>OX346715.1:6262872-16071283 GCA_947063395.1 Hemistola chrysoprasaria
CCCGGGTTCGATTGAGACTTAAAAACATAACTGCTAAGAGTTATACCCAGTACCTACTATAGGACTGGTGCCTAGGTACACCTCAGCCTACCCCTTCGGGAAAAAGGCGTTATTATAGTATGTATGTTAATGATGAGATGATTAGAACACATATGAGTAAATTTTAAGAAAAGGCTTATATTTTTTAAATAACATACATACATTCACGCCTTTTTCCAGAAGGGGTAGGCAGAGGTGTACCCAGGACTCAGTCCCATAGTACGTAGATAAACCCACATTTCGCCAGTATGTTATTGGTCCCATGTAATAGGGGGCGAGCCTATTGCCATCTACCGGGCACAGTTTCAGACTTCAGGCAGCTATTGAGATAATTCCTTATGGAAAAATCCAATATTTAACACTGCCTGACCTGGGGATCGAACCCGGGACCTCTTGATTTAAATAACACGATTTTAGAATTAAATATTATTTAAATTAAATTTCACTCGTGTACATGTTCATGTTACCAAAAAATTCTGATCGGTACATAATTTATATAGTTCGACAGCGATTTAATATTTATTGCCCCACGATATGGAGAATGTTCCGCTTATATTTCAATAACTTAATCGCTGGTTAAACTTACCAAGTCGGGATGTAATAATGTAATTACAGGATAAATACCGGTGCTTAAAGGTTACCCTTTATGACAATAATGGGCATACGTATAAAATCATTATCTCAACGTAACGAAATATTTTTATCAGTCCTCTTGCTCAAAAAGTCCGTAATTATTGCGTACCAGAGCGGATCTCTAGTTATTCATCCGCCAAGTAGTAATGTGCAAGCATCACTGTGTTCCGGTATGAAGGGCAATGTTACCAGCGAAATTACTGGGCATGATGAGATTCTACAACTCATATCTCAGGGTGACAGGCGCAGTGCAGTGCCGCGCAGAATTTTGAATTTTAAAACACTGGGTGGCACTGTGTCTGATATGGGCAATCATGATGCTTATCATCAGGCACCTGATTTGCTCGTCTTGTCACACTTTATCATAAAAAAAAAAAAAAAATCTTAAATAACTTTTCATCCTATAGGGTAGGTAAAGTTTATTATAATTTTTTTTCTGTTACTGACGAAATTATATTTTTTTGGTGTCGCATGTATATTATATTAACCAAAATGTTTTGTTGAAATTGATAATTTTATTTTCTTATAACGAGTAGTGAAAAGTAGAGCAACACATGGCGGTAATACCCATTTTCGGTTTCTATTTACTCTAGAACTACATGATATACAATGGCTCTTTTTATCCCCTTGTGTAACAAACTACTATTATATAATAAGAACTAAATGGTTGTTTTATGAATACTTTTAAAATATTTCAGTTGACTTCAAGTCATTTACTTAATGAAATTATAGCCTCACGTCAAAGAACTTTTGAAGAATATAATTAATTGATTTTATTGAAGCTAACAAAAAAATAAATTTATATCACATCTCAGTTACATTCTAGAATATTTTTCTAAAACGATATATTTTTTTCTATGCAATAAATTAAAAATATTTACATGCATAATGCGATGCATTTTATTGCCCACCGGGGTAATAACCCCGATTGAATTTTAATTAACTTATAATAGTTGCAAATTTTTATATCATGGTTATTCATTATTATTATAATAGCTTATTGTAATCATAATAATATATACTAAGGTTCATTCAGTGTATGCAGATATACGTGGAGAGGTCACCTGACTTCAGCCACGAGCTAAATGCTAATTCTAGGGTCAACGTTAACGATACATGTTCATGTTGTCGCAGGAGAATCGGAAAATGCGAATAATTCCAAATAAATTGTTAAGGCATATCTTGGTATATATGCTTAGAGCAGGGTTCCGTACCTGAACCCTGAACAGAACGCTGCCGAGTTCTAAGAACATACAGCGTCGTCTAATTGTAAAACACTACAAACATGTTAAGTTATCACAATTTTTTTATAATAATTTCATGATTGGATTTTTCCATTAGGAATTATCTCAATAGCTGCCTGGAGTCTGGAACTGTGCCCGGTATATGGCAATAGGCTCGCCCCCTATTACATGGGACCAATAACATACTGGCGAAATGTGGGTGTATCTACTATGGGACTGAGTCCTGGGTACACCTCTGCCTACCCCTTCGGGAAAAAGGCGTGAATGTATGTTATGTTTATGTAATTTCATGATACTAGGCCAACGGGAAGTACCCTAGAGGTTTTCAGTCCGTTGCGCAGAGTATGGAAATGTGCGGTAAAATGACCGTATCTTTTGATTGCGTTGACTAGGTTTAATTGCAAAGGATCCTAGACTTGAATTATTGATATCAATTTCAACTTGATACCTTCATGCGTTCCCGAGAAAAAAGGTCTTGACAGAAGGAGAGACAGACAGACAGACAGATGGAAAACAAAGTGATCCTACAATGATTTTTTTTTGAGGCACGTAACCCTAAAACCGGATTGTTGGTACGTAAGGGAAGATTTTCTTGATCTTCATAGCTATTTTTCTTTGAATGTTTGGAGAAATCAAAAGTGGTGCGAGATATCTTTAAGGAGAAGTATCAACAACCCGTTCGAATATAAGCTAACACATTTTTTTTATAGTTTTTATAAACCAATTTAGCATAAAAGTACTGTATATTGGATCATCTCATTTGCATCATTTATACGGATTAATACTGCCTAATACAGCAAGAAATTATAATATTACGGGTTAAGCGAAACTAGTTAAGCCTAGGTTAATAAGGAATTATTTCCAAAAATATGCTAATGTATGTATTCAAAACATACATAACATAACATAATGTATGTATTACATGACTATATACCTGTTATTGTATTATATTATTTGCAAGTAATATCATAAGACTCTCTACCTATTACGTATCTATCTATGATTCAAGGTAATTATAATTAAATAGATATAATATTATTATGACTGGCCTAACAACTGCTCTATTGATTTACGCTTGACATTTGTGTGACATTTTATATGGCTTGACGTTGATATGTGTGTGTGTGGCGGTGTGTGTGTGTGTCAGTTGGTCAGGTCTTTGATTTTTGCATATACCTAGGGATAAACATTCGTTCCCGGCTTTAGAATGCCGTAAGAGCCGGTTAACAGATCCAGAGGACGGGAAGCGTGTCGAGTATTGGCACAACCCCCCTTTATGGGAGAGGCCTATGTTCAGTAGCGGATTACCAACGGCTGAGATGATGATGAGGGATAAACATAATTTTGGTACTACGAGAATAATACAAAACATATAGTTAGGTATATATTATGGTTTAGTATATACGTATATACCTTTATAATAAAAAATAATAATTTAATTTTTTAACGTTGTATTGAATATTTTAAGATTAAGGAACTAAAAAAGTTACATTGCCTAGTAATATATGTCGATTTACGGTTAGTTATTATAAAGGGGACTTTAACAAGGTACCTATAGTTTCATAAAGAGTGGACGAAATCTTTTAGGAATTTGAACAAACCTATGAAGATTTACCAAATAAATGCTTCTTATTTCCCGTCTCGTAATAATAAGACATAGAAATAAGACTCTCTACTTTTACCCATTTGATAAATTTTCATAAGGTTGTCTCAAATTTCTAATCAGTCCTCTCCATTCAAATAACCTTTAGAACATTTTACCTTTCAACTGTACCTTCCATTGTCGTCGTAAAATTTTAGGAATCCGAGCAAAGCTGTATATTTTTCGGAAGGTATTTTTCGAGCAGTGAGAATAACCCATATAGGGAGTAGTGCGAAACGGGCCTAATCAGGCCCCTTATATTTGCCATTAATAGCCAATTACTAATGAACTGAATAAGTTTAGAATGAATCTTGAAATCCTTGATATATATATATATATATGTTTCATAGGTGCTTTTAGTTAAATGTCGATAAACACAACGCCACCTACATTTTCCCACAAGAAAAATGACGTTCACGTTCTCCTACACACGAATAGAGCTAGAACGATTTATTTCACGATTGTTCACATTCATTTTTAATCACTAACACATATAAAGAGACATAGAAAAACGAACATTACGCACTCACACAGAAGTAAATAGTTACAACACTGCATACAAAAATAACAGTAAACTAACTTAAATCATATCTGCTAACAAAATTGAAAAAGCATGGCCCAAAATTTCAAAATTCAGCACCAAAATTCATAATTCATTCATAATTCATAATTCTTTATTTGCTTTTCAACATGGTGTTTGAGATGTTACAATATTATTTTTTCATTATAAGAAGCATTAGACATATTGAGCTAATTATAGTATTATATAGCATGCAAATTACAAACACAAATCTTATCCTTAAAAATGAGTTGATAACAATAAAATGACTTAATAAAATGACGTAAGTACTTAATTAAATACTAACCAGCATCCAGCCAGCAAAGGTCAGATAAAACAATTGAGTGGAAAATTATTCCCTATTTCTTCATATATCTGTGTATTTTCATTTTGTATGGGTGACGTTTAACCTTAAATGACCTTTAATAAAGCCATTATTGTTTGGTAAAAACTACTATTTTTTATCTAAATCTTATACCTATGAATATTAAGATAATGTGTGTTGTTATTACGTTACAAAGTTACCTTGCACCACTTTTGATATTTCATTCAGTTATTTCATCACAAGGAGAAAAACAATATATGTGTTAAGTCGTCACAGGTAGGTAAGTGCTATTTGATAGTTGGTCACACATCTCAAAGTACTATCAGCAAAGTTATAGGCATTTTACTCGACTAAAAATAAGCCAAAAGGTGGGTTATAGACATAAAGATAAAATATTATTAGAAGTTGTGCTACTGCTATATTCTGTAGGTACAGCCTCTTACGTGAGGAACGTAAGCGAGTGCGGAACTCAAGATGGCTGACATTGGCAATGGCGGGTCGTTGACCCCGCGCGCGCGCAACCTTCAAAGCTTAGATCTAGCATTAGAGAGGTTGTTATTTTCCGTCGGGTTTTATAATAGAATTGTTTTGTTCCCTGAGCTGGTTTTTGTTGTGTGCGTTTAGATTAAAAAGTTAGCTGCGGTTTTTTGCCGTCTAGATACGTAATTATTAAAGTTGTATGAATTACAGTAGCTAATTTGAGATGAATTTTGTTGTGTACTATTTATCGTCAAATACTGTTTTATCACCTCTAAGTTTAAGGTGGTAGGTAATTTAGTGCTATATTATTCACAAAAATATTCCTAATTTTATTAGTAAGTCTATTTGGTGTCGTTCTGCACATTACTCTTCAATACTTTTTTGAAGTTTATCGTTTACTGTAATTTTCGCAAGCTTATTAATCGGTTAAGCCAATAAATTTAACTCTACAACTGAACAGCCACAAATTAACCTATAAAATCATAGAGTTTTCCTGCCGTCAAAGTAAGCGTTTTAGTCCTACTTAAAGTATAGGTATACTAAAACGCAACCAATCACTTACGTGTATCTATTATGTGCGGTTGTAAACTATCGACTTAGGTGCAATTCTATTAGCCATTAAATGACTAGTAGCTCCACCAAGCGGCGGTTTGCGCAACCGCGGTATGTAGCGCACGCTAACGGTGAATGTCGAGCGAAAAAACACAAGTTCACTATCACGGAAGATTGCGCGTCGCCTCCGTCATTATGCCGCGGTTACGACGCGACGATGTGCTATTATGCCACTGTAACTATCTGTTACACAAGAACAAGCTATATGCACAATACTTGTAATGTTAGTGCTGTGTTCGGTGTAGCGCGAGCGTGCTTGTTTTAGGTCAGATTGTGAGGGTGATTTTAGCGACACATGCCTTATACACTTACTTTTATGTACATATTGGATGTGCCCCGCGGTTTTACCCGTATAGACTTCGTTCCCGTGGGAATATCGGGGTTAAAAAGTACACTATGTGATATTCCAAGGTCTAAACTATTTACGTACCGAATTTCAGCCCAATCGGTTCCGGTAGTTTTGGCGGAAATGAGTAACAAAGATCCATCCATCCATCCATCATAACAAACTTTCGCATTTACGAGTATAATATTAGTAGGATAGGATTAGTAGAAACTAAAGGAGCTATTATTTTGTGTAAAATAAATATGGGTAATACGACCAAGTAAAATAAAATAGTCTACGAAACAATCTAAGTCAACCTAAGTTAAGAATACTCTATTGTTTGGATTGAATTGTTTATTACATACATAATACATAATATACCAATGCATAGTGCGTAAAAAAGAAAAATAAAGTTAGTCTGGTTAAGGACCCAAAGTAGTTTGCTGATATTATACTTTGAGACGAGTGGCGAAATATCAATAGCCCTTACCTACCTGTGGCGACATAACAGATAGTTTTGTGTGCTTTTTGCGAAATAACTTTGAATGTATGGAAAATCAAAAGTGGGGCGAGATAACTTTGGTGCGAAGTAACAACATCCCTTAACATAAATTTATTGACACTTCATTATTTTTCCGATTTAATTGTTAGTATCAAATAGAACCCCAACTTATTAATATTCGATGAAATGGCAATGTTTTTGTGATAGATATCTTAATTTTTTTCAGAAAAAATATTTTTTGTCAATAAATTGATAGGGTGTCAACCATTGTGTTCTATATTACCTTTTTCTTAATTAACTTACATTTTGTCATGAATAATGAGATAAATATTTGTTTGTACCTAAGTAACCAGACAGTAATTACCTATAATATTATGCAAGTACTTATTGAATACACCTTCGATAAAACCCTTGACGTCAATTATGTGGATATGCCATTATCATTGTCAATTTATGAGACAGCCAAATTGGGCTTTAAGCTTCTTATCACCATTTGTCTCTGATAAGTACCAGCTTACTTAAAGGGTAAGTTCCCAGGAACTCATGCAAAAAACATTATCATTCAGTACACGAATGTTTAGTTATATGTATATTTTATCTGCTGGTTTGTAGTGGTAGGCCTCTTTAGCAGGGGGCTGCCTGGGGAAGTACCACACCTTTGCCTGTTATTCATCCGCCAAGCAGTAATGTGCAAACATTACTGTGTTCCGCCCTTCATAAAGGGCAATGTTACCAGCGAAATTACTGGGCATGATGAGATTCAACAACTCATATCTCAGGGTGACAGCCGCAGTGCAGTGCCGCGCAGAATTTTGAATTTTAAAACACTGGGTGCCACTGTGTCTGATATGGCAATCATGATGCTTACCGTCAGGCACCTGATTTGCTCGTCTTGTCACTCATTATCATAAAAAAAAAATGGTCCTCTTTCCTCTCCTTTTGTAGGGGAAACTAAAACAATCTCCTCTAGCACGCTGTAAGTGGTTCCAGACATTGACTGGGAATGAGTTAATAGTTGATAATTTTGTCCATTCGTTCATAATAAATTTATGTGCTATTGTATACATGAATTCATGTATATAGCCCATGCGGTCATAAAAATCACAAAATCATCATAATATAAGTAATATTTAAACTGACCGTACGAGTAGAAAATAAATAGTTAAAGCATACGTTGTTAAGTAAGCTTAGTGCAGGGTTCTATATCTGGACAAAACGCAGCATCATCTAGTTGGAAACATCTGCAAACATGTTTGTTAACCAATGTTTATTGTAAAATTTATCTTATATATATAGTTATATAGATCTTGCTGCCAAACTTCTTACGTAGAAGTATCCTAGAGGTTTTCAGTCCGTTCCACAAAGTATGAAAATGTGCGGTGAAATTGCGTAGAACTTAGAAGTTTGATTTTTTTACAGCAGCAAGGAACCCTAGACTGGAGTTATTGATATCGATTTCAACTTGATACTTTCACGCGTTCCCGAGAAAAAAGGCCTTGACAATCGGACGGAAGACAACAAAGTGATCCTATAAGGATTCCTTTTTTCCTTTTGAGGTACAGAACTAAAATTAAAATAATTAAAACCAACAGTACGTGGTGCTCCGGGATAAACGATGTGACGAACTCCCAGTGCCACTATTTTCACCTATTGAAGACAACCAGTCTTTTAAAGGAATAAAGCTGGCACAAAAACGAATAAGCTTCGTCCGTAAAATATTTCATCTTTACGTTAAATTCTTCATAAACTATCATACATGACCAAATGGTTGAAATATTTATATTAAGATGCTAATAAACTGTTACTCACAAGAAGTATCCGGTGGATTCACAGAATTACTGAAATATTTTAGGGTTCTGTTATAAATGTTGAAATCTTGGAATAATCCGTGATAGTGATGCTACAGTTAAAAATCAAGTTAAAACTGTAAGTTTATGTTCAATCTCAGTAGTTTTAGCGGTAAATAGAACATAATAATTTTCTATAGCATTTAAAAAAAATGTTTATGTTGAAAAATGTAGATCTAGTCCGTAACAGTGGAAAAACTGTACCTATTATAAAACCTAATGTAAGCAACTACATGTTCAAGATTCACTCGTATTTTTGTGATTTTTTTTTGTATAATCACTATTACTATATTTTATAAAATCCTAAAACACTGACATGCAATGCAGAGGCCAAACCTGATCCTAGAGACTTCAAACTTGAAAGGTAGGTTCTTTTCGTTGTCTGGACGTGTGCTAAGAAAGGATTTTTAAAAAATCACATTCAAAGGGGTCCATAAACGACGCCAAAGTTTTGGTATAAAACTCCCATATTTCTTATTTGAGAGCGGGCAAAGCCGCTGTTCTTACACTCGTTTGTATAAAAGATGTAAGCCTCTTCCAACCGGCCTGCAAGCAGTCTGCAACAGACCTGCAAGCAATTGACATCCTGCGGCTGAAATGATGATGATAAAGTAGATACTTAATCCTGGAAGTGAGTGCATAGATGATGAATGACATAAAAAAAACTTGTTCGTTTCATCGCACCTACAAAGTAAAGAAAGATGAAGGAGGAACCTAAAAGTGCTAAGACATTATTACACTTAACTCAGACAGAAGCCATAATATGTATTCTATATTACCTTGATTACCGTTGTTATGACGTGGGAAGTCAATTGTTCAGGTTCCAGCGGCTTAATTACCAGTAAATAGCACTTCTCATTCTTAAAATGTTAATTTGAACCACTTTGTGCGGTTTGTTTCTTGTTTTCATGCGAACGTTAACTTCTAGAGCAGTCACTGTGGTTCTCGTAATAAGTATGATTATAATTAAGTGCTTACCTACAATAGGAAACAAAAATATGCTGCATACCTTATAAGATTTTTATGAGTAAGGCAAAATATATATTTATAATATCCGGTTAAAATCAAATAGAAGAGAATAATCTTTATAAGACCAATAAAACTTAAACTAGGTAAAAAATACATAACATAACATATTCACGCCTTTTTCCCGAAGGGGTAGGCAGAGGTGTATCCAGGACTCAGTACCATAGTAGATACACCCATATTTCGTCAGTATGTTATTGGTCCCATGTAATAGGGGGCGAGCCTATTGCCATCTACCGGGCACAATTCCAGACTCCAGGCAGTTATTGTGATAATTCCTAATGGAAAAATCCAATTTTTAACACTTTGCCTGACCTGGGGATCGAACTCGGGACCTCTTGATTGGCAGTCGAGCATGCGCCCTCTACGCCACAGAGGCAGTCTCCAAAAATACATAAAATACGTAAAAAAATACGTAAAAAATACATATATCAATTTACGTTAGGACTAAAGCTTATGGGTTCGTTCCTTATTATTTGATAATGGGCATTTTTAATGAAAGATTTAATTTTTCTAAAAGTTTATAAATTAAAGCTTAGAGATTTAAACTTATGATGATATTCAGTTTATGGCATAGGATATAAATAAAAAACTACATTCAAACTATTTTTTTTTATGATAGAGAGTGACAAGACGAGTAAATCAGGTTCCTGATTGTAAGCATCATGATTGCCCATATCAGACACAGTGCCACCCAGTGTTTAAAAATTCTAAATTCTGCGCGGCACTGCACTGCGCCTGTCACCCTGAGATATTAAATTAGTTGTTGAAACTCGTCAATCCCAGTAGTTTCGCTGGTAACATTGCCCTTCCGACCGGAACACAGTAATGTTTGCACTTTACTGCTTGGCAGATGAATAACTGGCAAAGGTGTGGTACTTCCCCAGGCAGCCCCCTGCAAAAGAGGACTACCACTACAACTATTCAGTCTCTATAAAACCAAATCAAATTACAAAAAATATAAGAGCAAATTGAGTATTTTTAAATTGAGGACTATAAAATAGTCCTCAATCAATAGTTCGTATTAAAAAGTGAAAATTTAATAGTATGGATACACCAACAAAATTTCTTGGGAGGCAGATGTCTGAATCAAGGAAAAAAAAACCACTTTCTCTAAAACATGAAGCTAATAACTCAATACCAAGATCCCTTTCGATACTTCTAACAAATGACATGGTGGAAACATCTGCCCCTGTCTCCAATTTCCTTCCATGTTACAAATCAGATGCCTTGTTTTAGAAGATTCATTACCACTGTCCGATCATGCTTTGAATTTATTTTAAATCTGCCTTAGGGTTATTCTAAACTAAACCAAATGAAAGATGTATATAGGTGTGATAATCGTATAATATTATTAATTTTAATTGACCCATATTTGTAACATATGGGTCGACAAGGGACAGCTGATGGTAGGTCAGGAATGGGTTACAAAGGCCATAATTTCGGCGGCTATTATCAACAGATTTGCTTTATTTTTTGGTGCACCGCTTCAGGCGAATGACTGTAATAATAAGGTGTTCGGTATATCGAAGTTTTGCACCTTGTGTTATCAAATCTTTCTCATCAGTTGCAGGTTTATTGAAAAAAGGGATAACAGGTGTCGGGGTTTTTGCTGATTTCGTTTTCATTTTTGATGATTTGGTGGAGTAATTCTGTATAAAACATATTTTACTACCTATATTATCATATTAAACGGCTTCTGATGGCATGTGTCGGATTAATAATTAATTCTTTTGGCTCAAAACAATGATGTTATTGTAATTACACGGCTCCTGGTCCTGAACAAACTTGGAGACTAACATATATACACTATGACATCTACCGGTTAAAACAATTCAATGTCATTTCTATTTAAGTACGTATTTTAAAGTAAAGATTTTTCATTCCAAGGCCGGAAAATGTACGTTGAAGTTAGGACGATATTTATTTGGCGTTGACTTTTTTAGTCCTCTCTATGGTATCTCACTTCTTTGGCTAAAAATCACTCTTAAAATAAAAGAATCAATATAAAAACTGACTGCCTCCGACAAGTCTAGTATAGGTGTAATAGTCGTATAATAAATCTCCATCTAATGCATCTATGTAGCCTATAGCAAGTGCATCTGCAGCGCATAGGAAATACACGACCGCACCTGCAGCGATCTCCCACGATCATACTCCTAACGTCAAACCACTTCTCATTTCATTTTAAACTTTAAGTCCAATTCAAATAGAGTTGAAACTCAATTATGATTATGAAGACTGGTGGAAGACTATGCGCAATACTTGCTTTGTGAATGCATTATTTTTTCCCGACCCCATCGCATTTTATCTCACAATTAAAGGCAGCGGTAGCTTAGGAATTTCCCTTTTTATCTGCAACTAGCGAGTGATGTTGTACAAATGACTTAGTGTAATTTCATTAGCTATAGATGATTTATCATAGCGTTCATTTCCAAGGAAAATTATCAAAGAAATTATTCCTCCTGTTGCATTGACAGTGGGTGTAAAAGTATCGCTAAAAAGACCCTTAAAAAGTATGTACAAGAATAAGCTTTCTGTAATTTAGCCAAAGCCTTAAATATTCAACTTCCTAAGATAATTGATAAGTCTTTGCTCGCAATCTGACCAGTCGAAGAGGACCTCTCAATTATCTAAGACTGCTTCTTTATGTCCAGGTTAGCTCAATAGCCCATAGCCTCCTTCTGCAATGGCTCGTAGGATTTTCTTAACTTAGATTAGACTTAGGTTATTTATATATTATATATTAGACCTATATTTGAATAAAAAACTTATGTCACAATGTAGACAACAATTCAATAAATTTGTTTCATCAACGTCAATTAATTTGTTTTTCAACAAGTGGATTTATTTACCTCGATATCAATATTAGCGATTCAACTCAGGCGATAATATAAAACTCTTGAATGAGATACAATGAATAACGTTATATTATTAGACATCATTGATTTACCATGAAGTCTTTGTGGCTGTGTTGCACAAACTAACATAACATAACATACATTCACGCCTTTTTCCCGAAGGGGTAGGCAGAGGTGTACCAAGGACTCAGTCTCACAGTAGATACACCTACATTTCGCCAGTATGTTATTGGTCCCATGTAATAGGGGGCGAGCCTATTGCCATCTACCGGGCACAATTCCAGACTCCAGGCAGTTATTGAGATAATTCCTAATGGAAAAATCCAATATTTAACACTGCCTGACCTGGGGATCGAACCCGGGACCTCTTGATTGGCAGTCGAGCATGCGCCCTCTACGCCACCGAGGCAGTCTAACAAACTAACTGTAACAATAACCAATACTTTAACGATCGTCTAATATTTTAGTAATATTACGCGTTCTATCATTTGATTGACTGTTTAAAATAACGTTAAAACTAACAAACAATCATTATTATTATCATCTCAGCCGCAGGATATCCACTGTTGTACATAGACCTCCCCCGAAGGTTTCCATCTAGTCCGGTTGTAAGCGGCCTGCATCCAACGTGATCCTGCAGCCTTTTTTAGATCGCCTGTCCACGTTGTGGCAGGACGTCATACGGTGCGCTTGCATGTCCATGGTCTTCATTCGAGAACTTTACAGCCCCATCAGCCATCAGTTCTTCGTGCTGTGTTACATGCCAACGTACAATGCGTAGTATTTATTATTCCACCCAGAGATTTATTGGCTGGTTAACTATTGGTTAAAGTTAGTTAGTGCAACTCAGCCTTAACTGTATATCTTTGACAGGAATTTTAATGCGATTTCGATAATGCGATAATAAAATAATTATGTGATTATCTCATTAGGATTTATTTCCTTTTGAATTAAGTATCATTGTTTTGATATATCCCCGGTTTATGAACCGATGAGACCACCTTGTGGTGGCTAATGGATTTTGCACGGAGATAAATAATAATTAAAGAGCAATTAATATTATGACTGGAAGGAAATTATACACTGTAGTATTGAAATACCTGAAATTTTGCTTCAATGAAAATCTTCAGTCCTACTAATAATATAAAAGACAAAGTTTGTGAGGATGGATGGATGTATAAATGGATGTTTGTTACTCTTTCACGCATAAACTACTTAACCGATTGGGCTGAAATTAGATATTATGTAAATAGTTTAGACCCTAGAATAACACATATGGTACTTTTTCCCTATATTCCGACGAGAACGAATGAATGAATGTGAGTAACAAGACGAGCAAATCAGGTGCTTGATGGTAAGCATCATGATTGCCCATTTTAGACTCAATGCCACCCAGTGTTTTAATATTCAAAATTCTGCGTGGCACTGCACTGCGCCTATCACCCCGAGATATTAGTTTTTGTAACTCGTCATGCCCAGTAATTTCGCTGGTAACATTGCCCTTCAGACCGGAACACAGTAATGTTAGCACATTACTGCTTGGCGGATGAATAACTAGCAAAGGTGTGGTTCTTCACCAGGCGGCCCCCTGCTAAAGAGGCCTACCACTACAACTGCCTGGTTGATGGTAATATACGTATAGTTGTTATTCTTTGACAATAAGCTCGCCCCACATGGGACTTACACATAACTGACAAAGTGTAAGTGTACCCAGTACCTTCTGCTATGAATGGGTATACCTCCGCCTAACTCTTAATTTGCTCGCTCCGTTTTCGCTACTGGTAACAAATATCAGTTGTTACCAGTAGATAGATCTACCAACAGGTCTATCAACAGGTCTACCAACAGGTCTACCAAAAGGTCTACCAACAGGTCTACCAACAGGTCTACTAGCAGGTCTACTAACAGGTCTACCAACAGGTCTACCAATAGATCTACCAACTCACACAATCAGAAAACTGATCTCGCCGGCGAGGTCCAACATCTCTCGGATCTCAAGATAGGTTAGTTTCTCTCCAAATAATCAAAGAGATCAAACCATTGATGAGGCCCTAGAACACTCCCTTTCTGAGGTACCAGGCCAAGTTTGACCCCACCTATTCTGGCGACGGTCCAACCCGCGGTTTGTACCGTCTAGGTGCCCTTGAATTGGTCACAAAAAAATACTCTGGGGAGAAGGGCGTGTGATATTATGATAATGCTAATTTAATGGTGATATGAACCCAAATCTTAAATAACAACATATGTGTCTCCTTAGCCTATTATTACATTATGACACAATCATACCTACCTAATATAGGTATATGTATTATATTATATTGATCGACTTAAAACTTATTCAAACACCTTATGCAATATTCTCACGGTAAGCTTTCACTAATTTTTTGTCTATGTTAATGTATGTTCTCATAGATTTTTTCTGCTTTCGATTTAATATAAAAACTATAAAAAATCCCTTTCGATTTCCGTCCAGGCGCCATCTGCCTTTATTCTTGTCCTGTGTTTGTTTAGATAGGTTTTTTGTTTGTCCATGATTTCACCGGAAGTTTCTTCGCTCTTCAATGGATGTGGTTTAACATTTAATTTTATGTTTAAGTGGAATATCGTTGAGGTTTGATAACCATCTATCATCTCAGCTCTACAAAAAGTGTAGCGAAGGAAGATATGAGTTAATTAAAACAAAAAATATAATAAGGTCCATCCGTCCTGATCTTTTCTGTTACAGTGTTTTAAATATCAATTTAAACATTTTATGTAGGTACCTTTATTTTTGGGAAATAAACTTTTATGATTACTTATGATTTACAAAATGATTTTGAAACCGCATTTTTTACGTCATTTCATGGAGGATCTGTATTGAAAGTTATCCTAAATAGTTTTCTAAGAGAATTTATTTATTATTATGTCACTTGAAAACATGAGCCTACAAACATATACCCAGTCCTTTAATAGGCGTACACGGAGACCATATTTTTTTTAAGTCCAATCCACCTATCGGGGTCCATCTCTGAAACCATCTACAGAAGAAGAGCTCAAAGACAGATCCCGCTAGGTGCAGGGCAATTGTGAATGGATGGAAACTAATTGATTTGGCTATAGGTGTGGTTTATAGATTATAATGATGATATTAGGAAATATTGGGAAAACTTCCACACACGGTCATCTGGTCTCAAACTATGCTAGAAGCCTGTACTATGGTAACCAGATGACTGATATACATACTTATATAAGCTTATAACACCCAGACACAGATCAAACAGACATGTTCATGCACTCAAATGTTTTACCTGGCCGGGGATCGAACCCTGTGGCACAGAAAACAGAGTTACATGTCTGAGCCAACGAGGCTGTCGAGGCTGATGATCATTAATTGTAACATTTATAGTAGGTACTATTTGACGGCAAACAGCGACTTCAAGTCTACCATATATCATGCCATATATATAATATAAAATTGATTTGGGACGAAACGACGAAAACTCATAATTGGCAGAACATAGACTGCATTTAGGTACTTGGCAGTTGCAGACGGTTAAGATTATTTTTGTATAAACACGTAATACACCCTCTACCTGTGGTTGCCGTAAGAGCTTTTATTGGTCTTTCCGTTGAGCTACAACATTGGGCTCTTCAAAAGGAGAGTGATTAAGAGTCTTGAAGGTTCGGAAACATACTGGCAATACCCCTGGTATTGCTGGTATCCATAAGCGCCAGTGGTAACAGCTCACCATCAGGCGGTCCATCTGCTTGTTTGCACCTATGGCATAAAAAACACACACCTAAAAATACTTTGCAATTTGCATGTCCTTTAATACTACGACTTGAAAGTAAATCGCTTAGCATCAATTCAATTTATCTACGGTAAACATCTTTACCTGCGACTGAAAGAAACTGCCCTACAACACGACAAACAACTTTACAACTAACTATTCCTTTATTTAACACCGCCATAATAGAGCCCTTACCATTATTCAAGGACCGAAGAAAGTTTTACGACTGCATTTAAAGTTATTTGCGTAAAAGTAAATACTTTTATTGCTTCAAAAGATGTTAAAGATCAAAGGCGGCCGCATTTGTTAATTTTTATTTTATTTTTATTTTAATGATAACATCAAATACGCGTAGTTAGCCTCTGTAATATTATTAATATAGTAATCATTGGCTGAATTAGGATATTATAATACTTAATAATAATAATTTCGTTTTTCCCGAAAACTATAACGTGGGTATGTTCAAATCAAGTGAATAGGTATTTACTGGACAAGCGTGCTCCAACGCATCATCACTTACCAGCAGGTGAGATTGCGGTCAAACGCCTGTTAAGTTACATATAAAAATAATAATCATAATAAGGCTCCCTTTTTTAATCAATTAAATGATTATTTTATGCATATGTAAATTTAAACATTAACCAGGGTAGGTAAATACAGGTAATAATTATAAAATTATAATATTCATAGAAAATAATTTTCCTTGACTTTTATAACAAAATTGTTTTAAAACCGCGTTTTTTTTACGTGATTTCATTGAAGATCTGTATTGAAAGTTATTCCAAATAGTTTTCTAAGATGATTCTAATGGGGTTACTGATAATACCTATATTATAATATATACCTATATTCAAAATAACATTATATAAAAAAACATAATTAAACGTTTAATTTATTTATGTCAAATATATCGAATACTGTGATCGGAAACTATGTTTTTTGAACGAAATATGATGATATGCGAATTCGCCAATTTCTGCGTTCACATACCACAGTCGCCGGATGTAACACAACCCTTACACATAAAAAGTTGTTTTCAATAAATCGAATATTTTTCCCAAAAATAGGCAATATAATAAATAGAGGTATAAATTCGTTGTTTCCTGTCACATTGATCTGATTGATATCATAAGCTGTGGTGACCATGATACCGAAAAATGCAGGCCAAAAAGCCAACTGAAGGTCTCTTCATTTGTTTACAAACCACTTTTTATAGCTACTTTGACAGTTTGACTTCGACGCCAAATAAGAACCACAGCGCTGAGGTAAGATAATTTTGTCGACCCGAATTGACATGCAAAAAGTATGAACTCGCGAGACTTATTCAGATTTATATCTGTGATGTTTTCAAAAAATGATATTGAAAAAAAGTCTAAATTTCTTTTTGATACATTTTATTGAAAATCGTGCGATGACTTTATATTTTTGAGGCCCTCATAAAGTTTTTCTTGTAATATATTCATTACTGTTTTACAATTAATACAAAAATTATGAACAAAATAAACACTAAAATTGTGTTTAAATCGTTAAATGTTTAACTGTCCTTTTTCATCTCCAGGTTGTCTGCAAGAAACTGCTTTACGCGATAATACCGTCAGTTGTTTACCGTGTCTTCTGTATTGTGCCTTTTGAAAAATTGTTTCTTTTTTGGTATTACATCCAATAAATTATTATTCTAATCTATTCTTTACAAATTTATATCAAGAAAGTAAAGTGCGACCATTTAAAGAAACGTTTAAACTTTGCATACTTCAGCGTTAGATTCAATATGTAATATTAAATACAAAATTCATAAAAATAGATCAAAAACGTGGTCACTCTATAATGGTTGAGGTTTTAGAAAAAGCCTCTTAACTCGTCATATACTCGTAGTAGCGCATCTGTCGATGTTCCCACGATCTCAAGAAAGGATTGCACTCTACAACGGATGTTTACCTGAATCTTTCTTAAATATATTGTTTATAGGTAATTTAAGTTACCCCATTTTATCTTCACGGGACGTTAAAGAGCTGACATGTTGATCACAAAGTCCAGCTTGTAAGACTTTTACGTCTTACGTGGTTAATTCGTTCAAGGTCTTACACGATGGGGTGCGGAACGGTCTGTTGGCGGCTGTAGTCAGAGCGGGCTTTTAAACAACTTAAGGGATTTTAAAGCGGTTTTCATCAATAGACAGATTGATTTAAGAGGAAGTTTTATACGTATAACTAGCTGCCTCGGTGGCGTAGAGGGCGCATGCTCGACTGCCAATCAAGAGGTCCCGGGTTCGATCCCCAGGTCAGGTACGTGTTAAATATTGGATTTTTCCATTAGGGATTATCTCAATAACTGCCTGGAGTCTGGCACTGTGCCCGGTAGATGGCAATAGACTCGCCCTATATTACATGGGACCAATAACATACTGGCGAAATGTGGGTGTATCTACTATGGGACTGAGTCCTGGGTACACCTCTGCCTACCCCTTCGGGAAAAAGGCGTGAATGTATGTTATATTATGTAACTAGCTGTGCCCCACGGTTTCACCCGCTTAGTCTTCGTTGTCGTAGGAATATTGGGATAAATAGTATTCTATGTGTTATTCCAGGGTCTAAACTATCTGCATACCGATTTTCAGCATCATGAGTTCAGTAGTTTAAAGAGTAGCAAACATCGATTTATTTTCACAAACTTTCGCGTTTATAATATTAATAAGAAGGATGGTACTAGCTGCGATGCGGTGGCAAGAGGCAGTAGTAGATCGCTAGCAGTAATAATTTGATTGTGTTTTATTAATGAACCAAATCATTGTGATGCCAGGTCTATTTGTATGAACATGTATTAAATGACTATAAGAGAATACTCATACTCTTTATAGAGACCAATGTAAGAAGATCGATAAGACAGCCACTTAAACCACCCTAAGTTTATTAGTAATTTTTTTTATAGTGAGTGAGTGACAAGAAGAGCAAATCAGGTGCCTGATGGTAAACATCATGATTGCCCAGATCAGATACAGTGCCACCTAGTGTTTTAAAATTCATAATTCTGCGCGGCACTGCATTGCGCCTGTCACCCTCAGATATTAGTTGTTGAAATTCATCATGCCCAGTAATTTCGCTGGCGACATTGCCTTTCATACCGGAACACAGTAATGTTTGCACATTACTACTTGGCGGATGAATAACTGGCAAAGGCATGGTACCCCAGGCGGCCCCCTGCAAAAGAGACCTACCACTACAATTATATTTATTTTATTACGTCCTTTGGAAGGTACATCTTAGTTGTATCTATTGTTAAATAATATTTTTTTGAACTGGCGAATAAGTTTAAGTTTCAACTCGTATATTCTATGGCAGTTGTGCAAAAAAAAAGATGGAGTTCCTAACGCTATTACACGCTTGTGTAATAAAATAACCGGAATATTAGATTATTAGATAAAATATTAGATAGTTGCAAACACATATCTTTATCTATCAATTTATAGATTAAAAATATAATGATAGGCAAATCATCTTAAGATTCAAGTTATAAAGACTTATTTATAGACAACTAGCTGTGCCACGCGGTTTTACCCGCGTTGTCATTGTTCCCGTGGGAATATCGGAGAAAAAAATGTACCCCATGTTATTCCAGAGTAAAAGCTACCTATATACCAAATTTCAGCCCAATCGGTTCAGTAGTTTTGGCGTGAAAGAGTAACAAACATCCATCCATCCATCCTCACTAACTTTCACATTTATAATATTAGTATGATTGGCAACCTTATCGTTCTAAGCGATCTCTTACAGTATTTTATCGACACGGGAGGTTTATAAGCCTAATTTTTTGATACACATCTTGCTAATAATTTTGTTAATGATATAAACGAGTTGTAATGTTTTGTAAAGAATTCCGCTGTTATTGCTCGAACTCACGAAGGAAAGACCTAAACGCAATCTTTATTACTTAATTTTATGAATTAGTTTATTTTCGTCATAAAAGTGTATTATCTCGTTAAGCGGTTTATAATAAAGCAGTTAATATTTTAATTGCCCGGTTTTAATAGCATAATAGTAGCGTAAAGTGAGGAAAAGCTTCAACTGTGCCAATTTTTTCATACTTTGATGTTTAACTAGTTTTTATGTTTAACTAGTTGTTCATTTAGATGGATATAATAACGTTTTATAGTTAATACTTTTACAAAAAACGTATAATAATCTATTCCCTTTTTATGACACCTGGTATTTTAAGGGCTTATATTTAAACCCCTATTACAGGTTTTAGTATTCTTAACACAGAACACTTAACCACGATTATGAGACAGCTTACTGTCTGGCGCACAGTCGCAGTGCGATTGCATTGACAGTGGCTTATACGATTGACTAAAATAAATATTTTAAGTCAAACACAAAAATCCGTTCCATCAAGGGCCGATGAGATTGGTTCACTGTACCTAAATTATATTATATAACATCACATAACATACAATCAGACCTTTCCCATAGGGGTACGTAAAGGTGTACCCAGGACTCAGTCCCATAGTAGGTACATTCACATTTTGCCTGACCTGGGAATCAAACCTCATGATTAGCAGTCGAGCTTGCGCCTACTTTATCATCGAGGTAGTCAAACCTAAGTTATAAATAAACTAGTGTAAGCTCAGCGGCTATGCCTGCTCGCAATTATGAAATATGGGAGTTTTATACCAACACATTGACGCCCTTTTTGGACCCCTTAGAATGTGAATTTTCAAAAATCCTTTCTTAGCACACGTCTAGAAAACGAAAATAATCTAGATTCCCAGTTTCAAGTATCTAGGATCAGTGGTTTGGGCTCTGCGTTGCATGTCAGTCCACTGACATGGAGGGACAAAACCACTGATCCTAGAGTCTTGAAACTTGAAATCTAGATTATTTTCAAGCCCAAAGTCATTTAGATTTTTATAATCTATAGTGATAAAATAAAATTCATTTAATTCTTGCAATAACAGATTACAATAACTTATAAGTATCAGAGGCCATATTATAAATACCTTACAGACCATCATACGTAATAAAATTAACTATATCTATGCCTTAGGGATGATAGGTTTCGGTCTCGCCTCCCTAAAGCGCCGGGACACTATGCCTTTCGGCCAAAATTATGCCAGATATAATTTAGAAAAGATCATAATAATATGTATTGGGACGCATAGAAGGCAAGCGCGCCAAAAATACTAATAATGTTAGGGTGTTTTTATGTATTGTCATGTTATGCTATGCTACCCAGGAACGGACACGATGGAGGAACATTACGACAAGTGGTCGCAATGAGACAAGACGAAGACTAAAATAATATATCAGCAAAAAGCACAGAAGTATCTGCGATATCCCGAGAAGGTGACTCCAGTTTAAGAGAAAACTTGCCTCGGTCAATGGGATTTGTTTCTATGATCGTTAAGCATTTGCCAAAATAATTTGCATCTGCTTGTTTAATCACCGGATGGCACGAACAAGAAACACTGAAATTATACTTAACAACCATTTTTGAGCTAAATAATATTTTATAAAATTAGTTTCCAGTTACAATGTTGTATTTTATGAGTGTATCTATAGACAGACTCATCGTAAACAAGTCTCTTTGTCGATACTATGGGTCAGGCAGAGGTGCACCCAGAACCCAGTCCCATTGAAGGTACACATTCTAAGGTAATTACAATTCTTGTAAAATAGGTCCGCCAGTAAAATTTTTAAGTTTTATGAAATACGATGAGAGCATAGATTCAAGAAACTCGTCATGCCCAGTAATTTCGCTGGTAGCATTGCCCTTCAGACCGGAACACAGTAATGTTTGCATATTACTGCTTGGCGGATGAATAACTGGCAAAGGTGTGGTACTTCCCCAGGCGGCCCCCTGCAATTACAAAACCACTTCACGCAATCACCCTAAGTTTTTGGCAATAATAATCCGCTTTTTCCGAATATCTTGCAACTTACATACTACCACAAATGTCATTTGCTGCCACGTTTTATGTACATTTTTATAAAGACATACTTTACAATAAATGAGGCATTAAATGTAAGTCATCTTACTGACATTCATTAGTATAATATGATCTTTACAAACTGGTAATGGCGTAAATGGCAAAGCAATAATATTATTCTTACTATTTGACACGAAATAAACACGAGTTATTTATTATATTATTTGGCGTTTTTGTTGAACATCGGGTTATATATATCAGTCACATAAGAGTCTCTTACTAGTCAGACGTTGACGTTTTAAAGAATATCAAATTTAAGAAAATTTATTTCGGACAGTCCATAGTGCTAATATAAAATCACGGCTTAATTTACTATTTTATTTAAGATGTGGCGTCCACCTCTCGTTTGTGTAAGTTGGGGGCAGATATGGCCAAGTTGTCCCTAGTATGGCTAGGGTCCTTGCGAATCGAATTTTGTTAATATCTGAGCTGTTTGCATTCACTACAGCAAACTTATTAGTTTATATAAATTTATTCGTTTTATAGATATTATATATACATATATTTTTTTTCCCGCATTACATCTTTCAATAAATTCAATCTAACAATACAGTATAGTTCACTAAACAATAAAATTAAGTAATTGTACCTCATATTATTATTTTTTCCTACAATTTTAAACACATAATAATTTATATTAAATTATATTCCACCCAAATACTTACACCACACATAATACATTGTACAAAATGTAATGAAATATCTAAATGTTATAAAGACACACTTCAATTTTCATTTTTTTGTATGTCTTCCAATTGATTTCTACATTTTTTTATGGTACCTATTTTAGACATACTAAACAATTCTATAAATTTCATAACATTCCACTTATGTTAGTACTTGTTCTAATTTACAAAAAATAAAACAAATCTAAAAAACCTAAATAAATTGAATTACCCATCATTTAGCAAAAAAAAAAAGGAACATTAGAAGAACAAGAATTTGAAAAATAATATGGGAGGAAAAATTCACACGCTCCTAAAGACGTTAGGTAGGTGGGATAGAAAATTTTTGCTAATGACTAGTACCTCCACAGTAGCTCAAATAGTTCCCATATTCATATTGTAAATTTGACATAATCCTTTAAATAAATTGTGAAGGCGTATGTATGCATAGTGTACAGTTTGATATCAATTTCAACTTGATACCTCCACCCCTTCACGTTAAAAAGTGTCTTAACAGACAGATAGATAGACAGACAGACAACATAGTGATCCTATAAAGGTGCGTTTTGACGTGACAACGTCTTATAATTCGATAGAGCCGGCTGCACGCACGAAAAAACATGACTCATGCGGCGTTACCTCGCTCTGAGGCGTTCCATGTAAGGCTTGAAGTGCAAGCGAGAGCGCGGAACGAGCGACAAAGAAGCACAATCGGCCTTTGCGTTCGGCAGCGTTCGACATCCGTCTCTCTCCTACTTGAGTGAGCGCGTTGTCACGTTCAACTATCGTCAGTAAACCGACTTTACAGACAACCAATTTTTTTCCTTTAGTTGAGGTATGAACTCTAAAATAACCAATTAGATATTCCATAATATTTTCTCGTTTAACTCCAACACTAGTATACCCATTAAATGAATTTATATCGAAATATTTTGGGAATTAAGCTTTCTTTTATTTATATAAATATGTCCTTATTTTAATTCTTTGATCATCTTTTATGAACTTGTCATTTTTTCCCTGTGGTTTACGGCTTATTCCTGTTCATCCTAATATTGTTTCCATCATATCCAAAGCTCTGTTTGTCGGATCTATTTGGGTATATTGTCAATGGTATTGCATGACATGCGCAACCACGTCAATAGAGACGGATGGGCAGTTGTGAATTGTGCATTCGATAGACAATAATGCGCCAACCGCCAACCCTTTGAAGTAGTTTGTGCAAGCGGCGAGCGTATACCACATGACTTGCTTTCTGTATTATTATTGTACAAACCGCAAGCGCAGATTGCACGGATTAGACACTGCAGTTTTACACGCTGCGGTCGCCAGATGATTCTCTTCAAGGAGATTTTATATTAAGATACGCTATACCGCACTCTTTGCAATTACTGCCCAGTATAGCTTTAAAGCAATGCCCGATATAGTTACAGAGACTAAGTTATCTGAGGCCAAAAGCATTTTATTTAAAAAGTATAAAAAGCTCATGGGTTTTGCCAAGTCAATCTTGAGGTCAAAGGAAGAAAGTACAAAGCAGATAGATGCGAAAGCAGAAATACAAAAAGAATGGCAGAACCAAAGGATGCCTATGCCTAGAAGTGGACAGTAGTTGAGGGTTTTAGGGCAAATCATCAATATTATCACATATCATGATGATGACACTATTTTATCCCGCGCACTATTTTAATCATTTGACCATTTATTAGTAGAGTAACGTCTGTAGATGTGTATTGCAACTCATGGAGTTGCGTTGCGGTTGTGTCGTTTTTCTCTTTTCCCAGAGATTGGTTCGAACCGTGCCATTCCAGAGTTAAGTAGGTCGTTTAGCCATCTAAGCAAAATGCTAAAAGTATAACACACAAACACTGATTGTATCGTCTGTCACATACGTTAAGGCCAATATTGATGATGTGTGTCTGCATATTATAACATCTCTTTTAAGTAAAATCTCAGTGAATCCTCTTATTTTTCTTCACAAGGTGTTATTGCCATTGTACTTTCACGTCCACGTCATATTTTGAATAGTTTCGCAATTGACAACCACATTGCGTATACATATTTTCATAGTTGCATATTCAACCGACGCAAATGTATCTAGTCAAGGTGCGCTCACGCAAATATGAGATGATCGATCTTCATATTCTTTTATTTGATCATGCAAATGTGACAAACGTCTATCTATACAAAGATACATTGAGTTTCTTTGACCGCTACTGCACAGAAAACGTTTTATCAATAAATATAATAAAGTATTCTTACGAATATAAAAAATTAATTGATTATGGAAAACCAGCTGTCATTATAATAAATGAGCATAACTTTTGATTCATTTGTACAATTCTGCAAACTAATATATTAGTTACGTCAAATTCAGCTGGATGATCTTAAATAATGCCACACAAAAAGAAATAATATTTAATTGATTGACCGCGTCGTTGGTGTAGATATTTTAAGCGTTACTGTTAAGAATGGGATCCTGGCTTCGATTCCAAGGTCGGGCAAAGTGATATTGGATTTTATATTAGGTTTTTTTTACGTGTGACATGCGAGGTATACTACTAGGGTAATGGGTACACCTTAAAGGCAGCTGTAGCATTCGCATGTGTAACGTTACATCAGTGAGGGAGGAAATTCAAGCATTACAGTGCGCAAGATTACATGTTACAGATTCGAGCATGACATTGGGGAGGGAAGAGAACTGAGCATTACAGTGTGTAGCATATATTTCTTTACTATTATGATACCCTAGTACTCTCAATCCAAAAATAACCTATAAAACTAAATTATAGGTAATTTTTTTTGTTTTTGTTTTTTGTTTGTTTTTTTTGTTTTTTATGTTTATACTATAAAGTCACTAATGTAATAAAAAAGGCCGCATTTGTGTGCCTCTGGGTGAACAAGTGCGTAAAAGTCCCATCAATTCACTTTTTGTTCTCACTTGTTCACCCAGGTGAATTCACCCAGATGAACAAACGGGAATAAACTAACTGATGATACAATACATTGATACAACTTGTAACATCAATGCGCAACACTTTCAAAATTGACTTGAAATATTACATTACAGATGAATACTCGTCAAGTCAAGGAGGGAGTATTGTAATGTAATGCTCTAAATGGAATCTGAAATGTTACATTACAGGCAAATGCTCCAGGTGAGGGAGCACCTTTACGAGTCCTTCATGGCCACAAGGCCTGATGTGATGTTATATTATGTTAAAATTCATAATATTTATTAGCGTTCCATCACGAAGCCAAATAGCATTCTTACGTGAAGTTGAAAGACCGATTAATATGTGTGCTTAGCCTTAATTACCGGGCAAATACTTGAGGCTGGCTCGGGCACGTCTTGCGATATGTTTGACGTGGTCATCAGGCTTCTTTAGATGGTATCTGTCAACATCGTAGGTTTGAGTGGATGGATCAGTTGCTAAACTTCGTAGGTAGATTCTTCTTCTCAGCGAGATAATGTGTAGCTAACCGTCAAGGCAGATTTACGAGTCGCCCAAAGATTTGCTTCTCTGTGACATTATCTAACAATTTTTACATAGACAGCGGTCTAGACTAGTTTGTTATAATGCTGTCTGTGGAGCAATATTGCCTGGATTCTACCGGTAAAATGAAAATGAAAAATAAAAAGCTTTAGAGCATTTAAATTGGAAGTTGTCAATAGAAAACCGCACCTCCGCCAAACTACTTCGTGAGCTTGTTTTATATTTGCGTTCAGCTTTCATTTGTAATCTTGACGCTTTTATTTTCTGCATTAGTTTGCGTGGTTATTAATTTAAATGTGTAACTCACCCCCGCAAAAACCGACAAAAAAAAGTACTAGAAATAGTCCATGCCTATTCTCGAGCTCTATATTCTAAGGTAAAAATACACATGCGGTGACCCATCCAAGTAAGAACTGATTGGAAGTTACTTTACCCCAGCAATCAATATCAAAATAAATAGGACTAGGGTAAGATAACGCTACGGGCGCTACACATCGTATGTACTCGTATAGTATAGTTAGGTATAATAGTAAATATGTAAGCGATACTGGCTATACATTTGTCAGGATAATCAGTTTAGCCTATCTGTACGTCCTTTTACTGGGATCGTATAGAATAAAGAGCGTTGCGCTATTTCAATGGTTTTTTCTAGTATACAATTTCCACGAGCTATTCGTAGCCGTAGTTCTACCCTTTGCCAGCGAACAGGTGCTTCTAGTCGATTGGCGGTGTAAAGATTAATAAGGACATGCCTCATAACTGATATTAATACCACTATCTAATTATAGGCCTACTGATTACTTACCTTATCTTCTTAGGATGCTATGGACCTAACAAAGTAAGGAATCGTATACCAAGGGTGGGAAAATCTTTTTTCTCCTGCTACCTGTCGTCCTATATGATCCTATATGAGTATATAGAGATAAAATTAACATATTTTTAGAGTTTCAATGCAGGTACTTACTACAGCTGCTACGTGGACTCTCTATGCTGCGCTTGTTAGTCGGTGGTCGACATAAACGACATTTATCAGCTTTTTATTTTCCTATAATTTTTTTTGCTCTAGATATTCATAAAAAACCTATACAAGTTTTTATCATCTTAATGATTAAATATATTGCCGTTCTCATAAGGACGGCAGGAACACGCTGGGTGCAGGCCGCTAACAACAGGACTGGATGAAAATCTATGGGGGAGGCCTATGTTCAGCAGTAGACGTCCTATATGGTTAAGATGACGATGACGATGAAGTATATAAAAAAAACTACCAACTAGTCGCAGAATCCACAGAAAACTAGCGTGTAGTAGCGAAAGGTGAACGCCCTCCCTTGTCCTCTTAGCTATAATTCTTAGAGGCCTCTCGCTGAAGGCTCTGTTTACTTTGTTACTTTACTGCGATACCTTACACTTGAATGCTGATTTCAAGGGTCAAATTAAAAGTCATAAAAAAAAATTGTTGAATAAAATTGAAAAAAGAGTATTTTACGAACTATTTAATTCTCAGGATGAAACACAAAATAATTACACCATTAAAACTAGAAACAAACTATATTAACAGTATGTACCTACTTGCTACTTAAAAGCAAAATCTACTAAGGCTTAGTAGATTTAGCTTAGTAACTAAGCCCTTAAAGTTTGGATTTTACATTACATCGACAAAATATTGAAAGAAAATTCATAATTTTCGAAACTTTTACTAATTATTTAATAATTTTAAATCGATACTATTATTTTATGTCACTAAATTAAACGAATATTATATTTGATCGCGCCGATGCTGCGAGCTCAAAACCTTTGCGCGACATCAAAATGTAAAAAGTAAAAAACCCTCATAACAAAAATGATGCTTCAATAAAATGTCGCTAAAAAGCATTAAGTATGTCTAGTTTTGTAATGTTTGGTATCGCCTTATTCATATGGGTCAAAATCCTCATAAAGCGACTATTATGAAGAAGATTCACATATGCATTCGACATTCACATGAGTTTTAATGTGAATTATGCGAATTTATAACCAGTTTGAAGATGTTAGTATAACATGACAACGTAATAATAGAGACAGTAGTAATTTTATTTTAGAATAAAGCTCGGTTATTTTAGGAGAAAATAGTGGAAAACATTTTACGTAGTCATCTGAAATTATATGTACGAAGGAAACAAGATAAAATGTACAAAATCTGAGTACACAATTAGGCATTCTCTTACATCTTAACGAATGGATCCATTAATCAAAATCAGACTGTTCGTTTGGGTCCTAAGGTTTATAGTAAATAACTACGACATACTTACATCTTAGCAAACATTGTGCGATTTAAGTCGCGGTGCAAACTTAATTCGCCCTCTCGCTCACACGTACCAACATTTTTGATGATATAAAAAATACTACATGTAATAACGTAAAATAAAGTCTATTAGAAACTAGCAAAATAACAATATAAACAAAATAAAAATCTAATTTAATCTAATCAAGTCTTCAGTGTCTTTTTTTTACACTATGCAAGTTTTATATATGAAAACTTTTTTGAATTAGAATTTTTTACTGAAAGTATGTACTAGAAAATAACAAATTTTCTAGTTCCTAGTGTGACTTTATTTTACGTTATTACATGTAGTATTTTTATATCTTCAAAAATTTATGTGGGTACATGTGAGCGAGAGGAAGAATTGGGTGAGCATCGCGCCTTAAGACGTTTTGATAAATACGGAAACCCCGTAACGTCATTAAGTAGATTCTATCTAATACAGATTTTACGAATATTAAATTGACCTGTTTTCAACTGATTTCAAGATGTTCGTAACATAATTCGTAACATTACTGTGGGGACAGATTTAAGAAAATCCTTCTTTTGTTTGAAAGGTACTGGTACAGATGGTCTAATGTTTACCAATTCAGTACCTGATGATGAAATCTCGAAGACACTGAAGCAATAGCCCTAATATATATGATGTCTATATTTTATTTACCTATTTAAATAAATATAAAAACACTTGTTTTAGTTATAATAAATGTTGAGCAACTAGTGACTCTAAGAATAGTAGTTTTAGTTGGAAAAATATTAGTGCCAATAAATCAGTTTTTGCTTACACAGGACAAACCGGTAGCTTCATCCTGGGCCCGTGCCACCTCACGTTGACCTACTGCCGGATTGTTGACCTTCAGAATATTCTCGATTTTGGTTACTGGTACAAAATTTTATGGAGGCATTTTGGATCAGTATTCAGTAAAGCAATTTAATAATTCAGCCAATTTAATGTATTCATAATAATTAATGTATTTGTTTTAAATGTTATTAAGTGATGAGATGTTATATATTTTATTTAATATTATACTATAATCTACACAATTATTTACTGAAATATTACCTATAGATTTAATTTTAGTGAAAAATATGGAATATTTTAACTGTGTAACTTGAAAACTGTAGTAATCTATATAGTAGGCACCCATGTTGTGAGTTTCCACATAGTAAAGTAATCTCCATTGCTTTACCTATATATTCACAAACAAAAACTACAAATAAACAACTTTATTCACAAACTTGGGACTTTTCTCACAGTTTTTATACAATTTACAGTTAAGCGCGATACAATCAGCGAACTTTTTTGGATTTAGTTTAATTATAATCTGCGAGTTTTTGTTTGGAGTCATCATTAAGTTGATATTATATTGTAAGAGATCGCAGGGCCGGCAGTGACCTACATGGCGCGAGTTAATGACCTCTGTATAAAATTATTCATTCAAGAATTCGAATCGTAGACTTCACTGGGTTTTTCCATATCGATTCTAAGAAATGTGCTGGAATTCGTGATAGAAATAATCTGGAGGACTTACCTACTATTTACACAAAACATAACATAAAATGACACCTTTTTCTCGAAGGGGTAGGCAGAGGTGTACCCAAAACACACGATGTGTATGTTATGGGTCCCATTTAAGAGGTGGCGAACCTATTGTCATCTACCGGGCAAAGTTCCAGATATATAACTATAATAACTGTCTGGACAGTTATTGAGATAACTCCTAATGTCTATTATTTAGCGCTTTGCCTGACCGGGGGATAGAACCCTGGACCTCATGATCGGCGGTCAAGCTTCAGCCCACTACTATAAATACTATTTAATGTAGAAGGAAGGAATTTTTTATAGTGGTAGCCCTCTTTTGCAGGGGCAACTAATATCTCAGGGTCACAGGCGCAGTGCAGTGCCGCGCAGAATTTAGAATTTTAAAACACGGGGTGGCACTGTGTCTGGTATGGGCAATCATGATGCTTACCATCAGGCACCTGATTAGCTCGTCTTGTCACTCATAAAATGATATATATGAGAATATAACTCTTTATATCAATATAGAGTTATCTTTTTTTATTCTGGGGTATCAACCCCAGAACAAAAAAACAATAGAAACAAAATTTTAAAATAGTCTTAGAATTACACAAAAAAAAAAAGTAGCGAAGTTTTCTTTAAATTTTGGTAAATATTTCTTGCCCCGTGCTCATGTTGAAAAATAATTTATTATTGTGTTTTGTATCTCTGATCAGAATCTATGCAATCATACCTACGGCTAAAATCTTAGCGTGTTATTCAAGTTTGTATGTAAGACTAGCTGTGCCCCGCGGTTTCACTCGCGTAATCATCATTCCCGGGAAATATCAGGATAAAAACTATCCTATGTCTAAACTATCTACTTACCGAATTTCAACCCTATCGGTTCAGTAGTTTTGGTGTGAAAGAGTAACAAATATCCTTCCATCCTCATAAACCTTCGAATGTACCTTTAAATTAGAAAGACAGGAGAGTAGGAAGTAGGATTAACAATAAAAGAGTTTAGTTTTTATTTGTTAAAAGAGAGATAAGAATTAACACTTCTTAGCATTATCGAGCTGGTCGAGCGACCCAGTTTTTGTGATGACACTACACATTTGTGGCGAATCGTGGTACTCTTACATATATACCCCTTAACTCAGTTCAAACAACTTAATTGTGGTTTGTCACGTCAAGTTCGTCTTGGTTCGTCGAATTTAGCACATCTATGTCGTGACGTTAGAGGTCGAAGACATTTGTCGTTTTGCCTTCTCATTAGAGCGTTACATTTCTGTATTTGTACATGTTTGTGCACCTACTTGAGAGAAGCGTAATTTGGTCAGGCGACTACCTAGTTTTAGTTACGCTCGTTCCAAAAGATGACTCGTTATTCAATTTTGGAGTGTAGACATTACCGCAAATGAGCCACAGAACACAGACTAATTTGACTAACTTACTAGTACTACAAATGCTAAAAGTATGGTTACACTATGTTTTTGTTACCTGTTTCATCCACCATCATCTCAGCCGCAGGACGCGATAGATTTCCATCTGGTCCGGTTGTAAGCGGCTTGCATTCAGCATATTCCTGCTATCTTTATTAGATATTTATTAGACAGCCTCGGTGGCGTAGTGGGCGCATGCTCGACTGCCAATCAAGAGGTCCCGGGTTCGATCCCCAGGTCAGGCATAGTGTTCAATATTGGATTTTTCCATTAGGAATTATCTCAATAACTGCCGGGAGTCTGGAACTGTGCCCGTTAGATGGCAATAGGCTCGCCCCCTATTACGTAGGACTAATAACATACTGGCGAAATGTGGGTGTATCTACTATGGGACTGAGTCCTGGGTACACCTCTGCCTACCCCTTCGGGAAAAAGGCGTGAATGTATGTTATGTTCTGTTTATTAGATATCTGTCCATATTGTGGGTGGACGTCCTACTCTGCGCTGCCGGTCCGTGGTCACAATTCGAGAACCTTACATTCTCGTTACCAATAAGTTCTACATGCTTGTTACCTATTTACTTCCGTGAAAACTAGACAATAAAGCCCGTCCCACACGTAGCTATAATATATAGGTATATTAATATACCGTCCTATAATATATATTATAGCAAGCTATCACACATGGAGACGATGCTATAATATATATTTTAGCCTTCATTTCATTGATACCGTAGTTTAAATTAATACGCAATAATATATATTACGGTATAAGTTGGTAACGTCATAGAAATATATATTATAGCTGCGTGTGCGGTCAATCGAGTATTTGTAAGGAAAATATATCGTAATATGCCTTGCTATGATTTATATTAATATATATACTAGCTACATGTATAAAGGGCTTTATGTTTTGACATGGATTGATTTGGAATTTCGTAGGATTCTGTTACGTAGCTAATATCGTGAAATTTACATACATTCACGCCTTTTTCCCGAAGGGGTAGGCAGAGGTGTACCCAGGACTCAGTCCCATAGTAGATACACCCACATTTCGCCAGTATCTTATTGGTCCCATGTAATAGCGGGCGAGCCTATTGACATCTACCGGGCACAGTTCCAGACTCCAGGCAGTTATTGAGATAATTCCTAATGGAAAAATCCAATTTTTAACACTTTGCCTGACCTGGGGATCGAACCCGGGACCTCTTGATTGGCAGTCGAGCATGCGCCCACTACGCCACCGAGGCAGTCAAATTTAACTGAGATCGTGAAATTTCACTGAGAAGATACACTGGAGATTGAATCGAGAGGCACAAAAAGTAGCTCAGACATCATTTGGTGCTTATTAGTTTTTTTTTATGGCATAGGTGGCAAACAAGCAGACGGTGTGCCTGATGGTGAGCGGTTACCGTCGCCTATGGACACCAGCAACACCAGGGGCATTACCAGCATCTTGCCCACCCTTCAAGACTCTATTCATTCTCCTTTTGAAGAGCCCCATGTTGTTGCTCTACGGAAAGACTGCAGTAGGCACGATCATTCCACAGTTTGCACGTAAGTATGCGGCTGAAAGAACGGGAAATTTAAGAAGAAAATTATTTAAATCCCTATAAAGTTTCATTGACAATCTAAGTATTTTAATTTATTTCTGCGCTATCAGGAAACACTGTTCATATTATGCTTATGGCAATAGTCATTATTATTAATCGACTGTAATATAACCGTAGTCCTATAACTCATAATAGAGTACCTAAGTAAGTACTATGGAAGATAAGCGATTAACGGTCTATGATCATCATATCACGTTAACAATAATTAGAGACTATTTAATTTATTTTATCAATTGAAATGAGGATTTTTTTATTACCAACGGCTGAAATGATGATGATGATGTTATGTTTGTTATAATCATCTTTTTGTAAAATTTACTATCCCGAGGTAATAAGAATTTTTTTTTTAAATTTAAAAATAAATGATTGTATTTATTTTTAATTTTTATTTTTTTACATAAATTTTCAATTTTGAATACAATATATACAATTACATTATATACTTTCATAACATAAACATAACATACATTCACGCCTTTTTCCCGAAGGGGTAGGCAGAGGTGTACCCAGAACTCAGTCCCATAGTAGATACACCCACATTTCGCCAGTATGTTATTGGTCCCATGTAATAGGGGGCGAGCCTATTGCCATATACCGGGCACAGTTCCAGACTCCAGGCAGCTATTCCTAATGGAAAAATCCAATATTTAGCACTATTCCTGACCTGGGGATCGAACCCGGGACCTCTTGATTGGCAGTCGAGCATGCGCCCACTACGCCACCGAGGCAGTCACTACATTATATACTTTCATGCGTAAGACATATTATTTTTGTAATTGTTATTCCATAACTTTTTCCAAATAAATCTATCTAGTTAACTGTTGTGTTTAGTTTTCCCATGCGTATAGGCTTTTAGCCTAGTTTGGGACCAGAAGACTGTGTGGATAATATTTTATTATCATCCCACTAATTTTTATTGTAAGTGTGAACGTTTTGAGGATGGACGAATGGATGGATGTTTGTTACTCTTTCACGCCAAAACTACTGAACCGATTGAGATGAAATTTGATATGTAAATAGCTTACACCCTGGAATAACAAATACGATACTTTTTACCCCGATATTCCCACGGGTACGTATAATACGCGGGTGAAACCGCGGGGCACATCTAGTTATGTATAAAGTAGTTACCCATGCGATATGTACATAACCTCCCATCTGCAGCAGCACATTTAGAAGCGTCGAAGGTATCCAGTTCGCGTTATGTTTTTGCAGGATGGTCGCTGGTCGCCAACCGGTCTGCATCCTGGTGTCCCGGAGCCAGTCTCCGCTGGTAACTGGTAACGACAATGTTGTGTAACCAGTATGGCTACAGCTTATTCATGTGGGTTATTCTGGAATTTTAGTGAAATATATTCAGTGTTTATTTTCAGAAGTGTTAATATTTAGTAGAGCTGATAATAATTATAATCCCCCTTCGGTTGTATACGGTATTCTTTGAATATCGTATAGCACTATGGTGATGATATTGAAAGAATTATGCCTGCTGACCATATGGTACCTAGCCCCCCCCCCCCCAAAAAAGCTGCTGTTCCTACATTAGTATATAATATAATTAATTTACCTATTTCTTTGTAAAGAAGAAGAAGACAATCTGATAAGGACGGCAGGAACACACTGGACTGGATACAACCGCTTGCAACCGGACTGGATGGAAATCTATGTAGGAGGCCTATGTTTAGCAGTGGACGTATGGCTGAGATTATGATGATGTTAATTAAAGAATTTATTAGGTGTATACTTCAAATTGCAATTAGCTGCCTGACTTTATGTTCTACAAATTGTTTTTTATCTTATCTTTTTGAGCAAATTATTTTTTCATCTCTTTATTTTTCATCTTGAGCTATTATTAAACCTTTTTCTAATTTTTATCCAAATATTTTACTATTTTTTATGGGCACAAGATGGCTGATTACAATCTGTCAATACAAGATAATTTGCCTATACCTATAATAATAATAAATGAGTCGTTTTTTATGCCAATTGCGGGAGATACTTTCCTAAAAGGCAAAATATATTTTAATATATATAATAATAATTATATGAGCAGATGCGTTTCAGAATCACCCAACAGAATGCCATCAGGGCGCGTGTATGGGCAGTTATAGTAAGAAATAGTAATGATACTGCTGCCCAGCTTTTTATGTAACAACATCTTTACTTATGCAACGTTTTTATAAATTTATAAAATGAAATTGAATTTTAATGACATTGAACAGAGAAACTAGTAATGCGATAAACTTATCGCATATGTAAGATAGGTCATTATTAGTTACTCTGTTCAATGTCATTACTTAGTAAAGTGAGTTTTACCCTTTGCTGTAATGAGTACCTTTAAATATTGTTTTTAAACTAATTATTCGTAAGAGCTTGTCAACTAACTACTATGACATAGGTAAGTAAAGCGCCTATTAAGTAAACTTACCGATTTTCAGTCATCTTATATTTCAGGCAAACTGCTTTACAGGTAATTTAAGCAAACTGCTTATTAGTCAATTTCGCATTCCAAGCAAACTGCTTCATCGTCGTCTTACGTTTAGGTCAAACTGCTAATTAGACAAATCTTTTGTTTAGGTATAACGCCTTCTGCCCATGAAGGCGTTATACCTCTTGCGTTCAAGGTAACTCGATCATAAGCGACCTATATAATATTCGAAGTATTTTATTTCGGCGCGTGAGCTCCTGATATAGTGTATATTATATTGAATATGTCTCAAACTGATACTATGTATATACGAGTATCAGGCTATTTATTAATATATGGTAATAACATTGTGTACGACATTCGAAGAATAACCAATATGTGTTCAATATTGTCAAAGATCTTAGATAAGTTACAAATACAAAGATTACTATTATAAAGTAATAACGTTGCGTATGCTTATACAAGCGAATGTAATACAGCGTCAAGAATCGTGGGCGAGTGCGTCGCGGCGCGACGGTGCGTACCGTTCAAAGAAAAGCAAATACAGAAGTGACAAGCTGATTTCAACTTCCATTTTACGAGACATACAACAGTATCAAATAAGTCAACTTAAGCTAAAGTCTAATAATCATTTTCAAAACCCTCGTCATACAATATATATTATACGAGTACATACACCTTCACTGTAACTGAATGGAAAAATAACTCTGCGTTCCACCAAAGTAAATTATTGTCAATCAGAAAACATTTAGAGATGTATGCATTTCATAATCAGTTCGAAATACCGATTAATAAAGACCTAGCTATACATAGCCTATTTTGCCCAACCATGCAGGCCCCACTAATGGGAAAAAACGTGGCATACCTGTTCAGTAGTATAATATATTGCACTGACTTGATTTGGTGGGACGGATTCCACTCCCATAAAAACTGGATGGATTTGGCCCCACCATGGTTATCATCCTGCCTAGAGAGCTATGTATGTAGCTATGAATAGGTAGGCACTTAATTACTTATTTGAAAGCAATAAGCAAGCTCTCTACTGTATCATTCCGTATTCTTTGGAAGATGGAGGGGGCGAGGTGATGCAGTTGTGAGCACTGGAGTGGAGCGGACCGCTGCATGCAGTCACGGTCAAGGTCTCGTCGAGTAACTGCAGACTGCAGTCGACGGTGACAGCTAAATTATTGCTTGTGAATGTCGTATGACACATCCCTAATAATACACCGTTGAGTATTATAGCCCACTAAAGTCTTTGCGCGACACAAAAATGTTTCTTTTTTATTCTAACATACACTGACCATAACATCACGTCTTTTATCCAAAGAGGTAGGCAGAGGTGTACCCAGGTACCCAGTCCCATAGTAGGTACACCCACATTCTTCAACTGATAGTTTTACAATATTTGGTTGAGTTACATTTGTTTGTTTAGAAGGTGCCGCGTGGTCCTCTATGTACTTATTGAATATATAATAAGCCTTCTTTAGTTCTTAGCGTCCGTGGTCCAGCGGGATTATGCTCGACTTTAAATACGGAGTCCGAATTTAAGTCTGGAGTGGACTTTTCTCCTGCCCCGGTAGCACAGTAAGCAGGGAAAACGAAATCCCAGGGGGTTAGAACGAGACAGCAGATATAAATTTTTCGGGCGCGAAAGAGAGAAAATACGGGGAAATCTAGTTATCCCCGTGCCATGCTAGACGGGCTGGGCGTTACCGTGCTTTGGATGGCAACTGTAATAGGTCCCGGCTCTTTTTTATAAGATAGAGATATAGGGGGCAGTCGTTAGGTCATGTCTGAGGCCTTGTAGGAATCTTGGCGACCTGAAACTCTGACAATATGGGTTGTCCACATAACCCATATGAATTGACTCAAGCAGTGTAATTGGAGTAACCCGTTCTTTTAGAGAATAAATTCAAATTATTTATTTATTTATTTAGGCTTGCCTATATAATACATGTAATACACTGGTACACATAATAATAACTTAGTCACATAGTTATGGGACTAAGTTTAACACCTCTGCATACCCCTTTGGGAAAAAGGCGTGATATTATTAAGAAATTGACTGTTATTAAGAAACTAAATGGAAAAATCCAATAAAACTGCAGATCGAATCCGGGACCTCAAGATTGGCAGTCAGGCTTGCACCCACTACGCCACCGAAGCAGTCCGAGGTGAGAGTAAAAAATATCAAACGAGACTTAAATGTTATAATAATACAAACGTAGAATGTACAAGCAGCAAGATAAATAGATCGACTCTCAAGATATAAGGTTCGTGATCGTGACTACGGATTCGATAGGGGCCCACTCCACGGACCGCGGCACATCTTGTAGTCTTAGCTTTCTGAGTATTTTTAAAATAATATGCCTCAAAACTGATGTTACAATATTTATTTATTTATTATTTTTATAGTTAAATATGACTCTGGATTCGCATTACAGTTTCCTATTCGCGAGCCCAGAGCCCCAGATTTATCTTAATAAAAATTATTATTCTACATATTATACATTATAACTTTATATATAATTTAATTATTAATTACTAGCTGACCCGATGAACTTCGTATCACCTTCACCTATCTGGGAATATCTCCTCATGTTTATAAAAGCCTGGTAGTATATAAAGCTCCTTGCTCTATCAGCATGTGGGAATTGCTCGTCATGTTTATGTGAGCCTGGTACTATATAAGTTTATTTCTCTATCACCATGTGGGAATATCTCATCTTTTGAGAGCCTGGAACTATATATGTGGGAATATCTCCTCATGTTTATGTGAGCCTGGTACTATTAAATGAATTTATTGGCGCACATTTTATAAAAAGAAAAAGAAATATTCAACAAAAACTAACGTAGAAATGAACTTTCCACGAACTTCATCACCACTCTTACATAACATCACCCATTTCCCCTTAAATTGATAGGCAGAGGTGTACCCAGAACACATGTCTCAATAAAGTAGGTATACAGTACCTATCACACTTCGCCAGATGTTTTTATGTTCCACGTACTGGCGAGCCTATTGGTCAAATTTCTAGACTCCAGGCTGTCATTGAGAAAATCCCAAATGAAAAATCTAATAACACTTTTTACCTGACTTGGGGATCGATCCCGACGTCGGCAGTAGAGCTTGCGACCACTACGTCACCAAGGCAGTCACCACTACCTCATCGAGGCATCGAGAATGTATCTAATAAGAGAAGAGTGATTGCACAGAAATAGATAGAAATGTTAACCTTTACGTTGAGTTGTAAATTGTTTCTTTGTATTTTATGTTTTTTGTGCACATAGTCTGTGCTTTAAACTAAAATTTAACAGGAAAGACGACCTCTTAGCAAATAATAATATAAGTGTATAATAATAGAATATAAAATGATAGGGACATGTCTACTTCATTTTAAAATATCAAGATAAACATTTATCAAATAAGTTTTCTACATTCGGAGGAGACAGGGGAATACAAAACATCGATTTGGGTTGCTAAATTTTGCGTAGGATTGTGTCAAATTCCTAAAAGGCCGCGTACGCTCTTATCTGCTTTGGTTGATCTCTTACTTGCTCTACATATAACTATTATTTATATATTACCATTTTATTGTTATTTACATAACATTATTGAGTCAATATAGAGCATCCGGCACATGTACTACGCAAATAGCTACCACCTGCAAGATGAACTTGTCAGTAATAAACCTCTTATTGACTATAGAATATCTATATAGATAGAATAGGATATGCACAGGTAGGTTACTAAAAGCTGGCTGACATTGTCCATATTGTCTGTGAATTAGTCATCAGCCGGAAGGAGTCCACTGCTGAACAAAGGCCTCCCCCATAGAACGCCATTAACTATTTATATGGGGGGATTTTGCCGTTATCACCACGCTTAACAGGCGGCTTGGTGATCGCAGTAGTTGGAATAGTTGGGAACGGAGAGCGCTGCTGCCCTCTCTCCGAATATGTCTCTGCCGAGTCTTACGGCTCCCACGGGATATGAAAGGGGAACTTCGGCAACCACACGGTTATGTGTGAATTATTAATTATTGGTTGTGTTTTATTGACATGCGGTGGCAAAAAAGCATTGAAAAAAAATCGTTATTAGAATAAAATAGAAAACTCTTTATTGGTATCACAATTAGTACAGAAAACAATAAAATCAAATATTAAATTATAAAATGTGTAACAATTGGCGGCCTTATCGCTCAGAGCGATCTCTTCCAGGCAACCATGCGGTGACAGGACTTATGATGCTGGAAGGACGGTGGTTTCATACTTCAAACAAATTAATTTATAATCTACACCAAAAATATAATAAGTATATAAATATCTCAATAAAACTAATGTTTTGTTGTTTTAGTTTTATCAATATTATTAGTGGGGTATTTCACAGCGCCAACTTTCAATAACCGAATTGTACATCCTGTCGTAGTCATTGAGAAAAACAAGAACATATTTATTTGTAATTAGAGGTAGGCATCTCATTATTTCCAATTTGATTTCGACTATAAAAGCTGTGTTCTTAACATTCTTTTAGGTAAATGGTTTTGGTAGCTCTTGACATAATTTGTGTTGGCGACAGCCTTTTAGTGCATGCATTTATTCTTTTTATATTTCAAAATATGTATATTTTTTTGTTTTAATTTCTGTGCCAAAATTGACTTAGAATCCCATTTTTTCCTTGGATTAATATATACACCAATTCCTTGTTTTCACCCTTTTTGCGTCGTCTTACAATTTGCTTTTCTATTTTCATCTTAATTTCTGAAACCGACTTTTTCCTGAGTATATATGTACGGCGTATTTTCCAGTATTTTGAGAGATTGAGACACATTTAAAAGTTCAATTTCCCTATCCGTATAATTTGTATGCACGACCAGAACTTGACATATATTTACATATTATATGATATTCTGGTGCTATACAAAAGTATCCTTTTACGGCAAAGACGACCAAAAACAAACAGCGAGGAAAGACGAAGGTTAAAAGTGACAGGTAAAGACATGTGAATCATTTAGTTATTATTAGGGCTACTCTAAATGGTAAAAATATTAAATGTAAATCCCTAAGATACGTTATATAGCGATAGATGCTTTATAATAATATATTCCTTTTTCACAAATTATGTTTCGTTATTTTATTCTAATCTAAAACCAAGAACATCACCTAAAATTATGTAGGAGGATGCAAATATTTTTCTGTAATTTCTTTTTTTTTTTTATTTGGTTAAAGTCTACTGAATTACTTTGATAAATTATTTATGTTTAGTTCGTTAGACTGGGTGGACAGGAATTTGACTTCGTTGAGTGTCTGCAGTTAACTTTTTAATAGGCCCTGATGAATAGCGTCAGTAATAAAAATGTATAATGTATGTATTTCGTGGCAACCCTACATAAAAAGCTGGATAATTAATCCTTTGAGATGATCAGAATGTCTTCTGTTGAATATGAAAGATGGCTCCATTTATCTTTGTAAAGAATATTTTACCATTAATTTAAAAGCCTTTGGTATATTTTATGTGTTGAACTCGCCAATCACTTATGACCACCACATAATAAATTTGTATTGGTTATTCCCGTTGACATAACAGGAGACGTGTGAATTCTGTGAATCACTCCGATTGGTCGGTCCTGCTTTATTTTGATATCATAGCAACAATCACATTGACAGTCGCATCTGAAAATATGTCGTGAGAGCATGCATCCGCATGATTTGTTTTCTGCTCCAAAAAATCATCATGCCGGCTTGTGTATTCCGAAAGGTTTTAATCACTGTAGAAAGAAAAATATAACATAACATAACATACATTCACGCCTTTTTCCCGAAAGGGTAGGCAGAGGTGTACCCAGGACTGAAAGAAAAATATAATACTTAAAATTACATAAAACATTGTGTAAGCTAAAAAATTATGCCGAGTTTTTTAATTGTAATGTGAGAAGGTCATTCGTCTATCTCCATACAAAACGGTCATTGGTTATTCGACAATAGCAAATACAATTATTATTTATCATAAAGGGGGAAAAAAGGGGAACCATCATCATCATAATCAACCGCTCTGTACAATACTCTTACACCAAGTGAGTCCTCTTTTAAATGCTCAACTGATCCCTCTCGTAAATAGTATAATAGTATAATACTAGGCGTATACAATAATTTAAAGACAATAATAATACTTTGTGATTTTAATTATTTATTTATTTTGTGGGGATTTTTTTATATAAGGTAGAAAAGGTCCTCATTATCTAAGTTGTATTCAGTTAGGTATTATAACACAGTAAGTATCTACATTAATAGATATTATATTGAGTAGACTCGTTTAAAACAAGTTTGTATACGAGCCACCATGTTATAAATATACACCGTAATTACCTGACCCCATTGAAGATGGAGATGCAAAGATTAAATACATAGTGAGACACGGGTTTTTTGGTGCGTGGACAAAATTGTAACTAAGCCTTATGAAGTAACAATTTGTTTTGTGGTTTGCTAAAATAGCGCCCCTGTAGTATTTTAGTCGAGGATACAGTCTGACCGTGTTTTGTCAGCAAGTCATATGTCAGTTTTTGTTTAGTTTGATATGTGTAGGCGGCGAACAAAGTGGTTAGCACAATACACAACCTTGAGAGAGTTACTTATTGATAATCTGGTTTAGGTTCAGAATCATTAAACGCATTCTTGAGGCGTCAGACTTAATACCATAGTATCTACTTAAATAACAATTCGAAATAGAAAACATGTTTGATTTGAGAGTTTACAAATTAAATTAAAACAAGCTTTGATACAGCGAGGATATTAACAATAAATAGTGCTTATTTTATCAGCGTTTTATTATATGACAATGGGGGCTATTTAGAGAAATATGCCCTATTAATTGTTTAGCGATGGTTCATCTTGCAACATCGTCAAGAAGCGATGCGATGTAAGTCCATCATATTATTTTAGGCTACTTAAAGGTAGGTACTATAGATAAATTAATGAAAAGCTCTTTTAAAAAATCTTTTCAAAGGTACTATGTGTCTTTTGTGATAGTTATTGTAAGTATTTGAACTGAAACATGCCAATATTAATTTAACCTAAGTGGATCTAACTCTAACCTAATCGCGACTGATAAATTCCCGGTTATGTAAGATGACGTTTTATCTTTACTAATTATTGTTTAATTTTTTTGCTATCTATACGGGTAAAAGCAATGTGACGAACTTACAATAATTATCAAAATCAATTCAGAAAAAAAAAGAGTCGTGTATAATTTACACATATACTTTGTTTCGTGACGAATTCACTTTGTGGCAAATGTACAACAACCCGATTTAAGCATTCAGTATATAGCACAGAATAAACAATAGTGCTAGCGTATCTACAGTAGTTACTAGTTTATGCAGTGATTCCACGTTTTTAGTGAGCAGTTTACTAATAAATGAACGTATTGACAGTCAATCAATGAAATAGAATGCATGAGACGTACCTATCTATGCGTAATTAGCTAGGTACCGTAACTCTGTCTGGAGATTACCATGAGTTTACAGTTTGTGGGGGATGTCACGAATTCACGATTTGACAAGGAGTGTACTTGATTGATGTTTTGAAGCTTTTTGACAAAATTACTACGACAAATGATTCCATATTTACTTTATTCAACTCACAATCACAATAATAGCTCAGTGGTTCCATATTCTTTAGATTTTGTTCCTATCCGGAACCGTAGATTTTGTGTCTTAATTAGATAGAAAGTAGATCTATAGGGTGTCGTCAAAACGGTGGGATATCAATAGGATAGCCAGATCATTGAAAAGAAAAAATTCGGCCCTACGCCCCAGGATTCTTTGCCCCAAGCGTGTCAATTTTAAAAATAAAATCATGCCATTGACACACTAAATATGATTATTTAGTAAACTTTACTCTATGATCATATTGAGTGCATTGGAATCGAGCTTCAGTAACATCTCCTTCGTCGTTTAGCCCCAAAACAAGCTCGATCAAACGCCTTATTTTCTTTTACAAGAATATTATTAAAGGAACGTCCTAATTATGCAATCTTATCCTAATTCAGTGATTAAAATGAAAAGTCGGCCTTGACAATGCAAACAAAACGGCATATTATCTCCAACGGTCGCGTTATAACGCTAGGCCAAGGCCGCTGACTCTGACATAACGCATTACGTGTCACCCGTTATCCGAACGCGCTGCCGAGCCTCTAGAACTTTCTACCGTAATGCTGGTTTCTTTAATATTCAGTTGAGTGTATTTTATGAAAGATATCAAGTTAATGTTGTAATATGTTTTATATCAAATTATCTAATTGGGTCATTAAAGCAGCTTTTAGTTATGCTCGATAGAAAATGAGCATGCTTTCCTAAGATCATGTCAAGATCAACATATCATACATTAACGCCTTTTTCCCGAAAGGGTAGGCAAAGGTGTACCCGAGACTTAGTCCCATAATAAGTACATTCACATTTTGTCTGTATATGCCATGTAATAGGGGGCGAGCCTATTGCACATTTACATGTGCTTATGGCACAGTTCCAGACTCCAGGCTGTTATTGAAATAAGTTCTAATAAAAAATCCAATAACTTATATACTTTGACCAGTGGATCGAACTCGGTACCGCATGATTGGCAGTACAGCTTATGCGATCACTACGCCACAGAGGCAGTCAAACCAGAATTTCGACTCCAAGATAATTCTAACAACACTTCAAAAATTATGATGATTAATCTCAAAAATCCCCATCCTTATCCATTGCGAGATATAGGTAGTCTAACGCAAATTCTTCAACCGTCCACATAATAATGAACTAAATTAGTGTGCAAACTGTGTGCGTGTATATTCTACATCTTTATTCCAAATCTCGAGTAAAACCAGTTTCATCTTGAGTCTTGTTGGTCCGTGCAATAAAGCTCTACCGTCTACTGTTAGCGCAATATTCATCATCATTATTCTATTTAAGTCTGCGCAGATTCATAACATTAATCCTCTTGTAGATCCAAATCAGGAACAGTTAAATCCAGTGGCCTGTAAATTTTACCTGCTCGCTGAATCTCTTGCTGGAGAAATTCTAAATTATCATACTTTAATATAGTATTATTAGGTATAGTGTAAAATGAAAAAATCGACTAAGCTCAAATTGGAGATTTTCTAGATTAGCAAGCGTAATAGTTTAGAAGGACAACCTGCTGACTACTGGCACAACTTTTTTCAATTATCATCATCTTCATGATCATCTTGGCCATAGTAAGTCCAATGGATATTGGCCTCCCCATAGGGGAGGTTTTGCCAATACTTGCCACGCTTGGCAAACGGGTAATGAGCGCAGTTTGATGGCTTTTTTACGGAGGACGATGCTGCCGATCTTCTGGATCGGCTAACCCTTAATCGGCGCTTACGGCAACCACGGATAGAGTGTGCGAGGATACTATTCTATTGCCGCACCCTACGGCAGTATATTTAATAAACCTTTAGATTTGACCCCTAAATGGGATTGGCACTGCTAGCTAAAATCATAGCTAGTCAATCAACAAATGCCGAGTAAGCTCATAATCTGATAAAATCACGCTGCAATTATACAGTAGGTCGTACAGTTTGTCACATCCAAGTTTAATTGTTATGGTTAGTACTTGCTAGTTAGTAGTCTTGTTTGCAAGAGATCCTCGTTTGTGGAGATTTTATCTGATTTAGATAAGAATGTACGGAGCTTGGTTTCCAATGTTGGGTTTAGTAGTGTTAATTAAATTTAGTCGCTTTTATAATGACGACGTGTTGCTGAAAAGTTTGTTAAATTAGTGACCTCAGTAAGCGGTACAAAACTAAATATACAGCTTGTTACAAAAAGTTGCAGTAATACTGGAGGGGGTACATCTACCCGTCAACATAAACAACATTGCAAAAGAAAACATAACATACATTCACGCCTTTTTCCCGAAGGGGTAGGCAAAGGTGTACCCAAGACTCAGTCCCATAGTAGATACACCCACATATCGCCAGTATGTTATTGGTCCCATGTAATAGGGGTCGAGCCTATTGCCATCTACCGGGCACAGTTCCAGACTTCAGGCAGTTATTGAGATAATTCCTAATGGAAAAATCCAATATTTAACACTGCCTGACCTGGGGATCGAACCCGGGACCTCTTGATTGGCAGTCGAGCATGCACCCTCTACGCCACAGAGGCAGTCCTCTATGGAGTTGCAAAAAAAAAAGATTTGCAAAATTCGTAATAAAAAAGTTCGACTTCCCATAAGTACATAATGGATAAATTTTTTCGTGAATTTCGCTTTTTTTTTTAAGTTTTGCAGTTTGATAGGTGATGATGCCTTTAGTATTACTACATTACACTATATGGGTATGGAAAGGAAAAATTACAGCCAGGAGCGGGATTGGAGTCCGCTACCACCACGGTTCCGTTGCGTAGCTCTTCCCAATTGAACTGTCAGGGTTCTATCACTCATCGGCGACCATTAAAATAATTGTTATTAAATAGGTATATTTTCGTCACCAAGACCTTTAAATATTATATCAATGACCCTGATTTTGTTTGGAGGTCATTCTATCACATATATTACGAAGACATTATACACAACAATACAATTTTCATCCTCAAGAGCATTCCATCCTTTTAGATCGAGTCACGAACTTGGACTTGTAACGATATTTGGTAGCGAATGGCGAGTACAGTTAGTTATCGATTCGGTATTGTCTGCCGGCATTCAAGTCGCAGCACGTGCCTCGAATATATCGAGACATTCGTGAGAACTGACTGTGAAGTAATGTCTTTAACTTAAACATTCACATAATGAATGCTAAATCAGAAGGCGACGCCAACATTCCCAGAGATGGAAATTGTCATTCGACATCGACATCATCAATAATCACCATTTCAGTCATAGAACTTCCACCGTAGATTTTCATCTAGTCTGTTTGAAGTGACTTCCATCCCGCGAGTTTCTTCGGTCTGTATTAGGTTGGTATTTATTATGCACTACTCTACATAGTTAATAATAAAAGACAGATGCTAGATAAATATTAAATTATTTTATTGAGAATAATATTAGACTGACCAAATATAATTAATATACATACTTATAACACACTTTTGTCGGAGCAACGTAAGCGAGTAAAATTCTTTAGATTTTAATCAGAGATTATCAGAGATTTTAATCACATGTAAAATATTATATAAAATTACAACATGTTGCTTATAAAACTACCAATGCTGTCCTATTAACGCTCAGATTTTAGTACTTGTACTGTTTAACTAGTAAAAAACCTGTCACCCTTGCATGTATGGCCATCTTGATTAGTATTTGTATATATTGTATTTATTATTACTATTTATTTATTTATTTTAGTGTATGTATTTCTATTTTGTATTAGTTTTAAAGAGATATTTATATCCTTTTTTATGGATTATTAATTTATTTGCTTGTTAGTGAAACCTCCGCCCTTCCAGCTTTTAAGTAGTTCCTAGAACTGCATGATTGCCTGGAAAAGATCGCTCACAGCAATAAGGCCGCCAATGGTAACACCTTTTACAAGTTTTAATATTAAATATTAGTTATTTTCTATATTGATACCAATAAAGAGTTATCTATTCTATCTATTCCATTCTATTCTGTTCTGTTTTGTTCTGTTCTATTCTATTCTTGACCTTTTGAATAATATCGATTACAGCAAAAAAATCAAGTCTCTGTTGAAAGGCGTATTGTAGACTGGAGTAGAGATGTAGAGGTCTTGAACAATTGAAAATCCAAGGTTGATTTAAACTTTATGAAAACGTATGCCCATGATATTGGTGCCAAAGCAAGCAATTTAAATAAAATACAGCCATTGACGTAAATAAAAAGGGTATAAACAGCAGTGGTACAGCAAATTTTTTAAATTTATATTAATTATAAGCATACATTTTAAATAAATAAATACATACATAACCTTACAAAGGTTAATAATAGTTAAAAATATTCGACCCAGCTGCGAATATAAATGCGAGCAATTTCAATTTTAAAATATTTCTTTCGCATTATCGATGCAATTATAGTCCCTATCAACAGATTAACATCAGTTGTCGTCAGTCTCTAACCCCGGCCTAAAAACCTCGACTAGAATATATGAATGTAGAATTTATAATGCATCTAGAAATAAATAGTCCAAGGTTTGTAGATCACGTGGGGAGGCACGAGAACCGCGTACCAAACGTGCTTATACTCCGAAGTACAGCTCCCAAGAACCTTGCTGGACTCCACGTGACCTTCCGAAGACACCATGGCCCATATTCAGAACTAAGAACATCTAATAAGTGATCAGCTGCTTTTATTAATATTTGATCGTAGATGCATGCAGGTCGATAAGTACTGACTGAATTACTTTACATCAAATGTTAAATTATGATACATAATATTATTTCTGTTAGGTACCTTTTTTACTATAATCACTTGATGTGTTCAAATAATTTCTTTTAACGCCGAAACTACCAATTGGGCTGAAATGTACCTATATAATATGTGGTGTACCTAAATAATAACTTTTTATAAGATTCTTTTTAGCGAGTCAGAAAACCAAGAGAATAAACTACTGTTTTTTCTATTATGATAGCGTAATAGTACAGAGTATCTCACTCAACTTATAAAACAAAACACAACAACTTACAGCTTTATGTTAGATATAGGTTTGTAGATAAAGACATCATCATCATCTCAGCCGTTGGTAATCCACTACTGAACATAGGCTTCCCCACAAAGGGGGGATTTGCCAATACTCGACACGCTTGGCAGGTGGGTTGTCGAGCGCAGTTCGATGTTTTTTTTTTTGCAGAGGACGCTGCTGCCCATCTTCTGGATCTGTTAACCCTAAGCCAGTTCTTACGGCAACCACGGGTAGAGAGGGTGGAGCACTATTCTTATGCCGGTAACTCCACGGAGATAAAGACATAAAATTACTAATTTGTTTTAAGCTTGCAGAGAACATAAAGAAAACACTGTTAATAATCATATATTGTTAAAGTTATCGTTAAGAGATTTTTTTAGGTAGCTTCCAATTGATTCTAAAAACTTTTGGTAGTTCCGTTAAGGATACACAGAAAACAAAAGTGATTGTGATAAATATTACTTCGAGCATCATCTATGACCAATTGGTGCCCAAACGGAAGGATAGGTCGGTTTTAACGTATTGTTCGTGTTATAGGAAACCCCTAAGCAAAAACTGACAACAATAGTAATACTTTTGCTTTAACAATACTTTCTATTTCACTTGACAATTATTTATTATTGCATTTGAGACAAAAGTAGAGCATTCTGTTTTGTGTTATTTTGACCTTCACTTTGTCAGATAAACAAAACGCATTGTAAAGAGTAATATGCTTGGAACAACCGTTGTGCTATTGTGTACAACACTTTCAGTTATCGAGAAATTGTCGTACATCGCAAACATAACTTGTTGTTGGTTATAAGCCGTATATCTATGGTGGACGAGGACTATAAATTTTAATATCATGCCTTCCTATAGCCCACAAAATTAACAATCCTTTTTTATGATATAATTTATTAATTCTACGACTTGTTAGCATAAATTTTACTTTTACGGCTTCCATTCCAATTTGAAAGCTTACCATAATTACATTTTCAGAGCACACATTGGCAGCTTCGGCAATGCCTAAAACTGTTCAATTTAAACGAAGCTCTAATGAAAGTTGAAATACATATTTTCAAGAAGGGACAGAAGATACTAGTTTCAAGAGGCCCGATATAGGCTTTAGAGATGCGAATCCATCATCTCTTTCACACTGATGGTAATGGTGAAAGGTGAAAGAAGACAGCCAATGGCACCGACACTCACGTAAGTAAGCCAAAGTGAAATGACCGCTGTTGACCATTTTGGATGTTGCGTCACCCTCCGAGGCTTGAATTCAAAGTTTATGTTTTTACAAGACATGAATGAAGATGAAAATAAATAATTGAATCACGACGTTTATGTTATGCTCGACGTACGCTGAATTTGACGTGTACCTATTTCATAACATTATTAATATGTTTTAAGTCAAAACTTCTTCATAATTAGGTACTTTAAGACAGTTGCTCTTTCGTCCCAAAAGAATCCCAAAAAGAATCCCAAAAATCCCAAAAGAGATAACTGGGCTCTCAGAGGGTAAATTCAAAACCTATATAAAATCTACTTTACTTAAGAAGGCTTATTATAAAGTCAACCAGTACATAAAGGACAAAGATGCCTGGAAACTTCTGCATAGCCGCCTCGCGGCACCTTCAAAGAAAACGAATGTAACCAAACCAAATATTGTGAAACTATCTGTTGAAAAAATTAAGCCCTACAAGTTTCTTGTGCGTTCTTCTTGTAGAGGTATCTTTCCGAACGCACGGTAGACTCAGTACTGTATCTTCATTGACGTACAAAAGTGTCAGATTATGACCTATTTGAATAAATCTGTTTGAGTTTGAGTTTGAGTTTGTACAAAATTAAATTTCCTATATGGAAGAAAAGAAAGAATATGGAGAAAAAGAAAATATTTCTCCACTCAATTGTTTGTGGTTGGCTCTTGATCGGACCTTTATTTTCGCCTTAAGACAACTGCATGACTGTTTTCTTAATTTATAAAAAACCATTAAAATAACCTAAAAGTATTTTTTACAGTTTTTATAAATACATAACGGTTTTCTTTAACCAAATATGTTTTGACACAAATAAATTCAGATCAAGAGCCAACGACAATCCACATTTATAATATAATATTCTCTCTTTCTATATAATAATAATAATATGTGAAATTTCACTGTGTATGGAAGATTATAATAATAATAAAAATAATTTGAAAGGAAACTCCGACAGAACGGGTTAACCCAATTACAGTGCTCGAGTCAATTCATACAGGTTATATGGACAACCCATATTGTCAGAGTTTCAGGTCGCCAAGATTCCTACAAGGCCTCCGACATGATTTAATGACTGCCCCCTACATATGTTATAGGAAACAGCCGGGACCTATAGTGTAACGTGCCATCCGAAACACGATAGCGCCCAGTAAAAAAGGTGAAAAGTGCACATGTGAGATTTGATCCAAGGAATCCGGATTTAAAGCCGGGCACATTCGGACTACATTATACATTACTAGCTGGTACTCGCGACTTCGTCTGCGTACTTTTAGGTAGCCTATGTCCTTTCTCAGGGTCTAAAGATTGTCTGTGCCAAATTTCATCAAAATTGGTTGAGAGGTTTAAGCGGGAAAGCGTAACAGACAGACAGACAGAGTTACTTTCGCATTTATAATATTAGTAGGGATGCTCTAAAGCAGTTAACTTCGATGGGTAGACACTGTCATAATGGTTTAATTTTATATATGATTGAACTGTAGGTATAGGTACAGGTATCACGCACAACGGACCAGATTAGAGTCTAAGTGCGAAAAAGGAGTCCACTTTACATAGGTACAGGTAAACCTGACAAGTATACCATAGCGTGCATGGAAAATGGCAAAGCTTTAGCACAGAACATTATTATGATCGTATATATGTGCCTAACTATGCGAGCCATGGAAAATGGACAGGGTTATGGAATCGGAATTTCTTCTTCGATATTGTCTTTGGTCAAGTGGTCCCGCTCTTATATTATCTAGTGTACAGTGCTTATAAAAAATATAGTATTTTATAAACTTACTCTTTCTATAAGTACGAATACTTAAGTACCTTATATATCTTGCTAAGTTACTTTTAAAATCATTGCCATCATTTTAACTTCCTATGTGACATTGATAAAATTGTTGTGATATCACCTACAAAAGCCAGAAACTAAGAATTCAATTGAATGTATTAGCGATCTACGGAATCGATTATAGGTATACAGTATCAATGTTTCCAACACCGTCTGAATCTAAAAACCGTGTTTTAACATTCAAGTTCAGTCAGCGTCAACAACTAGACATAGTCAAGGAAGGATAGACTCGACCTACTTGTGGTTCCATGACCTCCGGTGCAGCCTAGCATGTGGTTTGCCGTCTCTTTCTAACATATCGGGAAACCGGTTGGTGTCTCTGTCACTCCCGGAATATTTTCGCGACGTGCTTGGAAAATGGCGCACCACAGGCCGCAGGCGAATGACGAGGGACGTGACAATGAGTACGTATATAAAGGGCTTGGAAACAGAACATAGCTAAGTTACTTAGTTTTGGGGGCAAAGTTCCTAAATAATGAAGTTATTAACTTCTCTAGGTTTGTTTTGCAGTCTTTTATCATATTCTCTGCCCTTATCGTACACTAGATTATGAGCATATTACGTCTTCGTCCGCCATTCCAGTCTATCATTCGTCAGTTTTGCACTCACTTCTTTTACACCAATATCCTCATTCACACAGTCTGTCACCACCACACATTACAACATTCCTTTCAATGCATGGAATACATTTAATAATTATAAATGTATCATAATTTTGGGACATTTTCAAAGCCTACAATTCTTAGTTATTTTTATAAAAAAATATAAAAAATTTATAAAAACGTTCATAAATCGTGAAAAAATATAGGCAGAAACATGCCTACTACCTCCTAATCCGACTTATCATAAAATACGATGGTTTATGCGAAAAGATTGTCCTTACACTTATTTTGGTGATGTATAAATATTAGAATGAATACATAATTATATTGACATTAAAGCTAATGCTAATCACTAAGCGGTCAACAGCCTCTTCTACCGCGTTAGGATACTTAAAATATTCTAATGTGCTATGAGATCGGAGATTATAATTAAAGTATGGGTGGATAAGATATAAAATATTTGTAAGATATTATATTGACGCCAATAAATAGTATATATTTTTGTATACTAAATCTGTATTTATACCTATAGCCTATCTTGCATGAAGAGCATCCAGATTCTAATTCCCACTCCCTAACCTACGTGGATACGGTTTCGATAGGAGTCCATTATTAGACTGAACGATCTCTACTAAGTACATATAGTAGCTTTTTACTCGAGGGGCTAAAGTCACCCATTGTATACAAGTTAGTTTTACTCCCTGTCTTTAGCGAGGGAGTAAAATAGAGGCCAAGTTATATTGGGTTTTAGCGCCGTGTGTTACACGGTACTTTTCATTATGATTGTGAGAAAATAAAATTATACCGGACACGGCTTGCACAGGACAGGGTCAAGTGGCATGATATGAAGGAGGCCTATGCGCAGCAGTGGGATATAGTGGGCTGTACGTGATGATGATGATGAATTTCATCAAAATATTTAGCTATATCATATACGTGCACACAAAAAAAATATAATCTCGTAACAGACAAATATTAAAAAGGAACTTTTTTTATCCCCTAGAGAATCACGGACTTTTTGAGCAAAAGGAGTATATATATCTCATTTGGTATGTAGGTAGCCCTAGAATAACATTCAAGGTACTTCGTTTCGCAATATTCCCACGGAAACGATGACTACGCGGTTGAAACTGCGGGGCTCAGCTAGTAATTCAATTATAAGAAACAACCAGCTAAACCAATCTTAGGAAAATATTTAACAACGCAGTCAGTCCTATAGAGCAAGGATAAAGCAGGCCTACTGCTTATTATATCACTAGGCAATAACGGGACGGATCTTTACGCAACACGACAATTACGTGACCAACGTCTTCGGTCACCTCAAGCACTCAACACTCGGCTAACAAAAGAACATAATGTTACCATATAAAGAAGGACACGACCGCGTGAATTTCATTTTCTAAAACCCGATTACACGAGGTGATGCAACCAGGAGGTCGAACGCGACAACACTCGAAAACGAAAGGTGTTCGAAACCGAAGGGAGTGATCCCGTTATCCTTCGCAACCTTCGCTGGACCGAGATGGAAAGCTCCCGTTAAGTCGGCGTCATGCGATGCGATCATGCAACAATGACTCATGGTTAGTCCCCCTGGCCGTCCGCTGTGGTCGTTCTTCGCTGGTAACTGTACCTCTTCGCCTTGCGTCATTCTCAAGGACGTTCCATCTTAAATGAGTATGATGCAGGCGAGGAGTGCTGCAAGAGTGAATATAGATTATGAGTGTGCCTTACCTGGTAGGTTATACTTCTAAGTAAATGTAGGATATAATCTCGCGTTATCAAGCTAAATTAGGTATTAATTTAATGATAGTTTTTAAGAAAAGTACGTACCTAATTTAGAGAGAGAGCGTTTAGAGAGAGAGCGTTTAGAGAGAGAGCGAGAGGCGTTTAATAAACGGTCAAAATGAGGATAACCACGGCAAAAGGCTTTTTGTACAGAATTCAAGGGGTTTTGCGTTTTGCAGCCAATTGCCTTGTGCAGTGCGGTTGCAGTCCAACACCACGCCTTTTTGCTGGACTTTTCAAAATATTTGCGCCTTGCTAACGTGCCTTTTTCGACAATTAAACCTGCTTAGTCGCTTCAAGTTTATGAGAAAATATATAGGTAGTTAAAATATATTATATTAAAAAGTGACCAATTGGCTCAGTTGGTAGTTGGTATAGTAACTCTGCCTTCTGAGCCTCAGATCCCGGGTTCGATCCCCGGCCAGCCCAAACATTTGTGCGCATGAGCATGTCTGTTCGATCCGTGTCTGAGTGCTGTATGGGTATAAATAAGTATCTATGTAATATCAGCGTTACCATAGTGCAGCGCCTTTGCCTAGTTTGGGACACCAGAACACCGTGTGTAGATGTCCTACATTAAAAATAAGAAAATCCGCAGAAATGTAACCTATGCATAGAAGAGATAAAACTGTAGGTAGTATCTGATGTGGTTGTCGCAGTACCTACGCATGACAGTGCGCGTGGTCGAGCGTCCCACATACTCGGTAACGGTACATAGTCCTGACCAAAACGCAAACGTTTCCGCTAATTAACCTGTTGGTGAATGTTACACACGAGGAAATCTATTATGAGGGCTTTAACCTTCGTTTTCACACAGTAGATAGACCATAATCTAGTAGGTAGGTATAGGCACAGAATTAAAATACTCGTAGGCAGGGTAGACTGGGTACGATGGTGACAATTTAGGTTTGACCGCCAATAATTTTGTTAATTTACTAGTTAGTTGAGACAAAAATTATTTAAATCGTAGTTTGTACATTTGTCTACACAAAAATATTGAAATTTTGTCTCAAAATACGCTGTATTAGTTATAGCACCAAATTTGAAAAAAAAAAAGGGAAAATGTCACAACACCACACCCCAAGGACGGTTGTGACAGTGGCTTTTGAAAATAATAAAACACCATGACTAACCTAAATTATCTACGTAAAAATTATTCATTTGTTATTAACTACTAATATTCAATTCACAACAAAAAAATATTTAGTATAGTATATCTGTATACCAATAAAAGGAAATATTAAAAGAATCTGAACAAAAAAACTTACTTTTGGCTGTTGAAAAGCAATGTGGCCTCCTGCTTTTGTTTACGTCGCGCACCGGCTAACGCAATCCTAGTCAACATGTGTAGACATGCATCGCGCTTCTTTTTACCCTTACACTCTTCCCTCTATTCCGTATAGATTCCCGATTATAACGACTGTCACTACCGTACCCTGGCACAACCGTACCCAGTCTACCCTACCTAGAATATTTTTATTATTATTAAAATCTGTTTTATACAGCCTCCTTGGCTCAGATGGTAGTAACTCTACTTTCTGTGCCGCAGGGCCCTGGTTCGATCCCTGGCCAGGTCAAACATGAATGTGTGCATGAACATGTCTGTTAGATCTGTGTCTGGGTGTTATAAGCTTATATAAGTATGTAAGTATATCAGTCATCTGGTTACCATAGTACAGGCTTCTAGCCTAGTTTGGGACCAGATGACCGTGTGGGAAAGTGGTCCCATATTATAACAACAAAAAGCATTGTTCTGCACACAGCTGTCATTGCTTTTTATTAAGTTAAAACTTTGCAAATCTAGTCTCCCATAATTTAGGAAAATTAAAAAAAACTTCAATTAGGTAATGTTAAATTAGTTTTAATTTTTTTTTTTTTTTTTTTTTTTTTTTTTATTAAGTTTTGGCAGAGTGCCTTTATTGAAAAAAGACTAAACAATAGAGCTACCTACTTACTACCTACCCTAACTAAATACACTATACCATAGAACGCTTCGAAAATCCACAGGCCGACATGCCAGCCTATAGAAAATCCAAGTGCTCTAAACCACTGTCAGATGGCAGCGTACCCAAGATACTGGCGGCATTGCCACGTTGAATAGCAATGCTTATACACGTTGAGCCAGATAAACGCCAGCATTTTGATCACGCGTCGCCTCGACCAAGCGCTCAGATAGATTTTTGAAAATGCGATGAGCTCCCGGCCCCCACGGTCCCAGAGTCTCGACTCCAAACGGTTCAAATATGTAACCGCTACCGAGGTTTGCATACTTGCCCCGCTTTATTAAATTAAAAACAAGATCTGCGCTACATGTTTGCTATCATTTACTAATATTAATCTACAGCTTATGGCTAGCCATTTTTGTCCAATGTGTACTTGTTGTATTGATAATAATAATATAAAAATAATAATAAACAATATTTTATGTAACGTAAGCTCTCCTATTCACAGACGACAAACCTATTTAATAAAAATAACAATACAAGCGCCTTCAAAATATGTTTAGCAATGTGATATAGATGATAAAATTTTAGTTGGCGCTGTAAAATACCTCACCCAAACAGTAAAGAAGCGCCATCTATCTTAAATTTTTTGAACATACTTCTCATAAGGCTTCTCGAACTATCATTATGGAGCAATTGCGGCAAGTGTCTCGGCAGCGGCGGCTCAAGTGTCGTATGTAATATTATGTTGTTCGTTGTTATTTTACTGTTAGTTCGGGTTTCTTGGCATAGATGGCAATAGGTTTTAGTTATAATAATAAAATAATTTAAATAAAATAAAAACCTTACTTCATGTAAAAACTTATGATAGGTACATTTAGAGCTTTTAGCTTAGTTATTATATTTCTATATATTAGGTTAGTAAGGTTATGTATAATTTTTATTATGTTTTTACAAGAACCTCTCTTCAGGTGAAGGCCTCCTCCAAAGACAACCATTCGTCTATGTCTTGTGCCAGATTCATCTGTGCGAGCCAGCTATTTTAGTTATGTCCTCCTCCCATCTTGAATTAGGTCCCGTTTGCCACGTTTTCCTTGCGCGCCTTTCCACTCCGTTACCGTTTTTTCCATCTAAGTAATGTCTTGGAGTCTTACAACGTGGCCTGCCCACTTTCATTTTTGATTTTTGGTTTCAGTTACAAAAGCTAAATTATAGTGGACTAGCTGTGCCATGCGGTTTCACCCATGTAGTCTTCGTTCCCGCGGGAATATCGGGATAAAAAGTACCCTATGTGGTATTTCAGGGTCTAAACTATTTACCTACCAAATATTAGTCCAATCCATTTAGCTGTTTTGGCGTGAAAGAGACATACGTCCATCCATCCATTATTACAAACTTTCGCATTTATAATATTATTAGAAAGTAGGAGGATAGGATAGGATTTGTATGGGTACATATCATAATAGATACGTTATGCTATCCAAACTGTAAGAAATTTGACACAATCCTATGAAAAATTTTACAAATCGATGTTATCGATGTTATGTATCCCTCTGTTTCCTCCGAATATAATTAACCGATTCAAAAAAATTATAACCTGATATTTTTATATGAAAGTGAGCTATGTCCGGGTCACAAAATCTTTTTTTAAGCGATCATCCTTGAACTCCAATTTTCGTCGCCTGATTAAAAGTTGGATAACTATTTCTTAAAAGTCTCCTTTCCTTCTAAAGCATTTCAGTTCGTTGTATTATGTATTATGCTATTAGATGCTCTAACCTATTGTGTGTTCACTTTCAATTAATGATTAAATATAATCGCAATTAAAAAAAAAATTAGTTTTATAGCATATATTTGTATTATGAATGATTATGTACGAATACATGTTTTTTATTTACACACCTTATTTAACGAAACTGTAATATTATAACCAATACTTTTTGCTGAGCTTATTCCAATAAAAATAATTGGCTATAGGTACCTATATTAAAGGAGATGGCCAGCCAAGTCATTAAACAGCCATAATAAATTATACTTGTGTTTATTACCATCGCGTAATATTCCACAAGTAACTCCAATCTTATTTTTTATCAATACGATAGTCGTGATTTGAGTGTATTCTGCCAATGACGTAAATCATTGCCTACGTTAATAATTAAGTGTCTTTTTTCAAATTGATTGTTATAGTAAGTTATATTGTAACAGAAAAACTAAAATTCCATAAGTACAGGGCTACTACAGCCTATCAAATCGAAGAAGAACTGTTTATCGTTTCATCTTTTCAAGCAATTTTCAGGCCGAAATAACTTTGCATGGGCGTAACTAACACAATTTCTATAACTTCCGCCGTAGAACCATGAAATTATGATTTTTAATCACTAAATTTAATCACCTTCAAACAAGGCAAAATAATAATAGTTAAACGGTACGTCTTAGGTTTAAAGGGCTATCTATAGTAATCTGTGAGCATCCTCTTATAGGATCATTGTACTCCATCATTTGGAACAGCTTTCACTATGAAACCAACTAAAATAAGTATGTAATTACATATTGCATTGTACGCAATTGTCTTCTTGTCCAAAATACCTTAGTGCCTCATGTCGAAGGTCTTCGACCAGTGTGTTTTACCAGTGATGACGTACGGATCGAAAACGTGGTCTCTAACTGTGGGCCTTATTAGCAAGCTCAAAATACCGCAACGAGCTATGGAGAGGGCTATGCTCGGGATTTCTCTGCGAAGCCGAGTCTGAAATGAGGAGGTCCGGATACAATCGAAAGTTACCGACATAGCTCAGCGGTTTAGCATGTTGAAGTGGTAATGTGGCTGTAAGGTTTTCGAATGGAGACCACGGACTGCCAAGCGTAGCGTAGGACGTCCACCCACAAGGTGGACAGACGATAAAGACAGCAGGATCACGCTCGGTGCAGGCCGCTTACAACCGCACAAGATAAAAATCTATGGGGGAGGGTATGTTCAGCAATGAACGTCCTATGGCTGAGGACTGAGATGGTGATCATACTTTTTGTGAACAAAATACGTTCATACATACATACATTCACGCCTTTTTCCCGAAGGGGTAGGCAGAGGTGTACCCAGGACTCAGTCCCATAGTAGATACACCCACATTTCGCCAGTATGTTATTGGTCCCATGTAATAGGGGGCGAGCCTATTGCCATATACCGGGCACAGTTCCAGACTATTGAGATAATTCCTAATGGAAAAATCCAATATTTATCACTATGCCTGACCTGGGGATCGAACCTGGGACCTCTTGATTGACAGTCGAGCATGCGCCCACTACGCCACCGAGGCAGGCACCGAGGCAAAATATGTTCAAACTCAAACTCAAACTCAAACAGATTTATTCAAATAGGTCATAATCTGACACTTTTGTACGTCAATGAAGATACAGTACTGAGTCTACCGTGCGTTCGGAAAGATACCTCTACAAGAAGAACGCACAAGAAACTTGTAGGGCTTAATTTTTTCAACAGATAGTTTCACAATATTTGGTTTGGTTACATTCGTTTTCTTTGAAGGTGCCGCGAGGCGGCTATGCAGAAGTTTCCAGGCATCTTTGTCCTCTATGTACTGGTTGACTTTATAATAAGCCTTCTTATAAGTAAAGTAGATTTTATATAGGTTTTGAATTTACCCTCTGAGAGCCCAGTTATCTCTTTTGGGATTTTATTATAGAAACGTACACTATTTCCTAAGAATGTCTTTTTATTTGCTTTAGATAATCTAAAGCTAGGTACAGCTATTTTGTCTTTATTCCTAGTATTAAAATTATGAAGGTCACTATTTAATTTTAATTTATGTAAATTTTTACGCACATACATGATGTTCTCATAAATGTATAAGGATGGTAGGGTCAGTATGTTTATTTCTTTAAATAATTCCCTCAGGGATTCGCGTGGACGCATCTCATAGATGGCACGAATCGCACGTTTTTGTAGTATAAAGATAGTTTCTATATCTGCAGCTGACCCCCACAACAGAATCCCATAAGACATCAAGCTATGGAAATATGCAAAGTACACTAATCTCGCCGTGGCTACATCTGTTAGTTGCCTAATTTTATAAACCGCGTAAGCTGCAGAGCTTAGTTTCCCTGAGAGCTCGGTGATATGAGTGCTCCATTGCAGTTTAGAGTCTATATTTATGCCAAGGAACAAAGTTGCATTGTCAATATTGAGTCTTTCACCGTCAAGTTCAGTGTTAGTATATTCTAAATTCTATCAGTTGGTACTTTTTAAGCATGCCAGATAGCATTTCCACGCAGAGTAGGTGCATGTAGTATTAGTTATTATATTACCGGTAACTGTTACAAATTCCAGGCTTTCATTGAGAAAAATCCTAATGGAAAAATTCCATAACACTCATTGCCCTGGAGATCGAACCCGAGACGTGTCATGATCGGCAGTAATGCTTGCAACCACTTCGCCGCCGAGGCAATCTTATTAATAAAATCTTATAATAAACATAATATACGAGTAATTTCAATACACTTTGTTTTACTCTAGATAAAACCACTTACGTATCATAACATTGAATGTCGAAGCCTACGACTGGTTTTCCTTATGGTATTGAACTCTGGCTTCTATTATACTAGTGCGTCGTTACTTCGTGTACTTGGCCGTCATTATTTTATTATAGGTGTGATATGTTCCCACATTATACACTCATTTATAATTTAATATAACAAAGGCAATAGATAGCGTTTATTAAAAGATCGTGGAGCGTTTTCCACGATTTCGCAGAGTGGAGTGGCATAGCATGGGTTATGCTATGCCATTTTATGTACTTTACCATACTCGCATGCATGTATACTTTGTTTGTTTGTTTATTTATTAATCATAAAACTTACAGAATAGTACAGAAAATGTAATTGATTTATTATTATCGATTGTGCACTTATATATATATACTTGTTGTTTTGTAATGGTAGGCCTCTTTTGCAGGGGGCTGCCTGGGGAAGTACCACACCTCTGCCAGTTATTCATCCGCCCAGCAGTAATGTGCACACATTACTGTATTCCGATCTGAAGGGCAATGTTACCAGCGAAATTACTGGGCATGATAAGATTCATATCTCAGGGTGACAGGCGCAGTGCAGTGCCGCGCAGAATTTAGAATTTTAAAACACTGGGTGTCACTGTTTCTGATATGGGCAATCATGTTGCTTACCATCGGTTTGTTCCCGTTTGTTCACCCAGGTGAATTCACCTGGGTGAATTGACCTAGGTGAATTAATGGGAACAAAGTAGTTGCGTTTGATCACCTACGCACTTGATCACCCAGAGGCACACATAGGCGGCTTTTTTATTATTTTAGTGACCAGATAGCAGAAACATAGAAAAGAACAAATTTTACCCTATAATTTGGTTTTATAGGTTATTTTTGGATTGAGAGTACTAGGGTATCATAATAGTAAAGAAATATATTACAAATATATTAGAAAGCAACAAATTTTTACCTATATTTATAATTTGGTTTTATATATTTTTCGATTGGAAATACTAGGGTATCATCATAATAGTGAAGGAATATATAATTTAATTTTAACCTGTGAGTCTTTGTCTTGTGTGTCTGTCTGTAGCATCGTAGGTCCTATATGAATGGGCTAATTTTAATGTGGATTTTTTCGTTTGAAAGTTGATGTGATCGAGGGTTAGGGAAATGGGCATCTGATTTGCTCCTCTTGTGACTCACTATCATAAGAAAACGCCCTACAAAACCATAGAAATCCTGCGCTTGAACCTACGGATAGACTTATTATTATTCGTAGGCTTGAACTAAGATAATAATAAATATCTTGTATCTCGGGACGCGGAACTTGCAGTACATCTTTGTGAATGTACATTTATCTTGTTCTGTATAGAGTATTAAAGTTTCTAGACCAATTACTTATTTACATTTTAAGAGTATGAATTTTAAGTAGACGGAGATTAAGTACCGATTTCCTGTACGGCTTAGTGGTGCCCATTACTAGGTATTGGAACCTGAGTTGTGGGCATCAAGTAAATTATAGTTTCAGTGCAAAAAATATGTAGAATCATGGATTTTATACTACTGTTGCTATTTACTTATGATTACAACACTAGGTAATGCAATACGAATACTGAAAGAAAATAATAGATTGCGAAATGCATCACCTATAGATGAAGACACGCCCCTGTAGGCGTTAGGTAGAAGAGATAGAAAAATTTCGCCGACGACTAGTACCTCCACGGTAGCTCAAGTGGTAAAGTGCCTTCCACGGAATGGTGCGGAGGGTGCGTGGTTCAAATTACCGTGGGTGAAATTTTTCTTTTTGTATTCGTATTGTATTGCAAGCGAGTAGACCGCTTAGTCTATCATCATCTCAGCCATAGGACGTCCACTGCTAAACATAGGCCTCCCCTATAGATTTCCATCCAGTCCGGTTGTAAGCGGCCCGCCTCCAGCAAGTTCCTGCCGTCGCTGCGCTTACCGGTCCGAGGTCTCCATTCGAGAACTTTGCAACCCCATCGGCCATAATTTCTACGTCTACATACGTAGTATAGCTTGATCTATAAAAATATAAAATATACTGCGTAATGCGTAACATAATAAATGTTATGGATAATGCTTACACGATTCGACGACACAGATATTGTTAAATATCTATAATATACTCTAACTGAATACTTGTATAACTAACTATATAATGTAACTTAAACACAGTAATATTATAATGCTTACTTTTTATTAAGACAGTTTATTACTGTCTTAATAAAAATATTTTTTTAGGTAACTTTATAGGTAGGTATACTAAATCGTGATGGTTATGATATCAACTCCTATTTCTTATGAAATTCGTATACATTAATAGAAAATCCATTTTACAACTTCACATAATATTCACTCATTTTTCCAGAAGGGGTAGGCAGAGGTGTATCGCGGACCCAGTCCCCATAGTAAGTACACACACTCTGGGCCAGCTATATCAAGTCTCATATAAAAGGGGCGAGCCTATTATGCCATCTACCGGGTACAGTTCCAGTTGCCTGACCAGGCGATCTACGCCATCGAGGCAGTCTTAAGTACAACTTTATCGGAGAGCCAAAAACTAATTAACTTTAGCTATAATGTTCCAAATCAACCAAAAAATAACCAAGATAAGTTGTGTTTTGATGATATTTGGGTGACGCTTGGATGCGCGTCAAAATGACGCATAAAACTTATTTTGGCTAATTTTGCGACTTAGCAGATATTATTCAATGTTACTTATGTATGATCTAAATTATAAAAATATTCCACTAAAGCACTATATACACGAGCGTGGTCGCCATTTGACTGTTGGCACAAAATGTTTCACATATTGATATTTTTTCATAGAAGAAAGCGTCTTTCTTCTATGTATATTTAATTCAAAATATCGCCACCGTCAGATTTGCGGCGCTAGGCTCACCCAATCCTACCTCACAATGTTCTGGATGACCCGGATGACTTTCGCCGCCGTTACATCAGCGGCGATAGGCTCTCCTAATCCTACCAATATATGATTTCAGATGGCGCCACCACTGATGAACCCTTGTCATGGAGAGAGATTTAAATTATATTTGCATTGTTATTACACATTTTTCAATAATAATTGGGGGCAACTACCACACACGGTCATCAGGTCCCAAACTAGGTTAGAAGCCTGTACTATGGTAACCAGATGACTGACATACATACTTATATTATAAGCTTATAACACCCGTAGACACAGATCAAACATGTTCATGCACACAAATGTTTGACCTGGCCGGGGATCTATCTGGGAGCCTGCGGCACAAAAAGCAGAGTTACTACCATCTGGGCAAACGAGGCTGGCTGTCTTTGTTGTTACATTATTTGTTAAAATTGTATTCAAATTTAACGTTTCTTGTTTGTAGTGTAATAATAAAAAGTTTATATATCTATCTATATGTAATAGAGCTTCATGCTCGTATCGTACACATTTACATAAATATATAAAAGCATTATATGAAGAATATTCTTTATGAAGAACAAGCCGCCCGTAGAGATAGAGCCTAAAGTTCCAAACAAGATATTTCAGTTTGCAATAAAATAAACATACATAAGTACATAAAATTGTATTAATTAATAAAATAGTATTGAGGAAAAAACAGAATGCAAATTTTTTTGTCTGTTTTTGTATTGGATGGAAATATTTATATACTCGTATTTTCTCAATAATTGCATTAAATTACTCTTAAAATTACCATAAAGTACCTATCTGAGGTTCACAAATTATGGAAATTAAAATATTATCATTATTAATGAATTATTTCTATAGTGACGAACTTCCTTAATATTATAATGTCGTACATCCCATATCATAATATTATTGATAAAATCAACTAGGCACATAAACGCGACGCTTAATTTGACGTCATTTCCTAGCCATTATAAGTTTATTTTCTTTTTCTCATCATGGTCCAACTTTTTTGGTACTATTACTGGCCTTTATACCAACTTCTTTTCATTGAACTCGTTACTAGACTTTTCATCATCATCATCATCACCATCATCATCAGCCAGACGACGTCCACTGCTGAAAAGAACACCAGAAATGACGAACGCTGCTGCCCACTGTCCGAATATGTCCCTCTGTCTGATCACGACTCCCACGAGATGAGAAAGGGCTGGCCCAATTATATAGCCGGGAACCACACGGCCAACTAAACCAAACCAAAAATAAATAAACTTGTCAAATGCGTAGTGAGACTCGCATGTGAAGGGTGCCACACCACTCTCCACCGTATGTACTCGTATACCGGTAGAAATCATGTCTTCTCATTTTTTTATTATTATTTATTGTTATAGCTATTATACTGTTACTTCCTGAAATTAACTTCGAGCAAAAACACGTTCTTTGTACTGTTCGGACTTTATTGTTCCTCATTTAGTCATCTGGCTTTCGCCCTTTGAAACCAATCTTCACACATTTTTTGTCAATAATTTTTTTGTCCATTGAAGTTATGTCTGCCGATGAACTTTTTGTCCCAAAAAAGGCCACTTATAAGACTTAATCTTAATGACCAGCTTCCAAAAAAAAGAAATTAAATGCAGATGTTGTAGTATTTTACTCAATACATGATTTTATTATACTTACTTATTTTTGTTTTTATAAGGTAACTGATCGTTTTAAAATAATACCAATATGTGGCTTAGATGTAATATTATGTTATGTATTCTTTATCTAATTATTTAACAGTTCCTAAATAGGTTAACCTCACTGCTGCTCTTCATTAGGTACTTTGTTAATCTATGATTTTACGTATTCCAAATATTTAGAATAAGGGTTTTTAGTTAAGGGAACGTAGGTGGCAATAATTTGTCAAAACACGTGTTACACGTGTTACACGGTGTTACAGCGTGAAACGTTGAAAAAATATCGTGATTTGTATGTACGCTCCAGTTATTTATTAATTTTATTTAGTCATAATTATTTACTATTAGACTGCCTCGGTGGCGTAGTGGGCGCATGCTCGACTGCCAATCAAGAGGTCCCGGGTTCGATCCCCAGGTCAGGCATAGTGTTAAATATTGGATTTTTCCATTGGGAATTATCTCAATAGCTGCCTGGAGTCTGGAACTGTGCCCGGTATATGGCAATAGGCTCGCCCCCTATTACATGGGACCAATAACATACTGGCGAAATGTGGGTGTATCTACTATGGGACTGAGTCCTTGGTACACCTCTGCCTACCCCTTCGGGAAAAAGGCGTGAATGTATGTTATGTTTATGTTATGTTTATAATTATTTCATAGTATAGCAATCATAATCATACACATTCCGTAAAATAAAATACCTATCTGATGCCGTTTTCACGATACAAGAACGAAATCTAGAAATAAATTTTGAGCAAAAACACGTTGCTTGTATGGAGAGTACCTTTAAATATAAACTTTTTTTTAAATTTTATTATTTGTCGTTGTAGTGGCATTAAGGATACATATTTTGTGAAAATTACAAGTTTACAACTATTACGGTTTATGAGATAGAGCCCTGTGACTTTATTCCCATTAATTCACCTAGGTCAATTCACCCAGGTGAATTGATGCATAGGTGAATTAGTGGGAAATTATTTTCCCACTTGTTCACCCAGGTGAATTCACCCAAGTGAACAAACGGGAACAAACCTGACAGACGGACGGACGGACGGAAGGCGGAGGCTTAGTAATAGGGTTTCTTCGGCACCCCGTTGGGGTTCGAAGCCCTAAGAATGGTAGGTAGGCATAAGTAATTGACTCTACAGCTACTACTAGGTAATTTTAATAAAAAATATTCTTAATTCAACATGACATATTCAATAATAAGATATTTTTAAATTATTTGCAGAACTTCTTGTAATAAGTGATAATCAGAATGCTCATAAAACGAGGTTTTTATTCATATAATATTTTTAAATTTATTTATGAATAAATAAATGTAATTAAAGATAAAGAAGATGATGATTCACATAATATTTTAGTTAAAAAAATGATAGTAAATTTTCTAAAGTTTGAAAAGACTGCGCTGGTCATAAAAGCCCTGATAATGCTTATGAATGATAAGAAATTAGACAATATAACAATACAATTTTATCAAACGCTTCAATACAATACAATATATATTAAAAATCACAAAGAAACACATAACAGACCCTAACTTATTTTTATTATCACCCGCCGAATTTTGGTGATCTATGAGCTGCGTCTGATTTTAAGAGGGTCAATAAATAATTCAATTTCACATATTTGGTAGCAAGGAGTTGTTGTTTTTCTCGACGCCACAAATATCATTTTCGCATTACAAGATTCCTTTTCATTCACATCGTCGTACACGAAGCCCAAATTGAACGACAACCCTGGTGGTATTCTCTTACATCGCGAAAGTGATAGATTTATATATTTAATCTGCTCCAAATCCGGTATGAGCTTGTATAGTTTCACGTACACAGGTTCTAATGTAAGATTACAGAATTTGATGTGTTCAGTCGTAACGTTTCCTCTTTTGTACTCTAATCTGAATGTGCTGGGATAAGACACGAGGCGGTGCTCGCTTAAGTAAGACGCGGTTTTTCGTAGAGGGCTGGAAAAGTATTTAGAGATTTCAATGAATCTCTCGACTTCAGTTTTAAATGCATCGCTGGATTCGTACCTATCTGGCTCAGGGACGGTCTCTTCCACTAATTCTGCTTTGGTTTCCTCTTTGACAGGTAGCAAGTCGATACTTCCAATAGTTTTCTCCGATGAACTGGTAATCTCACTGAGTGCGGGAACCGGACGTACTTTCCTATAAGGCGGAGACTTTGGTAGACGGGGCTTTTGGTTTCGGTTCATATTTATGAAATATTTATTAATAAGATTTGCAAACAAACCAATCTGTACACATAAATTTATCGATAAAATCCAAATAAAATGTCATTTATTGTCACATTAAAGCTACCTATGTCAAATGGTATATGGCACGAAAGGAATAAGCATGGCGTTACAAAGAGGTTAGTTGTGGCGTTAAGGGCGTCACTCGCGGCGAAAATAATATCTGTTTTTTTTACATTGTATTGAAATTTGAGATTTAATATTAGTAGGATTAGACTTGTCGGTAGGAAAAATGCGAAATGCATCGGTTTGTTCCCGTTTGTTCACCTGGGCATCACCTGGTTTTATTAAAATGACCTGTGGCCGGTGGTAATCAATAGTCTCTCCCCCTAATCCATGGGACCAATAATATTATACTAGCAAAATGTAAGTGGGGTAACCGGTAGTATTGTTAGCACCCCCCCAATCATTGGCACTTTCAACTTTTAATCGTAATATTATAACACAACACGACTGTAGCCATTTCTAATATTTTTTCCTAAATAGTATTTTAAATTTAGCGTCTGCCAAAACCAAATTGTAAGTGACATTGACAGTTAAATTGGCGGGATTTATTTTTTTCATAAATTTGCGCGTCATTGCCGCTGATGATATGAAAAAAGTTTGAGAAGTAGAAAAGAAAACTGCGTTAAAATAATTAAATTTATGCAAGTTTTGTTTAATGTTTGTAATTTTTACGTAAGAGAAGGTGCATTATTTGGGATATTTGTGTAAGATTTGCAATTCAATTATTACTTTGCCAGTTTTTGATATGCCAATAATTGCACTATGAACTCTATGACGGTGTAGTCATTGGCACCTATGCCAATCATTGTACTTTTTAAATGGTTTTTAAAATGCGACTTATTTTGTGTTGAAATTCATTTACATTGTAATGGAATTTATATCGCATGGATTTAACATATATTATCGATCAAATCCAATCATTGGCAGTGCCAATGATTATACCGTGGCATGTGCCAATGATTGTACCTTGGTATAATATTGGCCATTTTTATGTATTTCTTTCGTTGGAATAGGATTTACTGATAACCAATGTAAAGTATTTTAGGTAAAAAAAACCGCAAATGCATACGTAAATAATAAATTATTAATTATCAGGGTGGCATGCCTCCCTATTTCTGATTAATGTAGTCAATACCGAGCTGAAATAATAAGTTATGATTAAATTTAGCTAAGGATCGAAGAACCCACATCCTGATTTATATTTAATCGCCGTACCTTTGTTTGCGTACATATCAAAATTTTATTTTTGCTTAGCTCAAAGGCAGACACGGCAGAAATTGCAGACAACCTAGGTAAAGGTATAGATGTAGATATTAATTGACACTTCATACCCTTTACCATACCCCATACCCATACCCCTTTTTCTTTTGAGGTATAGAACCTTATATGTAATAAAATGAAAAGGGGCCAGGATCTAGTTAAAAAGGATTTAGTTAAAAAAAAAATTGTTGACTAGATGATTGTATTGAAATCTGCAATGAAGTGTTTATTTTTATTTCGTAAATTAACTTTTTTCTAGTCTATGCCTTTCATTTAATACCCGTATTTCGAGGACTTTGAAATACGTAAATAATCCGCCATTTTGTGGCAGCCGCCATCTTGAATATGTAATGATACCAAATATATTCAATTGTATTCTAATTAGAACTAAAAATGTGTACTTAATATCAGATAAATCAGTCAACAGTAAAAAGAGGTGAAATTGAATTAAGAAACAAACAAAAAAGCCACAACAAACAGATCAAGTTTAATAAAAACCGTTTAAAATTTTGATTATGATGTTTTAGTTACTATTGAAATCGGTCACGTAAGTTGTTTTTTCGAAATTCCCGGTAGTTCGGAGAACGCCTTAAATACCCATTTAAAAAAATCAACCTGTATACCATAATAATTGACAAATTCTTAAATCTGCAGACGTAAATCCAATCAGAGACGAGGAAATAATCAGAATAAAGCAAAAAAAACATTTTTTTTAGTGCCAATGATTGTACATTTTTTGAGTGCCAATGATTGTACTTGAGTGCCAATGATTGTACTTTTTGACCACTGCTGCTAAAAATGTCGATTTTGAATACATATTAATAATATTCGAACTGGAATTATTTATTTAATTTATCACCAATAATCAACAAATCTAATGACATGAGTATATTTAACACTATTAATGCATTATTGAAAATATTCCATATTGAATGACATATGTCACCATTAGGTGCCAATGATTGTATAGGTTACTATATCTATTATGGGACTGAGTCCTGGGTACACCTCTGCCTACCCCTTCCCCTTTGGGAAAAAGGCGTCATTGTATGTTATATCATAATTATGTTATCGTTATTTTGTTAATTATTTATTGTATATATTTATAATAATAATATAGGAAAACTTACACACACGGTCACCAGCGAACCGCCGACTTGCACTGCGACCTGGAACTTCCCTCCATCCTTCTATTCATGAAGGATTGCTCCCGCCGCTACTTCGACGCGGTTCCCCACCCCAACCCCCTGGTATTCCAAGCCTCAAACTACTCAATGGTTCAAACTGGAACTCCTCCCCTCCGTAGACGCCCTCGCAACGTCCTGGACGACCCGGATGACTCTATCGCCGCCGTTCGTACCGTCTAGGTGCCCTTGTGGTAGTCGCCCTTAAACTTTGGGTCGAGCGCCTCCTGCGCTCACCACTGCCCGGTAAAGCTGTAGAGGCCATCTGAGGCCACAGCATAGGCGATTTAAAAAAAAAGACAGATCAAACAAACAAAAAAACAGACATGTTCATGCACACAAATGTCTGACCTGGCCGGGAATCGAACCCGGGACCTGCGGCATAGAAAGCATAGCTAGTACCATCTGAGCCAACGAGGTGTGTTAAAATTATGTGAAAAATATTTCGCCTGCATCTGCATATTATACGTTCTCTATATCAAAATCATCGTCGTGAGTCATGTTTAACGAATAAAGAAGTAAGGCCGTATCATTCATACTCAATCATCCTGTACATAGAACTACAACAAAGAAGACGTGCTGAGGAAGAATCGTAAGAAAATTAACAGATATTTAATATTATCGTAACTTGGCCGTGTGTGATATAATATATTATATAAGGGCATGTTAACATAAAATATTATAGTATCTTCGCCGTATATGACGCCTTTGAACCTAAGTTTCTCCGAAATATTCAAATAATTTTATACATAATTTACTGTATGAGTATAGGTACATGTACCAACTGCTTTTTTTTTTTAGTGAACTGGGGCAGAGTGCCTTTATTGAAAAAAGACTAAACAATAGAGCTACCTACTTACTACTTACCCTAAATAAATACACTATACCATAGAACGCTTCGAAAATCCACAGGCCGACATGCCAGCCTATAGAAAATCCAAGTGCTCTAAACCACTGTCAGATGGCAGCGTACCCAAGATACTGGCGGCATTGCCACGTTGAATAGCAATGCTTATACGTTGAGCCAGATAAACGCCAGCATTTTGATCACGCGTCGCCTCGATCAACTGTTGGTACATAAAATATTATAAAAGGTCAATACTTTTTTAGGGCTCCTAACCCCAACGGGGTGCCGAAGGAGCCCTATTACTAAGCCTCCGCTTTCCCTCAGTTCGTCCGTCCGTATGACACAGGGCTCTATCTCATAAACCGTAATAGCTAGGTACTTGTAATTTTCACAAAACATAAAATATATCCCTAATGCCGCTACAACGACAAATAATAATATTAGTTTAAAGTTTTTAATTTAAGATACTCTCCATACAAGCAACGTGTTTTTGCTCAAAAATTCTTGTATCGTTCTTGTATCGTGAAAGCGGCATCAGCTAGGTATTTGATTTTTAACGGAATGTTAACGGGAAACCTGAGTGACGAAGAATTTAAAATTTCGGTTTTTGTAAAAACTATCGCCGTCGCTCTGCTCCTGAAAGTATGAGCTATGAATGTGTGTGTAAGAAGATTATTATTGCGACTTCGCGCGCATATTCATGTCAGTAGTAAAGTTTGTGACGCTTGTATTCAAATTAGGTAGGTACCTACTTATCGTAGGTATTCTTTTAGACTTTTATTTTTATTTACATTCTAGTAAAGATGATTGCTTAAATTCATTAGCTACGTCTAGTATGAAATGGACCAGTGGTTGCAGTATTCAGACAGCGTTCACAAAATCGTGTCATCGATCAACGAATGCGAGTTCGAATCCAGTCCCGGGAGTAGTAATTTTTGCCCGGATATTTTTTTGTAGGGAACTTTTTTCTTCATTATCTGTATTTATATTTTTGTGATATTATATATTACAAAAATAGATACTATAATATATATTTATAGTTTATATGACACCAGTCGCCCAGCGCTTAAAAATTCATATCAATGTGTATATTATCTTCGAAGGTAAGTATTGACTTTTTCAGTTCATCCTGTCAGTCTAGACGTTTGCTGAAAATATAACTTTTCATTGTAATATCTACCTAATAATAGTTCGCCTAAATAATTTTCGACCTGTGCAGTTGTTTACGGACTTGATTCTTTTGCTTAATATTTTAAATTTTTAGACAAAGCGGTCTACTCGCATGAAATACAATTCGAATAAGAAAAGAATTATTATTGTATTCGTATTGTCTTTCATGCGAATAGACCGCTTTGTCTAAAAATTTAAAATATTAAGCAAAAAGGAAGTGTTTATCAATTTTGATATGAATTCTAATTGTAACATTAGACTTGTCGGTGGGTAGATTGCGAAATGCATCACCTATAGATAAACACACGCCCCTAGAGCGTTAGGTAGAAGGGATAGAAAAATTTCGCCGACGACTAGTACCTCCACGGTAGCTCAAGTGGTAGAGCGCCGACCAGGGTTGGTGCGGAGGGTGCGTGGTTCAAATCCCGCCCGTGGGTGAAATTTTTCTTTCCTTATTCGTATTGATTCTTTTGCTTTAGTACTTACGATTTGGGCTTGTTTGTATGAATTTCTTTCAGTATTTTGCTCTGAAAATGGGTAAAAGCAAAAGGGGCAGGACGTTTATTTTTGAACGCTCTACGAAAAATACACCATTTACGTATAAAACGGCAAATACATTTTGCGCCTTTGCCATATTAGGTAATACGTACATACTTAATTATTTTGTGTTTTTCATCATGAAATTACGATAAAACGCAATTCAAATTAATTTCTTCAACCTAATGAGTGATGTTAGGGGTGAGCAGTTGATAGTCATGTCAACCGCAAAAATTCGATCCGTTCGAACCGTTGATCGCTATCAACTACAAACTTGAAAACCATTTAGGTGGTGTTTGAGCCAATCATATGATCATGAGAACCCGGGTTTGATCCACAAGTCAGCCAAAAAGTGTAATTGGATTTTCTATTAGGGGTTTTCTGAATGACAGCTTGGAGTCTGAACCCAATAGATGACAATAGGTACGACTTCTACTACAAGAGATTTAAAATATTACTGGCAGTGTTAGAAAATTTCACTGAGCCTTCACCTATGAACGCAAATGCCGTAGCTTGCGATAATGCTCTTGAACCATCTCTTTTTTAAAGATGTATCTACTCGTACAAGGCCAATAATGATTATAATGATAAAGTAATACATTTTAATACAATTACATATTATATAATATTTATTAACAAATTACCTACTTAACAGTATAGAAGACAATGAAAGATCACCATAAAAACAAGTGCTATGCACTAGACATCTCAACATTAGGTTCTCCGAAGGTCTAACTGAACGAGAATGGGCCATATGAAGATTGATATTATAGTTGAATTGCATTTAAATCGATATTGTTACATACTATTAGTCTTCTATTTTTTCGTAAGAAGTATTGGTTTAAACTCGTTTTCTATGAACATCACTAGGATTTTTCAAAATACTATGTCTATGAGTCCCTTCCCTAGTTGTATAAGTGTGAGTGGAACCCCCCCTCACCGCCTGCCGCACCCCGTAGAACGCGAAAGGGACAACTGCAGCTCAAAGCGATTATAACTACGAAAAAATGACGAAATCGATGTTTTGTATTCCCGTGTTCCCTCCGAGAATAATTAGTTTTATCCATAAATTTATATCTTGAAAATTAGGAAATAGATTAAGCTATGTCCCTGTTATTTTATTTTTTTTCCTTAACTCTTCATTTTTTTCTAGTGAACGTCTAATTGCGCGAGTAAAACTGGGACAGTTTTTCATGTTTTTAAAGGGTCATATTTCATTTAATAATGAGTTTGTAGAAAAATGAAAATAACAGGGACATGCTCACTGAAAACCTTGATTTTATAAAAAAAAAACCATTGCTCTGACGCAATTATCTAGGGAGGAAACACGGGAATACGTTTGTATGGAAAAATCACCCCTAATGTATCCTCTTAATGATTCCGATACTACTACGATGCTACTACGATGATGTTGCTATACTATGAAATAATTATGATTAAATAAAATTAATAAATAACTGCAGCGCTCATACAAATTACGATTTTCTTTCAACGTTTCTAAAATCTGGAAATAGTTATCTCCTTGAAAATCTAACAAAATATGGGTTACTATAATAGCTATAACAACAAATACTAATAATTAAATAAATTAAAAAATTCAATGACTTTCCCATACAAGACACTTTTCCGACTTATATTGTTAATTATCAAATAAGACTTAATCTGGTAGTAAGAATATTAATCGTTATAAGAATATTACTGTTTGACTAGAGTTTTCGAAAATTTCAAACAATATTTGGCAATACACATAATATTATAACAATAGCATGATCTACCTTATATTAATACAAGTAAGATACCGTATCCTGTGTTATAATATCTATAATCTAGATACCTATCTATTGCACCATCTTCAGGTTATCTGTATAAAAACTCATGTTTTAACAAAAAATATTGCCACCTACGTTCCCTGAACTAAAGACCCTTAAAATATGATACGTAGCAGTACGTAAAAATCATAAATATACAAATTATCTAATGAACAGCAGCAGTGAGGTTAACCTATTTAGGAACTGTTAAATAAATAGATAAAGAATACTCAAAACTCAAACTCAACTCAAAACAGCTTTATTCAAATAGGTCATAATCTGACACTTTTGTACGTCAATGAAGATAAACAGTACTGAGTCTACCGTGCGTTCGGAAAGATACCTCTACAAGAAGAACGCACAAGAAACTTGTAGGGCTTAATTTTTTCAACAGATAGTTTCACAATATTTGGTTTGCTTACATTCGTTTTCTTTGAAGGTGCCGCGAGGCGGCTATGCAGAAGTTTCCAGGCATCTTTGTCCTCTATGTACTGGTTGACTTTATAATAAGCCTTCTTTAGTAAAGTAGATTTTATATAGGTTTTGAATTTACCCTCTGAGAGCCCAGTTATCTCTTTGGGGATTTTATTATAAAAACGTACACTATTTCCTAAGAATGTCTTTTTATTTGTTTTAGATAATCTAAAGCTAGGTACAGCTATTTTGTCTTTATTCCTAGTATTAAAATTATGAAGGTCACTATTTAATACATAACATAATATTACATCTAAGCCACAAATTGGTATTTTTTTAAAACAATAATTTACCTCTTAAAAACAAAAATAAGTAGTTATAATAAAATCATGAATTTAGTAAAATACTACAACATCAGCTTTTTGATATTTTAGAAGCTGGCCATTAAGATTAAGTAATGTAAGTGGCCCTTTTTGGGACAAATAGTACATCGGCAGGTGGCACTTCAATAGACATAAAAAAATTGTCAAAAAATGTGTGAAGAGGTTTCAAAGGGAGAAAGCCAGATGACTAAAAGAGGAACAATAGAGTCTGAACAGTACAAGGAACGTGTTTTTGCTCGAAGTTAATTTCAGGAAGTAACAATATAATAGCTATAACTATAAATAATAATTTAAAGACTGCCTCGGTGGCGTAGAGGGCGCATGCTCGACTGCTAATCAAGAGGTCCCGGGTTCGATCCCCAGGTCAGGCAGTGTTAAATATTGGATTTTTCCATTAGGAATTATCTCAATAACTGCCTGGAGTCTGGAACTGTGTCCGGTAAATGGCAATAGGCTCGCCCCCTATTACTACAATAACATACTGGCGAAATATGGGTGCCTCTACTATGGGACTGAGTCCTGGGTACACCTCTGCCTACCCCTTCGGGAAAAAGGCGTGAATGTATGTTTATGTTATATTATAATTTAAAAAATGGACTAGATGTTAATCTGTGGCGGACGTTTATGTCCATCAGTGGACATTTTACAGCTGAAATGTTAATGAATGACTACTCTGTGCTTTTGTCTATTTAATTATCCCCAAACCACAGAGTACTTAAGTACTAAAGGGACAGAAGTGACCTTCCTCAAAGCATTTAAATAAATAGCGACTCTAACTCCGACACAATAAAGTGCAATTCAGGTCGCACAGCGCCTAACTAATTATGTTTATATTAACCTACAAGCTGCCTCTCTATCTATTGCGCCTATCTTTCTATCTGTTCTCTCTATCTAGCCCATAGAAATTTTCCCGTCAAGACGGGCGCGCCAGCTACTTGCAGCTTCATACCTAAATAACAGTGCCCAGTCCTGCCCAAAGTAATATTTTGTTTTAAAAACGAAGACTGTGTACATAATAAAATCATGAAGGGCCAATGTGTATCGTTTGACTCGAAAGCTTTTTACTGAAGGAAAGCTTTTTTACCTTGTATTTTATCATCATCATCTTATCTTAGCAGCGTAAAGAATTTGGTTAACAGGCCGTAGTTCCAAAGTTGCCCACCTGTTTAAACTGAACAGCTAATTAGGTGGCACTGTTAAACTTGTTTCAAAAAGAACTGATAGGAAAGATACTTAAAATATTGGTATGACGCACGTGTATGTGTATAATGTAAACAAAACAACAACGCTCACGGCCTGCAATGTACTCTATTATAGGGCTGTTACTTACGTGTTCTTCTTATTACAGTTTAGGCCACTGAATTTATAGGTAGTTTTTTTCTCACTCAACTCATTTTTATCTTAGCTTCCTCCTCTCACATCTGGTAGTATTTATTTTTACTTTCATCATCATCATCATTATCTCGGTCATGGGACGTTCACTATAGGCCTCCCTCATAGATTTCCATCTAGTCCGGATGTAAGCGGCCTGAATCTAGCGTGATCCTGCTATCTTTATCAGATCGTCTGTCCACCTTATGGGACGTCCGTGGTCCACATTCGAGAACTTTACAGCCCCATCGGCCATCAGTTCTACGTGCTAAGTGCCCTGCCCATTGCCACTTCAACTTGCTAATCCGCTGGGCTATGTCGGTAACTTTCGGTCGTGTACGGATCTCCTAATTTCTGATTCGATCTCGCAGATAAATCCCGTACATAGTGATCTACATAGCTCGTTGCGCTATTTTAAGATTACTAATTATTATTATTTATATATAATTATGTATCCCTTGATTACTTCTATCTCACCCAAATGTGATTGAAATGACCTTTTGTGGTTGTTTTAAATTGAAAAAATTATTAAGCATTATTTTAAGATACGGAACAATGGAAAGTATAAATACGGGTAAATGCAATTATAATGCCTATTTTTAAATAACCAGTCTACAGATTTAACTAGTTAAAGTTTTTGTGTTTTTAAAATAAAATTGATGTTGGCATGGACTTCGGTTTCACGTTCTACATAATGACCTTCCTTGTACCTAAATATTAATACAGAATAAAAACTGAAACTATTAGTTCATAAGATTAGTAATGGAACTATTTTTGAGTATTTCATCAGTAAGCATTTAGGTTTACAGACTTTAACTTATTCATCAATTCGGTTTATTATTTTTCGGTTAATTTATTCATTATTTCGATTAAGTCAGTCCCAATTTATTTATTGTCCCATTTTATTTATTTATTGTTAAATATTTTTTGTCCCAGTACCGTTGATGGTACAACGGTACTGGGACAAAAAATACCAATTGTACCATTATATATATACCATATATATATATGGCATCATGATTGTCCATATATAAATCAAATCGACAAATCGTTAATTTTACAATTACTTCAACGGTACAATTGGGACAGAGACGATTAGAATGACCTCAATTTTGTCATGTTTGCCCATATCAGACACAGTGCCACCCAGTGTTTTAATATTCAAAATTCTGCATGGCACTGCACTGCGCCTGTTACCCTGAGATATAAGCTGTTGAATCTCATCATGCCCAGTAATAGTATGTCACTGTCAGAATATCATTTAAAATAGGTATTATAGACTATATATATTCAGCGCCATAGATCTCAACCGAGCCTAGTCACAACTTCGAACGAGAGAAGAAGACATAGAGAAGACAGCAATTATCACACCGATGGGACTATTCAAATTCCCGCGAATGGTACCCGGACTTGAGAACGCCGGCCAGACATTCCAACGCTTCATACATGAAGTACTACGCGGACTCGATTTCGCATTTCCATTAATAGATGACGTCATGATCGCATCTCCAAACGAAACTATACACCAGCATTACATTATTAGGGTTGTTAACCCGAACCATAGTTATTCTGTATCCCTGTACTGCAACCCCGTATGGGGTATAAAACTGTTCCTTATACACACTTAAATTTACCTCAAATGTTTACCTGCCCTGCTAGCACAGTGGCCAGGAAAAACGAAGTCCAAGAGGCTTAGAATGAGACAGCATTAAAATGTATTTGACTGTTTATGACTTTTGACGCTCGACACTTTTTAAAAACTATTACATGGGACCAATAACATACTGGCAAAATGTGGGTGTACCTACTATGGGACTAAGTCCTAGGTACACCTTTGCCTACCCCTTTGGGAAAAAGGCGTGATTGTGTTATGGTTTTTGTAAAAACAAATGACATAATATGAATTTAATACACATTCCAGATTTCCAAAATGTTCCTAATTCGAAATTTAAACTAGTTTTTTAACGGCTGCTTTTTTACTGGCCAGTATTCCAAAAGCTTTTAGTGTTACCCACGTATAGTTTAACCGTAAAGGCAGGAATTGCACCACCACCCGGTGGTTCCACCCCGTTAACGGGACAGTTGGGAAAAAGTGTTTCATTGGCCCCGGTAGAACTGGCTCCGATGGCACAGATCAAGTACGAGTAAATATACCTATAATAAAGCAAGGTACACCCTAGCGTCTAGCTTGTATGACCAGCGTCGTGTTTATGTCCCGGAACATACAGAAATCATAAATGTCAGTTGGAAACTTCCAGCTCTTACACTGCACTGTGGAAACTTCCAATGTAAATGGTCCAATAACATTTTGTTACGTAAGTATTTCATCATGAAGTCTAATTTAGTTCGGCGCTGGCTGTTTTTCCTGGTGAGAGGACGTTGCATCTCAGGTGTCTCAGGTTCTCGATTTTATCGCTTTACCAGTTCTTCAATTGAGTCTTGTTAATTGTCGATAGAATGTCAATGGTGGTTTAAATGAATGTTTTTTTTTAATTGACTTGGGCTTATATTATAAACTAGGAAGGTATATTTGATTCACCGGATATTTCGTTGACAAAATATCAATCCACTGGCACTCTGTTGACATCCAATCAAGAATTTATTAAGACGTCATCAAACTTTGTTAGGTTTAGGTCTTGTTCACACTGCGACTTTGAGCTGCCGCGACAGGCGTTTTTGCGTTTGCAGCGCCGCAGCTGCGCGTTTTGGCGACTCCCTGCGTTCGGAAGCCTGCAGCGGCGATCGGCGTTTTTGCGTCTGCTGCGCCGCAGCTGTGCGTTTTGGCGACTTCCTTGCGTTTGGAAGCCTGCAGCGGCGATCGGCGTTTTTGCAGCTAAGCAGCTAGCTGCCGCAGCTAAAAGCCGCGGTGCAGTGTGCGGGTGCAGCGTTTGTCGCGGCATCTAGCAGCTGAAAAGCAGCTAAGTAACTAGCTGCCGCAGCTGAAAGTCACAGTGTGAACAAGACCTTATGCTAAGCGCCCACCACAAATGGCAACAATTAAAAATTTTAATGCGTAGTGCGCCTACAAATTTTTCAAACTACTGTTAGAGACTATTTTTTATTCTAAATCATCGGGTCTATTAGCTATACTGTTAATATTCCTAACTACTTAAAATTATGATAAATAATAATAATAATAATGTTAATTTCTAGACGTAATAATTCATAGTAATAAACACTTCATTTGATTTTATAACATGACTTTCGCACTTAAATACTAACCGAATCAAATTATTATTTAAGTAAATCATTGGTATAATTCCGTAAATGCAAATTAATGACACAGTATTCTTCAAATTTTGCATGATAATTTAAATTCCTACATATTATTATTAGTGTGAAGGTACTTGAATAAAGTTCAAACTTGGTAAGTATTCAGTTTAACTTATACATCGCTGTTTGAAAAACATTCGATGATTTTCGTTCGAAGAATCGCACAAACCGATTTTAAACTATGTATCGTATATTGAATTAATCTTGTATTCGATATTTCGGTTGTATCGATGTATTTCGATCTGATGTTTAGTAAAGAGACTACTTAAGTTAATCAATTATTATTACCTACACACTACAGCCACGGTCTACAGCACAAACAGCCATTCATATTAAGATTTAAAAGAATAAAAAAAATCATACGATATGTCGAAAATATCGATGCAAGATTGCGATATACTGCCACAGAACAGATAATAATACTACGTATAGAATGGTCTGTCATCTGCCACATCATGACATCATAGGGCCTTCCTCACCCCGCGAGCGAGATTGAGCTCTCGACGAGCCCGCTTCGCTGGGAAATCACCTCACGCACACACTTGCGCGTGTACAAAGCTCCATGTGTAAGGTGTCTGTGTAGTAGGTAGTTATATCGTGACTGTTGTATGGGAATTGAGTCGAGTGTCCGTGATACTGCATCGAAAAAACATCGATGTTTTTTAAAGTTTGCATCCCTAGTTATGAACTAGGGATGCAAACTCAGTATGAACTGAGTATAACAATAACATCACGACAGAGGTGCACCCCGGACCCAGATTTACGGAAATATGGCCAAAACATTTGATTTTTGTTCATCTGTCTGGTAACAAGCTATATTTTAAAAATTATAAATCAATTCTGCCTTTATTATGTATATTGTGTATCGCAAATCTTGCATCGATATGTTACGATGTATCGAAAGAAAACATCGATGTTTTCAATGATATGTATGTTTTTTTATTCAATGAACAGCTTCACAATCCTAATATTTAGTGGCTGTCTGTGCTGTAGACACGGTCTTATACACAGGTCTTGCAAAGCTCAATTTCAGTGGTGAGAGATTAATAAGATCATGTCACTGAGCATAGATCATGTCATAGATTTTATTTCGCGTCAACGCCGCTGTAGGTCGCTGCTATCGATGAGTGCGGTGCGCAGTGCACAGTGTGCACCGCGCACGCCGGTTGAGTGACAAGCGACTGTCTATCATACGATAGAATAAATAATATTATTAAAAAATTGTAAAACCCGATTGCATTACAAAAATACTAACTTAAAAGCATAAAAACAACCTTTCGGTACGGCAGGCAGGAATACTATTTAGTCCTTATACAGACTAGCTTAGACTAGGTCTACCCGAAATATGACCATAAATTTATTTTTGTCCAACTGTCAGGTACTCGTATCAAGCTATATTTTGCAAACCATATATAAGATACGTGAAAGCAGCGTACTTGAAAGCACGCTATAGCATGTTAACCGTAACAAAGAGTGTTTATTACACAATCATTTATATGTAAGTAATTAATTAATTCCCAAAGCCAAATATCGCAGGTATAGTTAAAGTCCACGATTTAACCTATACTCACCCTCACAATAATTAAAAACACAATGTATAATTACTCTTATTATTGTAACCATTCGATACCTGTAAACGTGCCTTTCCATTAAATAATACTCGAACTTCAGCATATTTTACATGATTTATTTCAAGGCCACCATCTTCAATCTCGCTCTACAATCATCTGTCGCGCTGGCATCCACCTCCCTGTGTTGCCATCGCGCCCTCGCACATGCCATAGATCTCCGTGAAATCACACGTTGCCATTAATACTTTCCATAAAACCACCAAAACGTTCACAGAATCCGTAGCATGCGCGTCACAAAATTACATCAACCCTACATACCTAATCCTGTATTATCGATACAAAGTCGAATTTACAAATTAACGTTACATAATACATTTATTATGAACTGACACGACAAAAAATTCGAAATAAAAACTGCCCACGGTTGTGTAATGAGATTTATAAAATCATCTAAAATATGTAAAATAATCCAAGTCCTGATTGACTTTCTGACACACACAGTCATCAACGGCCAGCCCTGACCTGGACCTAGACCTAGAGATCTGAAATTTTGAACAACGGTGCCAAAATTCATAATTTTGTGCTGAATAATACAAACACACACAACACATATTAATAATAATAAGCGAGGGAAACCATGGAACGCAGACAGTTTTTATAAAATACTAGTCTAATGCCTGCGACTTCATTCCCGTGGGAATTTCGAGAATCCACTTCTTGAGCCTGGTCAACATAATTATAGAAACTTTTTTTGTTAGTTGGGGAAAAATGCATGAATGCATGCCACCCGCACCCAGGGGAGCGCAGGATAGGAAGACCCTTCTGAGCTCACCACCTCGCGCAGGGGTTCTTTGGTTGCCTCAGTGCAAAGGTCGACTTTTGCACAGACGAAAGCCGAAAGACGAAAGCTCTTCACCATAAGGGCCTGAAGGGGTGTTTCCCACCATCCCGAACGGCGTCATAAACGTGCGGGAGGACGCGAAATACCCTGCCCCGCCCACCATCTCGCGTATTCAGCGCAGGGTGTCCCTTGTTGCCCCTGTACAGGAGCGAAATTGCACAGGAGCAAGCATGGAACTGAACTTGAACTGGGTATTATCCCATCAAAAAAGAGCGACTTTTTTGATGGGATAATACCACATTTTATTATACCACAAGTCTGTCTCTCAGAAGATGATCTGTCTAAATTATCTGGTATCAACTAGTTTGTGCACATTTTTTGTCGTATTTTTGTGGTAATAAAAACATTTTATCAGGTACGTAAGATACTCTACAAACATGTTATATTGATCTATATGCAAATAGCTGAATCAGAAAAGTTTTCGACTTCGATCGATGCGGTCTAACACTAACTAAAGCATTGAATAACTATAGATTTATTCAAAGTCTTTTAAAATCAGATCATATTCTTATCTGATTAGGTATTAGTTACTATATTCTCTTATTAAAAAAAAACATTGTTGATACTCGCAAGTAACATTGTAAAATAAACTCTTTATTAGGTCGAAGAATCATCAGATGGTCACCTCTACTTACGTAAAGATAACGATTTATAATTTTTATCTTCCTTCCATCTGGTGAAATATACAACGTGTTACAAAGGTAAGAAAAGAAGTAATATCGAAATTTGCAAAAAAAAAAATCGTACACATTCCATACACATTTGCTGATCAGCTGCTGTGATCCATTTTGAATGGAAAAAAAAAAAAAAAGTTTCACGGGTAAATGCAATCTTTTAAGTATTATTACACCTTTTTTAACACATTGTATATTAAAGTACGTATCCCTAAAATATTCCGTGATTATTACATAATTTAACATACATACAATCAAATATGTATCAGGTGAGTATCAGGTAAAAACAAAGTGTTCATAATACGTCACTCGGCGTACGTGCCTTGTATATAGAGACTTGCGCGGCGGATTTACCAATAGTCAGTAGACGGACTCGGGCGCATCATTTTGGAATAAGCATTCGAGTGTGAAGTGTCCAGTTTATAACCAGTGCCAGCTTAAGGTAGGGAATATTACTTTATTTGTGAATTTACGGGAGAGATTTTCATGAGTTTCCAGTTATTGTGCTTTATGAAAGGTAATAAAGCTTTAGTTGTTGATAAGATAATAAAAATCATAAATTAATATAAGGATTTTTGGATATACTGACCAATAAGCATAGAGAAGAGTGACTTTAAGGCGTTTTCTATATTTTGTCAAAATTTTAAAAGCAAAAATTAAATTTTAGGTATTGTAAAAAGTTGTAACTTATTGTGAATTTTTAACCTTAAATATTTCACTATTTTAAAATAATAATAAGTATATTATACATACCTACTTATATAATCAATTTTATTGTAAGAAATGCTTTTTTTATCTTTAAATTTTACATACTTAGGCAATAAGTAGAGTAGAATTATTAATGAACATTTAATATATAGCACCAACCAAGCAATAACAATTTATTAACAAGTTACGTACCCATTTGTAAATATTATACCGAAAAATTGGGGCGCATAGACTAGTTACCAGGTATAACTAACAACGACTCTACTTAAACAGGCTTTTGTTTGGTATGTAGGTTACATAAGGCGACTCACGACTTATTTATTGTGAAGCGATTTATAGCAGATTTTGCAAGTGTTTTAATGCCGAAAAGGTTATTGACTTGAACAATATGCTCTATTATTGATATTGCAATATATATTATCTAATTTAGCACAACAATAATACGACATAATTATTATAAGCTTTTAGTGGGTGTAATAGTGTAATAAGACATTATGGTTCTGAAACTGCACAAAATTCTACACGGCATTAAATTAATTTGAATTAACAAAAATTTTGCTAAAATATATACTTACTATAATATTTTCAAATCATCGTATTATAATAATAATTAGTTATGCATAATTAAATGTAGAAAGCAATCAAAAGAAATGACAGGTAAATTATTTTCTTGAAAGTTTAACAATTATTCACTTTTTATGAGTGTATGTTATCATTGTTAATTAAGGAAAACGAAAAAGTCATAAAGGACGAATGTCACATTATTTAAATATTTACTTACCATATTTTTGGATAGGAATATATTAATTTTTTTAAAAGCTTTGACCAGTTATTAGTATAAGATTTTACATAATCATAACATGGGTAAACACCTTTTCTATTTTAATAAATTTTTAGAAACCTAAGCATATAGAAAATTAAAAAAAAAACAACAACAAAGATAAACTCAAACCCATAATACATTAATTTTAAAAAGTCCTAAAAAGACATTTTTAAACGTCAATATATAATATCAATAATGCATCCACCGTGTGTTCGGAATTATATTTATACAAGAAGAACGCAAAATAGAAACTTGTAGGTTAATTACAAATCAACAGAGTTCAAAAAACAAGCAAAATCTAGGACACTGATAATTATTGCTATAGATTGCTAACACCACAAATTTAGTTTGGATGACGTAACATAATTTGTAAACCTATTATAAAATAATTTGATTACTTATAAAAATCAGTCAATTACGTCAGCATTCAAAACAATTTCTTTCCAATAACGGAACATAACAATCTTTCACAACCGAAGACTAGGTTGACTTGAACTCAATATTAAACTTGACGAAATGGTAGGCAGAGATATATTTTTTTTTTTTTTTTTTTTAATATAAAATAGGCTTACGTTTGACCTCAATCTCGCTTGATGGAAGGCGAAGATGAGGCCTAAGATGGTACACGTTTGCCTAGAAGGTGTCTGTTCACTTTGGCCTTAAAGATGTCCAGATTATAGCGTTCTGGAAATACCGACCTCGGCAGAGAGTTCCACTCCTTAGCCGTCCGCATAATGAAGGAAGAAGCAAATCGCTTCGTGCGTAATGGAGGAATTTCTACAACATAAGGGTGAAACTGCTCGCCGCGCCTAGTCGTTCGGTGATGGAAAGGGGAAGGGGGTATGAGGTTATGCAAAACATCCGCACACTCACCGAAATGTAACCGATAAAAAACCGAGAGGCAGGCCACTCGTCTACGGTGTTCGAGGCTCAGAAGATTTGCCTCCACGAGTGTGTCACTGCCTATGATCCTCTTCGCTCGGCGCTCCAACGAGTCCAAAGCATCCAGCTGATATCTGGCAGACCCATCCCAGAGATGGGAACAGTACTCCACGCAAGAGCGAACTTGAGCTTTGTAAAGGTTTAAGAGCTGCTGCGAGGTGAAGTACCGTCTCACCCTAGAGAGGATACCGAGTTTTTTGGCAGCAGTTTTTGCTATGGACTCGATGTAGCGACCGAAATTTAGATTGGAAGAGAGATCTAGACCTAAGAGCTCGAGACGGTCATTAATCGGGACGGGGACATTCCGGAAAGTCGGAGTCAGTTGGAATGGACTCCGCTTCGCCGAAAAAAGACAAGCCTGTGTTTTTAAGGGGTTGAACTCGACCAAATTGTCATCACCCCATTGGGAAACAGCCTCCAAAGTCGAGTTCACCTCCTCAATCATCGACTCCCTGAGAGATTGGACTTTTGACCCAGACTTCGCATCGGACAAGTATCTCACCGAGACTGTGCTGTCATCTGCATACCCAAAGATACCGGGTGCTACCAGCAGGTTGTTGATGTGCAGCAAAAAAAGAGTCGCGGAGAGCACAGACCCTTGAGGGACACCGGCATTAATACCAAGGAGATCGGACGAGGCGCCATTGACGACAACTCGAATCGATCTGTTCCTCAAAAAATCCTCGATCCAGGTGCAAAGCCCGGGGGCAATACCGTATGCTGGAAGCTTGCCAATGAGACTTGCGTGCCAGACCTTGTCGAAAGCCTTAGAGATATCCAGAGACACGGCAAGAGCCTCACCATGTCTCTCAATGGCCTCGCTCCAGAGGTGAGTAGCATACACAAGAAGATCCCCAGTAGACCGGCCTCGACGAAACCCGAATTGACGGTCACTGAGGAGGTCGTTGTCTTCCAGGTATGCAAGGAGACGGTTGTTTAAAACACGCTCCATAATCTTACAGAGTATGGAGGTGATTGCGATAGGTCGGTAGTTGGCAGGGTCGGCACGACTCCCTTTCTTAGGGACAGGTTGGACATTGGCAATCTTCCAGGATTTCGGAACTAGACCAGTTTTCAGGGACAAGCGATAGAGGCGAGTCAAAACAGGAGACAACTCAGGTGCACATGACCGCAAGACAATGGCAGGAATGCCGTCAGGCCCATTAGCCTTATTCACATCTAGAGTGCTGAGTATTTTAAGTACCTCTTTTTGCCGAATGTGTACCTCTGGCATTGCAGAGTCACAACGAGGTAGCAAAGGTGGGCAGTTACCAGCAGCATCTAGTTGTGAATTCTTCGCAAATAGAGAGGCAAATAAGTCTGCTTTCTCTTTGGCGGTGTGAGCTAATGAGCCATCCGATTTCTGCAATGGCGGTAAAGAAGACCGGCAGAAATTGGCTTCGACCGATTTGGCAAGAGACCAGAAAGCTTTACTCCCAGATGGGTAAGACGCTAGTCTGGCTCCAATACGGCCAATATGGTCGAAGCGGGCCTTGCGGAGGGCACGTTTGCAGGACTTGGCGGCACTATTAAAGGCTCTTTTCAGTTTCTGGACATTCGGTGCTTTGCGGGCTCGAGCATCCGCCCACTCCTGGTAGGCTAAGTGCTTAACTGCTTCAGCACTACCACACTCAGAGTTGAACCAAGGACGGGCTTTCACATGGAGTGAGACATCAGAATATGGAATAAAATATTCCATAGCCTGATATATCACTCCAGAAACAGCATCCGCGCAGCACGTCGGGTCGTCTGAAGAAAAGCATAAGCGCTGCCAAGGATAAGATGCAAAGAAATGCCGCATCTCATCCCAATCCGCTGACTTGTATCGCCATACACGCCTAGTCCCCATGTGATCGGGTTCAGGAGGCGAGTAGACAGATACAGATTTCACCAGGCAGTGGTCGGAGCTACCTAACGGAGAGCAAACTGCAACTTGATATCGGTCTGGATCGGTTGTCAACAGAAGGTCCAAGCAATTGGCCGTGTGGCCATCAATATCAGGTATCCGAGTAGCGTCAGCTACCAGTTGGGAGAGACCTAGTGGTAGAGCAAACTCGTATGCTAATCTCCCGGCATGGTCGGTGTTCTGGTATGGGGAGAGCCACTCCTGGTGGTGGGCGTTGAAGTCCCCCAGAACTACCAGCTGCGCAAACGGGTACCTGAGCTGAGCTGTTTCGGCCGAGTCAGTTAGATACTGAAAGAGCCTGGTTGTCTCCATGTTATCGGTATGCGACCGATAAACACTGGCATAGAGTATCTGCTCCAAGCCAGTGTTCACCAGAACCCACAATACGGAGAAACTGGAATCTTCTAGGTTACGGAGACGTCGACAGCAGATGTCATCGCGAGCATACACGCAGGTGCCAGCGCGAGATTTGAAATTGTGCTCCAGGGTATAACCTGGGTAGTGTAAGTATGCTGCATCAGCTGGACATCTGATTTGCGTCTCCGTGAGGAACAGCAGATGTGGTTTTTCAGTCTCAAGGTGGTGATGGACTGGGACGAGATTGGAGTGCAGACCTCGGATGTTGGAGAGGTGCACTTTTAGTGCGAGGGAGTGCAACCGCTGTTTAACCAGTTTCTTATTTTTAACTTTTTTCATTATTGTTTTTGGTGAACAGACAAACAGAAAGGGGACAGTTAGGCGAGGCAAAGCAAAAACGAATACCAAGCGATACAATCATAGTACTGCACTGACGGGAGACTGATCCGGAGCGCGCGGGGACGCCCTAACCCCCCCCAGAGATGTTCATCGGGCCCTCGCATCTGGTCGCCAACCAGCACGATGACGCATTCTGGGATTTTTCGCGAGTTGGCGGGGCAGCCTTTCATAGGTGGCTATCCTACTAGTTGGGCCCCCTACTACCTGCGGTCGGCCAGCGGAAGACCGTGCTTAGGATCCCGCTACCCTCCGCGAACAGTCACCCAGTACAGAAACCACGCAGTACCGGAACCGGTTCGCAACACCATGCAACTGCCCAGACTCCCCTTCCATGATGGCTACTCAAGGCATCATGCCGAAACGCGATATAAAATCACTTGGCGGCAAGGCTTTGCCAAGAGGGTGGTGACAAACCGCGGCCGAAACCTACCACCAGATGGTGCTGTTCATTTGGCGCTACCCAAGGGACACGTGTGGGTATCTAGAGCTATAGCCCACGGACGCGAACAGCATTATCCCTCAAATATATACCCAAGACTCTGCTCCATAGTAGGTTCACTCACATTTCGCCAATATGTTATTGGTCCCGTGTAATAGGGAGCGAGATTATTGCCGACTACCGGGCACAGTTCTAGACTCCAGGCTGTCATTGAGATAATTCCTAATTGTAAAAACCAAATAATACTTTGCCTGACCTGGTGATCGAACCTGAATAAAATTATACGAAGGGATGAAAGTTATGTGGCTAAATATAATGAATATAAGTGGTTAACTGTGTTAATGAGGATAGTGTTAAAAAGGAGTGAGTACAGAGATGACGGCTTATAGACTGGAATGGCGAAAGATTATGCCGACCACACCTAGTGTGGTAAGGCCAGAAAGATGACCAATATTTCACGAATCATTTTTCCCTACGAATCATCATAAGAAATTTGTCCCAACAGGTGTAAACAGCCCCTTCACAATGAGCTACACGGCGGCCGAGAATGTGGTGCAAAACAGCACCTGGGCTGCCACCAACTTGTTCTATGTTCTCCTCGTACCGGCCCTTCTCTTGTGGTACAGCTACTGGCGCATGTCTAGGAGGCGTATGTATGAGCTTGCTGAAAAACTCAACGGACCTAAGGGACTCCCGCTTATTGGAAACGCACTGGAATTCACTGGAGGATCAGCTGGTAGGTTCTTACTTCGTTTTACTAACGGTTATTTTCCCCTATTAGACATTAAGGATATCTGTTAGAATCTTGGTGACCTGAAGCACCCACGGCCCACATACATATAAGTTGGCCAATCCAATAACGACGAAACCATTTCTGTTAGAATACCTGCTTATTCTTGTGCAGTTAATTCATCTCAACTATTACTAATACTATTGTTTTACGATATTTTTATAAATAAAGCATTTTATATCTATGTAGATATATTCAAAAACATCGTCAACAAGAGCGCAGAGTTCGATAATGAAGCCGTTGTAAAACTATGGATCGGCTCTCGTCTCCTGGTCTTCCTTTACGACCCTCGTGACGTGGAACTGATCCTGAGCAGCCACGTCCATATCGACAAGGCTGAAGAGTACAGGTTCTTCAAGCCCTGGCTTGGAAATGGCCTTCTTATTTCTACTGGTAAGTGAATTAATTTTTGAAATGGTTCAATTAGCAAAAGTTGTTTGTTTCGAGATGGTAAGTGAATTAATTTTTGAAATGGTTCAATTAGCAAAAGTTGTTTGTTTCGAGATTTTCCTATCCTATTCTTCAGATACTTATCAAACTTCCTCGTAATTATTTTTATTTTACGTGAAAAGTGAACGTCTGTATACAATTTGTATGTTTATTACTGTTGTAACAACTTTAATTTTAGGATACGTGGGTACCCTATAAATATTATACGCCAAAATTTCCACAATTTAGTCGATATAAGTAAGATGACTAAAACGATCGTTTTTAAGATGGTTCTTCACCAGGCATTCACCTGTAATGTATCAGTTTATATTCAAGCAATAAAATTAGTTTGAACTGAGCAATTAAATGATACAATTATGTGTTACAACCCGTTGTAACATTCCTTGTAACACCATTCTTGGATTATTACATTACAGGCTTGAAACTAAAGTTGGCCATAATGCCTTAGCGTGCTTGGATTCATATGAAAAACGCTGTGTACAAAGGCACACGGCGTTTTCTCACTGCACACAACGAGCAGATGCAGCGCGTGTATACGTGATTCAAACGCAAATTAAATGCAGTCCAGTACTTACTATTTTTTGAAAATATACGGTGCCGTAAGCGCACGCACGATGATATAAAAAGGGGTATAAAAAGAAGCTCTTTTATAAATAATGTATCGATACCTTAATAAACGATCTCTTCCCACTTATGGTGATCTAAATAAATCCCTGCGAAGGTTTAGTTTAGGAGTCTCAATTATTTTTATTTCTTCTTGTTTAAGGTCACAAATGGAGGTCTCATCGCAAGCTGATCGCGCCTACCTTCCATTTGAACGTGCTGAAGAGTTTCATAGATCTATTCAATGCAAATTCTAGAGCTGTTGTCGATAAACTTAAGAAGGAAGCTGGATCCTTCGACTGTCATGATTACATGAGCGAATGCACCGTAGAGATATTATTGGGTGAGCATTTTTATTTTACACTAACTGTGCTAGGTAAATAGTACCAGTTTCCGAAAAGTACCGGTTTGATCATGGCCACTCTGTGCCCTTTCCAGTTGCTTTCCAGTGCTGTTTCACTCAATGAAAGTTATATATCATCTACATGTTCGATCAGTTTAATAGTTTTGAAGCGAAGAGATAACAGGGATACATTCGTTTACATAGTAATTTATTCAGAATTATATTAAGGTCTACCTACACTATTTAATTTAGGGAGGGTGTAGGAAGTTACACACCGAACTGAACGAATTGTTATCAAAATGAATTCAATACACGATCACAAAGAATATCTAGTACATATTGACGAACGGCAAGTAGAATAATTCGACTTCACTCACGTACATAATATGAAGTTGAAGGGGTATTTCATAGTTGTTTTTTTTTGCTATTTGTTTAATGGGTAGGTGGTCCTTAATTACTAATGTACCTTATTAATATACATTGTATAAGTAAACCAGACAGGCGCAACGTGCGCTAATCTACAGCACATAGCCGTTTCAATGTCGCCCACAACTTTATGTTAAATAATACCTACTTTATATCCCCTGCACTTGTTGAGCCTTGGCTTACCTTGCAACTGGATTGAAATATTGGCGACTTATTTGGTAAAGCCAGGTAAAGCTAGAAACTCATCTCTGATGTTCTAAAATGACGTAAGGAACTTTAACAGGATACAGGACCTCTTAGCAGTTTGACACAATTCTGTGGAGAATTTAATAAATCGATGTTTTGTATTCCCCTGTTTCTTCCGAATACAGTAAACCTATTTAATATATTTATATCCTGATATTCTAAAGTAGTTGAAGTAAATTATGTCCCTATTATTTTATTTTTGTCAAATTCCTAGAAGGCCATGTACGCTCTTAAGGTGACGTAGGACGTTAGGGTAAATTACTTACCTAAATATATGATAACTGGTAAAAACTATGTTTCATTATTCTCCATCACTACATTATAAAAAACAAAATCGCATCCTGCCATCTGTATGCTGAGATCTTTAAAACACAACTAAGCAATATATTTTAGTGCGGTTTTCATCAATAGACAAATTGACTCAAGAGGAAAGTGTATATATTGGTACCTGGTGAAGAGAGGGCGGGTCGCTGGTATATAATCACATACTCACTCAGCAACGCCCCTGGGTCCAAAATAGCAACGATTTCTCAAATAGGTTTTCATTATATTTTATTTATAATAGTATTTATAGTGGTAGGCCTCTTTTGCAGGGGGTCGCCTGGGGAAGTACCACACTTTTGCCAGTTATTCATCCGCCAAGCAGTCCGCCGCCGGTCTGAAGGGCAATGATACCAGCGAAATTACTGGGCATGACGATTTGTTCAACCACTAATATCTCAGGGTGACAGGCGCAGTGCAGTGCTGCGCAGAATTTTGAATTTTAAAACACTGGGTGGCACTTTGTCTGATATGGGCAATCATGATGCTTACCATCAGTTACCGGATTTGCTTGTCTTGTCTCTCACTATTATAAAAAAAAAATAGGATTTTATTGTTAATGACAGGGAATATGAAATAAATCTTTAAAATTCCCACGGTTCGAAAAAAGTTATCTTCATAATTACTTACTCAAAACATAATATTATGATAATATTTGTGCATGAAACTGTAATATTATAATTCAAGTGTTCTTTTATATATTGGTCTTTGGAGTTCATCGAAACCCAAATCAATTTGAATTTATTTTTAGATCTCGCTCAACTTGTTTGAGATGACGCGAATACAGTCACGTGCATTAAAATGTACAAATTAAATTCATATTTTTATATCCTACTAATATTATAAATGCGAAAGTTTGTGAGAATGTATGGATGGATGGATGGATGTTGGTTTGTTACTCTTTCACGCCAAAACTACTGAACTGATTAAGCTGAAATTTGGTATGTAGATAGTTTAGACCCTGTAATAACACTAAGTGAGCTTTTTATCCTGGTATTCCCAAGGGAACGATGAAACCGCGGGGCACAGCTAGTTTCCAATAACATATATTGCAGAGTGTGTCGAGCTTCATTTCAAAATTGTACATTTTTATCATTTCATTGTTGGCAAAAAAAAACATAATATCTGAATAACTTTAACGATTATATTAAAATTTTAAAGCACCATTTAGTACCTACACTTCTTTTTCAGTGCATTATATTGTTATGAACTAAGGAAATATGAAACGTTAACATTTTAGAGCTCGTGACTGTACGTTATAATTTCCATATTTTTTAGCTCGTAAAAACTGCAAAAATACTCATAAGAGATCGTTAAAGATCAATGTATAACAACAGTGGAAAAATCTGAGATAAATATAAAAAGGAATACTTTTGAAAGCACACGATGATGTTGTAGTGCCGGTTTGGTGTGTTTATCACGTGTTTAGTGTCTAGGTACCTGTGTGACCTATTTTTATTTGCCTAAAATCTAGTAATAGTAGTGTGTCAACATTTATTAAATTTAATTATAAATTATGCACAATTACTTATGTCTCTTACGCTTTTATATAGATAGTTGGAAAATGGGAGAAACTACAGTAAGGAAATAAAAGGCTTTATCCTTTACGATGCGTACTAGGTCCCAACCTATTTCTGTTTAGTTGTCAACTAAGCAGAATTGCTGTTGATTTTTACCTCAAGTTCAACGAAAAGAAAGATTTCTCTAAATATGGTGCTATGTTGTGATTACGTACGCTTGTCATGTTCAAATTTATGTGCCCCAGTAGGCTCCTTATCTGCATGCTAATAGAAAATAGTTCTTGTAATATGATGACAGACTAAAAAACATAATCTAACTACTCATGCCATAATCTAGATTCGAATAGGTAATTATTAATCATCATCACCATCATTTCCACCGTAGGATATCAACTGCTAGACATAGGCCTCCCCCATTAATTTCCTCTAGTCAGATTGGAAGCGGTTGAGTGTATCCACCGTTTACCTGCTATCTTTTTTAGATCGTCTGTCCACTTTGTCGTCCTACGCTACGCTTGCCGGTTTGTGGTCTTCGTTCGAGAACCTCACAGCCCCATCGGCCATGAGTTTTACGTTATGTGCCCTGCCCATTGCCATTTCAACTTGCTAATCCGCTATGTTGGTAACGTGCGGTCGTTCAACAGCCTCGTTGGCTCAGATGGTAGTAACTTTGCTTTCTGTGCCGCATGCCCCGGGTTCAATCCCCGGCCAGGTCAAACATTTGTGTGCATGAACATGTCTGTTTGATCTGTGTCTGGGTGTTATAAGCTTATATAAGTATGTATGTCAGTCATCTGGTTACCATCGTACAGGCTTCTAAGCTAGTTTAGGACTAGATGACCGTGTGCGCAGTTGTCCCATATTATTATTATTATTTCTGATTCAGTCTCGTAGTGATATTCGGAACATAGCCATCTCCATTGCTCATTATGCTACTTTGAGCGAGTAAACTCAAGGTAGCACATATTAAGGCACATAGTAAGAGACCAACTATAAATAAACTAATTATATGAATCATTAATTAATATTACACTTACATACAGGCGTATTAGTGGTAAATGTTATTAAATATCAAGTGCAAGCAGAAATAATGCAGAATAAACAGTAATTTGAATGCGCCGGCATGATTGCAAGCTTAGTAACACGGCGTGGCGGCCCTCACTTAGACGTTAGAATTAGACTGTCGGGTCGAATGCTTCTAGAACCTATATTATGTTTGCGAAACAAGCGAAAATTACATACGTGCTGATACATAGCGACACAATCTTAGAAATCACCTATAATCATGCATTTATCATATAAATTATCCAACAGCCTCGGTGCATAGCTAACCTGTTATAAGTTATTGCATCTATTACAAAATGTAACCAGTAATTCTAAGTAAAACGTCAGTATTCAGTAGGTATCACATTATAATAATCTCCGTATTGTGGATAATCATAGCTATTTCGAAGTAAGAATGATACCTAGTAGGTGAATTATAATCCGCATAGCGTCGCGGTTTATGACAGTCAATTACGTTATTTGCGTGCTACAAGTTACTATTAATGATCTAAAGCTGAGAGTAGAACAGGTATAGTTAAAGTGTCGGCGCTATGTCACGTAGGCTTTATTGTATGGCCAGTTTCGACCCCCCACGCGTACGAACGTGGGTACTTGATAATGGGCTATATTGACCATCACAGGCGACGAGTCGTTACGATCCTTTTATTGCGCCCCCTTGTTACACAATTGTTTTAAATTCAATGGAGGTCAAGAGCTCTTTCTTTTCGACACCATTCTGCGAATGATTTCCACAATCTAACTCTTGTAATCTATCTTATTGCGTGACTCGCGACTTGCGGTTCCATATTGTAAATTACATTCCTGCGTTTCCTATTCGATTAGATGCAGTAAATTGGAATTGGTAATAATTGATCACGATAATACGTATTATGTCCTTGCATTATTTTAAATTTTATACACAATTTAGCATAACTTTGTATGAAATAATCTCAGGGTCATGAAATGTTTTTGTGTATCCGTGTACAAGTTCAATTTCAATTACAGAGACTGCTATGGGTGTGAGCAAAAGTACTCAAGATCAAAGTGGCTTCGAATACGCCATGGCCGTCATGAAGATGTGCGACATCCTCCATCTCAGACACACCAAAATCTGGTTGAGGCCGGAACTGCTATTTAAATTCACTGAATACGCTAAAAGCCAGACCAAGTTACTTGACGTCATCCACGGACTGACCAAGAAGGTAATTTATTATTCTCCGAGCAAACAAGTCACCTCACAATTATTCCCTTCATTCTAATGGATTCTATCACGTCATCTATGGAGTTGTTGTTTTATTTGCATACTAATTTAATAATATGTCCACTAAAGGTTATTAAGAGGAAAAAGGAGGAATTTAAGTCTGGAAAGAAGCCCACCGAACTTAAAGAATCAGAAACAAAAGTAACAGAGGTAGAGACCAAGACTACGTCTGTGGAAGGTTTATCTTTCGGTCAATCAGCCGGTCTAAAGGACGATCTCGACGTAGATGACACTGACGTGGGCCAGAAAAAACGTCTCGCTTTCCTCGACCTGCTTTTGGAGAGTTCCCAAAGCGGCGTAGTTATATCCGACGAGGAAATCAAGGAACAGGTTGACACCATTATGTTCGAGGTAAATAATACAATAACACTTGCAACATAAGTTTATCTCTAATCTTAATAGTTTAAAACGTAACATTGCGCAATTCCAGGGCCACGACACCACTGCGGCTGGAAGCAGCTTTTTCCTGTCTATGATGGGCGTCCACCAGGACATTCAAGACAAAGTGATCGAGGAACTCGATCAGATCTTCGGTGATTCTGATCGCCCAGCCACCTTCCAAGATACATTGGAAATGAAATATTTGGAGAGATGTTTGATGGAGACACTCAGATTGTACCCACCAGTACCCATTATCGCCAGACAAATTCAACAGGAAGTTACGCTACGTAAGTGAACCTTGAAGTACCTATTTTCGTAAAAAACGCGTTTAGCATTTTAATACAAAATATTGAGTCTAACTTTTGTCTCACAGCATCGAGCGGCAAGAAAGTTCCTGCTGGCACCACTGTGGTGGTGGCCACTTTCAAACTGCATCGTCGCGCGGACGTTTACCCCAACCCCAACAAATTCGACCCCGATAACTTCCTACCCGAGCGTTCCGCCAATCGTCATTACTACGCATTTGTGCCATTCTCCGCTGGACCCAGAAGTTGTGTCGGTGAGTTAATTATAATTATCCAACAAGGTGTCTAATTATATCGATAACATGTACACGTATACTAATAATTGTATTTCCTTAAAGGTCGCAAGTACGCCATGTTGAAGCTCAAGATTATCCTGTCTACCATATTGAGGAACTTCCGCGTGCAGTCCGATCTTAAAGAGAGCGACTTCAAACTGCAAGCTGACATCATTCTCAAGAGAGCCGAAGGTTTCAAAGTAAGACTGCAACCCCGCAAGCGAACAGCCAAAGCCTAAACTCCGTTCAAAAACAATTTATGTAAATATGCACTCGAAATGTCATCAAAATAATTTGTGATATTAATTTAACACTCTCCTAAACTTTTTTACTTTGGTAAGTTAATTTTATGAAATGTTTACAAAAGTAAACTTTGTTTGACGATATTGGTGGTAGAAAACTTTAATTGGGAACACCATGATGGGTAGAAATAATAGGATCGCATTTGTCTTGCTCAAACTTGTTAGTTGATGAATCGTGTAAATAGTTAAGCGCCTTAAATTATCTACACATGTAAGTTTTATAATAAATAAAACATTAATAAAAATACGCAATTTACTTTAATTTTTAACCGCCTTGTAAGTCTAGGATGCGCAGTGTTGTACTGTTCCACTGTTCCTTTTTTATTTACTGGAATCTGTACCCCCAGCTAGGGTTTTTTGACAATCGTAATAAGGTTGTGGACAAAATAGAGAATCAAAAGAACGAATTGGAAATACAAAACAAATCAGCTGATCGGAAAATATGTATGGGAAGTCGTCATTTATTTTACGAATTAAAAATTGTTTTTATTGCAAGTTGTTTAGGTTGACTTGTAGATGCATCCCTTTAAGTATTACTACATCTTTTTGTAATACGCTGTATAATGTGCCGCTTTAAATTCACAATAACTATACTTAAAACACTTTAAAATGAATTTTGTGAAAGTGTAGGATCGATACTTGTAATGATAGTATTTATTTTTACATATACCTAATAGTCAATAGACTTGATTAATACTTGCAAGGACTATCAGATGTGATGTCATTACTCGCTACTCTCGCCTCCATGACAGTTACACGATTTGGATCCGAATACATAGGAGATATTAAAAAATGCAATAATTATGCGTAACACAATCCAGAAATACGCTGATTTCAGCGTACTTGACGTATTTGATAAGTAGATATGACAGCGGTATCTTGCCGGAGCGCACTTGGAGACCTATAAAATCTAAAATTGAAATAATAGTAACAATAATTGATAATACAATTAGATTATGTTTTTTATTCACCGCTTAATTTTACTGTTCATTAGGTACATAAAAATACATAAAGTAAACATTAATACAACGTAATCTAAGGCTGGGTTTTTTGATCACTGGTTACGTCGACCAATTGTTAATTTTTTTGACAAATAGTTAAAATTCGAGAAAATTCGTTTTTTCATCCCTGGTTAACTATTTTTTTCCACACAATTTAACCATTGGTTAGAAATTTAACTATAGTTAGATTGACAAATGGTTAACTTAACCGTAACTTACGATCAAAAAACCGACCCTAAAAAACTCTGCTTTCATACATTTTAATATGAAAACAAAATCGTCAATACGTAGCAGGGTACCGATACCGGGGATGTCGGCAAATATTTAATGGAGACTTCAATCATATCATAGTTTATATCATAAAATGTGCAAAATTCAATCGAATGAGAAATGAAAAGGGGCGGGGCCGGTAGTGACACTGGAAAAACGCCATGACGAAAACATCATCATAGTCATCGTCTAAATTTACTCGAAAGCATGCCACACCTTAGTGTTGTCTTTTATGTTGAGCGGTCTGTGTATGTTACCTATCAATTTAACGTCTTATTCACTCTACTACTGCGTAGTTTAGTGATATCAGACATAGTGTCGGACCTGCCAAAAGCCGCTTCACTTTGAGTGTAGTCTTGTACTGCTGCCTTTTGCTCCATTTGAATCCTATAAAGATTATAACATATGTAAATGTCTGAATGATACCCAAGAGAGATACAAAAAAGCAAGGACGTCCGAGAGTAAGATGACGAGACGACATCCGTTTAACCTTGCCAGCAGGAGGAGGCCTATGCCAAGAGGCACACCAAATTGCAAGACATTATATACGTAATAACAGATCATATTCTAAACATACTTATTTGGTTTTTTTTGTAGCATTTTCGGAAATAAAAAGGCTTTATTATAAAAGTCTGAACTATGATTCATATAAACGCTAACTATTTAACGTAGGACTTTAGGTCAATTTGAGGGCATCATCAATCAATAACTCAGCCGTTGAAAGTCCACTTCTGGACATAGGCGTACCCCATAGATTTAGTCATAGGAATTAGTCACCATGGGCGCTTTGCTAACACTCGCCATGCTTGGCAGGCAGGTTGGCGAGCGCAGTTCGATGGTTTTATACAGAAGACTAGCGGCCCATCTTTTGAATATACCTATAATAGAAGATAACCCTTATCCGGCTCTTACGGTATCCACAGGTAGAGAGGGTGGGGTACTATTCTATAGCCTACACTCGGCACACTTGGCGATTTGCCATAAAATAGATTAACTAGTCCCAAACAGTACCACCAATATAGCTGTTCCTGAGAGCAAAATTGGAACTACGGCCTGAACAAGAGAACGCCATTTCGCTGTCAAACTACTAGCGACGCTGTTAACTAAACAGATAAGTAGATAGGGGAACTCTTATTGGCTATTATACATAAATAATTATAATTTAGTCTGACACTAAATAAATTATAAATCTGTCAGACCTGTCATACTAAATTATAAAAACACACGACAGATTCGTTTATCTAATCAATACATTTGAAGTTGTGGCAGCAAAATCGGATTGACTATCCTATTGGTTATCCGATCATTACAAAATGTCGTTGTAGTATTTTGATATGATATTCCATCTATAAGGACCTTGGGCCACTTCGAGCATTGCTGTTTTATTGTAGCAGCCGGTATGGATTATTATAATTCACTGATGAAGCCCGCTGAATCTAGAAATTTCCAGATTCTCCGGGGAGTGCTGTGTTGTACTCGTATCTAAACTGGGCGCATTATTAGTTGACCCAAGTAGATACTCCTTAGGTGCATGAGTTACCCGCATTTTAAGAGCACGTGCATAGCCGTTTTCTCTTCTTAGTAACATTGTTATTTGCTTACTCGTACCTTAAGACGTCCAAAGGAGTTCTGTTATGGATTGGACATGAGCACGGGAGCAGGTCGTGGTGTCGTTTCGTCACCCACCAGCCGGATCTAGACAGTTTCCACTCTATGATCTTCATTTTAGCGACTGCACATCCGTGTGCCTTCCGGATCAAGGCGAAATATGATGCCATTAACTCTTGACCTTTAACATGAAAAAATATGGGTATAAAAAAGGTTTTTATTATATATATTTATATATATATATATATATATTTTACAGTATGTTCTTATATTATGATGGGTGAAGACTTATCTTTAGAAGAACAGTAATAAAGGCTTATTTTATTTTATTTTATTTTATTAAAGACTTATTAAAGACCTACCATAGTATACCTGTCTTGTGAGAGACTGGTGACTTGGTGTCTGTCGTAGGTTTATAATATCATTTTACAGTATGTTCTTATATTATGATGGGTGAAGACTTATCTTTAGAAGAACAGTAATAAAGGCTTATTTTATTTTATTTTATTTTATTAAAGACTTATTAAAGACCTACCATAGTATACCTGTCTTGTGAGAGACTGGTGACTTGGTGTCTGTCGTAGGTTTATAATATCATTTTACAGTATGTTCTTATATTATGATGGGTGAAGACTTATCTTTAGAAGAACAGTAATAAAGGCTTATTTTATTTTATTTTATTTTATTAAAGACTTATTAAAGACCTACCATAGTATACCTGTCTTGTGAGAGACTGGTGACTTGGTGTCTGTCGTAGGTTTATAATATCATTTTACAGTATGTTCTTATATTATGATGGGTGAAGACTTATCTTTAGAAGAACAGTAATAAAGGCTTATTTTATTTTATTTTATTTTATTAAAGACTTATTAAAGACCTACCATAGTATACCTGTCTTGTGAGAGACTGGTGACTTGGTGTCTGTCGTAGGTTTATAATATCATTTTACAGTATGTTCTTATATTATGATGGGTGAAGACTTATCTTTAGAAGAACAGTAATAAAGGCTTATTTTATTTTATTTTATTTTATTAAAGACTTATTAAAGACCTACCATAGTATACCTGTCTTGTGAGAGACTGGTGACTTGTTGTCTGTCGTAGGTTTATAATATCAAATGGGAAGAAAAATTTTACCCACGGGCGGGATTCGACCCACGCACCCTCCGCACTATTACGCGTGATGGGCACTCTACCACTTGAGCTACCGTTGAGGAACTAGTCATCGGCGAAATTTTTCTATCCCATCTACCTTACGCCAGTAGGGGCCCCTAGCTCAAGTGGTAGAGTGCCCACCACGCGGAATGGTGCGTAGGGTGTGCGGTTTGAATCCCGCCCGTGATCCCGCCTTTTATCTGTTGCCGATCATGTACATTGATAGATTCTTTTTATCGAGCTTATATTTTAATTATCGATTAATCATAATAGACGTACCTATAGAGACCTTATAGATTATAATGGATCCATTAAACAGTTTTTTGGAACAATAATAAAAAATATAATTAATTTATTGCGAACATACGTGCACGAATGATGTGTGCACTTTGCTTTTATACACGTGACGCACTACTACGAAATCACTTTAAAATTCAATAATATAACTTAGATGTCATAGATAATATCATGAAGCAACAAAACAGAAAAAAGAATTGTGTCTAACAGTTAGAAACCTACTATTGCTTTTCCCATTACAGTTACGGTTTATGATTCCGCACCTAAAAAGGAAAAAAGGAACCCTTATAGGATCACTTTGTTGTCCGTCTATCTATCTGCCCGTCTGTCTATCAACACATTTTTAACGGGAACGCATGGAGGTCATCATCATCATCATCATCAGCCGGAAGACGTCCACTGCTGAACATAGGCCTCCCCCATAGAATGCCATTCTGCGCGGTTGCTCGCCGTAGGCATCCACCGCGAGCCTGCGATCCTGACCAGGTCGTCGGTCCACCGCGTTAGGGGTCGGCCTACGCTTCGTCTTCCGGTCCGTGGTCTCCACTCGAGAACCTTTCTTCCCCAACGCATGGAGGTATCAACTTGAAATGATTTATTATTAATAAACTCTTTATTATTAACGGAATCAAAAGTTAGAGCCATTTTACTGCATATTTCCATACTTTGCGTAAGGGAGCAAAAGCTCTAGGGTACTTCCTCCATGTTTGCAACTAGATCGAGATGTTCTTAGTAGGTGGATTATTTTAGGGATTAGAAGCGTTTTGTTCAGGTTATCTAGATATGGAACCAACACTGTGCATACGAACGTGTGGCTTAAAAATTTATTTAAATAAAACACAGTTATTCTTGTCATTATTTCGTGATTATTCTGGCATTTAAAAAATAAATATTAGCTTTCATCATTGTTTGTGATCCGATTTTAATAGGGCTTCTAAAGAAGTTTTTTTTTTTTTATTGCTTTTATAAAACTCTAGTAGATACCGTTATTTAGTGCGACGACATTGGCTCCATTGCTCGCTTACTGTATAATATTATATATGTATATTATGTTAACTACACCTAGTCAATAAAATTGCCCAATTAAAACCAATTACCCACACGTCTTTTTAAATAAAAAAGGAAAAAAAAATCACATGGAACGAATTTCAAAGCTCTTCGGTCATTTGAATATTACTGGTTATATTATCAGGTCATTTTAAGTTAGGGAAAACCCGAAAAGATCTCAATTTTGTCATTATTTTATTTTTAACAAGTTATTCACCCGTGCAAAATGTACTGACTGAATGAACCGAAATGGGATCATCTTAATATAGACAAGGACTGATAACATACACAATACACATAATAACATACATTTTTTTTTTATGATAGTGAGCGACAAGACGAGCAAATCGGGTGCCTGATGGTAAGCATCATGATTGCCCATATCAGACACAGTGCCAGTGTTTTAAAATTAAAAATTCTGCGCGGCACTGCACTGCGCCTGTCACCCTGAGATATTAGCTGTATATGTTATGAAATACAAAAAATCACGCCTTTTCCTCCGAAAGAATATGCAGGGGTGACCATTCTTCACGTAATACAAAGGGCGAACCTATTGCCAGACTCCCGTCACTCCATACAATCGCCCGCGTGCCTACTACTACTACTTAGAAAACATAGTGTGTACACGTGCTAAATGTGTGCGTGCACAGGCACAGGCGACGTAAAATGGCGGAGGGAGGTGAGTGTCGCTTCTTTACGTAGTAATGGTTAGTATTCTTTGCTATTACCATCAAGCGGGCATAAATCCGGACTCTAGGCTGTTATTAAGAAAATTCCTAATGGAAAACTTCGATAACACTTTGCCTGACCTGGGATCGAACCCGGAACCTCATGATCGGCAGCCACTACGCTACCGAGGCAGTCCTTAAATATACCTAAAAAAAATTAATTCCTCATTTCCTCCTCACTGTTACACTCATTTTCTTCATCTTAGCAACTATACCACCCCTGCTCTTGGCATCATAAGTCTTTCCGTCCAAGGCTGGTTACCCGGAAGAATCGCTTAAAGCGATGAGGCTGCCCATTGTTGATCAAAGATTGTGACTTACTTTAATATAAGGTAATACGATGTATAACCATAATGTAATCATAGTCGAAATAAAGAGTATTTCTATTTTCTATTCTATCCCGCCCATAACCAGGATCCGCTCTCCGACTTTTGCTACTCCAAAACTGTCAGTTATTATTTGATAATGCAAATGGGCCTTATTTGCACTAAAAATACTCTATATCTAATATCTAGTATAGTAACTAAGGTAGGTAGATGATCAAAGAAAAAATTAAACTAATCAATATCTGAAATCAAATCAACCAGTTGAGTGAATTAAATCAATAATTACCAGAACAAGCTTCTATAAGGAAAAACATCCAAACGGTATCTACAAATCTTATAAAAAAAATAATGAATTATGCAATACTAACTGTGCCCCGAGGTTTCACCCGCGTAGCCGATTTTGGGAAAATCGGGAAAAACACTACCCTATGTGTTATTCCAGGGTCTAAGCTACCTGCATACCAAATTTCAGCATAATCTGTTCAGTAGTTTTGGCGTGAAAGAGTAACAAACATCCATCCATCCATCAATCTATCCAAAACCGCGAAAGTTGGCGCTGGAGATGAGTTAGAACTCGCAAGCGTTTTGTTCACCTGTTAAAAACGTTAAATTATTCATTGTAATGTAAATGGAGATAATTTATAATATTAATAGGTTAAGATAATATTATGCTTACTTACTATTTAAATAATATTTTATGGGATACCTATATTTTAATCATACGTTGCTCATAACAAGACATATTATAACCAGTTTGCGCCAATAAATATGCCTATAATTTATTGCGTTCGAAAATTTAACAATATTATGACATCAAAAACCTTACCAAAAATTATAATTAATTATGGGATTTTGTATGCGCATGCATTATTATGTTCATACACGATAATGTACATAATAATATTAGCTCTATTATTGTGTACTGTCTCGAACAATATTTGCGTGTTTATTTTCCGGTAGGTGTATGTTTCTGTCGTGTAACCCAAATAAAGTAGTTGAGTAAAGTAGTAGTAGTTTTTGTAGTGGTAGGCCTCTTTAGCAGGGGGCCGCCTGGGGAAGTACCTTTGCCTTTGCCAGTTATTCATCCGCCAAGCAGTAATGTGCAAAAATTACTGTGTTCCGGTCTGAAGGGCAATGTTACCAGCGAAATTACTTGTCATGATGAATGATGAGATTCAACAACTCATATCTCAGAGTGACAGGCGCAGTGCAGTGCCACGCAGAATTTTGAATTTTAAAACACTGGGTGGCACAGTGTCTGATATGGGCAATCATGATGCTTACCATCAGGCACCTGATTTGCTCGTCTTGTCACTCACTATCATAAAAAAAAAGTCTCTGTGTAAAAATATTATAATGAATCAAGCACAAAATATGAATCAATTAAAATACAATAAAGGCCATGATCGCGAAAAGGGCAGTGAACCGTCCGACCTTGCGCATTTTATTTGTGATTCAAATATTTTATCATGAATATTTATAATAATTATTGTTAACAAGTAGTTATATATACAAAAAACCCTTCCTTCAGCAAATCCTGACTGGTCTGATGATGGAGCAGCAAACCTATGTGTGTAATGTGTTATACTGACTTACAAATTGTGATTTAAAAGTATATTATACACAAGTGCCTCGGTGGCGTAGTGGACGTAAGTTCGACTTCCAATCATGAGGTTCGATCCCCAGGCCAATTCAATTGAATTGACCTGGGGAATTGTGCCCGGTAGATGGCAAGCGCCCCTATTACATAACACATAACATACTGGCGAAATGTGGGTGTACATACTATGGGATTGAGTCTTACACCTCTGCCTACCCCTTCGGGAAAAAGGTGTGATGGTATGCTACGTTATATACAAGCGCAAATTAAGAAATTGAAATAATCTGTCGATTAGTTTAGTAGTTACGACGCCACAGAGACAAATAGATACAAAAAAACACGTCATACTAACACAGCTTGGATTTTCGATCGAGGGAAAGAATAGGAAAGGGAAAAATTTGTGGAACTTTATCATCGGCTTGTTATTTTTATAATATACCTAAAGCTCGTCTAGTCTAACGGGTTCTAACGGGTCTAACGGGTAACGGGTTGTTAGTTAATTGACGACTGTATAGTATGATATAGGTTTATAACGTAAAGATAATTAACATTACCAGCAGAGATAGCCATCATGAGCCTAGATTGCTCAGCTTCCTCTTCAAATATCACCTTCTTTTTTGGTTTGTAAATTAACTCCATAGCGTCTTCCTCGGCATCGATATCAATATTCAAAAAATGTTGACTAGGCTGTAAAAACATCGCTTGTTGTTAAAGTTTACTATGTAGATATATTCTCTAGGTATACTTTTCCTGTAGAAACACTTTTAGAAAAGTCAAATCTGCTGACGCTAAATAGAAAAGTTTATTTTATAAGTATTTTTATATTAATGAAATTAATGTTATTCAAATAATAATAATAATAATATAATAATATGGGACAACTTCCACACACGGTCATCTGGTCCCAAACTAGGCTAGAAGCCTGTACTATGGTAACCAGATGACTGATATACATACTTATATAAGCTTATAACACCCAGACACAGATCAAACAGACATGTTCATGCACACAAATGTTTGACCTGACCGGGGATCGAACCCGGGCCCTGCGGCACAGAAAGCAGAGTTACTACTATCTGAGCCATCGAGGCTGTCATTTATATAAAAATATAAATGTAATTTGCAAACAAACTGCAACCATGTCATTCCTCAGATTCAGCCAGTGAGGTCGAGAGGGTGGTGTAGGCTCTGAGCAAACCTACAGTAACACATTTTTTTATGATAGTGAGTGATAAGACGAGCAAATCAGGTGCCTGATGGTAAGCATCATGATTGCCCATATCAGACACAGTGCGACAGTTTTCTAAAATTCAAAATTCTGCGCGGCATTGCACTGCATCTGTCACCCCGAGATATTAGTTGTTTAAACTCGTCATGCCCAGTAATTTCACTGGTAACATTGCCCTTAACGTAACGTAACGGAATACAGTAATGTTTGCACATTACTGCTTGGCGGATGAATAACTGACAAAGGTGTGGTACTTCCCCAGGCGGCCCCCTGCAAAAGAGGCCTACCACTAACTACATAATTGTCTAAGGAGAGTGTTCTCAATACTCAATACTCAATACTTTATTTGTATTTCTTAGTTAATATTACACGTTACAGATGGTCGTTCTAGATGCGCTATGCAGACCTAATGTTTAAATCGTCTGCCAAAGACGCCAGGGCCAATTAATTTGTAAAGCAATTTCATTATACCATTATTGGTATCATTTAGATACTGATTATCTAATGTTTTGCTATAAATCGATAGATTAAAGAAGAAATAGCGGCACGCACTTTTGGACTCAGACACATGATATAAATAGAGTATACCTAAATCTGTGTTCCTATCAGTAATTGTTACTGATAATAAAATTATATTGTATTGTAATAGAAGTCTTATTCACGAATCTTGAAAATCTTTGTACGCAGTTTGACGGGTACTGCTAAGATATTCTTTATCCTTTTTTTTAAATCTTGTAGGTATACTTAATTCGTAATCTTACAGTGGTAAAACACTTTTAAAGTCGGCGAAAACCCGCGCATTATTGAATGTTCTGTGCCAAAGGTATACGCGACTTGGTTCCCATGAGAATTTGGTAATTTTCTTTCTTTTACCTTGTCTACATCATAAAGAAACTACATGCAAAATTGCTTTTGGGTCCAATGGTAAGAGCTGGCCGTTGATGAGTATATGACCAAGTATGGCCCTGTACTAAGAGTGTCAGTCAGTCAGAACTGTGATACCTTAAACATTTCAATCATCATCATCATCATCATGTCAGCCGTTGGTTATCCACTACTGAACATAGGCCTCCCCGATAAAGGGGGGTTTTGCCAGTACTCGACACGCTTGGCAGGAGGGTTGTCGAGCGCAGTTCGATGGTTTGTTGCAGAGGACGCTGCTGCCCGTCCTCTGGATCTGTTAACCCTTAGCCGGCTCTTACGGCAACCGCGGGTAGAGAGGGTGGAGCACTATTCTAAAGCCGGTAACTCCACGGCAAAGCCGGCAACTCCACGGTAAACATTTCAATAACCATTTGAAAAGTAAATCCCATGAAGCAGCCGAAAGCTTCAGACAAATGTTGAGTTCCAAGTTCTGGTTTCTCCCTCCTTAGATGTAGTTCCCCTAAGAGATGCAGCGCTCGACCGAGCTGTCTCCTCAGCCCGTGTTTCATCGCTAGGGCTCCCATTTCAGTCAGCAGTTTCGCTGCTGATTCGTGATCACCCATCCTGATAATAAGGCAGGTTATGTCATGGTACATTTTTAAAACTATCGATCGACGATTGATCGGCTGGTGTTATAACACCTATAAATAATTATTAACTGAGTGATACAACAGCAGCAAAGCTGCCTTTTCACCAGAGCTGTGAAACTCTATAGCTAGAGAGGTATCAACTTCTTTCTAATGAGAATAGTTTACAATCATAGCTAAGCGCATAAACTTATTACATTTTTGCTACGCTCAACCCTAATCCTATGGCTCAGCTTGACATTAAAAAAAACATACATTCACGCCTTTTTCCCGAAGTTGTAGGTAGAGGTGTACCCAGGACTCAGTCCCACAGTAGATACACCCATATTTCGCCAGTAATTACATGTTGACATTGCTATTGACAAAATAACAAAAACTATGAAAATAAAAACTAGAGCTACAGATATTATTATGGTAAGAAGACAGCCTGACAGTAAGCCTGACAGTCTGTTTTAGTCTATAACCGCTTTCAGTCTAATTGATTCTGTAATTTTGGTGTGAATAATTAACAAACATACATCGAAACCATATTTCACATTCAAGATATTAGTCGGTTTTGCAGTTTGTCAAATATTATAACCACTGAGTACATTTATAATAACTACCGTTTTTGTAGGGCAAATTCCAAGGTTTCGAAGAGAAGGGTATTTATTGTCTGTGATTGAGGTACTAATTTACTGCAAACTAATTATAAAGTCTAGTAAAGCCTGAAGCCTAAGTCACACGAAGCTATTTATAGCAGCTTGTGTGACTTGTTGACTTTTTTGTAGTGGTAGGCCTCTTTAGCAGGGGGCCGCCTGGGGAAGTACCACACCTTTGCCAGTTATTTATCTGCCAAGCACTAATGTGCAAACATTACTGTGTTTCGGTCTGAAGGGCAATGTTACCAGCGAAATTACTGGGCATAACGAGTTTCGTCAACTAATAACTCAGGGTGACAGGCGCAGTACAGTGCCGCGCAGAATTTAGAGTTTTAAAACACTGGGTGGCACTGTGTCTGATATGGGCAATCATGATGCTTATCATCAGGCACCTGATTTGCTCGTCTTGTCACACTCACTATCATAAAAAAAAAAAAAACTATTTTCAGCCGGCAAAAATTATCTTCGTGTGAACGTAAACGTGCTTAAATCCCTAAGCGATAAATAGCTGCTATAAATTGAATATGATCAATTTTATGCTATAGCAATCTCGCAAGAATATACTAGTATAGTTCTAAAAATTCTTAAAAATAATTAAGAATACACGTAGGTGGTATACGTGTGTTCTGTAATAAGAGAAAATGTTTTATAACGAATTTTACCTTAAAAGTATGTCGCATACAAGAACATTTCAATGATGCTCTAAAATTAATTCACATCACATCCTATTTAAGTCAAATAAACCTTTATCAAATCAGGTAGGTATTAGAAGAATTACCTATTCTGAAGAATTCTTTAAGTATCTTTATGTAAGTATTAACTAGTTTAATCTTTTGTCATCTGTTCTATATATAACATTCTGATAATCGGGTGCACATCATTTGGTTTAAAAATTATTGATATAATTTCACTTGATATAACGTTCATTTTGTATAATTTTTATTTTAAATAAACTAATTTGATATATTTTCATTTGATATAATTTCATTTGGTATACCGCAACATTTGATATAAACCTATTTGTCATAATTTTTATTTGATATAATTTGCATTTGACATACTGTAACGTTTGATATACCTAATATAAACATATTCATATAATTTTCATTTCGTATACTGTTACATTTGATATAAAAATATTTAGTATAACTTTTTATTTCATATAATTTACATTTGGTTTACTCCTACATTTAATATAAACATAATATTTAGAGACAGAAGCGACTTTTTCATATTATAGAGTACAGAACATTCCGTCGTCTGTTGGTAAAGTTTAGGTTTGACTTGTGACCATAATGCGCGAGCCGAGCAAGTAAAGCGAGCGCACCGCGGTAATGACCGGCAAAGTGTAAGACGTGACTTTGCCGTGTTATAAATTTCAGAACATTCTGTCATCTAGAAGTTAGAGAAATTTTAACTTTAGTATGAAATTATTTGAAAAAATAATCATATTAAAATTATATCAACTAAGTATCAATAACTAAGTATTGAAGAATAAATTATACCGTTTAAGTTTTTATTAAAAAGTTTGTTATTTTAAATAAAATTAAATAAAGTGAAATTATATCAAATGAACGTTATGTCAAAAATATTTATATCAAATATTACACACCCCTCATAGTCATACCTAAAACCCAACTTAATTTAAAATGCAGTATGAATTTATTTTTAAATTAACTTGAATTTTATACATATTATGTTATAATGGGTCATTGTAGCCTATTGCATAACAATGTACTATTTTCAACCCAGTGCAAAAAATATAATATAGTCAATTGCTCATCGAGAATAAATAATTTAATCACAGCTTTTATACCCAACACGTAAATCGTAAAATAAAAAGTCTTGTTATATAGTATAATTAGATAAGTAATTAAATAATAATATTGTTTAAGTTCATGAGGGTTAAGTTTACCTAATTTGTAGCACGTGTAGGTACTACGTGTGATATTATACCTATAATAGTTATAATTATTAAAAATCAGGTGCGAAACTTGCTATATAAAATAAAAATTTATAAGAAAATTATAATATTTTAAGGCTTAATAGATTATGTGGAGAGTGTTTTAAATGCTCTATTACAGACCTAATGTTTCAATCGTCTGCCAAAGACGCCCAGGCATATATACCACGCCACTCAGAAAGTATTACGAAAAAAGATTTTATGAGAGACTGGCCAGTTATAATCTATTTAGAAAATGATATGCCGTCCTCATTACAGCCCTGACCTAGCAAAGTGTGACTTTTTTTTATAGAAAATAATAAATCAGATCAAAGGGATACAATTTTCGTCGCCGGAAGATGCGCTGTCAGCGTTCGAGCAGGCTGTAAACGTATCTGCGGCGGACTGGAAAAAGTATTTCGAAAACTGGTTCAGACACATGAAACTTTGTATAGAGTATGGAACATTTTCTTTTAATTTTCGCATAACTCTCTGAGTGTCTCTATAATAATACATAATACTACAGTACAGTACAGTCTTGGGTTCACCTCTGCCTACCCCATCGGGATAAAGGTGTGATTGTATGTTATGTAAGTAAGTAGGCAGCATTATTGTTTATTTTTTTTTAAACATAAAAAAATATCTATTACCAAAATTCAATAAAATCGATCAGGCTGTTCAGCCGTATGAGTGTAATTTAAACAGAGAATAAGTTGCACACATGGTGCTTTCGATCAGTGCGCATTGTCTTACTTTTGCATAACGGCAGCCAGGTGCATCCTCGTTTCACAAAGGCCATCTACATTAGAACAGTCTTTGTGAATCTTGAACGCTCTCTCAAAGGTTTTCAGTGCATTGTTTAGATTATTCATCATCAGCTGACAAATGCCGATTTCTATTATAGCCTCCGCCGTTTTCACTAATTCATTTGCTGTAATATAAGATTATATATTATTTAACAAAATATTATTGGTGAGTTAAAGTTAGAGACAAGATGTTATTCTATCAAAATAGTCAGATAGATTATCTTCTATCTATATTTGATTATCTTTCAACAATTTATAAATTCATTTGGGTAGGAGTATTGAGTTAAAAAGGCTTGAACAATATAGTTTAAAGTATCTAAGATCACAGAATACTAATAAGGGACAGAAGGGACACTCCTCAAAATCATTCAAATAAATAGCGACTCTAGCTCGACGCAATAAAGTGCAATTCAGGTCGCACGACGCCCAACTAATTATCGTTCAAGCTGCCTCTCTTTCTATCGCGTATCTCTTATTCCTTCTTACGACGTTAGGGATGTGATCTTTTTAATTTGTCTATGAAACTATATTATTATGTTAGGTTTTAGGTGTAAGCAGTGTAAGGTAATACGAGTGCCAGGTGACATGTTTGTAAGAATTAAGAATAGTTTATCATTTGGAAGTTGTAAGTATCTACTTATTTACTAATAGACATGCATTATTACCTTTCGATGGCCATTGGAATTAAGATAATTCGTGGGGTTCAGACTCTTGTAATAATTTAACCATCTGAATGCAGTGAAGCCTCGTTGGCTCTGATGGTAGTAGCTCTACTTTCTGTGCCGCAGGTCCCGGGTTCGATCCCCGGCCAGGTCAAACATTTTTGTGCATGAACATATCTGTCTGATCTGTGTCTGGGTAGCTATTACTGAGCTATAGGGTAGTAATAAACATCCATCCATTCACCCATCCTTTCCTCACAAACTTTCGTATCTACAATATTAGAAGGATAGAAAGATGGATATATGTTATATACATTTACACCCGTATTCAAGAATAAAACTTATGTAAGGTAGCAAGCAACACTGTGCAAATTAAGGGATTTCTCACTGCTTTCATCACGGCAGGCCATCTCATTCACCGTTTGCATAGCAATCTATGCGAAATGCGAACGCACAGCGTCGATTACAGATATAATACAATATTATGATTGGTCCGTTTTTGCCTGATTTGCGGATGAAATAAAAACGTCAGTTTTCACGAAGTAGCTGACCCATTAAAATAAATAATATTCTAATGTATTAAAAAAGAAATTAAAACGCCGAAAAATGTGTACCGAGACAAAATATCAACATTGCCACAGAGAGGAACACAAAACAATTGACGTGCGACTGTGCCGGCGCGCGCCTGCGCGCGACATCCCACTGAATTAGCTCGTCTAGACTACGCTCTCCGGGTACCTGTAGCTTCAAAGCAAAAACGTGGAGTGTCACAGGCCTGCTAAGATTCGCAAAGGCTTTCAACACGACATGTTCAATACATGCCAAACATCTTAGATTTGCTACACTATAGGTACGTACCTACATGAAGTACGATACACTATGAGAAGGATTGAGTGAAGAAGTGATTGATGATACCTAGACTAGAATCAAAATGATATGAAAAAGAGATGCCTAGCTTAGTCCCCATATTGTGCGGGATAAGGGCATGGTAGAGAGCTGATGATAAATACAGAAACTCTTTTTAAAGTCAGTTAAAACTCTTTTTTTCTCATATTCTCTAGATGGAGTCGGGACAGCACGTCTTCATTTTCCAATCTTGTATCATCTCTCATTATACAACGTTTTAAATAAGGTGCAGTAATACTTAAGGGCGTGCATCTACTCGTCAAACTGAACAAGTTTCCAAAGATAGAATTTCGAAATTCGCGATAAACATTTCGGCATTCCCATACAAAATGGATCATCTGATCGACAAATTTGTTTGGAAAGTAGAAATATTTTTTGCTTATTTTGAAATTCATACTTCTGCAAGTCGTTGACGGGGAGACGAATCCCTTTAAGTATTACTACATCTTTTTGTAACACGTTTTATACATTAAGAGTTTTCTGTGTTCGGTATGTTATTTCTCTGTGTAAGGTGTACAATAAAAATTTATCGATCTTACTCTGCATAAACTTTTTTTACGCATCTTTTTAGGGCGCCCTGTTTCTAGGATTCCGATTACATTGACCCCCCATAGCTATTGTAAAGGATATATTAACTAGGTATTTAAAAAAAAGATGTTTTCTAAGGACTAACCATCTTTAGCCCTCCTCTCGGCCAGGCGTGAGAGCCTCTCAGCTTTCCCGGTATCTGATTTCTTAAATAGCCTCGCTTTGCTTAGCAGCACTCTATGGAGCTGTATGGCCGTGGCTGCGAACACCGTTTCTGAAGGCACTTCCACCCTAGAATCATCTTCTGGCGGCTCGTAGAGAGGCCAATCCTGAACATAATATTATTTTAACTTGTCTTGCTAACTGTACCAAACAAAATAAGGTTCATAGTGTAGGGTTGATGTTATTTTGTGACGCGCATGCCACGGATTCTGTGAAGGTTTTGGTGGTTTTATGGAAAGTATTAAAGGCAACGTATGGTTTAAGGAAGATCTATGGCATGTGTGAGGGCGCGATGGCAACAGGGAGGTGAATGCCAGCGCGACAGATGATTGTAGAGCAAGATTGAAGATGGTGGGCTTAGAATAAATCATTTAAAATATGCTGAAGTGTTCGAGTATTATTTAATGGAAAGGCACATCTACAATAGTGTCAGAAAAAAATTAAGTAAGGCGAGTTTTTAGGTTTCGCGATTGTTACTCATTGAAGATTTTATGGGTATACTCGTATATTTACATTACTTATTCCTGACCTCTTGCCAATGAATCATTCTGCAGTAATCGTGGTCACAGGAAAATGGTTAATATAGGCAAGTATTTCAATTTCCAGGGACTCGTTCCAAATGGACGTAGGCATGTGGGACAAGTTGATAAATCGTACCTCTTTTATGCGTTAATACACCTTTAATGTGTACAAAGGTACTCACGTTATGTTATATAGCTAATTAATACCTACTCTAGAGCGTAGGTTTTTATTATTATGCTTAATTATACCTAAGCAATACAAAAAGCCATGTAAGTAAACTAAAATTATATGAACCGGATGTTAAACAAGTCCTAAAGCAATGCCAGAATGATCGGTTTATGCTAGATGCGATTAATAATAATTATTTTAGTATTGTACTTAATAATAGCTCGTATCGTAAAACTGTCTGTTAATATCCCCAGTATTTCATGTTTTTATTTAATTATGTAAATGCGATTTAAACGCAAAGATGATAAATTATTATTTTTATACTTGCTATATACTTTAATTATTTTATTAAAAGTATATTTGCATCAATACACATTTGCACATAAGAGACATTTACATGTGAAATTTTAATAAAAATTAGTCACTTTAAACTTAAGCACTTTAAAAACATATAATATATTTTTATAATGTGTACGTATAACATCATATAATATAGGTACATAAGTTATATTAAATCTAAGCAATACGATTTTACGTCACAAGCCAATAATAAAAATTTAACGAAACCTTTAATTTTTTTATCTTCAATAATATAGGTAATATTGCAAAAACACTAATAACAAACCTCTAGCTTGGTTAAAAATGTGGCGAAAACGGAACTACGTTTTTCACCATAACATTAAGTCGTCATCAAGACGCCCTGGCAAAGACACCAGCGCCCTTGCCGTTTAGGTCGTAGATAGATTTCAGATGCATTCCTAACTGAAAAGCAATTGTAATATTTCCTGCTAGGGAACAAAGTTACCTTTCCAATGGCGCTGTCTCTAACCTCGGTGAGGATCACGAATGGTTCTTCAGGGTCCGCTCCTGGAACTGGTTTTCTTTTAGATTTTTAACGTTATGTTAATTTGTAGAGCAAAATTTTATTTTTCCTTATGAGGTAGGCAGAGATGTAAAAAGTACCTAGGACCCAGTTCTACAATAAATACATACATCAACTCTTCGCCAGTATTTTATTGGTTCCATCTAAGGCTGGCCCTTTTTTATCCGGGGGAAAATGCTTGATGCATAGAATGCATACCATCCACGCCCGGGGGAGCGCAGGGTGGTTATGTGGGACTCCCGGACGGCACACGTGCCCCTACGGTATTACCCACTAAAAAAATCCCGGGGTGTTCCTTCGCGACGCCATATGATGAGGCCGCGGGCACGCCGAAGCACTCATCGCGGCCCCGACGGCGTTTGGTCCTCAACGGAGGACCCCGCCACGGTAGGGTGAATGTACTCCTTCACCACAAACCAACCAAGGGGCGCGCGGAAACACGCGGGCGCCACCTTGCAGGCCCGGGCGTCGGCGATACCCCCGCGCATCCGTCGCCCGGGCACCTGGATTCTGATTCTCCGGTCGCCACTGCACAGGAGGAGTTCTGCTCGGAGACAAGTGGAGAAACGTTCTCCAATCCGGAATGGTGTTAGGTGTTCCGTACCCTCTCGAACGAAGCGTTCAATCCGTGCGAGAGACACGCCCACCATCACGCGCAATCAGCGCAGGGGGGTTCTCTGGTTACCCCAGTGCTGAGATAGACTTCTGCACAGGGGAAAGCAGGAAACCCTCTTCACCATTAGGGCCTATTGCCATATACCGGGCACAGTTCCAGACGATGGCGATGGTACGTTTAGGGCAAATCACCTCAAAGTAGTCCTTCCAAAATAGAGTACGGTATAACGACCCTTGTGTAAAATCTCGGTTTTAATTTTATGTATTTATAATACGTACGTGTAGAAAATAAATAATAATGTTATTTTGATGTTCTTAATACTGAATATCTACATTATTTTCTAAACTTTACTTAGCATACATTAAAAACGTGTGGATGAATTTATATTATGTCGTGCACAACATTCCTGTTCAATTTTTAGATTACATATTTATTTATACACAGTTTTATCTGAGTAAGTAAATAATTTCAATGTCTTTGAACGATTTGTATAATATGTAATAATCCACTACTGAACATAGGCCTCCCCATAAAGGGGAGTTCTGCCAATACTCGACACGCTTGGCAGGCGGGTTGTCGAGCGCAGTTCGATGGTTTTTTTGCAAAGGACGCTGCTGCCCGTCCTCTGGATCTGTTAACCCTTAGCCGACTCTTACGGCAACCACGGGTAGAGAGGGTGGAGCACTATTCTAAAGCCGGTAACTCCACGGTGGTATTTATTGTTTATTTTATATAAATTATTAGCTGTGCTCTGCGGTTTCACCCGCGTTGTCATCGTTCCCGTGGGAATATCGGGAATACCAAATTTCAGCCCAATCGGTGTAGTTTTTTTGGCGTGAAGGAGTAACAAACATCCATCCATCCATCCATCCATCCTCACAAACTTTCACTTTTGTAATATTAGTAGGAAGTAGGATAATTATCATGCAAATAAAATCACAATAAATATTTTTATTAGTAATTAATTTTCCAAATGACATAAAAAAAATAAACATACATTCACGCCTTTTTCCCGAAGGGGTAGGCAGAGGTGTACCCAGGACTCAGTCCCATAGTAGATACACCCACATTTCGCCAGTATGTTATTGGTCCCATGTAATAGGGGGCGAGCCTATTGCCATCTACCGGGCACAGTTCCAGACTCCAGTTATTGAGATCATTCCTAATCCAAATTATGAAAAGCAATAAACTTTAGTTTTATAAGTTATTAGCAAATATGATCTAGGTAATATTAGGTATAAGCACAGCTAGTGTTCGATTTTGAAAACCACTGTGAGTGGTACTCATTTTTATTATTATATGCAATGACTTAACTCACGTTCCTGATGCAGGACACTGGAGTTGTCCTAAACCTAGGTCAAGCGTTTTAGACTTCAAACGTGAGTTAAGTCGTTGTATAGCATAATAAATACAGCTAGTGTTATATACTTATTGGTAACAATAATTTTTTGTAACTTACACTTGTCCAAGAGGAACGTTGCGTAGTGATATTTGCAGCAACTCTTCTGACGTCCGCCGTCAACCAAATATTGGCTGGACACAGCAATCGCGGCGAGAAAAAACTTCTCGGCGAGCCATAGAATGCCTTTCCCTTTCTCAGAGTAATGCAACGCGAGGTTTAGGAGTTCTAGGCTTTCCTTTTTTGTGTTTCCTGCAATCGATTTAGTCATACTATTGATAGAACATCTAAAATTAGGTATTTTGATGTAGTAAAATAAATACTAAGAGAATTCAAAATGAGCGCTGCCAAGCGTAAACCTATCCCTCTGCCGAGGCACATGAACAATGTGATCTGTGTCTTTGAATTGTTTAATTGTCATTTATTAAATTCCAATTATGTAACTAGATCTAAGAAATTTTACCATTTGAAAAGTTGAGTTATTTATGCAGTTGGGGAAGTTACGCACTATCGTAGGGTAATTTCGAAATTGTTCAAAAATTTATTCTACTGCACTCTGACGGAGTCTTAACATTCATTTGTCAACTATATTTACCTCAAATATCACCACATTTTTTTATTAGTGTCTCATATATTGCAGTTTACAAGTCGAAATTAAGTCGAAGTATTTCGAAATTACCCCACAAAAGAGTGCAATTTTCAATCTTTTGTCTAAGAATTAAGCCAGGTTTCTACACCCTGAGGAAAATGCTGAAGCTGTAGTACCTCCTCCCCCTTCTAAGAAATGAATTGATACTTATATATACCCACTATGAATTTTCGAGTAAGCAACAAAACTACCATTACGTAATAACCCCCAATGGTATATTTCCGATTGATAATAATTAGCACAGATACAGTGTTGTACTCCCCACTTAACTTCGCAAAAAAAATATCTATCGTGAAAACAAACATTTATTCGAATAACTTATCAGAACTCTAAGAAAATTATGTAAGAAAAGGCGCGAAAATGCCTTGTTTTAATTAAGTTGTTACTACGCTCTGCTGCCAATTGCAAATGTTGCTGTTATTTGGTAGAAATTTAGAACATTCGGAATATACATGTTACGTAATGTACAAGTTTATTATAATAAAAACTATTAATTGAATATGTTTTATTATTTATTACGCTGCCTCTTCATATTGTACACTCTTCACAAAAGTCTCATTAATTCGAAACTACCCTGAGGTAGGTTGGTTCCTTTCTGTATAAATACGTCCAAATTGCCTTTGGATTATTTTTAAATTCTAAAATTATTATAAAATTTGTTATAATATACCTCAAGTATTAAAAAAAGTTTTAAGTAAGTATACACGGAACTATTTTGATATATTATAACTAATTAATAATACAATAAATATAAAAATATGAATTGAAATATTAATGGATATTTTATTAATCCATAAATAAATTAATCTTCCGAGGAGTTTATAAATATATACTTAAAACTATACAATAAAAGCAAGTTTTAGAAATTGCGACGTGTTATTTTGGTTGCAGATATTTCTAAAAATATACGGAATTTTGCTTAAAAACATTGCTCAAAAACCCGTGTTATTATACAATTTTTTTTAATTACTCATTTATGTAAAAACTGTTGCATAATGATCTGTTTTACATAACTGTATAGTTAGTATAAAACTGATTGATGATAAAATGCAAATATAGGTCCATATAGGTATAATAAAACACGCCATGTTTACTTCGTAGTACGTAGTACGTTCGTCTCTATTCACGGGTAGGTATTTTCCATGGCGTTTTTATTTTAATACTTATATCTTCCAGTTGTTAATCAATAAATCTATTTTAGGCGCGATAACAAATACATTGATCTTTAAAATAGATAAGCTCATCATAAAGGTATTTAATGATTCTTAATAAAAAATAACCTGTTTTAAGATAAAGAAGGGTAGGGCCAGAAAAAAAGGAAGTAAAGAAGATCAGCTCTAGTATGTTTTTGAAAACATATAAATAAATACTTACACGCTATGATGTCCTTGACAGTACATAGATAATGAAGATGGTATGAATTTAAATAAAATAAAAAATCTTTATCGTGCAATCTTGACCATGCATTAAGTTGAAGGAATATTATTTATTATAAAAATATATTTAAAAATAGTTTCCACTATTTCAAAAGCAAGCCAACTTCTGAAGGTTAGGTTTAGGTTAGTCTTGAGATACTTGTGGTTTTCGACACAGTTTAAGTAAAAACCCAATTTATTATAACAAATTCAATAAATAAATTTAAAGCTAATATTGTGGACCGGCAAGCGCAGCGTAGGACGTCCACCCACAAGGTGGACAGACGATCTGATAAAGACGGCAGGAACACGATGGAGGCGGGCCGCATACAACCGGACTGAATGGAAATCTATGGGGGAGGCCTATGTTCAGCAGTGGACGTCCTATGGCTGAGATGATGATGATGATGATGATGATGATTGTGGAAACCATTATCTTTATTGTTAAACCATTATTGTAGTTAATATTATATATTATTTATATATTATATATTATTAAATTATAGATATATTTTAACGGTTTATCTATTTTTATCAAATTTAATAAAGTTTTACTTATTACACGATACCCGCTAAAAATGGAAATCTCAATGTATTCGTAATGGTTTTAGCATTTTGGACAGGGTCACTCTCCTGTACCTGTCTTATTTTGGTGAGATCATGTCGTGGAGATTTGCACATTCAAAAAAGATATACCTAACCGTCCTCCGAACTAAAAATAACTTTAATTAGAAAATAAACACGGAGTAAAGCGTTGACCGATGTTCTACCATAAAAGCACACAATTGGTAGACTAATATTCATATCTAATAGAAATATTTAAACAATAGGTGAACCCCCATTTATAGTATTTGCCTGTCAAATAGGCTTTGCAGTGAGGTTAAAATAGTCTCATTATTTACATACCAGTAAACATTATTATGATAATTAGCGTCTGATCTCATCGGTGATTGAATAATATATAGGTAATATGTAGGAAAGTAGGTCCTCCATTTTTTTTAAGGTTATTGTCAATTTGTCACCAATGTAAATTCGTCACGAAACAAAGTATCTGTTTTGCCACTTTGTGTTTCCGCATAGACAGCAGAAAAATCATTCTTTCCGGTGTCTTGTTCTAACATCTTCGATAATCCTTTTTTTGTGTTAACTGATTATTTTGTACTTTTGAAGTACTCGCAATCATTATATTTTTATTGTAATAGCTCTGACACACGAGCGTCATGTTGCTAAAAGCAGAGGAAACTGCAGCCGACTGCCCGTATCGAAGGCAGCCACCGACGCGTCGACGGCTGCCGTCGACCGTCAACGGCTGCTGCCGACGCGTCAACGGCTGCCGCCAACCTGCCGTCGACCGTCAACGGCTGCCGTTGACGAAGGTCGACGGCTGCGCTATTGTTACGTATCACTTACAGATATTTCAAAATATAATCACCTTTATCCTTTTGTTTTTCAGCTTCTTGCAGTCCAACACATATGTGTTCCAAATAATCTGGCCTCTTTCTCAGATCGACCACAATGCCAATGTCATCTTCGCTCACAAGTTGAATGTTATCATATATCAGGTCTTGGAGGTAATCAGATGATTCAGTAAATCCTGCTTCAACGAGCTCCATAATAAGACATTCGTGTAAAGGCATTCTCCGTCTGTAAATTATTCGTAATGAAGGTTTACGCTCGCCTACTGCCTTGGCTTCGATTTATCTCGCACCTAATATTAGCAGAGTGGTCTAACTACTTATATAGGTACCTATTCTATAAATTAGGTAAGAACCAGAATACTCCCATCCGACTTATCTAATTAGATGAAAAAGTTTGTGTGTGTGTGTATGTTTGTTACGCCTTCACGCCAAAACTGCTGAAGTGATATTAATAACTTAGATCCTGGAGCAACACATAACATAACATACAATCACGCCTTTTCCTGAAGGGGTAGAGGTGCATTTTGCCAGTATATTTTTGTCCCATGTAATAGGGGGCGAGCCTATTGTCATCTACCAGGCGCAGAACCAGACTCCAGGCAGTGATAATTCCTAATAGAAAAATCCAATATTTAACACTTTGCCTGACCTGGGGATCGAACCCGAGACCTCTTGATAGGCAGTCAAGCTTGCGCCCATCAAAATGGTCTGTAGACTATTTTGATGGGCGCATAGATTTGCTATAAAGATGTTCTGCTATACATAGCAGAACATCTCTCGTCAACAACATCAATCGTCAGATTCTGAAAATTCATTGAATGTAACCGCGGGGCACAGCTAGTTTAGAAAATATTTCTTGAACAGTTTTTGTAACGAAGCCTCTTAATGTTACGAATTAAAAGATCAAGTTTCATTAAACTTTTTGTTTTATTACGGATTCACGAGATTTTGCAGGTGCTGATGTTTGCAGTAACTTAAAACTTTATGTACTTGTTATATGTAGCTTTTTAATTATTCTCTATTCCATAACAACATGCAATCCACGCTAATTTCCCGAAACAGTAGGCAAAGGTGTACCAAGAACTCAGTCCCAGAGTAGGTACACCCACTTTTAGCCAGTATGTTGTTGGTCCCATGTAATAGGGGGCGAGCCTATTTCTATGTACCGGTCCAAATTCCAGACTCCTGGCAGTTACTGAGATAATTCCGAATAGACAAGTCTAATATTGCCTGAACTGGGGATCGGACACAGGACTTCATGATCGGCAGTCGAGCTTGCGCCCACTACGCCACCGCGGCAGTTTCTATTCCCTATTTATACATATAATTTGTGTAATTTCATTTTGTGTGGAAATCGAATGCCGTTAAATAATATTATTAGCCATAGAAAATGTAGGTACCTCCCTAAAGTAACTTAACATAATTTACTTTTAAGAGCATACGTGGCCTTCAAGGAATTTTACACAATCCTATGAAAAAATTACCAAATCGATGTTTTGTATTCCCGTGTTTCCTCCGAATATAATTAAGTCATTCTATAAATTTATATCGTGATATATTGAAGTAACCTATGTCCCTATCATTTTAATTTTTCTTATAGACCCTTGGTTTTTTCATAGTGAACTTTCAAAGTAGGCGAGAAGCCTGTACTATGGTAACCAGATGACTGATATGACTTTCTCAATTGTTGCCTGTTACAAGATAAAAACTCCCTTTTTTACACAATTAGTGGTCGACCTATATGTACTTTGCTTTCTAGTTTCCATGTACTACTAGGTACCAAATTACAATAGGTGATAGCGGTCAAGGTGTGTATAATTAACTACGAAATTAATATATTAGCATTGGCAGTGAAATCAACAACGTAACCACAATATTATAATAGTTCAACCTTTAAATTCGTCAAATCATTACCTGTAACATTTACCTATTATTTTGCTACGTTTGAGTAGTATCTAATTTACTACGAATGGACGATCGAACATGATACAGCCGTACCACGAACTTGGTTCGCCACCATACCATGTTCGATAGTCAGGCGCACTGTCCGGCGAACATTATTATTATTACTTAGTACGGTGGTACGGTCGCTTGTACATCAAAGCGGTTCGAGCGTGTGGCGTGAACACCGCACCGCAACAAACGACACGGGTCTTAGATTAAGTAGTGTAGAGGTACGGCCGTACCATGTTCGATCATCTATACAAGTAATGGTCCGCATGCGAGTTATGGGACTTCAGCCTTGTGCTGTTTTGTTTTATATAACTCCTATAAATCATTATTAAATAAATTAACAAAACCAATTTCTATAAAAAATAATACAACATTAGAAGATATATGAATTATGTTATATAGCACAAGGACAATATCACATAGCGCGCACGGAACAAACATAAGTGGATGCAAGGTGGATGTTTTTGGTGGTAGGAAAGTTTTTACAAAGGAGTCAATACAATGTTTACAATATAAATGCGACAACAGTAAATTGCGAGTTGAAGTGTGCCTGCGCTGCGTAAGGACTATTAAGGAGGAAAGACTAAGCAGCTCTTTGGGTAACTGCTTTTTCTACAAAATAAAATTGTAACCAAACCTTACCTTCTAATACCCTTCGCATCGAGGACATCCAAGCTAAACAATGCTTTGTTCCTGAGGTTTTCTAAACTAGTTTTAGTCATGCACGCCATGAGTTTCGGCAGCTTGCGCCGAGTTAACGCTCCTCGGCTTGCCATGATTGTTAGTATTAAGTAAATTATGTATAGATTTTTTCAACAAAATAATATAATCTAATAAATTATTAGCATAACTGCTGACGTCTGTCACAAGTCAAAAATTATGAAAATGGCAATAAAAGATACAAAAAAAAATAGGAATTTGTAATAATAATTGCAAATAGTTTGTATTAAAAGCGATATTCCTATATTAAAAAGGCTCTATTATATGATATGTAGGTAAACAAGGAATCTTCGAGCAACGCGGTTTTCCGCTTCTGCCGTGCCGGAAACGGCGGCACGGTATTTAGATTATTACCGTGACGGCAGAGACAAGGAATTAACAAAAGTTTAAAGCAAAATAAATCTAGCGGTAACTTCAGCCCCGCTAGCACAGTGACCCTTGGTCACTAAGTCCCAGGAGATAGAACAAGACAGTAAAATGCTTTGTTCGGGCGCGAGAGAAAGAAAAACGGGAAAAGCTGGTTATGTCCTTATCCCATTCTGCCTGCAGACCTACAGATGAAGGTAGACTAGACACCTATCTACTAAGAAATTATATTATGATATTTATATAGTTTAAATATAATGTATAACTAGCCGTGCCCCGCGGTTTCACCAGTGAAGTCTTCGTTCCTGCTGGAATATAGAGATAAAGGTACCCTATGTGTTATTCCAGGATCTAAGCTATCTTTAATAATAATTTGAATTAATAGTCTAAAAGAACGGGTTACCCCAATTACACTGCTCGAGTCAATTCATATGGGTTATGTGGACAACCCATATTGCCAGGTCGCCAAGATTCCTACAAGGCCTCCAACCTGACCTAACGACTGCCCCCTACATATCTTATAGGAAAAAGCTGGGAGCTACAGTTTAACGTGCCATCCGAAAGACGGTAGCGCACAGGCGAAATGTCCACATACTTAGTCCAGATCCATTCAATCCATCTATTCCATCCAGGGACTCCGGATTTAAGGCCGGGCACATTCCCGCTGGACCACGGACGCTACATAATGTTGTTATGTAGCGTCTATGTACATATCTATGTACATAACAAACAGCTCAATCGGATAATAGTAGTTTTAGCGTGAAGACGAAAAAAACATACACACAAAAAAAAACAGCGTTAGATGGTGCTGTATGGAGTTTTTTACTTTTTTTACATATTACTGAGATTTGAGAGTTATAATATTAGTAGGATAGATACTCGTATAGAACCTATGGGAATTATTTATTCCAATGTCCACAATTTTCACTCGCAGCTTCGGAGTCGGCAGGCGCCGGGATGCCGCGTCGCGCAGTCCACACTGTCGCGATCAATTTCCGTTTTATCCCTGACTTTGATTTAAGGCGTGGTACTAAGCTAATTCGCCCTCTCGCTCACACATTTATGAAGATATAAAAAATCTACATAATAATTGCTTAAAAGAAATACAACTAAGAACTAGAAAATAACTATACAAAAATTCAGTAAAAATATCCAATTGAATCCAAACGAGTTTTCATGTATAAAAACTTGAACAAAGAAAAACATCTCAGAATAATAATAAAAAGGCACTGAAAACTTGTTTGGATTAAATTGGCTTTTTTACTTAATCTTTGTATTGTTATATTCTATTTTGTAATTGTCTTTATTTTACGTAATTACATGTAGTATTTTTTATATCTACAAAAATGTGGGCGAGGGGGCGAATTAGCTTAGAATTAGCTTAGCACCGTGCCTTATGATCTCTCCTACAAATGTTCTATTGCAATAAAATGCGATCTGCTTAATAGATTTAACATATTATTTAACATTAATAAACAACGTTTACGCATTGTGGTCACAAGACAAACCTAAACAGAATAGTCGGCTTGCTCTGAACTTTATGCTCTATATGATATATTATGTAGGTATATATGAAAACCAAAATAAAATGCGCACCGTCTCTGGCATCTTTTAAATTACGTGTCAAAGCGCATTTCCTTTCCTTTGCTGAGTAAATTCGCTAAATACTATCCTTATCTTATCTTACTTGTTTGTACATGTACTCGTATGTATGTTTGTATGGATGTGTGTATGTTTGTATTTGTATATATTTAATTATAGTGTATTTATTTATGTATTTATATATTTATCATATTATTATGTACCTATTCATCTATAATATTATATTACCTAGTATAGAGGTATTTTTATGTACTAACTTGTTATGTATAGTTTTAGTTTTGGTTTATATTTAAACCACCGTCTTTCCAATATATGCCTTTCCTCTTTTCGAATGGTTTTCTGGAAGAGATCGCTCTGAACGATAAGACCGCCAATTATTGTTACACACGTTTTAGTTTTTTAAGTTTCATTTTGTTAATTTTCTGTATTGTGGTATCAATAAAAGTGTTATCTAATCTAATCTAATCTAAAATCATTAATTTTCATTCAATTAATTTTAAGGCTACCCATTTAATTCATATTGGCAATTGCTCGCGTAGAGATTGAAATCTAGAGTTTGGCGCGTTTTTTCCGATCTGTACTTGCTAGATTAGTTTGTACGCGTACTTAGCACTGTTTATTATGGACAAGCTAGTTACTTGGGCCCTTGAATGAATTAACCACTTCGTTCAAGCTTGGGCCACTACAAAGAATACACGAGTACAATGTATGCATACATTTGTATTTGTATGTATTTGTATTCACGTAGAACAGTTAATAGTACTACGTATAGAATGGACACTGTCATCCGCCCACCAATCCGGCCTTCCTCACCCCGCGAGCGAGATTGAGCTCTCGACGAGCCTCGCTACGCTGGGAAATCACCTCACGCACACTCTTGCGCGTGTACAAAACTCCATGTATGCAGTGTCTGTGTAGAAGGTAGTTATATCGTGACTTTTGTATGGGAATGGAGTCGAGTGTCCGGAGTGTGGTACTACTCTTGTTAGTAGTAAGGGTTTCATAACATATACATTCACGCCTTTTTTCCCGAAGGGGTAGGCAGAGGTGTACCCAGGACTCAGTCCCATAGTAAATACACCCACATTTCGCCAGTATGTTATTGGTCCCATGTAATAGAGGGCGAGCCTATTGCCATCTACCGGGCACAGTTCCAGACTCCAGGCAGTTATTGAAATAATTCCAAAATGGAAAAATCCAATATTTAACACTTGCCTGACCTGGGGATCGAACCCGGGACCTCTTGATTGGCAGTCGAGCATACGCCCTCTACGCCACCGAGGCAGTCAGTAATACACCGAGGTAGTAAGGGTTTAATTCCTTTATTATGCAGATGTTAGTAGAAAGTTCATCGTTATGTAGGTAATGTATTTTGTCACAGATCAGGATGAAAGATCTCCTCTGTGATAAACTCTTTCATCTCCTCTGTGTATTTTATAATAGTCAAAACCCTGTTTAAGAATACATAGGTAGGTATGCTCATAGAGCTTTATATATTTAAATTAATAATCACTATAATATTGAAAAATCCTAAATGACTCACTGACTGACATGCAACGAGTCCAAACCACTGATCCCAGAGACTTGAAACTTGGAATGTAGGTAATTTCGTTGTCTGGACGTGTACTGAGATAAGATTTTTGAAAATTCACATTCTAATTCTAAGGTCCAAAAAGAGCGTCCAAGTTTTGGTATAAAACTACTATCTTTCATTATTGCGAGCGGGCAAAGTCGCTCTGTTTACACTAGTTATATAATATTTGTCCGAGACTGTCTGAGACGCTATACCTACTATTTACATGTGATCACAGATCACTACATTAGTACTATGTAAGTATGAAAAATTCTGTTTCCGCTGTTAAAAACAAAATGTCTAAAGTCAAAAAGTTAATAAATTAATGTGACGATTCAAATATAAAATGAATATTACCTATATTTTGTTATAAAGGTGTTATAATTCTGGTGCTGACCAAGGTTAGATACCTTGGGGTCAGCACCAGAATTACGTTAAATATGATAATCAACCGGTACTCAGTAATCTATTATATATTTACAAGGCAAAATACCAAAACTTTGAACTGCTATCTACTGAAAAAAATAATAGGCAATATATATTATTTTATACAATTTTTTTTAAAAGCTTTTATTTAACTTGCAATGTATGTAAGTATGTTTGTTCGGGTGAAATCTTTGAACTCAATTTTGAAGTAGATATCTTCAACCGATTGAGCTGAAATTTTGTATACACGTTTAGTTTGGATGACAATGCACGATATGGTGTGTGACATCATTCTAAATCCAATATGGCGGATCATCCAAGATGGCGGAATAGTTATTTTTAATGCATTTCTACAATATGGATATGAAATGAAAGGGCTTGTTGAGAGTAGCTCGAAAAATAATTTGGTGTCATTCTAAATCCAATATGGCGGACCATCCACGATGGTGGAGTAGTTAAAAGCTTTTTTTAAAAATGTTTTTATGCTTTTAATTTATTTAACTATCCCTTTTTTAATTCTTATACGTTGAATTCGTACGACAAGACAAATTTGTATACATTTTTATTTATAAGCAAAAACTCTGATTCACAGTCAATAAAATATTAAGTCAATAAATAAGTTTATATTATGTTCCAATTAAAATTGCAATAAAGCTACTCCTTCTTTGTTTCTAATAGCTTGATCTTAGATTCCCGTTGTTCTGTAGTGCCCATTATGCCATCGGAACTAACAAGCTTCTTCAATATAGAAGTGGCACTTGGTTCTACAGCCTCTAGCTCTACACCGTCGTCATTGCTTGATGTTTCAGCTCCCTGTACTTCAGTTTGGTTCTCATTGGACTTTTCTTTGTTCTTCTTTGCATTTTTCAATGCCACCAACATTTCTGTAAGCAGTAAAGGCGTTGTTTACACATTATTATTATGTCGTGATCGTTACTTAACGTAATCATCATCATCATCTCAGCCATAGACCGTCCACTGTTGAACATAGGCCTTCCCCATAGATACATCTAGTCGGGTTGTAAGCGGCCTGCATCCAGTGTTTTCCTGCCGTTCTTATCCTATCGTCAGTCCACCTTGTGAATGGACGTCCTACGCTGCGCTTGATCTCCATTCGAGAATTTTACAGTCTGTAATGTGTACTATGTGTACTATGTGTCCTGCCCATTGCCACTTCAACTTGTGAATCCGCTGGACTATATCGGTAACTTGCATTCGTCTACGGACCTCCTCATTTCTGATTCGATCTCGCAAAAAATCCCGAGCATAGATAGCCCATAGCTAGTTGCGCTATTGGAGAGCTTACTGATAAGGCTAACAGTCAGAGACCACGTTTCAGATCCGTAAATCATCACTGGTCTTCAACCAGTGTGTGTTACACACTGGTTGAAGACCATCAACATGAGGCACTGAGGTATTTTGGACTTAACATGATACAGACGAAATATAATAGAATCACGTTTCATGAACTAGTACGGTTTTATACATGATTCATAATATTATTATCCCCATAGAAGCGTCATATCACGTCAATAGTAGAGATAATATCCTAATTGCATATAATATAATATCGAACGTTGACATCGAAAATCATAATAGATGCAATAATATTAAAATTCAATAACACTTTGCGTTCACATTAGGTACTTACGAGTATAAAGGTAGTTTCTACGAAGTCAACGTTACATTCATAGCATTTAAGTGGCATAAATAAACGCCATTCTATTTAATACTACTCTAAGCAACATCTGGAAAATACCCAAGAATAATAATAATTGTTGTTTGCATTACACGGTATTGCGTAACTCACAAAATATATATTTTTTTAAAACAATATGTCGAATCCAGCTTTTAATTTAAATATAAAAGTACGTAGGCCTTAAAGCTCGCTATTCGCTAAGCAGAGAAGCTTACCGCGTCTGAAATTTGCAGAGAGAGGCATATCTCGACTGAGTATTTAATTTACCAGTTCATTGCGAATTACTTTCGCGAAATTAGTTTTTCGCGGTCTCCATTATTTTTGTTTGTATGAAAATGACGTGTGACATTCCGCCAAAGGGCCACAGAATGCTAAGACCATAGACAAGATAAAACTAAGTAATTAGGTATAATGACTTTGAAACTAATATTATGACGAACGCCAAAATGATTAGCTTTTTGTTGGTTCTTTGTGTAGGTTTTTTTGTGTTGCTCATAAAATATGTCGTAGAATGTCTAAAAAGTTTTAAATAACCATAAGACTTTTTAGAAGAAATGATCGGCGCGGGTAATATGAACTTACAATCACGTAGCAACAGCAGTAAAAATTGCGTAGTTATTGCTGGTAAACGTTATTATTGTATGATTACATTTGACAGTAATAATTACGTAATTTTTACTATTGTAGCTACGCGATTGCAAGTGCATAGGATCCGGCCGGTTTGGTCCCATTCCGGTATTTTTTTATCTGTGCAGCTTTTTATATCTACATGAAAACTTGTTTGGATTACATTGGATTTTTAACTGAAAGTTTCTATTGTTATTTTCTAGTTCCTAATAGCCTTGATTTTACGTAATTACATGTAGTATTTTTATATCTTCAAAAATGTGGGTACGTGTGAGCGAGAGGACGAATTACGTTTGCACCGCGCCTTAAAACCGCCATGAAATGTAATACACATCGCCATGATGTTTACCCGCCAATTATCTATTTACTTATTTAAAAAATATTCTATTAATTATAGATAGATAGATAGATAGATAATACTTTATTGTACACCACACTTAAAGAACCAATACAAAGGATACAGAGAAACTATACTTAAATGTACAAGCGGCGGTCTTATCGCTAATAAGCGATTTCTTCCAGACAACCGATGGATGGAGAGGATTCATTTGCAGCAAAAAGACGGTGGCGTATCTTTATAAATTAAATATATCAAGTGTAAATAATATAATATTGTTTAATATAATATATAATAAACTAAATATTAATAAATATAATATAATATATAAAATAATATACAAAATACCTTTACTACGTAATAATATATACCTACATAGATATAAAATCAATATCATAACATATAATATATATACTAGTATTATATACATAACTATTACCTATAATCTTTCATACATGGATAGATAGATATGAGTAAGTACTACAATCAATAATCAAAATATTATGGTAGTGACAGACCGACAGACTGTTGAGTTAGATAATGATTCTTTACGCAAGACTTGAATACGGATAATGAGGGAGCACGTCTAATAGAAACTGAAATTTATATAACCTGTTGTTTACCGCGTCTTTTGTATTGTGTCTTTTTGTAATTTTTTTTTAGTTTTGGTATGCAATAAAGTATTATTCTATTCTATTCTATATTGATAGCCTAAAAATTGCTTTCTGTATTCTATGCTAGAAGTAAATTCTCTTCGTCATTTCTGTCAGTTTATTCGCTTCCATTTCAGAGCTGTTTTCTACTCTTTGGTTTTCTTAATGACGTTATAATCTTGGAGCTTATCCTAGAACACCTAGTACCTATCGTTAGGAGGATTTAACCGACGCAACATTTTCTCGCCTCAGGTTTTGAATATATGAATTATATTTTAATAACTTATTTAAATAAATAGATTAGTCATCAATTCATTTGAATACCACAATACTTATATTAGAATATTGGTTTTGTAAAAAATATAGATAATATACATATAATAATAATAATATAATATGGGACAACTTCCACACACGGTCATCTGGTACCAAACTAGGCTAGAAGCCTGTACTATGGTAACCAGATTACTGATATATGCTTATATAAGCTTGTAACACCCAGACACAGATCAAACAGACATGTTCATGCACACAAATGTTTGACCTGGCCGGGGATCGAACCCGGGGCCTGCAGCACAGAAAGCAGAGTTATTACCATCTGAGCCAACGAGGCTGTCCCTTAAATTTATTCTGACGACGATTAAGAATTATTATTATCTTTAGATAGCAATAGATAAGTATTATTAATTTGGCCGTGGGGTACCGGCATCAGAATAGTACCTCACCCGCTCAACCTGGGTTGCCGTAAGAACCGGCTAATAGGTATAAAAATCCAGAGGACGAGTAGCGATGTCCTCTGTGTAAGAACCACCAAATTGCTCTCGCCAACCCGCCTGCCAAGCGTGGCGAGTATTGGCAAAACCCCCCCACATGATAAGAACCAAACAGACCAGGCCCCCAGTACCCGGCAGCTCCGTTATTCCTGACTCCGGTAGCGGTCACGGTAACGGCGGAGCAGGGGGTGCTAAGAATCCCCGGAAGTTTTCCGGCTACCCACCCCAACAACGACGACTGGCCCTGGTAACACACAACATACGCACTTTGAGGACTGACGAGAAGATCATTGAGCTGGAAGAGGAATTAGGTAGGCTACGTTGGGATATCGTGGGGTTGTCTGAAGTCCGTAGAGAGGGCGAGGACACGATAACCCTAAGATCAGGTAACCTACTCTACTACCGGGAGGGCGACCAACAGTCCCAAGGTGGTGTCGGCTTTCTCGTCCACAAGTCCCTCACTAACAACATTATTACCATTGAAAGTGTCTCGAGCAGGGTCATATACCTAATACTCAGAGTATCCAAACGATACTCGCTGAAGGTCATTCAGGTGTATGCACCTACCTCGTCACACCCAGATGATGAAGTGGAGACTATGTATGAGGATGTCAGTAGGGCCATACATATGTCCGAGACCCACTTCACTGTTGTTATGGGGGACTTTAATGCAAAGCTAGGCAAGAGAAGCGATGGCGAGCTGAGAGTGGGGCAATATGGATATGGGCAACGGAACCCTAGGGGACAGAGGCTGGCCGATTTCCTGGAGAAGGAGGGACTCTTTTTGATGAACTCTTTCTTTCAGAAGCCGCCTCATAGGAAATGGACCTGGTTGAGCCCCGATGGTTCCACGAGAAACGAGATAGACTTCATCTTGACCAACAAGAGACATATATTCAATGATGTTTCCGTGATCCACATGGTGAAAACCGGGAGTGATCACAGACTTGTAAGAGGCACATTGAATATTGACGTCAAACTTGAAAGGTCACGCCTGATGAAGTCCACGCTCCGACCTACTCGCGCCCATATACAAAACCCCGAAAGCTTTCAACTCGAACTATCTAATAGCTTTGCTTGCCTGGAGAATATCGATGCATCGGTGGACGAGATTAATAACAGGCTCGTAGAAACTGTCCAAACGGTGGGCTCTAAGTTCTATAAGCCCAGCCGTACAAATAGACCTCAGAAATTATCCGACCACACCCTAAACCTCATGGCTGAGCGACGCTCGTTACGACTGCAGTCTTCCAGTGATGCTAAGTCCTATAGGCAGCTCAATAGACGAATTTCCAAATCCTTGCGGCATGACATCCGTATCTTTAATACTAATAATATTAAAGAGACGATAGAGCGGAAGAAAGGCTCCAAAGTGTTTGCAAGAGATATGTCTATTGGGCAAAGCCGGTTGACAAAGCTGAAGAGAGAAGATGGCAGTATGGCGTCGACAAAAGCGGAGGTGTTAGAGGAGATCGAGAGGTTCTATGGACAGCTATACGCCTCGGTCGCAAAGCCTGTTAGCAGCGCGGCCAAAGACCCAAGAGCCAAGCTGACCCGACACTATACCGAAGATATCCCGGACATCAGCCTGTACGAGATTAGAATGGCCCTGAAACAACTCAAAAACAACAAGGCGCCGGGTGATGACGGAATTACATCAGAGCTTCTGAGAGCGGGTGGAACACCGGTACTTAAAGTCCTCCAGAGGCTCTTTAACTCTGTCATATTCGAAGGTGTAACGCCAGAAGCATGGAACAGAAGCGTGGTGGTGCTATTCTTCAAAAAAGGTGATAACACCTTGTTGAAGAATTACAGACCCATCTCGCTTCTGAGCCATGTTTATAAGTTGTTTTCGAGGGTCATTACGAATCGTCTCAGTCGCAGGTTCGATGACTTCCAGCCGTCTGAGCAAGCAGGTTTCCGAAAGGGCTACAGCACCATAGACCACATCCACACGCTTCGCCAAATTATACAGAAGACCGAGGAGTATAATTTGCCATTATGTTTAGCGTTTGTGGACTACGAAAAGGCCTTTGATTCGATCGAGACATGGGCGGTGCTCGAGTCTCTCCAGCGATGCCATATTGACTATCGGTATATCGAAGTGTTGAAGTGCTTGTATAGTAACGCCACTATGTCGGTTCGAGTACAGGACCAGAGTTCGAAGGCGATCCCGTTGGATAGAGGCGTAAGACAGGGAGACGTTATATCTCCGAAACTGTTTACTGCCGCAATGGAGGACGCCTTCAAGCTTCTGGAATGGCAAAAACACGGCATCAATATTAATGGCGAATACATCACTCACCTTCGGTTTGCCGACGACATTGTAGTCATGGCAGAATCGATGGAAGATCTCAGCATAATGCTCGAAGACCTCAATCGAGTTTCTCAACGGGTCGGCCTTAAAATGAACATGGACAAGACGAAGGTGATGTCTAATGCCCATGTTGCGCCGACCCCAGTACCGGTTGGAAACGCGATTCTTGAAGCTGTTGACTCGTACGTCTACCTAGGACAAGTAGTCCAACTCGGTAGATCCAGCTTCGAGAAAGAGGTCAATCGTCGAATCCAACTAGGCTGGGCAGCTTTTGGAAATCTGCGCTATGTCTTCTCGTCCAAAATACCTCAGTGCCTCAAGTCGAAGGTCTTCGACCAGTGTGTGTTACCAGTGATGACTTACGGATCTGAAACGTGGTCCCTGACTGTGGGCCTTATAAGTAAGCTCAAAATAGCGCAACGAGCTATGGAGAGGGCTATGCTCGGGATTTCTCTGCGAGATCGAGTCAGAAATGAGGAGATCCGTAGACGAACGAAAGTTACCGACATAGCCCAGCGGATTAGCAAGTTGAAGTGGCAATGGGCAGGGCACATAGCACGTAGAACTGATGGCCGATGGGGCCGTAAAGTTCTTGAATGGAGACCACGGATTGGTAAGCGCAGCGTAGGACGTCCTCCCACAAGGTGGACAGACGATCTGATAAGTACGGCAGGAGCACGCTGGATGCAGGCCGCTTACAACCGGACTGGATGGAAATCTAAGGGGGAGGCCTATGTTCAGCAGTGGACGTCCTATGGCTGAAATGATGATGATGATGATTAATTTAAGCTAATATGTATTAGATATTATATATGTATTTTAATAGAATAAGGAAAGGAATTAACGTCATGTTATAACATCCATTTGACATGAAATTAAGTATGGGGTTTTATGGGTTATGTCACTCCGCTCCACGAAATCGTGGAAATCGCTCACCTGCATGAAATTTAAGAGAGTTTTGAAGCTTACAAAGTAATACTAATAATATGTATCAAAATCGTTTTTATATTCTAACTTACGAGTACTTTTTTCCCTATTACAGTGCTTGAAGCCATTTATTATATTAAGGCGGTGTAGTAAATTAATATTATTTATCGGAGTTTCAGGTGATCTTTAAGGACTCCGAAATATGCACGATATAAATAATCTCTCTCAGTTATATACTTATTCATTATATAAGTACGTGGAGGTAAATAAATATTGAATGTCAACGTTATTGGCGCGTTAAATTCCTTATTTCCATAAGATTTTGTAGTGGTAGGCCTCTTTTGCAGGGGGCCGCCTGGGGAAGTTCCACACCTTTGCCAGTTATTCATCCGCCAAGCAGTAATGTGCAAACATTACTGTGTTCCAGTCTTCAACAACTAATATCTCAGAGTGACAGGTGCAGTGCAGTGCAGAATTTTGTCTGTGTCTGATATGGGCAATCATGATGCTTACCATCAGGCACCTGATTTGCTCGTCTCACTCACTCACTCACTATCATAAAAAATAGATACATTACAATAACATCTCATAGAGTTAATAATAATACTTGCAAAGTAATACTACTGCAAAATAATACTGGCCAAGTTGCACCAAGTAACTTTAACAATAACCAATACTTAACCGACCACAATAAAACGCCTCAAACGTTAATTTACATTATTTGTGTAGTCATTTTTATCAGTCATCAGTGGAGTTCTGGGTACACCCAAGACTCAGTTCCGTAGGCAGAGGTACCTCTGCCTACCCTTCAGGAAATAGGCGTGATTGTATGTTATGTTATTTTTTATTAGTAGTTAAAATTGTGCAACGCTTGATATGAATTATTCTAACCAGAAATATGACGGACGGTTAAGCTTTGGTTAAAGTATCCGGTGAGACTCGGCCTAAGTTCAATTTACTACAGGTAATAATATGCTTATCGATGACGTAGCCTACTTTTTTTTTATATTGACGCATGAGTATGTGAGTTAACTAGTCTGTTAATCAATCGTTTCGTTCGTTTTTGTTTAAGTATCTGAAGGTAAAATAGTTAACCTTTAATTATTCCAATTTTTTTGTATGTGATATAAAATAACGTGTTACAAAAAAGTGTAGTAATTCTAGTAATACATGTTTATAATAAAACATAGAAGTATTCCTAGCGCTTAAAAATGACCCAATACCAATTATGCTGCTCATGCATGCTGTGAACGGTCAACGGAAAAATAATTTAATTGTTATAAGAATTCATTGTTACCATGTGAATATGCGTTGCTTACCAACACAGTAACGATGAGATCTTAGCTTAGCAAATTAGCGACGAGCGTTGATAACAGGAGCCAATAATTACTTCGTAATGGTTATAGAGAACATGCTAAGCTGTTCAAAGAAAACAAACGTGATAGGCACGTAGAATCACATTTGTTCCAAGGAATAAGTCTATGTTTTTTCCGTTTACTGTATTCAAACTCAAACTCAAACTCAAACAGATTTATTCAAATAGGTCATAATCTGACACTTTTGTACGCCAATGAAGATACAGTACTGAGTCTACCGTGCGTTCGGAAAGATACCTCTACAAGAAGAACGCACAAGAAACTTGTAGGGCTTAATTTTTTCAACAGATAGTTTCACAATATTTGGTTTGGTTACATTCGTTTTCTTTGAAGGTGCCGCGAGGCGGCTATGCAGAAGTTTCCAGGCATCTTTGTCCTCTATGTACTGGTTGACTTTATAATAAGCCTTCTTAAGTAAAGTAGATTTTATATAGGTTTTGAATTTACCCTCTGAGAGCCCAGTTATCTCTTTTGGGATTTTATTATAGAAACGTACACTATTTCCTAAGAATGTCTTTTTATTTGTTTTAGATAATCTAAAGCTAGGTACAGCTATTTTGTCTTTATTCCTAGTATTAAAATTATGAAGGTCACTATTTAATTTTAATTTATGTAAATTTTTACGCACATACATGATGTTCTCATAAATGTATAAGGATGGTAGGGTCAGTATGTTTATTTCTTTAAATAATTCCCTCAGGGATTCGCGTGGACGCATCTCATAGATGGCACGAATCGCACGTTTTTGTAGTATAAAGATAGTTTCTATATCTGCAGCTGACCCCCACAACAGAATCCCATAAGACATCAAGCTATGGAAATATGCAAAGTACACTAATCTCGCCGTGGCTACATCTGTTAGTTGCCTAATTTTATAAACCGCGTAAGCTGCAGAGCTTAGTTTCCCTGAGAGCTCGGTGATATGAGTGCTCCATTGCAGTTTAGAGTCTATATTTATGCCAAGGAACAAAGTTGCATTGTCAATATTGAGTCTTTCACCGTCAAGAACTATGATTGGTTCTATACTTCTGACGTTAGGCAACTAGACTGACGTTAGTATTTCATACAATTGTAAGACAATTTAGTCAAAATCGACCTGTAACTGATTTGTTATTAATGAATAAGTATTAGTATGAGTATGAGTACTTACGGAGAAAGATCTACTCATAATATTGAACAACTTTTTTTTAGTGGTAGGCCTCTTTTGAAGGGGGACGCCTGGGGAAATATCACACCTTTGCCAGTTATTCATCCGCCAAGCAGTAATGTGCAAATATTACTGTGTTCCGGTCTGAAGGGCAATGTTACCAGTGAAATTACTGTGCATGACGAGTTTCAACAACTTATATCCCAGGGTGACAGGTGCAGTGCAGTGCCGCGCAGAATTTTTTATATTTTTAAAAGACTGGGTGGCACTGTGTCTGATATGGGCTATCATGATGCTTACCATCAGGCACCTGATCTGCTCGTCTTATCAACTCAATGAAATAGCCAAGTGTTAACGAATGCCTCTTTTGATTCTAGAGTAATATGAAATTTCCACTTATTAATAAATACCTATAGATCTAGGTACCATAAATATATAAATACGTAAGTAGGTACATAAAGAACAGCATACAGGTGGACGTACCTGCTCCGCAAATGACGTAGGTACTGCATTATCTAAAAGATATTTATCTAAAAAGTGATCCATATTTGAGGAAAACATCGCAGTGGTCAGTGTAGTCCGGTTTTATGCGTTTACGTAGGTACATAATTTTAAGTTCGGACTTATATAAATATGCAAAAACGTGCTCATTTCTTTATTAAAACGATGAAATTATTAATCTACTATAGATCTACACAGGACTTACGACTCGCAAACGTGCTGCGATACAAAAAAAAAACATTAAAAATTCCTAATATGTATGTATGTCCTTAAGATGTTATTACAATTTTTTGTATGATAGTGAGTGACAAGACGAGCAAATCAGGTGCCTGATGGTAAGCATCATGATTGCCCACATCAGACACAGTGCCACCCAGTGTTTTAAAATTAAAAATTCTACGCAGCACTGCACTGCGCCTGTCACCCTGAGATATTAGTTGTTGAATCTCGTGATGCCCAGTAATTTCGCTGGTAACATTGCCCTTCAGACCGGAACACAGTAATGTTTGCACATAACCGCTTGGCAGATGAATAACTGGCAAAGGTGTCGTACTTTGACAGCCCCGTTGGCTCAGATGGTAGTAACTCTGCTTTCTGTGCCGCAGGGCCCGGGTTCGATCCCCGGCCAGGTCCAACATTTGTGTGCATGAACATGTCTGTTTGATCTGTGTCTGAGTGTTATAAACTTATATAAGTATGTATATCAGCCATCTGGTTACCATAGTACAGGCTTCTAGCCTAGTTTGGGACTAGATGACCGTGTGTGTGGAAATTATATATATAAAAAAAAAAAACTTCCCCAGGCGGCCCCCTGTAAAGGAAGCCTTGAGGTGTTATTACAAATGTATATAATCCTTACCTTCAATTAGTTTGTTATTATTTAATGCGATATCATGTTCCATTGATAAAAAAAATAGATTTTGCTAAAATTATTGACATCCTTAGTATCGTATAATACTTATAATGTAAGCATCATCATCATCATCATCATCATCATCATCATCATCATCATCATCATCATCATCATCATCATCATCATCATCATCATCATCAGCAGGAAGACGTCCAGTGCTGTACATAGACCTCCCCAATAGCACGCCATAAGCTATTCATGTGTCAGGATTTTGCTGTGTCATAATGTTTTTCAACGTGTTACAATAACCCAATAATAATAATAATGTGGAATAATAGTGTGGTGGTTATAATGTGGAGTCTGAAACTGTGCCCGGTAGATGGCAATAGGCTCGCCCCCTATTACATGGGACCAATAACATACTGGCGAAATGTGGGTGTATCTACTATGGGACTGAGTCCTGAGTACACCTCTGCCTACCCCTTCGGGAAAAAGGCGTGAATGTATGTTATGTTATGTTTTACAATAACCCTCCTTCATCGCAGTCGGGTAAAAAGGTGTAGTAATACTTGAGGTTCAATTTTACGGTCAGATGCACACATCTGCCAGTCATATTGAACCACTTTCAAAAGAAGTAATTGAGAAATTCGCGAAAAAAAAATTAGATATCCATACAAAATGGGAATGGATGAACGGTAAATGGGAAGTTTTTTTTTTTTTTTATGATTACTTAATTATATATTTTAAAAGTTGCACAATGTTAGGTAATGTTATTGTTCTATGTTCTAAGAGTAATATAGGTATGGGTAGAGCAATTTCTCTAAACTTTGGGAAAGAAATAAATATTGACTTAACGGTATGGTTTTCACTGTTTAAGAATCAAAATGATAAGAATATAGATATAATAAATAAAGATATATAATATAATAAAGATAGATAATACACCTATATTTTACATACACGTATATTTATCGTCTCTACAAACCTAAACTACCGGGCCGCCTATACCCGGCGGCTTCTGACTATCGCTGTCATGTAAACAATTCCTTGAGAAATTTTGTCGCCGCCAATCATTGATTAAAGAAAAGTGAGATAGGGTAGGGTTCCCTCAGCGGTATTAAACAACTGACATGTGCAATTTGAAACAGCAAAGATAGAAAGACGTACCTAAGACTGAAGTGCGAACGAGACAACAATTAACTTTACTGACGTACGTGGACCTAATGGGACCTAATTTGAGCTTTCCATTTTCGAGAAGCCAGTACCACATCTCCCCTTTTCTTGAAATCAATGCCGCCTATAGCCTCTGACCTAGGTCGACGGTCGGTATAGGTGTATAGAGTCCTTTACAATGATCCAGTGACATTTAAAGACCACGACACGTATTGTAAAGGGCCTCGATTAAAAACTACGCATAGCTTTGTACTTTATATTAATCAATTATAACCATTGGTTAAGTAAAGGGGACTTAACCAATGGTTATAATTAGGATTATTCCACCCTGCCCTACCAAGCCGCCCTACTGGTGGGGCATAGTGGAATGCTATATATTTTGTAGCGGAATATGCCCCACTAAAAGGTGCGCAAAAAGTCGAGTAGAATTTTCCCCACGAGGGTTATCATTTTACTGTTTATATTATTAGGTATTAGCTTGATAAAAGAAAAAAATAAAAGATGCATAAACGTTTCTGATATTTGTCCCATCCTTGAGAATTGCCCGATTCAAGCCGCACCGCAATAAACTAGGGTCTTTGGAATTTATTACGCAACTTTTAAGCCCCTACACTATTTTTATATAATATAATATGGGACAACTTCCACACACTATTGCTTTCATACTTTAGATAATATTAAGTAGGTAAACTGTATGTCTTATTTTTTTGCAAAAAGTTAAACAAAAGATATAACACGATGCATGAAACGACAACCATTCATTACAATAAATAGCATACACTAGGTACTTAATAACTTATACTGAAAAGCCAACCCCTGCGCTCAACCGGAAAAGGGTGTGTCTTTGTGTGCATGTTAAGTAAACAATCGAAAAAGTCTTTGCAAGGTTTTATTTCACTCTGTGAAGTTTCTAGTATATTGCCTACAGATTTTCGATTTTTATACGCAAAGATTTAAGAGTTATAAGTATTGCGCGCTCAGCCTTTAGACTTTGGTGCGCAAAATTCTCCGCAAAGCTACGAGTACACTGTGCTCGCCACTCACTAGCTCGCACGTCACTAAAACCATTAAAATTGCTAGATGTCTTATAATGTCCAAAGTATTTACTTATAATGTCTATATAAAGCTGCATACTATAATGTAGAGTTGCATTACGAAGAATAAAAGATCAAGAGATCAAACTTAATACTACTGTAATTATAGTGAGCATTACCTCTATAGGTATTATAATATATTATCATCTAAATAAGTAGGTACTACACATATTATGTGTAACATAATATGTACACATAATATGTGTAGTACCTACTTATTTAGATGTAACTACACATAATATGTGTACTACACATACTACACATAATATTACTAGTACTACACATAATATTTAGATGTATAGCAGATAGGTATAGCAGATTATTTTTTAATGAATGTATAGTGGGTATATAAAGGGGTCAAATGTTTAGTTTTTCTTGATACAACACCATAGGTGCAATTTTTTTTTAAATGACTTGATGCTGACCTCAAATGGCCTCTACAGCTTTACCGAGCAGTGGTGAGCGCAGAAGGCGCTCGACCCAAAGTTTAAGGGCGACTAGCACAAGGGCAGTACGAATCTCAGCTTGGGCCGTCGCCAGAACATAGTGCATACGAGTGAAATGAGTTTTATGTACACCGTAAGCCCGCAACTTCCAGCAAATAGGGGGCCCACAACGGGGCGCGACGAAACATTTCAACCTACTATAATTCTATTGTGAAAATATTCTCGAGATAACGAAAGGGCAGGCGTTACCATATTATCTCAAGTTTATAGAGTATTCATCATCATCATCATATCAGTCATAGGACGACCACTGCTGAACATAGACCTACCCCATAGATTTCCATCCAGTGCGGTTGTAAGCGACCCACCGCGTTCCTGCCGTGTTCCTGTATTTATAAGATCGTCTGTCCACCTTGTGGGTGCAATCCTACGCTGCGCTTACCGGTCCGTGGTCTCCATTCAAGAACTTTACAGCCCCATCTGCTATCAGTTCTACGTGCTATGTGCTATGTGTGCGTGTATAGATTAGTCGTGAACAGTAATTATTAATTGTCTCTAATAACACTTACTTTTTAAGGATATGTTGCATAGTATCGAACCATTTCCGGCCATCGAGGTTAATGCTTTGCCGGTATTAAGATTAATAGTTGTTATTTCCTACCGACCAGCGGATGTAAACATACTGCATAGTGATGACACGACAGTTACGTGTGTTTTTTTATGATAATGAGTAACAACACGAGCAAATCAGGTGCCTGATAGTAAGCATCATGATTGCCTATATCAGACACAGTGCCACCCAGTATTCTAAATTTCAAAATTCTGCGCGGCACTGTACTGCGCCTTTCACCCTGAAATATTAGTTGTTGAAACTCGTCATGCCCAGTAATTTCACTGGTACTATTGCCGTTCAGACCGGAATACAGTAATGTTAGCACATTACTGCTTGGCGGATGAATAATTGGCAAAGGTGTGGTACTACCCCAGGCGGCCTCCTGCAAAAGAGGCCTACCACTACAAAATACTTACCACTACATATATACGTCAGTCTGGCGTTTATTTGGCTCAACGTCTAAGCAATGCAAGCTATTTTAAAGTGACAACGCCGCCAGTATCTTGGGTACGCTGCCATCTGACAGTGGTTTAGAGCACTTGGATTTTCTATAATAGGCTGAAATGCCGGTCTGTGGATTTTCAAAGTGTTCTATGGCATAGTGTATTTAGTTAGGGTAGATAGTAAGTAGGTAGCTCTATTGTTTAGTATTTTTTTAATAAAGGCACTCTGCCCTATATCACCTCGTAAATAACAAGCATAAACATACATCACCCCTTTTTCCCGAAGGGGTAAGCAGAGGTGTACCCAGGACCCAGCCCCATTGTAGGTACACCCACAATATACCAGTTGTTTTCTTGGTCTTTTGTAACGGGGGACAAGACTATTACCATCTACCGGGTGCAGTTCCTGCCGCTAGACTGTCGGTATGAATTTTTTTATGGAAAATCTACTAATAATATCTAATATATTTTTCGTCTGACCTGGGAATCGAACCCGACCTTATTATGATCGACAGTAGGTTTATAAGTATTCTATGCAGTATATTTATTGTGGGTAATTTTTTTACATCTACCTACCCTAAGCATTTTTGTTTGAAAATATAATTTTTATTTTTGTATTTTAAATATTTATAGATATTTATATTATGACCCAACATGTAAGCTTCTAGTAATTATTTAAACACCTACCTACTCCTTGTAATTTGGATGTATAAACGTTTAAATAACGTTTTATATTACTTAACTTATTGTAGAAGGGCACAAAATTATTGAGACGACGTTTGTATAATATTTATAAAACATAACATAACATAACATACATTCACGCCTTTTTTCCCGAAGGGGTAGGCAGAGGTGTACCCAGGACTCAGTCCCATAGAAGGTACACCCACATTTCGCCAGTATGTTATTGGTCGCATGTAATAGGGGGCGAGCCTATTGCCATCTAACGGGCACAGTTCCAGACTCCAGGCAGTTATTGAGATAATTCCTAATGGAAAAATCCAATTATAATATTTGTAACTAAGTTCTCATCTAAGTGATGTAATATTTTTAATGAGAATATATATCTTTAAACCTAACTTGAGACCACTGCGCCACCGACGCAGTCAATAATAGGAATTAATAATAGATCATAAATAACTAGGTACTTTATATATATAACCCTAATAGGTGTTTGCGTAATGATGTGATGATGATGCACCATCGCAGTCATGCATTATATAAATAACTAGCTGTACCCCACGGTTTCACCCACGTAGACAACATTCCCGTAGGAATATCGGGTAAAAGTACCCTATCTATTATTCCAGGGTCTGAGCTGACATACCAAATTTCAGTCCAATCTGTTTAGTAGTTTCGTCGTGAAAGAGTAGCAAACATCCATCCATCCATCAATCTAACCAAAACTGCGCTAAATGGCGCTGGCGGTGAGTTAGAACTAGCAAGCGTTTTGTTCACCTGTTAAAACCTTAAGTTTTAACATTGTACTGGAATTTGAGATTTATAGATAACTAGCTGTGACCCGCGGTTTCACCCGCGTAGTCTTCGTTCCCGTGGGAATATCGGGATAAAAAGTACCCTATGTGTTATTCCAGGGTCTAAGCTACTTACGTACCAAATTTCAGCCCAATCGGTTCAGTAGTTTTGGCGTGAAAGAGTAACAAACATCCATACATACATCCAGAGTACATACATCCATACTATCCTATATAGTATAGGATAGTAGTAGGATTAAATACCTACGCATATAACATGAATACGATGTGAATACGTCAAAAGTCAAAACATTTATGCACAAACGCCTAGTGTAATATGCTGTGTAATATGCATAAGCTGACTGTAATCATGACGTGGTTTTTGTAAGGCGTCAAGTCAAGCAACATTCAAGAACTCACCAAAGTTGTGTTTTTGTTATTTCACTGCAGTCAATCACTGTATGACCTATATAGCACATAACGATAAAATAACCTTTATCGCACCAAAATATTTATTGATACATAAATATTGATTATACCATACAATATCGCGGCCTGCGGCCTTTAAAACAAAACTAATTGCCTCTAATAGGTCTTAGAATAATAATTTTGTATGCAACCAATAAATAAAAATTAAGACTTCCTCTCTAAAATTTTGTTTATTTTATCATTAAAGGACATTTTACGTAAATCAAGTTTATTTTAGAAATAACTATTACTTATAGGTATTTTGCGTGTTAGTTGGTTTTACGGAAGAAAATAAATAAGCTTCAGTTAGTTTGAGTTTTTTAGTCACGAGATATTTCGTTTTAATAAAACCTACCTATGCATTATCCATATGAAAGTATAAAAAAGTATGGTGTATTGTAACAGAGGTAGGTACGTATTACAGTCCTTCCTCCGTATTGAAATAATGCTTAAAGACACAGAACTGGAGTGATATTTCAGGTAGAGTAACCTGGAGTGGTATTACGAACATGCAATCGTGTAACAACAGCAGTAAATTTTGCTGTCAAACGTCACTTTTTGTATGCCGTTTGAGAGCAGACATTAAGCAATTAAACGCTTTCCACACTTCTACTGCTGTTAAGTGTAATAAGGGGCTGGAGTTAGGAGTTGAACTTTGTTTTCCTACTAGTTTTAGGTATCTACCTACTCAAAGTTGGGTAACATCTTATGACATAAATTACCTGAATTAGGACATTTAATTTACTATTATTATTTAATAAATCTTAGGTGCATAATAGGTTAATTCTATTAATATATATATTATGTCTTATGCCGGAACGTAGATTCATACGAGACCCAATGCAAATTGAGTTGTGTTTGGATATCTCGGCACACCAATTTGTTACTGATTACTGATCCAATTGAACCCAAATGTTGCTTAGTATTAAATTAATAAAAAAAATTAACCCTCCGTATTGTAGAGTCCACATATTACATAAGGTCTTTAGGTAATCAAACACAGTGCAACGCTGACTTAGCACAAAAACCCCCGGGGAAATGAATACTGTGCTTGGAAATATAGAGATTGTAGGGTCCTCGCCACTTTAATCAACCTTTTTCATAATAAATAGGATAGCATAAGATCCTTAAATAAAGTAGATAATATCACTAGAATTTCACGAAAATGAATAAAACGCATTTAAAGTTTTAATATTTGATACCAGCCTTAACTGAGGCCGTATGATATATTATCTGTACCATAGTTTATTTAATAAATAATATAATAATATGGGACAACTTCCACGCATGGTCATCTAGTCCCAAACTAGGCTAGAAGCCTGTACTATGGTAACCAGATGACTGATATACATACTTATATAATATTATAACACCCAGACACAGATCAAACAGACATGTTCATGCACACAAATGTTTGACCTGGCCGGGGATCGAACCCGGGCCCTGCGGCACAGAAAGTAGAGTTATTACCATCTGAGCCAATGAGGCTGTCAAATGGTTTTATTTAGCTTGACCTTTTTGTTGATATTTTATATGCCATAAGTGGCAACAAGGAGACGGTGTGCCTGATGGCTCGCCTACCGCCTCGCTCGGTTACCGCCACCTATGGATACTTGCAACACTAGGGTGGGGGTATTGCCAGTATCTTGCTGACCCTTCAACACTTTATTCAATCTCCTTTTGAAGAGCCCCATATTAAAGCACAATTGGGTCTTTAGTAATTGAAATTTTACCCTTTCCTGTTGACACATGATCTTATATTTAATAAGTACACACTTTTTTTTCTGATAAAAATAAAATAAAACCGTTAAAATATATACTTTTTCAGTTGGTAAATTCAAAACCTATACAAAATCTACTTTACTAAAGAAGGCTTATTTAAAAGTCAATCAGTATTTTAGAGGACAAAGATGCCTGAAAACTTCAAACAACTCACGCGGCACTTCTAAACAAAGACTCATTAACGTTTATCTTATTTGACGCGCAAAAGTGTCAGATTGTGACCTAATTGAATAAATATTTTTAAATATGAGCTTTAAATTAATACTTGTACGTACATCATGAATGAATACTAAAAAATGACTGAAAACTAAAACACTCACAAATAAAAATTAATTCACAAAAATACAGATAATATAACAATATTAATAACACCAGCCTTATACACTTCAATTTTCAGAGCGCTAGATGAACTTATAGTGTGATAATTTCGTATTGTGTAAAGCATTTACAGCGATCTATATATTTCATCATCATCATCTCAGCCGTTGTATGTCCACTACTGGGCATAGGCCTCCCCCATAAGTTCCCGTCCTCTAGATCTGATAACCCTTAGCCAGCTTTTCCGGCAACCACGGAGATTAAGGTGGATGGGGTATTAACACCGGTAACTCCACCGCAACATCGCGCACTGCTAAAAATTTAGCTCTACGTGTATGTGAAGGTATAGGTGTAGAATACGAATTTGAGAGTTCCAAATACCGATGTTTGGGTAACAGAGTGCGTGTAGAGTCGCAGGTGTGTCATAATTAACGTGAGGGTGTGACTAATTGCCGTAATTGTCACTGTGCACACACTGAATGATTGTTATTTACACGTTTCAGGCTACAATTTTAATTTAATTGTTTAGTGCGGAGCGCGGTTGAGGGGACGACTATTACCTACCATAGAAATGTGATGTTTGAGGAAAAATAATGAATGGGATGAGACGTCATAATATGATGAAAACAAGGCGTTATTACGGCGACATTAATAATGTACTCATTGAGATTCCAATGAGCCAAAATACCATAATATTATATTTACTATTATGAAAACTACAATGAGTGTTAATCATATTTATTGTGTTATAAAACGACTTAACTCACGTTTTTACCATACAGTAATATCATTGATTTAAAGAAAAGGGGAGATACTTATTCAACAACTGGCACGTGCAATTTCCTCAGTATGCAGTTTCCACAGTGCAATATAATGAACAAAGACAGAAAGACGTACCTAAGACCGAAGTGCGACCGAGACAACAAATTAGTCGCTAATACAACCTCGCTTTGACGTACGTGGACCTAATGAGACCTAATTTCAATATTCCATTTTCGAGAAGCCAGTATACCTCACCTTCCCTTTTCTTTAAATCAATTACATAATATGACACTTTTGTTTTATTTATTAAGCCTGGTATAAATGATACAGGAATTATAAAATAATGTTTTAAGATAGATTATAGACATTATTATTATTATTAATAATATCATGGCTCATATGGGGGTTTAGAATGCGCGAGCGGGTCCTTAGCGATTCCTTTCAGGCAGTTTATTATTTTTCAAAAAACAATTTTACAAATATATAAACATAGATAAAGTAGGTAACTAATTGGGTATATAATAACCCCAGGGATTTACAAAAGTTGTTTTGGTATTTACTTTAAAAGCTTATTTAGGGCGCTGATGGATAGAGCATACTAAAAGTCTCCTCATCTAGGAGGTGATCGAATAATTCGATCCGGAGTGGGAGGGGTGGCTTTAAGTTCTCACTCTTGAGGTTTTTCTCTAATATCTCCCAAACAGTGCATCGAAGACAAAAGTGTTTTCCTGCCGAATGAAAGCTAATACAATTTTCTATTCTATTCTATTTTCTTTTTCCCGTTTTCCAATAGTTATCGAGGTAGGTATACACGCTCCGGGTAAATGAAAAGTGCAAAAAAAAAAATCTCCTTATATCTTCAAACTCATAATATATTTAGAACTTCGGGAGCCCTCTCCAGAAAACCCTCTATAAGAAAAAAAAGCGATAGTTCGCCGAACTGGCCATACTGAAATTTTACATACCTATCTCTCTGCATTAATTTATGGGTGCATACATTACGAAAGTACCTACTTCAGGGCAGCTACATAGAACAGAAAGTCAGCTCTAGCAGATTTTAGTTTATACATAGCTCTGCTCTGTAGAGTTGACGCGTGAAGGCTCCCACAGCTGCGAAGTTCTGGGGTTCTGAATACTGGAAGGGTTTCTATGGATGGTTAACGTCGTATTATGTGTCATACAACGTTAGCACAAACTCAAAGAGAACTCCGCAAGAGCACAGAATAAAACAGCACGCGCGTGCATCATATTACTCTTTGTTTTATGTGAACAATAAATATTTTTAATTATGAAAGTGAAAACGCGACATAATCATGGTTTTAACGGAGTTTGGTATCATTGTCATCGTGAAGTTCGTAATAGCCATACGGATTACTCACTCCAGCGTACACAGGCGGCTGGCCGTCAGAAGTTTGCAACAAAGTTATTCCATAGTTATATAGTTCCATAGTTTATCCATAAGTTGCGTGCGTCTATTTCTGGCTCGTCTTCGCACCTTTCCTTCTGTATTGTGTATTTTGTGACCGCTATTTGGGTCTAGATGTATTTTAATAAACTACCGCATTGCTGTCTCTGGTGATCGTAAACATGCTCAATAACCAACTCGAGGATTGAGGAAACAGAAGAACGCATGTTTATGTTAACACATTACGTGAATATGATTTGCTGCTTCCAACATTGAATATACTTTTAGTATTCTAATGACTCTTGATATATTAACCATTTTTATTGATAAACTTTACTAAAACGTGTAATTGATGTTTTTTTTTTTTAATTTGATTTTACTAGTTTTATATGAACAAGTGAATAGAACCATATAACAAACGCGCTTTGGTGCGTGCTTCTACGTTAAAATCCCCATTAAAACCCGGCATTAATTTAATCTTGTATACATTGTGTTCAGCAATGTAAAATATGACCAAGCGGTGCTCAATATCTGAAAAATAAAAATTGGTTTATATATAAGGTAGATGATACTTATATTCAAAAAGAAACTATTTGAGATTGGACCCACCTTTGAGAATGTCATCAAATTAATTACACGGAATCCAAATGCTGTTATTTTGCAAGGCTTTTGACATCTATAAAAACGAAAAAGTTAAGTAGCTAAGTATCTATTATTAAACCCTGATCATTTTTTTTTAATATTTGACCCTTTTATTATATTAAGCATTATGGAACTGTCAATGCTAAGATTTCCTCTCCGCTAGCCACAGGGTGCGCAATAGACCATGATATTATTTTATCAAAAAATATTTCACGCGAAACTACTAACATAAGGTTGACTGCATTTCTTTGTGTGATTATGTAAATGTACGTGCTATACCTGTTTACCTCATGCCCCACAAAAATTTTAAGAAATAATCTGGTCAAATGCGAATGGGACTCGCATATGAAGGGTTCCTACCGACCATTACCACGGTAATGATATCTACAGTATTGTGACTCGGCCCTGTCCTTGAAATAGATATCTACAGTCTCGCGGAATGTAGACAAGTGAAGGGCTGCCTCGGCGATGACGCGACGAGTCAACGAAAGCGAGACAGCTATATTTTGACGGCGTCGCGTGCTGCAAGGATGCACACGCGGGAAACTTATTATTCATGAACGATTACGAGAAGAACATAAATTTATATTTGACTCCAAATTATTATTACATACCTATACAAAATGTGAAAATGGAATAATGCGTGCAGGTATATTTAATTATAAAATATAATGGATTTAAGTTCAAGGTAATTAAGTACCTACTCGATTGTCAATCAAAACAAACAAACTTCGTCAAAAAAACTTCGAGATCTCACTTTCTATTATATTTTGTTGAAGCAGCAATAAGAATGCATATTTTGTGAGAATTACAAATGTCTACTACTACTGTGACAGACGGATGGACGGACGGACAGCGGAAGCTTAGTAATAGGGTTCTTTCGGCACACTTTGGGTACGGTACCCTAAAAAATGAATGCTGGAAGTAGCGTAGAGCCATTTCCGTAGTGCTATATATTCAAAGTGTTAGTCGAATGTCGATCATACCTCATCAACATAAATAAACAGCATTTCATCGAAGAAGCATCGAGATCGTACCACTCAGGACTATGGAATATGGCATCGCTCAAATCCAAAGACTGAAAAATTTAAAGTTAATAACGAATAAAAAATCGTGGTTGCCGTAAGAGCCGGCTAAGGGTTTAACAGTTTCAGAGGACGGGCAGCAGCGTCCTTTGTAAAAAACCATTAAGCTGCGCTCGACAACCCGCCTGCCAAGCGTGTCGAGTATTGGCAAAACCCCCCTTTATAGGGGAGGCCTATGTTCAGTAATGGTTTACCAACGGCTGAGATGATGATGATGATGATGATGATGATGATGAATAAACTTAATACATAATGATTAAGTATCTACATAAGTGCAGCGTGTTAGTTGTTCGTGGACGTCTAAAGAGTACCTTGAGTACTACGCACCCACAACATTCGAGCCTAAAGGCTCTCTGCACACACACCCATCAACCTGCATTGGACATGCGTGGTGGGATAAATGTCTAAACCTTTACCCCCATGAACCACAAGTGGATTGAGGGAAGAGAGGCCTTTGCCCAGCAGTGGGACAGATCAGGCTTATAATAATATCAATAATCTACATAAGAGTGTGAGAGGACACTCACACAAACTCGTCAAGCATCTAAGTGCGGGTAAACTCAAGAAAACAATTCTTGCCATTACCGTGTATCAAAACTGTGGAACAAATTTCCAGAATATTATCAGTGTTACTTCAGTAAACAGTTTTAAAAACAGACTAGATAAACATTTAGATACTTAATAAACTTTTTAATACACAAGTAAGTGCAGTGATATGTACGCATTATTAAATAATAATAATAATAAGTCTAGGAGTCTAAGGAGCAATAGCCCGATTACCATTCATCTTGAAATCACATCTATAGCCAAATAAAGTAGTTTCCATCCATTCACAAAAATCCTTGCACCTGGCGGGGGCTGCCTTTGAGCTCATCTTCTGTCAATGGTTTTAGAGATGGACTCTGATGATCAAAAGCTCAAAAGGGCTTCTGCATGTTGGACTTTAAAAGAAATGGTCTCCGTGCTGGCCTATCAAAAGACCCGCGGCCCCCTTATTACGAACAGCAATAGAAGTGTGGAAAGCGTTTAATTGCTTAATGTCAGCTTTCAAACAGCATACAATAAATGACGTTTGGCAGCAAAAAATAAAATTATACGTCAAAAAAAATTATACGATTGCTTCGTATAATTTTTTTAAATACTGTTTACGAGTATGGAAATAAAAATTAATGGCTACTTATTTTTCAAAAAGAAAGAAGAATAAAACATACAGCTCTCATTATCATGTCTCCATAGTAACAAAACAGATAAATCTGAATAGATCCAAAAAATAATGTCGCGGCAAAAGGAATCATCATTATTAAGTTATCGAGCACCTGAAAATAATAATCAGGATTACTTCAATACTAAGACACAAGAAAATATCGAGCCTTTTTCAACAAAACCCTTTCTGTAAGGGTATTTTATATTCAATAGTTGATTTCTAGTAAAATTCGCTTGAATTTGTACTCTCAGAAAAAAATCTTACAAAAAACTAGGAATTGTCTTTTACGGTGTTTCTTCAGAAAAGGCTACTATAGTAAAATAAAAATACTAAGAGAACCGAAGAAGAGAGAGAGAAAAGGAGAAGAATGTGCCTTTTTTTTTATAAAATATACCACATCTTCGCACTTATTGAAATTTAACTACTTCACTAGCTTATAAAAAGAGAAAGAAGAAAGTAGAGAAAGTTTATTATAGAAAAGATAATCAAATCTGCACTCCGTAGCGGGGGACGATGCAAAGCATATCTGCCCTATAGACACTTTCGAATAACAGAAGAGAGTATATATTTCATAATCGGATCTTAGACTATTATGACTTACCCTTAGATTAACTCCGCCCAAGCAAATAAGAATTGAACTGGAAACAACGTTGAAAAGAGTTGACTTTCCATAAATCACATTTAGCATATCGATGCATCTGAAAATAATGGACAAGACGAAATTTGTACTGAATATAGAGACACAAAACAACGTATTTAATAAGTCAACAATAGCACCGATGAGCGTGACAGTACTAAGTATACACAACGATTTCGAGGCGAACCAGCTCAGATTTTAATATCGTATTTTTCGGAAACCTGTATGTGGTGACTTGCACTGGTACGCAATGGCCTGACTGGATACTACTGGGTATGGGGATTCCATATCCAGTGAATGGTTTCTTTAAATGACCTAAGCTGTTGACCTCAGATAGCCTGTACAGCTTTAACGGGCAGTGGGAATGCAGGAGGCCCTCAACCCAAAGTTTGGCGATTGTCTCAAGGGCATTATGATAATATGTCGTTATCTCTTTATATTAGTGGGTGGTAAGTAATACAAGCAGATGCTGCAAAATCTGACATAGTAATTTTATAGCTCCTTAGATTTAGTTAGAAAAACATTTATGTGTCATTACCGCATGAGCTCCTTGTGACGATAAATAATAACTTCGATATTTTGCGCATCGGAAAGATTATTTTTTCTAAATGATTTAGCACCAATTCTCTGCATGTCATATTTAAGAGAACAAAATTGATTGTGTAGGAAAGCGCAAACGGAGTAAAAATAGCGGTCAGGTCCATAAATGAAAAATGTCGCAATCCAGGCTAAAACAACAAAAATATTCAATGTGAAAAACAAAACACAAAATATTTTTATAAAATAGCATAATATTTTGTTTTACAAACCTGACCAAAACTGATGAATATAAGCCATCAACCATCCACCGAATTTCTTCTCATCAAATGGATACCATATCTTGTAGGGCAAGAACAACTTAACCTCTTGGGTAGAGTAATAGTGTAAGCCCGTTATAATCAAAGGGCCCACACAAAAAGTAATGACTCCTACGTCAATACTGAAAAGCACTATGTTGTTTCCCCTATTCGTGAAAGGCAGATATTTCTTAACAAATGCTCTAAAAACTTCTTGCTTTCCCTCTGATTCGTCGATGGATTGAAGGGTTCTCAAAGTGTTGATAATGTCGTAGACTTTAGCCTCGTATTTAAGGAAATAAAATGATTTAACGTTTCCTAAGAGACAAATTACAATAAGCGGTACCATGTATAAAATTTCTTGTAGGGTAAACATAATGAACATTGACGCGCAAACGCTCAATACACCTAAATTCAACCACAGTAAATTCCCAACATAAAACCAATGCGTACGAATGTACTTCAAAAAAGACTGATTCTTAACTCGATTGTCATAATTTATCTGAATTCCTGTAAGCTTCCAATACAGAGAGGTCCTTTGTAAAGCTTTCTCGAATAAAATTTTCTCTTCACGCATTTTGAGTACTTTCGCGCGGTAATTTTTGTAAAGGAATGTGGGATTTGTGTGATGTAACATTACGTTACGTTACATAAAACATAGAATTAAGTCATTAACGTTCTTAGACTTGATTAACTACAGGTGTCTTGGTAGCTATTCACATAATGTTCTGATTTATATTAAGATATAAGTACCTACCTCATCTCATCCCTATATCTAGATATAATATATAAGATAAGGGGTTCTATCTCTCTAAACTCTTTCTCCACTCTTGTCTTTTATTTAATTTTATTTTATTTACTATCTTTTCTTCCTTTATTCGTTTGTTAGCGATTAAAAGCCCCGTATTAAAGACAAAGGTCAATATGTAGTCTTTTCCCGGAATTACTGGTTTATGCTAGGTCTTTCGGCAAACCCTGGCCAATTTCGGATTTTGACTAAAGTATTTTTAGTCAAACGTCGAAAGTAAAATAAAGTCAAAATAATCAATATTTTTATTATATATATTATATATATAATTCAAAATATGAATAAATAATTTCATTAATTCTTCGGATTTGTAAATACATTATTTTAAAAATTAATATGAATAAATGTCGTGGTATATGGCAATAGGCTCGCCCCCTATTACATGGGACCAATAACATACTGGCGAAATGTGGGTGATGCATATTTATCTACTATGGGACTGAGTCCTGGGTACACCTCTGCCTAACCCTTCGGGAAAAAAGGCGTCAATGTATGTTATGTATGTTATGAATTAAGTTTCGGCGTTTGACTGCCCAAATTAGTTTTTCTTAGAATAACGAAAACTCGTTCGTCTAAGGCAGAATGACGTCATTTATTTGGAACTTTAAAACTCTACGTCTACGTCTAGTCAAACCTAGGAGCCCCAGAGCATGTTTGACTATAAAATAATATAAATTGATTTCAAAATCTCAAATAAAATATAAGTTAAAAAAAAAAACATCTTTCACAGATAACATAATAGAATAGTTTATTTTACAATTTTTTTTCATAGAAAATGACCTCAATTTGTTTTTTCAAAGTATTTAAATCTTTCGCTTTAAAACACACTCTGTATAAACATAATTAACACAGGTAGAGGTAAAAAGGCTTAGATTATTTTAATTGCTACAAGTAGAGACCTTTCTACTTACTCGTATACAAATAAAAATCCCTAAATTACAGGTTGAGACATAATACACCACTAATAATTATCTGGCATATTTATCAATAAATTGCTAATTATTGGCCTTCCTAATTAATACGGTTTAATTTAACTTGGAAGGAATAAAATAATATTATAAAGATTTTTTATTGAAACCAATAATTTAATGTAGTAATTTCAGAAGGTAAAAAAAAAAATTCAGAAATTGGGAAATTCAATACATGTTAAAAACTATGTAAGTACTAACTTATTCATTACTAGGGTATTAATTAGGTACATAATTAAATTTTATCACCATACATTATAAAATCCTAAATGACTCACTGACTGACACGTAACGCAGAACCCAAGCCACTGATCCTAAAGACTTGAAACTTGGAATGTAGGTTCTTTTAGTTGTCTGGACGTGTGCGGAGAAGGGATTTTTGAAAATTCACATTCTAAGGGGTCAAAGTTTTGGTATAAATATCTCATATTTCATAATTGCGAGCGGGCAAAACCGCTGTTCTTACTCAAGTTTTCTTATAAATGGGTCATCATCTTCCTGCCCTTATCCCACCCACACTTGGTAGATCGGCACAGCACGTTCTTTCGCCATTCTAGTCTTTCATCCATCATCACTGCACTTACTCCTTTTTCACGCATATCCTCATTTACATAGTTCATTCAGGTCTTTTTAGGACGCCCCCTCCTTACATAACCAAATTACAAATGGGTTAGTGCCCTTATTGAAATACTACAAAAAAATACTACAGCTATTACTGGTATTTATTTGACCCAGCGTGTAACATCGCAATCCGAATTGCAATATGAAATTAGGTTTTATATCCAAACAAAATCTCTTTTACTTACACTTCAATAGTGTTGATGTTGTTACACCTGCCCCTCCGGTTTATGGAATGGAGAGATAAACTTGAATTAGGGAGTTTACGATGATTGCACCTATTAGACCGCGGATCTATTGCGAAAAAATTCTGCGGACGACCCACGGAGCATAGATTTGGGCGACGGACTTTTATTCGTTATATTCCTGCCCTTCATCTACAATGTACACTAGGTAGTGCCGGCATAGTATGTTTTCTTCCATTCTTGTCCATTATCGGTATTCTTTGAATTCTCTTCTTATTTTATCAAATATTTTAAGGCGCCCTCTGGTTTTACTGATCACATTAACTTGCTATTAACTCGTTGTGGAGTTTTGCATTTGATTTCGAAATATAATAAATATTTCCACAACCATTTTAAAACAATCTGCCGAATTAGGTAAGTTCTTATAGTAGAAATAAAAAAGTAAAATGAGGAAAATTTGGTCTCTTAAATGTAAAAATACGTTTACCAAGGAGGCAAGTCTTAAGCTAAGTCTCGTTTAGGAACGGAAATTAATGAAACAAAAACAAATGAAGCGTCTTAACTTTAGAGGACACTTGAGAATTCATTTGTTTTCTTACAACACTTTGTATGCAAATGTGTAAAATTAGAGAGGAATGACGATATATATTTTATATCATATTAGTAATTTCAAGTCTCTATGACTAGTGAATCTTTAAGAGTACCTATATATGCTCATTGCTTTTTATCTTTGCAGACGACGCAGAATCGCGTATAAGATTCATTAAAGATACTCTTGATACGAGTAATATAACACTAATAAACCCCTATTAATATTATACATAATATGGCTATTTTATATAATTAATAATTAACTTTAATTTTTCGATTTTCACAGAACATTTTTAATGTAAATTTTGGGAGGGTCATATTTGCTACCACGGGACATTTTGCGAACAGGACATTTTGCGAAAGGGACATTATGCAGCGTAAAGGATTCAAACGCAAATCGAACACCATTCAGTAGTAATTTTGAAAATCTATCGATGTCCGCGATGATAAAAAACTTTTTAGTAACGCCGCTTTTGTCCGTTCTGCGTATATTCTAAGGTCAACCTTATCACTGTGATATAACTAATACAAGAGATACATTTATCTTCCTATATGCCTAACCTAAATAATATAATGTCTGCAGTAGGTAAGTATTCACATTTGAATGTTTATTTAATATCTCTATTTACACTATCGTGATATTGAGCAGATATTTGTCAGATTTTGATAGATTTAGTACATCATAATGCTTCAAATTTATATCCATTATATCCACCAGAATTGAAGATCAAGATACATATACATTAACATTTGTGAGTATCGTGGGTATGCGCATTTCGCAGTTATTCTACTCATATTATAAATGCAAAAGTTTGTGAGGATGGATGGATGGATGGATGTTTGTTACTCTTTCACGCCAAAACTACCGAATCGATTGGGCTGAATTTCGGTATAAAGATAGTTTAGACCTACTGTTTATCCCAATATTCCCACGGGAACGAAGACTACGCGGGGAAACCGCAGGGCACAACTAGTGTACAATAAATTAATATTTAAAAGTATTTGAACAGACAATTTCAACTTTTTTGCAAATATTTTTTACCTATATGATTATCAAGATTAAGCTAACGCTTCGATTTTTAAGAAAATATATATATTTGCTAACTCAGAATAACATAAATAACAGGTTTCGCCATTAAATAGTTACATTGACCCATGCGTAATTACGGGTAGGTACCTATTTAGAGTCAATGTACCTAGTTTTTTTAAATATTAGTTATTTAAAATAATATTGTTATGCGTAGTATAAAACCATGTATAAGTAGGTTTACTTATTCGTATACACCCATAGTATACCATAAAAAATCTACTATTTATAAAACTACGGATGTTATGTTATTGTACTTATGCGAGCACCTATTTAATGTCTTCTATCTGTGTATTGTTGTTTTTATAAATTCCATATTTCAAATTAAATATAATGCAGGAGATGAAAGCATTCCTTGGTAACTAGCATCGTATAAACATGAATTTTTGTTCTATCGTTTAAATAAAGCTTTCACTAGCTTTCTAGATTTTGGGATTCTTTAGAACAAATACCCTTTCAGTCGCAAACGAAACCGGAGATTCGTAACCAGTTATGGTTATGGTAAAGAATCCCAAAATCTAGACGAATTCAGAGCGGATACGAAAGATTTAATAAATAATGTAAGTACCTTTTTTTATATTATGCACAACTATATATTAATATATACGTCAATGATTATACTCGTACCCAACAGGTACTTGTGTATAAGAATCCTATTTTTTGATTCTTTGATATCAGTGAGTCAGAAGTAATGAAACTGTTAATCGAATTGTTATTGTTATGCAAGTGTCTGCCGAGCCACACTTTGATCTACCTCGCACCTGTTGGCATTATTTGATGGTAACATAAACTTGAATTGAAGAGTTTACGATAGTCCGATACGTGTAGCAATCTGCATTTTATTTGCGTACCGTAAATATATTCAACTAATTTCTTAACCTGAGTTGCCTACTAACTTTAACAATAACTAATGCTTAACTTACATACTTAACAAATCTCTGGTTCGATCAATATTACGCAGTACACATTGCACCATTTTAACAATTAATCCTAATAATATTATAAATATATATATATAGTTTGTGAGGATGAATGGATGGATGGATGTTTGTTACTCTTTCACGCTAAAACTACAGAACCGATAGTGTATACTCTGGAATAACATAAAAAGTACTTTTTATCCCGATATTCCCACGGGAATGAAGACTACGTGGGTGAAACCGCGGGGCATAGCTAGTATCTAATAAATAACTTATGGCGAATCCACTCTACTACGGTAACGTACCTCATATGCTTGACTCTTCTTCATGTGAAATAAAGAGTCCCCAAAACGACAAAGCAAACGAACCCAAACTCGACTATCTGAGCTCTTTTTGTAAGGTAGTACCAATTGCCATCTTTCGGCTCCATCATCAGACCCTCATCATCATATGAAATGAAAGGTCTCCAAAACAACAAAGCAAACGAGCCCAAACCAGACTATTTTAGCACTTTGCGTAAGGTTATCACACCTGCGTGATCATGTAGAGTGAAAAGGTGTGAACAAACACTCGGCCTCATCACTAGATATTTGCTGAACTTGAACTTGACTCACAAACTTGTTACGCAGGATTGAGCAGACCTAGATTTTCAATGAGAGTCGGAGCCAGACACATATAATGTGAATACTGTTGTCAGGCAATAGACTAAATTGCTACGTATTATTGTAGGGTCGCGCCGTGTGGGCGCCGGGTGCGGCGGCGACGAATCACGGCATCAAATAAATGCCAGAGCTTTGATATTATGACAAATTGTGTCGCACCCCTGAGCTATTCAAATCCACCTTGAGGCAATTTGACCACGGCGCTGACAAATTTGATAGTTGAAAAACACGAATTAGTAAATAAAATCTGTTCCGGTTGAATAACAAAGTGGTCAGGAAAATTTCTGAGCATTGTCTTAGGGTCATAATACGTAACGTCAGTCACGTGAAGCACTGCATGTTGCGAGTGGGAATTTGCAACAAAGTCTAACACTGTAACTGTAATAGGCCGACATCAGACAAACGTCGTGCTAACTCGCTTCTTCAAATTTGCATAAAAAGCATATATTTTTAGAAAAATAACAATAATTGCGCTTCATTCACTGGTAAGGTAAAATATATTAGGTACTGGCAACCTACGTCTTGAGTTTTATATGAACATATTCACAGCTTTTTATGTCCCATGATTCATTGCTTCGGAGTGGGAGACAATAAGAATTTCCGCCTCATTTTTAAACTTTTCTCGAAACTGCCGTTCCCGTCCGTCGACTTTTGGCATCGACTTACAACATATTCGGATAATTTATTCTTGGAATAAAAGATCTGTCCGACTTTACTTTCTTGGAAAGGTGCTTTAAAATAACAGTTTATCAATTTATCCTAAAAACTTTCTTATATTTTAAATTTAAATATCTGAGCTATTTAAATATCTCAGCAGATGAATATTTTAATTAAAAATATTCTATATTTATAGTGATTATTATATGTAATATAGATTTATATCAGGGCGAGTGAAAAGACAAACATTAAAATTATTCAATAACCTTTAAAAATTGGTAGAATAAGCTGTAGTAATACCTTAAGGGGTCGCATCTATCCGTCTACCTAAACCACTTGAATTAAAAAAAGAATTTCTAAATTCGCAAAAAAAACAAACTTGTTGGATCAGCTGACCTAGAAATTTGTATGGAAAGTCAAATTTTTTTAGCAAATTTCGCAATAATATCTTTTGCAAGTTGTTTTATTTCATGAGTAAAGGAGTTCATGAAAGACGGGTTGGAAGTATACTACACATTTTTGTAATGCGTTATATTTTATTTAGTGACGTTCCTTGTAGCAAATAACTCAGGGAAGAGAACCAATTTATCATTTAAAGCCATTAGTCTGCTATTGTTAGACTAAAATTACGACGACAGCAGTTCATTATGAGAGTTATACAGCAGATATTCCAGCATACCTAGAATTTACATGTAAAAGACACCCCAGATGGAATTTTTAAATTTTTTTGGGCTTTTGTTATTGCGAAATATTGCAAATGTAACGTCCTATTAACAAAAAGTTTGTCTTTATTACTGTTTGCTTCACATAAATAACATGTTTTAAAAATGTCATTTATATACTAAATCAGACTTAAAACGAGTGTGTATTAAAAGGCACGAATCATTGCTGAAACGACTCACATGATTTGAAAGATTTATACCATTCAGACGAAGTATGAGGCGTGAATCACTGACAAAAGCAGATACATGTCCATCAAATAGTCACACTTCCTCAAAATAGATCACATGTGAAGGGCATGACGTCTAAATATAATATTTGGATTCCCTACTAACTTAACGATATTCTACAATATAATTTAAGAAATATTCTTGCTGACTTACAATAGCTAGTATTAGAACCTATTTATCATTATATCGTTTAAAATCCTGATTATATTATAAACTAGCTGTGCCTCGCGGTTTCAATATCGGGATTCCCGTGGCATTATCTGGATAAAATGTACATAACTATCTGACTAAACTATCTGAATACCGAATTTCAGTTCAATCCATTCAGTACTTTTAGCGTAAAAAAGTAACAAACATCCATCCATCCATCCATCCATCTATCCATCCATCCATACATCCATCTATCCTCACAAACTTTCGCATTATTTTTTAGTAGGATGTGAAAGTTGGTGAGGTCGTATGGATGGACGTTTGTTACTATTTCACGCCAAAACTACTGAACCGATAGTGCTGAAATTCGGTACGTAGATAGTCTAGACCCTGGAATAGCACTTTTCATCCCGATATTACCACGAGAACGAAGACTCCGCGGGTGAAACCGCGGAACACAGCTAGCACAATTATAATAAAGTATTTCATCGCCAAAAACTCAATAATGCTGAAAAAAAAATATATCTAAGGAATTATAGGGGCACTTACCGATATACTCGAACGCACAGACAAACTGTTTACACAATAAATTGTTCATTTTATAAACATTTTGATATGTTTTATTGTATCATAAAATGAGACTCAGCGGAAATAAATGGTAAACCACATTATTGCCGTAAGAGTCAGACTTTACATTCATACTTTTAAGTGTTCATAGTGCGCTTATCACTAAAGTAGGTATACCTAGTAAGCCAGCCTGAAATAAAATACAAAGATACTTAAAAACGCATTTATTTAGACTCTTCAATCAATATAGCAACTTTGTTCCTTCAAAAACATTTACCCTTACAAAACATATAACATAACATACTCGTACATTCACGCCTTTTTCCCGAAGGGGTAGGCAGAGGTGTACCCAGGACTCAGTCCCATAGTATATACACCCACATTTCGCCAGTATGTTATTGGTCCCATGTAATAGGGGGCGAGCCTATTGCCATATACCGGGCACAGTTCCAGACTCCAGGCAGCTATTGAGATAATTCCTAATGGAAAAAGCCAATATTTAAAACACTATGCCTGACCTGGGGATCGAACCCGGGACCTCTTGATTGGCAGTCGAGCATGCGCCCACTACGCCACCGAGGCAGTCTTACCCTTACAAATTATGGTATATCATCTTCATATTCACAAAAAAAACTCATCATAAAAACAAAAGTATTGGTAGGTACTAAGAGTATCCATAAATATTGTGTTTTAAAAAGCTTATTTTACGGTTTAGAAACGAAGGCAGTGTATTTTATTATTACGAATAACATTCATATCCCATACTAGGCGATCTTATTTATAGCTCCATGATTCAATCAATAGGAACAAGTATTCACTCTTAACTTAATACACAAAAGGTATGTAAACTCAAACGAAAGAAAAAACATAAGTTTGCACCCAATTCTATACCTCTGTTATCGTACAAATTCATCAATAAATTGTAATCAAACTTATCTGATCATTTCATAAAGTTCTTCGATACATTATAATCGTTAAAATAAAGGTACAGCTACTGTTAAATAAGTATCCAGTTAATGTCAAGTATCAGTGGTTTTACTATATAGAGAATTTAACTTTACTACCACATAAAATCATGCCAATTTGTCTGAAATGTTCTTATCAACTTAACGACAAAGCCCAGCCTAATTTATAGAGAAATCGATATTTCTTGTCTCATCAGCAGATAGAAGGGCATTGATCTTGAAAACAATACGTATACCTTTCTTTTTAGCTACACCGTTTAATTTAGTCCTCGCCTGAGGGGTACAGGGGCGGCGGGGGGCGCGGAGGTAAAAGTAAACAGGGGCCGGGAGAGGTGAGAGCAGGCGGTGCCTGTCGCCTGCACCTCTCCGGTCCTACGCACCTTTACCCCGCAGGCGAGGACTTAATTAAGCGGTCTACCTATAGTAGTTATGTTTTTCATCCAACATTCTATAATGCGGCTGCCACACATTGGACATTATCTTCCTCATTATGGAAACAAGACCTAAATAAGCATATGGGTCCTTGGTATCTACGATCATTGGACACACTGATCCAAATTGAACCCAATGTTAACAGAGTCTCAGAATGCTAAAGCTACACATGACATGGTGCAAATGAGGGAGCGACCTAAAAAGACTGAATAACTGTGTGAATGAGGAATATGCGTGAAAAAGGAGTGGCAAAGATGATGGATTCAAGATCCGCCATTGCTGGCGGAAGAAATACGTGCTATGGCGATCCTATCAAATGTAGGATTATGGTAGGGAGAATAATTTTAATATTATACATACTTACGGTCATGCCTTGTTCCCGTTGGGCAAGGCAGAGACTATTTACCTCCACTGGCTTCTTCCACTTTCACTAAATTCTTCATCGATTCAGTCAATTGTGGGTACTTTTGACCTGGCCTTTTCTAAACCCATAATCCTATTCCTTTCTAGACCATAATATGAACTTAAACTGATTCAATGAAGCTGTTAATGTGGTAGCAAATATGCCCAATGTGTGCTCGCCACATTATTGGCATAACTGGTTGGAAATACGTCCTCAAATTATGGAAATTAATTCTTATGGGACATCAAAATTCATTGAAATACTTACTTCAGAGATTCGACAGATTCGATTCGACATGGTGGAGATAAATCTAAAACATTCCGGCTGTTTCTGAGTAGTTTTTCGATGTATCAGGTTTATATTTTCATCTACTTATACCAATATGTTTGTTTGGAATATTTTCGAATCAAAATATTTATACGCTACTGCAGATTACACTCTATTTCAAACGATGATATTTTATATAACGAGACGTCACATGTCTACATTATTGCACTAAGAGATGATTACGATGTCATTGCATTGCTAAGAAAGGAAATCTCTGAAATCTGAAAGGACACGTGGCATGTGACATGGCGTTATGACAGCTTAAAGCAAATTACCTTACGATATTCTTGCCAAAATATCTATCGTCTCTACATGAATAATCTCGTTGGTTTCAAATAGATACCTTAGCGTTCGTGTCTTCAGATCAATATTACGATGTAATGGAAAATTCTTGTTTGTAAAATAAACGGTTCACACCTAGAGATAACTTAGCCTGCAATAGATCGTAAAACCTGGATGCTGGATGCTGATAACGCTTTTAGTGTTCGTGATCTTTCTGATGTACTTACTGGTTTTCAATAAGTAATTTATGATAAACATAGTAATCCTCCCTTATACCTACGTATAAAAGATAAATAAAAGATTGCTAATTGTTATTAACTTTATCTATTTTCGTGCAAAAATAAACTTTCAATATTTTGCTACGACTAGAGTAATTTAATAAAAAGCTCCTAATACCAATTATAGCTTGACAGTAAAGAGTAGAAAATAATGAGGGCTACTGTATTTTCAAACAATAAAAACAATTGAATCAACACTTACACTTTAAATTGGTTACGTTTCTACTCTTTTCTATCAAGCATCAAGGTTAATAGGAAAATAAACTATTTCTTGCATTTGTCATCCTATCTCTACATCGTCTAGACTAAGCGCCGCCTAAAAGAAAGAATATAATTGAATGAAATGAGCACAATATATATATAGTTACAGAAGAAATAATTCATACAAAAGCTAAAACCGTACATGTTTTAGCTCTGCAACAACTGCGCCTTTACACGGAAAACCAGTGGACTCTAGACCGCGAACGCACCATCCAGATATTAGATATTGTTCTATTGACCAATAGAATGATTGGTTCTTAAATTTTTCGAGTATTGCGAATAACTTGCCGTACCAATGCGGCACTAAACCTAACAAGTAAACTATATTGAACAGAAATGTCAAAATGTCAGCCTTTCTGGACACTTTGTGACACGAGACATCGTCAAATAAAATTTGGTATCGAGTCACATCTTTTTCCGTTGTTGGCACGAAAACAAAACCATCATCGTTTAACTGAATATCACGTTACTGGCTTTTGATTTAACACAGCTGCCAAAACTAGACGTCTATATTTTTTAGTCAATAATCATAACCTTAGGCCTCTTATCCTTCTGGGACATTACCCAGAATCATGAATCAGAATCATTATTAAGTATCAGAAATAGAGTCAGGGCATTTACGGAGCTAGGCGATACGAGAATAGCACTTATGATCTTTTGGTGGGGTTATAAAACTGAACGAACGATCGTGAAAAATGCTAATGAGCTAATTATGAATTATGTCATGTATTAGAAATGCTGATTGTCTAAAATGCTTGCTGCACTGCACAGTATACTGAACAGTACATTGCATTGTAAGTACCCTTTCCATTTCCAGAGTACGTAATATTCTGGTTCATGCGAATACATTATTTTCAAAGCCCAAAAACACCTTCTTTTTTAACAAAACATAATTTTTGTAAATGTTTTCCACAGGTGAAGTGATATTAAGATCAATGCGTGTTGATTGCATTGATCTTTATATCATTTCAGCTTTATAAGGCGTTTCAAACTTGACCTTTCAAAGGCACGTTAATCAACACTAACAAAGGGCCTTGAACTGGCTCAGGCTTCATTGAGTAGGCAACCTTACCTATATCGTGGTAACATTAAACATAAGCTATGGCTCAACTGGTTGTGTAAGCCTAAGTGCTATTTCTTTAGAAATGTGTATGGAATTAAAAATTTTCGGTATTAAATAAAATTTAGAGCAAAATATTTATAACTGTTCCCCTATCGCGTTTACTGATCATTCATTCGACAAGTACTTCAAATGATTCTCCTGTCAAACATTAGCATGTTAACAACACTCTTGAAACATTCCACCTTCACACAAAGCTTTAAGAGCAAGCTTGGCATCGCTTTGTTATTCGAGGAAGCCCAAAAAGTTCAAGTCAAATGCGGCCAGGCATTGATATGAGATTTGTGGAAGTCATATACTTGGTACTACAAAAGGTGTAGCCATACGAAGGCGGGTAAATCGTCATATTCTCAACCTTCTCTACACACTGCCTGATCAGCTAATCAATGTTATATCGAAAGTTTTTGCGAATCTTAATGTTCTTGATCATTATCAATCCTGTCCTGTTTGTCGGCTAGATGCTTTTTTCAATATTACACCTTTTGTAATGCCTGCTATGAAAGCTATATCATTATAATTATACTAAACAGAGGATTCGTAAATAACGATCTGTACGACGGGTGGTTTTTTCTCCGAGACGGGTGATGTGATGTCTCTGATGACCGCTTCGACAGCCGCCTCCCATTCCAGTTGCCGTTTGTCGGAGAGGCTGCCTCCAGCAGTGCTGAGTCGCGGCATTGTTACCTAGGATAAATTAAAATCTTTATTAAAGAAAATATCATTGATTCATGATAAATCATAGCGCAAACATAGTGACGAATTTTTTTCCACGCAAGGTAAATTGGTCGCAAACTAGGCCTGTATTAAGCAAACATAATACATACTTAAGTTTTTTCGTATATACAAGCATAATATAGCCACAAAGATAAATAAATAGACAGGCTCATATGCACAATAAATTGTACACCAGCCCTGAGTTACAACAAAGAACCAAGCCCCGAATCTACGACTTTTTCGAATCGGGGCAGAAACGGAATAGTAGCACCGGGCGCCCCTCTCTCCAGCTTCTGAGATAAATTACTTTAAAAAATGTTCTAAATGAATTTAATAGCTAAATGACGTCAATTTTAGTAACAGATGTCAATTGTTGACACGACAAATCACCAATCGTCATCTCGAATCCACAAATTCGCTTGTGGTGTGGGCCTGTATGGCCCACATCTTTAATCTTACTAGTCGAGCCATGGATGGCCGTGAGCCATTCAGGCTTCCGCATGTCAGGCGTTTTGACGAAAGTTTTAATTTTTAATCATATTATAATTATGAAATTGGCGCCCCTGAAATGCTTGCCCCGGGCGGCAGTATCTTTCAGCCCTGGATCCTTAGAGGGGCGTTGTAAGGGCTGTTTGTAAAGCAGGGTCCCTCAATCAGCCGAAGACTGGCAGTCTTTCTTGCTTGATAAGGATTTCTTTCTTGAAGTGAAATAAACCAATCATCCAACAAATGTTATAGTCGGTCGTCACTATGTTTGCGTCGAAACTATGCCAAATAAAGCGCTAAATGTAATAAAATCTCCAACTTTACTCGAACATAAGTCGTGGATGGTATTCATTGCAAGCTTAATTGCTACTAAAAGAAAATAGCTTCTGACGGCGAGGTCCATTTATTTTCCTTTGAATGAACGTCGTTCACTGTTTGTTTCTTTTGTAGCGCTTTAAAAATTCGACGCAGACTGTTGTAGATCCGACGTATTATTTTAGTTGGAAACTGTACATTTAACGAGATCTGTACCAGCTTTTGGGTATGATACCATCTTTACTAAAGTAAGTTTCTTTTTAATTCGACTAGTTGATGATTTCACTGGTACAGAAACTGTAAAGCATCCAGAAATGAAGTAATGCGGCCAAACAAATCATTCTGGATTGTAATATAAATCGATACTAGTTTTATTGCTTTTGTAAAGCTCCTTTACCATGAAGAATAACATAATGTTGCCGCTATAATATTGGATACACTAGATGCCAAATACTTTGTGGATTTTAGAGCTGGAGAGTTAGGAAGAATCAGACTTAGCACAACACTGCACCGAATAATAAAATATACCTAATTATTAAATTTGATGCAACGTTTGGTAATAAATACTTACCTCGTAGATTATGAAAAAGATATAATATATTAAAAACCAAATATAATTTATTGTTGTTGAATTGCTATAGTTACAGATAATTTATAAAACATAGAAATGAATAAAATCTAAACTCTACATAATACGCAGTCGAAAATTAAGTGAGCCATTTGAAATAAAATCTATAGGTCACCAATAGTTTCTCCGGTCGAAGGTTATAGCTACTGACGCAGTTTTGTAATAGATCCAGCTTTTATTGCTCTGGATCGGAAACCATAAAAATACACACAAACAATCATCTGAAAAGTTGTTAAATTTTAAACTATATTTCCTCCAAATTCTTCTCACAGCAATATTTCTTGTGCCGTACTGAGTGCATTAAACGTCCGTATTTACGCTATAAATTCGAAAGAGGCTAACGCTTTCCAATAATAAATATGTGAGTGGGCTATTTTTCTACAAATTGCATGAAGCATTATAAAATAAGGCATGCATTACTCGACCGTAACGCGTATTTTATTGAGCACTAAAACTAAAAGGGTGGCTATAATTGCGACATTGAAGCATACTGTGACCTCGATTTGGGGTTATGCAAGCAATGTTCCGATAGCACTTGATGTTATATTGTTGACTGTTAACTTTGAAACTATTTGGTAGTGATCCTTACCTTAACGACTTACTATACCTATTAATTAATTGACGGACGTAAAAAAAGAAAAAGATACAGTTTTAATGCAGATGAATAAAATTATCTTAATAACTTAGACAAAAATAATTTTATAAAAATAACATTGTTTGTTTTTTATACAGAAAAACAAATTATCTTTTATCTATTGTATTTGAATGATGACAAGCTGTTTATTCTCCATAAACAAGGCGTGTGAAAGCATCAGAGAAACAGCTTAGTTCAGCAGCTTACTGTCTAAGGCCTAAGTATATTCAAATGAAATTAGATGATTGAATATCAGTTTGAAGTTCATAAGCTGCTTGATCAATACTTCGTTCGAAGACAAACCTCTGGTAGAGGAGGTGGCACAGGTGACACCTTCGTCCGGTTTATTATCGAGTCAGGACCCGTATAGGTTTTCTGTGAAATTAACGTTAATATATTCGATCACTTTTTCCATTTTTGTTTAGCGACGTACTGGAATTTCACAAAATTATATTTGACTCACGATAAGTACGTAAATTATTGCATAGGGTAGCATTGATTGTTTAAAATATTTTGTAAACTTTGATCAGACATATAACTCAGACAGTAAAACTGCTAAGAATGTGACTCTACTCGTCTTCAGAACACAAATAAATAATCATACTAAATTACTTCTTACTGAAAAACGTTGTTTTGTTACGCCAAAACATAAATAAAACTAATGTGTAACAGTTTTCTACTCATTGTTGTATGAGGTTAGACAAATATTTTTCAAAATAAATCAGCGCGTTTGTAGCGCAAACAAATTAACCTAATGAAAAGGATTGGGTTGACCTAAATAAATACTGGGCACCGTGAAACAAAACATCGTTGTACTAGTAACTTAACCAGAAAAATGTGACTTTTAGGGACCAGTAAAACTAGTAAAAAGCCCTATTCACGCTTGACAAATTTAGATGGACTCTTAAAAAGTTTAGAGCTTCGAGGGATTGACTTTGTTCGAAGCTTACTCACTCTACCTAACTATAAAATCGTAAAAATTCACCATCTGTCAGTCTCCAGCGCAAAATTTTATCCTGTATAGCAAAAATCAAAATATTGGACATATTTGTGTATTAAAAACATACGTTCACGCCTTTTTCCCGAAGGGGTAGGCAGAGATGTACCCAGGACTCAGTCCCATGTAGATACACCCACATTTCGCCATATATATATATTATATATATTAACCCATACATATATATTTTTATGCCATAGTGGTAAACAAGCTAACAGCCCCTCAGATAGCAGTAAGCGGTGTCTACATTTGGGACTCTTCTGGTATGCTGCTGACCCTTAAAGACTTTTTTGAAAAAATCAAAGCTTTTAAAAAAAGTGTGTTGAGTCACAAGAAAAACTGAATTTCAGAGCTCCTTCCCCTTTTTGCACATTTTCTATTATTAGTAACACCTATTGCTTCTAACCTTTTCTTTACATTAATTTCATATTTATTGTATTTTATGTATATATATTTATGTATGTAGTTTTTGTAGTGGTAGGCCTCTTTTGCCGGGGCCCCCTGGGGAAGTAACACACCTTTGCCAGCTATTCATCCGCCAAGCAGTAATGAGCACACCGGGTGTTGAACACTGGGTGTCACTGTGTCTGCTATGGGCCATCATGATGCTTACCATCAGGCACCTGATTTGCTCGTCTAGTCACTTACTATCATAAAAAAAAATTAAAAGTAAAATTTTGGTAGTTACATAACAAATTATTGTCCTTTTGTCTAATGAAGATGAATGCTTTGAAGGCGTTAATGGTTATTTTCAGTGCCAAAAGCCTTTTAGGTAGTTGCGTCATGACAGACAGTGTCGTACGTTTTATGACGCACTTCACACAGTCATGTCTCGAGGAAAAAACTTATGTTTCCTCCTTTTAGATATAATTTATCAAAATCTTCGTAAATACTAAATCTATCTCTTCTTCAGTAAGTATAAAAATATTTTTAGACAATTATTAATAACAAGAATTTTTTTTTTTGGCTTAATTAAATAAAGACTAAACAACCTACTTACTATCTTCCCTAAGCCCTAACTAAATACACTATGCCATAGAACACTTCGAAAATCGACAGGCCGACATGTAGCCTATAGCAAAATCAAAGTGCTCGAAACCACTGTCAGATGGCAGCGTACCTCAGATGCTGGTAGCATTGCCACATTGAATAGCAACGTTGGGCCAGGTAAACGCCAGCATTTTTCTTAGACTCAAAATTAGCTAGAGTATGCTCTACATTTTTTTTTTAAGATACACACATTAACTCGAACATGCTCGTTTGTTCAAATATATCATCAATCAAAACTTGAGAGAAGATAAACTTAAGTATGTTATCAACACAAGTCACGCACCTAATGGGTTCATTCAACAATTTATAAAATATCGTGTGTTGAAACATTTTTGGGTTAATATTAAATTTCTAATTCACAAAATTGATACGAAAATGTTTGATAGAGTTCGAACCGGCGATGTTTATCGCGATTCGTGCCACGGCATGTTAACCTAAGCCACTTTTCATATTTAATATATTCCTCAAGTTACAAATGTATGCTTCCACGTTATTTGGGTGTAAACACAACATAGAGACAACACAACATAAAGACGACGATATAGTGGTGTAGTGTACTTCCATCAAGGTTATGCAGTGACATAATATCCGACCGAAAACACATACATAATACCGATCAGGGGGGGGGCCTTTTCGTTACTAATGTTGGCGCTAGACTGCATTACATGAGCTGTGACAACTTTTAAGTCTGAACGATCCATCGCACATCGCCACGAATAGAATATTATGTTTTCAGACTGAAATTCATGAAGGCGGTGTCAAAAACTCAAATAAAAAAAACGCATCACTCACTTGTGCGTTTAAACCTATACCTATAAATACTCGGCAAATTATTAAGAAAGCGTTTATATTTCCATGTAATTCTTAATAAGAGAGCTATTTTCGGAATGAAAATAATCACTTTTTTGCTGTTCCTAACCTAAACCGCTGACGCGTCTGGATTTCATTTCAGGTTTGGAATAAAATTATCATACCTTAGCTACACAAAGTTTCTGTGATACATAACTGAGCAATTTGTTACCGATACTGAATCACTTGTACATAAATCAATCGTGTCTCAGAGTTTACGTAGCTACTCTAGTGTTACCGCGTGTACTAGCAAACGTCATCAATCACTGGATCTCGGTGCCAGCGCAACGTCTGTCAGTATGTTACAGCGATGTTGAACGCTTCTCCTCGGTTCGCAAATTTCTTTAGAAATTATTCTCTTTAAAAATTTTTATACCGCAATAAAGCCATGACTAAACTTTTAATTATCAGCAAAGTAAGTCCTCGTGCTTCAAATAATATATACCTAAATATATATTTTTTTAACTGTGCCCGGTAGATGGCAATAGGCTCGCCCCCTATTACATGGGACCAATAACATACTGGCGAAATGTGGGTCTATCCATTATGGGACTGAGTCCTGGGTACACCTCTGCCTACCCCTTCGGGAAAAAAGCGTGAATGTATGTTTTTATGTTTATATATTTTTTTATGATAGTGAGTATTATGATAATAACAAGACGAGCAAATCAGGTACCTGATGGTAAGCATCATGATTACCCATATCAGATACAGTGCCACCCAGTGTTATAAAATTCAAAATTTTGCGCGGCACTGCTCTTTTTTTTTTTTTTTTTTATGATAACGAGTAACAAGACGAGCAAATCAGGTGCCTGATGGTAAGCATCATGATTGCCCATATCAGACACAGTGCCACCCAGTGTTATAAAATTCAAAATTCTGTGCGGCACTGCACTGCGCCTGTCACCCTGAGATATGAGTTGTTAAATCTCATCATGCCCAGTAATTTCGCTGGTAACATTGCCCTTCAGACCGGAACACAGTAATGTTTGCACATTACTGCTTGGCGGACGAATAACTGGCAAAGGTGTGCTACTTCCCCAGGTGGCCTCCTGCAAAAGAGGCCCACCACAACAAAAAATTTTGCAACTTCATGATCGATCTTATATAAAACATAAAAATCCTACTATCCTATTTCCTATCTAATATTATAAAAGCGAAGGTTGTGAGGATAGATTGTTACTCTTTTACGCGAAAAGTACTGAGGTGATAGGGCTGAAATTCGCTATGTAGATAGACGATAGTTCAGACTCTGAAATAACACATAGGGTACTTATTATCCCGATATTCCCACGGGAACAAAGACTACGCAGGTGAAGCCATGGAGCACAACTACAATAATTCATTTGCAATCATACTTAAAACTTAAAAATATATTAGCTTTAAATTGCTTGGTTAATGGCTAGGTATATATCAGCGATTCTATATCAAATGTATCTACAAACTTAGAAATGTTCCCATTTGATCGTGCTTGGCTCGGCCAAAAGGAAAACGTCCATAAGATTTGATGACGTATAAAATAAAAGTATAGTACCTAATAATACTATTAAAGGTGACCAATAAATTCACATAACAAGAGGTCGCATAATTTTTAAATATGAAAAAAAAGAAACCGCAATGCGGACGTACGGTTAATCGTACACGACATTTAGAATATTAATGAAAAGTTGCATATAATTTTAAAGCTTGCATTCTCGACCTACTCCGTTATTTTGTAACTTACAATACGATATTGCTCTACTTCTAGACACGCTATATTATAATGCGTTTGCACAAAAAAGTACTCGGTAATATAGTCCATAGATCTTCAATTTGACTGCCTCCGTGGCGTAGAGGGCGCATGCTCGACTGCCAATCAAGAGGTCCCGGGTTCGATCCCCAGGTCAGGCAGTGTTAAATATTGGATTTTTCCATTAGGAATTATCTCAATAACTGCCTGGAGTCTGGAACTGTGCCCGGTAGATGGCAATAGGCTCGCCCCCTATTACATGGGACCAATAACATACTGGCGAAATGTGGGTGTATCTACATGGGACTGAGTCCTGGGTACATCTCTGCCTACCCCTTCGGGAAAAAGGCGTGAACGTATGTTGTGTTTTGATCTTCAATTTGTCGTGACCTGATTTTAAAAATACCACAGTAAGGATAACTCCTGCACGCTTTATATCTGCAGACGTAGCGGCGCCAATTGATGCTCTTTTTATGAGCTTGGAGCCAAATAAAACACAGATTATTTACTCTGTGAAAATTGGCAATTCTTCAGTGACAAAGCCGGCGCACCGCCGTCGGGAATGAAGATAATTTTAAACAATTACTTCTCGCACTTAAAACTCGTTAACGGGGCGCCAGAAGGCCGGAATGTTGTTTTTGAAATGCTAAAATGTCACATACGCAGTAAACACTTTGAGTTTGAAGTGAACTTAGTCGTAAATTTTAATTAATATTTGTTTTCAGTTATAATTTTAAACTGGTAAATATTTACCTACTTAGTAGATTGTTCTGACAGTAATATCCAAACACATTATCTGGTTTAGGTTATCCCCGAAGTACTAAAGTATATACACTGACTAATTTGGCAAATTTCCATTAACTGCGGACTGGTGCATTGTAGTTACGAGAATGCTATTTAGGTAAGTAGTGTGTTCATACTTTGGATAAAACTAGCTCGTGTCTGCACCATAAGTAAAATAAGTGTGTTTTTCAGGATCTTTACTAACTTTAGAAGTTTTATCGTGAAGTAGTTGGTAAGACAAACATAGTACATGCGAGTATATCCAATCTTTTCCTAATTTATAGAACCTCAGTGAGTCTAGCTGTAAATACTCTTATATATCGTAGTTTTAAATTAAAACTCGTAAGCTCACAGTAAACATCGATATTGCGACCATGCACTACATATATATACAACATACACAAAAACATACACACTTACTATATACTTCTATGTTTATAATAAACTTGTATGTATTCTAGATGAAATTGACATAGTTAATAGAAAAGGACCACAATATGATCGAAAATTATCTGTGTCTTAAACAAACAAAAGAACACATTGAACTACAAAGACAGCCGTAGGAAAACCACTGGACATAGGCCTGGCCCAAAGATTTTCATCTTGGCTTTATTAGTTCGTCTGTCCGCCTAATGGGTAGACATTCTACGCTGCGCTTGCCAGTCCGTGGCATAGCTAAAAATTGTCTATATAATCGCTAGGTCCTTTCCGCTAAGCAACGTCCTAAATGTCACTTACCACAGTGAGAACCTTCCTAAGGTCGCTATGCAGACTCGATACATCCACCCCCCGGCCGGCGTCGCCAAGGCGGCGCAGCGTGTCCGCCAGTGGCCCAGACAACGCCCGCAGCTGCTGCCACGAGCGGGCATACTGACGCCGCACTAGCTCGATTATAGTCGACGTTAGTGCCAACCCGATTAGGATGTATAGCGTGCAGAGCAGCATGTACTTTGGTCTTTCTGAGAAATAAAGAATACACTTGTTGAGACTGGTTTAATATAAACTCACAAAAACATCGCCCCTTCCTCTTCCCGTGGAAGCCGTGAGACCCGGCAGAGGGACATATTCCTCCGCATATATCGGCAGCAGTGCTCACCGTTTCCAGGTTTTTTTTATGATAGTAAGTGACAAGACGAGCAAATCAGATGTCACCTAATGTATAAAATAAAAAAAACTGCGCGGCACTGCACTGCGCTTGTCACCCTGAGATATTAGTTGCTGAAACTCGTCATGTCCCAGTAATATCGCTAGTAACATTGGCCACAAACTACAACAAGTATTCCAACTACTGCGATCACCAAGCCGCCTGCCAAGCGTGGTCATTACGGCAAAATCACCCCATATGAATAGTTTATAGCGTTCTATGGGGAAGGCCTATGTTCAGCCGTGGACGTCCTCTGGCTGATGATGATGATGATGATGATGCTAATCTGCTGACGGCTGAACAAATTCATGACTGAAGGTTGTTAGTTTCGTTTATATTAATGCATAGTAAAAGTTTTCGGAATTAACGTTGAATTTTAATGAGTTGTGGCAATTATTGTGAAAGTTACATTATTAGTTCGCGTTATCGTGGATAAAAGCTCAAAAGTGTTAGCGTGCCAAATCCTTCTAATTTACGGTTACCTAACTGTCAAAGATGGAACAAAAAGGGTCACGCTTGACACGTTGACACGCGCCTCTAACTCTACCCTGCACCACCAAATTCACTAAACGGCAAGAAAGCAATACGTAAAGTACTAGAAGCAATACTATCGTTTAGTTTTGGTGCAACAATATTTATTTTCCATCGCCAGTTTGCTCTCTGCTTTTGGGCCATATCTATCTATATCGGAGTCAAAGTCAACTTGATATATACAAATTTGTTCCCAACGAGACACTTTTGAGAGTAAATGAAGTTAAAAGATGAATAAACCGTGCGTGGAAAGTTGCCTCTACAAGGAAAACGCACAAGAAACTTGTAGGGCTATTATTATTGATTAGACCTACTCGTAGTTGTTGATTCTCTTACTTGGTACAAGATCACCAAACCCGATAGTGGTCATGGTGATGAAGCAGAAGTAGAATCCGTCGTAGAAAGTCCAGTCGTCCTCCCACATCTTGAACAAGCCGGCTCCAGCTGACAGATACACGAAGAGGAAGCCCACAGCTCCCAGCGCGTAGAGCGACCTTTGCCCAGCGGGGTTCGCTTCGGACACTCGTGTGCAACATTCTAGGGAAAAAAATCAATAAAGATAAGGTATGTGAATACTGTGCCCGATAGATGGAATTAGGTCCTCTATTACATGGGACCAATAACATACTGGCGAAATGTAGGTGTACCAACTATGTGACTGGGTCCTGGGTACACCTCTGCCTACCCCTTCGAGTAAAAGGCATGATTGTATGTATATTAAAATACCCGAAACACATGAAACAAACAATATACACGCAAATATTTACCTGGGATGGGATTGAACCCGGTAGAAGCAGCTCAGAAGGCAAAGTTACTAAAAACTGAGCCAAAGGGCCAGTCAAAGGTGTTGAGAGGCTAAACTTAATGACATCAATAGAAGCCTGCTTACTGCCGGGATGGCAGTGGCAGTAAAAGGTTTAGAGTACGGCCCGGTCCACGCATCACTGGTTTTATATTGTGGGTAAGGGCAAACGTGTGGAAACGCTTTTTACGAAATAAGTATAGCAAAGTACGATTTGCCTACGATCCTTGAGCACATGAGCAGGATCACTAAAGTCTATGTGCGAATGCAGTTTGACAGCTAGGCTGTGTCGTAACTATATTGTAAACGCGCGTTAAAAATACCCGTTCTCATAGGTCGACCACTAAAATTGTGTAAATTAATTTATATACTTATTGAATATATTAAATTATTAAAATATGATAAAACCCATCTTACAAAATTATTAATTAACTTAAAAGCGAAGAAAAATAACATGGAAAAGTAGAACAACTAGGTAAGCTCTACACAATATCATTAATGCGTTTTGATTGAAATAGAAATTTTTCCTTATAGATCGTGCTTACTGAATTCCAACTCATAGTTCAAATGCACACAAGGCCTCCAATCTGACCTCTTTTATTACTGTGACTGTCTCCTAATATATTACCTTACTTATAGGAAACAACCGGGACCGACAGTATAATGTGTTATATGGAATTCATGGGAATGCCCTCAACCTGGTGGAATCATACTTGTCTAGTAGGCAGCAGAAGGTTAGCGTCAATGGTATCACATCTGCTAGTTCTCCTGTCAAGATGGGAGTCCCACAGGGATCAATTTTGGGTCCTTTCCTGTTTTTGGCATATATTAACGATTTGCCTTACATGGTCCACGGTCTAGCAGATATAGTTCTATTTGCCGATGATACGTCATTGATTTTTAAAGTTGATAGGAAGGATACTTCACTAGTACATGTTAATAATACTTTAGCAAGTATATCCAGATGGTTCACAGCAAACAATCTGTTATTGAATGCGAAAAAGACTAAATGTTTGAAATTTTCGTTGCCTAACGTCAGAAGTATAGAACCAATCATAGTTCTTGACGGTGAAAAACTCAATATTGACAATGCAACTTTGTTCCTTGGCATAAATATAGACTCTAAACTGCAATGGAGCACTCATATCACCGAGCTCTCAGGGAAACTAAGCTCTGCAGCTTACGCGGTTTATAAAATTAGGCAACTAACAGATATAGCCACGGCGAGATTAGTGTACTTTGCATATTTCCATAGCTTGATGTCTTATGGGATTCTGTTGTGGGGGTCAGCCGCAGACATAGAAACTATCTTTATACTACAAAAACGTGCGATTCGTGCCATCTATGAGATGCGTCCACGCGAATCCCTGAGGGAATTATTTAAAGAAATAAACATACTGACCCTACCATCCTTAAACATTTATGAGAACATCATGTATGTGCGTAAAAATTTACATAAATTCAAATTAAATAGTGACCTTCATAATTTTAATACCAGAAATAAATACAAAATAGCTGCACCTAGCTTTAGATTATCTAAAACAAATAAAAAGACATTCTTAGGAAATAGTGTACGTTTCTATAATTCTAAAGTCTATTCTAAAGTCAACCAGTACATAGAGGACAAAGATGCCTGGAAACTTCTGCATAGCCGCCTCGCGGCACCTTTAAAGAAAACGAATGTAACCAAACCAAATATTGTAAATCTGTTGAAAAAATTAAGCCCTACAAGTTTCTTGTGCGTTCTTCTTGTAGAGGTATCTTTCCGAAAGCACGGTAGACTCAGTACTGTTTATCTTTATTGACGTGCAAAAGTGTCAGATTATGACCTATTTGAATAAATCTGTTTGAGTTTGAGTTTGAGTTTGAGTTTGATCCGAAACAAGGCAGCGCCCAGGCGAAAAATCTAAATTCATACATACTACACATATTCATACAAACATACATTCACGCCTTTTTCCCGAAGGGGTAGGCAGAGGTGTACCCGCAGGACTCAGTCCCATATTAGATACACCCACATTTCGCCAGTATGTTATTGGTCCCATGTAATAGGGGGCGAGCTTATTGCCATCTACCGGGCACAGTTCCAGACTCCAGGCAGTTATTGAGATAATTCCTAATGGAAAAATCCAATATTTACCCTGCCTGACCTGGGGATCGAACCCGGGAAATCTTGATTGGCAGTCGAGCATGCGCCCTCTACGCCACCGAGGCAGACAATAGAATCTAAATCTAAATTCTAATCTAAATTCGATCCAAGATAATTCAAATTTGAAGGCAAACTTACCACGGAAGCTACAAGATGTTAGAAAAAATACTTATAAGTAGTCTTTAAATACATGCTCATTATATTTAATGACGATCTTATGATATTATAATACTTACTAGGCATAGCAGGCAATTGCTTAGCAATGATGGAGACCACCGTCGCGAACACTCGACCTAAGTCCGCGATCACCGTGAGCGTTAGTGGGATCCCAATAAGGGCGTACGCGATGCAGAAAAGACGGCCCCAGAATGTTTCAGGGACTATATTGCCGTATCCTGTAAAACAAAAATATGCTCGTAACTCTAAAGAGTATTTCGTATCTCTTTTGAATATTTGTGGTAAATAAAATTTTATAAGTGACATAAGATAGCATAGCTTGTCTTTTTTCAAGTTAAAATCTAATTATAGTGATCTGTGGTTAAAATGCATGATCGCTGTTGGGCATAGGTATTAAGTCCAAGGATAATAATGAAATATAAGTACACGACTTGCTTAATATGGGACAACTTCCACAAACGGTCATCTGGTCCCAAACTAGGCAGGGCCTGTACTATGGTAACCAGAAGGAAAGAATACTATTACTACGTAAAGAACCGACACTCACCTCCCCAGGCAGGCAACGAGTAAGTGACGCCCGTACTTACGCACACATTTGAAACGTTATGTTTTCTATGTAGAAGTAGTAGACAATAATTGTGCGCGGGCGATTGTATGGAGTGACGGGGGTCTGGCTGAAGACTGATACATACATTACTTATTATAAGCATATGACACCCAGGCACAGATCAAAGACCAAACAGACGTGCTCATTGCTCATGCGCACACAAATTTTTGACCTGGCCGGGAATCGAGCCCGGGACTTGCGTCTCAGAAGGCAGCGGGGAACGACTGCTAAGCTAACCGATTTTGCTGAATTTTGCTGAATATTAGCTACCTATGTCAAGCTATAAAAAAGTATTACTAAGTATTAGTTAAAATATTTATAAAATTTCGTATTTTTATAGACTAAGCGGTCTTGAATAAAGATTTCAAAATGCACCAATAGGCGGTAGTAGGTGGTATATAAAAAATTCACCGATGACTAATATTTCCACGGTATCTAAATTGATATAGTACCCACTACGCGGAATAGTATGGAGAAGCGGGTTCAAGTCCCGCTCGTAAAATATTAAATAATAAAATATTTAGTAATAAAAGACTCATGGTTTTAGTATTTTACGAGCATTATACTTATTTACTTCAAAAGAAATTTTAGATTATAATGCCAAACCCCAATATTTTCATAGGCTTACCTTATTAGCCGCTGGGTCATTTCAATATAAATCTCTGCGTCGCAATTCTTTACTATATTTTCTTCTTTACTATAGAAACTTGAGTCCTTGTAGAAGCGGAAGGGTCAGACGTGGGAGCGAATACAAATTGCTTTTTACAGGAAAATATAGCGATTTTTCTAGCGATTATTCTAGCACAGAAACTGCGCATGTCACTTAGTTTTTTTTTTAAATGACCTATTTTGTTGGCCTCAGATGGCCTATACAGATTCACCGGGCAGTCATGAGCGCAGAAGGCGCTCGACCCAAAGTGTAAGGGCGACTAGCACAAGGGCACCTAGACGGTATGAAACTTGGCTTGGGCCGTCGCCAGAATACGTGGGGTCAGACTTGCCCTGACACCCCAGACGGGGAGTATCCTGGGCCCTAGGACAATCAATATCAATGGTTTGACCTGTTTGATTATTTGGAGAGAAACTAACCGATCTGAAGGATCTGAGAGATCTTCATCTTAGCCGGCGAGGTCGGTGTTGTGATTGTGTGAGTTGGTGGATCAGGTATCCGGCACTAGTACCTACCGAAAACGGATGTCACATAGTGTTTTAATCACGGTCTTATACTCGTCAAGTCTAGCAGCTACAGTAATGGCGGTACGTCAGCATAATGGTAACGGCTGCGAGAGGCATAACGATAGAAAGATTTGCTGTGCAACGAAGAGAGAATATCGTTCAAGCACTCTGTCTTTGTCGACCCTATTGATGGCAACAGAGTACAGCGGAGTTAACGCGAACGAAAATTATGACATGATCTGTGGACATGATCGTAATAATCTGATATCACAACTGATATATTGTATCTTGAATAACTGGCAAAGTTGTGGTACTTCCCCAGGCGGCCCCCTGCAAAAGAGACCTACCACTACAAACTTGATGATATAGATTAATTAACTATTGGAAACATTGTAGTGTCATGAGAAAACAAATGATGGGAAACGATGTCCGCCCATCCACCTTAACTAAAATCTTGTAAAGTTTAAAAATATGAATCGAATTGTCTTACTTCAGCGCTAAAATTATGTCCGCACTTGCGCTCCTCCGGATAAAGTGACAAACTTGGTTTTTCATACGAAACAAGAGACTTGTAGGTATATATTTTACTCTTGCCTGTGATGCCTATTTTGTGATGGAAAATACTTTGTGTATGCTTACATGGTCTTACACACCTATTGTAGTAAGCACGGTGGAGGAAAAGAAGACGGCTTGAAGTATGCTCCATTTCTCTTCTGATGGTGGAAAGTTCTTTTCTACTTCTAATGACAGGCCGCTTGAAGATGCTTCTTCTAACACCTAAGATAAAAATCAAAATTAAGGGCTTAAAAGGCTTTGCGCACGGCGCGTGTATGTCTTATTTATATATTTGTTAGAACTCCCAATGTGGTATACACAATACAATATTAAACTTATGACTAGGGAATTATGACAGTGTGTTCCCGCATTCACAGGGAGTTTTTGTTATCTCATTGCTACTGAACCGATTAAGCTGATTTTTTTTTGTACAGTCAGTGTAGGAGAAATATACCCTGGCTATAGCCGGGAAAATTGCGAGGGAGAAGACGAAGTGAGTACTTATAATATAACTACACCTTGTTAAATATAGCTTGATTAATGACAGCTGAACAAAAATCAATTTTTCAGTTATATTTTGTTTAATTAGGTACTTGAAAGGTACATACCATATCGGGGTATTTTATTATTCAATCAATTAATCAAATACCCTGATAGCACTTAATTTACGGAAATATCGCCGAAAATTTGATTTTTCTTCAGCTGTCTTTGATCAAATTATATTGGACAAGGTATAGTTGTGCCCCGCGGTTTTACTCGCGTAGCCGCCGTTTCCGTGGGAATATCAGGAATTTCTTTATACATCATAATGGAAACCTATGTACAGCTACTTTCAGCTACCTAGGTCCAAGGGCTGGGGCTGGGCTTTGATGAGTGAGTGTGTCAGTCAGTGAGAAAATAAAGATACTAACTTTGCCCCGTAGAGTCACCTACTCAACCCTGATACCCTATGTTATTCCAAGGCCTTAGCTATCTACATACCTACCATATTTTAATCAAAAGGGTTGAGCACAATGAGACAAAATATAATTGTATTTTGATGATTCTCATTAATAAAAATATGAATTGTAAAAGATATATAAACGTAAAACGTATAATCGTATTATATTAACGTAGAAAAAGATGATGGAAAAAATGTAAATAAGACTTAATGTTAAAACAATAAAAATGAAGACTTGAAGAGAATAAAACCCCCTAAGTATGACAGAAGATGTATGTTATAAAGAATAGGCAAGCCGAAAGAAAGAAGAAGAATGTTAGTCACTGAAACTCCGATCGTGTTGGAGATAGGCTAACTCGCGGGCCGGGCCGATAGCGCCCGGACAGGAAAAAAAGAGAAAGAAATGGGTTGAGCAGCTTTGGCATTAAGGTACACACATACATCACAAGTAAGAAAAAAAGGAAAAATACTTACCCTCTCATAAACAGCAAGGTGATCACTGAGCAATTTTTCCACACTAAAATCCTCTGTTATATTTCCACTATATTCTGAGACAAATCTTATCAGATTCCATCTCTCGGTTAAGAGTCTCTCTCTATGAAACTCTTGTTTTGCCAACTCTGCCGGGTACTCTAGAGCTCGAAATACCTGCAAAAATAAATCTTAAGTCCCATTTTGGTGCCACAAAACTATTTCGACTGAGAAATTAACAAGTTAGTAATAAATGTCTTTGTAAAACTAACCATTAATTAGACTGACCTTCAATTTTAATTATCTCTTTTAACCTAGTAATTTGAAATTACACAAAAAAATAAAAATATGTAGGTATAGTTAATTGTTTATTCGATTAAAATTATTATACACAATATCGTTCTAAAAGTTCTCAAACTCTTTTGCATAGAGACATACTGGACTCCTCTTAAGTTTTGCATCGTCTTTATCCGGGTAGCTATCACCTACAGTTTTACTAACAGGCAAGTATGGCGCGATCATTTTTTGATGAAGTATCGCATGCCAGTCGACATCATGAAACCACAAGTGACTTTTGATATCATAAACAGCAGCTTTGAGTGACCCTAATCGTTTCGTTGGATCCACTTCCAGTAAGCCCTTCACTAAACTTTTACACACAGACGACATGCTAGATGGAGTCTTGAACTGTCCAGCTAAAACTTTCTCATAAAGTTTCATCGGATCACTATTATAGAATGGAGGATATCCCGCGTTCATTTCGAAAATCAATACGCCTAACGCCCACCAGTCCACTGTAAACGTGTATCCTTTCGACATTATTATTTCGGGCGCTAGATATTCTGGCGTACCGCACAATGTCCACGTTCGGTTTTTTACAATCTTACAAAATCCGAAATCACCCAGCTTTATGTACCCTGTTTCATTAACAAAGATGTTTTCCGGTTTTACGTCCCTGTGAATGATGTCGCAATAGTGAAGATATTCCAAAGCGAGAATCATTTGAGCCGCGTAGAATATAGCCAGTGGCTCAGACAACATTCCAAATTTCTTTATCAGAGTATACATTTCGCCACCAGATTCGAAGGGCAACACGAGATACAAGTTCAAGTTATCCTTGCAGGAGAAATCTAGAGAAATCAAAAAGGGAAAGTTCACACTTTGTAATAGTTTTTTCTCCGAAAATACTTGTTTTACATTGTTCCTTTTGACAATCTCGGTCTTATCTAATACTTTCATTGCATGATAGTGAAAGGTAGTAATATCACGAACCAAAAACACTGTTCCGAAGGATCCCATTCCCAGTGGTTTTATCAAATCAAAATCTTCTGGAGATTTGGGGATAGGCACAGGGTTAGCCAGGCGATATGCCAAGTCTTGTTTCAGTATATCCAGATATTTGTTGTGATTAATTTGCTGTTCATGGGTATAAGTGACTGTCTTATCTACGCTAACACTTCTATCAAATTTATAAGTCATGATATTTTAATGATACAGCAATACTTCGTCATTATAATGAATTTTGTTCATATTCGTTTACTTCTACTATAAAATAATTATCACATGCTTTTAACGAAACTACGCTCAAAGACAATCATAAAATCTTAACTTCTTTATAATAATTAGTTGGTATTCTTTTTTATGATCTTAAATCAATATAAAATGTATAAAATAATTAAAGTAAATCATGGTCTTATATTATCTCCGCGGGAATTCTTGGTTTGTGACAAATAGGCAAATAGGTTTGTGAGACGTCTACAATGCCAGCTTTCAAAGAGAAGAACCATAATATAGTGATCTGTGAGAAGAACCACAAAGAATAATATCTCGGAGCAATTATTAAGCCTGGAGAGCGAGCATTGAATTCAAAGTTTTCTAAGTAGTCGCACTCTTTCATCAAATGTACTTAGTAATGCAATAGAAAGAGACGACACGCTGCTATCGATTTGACATTCAAATCCACATGTTGCCGTTTTTATTTCAAAATTAAGCCAAATCACACGCGATTGTCACCTGGTGGTCACTCGACAGCAATTAGTTGAAATAAAACGGTTTCATTGAGCCGAGGGATTGCGCCACCCCCGTGTAATATATTATAAGAATAATAGATGTTATCTATATTATTTGGTCTATGACATTTTACTTACTAACAAGACAGCGCACTGTGTCGAAAAAACGGTCCCGAGTGAGAAACCACTTGCAGAGTGTCTATCCTTTTCAACTGTGGTGACCACAAAACGAAAGAACGATAGTTATAGAGAAAAAAAATTGCGGCGTTTTTAATTTTTGCCGCGTTTTAGTATCTGAAAATTTAATTTTGTTACTTAGCTGTGTTTTAACTTGAGGACGGCAGTACGGTTTACCGTGCGTGGTTTTTAACCGCATCCGTTTGAAATTCTAAGCACCAGCGGGTTTTTCCCGCGCCTGATTTTCTATAGAAAAAACCACGAGCGGTAAACCGCTGGGGCTAAAATAGGATACGTGAGTGTGTCACCCTCACAAGACCCTGCATTATATTGTGTTTGTTAGACAAGGACATATTCAGTTAGACGAACCTCTCATCTGGATATTACATATGCTAAAGCAGTACGGTTTAAATTTTATGTGGCAAAAACTGACAGTGCGCGGTCTTGTTAGTAGGTAAAACGTTTTGGATCTTCCTATATAAATGCAAAGTCTATGAATACCTATATATAGGCACAGAACTAGGAGAACATAGAACCAAATTAAACACTTTGCAAAAAAGTATCATTGCATACGACTTGTAATAACAAAGGACTGTACATACCTAAGCCACCGACCTGCCAACACCACCCGACGGTTTTTTGTCATCAACGATAGTATGCACAGGCTCATATCGCCGACATGATTATTGTTGGAATTTGTTGGCGACAACATTTACCGGCTTCTGTCAGGGGCTTAGGTGTATAGAGTTCTTAAGATTATATCCTGAATTCGATCCGGCTAAGCTTCAAAGCTGTTAAACTAATTTGAATAAGAGGTCAGGAAAAATCTGAGAAAATATCTTATTTCCCGGTACTAGAAAAATTTTGTAAGTACAAAATTTGCTAGATGCTTTTGAACACTAGCAACTCTAAAGAAACATTCTAAAATAAATAAGATACCAGGTTATCTAACTTCTGCCTGTTTATTGCACCGAATTAACTAAATTAAGTGTAGCTAACATTCGCTTATAATCACGATTTACTGCAGTTTTCCTTTAAAAGTCTTGAAATTCTTCTTCATACATACATTTTGATGATTTCTGCAGCTTTGGTTGACTTATTTCTGGGAAATTACTCGTATCTCCAGGTGAAGTACATATCGGTACAAACGGAGGATCAGTTCTCTGGTGTAAAATATTTTGCCAGTTTATGCCCTGGAACCACTGGTGACTTTTTATATCATAAACTCCAGCCTTCATCGAGCCTAGGCGTTTAGTCGGATCCACCTGCAGCAAACCTTTTATTATACTCTTACTGTCTCCCCCCACACCATCTGGACATTTGTACTGACCATCCAAAACTTTTTCGTACAGTCTACTCGGGTCAGAAGCAAAGAACGGAGGGTGTCCTGACAACATTTCAAAGATTAGAACACCGAGCGCCCACCAGTCGACCGCGAACGAGTAACCCTTGGACATTATCACTTCAGGTGCTAAGTACTCAGGCGTACCACAAAGAGTCCACGTTTTCTTTTTGAGCACTTTGGAAAAGCCAAAATCACACAATTTTATGTAACCATTGGAATCGATCAGAATATTTTCAGGTTTTATGTCTCTATGTACTATATCACAGAAATGTAAATACTCCAATGCTAAAACTACTTGACAAGCATAAAACTTGGCGAGAACATCTGAAAAGTTGCCGTATTTCTGAATATAAGTGAACATTTCTCCTCCTATTATATACGGCAATACAAAATAGAGGTATAAGTTGTCTTTAAAAGCCGTATCTAGCGATACGAGTAATGGAAACTGGATGCTCTGTAGAATTTTCTTCTCCAATATTAAATGTTTTACGTGTTTCCTTTCATACACAACCTCTTTATCGACTACTTTCATAGCATGGTAGGTGAACGTAGCTTTGTCTCGGACTAAGAACACTTCGCCGTATGCTCCGTTACCGATAGCTTTTATTCTATCAAAATCGTCTGGTTTTTTCAAAATTCCCGATGGGTCTTCGTACTTTTTAACAAACTCTGCCTTCAGCAGTTCCAAATATCTTATATGATCTTGATGATTCTGTGTAGTGTATGATGATTTTGCCATACCACTTTAAAAATACCAATAATGCCATTTAAAAATATTATTTACTAGATATATTTTCTCTAAAAATATAAACATATAAAATTCATTGTATTTATTGCGCTTTACTGCAAGGGTCATTTGTCATAACCACCTTGACAATGCATTGACAACCGACAACACTAAAATTTTGATTAGTACACATAAAAAAATTGAGAAGTAGATCAAAGAGGCAGATTAATTAACCATTAACCAACCAAGATTACCCATTTAAGATTAACCATTTTATATTTATTCATATAATTCTATAAATACCATTTTAGGAAATAATATATTATACCCTATTAAGTATTTTCGTGATCAATCTCGAGCCTCGTTCGTTTTGGTTCGAGTCATGGCAAGGCTCAACTCATGGAGCTATTCCACTTGCACCACACCGCCTCGCCGCAAGTCAAGAAAGGCACTCGAACAGCGGCTGCCTTTAAATGGATACGAGGCTTTATCGAAGATTTTTTAAAGAAAATTACTCTGAAGCGATTCAACGTCATTGAGAAAATGGGAGAATTTTCTTACGTAGTGTACCTCGGTGCGTAATGTTTTGGATCTCCTTATTTATGATGTCTTTTTAAATATTATGGCCGTCATAGAGAGAAAAAATGGCCATTTCAAATTATGGTAAGAAGAAAAGCGCATAAGCAGACTTCAGAGCGATAGAAGAAGAAGACTAAGAGAAGATTGATTTTCCTATGCAATGGTCTATAACTGAAATTATCGGTAATTGGTTTATAGCCATTTCACAAGGACACCGTGTTGCCAAATGAAATTTCTTTCTGTTGAAAAATCGACATGTCATCCGATGAAGGCAGAAGACACATTTACTCACCACATCCAGGAGGGTACTCACATGCAAAACAAGAACTATATTCCCAATACCTTAGAAAACTTCACCACGACTTCATCGATACGTGGAACGAGAAATCAGAGAGCAACGCTAAGATAGGGGACTTCGAGAGATTGAAAGTTCTCGGTACTGGAGCGTTTGGAGTAGTGTATCTTTCAAAACATGTTCAAACCGGCAAATATTACGCGATGAAAATGTTAGAAAAGGAGAAAATAGTCAGATTGAAGCAGATAGAGCACAGCTACTACGAAAAGAAAATATTGTGCGGGCTGAACTTCCCCTTCGTGGTGTATATGAAGTATTTTTTCAAAGATAACGTTTACCTCTACTACGTGTTGCCATTCATAGCCGGCGGAGAGATGTTCTTACATCTACGCAAAATGGGAAAGTTCGAGGAAAGCTCTTCTAAGTTTTACGCTGCTCAGGTAATTTTAGCTTTGGAGTATCTGCATGCCTGCGAATTGGTGTACCGTGACTTGAAACCGGAGAACATTCTGATAGACAGGGCGGGATACATTAAGATAACTGACTTCGGTTTTTGTAAGCTCATTAGAGGACGGACCTGGACGCTCTGCGGCACTCCCGAATATTTGGCGCCGGAAATAATACTGAGCAAGGGCTACGGCATGTCCGTCGATTGGTGGTCCCTCGGCATTCTGTTATTCGAGATGAGCGCAGGTCACCCGCCCTTCTACGCCTCGGACCCAATGAGAATTTATGAAAAGATCGTCGCTGGGAAGTACCGGTGCCCTTCTCATTTTTCTTCAGAATTGAAAGATTTGATCGGACATGTTCTACAAGTGGATACGACAAGACGGTACGGAAATCTAAAGGATGGCGTATTAGATTTTAAGAATCACAAGTGGTTTCGAGAGGTCGATTGGGATAACCTTCTGAATAATCGGGTTCAGCCTCCTTTTATACCCAAGGTCCGGTCACCCGGTGATACGACTAATTTTGATACATTTGATGACGAAAAGTTTAAAGAAAGTCCGGTTTCTATGTACGCGGAAGAATTTGCCGATTTTTAATTTGAAAGGATTCGCATATTTTGCGGAATAAGATATCAGTCTTATTAGATTTTTGAGATATTACTGAATAATAAGGATATTATTTAGTTTAAGTAATTAAGTTGCTATGGAGAACGAGTAGTTTAATTTCTTTTTTCATTCCTATAACATATGAGAACTTTGACAATAAAGAAAACATTTTCATAAAAGCTTGAGTATTTATTTAATCACGGGTTAGCGGGTAAATACACATAAGATTTTCAACGGAAAGAAATATAATTTGTTAGGGAAATAGAAATAACTATAAATGTAATGTAAATAAATGTAACGAAGAATAAATTTTAAAATATTGTGCACTAAGAATCAATAAAAAATTAAATTGTAAAAAAATATAGTGTACCCATCGTTTTCGCCACTAATCATACACCGAAAAACATATACTGTAAGAACATATAAGTTTGCTATATTTTGTGTAACATAAAGTTCCCAACTATAGCTAGACCGCATAATTGAGTCCTCGCCTGCGGGGTACAGGGGCGGCGAGGGGCGCGCTGTGCCTGCCGCCCGCACCTTTCCAGTCCTACGCACCTTTACCCCGCAGGCGAGGACTCAATTAATCGGTCTACCTATAGCTCTATACTTCTCCTCTATATCTTCTACCAATATTCATTGAAATCGGTTGTACTATTTGGTGTGAAAATGTAACAGATAGAGCTACTTTCGCAGTAATAATAAGTATTTTGGCTGAGTTTCATTAACTTCAACGAATACTAAAGCTAACGTAACCGTCAAATAATCGTGGATTAGACTGTGCGTTGCACCATAATGTTGATTTTAACATAATTAAACAGTTGTTAAATAGGTGTATGCAACCTAAGGGCGCAGCTCGTAATATTGGATTAACCGAAGGTTTGAGGGCCGGTTTCGTATTAGTTAAAGTTAGTTGGTATCAATCAGCCTTAGTATGGATATATACATACCAAGCCACCTCCTCCACAGTATAGCATAAGGGCCACAAACAGGCCGGCGTGTGACAGAGCAGCTCTCGGACAGAAGTTCCCCCATCTCGGCTTAGGCGGAGTTCCCATCAGGGTCTCCGTCTCCCACGAGACAGCTTTCACGTTCTTGCACATGCTTTCTACTTAGTCCTTATCACTTTACGCCACATTTTCATACACTTTTAACGTTTTCAACTTAATAACTCGGTTTTAATTACAATGCACATAGAGTAAATATGTTTCACCTTAAATTATGGACTTCCTGAAAGTCTAAATGAGTGTCAAGTTTATTTAGTATTCAGGAGTTCCTTATTCTTTGTCTACATCATAATAGAAATCTATAAGCAATTTCAGCTCAATGAGAACTCCTCAACTCTTGGGCGTTGATCGCCATGAGAAGCGGAGAGGTGAGAGTTTCCCATGTAAGCATAAGGTAAGTGTGTTAATCACTCAGCAAGGGCTTTGAATTTGTATATACAACTTATTATAAAAGGGTGAAGTAATACTTATGGAGAAAGATCTCGCGTCAGACTGAACAACTTCGCCGATCTTTTGCAAGTTGTTTAGTTTGATGGGTAGGCACTACACTCTTTTGTAACACATTGTATAGAGATGGACAATAAATGGAAACTTATACAGTCACATTAAATACTAGGCATACTTTCGAATATTTCTATTAATCTAAGAAACCTTTAAACATAACATATGCATACAATCACGCCTTTTCCCAAAGGGGTAGGCAGAGATGTACCCAGGATTCAGTCCCATCGTAGGTTAACAATTTTTAACAATTGACCTGACCCGGGGATCAAATCCGGGACCTCATGATCGGAAGTGGAGCTTGCGCCACCGAGGCAGAACCTTAAAACATGATAATAATAATTATATTACGCTTGCGTGACCTTATTAACAGTTACCTAATCCAAAATTTCTTAAATTTTCTTTACTTACCTACTTACCTAATTTTTCATTATACTCAGAAATTTTAAAGAAAGATTTATAATAAAATATATTATTGTAACAAGTATTTGTAACGTTGATATATTTAAATCTGGACTTCCACTCCAACCAACTGAACCGACGAACTGAAACTGATCAACTATTTTTCTTTCTCAACGATACAACTTTTTGGGTTGATTCTATAGAATATAGGTCGCGTCACGGTTTAATAGCGTTCGGCGAAAGTGGAGTGGGGCTAGGCGCAAGTGTATTGGTCTAAAAAGTCCTAAAAGATTTAAAAATCGATTTCGCGACTTGTACCTATAGGGTAAGTAGCTAGAAAATGTATAGCATACCAGTAAATGTACCACGTCTTGATAAGAAAATGTGTGTTTATTTGTGTGATTTTTACCTCTGCATGCAAAAAGAAACACCTTATTTTATAGCGGGTGAAACACAGCCAATAAATAAATAGTTCCATACCTAAATTGCTGGTGATTATCATGAACTAATGAACTGCCATAATTCTGAGATAATAACCTTCTATCTGGTCACGTAAAGTCATACACTATACTCACGTAAAGACACTATTTATTGTTAACTCAGTAGGTATACCTAATATAACGGCTAAGAATTTCCTACATTAGAAGCTCGGCTATTTTGTGGTATTGTGTTACATATAGAAAGCAGTCCAACGAATAAACAGTGGATATTATATGATAATATTTCTGCGAATTATCATCTTTATTTCTGACCCAGGTCACGTTCTTACATTTTTACATGATTTTCTTTTATGCCAAATGCGAAGTCGTAAGTTGTTTTGGTACGGGCGAACAGTTATTGTTTCTTTCATATGACGAATTCTCACGCCATGTGCATATTTACAATGAATTTTGGAGACCTTCGATAGGTATAGTAAAGGTAATGTACAAGTATAAGATATAGATAATTCCAAATGAAAAAATACAACACACGGCGGGGATCGAACCTGAAACCCCATGATCGGTAGTCGGCTTACGCCCACTACGCCGCCGAGACAGTAAAACAATAATAATGTAGGTACATACACATACATTATTATAGGTATATCTGTCGTCGTGGAGTTACCGGCTTTGGAATAGTGATCCACCCTCTACCCGTGGTTGCCGTAAGAGTTAACAGATCCAGAGGACGGGACAGCTGCAGTGTCCTCTGCAAAAACCATCGAACTCTGCTCGACGACCCGCCTGTCAAGCGTGTCGAGTATTGGCAAAACCCCTCTTTATGGGGGAGGCCTATGTCCAGTGGTGGATTACCAAAGGCTAAAATGATGATCATGATGATGAGGTATATCTGAAAAACGACTCAAAATCAAGGCATTCTGTAGTAGTCAGATAAAAACATTCTTGTAAATATTTATTAAACTTTCAACGTTTTATGTGTTTCGTTATAGCATTATTAAAATTTACGGTGTACTTAAAAATAAGCACATCTTTTAAGTATTTTCTTCTTTAAGTTTCTTAAATCTTAATTCTTAATCTTTTAAGTTTAAATTTTTTTTTTTTTTAGAGAAAATTAGCATTTATGTGTAGGTAATAAAAAAACATTATTAAATTTGATATTTTTAAAACAAATAATGATTGCCTCGATGGCGTCGTGGGTGCATTATCAGATCGATGGGGCGCAAGCTTGCAAGTCCCATGTATGTAATATATACTGTCGAAACGTGGGTGTACCTACTATTTACCTAACTGAGTCCTGGGTACACCTCTGCCTGCACCTTCAGAAAAAAGGCGTGATTGTATGTACTGTAATATGTTGTTTTACTGTCATGTTTTTTTTGTGTATTCATGAAGTAAAAACAAATGGAGTAAATACCGACGCATTAAGTGATAGGGGTGCGACATATTAGGTAATCTCTTATCGAGGAAGATTTATGAGCGCTGCCAGCTTTTGGTCCACATTGAGTTTTTAGTTTTGCTTTCACCAGCATAGATGCCAATCTCTCACACAATGGTAACACTTATCCTTGTTTCTTACTAAATCGGCAGAATCGAGCTATAAACTTTGAAATAGTAAGCGCTCTCTATAGATATTTAAAAAATCCATTGATTGATCTGGTTTGCGTAAAGGAAGGTTTGTCTTGTCTGAGTATGTATGTAAGTATAATATTTTTGTCATTAAATTTGTTATGACATGTACTACCCAGTACAGTACCTACTTACATATTAGTACATGTTCCCGACGTGGATGGCAGAGACTATTTCTCCCTATTTGCTACGATCCTGACATACGAGTTTTGCTTTTTTCACTTACATCACATTCTACATAGGTACATGCTCGTAGATTGTAAGTAGTTATGACCTGGCCTTTCTAAAGATATTTATTTTACATCATCCTACTAATAATTAACCGATTGAGCTGGAACTCGGTACCTATATGTAGTTTAGACCCTGGAATAGCACATTAAGTAGTTTTTATCTCGATATTCCCACGGGAACGATGATAACGCGAACGAAATCGCAGGGCACAGCTAGTGACTGTACTTATGTACTTATGTACACAGTATATACTTACTCATCGGTCGTTTTGAGTATATATAAGTGCTTCTCCTAGCTTCGTATTTTTGTATCGCATAATAAATCAGCCGACAATTCGTTCTCACTATTATTGCTTCGTCAACCTTGAACTGACGCCTTAACGTTAATAAAATATTATCTACTTACAGAAAATAACAAATAAACTAAATGGATATCGATTTTTATTGCGGAAAGCACTTCACAGAAAAATCAGATGAAAGCTTAGCTCATAGCCTCACAGGTTTCTATGGTAAGTAAGTATGGTACCTGAACGTAATAAAAAAAATTGGATTATATGAGAATATCTATGGGGAGGCCTATGTTCAGCAGTGGACGTCCTATCGCTGAGATGATGATGATGATGATGATGATGATACGTTTTCGAAAATTATATGTCTACGAATTACCCAATTTTACATTTTTTATAATCAGGCTTTGAAAAAAAAGACAGAGAAGAAAAAAACAAAAAATAGAGAATAGGTCTTCGAAAGCTTTTGTTAGTTTTATTGCCTGGTTAATGATTAATTTCAAACAATATATCTATTAAAAAATTCAGTCATTATATGACTGATTGCCTAACACACTCACCGATCAACGCTCAGCCTAAAACGCTTGGACCTAAAAAAAGAAATTTGGCCTGATGTTTTTCATTATAGTGTAGACAAGAAGTAAGAAAGGAATTCCCGAATCCCACGAGAACGAACAAAAAAACTGAAGTAGGTACATATCCATCTCGGTATACTGGAACCGGCTAATTCTACTATATTTTTTTTAGATTCGTCAATAGTGCAAAACAATCCTAATATCCTTGGTAGGTAATGGCTATCCAATTATACCGTTTAAAGATCTTTATTTAATGTACCTAGGTCTGCAATGCCGTAGAGTTACATAAGAACGTAGAGCAAAGCCCAATAGTCTAGCTAAGGAACAAAACGCAACAAGACCTAAATATTAAAGTACTGAAAACTTTCTTAAGTACATGATAAGGAACATAATGAAATAAGTATTAAATGAAATGAAAAACATTGTTCTGAGTCATGAAAAAAAACCTCCCTACTTTTGGTAAGTCCATAGGCGGCGGTAACCTCTCACCATCAGGCGACCCATCTGCTTAACCCACCTATGGCATAAAAGAATGCTTATATTCCAAATATCCAACGAACTTACAAGGCTTATTTAAGGAAAGGGTCATAATGTCACCACATGTGCCTAACTATCAATAAAATATACAGAACACCCGAAAACTAATAACAGTGCTTATAGCGACACTCAAACTGTGTTAAAACCTACCAATGGTCACTGAATTAAGTACCAATGTTAATAACATGAATTAACTACGTATTGTTTTAACTATTAAAGATGTTGATTACCGTATTTAAAACAATCACGCACGATCACAAGTTATCAAATAAAGTTGCGAACTTTCGACAGCAGCTGCAAAATATGGCAACATGCCCTCCCGTCCGTGGCTCGCGATCAACTGAAAGCGGCTTCAGACTTCAGATGATTTCAGGAATTCGCATCTCGAAACTTACGGGCTAAAGCCCAGCGTTTATTAGCTTTGTTATTGCGGTGGAGTTAAGCACATTAGTTAGATGATAACGTTACAAGATTGTTTGCTTGGAACTTAGGCTTTTCTATAGTTTCCTATTATAAATTTGAAAGTTTAAATGAATGTGCGTGTGTTTGAGTTTGTTTCCTTTATAAGTCAAAACTTTTAAACTAATTCAGCTGTTTGGTGTGTAAGTAGTTAGTCCAAAGCCTAGAAAAGAGCTTGGATTGTTGTTATTGTGCCAAGTAAAGAATTCAGACACAATGTCATGTTGTAGAGTTATAGAGTTATGCATAACTCTATAGCCTCGTAAGGCCCAACCTAAATTTAGGACGATATATATTACGACCCAACGTCTTAAAAATAGTGCAAGTAGTTGCGGCCCAGGGTGATTTTTTAATCAACAATTTGTTGATGGCTGATTTAAATGGCGGGATTATTTCAACCCAAAAATACATAATATTATATCATGTCATAATTTTAGGTCGCTGGGCCGCAATTTAATGATTTCAAAAACTGTCTTGGGCCGGAGTATTTTTGTCATTAAATTGGGCCTTACGAGGATAGAATACTCTTATTGTCCCCAAAAAGTATATAGACTTCTTTCTTCTTTGTAGTGGTAGGCCTCTTTTGCAGGGTACCACACCTTTGCCAGTTATTCATCCGCCAAGCATTCATGTGCAAACATTACTGTGTTCCGGTTTGAAGGGCAATGTTACCAGCGAAATTACTGGGCATGACGAGATTCAACAACTGATATCTCAGGGTGACAGGCGCAGTGCAGTGCCACACAGATTTTTTTAATTTTAAAACACTGGGTGGCACTGTGTCTGATATGGGCAATCATGATGCTTACCATCAGGCACTTGATTTGCTCGTCTTGTCACTATCATAAAAAAAAAAGACGATGTCAATACATATTACCTATATACGAGTTCATATATGCCTATGTAAGTAAACAAAGTATAGCTGATTCGGATTGTCGACAATGAGCGGCCTTATCGCTTTAAGCTATCTCTTCCAAGCAAGCCTTCAGATTCTGATTCTGATTCGTTGATATCGTCCTGTGGGAATGTCCGGAAAAAAGTACCCTGTGTTATTCTAGTCTACACTATTACATACCGAATTTCAGCCCATGGCAGAGTAACAAACATCCATCCATCCTCACAAACTTTCGCTATTTAAATATTAGTAGAACTTAATAGGTAGGTACACACAATAATAAATAGTAATTAAGCGAGCGAGCGAAACGTCTGTTTCGAGATTGGCCAAAAATGCTTTTTTGTATCGGGCTGTCAGTCAGTCACTATTTCTTTTCTCGCCTACGGGGTCGCATTATTCCACCGATTTTGACGAAAATTGTCATCACACAAATTCCTTGATTAATTAAATTTTTTTGATCGCGATTTTTGTTTTGGGGGAAATTAGCGAGGAAAACGGTTTACATCGCAAGCGAACTATACTGTATATGCGATCTGGCGCTGCATGTTTGAATAATTTGGTTAGACGACATAACTTATGTTTCAGCACTGCAGCAACTTTAATGAGCTATTACCAGTATTTGAACAAATATTTTTTACGAACGTTCTTGAACGTGAGGTCTACTGTTCTCACAGAACCACTAGTACCTAGTATTTAGTTGTACCTGAAATATTTATGTGGCTGCTACGATAGGTGCTCACGGTCACGTTATATTGTTTTATTTAACGTTCAACCCGATACGTTCGTTGGTCACGTAATAAAATAAACCAGGGTAAGCGGTCATGCCAATGCTTATATCTCACTTCATTATGTACACGCGACCGCCTGATCGTTTATCTGATAAAGTACACGTAGGTTCTACGACTATAGGTTAATTTTAATGGTAGGCGTTAATAAAATGCAGGTGAACAAAAAAATTTTATAGCGGAGAAAATGCTTGCTAAGTCCTAAAGTTATGAAAAAGGAAACGGGCTTGAAATCCAAGGAAGCTGGGCCCAGAAAACCTTTCAGTCTATCTTATTATAGGATAAATAATGTTATTCACAATTAATTTGCATTCCGCAATGTAGCGTAAAAAAGGTAGGATGCGAGCGGTGAGAAAAAGTAAAGGCATAGGAATTTAGAAGAGAGGATGTGGTATAAGTATTTTCCCGGCAGCAGAGTGAGAGTCAGGCCCGGATCTAGGGGAGGCAAATTGGGGTACCCGACCTGGTCGGCAGTTTCAAGGCTCGCCCCCTATTACATGGGACCAATAACATACTGGCGAAATGTGGGTGTATCTACTATGGGACAAAGTCCTGGATACACCTCTGTCTACCCCTTCGGGAAAAAGGCGTGAATGTATGTTATGTATGTTTAAAATTAAAAAAGCTTCCTCCACAAAACCCCTAGCATACGAAAGCCTCACTCACCGTCTGTTTCACTCACTGTCAACTTGTAAGAAAAAGGTGCCACACAGGCCCACACCACAATAATTTATCTCGAGTTCTGGAGATAGGCATGGCAGCCCTTCCCCCGGCCCACCTGGTTAGAGGTTCAAACACCTCAAAATTCGAGGAGCTGTGTAAAAATTTTAAAAAATGTCGCCGCCTTCATCATTGTTATAATAATCATAAAATTGGGCGCGCCACTATCAATTTTCTGCCCCGGTTCCAAAATCGTAGATGGGAAACTAAAGTCAAATACAAAGTGTGGGAATCCAAAGTGGGAGACTAAATAACTATAAGCCACGGTAAAATTCCTAAAAGGTCACAATTCTCTTTTGCGTGATTTCAGAGGAAAAATTCCTTGTGACATTTCAGATAGAATTCCCAATCCTTGACCAACGGCCAATTTTGCGGCATTACTACAGGCAGGCGGGAGGATAAATAAAAATAATAACGTGCAATAAATATTAATTGGATAGACCCACCATATCACCTAATAATCCACCAGCCAAACCTAATAAACACAATAACTTATGGGCGCCGCTCGTACAAGTAAATCAGCGTTTTTATTCGACCTCTGTGGATTATAACGAGGCTTCTCCTACATAAACATCGCAGCAATTTCGTCTTATTACCAAGCCACATTGAATTACAAGGAGCTGGTGACTATGTAAAGGCTGATTTACTAACCAGTACAATAGCAAGTGGTCACGCCTGAGTGCTTGGAAATTGGGAGGCAACGCCACGCACCCAAATTGGTACCTATAGGGGATGTGTGTACAGAATAACACAAAATTATCATGATACTCGTATACTTGCAGCCACTCGGAACTAAAATTATTATAGGATTAAAAACGCACTAGTTGCTCTAAAACTGCTGTAGACGGACAATCCCGCGAGTATTATCTTCCTTTCAAATTATTTTTCTGTAATTTCATCATAAAGTGCGCACGTGTATCTATATGTGCGTGATTGTTTTAACCCGTTGTAATGCACATCACCTTCTGTGTGTAAAAATTTCGTAACTGTACTTAAGGCAGGTACAGTAACAATTTTTTTGCAGTCAAAAAAACAATAAAAAATTAATGATTTCTGATATAGATTTTTTTACATTACCTGTGCAACGTGTTACAAAAAGGTGTAGTAATACTTAGGTGGTGTAATCTACCCGTCAATCTAATCAACTTGTTAAAGAAAGAATTGCAAAATTAGCGAAAAATATTTCGCCTTTTACCATACAATTGCTGCAATGCAAATGCTGATCGGCAAACTGAGTTAGGCGGCAGCTCGAGACCGCAATAAACTTGACCGCGCGGTCGCCTCGCCACCTTTATGGTAAAAGATGTTTATTTTCTCAAAACAATTTAAAAAATTCACTTGCCGAGAAAACACTATTTGAAACTATTTATAGTTATAATTTAGATGCCGGTAGGCATAGAATAATTATTAATTATATTATGTTTAATATTTCTATTTTTTTGTGGGGGGCGACTGGAACGCGGGCGTAAAATAGTACAGTCAGGAGAGAAAATAACGTCTTAAAGTTAAATACATACATACATACATTCACGCCTTTTTCCCGAAGGGGTAGGCAGAGGTGTACCCAGGACTCAGTCGCATAGTAGATACACCCACATTTCGCCAGTATGTTATTGGTCCCATGTAATAGGGGGCGAGCCTATTGCCATCTACCGGGCACAGTTCCAGACTCCAGGCAGTTATTGAGATAATTCCTGATGGAAAAATCCAATATTTAACACTGCCTGACCTGGGGATCGAACCCGAGACCTCTTGATTGGCAGTCGAGCATGCGCCCTCTACGCCACCGAGGCAGTCAAAGTTAAATGTCATGGTAATGAAATTTACTAAACAAATCATACTGATTATTTTTGTATTGAAATAGAGAATAGAATAATACTTTATAGCATACCAAACAAGAAACAATGATAAAAAAGTCACAATACAAAACACATTTTTAAACAACCGGGGTCTTAGCGCGTGCCAGGTTTAGCAAGTTTGTTTTTTGATAACTTGGTGGACGTGAACGATGAAAATTTTACGTCTTTGTTTGAGAAGTTGAAATTGCGAAATTGCGAATGTTTATGCGAATTTCGCAATTCTTTTTTTGCAAGTTGAAAAGGAAGATCAGTATTACTTCAATTTTTTATGATTAATAACCTATAATACCTATATTATATATATACCTATAAACAAAAACATAACATACATTCACGCCTTTTTCCCGAAGGGGTAGGCAAAGGTGTACCCAGGACTCAGTCCCATAGTAGATACACCCCATACACCCACATTTCGCCAGTATGTTATTGGTCCCATATAATAGGGGGCGAGCCTATTGCCATCTACCGGGCACAGTCCCAGACTCCAGGCAGCTATTGAGATAATTCCTAATGGTAAAATCCAATGTTTAACACTGCCTGACCTGTGTGTGTGCGGTGTTCAGCAACAAAATTCATTCAACAAAATTCAGCACTCTAGGTCGAAGGGTTGGGCCCTTGGACCTAGAGTGCTGAATTTTGTTGGTTGGGCTTTTTAGGGCGTAAATTCGGGGGTGAGTGTTTTTTTATGCCATAGGTGGCAAACAAGCAGACGGTGTGCCTGATGGTGACCGGTTACCGCCGCCTATGGATACCTGCAACACCTAGGCTATTGCCAGTATGTTGCCGACACTTCACGAGTCTATTCATTCTCCTTTTGAAGAGCATGTTGTAGCTCAACGGGAAGACCGCAATAGGGAGATCATACCATAGTTTGCACGTATGCGGTAGAAAAGGACGGAAAAATCGCAAAACGTTCACGTATCGATTATGTGCGGATGAGCTCTCAGATGATGGTGAGTGTGTCAGTCAGTCAGGACTTTGATTTTTATATAAAGAGATAAGGTAACGTCGAGTATAAAATTGAAGCGCAAGAGCACCGGGCGACTTTACTAACATAACATACAATCACGCCTTTTTCCCGAAGGGGTTGGCAGAGGTGTCCCTAGGACACAGTCCCATAAATGATGGTAAGCCCATACTTCGCCAGTATGTTATTAGCGACTTTACGTTAATAGCCAAAAACTTTTTTCTTTTTACAATACAAACACTGAACTGAAATTAGACAGGGATCCATAGGCCAATGGCCAACATTTGTCTATATAGGTTAGATGTTGTCAAATTATTATTATTAAACCTTTGAATTGAATATTATAATACTAACACAGTCACAATTTCACTGTATACTAACCAATAGATCTATGGTCTGAAGAAATTAATTATGTTTTTTTTTTAATTGGCACAGATTCTGAATTCTGAAGACACATTCCATACAATTTTGTCGCAAGTATCATAAAGGTTATAAAGTTACAGAGCTAGAAATTGTATTAGTCAAACAAGACAGCTCTCATGTCGTTTATGTGCTAAAGGGGATCAGAAGGGAAATGCGGACAGCTATATTCCTATCGGAAAATGATTAAGATGTCAAATGATGATGCTTTGAATAGAGTAGCACTTAGCTTTCTGTGTGCTAACACACCATTAGATCGATCGTCAATAGATGTCATCAATCGATTCTAGACAAAAATTGTTGAAGTCGATCGATAGTTTTTACATACATACATACTTTCACGCCTTTTTCCCGAAGGGGTAGGCAGAGGTGTACCCAGGACTCAGTCCCATAGTAGATACACCCACATTTCGCCTGTATGTTATTGGTCCCATGTAATAGGGGGCGAGCCTATTGCCATCTACCGGGCACAGTTCCAGACTCCAGGCAGTTATTGAGATAATTCCTAATGGAAAAATCCAATATTTAACACTGCCTGACCTGGGGATCGAACCCGGGACCTCATGACTGGCAGTCGAGCATGCGCCCTCTACGCCACCGAGGCAGCCGAGATAGTTTTTACATTTACCTACTTATATCGATAGACGTCGTTTAATCGATTCTTCAATTGATTTATTGGGGTGGGAACACGCCTTAAGACCTACCCTCATAGTCTTCTCTAGAATATTTGTACACCACTAATATTATACCTACATATAATATTAATTTTTAAACTTACGCGATTCGACCACATATTTTATGAAAAGAACGGAACTTAATCGCGGTGAAAACATTTTTTTTATTTTCCTCGACGTTTTGAGTTCCGTTCTGAGTTGCATCAGCCGTGGTCACGTGAACTTGTCGACGTTAATGATGTGACCTTTAATTACTTGTGAAATTCCTTTTTTTTTAATAGTGAGTGACAAGACGAGCAAATCAGGTGCCTGATGGTAAGCATCATGATCGCCCATATCAGACACAGTGCCACCCATGTTTTAAAGTTCAAAATTCTGCGCGGCACTGCACTGCGCCTGTCACCCTGAGATATGAGTTGTTGAATCTCGTCACATAACATAACATAACGCCTTTCTCCCGAAGAGGTAGGTCCTGGGTGTACCCAGGACTCAGTCCCATAACAGGTACACCCACATTTCGCCAGTATGTTATTGGCCCTAAATAATAGGGGGCGAACCTTTTGTCATCTACCAGGCACAGTTTCAGACTCCAGGCTGTCACTGATCTCAAAGTTGCCTGACCTGGAGATCGAACCCGGGCCTTATCATCGGCAGTCGAGCTTGCGCTTACTAAGACACCAAAGCAGTCCTACACAGATAGATGGGTAGATATAGTGTACATAACAAAATAAATTACATACGTATGCATGCATATGTAGGGTTATCATATACGTATGGGGGCATACACGTTGTCAGGTTGGCCGAGTGTAGGGTTGATGTTATTTTGTGACGCGCATGCTACGGCTGTGAACGATTTGGTGGTTTTATGGAAAGTATAAATGGCAACGAGTGGTTTATGGAAGATTTATGGTATGTGCGAGGGCGCGATTGCAACACGGGGAGGTGGATGCCAGCGCGACAGATGATTGTAGAGCGAGATGGAATATGGTGGGCTTGGAATAAATTATTTAAAATATACTGAAGTGTTCGAGTATTATTTAATGGAAAAGGAACGTCTACACATAGTGCCAAGTTCAGTATCAGTGTCAAGTTCTACTGATCGCGTTCAATTCTGCCGGTGAAATTGACTGTAGTAGTTGATATCAATTTCAACCTATACGCGATCCCGTGAAAGTGTCTTGACAGACGGACAGACAAACATACAGACAGACAAACATACAGACAGACAAACGGACAATAAAGTGATCCTATAAGGGTTCCTTATTTCCTTTTGAGGAACGGAACCCTAAAATATATAATTACAAGAGTTACGAATAAGTTACCATATTATGTTAATGTAGAAATTAAACTCTACCACAGAACAGATAATAATACTTACTCCACCTTGTAGAGTTCTGCTTTGCAAGAGTTCTAAAGACGATACTGTACAGTTGAGAGTAAATGTTGTATTGAAATGTACCTACGTGATGACATGACCTCATCAAAATATCTTCAAGTCTCCGTATCTCAAATTAAAGAGTTCAAGTTGACAATTTTATTATTGTCGCAAAATACCGGAAAAAACTTCGCGAAATGTAGAATTTCCTTCTTTTGTATATGCTAAGAGCAATTAAAGTGTTTCGCGAATGAACTTTGGTATTAAAGAATAAATATTCCAAAACATTGGTCACTTCGCGATCAATAAAGAGCCTGAGCACACAGCGTATTTTATCATCCTCGAAGACGCGCAGATGCAGTGCGTATATGCGATCAACTCACATCGATCGTAGGCACTAAACCTCTGCAACCAAAGCGACAGCAGAAATCTATGGCGCTGTTTTAGGTGACTATACCCCTACTAGCACCGCGTCGCGCCGCGGAGCGGCAGATCAACGCGCGGCGACGGAGGCGCAGATATCAGCGTAATTTAGCGGTTTGATTTGCTATTTCTTATACTTACCCTGCGGCACGCCCCGCGCTCCCGAGCAGATTTATTGCAGAATCTGCGCGTGGGACGCGATCACGCTCGCCGACGCGTTGTCACTGGATTATCCTAAACGTGAGTGGGATAATGGCCAAAACGATAAATATACTCGTATACGCGCGTCGTCAGTTAATAAAATACTCCATGTGCAAAGTCATCACTACAATGTGGAAGTGGATAAATAAACATTTAACTTGTGAAAAGTGACCTTCGCACTTCCGCTTATTGTTATGTTCTGGAATAATAATTATTTTTTAACAAATTATGATAATATTATACATAATGTTATTGTATGTAATTTTAATAGGCCTTATTAGCTGTAAATAAGATATTATAATAAAATATAATACGTTATACCTACCTAGGAAATAATTGGATTTTCTATAGGGTGACATGTCGGCTCTATGGATTTTCGAAGTGTTCTAAGTATAATAGTAGTATCTAGTATAGTATACGGTATAATTAGATACTATACGATAGAACAATTTGGTATACTGTATATCTAGGTTACCAGCATAAAGTTCCACGTATTTTCATAAAAATGTATCCCCGAGAAAAAAAATAATTTTGATATACCCTATCCCCCCTTTATATCTTATCACGATAATATATTAAATAAAAATAGGTTTAAATGAATGAAAAATTCAAACAACGGTGTTTTATACAGAATATTCGGCTTCGCATTTAATAAACAACAGTAATTTGTTCATGGACATCATGAACAAATTTCTGTTGTCCTAAGTAAAGACCAGGTCAGAGTACCCACTACCGACGAACTTGAGTTACTTATCATCAGCTATCCGTCAGAAAAAGTCCGATTAAAATCGGTCCATCTGCTTCGGAGACGAGCATAAATGAAAAGGTTTTTATTTTTACACGAAACCCTAAATTAGCATATAAAATATGCCCTGAAACATTAGCTTCTGCCAGTAAAGTCCCATTAAAATCTGTCCAGCCGTACCGGAGATTAGCGGCAAAAACAAACAAATAAACAAAAAAATTTTATACTACAAACAGACACTTCAATTGTATTTATTTGTACCTATATAGATTTATGATTACCCACTCGGCCTCTTTATATGATGATTTTATATACCTATCTTTTATATCATATTATTTAACCTACCTCTTATTTATCTGTAGATTTATCTGGAACGAATTGTATAGCTGTTATTAGGACTGTTAACGCCCTCCGCGTTGGTGTCTGCAACGCAGTTTATCCAAACTTTCGCAGGCATCGTCGTTCATACTGTTTTATGTCCATTTTGTTTTTGATCCAAAAAAAATTTTAATTTTGAGCCTCGGTGACGTAATGGTCGCTAGCGCTACTACCGATCATGAGGGTTCTATCCCCAGATCAAGCAAAAAGATACTGGATTTTTCCATTAGGAATTTTCTCAATGACAGCATGAAGTCTGGAACTGTTTCCTGTTAAAAGCCATAGGCTCGCCCGTTATTACATGGGACCTAAAACACAACTTGCGAAGTGTGGGTACTATGGTACTAGGTCCTGGGTACACCTCTGCCTATCCCTTCGGGAAATGACGTTATGTGATGTTATGTTATTTTATACCTACGACTATACCTATCTAGTTAAATAATAATAATAACTATAATTAAAAAATATAACCAACAACTAATTTAATATAACTATAATTAAAACAATTTGTTGATTATTTTAATAATTCAGATACAAACAAAAATAAAAGTGATGCGGAAGAACCTCGATGTTTTGGCAAGTTCGATCTTTAGAACAAGTCTTAGTATAAACTTATTTCCTACCAACTGCGGATATTTTATTAATAGGCTACAATTTTACTATTAACTGCCTTAAAATACTTGGATTTATACTTATAATTTTAGCATTATAAATGCGAAAGTTTGTGAGGATGGATGGATGTTTGTAACTCTTTCACGCCAAAACTACTGTACTGAGTGGGCGGTATATAGATAGTTTAGACCCTGGAATAACATAAAAACTAATAAAAGGTACTTTTTATTCTGATATTGCCACGCACAGATAGTATATTATAATAATATTAAAGCAGAATGACTTTATTGAAAAACTCAACCATAGAGCTACCTACTTACTATCTACCCTAACTAAATATACTATACCATAGAACACTTCAAAAATCCACAGGCCGACATGTCAGCCTATTGTCTTCAATACTGCCGTCGTACCGAAAAAGGGCACAACTAACATTTTTTCAGAAAATGAGTTATATACATATTCGGAATCAGAATAAAAAGGCCTATCTGCCTGATTTTTTGTAAAATTTTATGAATAAAATGTAAGGAATTACATTAGCCTCAAAAGGCACAACTTCGTTACTTTTTTTGTATTTTTATGTAAAAAGAGCACATCTGACTTAGATTACGTCAAAAAGTCACAAATGTATAGATGTGCCTCGTTAAATATTTCGTTATATTTAAATTTTATAATAGGAAAGGCATTATTAGCGTTAGTTAAATATTAAAGGCTTATGTGGCAAATGTGATTTTTTAATTTAACATTTATGAAAACAACACTTAAAAATTACTTAAAAGAAAAGTCACAAGTGCCAATTTTATGCCTTTACTACGAAACATCTATGAATGTGGGTTTTTAATTTAACATTTATGCAAACAACACTTAAAACATATTTAAAAGAAAATTCACAAGTGCACATTTATGCCTTTACTAACAAACATCTATGAATCGGGGTGAAGCGAGGGGGTCGAGGTACGAAGCGTCTCCCGCCAGCAGTTGTGCCTGACGTGTCGTAACGAAAAGTATTTGCCTTCAGTGGGGCTATTGGCGTTCTCGGTGACTATCACTTTAGTGACTATTATCTTGATTTGACATTAACTACTAATGTCAAAGTCTGGTTACTAACCAAAGACATTATGGTAAACTTACTAATAAGACTGTACATTGTGTCGGTCCCGAGTGAGAACCACTCACAATGTCTATCCTTTTCCTTTTCTCTCCTCCAAATTTGACAGTAAAGTCTTGTTAGAAAGGTAAAACGTCTTTGTAACTAATTCGAACCATAGAACACAAAGACTTAAGCCTGTAGCGACTGGTGATTATGAAGAACGCCAATAGCCCAGCTGATCTCAGCATTCGTAGCATGTATGACCTAATGGTCATACATGGTGCTGGTGCTGGTGCTGTTTCACAGTAATCTGTGAAACAGCACCAGATATATCAGTATCGTATGGTTTTTACAGAAAAGTTGTAAAAGAACTCAATATCTCGTTTACAAAATTATCCCAAGAAGTGTGAGCTATGTAAAAAATTTACCATTCACAACCTTAACTCAGAAATTAGGCATCGAAGTTGCAAAGAATGTAAAGATTACGAAGAACATCACACGAAGTATAGTTTAGCTAGCAAGAACTACGAAGACGCTGATAACCAGCAGCCAGACTCATCAAAATAATAATGCCGACACTCTTATTTTTGCCATAAATCTGGAAAAAGGTTATAATGTTACCCCGGAAGAGTTACCTCCTCCTACACCTGTTATGTTCTGTCCTCGTCTTATTGTCTTCTATCAGAGTTTTGTGACGGTAGGCGACAAAAATACATGAAAAGGGTCAAACTTTAGCCGTTTTATGGCACGAAGGAACTTCTAGGCCAAAAAAAGAAGTAAGTTGCTTCAGGGCCTTTTTTGAAGAAAATCGAGACCTAAAGCATGTTACTTTATGGCTCGCCAACTGTGCAGCTCAAAATAAAAATTGGACACTTTTTTATGATAGTAAGTGACAAAACGAGCAAATCAGGTGCCTGATGGTAAGCATCATGATTGCCCATATCAGACACAGTGCCACCCAGTGTTTTAAAATTCAAACTTCTGCGCGGCACTGCACTGCGCCTGTCACCCTGAGATATAAGTTGTTGAACCTCGTCATGCCCAGTAATTTCGCTGGTAACATAGCCGTTCAGACCGGAACACAGTAATGTTTGCACATTACTGCTTGGCGGATGTATAACTGGCAAAGGTGTGGTACTTCCCCAGGCGGCCCCCTGCTAAAGAGGCCTACCATATTCTATATTCTTACCTGGTGTTTTTGGTAAACTCCGCTGAACTTAGCTTTGAAAACATTACCTTGCGCTATCCGGGAGTCGGTCATACATTTATGGCTGCAGACGAAATCCACCACAGAGTGGAACGGTCTTTGAAAAACAAAAAATGTATATACGATTTTGAGGACTTCTGTAAAGCTGTATCTGATACTGGCTCTCGCACCATTATAAAGAAGATGAATATTCACGATTTTTATAATTTTGAGGACTGCTCCTCGGAATTTAAATTAAAAAATTCAAACCCTCGAGCTTACGAGTACATGAATGGAATTTGCGAAGCAAATTTTAGATTGTAAAAAATGAGGCTGTAAAACACTATTTTATAAAAATAGCCATGACGATGATGAACACATTCAATTAGATTTTCTTAAGATAAAAAATCTTAAGCAAGGTATTCCACCACTACGTCAAAAACTTGCTCCGAGGGGTACGAAGGAAAGAAAATGCTATTCTCACAAAGCTTTGTCCACTATTGCCTTGTAATAGAAGAGTTTTTTGGGAAGCTTTACCCGTAAATAATGGATCAGCTGCTGATCTTACTCATACCTATGAAGACTGAAGACTAAAAGAAATGAGTCAATTTTTATTTTACTAATTTTTGTGCAAGTTTGAAAAATAAGAGACTTGTTGATTTTTTTTTATATTAAATAGGTCTGCGTTTGACCCCATCTCACCTGATGGGAAGTGAAGATGAGGTCTAAGATAGAGCACGCTTTCCTAGAAAATACTTTTATTCATTCTTCTCTTGAAGACCCCAAGATCGTATTCAAGTGGGAAGACGTACGCTAGTAGAGAATTTTATTCTTTAGTGGTCCTCGGGATGAAAGTAGGCGCGTGGCGTTTGGTACGGTTGAGTGGAATATCCAACCATGTTCGGTTATAGAATGGAATGGGGGAACTAATTCATGTTGATTATTTTACTTAGACGCACATTGTATTTGATACCGCTATTAAAGTGGTTTTTGTTTTTCTAATTTTGATAACTTTGATTTTTTTTATTGTTAAAGTTGTCATAACTATGAAAACTAAAACTAAGGTGTAAAGCGCCATTTTTGTGATAAGAAGTTAATTTTGTATTGCTCATTTTAGTCGGTCTTGAACGAGTGCCTTGTTGATTATTATTATTTTCCTTAAAGAATGCACATTATGTTTGATTACACTATTGAAGTGATTTTTGTTTATAAGTAAATGTTGATTATTTTTATTGCCAATTGTGATAATTTTGAAAATTAAGATAAAGATGCAAAGCGTCATTTTATTATTATTATTTTAAGACCTTAATAAAAAAATAATTGATGATTGTGATAACTAAAATTGTATTAGTGCTAATAATATTTTTTTTAACCAGTTCTTTTAAATAAAAGTTTTATATTTCCTTACTTAGTTTTATACTATTCTCTTGTAAGTTTAAAATAATGCTCAAGTTGATATTGGGTGGTAATTAATATTATGTATTATTAAAGTATTTATACTTTATAATAATATTCAGATCCCTTTTTACCTGTCTGTATTAGAATTTAAAGGCACAATTGCATACATGTGCCTTTTCATTGTATCACTTCATACAATGAAAAGGCACATTTATTATTTATACACTCATATTTAAAATGAAATGGCACATCTGGTTATTTATACCTTTTATATGTAATATTAATCTGCATGGTTATTTTTTTATTTTGCATTGAAAGATAAAATCTTGATTATTTAATAAATACCAAAACAATAAAAATTTATAATTCAAGAATCTTACAGGAATCGTATAAATGCAACTACTTTTATCCTTATAGTTTCGAAAAATTATATATCGTTGTATTTTTACGCCGAAAACCATGAAATATTTTAAACTCGATTTACTCCGATTTTACAAAATGTTGGTTGTGCCCTTTTTCGGTACGACGGCAGAATAGACTATACCTACCTACGACCCTGCCCTGGTCGAAAATCCAAGTGCTCTAAACCACTGTATTATTATTATCTGTTTAGGTTACCCAAGATTCTGCATTACCACGTTAAATAGCAATGCTACGTTGGACCAGATAAACGTCAGCATTTTGATCAAGCGTCGCCTCGACCAAGCGCTCAGATAAATGTTCAAAGATGCGGTGAGCTCCAGACCCCCACGGTTTATTGAGTATTATTTATCATTTAAATTCCTACTAGTATACCTAAGTTAGTTTCCAAGACGTCGCAATATTGAATAAGTAACAGGATACCAAATTTAGAATTGATCATACCACTGGAAGTTACTCATTTCCCTTCAGCCACTAAAAAGAGCTGATAATCTTCGAACGGCTGAACCGATTTTCATGAAACATTTCTGAGAACACTCTCGAAGACTAACGTGGCTTTCAATAAAAAAAACCGCATAATAAATCGTCCATTTAATTAGGCGCTACGATGCCACAGACAAACACACAGATACACAGGCACGACAAACTTATAACACCCCTTCCTTTTTGGTCGAAGGAGCAAATAAAAAGACAATATAAAATAAAAAGACATTATTTTTATTATGTTCCAAAAGTAGCAAGGAAAAACAGACGATAGCTGTGTGTGTGTCGCGCAAAAACTAGTAACAAATTAATATGTATGATAATTTGTAGAAATCACCATATTATGTTCCCTAGTCGATCAAACCTATGACAACATATAGGGATTTTTTTATGGGTGAAACGGCGGGACATAGCTAGTATTTTTATAGCTGCTAAAATAGGTATAACCTTGGCAGCATTTTTAATCATTAATTCACTCACGTGGAAAGTTATTTCATGGTTGCGAGGGTCAAAATATTTGTGTGTTTCTGATCTGTTAAATTTATTTTATTCTATAAATAATACAAAATACCTACAATAAAACATAAAAAACTTGCTAATGATCTCATTTGTACAAAAACTTTTGAATAGTTATTTAAAAAAATATACAAAACATAGGTAATTTAACACGCAGGATTTTGTTTTATTTGAATCATTTTGAATGTAGGGTTCCTTATATAAAAAATATATAATAATTATTAGGCTTTTTTACAAAAGTAATATTTGGAATACATATATAATAAATTTGTTGTAGATTTATAAATATTTATATGAAATTTTATTCATATAAGTTCCTTTAAATCTAATCTTAAATAATTATCCTGGCTTACATAATTATCGGGATCTGTTGCGTTTTTATCATCGCAGTCGACGAGCGTAACGCACTCTTACGGGGCACTTGATTAAAAAAATTGTGCTGGACTATAATATAATAATAATAATAATAAATTTATTTATTTCACAACAGTTTTACAACATTTAGTACATAATTAAGCACAATAACATTTAAGCAAAGACGACTTTTACATTGGAGATGGATATACGTTTTATTCTCATAATAACTATATAAAATGATCGAAATGTACTTAAGACTGTTGACCTCAGGCACCTAAACTAGGCTGAGAAGCCTGTGCTATAGGTACCTGTGATCCCCCTTATTGTACAGCTAAGTAGTATAATTTGCAAATTAGTTTTTTTAGATTGAGACATACGCAAAGCACTAACTTTATTATATTTAGTGGCGTAGACAATAATTATGTATTTAAATAGGTGCCAAATTTTAGTATTTATAAAAATATGAATTTAATATGAGTATTATTAGAAATTGATGATTGTTTATGTTTATGTTGTTTATTATTAGAAAGTTAAACTTAGTCTATTTCGAACCAACTATGAAAAAATAATTTAGAATACATAATATAGTATGTAATAAAAATAACTTCTAGTGTTAATAATAGAAAAAATTGATCGGTATAAACACAATTTATGTCGTATTGAATTGTTAACAACAATAATTAACCTTTGTAATATTTAATTATGGAAGTGTGCGTAATAGGGTAAAGGTGTGTTAAGGTGAGTCAGGGTGTAGATGTGTATGAGAGAGGAGGGGTGTGTGGGGGTGCGTGCGTGTATGGGTGTGTGCGTGCGCGTGTGAGTGATATCGGTACATTATAATATATATATATACCTAGTTACTTATGTTACAACTGTTAGTAGCTCTTCCGTTTTGTTATAGTTATATTTCATAAGGCAATCAGTTACTTTTTTCTTATCCTGAAATAAGGCTAGATTTTGTAGACATTCATCTTTTGACAAAGTATTATATAGATAGCCTCCTAGGAAACACAAAAATCTGTGGCTAAACTTTGTTTTAAAATTAGGAATATTAAATACCTGATCTTTACGACGTTTATTTATTTTATGTGGCTTAAACCCATGTTGTCTTAAAAGGGCTCTCAAAATGAATAATTGACGAACAGTTAGTATTTTGCATTCATTATATAATTTCGCAGTTAGGTATTTATAAGGCAGAAAATTCATAACTTTAATAATTGCTCGTTGGGCCCTTTCAAGAGGAAGCATGTGGGTTTTGGCACTGCCTCCCCATGTATCAATACAATATGTTAATAGAGATTGTGCCAAAGAAAAATATACCAATTTCAGTACCGGTTTATCTGCAGTATGCCGAATATTCTTAAAAATAGCAATGAGTTTACGTATACGGCCTGTCAGGGATTTTATGTGAAGATCAAAAGTTAGTGTATTATCAAGAGTTATTCCTAGGTATTTTATTGAGTCAGTTCTTTCTAATCTAAGGCAATCGCATTTGTTTTCTGAGCAATGATTAATATTGTAATTCAATGAGTTTATTTCAAATTTATGTGCAACAATATTATTCACGTCAATATTTTTTGGTTGTGACTTTCTTAAAATTGAAAAAGTTATATATTTAGTTTTATCAGCATTTAGACTAAGAAGATTATTTCGTAGCCACATTGATACCTTATTGAATCCCATTTGGGCATTCACGAAAACTTCGTCCCAACTATCTCCCTGAAATACAAGAGCGGTATCATCTGCGAAGGTAAATACTCTACCCTTCGGCAGTTTCAGGTTACATAATTCATTTATGTATGTCAGGAAGAGTGTCGGGCCCAATATACTGCCCTGTGGCACGCCGTAGGAAACAGGTTTAGGATCACTAAATGTGCTATCTAGTTTGACGCACTGGGATCTATTTTCTAAGTAATTCTTAAATAATTGAAGCTGTAGTCCCCGTATTCCCAGTTGTTCCAACTTTTGTAAAAGCAGTGGCACAGACACGGTGTCAAATGCCTTAGCTAAGTCTAAAAATATTGCCAGACATTTAGCACCACTATCTAGACATTTGACCACATAATCTGTCAAGTTTGCTACTGCGTCCGCAGTTGACTTATTCCTACGAAAACCATATTGGTTATCTGACAATAGATTGAAACTTTCTAGATAGTCTACCAGTCTTTTATTTAAAATGCGCTCTAAGATTTTTGAAAAGGTTGGTAATATTGAAATAGGTCTATAGTTGCTAATAATATTTTTGGAGCCAGTTTTATGAATTGGCGTTATTACAGATTTCTTATAGGCATTGAGGAAACATCCAGAGTTAATAGCTAGGTTGCAGATATGCGTCATTAGTGGCGTAAGGTTAATGATATTATCTTTTAAGAGTTTCATTGAAATTTTATCGTACCCTACGCAAGTTTTACACTGGAACGAATTTATAATAGTCTCAACTTCTTTTTCATCTGTTGGAATAAGACCGAAAGAGTTTAGTTGAATTGGTTGTGACCGTTCCAATTGATTCGTAAGGGTTTTCACTTTAGTACATAAAATATCTTCAGCTAAAGTTTCACCAATACCCACAAAGTAGTTGTTAATTATATTAGCAGAGTCAAGGGCATTTTTTCCTATGGTCAGTAGTTCGCGAGAGAGGGCAGGTTTCGGTTTTAGATTAATTATTGAATTTATTGCTCTCCACAATTCTTTAGGGTTTTTAGCTTTTTGTAATTCCGAACGTTCGTATTGTTGTTTGAGTTTCCTTAATAATCTGCTTAAGAAATTTCTGTATCTGCGATATGTGCACTTTAAAATGTCATTGTGTGGAGTTTTTCTTAATTTTCTGGGAAGCTTATCACGGTGTTTCATACATCGAATGAGACCTGGTGTTATCCACGGCTTAATGGGTGCTTTTCGACGCGGAACTTTAACCTCAATAGAGTTTTCTGTAATAATACCGGAGATCGTATCTACCAATAAATCTGTAGCAGCATTACAATCATCTAGACACAATATAGGTTGAAAATTAAAATATTATAATGTTTCTCTGACTTTATTGTAATCTAACCTGGTAAAAGAGGTTTTGGGAGAATTATTAAGCAATGTCGTTTTCTTAAGTTCTAATGACAATAGCACTGAGTCATGGTCTGTTAAGCTATTTTGAATTACTAAGGTAGTTGCGTTAGCTTTAGTTTTAAGCATAACATGATCTAGACAACTACCGCTTCTAGTCGGTAGAGTGTGCGCCGGTAAAAGGCCGTGAGATGCTAATAAATCCAGGTAGGTAGAAGCTTTGGCAGTATCCGGCAGTCCGATATCAATATTGACATCTCCTACTATTATTATATTTTGAAAAGAGGATAAGGAAATGAGAACATTGTTCAAAGATGATAAAAAGCTATCTATATTTACAAAAGATGGTGGTCTGTATATAGAAATTATGGCGGTCATTTTGTTGATGGTAGTTACAATACAATTTGCTTGCTGCACTGCGTTCTATTTGCCTTTGGTATGTGTATTCGGCGATGATAAAAAAACGCGATATGCAGTTTCTTAGGTAAGTAGATACTCGTACATAAATATGAAATGTACCGTTTCAATAAAACAATTAAATTTAAAATTGTTTTTTGCTGGCTCATTCTTTGAGGAATAATAATAATTAATAGGTACTGTCTTACCCTACTAACAATATTATACTCAAACTCAAAACTCAAACTCAAACTCAAACAGATTTATTCAAATAGGTCATAATCTGACACTTTTGCACGTCAATGAAGATAAACAGTACTGAGTCTACCGTGCATTCGGAAAGATACCTCTCCAAGAAGAACGCACAAGAAACTTGTAGGGCTTAATTTTTTCAACAGATAGTTTCACAATATTTGGTTTGGTTACATTCGTTTTCTTTGAAGGTGCCGCGAGGCGGCTATGCAGAAGTTTCCAGGCATCTTTGTCCTCTATGTACTGGTTGACTTTATAATAAGCCTTCTTTAGTAAAGTTAAGTAATTATAAATGCAATTTTTTGTGAGGATGAATAGATGGATGGATGATTGTTACTCTTTCACGCCAAAACTACTGAACCGATTTGGCAAAAATTCGGTACCTATAATAATAATAATATGGGACAACTTCCACACAAGGTCATCTGGTCCCAAACTAGGCTAGAAACCACTATGGTATCCAGATGACTGATATACATACTTATATAGCTTATAACACCCATTTACAAATCAAACAGACATGTTCATGCACACAAATGTTTGGCCGGGGATCGAACCCGGGCCACGCGGCACAGAAAGCAGAGTTACTAACATCTGGACCAACAAGGCTGTCACCTATGTACTTAGATAGTTTAGTTATTCTGCAGTGTTATGTTATTATGCATTGTTCGGTTAAAACAATTTATGAATATCCATGACATGCTTGGCCGGCTGAAAAATTAATAAAATAGGTAATATTATATTTATTACGTCGTATATCCAATGCTAATATAGTTTTCTTACTGATACACTTGCCTATAAGTATCTGAATAACTGTGTTAAATAATAAAACACAATGGCATACGTGTAAAAAGCCGTTCATTGTAAATCGTCTTTATCTTCAGAACCTTAAGGAAGGTCTTCATGAGCGATAATGTCGTATACAGTAGGTAACTCAAAGTCCGGTTCACATTATTCCACTCCTATCTTCCAGTCCAGTCCAGTGCTTGACTAGATCATTTCGTTTACATTATTTCAGTCATTCATTAGCTTAACAAAGAGCTAGCCTAAGCGCTTGGTGGAGGCGTCAAGTGACCGCGTGCCCGGAGCCCCGACACATGGCGTCGCGAAGGAACACCCCGGAGTTTTTTAGTGGGTATACTGCCGGCGGGGAGTCCCACATAATCACCCTTCGGGTGCGGGTGGTATGCGTCACACATTTTTCCCCGGGAGGCAAAAAAAAAGGCGTCAAGTGACCGGAATGCTGGTTTGTATTTTTGTCCGAAGGATTAGCATCTGCATTCAATAGGGCAATGCTACCAGCATTCTAGCCAATTTTCTTTGAATTAGATATTTTGATAGTTTTTAGTTAGGTATGTAGGCTTTATTCTGGTTTAGTTTTAGTTTTTTAAAATATAATATAAATATGTTGTTTTAATTTTGGTTTATTAATATATGTCATTCAAAATGATTTCAGGAAAAGAGTTCACAAGTTATCTATAGATGGAATGAAAAAGACGAGTAATCCAGTAACAGTACTGAAATCTTTCTGAAATGTAAAAATGTACCTAAAATTCCAGCAGCGGCTTACATTATTTAAGTTGAAATCTAGCTCTGGTTCTGATTTGTGGACTGGAATGCTACTGGAATAATGTGAACCGGGCATAATTAACTGTCCGGAAGTGTCTCCATACGACGACGACACATTCTCCGCGGTGTGTAATTAAATTATTAGAACTCGGTGAAAGTTAGAACACGGTAAAAGGCCGTGAGATGCTAATAAATCCAGGTAGGTAGAAGCTTTGGCAGTATCCGGCAGTCCGATATCAATATTGACATCTCCTACTATTATTATATTTTGAAAAGAGGATAAGGAAATGAGAACATTGTTCAAAGATGATAAAAAGCTATCTATATTTACAAAAGATGGTGGTCTGTATATAGAAATTATGGCGGTCATTTTGTTGATGGTAGTTACAATACAATTTGCTTGCTGCACTGCGTTCTATTTGCCTTTGGTATGTGTATTCGGCGATGATAAAAAAACGCGATATGCAGTTTCTTAGGTAAGTAGATACTCGTACATAAATATGAAATGTACCGTTTCAATAAAACAATTAAATTTAAAATTGTTTTTTGCTGGCTCATTCTTTGAGGAATAATAATAATTAATAGGTACTGTCTTACCCTACTAACAATATTATACTCAAACTCAAAACTCAAACTCAAACTCAAACAGATTTATTCAAATAGGTCATAATCTGACACTTTTGCACGTCAATGAAGATAAACAGTACTGAGTCTACCGTGCATTCGGAAAGATACCTCTCCAAGAAGAACGCACAAGAAACTTGTAGGGCTTAATTTTTTCAACAGATAGTTTCACAATATTTGGTTTGGTTACATTCGTTTTCTTTGAAGGTGCCGCGAGGCGGCTATGCAGAAGTTTCCAGGCATCTTTGTCCTCTATGTACTGGTTGACTTTATAATAAGCCTTCTTTAGTAAAGTTAAGTAATTATAAATGCAATTTTTTGTGAGGATGAATAGATGGATGGATGATTGTTACTCTTTCACGCCAAAACTACTGAACCGATTTGGCAAAAATTCGGTACCTATAATAATAATAATATGGGACAACTTCCACACAAGGTCATCTGGTCCCAAACTAGGCTAGAAACCACTATGGTATCCAGATGACTGATATACATACTTATATAGCTTATAACACCCATTTACAAATCAAACAGACATGTTCATGCACACAAATGTTTGGCCGGGGATCGAACCCGGGCCACGCGGCACAGAAAGCAGAGTTACTAACATCTGGACCAACAAGGCTGTCACCTATGTACTTAGATAGTTTAGTTATTCTGCAGTGTTATGTTATTATGCATTGTTCGGTTAAAACAATTTATGAATATCCATGACATGCTTGGCCGGCTGAAAAATTAATAAAATAGGTAATATTATATTTATTACGTCGTATATCCAATGCTAATATAGTTTTCTTACTGATACACTTGCCTATAAGTATCTGAATAACTGTGTTAAATAATAAAACACAATGGCATACGTGTAAAAAGCCGTTCATTGTAAATCGTCTTTATCTTCAGAACCTTAAGGAAGGTCTTCATGAGCGATAATGTCGTATACAGTAGGTAACTCAAAGTCCGGTTCACATTATTCCACTCCTATCTTCCAGTCCAGTCCAGTGCTTGACTAGATCATTTCGTTTACATTATTTCAGTCATTCATTAGCTTAACAAAGAGCTAGCCTAAGCGCTTGGTGGAGGCGTCAAGTGACCGCGTGCCCGGAGCCCCGACACATGGCGTCGCGAAGGAACACCCCGGAGTTTTTTAGTGGGTATACTGCCGGCGGGGAGTCCCACATAATCACCCTTCGGGTGCGGGTGGTATGCGTCACACATTTTTCCCCGGGAGGCAAAAAAAAAGGCGTCAAGTGACCGGAATGCTGGTTTGTATTTTTGTCCGAAGGATTAGCATCTGCATTCAATAGGGCAATGCTACCAGCATTCTAGCCAATTTTCTTTGAATTAGATATTTTGATAGTTTTTAGTTAGGTATGTAGGCTTTATTCTGGTTTAGTTTTAGTTTTTTAAAATATAATATAAATATGTTGTTTTAATTTTGGTTTATTAATATATGTCATTCAAAATGATTTCAGGAAAAGAGTTCACAAGTTATCTATAGATGGAATGAAAAAGACGAGTAATCCAGTAACAGTACTGAAATCTTTCTGAAATGTAAAAATGTACCTAAAATTCCAGCAGCGGCTTACATTATTTAAGTTGAAATCTAGCTCTGGTTCTGATTTGTGGACTGGAATGCTACTGGAATAATGTGAACCGGGCATAATTAACTGTCCGGAAGTGTCTCCATACGACGACGACACATTCTCCGCGGTGTGTAATTAAATTATTAGAACTCGGTAGGGGATTTCATGGGAATTTTCACGTAACTTCCGATTAGGTCGTGTCCCGTCGCCCACCTAGGAAAATGAGTTATTGTAATTGTTAACAGTGAAATACTTGTTTACACGAAGATAGTATCTTTATAGTAGAGTAGCAAGTACTTTAGTGGGTAACTGGAATATCATATTATTATTATCATAGGTTAAATTATAATTCACATTGGCTTATACGCCAATAAAATTTAAATACCTTACCTACCTGTGATGACTTGACATATATTTTACTTCTTGTAATGAGATAACTTTGAATGTTTGGAAAAATCAAGTAGTGCCAGTTAACTTTGAGAAATGACAATTACCAAACTAATTTAAAGCGAGTTGCTTTTTCTTCTTACTTGATACAATTTCTAATTTCTTGATACTTTACTGAAATACTAGCCTAGTGTAAACAAGTCTTAGCGCGTCAACCTGACGTGTCAAGATGCCGGTTTTTTTTAAACTAAAGACATCAACGCGACATAAATATCTCGCTCGAATCACATCCGTTAACAGTAGGTGCTGAGCTCTTGTGTCAAAAAGTGTTGTTATAATAATTTTATACAAAATGAGCTTCAGCACAATGCTGTCGGGATATAGTTTAGTGGCTGTTGCAGCTCTGATCTCAAGTGCACACTGTGATAGTTTCGTCCGTGAGTATATTATCGACTTACTTTATCAGACTTCTGGTTGCAATTGTACCGGCTTCTAACTTATTTTGAAATGAAGACACTTTCCATTTGAAACGCCATAAAATCTAACGCTAGGGGTAGAAAAAAAGTAGGTAACCAATGAGTGGTTAAATTCCTTTTTACTAAAACCCGTAAAAATGCTTAGTATCTTTAGCTGTTTGAAATACCACGTACATATATATACAATATATTTGATTCAATTTAATATATAGGTATATATAACACAATCTTGTTATCTTCCGATGTAAATCTACGTATCTCCGACTATTATATCCCACTAATAAATATATAAAACGACGAATGTTGAACGATGAAAGTGCGGATAGATGGATGGATGTTTGTTGATGCTTTCACGCAAAAACTTCTGAACAAATTTGACTGAAATTCGGTATGTACTTAGATAGTTTATACCCTGGAATAAGACATGGCGGGTACTTTTTAACCTGATATTTCACGGGAACGAAGACTACGGGTGAAACCGCGAGGCACAATTAGTGTTTAGTAAAAACTTACCGAAACTAAATAGGAAAGGATACGCGTATTGACTGCAATTTTAAAAATATATTCTTATAACTTTAGCAGTTTCTCGTAATAATACTCTCTCATATTATAAAATGTATTTGCATACTTTAGAAGTATTTTATAATGTGAGATAGCTAGGTTTAGTAGGCACTAAATCCCTGCTTATATTATAAATGCGAAAGTAACTCCGTCTGTCTGTCTGTTACGCTTTCCCGCTTAAACCTCTCAACCGATTTTGATGAAATTTGGCACAGACAATCTTTAGACCCTGAGAAAGGACATAGGCTACCTAAAAGTACGCAGGCGAAGTCGCGGGTACCAGCTAGTAATATTATAATAACATCGTTTTTTACTAAGTACGTAAGCGTACTAATGTCTTTACAAGTACAACCTACCTATATTACGTGTGAGCACAGTTTCAAAAGTCGATGACCTCAGATTTTTTAAAATCGCTATAATATAAGTACATCATAGTATATTAATGAAGTGTAATTTTGAACTTTAATGATGTTCCTTCCAAATTGACAGTGGTTTAGAGCACTTGGATTTTCTATAGGCTGACATGTCGGCCTGTGGATTTTCGAAGTGTTCTAAGGTATAGTGTATTTAGTTAGAGTAGATAGTAAGTAGGTAGCTCTATCGCTTAGTCTTTTTTCAATGAAGGCAACCTGCCCTTAAAAAAAATTGACAACACCATATATTATAAGGCGAAATACGATGTTGAAAAACTGAACGTGTTCATCGACTTATAATGATTTCGAGCACAAAATAACTAGCCCATCCATCCTCATAAACTTTCGCATTTATAAAATAAATAAAATATTCATTCTTTTTGTTTTAAATAGGTTTTTTTTTAGATATGCATTATAAGATTACATGTAATACATCGAAGTACTTTTAAGTAACAACAGTAACAATAGGTATACAAGTCAAGTCATAATTTGATGTCAAAGATCAATTATTTTAAACATTAGCTACCTTTTATGAGAGACTTCAATAAATCGCTGGTAATTTGTTATTCACCTATTGTGAGCAGGATATTAAGTAAATGGCATGTTAAAAAATAATTTTATATTAAGCTAGCTGTGCCCCGCGGTTTCACCCGCGTAGACATCTTTCTCGTGTGAAAATCGTCAAAAAAGTACCCTATGTGTTATTCCAGGGTCTAAGCTACCTACATACCAAATTTCAACCAAATCTGTTCAGTAGTTTTGGCGTCAAAGAGTTACAAACATCCATCCATCAATCTAACCAAAACCACGCTAGACGGCGCTGGAGGTGAGTTAGAACTCGTAAGCGTTTTGTTTACCTGTTAAAAACTTAAGTTTTTTACATGATACTGAAATTTGAGATTCATAATATCAGTAGGATATAATACATTACATCACACCTTTTTGCCGAAAGGGTATACAAAGGTGTACCCAGGAACCAGTCCCATGTGTACCCACATTTTCAAGTAACGTTGTGTTCCAATAGGCAGCGAGCTTATATCAATTTAAGTACTTAAAGCAATAATTTTGTAATCCATTAAATTTTTTTTCGTAATGTCATGTTATAATTTTATAAAAACAACCACCTTTGGTTTGCCAGGGTAAGCGTTTTTTTTCTGCCATGAAAATGAATCGTCACTCATACAAAATGAAAATACACAAATATGAAGAAATAGGAAATAATTTCCACTCAATTGTTTGTGGTTGGCTCTTACTTAATCTGGCCTTTATTTGCGCCAAAACATATTTGGTTGATGAAAACCTTACAGTTTCTTCGTAATTATGAACATTGTAAAAAGTAATTTTAAGGTGATGTTAATGTATTTTTTTTAAATATAAAAAAACCATACGGTTTTCTTTAACAAAATGTGTTTTCGCTCACATAAAGGCCAGATCAAAAGCCAACGCACGAGAAACTTGTAGGGTTCAATTGTCGTCTATGTACTGATTGACTTTATGATAAGCCGTTACTGAAATTCCATAGTAGGTACACCCACATTTCGCCAGTATGTTATTGGTCTAATGTAAAGCGTTTTTTTTATAGTCAAGTAACTTTTTGTTCCAGCGTCTTATATCAAACCATGCAGCTTCAAAAGCAAAGACATCGTGGGGTGTATCAAAACTCAAATAGAGACATCTCTACCGAAATTTGCAAAAGGTGTACCGGAGTTGGGAGTCCCGTCCACTGATCCGGTGAAACTAGACGATATTATCATAGACGGCAATGGATTGAAGTTGATATTCACAAATGCAGCTATGCATGGCTTGAGTACTGCCAAACTCACCAATTTACAGTAAGTTTTTGTTTAATTAGTTAATGGGCTTTTTAAAAGAGGAGAATAGAAAATTTACTTTTCATCATCATCATCAGCCGAAAGGGGTCTACTGCGGAACATATGCCTCCCCCATAGAACGCCATAAACTATTCATATGAGGGGATTTTTCCTTAATCACCACGCTTGTTGTGCGGCTTGGTGATTGCAGTAGTTGGAATACTTGGAAACGCAGAGCACTGCTGCCCACTTTCAAAATATGTCTTTCTGCCGACTTTATTTTTAACAAACGGCATTCCAGTAACAGCGGATTCATAAGTTTCGATTTTAGTTATCAACGTTAGTGGTTTAGCAAAGAATGGACGAGGAATAATAAAAAGAAAGTTCATTTTACCCTATATATTATTATAGAAGCCGTTATTCCAAAACCAATAGTTTTTATTTCACTTCGATATAATAAGTATTTACAAAGTTATTGTACATCATTAATTTGCTACCTTGTTTAGTTCGCTGGCCGCGTTAAAATATGAAAATAATGTGAAGTATTTTGAAGGGCTACCTACAGAAAAAAAATTGATGTCATATTTTAAGTTTAAATGATAAATAAATAAAATGTTTATTTCTCTCACAAACAATTTTATGAATTATGTTGTGTGTGAATTATGTTCTTATGATTATGAATTATGTTTACAATATAAAAGTTTACTTATCATGTGAGGGTGTATATATTTCAAAAATACATAAATTAAAATACCTTTCCCAACTCATTGAATTAGATTTTTGTTCCTTCATTTTGCTTGAAAGTCTGTTCAAATGGTTCGAATCATATATGTGATTTAGCAGTTGTTTTTTTTGTATGGCTAAACCTCGTATGATTTGCCATCGAATAACAACCTAAGTCCAAGCCTATTGAAGGCTAGTGAGTAATTTAATAACGTAAACATTATCTTCTAAGAATGTGTCCATTAACAGGTATTCGCACCGTCTTTATTGAGACTAGTAGACACTTTGTTCATGTGTTCTTATTTGTAGCACTACACTTATAAGTACATTTCACTGAAATTATCACTACACTAACTCAAAAAATTTAGTCCTTTTAACAGGATACAGGACCTTTTAGCAATTTGACACAAACCAATGGAAAATTTACTAAATCGATGTTTTGTATTCTCCTGTTTCCTCCGAATACAGTAAACCTATTTGATATATTTATATCCTAATACTCGTATTTTAAAGTTGAAGTAGAGTTTGTCCGTATCATTTTATTTTTGTTTATAAACTACATTTTTTTGTATTGAACGTCCAATCACGCGAGTAAAATTGCGATTTTGGAAGTTCACTATGAAAAACCCAAGGATTTATAAGAAAAATTAAAATTCAGTGACATAGGTTACTTCACTATAAAAATATCAGGATATAAATTTATAGTTGGGTTAATTATATTCGGGGAAACACAGAAGTTCAAAACATCGGTTTGGTAAATTTTTCATAGGATTGTTTCAAATTCCTAGAAGTCCATGTACGTTGTTAAGTCATCTCACGAGGTTTGTGTTGAACAGCGTGTCATATACCAACTCAGATCATACTCCATGATCTGAGCATACCAAACTGCTAACAGTAACTCGTTGGATATTTCTTACACAGTAGATACTTAGATAAACAATTTGATGACAGAATTTTGTATATTTTGCTTTCAGTATAAGTAAATAATTAAAGTCTAAAAATATATAAAGATTTTTTGCAACTCGCCAATAGCGTTTGCTATAATTGCCGGAATTTTTAATATCAACTTGAAATAATATAAAAATTAGTGGCTTCTCACTTCTCTTCCTACCTATTATGTGAGTCACATAATTATTATATCCCAATAATCATATAACTTATATTATGTAATAATAAAAACAAGTGACATGCGCAATTAACGTCTATTAAAGCTATAAAAAGTGATTGTTATTTAATTATTGTAAAGACCGGAAATTCAACACTACTTTGCTGCAAATCAATTATAATCAGTCATTGAAGCATGAGGAAAAACAAAAACAATGAACAGCAGGTAGATACCTACTTACCTTTATTGGCTACATTGTTTGCAAATTATATATCGAGGCATAGGTATCTTTATATGCGACATATATAAACTCAGAACGTAAGTAGATGATATAGATATTACCTGAAGCAGCAAATACATAGAAAATAATAATGTCTAACTGTTAGAAATACCTCAGACCTCAAAATAACTCAGTGCCTGTGCCAGTGATGACTTACAGCTCTGAAACGTGGTCTCTGACTGTGGGCCTCATTAGCAGGCTCAAAATCGCAACGAACTATGGAGAGGGCTATACTCAGGATTTCTCTGGAGATCGAATCAGAAATGAGGAAATCCGTAGACGAACGAATACGACATAGCCCAGCGGATTAGTAAGTTGAAGTGGCAACGAGCAAGGCACTTAGCACGTAGAACTGATCGCCGATGTGGCTGTAAAGTTCTCGAATGAAGCTCACGGACCGACAAGCGCAGCGTAGGAAGTCCACCCACAAGGTGGACTGACGGTCTGATAAGGACTGCAAGAACAAGCTGGAGGCGGGCCGCTTACAACTGGACCGGATGGAAATCTATGGGGGAGGCCTATGTTCAGCAGTGGACATCCTATGGCTGAGATGATGATGATGAACTGTTAGACACTATTGCTTTTCCCTTATTCAATCTGACTCAGACACTGGAAACTGACGAGACATGATGATGTCACACGATCAAAGTATATACAAAAACCACAAAACGATGCTAAAACAACTGAACTAGTGACATATAATGATACTATTATTTCAGACACAATATAAAATTCATACAAGATGCGCCATTTTCTTTTTGATAGACCCACATATTAGTGTAGTCAAGTTTTTAGCTAATCTGTTAAGCCGCAAATCAAACTAGCCAGGTCAAAGTCAGTCATAAACCTTTAGTAAAGCGGTGGAAAATTTACTAAAGGTGTGCTGAGAGTTGACGTCTAAACAATTCACAAGATCACTTCTACTACGTTGACCTACATCTTGCTTTTTCACTAGGATACTCGAAATCTCAATTAAAACTTCATTGAAATGTAATCTGCATCATTCCACCATGATGTGTAAATGTCAAATCAGGACTAATCAGGTTGGCCATGCGTGTAGCTGTCACGTCACGCGCACACGCATAGACAACCAGACCATTTTTTTTTCGTAAGGAACTGGGATGATATTCTACGAGAACTGGGTACTGGGCTGAACCAATTGGTATCCATGAATACGATTTGTTTCTGTCTACTTATACGAGTATAATATGATATATTATAAAGATAACTTAAACGAGTATCATTATAAGATTTTTGTATATTTCAGAGTAAGTATCGGTAAAGTCGACGAGGCATTCAAGTTAGCGTTCAAAGCAGACCTTTATTTGAAAGCTAAATATGAAGCCGATGGAAATATACTGATCCTCCCCATTAAGGGCATTGGTGACTCTGAGATCAAATGCGGTAAGATGTAACTTTAATTTAATCGACATATAAAAAAACTTTTTATTAATAATAATAATATGGGACAACTTCCACACACGGTCTTCTAGACCCAAACTAGGCTAGAAGCATGTGCTATATATAGTAACCAGATGACTGATATACATACTCGTACATATAATATAAGCTTATAACACCCAGACACAGATCAAACAGACATGTTCATGCACACAAATGTTTGACCTGGCCGGGGATCGAACCCGGGGCCTGCGGAACAAAAAGCAAAGTTACTACCATTAGAGCCAACCAGGCTGTCAAAGTTGTTTAAAAGCAAGCCTCGGTGGCCTAGTGGGCGTAGGCTCGACTGCTGATCGTGAGGTCCCGGGTTCGATCCCCGGGTCGGGCAAACTGTTATTGGATTTTTCCATTTATCTCTATGACAGCCTGGAGTCTTGAAATGTGCCCGGTAGATGGCAATAGGCTCGTCCTCTATTACATGGGACCAATAACATACTGGCGAAATGTGGGTGTACCTACTATGAATGGGTCTAAGTGATTGTATTTTAAAAACAAGCCTTTTCTTATACTTCTCAGCAAAACCTTTTATTTGAAAGACATATAATATTATGGGTATGGTTAAAATAACTGGTCCGCCATCTTGTAATAATTTCTCCTCATTTGGTTGAGGCAATTGCTTTTTAATTTAGTTGCAATATTTGACCCGCACACATTCATACAAACTCATACCTACATACGAGTACAATCATTATAATAAAAGCGATGATTATTTTTACTCGGTAAAAAACTAAACCATTTTTTCTTGTCACCAGATGGAGTGGAAGTTACAATTGATAGCAAACTGACTCACATGAAGGACAAAAAAGGACAAGAACACTTCAAACTTGTCTCACCTACATACAAGTACACCATACAGAAAACTACCTTCAAGTTTCAGAACCTGTTCAACGGAAACAAGCAACTGTGTACGTATTCTATTTCTATTGGAAAACTTAGATGGAAAAATTTATCGAATTCTAGTTTAAGGCTCATCATGTAGGACTAAAAGATTTACTTTTAAGTTGCGTTTGTATCTACCAACAAGATTGAATGCGATTTCAAAGGAAAGCTTCTCAATTTATTAGACTAGCGAACTTTAGGCAATTTGGATAAGGCGAAGGGTACACGCTCAATAAGTCTATTGTCAATTGTCGCAATATTTTCGTAATATCAAGATCTCCGTTTTGGCCGTGTGGTTCCCGGCTATATAATAGGGCCACCCTTTTCTCATCCCGTGGAAGCTGTGAGACCCGGCAGAGGAATATATTCGGAGAGTGAGCAGGAGCGCTCTCCGGCACCAAGTATTCCAACTATTGCGATCACTGTGGTGATTACAGCAAAATCCCCCATATGAATAGTTTATGGCGTTCTATGGGGGAGGCCTATGTTCAGGAGTGGACGTCTTTCGGCTGATGATCATGATCGCATATGGAGCATACGCCATCTGTTCTACATACGCATGTAGAACAGATGGCCGTTGGAGCTGTAAAGTTCTTGAATGAAGACCGTGAACCGACAAGCGCTGCGGGGGACGTCCACCGCATATTAAAGACCTAAGGATCACGCTGGATGCCAGCAGCTTACAACCGGATTAGATGAAAATCTTTGGAGAGGCATATGTCCACCAGTAGACTTCGAACGACTAAGACGATGATGACGATAAAGATCTTTTGATCATTCATCATTTACCTAAATAACGCCAATGCGATGCACTCTACCACCACCTATGTTCAGCAGTGGACGTCCTATGGCTGAGATGATAATGATGATGCACTCTATGGTAAAGAGGTCATTTGATTCTTCAGCAACGAGCACAAATGTCAGTCTTCCGAATAGCGTATTCGAATTGGATTCGTTTCGGACATAGTGCGAAACCGCTCTCAGACTCTCAATAATACTGACCATACTACTGATAGTAATGCGTAATAATGGTGACGGTGTATCTTCAGCCTGTCTTTTCGTGTAGAAAAGACATCGGGTACCTACGCAAAGTCAGTTCAGCTCGCAAGCTGTCGCACATAGCAAATATTAACCACAGAAAACTAGCAGGAAACTTCGCCGCTCCATATGACAACCATAACAGAACTGATATCATGAATTTATGCACAACCATTGAAAACAATGCGGTCGTGTACTTGCATCCTAATGATCGCTTTTATCGAACGATCTTTGTACTTCAAGCATATAAAAAACAAACCTGTAGTTGTTTGTGTTTTGCGAGTGACAAAAACTGGTAATACCAGATTGTCCAGTTTCCAACGTTTTATATTATAGGTATAATATTAATTAAAGAAACTGACCAAAAAGTGTTCAGTTCAACGCGGTTGTTATGAATAGCTTTTAATTAAATGTCATCAAGTTCCATCTTAGGTAATTGACCTGTCAGGGTTATTCCAGACTTCTGAGTAATATAGGGTCGTTATTATCTTAACGATCGATCAGAGTTTCTTAGTATAGAGCCCACTCTCCAAGAATCAGCTGCTATCGAAGGATGTTTGAGGTTAACCTTTTATAAATTCATAATAAATAGGTATTTAAGGAAATGGCTAACGACTAATTGTGTATATACTTGTATAAAATAAGTTTTAGAGATTTCGGTGTCCGTGTTAAAGTGCCAATGGGCGACCGAGTGCGTGTGTGTGAGTCTGTAGGTTGATAATTAGTATTTCTTACTAAGTAAGTAGGTAGTTGATATTAAATCTACAAAAATCGTAGCAGTTGGAGTCGAGTACCTACATTATGACTGCATGAGTTGGAGTCGATCAATTAGCACCTTTACTGAGTTAAAAACTTCGAATTTTGGCTTCGCCGGGGATTTCTAGATAAGCGTAAGACTATTTTTTTTTTATTTTTAGCGGACGCCACCCATCAGTTTGCCAACGAGAACTGGCAGCAACTAATGGACGACCTCTCGCCACCAGTCATCAAGCAAATCGTCAAGACAGTCGTCAAGAACATCAATAAATTCTTCTTAGGAGTCACCATCTCACAAATCGTCGACGACTACGACCCGAGAAGATAATTCATAATTATTAACAAATTTAGGCTGGATTTCACCATGCTTAAAAACCAGTTTAAACGGGCGTTTACCAGTTTCATCCTAAAAAGAACTGATAAATTGTCGTGTCACTAAACGCCAGTCTTAGGAATATTAATTTATTTTACAAATTTAATTGATGTGGGCCTTATTTGTGATATTTGACGAGGCAACGTCTGATTTATTAATACCTAGTTAATAGTTTGAAGAGTGAAATATATGATTAGTTTACAATAAATTATTTCATTTCCTACTCCTGTATTTTAGAGCAGATCTGTCATTATTTTGTATTAATAAATATTATATTTTTATAATACATTCAAACTGTGGAATGATCTCCCTGCTGCGGTCTTCCCGTTGAGCTACTACATGAGGCTCTTTAAAAAGAGAGTGAATAGTGTTGAAGTGTCGGCAACATACTGGCAATATCCCTGGTGTTGCAGGTATCCATAGGCGGCGGTAACCGCGAGCCATCAGGCACACCGTCTGCTTGTTGCTACCTATCGCATTAAAAAATAGACTAGGTTAGTAATAGGTAGTAATAGTAGGTTAAATCTTAAAGAAAATCGAATGACCAAATTATTTATTGAAATAACTCACAATCTAGGCTTTCCTTAGCAATTATATGCTAACAAATATATGAAGCGTAGAACGTACCTTCTATGTTGGAAGCTTTGTAGGTTTACAATGTTTTAAAAATTGAATTTATTCCATCATTATTCACGGTGTAGGGTTTTTGATGAATTTTCCTTTAGTATTAAGATGAATAGGGCAAGGTCATTTGTGCACATTATGTGCATAAGAGTACCTAAGGTATAATGTCTACTGTTTACTTACTTATAATAAGGTAAAAACGTGACTAGTAAATGAAAAGGGTTAGGCACGTTACACACAACTTCTGATCCCTAGAATCTGTAATACATTGCTGATCGCAGATAATATCTTACTTTTGTTTTGTTCCATATTTATAAGCGCATTGTTTCTTAATCAATGTAACAGGTTCAAATCGTTTTGATCAAACATATAAATTAATTAAATAAATACAAATTAGATCAGCTGATTGGTCAGTTAACAGTTAAATTATTTTTATGCTAGTTGCTTGCCTCATAAGTGGATAAGCTCGCTTTTATAATGCCTTGCCATACGCTCAAAAAAAACCCACGCACACATACGCGAAAGCTCTTCACATGGAGTCTCGAGTACCCTCAATTCTAAAGGGATGACTTACGCGACGTTTACTTGAAGTTAAGTGAAAGGTACTCCCGCTCATTACAATCGCAAAGCTAACTATAAGTTCCTTATAAAATATCTTTTACGTGACATTTGAACCAAAATAAATTTTTGGTCAAAATATTACGTTAAATTAGGTAATTACATAAATGATATTATTACTAAAGGTAAAATTATTTTAGAAGAAAACAACGCAAAACAAAAATTACTTCTAATGATCTTTAAAAATTACAAATTATGACGAAATTAAGTATAGCGACTAAGTTCCCTAACACAACCGCACGCTCCAGCCGTCCGAGTAAAAGTGAAGTGAGTAGCGCTGGGCTCGCCCCGCTCCTTGGGTGCGGCGCGGGAGTGACCCCGCCCCTTTTATTCTGCATCTTCATGTAATAAAATCATATCAGGCAATTAAAAATTCAAACGCTTATTCAAGTACCCTATTAGAACTTAATTTGCGGAAATACGGCCAAAAATAGATGTTTGTTCAGCTGTTAGGTATGAAACTCTATATTTTACAAGGAATAGGACTTTTAAACTACATACTGCTATAACTGACTCGACGATATTTCGAAAATTAATTAATATTATCCATGGTTATTTTATCAAACACAAGTTTTTGGTAGAAACCTAATATATTTTATATATAATTTAAGATTTAGCCATAAACTTGACCGCTGCGCTGTGAACTTTTACCGAACTGGTTTCAGTTAGTCATTCATTTTAATATTATTTATTCACACTACATTTGCTTATTAAGGTTTATTTACACATGACGGCAGGCGCGGGTTCAGTGTCAGACAAGGAAAACCGCTTACGCACGCTGTCAATGTATTCTCTTCCATACAAATACAAGGAAAACTATTTGACCCGTCCGTGACTTACCAGCGCCCGCGTTAATGTGTGAAAGTGCGCACACGCGTACTCTCACGCGCCGCATCCCATATCGATACACACAAAAAAATATATAATTACCGTCTAAGACCTAAATAATGTGTAGTATGGTATGCTTATGGTAATATGTAAAAACGGATTGTTATGTTTATGATCATGGAGGAACGCTGACCCCTGAAATACAAGTCCTAAGTCCGTAGGACTTGTATTTCAGGGGTCAGAGATGCCCTTACACAATGCAATAAATAATGATTATTATAAATTTTTTCATAAGAAAAAAAAAGAAAGTGTGAACAACATTTAGTCATTAGGGCAGGTACCTAAACCTTTATAAAAAAAAAATTGCTTTATTGGACCTTTAACAATTGTAGCAGTACAAAATTAGTTTCTCATTCCTTATGCTTTAGGTGGGTGATATATATTATTAAGTATTGTATGTTTGTATTTACTTCTAGTATGTACCTTGGTGATAGGCTGTATTTGACACTAGGTCTCTGTTGAGCCTGTATTGCCAAATAGCAGTTACCGTCCTGTCACTAGATTTTTAAAAATGTGAATGTATCTGTGGGTGTGTGTGTGTGTGTGTGTGTGTGAGGCCTAACTTTTTTATTAACTTTTAGAAGGTGGTAATGAAATAATTATATAAATAAATAACTCAGATTCAGAATGAATTTTAATGGCTTTTTTGTTGTGTCGGTCCTGAAACTAAGAATTTGTAGTCTTATAACATAACATACAATCACGCCGTTTTCCGAAAGGGTAGGCAGAGGTGTACCCAGGACTCAGTCCCACAGTAGGTACACCCACATTTCGCCAGTATGTTATTGTAATAGGAAGCGAACCCTTTTGCTATCTACCTGCCACAGTTCCAGACTCCCAGCTGGCATAGAGATAATTCCTGATGGAAAAATCCTATATCTAACATTTTGCCTGACCTGGGGATCGAACCCGGGACCTCATGATTGGCAGTCGAAGTTTCGCCCACTACGCCACCGAGGCGGTTTTTTAATAATGTGATATTATATAATATATATTATAATTATAATTATATATTATAATCTAATAAGCGTATATAAGTATGTATATCAGTCATCTGGTTACCATAGTACAGGCTTCTAGCCTAGTTTGGGATCGGATGACCGTGTGTGGAAGTTGTCCCATATTGTTATCGTTGTTGTAATAATCTTATTAAATAATACATTACAAATATGTAAATTGGTTGTCTGATTACATAATTTCGCTAAAATACAAAGATGTTCCATGAAATTCAGTAGCAAAGTTTGTTAAAACACTGCAAGTTAATAAAAAAAATTGTAAAACAAGAAGTAAAACAAATTTATTAAACGGTTTTCTTATACCTGCTGTTGTCATCAGAACTAAAGGTGTGACACCAAATATCAGATAATATATCTTTCAACAGGAAAGGGTTAAAATTTCAATTACTTACTAATATTTGCCCTAAACAAAAATACTTTAACAACAAACTAAATTTAAACAGTATGAAAACTAAGTGTAGTTTTATAATTTAAGTTTTATCGCGGTCTATTCGCTTGAAACATAATATAAAACTTAGAAGGAAAAATTTACCCACGAGAACCGCACACACACGCCTTTATAGGCGTTAGGTAGGTGGGATAGAAAAATATATATATTATATAGAAAAATATATCATATTTTATAAGCTTAGTACCTCAACGTTGAGTCTGTTCAGCAATGGTGACAGAACCGTCAGAGCTTCCACTGCCAGTACTAAGTCTCGCACTGTTATTGTCAGATCGCGTCTGCAACGACATGACATCTGTAAGTTCAGTGTTTCTTGTACTTCTCCATGGTATCTTGCTTTGGTACTTGTAGACTAGGAAGCCAGCTAGGGTTACGACCAGTATTGACAGACCTACGGACAAGCCTATCACTCCTGCTTGGAATGTTCGAGCCTCTGAAAAAGATTATAGACTTAAATCATAAAAGTATTTTTTTAAGAGTTATATTATTTAATTTTATTACTTATATCTCGACATATCGGTCAAGATGCATCAGTCGATGTCACTAGATAACTCGGCATGTAGCAAATATTGCAGCAGCAATACGTCATGGTATAAATGTTTTCTGCGTATATGTCCCGTCTTGCTTAAACTATATTTAATCGACCTATTCTTTTAGTATTATGTAGCACGATAATAAAAAACGCGGAATTATAGAACATTGACTACAGCCTATTTCAAATGAAAGAAGTTCCGTTTGACCTTTCCTCTTTTCAAGCCCAAATAACTTTGCATAGTTGTAACTCAACACAATTTCAATAATAATCACAACTCTTAATCACTAAATTTAAATACAAATCCTTCAAACAAGGCAAATTATGAATAACTTTCAACCTGTAATTGTTAGATTGGATGGACTAATAATAGTAGTTAAGCAATTCAACTTTATTGGCTATAAATGTTTTATTTCGTTAGACCATGTAGCAGGACCAATGACGTTGAATTACTTTACTCTCATTGGACCGATGTTTTCATCTACGGAACTCAGCACCATGGCTTTTAAGCTAAATGGACCAGCAAGAGTATCCAAGATACGGATGGATAACACCTACAAATCGAGCCGTTGTATGTCATAGGAGGCTTTTGTCCATGTTTTGTTTGAAATAATCTTAAAAAGGTTCACACACTTGTTTTCTTTTTTAGGGACTGTATAGCATTCGAAGGTAACAGGAAATATTTTATCATAAAGGTTGAAACACACCGCGGCGCATGGAGAGACTACGCACGTGCGTAGCTTAGTTAGCTTCACATTGCAAGAAAATGTTAGTAATTGTATCCACTGAAACCCACGGAAACGCTTCGCATGAATATACGTTATTGGCACACGCGTGGCTTGTATGAATATGGCGCTCACGTCGCTCAACGCTGTCACCACATGCACGCTGTGCACGCGGTACACGCATGCGTGTATAGTGTGTATTGCAGTTGAAACGTAGACTAACGTTTGTCAAACATATTAACCCACGCAGTTAAAATGCGCCGCATGCCTGTGCACAGCATGCGCAGCGGTGGGTTTCAACCTAGGACGGTTTCAACCTTAAGCCAAACGGGTGTAACGTAGAAATGCCAAGGACAAGAAGTAGGTACCTATAGGTTACCTAGGTTTAATATTATACCAAGTACAATTTCAATGCACCTGCTAATTGTTTTTCGCAGAATTAATAAACAGATCGAGGTGATAATTATATTAGCACAACAAGAAATTATATTACAAGTATTTATATTTCGATCTACCGTTTGCTTATAAAACATTTCACCATTATACTCAAGGTACACTAAGTCTTATGACTTGTGTTTAGTATCATCACAGTCTCATGTTATCATCGTTATCATCATTACAGCACAGTCCCTCAAGGTTTACACAACAATTAAAACATATTTTAATAATAAAGAAAAAATGTTCACTTTAAAGTAGGTATAAATAATATTAAAAACCACATTTTTTGTATCAGTTAATATAAACGCTCATCTAACATGCAAGTGTTAATGATAAACCCGAGAAAAAATATTTTCTCAATATCATATGTGGTTATACTTCAGACATAATTTCAATACCACCACTCAGTTTTATGTTCCTCAGTTTTTTGTCAGTTTTGTTTTTATTACTGTGGTTTATTGTATTGAATAGATTATGACCTCTTCGCAAATTCACTTCGTCTGTAATTTAATGTCGTTGACTTCCTCAAATCTTTTCTCAATAATAATAATTACACTTGTGCCATTTGACATGCTACGAAAGGTCTTTATCCGCAGCAATGTAAGGCTGATTTTTTGTTTGACGAAACCTTGTATATTTGCTAATCCAGCCTATTCAAAGACTAATAAGAAGGTAATTTTAACTTAAAATTGATACGCATACATTTACTAAAGAATAATGTGTCCATTAACACGTATTCTTACGGCCTCTTGCACAATCCTCGAGTAAAGTTCCGAGTAGTGCTAATCGGCAAGTAGAAGTCCCGAGTAATTTTTGTTACATTCACAAACGAAAATGAACTTTCAAGTAGTAACTCGGCGGGTAAGTGAATGAATGAATATCGTACGATAAGAAAATCGTATGAATATAACATTCAATATTCATACGATTGTCAATGTCATTACTGTCAAACGTCAAAATTTGGCGCCAACGCCGACAAAATAATATTTTAATTTTACTATTGGATAACTGTCACTATTGTGAGGAGGTAGACACATTGTTCAAAAGTTGTTCCTTCTTGTTAATCAGCACTTCAATAATAAGTAGATACATTTTACTGACAGTATTAGTACAACTAACTCGAAAGGTAATTGAAAGTCGCCTCACTAGGTCTGCGTTGAAATGATAACGATATAGATTTAACTACAATAATAATATAGACATACCTTGAGTAAAAACAGCAATAGTATCCCTGGACTCCAAGGTTTCCTCGTCGACCAAAGCTGCGCAAGTCCACAGTCCATTATCTTCCTCTAATACTGGATTTATTGTTAAAGAACAGTCTCCATAATTCAGATCTCGATTGGGAGTAAAGTAAAATCGACCTAAGACAGCGCTGAAAAGAAGCTATAATTGAGTATCTATATAATCAGTGATAATGGGAAATCAGTGATAGTGCGGACAGTAAAACGGGTAATGATCAATGAAGATCATCGATTCACCAGATGGAGGCGGTTTATAAAAGTTTTAGTGAATAAGTCTTTGTATGAACATGTCATTTTAGTAGTGGTAGGCCTCTTTTGCAGGGGGCCGCCTGGGGAAGTACAACACCTTTGCCAGTTATTCATACGCCAAGCAGTAATGTGCAAACATTACTGTGTTCCGGTCTGAAGGGCAATGTTACCAGCGAAATTACAGGGCATGAAGAGTGACAGGCGCAGTGCTGTGCCTTTCAGAATTTAGAATTTTAAAACACAGGTTGGCACTGTGTCTAATATGGGCAATCATGATGCTTACCATCTGGTACCTGATTTGCTCGTCTTGTCACTCACTATCATAAAAAAAATGTCCATTACACAGGGTAGACCACGATTCACAAGTTCATAATATTTAAGCCAATTTAAATGATTAAAATAATTGAAAAATAAAAATTATGCTAAATAGGGTTCCATACCTAGATACCTTAACAAAACGCTACCGCGTTCTAAGAATATACTACAGCGCCTAGTTCTAAGAATATACTACAGCAACTAGTTGAAAATATATTAAAAATCACAATATTTTGTATTAAATTTTACGGTGTTGGGATTTTTTTTCCTTTACTTGTCATATAAGATCTTGCTTCTTGCCAAATTTCATGATCTAGACAAGAGCCAAGGGTACCTATAGAGAGACTGAGTCCTGGATACACCTCTGCCTACCCATTCAGAAAAAAGGCGTGAATGTATGTTTTATCTTTTGATTGCTTTGACTTAGAATTTTTATTTTTTTTATAGCAGCAAGGGACCGTAGACACGAGTAATTGATATGAATATCAACTTGATACGTCAACGCATTCCCAAGAAAAAGCGAGTCTTCAAAGACGGACAGACCGCAAAAAGACAGACAGACGGATAACAAAGTGATCCTAAAAGGGTTCCTTTTTCCTTTTGAGGTACGGAACACTAAAAAGGAAGAACCATCAATGGCCCTAAGTCCTAAGTAGTTATTGATGAATTTATGAATCAGCACATAAACATACGCCAGTCTGTGATTGTACGTACACATTTACCGAATTTTTTAATTAATATTTAATAGATTATAATTTTGATATGATTTCTTAGCATTAAGTAATGTAGTATTATTTATTTTTTATTGTGATTTATTATGTTAGTTTTATATGATTTAATTTTTAATTTATAATAATGATGACATAATAATGGTATTTTTGTTTTATATAAAGAATTATTTATAATTAATGTATCAAAAGACTTGTAACAGACGTTATCAATAAATATGGATATGAATATGAATACGTACATGGTATACCAACATAGGTTTGTATGGTAGATACATTTGTGCATCAAATACTAAACGGCTTGTCAAATCGTGCTTTGTGTATCAATACTTGAAGAATGATAACAATCTCTAACACAGTAATGTGACCATTGTTGCAATAACTGATTTTTTAACATTAATTAAGTGTCTGCCTCGGTGGCGTAGTGGGCGGATGCTCGACTGCCAATCAAGAGGTCCCGGGTTCGATCCCCAGGTCAGGCATAGTGCTAAATATTGGATTTTTCCATTAGGAATTATCTCAATAGCTGCCTGGAGTCTGGAACTGTGCCCGGTATATGGCAATAGGCTCGCCCCCTATTACATGGGACCAATAACATACTGGCGAAATGTGGGTGTATCTACTATGGGACTGAGTCCTGGGTACACCTCTGCCTACCCCTTCGGGAAAAAGGCGTGAATGTATGTGATGTTTATGTTAATTAAGTGTCTCCGAAAAGCACTGAAATATTTTTGAAATTATAATTTCCCTTGCTGGAAGCGTCTTACATTACCGCGTTGGAAGTTCAGAATCAATGCTCGATCAGTCAATATTAGTAACGTCATCTGATTTGTTACAGTTATCATATAGCCATAACTAGGTACCTATAGGTACCCGGACTGAGATAGGACATACAAAGTTATTTCATTAGCTTATTACATACGTATTTCATAATTTTAGTATTTTATTATACCAATTTTTATTATCTAATAATTTGTAAACATAACATAACATACGTTCACGCCTTTTTCCCGGGGTAGGCAGAGATGTACCCAGGACTCAATCCCATGTAGATACACCCTCATTTCGCCAGTATGTTATTGGTCCCATGTAATAGGGGGCGAGCCTATTGCCATCTACTGGGCACAGTTCCAGACTCCAGGCAGTTATTGAGATAATTCCAATGGAAAAATCCAATATTTTAACACTGCCCGACCTGGGGATCGAACCCGGGACCTCTTGATTGGCAGTCGAGCATACGCCCTCTACGCCACGGAGGCAGTCTTGTGAACACCATCTCTTTATATAGATATAAAATGTGTCGTGTCCCAAGGTGTCACCGGCGTAGTCTTGGTTCCCGTGGGATTATCAGGATAAAAAGTACCCTATGTGTTATTCCAGGGTCTAAGCTATCTATCATACCAAATTTCAGCTCAATAGATCCAGTGGTTTTAGCGTGAAAACGGAACAAACTTACACACAGTGTTAATACACGCCAGCGTTTTGTTTACTTATTATAAAAGCTAATTTTTACATTGTTCATTGTTACATTATTACATTATTACATTGTTGCTTTAGAATAGTACCCCACCCTCTCTGCCCGTGGTTGCCGTAAGAGCCGGCTAAGGGTTATGAGATCCAGAGGACGGGCAGCAGCGTCCTCTGAGTAGAACCATGAAACTGCGCTCGCCAACCCGCCTGCCAAGCGTGGCGAGTATTGGCATCAACCCCCCTTTTGGGGGAGGCTTATGTTCAGCAGTGGACTTTCAACGACTGGATGATGATGATATATCCATTTGATGTGGTTGCGCAGACAGTGTCCATTTGAGGCCTTGACTCAAGGTCAAGTCTCTAATTGAGCTAACTCGGATCGAGATAGTCGCTTGACTCAAGGTCATGTTCAACATTAAGTTACCAGCAGAATAACCAGTAAAAATTAACAAAGAATATAATAATCCTCAACTTCGCGGATATTCAGGTCATTAAAATAAGACAGGTCGAACTAGTTATATCGTAAAACAAGATATACATATATATATACCTATATTTCCACCCAATCACGTCGCCTCGTGGCGGAAATGTATTTTTAATATCTTAATTCCAAATAAAAGCAAAAACCAACGTTCCAAATTATAACTGCCAAGAATAAAATTCCAGAAATACCACTTTGTCGTTACTAGTCACTACATAATGCCATTGTATTCTGTGATAATGCGCGGGCGCGAGTCGGTTGTCAGTCATACAAGAGTCCGATCAGCGCACGCTGTCAACGTGTCCTCTTTCATACAAATGCAAGGAATACCACTTGAGACCCGTCTGGCACCCGGCCCGTGCCCGCGTTGACGTGTGAATTAACCTTCATAGTCACTACGAGTTTACTTAAATACTCGTAATCTCGAGTTACATGTACTTTGATTCTGACATTTTTATGAAATAATTGTAAACAATCACTAAAGCAAAATGAGTTACAAAGTTACGTAGGAAAATTATTCTGATTTACATTAATAATTAAATTAAAATTTTAATTATTATACATATTATTGCTATTTTTATTCATAAATTATCCAACTATGCATGAGCTACGGGCTACGAGCTACACGTGCTACGAGGGCTACACTCTTCCCGGATTCGCTACGAGCGCGCTACGCACCATGTCCACATTTGCTACGCCATATTCCGGCATTACTAGATTAGAATGCTACGTAAAGGTTAAGTAGCATCATCCCAACTCTGGTTTACCTGCCTCCTAATTCGTTGGACAGTAACATTTTATCAATGTTTCATTTACGGACGGTAGTAACGAAATAGGACAAATTGTTAATAAAAAATGCCAAATATCATACGTGACGCAACCAGCGGTGACATAAATGGGATAAATTCTAAGAAACGGGTATTACCTACCTAAGTCTGTACTTTTATTTAACGTAACTATAAAACTTACTTTTCTTGCGTTACCGAAGAATCGATGCTGATTCCCAGGAAACTAGGCGTCAGAAACCTACAATAATCCAGGGGTCTGTTTCCATTGGACGTATGGCAATATAGCGTGGCCGAGGTTCCTATAATAGCGACCATTTCCTTATTCCTAGCGGCCAAAGGGCCGGTGACTCTGACAGTGACTCTGTCAGTCATCTCCACTCCTATGACGTCTCTTGGACCCATGTGACAGGTCCATTCACCTGATTCTTCTTCGGTTGAGTGCCTGAATGTTATGGCACAGTCACCGGTTTGAAGACTCTCGCCTGAATACCTAAAAAAATATAATAATAATAATATTCATTTTATTTCAGTCAAAAACATTTTCTTACATAATACTACAATTTAACGCAGTATTATGTTAATTAATGCCAAGGAATGGAACACCTTGCCAGAGTCATTGTTTCCCGAAAAGTACAATCTGGAGGTCTTCAAGTCAAGAGTGAATAGCAAGTGAAGGCAAGCACGCCCCATCGTCGACCGCGTCGTCACTTACCATCAGGTGAGACTGCAGTCAAGTGCTTGGCTATTCACTAATAAAAAATAAAAAATAAAAATATCGAAATATAATAATACATAATTGAAAATAAATTAAAATTTTTAAATTTAACTCCATCTACAGGTATTAAAATTCCACTAATATCGTAGACTAGCTGTACCCGCGGTTTCACTCGAATCGTTCCCATAGAAATATCGGCATAAAACCCTATTCCAGGGTCTAAACTATCTACATATCGAATTTCAGCATAATCGGTTCAGTGGTTTTAGCGGGTAAGAGTAACAAACGTTCATCTATCCATATTCACAAACTTTAGCATTTAAGTATAATTAGTAGGATGGGAGAATTTTGTATGTGAAGAGATATTTATTGTTACAGCAAATACAGGAAACTAGTAAATTTCATGGCGAAGATATTGTTCAACGAAAATAGTATAATCATAAAATCATTAATCGTATAATGTCACTCACGTAATACCTAAAAATTGTTTTATTTAGTTTTTTATTTAGTAAATCATAAAAACATTTTCGCACCATGAATTCCGCATATTGTTTTTAATTAAAATATATCTACCTAACATTTAACATAAATAAAATTTGCGGTTCATCGTAAAAGACGATCCTCATAAAGGATAATACGTTATTATATCCTTATTACTCTAAATGTCGATTCACAGAATAATAATGCTATAGGAATATTTATCAAAAAAGAATAATCACCAATCAATCATTCAAATTGTTATCAAACGTTTACCTGGAATTAATGAATGATAATTAGATATTTTAATAGAGTTTTTTTTAATTGCTCCTATTAGAAAAAATCTAAAATGTAGTGACGCGTTTTTGTGACTATAAATAATCTACCTATTTGAGTCCTTCTATGTGGATGTCCAAATAGATTTTTCAAGTGTGTTTGGTAGCCAAGAACTGAGCTCTCGCTAGTCAAGAGAAGACTCAGACGAGTAGAGTCACACAACTTGTTTTTTGTGGTGGTAAAACTGACTCTAATTAAGTGCGTTTTAACGGCTTTTAAAATATTCTTTTGGATGTGGTTCTACGTTTGAATTTACCCAATGTATCTGGGTATGTAGTAATGTCAGAAAAGTGGCGACACGCGTTTTGTATATATTTAGTTCCTTTTGACATTTCTATTAAGTTATTATTTGTTTTTCTATGGTTAATAAATATAACATACCAAAACATCTGCTCATCATCGATCTGATCAATCGGAGTGTATTGACTTCCGTTTGGATGTTGGAACCAGCAGTATGAGAGCGACGCTTCTGCTTGACATGAAATCGTGAAACTCATGTCTCTTTGCACGAATACTGTCCTCTCTTCGCTGGTGCGTTGGGTGCTTTGCCGTTGCATTCCTATTAGAATTAAAGTTGAATTTAAAGATTATTATAGGATGCATAACATTACCTACTAGATCATTTTTACTAGAAATGTTCAAGTAGGTTAGTTCGACTTAGTAATTGGAGGCATATCTTGAAGCGCAATATTTGCCACCCACATCGATCACCGTAGTGCGATACATTTACAGCTGATACGCGTCATTGAATGCACCCATGATACCTAACCACAATGACACATATATTCACACCAGGTCACTAGACACATAATATAACAGTGACCCTATTTTTGGCATAGTTTGCGTCATTTATCTCTAATTGTTAGGCACTTCAGACAAAAATTTTGATACAGAGAAACATTAGAAATATGCAAAAATTTCCGCCCAAAACTCAATCACGCCTTTTAGTAGAAGTTTAGGTCGTAATAATCACCTATGCTTGCCAACCTATTATACATATATGAACGCCTTATGAATTAAGGATAAACAATAGTAGTTGAGCGGAGAGCCATAACCCAGCACGAATATAGATTTTGCTGAAAATTAATATTAGATTAGACACTTCAGGGGACAGATCCCGAACTGTTTTGCAACCACAGTGATCAAGGGAAACTAAGTCCCCGGGGAGTTAGAACGAGACAGATAATATGCATTGTCCAGGCGCGAAAGAGAAATAAAAAGAGGGACACAAGTTATCTTCGTAAACATGCTAGGAGTACATGTGGAAACTACGATATGGTGGTATTTTTTCATTTGCAATTAGAATGTGTCACAACACGCATTACTCGTATTTGTTAAGAGTAACACTAAATTGTGTTTCTTATATTAATATTATTATAATTGTGTATAATAATTAAGTTTATCATGCTATTCTAGTGAATGATCAATATTCGGCTCGCCGAAATTTAAAATTGAAAAACCGCAAATGCGGAAATGCTCAGTTCTATCACCACCTTTAGAAGTAGGTACTTATCTACCGTTTGACAGTTTTCATTATGCCTTATTGAAGATTATAAATTCAAGTGATGAAGAAATTTTATATTGTGATATGGTTTTGAGGCGAAGGTTTGAAAGTAGGCAAATTTAATGACAGTATGAAACGTCAAACGATACTTCCTAGATTTGATGGACTATTGTTATTATGATGTGACACTTACTGGAAGCATTAGGTGCAGCCCTTATCAGCGCTTGCAGCGGTGTTCTCTGCTCTATAACAGTTCCAGCCCACTCTTGTACTCCGACTGTACATCTCCATGTACCATAGTGGGCAGCAGTTGGCGTTTCTATCGTAATACCGCACTGTCTTTTATGGAAACCTTCGCCGTAATAACTGTAATATTATGAATTCCTTAAAATGCTGCTTATCTATGCTTTACTAGTCCACCATCTGTGTTTTGAATTTTAAAACACTGGGTGACACTGTGTCTGATATGGGGAATCATGATGTTTACCATCAGGCACCTGATTTGCTGGTCTTGTCACTCACTGTCATAAAAAAAAACGCTTGCGAGTTCTAATTCACCATCCAGCACGGTTTTATTTAGATTGATAGATGGATGGATGTTTGTTACTCTTTCACGCCAAATCTACTGAACAGATTGGGCTGTAATTTGTTATGTAGGTAGGTACTTAGACCCTGGAATAACACATAGGGTACTTTCTTTCCCAATATTCCCATTGGAACGTTGTCTACGCGCGTGAAACCGCGGGTCACAGCTAAGTACCTATTGTTATCGACTAAACGGTGTATTCGCTTGAAATACAATATGTAAATGGGAAGAAATATATATCCCATGTGACAGGACTTAAATTAGTTCTTAGTTTTTTAACAGTGGTCCTTGAAAACACCCAAAGCAAAGCGATAGAGTATAACAAATATTCTCAATTGAAGATTCGAGAAATTGTTACATAATACGCATACAATATCTAAAATTGTGTTGGTCGACAGGGTTCTGCAGTTTTAATAACAATTGACGCGTCTACAGACATAAGTAAATTGTAATTTGAATTATGTGGGATGCTAAAACCCATTGCCCATTAGGATACAACAACTGTGTAGTCAAAGTCAAAGTCAAAAAGATTTATTCAAATAGGTCACAATCTGACACTTTTGTACGTCAATGAAAATAAACAGTAACGAGTCTACAGTGCGTTCGGAAAGATACCTTTACAAGAAGAACGCACAAGAAACTTGTAGGGCTTAATTTTTTCAACTGATTGTTTTACAATATTTGGTTTGGTTACACTCGTTTGTTTAGAAGGTGCAGTGTAAAATAGTCCCTCATCACTAAAGGTTAAGAAGCGCACTGTTGAAATAATCTATAATAATCATGATGAATTTCGATTCCCATTCAAGTATATCAATTGAGAATAGCTGAGCTACGATATTGCGCTAATTAGGTATCAAGGAAGGAACAAACAGTCTTCTTCAACCTTGCTCGAAATGTTGAGGTCACTACAGATTGTTTATAATACTATGCTAATTATTTACGCGAGTTTATTTGACATTTAAAACACACAACAACCGCTGCGTTTCCTTAAATGATGAAGTTTTATTTATTTATAATTATTACATATTATTAATTAATTATTATTATTATTATTATTAATTATTATTATTATGACTGCCTCGGTGGCGTAGTGGGCGGATGCTCGACTGCCAATCAAGAGGTCCCGGGTTCGATCCCCAGGTCAGGCATAGTGCTAAATATTGGATTTTTCCATTAGGAATTATCTCAATAGCTGCCTGAGTCTGGAACTGTGCCCGGTATATGGCAATAGGCTCGCCCCCTATTACATGGGACCAATAACATACTGGCGAAATGTGGGTGTATCTACTATGGGACTGAGTCCTGGGTACACCTCTGCCTACCCCTTCGGGAAAAAGGCGTGAATGTATGTTATGTTATGTTATAATTATTACAGTTATAGTTCATAGTTCATAGTAATTTATTCATAAAACTTTGTTTACATGTCAATTCGAAATAACTAAAAATAAATTCAATTCAAATTAAATTACACTCATATAATTATTGCACATATAGTATAAAAATTAAAAAAAAATCTATTTAATTCCAACATTAATAATATTACAATTTTACCACTTTGGTAAGGTCATTCACACTATAGAACGTCTGCTCAATAAGCCAGCGTTTCAGTTTCGATTTAAATGTAACTATTGTTGTGGCATCGACAATATCTCGGGGCAGTTTATTATAAATGGTCGGGCCCATCACATGCGTGAGTTTGCCCGATTTGGCGATTGTTCGCGCCACTCCAGCCAGGTTGCCAGCATTACGAGTTTCATATTTGTGAAGATCGCTGTACTTTTTGTAGAGGTCAGGGTTGGTCTTGACGTACAGTGCTATTTGCATAATAACTATTGAGGGCAGCGTTAGTATCCCCAGTTCTTTAAAATATGGTCTCGCGGACACGTCCTGTGCCACTCCCACTATCGCTCGAACGGCCCGCTTCTGCATCCTGAAGGCGCGCTCCCAATCGGCAGCGCACCCCCAGAGCTCAACACCGTACTGCAGCACCGAGTGAACAGTGGCAAAGTAGCAGGCGCGAGCCATATCTCGGGAAACAACTCGAGCCACCCTCTTTAGCCCGAAGCATGCACTACCTACTTTTCCACATGCCCTATCAATATGCACATCCCAAGTCAGTGCTCGGTCCAGTTCGAAACCAAGGAACAGCGACGTGTTAACTTGTTCAATGGCAGCTTCATTCACTAACACAGTGAGTGGTCTCGACGACCGGCCCGATAGGTTGAAGTGCATAAAGTGCGTCTTGTTCAAATTCAACGCCAATCCGTTTATTTTAAACCATTCAGCCATACGAGCAGTTATGTCATTCAGCTTCTGTTCGAGAAGATCTAACGTGGGTGCTGTGATGATAGCCGCTACGTCATCTGCATACACTAATATGTCTGCACCTGCAATAGAGTCCGGAAGATCGTTGAGTAGAAGAGAGAACATCAGGTTTGAGACCGATGATCCTTGTGCCACTCCCATGGTTGAGGACAGAGGATCAGACTTGTTTAGACCATCACCAGCGTCCACTATTTGAGACCTGTTTTTTAGCAGGTCTATTAATATATTATAAGATCGGCCTTGTATACCATAATATTTGAGTTTGGCTGCCAGGACATTGTGATCAGCTACATCAAACGCTTTGGACAAGTCGCAGCAAAGAACTGCGACCTGAACCTTACGTTCGCGAGCGGCCATGACACGTCTGATGACCTCCCGTGCCAATGAAGTTGTCGACCGTCCCCCACGGTAGGCGTACTGACAATTAGATGGTGCATCAGTATCCGAGAGAAAGGTGACAAGCCTGGCGCTTAAACCATTCTCAAATATTTTGGCGATTGCAGGAATTATCGATACCGGTCTGTAACCGTCGATGTTCTCTCTCTTTCCCTTACCTTTAAAGATAGGCGTGATTTTACTGATCTTCAAAGGTTTTGGATACGAACCTTCTCTTAGGCACATATTGAACAATGTCGCCAAAACAGGTGCGAGGGGTAACACCGCCATACGGAGCAGCTCCATTGATATGCCATATATATCCTTCGATTTTTTTGGAGGAATACGTTTTGTAACGATTTGGAACACCTCGTCTGCGGTGAAAAACTTAAATCTGAGCGAGCGGTCGGCTGTTCTCCGAGATGTTTCCAATACCTGCTGTACCCTGATTATATCGGCGTTAGGCGCCCCGCAAGTTGCCGCTGCAGACAAGAACCTTGCATTTATGGCGTTCACTGCATCTTTAGGAGTATTGAACTTGCTTCCATTTGTGTCAACCACAATATCAAAAACGGCGAGTTTAAGGCTATTAGTTTTCCCCCTTTCCTTATTAACTACAGTCCACATACCTTTTGAAGCATTCGTACTTTACGTAATTATAGACGAGTAGTAAGTGATTTTTTGATTATTTAGTAGTTTGTCATATTTATTGTTCAGTCCATCCAATAGCGTTTCAATACCAATGTCATTCGAAAATAATTTATTTAATTTATTATTGTCAAATATTAAGGATTTAAAATTCTTTACATCTGCTGTTACCCACGATGAGTCAGTTTGTTTAGTCAGTTTCCTTTTCATGGGAAAACAATCGTCAAATTTATTTATAGTAATATTCATCAATGATAAAGAAAGTGTATCTGCAGAGACATTTCGTGCTATGATTGTTCTCCAATCTACGCTGTCTATGGCGCGCACGAAACCAGCGCGATTAGATTCCGAGAAGTCCCTTGCAATGCGGATGGCTGGACCTGGAGCGTGTCGTTTGCACGTCACTTCAGCTCGCACCGCAAGGTGGTCGCTGAGGTTGGTTACGACAGGGAATACATGCACTGCGCCCGACTCTATGTTAGTATACAGATGGTCCAAACAAGTTGCTGAAGTCGCTGTGACTCGAGTTGCAAAATCGACAATATTTACCATACTGTTAGCTGACAGTAAATCTAACAGCCTTTTATGGATCGAGTTCAATGCACCGATGCTATTTATGTTGAAATCGCCTAAAATAATGCATTCCCTATCGTACTCACTAATCTTATCGAGCAGACGTTCAAAGTGAGTCAAAAAATCATTACAACTAATTAAATTGGTACGGTATACACATACAATAGTTATATTATAATCTAGTAGATCTATAGAAGAGATCTCGCAATACTGTTCTAATGATAATTCTCCTAAATTAACATTTTCACAGCATTTTAAATGTTCTTTTACATAAATACAAGAACCACCATGAGCAATTTGACTTCTACAAAAGGCAGACGCTAATTTGTAACCAGTTATGTTTACACTTTTTAATTTATCTTCTGTTAACCAGTGCTCGGTCAATGCAAGAATATCACACTTAAGTTCACTGTCTAGCAATACTTCTAACCTTTGTGTTTTATGGTCGATTGATGCGATATTTTGGTGGCATACCACTATCTTCTGTAATCCAAAACGCAACGTAGTTTGCTGATCATTCTTATTAGTGTACGACCGGTCGATCTTCCCGGTCAACTGCGATTGATTTTGTGGTTGCGCCGCCCCGCTCCTCTCGGGGCTGTTTACGAAAATATGTCCATTGTGACATTTTTACGCCGCGCGGCCACACTGTCGGCGTGTATAGTTGATCGTACACACTTGCCGGGATTCCGATTACAAATGCAGCATGACGGTCCGTAGGAATTTCTCGTTTTTCAACAAAGTAATCGTCGCATGAACTTATCTTTTTAAGATGGTCTAAGATATTTTTTTCGGTCGTATCAGGTCTGAATGACCAGACCTGCATATATTTTAATTGGTCCACAGTTTTAAGGTCATCATTATTACTTAAGTTATTAGATAATATGTAAATATTATATCGTTATATAACCTACAAGCTGCTTCTCTTTCTATCGCGTATGTTTTATTCCTTTAACTAAACGTAGTGAAAGAAAGATGACACCTCTAACGAGAGGTGTCATCTTTAAGACTTCTCTATCATCATCATCATCATCATCATATCAGCCGTTGGTAATTCACTACTTACGTAGTTAGGCGCTGTACGACCTAATTAACACTTTATTTCGTCGGAACTAGAGTTTAGCATTTCTGTCGCATTAGTATTCTGCGCTACTGAAATGAAAACTTTGTCCGACCTAGGAATAGAACTCAGGACCATAAAGCTTAGCAGTAGCGCTTGCGACCACAACACAAATGAGGCAGCTTATATAGAAAGCCTTCTCATTCAGATTAATGGTAACATGATTTTTAAACAAAGCTCGTTTACTTTATTTTGCATTGGATTTTCTTGATAATATTATTTAGAAAATTTTACATTTTAATAAATTTAAAAACGTTTACATTTTAATACCCGTGGCCCGTGACTGTACAGTCGAGTTCTTAATCAAATTGGAATCAAGCACGTCTACGTTGACTTACCTATGAGTCCCATCACTCAGGCCATCCTTAACGTTGAAACCGAAACTTGAAGAGGTTCTTTGGAAGCGACAGAATGTTATATTCTTCACTGTGTGTAGTATATTGCAGTAGAGACGAAGCTTCTCTGGATTGGTCTCGTGGAGATAGCCCACGTCTAAGCGTTCAGCTGGAAAATGTACCTTAATTAAATAATCATAAGACACTAAATCAAATAATTGTGTTATCAGTAGCACCCGTGGCCCTGTGCTTGTAGGTAATTATTTATCACCTGGGCGCTACTTTGTTTCGGTTGGCACGTTAAACTGTAGGTCCCTGTTGTCTCCTTTCAGATATGTAGAGGACAGTTATTACAACACTCATTATTGAGACTAAGGTAAAAATAATACAAAGGTACAAGTTAAAAAAACGTCTTGTTTTTTTCCTTAAGTCATGTCGCAGGTTTTGTGGAATCTTGGCGACCAGACCTTTGGGCTAAGCGTTGACCACATAGCCCCTAATTTAACTCGAGCAGTGTAATTGGGAAAACACGTTTTCTTAGAGTACCTTTATAATAATTTGATTACAATAGGATTATATGTTTTATGTGCACGTGATTGCAACAATAGAGTCACCTTAAAAATTATATATCATTGATTATACATTAGGCATTGTAGATAGGCAATAAAACAAAGACGAATCCGTCCAACCGATTTTATAATTATATACTAGTGTTGTGTACCTAATTATTATGCTCATTATACAGTCGAGTATGTAATTGGAGGCATACTCTCAGAAAAGTTCTGGGCTGTGCCTCCAATCACAGACTCCCACAGACTTTCCAAACACAGAAAAGCCTTTTCACTCCTCTTACTTAAAAAGTCCGTCATTGTTTTTCCAGAGCGGGGCTAAAATAACTTCAAGCTTTAGGGGATAAGTTAATTTTCTGTTAATTTTTGTCTGTTACCGAAGATGTTATATTTTTTTTGGTAACGCGCGTATACGTAGAGGATATTAGCCAAAATGTTTGGCTGAAATAAATTATTTTATTTTAAGTGTCGTGTAACTTACGGCGGTAAACCCATTATAACTCGGTTTCTATTTACTTCCTCGCTAAAGCTCGGCAGTAAAATTACCTTGTTTACAATGGGTCTCTTTAGCCTCTGATGTAACAATCTACCATTTAACCTCAAAGGGATAAAATAAATGTCTTTTAAATTTTTGTCTGTTCCCGAGATTTTTTTGGTGTCGCACGTATAGCCAAAATGTTTTGATGATATTAATAAATTTTTTTCTCACAATCATAGTAAAAAGCAGAGTGCACACACGGCGCTTAAACCCATTAAATAATAATAAATAAATAAATCGTTTATTTTGGAACAGATAACAAGTAGACACATAAGGCGGTAAAGGAACGAGTAAGAGCCCGCGCACACAGAGAGCGGTCAGGAGTTCCGAGTTCCGAGTTCCGAGTTCCGCGTTCGGCGTTCATTAGAATATACTGAGTCTATAACAACAACGCACACAGCGGGCAGTCTGACCGCGGCGGTCAAAGCGGAACGTCGGGTTCCAAGATTTCTTTTCCCGCCAAGGCAGAGAACGCCGGAACGCCGCGATGTCTGATGAGTTTGGAAAAACGGAAAAGTTAATTGAATATGTTAGGGAAAGGAGTTTATTATACGATTTAAATAATATAGACTATAAAAACCGTGATCCTGAAAAATATTACTGAATTCGCCTTGTTCTTCTCGCGTTGTGTTAATTGGGTGCACCCAAAACTTCCTTTTCTTAGAACTAGGACGATATTCGTTCAAGTCTTAGAAGCTGCTGAGCTCCACAAGAGCAATAATTCTTCATCGGATGACGAACTTTCTAGTGACATGTTGCATGTGCAAAGACCCAAACGAAACTAGAACGCGAGAATTTGCACGCCGCTTGTGTGCGTTGGAACTCTTGGGCGGTCAACGGTCACTAGAACGCAGAACTCTGACCGCTCTCTGTGTGCGCAGGCTCTAAAAGAAGCAGGCATCATCTGCTGCAGTAGTCGTTAGACTGTGTCGCAAACACCAACGCCCCCATCCGGAACAATAGAAGTGCTTATTCCAATTTTAGTAACTTAGTTATGAATAACAAGGTTTAACAATAACTGATACAGTCTGATAATATTACGCTGTTTTAAAAATTATTGGAGTTGGTACTGATTTTTTTATTTTATATAATTTTAGTAGTATATGAATACATATGACATAACATAACATAATTATTAAAAAAACCCATTATAACTCGGTTTCTATTTACTCCTTCCCTAAAGCTCGAGAGTAAAACTACCTCATATACAACGGGTTTCTTTAGCTGTTATCCCCTTGTATATAACAATCTGTTGATGGATGTTTGTTACTTTTCAAAACTATAAAACCGATTGGGCTGAAATTGGGTATGTAGATAGTTCAGACCCTGGAATAACACATATGGTACTTTTTAATGGTGAACTACGTTCGCGCTTCACAACTGGATAATCCAACTGAAAGTTAGAAAGATTAATAATCCCGATAATTGTGCTAATATTATAAATCGAAATTTTGTGCATCTGTGCGCGCGCGCGTGTGTATGTGTTTGTTACCTATTCACGCCAAAACTACTAAACCAATTGAGTTATAACTTGACATAGGGACTAATTAGTGGGAAAAACCGCGGGGCCACAGCTTACAAAGGGAAACAGACGAAACATCGCAAAGGCAAAGGTCTACAGACTAGATACTTATAATCGAACGCGTCCAGCACTGTTATTGTCTGGAAAAGATAATAAGTTGGCGGTCTTAGCGATAAGACCGCCAACTGTTCCACTATTTATTATAACTGCATATACGTAAATAGGTTATCGATCTTAAGTATCTTAAGATGATATTTATTAAGAATATGACAAAATCCTATGAAAAATTTACCATATCGACGTTTCGCTTTCCCATGAATTCTCCGTTATCATTAACCCATTCGATAAATTTATATCCTGTCAAGAATGATCAAAAAGTATACTATCGGTGCTAAATTTCATAGGATTGTCATATGTGCCGCAAGTTTTTAATACTTACACTCAACGGTGACACTCCTATCGACAGGCAGTTCGGCTACCCTTCCTGGTAGACCGAGCAGAACATGCCAGTTACCCTGCACCGCCCTTGTAGTACGATCCAATGTAACACTGCAATGTCCCGGTACTAACGAGCTTTCACTGAAAGGCTGAGCGACGAGACAGTAAGAATTGCTCAGCGTACTGAGCTCAACTTGTGCGTGAGTCTGGCCGTCATGTAGGATTATTGGCGTGGGGGTGTATTCGTCGATCTTTTCTGAAATAAAATGTTTCTGAAGATTCTGACGCATATGACCAAATAGAACGCTACAATATGCGATCATCACAAGTTTGCAAACATATCGATGTTGAATAAATGCCCCCTTGGTCATCAACATCATCTCAGCCATAGCATGTGCACTGCTAAACATAGGCCTTTCTATCTAGTCCGGTTGTAAGCGGCCTGCATCCAGAGTGATTCTACTGTCTTACTGTCAAGAGGGGTTATACCAAGGGGGTAAGCCCCTTGGTATAATCCAACAATTAGGACACCTATTCGACGTCAGTATGTTCATATATATGATCACGGATTTTAACGAGTCAATTTTTCGTGATCTTGCAAAGGTCACGTAATCGCGCTCTGGTAGTACCTATGCAACGCCCTAACGATTCTTAGTTAATTAGTACATTTAGTTCCAATTTTTCTAATCCAATTTTTTTGTCTAAATTATATTAGGTTTATTTAAATCCTACTTATATTATAAATGCGAATGTTTGTGAGGATGGATGGATGTTTCTTACTCTTTCACGAAAAAACGTTTGCACAATACTGCTTGGCGGATGAACAACTGGCAAAGGTGTGATACTTCCCCTGGCGGCCCTTGCAAAAAGAGGCCTACTACCACTACAAAAAGTGCGGTAAAATAGCCGTATCTTTTTATTGCGTTGACTTAGATTTTTTACAGCCGCAAGGGACCATAGACCTGAGTTGTTGATATCAGTTGCAACTTGATACCTTCACGCGTTCCCGAGAAAAGATCTGGACAGACGAAAAGACAGACCGACGGACAACTAAGTGACCCAATAAAGTGATAAGGGTTCCTTATTTCTTATTGTCGTACGGAATTCTGAAAACACTAAATCGAAAGATAAAACAATTTTCCAAGCCAACACTGGTCAGCAGTTTGTATGGAACGACGCATTTTTGACAAGGAATCCCATCGATCATCATTACCGATCAATTGATAAAATAACCTATGTCGCTAAGCTCACCTTATTACTACCAATCATGTGATTTGATATGGATTAAGGTAATATAATAATAGTAATAAGGTAATATAGTAATATTATAATAGACTTATTGAAGGATGCTCGTGCCGTCACTATCACAATTTACGAATATATAAATCAGGTGCATAATTTTATATAGAGATCATCATCATCATCATCATCACAACAGCCGTTGGTAATCCACTACTGAACATAGGCCTCCCCCATTAAGAGGGGTTCTGCCAATACTCGACACACTTGGCAGGCGGGTTGTCGAGCGCAGTTCGATGGTTTTTTGCAAAGGACGCTGCCCGTCCTTTGGATCTGTTAACCCTTAGCCGACTCTTACGGCAACCACGGGAAGAGAGGGTGAAGCACTATTCTAAAGCCGATAAATCCACGGCAAATTATATAGAGATATATTTATCTAATAATAAAAACTAGCTACAACACGGGGATCTCCAAAAGGAGAGTGATTAGAGTCTTGAAGGGTCGGCAACAAACTGGCAATACCCCTGGTGTTGCAGGTATCCATAGGCGGCGGTAACCGCTCACCAGCCCGTCTGCTTGATTGGGATCAAAATCAAAAAGATTTATTCAAATAGGTCACAATCTGACACTTTTGTACGTCAATCAAGATAACCAGTAATGAGTTCGGAAAGATACCTTTACAAGAAGAACGCAAAACAAGAAACTTGTAGGGCTTAATTTTTTCGACCGATTGTTTTACAATATTTAGTTTGGTTACATTTGTTTTTTTGGAAGGTGCCGCGTTGTGGCTTAACAATGAAAACTAGTTCAAAATAGATGGTGAACGAAAGACTAGAAAAAGGCCACCATAAGCTGTCAACAATTTCTCTACATTCGTAGGGACCCTTCTAAGTAGACATTCCCAAGTCTTTAGGACCTTACTGGTGACAAGTGGGAAATTTTAATTTAGAATACGTCCCACTTGTCACTAATAGTGTCGGAACCGCAACTCTTGCGATGCTCAACCCTAGCTCCAGTATACCGCCAGCGAATCTGCATAACTATTTACTGATTATATCTTCATTGGTAAGAACTGAGAACCATAAGAATGATAACAGAATAGTCATCACGTGCTGACAAGTGGGATACATTCTAAGTCTCATTTGTCTCCAGTGACGTCACCAAATGGGATAAATTCTACAATAAACCCAGCACTAACAGTGCCCACTGTTGGTGACAGCTGGAGGTGACAACGCAAATGACCTTCTTAGTACGGAATCTATTGTTGATTATCAATAATAATTTTATTAAAGTCATCATTTCTTGCAGGTAACACGTCAAACTATTAGAGATGTGCTGATTATGACTTTGGCCGACTAGCCGATTAGTCGGTTGTAAAGAGGCCGAATAGCCGGCCGACTAGTCGGCGAAGCCGATCACGGTTTCGGGAATTGCCGTGACGATTTGCGCGTAAGTCGCAATCGCCACCTGTGAGCTTGTAAGTATAACCTACCTGTTTTGTTTATTTCGTATTGTTACTTGATTTTTTATTTTGTACGGGTCAGAGCTATTTTTGTGTAAAGATAATACAGTTTTTTAAGTAAAGAGCTCAATTAAAATTTAATCTAGTCAAAAATAAAGTCTATTACGGATTTATTTTTAACAATTGGATAATGTTTCCCGTAAAGTCAAGTCACACCCCGGACACTCGACTCAATTCCCATACAAAAGTCACGATTTAACTACCTACTACAAAGACCACTGCACACATGGAGTTTTGTGCACTTGCAAGTGTGCGTGAGGTGATTTCCCAGCGAAGCGGGGCTCGTCGAGAGCTTAATCTCGCTGGCGGGGTGAGGAAGGCCCGATTGGTGGGCGGATGACAGTGTCTATTCTATACGTAGTATTATTATCTGTTCTGTGGTCAAGTGTAACCAATGCCGAATGATAATTACTCATGGTGGGCAGAGAAAAGCAGCAAATACTTAATACTACAAGTATGAACAACCATATTCCCCCATACATACATATTATTGAAAAATACATACAAAGAAGCCGGATACCGACTAGTCAGCACATCTCTACAAATTATTAATCGTATCCATGCACAACTTATGATACACACTGTCTTTCGTGATAATTTGCGTATTTATTATATCACATGAACATAATATAATATGCAAATTCATTATATTTTAAAATTTGTTAGATTAAAAGATATCCAAACTAAGTTTTCTTGAATATATTATATTATTATATGGTATGATTGAGAAACAAAACTTATGATTTTTGGAAATTCAATGCTTATGTACTATGTACTAGCGAGCGAGCGAGCGAGGGAGCGAGCTGGAAGGTTTGGTTGCTACAGGCGCCTTAATTTTCTGTGACTGACACATACAAATTCCTTCGCCCGTTTTTTGGCATCGTTTGGCGTCGTGCTTCGATGCTAAAAAGTCTAGTAACCAGTAACCGGATTTACTCACATGAACTGATCAAATTTCAAACTGAACTGTACTTGATAAAATGTTCATCGTAAACGATATGATACAATGTTCAGGTTCGTCCCAGAGAGAATCCTAGAGAGCCATAAATAAGAATTCGCCAAGAGCTGTGAGGGAACATTACACATGTAGTACCTACTTCATACCTTCCACATGTACTTCAGTCCATCCGGTAACGGAATCGTTTCCTCGAACACTAGTCAATCTCCATCGGCCGCTGTCTGAAGGCAGTATGTTCCTTACTCTTACTCCGCATCCTTCGGTCCAGGTTAAATATCTTTAAAAAACGTTTTTAAATTACCATAGCTTAAGTACCTAACTATGCTCTAGCTCTAGGACGTCTAATATACGATGTAACATGGGTTTCCTTTGTTTAGCATAAGTTTTTAACGTATAAAATTGTATGGCATTAAGTTTTCGCATAACTTTTAAAAGCATAATAATACTTTGGCATAATAATACTGTAGCATAATATTGGTCTAACTTGTTTAGGCATAATTGATGCTTAGCAGACGGTTTTCGCAGTTCGATGTTTTCTCACAAAAGACAGTGCCTGCCCGTCCTCTGGATCTGATAACCTTGGCCGGCTTGAAAGCCTGCTCTTACGACAACCACGGGTAGAGCGAGGGTGGGGTACTATCCTATCTACGTCAAAGTTGTCTGATAACATAAACATACATAACATACATTCACGCTTTTTTCCCGAAGGGGTAGGCAGAGGTGTGCCCAGGACTTGTCCCATAGTAGATACACCCACATTTCGCCAGTATGTTATTGGTCCCATGTAATAGGGGAAGAGCCTATTGCCATCTACCGGGCTCAGTTCCAGACTTCAGGTAGTTATTGAGATAATTCCTAATGGAAAAATCCAATATTTAACACTGCCTGACCTGGGGATCGAAACCGGGACCTCTTGATTGGCAGTCGAGCATGCGCCCTCTACGCCACCGAGGCAGTCTCATACCTACTGATACCTACTCCTCCTACCTGTCTGATACCTACTGATAAAATAAAGTGTATCTTATAGTAATCTATATAGATTACGCACCTATTACTCGGAGGGTTCAACACATCAAAAACTTCCCCTAGCGGAGTGGTAACCTCGCACGCTTGGTTCTCGAAAGATGTGCTCAGCTTGAGCAAGGCTTCATTGCCTACCATCACGTTCAATGAGTCCGGCCAGCCTATACCGTTCTGCAACTTGTATAGGTCCCCTAGATGTATAGCGTGGGTAGCTATTAGCGCAGTCCCCGTACCGAGGCATAGTGACACTGAAAATATTGATACAATTAGGACCTCTAAGAAACTGTGTACTTAGGTGACTTGTTACCTCGTCTTCTAAAGCATAATTGAGTACATGACTTTTTTTTTTTTGTAAAAAATAGAAAGATAATATATAAAAGTTTCCTTGCTAAAATTTTTAGTTTTTTTAATCGCTTAAAATACAAAGTTATATCAAATTGAAAATTCAAGTTTGATCCTAGTACCAAAAACGCGCCAACAGTTCCCGAACGAACCCGAGACCACTTGTGACGTGACAATGTTTAACAACTACTACATTTTTAAATAGCCCCAATTAGCGTGAAAGTGGGCTTAAAGCACATAAACAAAATTAAAGCAGTAATATATCTATTTATTTGTCAATACAGTCGTGGCGCGTGACTCATATTGAAACATAATAAATCAATTTTGAACTAAATTATTTTTGAATCATATAGGATACATACATCATTTTTATTAAACTTTAAAATGAATTTAAGTAAACATCTTTTTTTTAAATACCTACTCAATTAATGTATATATATATATATATATATATATATATATATATATATATATATATATATATATAGTTTTTAACCCTGGTATAAAAATAGATACTTTTTATTCCAATATTCCCACGGGAACGATGTCTACGCACGTGAAACCGCGGGGCACTGCTAGTATTACCTATATAAAAATCTAAGACTGACTGACACATATCAACGCCTAAACTCTAAAACCTAGAGCTGAAATTATGCACACAAGTTGCACTGATGCTTGCAACATCAGGTTCAAATGGGTCAGCAGTCAAATATATACACATAGGCCTATGTCCAGCAGTGGAGGATCATGGCCACAGTGGCGTAGTGGGCGCAACCTCGACTGCCGATCATGAGGTCCCGGGTTCGATCCCAAAGTCAGGCAAAGTTGTTATATATTGGATTTTCCCTTAGGAATGATCTCAATAACTGCCTAGAGTCTGGGACTGTTCCCTGTAGATGGCAATAGGCTCGCTCTCTATTACATGGGACCAATAACATACTGACGAAATGTGGGTGTATCTACTATGGGACTGAGTCCTGGGTACATACACCTCTGCCTACCCCTTCGGGAAAAAGGCGTGATTATATGTTATGTTTTTTTTAATTATATTACAGATATATGGCACAGAGTCCAGCCCGCCTAGCATGGCACGGGGATAACTATAACTCATTTTCCTCGTTTTTTTTACTCTTTCGCGCCCGAACATTGCATATCTGCTGTCACGTTCTAACCCCCTGGGACTTCGTTTTCCCTGTTCACTGTGGGTGATGGAGCAGAAGAGGGAGTATGTAGAGTTAGTTAAGGTAGAAGTAGAAGGAGTAAGTTAAGTTTAATTTACACTTATTAAATATGTGCCCTGCGGTTTCACCCGCGTAACTTCTTCCCCGAAAAGTCCTCTATGTGGTATTCCAGGGTCTATACACTATCTTCATAATTTTCAGCCTAATAGGGTTCATCCATCCTCACTCCTCACAAATTTTCGCATTGTTTTTAATTTTTCATGTATAATCAAGTGTAATGTGTATAAGCTGGAAGTAGGAAATTAAGATATAAAATTTTAAGGGAGTTTGGTCATTTCCCATTCAAAAATATCCGCGATATTAACCGCGGCGGGTCGCTAGTTTAAAATTTGTTTCTTTGTTTGTAACGAATGGAGATTGCAACTATGGCTCTAATAATAAAGCGACCAAGCGAAACAACCACCACCGCGAGTTAACTACGAACAGCGCCATCTAGTTGATGTATGAAACAACAATTGTACTCCGATTTTTGATAGGGTATAACCTACGAATAATAATTCGTAGGGTATAACTTAACATAAAGACTACACTTGAGGCGAAGTAGGCTTTCACCATGGCACTGAACAGATAATAATACTGCGTAATCATGGTTACGCCATTGCATCACTATACCGCATAACATCTGCTGGCACCAAAGAGTTCATATATACGCTGGCACCGTTCTTTTAATTCAATTCAATTTTTAGTATTTTACAGCTTGATACTAAACTATAATAAAAAGCAAATACAATAAATATTAAAATTCAACTCGAATCTCCTTTGATATTCTACTATTTACTAAGTATATACAACAAATTACAATCTATACACAAAGCTATATAACATATTAATAATATAGGAACATAAATAGGTAGGTATATTATGTTTTAAGTTCACCGCTCTTTTAATTTCTCATTAGATTCAATGATTGCACGTGGCATAATTTACATGAACTATGACGGCATGTTTGAAGTTAAACGATAAGTCAAACGATCGAATACAACCTAGCCTACCCCCCGCACACTGCCACTCTGTTACTGTGGTAGTAGATAGTTCTACTACTTACTACTTACTATTCTTTGGTTTTATTTTAAGTTACAACTGTGGCTACAACTAAATTATAAAGTGGCATTTATCTATTAGTAATAAGTACGTTTCTTTGTCGTGATTTTTATCATTTGAAATAAAAGGTTAGATATTTGATATTTGCTAGATTTTTTTTTAATTTGAATTTCATTGATTTTGAACATTAGTTTATTTCTGTGGTTTTAATTTTACGTGTACCTATTTAATTATAAGTAACTGAAATCAAAAGCGATTATTTACCTAAGTACTTTCACAAAAACTGAGTCAGTTAATTTTTTTTCTCAGAATTTTTTTATGAGACAAAATTATCCACTTATTATATTAAATTAGTACGACTTTCACAACAATGCATTGTATTTTTTTTTGGACGTCAAAACGATTCAAAAATATGTGATATTCTAAACCTCTCACAGAAAAAATTATAAACAGTTGGTGGTTTGAGTACGATAAATGACAATTAAATTAAAAAGTATGTAGCTCACTTATATTCATTTCATTTCATTTATTCATCAAACAATATAACATTGTATTTGAAATAAGGGCACATGCACAAAAATAATTATACAAATTAAATAATCAAACAAAAATAATTAAAATGGAACACTATAATAAAATCAATTAAAAAAACACAGTAAAAAAAATTAAAAAAAAAAACAATTTGATAAATTAAAAATCAATTTAAATATTATATTAGTAAATCTAATGTCAATATACCTATAATAATTTTCAAAATTTTTACGATTTAAGATCTTAAACGAGTATTAGATATATTAGATAGATCATAATTGAAATGATCTTTCATTTGATGTATTAAAACTTATCTAAGTATACAAATATCTACAGTAGATATTTAAACTGTAAAATCACTAAATCACGCCAGTAAAATCACTAAATCACGCCAGTAAAATCACATAATCAGCAGTCTATCCCACTTCCTAATAATTTAATATTGTAAAAATGCGAAAGTTTGTGAGGATGTGAGGATGTGGATGGATGTTTGTTACTCTTTCACGCCAAAACTATTGAACCGATTGGGCTGAAATTTGGTATGTACGAGTACCTATGTAGCTTAGACCCTGAAATAATACATACCTAGGGTAATTTGTTTCACGATATATCTACAGAAACTATGGATGACTATACGTGGGAGAAACCGCGGGGCACTGCTTGTCCTATACAAACCTTCGCAAAGTTCGATAAATAGGGGGTTATTTTTTCATAAAAAAATAAACAAAAACCGACCTTTAGTAGATATGTAGATATAAATAGTCACCTAACTACATACCTATTCCTAAGGAGATAATATTATTATTATAGAAATTTAAACTGAATCGTACTAGTTAGGTATTTATGTTGATTTTTTCACATATTATCTCATATATAAATACATACTTATATTATACATTAGTGAACAAAACTTAAGTACCTCTCCAGGCGGAGTACCTAATCGTGTAACAAACATACGAAAACAACAACATAGGTACTAAGTCTTATTGAGAATCTCCTCCATTTGAAGTTGTATAAACACTGAGACGCGTATAAGTACTATACTAAATAAACCCATAACTACATTGACACCCGTATTCATGAACAATACTTATGTGAGGTAGGTACTGCGCTTACCAAGGACTTTCTCATCGCGTTCGTCACTACAGGCAATTGTTTCCGATTGGATTTACCGGCCCAATGCCACCATAGTGTTGTTCTTCAATACGGGTGTAAATTATAAATGAAGTTATTTGAGACGGACTTGACTAAGTAGTAAACATCTAGGTATATCTAATAAAATTAATTTTATTTTTACTCACCAATCAAAAAAATAATATTTGAGACGCATTTCATCTCGACAATTTCATTGGGTTATTTAATTAAAACAGAGCATTCTACACTCACCGACAATAATTTCAATAGTGAGCAATAAAACAAAAAGAACAAATGCTTTCTTATCCGCTAATTATTTTGTTTTGATTTTAGATTATTTTTATATCGGTATCTGTTATTATGCAATCTGATACAAAAAATCTTGAAATACAAACTACAGCGCCTCCGTTGCTTTCTACTCATTTTTGCTAAAAACTGTATTCGTGTATTGAGCATCTTAATGTGTGCCGCGAAACTGAATAAGTAGAACAATGATGTTGAATCGCTTAATAAATATTATGTCATAGTACGTCCTATGAAAATTATGTAGGTAATTTAGCGTCACGTCTTTGGTGCATGGCTAGACTGCAAGCCTAGCGCGGTGGCCTAAGTTGGGAAGTCTATGGAAGCCGCAACGGCGGAGGCGTGCAGTGCTCACACTACGCGCGAACGGCGACTAATGATCAGGCCTAATACCCGTATTAAAGAACAATACTTACGCGGTGCTAAGCTAATTCCACAGAATACTATTAAAAGCTAAAGGCTAATTCGCCCTCTCGCTCACACGTACTCACATTTTTGAAGATATAATTAATACTACATGTAATTACGTAAAATAAAGACAACTATAGGAACTAGATTTGGGATTTTATATTATATTATTATATTTTTTTTTTTTTGATTTGGGATTTTGGACTGGATTTGGGTTCTAAGTTTACAAGAGATGGAAAGTAAGTATGACTGTGATATTGAACGAAGAGTTTTGGCAGGAAATCAAGTGAATGGGGCGTTGCATACCTTTATGAACAGTCAGAAAGTGTCTAAAGAGGCACGACTGGCTGTCCATAGTGGGGTACTGATCCCTACACTTACGTATGGTAGTGAATGTTGGGTCTGGCAGAAGAAGCATGAAAGTAAGATTAATGCTGTGGAGATGGGAAGCCTGCGAAGCATGACTGGAGTGACCTTGATGGACAAAATGAGGAATAGTGCGATAAGGGAACGCTGTGGCGTGGTAGAAGATGTAGTGACAAAGATAGAGAAAGGAATGCTGAGGTGGTTCGGACATGTAGAGAGGATGGATGAAAGGAGAATAACAAAAGAGATTTATAAGGCTAGTGTGAATGGTCAAGTCGGTAGCGGTCGACCTAGGCGTACTTTTCATGAACAAGTTGACGTTGTTCTTAGGAAAGGCCAAGTCAAAAGTACCTACAACCGACGAGCATGTATGAAAAATGTCATGAAAGTGAACGAAGCGAAAGTTGTATGTCAGGATCGTAGCAAGTGAAGGGAAATAGTCTCTGCCTACCCCACCGGGAACAAGGCGTGACTGTATGTATGTAGGAACTAGAAAATAACAATATACCTAAAGATTCAGTAAAAAATCTAATTTAATCCAAACAAGTTTTCCTTTTTATTTTTCTGAGATTTTTTTTCTTTTTGCAGGTACATGTTTGGATAAACTTGGATTTTTTACTGAATCTTTGTATTATTATTTTCTAGTTCCTATATGTAGTGGAATTAACATAATATTATTATACATACCTACTGCATTTATGCACCCTTTAGGGTGACTGACAAAATAGCCTAGCACCACAGATATAAAGACATTATCGACATAGCCCAGCGGATTAGCAAGTTGAAGTGGCAATGGGCAGGGCACACAGCACGGAGAACTGATGGCCGATGGGGCTGAAGACCACAGACCGGCAAGCGCGTAGTGTAGGACGGTCACCAACAGATGACCTAAGATACCTAAGACCTATAGATCGCAGGAACACTGTAAGTCGCTTACAACCGTACCAGATGGGAATCTATAAGAACGTCTAAGTATGTCTAGCAGTGGACTGTGGACGACGTAATGATGATTATGGAAGAAATCATTTATTAGCGATAAGTCCCCAGTTTGTACATTTAATCATAGTTTTTGTATCCTATGAAGATAGTAGATAGGTAAGTACCTATATCATGTTAGGGCCGCTTCACAATTGGCCGCAAGCAATGCTGTCGCCGCAATTTGAAGGCACCCGCTGCTGTTATCGAGCTGCTTGCGCCCTTATGTGAAGCTATATTTATAATGTTATGTATTTCTTTGTGTGTGATAATGTACAATAAAGTATTATGATACTTTGTAGTGACAATTATCTATCTAGATAGGTATTAGGTATACTTATAAAGATCGTAGACTAGTAATCAAGTAGACGGGTAGATAATATCAAATACCAATGTCATGCTAACAATAAAATCACATCAAATACCAATAACTTGTTGTGGTAGGCCTCTTTTGCCGGGGCCGCCTGGGGAAGTACCACACCTTTGCCGGTTATTCATCCGCCAAGGAGTAATGTGCAAACATTACTGGGTTCCGGTATGAAGGGCAATGTTACCAGCGAAATTACTGGGCATGACGAGATTCAACAACTAATATCTCAGGGTGGCAGGCGCAGTGCAGTGCCGCGCAGAATTTTTGAATATTAAAACACTGGGTGGCATTGTGTCTGATATGGGTAATCATGATGCTTACCATCAGGCACCTGATTTGCTCGTCTTGTCATTTACTATCATAAAAAAAAAAAAAAAAAACTTAAGCCCTTTTGTACACAAACGTTTTTTTGTTGACAGGCACGGCGGCAATGCCGTGCCGCACGCCGCCGTGTATGTCAACAAGGTCCCATAGTATTCCATACAACACCTCACGCGTGTAACACACGGCCAATTAACCGTAGATTTTCACGGAGAAAATCGTGTGGGTCTTAGACGTAATTTCCACTAAGCGCGGGCGGCCGGCCGCGCACGATTGCTGTATAATCAGATAGTCATATACCTACCAATTTCCATTGCGCGGCCGCGACTCTGCAGTCGCCGCAACTGCAAAACAACACGCGACTTAAGGCTAATTCCCACTAAGCGACTAGTCGCGGGCGACGTAGGGTATATGTGTTCTGTGGACGTAGGGTTCCCGAGTTGGTCGCGGCACGTTATAGTGTCGTGGCGTGTCCCGTGGGGGGGGAGGGAGCTACACCCGATCCCCGAGAAGGGTCCGGCGACTGAAAGCTGCGGCGGGTTTGCGGTAGCATTCGTAAGCGATCCCCGTGTTCCCACCACATGCGGTGGAGTATAACAACACATCGTGTACCTCAGAGTAAGTATTACTAACTATAGAGCACTAGTATGCTAGTGTGACCATCACTCCGCGCCGGCCGCTGCGCTGCCAGTCACTAGACTGAAGGCGTGAACGCACGCGATTGTGATCTTACATTCTTAGTAGAATACTACGAAATATATGGTGAAATGCCGTGCGATCTTGCAAACATCGATTCATCGATGTACTTAGGTATCTATGTACATCTGCCTAAGATTCGCAGCAAAGCGGCGGGGTCATAGGCGCGCTCTCTACTTTAGTAATACAATATCTTTGCCGTGTAGTTGTAGTGGGTTAGTAGTTTAATTTTTTTTTTGGCAATCTCTTTTTGGCAATGTGGTATGCGTGCGCATTTGTCCACGTTAAAAAACACATAAAAAATTATAAGTTGGAACTGTCACAAGCCGAGGGTCCCGCAGATTTTTTGCTCGTTAATATATTAGGCTAGCCGTGCCGCTCGGTTTTACACGCGTAGTCTTCGTTGCCTTGCGAATATCGGAATAAACATTACCTACCCTTGTGTTATTCCAGGATCTAAACTATCTACATAGCGAATTTCAGCCCAATTGGTGCAGTAGTTGTGGCGTGAAAGAGTAAAACATCCATCCTTCCATCCTCAAAAATAAACTTTCGCATTTATAATATTAGGAGGCTTGAATGGACAATTACAGAAAAAAATCTTAATGTACCTATTTAATGTAAGTACGTCCACTACCGATCAAAAACCTCAGTGTAGATTTTTCAGAAACTACAAATTAATAATAATATTGAGATAAAATAGGGAACCCTAAACTATTAAGATTGTATCATTCGTCGCTTATAACAAATTACTTTAAGTTTTATCAGTAGATAGCAGGTACTATAATGGAAAAATAATAGTAAGTAGGTAGGTAGGTAGTATAGGTAGGCCTATACGCAGTAGGTATACAATGTTATCAGAGATGTATAAAATGGTTTAAAAAAAGAATTTAAATACAAAATGCAAAATACTTTTCAGATTTACTATTTCAAATGCAAAATACCAAATAGTTTTGCGTTTTGTATTTCAAATGCTAAATGCTAAATAGGTATTTTCAAAATACTTTTTCAAAATATAATACCTATTTAAAATACCTTTCAAATTTCAGTAGGTATTTTCAAAATACTTTTTCAAAATATAATACCTTTTTAAAATACCTTTCAAATCTCAGATATTTTTATTTATTTTAAGTATAGAGAAATAGAGACACAATGCCGAGCCGAACAAAAACGTAGGTAATGAAATCAAATCAGTAACCACTTCACCAGCACCAGCAAACGATAAATACGTGAAATCGAATCAGCGGCGTTGCGTTTCATAGCCATAGATAATGTTCGTCGTTTTCGTTTGACATTAACACTAGTCAGACATAAGGCGCGCACTCTGACCAAAGAAGAAAAAAAGGGCGCGCATGGCACGAATTTCGGTCAAATTCGGCAATACAAGCGTCATTCGTTCATTGCATTTTGTTTGACTGGTAATGTTGGCTAAGCTTAATCACAAAATATTTTGCATTTTGAAATGAATATTAAAAATGCAAAATAAATCTCGAAAGGTATTTCAAATAAAATACAAAATTTTTTTTACTAAAAGGCATTTAAATGCAAAATACAAAAAATACAAAATAGGTATTTTGCATTTTGTATTTGCATTTTAAATAGAAGCATTTCAAATAAATCGCATCTCTGAATGTTATTTAATAATATTATCATACTCAATCGGTGGTTCATTTAGGAAGGTATATTATCTAGTAATTTACAAAACTTAGAAGAGAAATAATGGGATATATCAAACGCTACTTCCATTAAGTCCCACTTAATAATATTATATTTGAGAATGTTTGTGAGAATGGAGTTTGTTACTCTTTCACGCGTAAACTACTGAGCCTCTTGGGCAAAAGTTCGGTATGTACATAGCTCAGACCTTGGAATAACACATGGGGTACTCTTTAACCCGATATTCCCACGGGAACTACGCGTGTGAAACCACGGAGCACAGCTAGTACTTCATAGAAAATTTGAAAATTAATTATGAAATTTTAAAATCACCACTCCCTCCCGCTCCATCATATATGTAGGCATAGTACGTGCGTATGTATGCATAGTGTAGGGTTCCTTTTCTGGATAAATTTTTGAAAGAAAAAATACAACTGCATTATTATAATAATAATATCATTAGATAGTGTCGCTAATGACGATTAATTTCTGGGAAGTAACATTACGTGCTAAAGCAATAGAAATGACTCACAACTTTTTTCCTGTTGCTGCATACACAAATATAATATTAGATAGATAAACACTACAAAACATAATAATGCAGTTGTATTTTTTTTTCAAAATTTTGTTCAGGTATCTAGGCATGGAACCTTACTTAGCACACATCCTTAACCATTTTTACACACAGCCTCATTGGCTCAGATGGTAGTAACTCTGTTTTCTGTGCCGCAGGCCTCGGGTTCGATCCCCGGCCAGGTCAAACATTTGTGTGCATGAACATGTCTGTTTGATCTGTGTCTGGGTGTTATAAGATTATATAAGTATGTATATCAGTCATCTGGTTACCAAAGCACAGGCTTCTAGCCTAGTTTGGGACTAGATGACCGTGTGAGGAAGTTGTCACATATATTTTTTTTTTATTCTAATATAAATACAACTGTGGTAAGCCGTGGCGGGTCGCTAATCTTAATTATAAAATAATAATAATCATCAAAAATAACGTACATGGATTTATTGCTTAATTTATTTCATTTCTTATCCAAATTGAGATCAGTATTGAATATGAACTAAGTGCTAACTTCTCTTTGTATTATTAACTTGTGTGTTATCTTCTCCTTGACAGGCATAAATGGGATCACATCGTCTGCCTCTTTCATTTGTGGTGTTGATATCTGAAAATGGAATAAAGTATTTTTCACTCCTCTTGCTGAAAAAGATCGTCATTGTTGCGTACCAGAGCGGGGATAAAATAACTTTTCAATCTCTAGGGGATAATGTTGATTTCTTTTTAATTTTTGTCTGTTACCAACGAGATTATATTTTTGGTGTCGCACATAGGATATTAGGATATTATATTATAAGGAAACAACATCCTAAAACAAATATCAAAAGCACCGTGGTTCATCAAAACAACAGAAATCCATGAACAACTCAACATACCGACGGTGAAGGAAGAAATAGAAACTCATGCAACCGATTACAAGAGACTAGAGAAGCACCCGAATCAGCTTGCAGGACAATTGACTAACCCTGAAACCATTCGCCGACTTAAGTAACGGCGGGATATATTGGACGAGACAGTCTAATTGCTTTCACTAAGTCTCTGAGACTGATTGCACGATAAAGAACATACAAAAAAGAAATTATTAGGATAAGCCAAAATATTTTGATAAAATTACTTAATTTTATTTTCTCAGAGGCAAAGAAACCAGGACTCAGTCCGATATTAGGTTGACCGAACTTTACCAGTTATCTTTTTTTAAGTTTTATGTACCTACAAAAGGGAGCGAGCCTGTCGCATCATGCCATAGGCAGTAGTGTTTGTGGCCCACTACGCCAGCGAGACAGTCATCTCGTCACACCGTCATCGTCATCCGCAGCCCAATAAACTCAAAGAAAATTTATTTAAATAAGTCTTAAAAAGACATTTTTAAACGTCAATCTATTATATCAGTAATATCAAACTAGTTAAGAATCTACCATCCTACAATAACTGGACATAGGCCTCCTTCATATATCCTGTCCAGGTGCAAGCCGTGTCCAGATGCGACTCCCTACTTTTACAATGTCATCCGCCCAACGTGCTGCCGAACGACCGACGCTGCGTTTACCTGTTCTTGGCCATCTCGTCACATAACAATTAAACTTTTTCCAATACTTTCCTACTACTAGGCAATGGCTTCCCCCAAGACATCACATTTTTTCATGCCTTAAGTGCCAAACAAACAGACGGGGCGTCTGATGGTGAGCGGTTACCGCCGCCTATGGATACCTGCAACACCAGGGATATTGCCAGTATGTTGCCGACACTTCAACACTATTCACTCTCTTTTTGAAGAGCCAAAGGAAAGACCACAGCAGGGATATCATCCCACAGTTTGCACGTATATGCAGCAGAAAACGGTAAAATCGCACAGTGTGCGACGTCCACATATATCGCATTCCAACATATATTAAATGTTACTTATTTTCACTTACATTCAAATCCTTAGCATTAGCTTCCTTGGCTGTGACCTCCCTTAAAACATAATTAGTGTCAGACATATGAAGCATCCTTGTTTCGTGTGATCTTACAAGGACATCATCCACTCTGAGGAAAAACCGAAGCAGTATGTACCAATATGTGGGCATCACTCTCTGAAAGAACCATAGGCATTTAATTGTTTTCGCTTTGCTCAAGAGAGAACATAAATGACACAATTAAAATAATATTATTATTACGTCACGGTTTAATAGCGCTGACCTTGAATGCGCAAAAATCGATTTTAATATCTGTTAGGACTTTTAAGACCAATACACCTGCGCAAAGCCCCCGTCCACTTTCGCCGAGCGCTATTAAACCGTGATGCGACCTGTATCTTCTACATATTTACTATGTACATATTTTTCTTTTAATAATAATAATAGTTGTCGTGTTTCTTAAGTTATTTATTTGTGCACAATAATTGAATGAGCCAAGTGTGTTCTCAGAGAAAATGGAAAAGATCTGCGTTTTTAACCAGTTTAGTAGACCTATTTAAAAGGTCTACACTAAATAGATAATAATGATATTTAATAAGCTAATAGTATTCCAGACCATCAATGGAAGTACTTTTTCTTTTTTTTACCCCGCAGCATAAATTTGCAATTTCCTCCAAATCCTCATAATTTAAGCGAGTTTTACTTACAATTTTAACAGATAACTTAGATATGCCGTGATCATGTAATTCATCTTCAAACAATGTGAGGTCGTGATAGAATATGATTTGATCCTTCTGCTTGAGTAGTTCAAAATTGATCTGTTCATCTGTCAGCTCTACAATAATGTCGTTGGTTAATGTTCCTTTGTAATCAGTTGTGAATGTCCAGTCAAATGACTTCTTCATTCTACCTGCATCTGGCCTAAAAACAAAAACCGAACCTTTTGAATGCGAAACAAAATATCAAGTAACGTTTCAAGTATGGAAATTCTACGCATGTGTTTTGGCCGGCCGAAACACGCATGTCATTTGCATATCAAAAACACAAGATGCGCGGTGTTTTCCCCAGAGTTGCCTTTACTCACATAAGGGCGTGTCCAGACATAGCGAATTCGTCGTTTACGCGTGCTAACACTGCAACCGTTTGTGCGCTTCTCGCGTGCACATGCAACTTATGCAACATTCATATGATGCACGCGAACCTCGTGCAGTTTGCGTGCATGCACGTCAGTTCACTGCTACTTTTAACCGTCAACACTCACTTATTAGATTTTTCCATGAGAAATTTTCTCAAAAGCACCCTGTTAATGGCAACGGGCTCATCCCCTATATTTTATGGGAGTTAAACATCACTGGTGAAATATGATTGTATCTGATACCTACTATGGTAATACAATCATACATACAATATGCCTCTAAATGTGGTAATAGGTAGAAGTAATAACAGAAGAAATATCAAGTAGAATTAGCAAGTAGACGGAGAAATCGTAGAACTATATGGTATAGCTACGCCAATACCACATTTGTGTGCAAATGTGGTTTTCCTAGTAAGATCTAGAAGAAAGAAGAAGTAAGATCTGGCTATGCGCCTTCTAACTGATATTTCTTCTGTGGTTACACCTCTGCCTAGCCCTTTACAGAAATAATATGGGTATGATGTATTCACATTACCTTCCTTTTCATCCGACTACGAAGAAGGAGGGTTATGATTTTCGAGAGTATGTATGTATGAGGTTTATTTGGGCCTTCCTACAGCTTAAACTGTATTATAAAACCTGTTCTACATACCTTTACCATACAATGTGATTGGAATAAGAAATACCTTGCTTCCTGCCAAGCTTCTGCACAAGACACTTCAATAGCTTTCACAGTATTCGACACACATTTCAAAGCATCTAAAGGGTTAAAATTTATTGTAGCACCATTTTGATGAGTTAGCTTCAGGATATTCTTAGGGAAGACCATGTCTGGGAAATGTGGTATGGTTAGTTCCCTGCTGTATCTGTAACGGTATACAAGTGTATATTTAGAAATTTTATTGTAAAAACCCCTATCTTCTTCCTGCTCCATCATCAGATCTTGGTCGACATTTATCTGTTACATAATGCATTAAGGCAATTTCAATATACGATATATTTGACTACTGACCCATCTGAATATGCTGCGGCAATAGGTCAAGGTCCAGGCATAAGAAAAGCTGGTCTAGACGAATATGACTGGAGCTCCTTGCCAGACCATTGCCCATCTACTTAAATGTACCATATGCCCGAAAACCTGCACTAGGAAGGACCTATACAACGCCACAAATAATGCAATAGACATGGCCACATACTGGGCTAGCGCAATCTAATATAATGTAGATAGACCATTGATAAGATAATAAGAATAATCGGTCAAGGTCACCATGTTGTTACAATATTGATGAAGCATTTAAGAGGATACCAAATTTAATATAAAGAATCGATCAGAGCACTCGAAGTTGCTCTATCCCTTCAGCCCCTAGAAAACAGCTGATGATCTTTATATAGCTGAACTGGTGACATGTCAGTTCGTTGAAACTAGACGTTTTACTTACATGCAAAACTGGCAAAATTGATCATCATCACGCTCACAAACAACCTTTGTAGAACAAACACTGGGCAGTATACAGCTCACATCGTAAGATATAACCCATGGTCCAAACTGAATGGACTGAGAGTTCGTAGGATATCTTCTGAAATCAATGCTGTTCTCCTGAAAAGTCGTAATTTCAAAATCAAAGCTTGAGCCACTAATTCTTTGCAAGAACCACAGCCGCACAGCCTAGCCGGCCGCATTCAGAGCGATAACTTTACCTCGGCACCAAACATTTTCGTAACTTTATTCCAGCAATCAATGGTTGGTTTTATATGTATGTTGGTTTACTTTTCTCTCGTATTCTAAAGACACACAAAGTAAAATATGTAAAACAACAGTACTTAAAACTCTGTAAAACTCAATTCAATTCAATTTCTTTATTTATTTTGTAGTTGAACTAAAAACTCAAACTCACAGAACTAAGCTCCAGAGGTGGTCGTTAAATCAATAAACTGTTTTTATAGACAGCTTTTATGTTCGTCAATGAATTAACTGTTTATCTTCAACGAAAAAACCTGTTGAAAATATAAACATTATAAATTCCGTCAACGTTAACGTAACTTGTAAAGCAACCAAAAAATTTACCTGTTGAAAATATAAACCTAATAAATTCCGTCAACGTTAACGTAATTTGCAATGCAACGAAAAATAAACCTGTTGAAAATATAAACCTAATAAATTCCGTCAACGTTAACATAACTTTCAATGCAACGAAAAATAAACCTATTGAAAATATAAATCTAATAGATTCCGTCAACGTTAACGCAACTTTCTATGCATCGAAACCCGTTGACGAATTAACAGCTTTTTTAACCATTGACGAAAAACAGCTACATTTTACTAATTTAAAAACCGTCAATGACACACCTCTATCAAAATCAAAGCTCAAACTTGCGTTCACAGAATAAAGAGGAGTCCACAGATCACTATATACGTTCTTAGGCATCAGCCAAAAGATCCTTGTAGTAAAACTAAGACTTAATATGACGGTTTTACAAAACAATAAAACCGATATTATGTGCCGAAAGGAAAACATACAGCATTGCTATGAAGAAGCAGTCGTATACTTATCTTATAATCTGTGGTCGTCTTACTAATCTATGGTACCATAGACAGCTTAGTTCACTTCTCTGCCACGAGTGGCGCTTGGGAGCAAGGGCGCCATATTCGGCGCCATCTTTAACGAAGTTCATAGTCTTCACCAGGAAGTACTTTCCGCAATGCTGTATGTTTTCCTTTCGGCACATAATATCGGTTTTATTGTTTTGTAAAACCGTCATATTGATGTGCCTTCCGGAAAACATACAGCATTGCTATGAAGACGTGTTTGTTATCTGCTGGTGAAATAAGCTGTTTTATGATAAAGAACAACGCTATGATGAATTTTATGCCAATATTTTTGATGAAACTTATAAATCATAATAGATATAAGTAATTATTTATTTAAATTAAAAAGAATCAATCTATTTCTCGTACAATTTCAGATATGTGCTGATTTTAATTGTTATTCATAATAAATGATATTGTAAAGGTATGTATACTATACACTTAATAATTACACGTAATAATTACATTTAATTAAATAATACACATCATGGGGTAAATGTACTAAGAAAAGTGGTGCTAAAATCATTTCTAGGAATTTCTATCTCGCGACAGTAATGATTGAAAAAGGTATTGGATGATTTCCAATTTCCGCAAGAAAGGATCTTGTCAACCGGTTGATTGTCTAACCATCTTAGAGAAGCTGCTGCTGATCTACAACTTCCAGGAGGTGCACTAATGCCACTGTCTCGAAGAACAGTGCGCACCCAATTTCCAATTACGGTGCGTGAAGCTGCTTTAGTATTTCCACATATCGTAATGAAAAGATTACTTAAATTGTTTTCTGATCTCCTAGGTAACACTTTTTTTATAAGAGATCTTATTAATGTTACTGGACATATATTTTCGTCTGGATGTTTAGCAAATTTCCACGCAGATTGACGATGATTGTGTGTATCAGTTTTAGACCCGAAAGCCGGTATTAATACAATATTATCACCATTGTCAAAGAATTTATCTGATGAAATTTTTAAAAGGGTTAGATCGTGAACTCTGCGTCCGGATGCTAATAATAATACTGTAGCTGTTCTACGGGATATATCGAAAAGGGTGTCTTTAGGTGGATTAGACAGTAGCCAATCAAGTACAATTCTGGGATCCCATGTAAAAGACGTTTTTATCGTTTTAGGTTTGGCTACCCCGATGGCTTTCAGAACGTGTTTAATGATGAAGTTTGAAAATATTTGTTGCTCGACATGAGGCCCACAGAATGTCATTACAGCCGATTTGTGCACAAGGATAGTACTATATGACAATTTTTCGTTTAGTAATAGATGTATGAGAAATCTAGCAACATCAGTAGGTTGAGGAGCTTTCGGGTTCACTCCGGCACTGCAACACCATGCTACCCAACGTTTTATAGCCGGTAAGTATGTAGTAAGAGTGGACTGTCTCCAACTATTCCGCAATATATCTTTTTCCTGCGTGGACCAGTCTTTTATTTGTTCTCCCCACCCCCAATTTTCCAGATTTTCAGGGTTAATGTCTCTACTTGTGGAGGAGGTTGGGATGTTGTGACATCTACCAATGTTTCCGACAGGTTCTGCAGCTTGTGAGGGTCTTCCCGTGTCCTCGTCTGCAGGTCTTGTAGCCAAAAGGCTTGGGGCCAGTCCGGGGCTACTATCAAGTAAGTTCCCTTGGCACTGTTCAGATGTGCTAGCACTCTGGGTATTAGGCTGGGAGGTGGAAACACCCAAGCTAGTTCGTAATTCCATATTCTGCTGAAGGCATCTATATAACTTGCTGATCGATCTTTGCAGTCTATCGATACGTAGTTCCGCACCACCGCAGTCTTTTGAGACGCAAAGAGATCTATTACCGGTCGGCCCCATTTCTGGAAGACTTCCGCCGTGGCCTCCGGCATCAGATGCCATTCTGCTGGGTATTTCCCCCGCGACAGCCGGTCTGCTATTATATTGTATCTCCCCGGAAGGTAATGCGCTGACAATGTTATGTTGAACTTGTCTGCTAGTTGCAGAAGTTTGAATGTTAGGTGCAGTAATGCTAGTGACTTTGTTCCCCCTTCTTTCCGAATATACGCTATCAAAGTTCGGTTGTCGGACTGGATCAGAACATGAGAGTTCACTAGCCTTTTTGAGTTCGTGCTGACTGCAGCAAACACAGCGTATAGTTCTTTTTTGTTGCTGTGCCATCGTTTTTGATGGGCTGACCATCCACCTGACATTACTTTCCCGTCGAGTTGGGCACCCCAACCCACATCCGAAGCGTCCGTCGCAAGGAAGTGAGTGGCTGGTTGCTTGTGTATCGGTAAGGACTGATGTGTAGCTCCGCGCCACCACATCATCTCCTGACACACGTTTTGAGGGATAAGTTGTACTTGACGAGGGTATCTTTTGTTGAAACGTCGCAGAAAGATCTGAGAATTTCTGCAGTGTAGCCTGCCACGAGGGATGACAAAATTTGCGAAGTTCAGCTGACCCAGTATTGTTTGTAACTGTCGTAAATTCATGTGAGTTTTTTGTATGTAATGATCTAGAGTTTCGTTCAGGCTGCTCACTTTCTTCGATGGCAATGCCATTTTGTTTTTGGCTGTTTGCCACCGTATCCCTAGATATTCTAAGTCTTGTGTTGGTGTTAGAACAGATTTTTGGTAGTTGATTTTCCAGCCCAGGTGTTCCAAGTGTCTTACGGCTTCCGCAGCCTGAAGATTTAACTTGGTTCGGTCTTGATGTACCAAAAGAAAGTCGTCTAAGTATATTAGCACTCGACATTCTTTCGCACGCAGAGTCTCCGCGACCCAGCATGTTACAGAAGAGAAAAGGTGCGGCGCTGAAGCCAGGCCGAAAGGGAGGCAGGTCATCTCGTACAGTTGGTTTAAATAACTGATTCTCAGAAAGGGCCTGTGCGCCTTTTTGATAGGGATGTGAAAGTAGGCCTGCGATATGTCGAGTTTCACCATCCAATCTCCATACTGGAGAAATTCCGGGACCGTTGCATGGGAAATCAGTTGAAAGTGTTTTGTCTTTACATATTTGTTTAATTCCCGAAGATCGAATATTGGGCGCATCGTTCCGTCGTTTTTCTTCCGCAGGAAAAGCTTGGATATGAAACTCGGGGTTTTGTTCCCAACTGCCTGAAGGATATGTTGATCCACAAGTTCTTGAATTATTTGAGACATGGCAGGGGAGGGTCTCGTTGCATAACGATTCATTACCAGCCTGGATGGCCAAATAAGAGGGGGTTTTTTGAACAGGGGTATACGCGAACCCGTGATTGTCGACATTACATGTTTGTTGGCACCCATTGCCTGCCATTTTTCTTTGAACGCGGCCAGGTGACCCCCCCTGAATAATTGTGTCGGATAGTCATTTCTTTCTGTCTTTGTTTCGAAATGTAGGATTTTTAGTTTGTTTGGTGTTATCTGCCTTACCTTTGTAAGTTTGTTTAGTTTGTTGTTTCTTGTCATTGTTTTGATAGCTAGTTTTTGATTGGTAATAACCTCTAGAAGTAGAAGGTTCATTTAGTTTTCGTTTAAGATTAGGTTTGTCTTTGGACTTTAAGATTTGCGCTGGGGTTAACCAATGATGGGGTCCTCCGAGGGACTGAATAAGCGATAGAAGTTTTGTTTTATCGAACAAAAATTCTTCACTAGGTGGTATGTTGTTCAGAGCTGCTTGAATATTTCGATTTGGTATCTCGGCTATTAATCGCGAACGTCTGGTTTCTATGCATTCAGCTCTTTTACCGCAGACAATTTGGAGTGTTCGTTCAGAATTTTTGTAAGAAGCTGAAGATTCACCGAAGGTTTTACTCATTTTGTTAAAAAGATTGTCACTATTGAGCTCTTTGGGATTTTGAACGGCCCAATCTAATATTTCTTGTAAGCCTGATTGTAATAGTTCCCTTTGATATAGCAAGGCATTAGTTATTCCAGCCACAGCTAATTCAGTAGGGGCCAGGAAGTCTTTGCCTTTATTTAAACAACACAGTTCATCGTTTACTTTAAGATTGCAGAAGCCTGGAGTTGCTGTGATCTCCGCTAAGGCATTATTATAACGTACATGTTGCCATAAGGGCGTATTAAAGTGTTGTAAATCGATAAGCTGTGTTAATCTCTTCTTATCGGCGGGTTTCATGCATTTTTTCTCATTAAAGTCTGTTTTGCATGCACCTAGTTCTAGGATTTTTGATTTTGAAGCCGAAGGGTTGGTCAGAAAGCTTGAGCTCGCATTATTCGATTGGTCTGAATTTACTTGGATGCTGGATCCGTTACTATCAGGCATACAATGTTGATTCATTAAGTAATTGGTAAGAAAACTAACCTGGTTATATAACGCGTCGATCCTGGGATCGGCGGTTACCTGTGGGTCCAGTCTTGGCTTCTTTCGTCGCGGGTCCTCGTCTTCTTCATCGTGACTGGAGCAGCTCGAGCTTGATTTTTCTTCCTCTTCTCGGGATGAATCCTTTTCATGTGGCGCGTCCCGTGCTTGAGAGTAGTTATGGTCGTCGGCCTCCATTTTTTGAAGTGTTTAACGGTTAGAGGTGTTCAAATAACAACACCAATTTCAAATAGCAACACCAATTACATGTAGAAGGTTATGCTTTATATTCGTGAAAAGCAAAATGCTAATCGGAATCACTTCGAATTAGGGTTAATTCGCAGTTTAATGAAAAAATATTTAGAGAATATTTATTGTGGATTTCGACCACTCGGTTCGAAAGTACACAACGCTATGAACTTCGTTAAAGATGGCGCCGAATATGGCGCCCTTGCTCCCAAGCGCCACTCGTGGCAGAGAAGTGAACTAAGCTGTCTATGGTACCATAGATTAGTAAGACGACCACAGATTATAAGATAAGTATACGACTGCTTCTTCATAGCAATGCTGTATGTTTTCCGGAAGGCACATCAATGACAGTTATGAAGTGGGGCGGGGAAAGAGGAGGGAAGGTGTTAGACGGTGTGACCAGACTTAGCAAAATTTTACGATTATGGCAGAATTATATACCCAATTTAGGGTTTACTAGATTATGCCGTAGATCTAAAGAGAAAGCAGTTATAACAGAATCCTAAAATATCTCTGCACAAAATTAGTTGGATATTGACAAATTATCCGTGTATCACTTTGGTAGCTGTGCTAGAAATATTTAAGGACGTTAAAAAATCATGAATTATCGTGAATGTTTAATATTATGTCGATATATTGTCAAAAATACTTAACAGCAGGTTATTAAAAGCAGAATTTAGACGAGTATGTTCAATTTAAATCTGGTCACACTGGTGACGGCCAAAAATCAATATGGCCGACTTTTACCGGTTGGTTTGTCTGTTTTGAGTTTGAATGATTTTTAACAAATTCCGATTCGAGTTACTGCAAAGTTTGTGCCTAATTCAGATTTAGTGTGTGAATCACATTCAACAATCAATAATGGAAGCACTTATACCTGTTATCAATAAGTTACAAGACGTTTTTAATACCGTTGGAGCTGATGCCATCCAATTACCTCAAATTATAGTTTTAGGAACTCAGGTACACTTTTTACTTCATTGGTAAAATTGTTACATTATATCACCCGAAACCGCAGAAGATTTATGCGTATTTTTTTAATTGCTATACATAATTGAAATGGTTATGTAAAGGTGTCAGTTGAGTTCTTTGTCCCCATTTGTCCAGTTGAACTACCCTGTCATTGACCAAGACCCACCGTTCGCAATATCAATGTAAATTGTATTTAGTTTGTACCAGTAAGTATAACACGTGTTTGTATTGTGTTAGAATAATTGTCAGCATCATTGTGAGATTCTTATCTATAACCTTTAGGTAGCTAAATATCTCGATAAACATTTCTTATACACACATTCTTAAAAGCTCACCATCAGTCATACATATAATAATCATGCTAAAATGTGGATAGCATGTTCTGATTGGTGGTTAGTTCAGTGGTAGTACCCTGAATGCTGAGCTGCAGATCCCAGGTTCAATTCCATTCGGCCAGTCCAAACAATTGTGTGCATGAGCATATCTGTTTGATATGTGTCTGGATGTTACATGTGTATAAAAGTATGTTATGTACCAGTCTTTGGATTTGGACCATATTGCACGCTTTTCTAGCCAAATTTGGAGCTAGAAGACTGTGTGGAAGTTGTCCCATACAATATTATTATAGTCAGTAAGCTCAGCAGGCTATGACATGGCAATAACTTATTTTCTCCTTTGTTTTTTTATTTCACACCTTGATTGATTACAATGCATATCTGGTGTCTCAATCTAACCACTGGGACTTAATGTCCCTCTGTCACTAGTCACAGTGCTAGAATCCTGCAGATAATTTGATAATAAAAATTCTATCTCCATCAGAGTTCAGGCAAGAGTTCAGTGATAGAGAGCCTGGTGGGGCGATCTTTTCTCCCGCGTGGACCTGGTATTGTGACCCGTCGCCCTCTGGTGCTGCAGCTTGTATACAGCCCTAAAGACAGCAAGGAACATCGGTCTGCTGAAGAAGGTAACACATTTTTCTATACTACACCTGTTACTACTGTTGGAGGTGATTGTGTGGTTAGGTCTGGTAAGGTAATGAGCTTTTTTAGTTGCCTGTCCTATTTTTATATGGAGCAAGAAATAATATTATGTATATGTATGTGTAATAGTATGATTTATATAATACTAGCTGTGCCCCCACGGTTTCAACCATGTAGACATCATTCCTGGGGGAATATCGGAAAAAGTACCCTATGTGTTATTCCCGGTTCTAAGCTACCATAACAAATACATAACTGTGTAAGAGTATCTTCTTATAACATCAGCTATCTGCTAGTGAAAGTTCCATCAAAAAGCAGTGCAGCCGTTTTGGAGATGTTACTGCTAATCTCTGACAGCTCTGAGCAGACTGACAAAAAAATTATTGTATTTTTCGTTATAACTATTGTATATACTTTCATATGCATTCATTATCATAACGCTCCTTCTTCGCAGTCAGGTAAAAACTTGTAATTTTTATGTTAGGCACTTCAATTTCTTTTTGTATATATCATTGTTTTAAGAAAGCCCTCACTATATTATTAGGCCAGGCTACAAAAAAGTGTTGAGGGTAATGCTTGAAACACAATTTTTGACTTCATAACTTTGTTTGGACTAATTAAGAAGGTGAACATATTAAAAGTCCCCGACCATAGCCCTTGACCCCTAAAATGAATTTTGAATTTTCATGGTTTGTCGCTAGGATGCATAGTTTCTGAGATATAAACGAAAAACCTACAAATGAGACCTTCAAACCCCCCAGGAGCGGCCCCCCCTCAGCTATGAAGTAAAAAATTGTGTTCCAAGCATTTCCCTCTACACCTTCATTGGAGCATTTGTTTCCTGGCCTATATGTAGATTATCTAAAACTAAATTAAGAAATTATTGTCACTTATTGCAATGATTATTATATCTGCCTATTTATTTCTATAACATGTTCTAAATAGCCAATAAAAATTTAACTCTCAATGTCAATTTAATTGCGATTCATGACCTGGCATTGTGCCTACTTAGTCAATTGATTTCTGCAATGCAACATGTCCACATGTTATCAAATACTTTATGTTATCAAATATAATATTTTGTGATGATATTATCATGACATGTAATGTTATATATTGAGCATGATTTGACACATGAAACTTGTGAAATTGAATTATTGTATAAAATTTTTAACATCATATTATGTACCCATATGCACTTATATGTAAATAATATGAACAAAAATATTACAGGTAGGTATTTAAATTAAATATTAACGTATTAACTGCTTAATTTCAAAGTAAAATAAGTAGTCATGTACTCATTACATTAGTAAAAAAAAAATATCTGTTCTGTAACCTACTAATTGTAATCTTAACTTAGACTACACTAATGTAGAATACTCTTAATATACCTAGTAATTATATTCAACTCTACAATAATATTTATTTATGTATTTTAGTTTAAATAGCGCTATGTTTTCCCAATATTAGCTCTAAGAGGCCAGAGCGCTGAGACGTCATGGAACCCCATAGCTAAGCTAACACATTCATTTTCTGCAGGTTTGTATTTGATTGTGGGCTTATTACCATTCGCATTGATTAAATAATATCTTTAAACATCAATCATTACATGTGTCATTAATCATTAATGTTATGTATGTAATATTATGTAATATATGTTATGTAATATTATATTTATCTGTGCATATATTTATATATATATTATATTATATATATATATTTTTTTTTTTTTTTTTATTACTGTATAACATATTATATATTATGTATATATGTGTAGTATATATGTATGTCATATTATGTTATAGATGTATGTAGTATATTAATATTATGTAGTAAATATTATCATTCCAATTATGTATAGTGTATATAAGTTATGTGTTATAATTTTGTACCCGATCCCATCCCTACTCTTCCTATTACACCTTTCCGTCCAGACTGGTTGCCTGGAAGAGATCGCTTAAAGCGATAAGGCCGCCCATTGTCGACCAATCACTTTTTAGTTATAGCTTAAATTTTAAGTTATTATGTTGTACTGTGTACTGTGTGTTGTGTTGTAATATTATGTAAAATGGTCGAAATAAAGAGTATTCTAATCTAATCTAATCTAATCTAATCTACATGTATTAGATTACGACCTATATCCATCGATCGTCCACACAGGGCACAGGGGTCGGGAACAGGCGGACCGCGTATATTCGAATTCAGGACCCCCAAAAATTGTGCAATTATAAAAATATCTATTTCATTTCAAAAATAATCCTAATTCCTTGGATTTTTTTTAAAAGAAGAATTTAAAATAAATTATTATTATTATTCAAATAAACACTCCCTCGATCGCCACTCGACACTGTGTGTCTTTATTTTCTGGCCCTCGATAAAAAAAAATCTGCAAAATCTGGTCAACATTCAAATATATCATACTACAAAAAAAACTGTAATATATTGGCACAAAAACACGCTAGGCTCCTCACTAGGTATACATACGTTAGTGCTTATTATTCGTTTAAGACGGTTTATGCAAATTATTTATGTCACGTTAAGACAACACAATAATGTCATAACAATACATTGATATTATTAAAATTGTTCTGAATAATATATAATAATAATCTAAACTTTCATAATATACTTAATAATTATTAGCTAATCAGATTAGTAAATAAGCATTTAAATTTAGTGAGGTCATTGAATCTTTATATTATGTCAATCGATTCACGACTTTATAAAAGTTCGGCTTTTGAACTGTTACAGCCAAGCTATTACGACCGTTGAAAATCGACCTTGAAACTGAGAAAGTGAACTATCAAAAATCGACTTGTGTAAATCTCTCATAACACATCAAAGTTCAGATCTAGAAAGCATTGCCTCTTATATAAAAAAAAGTTTAAATCAATCGTAATATTATTATTCCTTTCTTTGTTTCAGGTACAGTGAACTTAGAAGAATGGGGCAAATTTCTGCATACAAAGGACAAGATTTACAGCGATTTCGACGAAATCAGACTGGAGATAGAACGGGAGACGGATCGCATGGCAGGCAACAACAAGGGAATATGCCCAGAGCCTATCAGCCTAAAGATCTTTTCTACCAAAGTTGTCAATCTCACTTTAGTAGATTTACCAGGAGTCACCAAGGCATGTGAATTATACTCTCAATCATACTAATCTTAATAACGCGAAAATTAGCGTGTGTATATTTGTTCCTATTCACGCTAAAACAACCCAACCCAACCAGGATTGAAATGTTGTATGTAGTTGGCTCAGATCAACTTAATTAACTTCATTTGCGATGCAAGCTGCTTACAACCAAACTAGATGGAATTCTTAGGGGAATGCCAATATCGGACAGTGGAATTACAATAGATGTGATGATGATTATAAAGGAAACTTCAATACATTCCAAAACATGTTTCCTATATCCAAACTTCCCACTTGAACTGTTTCTAACAATATTTTCCTTTTATAGGTACCAATAGGTGACCAACCAGAGGACATAGAGCAGCAAATAAGGAACCTAATAATCAAATACATAGGCAACCCTAACTCTATAATCCTAGCTGTGACCGCTGCCAATACAGACATGGCTACAAGTGAGGCTATCAAGATGTCCAAGGAAGTGGATCCTGATGGGAGAAGGACTTTAGCTGTTGTCACTAAACTTGATCTAATGGATGCTGGTAAGTTTGGAAAAGACTACAGTCACCTACATATTATCTCCCTTAACAATATTACGATAATATACAATAATTCCAAATGCTGAATCCTCGAAATTCCATATGCTGACATGCCCGTCAATAGAAAATCTATGTGCTCCAAACCAATGTCAGATGGTAACGTGTCCAGCTGGCGGCATAGCTTCGTTTAATTGCTGTTATTGGAATTTAGAAAGATATTAAGCCTTTTTTATGATAGTCTAGATCAGGCGGGGTGTGTGCAGTGTGCGTCATGTGTTTGGGCATCTAACACATTAGGGATCCAATTGACTAGCCGGTTGGCTCAGCCGTTAGTGCCCCTGCCTTTTGAGTTGCAGGTCCTGCTTTCGATCCCTGGCCAGGTCAACACATATAAGCACATGAGCATGTCTATATTATTTGTTTCTGGGTGTTATAAGCGTATATAAGTACGTATATCAGTCCTCTGGTTACTATAGTCACATCTCGGACACTACTCAATTCCCATACAAAAGTCAAGATATAACACAAACACTGCACACATGGAGTTCTGTACACGTGCAAGAGTGTGTGTGAGGTGTTTTCCCAGCGAAGCGAGGCTTGTTGAGAGCTTTAGCTCGCTCGCGGGGTCAGGGAGGCCTGATTGGTGGGCGGATGACAGTGTCCATTCTATACGTAATATTATTATCTATTCTGTGCCCTAGGTCTTACAAAATTAACACTAGGTCTACCTACCTAGGTCTTATTCCAGGGTCTAAACTATCTACATCCAAATTTCAACTTTCAACCCAATCGGTTCAGTAATCAGTAGTTTTGGCGTAAGGACGTAACAACAAAAGCAGGAAAGTGGGATGATCGACGTGACAGCAAAAATATGGTTGATATCTGGGTACCGGGATTTTCACTGGATTATAAATATTGGAGATTTGGAGCCAAAGTCCATTTCGATTTCATTTGTTATTACTAGAACAGTTTAATCTATAAAGGGATCGGATGTGCTTATATTTATTTGTATTCCGTATATTTCAGGCACCGACGCGATCGATATTCTATGCGGTCGCGTGATCCCAGTCAAACTCGGCATAATCGGCGTCGTTAATCGATCGCAACAAGACATTATAGATAAGAAAACGATTTTGGTGCGTTATATCTAATCATAAGCATTGTTATTCTACTCTGCCATACTTTATCCACATTTTTATTATAGTCTCGTATGTGCACATTTTTTAGCTGTTATTGACAGACCAGATGTATACGGATACAGATGTATAAGGGACAAAGGGAGTTCTTGTTGCATTCAATTTTGAAGGAAAGTGGTAGGCCTCTTTTGCAGAGGCCGGGAAGTACCACACCTTTGCCAGTTATTCATTCGCCAAGTAGTAATGTGCAAACATTGCTGTGTTCCGGTCTGAAGGGCAATGATACTAGCGAAATTACTGGGCATGACGAGATTAAACAACTAATATCTCAGGGTGACAGGCGCAGTGCAGTGCCGCGCAGTATTTTGAATTTTAAAACACTGGGTGCCACTGTATCTGATATGAGCAATCATGATGCTTACCGTCAGGCACCTGATTTGATCTTCTTGTCTCTCACTATCATAAAAAAAAAGGTTATGACTTCATAACCTTTTTTTTTATGATAGTGATCCGATCCGAAGACACTTGTCTTCAAGAAATCGGCCTAGTTTTATTGTACACATTGCTAATGTCTACTGGCCTGTCATTAGTGCACGTGAATTTACAGAAATTTTGAATAGCCTTAGTATTTATATGAAAGTTGAATTATGTTCATCTTTATAATATGAATTTGCGCGATGCGTGTCTACATACAAGACTTCTTTGTTCTGTTAAACTAGGTCTAGATAACTAGGTCTCGGACAGTTTAACAGTTGAACTCAATACACATTAATAGATTCACACCGTTTCATTAAAAAATAAACCATTTTACAGTTATTAATCTTTATAATTATCAAATTAGCGATGTGTGAACTTAAAAATGCTGCGGAAAAAACGACGTTATAGTTTCATCATAAAGTTCAATTTTAAATGGTCAATAATTATTTTATATTATTCTTTATGCCTCGAAAGACAACGTACAAAGGATTAATAAATGTTTTTGTGCAGGATGCTCTGAAGGACGAAGCAACATACTTACAAAGGAAATATCCAACTATAGCGACAAGAAATGGAACGCCATATTTGGCGAAGACATTGAATCGACTTTTAATGCACCATATAAGGGACTGTTTGCCGGAACTGAAGGTATGGCACCATTTGACATCCTTTAGACTTTAGACTATGATTATTACTAGCTGTGTCTCGCGGTTTCATCCACGTAGATATCGTTCCTGTAGTAATGTCGGGAACAGAACAGAACAAGATGTACGCTATGTGTTATTCCAGGGTCAAAACTATATACATAATACATATCGAATTTCACCCAAATCGGTTCAGTAGTTTTTGGCGTGAAAAGAGTAACAAACATCCATCCATACAAACTCACCTTTATAATATTACTAACTGTGGTTTTGTGTTCCCCGCGGTTTCACCCTCGTAGACTTCGTTCCCGTGGGAATATCGGGAACAAAAGTACCCTATGTGTTATTCCACGGTCTAAACTATCTACATACCGAATTTCAGCCCAATCGGTTCAGTAGTTTTGGTGTGAAAGAGTAATAAACATCCATCCTCACAAACTTTGGCAATATATTACATTATATATATTATATATTAGTAGGATTGTAGGTAGGATTGTGTGATAAAGAACATCAGGCGCCTCGAGGTTCGCCCGCTGATTTGATATATAGATAGATAAACACTATTATACACCTTACAGCGAACATAATATTATGAAAATAAAATAGGTACAGTTAGTCTTAGGCTAGTATGAGAGGCGGTCTTATCGCTTAAAGCGATTTCTTCCAGACAAGAGTACATTTTTTAGACACAGAATTTTAGCCCAACGCAAATAATAGTTTTGGCGTAGAGAGATACAACTTTTGGTTATAATAATATTAGCGTGTATTTGATATCTGACTGTACTCTGACTTTAAACATATTTTCATAGATTAATCACCATAATAATACGACAATCATGCATGAAATGCTCAACTGCAATATACAATAATCACAATTAAAAGTCCAACATAATGATAAAATTGCCCAATCATCCTCATATTAAACGATAGAAAAACCACCGATGATAATATTAAATAGATTCTCATTAACATGCAAATGATTTGCACGTATGTATGTTGTATAATTTGTATTACTAACAACTCAACCTAAACACGACGCTTCGCTAAGGTTATGCAGTGATTGGTTATGCTGAGTTATGCACTGAATAAAATAAATAAGCTAGTAAAAAGATTATTTAATTTTGACTATCTAGCACCAACAGAAAAGATCTACAAACAAACAAAACTAATGAACATTAAACAAACCTATACATATAAAAACTGTTTATTAATTCGCAAAATCCTGACAAAAGACATAAATATTCAAATCAGCTTTACAAAGAGGGTACAATTTCAAAGTATCAAGCTTAGAAATGCAAATGATATAAATCTATATCTACCTCGTACTAATTATGGCAAAAAAAGTATTATGTATGAAGGCGCCCAACTGTACAATAAACTACCAAAAGATGTGAAAGAAGCGAAAAGTTATGCATCTTTTAAAAAACGTCTCAAATATTATATTATCAATAAATTTATCAACTAATAATCTTATATAATAAGCTAATGTAATATGTCATATGTATAGTAGGTGTAAAATTGTTTTTAAATAAGCTAAGTGTAATACTAAAGCAAGCAATATTAATTATATAATAACAGAGTGAAAAAGCTGGATCAAATAAGTTGTAATACCTAGTTATATAAGTTTCTCATGTAAGTGAACCTAGTTCTTAATGAGAAATAAAGATCTTAAACCAGATAAAATCTGGAACCGCCCCTTTAAATTTCTCATTAGATTCAAAGTGTGCGCATAAACTAAGATATGTTAGAAATTAAACGAACCAATAAAAACCAGCTGACCTCCCCGTACACACTGCTACATATTGAGTATTTTGTTTTTATACTTAATAATAATAACACATACATTAATAATTAGATAAATTTTATTATTTTTTTATTATTAAATTATAATAATAAATTCAATAATAAATAATCAAGCTAAAGCGGCGTCTTTAGGGTGAATTGTCTGTCGTGTACATTGGATAATTTATTCCAAGAAATGTATAAAAACTGAGGTATCAATGGATCGCGTGTATCGATGAATGGACAATACTCTTCGTTATTATGTGATCAACAATGGTGATTACGATTACCTAATGACTATAATCACGACAGTTACCTCTTCCTAGAAATCTACCTTTAGATAAATGTTATAAAGAAATTGAGACACAAAAATACAGGTTTCTAGGAATCATGAAAGTATTCAGTAATTATAACCTCTTCCTCTCTATCCATACTACAAAATACAAAGCAAAACTTGCGAAAGTTTCTGTGTCTATGTTCTGTGTATGTTTGCTACCTCCGATTGAGCTGGTTAGTATGTAGATACTTTTCAGGGGGTAAAACCACGGGCATAGCTAGTAAGTCATAATTTTCTCAGTCAATAAAGTAGTAACGTCTTGGCACACCAAATTTTTTGGAATCTTAGAATTAGGTATCATAGAAACTGCATTTGAACCTGATTAGAATCTTACGACATGTTATATCGTAGCTGATGGAAATACAGAAATAAACGTGAACGTTGTTGACGAACGTGCGCTAAAATAACTAAATAACTACTAAACAACACATTAGATCATATTTATTTTTCTTTGGCATTTACATACTTCTATTATAAGACTTTGATCCACAAGCTTTGAATTTTGACTTGACATGCTAACATTATTTTATTTACTTCCTGTGACATAATATACTTTATCATCATCATCATCCAGCCGTTGGAACTGTCCACTGCCGAACATAAGCGTCCCCCATAAGGGGGGTGGTTGCCAAAACTCGCCACGCTTGGCAGGCGGGTTGGCGAGCGCAGTTTGATGATTTTACGCAGAGGACGCTACTGCCCATCCTCTGGATCTCATAACCCTTAACCGGCTCTTACGGCGACCACGGCCCTACGGCCGACGACATATACTTACTTTCAAATACATAAGGTTTTGATAGTTAGGTCTCGGATAGTTCAAAGAAATCATTGACTTCTAAATAATTGTAAAATTTTTAATGTTAATATTAGTTCAATTCTGTTGACATAAATAGTTAGTTAGATATAATGGAGAAGCCATGGCTCCTGACACACAGTTTCTAACTAGTTCGGGAGTCTATGGATACATTTAAGTGGATGTAACATTTTTATGTCAATAAAGATTATTTATTTATTATTTATTACTTGATAACGAACATTTTCAGGTGCGCGTCAACGTAATGATATCTCAGTTCCAATCTCTCCTAAACTCATATGGTGATGATGTATCGGATAAGTCACAGACGCTATTGCAAATCATCACAAAGTTCGCGAGTGCATATTGTGCTACTATTGAAGGCACATCAAGGAACATCGAGACCACAGAGCTGTGTGGAGGCGCTAGGATATGTTACATATTCCATGAGACTTTTGGAAGAACTTTAGATTCTATTCATCCTTTAGTTGGTAAGTGGTACTTATCATCTAATCAACTTAAAAATAATTATCATAATTTTGTACTTTTTTGTAATTATTTTTAGGGTGTTGCGCCCTGCAGTTTCCCACTGAATTATATCCTATGTGGTTCTAAACCACGTACATACCAAATTTCAGTTCAATCGATTCACTAGTTTTTTCATGATTGGGTAACAAACGTCCAAACTTTCACGTTTATTATATTAGTATGACTAGGACACGCCGACCTATTTCACACCCGTTCCCACTTGTCGGATGTCCGGCCCGACAATATAAGATAGATAGTTTTGTGGCTGAACATTTTGTATGATGGTGTCTTTAGTTGACGACAAATAATTTTAAATTTATACTCAAACAGAACTGGTAACCCCGATTACATTGCTCGAGTCGAGCTGACAATATGGGGTATTGGTGGACAACCCATATTGTCAGAGTTTCAGGTCGCCAAGATTGCAACAAGGCCTCCGACATAACCTAACGACTACAACCGGAACAACGATATAGGAAACAACCGGGACCTTCAGTTTTACGTGACATCCGAAACACGGTAGCTCTTAGGGTGAAAAGTCCACATCGTAAGATTCGATCCAGGGACTCCGGATTTCCTTGGATCGAATCTTACGATACCTCCGGGCATATTTCCCCTGGCCCACCGACGCTACAATACTATCTTAGACAATCCTGCCGCGCTAGCACAAGTGAATAAGAAAATTAAGTCCCTGGGACCTTAGTAGGGTTAGAACGAGACAGTAGATATGCGTTATTCGGCCGTGAAAGAGAGAAAAAAAGAGGAAAACTATCTAAATTATTTTCCATTCCTTCAGGTTTGACGCGCATGGACATTCTAACGGCAATAAGGAACGCGACCGGCCCACGACCAGCTTTATTCGTGCCGGAGGTTTCATTCGAGCTGCTCGTCAAAAGGCAAATCAGAAGACTTGAGGACCCGTCACTTAGATGTGTCGAATTGGTAACAACTTTATTGTTTAATTATTTGAGATTGTATTCTGGATCATCTCCCATACAAGCATAATATGAGCTTATAGTCATTTATATTAAGATCACCAAGAACCCAAACTCACACCCAAATGAGGCTCGCCGAAGTTTACTGGAGGCTTTTGAACGAAATATGTGTAAAGAGACTGGTCATCAGTTGGCATCCACATACACACTGGCGTTCATCAGTAGTCATTATTTAGATGTGGCCTGTCTTAATGATCAAATAAGATGGATTACCAAAATTTTCTATCTATGCAATAACTTTCTGCAGTAATACAGAGTCCTCAGATTTCAAACGGTTCATAATATACAACGTGTTACTTATCAATGTTAAAAAATTGTCAAAGAAAGAATTGTAAAATTCGCATTAAAAAATTTTGACTCCTTACAAATTTGCCGGTTGCAGCTGATCCATTTTTTTTTTAATATGGTCAGTGTTGTAAAGGACTCTTACAGACCAGAGCCGCCGACACGACCCGGTGGTTTTCAACGTGGATTCTTATGCACTGACGCATGTTGCTGATATGATTCTTATGATGTATTGTCCCTCAATCTCGGCACCTTTCGTGTGTCCTACAAGCTTTAAAGATTATTGTAATTTACTACTGTAATTATTTAAATAAAATCTCGGTTACAGAGTAATATTTTGATTGTACCCTTTCCCACCCCTTACTCATCCTATCATTCCCCTATCCATCCAAGGGCTGGTTGCCTAGAAGAGACCGCTTTAAGCTATGAAGCTGCCCATTGTTGACCAATTATAATCAAGTATGTTCTGTTTATTGTGGTCTCAATAAAGAGTATTGGATTGTATTGTGTGTACAGGTGCATGAAGAGATGCAGCGCATAGTGCAGCACTGTGGCACGGAGGTGCAACAAGAGATGCTGCGGTTCCCGCGCCTGCACCAACGTATCGTCGACGTCGTCACGCAGCTGCTGCGCACGCGCCTGCCCGCCACCAACTCTATGGTAACCATCGACAACGCCCACAGATATTAATCAACATAGATCCCGCCACCAACTCTATGGTAACCATCGACAACGCCCACAGATATTAATCTACATAGATCCCGCCACCAACTCTATGGTAACCATCGACAACGCCCACAGATATTAATCTACATAGATCCCGCCACCAACTCTATGGTAACCATCGACAACGCCCACAGATATTAATCTACATAGATCCCGCCACCAACTCTATGGTAACCATCGACAACGCCCACAGATATTAATCTACATAGATGCCGCCACCAACTCTATGGTAACCATCGACAACGCCCACAGATATTAATCTACATAGATGCCGCCACCAACTCTATGGTAACCATCGACAACGCCCACAGATATTAATCTACATAGATCCCGCCACCAACTCTATGGTAACCATCGACAACGCCCACAGATATTAATCTACATAGATGCCGCCACCAACTCTATGGTAACCATCGACAACGCCCACAGATATTAATCTACATAGATGCCGCCACCAACTCTATGGTAACCATCGACAACGCCCACAGATATTAATCTACATAGATGCCGCCACCAACTCTATGGTAACCATCGACAACGCCCACAGATATTAATCTACATAGATCCCGCCACCAACTCTATGGTAACCATCGACAACGCCCACAGATATTAATCTACATAGATCCCGCCACCAACTCTATGGTAACCATCGACAACGCCCACAGATATTAATCTACATAGATCCCGCCACCAACTCTATGGTAACCATCGACAACGCCCACAGATATTAATCTACATAGATCCCGCCACCAACTCTATGGTAACCATCGACAACGCCCACAGATATTAATCTACATAGATCCCGCCACCAACTCTATGGTAACCATCGACAACGCCCACAGATATTAATCTACATAGATCCCGCCACCAACTCTATGGTAACCATCGACAACGCCCACAGATATTAATCTACATAGATCCCGCCACCAACTCTATGGTAACCATCGACAACGCCCACAGATATTAATCTACATAGATCCCGCCACCAACTCTATGGTAACCATCGACAACGCCCACAGATATTAATCTACATAGATCCCGCCACCAACTCTATGGTAACCATCGACAACGCCCACAGATATTAATCTACATAGATCCCGCCACCAACTCTATGGTAACCATCGACAACGCCCACAGATATTAATCTACATAGATCCCGCCACCAACTCTATGGTAACCATCGACAACGCCCACAGATATTAATCTACATAGATCCCGCCACCAACTCTATGGTAACCATCGACAACGCCCACAGATATTAATCTACATAGATCCCGCCACCAACTCTATGGTAACCATCGACAACGCCCACAGATATTAATCTACATAGATGCCGCCACCAACTCTATGGTAACCATCGACAACGCCCACAGATATTAATCTACATAGATGCCGCCACCAACTCTATGGTAACCATCGACAACGCCCACAGATATTAATCTACATAGATCCCGCCACCAACTCTATGGTAACCATCGACAACGCCCACAGATATTAATCTACATAGATGCCGCCACCAACTCTATGGTAACCATCGACAACGCCCACAGATATTAATCTACATAGATGCCGCCACCAACTCTATGGTAACCATCGACAACGCCCACAGATATTAATCTACATAGATGCCGCCACCAACTCTATGGTAACCATCGACAACGCCCACAGATATTAATCTACATAGATCCCGCCACCAACTCTATGGTAACCATCGACAACGCCCACAGATATTAATCTACATAGATCCCGCCACCAACTCTATGGTAACCATCGACAACGCCCACAGATATTAATCTACATAGATCCCGCCACCAACTCTATGGTAACCATCGACAACGCCCACAGATATTAATCTACATAGATCCCGCCACCAACTCTATGGTAACCATCGACAACGCCCACAGATATTAATCTACATAGATCCCGCCACCAACTCTATGGTAACCATCGACAACGCCCACAGATATTAATCTACATAGATCCCGCCACCAACTCTATGGTAACCATCGACAACGCCCACAGATATTAATCTACATAGATCCCGCCACCAACTCTATGGTAACCATCGACAACGCCCACAGATATTAATCTACATAGATGCCGCCACCAACTCTATGGTAATCATCGACAACGCCCACAGATATTAATCTACATAGATGCCGCCACCAACTCTATGGTAACCATCGACAACGCCCACAGATATTAATCTACATAGATCCCGCCACCAACTCTATGGTAACCATCGACAACGCCCACAGATATTAATCTACATAGATCCCGCCACCAACTCTATGGTAACCATCGACAACGCCCACAGATATTAATCTACATAGATCCCGCCACCAACTCTATGGTAACCATCGACAACGCCCACAGATATTAATCTACATAGATCCCGCCACCAACTCTATGGTAACCATCGACAACGCCCACAGATATTAATCTACATAGATGCCGCCACCAACTCTATGGTAACCATCGACAACGCCCACAGATATTAATCTACATAGATCCCGCCACCAACTCTATGGTAACCATCGACAACGCCCACAGATATTAATCTACATAGATCCCGCCACCAACTCTATGGTAACCATCGACAACGCCCACAGATATTAATCTACATAGATCCCGCCACCAACTCTATGGTAACCATCGACAACGCCCACAGATATTAATCTACATAGATCCCGCCACCAACTCTATGGTAACCATCGACAACGCCCACAGATATTAATCTACATAGATGCCGCCACCAACTCTATGGTAACCATCGACAACGCCCACAGATATTAATCTACATAGATCCCGCCACCAACTCTATGGTAACCATCGACAACGCCCACAGATATTAATCTACATAGATCCCGCCACCAACTCTATGGTAACCATCGACAACGCCCACAGATATTAATCTACATAGATCCCGCCACCAACTCTATGGTAACCATCGACAACGCCCACAGATATTAATCTACATAGATCCCGCCACCAACTCTATGGTAACCATCGACAACGCCCACAGATATTAATCTACATAGATGCCGCCACCAACTCTATGGTAACCATCGACAACGCCCACAGATATTAATCTACATAGATGCCGCCACCAACTCTATGGTAACCATCGACAACGCCCACAGATATTAATCTACATAGATCCCGCCACCAACTCTATGGTAACCATCGACAACGCCCACAGATATTAATCTACATAGATGCCGCCACCAACTCTATGGTAACCATCGACAACGCCCACAGATATTAATCTACATAGATGCCGCCACCAACTCTATGGTAACCATCGACAACGCCCACAGATATTAATCTACATAGATGCCGCCACCAACTCTATGGTAACCATCGACAACGCCCACAGATATTAATCTACATAGATCCCGCCACCAACTCTATGGTAACCATCGACAACGCCCACAGATATTAATCTACATAGATCCCGCCACCAACTCTATGGTAACCATCGACAACGCCCACAGATATTAATCTACATAGATCCCGCCACCAACTCTATGGTAACCATCGACAACGCCCACAGATATTAATCTACATAGATCCCGCCACCAACTCTATGGTAACCATCGACAACGCCCACAGATATTAATCTACATAGATCCCGCCACCAACTCTATGGTAACCATCGACAACGCCCACAGATATTAATCTACATAGATGCCGCCACCAACTCTATGGTAACCATCGACAACGCCCACAGATATTAATCTACATAGATGCCGCCACCAACTCTATGGTAACCATCGACAACGCCCACAGATATTAATCTACATAGATCCCGCCACCAACTCTATGGTAACCATCGACAACGCCCACAGATATTAATCTACATAGATCCCGCCACCAACTCTATGGTAACCATCGACAACGCCCACAGATATTAATCTACATAGATCCCGCCACCAACTCTATGGTAACCATCGACAACGCCCACAGATATTAATCTACATAGATCCCGCCAGTCATAAACCCTTGGTATCGCGATACCAACGCACAACACTGGTAAGCGGTGTGCAGTCTCGGACATATAATATAATATGGGACAACTTCCACACACGGTCATCTGGTCCCAAACTAGGCTACAAGCCTGTACTATGGTAACCAGATGACTGATATACATACTTATACATGCGTATAACACCCAGGCACAGATCAAACAGACATGTTCATGCACACAAATATTTGATCTGGCCTTTGATAATCGTATGAAAAATTTCTGTGTCCGTTTCGACTTCTCGGCCACTCGGTCGTAGAAAAAGGACTAAAACAACAACGAAAGGATTTGTAAAGCACTCAGTGAAAGCCGCTAATTCGTAGATTTAATATTTAGGAAGTTGTAAGGCTGTAACTGTAGCCGCGCGGTCGAAACGCGGAGACCGTACGGCCTATTGCCATTTATCGGGCACAATTCCAAACCTGTCATAGAGATAATTCCTAATGGGTAAATCCATAAACTCTTACAACAGGCATTCCGGCCCCCTTATTACGGACGCAACAGAAGTGTGGAAAGCGTTCAAATTGCTAAATGTTTACTGTCAAACGGCATACAAAAAATGACGTTTGACAGCAAAATTTACTGCTGTTGTTACGTGATTGCATGTTCGTAATACCGGCACCGATTTAAAGCCGGCCATATTCCCACTGGACCACGCACGCTACAAATCAAATCGCTCAGCCGCGATAATGGGACTTAATAAAATGTGATTCTAATGAATTTTCCTTCCTTCCCCAGGTAGAGAATCTAGTCCAAATCGAGCTGGCGTACATAAACACGAAGCACCCGGACTTCCACCGCGAGGCCGCCCTAGTATCGGGCCTGTTGAAGAGCACCGATGGCCTGGAGGAGTTCAGCCCTGGGAACAGGAAGCCACGGCCCGCACACTCGCCGGTATCAACCATGTTCAGAGTAATATATCGCTTTAGTTTGTTCGCTGCTTGGGGACTGTGGGACTAAACTAACCTACTAACGGTAACGTATTGGATTTTAGCTTTAAGAGGGCTGTGTATTAATACACAGTGGAATTACACAAATATGTAGGAAGAGAGAATGATTTTCGGCTCACATGTTTGTAGTTGGCTCTTTATCTGGCTTTTATTCGCTGAAAAACATATTTGGATAATGAGAACCGTGTGGTTTTTTCATATTTATAAAATAAATACATAACATACATTCACGCCTTTTCCCCGAAGGGGGTAGGCAGAGGTTGAGTACACCTCAGTCCCATAATAGATACACCCACATTTCGCCAGTATGTTATTGGTCCCATGTAATAGAGGGCGAGCCTATTGCCATCTTCCGGACACAGTTCCAGACTCCAGGCAGTTATTGAGATAATTCCTAATGAAAAAATTCAATAAATATATAATATTATAATCTATAAAAATATAATATATAAATAAATTTTTACGTGATTTTTACAAACAAGATCGCCATTTCTCGCAGAGTTAGGCAGAGGGCTCAGTGTACCCGGGACTCAGTCCCATAGTAGGCACACCCACATTTCGCGAGTATGTTATCGGTCCCATCCAATAGAGGTCGAGTCTATTGCCATCACCGGGCACAGTTTCAGACTCCAGGTTGTAAAAGATTAAGAATAATCCAAATAACACTGCCTGATCTGAGGATCAAACCCGGGACCTCATATTCAGCAGTCCAGCTTGCGTCCACTACGCCACTGAGGCATTCAATTACGCTAATAAAAAATATACCACAGGTAATTTTATTCTTATTAAAATAGAAACACTGTTTTCCCTCTCCCCTAGTTGCTTCCTTAATTTCTTATTATGCATCTTAAAATATTGTACCTATGGAGAGCAATAAATTGATTTTAATTTATATTTTGCCGTTAATGAAGGCCAGATCATCCAACACACAGCCAACCACAAATAATTGAGTGGAAATAATATTCTTTCTTTTTACATACGAGTATTTGTTTAATGCCATGTATGGAAATTTAACCACCAAAAATCAAATTGGTTAATTCATTGGCAAGTGATTGTAGAGTTTGTTTGTCTTTGCAGTTGTATTGTGCTGTGAGAATTTCAGTGCTATTTTATTTCATTGGACTCATTTAAAAAGTTGTCACATATCTTCACGATTATACACATTGTTGCTATATAATTACTAATTACGATCATTTTCTATTAATGTACTGTAGCCAGTTTGAACTCCGCGACAGTAAAAGTACAGAACTCCCGGCGTCAAGAAAAAAATTTCTGTCGGATTAGTTTGGACCTTTGAGTTAAGTTTGGTGTCGTTATCAGGTAACTAGATGATGCCCAATTCATTCCCCATACCAGTTTTTTAGGGTTCCTTAGCAAAATATTACGCAATAGTTAAAATAATAACCTTTTAGTAGTAACGAAATGCAAACAAACCCTCGTATTTTCATATTTTTGTTATTACACATGATTTATGAAAAATACTGTCCGAAAGCCTATATTATTTTCTAATTTATAATTTTTGAATTTATTATTTTGGAATTTTCAAATTTCGGATTTAATTTAATTTTCGAATAATTTTTACTTTCGAATTTTTAAATTTTGAATTAATTTTTAATACACCATAGCAAGCAGTTAAAATAATAAATTCTAAATTAAAAATATGTATACTGAAAACATATGGGGAAATAATTGGGCATCATCTAGTTACCTGATAATAACGCCAAACTTGACTCGAAGGTCCAAACTAATCGCCAGAATTTCGTCTGAGCGCCGGAAGCTCTGTACTTTTACTGTCGCGGAGATCAAAATGGCTACCGGGCATTTAGGGCTCAGGTGGATGTGTATAATACCCGTACCAAAATGGCATTGCTGTACTCAAAATTGTATTCCTCTCCATACAAGCATTTCCATTAGCAAACGGACTATTTCTCGCCATTAAGTCAAACAAAAATGTCATTAAGTACTTCATCATTAGCTGTGTGAGAAAATCTTCTGATCATAAAGCGAATTTATTTATTTTTTTTTTTTTTTTTTTTTTTTTTTTTTTATGTTAGTGAGTGACAAGACGAGCTCATCAGATGCCTGATGGTAAGCATCATGATTGCCCATATCAGACACAGTGCCACCCAGTATTTTAAAATTCAAAATTCTGCGCGACACTGCACTGCGCCTATCACCCTGAGATATGAGTTGTTGAATCTCATCATGCCCAGTAATTTCGCTGGTAACATTGCCCTTCATACCGGAACACAGTAATGTTTGGACATTTATGACCTTCGCTGTAAACACGGCTATTAATAAAAATGTTAATATGTTATATTTGTATTTGTTATATTACAAATATCAATTAACCACTAAACACGGAGCTTAGGGCTTAAAGTTCTTGCTTTTTTTATCTATACATTTTTTCTAAACATGTCGATTGTTTATAGTTGATTCTACGACAAATGGGTGAAAGAGGGTCGATGCTAGTATTCTTGGCAAGTATGTGGGATACAAACAAGGTAAAATAGAGAAGATATATCATTTGTGGGTTTCGTCCATCATTAGTGTCATTCAATGTTTTGTGTAAGCGAAAAGATCAGCTTTTGAATACTATGTGGGCTCTCTTTCATTGTGTTGCTGTGGTATCATTTCCGTTGGTAGGGGCTGGAGTTCGATCTATGGTAGATTTGTGCAGTCGACGTCGATTTATGGTTTATAAATACCTATATAATAATAAATAAATTCACAGTAAACTTAAATCTAAAGTAACCGAGGCCCATATAAATATATACCATTTAGACTATAATAATAATGACACAATGTTTTCAGTATCGCTCCCCGATAGCGCCGGAAAACGATACCAATGTAAAAACTATCGATTGGCGCAAATAATCGATTCTACCATCGATTTGGTGTGGTAACACCAATTGAATAGGTCTAATTTAATCAAAGAAAATTAAATATTATATTAAGGCTTCGCTAATCCCGTAATTATTTAGTGGAGAAACTTTAACTAAATTTCAATCTTCATTTATTTGTATTTGGTTAAAATATTAAAGATTCCTATTATTCATTCAGAAATTGCGATGCTATTCGATGTTTATTCGCTGCGAATAAAAATCTATGAACTATACCAATATACTAAAAAAACACCTTCAATTATACGTGCATCTACCAAAATCCAAGACGACTTGTGATCAATAAATCATTGTTCATTAGTAGCCATTGGGTATATCTATGCTTTACATCAACATAATAATAATGTGAAGTAAAGTAAGTAACAATATTGTGTTACAGCATATACCGGCGATCACAGACGGGCAAGAGAATAGGTCCCCACAATCGGCTAATAGTGAATCTCCTGTTACACCACAGGTAACTACCTAGACCACTATTTCATTTACCTCGGCGGAGGGGGCATATCGATGGCAGCATAGCATAAACGGACATCTACAAAATCGCGATTTTACAGGAGAGCATATATAGTGAAAAGTAGTTGCCATTTTGTTAGTTATGGACCGATTTACGTGAAATTTTCTAAGAAGCATTAAAATAACCTTTTTTTAAATTGTGTAATATGTTTTAGCGCAGTGGCAGACATCTGCCAAATTATATTTGTATATAACAGATAAAAAGCGCCATCTAATAAATCTATTAAACTAAGGTAAAAATCTCCAGAAATATATAGCAAACAGTATTTATCTTTGTTGACATTATATATTACCTCCAAAGTAAAGGCGGACATATTAAGCAAATGTCCGTTTTTTTTTTTAAATCGAGTGTAGATGTCTTTATTTACGTGGCAGATTTTTTTCTATCTTTTTAATGCAGACTTGTAGAGCTAATGTAAGCTTATTTTGTCAAAAAAAAAAACGCAAAAATGTAGTTGTCCGTATTTACTTTGCTGCCATCGATATGATTGACAACTCCCTCTGTGAATGATCTAAGATCAAACCACATAAACTGTTCCTTCTTTTTCTTTTAGTCGAGTCAGACAACAGACCCAAGTCAAGTAAAAAGTGTTGTTGAATTTCTATTACGAGTTTTCTCAAACCTGAAGTCTAGAACTGTGCCCGGTAGATGGCTATAGGCTGGCCCCCTATTATATGGGTCCAATCTAATAACATACTGAAAGTTTGTAATGTAAACTCTAAGAACATAAAATAAGTCACATTTCTTTGCAGGTGAACGGCACTCCAGAGAACAAAGTATTAACTCCTCAGAAACCAGTGAACCTGCTACCAGAGGTTCCAAGTCATACATCTAGGAAACTATCTGAAAGGGAACAACACGATTGCGATGTTATAGGTAAGCCTTATGTCCGTAGCAATAAAGGTGTTAATGATTGATGAATTGAGCACGATCTTTGATTAGTGGTACTATTCATATCTTTCCTCAGTTAATGTAATTAATCTTCATAAGTTAGCAATTTGTACCTTATTTTTTGCCAACAAGATTATATTAACATAAAGAGACGTATTACCGATATAAAAAAATATGTAAATCTGGAAAGACTGTCAATTTGCCCTGAGAGCTCTGTAATAACGTATCATTGTTTTGCTTTGATTTGTCACGTGCACTGCGCCTTTTTCTTACATTACAAAACAGAATATAACGTTACGCTTAATACGCGGCAGTTATAGAATAGACAATAAAAAAAAATATATTGAGTCCACAGATAACAAATAAATGTCTTAGGAAGTGTCGCAAGTCTGAGCGAAACTATGTTTATATTAATGTACTACCTTACACTCTTCATGTAAAATCTCATTGGTTCTTTTACCATTTCCAAAGAGACTTTAGAATCCATACCACATTGGCGGAGCATTTAAGGTTTATCCAGCATGTTTTCTGATGTTAGGTGGACGGAGCGACGTCATACTAAACGCGAACGGCATCACGATGATGCATTTGAACCAAATGGGTGATTTAGTCGGTGAGAATGATGACAAACTAGACGGATCTGCAACGCTTTATTCATCTAATCACTGACGCCTGACTCCTTCCGACCACCTATCATTATACTTCTTTTGCTTGTGCTTTCTGTTTCTTTGGGCTGATATCATCGAATTACTTTGTCATTTATAAGCTGCTTTTACACTGAAGCTGTGCTGTGTATATGCTAAGTCTGTTTCAAATACATCCTCGGTGGTGTAGTGGTTGTGAGCTCTACTGCCGATAATGAGGTCGGGGTTCAATCACCAGGCACAAGTGTTATTGTATTTTTCCGTTAGAAATTATCTCAATGACAACCTGGAGTTGGGAGCTGTGCCCGGTAGATGGCAATAGGATCGCCCGCTATTACCTACATGAGACAAATCATTACGTGCGAAATTTGGGTGTGCCTACAATGGACTGCGTCCTGGGTACACCTCTGCTTAGCCCTTTGGGAAAAAGGCGTAACGTTACGTGGGTTTGAAATAAAGACAGGAAAACGATTCTGGCATCATTGGCCGCTTATCTTTATCGACCACTTTATAGTCTCCGGTAATTTTACGTCTAGCCTTATATTGTCGTCTACCCAATAATATTTCGTGGTACAGGGAATGAAAGACGCGTCAAGATCTGTCGCTCTACCCTGCACCTCTGCATTTGAAATAGACTCTAGATGATGTGTTTTATATCCACCGATCAGAATCTTTTGTTGCCAAGCCGACCTATGAAAATGAAGAGATCTGATTATAGATATCACACACCTGCCTCTTCAGTTACTCAGCATAACAAAGCTGTGGTAGAAAGGCGGCAGCCTGAGCGAGCGTTAGCACTAACTATCGGCTGCACGCAGTCCTACTATCCTACTAATATTGTAAATGCGAAAGTTTGTGAGGATAGGTGGATGGATGTTTGTTTCACGCCAAAACTACTAAACCTATCGGGGTGAAATTTGGTACGCAGTTAGCTTAGACCTACTTGAATAACACACAGGGCACTTTTTATCCTGATATTCTCACAGAAAATCGTAGGAATCTCGATGTTCGATTAAAATTCTCTTCCCTATGTGTTATTCCAGGGTCTAACCAACTGACATCCATCCATCCCTACAAACTCGCATTTATACTATAAGTAGGAAAAATGATGAAACACATCATATCATACTCACTGACATGTGGCTAGCCGTCAAACGCTCGGTCTGTATTGCGGGGCGCCGCATACAAACAATAAAACTAGTTTGAAGCGACTTCACAATTCTACTTAAAAACTTGACTTGATTATTTTACTTTCTACGTTTTTGTCTTCAATAAAACGTATAATGCATATTTTTATTACGTTCACGTAGTTAAGCGTGTGTTAACAATGTTGAATAATTTTTCTTTCGCCATCAAAACCCAACAATTTAAACATCAATTAACGTTCTAATTTTTCAACCCTGTGTTAATATAATAAAATCTGCGTTTATTTATTTAACCCTATATGTGTGCAAGTGGGCCTAAGTGTGCTTGCTATGATTTATTTATAATTTGCTTATTCACCCTCAGAAGTCACCCATTTCACCATTTATCACTAGTAGTTGCACGCATGTTGATAATATTGGATGTAAACCTTAGATAAGCAAGTAATTATGACACTGAATTTGACAGCTGTATTAAGAAATTACGAACTATATCGCACTGCTATCGCAAAGTTCATAATAATCTGCCTATTTTTTTATGGCCAATATTTTATTAACTGTAAAACTCTCGAAAGCCAGCGTTTATGACACCTATAATATGCGTACTGCGCTGCCTTAGGGACTCACCACATTTATTCAGCGCTGTTCAGCTTTTGTCCATAGAAAACCACGATTTTCAGCTAAACGTTTCAGAAAAATTGTAGTTTTCTATGGACAAAAGCTGAACAGCGCTCTAAGTGTGGTGAGTCCCTTAATCGCTAACTTCCGAGGGCTGATAAAGTTTTCATAGAATATGCAACGACAAACAAACGTAGAAATCTTTCATTCCGAATGTGATCCTCAGTGTGTTTACCCCTACATGCTATGTAAAGATGCAATACAGGCAACCGTCAATATTATCATTGGTTCTTCATCACTGGCTAAACGTGCAAATAAATCATTGCATTTAATATATCTTTTAACACATAATTCAATTACACCGTCTAGTGGAAACGCGTGTGCACATTTAGAATGAAAGATCTCTTCCTAAATAACTTAAAGTTAAGATTATGAACCTAGAACGAAAGGCGCACGGAGTCTTCTAAAAGAAGTGAATCATCATTGTAAGCCAGCTCGATAATACAAACATGACGGCACGCACTCACTCACACCAAGAACCTAGAAAAAAAGTGCGTGCGCACATTAACAGTACAGCTGTGACAATGTGCAGGTCAGCTTAAGTGGATACTGATCGAGCTTTTAGTGCAATAATCCTTGACGTCCACTCAAGGTAGACCTCCCCAAACAATTGTGCGAGCAGGTTCACTTATGGGGTTTCACTTTTTGTTTTAGAAGACTGCGTTGACCTTTTTTTCAAAGTTCATGGTTAAGATTTGTTTTATTTTCAGAGCGGCTGATCAAATCCTACTTCTACATAGTACGCAAATCAATACAGGACTCGGTTCCTAAAGCGGTGATGCATTTCCTAGTGAACTATGTAAAGGACAACTTGCAATCGGAGCTCGTAACGCATCTGTACAAGTCTGATCAGGCGGAGAGCATGTTGAACGAATCTGAACATATTGCGCAGAGGAGAAAGGAGGCCGGTGATATGTTAAAGGTAATTTTTCTTCAGAACACTATTTTTATAACAAAAAAAAACTTACAAAAATTATTTGGAACATTTTGGCGTAGTAGTCGGCCACCTCCTTGGACTTTTACAACGTAGCGGTGCACAATTAGACTTCTATAAATCATCAAAATAGACACAAACCAAAAAGTTCCAGGGTTCTACGAGAAATGCCTTTTCATTCTAGTCCTAAGATTTTTTTTACTCTTTTTGAAGTTCAAGCCAAATCAAAATATGTAGTTGCTAAATAGTGTAGTGTAGTGTGCCTCACCGTGTAACATAAGCCCTTATTGAAACGTAGCTATCTGTGATTGGCCAAAATATTTCGATTTGAATAATCTAAATCCCAAAAGCCAATTGTCGAGGCAATAGCACTGCGACTTGGCACCCAATGAGAAGATAAAGCTTAACAGATTTTCAAAAAATCACTATATATATAATAAATATATTTTTTGTTTCAGGCCCTTCAACGCGCAGGTCAAATAATAAGCGAGATCCGTGAAACCCACATGTGGTGATACACTAGTCGGAACTTTGTGTAAACGAGCCCCATAGCTCTGTACATATTCTTTTAATTAGGCGAATTATTAGGCTTTTTTACTTACGAATTTGCGCTCACTTGCTTCTAACGTCTGCAGCTCTCTTTGATATTAGATTAGATAAATGTTGAAAACCAAAAATGGTGAGTTTGAGCAGAGAATAGAAGCGAATGAGCGTCTCGACACCTATTGAATGTGCACTGCCTTCACTTGTTGTTAGTTACAAATAGTACAGTGTACTTAGTACTTATTAAAGGTATCATTCGGACGCTGACTGCAAGTCGCGAACAATTTCTTAACATCGGTGAAAAACCTAAGACATGGTTTTTTATTCCAAATCGATTATATCAATTTTCATGAGAATTTAGGTGCTCCTTTGGTACAGTTTACTTAATACTTTAAAGGTACTATTTCGAGCGCCGACTGCAAGTCGCAACTAGTCCTGCAAGTCGTCGAATAACCAAAAAACCTAAAACCGGTTTTATTTGGAATCGATTATATCAATCATTCGTAAAAAATTTCGTATGAAAGCATAAATTAGAAATAATATGTTTTATGGTAAGCGGAAACGATAATTTCTATAAGGATTGAAGCCTACCTAAATTTTACTAGTTATAGAATTCAAGAACATTATACACAAACCATAGTCATGTTGCGGTCGGCTGCCGAATGACACCTTATTTTTTTTTTCTTTATTGGTTTAAGTGCCAATTTCTGTTGATGTAGACGAATATTATGTATGTTTATTAGTTATGTCAATCCCCGGTTGTACATTTTATTGAATGTTGCACAAATGCTGTCTACAGTTACCATTTCAGTAGTGTGAATGTATTATCGCGTATTAATTATAATATTATACTCAAGATTTTGTAGATATAGACCCCGTGATATTATACATTTATTTAATTATGGTGTGTCGATAGTCTCCGCATCTATGGATCTTGTGAGTGTATGTACTTTGCGTGTCACATTTGTGCGTCATAAGTGAGTGAAATTGTCATACTTAGAAAAAGTTACATGCTTGGTTTACATGAAAATGAAGAGGCTTGCGGTATCTACTTTTTTTGACTCATCGTAGTGGCTGTTTTTCAATGTTTTAACGTTTTTTCCGCGAGCTGCAGGAACGTTCATTAAATTAGTGCCGCTTTTTAACGCTAATCTTTTACTGACCCATAACAAATTGATAGATCAAAGTTTTACAAAGAGACCGATAGAAATGTAAGCATCACTGAGAAGGTGCAATAATACAGGGTATGATTCTCGAACGAGATAAATATTATATTTTATAAATCTAATTATGCAGATTAAGTTATTATCAAACTTCTTTGCTGCACCTGCATCTATGTCTTTTTTGCGATCATCCTGATTGCCGTCTGGGGTCTAAAATGAACTATATCTTTTAATGAACGTTCAACTCGCGGTTTGTCTACTGGATAATGTTTCTTTATGTTTGTGGTTTTCAGTGCACAGGGTTATGTTTATATATTTTTTTTCGATAAGATGTATTTTACAAAAGGATTAAGATATTTGGTAGGCTAAAGCGCTTTGAAGTTTTAGATAGTTCCTTGTTTAACTTAGATAGTATACGCATGCTGTGTTAAAAAAATCATCCACGTTTCGAGTCATATTGTGTCATGTCCGATCTTAAAGTAATTTATTCGTTTTATTGTGATTAGAATAGAGAATATTCCATTGATAGGTACACAATGTATTTATTGTTAATTGTTAGTCAGAGGTGTGATTCGCTTATTGTATCGAATGATGTCGATTGAATGTTATATTCGGCAAGAATGTGTTAAGTCTGTTATGATAAAATAAATAGATTATTATTATCATCGCCAAATTGTTTTTAATTACATATTACTTATATAATGACTACATTTCGCTACTATACGTTTTTCGTTACTAAAAAAAAACAATCGAATTATGTTTTCGAATGTGGATTTATTCAAGATTTAATCACCGCGACCAAGTTACTATCATGACGATCGACCTTTTTTCAACACTGCAATGGTGGCTCGTATTATCGCAGTCAAATGCGTATATAATGTAAATATTACATGACATCGTTGTTGTTTGTTTCACCTTTATCAATCGAATCTACTCAGATCAACAATCGACGGGGCGCGGGCGAAAATATGTCTAAAAATCATCTAAACCGAATAAGCAAAGCAACAAATAAAATCGATTGTTTTTAGTAACAATCGCCTAATATACAACCCATAACAATGGCTAATTAAACACTGGGTGGCACTGTGTCTGATATGGGCAATCATGATGCTTACCATTAGGCATCTGATTTGCTCGTCTTGTCACACGCTATCATAAAAAAAAAAAAATTACATTCCCTCGAACGGCGGCTTCACAATATCCATATTTGTGCATATTGATATTGAAGCCAATGTGCAGTACTTAGTTCAGTTCAATAGTGGCAATTTCCAATTTGAGCCAAGCTTGGACCCGAATTATGAGAACATCATGTATGTGCGTAAAAATTTACATAAATTCAAATTAAATAGTGACCTTCATAATTTTAATACTAGGAATAAAGACAAAATAGCTGTACCTAGCTTTAGATTATCTAAAACAAATAAAAAGACATTCTTAGGAAATAGTGTACGTTTCTATAATAAAATCCCCAAAGAGATAACTGGGCTCTCAGAGGGTAAATTCAAAACCTATATAAAATCTTTACTAAAGAAGGCTTATTATAAAGTCAACCAGTACATAGAGGACAAAGATGCTTGGAAACTTCTGCATAGCCGCCTCGCGGCACCTTCAAAGAAAACGAATGTAAGCAAACCAAATATTGTGAAACTATCTGTTGAAAAAATTAAGCCCTACAAGTTTCTTGTGCGTTCTTCTTGTAGAGGTATCTTTCCGAACGCACGGTAGACTCAGTACTGTTTATCTTCATTGACGTACAAAAGTGTCAGATTATGACCTATTTGAATAAAGCTGTTTTGAGTTTGAATTGAGTCCAATGTGTAGCCGCTTATGACTGAAAAGAATAGTACCACTATTGTGAAACTCAATTTTACGTTCGGGAAAGTACTTATACCGTGACAAACCAAAAAGGGTAGTTTTTATAAAATTATATCATTAATAACATAATAAGAGAAATCCTTTTTTAAGTTGGTTACCAAAATATTGGTACACCTACCTATATGATCATTATTTAGTATAGGTAGGTACTTGGAAAAAAAAATATAAGTGGGCCAACCTTTAGCCTACCATTGTATAAGGTATACAAATACCTCGATCGTCTCAAGATAATGTAACGAACATAGTAACATTATTAGCATAACAATATCATTTGTGGATGTGACGTCAAGGCGTGCCAAACTCCAGAGGTATAAAGGTGGCACGAGTAAGTTGTAAAAACGTTTACCAATCACACCCCTGCATTATTAGCTGTGTCGCAGGTGTCATGGACACATTCAATAACACAACACAAACATCCTCATGGATGTTTCTCGAGAATCGAGAACATATACATATTTAGAAATAAAGAGACATAAAACGCAATGTTCAGCTCGATTTTGTACCACATGGTATAAGTCAAACCACGAGGGCATGTGAACAAGGATTGATTCATAAGGGATAAGTATATAAATTTAGGGTAGACAGTCGGCTTTCGTACTAAAAGGACCTATATAATATCCCACTTTAGCAGTTAGACAACTTGCTTGCGGGCTCATTGGAGCTCATTGAAACGAATCCGATCCGAATCCGTGAAATCCGCGTGCTTATTATATTACGAACAGCAGTAGAAGTGTGGAAAGCGTTTAATTCCTAAATTTCTGCTGTCAAACGTCATTTTTGTATGCCGTTTGACAGCAAATTTTACTACTTACGCGATTGCAAGTTCGTAATAGCACCCACGGTCCGAAGTAGTCTTAGAACTTTTTGTGCTACGATTTCCGTTATCTGATTTCTCTTCATCCGTCATCCATATCGGAGACGATATTGACGGACCGAAGTAGCCATAGTTTTATTTGTATGAACAATCGTGCACTGCGTCCGGACCGAGTGCAATCTAAATCCGTGATCACGGAGGTGGTGCGAAGAGCAATATCCGAATTCGGTCAGTCTTCCGAATAACGGATTTGGTTATAGTGTTATAGGTTATAGTGTTAGGATATAGTTTCGGACGTGATGCGAAACCGCTCTGAGTAAGTATAACCGAGTGCCAATGACTACCTTTTTGTAGTGGTAGGCCTCTTGCAGGAGGCCGCCTGGGGAAGTACCACACCTTTGCCAGTTATTCATCCGCCAAGCAGTAATGTGCAAACATTACTGTGTTCCGGTATGAAGGGCAATGTTACCAGCGAAATTACTGGGCATGATGAGATTCAACAACTTATATCTCTGGGTGACAGGCGCAGTGCAGTGCCGCGCAGAATTTTGAATATTAAAACACTGGATGGCACTGTGTCTGATATGGGCAATCATGATGCTTACCATCAGGCACCTGATTTGCTCGTATTGTCACTTAATATCATTAAAAAAAAAACCTATTCCTCTCGTCTCCCCTATATAAAAAAGTGTAAGTAAGTGGTTTGTTATGTAGGTGCCTACTTACGTCCAAATTGAAGAAATGAGTAATACAACCTTGTGACGCAAGACGCAACGCCTACCAATTATCGCAGGTCGCTCCGCCCACTGCAAAAACTTAAGAAAAACTGTAACAATATGGCTGAACTTTTTTAAGACCTTTTAGGTTTAGAAACGATCGTGTTAGTTAGCAAATCGAGACTAAAACTGACAATGAACTCAGTTTTTCTTAAAGTTTATTGCAGAACGTTTACCTAAAGCTGGCGCCGTCAAAGTACTCACACTAAAACAATAGCAATTACAGAAGTTATTGGTTGAACAAAACAATAACCATCTACTTCATTGATCGCGTTCAAGAGAGGCAGAGATGACGGTATTATATGCGACGTCATACCATGCACTTATTACCATATTACAGACACTATGATCAATGAGCGCGCCTGCTTTTGGTTACTGACCTGTACCTATGTGGACGTTAATGTAGACAGTAAAAGTAGAGCGCTCTTGTTACTACATAAGTAGGTAAAAATAAAAGATCTCATATCTACGTATACATTACAGAAACACCATGCACTCTGGATATTTCGTTTCAAATACTAAAAAAAATCTACTCAATAGATGTGGTGGTACCAGTTATGAAGTAGTATTAGTACTCACCCTCTCTACCCGTGGTTGCCGGATAAGGGTTGAGAGATCCAGAGAACGGGCAGTAGGGCAGCAGCGTCTTCTGCGTGAAACCATCGACCTACGCTCGCCAACCTGCCTGCCAAACGTGGCGAGTATTGGCAATACCCTCCCCGCCCCATGAGAGCGAGCGTTGAGCACTCAACTCTCACGATATTACCACCGTTTAATATAAACAGTCGAATCATTGACATCATAACTCACTGGCTCAATAACGATCTTCATCAACCATACAATATTGACAATAGAACTGTAGAATGGGCAGTAACCTGCAGTAACCTACCCAAGTTATCTATAAATTATATTACCTGTATTATCATCATTATAGTGGGCATATTTCCCACAATTTATCCGTCAATCACAAACTGATCGATCGGTGAAGCTTATTCACTTTAGATTAAATTGATTAATAAAGAAAGTCATCGAACATGTTACATGTTAAGCTATTTAAATGCTTGCACAATAATGTCGCATACATATGTAATGGTCTACAGACTATATTAATGGACACAGAATGTGTAAGAGTTCTTATGTACTGTATGGACCATCAGTGTAGAGGAAAACAGTGAATAAGCTCTCACCCCAACTAATATGGCTTACCTACGCGTATACACCAGAGTCTAAGATAAAGATAGTTTTTTATTTTAAAAATAAAAACCGACTTCCGGTAAAGCGACTTGGTGCAAATCTTTTTCTCTCTGCCCGTACACCTAGCAAATCTTATTTCGCGGACTAGGTTGATAGGGTACATGGATTTACTCTTTAGGTACTTCGATAGTGATTATAATATTTTCAATAATGCACGAGCCGTACAACTGTCGTTAGGTAGTATAGTGTGAGTGATGGTCAGCGAGTCAATGCGAGGCGCGAGCGCAGGATCAGCGAGTTCCGTCGCCTCCCACTGCTGCGCGCGCGCACCGCCTCACTCCGTGTACACTCTACGAAGCCGAGTGACGTCGTACCTCGACACCAGTGAATCACCACTGACCAGTGAAACCAGTGAAGTGATTGTGAATTTCAGTGGATTTCCCTTCAGGTGGGTTCTCGTGAGGTGTTCATTGCTTAAAACGTAATATTTATGGTAGCCGTAGCCCTGTAGCGATCTTTGCTAAGTTCGTAGAATGTGCGTAAACAGTGTTTGAAAATCTTTGTTTTCATATTAAATGTCGTTTAGTTATCGGAAAACTGGAATAAATTTGAAAGAAGCTAAACTTGGTAGTAGGTTCCTATATAATATATACTTTTTATTATGTTTACTAACAGTAATTTTAAGGAGTGCGTTTACCATGTTTGGCAGGTAGACTGGTGGTTTAGGTACCTACGTTATCGATAAAGATCTAAGGTCTAATTTATTTAACTATTTAACTGGGTACAAAGAAAGTAAGGTACCTACCTCATTGCCTTCTTCAGACTTTCAACCTATCAAAACCTGAGAATAAATTAGCAAAACCCCTCATACACACAATATTATAGCACCTTATGTAGCACTCAATTCGACATTGTTTTTAGAAAAGTGATCATGTTTTTGCTACCCGTTGCTGTTTTCTATGTCTAGTTTAACCAATGGGCGCTTGGCGCTTACCCAGTTCATACCTACTTGTGTGACATGATCCTGGTTCTTCTCTAAAGCATTTAACAAAGTAAATTTTATATCATTTAAGCTCCGATTAGCGATTAGATGAATTCAACGCAATATTAAACGTCAAGCGTCGGTTTACAAGTTAACGAGTATCTTCCACTCCTATTAAAACATATGTGGGTGTAAACATTGAAAAGAGATCATCGCATCTGTTGATGTCAAGCCCTGTGGCAAGGTCGATGACGTCACCTATGATGCAGAACAACATAGGACATGTGGGTCGTGGTACCGACATACAGGGGAAGTTGGTACGAGTAAATTAGTTAAGTGGCAGACGTAACATATCCAACCAGCGTTGTTGAGACTGTTAACTGGTCAGAGAATATCCGGTGATGTTATATTTCTGTGTTACAATGAACCCATCAAATTGCAAATGCATTAACGTATGCAAGTTTTAAGAATGACGCAGCTTCGCGAAACTCGTTAAGCTAGAATTGCAATGCAAGGTGAATAATATCTAAGATTGCTATGTATATATACCTACGTAATGTAATACGTAAAAGTTTTTGCTTTCATATACTTATAATTTGTTTGCAGTTGCATTTAAAAAAAGATTCTCTAACCGTATTTTGCAATGACTAAATGACCTACAAATTATTATGACGTAAAGTTAACAAGGATTTAAACGACAATAATATTAAGTGGATACCTGTATTATGGATGTGAACAAAAAAAGAAACTATGTGTGTGTTCATAAATATTTACCCAAACGTTTACTTATGGTTAAATAATAAAATATCACAGACCAATAAATCTTATGAAATATACTACGATTCTCTAATTTTTTCATCACAATACAATAATTACTCATAAAAGCTTTTGTCAAGCTCACACTGTGACCATTGACACCCATCGACCATATCAGAGCTGCGCAACAAGCGTTGAAAATTTTAATAATGAAGGCAGACTATTCATTGACTGATATGTTGAAACCTATGCCGACCTTTCCTATAGAGATTAGACAGGTGCTTTATAGGAAATTCATTATTTCACTCAGCGCGATCATCCGAAAGATCAGTTTCCCACGGTTGGTTGGTCACCGTGTCGGCTTTGTTAAGTTAAATCAATGAGTTTAATTCGTAAATCATGTGTGGAACGTGGATAGCGGCGTTACAAATAGCATCGACGATCGTCGTAAGAATTTTACGTCTGTTTCTGTATTACATTTGCTTTAGTCTGTTTTGTAACTCCCTGATTCTAGCTAATCGAATTTATTAGCGTTGGTTGTTCATTGTTATCTATTTCGGTTTATCTCACAATATAGAATAGGCGAGATCTATTATTGATAATTACTATACACCCATGATTTCACTTTAAATTTCAACAGAAAAGCTTTCCTCAATAACGCTAATCACCTGGGTTGTTTAGACTAATCCATATTATGTCGAAGTCATCATTGAGAAAAGTTAACTGTTGATAAAATAAACCGTTTCTATTTTTCTTTTCTCACTAAGTTACTTACTAAGTAATTCTGCTAGCTATCAAATTAAAATAAATATTTATTATCCAATTCTGTCATGGTCTTGCCCCTGACGAAATATGGAGTGTTTACCAATTAATCGTCAGGTCACCCGAAACATGCATCAGTCGTCTGCCGATGACGTTAGCTCGCCCACATATTATTCCACACCGAGTCACCTTATACGGAATCTCAACCAGAGACATAAGTAACTTATACCTACGTAAGTCCTTTGAATACCATTAACGACTTCCGTAACAGAAACCGATCAACGGGATCACCATAAACGATACAATTTGCGCCAATTATCCACTGTCCTAAATAAATAGTGCGCACAGTAACTTCAATAAGTGTGAAAACATAATATAATATACCTAATGTATATTATACACACGCAAACGGCAAACACGAAATAGAATAAACCACAATCGCATGTAATTTGAACTTGTAAAATATACCTCATTGTGGTTATTATACAGAAGTAGAAATATTAAAAAGCGCTACATTTCTGCATGATATTTATCTAGAATTTAGTCACTTATATTATATAATGAATAGTTACTTAATACCCTATAGGCCTATATAGGTATGGTTTTAATCAATGACGTTGAAATTGCTTTACGTTTTATTTTAATCTTTCTTCGAGCGATTGCTTATGGGAATAGACCAATAAAACCAATTAAATAAGTCATAATGAGTTCTTATACCCACCCTAATAGATTTAAGAGAATTTTTGCAAAATATAGCAGCTTCCAAGATCTCACTATGACCAAATGCGACACAATCTTGCATATCCAGTTTGCATAACGATAAATAAAAGCTTACTCAATAAGATATCTCTCTATAATGCAGATGCAAAAGAAAAACACAGCGAGCAAAATTCATTTTTGAGTGCTTACATGCGCAACGAAGAGTGGCTGACCATCTCAGTGTAAAAGAGGCGAACTTCATAAAAACCCGCGACGGTCCAGCGACTCGAAATAGAAACTTTAAAGAGATTTAGTGCATTACACAGAACATTTAAGGTGCCGTAAACAATACAGCACGTTGCTTGGATTCAGCTACGTATTGGCTATCGTGCACTTTAGGAAGTTCATTGCTGAGTACGCGTTCAGATTTGTATCGCATGGCGAAGCCGAAAATAAATCAATTTTGGCGAGATACCCTCGACCCTTCATATTCCATGTGCAGACGATGACTCACGCAACTGATTGCGGTTTAAAGCCACCAACAGATAATCAAGTTTCTCTGTTTATGTTCATAATGAAAGAGAAAACAAACTGTTTTTAGGGCGAAGCAAATTAAGCACAGAGTTGACAAAAAGCCGACTAACTGTAGAGACGCATCTACAAGTTGAAATTTCGTGTGCGGAACGGAAGGCTTTTATGTTTAAAGTTGGTCAAGCTACGGATGTGTTGTAAGTTTGTAAGTGCTTTCATCTTGATATCAGTACTACATTCAATTATTATTCTCAATACTCTATGCGGTATATATAGGTAGGTGGTTTCATGCCATTTTATTCTTATTGAAGATCTTCATGTGCTTATTCGTCACGATTCGACCATATCTGTGCCTTTAATCTTGCATTTATGGATTAAACCTCACATTATTATTAATGCTATGTTTTCTGTTACAATCAAGTATCTACTTATGCCCAGACTGAAATTATGAATGAGTCTTAAATATAACATAATAGGTATATGAATCGAACATACTTAATTGCATATTCATGGTTGGAGTGAGTGTCCTTTAGCATTTAGAGCGACTAGATTGTTAATTCAAAAACTTGTTATATTTTGTGGTGAAATTTAATTCATCTAGAAATTGAATTGCTGTTTGAACGATGTTTTTGTTGCTCGACTACCATCATAATTTGGTAACAGCAACGGCAATTTATCGACAGCAATATTTATAAGAACTTAGGTATGGGATATCTAATGCAATGCGTCACTGTTCCTAAACTCATAGGTTCTTGTAGGTAGAGTTTTCCACATTAAGTATGTTAAATATATATAAGAAATTATGAGTTTTATGACTGTAGGCACAAATAGCACGTAAAGGGCAGTAGTTTGAATGACCTCACGTTGTTTTAATAGGTAATCTGTAATCAGTAATCTGTCCAACGTAAAAAAATATATTTTGGCCCACATAGATCCATGTATATTATATAACCTACCATACACCATATTATATACCTACCATAAAAACTGAATTTTAGTTAAAATTAAATCTCTGCAGTACCTTTCTACCTATTTGAATTTTTACGATCTATGTATAAATTGGAGAGAAACTTGAAGCGCAAGATTAAAAACATGAATGATTTGCCTCAATTATACGAATTCTAGAATGAGATAATTAAAAATATATACATATTTATTACGATGAAGTGTCCGTTAGCACAAGTGACTGGTCGCTGGCTAAACTCGTTTTACTCTTAATAATTATTTAAATAAATAATACTGCTTAGAGAGACGTGGAGATAAGCAATGTCACGGACATAAATCTTATTATAGTTTGACAAGAGAAATTAGATATAAAAAACTTCGAAAAAAGTTCGAATAAAGCGTTTAAAAGTTATGTAGGTACCTACCATTCATTCTGTCACCAAGTGCAACTCATAATACTTATTTTAAAGTTACTTACTTTAAAATCACATCAGTTAAATACTACCTTAATAATAGTGATAATAGTCAATTAATATTCAAGGCAGAACAGTTACAGATTGAGTCATAAAGTCGAGAAGTCAGAATGCATATTATAGGCAAGCAACTGCGACTTTGCTGTTGAAGCTGGCCTCTTGTTTTTGCATTAAACGCCAACGCAACTAACTGCCTAGGCTTGCAATTCATAAAATAGGTCCACATCACACATTACACTTATAAATGTCTATAAAACACACTGTTTTAATATTATAATCGATAAGTTTATAAAACAGAAACATGTTTATTTTAGTTCGTAAGTAGGTATATTATTATTTAGAATTCGTTTTAGTAGTTAGATAATACAAATATTCCTCACATCACCTACTTATAATTAAGTTAGAAGAATCGTATATAATATTATATACGGTATACTTTATAAGCATTTTGTAAAAACCTGTAAATTTTATATTACAAACAGACAGTTCAATGAAGTTTATATTATATATTTAGTTGATTTGGCATTCCTGGCTTCAAGAAACCGCTAGTTTCCTATCATGAGTTCTAACTAATTTTACTACTTTCATCATCATCATCATCTCAGCCACAGGACGTCCACTGCTGAACATAGGCCTCCCCCATAGATTTCCATTCAGTCCGGTCGCAAGCGGCCCGCCTCCATCGTGTTCCTGCCGCCTTTATCAGATCGTCTGTCCACCTTGTGGGTGGACGTCCTACGCTGCGCTTGCCGGTTCGTGGTCTCCATTCGAGAACTTTGCAGCCCCATCGGCCATCAGTTCTACGTGCTATGTGCCCTGCCCATTGCCACTTCAACTTACTAATCCGCTGGGCTATGTCGGTAACTTTCGTTCGTCTACGGATCTCCTCATTTCTGATTCGATCTCGCAGAGAGATTCCGAGCATAGCCCTCTCCATAGCTCGTTGCGCTATTTTGAGCCTGCTGATAAGGCCCACAGTCAGAGACCACGTTTCAGATCCGTAAGTCATCACTGGTAACACACACTGGTCAAAGACCTTCGACTTGAGGCACTGAGGTATTTTGGACGAGAAGACATTGCGTAGGTTTCCGAACGCTGCCCAGCCTAGTTGGATTCGACGATTGACCTCTTTCTCGAAGTTGGACTTACCGAGTTGGACTGCTTGTCCTAGGTAAACTAGGTAATTTTACTACTTTACTAGAGTAAAACCACTATAATTGTAAACAAGTTAAAAAATAAATTACGTCACATTATAAGTGTAGCCTAGCTAATAATTTACGTTTATATATATTAAGCAATAAATGGTTTGGCGTTTCCTCCTGCTCTATTTATATATACCTTGATGGTTGGTAGCGTACGTAGCCCAGTGGATATATCATCATCCTTTTTTATGATCTGTGATCATCATCATCCACTAGCCATAGACTTTATCGGTATATATAGGATGGCATGTTAACAGTAGATCCCAGCTGTTTCTTATTAGATATGTAAGAGCAGTCGTTAGGTCATGTCGAATGCCTTCTAGAAATCTTGGCGATTATATGATATGGGTGGTCCATAGAATATGATAACTCTGACGTTATGATATGGTCCACAGAACCCATATGAATTGAATCGAGCCTCTGCTCGACGAACTAATTAGAGAAACGCGTTCTGTTAGAGTATAAATTATGTCGCTTGAAAACATGGGCTAAACGGTCTTTTGATAGGTGTGCACGGAGACCATTTTTTTATGTCCAACGTGCAGAGGCCCTTTGAGCTTTTAATCTAAAGGTAATGGATAGCACCTATCCGGGTCTATCTCTGACCCCATCTACAGAAGATGAGCTCTAAGACAGCCCCTGCTATAGAAGTGGACGGACTATTGTGAATGGATGGAAACTACTTGATTTGGCTATAGGTGTGATTTCTAGATGGATGGTAATGGGCTTTTGCTAGAAAATTATTGTTAAAAAATAATAATAATAATAATAAATAAATATGGGACAACTTCCACACACGGTCACCTGGTCCCAAACTAGGCTAGAAGCCTGTACTATGTTAACCAGATGACTGATATACATACTTAAATACGCTTATAACAGCCAGACACAGATCAAACAGACATGTTCATGCACACAAATGTTTGACCTGGCCGGGGATCGAACCCGGGGCCTGCGGCACAGAAAGCAGAGTTACTACCGTCTGCGCCAACGAGGCTGTCAAATTATTATTATAAAGTATAGTCGGAACCTGAATACCTAATGAGAATGCATAAAGTAATCCAATGAAAATGAATGCGATTAAGTCACCAATATAAAGGATTGCCACTAATCACAATGAGGTATCAAACATAATAATCATAAATTGATAACACGACCACGATATTAGTTTTAGAAAAGCAATTTAACCAAGAGGCGTAACCGACAATTACTGTGCAAGCCCCGGCCAGTAGCGTGCTGATAAAACTATCCGAGATGAGATAAATTGAGAAACAGCGGATATCACTAATTGGACAACTAGTTTATTTTATATTTATTGTACAAGTAAAAACTAGGTGCTTACCGCTAGCAGATGAGCTACTCGGAGAGATTAACAGTCATTTGAAAGGGATCATTATGGGATGTCATTTAATAATAATAATATGGGACAACTTCCAGACACGGTCATTTGTCATTTTCATGGGCTCTAAGTTTATACCCTACTCTTAAAACAGGTTCTAGAATTTTGAAGTTTAGTTGGTTTCATTATAAATATTGTCATTTTGCAAACTTACCTAATATTATTCGACGAAGCTTAGACAATAATTTGCATAAAAATACGAATAGCGATGGGGCCTACTAATAATGAATAAGTGATTATTGACGCCAATGACGGATGACTCAATAATATTCTTCTGTATATGATCTTATAATATTATGAATCATGATAATACTTACCTACTTTACTTTTCACTGGTCAGATAATGAAAGAAAGCCTCGATGGCGTATTGTTCGCAAGCGCTACTGCCGATCACGAGGTCCCGGATTCGATCGCCAGGTCAGGCAAAAATTGTTAAGTTTTTCCATTAGGAATTTTGTCCTAGTGTCTGGAAATGAGCCCGGTAGAGAAAAAAACATCACTGGCTAAGTGTGGGTGTACCTACTATAGGTCAGAGTCTTGGGTACACCTCTGCCTACCCCTTCGGGAAAAATTCACAATATTATATTATGAAAGTAGTAATTTTTGAACTTATATGAACCACCCATATGAACCATCGTTTTTCTTGAGCAAATTTTACACAAGAAAACCTCTCAATGTCCTACTCAAATTCAATTATTCAAGTATGCCTCAAAAAGTACCTACTTTTGCAACTCAAGAAGCCTCTAAAAGAATGCGTAATTCATGTTGCTTTTGAAATTATAGATTTAAATCCGTGAATGCATTGATTGATAGTAATTGGAGATAATAAACAAAGATGCTTCAGATCAGGTACCCAGAGCAAAAGGTCATTTGAAATTATGATGTATACGCAACCACAGTACGCAACTTAAGCAATAAATGTCAAACGTAGAAAATCCTATGAAATACAAAATAGAAGTTTGCAAGATATTTAATAAAATTTCCACAAGTATAGCTCTCTGCAGCTTAAAGAGAAAATTGAGAAAGCTTAATAGAATCTGGAAATGGAAATATAAAAAATAACCACTCTCTTTTTTTTAATGGGACCAATGACCACAATATTATAAATATTAAATATCTACTAAGAAGTATTATGGTGCTGCAAGTACATATTATACAGAAAAGTTTGTTAGCAATAATGATGCATCTTACAGCTCTACTTACCTACATTATTCACGAAAAAATACGTGAATGTTTACGCAAGAGATTGAATAAGATAGAAAACGATACAATTAATCAATAGTACTATAAACGTCAGTTATTTTGTTAAACAGGTGATATGGATTCAGGGCACAACAAAATCTCTCGTTTCTGATGAAAGCAGACGAGTTTTAATAACACTTTGGATATCTTGATTCTTATTACAGATGGAATAGAGTATGAATTTAGTGTTTGTAAATTCTTGTATCACTCATTCGAACATGTGGGGTATCTCATTGCGTTCCAATGAGCAAACACAGCTATTGTTTGGCGTAAATGCTTTGTGTGGGTTTCGTCTTTTTCGAAGTATTGTACATTTCGTTACATATAGTAAAGTTAGGAAACCTTTGCATAAAAAACTCGCGGTCTATTTAAATCAAAACGATGCTATAGGGATTATGCTATCAACGAAGAAAGATTAGTCACAGCGATCTCAGAGCAAATCTCGAAACAAATATTTCCTTTGCTAATCCTACAACCGAAGCAAATGTTATACAGTATCTTGCAGTCACGGTACTAAGATAAACAAAGATGATATTTAACCTAAAAATACGATCATCACGAAGGCCTAACCACCGAATCAATACGCAATAACACTGTTTGGTATGGTAATAATATAAGAGTACCTTTATGAGCAACTATGCGGGTTCTCAATATGCCAAAATTTACAATCAGGCTTACGAGAATTGTTAAATTTAAAGTTCCAAAACCAACAATTAATGCTGCTGTAAAACTACAAATTGGGATACTGGAGTATTTATCCAGTATACCATATACTTTAGCATTTAAGTCTTCGGCATAAAGAACATTATGTTGGAAGAAGAGAAAAAGAAAAGCCATAGTCTTTCAATTAAGATAAACATAACAGAGAAAGCAAATCGATCCAATTACTCGATCGTAGTGTAAGAAGCACGCGCGGATCATTAATTTTATTGCAGTGCGAGAATCGCGGAATAATTGGCCCTTTATTTACTGTTCCCGTTACAAAATTAGGGAAACGCAGTAATGAGCTCATTTATAGCAATGACGAATCATTCATAATCGTGTATACATTTATAGCCATAGATTGCGGAGAATTTTAACTTATGCATGCCCGAGATAGCTAACGGTATAATCTACTCGTCGATCGTATTGGATTCACACGCATGTTTATACAAACACTTAACGTTTTTTAATTGAATAAGCACGTAGATTAGGAAGTTAACGCTCGCGGCTACATTAGCTACATAAGCTTAAGAAAGTATACCAGATGGTTGATCGTCAATAAAACTCAATTGGATAATAGTTTTCTAACAACTTTTGGAGTACACACGTATCATAACAATTTGTTTCAATGAGGAAATCGTTAATTGGTATTAAAAAGTACAATTTGTCTTTTTCAGATGCCAGTACGACTTGAGATATGACGCGCGACACTTACGAGATGAAGCCGAATCGGTTAGCACGAGGTGGGTCCCTATTCGGGACGGACCCACAGGTACAACTCAGACTTGCTCTCCAAAGTGGCGATTATGCCACGTTTAAGAAACTAGTGAGTTACGGTGCGGTCGATCTGGAACATGTCTATCAATACCCCGACTTCAAAACCTGTCTAGAAATGGCTGTGTCCGAGCCGAACCGACAAGAATTTGTAAAGCTCTTGCTGCAACACGAAGTTCAGGTGAACAATGTTAATGAAACCCACACCGCCGCTCCAATACATTTTGCAGTTGAAAATGGCAACATAGATGCCTTGTCAGTTTTATTGGAGGACGACAGAATTGATGTAAATATCAAAAGCAAAGGTAATTCAGCGCTACTCATGGCCATTAAGAAAATTGAAGATTTGGACGACGATCGTGAAAAGGACTTGGCCGTTTACGAAGACATGGTGGAGATGTTATTAAAAGCTGGATGTAACGCCAATTCCCCCGATTCCAAAGGAGTAACGCCCGTATATTCGGCTGCAAAACAAGGTCTTGAAAGAGTTATAACACTAATTTTAGACTATTCTAAGGAACCAGTTCATTTAGACACATACAAAGATAGAAGAGGTAAAACTGCTCGGGACTTTCTAAAAGAAGCGTTCCCACATCTTGAACCACGTTTTGACAGTACGGCACCTGAAGCAGAACTTGTTGATAATGACAAATTATTTTCTTATATTAGCAGACATGAAGAAGACAACTTTGTCCGAGATTTTACCAAATTAGCAAATAAAAATGAGCATCGTCCAGCAATGGCGGCAAATAATGGCACGGGAACAATGCTCCAGCTTGCTTCTGAAAAAGGTCTCGAAAGAATTGTTGCATCTTTACTTAACTTCAAAGCCGATCCAAATGCAACATGTTCAAGCAATATAAACAGACCAATTGCCATTGCTTGCCACAATGGTTACGTTAGGATCCTAAAAATGTTTATTGACAACGAATCAACGCTATTTGATCCAGTAAATGGAGAGTCTCTTCTGCAAATCGCAATAAAAGGAATGCGGTCTTATTACAAACCAAGTCCTAAAACCAACTTCAATGAATGTTTGAACTTATTATTAAAACATCCAAAAATGAATATAAACGTTAACCACACAGATATAAAAGATAACACAGCATTACATTACGCTGCGAGAAACGGTGACAACGATACCGTTTTAAATTTATTGAGAAATGGAGCTTGCGTCGGTTTACGGAATAAATTTAACGAACCCCCCTTGGCCGATATAAATGCAAAGACATTGGAAACTTATTTGGACGAATGCATAACGACAAATAGCGAAAGGCCGAGCGATGACGACTACGAAATACGTATGAAATATAGCTTCCTCGTTTACCCTAACAATTCTCTCGAAAACGAATTGTGCAAAGTGCCTCTAATGAATAATACTAACAATAATAACAAAGAATATGATGCTATATTAGCCCCTGAAACTGACGCGTTATTGTACATGACAAGAAACGAAGAACTACGACCACTTTTAAAACATCCTGTTATAACCAGCTTTCTGTATTTAAAATGGCAAAGGGTCAGCTGCCTGTTTTTCGCAAACATAACTTTTTATTCTCTTCTATGGTTGTGCCTTATCCTTTACCTTATACTAGGATATGGAGTTGATTATAAAAAGTCTAATTCCATAGACGCACTGAATGTTGTTACATATGTTGGGGTGGTAATTGGACTTATTTTCTTGATATTACGCGAGCTGTTTCAACTTCTGGTATCACCAACAAGATATTTGCAAAGTATCGAAAATTGGATGGAGATAGGACTAATAATAGTTACATTCTGGATAGTGTGTTCAGATTCTTCGAAAGAATCTACGAAGCAGCAACTATCAGCTATAGCAATATTATTGTCATCGGCGGAATTGGTTTTATTAATAGGTCAGTTCCCTACACTGTCCACATACATTGTAATGCTGAAAACTGTATCCTGGAACTTTTTTAAATTCCTACTATGGTACTGTATTTTGATTATAGCGTTTGCGTTAAGCTTCTACACGTTATTTAGACAAGAAGTACTAGAGGACCAGAAAGCTCCGGACCCGAACAACACTGGCAAAGAGGACGAAGAAGAAGATTTCTTTGAGGATCCCGCTAGGTCACTATTTAAAACTATCGTAATGTTGACGGGAGAGTTCGACGCAGGTTCAATAAAGTTCAGCACATTCCCAGTGACGAGTCACATTATATTTATCATTTTTGTATTTATGATTCCTATTGTTCTTTTCAACTTATTAAATGGCTTGGCTGTGAATGATACACAAGAAATCAGAGCCGACGCTGAGCTTGTGGGTCACATATCCAGGGTTAAACTAATATCATATTTTGAGAGCGTTCTGATAGGAAACGCAAGGTCGTACTCCAAGCCGTCCAAATGTTGGTCTTGGCTTCCTTCGAGTTTGCAAGATATACACTTTATAAAGCCAAAAATGTTCTGTATTAAGCCCTTTGCGAGACGAATCAGCTTGTTTCCTCACTTTTTACCAAAATACAAGATTGTTGTGAAGCCAAACCAAGATAATAAGATTGAGATTCCGCACGCCGAGCCTTTAGGCAAGTTTGGAGATGATTATGAAGATGTAGAAAACGGTGGATGTTGTTTTGAGAGGTGCCAGAACTACAGGTTAGATCGACAGATTGTAAAGAGCGCCAAGGTTGTCATCAACAAGAAAACCAACCTTACAGAGTTTGACGAAATAAAAGACAAATTGACTAAGTATGAATTGAAGATTGAAAGCTTGGAAACTATACTTAAGAAAGTTTTGCAATCGTTGGAATCAAATCAGAGATACTAATGTTTTTATGAGTGATAATAATATGTAATGTTAAATGTTCCATAAATTATGATAAGCAAAAATGTTGTGCTTCCTTTTAACATAAGAGTATTCTATTTTATAGCTTGCGAAATATTTTTTAAGTCATATCTTAGCGTTGATGTAAAATTAAGTTTCGATTATATTGTAAGGTATAATTTATCAAATTATTATTCTAGTATCAATATATTATTTTCCAAACGAGCATTTATGTATATTTTAAGTAGATTTACGCAATTTGTATTCTTATAACAAAACTACCCGTCTTCCCTTCAGAATCTCAAATCTCCATTGTTAATTGATAGTTAACAATTTATTAATAAATAAAACATAACAAATTATATGGAATGGTATTTAGTTTCATTATATAATTCTAGAATTTATTTAAAAAAGTGTTTGTTAGGGTTTCGTACCTCAAAAGGACAAAAAGGAACCCTTATAGGATCACTTTGTTGTCCATCTGTCCAGACACTTTTCACGGGAACGCGTAGAGGTATCAAGTTGAAATTAAAAAACCATACTTAAGTTAACGCAATCAAAGATATTTCTATTTTACTGCATATTTCCATACCTTGCGTTGGTGAAATGCGTATCAAAATTTTGTTATCAACATTAATGTCTTCGTGGCCCGATGTGTGAGGCGTTGGATTATGAGCTATAGGCATATTATGTTCGAATATCAGTAAGTGATAACGTTTTGGATTTTATTTTAAACAATAATCAAGATTTTATCACATCTTATCACATAGGAAGAAATTCCAAAACCGTAGTTTTCAAAAAAAAAAGTTTTGATGTTGGCTGTAGTTGGCGACTAGATGGCGTATATTCTGAGAAGGCAGTATGGAACCCCACACTAAGCATAAATATTGTATACCTTAAAAATGTATTCTCTTTAAATTTCTGTTAAGTTAGAGAAAATTGCTTACCTACCTTTTGCTTAGAATCTCTGCCCTCTCTGCTCGTCGCTGATTTCTCTATCATCTATGAAGCTATGTTAGGTAAATTTCATCGTGATTTACTGCAATAAACCTGTTCAGAAATAGAATGTAAGTATACAAATATATAATTGTGTTGGTTAGTTAGTAGTTATGCATGTTCACTCGTATCCTCCGTAACGTGGGTATGCATCCACGCATACAACTTAAACAAAACCGCCTTCATGAGCTTCAACAACTATTACATACATTCATGCCTTTTTCCCGAAGGGGTAGGCAAAGGTGTATCCAAAACTCAGTCCATAGTAGGCACACTTACATTTCGCCAGTATATTATTGGACCCATGTAATAGGGGGCGAGCCTATTGCCATCTACCGGGCACGTTTCAGACTCCAGACTCCAGGCTTGTTATTGAGATAATTCCTAATGAAAAATTCAATGACTGGGGATGACCAGGGGATCGAACCCGGGACCTCCTGATCGGCTATCAAGCTTACGCCCACTACGCCACGGAGGCAGTCCAACAACTATTACAACATTTTGAAAATTATTTTCCGATAGAAAATATATCATTTACTTACATGGAAAAACCTGAACAAAATCTCTGAAGTTCTACCAGAGCTTCTACGTCGAACCGGACGATAACTCTGACAGGTAAAAGACAAATGCTCACATAGTAAATGCAATTTATTGTAAATATTATTATTTACATGCAACACAATATTCAAAGAACAATAATGCTTGTCACATTAGTAACAGTGCGTTTAATAGTGATAGATTACAAAAACAATAGCATAATTTAACAAGAACTGTAACTTGTAATTATTATAAAAAACCTTTGAAGAAATAGCACAAAGTCCTGCGCTACTTCCAGTACTCATTTTATTTCTGTAATTTTTTTCTGGGGTTGAGGTAATGTAATACAAATGCAGTAAATCTTTTAACAGCTGTTTCGCGTGTAATAGTTTTTAATAACATATATGGGCGATAGCGCACCATGTTGGCCAGCAGATGGGAAATTCTTGCGATGACATTTCCATGTATCTATTCTATTCTAGTATATATTCTAAGGTTACAACAGATGTATCGTCACGAATCGTTAAGCTGTGATTGTAGTATTGTCAGTTGCGACTAACGGACGCGACTGATAGGTAATCTGGTTCACATATAAACCGTATAAGGATTCGTCCGCTGACGTGACATCATACTAATTATAGTGATCTGTGCGTGACATTAACAGGTAAGGGTACCTCTTAGCAGTTTGACACAGTCCTATAGAAAAATTATCGAATCGATGTTTTGTGTTCCCCCGTTTCCTCCGAATATAGTAAACGTATTAAATATATAATTTATATCCTGATATTTTGATGATGAATTAAACTATGTCCCTATTATTTTTTTCTGTTTATTAACTATTAGTTTTTTGTAGTGCACGTCTAATCATACGAGTAAAACTAGGATCTTTAAAAGTTCACTAGGAAAAAAAAAAACGAGTTTTTACGAGAAACTAAAATGACAGGGACAGTTTATTTCACTATAAAAATATCTGTATATAAATTTATAAATGGGTTAATTATTTACGGATAAAACTGGAGAATACAAAATATCCATTTGGTAAATTTTTCATAGGATTGTGTCAAATTTCTCGTAGCTAGGATACGCTCTTCGGACGTCCAAAAGATGTCTCTCCGGCCAGAAATTCGCCTCAGCCCGCCTAGTATGGCACGGGGATAACTAGTTTCTTCGTTTTTTCTCTCTTTCGCGCCCGAACATTGCATATCTGCTGTCACGTTCTAACCCCGGGGACTTCGTTTTCCCTGGTCACTGTGCTACCGGGGCAGCTGTAAAAACCGTTAAAGCGCGTTCGAAACCACTGATTACACTGATCGATCGCGTCCGTGTCGCGTCTAACAGACACGCCTTATACCTTATAGTATAATCCTAGCTTAATGTTATCAAGAACAAATTAACCGAAACAATGAGGGTATTACGAAAAGTCTAGAATCTAAGTACAATATCTTATCTTGCCAAAGTGGCACCAACGGGTGGCGTATTTTATCCTAAAATTCACATTTCTTAAATTTATAAAACAAAATATGAGAGAGCTATAATCCTGTCTTTCGGTCAGATCAAAGAGATTATCGAATTACGTTAAAATTCAAAACTCATTCACACATTATTCAAGCTATGGACCCCTATCGAGCCCATTTTGAACTCGGCACAGCCATTATTAATACTTGTACCAATACTTTACACAAACATTTACTAGATCACTAGCACATTGAACTGGAATGGTCTAAGCACACATATAGCATTAACAATCCAGAAGTGGAAAAGCAGTTCTAAAGGAACAATATTATGTAAGTAATTTCGAATTTAAAGGGATTGTTGCGTAGTAACTTTTGTTCAAGTGCTATACATATATTCAATGAATCTATGAACATAGAAAACTCAACCTAAAAGACCACGCATTCATGAATTATATATGAACACAAAATCGCCACTACGTGCGGGGAGGTCAGCCAGTTTTTATTGGATCGCTCAGACTTAAAAAATGTCATTGTTCATGTACCAATAATTTAGTAACCACTTTAAAATAGTAGATTGTTACACAAAGGGGTTAAAAAGACCCATTGTATACGAGTTAGTTTTACTCCCGAGCTTTAGCGAGGGAGCAGATAGAAACAGAGTCAAGAGTGGGTTTTAGCGCCGTGTGTTACACGAAACTTGTCACTACGATTGTGAGAAAGTAAAATTATGAATTCCATCATAACATTTTGACTAATATCCTACTCATACGTGCATCACCAAAAAATTAAAATCTCTTTAGTAACAGACACAAATAAAATTTACCCCCTAGCGGTTGAAAAGTTATTTCAGTCCCGCTCTGGTACGCAAAAATGACGGACTTTTTGAGCAAGAGTGAAAAATATATTTTCATATGTTTATTATTGTTGAAATTTCATAAAAACCCTATTTGGTTGGTCATGGAACAGTTAAATGAACAAAGTATCAAAACTACGTATTTTTTTTTTACCGAGTGTAAAAATAATGAGTTTCAAAACAATTTTTTTTTACACAATTAGTGTTGTATATGTCATGCTCAAAAGTTGAATTTGAGGAGAAATAAAAGGGGCGGAGCCGGCTTTTATGCACTTTGTTACGCAGAACCACCGCATAACCTTGGCGAAATAACACCACCTTGAAGCGTCGTCTTTTAGATTGAATTGTCTATTGCCACAACTACATAGTATGCATTGAATTCAGAATATACAAACAATATGGCATTCAAGGCAAGGAAACGGTTGCATTTTATCGTAATTTGTGAAAAATATCAATATTATTCATAGCTCTATATCAAAAATAAAGCACCTATGTATTATGCCATCTATTTTTGTACTTGATTAGTTTAGTGTATTTAATTTTATAACGCCTAATATTAAACTAATATAATTGCTGTGTTATTTAAACCTCTAATATATTTTGATGATGATACATTAATTATTCAGGTTAGTATCGCTATTACAATTATTATAACATGTGATATTTGAAATGGTTAGTCTAACTTACACACATAGAAATTTAAATAACAAGCCACTATAATGATATTTTCATTACAAATTGTAATTTATTATTTTTTACAACTATTTGGGGCATGATTGTCACGGGGCTTACAATTTTGGGCCCACGGTAATACTATTGTTTCTCGTTGATGTCTGTTCATCTAGTTATTTAATTGTAACAAATGCAATTTCTCTTTAATTGTCACATTGCCATAGATGAAGACGAGTGACGCTCTATCATTGCAATATAAAAAACATGGGCTTTCACATTGGTATTTTTTCGTTATGCTTGCTCAAAAATGGCGGAGTATAGGGTATAGGGTGGGTTGTAGTGGTAGGCCTCTTTTGCAGGGGGCCGCCTGGGGAAGTACCACACCTTTGCCAGTTATTCATCCGCCAAGCAGTAATGTGCAAACATTACTGTGTTCCGGTATGAAGGGCAATGTTACCAGCGAAATTACTGGGCATGATGAGATTCAACAACTCATATCTCAGGGTGACAGGCGCAGTGCAGTGCCGCGCAGAATTTTGAATTTTAAAGACTGGGTGGCACTGTGTCTGATATGGGCAATCATGATGCTTACCATTAGGCACCTGATTTGCTCGTCTTGCCACTCGCTTTCATAAAAAAAAAAAATAAAAAAAAAAAGCCAGTAATTGTATGAGCGCGGGGCACGGAAATGAGACAACTACTGCTTCACTATAATCAGTTTAAAATGCTTGATACACAAATATTTTACGACACAAATAATCACAAGAAGTAAATGAAAGTGAAGTACGAGTAAATGACACGAAAACAGAGTGTATCTGTGCGCCCCACGTTGGGCGCCAGATACTACAATACTACAGTAGCCAATAGTTGTATGGGCACGAAAATGAGAAAACTACGGCTTACTAAGTACACTTGATAACACAAATAGTTTCCCCAATAATCACAAGACAGTAGTAAATGACACGAAAACAGTGCTATATCTGGCGCCCAACGTGGGGCGCCCAGATAGGTAGCCAGTAGTTGTATAAGCACGGAAATGAGACTTCGGACACGGAGATGAAAACTTCGGCTTAATAAGTACATTTGATAACACAAATAGTATTAATTCAATAATCACGAGACAGTAGTAAGGCTACACGAATACATTATCACGCGCGACTGAACTGACTGAACTCAGTAGGACCAACCTTCAAAGTGCGTCACTCGTCTTAATATTTTGAATTGTCATTGCACAAACACTACTTATTCAATTTGATATAACTTTACCGATAAAGTTTAGAAATATCTTAACACTTTTTGAAATTGCCGAATTTGTACGAAATTCACAACTATTTAGTTATCAAATATTGTTCTTTAGATTCTGATTGAGATTGTTCGTTTATCAGCTGTCTTCACTAAGGACACGAGTATCTAATAGTGCATATTATATTTATTAGCTCAATTATTACATAACATAACATACAATCACGCCTTTTTCCCGAAGGGGTAGGCAGTGTTCCGTAATAACTGACGTTTTATTTTAAGGTTATATTTATGTCATCCGCTAATCAGTTAAAGATAAGAGCGAACTTAGCAACAGAAACAGACTAATCACAGATCTGTAATCGACGCTGTGCGTTCGCATAGCAATGTGTCGCTTGAGTGTTGTTTGTGAATGAGACGGCGACGGCTGTGAGAAATCCCTTACTTTGCACTGTTGCAGTGTTGCTTGCTACCATAGGTAAGTTTTAATCTTGAATATCTTGAAATTGTAATCTAGCACTATAACACCCAGACACAGATGAAACACTCAAGCTCATTCGCATGGGCTATAAACCTGCCCGGAAATCGAACCTGCACTCTATAATACCTACTAATACATTCATGCCTTTTTTTCCTTAGGGGTAAGTAGAGGTGTACCCAGGACTCAGTCCCATAGTAGATACACCCACATTTCGCCAGTATGTTATTGGTCCCATGTAATAGGGGGCGAGCCTATTGCCATCTACCGGGCACAGTTTCAAACTCCAGGCAGTTATTGAGATAATTCCTAATGGAAAAATCCAATATTTAACATTTTGCTTAACCTGAGGCAGCCTTGATTGGCAGTCGAGCATGCGCCCACTATGCCACCGAGGTACTCTATAATATCCACTATTATATCTCAAAAGGGCCCAAAAGTTAATTTAAACAGCTGTTATGAGTTTAGAGCGCGATCGCGCGGGCCTGTGCTAGGAAGTCGATGATTTCTTATCACCATCGAGGATCTTATCGTCGGCATAAAACTTCTCCAGTTGCTTCACGTAGTATGTGTTGAAATGCAACCTGAAAAAAAATTGATAATCTTGTCTGTATCATCCTACTAATATTTTGAATGCGAAAGTTTGTGAGGATAGATCGAATGGATGTTTGTCACTTATTCACGCCCAAACTACTGTTCCGATTGGGTTGAAATTCTGTATGTTGCTAGTTAAGATTAGGTCGTCTTTACACCATGTGGGTGAATGTCCTATGCTGAGTTTGCCAGTCCGTGGTCTCCACCTTTAAACCCCCATCGGTTACCATCATTTTAGGCTTACCTAAGTCATAAATACCCCTATACCCCCCCCTATACCTATAACGCCCCTATACCTGGAGCAGACACCATCATCTTCAATTGCGCAAGATGTGGCCGTAGCTGCCTCTCCCAGATTGTTCTCTTCAGCCACGAGCGTAAATGTCGTCGCCCACGTTAGCTCTGCTTAAATCATCTGTCATAGATGTATAAGGCCAATGGATGGATGCATGGATGGATGGAAGTCATAAATAGGTTCCTTATTCCTTACCTGGCAGATATGTTAAGTAGTTTATTGGTGTTGTTATCGGGCGCCAGTCTTTCAATAATGGCCAAAGCAGAGAGTAAGGCCGCAGTGAAGCGCAGCCCATAACGCGACACGGAACGACCGAACGAATCCGATGATCCGCTTGTTGTCCCTGAACCACAACCCGACTCCTACGGGAATAATTCAAAAACAAAATTCTAATACCTTAAAGGTTGTATGGCAATGAGTCCAAGACCCCAATGAATTGATCGGTACATAGATTCAACATTCTGTCAAAGGGAACGATCAACACATTAGGTTGTTGTGTCCAATATTAAGGGGACATACTATAGCGAAGGAATTTGACACAATCCTACTAAATAAAATAATTAATAATTTACCAAATCAAGTGAGCAAAACTGGGATTTTTCAAACTTCATTAGACGAAAAAGTTGTTATAAAAAAATTATAGGGAGTTTACTTCATCCTCAAAATTCAGGATATGTTTTTTTTTTATGCCATAGGTGGCCGCACAAGCAGGTGTGCCGGATGATGAGCGGTTACCGCCGCCTATGGATACTTGCAACACCAGGGATATTGCCAGTATGTTGCCGACCCGTCAACACTATTCACTCTCCTTTTGAAGAGCCCTATCTAGTAGCTCAACGGAAAGACCGCAGCAGGGAGATCATCAGATTAACATCACTAAGCATAAAAGAACGTGAAAATCGCGCAGTAATATAATAAATTTATCAAAAATGATAATTTTTTTGAAGGAAGCAGGAATACGAATCATCTATTTAGTAAATAATATTATTCATATGTAGCCAGATTCCTTCTCTACGATGTACTCTTAATTTCGAAGATAATATGTCTAATGTGTGGCGCCGCCGCATAAGGGTGCCTTTCACATATATATATAGCTAAATAAATTTCCTGCCTCAGTGGCGTAGAGGGCGCATGCTCGACTGCCAATCAAGAGGTCCCGGGTTCGATCCCCAGGTCAGGCAAAGTGTTAAATATTGGATTTTTCTATTAGGAATTATCTCAATAACTGCCTGGAGTCTGGAATTGTGCCCGGTAGATGGCAATAGGCTCGCCCCCTATTACATGGGACCAATAACATACTGGCGAAATGTGGGTGTATCTACTATGGGACTGAGTCCTGGGTACACCTCTGCCTACCCCTTCGGGAAAAAGGCGTGAATGTATGTTATGTTCTAAATAAATTTGTATACTACAATATACATACATGATGCACATAAAACACATTGATGGAACTCTACTCAAATTAGAAATATGTACCTGTGTGAAGTTACAGAAATACGATATTAAATGTGGATTAACGATTGCTAGCATATTCAACACATTTATCGTTGTGTATGTGAATATTTGCATGACTTTGCATCATAAAGCATTATAAAATTAATAATAAGTTAATGATAGCACACAGAAGTCACAAAAGATTACACAGTTTACATGATATGACTACTATTTGGATACACTATGAAACTAAACAATACTTACGAGTACAGTGAAGTTCTGAAACGAAAAGCCATGAAAGAAGAATAAAAAGCATTAGTTAATGATTTGGTCACAAATACTACATGGAGGCGTCACACACACTGTGAATTACAACTGTGTAACACGGCTTTAAAAACCGGAAATGTCAACCAATCACAGAGCGATTAAGAATCTTCGCACACGAGAAATCTAAGTGTATCGTAGGCATAAGGCTGCCATGGCCTACATAGCAAGCATGGCTACACCAGCATGGTTACAGCCATTATCCGCCGGTGGAGAGTAATAAGTGTATATATATAAAGTAAAGAGACAAAATAAATGTTTAAGGCATATGTATGTATGCATGGCGTAGTGTTCTATACCTAGATACCTGAACAAAACGCTACCTCTGCATTCGCTAAGACCATACAGCGCCATTTTGTTGCAATCTACAGCAAACAACTAGAGGTTTATAGTCCCGTGAGCAAAGTATGGAAAAATGCGGTAAAATGGCCATAACATTTGATTCCGTTAACTTATAAGTATGAATTTTTTTACAGCAGCAAGGGACCGGAGACCGGATCATTTGGTATAAATTTCAACTTGATCGATGCGTTCCCGTGAATAAGTGTCTTGACAGACGGACAACAAAGTGATCCTATAAGTTCGTTTCCTCCTTTTGAGGTACGGAACCCTAAAATATGAAAGAAAGAAATACTTGTGAAATAACAGGCCTGCTGAGCCGTGTGCAATGAAACTAAGCTGATGAGATTTTTATCTGTTACTCTTTTATATTAATAGTCAGCCGGTTAGGTTAGCTGTATAGAACAACTGTCGTGGAAGAACAGCCTCATTGTTTTATCCTTCATTTTCACCTAGTTACTTAGTGACATAAAAGTAAATGTACACAAAGCTAAGAGTGCTTTTCCACTTGGTCTTGAATCTAAGCTGCATAGCTAAGGATGTGTTTGATATCCACCAATCAGAATCTATTATTTGCATAACTCAGCATGATAAAGTTTCCATCAGCCAAACTAAACTAAAATGAACTAAGTGAAAAACCATCCAAGGCAATACGCTTACGATACGACTAAGCGACGCTTCGTGTGCAAAGGCTCTTCAACCTGTTATTGGCCGAATATTTTAAGATAATTTTACCGATTTCAAAGCAAATTTTTTAGTGAAAGTGTGATTATGTATTTTACGATGAATTCATGTGCAGTGTTTATATTGGCTTCTACTAATACCTCGTTATATTCTGAACTTTCATAAGTAGATCCAAGCATACAGTTAAGCTCAGCGTCCACGAAGTACTTGTGCATCTCCTTTTGCCAATTAACGTGTTTTGGTAGCGTTAAAAGAAAATACATAAATTAATAAAGAATTTCCAAATGTAAAAAGAAAAAAGGTCATTGATAGTGGCAAACTCGACGCCGCACCACAAAATGCTAGTAGGGTTTATGAACGCGATACGTAAAAGTACGAACAGACGATCGAACTTGATACGGCCAAACCATTGTACTACTTCATCTGTGACCCGAACTTGATTCGCCACCATACCGTTCGATCGTCAGGCACACTGTCCGGCGAACATTATTATTATTACTTGGTACGGTAGCACGGTCGCTTGCACATCAAAGCGATTCGATCTTGTGGCTTGAACACCGTACCGAATCAGGAAAACCCGTTCGGGTCACAGATTAGGTAGTATAATGGTACGGCCGTTCAAAGTTAGATCGTCTGTTCGTAGTTTAAAAGCACCAGAAGCGATACTATTTTTTAGTTTCGGTGCGAGCATAATACCTAGGATCAATGGCCATTTCTTTATATGCATTTTATACAGACTACAGATATCGTAAGCTAGACCGTAAGCTGTCATACTAGGTGAGTATAAGGACTTAAAGAATATCTAAGAACTAGAGTAAAAAGAAAATTTGTAGGTGTTAAAAACTAAAATATAGTTATAAGAAATAAATATACTTAATAAGTATTTAACAGCGTGCCCTAGAACGTATCATACATTTTACAATTAATGTAAAATTTACTTTAAAAATAATAACTGCATCCCACTAATATTATTTATTATACGAAAGTATGGATGACGGTGTGTTTGTAATATATTCCCGGTACACCTACTGAACCGATTGGGTAGTATGGTATGGAAGAAGTTAAGAGCTTACATGGCCTTCTAGGAATTTGACACAATCCTATGAGAAATTTACCAAATCGATGTTTTGTATTCCGGTGTTTCCTCCGAATATTAACCCATTTTATAAATTTATATCCTGATATTTTTATAGTAAAGTAACCTATGTCCCTGTCATTTCAATTTTTCTTATAAACCCTTTGTTTTTTCATAGTGAACTTCCAAAAAACGCAGTTTTACTCGCGTGATTGGACGTTCACTACAAAAAATTTAGAGTTTTTAAACAAAAATAAAATGATAGGAACATACTTTACTTCAACTTTAAAATATCAGGATATAATTATATCAAATAGGTTTACCGTATTCGGAGGAAACAGGGGAATACCAAACAGCGATTTAGTAAATTTTCCATAGGATTCTGTAAACTGCTAAGAGGTCCTGTATCCTGTTAAGGATCATATAACAGCGGGGCTCAGTCATCGCAGAGCGCAATGCAGTGCGTAGAACTGCACATTGAATTCCCAGGCAGCACTTAGCTTACACTCTCGCCTTACATCTCTTCTCGTGGCTCGTGTATATAATACAACACACCACGTGTACTATGTACCTGTATGAAGTTACAGAACTGCACGCAGACGAGACAGAGCGTGGTGACGGCGTGCAGCAGCTGCGGGCTGGTCAGCATACAGTCGCACAGGCACGACTCTAGGAACTCGTTGTGTATTGTATGTACAACACACCACGTGTACTATGTACCTGTATGAAGTTACAGAACTGCACGCAGACGAGACAGAGCGTGGTGACGGCGTGCAGCAGCTGCGGGCTGGTCAGCATACAGTCGCACAGGCACGACTCTAGGAACTCGTTGTGTATTGTATGTACAACACACCACGTGTACTATGTACCTGTATGAAGTTACAGAACTGCACGCAGACGAGACAGAGCGTGGTGACGGCGTGCAGCAGCTGCGGGCTGGTCAGCATACAGTCGCACAGGCACGACTCTAGGAACTCGTTGTGTATTGTATGTACAACACACCACGTGTACTATGTACCTGTATGAAGTTACAGAACTGCACGCAGACGAGACAGAGCGTGGTGACGGCGTGCAGCAGCTGCGGGCTGGTCAGCATACAGTCGCACAGGCACGACTCTAGGAACTCGTTGTGTATTGTATGTACAACACACCACGTGTACTATGTACCTGTATGAAGTTACAGAACTGCACGCAGACGAGACAGAGCGTGGTGACGGCGTGCAGCAGCTGCGGGCTGGTCAGCATACAGTCGCACAGGCACGACTCTAGGAACTCGTTGTGTATTGTATGTACAACACACCACGTGTACTATGTACCTGTATGAAGTTACAGAACTGCACGCAGACGAGACAGAGCGTGGTGACGGCGTGCAGCAGCTGCGGGCTGGTCAGCATACAGTCGCACAGGCACGACTCTAGGAACTCGTTGTGTATTGTATGTACAACACACCACGTGTACTATGTACCTGTATGAAGTTACAGAACTGCACGCAGACGAGACAGAGCGTGGTGACGGCGTGCAGCAGCTGCGGGCTGGTCAGCATACAGTCGCACAGGCACGACTCTAGGAACTCGTTGTGTATTGTATGTACAACACACCACGTGTACTATGTACCTGTATGAAGTTACAGAACTGCACGCAGACGAGACAGAGCGTGGTGACGGCGTGCAGCAGCTGCGGGCTGGTCAGCATACAGTCGCACAGGCACGACTCTAGGAACTCGTTGTGTATTGTATGTACAACACACCACGTGTACTATGTACCTGTATGAAGTTACAGAACTGCACGCAGACGAGACAGAGCGTGGTGACGGCGTGCAGCAGCTGCGGGCTGGTCAGCATACAGTCGCACAGGCACGACTCTAGGAACTCGTTGTGTATTGTATGTACAACACACCACGTGTACTATGTACCTGTATGAAGTTACAGAACTGCACGCAGACGAGACAGAGCGTGGTGACGGCGTGCAGCAGCTGCGGGCTGGTCAGCATACAGTCGCACAGGCACGACTCTAGGAACTCGTTGTGTATTGTATGTACAACACACCACGTGTACTATGTACCTGTATGAAGTTACAGAACTGCACGCAGACGAGACAGAGCGTGGTGACGGCGTGCAGCAGCTGCGGGCTGGTCAGCATACAGTCGCACAGGCACGACTCTAGGAACTCGTTGTGTATTGTATGTACAACACACCACGTGTACTATGTACCTGTATGAAGTTACAGAACTGCACGCAGACGAGACAGAGCGTGGTGACGGCGTGCAGCAGCTGCGGGCTGGTCAGCATACAGTCGCACAGGCACGACTCTAGGAACTCGTTGTGTATTGTATGTACAACACACCACGTGTACTATGTACCTGTATGAAGTTACAGAACTGCACGCAGACGAGACAGAGCGTGGTGACGGCGTGCAGCAGCTGCGGGCTGGTCAGCATACAGTCGCACAGGCACGACTCTAGGAACTCGTTGTGTATTGTATGTACAACACACCACGTGTACTATGTACCTGTATGAAGTTACAGAACTGCATGCAGACGAGACAGAGCGTGGTGAAGGCGTGCAGCAGCTGCGGGCTGGTCAGCATACAGTCGCACAGGCACGACTCTAGGAACTCGTTGTGTATTGTATGTACAACACACCACGTGTACTATGTACCTGTATGAAGTTACAGAACTGCACGCAGACGAGACAGAGCGTGGTGACGGCGTGCAGCAGCTGCGGGCTGGTCAGCATACAGTCGCACAGGCACGACTCTAGGAACTCGTTGTGTATTGTATGTACAACACACCACGTGTACTATGTACCTGTATGAAGTTACAGAACTGCACGCAGACGAGACAGAGCGTGGTGACGGCGTGCAGCAGCTGCGGGCTGGTCAGCATACAGTCGCACAGGCACGACTCTAGGAACTCGTTGTGTATTGTATGTACAACACACCACGTGTACTATGTACCTGTATGAAGTTACAGAACTGCACGCAGACGAGACAGAGCGTGGTGACGGCGTGCAGCAGCTGCGGGCTGGTCAGCATACAGTCGCACAGGCACGACTCTAGGAACTCGTTGTGTATTGTATGTACAACACACCACGTGTACTATGTACCTGTATGAAGTTACAGAACTGCACGCAGACGAGACAGAGCGTGGTGACGGCGTGCAGCAGCTGCGGGCTGGTCAGCATACAGTCGCACAGGCACGACTCTAGGAACTCGTTGTGTATTGTATGTACAACACACCACGTGTACTATGTACCTGTAGGAAGTTACAGAACTGCACGCAGACGAGACAGAGCGTGGTGACGGCGTGCAGCAGCTGCGGGCTGGTCAGCATACAGTCGCACAGGCACGACTCTAGGAACTCGTTGTGTATTGTATGTACAACACACCACGTGTACTATGTACCTGTATGAAGTTACAGAACTGCACGCAGACGAGACAGAGCGTGGTGACGGCGTGCAGCAGCTGCGGGCTGGTCAGCATACAGTCGCACAGGCACGACTCTAGGAACTCGTTGTGTATTGTATGTACAACACACCACGTGTACTATGTACCTGTATGAAGTTACAGAACTGCACGCAGACGAGACAGAGCGTGGTGACGGCGTGCAGCAGCTGCGGGCTGGTCAGCATACAGTCGCACAGGCACGACTCTAGGAACTCGTTGTGTATTGTATGTACAACACACCACGTGTACTATGTACCTGTATGAAGTTACAGAACTGCACGCAGACGAGACAGAGCGTGGTGACGGCGTGCAGCAGCTGCGGGCTGGTCAGCATACAGTCGCACAGGCACGACTCTAGGAACTCGTTGTGTATTGTATGTACAACACACCACGTGTACTATGTACCTGTATGAAGTTACAGAACTGCACGCAGACGAGACAGAGCGTGGTGACGGCGTGCAGCAGCTGCGGGCTGGTCAGCATACAGTCGCACAGGCACGACTCTAGGAACTCGTTGTGTATTGTATGTACAACACACCACGTGTACTATGTACCTGTATTAAGTTACAGAACTGCACGCAGACGAGACAGAGCGTGGTGACGGCGTGCAGCAGCTGCGGGCTGGTCAGCATACAGTCGCACAGGCACGACTCTAGGAACTCGTTGTGTATTGTATGTACAACACACCACGTGTACTATGTACCTGTATGAAGTTACAGAACTGCACGCAGACGAGACAGAGCGTGGTGACGGCGTGCAGCAGCTGCGGGCTGGTCAGCATACAGTCGCACAGGCACGACTCTAGGAACTCGTTGTGTATTGTATGTACAACACACCACGTGTACTATGTACCTGTATGAAGTTACAGAACTGCACGCAGACGAGACAGAGCGTGGTGACGGCGTGCAGCAGCTGCGGGCTGGTCAGCATACAGTCGCACAGGCACGACTCTAGGAACTCGTTGTGTATTGTATGTACAATACACCACGTGTACTATGTACCTGTATGAAGTTACAGAACTGCACGCAGACGAGACAGAGCGTGGTGACGGCGTGCAGCAGCTGCGGGCTGGTCAGCATACAGTCGCACAGGCACGACTCTAGGAACTCGTTGTGTATTGTATGTACAACACACCACGTGTACTATGTACCTGTATGAAGTTACAGAACTGCACGCAGACGAGACAGAGCGTGGTGACGGCGTGCAGCAGCTGCGGGCTGGTCAGCATACAGTCGCACAGGCACGACTCTAGGAACTCGTTGTGTATTGTATGTACAACACACCACGTGTACTATGTACCTGTATGAAGTTACAGAACTGCACGCAGACGAGACAGAGCGTTGTGACGGCGTGCAGCAGCTGCGGGCTGGTCAGCATACAGTCGCACAGGCACGACTCTAGGAACTCGTTGTGTATTGTATGTACAACACCCCACGTGTACTATGTACCTGTATGAAGTTACAGAACTGCACGCAGACGAGACAGAGCGTGGTGAAGGCGTGCAGCAGCTGCGGGCTGGTCAGCATACAGTCGCACAGGCACGACTCTAGGAACTCGTTGTGTATTGTATGTACAACACACCACGTGTACTATGTACCTGTATGAAGTTACAGAACTGCACGCAGACGAGACAGAGCGTGGTGACGGCGTGCAGCAGCTGCGGGCTGGTCAGCATACAGTCGCACAGGCACGACTCTAGGAACTCGTTGTGTATTGTATGTACAACACACCACGTGTACTATGTACCTGTATGAAGTTACAGAACTGCACGCAGACGAGACAGAGCGTGGTGAAGGCGTGCAGCAGCTGCGGGCTGGTCAGCATACAGTCGCACAGGCACGACTCTAGGAACTCGTTGTGTATTCAAACTCAAAAACTCAAACTCAAACAGATTTATTCAAATAGGTCATAATCTAACACTTTTGTACGTCAATGAAGATACAGTACTGAGTCTACCGTGCGTTCGGAAAGATACCTCTACAAGAAGAACGCACAAGAAACTTGTAGGGCTTAATTTTTTCAACAGATAGTTTCACAATATTTGGTTTGGTTACATTCGTTTTCTTTGAAGGTGCCGCGAGGCGGCTATGCAGAAGTTTCCAGGCATCTTTGTCCTCTATGTACTGGTTGACTTTATAATAAGCCTTCTTAAGTAAAGTAGATTTTATATAGGTTTTGAATTTACCCTCTGAGAGCCCAGTTATCTCTTTTGGGATTTTATTATAGAAACGTACACTATTTCCTAAGAATGTCTTTTTATTTGTTTTAGATAATCTAAAGCTAGGTACAGCTATTTTGTCTTTATTCCTAGTATTAAAATTATGAAGGTCACTATTTAATTTTAATTTATGTAAATTTTTACGCACATACATGATGTTCTCATAAATGTATAAGGATGGTAGGGTCAGTATGTTTATTTCTTTAAATAATTCCCTCAGGGATTCGCGTGGACGCATCTCATAGATGGCACGAATCGCACGTTTTTGTAGTATAAAGATAGTTTCTATATCTGCAGCTGACCCCCACAACAGAATCCCATAAGACATCAAGCTATGGAAATATGCAAAGTACACTAATCTCGCCGTGGCTACATCTGTTAGTTGCCTAATTTTATAAACCGCGTAAGCTGCAGAGCTTAGTTTCCCTGAGAGCTCGGTGATATGAGTGCTCCATTGCAGTTTAGAGTCTATATTTATGCCAAGGAACAAAGTTGCATTGTCAATATTGAGTCTTTCACCGTCAAGAACTATGTTTGGTTCTATACTTCTGACGTTAGGCAACGAAAATTTCAAACATTTAGTCTTTTTCGCATTCAATAACAGATTGTTTGCTGTGAACCATCTGGATATACTTGCTAAAGTATTATTAACATGTACTAGTGAAGTATCCTTCCTATCAACTTTAAAAATCAATGACGTATCATCGGCAAATAGAACTATATCTGCTAGACCGTGGACCATGTAAGGCAAATCGTTAATATATGCCAAAAATAGGAAAGGACCCAAAATTGATCCCTGTGGGACTCCCATCTTGACAGGAGAACTAGCAGATGTGATACCATTGACGCTAACCTTCTGCTGCCTACTAGACAAGTATGATTCCACCAGGTTCAGGGCATTCCCATGAATTCCATATACTTCTAACTTGCGCAGTAACGTGCAGTGTTCTACACAGTCGAATGCTTTGGAAAGGTCACAAAACACTCCAATGGCATCCTGTGAACTCTCCCAAGCCTCCAAGACAAGAGTCATGAGATGACAGCCTGCATCGGTTGTTGATCTGCATTTGGTGAAACCATACTGGTTTGAATGCAATATTCTATTTCTATTGAAATGTGACAGCAGTTGGTTTAGCATCAATTTCTCAAAGATTTTACTTAATACTGGCAAAACAGAGATTGGCCTATAGTTTGAGGGATCTGTCTTACTTCCCGATTTAAAGATAGGAGTGATTTTACTTATTTTCATTAGTTCTGGAAACGTGCCTTTATCTATGCATAGGTTAAATAAGTCTGCTAAGTAAGGAGCAATTGTGTTTATTATAGAATCTAGCATTTTTACAGATAGACCCCATAGATCTTCAGTAGCTTTAACATTTAAACTCTTGTACGTCTTTTTGATATCAATTAATGAGATGTGTTCAAACGAAAATTCAGGTATGGTGCGTTGGAAGTTTTCTTTAAGAAAAGCCTCCGCCAAGTCTGGGGATGAATCAAGTGACTTGGTCGCGTTCAGGGCTATGTTAGAGAAGAAATCGACAAAAATATTAGCGACTTCCTCAACATTTGTAATGTGTTCATTATTAATTAATAATTGTATGTATATTGTATGTACAACACACCACGTGTACTATGTACCTGTATGAAGTTACAGAACTGCACGCAGACGAGACAGAGCGTGGTGACGGCGTGCAGCAGCTGCGGGCTGGTCAGCATACAGTCGCACAGGCACGACTCTAGGAACTCGTTGTGTATTGTATGTACAACACACCACGTGTACTATGTACCTGTATGAAGTTACAGAACTGCACGCAGACGAGACAGAGCGTGGTGACGGCGTGCAGCAGCTGCGGGCTGGTCAGCATACAGTCGCACAGGCACGACTCTAGGAACTCGTTGTGTATTGTATGTACAACACACCACGTGTACTATGTACCTGTATGAAGTTACAGAACTGCACGCAGACGAGACAGAGCGTGGTGACGGCGTGCAGCAGCTGCGGGCTGGTCAGCATACAGTCGCACAGGCACGACTCTAGGAACTCGTTGTGTATTGTATGTACAACACACCACGTGTACTATGTACCTGTATGAAGTTACAGAACTGCACGCAGACGAGACAGAGCGTGGTGACGGCGTGCAGCAGCTACGGGCTGGTCAGCATACAGTCGCACAGGCACGACTCTAGGAACTCGTTGTGTATTGTATGTACAACACACCACGTGTACTATGTACCTGTATGAAGTTACAGAACTGCACGCAGACGAGACAGAGCGTGGTGACGGCGTGCAGCAGCTGCGGGCTGGTCAGCATACAGTCGCACAGGCACGACTCTAGGAACTCGTTGTGTATTGTATGTACAACACACCACGTGTACTATGTACCTGTATGAAGTTACAGAACTGCACGCAGACGAGACAGAGCGTGGTGACGGCGTGCAGCAGCTGCGGGCTGGTCAGCATACAGTCGCACAGGCACGACTCTAGGAACTCGTTGTGTATTGTATGTACAACACACCACGTGTACTATGTACCTGTATGAAGTTACAGAACTGCACGCAGACGAGACAGAGCGTGGTGACGGCGTGCAGCAGCTGCGGGCTGGTCAGCATACAGTCGCACAGGCACGACTCTAGGAACTCGTTGTGTATTGTATGTACAACACACCACGTGTACTATGTACCTGTATGAAGTTACAGAACTGCACGCAGACGAGACAGAGCGTGGTGACGGCGTGCAGCAGCTGCGGGCTGGTCAGCATACAGTCGCACAGGCACGACTCTAGGAACTCGTTGTGTATTGTATGTACAACACACCACGTGTACTATGTACCTGTATGAAGTTACAGAACTGCACGCAGACGAGACAGAGCGTGGTGACGGCGTGCAGCAGCTGCGGGCTGGTCAGCATACTGTCGCACAGGCACGACTCTAGGAACTCGTTGTGTATTGTATGTACAACACACCACGTGTACTATGTACCTGTATGAAGTTACAGAACTGCACGCAGACGAGACAGAGCGTGGTGAAGGCGTGCAGCAGCTGCGGGCTGGTCAGCATACAGTCGCACAGGCACGACTCTAGGAACTCGTTGTGTATTGTATGTACAACACACCACGTGTACTATGTACCTGTATGAAGTTACAGAACTGCACGCAGACGAGACAGAGCGTGGTGACGGCGTGCAGCAGCTGCGGGCTGGTCAGCATACAGTCGCACAGGCACGACTCTAGGAACTCGTTGTGTATTGTATGTACAACACACCACGTGTACTATGTACCTGTATGAAGTTACAGAACTGCACGCAGACGAGACAGAGCGTGGTGACGGCGTGCAGCAGCTGCGGGCTGGTCAGCATACAGTCGCACAGGCACGACTCTAGGAACTCGTTGTGTATTGTATGTACAACACACCACGTGTACTATGTACCTGTATGAAGTTACAGAACTGCACGCAGACGAGACAGAGCGTGGTGACGGCGTGCAGCAGCTGCGGGCTGGTCAGCATACAGTCGCACAGGCACGACTCTAGGAACTCGTTGTGTATTGTATGTACAACACACCACGTGTACTATGTACCTGTATGAAGTTACAGAACTGCACGCAGACGAGACAGAGCGTGGTGACGGCGTGCAGCAGCTGCGGGCTGGTCAGCATACAGTCGCACAGGCACGACTCTAGGAACTCGTTGTGTATTGTATGTACAACACACCACGTGTACTATGTACCTGTATGAAGTTACAGAACTGCACGCAGACGAGACAGAGCGTGGTGACGGCGTGCAGCAGCTGCGGGCTGGTCAGCATACAGTCGCACAGGCACGACTCTAGGAACTCGTTGTGTATTGTATGTACAACACACCACGTGTACTATGTACCTGTATGAAGTTACAGAACTGCACGCAGACGAGACAGAGCGTGGTGACGGCGTGCAGCAGCTGCGGGCTGGTCAGCATACAGTCGCACAGGCACGACTCTAGGAACTCGTTGTGTATTGTATGTACAACACACCACGTGTACTATGTACCTGTATGAAGTTACAGAACTGCACGCAGACGAGACAGAGCGTGGTGACGGCGTGCAGCAGCTGCGGGCTGGTCAGCATACAGTCGCACAGGCACGACTCTAGGAACTCGTTGTGTATTGTATGTACAACACACCACGTGTACTATGTACCTGTATGAAGTTACAGAACTGCACGCAGACGAGACAGCGTGGTGACGGCGTGCAGCAGCTGCGGGCTGGTCAGCATACAGTCGCACAGGCACGACTCTAGGAACTCGTTGTGTATTGTATGTACAACACACCACGTGTACTATGTACCTGTATGAAGTTACAGAACTGCACGCAGACGAGACAGAGCGTGGTGACGGCGTGCAGCAGCTGCGGGCTGGTCAGCATACAGTCGCACAGGCACGACTCTAGGAACTCGTTGTGTATTGTATGTACAACACACCACGTGTACTATGTACCTGTATGAAGTTACAGAACTGCACGCAGACGAGACAGAGCGTGGTGACGGCGTGCAGCAGCTGCGGGCTGGTCAGCATACAGTCGCACAGGCACGACTCTAGGAACTCGTTGTGTATTGTATGTACAACACACCACGTGTACTATGTACCTGTATGAAGTTACAGAACTGCACGCAGACGAGACAGAGCGTGGTGACGGCGTGCAGCAGCTGCGGGCTGGTCAGCATACAGTCGCACAGGCACGACTCTAGGAACTCGTTGTGTATTGTATGTACAACACACCACGTGTACTATGTACCTGTATGAAGTTACAGAACTGCACGCAGACGAGACAGAGCGTGGTGACGGCGTGCAGCAGCTGCGGGCTGGTCAGCATACAGTCGCACAGGCACGACTCTAGGAACTCGTTGTGTATTGTATGTACAACACACCACGTGTACTATGTACCTGTATGAAGTTACAGAACTGCACGCAGACGAGACAGAGCGTGGTGACGGCGTGCAGCAGCTGCGGGCTGGTCAGCATACAGTCGCACAGGCACGACTCTAGGAACTCGTTGTGTATTGTATGTACAACACACCACGTGTACTATGTACCTGTATGAAGTTACAGAACTGCACGCAGACGAGACAGAGCGTGGTGACGGCGTGCAGCAGCTGCGGGCTGGTCAGCATACAGTCGCACAGGCACGACTCTAGGAACTCGTTGTGTATTGTATGTACAACACACCACGTGTACTATGTACCTGTATGAAGTTACAGAACTGCACGCAGACGAGACAGAGCGTGGTGACGGCGTGCAGCAGCTGCGGGCTGGTCAGCATACAGTCGCACAGGCACGACTCTAGGAACTCGTTGTGTATTGTATGTACAACACACCACGTGTACTATGTACCTGTATGAAGTTACAGAACTGCACGCAGACGAGACAGAGCGTGGTGACGGCGTGCAGCAGCTGCGGGCTGGTCAGCATACAGTCGCACAGGCACGACTCTAGGAACTCGTTGTGTATTGTATGTACAACACACCACGTGTACTATGTACCTGTATGAAGTTACAGAACTGCACGCAGACGAGACAGAGCGTGGTGACGGCGTGCAGCAGCTGCGGGCTGGTCAGCATACAGTCGCACAGGCATGACTCTAGGAACTCGTTGTGACGCTCTAACACTTCGTCTACGTTGTGCACCTGCATTTTTTACAATATATTAGGACACGAAATATGATAACAGTTTTATAACACACACACACACACACACACACACACACACACACTCACACCCCACACGGTCCATAACAGTTACGCATGCAGGGATAATGAGCAAGTGTATGCGCAATGTACACACATGTAAACTTCTGAGAGCCCAAGTCAGCCAAGTGTTACTAGATTTTTTCCATAAGGAAATTTTCGCAAGAATTTTCTCATTGTAGATCTTGGAGTTGTGCCCTATTATGGCAATAGGATCTAGGCAATATAACCTATTAAATGGGAATTGCATAACTAGCGAACTAATGTGTCGCTAATATGTGAACGTGTACACATCTGCCTAACCCTACGAAGAAACAAGTCACAGTAAAGATTTTTTTTTTATATGTAACTAAACAGGCGTTTGACCGCAATCTCACCTGCTGGTAAGTGATGATGCGGCCTAAGTTGGAGCACGCTTGTTCAGTAAATACCTATTCACTCTTGATTTGAACATACCCATGTTATAGTTTTCGGGAAAAACGGACGACGGCAGAGAGTTCCAATGCCTCGTCCATTGCATATCTACAGTATTGTCACTCGGCCCTGTCCTTGATATACCTACAGGCTCGCGGAACGTACGATGTACACAACGAATGTAACCAAACCAAATATTGTGAAACTATCTGTTGAAAAAATTAAGCCCTACAAGTTTCTTGTGCGTTCTTCTTGTAGAGGTATCTTTCCGAACGCACGGTAGACTCAGTACTGTTTATCTTCATTGACGTGCAAAAGTGTCATATTATGACCTATTTGAATAAATCTGTTTTGAGTTTGAGTTTGAGTAGACACGTGATAGGGCTGCCTCGGCGACGACGCGACGACTCAGCGAAAGCGAGACAGCTATATTTTCGTTTCGTGCGCGGCGCAATGCGGTGCATTCGCGACTGTGAATATTTTGAGTTAAGGTTGAAATCGAGGCGCGTAGGAATGACTCGCGTTCCGAGCGTTTCTATGAAGTCACAATACTGTACATATCATTACCGTGAACAAGTCGTGATGTTATTTTATAAATAGGTTCAAAGTTGAAGTACTACCTTATCAAGGCTCTGTATAAGCTGGCACCAGCTGGGTTCAATGACCTCCACACACATATAATATTGTAAATGTTGTATACAGCTCAACATCCTTTGACGTAGAGCAAATGCGTCCGCGTACAGTCGACTTTCGGAGAATCGTTTCACCACTTTATTGTATAACCACACCCTGGGAAAGATAAAATAGAAGATTGTTAGGGCTCAAGAGGACCCATTGTATACGAGGTAATTTTATTCTCGAGCTTTAACGAGGGAGCAAATAGAAACCGAGCCGTGTGTTCACTCTACATTTCGCTACGATTTTTTTAGCCATCTAAGAAAGTGCTTAACACAACACACAAACACTGAATGAATCGTCTCCTGTCACAGACTATATGATAATATATACTAACTATGATATTATACTAACCTACACAAAAGTCTCTCAACATGTTTACAATAAAACAGATGTCTAAATATCATTTGATAGCAAGCAATAGCCTTGTGGTTGAGAATCAATGAGACCGGCCATTTCACTTCCATTCCAAATGAAAACGTGTCTATTCCTGTTAAAGGAGGGCAGTCTTTGTTGTGTTTGTACTCTGGAAAAAAAACATTAAAATATTTAGAATCAGTTGCAATATTAATAAAAAGGTTGCATTTGATTTAGTGTTTATATTGTAGACCAATAAATTATTGAAAGGAAAGGCTTAACTGAAATGGGAGGAAAAATTTCACCCACGGGCGGGATTTGAACCAAGCACCCTCCGCACCATTCCGCATAGACGGTACTCTACCAATTGCGCTACCGTGGGGGTGCTCGTCATCGACGAAATTTTTCTATCCTAACGCCTTAAGGCGTTAGGTAGATGGGAATTACAATATTAAAATATGCAACACAAGAGACATTTCGGTTTTTATAAAAGCTTGCCTATAAGGCAATGGTATATGTAGGTATATGGAGGACAAGCAACCCGCGTTTACTTTCTATGTTGGTTAACCCTAAGGGCTGGCTCACATTAAAATTTGACGAAGTGCAGCGCAGAGCACTTTTCACTGCCAAAGGATAATCGGCTTTGTACGCGTTGAAATAAGATCAAGAATTAATTAATATGTACAACATATAATCTACTAGTTCTAAGCACCTAAGAAGGTGATCTAGAAGATTATTAATTTTAGATTCTTTTTCAACGCTCATAAAGATGATAATGCTATGGCAGTGAAAAGTGCTCTGCGCTGCGCTTCGTCAAATGTGCGCCGGCCCTTAGATAGGGTAAGGGCCTACCTTTTTCATCCTCTGTCTCGATAAACAAAATCTTGCACATTTGGAACTGCAGATCGTAAGGCAACAACTCTACTCTCATATCCTCATTGTATGGATCGTAACTAGCCGCCGATAGCCTGCAAATAGACATGAATCTTACGCATATGACAATAAGACATGTTTTTCAATAACTTGATTACCTCTTTAATGATATCCTATGTTTAAGAATAATAATGATTGATAATGATTCATCACATTCGGCTGCTAAAATATCACTTTTTATGGAGATAATTATATAGTTTCATAGACACGTTTAAAAGATGACATCCCTAACGTACTTAGAAGGAATAAAAGATACGCGATAGAAAGGGAGGCAGCTTGTAGGTTAATATAACGATAATGTAGTTAGGCGCTGTGTAACCTGAATTGAACTTAATTGCGTTGTATCTAGAGTCGCTATTTATTAAAAAGGATTTTGAGGAGTGTATCTTCTGTCCCTTTAGTATTCTGTGGTATATAGTCTCTCTGTGGCATCTAAGCTTCCAAAAGAATAGAGCGATTTGGATGCTGTTTTTTTGTTTGAATGAGTGTTTTAGCTATGTTTCATAAGAATCGGTTCAGTCGTAAGAAGATTATCAACTCTTTCCTAGCAGCTGAATGGATACAAGTCAATTCACCAACGTCAGCTATTAAACAATAAACACGTACACACCCCCACATCTGCGTGTGTTCTCTCAGTGTATTTGTATCCACACAGACATGTTAAACAAACACCCTCCTGCGGTCCTTCGGTCGGATGTTAAAAAATTGTTAAGGCATACTTATGTATACACAGTGTAGGGTTCCATACCTAGATACCTGAATAAAACTCTTCCAATCCGCTTACTTAAACCAAAAACAATCCGCTTACTAAGAACATACGGCGCCATATAGTTACAAACTACAGCAAACATGGAGGAAGTATCCTAGAGCTTTTAGTTCCTTGCGCAAAGTATGGAAAAATGCAGTAAACAAATGGCCTGGAACTTGTGATTGCGTTATCTTAGAAGTATGATTTTTACAGGCACAAGTTAACCACGCGTTCCTGTTAAAAAGTTGACAGACGGACAACAAAGGGTTCCTTTTTACCTTTTGAGGCGCGGAACCCTAAAAACCGGGAAAAATACAATAAGCATAACATTCATATTTACCTCAAGCAAAGTCCAAGCAACGACTCCAACTTGGAAGGTATAACATCATCTATTTTCTTCGACAATTCCTGTTCGGTGGCATCCATAAATTGTACAATGAAGTCTCCCTGGCTCATTAGAAAATAGTTCTTGACAGACTTCAGCCGGCCCATGAGATCGTATTCTTTTAGTAGAAGTTCTAATAAGGATTTGCTCGCGAACGCGTAAGCTTTCTGTATGGTTGCGCCGTAGTTTTGTTCACGGAGCGAGTATTTTATCTCTTCTGTGTTCGTTTTTGTTATGGATTTACCTGTAGAGGGAAAACATTACCATACATACATTCACGCCTTTTTCCCGAAGGGGTAGTAGGCAGAGGTGTAACCAGGACTCAGTCCCATAGTAGATACACCCACATTTCGCCAGTATGTTATTGGTCCCATGTAATAGGGGGCGAGCCTATTGCCATCTACCGGGCACAGTTCCAGACTCCAGGCAGTTATTGAGATAATTCCTAAGGGAAAAACCCAATATTTTACACTTTGCCTGACCAGGGGATCGAACCCGGGACCTCTTGATTGGCAGTCGAGCATGCGCCCTCTACGCCACCGAGGCAGTCAAAAACATTACCGATGAACATTTATTTATTGACACGCAGAGAACGAATCTCCTTGTCTTGGACGCCAAGACACAAATAAATAAAATCCAGCAATTCTACTAATATTATAAATGAGAAAGTTTTTAAGGATGGATGGATGAATGTTTGTTACTCTTTCACGCCAAAACTACTGAACGGATTGGGTTGAAATTTGGTATGAAGGTAGTTTAGACCCTGGAATAACACATAGGGTACTTTTTATCCCGATATTCTCACGGGATCGAAGACTACACGGGTGAAATCGCGGGGCACCGATTGGGCAGAAATTCAGTATAATATGTAGAAGTTTAGATCCTGTACTTTTTATCGCGATATTCCCACGGGAATTAAAAAAAACATAGTTTATGTTAAGTATGTTTATAACCATCCCAACATTTATGAAGACATAAATCTATGGAACAATAAGTTTTAAACAAATACTCACCACATTGACTAATAACATTCAAATATTTGCCAGTCCTCAGTATGATATCAGTGAATTTATCCAAGAACTTGGGCACTCGATCTCGCTGGACGCTGTATCTCTTCTCCCAATAATCGGCTGAATAGTCTACTGGTAACTCCTCCTTATTGATGAGCTCATTGTCTTCTATCATGAACTCCTGAAAACGAAGTGATTTACCATTAAAATAAAAAGATAAAATAATATAACGTTTATTGATAAAGAAAACACAGATAATAGTCCCCAGACTAGGTAAACCTGTATCTTGGAGGCCTTCTTCCCAAATGAACAATAGTTTTAACAGGTAGGTAACGTTATTATTATTATATAATCTACACAATAGAATTACAATGTGAGATAATAATAATAATCACTTATGTAAATTTTTTTTTTTTTATGATAATGAGTTACAAGACGAGCAAATCAGGTGCCTGATGGTAAGCATCATGATTGCCCATATCAGACACAATGCCACCCAGTGTTTTAATATTCTAAAGCTAAATATTTTTAAAAAGAAACTTAGTCTTTTGTCAATAACGGCGAAACGAAATACCAAGAATTAAGGTCCCTGTACTCTGTTCACTGTCAGATGATGTGTATGACAAAGCAACACTTGATTTTCAGAATAAATTTATTATTGTTCCATATGGAGGCCAATAATATACCGGCGAAATGGGAGTACCTACTATGGGGCTGAGTCCCGGGTATACCTTTGCCTACCCCTTCGGCGAAAAAGGCGTGATTTGCTTTGTTATGTTATGACACAAAATGTAACATTAAACATTTGGATGAAACTTACTTGAAAAGGATCAACAATAGTGCCTTTATGTATCCACTGGTCCAATATACTGAGGTTAGGTCGACAGGCTCGCTCGGTGAGGAACAACGATATCTCCTGCGCACGCGCATCTCCCATTAAAGCATTAGTTTTATCGTGAAGTACTGTTAGTACTGCTCCACCCCGTATTTCACTCTGAAAGTAAGAACATTTATTGTTTTCTTTGCGGGTATAGAAGTGAAACTTATAACTCATAAGGACCTCGCCACAATGAGCGGAAAATCCGTCGCCGAAATTCCGTTGCGGTAAATTACATGACCGATCTGCCGCATAGTGCGTAGTGTGTCCGTTATTAGTAATTTAAATGCAATTTAATGTCAAAACATTCCACATTCCGGTACGGAAGTACGGCGACCGATTTTCCGTTTAGTGAGGAGAGACCCTTAAGGCGCCTGTAGCAGCCAAACCTTCCATCTTATAACTTAACACTGGCAAATACACTAACGTGTGAGTCCATGAATTTCCGGTGTAAGCAGACTATAAATACAAAACTTGACACTGGCTATACATTCGTTCAAAAAAGAAAAAAAAACCTTCCATCTCACTCGCTCTCTCGCTAGTACATAGGCATTGAATTTCCAAGTCATATTATGATGTGTTTCTCAATCATACCATTTACAATATATTCAAGAAAACTTAATCAAATCGGCACAAAGTATATCTATGATTTTCTAGATTAAAGCCAGTCCAGCGTACTTGTATAATGGAGGTCAGTGTACTGCACTGATTGAGCTACTGAGAACTCTATTAATAGCCCCTGGAATAACATAAACAATGTGTTCCACAAAAGTTCCAATTCCCATGCAAATTGGCCGATCGGCTGATCCATTTCAGAATACTTTCTTTTGCAAGTTTTTTAGGTTGACACCCGTCAAACAAACGTGCAAACCTTTTTGTAACAACTTGTATAGGGTACATTTAGCTGAGAAAACCGCGCACAGCTGGTGTAAGATAAGTATTGAAAGATTGTTATATATTTGTAGTGGTAGGCCTCTTGCAAGGGGCCGCCTGGGGAAGTACCAGACCTTTGCCAGTTATTCTTCCGCCAAGCAGTAATTTGCAAACATTACTGTGTTCCGGTCTGAAGGGAAATGTTACCAGCGAAATTACTGGGCATGACGAGATTCTACAAATTATATCTCAGGGTGACGGTGAGGCGCACCGCAATGCCGCGCAGAATTTTTTAAAACAATGGGTGGCACTGTGTCTGATATGGGCAATCATGATGTTTACCATCAGGCACCTGATTTGCTCGTCTTGTCACTCACTATCATAAAAAAATAAATACATTTTTCAGCCTAATAAATACTTTAAAAACAAGCATGAAATATTGCATCGACTTACCTTTCCAATATTAGTAACAATGGCGGCAAGTACTTGCATGGTGTGCATAGTTGGCAAGATAAAGTACCACAGCTTTTGTAGAGTCAGATTATTTGCCATGTGCTCAGTCTCCAATTGGGCTAACATTGTCTGAAACAAGTTTTTTTTACAAGTTTAAAAAACATAAAAACCTGCTTTGCAGTTCCATCATCAGACTCTAATCACCTGTATTTCTATTCATTGAGACGATTCCAATGAGCTGAAACAAGATATATTACGACAGGCTTGTCAAACATATAGCACCTTCCTTTCTGGTTGGTGATTAAAAACCCTTTTCTCTGCTCCACCATCAGACACAACGATTACGATTCCTATGAGCTCAAACGCAATAGTAAACATCAAACTTATAACCCTTTCATTTTTGGTTGGTGGGTTAAAATTTAAACACATAAACATGAAAAATATATAGGTTGGTAAGTCTCAATCTATGCAAATCACTGCATATATCTATGCTTGCAAGTCAGATTGTCTAATATGCATTTGCAAGGAAAAACATCATCTTGTAGCTAGTAGCATGATATAATAAAACGTCAATGTTTTATAGTATAAAATTTATAATGCATATTGTTTTATTTTTATTTTATTAGACTGCCTCGGTGGCGTAGTGGTGATCATAAGGTCCCAGGTTCGATCCCCAAGTCGGGCAGAGTGTTACTTATTGGATTCTTCCATTAGGAATTATCTCTATAACTGCCTGCGGAGTCTGGAATCTGGAACTGTGCCCAGGAGATGGCAATAGGCTCTCCCCCTATTACATACAGTCACGCCTTGTTCCCGGTGGGGTAGGCAGAGACTATTTCCCTCCATTTGCTATATGATCCTGACATACAGTTTGACATAGTTTCGCTTCGTTCACTTTCATTACATTTACATGGGACCAATAACATGGCGAAATGTGAGTGTACCTACTATGGGACTGAGTCCTGGGTACACCTCTGGAAAAGCGTGATTGTTGTATGTTATGTTATCAATTTTTTGTGTCAAAGTTACTTACATAATAGTCCTTCAAGAGGATCTCAATGGCTTCAACCAAAGCATGTAAAACTTGTCCAGACCACATATCACAATGCTCAATAAACCTTCTGACTATAGAGTAGTTTGAGGCAAGAGGTAGCATTTGTTGGACAATCTGTTTTAAGGCATCATCCATATCTTCAGATATGAGAAATTGTCTCGGGTCGTACATGTCTTTCACTGGTTGGTGAACTATATAGTTGCCTGGAACTCCAGAGAACACATACAGAAGCTCATCTATGATGATGTTCTCCTGAGATGCTATGGGTATGTCAGCTGAAACAAAGAACGAGGCTGAAGGCTGTATCCACAAACTATCCTAATAATAGACATTAGAGTTGAATTTGTTATAAAGTAAATAAGATACTGCTATAATTACATTATTTTTATTGACATTACAAAATTATGGTGATAAAATTACAATTATTTCCTTAACTAGACTAATATATTATAATTTAAAATTGTTCCTTGACGATTTATCCAATATCAATAATCATTGGCAAATAGTTTTATTAATAATGAATTTTTGTATGTCAGGGAAACTGGCAAAACATGCTGTATCTTCTTGGGTTTTACCATGTTTTATACAAATTATTTTCATTTCATTTCATATTATATCGCCACATAGTATGCCTTACTAACTGCTCCACTGAGTTAGGTTAGTGAGGCATAATCCACTGCAAAGTTTCCGGCATTCCATTGTTCTCCACTAGTGGCGCCCCACTTGGCGCTTGACGAGGCAAAGTTGAACATTTAGATATTTATTGGCTGAAATAGCGTAGTATTGAAAAAGCCATCAGACGGATACAAAGTGAAGACCCATCTGAGCTAACTAACACAACCACTATGACAAGAATACCCAACTTAGATAAAATGAACCCTACAAGTTTATTGTGCCTTCTTCTTGTAGAGGTGTCTTTCCAAACACATGGTAGATTCATTACTCCGTAGCTTCAATTACTTGCAAGTGTAATATGGTGACCAATTTGAATAAAGATATTTGACTTTGCCTTAAAAGAGTCAGTCTTTATTCAGTCTGGGTTCAATACCCAGGTCAGGCCAAGTGATATTGGATTTTTCCATTAGGAATTATCTCAATGACAGCCTGGAGTCTGGAACTGTGCCCAGTGGACGGCAATAGGCTCGCCCCCTAATACATGGGACCAATAACATACTGGCGAAATGTGGGTGTACCTACTCTGGGACTGAGTCCTGAGTACACCTCTGCCTAACCCTTCGGGAAAAAGGCGTGATTTTATGTTGTAGTATGTTTGTCCTTACTAACCTAATGATGATATAATAGGTACAGGCTCCTTAGGAAAATCCCAGGACATAGAAGGGTGATCTTTCTGCCAGTTGGGCAGGTTCAGACTAGAATACCAGTTGGGCCTCTGTTTAACTTCCTTCTCTTCAAACGATTTCATCACCAGCTTCTTGCTCTCATCAACTGCTTTTAGAAGTTTGTCCTTTATCTATGGATTAAACACTTCCATTAGTATGAATATGATCACGCTGCATCAAATATAGAATAGAATTAATATTTATTCATCACACCTTAGTACAAAAATAGATTTAGTTATTCCTATGCTTACAATTATTATGTACTAACCGGCAGAACCCTTAAGCACACCCCAGACACTCAACTCAATTCCCAAACAAAAGTTGCGGTATAACTACCTACTACAGGCACTGCACACATGGAGTTTTGTTCACTCGTAAGAGTGTATGTCAGGTACAAGCTCACGGGAGCTCAATCTCGCTTGGGGGGTGAGGAAGGCCCGAATGGTGCCCACCATTGCATGGCAGTATTTATAGTATTATTATTTTCTGTTCTGTATATATAGTATTATTTTCAGTTCTGTGCCTCTTCATCAATATGTATGGTTCCAACTCGGTTACAGGTCTATCAAATCAGTAATATTAGACCTTAGGATTGCAGTAGGACCTGGTACTAGACTCCAGTCACTCCATACAATCCCCTGCACACAATTGCCTACTAACACTACGTAGAAAACATAATGTGTACACACTTAAAATGTGTGCGTAAGTATGGGCGTTACAGTTTTATTTGACTGCCTACTGCTGGTCACAGTTAGTGGTTGAGTTGGGGGGAGGTGAGTGTCGCTTCTTTATATAGTAATAGATATTATTATTTGCCGGTACACCCTCTCTTAGAGAACAATAAATTATTATAATTGTTATTTTTTGTTTTTTTTCTTACCTCCGCAATCTGCAGAGCCTGCTATGCTATGTGTACTCATTTATTCTAGTTCTCGCACTTTCATACTTCATACTAACATTTCATACTAGTAAGACTACGAATCTGTGAAAATCTGTGATATGAATAGACATTCATATCACAGATTTTCAGGCGTGGGGTTTTTTCAATACCTTTTTTCCGGCACATAACTTTTTCTTTTCTTTCTTATATTTACGCAGTTTCTTTGTATAATTTTTCTATACTTAATTACTATTTCTTATAACTATACAGTCACAATGATACATCATCAATATTATACATATTGTGTTATCATCTTTTTCTTGTACTATTTCTATTTATTACTACTTTTCCTATTTCTATACAATATTCTAAAAATTTATTTCTATATTTACTCCTAATTATTATTCTATGCAAGTTAAAGTTGCATTATAATTATTATGGTGTCATTACCTGTGGCAGATCATCTTTAGTAATTTGATGCTTGTTGTCTCCAAGAATAGGTTTTGGAGCCACTTTGGGTTTGCTTGTTCTTAACTTCTTCTCTTCACACACAAGCTTGTAAAACAAGGAAATTATATCTGACAGGTTTTCAGTGCTGAAAAACACATACAAAAAATTAAATACAACCTATGTTATGTAGGTAGGGCTAGGTACATACAAACAAACACACTATATTAGTAACAATTTAATTGAAATCTAATTCATCAAAATAGTGAAAGATTCAAGGAGATTAGTGCAAACAAACACAGAAAAATTTTATGCTAAAATAAAACAATATGAAATAAATTGTTAAGGCATATACATATGTATTCTTAGTGTAGGGTTCCATACCAAGATACCTGAACAAAACACTACCGCTTCATTCGCTAAGACCATAAAGCGCCATCTTGTTACAATCTACAGCAAACTAGAGGTTTATAGTCCTGTGCGCAAAGTATGGAAATATGCAGTAAAATGGCCATAACTTTTGATTGCGGTAACTTAGAAGTATGATTTTTTACAGCCACAAGGGACTTTCGACTTAAGTATTTGATATCAATTTCAATTTGCTACCTCCCCGTGTTCTCATGAAAATGTAACTAGACAGACAGACAGATGTATTTATTTGTAGACATATTATTTATTATTACATATTATTTATAGGTACCTGATGTTTCAAAAACTTCATAATGTTCACAGAAAGACTTTATAATATAATATGTTATAATGTTAAATATTATACACTCATATCAATTTAGAGATTCGAGAAATGGAATGTTTTTTATAATATAGCCATTCAAGAAATAATTATTTGACTATTATCTACTTACTTCTTGTTGCGGAGATCCTCATACTTTTTCAAAAATGTTTTGGCGTTGGAAGCTTTAAGCGCAAGTTTCTGTGCATATTCGCTCGCTTGCTTGGCTGTTATATTGCTATTGCCGTAGTTAGGATCATTCTGAATGTAGTCTAAAACTGTATCCGCCTCTAAACTACATCTGTAATAAACATTTAACTCAATTATGACTTGATGAGTTCTGACCACAGTCAGAATTTTGTTGATATTTATATTGGGCTTGTTTTTGTACATTTGTACAAATACAATAATACAAAGATGACCGGTGCTAAGCTGTTAAAGCTGCACACTACGACATAAAAGTTTAACTTACCCCAGAGCATCCAAAAGTTCCTTGATAGTGTTTTGCATCTTATCATTCGTAAGTGCCCAAATAGTAAACATCTAATGTTAGATATTATTATATACATATATTAACACAAAACACAAAGAAAGAACCGGACCGGGAGACGCAGAGATTGTTTTATTCATTTAAATTTTTCAATATAATTTCAGCTCCTATTTTCCGTTTTTGTTGTAGCCAGTAGCCATAAAAACATAAAAACATAGATTATAAACTGGCATCTAACCATAAATCATAAATGACATTTACTGACTTCTGACAGTGACAGTGACCCTTTAACAGACAGTAACACAGGGGGTGGTGCGATGCCTCGTCCCAATGAAGCCGTTTCATTTCAACTAATTGCTTCAGAGTGATCACCAGTTTGGTGACCATCGCGTATGATTTGGCTTGATTTTGAAATAAAAAACACCTACATGTAGATTTGAATGCCAAGTCGATTGCAGCGTGTCGTCTCTTTCAATTGCACTACTAAATTTTGTGGAAAGACAAAACGAGCCGTGCACATAGAGCACAGAAATGACAGCACAGTTTTGACATTGATATTAAATTTGTAATTTGACACATAAATAACAGTTTTTATTTTTTGTGTGCCGCCACTCATTTATTTGCTTAAACGGTAAAAGAATATGACTTTATATCTAAAGGTATTATAACCAGACTACGGTACTAAGGTTGCAACTCTGGAAAGAAGAAATATTTTAACGTGTTCACTACCGTCTGGACTACTCGCAACATGGTTAACCTACTACGCCAACAAATCAAGATTGTTTCTATCGCTTAGCTCCTCCGTTATAGACCGCAGTGCAGTTGATATGCCGTTAATTCTAACAAAAATACCGCTTCAAACCTATTAAAACAGGAAGGCCCTTAGCTATACCTACATAATTTATTAAAATCATTGTAGGCAGATATGTAGATTCATATATTATAGGACAATCGGATGGCGGACACTTTCAGATATTGGACATCAGTGACCGTGTGATTTTAAAACTATTTCTAATGTAATTAAACTAAACGGAAAATAAAATAATATAATAAAAATAAAATCCTAACATTAAATTTTTTAATATTATGAAGAACGGACTTTGGATAAGTATAAGAGATCAAGAAGGATGATAAAATATAAAGCAATACTTACTATAAATGGGAAACAGTCTAAAAAGTGGTTCCACTGCTTACTGCAAACTTTGTGTCACAAGCGTGAGCTTTTTCCATTTGTCGGCGTATCACAAAAGCTTTTATAAAGGTTCGGCTGCAATAGGTAGCGACAAAAGCTCTCAAATTCTGTTTTGATTGTCTGATAGCAAAAATAAAAGATCGGCATTTTGTGTTAGATGTATTTTGATTCCCCAAGTAAAGCCTCAATTGTGTAGGTGTGTACCAAATCAAAAAATTACAAAACGTGTTGGTAAACAAAAGTGGCTGCTGCTACTGCATGTATGTATAACTACCTAAGTCACAATAAAAATTGTGCTGCTTCTCCAATTACACTGACCACAGATGAGGATGAAAGAGGTTAGATTGGAAATAGTTCCTGATTTGTATCAGAACGCTTGTCACCGCTTGTCTCCCACTCCTCAACTCCACTACAAGCAAGAGACCAATACGCGCACGCATTACGCACACAAATTAACCATACACACATCGATCGCGAGTTTGCTATTGATTATCATCTAGCGCAAACACTGCGTTTGACATGCACTCACACACGCGCAAAAGCTCATCTAGACACACGGCAGCGTGTCAAGCCAAGTTCAACCAACTGGCTAGCCAGCGCCGAGTGTAATATTAACACGAACCACTTGGTGCCACTTTTGACCCTTCTATAACTGAAAACTTCTTTAACGTAAACACATAAAACTACGTGTGTCTAATTATATTCATAAGGACATCTAGAAGCTCAATTTTCATGAAGCTAGCTCAAACAGTTATAGAGATATAAAGGTCAAAAAGTCGAAAATTTTAGCACTGACTGACATATAGTACCTAAATCTAACCTATTTCCAGATGACCTAGAAGGGTGAAATTTGGAGTGATTTTGGGGGGACCCAATACAATTTTTTTTTTAATTGTAGCGTTGGAACCGTTATAACGTTACAAGCAGATATTTGAAACTATTCCAATATAAGTATTACATTATTATATTTGCTATATAACAGAAATATAAAAATAAAGTAAAGTCCAAAAATAAGTGGTGTCCCCATATAATCGGCTTCGCCGCAAAAAGAATGGAGATCTAAATGAGTGCCAAGTTCTATGCAAAATCCAAATATGTATTTATAGGAACATAAATAACATTATGAAAAAGTATCAAACTCTAATTCTTTGCTTTATTGGATACCTATAACAATTGCTGTTATTTTTAAAAAATGTGAGATCTTAAAGTAGGTTCGATGTAGGTTGGCCAGTTTTCATTACATCAGTCATTTTATAAAGTTATTCAACATAGATATATATTTTTAATTCTGATAAAAACTGGCCAAGTCAAATCTCACCTACTTTAAATTCTCATATTTTTTTTAAATAACAGCAGTTGTTATAGGTATCCAATAAAGCAAAGAAATAGAGTTTAATACTTGTTCATAATGTTATTTTGTTCTTATAAATACATATTTGGATATTGCATAGAACTTGGCACTCATTTAGATCTCCATTCTTTTTGCGGGGAAGCCCATAGCCAAGCATAATTTTTGTATTGAACTTGGCTCTCCTTTTTTACATGTATGTTTTTGGTGGGTACATTACGGTCACCTAAAGGTGGATTATCGATATCGATAAAATTACTGTAATATTATTACTTTAACTTTTAGCTATATTTACTTATTTGTTATTAACTAATACGGCTTCATAGCCAATTAAACTTATTAATTAATTAACTAATATACAATGTCCTTATCATGTCTTACAATGTAATGTTGTTACTACATATATAATTTCTGTGTCTGGGTGTTATAAGCATATATAAGTAGGTATGAATATTAGTCATCTGGTTACCATAGTACATACTTATAGCCTAGTTTGGAACCAGATGACCGTGCGTGGAAGTTGTCCCATATTATTATTATTATTTTGTGACATATTATAATTTAATTAATTCTATGTTTTTTTGGTCTGTGAGTTACCGCGAAATACGTCGTTCATGCATAGAAAGACATGGGTTAAAACTATAGTAAGTAAATAAATGACACAAGCTAAAAATACAAGCGTATTTATTAAGTTATCATTTCCCTTAACCTGTGGGTTAGTCTGCTAGGTGGGGACGCACAGCACAGCATCTTCTTCCGTTAATACAGTCTATCATCCGTCATCTCTGCACTCACTCCTTTTTCTCGCATATCCTCATTTATACTTATTTAATATTGAACACAACACATTGATTACAACGTCAGATCACTAGTACGCTGCTATTAGCAGCGTACCCAGGATGGTGGAAACATTGCCACGTTGAATAGCAACTTTTGGACAAGACAACGTATTTTTTGAAACCTAAAAATAAACCTATTACACCATAATAAACCCTATTACATGGGACCAATAACATACTGGCGGAATGTGGGTGTCTCTACTATGGGACTGAGTCCTGGGTACACCTCTGCCTACCCCTTCGGGAAAAAAGGCGTGAATGTATGTTTATGTAAAATTAAAATTTTAATTTCATTATAAACGGAACAATCAAACAAAATTTTAGAAGAAAGACGAAAACCCACACTCGACAACTTAATTGATAATCACAAATAACATGGTGACAGACCACAGTAGATGCTTCGTATTTATTTCGCGTAACAAAGAGGACAACAACTTTTTTCTTTTGACGCTGTTTCACAGACAGACAAACAGAAAGAGACACACACACACACACATTTGATACTATCCTGACACACGCCTTTCGCTTCTTCCACTATCATGAAATCCTTCATACTACATGCACGTCGGTTGTAGGTACTTTTGATTTATTGATCATTTCTTAGGACAACATCAACTTGTTCCTAAAAAGTACGCCTACAAAGAGGTATTTTAATTACAAAATATTACTCATAATAATCATTTGCATACGACACTTAATATCGACAATGTTTACAACATGGTACAACACTATCGATGCGCGGGGATTTTCCGGAATTCAAGCTTCGCCTTGACGTGACTCTCGCAAAGGACGCAGTTCATTGCGCGATCGCCTACGAGTACAAGGTCCAGGAACCTATGTATTGTAAGCAATGTATAATTTCAAATATGTTTCGCGAGAGTGTCGTTTTTGTCTAACAATTACATAATACTTTTGTAATAATTACAAATATCACTTGAATTTAAAGGTTTTAGGACTTACCGGTAAAAAGAAATCCCTTCTCGGGCTACACTAGACACCTGGCTTCTTTTTCGACAAGTTATAATAGCGCAGGACCGCATTATACACTATTTTCGCGGAGCTACGTACGTTGTCACCGCATGAGCGCGACTGTTAGCCGGTAAAGCTAGTTTCGGCGGACATACGAGCGTCTGCTCATAAGGGCAGCAACGCCGGCCCCGCCCACAAGGCCCCTCTAACGTCTTTCATCTCCTCTGTGACACTGACAATTGTTTGAAATTGTTTCGCATACATATGAGAAATAGTAAATGGTATAATGATATAGTAAATGGTTCACGTTGCCGCACATCAACAGGAAGCATCCCTATAAACTATAGACAAAGCGGCCGCCCACACCCACAACCGCGCACGCTGAGACCCCGGCTCAGGTTGAGGTCATCAGGAGCCACGGTCTCGAGCCCCAAGCAGTCCTAGAGTAGAGACGGCCGCCCGCTCCGAAGATGATCCAAGTTAATACGCGTATCCCTCTAAACCACTTGCTAATAACACATATCAATACAATTAGGTAACTTGCAACACCACCAATTATTACACATTAAAAGTTGAAATGAACCAAGGAATTGCATGAAATTCACAGGACTACAATCGTTCGCCTTTATCAATTTGGCGGAAATCTGGTAGGTATAAGGTCTTTGGGTCTATGATGTAAAATATTTTTTTAGAAAATGAATAAGCCTTACTTACTAGAGTAGGTAGGCAATCTCACGACTTTCAGAAAGTAACGAAATCACATTCCTTGTCTAGTATTCATCGTTTAGTAGGTATACTAGATCGTAGTATAGTGATCTGTGTACTAGAACATAAAGTAGTTAAAGTTTGTGTAGTGTAGGCTACGAATAATAATGTCAGTGTAGGTAATTAATCAAACGGAAAACTACGTGCAATATAATAATATTTCTGTAGCTTTTTTCGTCCATGGGTCCTTAAGGTTAAATAAGCGTGTCAGTCAGAATATTTTTAGACTAAGTTTGATTTATAAATATTACGTAGATTGTGGTCGTTATTTCAAATCTCAGGGCTCACATCCGATAACTTATTTATAGCCGTTACCCATAGTTATATATTTCCTTATGAAAAAGTGAGTTAAAAAAGCGTAAAAGTGACAATAACCCATAAACACCTGAGTTTATAGTCCCAATGAAAAACGACGTGCCTTTGAAATCAGTCCGTGTGATGTTGGACAGGGATCGCCATTCTTTCAGTAAGAATTTATGCGTTTTATACGGCCAGTCTATAAATGCCGCACTTTTATTTGCCGCGAGACGTTTACTGATTAATAAAGTGGGTGGCGATGCTGAGGATGCTAACGACGCCGCGCCGCGCCGCGCCTATTCCTAGAAAATTAGGAGTCGAAAATATTATGTTCCGATTTTTAATATCTCATAGGTATTATGACTCATATTATGGGAGGATTTTGCCGTAATCACCAAGTTTGGCAGGCGGCTTGGTGATTGCAGTACGGAAACGGAGAGCGCTGCTGTCCACTCTCCGAAGATGTCCCTCTGCCGGGTCTCACGGCTCCCACGGGATAAGAAAGGGGTGGCCCTATTATATTGCCGGGAACCACACGGCCAAAAAACGCGTTTATAAATAGGCTGAATATTACGCACTCATTATGGCGTTCATTACGACATAATAGGTTTTTATGTCAGTTTTGCCACAGTCACGGATATGATTGATGGTTAACCTATCGTGTAAATATTTCAGAGTTCAGAATAGAGCTTCGAGCTTCGCCTGTTGAAAGCACGGCAGCTAAGCGAGGGATAGCATCCGCATAGCCGCATGCCTCGCCGTGCGTTTCGACATAATCTGAATTACAATGTACTAGCTACTAAGGTGTTCGGTATACAGAGACTACCGCGCACGTCCGTATCCGAGCGGAATAAGAAACAGCCCGCTGTTGAATTTGGACGTATTTGGGAAGTAGGGGCAGTTGCCCCAAACTCTATTTTCATTAAATTCGATTAAAATCCAACGACAGTTTGAAATTTGAATGGCTGTGTGCGTGTTTGTGACAGCACTTCACGTCTATTAAAGTCCATTGAAAAGTTACATTTGGGGTTGCGTTTTTTAGAGGAGATTTTATTTTTTTGATGTGTAGGGGGGGTCAGTGTAAAGCTAAAACCAAGTTTTTGGGGTCGCCACCCTTGTCCCACGGCCGCCATCTTGAAAATAGGGGTCGAAATGGTTTTTACGGTATATCTCTTAAACTATTTATTTGATAAAAAAAATGTTTTAACATTTTTTGTTGCAAATTAAATTCTCTACAACTTTGGTTCAGTAACTTTTTGTCGTAGAACTATAAATAAATAAGTTATAAGCGAAAATCTTCAGAAATTCGAGAAAAAAATGTTATATTTTTCGATGTAACTTTTTTTTATCATTTTACGAAAATATGATATCTGACCATTTTTGTAGATCGTTTTTTGAGGAACAACTTTTATTTGCATCATTTTTTCATTAAGTCAATAGCTAAGGTTTTACAGCGCTCCGAAGTGAGTACTATTTTTAGTACTCTTAACTATACCTACATTAAACGTGTGTACTAATAATATGTCATCAGTTTTTTTTTTTTTTGTTATTACTTTTTTAATTACAAATTTTGCAATATTATTAATAATTAATTATTGACTCTTTTCCCCACCACCCACGAGGTAGAGTCTACCATCATCATCGTCAAACAGACGATGATGATGGTAACTTAGGCAAGAATGAATGGCGATTTGAATGGAGAAGAATTTTTGAAATAATCAAAAATATTATATTTAGGGATGAGTCGTGGGGAGATAAAATTCTTAGCCTAGTTAAAATTGTATTTGAAGAAGTTAGTTCATATGTAGTAAAGTTGTTTGCAGAGGGAGAAATACTGAAACGTATGTTCCATACGTGTACTGTGTAATGTGTTTTTATAAATATTATAATTTGTTTATATAATTAGATAAGGCTATGATGGGACTGTCATACCCATAAGGGTAAAAGCCCCAAATATAGATATCAGAATAAAAAAAAAAAAAAAAAAAGATGTAGAGTCTAGAGGCGCGTTTTCGATTACATTTATTATTAGAAGATTTTCGCTTATAACTTTTTTATTTATAGTTCTACGACTAAAAGTTACTGAACCAAAGTTGTAGAGAATTTAATTTGCAACAAAAAATGTTAAAACAAATGTTAAATTGCGTCCTCTAAAAAACGCAAGGTAAGGCCTAAAAAATGTAACATTTCAATGGACTAATACGAGGATTGATGTTTTTTATCCCCTGTTTCCTCAGAGAACAAACTTTATATCCTTATGAGGTAGGTACGGAGCCCTAAAAATGAGGAGTTTAATAAGTACTTAGATAAAATAAAATAAGTTCACTAAAAACTTCAACAAAAAACGCAAAATTTATTAAAAGAAATCAATATGATAGGGACATGGTTTAGGTAGGTACTTACTTCATTTAACAATATCAGGATATAAATTTATATAATGGTTTAATTATATTGGGACGAAACAGGGGTATAGGTGTACAAAATATCGATCTGTTTAATTTTTTATAGGATTGTGTCAAATCATGTCTCGCAGCTACTTTAAAGTAATTAGGCCCAATTTCATGACCCTCCATTACGTCCACTATTAACTATGCAATAAGCTGTGACTTTACTGTTAACTCCATTGTCCATCGACACACGAAACAATGTATTTTTGCCCAATATGGTTTTACGATATGCCGAAGGATGTGTTTCGATTTTAAATAACGCCGACGTTGGAAGAATGGAGAATCGGAGCTAAAGGTGTAAGTAGAAACATAATAAAAAAAACATGTAGTTACCTATAATACATAATAGCAGAAAATATAGGTAGGTACCTAGTGTAGTAGATAGTGAGATTAGGAGGGGCAATCCCCTCCTAATCTCACGTAGGTTGAGAGAAATCTCACGACTTCTCACCAGGGAGGTCGGAAATTCGTCAAAAACGGGGATAATGGACGTTATCTTACAGCAGGAATGGCCAAGCGGTACCACAGAATACCTGAAAGTATAAAATATCCCATGCCTAGGCTTGCTAAAATTTTGCTGCACCCCTGTAGAAGCTCAACAAATTTTAATAAGCATTCTAGTAAGTATAGGTCCATATAATATTATTTTATTAATTTTGCTTACATAATCAGTCTTCTGACTTATTAATAATATTATGTATTATGTGAGAAACTGACCCAAGAATACGACATATTTCTACTATAGGTAAAAGGCTATGGTAAAAGCACTTTGTAAGCCCAGTTAGTTGGGTTGCGTTAGCGGAAAGGTAGCTGTGCTTGTGGTAAGTGATTACATGAAGTGGTATTGCGTTTGTGACTTCTGCATTACCCAACGCCGGAGACAAGCCCTTAGACTTAAGACCCAGTTGCACAAACAGTTTCTCTCAAACATGTTCCTGTACTTTCCGGATTTTAAGCCACCGGCAATCGCCAAGACCTACTGTCATAGTGGCTTCGCAGAACACAATTTCTGCTGATTCGTTCTGAAATGTCTGAATTTTGAGATATTAAGTAAGTTTACCTAATGCTTTTTTAGTTAGTACACCAATCTACAATTTTAGGAATACCTATCCAGGTATATATTTGTATAAGTTTTTAGTATTTTTAAAGATTATTTCTAAAATCAATCACGCAGGCGCAATAAATAATCATGAAGCCAATAATAAACATCAAAGTTCATGGGCATTCATGGAAATGCCCATTTTCATGTAAAGTGGATGCGTGCAGTGCTTGTTCGCACGTGGCCTGGCAGAGGGACAGAGGGACCAAGAAGGGAGGAGAGGGACGGGTACTAAAGGCCGTGAACTATTACTTGTTCTGTGACTGTGTTGGGAGTCGGTGACCGCTCATGCGCCGCCTTGCATAAGGTGCCGACTGTCTTATGTATTCAAGTGAGGTCGCGGACTCCCCAACTAGCGAGAATGGTGCGAAACTATTCATGTTGACACTTCTCGAATACCTGTTAAACAATTGTCAATTTTTTTCATTGTCATTGTACGAGTAATAATGATGAGTAACCGGCGATCCATGAAAGTGGCATATCATTATCGAATTCGGATGCGCGGCCGCACATTTATTTTTATAAATGCAGGACCCTGGTTCTATAACTCATCTATATTTAAACTATGGCAATCAAACCAATTGTTGAGTTTTTGGACAATCCTAATCAGTTCGGCCGTTGGGCCAATAGCCACTGAGAAATTATTGTAATAAAATTATAATGAATTGAATAATTAATGGGGTTCTCGTGCAAAAACTTGATTTGTCATAATAATCATTAACCTTGAGGCATTCTTTAGGATGCTGGGCATCCTTTCGGCTTAAAAAAACAATTGGTTGAAAGGAGGATGGTTGGTGTTTGGCGTGGGGTACTTGGGGTACTACGTAAAATTTTTAGATTTTTAGATTCCTGTTATACCTACCTAGTTATGAAGGGATTGAGTAAGAATAGATATTATAACCTACTTAACTGTCGTCTATCGTAAATCCTATATTAAGTCAGGTTCTTGCAGTTCCTCCAATAACAATCTTCAGTAGGTATGCACATTGTGTGCACGCCCGCAGGTATGCTAGACGTCTCCGGGTTCCAAGTTCCAGCAACCACTTAAAGAGACAAAGCAGTGCATCAGTATGCGGCGAGGTACGGCGCTTCCTGTTGGCCGCGTTCCCGCAACCGCTATGGTAATTTAATTGTATATTACGATACAGCGGAATGGCACCCGGTAACTGGTAACTGAGGAATCATGGGGAAAACCAACCTAGCCATTGTATTTTTATTTCGAAATGTCTAATTTGGAAGGCTCGCTGCGTACGCGTTTCTTCGAAGCTCTATCGTAGGTTTGGATTGTTTTTGAAGTGGTTTTGTCGATGTGGAAGTAAATTGCAGTTGAAAATCTAGCGGCAGTTTTACTGGTGTTTGATTCATTTTCCGCAAACACATTTTACTACCTATCTTTAACATGAGAGTCAAGACCCTGATGCGGCGTCGCCGCTTGTATAAACCCACGGTCTCAATTTGAAATGGGTCTATTGGTTGATGGTCTACTGCTAATCCTATTAGCAGTAGTATCCTATTATGTCTATTCGTTGACAATAATGATGTCTAAACTGGCTATGTACTAATATAATACAAATAGGCGTGACACCCTTCAGCATTTCATTCAATAAGATCCAAGAAGATCATCATCATCATCTCAGCCATAGGACGTCTACTGCTGAACATAGGTCTCCCTCAGAGATCTCCAAGTGCGGTTGTAAGCGGCCAGCATCCAGCGTGGTCCTGCTTTCTTTATCAGATCGTCTGTCCACCTGTGGGTGGACGTCTTACGCTACGCTTGCCGGTCCGTGGTCTCCATTCGAGAACTTATCAGACCCATCGGCCATCAGTTCTACGTGCCATGTGCGCTGCCCATTGCCACTTCAACTTGCTAATCTTCTGAGCTACGTCGATAACTTTAGTTCGGTTCCGGTTTAAGGATTTTTGTTATCAACAAAGGCAATTTGCCACTTACGTGATAACTTCATTATTTGAAGTACAATAGTTCGTCTACGGATCTCCTCATTTCCGATTCGATCTCGTCATTTCTGTTTCGATCGAATCCAAGGAGATGCAGTAGTAAAATAGCTGATCGATCTACCTAAGTACTACTTATAGAGGCACTTGCCTTAAGAGGATACATTAGGGGTGATTTTTCCATACAAACGTATTCCCGTGTTTCCTCCCTAGATAATTGCGTCAGAGCAATGGTTTTTTTTTATAAAATCTAGGTCTTCAGTGAGCATGTCCCTGTTATTTTCATTTTTCTACAAACTCATTATTAAATGAAATATGACCCTTTAAAAACATGAAAAACTGTCCCAGTTTTACTCGCGCAATTAGACGTTCACTAGAAAAAAATGAAGAGTTAAGGAAAAAAGATAAAATAACAGGGACATAGCCTAATCTATTTCCTAATTTTCAAGATATAAATTTATGGATAAAACTAATTATTCTCGGAGGGAACACGGGAATACAAAACATCGATTTCGTCATTTTTTCGTAGTTATAATCGCTTTGAGCTGCAGTTGTCCCTTTCGCGTTCTACGGGGTGCGGCAGGCGGTAAGGGGGGGTTCCACTCACACTTATACAACTAGGGAAGGGACTCATAGACATAGTATTTTGAAAAATCCTAGTGATGTTCATAGAAAACGAGTTTAAACCAATACTTCTTACGAAAAGATAGAAGACTAATAGTATGTAACAATATCGATTTAAATGCAATTCAACTATAATATCAAAATCTTTAAAAAGAGATGGTTCAAGAGCATTATCGCAAGCTACGGCATTTGCGTTCATGGGTGAAGACTCAGTGAAATTTTCTAACACTTTGCCAGTAATATTTTAAATCTCTTGTAGTAGAAGTCGTACCTATTGTCATCTATTGGGTTCAGACTCCAAGCTGTCATTCAGAAAACCCCTAATAGAAAATCCAATTACACTTTTTGGCTGACTTGTGGATCAAACCCGGGTTCTCATGATCATATGATTGGCTCAAACACCACCTAAATGGTTTTCAAGTTAGTAGTTGATAGCGATCAACGGTTCGAACGGATCGAATTTTTGCGGTCGACATGACTATTAACTGCTCACCCCTAACATCACTCATTAGGTTGAAGAAATTAATTTGAATTGCGTTTTATCGTAATTTCATGATGAAAAACACAAAATAATTAAGTATACGTATTACCTATACTCAAACGGATGGCAAAGGCGCAAAATGTATTTGCCGTTTTATACGTAAATTATGGTGTATTTTTCGTAGAGCGTTCAACAATAAACGTCCTGCCCCTTTTGCTTTTACCCATTTTCAGAGAGAGTTTGTATGAATTCTGAAAGAAATTCATACAAACAAGCCAAAACCGTAAGTACTAAAGCAAAAGAATCAATACGAATAAGGAAAGATAAATTTCACCCAAGGGCGGGATTTGAACCACGCACCCTCCGCACCAATCCTTGGTGGGCGCGCTCTACCACTTGAGCTACCGTGTAGGTACTAGTCGTCTGCGAAATTTTTCTATCTCTTCTACCTAACGCTCTAGGGACGTGTGTTTATCTATAGGTGATGCATTTCGCAATCTACCCACCGACAAGTCTAATGTTACAATTAGAATTCATATCGAAATTGATAAACACTTCCTTTTTGCTTAATATTTTAAATTTTTAGACAAAGCGGTCTACTCGCATGAAATACAATACGAATACAATAATAATTCTTTCCTTATTCGTATTGTATTTCATGCGAGTAGACCGCTTTGTCTAAAAATTTAGAATATTAAGCAAAAGAATCAAGTCCGTAAACAACAGCACAAGTCGAAAATTATTTAGGCGAACTATTATTAGGTAGATACTTGTATTACAATGAAAAGTTATATTTTCAGCAAACGTCTAGACTGACAGGATGAACTGAAAAAGTCAATACTTACCTTCGAAGATACTATACACATTGATATGAATTTTTAAGCGCTGGGCGACTGGTGTCATATTTATACTATAAATATATATTATAGTATCTATTTTTTTATTATATAATATCACAATAATATTAATACAGATAATGAAGAAAAAAGTTCCTAACAAAAAAATGTCCGGGCAAAAATTACTCCTGGGACTGGATTCGAACTCGCATTCGTTGATCGATGACACGATTTTGTGAACGCTGTCTGAATACTGCAACCACTGGTCCATTTCATACTAGACGTAGCTAATGAATTTAAGCAATCATCTTTACGAGAATGTAAATAAAAACAAAAGTCTAAAATAATACCTACGATAAGTACCTACCTAATTTGAATACAAGCGTCACAAACTTTACTACTGACATGAATATGCGCGCGAAGTCGCAATAATAATCTTCTTACACACACATTCATAGCTCATACTTTCAGGAGCAGAGCGACGGCGATAGTTTTTACAAAAACCGAAATTTTAAATTCTTCGTCACTCAGGTTTCCCGTTAAGCCTTAAGCTTTATAGGTATACAAGCACATTAAATCTATGTGCTCGTACTAGTGATATAAGTATTATGTATAAAGCAGGGTGACGTGAGCTGTGAGCCCTATGACTACTGGCTACTATTACACATACTAAGGTCGTTGACACCGCGACCCAAGTCGGCAAAGTGCCAAAACTGAATAATAACTATGTAAGGACCCACACACATGCAACGAACCCAGATCCTTGTTTGACGATGGAATCCTAATGCGATGAGATAATAATCTGACGCATGACTAATGGTTTCAAAAAGGGTAAAGTGCCACAGTAAATGTGCCTGAATAAGATGAACTAGTAACTATAAGCTGATTGCTACCGAGTGTAATTCTAGTAATAGGTAAGGAATTATAGAAGTGGAAAAATAGTAGGTAGGCTACAAAACTCCTTACAACAGTACCGATTGTTGTGGCACCTGGCATCATTGCTCAGATTGCTCTGAATTCTGAATACGAATCACGGTATTTGGCATCACTGAATAGGGAACCTATTCAGTGTGCTACATCAACGACATAATTAATTAGCACGTTGGTAGCTAGTAGCTACATAAGTAAAGTACTTGCTACTTCAAATAAGTCTCCATAACTTTTTGTTTTTATTAGATAGGTACCTAAATATATAAAACAATATATTCTTATTAATTTAAAAAAAAAAATATAAAATTTTTAATTTGTATCTATCTGTACAAACAGCTTTGGTGACGGGATTGTCAGTGAACAAAATATGTATGAAAATTAAAAAGTGTCAATTTGGAGACTTTGTCCCATTGATTTAAAGAAAAGGGGAGATAGGGTACGTTCTCTCAGCGTTTATTCAACAACTGGCATGTGCAATTTGAAACAACAAAGACAGGAAAAACGTACCTAAGACCGAAGTGCGACCGAGACAACAATTAACTTTACTGCCGAACGTGGACCTAATGAGACCTAATTTGAGCTTTCCATTTTCGAGAAGCCGGTACCTCATCTCCCCTTTTCTTTAAATCAGTTTATGTCCGAGTATTTTGTGTCCGAGTCATCAGCAAGGGTAAAACACCTACGTTAAATTATCATTACGTAGCCATGTGAAAATCTGAAAGAATTTTGTACCGCTTCCGCTCTAATATACGTATTGTGTTTATACGATTGACGTATAATCTACGATAGACTATAGACAATAACGTTCTTATAAAATATTTGCTCAAATTCTGTTACTTTTATTAGTTCGTCAAAGTTGCATTTATTTACCAAGGTCAATTACGTTAACAATATTTTTTAAACAAATCAAACGAAAAATATATAGTATAGGTACTCGAATTGTTTTAACTTAATATATTAGCACAGCTTCGTAGGCGTTCACTGCGTGAATGTCGAAGCTACGCTAAAGTAAGGTGTACGGATTGCAGTACACTTTAGTCGAGCAAAGAGAGTGTTCGGAAAGCGAAATCTAGTACGAAGTACATTAATATCGTTGGTTTATACTTATTAATATCTGTCTCTTCCTGGCTATGTATTCCACATGGTGGTGGGGAGGTCAGCCTAGTTAACCTAATGTAACTTCTGCAGTTCGCTCTATCCTCGAATTTGTTATCAGAAACCTCGCTCTCTCTCATGTCCTTTTATTCTAGGTAGGTACAACTTTTCGCCGTGCTTTGGGTCTACCGTGGATCGGATCTTCAACCAGTTCTAGGTATAGTATTGTAAACGTGCCTTTTCCATTAAATAATACTCGAACACTTCAGCATATTTTACATGATTTATTTCAAGGCCACCATCTTCAATCTCGCTCCACAATCATCTGTCGCGCTGGCATCCACCTCCCTGTGTTGCCATCGCGCCCTCGCACATGCCATAGATCTCCGTGAAATCACACGTTGCCATTAATACTTTCCATAAAACCACCAAAACGTTCACAGAATCCGTAGCATGCGCGTCACAAAATAACATCAACCCTACACTCGGCCAACCTGACAACGTGTATGCCCCCATACACGCATTATATAATAACCCTACACTAAGGCCAGAGTATAATGTAACTATTGTACAAAATATTACACAGACAAACCATTTAGAAAACATTATACAAAACAAAAAAAACTATTTTAATCAGCACGGAATATCTCATCTTGAATTGCTGATTATTGAGTATGGCTGAATATTGTTACTCCTTGTTTACATCATAAACTTCGGCTTTTAGATGTACTCTGGGCTAGTTCTAGGTTTCTATTTAACTGACTTGCTCCCGGCTTCCCTTGCTAGACTGTCTTTTTGCCTCCATTATTATCTTTACAACGATTCCGACAAAAACAATGAATTTCCATTACGTCGAGTGTCTACACGCAGCTTCTTGAACTACCTGCTACTCCTTCTCCAACTGCTGCTTCTTCTCCACCTGCTGCTCCTTCTCTACCGGCTGCTCCGTCTCACCTGTTGCTTGTTCTCTTCCTGCTGCTCCGTCTTCACATGTTGCTCCTTCTCTACCTGCTGCTCCTTCTCCACCTGCTGCTCCTTCTCTACCTGCTGTTCTTTCTTCACCTGCTATTCCATCTCCACCCGCTGCTCCTTCTCCACCTGCTGCTCCTTTTCCACCTGCTGCTCCTTCTCTACTTGCTGCTCCTTCTCCACCTGCTGCTCCTTCTTCACCTGCTACTCCTTCTCCACCCGCTACTCCTTCTCCACCTGCTGCTCCTTCTCCACCTGCTGCTCCTTCTCCACCTGCTGCTCCTTCTCTACCTGCTAATCCTTCTTCACCAGCTATCCCTTCTCCATCTGCTGCTCCTCCTCCACCTGCTGCTCCTTCTCTACCTGCTGCTCCGTCTCTACCTGTTGCTCCTTCTCTACACGCTGCTCCTTCTCCAGATAAATAGGTCAAAATAACAGCGTACATTTTCTTCAAATGAGTAGGCAGAAGCATGGAACAGAAGCGTGGTGGTCCTATTCTTCAAAAAAGGTGATAACACCATGTTGAAGAATTACAGACCCATCTCGCTTCTGAGCCATGTTTATAAGTTGTTTTCAAGGGTCATTACGAATCGTCTCAGTCGCAGGTTCGATGACTTCCAGCCGTCCGAGCAAGCCGGTTTCCGAAAAGGCTACAGTACCATAGACCACATCCACACGCTGCGTCAAGTTATACAGAAGACCGAAGAGTATAACTTGCCACTATGTTTAGCGTTCGTGGACTATGAGAAGGCCTTTGATTCGATCGAGACATGGGCGGTGCTCGAGTCTCTCCAACGATGCCATATTGACTATCGGTATATCGAAGTGTTGAAGTGCTTGTATAGTAACGCCACTATGTCGATTCGAGTACAGGACCAGAGTTCGAAGGCGATCCCGTTGGAAAGAGGCGTAAGACAGGGAGACGTCATATCTCCGAAACTGTTTACTGCCGCAATGGAGGACGCCTTCAAGCTTCTGGATTGGCAAAGACACGGCATCAATATTAATGGCGAATACATCACTCACCTTCGGTTTGCCGACGACATCGTAGTCATGGCAGATTCGATGGAAGATCTCGGCACGATGCTCGAAGACCTCAATCGAGTTTCTCAACGGGTCGGTCTTAAAATGAACATGGAGAAGACGAAGGTGATGTGTAATGCCCATGTTGTGCCGACCCCAGTATCGGTTGGGAACTCGATTCTAGAAGTTGTTGACTCATACGTTTACCTAGGACAAGCAGTCCAACTCGGTAAGTCCAACTTCGAGAAAGAGGTCAATCGTCGAATCCAACTAGGCTGGGCAGCGTTCGGAAACCTACGCAATGTCTTCTCGTCCAAAATACCTCAGTGCCTCAAGTCGAAGGTCTTTGACCAGTGTGTGTTACCAGTGATGACTTACGGATCTGAAACGTGGTCTCTGACTGTGGGCCTTATCAGCAGGCTCAAAATAGCGCAACGAGCTATGGAGAGGGCTATGCTCGGAATCTCTCTGCGAGATCGAATCAGAAATGAGGAGATCCGTAGACGAACGAAAGTTACCGACATAGCCCAGCGGATTAGTAAGTTGAAGTGGCAATGGGCAGGGCACATAGCACGTAGAACTGATGGCCGATGGGGCTGCAAAGTTCTCGAATGGAGACCACGAACCGGCAAGCGCAGCGTAGGACGTCCACCCACAAGGTGGACAGACGATCTGATAAAGGCGGCAGGAACACGATGGAGGCGGGCCGCTTGCGACCGGACTGAATGGAAATCTATGGGGGAGGCCTATGTTCAGCAGTGGACGTCCTGTGGCTGAGATGATGATGATGATGATGATGAGTAGGCAGGGGTGTACTCAAAACACAATCTAATAGTAGGCACTAATCTCAGCTAATTGTGTGTCTAAGAATCAAACCGTAGGGGCGAGTCAACTGTCATCTACCGGGCGGGTCCAGTGCCAGACTCATGACTGTCATTTAAAATATTCTAACATTTAATACTTAGACCGACCTAGGAATTGACTTAATGACCTCTATAGAAAAAACAAATAATAGGTGACCTTTGCTCGGTCCTTGCTGAAACTCGGGTGCGCTATGTCCATGCGCCGCGAAGACGGACACATAAAGCCCGGCGTAGATACCACTCCCATCTGACGCGCGTTGAGCGCAGAGCCTGACGTTCATCTCCATTAGTACCACTCGGCCGTTACCAGCTACGGCTTCGAGAATCTTGTCACAAAAAATCGGGCCGTAAACCCGAACTCCGCGCGCCGAACCCGGCGCTTTATTCTGTGATCCCGACGCTTGAAACACACCGTTTGACCGAAAACTTCTTCGGCTTTGAGTACATGAACGAAATTTACTCTCCTTCATCGTGTCTGAAACTTGGACAAACTTGGTCAGAAACACTGAACTTGCATTTCCTCCTAAATAACGCTAGCAAACAAAGCCTATTCCACCAAATACGCGTGCCAACAATAATCACTCACTCACCACATTATTACTAGTCCTATATTTCATATACGAAGAAATTAATTATAATTCATTAGCAATTTTATCATTTTCCTTCAGATTTTTCACAGATTTTACGATTATGTAAAATTTATGACAATTAGATATTTGTCAAAATTTTCAACAAATAGACATCGCAAAAACAATACCTTTTATGTAGGTCACAACGAGGTGTGATTTTATTTCCTACGATCCATATAACTTTTATTTTATTTCCATATAAATTAAATACAATTACGTACGTACGTTTTCCAATATCCATAAGCGAAAATTCGCCGACATATTGTCAGAATCCTGACCGTCACGATACTTAAAAATCTCATATCTGGTCACGAACCAGGTCACAGTACCACTTCATAGGTTTATTGTGGGTATTTGACCACTTCTGGGATGTAAACGTGCCTTTTCCATTAAATAATACTCGAACACTTCAGCATATTTTACATGATTTATTTCAAGGCCACCATCTTCAATCTCGCTCCACAATCATCTGTCGCGCTGGCATCCACCTCCCTGTGTTGCCATCGCGCCCTCGCACATGCCATAGATCTCCGTGAAATCACACGTTGCCATTAATACTTTCCATAAAACCACCAAAACGTTCACAGAATCCGTAGCATGCGCGTCACAAAATAACATCAACCCTACAGTATACCTATTTATAAGTCTTTACTTATACCTAGGTTTCTTTTTTTTTTTTTTCATTTGAGTTTTTAGATTTATCGCATGTGTGAGGGCTCGATGCTATTGGATACTTCTTACCCTCACGCGGAATAAGTTAGAGTGGATGTTGGGAGAAGATGGGCTTGGAAAGGTGAAGTTGGTTTTGGAGAAGTAGATTAAAGGGGTTGATTTTGTTGTGTTGTTGTTTGTATGTGAATGTAGTTGTTAATTTAAGAATATTAAACTTTACTTTAATTTCATATCATTTTACTATGCATTATATTCTTTCAGATTGTTCACAATACTCTTAACCAGACTCTCGAATGATTTAATTGCAGTAAGTATGTCTTCGAGAAAAGTTATATTTTTTTCTTTTGGACTCGATACCTCTGAGATACCTTTGAGAATGTCTACATAAGACTTGATTAGACATTAGTCATTAGTCATTACAGTGACATTAGTTAGGGAAACTCACAATTAATTTGCGTTTTGGTATGAATATGTTGGTAGTTAGTACCTGATCTGAGTTAGTACCCTATACTTATACTTAATGTATTATCATACAAGTATTTAAAAGTAATGTATAATCTACTATTCAATATTTTATAATTTTCGTAAAACAATAACTTCCTGTTGAAGCGTTCCAACATTATGAGTAACAAACACAAGCAGCTGCAGGTAATTCTATAATTTTAGGAGATAACTGTACGAATTCTTATAAAACACAAGTATAATCAGTATTATCTATTGATAAATTAATATCTACTGACTTTAGCGGATATTAAGTAGGTATCTATAGTTAATTTATATTTTACCAAGTATTTCCTGTCAGATAGGATACGTAAGCAAGATATAAACTCCTGAAACCTGATCAAAAATGATAACCAGTCGATAAATGATGAATAAATAAAATTAAAAAAGCTTGTAAATTTGCCGTACCCCACTTTGCACAAGCAGAGTTTATTTGATAGTATGTTAGTTTTTATTATTTACTAACTTAAATAAATTATGCTAGTTCCTACATGTATATTTAGAAATAAGGACCGTTGGAGCGATAAAAGTCTCCTCCATTTTTGTCCACTCTTCTCTTCTCCTGGCCTTCCTAGATTAAAGCTTGCCCACGACCCTTACTATTTACTACGTCGTCTTGCCATCTCTGAAAATATAATAATAAAAAATGACTCGATAAATGATGAAAAGTAATAATTATTGATTGGTTTGACGGTCAACTCACACCGAGCACCTGCAGCCTGCTGTGCGCACTCACAGGCACAGATCAGGATGAAAGAGATCTCCTCTGTGCTCACAGGCCTGTAGTGTCATTGAATCTGCTTTAATGACTAATAACACATTCACTGGCACATACAAATTGGGCCCACGTTGAGCCAAACACAGATTCTATCCTTTGACTAAAGATAATTGATTGAATTTGGCGTTACTTTTCGGAACTCCATTGTGTAGGGTTGATGTTATTTTGTGACGCGCATGCTACGGATTCTGTGAACGTTTTGGTGGTTTTATGGAAAGTATTAATGGCAACGTGTGATTTCACGGAGATCTATGGCATGTGCGAGGGCGCGATGGCAACACAGGGAGGTGGATGCCAGCACGAGGGATGATTGGAGAGCGAGATTGAAGATGGTGGGCTTGGAATAAATCATGTAAAATATGCTGAAGTGTTCGAGTATTATTTAATGGAAAAGGCACGCCTACAATTGCAAACTCCTAGAACAAGAATAAAACTAAAAACTAAATATTCTTGTTATAACACTTTGACTAAAGTTCAATTATTACAATTAGGATTTAAACACTATCCTAATAAAAATACCAAATAGATGTTTCGTACTTATTCCCTTGTTTCTTCCGAATATAAACACATTCGATTAAGCGATTTTCTGATGCTTTGAAGAGGAAGTAAGTAATGTCTTTATCATTTTATTTAGAGAATAAACGTAATGAAAATACAGACAGGGCTCCAGATAAGAATATCTGGAGCCCTGTTGAAGCCCTCCGTAGACGAAAGAAAGTTATCGACATAATATAAGGTACGTATCTAGCCCAGCGGATTAGCACGTTGAAGTGACAATGGGCAGGGCACATAGCACGTAGAACTGATGGCTGATGGGGCTGTAAAGTTCTCAAATGGAGACCACGGACCGGCAAGCTATACTAGTAGGAAGTCCACCTGCAAGGTGGACACCTTATAACCGGATGGGCCGCTTATAACCGGACTGGATGGAAATTTATGCGGGAGGCCTAGCTATGTTCAGCAGTGGATGTCCTATGGCTGAGATGATTATGACGATGATACCTTCATCTATCAAAATATAATAATAAGGAATATTACCTACCTGTCATAAGTATACCTAGCATTCCACTATAACGGAAACTATCAGCTATTGTTCCCACGGTGGACGCCCATACCAAGTAGCTGGCTACCAAAACATTTGGCTATTACATATTCTGGTCACCATCTGACATCATAATAACTTACCAGTGCCTCTGATTGTCATGCACCGCGCATTTGACTACTTATATCGTAGATGAATACGTTATTAATCACAACATTGATACTTAAAAACTATTTATTAGCCTATTGTTCTTAATAAATCTGTCATCATCATCTCATTCGTTGCTGGGAGGTTTTGCCAATACTCGCCTCGCTTGGCAGGCGGGTTGGCGAGCGCAGCAATGGTTTTACTTACAGGACGCTGCTGCCCGTCCTCTGGATCTGATAACCCTAGGGTAGAGGGTGAGGCACTATTCTAAAGCTGGTAACCCCATGGCAATAAATCAGTGATGTTTTTTAAAAATATTTTTAGTATTCTGTTCAACATGGTTTTACTCGTTTATATATGCACTAAGTGCTACTCAGGATCTTAGCTTCTCGGTAAGACTTTCAACTCAAATATTAATTGCATCATATGAAGAGGTCCCAGACAAACACATACATATTTATATTACATCTATCCATGTTACCTTTTGCATAATCATATTATGGTTTCAATAAGTATATCTGTTTCCACAGTAGGTAGCTATAGTAAGTATAAGTTGTAATAAGTGTTTTTGAACTACGTGATGGCAATAGGCTCGCCCCCTATTACATGGGACCAATAACATACTGGCCAAATGTGGGTGTATCTACTATGGGACTGAGTCCTGGGTACACCTCTGCCTACCCCTTCGGGGAAAAGGCATGAATGTATGTTATGTTTTTTTTTTATGAACTACGTGCGGTTGTAAACTTCAAGCCAATATCGCCGTGGATAGAAGGACCAACCAACGCTGGAGATTTATCGTTTTAAAAAAAATCATGACCGGTTATTTTGGAAAAAAACCGCCATCGAATACCTGTAATGAGAGACGTCTCAACATAATACTACAGTGAATGTTAAGTACCTGATTTAGATTTTGTAGGACAGGTAGATTAAAATTATACCTATATTCTAATAAAATTTGGAGGTGACAGGAATTGTTTTTGGAGGAAACTGAATAAGCCAAGTATACCAGGGTAAGTATTATATCTGTCTAAGAAGTAGGTCGACATATTCCATCTATTAGTCCAAATTCCGAATGAAATCAGAAACTATCAACCTCAACACACACAATATCTGCAGTCAGACGAATGAAGAATGCCTACTGACCGTCGCCTTGCATCTGCTTGATTGTAAACTCGTGAACTTCATGTTCTTATTACACACGATTCAAGTGGCTCATTCTGCGGGTACATTGTCCTGCATCAATGCACTGCATTGCATGCCCTCTGTTAGGGCTTGAGACATCTTTTTTTGCTCTAAACCGTTTATCCATAATATACCTACCTACCTATTTGTTTAAGTAGTACCCTTATATCTAGGAACAAATTAATTGATCACGTGTTTTAATAATAAAAATCAACGTAGTGACGCGCAGGTGTGTAACAGGTTGGATAAAGAAGATATATTTAAATTATCAGATCTTTATTTTCTGACCGCAAATCATTATTAATGACTTCATAATATTACCTATCTAATTTGAAATGAGAAGACCTAGTGTATTATTTATTTCCCGAGGCTTGAGAGAATTTGGACTCAATGGGGGTAGGGTACGTCCCAATCTTAGAACATTTTAGTACTGGAACACAGATCATAAAAACTAACTGGAAATCACAAACACTATTTCCAAGGGTAAGTATTCAATTTGTTTTTCTCCCGGCGTTGATCGGTACCTTATACAGCAGCTGCACTCAGCACAGTTATACCTATTTACTTATTCTCGCAAGATGCAAGCAGATACAAAAATCCGACTAAAATTCGATGAAATGTATAATACAGAGAGACCTCTGCAGTATGATAATCTACCTACCAATCAAAAAAAGAATCATAAAAATCGAATTATAATTGGCGGAATAATCGCACACGAAAAACAACACAGACTACAGCCGAATCGAAAACCTTCTTGTTTCTTAAAGTTGGTTAAAATTTAAGCGTCTATATTAAGGTATAACCCCACAGTACGTACAACAATAAATTATGAAAGTATCTCGGTAGAGGGGGGGTATGGTTGACAACTCCCGTTCCGCATGCTCTAAGACTCAGGGTGCGAATCATTTAGTATAAAAAATAATTTATATAACTTCAGTTGATATAACGTTCATTTTATATAATTTTTATTTGATATAATGTTAATTTGGTATACGGTATCGTTTGATATAAACAATATAATATATTATTTGGTATTATTTTTATTTCAAATAATTTTCATTTTGTGTACTGCTACATTCGATATTAAAGTTCTATACTTAACAATTAAATCAGTTTGCTACATCACGAATGATAGATCAAATAAAAATTTTCCATTTAACGTTTATAACAAATTTATCTCACTTATATCAAATGAATTAAAAGTAGGTATGTCAAAAATATATTTATTCAAGTGAAATTATATTAAACCTCATGTTATATCAATGGTTTATTATATCAAGTGAACATTATGTTAAAAAATATTTATATCGAATATTACACATCCTCCGGTAGATGATCAGCAGAAATCAGTAAGCAATTCCTGTTATCTGTGGAGGAATCTGGCCGAAGCTAGTGGTCGAGCTTGCTTCCTGGCGAGCGAGCGGGTGGTTGTTACATTCGCAGACGAGGTAAATGTCAAGGTCGCACCGCTCACTTCCTTCGGCGCCGATGGTACATAGTTAAAGCTCGTAGCCACACAACACAACGCGTAACTACGTACCTATCTAGAGTTTCAATAAATATCCGAAGATGCATTTTTCCGACATGACGCGATGTGTAGGCTCGTTCCCATTGATCCAAATAACAATCCATTGCTTTCGTAAAAATAATTTACGAAAATTTGTTCCCACGAGATCCAAAAGATGATGGGCTTGGCTACGTGTGTCGTTGAAAAGGTGTAGGTAAAATATACACGACGTGCAACTCGCAGTGGCCAGTAACCCCTTTATCTTACGATCCACGAGCGATTTTCACGTGCAGTTCCCTCCCTAACCAAATAAATAATATTTTGCTTATTTTTATATGTATATCAATATACAGTGATGAGTACAGAAGTATGCTGTATCGATAGTTAAGGTCTTAATCTTTTGTCATAAGCCAGACGGCAATCGGGGCGAAGGGTCCGGGCGCGCGGCGTAACGACGGCTCCAATGGAGCGCGATTCCACCCAGCCTTACTTATTAACAGCCGTGATTTTAGAACAATGCATCGTTGGAGATGTCGTTGACACGACCTGACTATTTTTAATTAAAAACCGTTTTTGTCATTCCTTTCCTCTTTTTCTCAGTCATTCTTAAATGATTCCTTCATTCCTCTTTTCACTAATATATGTAAAATATTAGGTGACATGACGCAAGGGCGTCCAACCTCATCCTACTAGTCCTACTATTATTACAAATCCCAAATCTGAGTACAACTTAAAAAAGTTAAATTTGTAACATGTTAACAAAACGCTACCGTGTTCTAACTCGACTCCAACGCCATCTAGAGCGGTTTTGGTTAGATGGATGGATGGATGTTTGTTACTCTTTTACGCCAAAACTACGAAACCGATTGGGCTGAAATTTGGTGTGTAGCTTAGACCCTAAAATAATACATTGGGTACTTTTTATCCCGATATTTCTTCGGGAACGAAGACTACGCGGGTGAAACCGCAGGCCGAAGCTAGTACTGTTATAAGATAAGTAGGTACCTTAGTTTAGGTTTGATCAGATTGTTATGATGCAACTGTTAATATTTTAAAGATTACGCTGGGAGCTTCTGCAGTGTTGCAGTTTGGAAGGGGCGTTAGAGTCAACCAATCTTAGTAGAATTTATATATACAATACATAAAGATAATTTATGTAAGTAGGTACTTAAATAGATTAAGCAAAGTATTTTGTAAAATTTACCATTACCTAAAATACCTATGGCATGCTGATTTGGCAGATAGTTACCTACTTCAAAAACAGACTGAATGTCTAGATATCGACAACCTATAATATTAGGTTATTCACGCTGATCGTTTAGCTTACGCTAACAGTAGCACAGAACAGATAAAAATACTAATAATAGTATAGTACGAATAAAGTTCGACACTAGGTACGTTAGTGCGACATAACTATTGTGCTACATCATTGTTTTGATGCTCCGGAGCATAATACCTCTTGATCCTAAATAATTCACAATAATTATTATGGTAGGTAGGTTATAGTAGGTACCTACTAGGCATACAGACATTATACTTATAATTAGCCGAAACAGGAAGCACATTATCAATGCAATTGCGCCACATAATACTAAATAAGTTATCCGGTTTTATTTTGCATTAATAATAACGAGCGTCCTGAATTTTATTACATAAAGTAAGTACTTATTTTATTATCGTAAATTAAATGATTAATGTAGCACCCCCCTTTTTTACTCTTGAATTCATAGATGACACAAGATTAACACTTACCTATGGTATTTAGCATTCCACTATGCCCCACCAGTAGGGCGGCTTGGTGGGACAGGGTGGAACAATCCATTATTTTTATTATTTTGTAGTGAAATCCGCTCTATTACTCCTTAGTTCAATGCAAGGCAGTTTTCGTGGCCGGTGAAGCGTCAAGTGCCGGCGACGCCTACGCTTTCCCACCGGGCCAGGCCCGGAGCCAGGAGCCCTTGCCCGAAGCCTTATTGCCAGCTAATTATCGCGGATTCAATTATTTACTTAGTGGTAAGAACCGCAAAACACAACATAAAGCAAGATAAATATTATACTTTGTTAATCTACCCTATGTACCTTAGTACCTATCACCTACCCATACTATAACTAAAGCTTAAATATAGGTTAATTCGTCACATAGTTATCTCGCACCGCTTAATTTTTAAAATAATTGTTTTTTCCACAGAGGAGATGAAAGAGGACCTCTTTCATCCTGATCAGTGGATTTTTCAATCAATAAGTACTTAATAGATGCTTTTATACACTTGTAATAAACGAGCTAGCTATTAAACTACTAATGTGTGGAGGTGTTTAAATAACACATGCGAACCTTCGAATTAGGTACCTAGGTACTTTTCTACTTACATAGGTATCTATTTATTTAATTTCGTCCCATAATAAAATATTTTTTGTATCTCGTGGGAAAATCTTCGAAAATTATTTTATGATAACAATGGCCTTTGGATCAATGGGAACGAGCCACTATAACAGTGGGTATAAGTCAGTGATATAAAGAAAAGGGCAGATAGGGTACGTTCTCCCAACGCTTACTCAAAAAATGGCACGTGTACAATTTGCTTAGTGTGAAGTTTGCACAGTGACATATAGGTAATATATAATTTATATATGATATTATGAACAACAAAGATAGAATGACGTATCTAAGACCGAAATGCGACCGAGACAACAATATTATTCGCTCATACGACCTTACTTTACTGACGTATGTAGAATGTAGACCTAATTGGACCTAATTTGAACTTGTCATTTTCGAGAAGCCTCATCTTCCCTTTTATTCTATATATCAATGGTATAAAGTAGGTTTATTGGTCGACCAATTAAGATGAAAATTAATAGGTAGGTAATTAGTAGGTACTTGTACTTACTACATAAAATCTTGAATTACCTACCTAGCACATACCTAGAATACCTATACCTACCTCTTCATCCTTTACATATATATATTTTTTTAAGAAATACATAAAATCTTGAATTACCTACCTAGCACATACCTAGAATACCTATACCTACCTCTTCATCCTTTACATATATATATTTTTTTAAGAAATACCTTGTTTACACCTGCTGATCATTGTGATATCGGGAAAATATCAAATTATATATCAATTACGTAGGTACCTACTACCTACTACAAGTGTAGAAGGATACTGTACTTATACTTATAAGAATGTACAAACCTACCCACTACCGATCTAATCTGTGGCCTACTCATCATTAGCTACGTTACTGAGGATTATAAGAACCGTTGATAAGTTTTCTAATAAACAGCAGCAACAATCTGCGTTGCATCACTCGCGTGCGAGCCGCTACCATTCATGTAACTCAGCGAGAGTGCATTCTCAGCTATCTATTCACTAATGACAATGACAACATCCCCGCTTTCCAAGTTCATTGGCAAGGAAAGTGGTGCGCATGCGTGAAAACTCGCGCCAATTATAATCTGTACTCTGTAGTATTGTTATTACTTTAAGTGGGGCGGCACCGGATCAGCGCGGGCGCAGCATGACCACTTGCAGGGCTACTATTATAGCAAAACTAGAAAAAAGTTAGAGGAATTAATGTAGCGTAGCGTCCTCTTAAATGGCCATCTGAAATCTTTGAATAGGTAGTATTTATAGCACTGAGACGAATGCTAATGCATTACATAGTGTCCATAGTGCTATATTATATAAAATCTGAAATGGTAACTGTACCTAGGTACTTACTCGTTATTCGATGTTATTCGATCGAACTTATTTGTTATGTAGCCATCTAATCTGTCGGAATCCTACTTAGGAAATAGGAAGATGTAATAGACGTTAAGACAGATTGGTCCCGATTTAGGACGGTAGGATGGTCCCGACCGCACTTTTTCCTAGATTGGTTACCTAGGAAAGTGTAATAGCAAATAGCATCGATTTACGCGAGTTGTCTATCTAATTTAGGAACAGTGTGATCACTAACTTCCGATTTCCTAGGTAGAGTGTTCCTAAGTAGGATTCCGACAGATTGAATAGTTTAAGCACTTAAGCCAATTAATGTAATATTACCTACTGCTATTATTATTTCTGTGGTAACGCGCAAAAATGTCAGAGCTTTTCCGTACAATTTGTTAGAGCTAACCTCGTCTAGTTAGATGAGACTAAGTTTTTCTACGAAGCCGCTGATATATTTTTCCCGAAATCAGAGTGATGAGTGTATATGTATAGTGCTTTGTATAGTGAAAGTTGTTCCAAATAGTACAATGACCTTTTAAAAGAGATACGTATGGAAAAATCAAGGGATGCTTGATAACTTTGTGACGAAGTAACAAGAACCCTGATTCTTCTTCTTTTTGAGTCAAAATGGCTACCTAGTTATCTACTTATAATATATTGATCTAGTATTTTGCCAGGTCTACGGCGTTTTGGTTTGCTTCGAGAAGGTCCGTCATTGTAGCTATCGCTAGGACGAGCTATCGTGGGGCAGTTAGGACACTGCAGGAGGTGAGCCATTGACTGTACAGCTCCACAGTCACACTTGTCGTCGCTTGAGAAACCCCACCTAAACCGATTTTCTTGGCATCTTCCGACACCTAGAAGTCTCGTCGTTTACGTATAAATAAGTTAAAATGTTTAAGATTTAGAGATATTATGGAACTTGGTACTTATGTAGTATTATTATCGGTTCTGTGACTTTGTTAACACCGTTTTGTGGGTCAAGGTTAGTTTTCCAATAAAATCCAGCATAATATTAAATTAACTATGAGACTTAAATTATATTACATCCTCCAATCGCAATCTATGTTTGTCGATTAATGAAACAAATTAATATTACCCTACTTATTAGATATTCTATAGTTTCCGTAGTCAACGAATTTGTAGATCTTTTGGCGTCATGACACCTTGAAATCAAGTGTCTCTAAAATAGTGAATGAGGGCAACCCTACGTGCTCCACAGAATAGATAAAAGTAGTACGTAACGTCGCTGCTGCAATATAACATCATAGATTAGTGTTAGAGTGAACGCTTCACTGCCAAGGCCGACGTGCTTTCTCTCGAGCTACCAACTACAACTATTACATGGCACTCGGCTCTGCTTGTGTAATCTGATGTAATTGGAATTCGTTGGGCTGTGGACCGCAACTAAGTTTATTGACAGTAATGTATGAAAACATCTCGATTGATACTTACGATTCTTCGACTGGTTTCTTACCACTCGTTAAATTTTCACCATGGTATAATACCTACCTTCGACCAATTTATATCAAATTGGTCGAAGACACCTACATTGTATTAACAAAATTTCTCATATTAAAAGTTGTAAAATACATATGTAACGAGGGGTTAGAGATTTTTTGATTCCAAATTACAGTAGGTCTTACTTATACCTACTTACTTACATTTAAGTAACTAGCTGTGCCCTACTCCACCCGCGAACGCTTGTTCCCTGTTCTCCCTGGTCACTGTGCTACCGGGGCTGGAGGTTCAATTTTATGCCGGTTTTGCCTCATAAAAGCATTTTTCCTTCTATTTGTTAGAAGCAGTTTTGATTGTCTCAGATTAAAGTAACGTGAGAGACTAAGCAAATATTTTTAACTGTCATAGGTAGCATACTAGGACGATTTAACCACATAGGAACTATTGCTGCCAGACGGTCTTACCTCGGTTACGTGTGGAAAGACCGTCTAGCCGCCGATCTTCTACAACATAATATATTTAAATTTCATTGCAATGATATTTACCTTATTAGATATTTTACCTGCCAAGCGTGATGATTACGGCAAAATCCCCCATATGAATAGTTAATGGCGTTCTATGGGGGAGGCATGTACAGAAGTGGACTTTTTCCGGCTGATGATGTTGATAATGATATTTTACTAATCGTAGACCGGTAGTCGCTGATATTCTACATATAAATTAATTTAAATATGTATAGTCTTTATATTTATAAGAAATAGTCATTATTGTAGTTTGTGTTTATTAGTATTAATTTAGTAAATTTAAGTCATATTTATTATTTTTGTCACACCACTGACCTAATGTGATTTACGGTACTCTCCTCTCCCTGCACTTGTCTTTTCCAGACTACCGTCTGGAAAAGATCGCTCTTAGCGATAACACCTCCAATTGTTGGACTATTTAACATACTGTTTTGTTTAATTTTTAAGATTTATTGTTTTGTGGTTTACCTACCAATAAAGTGTTTATCTATCTATCTATTCCAATATATTAAGATTCATTATAGATTCATGGCTCTTCAAAATTAGGCAATATAATGTAAAACAGTTGAGCTCATCAAAATTTATAATGGTCTTACCCGCTTTAACCTTTTGTGTGTTATTCTAGTGTCTAAACTATCTACATACCGAATTTCGGCCCAATCGGTTTTTATGTTTTTGGCGTGAAAGAGTAATAAACATCCATCCATCCATCATCACAAACTTTCGCATTTATAATATCAGTAGGAACAGGAAGTAGGAAGTAGGATAGGACTAGTAGGATAAGATTAGTAGGCAATAAGCAGGGTTATTATTATCTTAATTTTTTTCTTAAATTCGACCCGGTATAGACCAAAAAAACCATAATAATGCAGCATAATAAATTATGTCGAATTACATTGTTGGAAAATATAATTAAACAAATTTTGTACCTACTTAATTTAATTTGGTTCAACAAAGTACCTACACCTTATGTCCGATATTATAATATTATATACATCGCTCATCGCAGAATTGCAGGTAGGTACCTACCTACTTAGGTACCATATTTCTTCGAGCACCATAACAACATTAAAAATACCTTAACTTGTCCCTTATCCGTTAACGCTAACCTTCGCTTAAATTCTTCCGTTATAATTTTATTTGTAGCATTAAACATAAGTTTAAAACAGTTATCGTGTTTACGACTTCATTATGCGGTGTTTCCGTCGTGGGTTTGTAACGATAAAACGCGTTGTCTGGGCGTACTTGACCCAATCTCGCGATGTCAGCGGTCCTACGAGTTTCCGTGTTCACTGACCACTGGTTATTGGATGCTAATAATCAGTTATTGTGAGAACGTTAGCCGTATATCATGCTCGAAGGACCAGAATGATGAGGTCGATAGTCGATGCGTTTAATCTAAATCAAACCATAATTTACAATTGGGTGCAAACCGTGTGGTTTGCTGTTAGCGTCCAAATGCACTGAATAGTATGTGTATAGTGTATGTGTATTCTACTTCCCATTAGTTCCCGTTAATATTATCTTTACAAAATTTTCTCGAATGCGCAAAAACGGCTGAACTTTCACGGAAAGATGTACTAAGTAATTTATGTATCTAATCTACCTAAGGCACGATCAGCTTACTGCGAGCGCGACGAAAATTTTTATGATTAAGTATATCAATGAAGGCGCAAGCAGCACGAACAATTTTATGTGTAACTGGTGTAACAATAAATGCGGCAATTTTTTAATTTAGTACCTAAATTCTATCTACTTACTCCATGCATCTATAACGACAGCCAAGACGAACGGTTTTAGGTGCCTTTCGAAGCACGGTAGCGTCCAGATGTACCTAATATCTATTTTATAAATATATGTTATGAGATACAAACCAGGGCCTTCGGATACTACGCCGACCATGACCTAGTGGGTATTGGGAATATGATAGTTCTACAATACTTACACCTACTTACTAATACTTACCTAAGATAGGTCAATACTTTTATGTAATTGAGTATACTTATGTAGCTCCTTATAATAATATAATGCTGCATCTATTTGTAAGTCAACTTCAACAATTAGTAGGTACTTTTGAATGTAAAAGTACGTTAGGAATGGAAATGTACGCAACGTTACCTATTCCGGAAACAAGTGTTAGTTCAAACTCAAGGCTCTGACGTAAACGAAACACTTAACTTTATAAATTGGAGAGGTCAAAAAAATAATTGATCAATCGAATCTAGTTCTAGTAGGTAGGTAAGTAGTGCAATCATGTGTGACAATCACTTCGGTTCATGTTTCCACATGGATTTTTTCATCGTTCTGAAATCCCGTCTGCTAGTTTGCCACCTATGCCTATATCTATGGCATAATATAAACCATAACATTATAATGTAAGTATATATCGTATGGGTTACTGGTCGTCATTATATGTCAAGTAGGGAACCCGCCTTGACCTCATCTCGCGGGATCGGCTGACCTTCTAATTAAAATTAAGGATATAGAAACATCTTTATACTACAAAAACGTGCGATTCGTGCCATCTATGAGATGCGTCCACGCGAATCCCTGAGGGAATTATTTAAAGAAATAAACATACTGACCCTACCATCCTTATACATTTATGAGAACATCATGTATGTGCGTAAAAATTTACATAAATTCAAATTAAATAGTGACCTTCATAATTTTAATACTAGGAATAAAGACAAAATAGCTGTACCTAGCTTTAGATTATCTAAAACAAATAAAAAGACATTCTTAGGAAATAGTGTACGTTAAAGAGATAACTGGGCTCTCAGAGGGTAAATTCAAAACCTACAAGTTTCTTGTGCGTTCTTCTTGTAGAGGTATCATTCCGAACGCACGGTAGACTCAGTACTGTTTATCTTCATTGACGTACAAAAGTGTCAGATTATGACCTATTTGAATAAAGCTGTTTTGAGTTTTTTTTTGAGATAATTTTCTTTAAATAGTACTTATGCAATTTCGTGGAATAAAATACCACATATTGTAAATTCAACCTTTCCATAATTTCACCTGAATGATACCATCTAGGTGGATTGATTCCACAAAATCACTTATATCATCATAGAGGGTTGTTGCTTACTCATCAACAAATTGTGTATACCTATTAAGGAACGATTTCGGAGTTGGATTTATAGTGAAAGTTGATTCAAATGAGGATTACTAATAATGGTTCTTTGATGAACGATTTAAAGGCTCCGACACCGAAGACTGGACACTGGACACATTATTTAGATTGATGGGCCAGAGTCAGAGTGCCTTTATTGAAAAAATACTACTACCTACTTACTATCTACCTAAGTAGGCTAACTAAATACACTATGCCATAGAACACTTCGAAAATCCACTATAAAACTGATAGCCTAAATTTTCAATTAAGAGAACATGCCAAAGTTAGCTAAAATTGAGTACTACTTCAGTAATAAATTAAGTACTTACTTATTACATTATGTACTTACCTACTTTATGGCAAGCACCAAAATACTAGACACTTACCTACATAAACAGGAACCTTACTGAAATTATTACCAACTGAATTTTCAATGAAATGTACTTAATATCTATGTAGGTACATAGGTAAGCCTGACTATCATAGGTAAGTAGTATAATACTTACCTACTTACCTACTTTTTCAATTTCATTATATTTTTTTTATGAATAATGATAATGAATGAATAATGAGACGCACACCTCTGCACATATTCATACATTCACTCAATGTAATATTATCTGTTAAGTACTAGGGTTACGTCAACTAGGTATTTGCTGTAAGCTTGCAACGTAACTCCGTGCAATCGGTTATGTTCTGGTGTGAACCGGTTAATTAAACATTGGTAGAGGCAGGCAACAAGTAAAAAAAATCTTGAAATCACTTCATAATAGAGATATGTACTTATTTACCTACGTAGTCTTCTACAAAACCTGACGTGTCAGGTTAGGATCATCAACGTTTTTCCCGTAAGTATTAAACCACGTTACCTACCTACTATAGCTAATACATTACCTACCTGCCTAATATATTGACTCAAATGGGAAGTTCGCAATTTTGATGAGTAATATAAGCAATAGAGGAAGTAAAAATTAGGTAAGTATACCAACATTAAATATTATGGGAATCCAACGATGTAACTTATTAATAAATTACATACTATCAAATACTTCACGGTGAGTCCACTCACATTAATATGCCTACTTCCTCATTCACACTAGAACAATGATATAGGAAGTGATACGATACCTATTACCTACACAGTACGGTACCAAGTTGAGTCGAGATTGCACTGACGCAAGCATCGTAGGCGTATTAGGTTAGCCGGGACTTCCGTGTCACTTCAATTCACTTCAATTTATGTAGGAAACTACAGCCAACCACTCGCACCCACTGCGGTTCTCAAGTTGCTAATTTATGACGACGATTTGATACGGTCTCGCTGAATTGGAGTCGGCTATATCATATTTTTCTAATTTGCATATTATTAGGTTGACATGTCCATGCCATGTCGAACCGTTTCCTTCCGAGACCATAATATTTAACGGCATGAGAGTGCCTTCAATTCCGACGCTTCAAATTGTACATGTCGTGTTGATTCGGTAGGCCACACGTCCTATTGGAAATTTTAGACGTCCAAAAAGCCAATGAAGCGACGCGTCACTGGGCGTGTTTGCGTACCTTGTTTGTTCATTCACAAAGCCTACATTATTGCGCATCGATGAGTGGAATACTCTCTCTAGATACAAGGAGGCATAAAAAGCGCTGCATAATGCGTACGCGAGCCGGACACCCACGTTGCGAATTCCTGCCATTATCATCGACATCCCACGGGCTCATGTGACGTACAGAAGCCAACCCTGGGCGGTGCACTATCGCACGGATTTACTTTTTGTGCAGTGAGGACATTCTTCTCAGCTGATCACGCGAAAACCATTCTCAGCACAACATTTGGTCTGAAAGTGACAATAGCTTTAAAGTGCTCAATACTTAGAATAGGTAGGATACGTAGGCGATAGAGAAGAATTTACTAATATTATAGGTACCTTTCATGTTCTAAAAATAAGTTGTTCAAAGTTCAGAACGCAAAACTCGTAAATCTGAAGATAATTAATTAAAGTAATGGGAATGCTGACCTCAAGAGCGCCTTCTCCATTTAAGTAGTTAAAAAAGTGCATCTCTATAATTTTATTTTGCGGCTACATGATCCACCTAGCAGATACACAATGCAAAGTGCATGCATTATCTTAAGCGCTCGTAACTGAGATAAATAACGCTTTGTTATTGTTTATGGACCACCGGCAAGGCTGGATAAACGCGGCCGTGGCGTGGAGGCGCATCCCAGACTCCCCCGCGAAGAAGTCTTATCCGTGCGCACCACCTTCGTTTGTGTTTTGTTAATTATTATTTTTAAACATTCTAAACAGGAGTGCACCACATGTGCTGCCACCTGACCTCACTGAGCTTTCCCACGCTGAGCTGCGAGTCCTTGAAACGTAAACATTGCAGCTAACGTTATCACCCTTATAGATTCCGTAGTAAGACTTAGGTTTAACCGATCTTATTTCGTTAGTCATCTGGGAGTATCGGGTGTGTTTTCGGGAGCAAATGTCTCGGTGGCAGTGAGGCTTAAAGGTTTTTTCTGTTTACTTAAATGATCTGGTGATTGTTTTTTAATTTATTTTGTCGCTCGGCGACGTCATATGGTTCCAATCAGAGCCCGTCGAGGCTTTTAATTTTTTGTGATCGATTAACGGTGAGCTCAGTGTTAATGCGTGCGTCAACTAATACGAGACAAGGCACCTTAATTGTTTCGAAATATGAATTCAAGCTGTAAAATATGATTGGCTATATGAAAGTAAGTAGATGATAGATATATCAATCAAACTCTAACCTAATTATTAAAAAACAAGTAGATTTACCCAAGTCATAAACAATTAGGTTCTTAATTGGCTTTAATGAATGTCGATCAATATCTACCCTGGATTTAACTTACTCATTATTGCTTCCCGTTTTTTCGCAATTGTTCCTTTAAAAGTTCAAAGGGGGTGCAATAATGGGTCGATCGTATGTACCTACAGCCTATACAATATTGTAGGTCCCTCCGTATTTAGGAGTAATGAATAGGGGAAATTAATCCGGCATCACAAGTGGACATCCCGCGGCGTCACCCTGATGGCAACAACTGTCCTTACGAAATTTAGTTTTACATTATCTTACATAATCTTAAATCAACGCTAGCGAATTATAACTCGACTCCAGTGCCATCTAGATATCACAAAAAAACTGTGTTTTTGTGTGTATGTTTGTTTCGTTTTCACGTTAAAACTATTGAACCGATTAAGGTGGAATAACAAATAGGGTTCTTTTCATCCCGATATTCTCACGGGAACGAAGACTACTCGGGTGAAACCGCGGGGCATAGTTAGTAAATTATATTTTTCTAAATCACGGAAGTCCAGTCAGGCATTATGACGAGGTAAGTACAGCAACAAAAAATATGATATTATAGCGAACTTGAGTTAATATTTACACTTCCGTCCATCTTCTTCCTGCCTACAAGCAATTTATTCTGTGCTACAATTGAGAAAACACGATGTCGGTAGAGCAATTCATACTTAGATAACATAGATATGTCTTGACTGCGGATGAGTGCTACGGCGTGCCCGCAGGCCCGACACATGGCGTCCCGCAGGATAACCCCCAGGGTTTTACTCGGTCGGGAAGATCCCTTCAGGAACTTCCCATCTTGACATAACCCGGCCCTGTCCCCGCATGGCCGGGTATCTGTATGAAGATTTCCCTGGGTCAAAAAAAGTAGGTAGGTAGATCTTCTGTTAGAGTATGCAGAGTTGCCAATTGCAGATTCATCAAATATCAAAACCATAATGTTTCAGAACGTTTATTTAGATTACCACCTTCTTAGAATCTACCTACTTATTATAAACAACTTCCATGAAATTCTCCTCGACGAAAAGAAGCTAAGTCATACTTCTTACAAAATGACAAAACACTAAAATAGCCACAGCCCCCTTTTATTTAAAACTTTCTTGCAAAACATCGACAAACAGCAGATAATATTAGGTATACATCATCATCATCATCCAGCCGTTGGTAGTCCACTGCTGAACATAGGCCTCCCCCATCAGGGGGGTTGTTGCCAATACTCGCCACACTTGGCAGGCGGGTTGGCGAGCGCAGTTTGATACATGGTTTACACAGAGGACGCTGCTGCCCGTCCTTTGGATCTCATAACCCTTAGCCGGCTCTTACGGCAACCACGGGTAGAGAGGGTGAGGTACTATTCTAAAGCCGGTGACCCCACGGCCCTATTATATTAGGTATACATATATCGTGTTAAAATGGTTTATAAAATAAGTGTAGTACTTACTTAATACGAGTACTTTACCCGTCCACCTAAATGTATTGCTAAAGAAATACTTCTACTTTTTTTTAAATTCAACTTCCCATACAAATATACCAAATGCCAATCAGCTGATCTGATTTTTTTGTAAATTTCGCATATCTTATGAAACTTGATCAGTTTGATAGATTTTTTTGCGAATTCTACAATTCATAATAATATTTTCAATATTCAATATTCATAATAAATTTTTGCAAGTTGCTTAGGAAGACGGGTACACACGTTGTACATATAGGTACTAACAGTTATTACGTGGTAAAGCAATCGAACCTCCAAATGCAAATGTAATCAACCTAAAGTCAGGAACTAAATGATGAAACCCGGCAAGCCAACAATTAATTACAAACAAGTTGTTATTCCGTCGGACTCGGACAAGGAAGCGATGCGGTGACGTCGCGCACCGAATTAACCCGATTCCGAGAATTGAACCGTTGTATGTCAGTGCACTTGTCTCGATCGCCACACGTGTCCGTATACTTCAATACTTTTTATCTAAGCTTGTAATATTAGGTATACCGTGTAGTGTACCCCTTCGTCCAATGCTAAGTAAATTCGCCCTCTCGCTCATACGTACCCATATTTTTGAGGATATAAAATATACTACATGCAATTACGTAAAATAAAGATAACTTGGAACTAGAAAATAACAATACAAAGATTCAGTAAAACATCAAATTTAATACAAACGAGTTTTCATGTATAAAAACATGCACAAAGAAAAATAAATCTTAGAAAAATAAAAAGGCACTGAAAACTTGTTTGGATTAAATTGGATTTTTACTGAATCTTTGTATTGTTATTTTTTAGTTCCTAGTTGTCTTTATTTTACGTAATTACATGAAGTATTTTTTAAGATCTTCCAAAATGTGGGTGTACGTGTGAGCGAGAGGGCGAATTTGCTTAGCACCGCGCCTTAATAGGTATTATCTGAGTTCATCTAAGTATACCTACTTGGGCCGAGGTCTGGATATTCGATAGTTAGTTTGATAGCCCAATATTATCTCTTGGTAGGCACTTGGCACTATGTAAGTAGGTACTCTGGACTGATTATAGATATACAATGTGTTAAAAAAGGTGTAGTATCTAATATTCAAGGGGGTACATCTTTCCATCAATCTGAAATTCATTCAAACGAAAGAATTGCGAAATTCACCAAAACAAATATGACACTCCATACAAATTTGCCGATCAGCTGATATTTGTATGGCGAATAAATTGGTCAGCGTTTGACCCCAATCTCATCTGAAATCGAATTTGTCTTTCTTTTACAAGTCGTTCAGGTTGACGGGTACACAGAGGAGATCATCCTGATCTGTGGACGGGTAGATGAGACGACCCTTTCAGGTTTTGGTAATATTCCATAGATATATAATATAAAATATATAGTGTTTTATGGTAGAGATCGTCCAGACTGTAAATGTATTCACAGCTCATGGCACCTTGTCTCTCTGATGACACCTTTACTTAGTTATCTCTTGAGTGTCTATAGAGTGCCGTGCATTTTAAAACTGCACGATTACTGGACTCGGTATCTACCTATGACCTTTAATATAATTAATTTAATATTATTTTTGAGATACGAGTCTAATATAGGTCCTATATTATCGTAAGTAGATTAGTTTTATCAATTACTATAATTGCAATAATAATTATAACAGAAAGCTAATTATATAATATACTAAACTAAAACAATACGGCTGCTTAATATCTCAATAATTTTATCTAATCGAATACCTACTTCCGGTTTAGGAAAGAATGCATAATTTCCTGTGAGTCATGAAGTGTTCTATTATATTATCCTTCCCATTGCCAAATTGTCACACAAATAATGAAGCCAAACACAATATTACGACAACTAACTCACGTAACATCATTTATGATCTATGTCTGTGCGTAACACCACCCATTGACCACCTTATTCTGTTACTGCCGGCACCTCCTTTTTTACTACTTGTAAAAGGGTATTTACCTCTTAAAGCTACCTACTTCATAAAATTAAATATTAACCACGGTTATTAATAACCGAAGCTCTCCCGCAAGCTCCATAGAAATAAAAATCTGTGGATTGTTAAAAATATTGCACTCAATGTAAAAAACTCAGATTATACAAACCTTGTTTGTATGAGGTAAAAAACAAAATTAAGCTGCAATGAAGTACGGCGTATTATCTTATTAGAAGTTAATGACCTTTTTTATTGAAACGTTTAATGATTCCAAATAAAACAGTTAAGTACGAGTATTGTGGTATCGATTAAACATAAACTAACCGTTACATTATCACAGTGCAATCATATTATATGAATATTACACCTTTTGTAACATATTGTAAGTATGAGTAGGAATTACGAATCCAAACTGAGGATATGAGTGAATTCGTTAAAATAGATACATAATATTAATCTTATATTATGTAAGAACCCTACCTCATACTAATAAATATTGACGCGTATAAATCCATAAAAAATAATCAGGTATATTAATTTTTGCCAATAATATATATGAAATATATTAAAAATTAGATTTCCGCGTTTGATGCGGACGCGCAGCCCAGGAGACAGATAATGTGTAGACTGAATAGTGGCATAACGGAAGATCTCACGCCTAAATGCGCCGCTCTCCGGGAGTCTTGTTTCACCCGCATTTCAGCTTTGTTTCAGCTTAATTGTGGCTTAATAAAATAAAAATAATATATAAGTTTGCCCACAGAATATACAAATGTGCCCATACCCTAAAAAACGTTAATAAGAATAAACATAACATAGTACGCAGAAAAGATAGTTAAATAATTAATGGCACGAGTACATATTTTAAATAAATCTTTTTGATTTTGAGTCTTAAATATATTAAGTTATGTATATGTATGTATAGGTATGTAAGCGGTGCTTACACACATAATTTATTGTAATTAAGTACTTATAAACTTTTATGATTTATACTCAGTATATTGTGTGCCAATGTCAAGTATGGACGACAGGTGTAGTATAGTAGTATCTACGTATTACAATAAAGTGTAATAGTAATACTCAAGGGTGTGTCAAAGGTGTAATAGTAATTTACCCATCAAACAACAACTTCGAAAAGAAAGAATTACGTAATTAGCAAAAAAATTCTACTTCCTATATTGTATCCCTTATATATTGTAATATGAATCGCTGATCGGCAAATTTGTATGGGAAGTCGAAAAAAATACATTCTCCTCCCCCCGTCTTTCCCTCTTTAATAGGAAAATATCAGTCTGAAAAAAATCAATTACAAGGGATTAAATGTAGAGAATCGAATAATGATCAACTTTACTTAGCCTCCATGAATATTTCGAGAGAATTAAAAAATCTTGCTAATGCTCAAGTTATTAACGAAAAACGTTAACTCCCTTAAAACCAATATGGCGGCTAAAGTAGAAGTAAAGCGTAAAAGTTAGTCACCATTTTTAATTTAGACGCTCACTGACCCCCTAAAGGTAATGCAATAATTTTCGGGATGAGAAATAATGCAAAGCCTTCTGGCGCCTAAACGCGGTGTAGTGGGATACCGGGATAATTGCCTAACCCGTCTGTAGTATATCCCTACATATTATATTTATTAGGACACATTTTGTAAAAGTATTGCGCCGATAGGGACACGGAAGAGAAATCCCGAAATTCCGGAAAGGCCAGAGTCCCGGATATTCGCCTCCTCCTTCCGCCCCTCCCACGTCCGGTCACAGTACTTCCGGACCTTAACTTTTCAGCGATTGTGCTTTCACACTGAAAATAAAATGTTAGGGAGGAATGCGATCATGTTTGGCGTTTTTCCTTCGTAATATTTTGCTATACTTATTTCAGTTTCAGGTACTACTCCCTACTCGTATTCGTACTTTTATTTTACATGTAGCCTATATACTATATCTAAAAATTAAAGCATTTTTTAGGTAGATACAACGTAGGCAGGTGGTGATCGTCTAAAACCCAACTTGTAGTTACACATTTCATAGAAAATTCACATATGTCTATCATACCGAATATAATATATACACTAGGTACTTACTGTACAAAACATAACATACATTCACGCCTTTGTCCCGAAGGGGTAGGCAGAGGTGTACCCAGGACTCAGTCCCATACTACTTATGGGACTGAGTCCTGGGTACTGGGCGAAATGTGGGTGTATCTACATACACCCACATTTCGCCAGTATGTTATTGGTCCCATGTAATAGGGGGCGAGCCTATTGCCATCTACCGGGCACAGTTCCAGACTCCAGGCAGTTATTGAGATAATTCCTAATGGAAAAATCCAATATTTAACACTTTGCCTGACCTGGGGATCGAACCCGGGACCTCTTGATTGGCAGTCGAGCATGCGCCCTCTACGCCACCGAGGCAGTCAACTTAGTACTTACTGTACTTACTGTACGGTCGTTTTATATCGGCGAATCTATGCCAATATTATTCCATGTTATATAATAGCTGAGCAACTCGTTTAGACTCGTCAAGATAAACCGAAGGTACTTGTATTATAGTAAGAAGGTGTGTTTTAACATCTCCTGACCTTCTGTCCTATCGTGTGGCGGAAAACCAATAGATGGCAGGCACTTAGTTGTTTTATTTTCCAATAAGTAGTAATGATAATAGCTGGGCCACTTAGATATACTCATTCATATATTATTGAAATATATATAATACCTTATCAAATAGGTACTTGAGTGTAACGTTAGTCGTAAGACGACAGTAAAAGTCTTTCAAAATACTTTGGATCCTTATAATCTTTAGCTGTCGTTAATCGAACGTCTCATCTTTAGCAGTTGAAAAGAGAGCTAAAAGCAATTGAATGCAATTATTGAAAGCTTGGGCGGGTGTAGGTTACAAGCCGCTCTGTCTCGGGTTGATTTAGCGTGAGCTGGAGCATCTTCACATATCGCTTTACAATATTCGTATTAAGGCATTCTTTATGTCTGCGGTATTCGATACTTGATCGGCAGCTGCTACGGCGCCTACCGCTTCCGTAGAATGGCTGCGGATTCAATTCCATGCGGAATACGATATTTTGTTGATGGAAGCGAGATTCAAAGTATTATCTGACGTGGGCGATCTGCAGTTGTCTCGTGCCCTCAGGCCCATCCTTCGCAACCCGATACGTGGACAGCCTTTTGTGGTAGCTACAATAGATAATGCTGAATGACAAGAAAAAAGACAATCTTCACTGCCACTGCCGTCGCCTCGGTCATCAAATGTCTTGTTAAATTGCCAAGTGTAGATGAGAGCGAAGATAAGAGGTATCAATATTGTGAATCATAATATTTTAAAAGGTTACTTATATGAAAGTATGATGCCTACCTACAATTTTATCAAATTTCGTCAAGCACTTCATCAATAAAATTAACCAAAATGAATCACGTATAAAATTTTCTAATACTAACTGTGCCCCGCGGTTTCACTCGTGTTGACATCGTTTCCGTGGGTATATAGGGAAATAGAGTACCCCATGTGTTATTCGAGGGTCTCAACTATCTACATACCGTGTTTCTCCCTAATCGGTAACAAACATCCATCCATCCATCCTCACAAAATTTCGCATTTATAATATTAGTAGGATAGGATAGGATTATAGGATATTATTTTAAAATTATATTTAATTAAGTATGAGGTCCTATCCATTATGCTAGCAATAATCTGACTTAGAAAATGTTAGCCAATCCTACGGATATTGCAAAGTCTGGACATGACTGCAATGCCTATCTTACACTCCAACAATTGTTCAACATCATGCATCAAGTTAGTCAACAGAGTTTCGTTACAAGTTGCCTTCCTGCAACCTCCGACCTCCCTGACACAACATGACGGCGGATGCAGAATCTAGTGAAGTTCCACAATCTTAAAACTGTTGAAATAACAGCGTCGTTAGTGGAAATAATATGTCCAATGGCGACTATCAGATCGTAGTTCCAATTTTGCAAAGCTTAGTGGCACTAAGAGACGCTGCGGGTGCGCAGTGCGAGCGTGCGCCCTACATACATAATGCGCAGTGTTACGGCGCATTACGTGCGCCCCGTTATGCCGCGCGTGGTTATGCAAGTACGGAACCGGCCCGTGAGAAGCAGGCAACACCTGTAACACGGCCGACACCACGGCACACGCTCCGATTGCAACCCGCCTTCTAACGGCGTGAACTCGATGCCATAGGTAATATAGGTACACTGATCGACTGTATGATTGATTCGCTGTGCTTCTATAGAATTGCAGAACATGAGAAGATAGATAGACAGAGTCTTGCCTGTGCGACTGGTGAGCTCTCTATTACTAGGTACTAGGTAAATAGAGAGGCTACATACTACATACCTTCCTACCTGTCCCTGTAAGTATTAAAACCTGTCAAGTAAACTATCTCCCGCATATACTTATTTGTGATAGACTCCCTATACTTATTTTGTGATAGATACCTATTTAGTTTGAAAATTGAAACCTGTGACTGAAACGTAAACTATCACGTTTCAGTCTTGCGTCTCACTGTTTCATATCATTGGGCTCATTGATCTTAAATTATATATGTAGGCTACTTGTCGAAGTTCTTCCCGAAGATATGTATAATGACCCTGTACCATTTAAGGACTGCCTCGGTGGCGTAGAGGGCGTATGCTCGACTGCCAATCAAGAGGTCCCGGGTTCGATCCCCAGGTCAGGCAGTGCTTAAATATTGGATTTTCCATTAGGAATTATCTCAATAACTGCCTGGAGTCTGGAACTGTGCCCGGTAGATGGCAATAGGCTCGCCCCCTATTACATGGGACCAATAATATACTGGCGAAATGTGGGTGTATCTACTATGGGACTGAGTCCTGGGTACACCTCTGCCTACCCCTTCGGGAAAAAGGCGTGAATGTATGATGATGATGATAATGACCATTTAAGGGGATTCTAATTGATTATTATCACTAACCGTGTATAGGAATAATTTATCTCTAAGAATATCACCGAATGTGTACATTCACTCATTCACTATATTTTGAAATGAGAGCAGATTTCATAGAAGGTACATTTGAAACCAAGTTTTGATGTCTCCGCTACTAAAAAATGTTCTCGTCTACTTATAAAGGAGACGTCACGATTGTTGAGCAAACATGTGCGGTGCAGTTCCTTAAAAAACTTAAAGCTCTCTGAAAAAAAAACTCATAGAAAAAAAGACACTCGAAGTTGAAGCTTGCTCGTCTGACAGGAAATATGATATTTTATTTTAGGCGTGGGATCAAACTGAGTCGATAATTTGTGTCCCGAATAGAACATCTAAAGAAACGTTAAAATGAAATTGTTAGAGACGTTTTATGTTATATTAATAAAGAGAGGAAATATTTCTAACAATAATAAATTTCACCTTTCAAAGTTTGTGAAAAGGTAGGCCGAGATCCCGAATCTTGCCGTTTCAAAGGGACGCCGCATTTTTATATTTATTCATATGACACAAGCTATTAAAACTATCAAAGGTGTAATAAAATTAACATGAATTGGGAAGGGAATATAATGGGACGTGGAGAAAGTTTTGTTGACAAACAGAAATGCACCTGTATCGTTTGAACCGGAGTTAGGTGGAATTTTATTTTTACTTCCTATGCGGGGAATTAACTGATACGTTTTATGATCTTACTTCTAACCGTGTAAAATGTATCGTCTCACACGTCTCTGATTCTTTTACGAGGATTAACTCAAACTCAATTCAAAAATAATTTATTCAATTAGGTCACTTACTCAATCTTACACTTTTGCCGGTCAATGAAGATAAACAGTAATGTGCGTTCGGAAAACTACACTTCTACAAGAAGAACGCTCACAGGAAACTTGTAACTTATTTTTCAACTGATAGTTTTATATACTTATTTTTCAACTGATAGTTTTATATTTCTTAATAAGAATCACGAATACTTTTCTTCCGGACAGTCTTTTTCCTTTGGTTCCTTTAAATTTGACAAAACCAAGAATTGGACGAATCGACGAACGAAAAATACATTAATTCTAAGTTTCGTCGATTCATCCCAATAGGACGAACCTGAAGTGGGACGAAACGACGAAGGAGCCTATTTGGTTTGGTTATTGATTACATTCTTTTGTTTGGAAGGTGCCGCATGATGGCTACGCAGAAGTTTCCAGACATCTTTGTCCTCTATGTTCTGATTGACTTTGTAATAAGCTTTCTGTAGTAGACTTTATATAGGTTTTGAATTTACCCTCTGAGAGCCTCGTTAGCTTTTTTGGGATTTTATTATAGAAACCTACAGTTTCCTAAACATGACTTTTTATTTGTTTTAGACAATCTCAGTCTTGGTACAGTTTTTGTCTTTATTCCTAGTATTAAAATATGGAGGTCACCATTTTATTTGAATTTGATAATACATCACCTTACTGAATTACTGAATTTTGATGATTTATATCTTAAGCATAAGTAGGTATAATAAGTATGTAAATATTAATTTTGTAACTACAGCAGATGCCAGATGCAATTGGGAAAACCCGATCTGTTGACTACCTAGATGCAAATTAATATAATAGTCTACCATTATGTCGTTATTATACTACTAGTTCTAGCTGATAAGTTATATTAGTTATTATTATTATAGTGTTTTTACAGAATTAGTTGTCACAAACTGAGCCATACTCGTCGGACAGCCTGCGGACAGTCGAGCGCAATCAGTGGTCCATCTACATGGCTTCCGGGTGCTGATTGACGCTGATTGATATTGATTCTATTTATCTACTGCCCTCGGCTATTGGTCTCCAGATCCACTCGGAGACACTCGGATCGGACGCACTTGTTTGGCTACATCTGCTCTGTTACTAATATCACTTAGAATAGGTTACTTTAGGTACTTATATAAATTCTTCCTTATAGCATTGAAAGTAAGATAGAGGAAATACGCAGAGAGAGATGTCAAAGTTCTTAGCACTATCTGTAATAGTAAGTCTGTGTGTGGCTATTCAGGATAACATTTTTGGCAATTAGTTTCGTACATCGAACAAAAATTAGAATCCTCATAAAAATTAAACGTGACATGGCGACCCAGATTATTCAAAGTAACCGTATAACGGGATTTTAAGAACCGATGTAAAAGGTTTAACAGATCTCAATTTACTTTATGACCTTCTGCAGATGCCGGATGAAGCTGTCGTCTTTGCAGGCAACACCGTGTCCCAGATTTCCTAATAGCTTTTCCCGTTTGCCCTGCGGCACTGATCGCAGTATTCTGTTTCCTTCAGGGTCTATGCTTAATATTTTCCACTGACTAAGTAGGTAATAGGCCAAAGATAAGCTCTATAAAAAACCACCCACTTTATTGGTCCTAGCCTATTGAGATAACTAAAAAGGTCGCTCCATAATAAAAAGTTTAATGAGAATAAACACCATCAAGATCAGGAACACATCTTCCTGAACATGGGGAAACGAAACGAGTGCTTTAAAATTTAAAACCGGCGCCAACTGGTCATCAGGTGTTATGGTCATGGCGGCTGTATACGTTGTAAAAGTGCTCCTTATATGTTAATACGGCAGTGACGGTGTCGTTGCGCCTATAAAACCGTCTAGAGTGTAAACATACGTAAATATCGCGCCGCATGCTCTCGTAAAATCTATTTCTCGCACCGTTGCGGCTCAGCCAACATTCGAACTATTTTATATGCAGGACAATCAACACTGTTTATTTTCACCACCAATCATCGTTGGAGATTTTAACTAGCAGCTGATTGAGTACCAACTACTTACGAAAAGATTTATGCGGGAGATAATGATAATGTATGTTACTATGAAAAGCCGCATTGCAATTTTGAAACGTGCGTAATATAGAAATTCGATTATAAAATAGAACAGCATTTATTCGGAGATTCAAACAGACCGTTAGTGAAACGCCCACGTATTCCATAGGAAGTCTGGAAGTTAAAAATACGGCGTCTGCCGTTCTGGCGGGTGAAATCACCGAGAAACAAGCTGAGGTATTTCACGGTACGATCGTGGTAGTTGAGCCTTGTAGAGTAGATCGTGGCACAAAGGCGATGAGTCAGCGACAAGATTATTGGTCCTAATGTTGTCCACATGTGGGGCTACGGAGCCGCCAACGGCGCTAACGATTTGTCTTGATTGCCGCCACTCCCCGACGCACGCAGCGCTCGGTATTCTGAAGTGCGATCGCATGACGTAATCCACAAGAAAAGTTATTCGACGGGATAGCCAACAAGGAAAATAGATGTGAATCGTCGACGACAACGATAATGATCGATATAGATAAGTATATTATTGAAAATGTACATTGATAGGTAACCAAATAAGAAAAGTCGTGTTTTATAGGTATACTTTAAAAATCCCGGGTTCGATTGCCAAGTCAGGCAAAGTTTAAGCTCCATTAGGAATAAGTCAATGACAGCTTGGAGTCTGGAACTGTGCCCAGTAGATGGCAAAATGGATCGCCCCCTATGACAAGGGACCAATAACATACTGGCGAAATGTGGGTATTCTTTACTATGGGACTGAGTCCTGGGTACACCTGTATGCCTACCCCTTTGGGAAAATGGCGTGATTGTATGTTATAATATTATGTTACACTGACTCGTGTGATGGAAATGGATGGAAAGTACTTCCCATATTATTTTCCTGTTTCAAGATTGTACTCGTACACATACAGATATAGATCTAATATACCTACCACAGTACGTATATAGCCATATAGCGTGGTATAGCGAAAAGTCAGGAGCCACCAACATATAGAACCTACGAAGTACATTAATATACATATTTTATCTACGTAGCTATGTAGGTACCTAGTACCTTTATACAGGTTAAATAATAAATGATAATCAGCTAGTATTCTAATCATCATTGTACTTATACTCAACATTTTGAATATCTTATTCAGTATGTTTCGGAATTGAGTTTATTAACTCTGTAATTGCAAAGAAAATAAACTGCTCCATACATTTTATACAAGGAGCCTTTTTATTCAACAGCAAATTTTTCTTTGCGATTTCAGAGTATAATTCAGACATGGAGAAAGTTTTCCATATGATTACAACGATCATATTACCTTTGATTTTCGATCATTTTATAAACTAGACCTCTGTCACGGTAATGTAGATAGATACCATTACCGTGCCTCTGTGACAAGGCATCCTTTAAAAGTGGATGTTAATTGACGCTAACAGTGTGTTATACCTACCTATTATGAGTGGCTGTCTGAGTATCTATCTTTCCAAGTCGGAAGTCACTATACCTACCTTTATTCTAGTAAACATTCATTGCACATAATGTGTATCGTGCATTGATAATACTTATTTATTTATAAAGTTATAATGTCATCAACTCCACACTTTATCAAACAATATCAAAAAGAATGCTGTCAGCAGTCGGCGACTCTGAAACGTGTTATTGGCGACAATAGCAATCGAATATATTATTATATACAAGTCTTTGTGAGGCACAAACGCTCATAAAACCACACACTGAGCACACTGCTATTAATAAACGTAGGCAGGCTATTGACAAAAATTAAACAGAAAAATATGTGACAATAAATTATGTATTAGGTTGTGTCTGGAAAAAATGAAAGTTTACTATTTCACACAATTATTGTAATGTAGTAAGGTATAAAGTTACATAAATAAAGTTTACAAAAATAAAAGTATTACCAAAACAATTTTCATTAAGTTCCTAGGTTAGTTAGATATTTCATCCGTCACCTGAACAGGGCTCTTTATACTTTAAGAACTCTACCATTATGGGCACAATGAAAAACCCTGCAACCATATCGCGCAAATGCGATGCGGCAAGTCGCAAGCCGAGCATCGACCCTGAAATCGGACTGACGAGTCGTGGGGTCGCTTTAATGTAGAGCATAGATCCCAAACCTGAAGCTAGGTAAAACCTGGTCCGAGGGTAGCTGAGCCAGCTGGCACCGAGACGAGCTGTGTCGTTCCAAAAACCACAGCACTGGATGTAGATCGGCCGTGGGCTGCGGTTCAAAACCCTAAAACAGAAGTGAGAGTCAAGAGTAGTAAAACCAAAGAGAATGCGACTGATGAGGTTTAAGATTAAAATTGCGAGAGATAAAACTCGAGGTCTTATGATCTGATATATACATAAATATATAAAATATAAGTATAATAATAATAAATATGGGACAACTTCCACGCACGGTCATCTAACCCAAACTAGATTAGAAGCCTGTACTATGGTAACCAGATGACTGGTATACATACTTATATAATATAAGCTTATAAAATACCCAGACACAGATGAAATAAACATGTTCATGCACACAAATGTTTATTAACCTGGCCGGGTATCGAACCCGGAATCTGCGGCACAGAAAGCAGAATTACTACCATCTGAGCCAACGAGGCTGTCAAATAATTTGTATCATGTCAACACACATTTTTGAAGGAAGTGTAGTTCGAATTATACAGGTTTTTAGAGTTCCGTACCTCAAAAGGAAAAAGAAACCCTTTTAAGATCACTTCGTCCGTCGTCCGTCTGTCTGTCGGTCCCTCTGTCCAGACCCTTTTTCTCGGAAACGCGTTGAGGTCTCAAGTTGAATCTTGTATCAACAACTCAGGTCTACGCGATCCCTCGCGTCCTTGCTGCTGTAAAAGTCAAACTTCTAAGTAAACGCAATCAAAAGATACGGGACTCCACGGCGGATGATAAGTCGCAAGTTAATGATAATATGACAATATTAGGAAGCTATGCACATAATCTAAATAGTATGTATATATACTATAAAGATATAAATACAGATAAGGAAATAAGTGTCGTTGCTGGGTTTTCTGAGAAGCAACTCATATCGTTCGGCCGTATTTGAAGGAAAACCTACAAAACAATTCTCATAACTGACAAATATTTTGCTGAAATAGGTAGATGATACATTTACTGTGATAAATAAACCTACATAACATGCCCATTCAATTATTAACACCTGTGCTTCAAGTATTGGATAATAATATGCTGAAAACCCGCTGGCCCTGCGCAGGCGCATCTCGCGCGGCAGAAAGATACTTCGTTGATAAATACTCTTCACATAGACACAGTAATCTGTTACAATCTTAGGCTAGTACGAGTAGTGGTCTTATCGCCTTAGGCGATTTCTTCCAGACAACCGAATGGAAAGAGGTAAGTAGTCTTACATAGAAAATAACAAAAAGAAATAACCTACAGTTAATTTTTGGCTATTACAAGTGGCGGTCTTATCGTTTAAAACTATTTCTTCCTGACAACCGAATGGAAAGGAGTAGTAAGGAAGCTTTAATGGCAATAGGCTCGCCCCCTATTACATGGGACCAATAACATACTGACGAAATGTGGGTGTATCTACTATGGGACTGAGTCCTGGGTATTATACCTCTTCCTACCCTTTCGGGAAAAAAGGCGCGAATGCATGTTTTTTTTTATGTTTTTTAATAGTAATATATAATTCGCTGTTATATTTAATTACTAGCGACCCGCCCCGGCTTCGCACGGGTAGCAGAAGTAGGTATAGTGGACGTTTAACAGGAGTAAATTCGTGATACATTGTATTTTAATAAATATAACCCTAATGGTTTACGCAGCGCACGCAAATTAATGACTATTTCTGTTACAATGACCAAACCTTAACACATGTTATAATTTATCGTGGGCTATTTTGAAGATATTGATGAGTACTACAAACCCCTAGTACATTACTTTATTCTACCACCAATACTTTTCACACCACATGAAAAATAATCACTGCTTCGATTATTGTGACTAAACCAGAAAATATGGATATAATCTATGTATACTGTTTTGTAGGTATTGATAATTAATACAATCCCCTAGTACATTACTTTAATCTACCACCGATAGTTTTCACACCGCATGAAAAATAATCACTGCTTCGATTATTGTGACTAAACCAAAAAAGATGGATATAATCTATGTATACTGTTTTGTAGGTATTAATAAGTACTACAAACCCCTAGTACATTATTTTACTCTACCACCAATAGTTTTCACACCGCATGAAAAATAATCACTGCTTCAATTATTGTGACTAAACCAAAATAGATGGATATAATCTATGTATACTGTTTTGTAGGTATTGATAAGTACTACAAACCCTAGTACATTACTTTACTCTACCACCAATAGTTTTCATACCGCATGAAAAATAATCACTTTTTCGATTATTGTGACTAAACCAAAAAAGATGGATATAATCTATGTATACTGTTTTATAGGTATTGATAAGTACTACAAATCCCTAGTACATTACTTTACTCTACCACCAATAGTTTTCATACCGCATGAAAAATAATCACTTTTTCGATTATTGTGACTAAACCAAAAAAGATGGATATAATCTATGTATACTGTTTTGTAGGTATTGATAAGTACTACAAACCCCTAGTACATTATATTATTCTACCATCAATGCATTTCACAGCGCACGCAAATTTATGAATATGGTAATTATATTATGTAACACCTTGGTTCACAATATTGCAGTTTTCTTACGGATCCCCATTTTTTTTCAAAATCTCATATAGCCTATGGCACTCACACTGAATTAAGCTATCCATAAGTGAAAGAATTTTTAAAATCGGTCCAGTAGTTTCGGAGCCTATTCGTTACAAACAAAAAAACAAAAAAACAAAAAAACAAAGTTTCTCTCTTTATAATATTAGTATAGACTAGTATAGATTTATTAATTACTAGCTGTGCCCCGCGGTTTCACCCGCATAGTCTTTACCCGTGGGATCATCGGGATGAAAGGCAATTTTTAATGTTATTCCAGGGTCTATATACTGAATTTCAGCCCAATCGGGTCAAAAGTTTTGGCGTGAAAAAGTAGCAAACATCCATCCATCCATCTATCTAACCAAAACCGCGCTAGATGGCGCTGAAGGTGAGTTAGTAAGCTAACTCGCAAGCGTTTTGTTCACCTGTTAAAACGTAAGTTTATTACATTGTACTGAAAATTGAGATTTAATAATAAGTATTAGTAGTATTTACTGGCCCTGGCAATAAAATCTACCTACCAAATATTATGATAGGGATTATCTACCTTCCTGCTGCCACGGAACAGATAATACGTAATATGCGTAGGTATACTGCGTCAAGATAAAAAAGTAGATGATATATCGCATATAGAGCATTCTCACTCACCATAGCTTTTTAATAATTGGTTCATCATCCAGTTCTAAGTAGATTCCATCGGGAATCCATGTTAAGGCCAGAGGGTACCGAGGGCTCGGCTTCAGAGGCAAAGGGATGGGGTATTCCACCAGTTGAACAGGGCCCCTTGGCTTTTCTCTATGTGTGTGATGCATCAGTACTATCGTGCTCGCATCAACCTGTTGGGAAAGTACTAACATTTATTTTTTATCAGCTGCTAGTACCTAGTAGGTATACCTACTGTAGGTACCTACTGTACCCCGCGGTTTCACCCGCCGCTTGATCTTTCCTGTTATTAGTATTTAAGTACATATGTAAAGTTTTATGTGAATCGGTTATGAAATCGTATCAAATATACCTATTCAGCTCTTATGACCTACGTCGGCACTTACCTATCTATGTACAAATGCAAGTAGGTAGATAATTACACAATGTACCTACTAATGTAATAAATCGAATCTTTTTTTTTCTGTTATGGACCCACACGAATGTATTGCCAGTGTTAAGTTTTGTATTTATAGCCAGCTTACACGGGACATTCATGGACTTACCACGTTAATGTATTTATTTGCCAGTGTCAAGTTAGATACATTTTCAAGTTAATATGGTCAATTAGTCAATTTAGAGTCAGGGCAAGCCCAGTCAAGTCACAGCTCTAGTAAATGTGGTCTTTACAAAAAGCTGCCGGGAATTTGGTGGGAACACAACTTGTGTATCTTCGAAAACACTCAACACGTAATACTCCACCATTACACTCGAAAATGCACCGATAATTGATAAAGATACGGGAGCCAAGCTGTACTCTTCGGCTTCCCGCCAAAACTCCATAAACAATCTTTGACGAAGATATCAAATCTGACATTTCACATATAATATATTATATTATGGCACAGTGCACAGTGCAGACCTAATTTTCATCAAGTCTCTTTTACATTAAAACATCACTAGTTTTCATGTATTTAATAAAAACTTGCACAAAAAAAAAACTTAGAAAGAAAAATGACTAGACTTATTTTGATTAAATTGGATTTTTTACTGAAAGTTTGTTTTGTTATTTTCTAGTTCCTAGTTGTTTTTGTTTTAATTACGTAATTAATTACATCAAATTACATGTTGTATTTTTTATATCTTCAAAAATGTGAGCACGTGTGAGCGAGAGCTAGGTGTGCAGCGTTGTCAGGAACTTTTAGATAATCTATGGTTATAGCTAAATTAGGTTATCTGAGCTATGGTGCTCCACGAACTTTTAACCCCATATATATGTTTCTCGTAGGTATACTAATCAATTGTTTTATTTTACCCCTTAGGTACCTACCTACACACCTATATATACGTTTAGAATTCATAGAACAGCCGGAAAGCCCATTTTCCGTTTTAGTTTTGTTCGTTTACCGCGATAAACAACACAGAAAAGTGGATCACTCTTTCAAATGTTTGTCTAACACGTCGTTAAGATTGAAAGGGCTTCAGTATTCTGCAGGTTAATTAAAGCGTTTTATGGCTGAAGAAGTTATATTACGTTACCGATGAAAGATTTAGGGACAGGGAAATACGAGTGCAACTAATTTTGTGATATACTGGAATTTGACATAAATCTAACTTATCTAGTGGAAGATTAGAACATAATAAGACCGGGAAAGTCAATGGCAAACTAAAAGTTAAGTAGGTACTACAAATCCCCTAGGGGTTTGTGTACCTACTTATATCTTCAAAATACCCCGCGGAAAATTTATAGGTACATAATGTGTTAAAGTTTGGTCATTGTAACATAAATAGTCATTAATTTGCGTGCGCTGCGTAATCCATTAGGGTTATATCTATAAAAATACAATGTATCACGAATTTACTCCTGTTAAAACGTTCACTAAAGGTACCTATTTCTGCTACCCGTGCGAAACCGGGGCGGGCCGCTAGTATAATAATAAGTACCTAATTACATAGGTATGTAGGCATATTGTGCAAGGATACGATGATTTCAAGGAACTCAAGGTTTTCAGTCCAAATTTACAAATAATTAAGGTATAAGATAGATACTATAGGCCTACTGCCCGTATGTTTATATAACAGGAAAAAAAATGTATATAAAGACCTACCTAAAGTACCTGTAAACACCCGAAAGTTATGTAGATAGTAGATATCTATCTACCTATCTACAGATGAAATCACGAATAAGCAGGTAGGTATATATAAGTAAAACGTATATATAGGTATAAATAGAAGACGCTGCTTGAATCATCTTTCATAGATGTAGATATAGGTATGTCATAAGTCCAATGATAACATAGTAGTTATTATTGTTTGACGTAGGTACGATTATAAAGTTGAATACAATAAATAATAAACGAATAGATGTTTTCCTTGTATGAGTGGGTAGTCAGTAATATAGTTCGATGACCGGAGTTCGGAAGCGACATCCCAGTGGAAGCGGAATGGCATTTCCGTTAGTTTCATACGGAAGTCGGATCGCCGTTTCCGACTTAGCTAGCTACCTTCCTCCATAATCTACTTGGACACTATACTCGTAGGTAGCCTACTTATCTGTATAGTTAATACCAGTAAGTAAGAAATTCTGGTTCGTTACTTAGAGCCACACTTCTGGAGCGCCACGATTTCAATTAATTTAATTATATTATTTTAAATCTAGTGCTGTTTTATTTTGGTGTAAGTGTACCTATGTAATATTATGTTTATTCAATTTTTTTACGCTATTTTTAAACTACTGAACCGATTGAATTTGGTATGTAGATAGACAGATTTCACTCTGAAGCCAACTCTGAAATCGTGAAATTACAATCATCTATACGACATAAGTATGGTATAAGTATAAGCCAAACATTTTATTTAAGGCCTTATTTACCCTAGGTACTTCCTACCTACCTACTATTTCTGTAAATAAAAAAATCGCAGTTGTCACCAGTGGCCAGTGTTAACCAAGATGGGGACCAGAGAGATGTAATTACCCCTGTAAACTGTATAACTGCTGCCGACTAATTAATTCTGTGTATATTATAATATACTATAATATAATAACTTACAAAGTAAGTACCTACTTACCTAGGTAGGTACCTACATACAAAATAAAATCTTATTTGATTGAACATAACTAGAACCAATCTTCATAAATAGAACCTTCTCGTAACTACAAAAACAAAATTACTTAACTATTGTGACACAGCGCTACGTCATAATAACATAGATACATGTTGTTTACACATGGGTAATATTGACTTTTTAAGCCCATGAACTAAAAAAGACCTGAACGATTTCAAAGCTAAAATTACAGGGCCGGCTGTACCTACAGTGCCTGGGTGTGCGGTGTACGGCGCCCTCGGGCCCTCGTGCGCCGACTGTCAGGGGGCGAGCGACACCTCTACACTCGGACTCGGTGCCCCATGAAACCCTGCGCCCGCGTTATTTCGACTTAAAATGCTGGCACACGAGTGCTACACGGGCTAGAGCCGGCCCTGCTATAATACTTAATAATAATTCTACATGACCTGCTCTGGTTCAATTTTTCTTCGTGGATTATTGCATATTATTGGAGGCAATGGACTAATGGAACGCTCCTCTATTTCACTCATGGAATGAATGAAAGACCTAGGTATAATCACTCGTTGCTTTATATAATTTAGCTGTTTAAATTGCACTGGCTATTATAAATCTAATAAAAATAAGACCAAGAAATGTTTGAAGTAGAATGACATTGTGATTAATCCTCCGAGCAATATTAATCCAATTCAATTCTTATTTTGTGGCTTGTGAAAATATTAATCCAAGATTAATCAAGCCACAAAATAAGAATTGAATTGAATTGAATCATAACAATTTGACATGACTGACTAAATTGACTAAGACATATGATACGGAAGGCCAATGTCAGCTGAAGCCCTCTATAATCTAAAGAGGTTCTTATATGATGCCTAATGCCGTATAGTACTAATATAGTGATCTGTGTATCAGATTTGATGTGACTTATGATCTGTGGATGTGACTGACTATGAATTAGTACTAATAATAATTAGGTATTGCTCTGCCTATAGGTATTATACCTAGTGATCTGTGACCTGTGTTATGAATGGATGTGACACAATATTAGTATCAAAGAGTGTAAAAAGTATAAAAAGTCCAAAGAATGATTTGCACAACAAAGTTATTGAAAAAAGTTTTTATCGAATTTCAAGACAGTCGCGGACAAAAGCATGTTTTGGCCAATTTCGAAACTGAGAAGCTTCGCTCGCTCGGCCAATAAGTCTACAATACTATCCTGGAAAGTAATGTGGAAGCGGAATAGGTTTATCTACAATCTGCGTCATTATAATTATTTATTTGACCAAACAAACTTTTATATTATCGTATCTACCTGGTAGTACCTAGGTAGGTACAGTTGAATCTAAAACCTCATAATCTTTTCTTATCCATTTATTACATCAATATTCTAATAAATATATACCTAAGAAACATAATAATAATAATATATTATTTGTGCGTAGTTTAGCAATAGCCAGGGGCCAGGGCACACCATCCATCTAGAAATCACAATATTCCTTGCACCTAGCGGGGGCTGTCTTTGAGGTCACCTTCTGTAGATGGTTTCAGAGATGGACCCCGATAGGTGTTTTCATTACTTTTAGATTGAAAGCTCCAAGGGGCCTCTGCAAGTTGGACTTAAAAATAAATTGTTAAGGCATGCATACGTGTATGAATGCGTAGTGTATGTGTTAAAGGGTTCCATGCCTATATGGTCTCCGTGTACGGTGTAAGCCTATATTAAAAGACCGGGACCTCTTTTTCGAGCGACATTATAATATTATATTATTATATGCTTACTAATTACTTAGTAAGAGGCCGTGTTCTAGGTAATGTTTTAGCATTCATTAATATACCTATATTATATAGATAGACCTATATTATACATAGATAGGGCGCCAACGCCAACGCTCATCTTGAATGCGATACATATACCTAGAAGTATACTTATATAGTAAGTATACTTACATACCTACTTAGTCGGTGTATGATTTGCACTTGAACGAATTAACCACCGTCCTAAGATCTGCATCATGGTTGTCTGGAAGAGATCTTTCTGAGCGATAAGGTCGCAAGTTGTTACTATTTTTAATTTTCTTCTGTTGTTCTGTATTATTGTGCTAAGTACTAATAATGAGTTATCATTAATTCATTCTGCTTTACAAATAATATGATAAAAGTTTGTAAAAGGCATTCGTGTCACGGTAATGATATCTATCATTAGCGTAGTCGCACATTCCATGATAAATATTATTAAGTATGTGTAGTTGTATAGGTACTCACAGGTATACTATGAAATACTGCTATCTGCCTATCAGGCCAAGCCACAGAACAAGGGCCCAGCCGACAGAAGCTTCCTACACAATACGCGTACTTGCTTACTATCATGGTATTAGTACTATTGGAGAGACAGGAGTTGCCAGTAGGAAGTTCCAAAGTGTTTCACCTGAAGACGGCGATCACACGTTGCCCTATTGGGCAACGAAGCGCTAATGATGCAAAGTTATTTATGGATGGAGTATTCACCGTGCAGTTGCAACACCGTCTGAATAATATTGAGTAATCGTGAAAGGCGTGCGCTGTTAAGACACGGTTGCGTTTGCGGCGCGTGACGGCTCCCGCGGGAACGGAAGTCTTGCGCACTTCCGGTCCGGCGCACGGACCGGAGATCCGGCGCGAGGCGATGTGCCGGCATGACTTCGCCGACACTTGGGTATAAGCACTTGCTTTACTTTTTATACTCATGTTGGTAAAATAGTAAACCGTTGAAAATTTTTGTAACGATTTCCTGTTTGTGTATCAGAGTTTTACAAACTCGAAAAAACCCTATACCTAATACCTACCTTTCTACTAAACTTAAAGATGTAGAGCTCTGAATTTAGGGTTAAATTACTTAGATACCTATCACCAGCTTCATCCTGAATTTGGAAAGTTATTAATATTTATTTTAATAACCTTTGAATTAGTGTATATACCAACCTATATACATTATGTTATATAATGTAAATATATGTAATTAAATAGTTTTTGGCAGGACGCGATAAAAACAGGTGGACAGTTTAGTACCTACCCAAGAAAAGGACGTCGTCAAATGTGTCGGAAATCGCAGGATGGGACCGAACCGGACCGGATAAAGTGGCGTACGGCGTAACCAAGATGAGGTCCAAACCCAGCAGTAGGTGGATTCGGGCTGAGTAGATAGATAGATTGATAGACGTAGTTTTATATGCCTGTCCACAATATAACTCATCGCTGCAAAAACAATTATCGACCTAATCAGCGATCAAAAACCCTCGCCCACATCAACACGTCAACTCAGGACTGTTTGTTTACGTAATCAATAAAATTATCGTAGTCGTATCACGTTGTCAGTTATAATCAGATTTGTTAGGAATTAAAAACGAACCTGGTAGACTAAACAATGAGATCAGCTGGTCTTATTGCGGTACGTACAGAACTCCTATTATTCCGACGGTGCGGCATCGTCATTTCATGTTTTGGGATCATGTTCTCATTGCTGTAACAAAGGGATATTGTTTAACCAACACTTATTATTATGTTGTCCGGTTAAGTTGCCATTTAAATTGTAAACAAATGACCCGTGATTGGATTAAACATTTGCTCTTATGTAGTTATATGTACTTACATATAAAGATTGAAGTTTCGTTTAAACTTTCAACATCCAGATGGAGGTAGGTATTCAGGCAATAAAGCATTCTGGCATAATGAAGCTGAAAAAGTACTTATTAGGTACCTACTAAATAATCTTATGACCCTATGTCCGTGAACGTTTAATTTTTATTGTACCTACCTAGGTATACTATAAAAAAAATTAAACCCTACAAGTTTCTTGTGTGTTCTTCTTGTAGAGTGTAGAGGTACCTATATTTCAAAATGCACAGTAGATTCATTAGTTAGTACTTAGCTCTACTTACTGGCCTTTAAACATCTCTTTCTCTTTTTTCGAAGTTTGAATACTCACGAAGGGTTCCGTAATTCGGAGTAATATTCGGCCTATATGTAAGTATACTGCTGGTCACTCGTATACAATCGAAGCGACCGATGTTTAATTAAAATAGCCAGTAATTTTCACATTCTCACGGAATGCAGCTCTGTACCTACTTTGTTTGTGTTGAGTATGTATGTAACCTGGAGTTTCTCGGAAACCGAGCAGAGCCGCGGCGAGTAACGGCCGATGTCCGTGGGAACGGTCGCTGCTTCCGGTGCTTCGACACTCTTAACTATTTCCTTTGTAGGGTGACCTCGGATTGAGAAGTTTTGTAATATGGGGTCTCTTGATCATAGTTTCTTTTTCGATATAACTACTATAAGGCGTGGATGGCGTGATGTAAGTAAAACCCAGCAGTGTGTCAACAATGGCTAATAATATAGACATTTTGTGTGGTGTCTGTTTATCATTTATATACTTCTTTCTTTATTATAGTGCTCCCTTCTCAATGATACCTACATCTCTATCTGGACGAGGCATCCTCTGGCTCATTTTTCAATAGGAACCTACGTGTATGTAGAAAAAATTTAACAGCAGCTAAATCTAAAATACAATAAGTTAATTACACATCAAACTTGTGTAGACACAAGTTATAAGTGTATATATTTTTCACGGACGTCATCTTCGACACTTGTTCATTTTAAAGCTTTAAAGCTTTTGAAGCTTGTTTGTACGTAAGTACAATACATAACTATAGATAGTTATGGACATATTGTACAGTTTTTCTCGATCTTCACCGTACATCTAATAGGTTGATGGTTAGGTGATAGGTGCCTATAGCAATTCCAGTCCGTTGACCGTTGGTAACAAGTAAGTGGAGCTCCAACTCGAGCGCAGTCTTGTTGTTATCTGCCGGAAGTCAACGGCGCGACGGAAGCGCGCAATCTCGACCAATTGGACGCCTGACGCTCGTCACGCTCCGTGCGCATGCCCCCTATTGCGCTCTATTTGTATGTTTATATCAAAGACAATTATAACTCTTCTACATTGTTACTAAAGCTTTATATGAAATAAGTATATTACTCATATGTGTGATGCCAAAACAACAGTAGGTACACAGCTTTATAAAATAGCCAATTTGGTCCAAGTCATCAATGGTTGTCGGCTGAAATTGGTTTGTTCTAGACTGGCGACTGGTTTATTCTTGACTGATGAACGGGAATACGTCGTGTAGGATTCGTTTTTAGGAACCTTTCATAACATTTCTTTTATCTCGTTATTATACTGATCTAATGAATTCCAGCGCAGTTACATTCTCAAGAATTAGGAGAAGAGCTCCGCAAGATATAATAAAGGATTAAGAAATATTAGTTGGATGGGCCACTGGGCACATACCACTCACGACATGCTCCGCAGACACCCAAACTCTCGCTCAATGCCTATTAGGCAGATTGCAAGAAGCATACAGTATAAAAAAAAAAAAACTTGTTATTAAGACTTGTTTTGAACACTTAGGTATGCAAGTAAGTAGAGTAAGTAAAGGCTAAAGGCCTATTCAGACCTCAGCGTTATTCGCTACCGCTCTGGGTAGCGGACTTAGATCATACAAACCAGTTTGTTGTATGTTTGTATGATCTGAGGTAGCGGTACTCCAATTTCGCTCTAGCCGCGGAACTGTATTGTAATACCATTCGAAACCCCCGCGGTATTTCCCGCTACTCAGAGGGGTAGCCAATAGCAAATAACGCTTAGGTCTGAATAGGCCTTAATAGTTCATGACCGTAGCCTGTGAAGTGGGATGAACTTGTGTAGGTAACCTTACAAAGTTTCTATAGAAATTCTCCAAACGCTGGAAGTAGGTAGGTACTCCTACAAAGTTTTCACAGTAAAGCTTTGTATCGCAGATTTCATAATTGCCCACTAAATAATATGCAGGTATTAGTTGTAGAAATATCGATTAACGATAGGTATTATACCTCTATCGGTGAGTGTGAGATGTTGAAAACTCCTAGAACAAGAATATTTAGTTTTTAGTTCTAGGAGTTTGCAAGGAGGTCCGAAAAGTAACGCCAAATTCAATCAATTAGTGAGAAGTTGAGTTAATCAGTTTGGTAGCTGTATCCCATTTCACAATTGTAATGGACTCTGTCCCAATTAAATTATTATGCTTTTAGCTCTTACTAACTGAAACAACGTGTAAGTAGGTTAGTAAAGGTACAAATCAGAAACAACGGCTCTTATACAGTTTAAGCAAAGAATAATAACTATTACTACGTATTAGTTACGAGTTTCAACTACAACGTTACTATGTTAATAGCTGGATACTTTTACATTTAAGTAGGTATGTGCCTACCTAGCAACATGAAGCGGAACTGACGACTTAACCAAACCAGCTTGAGCTCGGTTACGCTACGGTCCTTCCTAAGTTTACTTAGAGAAAGGGAACTCAAACGTACGTCGAACGGTTCAGACGTAGATGGTCGGTGCTCTGACATTGACCTCTACGACGGTCGCAGAGGCCTCTTCTCGGCGGGCATACATATTCATTATAATTCATCTACATTTTAATGAGTTTGGAGATGACGGCGAATGGCGACGCGTTCATCTACTCTGATGTGCTTTTCCATTACGAACCATAGAAAATTGTTTTGGTCTTTTGTGATTTATTGACATACCTATTTTTCAGGTTCGTAAAGTACATAGGTACTACCGTCTACCTATTTACTAATAAGTAATGAAATTGTACATAATTATAGCAACTTAGTGTCTAAACATCACACTTAAAGGTGAAATTCCTACTGACGATTTACAATGTAGGTATGTAGGTACCTAATGCAAAATATAGGTAGATAGGCAATAAGCACATATCAATTTTACAATTTATTTTATTGTAGAACAACTGTTTACCACGATCACGGTCGATTCTTGGTACCTATAACCATTTGTAAAGGTCATTAATTGGTATTCAGATTCCAGAAGTCTCGTTCTAAGATTCTTTATAACATATCCGACTAGGTATACAATAAACATAAAAAACGAAGCACAAAAATAATTTAAATGTTGCCTGCTCTATCAATTCCAAAAGCAAGTTTTTATAACTTCCTTCGCAATTTCAAATAAGAATAATTCTCGTCGAAACGAGCTAGACTGAAGTTCCGCATGACCTTCAGACCGTCCATCGGTAAAAAGTTTGGTCCTCCAATCGTAGTGGCTATAGACACCATACTTGTTTTACTATTGAGGATGAAAACTACTTACATTTGAACACTAAACTCAAGGAAATTAAGTATAAGCAGGCCTGGGACACTTTAGAGGTATAAGCTACAAGCAAAGAATAATAACTATTACTACGCTACAAGACTGCCTCGGTGGCGTAGAGGGCGCATGCTCGACTGCCAATCAAGAGGTCCCGGGTTCGATCCCCAGGTCAGGCAATTGTTAAATATTGGATTTTTCCATTAGGAATTATCTCAATAACTGCCTGGAGTCTGGAACTGTGCCCGGTAGATGGCAATAGGCTCGCCCCCTATTATATGGGACCAATAACTGGCGAAATGTGGGTGTATCTACTATGGGACTGAGTCCTGGGTGTACCCAGGACTCAGTCCCAGAAGGGGTAGGCAGAGGTGTACCTCTGCCTACCCCTTCGGGAAAAAGGCGTGAATGTATGTTATGTTATGTTTTTTCTACACTACAAGTAGCTGGGGCGTCCGTCTTGACGGGTAATTTTCTATGGGCTAGACAGAGAGAACAGATAGAGACATACGTGATAGAAAGAGAGGCAGCTTGTAGATTAATATATAATAATTAGTGCGACCTAAGTCGCACTAATTATCGCTATATTACTATATATATATTGCACTTTATTGCGTCGAAGCTAGAGTCGCTATATATTTGAAAGATTTTGAGGAGTGTCCTTTCTGTCCCTTTATTATTAGTATTCTGTGGTATAAGGTACAAGAGATAGGTACGGTGCGTAACGACAATGAACTATACTTAGTATATTATACAGTTATATAGTTTGTAGGAAGATGATAATATTTTGCATAGGTATGTCTTATCAAGTAAATAAGACTGATTAACAAAATACGATTATAAAGTTGTATTATCGTATTCGAATATAATTACATTGATATAAGATAGAATATTATGTGTAAAATGTTGAATAAATTATGAAACTTTAGCAATGTTTTATTAGATAGGAGTAAATAGGCTACTTAGTATCCGAAATAAACTTAGAAGACAGAAGTAGTAGTAAACCTCAGTTGTCATCTTCCTGCCCTTATCTCACACTAGGTGAGCGGGGGGTCGGTCATCTCGCCATTTCAGTCTATCATCCACCATCTCTGAACTCACTCCTTTTTCAAGCATAACCTGATTCACACGGGTCATTTAGGACGTCCGCTTCTCACATAACTACTTACATTCATCTTCATAGTCCTTTAGGTCACATGATTTTCATCCCTCTGCATAAGATGTCCGTCCATACCTAGCTAGTCTTCCTCTCTTGAGTTTCTCAGGCACTGGTGCATCTTTTATATAGACTTTCCTTTTCTCATTTCTAATTTTATCCATTATTTTCACTCCATACATCCATCTCAACATTAGCATCTCTGCTGCATGCATTTTTCTTTCATCCACCGCTTTCGTAGCCCAACACTCTAATCCATATAGAACGACAGGTCTTATCACGGTCGTGTTAATCTTTCCCTTTAGTTTAAGGGGCAAACGCGGATCGCAAGTAAACCTCAGTATAACTAATTATTCTATATCAGTATTATTAATTGTATTGGTAGGCCTCTTTTGCAGGAGGCCGCCTGGGGAAGTACCACACCTTAGCCAGTTATTCATTCGCCAAGCAGTAATGTGCAAACATGACTGTGTTCCGGTATGAAGGGCAATGCTACCAGCGAAATTACTGGGCATGATGAGATTCAACAACTCATATCTCAGGGTAACAGGCGCAGTACAGTGCCGCGCAGAATTTTGAGTTTTAAAATACTGGGCGGCACTGTGTCTGATATGGGCAATCATGATGCTTACCATCAGGCAGTTGATCTGCTCGTCTTGTCACTCACTATCATAAAAAACTTACTACTTGAATCAATAATTAATAATAAAACTAATGTTTATAGTACATGTAAGTAGGTACCACCCACTTCGGCCACTTTAGAAACTAATAGTTCGAAACCAAGTTTCTAAACAAGAAAAATAAATCCGTTTTGGAAACTAATTTCGAATAAAGAATATTAAATCAGAAATAAATTAAAACAGATAAGGTAGAGTATGGTAGGAATACCATACTCTACCTTATCTATGCATCCATCAACCTAAAACACGAACGAGTGAACTATGAAAATAAATACATATATAATATGAAAAAAAAAACACTCATTATCCAAAAAAGACTAAATGAATGGTGGCCCTATTTACTCATATAAAATAATATGTGATCGGAAAGTCCCGGACCATCTCGTTTTCAGAATAACACTTGGCGAACCGGTCGTGGAGTCGCATCGGCAAATATCAACTTGTTTCCTTCCTTGCGGAGGCTGCGTGTTCACAAATATACCTACCTATACTTACATACTCACACCTACCTACTGTCATAATAATATGATCATATTCTTTATCCTCATAACATAAATATTAGGGCCAGTCTTCAGAAAGAAATAGACTCGCGCGCTAGGCTCTTATTACATAGGATTTAAATCGTAAGTAGTTAACTGGCTAAATATGGGATCACTGACCAAGTGTACGACTATGGGTCCTGGGTACAACTCAGCCTAACTATTCTGAGAAATAATGCGGTGTTTATTTTATTAGTATAAGTAGGCCTGGGGCACTCCGCAATAAAGGTATGAATTTACAACAGGGGCGTCCGTCTTGATGGGAAAATTTCTATGGGATAGACAGAAAGTACAGATAGAGAGAAGCGCAATAGAAGGAGAGGCAGCTTGTAGGGTATTATATCGATAATGAGCTGAATTGCACTTTATTATGTAGAATCTAGAGTCGCAATTTGTTTAAATGATTTTGAGGAGTGTTTCCTTCTGTCATCTGTCCCTTTAGTATTCTGTGGTATAAGGTAGCTCTCAAAACCAAATTAACAATTCAATTTTTTTTTATAACTAGAACATCATCATCATCATCAGCCGGAAGACGTCCAGTGCTGAACATAGGCTTCCCCCATATGGGGGGATTTTGCCTTAATCACCACGCTTGGCAGGCGGCTTGTTATGTTCTAGATTCTAGCTAGTAGCTACCGTCAACTCATAGAGCTTTCGCCCATGACGATCGTAGGTGTATCGCAGGAGTCACTGTTATTCATCTTTTGTTAATCTTAGATTGGTATAATAACTGTACTATTTTTGAAATTATTTTGGGAGGTGCGAGAAGGGTCGGTTGTAGGCAGTAGGTGTAGGTACTAAGTTCTACGTATACCAACGGAACGCGAAAAAAAGTAAACCTAGTTATTATTAAGTCTGGAACTGTGCCCGGTAGATGGCAATAGGCTCGCCCCCTATTACATGGGACCAATAACATACTGGCGAAATGTGGGTGTATCTATTATGGAACTGAGTCCTGGGTACACCTCTGCCTACCTTCGGGAAAAAGGCGTGAATGTATATATGTTTTTTTAGTTATTATTTTAATATAATTCTTTAGTTATTATTTGTTATTATTTCAACTTCATTGACGTCATAATATTATTATACCCAACATATTTAAAACAATGAAAGCCTAATTATCGTTTTATATTAGGTAGGTACCTAAGTGTAACACATAGGAAACCTACCTAACGCCACCTACCTAGTTAAATTAAATTGGTAATAATAGCGTTAGGCACCTTTATAGTGAAGAAATTAATGTCGAATAATATTATATAAAAAGTATATTTTTTATACTATTTGGAAATTGTCTCACAGATCGCCAGTAAACAGGAGACGGAAGTCGTAATTTTAGTAACCAACATGCAAAACTCAATGGATTTATCGATTGAGTTTAGCAATATGGCGTCGGGTTATTTATCTATTTACCCACCTCCTGGCGCCGAACTTCCGCCGGAAACGGCGTCGTCTCCGTTCTAACCCTTACCGCAGTTCCGGTTTCCGGTTGTCTTTCAAGTCACTCTAGGTTTCCTCCCAGTCCTCCGATATAAAGGCTTTTCGCTTCACTAAACAAATAAAGATTTTTATTATTAATCTGATATCAATAAGTACTAAAAAGTAAAAATTATTAGAAATATCAACTTTATAATTAGTACATATATGTAGATCACAAGTCTCTAAATGTAATGATAAATATTAATTCAAATTAAGTACATACTTAGTACAAATGCCTTTTGTTTTAATTAAACAATACTTACTAAATCGCTAGGTAAGTTATAAACGGTTCGAATTTTCACAACTTCTAATTTAAATAAATTAATAGATATGTTTATCTAACGGTCATATAACTACGCATCTTAATTGCAGTAGTCTCCAGGAAGCTTTTGTCTGTTTAAGTATCGTCGCAATAATTGTGAGCTAGAAATTATGCGGAGTTCTCTCGAACAGGTTTCGCAAGATGAAGAGACTGGCTGGGCTGTTGCAAGCCATCCGATAGACGCTTCCTTCATTGCGTTACTGCAACACAGCCACCGCCCAATTTCTGTGGTTGCGTACGCGTTTCAAGCCTTTCCTTTCAATCCTGTTTTAAATGCAACATAACGTAATAACGCAACGTTCAATTTCGTAGTTTGGATTGGATTAAGAAATGGTACATCACTAATTTAACTGACTGGCCAAGCGCTTATTTGACAGCATTTATGGAGTGGATAAGAAAACAAAGCTCATACAGTTCACAGCTTACTATTTACTATGCTATTAAACCGCGCCTGATGTAGCAAGAGGGTTGAAGTGGTATGTTAGTATATTCGTTCCTAATTGATATTTATAATTTCATACCCCAACTGATAAACTGACACCTTTGCGCTTCAGCCGTTTCGAGTTTCGACCGGCAGAGGAGAAGGGGGTATCAAACCGCAGGATACTCGTAGTAGAGTAGGTAGAGAACAATATGAGCTTTTTTTGTTTCAAAACCAATATGGTGTACCTATTGTTTTACTTTGCCTCGTAAGTTCGTACATGAACTTATTATAAGTACTTAATTAATTAACGAAACAACCTAAAATAGCAAGTTATTGCTTATGAAATAAGGTGATATTAGTATACGAGTGGATACTTAATTGGGAACTCACATGCAGGTTGCGCAAACTATTAGGTCGCGTCTTGAATCTCGGCCCAGCCTGTTCGTGGCTCAGCGGCGCGACGCAGCGCAGTGGTTGATACTTAATGCTTACGTCACGCCTCAAGCTACGGATTGGGTCAACTTCGGCGCCTGCGCTTGTCCACGCGAGTTATGTCATGTGAACGTGCGTGTGTAACATACATACGCGCTATGACAACCCCTTTTGTGGGTTACAAAATTTATAGGCCAGTTCAACATTATGGACATCCATTGAAATTGATTATAAATTGAGGTCGAATCACTGAGCATTTTTACTTGCATTGGTCAAGACTGTATTTATTGTTGCATTGCAAAATGTTCCATAATTCAGCTGCATGATAACGAAACCCACTTTTCAAAAGACTGTCTTTCTGTGTTAATATTTTTGGTCGAAATCCGACAGATGATCCAATTTTACTTACTTATATCTGATAGCGCTTCGGCGCGGCGCGGTTTGGGGACATCGTTCTCATAGGTGAACAGTTCTTAACCTATATAAAAAATATTATAGTAGCCATCAGTATGCAGGCGAGTTGCCAATTACAGCGGAGACCTACTTTCTTACCTTCGAACTTTTACTTCCTGCGGGCCTGGCGAGGCGGCCGGTCGCACCACGCAACGGATTACGAAAGTGGCGCGAAATGCTCGGCCGACATTCGCGCTGTGCTTGCGCCACCTTCAGGAAGTGGCCGCGGGATTACGTAGTTGTACGCCTGGGGCCCGGACACCACCGCCACCCACCACCGCCTGGCTTGAGAAACAAGCACGGGAGCTTGTGGTCGCGACCTGCGTTGCCTCACCGCCTTACCACAGCACCGCACACCTCACCTACATGTACTCGTAACACCGCAGAGTATAGAAGGAGTAGCTAGTTTATACTACATGCTAGTGGACTTTACATAAGCTGTGGTACACAGTTATTGAGAAGTGGACAGTAGGCTGATTTTTAGCAGTATCTACTTAGATTAACTACCTATGCATGGCATATAAACGATTTCTACAGTAGAAAAGCAATATAGCAAATTTAGTTGTCAACAGAAACTGCAAAGAAAACCTCACTATCTAAATCATAAGGAAGGCAAATTGCGGTACCTAGAGCAAAACAGGCAGTTGGAAGTGGAGTTGGTTGAGACGACTGTAGAGTTGTTGGAAGAGATATCAGACTATGTAAAAAATTTTAAAAGCGAAGCATAGAGCTTCCCAACGCTCATAAGAAACCACCAATAAAAAATATTACAATTAGTTGAGAAACAGACCGACTCTGCCCGCAAAGCAGGATGTACCTATGTATAATCTCTCTCGGAACTATGTCGCGTTACCTAAGCCCACAGGTTTGCCTAAGGCACCTGATTATGTACTTTATAAACTGTTACAAAATTACTTGCAACTGGAAATTACTTAATAATAACAGTGGTTTTTATTTATGGAAATGAAAAACACAAAAACGTTCGCCAAAATTTTATGGCGCCCAAACGTAGCGGTAAGAACTGGGAGATGAGATGACATTAAACATCCTTCCTTTAAGCATTTATGAGTATAGAGTATATCCAGTTCATCAACATCATCATCTCAGCCCTAGGACGTCCACTGCTGAACATAGGCATTCCCCATAGATTTCCATCCAGTCCGGTTGTAAGCGGCCTACATCTAGCATGTTCCTGCCATCCCTATCATATCGTCTGTCCACCTTCTGGGTGGATGTCCTACGCTGCGCTTGCTGGTCCGTGGTCTCCATTCGAGAACTTTACAGCCCCATCGGCCATCAGTTCTAGGTACGTGCTATGTGCCCCGCCCATCGCCATTTCAACTTGCTAATCCGCTGGGCTATGTCGGTAACTTTCGTTCGTCTACGGATCTCCTCATTTAGATTCGATCTCGCATAGCTCGTTGCGCTATTATGAACCTGCTGATAAGGCCCACAGAGAGACTACGTTTCAGATCCGTAAGCCATCACTGGTAACACACACTGGTCGAAGACCTTCGACTAACTGACTGAGCAATGCACTGTTATTTTTGACGAGAAGACATTGCGGTGGTTTCCGAAGGCCAAAGGAAAAATCCAGTTAAGGGTTTTAAAATTCCTTGTTATTATGTTGACATCTATAATGAATATAAAACATTTATAAGGCACCTAAGAGTAGGTAGGTATAAAAAAAATATCATGTTATGTGTACCTAATATATTGATTAAGTATTCATAATAATAAGACAAAATTTAAGAATAATAATAAGTGTTTGGATGTAGGACAAACAACTTAAATCGCACATAAAAACTCAAAACTCAATAATATTTATTCCATGGGGTCATAATCTGACACTTTTGCACGTCAATGATATTTATATAACCCACAATCAAGAGCAATTTCCACCAAATGGGTTCACAGTGACAACCGTTGCACAAGTCGGCGTACGTTACAGAATCGGAAAAGTGCGCAAAAACGATATTAGGGCGAGAAAACTCACATCGGCTGTGTTCCGTTACCCGTGCGCAATGTTCGCTGCATAACCCCATCTTCTAACACGTAATGTGCGCAACGGTGCGCGCCCGATCTCGCACGACCGGTCCCGTATGTGGGTCATCTCTTTTTGTTCCACCACGTTATTCCGTAATTAGAAAGAGAGGGTGAGGGAACTGATGCTCGCATACGCTCTCATAATGGATTGCATGAGTATGCTAATTATTGTAAAATTACTGAAATATTATATAAATGAAATGCGACTTGTGACTAAATATAATATCTACAATAGGTACAATACATAACATATATAATATACCTAATACCTATATTATGTATATATGAATATTCGAGATTCAAGAACAAATTAGATTTAATAAAATGGATTAGTTATTCAAAATCAACTGATATGCTTTTGATCGGTCGGGCGCGGAAAAAAAACTTATAGTGTATCATCACCATCATTATCTGCTGGAAGACGTCCACTGCTGAACATAGGCCTCCCCCATAGAACGCCATAAACTATTCACATGAAGGGATTTTGCCGTAATCTCCACGCTTGGCAGGCGGCTTGGTGATCGCAGTAGTTGGAATAGTTGGTGGCGGAGAACTCAGCTTCCACTCTTCGAATAAGTATACTTATATGTCTCTCTCTGCCGGGTCTCACGGCTCCCACGGGATGAGATGATGAAGGGTTTTATATAGCCGGGAACCACACGGCCAATATTTTTTATTAAAATGTAGGGACACTTTGTAGTGTGGTGTTTCAAATTCTACATCTCGAGTTCTTTTAGACCTACTACAGCAGAGCTGTAGTGGCGCTCAAAAATGATTGCATTTTTTTTCTATATAAGTGTAATAGATAACTTCTTGGGAAGCACCACAGATCACCCTGGAAGCAACTTATATAAGTCAACATAAAAAATATATATATGCTTTTTGAGAATCACGCAGTTAGCACAGGTCTTTCGACGCGGCAAGTTTAGTTTTACACTATTGGTAGGTTATTCTAACAATAATTATATGAGAAAAAATCAGAACTTTTCTGATTATTACGAGCTAAGATGGAGGTATAAATATATGGCCGATGGCCGGCCCAGACGACAATTTTCATGTTCAAGTTTGATGAGAAGAACACTTTTAAGTACAGGTATCAGGTATCATAAATTATTATAATAATAGATGAGTACTTATTATAATGTTTACTTTGAATTTAGTTCTAGTACCAATATTTAATTTCTTATGCAGTTGGTACTTTAGGTACCTACTTATGAAATGCAAAGTCCGAAATAGATAAGTATTATAATTTATATTAACTTCATTATGAGTAATATTATTTATAGGTACCTCTTAATCTAAGATATTATGTTAATCAAAGGTCAGATGCCGAGTTTAATCTTTGGTACCTATTCGATCTTGTTTAAGATAGGACTTTACGATAGGAATTTATTTCAGTGTAATAAACAGGCGAATCTCACGAGGTGTTAGCCAAGATGGCGGTACCTACGCGGAAGTGTATGCGACTTCCGTGTTGCCCTGCGTTGCGCGTGCGCACAACTCGTGACCGCTTCATACATTATTAGCTGCTGACTTTTGAACACTTTTTTACTTTATACGAGTACCATCACACTGTTCACATCACGTTTTGTGCATTGGCGAGTACATTTATGACATAACTAGCTGTGCCCCGCGGTTTCACCCGCATAGTCTTTGTTCTCGTGGCAATTTCGGGATAAAAAGTAGTGCAGCCCAATCGGTTCAGTAGTTTTGGCATGAAAGAGTAACAAACATCCATCAATCTATACTCACAAATTTTCGCATTTATAATAAACTAGCGGCCCGCCCCGGCTTCAGAAGTCGGTATAGTGAACGTTTTAATAGGTGTAAATTCATGATACATTGTATTTTTATAGATATAACTCTAATGGTTTACGCAGCGCACGCAAATTAATGACTATTTCTGTTACAATGGCCAAACCTTAACACATAATGTATAAATTTATCATGCAGGCTATTTTGAAGATACTACAAACCCCTAGTATATATTATTTCTACCACCAATAGTTTTCGTAAAAATATTGTCTTAAAAATAAAAATTTTGTCACAATAATCGAATATGTCTTCTTCGATTATTGTGACTAAATCAAAACAGACAGATATACTGTCCGTGGACTGTTTTGTAGGTGTTGATAAGTTCTACAAACCCCTAGTACATTAGGTACTTTAATCTACCACCAATAGTTTTCACACCGCATGAAAAATAATCACTGCTTCGATTATTGTGACTTAACCAAAAAAGATGGATATATGTAGACTGTTTTGTAGATATTGATAAGTTCTACAAACCCCTAGTACATTACTTTATTCTACCACCAATACTTTTCACACTGCTTGAAAAATAATGACTGCTTCAATTATTGTAACTAAACCAAAATAGATGGATAAAATTTCCGTAGACTATTATGTAGATATTGATAAGTACTACAAATCCCTAGTACATAATTTTATTCTATCATCAATAGATTTCACAGCGCACGCAAATTAATGAATATTATGGTAATTATATTATGTGACACCTTGGTTCACAATATTGCAGTTTTCTTACGGATCCCTATTTTTTTTCAAAATCTCATATGGCCATGTGACTCACACTGAATTAAGCTATCCTTAAGATAATTTTTAAAATTGGTTCAGAAGTTTCGGAGCCTATTCGTTACAAACAAAAAAACAAAGTTTCTATCTTTATGATATTAGTATACTCGTAGATACATATAATAATACTAGTAAGATATAATTTAACTAGTGTCAATCTTCCAACTTCCTCCCGTGGGAATTACAGCATTTCTTTCCTTATTCCCTGTCTTGATTATTCTCTCGTTGCCTCGTTAGTTAAAGTTAGTTTAGTAGTCGCAAGCGCTGCCCAGCACTAGGTTCTAGGTTTGATTCTCAGGTCAAACAAATAGTGCTATTGGATATTTTCTTTAGATATTTTTTTAATAACAGCCTAGTCTGGATTTTTGCCCGGTTGATGGTACCTAAATGGCAATATGCTCGCCTCCTATCACATAACTGGCAAATTATGGGTGTACCTAAGTATTATGGGACTGAGTCATCGGTATACCTGTGCCTGACCCTCCGGTAAAAAAGGCGTGCTACGTTGTCTTGATCACAATTAAAATCTACTTAGGTATGTGCAAAATGTCAGCTCTCTAGGTTTTTTTTTATGATAGTGAGTAACAAGACGAGCAAATCAGGTGCCTGATGGTAAGCATCATGATTGCCCATATCAGACACAGTGCCACCCAGTGTTTTAAAATTTAAAATTCTCCGCGGCACTGCACTGCGCCTATCACCCTGAGATATGAGTTGTTGAATCTCATCATGCCCAGTAATTTCGCTGGTAACATTGCCCTTCATACCGGAATACAGTAATGTTTGCACATTACTGCTTGGCGGATGAATAACTGGCAAAGGTGTGGTACTTCCCCAGGCGGTCCCCTGCAAAAGAGGCCTACCACTACAAAAGGCTAGATAGTTGTTAATGAGTAAGTTACGCATAGCAACATCATGTACCTATTGTGAAGAGTCCTGCGTCATATAAACAAGTGTCAAGATAATATATAACAACATAACATCAGCAATCGGACGGGGTCGCAGAGTCGCAGCTCGCCCGGACATGCCGGCCACAATTACTGCCAATTGTGCCAATTGAGCCGCTGCGATGCCACCCTTCCGCTTTCTACCAACGCTAGCGTCATCCACTCAACAGCTGCTATCATCTTAAATATAATAAATTATTTGATTGCGCGTTGTCTATATACCTAAGAGAACAAACCAGAACAGTTGACTGAACTGACTAGGTACCTACCGGGTTTAGAATTATTCAATCATTTAATATGTTGCTGAGATGAGACACTCTAGGCTCCTGTGGTGTTTGCAATTAATATTATACATGTAATACTTAGGTACCTAATGAAGATGAATCAGTTGTACCAAGACTTTAATAATATCAACACATGACACAAATATACTTACTATAGTAGGTAGGTATTTACTATCTTCTATGCTTTCTATGCTGAAACGGTTCACAATAAAAGGGAATTTTATAACCCTTTATCCACGACAAAATTGTTTTGTCGTTCGTTATGTCAAGCCATTCATTAAGGAAGTACTGAAGTCTGCCAGCGATAGGTATATAATCCGTGTTTAGTACCTGTGAATGTGTATTTAGCGTCGTCGCGCTTGTTGAAGGTAGTGCTACGAGCGATGAGTCGCTGTCGGTGGCGGCGCACGGCGGTGATCGCGCGCTGGCGGCGCGGACTCCGGTGGCGGCGGCGGCGGGCGCTGATACTGCTGCGCTGGGTACACTCGCATCTCAGCGGCCGGTGCTCGCGGTGCCCCCCGTGCGTTTAAAGCTTCCGAGTTGCGTGCCGATGTATTCGGCTGAGGTCGAGGCTGGTAGTTCTTGCCGCTGCTGAGTCTCAACTCGGAGGCGGACTTCGATATGGCTTTAGATGATTTTAAGTATTCGGGCAAGTTAGAACCGAACAGATGCTCGTCAATTTTAGAATTTTTCAGTACGTCACGTTTTTGTTTGCTGATCGAGTTAAAGATGGCGAATCGTCTCGATAGGGACTCTCTGTGATGTGTGTTATAGAGTAGTCGTCCTGCGTCACCCAGCGTCTTTTTATGTTCTTGTGGAATGTTATCTGATTGAGTTACATATAGAGTTCAATGCTTTGCCGATCGCCGAAATCACACTGGACATTTGATTCTGTTTTTGTTCACTATAAGAGTCCCTTTTCACATGTATGTCAGTAAGCGCAGACTTTATCTCGGGTTTTAGTATAGGCGCTTTCATATATGCACAATTTTGGGCTGGCAGGTATTGTTTCAGGAGATCGACTTTTTCCTCTTTAGGTAGACCGTTGATTAGAATATGTTTCCATCGAGTGGCTAAATGTTTATGTAGATTGTTGCCATAAGATTTGTCTTGTGTCGGGTCTGAGCCCAAAAGTTGCAATATATCTATCTGGGTCTAAGTCCTCCTCTTTGTCGAGCATTTGATTATCTTCATCCATCAGAGTCTCGAGTGGGACCTCGTCTGTAAAGACGTAGGAACTTAATAAGTATTACATAGTATTACATAAGTATTACATGCTATCCACACACAATATATGTCGGGATTTAGTTTTGGGTTTATGAGACACCAAATAGGTATCCACACACGATATACGTCGGGATACATGTTTCCACACACGTTATACGTCGGGAAATTAGAGGTAAAACAGTTACGAAACAATTACTTCAAATATCGCCACAATAAATTAATAGGTCATGCAAGGTACGCATGAAAACTGTTTGAACATGGAATAATAATTTTCTAGGAATTCTTTGCAAAATACGGGCAAAACTAACCTTGAATTTCTGGGTCACTGGCTTGGAGTGCCGATTGATTGGTGTTTTGATGATCACGATGCCCGGGCGATGGCGAGATATCGCCCTTCGGCGAGTCGGACGATGACGACAACAGAATTCTTTTTCGTTTCGTTTTCACTAACTTCTTCACTTTTTTCCATACTTTGTCCACAATATCACTTTCATCCTTAGCTGATCGCTTTCTTTTTCCCATTTTGATGTTGAAAGAACAGCAGGTTTTAATTAAGAACGTGTGGTTCGGACAACACAAAATCGCGTAATGGCAACTGACAGGAGCGAGTAAGGCGGCGGGTATGCTTATAGTGAGGGTAGTCTATAAATCATTTTTTATTTTAAATCGATTATATTATTATAATAAAAATAGCTCTAAAAGTGTAATTTGGACAGCATCATCTGGCGTGCTGCTGCATGTAATCTGTAATCATCTTCGGGAAAGATGCGAAGCATAATTTTATTTTTTCCTACATAGGATGCGCTCTTAACAGGGAAGGGGACCTCTTAGCAGTTTGACACAATCCAATGGAAAATTTACCAAATCGATGTTTTGTATTTTCCCCGTTTCCTTCGATTGCTCATGCCGAGAATGACACGAGTAAAAACTAACAATCAATAACAAGCTACGTACTTAAATACCTACGTAAACCATAACCCCTGTAATGATGGTTTACCTACTTCCTAGTTCCTTCTCACACAGTATTGCGATGCTAATTATATAGAAGAATCTTAATTAGGTTGTTACGTGGACTTGCGGATAAAAGTACACAGCCAGGATTGCAATATTGTTGCGAAGTCCATTTATATTCTAAGTAAACACATGAGGAAACGCTTTAGCTGCTGCGTAAATCACTTCACGTGTTTACTGTTTTACTTTTATTGAGTTATCTGGGATATGTCATGCCGGGTTAATAGTTGATTTCTTTATACTATAGGTAACAGAATGATTGCGCGTAAATATCGACTAATAGTCTACAGATAAGTAGTATTTTCACGTTTTAGACATAATGTTTTGGAGAATCATCTTAAGTCATATTCAAATGGAGAGTAAAGTCTTGAAGGGTCGGCAACATACTGGCAATACCCCTGGTGTCGCAGGTGTCCATAGGCGGCGGTAACCGCTCACCATTAGGCGGTCCGTCTGCTTGTTTGCCACCTACTTATGGCATTAACAAATATTATTTCTTGAGTGAAACCGCAAGAACAGTGTGCTCTGAATAACGTAATACATATTTATATCTAATGAATTGATGATAATAATAAAGCACAGCAATAATAGTTGACATCATCTTTGACAGCATGGCACAATGTCCAGCCACAGAAAACGACAAGCCAGGAGAACAACGGAGATGGTTGCAGGAAAACAATTTACTTAGGTACTTATTTAAAAAAAGTTATTACATAGAATAGAATATCAAAGTACATATTTAACATAACATTGAAACTAATGATAACAGTTTCATAGCTACAGAATGACACAACAGCCAAACAAAATATATGAAAAATGGCAACGGAAAGTAGGTTGATCCATCTAAAAGCAAGTGCATGTGTACTAGGGCTAGATATTTTATTGAAAAATCATATTATCATGGAAGGTATCCAATACTTATAAATTAGTAGACAGATACCTAGCGATAAACATAATATATGTAAAAAATTATATTCCTCCGCGAACTTTACTTTAGTCTTTCCAACCAATTGCTGCCTGCATATTTTTAATAAGTTTATATTAACAAAAGTCAGTTCAAGTTTTTTTTTTATTCTACTTTTTGACAAGGCTTTGAGCACACTTATTGTGGCTATGCCAGCCTCATAGGTTTTAACAATTTTAATTATAAATCTACCTTAATCTGTCGTTCTTAACTTCATACATTTCTCCATAAAATGGTAAATTAACTTTGCTTTGTCTGAGTTCAAGTAATTGCGTGTTATTAAATTGCACTGTGCTAGTGTGATAGTTAGCCTCACTTCCGGGACAGCTGGACGCGGCCGCGATAACGCTTATCAGTCGCATGCGAGGTGGTTGATCGATATATCGTTGTGGAAGTACCGCACTCCGCACTTATCACTAATGCAAATAACTGGAGCTCGTACTACTCTGTAGGTTATTTTACGGAAAAGACAGGTTCATTTGGTTTTTATTTTTTTACGTACCTATACCTATGTTATGTAACCGCCCAATGTAAGTATACCTAATACACTTCTGTAACAGTACCAATTCAGATATTAGTTTTAAATTAACAGAATGAAAAAAGTGCCAAGGCCCCTAGGTATACTGAGAACTATCTAAGAAATAAACTTAATATAAAAAATACTGTTAGAGCATATTGTTCCTGTAAGCTTTTCCAAAATTTTGATAAAAGTTATATGCTCGTATGTTCAGATGTAATCTTTTCATTAATTTGAGGTAAGAAGGTAGGTTAAATTTCGGGACTGCCTCGGTGGCGTCGTGGGCGCATGCTCGACTGCCAATCAAGAGGTCCCGGGTTCGATCCCCAGGTCAGGCAAAGTGTTGAGTATTGGATTTTTTCATTAGGAATTATCTCAATAACTGCCTGGAGTCTGGAACTGTGCCCGGTAAATGGCAATAGGCTCGCCCCAATAGGGGATGGTCCCATGTATGACATGGGACCAATAACATACTGGCGAAATGTGGGTGTTATCTATACCTACTATGGGATTATAAGTCCTGGGTGCACCTCTGCCTACCCCTTCGGAAAAAAGGCGTGCATGTATGAATGTAAATTTCGGGTCGGAATAGCCGATCAAAGATAACTAGGTTAAAGTACCAATTATTATTATTGCTTATCTATCCAAGTCAAAGGGTAAGAAGTTTTACTGGAAACAGAAAATTTTACCATGTACGTAAGTAGGTACTTAGATATTTGAACTCACGGTAGACTCATTACTGTGTATCTTCATTGACGTACAAAAGTGTCAGATTGTGACTTGAGACCTATTTGAATAAATCTTTTTGACTTTGACTTTGAAAAACAAAGCGGAAAGTAGATACCTATACAACGTGTTACAAAAAGTAGTACCTAGTAATATTTAAGGGGATGCAGCCCGTCTACCAAATTAATTTTCAAAGAAAGAATTTGGAAATTCCCATAAAAAAAATTCCACATACAAATCTACCGATCAGGTGATCCATTTTGTAAGGGTACCTAGGGGAAGTCGAAATTTTTTTTGCTAATTTCGCGATTCTTTCTTTTGAAAGTTCTTCAGTTTGACGGGTTAATGCACCCCCTCAAGTATTACTACAGCTTTTTTAACAAGTTGTATAACAATAACTGTGCAACAAGTTTTTTATAAATAAATACTTGCTTGGTGAAAACTAAGCATATACTCGTAATACAAAAGCAAAAGTTATTCGGCACGATTCTCACTGATCGCATGATACGTTTTTTCTGGATATACACGTACGTAATATAGTGTAGAAATCACATTGTTCCTCTCGGGTCTGAAGAGAGTGACAGCGAGCGTTGCGTGTGCTCAGTCGACGCCCCTGGTTTTCTAAGCGCAACACGCGTGACCAATTGATATCATGTGTCTTCAATTTGAACGTGTCTCTATGTCCTACCATCTGCTGGGTATGTGATCTGCTGTTACATTACGTACTTATAGGGAATAAGTATGCTGTAAAATGTGGTGATTTTCTGAGATTTATTGTGTTAATGATAACGTGCATTTACGAATAATTGTTGTTATATGTTTGTATCTATAAGTCACAGGTTTTTTTATTTGCGTTATCATGCTATAACTACATAATAATTATCAGAATCTTTGCAAATATATATTTTCTACCTACATTGAAATGCTGGAATATCCATGCGAAGTTTCGAAGAATTAACCAACGTACCTACTAGGTAAACTTCAACATTCAACAAATAACAAGATATTAAACAGGGCAGGACAAAGGCTTCTTAAAAAGAAACCACAATAAAAAACGTACCTATACTGTCTACGATCTTCAGTAGTTTTAACTTCATAACGAGTTATATCCAGCTGTGATCCGGGAGAAGCACTCAAGCCAGTCATTTACAAACAATTAATAGGTAGGTAAAGCCTGTTTGCATCCTGCATATTGATTGAGGAAGTGCGAAGAGACGAGCGGTCAAACTGGTGCCTCTGATTCTTTAATAATTAAGTAAAGTTACATAAAAGATCGCGTGAACGCCTTACATCCGGCTATGATTCCATTCATTTTCCTTCGCTATAAGTTTTTCTCGCATCGCGTGATGCAATCGTGGATGTCAACTAGGACTCGGCAACAAGCCATCGTTTTGTTTAGCTAATGCCGTTACATAAAAGATTCGCCTTCGCTTGATATACATTAAAGTATTAAGTACCTAATATCTATACATCCAATAAAATCATACATATTTATCTTCTTCTAGTTATGTAGGTATAACAAGTGTTAAAAGTTTCATAAACCATATGGAAATATACCGATGAAATTAAGCATAATAACCATGACCCGTAGGTTCGTACCTACTATAAATTCAATCTATTACTGAAGCAATTACACTTATCTCAGACTCAGCTTTCAGAACCTGTTGCAATTGAAAGCAACACAAAAACTGTCCAAGACATAAAAAACTAATTGTACGCTCAATTTCTGTAGAAAGTCAAGACCTTGGCATTAGCCTTGCGCTTGTCGTGGAAAACGATTGACGATGCGGAAGCAACAGCGCATTGTTTCAACAGATTACGTGGAAACGAGGGGCAGGGAGGCGAGACGAAGGGAGGAGGACGAAGGAAACGGATGCAGTAATGGCTTTCAGCTCGTATTTGAGTTAATAACTCCCTCAAGACTAGATATAACTCGGTAACCAGTAGCACCGTACCTAAGCCGCTTTGACGTAATTGATAAGTCATAAAGGCCGTAAGAAACTGTCATTTTTTTGTAAAACCAACGGGAAATCCAGTTTGCGTACTAAAAATTTAAATTCTATAACATAATATTACGTGCCGTAAGTAGGTAGGTACGTATACGTATTATGTATTTCACACTAAGTATACACTAATCGTTGCACAATATATTATCACATCACACGTAACGCACGAGTTACATATGAGCCTATAGTGTACCCAGTACCTACCTAGTGCGAAAAATTGAGTGGTCTATCCTAAATATGGAATTTTATATGTTGTTGTTTATATATATCCATAACAGTAATAATTTTGAAAACAAGATCAATTACTGCAATGTTTTATTATCATAATATTCTCGATTACGCCGGATGTTAATAATACTTATACCAACCTACCCTTTTAATGAACAGATAAGTACCTATGTTATAGCAAACATTATTACTTACAATAATTAGCGTAATTTATAAATAAAACCTCGACTGACTGCCTCGGTGGCGTAGAGGGCGCATGCTCGACTGCCAATCAAGAGGTCCCGGGTTCGATCCCCAGGTCAGGCAAAGTGTTAAATATTGGATTTTTCCATTAGGAATTATCTCAATAATTGCCTGGAGTCTGGAACTGTGCCCGGTAAATGGCAATAGGCTCGCCCCCTATTACATGGGACCAATAACATACTGGCGAAATGTGGGTGTATCTACTATGGGACTGTGTCCTAGGTACACCTCTGCCTACCCCTTCGGGAAAAAGGCGTGAATGTATGTTATGTTATGTTATAAATAAAATTATGTGATCGAAGAATCCACGCAGTATTAGGTGTTATCGTAGGTCGTAGTCAAAAGCGGATATTACTGAAAATACTTTTTATTTGATATTTCTTTTTATCTATTTAAAATATTAAATAGTTTGCTGAAAAGAAAAATTTTTGGTATAATTGTCTTTTTGCTAGTATGCTGCTCAGTTGTGGCCTGGATGGACGTTGAGCTTTCAGGAATTTTACCAATCAAGCTCAGAATATTCTTTTGTTTTCTTAATTATCGAATTTAGTATCAACCCTTCTTATAAAGAATTTCTTTGTTGTTAGAATCTGTGGCTAGTGTATCGATATCGTCGCACCTGAGTCCAGAACAAGATTAACTTGACACTATATAGTCAACTCGTATTTTACGAGTATAATAGTGATTCTTCCAGGACCGCTGCGGTCGGGCGCTCGAATAATATTACGGTGACCGCACTAGAACAAAAACAAGTCGAGAGCATGTCCTCAATCGTGCGTGTCCTGCTCGAGGGTCTACCTATTGCTTGCGTTTAGGGCTACCTACCCACTTCATGGTGAAAAGCGATTTTTCATTTCATACAGTCATTAAACATGTATGGTAGGAAGTTGGCATACTTTTCAAAGCTTTATTTATTTGGGACAATTATTACACAATCCTTAGCTAAGCAAAGTCTGTAGAGGAGTATCTAAGTAGGTAGTAGGTACTGTACACAGATCAGGACACTTTCATCTCCTCTGTAGTACTGTACATCATAATGTTGGTAGGATTCATAGGTAGATATGAGTTCCAAGATCTGTTATTATTGCATTTTGTAGTAAATGCCAAGAAATGTCCAACTACGAGAACTTAGGTAAGTGCAAGTTTTGGTAGAGTCAACAAGTATCTAAGCAGCTCGAATAATTTATTTTCAGAGCACAGCCCTGCAATCCGTGGTGAGGCTGCTGTGCTGGTGTGGTAAGAGGGGCAGGGGCAGGAAGCCGCAGGACATCCGACACGTACAGGAAGCGAAACCAGTTCCAGAGCCTTTGTCCCTCACAACCTCCCGACCGCTCGTCCCGCGCCCCTCCTTAACCACATTCCTTTAGAGCCTCAGCGCTCGCGCACCCTTTCTTGAAAGTGTAACGATGACTACTCATTTTTTTAATACAACTTCATATTGTTATTAAGTTTTGGTTTCAATTATTAGCAATTAGCAACTATACTATAAATACCAAATGGAACTGGTTTTTGTATAATACACTGGTTTTTGTGGAAAATCTCTTTGTTTTATAGGTAGCTAGTAGCCACTAGGCACGTATTTTTATTTTACCCGTATTACAAATATCCTTACAAAAACAACTATGTATCTGTAATGTCGCGTCGCGTGTTGGAAAAATAGAACAGTTAAAAATGTTAACGTCGCCAGACAGCTATATCTTATCAAAAACAGGTAAACTAAGGTACCATTCCATAAAAATTATGACTTCCTAAAATTTTAATGTGTCTGAGCTAGCAATTTTGTCTAATAATACGTTGGTCTACCGTCATATATAATATGATTAACTCCGGTGAATGTCTCCGTGAAGCGGAAAAACGTCGGTAACCAAAATAACCGCTGAATATTTCCGACTGGCATCGTATCCCGTTTGACTTGTGAAAATGGCATCTAAAGGCGGACGGCGCGCGCGCAACTTCCGGAGTGCTGATAAACATGGCGGCAACGAGCCAACATGGCCGCGTTTCCGGCCACGCTGATTCACATTATTATGATGGCGACCGACTCTGGCTTGCTCACTGCATTTTTCGTCTGTGATTCAGACTTACACAACATGTAGGTATCCAGACAGTGTTATGTAGGAATTCACTCCTTGCATGTAAACAAGCATACCATATGTAGGTTGTTTCTCAATAATGAATTATAATCCTTTCTCGTCTTCTTCAATCTCTTTTTTTTAATATTTACGTGTGATTTATTCGCAAATAGTCACGAGTTTAAAAACAGGAAGAAATTAAATAGTTCATCTCATCCAAGGCACTTCACGAACCGGATTTGACATTCCACGATGCAACGGTGCATCGATATACCTATAGGTTCTCTTACTCTTTTTTACTCTTTCCTGTCGAGCTATACAGCATGACTTTTTCCGCACTTTCAGTCTATCATCCGTTGTTTCACTCATTTTTTTTAATATTATTCTGATTCACACAGTGAACCAGGTATTTCTAGGACGCCCGCTCCCCACATAACTTTTTACATAATATTCAACCTCAGAGACGCCTATTGGTTGTGAACTATAATATTTCTCTACGAATTAGCTATAGAGAGGGTTAATTCGAGCTATGGAGAGGGCAATGCTCAGGATTTCTCAGCAAGATCGAATCAAAAATCAGGAGCTCTATAGTGTAAACGTGCCTTTTCCATTAAATAATACTCGAACACTTCAGCATATCTTACATGATTTATTTCAAGGCCACCATCTTCAATCTCGCTCTACAATCATCTGTCGCGCTGGCATCCACCTCCCTGTGTTGCCATCGCGCCCTCGCACATGCCATAGATCTCCGTGAAATCACACGTTGCCATTAATACTTTCCATAAAACCACCAAAACGTTCACAGAATCCGTAGCATGCGCGTCACAAAATAACATCAACCCTACAATAGACGAACGAGAGTTTCCGACATAGCCCAGAGGCAAGTTGAAGTAGCAATGGGCAGGACACATAGCACGTAGAACTGATGGTCAAAGGGGCTGTAAATTTCTCGAATGGAGACCACGGACCGGCAAGCGCAGCGTAGGACGTCCACCCACAAGGTGGACAGACGATCTGATATAGACAGCTCTGTCACGCTGGATGCAGGCCGCTTATTGCAGGCCGATTTCCATCCGGACCGGGTGGGTCAGGATGGAAATCTATGGGGGAGGCCTATGTTTAGCAGTGGATGTCCTATGGCTGAGTTGATGATGATGAATTAGCCATATTCCTCTGAAGGTTGGATAAAATGTGGAACTTTTCACAATCCAAGGATTTTTAATGAAACTTTGAGATGAAACTGACTAATATAGATAGACGGACACCACCAGATCGAAAACGACATTGCGGCAGGCCGAAAATGAGATGGAGACACGACCTGGACTCCTGGACCCGAAGTATTAGCCCAGCGGAAAGACTGGAAAGAGAGAAGGGTGGCCTTAAGGAAAAATTTTCTGTAATTAAGTGAGCCATCACAAACACATTTTTGGCATAAGGAAACTCACCCTAGGGAATTCAAAAGGAACGCGCGCTCCCGCCAATATTATGTATGTTCATCAAGTATCAAGATAAAAATAACTTAATGTTAAAAGTTGAAAAGAACAAAAGCAAGTCCTTAAAAGCGCTGGTTATAATGATAGCGTCCAGAACATAAAGCGTTTAGTTCTAATTTGCATGATTTGGCAGTAGATAAATAATGTTACGTTATGCGAGTCGGGCGGCGCGGCGTCGCCTCTGACAAGGTTGTCGCTCTGCGGCCGTGGCAGTGAACTTACTTTCTTCGCCCACCTCGCGTCGAGCAACCGTGAACCACGTTTCGTTAAATAATAGCTATTACCGAACCAGCTACGACTCATTTGAGACCATTTAGTAGGGTGCTCAGACCTAGCCACTACAACTTCATTCCTAACAGTGGCCGTGACTTAATTTTGACTATGAGACGAAATACAAGTCTACTTCTAAATAAAAGCCTTTCTTAGGTTATTAAAATCTTTCTATGAAAGGAGTACCTTACCTACTAAGTTAGTACCTACTTTGATTTATTCTGTGGTACTATGAAATAGGTACCTAGGTACTAGTATCTTCGTTGAAAACGGTCTATTTTGCCACTAAATTTTTACGGTTTTTTTATAAGTTCTATGTTGTTGGTGTCCTATTCAAATAAAATTTATAAGTTACACATATTATTACAAATTACGAGTATATAAAAATATAGTTCGTACAACACACGTAGATTTAACCGACTATAATCAATATAATGGTCACAACGGGATCCCATTTCTCTATAATCATTGTCGCTAGCTACATTTTACAGCAAAAAGGTAGCCGAAGGCCGGCGCCAGTGTTCAAGAATGTACCTTCACTACAAAGCACATACGAGCATCCGTCAGATAGACAGTATTAAAGCTCACTAGAATTCATCGTCCGTTGATAACTGGTTAAGTTATTTTAGAGCCTTAACTGAGTTAGGATTCAAAGTTTATGTCAAAATCTTCTTACGCAAAGATTTAAAAGAAAACAGATGCTTACAAGTCAAGTTCTGAAGTTAACAGTAATTTTAATGAATTTAGATAATATCCTGTCGTAAGGGGTTGGTGAGCGGACCTCTACGAGAAGATAGAAAGAACGCTACATTTAGGACTTTAATATGTTTACAAAGCAATGAAGAGGGCTTAGATGGTTGTTTTTTCAGATTAGACTTTAGACAATTTAGACATAAATCTCGGTTTGAAAAAGCAGAAAGGTACCTACTCGTATCTTCCAAGCTCAATCACTGGTTTACAGTGAGCGCAGCTTGCGTAGCGCAGGTTTTAATCGGCGTCCGCGATCCCACTTCCGCGTAGCTCATCCCGCTGCGCGACCTAGGCCGGGCTAGGTCTCCCCGTTATCGGCGAGACCGTTACGTGACGTGCGTGACCCGGATCCGACACGATTTACGATACGACGTTAATACTTAAGAAAAAGCACGCTAACCACCACTTATTACCTATATTATATCCCTCTCAGATGTTCGAGGAACAGTCATTGTTGGCATTGCTTAAATGTTTGGTGTCGGTTAGATCTAAGACCACTTATATAAATCGGATTGTTGCATTGAATTGTTGACGATCTTCTTGTTCAAGATGTATATGTATCGATCATGAACTCCCGGGTTCGATTCCTACAGAAAACATAACTGGCTAAGTGTGGGTGTACCTACAATAGGACTGGGTCATGGGTTAACTTCTGCCTATCTCTGGAAAAATCGTGATGGTATTTTATGTATAACGACTATGTTTATATTGTGATAACGATTGACGGAGGTAGGTATAGGTACACAGTACACACATTATATGTACTCGCATACCTATACATATAATATTATCTACTTACACTACGTAAGTACTTACTATTATTAATTCTGTGCTTACACTTTAATTTAAAAGTGTGATTTGACACTTAGAAATGTCTTAAAAATATAGTGAGAGTATGTTCTGTGGTATATAAGTACAACTTTTATGAATTTGAGTGGTTTGTCCTTTCGATCTGTGCACACTGTCATTTGGTTAAGTGGTTGTAAATTTAAGTGCCAAATAAATGTGTGGTAATCATTTGCCTCTATATATTCAAGATTCAGGAGTAATAAGATTTCATTGTTCATTATTTATAGGCCAACAGCGGTTAACGACACATTAATCTTGACGTCTGATACCAAAGAGCTACCGTTTACCGTTAGTACATAAAGCAATCAGTAGTACATTAATTAAATGTAATTAAAACCATAAGTAGTGCAAGGCACAAGGTATAAACCGCTACTCTTGGTGACACTTGCGAAGCAGGCTGGAAGCCAACGGCGTCACTTGCCGTGAAGAATATTGCGCTAGTCGGACCGATAGCTATAGATACTAAAGTTACTACTACACTACTAGTCACCACAATTTTTTTATATGGAAAGTCTAAAAAACTAAAGAAGCAGACAGAAGAAGAAGAGGACCTATACTAGACCCGTCAATAAATTTAAAAGCCTCACAGAAGGCTTGTTTTCAGTTCATGTTGATAAACAATAGCTACGAAGCAAGAGTTTGAGCAATCTTATCTTGCATTTTCGTATTAAGAAAAAAGTTGTTTTGTTAAAAAAGCTTGTCTTTTTGCACCTTTAAGTATACTTACTAAATAAGATGTACATACTTAGTTACTGTAGGTACGTATAAAAATATAATATTAGAATTTCAAGCAATGAATATAAAATATATACATATTATAGGTACGTACTCGTAGGTGTACCTACCTACAAAATACTTAAATGTTAGCATTTTGCATGACTCACTGTGACAGTCACGGAATTATTAGATTCCTATAATAGATTATTTATCGTCTGTTATTCAATACACGTCAATAAACATGAAAGGTTATCAGTAGTTAGGCCTCTTGTACATGCACGGTTTACCGCCGTGAAAATCTACGGTTAATTCGCCGCGTGTAGGCACGGTCGTCAGTGTTGTATGGATTAATATGAAAGCTTGTAGACGCGCACGGTGGAGCCACGGCGCGGCGCCGCGGCCGTGTGCGCCGTGACTGCCCCTCGGAGCGCCGCGTCTACGCACGATGTGATTTTCATCAGTGTTGTATGGCAGTCTATGGGAGTGTGTCGACGGCGCCGGACGTTTGCACGGATTCGTGACGGTTTACATACGCTGATTTCCGATTTTGTCATAAAATGAGCATAAATCAAGAACTATTAATTACATTAATTCAAGAAAGGCCTATAATATCAGATAAGACCGTCGATGATTATAAAAATAAACGGCTTAAATATGATTCCTGGAAAGATATTTTTTTTCATTTACAGCCCACATTTGAAAATTTAAGTGGTGATGAAAAAAATTGGTTGTCTGTAAAGTCGGTTTACTGACGATAGTTGAACGTGACAACGTCTTAAGAAAATACTGATGGAATGGTCGCATTTTTCAAAAGAAAATTTTAATTTCATTTGTTTCACTTTTCACTGCACTTGATACTCGATCAAAACATGTAAATGTACTATAGTATAGCAGCTGTCCACGCAGACGCATCGCTCACTCAAGTAGGAGAGAGACGGATGTCGAACGCTGCCGAACGCAAAGGCCGATTGTGCTTCATTGTCGCTCGTTCCGCGCTCTCGCTTGCACTTCAAGCCTTACATGGAGCGCCTCAGAGCGAGGTAACGCCGCATGAGTCATGTTTTTTCGTGCGTGCAGCCGGCTCTATCGAATTATAAGACGTTGTCACGTCAAAAAAAAACGCTACTAGCCCGTACCTGGCCAATGTCTCGCCCGGTGATTTTGCCGTGCCATGTACAAGCTCGCACGTTTTTTCAACCGTACGGCTAACACGCCGTACGGTTGAACCACCGTGCGTGTACAAGAGGCCTAAGGCCTCTTGTACACGCACGGTTTACCGCCGTGAAAATCTACGGTTAATTCGCCGCGTGTAGGCACGGTCGTTAGTGTTGTATGGATTACTATGAAAGTTTGTAGACGCGCACGGTGGCGCCACGGCGCGGCGCCGCGGCCGTGTGCGCCGTGACTGCCCCTCGGCGCGCCGCGTCTACGCACGGCGTGATTTTCATCAGTGTTGTATGGCAGTCTATGGGAGTGTGTCGACGGCGCCGGACGTTTGCACGGATTCGTGACGGTTTACATACGCTGATTCTCGATTTTGTTATAAAATGAGCATAAATCAAGAACTATTAATTACATTAATTCAAGAAAGGCCTATAATATGGGATAAGACCGTCGATGATTATAAAAATAAACGGCTTAAATATGATTCCTGGAAAGATATTTTTATTCATTTACAGCCCACATTTGAAGATTTAAGTGGTGATGAAAAAAAAAACGCTACTAGCCCGTACCTGGCCAATGTCTCGCCCGGTGATTTTGCCGGGCCATGTACAAGCTCGCACGTTTTTTCAACCGTACGGCTAACACGCCGTACGGTTGAACAACCGTGCGTGTACAAGAGGCCTAAAGACTCCAAATTTCAATAAGTACCTACACCTATTCCGACTCGGAAAACATATGAGAGTAAAACCATGCGACCAAAAACTAAAGAATGGAAACACGAAACCATGAGGAAAATGTTGGTAGTCAATACTGGAAGTGAGCGAACTAAGTTTTGGATGAATTGTATGTCAGATAAGAATAGGTTTGAATGGAAGAAGATATAGGTAAACACTGAACATAACAAACAGAAAAGGTATACTTTGGGCTTGGACCAAGCCGCTTGGTACATTAGTAAGAACAAGTAGGTAGAGAAAACTACGATTATCTACCTAGGTAGATCAAATTTTACGGGACACAGATAGGTACTTTAGTTATAGATTTGAAAACTATGATGGCGACATTACTTACTAGAATATTATTTTAGATAATACTTAATATTATGAAATCATCTGCTTGCCAGTTTATGTAGAGATCTATTCAATATGACTGCCTCGGTGGCGTAGAGGGCGCATGCTCGACTGCCAATCAAGAGGTCCTGGGTTCGATCCCCAGGTCAGGCAGTGTGAAATATTGGATTTTTCCATTAGGAATTATCTCAATAACTGCCTGGAGTCTGGAACTGTGCCCGGTAGATGGCAATAGGCTCGCCCCCTATTACATGGGACCAATAACATACTGGCGAAATGTGGGTGTATCACATAACCTCTTCGGATAATTTACAGTATCAAAAATAAGTATATTTCATGGTGGGTGCTATCATGAAAGTTGACCAGTTAATTGATTGCCATTATAATTCGAATATTTCGCAAACCACGAGGCGCGCCGAGCCAGGAAGTGCGCAACGATACCAGTAATCTCGAGAACCAGTTTTTTCCTCACACGATCGTCTTGATGTTTCGTCCACAGTCGGCACGTTGCTCGTAAATTGGTGGACAAAAAGTATGCATACATTTGAATTTAATTTCGCGAACAGGAAATACCGAGACTCGAGACGCGGCAACTTACGTAGCGGGCAAAGCGAACAAAAAGACAAAAGGTTAGGTAGGCAAGTGTAAAAAATCTCTTGTTTAATCCTAATTTTGTATTAATACAAGTTTATTATAAAAGATATATTTTAACTATAGGCACATCTTGTTAGTATATATTATATAGCTTTACAGGCTTAAATATACATATATCGCTACATTGTCAAGCCATAATAAATATTTAAGTGGTTGTTGTACTTACATTTGGAACAACATTCACTATAGAAACAAGATAATAAAATAAATGAGTAAGTCGAATATGAATTAAGAATAGGTACCTATAATATGAATTAAGAATCCAGCAGTCGTCAACTGTACAATGCTGTTACTCGTATGTCGCATACGCACGAAACGTTTAATATCTTCTTATCAGGCTTAGAAGCAAATACTTTGTACAAGTTTATTTTAATTGTCATTCAAGAATATAGTTGCAACTCATTAAAATAATCAGATAATATACTAGGTAAGTTATATATGCACCAGGAACATGTATTGTGAATTGTGTAGCTGTTCCACATTCTACCTTTAATACAAACGAAGCTAACTTTCGTACAAACATGAATCGATGTTCTGCAACAAAGAAATCTTAAGTCATTCAGTGCCGAACGCAAAAAGCAGTCTATAAACGTTAAAATGTGACAATTGCAGGGAGTTCATCAATCTTCGCCGTTTGTAAAGCTCGTAGAACGGGGGAGGAGGCCCAACAATGACTCCGGTCATCCAGAGAAATTATTAATTGGCCCCGACTTCATCACAAAGAAGCGGAAATATAAAACTTCTGCGATGGAACCCCGCGGAGTGAGGCGCTTTACCTGACTCTTGCCCTACCTTTTGTGTCTTGCATCAAAGGTATTTGCTTTTGAGAAACTGTGGGAAATTGCGCAACGGACAACAACTGATATCTAAGCGCTTCAAGAAATCTTTAATCCATCGTTCGCTAGAAGAGCATATCATGCCTAATATTCAGTAAGCGTAAAATCTTTAAGGAAGCAGTCAACCCTTTTGATGTATACTGTATGAATAAATCCTTAAAAAATATAAAAAGCAATTACTTACGGGATTCCGAACTTTCGTAAAAAAAATGAAACAAGAATTAACAAACTGCATACTAATCCGAGAATCCTGTATCCCAGAATATCAAAAAACCTTGTTAAAATACGTTCTTATTTTCTTATAATAATTCATATAGGTAATATTTTTGACAGCTATAACCTATAGACGAAGACATTTTGAAAGATTTTATATGTGATAGGCTCAAATCTTTATTGGTCCCATATCTACGATCTTGCCGAAAATGCTTTTGGATCTTGCAAAAGTTGTGAATTCACACTTCATTGTCTCCAAAGGCGGTCACACTGAATTCAGCGAACAACCCTGTCCACTGGCCGTTCTACTATATCTCACAGACTAGTGTCAAACGAATGAGACCGTTTCCTAGAAGGGACCGAGCGGCGCTTTAAAGACCCTTATATTTTTTGTACCCTTTAAGATAATAAATGATGCACTTAAAAAAGAATCCGACCTGTTCAGTGAGATAACGATCAAAATTATTTTTATGGAAATACTCTCCGGAATTATAATGATTAAAATCTTTTGGGATTTGCTGGAGCGAGCAGACAATACGTCGGCGAAGAAGAAAAGGCGAGAGTAGGTGAGGCTACACCTCGAGTGACGTGTGGCCTCGAGTGACCTCGAGTGGACAAAACATTACAGGGATGTTTAGTAACAAGATAGATAGTAATGTTATGTAAGTACTTTGCAGTTTTGCATATTATGTGAGTATTATTTAGTTAACCTCAATAATGTTACAAATCTGTGTTAAATAAAGATAAATAAATGTATCTATACTTAGGTATATCAGGTTTAGACCTGAAAAGGTTTGTTCACATTAATTTCTAAGTAAATCCAACACTCACGTATCTCTAAGTACAGTAAGTACTTATATTAAACGCCGGCGTTTATATTATAACAGTGCGCTTTAGCAAAGAAGCCTTCTCAATGCCCTTTGTGTTCTCAGAGAATGGAATAACCAAAAAGCACTCGAAACTTTTATTTCCTTGCGTATTTCTATGGTTTTGTAAATTACAAATGGTCAATATCCTATTAAAGTTTAGTTTGCCCCGTTCTGCGAAAGACTCTATAGTGTTTTGTATTACAATCCACAAAAGTTTAGATTGTTTACCTATAAGTATTAAATGTGCGCATTATTACTATTGATCCATTAAATAGCTAATATTTTAAATTAAGCATTCTCGACATCTACCTGATGGTGAGTCACAATAATAATATTATTCATAATGTTGATGTCAGATGATGTAAGCACAGATTAAAATGAAATATGTTATTAGACATACTCACACCTCACACCGGTGATAACATCGATCACCCAATGGTTTCAATAAGCATTCACTTCTAGCAACTAACTCGCATATCCTTAACATTTTGCAGACAAATAGATACCTAAGATGTAATCTATCACTGGTATATCAATGCATGGTGGCCACCACAGTGCAAATTTATATACTTATTTGCAAAGGAACCACTGTTTACCACTTCGCTTCCTATTCAATCTATTGTTCGGAAGTGAAGAAGTGCGCCGTACTTGGAAATATAATGTTCCCTATTGTACCGAAGTTAATATTATACCCGATTGAAATTCGCATCTTTTGTGCACCGCAAACGTTACCTGCTATAGAAAATAAATAAAATGCGTATCGCGGAACGTAGTGTTATTGTTAATTGTTGAATGTTGATGGATAATAATATAGGCACTCTATTAAACGGATTCCTGAAGAAATTGTGTCGAAATCCACAAAACTTGTTATTCATCGCAGAGATTTCTGTTTATATGGTACCTAAATGGTAAGATTCTAAAACGTAGCTCTAGATTATATCGTAAGGAAGTACTCGTCATTATGTAAGTAATAAACCATAACGTTTCAAATCGTAAAACAATGCAGGCAATGATGTAGGCAGTAGGCATGTCAGACGCGTACTGCCTATTGGCTCACGAGGTGGATGGAAGTCGCTGAGCGACCTTGAATGACGCTAGAACGTTTTCCTACTTCACTTCCTGCTCGATGCCATCTTGGAATGGCTCGAGCCGAGACTTGGACGGCGCCTCGCACATATCAGGCTTTGTACTTGGTTTACATTCAAACGTGACAAGCCAGTATGAATTTGACATGAACACGGATATTGTTTAAAAATAAAAAATATTTCAATGCAGAAATTGTAAAACTTACGATCTTACCTAGCGAATAAAGAAATGATGGAATGGAAGTTCATTAAATTCTTGCTTAGTTTATATATTATACCGAATGTCATTCGTCACAGAGCACAGCCTCATTTCTTTTATGCAAATACTCTCGTATAAACTTCTTGGGGATAAGCAACTGTATACAACAAGAGACAGTAGCGACCTAGGGAAGACAATGTGGAAAGGCACCGTGGTATGCGAGGACAGACAATGTTTTCGCATTGCACTGCGCCCTCGCAATCTTCCTAATGAGTGAACCCTTTCACACTTTGGACAAAGCTGGGGTTTCACGGGTGATGTGACTTGTGACGTAAACTCACAGTCCGTCTTTGTTAATGCTTGTAGCGAAATATGTCTCTGTCGCGTCCTTAATAAAGGAATTCATGAAATATTAAGTTTTCTTTAGAAATAAACTATTTTAGAGTTATCAATTAGTCAAAATACACAACACATAAGTGTAGTCTATTTCTAATCTCTTATTACGAAGTACTATTAGTAAGTATTATTAGAAGTACGCATACGAGAAAGTCATGTCAAATTCGAAATCATAAATAAAGTTTTTATTGATAGGTGTATCAACTACCTAGGTAGGCCTCTTTTGCAGGGGGCCGCCTGGGGAAGTACCACACCTTTGCCAGTTATTCATCCGCCAAGCAGTAATGTGCAAACATTACTGTGTTCCGGTCTGAAGGGCAATGTTACCAGCGAAATTTCTGGGCATGATGAGATTCAACAACTCATATCTCAGGGTGACAGGCGCAGTGCAGTGCCGCGCAGAATTTTGAATTATAAAACACTGGGTTGCACTGTGTCTGATATGGGCAATCATGATGCTTACCATCAGGCACCTGATTTGCTCGTCTTGTCACTCAATATCATAAAAAAAAAAAAATAAAAATAAATTGATTTTCGTAAGGATGCACCTGCACGTCCGTATAATAGCTGCGGGAGAATTTAAACGGTGATGTTGGCCGTCTTCTCACGCTCAGGAAGATTTTTTACCTTTAGCCTTTAGGTAGGTACCTGTTCTTATTTATGAAAAGGGTTTTAATACGGAGCAATGCTTATAGTCAATGTCAACAAAGACATTCACTGTGCCACTAATTGGTAAGAAATTAATATCATGCGTCAAGCGAGGAAATTTTGGTTTTCTCGAATAATGTTACCCATTTAAGTACACTCGTTACCTCGGAATATGAAAGATTACGTAACAAAATTCTTTTATGAATGTGTTCCTCGCAAATAATTACGTCAGCTCGCTAATATGAAACCCCACAACTCACAACCGTGCCCTTGTATTCTCTTCCTTTGAGACTCAGCATACATATACAGTATATAGGTACATACAGTAGCGTAACCATACGCTGTAATTGCATTATCGATTGGTAATGCTGTGACAAACCCATCTTGCTGGTACGTGCGTCAACTCGTGAACGGGTGCTGCTGCGAGCGGGAACTGGTCTGTACCTTTGGTTAGGTGGTTTCTGCTCCTAAAGTAGTTATTTACGTATTTATATTATATTTCTATTATAATATTTTTCTCAGAGCAGTGTGGAAATCCTGCCACACTCACTGTAACAAATAGTTTTAAATAATATTAATTTTGTTAAAATAAACAAAATGGCATGTAGCAGTATCCATGGTGAATGGTGTGTAATGAACAAATAAAAAAAATACCAATCTTACTTCAAATAAAGTCCTTGTACCGATTTTATCGTTGCGATTTTATTGTATGAAGAAATCTGTAAAAATGACGTTTACACATCAGTAGCCCTGAAATGAAAGGCAGCAAGTAGCCAGAAGATGAAGATCGTTAACAAAGTTTGATATAGTGCTTCTAAATAAATATGAGATTTAAGAAACATAATCACTCACATAAATCGAAAAGTTTGTTGGTGTACCTACAAACATACATTTTGTTTGATTGCTACGAATAATATTATTATTCGTAAACGGATTGGGTTGGTATTGGTATTTAGATAGATTAGACCCTGGAATAAAACAAAGAGTAATTTTTATCGCGATATTCTGTCGGGAACGATGTTTACGCGGATAAAACAGCAGGGTACAGCTAGTATAATATGAAATCATATAGGTACTTCATACCCTACCTGTCGCAAGTTTTTGGAGTAACCAATGTGCAATTTTTTTAAGCGACCATGTGCAGAGCACATTCAAAGAGTAATCCCCAACCCTAAACAGAATCAATTAATGACATTGTATCTAATCCGAGGCCGGCGTTGGCGACAGATGTGAGCGACAGGGGGCACATTCATACGTTCCCATCCCTCTCGGAGTGCGAATGGACCCTCCGATTGTGCAAGCTTCATGTCATGAGGTGCATCTGTCCACTTGCAACGTTAGTGAGGGTCTTTTAATATAAAACGAACTATCGAGACTAGCTAGTGGCTGATTTCAACTATTTTTACGATCGAAATCAATTTTATCGACATTGTAATGACAGGTTATGATGGAGCTTAATTCAAGGCCAACTACAAGACACATAACATGGTACTAACTACTTCCTTTTAGAATGCCGATAATATTCAATTCAATAAACGCTACTTTATGGTTCTTAGTTCACAACAAATAGTTTAAGCAACTCGATCACTACAGGCACTTCCTGAAAGGAGTACAATTTAGCAAATACAGCGGAACTGGTATTGTTCCATACCACGAACAGCGATGTCTGAGACACTCCACAACGGACTTTACACTTCCTGTTTCCAATACTCATTATAAACACACGTTCATTGTTTTGTTTGAAGTATTGAATGTTATAGGTACCATGTTACTTTACTATATGCACTTACTATTTCTATATACCTAGAATGAATTACGGTAATATTATATTATTAGGCATCTAATAGTATAATATATCGATTGACATAGTTTTCAACCTATCCCACCCAAAGTAATCGGACTCTGCACTCTATCCCTCACCGAGATAAAGTCGCCCTAGCATTCAAACAAGTGGCTCACGCACACACTGACATATAATCAGGAAGTACAATGAAGATTAAAGAGATTCGATACACACACTCAAGTTTAATGGTAATATTCGTATCGTAGGTGCCATCCCGAGAGTTGTAGCTGAATATAAATAATATTGCGTACGCACACAAAGGGAGTGTGTTTAAATAAAGCGTCTCGTTCTACCAGGAAGTAGCAGCTAGCTCACACACACATTGGAAGTGGTTATATCGACTGGTGTAGGTAGATATGTGGCGCTGGCGCACACTTGTGCGTCAACTATGCGTGGGACCGCGCGCACATGGCCTGATTGGGACATACCGAGTGAGCCCCCAGACGATACACTTTTTACGACACGTAGTTTGTGTCACAAGATATTTTATTACTCCTAACTAAACTTTATGTCTGCGTGGCATCTTCTTCAAAACCATAAAATATTAGCACTGATGACTTGGCACAAGTTTATTTTTAATTTTAAATCAGTATTCACTGTAACTCTCCAATTATTAAGATCCCGATTTGCGAGCCCTATAATAAAATCATTATCTACAACCAAACATTCATAAAATAAAACCTTGCTTGTTAATAGATTATACTTTCATTCCTATTCGAATCAAAGAAAAGTTTCTTGAAATTTTTACATAGTCTGCTTTGATTATTGGAATTACTTTTTTGTTGTATTTTAGTTCGATATAAATTAAAGGTGTGTGTAAAGGCTATGTGGTTTCATTCTAAGATCTTGATTGCGAGTAAAATATTCGCACTAGAAATAATAATATTATATTTAATTTAACATTAGGTATGCAGCGCAATACGGAAGACTCATTCGCAAGATAAAAATACAAATAGGAACGAACCTACACATATACTGTACAAACTAAAATAATTAATATTATTATTTTACATATTATAATCAAGAAACACTATAGTGTATCTACTTCACATTATAATTATATTATAAAAATTAAGAATATAATAAAATCGTATATTATCTACACGTGTAAGGTGCTTATTCTTATTATTCAAAATGGGATTTCATTGCCCCTTGCTCATATGGCCCATAAAATACTGGGTTTTTTATCCCGGTGTAGTTTGATCGAAGGGTCTTTTTGTCATTTGACACTTGTGCGCTTCGACTTGCCCGGAGGGATGCTCGTTAGAATCATGCATTAATTGTCTATTCAAAGGCATATAGCCGTGATATCGATTTGTTATGTCCCTACTTTATACAAATGATTATTATTATAGTTCGAATGGGTGAAGTACGATTTCTGAAGATCAAGTAGGAACTTCAGGTGTGCGAAGACTAGAACTTCCGATAGAAACATAGAACATAGAACCTATAGGTACGTAAGTTCATAAAAATGAGATTAATTTAAGGTTTACTGAAATTAATATTTCAATTGAAGTAGTTAATTGAGATATATTTGCAAGTGATAAAATCTTTAAAATCAAACTTTGATAATACAAATCTTTCAAAGAAACAGGAATATAAATAAATATTAATATTCCATTTTCTGTCAAATTAGGACTGTTTTCAAATTAGGAATTACCTAAAGACTTTCTTAAAAATCAAAACTTGGTCAGCGAAGAGATAACAGAACATTGAACTAGTGAAGAAAATCGTTACACAATAATAAAATATAATAACCAACCAGCTCGAGTTTTGTTCTATTAGCTGTAAGTGGCGCAATTTGTCAGTTTGACATCGTTGCCTAGTTTTGAGTGGCACTAGATTATGTAATGAGAGAACAACAGTGGAAACGGGGTCGCAGACTCACAGCGCGGGCGTGCGCTCGGAAGTGCGTTCGGATTTGACACGTTGCGTTGCTATATTTCTAAACTTTACGCAACTGCGAAACCATTGATTTACATCTATTATTATTGTATCTTGACATAATAGTATAACTATCACCAAGCTGGTCCCGCCCTCAGTGTTGAGGATCGTGATTACTTCCCCGATGCTTGTGTTTTGTTCGTTACAATTTTTTTCCGGTTGCTCTTAATCTTCGGCTTGGAGGACTCGCAGACATCTTCAGCTGTTTTGTAACCTGGGCAGGTCGTATGGAATTCCCTCAACCATATCCATAATAATATAGAATATAAGGCATCTATCTACATAATACAATGGCAGTTACTGCAGTATCTTAATTAGAATCAGGAGAAATAGATAAATCACAAACACTATGCGTCAAACGGGAGTGGGAGACTCATCATTTAGTATTTAGACAAGAAATCAGTCCAGTAAAATAATGTAAATCAGGCTGTACTACTAGGTAGGTTGTAGTTTCCAGACAAATCCGGGTCACTACTCGCCACATAGGAAGCAATGTCATTTCCTTACGCTCGCTGTTAAAATGGTTCGGTGTCCGGTTTACACTTCCGGCACGTATTAACAACGCTTTCCAGACTTCGAGTTTCTTATACTTACCAGTTGTAGATCTCATTACCTACAATCAGTCTACTTATGAGCTTTATGACCGTGGGCAAGTGCAATGTAGTCAAAAGTCAAAAAAAAAGTCAAAAGTCAAAAAGATTTATTCAAATAGGTCACAATCTGACACTTTTGTACGTCAATGAAAATAAACAGTAACGAATCTACCGTGCGTTCGGAAAGATACCTTTACAAGAAGAACGCACAAGAAACTTGTAGGGCTTAATTTTTTCAACTGATTGTTTTACAATATTTAGTTTGGTTACACTAGTTTGTTTAAAAGGTGCCGCGTGGTGGCTATGCGGAAGTTCCCAAGCATCTTTGTCCTCTATGTACTGATTTACATTATAATAAGCATTCTTTAGTAAAGTAGATTTTATATAGGTTTTGAATTTACCCTCTGAGAGCCCCGTTATCTCTTTTGGGATTTTATTATAGAAACGTACACTATTTCCTAAGAATGATTTTTTATTTGTTTTAGATAATCTAAAGCTAGGTATAGCTATTTTGTCTTTATTGTAGGCTGCTGTCCCCCAACTGAGTCAGGGATTGTTTCTGCATTCATCCTCTCACACACACTCCTAAATCTATTCTTTCTATTCCTATCTTTCGCACTCTTCATCCTTTCTCACACACCTTCAATCTTAGATGTTTAGAATCTGTGTGCTGTGGAACTTTACTTTAAGTTTCTGCCACATTCTTAAAAATTGTAGTTGACTATTATTTATGGATTAGGCTAATGCTTTTTATGGTAAGTTGGAATAAGTTTCAAATGGATTTTCCATCTTACAGCAGTACCTAAGCAAATTTTTTTTTTTATGGTGCATCCATGTCGGAAGTAGGAAGAGATATTGTGTCCCTCACCCCGTTCCCCTCTCATCCGGTGCCTGTAGGCAACTAACTGCCTCGCTGTCCAATTTCCTTTTTCCGCATGTATTAATTTCCGGCTGAAACTATGGCTGTCTTTCGTTTCCTAATAATATCCGCTGAGTTTCGGAACATACTGTAAGTTTGATAACAGTATGGTTTTTACCTACGATTAATTAAAAAAGAGTTAGTATAGTGAATAGTGTGCAAATCATAAGGCGTCACGAAAAATCTATTAGACACACCGCACGATATTTCCCGTTCCGAGATTAGTACTTATTTCTCAGAATTTTCTTACTCTTCTTATCTTTCCTTACTCTTAATAAAAAAGACAAGAATGTTTTATATTATTATGTATTATAACTCTGGCAATAAAGCAAATCAACGGTCAGTGTGAGGTAGGTAGTAGGTATTTTATGATCTGTGGTACCTACTACCTATGAGGCAGTAAGATAATAATATTATTATAAACATCCAATCAACCTTTGAAATGATTTGAATTTTGACGACAGTTGTTAAACTGTCTCACAGTCGCAAGTAATAACGCTGTTATAAACTATAAACAGCTACTTCGATAGTTAGCTGGGATTGTAACTGAGTCCACAACCAGTGACTTATTTCTGGCACTTCCGCATGAGTTCGGATTTTAGTCTGACCGTTGCGTTGGCTGCATTCCGAACGAGTCGCATAGCATAATATTGCTACCGGCCATCTTTAATCTTTAGGTAGGTAGGTACATTTTGAAATTAGGTATGGATGAAAAAACTACTTTGTTAAAGTTAAGTATATCATAAACCACAGAAAACAAATTTTTTAATCATTAATATATACCTGCGTTTACTTAGGACTACCTACATGGTATTTTAAGTTCTATGTCAACAAGTAGTATGAAAGCAAGCGAGTAAACAATTCTTAATGCCGATGATAATAATATTACATTATCTGAAGTGAGATAACAATAATTATACGCAACATTTCACTTGCGTAATACCTGTTAGAATGCTAACATAAAGAGCAGCAATATCCGCGGTCACGGTCACGTAAAACCGAACATCAACCTTTTATTCCCTAAATGACTGCACATAACTCGACGACGAACTTTAGCATGTCGACGACAACGCCGTGGTATCGTAGCCTACGGGCGAGAGTGAGATGCGGTTAGCGCAGGGTGAGGAGCGGGCGAAGGGAGCAACAGGTAAAGATTCCGAGGCCACTTCCGTCTTGGCTGCCGAATATTTCTGTCTCGAACCGGTAGTGGGAAGGTGGCCAGGGCGCACACAAGATAATCTCGACCTACGCTTACACTCGCATATTATAACAACACGTTTCGTCTGCTACCGCCGGTCTAAAACGAGAAACATTAGCCAAATGATGTAACTATTCTCCTACCATGATTCACCAACAACACATCTCCAGAATGTATGTGTACTACTAGACTTTCAGAATATCGCAATAGTACAAACATTGTAAAGTCATTCCGATATCATAAGGATTATTGATATCTCTGAGATACTTATTGTGTACGTAGTAAGTCACAATGACCACAAAGTCCATATTATGCGCGTAGCTGAGTCGAATGAGCTCAGCTTGAACCGGTTAGTACCTACTCATATTGTCTCACTCTACACCAGGAAACTGCCGGCCGGCTGCTGAGACATTTCCTGTGCTTTGTCTCAGTGTTGCTGTGAAATCATGGAATTATCTTGTCTTATAATTCATTAATGTAACAGGATAGCTTTACTTCATGGGTATCCTGTACAGAATCATAACTAATTACAAATTCAACCACGAATAGCATCAATAATAATGACTATAATAATAATAATAATGCACTATGGTGCAAAATATAATATTATGAATTATATATTATGTATCGTTTAAAGTTTAAAGCATATCGCAGGTGTCTGTATTCTGTGTATATAATGAATAATAAAATAATTCGTCGTGTAATTACGAAGGTAGTTAATTAACATTTAAATACAATTATCTCTCCGGAAACTTGAAAACATTACTTTTTCGGTATCAAAACCGAATCTTGTGGCACTTTACAAACAAGGAAATATTGCAGAGTTATTAAAAACTGGCGCGCTGACGTAATCCTACCACATAGTAAAAACTTCCGCGTGCCCTAAGCGAGCACATACGAAATCAAAATATTATCCTACTTCGACACAGCTGTCTATAGCTAGCAATACAAATATCTTCTAATCAGTAATCAGTAATGCCACAAGTAGTTAGGCATCGTCCGTCAACGTACCACGATAACGGTTTGCGGAAACAATGTTCATGCGTTCAGTTAAAAATGGGACTCGGTCTGGCTCCCGAAGTTTTATCTCAGTGTGCGAGGTGGCGCGGGGCGATGAAGCAAGCGGGGGGAGAGGTTGGCGCGCGTCCGTCCACCCGCGCCGCCACCGCATCATCAGTCCGCGTCGAAGAGCTGCCCGCGACGCTAGTCTGCGAGCTCGTTCCCTCAGATACGCTGCTGGTTTACGGAGAGCCGTAACACGACACGTTTGGAGGGACCGCCGCTGCAACGCGTGTGTTTGGTGCACAGTGGACACTGGATTTTGTGCTTTTAGTGTTGTGAAGATCATGTGCTGAAATTTGGACTATCGTGTACCTCTAGGATTTTGACACAACCAGTTCCGGATCAACTCAGCCGGTAAGTAGCGGTGCTTATCGCAGACCGCGCTATCGCGGACTCACGCATATTTCCGACCGCGCCCGATAAGACCAACTATATGTAGTGCTTATAGTTTAGACCAAAGACAGTCCAAAAACAGTTAGGTACCCAAAGCAGATTACAATTACCTAATAAAATCTCGACAATTTCAAAAACGGAGAGACGGTACTTAATAAGACTTATCCAAACTTTTCTATCAACATACCTATTATTATATTGAAAAAGCGAGCACTACCAAACGAACCAACTATGTACTACATGTAAAAGAACATCTAATGAACAAAACAAACTTTTACGTCACATTTGTAAACACAGCACCGGAATAGATTTACCATCAAACTGCTACTAGGTAGCGGGTATCTACATACATGTACACGATACACACACTAAAGAACCTACATTAGGATTACACCAGTCTCCCCTACCCTACCCCAAACGAGATTCCCATCCATGCCTTTTGTTCAATGAACTGCACAAAAAATGCTAACAGGTGGCCGTTCATGGAATTCTATTTCATTACTATGGACTATGGATATAAAGAAAGATATATTTATTGTTTGAAACTACGATGATGTAGCAATATATACGAGATTTTCAATCATAAAACAAATAATGAGATATTATGTTCTTATTCCGGTTATTTATAAGTATAATCCAAATATAGGGTGCCATGCAAACCTTTTGACATTTTACTTACAAATCAAGTTAAAATCATTAGGTCAAGTGAAGACATTACGAGTAGGTTATAATATTATATTTCGTGGTTTCATTCGAGGATAATGATCTCCGACTCATAATGTGATAAAATTAATTCTGATCGAAATCCACTTGGTAAGTTCGTTTGATCATAAATTATTACTTTACGTATATTTTATTATTATAGTCAAGGATATTTTAATGAAAAAACGTGATGAGCATTGCGTGTTAAATATATCATTATTATTGTATAATAGGATCTTAAATTTGTTTCATTTGATTATGCTAAATTAACTTTGATTGTAGATTAAATTAGTTTGAATTTCTTTATATTAAAGACGGCTGATTTTGTACGATAATAGGTACATAGCAAAATTTATATTGGTCCATTATTATTATTACTACATAATACCTATATATAGGTATATTGATAGTTACTAATATAATTACTATATGCAGATGCATAACAATAAAAACAGACAATAACTATTACTTTTTGCGTTATAAACATATGTAATAGACATGTTTTATTAGAAATTATTATGCAATGGTAGCTATTTTATGGGTAAACGAAGTAACAATGATTATTTTATGCGGCTTCATAGCACATTTCGTTATGTTCGTATTTATTGTTTTATATGATCTAGTATGCCAGTATTCCAGGATATAAGTTCAAAGACATATTCACTATGACTCGACCCTCTCTTGCATTAGTAAGAATGAGTGGTGCAGCACATCTTCGTGGATGGTTCATGACCTGTTAGTAAAATTCTAAGTCGTTTTTGGCTAATGGCACTATCCAAACTCGTATTATGAAAGTAAGATAATATTCGAGACGTAGCGCCATCTTTGTGACACAGCATTGAAATATAAATATTATGTCAGATGACGAATCTAAGGAAAAATGTAGGTACACACGTGTCTTATGACTAACTACAATAAATATTTATCAAACATATAATAAACAAATATTTTATAGAAAATCAGACAATTTTAGGTAGGTAATACTTCAAAAAATAAAGAAAGACCACTACACATATTATAAAACTTTTTAAGAAAATATACCCCTACAATGTTTTTTCTGTGATCTTTACAGAAAATCGTGATGAAAGTAGTCAGCCTTCAACTGCCTTCCGGGCCCAGTATGGAGCGGTTACCGCTGCCATTCAGCCCGACTGAATTGCTGTGGAGATATCCTTTGCCGTGGGCTCCACCACCTCCCTCGCCCCTTGGCGATACTAAAGCCCAACTACCCGCTGGCCTGCCCCCAGAACCGAGACTATGGACCAGAGAAGATGTCGTAGTCTTTCTGAAATGGTGCGAACGAGAATTTGATCTACCGAACTTCGATATGGATCTCTTTCAAATGAATGGTAATTAAAAATTACAAGCAACAAACATTCCTTGTACATTATTGTCACCACAGATATTAAAATGTTCTGTGATTGTCACTTTCGTACGAGTAATTTACAATGTATTTTTCTTATTTCGCAGGCAAGGCTTTGTGCCTTTTGACAAAAACAGATTTGGGAGAGCGCTGTCCTGGCGCCGGGGACGTATTACATAATGTTCTGCAAATGTTAGTACGTGATGCCGCGCTCCTTGGTCGCGTTCCTTCCTCACCAGTGACTCCTACAGCGCGTGCCGCTCCTTACCCACCATCTCCCCATTCTCATCCACCTACCCCAACATGGGCAGTGGATGGATTCCATCACTTTCACAGCGCTGCTGCAGCAGCTGCACAACCCAATTCCGTTACCTTAAGTCCTGCACCGTCAGTCGACAGTTCAGGAAGTCCTCAAAGAGGAGAAACAATGAGCTATGCTCCTTCCTATGCGCCTCCGACTGCTCCTAACACTCAAGTTAGTTCTGGAAGCAACCACTCGGACTCTGATGAAGACGCGCACTTTGCTCAAACACCACGCTCTCCGAAAGACACGCCGCTGACGAGTCCAGCGCCGCAAACTCACATCGTACCCCAACATTCGCACTACCGCACTCAACACAGAGAATTTTTCCCGAATGATATGCCCGAATCTAACACGAGTAAGTATATCCACTAATGATAAGTTTACATATCAGCTATTTTGTTTCGAACTAGTTATTTACCAAATATTTTTTGTTTTTTTAGATGGCAGACTGTTATGGGATTTCCTTCAGCAGTTACTAAATGACCCTACACAGCGCTACACAAACTACATTGCGTGGAAAAACAGGGAAACCGGAGTATTTAAAATTGTTGACCCGGCTGGATTGGCGAAACTGTGGGGAATTCAGAAGAATCACTTATCTATGAACTATGACAAGATGTCACGAGCTCTCCGATACTACTATCGCGTAAACATTTTACGTAAAGTACAGGGCGAACGTCATTGTTACCAGTAAGTTATCATCTTTTACATTATGTTAATAGCACAGAAAATATCGGTTAATGTTCTTTCCTTATACGTATAAACCTTTGATCTAAGTACGTATCTAAGCCATATTTGTTTTTACAGATTCCTGAGAAATCCAACCGAGTTGAAAAACATAAAAAACATTTCCCTTCTTCGACAACAAATGAGCCCGACACGAGTAGTGCCGCAGGCAGTAGTCAAGACGGAAATGAAGGAAGAGCGCTGCGAGGAGGAAAACGTTGACGAAGACATGCCTACTGATCTCAGTATGGCTGCTTCAGAGCCCTGGAGGAAACGCGCGCGGTCTGACAATGCACAACCGCCACAACATGACAAACATCGGATCAGTGCTCTCATTGGCGAGAACATGATGAAGCGGGAGTCTGAATATACACCTGACCACTACGCTTTAAACTTAAGTGAAAAATGTGAACAATGATCACAATAAAAGACTTGCAGTGGGACACTTACAGTGCGATACGCCTAACATGTAAGAAGTGTGCAACCGGCTCCACCCACTAAAGTTCTAGTCAAATTCCTCTCAGAAAGGATATCAGTCTTCCTCTAAAATATATTATTATGTTTTTTTTTTATAAATTAAAAACGATCAGCCTGAGAGTACTTTGACAGATTTAGGATGGTCACTGGAGTTTACAGGGTATGGAGTATGGACCTTAATGATGCCTTTGTGCCAAGTGATGTTTAACTATTAGTGTCAATTACCTGTAATAGATAATGTTCTAATATGAAAATATTTTGAGCTAAATCATAATTTTGTATATTATTAGAGTTTGTGCAATGGACATCGTTTGCTTTTACTGCTTGACGATTTAGCAGTTGAGGTTAAGATGTTGCCAAAACATTATATTTGTTGAACTACCCGCAAACACGGATGGTACGCACTCGTTAATGCATTTTCGTATGATAAGTTAGATTTAAGAATGGTTTAGATGTACTTTGGATTTGCTAAAAAAAGAGTGCTGTCAAGCGAAAACTGGATATCAAACATAAATAGAAGATTTGTCATTTGAATTGTTATTGTCTTCCATTTGTTCTTTTCGACAAAATATTTCAATTGTAGTTGGGGAAGTTACTACACTACCACAATGAATAAGTTGAAAAAGATTTTCGGCAGCTCAACCTCTTTTTGATTAGTCTCCTACAAAGACAATAATGATGGTTAATCAAAAAATAATTGAAATGCCTTGTAAAAAAAGTATAAAAATCATCCGCTGTGATAAAAAATGAAGTGGTAGACAAATTGTAGGATACGCTAGAACTTTTAACTCGAAGATTTCCAGCTACAATTTTCTGTGATCTCTTTTATCAACGTAGATATGTTATAATATAGATTAAGTATAGGTATTCTCTTTGTAAATATTAATTTAGTTTATATTATTTAAGATAGATTTAAGAAATGACTGTAAAGAGAGTATGTATGATTTGTAAAACAAAATGTGGAGCTTTATCAAAGTACCTAGTATATTTAGTAAGTTCAACAACTGAGTTTGTATTTTTACATATATTTCTATTTTGGCAAAAGCCAATATTTCCAACTACACAATATAGTAAATAAAAATATTGTGTCAGATTATTATAAAACTTAAAATAAATGAACATTAATGTTACTAGACTACTTGATTTTATTGAACTTTACCTAGATAGTTTTTTAGAGGTTCCAAAACATTGTGGAATTCTCTAAAAATCTTCATAATAATAATAATAATCACTCGAAAGAGACCGCATATGCATTTTGTTAGTGTGTGATAAAGATAACTAATAAACAAGGGTCATCTCTAGTAGACATGGCAAACAGTGCGCATCTCAGACCAATGAATAAAACACAGCATTGTGAGAAACTAGATTTTATATTTATTAATAACTAGAAATCACATTTTGCACTTCGGCTTAAAAACTAATGATAATTAACAATGGCTTTAATCAATGAATTTTTAGGTCAATTACTCTCAGAAAGTGTCTGGAAGAATATAACATCATCAGCAATAATAGTAGAAGCTGTTCGGACTTGTCCATCATCAGTCTTCACTTCACCATACGATATTTTACCCGTAACATAAACTCTTTGGCCTTTCTTCATGTATTTGTAAACTGAATCTCTTAGGCCCGGTTTGAAAATGCTTATTCTATGCCAATCGGTTCTCTGCAATAAGTCTCCCGATTCATATTTATAACTGAAGTGAGTTGCTAATGGGAAGTTCACAACTGGATGTTCTTCTGAACCTCTCTTTTGTGGATCAGCACCGACTCTTCCAAGGAGTGTCACTTGGTTGATAGCTGAAAATGGCCAAAATCTTTAACATTTAACTCTAGTACCTACACAAAAGTTTATTTTTTATACTTTCTGAAACTGACATCCCATTATGGATCAAGACATGAAAATTTGGGTGTTTCCTCTTCACTCCAAAAGTATTGCACCGTTCCAGCTGAATTTTGGTATTTAAGTAAATACAGATCTTGGAATGACATATGGTATACCTTTCAATGAGAAACAAGCATAGCTAACGAATACTTACTCTTTTCTGATTTTTGCACATTATCCAATCGGAAGGCTGTTGTGTGAAAGGATTGGCTCCCTATCAAATGCCTAGCAATATTAGGCACCTGTAACCAAACATATTATATAAGTAGAATTGCTATTTGAAATAATAATATTCCAAAATAATAACAATGTTGTTAGTATACTTACATACTAAAGCATTCACTCACATCAGCGTCTTGAACTGGGAGAGAATAATGTTTTCTAATAATAATCTTAGTGGAGCAATAATTTCTTTATTTTTATAAAATATTATTGTTAATTAGTCATGTTGTAAGTAAATTATAACCTATCTAGTTAAATCACAAATTATGTAGTAGATTTTTTTAGGGTAGAGTAGTTATGAGAGTAGTTTTTCAATAAAGGCACTAAAGCCCCTTTTAACATTATTATTATTTATAGCCAAATGTACTCGGGTAACTTACGATTTTTAGACAAAGGGTGCACCTACAGATTTGTTAAGAAATTATATGAGTCCCAGTGATAAAATTTACAAATCAGTGTTCATGATGTTAAGTCTAATAGACAATAAAAAATTATCTACGTATAGTTCAGATATAGATATTTAAGCCGGTGAAATACAAGTCAATATTTCAAGGTTATTTTGTTTTGACTATTGAGTGTCCGGATTTTATGTAAGTTAATTTTAGCAGCCCAAGAACGTGTACTTACCCTCGATAGTAGAGGCATTTTCTCGAGAAGTATAATAACAAATAAACAATAGAAAGAAAACAGATGCACAAATATTTCACACTGCAACCCGCTTGTTTATGTTAAGATTTTAGATAGAAGTGTTATGCCCGGTTCACATTATTCCAGTCCGGCGCTTGAATGCAGCTGGAATAATGAGAACGAGAACCGACACTGGAATGCACTGGGTACACCATTCCAGTGATCAATCTAGTCCAGTGAACTGGAATGACGGTCTATTTTAAATTTGAGCCAGCAAATTTTCGTGCCAATTTATTTCAGTTGTATTGAATTACTGGAATAGTGTAGACGATAGATCCAGTCCAGCATTGGACTGGATTAACTCGCTGGATTACTGGACTAGAATAATGTGAACCACGCAAGAGTTGGTTTTATTTCATTCCACAGATTCATCCGTTAATCAATTCCGAGTTATTTACTCATTCACTTTTTTCTTTACGGACCCACACGAATGTACTGCCAGTGTCAAGTATAATGAATAAGATTTAAATCTTGAATATTCAAGTTCTAGTCAAGTCAAAGTCGGGACGAAATAAAAAATCGACCAGTCTAAAAGTAAATTTATGGAAATTTACTATTAGCTTGTTCAATTTCCCACCAAGAAGATATTAATGGTTCACGTTGCCGCGCATCAATAAAATCATCCCCAGACAAAGCGGTCGCCTCCACCCACAGCCAAGCACCCCTGCTGAGCCTTTCCTGTGCCTTCACAGTGCCCTGTGGGGCTACTGGAGTTCTTCATAATCACCAGTCGTTATCAAGCTTAAAGCAAGAACTACCTCTGGCACACGTGTGCTACGTACGCCGGATTTGGGCGCGTCGGACCCCATACATTTTGTTTGGCAACTAGCTGTTTAGAGCTACATTAGATCCACGCCTTATGCGTGTATGTAACGCCAATAGCCCTGCTGATCGGCGTATGTGGCACACGTGTGCCAGATGTAGTTCAAACTTAGGTCTCTGTTGTTTGAATTATTTACAAAGACTTTTTACCTTTCTAATAAGACTGTGCACAGTCAAATTTGGAGGAGAGAAAAGGAAAAGGTGTGCACTGCGAGTGGTTCTCACTCGGGACCGACACAGTGCACAGTCTACTTAGTAAGTTTATCATATTGTCTTTGGTTAGTAACCGGACTTTGACATTTGTAGTTAATGTCAAATCAAGTCAATAAAGTGATAGTCACCGAGGCAAAGTTGTGGTGTTATAAGCACTTTCACAAGCCACAAAATATGAATTGAATTGATCGTCACCGAGAACGCCAATGCCCCACTAGCCACGCTCCAGCAGCTCATGGGGCACATAGTACATCAACATCAACCCCTTAAAAATTTACTTACGACATATCGTTTATCTACCGGCTTATAAGTAGGCATAGACAATATTTATTATAGTCTGTAGTTTATGTAGTTCAATCATGCCAATATGAAGAAAACAATGTTCATTCTTTTCTGAATGAATGACAGTTTTTTTGTGATTTGTGAAAATTCTATCTTTTCAAAAACCACCACCATACGCAATCCAGGAAAAGTTGTTGCCTGTGAAGGATGCCTTCAGCAGCGAATGCAAAGTCTGAGAAACCAGCTTCTTCGGAGGCTGCGGACAATTCTCCTGTACGACAGATTTTGACGATAATTGAACACAAAATCCGCAATTTGGAGAAAAGGAAGGTGAGTGCAATGCTGTTGTATCAACATCAACAATGTTACAGTAATGCGTTCGCGATATTTAATGTAGGAAATCTGTATATCCGCTGATAAACGTCTAGACTGCCAGCGCATTAGAGATTTCTCGTAATGAAATTAATGTGCAAATACAGGTGAAGAGAGCACGCAAATGTGACGCCATTTTTCGTCCATGTGCTTTATGTTTAAGAAATCAAGCCATGACGCCCTCACGTTATTACCGCTTAGGAACAATATTACCCATAAATTCAGTTCACAAAGATGATCTAATGAGGTTTTGCTTCTGTATTAATTCAATATTAAGTATTAGGTCTTTTATCGAACATCAAACGTAGATTGAAAACGAATAATTCTAAATCCTTGTACGTAATGTCAATAAACTCTTGAAAAAAAAACATCTCGCCGGTTTTTAAGTTTTCAATCAATATTATCTAAATTTTAATTATCCAGAGATCATAATTATGTGATAAAACAATGTTTTATGTATCTTCAGATTAGGTATTATTTATATAAAATATCTTAATAAACAAGAGGAATAATTAATTTCATATTGCTATTGCATAGGTACGTATTTAGACAATCCATGGATTATAAATGTTTGTTTTAGATGTTTTTAATAACAATAATATTATTATGTGTAATGGGTTCAAATCCCAGGCAGGGGCAAGTATTTTTGTGATGAGCTCAAAGTTTCAAATGTAACATAACATACATTCACGCCTTTTTCCCGAAGGGGTAGGCAGAGGTGTACCCAGGACTCAGTCCCATAGTAGATACACCCACATTTCGCCAGTATGTTATTGGTCCCATGTAATAGGGGGCGAGCCTATTGCCATCTAACGGGCACAGTTCCAGACTCCAGGCAGTAATTGAGATAATTCCTAATGGAAAAATCCAATATTAACACTTTGCCTGACCTGGGGATTGAACCCGGGACCTCTTGATTGGCAGTCAAGCAATCGCCCTCTACGCCACCGAGGAAGTTTCAAATGTGTGGTGTATTATTGTGTCCATGCCGCCTGTGAAGCTGGGAATCGAGCAAGGGTGTGTGTGTAAATGTTTGTAAAAAAAAATTTTGAAATGTTTTTAAAACTCCTTCATAAACTGATTAGGCTAGGTAAGTGTTACTTAAATCCATTAATAACACAGTATATATTTAAAAGGTCACAATGTGAAAATTTTAATTAATAATATATATAATACACATTAATAATAAAATTGACATAAATTATAATAATAATGACATTGAACTTGTGAATGGTATTAAATTCTTAGACACTTTCTGCAACTGGAAAATACAAATAGACAATGTATGTAAGAAAATTAATAAGATTGTATTTGCATTGAAAAAGATCAGGAAACAAACAAATACAGAAATGGCAATAACTGTGTACCACAGCCATGTATGCTCTATCCTCAGATATGGAGTTATAATTCAACAGTAATTCAACAGAGTCACAAAGAGCCTTCATAGCAAAAAAATTGCATCAGATCCATATTTTTTTTCCCATGGCTATACATATATGAAATATGCAAATTCGTAAGAAATAACAATAGCTTATTTGAAAGAAACCAAAAAGCCTTAACAAAAAGAAAAATAGTCCAGAAACCCTTAATAATACCCGGGTATATATCGAAAATGTGCAACTAAAACTGCTACAAAATGGCAATTAGTAAATATAATGAATTATCTAATTAATGAGTAAAGAGAATTGCACGGAAATTAATCTAACAATAAAATTTCTAGATGGTTATGCGACAGATGTTTTTATTCCATGGATGATTATTTTAATTTTAAATTCTAATTTTTGTATTCTTTATTTTTTTAAATAAATTTAGATAATAAAATGACATCTAGAATCTTTATATTAATTAATGATAAGATACTTATCATCTAATATTATTACATAAATTGACATCCTGAATTTTAAATCATCATCATCATCATCATCATCATCTCAGCCGTTGGTAATCTACTACTGAACATAGGCCTCCCCCATAAAGGGGGATTTTGCCAATACTCGACATGCTTGGAAGGCGGGTTGTCGAGCGCAGTTAGATTTTTTTGTTTTGAAAGAACGCTGCTGCTCGTCCTCTGGATCTGTTAACCCTTAGCCGGCTCTTACGGCAATCACGGGTAGAGAGGGTGGAGCACTATTCTAAAGCCGGTAGCTTCATGGCTAATTTTAAAATTTTTAATAACTAATTTTTAAATAATTACTAATTATTAATTACTATGTATATAGGTAAATATTTGCATGACAATTGGGTTGAGTACAGTGGTCTATGTACAATAAGCAAGACCATTCTATACCTGTATTCATGCAAATAAAGTAATCATTATATTTTAATATTTTCAGAGTAAACTAACACAGTACCGTGACTGGCAGAAGGCCGGCAAAGAGTTGAAAAGCGACCAGAGAGTAGCCGTAGCCAAATATGACGAGGTTGCTCAAACCCTGGAGTTCGCCAGAGACTTGTCTAAGCAAGTTGCATCTATTGCTACTGTGGCAGAGCGGGACGCTAAAAAGCAAGCCAAAAAGGTTAGTGTAATTGATGATTATATAATATATTACTAGCTTTGCCTCATGGTTTCACCTGCAGAGACATCATTCCTGTGGGATTATCGGGAGAAAAAGTACCCTATGTGTTATTCTAGGGTCTAAGCTTTCTACACACCGTATTTCAGCCCAAGTCAAATACGCGGGCAGTTCTCCGCAACTCGACGACAATGCGCCTATTTTGCGTGTGAATTTCAGCACAATTAGTTAAGTAGTTTTTGTTTGAAAGAGTAACAAACATCAATCCCTCCTCACAATATTTGGTATGTATAATATTAGTAGAAGGTTAGGATAGGATAGTAGGATTACAATAAAGATTGGGTCAAATAACAAAATAGTCATGTTTGGCATTAAATATAGCAAAATTAATGTTTATTATAATTTAACCATAACTACTAAACACAATATTAAATAAACAAAATAATTATAATAATCACACCTGGTTTCTCTGAAGGGTAAGGCAGTGTCCATTCCGATTGTAGGTTATGTTTTCCCAGTTTGTTTTTTCAGTTTTAAGTTTTAATACACACAATTCGACCTAAAGATACCACTTTATTAAAACAAATATGTGGCGGTTTGCATAACTTTGGGGAAAGGATACCCTTCCTAAAGAGAAAACAAGATTGAGGTATTGGTGTTCACATAATGTAATAAGGGGTGAGCCTATTGCCATCAGCTCCTTATACAATAATCTATCAACACTACCTGACATAGGAATCAAATCCAGAACCTCATGCTCAGGAGTAAAACTAACTACTAGACGAGAGATGCAGAGAGATTTAATAAAAACGGTTTATTATAAGGTTTAAGTGATAAGAGCAATTATTTCATTGGAAGTATTTTGACTATTTAGTTAAAGTAGTTAGTCTACAAAATGTGGGTAGACTTTGTAGAAAGACAAGTTTCATATATTATGTCATTTGGGTGCATTAATATTCACAGGATGCGTGGGTGAGGAATGCCACAGAGACCAGTAAAATCCGAGAGGTTCTACTCATCTTGGATTGCCTCATGCAAATGGGGAACCATGAAGCAAGGGTTGATTTCCTGAACGGAAGCAATGGAGCTGCCAAGCTTACTGAAGAGGACCTCAAAATTCTTGATAACTTGTAGGTACACCTACATATTTTTTTTTATATTTCTAATAGTGGCTGTATAAATGTTGGTAAATTTTTTTATTATTAGAATCTTTGGGTTACTTTTGTACAGATCGCGTCACGGTTTAATAGCGCTCGGCAAAAGCGGAGGGGTGCTTTGCGCAAGTCTACAGTCGCGCATATAATTATTAAGCGAGTTTTATTTAACTACCTAATTTTTCAAGTAGTATGAAAAAAGGTGCAATAAGTGGTTCGGGCATGCACAAATTAAATTAATTGAACTTATTTTAAAATTTTAATCAAAAGGACATATCAAATTATGTGGTATTTTATTCCAAGAGAGTAATAGACTTAGAATACCTCGTCTTTTCGTGAGATGTAAAATTAAATAATAAAATTTCGGAGTCTACATTCTCATCTAGACTGTTTTCAATATCCGAGTTCTCATCGCTCACACACCACTACCAAATATGCGCGCGACTGTACGCAGGACACTTGAGACGCGTGAACGGGGTAAGACGGGGTGAAGATGACTGAACACTGAACTACCAATGAAGCGCCGGCGCCGCGCGCCTCTCCAACCGCATCTCATTCCTGTTACCAAACAGATCGAAAAATCGAATTCTGCGCATTCAAGGTCAGCGCTATTAAACTGTGATGTCTGTAATATGTCACAAGTTAAAAAGTGTTAATTTATTCAAATATATATAAGACCTTTCATTCTGGGTGGAAAGTCTATATATACACTTTGTCAGATTCTTTTGTGAATGTGCAATGCTCGGAAATTGTGAGACATTATTTGAGACTTATGCTTACTATTTCTCTTTTTTTATTCCACTATTTTAAATATTTCCAGGTACCCTGAAGTGACACCAAAACATGAACCAAATGAAGAAGGACAACCCGGATTCCACACGCACTGCTACAAGGCGGCAGACCACCTGTGCTCTATAATTGACGCCAAGCCTAAGGAAGTAATCGGGACAACTTATTCAAGGATCAAGGAAATAGTGGCAACTGTCCATGAATGTGGCTACTTTGACAGAGTAGCCGTGGAGGCAGTAGTGGAGGTGGAGGAGAATGTGAATGAAGAACAGCATGAAGTTGTGGAGCCAGAGCCTGAGTTGGAGATGCAACAAGCTGTTTACCCTCCAGCCGCTCTACCCGTGCCGCCCGCGCCTACCGTTGTGCCCACACCAGCATATCCACTACGTCCTCTCCCACCCATCACACTACAGGAGGTTGAACATGCTTACTTCGCCCAGCAGTACCCCCAACAGCGACCAATAGCAGAAGTCATCGGATCACAAAACTTCTTCTTCCTCCAAGAATCTGAAATAGACAGCCCGGTGAGCACCCCCCAGCCGCCGCCGATACCTAACCAGCCGTCTCCGCCGGGAGCGATTCCGACGCAGACGTTCACGAACCAGCACTTCATGCAGATGGGACCGCGCGGGCCCGAGCCCCCGCTGCCACCGCAGCCGCACTTCCCCCCGCACCCGGAGCACGCGGGCTACCCCCCCGCACTCGCCATGCACCCGCCCGGGCCCGCACACGCGCCCCTCCCCGCGCCACACGCGGTCCCGCAGCCCCCGCCCGCGGCCGCCCTCCTGCCGCCGCACGTCACTCCGGCGCCTGTCAACATGGCTCCTCCCCAGCCCGCTCCGGTCAATCATCGAGCGGAACCCGCCTCCGCATCCCCCGCAGAGAACCAGCCCGACGACGACTGGGTCGAGAACAGGAGCCCCGAGCGAGAGGAAGGCGGCGAGCGCAAGACGCAGGGCCAGGGCGACGGACAGGGACGGTTCCGCAGGTTCGGCCGCGGCGGCGGACGAGGCGCGCCCAACGGACACCGCGGCCGCGGCTCCTTCCAGGGCCGCCAGGGCGGGGACGGGTACCGCGGCCGGCACGGAGGGGACTACCAGCCCCGCTCCAAGGACTACCAGAACAGACAGTACGACGGGTATCAGAACCGACACGGCAAGGACTCGTACCAGAGCCGAGGCGGCGACGAGGGATACTACGGTAACGGCGACGCGGGCGAGGGGCACCGCGACCGCGACCACAAGGAGAACGGCGGCCGCGAGCGGTACGCCGACGGCGGACAGAGCTACACGGGCGGGTTCAAGGGCCGCGGCCGGGGAGGCCCGCGCCCCGCGCCCAGGGGCTCCTCGAGGCCCCCACGCTCACAACACTACAACAACCGCAAACAAGAAAACGTCGAATAGTTTTCGTGGATCTCGGCGGTGCGCCCCCGACGCGCCGCATTATTTTTGACGGACTAAATCATTCGTGCAAGGCAGATTTCACCGGCAACAACGCGCTGTGGTTACTACATAATGAGAGATTATGGTATTAAAAATATAAATAAAATAAAAATGTCAAAAAAAAAAAGCAAAACGATGAAACTGAAACTGAATAAAAATAAGTTACTTGAATTTAGATGTATCATAATATATATTATGCGACTATTATAAGAGACGTAACTCTAGATTCTTGTATAATAATAATAGGTGATGTAAAGCGAGTGGTTGCGGTGTGGTAGCGGCCGCATTCGCTCTCCCGTGCCTGCCTCGTCTCGTCTCGTGATAAACTAAGTACAGGAGCGATGCACACAACTTTATTCTACTTCGGCCCTTTCTAAATCTCATTGATTTTGTACTTTCACTTGATTTTAATATGTAATTATTTTTAATGCAACATTATGTTAAGATATCTTGTGCATGTTTGTTTCTGATATAAACATTGTGATCGACGCTTCACTCAATGGGTATATTTTTGTATGATGACCGCGCTAATTTTTGATAATATTGTTTTTAATTATTAAGTAGGTATTTGTGTATATCAAATTGTAAATGGTTCGTAAGTCAGAATCGAGCTTTTTTTTTAACTAAATGAATGTGGAAAGTGGTTCTTCCAATATTATAATTAATGTGAATGTTCTTGAATTACATTAACTGTTATTATTTCAGACCAAGCTCATCCTAATTTTTTTTATTTGTTGCGTCCAAAGCTTCTATGAATGTTTCCTTCCAACTCTCAATAGAGGCTGTGTGCAAGCAAATTAAAAGTATTCTACAAAATTTGACGTATTATTATTTTTATCCCATATGTTCGTTAGGCGTTCACTTAGCCTTTTCAACAGATTTATATAAACAGGTTTACTTAATAATAATAATAATATAATAAAGCCTTTATTTCCCACATTCATGCATACAATATTACAATTAAATTTTCGCATTTATACACTCAATTTTAATATACAATATTACAATTAAACTGTTACTTAAATGTTACTTATTTATGTGGGGTACCCATTTTTGGGCGTAGGCCTCCTCCAACCCCTTCCAATCGTCCCTAACTCTGGCTAGACGTGTCCAAGTGGGTCCAGCTACTTGACTGATGTCATCAGCCCAGCGACGGTGAGGTCGTCCCCGTGGTCTATTTGCGTCTCTTGGATACCAGTGCTGGTTTACTTAAGTACTGTTATATAACGTTATTTCCGAATGATGAAACACAGTCACTCTTGCTCATCAAATGTTACTACTTTCACTAGGGACTATGGTATCCATTCAAAATCGCGTAAAAACTACAAACCTTGTACAAATTTTGTACCAGCTGATATATTATTATGATTAGAGATGTGCTGACAGGAATGTCTTACCTATATACATATAGCAAGAAGCTGCAATGGCAGCCATCAGGCTTATACACTTGGATCTTCGGGGCAAAAACCACAATAGCCGCCCCAAGTGACAGAACCTATAAACAATATGTATTCTTATATAACAAGAAATATGAGGTACATTTGCGAGAAGAGCGAGACCCCTCATGTCGCGAAATACGCATATACACTGACGGGTCCAAAATGACGAATGGCTCAGGAGCAGGAGTTATACTCCTCCATTAGATGCATATAGCTTCATCTTCCAATGTGAATAGGCTGCAAGAGCCGTACACAGACGAAAGTTGAACAATTTTATCGTTAAATTTCTATCTCACAGTGCGTCCGTGTTGATGTCTCTATCAAATAGACACACCACTAACAAACTAATCATTGAATCAGGCCCCGGAAGAAATACCTAATAGAATTATTCTCCAGTGGATAAGAGGACACAGCGGATCACTTGGAAACGATGCTGCGGATGAATAGGCGTAGAGAGGATCTGGAATGAGAGTGACCGGCCCGTCGTAGCCACTCCTCACAGTTTCGTACGTGGATCCGTATTATCTATGGTGGATCCGCCAGAGATCCGATGAGCTCCATAATCAAAGATGGGTACATACAATGGACTTCAGACAATCAAAATCAGCTTTACTAGCTTTATACACCTGCGCTGTATACACATGACCCTTTCAGAAGATGCTATCAGCGGGTTCACATGGTTCGATTTTAGTTGATAACATTATGTTCAACAAAAAAAATTCGATTTTTCTTCCTCTTTGATTAAGTCTGCTCAGACGGTTCCAATTGTATGTTATTTAGCAGTTACCAACCATGTCCCGTGTGCTGTACCTGATTACTAACCCTGTATATTATTAGTGGTCAGATATCAGTTGGAATCCTCAGAAAGGACGACCACTATATTACTGCCAAGCAGGTCAGTCAGGCAGCGGTCAAATCAATAAAACGACGATTGCTATTAAAAGTTTATATTCAATAAAATTGCCATTTATTTAGAATGTATGTACGAATTATGAGATAGTTTTGAAAACACGTAACTTTATGTACTTGTCCGACCGAACAAAATAAATAGTTCTCATAAAACTGTAAGAAAAAGAACCTGTTTTTTACATTACTACTTATCTAGATACTTAAAACTACATTTTGTAGGTAATATTCCTATACAACCTAATGCAATTATACAAAATATCTTCCAATGTACTTATATCTTAAGTAGAACCTACAATATCGCCGTCACAATTTGTTCAAAAATCATTAACGCATACATAGGCAACGCACATTTATGCATTGTGCTTTTACCATAGGGACATTCGCTACCACGATTTTATTTTCATAACTCAGGACTATATCTATTCCAGGAATGTGATAAATCAATGATAATTCAACATTAAGGTGGTTGTTCTTTCATACAAAATAAAAAATTTCATATATGGAGAATGACAGAACAATTTTCCACTTATTTGATTGTGGTTAGCTCTTGATTTGGCCTTTATTTACGCCAAAACATAATCAGGTAAAGAAAATTATTTTTAAAACTATTATATATTACTCGTATATAAAAACTATTTTTAGGCTTTTTTAATGTTTCTGTAAATATGAATAACCATACAGTTTTATTACACCAAATGTTTTAGAGCAAATAAAGGCCAGATCAAGTAGGTACCAACTAGGACGATTTACCCTCTCGTTCAAGAGTACCAACCACAATAAATTAAGTGGAAAAGTATTCTCTCTTTTTTAATATGCGGAAAATTTTATTTTGTATGGAAGAGCAACCGCCTTGATTGCATATTCAACATCTCTGAATAATTTTTTTATAAACTGTAGATCGTCATATTATTATCTACAATAATTATCCAACAAATCTTACCAAGGATAGACTCAGAGATTCATTTATGTATTTGCAAAGAATCAATCAATCTATGAAATAAAAATCACATCACCGGGCATTAAAGTTTGGTACATTTTAAAATCCAACCAATATTATAAATGTGAATGTTTGTGAGGATGGATGGATTTTTGTTACTCTTTCACGCCACAACTACAGGACCTTTTGGGCTGAAATTCGGCATGTAGATAGTTTAAATCCTGGAATAACACATAGGGTATTTTTAATCCCGAACTTCCCACGGAAACGAAGGCTACGCGGGTGAAACCGTGGGGCATAGCTAGTCATAAATAAAAATGTTCACCTATAATTATTACTTTGTTCGAAAAAAAACATTGACCAATGATTTAAAGGATACACAAGAAATAATTGAAAAAAATAGGCCATTGAGTTGAATTTTGAGGTGGTATAGTACCGAGACGTTGTATAATAATTTTTAATTACTTTTATACGTTAATGTTGAAAGCTAATAATAAAAAAAATACAATTACCATTGCCAATACACGGAAAATATCTACATAAATCAAATTCAATAAAAATATATTGGAAATAAAATAGCTAGCAATTAGAATTTTTAAACTCATATAAATTATTAAAATTTTAATAATACAATAATAATTATCACCAAAAAGGTGTCAATTTACGTTTTAGGCCCTAGATGCCAAATTTAGGAAATTATACTAAAAAAAGAGCAATTTACTTGTCGGGTTTATGTGCATAAAATTATAATTAAGGTATATAATGCAATACTTTATACTGGATTATTGTATAAAATAAAGAAAATAACTTTATAAATTACTCAACGGGAGCAAGAAGTGTCATGAAAACAGGTATTATTTATATTTTATATCAAAGTATAAATGGCACCGTAATATGCAGAATAAACGTAAATACGTCCTAAGTAACAGCCAACAAAGTTCTATGAGACATAAATTCGACAACTTAAAAGTAATTTTACATTCGATTTCTACATAACAAAATCTCCTATTCACCATCTTTTTTAAACGCTAGACAACATATCATAAGGCCTTCTTTACACTGGGCGAAAGTTACGTCACTAATATTCGAATGCGGAGTGCGTTCGACGATTCCTCTCTTAAGGCGGTTGCTGTTCCATACAAATTAAAATTTCCGTCATATGGAGAAAGAGACAATAATTTTCCACTCAATTGTTTGTGGTTAGCTCTTAATTTAGCCTTTATTTACGCCAAAATATATTTGGTTAATGAAAACCTATATTTATATTTGTTTTTTTTTTCATATTTACAAAAAAACATTAAAATAACCTCAAAATATTTTTTAACAATATTTATAAAATAATACTAAAATGGTTTTCTTCAACCAAATATATTTTGGCGCAAATAAAAGCCAGATCAAAAACCAGCAACAAACAGTTGAGTGAAAAAATATTATTTCTTTATCCATATTTGAGAAATTTCATTTTGTATGGAAGAGTGACCCCCTTATCAAACCTTTATTATGATGCTTTATTAGGAACCTAATAGAGAGTCATTATACTCATAATTTAGAACAACTTTCGCTATTTATTTTATCTAAATCTGAAATCGCGAAAAGAATAAAATCTGTTGTTTCATAGAAAAGGTTTTATTCGTGAATTCAAAGTTATTTTCATGCCTAGTGAAAGTTGATTTTAATTATAAGGATGCTGTTATCAGTAACCCTGTATATGTCACCGTAAAATTGTACGAACCGTTAGTTTATATTTAATCTAGTGAGATTATAAACTAACGTTTAGGACAGGTAGTTTATAAACTAACTAAGTGAAATTATAAACTAACGTGTCTTACAATTTTACTGTGACATATACATCCCGCCCGAGTAAAAGAAATATAGATACAAATAGTTAATCGGCGGGTCAGCTACAAACCTATTTCTAAAGGGCAGCCTTTACGCACCGGTCGGAAGATCAGAGACATAACTTTCGTGTACGAAGGACCTTACACAAAAACAAGGTAACACGTGATGTCACTGAAATAATGAATGCAAGAGTCCAGAATGTGAGTGGTTTGTGTTATATGTGCCGCGACATGGCGGCCGCGTGCCGCAGCTTGCGCTCCCACGACTCGGCCTCCGCCCACGAATGTCGCACGTCACGGAATAACTGGAACATTATCACAACACAAGTGTTAGTTGGGGTAGACGAGTTCTGGAGTGGAGAACGCGAGTAGGCAAACGTAGCGTAGGACGCCCTGCGAAGGATAGCCGGTTGCAACTGGATGTGTAGAGCTGAGGACCGGGCTCAGTGACGCAAATTAGGAGAGGCCTATGTCCAGCACTGGACTAACACAGGTTAATGACGATGATGAAGTGTTAATCCTGGACTTCAATCTCATGGCAATTCCTCTGTTATTCCATGTGACACGATAATATTAGTAGCACGTACGACGCACTTTATTGTGTCCTACGTTACATTTTACTGTGTTCGTCATATCATCAACAAGTTCTATAGGGTCAGCCAGTCATAATTCAGGTTTAAAATATTATCTTCCAATTAATTAATCTAAATTATCATAAGATAAGAGGTAAGTATTTTAGATAAGAAGTAGCAATCATGCAGTAGGTAGAGAAATTTATCCTGACTGACCGACACACACAAAATTAATGACACAGCCTTAAACCCATACATAGAGAGAGCTAAAATTTTGCCTCCTGTGCTCACTCAAACTCAAACAGATTTATTCAAATAGGTCATAATCTGACACTTTTGCACGTCAATGAAGATAAACAGTACTGAGTCTACCGTGCGTTCGGAAAGATACCTCTACAAGAAGAACGCACAAGAAACTTGTAGGGCTTAATATTTTCAACAGATAGTTTCACAATATTTGGTTTGGTTACATTCGTTTTCTTTGAAGGTGCCGCGAGGCGGCTATGCAGAAGTTTCCAGGCATCTTGTCTTTAATGTGAGCACAAGGAATAAGACAGGTGTAACTCTCTATCTCTCATTGGAGCAAAGTCGTGAAATTTACTCGAGTAAAATGTGGATAATTGTAAAAATAACTCAAGCCATTGTTAAACATCCTATTGGCCAAGGCCAAGGTCAGTGGGTACATTGTCAAGACAATGTACCCACTGTACAATGTACAATGGTACCCACACATACTTGAATTGCGCTTTCATTGATTAATGTGCGGACATTTTAATCTAAATATAACGAAAACGAAACGGAATATGTAACTCATAAACATTGTTTTAATTTAATATTCAATAGGCTTGAGACCAAAACAGCAACGAAATAACAAATATACGCTCCTACAGGCGGAAGTAGGTGGGATAGAAAAATTTCGCCGATGACTAGTACTTCCACGGCAGCTCGATTGGTAGAGTGCCCACCACGCGGATTGGTGCAGAATATCCCGTATATTCTGCATTCAAGTCCCATTTTCATATTGTATTTCAAGTGAATAGATTGTTTAGTCTATAAAATATGCTATATTCTTCTTTGAATGCAATGGAATGTCATTAGGATTTCCCTCTACTTTTTTTTTTTTATTTCCCTCTACTGAATATGGTACGCCGTATGGATGTAGAGCTCCAAAACTACAGCAAAAGCAGTCGAAGTATATTTGAGGACTTGACTTCGATTACGACGCTGTCTTTACCGTGTTAATTTCTATGTATTCGTGCCAAATAACACATAAAAATGAGAACCTAAACAAAATTTATTTTATAAAGTCAGCGCGCCGATGTTTTTTGGCGGCGGCGGCTCGTCGGCGCGGCGCTCATATTTAGTACGCAGTAGCAAGTGAAAATTAAGAAATTTATAAAAACCCCGTCTTCCATTTACTCCTGCTCCGTCATCGGACCATGGTCACAGTCTATTTGTAAAATACTCATGGAGAAGATTACCAAACCAAACACGATAGGTATTTTTGACTACTAGGATAAGGGATGTGCATATACAGCTGTAGTCTATGACCGCCAGAACCAGAGGTTTTACGTGATTTTGCTATTAATAGATCGAGCTACTCTGCTATTATATCGTGATATTAGTTGTAAGTATTACCTGAGAGACCCAAGTTTCATCCGCTAGCAATTCGTTGAGTATCACTGTGGTGTCTTTGCTTGGATTCTGAAGCCTTTTGTCGGCCACCCGTTTACTGCATTCCACAAACATTAGATACTTTTGATGTGCTATCCTCGAATACAATTGTAATCGGCCGCAACACGTCGCACATAGAAGAAATTCCTGAAAGCATGATAATATTACTCGTATAAGGTATTTCTAACAACGTTTAATGTCCATTTCAGGCCATTTGGACTAATCAAACTTATTCAGCGCTGTTCTATATCTTATTTATTATAATATTATTCTAATCGTGGTTTTCTATGGACAAATGCTGAAAAGAGCTAAGTGTGATTAGTCCCTTAATGAGAAGAATGGTAGCCAAATGATAATTATACCAAAAACTTTGTGATTTCAACCAACTATTTGTCATGAAATATTATTATTGTAGCCATCCTCAAGATAAGAAAGTGGATAAATAAAAACTATTTTTGTTATATATTGAGTACGATAATATTATTATGAGCCTCCAAGACAGTTTTATATCATAGGAGTTTTATGAAAAAAGGCAGGCCATGATAGTACTCAAAAATTTTAAATTAATTATATTTAATTAAAAAACATTAATAACGAATTAAAAATCCTTGGTAGAAGAGAATTGTCATCTCTGGAATGTTGGAATTCAAAAACATCATACATTAATAATATGTATTGTGTTATTATTATCATACATTCTGGGCCGAAAACTCATAGATTTTTGGTCGGTTCCTTTTCAGTAAATCAAACCATGGCATAATTTACTCGTTTGGGTGATATTCACATATTCCCCGCAGTATATTTACGTACAATAAAGAGATTTCATGTAAATAACATATTTTATCTTCAGCTTATTATATTGTCATAAGTTTGAGTCATATTAAAAAACCTATAGCTTCTAATCGTGGCCTTGGCAATTTAGTATAAATAAGTTAGGTGAGTCATCTTGAATATAATGATATACAATTTGATATTTCCATAGTAAAGGTTTACGTCTAACAGAAAGGTTATCTGTTAGACGTAGATTAGTGTGCGCACATTCTCCAGAGAATATAAATAATGTACACGTGCATACACACACACTCAAATAAGAATTACTTGCATTCGTGAGATAGAACTAGGATGTAGGGAATTATTCCGCAATAGTATTTTCAAAACATAAAACATACATTCACGCCTTTTTCCCGAAGGGGTAGGCAGAGGTGTACCCAGGACTCAGTCCCATAGTAGATACACCCACATTTCGCCAGTATGTTATTGGTCCCATGTAATAGGGGTCGAGCCTATTGCCATCTACCAGGCACAGTTCCAGACTCCAGGCAGTTATTGAGATAATTCCTAATAAAAAAATATTATTTTCAGGATTGAAAATACTTGATCCCGCTGGTTCCCAGTTTCCAATGTCTCATTCTCATTTTGTCGTTGCTCATTCTTCATTCGTCATCTTGCACTACCACGCATTGCTCTCTTAAGAAGCCGTTGACCCACAAATTCCCCATGCAAACGTAATACTTAAATCATCTACAATCAGACCATATTTCCAACATAAAATGACATTCGGAACTAGACGCTAGTTATCTAGGTTCCTAATCATAATAAGTCCAAAATAATATTTACTTATATTATTTTTTAGTCCAAAGTACTTATATTTTGTATTAAAATATAATTGGGAACCGAGATAACTAGTATCTCATTCTGAATAACATTATTGTATGTTAGAAACATGCTCTGATTGTAAATAACTTAGGTATTATGTTTGTATGGGTAATTCGATGACCTCCTCAGTCTTTTTATAATTCCCGAGACACTTTTTTTTTTAAATAATATGGAACAATTTCCACACACGATCATCTGGTCCCAAACTAGGCGAGAAGTATGGTAACCAGTTGACTGATATACATACTTATTTCAGCTTAGAATACCCAGACACAAATCAAACAGACATGTTAATGCACATAAATGTTTGACCTGGCCGGGGATCGAACCCGGGGCCTGCGGCACAGAAAGCAGAGTTACTACCATCTGAGCCAACGGGGCGGTCAATGTCTTTTATAATATCCATATCCCCGCTGGCACTCAGAAGATATTAGGAACTGTTTCTTGGCTCTTATCCGTCGGGATCGCTTGTGCATGATGGGTTTTCCTTGCGATTGTTCGTAAGTCAGGATCGTGAGACGGAAACACGAGGACATAGTGTAATTTTCCGATAATTTATGATTATTTTAGCTGTTTTTAAACTCCATTTGTAATGTTTCCAAACTTTAATCATAAGTTGATGCGTATCCAGTGACAGGCTGAGTGAGGGGAAAAGCCACTGTGTCTAACAATTTAACGCATTTTTATTCTGTTTACTGCTTCAGTGGGCATGCACTAAATCTATGTATTTTATAGTTTTATGGACTAAACTGTCTAATTCGCTTGGAATACAATATGAATATAGGAAGAAAAAATTCGGCCACAACAACAAACAAACATTAGACATTAGAGTTGTCGGTGGGTAGAATGCGGAATGCAACACCTATAGATAAACACACACGCCCTTATAGGCGTTAGGTGGACGGGATGGAAAAATCTCGTCGATGACTAGTACCTCCAAGGTAGCTCAAATGGAAGAGTGCCCACCGAGCGGATTGGGCGGAGGGTGCGTGGTTCAAATCCCGCCCGTGGGTGAAACTTTTCTACCCATATTCATATTGTATGTTACCTTTTCATAAGCGAGCCTGGCGTCAGGTTGCACCGGTTCAAGCGTGGCGGGGTTGTAAGGTTGTCCATACAAGAGCACCCTGGCCGAGGCGGGGCGCGCGCACGCCCGACACGTGCCCCCCGCCGCGGCCACACTCAGGCCCGGCCACGTGGCCGCCGCCGCGTCCACGGTCCGACCCCCCCCCGACCCCCCGGACGACACCCGACACTTCACTGATTCCGTCACCTCGTCCACTGTCTTCACGTTCGATAGGAAGTACTCGTCTGGAAGACAAACGTTAACTATTACAGTATTATAGTAATAGTAATGCTAATAATATGGGACAACTTACACACACGGTCATCTGGTCCCAAACTAGGCTAGAAGCCTGTACAATGGTAACCAGATGACTGATATACATACTTATATAAGCTTATAACACCCAGACACAGATCAAACAGACATGTTCATGCACACAAATGTTTGACCTGTCTGGGGATCGAACAAGGGGCCTGCGGCACAGAAAGCAGAGTCACTACCATCTATGCCAACCAGGCTATCAATAGTGCTAGGTTAAAGGGCATTAACATGTTGATTTTTCGTCTGGGCGCTACCGTGTTTCGAACACGTTAAACTGTTGAGTTTGAAAAATATATGGGGGGAAACGAGAGTGCTGCTGCCCACTTTCTGAATATGTCTCTCTAATGTAAAGTATTTATTGATATGGGCCACTGGTTTTTATTATTTATTTTAAATACTTACTATTGCCTGAAATAAAGGGATTATTATTATTAATTAAATCTAGATAAAAAATATATTATGTCGTTACCTTGCTCTTGAAATATTTCCATAAGAAAGTTAGGGTCCAACGCGTGCGATATCAAGGTCTGTATGTAGACTTCGAAATTCTCTTGGTACATTTGCATCTCTAGCATTCTCTTTTCAATAAAACTACAGTCGTCGGCTGGAAGCTCGCTTCTCACTAATTCTACTATTGTTTCCAAGTGCGTTTGTGATCGCACCTTTACTGCTACTTGAGTGTATAACTTCTTATTTTCTGGATTCCATACTGTATACTGTAAGAATATAAAATAAATGTTAAGCGATTGCCTTTTTTTTTGGACAACTTCCACACACGGTCATCTGGTCCCAAACTAGGCTAGAAGCCTGAACTGTGGTAACCAGATGACCAGATATACATACTTACATAAGCTTATAACACCCAGATACAGATCAAACAGACATGTTCACGCACAGAAAGCAGAGTTACTACCATCTGTGCCAACCAGGCTGTCAAATCACATGCATCACTTAAATTCTTTGAATTTAGAGGACATCATCTAGGCATCCTCAAAACTCGAGACATAATATATAGTAGACAATATAACCCATTACATACAATCACGCCTTTTCCCAGAAATGTACCCAGGACTCGGACCCATAGTAGGTACACCCACATTCCGACAGTATATTATTGGTCCCATTTAATAAGGGACGAACCTATTGAATATACCGGGTACAGACTCCAGGCTGATAAGAAATAAAATAAGAAAAATCCAATAACACTTTGAGTGGCCTGGGAATGGAACTCGGGACCTCATGATCGGCAGTCTAGCTCGCGGCCACTACACCACCGAGGCAGTCAATGTATTCCATACATAGGTTTTACCACATATAGTGCTAACACTATCTATATGTGGAAAACCCTATTATATTAGTATCCAAATGAACTTGTTTCCCCACTTATAAAATGGATTATAATATATTATGATTAATACTTACTGTAGATATATTTCTGTATAAAACTTTTCCGTTTTCGTCGAACGGCTCATATTTCTGCAGTAACGTTTTTCCGTCTACCCTCCATATCGCCGGCCACATATCGTTCAGTTCCGTTTTTATTGCCACGAATTCACCAGACTGAAGGTGTAAAGTAACATTTATTTAGTTAATTAACACAAGAACAACACAATTTATAGGTACAGAATAAGAATAAAAAAAAAATAACAAAAAAGTTGATGAAACTCACACAAATATACAACCCAAAACACAACAAATATATAACCATAGCGATCACGTCAGCATTCAAACAATAATAATCGACCAAAATCGGTCAATTCGTTTAGGAACTATGGCTGATAGCGTTCGTCTCGATTCTATTCGGCTAGCCGTATCAACCGCAATCAAGACAAATTATAAAGATATCTTACCTGATAAGGCATTTCCTCAACGGGTCTCGAATTGTCAACTGGCCCACTCTGTTGATGTGACTTTATGTGATGCAGTTTTCTATTAGCTGTCTCTGTTTCCGCCCCATAGATACCATAACCCAAACTAGCACCGTGCACTAAAATATAAAACCATACGAATTTAACGTTCAATTTTAAACTGTGTACTTCAAAAGTTCCATGAACTCCTACCTGATTTGGTTAACGCGTCCATAACTATGTTGAAATCGAAGTGGAGAGGAATGGTAAGGATAAGGATTGCCATCCAGACCAACAAGGGTCATCAGAGATAACATGTACAAAGTGAGAATAGAGAATAGTGACAACAGATTACATTATTACAACATTTGAACAACTGCAACATAATTTACAATGTATTATAACCTTGCACATGTCATCCCTATGTGGCCGAGTGAGGGGTGCTACCAGGAATAATTAAAATATGGATTAAAATTATTTAACACATTATCAGTAATATACTTGTGTTTATTTTAGGTCTTCTCCTATTATACAAAATTATTTACATAATAATATATTGAGAATTTTGTGCATAAACAAATAACAATTAAATAGAAATACAAAAAAATATGTAATTATGCCTTCTAATACAGTATCTCGCCCTTACTGATAGCTGTCAATGTATTATGCATTTCATTCTTACAATATAAAATCACTGTCAGCTAGAAAATATGTGTACACTAGGATAAGTACTAACTAAACTCCAATACTGTAAAATACATTACATTATTATATACAACAGACACCCACTGGTATGTATTCCATATAAAAATATACCATAATTTTGGAATTATTAATGGTAGCACCCCTTCAGTAGCGAGTATGACAAGAGTCACAAATTCTACAATTTACAATAAAATGGCACTAAGGTGTGTCATCAACAAAATATTAAGTGAAATCTTGTTACAGACTAACCCTAAGACATAGATAGACATTCGCTAAAATAATTCATCACATCGCTCCCACAAACATATTTACAAATTAATAAATCATAGATTTTATCTAATAAAAATTTACATTATCACAGTTAAAATGTAACAAGTTTTCACAGAAAACACTGCCCAAGCGGCAGCTAGCTTGCTCCTGTCATACAAGCTTCAGGGCTAGCTCTTCACCATCGCGCTCTACTTCTGAGATGGAAATCTAGTAAATTGAACGCACCTTCATCGGGCTGATGTTGGTAATAATATTGTTGCTGCGGGGCAGCCTGCAGCGAGGCGGCCACGGGCGGCGGCGCCGGGGGCCGAGGCTTCTTGGGCGCGGCCGGCTGGGGCGCCACTACGGCGGCGGGCGTCGGCTTGTTCAGAGGCGTCGCCCGCCCCTTCTTGTTCTTGTCGTTCAGGGGAGTGCTCGGCACGTTCAGAACTGGCTTGTTGAGCCTTCTCGCTTCCTCCTCCGCGTCGTACGCGGCTTCTTCTCCTTCGTATTTACGTTTTCTGTCTTTGTTCAAGTTATAATAACGCGGATCTTCCATTTCGACTCCTTTCGTTTGTGAACTAAGAAGATTCGTTGCGCCATGTAACTGGCCGCCCAACAAGCCAGCCGTGCTCATGCTACCGGACGACGAGCCCATCACCGGGTGCGACATACCTGCGTTCAGAATGTTGGCCGAGGCCATCGCACCGTTTGAACTTTGCTGGGTATTGTCGCATTTGTTGTGGTCGTTGTGTGGATAAGTCTTATTATTGGTATTGTTATTAGTGTTAGATCTCGACCAAGTCGATTTCCTGGCACCCCTGCCGGCCGGCGGAGGAGAGGTGTCCCGTTCTCCTTGTAAAAATTTCAAATAAGAAGCCATGAAGCCAGACCCCGGGCCCGTGACGGGAACATTGAACTTTTTGTCCATTATTTTAGCGTCTTGTGAAGTGTTGTTTATGTTCGGCTGTTGTGAAGAGGGTGCTACCGACGATGCAGTATTTGTCCGTTGTTCTGCAAGGAAACCAAGTTCTTCCTCTATATTAGGCACTACCACCTTAGGCTGTTCCTCTTCGCGCGTCTCGGGCGTCGAAAATGATGACGAGGAAGCCGAAGGTGGAGTTTCACTAAACGACGAGAGTGGCGTTAACTCCACTGAAGATTGGAAATCAGGATGGGGTCCCAAGTGAAATGGGGGGAAGTAAGCCAGTGCATGTCCGTGTTGCATGGCAAGAGCTTGGTGCTGATTAGCGAAGTTCGAGGCGTGAAGAGGGGCTTGGGAACCGAAAGCGGAAGTGCCAGGAAACATTTTAGGCGGAGGTGGGGGAAGGTTCCACCTCTCAAAATCAAAATAACTGCCGTTTTGTTGTTGACTACTGGTCGAACTATGAGCGGGTGGAGGTATTCGATTAGCCAAGTAGTCAGCCATTACGGCGGTAGATAGCTCATTCATACTTGTAGGTAGAGTTGGTTTTTCAGTGCTCTTTCTACGCGCTACTATTTTAGGCGGCGCTGGTGGAGCTGCGGCCGGTGGAGGTTGGCTTTTTGACGTTTTTAATTCTTGTAATTGACAACTTTGTTGAAGACTTTGCAAATTTTTAACAATGCTCATAGGATCTCCGCGACAGCTGGATAGATCCTGCAGGGCAATATTATTGCTATCGAAAAAATTTTGTTTCTCTGTTGTACTTGAACTTCTACTTATATTTTGGGGTTGCGTAGAAGGTTCCTCTTTACGAGTAGTGTTTTCTGTTACAGTGCTGTAATTATTACTGCTTGGATATTTTCTATTAGCTTGACGATCATTCTCCCAACAACTTTGACTGGAAGACTGATTACGTTCATATCTAGTGTCATTATAAGGTTTACTTTGTTCAAGCCCTAAAGCTCTCGTAATTACCGACGGGTAGGCCACTTGACTATTTTGTGAAGGCGGCCTTGTGACCGACGCATCCAGGGGAGAGCGAGGGGCACTCGTATTGATTTTACTATAATGATCTCCATGCTGTTGGGGCGAATTAGTAGAATTCATGGGACTATGATACATAGGATAAGCTGGACTAGAGCCATGACCTAAAGGTGAATTCTGGGTGGGAGCTTGAGAAGGACTTTGCCTTCTTGCAACAACCACACCACAATCAGGACCATTTTGCGAGCTGCTACTGGAATACCCAGTGTCAGTACTAGAACTGCTTTTAGCTCGAACATGGTAGTCATTTTCAACATTATTTCCACTTTGATAATGCCTAAAACTAGAGCCTTGTGAAGAGAACTGTGAACCACCAACTCTACTTGACTTTGAAGAACTACTATAACTCAATCTACCTGGAGCATCCATTATTGAATAACTGATAGGGGAAGACTGTGGCTGTAACTTATCATTAGAATCACAACCTTTTCTTTGTTCATTTGTTACATCTGGGTATACTTTACTTTGTGCTTTAGTTTGAACCTGGGGAGGTTTGGAAGTAGGGGAGATGAAACTGCTATTACTACTTGTTGTGTTTGATCTCGAAGGCTTGTCATTACTTGAACTCTTGGGAGATTGTGAATTGTAAATAGAAGCAGAAGAACGTGAGGGAGTGTTAGATGAAGAACGGTAATCTTTGTTAGAAGAAGTAGGAGATGAGGTAACCGGTGGAGTTGACACTATACACGACTGTTGAGAATGAGTAGTTGTACTCGCAGAACTTGAATATGACTTACTTCCAGCATAGTCCTGCTGTGATGAAAGTTGACCACTTTTTGCACTGCTTGTACTATATGAATTTTCAGTCTGATTTCCAAATGTAGGAGATTGAAAAAATGTAGATGATGTTGAAGATGCGGGCTGCTTAGGTGCAGTCGCGGGGGACGCAGACCTATTTGATTGTTTGCCAGCACTAGATATCTGAGAATTAATGTGATTATTTATAGTTTGTGCAACTGCAAAATGAGCGTTGAAGTTTTCATATGTTCCGGATGCTTTTGTTGTTGCTGGACTCGGAGATGAGGGCACAACACTTTCATGAGGTAATATTCCAAATGGGCTGGGAAGCTGATTGTTCCCTTGCCAACTCAGAGCGGCTGCACTGCCGGGAGTAGTATTTTGATCAAAGAATGATGAGCCTTGCGCGGCTAATGTTTGATGAGAGTAATTCTCTCTCAATGTTGACAGTTCTGATTCTACAGAAGTCTGCTTCGAAGCAGCCGCTGCCTGAGCTTGAGCTATCACTTGGCGATGCTGTGCTTGTAGCGAAGAACTATAATGTGCTGGTTTTGGATTAGCGGGATGGAACAGGGGTGAGAACACTGCGTCATATCCAACCGCTGGAGAGCCCAGGAATCCACCAGGGTTAAACGGTGAAGCTGTCGTTGATCCCAGCTGTCCTGCTAAGGATGCTGTGGTGTGAGCTGCTTGCAGTAACAACTGACTGGTTGTGGAAGGCACTGACTGGTTGCCCAGACCTGTGCCACCACTGGCTAGGTGGTGATGAAAGTCTCCACTTGCAGCACCAGCCTGAACTCCAGCCAGCCGATTGTACGAAGCATACGCTGACCATGGTCCTACTGGATCCATTACCACCTCCGTGATGTTATTGCTTCAAGGGTATATTTATCAATAGTCCACACTTTCATCCATAGTTTGCATTAAAATTAGTTTATGTTTTTATTTATCACTTGAACGGGGAGAAGGCTTCATGAATATTACTCATCCACCACACAGGAGCACTCCTGAAAAGAACGACAGTGATTATTGTTTCCATCAGAACAGAAAATAAATGGTTATATTTATATTGTAGTCTAATTAGAACAGAAGGCAGAACTTGAGGGAGACTATTAACAGATTCAATGATTTGGATAAAAAAGTATCAACAATCAATAGAAATATAAATATTACGCCGCTACCCCTTGGAAGCGTTGTTGAGTGACGGAACAATACCCCTGCCTCGGCGTTGGTGATTAATCAGTTTCCACGCTAAAAACAAGAGAAACATACCATCGCCTTGTTCTTCCAATATCATTTATTGTAAATGTGGTTTCGGAGGACGCTCACAAAACAGATAACATCATAAATATGGCCTCGACTCCTTGAGTGCTCGCTGCGACGGGTTTTGTCTATTGTGAAACGAAAACCAACAAAAGCAGGAAATAAAACACAAATAGTTCACTTTTTCGTGTACACTCAGAAGGTATCGATGATTGTCTGCTTATTTATCAGTAATATCGTAGCAAAAACCATAAACTTTATTTACAAGTGGAAATACGACAACGTTTTGCCTTTCACATTAATCGCCGCCATCTTACTTGTCTGAATTTCTGAATCTGTCCAGCGGTTCGAGTCGGTCATCAGTTGAACGAATCAAAATGACAAATATTAATATTAGCGCCATCTAGCGACACCTCGTCATCTATTTTTTTCTAAGTATGGCGCCGCATGTTTTATGTATTTATCAGGTTCGGAGGTGTATTCACATATGACTACTCGTTTTCACTTAAACCAATCTAGCATACAAGGCGCATTCCTGAGGACTGGGAAGTAAACCGAAGCTATGTGGCTTATTGGCTAATAACAAAGCATACATGTGCGGTGCGTCCCATAGGACGCAATTACGTGCTCAGTGGGACGCAACGCAACTGAGGCGGGTGTCCGCGGTGCGTCAGGTAGCTCATCGTGGCCGAATGGTTGGGCCGTGGCGGGAGAGAAGTATGCCGGTATTGCGGTGCGCCGCTCTTCCTGCCTTCTGCGGTCTAAACAGGGTCGCCACCGGTAGATGGCGAAGGCGGTGGGGTCGCAGGGGAAGAGGAGTGTCGGTATTACGATGTGCCGCTCTCCCTATTCTCTGCGACCGAATTGGGGCGGAAAGCCGACGGCTTGCCGCGGTGTGGGTTGCGCCTCCGCGTGTCCCTATGACGTCAGCATAGGGTACAGTAGATAGCGCAGGCGGGGCTCACTTGAGCCCTGCCGTGGTGGTGGGCGGGAATGGGTCTTCCGTGTCCTATCGCAAGGAATTACGGCGTTCGAGAGGGCACGGAACACCCTTCCAAGCCTTAAATTGTGAGGAGGGCTCTCTGCTTTCCCCTGTGCAGACCTACTCCTGCACCGGGGCAACCAGAGAGCCTCCTGCGCGATTTGCGCGTGGTGGTGGGCGGGAATGGGCCTTCCGTGTCCTCCCGCACGTTCGATAGGCGTTCGAGAGGACACGGAACGCCCTTCCAAGCTCATAGAGATGTGGAGGATGATTCTCCGCTCGCCTCCATGCAGAACTCTTTCTGTGCGGTGGCGACCGGAGAATCTGATTCCTGGGGCCCGGGCAACGCATGCGGGGGTATCCGTCGCCCACCTAAAGGGCCTGCGAGGAGGCGCGCGCGTTTCCGCGCGCCCCTTGGCAGGGTTGGGGTGAAGGATTAGTGGCGGGGTCCTCCATGGAGGACCAAACGCCGTCGGGGCCACGGCTGAGTGCTTCGGCGTACCTGCAGCCCCGACACATGGCGTCGCGAAGGAACACCTCGGGGTTTTTTAGTGGGTATACCCGCCGACACAGCAACGTACCGATGTACAGTGCTATGCCGGCGGGGAGTCCCACATAACCACCCTGCGCTCCCCCGGGTGTGGGTGGTATGCGTCACGCATTTTTCTCCAGACAACAAAAAAAAATGGTCGAGTTAAGTTCCCCTGATGGGTTCCCGCCTTCTCGCGGCGGAGGGGGTCAGTAACCGTGGTACGGGTCCCACGGTGACGCGAAGAGGAGCCCGAGGTGGTCAGGTGCTTCACTTTCCTCCAGGCAGGTGTGAGCGGCCGAGTAGGTTGCGGTGCGTCCCATAGGACGCAACGCAACTGATACCCCCGCGTGAAGGATTCCCTTCACCCCACCGTGGCGGGGTCCTCCATGGAGGACCAAACGCCGTCGGGGCCGCGGATGAGTGTTTCGGCGTGCCCGCAGCCCCGACACATGGCGTCGCGAGGGAACACCCCGGGGGTTTTTAGTGGGTATACCCGCCGGCACAGCAACGCACTGACGTACGGTGCTGTGCCAGCAGGGAGTCCCACATAACCACCCTGCGGTTCCCCGGGTGCGGGTGGTATGAGTCACGCATTTTTTCCCGGGCTACAAAAAAAAAAGGTCGAGTTGAGGTACCGAAACGACTTTCGAATTAATTAAATAACAAAACGTATTCGACGACAACTGGGTATAATTTCGTATTGTAACTGCCCATTTATAGCTATAATACTGCACTCAATTAGTTATTTAAATAACGAAATGCATAATGCATTTCCTTATTTTGTAAGTATGACCCATTTTTCTTTACTTAACTGCTAACTTTTAACTGCAAAACTTATTAATATATATATGCATTTACTTAGTAATTTTTAACTTACCAAATCTACAATATAGACTACATATACAACAGCAGCTATAAATAAAAATGCAATAATAATACAATACATAACTTTATTAACTTTCACATTAAGTTCTCACAATGAAACCTTAATTATCTTTGGTAAGTAATGGGTTTCTAGTTCTATGTATATTATGGTATCAATAGTAATGTAAATAAAATCGGAAGACAATTATACAAAATAAAAAATTGGCCAAGTGAGTTCTACTGGAGTAGAGAGGGTTCCGTGTCAGTCGATCATGCTTTATAAAATAAGCTAGTTTTGATACAGTCTAAAAATCAAATAAAACCACTCATTAGTCATTATCACTTTTGTCCTAAGCCCTAGAGATTCTGCTCATGACACCCCCTATAAAGCGATAGGCAATTTTGGCACAATTCCTATAAATTATTTCTTTTTTACAAACTGTGCAATTTGTGTATTTTTACACTGAAGATATAAGATTATAACATCTACAATTTCGCAGGACGGCAATAGCTACAAACAACCACATAATGTTAGAGAGCAGTATTATTCACATAATAAACATTTACGGTAATCATAGACATAAAAGAAAGAGTCAGTTTCATGTAGCTCAGTATCCAGATAATGTGGCGCGGCACTAGCTTCTAATGCACAGGGCGATCTTCGGTATTTACGCGCGGTCTTATTATTTAGTTCCAATTTTAACCGCTTGCCATTCGCCAAGTTATTATAATAACTGCTGGATCCAACATATCTCCTTAAACGAATAAGTTTATAATATTCGCATTTAATTTTTAATATTAATTTAATGAGACAGTAGGAATTTATAAAAATATCATATTCATAAAACTTTTTGATAAAATACAGAACACAATGGGTTAAATATTACAGTAGAGTAGTAGTAGATAGGTAATTAAAATTCAAGTGTTTGTTAAAAAAGATGAGACCCACATTGAAGCGCATCGATTTCTTTGACCCACTTTATAGAAATAATTTTAGATTGTATTGGATTTTTTCTATCGAAATTCATCATATTCCACACTTACGACAAAAAAACATCTCACATTACATAATAGAACTTCCAATATCATATTATTGCACATTATGTAGAAACATTTCAGCTCTAAATACAACTCACGAATACATTTTTCATGCGATAAAGTTTCAGATAACTTTTTGTCTCTTTCTACATTACAAAATACAATTCATTCTTTTATTTCATGCAAATTTGACTCGAGAACACTTATGCTAAGACCAAACTATAGATCAACGTTATTAAAGCTACAATCACAAAAATATTACCTACATATTATTAGAAGCTATTTTATGCGGTGGATGGGCATTTCAATCTCACTAAAATAGATATATTTAAGAAGGAAATAGCGATTAATCATGTGTACACCGAGTTCAGTTTACTATTTGAATAGTTCTGTGAAAAATAATGTAATTTGTGCTCATTTGTATTGAATGAATTGTAGAATCGATCACATCAGAAGTGGGATCAATTTGTATATGCTATCCTACTTCTGAAGTTTGATATTCACTTGTTGGAATACATAATAATACCATCACAGTATCGAATATTCAGTTTACTTATATTATTATGGTTTTAACGGCAATTATTTGCCATTTTATTTTGTATTTCAAAAATGTAGACATAAAATATAAAAATCATAAGCACCGTTACAAAAATAAATCTTTGGATAGAACTGGCAAGTAAAATAAAAAAAAAAACATCACAATCGTGTAAACTTAACAATGATATAAGAGACACATAATCAGACCCTAACTAACATACTTACCTAATATGTTTAGGTAATTTCATAAGACAAAGTTATTGAAACTTAAATACGAAATGAGTATTTCGGTCTCAATTTTAAAATCACGTGAGCATTTAGGAGGACTAACTGGTTTTACCATAATGTTTTTGAAACAAATATCATTAAATATATAATGTTGTTTGGACTGGAACTTTATTTATAGATAGGCCATTGATTTAAAGAACAGCGGAGATGAGGCTTCTCGAAAATGCAAAGTTCAAATTAGTTCCCATTAGGTCCATGTGCGTCAGTTAAGTTAATCGTTGTCTCGTTCGCACTTCGGTCTTAGGTACGTCTTTCTATCTTTGTTGCTTCAAATTTCACATGCCCCGCTTACTCAACAACTGAACTCAGTTCAGCGCTTACTCAGTTGAGTAAGCGCTGAAGAGAACGTACCCTATCTCCCCTTTTCTTTAAATCAATGAGATAGGCTACATCTTTAACATTAACCACTTCAAGATGTAACATTGAGTATCGAGATCTAAATGAATCTCATGATCTAATAAGATTGAAAACATTATATAAAAAAAAAATAAGTAAAAACAAGTTCTCAATGTACGAGCACATTTTGTCAGAGAATGTCAATAATACATTTCTCGATTGTTATTTAAATCTTAAGGTCAACGCAGACGTAACGAGGGCCCGCCTCGTGTCGTGAACGAGCGAGTCTATACCTTCTAAAAGATAGTATGAAACGTGAAAGCTGAACAAACATAATTTTTTTGGATTTGGAAAATAAATGGTATCATATCAGGTAAGTAGCAGTCTCCTCTCCCTGCACAGTAGTCTGGAAGAGATCGCTGTTAGCGATAAGACCACCTATTGTTACTCTATATTTGTTATGAATGCTTATTAGTTTTAAGGTATTTTTGTGGTGTACCAATTTATATGTTTATCTATCTATCTATTTAAGTAATTTATAATTCAAATGATGAATTAAATACCCGCTTAGAACTTAATTTACAGAAATATGACCAAATATCTTTTGTTTTGCTATCTTTGATCAAGCTATCTTATACAAGGTATATATTCTTGTATTTATATATGAAAGATAACACAAAACAGCGTGCGCGGTTCGGGCGCGTTTCCATGTCGCACTTCCGACCTAACACGGGCCGTCAAGCACCCGCGTTTTGTCTGCTCCGACCTTTACCACATGTTTAAACATGAAAAAATAAAACATAGTATTACAGTATCTAAATGCCCTGAGTAAGAGAGTTTTCAAGCACGATATCAAATTCATCGAGCGGCTCGAGTATTTGTTTGAGGAATGTTAGAAGGCCGCGTTTACGCAGGAAACTCTGTTCTTCGTACATTTCAGTCGTCACTCGAGTTAAAGACATCGGGACCAGCATTCGGTGTAGCCAATGCTCGCTGCAGATAATATAACAATACTCCTTAGAATCAATTCGATTTTTAGGGTTCCTCTCAAAGGAAAAAAAGGAACCCTTATAGGGATCACTTCGTTGTCCGTCTGTCTCTGTCTTTCCGTCTGTCAAGACCCTTCTCTCGGAAACCCGTTGAGGTATCAAGTTGAAAGTCATATCAACAGCTCATATTAACCCTTGCTGCTGTTGAAAATATAACTTTTAAGTCAATGCAATCAAAAGATACGACCATTTTACTGCACATTTCCATACTTTGCGCAACGGCATCAAGAAGCATTTATTTTTGACTTTTTCAATTTGACTGGCCCATGGGTTCAGTTGGTAGACTTTGCCTTCTGAGCCGCAGGTCTCGGGTTCGATCCCAGTCAGGTCAAGCATGTTTGTTTGCTTTGTGCCTGGGTGTTATGAGCGTATATACTATTATATCAGACTTCTGGTTACCATAGTACAGGCTTTGCCTTATAGTTTGCGATCAAAAGACAGTGTATGGAAATTGTCCCATATTATTATTGTAGTCGTAATGTAAATAATAATTAAACCAGTTCTGTTAGAGTATGAACAATTATCACTATTAATTTACTTCATCATCATCATCATCATCATCTCAGTCATAGGACGTCCACTGCTGAACATAGGCCTCCCCTATAGATTATCGTAAGCGACCCGCGTGCAGTGTTCCTGTTGTCCTTATCAGCTCGTCTGTCCACCTTGTGGGTGGACGTCCTACGCTGCAGTTGTCGGTACGTGGTGTCCATTCGAGAACTTTACGGCCCCATCGGCCATCAGTTTTTCGTGCTATGTGCCCTGCCCATTGCCACTTCAACTTGCTAATCCGCTGGGCTATGTCGGTTACTTTTGTTCGTCTACGGATCTTCTCATTCCCGATTCGATCTTGCAGAGAAATGCCGAGCATAGCATATTCATTTACTTAATACAAATTCCTCTGGAGTATGACTTACCAAACAACAAAAAAAAAACATCAAAATCATTTAAAAAATTGGCGGAGTAATCGCACAACACAACCATACAACATTACACAAACATACAACATACAGTCGAATTCAGAACCTCCTTTATTCAAATCTGAAAAATTTAAAGAAATTCTCACCGTAAACTAAGACAGATGAACAGTTGAAACTTGCCGTCCTTGCCCAGGGTCCGGCCCACAGAGTTGATCTCATCCATAAGATGACAGTAACATCTCCATATGGCTCTGTGTTCCTGGTCCTGTCTGCAATTGTACACGGCGCAACTCTTTTGCGCTTGGGATGCAGGGTCATCGCAGAGGCTCAACTTAAACTCGTCTTTTACTCTAGCTGTAACCAAAATATACTAAATCTCTATATGCCTTTGCACATAACTTTCCATTATGATGTAGACATAATAGACTCCAGGCGAGAAATGTTAAAGAAGTTACTAGACGCACCGAGAACGCCTGGAGGAGCTTTTGGTCCATGAAGGATCTCATAGGAAGGGAACTCTTCCCCCATCCTTAAAAAGAAAACTAATGGACATCTGCATCCTTCCCATTCTCACATATGGAGCACAAACCTAGTCATTCACATGACAAAAATCGCTGATGTCACCCAGAAAACGGTAATGCTTGGGACTGGGCGGGAAAAGGATTGGATGTCATCCGCATGCCGGAAGTACTTTGGGCCAAAATAACAACCGAATGGCTCTCAATCAAAAAACAACAACGCGGCAGACCTAGGAGATCGCGAGATGACTTTGACTCTCATACGAATGGATATCTATTCATGCTAAAACTACTACCATGATTGGGTTGAAATTTTTAATTGGGTACGCAGATAGCTTAGGCTTTTGACTCTCATACGAATGGATATCTATTCATGCTAAAACTACTACCATGATTGGGTTGAAATTTTTAATTGGGTACGCAGATAGATAGCTTAGGCTTTAGACCCTTGAATGACACATAGGGTACTTTTCAGCAGATGAAACTGCGGACATAGCTATACATAAAAAGGAAGACTAAAACTTAATTCTTAATTTTTTTTCCGGCTTCATCATCATCCCTGATAACCTAAACCGTTTTATACTTTTGAAGAGCGATTCTAATGAGGTCTAAAACTTGGTTTGAACTTGATGTTACCACTATGATTACCACTTTGTTGCGATATCATTGTAGTGATAAGATACCAAATTTCAAATCTAGTGGACGTTGCTACATCAACTAATCAACTAGAGAAGAGCTTGTGGTCTTCTATAGCTCTTATAGCTTAGTCAGGGTTTTCTTCAATCTCCGTTATAAGCCAAAGCACGAAACGTAGAGATTTTAGGAAAATTAATAACATTTGTTGCGTGCAAATATTAGTTCGTTGCCCGAGCAAACTTTTGTTTCCCGACGTCTCTCAGGACGTCCACCACTCCTAGTTTATGTCCATCTTCTAAACTAGACATAGCTAAAACACTGAAAAGTTTCTCGATCCAGACAACCTACATAAGAGTTCCATTCCGGCACTAAATTTTGGAACACTTACCAAAATAGTCCCAAATAAAGAGATTCTTCCCAAACAGTCTTGCAGACTTGAATCCGCAGAGGAATGCCTGCTCCAGGCACTTGACCAGTCCGTTTTCACCGCAGAGCAGCACGCTGAGCGAATTTGCGTCCTTTTCTCTTTTAGATTGGTAATGCCATTTCACTATGGCGTTTACACAGTCACCTGTAATGTACCTTTTTTTTACTAAAATTGTTTATTAACAACAATGTCATTTACGTAAAGACCGACGTATTATTCTACTGCGTTCGACTAGCCGAAATATTATATATTGTCAGGTTTTGTACGCCTTGTAATTACTTTGGACACTTTAATTTAATTTTTTTTTTTTTTTTTTTTTTTTTTTTTTTTTTTTCCCAAGATTTAAGGTTCATATAGTTCACATTTACATAACAGGTTCAGCTCAAATCTGCCTTTTCAGGCGTTGGACATTTATATATGTTATACAATTTATTAATTACCTTTACATAAAATATTAAGTATTTGAATAATCATTAAATAATTGGTATTAAATCTTATAATCAAAAAATTCATTCAAACTATAAAAACATTTTTCGGCAAGCCACGTCAGTAAATTATTCTTAAATCTATTAAATGTCATATCTTTGAAAGAGTCAGGGATTTTATTAAATATTTTAACACACATTATATTACAATTATTCGATGTCAATGTCAGTCTAGTACTTTCACGAAATAATTTCTCCTTAAACTGGGCCCGAGTGCCATGGTGGTTACTCAAAGTGCTGGCTAGCTGAAACATGTCTTTATGTTTAAAAACAAATAAACCAATTTCCAGGATATACAATGAAGTCACAGTTAGAATTTTATGTTTCCTAAAAAATGGTCGACATGAATCCGTCTGTCTTATCCCAAATATTGCACGGATACATCTCTTTTGAATGAGAAATATTTGGTCTAACTCAGTACTCCTTCCCCAGATTATAATCCCATAACCATTTGCCATTCCAACCAGAATATTATTGTATCTACAGAATATTGGGAAAAGCTGTGCGCAAAACTTTATGAGCTCACTGAAGTTAGCCGTTCTGCGAGATAGACAAATAAGCAAATAAAGTTATGCGAGAGTTATATCTTAGTCCGACGGCTTTCTTGCATTGATCCCTCCTCCCTTTATCATGCTGTAGGTTTAATAAGTAAGCTAAATTCGATGTGAACTCCTCACCTAACTGAATCGGGGATCATATTTTCTCACGCCTCTCATTCAAGCTATCTAGCACTACTCTTATCATCCGTTCCTTATATTTTAAAAACTATACTTTGCTTTCTTCCATGATTCCTGTTACACATATATTTTATAATCTTCCGTCACATAATCGTCTCACATCTCAGGGTGACAGGCGCAGTGCAGTGCCGCGCAGAATTTTGAATTTCAAAATACTGGTTGGCACTGTGTCTGTTATGGGCAATCATGATGCTTACCATCAGGCACCCGATTTGCTCGTCTTGTTACTCACTATCATAGAAAAAAAAACATAAATCTCCAGAGTCGATCTCAATCCTAAGTGGTTATATCATAGTCTCACCGATCATATGCTGTATAGTGGCCGTAGATAAATGCGTGGTGGGTGTGGGTGGAGGCTGGGTCCTAGGTTCGGCGCTGCGAACACGCGCGGCTACTAGCAATCTCTCTGTAGATCCATCGTCTACGCCGGAGCCTAACCATCGGTTGCATGGGAACCTGGTGTATAAATATATATAAAAAATATGGGATAACTTTCATATACGGTCTTCTGGTCCCAAACTAGGCTAGAACCCTGTACTATGGTAACCAGAGGACTGATATACATACTTATATACGCTTATAACACTCTGGGAGTTATAAGCACAGATCAAACAGACATGCTCATGCGTACAAATGTTCGACCTGGCCGGGGATCGACCCCGGGACCTGCGGCTCAGAAGGCAGTGGCACTACCGGCTGGGCCAATCGGCCAGTCTAAGGAGTTATAACGAAAATAATAACATAAGCACATAATATAAGAAGGGTTAGCCAGAGATGTATCCAGTCCCTTAGTACACCAACATTTCATACACAAAACAAAAAAAAGTTAATTCAGCAAGTGTATAAATTAAAAAATTTAAAAATCTTTTTCCTGCTCCATCATGAGGCCCTGGTCATCATCTATCTGTAAAATGTTCATTGAACCATCTGAACCTGATACTCCACTATCAGTAAAAAAAAAAACGCATCAAAATCGGTCCAATCGTTTATCTCAGCAATATTTCTACAGTAAATCTGATTATCTCAGCAATCATTTCACTTACGTGTATGTGTGTCCCGTAACTTCGTTTCTCACAAAAACTTGGTCGAGAAGCCATCGCGGTGAAAGCCCAGAATTATCATGTCCTATGCGCAGAGTCGAAAGGATTCCTAAGTTTTTGTGCTGAAAACATAGAACAATCAATCTGTTACGCTTACGCAAAACAGCTGAATCGATTTTGGTAAAACAGAGTGGGCAAACCGGAGCACCTTCCAGTAGGCAGTTTCAGAAGCCAAAATGATAACATAACATAACATAACATACATTCACGCCTTTTTCCCGAAGGGGTAGGCAGAGGTGTACCCAGGACTCAGTCCCATAGTAGATACACCCACATTTCGCCAGTATGTTATCGGTCCCATGTAATAGGGGGCGAGCCTATTGCCATATACCGGGCACAGTTCCAGACTCCAGGCAGCTATTGAGATAATTCCTATTGACAATGCAACTTTGTTCCTTGGCATAAATATAGACTCTAAACTGCAATGGAGCACTCATATCACCGAGCTCTCAGGGAAACTAAGCTCTGCAGCTTACGCGGTTTATAAAATTAGGCAACTAACAGATGTAGCCACGGCGAGATTAGTGTACTTTGCATATTTCCATAGCTTGATGTCTTATGGGATTCTGTTGTGGGGGTCAGCTGCAGATATAGAAACTATCTTTATACTACAAAAACGTGCGATTCGTGCCATCTATGAGATGCGTCCACGCGAATCCCTGAGGGAATTATTTAAAGAAATAAACATACTGACCCTACCATCCTTATACATTTATGAGAACATCATGTATGTGCGTAAAAATTTACATAAATTAAAATTAAATAGTGACCTTCATAATTTTAATACTAGGAATAAAGACAAAATAGCTGTACCTAGCTTTAGATTATCTAAAACAAATAAAAAGACATTCTTAGGAAATAGTGTACGTTTCTATAATAAAATCCCAAAAGAGATAACTGGGCTCTCAGAGGGTAAATTCAAAACCTATATAAAATCTACTTTACTTAAGAAGGCTTATTATAAAGTCAACCAGTACATAGAGGACAAAGATGCCTGGAAACTTCTGCATAGCCGCCTCGCGGCACCTTCAAAGAAAACGAATGTAACCAAACCAAATATTGTGAAACTATCTGTTGAAAAAATTAAGCCCTACAAGTTTCTTGTGCGTTCTTCTTGTAGAGGTATCTTTCCGAACGCACGGTAGACTCAGTACTGTATCTTCATTGACGTACAAAAGTGTCAGATTATGACCTATTTGAATAAATCTGTTTGAGTTTTGAGTTTGAATGGAAAAATCCAATATTTTGCACTATGCCTGACCTAGGGATCGAACCCGGGACCTCTTGATTGGCAGTCGAGCATGCGCCCACTACGCCATGGAGGCAGTCTGATAATGTGATTATAAATTATAAATAAAAAACTTGTTCCTCAAAACGTCTAACACGAAGCCTGGTTGGCTCACAGTCCGTCTTAGGCTCACACCAGATGATTTTCAAGTAATTTCTCTCAAACCCTAGAGAGAGGGGCGCCAATAAATTTTCTTCTGACATTCATTTTAGTAATGTTTTTGGTCACATGACTTTCATCCTTCCGCATAATATCCCGTTTGCGTCATTTCAAAAAGAAAATAGAATTTTGATGTGAACTTACATGGAAAACAAATTCATTAGTGTTTCTTGGAATTGGTATCTTTGGTGTCGACTCTCCGTTAGCACCTGATATGGATATCCAACAATTGGCTGTAGTCTGACTTGCTTTGCGAGACGGCACTATGAGAACTCGGTATGGCAGTTCTGTTAAACAAATATTGTTGTAGTACCATACTTAATTATAATACAAACTGCTCCCCAGTTTTGAGGGCCATGTCCGAAGTACTTGGCATGATAGGTACGAATGAGAAATTCCACAACAAAAACTTTGATCGAAACAAAGCTACACTTTGTGGAGGAGTGGTAAGCTATCCCTAGTGTCACTAATATTTGAGTTGAGAGCGAGAGTTTGCATGAATGTTAGCAAAACCCGATGGTAGCCCCAATCCTGGTACAACACATACTTTTCAGTAATCATCATTGCTAGACATATAGGTATAGGCTATATAGGCCTCCCCTATAATGGTTCGCAGTTCGATACATTGGGTCATTTCCGCTGGCCCCCAGTGGGGACAACTGGGATTTTTGAAAGCTGTCTCACTTGTCACAACTGGGTAACATTTACAAAAAATCCCAGTTGACCTCAGTGGTGAAGATTTATGATTAATCAAAAGCTGGGCAAACAAGTTCCGACAAGTATACAGACAGTTAACAATCATCCTCACTGGGGACAATTGGGATGTTTTTCAAAGTCGTCCCACATTCACGCAGAAGACGCTAGTGCCCGTCCTCTGCGTCTGATATCTCTTAGCAAGATATTACGGCAACAACGGGTACACAGGGTGGTACTATTACCGGTACCGCCACGACACTTTCACCTTTTTTACTTTTCGGTGGTTAAAGCCAAAGCGCGCACATTAATCTTCTCTATAATCCTACTATAATTATAAATGCGAAAGTTTGTGAGGATGGATGGATGGATGTTTGTTACTCTCTAACGCCAAAACTACTGAACCGATTTGGATGAAATTCGGTATGTAGATAGTTTAGACCCTGGAATGATCGGGATAAGAAGTACATAGTAGTTCTATCCCGATATTCCCAGGGGAACAAAGACTACGCGGTTGAAGCTGCGGAGCACAGCTAGTATGATATATAAAACCCCAAAAATCAAAAGTCCTGTCCGATTGGTTATCAAACTCTCTCATCAACCAGCAAAAGACCTAAAGCTGAAAATTTGCACGTACATTTTTTATTATGAAATTCGCGAAATCCAGACGGGAAAGAAGTCGCAGGCTTAGGATCTAGTTACTAGTTCATCATAAACATAAAAATACAGTACTTACTGGTAGTAGGATAAGTATTCGTAAAGCAGCAGTAGTCAACTGCATTTAACGTGAGCAAATGGTACAGGAATTGTTCTCTTTCCTCTTCACATCTTAGGAACGCAGTCCTTTTATATTGAGATCTTAGTAAAGTTGCGTCGGCGAGTAGTTCCCGGAGATGGTGCGATAGTAACTTCTTCTCTAAGGATAGACGGACCCAGGCTCGGGCGTAGCCTATCTCTGTCTTGATATCCGTCATTGCTTGCACGTTTCTGAATAGTTAAAATTTGAATATATATTTATTCACACCATAGATAATACAGAAACTTATTTAGTTTTAAAGTATAACATTTATTTTGGCTTTCACTCATGATCCTAATTATAGATCCTAGGTAAACAATGTTGGCCATTGGCCTATGGGTCTGGGCCCAGTGCTTCAAGAGATAGGAGTCTAATGACTCGTACTACTCATATAGTAAACACCATTGGTGTTTAGTATGCTGTGGTTACAGACCCGCACATTAGTGAAGCGCTTCGTCTTCTCATTATTAAAAATATAGAAATCATCTGAGCTTCAGCGTATATCCCTGACGCGCTACAAAAGCGTGACAACCCCATCTGCGCCCTAAAGTCACTGTTCTTAGAAACCCTCTGAGGTTTGTAGGCTCTTTGTGTGCACTTTACATATAAAGCTTAGGTAGAGGTAAAGGCTATATTGAAAGCTCAATCAAACAATCATCGTTATATTTCAGCCAAGTTACACAAAAACTTAATAAACTGTAAACATTAATAATCTGTTCAGACAGATGTTTCGGGACTATATTTTATAGTATATAGTGGTCTATTCATATTCTAGTAATACTATATCTACCAGATTAAAACTTAAGTGTCCAAATTACCTCATATCAAATGTCAAACTCTCAGGCAATGGTCTCAAAGGGTTGGGCGGTTGAAAGGACTTTCGCTCCAAAGTGCCCGAATTGCTGAGTCTATCGCGTGAGCTGTCACGTGACCCGCCGCGAGAGCTTTCTCTTGAACGACTGCTTGACGTTGAACTCTGCTGCTGGGCTTCTACTTCTGCTCCCACCGATGATAAGTCTGTGGACCATATATTAGTTTACAAAAATAACTGGCTTCATCAGATTTCATTCCCGCGGAAATGTTATGGGTCACGAGAACAGAAAATTTTGCTTTTTTGCCAATCATGTGATTCTCTAAGAATGGTAACAACTACGGAGAATGTAATTTTGGCTACTTACAGTCAAGTCGTTTGCGCAATACACACCAAGCCAGAGCTGCATTCCAAGAAGTACAAACAAGTTTAATAAAGTATTACATATACTTTTGTTATTTTAATATTATGTATTCGATTTCGTTTTATTTTACTTTGATGGGTAACGGCTGGTAATAATTTGTATGATACTACATCTAGCGCCTAGAGCCCGAGCTTCGGAAGGCACGTAAGGCCTTTAATTCCGACCGTCGTCATACACAATATAGTTATATAGGCAGAGCCTTCCGCCTAAAAGTTCTGACACCACGGTTGTTCTCTTACTTTAGAAATCTCTAAATCATCACAATAAGATTTCGGTAAGGTGATACGTACCAGGTGTCAAATAATTCGGGTCGATAGGTTTAGTTGAATTACTACATTGTTCCAACTCTTGATAGTTAGTGAGATGCATCCAAAGCGCTGACTTTCCCATTTTGTGCTGCAACCCGTGAGACCAGAGTCGTTCTAGCAAGTCACATAGAGATGCTATCATGGTGCTTTCTTCCACGCCAGTTATTGATACTTCGCATCCTAAACCCAGGTCTGATTCTTCGGTTCCCATCTTTTCCACAAGCATTCTTTTTGTTTTGCTTTTGCATTCCTAAAAAAGTATTATAATTTTGAGGTTACAAACAGTTTGTGAAATTACGTAGAGAACGAAAGTGCAAAATGCAGGCACCAGTATCATAATGGAAGTCGAATGGAACTCCATTCGCCAAAACATGTGGCCTGCTCCACGTTGACGACAAATCGAGCGATATAATCATTATAATGAGACTGAAATGGAGTTGGGCAGGACATGTCGTTACCTAGAGGAGTGACGACAGGTGGAGTAAGACATTGACTGATTGGTAGTAAAGAACAGGTAAATGCAGTAACAGGTGTTATCATTTTGCAGAGATATCAAATATCAGAGATAGCCTGACGAAGTTTGGTACAGGGCAGGATCAACATGAAAGAAACCTTTAGCCAGAAGCGGGAAGTGGTAGGCTATGAATGAGGATGTGATTTCCTAGTTGTTATTAATACCTTTAGAAGTTTCTCGACAAAAGTCCTATTATTCTGAGCGATAGCCGCTGGAGTTACATCTGTCGATAGCCGTCTACTAATATCTCCTAGTAGCAATTCCGGAGGACAATCCTTCACTTGCCATTTCGAGTTTTTTATTCTTTTTAAGCTGTTTGTTCTGAAAATTCAAGAGTCATTCTAAAATATGTAAGTATAAATTAAATTAATATACATATAAAGCAAGCACACAAAGCAGGCAAAGCCGTCGACACCGTGTGGTTGATAATCCATTATAATGCAAGCCAAGTATGGTTGTGGACATGAAAAATGGACGCAATTTTGTGAGATCATAAGGTTTTCTAAGCTGAGACTGCCCAGATTCAGTTTGGGACGTTGGCCCATCCCCGTCAATTATTTAGTAAATAACTCTTTAACGATATGAACGTTTTCATATTTTATGCCCACATCTGTACTAATTTTAATATGCATGCAAGTGAGTATTGTGCAATCGTATGCTTTGCGCTTAAAGGCTTAATAAGGTAAGAGCATAAAGACGAAATTATAACAATTTTCATAGTTAGTACAGTCAACCCAAAAAAACAGATTTTTTTAAAGCTAGAGAAGATAGACACCGAACACCTTACAGACATGAAGAAAAATCCAATAAATTTCTAAATACCTTCTCGAAGAGTTTTAGCAGATACTTCACAATTCACAACTAACTCGAATAAATGACTCAGATTTATAATTTAACAAAATAAGTTTTATTTTGTTAAATTATAAATCTGAGTACATTAACGATTGCACAATGCTCGATTTAAGGCCTAAACATTAGGACAAAGGTACACAAACATTCAAAAACCGAGAATTATAAATAAATATATTTATTTTGTTTCAAAATATTAGCTACCTAATGAACAAAATATTTAACAATAACTGAGAACAATAGACAGATCTGCGGCTCTAAAATCAGCATAAGCTAGGTGCAATAGTCTCAGAAAAACTTTTAACAGCCTGCAATTTCGTAAAAATGCCAATACCTATATAATAATAGTAATAATATGTTCGTTCAAATCTGTCAGCTAGTAGTAATTTAAATCTAAAGATTTTTGCCGTTCGATCTGTTACGAGGGGAGGTCAAAAAGTTCGCGGAATGGAGGGTTTAGAGAGGGAAGGGGGTAGTTATTTTTACCTGTCGCTACTTGTTGACTCAATACAATTATAAATACTAAGTTTCAGCCCAATCTGAAAAACGAGTAAACAAGTCAATCGGGTAGAAAATATCAACTATGGAGAAAATTGAGTATCGTGCCGTGATTGAGTTTCTCACTAAGCAAGGAAAAACACCTCAGAACATTATGGAAGAAATGTCATCAGTTTACGGGGACTCCTGCCCTGGAAAAACAATGATTTACAAGTGGCATAGTCTTTTCAAGCAAGGCAGAGACTCAATTGAAGACGATCAGCGCTCCGGTCGGCCAATTGAAGCAACGTCCTCAGACATTGTTGAAAAAGTTGAAAAACTTGTTCTAGAAGATGCACGCCTAAAGAAGAAACAAATCGCAGAGATGACTGGAGTATCATCTACGACCATTTTGAATATTCTCCATGACCATCTTGGCATGTCTAAGGTCAGTGCAAGATGGGTACCGAGAATGCTCACAGCGCTTGAAAAACAGCAGCGCGTCGAGTGTTCGCGCGAGTTTTTGGAGCTGTGTAGTGAAAACAGGGATGAATTTCTGAACCAAATTGTGACTGGAGATGAAACTTGGGTTCATCACTATGAACCTGAGTCGAAGCAGGAGTCAATGCAGTGGCACAAAAAAGGCGCAGCACCGCCCAAGAAGTTTAAGGTGTCACAATCGGCCGGAAAGATTATGGCTACAGTTTTTTGGGATTCCAAGGGGATTTTATTGATCGATTATAAAGATAAAGGTGTCAATATCACGGGGAAGTACTACGCTACACTACTGGAAAAATTAAAAGTAGCAATTAAATAAAAGAGAAGGGGAAAATGGTCTCGAGGTGTGCTCCTTTTGCACGACAACGCACCCGTTCACAAGAGTCATGTTGCGATGGCTGCCTTACACAAGTGCGGCTTCAAAACTTTAAACCACCCTCCCGATAGTCCAGATTTGGCCCCTTGTGATTATTATTTGTTCCCAAACATGAAAAAAGAGCTTCGTGGAAAGAAATTTATGGATGACGATGAAGTGAAGTCGGCAATATCTGCTTATTTTGAAGGCCTTGACGAATCATTTTTTTTCGAAGGTATAAACAAATTATTTGAAAGGTCTGAAATGTGTATTAGGGTTAATGGAGAATATATTGAAAAGGAATAATAATTTCATATTTAAATTCACCCCCCTCCCCTTTCATTCCGCGAACTTTTTGACCTCCCCTCGTATCGATATTAAGTAGACTATATAAATTCATCGTAAGCAGATTACAAATAGCCATTTTTAAAAATGGTAGCGTCTGCTTTTAGAGACGCTCATCTGATAAAAATTTAGATAATATACTTAACTTACAGTCAGGTAGAAAAACGCAATGCGTTTGGAATTGAACAAATTCGATAGCATTGAGTGTGTATAACTTAAAATCTATACAAGATAACATGTAGGTACATAATATATGTTCTAAAACAGCTGATTGCACTATATTACACAATATTACAATAAGATCACAAACTACGAACATAGAATGTATACAATGTGTTACAAAAAGGTGTAATAATACTTAAAGGGTTCATCTACCCGACCAGCTAAATGACTTTCAATACAAAGAATTCAGAAATTCGCACTTCATATACAAATTGATCAGCTAATTTGAGAAGTTATTTTTTTTGCTAATTTCTCATTTCTTTCATCTGAAAGTTGTTTAGTTTGACGGTAGATTAACCCCTCTTGAGTATTACTACACCTTTGTGTAACTCCTTGAAGATGTATAACAAATACTTCATGCAACATTCCTCATGCACTTTTAGTACAAAATGTTAACGATCACAACATAGAATATCATTCATTTAAAACTTAAATAATAACATGATACAATTGCAATTACCTAAATAATTTATTTAAATATACTTATAATTATTAGAGTGCATTATGCAGTAATTAGTAAAAATAAGCAGGTGTCCCACCGACAGAGATTCAGGGATGAGCAATAGACCATTCTCGGCAAAGATACATACTTTTTTTACAAACATAGGAATTACATCGAATTATTACGTTTCTTGAAAAAGAAAATCGTCGATTGCTTATTGCTGATCGCAGGTGTTTGGCGAGATATTTAATGTGGTTTTTGGCGCTTTCTTTCAAAAAGATATTGAAAAAAGTAACTGAATGTTGGAAAATATCTCTGCAACCAGTATATTATGATAGTTTATTATATGTTCTCGGTTTAGCATTCGCGGTTCTACGTCAATTTGTGTCTGTGATAAATTAGTTGTCAATCGAAAGCGAACACTAGCAACCCTTTGGCGCCCGCCAAAGGGTTGCTAGTGTTGATTCAGAAGTAGCATCTATAGAGAGGACAGTGGGGGGTATTATCTAACAAACATGATAAGCGAACTTCGCGGAGTAGGTATAAATGCTATGATTAAAAACCCTGCGCAAGGGAAAGGGGCTGTGCTTTGCTTTTGGAATCTTTTAGGATCTATATCATCATAGATGGAAACAAAATAGATAGGTTAGCTGCGGTTAGCATCTAAACACCAATGCGGGGAGTTGAAGTGAATTAAATACTGCGATGATGAGACTTCGCGAACTGCAAATCTGATAATGTGATCGTGGCGAAGTCGGTGGGACAATAATCGCGCTACTCCCTATTCGAGATTCGTATTGTTAACGATAACACTATGACTATTAAACGAATAGCATGCCCACTTGTGTAGAAACGACACCGTAGTTTGCCAATATGTACACAAAATACTCCATGTATCCTATCAACATGATTTTCGTTAGAATTAGTTATAGTTTCGTTTTGGAAATTATAATATAAAATCTAAATTGTTGAAAATCTACCGTTCACTTTATTTTTTACGTTATCTATTTCGCTCTCTTCGTTATTAGATACCATTTTGTTGTTATAAACATACCATTATTAATTATTATGATTGATGTAGTATAATAGGTATATTAATAGGTTCATTAAGAATGTTTTTTTTTATATTATACTAATTTATCATTTTATATTTTATTACCATATCTATAATTTTGAATACATACTGAATACGGAGTATCACACATTAGCTGTGGTATCACAGAATTAATGTTGTGCTTAATGATACATTCCAATCTTAGTGGTCTCTTTTGTTGGTTTATTTTAATATTTTTATCGTTGTTTTTGGTTAGATATGAGATTTATAACGTAGCTTAAGTAATTGGCTGCAAACTTTCCTATAAAAGATTTCATCTTTATATAGGCAAACCAAATAAAGCGTTTTTTGTTTTAAAATTATTCGAGTTGTCATAATTATTATCTAAGTATTTTTAAAGTAATTTTATGAGCAATTAGCACATTAATCAAACAATATTTTTATAGTACATTCTATTAATAGACTAACATAATTGGTCAATTGTAAACAAGATCATGTCAAAAAATTTAAGGTATTTTTTTTAAGATTTTTGTAACATTTTGACATATTCTTGAAATTTTTGACTCGATTTAAGGTTTTTACTGCAGTGTTGAAGTATAAGTTTAATGAGCAACATCAGACATGCAAGTGAACTCCAATGAATGAATTTACATAATGTAAAAAATATCGAGTAAACTTAAATAAATACTAAAGGAGATTCATGATCTTAATAATAAATTCGATAGGGTACCAACAATTTTTTTCTGTAGGGATGTATTTAATAGCACTTTAATTTTGATGTAAACAGCGACAAAATTGTATATCAGCACTATATTTTAATAACATTATGGTTTGCACTATAACTGTGTCAAAAACCATAAATGCCTCCAAACAAACCCAACCTACAGAAATCTGCTTGCTCGTAACTTTATAACATGGCAGAATCGCATCTGGCGCTTCGCCGGCCGCTGCCGCGGTACGCTCGCATCGCTTGTTCGGCTCGCGCGTTGTAGTCACAAGACAAACCTAAACCTAACCTACAGTAGTCGGCTTGTTTTGAACTTTATAGTGGAAACCATTATATTTATTATAGTTCATTCAATTAATTTTAAAGCCAAACATTTCAGAGTGTGAAACGTTATTTTTAAAGTGCGTTTATATATACCCCATTTCTGTATTGTCAATCTACAAATAATTACAATGAGTACAATAAATATTATAATAAGACAATAGTATGAATTATTTTCAAGGTATACTCAAACAGGCAGAAAGCGTTTACAGGCATATATGCTTCACACGGGCAAGTGAATAAACTACAGCTTGTAATATGTCATAACACTGACAAAATAAAGGTCAGAAAAAACAAAATGAAAAACTACGTCCAGAACGCGGCAGGTAAACGTATATAAACCCAAGAAATTGAATAAAAATTATGAAGGAGAAAAATCCTCCCCACATGAAAAAAAAATATATTCGTAAAATAGGGATAGGTGACAGGATAAAGAAAATTGATGCTGAAATTGGTAACATATAATAAAGATTTACTAAACAAATAGAATCCCATATGACCCGTGTCGCATGTCACGCAACGGTTACAGGAGCTGTAGTTTATGACTTAGTGCGCAACGCAAGGATGCCTCGACACGGCTAGCACAAAACAATGACAGTACAGAAGGCCTGCTCAAACAAAAGGGTTGACGAGGCTCGAAAACACCAAAGGTCTGTAAAATTATTCAAAATCACTCTTCCCCAACATGGCACAGAGATATATTTCTTATGTCCCTGGTTTTACCTACAAGTCAGTGGACCAATTGTAATGGATCACATTTGTCTAGAAGGGTAAACAAATTTCCCACCCGTGCCACGCTAGAGGGGCAGGAGTGAGTTCTTGCGCGTCAACCGCATGTAATATGACATTTCCGAGCCGCGTGCCGTAGTAGGGTAACATACCAAATGTAGCCAAATAGCTTAAAGCCATAATTTGTGGTTAATATGAGCGAAACTAACTGTAGTTTTCAAAATCGGTCTCCATGCGTACGGTTTGTCTATGTGAGCCGGCGTTCTGTACCTATATCGTGTCGGTATCGACTAGGAACGTTCGGGAGAGACAAGGGACGCGTCAGTAGTGTCAGAGCACCTGGTGTCGGCAGTGGGCGGGGGTGCGAGAGCGCGGCCGTCGAGTCTCGCAGGAAACGCGCGGTAATATGCGGCCCGATGCGGCAACCGTTCGGCGGGCGCGCCCACTTCCAACTCTGCGATAGAGTTGGAGCGCGCGGCGCCCCCTCCCGCCCACACGCTGTACCCGCGCGTCGCCAGCCCACCCTCGCCCAGCCGCCGTCTGCAACCACACCCACCCCACTCGGAACAAGGTTCGATGCCGAAGTGTTAACGGCCATAAGTGCCGCCATTCACTTGGTCACACATACGTGGATACATGCCGATGTGGTAACGGCAAATATAAGTTATAATGTGTTATCAACACACGAGTTAGATACATGTGCGTTCCTCTTGTTGAGGCATCTCTCCGAATGCACAATTAGTTACCTATTGGCTTTGTTAATGTTGAATAGTGTCTTTTTGAGGTCTATATTTGATTTAAAGTTGATTTGATTTGACAAGGAACCTTTCTTGCTAAGTATCATAATATCCCACAATCTGCATACAACTTTTTCTTGTAAAAAACTAAATAGAACATAATGAAATACATATAACACTCAGGCACAAATCAGAAATATTTTTTCACACAAATGCTGGATCTGCCCAGGAAATTAGTATAACAGATGAGCCAACCGGCCATCCAGCCAGTCGAACGGACATCGAAATGATAAAAATCTACTGTCAACCGCTGAATTTCTTTATTTAAGCGCGTACCATTAACACGCACATCTGCTATTAAAATCAGTGAAGGTTTATTTCGAATTAGCCAGCCAGTTAGAAGGCAAACATAATATTATGGACTGATGATTATGCGACTTTGAGTGCTCTGATTATATTGTTAAATTGTTTAATATGGCGATGATTATCGTGCATTTCACCCGCGAACTTGCATTTGCAATGCGAATATTATATTAAATGTCGTGCAAAACCAGGTGTTAAATATATTATTATATCGATTCATTCAGTACATTTCAAACAAACGGTCTGTGAGTCCCAAATTAGTGTAATAAAACAACACTCAATCCTAGTTTGCGCGGAAAGAGAATAGTCCTGACTTCTGGCCTGAAGGACTAACTAAACCGCTTCGTGTAGAAATTTGGATGAAGGGCTTTCAACAAATTTTTTTTTTCCCTATAAAAGCGGTACATATACTAAGAACGGTGTTCTCGAAATTCTCAGACCAACGGAAACGAACTCGAATTACCCTGTGATTGACTATGGTTTTTGTATGAATACCGTTTCATTCAATTTAGCTTCAAGACATGGCGTTAGCTTCTCAGCGGTTCTTTATGATATCTACTCCAAGTTTTTGCCAAGTGCTATGTAACATTGGACACACTCTAGGGATCATCTCCCTACACTTCTTTCGCACTCATTTCTATTGTAAACAGGACAATTCTCTTTCTGCAACACTAATACTGCGTTGCACCAGCTATCTTTAACAATAACTGATGATTAACGACCGAGAATTAGGCACGAGTTCGATGTACCAAAACATAACTTATATATCAATATGAATCACAATAACATATCATATCGATAAATCAAAGTACATAACTGATATCACATCTAACCAACTAACGAAAACCAAACTAACTTGAGAAATACGAAGCATTTCAATACGATGTGTTGCGGTATTTGTAATTCGAAAATAATTTAACATTATTGCTGTTATAAAGCAACTTACAGTTTGCGTTCAGTTTATGTTTCGGTTCTCAATTGCGCAATCGGTTGCAAAACAAAACTACTAATATCGATGTCTTTAAACGGTTTTTGATATTAATATGAAAACTCAATATCGGTTATGTCACCGTTTGTCCTCAAAAAAGAAAACACCTATATCTAACGAGCATCGGTTACTGTTATTGTTAAGTTAGCTGATGCAACTCAGTCTAAGGGCCAGTTTTTGGATCGCTGGTTAAGTCAACCAATTGTAAATTTTTATGCCAATTAGTTAAATTTCGACCAAATTCGTTTTTTCATCCCTGGTTAACTATTTTTTTCCACACGATTTAACCATTGGTTAGAAATTTGACAAATGGTTAACTTATCCGTAACTAGCGATCAAAAAACCGGCCCTAAGTTTCAAATATAATATGTTGAAATCCACATACCTGACATATTTGATCCTGTGTTCGAAGACTTGCAGGTTGGCGTCATATTCGCCCCAGTTGGCCATAATCTTGTTGTCTATGAGAGTGGCGAACATCTGAGTTTCAAGGAAGCGCGATAGGAAGGGCCGGTGACGTTGCGGTTGGTCGGAGAGGAAAGATGCCTTGTCGAAGTTCAACATCGATTCGCGGGAGCTTAGCCAGGAGTCTCTGTCCTAGAAAAATAATAAAATTGACAAAGTTCAATGTCCACTTCAGGCCAAAAATGAGCACATTTGCAGTATGAAGCATTTGTGAATTAATGAATGAATGTATTTATTGCATAAAATGTGGTACAAATAAAGGTCTTAAATTAACGTTACAAGGATCACGCACCTCGCAAACAACTTGACATGCAATTTAAAAATTATGAATGATTCAAATAAATTCAAAATTATAATATTACTTCACAACATTCATATTTTAGTTATTATTATTATAAATATAGTATTATTTTATAATTGACGATTATGACGAAGTTGTATCAATGGCAAAGATGTACATGTCAAACTACAATCTATGCACTTCACAAATTTGTAATTATAGTTACAATGTGTATTCTCGTAGATATGAGCACAATTTTTTTTTATAATATATTGTCCGAGGACTGTCTCGGCGGCATAGTGGGCGCAAGCTCGACTGTCATGAGGTCTCGGGTTCGATCCCCAGGTCAGGCAAAGTTTTAAATATTGGACTTTTCCATTAGGAATTATCTCAATGACATCCTGGAGTCTGGAACTGTGTCCTGTAGGTAGCAATATTCTTGCCCCCTACTATGCGTTATCTCAGGGTCTAAACTATCTACCCACCGAACTTCAGCCCAATCAGTAGTTTTGGCGTGTAAGAGTAACAAATCCTCAGAAACTTTCGTATTTATATAATTAGTAGGACAACAAAAACATAACATACATTCACGCCTTTTCCCGAAGGGGTAGGCAGAGGTGTACCCAGGACTCAGTCCCATAGTAGATACACCCACATTTCGCCAGTATGTTATTGGTCCCATGTAATAGAGGGCGAGCCTATTGCCATCTACCGGGCACAGTTCCAGACTGTTAATTAGTAGGAAGTAGGATAATTTACCTGGTCAGGCATAATAACGAAGTTTTCATACATAAGGAACATATGAACGAATCTATTGAGAAATGTCTCTCTGATGGCGTAATTGAAGCGTATGTCCTCATTGTACTGATCTTCGTCGTTGAGTATTTTCTTTTTTGTTGTTGGCATCACTGTTTCTGCGTCTACGTCGTCTATATTTACACCTGCAAGTTCACTATTATATTATTTTTTATGCAAATAACTTACTCTTAACGGGGCGGCGACGACGAATTACTCATATAAAAGTAATATTTCAATAATTTAAAATCTGAGCATATTTCCAACATTCAATCCAAAATAGAAGCATTTTGGACTAAAATATAAAAAATCTAAAGTACAGGTATTTTCAAATATAATTCCAAATTGTAAGTATTTTGGACTAAAATATAATTAGGAACCTATATAGCACTGGCCCAAGAGCCCGTGACGGCCAGACCTTCGTTATTTTATAAAAGCTGAAAGTTTCCCTGTGTGTGTCCCTAGTACAGGTAAGAATGATCCCCACTCACGAAGCTGAGGCAGCGGTGGCTTTGGCAGGTAACAGGTAACAAAGGTGTATAAAATTCCATCTCAAATTTATCATATAATAAAACTTAATTTTTTTATATTTGATTCATAATAGTATCAAAACTCACGTTGCTCATTGCCAGACAGTTAGTATGGTGGCAACCCTATGCCGGACACCCTTAAACTATTATAATTTATAATTATACTTACGTTATATTATAAAGTCTAAATTTTATATATAATGTTTTGGGGGCCTATTAATCTATGTTTACATAATAGCCGGACAGTTTCGACGGTTCTATCATCTTGCCAGACGCATTCTATTATAATTTATAATTATACTTACGTTATATTATAAAGTCTAAATTTTATATATAATGTTTTGGGGGCCTATTAATCTATGTTTACATAATAGCCGGACAGTTTCGACGGTTCTATCATCTTGCCAGACGCATTCAAAGTGAGCAGTAGTTGGGAGAGCAAGGAGCGTATACAGTAACTAGTGCGAGTGAGACAGAGCGCTTGGTCTATTGCGGCCCTTCACTTCACTGCGCATCAGCTGTTGTTTATTGTAACTATCTGGTGAACGGTTATGCTCAGAATAAACGTATTATTTTTCTGTGCAGTTTATAAAGTAAATGTGATCAGCAGGCCTACCATCAACTCATAGGCTAGCAATTCAATTCCGACTCTATTCAATTTAGGTACCTAAAAATTTCATACCATCAACTCAATAAGCGACGATCGCATTTGAATCGTATTACGTCAGAAAGAATGAACAAAACGTTGTCTCTGATCCAACTTTCCGCCGCCGAGCGAGAAGAAGACAACGCTATATAAAAATCTCGTGGTCTCATTCAATGGCCGCTTCGTTTTGAAACGGCATCTTACATAAAAATCGGAAATTACCGGATTTTTTTAGACCCCAATTTTATATTAAGTTTTGCGAATAAAATACATTAAATTATTTTATATTTTACAAAATTTTATTTATTTAATATTTTGGGTATGTCTTACCATTAATGCTTGAATTTCCAAGATTATTATACGAAATCGTAATTAAAATTTTTGAACGAACTAGCCGATGTCATCCTTATTATTCTTTACGAGCGCGGTAGTTTTAAAAGTGGAATTATTAGTTTGTGTTTGGCGTTTGGAACAAAACAAAGTAAGTAAATTTATAATGAGGTAAGCTGTAAGTTTATGTTTTCTATATAATTAAGTGTTTTGGATATTATTTAACGATTCGTAATATCAAACCTCAATAATAATTCCATGTCCAATCAACAGTGTGGAATTCGTGTACCTTTACCTTTCTTAAGTGTTTTTTTTTTTGTATACAGTTAACAATCTCGTCAAGTGGTGGCACGAAGGGTTACGTACCACCAGTTAGAAATATTGTGGGAAGCTCTAAACACTCATCGAGAAAATCTTCAAAACAAAAGCATCTTCGTTGATGCACTCCATCAGCTCAAATAATAGTAGTTCGTCAGACATACTATTCAATATTCAAACAACTCTTGCGCACGACGTTAAACTTAGTTGATTAGTATCTTAGATATTATTATGTCACATATTATGTAATATATTATTATGTATGTATTATGTATGTTATGTAATGTATTATTATGTAAGAAAAGTGATGAACATATAATAATATTTTCTGAGGAAACTTTAAAAAAATGTCAGACTATTTGATAATTATGTTAAATTATTGTACGTTAATTTTGGACTATTTGTAATTAAATTAACTTGGTTTTTTTACTATTGCAGAAAAGAATGAAGAAGGCAATATTTGAGTTTCGATATGATTGAAATTGTATTAGAACAATTTTACTGAGTATTGTTTTAATTATTTGTTATTCAAACTGTAAAAATTTATTTAATGAAACTTCTTGATTTAGAAAATAATAAACTGCACAATTTGAACTTAATAACAGTGGATGCGCAGTGAAGGGCCGCAATAGACCAAGCGCTCTGTCTCACTCGCACTAGTTACTGTATACGCTCCTTGCTCTCCCAACTACTGCTCACTTTGAATGCGTCTGGCAAGATGATAGAACCGTCGAAACTGTCCGGCTATTATGTAAACATAGATTAATAGGCCCCCAAAACATTATATATAAAATTTAGACTTTATAATATAACGTAAGTATAATTATAAATTATAATAGAATGCGTCTGGCAAGATGATAGAACCGTCGAAACTGTCCGGCTATTATGTAAACATAGATTAATAGGCCCCCAAAACATTATATATAAAATTTAGACTTTATAATATAACGTAAGTATTATTATAAATTATAATAGTTTAAGGGTGTCCGGCATAGGGTTGCCACCATACTAACTGTCTGGCAATGAGCAACGTGAGTTTTGATACTATTATGAATCAAATATAAAAAAATTAAGTTTTATTCTATGATAAATTTGAGATGGAATTTTATACACCTTTGTTACCTGTTACCTGCCAAAGCCACCGCTGCCTCAGCTTCGTGAGTGGGGATCATTCTTACCTGTACTAGGGACACACACAGGGAAACTTTCAGCTTTTATAAAATAACGAAGGTCTGGCCGTCACGGGCTCTTGCTCTAACTGTCTCATTCCAAATAACATTATTGCATGTCGGAAAATGCTCTCGTTTTAAATAATGTAGGTATTAAGTTTGTATGGGGAATTCGCCGTTAACCAATGGTAAACCATTTACATTTTCTGATCCTGTTCCTAACTATTGATCAGCGTAATTGAGGATCTAACAACTAATTTTGCCCTATTACTCGTATGTCTTCATTTTTAGCCATTAGTTGACATAACCAGGAAACAAAAAGCTAGCCCTATTAAGGGGACGAATAACTTAACATATTTTTTATAGTACACTTTCTTTCTCTGTTTGTGCAGCATGTCAGAAAGAGATAGTGTTTCATCATAAAGCACTTTGCCTTGCCAACCGAAGCTATTTACGGCAGAATCAATCAATCAGATAGTACAGATTTATAATAGCACAGTTATATTTTGAATCCATAGGCTCCCGAACTAGTTGAAACAGTGTTCCATATGAATATTGGACAAAGTAATAATTGACTCTCATCTCTCTCAATTGACGCTCGTGGCGTAGTGGGCGCAAGCTCGACTGCCGATCATGAGATCCCGGGCTCCATCCCCAGGTCAGGCAAAATGTTAAATATTGTATTTTCCATTAGGAATTATCTCCACCTCGAGTCTGGAACTGTGCTCGGTGGATGGCAATAGGCTCGCCCCCTATTGCATAGGACCAATAAAATTGTGGGTGTATCTACTATGAGACTGTGAGTCCTGTTATGTTAAATTACTAAGAAAGTATTAATGAGTACGAACCCGTCCTCTTAACAATGTCAACGATTCGTTGCAAGGCGTCCATTCTCAGCGGCGCGCGGCGCGTGGGCGATGCAGGCGGCGACGTTAGCGGCCGACTCTCGTCCCAGTCTAGTACATCGTTGTACGAGTGCTTGCGACGAAGACCACCTGCAAGTAGTGGAATTATCAGTGCGTAATTTGTACTCGCCTCGGACTGCCTCGGTGGCGTAGTGGGCGCATGCTCGACTGCCAATCAAGAGGTCCCGGGTTCGATCCCAGGTCAGGCAGTGTTAAATATTGGATTTTTCCATTAGGAATTGGAGGAATTGGACTTGGAGTCTGGAACTGTGCCCGGTAGATGGCAATAGGCTCGCCCCCTATTACATGGGACCAATAACATACTGGCGAAATGTGGGTGTATCTACTATGGGACTGAGTCCTGGGTACACCTTGCCTACCCCTTCGGGAAAAAGGCGTGAATGTATGTTATGTTATAAGTATGTTTATCAGTCAATTTGGGTACAGAAGACTGTGTGTGGAAGTTGTAACGTATTATTATGAAGGGAACAGATAGAAAAAAACTACTAACCTGAAGGTAACGTACAACTACTGCTCATATCGTTCATATTATGCTTGTAAGAAGTTCCATTTATAGGTACACCAAGTTTTGTTGGTTCGGTCTCCGGTCTTTGGATCTGTAAACATAATATTTTGTTTCTTTATTTCTGTTAGCGTTCACATTATGACGTGATTTGCGTAGTTCTTCATATTGAAGCCATTGATATAAAGATAAAGGGAGATGAGGTACTGGCTTCTCGAAAATGGCAAGCTCAAATTAGGTCCCATTAGGTCCATGTACGTCAGTAAAGTAAGGTCGTACGTCCAATAATATTATTGTTTCGGTCGCCCTTCGGTCTTAGGTACGTCTTTCTATCTTTGTTGTTCATTATATTATGTCACTTTGCAAACTTCACACTGAGCAAATTGCACGTGCCAGTTGTTTAGTAAGCGCTGGGAGAATGATTGAAGCTAAACTCTTTTAACTTCCCACCATAGTCCGTTCCAAATGCATCGAGAATCGGCTTTTTATGCTTGGTACTATGGTACAGGATAGAATGAGAAGCATGTCAAGCTGTCTCGCTCTACCTTGTACGAAATGCATTTGGAATAGAGGAATTAAAAATGCGAAATTGGAGATGGATAACTGTGTCCGTTTTCTATCTAAATCCATACTGTCTGTTTCATACCTCTTCACGCTTAAATCGCGGGTTAAACTGTGCAGCAGAGCTGAAGTCAAAGTCAAAAAGATTTATTTAAATAGGTCACAATCTGACACTTTTGTACGTCAATGAAGATAAACAGTCGTGCGTTCGGAAAGATACCTTTACAAGAAGAACGCACAAGAAACTTGTAGGGCTTAATATTTTCAACTGATGTTTTACAATATTTGATTTGGTTACATTCGTTTGTTTGGAAGGTGCCGCGTGGTGGCTATGCGGAAGTTTCCAAGCATCTTTGTCCTCTATGTACTGATTTACTTTATAATAAGCCTTCTTTAGTAAAGTAGATTTTTATATAGGCTTTGAATTTACCCTCTGAGAGCCCAGTTATCTCTTTTGGGATTTTATTATAGAAACGTACACTATTTCCTAAGAATGATTTTTTATTTAATAGCTATAGTTACACAGACTATGTAACTATAATAATAGCTAACTAAGCTATTAGACTAGTTATAGTTGACAGCCTTAATGGCTCAGATGGTAGTAACTCTGCTTTCTGTGCCGCAGGCCCCGGGTCCGATCCCCGGACAGGTCAAACATTTGTGTGCATGAACATGTCTGTTTGATCTGTCTGGGTGTTATAAGCGTATATAAGTATGTCGTATATCAGTCATCTGGTTACCATAGTACAGGCTTGTAGCCTAGTTTGAGACTAGACGACCGTGTGTGGAAGTTGTCCCATATTATTATTATATAAGATAAGCACCTGATGTTTATCCAACACATGGTTAAGTTCTTCAAGGAAAGGCGTTCGATGTGGCAGTATAGGTAACTCTTCAGGTAGCTGTATGTCAGGCTTGTCGATGTCAACCAAACATAGAGCAGCTTCGGAACCGAGCGCCACGCTTCTAGGGCCGTTCGCACTCATTGTTGACGCTGCGCTTTCTGCGTGAAGACCTGGACATAATAAAATAGTAAGACCTCTTTCCGGACTGGATGGAAAACTATGGGGGAGGCCTATGTTCAACAGTGGACGTCCTATGGCTGAAATGATAATGATGAAGACCTCTTTAAAATAAGAAAGGCAATTTAAAATAATAATTAGGAAAATTCTTACACAAAAAGCTTATTATTTTGTATAAATGATTTTTTATTTGACAAAGCCTCATGGCAAGCTATTGACCTAAACAATTTGATGTAAAATTTCGATGTTGTACGATTTAATATTTAATTATGTTATGTATGTGACGTTTATAAGTGCACTGTTGTGCCTTAATAAATAAAGAACTGAACTGAACTGAACTTACCGAATTTCAGCCACATCGGTTCAGTAGTTTTTGAGTGAAACAGTAACAAACATCCATCCATCCGCGCAAACTTTTGCATTGCTAGTATTAGAAGAATATATCTAATATTAACTGGTTAAGTTCTGAGTAAACATTTTCATTACCCATAACAAATGGCACTGGAGCGTCTAGAAAGTGGTATAGCGGCGCGGGTAATATCGGCACGTAAACATGGGCCCATGTGAACGGTAGCAACAAGGATACTATGCACTCTGCCACTAACATCAGCTTGTTGTAATCTGAAACAACAGTCAAAATATTAGAACCGAGCAACAACTAACCTTTTTGTAGTGGTATGCCTCTTTTGCAAGGGGCCGCCTGGGGAAATACCACACCTTTGTCAGTTATTCATCCGCCAAGCAGTAATTTGCAAACCTTACTGTGTTCCGATCTGAAGGGCAATGTTACCAGCGAAATCACTGGGCATGACGAGGTTCAACAACTAATATCTCAGGGTGACAGGCGCAGTGCAGTGCCATGCAGAATTTTGAACTTTAAAACAATGGGTGGCACTGTGTCTGAAATGGGCAATCATGATGCTTACCATCAGGCACCTGATTTGCTCGTCTTGTTACTCACTATCATAAAAAAAAGGTAGAATGCGAAATACATCAGCTATAGATAAACACACGCTATAGGCGTTAGGTGGATGGGATAGAAAAATTTCGCCGACGACTAGTACCTTCACGCTAGCAGGCCTAAGACACTCAGCAATATAGATATGAAGCTACATTACAAGTAGCTGGGGCGTCCGTCTGGACGGGAAATGTTCTATGGGCTAAGAGAGAACAGATAGAGAGATACGTGATTGAGAGGCAGTTCGTTGGTTAATATAACGATAATTAATTAGGAGGTGATGGGAGAACGCTATGCGACCGAAATTGCATTTTATTGCGTCGGAAATGTCCCTTCTGTCCTTTTAGTATAAGTATTCTGTGACGGTAGCACAAATGGTAGAGTGCCCACCCCTCGGAATGCAGTGCGGTGGGTGCGAGGTTCAAATCCCGCCCGTGAGTGAAATTTTTCTTTCCAATATTTTATGTATTATTCATAATGTAACTAACCAACTATCTTTAACAATAACTTATTCTTACATAATATAATACATAACGTCACGCCATTTATCCTGAGGCGTTAGCCCAACCTGAGATAGAACCCAGGACCCCATGCTCAGCAGTAGCGTTTGCACCACTAGGCCAATGAGGCATTATTATTTTTAGTATTATTTCAGATAAGGTTGATACCGGTTTGATTTTTATTCATGAATTGCTTAATCCTTGCTTACATTTCTCATAAGGACTAAGTCAATTTCACGGATGTTCGACGACGAAAGTTCAAGGGTATTATGATTGTATGGCTGCCAATAAATACATTGGTACATATTACACAATGTAAATTGATTTCTCAATTGTAGAGTCAGCTGTAGAACACGAATCCACAATTTGTTACAAATGTAACAAAAACACGCGTACATAGATATTACGGATGTTTTTTTACTGAGATACGTAACTAGTAACAACTACTAAGGAATGGATCTTACAACTGACGTCACAAAGAAACTATGAATATACAAAGATCAAAGATAAACAACGATGTTATGGTCGTTGATTGGTATAATAATTGTGCTGTATAAATTATTATAATTAATTAAAGGTGGACGCACATCTATCCGAGCCGCACATAACGAACATTAGAATTCTTTATATAAAATCCTATGAAAGAAACCACACCCCGCGCAGGTGTGCGAGGTTTCATACGATTCCATAATATAAAGAATTCTGAAATTCGTATCGTTCGACGGGTTCGGCTCGGATAGGAGTGCGTTCAGCTCAAGTAAGGATGTTTATTAGATGACAAGATCGTAACTTTGTATAACGTTATAGGTACATTATTAATGCGATAAAGATTTATAATACGAGTATAATAATGAATTATGGTAAAAGGATTTGGAAAAACTAAAGCTTTAACTATGTATTTGATTTATAAAACAAATACTGTTTATATGTATTTTATTTGCAAATAGGTGAACCTCATTTGAGACCCTCCTAATGGTTTAAAAAACTGTGTAACAGTAGCGGTGCATTCATAGGCTTTCACATCAGACTATTACGTAATACAAGCCTGTTAGACTTCGTCATATTATATCTCTAAAGCTGGTAATATGTAGGTGGAAGTTTTGGTAAGGCAAGTATCAAGTAAAGAACTCTTACACACCTAAGAAGCCGACACAACCCAGCGGCTGTGTTTTCAGCGACTCGGAATCGTATCACAAACAATTTAAACGAGGACTGCTTCAATGAATTTATATATGAAAACATAATTGCTAATATGGGCCGGTGTGCGAGGCGAGGTCGGCTATAGTCACTTAGTCTCCGCTGTCCTTCCGTCTGTCTGTCACATGGCTCTATCTCATAAACCTTAATATCTAAACACTTGTAATTTTCACAATATATGTAAGTATTCTTATAGCCGCTATAACAAGAAATAATAATTAAAGGTAGTTTCAATACAGGCAACGTGTTTTTTGTTTTTAATATGACAAATAAGACTTACTGCAATAAGAATAAATTCTAACACCAATTAGAATATTTTATTTGATAGGTCAGATAGGTAGGTATAAAGTGGGAACTCCTCATAATAATAATAATTTGAATGTATACTCCAACCAAACGGGTTATCCCACTTCCACTGCTCGAGTCAATTCATATCGGTTATGTGGACAACTCATATTGTCAGAGTTTCAGGTCGCCAAGATTCCTAAAAGCCCTCCGACATGACCTAACGACTGCCTCCTACATTCCTTATAGGAAACAGCCGGGACCTACAATTTAAAGTGCCATCCTAAACACGGTAGCGCCCAAGCGAAAAGTCTACATGGTCAGATACGATCCAGGGACTCCGGATTTAAAGCCGGGCATATTCCCGCTGGACTACGGGCGCTACATAATATGCGAGTTCCATTCGCATTTGACCAGTTTTTTATTGGATCGTTCGATTTTAAGTACATGTTCACGCAAACATTGATCATAAGTAGAATAAATGTAAAGGGCAGAGCCTGCTGTTATGCAGTATCAACTTGGCGAAAGTATAACCCCCTGAAACGTCGTCGTTTCATCGTGTGCTAAGGTGTCTGTAATTCGAACCGGCGAACCGGTGGTTATTTTTTTTATATTTTTTTTTTTTTTTATGTTACTTAGTTTTAATGTAGGTAATAATAATAATAATAAATAAAAAAAAATAATGTAGGTACCTAACATTATATTATTTCTTAGAATTTATTCCCACAAATGTCAATTATTGTAATTGGTTCCGGCCGTTTTAATTGAAAATAAATAAAAATTGTTATTGTGAACTTTTGTCGTCAACTATAAACCGCTTAGTTGTATATAGTCCTCTAGATCGAAGTGTTACTCACCACTGGATCTTAATAATACTTGATGTTCAAGCAGAACACAAGTGAACAGCTGGACTACACATTCGACGCCTAGTGTTGAGAACATCACGCGCAGAGGATAATCTAGCAGTGGTAACTCTTCAGGAGGATTTGGCATTCTTATCACCTATAGAAAAACAGTTAAATTAACATATGACAATAGAAATCAAAAGACATAAATATAAAAAAGATATATAAGAAATAAAAAATAGGCAAAGGATTTAATGGAGAAGCCAAACACTAAAGAAAAGCCTTAGATAATCTGAAGACACCAAGTTGAAAATCGAGTTTTTCCGACCGCCACCACACAATTTATGATAATAATATCTATATGCAGGCTATTAATATATTATTATATTTCTGCATATAATCAGGGAAGACAATAGTTGCAACCGACTCCCACTGAATAAGGTTGCCTTTCTACCATAGTCCAGAGCTATGATAATCTGTGTAGCTAAGGTTATGTTAAATTAAATTAATATCGACTAATCAAAGTCATTTATTACATTTTAACAAACATAAAGATTCCGAAATTCGCCAACCCTTGCAAAGAATACAATAAACTTACAACAGGCACAGGATCAAGATGAGGTTCAGAAGGTGGCACATAGAGACGTAAAGCCTGACCAGATAATGGTACAGGCACTTCATAAAGCAGGTTATACACATATGACTCCGGGCTGAGTCCTGGTCCGGGTTGTCTTGGAAGAGATCTGAAATGTATGATTAAATATCTTTGCAGGCTGTAAGCCGAGAGCTTTTTTGTTTAATGGACGTAAAATGTGTGTTTACGCACATGGAAAATTGTTTTCTGCACAAATTTTGTTTTGTACATAAAACAAAGTTGCTTCGCGCCGTCTGTACCCGTAATCTACGCAAACGATTTTAATGTGGTTTTCATCAATAGACAAATTGAAGTTTATATGTATAATTGTAACCTGAGTGAAGGCGGGTCGCCAGTATAGTATTAGACAACATTCATGCAGCGTTAGCTGTGTTAATTTACTAGCTATGCCCTGCGGTTTCACCCGCGTAGACGTCGTTCCCGGGGAAATAAAAACATAACATACATTCACGCCTTTTTCCCGAAGGGGTAGGTAAAGTTGTACCCAGAACTCAGTCCCATAGTAGATACACCCACATTTCGCCAGTATGTTATTGGTCCCATGTAATAGGGGGCGAGCCCGGGGAAATATCGGCAAAAAGTACCCTTAGACTCTAAGCTAGTTACGTACCAAATTTCAACCCAGTTCATATAGTATTTTATGCGCTAAAGAGTAACAAACAAACATCCAAACAAAATTTTTGGTTTATAATATTTGTGTGATGTGATTATTAAACACATACACACTTCAATAACTGTTTGTTTATAAATCACACAAGATGCATTATGCACAGTTATCCTAACAATGAACTGTAAGCAAAATATCGTATCAAATTATATAACAGCCAGCGAAATCACAACTACAACACCACTTGTGTAAACAAGTTGCAAGTGTTGTTGAACGTAATAAAAACAATTTCAACAGGCTGCAGTAATCATCCTTAAATTAAGATTTATGATAGTACCTATTAGATACCTACATTCATTTGATTTGCATGAAATAAGACTACTTTGAGCAATTTAGGCTTTAAACTTGTAGGTAAATCTATGGCGTTTATTTATAGATATAAGATTTCTTCAAATTTCAAATAGTCACATAGGTAAATAGTAACATAACATACAATCACGCATTTTCCTGAAGGGATAGGCAGAGGTGTACCCCAAAACAGCCCCATAGTAGGTACACATTTTGCCAGTATATTATTGATTCCATGTAATAGTGGGCGAGCCTATTTCCATCTACCGGGCACAGTTCCAGACACCTGTCATTGATAAATTTCCAAATGAAAAATCCAATAGCAATTAGTCTGAATTGGGGATCGAACCCGGGTACTCATGATTGGCAGTCGAGCTTGCGCCCACTATGCCACTGAAGGAGTCACAGGTAAACAGGCATTTTTTTTGCTCTATCTATAACAAATATATCATCATCCGCCTATGCCATAAGCCCTATGGTTATTCACTGCCACTCATCTGAGGTATACCTATTTACTATGTCGCGCCATTTCGCTAAGCAACAACCTCAACAGTAATTAATTCAATTCAAACATAATATATTATCATGTTTGATTAACCTATTGCCTCAGCTTAATAATCCTGTCCTTTACAAACGCTGATTTCAGCTTAGTTGATTTCTTGGCGGATCACTTAATTCCTAAACACATTCATAGATATTAGATTCATTGGATATTAGAGAGAATGATTTGTCTTACCTAAAAAGATTTTCTAAAAATAATTGTGCTACCCTCACATAAGGATATTGGCATATAAGGGCTATGCTTTTGGCTACATATAGTTTGTCTTTGGCAATGTCGTAGTACGTAAGAGCTGCGCCAGTGTGTGGAGTTAACTTGAAGGAACGAGGCAATGACCGGGAGCTTTCCTTTCCAGAGTTCTTTCTGTGGCCGGGTGGGGTTTGACCACTAGACAGCTCTGTGATATACATCGCCTGAAACAATATTGCTATTTAGTCTACATCATAATATATTCATTATGTGTTGAGAACACAAGGTTCCTCATTAAACTCTGGTTTGATACCCATATCATGGTTGTACATAAAAAACACCTAGTCCTTTTAGTATGTGAAGTCCTGAAGCTCAGAAGCTCAGAAGCATCCTGGGAATTTCTCAGGCTTCACGGAGTGACCTCACTGTTCCGAGGATTTATTCATGTTGAAGGGCTACTACCTCGCATTCTAGGACTATGTGGGCAATCGTTTCTTCCGCCACGAAACAGCCTCTACATAGAGAACTGTCTGTGGCATTTATAGTGAATAAGTGTTTGTTCAAGGGACAGTGACTTTTTACTGAGCATAACAAGACATCATTTACGCCATCTAATACCCATCCAACTTTTATCATCATAACTAGTATCTTACCCAGAAACACAGATAAAAACCTACAGTAATTAATTTTGTGTTTTGAATCTGCTCTAAGTAGTCCTTTTTAACAAAGATAATTGCATACTTAATACAATTAGTGCATCACTAATTCACATTGGATGCTTGTGAGATGACATCATCACCATTAGACCAATTAGGGAATTAGTTCAGCTACTTTAATTAAAGCTAGAAGAACAAGGGCTAGTAAACTTATATAATTGCAAAGATCTATCTTTTCATGGTAGATGTCAATAGGCTCGCCCCCTAATACATGGGGTACCAATAACATACTGGCGAAATGTGGGTGTATCTACTATGGGACTGAGTCTACTTCTGCCTAGTCCTTTGGGAAAAAGGCGTGATTGTATGTTCAAATTTGCAGGCAGTTTTCCGCAACTCGACGCCATGGCGCCTATTTTGCGAGTGTGTGATTGTATGTTATGTTACTTTTCAAAAACTAACATAACATAGAATCACAATTACAATCTATTCACAATCTAAATAATAATTATAAATAAAGCTTGGTAACATGCATGTTATTTCTCCAGCATGCCAAAAGTACTGAAACAAATTGGTTACAATTTTAAATCTAGGCAGCTTAGATTCGGGACATACGTTCCAGTTGCTGATTTTCATATAATTCTATACATAGTTTCTTTGTTTTCATTACTATTGAAGTTATATTACTACTGAATTACAGGTTAACATCATATAATATTTAAAAAAGAAAATAATATTATGAAAGCAAAGTTTGTGTGTGTGTTTATTGCATCTTCAAAAGTACTTAACCAATTTTGCTGAATTTTATGTAGATTAGATAGATAGTATTTTTAGTGTCATGTAATAGAAGACAAACCTATTGCCATCTACTGGGCGCAGTATCAGACTCAAGGCTGTCAATTGAGAAAATTCCTTTTTAGAATACTTTTCAGTGTGTAAAATTATAGTAATACAGCTAGCTCTTAGATAATAAAAATATGTAAATGTAACTTACCTGTAAAGTATGCATAGCGCTGCATATATTACGATTTCTAACTTCCTCATAGAAAATAAGACTGTATCCATAGTACCTGGAAGCATTCTCTCTTGTCACAACAAAACTATGAAACTTTGGTTCCAAAGAGTGTTTCTGAGTCCTGAATTGCAAACCAGCTGGCAAGCATAACTGGAAAAATAAAAATAATTAAAACAGAGAGCCAAAATCACAATATTTTTTTATGATATTGAGAGACAAGATGAGCTAATCAGGTGCCTGATGGTAAGCATCATGATTGCCCATATCAGAAATGTGAAATAAATAAATTATGTATGAAATATTATGTATGTTAACCTATTTTGAATTGGAACTGAGATTTTGATTAACAAATAATCATATTATAACAATTTAATTTATAAATTGAAACAATCTGATATTTGATCAGATTGTTTCAATTTAAGATCTGTTAATGCAATAAAACTGTTTTATTTCTTTTTTATTAAGTAAATACTACATATTTGTTAAGAAATTCATTTGGGAAATAAAGCCAGTGTTTTAAATAAGCAAATGTTCACAAAATTAAATAAAATATTTTTAATAAATTACTTACCATACATACTGCATGTTCATCAAAGGGATTACTTGATACATTATCTGGGTAATGAGCCAATATCTTGCCTTTGTACGAGCGGTCCAGAGGAGAAACATGCAAGTTATCACCTACAGAACAAAGTAATAGTTACAGCTAAGTACTTTCACAAACACTGATTGGGACTATAGATTATTTTACTCACCACATAGTCTATCTGGCTCTAAACCAGAATCGAAGTCGAGGCCACATATGGCAAAATAGTCAGCAAAACGACAACCTACGGATAAATCAGCGACAGACATATTTCTATCGACCCGTTATTTACTATTTGAGACACTTTCTCTTCGAGGCTCCAATAAAATGTTTGGCCTGAGCATCGTACAATGGCGTTGTTCTTATTTAAGTAAGAAATTGCAATGTATATTCACATGTTTTCACATTACGCACATAAAAACAAATTACAATTTTTACAATTAATTATATAAATCTCATATTTATGCGTTAGTACCCTACGCCATCGCATCGATTTTTTCCGAATGAAATGAAGAATGTCACCTTATTTTGTCACTTGTCATCCTGTCACGCTGTCAGACTGACATCGTACTGATCGTACAAATGACAGCTGACAATGACATAATACTCATACTTTTTTTTTAACGAAAAGAAGGGGCTTTGTCGCTGTCTGCACCTCAAACAGCCATCACTTCGGTCCTAGGTCCTAGCATCGGACCGTTATCACCGCATTTAGATATTTAATAAGTTAGGTTGAGCACAATAATGCAATGTGAATATAATTAAGAACTTAATATTATGTAGAACAGTCTTTGGATTCTCCTGCGCCCTCCGGCCCCGGCATATATTATATGCACAGTCGATGGTAGGATGCTCAGCGTCTTTGGCTGTCAGTTATGTCAAATTAATCAATTAATGTCATCCATTCGAGATCTGAAGCGGGTGTGTTCAGTGATAGTTTATTTAATTTTTAATGTAGTGATTTCATATAGGTTTAATTAATAATGTGTGTATTTATTAAAGGTGAAAATGTTTTAACATAAATAAGGGTGTGAATACACAATAGCTCTACGGTCGCTGTTTATTTAAACACATAAAATTGTGACTTCATAAAATAAATAAATATCCAAAGTAAGTGTATTTTTATAATAACCAATCCAATAATAATTATATTGCTAAATGGCTAAAATACATAGGTTTTGCAATAATTAAAAATATGTGATCTTGGGTACTTAAACGATAAAAATGTTTTGGACCTTTGTTTGAAAATATTTTTTGTTGTTATGAACAATCATCAACAAAATCATAATGAGCTTAGTGAGTAATTGTTTATTTCAGAATGCTACGAGGAAGAGTGAAGCATTTGCTGCACTGTGTCATGTTTATGGTGTTCATATATTCATTCCTTGTGTTTGCGGGTGCTGTGAGTCTAGATGAAAGAGAAAAGGAGTATGTGGACCCATTTGAAACCTATGGTGTGATTGGTGCAATTATATTATATATTCTAAGGCTATTCACACTGCTGACACTGCCGCAAGTCCTGTGCAACTTTGCAGGACTCACAATATTTAATACATTTCCTGGAACTGTGAAAGTTAAAGGTTCTCCACTGTTATCACCATTTATTTGTATTCGAGTGGTTACAAGGGGAGACTTTCCCAAGCTTGTGAGAGAAAATGTCAATAGAAACATGAATTTATGTCTAGATGCCGGAATGGAGAATTTCATGATTGAAGTGGTCACAGATAAGGCGATAAATCTTCCCAAACACAGACGTGTGAAGGAAGTTGTTGTGCCAGCTGACTACAAGACTAAAACTGGTGCTCTGTTCAAGTCGAGAGCTTTGCAGTACTGCTTAGAAGATAATGTGAACATTCTTGCTGATACTGACTGGATAGTTCACCTGGATGAGGAGACATTGCTTACTGATAACTCTGTTCGTGGTATATTGAACTTTGTGTTAGATGGTCAGCATCAATTCGGTCAGGGGTTGATAACCTATGCTAATGAGGAGATTGTGAACTGGTTGACTACACTGGCAGACAGTTTCCGTGTGGCTGATGATATGGGGAAACTGAGGCTGCAGTTCTATTTGTTCCACAAACCTTTGTTCAGCTGGAAGGGGTCCTACGTAGTAACACAAGTATGTTGATATATTTACTTAGGGCACTTAATATTGTCATTTCCTTAGATAACAATTCGGTTAAACTTGATAATTTATATCTCAGGGTGCCAGGCGCAGTGCAATGCCGGGCAGAATTTTGAATTTTAAACACTGGGTGGCACTGTGTCTGATATGGGCAATCATGATGCTTACCATCAGGCACCTGATTTGCTCGTCTTGACACTCATATCATAAAAAAAAAAAATTGGCCAGATAGTTTTTATATTATTAACATTTTGGTATTTTTTGGTATGTATCCTGTGGCAAAATTCAAATACCAATATTGTATATTGACGCAGCATTGAGGATATCCTAGCTATGAGGAATTTAGCAAATCTATAAAATTTAGCAAACCATTGTTACATACACTCCAGTTTACAGGTAGCATCGCTGTTTAATAGCCTCTGCAAAAGTGGAGGGGGGCTTTGTGCAGATGTATTGGTCTTAAAAGTCCAAACAGCTAAAAATCTATTTCTGCACATTCTAGGTCAGCGCTATTAAACCGTGACGCAACCTGTACTCTGAATATAATTAATTTTAAAATTTGAAGTAAACTGTATTTTTATATTTGATTTGATTTGTTGTTATTTATTTGCAGGTGGGAGCAGAAAAGAAAGTTTCTTTTGACAATGGCTTAGATGGTTCTGTGGCTGAAGACTGCTTCTTCGCAATGAAGGCCTTCAAAGAAGGCTACACATTTAACTTTGTAGAAGGGGAAATGTGGGAGAAGTCTCCTTTTACTCTATTTGACTTTATACAGCAGAGAAAGAGGTGGATCCAAGGTATACTTCTTGTAGTACATTCCAAGGAAATACCAATGCTTCACAAGGTGTTCCTGATGTTGTCTTGCTATTCATGGGTGACGCTCCCATTATCAACAAGTAATGTGTTTCTGGCGGCAATATGCCCAATCCCTTGTCCACATTACCTGGACCTAATTTGTGGATTCATTGGCAGTGTTAATATTTATATGTACATTTTCGGCGTGATAAAATCCTTTCCACTGCATAGATATGGGCCAATGAAGTGCTTAATGTTCATCATCGGGGCATTGGCCACCATCCCATTCAATATTATAATAGAAAATGTGGCAGTTGTATGGGGAATTCTGGGCAAAAAGCACAAATTCTACATAGTCAATAAAGAAGTCAAGCTGCCGGTGACTGTATGATTGATCATTTATTAGAAAGTATTTCATATATTGATGTTTTTAGAATTAAATAGCAAATGCACAAATACTTATGTAAAGGGAGCATGTAATCTTGCACTTGTGTGAATGGTTCTATAATTCTATAAGTGGTGTGTAATCTTAAATGGTAAGATGGCTTACAATATTAACCAGCGACTGAATTTTAGTTATGTTACCAAAGTTATAATAAGTATTTAGGACAAAATGCAAACAAAATTCTTGTATGTATATTATATGATATTAGTTCTAATATGGTACAAGTTAAGGTTGAAAAGATAAGCTTAGTAGTTACTGTTGCTAAGGCAAATTGTTATCTGACGCTAATTTTCGTTTTGTTAAGGTATTAATGCTCAGTAAATTACTTTAGTTTATATTGATGATTATTTTCTCTAATGCAACATTAGTATTATAGATGACCTAAGCACAGAATAGATAATAATACTATGTATAGAATGGTCATCCGCCCACCAATCGGGCTTTCCTCACCCCGCGAGCGAGATTGATCTCCGATGAGAGCTGACGGAGCTCGAAACGCACCTCACGCACACTTGCGCGTGTACAAAACTCCATTTGTGCAGTGTCTGTGTAGAAGGTAGTTATAATGCGGCTTTTGTATGGGAATTGAGTGAGTGTCCGGGGTGTGACCTAAATGCTGTATGGGAAGTTATCATGGAAAAGTTTTCTAACGCCATGATATTCAATAAATCCTATATCAATCCCCACATATTGCACATGATAATAGAACATAGATTATCTGGAGATAATAGAATTGAGTTGACTCATAGCAACCTTGGACCTTGACACATTATAGCATGGGCAATGGGCATCTAAGATAGCAAAAAGTTATTATTAAAAATCATTTTTCAAGACATTTTAATTTTACAGATAGTAGTATAATTTAGTGCTTATTTAAAAATTACTCAGTCATTTGAATGAGGTGATTTTATAATTGCCATATTCTTAACTTATGGCACCTTCATTCCATAAATAAATATTTAATGAGGGCCCTACGAGACTGTACTAATATTTTGATTAGCTCAAAATATGCTATATATACAGATGACTACTAAGTATTAATACAATATAAAATGAGCTTCATCAAAATTATACAATAACTATTTTCCACTAATGTTTCCTCATGTTATCAAAAATAGATTACCTAAAAGGCATGTTCGGAAAAACAATGAAGAGGAAGTGGTTAGGAACAAAATTAGGAAATATGAAATAAGTGATGATTCATTTGTGTTTAGTGCACACGCACTTATGTCACAGAATAAATAATAATTCCAGTCTATGTTTTGTGTCAAGTACTGCATAATCTGTAATCTGGCCTCTTGAAGTTCTTCCAAAACACGTCATATATTTAAAGTGCATATGAGGGCTTTGTTTATTATTATCGGACTGAATAGGTAGTACTCAGATACTAATTTGAGTATGTGTGTGCTTGTTAACACACATATAAGACTTATTAACTGATGACTGATGACTGATGGTTAAAGTATTGAACCCAGATAAAAACGGGACTTACATGGCCCAAAAAAAGTTTGTTGTATACCCGCATTTTTTGCTTCATAGTTAAATTAATACCGCTATTTCAAAAATAAGAATAATAAAATAGTTTCAGTAATATCTGGGTTTAAATACGTTACCGTTTTCCTTCCCAGTTCAAAAAAATATCAACGTGCACAAATAATAAAATATTTCCGCTTATGAACAAAAATATTTAATTTATTATTTTTCGAATTCACACTTCATGGTTGTTTAAATTGAGATTAAATATGACACATTGGTAGTTAGGAGGCCACTGAAGCGTTATCTATTTTAAAAGCAGACATTTAGACACTATATTTAGGTTTGTTGACTAGTTAACCAGAGGTATAATTTTTTTCAAAGTAGATATCCACAACTTCAGGTCAAAATTATAATACCAACATAATGCTAATTCAATGAATTAAACACCAGTACATAAAAAGGCTTAAAGCCCGTCACACACGCAGCTATAATATATATTAATATACCGTCCTATAATATATATTATAGCAAGCTACCACACACGGAGACGATGCTATAATATATATTTTAGCCTTCATTTCATTGATACAGTAGTTTATATTAATATGCAATAATATATATTACGGTATACGAGTATGCTGGTGACGTCATAGAAATATATATTATAGCTGCGTGTGCGGTCAGTCGAATATTTGTATAGAAAATATATCGTAATATGCCTTGCTATGATTTATATTAATATATATTATAGCTACGTGTGTGACGGGTTTTATGTATATAGATAGATAATTGCGATTCGGCGTATGTTGTTTGGTAATTTATATAGTTTTCTTGTGTGCGGGTCAAGGTTGCTTAATTTATACTAATAAAGAAGTGTTTACATGTGGGGATACCTAGCGTAAGCGTATCCAGATGAAAATGTCAGTACCTACCTAGTACGGTACTGGCAAAACTATACCTACTCACATATTATAAACGAATATAAATTATTAATTATGTAGTGCTATTGTTGATGTTTTCAAAAACTACTCAACCAATTTCTATAAAATTTATGTCGGACCACCTCTAAAGTACCTACCGAACAAAAAAAAATTATTAAAGTCATTTTATAATAATTATTGGAAGAGTAATCGCGTAACAAACATACATATCAACAACTTACAATTGAATAGAGAATTTCCCCCGTTTTTCAGTCTGTGAAAAATACGATAAAATTTATGTATTACCTGCCATCCACCTGTGTGATAATGATACGATGACGGGTGGTAAATATCAACACACCTAAAGATAATGTATGTATGTCACAATGAGTGTCGCTGCCGGTACTTGTTTGACACGCTACGTGTCTCCACTTAAGTGTAAACACTCCTTTAAGCAAATTATTTAAACGCTAAATACCACAACTAAACGACTAGTCATTAGTCATATATAATATAATAATTAGTATATAATGCTAGTTATAACTAGGTACATACATGTAAAAAAAAATTATGTAGTCATTATAATACCTAAAAGACTAAAAGTGCAATCCTAATGGTGAGGCGTCAATTAGGCATTAAGCCTAGAGCTGACTCGCATTTAAAGACAACATAATACACACATATTTACGACAACTTTTATTCTCATTCATTGTAATTGTTTCATTTATCAACATAACATGTTTCATTATCTGTACTTTTTCATTTCCATTTCGTACAATAATATTTATTTGTAAATATTATAATAATGTTTTGAATTTTATTATTATGATAATTTTCACGTTTTATAATTCCGTGATACTGCTAGATTCTGTTTATATATCATCTAAAATAATTAATATTGTAGTGATAACCCTAACTAACCTAACACTTTATCATGAAGGCAAAGATTAGTTATAGGTTCATCAAGTTGAACCATTTAAATTGAATTATAATTGCACCATGTTATAAATTTAAGACTTAAATAAGGAGTTTTATATTGTCTGGAGGTACGAAGTCTAGTCAATCAACACAATAAAAATAGTATTACTTGAAATCGATCGATCGATCGATTTTTTTGAGTGTGTATCGGTACGTGCGTATATAGAAATTCGTCTCCAGTGGGGCTATTGGCTTTCTCGGTGACTATCACTTTAGTGACTATTATCTTGATTTGACATTAACTACCAATGTCAAAGTCCGGTTACTAACCAAATACATTATGTTAAACTTACTAAGTAGACAGTGCACTGTGTCGGTCCCGAGTGAGAACCACTCGCAGTGTCTATCCTTGTCCTTTTCTCTCTTCCAAATTTGACAGTGCACAGTCTTGTTAGAAAGGTAAAACGTCTTTGTAACTAATTCAAACCACAGAACACAAAGACTTAAGCCGGATAACGACTGGTGATTATGAAGAACGCCAATAGCCCCGCTGGTGTAAGCACTCCTTTAATGTAGATGACAATATTATGCAAATAATGTTTATCGCTTCAGCCATGTCTCATCGCTCGTTTACCCATTAAAAACATGCACAAAGCAGTATTGGACATTAGGAAATAGCGAAGAATCGACCACGGCCTTAGGTACAACCTTTTGTTTGGTTTCATGCACAATACTCGCTAATCACATATTAAGTACAAATTTAAGACCAAATTTTCTCTACTCGATATAGATTTTGCTATAGTATTTTATCAATCGGACGACGATGCAAGGTCTTGCTGTACCTAAAATGATATATATCTGTGTCTTTTATAAGTAATATTCTCTATTCCTACATCTTTTTTTGAAATTTTTACTTTGTTTTGGCATTTGTTACGTGCCTTGGCTTTGAACAATTTGCTCTCTAATTTTTCAATGCTAGAATCGGGTAAAATGATTATTAAATAATAATATGATTTACTTTAATATTAAAATCGCAGGCATACGTTTTAATTGCGGAAAACGAACAGTTGCCATATTTTCGTTTGGTTTTGGTGGTTTCTAGCGTCCGTGGTCCAGCGGGTATATTTTTCCCGGTCCGGCTTTAAATCCGGTGTCCTCGGATCGATTCTCACCATGTGGACTTTTCGCCTGGGCGCTACCGTGTTTCGGAAGGCACGTTAAACTGTAATCGAATCTCACCATGTGGACCACAGATATACATCTTGCTGTGGACTTTTCGCATGGGCGCTACCGTGTTTCGGATGGCAAGTCAAACTGTATAGGTCCCGAATCGAATCTCACCATGTGGACTTTTCGCCTGGGCCATCCGAAACTCGGTCGCGTGTTTCGGATGGCATGTTAAACTGTAGGTCCCCGGTGTTTCCTTTAAGATATGTAGGGGGCAGTCGTTAGGTCATGTCTGAGGCCTTGTAGGAATCTTGGCGACCTGAAACTCTGACAATATGGGTTTTCCAGATAACCCATATGAATTGACTCGAGCAGTGTAATTTGGGTAACCCGTTTTCTTAGAGTATAAATTCAAATTATTATTATTATTGGTGGAATTGCTTACGCGTATGATGACTATTTATAAAATATACTGTTGATTAATCTGAATGATACCAGGACAAATTACATGTAATTAAATGTATGCTGAGTATTTATTGAATTTGAGTGGATATACCTAGTTGGATATTAATCAATAAATGACTAGAAATAGATAAAAAGATATTATGAGTATGTACGTACGTTACAGTATCTATCTACATAATATTGTATTATTATGCTTAGGTAGGTACCTACCTACATTTGATTTGATTTTGATCGGTTTACTTATCGGTTACCGAGAATATTAAAGCCCTTTTATATTGCATAGCTTGCCAAATGGAAATAAACTGTTCAAATGCTTATGGGTTATGGGACCCATATAAGAAGAGTTCCTTCCTACCCAGTATATGTGTGTTGAGTAGGAACCCTATAAGTGTCACCTAGAAGTGCCACCTCTCCATATGGTAGGTAAACCAAATAAAATTCTTATATTCTCTTGTTTTTATTAGTACTGTTATTATTCTTATTGCAGTAATAGTCATAATAAGTGTCATTTAAAAAACACGTTGCTTGTAATACCTTGTATGGAAAGCACCTGCAATTATGATTTTAGTTAAATAATTTGTTGTTGTATCGGCAATATGATTAAGTACATATTCTTGTGAAATTATAAGCTATTACGGTTTACGAGGTAGGTACCTAATAGGGTTCCTTCGGCACCCATTAGGTATGCAATTCTAGAAAAAGGTAGCCTTAGGCCCTACCGTGTAGGGCCAGCTTAAGTCCATGAAGCAAGGATTCATATTTTAAATTGTGTCTTTACGTGCGTCATTGTTACTTGGTATTATCATTTTTTTATAGTTAATTATAATAATAATATTGTAGTTCCTTTTTGGCTTAATCTTATTTTCAATTCATGTGTATCTATTATAAATTGTATATTAATTTAAAGTCCTGATAATTAGCGTGTAGCCGTATCCCTAATAAAAATAAAAGATATTAAGTGCTATAAATTATGACATTTTATTTCGTGGGTATATGTACACATATATAATAATATACTTATAATAATAATAAACCTAAGTACCTACCTACTCAGAATGCTCCAAATACAATAATTCAAAGAGAACAATGGTGTAAGTTACTTATATACTATATAAGTAACTTACCATAACATAACATACCTACTTATACCTAAATATCTTGAACGAATTAAAATCGTCCTAGCTAAATATGGCCAATAAGAAGCCACTATAAACTAAGTAGGTATGGTAACTATAATTATTATTTTAAATTAGATATTCTAGTGTGCCACACGGTACCAAAATTGTTTAACCTCGAGCGACGTACCTACTTTGAATCCCTCGCTAAGCTCTGGATTGATACTGTAGAATCCTTTGCTTCGCTCAAAAAAATAGTTCTCGGCCGCAATACTTCATTTTGGTCCCTCGTGACACAATCAATTATTGTTTTACGCTTGTGATAAACGTACCTTCTATATTGTTGCTATGTCAACCTATAATTATCAGATAAGGTCCGGTAATTCTCACAGTTCCGAAACATGGCCATTTACAGGTGAGTTTTCAACGGGTCACAGTTTAACGAGTCACACTGACACGTTAGGATATTTTGTAACATCGGGTCCTTTCCTTAGAATATATGGAAGCAATTCAACGTCATTAATTGGTGGCACTATTACGAACATGCAATCACGTAACAACAGCAGTAAAAACTAAGCCGTTTGACAGCAGACATTTTAAAGGCTCTCCACACCTCTACTGTTCGTAATAAGCACGCCGTTGGGAACCCACCCATTTACACGCTAACGAGTGTATAAAAGAGAGCGTGCCATGTTAGGTATGTATACCTACACCTAAATCGTAAATCGTGAACCAAACCAGAAAATACGCCGTCGTACTGTGGTCGCATCAAAGTAGAAGACGTTGGTATAGGAATAGCCAAGCTAACGTGGAGATGGGTAGGACACTTGGCAAGACGGGATGTAAACAGGTGAGTTAAGGTTGTGACAGTTTGGTACCTGAGAGAAGGACAACGATGTCCAGGCAGAGACCCGATGGGGTGTTCAGATGTCAAATCGGCCGGAAACCGCATAGGACCGGAAAGAGTGGCGTAACCAAGAGGAAGCCTAAACATAGCCCGTAGGAATAAGGTCTATGGTAGGAACACACTGCTGGTGTGTACCTACGGGCTGAGTAGATACATATAGATTCTTCCTCTATTGCGGGTTGGAAAACAATAAATGTAGAGAGGTAAAGATAAATGTAGATATTCTGAAAATAAATTATTTATATAATGAACATATTAAAAGTGTTGAAGAGATCGCTAATATTTTTGTCGATTTCTTTTCTAACATAGCCCTGAACGCGACTGAGTCACTTGATTCAGCCCCAGACTTGGCGGAGGCCTTTCTTGAAGAAAACTTCCAACGCGTACCTAATACCTGAATAAATCGTTCGATCACATCTCATTAACTGATATCAAAAAGACGTACAAGAGTTTAAATGTTAAAGCTACTGAAGATCTCTAGGGTCTATATGTAAAAATGCATGATTCTATAATAAACACAATTGCTCCTTTCTTAGCAGACTTGCTTAATTTATGCATAGATAAAGGCACGTTTCCAGAACTAGGTAATGAAAATAAGTATAAAATCACTCCTATTTTTAAATCGGGAAGTAATACAGATCCCTCCGACTTTAGGCCAATCTCTGTTTTGCCAGTATTATGTTGATATTATATTGAGTTGAGTTTGAGTTTGGTCCTTTCCTGTTTTTGGTATGTATTAACGATTTGCCTTACATGGTCCAAGATCAAGCAGTTATAATAGCGGTTATGGATATAATTACAGAATAATTAATTGTTTTATTGATAATAATTATTAACCAGTCATTAAAAAGGAATCTTGATATTTAAACATAAAATGATACCTACCGGATTTATGAGCAGAGCTATCAGATATTGTTCTATTTGCCGATGATAGGTACCTACACAGGGGCGTAGCTACCGCCGTATTTGCCGTATCAATTATACGGGGCCCCCGGGCCACGGGGTGTGTGGGGCCAAAGTGTGTGTAAGGAAAAAGAATAAAAACTTTCTAATTTATTTTATTTTACAAATGACAAAATTCTATAAAGCAATTCCTTTTTTTCCCGCGTAAAACTAATAAAAAATTACTTAAGAACTTCGATGGGACAAGAACGGCTATCAGACATCTCACTATTGTCCATAGAGGCAGAAACTTTAGAAAAACTAAAATCATCATCAGCCATAAATGATTTAATAAATCAGTTTGCCGAAAAAAAGGCAAGGAGAGTGAATATTTAAAATTCGATTTTTATTTGTAAAATGGGTAAATTATGTAATAAATAAATATTTCTTTTCACAATATTTTTTTTCTTTTGTGAAAAATCTTTACCTCCATATAAGGGCCTCCAAAAAAATTTTTATACGGGGCCCCGACAAGGCACGCTACGCCACTGTACCTACACCTACGTCATTGATTTTTAAAGTTGATAGGAAGGATACCACGTTTGTACATGTTAATTATACCTACTTTTGCCAGTATATCCAGATGGTTCACAGCAAACAATCTGTTATTGAATGCGAACAAGACTAAATGTTTGAAATTTTCGTTGCCTAACGTCAGAAATATAGAACCAATCATAGTTCTTGACGGTGAAAGACTCAATATTGACAATGCAACTTTATTCCTTGGCATAAATATAGACTCCAAACTACAATGGAGCTCTCGTATCACTGTACTCTCAGGGAAACTAAGCCCTGCAGCTTACGCGGTTTAGAAAATTAGGCAACTATCAGATATAGCCACGGCTAGATTAGTCTACTTTGCATATTTCCACAGTTTAATGTCATATGGGATTTTGTTGTGGGGGTCAGCCGCACATATAGAAACTATCTTTATACTAAAAAACGTGCAATTTGTGCCATCTATGAGATGCGTCCACGCGAATCCCTGATAGAAATCTTTAAAGAAATAAACATACGGACCCTAAAATCCTTATAAATCTATGAAAGCATCATGTATGTGCGTAAAAAATTATATAAATGTAAATTAAATAGGGAAAATTTTGAAGAATTTTTATACTAGGAATAAAAGACAAAATACCTGTACCCTATCTAATTTAGATTACCTATCTAAAACAAAAAAAAGTCATTCATAGGAAATATGTTAGTGTACGTTTCTATAATAAAAATCCCAAGAGATAGAGGATACATTCAAAACCTAGGTATAATATAGATATAAAGTCAATCAGTACATAGATGACAAAGATGGCTGGAAACTTCTGCCCACCACGTGGTACTTTCCAAACAAACGAATGTAACCAAACCAAATATTGTAAAATAATCAGTTGAAAAAAATTAAGCCCTATACAAGTTTCATGTGCGTCTTTCTTGTAAAGGTATCTTTCCGAACCTCTGATGACCGAACCTTGTTCCGAACGCACGGTAGATATTACTGTTTATCTTCATTGACGTACAAAAGTATCAGATTGTGACTTATTTGAATAAATCTTTTTGACTTTGGCTTTGACATGGTTTTACTACGGATATCCGCAGAATGACAACGCATGATACCAGTAAAGATTCCACGAACGTTTTCACATCAAACAGCTTTATCATGCAATAGCGCAAGGAATTTCTACCCGCAATAGCGTCATTCGTTTTATTGATAGGAGGTACGCTATACAATCATTGATATAAAGAAAAGGGGAGATAGAGTACGTTCTCCCAGCGCATACCTACTCAACAACTGGCACGTGCAATTTGCTCAGTGTGAAGTTTGCACAGTACATATAATGAACTACAAAGATAGAAAGACGTACCTAAGACCGAAGTGCGACCGAGACAACAATATTACTCGCTCGTATTACCTTACTTTACTGACTTACGTGGACCTAATGGGACCTAACTTCAGCTTGCCATTTTTAAGAAACCTCATCTCCCCTTTTCTTTATATCAATGTATACAATGCATGGAATTACTAATTCCTCTTTATCTGTAAGAATTATACTGTTATCTGTCTTGAATCGTTATCATTCATGGTCAGAGGATGTTATTTTAAGTATCTACCTAGTCAGACTTTTACGTCTTATAGACTGGCTCTCTTTCCTACTAAATTTATTCATGTCTTTTTCTACTTATTGCTGTGGTGTGGCCAATAAATAAGAGAGTGTAGATAAATATTATTCGTGACTAGCGGCCCGCCCCGGCTTCGCACGGTAGCAGAAGTAGGTATAGTGAACGTTTAACAGGAGTAAATTCGTGATACATTGTATTTTAATAGATACTAGCGACCCGCCCCGGCTTCGCACGGGTAGCAGAAGTAGGTATAGTGGACGTTTATCAGGAGTAAATTCGTGATACATTGTATTTTAATAAATATAACCCTAATGGTTTACGCAGCGCACGCAAATTAATGACTATTTCTGTTACAATGACCAAACCTTAACACATGTTATAATTTATCGTGGGCTATTTTGAAGATATTGATGAGTACTACAAACCCCTAGTACATTACTTTATTCTACCACCAATACTTTTCACACCACATGAAAAATAATCACTGCTTCGATTATTGTGACTAAACCACAAAAGATGGATATAATCTATGTATACTGTTTTGTAGGTATTGATAATTAATACAATCCCCTAGTACATTACTTTAATCTACCACCGATAGTTTTCACACCGCATGAAAAATAATCACTGCTTCGATTATTGTGACTAAACCAAAAAAGATGGATATAATCTATGTATACTGTTTTGTAGGTATTAATAAGTACTACAAACCCCTAGTACATTATTTTACTCTACCACCAATAGTTTTCACACCGCATGAAAAATAATCACTGCTTCAATTATTGTGACTAAACCAAAATAGATGGATATAATCTATGTATACTGTTTTGTAGGTATTGATAAGTACTACAAACCCTAGTACATTACTTTACTCTACCACCAATAGTTTTCACACCGCATGAAAAATAATCACTTTTTCGATTATTGTGACTAAACCAAAAAATATGGATAGAATCTATGTATACTGTTTTGTAGGTATTGATAAGTACTACAAACCCCTAGTACATTACTTTACTTTACCACCAATAGTTTTCACACCGCATGAAAAATAATCACTTTTTCGATTATTGTGACTAAACCAAAAAAGATGGATATAATCTATGTATACTGTTTTGTAGGTATTGATAAGTACTACAAACCCCTAGTACATTACTTTACTCTACCACCAATAGTTTTCACACCGCATGAAAAATAATCACTTTTTCGATTATTGTGACTAAACCAAAAAAGATGGATATAATCTATGTATACTGTTTTGTAGGTATTGATAAGTACTACAAACCCCTAGTACATTACTTTACTCTACCACCAATAGTTTTCACACCGCATGAAAAATAATCACTTTTTCGATTATTGTGACTAAACCAAAAAAGATGGATATAATCTATGTATACTGTTTTGTAGGTATTGATAAGTACTACAAACCCCTAGTACATTACTTTACTCTACCACCAATAGTTTTCACACCGCATGAAAAATAATCACTTTTTCGATTATTGTGACTAAACCAAAAAAGATGGATATAATCTATGTATACTGTTTTGTAGGTATTGATAATTAATACAATCCCCTAGTACATTACTTTACTCTACCACCAATAGTTTTCACACCGCATGAAAAATAATCACTTTTTCGATTATTGTGACTAAACCAAAAAAGATGGATATAATCTATGTATACTGTTTTGTAGGTATTGATAAGTACTACAAACTCCTAGTACATTACTTTACTCTACCACCAATAGTTTTCACACCGCATGAAAAATAATCACTTTTTCGATTATTGTGACTAAACCAAAAAAGATGGATATAATCTATGTATACTGTTTTGTAGGTATTGATAAGTACTACAAACCCCTAGTACATTACTTTACTCTACCACCAATAGTTTTCACACCGCATGAAAATAATCACTTTTTCGATTATTGTGACTAAACCAAAAAAGATGAATATAATCTATGTATACTGTTTAGTAGGTATTGATAAGTACTACAAACCCCTAGTACATTATATTATTCTACCATCAATGCATTTCACAGCGCACGCAAATTTATGAATATGGTAATTATATTATGTAACACCTTGGTTCACAATATTGCAGTTTTCTTACGGATCGCCAATTTTTTTCAAAATCTCATATAGCCTATGGCACTCACACTGAATTAAGCTATCCATAAGTGAAAGAATTTTTAAAATCGGTCCAGTAGTTTCGGAGCCTATTCGTTACAAACAAAAAAACAAAAAAACAAAAAAACAAAAAAACAAAGTTTCTCTCTTTATAATATTAGTATAGATTAGTATAGATATAGATAAAATAAAAGTACCTAAGTATGAAGTAAATATAATATTTCACAGTGAAGTGTTTTTATAACACGTCACTGCATTAAATATTTCGAAAATACTTTATTTATCCGTAGGTAGTTACCTCAGGTTCCTACTTATTAATTCGGGTTCCTTTACGTATTAATTTTGATTTTATTTATATTAAGTAGGTACGCAGTGCCTACTTTTTATTTTTATGGTTCCGTACCTCAAAGGGAACAAAGGAACCGTTATAGGATCACTTTGTTGTCTGTCTGTATGTCCGTCTGTCAAGAAACTTTTTAACGGGAATGCGTGGAGGTATCAAGTTGAAATTGGGCGCTGCATGTTCTTGGTATCTAGGTATGGAACCCTACACTATGCATACATACGTATGCCTTAACAATTTATTATACATAATTGTACCTAAGTACTTAGGCTTAACAACATCAAGGTGGTCACAAGTCTATAATGAGTATGTTGCCGATGGTCACGTTACACAAGTTCTATAGATATATAGTGATATATATATAGATATATATATAGATATATATATATATATATATATATAGATATATAGATATATACTGAAGTACCTACCAACTTTTGTAGAAGAGATCTTAATAAGGTACGTGAAACAATGACAATAGGTACACCATGTGTCTTGACTAGTGATTGATATATTTTGTGACGATTACGACTGCTAGACAATAGATAAATATCTATAGTGTTTTCCATTATGGGCGGGTCGATGTTGAAATGGAATAAAATTAAACTGTGCGAGGAATGCCTCGGTGGCGTAGTGGGCGCATGCTCGACTGCTAATCAAGAGGTCCCGGGTTCGATCCCCAGGTCAGGCATAGTGTTAAATATTGGATTTTTCCATTAGGAATTATCTCAATAACTGCCTGGAGTCTGGAACTGTGCCCGGTAGATGGCAATAGGCTCGCCCCCTATTACATGGAAACAATAACATACTGGCGAAATGTGGGTGTATCTACTATGGGACTGTGTCCTGGGTACACCTCTGCCTACCCCTTCGGGAAAAAGGCGTGAATGTATGTTATGTTATGTGCGAGGTATTAATGAAATCATTTTATATTAGAAAGGGCTATATAAGCCATTATTTATGGAATATGGCATCGTTCAAAGGTCCGCCGCGGCTTCGCACGGTGGCTCGGATCCGGGAGGTCCAATTTTCAATGACTCTGCCGCATAGATCTGACTGAATTTTGGTAATTTCCTGGATTATGTTGGCTTTGAGGGCATCGGACGATTGCGGCTTATTGGTATAGACCTGCTGTATAATTTATATGCTGTGTGATTTCAGAAAACCCCACAAGAAAAAATCTTGTGGGGTCAAATCGCACGATCTTGGTGGCCAATTCACGTCACCTCTGCGAGAGATTAATTACCATACCCTCAAATGTCCATCAATCATCCAGTGGCACGTAGCGCCATCCTGCTGGAACCACATATCGTCCACATCCATATCGTTCAATTTGGGCCCAAAGAAATTGATGCGGTGATGGCCTCACGAACGTCGTTTTCGAAAAAGTACCTACAGACCAATGACGCCGCCTTGACTGCCTCGGGTAGGACAAACCGCACACTTTCACGGACAGCGGCGATGTTCTCGGCTGACCTGGCATTCTTTTGACGTACGGGTGTTGGTTGATTGTTTACCGAGCAGCCCCCTTATTATGAACAGCAGTAGAAGTGAGGAAAGCGTTTAATTGCTTAATGTCTGCTGTCAAACGGCATACAAAATTTACTGCTGTTGTTACACGATTGCAAGTCCGTAATACTACCACCGGTCGTCTCAAATTTGGCCAGCAAACGTTGGAGAGTCGACTTTGAAGGGCCACCGTGTCTTGTAAAATGGGCGCAACGCAAGAACTATTAGTTAATCTGTGGCAACGCGCGCAACTTTTGCACTAACAAACACATTTTTATAATAAAGTTTTATCATAGGACGTGCTGCTCATTCGTGTAACTTGCCATAATGATTTGGCATCAGTGACTGATTATCAATGACGTTGAATTGCTTCTTGGTATCCTTACTCTGAGCTGATTATATAAAAAACAGATTTGACTGATCTCGCTAAAACAACATGGCCACCATAGACTATGAACATCGACAATCGACACGTCCCTATTGGAAATATACTAGTAGTTACCCAGGTACTTTACGAAGTGAAGCAGTATTAGAATATCATATTCTAATACTGCTTCATATTTATATTTATATATTATATATATTTGACAGCCTCGTTGACTCAGATGGTAGTCACTCCGCTTTCTGTGCCGCAGGGCCCGGGTTCGATCCCCGGCCAGGTCAAACATTTGTGTGCATGAACTGTGTCTGGGTGTTATAAGCTTTTTATATAAGTATGTATATCCGTCATCTGGTTACCATATTATAGGCTTCTAGCCTAGTTTGGGACCAGATGACAGTGTGTGGAAGTTCTCCCATATTATTATTATTATAAGAAGAAAGAGAAAGCAATTCAACGTCATTGGAAGAAAGGCAATAAGCAAGTCTAATCGCTCGCAAATCGATAAACACTGCGGAAGATAGGTTCTCGAGTGGAGACCAAGGAATGGAAGGGGGTTACATTGGCTCAGGCGGTGAAGCGACGAACTGGTTGAAGTTGCAGACTTACGTTAGGTGCAAATGGCGACCTTGGGCTAAAGGAGTAGCTTCACCCTACCGTGAAGGGGTTCATGGAGGACCAAACACTGTCGGTGCCGCGGATGAGTGCTTTGGCGTCATGCATTTCTTTGTTCCGGTGTAAAGGGCAATATTGCCAGCGAAATTACTGGGCATGACGAGTTTTAACAACTAATATCTCAGGGTGACAGGCGCAGTGCAGTGCAGTGCAGAATTTTGAATGTTAAAACACTGGTTGTCACTGTGTCTGATATGGGCAATCTTGATGCTTGCCATCAGGCACCTGATATGCTCGTCTTGTCACGCACTATCATAAAAAAAAACTTACTATCATAAATGGTCATGATTATACCCAGTAAGTATTAATATTATTATATTAATACTTACTTACTTAATAATATTAATATTATTAAGCAATTAAATTACTAGTACTATTTATTTTATTAAGCACAGAATAAATAATTGCACTTGACCAAGCAGATATTGGTAAGGAAACTGCTATTAAAAAGTCAGCAGGCACTAACATAATAATATGCCAACGCTCGCGGTAGGATCATAGGAACTAGGGGCAGTATGTGGGCAAACAATCGCATCAGCCATTACGTTAAGTATACTAGCGATCGAAGGCAATCTATTAAAAGTTGGTCGGCGGAGGTCGAATTGATTGAACAGCTTATTTTATTTGCGCTACGTGTCACTGGGGACTAATGGAAGAAACGCGACGTTTGGTAGACGTAAGGTTCGACTACTTCATTATTCATTAGATATTATGTATTTTATACATCTATAGATCCTTCTACTATTGCACTGCTTATTGGCCTACCTACCTAGTAACGTTCATCAGAATTTCTCCAACGACTTCTCTCGTGTGATTTGATTACGTTTTATTTCGAATTCCACTATTTTTATCGCGGATTCGTTCTAGCAGATGTTTTTTTTTTTTTATGAATTTGAGTAACAAGACGAGCAAATCAGGTGCCTGATGGTAAGCATCATGATTGCCCATATCAGACACAGTGCCACCCAGTGTTTTACAATTCAAAATTCTGCGCGGCACTGCACTGCGCCTGTCACCCTGAGATATGAGTTGTTGAATCTCATCATGCCCAGTAATTTCGCTGGTAACATTGCCCTTCATACCGGAACACAGAAATGTTTGCACATTACTGCTTGGCGGATGAATAACTGGCAAAGGTGTGGTACTTCCCCAGGCGGCAAGCAGATGTACTCGCATCTGCTGGTTATCTGACATCAAATTGAATATTGATTGATTTTAGATAACTTTAGATAGAGAATTCTTAGCTAGGTACGAATGTATGAACGTAAAAAAAGAAAGAATAATTAGTTCCCTAAACTAAGTAAGGACTGCTTTTGGCGTATAGGTCTGTAAGCAGACGAAGCGGATTTCTATAAGTTTATTTAATAAGCAGTATAACGTAATATTTACTCTAATGATGTCGTTCCACAAAGCAGTTTTACTGTGTTTGTATAGATAACAAGCAAACTACTCTTTAAAGGGATTAGTTAGCTGAAGCCGTAGCCGTGCGTTCGTGACCCGTTTGCCGTCGACGGCGCATGCTTATGTGCTTCATGTCTGCAAGTTAACTTCGCTTAATTTAATAATGTACTTGTAGTAATGGTAATCTTTTACCAAGGGCGATGGTTGTCAGTCTTTCGTATTGGAGTGCCGCGTGCGACTCGTTCGGTGCGACGGTCGGTTGTCGGTGGCGATGACTGCACTCCCTGAAGTGGTGGTGGAAAATTGCAATGGTGTGGACGAAGCTGACGAGGCGATTAGCGCCGCTGACGTGGCTGATCAGAATGGAGACGATGGGTGAGTTATTCATAATGCCAAACTTACCTGATATTTTCAAACTTCAAAGTTGGCTAGAAGTTATGAAGCTAAACGCAGACTTTGTTCGTTGGTTGTTGATATTTCACGTTTGTTACCATCAAGAATTCATTTTGAGGACCGTGTCAAAAGTTCGTTAAGATATTCATGCGACAACTTTCAAAACTTGGAAGCTAACAGTGAAACCAATTCAAAAGATGTGTTTACTTTATTCACGAAAACATTGAAACAACGCAATAACGCGGAATAAATTTGAATTAGAATTTTCTATTTTGTAGATTGGCCATTGACCCCAAACTGGGATACCGTGTGCGTTTCCCGAGTGACGTCATGAGAGAAACGTGAGTTATCGTATCTGTCGCTTGAGGGCGACTCGATATCAGTGACGTCATTGTCTATCTAGCTGTGACGTAGGAGCCTCTTCTTGCAAACAAGTCATCTTTATATGCACTAAAACTTTCATACATCTATTTAATTCACTAGTAACCACTTTAAGGCGCTTTCACATTAGAATTATACCTAGATACACACACTCTGAGTACAAGTGGAGCATGTATTGATATTCAGCTTATTTTGCTTTTCTTATATATAAATTATTATCTTTTTTAACTCTTCACTCAAAGCCACTCTTCCTTGTAGAAGGTGGTTTAACTGATGTTGACGAGTAGATAAACTTAAATCCAACCTATAAGACTCAACTTACCCATATTTTATGTTGTCCATAATATTATAGGGTTACTGAATGGTTATGGAAAGGTGAGGTCAAAAGTACCAGCAACCGACGAGCATGTAATGGAGAATGTGATGAAAGTGGAAGAGTGTAATTGGTGTTACCCGTTCTGTTGGAGTATAAATTCAATTATTTATTTATTTTAATAATTACTTGCCAGTTATTCATCCGCCAAGCAGTAATGTGGAAACATTACTGTGTTCCGGTCTGAAGGGTAATGTTACCGGCGAAATTACTGGGCATGACGAGTTTCAACAATTAATATCTCGGGGCGACAGGCGCAGTGCAGTGCCATATTATATTAAAACACTGGACAACACACGACACACGACAGCCTGGTTGGCACAGATGGTAGTAACTCTGCTTTCTGTGCCTCAGGCCCCGGGTTCGATCCCCGGCCAGGTCAAACATTTGTGTGCATGAACATGTCTGTTTGATCTGTGTCTGGGTGTTATAAGCTTATATAAGTATGTATATCAGTCATCTGGTTACCATAGTACAGGCTTCTAGCCTAGTTTGGGACCAGATGACCATGTGTGGAAGTTGTCCCATATTATTATTACTGGGTGGCACTGTGTCTGATAATTGCTGTGTCCCAATATTGTTTCGATGGCTTTAACGCACATTTATTTTAATAATATGTTGTTTGTTTTCAGGTAAGTCCACTAAACCCTAGAATTATAATAAAATCGATATGAAACAACACTACCATACGTATTTCGGCTGATTGAGGTGAGCTAACTAAGGCCCAAGGTCTAACAAAGATAAAATATATACATATATAGACATCCTGGCCGATTTCGGCTACAGTGCTTCACGACGAGCTAGTTGGCACAGTGCGGTTTCGTTCAAGGGCCCGCAAGAGACTCACATATCCGATCTTAGCAGCGAACGTACACAAACAACTGTCACATGTCAGGATGTCGTTGACATAGTTGGATATTCGAGGGTGGTCTGCTTATAAGATGGTTCCGATTCAGGTCCAAGTCAGACTTTCTTTGGTCTTCAAATTTACGTACGTTCTGCTGCACCAGATGTTTCCATTCCGAGCGATTACTAACTAGTCAACTCCTCCCAACGAGAGGGTTCTATATTGCATCTTTTCATGTGTCTTTTCTGAACATCTTTGTATCCAAGGAATTAGCCGCTATGTCTCCGCTTGCCATCCTTGAGTTCAGAAAAAAAGATGCGCTTAGCAGCCCTCTCGTCAGTCATCCTGAAGACGTGACCGTACTATCGCACTTGACGTCGCATTAGATACGCCTCAATCCCACAATATCGGTTATAAAATATCGGTTAGTTTCTAGGGTTCCGCATCTTAAAAGAAAAACAGGAACTCTTATGAGAACACATCGTTGTGTGTCTATATGTCATCTGTCTTTTAGATCCTTTTTCTCCGGAATTTCAGTCTGCAGTCCCTAAAGCTGTGCAAAAATCAAGCTTCCAAATCAATGCACCACAATAATATAATCTTTTGATAAATAATCAGATATTTCAAATCTTTTGACACTCGCTTTTAGGGAATCAAAACCTTTAAGGTAGGTACTTTCAGTCTTCCTAGAATCACATTTAGCGTAGAAGCGAGATGCACTCACGCAAATGGCAAATACTGAAAAACATACCTACCTACTCAAAGTTTGAAATAACATAACCACTGACGTCACCGTCACATTTTAAACGTGTTTTTCCTAACATATAAACTAATATCTTAGCTAGTCACAGAACAGATAGTACTACATATAAAATGGAGACTGTCATCCGCTCACCAATCGGGTCTTCCTCAACCCACGAGCGAGATTGAGCTCTTCACGAGCCCCCGTGAGCTCGGAACGCACCTCACGAACACTCTTGCGCGTGTAAAAAACTCTATGTGTGCAGTTTCTGTGTAGTAGGTAGTTATATCGCGGCTTTTTTATGAGAATTGAGTCGACTGTCCGGGGTGCGGTATAGAAACTCTACATTAGGCATAGCCAGATGAATTATATATTTGACAACGCTGGTACCTTCATCATTCTACTTCTCAATTTTCTTCGGAATTTTGCAGTAGGACAGATTGGGTTATTTATTAGGTATCGCATCTCTACGTTTTTGGACGATACTTATAGATCATTTCGTTACTAATAATATTTTATTTATTGTTTTAAAAATTGTCTACCTATAGCGTTCATTTGGACATTTAGGACCGACAAGGATTTTCTATTCTTGAGGACCGATCAGACTGGGGCGACACAAGCACTGTGTCAAATATTTAAAAGATAATTAAACGATAAAGTTTAAAATTATGTGAATTTGCGAGGTTCCGCGGCCGCCTCCACTGGCCTTGTCGCGTCGCTGCCGGCCGCTGCTGTCCCGGTCTGAATCGGCCCTCATGTCAGTTTTTTATAAGCTAGTTATAGTTAAGTTAACCATTGATTTAACTATCTTTAACTATTTCTATTCCTAACCAAAAATGTTTAACCATTTGCAGACTTAATCAGTTACCTTAAGTAAGCTTAAGTAAGTTAAATTTTTCACACTTTAATTTCTCGTAGCACTGCTACGAGGCTCACTTCAACTTCCAATACATAATGTTTATTAATACCGTCTTAGACTTAAGAAAGTTTAAACTTAGTAAATAACCTTGGTATTTACCTTATAACAGCTAATTATGGAACCATAATGTTGTTATTACCATATGCCGTCAAGTTTCTAACTGCGTAGGTCGGCGTAGCCGCGTCGTAGCGATGGCTACGCGCAAAGCAAAACCACCCACTTAGTTGTTTATTATAACTTACTCGTACATAAAAACTGTAGCATCCGATTGAACTGAAATTTAGTATCTGTAAGATCTGTCAGACCAGTCTTAGGTAACATATTATTATGATTTTTTTTTGTGGGTGAAACGTCGGGGCGTAGCATAAAATAAGATCACATTTTTCCCGTAAGGGTTGGCAGAGATGTACCCAGGACTCAGTCCCATGGTATGTGTTTTTAGTCCCATGTAAAAGAGGGAGACCTTATTGCCATCTATATACCGGGCACAGTACCAGACTCTATGCTGTCATTGAGAAAATTTCTACATGGAAAAATCCAGTAACACTTGCCAGACCTGTGGGTGGACCCGGTAGCTCCTGACCGTCATATTTAATTCTGTCCTGTATAATAAAGTCCTGTATAATTACCTGCACCTTTAGAAGAAATAAACCAAGATTTTTTTACCGATTAAATTAGAATTTTCGTTTTACAATAATATTTATTTATCATATAGAAACTAAACACTAAAACTAAAACTAAACTCCTAACGTACGTACGTATGTGTACGTATGTGTATGTTTTATATAACTCTAAGTACCTACTAAATAACTTGCTTTTATTATATTAGCAAGTGAAATATTTGCGAAGATACAAGCATTTGATATTTTGATCAAACGATCGCTCTGCCAATACATGCTAATCCAAATTCTTATATTTTGGAGTTATAAACTCCTAGAACAAGAATATTTAGTTTTTAGTTCCGAATATTCTTGTTCTAGGAAATTATTTTGGAGTTATATTTAGAATACTTCAGTTTTGTCCAAGTACATAATAATATTATATTTTGGATTTTTATTATTTTTTAGTCCAAAATACTTACATTTTAGATTAAAATATAATCATGAGCCTAGATAATTATAGGTCTATATCTCATTCTCATGTCATTCTGATTATCATCATGTTGGAAACATGCTCTGATTGTAAATAATTGAGGTATTACGTTTGTATGGGGAATTCATCGGTCGCCGGCCTCTTAATAACTTCGATTGGTCTCTATTCATTGAACGGAGGTCCTTTATATCACATGAAAACTTCTGATTTTATAAGAGCCTTAAGAAAATTGCCTTTTATCAGACTTTTTAGTACCTAGTGTTATCAAAGTTAAAAATAAATTTTCTTATTAAGGTAGAGGCGATTCGCTGCTACAGTAATTAGATGATTAAGGCAGGTATTAAATGAAAAAAATGTGGTGATTAAGGTGTAATGGTTAAAATGGCTCTTTCAAGAACATTGGACGTTAGCACCTGATTTAGAAAACTTATCTATCTACGTGTACAGATCATGGTATCCGACACCAAATCGACTTTCTTATATTCTTTACCAATCAGCTAATAGTTTTGTTTTGAGAATAATAATAATAATTATTATTTGAATTTATAATAAAACGGAACGGGTTTACCCAACATCAAATCAAGGAATATGTGGACAAGCTGCATTGTCAGAGTTTCAGGTCGCCAAGATTTCTTCTACATATCTTATAGGGAACAACTGGGACCTACAGTTTAACGCGCAATCTTAAACACGGTAGCGCCCAGGTGAATGTGCACATGTGAATTTCGAGTTAGGGACTCTGCATTTGAAGCCGGGCTTACATTCGCTGGGCTCCGCGAACGCTACGGAGACGCAGGGCTAGACTAGTCATTAAAATTTTCTACAGGTATTGCAAAGTCTATACTTTGATAAGTAGATGCAAATTCTCAATCGTTATTACTGTTCTTTGTATAAATAACTTTGTATAATATGTTATGGGCCTAACATATGCCAACGGCATGGTTTTCTTTCTTCTCGAAAATAAGAGATTCTTCCTAGAGAATGGTTTGCAGCTCCCCTCACTCTCCCTTATAAGTAGGGTAGTTACCATGAGTTGTAGTTATAAAGCATAAGATATAATCGAACCCTTTAGTGATATAAGCGGTATGTTTTATAACAAAAAACTACACAAAGGTAAATAGCTTGAAGATATTTCCTGAGATAGAATAACTAAAAACCTGCTTTATTTGACTTATATAATAAGATATAGGTATATACGAGTAAAGTACGTGGAAAAACTCAAAATACATATATACATATAAAGGTACAGACAATGATTATCATGAATTCCAGGCTTATAATAATATTTTTATTACCGATAAAAATATTCCGAAAGTCGCTATACAGATAGGAGATAGGCAATTTGCATTGCTAATGACTTGCAAAAGTATGCAGGGAATTAAAATTGTTGAATGATCTTCTATAAATTCTTTCACGAATACGAGTATTAGTGGACAGACATGCAATAAAATATATAATATACGCGTAAAAATAGGTAAATAGGCATTATAATAATATGTTTTCTACCGTATTATAAAGATAACTTACATATAGGCATTTAAAGTAGCTTTAGGCATTCCTATGTGGGTAAAGCAGGTACATGCCACAAAAAGAAACGATTAATTCTATTACACTGATGCCAATAGCTCCATAATATTCTCATACGAGTTACAAGATACTTTTCAACACCCTTACTTTTAATGTGACCGTTATCTCAACGTATATTTAGGTTCATCATATTGCTTATTATAACGTACTAGTACTTTACATTACAGCACTAGTGCTTTTTACTTTACGTTTTTTTTGATCGCCCCAAAGAGTTTATATGCCAAAACACACTAAATATTTTTTGAATGAATTATAAAAATAATATTTATTTCTCATTAACAATATTTTTTGTCATAATTTCATCTACTTCAATTTTCAACAAATTAACCTTAATTTGTGTATTGAATACAGCATTTTGTGTTTATTACATTTTAATACGTATTTGCCAAAGTATTTGCGCAGCAGGTGAAAAAAAAAACAACGCGCCATTCTCATTAGCTAAGATTTATGCCAAAATTTTCATTGCGTGGTTTTTAATTAAAACTTGGGTTTTACTTATAAATTTTTTATCAACATCTATCGAAGAAGAATAGTAACAAGATCTTACCGATCTTATCTGATAATTTTAATCTAAGGGTGTTGAAAAACGTCGTATGAAACTCGCTCGCGCGCGAACAATACCACCTCGTGCGTAGTGTTCAACTTAGCACACTTTTATCATAATGTACTATTATCTCGCGATGATGTTGGTGTAGACACGATATATCTAGTTATTTCCCAAAAACATTACCACTGAAAAAGTGTGTTATAAAGGGCACGTTTTAGATTATACTCGTAATTTATTATAGTATTCTATCACCATGATGTGAGAGACAGCTGTCAAAGCGATCGTTAAATTCCGCTACAAAACCTTCAAGACTTTGTTGAGAGCGATTATACGAGCTTCGATAAACACTTACTGCGCTTAAAAGTGCGAGACGGTATGTGAAGAATTTAAGGCATTAGGCGCGGAGCGAGGGCGGCGCGGCGGGGCTCAACCGCGCGCCCAAACGGCACGGCGCGGTGCGAGCGTCAGTCGAACGTTACCCCTTACGAGCGTACACCCGCTCCATTTCCTCCCGGAAAACAAAACTCGCGTAAACATAGATCGCGTTGCGTTGTTCTTGCTTTTACCCGATAACGTAAAGTATTTTTTCGGAGCGTGAGCGGGATTTGAGTACTGTTATTGTGATCATTTCCATCATCATGTGCAGTGGTCACGACGCGGCCGCCTGTGCCGGCTGACTGGACTCTTGGACACTTATCACCACGTTGTTTGGTAAGTATCTTTTAAATATGACTTTGTTATGAATATAAAAACCGGGAAGTATGTTTATGTTAGTGCGTAGGCGACCACATTGTCTCTATTCTCGTACCTTTGCCATTATGTTTCCGTGGAGTTTTTGCGAAAATATTTATTACATTATTTAATAAATCTATCCATTTTAATAGTTGTATACGTAAACTTAAAGAAAAATATTAACAACAGGTATATCTTAATATCTAGGGTACCTAAACCTACCTAATGTATCATTTTCTCGACGGCGACGACTTAGGTAGGCATACTTATGGAATGTCAGTCTTAAATCTACCTCAAAAATAAGAAAAGAGATACTTACTATCTCTTCCATACAAAGTAATGTTTCACAAATGGGAGATGGAAAGGAATATGAAATGGTTTTCCACTTGATTGTTTGTGGTTGGCTCTTGACCTAACCTTTATTTGCGCGAAAGTGTGTTTGGTTGAAGAAAACCATAGGTTTTTATTTTATTTATGAAAAACTTTAAAATAACCCTAAAACTATTTTTTTACACTTTTTATATATATATGATCATGGAATACGTTAATTCAAGAAAACCATATGGTTTTCTTAAGCCAAATGAATTTACGCACAAATGGGGGTCGTGCCGGGAGCCAACCACAAGCGACTGAGCGGGAAATTGTCTCTTTTTCTGTATTTGGGAAATTTCATTTGGTATGGAAGAGATACCACCTTTAATAAAATTAAAAATGGTCATATTTCTAAACAGTTTTATTTTACACCCAGTATGATATACCTACTCATTCTCATATTACAACATGCAATATCTCTTAGTGAATGGTTACTATCACGATTTTATTATTATGCAAAATACAATAAGTAAACAAAGTACCAACCTAACATTAACCTACGTTTATATATGCCATTACCTATTCATATTAGGCCCATGATCAAGAATTCTAAAATGCTAAATTATATCTAGGTGATATAAAGTGATAGTAAGGGTATAGCATATAGCAGTCTTCAAATTACTATGCTTAATATAATAACATACGGATAGTTTCCTGAAATAAATGAATAGGTAACCTACCACAATTAAAATAAACGTAATTACTTGAAAGATTTGCTGTCTTCAATGTTCTTTCCACATCTACCGGTTTTATAAGCGTAATTTAAAATTTTAAAGCTTATCCAGGTCATTAAACACGAGCATAAAAGATAATGTTCCCGTTTTCTTGACTAACGCAAAATCCACATTACCTATATACCTACAGCAGTTCATTGAAGTGAAAATTACAAGCATTGGGATTCTTTTCAAGCTAAAAACGTTTTCGTTTTTTTAACCTTCGTACCTTTATGCCTTCGTAAAAAGATGTAGAAACTCTCTAGCGTAAAAAAAATTTAAACCTATATGTAATGCGATATGTATGTTGGTATGTAGGAAAATTTCTAATGGTTTAAGATGGTCAGTTGTTTACCATGTATTTTTTAATTGTTTTATTTTTTTTATCGATATTTTAATGTTCTGATATTATGCAATAAAGGATAATTCTTTTATATCCTATGTGGCATCATGCCTATTCCTAATATAGGTACCTTATATTAATATACTATTTAACATTTAATTTATTGGTCGAGGAAACGCGTGATCAAAATGCTGGCGTTTATCTGGCTCAACGTATTAGCATTGCTATTCAACGTGGCAATGCCGCCAGTATCTTGGGTACGCTGCCATCTGACAGTGGTTTAGAGAACTTGGATTTTCTATAGGCTGACATGTCAGCCTGTGGATTTTCGAAATGTTCTATGGTATAGTGTATTTAGTTAGGGTAGATAGTAAGTAGGTAGCTCTATTGTTTAGTATGTTTTCAATAAAGGCACAATGCCCGTATAAAAAAAAAAATTATTGATGGTTCAATATGAGTATGGGAAGATAAATTCCTCCACGAACTGGACTTGAACTCGCGTGGCGGCACTCTCGCAGTTGAGTTATCGTGGAGATAGTAGGCATCGGCGAAATTTAATTCATATTGTATTCAAGCGTTTAGCTCGCTTTAGTCTCTAAAAATATAAAATATTATTGTTGATTGAAAAATGTCTTTGTAATGAAAAGAAAAACTAATGTTAAATCCACAGTATTTCCAAAAAATTATATTATCTACTTATATATATTATATATATAAATGTATTTACCTACTTTTCTTTAAGGTACATACCATTGGTACAAACAACGCAGGAACAGTTGTTCAGATAGAATCAGATATAGGTATGCAAGTGCTAACTTATGTTAAACTATCTATGTACTATATGTGTACATACTCGTATATAGTAAAGACCTTCACATCGAACGAGGCGATATCAAATCTCATCTAACTATAGGCAAATATTAGCACAGTTATTTCCATTTTATTATAACAGGTCATGGATCGGGGAAGCGTTTTACAACATACGACTATAAACTGAATATTACACACAAAGAATACGACGTCGTAACGCGCGGCCAATGTGTGTGAAGTTACAATAAAGAAAGACTAGCTGTGCCTTATGGTTTCACCCAGAAAATATATAAATAAATAATAAATGACGTTAACACACTGTGAGTGTGCACTCTATGTACAAAGTACTCTACTTATGTGTTTAAAAAGTCTTCAGCTAACTACATGCCAAACACCCCAATCGATGCAGTTGTTTCGGCATAAAAAACACACCTATCCATGTACAACATGTGGTGGTGCTCGATGCAAAATGAAGGTATAATTTATTACCTTGATTATACGTTCACTCCATACCTATATAATATTATACCAGTATTGCTTAAAGGTTGACCGATTCAGCTTTGAATAATAATTTCGCTTTGCGTGGAAACGGGATTTAAACGTTGAAGTAATGTTATAATCATATTATAGGTATTATAGGTATACTTAGTCAAAAATTTAGGTGAAAAGTCGTAATACTTCATAAACGTGTTAACTGAAAAGTGGACCTCTTAGCAGTTTGACACAATCCTATCGAAAATATACCAAATCGATGTTTTGTATTCTAATGTTCTGTGTCCTCCGAATATAGTAAACCTATTTGATGTATTCATATCTTGATATATTGAAGATGAAGAACTATATCCCTATCATTTTATTTTTGTCAATAAACTTTTCTTTTTTTGGTACTTAATGGTTTCGGTAGAGATTTGTTATAAGACTACCTTCACTAATATTGATCTTCCGGTATTGTAGCTAGTCGAATTGAGTAGGAGTCAGGACAAACAACTTTTTAAATTCCCACATGATCACGAATTATCAATTTGATTAGTGTAAGAAATATATTATACTTACGCCGAATGAAGAGTCAGTCGTGGGCGTGGACAACGAATAGCGATAAACAGTGACCTAGGGGCGAACTACGTACGAATACCTATAATTAATTAATTAATTAATCACTTGATGCGGTAGAATTTTCCCTTAAATGTGTACTTACTACTTATATTTAACTAACGTAGGTATGGGTGTAAAGCACTGTCATAACATTTACCGTTTCAGAGTCATTGAAAATATCATCATCATCATCACCTCAGCTATTGGCTGTCTACTGCTGAACCTAGACCTCCCCCTTAGATTTCTATCCAGTCCGGTTGTAAGCGACCTGCATCCAGCGTGTTCCTATCGTCCTTACTAGATCGTCTGTCTATCTTGTGAGTGGACGTCTTACGTTGCGCTTGCCAGTTTTCCGCGGTCTCCATTCGAGAACTTTACAGCCCCATCGGCCATCAGTTCTACGTGCTGTGTGTCCTGCCCATTGTCACTTCAACTTGCTAATCCACTGGGCAGCCTAGTTGGATTCGGCGATTGACCTCTTTCTCGAAGTTGGACCTACTGAGTTGGACTGCTTGTCCTAGGACAAGCGTATGAGTCAACAACTTCTAGTATCGAGTTCCCAATCGATAGTGGTGTCGGTACAACATAGGCATTAGACATCACCTTCGTCTTCTCTATGTTCATTTTAAGACCGACCCATTAAAACTCGATCGAGGTCTTCGAGCATCGTGCCGAGATCTTCCATCGACTCTGGCATGACTACAATGTCGTCGGCAAACCGAAGATGAGTGATTTATTCGCCGTCAATATTTATGCCGTGTCTTTGCCATTCCAGAAGCTTGGAGGCGCCTTCCATTGTGGCAGTAAACAGTTTCGGAGATATGACATTTCCCAGTCTCACGCCTCATTCCAACGCCATTAAACTCTGGTCCTGTGCTCGAACCGACATAGTGGCGTTACTATACAATCACTTCAACACTTCGATATACTGATAGTCAATATGGCATCGCTGGAGAGACTCGAGCACCCTGTTTCTTTTCCAAAATTTCTCCAAGGATAAGTTTTTTTGTAAAGATCGACCACTAATTGGGTAAGAAATTGTGTTTTGAACCTGTGACAGAAACACTCGGGTAACTTGTTGAATACTTAGTTTTGATACTTTGTTTATTCTACCGTACCTTGGCAAACCATAAAGGGTTGTTTTTATAAGAAAATACCTTTTTTTATTTTTTTCAGTGGTTACAAAATTTTTGGATAGATATATGATATACCTGTGTGGGTACACATATAGGTATCTATGTTTATTAGCTAAGCATCTTTGTTTATCTATCTATTATCTATGCTAGAGAGTTCTTGCTATTGTAAAAATCTTTCCCACCGACTCGTTAACGCTCGAAAACCTTGAATGCGTTCTAATTGTTTCGTCATTGTGTTTTATCTTGCGGGAACTTCATATTGTATGTACGTGGACTATTTATTTATGCCAGCCGTGAATTACGAGTATAATAACTACGAGTAAACAACGCCTAAAATAAGTTTTTAAAGCGTAGCCCCAGCTCTGTCGGAATACCTAAGGTCTTGTTCACACTGCGACTTAGAGCTGCCGCGACAGGCGTTTTTGCGTTAGCAGCGCCGCAGCTGCGCGTTTTGGCGACTCCCTGCGTTCGGAAGCCTGCAGCGGCGATCGGCGTTTTTGCAGCTAAGCGGCTAGCTGCCGTAGCTAAAAGTCGCGGTGCAGTGTGCGGGGTGCAGCGTTTGTCGCGGCATCTAGCAGCTGAAAAGCAGCTAAGCAGCTAGCTGCCGCAGCTGAAAGTCGCAGTGTGAACATATACTATATGATATGTTCATGATATGTTCATATGTTCATCTTTGTTTGTGTGCTGGTTTTATTTTATTTATTTATTTTTATTTATTCAACACATAATACAGATAACAATCAAAATGTTATTATATTATAATGATCTACAAGGATCATGATGCTACTAAGATCTGGACTGGATTGTACTAGAAAGATATAGATAGATAACTCTTTATTGCTACATCACAATCAAGAATTAACCTTAATAATAAAACATACAATGAGTATAACAAAAAAAAAAGTGTAACAATTGCCGGTCTTATCGCTAAAAGCGATCTCTTCCAGACAACCATGCAGGGAGAGGATAGGGAGATAATCCAAGACTTATGTGAGACTAGAGATAACAAAATGTAGACTCAAGCTTTAAACAAACAAATAATTTGAAATAATTATTTAAGCATATAGAAATAAATTTAGAGCTACTAAATTCTAATTATTACTAAAGTAGGTAAGTACAGATATGTGAACACAGAGTGCAACACTCAGAGTTTAGAGTGACCGGCTTTAGCTTAGGGGTTAGGCTCGGTACGAGATTAAAAATCAGGCTGTTTTTTTATGTTTCTATGTGAAGTGTTTACTTGTTGTTATACTGATGCTTAATATTTTGTGCATTAGGTTGCATAATTATGTAAATGTGTGCTTTAGGTACCCGTTCACTCTATTCCTACTAATCATAAATTTACTACCTAATTGAAAGTACGCATAACGCTTAATATTTTTATTGCTACGGAAGTAAGTCTAAGTAGGTACCTATAATCATAAATACCTATAATCGTAAATACGTATAATTTTATTATATAAACAGTTTTTTCAAAATAATCTTTTAGTATAACCACATCAATCACTTTATGTTCTGAAACTGATGGATATTAATGTGAAAATATGTATGCAGCTAGGCACGTATTCGGCAGTAGCTGTATAAAAGCCACGTACAGCGCCAGAAGGGTAAAAACTGCGGGTAAAAATAATATCTGCTATAACCAATAATATTTATTGAGGATTCTGTTTTCAATTCATCTCTTTTCAATTGGTTACCTACTCTCAATTTGAAACAATATTCCATCAATATTAATAGGTAAGATAACAGATGTGAAATAATCATTAATAGGCATGGTGACAGATTTTGAAATCCCGTTTCTTAATGTAGGTACACGTCTAATATTACCGAAAAAAACATTTTTTCAGAATAAAATTACATTTTACCGCAAATTAATGCATTTTTAACTTTCTAATTTAAAATGAGCGCGAAAACGCTCGTATGTGTCATGGCGTCGGGTCCTGACGTCACGCAAAGTAAATATTTTATTTTTGCCTTAATAAAACCTTGTTCCATCTTCGATGATTCCTGGATTGCCACGAATATATAACAAATTAAGTGACTGATCACAACACAACAAAAGTTAATGCGATATGGTATATATTTACTTCAATGTTTATACTCTCAGTAACAGTATTTACTGAGGCGTGACGTCATTCGCTCTGCTTGGCGTTTCAGTTAAGATGGCCGATTGCAATTTTTTGTACTTTTATTTTATTAATAATATTATTAATCTCAATGTTTTCAATAATACTGGGTCGTTTTTTAGAATCCTTTCGATATATATTTTTCACTAAAACCATTTATTTTTTTAATCTGTTATAGTGTCATCATGCCTATTTTCGTTCCTACAAGTTTCACTCAACCCAAAAGCTACCGGTTATGTCCCATTGCCGGCAATGGACTATGATCGATGAAATAGTGCCTCCGACCAATTGAACCATTTAATTGTACCATTGATGGTATAATTGGCACTGATTTATCGCCTCCACACCACTTGTACCATTGATGGACAATTTGCACTATATGTCACACGAGAACCTTTATAATATAATAGAATGGCATTAATTATACTTAATTGCATACCAAAATAAAATAAATAAAAATTTATTATAATATTATAAAATAATTGATAGATAACACGTTAAACTATCGCATTAAGCAATATCCCACAGACAACCTGGGGATGGAAACGGAGAGTTAAAACAATAAACGATGGTGGTGTGCAATAGGGAATATCTAGTGACCGACCAAAGATTCGGTTTCGGTTTCGGCCAGTTTCGCTTCAAAAATCTAGTTTCGGCACGAGTTTCGGTTTCGGCCAAAAATTGGCCGAACCTTTGACCGTACCGAACCTATGTTCGTGAATTATCGCGCGTTGTTCGGTTGACTTCAGGAGAGTGTGTCTAGCGTGTCACGCGCTATCGTCAGTTGTCAGATCGCCGGCCGGTCTGGCGTGTTTTTTCGTGAGTTTAGTTTATGTAACATTGTGTTATTTTTTGCGCATAGTGATTAGGTTTGTGTTTGTTTTTGTTAATATTTTAGTCTAACATATTTTATTGACTTTTGTAGATATTCCTAGATAATATTGGGATTTGGCATTTTCCTCATATACAACAAATATCATCACACCTTTAATGGTAGGTACTGCAGACCAGATTAACCACTGAAGTGTACCATTGATGGTACAATTATTGGCACCGATTTGTTCTACTTACCTTTAATGGTACAACTGGCACGAGTCATGCACCCAATCTGTTTTATCACGTGTTACCTACTCTTTTAAGCATATATGTCAAAAAGAAGTAGGTGCGTGTAGTTTTGGTTAGAAAAAAAAGTTCGAAAAATTATGTCTCCATAATTTTATAACAATATAAAGACAAAATATTTGTACCTAGATTTATATTATCTAAAACAAATAAAAAGTCAATTCTCATGAAACTGTGTACCTACCTACGTTTCTATCAAAATATTCCAAAAGAGATATAACTGGACTCTCAGAGCGTAAATTCAAAGTTTATATAAAATATATTTTATTAAAGGGTTATTATATAGTTCATAGAGACCAGTTCATAGAGAATAAATATATCTGGAAACTTCTGCATAGCCACCACGCGGCATATTTCCAAACAAAGAAAATAAATTTAACCACATTAAATTGTTAAAAATCGGTAAAAAACTTTAAGCTCTACAAGTTTCTTGTGCGTTCTTCTTAAAGGTGTATCTTTCAGAACGCACGGTAGATTCATTACTTAGCTTCATTGACTTGCAAAGTGTCTTCTTAGGTTCAAATTGAGTAAAAAAAAAAACACTGACTTTGACCGAACGTATAATAAGATGCAAATTCTACAAGAGTAAAAGTGGTCTTGATTTGTTCTTCTCTGGCTTTTCTTTTATCATTGGTGGGAACAGACAGCGATAATCACGGAATTGAATGTCTCTTGACAACACAGACAAATCAACCTGAAATGAAATTTATTTCATGAAAGCGGCGTCTTTTTATATTTATGTTACATTATTGTTTTTTTTTAATATTATTTCATTCTAAAGAAAGAAAACAGCAAGTTTTTTATTATTGGAACGTTCAGACTTCAAACACGTCATAGTTTTTTCTTAATCGGGTAAAGTACTACCTTAGTTGAAAAAAGACTAAGCAATCCTACAGCTACCTACATACTTACTACACCGTAACTAAATACATTATGCTATAGAACTCTTCATATTATGCTTATGCTATAGAATCCATAGAGACATAGTTAAAGTCATGTCATGCTCAAAATTTTAATTGAATAAAAAACGAAAAGGACTGGAAGTTATGCACTGTCACTGTACAACCTTGGCGAGAGCATACTTAAGCGTCCTTAAGCGTCGTCTGTAAGGTTGCGTTGTCTGTGCTAGCAATATAGCTAGCAATTCGCATCGCTCGGCATTGCCGACTTGCCAGTGCGACAACACTTAGGTAAGTATCTAATTCCTGGATCGCAATTCAGATTAACTTCAATATCCCCTTCTAATATAGGTAATCTATCGGGAAATGTGGTAGTTGCTGCATGAAAGTCATTAGATACCTAAGCTATTGCTCACTTTGAGAAATATCGAATTCGATCAAAGACTACCCGATACCTCACTCGCTTTACGCTTTCATAGTAAGAGTGATTCATTCACCATCTTACCTTTAACTTAGGAAGGTAGCGGGTTGCGTCGAAGTGTAAGTCATGCATAATTAGCACATGGTAGCAAGATTAACCACACTCAACCCTATTCCAGAGTAACTAAACTTTGGTGTGATTTTACAAGTAGGAAGCAGCAGCCTATGGTTGTTAGAATAACTTCATTTGCCTTAAAGCGGGTTCGCACGGTTAGATATTATAGTTGATCAACTGCTAAATCGATAAACAAACCATAAAAATAAAGCTAAAAAAGCTAATTTTAATTTTATTCTAGAAAAGCTTGAAAGTTTGAAGTTGGTCAAATAAAATCGAACTGTGAAAAACTTACAGATAAGGTTTGGTAAAATGCAATCTCAATTTCGAGTAAAATATTAATTTTATCCACAGAATAACGAAAGTTATAATATTAATGAAATTAAATTCATTCAATTAATGTTTTCAAGACATTTGTTTTATATAAGCTAATGAGTGCATTCGGAAAGAAGATATCTTACGAGAGGAACGTACAAGGCGCTCTTGTAGGGATTATTTTTCCTAACGTCAGTTTTACAATACATTTTTTTTGTCTGGTTACATTACCTATTTGGTTATTTGTTAGGTGCCGCACGGAGGTTATGCATCAATCGAATCGAGTCCAACCTAAGCAAATTGAGTGAGAGATTGAGTTGAACAGCACTTTACCTATTAACATACTACATACATAAGTAAGTAATGGGTATTATGCTATTTCCATAGAACCTATTGGAGTCAATACTGGATTTATAGGAACACGGCAAGGCACTTACCAAGCTTCTCATGTGAGATGAAATAGGTGCTTAGTATGCCTATAGTTGTTAGATTAAATTTACCTTTGTTATTTTGCGTACCTATTATACTTAAATAGTTAGCGCAGTTAGCGTTGCCCGATGCTGTAATATTTCGAGAATAGATAAGATTCATAAATACTGTAATAAAAAAAATTTGGTAAACTATAAGCGATTGTCCCGTGCTGATCCGGGACAGAATAGTTCGGCTGAATCTCTTACCCAGCATGTCGTAAAAGGCGACAGATGGACCTCATGACATATACAACATCTTAACATCTTAGTTATAACGACCATCACTAGTGCAGGGTGTTAGTTGTTCGTGGGCGTCTAAAGAGTACCTTAAGTTCTACGCACCCACAACATTCGAGCCTAAAGGCTCACTGCACACACACACATCAACCAGCATTGGACAAGCGTGGTGGGTTAAACCTCAGATTAACTAATAGTTCCTGTTAAACGTCCGAACAAGTGGATTGAGGGTAGAGAGGCCTTTGCCCAGCAGTGTGACAGATAAGGCTTATAATATGAATAATTAAATTAAAAATTAGCGATTAAATATTGGATACATAACATAACATCACGCCTTTTTTCCAAAGGCGTAGGCAGTGGTGTACTCGGGTCCGGTTTACCTACTCCCAACGTCCCCCACTAAAAAGGGCATCAGTGGGGCACATTTGGACAAAGTATTATTTTTTGTGCTAACAGCCGCCAGTGGCGGTCATTGTAGGACATTAGAAAAATATTTGTGTTACACATCAAAATACCACCAGTGGGAGTAAGCCGCAGGGTCCAGTACCAAAGTAGGTACACCCAGAATTTTTAAGGTACCTTCTTATAAGGGGAGAGCCTATTGCCATCTATCGGGCACAGTTCCAGACTGTGTAGAGAGAAAATTCGTAATGGAAAAATCCAATTACACTATTTGCCTGACCTGGGGAACGAAACCGAGGCCTAATGATAGGCAGCAGCGCTTGCGATCACTAAGCCACTGAGACAGCTGTATTGGATACCTACACATACCGTCATAAGGTTATAAGAAGTTTCCATATTATGGAAACATTCATATTCAAATGAACATTCCTATGGAAACTCCTTTTTAGTGATATAATCTTCGGAGTAATTTTAGTCAACGTTATGATAATAGGATAAATGTATATTTTATATTATGCTATATAAATGCACTACTTATACATACGTATACATTATCGTATGTATACGTATGTATGTACATATCGTATGTATACGTATACGTATACATACGTGTACATGTTCAGTATATCTACATCTTTACGTTCCATGTTCCATTCTGCAGAGCAAAGTGCATTTTATATCTTCTCTCGGAAAACCTCATCGACACAAAACTTCTAAAAATGCAATTTGTAAGCTTCTAGTGCTTGTTACAAATATAAAGGAATATCACGGAATATGTGGAAGCAGTAGTGATTTTTGAGCAAAGATTTAGTTCACATCGATTGTTTTCTCATAAATGTTTGTATATTTATTGTAGCTCCCAGTCAGAAATATTACAAATGAAATATAGTTTGACAGCGGAGTGCTCAAATATTTTATGAAGGTATGGAGTGTTTCATAGCGTAGCAGGCAGAATTCCAGCATTTAATTTAAATATTGCTGTGAGTCGAGTTTTTTTATGACATTAAACACAATGAAAACAATTCATTGGATTTAAGAAAAAAGCGGAAAGCGATTCAGCGGCTCATTTAATTTAATTAGAACGAGTCTTTGGACAAACAATAAGAATTTTATTGGCACTGTGAATTAATTTATCTTGTCAAACACACATAAAAAAAGAAAATAAATAAATAATATTAAAGTTAAAGCTATTATTAAAAATCAGTTGTCATCATAGCGTGCTCGCGGAGTGCCTCCTACGTTTGACGTGTTTATCCCACGAGCTCTTTCGGTAACGTCTTACCTGAAAGTCGATACAGTGAAGCAATGTTATGTATGACGTCAATGTTTTATGATTCAATCCGGCGTTAACAGAGCTCTCGTCTCCTTCCAGATGAGTGCAGCCCGTTCTAAATTTATCTTAACAATTTCCTAGGCGCTAGAATCCGGACACGGAATCTCGACTATTGCCTATTATTGGTCGAATTTAGCATTATCACGACACAAATTATATTCGTAAATGTAGTGTTTCAACCCAGTATTTCAATTTCGGAATATAGATAGTATAAATCTAGCTGAAAATAAGTACTGTAACTCTGTGTCTCGTAGATTAAATTATATTACTATTGATAGTCTTTAATTTCCCGAATGGATTCTTGCTTACTCTTCCGTTAGTTGCTTTTATTTTTAAATTGTGCTCATTATTATAATATATAACATAGATTTAGATATCTGAATGTTACAAACCTTAATAGACATTAAATTACTTAACTTTTACTCGTTGCCGGAAATACCAGTGTCTACAAAACCTTTTTTCAATCAAAACAGTTACAAAATAAGAGATTCTTAAGCGATGAACCCATGAAAGGGTATCGAAATAAGAATATAATAACGAAATATTTTTTATAAGATAATAAAAAGTTTCCTTAGAAAATAGACCTTTTATATTATTAAACTATTGAAACTCGAAAACGTGTCGTGTAAGAGTAGATATTTGGACTAGTGAATATATTGGTTCCCTTTTCGTATTCAGGCATACAAACTTATTATGCGATAGAACGCGCTGCCTATTTATTTCTACCCTTCTTTTATTTACTTTGACTATTGTGCAGGCAGGTATGTGGTGAAGTTCGGACTCTAAATGATTCCAGATCAACGATATTGTATTGTTGAGGTTTTTATTTACGCTCTTTTTCTAAATATTTTTAGGAGCTGTAAAAGACCATCTCGGAAGCTTATAGGCCTGATTTGGCAGAATACGTTTATATTCCGCGTATGTATTCATATATGGAAGAAATTGTAACGAAGCAGTAAAAACTGATGTTTATGCGTACTGTCTGAGTTCCGTATCATTTCGATTACTGTAGCTTCTACTCAAAGAGGTAATAACATTTTTACCTCTGAGTAGATTTCTGTAGCCTGACGAATAAGGAGATTTAATACTATAAAGATAGGTTCTGTATTCAGTTTTTCAATTCCGCTGGAATCTGAAAACAGATCATGAAACGAAAAGACATGCCAGATCTGTATCTTTCGTATACTATCTTAATAAAATATTATTATATACCGGTCGGTTACCAAAAGCTCAGCATTGATTGTAGCGTCTAAGTGATGTCACATGCATACACGAATCGTGAACAGTTTCTACACGTGGTCAATGAAGGATGGTTGTTGATTTTTTTTATAACTCTGATGTCAGTTATCTGCAACGTGTGTATAATTTAATGCTTACAGAAATAATCTTAGTTATAATATTATAAATTCTGAGGAAAAGTTTGTGAGGATGGATAAATGGATGGATTTTATATCCCGATATTTCAACGGAAAACGAAGACTACGCGGGTGAAACCACGGAGTACAGCTAGTATCGCATTAAACCCGATTGTTAGAATGTGTCGGTTATACAACGAGCTAAGTCACAAATACTCGGAGTTAGATGCTTTTGACTCTAGACTGGGCACATACAAGAGGAAGGTTAGCAAATGTATTTTCGATTATGTGCTTACCTTTTTTACGTTTTGCTTTTTACAATAGTAATTGTTATTTTGTTTCATAATGATAACGTGTCGTGAATTTTGTATAGATAATAATTTTTTATTGGATAATGACAATGACTAGATTACGAACTATATAAGCAATAGATAGACATAACATTTTACGCCTTGTAAGGCACAAGGCGTGAAATTTTTTGTTTGTTAAGTGTTAAAATTGTCTGTTAAATGTCTCTTAATAAATAAAATTAAAATAACTGTTCATTGAAATTGCGTTAGTGTGGGTACTTTGACAGCGGCAAATCTTGGTAATCGATCTACATATCTACTTAATGTAAGGCAATTCAAATAAATCTTAGCATATGCTTACAGTGCGTTATTTATTATTATATAATTGACTTTTGAACTATTTTTCGCGCTTAGGGTTATATTTCAAGGAACCCTGAAACACGAGTAAGTTTATTTATTAAAAGGAGAATTAATTTGAAGTAAATCTACTTTAAAAAAAACTTTTTCATACAAATTTCTAAACACTATTTAACACACTTAGGGCTTATATGTATAGTGCTTAGAGGTGGAATTTTGAAAAATCCCTTCCTATATTACTTGTCTACGGTATAAAATTAATCTTCTGTCCAAATTTTAACAACATCGTTCTAGTAGTTTTGGCCCTGCGTTGATGAGTCAGTCAGTGAATCACTTTCTATTTATATAATAGTATAGATGATATATATTTCTTTTTACGGGCATTTACCTTTGTTTTATGTGAGGCAAGAAATTTTCCCATTACGGTCTATTTACACTGCATTTCCTAAACATAAACCGACATATCCGCAGTGGTTGGGATGCGTTGTGGTAAGCCATTGTGGCCAGCTGGAACTCGGTCGAAATATCTTCACAATACCGGTTTTAACATTAAATGAGAAGACTGGAAGATATATAAATACTCAGGCCGCTTGCACGTACATTAGGATTAAATAAATAAATGTTTAATTGATTAACGCAGGAATAAATATTAAAAATATTAGGAGTTTTGCTACTAACCCTTGATGGAGCAAGATAAATTATTTATTTATAACCTGGGTTAGCTGTTAATTCAGGTATAATTACGTTAGCTCAGGATGATGTAAGCGAGTCTTAATAATAGACTGGCAAGAATACACAACAGTATCGATAAATACATATACATACAGTGACGCTTTGTTCCCGTTGGGGTAAGAGACTATATTTCTCTCCACTTGCTACGATCCTGACATACGACTTTCACTTCTTCCACTTCCATAATTAGCACTAGTAGTATAAACTGTGTTCTGCTATATCACCTTCAAAGAGTATACTTATGCACTTAGATAAAGTAGGTACTTATACACAATTTAAGTATATGTTACGGAAAGTAGCATAAGTGAGTTAGCAAAGCTTGGATGGATGTGTGCTCTATTATATTATGTGAATGTTAGTTACTTTTTTTTTATGATAGTAAGTGACAAGAGGAGCAAATCAGGTGCCTGATGGTAATCATCATGATTGCCCATATCAGACACAAAAATTGCGCAAAATTGCGCGGCACTGCACTGCGCCTGTCACCCTGAGATATTAGTTGTTGAATCTTGTCACTCTCTCTCTCTCACTACAAAAATCTACCTCTACTTCTTCTCTCTCCACGCTAAATCTTCTTTGTTCATAGCTTATAAGAGAATAGAGTTTGGAATAACGCGTAAGCACTCATCAGCGGGTAAAACCATGGGCGCTGATAATAGTTAAAACCTAAACACACACCGACAACCTCATTTAATAAATGTTGGAATTATACCAAATTACACGTTATAATATTATGTTCGCCTTTGCAAACAATTGTATCTAATAATAATGTAACTATAACAGACACGGCAGACAATAATTATTATTGTTATTGTCATTCGTGACCGGAATAACAACACAGTGGGCTTCCATGGGCTTTGCTCATGCGGAAATGTTTGACGGTAATTACTGGGCATACAAGGCTTTAACACATCATGTATTTTACTCAGAATGTAGCGAACATGTTGGATATTTGGTATCAAACTCAACTCAAAATAACGTTATTCAAGAAAGTCTCAGAAATGCATTTCGAAAAGTCAATAAAGCTAATGAATCTACTTAACAAGTAGAACGCACTAGAAACTTGTAGGGTTAATTTATGCAACTGCGAGTTTTATATTTGACTTGGTTACATTTGTTTGCTTGTAAGGTGCCGGGTAGTGGCTATGCAGAAATATTTAGATAAGGTTATAAAGAAGTAATATAAACGAAATTCCAATATACGCAGCTCTACCACTTTTAGGTACATATAACTAAGTACAATAGATGAGCCAAACGAACTCAAACTGTGACTTGAATATCCATCAAAACTTTGATAACGGATTGAAATCGAGGGTAATACAAATAGAAAGTTGACGATTAGCGCTTTGACTTCTATGTTCAAAGTATTGATTGGCCTCATCAGAACGAACGAACTTAACTACCTTCGGCCAGGGTAAAAATAGTACCAGCATTTCCGCGTCTGGATCGCGAGCACAGAATATAACAGAAAGTTTGCTCTAGAAGATTTTCGGTAAAAACATTATCCTTGCTAGGGTTTAATTACGATATAACTAAGCTGGCACGAGTTCGAACTCGTTGAAGAATAATATTATACGAGCGTGCCTCCGTCGTCTCTATCACAGCGGCAACCCTTCGGGGTTTTAGTGGGTACCTGCTTCACTGGTACGCCGCTCGTATGAATTCAAGAGCACAAAAAATATCACACTCACAAATTGCATGGTCACTATCTCGAGCCATCGAGTGTTTTGCAGGATTCCTCGTAAAATGCGCACCTCTATGTGAGCGTCCAAAACGAATCGTTGTAGGTTATACCTCTAGGCAAGTGTGCGCCTTTCTGTATTGGGTTAGTATAGGTATATATCTCTATACGGAGGCGAGCAGTAACGAGCCGGCAAACACACTCTGACGATATACTCACAAATGGCAAACGTCTTGTTTGCCTCCCTTGATACATCGGGCAAGGTCGTCTTAGCCCATTATTGGTCGTTCTCTCAAGTTCCGCTAACGAGCGAACTTGAACTCAATTCCTTTCCTGGTGACACTCAAGAGTTTCCGATTGCCTATTGGTTTTCTATAAATACTTACTCACATTTTGACGTTTTCGCTATATGAAGGTCAACTTTTCCAGTTTTCTGATTTTTATACTGAGGTAGATACGGTAAAGGTAATAATGATTACAGCGATTTACATGTAAAATAATGTTAAGACTCTACCATATACCTACTACACAGAAAAGTTTTACACTGAAATATTAATCGTTTATTGATTGATAACACTGTACACTGTACATATACCATAACTATAATACATTGCGGGGTTGTATAACGAGCGAGCATACAATTTTTTTTTAACTTATAAGCTATAATAACTAATCAGTAAATCTATTATTGCTAATATTTTGGCATGGTAGTACTCGTACAATATAATATAATAATTTTCTTATACATATATTTCTATTTTATATATCTCATATTTAATTAGTAATATTAGTAAACGTAAAAATACTCCTTCATGTTATAGTAAGATTTGGGAATCAGCCATAATTTTAATCGAGATCTAAATTTTTGATTACCTTAAATTTTTAATTCTAAAGGTAACTTATTATAAATCTTAAGGGCCATAACTTATGGACTATTTTGATACATACAAATTGATGGTATTAAAATAATATATTTATACTTCATCATCATCATCATCTCAGCCATAGGACGTCCACTGCTGAATATAGGCCGCCCCCATTGATTTCCATTTAGTCCGATTGTAAGCGACCCGCCTCACGCGTGTTCCTGCTGTCTTTATCAGATCGTCTGTCCACCTTGTGGGTGGACGTCCTACGTTACGCTAGCCGGTCCGTGGCCGCCATTCGAGAACTTTTACAGTCCCATCGATTTCAACTTGCTAATCCGCTGGGCTATGTCGATAACTTTCGTTCGTCTATGGATCTCTCCTCATTTCTGATTCGATCTCGCAGAGAAATTCCGAGCATAGCCCTCCATAGCTCCATAGCTCGTTGCGCTATTTTGAGCCTGCTGATAAGGCCCACAGTCATAGAGACCACGTTTCAGATCCGTAGGTCATCACTGGTAACACACACTGGTCGAAGACCTTTGACTTGAGGCACTGAGGTATTTTGGACGAGAAACATTGCGTAGGTTTCCGAACGCTGACGATTCCATGATTGACCTCTTTCTCGAAGTTGGACTGCTTGTCCAAGGTAGACGTATGAGACAACAACTTCTAGAATCGAGTTCCCGACCGTTACTAGAGTCGGCACAACATGGGCATTAGACATTATCTTCGTCTACTCCGTGTTCATTTTAAGACCGACCTGTTAAGAAACTCAATTGAGATCTTCGAGCATCGTGCCGAGATCTTCAATCGACTCTGCCATGACTACTATTTACAATTATTTCGTAAGATTTCAATGCGACTTGATTGAGATCCAAAGAAGTATTTAACTTTTGTTGGATTTAACAAATATAGATTTTATTTACCTCTACAGATTTTATTGTGTTCAAGAATTAGGCTCCTATTTTACTTCCTAATATTATAATAATACTACTAATATTATAAATGTAAAAGTTTGTGTGGATGGATTGATGGATGGATGCATGGATGTTTGTTACTCTTTCACGCCAAAACTACTGAACCGATTGGGCTAAAACTCGGTTTGTAGATAGTTTAGACCCTGAAATAAAACAATGGATACTTTTTTATCCCGGGAATGAAGACTACACACCGCGGAGTGCAGCTAGTCTATACTAATATTATAAAGAGAGAAACTTTGTTTTTTTGTTTTTTTGTTTCTAACGAATAGGCTCCGAAACTACTGGACCGATTTTAAAAATTCTTTCACTTATGGATAGCTTAATTCAGTGTGAGTACCATAGGCTATATGAGATTTTGAAAAAAAATAGGGATCCGTAAGAAAACTGCAATATTGTGAACCAAGGTGTTACATAATATAATTACCATATTCATAAATTTGCGTGCGCTGTGAAATGCATTGATGGTAGAATAATATAATGTACTAGGGGTTTGTAGTACTTATCAATATCTACAAAATAGTCCACGGAAATTTTATTCATCTATTTTGGTTTAGTCACAATAATCGAAACAGACATTATATGCATGCGCTGTGAAAAATATTGGTGGTAGAATAAAGTAATGTACTAGGGGTTTGTAGTACTTATTAATACCTAAAAAACAGCATACATAGATTATATCCATCTTTTTTGGTTTAGTCACAATAATCGAAAAAGTGATTATTTTTCATGCGGTGTGAAAACTATTGGTGGTAGAGTAAAGTAATGTACTAGGGGTTTGTAGTACTTATCAATACCTACAAAACAGTATACATAGATTTTATCCATCTTTTTTGGTTTAGTCACAATAATCGAAAAAGTTATTATTTTTCATGCGGTGTAAAAACTTTTGGTGGTAGAGTAAAGTAATGTACTAGGGGTTTGTAATACTTATCAATACCTACAAAACAGTATACATAGATTATATCCATCTTTTTTGGTTTAGTCACAATAATTGAAAAAGTGATTATTTTTCATGCGGTGTGAAAACTATTGGTGGTAGAGTAAAGTAATGTACTAGGGGTTTGTATTACTTATCAATACCTACAAAACAGTATAAATAGATTATATCCATCTTTTTTGGTTTAGTCACAATAATTGAAAAAGTGATTATTTTTCATGCGGTGTGAAAACTATTGGTGGTAGAGTAAAGTAATGTACTAGGGGTTTGTAGTACTTATAAATACCTACAAAACAGTATACATAGATTATATCCATTTATTTTGGTTTAGTCACGATAATTGAAGCAGTGATTTTTTTTCATGCGGTGTGAAAACTATTTTTGGTAGAGTAAAGTCATGTACTAGGGGTTTGTAGTACTCATCAATATCTTCAAAAAACCCCACGATAAATTATAACATGTGTTAAAGTTTGGTCATTGTAACAGAAATAGTCATTAATTTGCGTGCGCTGCGTAAACCATTAGGGTTATATCTATTAAAATACAATGTATCACGAATTTACTCCTATTAAACGTCCACTATACCTACTTCTGCTACCCGTGCGAAGCCGGGGCGGGTCGCTAGTATCTAATAAAGTGGACCGGCAATTGCAGCGTGAGACGTCAACCCAAAAGGTGGACAGACGATCTAAGAAAGGTGGCAGGTACTCGCTAGATGCAAGCGGCTTACAATCGGACGAGATGGAAATCTATGGGGGAGGCTTAAGTTCAGCAGTGGACGTGCTAGGGCTGAGATGATGATGAAAGTTCCTTACAATCTAATCATTGATCTTTTATGTGCAAGCTAATTACCAAAGAGGTATTTATGACTGTTGGTTTAACACATTTCCAATAGAAACGTTTTGTGAAGTAGTGTGAGTGGGCCAAAGATGGCTAATCCCTGCACACAGAATGAGTGATGACCGCCAGCTTTGCTAGAGATTCCCTCTATAGACGTCACTCCTCGTCCACTTCAAGGAAGATAGATTAATACAGGTCACATACAACTCAACTTTAAACCTCGCTTTCATGAATTTTGGTATAAAAATAATCGCCAATACTTAGCAGGCTGCGAGGGATGTTTACTAGTTTTCAATAATTTTAGATCACTGAGACTTCAAACATGTCATAGGTGGGTAGTGTAATGGTCGCAAGCTTGGCTGCCGATCATGACGTCCCGGGTTCGATCCCCATATCAGGCAAAATGTTATTGGATTTTTCCATTAGAAATTATCTCAACGACAGTAGATACCCGGTAGATGGCAAAAGGCTCGCCCTCTATTACATGGGAGTAATGGGTGTACCTACTTTATGAACTGAGTCCTGGGTACACCTCTGCCTGCGCCTTCAGGAAAAAGGGTTGATTGTGTGTAATGTTAAGTAATGCGCAATAATTAAATCGAATGAGAAACGAAAAGGGGTGCATGGCGAAAAGATTATGTTAGTAGGCTCTGTGAGATGTGGACCTCGCGAGTATCAGATTTGATGTGCCACGGGAAATTGAGGATGATGATGGTATACCATCATCCTCAATTTAGATTTTTCCTAAACCTCAATCTACAAAAAAATCTATATAATATTGGTTAATATTGAATCAAACATCAACAAGAATAAATCAAAGAATTTGTGTATTCAAAATCGGTTGAAAAATGCGACCCGTAGGCAAGAATAGACTGACAGAAGGACAAAAGCATAATTGGCCAATCTTAAAACTGAGACGCTTCGCTCGCTTTAGGTTGCATTGTCTGTGGGTGCTAGGTAAGAGTAGAGAGTTAGGTAGGTACATCAATTTTAATCACAAATTCATGAAGTTATATCCACTTTGTTCCGCGTCCCGTGTGATCAGTGATCATGTTATACATAACGTGATCAAATTTTGTGCAAAAAGCGTGTTACTGAATTTAAAATTGGTCTACGTGCGGAATGAATTATTGGCTTTTTTATGACGGCTCAATTTAAATGTGTGTTCCATACATTTTGTCTGTTTATTACTCCTTTTTACTCGCTCAAGAGTGTCGGTGCTATGTGCTTTTCCTGGATAAAGCTGCCTACGAAATATAAATGTATGTAATATCTATACATTTAAAGTTTCAGGTCAATCGATTTGATAATTTTGGCGGAAAGACTAAAGACGTAGACGTAACCAACACACATACATACACATGAAATCGAAAATCAATTCCAAAAACTTTACATATTCTTGTAAATATTGAATATCTATTTCAGTATAACATACCTATCGAGTTCTTTGAAAATTTAGTTTTGTAGAGGCATACGAATTCGATACGATTGAGATTACCTATGAAAAAACTCGTGCTGGGCCTACATACCATTTACTGGATATTGCTTACCTTCAGTTTTCAGTTTGTTCATTTACCTATATAATACTCGTACTACTATGTATCTATGTTCCACTTTATTTTTATATTGGAGCGAACGATGAATATTTTAAGCTGAGTATTACGACTAGATGATTTGAATTGAACCTAATTGTCAACGAATTCCGCGTAGAAATAAATATTTACGTAAGTATGAAGAGAATAAGTTTTTGAAGCATGAAAGTCATAGTCACATTCTCTGTGATATGCAAATACGTTGTATCGGGATAAAGGAAATATTTCTGCGTTATTGTTTCATAATAAAACCCCGCCCATGTTTCTATGTATCTGTTGGTATGTGTTTGTACAGTATACAGTGACTATTCTAATCCCTTGACAATGTATAAAACAAAGTCAATTTTCACGTCTGTCTGTATATCTGTTAAAGCCGAAATGCGGTCACGTTTAGTTCTAGCTAAAATTAGGATTAACCGCACTTCGGATTTTAGCCGTAACATATCCACTAATTCCTTCTTAACTCCTCAACGGATTTTGATACGGTTTTCACTAATTTAAAGAATGACTCAAGGAGAAGGTTTATAGATATAATTTATTGTGGTTTTCTGTATATTTAATATAAAAAAATTACGCCGAATGTGAGCTTTTTTTGGGGTATGCTGCGCATAACTATAGAGTTACATGGAAACACAACAATGTACAACGGATTGAATACACTATGATTAACTGCTACTCGAGCAAAGCCGGGGCGGGTTTGCTGGTTCTTCATAATAATATATAGGTAATTTCTCTCTGTCTACTTAGTCCCTTAGTGTCGAGGATCGTGACTCCGTTCCTGATACTTTTCCGAAATTATCTTTCTCCACTGTCCCCGATCATCGGCTTTGTGGAGTGCTTTGCTGACGGATATTTCCATACATTTATGTAGGTAATAATATAAGCTAATTTTAATGCTTCAGGGCACCAAAGTAACGAGCTCTTGTTATAGTTTTGTACCAGTTTTACCCACACAGCTGAAACCGGTTGTTCCGTATTTAGCCTCTGACGTCTCATCCTATGAAATATATTGTTATATCATCCCAAACAGTATTTCTTACTCAACTTCTTGAATATAAAGAAAAACTTAATCCATTACATTATTTAACATTTTTTTTTTTCGACCCAAAATTCATAAAGCAATAACATCGCCAAGTGGGTACACCAATCTACGTTTAGTAAAGTAACTATATAATCACATTTAAACGAGTAAATGATATATAACGAATTTAAATTGAATAAAAAATGTTGGCAAATGGTTGGCAAACCTCAATCGGTGCGAAAATATAAAAGTCTTAAATATACCTTATTTTGCAAATTATTGGTTTATTATTACTTTATCAGCTTACTTTACCAACTTAAACCTTTTATAAAAGAAAACCCACTAGGAGAAAGCCTTTTCACTATCATTGTATCTGAACCTTTTTCCAAAACTAAGATAATATATACTTCTCCAATACAATAAAATGAATGATTCACGAGTTGAAATGTGGTAGGTGTACCTTTATAATATTACGTTTAGACAATATAAACTCAATTCATTGCCAGCCCTCTCGTATAATAATAGAAACTAACAAATGCGTGAAATCACATCTAAAATTACATTAAAGTTATGAATAGAGCACGTAAATAGGAAGGTAGACGTCGGTAAACAGCAATGGTGACATGAATGGATGTCTTTACCCGCAGAAGAGGCAAACGAAATGTTTCGCTACCCTGTCACACGCAAACATCCCAAAGCTAACTCGGATTGTTTGTATGTTTACTGCTGTCAAAGTTAATTTCAATTTATCCCAACATTCGTTCTTTGATAGCTTTGTTTGACTATAAATGGCTGACTCAGGACGCCCTTCTCTCGACAATTTGTTAAACAATAACAAGACAAACAAATAATTAACAGGGAACTTTGATCCGTACGTCGGTTGTAGTATTAAATTGTACAGGGGTTAAAAAACGCAGGATTATGGTGTACGGTAGTAGGGGATCGGAAAATCGATAGTATGCTTATCGAGAATGTATGCAGTCACGTCAATTCTGTGTGCGCAAAGCACGCGTACAGGCAGGTGGGCCTGTTTAATTATTTCTTTGCTGGGCTAATGTCACGAGTCCACTAGCGCGTCGAAACATTTTTGAATTCCTTTTTACCCGGCTGTTTTGTTTATATTTAGGACTCGTTTGTGGTATCAACTTAAACATATAGGTTCATGGCAGGTTTTCAAGGGTCGTTAATCTTTACTATTTTGTTGCTAGATTTTTTTTTATGATTGTGAGTAACAAGACGAGCAAATCAGGTGCCTGATGGTAAGCATCATGATTGCCCATATCAGACACAGTGCCACCTAGTGTTTTAAAATGCAAAATTCTGCGCGGCACTGCACTGCGCCTGTCACCCTGAGATATGAGTTGGTAAATCTCATCATGCCCAGTAATTTCGCTGGAAACATTGCCCTTCATACCGGAACACAGTAATGTTTGCACATAACTGCTTGGCTGATGAATAACTGGCAAAGGTGTGGTACTTCCCCAGGCGGCCCCCTGCGAAAGAGGCCTACCACTACAAAGATATTATAAATATGCATACCTACCTACCAAAAAATATATCGTTGAATCATAATTTATTTTTGCGATCGCTAAGTTGTGGGACAGCCATTATCCTTACCCTTGTACGATTATCATTCATCATCTACTCATAAAAAGGTAATTTATTTTAACTTCGACAATTTATCAAACTCCGTGTGACAATCAACACATTAATCTGTCCAATTGTTCTATGGGAAATGCGAAGGAAATGGGAAAAAATTCTTAGCCATTTATTTGAAAAAGTAGAGCACATCTCTAGAGTCAGACAAAGAAAGTCGCATGACGTTGGTCTCTTATAATTAAAACTTGTAGCTCGGCTTAGTTTCTAAGAGCTATATAGGGGTAGGGGCTATTATAATGTAATAGAGAGTATACTTCTATAGGTTGCTACCTAAATAAATTCAGGAAGAAAGATTGCTACAACTTTCCGTAACATTCGCAAAACAAGATAAGATGCCAAAAGATTATTTATCATTTTTATTTTATATGCGATATTTTAGGAATATACTCACAGCCTAATACGATTATTTTCTTTGAATGTAGTAAACAAAATTGGTACCTACTTATTTTGTACGCAACGTATTCCTATTTAAAAAAAAACTATTTTACAAGTTCTACGTTTATATTCAAAAGGACATACCTACTATTTAGCATCGTGTTTCCCATTCCACGGGTAACATTAATTAGAGGACAGATAATTAAATATGAAAGAGTTCTTTTAATGGACCGAGCGCAAATGTGATGCAAAAAGTGGTGTTAGGTTTTAAACGTAAATTTTATGAAAACAGACCATTATGCAGCAGATGCAGAATAAAAAACTTGGATATACCTACAGAAATTGAAATAAATATCAATAACAAAATTCACAATAAGACTCGCACAGGGCTTAAAAGGGTTAAGTAGCATGTACAGGCTGAAAGAGTCAATAAGTGTTAAAAAAATTGAACCGGCGTGTCAAGGTATAAGTACAATAAAAATAATAAAATAACTCTTATATATAGGTATACATATAGTATAAAGATATCAAAATTTAGGTGGTTTTCTAACCGGGCTGCCATCAACTCATTTTCTATTCATGAGTTCATTGATTTTGAACTAGTCCGACTTCTACGACTTACTACAAATCATCGAATTTACGTTACCTAATTCTAACTCATAATTTATCCTATTAATTTATCATAATAATGTATACGAATATGATTTTCAAATACAATATTTATGAAATTGGTCGAGCAAAACTTGAGTAGGAATGTTATTCATCCATTCCGACGCGCTAGTTTGAGTAAACTTTAGCCAGTCTATTTCAAACCGCTGAACCGTTTCGGGCCCTGAAACTATAACTTTTCACAGTTTTGTTGTTTGCTATAAGGGCTTTAGTGTAAAATTGTTGTAGGCAAGAGCCTACAATAACAATTTCACACTAAGTCCCGAAGTAGCAAGACCTACTTTAAAAACAAACAAAAATTACTTGTACTTTCGGAATACGTATTAATCGAAGTTATATTGAAGTACGACTTATGAGTAGGTAGGTACTTATATCTAATTAATGAAATTAGGTAGAGGAAAAGAGGCATCTCTTCCTATTAATAATGAAATTCCTAATGAAAAAATCCAATATTAATTTGCCCGCCCTGCGGGGATCGAACTCGGGATCTCCATGATCGGCAGTCGACCTTACGTTCGCTACGCCACTGAGGCAGTTCTCTATCTCTATTTATGCAAATCAAAGTTCTGACTGCATGACTGACACATACACTAATCAACACCCTAACCCATGAACCCTAGCTATATAGCACTGAAATTTTTAATGGTGTAGACAAGGAATAAGAAAGGAGCCAAAACGTGGGAATTACGCTAGTGTTGGAATAAAATCTCTAAGTCCCGACTGACACACTCACTCATCAACACCCAATCCTAACCCCTAGAGATAGAAAGCAAAAATTTTATGATTATATAATAATAGCCTTTGTTTTTGAACTTTTTGTTGCTTTTGGTGTTTAATGAAATGTCTCTTAGCAGTAGTTAGTAGTATGTAGTTCAGTGTGCCTCTTGGCAAAGCCTCCTTTAGAAATTTCCATTGTTTTCTGTCTTTGATAACCCTTCTCCATTTTGGAACAGCTGTTGATTTTAAGTCGTCTTCCCATCTGAGAAAGTGACGGCGTCTATTTCGTACCTACCTCTGGGGTACCAATCAGTTAGTTTTTTGTTCCATTTTTCTATGTTACTTCTCAAAATGTGGCCTGTCCACCTCCACTTAAGATTGTCTATTCTGAGTAGTACCTTATTAGTATTCTGTGGTAGTACATCAGCCAACTTAGTTTTCTTTCTCAAATCGATGTTAGTAATTTTGTTCATCCTTTTGACCATAAGCATACTTCTCTCCATAAGATTCTCTCCAAGCTCTTTGACATATCTCTAGGTTTTCTCTGTTTAGTTTTGTAAGAGCCCAAGTCACATATCCTTAATATGTTATGACTGCCAGTACACATTATGTATTAAAAAAGCTTTTCTTTTTAGATTCATACTTAAAACTCCTTTGACTTCATTATGTATTTAAGAGATTTCCTCCATCCATTGACAATCCTCTTGTTAATATCTTTGGTCATTTGATCTTTGGAGGCTATTCTTTGACCTCATTAGGTATACTGGTCATATTCTATAGCTTGATTGTTATTTATTTATTATTATTATTTTTGTGGAGTTAATCCTGGAAATTAGTTTTGCTTAGATTCATTTCTAGCCCTACCTTGTAGCTTTCCTATATATAATTTATGTACTTACATAGTATTAATTTGGTTTTAATGTATTAAGCCAGGAGAAAAAATTCCCGCGATTCTGACGAGAACAAAGTGTCGAGAATTACGCTAGCATTATATCTTATTTAGCAAATATACTAGAGATATTAATTTTATAGGTACAATCATTGATATAAAGAAAAGGGGAGATGATGTACTGGCTTCTCGAAAATGGCGAGCTCAAATTTGGACCGATTAGGTCCACGTACGTCAGTAAAGTAAGGTCGTACAAGCGAATAATATCGTTGTCTCGACCGCACTTCGGTCTTAGGTACGTCTGTCTGTCTTTGTTGTTCAATATATGTTACTGTGCAAACTTCACACTTCACAAATTGCACGTGCCAGTTGTTGAGTAAGCGCTCTCGCTTTTCTTTAATTCAATGGGTACAATGGTTTATATTGTCAACCGTCATCACTCGTCACCAACTGGAGTGCCTTCATGCCATCTGGTACAATAAGCCAGGGTACAAAGGCGTGCCTACATTGGAATGTGTGCTCCACATTTCTGCTATTTGTTTCTCTTAAACTATAATAGCTTTTTAACGATAAAGGAAAACTGCTAGTCTTATTATCGAAGCAAAGGAAATACAAATAAGATAGAAAGTGCAACTTTCCTAGTATTCTGCCACAGGCGTCCGAAGTGGAAATAACTTTTCCGCAATGTCTTTTAAGACATAATACATAGTTACGTATATACCTATACAACACTATGAATTGTACAATGAGAGATACATAAGAAAACACATTCATTAGGTATTTGGAAACAAATTCAACATTAGGTATGTACCGTCGTAACGTATTACCTGGTATTTGATTTCGTTGTTAGTAAAGATTTATTCAAATAAAATATTTCAACTAAGTACGCTTTGTTTTACGCCTTATGCAAAAGCGCGTTTACGCGTTTCGTCAGAAACACCAAAAAAAGGTCTGCGAATGATTCTTGTTAAATATTTGTTAAATTATGTGTGCTGAATTTGCGAAAACCTTTCGTGTATAACCACTTAATGCTGTTACCTTAATTACCTCTAAAGTGTAAAATAATCAATAAACCAACGCAGGAGCTGTTTGAGGTAAAATAAGTTAAATATATTCACAGATAAAAGCCATTATGTAATAATGTTACTCCCCACCGTACCCAACCTATTACACGGAACACGCAAAATTGGTCGGTTACCGTGGGAAATTGAAAACGCGTTCGACGTTACTGTTCCACTTCCAATGTAAACAAATATATTCACCCTCAAGGTGTTCAATTATATAAAGACAACGCGCTACAGCTAGAACAAGGGTCGCGCTAACGATCCTCTCCACCACTAAACTCCGATCGGAGGGTCGAAGAGTCTTTCCTCTTCATAGTTCCATGTAGGGATATTATTCCGGTGACGAAAGGTTGGAACTTTCGATATTACACCTCCGACTACGACTTCGTTTCCGATTCTTTTAAACCGGTGGTTATATCGGAGGTTGAAGGACAGCGGTGGTGGCGGAACGGTCGCGTTTAGCGCATACAAACAATTAATTTGCTTGTCGCACGGTGAGTTCCTGCTTGATAATAAAAAAAAACTTCCGACTCAAATTTCAGTTCCGATATAACCACCGCCGTTACATCTCTTTTACAATCCTTGAATAATAATCTGGTGTTTTTCTATTTATCTCTTAATATATCCGTGTGTGGAAGTTGTCCCATATTATTATTACTTATATTTTTTTGTAGTTACTGAATGATGTGAAAATCAAATTTTAAAAATGAACTCGGACTTTTATAGTGTAGTTTTTATGTTGTATTTTTTGTAAGTTGATTTTTGTTAGTGCCCTATGAAAAATAAAAAATAGACAGATATGCGAATTAATACCAATGCATTCGAATTTGAACCGCATTGTTTGGCTTGACATGTCATATCAAACTATACTCATATATCTCTCATATCTAAATATATTGCGTACCAATTTATTATCATAATGAACACTTGTCAGGACTCAGGATTAATGGCAGATACTAATATAAGTACTTACTTACCTAATCGTAACAGGTATGCCTTCAAAATCGTTAGATTGGATCATTTAGCAATAATAAACAATGCTTATAAATATTAATATAAAAAAATAAAAGCATTAAAAATTTTAAAAATTTAAAAGCATTATTTAAGCATTCATTAATTAATAATAAATGCTCCGAGAATCTAGGCTTAGAACCTAATATCTTACGTGTACCTACAATAAGGATAAGTTAAAATACAGTGCAGAGATTGAAGGAAACACAAAGAAGTTGTGTGGAATTTTAACTCTGGATAAAATGATTACTAGTCACGTAACAGGTAGCATATATGAACGATTTAATAAACTGATGGTAAGATCCTATAGTACATTACATAGACCGATAGACACATAGATACATAGACCACCTTTTAATACATTCGCCCAGTTTCATGTCGGAAATAAAATTTGACTTCCGTTTTAGTATTTTGTCCTCGGAGGTCCATAAATTACTGTTTGCACCATAAATTTAACGATTTAATGAACCATGTTTTAGTGTGAAGAGAATTCAAGAGACGAAATCCCATATTAATTATGTGAGGATACATGTAAAAAAAATGTTACGATAAAGTTCACTATCCACTGGCTCGTAAGTATAATACCATAATATCAGATTGTAACAATTGAAGCTTTGCAGGATAGGTAGAGTGAAAATCCTAATTTTCTAGATGGCGAAACGAAATAAATATATAGGTAAATCATATTACATATAGCCTGCACAGACATAATATTATATAATCATATTATAAGTCGTAACCCAACAAATAATAAGAGTCCCCAAAGGCATGCATGAAAACCTGGGAGCAAAGGTAACGAATAGTTTCGCTTTGTGTACCTAATATTAAGTTCGACACGTAGCCGAAGTCCAAATTACGAGAGAACAGAAAAGGAAAATTCAGTAAATAATATTTCGATGGCTGTGTCGTTAGAATACGTGACATCGTGGGAAATAATGATAAGGCAATAACAACGATAAAATATAAGAAATTGTGTACAAGTATTGCGAATTTCTTGTGGTAAATGAATTTGATATTTATTGACTGAACTAAGCCTAAGTTGCCTACCACATACTGCGTACATACGAAGAGCCTTGTTTTGTAGACTTGTGGTTTTGTGCGTGGCGGGTGGTCGAGAGCTTATTAAGTTTCTACTTAAATATACAACATTTGAGTTACTTTAGCTGCGCTCTTTACGCGGTGGCCACACATTGGGTATGCCTGATCCGAAATTAATATTGGGGTATTGGAAAATTCATGCGTTAAAACTTAGAGAGACCTTCACCATAGCATAATATCCATGTGGAAACTTTTTTTGGCATAGTACATTGGCTTTAATTTTAACCAATTTGTAAAATCATAAATTCATGAAGACATCCTAAATAGTGTCTTAAACCTAACTTACACCATAGACATATACATAGTTAAGTTTAAAATGTTATGCTAGTTTGATACTACGTATATTTCTAGTATACCTATTTTAGTACACATATATATATCTATCTGTATTTTGTGTACTGTATTTTTTAATATCTAAATATTATCCAGATTTCTTTTAATATTTTATTCTAGCAATTCTGATTGAGATAGGATTACCCCACTTGCGCTTTGTTTTTTTAACTTTAAACACATTCGCACTTACCGGAATATTAAACGAGTAGCATTATAAAAAGTCGGAAGAATAATAATGAGGCTGTTAATTCAACTTTAATGACATATTTTAATTCCGCCATAAGCGAGCTTTGGACATTAACGTAGTGGTTATATTTCGGTCGTGACATTAGTGTGCGTGAGCCTTGCTCCAGTTAATTATCACGTGTCATGCATGGAAAAAGTACACACAAGCAATAAGTAGTAAAGGGGCACGCAAAGAGCTATATTTTTTAAATAATGGTTAAACTATAGTGTACGTTTCTATAATAAAATCCCAAAAGAGATAACTGGGCTCTCAGAGGGTAAATTCAAAACCTATATAAAATCTACTTTACTTAAGAAGGCTTATTATAAAGTCAACCAGTACATAGAGGACAAAGATGCCTGGAAACTTCTGCATAGCCGCCTCGCGGCACCTTCAAAGAAAACGAATGTAACCAAACCAAATATTGTGAAACTATCTGTTGAAAAAATTAAGCCCTACAAGTTTCTTGTGCGTTCTTCTTGTAGAGGTATCTTTCCGAACGCACGGTAGACTCAGTACTGTATCTTCATTGACGTACAAAAGTGTCAGATTATGACCTATTTGAATAAATCTGTTTGAGTTTGAGTTTGAGTTTGAAACATTGTACTTAAATATACTGACGTCTCTACCTAAGTATTTATTTACAATGAGGCTTTCATTTACACAAGGCTTTATTTCTGCAATCTGTTGTTAATAAATCAAAGTAACTTGACCGACTAATTTGCGCGAGCGAAACGTCTCCACTTTAACTTGGACATAAATGCTTTCGGATGTCTATCTGTCCATCCGGCCGTTTTCATTACACACCAATCGCATTTCTCAACCGATTGTCGTGAAATTTTGTGAGCAAATTCGATATGAACCTATTTTATTTGTCGATTCACATTTGGAAAATTTTCAAAATGTTGGAGCTATGAGCCAATAATGGGTGGATAACATTAAAAGTGACAAATTTCCTTGGGCACATAAAATCACAAGAGAATTTCGTCAGCTTTCGGGATGTACCTAACTATAATTAAAAAATAATATAGGTATATATAATAGATACGCGAGGACTACTTTAACAGCTCACAGAGCCAATACTCGTAGTATAATTTTATGTTTTACCAGGACAGGTGAATCTAATCTGAATCTACTAATGTTAGTAGTTTATACTTATCACGCAAGCCTATTTATTATTCATGATACATAATTCCTACCGGTAGGTATCCTACCTATAACAAATCATGCACCTGGATCTACATACATACATACATACATTCACGCCTTTTTCCCGAAGGAGTAGGCAGAGGTGTACCCAGGACTCAGTCCCATAGTAGATACACCCACATTTCTGGATTATTCTAATATTATCAAGCACCTACAGAAAAAATATTAGTAAGCATAAGCAGTGTTGGTTTTTATCAGGCGTTTTCATTCAGATAGAGATGTTAGCATTTCACGATACGAGACGATCCGCGTATCGCCAACAGAAAGAAATATAGCACTTAGGGTACCTAGTACCTAGGTTGTTCATAGTACCTGGCATACCTAATATTATTGTTATTGAATTGAATAACACGTATAATGATAGGTAATTAAGTATTGCACGGTGCTTTTCTAATAAAAAAAATACATGATTTTGATGTTCTATATTGATTCTGAAAACCACGCGTCCGGTGCGGTGCAATGTGTGAATCGCCTATCTGCTATCTCTATATTATTAGTAAATCCCGTTTTATCTTGCATAATAATTTAATTGAGAGTATTATAAATAAAGAAATCCCCAAAATAAATAGTAACTATAGACACTTTGGTTCTGGGCTAGAACGGGTACATAATGTTCCTTATATTCTAAGATCCCCAATAAAACGACCTTCACCGAGATGTTTATTTGATGAAACGTATTTTATATTCAATTGAACATGTCAATAAATATATTGCATATGGGTTGCCTAATAACCCATAATATATGCATATGCATAACCCATATGCAATATATTTATTGACATGTATAATTAAATATAAATTACGTTTCATCAAATAAACATTTCGGCGAAGGTCGTTTTATAAGGGATCTTAGGCTCACAGATGAGGATGAAAGAGGTCTTAGGCTATTAGATAAACATACGAGGATGCGTAGGAGGCAGGCACATAGTTTGAAGACAATAAGTTGCCGTTAAGTAGCTTTTGGGATCTTCACTTTATCATACTTTGAAAATACAGTTCGAGCTAAAATAATATTCAGGGTAGGTGTAATCTTATTAACGCCCTTAGATAATTAGAATTTAGATATAACATTTTAATGACAGATACTGTTATATGAATAAGTTAATACGTAGGTGCCTACATAATTAAGTATCTAGGTATTTTAGTGCTTTAAATATTAACTAGGATTGAACTGATGGCGAAGATTTTTATTAGTTACCTACTGTTACACTTAAAAAAATCTTCAAGTCAAATAATGAGCTACTCTGCCCTATAATATGCTTTATTTATAAATCACTGGATTAGTAAACCTTTTCTTTTTAATTTTGAGGTATTTTTTTACTTTAAGCAAAAAAAATTATGGTACCTAATGGACAAACTCAAAGTCAAAGTAAATTTATTTAAATAAGTCTTATAAAGACATTTTTAAAGGTCAATATACACTTTTATGAAATTGTGCCAAACAAGGTGCAATGCATAATGGTATGACATTTGATACTTCGTTTTACGCTTTTTTTTATGAGATTTACTGCTGTGAGCTCTCTCTGCACCCATTACATTCAAAATTTATGGTGTACCTATATGGTGTGCACTACAATTAAAATATATGGACAGAGTACCATAAAGGGTCCACATGGAACGACCTTATTGCGAAATGCTTCTTTCACTCTGCACGTATTTTTAATGACTTACTGTCCTTTTAAACTTAAAACATTAAAAATATTTTATTTTAAAGGCCTCAGAATAAATAATAGTATTAACTATACTTAACATCTAAAAGCAAAACCATACTTAATTTACCATAATTAAATCATAATGGCAAAGGTCTTAAAGAGACTTCGAAGAATAACCTAGGTCTTAACAGAAAAGGAGACAGTTTGCTCTTAGCAGTTTGACACAATCCTATTTAAAATTTACTAAATCGATGTTTTGTATTCCCCTGTTTCCTCCGAAATATCCTTATATATTTCCTTATTTATATATATCCTTATATATTTATATCCTTATAATTTAAAGATGAAGGAAATTATGTCCTTGTCATTTTATTTTTGTTTATGAACTCTAAATTTTTTGTAGTGAACGTCCAATCACGCGAGTAAAACTGGGATTTTGAAAGTTCACTATGAAAAAACCAAGAGTTTATAAGAAAAATTTAAATGGCAGGGACATATAACTCACTATAAAAATATCAGGATATAAATTTATAGAATGGGTATATTATATTCGGAGGAAACACAGGAATACAAAACATCAATTTGGTAATTTTTTCGTAGGATTGTGTCAAATTCCTAGAAGGCTGCGTACTTTATTTAGCCTTAGTTATTACGTTTATGTAGTTGTCACTTAGAGTTCTGGTGATGATCTTGTGCCTTTTACATCATGTTATAAATACTACCCGAAGAGAAGAATAAGAGGGTGCATGCTACCCGTCAGCCTAAACAACTTGGAAAAAAAATTGACGACTGTCCATACAAATTTTGTATCTAAAGTCGAATATTTTCTTTGCAAATTTCGAAATTCTCTTTTAAAAGTTGTTCAGCTTGATGGTAGTTGCACCCCCCTTAAGCATTACTATATCTATTTTAAACCATTGTAGGTATAAAAGCAAAAAACACTTCGAAGTTAATTATTATAAATATACCTACCTAAATAAACGTACGAGACCAATTGTAAACTGTTGGATACTTAAACGAACACTAGATACTAATGTTATTAATTTAATTACAATTAATCGAACTAACCATACATACAATAATGGTTCGTTTATCTATTCAGACTAACGTTTTACTATGGACGTAAATGAAAAAGTAAAATTTTATTTCATGCAAATTAAATTAAACTATTGATTACATTCCTTTTGTAATTTTATTGAATGTGGCAGTCGTATCTAACGTAGCGTTTCGATAAGTTGAAAAACAATGGTAACGTTTGCATTGTGAAAAATAAATAGAATGGTATTTAGAGTGTTCTATAAATAAAGCAAATTTAATATTTATTATTGAAGCGGGCGTTTAGTTTTATTAGATTTTATTAAATTATTTATATGCCGGAATGCAGATGGGTACAATAGGTTTTCAAAGTACCTAGACTCAAGTGTCATAGTTATATTTAACGTGTCTAAGTCTGTTACATTTTGAAACTTTAAGGCTTGAGCTATTTTAACATGCTTAGTTAAGTTACATTTGACCCTTACGGCCATTGATCCTGAGGCTTAAATTTTGTAATAAATATGGTTGAGTATTGGAAGCAAACAATGGTGAAATGTTCTGTGTAGTGGTGAGGGTGAGAGTGTGTTCGAGTCGCGTGTGGTCCCGGTGGAGCGGCGGGGCGGGCCCGCGTGATGCGGCGCGCGCGCGCAGCCCGCCCCGCCCGCTATGCAGCGTCTGCGCACCACCTTCAAACGGTCGCGCACGCCCACTCCCGCCGACATGAAGACACAGAGCAGCCTCGAGGTGCCCAAACAGGTGAATTCGCTACTTATCAAAATGTTCTAAGATGTTGGTATGGCAGCAAATAATAAATGCAATTAATAGAAATCGTGGTACTTTGACTCTCCAGGACTGGCCTCGCATAGGGCTCATATTTTGACTCGTAAGATAATAGGTTTTCAGGAAGATAAAATACTGTCTAATTTAAATTTTTGTAGTGGTAGGCCTCTTTTGCATGAGGCCGCCTGGGGAAGTACCACACCTTTGCCAGTTATTCATCCGCCAAGCAGTAATGTCCAAACATTACTGTGTTCCGGTATGAAGGGCAATGTTACCAGCGAAATTACTGGGCATGATGAGATTCAACAACTCATATCTCAGGGTGATAGGCCCAGTGCAGTGCCGCGCAGAATTTAGAATTTTAAAATACTGGGTGGCACTGGGTGGCACATATGGGCTATCATGATGCTTACCATCAGGCATCTGATGAGCTACTCACTAAAATTTACCGATTTCCTATAATTCCACCAAAAAATCAAAAGATACAGCCTGCTAAGATTCTGGTATTAGATCTTCTGCATCTCTCCCTTGTTCACCTGCACCCAGCATGGTGCAACATGGTGTTATATGTCTTTCACGCTATGAGATATCTATTTAGAAGGGTTGTACCTATGTGCTATAAGTAGTAAGTTTAAGAGTACATAACGAGAGAGTTTACTAATGTGTTAGTGATGTCAGGTCCGGTCGGCATCGTTCGATGAGATCCAGTTAGAAGCGGCTCGCGGCGCAGGCGGCGGTGGTCTGCTCGCGGTACCGCAACACGGCGGTCGCAGCCGCTCCTTCGACTCCGCCGGCTCTGATGACTCGGGCACTTATCTTGAGGTAACAGAGTTTGTTTCTTCAACTAAGGTGTAATTCGATAGGTACATTTGTACATACTTCTTATATTGTCTTCAATAATGTTTAATATGGCTTATGACCAATTACGTTGATATCCTTACTCTGAGCTTATGGAACATTAGTTTTGTTAGATATAAAAATAAAAAACCGTAATAAAATACAATACTTCTAATATATGATACTTGATGAATAATAAAGTATTTTAGTCAAACCTTGGTAGTACCTACAACTTTTTAGTCAAACGTTGAAAGAAAAATAATGTTTCGGGCTTTGCCCAGTCGATTCTAGAAGCGACTAAGGCAGACTCGGCCAACCATCGATTCGTACAAAATTCGTAAAAAATGATCATCAATACTCGTATGATGTTATTCTATGTAATATACCTATACTATAAGAACAAGCGTATTATGCACATCAAAATGCTTTAACGCATTACATTTTCAAATTACTTAATTCAAAATAAGAGTTGAAAAATTAATAGGTACTACGTCTGAAACGAACAAATATACAGGACCGCGGGCCATTCGACCCTAAACGAAAATTGACGAATATACGTTCCAAAGGACCGATGATAAAATTTTGTTACAACAAATAATAATTAATGTCATATAAATATTAAGCAGGTGCAATCGTAATAAAAAACTTAATATGTAAATTACTTCTTTGGATTTGACAATCCATTATTATAATAATGATATAAACATTATAATTAAAATATGACATATTATTTGGTACACCTCATCAAACACATTCCGATACCTAATAGAGGTCTGACTAGTCAAACCCTGATTTAATGAAATTGAGTTTCGGCGTTTGATTATCCAAAGTCCAAATTAGTCTCTTCAAGGTTCAACTAAAATTCGTTAGTCTAAGGCATAAAAACGTCATTTATTTGGACTTTAGACTAAGACTTTATGTCAGACCTGAGGTTTCACTAAGAGCGCCCAAGCTTCTATGTTTGATTATAACATAATATATAGGTACAATAAAAACGAACAAGAAAATAAAGATCTTTACTTATTATCAATATGAATATTAATTTATTAAAAGATCGCATTTCTATTGTGGTCGGGACCCATGACACATACTTATCAACATTATATTAAGTATAGGTACTTCAATAATAATCAAATCATATAACAATATCATGTAAGTATATATCTGTAACTGATAGGTATACAACTTCTGATATTATTGCCTTCAATAATGTTTTATTTGCCTCAAAAATCACAATAATTTTGTTAGATATATACTTATACGAAAGCGTAATAAAATACTTGGTAATATGAGACGTTTTCGTCTCAGAATAGACGAGGAAAAATACGAACTGAATTCATTATTTTATTGCGGTGTTTACATTGAGACGACGCGGCGGACCGTAGCCGTAGCAAGGTGAAGTAAGGGCTTAATAAAGGGCTTCATGTTAAACAAAGACGGTCGAATTAAGCTATAGCGCCGAATTATTTACCACTTTGGTGAAAATTACTTTGCATAGAAAAACAATCCTCTTCAAATTACTCACTTCCGAGATTCAAGTGAATCACAAGTAAAGACGTCATCTGAATAAAAACGGTTCTCCTTCCATTTTAATTAGCCGTAATTTCCGGAAGGAGTCGTCCTTCCGGTTAAAACGGCTCGAGATATTTCAAATTATGTAGATTAGTATTCAACAATAATTCCAATATTATTTTGTTGTGTGGCAGGTACCGCGACTATGGTCCCGACGTCGGTCGGGCAAGGGCACGCCGCCGCCATGCGTGCACTGCCGACACATGGAGACGTGGGCGGCGCGCCGCAGCGAGGAGCGCGCCACGCCTGAACGAGCGCCCGCCTCATCGTCCGCAGAAGACGACGACGATGACGACGAGAGTGATCAAGAGACTCGCGTGCTACTGGCTCCACCACCGCCTCCACGGACTGTCGTTCACACGCCGCTGCCGCAGTCACCGCCGCCGTCACCGGGTGCGCCGTCCTTCGAACTACAACCTCCCAACGACGAACCGCCCGTTCTTCCGCAGCGAAGACGTTCCATCTCCCGCCAGGAAGCTTTCTTCGTGGAGCCAACCGGCAGCTCCCTCGAAAATGTTCGCGCGTCGGAGGAGGGAGCGGCCACCGCGGCCCGAGACTCTCTCGTGCACGACATCTACCTCGCCGTACCCGAGCTCAAGCGAGATCGCGCCGCGTCCGTTGACTCTTGTTTTTCGAAAGTGTCAGGTGGTGCGCGAGCGGAAGAGTTGAATGGGACGGGAGACTCGCTCACCGTCCCCGGGACTAACCTTCGGTCGCGTTCTGTGGATATTGTGCTACCGACTGCGGAACAATCGCGTTATAAGGCGCTGGCGTTGACGTCATCGCAGGCCACTCCGCCGGTACAGATCCAAGCTCCTGAACATCCGGCTCCACCTCCTCCTCCCGCAGAAACAAGGTCAGTTATTCGTAGTTAATTACTGCCTAAATAATAAATGTTTCGTTGGAATTTTTCTTTTCATTTTATTTTTTAAGTTATTTTATGAATTACTGATTAAAATCTCGGCGAAAAAGTCAAGAAAGATTCGTAAAATTATGTGCACCTACGTATGTACAAGTAAGAAGAATGTCGACTATAAATTAAGGCTATCCTCAAGTTAATTAAGGAGCCAATAGTTCATTTGGATTGAAACTCGTAAAAATAGTCGTTAGTGTTTGATTAGACAAACATCGTTCCGCACGACGAGTGGAATCTGTGATTAGAGAGTTTTTTGATGGCAGGTACCGACCTATCTACTCGTACTTGCCATATCAGATGAAGTTGAATAAAGATGCATGTGTTTGAAAATAATTAATTTTCACTGCCATTAAAATGTTTCACACCTACGAATAAAATAAATACACATGCACGGCCTGTTACGTAGGCACAGTATGGCGGAAAAGGCTTTAACCCGTTGTGTATTAAATTATTTGAAATTATGTAGAAAGCTTTGTCCAAGTCGACCAAAGTTTTATAACATCTTTCACGTTTGTAAAATAGTGCGATCATTTTATAAGATTGAGACAGAAAGCTTTAGAATAGTAGCCGGCTAAGGGTTAATAGATTCAGAGGACGGACAGCAGCGTGCTCTGGAAAAAACCATCAAACTGCGCTCGACAACCCGCCTGCCAAGCGTGTCGAGTATTGGCAAAACCCTCCTTTATGGGGGAGGCCTATGTTCAGTAGTGGACTACCAACGGCTGAGATGATGATGATGATGAAGTTCTTCCGAAATTGGAACGCGTGTCGCCATTAAAAACATACTCAGTTCTTACTTAACCTCACATTATTCAAGTTCTAAATGAATCGGCGATTATAAGAGGACTGCGAATAACATTCTCTATCCGGCAATATAGATACGAGTAGTAGTAAGGTTTTCTAGGTCCAGCTTCCTTGGATTCCATTTATTTTAATATATAATGGAAAACCAGAATTTAACAATTTAATAGAACACACACTCAAACACACAAACCTTTTAAAAAATATGTTCGATGTACATAACATAATAATTGACCTCGCTCAGCATCAGCATAACACGGTATATCGAGTGGCCTGCACCAGAATGCGCCAGAACGCGTGATTTTTGTTCGCAAAATCACGCATCCGCAGTTGCGAGACGGTGTTCGCGATGGTTCGATCCCACGAACTCATTCAGTTTATTGCTGATTCCAGTGTAACAGCGTTTATTTTATATTATGTCCAGTTTGCTGGATACAGATTTCTGAAATATAAATTGTTAAGGCATACCTTAGTAGGTATGCTTAGTGTAGGGTTCCATACCCTAAAAACTTACAGCGTTAAATTACACGTTACGTAAAAGCTACAGCGTTCTAATAAAATCGTCATCTAGTTCCAATATACTGCTAACATGTTTATAACCACAAATTTTTTGTTAAATATAAAAAAGAAAGAGTAACAAACATCCATCCATCCATTCATCCAACCATCCTCACAAACTTTCGCATAAATAATATTAGTAGGAAGTAGGATAATGCAAGGTTTATTACCTATCAGCTAATTGGTTTGTTAATCCGCAAGTTAAATGCGATTCAATGAGCCGGCAAACTCCTCTAAGTTATTAATCACTCACTATTCACTAATATTCATAATACTTAATGCAATATATATTTTTGACTACCGTAAATTAAAATAGCAGGTATTAGGCGAGTTTATAATAATATTATGTAAGATATATTCCATTGCTGCCGAATTAAATCGAAAAAATATTTACACGTACGCGACACTTATTTTAAGTACGTATACATACATACATATTCGATAAATTTAACGTTCATATTAAGATATATTTTCGTGGAAATATGATTCCCAAAGTCATGTTATTTCATAATTTTGCGTACTTCATAGAAATTGTTTGTAACTCAGCTTTGCTTAGCAATTTTACCACGAAGATTGCCGTCGGGTTTATATTAATTACCAGCTGATGCCCGCGACTTCGTCCGCGTGGTATTTATTATTCCTCCAATTAAAATTTTAATATTAAGAAATAATGAAACATGAACTTTTCCATTCGCACAACACATTCCGCTGCTTTCTTTTTGCCATTTCAGAGCTTCACAAAAAATACACTTTAATATCATTCCACCTATAAATGAAAATGATCCTGGGTGAAAATATTAACGCACTTTTTTCTTTCTCTATCCAGGGGTATTGTAAATCATCTGAATCTTCAGATGAAACCGACATTAGTATTTCATTTACTCTCTCCCTTTCTGTCAGTAATAAATCCTCACGTTCCTGACGCACACGTTCAGAGCCATCCCTGCCAAAATCTTATCGCTGCTGGTGTTGATCATCAGTTTCTAAAGCTCTAGCAATATCCTGACGATCTCGAGGGTTACGTATGTGCTCCTCACGCTGGGTAAAAGATTGTGAGGCGTAAGATAATGAATAACGCTCACGATCAGCTGTTAGTCGGGCATCCCTTTCTTGACTGCTTTCCAGCGATCGAGACGCAGCCTGCGGCTACGCTGAGAGTTCACGTGATGTAAAATACTATCAGCGCCATTTAGTTTATTTATTGATGAAATACGCTATGCTAGACACTGTTTTTCTAAGGTTTTACTTTTTCCGGAATCTCGGAATCTCACTATAAATAATTTTTTAGTGTATATATTGTTTTATTGTATTGATACCGGCAATATCAATATTTAATTAGGTGCATAATAATTGTATAATAAGCTATTAAAGTAATTTTTTTTTAACTATCCCACGGAAACTCTTTAATTTTTCGGGATCAAAAGTATCCTATATGTTGACTAGGGATATAAGCTACCACCAGGTCCAGTCGTTTCGGATATTAGCCCGTAAAAACAGACAGACAAACAGACAAACCGGTATCGTTTATTCTCTGTAAAAGAATGTGTCCAAAAATCATAACATATATTTTCAAAAACGACGGAAATATAACATAAAAAACATGCAATCACACATTTTAGAAGGGGTAGGCAAAGGTGTACCCGAAATTCAGTCCCGTGAGATTTCCCCAGTATGTTAATGGTCCAATGTATAATAGGGGCGAGCTTATTGCCATCTACCGGATATACACACAGTTCCAAACTCCAGGCTGTCACTGAAATAATTCATGAAAAAATCCAATAACACTCATTATAAGACAGTCGATGTTGCGCCCACTACTCTACCAACGCACTGTTATATACTATATATACACTTATAAAAATATGTTTTATGAGTTGACTCTTTCTTACAATAATTAATTGACTGGTATAAATATCATCATCTCAGCCGTTGGTAATCCACTCCTGAACATAGGCCTCCCCCATAAAGGGGGGTTTTGCCAATACTCGACACGCTTGGCAGGCGGGTTGTCGAGCGCAGTTTGATGGTTTTTTGCAGAGGACGCTGCTGCCCGTCCTTTGGATCTGTTAACCCTTAGCCGGCTGTTACGGCAACCGCGGTGAGAGAGGGTGGAGCACTATTCTAAAGCCGGTAACTCCACGGCGGTATGAATATGAACACATAATATATTTATTAATTACTTTAATAATATATGTGTAAATGATGTATGTGACAAATAGCTTTGGCAATTACCTGGCAATACATTAGGTATATATAATAAATTATCTTACTTGTTGAATGATTCCAGCATATTTCTGACATTTCGAAGCAAACCTTAAAAGCTAACTGAAATGCGAATGAACCTAACAAAATTCCTAGTAAAAAGCTAAAAATGGACTGACTTCTAAAGGTGGTGATAGACCTGAGCATTTCAGCGAGCTGAACATTGACCATTCGCGTTTTTCCAATTTTATCGAGCTGAAAATTGAGTACATTGAGAATTCACAAGAATGATACATTACAACGAAATGCTCAAGTCTATCACCACCCAAAAGGTCTAAAGGCCTTCAAAATATAGACCCACGTACTTTGGTTTTACCAGCACAATAATTATAAAAGAATTTCAGATATAAACTTATCGAGATAAATAAATTATTTGCTTAATGGATTTATTGTAAAGGTGATTTTTTGAAATTTGATAGTAACCATGCTCAAAAATGTTACATTACCAGCAACTGCCTCAGTGTAAGCCACGCTTTATACGTGTATTTAATATGGATATCGTACGCTTGCAAACCCCACCTGATTGATAACATTATGTAAAAAATTATCTTATTACCCGTCTGATATCGGGTCAACACGTATTGTCAGTCACTCCTGTGGTTCCTGTGGGCAGACCCCCGTCACTCCATACAATCGGCCGCGCGCAATAGCCAACTACTACTACGTAGAAAACATAACGTGTGTACACGCGTCAAATGTGTGCGTAAGTACGGACTTTACTCGTTGACTGCCTGGTCGCATGCCACGTAAAATTGCGGGGAGAGGTGAGTGTCGCTTTTTTACATAGTAATAGTTAGTATTCTTGCCGGGGAGGCCTTGCTCTCTCTGCCTTGCTCGAGGGACTAGTTTAGGTTTTCAGCATGAATTCACTGCATTAAATTACGCCCGAGCTATGCAGCGTTCGTGGTGGAGAGGTCACTTGAATCTTCAGTCACGAGCGCGATAAATGCGTTCCTTGAATCATTATAGGTACATACACAGATCAGGATGAAAGAGGTGGTACATACATGTCCAAGGCCAATAAAGTAATGCAAATATTCGTCGAGAAGGAGCCAGTACAAAAAATCACACAACAGCATTTTTGAAATATATTTTATTAATATTAAATCTTTTTTTATTAAAAAGATTTGACTTTACAATTCGTTTGATGTGGGACAGTCCTCAAAACAGGAATGTTCCCGAGTCCCTGCCGAATCTGGATTTGGGATGGACGTATATTCTATGCAGACCACAATACATATCTGTTACATGTCAAGTTGAACAACGCATGTACCGGAATGTATGTGTTATAATAAAACATAACATAACATCAAGCCCTTTTCCCAAAGAGGTAGCAGGGGGGGGGGGGGGGCAACTGGGTCCTGGGTAAATGGGTATTACAAAGGACCCAGTTCTATACTAGGTACACCCAAATTTCGCTTGTTTTGTTATTTTAGTTCCCATGTAATAGGGGGCGAGTCTATTGTGCCTTTATGTCATCTATTGGGCACTATGGCAGACTTCATAGGCTGTCATTGAGAAAATTATGGAAAAATCCAATAACACTTTTCCCTGACCTGGGGATTTAACCCGGGACTTCATGAGCGGCAGTAGAGCTTGCGACCACTAAGTACGCCACCGAGACAGAGACCTTCATAAAACTTAGCGAACCTTCAGACAAGCGACGCCGACATAATATGTATTCTACTGTTCTTTGTCATATAAATTAGCGCCCGACCATAGCGCCGCGTTAGCGTCGCGTTGTCGTTGACATTACACCGACGTTCGTCTGAAAGTTCGCTTACTAATACTATATTATTTAGGTCATTGGCACATAGACAGACAACTTAACTTGACTTATGACACAGCTTCCCCTCGGGCGAAAAGTTGCACTGACAGTGGCGGCTTCTATAATCAAATGATCGAAATATTATGTCAATCACAGAAGCCATTGTTACGTCGTCCTGCGAAGCACACGGGATTCGTGATTAGATAGCCTTGTGAGCTCTGGCCCGCTTCACATAGTAGAAACGAACCAATATGAGGTACCTCACTGTTAGTACAATTCTGCCTAACGTTAGATCAATATCAGCAATATAATCAATATTATAAGTATAAATAGTATACTGCCTCGGTGGCGTAGTGGGCGCATGCTCGACTGCCAGTCAAGAGGTCCCGGGTTCGATCCCCGGGTCAGGCAAAGTGTTAAATATTCGATTTTTCCATTAGGAATTATCTCAATAACTGCCTGGAGTCTGGAACTGTGCCCGGTAGATGGCAATAGGCTCGCCCCCTATTACATGGGACCAATAACATACTGGCGAAATGTGGGTGTATCTACTGTGGGACTGAGTCCTGGGTACACCTCTGCCTACCCCTTCGGGAAAAAAGGCGTGAATGTATTTATGTATGTATGTATAAATAGTATATTATAGTACAATAGGTTGTTAGCAATATATTTGATCAGTAAATATATTTAATCAGGAATAAGTCCTGTGGAAAGACAATAAATCACTTTCGTTAGCGTTCAATGGAATATATTATTCTACATAGCTCGAATATCTACACTGTTAGCCTCCTCGTAGCTTCGTATAACTGCTACGCGCAAAATATTCCGTAGCATACCTATTCGTATGCTGCATAGCGTCAACTTCATGTAAACTTATTATGTCTATCACTTTTTTTACTGCATTTTTTGCCTTACCTCTATAATCGAGTTTCATTTTAGGTTCCGGAAAAATCAAGGGCACCCGTAGCAACGTACATTTTTACTTTGATGTTGTACGTATTTGATGTCGACGCCAGAGCGTAGTTAACAGAATTTGTCGCCAATAGGGATATCACATCACTAGCGGCCCCGTTGGGTTAACTTACTCGTATATAACATGCTTTTGATATGACCTACATACTCTCTCTCATTTCTGATTACCTGGTACCCAATTTAACTTGAGACTAATTTGGAATTTCAATTATGAGATAGATAGTTTTGCAAGCACTGAAATAATAATACATTTTTACTGCCTCTGTAGGTCGTTAGCTCGACGGCCGATCATGAGGTCCGGGATTCGATCCCTAGGTCAGGCAGTGTTATTCGATTTCCATTAGGAATTATCTCAATGCCAGCCTGGAGTCTGAAACTAGGCCCTGTAGATGGCAATAGATAAAAAAATAAATAATAATAAATAAATAGGCTGGCCCCCTATAACATGTGATTTGTGATCAATAACATACTGGCGAAATATGGGTGTACCTACTATGGGACTGAGCCTTTTGTGTGCCTACCACTTCTGGAAAAGGGCATCATGGTTGTATTATTATGGGAAATAGACTTTTGTTTAATGGTAAGTAATAACATAATATATCATCGCGCCTTTTTTCTGAAGGGGTATTACGAGGAAAAGTTACTACAACAATTTTTTTAATCATTTTACAATAGAATTCGGTTACAAAAGTTGCCATCAGAGCTCAAAGTGCATTCAATCATATAATGTTCGCTTGGAAATGAAATATATTTTTAGCCCCACACACAATCCCTAGACTGTACCATCGACAATATACCCAAATAGAGCTCACACCACGTAGGCGATATTCAAAATCAATTGTTTACTTGAGTTTGACTGCTTCTGTGGCGTAGTGGTTCGATTATGAGGTCTCGGATTAAATCCCCACGTCAGGCCTCAGACCGAAAATGTTATTAGATTTTCCATTAGGAATTTTCTTAATGACAGCCTCGAGTCGGGAAATGTGCCCGGTATATGGCGATAGGTTCGCTTCCTATTACATGGGACTAAAAAAGCATAACTGGCGAAGCACCTATTATTTCTTTTAGGTTGTACAACTTACTAGAAGTCAGAAGGGGCACACAACAAATGGTCGTGATGTGCAAAATCCTTCGTGGAAGAATTAACGCACCAAAGTTGCATGATGACCTGTTTCGATTGTATGCCCTAAATAGCTACAGTAGGAACAGAAAGCATAAGCTGCTTGACGTTCCATGGTGTCGCACGTGCCAATGCGCCCAACGCATGGCTGAATGAGCCCTTAGTGACTGAAACAAGACATTTTTTTGCTAAGTAGCAAAGAGTTATAAGACGTAAAAGCTTGATTTGTGTTAGATTTAAAGTGAACCACATTGATCCCTCCGGACCCTGACGACCACGGAATAGGATCGGAGATAAGCCTTTTACTGCTTCAATACTTTGAATTTAAAATGGATCGTTCGCGTACGTTAGAGAATAATGTAGGTTCCAACGTTTGTAGAGCGTTTACTTTGAATGGTGACAAAGGATTATAGGTGAATAGGTTTTCTTTGTAGTATTGATGCACGTTTTCAAATAAGATCATTATAATAAGATTAATCTTTGAAACTTCTGTGATTAAATGAATTTTTGGTTTCCGTTATGCTTACGACGATCTGGAAACTAACATTAATTATGTCACTAGCTTTAGACAATATAGACTAGCGTAAAAAGTGTTTCTTACGCAATATTATTTATATAACGGACCGAAAACTAATCAGTAACTGTTGCCGTGACTACTAAGTACGTTGTACAAAAAATATGAGAAATTAGCTATGCCTCGCGGCCGTGTACCGTGTACCGTGTACCGTGTACCATGTACCGTGCAGCCACCTAGTGGGAATATCGGGATAAATTGTGTGTATATGTGTTATTCCAGGGTCTAAACTATTTACATACCGAATTTCAGCCCAATTGGTTCAGTAGTTTTGGCATGAAAGCATAGCAAACTAGGACGATCTAGGACGATTATTCGTTCAAGATAGCAAACATCCATCCATCCCCCTCCTCACAAACTTTCGCATTTATAATATTATAAGTAGGATTAGTAGGAAATAGGTAAGTAAGTAATCTATATACATAGTAAGATTGGTCATAATTAATAATAATAATAATAATATGGGAAAACTTCCACACACGGTCATCTGGTCCAAAACTAGGCTAGAAACCTGTACTATGGTAACCAGATGACTGATATACATACTTATATAAGCTTATAACACCCAGACATAGATCAAACAGACATGTTCATGCACACAAATGTTTGACCTGGCCGGGGATCGAACCCGGGTCCTGCGGCACAGAAAGCAGAGTTACTACCGTCTTAGCCAACGAGGCTGTCTATCGCTGATAATCAAGTGATCAGGCTGAGTGATATACTTCACAATTACTATGTATTGGTCTATAAACAACAGAGAGTAATTAACTGTAAGTTTAATCTGAGTCTTCCAACTTTGCTTTGTGGCTTTAGACATGAACTTATTGCTTTCGCTTCTTGCACGTCGCGATCAGTGTTTGCAAACTGATGTTAGTATATCTATTGTGTACAGGTAACGACTACATTAAAAGTGTAATTATTTAGGTACTAAAGTTTAAAGGAGACAAAACTCGAGTGCGGGATTGACGCGTGTCGTATCGGGAGTAGGACAAGGAAAACTATGTTTGTGAATGTCAATTAAGTTAATGAACCCGACCCGTTTCCAACTTCTCTCTGCGCTGGCCTTTGGATATTTTTTAAATCTGCTTCAGAAGATTATTTGTATAAAGGTGATGATAGCTCATTTCTTCTAGCAGAACATCGAGCATTCGCCGTTTTTTCCGTACCTGAAAAAGAAAAAGGAACCCTTATAGGTGATTAGATAGATAGATAGATAATACTTTATTATACACCACACACAAAGAAAATAACATTACAGGACACAGCAACTAAACTTAAATGTACAAGCGGCGGAAAAACAAACACAACGTGGTGAGTGACAAGTGGACAAAGTGATTACTAACATTTTTGCTGTAGTTTTCAGCTAGATGGCGCTGTATGTTCTTAGTAGGTGTATTGTTTTGTTTAGGTATTTAAGTATGGAACCCTACACTATGCATAGATAGAGAGATAAACTCTTTAATGCTACATTACAAACTAGAATTAGCCTTAAAATGAAAATATAAAATTTTAATTAAAACAATTAATAATAGTGCGATCTCTTCCTGACAACCGTGCAAGGAGAGGAAAGTACCGTAAATCACATTTGGTCGGCACATATATAATATACATACCTATATGCCTTAACAATTTATTTATTTTATCGAACCGAATATCATACAAGACGCTCGATGCTTAGGACTTAATACGCACATAAACTGTGAGCATTTCGGAGAGCGCAGTATCGAGTATTCACAAGAATGATAATGGAAATGCTCTTCGTAACTGTGCATTTCTTAGTAATGTTGGTAATGTACCATTTGTGCGTATGGTAAACGAGGATAGACGAACCAGATTCCGGAAGTTGTTCATGTTTCCACTTTCAATAACTGCTCTAGACAAAAATAGTTATTGCAAACAAATAAAGCATGGTTGAATAAATCCATATCGGCTTTTATTTACATGAATGGTTTTGTCAAAGCGTACGTATATTATTGTATTGATTTTTCGATTGGAAGTGTGAGAGTAGTGTTAGTTTAAATATATGTGAGGTGAAGATATTATTGATTCAGAGAGCTCTCAGCCGATCGACAACCATTGTCGGGTACCGGTTTAGCCTCTTTTCGAGTGCCTTCAGGGACTGATGTTATTATCTGATCCAATGTCGGTGCAAGTTCCTTTCTGAACGGGAGATAAAAATGAGCAAAGGTACAAGTTTTTACATAAAGGTGTAGGTACAACTTCAGAGCTTGCTATAAATACTCATATTATATAGATACCAATAACGCTTCTAATGGTGTATATACACTGCTTTTCGTCCCACTAATCCTCAGATCATACAAACAAGGTCTGAGAACTAATCACACCATAACAATCTCACTCGAACTGCTACTTTTTTATATTATCTTCTGTTTAATACAACTATTTTCTGCATCCTATGCAGTCCATATAACTTATGGACTGGTTTTATAAGTAAGCTTGCCTCTGGTCAACGTCACACTATAATATAATTTAAATTAATAAATACTGTTGGCCTCCTATTATTAAAAGACCTATTAAATAAATAAACTAAATATTATAAAGTTAGGATGACTGGGAAAATCTGAAATCACCTTTGAAATGCGATTGTATCACACCTCGCTGAAATGAAATATCAAACGAATATCTATAGCAAGTTTCTACTTGTATAGCTTAAATATATTTTATGTATAATATACATAAAATGTATATATACCTACTCGTATGTATGATCCTGGAACATATACCTATAGTTAGGTAATTATAGTTATTTGAAACCGCGGCCGCATTTAGTTTTTAATAAATTGTAGTCTTATTACGATATGTTACGAGTATTTCCAACCCACGGCTTTACCCACATTCGCTCGAGAATGCAGCAACTCAAAGGCAAATAAAACCGCAACGATACGATGAGCAGACTCAGCGGAGAGAAGAGTTTAATCTCCGTGTAGCGACGTAGTTTTATGTGTTTTGTAAGACAGTTCTTACTACCCACTCTCTTCTACAAGACTTACCTTCTTAATTGGGCATTGATGTTATATTATTTGGAACTTTGCTTCATAACCAAGTGCTTTCTTGGTTATATTAGCACAAAATCACAGAAAACAGACCTAAGATTAGTTAAGTTACGCTGTACATTGTGTAATGGATACTTTGTCTGAAAGGGCCAAATTTAATAATGGACCGGAGCAATTAGACTGTAAGCAAAAATCGTCTACATTCTAAAGGCACCTAGATAAATTTATTTATTCATTATCATCACTAGTTATCATTTGTCCCCTGTTGGGTAAGGCTTCCCTACTCTCTATGATTCTGCCTTGCATTTTTGTCTCTCGCCATTTTTATCTAGCTGCTTCCCGCAACTTTTAGTTGTAACTATCCATTTCTTACTACATACATAGTTTATTATGTAGGTAGAAATTTAATCTGAACAAGTTGGTTTTATGCCAAGTATTATTGATAAAATACGTGTAGTGCATACTTATTGTCTAACTTTAAGACAAGCTCGCTAAGCTTCACCCAGGGAGCCAATGTTTATTATTAATATGAGAATGTACCTTAGACGTTAATCAATTAATTTTAATTAATATCTTGTCAGGGTGCCCGTCTCTTCACATTAATATACAGTTTGCTAGTCGTATTAAGGAGTTTTATTACTCGCATGGAAGAACTCTTTGAATAATATTATGGAAATAAAGTGTGACAATTGTGCGCTCTTTGGCGATGCTTATGTCGGTGGTAACTGGAAAGGGTGCGTGGGGTCGCCTCACTGCCTTAAAGTTGTTTACAAGTAATTTTCGTAAAACGTTCGAGGAGTCGTCGAGAAATTTTATTTGAGAGTATTTTGTAAATTGATGAGGTCAGTCACTTGAGAGTAAAATTGCTATCATTGAGGTAATGCTTATATATAGGTATTCTTGAGAAATGAGTTAAATAAAATATTGAACGAATGCAAGAGCGTGAAACAAGACATTTTTATCAGTTGAAGTGAAGTTTTATGAGTTGTATAGAGGTTTAATAAGTTTTCTGGTGTAAATCCTATCTAAACTAAAACTAGGTAAAAGTTGAATAACATAACGCGAGAGAGCTCGAGAAACGAGTAATTCTAACTTAAATTGAAAATGTTTATTACATTTCAATTCTTTTTAAGTGATGAATTGGTTTCTACTGATGAGTGAAGCCAGTATAAACCAAATACATATAACAAGTGACATCAGAATAATATGTATAATATCGCTCAGGAAATTTAATCAACTATAGCGACAAAATTTCCATTTCGGCGCCAAGTTTACTCTTCTCCTTTAATTTTTGATGAGTTGGTACGCACCGTGAAATTGTGTTACCTATTTGATTTTTCACGTTTTTAGTTAAAATTCTTATCATAAAATAAAAGACAAAAGAAGAAAATTACAAAATTTTGAGAATCGTGTATTTAGCTAAGTATAATTAACGACATTCCTTTTACTGTGGAATTTATGATATTATGAGAATCGCGTATTTAGCTAAGTATAATTAACAAAATTCCTTTTACTGTGGAATTTAGTAGAACTCCGAACGTTTTTGTTTTTTTTTCGTTTATGGTTGAATAACATAATGTTATTATACTACTTTTATGTAATGATGAAGGGAAGTAATGAGGAAAACAAGCTGAATAGGTACCTACCTAAAATAATCAACTGAAGAATAGTAATTGCACACCGTATGTACTAAAAAGATCATATATAAATAGGTAATATCTATTTCTAATAGTAATCTTATTTACTTTCAATTAAAATTACTCGTTAATGGGTACTATACGCGTTCAGTGCCAATTGCCAATAAAACAGAATCATTTAATAGAGACTGGCATTTAAGATGAAATCCGCCCAACGCTACAACGCATTGCTGCTATTTTTCTAAGAGCGCTCAGGGCCTAAAATAAGCCAAAAATAGACTCTTAAATCAATTAAAAATTATAATGGATTTATTAATAGGTTTATGTAGATAAGTTCGATTGCTATAGCCATGGGCAGACAATATATTAGATATTATGACTTAATATTATCTACATAATTCCTATGACTTCCTCGGTGGCGAAGTGGTTAAATGATGGCACTGACGACCTGGAGAGTCTGGGATTGAGTCTGCAGTAGCAATAGGCTCGTCCCCTATGACAAGGAACTAACTGGCGAAGTGTGGGTACAAACATCTACTATGAGATTGGGTCCTGAGTACACCTCTGCCTACCCTTTCGGGAAAAAGGCGTGATGTGACATTATTAATATGAGTCATAAATATATTTTAACTAAATAATTAATTCTTCTTTGAGTATAATTTGTATCTTTGAGAGCATTATGAACATAATATTAAAACCAAATAATTAATTCATGCTTGGGTCAGAACAGCCCATACAAATAAAATTAATGGGTTTCTTTATCTAATCGCGATGAGAATTTTGGAAAAATTATATTTAATACTTCAAGAACCCACTCCTAACCCACTACTAAATTGTTAACAATGTGTACTTTTTACCTTTTTTATTTTTTAATGGTTATAATTAAAAACCCTTTGAGAGTTTACTTATGGAAGCTAAAATAGAACTTTATGATAGTGATCTATGAACCAGTGGGAAAAACATTAACTACCCACGCTTTATTTTATAATATTAATATTTCTCGTGAGATTAATAAATTACTTGTATTTTATTACTAATGCCTGGCGAGCGGCGAGACGTAGCGTAGGTTGTACGTACGTAGGTTTCAGTTCATTTTCATAGTAACACTCAGCGGCAATATCTCCATTGATAGAAGTAAAGAAAAATGCATTAATTACCCAACCTTAATAACAAACACGTAATTACATCAGCTAGCACATATATTGAACAGTGGTTGTGGTAATCGACTTGTGCTCAGCATGTACTGCGCTCGGCGCACCATGCACAGTGCTGTTTTTCAGGACGTACCGTCTTATTCAGATTTATACATATTTATCCCTGTGGCATATGCACATCATGCCAAATGACTAAATTATTATTATAATAAATTATTATATGAGTACTTTTCTTTACAACTTCTTCTATAAATATTACTTTGATTTCAATCAACATTACGATTACATTATGATTAATACATATTACTTTTAATTAAAACAGACCTTATAACATAATATATTATCTTAACATAATATATCATCTTTTGTATCCATACAATGAATATCTATTTTATTTATTATCAGCACAATACAATTTATTATTTTAGTTCACTGAACACAGGACGCGAACCCAAACCATGATGGATCATTATATCAGAGATAAGTAATTATCTAACAATCGATATCCACCTATATTATGTACTATTATAATTATGTTTTTTAACATTATCTCGTCCTCTGCAACTTCTGCTTAACAATAGTTTATGTTTTAGCTTACGTTTTAAAGTAAATAGTATGGAGTTTGAGTCTCAGCGGCGGAGGCAGGTCATTCCACACCTTCGGATAGAAGTACAGACATGTTTTAAATCCATAAAATATAATATTCAACGTAGGTCTGCCACTTAATGATGAAGAATGTTAAACGCTTATGCAATTTCCTTCCTTGTGTTTATCTATATAGACATTTTTATTGTATTGTTTAAAATAGATGTATGCGGACGCATATTTGCGGAGCAAAAATATCTTTATCACTTGGCAGATGTCCTGGCGACCGCGCGACCGAAGCGATGTAATAATACTATGGTATTTATGTATCTGTACATGTAAATCTACATACATATATACTATGAAATGTCGCGTGGTTTTACGAACATGTCACACTTTTGCTAGTTATTCATCCGCCAAGTAGTAATGTGCAAGCATCACTGTGTTCCGGTATGAAGGGCAATGTTACCAGCGAAATTACTGGGCATGATGAGATTCTACAACTCATATCTCAGGGTGACAGGCGCAGTGCAGTGCCGCGCAGAATTTTGAATTTTAAAACACTGGGTGGCACTGTGTCTGATATGGGCAATCATGATGCTTATCATCAGGCACCTGATTTGCTCGTCTTGTCACACTTTATCATAAAAAAAAAAAAAAAAAAAAAAAAAAAACGTGGTATCTCGCGCATATGTTTGAAAATTTATACTTACGTAACATCATGTTGACCCGCCTTTACACTGTCATATCAGCGCCTGGCCCGAAAGGAAAATGGTAGGGAATGTTTCTATTTACTTACATTCATAGGTACAGGTAATGGCAACGAGTCATACACGATATTCACTCACGGTCAGAATGTGCGGTTTTTGTCCATGCGTTTAAAAAAAACTTATGGCTGACGTAGAGTCGCGTCTCCTGAGTGCGCAATACGTTTCTATATGCGTAAAAATTTACATAAATTAAAATTAAATAGTGACCTTCATAATTTTAATACTAGGAATAAAGACAAAATAGCTGTACCTAGCTTAAGATTATCTAAAACAAATAAAAAGACATTCTTAGGAAATAGTGTACGTTTCTATAATAAAATCCCAAAAGAGATAACTTGGGCTCTCAGAGGGTAAATTCAAAACCTATATAAAATCTGCTTTACTAAAGAAGGCTTATTATAAAGTCAACTAGTACATAGAGGACAAAGATGCCTGAAAAACTTCTGCAAAGAAAACGAATGTAACCAAACCAAATATTGTGAAACTATCTGTTGAAAAAATTAAGCCCTACAAGTTTCTTGTGCGTTCTTCTTGTAGAGGTATCTTTGCGAACGCACGGTAGACTCAGTACTGTTAATCTTCATTGACGTGCAAAAGTGTCAGATTATGAAGTTACCTATTTGAATAAATCTGTTTGAGTTTGAGTTTTTGAGTTTGAACATCGCACAATAAAGAACAAAACTCGATTATAAGGTCGTATTTTACTGAAGATACTTCTATATAATTCTATATAGCCATAATAATTATTAATGTAAAGAATAAATAGTCCTCGCATAATATTAATAAATATGCTCGTCGTAATTATCATTAACGTTTTACCCGCGTAGACATAGTTCCTTATGTTATTCCAGGGTCTAAGCTACCTACATTCCAAATTTCATCCCAATCAGTTCAATAGTTTTGGCGTGAAAAAGTAACAACCATCCATTCATCCTCACAAACTTTCACATTTTTTATATTAGTAGGATAATATTGAGTATATTCCTTACGTAGCATCTGCATCATTCATGACGTCGTTGGGATATCCGCTGATTTTATTAATATGCCATTATGTGGCGCAACGAGCATATTTTACGTTAGCACATTATCATAAAAATATTTAATCACTATGCTTGTAAAGTGAAATTTTGTAGGTCGATGATAAATTGACTCGGTAACTGCTGGACTGCCTCGATGGCGTACTGGGCTCAAGCTCGACAGCCGACCAAGAGGTCCAGGGTTCGATCCCCAGGTCAGGAAAAGTGTTAAATATTGGTCATTTCCTGCTTGGAGTCTGGAACTGTGCCTGGTAGATGGCCATATACTACCATTACACGGGACCAATAACATACTGGCGAAATGTGGGTGTGCCTACTATAGGACTGAGTCCTGGGTACACCTCTGCCTACCCCTTCGGGAAAAAGGCGTGATAAATTTGCATAAATTTCCCCAATACACTTTGCTTGTCATTTCTTTATGTCAAGTAGGGCATTGTCGAGTAAAACCAATTCAAGTCTTCATCTATCAAAGGAAATTTGGAGTTCGTAAGTCGTAACACGGATGGCTTCACTAGTCTCTAATTACTGACTGCTGGAGGTCCTTGATCTTTCTTTGAGGTTCGAGGCTCAAGGCCAGCGCTTAGGAGAAAAAACCTACTTTAAATTCATATATCTTCAAAATTTCTGAAGATTACGGTGTCTGTGGTTGTACGTTTAATCACATGTTTAATTTGGCCCAAGTAAAATTCTACGTGGTTATTTTAAGCATCGATAGGAGCGTGCTATTTGCTATTTTTAAATCGCATTTATTTACCTATAAACCGCTGCGCATTGTCGGCTGTGTTTACATTGTGTAATCACCATGTGATCTATGTTTGACATGATGTATGGCGGGTGGCGCCACGTGTCTGACATCTTTCGTCAACACGATGGTACGACGTACCATCATGTGTCTTGGTACGTCTACCAAGGTGACAATAGTCTCGCGGCTCGCAGACAGACGCTACTCTGGAAATATTTCTATTTTGGCATGTCGCAAGTGTGGTTAGCGGGAGACCCGGCGACTCGTCGCGTCGCACGTCGGCGGCCAATGCCGGGGGCGCCCGCGCACTCCGCCTTTAGTACGCGCGCATGATTCCCGGACTTAACACGTCCACACCAGACGCCAGACGCGTTCCCTTTATCATAAACGTATATCGATACTTCCACGTTAATAGTGATCAAAGTGACCGTCACCATTAGGTTCAAGTGATTATTAAAGAAGGAGTACTATCAACATGGGTTACGTTGTTTAGATAATAAAAATACCAGGTGTTTGGGATGTTTCAGTACTTAAGAGATGTGTGGAAAAAACGCATATATACTCATTGTGCATAAAAGCAAACGTCAATACGTATACTAAAAGTAGATGCACGTCAGAGAGGCAAAGGTACACTTTTAGGGATTTATCATTGTCTTTCAATAGTTCTGAGTACCTATAATATACATATTTAATGATGTTTTCCTTCTAGACGATTTATTTGTGTATGTCCCAGCAGTTACTGTTATTTCAATCCTTTGAAGGTCAACTTCGGTCACAACACGATAGTGACTCATGTCATGTACCTATTAAACATAGAGTTTACTGAACTAGATTGACAAGGACAAATTAATGTACCTATTGGCTATTGGATAATCGGAATCAGACTTCATTAGTTAAAAATTAGTCGATTGAACTCTATCAGCCGATACTAACATTAATAAAAACATCAACAAGGAATGTATGAGTCTATGCAGCAGATCAAATGATGTAATCACACAATAGGCTCGTTTAGGAATGATCATCGCTAACGTATCTAACAGATATCATTGTTTGTTCAGTGATAAAATGATGCCAGAGGTGCTGTGCGCGCGCAGATCGCTTCATCGCGCGTCATTCACTAAACCAAATTAGGTGTTTACTGTGACCACCTGACTAACGGCACTTGGCACAACAAAACATTTCGATTAATCCTTAAGTGAAGAGCAAAATAGTGAAGTGACAGTGAACCCTGTTTGGATAGTGTAAAGCTTAGTGCGTCGGAGAGTCGGCACAGCGATATGTTGTTGCATGGCGGCGGTGAACTGAGAGGGGTACAACGGAGACGCTCAGGGCCTTGCGGAGTTCGATGCTGTCGTGGGGCAGGGGGAGCCCCGCGGGCAGCTCGAAGCCCGCGGCGGCGCCTCCGAGAGCTCGCCACACGTTGCCGCCGCCGGCGCCAGCGCTCTCCAGCGAGGAAGCCACCGACTGCGAAGCCGTTGAAAGCTCGCTACTCGCGGGCACCACCGCCGTGGCTAGAAGACGACACGCCATAAAACTTAAAAGAAAATCGAAAATTGCCTTCAGAGTTATCAGGTCTGTGTTCGCTCTTATTCTCATTTTGTTTTCACCTGCCGTGAATCACGAAAAGCTTTTAACTAAACCGTGTTTTCTTTGCAAACATTAGCAATGCTAGTCTCATAAATTCTAACGTTTTTAGGTTTGTTTGACTTTGCAACAATTATTGATTGTCGGTAGGTACTTACTTACCTTTGAAAATAAATCACTATACCGCTATATATTCAAAGGTACAGTAAATTTTTTTTGCAAGTACCTAGCTTAAAAGATATTAAAATATGAGTTTGTCTTGGAACAACAAAAAATAATATATCCTATTTAGTCTTTTCTCAGAAACCAGATCTTTACCAAAATATATTTAGATTTTAAATAGCCTATAGTCTATAGATACCCTATTCAGAATAAGTTGCCTACCTAACTTACCTACTCGTACAGGCCATCAGTTTTCAATAATACTGGTAACTGCTGTATTGCCCATAGAATGCAGAGGCCGACGATTGACGACACTATGCGAATTTGTTCGAGCTTATTGTTGTTCGAGGATCGAGGTCGGCAATGAATAGACCACGTATCCCTTAGAATTTAGGTGCCAAGCTATTCAATACAGCTTGTGTTTGGACGGATGTCCATAGAACCTTTAGACCCGTTTGTAGCTAATAATTTACTCAACAATCAACAATGATGAATGACGATGCTGATGAGACCGGCATTATGCAATGATGTCAAACAATTAAAATGACAATCATAAATTAGCATCAGTGTCCAGTTCTGTTACCTGTTTATTCAAGGCCTTTACTAAACATTTTAATCGATTTAAAAAAAGGATGGCTACTACCATTTTATATAAATGTAATTTATCGTTTAAAAATTAAGGCTCCAAGGAGAAAATGAGACCATATTGATCACATTTTCGTCAAGTCGATCAAGTGATAATAAAATCTCTGGTAAATTGTACCTCTTTTGTATGGGCTTGATTTTATTTGAAAAAATATTTTCAAAATACTCTAGGTACGTATTTGTTTATGTACATAAGTACACATGTATATTATATGTACATAAATTGTACTAAATAAGTACCTATAACCTTGATGGTACCTAAACCGTTTTTAGACTATGAAGAATTCACAACTTATAGTCTCACTGGAACGTAAACTTTTGAAAACGGGGTTCAATAGATTTGTAGGTCAGGCTGAGTGGGCTTTTTCATTCAAAAAGTTAGCGCAGTCGAGCGTTAATTAGGACAGTTAGCGCAGCGGCATGCGGTACGGACGCAGACTAATCTTAATTGATCAGAAAATCCCGTGAACTTTGCGACTTTGCTTCGTGACGTAGTCGATGCGGCTTCAGCTGCGGCCTCATTCGCAAATTTTATTTTAGTATTTGGTTCACCAATCGATTGGGCTTAAAATTTGAAAATAAAAATATTACACAAAATATATACACATAAACTATATTTTATTATAACTTTCTCTAATCCAATGATATTGAAGATATATTAACAATGTATTAGGCTTCCATGGTGGTAGCGATGGTAGCTTTCTAGATTGATATATCTTGGTACTATTTATAATAATTAATTTATAACAACCAATTATTGAGGAAATCCGTAGACGAACGAAAGTTACCGACATAGCCCAGCGGATTACTTAGCAATTTGAAGTGGTAGTGAGCAGAGCACAAAGCACGTAGTACTGATGGCTAATGGGGCTCTAAAGTTCTCGAATGGAGACCACGGACTGGCAAGCGCAGCGTAGGACGTCCACCCACAAGCTGGACAGACGATCTGATAAGCATGGCAGGAACACGTTGGATGCAGGCCACTTACATACGGATAATAAGTCATTATTTCAAAAATCACAAACATTGACTACCTAATTACCTAATCATATAATTTCTCTACGCTCTACAACTTACATATTATTATCCCTTTTCTTTGGCGAACTCATAATTTTACTATAAGTATAATATAACATATTAAGTATAATATTATATTAGTTACTTATTTATATTAGTTATTCGAGTCGCAGAGCCCACGATCTATCTCTCCCGGTTTGAGAAGAACACACCTGGTGAGAAGATAGTCCGCTATATCAAGGAGAAGAGCCAAGGACGAGTCCCAGGACAGGAACTCTCCCAGATCTCACTGTCGAGGCTGGAGTCAACGAGGACGCAGATCTTCAAGTCCTACGTGCTCCGGCTTCCGGTGAAATATAAGGAGATTTTCCTGTCAACCGATTTTGGTCCGAAGGAATTGTGTTCCGGCGCTTCAGGGAGGCAAGACCGAAAATAATCCCTACCTAGTGTACAATGTTTTTTTTTTTTTTTTTTTAATTTTTTATGAATGTTAGTTTGTAAGGTATTTATAACATGGGCCTCTGGTGCGTATAAATTGTTATACGTACTATTGCCTGAAAGAAGTGAATTTATTATTATCATTATTTATGGTTAGCCATAATAATATTATACTGTCTCGTAACCGTTTAATTTATGACCATCACATAAAATATCGAGAACTAAGATCACTTATCCTATAGTTAGTTCGCAATAATTTCAAAGTGCCCACAATTTTATCATGCCTTTGTAACTGTAGCTTGTATGCGAAACATGAAACTGTCAGACGGTCCTGTAGGAATACTTTAGAACTTGATTGGTAGGTACTTATGTAACTTGTAGCCCGTTTCACAAGTTGATAAAATAGTTGAGATGCGGACAAAATTGAGAGTAGACAATTTTAGAGCGGTCCCCTCGGGCGAAGGAACAATGCGGCGTGGCATCCGGCTGGGACGGTTTGCATTCCGGACACGCACGTCTGACGTCGCGTCGCTAGTCTTCGTTCAACAGGTATACTGGTATATCTCTACGTTATTATTACACCGGCACCGGCAGACAGGAACGCCACGACAATCTGCCAAAAGAAATGATCACGCTCGAACTAGGGTCGCCTAACTCGGGAATGTTCATATTATGTGGGGACTAACTTGCAAATCATTCGTTTTATTACGTATTCTATAGTGATATTATCAGCACAAGTGATCGAATGAATGTATATTATGCAATTATAACTATACTAAAATATTATTATAATGTTATGTTCTTATGCCACAATATTATTAAAATACTAGAATATTCCCGCGACTTTTCTTCCCCTGGTGATTTCAGCTTTCTAGGTAGGTCTGGGCGTTGATGTGTCAGCCGGTAAATCAGGACTTTGATTTTATATATAGAAAAAAGATGTTTTTTCACAAAAATACTACTCATTTATACCTAGGCAAAAAATCTAATTTTATTTGTTGAGAACGATGACAACGCGGGTGAAACCGGCTTGCACAAGTAGTAGTATAATAGTTAATTATATTTATAATCGGTCGATAGGTGCTCGTATTTATCTCAAACATCACGTTGATCAAAGTGATCGCATCGAAGAGACGTCACGAAGCGTCATATAATATGGGTACATAGGCGGGTGTAGTAGGATGATTGAAAATTAATTTATACCGTCGAGAGCGCTCGTTGGGCCTGAGTTTGAGGCTGAGCCGTACAGCTGTTCGAGCCACTCCAATTTCCATCTATCGAGTGACTACTAACCGATATTGATGCTACCTTTCAATTTTACATAATTATGAATACGGGGTAGCAGCCTTTATTACATACAGCCGTGGGTATTATTAGAACCTACATTATATTATTATAACAAATAATATGCTTATACGTAATTGCCCGGTAGATGGCAATAGGCTCGCCCCCTATTACATGGGACCAATAACATAGTGGCGAAATGTGGATGTATCTACTATGGGACTGGGTACACCTCTGCCTATCCCTTTGGGAAAAAGGCGTGAATGTATGTTTTATACGTATAATAGGCGCTTCAACGGATTCTTATAAGAAGTATGGCCATGTGGGTTAGATGTTTTGTTTCCACATGGACATGTTTAAACTTTCGCTTAGTAATACAATATTGGCGGGGTTTATAAGAAAAAATACAACGTATAATAACTATCTCGGCCCATGGAATAATAATTCCCTTGGATAATAACTATTACCTATAGAATTATATGTGTGCTCAAAACCACTGATAAAATACAATAAAACAATCAGGGAAGTCGCTGTCGCTGCAATTCAATCTGCAAATTTTCCCCTAAGGCTGTATAAGTCAAGTGGTTGAGCGATATGTGTCTCGAGTCTCGGCCCCTTTAGTTTCATGTGGCCATTTAACCTGATGCGACGGTATGCGATGAGTTTATGGTCAATAACATTTTTATTAAGTTTACGTGAGACGTGATGGTAGTAAACGTTTAGCGTTTCATCACAGAATTAGATCTCCTTCTTTACTTCCTTTTGAATGCACATGGATTTAAATTTCGACAGCTTTTATTATATCATATTTTTTTATTCAGCTCTAGTGGGGATCGGAAAAAAATAATTTGATTTAGGTATGAAATAAAACTGTGGTCATAACATTGCTGCATTTCCCAAAGCTTTCAGCGAGAATCATAGTCTGAAAGATTCCACTTAATAGTAAAAAGGCACCTGCATTCCAAGCCTTTAAATTTTCAGAACTAATTGTATATCTTTATTTTCTTCTATAATATTATTTCGACTAATATGTTAGTTATGTTACTTATATAAAGAGCTATATACGTATAGTTGGTAAATTATTACTTATATTATCTAGTACCGCCTAAAATTAATTAATATTGTAATACCTACTTAGGTATATAACGTCAAAGTCTTGACTGATTTAATAACACGTTAACTCATCAACGCCTAGCCCTTCTAATAAGTACCTAATCTGGACCTAGAAAACGGAAATGCAGATTTTCCTTTATGCCATATTATATTCAATGAAATTAGCCGTGGAGTTACCGGCTTTAGAATAGTGCTCCACCCTCTCTCCCCGTGGTTGCCGTAAGAGCCCGCTAAGGGATAACAGATCCAGAGGGACGGGCAGCAGCGTCCACTGCAACAAACCATCGAACTGCGCTCGACAACCCGCCTGCCAAGCGTGTCGAGTATTGGCAAAACCCCCCTTTATGGGGGAGGCCTATATTCAGTAGTGGATTACCAACGGCTGAGATGATGAAGATGATTAAATGAAAAAGGAAGAGTTTTCTGAATTCCCTTGCTATATGCTAAAAATACCTAATATGAAGAAAGAAAGAAAGAAAGAAAGAAAGAAAGAACGAAAGAAAGAAAGAAAAACTTGTTTATTACCCAACCTTAATACGATATTACAATCTGTTAGAACATATACTTTGTAGTGGTTGTAGTAATTGGCTTGTGCTCAGCATGTGCTGCGCTCGGCTAACCGTGCACAGCGCTGTTTTTCAGCACGCACCGTCTTATTTAATTTTTTTTACATCCTTATGGCATATGCATACCATGCCAAGCGACTTAATATATTGTCTACATAATATATTTTTACATAATATTATATTGTCTTAACATATCATCTTTTACATATATTTATTTTTGTGTATCCATACAATGAATATATTTTATTTATTATCACCACCTTACCTACAGTTTATTGCTTTTTGTTTTTGTTCATTGAACACAGGACGCGAAACCCAAAAAAACACTTATTATGTTCATGGTGAGGAATAACTTGGCTAATAAAAATAAATGGAGATACCAATAATAAATGGCCTACCTATACCGTCATCCTTTCATAAAGCAGCTGTGTCAGATGCGCAGTGCGCTTCTGCGATCTTACGCTACGCTACGAAGAAGGGACATAAAACAGTGTCATTTTCACACGGCGTTTATTTAGCAGGCCGTCTGACCGTCAAGCAATAAACACCTCTCCCTTCAACTCATAAAACACACTTAAACGTCTCATTAATCCTACGAAATTAATTGCGACAACAATGTCTGCTCTTTTAATTTTCCCCCGGAAAAGAAATATTTTCCTGGCCACGTTGAAATAAATTTAGCTCTAACCCCCAAGTTACGGCTCGGGAGGTTTTCAGTTTTCAAAATATTTCTTCATTCCTCTTATTGTCTTTGAGCGGACATAATTTTAAATCCAATTAAGTTTCAGACGAGAGGTTTTTCGTCGCAACAGAATTGTCTCCAGTGTCTGTCTAAATAACAGTATTTATGAATGCTGGTCATAAATATGGAATTTAGTAGAAAAAGCCTCATGATATAACCTTTAGACCGTTATAACCAGTAGATTAAGTACCCAAACATGTATGTTTGCCTAAGTACATGAAATGTAAAAAATCAGGACAAAAAAGATACTCATTACTCATTTAATAAAAATAAAATTATAATTTATGTCCACCCCGCATTTACGGTTAAATCATACCGATTGAAAGATTTTTAGCACTTGCTTTGAATGTGCGAGTATAATTTATCAATATTGGTCGTGGTTTCTTTGAAAAAAGGATTCCCTAAAATAAATCTTGTCAGTAAAGCAAAATATACGCCTAGTGTGGATATAAAGTACATTTATCCAGGTAAATGGGAGTTGTCTCCAAGGAGAAGCTGGAAATTTATTGGATTCGAAAAACTTTGGGGACCAGAGCAATTTTTTTCCGGTTACCGTTTGTTAACTTATTATAAGTAAATTACTTTTTTAATAGAGTTTAATAGTTTCGAGTTTGTAGCTACAATACTTGAGATAAAAGTAATTTCCAAGTTACACAAAAAATTGACCTCCCATACAGAATGCACAGTTTTTTATACAATGTCTAGTAAGTAGTATATTATGTTGATAATGATGTTGTAAAGAGTTTAAAGAGAGAGACCGATTAGATATAACAACAACATAACATAACATAATATCCAATCATGCCTCCTTCCCGAAGAGGTAGGCAGAGGTGTACCCAGGACTCTCACAGCAGGCACACCCACACTTCGCCAGTATGTTATTGGTCCCATGTAATAGGGGGCCAGTCTATTGCCATCTACCGGGCACAGTTCCAGACTCCAGGCAGTAATTGAGATAATTCCTAATGGAAAAATCCAATATTTAACACCTTGCCTGACCAGGGGATCGAACCACCGATGCGGGACATCAATAAATGATCAGGCAAGATCCTAAAAAAGATCTGGATGATGTACTGTGTGAGTGAATGATGAAATACGTGAAAAAGGAGTGAGCGCAGTGATGACGGAAGAAGTTTTGTTGTTCCGACCCCATCTAGTGAGGGATAAGGGCAGGAACTAGACAAGGATTAAGAGGCCTGCCCGCCGGCCTCTTAAGAATAAAACTTCTGTAATTCCCACGGGGAATGAGACGCAGGACTCAGGACTACTGTAAATTACAATATTAGCAGGAAGTTAGAATGGCGCTGATTTCAAAAATACTCGGTTCAAGGTTGACTGGTAAATCTGTAGCATTTACCTTTCGTTTTGTTTTTGTATTAGGCAACATATTGGGAGGCTGACTTGCTTAACAATAGACGTATGGTTATAGTATTACAAAGCGAGATGCTTGTTATTGATATCGTAACGAGTGCCGATAATACTTCAAGGATAACCCTGTCAGCTGGTGGTTATTTATTATGTTCAGAAGTTACTAATGTTACTATTACCAAACTTGTGTAGAAAAAATTTGGTAAACAAGGTGCACTTCGCGATTTTGTCAACTGGAAAATACGGAATAATTTTCCAGTTAACAAAATCGCGAAGGTTTTTACCTACAAGATTAAAGCCACATTGTAAATTATGCATTCGAGCCGCTTAGTGATTTGAATATGAAAAATAATAAATACACATCTTATTACTCATCTTAGCGTCACAATTCTGCATTATGTATTATGTAATATTTTGTAATAAAGAGGTAATTTCGTGAGATTAGCGCGGAAGTGGAGACGAATTGTTACAATAAGGTATTGATTGCATCGGATGGACTGTGATTTTTTTTAAAATTCAAATCACCTTCCAATTGCGTTTCTTAACTTATTCAAATATTTGTAAGGCCAAATTCCAGTCCCAATAAACAAAGGTGTTTATGTAAATATCTGGGTATAGCGTCCCGTGATGTTAATGTAATGAGCAAATATTAACATACAATAATTTGAAATCGTTACACCTATGCCTAGTCACTTGCCGTGTCAAACAAGTCAATGTGTGGGCGTGTGTTGAGCTCATACTTACGAGTAGGTAAAGGTAGTTTAGATTATTATCGCGTAGCCGATCAAACATTCCACGACAATTCTCAGTGCGGGTAAACCCGGAAACTTCGAAGCCTAGGGTTCGCGAGGCACGTAACGATCGATGCAGGTGACCGCGCGGCACGTCCAATTCTCGGTCCAGTGGAGTGCATCGTGCTCGAGCACGAGGTGACACGCTCAGCTCGCCGCAGACTCCGGGCTCCTACTGGCCCACGCTCGACGGTTAGTCACGATATACATCGCCACCGCATCGCACCACATCTGTGATAAAAACCGCATTTTACGACAACTCTGTGATAAATAATGTGATATTAAGTGAATGAAATATGGGTTTCCTGGATGTTTCTTTCGCAGTACTGAAAAAGTGTCCCAGTTACAAAATTTTTAAAAGGAAAAGCCGGCGATCCAGGTAACGAGTAAATGTTTTTTCAAGTATAAATAGGCCGTAGGCAGTTATCTGAGTAATCTATGAATTGAATTAAGTAATTAAGATATTGCAATAGGTATATTACCTAGGTATATTATCTTTATTCCATTAACACTGTTATAATCACAGATCACCTTAATGTTAAAGTGAGTTTATTTTGCGTCTTAGTGAAGCAGACATCTTCACTTAATATTATGTAGGTACTTACCTCGTAGTTTAACCGTAAAGTATTTCAAAGCAACTAAACTGTATAGGTATATAATATATAGGTTGATGTAATCTGGACGTCCACTGATATCTGATGAAAACAAATAATTTTGCCGCAACATTTATTTTCATCTTGCTATCTATGTCGTTACTTTTGAGATAAGAATTACCTATCTGAAGGTAAGAGAAAACTATTTATGACTCAGGCTTGCAAAGAAACGGGATTTTTATGAGAATATATTAATTGAACATGTAGATAGAACTATTTTCATAAAACCTTGAAATAAAATATAGTGATAGCCTTTGTTTAATAGATATATTTTAATAGGTCTTGCTAGTTTAATGCTAGAAACGCACGCTAACTAAATTAAATTTATTTAAGTACCTACCTATAAATGTTATGAAAAGCAGAAATATCTTGAACCAAAGCAAAATACATTTATTCAATTAGGTGAAAATGTGATAGGTACAAAATGACGAGATGAGATGTTGATGGACAAAATGACGAATAGTGCGATAAGGGAACGCTGTGGCGTGGTAGAAGATGTAGTGACAAAGATAGAGAAAGGAATGCTGAGGTGGTTCGGACATGTGGAGAGGATGGATGAAAGGAGATTAACAAAAGAGATTTATAGGGCTAGTGTGAATGGTCAAATCGGTAGCGGTCGACCTAGGCGTACTTTTCATGAATAAGTTGACGTTGTTCTTAGGAAAGGCCAAGTCAAAAGTACCTACAACCGACGAGCATGTATAAAAATGTCATGAAAGTGAACGAAGCGAAAGTTGTATGTCAGGATCGTAGCAAGTGGAGGGAAATAGTCTCTGCCTACCCCACCGGGAACAAGGCGTGACTGTATGTCTGTGATAGGTACTTTTGTGTAGATCAATAAAAATTCGGAAAATTCGAAACGTTCGGAAAGATACTTTTACCTAACTAAGAAGTAATCGAGTTTTACAAGAAACTGTTTTCCATCTATAAAGAAGATGTTTAAGGCTATAACCGCCCGCGGTTTCATCCGCGTACACATCGTTCCCGTGGTAATATCTCGAAAAAAAGTACTTACCCTATGTGTTTTTCGAGGGTACTAATCTACTTACATACCGAATTTCAGCCCAATCGGTTCAGTAGTTTTGGCGTGAAAGAGTAAAAACATCCATCCTAACAAACTTTCGCATTTATAATATTAGTAGGTTTGTTGACTGTTTTAATAATACTCTAGCAATAGATACAACAAAAATGTATTAATAGCCATTGGACAATGAAAAATACGTTAACAACGTTGACAATTTTCCAGCCAATTGAGCGTAACATCCTTGATCAAATTCCCAGGATTAAATAATTATTTTTAAAACAAATGTTTTACGGAAAAGGCACAAAAAACGCAAAATAAAAGATTTTATTGATTTCGTATCAAGTCCCTCGTATTATTGATTTAAAGCTTACAATAATATGGGGTATTGGCACATAAGACAATAACGGTGCCATATTTTCCTTATTAACAGTACTTATTTCTTCAAACTTACTAAGTCTTATTATACTTAGCTATATATGTATATTATATATATGTAATAAAAGTATTTATAAACCATGTAGTTGTACGTCAATATAGCATAAAGTGGAAAAGAACGGCAGGAACACGCTGGATGCAGGCCGCTTACAACCGGACTGGATGGAAATCTATAGGGGAGGGTTATGTTCAGCAGTGGACGTCCTATGGCTGACATGATGATGATGATAGTACAAAGGACATGCATAACGCATGACTGGAAATATTATTCAAAACATGAGTACAAACCGTACTTTTTATAGTTCAATGTATTAATATGAATAATACTTATCTACTAATATTTTTACGAAGTGTAAACTATGTAAAATAGACGTAGGTACACCAAGAACTTATGTTTATTCTGAAAATCCGTTACGTATAAAACTATGAAAAACAATAATTAAAACCCTTCTTTCGCAATTTATGTAAGTATAGCTCGACAGAAATGAGTAGAAAAAATAATGGGGGTGCTACTGTCTTTTATAACAGTAAAAACAATTTAATCAACACATACACTTTCAATTAGTTCCGTTTCTACTCTTTTCTGTCGATCTATACAAAATAGACTGTATAAAAATGTAAGTACCACGTACGTATTTAGTAATATTTTAGATAAGGCATTGCACAGACTACCCACTTACATTAGGTACTTACAAATTATATTATTATATAATGTATTCATAATGGTCAATAAAGATGTTTTTTAAATTTTTTATGTATAAAGCCATTATAAAACGTATAAGTTATAAAACGTATTTGAGCAGGCGACGGATACGAAATGGTGTGTACCTTGCCCACTATAACGTAACAACACCGTTCTCATAATATAATTTGTTGAGGAGTGCTAGCGCACCGTGCGCGACACGCGACGGACACGAAACGGTGTAATAGGCAAGGTCTACATTTCTACAATCGCCAAACTGAACAGCTTTCAAAAGAAAGTATGGTGAAATTCGCGAAAAACTAATTTGTCTCCTCATAGAAAATAGATCAGCTAATCGGTAAATTTGTTTGACAAGTCAAATTTTTTGGTTTTGAGAATTTCGCAATTGTATGTATTGCGAGTTGTTTAGTTGACGGGTAGATACACCCCCTTAAGTATTACCACACCTTTTTGTTACTCGAATACATAGAATATTCTTTTGCCGCTCACCGCTCTATAACGTTCATATTCCGTACCTATATAGGTAAACAGCTTAACAGGAAATAGGACTTCTTAGCAGTTTGATACAATCCTATGGAAAATTTACTAAATCTATGTTTTTTATTAGCCTGTTTCCTCCGAATACAGTAAACCTATTTGATATATTTATATCCTGATATATCATTTTATTTTTGTTTATAAACTCTACATTTTTTTGTAGAGTATTTGTCGGCATTATTATACTTGGTCATTTTTCATTTTAGACCTAAGTCGTCAAACTCGAACATCCAATCACGCGAGTAAATCTGGGATTTTCGGAAGTTCACTATAATAAAAAGGGATTGTTTATAAGAAAAAAATAAATTGACATGGACAGTGATTACTACTCTATAAAAATATCAGGATAAAAATTTATAGAATGGTTTATTGTATTCGGAGGAAATAGAAAAAACAAAACTCGATTTGGTAAATTTTTCAAAGGATTGTGTCGAATTCCTAGAAGGCCATGTACGATCTCAAAACATTTTATGTTAAAAATTGTCCCCTTACTATGATTCAACGCAGTGACATATAAAACAGCGTAGGAACGATAAAGCAAACTGTTCTGCGGAACCACGGCTACGTGCCGTGACGCGAAACGGATCGCTGACTTTACATGGCCACACTAAATATCAACTCATCCTACTACTAGGTGCCTATACAACGTGCAAGTGCTACAGAAATGTCTGCAAAATGCGAAATTCGCAAATAAAACGACTTTTTCCGATAATTTTGTATGGGAGCTCGATTTTTTGGCACATTTCACATTAAATCTCACTTTTGTATCTTGTTGAGTTTGTCGGGTATTGCCCTCCTTTAAGGCGCTGTCCAAAGCAAATTCGCCCTCTCGCTCACACGTACCCTCATTTTGGAAGATCTAAAAAATACTTCAAGTAATTACATAAAATAAAGACAACTAGGTTCTAGAAAATAATAATAAAAAGCTTCAGTAAGAAATCCAATTTAATCCAAACAAGGCTTTTTATTTTTTTTGTACAGGTTTATACATGAAAACTCATTTGGATTAAATTAGATTTTTTACTAAGTACGTATTGTTACTTTCTAGAACCTAGTTGTCTTTATTTTGTGTAATTACATGTAGTATTTTTTATATCTTCAAAAATGTGAGTATGTACGTGTGAGCGCATGGGCAAATTTGCTTTGGACAGCGCCTTAAGTAATACTATATCTTTTTGAAACAATGTAAGGCTAAAGGGTGTACCTGATAGTTTTGCCTGCGTTCAGATGAATTGTACAGTTAAACCGGAACGTGTAGGGTATTAGTGGAAATATGGCCAGTTTAACATGCCACATCTACGAGGTAAAGGTATGTATTATTAATGAAAAAACGGTCCGAAGAAGGTAGTGGTAGTTAACGCACTAGATACGATTTCCGTCTTCTGTGAATCTCCATTTCGGAGATGATATTGATGAACCGAGTAGCTATAGTTTTATTTGTATGAACGTTCGTGCACTGCGTCCGGACCGAGTTCAATCTAAGTCCGTGATCACTGATTTAGATCGGAGGTATTGCGATAAGCAATATCCGAATTCGGTCAGTCTTCCAACTAACGCATTCGGTTCGGATTCGGATCGAATTCCTTTCGGACGTAGTGCGTAATCGCCCTACGTAGGTAGTGTTTAAAGATCTTCTCCACGATCTTACCTTTACGAACTCTAGCCTTAAATCTCGCCAATACTTATCATGGAATTTATAAATGCATCTTGATATTATAATGCGATTGTATAAAGTGATTTTCTTTGCCGTCAAGTAGGCAAGTAAATATTTAATGGAACAATGACATGGCCAGTTCGATTTCTTGACGTCTGCGATCAAGGTCTACAGGAAATTGGAACATCATTTATTCATGCGCTGAAGCACTGTTAGGTATATATATAATACAAAACTAATTGTTTTTTCGGAATTACATACGTCTATAACATACCTCCAAGTGAAATGAATTGAACATAACATACATTCACGCCTTTTCCCGAAGGGGTAGGCAGAGGTGTACCCAGGACTTAGTCCCATAGTAGATACACCCACATTTCGCCAGTATGTTATTGGTCCCATGTAATACTCCAGGCAGCTATTGAGATAATTCCTAATGGAAAAATCCAATATTTAGCACTATGCCTGACCTGGGGATCGAACCCGGGACCTCTTGATTGGCAGTCGAGCATCCGCCCACTACGCCACCGAGGCAGTGAATTGAAACCTTGAAAAATTGATCGATATCCATATTATATTGTATATAATGTGAGTCATGAATCAATTTTGCTAATAACTATAATAATAATAATAAGGGCGGCTTATGGCGAGCTGATGGGGAGTAGCGACCCCACGTACCTGAGTGCTCCCGGGGGAGGGTTATGTTCTTCATCTCCGGCTTGCCTTCACCGGCCGGCCGGAGTGAACACTGACGAGGAACAGTCCCCCACCTCTGTCTTGCCTTCATTGGCCGGCCAGAGTGGAGTCGCGAGAGCCTCGTGCTCGAGGGAGGATGTGAAGCATAAGTGGCGAGTGGGCGAGCGTGATGCGACCTTAGAGTAACGCAAGTGATCGCCGTTTAAAGTCCAGGGACACCTCTCCTACCCTTAGCCGCTCACACCAACGTTGCTCCTCGTCGCCCTTATTCCCATGTGGTGGGCGGCCTTTATGGGGGGTCCGTTTAGTGAGCGGCGAGTCATCGCCTGCCGTCATATTTCACCATGAGACAGAAGTGGCAGGTGCCGGAGTCTCTAGCAATAGCCCGGTTACCATCCATCTAGAAATCACACCTATAGACAAATCAAGTAGTTTCCATCCATTCCCAATAGTCCTTGTACCTAGCGGAGGCTGTCTTTGAGCTCAACTTAAAAAAAAAACTGTAGATGGTTTCAGAGATAGACCCTGATAGGTGCTATACATTACCTTTAGATTAAAAGCTCAAAGGGGCCTCTGCACGATGGACTTAAAAAAAAAAAATGGTCTCCGTGCACGCCTATCAAAAGACCGGGTATATCCCGTGTTTTCGAGCGACATAATAATAATAATTATAATAATAATATTTTATTTCCCAAAAAAGAGTACACAATAACAATAATTTAACTAGCTTATGAGTTAACTAATTAGATTTGGTAATTAAAAATCAGTCCTGTCGCCTGGCAAACCCCCAAAGCTAAAACGCACTTAGTTTTTCATTATGATGTAGACAAGGAGTTTTCGAAATTCCCTCTAAAAGTTTGGAAATTTGCTCTAGTCTGAATATCAGAATAGTCACTCTTTTTTGCGCCTTATTTGTTCTCTTTGTCGTTAATGTTCCCTGTATTAAATGTATGAAGAAGTAAAATAGTTTTATATGTGCGTCACAAAAATATTTTAGGTCTTATTAGGTTTATTTGGTCTTTAGATTTGTCGCAACCTTTTTTCAGGCTTTGTAACCTTTTTGGGAGATTCATGTTATGTTGCTAAATGATTCTCCAAATATGTGTATTGAAGGTTATCAAGTAGGTATGTGATTATATTGTGGGTGATGATTCAGCTAATGTCAAGGCCACAATCTTTAAAAATGGCAAAAATTTCTCGTAATAATAACATCATTTATCTACCTACTACCTACTTATGAGACAAATATTATTGAACTTTGATAATTTATTAAAAGCCTTTTCAACACCCTTACTTGTAACGTGACCGTTATATCATGGTATTTAGGTTCCTATACTGCATATTACGCACTAGTGCTTTTTACATTACGGCACTAGTGCCTTTTAATTTACGTTTTTTTAATCGCCACAAAGAGTTACTGTATATATGCCAAAACAACAATAAATATTTTTTATATTTATTGTTGTTTTGGCATATATTATATTTTGTATGAATAATTATATTACTATAAATATATTAACTCATTAACAATAGTTTTTATCGTAATTATACATTTTTAACAAAAAAATAACCTTAATTTGTGTATTAAAATCATTATTTCGTGTTTATTACATTTTAATACGTGTATATTTGCCAGTGCATGTGCGCGGGTATGAGCGCGAACAAAAAAAAAGCGCGCCATTTTCATTAGCTAAGAATTAATGCTTAAATTTTCATTGCGTGGTTGATATATGTTGCAAAAATGGCAACATATATCGAAGAAGAGCAGTCCCCAGATCTTATCCCGCCAGATATATTAATGGAGGCACGAAACTTGAATGTTAGTCTGCTGCCACCCAAATCGAAAGAAATATTTAGCGGCCTATGACACTTTTACTTATTACCGTAAAAACTAAAAAAATGCGCAGTCATTTTCGGAGAACGTATTTTTGGCTTACTTCAATGAACTTTTCAATAAATATAAGCTCAGCTCGCTTTAGTGTATTTATTCTATGTTGAAAAGCACTGATAAAGCCAAAAATGATTTTGACATCTAAACCTACTGTAAGCTTATACGAGTACATTTCTAAAGAGACGCTCGGACGGAATATAACTCGGAAATCTAAAGCATTATCACCAACCGACGTTGAAAAGTTTCTAAAAGGAGCTCCAGGGTAGTGACAACAAAGGTTAGTTGAACTATAGGTATCTTATATATTTAATAACAGTTATTGTAACTTAATAAGTTCTCAAACTCACTTTTCGAATCATTTCAGTGTTACGTAATGGCGCGTGTAGACGCCAAGAGCTTAATAATTACAAAGGATGTAAAAGCCCACCGTGAAATGCTTAAAAATTACCAATATGAAAAACAAGATTCCACGATCTTTTGCTTCAACAATTATAAGTTGGTAAATAATGAAAAAAATGTGGTTTTTTTTATGATAGCGAGTGACAAGACGAGCAAATCAGGTGCCTGATGGTAAGCATCATGATTGCCCATATCAGACACAGTGCCACCCAGTGTTTTAAAGTTTAAAATTCTGCGCGGCACTGCACTGCGCCTATCACCCTGATATATGAGTTGTTGAATCTCGTCATGCCCAGTAATTTCGCTGGTAACATTGCCCTTCATACCGGAACACAGTAATGTTTGCACATTACTGCTTGGCGGATGAATAACTGGCAAAGGTGTGGTACTTCCCCAAGCGGCCCCCTGCAAAAGAGGCCTACCACTACAAACTAGTGTTTTAGTGTTGTTGTTTTAGTGCTTTTACTAGTGTTTTTTTTTCTCGCGAAGTGTGTTGAAAAACGTCGTATGAAAAACGTGTGCTATGATCATTCCGCTACTCGGTATCTCTTATTCGTATACGACGCAATACCACCTCGTGCGTGATGTTCAGCTTAGCTCACTTGTATCATAATGTACTATTACGTCTAAGCAAACATATGCTTTTATAAGCTTTTGAATTAGTCATTAATAATACTTAAATAGCCATTTTAATTTCATCGGCAATTCTAAAACTTGTTATATACACGTTTTCATGGCCATCTACCTAGTCCTCTATCACTAGATACTAATAGTCGTATACGTATTACCTTCTTAATACCATGAACTACCTATAATGACACTGTTTGTACTTAGGGTTTCTTTATTATCAAAGAATATTTTAATATTTTCGAATTATAACTGTAATAATGTCGCTTTACATATTTTTTTCGGTTACCTAATAGGTACTTTTGTGTTATATTACCGATTAAAAAGTGTTATTTAATTCAATTATTTATATTCATATACTCCTATTCGGCTCCCATTAGGTGGACAAAAGCCTTCAGCGGCTTAGTAGTTTTGGCGTGAAGAGGTAACAGCCTACTTATTTTTCGTTATCTATGTTACAAACATACACACTAAGTATACATGCACATACCGTCAAAGTTTCGCATTTTTTTAATTTTAGGAATGTAAAATTATTGACACATTCAAATAGGTATATAGGTAGGTATCGTACAGTAAAAACAAAACATCTATCAATCATTTAGGCACCCAATTAGGCATTTTATAGGTCAACTACGTAATTAAAAAATTTAGTATTGAAAGTCATTATTTTCACACTCAGGAAAGTTATATACGTAGTTTTGATAATTTGTGGTTAGTTTTTTATTGATAATATTTTGTGTTAATTTTAAACCTACCTATTTATACTATTCAAATACAATTGTTTTATTGTTCAGGAATAAATTAAATTAAATTTGATCATTTTACACTACCATGGCAAACCAAATAACGTTGTTTTTATAAAGTTTTGAACACGTGTCATTAATAACAAATGAAAATGTCTGGGTATTCTATTTATTAAAGTGGTTACAAAATTATTGGTACACCTATAAATGTTTCCTACTAAATTTTTCAGATTTACCTAAAGATACACCAATTTCGATACTGAAATATGATTATTATGGCGTTCGTACCTTTCTTAACAGTTAATTAAAATTTTAATGAGAGAGATGGTGATGGCGATAATTATTTTTCATAATCTGGTTAACGTTAACGTTATAAAAGCTCAGGGGCGCAAGCAAATTTCCCTCGAACTTGTATGATAAATTAAAATAATTACTGAGTAGGGGTGTCTACCATCGATTTGATTCAAATGCTCGGGAACCTTGGAACTGGTTTGATATCCATACCTTACTGGATATGTGCAGCTCGCAACATCTCAGTCGCAGACGTGCCTTGGCCTTGACCACTAAGATGTAGGGTTGCTTTACACAACTAGGTATTTTGCAATAATTGGCATTTATTAGTGATATAAATTATTTTGTTGTACCCAGTAATTTCCTTAAAAAAAACAGTAAAATATTTCGGGGAACTTTTTATTTCAATTTCACTACGTCTTAATCAATTTTATTGTAATATATAAATATAAATATGGGACTAATTCCACACACGGTCATCTGGTCCCAAACTAGGCAAAGCCTGTACTATATATTAAATAAATGGCATCTTCAATTATTTTGCAAAATTATTAGGTATACATAATGAATGAATGAAAATTCTTTATTGGTACCACAATATAACAAAATAAGAAAGAAGAAAAACTTAAAGCTAGAAAGAAATAACAACTAATATTTTTGTGAAATGATAATATGCAAGGAAAAAGACGTTCTGTGAGGGATGTTTAAGGGCAGGAAAATGATAATTGATAACCTAAACATTATGTAAAATATTTATTTTATAATGGTAATAATAGATTGAAGTTGGAACAGCCCTAAAAGTACGTAATAAGCTTAAGTTGCGTGCAAACTGCAAACCGGTTGTTGATATTAGTACGCACGTTGCAAGGAGCACGCAGCGCCGCGCCACCACACCGGGCGCCGCGCCGTGCCATTGCCAATGTTTCTTGCTTAGAACATAGAACACTTGGAGTTTCTATAGGCTGGAGGATCATGGAGACTAGATAGAAGGAAGAATATCTCATATTCTAGAGGACAAGTTGTAAAAGTGTCCAGCTTTGTGGAGTATTAAACAATAGTTTAAAAATCCGCAACAATGGAGCTATAGCTATGCAAGTTGTTTGGCATACCTAACTGTAAAATTTGCTAACTAGCATTAATAAATAAAGTAATATTTTATTATCTTATAATTTTGTATATTTAACTTAAAAATAACTTTAGGCGCATTCTTTGTAATTCGTCTTTGTGTTACTACAGCGATATCCAACGTTATGTCGGACTCTTTTTCATATTGGTACTCGTACCTATACAAAGAGTTATAAGTAAAACTGAAGTAGGTAAGAACCTGCTTGGCTGGCATGTGGGCCTGTGGATTTTCGAAGTGTCCTATAGCAGAATAGTAGTGTATTTCGATAAGGTAGTTAGATTAAGTAGGTAGGTAGCTGCTGTATTGTTTTTCTTTTTTCAATAAAGGCACTTAGTCAAGGGCTACTTTATAAGGCACCTTTATTATTTTAAATTTTCGCGGGAGAGATAAACAGGTAACACACACGACACGTACATTTACATCATCTCAATAACTAATGCAAACAATAAAACGTCATCTTTTTATAACATGGGAAAGCTACACACAAACACGACATAGCTAGCGCCAAATTTAAAGCCTACAAAAAAGCATTTATGTCTGCTAAGGGGGCGTACTTTTGGTAAGTCTAGTTCTGAAAGCTCTAAGGATCTTTGTTATTATTTCATCATTGACTACTGGCAAACAGCCACATTGTTCATCTTATTATTGCAATTAAAATACGATATAATCTTCACGCATCGATATCGATATCGATAATGATTTTAAGTTCAAATAATAGCTGTACATTAATTAGAAGTACCTACATGCCTACATACGGTTAGTACCTAAATATAATGATTTTAACAAGTCCATAATAATTATGGCATGTCGGTGATAAAACATCGTAAAAAATTAAAAACAGCGTCAATATGTGTTAATTAATTTACAAGTAATAGATAAAACTCTAATAACAGAAAATAATAAATAATTTGATTACTGTGATCACTGTTGTACCTATTTGCTATAATAAAGGTCTATGCACACGTAAAAAGGCGCGGTTCGGGCGCGTGACTTTTTTCAGATAAGTACAAGAAAAGGCGCCCGACTCGCTCACGTTGTAGTGTGTTGTCGTCCATACCAACCGTACAAGGCATAACATTAAGAATATGAGAAGAAAGATTTCACCCACGAGCGAGATTTTCATATTATCAAAAAAGCTTGTGTTTATCAATTTGAATTCTAACAGTAATATTAGACTTGTCGGTGGGTAGAATGCGAAATGCATCACCTATTATATAATTAAAAAACACACGGTATGTGTCTATACTTAGGCGTTAGGTAGTAAAAATAAGGCATATAACTTGACACAGACGACCAGCGCCCGTGTTAGGGCGCTGGTCGTGTGCGGGACGCGTTTATAAAGCAGCCTCAGTAATGTAAATGTATGTATTTTATACATACTCGTATTTTCCACATTCTGTCGAATTCTGCTAAATAAATTCACACGCACGTGTAAATTATGTGCGTAAGCTATGATACGATTCCGGGATACAAATAGCATAGTCGTGCCTCCTACAATGTTTGAGGAAAACACTAAGAGAATTTATTGTATTTTTTCTAAGAATTTAAACACCATAATATATTATGAACATTTTACGGGCGTCAGATTTCCATACAAAATGAAATTACACACTTGACTTGCTCACGATTCGGACATAAAATACTCTGACAGTGTCCAAATTAATAATTGTTTGTGGTTGGCTCTGGATCTGGCCTTTATGTTCGGCAAAACACATTTGGTTAAAGGAAACCTAACGGTTCTTTTATTTTTTTGAAAATTTTAATTTATTGGTTTATTCAGGTTATTTTAATGTTTTTTTAAGCAATAGACGCAACTTAAAGCACATACATCCCTATATAATAATAAAGAAAACGGACATCGTTAACAAAGACATTCAACGTCATACACCGGGCAAAGCTCATTACATACCCACACGAGTATAGCCATAATATGAGCGTCCCCTCTGGCACGCAGGTTGGCCTCATTAATTCAGATTATCCCCTCATTTGACTTGTGACGGCTTATGCGTCGGCTTGTGCCTTTAGAAAAGGTTGGAAATAGACACGCCACAAGTCCACACTTTTCCAGTATCTTACATAAAATATGTGTGTTATAAAAGCATAGAATTTCTATGAAGAGTAAAAATTATGTAGGCTTAGTGTAACGCAAACGTACTTACCTAAATAATACAAACTCTTATCCCTTTCTCTTTAAAATTATACTCTAACTGGACAGGTTACCCCAATAAAACTGCTCGAGTCAATTATTATGCCATTTTGTCAGAGTTTCAGGGCGCCAAGATTCCTACAAGGCATCCGACATGACCTAACGACTGCTCCCTACATATCTTATGGGAAACAGCTGAGACTTATACAGTTTAACGTGACATCCGAAACACGGTAGACCTGGTGAAAAGTCCACATCGTGAGATTCTATCCAGGACACCGGATTTTAAGCCGGGCATGTTGCCGCTGGGCCACGGACGCTACAATGCTCTTATGTGACCATTACTATAGTTGCTTACTTATATAAAGAAAGCAGTCTAGCTCATGTTGCATACCTTGGGGTCAAAACCCAAGGTTGGCCACACAACCCGTATGAGTTGATTTGAACCGTGTGCTAACTATGGAAACCCTCAGTAGAAAAACCTGTTGAGTATGAATTCAAATTATGAGTTATCTGAAAACATTGAGGGCAATGTCCTTGAACGGCTATGTCGAATGTTTTCCCCAAATTGATAGGAATATGGTATCGGTAAAACCAGTTCTCTTGGAGCATCACAAGCTTGCCTCCTTTAGTACATGAAGTGGACAATGGTTTGGGCATGACCTGAAACTCAGACATATTATAGGCTATGGGTTGACTTAATTCGTTATGGATTGTCACGATCAGTATAATTGGACAAACCCTAATCTATAAGATAATTATTATTATTAAACTTGTTGCTATGAACTTACTACTTATAACATAGATAATTATATCAGGTGCCTTGTCTCATTATAAAAACTAAATACACAACAGCGGTTGTGATGTTAAAAAGCCATAAATGTTTAAGCACATCAGAGCTAATTAAAAAATAAACAATAAGCAAATCCCTGCTATTAAACTATAACAGAGTATTAAAATCTTAAATGCCCCGGGATTAAAGTACTTGTGCGGTTACATTATCTTTTATTAAGTTAATTTCTGAGCTTCAGTTTGAAATCTTTGTGCTTCAAACTAGGTTTTGAAACTTAATAACAACGGAGAATTAGTCTTTGTAGCCATTTTCTTTTATTCATTAGCTATATTAGAAGTTTCAAAGAGAAGTAATTTTCATGAATGGTCTTAAATGCATTTAATAATGTTGGTGTGCGCTATCAACCGTTATTGTCGTATTGTGCCTTCAAGGCCAACGTGTACCTACTGTTGAGGCTTGTTCAGACACGGATACTACTTATGGCTCCGTAAACGATACCTCTGCTGTGTCCAAAAGAATCTGTATCTAAAGGTTTTTAAAAAGTTTTTAATTGACAATTTTTTTAGTAGATTAATTTCATTTTCATGAATTCGATTGGTTTTGAACTAAAGTTTATTTCTGTGGTTTTACACTTTATGAACAATGTTCTAAGTAGCCGATATCATATAGACGGCTTACACAACAATGTATAGTATTTTTTTTAATACCGGTAAGACGTCAAAACGATTGAAAAATATATGATATTCTAAACATTTCACAGCAATATTTACAAAACGGTCGGTAGTTTGAGTTCTAATAACATTAAATGATAAAACTAAAAAAGTAGCTCACTTACTAGATCATAATTGAAATCATCATGTTATGCAGTTCAAGTTTTAACCTTATGAAAATAAAGTATATTAACTGTAAAATTACGTCTGTATAATCACATAATCAGTAAAATTTCGCATATGGACTTTTGGACACACCAGAGATCACGTATACGGCCTCTTAAGCCGTATTAAGCCGTAGGTGAGGTAATCCGTGTCCGAACAAAGCATGTCGTCGCAAGGCACACATGTAGGTAATTGATAACTTCATCATAATCACAATTCCTTTCATTATGAGAAAATAAGTATACCTCTAACCAACGAAATTTAAAGCTTTAAGACTTATAAGCGCTGCCCAAGCAAATTCACTCTCTCGCTCACACGTACCCACATTTGTGAAGATATAAAAAATACTACATGTAATTCAATGACATTGAATCGCTCTTACTCTGAGATGTAAAATTACGTAAATTAAAGACAATTGGGTTCTAGAAAATAACAATACAAAGATTCAGTTCAAAATGTTAGTAGTAGTTGCATGTTAGCATGTAGTATTTAGTAGCATGTAGTAACGTGTGAGCGAGAGGTCGAATTTGCTTTGGACAGCGCCTTACCGCTAAATATGACAGTGTTTTTCCAGACCAGTGCAGAGAGTTAACAATAATGACCTAGTATCTGACGACCTACATATAGGTACCTGGTACCTACTTATTTACCTATGACTGTTAATTATGAATTCAATTTATGTCCATTTAAAATAGATGATTGTAGACAACTTAAGCCTCGGCCCTCGATCTTATAATTTTATGACCATAGTTTTATTTCGTCTCTGAGCATCACTTTAGCTGGAAATAAACTTACCATTTGGCGCCACAAGTGGTGTATTTGCCAGTGCCAAGTATTATTAAATTTGTAGTTTTATATGATTGAAATGTGAGCGTAAAAAACTTTTTTTTTTTCAATAAATATATTGTGCACTCCTCTCGCTCAAAGAGTCTGTCATTGTTGCGTGCCAAAGCGGGAATAAAATAACTTTTCAAGTAAATTTCTTTTTAATTTTTGTTTGTTTGGCTTGGTATGATATTAGCCAAGACGTTTTGATAAAATTAATAATTTTATTTTTGATAGCCTGGTTGGCACAGATGGTAGTAACTCTGCTTTCTGTGCCACAGGCCCCGGGTTCGATCCCCGGCCAGGTCGAACATTTGTGTGCATGAGCATGTCTGTTTGATCTGTGTCTGAGTGATATAAGCTTATATAAGTATGTATATCAGTCATCTGGTCACTATAGTACAGGCTTCTAGCCTAGTTTGGGACCAGATGACCGTGTGTGGAACGTCGTCCCATATTATTATTATTATATCGCTCGAAAACACGGGATATACCCGGTCTTTTGATAGGCGTGCACGGAGACCATTTTTTTTAAAGTCCAACGTGCAGAGGCGCCTTTGAGCTATTAATCTAAAGGTAATGTATAGCACCTATCGGGGTCCATCTCTGAAACTATCTATAGTTTTTTTTTTAAGATGCGCTCAAAGACAGCCCCCACTAGGTACAAGGACTATTGTGAATAGATGGAAACTACTTGATTAGTCTATAGGTGTGATGTCTAGATGGATGGTAACCGGGCTATTGCTAGAGACTCCGGCACCTGCCACTTCCGTCTCATGGTGAAATATGACGGCAGGCGATGACTCGCCGCTCACTAAACGGACCCCCCGTAAAGGCCGCTCACCACATGGGAATAAGAGCGACGAGAGGGGCAACGTTGGTGTGAGCGGCTAAGGGTAGGAGAGGTGTCCCTGGACTTTAAACGGCGATCACTTGCGTTACCCTAAGGTCGCATCACGCTCGCCCACTCGCCACTTACGCTTCACATCCTCCCTCGAGCACGAGGCTCTCGCGACTCCACTCTGGCCGGCCAATGAAGGCAAGACAGAGATGGGGGACTGTTCCTCGTCAGTGTTCACTCCGGCCGGCCAGTGAAGGCAAGCCGGAGATGAAGAACATAACCCTCCCCCGGGAGCACTCAGGTACGTGGGGTCGCTACTCCCCAACAGCTCGCCATAAGCCGCCCTGCGTATTTATTATTATTATTATTATTTTCTCTTAATCGTAGTGAAAAGTATCGTATAATAACACTGCGCTAAAACCCATTATAACTCAGTTTCCTACTCCCTCGCTAAAACTATCTCGTATACAATGGATCTCTTTAGCCCCTCGTGTAACAATCTACTATTTCGCGAATTAGTTTCTTGCAGATACACGCTTTAGCAGACAATCCTGCCGTATTAAACTCTTTAGTAATAACAAAAAAATTGATCTATGCCATTGCTATTTATGACTAGACTTTTCATAGACTTTAATATAATATTTATTTTTGCTATTAAACGTCTATGCTATTAGATATCTGTGTGATCTGTGCTTTTGATTTTTGTGTGCATTAATTAATATTATTCTCACAATTTTGTGTTTCCTAAAATTGATTATTCAAGATATTGTCATGTTTTCAATGGTTACAAAATTAGCCATCTCAGAGTTATTTATGAATAAATTGAAATATTTCCACTTTCCTTTACTCGATGGGTAAAACAATTTCCATTTATTATTAACCTATTTGCCTTAGATATTATTGTTATGCCTCCGCGCGCGCGGTTGGAGTATACTACACGGGGCACTATGATGAAAATGATGATTAAAAGTCTTAATCTCTCGGATTTAATTGTATATAGTATTATCAGATAGAGGGTATCAAGACGTGAAACTTTTATTGGGGTCAATTTTTTCGTAAGGTCAATAATGACTGAGATATAAGGTCAAAATGAAAATTCCTTTTAAAGGAGACCAGGACTGTTTTTTTTTTGTGATTTTCGTCATGAATAATTTTACATCAGGGTCTTTTGAAACTGTAAAACTACAATTTCACTATTTTTTTACTAGCTTTGTGTAGCACATAGCTAGTGTGCGTGTTTAACAATTTGCAAGGAGACCTAGTGTGAGTGAATAATTGTGTTGCACAAGCTCAGGTAGTAAAGCTAGATTTTTGCTCTACCTAGAACATTTATGTTGCACTAATAATAATGTAGTCATAGAAGAAAGACGAATGTAGTGATGAACCTAGTCTGGTTTATATGAAATCCTTCATTTTGAGTGCACATAAGATTCATTATGATGTAGGTATTCACTATTGATCTCTCATAGAATGACAATCTAATATCGGTCATATTGGTTGCAGCATTGTGTAATTTCCTATTCTACATAGATAAGATGAGCTCTAGATAGATAACGACATGATTAAATTATGATCTTAAAGCATATAGTGATAAGATAAAGCTATAACGGTTATGCATAACCTAGGATGGATTATGTGACATCATTTTATCTATAGACTCTAGGATCTCTGCACACTATCATTAGAATCTCTAAAACGGAGATAAACCTCAAGTGCTGTTGTTAAATTAGCATTAAGTTTTTACCAGAGTACTTCTAGAAACTAAGAAATTCTTGATAGCTGCAGAGAAAAGTATCCATCCATCTAGAAATCACACCCATAGATAGCCTAATATAAGTTTCCATCCATTTTCAGTACTGCCGATAGGTGCAAGGGCACCCATCGGAGGCTGCCATTTAGCTCATCTTCTGTTAATGATTTCAGAGATGGGCCCCGATAGGTACTACCCATACCGTTAGATTAATAGCTCTAATTGGCCTCTGTACGATGGACGAAATGGTCTCCGTGTACAGTGTACGCTTATAATAATCCCGGGTATAGCCAGTGTTTTCAAGCGAAATAATCATAATAATATTAATATGAGACGTCTATCCACACACGGTGGTCTGGTCACAAACTACGCTAGAAGCCTGTACTCGGACAACCAGAACACTGATATTATACAAGTAGCTTTAAATCAATAAGATGTGTATTTATCTGTCTTCTTATTTATAACTGAGACGAATCTAGGCAGAATGTTGGAAAAAGTCGTGGTACGTTTCAGATAGGTATATCCCGGAATCTTTGGTACCACCATTAAAATGTAATATAAATGTGTATTTGTTAACAGACGCAGTGTCGAAGGGGGCGGCGCCCGAGTACTTCGCTCGACGCCGGACTGGGGCGACGTGGCCATCAGCGGAGAGCATCTGTGGTCACCCACCTCCGTCTCTGGGGACTGCTGCTATGTCGGTGATGCTGAATGCCAGGTGACGTATATATAGCTCAATTATTTATATAAAGCGCATCATTGGCAAATTCCAAGTATAAATTTCGCCACTAACGTATATAGCCGACAGCGGCGGCCGCGTATTTAGCAGTTAAATTATTAAGCATCTTGGTAGACTAAGGAAGGATCGCGGGAATTTAACAAACTAAGTCAAAATGCATTCACACAAATAAATAGCTAAAGTGTGACAAAGTAGCAGTTTCATTGATATTCATTACATCAATGAATGACATTTTATGACTGACACGCTAGTACAGTTGTTAGTAACTTTTTTTTTTTTATATTAGTGAGTGATAAGTCGAGCAAGTCATGTGCCTGATGGTAAGCATCATGATTGCCCATATCAGACACAGTGCCACCCAGTTTTTAAAAGTTCTAAATTCTGCGCGGCACTGCACTGCGCCTGTCACCCTGAGATATGAGTTGTTGAATCTCGTCATGCCCAGTAATTTCGCTGGTAACATTGCCCTTCAGACCGGAACACAGTAATGTTTGCACATTACTGCTTGGCGGATGAATAACTGGCAAAGGTGTGGTACTTCCCCAGGCGGCCCCCTGCAAAAGAGGCCTGCCACTACAAAAACTCCGCCTTTTGTGTCGTAGGTCCTGCGTTTCGATTCCCGGGCAGGTCCAGATTTGTGTGCATTAGCTACCTATTTGACTTATGTCTGGGTGTTCATGTACGTAAATAAATAATGTTCTGTAGGTATATCAGTGTTCAGGTTACCATATAGAAGAGATTTATAGCCTAGATTAGGATCAGAAGAGCGTGTGTAGATGCTGTCCCATATTATTATAATTATTTATGAATGAATCGTGAATGTTATTCATTCACATTAGAGAACTAGAAGAAATTTAGTGGAATCCACGTTAAATTACGATGGTATAGAGTAAAGACTATACGAGTATAGACTACAGTTACTGTTACTGCACGGATCGTATCTATCGTTGAAGCGGAAAATAGCTAGAAAAGCCGTGCGAGCTCAGAGATTTTCCTCTATAGCCCCATAACACCCACCTATATCTTATATGCGACGAAGTGCCTATCATTTTCTACGCTAGGTATAATAAAATAAAAAGTACATGACGTAATATTATAAATTACAAAAGTACATTTGTGATAAAAAATTCGGAAAACCAAGATGGCTTTCCTTAGATTTAGATCTTTCCAAGTTGCAAGGAGTTGCAAACTTAGTGGTAAGCTTTTCATCTTTCGATCGGAAGTCGCATTTCATTTAAGCAGGTATCTACTGGATTGTAATGGAACTGAGAAAGTTGTACACTGAAAGTTGCAATCAAACCTGATGTCAAAAGTTAGCACCTAATGAATTAATAATACTAATTAACTAAGTGGTCTATTCGCTTGAAATGCTTGCTTGGGAAGAATGCCCTACGGCTTTAGGCATTAGGTAGATGGAATAGAAAAATTTTGCCGATGACTAGTACCCCCATGGTAGCTCAACTGGTGGAATCTGCCGACCACGCGGAATGGTGCGTGCTTCAAATCCTGTCCGTGGGTGAAATTTTTGTTCCCATTTTCATATTATGAGTTTATAGACGTGCACCGTGCATAGGAATAAAACTGCATAGGAAATGAAATGAATAGAGTAAATATTTAGCTGACGTTTCGATAGATTTGGTTTACTTATGCTTAGCTAGCGAGATGACGAGATTTATTTAATAATATGCTGTTCTAAATTGTGTATTTAACGGGAAACCTGAGTGACGAAGAATTTAAAATTTCGGTTTTTGTAAAAACTATCGCCGTCGCTCTGCTCCTGAAAGTATGAGCTATGAATGTGTGTGTAAGAAGAATATTATTGCGACTTCGCGCGCATATTCATGTCAGTAGTAAAGTTTGTGACGCTTGTATTCAAATTAGGTAGGTACTTATCGTAGGTATTATTTTAGACTTTTGTTTTTATTTACATTCTCGTAAAGATGATTGCTTAAATTCATTAGCTACGTCTAGTATGAAATGGACCAGTGGTTGCAGTATTCAGACAGCGTTCACAAAATCGTGTCAACGAATCAACGAATGCGAGTTCGAATCCAGTCCCAGGAGTAATTTTTGCCCGGATATTTTTTTGTTAGGAACTTTTTTCTTCATTATCTGTATTTATATTATTGGGATATTATATAATAAAAAAATATATTCTATAATATATATTTATAGTTTATATGACACCAGTCACCCAGCGCTTAAAAATTCATATCAATGTGTATATTATCTTCGAAGGTAAGTATTGACTTTTTCAGTTCATCCTGTCAGTCTAGACGTTTGCTGAAAATATAACTTTTCATTGTAATATCTACCTAATAATAGTTCGCCTAAATAATTTTCGACCTGTGCTGTTGTTTACGGACTTGATTCTTTTGCTTAATATTTTAAATTTTTGAGACAATAAAATATTAAGCAAAAAGCAAGTGTTTATCAATTTCGATATGAATTCTTATTGTAACATTAGACTTGTCGGTGGGTAGATTGCGAAATGCATCACCTATAGATAAACACACGCTCCTAGAGCGTTAGGTAGAAGGGATAGAAAAATTTCGCCGACGACTAGTACCTCCACGGTAGCTCGAGTGGTAGAGCGCCCACCGCGGATTAGTGCGGACGGTGCGTGGTTCAAATCCCGCCTGGGTGAAATTTTTCTTTCTTTATTCGTATTGATTCTTTTGCTTTAGTACTTACGGTTTTGGCTTGTTTGTATGAATTTCTTTCAGTATTTTGCTCTGAAAATGGGTAAAAGCAAAAGGGGCAGGACGTTTATTTTTGAACGCTCTACGAAAAATACACCATTTACGTATAAAACGGCAAATACATTTTGCGCCTTTGCCATCCGTTTGAGTATAGGTAATACGTACATACTTGATTCTTTTTTCTAAAATTATACAACTAGTAGTAAAAATAATTACATTAGAATAAACAATAAAACTACCTTAAAAGTAAATATTAAAAACTAAAATTAAAAACTAGACTTAAAAACCAACTATAAATAAAATAATTCACCAAAATCGCAGTCGATTGGTAGCGTGCCCAGAAGGCTGGCAGCATTGCCACGTTGTATGGCAATGCTGATCCGCTGTGCTAGATATGAGCCAGCCCTCTGGTGACGTGACATACATACATACTTAATTATTTTGTGTTTTTCATCATGAAATTACGATAAAACGCAATTCAAATTTATTTCTTCAACCTAATGAGTGATGTTAGGGGTGAGCAGTTGATAGACATGTCGACCGCAAAAATTCGATCCGTTCGAACCGTTGATCGCTATCAACTACAAACTTGAAAACCATTTAGGTGGTGTTTGAGCCAATCATATGATCATGAGAACCCGGGTTTGATCCACAAGTCAGCCAAAAAGTGTAATTGGATTTTCTATTAGGGGTTTTCTGAATGACAGCTTGGACAGCTCTGAACCCAATAGATGACAATAGGTACGACTTCTACTACAAGAGATTTAAAATATTACTGGCAAAGTGTTAGAAAATTTCACTGAGTCTTCACCCATGAACGCAAATGCCGTAGCTTGCGATAATGCTCTTGAACCATCTCATTTTTAAAGATGTATCTACTCGTACAAGGCCAATAATGATTATGATGATAAAGTAATACATTTTAATACAATTACATATTATATAATATTTATTAACAAATTACCTACATAACAGTATAGAAGACAATGAAAGATCACCATAAAAACAAGTGCTATGCACTAGACATCTCAACATTAGGTTCTCCGAAGGTCTAACTGAACGAGAATGGGCCATATGAAGATTGATATTATAGTTGAATTGCATTTAAATCGATATTGTTACATACTATTAGTCTTCTATTTCTTCGTAAGAAGTATTGGTTTAAACTCGTTTTCTATGAACATCACTAGGATTTTTCAAAATACTATGTCTATGAGTCCCTTCCCTAGTTGTATAAGTGTGAGTGGAACCCCCCCTCACCGCCTGCCGCACCCCGTAGAACACGAAAGGGACAACTGCAGCTCAAAGCGATTATAACTACGAAAAAATGACGAAATCGATGTTTTGTATTCCCGTGTTCCCTCCGAGAATAATTAGTTTTATCCATAAATTTATATCTTGAAAATTAGGAAATAGATTAGGCTATGTCCCTGTTATTTTATTTTTTTTCCTTAACTCTTCATTTTTTTCTAGTGAACGTCTAATTGCGCGAGTACAACTGGGACAGTTTTTCATGTTTTTAAAGGGTCATATTTCATTTAATAATGAGTTTGTAGAAAAATGAAAATAACAGGGACATGCTCACTGAAGACTTTATTTTAGAGATTTTATAAAAAAAAACCATTGCTCTGACGCAATTATCTAGGGAGGAAACACGGGAATACGTTTGTATGGAAAAATCACCCCTAATGTATCCTCTTAAGTTTAAATGAAATATTATCATAGAGTTCTGAAACAATTTATGCTGAAAATTGATTTCATATATAATTATTAACGACAATTTACATAAAATAACATACAATGACGCCTTTTACCCGGTGGAGTAGGCAGACCTCTGCCTACTCCTGTAACCAGGACTCTAAAGTACCTATGCTATTATTTATCCCATGAAATAGGGGATGAGCCTATTTCCATCAATATTTTAAATAGATTATAATACTTTGCGGATTAGAATTTAGCCAAGACTAAAATTGCTGAACTATGTACTGTAATCCTACTAATTTTATAAATGCGTAAGATTGTCGGTGTTATGTTTTTAACTTCTTCACGCCAAAACTACTCCGGTTGGGCCTAAATTTTGTATATAGTATATGTAGATAGGGAAGACATTGGAACAACACTCTTATCTCGATATTCCCACGGGAACGATGACTACGCTGGTAAAGCCGCGGAGCACAGCCTAGTATTATTAACTAGATATTAAACACAAGTATACCTACTTTTGAGTATAATAATAAGTATTATAATATACTCATATTACTTTTGGATCAAATTCTGAGTGAATTCTGAATAATGAAAGCTGCAGTTTAAGGACCATAATATTATGTGATGTGTGCTTTCAATCCTTTAATCTATCAAAGTAAAAATTTTCTATCTTGTTACCTAAAATATTCGATTTTACTACTAGAAATAAATATTTTATGTTCAGCTTAAGATTTATATTATATTCATATTATTGTCGTAGGCATGCGAGCATGTACTTTTATAAGCGATTAAACAAAGAGCGATAACAGGCAAAGGTGAAGGCGGCTGTAAACGAAATTCATGTGCTATAAAATAAATGAAATCCAGCTGTAATTCTAAAAACGACCAATTCCCATCTGTGCTACAGATTTAAATTTAACGAAAAGTCAGTTGGTAGCGATATTGTCACAATTTTATTCTTCCTATGGGAAAAGTGTGAACTGCTTAGCCTTTCAACCGCTACGCTGCAGAGTCCATAGTCCATCCAACAATCGACAAAATTTTGAACTAATAACTATTAAAACAATTCATAAGACCGGTCGCGATGTTTGCATATAAATGAGCGCCGCGTCTGGGCGCCAAAGTTATATTAGGACAGACTATATATCCCAGTCTCTTTGATATCACCTCATCTAGGTATCTATCTGTATTTACCATTCACTCAGTGTATGATGGTCTGTGACAACATTAATTTAACCTTCCTGTTACCCGCTTGTAACTTGTAACAAAAAAGTCATCATCTATGACAGTATTCAATCTACTATAACCTATTAAAATGTGACATGACGTCATCTAATCAATTCGGCCGCCACGATTGTGATCATAATTTAATCATAGTGTCCCTTGTATTTGTCAGTCTGTCGAATCGGTGCACTGACCACTGATCGACGTAGGTATACCTAGGTATAAAGTAACATTAGATTACAATTTCATCAATAATTATAACAACAGTTTGGTCTCTCCGAGTGTGTTTTTTAAGAGTAGACTCATTACTTATTAGCTTCGCTGACATACAAAAGTGTCATTATATTGGGACCAATTTTACCAAATAAACCGATTTGACATCGACTTTGAATGAAATGAAAAAAAAAAAATGGCTCGAGGGTAGGACGCACTGCTAAGTGAACATCAGTCCAGGCAACTTTGTATGAAGTGTGCTAGTTTTGCGGTAACTTTACGCTCCTTGGTTTTTCTTTGATAGATGTCAGTATAACTATAAATTACTTCTACGATACTAATTTATTCTGCGATGTTTTTCTGTATCACATGAATTACTTCCAGTTCTGACTTATCAATTTAGTTGACGTGGATATCCGACGGATTCCTTTCAAATGTGTGCATATCATTATACCTTGTCTAATTAAGCTTGATCGATGACAGCTGAAGCCTTAAATGAGGAACATGAATGGTGGCTTCACGGTTTAATAGCGATGACCTTGAATGCGCAGTAATCGATTTTTAGATCTGTTAGGACTTTTTAGACCAAGACCCCTCCACTTTTGCCGAGCGATATTAAAGCGTGACGCGACCTATATCTTATTAGGTAATTTAATATTCGATGGATAAATTGAGAACCTTCTTAGAACTTAATGGGGCTGGCAAGTGAAAACTGATTCAGATGGCGCCACCACTGATGACCTCTTGCCATGGAGGGAGATTTAAACATTTCTAGTTTTATTCATATTGGCATTGTTTTTACACATTTTTCCTATTAAGAACCTATGTATTCCATTTAAAAAATAAAATAATAATTATGAAAAAGAGGCGCTTCTTTTAGTAGAAAGGATGCAGACTGCAGACCAAATGAAAGTTAAGTTGTATTTCCTGAATTATTTAATATTTTTACATGAAACTGTAGTGTATTGATTGTTTATCTGGGCAGGCTGTTTGCTTTTGATGTTTACTAAATCGATTATAAAAGATAACTAATATTTTTAACGTATGTGTTTGATGATGTGATGCAGGTTACGTAAAAGCAACAGAAAATAGTTTTTAACGGTACAGTCAATCTGACCTGAAGATTTACCAATTTTTTCATAATAACTTTCCTTGAAATGTTTATGACACATTCTCGCTCTCCTAGCTTTAAGGCTCAAACATTATTCTCCTTAACTCGAGGATACTAGTGGCCTCCAGTTTCTTTACAATTTAGCACACAACACACAACGAAATCTAGGAATTTATTAAAAAATTGTGAATTCACTACTAATTTCACACAAAACTGCTATGTTATTGGTGACTTCGATACTAGCGCCACTTTCACAGTTGTTTGCCCCATTATCAGAAATATGGCCAAAAAATACACTTTTTTTCTGTCATTGCTCAAGCTATATTTGACAAAGCGTAGGCGCGCTAAGGTGCTGTGGAAATTCTCTCATGTACCTAACATTATGTCATAATGTACTTGCCATTTAAATTTATAATACCTCTGAATCGGTATTCAAATTGGGTTTATACGTCTGATTCCTCTTCCTCGTAGTAAGTTAATAAAAATAGGTAACAAAGCTCATCTCATTCTTTTCGAGGTTTATTTTTTCCTCTCTCTATTGTGATTTCTGACGCAAAAATATTTAAGGCTTCTTTTGTGTGCAAGTAAATTGTTGATTGTCCTGAACGGTTTTCGTTTTAACTTCGGGTTTGATAACGCAACAGGGCAAGAAATTGTAATTTTCCCTTTAGCCATTAGCATGTTTCCTGTCTATTGTAATCGTAGCTGAATGTAAGATTAATGATGCATTGCTTCCATTATTGTGGCGATCAAATGCCGTCATCACCTGTAGGCACTATACAATATATTTGTCGCAAGTAAATATTGATGATAATGACACAACGGTATAATATTTAAGTTCTTTATTATGTACCTACAGTATATTCATACGAACTAATCATATCTCCGAAACAGTGGAGGGTCATCGATGGATCAGATTCATCTATCAATATTGTGAGCTTAGCAAAAACAACCGAGAGGCTACCTCAAAAAACTGACAAGTCTTAAGTTTACTAATTAGTCAGGGCTGATATAGGTAACCGACTCACTAGCATCAATAACATCGATGTAAGTGACATAGATGCTTATGTCGATGAAATAACTTCGATTCTTATAACCAGCTTCTATCAGTCTTGCCCCCTAACTATACCAAGGCAAGGAGGCAAGCCACACTGGTGGTGCTCTCAACTAGAGAAACACCGGCGAAAAATAAGAATACTGTTCAATAAAGCAAAAATACACGAGATCAGGTCTACTGGGACAGGTATACTGTCGCCAGAAGACAATATAAAAAACTGATTCGTCTTCACGAGAGTGCTGGAGACACATCTGCTCCAGCATTGAATATAACAATCAGACAATCAGAGTGAAGACTTGTCTAACCAAAAACCAAAGGCAACGAACACTAAATCAGATGCCTAAAAATCCTGACAATACCTATGCCAAAACCAACGCTGAAACTAGTGAAATAGATGGAAGTAAAAATCATATTTATACCTAAACGAGACAGGGGTGACTATATTCAGGCAAGACCCATAAATCTTACCTCGTTTTTGTTAAAAAACTGGAAAAACTGGGAGACAGAGAGATTAGAAGTCATCTGCCACTATTCAAACCGCTGCACCCTAATCAGCATGCCTATAGAGTAGGCAAATCAACTGAGTCGTTACTCCACATTGTAGTTTCACTCTTAGAAAATGCAAACAGCCAACCTTTGGCGCTTCTATAGACATTGAGTTTGCTTTCGACGAAACGAAATTCTCCGTTATAAGTGGGGTAATTTACGCATGTGGAGTGGCTACAACACTTACAGATTTGATAAATAACACGTTAAAACAACGAGCTCTAAAAAGAAGAACGTTGTTACCGACATAGCCCACCGGATTAGCAAGTTGAAGTGGCAATAGGCCGAGCCCTTAGCACTGATGATAGCACGTAGAACTGATGGCCGATGGGGATGTTAAGTTCTCGCATGGAGTACCGGCAAGCGCAGTAAAGGACGTCCAACCAAAACGTGGACCGATGATTTAAAAAAAGGTCACAGTAACACGCTGGATGTAAGCCGCTTACAACCGGACTAGATGGAAATCTATGGGAAGGGTCTGTGTTTAGCAGTGATCATGCTGCGGCTTAGATGAGATATGAAATAATAATACCGATATATAAGGACATACATAAGTATGTAGCTATAAATAATACATTTTCTAGAAGCATGAGTTACCTCTATTGCGACAGGACGCGCAGGTTTTATGAAGCTTAGCCAAACCGAGGAGATATGAAATATTTGGATTTATAACTCAATTATAAAGTTTCGTTATTAGTAGGTTTAACACTGCATTAGTCAAGAATGAGGAAAGGTTTTTACGGCTACTTGGAAACAACTTTTATCAAAGAAAGTACTTATAGAAGGACGTTTTCAAAGAAGGATCATGGTCTTAAGCTAGACTTACAGTCTGTGTAAAAATGTCCCGCTATATTTTTATTTCAATAAGCAGTAATAATTCAATTTTCAGGAGACCGTGGTTAACATCATAAACAACAGCAGAACAACAAATTGATTTGAATTACGGTGACGAACACAGAAATCAATCTGAATAGAAGTCCTGATGGCAAACACTCGCAGGAAGAGCATAAATGAATAAACAAAGGCCATCCGCCCTCTGACTTCATTCGACAAAGAAACTCGCTTGTAATCAATTTTGAAACGTCTTTATGAAATTTTCAAAGTAGCCAACCGACCTTCCCAATTTAGAGGCATGGACATCTAAGGAAAGTGGCCTATTTAAAGCTATGGAATTTAATTTAAGTTTGCTCAAGTTTGTTCAGCACGGGCCATGGGATTTTACGACTGCGGTACTGAGATAGGTGTTTGTGGTTTTACAACGTTAATCAAATGTAAAATGAGTAATGGAGTAATACCTCAGCCGCTATATTGGCTTGACTTTCCTTCTAATATACCTGCTAGTCGCTTTTATAGCTGATTATCATTTTTACAATATTTTAATAATAATCACAGAGCTACGCTATCCCTCTCGTACGACATGTCTTAGGTACCTAGTAATTCTCACGTAATTATGAAAACTCTTGTCAAAATTATTGAAGTATATTTGCGACAAAAACGAGTAAGTACAGAGATGACGGATGAAAGACGAGAATAGAAGAATTCTGTGTTGACCCCACATAGTGTGGGATAACGGCAATAATAATAAAATATTTTAAAAACTACAGTTTATATTATTGTACTATTGACACACCTACACAATACTCGACACGCTGGGCAGGCGGGTTGGCGAGCGCAGTTTGGTGGTTTTACGCAGAGGACGCTGCTGCCCGTCCTCTGGAACTCATAACCCTTAGCCGGCTCTTAAGGCAACCGCGCGAGAGAGGGTACTACTATTCTAAAGCCAGTAACCCCACGGCACACTGCACTGACTGTTATTAATTTATTTTATTTGTTATATATTTTTTATTTAATTCACTGTTATATTCACAATTACTACACACAATTACTCAATAAAATATTTGTTTTATAAACCTGACTAAAAATATAAAAAAAATATTTGTCAACTTTATATTATAATTTAATAATTACCGAATTTCCGGATATCATGAGACCAATATCTTCAACAGAAAGTAGACTTATATGTAGCTTATATTTGGGTCCGTAACTTTTATTGAAATATATTTTATTCCTTTAGCATACCTAAATACAATTCTAATGTTAATTTTTAATATGTATTACCAAATGTAAATTCCTCTTTCAATTAAATCCTGATCAACACAAGTAAATTAACCACAATACACTGTTAATTACTAATTGAAAGCTCTGGAGTTGCTTCATAATAACATCATTACACTATCTTCACATGAACTGAGGGTTATTATTTATTTATTAAATACAGATTACGAGTTGTTTTGTGCTTTGGCCTGTTAAGGTGTTTTCTTATAATGATTAAAAATTCATAAAGCGCTCAGTTTGACATTTTGTACTAGAAAGTGATCGAAATACATTTTTATTGGTCCCAGTCCCAAATGTTGAACTCACTCGTCGATGTTAGAATTTCCTCTACCATTATTTTTATATCGGATGGAATATTAACATAATATCTTCCTATTGCAGAAAGTTTATTCCGATGTTTTGAATGAATTTTTATTTAAAAGTTGCTATAGTCTTACAAATAAATTACGTGTCTGTTTGTAATATAAAAATTACAGGATTTACAACAATCATAATATGCAAGTTTAAACGATATACGATACTAATAAAAAAAATCTATTATATATATTGGTCTATCAACTGAACAGACACCGCTTTTTCCGAAAAAGCTGAACCGATTTTGATTAAAATTTCACTGGCAGATAGCTGATGTTATAAGAAGTAACTGAACGGCTTGAGTTAATTAAAAAATATGATATACTTATTTAAAAAGAAAATGAAAATTAAATTCCACGCGGACAAAGTGCTGAAAGCAGTATATTATACTTAACATTCGTTTCAAATTATGTAATTCATAACAATAGACATTTTTTGGCGGTTCCAGACTTGCTTCACGTCTGCGAACACAGAAGTGCGCACATCTTTTTGTAGTGCCACTATCAAAGTTGCACAAAGTTTCAAAACTTGTGTACCTACTCTAGCGTTCGTTTACAATGACGATTGAATGAAATAATATATTGGTTGCAGAAACACGGATCCCGCATGAAATGCTCGGCGTGCAAGATAGTCGCGCACACCGCCTGTATAGATATCCTGATGGATCGAGTACAGTTCACATGCAAACCCACATTCAGAGATGTCGGCGTCAGACAATACAGGGAACAAACCATAATACACCATCACTGGGTTCATCGCCGCTCAGAAAAGGGCAAGTGTAAGGCCTGCGGGAAGGTAAGCTGATAAAATAATATTATTGAGGTCTATAGGTAGAGTGTATGTAGTCTGTGATGTGTGCTAACACTGTTATTGTTTTGTGCTAATGGTTTATTTTGTTAAACATTTATTTATGTTGTTTCTAATAAATTGTATATGATAGTATTCTCAGTATACCTTTAGGATACGGTGGAAATAATAACTATTGTGATGAATTTGTTCCCATGTTTCAATAGAGTAGTGCAGATCTGGTATAAAGCTTATATATGCTACCGGCGAAACCCGATTTTAGGACAAACTAGTTTTTCCTTGGGCAAGCCAGTTTATCCTTGATACAATAGGATAAACTGGTACGGAGTACAGACTAGGGTAAACTGATTCGTCCTATGGCCGATGGGAGAAACTAGTTTAACCTAGGCTGAACTGATTTGGCCTAGTTTATTCTCATCCTGCTTAGCCAAAAAGGCTTAAGCAAAATTTGTCGACAAAAAAAGTGAGGACTAGTTTCAAAGCCTATTCTTTACTCTGAAATGATTAGCTATAATAGGAGCGTCGTGCATTCTCCATTCTGACAATGATAGAGAATTTTTCAAAAATGTGATTAGTGAGCTCGCAATTTGCGCACGGAAAACCAAGGCACAGTCAAAGCCAGGGTTCCATTGAGCGCGCTAAGATACCTATAGAAGGCATGACAAATATGACCGGGGGTTCACGCACGCACAGGTCTCGATACGTCTCGCTTAAACCTTATTGACTAGGCAGAATAAGTATAAACTAGGCCAAACCAGTTTATCCTGAAGTGTACTCATTAATATTAGGCTCAACTGAGTTCATATTTAACCTAGAGGTTAAACTAGTTTGTTGTAGTTAGAATTTTGAAGCACTGGGCGGCACAGTGTCTGATATGGCTCTTTCGTCGTTTCGTCCCACGTCAGGTTCGTCCTATGGATATGGGGCTTTATGCAACTTCGCTCCACGTCTTTTGTTTTCAAATGAGCAAATATACATACTTTGATGATATGATTCCACTGCGCTCCACCTAACAAAAGTTCATGATGCTTACCATCAGGCACCTGATTTACTCGTCTTGTCACTCACTATCATAAAAAAAATGTTTCTCCCATCGGCCATAGGACGAATCAGTTTCTGTACCGGTTTATCCTATTGCATAGAGGATGAACTGATTTGGCCTAGGAAAACTAGTCTCTCCTAAAATCGGGTTTGGCCGGTAACATATATCACTAGTAACTAGTAACTAGGTAGGAAGGAGCTTCTAAGCTCATAGATATATAGCTAGGTGGCATCGCTGTAATTACCATCAGCAAACAAAAGTCCTTCTCGTCTTGCCGTAAGCCAATATTTTTGAGCAGTATTTCGTGTTAATTATACAAAGTTTTGGCTAAAACAGTAAATTTACTCCGCATAATTCCTTCCAGCAATGCGTTTTACGCGTTTTTTATGTATTATTATAACAAGTAAATTAGCATTTTAACAGTCGCTGCTTTCGACCCTTTCATGAAAAGGTGCGGAAGTATGTTAAACGGGCACACAATTGTACTTATTATTATGCAAATTGTTTTCATGATTACGTCAAGCTTTTTATTTACTCCTCATACTTTTATGATGCCTGAAATGCTTTCAAGACCGTTATATCATCAGAATAAAACGAACCTATATTTTTGCAGCGAAAAAAGTATTCCGACGTTTTCATCTGCATGCAGGCTGCAAAGTAGTTCAAATAGGTAATAGAGAATTTATTCTGGCTTTATTAACTAAACATAGTACATTTTAATGAAATCGGGTGGATTATTGGTCGGTTGATTAGCCGTCCAATGCTCATAATTAGCATGCCAAGCGGTCACTACCCACTACTTAGATAGAATAATATGCTGTAACACACTCATATTGCAGATAGTTCTTCGAATAGAAGTCATTACATTAAAAGTGTACTTGTTCACGACGCTTAATTGAGTCTTTAATAATTAAGGTATCTGTAAGTACTTTTGTCTTAATAGGGAAGCAATTAATTGAGAAAGTTTTCCGAGGAAAAGAGGGTAGATAATAATATATTAGTCAGAGTCTGCTAAGTTTACCTGTAAGTAGGTACCTACTCGCATTCGTAATGACCTCATTCGGTCTTTTAATTGTCCGATTAACTCACAAAGGAAGTCTTTAACCTTTTACATTGTTATTTGTCCTTATTCAATTTAACTAAAAAATTTCATTTTGACAAGGTGTTTACTTGAACGAATTAACCAAATGTGGTTAAATCGTCCTAGGGTGTTTACCTCCGTGACTTATGTAAGTATTGAAGGCGCAGAATTAGTTGTTTACGACATCATTTAGTTTCCCTGACGGTATTTTATGCGACTTAATTTATAACACGTCATTTATAAATGGATACCTTCATCATCATCATCATCCAGCCGTTAAAAGTCCACTGCTGAACATAAGCCTCCCCCATAAGGGGGGTTGTTGCCAATACTCGCCACGCTTGGCAGGCGGGTTGGCGAGCGCAGATTGATGGTTTTACACAGAGGACGCTGCTGCCCGTCCTCTGGATCTCATAAATAACCCTTAGCCGGCTCTTACGGCAACCACAGGTAGAGAGGGTGAGGTACTATTCTAAAGCCGGTAACCCCACGGCAAAAAAAAAAAAAAAAAAAAAATGGATACCTTATTATTATTCAAATACTCCAGACAATTTTCATCAAATATTAATAAGGAGTAGAATTAAGTATGTACATTTATAATTTAGCACTTGTGTTTCATGCTGCATTGGTAGGTAATTACTACCTAACTTACATATGTATTTAGAAACGACGATGAGTCCCTGAATGCAAGCAACCGATAGTCTTTTAATCGAAAGCATCGCATCGTCAGAATTAAATAATTATTGTCGCCAACGTGTTTTTCTTTAAACTTGACCTGTTATCTTTTGTTCTATGCGGACGCTTTCAGCTTCTAACGGGCACTGTAAATTGGCTTCTCTTGAAAACCGTTTATTTTCACGATGTGAACGGTATTAACTGTTATTTATTCTCTGTCATGGGAGCCATTTAATATAGTCTGAGGTGAGCTTCGAAAATTGTTGTACAATTGCGGGAAGATTAATGTTGTTCGTAGTCTAGTTTACTCCTCAAGTTTTGTATTTAATAGACGCACTTTATAGTGATTATAACTTTGACGTAATAGCCGCTCCTGCTCAATAACAGTTATTTGATTATTACTAAAAGGAGTATTTTAATCGATAACGTAACTATCGAACCAATTCTAATTAAAATAATCTACCTACTTCAATTGATTAAATAAATTAGAAAAATACCTTGGTAACAGAGTAACTCAGTGTACCTAATTATTGTGCCGCGCTAGGCAAACATTAAGCTCATATTAATAAGTAAATAGGTTCGGCTTTAATTAATAAATGTTTTCACAATAAATATAGGTCAAACTTTTAATTATTGTGACAACATTTATTATTTTAATATACATTTTTTTTGCATTAAGTAGATTGTTTTGTGTTCTATTTTGAGATAATTGAAATTAATTAATGTCTCATAATATACAAGAGAGTTTCTTTTAAAATGTGACTATAAGTCTACTATAGAATATCGATTATCGAGCGATGAGTATTGGACATTATTTCCTGTCTACAAAATAAAGGTTATCAAAACAAATCAAGCCGGTATGGGGGTCTCATAAAAAAAACATTATTCATGTTTATATAATATTATGTTTTATTATTGTTAGTATTATCAGCCATTGTTGTCCCACTGCTGGGCAAAGGCCTCTCTTCCATCATACCATGCGTGTCTGTCTAATGCTATTGAGCACCATTCCGGACAGTGCGAGTCAATCTTGTCTCGCCATTTCTTCCTTGGCCTGCTGCGACGACGTCTTATGTTGTTTGGTGACCACGTAGATATGATTCTGGCCCATCAGTCGTCGGTAATGCGGCAGATATGTCCGGCCCAGTCCCACTTTAGGCTAGCGGCTTTATGTCCAACATCAACGATCTTGGTTTTAGAACGTAGTATTGTGTTTCTTATGCGGTCTGACAACCTGACTCTCAAAATACTACGCTCCATGGCTCGCTGACAAATTATGTTATTGGAATAATATGAGTCCAATTTTCATACACTATCTTGTAGTATCAAACAAGGAAAAGTTGCCTGTATTAACCAAAAGACTGACGTAGGCACACATTTCATATTATAATACTCAGATACACCTTAAAACGGCATGCTCAATAGGCACAAATTATAATAAGCCTAATATATTATAATGCCAGCCCGGGGATCGAAACAGGGACCCGTGACTCAGACGGCTCATTCTAACAGCTGATCGATCAACATCGAATCGGCCAGTCAGCATAGAGGTAGCTAGACAAGAACGGAAGCACAAAGGAGATCTACGGGGAAATCTTTTCAACTTATACTTCTTTCACTGTGAACGAGCTTAGAATACAATTCAAACAAGATAAAGCGCACACAAATAGTTCTTCGCTCACAGTAACTGATAAAAGGCTTGCCAACGTTTCAACAAACGAAAATAGTGTATGCCTAAATAAATCCGATCCAGCGCACAGTTTTGAGAAGCAAAAATGTCTGATATAGATTTTTTACCTAACAAAATAAATTTCTGAAAATATGCCTACGTCTCTATTCTTAACGAATATACTCGTAACATTTGATTTGGACTCTTCACGCTTGAAATACAAAGGATTCATATTATTTACTCGTTGCGTTGATTAACATAAAGTGAATGAATGGGGATGTGAGTGGTGTCCAACAGTGAGACCACTCGACGCAGGCTCACTCATGCATTAAGCCAGGCCGTATTAACTCGAAACGTTTCGCATTAACCTGGACTGCACACAGAATTATGCGCTACCATAGATAATCACACAATAGACAGCCACATACAGACCACGGTTCTGTGACTGTGTCTATGATATGGAATAGAATAGAATAGAAAACTCTTTATTGGTATTATCACAATTAGCAGAAAACAACAAAATCAAATATTAAAACTAGAAAACGTGTAACAATTGGCAGCCTTATCGCTCAGACTGATCTCTTCCAGGCAACCATGCGATGACAGGAATTATAGTAAGATGCTGGAAGGACGTTGGTTTCACATTTCATACAAATTAATTTATAATCCATACCAAAAATATAATGAGTATATAAATAACTCTCAAAAACAAATACATAATTTATTTAATAAAAATAAACAAAATAAGTAAATAATAATAGATGCAATACATACAAATACCATACAAATTAAACATAATATAGGTACATTACGAGTGTGTCAATAATTAAATAGTTATTTGTAGTGAGATCTGACACGCAATTTAAAAGAGATATAATGCAGAACTACGTAAGAGTTGCTATCAAAAGTTCTAGCAACTAACATGACTTTTTCTTAAAGTTAGCGCCTTATCGTTAGATCGTTGTATTTATAAAGACATTGTTATGTTTTTTTCTATAAAATGAAAGAACATACAGGGACGTTCCCGATGGGTTAGGGAGATACTATTTTTCTTCAATTGCTACGATTATGACAAACGGCTTTCGCTTCTTTCACTTCGCTTCTTCCACTTTTATGATATTCTTCACACATGGCATTTCCTTAGGACAACATCAATTGGTTCATTAAAAGTACGCTTAGGTTGACCGACTAGATCCTTCACATTCGCCTTTTGTTCATCATCGTCATCTCATCGTCATCGTCAGCCATAGGACGTCCACTGCTGACTATAGGCCTCCCCCATAGATTTCCAACCAGTCCGGTTGTAAGCGGGCTGCATCCAGCGTGATCCTGCTATCTTTATCAGATCGTCTGTCCACCTTGTGGATGAACGTCCTACGCTACGCTTGCCGGTCCGTGGTCTCCATTCGAGAACTTTACAGCACCATCGGTCATCAGTTCTACGTGCTATGTGATTCTTGCAAAGTACAATTAGGTAATTGATTGATGCTCGTTACGTCTGAGGTTGGAATTAAGTAAATGAGTTCGGTGTTTGCTGTCGAAAACAAAAATCGAGTATTGCAATATTGGAGTTGGTTTTAGTATTGCCAATTATTATTATTAACATCAAAATGATTATAGGTATTATCGCTTAAGTATATAATTCTGTGCTACCTCTAAAATTATACAAACCCCAAATTCTGTCAGTTTGTGATGTGCGCTCACTCAAACAGCTTGGTATACAACAACTTGACGCTCGGCTCCACGCGAAATTAAAACTTCATTTTTAATGACGTGTTACCATATCGCTCGCATACGACTTGTATTTGTATCGCTGCACGATTTTGAACTTTAAAACTAGGTTTCTAGGTTACACACACACCCTGTGCTTTGTTCTTACTCGCCTTCGTTATGAGGTATTTAATTATTCACATTTTTGCATAATTCCATTTCTTTTACGTTTTTACAAACAGGTTTCATATTATACAACCAAAAGCTTTTTCGAGCACGCATTGTTTTGTTATCATCAAGAATTGTGAATATTTATTCGAAAAGCCAGCCAGTCGTTATTCAGTATTATTGAAATACAAAGTTGTAATTCTATTAATTTGTGGTATTAATGTCGTTATGTGGTTTTAACTTAGTTTCACGTTCGGCTTTTACAAATAATAAATCCAATAATGATGTTATCGTATTAAGAAAATACATCATACAATATTCAGCACCTCTTCGTCATATATTTTGAATACTAAGTTTACTAGAGTGAAGTACAGCGCTAATTACTAGTTACTCAGCTATGATTTACAGTGATAATTTATAAATTAAGTATAGGTATATTAGGTAAGTATATGTTTCATTACCTGCCTCGGTGGTGGTAGAGGGCGCATGCTCGACTGCCATACAAGAGGTCCCGGGTTCGATCCCCAGGTCAAGCAAAGTGTTAAATATTGGATTTTTCCATTAGGAATTATCTCAATAACTGCCTGGAGTCTGGAACTGTGCCCGGTAGATGGCAATAGGCTCGCCCCCTATTACATGGGACCAATAACATACTGGTGAAATGTAGGTGTATCTACTATGGGACTGAGTCCTGGGGTACACCTCTGCCTACCCCTTTGGAAAAAAGGCGTGAATTTATGTTATATAATGTTTCATTATCATAATGTCTGTACTTAATGATGATATTTTTTTTTGTATAAAACAGAAAATCATCAGCTTAGAAGAATTTCAATTATGCACATAAGTTAATTGTTCTGCGCTCAAAGCTTGTAATAATTACATGCATACCGAAGTATCGACCTATAAAAACAATAACATGGGAACATTCGGCACTTATACCTATATAGGTACCTATCATCGTCTCGCCGTCAATTATTATTCATATAAAATGTAGACCAAAACAGGTTTTAATTAAAGTAAACAAACGGTGATTAATGAATCTTATGAAAAGCGTATTATTTTTTAGTACTTAGACGCTATATATTTTTCTGTTCTCAACTTTTGTTCGCTACAAAATGAAAACTATTAGTATTTCATGCTTTGTTGTGGTAGCATCAACATCGTTCATAATATAGTTCCATCATGACCCCATTATTTAGGCATGGAAGATTATACAGTTACCTATAAGTACCTATTGAATTATCTCGTCGTGTAACTATTTTACTTTGTTATTTTGAAATCACCAATAATACCTTCTCTGACTCTGTAATATTAACATATAAACTATGGAATATTAAATTAGCGTAATTCCCGCGCCTTCGTTCCCGTGGGAATTTCAGGAATTCCTTTCTTATTCCTCGTCAACATCGTTTTTTTTATATACCTATATTATATAGAGATAAATAAATTGTTAAGGCATAGGTACGTATGTATGCATAGTGTAGGGTTCCATACCTGATATTTGAACAAAACGCTATCGCTTCATTCGCTAAGAACATACGGCGCCATCTAGTTGAAAACTACAGCAAATAACAAGAGGTTTATAGTCCCGTGCGCAAAGTATGGAAATATGCAGTAAAATGGCCATAAAATTTGATTGCGCTGACTTAGAAATATAAGCCACAAGGGACCGTAGACCTAAGCATTTGAAATTTTTTAACAATTTCAACATAATAATAATAATTTGAATTTATACACTAACAGAACGGGTTACCCCAATTACAGTGCTCGAGTCAATTCATATGGGTTATGTGGACAACCCATATTGTCAGAGTTTCAGGTCGCCAAGATTCCTACAAGGCCTCCGACATGACCTAACGACTGCCTTCTACATATCTTATAGGAAACAGCCGGGACCTACAGTTTAACGTGCCATCCGAAACACGGTAGTGCCCAGGCGAAAACTCCACATGGTGAGATTCGAAACGAAACGAGCGAACGTAATATATACAGACATCAAAGTGATCCTATAAGGCATGAGGGTTCCTTTTTCCTATTGAGGTACGGAACCCTAAAACTCAAAGTCCTGTCTGACATATAGACACTTAAAACTGACATATAGACTCATGCTACGCCCAGCCTTGGACCTTTGACCCAGATTTGGACCTAGAAAGCTGAAATTTTGCACGTAGTTTCTCATTACGATGGCACAGGAATATGAAAAAATCCACGTAATACCCACGGGAACGAATTCGCAGGATTATTCTAGTCTCTTGTCTAGTTCTAGTAGAGCCGCCCGCGCGAAATCACAGTCTTAATTTTATCCCATCAGTGTTCTTGATGTAGAATATTTCATGCCTAAAAACTAGTTGTTATTGTTTTGTTTGCATGAGTGTTGCATGGTTGTTTTATTGTCACAGTCGCTGCGGCGCAGTCGATGCGGTTGGTGCATACGCAAGCAGGATTCTGTAGACAAGCCCATAGAATTAGAAATTTGTGATGTTTCAAACCAAGTGCGTATAATATGTGTTGCTACTACAGGTGGTGGTCATTTATACTGAAAATATTGCTCTCAAAGAGATTGCGTACGTAATTAAAAATATGATATGAAATATTTCACACCGAAACGTGAAACAAGCTTATATGAAAATTGGAAACTTGCTCCGACCAATATTTTTGATTACCTATGTATTATGGCAGATTGGGCTTTTACAGCTCAGATTGTAAATAACATTAATAGTAAACTCCTAGAACAAGAATATTTAGTTTTTAGTTCCGATTTTTTAGTGCCAAAAACAACAAAACACAGTGCACCGCCCTCCCGCCCGCAAAATTGCATGCAAAGAGGAAATGCTATTAGGTATTATTTTTGTTAGTGATTATGTTGTTTTGACACTAAAAAATCGGAACTAAAAACTAAATATTCTTGTTCTAGGAGTTTGCAATGGAGTTCCGAAAAGTAACGCCAAATTCAATTAATTAACATTAATAGTATTAATCTTTCATAATACCTTCGAATAATATGTTTATTATTAATGCTAATTGTTTTAAGATTTTTTGAAATGTAACGTGTAATATTGTATTAATTTTGTCAACAGTCGTTGCAAGCAAAGCTATCGTTCAGTTCGAAGGAGATCGTAGCTCTTAGTTGTTCGTGGTGCAAGGATGCCTACCATAACAAGGAGAGCTGCTTCAATTTGCAGCGGATAGGAGAAGAATGCTCATTAGGTACGAGTATTACCGATCACCCCTCCCTCGCCTCGGTGGCGTAGTGGGCGCAAGCTCGACTGCCGATCATGAGGTCCCGGGTTCGATCCCCAGGTCAGCCAAAGTGTTAGATATAAGATTTTTCCAATACAAATTATCTCTATGACAGCCTGGAGTCTAGAAGCTGAAATAAGCTCGCCCCCTATTACATGGGACCGATATAACATACTGGCGAAATGTGGGTGTACCTACTATGGGACTGAGTCTTTGGTAACATATCTGACTATCCCTTTTGGGAAAAAGGCGTGATTGTATGTTATGTTTATATTTATTTCCTACCACCAGACAATATTAATACTAGTATAAAGAAAGATACTAATGTAACTGACGTCTAGTTGTTAAGAACGATCTCTTCCAAAAAATCGTGTTGGGAAGGATAATCGCATTTGGTCGGTGATGTTACAGAAATACGTAAATAAATTATAGTAATTAATATTGAATAGGTATTGTATTTTTGTTATGTACAAGCTGCGCACCCGCTATTACTCGCATTTAAAATATTAAATTAGGGAAATAGGATGGGAAGTGGACGATTTTTTTTGTGTTTAGTTTGATTAAATAAATGTTTCTTACAGGCTTACAATCAAATATAATCGTCCCCCCGTCGTGGATCGTGAAACTTCCAAGAAGAGGTAGTTTCAAATCGTCTCTAAGAAAATCTCCAAAGAAAAAAAACGCGTCCAAAAAGAAAGGAAAGGATTCAAAGAATGAACAAAGAACGTTTGTGATAAAGCCGATACCCACGGCGAATGTGCGTCCAGTGTTAGTTTTCATTAATCCGAAAAGTGGCGGAAATCAGGGAGCGAAGTTGCTGCAAAAGTTTCAATGGCTGCTCAACCCTAGACAAGTGTTTGATCTGACGCAAGGCGGTCCTGGACCGGGGTAAATATTTTGATTATTTATTTAGTCGATTAAACAGTCTTTTTGCCCTTTGTAGGTTATAATCCAGTTACGAGACTTGAATCCACGAAATTAATATATTGTTATACTTGCAGCCAAGGTAAGCAGAATTATAAGATGAAATTATTCAGTATAATATTAGGCAACATTACAAATTTGGGAACCTCAATGATGTTCTCATCTACTATACGAGTAGGTCGACCACTCATATAAGTGTAAAAAAAAAAGTTGAATCTCATTTTAACACTCGGGATAGAAGTATACGTAGTTATGGTACATTGTTCATTTAACCCTACTAAGGCGAACTAAAAAGCCTTTTAGATTGCCATATTTTATAATCTACAGTTTACCAAATCTACGTAGTGCCGTTTGACGTTTTAATTTTCAAGCAATTTTCAATGCGAAATAGCTTTGTATAGGCGTAACTCACACAATTTCAATAACCTTCGCCGTTTTTTCATTAAAAGTACTACATTCGATACTTTCAAAAGCCTTGAAATGATCCACAACCAATGCGAATATTTTAACGTTTGTGTTTTGAAAGGGCAAAATCGGTATATATGCACCTTAATACAAAGGTTTCGGATAATACAGCTTTATTTAATGGATATTGAAGGTATATAATGTCCGCGGCTCGCCGCCGACGAGCGCTCGCTGTTTAATACCAATAAACCTTTTTAGCAATTTGTTAACCGACATAGTTACTCAATACGGCGCTTTTGATACTTATAATATTTCAAGACGATAAATTTTACCGTTCACTTGTTGTTCATCTGAGCTGATAAAACTTGAGAAGAAACATTATTTTGAAATATGCTTTAATTTGTTTAATGGTTAGATGTTGTTGTTCTAAACTGCAGTTTGCTGTTCGTGGTAGTAGAAGACAATTTTAAGTTTAGAGTGTATCGAATGGGTTTCTTTTTTTTGTACCTACCTACTTTACCTAGTTAAAAATATATATCAGACACAAAATTTCTTTTATTATATGTTACATGCAATAATCAATCCAAATTAGTGTAAGAGCGAACAAAATTGGTTTAATAAAGTCACGTTTAAGCACAATTCCAACGTGTCGTATGAAACCCTCCAATTTTCCGCCGGCTCAGGAAAAATACCTTTTAAGAAATCTTATACCTTTCAATCGAAGCCGTGTAAAGTCACGTAGCTTCGTAATAGAAATTCGGTGATATATTTTCTTCCAGCTGTTACTACATATTCACGGTAAAATATTGTCGCTAGATTTTTTCCTATACAACGTGTTTTAAAGGTAAAGTAATACTTAGGAGGGTGTCCCTCAAACTGAACAACTAACAAAAGAAAGAAATGCAAAATTCGCAAAAAAAAAAAAAAGCTACTTCCCATACAAATTTGCCAATCAGCAAATCTATTTTGTATGTAAACTGGAAATTTTCCTTTGAAAGTTGTTCACTACTACACGCTTTTTTTAACACATTGTAGATAGAATTTTGAAACGTTCTCCGCCACGCTACGTGGCTACGTAAGTGCTACGCGGCGCTTTGAAGCGCTAATATCGACATTGCCTGCTGCGTTAATTGACATGCAGATTTATTTTCAGTCAAATATGGCTTTTGGGGCAATTTTTTTTGACACAAAATGTGTTTTTTAGGTTATGATGAATTATTTGACAAAGCAGAATTTAGATTTGATATGAAGTAAATTAATGAGCAATTTATGTACCGGGGACTGAATTTGTAATGTAAGTGAACTTACGTTGTCATAGAGCAGTACTCTAAAGGTGGAATTTATTACAACTGGCTCGCTCGCTATAATTTGGTTTCTGGGATAAACTTTTTGAGTGAAAAATGTTTTTGATTCCTTCACCTTCCTTTGATATACATCATGAGCACTGGGCATCCATTGAGGTTATTAGACATAAATTAGACAGTCCTATAAAGACATACGAAATCGAGGTTTCTGTTTTTCCCTGTTTCATCCAAATGTGATTACTGTTCCCATACCACCAATAACCCATTCGATTTAATATCCTTTAATATCCCTATAATTTTATTTTCTTTTATAAACTCTTGCCTTTATTTTGTTAAATTCTTAAAATCCCAATTTTAGTTGCATAATTTTACACATTGACATAATTGATTTTATATTTTTTTTTACGATTATGTCAGTCTAGCTGTGCCTCGCGGTTTGACCCGCGTGGTCTTCGTTCCCGTGGGATTATCGGGGTAAAAAGTACCCCATGTGTTATTCCCGTGTTTAAACTATCTACACCGATTGGTTCAGTAGTTTTGGCGTGAAAGATTAACAAACATCTATCTATCCATCCATCCATCCTCACAAACTTTCACATTTATAATATTAACAGGATGAGTAATAACATAACATCACTCCTTTTCTCCAAAGAGATACCAGATAAGTGTACACAGGAGTCCCGTAGTAGGTTCACATATCGCCAAAAAATCCAATAACACTGCCTGACCTGGGGATCGAACTCGGCCTCATGATCGGCTGTAGAGCTTGCTAACGACTACGACCAGAGCACCACCATCGAGCCACCGAGGCATTTTATATTCTTACGTGTGTTAATTTTGTTTTGGTTGAGTATCGGGGATCTGACCGTGTTCTAACAGGCGAACGTATTCCAGATTGGAGTTGTTCCGCAAGGTGCCCAACCTGCGCGTGCTGGCGTGCGGCGGGGACGGCACAGTCGGGTGGGTCCTGAGCGTGCTCGATCGCATTGGGACGCGGCCTGCTGTGGGCGTGCTGCCGCTCGGCACCGGCAACGATCTCGCGCGAGCACTTGGCTGGGGCGGGGTAAGTATTCTCGCTAGTCCCCACCAAATACTACTGAAGAACTACTTTTTGCAGCAGCCAAATTCCTACGGCTGATATATGATGGTGATGAAGAAAACTTTTAACATTAACTCATTATTTACCTTTTATTAGTCTCTATTCTTGCTCAATCTACGAATTTGAGTACACATTTATTATTTAGTAGCCTTTGAAGCCAAAAGGAATGGTAAAAGTTTAAAACATCGATATCTGTCCGTCGTGTCGTGGTTCCCAAATTAATGGACTAGTGATGGTTACTTTGAAGCGTTTCGTCGACCACTTTACTGTTTATATATTATTGTTTCCTAGGTAATTGATAACTCGAAGATATTGATAATTTATTATGTGCGGTTTGTCCATTCGTAATATTGAAACAAGATTGGCTAAGAATAAATTTGAGCTACCGCAAAAGCCTGCAAAAGCTTTGTCTGTTTCTATGCATTGTATAAAACGAGTACCTCTACTCGTATTGTTGAAAAGGCTAAAAACATTGCAATGGAGCACTCACTAAAACCTAACCAACTGAGTAATAATATTATTATGTATTTATACCTTTAGATATCGATATCCTTATCAAAATGTTAGACACATTCACATAATTGTGTTTCGAAGGCAAGACTTTGGAGACCAATGACTATATCGTTGGTCTCAAGGGTCATTAGGTTATGTAGTGGTAGGCCTCTTTTGCAGGGGGCCGCCTGGGGAAGTACCACACCTTTGCCAGTTATTCATCCGCCAAGCAATAATGTGCAAACATTACTGTGTTCCGGTATGAAGGGCAATGTTGCCAGCGAAATTGCTGGGCATAATGAGATTCAACAACTCATATCTCAGGGTGACAGGCGCAGTGCAGTGCCGCGCAGAATTTTGAATTTTAAAACACTGGGTGGCACTGTGTCTGATATGGGCAATCATGATGCTTGCCATCGGGCACCTGATTTGCTCGTCTTGTTACTCACTATCATAAAAAAAAAGGTGCCTTCAATGTAACCTAAAAAATCAGACCACCACCGACTCTACAAAAAAAGAACATCAAAAAATAACAAAATTTTAATGCATAGGCATTTACCAGTATGATCACTATCTAACAGATATACATATCTAGAGATAGGTCTCTACATGTTCTGTTTAGTGTATTCGTATTTTCAGATCTATCGCAGCTCCAAGAGCAGATACTTATTTCTGTAGCGATTTATAAGTGCAGCTACGAAGCGTGTTAGAGACAGACAATAGGGGTGCATGGCCGAGTTTCACAATAGATCGGTATTTCTATCTCCTCTTGGGCTAAATCGATATATAAATGTACTGATGCTCGGAAGCTTACATGCCGCAAGAAAAGATAAAATAAAAACCGTTAAGGGTATTTAATAATGATATCTTACTGGAATGCGCAATGACGCCTCAAATGAATCGATTTAAATAGTGGACACAAAATGCGAAGAATGAAATCGTTGAGTCTATTTAATTAGAAAATTAACTTAGATAACGCAGCGACGGAAAACCCTTTATGTGTGATAAGAGGGGACTTTAATTCTATCTAGTTTGTACATTTACTTGCTTAAACTGAGCTCGGAACCACTTGGAACCTTCACATCTTCTTGATCTGTTTTCAATTATCTGTACTTCATCCTCTGTCTGTTTTTATTACTCATAGCAAAATTATAAAAACAATGGTTTTTATTTGTTTTGATAATTTTGAAGCGATCTAATTTCTAAATGTTAAAAATGTTAATGTTCTTTAAAATAATGGTATCTTCTATTAAATGTTTGAGATAGATTTGCACGTCCAGTTTGGTATACAGGTAGTATTTTGTCGAAATTAAAACTAACTTTATTGGACTCAAATAAAAAGATAATATACAGTTTCATCTTAAAACAAATACTTTTATAGGTCGACCATGGGCGGCCTTATCGCTCTAAGCGATCTCTTCCATACTCATTAAAATATAATAATGAGGTTTTAAAGTGGAGGTGCACATGCTTCATTTCACTTCAGAATTTCAAACAAGCGACTCACGAACCAATGCGCCACGGAAGAAAACAAACGAAGCAAATTATTATTTCTTGTCACGCAGTTTTCTTTAAAACTGACAAAAAATGGTTTGCGTTTGACTAAGTTCATGAACCATTGCTCCATTATGCGGATAAGTATATTTTTTTTAAGTTTTGTATCTAGAAGAGCGTAATTGCCGGGTCCTCGTTTCCGTAGAAATTTAGGGAACTTCTTTCTTATTCCTTGTCTGCACATAATAATTTATTTATTTATTTTATATTTAAACGTGACTGGATTCACATTACGCTTTTCCAATTCCTGAGCCCCATAGGTTTATCATAATACAATTTATTATTCTACATATTCTAATTATACATTATTATTTTATATATTTTTTATTATTAATTGTTTAATTACACTCTTTTATATGTATAAGTATGTTATATAATTTAAAACCTTGGTGCAAAATTTCAGCCCTTTAGGTCCAAGGGGCTGGGCGTTAATGAACGAGTGTATCAATCAGTCAGAACTTTGATTTTTACACTTCTATGTAGAAGAAATATTTCAATGTCGTAGAAATATCGGTCGTGATCATTCTTAGCTTTCCAATTAGGTATTATAAAGCCCATTTTATGACCCACTTTAAGAAGTAATAGGAATACGTGTATAATAAAGTTTAATGTTATAAACGCTTAGAGCAAGGATACTAATAAAGCAATTCAACGTTAACGGATGGACGGTAGCTTTGGTTATTAGTTCGTAATCGAAGCCTTTAATTTATTATAATCAGTAAAGTATTACTTTTTTTTGCATCTGATATGCATGGCAATTGATTTTACAATTGCTTAAACACACAAATTCGAAATAATTGTTAGTAATACCTAAAGCCGTATAACCTACTTGCATATGCATCGTTATCACGATTTATAGTACAGGCCATTATTGTTTACTGTTTTTTTTATGCGATAGGTGGCAAGCAAGCAGACGCCTGATGGTGAGCAGTTACCACCGCCTATAGACACCAGGGGTATCGTCTGTATGTTACCGACCCTTCAAGACTTTATTTACTTTCCTTTTGAAGAGCCCCATGTTGTAAGCTCAACAAAAAGACCGCAGCAGTGAGATCATTCCACAGATTGCTCGTATGCGGCCGACGCTTTTATAAAAGAACGCTTTTATTTTATTGTAATAAAATAGTACAATGATACAGAGTTTATGATCAGTCCTCTTGATAAGTCATTGTAGTCATCATTTTACACATTTTGTTGTTGGCCAATGAATTTTTTGAGAAGCGAAGACTTTTTACGCGATTTCAGCGTTAGAAAGATCCAATAAATAATATGTATTTAGCCATTCCCTTTCTTCGTGATAGTAAAATGTTACAAACAAAATATCTCAACCAGTAGTATTCAGATATTAATATAATCTTGCATTAATACGTATATGCGTATACGAAAAAGTTTATTAAAAAAATAAATCAGGAAGATAGGCCTCGTCAGCGTTAGCCCGCAACCTATCTAGAGAAGGAAAACTTGACCAAATCCGGAATGGAGACTACGTTAGGCACGAGTAGGGTGCAACCTGAAATAACTGGCAGTCTCCTGCAACCAAACTGGCTCCGCACGTATCGATATGTCGTTCCTGCGGATTCAGCCAGTGAGGTCGAGAGGGTGGTGTAGGCTCTGGGAAAACCTATGTTGCCTTAGGTCGTCCCAGGCGACGCATTGTTGTGGTGTTCTGCTCTATACAGACTAATGCTTCCTCTGCTAAAGACGCCAAGGCCTATATATACCTATAAATAGTCCTGTGATTACCTGTCTTCAGTGTTCGCCATATCACCAGCGTGTTTTAACGAGTCCATAAACATACTTTATTATTAAGTCCATCAAAGTTTTAATACATTATAAATATTCCAAAATGACAAACAAACTTCGCGTCGCAGAATTTTTACATAACAGTCTATTTATTATTCTTGTTCTTGCAAATTAAAATTAACGGAAAAATTCATAATTATGTAGGCTTTCTTCGATCGTTTATTTTACGAGTTCGCTTTCGGGTTTGACGTCAATGCAACTTGAAATTTCCACTTAAATTTAATTCCAGTCAATTACGTCGGCACGAGGCATCGAAAAAAAAAGCGCACGACACGAAAAAGATGAAATATGACTTTTAAAGTACCTCCACTGAGTGTGCACTTGTCGGCAACAGTTTTTGCTCATTTTTTGATTGCACAAGACATAAATAATCGCATCAAAATCATAAATATAAAAAAATGCAAGTCTCGCCACGCCTTCGAAACATCGACAAAAAGAAATGAGATACCAAGATACCTTAATCTAAAACTTAAACAAATTTGGGAAATAAACTTTTTAATATTTTTTAAAAATATATAAAACGTATCCAAAGCCAACGTATGTAGTAACGTATGTAAGCGGGTCTCACGCCACCCAAATAGACTACTTGCTTATAAGACGGTGTCACATTGGCAAAGTGACAAACTGCAAAGTCATTCCAGGGGAGAGCCTTACAGCCCAGCATCGTCTCCTTGTTATGGATATTAAAGTGGTTCCCAAAAAGAAAGGCTTTGAACACACTAGACCGAGAACCAAATGGTGGTTGCTGAATGGACCCAAAAGTGAGGACTTTCGTGCCGGTATTCAGTGTCTCGACCTACAACCTGGAGAAGACACTTCGCCCGAAGAACAATGGGGCAAAATCCATTCAGCTATCACAAGTGTTGGAAAGAACACTCTTGGCACCACAAAGGGGGGGAAATCCATAGACAAGGAGACATGGTGGTGGAATGACGTGGTGCAGGGGGCAACTCGAGAGAAAAAGACTCTGTTCCGCTAATGGCAGGAAACCAAAACTCCTGAAGACCGTGCCGAATACATCAAAGCCAAACATGCCACGAAGAAAGCTGTAGCTAAAGCCCGCAGCCAACAACTGTCGCCGCTTTACGATAAGTTGGAGACAGATGAGGGTCGTAAGATCATTTTCCGGTTGGCTAGAACCCGAGAGAAAGCGACGCAAGACATAACCAAATGTCTATGTGTCAAAGATTCCTCGGGTAGGCTAGTTCATGATGTAGCACAGGTCAAGTGTAATAAGAAGTACTTCACAAAAAATGTCCAACTTATAAAAAGTAGACTTTTATTAGATCAACAACTCCAAAATTGTATAGAGGAGTTAGAAATAACAAGAAAATTATATGATGATGACATACTGCAACTACGCTCTGAGCTTCTACGCAGAGAACAAACACTGCAGGATATTTTCAACAGTTATACTGCCTTACAAACTCAGTTAGCAGAACACTATAATACTGCTATAGATCTGGCCCAGTTGGTTACAAGTAATGTAGATTTCATTAACTCAGAATTGCAAACAAAATCAACTGAGCCTCAGGTGACCTCACAATCACCATGTGCTGTTCCTGTGCGAGTGGCTCGGAGGGAGAAGCAATGTATTGCTGGACATAGTAGGACTAAGGTACTTGTTTTCTCAGACCGGATTGGTGTAGATTTTGGTTCTCTGTTGTGCAATGAGAGTAATCATATAATATATAATCATTGCATGCCCGGTGCATCTTACACACAAATATGTGATAAGATTAGGAGTAGTGCTCATACTATAGATAGTAATACAGTTATTGTCATCTTAATAGGACAAAGTATAGGTATAGACAAAAGGGAGGTTATTAATAACATAACCTCTCTCCTTGAAATAAATTGTTTTAAGATTATGCTGTGTGCCTTACCATATTGTTCATTGTTAACTTCAACTCAAAATAAACACACACATATGATAAACAATTTATTTCATAATCTGACATCTCGTCATAGTGACAAATTAATGTTTTTTGACATGAATAAGTTTATTAAAAACTTTCAACTGACCCCGGACAATATTATGTACTGTTCGAAGAAATGCATTTCGATGCTTGCTACATTGGTAGCTTATAATATTAATTCAGTTATAGGTAATATAACGGTGTTAAATAATGACTCCACAGTGATTAGTATATGTACTAAAAATAACACTGTGGAAAATAATTTAAACTAATTTCTAAGACAACAGAGAGTGGTACTTGTACATTATCTTTATTCTATCAAAATATAAACCGCTTCTCTGGCAAAATTAACGACATTGAATTACTTGTAGATAAATATAATTATGATATTTTATGTTTCTGTGAAACTTGGTTAAAAAATGATAAAATGTCATTTAATGTTAATAATTTTCAGGTGGCCAGTAAGTTCAACAGAACATCTGCTGAAGGAGGTGGCTCGATTATACTTTTAAGAAAATCAATTAAATATAAAGAGCGAAATGATATTGTCAGCTGTTCTGTGGAACGAACTTGCGAGGTGGCTTGTGTAGAAGTGAAAAGGCACATAATCTTATGTGTATATAGGCCGCCGAACTCGAATCTCACTTCTTTTATGTCCTCTATGGAAATAATTCTAAACAAAATTTGTAAAAGTAATAAACATGTACTTGTATGCGGTGACTTTAACATTGATATTTTGTCAGATTCTCCAGATAAAACTAATTTGACTAGTTTATTTAAGTCCTTCGGTTTGAGTTACCTATTCTCTGAGCCCACAAGAGTTACAGTTACCTCATCGACCTGTATTGATAATATCTTTACCAATTTCGAAAGTAGGAAGTTATCAATAACGGGTGGAGTTAGGTCTGACCACAAGGGTCTCTCACTAGAATTTATAAGTGAAAAATCAAAAGAAAAACCAACAATTGAACATAGGCCCCTAACAACATATAAACTCGAAAAGCTTAGGAATAATATAGAATCAAAACTGGAAAATGTCGCTGTCTCTGAGGAAGACCCTAATTTCAATTATGAAAACATATTTTCTGTAATAAGTAAGGAGTTCAATGAGATATGTCCCAAAAAGAAATTACACTCGAATGGGAAACTAGAATTTAGTGATTGGGCTACCAAGGGTATCAGGAAAAGTAGAGATAATATGTATGAGTTATATAGGGATAAAGCCCATTCCAATTCAGAATCATTTCATGAGTATGTTAAATGTTATTCAAAAATTTTTAAAGCTGTGTGCATCCAAGCAAAAGCCATAAATATTAGAGACAAAATTCGCAAATCAAGTAATAAAATTAAGACGGTTTGGAAAACAATAAACGTAGAAACAGGTAAAGATAAATGTAGAGATTCTGAATATAAATTATTAATTAATAATGAACACATTACAAATGTTGAGGAAGTCGCTAATATTTTTGTCGATTTCTTCTCTAACATAGCCCTGAACGCGACCAAGTCACTTGATTCATCCCCAGACTTGGCGGAGGCTTTTCTTAAAGAAAACTTCCAACGCACCATACCTGAATTTTCGTTTGAACACATCTCATTAATTGATATCAAAAAGACGTACAAGAGTTTAATTGTTAAAGCTACTGAAGATCTATGGGGTCTATCTGTAAAAATGCTAGATTCTATAATAAACACAATTGCTCCTTACTTAGCAGACTTATTTAACCTATGCATAGATAAAGGCACGTTTCCAGAACTAATGAAAATAAGTAAAATCACTCCTATCTTTAAATCGGGAAGTAAGACAGATCCCTCAAACTATAGGCCAATCTCTGTTTTGCCAGTATTAAGTAAAATCTTTGAGAAATTGATGCTAAACCAACTGCTGTCACATTTCAATAGAAATAGAATATTGCATTCAAACCAGTATGGTTTCACCAAATGCAGATCAACAACCGATGCAGGCTGTCATCTCATGACTCTTGTCTTGGAGGCTTGGGAGAGTTCACAGGATGCCATTGGAGTGTTTTGTGACCTTTCCAAAGCATTCGACTGTGTAGAACACTGCACGTTACTGCGCAAGTTAGAAGTATATGGAATTCATGGGAATGCCCTGAACCTGGTGGAATCATACTTGTCTAGTAGGCAGCAGAAGGTTAGCGTCAATGGTATCACATCTGCTAGTTCTCCTGTCAAGATGGGAGTCCCACAGGGATCAATTTTGGGTCCTTTCCTATTTTTGGCATATATTAACGATTTGCCTTACATGGTCCACGGTCTAGCAGATATAGTTCTATTTGCCGATGATACGTCATTGATTTTTAAAGTTGATAGGAAGGATACTTCACTAGTACATGTTAATAATACTTTAGCAAGTATATCCAGATGGTTCACAGCAAACAATCTGTTATTGAATGCGAAAAAGACTAAATGTTTGAAATTTTCGTTGCCTAACGTCAGAAGTATAGAACCAAACATAGTTCTTGACGGTGAAAGACTCAATATTGACAATGCAACTTTGTTCCTTGGCATAAATATAGACTCTAAACTGCAATGGAGCACTCATATCACCGAGCTCTCAGGGAAACTAAGCTCTGCAGCTTACGCGGTTTATAAAATTAGGCAACTAACAGATGTAGCCACGGCGAGATTAGTGTACTTTGCATATTTCCATAGCTTGATGTCTTATGGGATTCTGTTGTGGGGGTCAGCTGCAGATATAGAAACTATCTTTATACTACAAAAACGTGCGATTCGTGCCATCTATGAGATGCGTCCACGCGAATCCCTGAGGGAATTATTTAAAGAAATAAACATACTGACCCTACCATCCTTATACATTTATGAGAACATCATGTATGTGCGTAAAAATTTACATAAATTAAAATTAAATAGTGACCTTCATAATTTTAATACTAGGAATAAAGACAAAATAGCTGTACCTAGCTTTAGATTATCTAAAACAAATAAAAAGACATTCTTAGGAAATAGTGTACGTTTCTATAATAAAATCCCAAAAGAGATAACTGGGCTCTCAGAGGGTAAATTCAAAACCTATATAAAATCTACTTTACTTAAGAAGGCTTATTATAAAGTCAACCAGTACATAGAGGACAAAGATGCCTGGAAACTTCTGCATAGCCGCCTCGCGGCACCTTCAAAGAAAACGAATGTAACCAAACCAAATATTGTGAAACTATCTGTTGAAAAAATTAAGCCCTACAAGTTTCTTGTGCGTTCTTCTTGTAGAGGTATCTTTCCGAACGCACGGTAGACTCAGTACTGTATCTTCATTGACGTACAAAAGTGTCAGATTATGACCTATTTGAATAAATCTGTTTGAGTTTGAGTTTGAGTTTGAAGGAACGTTGGGAAGCCTACTTTTGCGAACTGCTAAACAAGCAACACAGCCACTCTATTTCTGTCGATTTGCCTCCTAACCTAGGACTTGTTGCTGCCATACAACCAGATGAAGTGCTCAATAATCTTCGTCGCATGAAGAACCGGAAAGCCGTTGGCCCTGATGACATTCCAATTGAAGCGTGGAAATCGATGGGTCCTCGTGGTGTGGCACTACTCACTGACCTATTTAACCGCATACTTGCCAATAAAAGCATGCCAAACCTTTGGAGGAGTAGTATTATTACACCTGTATACAAAGGTAAAGGCAGCGTACAGGAGTGTGGCAGCTATCGCGGTATCAAGGTCATGTGTCACACCATGAAACTCTTCGAGCGCATAATTGAAGGTCGCCTACGGTACGAGTGCACTGTCTCAGATTGTCAGTTCGGCTTCCGACCCGGTTTTGGGACTGTGGACCCCATATTTGCTCTCAGGACACTGCTCGAAGCCTATAGGGAACGTGGAAAACCTCTGCACTTAGCGTTCCTCGACTTGCAGAAAGCTTTCGACTGTGTCCCAAGGGAGGTAATATGGTGGGCTTTAAGAACCAGAAACGTGCCGGAAGCTTACATTGACGTGATCAGAGACATGTACACCGAATCCGTGTCATTAGTAAGGACCGCCGTTGGCGATACTGAACCATTCCCGGTCACTGTAGGCGTGCACCAAGGCTCTACTTTGAGTCCCTTTCTGTTTAGTGTTGTGCTTGATGCTGTCACTGCGCACATCCATATGCCGCCTCCTTTGGTGATGATGTATGCAGATGACATAGCACTGATAGATGAAGAGCGACTGAGCCTGGAGCTGAAGGTGAACCATTGGAAGGTTGCGCTTGAGAACGGTGGTCTTAAACTGAACGTGGCGAAGACTGAGTATCTGGTGTGTGGCGATACGGATCCAGAGACCATTCATATTGGGAACGAAGAGGCCGCAAAGGTCGAAAAATTCAAGTACCTCGGGTCCGTACTTCATGCGTCTGGGGATATAGACCACGACGTCAAAGCCCGTATTAGTGCCGCGTGGGCAAAATGGCGAGAGGTCACTGGTGTGCTCTGTGACAAAAAGATGCCACTGAGACTAAAAGGTCTCATATACAAAAGCATTGTTCGACCTGTTCTCTTATACGGTAGCGAGACGTGGCCTACCCTGCAGCGACATGTCCAAGAGCTTCACGTCACGGAAATGAAAATGCTGCGATGGATGTGTGACGTTACGAGACGTGATCGTATTCGTAACGAATACATCCGTGGCAGCCTTCATGTACGTGACGTAGCGGATAAGCTCCAGGAGAGTCGCTTGAGATGGTATGGCCATGTCTTGCGTAGACCAGCCGAGTATGTAGGGAACAGGTGTCTAGACCTCATTGTCACAGGAGCAAGACCTCGCGGTAGGCCAAAGCGACGCTGGCTTGACGTAGTAAGGGACGACATGAGTGCCAATAAACTCACCGTAGAGGATGCACAAGACCGAGCGAAGTGGAGAACAAATAGCCGGAAAGCAGACCCTGGGTATAGCCGGGAAAATTGCTAGGGAGAAGAAGATATAAAACGTATCCAAATAGAACGAGCCGTGTCCGAGATACGAGTTACTTTATAACTAAATAAATTATTTTTAGTAAAAATATAAATATGACGGTGTGATGTGTATTAGATCCGCCGACAATGTACCTACCTCCATGGTACTTATTCTATATTCTACGGGTTATACACGTCTCACGTTTTCCATATTTAAAAGACTTCATTATTTATTTTTGGTTTAAATGCTCTGAACTTACAAACTCTCAAACTTTGGGAGGTCGTATAAAAACAACGAAGTTTATTCTATAAATATTTTGTTAACTTTACAGGAATAGCTCAGAATTAAATAGAACCATAAAGCAGATATTGTTTAACTTAATTTTACTTGTTTTTTTTTATGGAATAACTTGCTGCAAGCGAGTTTTACATGATATTTTTAAAACAAATTATTTACGAAATTCAAATTCAAACAATCACGCCTTTTTCTCAAAGAGGTAGGCAGAGGTGTATCCAAGATTCATTCCCATAGTAGATACGAAAATTTCGCCAGTAGGATGTTATTGGTCCAATATGTAAAGCCAAGACATCAGGAACAGTACCAGAGCGACTCCAGGCTGTCACTGAGATAATTCCTTATTAAATAATCCAATAATACTTTGCCTGTCCTGGGGATCGAACTCGGTACCTCATGATAGGTAGTCGAGCTTACGCCCACTACGCCACCGAGGCAATCATAAGTGGTAAAAGTAAAGAGCGTAAGCAGGACCTAGACAAACCATATTAAGATTTATTTTACAGAGAGATTTACGTACAATTTACGTTTACAGACTCACGCGCTGATATGTTACCGTCGCCTTCATTTGTAACCACATTGAGTAACGCTTGCGTGTATTTCTGCACTAGCTATACGCGGAGTAATGAAATAAAATATATCTATTCTCACCCCCGTATCCGATTTCCCTCACTTTCCTCTATAATCCGTTGTTACTACCGCGAAAATAGACTCACTGATACTGTAACGGAATAATATAGTGTTCTTTTAATTTTCTTGATTATTTTTGCTAGTAAAAGGAAATTAGGTAGGTACATTAAAATCTCATAAAACATTCATTTTCCCATTCTTTAAATAAAAAAGTTTTGTAATTTTAAGCTCTGGCGTAAAAAGGCTGTTCGAGTTTGTTTTATTTTTCTTATCGAGGTAAGTAAGTACTTTCTTACTGCCTTGGTACAGAAACAGTTTACAATATGGTTGTAAAACCGTGGTAAAGACGTCCTTTTTTGCCACCAGCTGCTATAAAATACTAAGCAGTAATGTGCAAACATTACTGCGTGTTCTGGTCTGAAGGGCAATGTTACCAGCGAAATTACTGGGCATGACGAGATTCAACAACTCATATCTCAGGGTGACAGGTGCAGTGCACTGCCGCGCAGAATTATGAACTTTAAAACACTGGGTGGCACTGTGTCTGATATGGGCAATCATGATGCTTACCATCAGGCACCTGATTTGCTCGTCTTGTCATTCATTATCATAAAAAAATAAAAAACCTTGATACAGTTTGTATTCATAGTGTCATAGTTCCCAAATTGATGTTTCGTCAGAAACCATGAGAAACCCAATAATATAAAGCCTTAGTTGATTGATTTAACGGTCTCGGCTGTGCAAGCAATGTGCGGGGTTATTTTGTTATTTTTCAATTTATGCTATATTTTCATAGGGATACGAAGATGAGCCGATATCGAAGATCCTAGCGAACATTGGCGAAAGTGACACGGTATTATTGGATCGGTGGCAGCTGACGGTGGAACCGAACACGGCCGCTTCGGGCGAGGACACAACCAATTCCAAGCCCGAGTTGCCGCTCAACGTGGTCAACAATTACTTCTCCTTCGGCGTGGATGCTCATATTGCGCTAGAGTTCCATGAGGCTAGAGGTGGGATATGTTGATTTAATTGTGTATGTCAATAGGCAATCGCTTGATGAGGATGAAGTAAACAAATAAATTTATGTAGAAATCATATTATATAGATACGAGATCCTAGATACCTTCTAATAAATACAGAGCATGATTTTTGTTAGGTACCTATTTTTTATGTTACTTAAACAAAAATACACAATATTAACTAAGTCCCAAAAGATAAGAAGCTGAGCAAAATCCAATATCGAAGCAACAACCTCAAACGTCTTTTTCTTGACAGCGATTATCTATCGAACCAGAGCAAATCCCGCCACTGAAAAAAGCACCTACAGCAGGATGTAAAACTAGATATATTCGTAAAACATGAGGAAAAACCATCGCACAAATAATTTTTCGGAGGAAAAGATTTGCGCTTTGATAATAGCTTCGAACTGGGTGCCGTGGTGACATGGAAATGGATCAAATAAAATCAGCTTTTCGTGGAAATAATGCCGAGATATGGTAGCCTAAGGCCTGCGAAAAAACAAGACACTAATTAGTATCATAATTAATCATAATGAGTATTAGTAGCCTATAGAGCCTAGAGCCTACAGGATTAGGTAAATTTTATGTGATACTCGTGACGTTATGTGTATTATATATACTATGTTCCAATTTTAACACAAATCATTATGATACAAGTTAGTTTTACCATCAACAAATTATGACAACTTTACGTAAAAGAATAATACGAGTACCTACCATTATAAACGTCAGTGTAGTGCGGTGCTGCAATATTTCACTTTTTCTGAGTTGAAATAAATACCTGGAGTTTTATTTTCATAGCAGCTGATAGTGAGGTTGTATTGCTCGGCTGTCCGTAGAGCTACTCACCTTATCTAATGACTATAGCTATAGTATGCACTTTATTTCATCGTAATATTTTTGCTGCAGTCTCAAGGGAGCAACCTGAACTTTTTGAGAATGCGCTGCAGAATTTTGAAGGTTCTGCTAAATATTTAGATAAAATGCACTTTGTAAACCTCGACGATAATATTATGTATGTAATATGTTATTTGAATATGTAGTACCAAAGGCCCTAAGCTACTTTCCGTACTCTTTTTTGCTATCAATTTTCGCTAAGGATGAGGTAAACTGGTGGTGGAACGAATTATGTTTGGAATAACTCGCTAATATAGTAGCTTAGAATGTCAGGAGATTAAAGCATAGCTAAACAAGTTACGACAGCTTGTTATGAAACAAGGTATTCATTGTATTCATAAGTCATTGGAATCGTCTCGTTACAGATAGGTGGTGATCAAAGTATGATGATAGGGTTAAAACAAGCAATGAGTTAAGAGGAGCATTTATAATTTAAAATACTGTTTAACATACTGAAATTACTGCAGATATATTTGTCATGTTATTTGAAAAATCCACAAGGTTTCGGAATGCGTAAGCGATCTGGAAACTTAAATACATTTCAAGGGTACTGTAGATACACAAAGAAATCAGTAAGCTCACGTTTATCTTTTATTCACGGATCACAGAAAGCGGAAAATAAATAAAATATGATCCCGGAGCGAAAAGCTTAACCAGTATGAAATATGTCCGGTAATAAACTAGTGAATAGAGTGCACCATTAAAATAACACTTGTATCGTGTTTAATTGGCCATCACTCAAATAGACTTCTAGCTTTAACGTCGATATATTGGCGTTTTATTTTGTTTTTGTTCCACTTTTAGTAGGTAAAATCTTTGTAAACATAATGTGAGAATAGGATGTACGGAATTAGAGCTAACTGATGCGCGCCACCTGTTCACGCTAAAGAAATGTGTACAAACAATTGTTAATTATTCTGTTAACGAATTACTTATGCTAATAACGATTTTTATAATTATATTAGTTGAAACCTTATAGGTTCCATAATGTATGATCTTTGACAGTCTAATAATGTTTATTTTCTTTGTGTACTCGATGTAGTATGAGTCATATAATATAATCGTCGACGGCGATTGAAACCCTCGTAAGTGTCAAAACACTAATCTATTAAGCACTTATACAGAAAGACTGTGCATTTTAGATATGCGATACATAATGAGATTTTATTCTAAATGTTTTTTATAACAAAAAAAACGTATTTATAATCATAAAAAATCAGTTTTACGAGGTTTTAAACGACTTTATATGCAAATAATAATAAAACACAGCACATCTGTTTATGAAATAGAGGCACATCCAGAGAAGTTTAACTCTCGGATCAGGAACAAGTTGTTCTATGGCACGGCGGGTGGCAAGGACCTGATGCAGCGCAAGTGGAAGGGCCTCGCGGAGTTCGTCACAATGGAGTGCGACGGGAAGGACCTCACGCCCGTGCTGAGGGAGCACAGGGTCCACGCTATTGTCTTCTTAAACATTCCAAGGTATTTACTTCTAAGTAGTTATTAGTCTGTTTTTGTGGCCCTTATGTTGTCGTAAAGGCCAGATCAGAAATACTGACAACTGATGAGCATGTGATAAAAGTGGAAACAACAAAATTCGTATGTCAGAGTCGTAACATGTGGAGTGAAATAGTCTCTGCCTATCTCAACGTTAACAAGACTTGTTTGTATTTAAATGTAGTTATTAGTAGTTTCAGGTCATTAAACAATCATATTTTTTTACAATCTCCACTCATGGAGATGGATACTTACTTACTTATGTGTATAGGAGATATTATTTCTTATAAACCTCTGCGGAAAAGTCTCCATACGGTTATCCAACGGGAACCCTATTATCAATCAATACAACACTCCAATTAAGCTTTTTAGCTATACATTTCTCTTGCAATCTGACAGACATTCAAACAATCGTATGACTAAACTGTAGGAAAGTAGATCGCCCGACCCGCCCGTGCCACACCAACGCGAGCATTCAACCGAACCGATTTCATTATCCCAACTGACGTCAAAGTGCTTTGACTCTTTATGCACTGCACACGTCATTTAGTTTACATTTAACTTTGGCGTGAACTCTCGCGTAACTGGTCATGAAGTGCAGCCGTATTAACCCATTCCGAATAGAGTAATGAGGTCCCTTCATGTTTCTCAATGTAATACCGATCGTGGGCCGCATTAACTCTGCTCGTTCTCTCCGGTTTGACTACTAACAAGCTATTTACTCTCGCATTCATTTTCTTAGTGGCTTTACGGATTTAGTGACATGAAGCCCTTTTGATATATTTTTGTACGACTTTAGGAATATAAGAAAAATGCGTAATGTTCTTGGGTGCTTCACGTTGTTCACATTCTAACTCAGACCGTATCCAGTATCCACCCACTGCTGAGTACCTTAGAGCTGGTTGCCCACTATACCGGTACATTATAGGACCGTTATGAACGTACTAGCAGTGCCCCGCGATTTCACTCGCGTAGTCTTCGTTCCCGTGAGAATATCGGGATAAAAAGTACTCTGTGTGTTATTCCAGGATCTAAACTATCAATAGGTACATACCGAACTTCAGCCCAATCGGTTCAGTAGTTTTTGCGTGAAAGAGTAACAAACATCCATCCATCGATCCTCACAAACTTTCGCATTTATAAAATCAGTAGGAATTAGGATAGTATGATCTGGGATAGAATTTGACCAGGCAACGCATACCGAAAGGTGTACATGGCTCACTATAACGTATCAAGACCGTTTTCATAGTAATTATTGACGAAAAGTGAAAGTCTAACGCGCCGTACACAGCACGCGACAATCACGGGTTATTGCGTTTCCTCCAAGGGCCCATTGTTCTCACGAAACTGTCTAGTTTTATTTATTTCTATGCAAAGATTTTTCTGCTCTCGGCTTCAATAAGGTTCCTATAACGGGCAAAAGTTTTACGGTCTTGTGCAAGCCTGATCCAGCGCTTCCTGCTAAAGATAATATAGTCCGTGTTATTATCGATCTTAATTTAATTTTCAATTTTAATGATTGATTTTCATATATGATAAATTTTTTTATGCCATATTTGGCAAACAAGCAGACGGTGTGACCTGATGGTGAGCTGTTACCGCCGCCTATGGATACCTAGAGTACCAATGGTATTGCCAGTATGTTGTCGACCCTTCAAGACTCTATTCACTCTCCTTAAGAGCCCCATGTTGTAGCATAGGAAAGGCTGCAGCATATGTTAATAATAATTGACAGCCTGGTTGGCATAGATGGTAGTAACTTTGCTTTCTGTACCGTAGGCCCCGGGTTCGATCCCCGGCCAGGTCAAACATTTGTGTGCATGAACATGTCTGTTTGATCTGTGTTATAAGCTTATATAAGTATGTATATCAATCATCTAGTTACCATAGTACAGGCTTCTAGCCTAGTTTGGAACCAGATGATGGTGTGTGGAAGTTGTCCCATATTGTTTATTATTATTAATGAACATAACATAACCATAACATACATTCACGCCTTTTTCCCGAAGGGGTAGGGAGAGGTGTACCCAGGACTCAGTCCCACAGTAGATACACCCACATTTCGCCAGTATGTTATTGGTCCCATGTAATTGGGGGCGAGCCTATTGCCATCTACCGGGCACAGTTCCAGACTCCAGGCAGTTATTGAGATAATTCCTAATGGAAAAATCCAATATTTAACACTGCCTGACCTGGGGACCCGGGAACTCGGGACCTCTTGATTGGCAGTCGAACATGCGCCCTCTACGCCACCGAGGCAGTCAAAGAAAGGCGAGGCAAAGATTATTAATGATATCTGATTATATTAGTTGAATTAATATATTATAGAAACTTAAGTATATTAAGTGAATGTTTTTAGTTACGGGGGTGGCACTCACCCTTGGAACAAGTCCGGTGGAGCCGTCGAGCCATCCACTGAAGACGGCTTAATAGAGGTTGTAGGACTGACCACATATCAATTGGTAAGCACTTACACTCACTATAACAATGTTATCGTTCGCTCAGTACGACTCTCGCTGTCGTCTGATATTATTAGTTTACAGATTTTACGTAAAAATATCTTTTCAAGAGTCCACTCGATGTTACAAGTAAAATTTTATTTTTCTTTTTATGGTAGTAAGTGATAAGATGAGCAAATCAGGTGCCTGATGGTAAGCATCATGATTGCCCATATCAGACACAGTGCAACCCAGTGTTTTATAATTCAAAATTCTGCGCGGCACTGTACTGCGCCTGTCACCCTGAGATATGAGTTGTTAAATCTCATCATGCCCAGTTATTTCGCTGGTAACATTGCCCTTCAGACCGGAACACAGTAATGTTTGCACATTACTGCTTGGCGGATGAATAACTGGCAAAGGTGTGGTACTTCCCCAGGCGGCCCCCTACAAAAGAGGCCTAGCACTACAAAATGGTACCAAAATGTCTCGGAGACGATCACTTGGGCTAAGTCGTACAAACAAACTTTAACGGGAACCATTGCTTGACCGGTGATCAAACCTCTGGTTAAACCAATATCACGCGTGGCATCTTATTAACTTTTTTTATAAGAGCCCCAACAAAAATGATGAATACTATCAAAGTCAGAGTCCATTTTTAAACTTCAACTTTCAATTGGTTCCTCTAAGTTTATATGGGAACTGATGTCGACCCAACCACCTTAAGGTGCAACGCGTAATATTGATCTAACCTGAGATTTGACGATCGGTTAAACAGTCGTTATTGTTAAGTTAGTTTAATGTTTAGTAGTTTTAGTCTTACGTTAATAGTTTTAATAAGTAACAACTCGTTCTTTATAACATAGTTGTCATAATGTGCACGTACCTACTTAAGTATTTTCTGATAGTCCCTAGGGAAGAGCAGAGATACTAGCATCCGCGATACACAGTATCCTAGTGTAGGGGCTAGTGGACTCCATTGCAGCCAACGATATTAATGTACTACATACTAGATTTCGCGTTCCGAACACTCACTGCTCGATTAAAGAGTACTGCGATCCGTATAGGCGTACGGATTGCAGTAATAGTAAGGTTATTTTGGTGTAGCTTCGACATCCATGTAGTGTGAACGCCTACGGAGCTGTGCTAATATTACGGGAAAATAAATCTAGTATTTATTTTTCGATTGTTTTGATTACAAACTATTGTTAACGTATTTGACCTTAACATCTTACATATACAACTTAATATCTGTCACTACGGTCTCCACCAATAAGTAAAACGGAGTTAACGCTTGAAAATAAAAATAATGGAATTTACTTCGAAAAGCAACGTGTTGACAGTCTATTTGAGTATATTGTCGATGAATGTCTATTGTGGAAATGTATAAATCTTTGTTTACGACCCTCAAAGCTATGCTTACGAGCCGAATATTGAACAAAATGTATCTCTTATGGATTGATACTTTTATAGCGAGCACATTCGTAGATTCTTTGATCTCGATGTGTTTATATTTATGCCTTGTATCGTACGTTATAATATTTGTATATCATAAAACACCGATCGACTCAACAACTCATAAAACATACTTGTATGGTTTACTTTAGATTCATATCGGAAACGTTTGTAAAGGTATTATTACTATTACATACCTAATTCTATTTTCCATACAAACTGACTGATCTACTATATGTGACTCTTGAAATTATTTTTATCGGTTTCATTTGGCTTGCTCTGTTGTTTACTGGTCATTTATTTGACTAGTAGATTTTTTAGTATTACTACCTCTTGTGACATTTTTTTATCTTAGCTGTTACTTTTGTAAAACTTTGTATATTATGTAATTCGATTGTCTATTGATCTTATATGTAATTCGAATAGTATAGTGATATAGTCAGTTCCGAATGCAGAACGAAAAACCGTCATTAACCCTAGGCATTATGAGAGTGAGGGGCGCGTCTATGGCCTCTCGTTCTGCCCTGTAACAAAGAATACTATTACTACGTAAAGAAGCGACACTCAAGTTAGGGGCCGTCCATTAATCACGTGATGTTTTTTAGCATTATGAAACCCCCCCCCCTCTCCCTTGGTAATACGTGGTAAGATTTGATTAATCACGTGTAATTTTTAATACCTACATATAATCTTAAAATTTTTAGAATATAATTTTTAAATACAGGTAGGTATAAAGTATAATTAAATTTTATTCTAGAAAATTAAGGACCATGATAAAAATGTCTAGACAGAAAGGTTGGTGTACATTGTTGGTTAATGTACATTGTCCTCGGACCACGGATATTAGCAAGACTTTCTTTAACACTATGGATAAACATCTTGCAAGTCAGTTGTTGGCACTGTGCTTTGTTGAAGTTCAACGTCGGTTTCATCGAAAAAATAAATACACGTGATATCTTACTACACCCCCCTCCCCCTTGTTATATTTTGTGATTTTTGCCGACTCCCCCCCCTTTTGAGCCTAACGTGATTAATGGCGGCCCCTTACGTAGTTTTGATACTTTGTTAATTTTACCCTACCATGACAAACCAAAAAAGGTAGTTTTCATAAAAGTATTAAATTAATACATAAAATAATATAAATATTATAATTTATTTTATTAAAGTGGTTACAAAATAATTGATTTGCATAACACCTTTTATGTGATATAGCCGTTACTGCAAGCGGGAGGTCACGGGACCTGCATCACTCAGTGCAAGACTGCGAAGATAGTCACCACGAAGGTGATACCAATGCAAGTGGACGGTGAGGCGTGTCGACTGGCGCCCTCTGTCATCACGCTGTCCAGGCTCAACCAGGCCATTATGCTGGCCAAGAAGAAACCTGGCAGGGTCATTGCACAGTAAGTTTCTACATCATAATAAAGCATCACACCTTTTTCCCGAAGGAGTGCCAATAATACTCCGATAATACTTTTTGCCTGACCTGGGGATCGAAACCGGGACCTCATGATCGGCATTAGCTGCGAACCACTGCGCCACCGAGGTAGTTCTCGTAAAGTATCTTCAAGTGGGCGCGAAGTTGGCAAATATTTCACTAAAATTCAAACTCGTGTCACCAAAAAAAAAACAAATACTTTTAAACTTAACCTCTCTCTTTTCAAATCCAATTACTAATTTAACGGCGATCCTGCTTCTATGTTTGGGAACATTATTGCGAATAATAATTCTCTAAATGAAAACCGAATATACGGGTTCAAGGGTTTGCTTTTAAGTAACGTCCTTCTTAGATGGGATTTATGAATAGTACTTAGTATCTGAGTAGGTGGACAGGGAAGCCACATCATACGTGGCTTCCGAATAATTCAGAGTCTACGTCCGCTAAAGTTCGCAGAGCCTGTCAGACTCACCAAGATAAAACGCACGTACTATATGTAGAGTTAAGTATTGTCGTGCAATTAGCCGGTTATCACAAGAAATAATAGCTTGAATGCAAGTGAAGAGTCGAAGGTTATTTGCTGAGAACTTACCAACACGCTATCACGAGCGGATGGCAGGCGATCACGATCTGGTCCTTCTGGGTCATTGACCTATAAGAATGCAGGCCAATAAATTGGGAACGAAGACTATATCTACAAGCGTAATTCCCGCTAAGTGGTTCCCGTGGGAATTTCGGGAATTCCTTACTTATTCCTTGTCTACATCATTATATTTTCATATCATAATTACTTAATTGTATGAAAATGTGAAACTTGTCAGCTTTCTACACACAATAATAATAGGTACTAAACACACAAAAAAATTAATAAATATAGAGACTTACAGGGAGGTTACATGTTCGCCCCGGTTGGTTTTGAGACGATGGGCCTTGGGGTCTTGAGACTAAAAAGTTAATGAAAGACTTGTCGGTGCGTCTCATCGAGGCCTCTGGTGACCACAGAGCAGGTAGCTTCTTAGGCCAGCGTCTGAGCCTGGCTGTACAACGCGGCAATGCTGCTTGCCTGTTGGGCACCATGGAGCCTCACGGAGACGCACTAGACTCAATATATTTAATGTAATGCTCAAATATATATTAAGATAGTACGTAATTCTTCTTTAGCTATCGCAGTATGTCAAAGTCTAAACACACAAACTCAATATATATATATATATAAATCCCATTGGAAACAATGCCTGCTATGACGTAAGTACGAAGTACAAAATTCCTTACTATTATAACCTGTGCTCAAACTCAAAGAAAATTTATTTAAATAAATCTTAGAGACATTTTTAAACGTCATTCAATAATATCAGTATTATCAAACTATTTAAGAATCTATCGTGCGTTCGGAAATATATCTCTACAAGAAGAACGCACAAGAAACTTGTAAGGTTTAATTTTTTCAACTGCGAGTTTTACAATATTTGGTTTGGTTACATTTGTTGGCTTGTATGGTGCCGGTTGGTGGCTATGCAGAAGTTTCCAGGCATCTTTGTCCTCTATGTATTGGTTAATACTATAATAAGATAAGCCTTCCCTAACACATTCGAAAGAGCCCAGTTGTCACCAGAGCCCAGCTCGTACATATTATATAGTTCTTAAATACGGGTGTAAGTGTGTCAGTCAGTCCCACTCTGAATTTTATATAAGTAATATAGATATATATTATATATACTGATTACTTTGTAGAAGATTAGGACTATAACTTGGGTTGGTAAATCCTTTTCCCGCGCTGCAACGGTTACAGCTTACACCTTAAACCAATAACTACTAGAACTCGGTTATTGTCTCGCAAGTTTGCGGTAATCCTCTAAACTGTGATGATCTAACTTGAAATAATTTAGTTTTAGAGAAACCACGATTTGACAATAAACAGCCTAAGGACGTAGTGAGTATTCGCCATTAAAATATTTTTCTAAATGTGTTGTTAGCCTATTGTGTCCCACTGCTAGGCTAAGGCTTCCCCCAAGTCTTTCCAATGTTCTCGGTCCAGTGCCGCCCCTTATTGCCAGCCCGCTTGTTAAGAGTCCAAATCGTCGCGACATCCATCTCCGGGTATCCAAAGATGTGTTTCTAAATGTGTAAACAAAAAAATGTTAAGGCGTATTTACGTATATATGCGTAATGTAGGGTTCATTACCTAGCCTGGATATCTGAACAAAACTCTACCGCCTTTTAAAAGAACATACAGCGCCATCTAGATGCAAACTAGAGCAGACATGTCAGTAATCACATATTTTTGTAAAATTTAACTGTTTTGGGTTTTCTTCTATAAATAAAATCGTTTTATAAAAATCTATATATGTATAAATTAAATCCAAAAATTGATCACATGCTGAGATTCAAATCTAGCCCTACAGCTCGTAAACCAATGCCTCGCTCGCCTGCGCCACGATGATGTTAGGGTTGGCGGCAAAATTTTGATACGCATTTCATACGAGCAAAGTATGAAAATATGCAGTGAAATGGCCATAACTTTTGATTGCGTTAATTTAAAAAAGAAACCTAAATAGCATCTGTTTATAAAGCCTCGCCATTTTCACTTTAGGAGAGAAAATTTATGTGTAACATTCAATCCGGCAACATAACAAAATTAAATTATAATTACATTGTATTGGTCACTATATAAAACTGTTTTTTACGAAAACATATCTTAATTCTTAATATAATTTATAATGACAATAATTATCACACATCATGTTGTTTAATATGTATCTATTTTAATGACTATTAAAACTTTGAATATTATTTTACAAGTCAAAAATGACATAATAACTATATAACAGTAAATAACAAAGTGAATTATAAATATTTCATAGTATTTCAGATTTCACAATCTGCCATTACCATTATAAAAGTTAAATAGAAACAGAATTTGACCTTAGACGATTGGTTGATTTTTCATTGGTCGAGTTGTCTTTGAATATCAAAAAACAGTTGCCAAGTTGTAACGAAATGTTGCTATTTTATTATTTTTAAAACTTTTAAATTAATGAAAATATACTTATAAATAATCCTAATCTAATACAATTCAGGCCAAGTAAGTTTTGGTGAGGCACTCAAAAGGTTAATAACATCCATAGAAAAATAAAGCACGTCCTAACAAATACTCCTAATAGAACTGACAAATATTTATTATAGTTAATACACGCAATTTGTCCCGAGCGAGCTGTTTCTAGTCACGTAGCAATCGTTTAGTATTGGAACACACTACGCTCCACTAAATACGAAACAAGGAGATTTCCTGTGGTTTCAACATTGTCAGTCATGTCAGAACTTCGGGTGACCTGAAAACCTTGACTCCACGGTTGGCTACACACAGACTCGAGAAGAAAAAAACATTAGAGTGAATTGTAGTTTCAGACTGGATTCTGCGTGGGACCTTATATAACATAACATACAATCACGCTTTTTCTCTAAGGGTTAGCCAGAGGTGCGCCCGCAGGACTGTCCCATAGTAGGTACACCCACATTTCGCTAGTATGTTATTGATCCCATGTAATAGGGGGCGAGTTTATTGCAATCTACCGGGGAAAGTTCTAGACTCCAGGCGGATATTGAGATAATTCCTAATGGAAAAATATTTAACATTTTGCCTGATCTCGGGATCGAACCCGGGACCTCCTGATCGGTAGTCGAGCTTGCGCCCACTACGCCACCGAGTCCTTATATTATACTCGTATTTACAAAACTCACTTTGCCAAGAAAGCCATGAGGAATTGTGAATAACCGCGATCCGATTTAATTTAACAAGTTTAAAGGACCTCAAACCATATTTTCATGTACCTACTACCTACCATATTAATTTAAAGAAAAAGGGATGTAAGTTCTCCCAGCGCTTACTCAAAAACTGCAAACAACACGTGCAATTTGCTCAGTATGAAGTTTGTACAGTGACATATAATGAACAACAAAGATAGAAAGACGTACCTAAGACCGAAGTGCGACCGAGACAAAGATATTAGACGCTCGTACGACCTAACATTACGGACCTAACGGAACCTAATTTGAGCCTTCCATTTTCTTTAAATCAAAGACCTACCACAAAATTGTTTCCTCTTACACTTACCTTCCCACAAAAATAAAACCATGCCTATTATAAAGGACTTTAAGCTCACGGAGCTGTAGCGTCTGTGGTCCAGCGGGAATATGCCGGCTTTAAATCCAGAGTCCCTGGATGGAATCTCACCATGTGGACTTTTCGCCTGGGCGCTACCGTGTTTCGCATGGCACGTTAAAGTGTAGGTCCCGGCTGTTTCCTATAAGATATGTAGGGAGCAGTCGTTAGGTCATGTCGGACCCCTTGCAGGAATCTTGGCGACCTGAAACTCTGACAATATATGGGGTGGTGTGTCCACATGTGTCCACATGTGGGTTACCACATGAATTGACTTGAGCAGTGTAATTGGGGTAACCCGTTCTGTTAGAGTATAAATTCAAACTATTTAACTAAACACTTTGTTGCAGACAAACCACTATGGACAAACTCGGGCTCACAGTGAATCTCATTACAATGGCTGACTACGAGCGGCATCATTACGACAAGGAACTACTTGCTAAAACAGGTGAATTAATACAATTTATTGAGGATTGATTATTACCTATAAAAAACATCCTCACATTTTGCAGGCCTGGAGTTCCCACACATCACGCTTTTCGCGCTCTTTCTTACCGCGAACCTGCAAAATGTGGAACGACCGTCCTCCATGGGTATTTCCACAGACATACAATTTGACCTCCTTCAAAAAGGGTATTTATAAACTCTTTAAGGGTCGGCAACGCACCGACAACACTCCTGGTGTTGCAGGTGTCAATAATAGGCGACGGTAACTGCTTTCCATCAGGCAGGCCGTCCGCTTGTTTGCCGCTAATCGCATAAAAAAAAAGAAAAAAAAAAAAAACAATGTGGTAGCGGTGGTAGCCCTTTCCCATTCGAGCATTTTATAATGAGTGTTAAAGGGACAGCCCGATGGTGAAGTTCCAATAACTTCTAACTGACAGGCTCAAAGTGATTTTTTTAATATCTCATTAAATATAAAATTGGTTAATCTGTTTACATAAATATATACACATATACACACATATACAAATATATAACAAAATAAACAAGTGCCAAAATACTTTTACTCGTATTTTGGCACTTGTTTATTTTGTTGCTATAGTTCCTTGTTAGTTAGGAGGTATTTCATTGTAAAATAAATTGTTAAGGCATTCGTATGTATGTATAGTGTAGGGTTCCATACTTAGATACCAAGAACATGCAGCGCCTTATAGTATTAGTTCCTTGCTCAAAGTATGGAAGTATGCAGTAAAATGGCCATAACTTTTGATTGCTTTAAAGTTACAGACCGCAAGAAACAGACATTATATGCATTTTTTTTTTTTTATGATAGTAAGTGACAAGACGAGCTCATCAGATGCCTGATGGTAAGCATCATGATTGCCCATATCAGACACAGTGCCACCCAGTATTTTAAAATTCAAAATTCTGCGCGGCACTGTACTGCGCCTATCACCCTGAGATATGAGTTGTTGAATCTCATCATGCCCAGTAATTTCGCTGGTAACATTGCCCTTCATACCGGAACACAGTAATGTTTGGACATTACTGCTTGGCGGATGAATAACTGGCAAAGGTGTGGTACTTCCCCAGGCGGCCTCCTGCAAAAGAGGCCTACCACTACAACGCTGCATGCAGCATGTGCTGTAAGAAGTATTGGTGGTAGAATAAAGTAATGTACTAGGGGTTTGTTGTACTTATCAATATCTACAAAATAGTCCATGGACATTATATCCATCTATTTTGGTTTAGTCATAATAATCGAAGCAGTCATTAACGCTGTTTTAGTCATTTGCGCTGGGAAAACTATTGGTGGTAGAATAAAGTAATGTACTAAGGGTTTGTGGTACTTATCGATATCTACAAAATAGTCCACGGATATTATATCCATCTATTTTGGTTTAGTCACAATAATAAAAGCAGTCATTATTTTTCATGCAGCGCTGCGTAAACCATTAGGGTTATACCTATAAAAATACAATGTATCACGAATTTACTCTTGTTAAAACGTTCACTATACCTACTTCTGCCACCCGGGGCGGGCCACTAGTTATATAATAAAGGTTGTTAATGAATTTTCAACTGAGTTACTAGTAAGATAAAAAATACAAAAACTCGACTTCGCATGCAACCCATGACCCATTAGAATATCTATTATCATGTACGTACCTATAGGATAGATAGATTAGATGGATTTTTTTCTACAAAGTCTTTCAGTATGAAAAGTATTTGATACAATTTGAAAATCAACCAACAGGTTTCAGGGTCAAAAGATATTACAAAATCAAATAACAATTTAAACGTCCCTATTAATAAATGAGAGCCATAATTTAATTAACGGTGATTAATCTCTGAGAGAGGAACCAAATTAACTTTGATGAATTGCCTTATCTGATCACACGGCGGCAATATACTTGAGTTTGAAATTTTGTTGAAATGGTTCCCTTCTGAAAAATCTATCCATCCTATAATCTATTCATTTTATTCATTTATGATATGCTAGCTGTGCCCCGCGGTTTCACCCGCGTAGACATCGTTCCCGTGCGAATATCGGGAAACAAAGTACCCGATGTGTTATTCCACGACCTATGCTACCTACATACAAAATTTCAGCCCAATCGGACCAGTAGTTTTGGCGTAAAAGAGTAACAAACATCCATCCATCCATCCTCACAAACTTTCACATTTATAAGGATGAGTGTTTCCATTTGAAGTAAAACGGTTATCATAAAATGTTTGCTCTAATTTCAAAGAAAACCTATTTGTGAGACCTTTTTTTGTAAAATTCATTATTCAATATTATTGTCTTTACTTTAATAATACATATCTTTGTTTTTCACTCTGAGTGATTTGGTATTTCACTGTGAGCTCATATCGTTTTTGAATAAATAAATAAAAAATATATATCACTCCTTTTTCCCAAAGGGTCATCACACTTCGTCAGTTATGTTTGATGTCAGTGTGATAGGGGACGAACCTATTGGCATCTGTGCCACCGGGTACAATTCCCAGATTCCAAGCTGAATAGAGAAATCGAACAACACTTTTGGCCTGACCTGGAAATCGAGCCCGCGACCTCATGATCGGCAGTAGCGCTTGTGGCCACTAGCGAGTGCGGTAGACTCATAACTGCCTCGATTACGTAGTAGCGACTACGTCATCGAGGCAGTTATGAGTCTACCGTACTGAGCTATCGAGCATTTGAACCCCCTCGTAGTCCAAGCCTCGAACTACTCGATAGTTCAAGCTGGAACTCCTCCCCTCCGTAGACGCCCTCGCAACGTCCTGGACGACCCGGACGACTCTATCGCCGCCGTCACATCGGCGGCGCTAGGTTCGCCCAATCCTACCAATATACGCAACAGACGCTCCGTTTTCAGTACTGGTGCCGGATACCAGATCCACCAACTCACACAATCACAACACCGACCTCGCCGGCGAGGTCGAAGATCTCTCAGATCGGTTAGTTTCTCTCCAAATAATCAAACAGATCAAACCATTGATAGGGCCCTAGGACACTCCCCTTCTGGGGTACCAGGGCAAGTCTGACCCCACGTACTCTGGCGACGGCCCAAGCCGAGGTTCGTACCGTCTAGGTGCCCTTGTGCTAGTCGCCCTTAAACTTTGGGTCGAGCGCCTCCTGCGCTCACCACTGCCCGGTAAAGCTGTAGAGGCCATCTGAGGCCAACAGCATAGGTCATATAAAAAAAAAAATTTTTTTGAAAGAATCTGGATTTTAATGTTATATTATAAATAAGAAAGTTTGCGCATTATTACCTCTTTACGCCAAAACTACTGAACCGATTGGGTTTCAATTTGGTATTTAAATGGCTGGAATAACACAAAGAATAATTTTCAGCAGTGAGATGGGCACCTAGTACCTACATTATTATAGCATAATCGAAAAAGAAATGTTTCATTCCTTTATGTTTTTTCTAAATATCTCTTGAAATCTCTTGAAATATTACGAAAACCCTTAAAGAGTTGTATAAGAAACGTAACTCAATAACGTGTCAAATCTCTCATTTGTTTTTTAGTATTTGATCAGCCTTGTTTTTATTTTAGACTGTCTCGCTCTTTGTTACGTCTAATGCCAATCTTCATTTCTGTCCGCTTTTTTGTTTTTCAAATCAAACGTAAATATTTTTATTATACCTATAACTTAGTACATGTGTCGTAGTGGGACTTTAAAATAAACCAGGGTTCGTACCTTCTATGTGCCCTTGAACTAGTCGCCCTTAAACTTTGGGTCAAGCGTCTCCTGCGCTCACCACTGCAAGGGAAAGCTGTAGATGCCATATGAGGCCAACAGCATAGGTATATAAAATAAACTCTAATGGAGATTTCAGATCGTAGGAAGGCCACCCACCAGGTTGATCGACGACCTAATAAAGACTGCAGGAATACGCTGGATGCTAGCCGCTTACAACCAGACTTGTTAAAATCCATATAGGAAGCCTTTGAAATGAGGACCCAATAATATAGATATGAAAGATTTGGAAAGGAAGTATGAATTGATTCTGAACGATCAAATTGTGACAAGAAATCGCTTTCATATAGTTTATTTTGTTCTGCTAAAGACTGATAGTCGTGTCTAGTTCGTTGTTCCGTATTGCAATGGTGTTAACGTCTAGTTTTGTTTGCAGCGGAACGGGTCGGTACACTCGAGGTGAACCCTGCAGCTGACTTGGAGCAATTGCGATCTCTCATACAGAACATGATCAAAGAATCTGAAGCGCACTCAAACATCGTAGACTGGTGGTTCGTGGACTGTAAGTACCTTTGTCTTTAGTTAGCTCTGGATTGCACTTATCAACGCTAACTTATTGGCAAAGCAGCGTGGTGCGATGTACAGATTAATTTCGTAAGTTCTAACTCGATTAAGTTAAACGATGCTCTTAGGAACTTAGAAACTTCACTCGGGAATTTTGCCTTTGAGAGCAGTAATATCATATAACTATGCACTAGAATTGAAAATCTGAACTACTTTCCACTGTTGGTGTCAATTTTCTGATTTTTTTTTTCTGTTCTAGATCGACGGATTGATTGTTATTTACAATTTTTTTTTTCCACACGCGATCATCTGGTCCCAAACTAGGCTAGAAGCCTGTACTATGGTAACCAGATGACCGATATACATACTTATATAAGCTATTAGCACCCAGACACAGATCAAACAGACATGTTCATGCACACAAATGTTTGACCTGGCCGGGGATCGAACCCGGGGCCTGCAGCACAGAAAGCAGAGTTACTACCATCTGTGCCAACCAGGCTGTCAAATTAATCCGTCGAAAAATTGTTCGTGTGAATGAAAGATGTCAATTATACCATTCACCTCACTCGTAGCTCTCTGTGCGTAGCTCTACCTGTCAATCCGCGTAGCTACATGCTACGCCGTAGCGTTGCCTATGTTAATAAAAATTAGGTACTTTTGGAATATAATATATACATGATATTAGTACAATTTTAGACTTAATGGGTACATTTCTTGCAACGAGCGCGCGTCGCTTGCGGTTGAACGGGTACATACACTAATTCACTAATTCGCTCTTTCTCTCTCTCTCATTTCGCTCTCTTTTGCTCGCTCGCCTTTTTGAGTGGTAAGAACTGTAATAAATGTAACCTATACAATTTATACAGTTTTAACAATGTCAAGATTAAAGTTACATTTAAGTCAGATAAAAATCTCCCCAATCCAATCCTAACCAATTATGTAGAAAATTAAATAAGAAAGGGATTATCCTGAGCCGCCCTGAAGGAGCGTTTAAGTCGAGATAAGCAGTCGTTCAGTGTGAAGGTTGGCCTCGTATTTTAAGAATTGCCTTCGTCAAAGGTATTCTTGAAAATGTAGATTAGGCTCGTCACAAATGTACGTCCATCGCTCCTCAGTCACGAGACACTTAGCAGCTCTCAGCCATTCCGAGATACCTCGAGAGATACTCACAGATACCTGCCGTCATCTGCTTGTTCGATTATGTAAATACATTTTTTATCTGACCTACTTTCACCCCTTGTAGTGTTACAAAATGTCACAGAAATGTTCCACACGTGGCCCGACCCACGAGCACTAAGAGCCCGAACGAAATAGATTTTGTCAAACTGATTTCAAACTGATTTGAATAAAAGGTTTAAATATATGTAGAGGAATCATGGCCTTGTTTATGGATTTAGGGCTGGTCTGTATATTTTGTAGTTCCACGGTTTAGTTACGTTTTTAACTTTGTTCTAAGGACTATTGTTGCAATTAGATAGTTGACAGGTAAACTGTCGGGAATTTTATTTAGTTTTTAATTAAACTTGGCGTGTTTATTTAGTTTATACGGGGTTACTGGTAATCAGTAAGCATTCTCTTAAAAGGTTATTTAACACATCTTTGAGAATAACTTGCACTATAGAGATAACAATGAAATCACGAAGCATCAGCAAAAAAAAGCTATTTGCATAAGATATGGTTTATAGGTTAGGAACTCCGCCAAGCAGTAATATGCAAACATTACTGTGTTCCGGACTGAAGGGCAATGTTACCAGGGAAATTACTGGGCATGACGAGTTTCAACAACTAATATCTCAGGGGTACAGGCGCAGTGCAGTGCCGCGCAGAATTTTGACTTTTAAAACACGGATTGGTACTGTGTCTGATATGGACAATCATGATGCTTAGGCACCTGATTTGCTCGTCTTGGCACTCACTATCATAAAAAAAGCTTATCTATGAAACTGCTGATATCTTTCGTGTTTTTGGTATTGACCTCCAGAGTAAAAGTAGTTTAACTTTTCCCCGAAAAGGTCGGCAGAGGTGTGCCCAGGACTCAGTCCCATAGTAGCTAAACCAACATTTCACCATTATGTTATTGGTACCATGTAATAGGGGGCGAGCCTATTTCCATCGACCGGACACAGTTCCAGACTCCAGGCTGTCATAGAGATAATTCCTAACGGAAAAATCCTATATCTAACACTTTACCTGACTTGGGGATTGAACCCGGGACTTCGTGATCGGCAGTTGAGCTTGCGCCTAATACGCGAGGTAATCCCACAAATTACTATTCCTACAAATTACTTTAAACTTTTATTCAATATACCAATAACTTTAATTATTGACTCCGTTGAACGTAATACTAAGAAACTTATAGTTACGTATAACCATATTGAACAATTCACTGCTTCAACATGCATCAATATAACTTATTGTAGAGTTCTTGGTTTACGCATAGAATTTATTGTTTTGAATTCATAGAACATACGGTATTTTCGGTTAACCAATGTATGCCTCCGATTGAAACCAACAGGCAAATAATTAAACTGATTAAACATTTCATGAAACTCTATGTTCAGCTCGCAAACCGCAAACTTTCTCCAAACATGCTAAAATAATTATGTTGTATGAAACGCGGCTTAACGATTGTTGGCTCAAATATTCATTTATTTTGAAGTGTGGAGCTAAGGCGCAATGCTTATTACTGCCTTCCCCTGGGATAAGACAGCGTTGCATTTTTGAAGTTACTCTTATACATATAAAATGAACTAATGCCATGTTATGCAAATTGCAACAAGATGTGGCTTGGGATGGAAATAGTACTCTCCAGTAGTTTAAACTAAAATTTCAAATGAATACTAAATACTCCTTTTTAAATTGGTCCAACCCAATCTTAATGAGTAGATCAAACGTTTTTAAGTAAGTAAATGAGTCGAATACAATGCAAGACTTCGATACAAAGTTCTACCACACTCTATGCTCGACACATGAGTGGTAGATTTCCGTAGCTTGTATGCTCAGTACCGGAGTGCATCTATAGTCTGTCCCCGTTGCAGGGAGCAAAGCGGTCATCGACCCATGGTATTATTATTCAGGTCTCACCGTAGGAGGCACATCACACTCTCCCGCTCTACCCTGTACGAAATGCAATAGCCGTGTTACGTGTTTCTGTCTGCATTTCGAACAAAGTATAATTATAATATACACAAAATAAACTAACAGAAGGTAAGGTGCGTACAACAGGGCGGACGCTTAACGTACTAACCTAACGAGCAGCTTACGACTAGACGACCTATCTGACTTTCCCCATCTCTTAGCATCTCTGCGTCATTACATTTATTTTGTGGTAAATGCCTCCAGCCCACTATACTTAAAAATACTCATTTATTATTCATAGCTGTGACAGCGGAGCGATTCTTCCGCATAGACAAGGCTCAAGAGAACCTCCACTTCCCAACGGACATCGGTCACGATAATATCTACATTCTGGACGCGGCGCCGCTCACTCCGGACACGGAGACAACAGCTCACCCGGACACCACCGCCACCGCCTCGCTCGACCGGACCGGACCGTCTGTTTCATTGGACACTACGACGGGGCTGTCTGTGTCTTTGGATATATCGCAGAGTGTGGACACGCCCAGTGCCGGCGTGTCGCTCGATGTGCCCGAATCTCGTGCCAGGTGAGACTCTTTATAAACATTATAACTCATTGCAGTTTACATTCTTCCCACCGCGGGATTTTTTACGAACTATGCGATAACGAGGTGACTGACGAAAATTACGCAGTTACATAAGTCTTCTTTTTCTTGTTGAGTTAGTCTAGGTATGGTCCACCGTGGTGTCAGAGGAATCAGCTCGCCTGAAGGGCTTATTCCACCATGACCTTATCCGATCCACGGAACAAACATCATTATATCCTCATAAGGTATTTTTGGCTATACATTAAATAATTAAAAAATATTTGATAGCAGTAATTGCGTAATTTACGCCTGTCTCGCTGCTGTCGCACTGCTAGCGCAAAATGTGTAACTCTGATTTGCGTTGTGAGGTCAGGTCGCGTCGTGAAATCTACGAACATATGGCTCATGTTTTTACCTTACATACATACATACAGTCTCACCTTGTTATTTTTGGGATAGGCAGAGACTATTTCTACCCTTATATAATATAATAGGTGACAACATAACTGGGATCTACAGTTTATCTGTTTTCGTTGTATCTACTTACAACTGAATAAAACACAAACACATAAAATTTAAATTTAATCCTAATAAAATACGAGTATATCCACTGTAGAGAAATGCTTAACAAGGAACAATTTAATAAACAATATGAGATATGACTACATGGCGCATACGAGTATTTCTTGAATCTAAACTATGAAGCATTCCGAGTGTGTTAAATAAGATTCTCTATTGATTCGTCCCTGACCTCTCATCTTGCCTTTTCTTTCATAATGAGCTAGGGGTGGCGATTTGAAAGACATTCGACGAATAATAGGATTAAAAGGGCTCACAATTTGTGTTTATTCGACATTATAGATTTTGGCGAGAAATAAGTTTATTGACAGCAAATTGACTGACACAGAAATGTCACAAATACGCACAGAAGGTCTTGTGTACATAATTCTACACGAACAAGAAAATACTCTGGTAAGGCGCGTTCCTGGAGAGTATCTTCCTATCCTCGTAAAGTTCGCGCGTGTATGCGTGCGTACGTTTTGATCAGTTTTATGTACATTATCTTCTGTCCGTATCTATTTTATGCGGCAATGTGCATAAACATAACATAACATAAATTCACGCCTTTTTCCCGAAGGGGTAGGCAGAGGTGTACCCAGGACTCAGTCCCATAGTAGATACACCCACATTTCGCCAGTATGTTATTGGTCCCATGTAATAGGGGGCGAGCCTATTGCCATCTACCGGGCACAGTTCCAGACTCCAAGCAGTTATTGAGATAATTCCTAATGGAAAAATCCAATATTTAACACTGCCTGACCTGGGGATCGAACCCGGGACCTCTTGATTGGCAGTCGAGCATGCGCCCTCTACGCCACCGAGGCAGTCATGTCAATGTGCATGAAGAGGATAATCTACTTAGAAAAATTTGCAGGAAAACAGAACCGATATATATAGGTACATAATGCTATAACAATCACTGGTCGCTTCGCCACTTGTTTCAACTTCCCCAATAAGCTTTCGTAAGGCTGACTTGTAACAAATATTACTTTATTAGTAAGTACATACATATGCTATTTTATTTTATGTGATCTTCTTTTGAGTCCTTAACGCATAACACAGCCAATTTGATTTCAAGGTTCACTTAACAAGTTGGGGTGTCCTAATTGGATCGTTTTATTTGTCGTTTATCATTTTGATGTTGAAAACAAGGAATAAGAAAGCAATTTCCGAAAATCCTATTGAAACGAATTCACGGGATGATATTAAATAAAGTAATATTCTAATATTATATCCACACACGTACACCTCTTTAAATATATAGCACTGATGAATGGCCCTAAGCGACTTCCAGTACTCAAATTTTTCCGACATTTTTTGCGGGGGGTGAGCTAAACAGGTACAGCTCAAAGGAGCTGTTGGCTTTTGGGCTACGTTGACGTTATATTATTATGATTTAATTATTCAAATCAAATTATAAATTAAACGGCGATAATAAGTTGGCTACTATCTTTAGGAATATTATTGCGAATAATATTATTATATACTTGGCAATATAGGGTAGACAGTGTAAGATTTTCTGGGCCCAGCTTCCTTAGATTCCAAGTTGCGCGTGAAATAGTTTTTGATACTTAACGTACTCGTATATGTCATACAGCGTACCATATGCCCAACAGAGAAAACCTCCTAGTGGTGATATTTTCATAGTTCTAATTTCATATTTAAAGAAATGCCCACGTTGCACCGCGTCATTTGCCAAAATGGATTATTGTCCGTCTACACACATCGTGCTCGGATCAACTGTTATTAATTAAATAAATAAACCGCGCCTCAGCGGTCACATTATTTACATACCGTCAACACGACGTAACGATGTTAGAAATTACAATCTCCCTTAAACCCTCTTCATATTGAAAAATACATGCATATTGTACCGTAAATATACAAATCCTATTATGATTCAGACAGAATTATAATCCTTTGAGAAACAGGCTGCACGTACAGGCTGCAAACAAATAATATCTCACCACGAAGTATAGGTACGTTTCTAGTACGTACCTCCCACATACTGGGAATTAGGCGTGGGTAACTCAGCTCTGAGCCGGCTCAAATACACAGATCATGTATGTTTGAGTCATGAGTCACAGCTCAACTATAAACTAAACAGCTCATAGGTGGCTTGCGGCTCATGTACTCATCACTGTCATTCCAAAGAAAACAACCTTGTCACGCATTTTGAGAGTCGAAAATCGAACGCGAGTCGCATCTTTTTGACCCGTAACATTAGTTACAAAAATTATGAGCTGATTACTCAGAGTAAGGATACCAAAGAGAACCAGTCGTGTAAAAATCTGTTCCAAGCCGTGAGTCTGGTACCGCCGCAATATAGTCTGGTACTATGTGGTTAGTTGCATGGCAAACGTAGGCCGTGCGCGTGATGCCAGTGTTAGGTAAAAAGCTCACCGAATAACAACAGATACGTGCGTGAAAGCGATAGCTTTTCATAATTTAGGCATGTATTTACAATAATTTTAGGAATTTATATAGCCATATTGCGTGTTTCTATTTTATTTTTATTTTTTTAACACAATAAAATGGACAACAGCGCTTTGTTCGAATGAAAAACTATGAAGTCTATTCCATTTTAAATATTTTTGGACAATATTATCCCAACATAAATATATTATTTAACATAAATTAAGGTTTGGCATTAATTACCTAGTGGATTGAAAACATTTTAAACATTGAATTAAATATTTGTTTATTTTATCTCAATAACGCATTGTGCATTATAATATTATACTTTTTGTTTCTAATTGGTTTACATTGTATAGTCCTCGTTAATTTTACAATTTATGATAACATTTTAATATTTTTTTGACTTTCGACTATTTATTAAGAGTATAAAAGTAATCATATCACGTAACTATTTAGAATAATATCGTCAAAGACCCTTTCTACGTGCTAGAATCAGGCCCACGAACCTGTACTCACTTTTAAACCGAGATTCTATCATGTAACTTAATTATCTTTACAAACATAAATTACATTTTAATTTTAAAACTTTTTGACCCTTTTAAATTTTATTTCTATATAATATATATTTATAAAAGTGTGATTAATTTATTTAAAAAATTTAAATATGTAAATCATTAAATATTTTAGTGCATATAACTCCAATGCTCCTATGTTCGCCCGCGTCGCTTAGTGTCAAATTTAACATTGAACTTCATAGGGTGAAAAATCGTTCAATCCAAATTAGGCTTTAAAACAATCAGGTAAATAGAGTTTAAATTCAAATAATAGAAATTCAGCAGATGTCAAAGCGCGTAATGGGGAGGAAAACTAACTTTTTATCACGATAGATGGCGTATGATCGACTGTACCTTGCCTTGACATTACAACTGTCAAATCATATAGAATTTTTAAAAAGTTAATGTTGTTTTGAGTTTTAAAGATCTAAATGCCGCAGTGTTCTGCTATAAATTGTAATAATAAGGGCGTAAATTTGTTCCCTAAGGATCCCAAACACAAAAAACAATGGGAGTCTGCTTTACGGATTCAAAACTTCAAATCAAGTGCTTCTGCACGATTGTCAGTGCGTTTCAAAGAAGATTATTTGATAAAAGTGCTTATAATTTGATAGAGATATAAATTAATTGACTATAAAATTGTTGATAAACATTCTATTTAAAGATTTAATGATGTAATGTAATAAGAGTGATGAATGATTGTAGATTTTAGAAAATTTGTGATGAATTTGGTGAATTGATGTTACAATTGCTGATTTTTATAATTGAGTTATTTAGATATTATATAGGTAAATCAGTACAGCTAGTATGCCTATTCTCCACTTTCTTAGTCATTCTTGGCGCTCATAACATCCTTATCTATTATTTATTTCAGGTAATGAACCACTTGCAAGGTTTCTCAGAAAGACTGCTGTACCATCGATATTCTCTTTTACTAAGATAAAACCTAAAACTCCGGCTGCTCTAGAACGACAACATCGTTTTGAGAAAAGAAGTCAGAGGAAATTATAAATAAAAATTAAAATAACCTTGAATATTTGATATCGTCCCCTTTCTATCAAATCGGCCTTTTTCCCAGCAACTGATGCATTCCTTCCTCGAAGCGTTCGTTCTTAAGTTGAGTCACAGTCATAAGTGAATACATAATTTATATTATCATAGAATATCGCAGAAAATCGCAAACGCTCTACTAACACCCAAATGTAAACAAAGTACAGTCGATTAGAGCGCCATCTGCAAACAGCTTTGCGTGTGGCTCCCCATTGTCAGTGATGGACACCTTTTTGTGAAGCTTGTTCAGGGATTGTGCGTCTGTAGAAGGAAGCGATTCAACGTCATTGGCTGATTATTATGTGTTCTGCAAGTCAGGTTTACTCTGTATTCGCTAGATGGCTCTCATTAGAATCATATTGGATATTTCATCTGAACAGTTCAATACATGCATTTAGTTTCGAGATGTGATGAATTGATTTTTGATCTGATCTGTGAGTCGGTTCACGGTTACAGCTCAAGTGGATGAGCTGTGAGCTGATCCATGACTCGTAAAGATCTGCTGAGCTACCCATGGCTACTGGGAATTACCTGTATAAAATGTGGACCACCCACATAGGGATTAATCCCCGCAGATCGCAGGTTTTGTATATATAGAATATCCTATTGTATGCGAGGGAATATTTTGAACAGATACGATTTTGTAACAGCGATATAAATGAGCCCTATAAATGATTACCTGGAGCGAAGCCTAGGTTTATTCATACGAGTTCTAGGGATCTGGGATTCACTTTGCTGTAATGATGGAAATAGGTTGTAGCATCCAGTTGAATGATTTAACACTATTTCCAAGATAAATCCGATCGTTCCGTATTATCAATAACGTGAGTTTACTCGTAAAATATATCTATTTTTATGGTTACGAACACAGGTTTTATTTTATTTATTCACTTATCTTTAGTTTCCCATGTCTGTTTATTGTTTACCTATATCTTCGAATACGCTAGGGTTTTATTAACTTTATCTACTAGTGGCTCGCCCCGGCTTCGCACGGGTAGCAGCAAGCATGTAAAGATAACGTTTTAGCAGGAGTAAATTCGTAATTCATTGTATTTTTATAAATATAAGCTTAAAGGTTTACGCAGCACACGCAATTTATTGACTATTTCTATTACAGTCAAAACCTTAATAGGTGGATATTATATACTATCCGCGGAAAATTTTGTAGATATTGATCACCAATAGTTTTCACAGCGCATGCAAATAATGATTGATTCACGTATTGTGACTAAACCAAAATAGATAGTTATATTGTCTTAACCCCTAGTATATAACTATACTAACTTTATTCTCCTGCCAATAGTTTTCACAGCGCATGAAAAATAATGACTAACTACTAAGATTATTGTTACTAAACCATTAGAAGACGGATATAATGTCCGCTGTAAATTTTGTAGATATTGATAAGTACTATTTACCCCTAGTACATTGTTTTCTTCTACCACCAATAGTTTTAACACCGCATAAAAAATAATGACTACTTCGATTATTGTGACTAAACCATAATAGATGGATATAATGTCCGTGGTTTATTTTGTATTGTGTATAGTAGATTTTGTAGATGTAGAGATAAGTACTACAAACCCCTATTAAATGGTAATTAAGTGTTCTTGGTTCACAATATTGCAGTTTGCTTACGGATCCCTGTTTTTTTTCAAAATCTTATATAGTTTATGTCACTCACACTGAATTAAGCTTTCCATAAATGAAAGAATTTTTTAATCTGTCCAGGAGTTTCGGAGCCTATTCGTTACAAACAAAAAACAAAAAATCCAAAAAAAGGTTCTCTCTTCTATGACTTCTATCTATATTAGTATAGATAACAATAGGCTTTTATCACTCTCTCACGAGATAAAATAGTGTTGTTGTAAAAACATAAATACTCTAATTACATTAATTCTGAAACTCAAGAGAGTTTGCTATTTTATAACGTAAAGCAGGCTGAAGCTTACAGCTAAACAATAAATACCCTTACTAAGTTCAATAGCTATTGTAATTAATTTCCTATGTTTAGGGCAGCAAAATATGATACATCGTAGACCAATTAGGTACCCTATATTACTCGTATATATAAATTGTGAGTAGGTGTCAGACCAAAATAGAAACCTACCTACTCGTATATATTCGTAAAGATTCACTATTTATTTTTGATTATTTTATAAAAGGGCAAATACAAAAAGATATTCATATGAGTAGTACCATTATACAAACAGAAACTAAATCCTGTTCTTGATACTGAGAACACAAAGCTGAGCTTAAGAGCTGGGTGGAAACCTTGCCTTTATTTATGAGCGCTGGTTCTTAGATAAAACTTGCACCCGAAGACAGATAGCTTGGTAACATTAACGTGTTCCATTAGCTTTTAACCCTCGTCTACGCCGTTGTAATCTCTGGAAACTTTGTTCCGCCAACTCGTCTGAGCATTGTACCTCCGCTCTACAACTACCGCACGTCGCACGCATCTCGGATTCATGAACGATATATTGCTCGCGAAGCGACGCTTGAAGGATCAAGTTATTTTTAACATTGTATTCATAAAATTATAATACGTACCGACAGTTTTATTCCACTGTCTATCTTCACACTAATATGATGGTTTGGAAGTGTGTTTGTTACCTATTCACGCCGAACCTGTTTGGGTTGATCTGAAGGTCGTTTGGAATAACGGAATTAAGGTAGTTGCACCTTAATTCCGTTATACAACTTACACTTACATACAAAATAAAATAGTAGAAATTTATTCTTCCAATATCCATAATTGTACACACTTACTTTTCAGCGCATGAAACTGTCGGGCAAAGCTGATTATTATATTTATGCCAATAAAGTTTAGTGTAATCTTAGTAAATCTAGACAAGAGTTTCAACAATTTTTTTTTTCTAATAAGGCTTTCTCAAATAATAAATAGAAAATGTAATGGAACAAGACAAAACAATTTCATATAAAATTTACCTCTAACTTGACGCGTGTCATAGTGCGCTTTGGGAAAATTAGCTCTAAATATTATTTTAAAAATACAATAATATGGTCAAGTAAGACTCTATAATATATACTTCCAATAAATATCATTGGTGCTTAGTACCTGTTTCTCTATAATTTAAATTATTCTACCCTTCTTTTTAATTTTAAATATTGATAAGTATAATTTATTAATTCAAACTTTAACGATGTCAGAAATTTTAATCCCATATTGATGTTTGGAATGAGAAACCGTTCCTATCTGCCTTTGACCTTAGGTACATTACGCATAAGCCGATGCTATTGAAACTTACATTAACACATTTATAATTCACGCAGTGAGTCGGGGCTCGGCAGTCCGGCGCGGACCTCAGAAGAGGCTTTATCCCCACAGACCCCACCTCCCTGCGCCGTTCCATCCACCCCTAAGACTTCCGCAACACAGACCCCCAAATCCATTCCGCCTTCCGCCTCACCTAAAACAATGGCCCCTGCGGCTACTCCCGCTAAAGCTCCGCAACCAGTTTCACCGAAATTCATTCCCCCGACACCTCCAAAAGCCAACCTGATACCTCAGGATTCTAACTCGCCGCCACTCTGCACCAGCCCACCTGGCAAGGACCTGCAGCCGTCACATGATTCCATCGTGCGATTCAAGACGTAAGTGTTACATATTTTAAAGAAAGATTTTGAATCTTCACCTAGCTAACAAGCCCAATCACTTTGATAATTGATATTGTCTTTATTGATCTTTAAATGAGCTCAACGCAAACCTAAACTTAAAAACAAATAGACCAACAGTAAACCAAATCAAAACAGTCGAAATAAAGTTTATAACGTCTATTACGGTATAGTTGATTATCAAACTTAAAACTTGCTAAATAACACAATACACTTATCAAAGTATTCAAAATTAGCTGTGAGTGTACTAACAGACTGTTATAATTTAGTGTAGTAACTACTATACCTGTATATCAATTATTAATCGTTATTAATAACATTAATCGTTATAAATAATCTAAAAAACAATATACGTTAATTCAGTAGACGGAGGTATATGTGAGAGATATATGGCTTGCAGTGAACTTGGGTCAGTCGGACTGCGAAGTGTCTGATATTACGATGTCGTAGATACGAAATGTGCCAAAAAAGGTGCCATATTACGAGTATACCTCCAACTACTAATTCGTTCGTACCATCCATGTACGGTCATTATTAAAAGTCATTGACCAAATTTACAAAGTTTTACAAAATCGCTATTCATACTATTGTATTAATTTTCAGTTAATTTTTGAACTTTAATTCAATAAATATTAACGGAACACTTCATTAGTCTATTATGGTGTATGATTTTGAAAAACTGCATATTATCCTCGAATTACTACACCTTTTCTGAATACTTTTATATCATAACATACAATCACGCCTTTTCCCCAAAGGGGTAGGCAGAGATGTACTCAGGACTCAGCCCCATAGTAAGTACATTTCGCCAGTATGTTGTTGGTCCCATGTAATAGGGGGCGAGCCTAATGCCATCTATCGGGCACAGTTCCAGAATTCAGGCTATCATAGAGATAATTCCTAATGGAAAAATCCAATAACATTTTGCCTGACCTGAGGATCGAACCCGGGACCTCATGATCAGCAATCGATCTTGTGCCCACTACGCCATCGAGACAGTCACTTCTATATCAGTTAAGTAAACAAATAAATTGTATAATTACAAGTATAATATATATATCTATTAGGTCCTCAGCACACAATGTTTGAATACTAACGCACGTGCACTAGTGTTTATTGTTGGATGCACTCTATCTCTTCTACCTTCTATTGCATGCAGCATTCACGAAAAACTGTTCGGACTTGACCAAGAAGTATATGGCTATAGGTGAGATGTGTATCTACTTATTTATACTCTAGCTAGTGTTACTATTTCTGCCGTAGTCACTTCTGGATGACTTATCTAATCTATATTATACTAATTACTAACAATATAATAATATGTAGGGTATAATTATTAATGTTAATATGTTTTCCAATATTAGTTCAACTTATTGCATCTTTTGCTTTTATTTTTTCGTCGCTAAAGTTGAGCGTTGTTTCAGAAATTTGTTGGAAAAAACATCTGACGCTCTTCTCAAGGCGGCTAAAGTTGGTGACTTGAAAATGGTAAGCGAACAATGAACTAAGTTATGCCTACTGACTAAGCCCCGTGGGTTCAATGCTAACACTAATAGTAAATAAGACAGTTTGTATGTTGTCTTTTCATGCCCAAACTTATCACCCGATTGGACTGAGTCTTAGTATAATATAGCTAAAGCAAAGAATACTAACTATTACCACGTAAAGAAGCGACACTCACCTTTTTACACCTAAACACTTTCTTTTTCATAATATTTTATTTTTTTATATATAGGCATCTATAGGCGTTAGGAAGATGGGATAGAAAAATTTCGCCGATTAGTAGTGCCTCCACTGTAGCTCCAGTGGTAGAGTGCCCACCGCGCGGAACGATGCGGAGGGAGCGTGGTTCGAATCCCGTCCGTGGGTGAAATTTTACTTCTCATTTCAGATTGTACCTAAAATAATACATACATTTCGGCAGATGTAATCGCAATACAGCAATCTATATTTTTCAACTTTAAGCAGAATCTAAGCTACATAACAATACGAGTAAATATAATCATCGATTGCCTATGGGCTGAAATTTGTTAAAAATAGGTGACGTAACAAGTATATATAGGATAATTTTCAGTGGATGAAACCACGGGGCACAGCTAGTTGATAATGTAAGTGGGATTGTTTGAGTTTGAATACTGGATAAGTATATAGAGTATATAGACTGAGACAAAGCGTAAGTGGCATGACAGCTTCTTTGATCATAAAATGAAAGGCCCTGTGTGACTTCCTGTAGGCCACATGGCCCATATTATCGAATTAGTTTAGGCTGCGTTACTGCGTCATAAACATTGTATTTTATATCATAATATCCGGGCCGCCTTATGTTGTAACAAATTGTGTTCGTGAGAGTAATACTAGAACCTTATAACTTTGCCGTGTTGGGCGAAATCGTTCACGTTTATACGGTGGTGAAAACTGACTAATATTATTCGGTAGTCCATGATCACCAAGGTGATGTCACCTTAGTCATGATCATCCTTGGTCAAGAATGTTCAAATTCATTCTTCAGCCGACGAAATGTTGACGATATCCACCGACCACCGTTATAAAATAAATATACATCACCGTTCAACACGATCTATCAATCAGTGTCTTCGGTTGACCGTTTTTGTTTCTACCATGTACCTATATTTAATATGTAGGTACCGTTCAGGTTCCTCCTCATTCCAGTCTAGATCCTAGGATCCCTCCAGACGAAGAGATTTGTAAATCTAAGTAATTCACTCTTACAAGTCTTAGAAGGCTTCTTACATAGACAATGGCGTGGTTATTATCTTATAATCAAGAACCATAAAAGAGTTTAAAATCTCTCTCGATTTAATTTACATACTCAAATCTTCCATATTTCGTAGCTATATCTAATAGGTACTTATTGTTTGACGTGTAAGATGAAAGAGCTGCATTCGGCGGGCTACTCGCTGCTATCTATCGACGCGAGCGGGCAAACAGCACTGCACGTCGCGGCTCGTTACGGGAACAAGGAGATAGTGAAGTATCTAATCGCGTGCGCTCCGACCGCCATACTAAACATGAGGGATAATGAGCGCGGACAGACAGCGCTGCATAAAGCGGCGGCACACAAGCGAAGAGCGATATGCTGCATGTTGGTGGCGGGGGGTGCAGCGCTGACTAGGCCGGACCATGCTGGACTCACGCCGCGACATCTCGCGCTTAGGGCTGAGGATCATGATCTCGCTGCTTACTTGGAGAGTGAGTATATTTTAATAAAACTATAACGGAATGGAATAGGATCGTAAAGGTGGTGATGATAGACTTGAGCACTTCCTAGTACCATCCAGTTCATAGGACCATTCGTACGAATAGTAGAATAGAGGGAAAATCTCGGTGTTCCAGAGCATTTCCATGTAAAATGTTTTTGTGAATGATCGATGCTCCGCTCGCCACTCATGGTTAGAAAGCAAATCATCGAGGTTCGATAAAATGAAAACAGCGGTGAATACTCGGTATTCCGCTCGAGGAGGTGATAGACTTGAGCATTCAAGTATGTATAGGATTATATGCTACAAAAAATATTCTTTGCATTCCAATTCCCTAAGCCCACTAGTCACTAGACCGTTTCAAAACCGTGGCGTGCACGAATCGTTGCGTTCGGTCAACAATTTTATAATAGAAGGTTGTTGATACCTTGGAGATACGCTGGATCGTATTCGTCTCCGTATCGAATAAACTTATGTTTAACCAATAGCCTTAGGCATTGGTACCGGTGTGGTCCAACCACACCATCAGCGATGAATATGTTGGCACTGTGATTGAAAGAAATTTTTGATACTGGGCGATAAGCTTTACGGTCGAACAATATTCTTAGCATATTTTTTTTCTACTGAACTTTGTAGTCTTGTCTTTTTATGGAAATCGAGCCTAATCCGTTGAAAGCATATTTTTTTTACAGGAGGTTTAATACAGGAGATTTTCACTTCCTATATCAACAGAAAACAAGCCACTCAGATCTTTATTTGCAGTAAACCTTTGAAAGCTAATGGCTATTTATTTTCGTTAATGTTTTAAGTTTTAACGTTTCAATTTTAATCACAAAAGTCTACGATAACTTAGATAATGCTCAGCTAAAGATATATACATAAATGTTTAATGTTGGTTGCCCAACAGCTACTTCCAAACAAATTTGAAATAGCCTTACCTTACTCCCAAAGTTTTTATCTTGATTAAGATTGGTTTCATTTCATTGTGTTAAGAAGTTCACGACATTTAACTCGGTCTTCTTCCATTGTAGAACTTAACTACATACTTTATTAATATGCTTTGTGTCTTTCAGGCCAAGAACATTTTCAATTAGTCTCGGAGGACTTAGAAACTGCTGTTTGAAGGAAGCAAAAATCATAGGTATATTTTTATTGCGGATGCCGCGGCGCGGTATGTGATGATTGAAAATAATAATGTAAAATAATTATACTCAACACCAAAGTGATATTCAAGATCTTGTGACTTAAATTATTAAAATTTTCACCAATAAATTATTCAAATATAAAATTAAACTTATTTATAAATATTGGTCTAGAATAATAATTCAAAACATTTAATAAGTATTATGTAGATATTTATACCTATTCCACATAAGTACAATATCGATCTTACTATGTATACAATTAACCACCTATACTTAGTTGTGTATTAAGGTTTCGAATCCTTTTGAATAATAATTAATAAGTACATTGCATGAAATTTGCATTTAGATAACTTCATTACGAGGACTAAATAACAAAATTATGTTCCAGGCACTTCCGAAGTCCGCTGGATTAATGTTTATGAACTTATAAAATATCCTCTTTTTTATATTATTTATATATTTATACTTTTCTATATAGATCTAAATAATAAATTCAAATTCTATACCTATTATTTCCCATTATTTATCATAACATTATATTGTTACATTATTATTTACCTACGAATACACTTATTTTAAATATAATCTTAGCTCCGTCCCTGTAATTTAATTTCACGTAATAACATTGGCATTTTTCCTCATAACAGTTTAAGGGTCTAGTTTTAGTACAAATAAATGCCTAATAATTAAAATATTATTCCTTAAGACTCTACCTACGCTGTTGTGAGCAAATGGCGACCATTTACGGTACATCCAAGCGGTTTACCATTGTGATTATACGAATGCGAGTCGATGCAGGTAATCGAGACGTTACTGCTTTTAGGTGCACTTTGAAGAAATTGGGTTGTCTGGCTGTACGCAATGACCTTTCATGGCCAATGTCTACCTACGTTGTCCCATATTATATACAAATTTTGCATCCTACTCGTATATACTTAGTTTGTAACACGGAAGCGCGCGTGCAACTTTCCAATTTATACAAGGCCAAAACGCCACTATAAGAATTTGCTCGCGTATTGTAATGCTAGTTTAAAATATGTGATAAAAAATACTAATACATCTATGATTAATCATATTAACTATAAAAATAATGATTTAGCTATAACAATAATGGTTTCCATGGTGTATCGCCGGCCGCTGTCGCAGCACGCTCGCTTCCGCTCGGCTCGCACGTTGTGGTTACAAGATAAACCTAAACCTAACCTACAGTAGTCGGCAGTTTAAATGGAAACCATTATTTTTCATTCAATTAATTAATTAATTCAATTAATTTTAAAATACAAGATGAATTTGTGTTCTTACTAGCACCGTATATTATGGAACAAGCTAGTTACTTGAGCGACTACAAAGAATACACTAGTATTTGCGTGCTACTCTTGTATAGATTCAAGGCCTTCCAGGCCTTGATTAAATAAGTGATTTTCAATCTATACGCGAGCAGATTCAGTTCTGGTCTTGTACAGAATGTAAATACGCACCTACGCTAACTACATCAAACAACGGATGTCTCATAATAATTATTGTCTCGTACATTGTAAATATCAAGCGTTTATCAGGAGTAAGGATTAGGCCGGATCCAATAACCCTTTACGTTATCTTTATATTGTTATTATAAATTATGTCACTTTAACTTGGATTTGTTTGTCAATCAGTCTTCCCGGCATTTGTTGATTTATCTATACAGTTGACTGTTCTTATGTTTATCTTTTATTTACAGATAATATGATATTATATCAGTCATATCACCTAATCTGATACAGGTATCTACTTACTTATTATGTTATAATATCTTAATTTTATTTTACACTTTCTAACTTGCTCTTCTTCTACATTTTATACACTAATATAGAACTTGCGTTTGCATGTTTGATGCATAACGATTGCCTAGAGCATTTATTTACTTGCGTCAAGAAGATATAAACATCTTCGGTTAATAGGAAAGAATAATCTTATTTGTAAATCTATAAAGTTTGTAACATTATCTTGTTTACTGGAGCTTAATTTATAATTTCACATCCAATAAGTACTTCTTAATAACATAATATGTACCTATTTGAACATAATTTACGCAATTTATGAAATAGCTATCTGTTAATAGCACCTAAATGTATTTCCTTGAACTTGAATCCAGCATAATTGGCCTTAATGTCAGTCTGTGGGCGCATCGCTATAGTAACAGAATCTAGAATACGATACTCTCTTTATCAGTCTAATGATTCGTGATATTTTACCGACTGCGGCTCAGAAGGAAAGGCTTTATGATTCTAGCAGTATATTATATGTATGAGATTATCTATCGAGGCTTTATAGCGCGAGTGACACAGACTCGTCTTAGTCTGTTCGTTGCACGATAGGTTTAGCGTCAATCACTGCTATCAATCTTGGGTTGACTGAGTGACACCGAAACTAATTTCTTGTATAACGACATAAATCTCATTAGATGAAGATTAACCATTAATTATAGCGGTGACTGCGTCAAAACTGACAGTTAAACCTGTAGTGTTATGGACGCCTATTATACCTTGTAATATATAGTTTGATACGTGACAGCAGTACAAAAATCTATTCTTTGGTCATAATTCCTCAAATTAGGTACATTTTGGGTTATTTATAATTCAAATGATTAATCTAACACTCTTTTAGAACGTAATTTACGGAAATATGGCCATAAAGTTGATTTTTGTTCTGCTGTCATATATCAAGCAATTTTTTACAAATTATAGTATAGTTCTTCGAGTTGTGTTTTATTGCTTAAAGCCTGAGTTTTAAGCTATTTTTATTAAATAATCTATTTAATTAGTGTAAACAATATTATATTTAGTCAGGGTAACGCTACAAGTTTATTGGATCCAATTATTAGTTAATTTTGTTTATCTTCGGCAATAAATTGTTAACATAAGGCTATAATAAGTACTACGATGATACATGGTACATGTTTGATTTAATCGGAATTACCTTTATTATGATCTCAATGTTCTTATTTATTATTAAATTATTTAGACCACTTTGTATTGTCTTAAAGTAATAACTCCTATTCTGAATAATTGTTGATTGTTGTATTAATTTGTATAAAACATTATTCACTCTATTCAAATTATGAGCATCTTTAGTCAGTTTTATCAAAGTATTAATATTGATAATGTATTGTTTGAGTAAGTAGGTTATTAGATCACAAAGCCGAACCTTTATCTCCCGTAGTTGTTGGCCATTGTTATTTATTATCTCGCCAAATTATATTTGCAAGGATTTGTGCGAATAACTCATAGGTACGAATCGAAGTCGTTAGCGTTATTTATGTCTATAATGTCAGTACCTTTACATATAGATATACCTACCTGATAGTTTAGTATATTATAAGGCGTTAATTACACGATAGGTAGAGCGTCAATCATTGCCATCAATCATGAGTGCCGGACGATTCATATTTTTCTTGAATGACAACTTGAATGACGATTTAAGTAGATAAACATCGATCAAAGCCGTAACTGTGGCTAAACTTATTGCAAAACCTATCGTGTATTAGACGTCTAACGAATTTATTCGTACTACTTCGCTGTGAAAGCGAACAATGAAAGACAAAGCTGTGAGAATTTTTTCCTAATGTATAAAGTAAGATGGTATTTATCGTAAGCGATGATATAAATACGCTGTATTATGAATTGATGTGTTCTGTGAGTTTCTTTGTTCGTTGTAGGTACTTGAGCATAGACCACGTCTATGTTGAATTAGATATACTCTCGCGTTTTTAATTATTATATAGACGACTTATTGTGTCTGGAATTTCATGAGACCGTCGTTACCTATCGAATATCAAAACGAAACGAATTTTAAGATTGTTATTAAAAAAGCGAGTGTTCCTTGGATTGTAGAAATTATCTTTGTTCATAATAACATATATTATTCTTTCCTTGACTTTTATTTTATATATTTGGTAAAAGTATACATACAATGTTACTAAACTACACTGGAAATATAACTTGTAGATAAACAGAATTTTAAAACAAAAATATCCGCTATTTTCTTATGACTCAGTGACTATTTTCTGACTATTCGTCTAGAATATTTATTAACTATCACTTACTAACTAAAAACTATTATCAATTAAGATTTGTACCAAAAAATGTTGTAAATAATAAATTGAGTAGGTATTATCGGAGGCCTTTTCGAGTAGATGTGTAACGTACACATGTACCGATTCTAATCTTGTAATGTAATTAGCTTATTTCACGACCAAATACTAACTTTAAATCAAAAGTAATATCACTAGTTACTCGTAAGATATTCAAGCACTGAGACTTTGAATAAACGCTTTTTTGTCAAATATTAGGTAGAAAAATTAAACAAAACTTTGAAGTATACTATGTAGTTAAAATACCACTCAAACAATGTTGTTGCTCTTTTTTCAAATTAAATTAAACTCAGTAAAAAAAATCTTTAAAAATTTTCAAGATTAAATTTTGTTGCTGTAGGTAATAATAGAAGTGACACTTACGGATTGGTCTGAAAAGTATTTAATTATAGACATACATTCTACAGCACCTTAAAAATATCACAATTTTATAGTACACGATTTTATAAATCTATTATCTAAATATATTTATTGTATAGCTAATTTATCAACTCTGAGCTTTAACTGAGCTTTTATATTTCAAATACAATGTGAATTATAGTTAGATATGAAATAGAAACGTTACTACAATTTAATTATATAAACTCTTTCAATAGAAACACATCAAATTTGGATAAATTGTTTATTCTTGAACATACATTACACACATATGCGACAAAATATACCTGTAGTCTTTTTCGGTTTAATTGTACCTACCAATAACAATTAATAGATCGAATACATTAATAAAATATAATAATTCTGTATATCATAAAAATATTACGGATTTTCTCGATCGTGTTCACTTTGAATCTCAAATTACTAAGTTATAACAATATTATGTTAACAGACCAATTGGAATGTTTTATAATTTTTTTTCAGCCAATTAAAGTACAGTCGAATTTTTAATTGGAGGTACAGATGTAAGTCGCAATTGAATTGATCGCACTCATCGCATGCGTACCTTTTACAGCAAATTAGTGTCCATTGATTGATTCAATTGTATACGCACCGACACATACAAAAATAAACACGTCATTTGTCAAATTTCAATTTGATGGACCTCGGAATTCGACGCACTCCGTTTATTGTAATAAGAGGTAAAATTTTAACTATGCCTCCAATTTCAAAATTGACTGTTAAATATAATAACAAGAGTAAATACAATTACACGAGTAATGAATCTAGATATAATAATAGGAGTATGAACTTTAATGTTTTTCTTTAAAACAAACCCTTGAAATGTGCCTATCTGTAATGTGTACTTAATTCTTGAAACTAGAGGAGGTACTTGCGTTTCTATCGGAACTTTAAAAGAATATATAAAATATATTATTATAAAATTAATTATTATTATATTATGTAGAATGATTATTCTAATCAGTCCCTACTACTATTAACATACTAAAGAAAAATATGTAAATTTAATAGTATTTTGAGAGCACACGTTTCATTCTGTACGCGTAATATTATTTTTGCACTCAATAAAGTCACTATTTTAAATAAATTTAATTAAAAGAAGTACACTGAAAGAACAATAAATAAAATGTGAAATAAATTGTGTTTTATTTTATTCCTTTAATTTTACTATTCCATTATCTTAGATACCAACACAGGGATTAAGCAACTAACCCAAGGTTAAATAAACAATTTATCTTCTCAACATTCACCTACAAGCAGAACCCGCCTCCGTGCCAGTTGTACCACTAATGGTACAATTGGGACTGACTTATTTCTGTCCCTATTGTACCTAGGTCAGGCAAAAAATTGTTTTGGATTTTTCCATTAAGAATTATCTCAATGACAGAACGAAACATGAGTAAAATACAGTTCAGCACGCGAGTGTAGGCTGACAAGACCTCATGGATTGTATTTTAAATAGAGTTTTTCACACAATGTAGCAGGACTTTTTGTCGTTGTACAAGCCACAACATTTTAAAACGACATTTCGTGTCAAAGGCTTAGTCACGAAAACGTAGAAACGTAACCGATTAAATGTTTGTGCATGACATAGCCTTAATTATGATATAATACTTATTTAAAGTCAATATTAACTAGCCGAACTCCTCCCGCACACCGCCACAGGCGGTTTATTCGAAGATTTATTTTCATACTGAAATTCACTAAATAGGAATTTATCGGTAATTGTCTGTGCACACTACGATTATAAAACCCTTTTTTCACGGTTGCACAATTAAAAAAACTTACTAAAAACTACAGGCAAAACGCGTTTATTATACATAAAAGAAAGCAATGCTGAAATTAAGATAAAACAAAACAAATTAATAAGCGCGCGCCGCCAAGCTTCGTCTGTCCGACACGTCCCACAGACAGTCGCAGGGCGCGGGTGCATAGCGCGAGGAGGTCAGGCGACCGCCCGACGAAGAGCAAATAGTGGCGTGACAATCACATGGCGCAGATTTTGGCGCGTCAACGATCACAATGCCACAACATAAACAGCAGTTACAATGTTACATTAATTATATTATTATAACGTATTTAAAGAAATCAATATGGGTAAAATGATTAGCGTTATACTTTACAATATATAAACCTTTAGTACACAATAGAACTGAAAGTTTAACAGTCACTTTGTATACCTATTATAAATTAATTTTCAGTCTTCGGAAAATTAATTTTCGCAAGATAACTAGAATTTAATTTAGGTACGAAACAGCTCTCTAGGTGTCACTTAGTTATTTCAAAGTCAAATAAAGCTACACGAGAAAACTCAAAATTAGAAAGATATCCTTGTGGGACCTTTGACTGGGAAATTCTGTATTCTGAAATTCAGTGTGTATACACTTCTATCAATCAATCTGCAGGCCAAGTCATGAACAAAAACGGTAATGACATGGGGATATATTATACTCAATATTGTCCGTTTAACCAGTTTTTTTCTCTTTTGCGCCTGAAAAGAATGCTTTGATTGTCTCTTTCACACTTTATTCTCCCCTGTGAAAGGGTGCCTACTAGCACGAATCTTTTTGTAAAGTCAGTAGTCCAACCGTGGAGTCAGAGTTTACGGTGACCTGTAAACTCTGACCTCTACATGACCTCTGACATGACCAAAGGCTTTCCATGCCTTCCGAAGCACCATAGCTCAGATCTATATGTATATAATATATATGATTAGCCATCTAAGTAGTCGTCCAGTCAGACAAGGACTCTAGCGATCGATCAAGAACTGCTGAGTAAGCTACTCTACGAGTATCACACACACTTAAGCATTCATACGACCCTCGTATTTCCCCGATAAATTAATGAGATTGTTACTGTATTCCCAACGCTCTTCTAAGCGGAGCTTCGCCCAAATGTAATTGCAGATAAGATACATATACATACAAACTTAATGATTAGCGTAGACAGAACGCAGCTGCGGTACGGGGACGCCTTCCGGTTGGGGGAGTCATTATCACCATCTCTCACTGCTGGAGATAGGCCCCCCCATAAGGGGGTTTCGCCAATACTCGCCACGCTTGGCAGGCGTGTTAGCGAGCGCAGTTTGATGGTTTTACGCAGAGGATGCTGCTGCCCATCATCTGGATTTGATAGACCTTAGCTGGCTCTTACGCAAACCACGGGTAGTGAGAGTGAGGAACTGTTCTAAAGCCAGTAACCCCACGGCTCGCTTTGGGAGTACAGCCGGTATAATTACTAATTCCTTGATATATTCCTCCATTACATTCTTCCATACAAATCCAAACAAAGAATGCAACGTCATATGGCCCGCGCCCGACTCCCGCCTGCGGTAATGTGTACACTGAGCTATATAATGTTGTTAGCACGGGTTACTTTAATATGCGTTTAATACAAGTATCTTGAAATGGGTAGCCAAATTACACCCATTCGTACAGTCATTACCTGTAATAAAAGAGGTGATTTCCTCTGAGCATTATCTGCTAAAAGCATTTTCGCGCGTTCTCTAAGGTATCTTACTGTAAAGAAAATAATGTCCTTTATTTTTTATTCTAGAACTCTTTTCCTAAGAAAAAATAGTAGCTACCTAAGTACTATTTTTAAACTGAAGATTTAGCTTGTTTAAGTGTAGTATAGTTCTCGTTCCTCGTACCCACTATGGGACTGGGTCCTGGGTCCTCTACTAACCCCTTTGGAAATAAGGCTTTATGTGATGTTATGTAGGTACCTATATATTCTGTAGTGGTAGCCCTCTTTTGCAGAGGGCCGCCTGGGGAAGTATCACACCTTTGCCAGTTATTCATCCGCCAACCATCCGCCAACAAGTAATGCTTGCACATTACTGTGTTCTGGTCTGAAGGGCAATGTTACTAGCGAAATTACTGGGCATGGCGAGTTACAACAACTATCAATATCTCAGGGTCATAAGGGTCATCAACAATATCTCAAGGTGACAGGCGCAGTGCAGTGCCGCGCAGAATGCACATACATACCTACATAGAAAAACACGTGGTGGCACTGTGTGCGATATGGGCAATCATGATTTTTACCATCAGCCACTTGATTTGCTCGTCTTGTCACTCACTATCATAAAAAAAATGTTAGTTTAGTCACGGCTACAGTATGGCAGATACTCTGTTGTACCAACGAAGTTATCTACGATATATTGCGTAGATTGAGTAGATACATAAAAAATGCGTTCTTAAAATGCGTACTGAGCTAAATTAGAAATTCCCTAATGGAAAAATCCAATTACACTTTTTGCCTGACCAGGGCTCCAACCCCGAATCTCATCTCATCTCATGATTGGCTTTAGCGCTTGCACCACTACGCCACCGAGGCAGACGAGGCATCGATGAAGATTTGCGAAGAAGACAATATTTAATTATTAATGACTAGCTGCGCCCCGCGGTTTCACCCGCGTAGTCTTTGGTCCTGTGGGAGTATCAGGGAAAAAAGTACCCTATGTAATTAATTCTATATATAAATAAGTATGTAGGTACGTAGGTATACCCAATCAGACCCATCGGTTCAATAGTTTTGGCGTGACAGAGTAACAAACATCCATCCATCCATCCTCACAAACTATCGCATTTATAATTTTAGTAGGTATTAGAACTAGTAGGAAAAGGAAGAAAATCGTAGACCAAAAGAATGCTACGCTGCTACGATTTTTCGTAGCCCGCGTATCTCGTAGCTGCCTACGTGTCACTTTGATATCTTGAACTCGTATCTTAGCATATTAATTTTTCTCAACTTAGATTATAAAACATTATATTAAAATATAATGTTATCGGAATTATGATATACCTATACACATAGGTACATATTATGATTTAATTTTGATTATTATAATACTCAACGCTTGAGATTATTTTAAAGTGGTAGGTAATAACGTGTTTTTATCTAATCGGTGGGTATAATAGCGCATAGCAGAATTAAATCGATTATAATTATTTTATTTACCAGTACTTAGATAGTACTTCGATTTATCAGATTGCAATAAATTATTAATATCAATTTCCGTAAGTACTTATAATCCCGTTAATTTGTTTGTGTGTATATTTAATAATAATCAATGAAGCAAACACGCCAAAATAAAGTGTCTAAAAGTAGTGTTTAAGGAAGGGGGACCTCTTAGCAGTTTGACACAATCCTATGGTAAAACCAAATCGATGTTTTGTATTCCCCTGTTTCCTCCGAATATAGTAAACCTTTTTGATATATTTATATCCTGATATTTTGAGGATGAAGTAAACTATGTCCCATTATTTTATTTTTGTTTCACTCACGCGAGTAAAACTGAGATTTTAAGAAGTTTATCAATAAACCGAGTGTTTATAAAAAAAACTAAAATGACGGGGACTTAGTTTACTACACTTAAAAATATCAGGATATAAATTTATACATATACATACATACATTCACGCCTTTTTCCCGAAGGGGTAGGCAGAGGTGTACAGTAGATACACCCACATTTCGCCAATATGATATTGGTCCCATGTAATAGGGGGCGAGCCTATTGCCATCTACCGGGCACATTTCCAGACTCCAGGCAGTTATTGAGATAATTCCTAATGGATAAATCCAATATTTAATACTGCCTGACCTGGGGATCGAACCCGGGACCTCTTGATTGGCAGTCGATCATGCGCCCTCTACGCCACCGAGGCAGTTAATTTATAGAATATATATATTTATAAATTTATAGAATGGCTTAATTAATTATATTCGTAGGAAACACGGGAATACAAAATATCGATTTGGTAATTTTTTATAAGATTGTGTGTCTCGTAGCTAGGGTTCGCTCTTAACTGTTAGAAGACTTATATTACTTCTCCCCTCACTTAGTGTCAAGTTAAAAATTAGAAGTAAAGCAATAAGTCAGTATAGGTGATGATCTGATCATCACTACAAACACATCAGCTAAAAATGCCGTGTCACATGATTAAAACGTAAGTAGTAAAATGACAAAACGAAGTTCAAAAGAACTGAACTAGTGCTGAACTACTAATAATATTATTAACGGTAACTTACACTATTTCACATTATTTCCGCCACAATAAATTAAATTATTAAGGTTTAGCAGTAAGTAAGTAAGTGTGGGTGTAAGTAGGGGTGCACGGGGACTACACTCCATCAATTAGTCCCAAGTCATCCTCACCTGCTCGCGGCGCACCCTGCTGAAAAACGAACGAGGCTCTGACGACCGACCGATGGCGGTATATCCATCCGAATAGACGTGACTAAATAACAGGCTGGTGATGGGCAGCAGCATCACCAGTAGCAAGAGTTACGTCCTGCGATTGCCAACACGCCTGCCCAGCGTGGCAATTATGGGCAAAACCTCCTATGAACGACACAACAAATAAATGGCCCCAGTTCCCGGCCACTCCGCTATTCCTGGCCAAGGTGGCGGTCATGGTAACGGTGGAGTAGGGGGTGCGAAGAATCCCCGGGCTACCGTAGGCCACCCTAAACAAAAACAAAAACTGACCCTGGCTACGTTTAACGGACGCACGCTTAGACTTGACGAACATATGGCGCAACTAGAGACTGAGCTCATCAAGATCAGCTGGCATATTTTGGGGTTATGTGAAGTCCGAAGAGAGGGCGAGGACACTATAACTCTGGAATCTGGCCATCTGTTCTACTTCCGAGAAGGAGACCAACAGTCGCAGGGTGGCGTGGGATTTCTCGTCAATAAGTCCCTAGCTGATAACGTTGTAGAAATCTCGAGTGTGTCGTCAGGGTAACATATCTTGTCCTAAAACTAACTGAGAGATACAGCCTCAAAGTTATACAAGTATATGCACCGACTTCGTCACACTCGGATGATGTAGTGGAAAGTATGCTTGAGGACATAAGCTCAGCCTTACACAACACAACAAAGGCTCACTACAACGTTGTCATGGGGGATTTCAACGCCAAAGTAGGAATACAGACATACGGAGAGTCATCGGTTGGTTCTTACGGCTATGGTAGCAGAAACCACAGGGGGCAAATGCTTGTTGACTTTTTAGAGAGAGAGGGACTCTTTTTGATGAATTCGTTCTTCAAAAAGCAGTCTCAAAGGAAGTGGACATGGAAAAGCCCCGACAATGTGACGAAAAATGAAATCGACTTCATCATGACGGATAAGAAGCACATATTCAGGGATGTCTCAGTGATCAACAGGTTTAACACTGGTAGCGATCACCGACTTGTCCGAGGTACTCTGAATATCAATTTCAAGCTAGAAAGGTACCGATTGATGAAGTCCACGCTACGACCTAACCTGCTCCAGGCCGTTGAAGGATCAACTAGATTCCAAATTATCTTGGAGAATAGATTCGCCGTCTTGGAAACTGCCGATAGCGTAGATGAGGAACTTCATCGGGTGGTGGGGGTTTTAAGGGATGAGGGCACAAAATTCTGCCTAACGAAGCGTACAGGTACGAAGTCTAAGCTCTCGGAAGAGACAATTAGGCTAATGGACACACGACGAGAAGAGTTGCAGGCCACACCGTCAGAACTACGGGAGCTAAATCACAAGATCACCAAGTTTGTGCGACGAGACCTTAGGCGCTGGAACACGGAGCGTATACAAAAGGCAATAGAACAAAACCGAGGTTCTAAAGTATTCGCACAGCAATTGAAAAGATCGCATCTGACGAAGCTCAAAGCATCAAATGGCACTACTGTCACCTCTGCGCCGGAGATCTTGTCCGAGATCGAAGACTTCTACGGCCGGTTGTACGACTCGCATGCAGCAAGACCTGACCCGAACCACGAAGATACTCGTGCCACCTTAACACGTCACTTCACTGAAGACCTGCCGGATATAAGCCAAGATGAGATTGAGGCGGCACTCAGACAACTTAAAAATGGAAAAGCCCCCGGTGAGGACGGAATAACCTCGGAGCTGTTAAGGGCAGGTGCCAAACCTGTACTTTGCGAGCTTCAGAGGTTATTCAATTCTGTTCTACACAGTGGGAGAACTCCGAAAGCGTGGGGAAGGAGTGTAGTGGTGTTGTTCTTTAAGAAAGGTGATAAAACTCTCTTAAAGAATTATCGACCTATCTCACTCCTGAGCCACGTATATAAGTTGTTTTCGAGGGTCATCTCAAATCGCCTTGCCAGAAGACTCGACGAATTCCAACCTCCGGAACAGGCCGGGTTTCGAAGAGGATTCAGCACCATAGATCATATCCACACATTGCGGCAAGTTATACAGAAGGCGGAGGAGTATAACCAGCCTCTCTGTTTGGCTTTTGTGGATTATGAGAAGGCTTTTGACTCGGTTGAAACCTGGGCTGTTCTGGAATCCCTGCAGCGATGCCAAGTTGATTGGCGATACATCGAGGTGATGAGATGTCTTTATAACGCCGCGACTATGAGTGTCCAAGTACAGAACCAGCAGACTAAACATATCCAGCTGCGCAGGGGAGTAAGACAGGGAGATGTGATATCACCGAAACTCTTCACGAATACCCTGGAAGATATGTTTAAGACGCTGGACTGGAAAGGCATAGGCATCAATGTCAATGGCGAGCGCATCTCACACTTAAGATTTGCTGACGACATTGTCATAATGGCGGAGTCGCCTCAGGAACTACAACGAATGCTGACCAGCCTTGCTATTGCCTCAAAACGGATCGGCCTCGGCATGAACATTGATAAGACTAAAATCATGTTGAACAGCTTAGTAGACCCGAGATCGACCGTCATCATTAACAATGCTCCTGTCGAAGTTGTACGAGAGTATACTTACCTCGGACAGATCATACAAATGGGTAAGTACAACTTTGAGAGAGAAGCTAGCAGGCGAATACAGCTAGGCTGGGCAGCATTCGGAAAACTTCGTCAAGTCTTCGAGTCAGCAATCCCCCAAAGCCTCAAGACGAAGGTATTTGAACAGTGCGTCCTACCTGTAATGACTTACGGAGCTGAAACGTGGACACTCACGGTGGGACTAGTTCACAAGATGAAAGTCGCTCAGCGAGCTATGGAAAGAGCTATGCTCGGAGTTTCTCTGAAAGATAGAATTCGTAACGAGGTTATCCGACAGAGAACCAGAGTTACCGACATAGCTCAAAGAATAAGCAAGCTGAAGTGGCAGTGGGCTGGTCACATTGTGCGCAGAACTGATAACCGCTGGGGTAGACGAGTTCTGGAGTGGAGACCGCGAGTAGGCAAACGTAGCGTAGGACGCCCTGCTACTAGGTGGAGTGACGACTTGCGAAGGATAGCCGGTAGCAACTGGATGAGTAGAGCTAAGGACCAGGCTCAGTGGCGCAAATTAGGAGAGGCCTATGTCCAGCAGTGGACTAACACAGGCTGATGATGATGAAGTAAGTGTGAGGTTCCATACCTGGATCTGAACAAAAAGCTTGAAAACCCATAAAGTTCCAATCTTGACGGCCTCGTTAGCTCAGATGGTAGTAACTCTGCTTAGAGGTTTTCAGTCCATTGCTCAAATAATGGAAATGTGCGACAAAATAGCCGTATCTTTTGATTGCGTTGACTTAGAAGTTTCATTTTTTACAGTAGCAAGGGACCGCGTAGACCTGAGTTGTTAATATCAGTTTTAAATTAAAACTGATATGCCTCAACGCGTTCCTGAGAAAAGTTTCTTGAAAGGCGGAGAAACACAGACAGACAGATAGACGGACATCGAAGTGATCCTATAAGGATTCCTTTTTAAGGTAATCCTAAAAATAAAAGTTTTATATGAATGACATCTGCTTAATTGCATTTCAATAATTGCATGTAGCCGTCACGCAACACGCATGTTCAACCATAGCTATTTTTGATAAAATAAGTATAAACTCATTGAATTATTATTTTTATTATGATTCCTTTCAGCAGGCGAAACTGCGAGGAGCAGCTAGTAAAAGATAAGTGGAGGGTAATATTACGGATTATCGTAAAGTTATTGAGGGTATCGTATGGTCCCGTAGGTCGGTAGTTAAGACTTTGTTTAAATTGAATCGTTAAACTCATACCAAGGACTCGTTTGCTAATTCTATCAATTAAATTGTAACCCATATAAGTTTAATTGGCGACCCGATGATATAATTACTTTATACTATTACTTTATAAATACTTGATTTTTTGTAAACGTAACTCCAAAATTAATTTTCAAGTGAACCAAAGTTTGTGAGGATCGATGAATGATTCTTACTCTTCACGCCATAACTACTGAACCAATTAGACTGCAAATAGGTATGTAGACAGATAGTTTAGAACCTGGAATAACATATAAGGTAACCTGAGACGTCATGATCGGCATTGACGCTTGCGACCTCTAAGCCACCGACGCATCATCAAAATAACTTGAAGAATATGCTATTCTAGCATGGGTTAGTAATAAATTGTGCTGTAACATAAATTGTAAGACTGAACCGCGGAGTGGGGGCCCTGATGACCTGTACCACAGGTTATCTTGGAAACGTTTTCTAGGCACGAGACTCACACAAAACAGTTTATCTACATATATAGTCTAACTAAAGATAAACATTAAGCATATTTATAACTTTGTGTGCTGATGAATCCTAAAATGAATCTAATCTGCCTGACGCCCAAGAGTGCATAAACAGAAGTTATTTATTTAATTTATAATTAAATTTCAAATCTTAATGCTACTATCCAATAATTGTATAATTCAAAATACAATTAGCGCAAGTTAAGCGTCTTAAGTTCTTAATAGACTAATTGAAAAAGCCTTTTTCAATACCACTTCAATTGGACTCGATGTAATGAAAAGGATTCCTCATCTTGAATTTCGCACGATATTTATAACGAAATCTGTTGAAACTTTTCATCTTATTTTAGCTCTCAAAATAGTCAGTATATAAAAGCTTACCTCAGTAAAGATACTTCAAAGCGTATATTTCGTTGCTTCAAAGTAACTGAAGCCCATTCACTGACAGATTTTATTCACTTGCATAATATACAAGGTGATGCAAAAATGTGTGGTAAATTTAAGGAGGTCATCTAAGGAAAACTAACTTTTCGTCAATTAAATTTTTAAGTTTATTTATGGAAATCGATTGTAAAAGTAACTTGAAGGATTCTTCTTACATAATCATAGGCATTGATATCAATAATTAACTCAGACTTTAATAACTAAATAACAATATATTTTACTGGAAAGTTATGAAATAAGAAAATCATGAAACTGAATATCATAACTGACAACGAATTACTGATATGTTCTGATGTGTAAAAGTCAGAAAAACCAAGGGACAAATAAACTTGTGTTTCTTTTAAGTGTGTGTTGTCGAAACATAGCCAATACGTGTGGGGTATCTTTAAATGTGTCACGACACCTTATCAAGATACTACTTAGTGTGTATTCTAGGTACGTGTTAATCCTAATTTAGGACATAATGAAGTGACCAGTATTATCGCCTGGCCGGCATAACCCAGTTTTACTCTAAAAGTAAGAATCGCAGTATAAAAAAAATTAACTACATACTATAATATAGGTACACAACGAATTTTGCAAGGTGTTTAGTTTGATGAGTGCTCTTTGAAGCACCTTGTATAGTTTCGTCTTAACAAGCTCGAACGCCGAGATAATCATAGTAAAATATAAACAAAGAAAAAAGTTACGGTTACTAGCCACTATTTGCTTACCAATACACTTAGCTAAGAGCAAAAGAAATGTAATAAAAGCTAAAATATCCAATCTGTTTTAGGTGAATTGATTTTTAGGCGTGGCAGAGCTTATTTTCTCTAGAAACGATGAGCAGAGTAGATATTGGCACAGACCAACATCGGCTGGCTGAAGCTGGCTACACCACTCAAGCTACTATAGAGTCTTTCATACCTGCTTTATTATAACTGACTTCGTCATTATCTTTGTGTGTGTACCTACACACATATATTTAGACGCCACCATCGAACTTCAGTTACTATACAACTTTGTACTACTGTTCCCACACTCACCATCATTGGCTTCATACCATATTTTAAGCAGCGTTAACATGGGCCACGGCATTATACACAAGTAGCTGAAGAGTCAAATGAGATCTCCACGTATGTAGCTGTAATTTACCATTGTAACAGTATAATACAACTTATATTATGTAACGTAGGTTATATTATGTAAGGTAGCTAAGGATATTTGATAAGATTAATTACTGGAAGATTAATAAGTTTATTATAATGACAAAAATAGCGCGACTTTCAGCGCTGGTAAAATATCTACCTATACCTACCTACCTATATCTGTTCCTATCAAAGTCAAAGTCAAAAAGATTTATTCAAATAGGTCACAATCTGACGCTTTTGTACGTCAATGAAGATAAACATTAATGAGTCTACCGTGCGTTCGGAAAGATACCTTTACCACCGTTACAAGAAGAACGCACAAAAAACTTGTAAGGCTTAATTTTTTCAACTTATTATTTTACAATATTTGGTTTGGTGACATTCGTTTTTTGGAAGGTGCCGCGTGGTGGCTATGCGGAAGTTTCCAAGCATCTTTGTCCTATAGGTACTGATTTACTTTATAATAAGCCTTCTTCAGTTAAGTAGATTCTATATAGGTTTTGAATTTACCATGTGAGAGCCCCGTTATGTCTTTTGGGATTTTATTATAGAAACGTACACTATTTTCTAAGAATGATGTTTCATTTGTTTTAGATAAACTAAAGCTAGATATAGCTATATTGTAATTATTATTGTTGTATAAGAAACTTCTCATGTAGATACCTAAAAGAAATAAATTGTGATTGGTTCAAAAGTGAAAAGAAAATACTATTTTCAATAATTCATATTATTAGTATATTTGCCTGTGTGTAATGTTTGTGTGTATGTGTGTGTTTGGTGCGTAAAGCAGTAAGAACATACCAAGCAGTAATCGTTGAGTTTTCTCTTATCTAATATTTTAATTTTAAATCAGTTAACGCCGTGAGTGACTCTGATCCGTTTTCATATAAAAGCTAAGCTAATGGATAATATAATGATATATATATATATATATATATATATATATATATATATATATATATAATATAATATATATATAATATATAATGATAATATAATGATATAAATACTATAATGATATATCTAATAAAACATCTTTACACATATTATCATAGCATATTTAATGCATATACTTGTCATACATACTAAGTAAGTTTAAATACCAATTTGGGTATTCAACTAACGCTAATAATCTTAATAATCGCAATTAATCAGAGTATTATGACGCCAATATAATATCATGATTCAAGTGATATACGTAGATACGATATGCCTATAAATTGAATATTATCTAAGCTGAGCGTGCCAGTGCCCCGCCTTAACGTTAAAGAATTGGCGAAAATGTTGCGTTTCGCGGTACTGCTGACCGCCTTCGTGGCGGCCGTGTGGTCGCTGCCTACCACCACCATGCCCGAGCCTGGAGAACTGGCTCTGCTCCTCAACGAAGACGACTTCGAAGAATACCTGGACTCCTGGTTGGCAATCGAAGAGCGTAAATGGGGAAATGCGTCCAGTTCTTCTGCCCTTAGAAGCGGTATGTATTTCTTACCTTCACAAGATGTGAAACGATCAGAATTTTTCTTACTATGGTGGTGAATAGACCATCAAAAATCAAAATAAAAAATCAAAATTCTTTTATTTGCATAAAATGTTGGTTACAAAAGATCATAATTAATTAAAAGAGTAAAGCCCCATAAACATTTTGCCGCAACGCAACATGCAAATCTTTACATAATAATAATACTATCGTCTATTATGATAAGCGACATCAAATGGCTTAACCTAATATAATATGTACTTCGTACGTTCATTGGTATCCAAAGCCGACTAGCATGTCGCATGAAGAGTGTGATGAACATGGAAAAAGAGAAAGCAATTTGTCAGGACTCAGTATCGTAGCACACATGCTACGATCGTGAAGAATATTCTCTGCCTACCCCAACAGTAACAAGGCGTTACTGTAGTACTGAGATTCGGTATATCTAATCGTATGATGACATCTTCATAAGGACAATGTTGTAGGTTGTACGATCCGTGTGAACGGTGACCTCGGCCAGCCGCAGCCGGTGTACTTACACCGCGGGAACTACATCGTCCCCACTGGCAACTCGGGCCAGATCCACCTCAATACAGGCGAGCAGGTGTACATTGCCTGCACTGGATCCGGACGCATCATCCAACATCCTAATCTCTCCTCCTCCACAGCTACTGGGGTACGTAACTTAAGGACTCTACACACCTATGCCGCCGACACAAACCAGCGGCTTTTTTTGCTGGTGATATGGATTCCTAGGTAAGCACGGGCATGTCACCGACATGATACTACTGAAAAAAATTATGTGATTTTCTGCTTAAGTGTGTAGAGTCCTTGCTACAGCAACATCTGATAACTGCGCAATCACTTGAGTGCGTAACGAAACTATGATAATACTAGGTAAGTATCACTGATATAGCCGAAAGGATTAGCAAGCGGAATTGGCAAAGGCAGAACTGATATCAATGTGATGGAGGGGTTTCGAGGGTGAAGGGTTCGGGATCGAGATCACGTCTTGACAAGCGTAGTGTAGAACGTTCTTGAGATAGACATGGCGATGATACGGTCATTGGCAATTGAGCGTTTGGAAAAGAAGAACGGAAGACTGATTTAAGCGGCATGCTAAGAGGCGAATATATGCTAGACCCAAGAATACAAATACCCAAGATTGTGGCTTATACTTAGATTTAAAATGTTCTTTCTAGACGGCCACGTGTGTTAACAACGCTTTGGTGTCTGGTGCCGGATGGTTGAATGGCAATGCACAGTTCGGACAATTGACCTGTTCCGCGCATTCTTTCCATGAAGCTGGATATACTACCGAGAGATGCTTCAACAACAATTTGGTTATTCGGTGAGTCTACCTTTATAATAGGACAAACTGAAATAGGTATAGTACTAGGTACTATACCTATTTCAGTTTATCCTATTAATTTATGGGTATATATAGTATATACCCATATGCCTATATGCCTGTACATTATAGTACAATAATATACTGTCACTGATTACCTTACCACGATACGACGACGTGTGGAGTGCGGAGTCATTTCTTCCGTAGCCGTAGAACTTTTTTATCTATCTTTCTTAATATCTATTATTATTAGGAGCGCGCTTCCTATAAAAATAAATAGCGAGCAGGTAAGATAAGAGTAAAAAGCTATCAAAATTATTCACCAAGTCCTAGATGTATACCTACCTATATAGTTGTATTCAGTAAACAATGCCATTATTAGGTTTTGTAAGAAGCATTTTGCAGTAATTTCTTATTGGTCACGTCTATATTTTTGAAGATGTCATTGAATATGTACCTGTATTCTTGCACAGCAGAAACAAACAAGGTCTCTCACTTCGGGCTATCTCTGACTTTAGGTCACTATTGAACTGTGCTACTACTTTTTGACTTTAAGAACACGAGTATAATGTAGGAGCGGCGAAGATTAAGCAAGATGGCAAGAGTCACACATTTGAACACTCGGAGTGCCAGGCAGAGTATATATATAATGTGTCTTGACTTCTTGTTCTTCAGGGTCGGTTTCATAGTCGACGGCACATTCTACCCTCTATACTGGTCCTGCTTCGACCAGAGCCGCCTGGAAGTTTTGTATGTGTGGTACGAACAGAACACACCTAATGCTGTGCATCAGACTGGCGTGGATAGACCCAGCTGGTTGGGTAATAATAATTTTAACGCTATTATTTTTGTCCATTTATTTATGAATTTATATGAAAAAATGTAGAGCCCAGATAAATACCTAAATAAATAAAAAACCACACGCAATCGTGATGCCGCATTGTGGCAGTAATTTTTTTATTTATTTTAATGTGCCTTATTATAAACCCGGAAGGTACTAATAGGAACTAACGACATTAACCACACAAAATCGCGATCCTAAATCCTACGTAGGTACTTAATGCCATTTTTTTTTTCATGGTAGCTGGCAGTTTCTTCCCCGGAGTCGGCATCAACACTCTATACACACAAGTGCAGCAGAAGGCTGCCATCGCTAGCCTCGTCGGTTCAGAGTTGGCTGACAAGTATGTGACCAGTTCACAGTTCCTTGCCCGAGGTCATCTCGCCGCTAAAACTGACTTTATCTTCGCTACTGGACAACGCTCGTCTTTCTACTTCATCAACGCTGCTCCTCAATGGCAACCTTTTAACGCTGGCAACTGGAACTGGCTAGAACAGGTAGGTACCCACTTTATTCTATTACAATGTGTCCAATCACCATCGGTGTCGGAGGCTATAAGTTAGTTAGAATAACTTTGACTATTATGGAGACAACCCTCAAATCGCAAAAAAAAAAACAACTCTTTTAATTCAAAGCGATTTCAGAGTTGGCACCATAGTGAAACTCATTCCAAGCGACGCTTCAAGATTAGGTACCGGTCGACCTGTATAATATTATTATCATTGAGTCTCTTACTATAGGACATAAGTGAGCTCAAAGTTGAACATCGAGCTATGGAAAGGGCTATGCTCAGGATTTCTCTACGAGATTGGATTAAAAATGAAGATACCTACTTATACTGTGCCTACTTATTTTATGAAATGGTGATGAGGAAAGTAAACAAAGTCAATGACAAGGATACAATAATTCAAATAATGACATAAGGAGCAGAGACGACCTAATAAAGGTCTAATCGCAGGAATATATGCTTCATGCAAGCCGCTTACCACCGAACTAGCCCCGATGGGAATTTTGTTGGTTAAGGTTGGGTTCTGAATGGTCAGGCAAAATATATTATTGGATTTTTCTATCGGGAATTTTCTCAATAACGGCCTGGAGTCTGGGACTTTGTCCGATTGATGGCAATAAACTCGCCCCCTATTACATCAGACTTAAAAAACTTAATAACTGGCGGAGTATGGGTGTTATCTACGTGTTGGGTTCACTCTGCCTAACCCCTCGGAGTAGGTAAAGCAGCGAAGGTATGTTATACAATATATTATGTTTAGAACCTTCGTGCTCGCATCGGTGTAGCTGGATACAACACGATGGTCTACACCGGTACATTCGGCGTATCTCAACTGCGAAACCAGAACAATCAACTAGTTGACATCTACCTGCACACAGACGCCAACAACAATCGTCAACTGCCGGTCCCTCTGTACTATTACAAGGTAAGTTAACAAAAAATAAGTTATTAAATAGTTAATAAGTTATTATATAAGTTATATTATTAAATGTGTGGTAGAGCCCTAGTTATAGTTTCTTAGAAAATCATCCGAAGCCGTTGGTAAGTCCCGGCTGTTGTTTTAGTAAATATTATGACAGAATGATATAGCGCGACACAAAAGAGTAGAAACGGAACATATTTAAAGTGTATGTGTTGATTAAATTGTTTTTACTCTAGTAAGAGACAGTGGCGCCCCCATTATTTTCTACTCTTTTGTGTCGAACTATACCTAGTTGCACAGAATCAGAACAATCGATAGTCGTTAGGTCATGTCAGAAGCCTTACTGAAAACTCTGACCACACCAGACCCGACGATAAGAAGATCGGGAACTTCGCGGAAACCATTTAAAATGTAAAACCTTTCAGGTGGTATATGAACCAACTCGCCGGCTGGGAACCGCATTTGTGAGCATCAACAACCCGTACTACACAGAAGCAGAGTGTCGGGCGCTCACATTCTGCACGGACCGATGCCGCAACAACGCGGCGTTCAACTGGTTGCGCTGGCAGCCAGACCGCATCGACATCGGATACAGCTTCTGTTGTACTGTTGACGACTTCCGCCGCACCGTGCCACATCTACCCGCGTTCTCCGTCGGAGGACTGCTCGCATAAACGGACTATTAATGAAATAACATCAAAAGTATCTCTTTATGCTGAATAAATAAGAAAATTAAAATAATACATTTATTATGCGACCTATTTATATAAAGAGAAGTTCATGGGGGTGAAAAGAGCTTTATGTATTGTTTTATTCTAGTAATAGGTACACAATCTATGCGTTGAAAATAAAAGTAAACTAAAAAATAACTATCAATGTCGAGTGAGCAAATGTCAAGTGTCAGATAAATTATACTCTCAATGTCAGCAGTGATTGAAATGTCACTGCCATTTGAATAGGGATGTCCATTAATTATATTAAAATCAATATCGATTTAATAGTTTTCAAATAGATTTTATTGACGCCGATGAATATAATGTTATTGGTATATATACCTGGCCAATATATTTCTTACGGCTTCAAATTATGCCCAAAACAGCACGCAATATACATAATATTACCCTACTAATATTATAAATGTGAAAGTTTGTAAGGATGGATGGATGGATGTTTGTTACTTATTCATGCCAAAACTACTGAACCGATTGGGCTGAATCTTGGTATATAGATAGTTTAGACCCTGGAATAACATAAAAATTACTTTTTATCCCAATATTCCCACGGGAATGAAGACTACGCCGGTGAAAGCGCGGGGCACAGCTAGTGTATAATATAAAATATTAGTATACGAGTAATATCAAAAATCAATACCTATACTTAATGGATATCACAGAAAGCAATATCATGTAACATAATATAATTTTATTAATTTATTTCATAACACTAATAATGCACATAAATAATTTGTAATACTTATATTGTACTTCTATACTTTTATATTTCTTTACTTTAGAATAAAAAACATCGTCATAAATCAGATTTCAATCGACTCAATAATTGCAGCTGACCGCCCATCCCATCACTAAAATAAAATCTTTTATTCTGACATGTGTGGATTTGTGGAGGTGTGAGGTGTGGAGTGGATTGAAGATTGATTGCGGATTTTTATGGGATAAAATTGCTAACAATTATGTTTTGCTCGTACAATCGGTAAAATATCAAGAATAGTACCGATTTTAAACCTCGGGTATGCAAGATTCCATCGTTTATAATTATTGAACAGAGCTAAGTGCTACGTCGTTGACTGATTACAATTAATATTGAACACAGCTGAGTACCTACTCCCACAGAGAAGCAATTAATCGAAGCGATCTACATGCTAATAACACGAGTATAATACATTGAAAAGCTTAGGTAAATACTAAAACATGGCTGAGGAACCAAAACCGGTGAATGAAGATGACTTCAAGCAACTCAAAGAGAGAATGAATTTGATTGTGAGTGCTGATCCATTGCAGTACCACAATGATTTCTCTTTACGAAGATATCTGAGGGCTTTCAAAACTGTTGACAGTGCTTTTCAGGTTAGTCCTTTCAGTTTTACCTATTGATTGTTTTGATGTAGCAATAAATGATGAACACTTAAATTCTTACTATCTAGAAGTGTGCATCAATCTTAATCTTGATCTCTGATACATGTCACCATAACTCCACTCCCATATTTTCTACTTAGTTACTTGCTAAGACTTAGCTTGGAGATCCATTATGTAGAAAGATAATAACTACATATCATATATTGAAACCAATTTAAATTATACACAAGAATATCTTAGTTATTATATCTATTTATCTTTAGATCTTTCAAAGCTGTTTATCTCCCATGCTCATAATACTTTTCTGGTAAAATAAGTTACTCAAATCATAATATTTTGGCAGGCTATATTGAAAACAAACAAGTGGCGGGTGGAGTATGGAGTAGCGGAGCTGCAAAACGACGAGGAACTTATAAAGAAGTTTGCAAACAAGGCTCGGGTCCTGAGACACAGAGATATTGTTGGAAGGCCTATTGTCTATATTCCAGCCAAGAATCATAGCTCTAGTGACAGGAGTATTGATGAACTTACCAAGTTCATTGTTTACTGTTTGGTAAGATATTTTAAACTAAGTAACACTTACTGACCTACTGTGAAACGAAATATCAATAAAGTCCTCAAGTACAAACAATATGCACTGGGGTATTATGCTTATATTGTTGTCACATTATAAACAACTTACTTAGTCACTCAAACTAAACCTACCTTGGCCTAATATACAATGAGACACCATTCCAGTCTTTCTTTGCCAAGATTTTCATGTCTCATGCACTACTATAGTTCAGCCAACGTCAACTTTAAATTTCAGGAAGATGCAAGTAAAAAGTGTTTCGAAGAAGTTGTTGACAATCTATGTATTGTTTTTGACCTAAACAACTTTACACTATCCTGTATGGACTATCAAGTATTGAAGAACTTGATATGGCTGCTCAGCAGGCATTACCCGGAGAGATTAGGCGTGTGTCTCATTATTAATGCACCAACATTCTTCTCTGGATGTTGGGCTGTTATAAAAGGATGGTAAGTAACACTTTTGCTATAACAAACTGAGTTATCAGGGAATGACCTTATTACAGAAAATGGTGGATACTCACTCCAATCACAATACATCACTCCAATCACAATACATCACTCCAATAAAATACTGGCAATATATGGGTGTACCTATTATGGTCCATCTCATATCATGTTTTATATACTGTGGCATTTTATATATGTTATAGTACCTATTTTATAATTGTATATTGTGGTATTCTAGTAGGCATAGTCTTATAACATTACAAACAATATTTTTTTGCTATAACATGGGCAAAGTAATCACTTGAAATAACTGAATATGGGCAGAATTGGTTCAGCCGTTGTCCATTCATGTTAATATATGACATGTTTAGCAATTTCCTGTTCTAATTCCCCTGGCTGCTATTAATTTATGTTATTGTCAACTTTGGTACCTATTTTGAGTGTGTGTGTGGGAGGGTGTGTGTGTGTGTGTATGTACTCTGTATCATTTAATATTATTTTTATTTACAGGTTAGATGAAAACACAGCCGGTAAAGTAACATTTGTAAGCTCAGAAATGGATTTATGCAATTACCTGATACCAGATATCTTGCCAACTGATATATAACCAATAGATTACATTATATGGAGATGTAGATAATATAAGGAAATGTGTGTATTTATTTATACTATCAATAGATAAACTATCTGGGGTACCACTTGAATTAATGCCCACAGTTATTGTGTAACCTTAAGATAGGTACAGGTCGCGTCACGGTTTAATGGCAATCGGCAAAAGTGGAGGGGGGCTTTGCGCAGGTGTATTGGTCTAAAAAGTCCTAACAGATGTAAAAATCGATTTCTGCGCATTCAAGGTCGGCGCTATTAAACCGTTACGGGACCTATATGATTAGAAAACAACTGTAAGTAAATACGTATATAATAGGTAATGTATTCCTTCTAATACATAAAGACCACAGATAACAAAAAAGATGACGCTACGGGAAGTACGCTCTCGCCAAGGGGTGCGCTCAAGTATTACGTAACGCCTGCCTGCGACCCATGGTTTTACCTGTTATTTTTTATTGCGTGAATGCATAACAACCATCCTAAAATTCAGAGAAATGTTCACATGTTTATTAATATGTCGCCCGAACGCGGGCTATATCCTCCCCACCCCCTTATTACGAACGGCAGTAGAAGTGTGGAAAGCGTATAATTGCCTAATGTCTGCTGTCAAACGGAATACAAAAAATGACGTCACGGGTATAGCCCGCGTTCGGGCGACATATTAATAAATTTATATATTTTTATTTAATAACATATTTATTTATGTTTAGGTTTGTGAAACATATAATACTTTGAACACTAGTCTTATGTTTAGGACTTAGCAACTGCATAGGTAATCTAGTTTCAATCTAGAATTTCATTGTTAAGGTGTTTGTTTATGTACAAAATAGAATTTCACAATTATGGAGAAAGAGAAAATAATTCTCCCCTCTATTGTTTGTGGTTGGCTCTTAAACTGAGCTTAACCAAATATTATAAAAACATAATATTTGGTAAAGAAAACGGTATGTGTAGTTTTCCATATAACTATAATATATGAAAATTGTTGAAAAAAATCGTTAATAAAATAGTTTATAATTTTTCATAAATATGAAAAATCCATACAGTTTTATTTAATCAAGAGCTAATCAGAAACAATGGAAAATTATTTTCTCTTTCTCCATAATTATTGTGGAACATTTTGTATGGACATCGTGCCTCCTTAAACTACAGTTACTGTTTTAATGGGCGAATAGTCTTATATTTGATGTCAACACTGTAACAATATAATCAAATACGAATATAGCCATATTATTACATATTTTGTATTACAAAATTGATTTGTATACAAAAAATGATAATTTTAAATATTTGCTGTTATGTTTAGCTTTATGGCAGTGTTATTACGAACAGTATGAGTGAGTGACACATACCCTATGGACACAACAGATAATACTAATGGGGTTACTACTAACTCTAGCTGAATATTTATAATTACCGTAGACACAGACTTAATAATTGCTATTGTAACATAACATACATTCACGCCTTTTTCCCGAAGGGGTAGGCAGAGGTGTACCCAGGACTCAGTCCCATAGTAGATACACCCACATTTCGCCAGTATGTTATTGGTCCCATGTAATAGGGGGCGAGCCTATTGCCATCTACCGGGCACAGTTCCAGACTCCAGGCAATTATAGAGATAATTCCTAATGGATAAAAATCCAATATTTAACACTGCCTGGGGACCTGGGGATCGAACCCGGGACCTCTTGATTGGCAGTCGAGCATGCGCTCTCTACGCCACCGAGGCAGTCTATTGTAAACTGTAGCTAACCACTATTTACCTGATTAATAGATAAGTATTAACTTTGTAAATGTAAAAAGTACATTTTACTTTAAGGTGAAGTAAGTCCCAAAACCCACGCTTTGACAGCACGGCAAATCAATTTTATGGCACCAAAACTTTTTTTACGACAATCAAATGTTTAGGATTACATTCAGGAAGATATGGGAGTCGAAACACGATTGACTGATTTTGACTCAAAATCTTCATTTTTAGAGATACTTCTACGGAAAAAGTAGTTGCATTTGCCGGTTATTTAACATATTTCAATAATATTTTGTAGCAAAAATACATTTATTAGCTACATCCAGTGAAATTATGCGCGGGCCGGCCATCACTGGCCATCATTCACGCAACCACGATCCCACTTCGCCTTAAAGAAAATAGGGGCCGCCATGGTTTTCTTCTTTATTTACAAAAGCTTGTAGTTTGGGTGTTAGTAATGACCATACATGACCATAATACTATATGAGCTTATGGCCTCGAATAAACACTATGACGTATTTGAATATTAATATTAGAATATTATTTATATAATCTCACTTTATAACTATACCACAAAAGTAACTGCAAACTGGTACCTAACTGAAATATTCTTAAATTATAATATAAAACGACAGTTCCGACTTTTCAGCATTTTTCACTTCGACCAACGAAGTTATTAACTTTCTTTTTTTAATTGGGTACTATCAATATGTCATGGTGTTTATAATGAACCAACATAACAGTAGTCAAAAGCGGATATTGCAAATACATTTTTGTTTTTTTTTTCTTGCGGCTGGCTTCAAATATATTACATGACAAATCGTTTGGTGAAGACTGATTTTTTGGTTTAATTATCTTTTAATCTGCTCATAGATGGCCTTGATCGGACGGCCACCTTCAAAATTACGTAAGTCAATAATAGTTATTTACTTTCGTAATTTTGAATATGACCAAACCCAAAGTATATTTGTAAATTAAAGGTATAAATTCACGGCGGTCCCTATACCTATCTTTTGAGTAATTTATATAGATAGGTAATAATAATGTTATGAATGTACTGTTGTTGTTTTTTAATATTAATTTGTTGATTTAGTGTTTGGCTTATTTCACACGTATGTCCCAGCGCTGGATAAAAGTACTGTGTGAACGTACGGATTTCTGACGCATAACGAGAAATCACGCTTATGCGCATAAGCGTGATTTCTCGTACGATGTTATGTGCGTATTTGGGTACTCTAGCTAGTATTTCGATTACCGTACGCAGCCGAAAAGACCGTGGACTTACATGTGAAAGCACTACTGTGCATTTTGTTATTGTTAGCATTCCTCTGTTGAAATTTTATATTACTGCTTATGTGACTATTCGATAGACTATGTTTAAGTAAATACTTAGTAAGTTTATTTTTATCTATGTATTTCTATTCTTATACTTTGGCAATTGCACAAAAACAATGTGTGTATAGAATTGAAACTATGTCAATACATACTGAAATTAAACTTAACTATATTGTATAGCAGGGTAGTATTATCTTGCAGGGTCGATATACAAAAACTTGTTTACTGAACCGTTTAATTTATAGCTAGACTAGCGACCCGCCCCGGCTTCGCACGGGTAGCAGAAGTAGGTATAGTGAACGTTTAACAGGAGTAAATTCGTGATACATTGTATTTTAATAGATATAACCCTAATGGTTTACGCAGCGCACGCAAATTAATGACTATGTCTGTTACAATGACCAAACCTTAACACACGTATAAATTTATCGTGGGCTATTTTGAAGATATTAGTAAAAGCTACAAACCCCTAGTACATTACTTTAATCTACCACCAATAGTTTTCACACCGCATGAAAAATAATCACTGCTTCCATTATTGTGACTAAACCAAAAAAGATGGATATAATCTATGTACACTGTTTGTAGGTATTGATAATTACTACAATCCCCTAGTACATTACTCTACCACCAATAGTTTTCACACCGCATGAAAAATAATCACTTTTTCGATTATTGTGACTAAACCAAAAAAGATGGATATAATCTATGTATACTGTTTTGTAGGTATTGATATGTACTACAAACCCCTAGTACATTACTTTATTCTACCTCCAATACTTATTACAGCGCATTCATATTATGTCTGTTTCGATTATTGTGACTAAACCAAAATAGATGGATGAAATATCCGTGGACTATTTTGTAGATATTAGTAAGTACTACAAACCCCTAGTACATTATTTTATTCTACCATCAATAGATTTCACAGCGCACGCAAATTAATGAATATATGTGACACCTTGGTTCACAATATTGCAGTTTTCTTACGGATCCCTAATATTTTTCAAAATCTCATATAGCCTATGTCACTCACACTGAATTAAGCTATCTATAAGTGAAAGAATATTTAAAATCGGTCCAGTAGTTTCGGAGCCTATTCGTTACAAACAAAAAAACAAAGATTCTCTCTTTATAATATTAGTATAGATAAATATGTACTATCATATAAAATACTTCCATGATAATTTTATAATAAAGGCCGATCCAAACGACAGTCCGCGGCGTACATTTTATTCCAATTGAATAAAACCGCGCCAAGAACTAAATATTCATTGAAAATTTGAAATAAAGACGCATATATTTATTTTGTACTTTTTTGTTACGGTTTTTGTTACTGTCAGCAGGGTACTTAAAATGTGTTAAAACCTGAATAGTCTTACTTACATTTAACTGGAACAAACTATAACTATAGTTATTCTACGTGTTATTAAGTAACAATTTAGATATTTATTATATTTCCATGTTATATTTTCAAATAAAAGTAATCTTGAAGCATTTATATTGATTTATTGTTTTCACCTTGCATTTTTTATTATTTTATAACGAACCTAGGGAACCTTTAAGCAATTTAACAGTAAGTATAACAGTCTAGGCCTAAACATAAGCCCACACTCATGACGGGACCGCAAAACCGAACACAAATAGTGTAATAATCATTATGACACTACTTGCTCGACTCCGAGTAAAATACTTTTTTAATTTTAATACGTTTTATTTATCTTTGCTTTAGTTTACAAAACAGTTTTTATAAATTGCCGTATAAATCCACAGACCAGTTCAAACTTGCTAGGTACTAGAATTATGTTGAAAATGTACATTGGGTACTAATGGGGCATTTTATTGCATGAAATTAATATGTTGGAAAGTACAATTTTACAATTGACACTATCAATGTGAATCAATCATCCTCAGTCATCTAATTTCTTTATTCTACCACTGCTAGACAGAAATTAAACATAAATCTCTCATACACCAAAACATAAAAATAGTATTGCTTCGCTCATAATATAATATTTACCAATTATTTCTTAAATATCACATTGTTGTCCTTGATATACAAATAATTATGTACCATATTTCTTATCAATTTCATTTCATAAGCATATAAGTTAATCTGCTTTTTAAAAATAAGTTGTTACAGTTACCAGGTTTATAAAATTATTTTTTAAAAGTTACAAAATATTATTTTCCTTATGTTACGAGTATGTAAGTATTGGCACATGCATTTTTCGCAAAGAAAACATTTGCTTTTTAGTTCAACTTCCATACAACAATATGAATCCTATTATTTTTATAACTGATATATGAAATTATTGAGTCACAAGTACAATATAGTCACAAGGACTGCACAGACGAAAGATATCTCGCGGCATACAGTTTAGACCTTAAAAAACAATGGCTCTGTGCAGTAACATAGAATGACACTCAGTCGGTTAGTTTAGGATGTATTTTGGAGGTCAAAAATGTACGCCTCGTGGACAGATCTTTATTATAATTTAAAGAGAATTATATATTTTTTTTATTTGCTTGCAAGACCATTACATTTTTTAGTTATTTATTTACTAAATGACTAGTCTCGTATAAGGAATGTGGAATATAAACAGCCATTTTAACGCAAAGGACAAACATGATTTTAAAAATTATTTGTGACAGCATTAAATTATTGAATATAATTAGTGCCATAGAGAACGGTACATCAAACACTTAGGAACATGGATATTAGATAGTTTTCAATTTCTATGCAAAGTACGCAGTTTGTGGGATAGGCACTATGTCAGTGTCAGAACTTAAAATATGATTGAATTACCAAAAGTAAAAGCCTCCGCACGCGTGTAGCTTATCTAACGCGTTATTGGCTTTTTCCTCTTTGTCATTTTGTTACTGTCCCATCGCAAAACTGAGAAGTGAAGGTTCCTAACAGAAAATGGGGGAGGAATTTTCCGATTACTTTTGGGCTCGCGTGCGAAGACTAAGTATGTCATAGAAGTATACAAGAATAGCGCGTAAAACGTGTGGCCTTGTACTTAGACTAGCATTAAATAACTATAATAATATGATTATGTACAATAAAAACTACAGTGAATATATGGATGACAAATGATGTGCTAAACATATCGATTATGACTAATGAAACTTATTTAAAAGGAAAACCTAAAGTACAATCGAATATACATATGAGTATAATGTAATCTGCATTCAAAACTCAGAAATATAGCTAACTGCTTCTACTATTTATTAACATGTATGATATGTCGTACTAATATCAATTGATATATAAATACTTTATTAATTATGTACTTTCTATGAGATTATAAACCCTAAAATCACAATAAGACATACATGCTCGTAAGGATAGCTTAAATGGCAGTGGACGGCTACTGCTGACTCCATATGGAAGCTATAGAAATATTGAAAACGTTACAAAATCAATTCCTGTCAATTCCTTTTCACAATGATTCTGTTATTTTATTGTCCAAATTCGATGACGAAATGCCAAAGGTATTCTATTGTAGTCATGTGTCAATCGATCATTTCGCTATCGCTACTCGTGAGCATCGTGATCGAATATAACGTCACCCACAACCTCAAAATCCCCAATAACGAGTCACTATTCGTCAAGCGGACATGTAAGGTCGCGGGAAAATGATTTATTCTTTTTGAGATCTGGGACTCGATTTATCGATCACGAGCAACGATCGAATCGATAGTATTTTAAGATTACATACAGTTTCTACAATCTGCTACTGTTCTACAAGTTGTTTAATCTCTATGATCACAATAATATGGACTATTTTCGCTATCAATTTGTTTATGCTTTGAAGGCTTATTTTAGTTCAATTCGCGGGCAATCACGTGGAGTACAGATAACAACTACTGTAGATAATCACACTGAAGTCTTTATTTGCTATTATTTTGACAGTCATAGTTTTATTATTATTATTTTGTATATAAAAATTAAAACGTCAATTAATTTTACAATTTATTGTCTGTACACCATGCGTTCCGTCATACGTTTTATTTATCATACACATAAGGAGTCTCAATAGATTTTTGTCTTAAATACGAGAAACATAATTTTACCTGTCATGTCATCAATTATAATAATAATATTTTTTTTAATCAAAGTTTTGTACGAGACCAATATTTATTCAGATCAAAAATATCTCCAAAATAATAATTTACACATCAATTCGATCGAGTAACGCGCACTCATAAAACTCTTTAAAGCGTCTTTTTCACATTGTACCCATTAACGAACCACATCATCAAGAACACACCAAAACTAATAAATTAAGTTGAAGAGTATTAAACATGTCACATAATGTATTGGGGCCGCATGAATCAGATGAATAATATAAATTATACAAGACGAGCGGTCAGAGTTAAGGAGTGGTGGAGTGGAGATGATCTAGTACCAGGGTGTCATATAAAAATTATAACAATGAGCACTAAGTCTGTTCCAAATGCAGAGATAAACTGCCATGGACTCTAGGTATTGATCCCAACAAAAACTGAACTATAACGCTTCCGGTACTTTTAAGCATAGCTTTTTTGTCGGCCAGTTTACAATTCGTGGTACACGGTGCAGTTTCAGGCTCCACCACCACGTTTTTATGTGTATTTGAAACAGATGTATTTGACATAGGGGGCATTTCACGTGAAGCGGACAACGAAAATAAAGTGAAGTTCTGAAATTCGTTCATATTATGCATATTGGTACTTCTAGGGGATATAAACACGTACACGAAAAAAAAAAGTTTTTAGAGCTCTGGTTCTCAAAATTGAGCTGATTGATGGAAGGCTTCTTTTGGAATTATTTTTTCATATTAAAGTAATTGGTAATAAAGTAACATGTGTAGTGATTTGCCTAGAAAAAATGATGTTATTTTTGGAATTTTTTTTGAGTGTTAAACCGGAAGTAAACATTTCAAATGTTTTTTTTAATGACTTCGACCATTTTAATTTTGATTTTTTTTTCTACAAAATTTCAAAAAAATTACGGGGTATCATAAATTATGAAGAAGTAAACTCGTGTAATAATGCTACACACCTTCATAATTATTCTTCCAATATATATTAATTTTTCGTAACCCTACTAGAAAATCTAAGGAATTTATATATTCCCTAGCGTAGTAAGCTATCATAAAATATGAAAAGTATAATTTTTTGAAACATTTGTGTAACAGTGTTGAAACAGTTGTGGAGCCGAGGGCCCAAGTGGATATAATATAACATCATTCTATAAGTAATATTCAAATAAACGTTTAATTAATTAACGCTATTTACAAGTAATAGCTGTAAGAGATAGATAGCGTTTTATACATATTTCGGTATCGCTATATTTCCGTGTATAATTTTGCTTAAACAAATACTTATTATATATCTTGTTAATTGTAAAAACGAAAAACAATCACTATGTATATCATTTAAACTAGTTATATATATATATAATAAAGGTTTACATATTGCCAAATTATCAACTAACCAACTTTAGCAAGCGCCATGTACGGCGCTCTGTGCGACATGTACGTACTCTACTTGATATAACTCCTAAAGTTATTTCAATCCCATTATGCCATTGTTATGGTAGAATCTACGTAGAATAAACTCAATTTTGTAGAAAAAAAAATTAAAATTAAAATGGTCGAAGTCATTAAAAAAAACATTTGAAATGTTTACTTCCGGTTTAACACTCAAAAAAATTTTCAAATTTGGAATCTAAATTAAAAATCAAAAATAACATAATTTTTTCTAGGCAAATCACTACACAAGGTATTTTATTACCAATTATTTTAATATGAAAAAATAATGTCAAAAGAAGCCTTCCATCAATTAGCTCAATTTTTAGAGCCCCACAGTTTGAGAACCAGAGCTCAAAAAACTTTTTATTTTCGTGTACGTGTTTACATCGCCTAGAAGTACCAATATGCATAATGTGAACGAATTACAGTACTTCACTTTATTTTCGTTGTCCGCTTCACGTTGCCCCATAGATCAGTGGCATTTTTGTGGTAGTTGAGAGGGTGAAGTACCAGGGTGTGGTCATCAGAATGCAGTCTCAAGAGATGCAGCAACGACATTGTAGCTCTTCCTATACCGCGCGGAACAGCTGCCGCTCATTGGACATGAGGATCAAGTACCAAGTGCCAAGGTAGAATTTAAATTCGTATTGGGACATAAAATAAATTGTTAAGGCATACCTTGGTAAGTATGTAGTGTAATCACATTTTTTTATTTTTAAAGCAGCAAGGGACCGCAGAAAGTTTTTCTCGGGAACGCGTTGAGTTGAATCAAGGGTTCCTTTTGAGGTACGGAACTCTAAAAATGACACCAATGTGCGCTAGATTGGAATTGGGATCTGTATGGATTAAGTACCAGGGTGTCATATAAGACAAGGTAGTATTCGTATTGATAACAATGGGTACTAGATTTAGGATCAGTGGTAGTTGTTAGGATGAAGTACCAGGGCGTAATAAAGTGGAGGCGGTATCATGCGCCGCGCCGGCGCGGCGTGGTATCGGCGTCGTCAGGGTGCAGTCGCAAGAGATGCAGCAACGCGCGCAGTCAGTCGGCTAGCACGGTGTGTGCGATGCCGATTAGCTCTTCCTTTAACGCGCGGAATGATGGCCGCTCGTCCGGCAACCGTCGCCAACACTTGCGCATCACCTGCAACGTTAATCATTCCGCAATTAAATATAACCACAGCATACTAAAGCGGGCCTAGAATATTCCGCAATAAAGGCAAAAGTAGCTAGGGCGTCCGTCTTGACGAAAAATGTTCTATGTGCTAGACAGATAAAGAAACAGATAGAGAAACTCGCGATAAAAAGAGTGGCAGCTTGTTGGTTAATATAACGATAATTAGTTAGGCGCTGTGTGACCTGAATTGCACTTTATTGCTTCGGAGCTAGAGTAGCTATTTATTTGAATGATTTTGAGGTGTCCTTCTGTCCCTTTAGTGCTAGTATTCTAAGTTCTTCTACTAAAACGTAAATAGCAAAATTTTAATGCTTGTTAGGGTTTTTTTCAAATCACCACTGTACACTACCAAAAGCAGTAGATATAATATCTGAAATAACCCGTGTAATGGACGCGTGTGGTAGAAAACGGGGCACAAACCATCACAAAAGATATGGTGTCAAATATTTTTGTATCTTAGGTCAAGATTCAGTATTGACCCCTACACCATTATAATTAGTAATGTAGTCTAATATAGTTTGACTCACATTGTAAATTTCGTTTAGGCATCCTTTAGGTTTTTCGAGAACTTTCCCTTGTTGGACCATGTCGACCACTTCGGAATTTTTCATTCGTCCGTATGGCACTTTACCTAATGTGAACACTTCCCACATCAATACGCCTGCAAACAAAACAAAAATATAAGAAATAAATAATTACAATCTCTTTGGTCTAGAAGTATTAGTAGACGAATGTGCTCAGCATTAAGTCTTGGATTTGATTCTTAGATTCTCAGGTCGGGCGAAGTTATATTAGATTTTTCCATTAGGCACTGGGTTTATTTCCCAAGTCGAGCAAAGGGGTATTGACTATTTCCATTAGGAATTTCTCAATAGCTTAGAAGTTTGAATTTGTACCCGGTTGATGACAATCGTTTTGACTCTAAGGCATTGTGTTCCGGTGCTTTAGGGAGGCAAGACCGAAAATATACCCCACCACTAGGTGGGGGAATAATACTACTGATAATAATATTATAATTTAATTTTATGTATGTTAGTCTTTAAGGTATTTAAAGATATTATGGGCCTCTGGTATTTGTAATTTATTTTAAATACTATTGCCTACTATTGCCTGAAATAATGAGTTTATTATTATTAAGTGTGTCGCTTGAAAACACTGGTTATACGCGGTCTTTTAATAAGCGTACACGGAGACCATTTTTTATAAGTCCAACGTGCAGAAGCCCCTTTGAGCCTTTAATATAAACGTAACCAGATAGCACCTATCGGAGTCCATATCTGAAACCATATATAGAAGCTTAAAGACAGACCCCGCTAGGTGCAACGCCTATTGTGAATGGATGAAAACTACTTGATTTGGCTAGTTTATTTTTAATATTATTACATAAATAAGAACAAACATACATACTATGGGAATGAGTACACCCCTACCTAACTCTTCGGAGAAACAAGTCGTAACGATATGCTATGTTATTTAAAGTATTCTTCTTATTCGTTTCGTTCTTGACAGAACGGTCGTGGTCGTCATGATTAGTCTGTGGCTTGGGCAGATATCGTTCGCCTCACAATATTTAAAGTATTAAATTAAAGTAATTTAAAGTATTAAAAGGGTCTTCTTACCGAAAGCCCAGACGTCAGATTTGGAAGAGAATCTCGTGTAGTTGAGTACTTCAGGAGGCGCCCACTTGATGGGGAATTTGGTCCCGCCCGAGCTCGTGTACTGGTCGTCGAGGACGTATCGCGCTAGACCGAAATCTGCCACCTGGAATATTATAACACGTTCAAAGTTCACTGCTCCATACATCAGAATGAGTGTTATCCAGAGATCACGACCATATAGATATCTAATGAACAAAGTAATAGAAAATGATTTCAAACTATCATGGTTCTAAACAATAGGATCACTTTTTACTGGATAATTCTACGGGGGAAACTAAAAAAAAGTCATGGTAATCATCCCGTAAAGAGTGATCCTAAGGTAATAAAATGTCATGAGTAACTTATTGCGTACGAAACGATTGTCGCCATCTTTTCTGTCACTACAAGAATAGGTTATTAGGTATAGCAATAAAACTTTTGTCTCTTTCACCATCCTCGAGTAAAGTGCCGAGTAAGCTACTCGTCTATTAAAGTGACGAGTAAGGCCCAGTACTAATTTCATAATGTCCGAGTAATGCTATTCGGCATATAAACTGGCCTTTTTTGTGAAACTGACTAAATTTATTTGGGACTTCTACTTGCCGAGTGGCGGCGAGTAGTCAATCAATTCTTTACTCGAGGATGGTGAAAGAGGCCCTTATTCTAGTTATTTTATAATTAGTATAGTAATTATTGTAAATGTTTTAGTTGCTCATTTGTTGGTCACCCAAAAGAAATACTAATTAAGAAAATGATATTCAAACGCAGAATCAAACAGCAGCACGCAAATAATCTTGCACCGTAGCGAGACTTCCGGATTACCACTATCAATACCGGAACTCAGTCCAATTACTGCGAGGGTATTAATTTTTTCAAAAATACAATGATGCAGCTTTAGTTATTAACAAAATTGGTCACACGAGTCCTTTCAGTATTTTCCAAAACTCGCCGTAGTTTCGCGGCAGAATATTAATTGGGCAAAGTAGTTGTATTTCATCGTGATGGATTTTTATTGCGAATACATTTCATCAATAAAACATTGCGTAATACCAGAAAATAAGTGCATAAGTCAGTTATGTACCTTGACTACGTTTTCAGCATTGACCAAACAATTTCTCGCAGCGAGGTCTCGATGGATGTAGAAGTGTTTTTCTAAATACGCCATTCCTCTGCAAACCTGAAATTAAAGTAAAAATATCTTTAATAGAATAAGAAAACTATAAATACCTGTCCCGTCCGTGGCGTACATTTTTGTCCCTAAAAATGTTAGCGTACAACTTACATAAAATTATTCATGGACGACTATTTCGATCGCGTTACTTTCTGTCCCATATATTTTATATAATATGCATTTGGAAATTGCCCATGCCGCAGATCAGGCAAATTACTGGCTAAAATAATAACCTGCCTACTCTGCTCTATACCTACTGTAGAACTGTCCATAATAGGTACACCCGCATTTCACCGGTATGTTTATTAGTCCCATTCCGTCCCATGCATTGGTGCATACTAGGGAGCGAGCCCATTGCTATCCACGGAGCACAGTTCCAGGCCTTACCACAGAATACTAATAAGGGACACTCGTCAAAATCATTCAAATAAATAGCGACTCTAGCTCGACGCAATAAAGTGCAATTCAGTTCGCACGACGCCCAACTAATTATCGTTCAAGCTGCCTCTCTTTCTATCGCGTATCTCTTATTCCTTCTTACGACGTTAGGGATGTAATCTTTTTAATTTGTCTATGAAACTATATTATTATCTTAGGTTTTAGGTGTAAGCAGTGTAAGGTAATACGAGTGCCAGGTGACATGTTTGTAAGAATTAAGAATAGTTTATCATTTGGCAGTTGTAGGTATCTACTTATTTACTAATAGACATGCATTATTACTTTTCGATGGCCATTGGAATTAAGATAATTCGTGGGGTTCAGACTCTTGTAATAATTTAACCATCTGAATGCAGTGAAGCCTCGTTGGCTCTGATGGTAGTAGCTCTACTTTCTGTGTCGCAGGGCCCGGGTTCGATCCCCGGCCAGGTCAAACATTTTTGTGCATGAACATATCTGTTTGATCTGTGTCTGGGTAGCTATTACTGAGCTATAGGGTAGTAATAAACATCCATCCATTCATTCATCCTTTCCTCACAAACTTTCGCATGTATAATATTAGAAGGATAGAAGGATGGATATAGGTTATATACATTTACACCCGTATTCAAGAATAAAACTTATGTAAGGTAGCAAGCAACACTGTGCAAATTAAGGGATTTCTCACTGTTTTCATCACGGCAGGCCATCTCATTCACCGTTTGCATTTTTTGCGTTTGCATCTATGCGAACGCACAGCGTCGATTAGATATAATACAATATTATGATTGGTCCGTTTTTGCCTGATTTGCGTATGAAATAAAAACGTCAGTTTTCACGAAGTAGCTGACCCATTAAAATAAATAATATTCTAATGTATTAAATAAGAAATTAAAACACCGAAAAATGTGTACCGAGACAAAATATCAACATTGCCACAGAGAAGAACACAAAACAGTTGACGTGCGACTGTGCCGGCGACATCCCACTGAATTAGCTCGTCTAGACTACGCTCTCCGGGTACCTGTAGCTTCAAAGCAAAAACGTGGAGTGTCACAGGCCTGGCCTTACTGAGATAATTGCTATTGGAAAATCCAATATATAAAACCTTTGTGGCTGTAAAAAAACATACTTCTAAGTTAACGCAATCAAAAGTCATGGCCATTTTACTGCATATTTCCATACTTCGCGCAAAGGACTGAAAGCTCTAGGGTACTTCCTCCATGTAGCTGTAGTTTGCAACTAGATAGCGCTGTATTTTCATCTTAGTGGGCTGATTGTTTTTGGGATTTTCAGGTATCTAAGTATAGAACCCTACACTATGCATACATACTTATGCCTTAACAATTAATTTAATATTTATACCTGTATGCACATTTCTAGTAGCGTGCCCGGTCCGAAGCTCTCCGGCGAGGTGGTGTGAAGATAGTTGAACAATGATCCGTGTTGCATGTATTCTGTTACTATGTAGATGGGTCGGTGTTTAGAACATACGCCGTACAGCTGCACTAGATTAGGGTGTTTCAGTTGCCTGGAAACAGAATGGGGACGATTAACCCAACTCATCATTTATTTATTTAGTAGTCGGTTACTCTATTTAATTCTTAAAAAATATTAGGGTGTTGTCGCTTATAATTCCGAGCTTTTGAATAAAATCCTTAATTTGTAGAGGTGATTTGCATCATTTTTTTTAAAGAAACTTGATTATTTTTCAAAATTCTATTCGGTTACTCCAGTACTATAAAGATTTTCCATACCTACAGTATTTATTAAACTGAGCATTTATGTTTCTTCTTATTAAAGTATGAGTTTAAACTGGCATAATTAAATTAAATAAATATATTTTTTTTAATTTAATTATTTAATTAAACCAGTTTAAACTTATACTTTAATAAGAAAGATAAATGCTCAGTTTAAAAAATACTGTAGGTAAACATACACCTTTTGCTTAATTTTTTCATACAGCGCCCTCTTAATATAGGATCACTCACGTCATAACCTTGGCCTCGTCGATGAAGTCGTCCTCCGACATGGTCCCTTCCTTCATCATTTTGACAGCGATGTCTATGGTCCCTCGCCACTTGCCGTGTCTCACGACGCCGAACTGTCCCGCGCCGAGCTCTTCCATTAGAACTAACTCTGATGGATCTATCTCCCATTTGTCTGAAAATATAGATATGGAGTTGATGACATGACACACCTTTGCCAGTTATTCATCCGCCAAGCAGTAATGTGCAAACATTACTGTGTTCCGGTATGAAGGGCAATGTTACCAAAGAAATTACTGGGCATGATGAGATTCAACAGCTTATAATATCTCAGGGTAACAGGCGCAGTACAGTGCCGCGCAGAATTTTGAATTTTACAATACTGGGTGGCACTGCGTCTGATATGGGCAATCATGATGCTTACCATCAGGCACCTGATTAACATAACACTAACATAAAAAAACATGGCATTAAGTGGGTGGTCGATTTTATCAGTTCGTAGTGGACTAGAGAGCATTCTGAGTCGTGATCCAAGTTCCGATCTCAGATTAGGTTAAACATTTTACATTTAGATACGTAAACACATAAAAAAGTTTCTGTAATATCAAGGCCTAGAATGAATTTCCTCGTGGTCTCATCGATAGAAGTTTATCGATAGTCGGTTCGTTAACGAACCAGTGCACTGGGTCTAGCACACATTTTTGACGTCAATGTAGATTATCCTCACTAATAATTTAGAAAAATAGTCTTTGTGTACGCCTATTAAAATACCGGATATAGCCCGTATTTTCGAGCGACATAATAATAAAGTTTTTATTGAGGTTAAACGTCACCCATACAAAATGAAAATACACAGATATGTAGAAATAGGGAATAATTTTCCACTCGATTGTTTGTGGTTGGCTCTGAATCTGGCCTTTACTTGCGGATAACATATTTAGTTAAATAAAACTGTATGGCTTTTTGCTATTTAAAAAAATAACATTAACATATCCTAAAATCAACTTTTTTCCAATTTTCATAAATACGAAAAAAACTGTAAGGTTTTCTTTAACAAAATATGTTTTCGCAAATAATAGCCAGATCCAGAGCCAACCACAAACAATTGAGTGATAAATTATTCCCTATTTCTTCATATCTCTGTATTTCATTATGTATAGACGACTAATCACCTTAACGAAAAGATTTACACAAAGGCGGATAATTTACAATTAGCCCACTATAGATTAAATAATCTGAACATACCTCTATAGTATTAGTATCGTATCGTTCTCAAAATGTGTCAAATATATACAGACTAGCAATTTAATTTTTTTTTATGATAATGAGTTACAAGACGAACTAATCAAATGCCTGATGGTAAGCATCATGATTGCCCATAACAGAGACAGTGCCACCCAGTGTTTAAAAATTCTAAATTCTGTGCGGCACTGCACTGCGCCTGTCACCCTGAGATATGAGTTGTTGAATCTCGTCATGCCCAGTAATTTCACTGGTAACATCGCCCTTCAGACCGGAACACAGTAATGTTTGCACATTACTGCTTGGCGGATGAATAACTGGCAAAGATGTGGTACTTCCCCAGGCGGCCCCATGCAAAAGAGGCCTACCACTACAAAACACATGATATCACATATTTACAGGGCTGTGAATAAAAATGCCGCCCCCTACATGGGACCAATAACATACTGGCGAAATGTGGGTGTATCTACTATGGGACTGAGTCCCGGGTACACCTCTGCCTACCCCTTCGGTAAAAAAGCGTGAATGTATGTATGTGAATAAAAAATAATGGCAAATGAGTGTACCGTGCGAGAATCCAGCAGTAGGAGGGGCGGGCCGGTCGCACGGCGTGGCCTTCAGCCGCGAGCACAGCCCGCCGCTGTTGTGTTTGTGATAGTTGATCAGCTCCGGGATGGTCGGCTTGCAGTGTTTGTCCGAGAGGTAGAACTCGCCGCGGCTGTTCGTCTTTATGTGGTAGTGTTTCGTTTGCGGGTGGTTACTGGAATATTAACCCTTTCACGCTCAAGCGAAATATTTTGACTGCCTCGGTGGCGTAGAGGGCGCACGCTCGACTGCCAATCAAGAGGTCCCGGGTTCGATCCCCAGGTCAGGCTTAAAACACTGCCTGACCTGGGGATCGAACCCGGGACATCTTGAATCTTGAATATTGGATTTTTCCATTAGGAATTATCTCAGTAACTGCCTGGAGTCTGGAACTGAGCCCGGTAGATGGCAATAGGCTCGCCCCCTATTACATGGGACCAATGACATACTGGCGAAATGTGGGTGTATCTACTATGGGCCTGAGTCCTGGGTACACCTCTGCCTACCCCATCGGGGAAAAGGCGTGAATGTATGTTATGTTTTTTTTTATGAACTACGTGCGGTTGTAAACTTCAAGCCAATATCGCCGTGGATAGAAGGACCAACCAACGCTGGAGATTTATCGTTTAAAAAAAAATCATGAATGAAAAAGGCGTGAATTTATGTTATGTTATGGTGGAAATATTTTTCCCTTCCACAAAAATCCTTATAGGTGGTTCAATTATTATTGAATCGATATTTTTTTTCTGAATGTCAAAATAAAACGTATGTCCAAAGCGGCAAATGTGTTAATGTTTTATACCATAACTATTTATTTTACTTTTCCGATATTTATATCATGTTTTTTGTATTACAATGCAATAAATAAAATACCGATATAATAAAACTAACTCTTCGTTTATTTACTTTCATGGTCCATAGGGAAAGATATTTCCCATGAAATTAAAGGAAACCTACACATCCTGCTATGTTTTTCTGGTGATATTCTCTTACTTTACACCCACAATAGCTAAAATATTGTGTTGTATTGGCATATTTAGTCTTGGACATCTTATGCTTCTATAAGGGTTAAGATTAGATTAGATAACACTTTTATTGATACCACAATACAGAAAATTAACAAAATAAAACTTAAAAACTAAAACGTGAGTAACAATAATTGGCGGTCTTATCGCTCAGAGCGATCTCTTCCAGACAACCATTCGAAAAGAGGAAAGGCATATATTGGAAAGACTTAAGGTGTTATAAAAATGCTTTGTCTTGAAGCACATGGCCTAGAGGACGCCACGACTAAAAGGGATAAGACTAGACGAACGTGGTGATCTCCTTATACCATTGTCATCGAAGCACATCAAGATGAAACAATTCGAAGAAAATTATTCAAATTCTTCGGAGGTGGTATTTCCTCTTAACTTTTATCACATCGGTCGAAGTGTTGTATACTCACACTTTGGTAAATAGAGAGAGCGTGTACATTCCTTTGGTGGAAGAATTGCGAACGACGAAGCAACCTTCCTTGTCTTCCTGCTTGAGAAGAGATTCCGCGCGTTGTCGAGACATGTCGCTCACGTACCATCTATAAAAATGATAAATTTTATCTACATAAATATTATATATCTATAAAAATAACAATATGTTGTAATGTTATTCGGAATGAGACACTAGTTATATAGGTTCCTAAATATATTACTCCGAAATATATATCTATAATTTTGGAGTCCCGTTTGAAAATACCCATATTAAGGATTGTCATTACATTTTAGTCCAAAGTACTTATTATACTATTTTGGTACTATTTTGGATTGAAATATTATTAGGAACCTAGGTGTCGAATCCTGAATAACATAATAACATTATTGAATATTGTAAATATGCTCTGAATGTAATTTAGGTTTGAATGGGGAATTCGTCGGTCGCAGGCCTCTTAAGTTTCATCTAATAAGACGCGAGCTAATTGCAATGAACCTCGCACAAATCCAGACTCCAGTTGCTATTGAGAAACATGCAATAACACTTTGCGCGACCTCGGAATCGAACCCAGGACATGATGATCCGCTTGCGACCGCTAGACAGAGGCAGATAGGGTTTACCCGGTAAAAGCTACAGGTACCTTGCGGGACTGTTAGTTGCTAATTTTTTTTATAAATATTTCAACTCACTCATATTTTTGCAGGCCAATATTTTCCTTCTCTTTTACATAGTTGCTAGGAATGTATCCGATGGCACTGAAACAATAAGTTTAATTAGAAAAAAAATCTGTTTAAATTAGTTTCATATTTATTGTTAACTCTCAACGATTTGTGCGTCAAATTTCACAAAAGCATTTTTTCATTGTAGCGAATTTTCACATCGCGTTTTTTCATGATCGCAAATTTAATTATATAGGTAATACGCTAGTATTACCTATATTATTAATACCTATATAAAACTACGATTAAAATAAGAATATTGCCGCCGTAATTCACTGATAGGTAACAGTTTATTAGATTATTTATTAGAGACAACCTTTTAGAATCTGATGTCATAAAGTATCCACGTATGTACATTATGTCGTATCGAAGTGACATTGCCTGACAAAGCCATTGAAATCTTCTCTTACTTCGGTTTTAAAATATTTTTTAGTTGAATAGTGGATACTCATTCAAAAAGATGCTGGAACCAGGTCCCTCTAATAAGGGTACTAAAGACTTTTACTTTATTAAAAGCAGTCATGGCGGTGAGTTATTGATAAGAGCTGGTCGCAAAAATTATTTAATAAGAAAAAATCAATGTGGAACCTTAGTCTGGCGGTGTACCAAGAAACCCTGTAAAGGACAAATTGTAACGGATGCTGAAAAAACGGTAATTATACGAGTCATTGACCATGCTTGTATTCCTGATTATCAAAGCATTGATATAGAGGAAAAGCTGATTTGTTTGAAACAGAAAGTAAAGGATGACTACCGACCAATACCGGAGATTTATGAACAAGAAATGAGACAGTTCTTGACGGAGGAGTACGCTGATAAACTTCCACCATTTCATAAAAAAAAGGATGCCCTTTACCGAGCACAAAAGAAGAGCAATGGAAAATGTGTTTTCGAGAATTGCAAGGATGTAAAAATTCCAGAAAACTTAGCAAAAGACTTTCTGTGCAGACAAACGAATGAAGTGCTAATTTTTATCAGCCCAAACTGCAAGGAGTACATAAAAAATATTGAAAATTTTTTTTGCGATGGCACTTTCAAAGTTGTTCCTTCGCCTTATTTACAGCTGTACACCATACATGGTGACATAGGGAGCACCGAAGATTACACAAAAGTTGTCCCACTGATTTACGGCTTATTAGAAAATAAGAAACAAGGAACGTACGAAATTTTTTTTAATACGCTTAAAGAAGTGTTACCGGATTTTGATCCAAAAACAATGAAATTTGATTTTGAGACAGCGGCAATAAATGCCGCCAAAAATACTTATCCATCAGCAAAAATAGCCGGATGTTTTTTCCACCTGAGTCAAGCCATTTGGAAACACGCTGAAAGTTCTGAAATAACGCAAAGTCGTGAAGGGAGCAACTATGTTGCAAAATGCGTGGCAGTCGCTCATTTCCCAAATACGAAAATCCACGAAGCATGGATGTGTGTTCTGAATCAGGCACCGTAGGTGAAAAATATCAATATTTTTAATGACTATTTGTCTAGGCAGTGGTATACGATAAATAATATCAATTTGATATCATGCTATAGACAACGCCACCGCACAAATAACGTGGTAGAGGGGTGGCACAGCCGATTAAATAAAAAAATAAAGAAAAACCCAAAATTGTTTCTCCTGATTTCTGTCTTAAAAGACGAATCGAAAACAATTGATTTCAATATTCTTCAAACGAGCATGAATGTTGAACAATATCGCAAAAGAAGCAGAAAATTTATAGCGATGGATTATAAAATTGAATCCATAATGAACAATTATTTACAAGGCCACATAAATATCGGAGAGTGTATTCAAAAGTTAAGTTATATTAAATTTGATTGAGTCAGAATATGAGATACAGGGTGGTCCAAAAATTATTGCACTTTCAAAAATTAATGACCTACTCTATATACAAATTTTAATATTTTTTTTTTAATGAAATGGGATGACATGCGAATGTACTTTTTTTTTTTATGATAGTGAGTAACAAGACGAACAAATCAGGTGCCTGATGGTAAGCACCATGATTGCCCATATCAGACACAGTGCCAAACAGTGTTTTAAAATTCAAAATTCTGCGCGGCACTGCACTGCGCCTGTCACCCTGAGATATGAGTTGTTGAATTTCATCATGCCCAGTAATTTCGCTGGTAACATTGCCCTTCATACCGGAACACAGTAATGTTTGCACATTACTGCTTGGCGGATGAATGCCTGGCAAAGGTGTGGTACTTCCCCAGGTGACCCCCTGCAAAAGAGGCCTACCACTACAAAACTTACTTTTAGTTATTTAAGAAATGATGGGTTTTTTATGTTGAGTTATAATAAATGCTAATTGAATTTTATTGGTTTTTATTAGTACAAAAGTTATTTTGAACTAGGTGCATCCGCGGGTTCACCTGCGTTTTATTTTAAAAGAAATCTGGACCAAGCCGTGAGATAAAACACAGCCTATCACACTCCGAACGGTTAATTTTATTAACTCTTTTCTAGGCTGGACCTGCTTTAGGTGGTTTTGTAATTTAAAGGCAAGTAACTTTTCACTTTACTTGCCTTTAAATTAGATTAAATATATTTAAATAGGAAAACAAAGGCAAGTAATTCAAAACAAATTCAGTCTGGTTTGAATGTAAGTGTGATAAGGTTCAAATTCTAACGGGACATATGTGGTCGACTAATCCCTCGTATGCGAAAAGCGAAAAAATCTTGCATTCTTGTCTCAACTGTCTCAATAAATCGAATTATACAGATAAAAAACAATACAGCAACAGTATTGCCTTTAATTTGGCACGGATCTGTGTCTGTGGATCCGTGTCGGTTAATTGTACTATTCCTGAAAAGAATAAACTCGTAGTGGGACTCGCATGTGAAGGGCTCCAAACCACTCTCCACCGTATGTACTCATATACCTGTAGAAATCACGTCATCTCATTTTTTTATTATTATTTATTGTTATAGTTATATTGCTACTTCCTGTAATTAACTTCGAGTAAAAACACGTTCCTTGTATGGAGAGTACCTTTAATTATAAACTTTTTTTTAATATTATTATTTGTCGTTGTAGCGGCATTAGGGATACATGTTTTGTGAAAATTACAAGTACCTAGCTATTACGGTTTATGAGATAGAGCCCTGTGACAGACGGACGGACGGACAGCGGAGGCTTAGTAATAGGGCTCCTTCGGCACCCCTTTAGGGTTCGGAGCCCTAAAAATGACAAACAGATTTACACAACCTTGCTCCGCCGACTTCCAGGGGCAATATTCTTATTTTAATCGTAGTTTTATATAGGTATTAATAATATAGGTAATACGCTAATATTAAAATATCAACGTGTAAAAAATCGAGATTTGAAAAAAAAAGACTACAAATATATGCGACTGATAAAATAATCTACTAGTAAAATAAGCGAAAAAAATAAACGCGAACATTATAAAACGCTTCATGAAAAATCGCTACATGAAAAAAAACGAATAATTAAATTTGCGATCATGAAAAAACGCGATGTGAAAATTCGCTACAATGAAAAAATGCTTTTGTGAAATTTGACGCACAAATCCTCTCAACATACCCTTGGTCATCTTTGACTTTCCACCAATGGTCCTGGGAGTCATCTATAACTTCATATTCTGCACCCTGAAATAGGACAGTAATAATATTTCAATTCAAGCAAAAATAATCATATGTAGAAAAATAACTTTTTATACCATAATACAGAACATAATTAACAAAGTTTAAAACTAAAAAGACCGCGTGGTTTCCGGCTATATTATAATAGGGCCACCCCCTTCTCATCCCGTGGGAGTCGTGAGACCCGGCAGAGGGACATATTCGGAGAGTTGACAGCACGCTGTCCAGCACCAATTGCGATCACAAAGCCGCACAAGCGTGGTGGTTACGGCTAAATCCCCCCCATAGGAATAGTTTATGGCGTTCTATGGGATATTCAGGAGTGGACGTCTTCCGACCGATGATGATGATGATGATGATGATGACATATAATTATAGATAGAAAAATAAGTCCTGATACCACAATAAAGACCATAATTAACAAAGATTAAAAACTAGAAAAAGTTTAGCAATTGGCCGTCTCGCTCAGAGAGGTCTGCTCTAGTTATCCTTCTAATATTATAAATGTGTAAGTTTGTGAGGATTGATGGATGGATGTTTGTTACACTTTCACGCCAAAAACTACTGAACCGATTGAGCTGAAATTTGGAATGTAGGGTGTTAAGGTGTATCTTAGACTCTGGAATAACACATGGGGTACTTTTGTCTCGATATTCCCACGGGAACGAATTTTACGCGGGTGGAACCGCGGGGCACAGCTAGTTTATTATAGATAATAGAGACAAAGATTATAATGGTAAAGCTGTGATGGTACAACTTTTTTACGACCTGTTTAGACACTTTGATGCAGTCAAAAGTGAGTGAACCCAAAAAGTCAAATAGAAGAAGACTGTACCAACCTATCCTTATCATCATCATCATCTATAGGACGTCCACTGCTGAACATAGGCCTCCCCCATAGATTTCCATACAGTTCGGTTGTAAGCGGCCTGCCTCCAGCGTGCTCCTGTTGTCCTTATCAGATCGTCTGTCCACCTTGTGGGTGGACGTCCTACACTGCACTTGCCGACCCATGGTCTCGATTCGAGAACTTTAGGACCCCATCGGCCATCAGTTCTACGTGCTATGTGCCCTGCCCATTGCCACTTCAACTTGCTAATCCGCTGGGCTATGTCGGTTAATTTCGTTCGTCTGCGGATCACCTCATATCTGATTCGATCTTGCAGAGAAATCCCGAGCATAGTCCTCTCCATGTCTCGTTGCGGTATTTAGAGCTTGCTGATTAGGCCCTAACCTAACCCAGTATATTATAAAAGGCAAGAACAGGATAGGATAAGGAACAGTACATACCTTTTCCAATGTGAGATCACCATTTTCGATAGCCCTGAACGGGTAGAGAGCTACGACTACTTTTGGTCTTTGCTTTTCCTGAAACCAACACACACACCTATTAAGTATTTAAGAGTATAATGAGCTTTTCTATTCTATTGATATATTATATATGATACAACTTTTTATTTGGACATCTTAATTAGTGTGCGTTTGCTTGGATTATATTATATGCCATTATCCCAGATGATATTAAGTCCACTAAGTCCAGTTACACTAGCTGTGCCCCGCGGTTTCACCCGCGTAGACGTCGTTCCGTGGGTACATCGGGAAAAGTACCTTAAGTATTATTCCAAGGTCTAAGCTACCTACATACCGAATTTCAGCCCAATCGGTTCAGTAGTTTTTGCATGAAAGAGTAACATCCATCTAACCTCAAAAACTTTCGCATAAAATAGCACTAGCTGTGCCCCGTGGTTTCACCCGCGTAGTCTTCGTTCCTAAACTACCCTATACGTTATTCCAGGGTCCAAGATACCTACAGAATTTCAGCTCAATCGGTTCAGTAGTTTGTGCGGGCGTGAAAGAGTAACAAACAAACATCTATCCATCCATCCATCCTCACAAACTCGTATTTGAAATAATATTAGTAGAATATAGTATAGTAAGGATTTACCTTTGGTTTGGCCGAAGGGGTCCCGGGAGGATTGCCTGGCATATTTGTGGACACTACTGCTGTCACAGCTACGACAAAAATAATATAAAATTACATTCACAAAGAAATTAGCAAACCTTGATTCGTAACACAAAGTTATTTATTCGGTGATATAAAATAGGATTTTTTTTACGATAGTGAGTGACATGACGAGCAAATCAGGTGCCTGATGGTAAGCATCATGATCGCCCATATCAGACACAGTGTACTTTAAAATTCAAAATTCTGCGCGGCACTGCATTACGCCTGTCACCCTGAGTTATTAGTTGTTGAAACTCGTCATGCCCAGTAATTTCGACGGTAACATTGCCCTTCAGACCGGAACACAGTAATGTTTCCATATTACTGCTTGGCGGATGATTAACTGGCTAAGGTGTGGAACTTCCCCAGGCGGCCCCCTGAAAAGGAGGCCTACCACTACAAAGATAGATAAAATATATCCAGAAGTGGATGGATAAGGATAAGTAGTTTTATTGTAGGTTATTTGTCTGTACAAGTCGCTATATATCCACTAATAATCCACATTTCAACTAGTTTTTTTTTATTGTGGCCAGTGCTCACCGCCCAGGTTCAGTCAACTCCAAAAAATGTCCTAGGTTCAGGCACGTCCCCTAGATACGTCCAGGCTGGCTTATATATGTAACCATTTCTGTTTCAAAAATACGCTTCTCATTTTCTCATATTATGCGCAAAACGAACCGATAGTCAACATTTATGGAACGGCAGAAGTTAAGTACCTATAATTGTTATAGGGGTATAGAATAATTACAGCAAAAAAATACATGCTATAATATCGTGAGGCACTAGCGTTAAAATTGTTAATTTAAAATTGAACAAACACTGTCAAGGTCTCGCGGTGAACATAATATAAAAGTTCGATTGCAATAATATTCGGTTTCGTGTTTGCATATTGCACGTCTGTTTGTAATGAACTAGGTACAATTATTTTGTACCCACTTGGTAAGTAGTCTGTCTACAATTTTTATAGAAATAGCATGGGCGCTAAAGTCTACGCTCTAACACGTTTTTAAAGAGACTCATTATATGCGGAACGGTAGAATCAATTTTGGCCACAAGCATTGTGATCGCAGCGTGTATCTCTGTCTACATAATATTATAAGTTCCAAACAGTGAATTTAAGATGGGTGTCAAGTAATAATTACTTGAGCGTGTGCAATAGCGTGCGGAGTGCGGATGTCTAGTCAATAACGCGTGGAACCAATTGCCATTTCCCCCAAACAACATTTACAAGCAATTTCCTTCCGCAACTATCCGCAATACGTATTTATTGGCTTTATTATCGACTGAATGACCCATCAGACGTCCTGACTTTGTATTAGACCAACAACTGTACTAAAAGGACATTTACGTTTCCTCTAAATTTCCTACATTCCAGACAGTTTTTTCTCTAAACATAGTCAAAAGAAAAACTACCTACTCGTATCATTATAATTTAATATTAAAATTTATCCAAATCAGTTGAGCCGAAAAGTTATGTACCTACCTACTTATTTATCATTAACAAACCAATTCAATTTAAGTACCTACTTATATACTTAAAATATCAACAACTATATATGGCAACATTACATTGAATTAACCAATAAGTATTCATCAACACAGATGGTGCTGATAACCTACAGTTGATCAAACATATTGACATTTTGAAATCGATTTTTATTGAACAATCACTAGAAAGTTGGAGACCTCCGTCGAGCAGCGCTCGCGAGGAGACGGTTCAGGAAATTGCTAGTATATTCAAATTATATTACACAATAAATGTATACGAAAGAAACGTCGCGTCGCGGACTATGTCGCACCAACATTGTTACCGCGACCATGAAATAATCAAACACCATTGACGAGCATTATATGCACTTAAGACAGCACAAATGTCAATAACACACGCGAACCCGATCACATCACAATATCTATCACTCTGTAAGATTACACAAAACGCTTTACATTAGATACACCTGACCAAGACAAGAAAGTGAGTGCAATAAGAGCAGTGAACGCAACCGGTGGCGGCGCCGAGGCCACGAATAGAGGTCACTGGAAGTTTGGCGTACCCTCGAGGGCCGGGAGGAAGGAGGAGAGCGACAGGCATGGTATCTTGGACTTCTTCTTGGTCACCATCGGCTCGTCCTCGGACTTGTTGGGTAACATGAGCGAAGAGAGCGGGCGGACGTCCGCGCGTGACAACTGCGACTGCCTACAGGCCACAGCAAACGTGTTCGGTCACCGTAACTCACGGTAAGGCGCTTTGCACACTACCGACTACCGCTCGCGAACCGTACCTACCTACACCACGTAGTGTCTGACGTCAGCGACACGACCAGTTCCTGCTTTTTATTTATAAGGCGGCCAAAATGACCAAAGATTGTTGATTTTTTTTACCTGTATTAACTACAGTAACATTTCGCATGTTAATTTCATTCAATGGTGCGAACATTACATGTTTTTTTACTACTTTTTGTAATGTAGCCTTACCTACTAAAAATTAAAAAACGAATTTAAGTGGAGTAATGTCGATATCTTAAAACAGAAAACATAGGTAAAGGTTAACTTGTACTAAATTGGACCAATTTCTAATGTGAAAATTTAATAAAAATAAATAATCGACAGCAACAACAAAGACCAAACACCATTGCGAACGAGGCTTTACAGTTTTCGAGACGAGGCTTCCTTCAAACATGGTTCAAAGATGGTCGCGCGGCCTACATTTGGCATAGTGCGCGCGCGCAGGCGGTGCGACGGCATCGAGTAGCGGTACTCGATCTCCCTTTCACTCGACCTAAAGTAGCCGCGCGGGAACGTGACAGTATCTCACATACGTCACCCGGAGGCAGTCGAGTTAGTATCGACGATTATAACATCAACAACAAAGCCTCGGATGCACCGACACAATCACTTCGTCATGATAATTTAGGTACAGGTTTTACGTACGATCAATATCAACGCCATGATGGAAACATAAATCTATCAATACAAAGAAGCACTAAAATAAATTATAAGGATACGAGTGGTGGTAGGCCAAATTCAAGGATTTGAACAATTTCCGTAGACCTGTTAGGAACATAAAACACCATTAATCTATTGACAATGAAACATCGATCGAATACTAACACGTTGTCCCGTACGTACGAATTTACCGGATAATAATATACCAATAGGAAAATAACTTTTATTTATGGTCATAAATGTCTTTAAATAATACAACCAATGATAAAAAAATATATTTATCTAATAATATAATCTTATGTGGCTATCGTAACTGACCCTTAGAACCATATAACATAACATATAATCACGGTTTTTTCGCGAAGGGGTAGGCAGAGGTGTACCCAGTACTCAGTCCCATAGTAGATACACCCACATTTCGCCAGTATGTTATCAGTCCCATGTAATAGGAGGCGAGCCACAGTTCCAGACTCCAAGCATATAGAGATAATAATTCCTAATTGAAAAATAACACTGCCTGACCTGGGGATTGAACCCAGGACCTTATGATCGGCAGTCGAGATTACGCCCACACGCCACCGAGGCAGTCGTTACCATATCCTACTTCCTACTAATAATTTTATAAATGCGAAAGTTTGTGAGGATGTATATGGATAGATGGATGTTTGTTACTCTTTCACGCCAAAACTACTAAACCGATTAGGCTGAAATTTGGTATGTAGATAGATTAGCTCCCGGAATAACACATAGGGTACTTTTTATCCCGATGCGCGAAGCCGCGGGGTGCAGCTAGTTATAATATAATATGGAAAAAAAATATTAATATCTGCAGAAGGCTATGCCTTGTTGGTGTAATTGTCGCAAGCCACTACTGCCAAGCATAAGTTCCTGGGCTCGGTCAGGACAGGCAAAAAGTGTTTTTGGAATCTTCTATTTGGGGTTTTTTTTTTCAGAAGTATTATTGTCAATGGTGGGAACCACGGCTGAGACAGCTTGTTTCCCAATGTCCCGTTTGTCGCTACTGTGCACGAATAATAAAAAAAACAACACGTCATCTTGACTGTACTGTCACTGAGCACGTAATGCACTGTCATGAGTCATGTCATGTCTGCAAGAATCCTGTGATTTTCTCGTTGAGTTGTAGAATCCTGATCAGAATTTTTCCTAATTGTTTGAATACTCGAGTTTAGCCAGATTTTTTACGCCTCTTTTGCCATGGCGACGCTTAAGTGCTGTGTTAGTGGTTGAGATGCAACAAGCGCTACTCACCGCTTATTTAACATTCCAAAGGACGATAAATTTAGAAGCTTGTGGTTGCAGTTCTTAGTGCCAACTAATCCCCTTCTCGTCGGACTTTCCAAGGAGCAGCTGATAAGAAAGAGTGTGTGTCACAGACACTTAGAAATACGCCAGTTAGATTTAGAAGGACGAAGGACACGCTATTCATACCCCTGCTTGTTTACAGCTAAAGAAATAGAATATGGCATGCCACTAAGTTCAGAAGGTATAGGTTGACCACTAATTGAGTAAAAATGAGATATGAAACTCATAATTTTTATACCTTGGCAAACCAAAAAGTGTTGTTTTTATAAAATTATAACATTAATAACTTACGTAACTTTATTTTTCAGTTTTTAAAAAATTATTGGGAGACCTTTAGTGATAGTGATGGTAATTAATGTAATTTAGCATTAATTTTTAAGCATGCTTATTATTGCTATTTGCTAATATGGGTTTATTATTAAAAAATAACATGCATCAGTTATATATGCTGGGGCCTGAGGATGCAGGACGCAGGAGAAGCCAAAACTATACTAGCCAAAAGCCAAAAATTATTGTGACTAAACCAAAATAGATGAATACAATGTTCGTTCACTATTTTGTAGATATTGATAATTGATAAGTTCTACAAACTATTATTTTTTTGTTTATTATTATTTTAATCTACCATCTATAGTTTTCACACCGCATGAAAAATAATGACTCCTTCAAAATAGATGTATATAATGTTCGTTCACTATATTGTACATATTGGTAAGTACTCAAAACCCCTAGTACATTATTTTACCCTACCATCAATGGATTTCATTCAGCGCACGCAAATTAATGAATATATTTGGTAATAATGTGCCTATTTTTTTCAAAATCTCATATAGCCTATATCACTCACACCGAATTGAGCTGTTTATAAGTGAAAGTTTTTTTTAAATCGTCCAGAAGTTTCGGAGCCTATTCGTTACAAACAAAAAAAACAAAGTTTATAATATTATACATAATATTATTATAATTTATTTATCTACTATGGGACTGAGTCCTGGGTACACCTCTGCCTACCCCTTCAGGAAAAAAAGGCGTGAATGTATGTTATGTTTATAATATTATTTATTATACTAAGATTTATTTGGATTATAAGTGATTAAACTCTTTTAAATAGTAAAAAAGCTAATTTTATTTCAGTCATAGGGAAATACAGATGGTCAGCATGTCATGACGGCTACAACTTTTAGGACCTCTAATTCAGTTACTGTTAACTGTTTAACTGTAGCCGGAACTCCATACTTATCCGGTCGATCTATGTATGTTTGTTTTATTTTTTACTTTAAAATTAAGTTTCAAGTAATACAGGACCAAAAGAGTGACGTCACTAATTATGTATCGATAAAAGGGACATCACTAATTTAGTCGATACCTAGTGTAATATTTTCACATCACTAGTTGTCACATTGCAATGAATTATAAAATGTCAATGCCATTCATAAAATGTGCAAAACTCCACCGAAGGAGATTAAGAACTCTATGGAGTTGTGGAGACAAAAAAAAAAAAGTAGATGTGCGACAACAGCGACAAACGCACATATTGCAAAACTTTCCGGCGCCGTTCCACTGTCGCATCTGTACGTAGTACTAATTATAGTGATCTGTGGTGGGAACTGTTATACCTTAGGAAAAAAAGGTGATGTTATGTTGAAAAAGATGCATACCGCATACGATACAACGATGCATATATTGTAAAATTAATGTAATAGTAGTATTATTATCTATTCTGTGGTAATGGTAATCAATTATGTAATTAAATGATGTGGAAGAGGAAAATATAATATATTAATATAGAGCACAATATCCATACATTCACAATTTATTTAATTTTGCAGGATGATTCAGACAGACATCAATTAAACATTGTGATTACGTAGTTAAGTATATTCAATGTTTTTGAAAATGAAAAGGAATCTTGCAAAAGCTGGAAGCACACACAGTATTCGAGAATAACGTACAGTTTTTTTTTATATAATATTATGTCTCCAAATTTTATTTATCAACGAAATCAATTTGACAAAAACTGTAAAAATAAGTTTAGTGACAATGACTGCGATGATCATTGTACTAGATTCTACGTAGCGATCCTCGCGTAGAAATCCTCGGTAAGACATTATTTTTGTATTTAAATTCAGTTGTGTCACCGGTAATGAGCGAGTCCACGGGTAATAAGATTGTATAGACTTCCAAAGGAAATTGGTAGTGTCACAGAAAAGTAAAATTACTTTTGGCACTACTGGTAGTGCTAAGCAGTTTTGTCACGGGGGATAGATAAACGGGTAAGACTATTCCAATGCTCTTTTCGCTCGCGACGCTCAGTGTCTAGGGCGAAAAATCTTTCAATTCAAATTAGGCTTTAAAACAACTATAAGGCACCTAAATAAAGATTAAATTCAATGTTATAAATTCAGTAGATGCCAAAAGATGTCATAGCGCGTAATGATGGACTCTGGACACTTGGTGAAGTTTGTTCCGAGATTGTGAGTCTATAGTGAAGCAATTCAACGTCATTGGACAGGGTATGACAGGGTATGGTGCCGTTACCAAATAAGGTTGTTACAAAACTATTATTACTCATGCTCGTGAAATCCATACGAAAACTTTAACGTCATAATATTAATAGAAAAACCATGAATTTTTTTTATGATAGTGAGTAAAAAGACGATCAAATCAGGTGCCTGATGGTAAGCATCATGATTGCCCATATCAGACACAGTGCCACCCAGTGTTTTAATATTCAGAATTCTGCATGGCAGTGCACTGCGCCTGTCACCCTGATATATTAGTTGTTTAAACTCGTCATGCCCAGTAATTTCGCTGGTAACATTGCCCTTCAATCCGGAATACAGTAAATGTTTGCACATTGCTTGGCGGATAAATAACTGGCAAAGGTTTGGTACTTCCCCAGGCGGCCCCCTGCAGACCAGGCCTACCACAACAAATGTTTTTTTTCATGATAGTAAGTAACAAGACGATCAAATCAGGTGCCTGATGGTAAGCATCATGATTGCCCATATCAGACACAGTGCCACTCAGTGTTTAAATATTCTAAATTCTGCGCGGCACTTCCCTGCGCCTGTCACCCTGAGATATGAGTTGTTGAATCTCATCATGCCTAGTAATTTCGCTGGTAACATTGTCCTTCATACCGGAACACAGTAATGTTTGCACATTACTGCTTGGCGGATGAATAACTGGCAAAGGTGTGGTACTTCCCCAGGCGGCCCCCTGCAAAAGAGGCCTACCACAAACAGCAGGTTTTGACATCACGAGATATCGCACGACCCATGTTTGGATATTTAATCTCATGTGCGTCTGACATAGACAGTCCAGTGCAAATTACACTGGTTAACGCCGTGGGCATTGACGGGGTCTGACGACTGACGAGCGGAGCGGCTTGAGTTACCTCTACTACGGCTGTTATAGAAATACCTTTGCCTTACCTGGGGATCGAATTCGGGACCTCATGATCGGCAGTCGATCTACGCCCACTACGCAACCGAGGCAATCACTGGTGCTAGCCAAGTATGCCTTGACAAATGATTGTAATGTTACTGTCCAGTGATGTAATGTTGATGAATGAAGGAGTGTGAGAAAGGATGAGGATTTTGAAAGATAAGATATGGACGAATGCGTGGCAGCGCTAAGATGATGGATGAAGGAGTGTGAGTGAAAGGATGAACGAAGAAATGTGTTTGCACATTACTGCTTGGCGGATGAATATCTGGCAAAGGTGTGGTATTTCCCCAGGCGGCCCCCTGCAAAAGAGGCGTACCACAAACAGCAGGTTTTGACATCACGAGATATCGCACGACCCATGTTTGGATATTTAATCTCATGTGCGTCTGACATAGACAGTCCAGTGCAAATTACACTGGTTAACGCCGTGGGCATTGACGGGGTCTGACGACTGACGAGCGGAGCGGCTTGAGTTACCTCTACTACGGCTGTTATAGAAATACCTTTGCCTTACCTGGGGATCGAATTCGGGACCTCATGATCGGCAGTCGATCTACGCCCACTACGCAACCGAGGCAATCACTGGTGCTAGCCAAGTATGCCTTGACAAATGATTGTAATGTTACTGTCCAGTGATGTAATGTTGATGAATGAAGGAGTGTGAGAAAGGATGAGGATTTTGAAAGATAAGATATGGACGAATGCGTGGCAGCGCTAAGATGATGGATGAAGGAGTGTGAGTGAAAGGATGAACGAAGAAATGTGTTTGCACATTACTGCTTGCCGGATGAATATCTGGCAAAGGTGTGGTATTTCCCCAGGCGGCCCCCTGCAAAAGAGGCGTACCACAAACAGCAGGTTTTGACATCACGAGATATCGCACGACCCATGTTTGGATATTTAATCTCATGTGCGTCTGACATAGACAGTCCAGTGCAAATTACACTGGTTAACGCCGTGGGCATTGACGGGGTCTGACGACTGACGAGCGGAGCGGCTTAAGTTACCTCTACTACGGCTGTTATAGAAATACCTTTGCCTTACCTGGGGATCGAATTCGGGACCTCATGATCGGCAGTCGATCTACGCCCACTACGCAACCGAGGCAATCACTGGTGCTAGCCAAGTATGCCTTGACAAATGATTGTAATGTTACTGTCCAGTGATGTAATGTTGATGAATGAAGGAGTGTGAGAAAGGATGAGGATTGTGAAAGATAAGATATGGACGAATGCGTGGCAGCGCTAAGATGATGGATGAAGGAGTGTTAGTGAAAGGATGAACGAAGAAACGATCCCGGATTCTATTGGGGGACAGGAGCCTACTATTAAAAAAAAAAAAAGAATGTTAATGACGTGTATATAGGTAATAATAGTCAACATACGTGGTTCCTCTCGCCAAGGTTGTGCCTCAGCGCAGCCCTGAGCAGCTCGTCTCTCGGCGTCGCAGCACAACCAGCGCCGCACCGACCACACCGCCGGGTGGTATGTTGACTTTCTCAACTCAGGGTTGCACACTGCGTACACAAAAAATATATTTTTATATATAAAAACCGACTCCTAGACTCCTAATCTATACCTATATGAACAAACTTGAGCCAAAAATGCCAATTTTCGTTTGCAGTTAGAGCTGGCTAAGGGTAATAATGATATCCAGAGGAACCACATTATAACTGCGCACGCTAGAATTTTCCTCCCCTTTTTCCCACCTGGAGGCCTATCATGTTCAGCAGTGGACTTCCTATGGCTGACATCATGATGATGATGATAAAAGAGACAACTTTCGTTTCTTTATCACCCCATCTCTCTCTTATATCACACTAAAAAGGGTCGGCCCATCGTCTTCGTCTTTCATTCTACGTGGTTCTAAATCTTCAAGGACGATTCTAGATTTATATTTGTTAGTTCTTGCTTCTTGTTTTACTTTTTACTATTAATATTTTTAAGGCTCATGGATCGATTGCACGATTTTTAAGGCTTTTAATGCATTTTTAGGGTTCCGTACCTCAAAAAGAAAAAAGGAACCTTTATAGGATCACTTTGTTGTCCGTCCGTCTGTCTGTCTGTATGTCCGTCTGTCAAGACACTTTAACGGGAACGCGTGGAAGTATCCAATTGAAATTTATATCAACTACTCAGATCTGCGGTCCCTTGTGACTGTAAAAAAGTTAAAGCAATCAAAAGTTATGGCCATTTTACAGCATATTTCCCCAGGTTGTCTGTATAAAGGAATTGCTTAACGCGATAAGACCGCCGGTTGCTTACCGTGTCTTTTGTAATTTTTTTTCTTTTTTGGTATGCAATAAAGTATTATTCTATTCTATTTCCATACTTTGTTCAAGAAACTCTAGATGGCGCTGCATGTTCTTGTTATCTAAGTATGGAACCCTACACTATGCATACATACGTATGCCTTAACAATGTATTTCGTATGGTACCACAGAGAGCCGCAACTTTACACCGAAAGGCAAAAGGGCCCTCGCGAGCCTCAGTTTACGCCTTAGGTAATACTCACACGATCTAATAGTTCTAATCCACTCCAACCGCTGAAGATCGTCTGGTGCCACCAGATACAACGTGTAGTCTGTGTTTTGTTCCGTGTATCCAACCTGTGCACAATCTACAGTCAACATGCATGAATGAACATTTACAAGCACACTGAAAACCTTTGTACGATGGACGATGGCCAAAGATAATTTATGTAATATTTATAGTGATCCATGGACCCACCGCCTATCCCATTATGTTATCGTCTGTTGACGAATTTTGTGATTATGATGGTTATGACGACATTGTATCACAGACAACTCAACCTAAAAGATCTCCGTACATGAATTTTATTATGATAATTAAATCTCCAATAAGTATACGTGCGGGGGAAGTCGGCTAGTTTTTATTGCATCGTTCATACTTCAAACATATCATACTTCAGGTCATGCATTAACATTTAATCAAATGAGAAACGAAATGTAACGGAGTAGGTTGCTATGCAGTGACACTACATAACCATGGCGAAAGCATACTACTCTAAAAAGCGTCGTCTTTTAGGTTGAGTTATGTGTTCTTCGAAAATATATCGATATTATTATCTTCGATATTATATACCCGTGAACATAATTTATGAAATATTTATAGTGATCCATGACTCATGACCCACCCTCTCTCTCAAGACATCACCTTTCTAACACATATTATGCATGGTGAATGGTGACCAGTGACCATGTTTATGACACAAAAAAAACACAAAAATCGATTAACTTGCCAAGCTGTACAGCCAATCTTCATGATATCATTAAAAATGCAAGCATTATTAAAAACCACCGATTACATACGTACAGTACGTAGTACGTAGAATCTTACGGTGAGTCAGTCTTCCTGTTGTGTAATCGGATAGAAGTCAAAAGGTTGTTTACCTGAAAGGATCTGCAGTCGAGACCCTTTTCGTTGTCAATATCTGGTATTTTGGTAAGGTTGCCCAGTTGTGCTTGCTCCACGGTGTGGATAGCGTCGATTGGAACCCGCCCGCACTCGTTACGCCTCTGTCATAGTATAATTTTGTATATAATACAGTATCTCAAGCTTATGAATTAATATCTTTACTAATGGTTTGATTAGTCTAAGTCAAGTTACATTTAACTATTCCCTATATAGTTATATACAACTTTTATTAGTTTTCTACATAATATAACTTCTCAGAAATTAATCCACATTAGAGAATTTATCACAAGTTACATAGTTTTTTTTTTTTTCGTAAGCAACTCGTTAGAATTGCGCGGTGGGAAATTATTTATTTTATTAAAAATATAATTGATTTTATATTCATATTTATTATATGACTTTGAAGACCCCTTTTAAAAACCTGTAAGTATAGGTATAATTTGATTTGTATTGGATTTGGTAACTACTAACTACCTACAACATATACATACCTTTAATTTTTACTCTTTCGAATCAATTGCATACGGCACATTTTATTTATGCATTACCTACCTAGATGAGTTTGAGATTCGGTAAAATACATAGATAAAAAGTTTACCACAATTAATTAATGTTGTCCTCAGAGGGAAATCTCATTAGTCGAATCCAGCTTAAATCGGGAATGGTTAAAATTATTAGTTAGATGTTAGCTCTACCAAGTTGGAAGTAGTTGTTTGCCAAAGTTTATCAATGTTGCGGAAAGTGTCGGCCAGAGGCACTAGAGTGTGGAGAAATTTCACACTGTAGGTTGAGGGATTGTATTCTCAGGCAGTGTGATCAGTCTTGTACAGAGCGGTTGGCACGTCGCCAACAATCTCGCCTTTCCAACGTAACATACTGCACCAATTACAAACTTTAACGTGCGCCTGGGATATTAACTTGCTTTCGGTAGGAAATTTTGCCACAATAAGGAGCACATTAGAGCTTTATGGAACGTTAGGATTTTCTTTTAGTCGTTAATTGTAGCAGAGATTTATAATATCAGTATTATGAAGGAGGCTGCAAAGTTAAAATAATACAGCTTTTAAGAATTTTACACAATCCTATGAAAAGTTAATCAAAGTGGTGTTTCGTATTCCCCTGTTTCCACCCAATATTATTCATAAACCGATTCGATAAAATAATTTAAAAAATTTATATAATAATAATAAAAGTCTTCATTATTTCTTCTTCTCGCGTTTTACGTTGATCAAAAAAATTAAAACCAATTAAATAATAAAAGAAAAAAAAATGGGACTTAGTTAACTTAAAAATATCAGGATATAAATTCACCGAATGGGTTTATTACATTCGGAGAAAACAGGACAATACGAAATATCGATTTGGTAATTTTTTTCATAAGATTGTGACAAATTACTAAAAGGTACGCTCTTAAATATTTACGTATAGGTATATTATCAAATCCAATTCACAACGCGCACGACTTTATAAGAACACCTAGTATTGGTATTATTTACATAATTCCTTCTTCAGAACTACGATCTACCCCTATACCTAACAATTTGAATTTATAGATAGTAATAATTATCTACTCGTATACATATCAGCATATCGTCATTTCCCGAATCTGTTGCTTGGTTCGAAGACTCAATAAACAATCAATAATATTATAACCGTGATGGAAACTCAACGTAAACCAATTTCCGACCTCACTGTGGGGACTGGGTTATCTGTTCGTATTCGTTATCGATAGCGCCAAAGCAATCAGTTTCGTTTGCTGGAACAGCATCAGAAACACGAGAGATTCAGATAAAATCGAATTCTTTAGAACTTTGTCTTTTCACATAAGAGACCTTTGTCTTTCCCTTTCTAGGCAGCTACGCAATGTGTAACATCAAAGCTAAGCTTGGAAACTTGTTTCCACCAATCTTATTGAGTGTATTCCACACATCATAACAACGCAGATTAGCACATCTTTAGGGAAAGGTCTGATTTTGTTATTCTAAACGAAATAAAAAAAGCATAGAATTGTGAAAAATACGAGTTAAATCAGACAGTCGCGGTGCGAGGCGATGGGTTGACGGTGAGCCTTTTGAAGCAATTAGCGCACGTCACGAAGGGTTCTCCATTAAAATTGTTCACATAGCGGGGTGCCCTAAGCCGGCATGACTGCACATTGCATATATGCATTAGAGCGAGGGTTATCAGACACTATTGTGGGAGCGGGACTGTTGAACTAACCACTGCACCCCATTTCGCGATTTCAGAGTTGGCTTAATAGTGAAAGTTAGTCCAAATGATGAGTACAATGGCTCTATAAGAGACTAACTGAATACCAGTTATCCTATGGTTCCGGAGCGAAAAAATCTAGGTCCATGGATTCCACAGAGGTATGAAAATTTTTAAAGTGAACAACGTAGGCAAAAGTTTTATAAAGATTAAAAATAGTAGTTAAGAGTTCATATAGATTTCTGATCACGACTCGACAAGTAGACAATTCGTGGAGGATGTAAAACGACGTCAATAAGCGTCACCAGAATACTTCAGACGGAACTCGATTCCTTATCAAGTAAATGTTCTTCCATATACGAAACGAATGTTTGAATCTGTCGATCAATAACACCGAAGTTGACCATTAAAGTATTGAATGAAAAAGTGGACCTGCGTAGGTGGACACTGGATATAGTAAAGGTATGGACGTGGTAAAAGACGAAGCGAACTTTGCCGGGTCATAAAGGTTTTACAATAATTAATGGTAAACGATTAATGTAGAGCGATTAAAGAAGGCTGAGCGATAGTTACCGGGCGGTAGGATAACGGACGCGGTCGGTCGGCGAGCGACAGTGCGGGACTGCTGCAGCCGCCCCTCGGTTGCCGGTAGACACACCCAGCTCGCGCCTGCGCTCCGACACCCTCACTGTATACTGTATAACCCAACCCTCGTATGTTTTGCTCAAAATGTCCGATCAAACTAACATCCAGCTTGAGACATCGAATCTGCCGATTGTAATATTTATGCAACCCTATATATTCGTCCTATGATGACAATCTCCGTTCAAAGCCTGGTTGCCTCGAAATATCATTTTTAACGCGATAAGGAGCACTGTCGATCAAACCCAAATAATCTCTATGAGTATATAGGTAATCTACAATTGAAAAGGACTTAAAACTTTTGAAAATAAAAATCACGATTTCTATGCACCCTGAAATCGAGAGATAGGATTGAGACTGCAGAGGAAGACATCAATGACAAAAATGCAGCGTTGTCATATTATACAATACAAGAATGTCTATAGCATGAATCATGTTATCATCATCTAGATGCGTATATGTAGGTACATAATTATTCCGCTTGGCTGGTCTCTAAGCCCCGTCGACATCCTTTGTAAGGAACTCCCGTGGGAATGTAATAAAAACATCATTCGTCATTCTTGAATTAATAATACCCACGAATTCTTGTAACATTCGTACGGGGTACCTACGGATTTGCTGCTTGCTTCTGTCAAATGTACATATTATCCTTCATTATTTTTAAGCATCCTCAAGATTAACTCCTACTAGGAAACTAGGTACCAGTGCCTATTAGGAAATGCAATAATATCTACCTAATAATCATACTACCGAGGTGGTTATAGGACATTGGGAGGTTGATACTAGAGCGGCATGACTTGATAAGAATATTTGAATATGACTCTGGCAGATTACAATTACTTTCGTCAATATGATCCTACAGAAGGTTTACTCCCCACTAAAACGGGCACTAGTTAGAATCTGAGCCAACGGCCACAGAAGGTAAACACAAATTACGCTAGTGTTAAGTTTTCCTGCCAAAAATGCATGTCTCCTAATATGGTCACATAACTGTTTTCCCACTTTTTTTTTCCACACAGTTTTTGACTTTAATAAGTAAAACTGTATCTTTATAACGAAATAATTTATTTGAGGTAAGTAGAAAATGTAAACTCGCGTGATTATTACAACTGCCCTGGCTTCAACGGGTCTGTCTATATATTTCAACCGCCAGTGTGTTAACCCTTCACATAAAAGCCACGGTCCTGGGTGCACGGCAGGCGCTGACATGATAATAATAATCATGTCTGCAACATGCACGATTTTACATGGTACCCGGCCACATTTCGGTCAAACACAGAACTTGTAATGAGGTACTGGAGACTAGAAGTCACATATCAGCGTGCCACAGAGGTAAAAAATGAGCTGCGTTCGTTAGTGCGTGGCTCTGCGTTTGAATATAATATGCGTTAGTGTGTAGTAAACGGACGATATAACAAAAGCGGCGTGAGGCGTTTGGACACGGTTTGCACAGGACATAGGCAGACCGCTTAATTGAGTCCTCGTCTGCGGTGTACATAGGCGCGGAGGTTACGGGTGCCGCCTGCCCGCCCGCACCTCTCCTCCCCCGTTCACATCCTACACCCGCGCCTCTGTACCCCGCAGGCGAGGGGACTCACCTATAATATTGATGTTATATGAAATAAGTAAAACATAAATTAGATTAAGGGGCCGTATACGTAATTTTGCTGATTATGTGATTTTACAGACATGATTTAAACAGTTAAAATACTATTTTTAAAAATTTTTGATACATAACATGAAAGATCATTTCAATTTTGATGTAATAAATGAGCTACTTTTTTATTTTTATAATCTAAATTTGATTAATCGAACTCAAACCATCAATTGTTTTGTAAATTTAGCTGTAAGAGGTTTAAATATTATCACATATTTTTTAATCGTTTTGACGTCTTCGCGGTATAATGTATGGATCAGTTTTTACCAGTTTTATATAAGAGTAAAAAAAAATTAACAAACTAAAAATTTTGTAAAAATAGGTTAAGAATTGCTTTTGATTTCAGCTACTTAGAATAAGATATACATTAAATTAAAACCACAGATATAAACTTAAGTTCAATCTCAATCCATTTCATGAAAATTAAATTAAAATAATTAAAAAAAAAATGGCAGTTAAAAATCTTTTAAAAATCCTTTTATTTCAAATTATAAAAACACGCAATTAAAAGATACGTATAAATATCAAATAGATCAAAATAGTTCAATAACCATAATGGCCATCAACTACGGACTCACACAAACCAGCGACCGTACACTCCCGAATGTGTGTGTGAGATTTCAGAATATCGTCTAGAATTATTGTATAGGCCTCTTAATTCTTTATAATCCTTAATAATAACTTTATACAGTTTGTATCATATTTATCTTATTATTGATTATTGTTTTAGATGGCACACTTACCTTTTGTGGATAGTTATTTCAAATCCTAGGCAGCATGAAATAATATATTTATGTAATATTTATTTTAGTTATTATTTTTTATTTATCCCAGGAAGAGTATACTTTTGCAACAATTTAATAAAGGTTATGAACCTATAATATCATAAAAAACTTGAAAAAACTTTGTACAAAATGGGCAGCTACCATTTTGTACCTGAACTGAGCCTTTGATTTGGACAGGATTTGGCTAGGATAATTATCGGAAGCTCAAATGCTGATTGGTTAATATAAAACTACCTTTGTTTTTACCCAGAAAAAATGGAATGATGCATACCTCTCTCACCTGGGGGAATGGGAGGGGTTAAATGGGACTTGCTACTAAAAAACCTAGTTGTCCTGCTGGACGCCATGTGTCAGGGATAGATGCTGAAGCACTCATCTGCGGCCCGGAAGACATTTGGCCCTCCATAAAGGACAACTCTGTAGGGGGGGGCGAAAGGAGCCCGCACCCCCACATCTGAATGGGGCGAGCAGAACATCGCATGCGCCACTTTTTGGGTCTAATCTATTTAGCGATGCGGTGGCACTGCACCCACCGCTTAGATCTGAGTAATATAAAATGATCTAACCTACTCACCAAATGAGTAGGGCCTTCTGATAGGGAATTTCACCAACCAGAGCATTTGTCAAGTATATCAGCCAATCAGTGCTCATAAAGTGATTGTAATTCTCGATTATCCTAGTATTCATTAGACTTTCACAAAGATCCTAACATTAGCTAGGAAGATTGAGAAAATCTTTTTTAGTTACCAATGATCCATTTCAAACTGACCTAGGTTTTTTATAATTATCCATATTTTACCTCTATGTTTTGTCTAAGTTGCATCAGCAACATGGTCATGAGACAACTTCCAAAAACAGTTAATAAATATTTTATATTATTAGGGTGTTAGGTCTCATTTTTAATATAAAGCCCTAAAACTTAGAGTAAAATTTTCACTGAAAAGGGTGTTATGGTATTACATATTATGAGTATGTAGAAAGGGTATTTATATCAATAATTACCTCTCCCTGAGAATTATAGTAGATCAGGGCTTCTTGTGTAAGGACCACACACCGCGTCTTATAATTCACCAGTGTGAGCAACTTCTTATTCTGAGATCTTTTGATCATAATAGATTTGAGGAGCACCTCATCGTCGTTTAGGTCGGCCATAGTTACTGGAATAAAATATTGTAAGTACATACTTATTATTATTTTATATTAATTATTGCAATAGAAATAATCGACTGGAAGGTAGGAGTGTTTAAATCATTTATTACCTAGGTACTTTACATATAATGGAAAGGAATTTTCATTATTATCTACACTTACGAGGATATCGCCCATTGAATAACTTATTGTCAGATCACATTCACAAACTTTATGATATATTAATTATGATTATTATTGAAACTAATATTATGATATAAATGGAGCATCTTCTACGTTGTTATTTCAGAATAACCCATTAATTCAAAAATCATTCTAACAAAAATTTTAATTCTTCAAAAAACTAAAATCGCACCGCCCACAACAATCAAACATCCACAATCACAAATCATGAAATCACATTTGACTTTTGACATTAATAGTCAGACAGTTGACAGTTGACAGTCAGAACGCAATATTTTTCTTCTTTTTAACTCGCCATCTATGGTATTTCGAAGGAAAATATTATATCGCTTCTGAATATATGCCAACGACAAGAATAAATTATTTAAGTTCCTAGACATAATAATAAATTATGGGCAACGAAATAAAACGCTTAGAAGGTCCGTTAAGAACACAATATTATTATTGAATAAATTTCGAAGCAACTTCTACATATTTTTGTACTGGACGATTTGGTCCCACCACGGAACTTTTTTATACCGTGGGTCGCTCAGCGACATAGCCCGTTCATTTCATTTCATCATTTCATAAGAAAATGATATTTATAAAGTAAAAAGTGATAGTCTGTGTATTCATTTGACAGCTTAAACTTTAGAATGACAGTTAATTATTGTCCATGTTTATGACCAAGGAATTTGGGGTTCCTTGATATAGTGACCGAACCGGCAGACACAGATCAATGTCACCACCTTAAAGTTTTTCCCTTATATTTAGATTTTTTCATGGTTAGGGCATAAATGATTTAGATTAATTTTCAGGTTCTAAACGGTCAGGGGATTAAGGGAAAGTTTTGCTTTTCGTTAACTAATTAATAATTAAATAATTGAATGTGTGTAACGAATTTTTACTTATATTGATGTATTCTTCTTACAACAATATTAAGTACATAATAATGTATTATTTTTCATTCAACTTGGGTTATTATTACTTTATTTTCGCTGAAGGGAGCAGATATCGAAAAGAAATACTACTTAATTTACCGTTGTAAATTGTATTTGAGATAAAACTTCGCATCCGCGTAGGTATCGTTTCCGCGATAATATCGGGATAAAATGGCTATAAAATTAAATTAAGAGAAATTATGTCTGCTGAAATGAAAGCACAATAATAATATATTAAAATACATCAAACCTTCCCCAACATTACTTTTTCATAACCTCAATTAATTTAGCTTAAATAAATTCTAGGAATAATATTTGGAATATTATACCATATTATATAGATAATGCCACGAGAAATTATTGACTGATTGACTTTTTGGGAGAATGGCATTTGTGGTGTTGTCATTTACTGTGGTTATGTGCAGACCAACAAATCGATAGAATGTGACAGTTTATAGTAATATATAAAGATCAAACGTAAAAAAAAATCAAACAGACGAGAAAATTAAATAAACTAGAGTTCCAAAACGATTTGCTTAACATCAAGAGAGCAAACACGTTAGATAGGTACTCAATTTAGACACTAATAAGGTACAATAGTACCACTGAGCATATAAAAATAGTACAATCACAATGGGACGGATACACAATAATAATCATAATATAACATCATAATAAATTGATATTATACATATATATAACAATTTTATTTTATTAATATGTATATATTTCTTTTTTTATGTTAGTGAGTGACAAGACGAGCTCATCAGATGCCTGATGGTAAGAGCATCATGATTGCCCATATCAGACACAGTGCCACCCAGTATTATAAAATACTAAATTTTGCGTGGCACTGCACTGCGCCTATCACCCTGAGATATGAGTTGTTGAATCTCATCATGCCCAGTAATTTCGCTGGTAACATTGCCCTTCATACCGGAACACAGTAATGTTTGGACATTACTGCTTGGCGGATGAATAACTGGCAAAGTTGTGGTACTTCCCCAGGCGGCCTCCTGCAAAAGAGGCCTACCACTACAAAAATAAAAAAAAATTCCTGGCCAGGGTAAATCAAAATCAGATGCTGGCTACCCTGCTGCAAACTGTCAATGTCACGCTATCAGCAGACTATCAGAATCCACTGAAGTATGAAACCGAATCAGACGACGAATCAGACGCAGACATTTCACGTTAGCAGTACTCGTAGACAGAGAAACCAATCCACAGAACACATATACAAGAACCAATCTGTCTACGGCAGTACTAAAACTAATATCTGTGGTAGTAGCCAGCAGCACAGAAAATTTAAAGTTAGCAGAAAGCAGAAATTAGTACCTTTAGTAATAGTATTCTGTGATTAGTACTAATATAGTGATCTGTGGCAGAAATATTTCTATTTGTTCTGTGCAGTGTGCAGTGTGCAGTAATCGGAATCAGCAATTTCTGTGCAGTAATAGTAAAATAGTAAAACATAGAATAGAATTCGTACTTTCGTAGTATTTACTATACATTTTACATACAATTTCAAATATCTTGAGAATCTTTATAATTTTAAAATTTGTCATGTTTAAAAATACTAAACTCTTCACATTTAACTTATAACTAGGTTTAAAATATTAACAGCATTCATACTTTGTCGATTGGAATCGATAAGCTGTCTGCTGTACCTACTATCTCTACAAAAAGGAACTCCGTTTGCTTGGGAAAACGATCCTAATTTCATTTACAATGTCTTCTGAAACGGCTCAAGTCAGTTCCTTGCCTTTGCCTCCTATGCAATACATTAATTTTTACACTGACGATAATGTTCGAAGGAATAGAGCTCCATTACCGCCGCGACCAATACATGACACCTATTCTATGTTTGGTCACACATTTAATGCTGATGATGCCATCATAAGATCATTGGAAAGTCAGGTAAGCCGCTTCGCTGGGAAATTACCTCACGCACATTTGCGCGTGTACAAAACTCCATGTGTGCAGTCTGTTTAGTAGGTAGTTATATCGTAACTTTTGTACGGGAATTGAGTAGTGTCCAAGGTGTGACGTGGCACCTTCCAAACAAACAAATGTAATCAAACCTAATATTGTAAAACTCAGTTAAAAAAATTAAGCCCTACAAGTTCCTTGTGCACCATAGACTCATTTACTGTCTACCCTCATTGATGTGCGTCAGATTGTGACATATTTGAATAAATCTTTTTGAATTAGTTTGAATTTGAGCAGTAGTAATAAAAGTTAGCACTGACAACATGGGCAGGCCCCCATTACTCCATACAAACACTCATTTAATAGCCTACTACCACTACTTAGAACACATAACATGTCTACACTCGTCAAATGTGCTTCTTTACGTAATAATAGTTATTATTCTTTGAAGCGGGTACCGGTCTCAGCGCTGTGTCTGCCTTCATTATAGCTTAGTGGCTATGGTTTAGGTACCTGACATGTTTATGCATTAGGCTCAACCCTTAATTATAATGAACTTACACATTTCACCAGTTATGACTTAAAACATAACTGAATGTGGGTACCTACTATGGGACTGAGTCTTAATTTATTCAAGTCTTTTTTTCTATACTGCTACATTGTATGTGTTTGTATTCAATTACACTTGCCTTACAGGGATTCAGGAGATTATACCCTATGCATTTTGAGAGGCGACGGGAACTCAAGAAATTAAATCATTCTCTGCTAGTAAACTTTCTAGACTTATTGGACCTACTAGTGCACTGCCCTGATTCACCTAAAAGAGCAGAGAAGACTGAAGATCTGAGTTTACTGTTCATTCACATACACCATTTGTTGAATGAATTCAGACCACATCAGGCTAGAGAAACTTTACGAGTTATGATGGAGCTACAGAAACGACAGCGTATTGAAACTGCAACAAGGTAACATTCCCTAGCGCATTTTTCTTTAAGTCCAAAGTACAGAGGCCCCTTTGAGATTATAGTCTAAAGGTAATGGATAGCACCTATCAGGGTCCATCTCTGAAACCATCTACAGAAGATGAGCTCAAAGACAAGTATGGGTGTGGGACCTATTGAGGCACTTTTGACAATTTTAATTTAATTTGGTATGTGACACTAACCAGAGATTATCCCTATATGCACTATTGCAATGCACCTAATGATATTCCCCAGTTAGTATTAGTTAGTACCCAGCTATTGTGGAAAATGGAATAATAAGTACTAGGCCTTTGGATGAGGACTGATAATCTGGGGCAATGAAAGGACTATGGCGTCTACCCGATACTTTGTTGAAAAACACATACAAAATTGGCAAACAATGACTCACCAACTCATTGAAATGGGCCCTGTATGCTTAATATTTATTATTATTGCTTCGAACATCTCCACCTCCTAATACTGAAACTTTTCAGAATAGCCAAATCTACTTTTTTATAAGAAATTTACTAAGTGACATGACTGACCACTGGAATAATTAGCAGTGTTTTAAATTTTTGTTGGCTCTCCAGGTTCAAGAAGCAACTGGACAAAGTTCAAGATATTCTGCAGAATGCTCTGCAGAGTCTGCCCGATCACACCGATATGGAATCTAACTTCAAAGTCCCTGTTGAGATTCTCGAGCAAATGGATTCCAGTGCCAATGATGTCTCAAAAACTGACCCCTGTTACGAACTAGATAGAATCATGTGCAATGTTGTTGATAACATGAGATAGGTAAAAAATTGTTGATACCTCAGGGAATTTTAGTAGATATTCATAAAAAAGAATGATGCTTATAGGATTCATTATTTAGATCTCCAATACAAAAAATACTGCTCAGATGTGTGCCAACATTTGTGGATTTTTCCTAGATAAAAGTTGACGCACAAATGCGGGCGCGGGACGTGTCAAGATGTATTCTTGTATGTTTATGGAAGGCAATACACGAAACGCGTGCACATTTCCTTGTATCTGACATTCGTCCCGTCTGCCCCCGCTTTGTGTGATTTTTTGTACCTAAATAATAATAATAATGTCTGTACGGAAATGTGGTTTCAGCTTGATCTTCGATGTACCATTATCATAGATGTCATACAGTCATGTGAACTAGCCTTTAAGGGGGTGATCCATTGGCGAGTAAACTGTTGGAACTTGGAACGTTATAGCATGTTGTATGGCGCTGAAAAGTGCCTTTTTTGTTGATTTTTTATTAGAAGAACTTGGAACGTCATTGAGCCGGCGAGCCAAAGATATAAACCGATCGGCTCGTCGGCACCAAAAATTTAACTCGCCAATAGATCACAAGTGATTTATGCATGAGCGATATGCCTGAACTGAAGGCAAGTCTATCATGCATAAGCTAGCGTATATGGCTGGCTTAAGAATGGGAACATGTAACATGTAGAAGATTAAATAAATAAAACGATCAGAATTTGTGTAAACACTTTTATTCATGAAGTTTATAAGAAGGCACTTCTTTGATCACAACAAAGAAGTACAATTTACCTGAAAGGTGATAAAAAGTAATGTCATTATACAGGATCACCCTTGCTTATGTCTGAAAATATAATTATTAAGAGGTTTCATACTTACAGTAGGTAGTCCATCTGGAAACTGCATATGCCGCCTTATATTGCAAATCTTATACCTTTATTAGAGTTAAAACTAAAATGAAATTACACTTCTAATACTTACCAAAGTACTGCCAATGCTACGTTACTCCATGCATAAAAGCTGCATTCCAGCTGATTTGAACTGATTAAACTTTTACATACCTAGTATACGGACTGGATGACTTCATTCAGCATATTATGTAGCAAAATTAATGTTCTGAAATGAAATGCCAAGAACAAAGAAAAACTCCTAAAATACCCCTCTTGCTGTGGCACCTTCATAACAAAACCTGAAATAATATGGTACGAATAAAAACGCAGGAAATATTAAAAAAAAACAGCTGCTGGACTTTCCTTCGCCTTTTCGACTTTCAAATTCCACCGCTTTTGTAAAGATTCTAATTGAGTAGTCTCTTTCAATAATACCAAAGACATCATTGTGTACTCGTTCACTGAAATTTTGGTATGTAATGTGGGTGTTAGAACACAACTCTGCCACATCTATAAAAAGTTGTGCAAAGACCCAAATGGAAGTCAATGATATGAATAAGACTTGCACTTTTTTCTGTCATAAGTCATGCTATTTCAATTTTGTGACGAAAATTTTGAAAACTGGTATTGTAATGGCATGTTGGAGATGGCTTTGTAGCATTGTTAGGTCCAATAATTAAGTTGTCAGGATGATGTAGGTTTTGTATCAAATCCATTACAAGCAGCATTCGTCAATTTCTTAATAGTTGCTACGCTTTCTGAAAGGCGCTCCGTTTCCCCTGAAGTCTCGTCTACCGTAACCGCGCCCACCCCGCCCAGAACTTGGCCCTGAGAACTTTCCAGCGTTGTTCAATCTCGAGCTGTATTTTCCAGAAGGAGGTGTGTACATTTTCAAGTTATTACGGTCGCCGCTTCGAGATCGTTTCTCTGGTGAACTCTTTTCTTCGCCATTATCGAAAGTGATTGGTCTGTGACGCTTTTGAGGTGAATTCTTTTCTTTGTCATCTGAGACAGTCTGTTTTTCCTGGAAGCAAAATGACCTTTAAATTTTTTGCAAAAGTTTTTTAAACTGATGATGTTCAGTGACATGTCAACATGCGGTAATACTTAGGATTTTGATTCAAGTTATGCTAAAAGTCATGTTTTCCTGTAATGTCCCTAGCCCCTTTGCTCTTCTTACAAACCTAAATATTATGTTCTAATTACCTCTTTTTCAGACTTTTTGGATTGGAATGACAGCTGAACTTTGCTCTTGAAACTAGGTGGAGTGCGGAAGATATCTCTTATCAGCGTGTTGATGTTGGATGTTGTCTTTAGGGCAGCAATCTTGATTTTGTTTTCATCGGAATCTTCTTTTTTCCCCTAAAATAGACAATGATTTTAAAGCAATATCATCACAAAACAGAAAGTCATACAATATTATAAAATCAGTCTGACAGTTTTGAAATAAAAACTAGTAGAACTCCAGGTTGGCCATGCAAGCTGTTATATTTTAACTTAGAGAAATTATAGCCAACCCATGAGCAGAAGTTAGGCATAATCCCTGTTACCCATATGCATACAGCGCAAATGTAAACTTATTATGTTCTTTTACAGTCACCATATAGTCCTGACTACAAAGGCATTTCTTCTTCCTAGCAGTTTGGACTACAGTTGCTCATAAAGATTACCAAGAAGCAGATTAGGTACATTATAAAAAAAAGGAATAGTACCTTTGTAACTTCCTTGAGTTTCTTTATGTATCCTTGTGTGAGTCGAGCAGTATATTGCAGACGTAGCCGTAAAGCCTTTAGTCTTGCAGCATCAGCGTTCAAAGCTTCCGGAGCCTTCCGGCAGAGGGAATGGAGAGCAAATAATGCACACTCCACATGAGAGAACTCCAACGAAGGCGCTGCTTTCGTCTCTTCAGCCTTTTCTTTATCGTCAGTTTTGTCTTTTTCTGCATCTTCTTTCTCTTCAGCTTCAACTGGTGCTTCGGGTAGATATTTCTGTAAAAATAATTTTTTTTCAATACTGACTGAGGAAGGAAATGTAAAGGTCCCCAAATCCCCGCAACTCGACGCCGATGCGCCTTTGTTGCATGTGGGTGGGAAATAATTCCTCACTTGAGCAAACCCTAGATCTGCTGATGCTGCAGTTGTTCTTAGGAAAGGCCAAGTAAAAGTACCTACAACCGATGAGCATGTATGAAAAATGTCATGAAAGTGAACAAAGCGAAAGTTGTATGTCAGGATTGTAGCAAGTGGAGGGAAATAGTCTCTGCCTACCCCACCGGGAACAAGGCGTGACTGTATGCATGTATTTAGATCTGCAAAGAATTTCAACATCCCTTTCAGGTTGCCAACAACCTGGGTGAGCAACCGCGGGGTTCCAAGGTACTGTCACCAGCGCATGAATATTTCCACTGTCCCGAATATTCACTGTGTTTTGCCACACATTAGTTGATTTTCAATTTCCGTTTCCACAGTGTCTTTTATATGGAACATGACCGTACATTACCTGGGACTTGTATAAGGGAGTGTATAATTATTGTACATTTTCATCCTGAAAACCGTTTTATTCTGGCCCTTTTACCCTTCAAACTGGAGAAAATCACACAATATTGGGTGAATGCTAAAGTACTTTCATAAAATCTTACCATGACAATATCATAGACTGTATCAATCTTCTTCTGTGCATCTTCCAAATCACTACAATGTTCGGTAACTTCAGCAAATATCTTGAGTAGATCCAGTTTAGAATCCGTGCCTCCTTCTGTAGTGGTTATTTCATCCCAACGAGGCAACACATAGTTACAAAAGAAGTTTACAAACTGATTTGAATCCACTTGTGCCTGTAACATAACATAATGATTTATTACCACTTTGACTGTGACTGCCCCAAAAAGACCAACAGTAACTGTGAATGAGGATCATCATCATTATCTCAGCCTTTGGTAATTCACTACTGAACAAAAGCCTCCCCATAAAGGGGGTTTGGCCACTACTTAACACGCTTGACGCAGCGGACACTGCTGTCCGTCCTCTGGATCTGTTAACCCTTAGCTGGCTCTTACGGCAACCATGGGTAGAAGGTGGAGCACTATTCTAAAGCCGGTAACTCCACAACAATCAGTTTGTCTGTGAGGGTGATTGAGGATATGAGAGAAAAATGTAAAGCTGAGGGATGAGAGACTGAAATGGCATAAGAGTGCCGAGGGGCAGGAAGTGATGGCTTTGATAGTTAAAGAGCTTTTATATACAGATAGTGAACAAACTGTGCCAAGCCATGTACCAAAACTGTAGAACAATAAATGGTCAGAGATTGTTATTAGTGCTACTTCAGTGAACAGTTTTATAAACAGACTAGATAAAAATTTACAAACTAATAAACTTTAATACACAAGTGCAGTGATAAGTGATATGGACACATCAGCTTATGCTGTTAGTGCATTATAAATAATAATAAACTTTAAAAAACCTTTTCTGATGGGTTGGCAAAGTGGTAGTGACTAGGTCTATTATGGAATATACTAGGGCGCATAAATTCCATATTGATTTATTTCATTCTTTTTTCATTATCATGAAGTAGGCCTATCCTACTATATTATTAATACAAAAGTTTGTGAGGATGGATGGATGTTTGTTACTCTCTCACGTCAAAACTACTGAACCGATTTGGCTGAAATTTGGTATGTAGATAGTTAAGACCCTGGAATAACACATAGGTACTTTTTATCCCCAATATTCTCACAGGAACGAAGACTAGAAGGGTGAAACCGCGGGGCACAGCTAGTATAGCATAAAAATGCTAGAAAGAACAGCTAGAAAGAAAAAAAGATAAATAATATGTTACCCAACCTTAACGAACATGTAAAATTACATCCAGTACTTAATAGTAATATTGAAACAATGGCAGTTTGATTAATTCAATCATTAACTATGAATGGGTACTTACAGAAAACAGTGGTAATGCATGCTGTGAGCACTGAATGATTCTCTCCACATATTCAGCGTCCTCTGGGTGCCAATCATCAGGAGTGAATGCCAAAGCAGCAACTATCTGTACCAGCTCCTTCTTTCCCAATGGTGTTTTACCAAGTCTGGACCAGGTGAGCAAGTCCATGATATGCTCAAACTCTTCAGCGACCACATCCTACAAAATCATTGGAAGTTAACATAGAATACTGCTTTTTGCATTAACTCCGCCTCCTTAGTTCTTAATGGCGGATGGAGGGGGCCATTGGTGAGCTAAGGTGCCGGTCCTAAGCCCGGATAAAGGAGGAAGGCACAGGATCGTATTGAGAGCAGTTACTACGGTGGCTGCTACCAATGCGACCCCTTTTTAGCACGTATGGGCCAACGTAACGGCGGTTCTACCGCTGGTACGAGGAACAATGCGCGCTCGGTTCTGTCGGTGAATGTGGGCGTACCCGGCAGACTATAACGCCCACCTGCACTAGGACCTGTGCAGTTGAGCGCCGTAAGCAGGGATGACGGAGTCCTGGGGGGCTGAGCTGAACGGCGTATGGGGCTAATTGCGCCAGGATGCAACACTCCCTCTTTGGTCCCGATTTCAGGCGAAACGGTGGCCCCCCTTGCTAGCCACTCGGGGGGAAATGGTCAAGATGCCCCGTCAGAGGGTCATCGGCGAGGTGGGTGGGGATTAGTAGAAGACCAAGTTGACGATGCAAGGGAGGGCTATCACGACAGTTGACAGGTGACCTGCCTGGCGTTCTGTTAGGCCCGAACGAGCGACCGATGCTCTGGTTGTTAGCTAACCCTGCTCTCCTATATCCTTTCCGGTAATCCTAACGCCACAGGCGTTCCCAAAGGTGCGGGCTCCATGGAGGGTGGGAAGCCGGAAGGATGAAGTTTTTCTAAGAACTGTAAATGGAAAACAGGTCTAAAAAAATAGCCACACAAGGCGCGGACTCTGGTTTACCGGAGGCTGCCCCTAAAGCGATTACTGGAAGCACCATGGCAAAAACCGTGGTAGCAATCCCGGAGTCGCCCAAACACAAGGATAAGGAACTGGATAAAACCAGGTCCAATCCTTCCACATCAGGAGTGCAAACTGGCACCGAGGGGAAACCCACGGAGCCCAGTGCAAACCCCGATCGCTTTTCTTCTTGGCAGGTGGTGAGCCGGAAGGGGAAGAACAAACCCCCTAATAAGGGGGGGAGTCAGCCCACTTCCAGCGGTCCCGCCACCGGTGCAACTCCCCAAAAAGGAGTAGCTAAGAGGCCGAAGAAAAGTCAAAGACAACGCAGGGCGGCCCAAGCGGCCAAACTGCGGGAGGGCCTACCAGGCCCCAATCTGGTGGAGATACCGGCCCAGGCTGGCAGTCCAGGACGACCACTAGCGCAAGCTGGTGGGCCGTCTGGCGCAAACCCGGAACCGACGACTCAACCAGCACCTCCTACAGGGAAGCCGTCTCAAGGGAGACCGACGGAGCGACCGAAACCCGCTACTGGGAAACCCCGCCAGCAGGCTGTAGGTACGCAGAAGACGGTCACCCCTGGGTCAGCGCCTCCCCCGCAACAGCAGAGGCGTCAGCTCAGTAGGAAGGAGCGCAAAGCTGCGAAACGTGCCCGTCTCGATGAGACAATTTCTCCTCGGGGCGAGCACAAGAAACAGCGTTTGTACACTCCTCCACAAGCGCCCTCTGCAAGTTACGCTAAGGTGACCAAATCTGACCTGGATGTTGCTGTTGTCAGCGATAAATCCGGTCAGATTTCCAAGGACCTGGCCGATACGGTGCTTCGTGAGATCCAACGTAGGATTCTCATGGAGGCTAAATCACCCACTCCGAAAGTCGTCCCGGTGTTTAACGGCAAGCCCACCCATGTGGATGGATTCCTTAAACTCTGGTGCGAAAACAAAACAACTCTGGAGTGGCTGAAACAGGTAATATCCGTAATGCCGCTGCCGACGGGCGAAAGTCTATCGGTACGACAGCAATCGGATATTCCACAACGGGTGAGATGCGGCATGGTGGTCCCGGACCCCCAGAGGTTCTGGGAGAACGTGAAGGATATCGCAATAGCGCTATCCTTCCAGAACCCTTGGGCGGGTATCGACCGCTGGATGCTGCAACGAGCCGAGCGACAAGCTGAGGGATGGTTCCTGGTACTCACAATTCCCGAGGACCTTATCCCGGCCTTGATAGAAAGGAAGCGGCGCCTCAACTTTAGTTGTGGCACCGTGTACTTGAAGTTCCAAGGCCAGGGACGCAAATTCGTGCAGGAGCCTCCGGTTAGTGAGCCAGGAACCAGCGGAAGCCAGACCGAGGAGAAGAAGGAGAAACCGGTGGCAACCAAACCTCAGCCAAAAACAAAAGACGTCGAGGTTGTAGAGGAGACGTCTGGCCAATTAGTGTTGGACAAGCCGACACCCTCGGAGGAGGAGATTCTCTCCGGGCCCGAGGGTGACGACCTAGACGAGCCGACCCAACACATGTTGGCCAACTTATACCTGGGAGAGGGCGAGGGGGGTACATCTCAGGATGACGTCCCTTTCGTCAGCTCTTAGAGTAGTACAGGCGAACCTCCAACATAGTCAGACCGCCACGGCTCAAGTGCGGAACTGGTTGGGGGTTCAAGACACAGCCGTCGTCCTAATACAAGAGCCGTGGGTTAGGACAGGCCGTATACAGGGACTCCTTAATAGAAGAGGTAAGTTATACGTCTCAAATGAACATGATACACCAAGAGCATGCATCTTGACGAGCATCAATGTACAGGCACAGCCTTTAACAGAGTTCTGTTCCAGAGATCTGTACGCAATAAGGCTTAATACATCACAAGCCATCAGTCAAGAAATGGTAGTGGCATCGGCCTACATGCACGAGGATGTAGATCCCCCGCCGCATGAACTAACAAGACTGATGACATACTGTGAAGAATCGGGACTCCAGGTAATCATCGGGGCCGACTCTAATGCACACCACCCATTGTGGGGGATGGAACAAACCAATGACAGAGGTAAGACACTTGTTGAATACTTATTCACAACTAACCTAAACATTATAAACATAGGATCGGAACCAACTTTTGTTACCAGACGTAGTAGAACCATAGTAGATATTACTCTAGCAACAGAAGGGGCTGCGGAACTCATTGAGGGATGGCATGTGTCTCAGGAGGCATCATGCTCTGATCACCGGTGGATCCGCTTCGATCTTAAGGTAAACATACCCAAGTTACCCCCCCGGAGAAACCCACGCAAGACTAACAAAGCCAGGTACCAGAAGTTCCTGGATAGTAGGCTTGCAGGAGACACCGAGTGGGGAAATGTGGAGAACACTTATCAAATAGAAGAACAGGTAAATACTCTAACCAGCACCATAATGGAGTGTTACCATGATGCATGCCCACTAACCGAAGCCACAGACGGAAGGCCCGGAAGCCAACAATGGTGGGGTCCAGAACTAGAACGTCTGCGGAAAAAAGTTAGGAAACGACTGAACAGGGCTATGAATACCAGTTCTGATCAGGACTGGGACAAATACAAAGAGGCTAAATCTGACTACAAAAAACGCCTCCGGTTCCGCAGTAAGTCAGGGTGGAGGAAGTACTGCGGAAACATTGAAACATGCGAACAAGCCAACCGTGTGAGGAAGATACTCAACAGACAACAGATTGGTCTGGGATCCCTCCGCAAGCAAGATGGCACATACACAAAATCTACAGCAGAAAACGAGCACTTGCTCCTGGAGACACACTTTCCAGGATGCAAATTTGTTCAAGAAGTAAGCTGGCAAGATAGAGAGAACACAATAACAAATAGGAATTGGCAATACGCCCAGGAGGTGGTGACAGAGGAAAGATTAAAATGGGCAATAAACAGCTTCCAACCGTACAAAGCAGCAGGACTAGATGGTATTATACCCGCACTCTTACAGTGGGGAGGAAATACCATTATATATAAACTCAAACCCATTCTAACATCTTGCCTAGCGCATGGGTACATGCCTAAAGGTTGGAGAGAAGTTAAAGTGGTTTTCCTACCTAAACCGGGAAAAAGCGATTACACAAACGCCAAGTCATTCAGACCCATCAGTTTAACCTCGTTCTTGCTCAAGACCCTGGAGAGACTGTGTGAGAGAGTACTGAGAGACAGAGTGTTAAAAGACATACCCATGCACCCAAACCAACACGCATATAGCTCGGGGAAATCGACAGAATCGGCTCTACACTTAGTGGTAGGCAAGATCGAAGAAGCTATAAAGAACAAACAAATCTGCCTAGGTACCTTCATCGACATTGAAGGTGCTTTTGATAAAACCACCTTCAACAGCATAGGGGCAGCTTTGGATAGACACAGAGTTGATCCTGTAATGTCGAACTGGATCAAGAACATGCTTAGCAAGAGAATAGTGCGAATATCGAGTGACTCAGAATCCGCACTAGTTGCGAAAGGATGTCCACAAGGTGGGGTTCTTTCGCCTCTTCTATGGAATTTGGTAATAAACGACCTCATTACCAAACTCAATGGACAGCACTTTTATACAATAGGATACGCGGACGACTTGGCCATCCTTATACAAGGAAGATCGGCGAATGTAGTTTGCGACCTCACCCAAGCGGCTCTACGCATAGTAGAACGCTGGTGTAAGGACTACGACCTATTAGTAAACCCGAGCAAGACCGAGACGGTAATGTTCACATGGAAACGGCTTCTAGGTAACTACAGAATGCCAAAGCTTTTTAGCACAGAGCTCCATCTATCCGAGGAAGTAAAGTACTTGGGAGTGATATTGGACAGGAAATTGACCTGGAACAGTCACTTGGAGAAAAAAATAGACAAAGCTGGAATCATATTCTGGCAGTGCCGCAGGATGATAGGAAAAAGATGGGGGCTAAACCCGAAAATCGTACTGTGGCTATACAAAATGGTAATAAGACCCACCCTATGCTATGGAGCAATAGCATGGTGGAACAAGACAAATCAAACGACGACAATAAACAAACTACAGAAATTCCAGCGACTGGCATGCTTAGCAGCCACCGGAGGCATGAGGACTACCCCCACCGCAGCGATGGAGGTCATGCTATCGCTTGAACCGCTGCATCTGTATGTAAGACAAGAAGCTGCAATGGCAGCGATCCGCCTAAAAACACTGAACCTATTGTCAGAGAACGGGACGCTTCACACAGGTATACTAAAGGAGGTGTACGAGGAGATACCTGTAACGATGGCGGTAAGCGACAAAATCCCAAAACAATTTGTCTTCGACAAAAAATACAAAATCCAATTAATGGAGGACCTCGAATCGTATGAAGGACTGAACCCAAGGGAGATCAGGATTTTCACAGACGGTTCGAAAACAAAATCAGGTACAGGTACGGGTGTCTTCTCAGAAGACTTAAACATCAGAATCTCGGTACCCCTAGGAATCCACAACACCGTATTTCAAGCGGAATGTATGGGGATTATTCTAGCAACACACGCCATTGCTGACAGGAAAGTAACAAATCAATCTATAAGAATACTATCCGACAGCATGGCGGTATTACAAGCCTTAACTAGCCACAGCATGAGTACAGGTTTAATATACAACTGCCATCAGAAACTCTCGGAGGTAAGTTTAAACAATAGTATTACCCTTCAATGGATCAAGGGACACAGCGGCTCTCGAGGCAATGATGCAGCGGACGAGCTGGCCCGGAGAGGCTCGGATATGGAGGCGGTAGGACCGGAACCAATAGTCCCGATACCTTTCACTCAAATCCGCAGTCTCCTAATACAACAAACCCGTAGCAAACATTCCACTTACTGGGGAAATCACAATGAGTGCAGACAGACGAAACTGGCGCTTCCAGAAATAAACTGTCGGCTCACAAAGGCGCTCTTACACCTGAGTAAGCCCCATCTTCGAACGGTCACAGGCGCCATTACAGGTCACGGACTTTTTAACAAACATCTATATGTTTTAGGTGTTACAGACAGCCCTCTATGCCGAGCGTGCATGGAAGCGGAGGAGACAGCTGCTCATGTCCTTCTCGAGTGTACAGGAGTAGCAGCATACCGGGCACAGTACCTCGGAACTCCGAGGTCGCTCACCGAGATTGTCAGCAACCTGAAAGGGCTGCTGAAATTCTTCGGAGAGCTAGGGTGGCTCGAGTGAAGAATCACACCCCACCCACACGCAAAATAGGCGCATTGTCGTCGAGTTGCGGAGAACTGCCTGCGTTATACTACTACTACTACTACTACTGCTTTTTGCTTTATGCTTTATTTATAAGGTTGCTTCACATGTCATGAGGGTCATGTGATGTGGGTCTCATGATGTGGGTGCAGGACAAGTGATGTTGCATTCCTTGTATTGGTATTTTATAGAACACACTATAGCATACTCGGTTAATGCAAGTTTCCTTGTATTTGACACCCATCCTGTCCCATGCCAACCCATGCATTTTAAACTGTAATGTCTTGTTATTGTCAAGTCAATCTCTAGTCAACAGTTTTCAGGGAAACATAATATTATTGAGAAAATAAATAAATTCAATCATGATGAGGACTATAATATTGCTAGGCATAATAAACTTAGATGTAGTGACAAAGATAGAGAAAGGATTGCTTAGATGGTTCGGACATGTGGAGAGGATGGACGAAAAGAGATTGACAAAGGAGATTTATAAGGCTAGTGTGAATGGTCAAGTCGGTAAGGGGTCGACCTAGGCGTACCTTTCATCAACAAGTTGATGTTATCTTAAGGAAAGACCAGGTCAAAAGTACCAACAACCGACAAGCAGGCATGAAGAATGTGATGAAAGTGGAAGAAGCAAAAGTTGTATGTCAAGATCGTAGCAAGTGGAAAGAAATAGTCTCTGCCTACCCCAACGGGAAGAAGGCGTAACTGACTGTATGTATGTATAATAAACTTGACAATGCATGTCTTAGAGTAACAAGGGCAGTGTTGCACAGTGGTCCTTGAGAGAGAGAAAGTAACACTACAATGATTCTAAATAAGCATGCTCCTGGTTTTCATCAGACATGCCTCTTTTACAGTTTTATAAAAAATCTATTACCTCAAGTATCTTCTTGCATTCAGCAATTATAACATCTTCAGCATCTTTATTAATTACTTCCCTTCCAAGCTGTTTCACTTTAGTTGCCAAGAACTTGATGCACCTTTCTCTTACTATTTCATTGGTTACTTCTGAATCAGTGCTCTGGTGGATTTGAGAGAAAAGACCAGCCAGAGCATTTTTAGGGTCACTTTTAAGTATGGTGAGCAAGGAGTTTGTGACCACATTGATTTCTGTTGCATCGTCTGACTGGAGGAGTTGAGCGAGGATGTCTGCTATTCTCTGGGTGTGTTCCTTGTGGTCTTTACACAGGTTTGGTAAGTCTTTGATAGCTTGTTTACGGATCTGCAAGCATTAGTTTCATTTATTCATAACATCACACCTCCTTTCTCTGAAATGTTACCATGTACCCACAGCCACCATAAGTACCCTACACTAATGGCATCAAGTGGACACATATCCAGACTACTGCTATATATAAATTGCATTACTCTTTCAAACTAAAACCACTAAACCTATTGAGTTGAAATTTGGTGTGTAGATAGCTGAGACCGTGGAATAACACATAGGTTACTTTTTTCCGTCATTCCCACGGGAAGATGTATACACGGGTGAAACCCCGGTGATATAGCTAGTATTATAAATGTGTAAGTTTGTGAGAATGGATGTCTGTTACTCTTTTACGTCAAAATTACTGAACAAATTGGGCTGAAATTTAAGTGTTTTAGCTTTTGATAATCACTCATTATGGCGCAACGTTCGTTCCACTTTGCTATTAAATAGGTTGTTGATTGTCTATACTATGTTTTAGATTGCTGTAGTAAAAATCTACTCACCGCAACATCGTCATCTTCACACAAATCGAACTGTGCTTCAATTGCTTGTTCCGCAAGTGTTGGAAAACTGCTGAAGAATTTCGCAATGAACTGCGACGCCAAACGCTTTTCTTTATCAGAGCCTTTCACTGCTGCCAGTATTTCTAAATATTCTTTTTCATGCTAAAATAAACGGATATCGTTATGGAGTTGCATGCATTTATCTTGAGTTTTATTTTATTACATTTTGTAAGTAAGGTTACCTTTGAAATGTCATCTTTGGCGTCGGCTAAAATACCATAATTTTGGTACAATTTCTCGATGTTATCGGCTGACATCTTAATTGTATTCAGAATTTTATCACAATCATAAAAACTATCATGAAATAATCAAGAAAATCACTAGATCACAGTAAATTCCAAAATCCACAGGTAGCGCTAGCGACGACAAGTAGAGCGAGGTTCCTTTTGTTCTGTGGAGCGAGGCGAGAGCAAGCCACAGGCCACAGAATACTAGAGCAAGCATAAATCAGTGCTGCCTGATCAGATACCTCAAAATACAGTATTGTGAACACGAATATGCGGTGTTTGCGAGAAAAATACAGTGTTTCGTAAATGAATATGCAGTGTATTTTAAAGTGGAATTTTAATGACGTTTTAAACGCAACAATAATATATTAAGGAAAAAAATATTTACACTTATTTGAAATATAATATCTCATAATAAACACAATATCCTCAAGCTAATCATCCATAGACTTTTGTAATCAATCACTATCACTGTCATTAATTAGTCTTTTTTTATAAATGTCTGAGTTTAATGATGGGATTTTTACTCCCTTACTGTTATTACACCAGACTTATTAAGGCTTAGGGACCCTGATTCAATGTAGGTGTGATAGGCCTTTTACCTCTGTAGTATGGGGAATACCCTACCACAGAAGAAATAATAGTACGAACCTATTTCCTATTTATTCCGTTGGACAGAAGCGTTCACAATTTTCGATAATATTTAGAGGATACGTTCATTTTAGCATACAATTTCTTTTATTTTTTACCAAAAAAATACAGGGTCTCTATACACTGTATTTATAAAAAAATTAAAATACAGTGTCCAGTAGATCGCAATAAAATATGGTAGATCTGCTGAAATTACAATGCATCTGGCAGCACTGGCGTAAATGAATGTAATCACAGATCATCGAATGTGAATTAATAATTTACGAATATACCGAATGTAATGAATGAATGATGACAGAGAAAATTACTACTATATGTCAAAACTGTCATTACTGTCAAACAAAGACTGCTGTCAAATGTCATACTGTCGTAGAATTTTTATTATTTTTAATATTAAGCTAGGCCGGTTTATGCATTTGCCAGTTGTATTATTTATTGTATTTTCTTGTCTCAACGTATTGTCAATATTAAAGTTTAAATTCAACCTTCATAATCATTATTTAAGCCTTAAAACGTCCACAGCTGGACATCCGCCTCCCCTACAAATCCATACAGTTCGGTTGTAAGTGGCTTGCATTCAGCGTGTTTCTGGTGTCCTTTATTAGATTGTTCACCTTGTGAGTGGACGTCGTAAGCTTGGGTTGCCGATCCATGGTCTCCATTCGAGAACTACTAACTTACAGCCCCATCGGCTATGTGCCCTGCGTCGATTGCCGCTTCACCATCCTAATCTACTGGAACATGTCGATACATTTCGTTCGACCATATTAATCTCGTTTAGATTCTTTACCTTAATTAGCTTACCAATAACACCACGTTTCATCGTGCTGAGATCTTCCATCGTCTCTGCCATGACTATTCAATATAGGGTAAGGTGGGGTACAATGTAGTACATAGAGTGGGTACAGTGTTACAGTGCAGATATCTCCATTTCTTTCACTTTGAGAGTGTGTAGACCAGTGAGTGTGTAATAATAATAAATCAATGGTGTAGACACAGTTTTCTCACGTGTAGTCGGTGGCCATCACACAACAGTTGTCATTGCCACAGTTAGGTTCGCGTTGAAGAAATATCAACAAAAATATTTCGGTATTTGTGCCCTAAAACGAAGAAATTTTTCCTAATAAACGTTATTCTTTTTCATTTCTTTCCTGGATTATTATATTAAATTTAGGTAGGTAAGTGATTGATAAGTTCCTCTTTTAACATTTTATTTTTTTATCATTATTATTTTTATCAGTGTTATTATTTTTATGATCAATAACATACTGGCGAAATGTGGGTGTACCTACCTATCTACTATGGGACTGAATCCTGGGTACACCTCTGCCTATCCTTTCAGGAAAAAGGCGTGAATGTATGGTAGGTTATTTATGTTTATTTTATGGTTGTAACATTGTGCTCCTTGCTCTGTAACCTGTAACAGAGTACCCCTGATACTGGGCTCATTGTTACGGTTGACTGATCTGATTAAAATTAAATACTTACACGTAGTTTTATGTGTTTACGTTAAAGAGGTTTTGAGTTATAGAAGGGTCAAAAGTGGCACCAAGTGGTTCGTGTAATATTACACTCGGCGCTGGCTAGCCAGTTCCTTTGCTTGAACTTGGCTTGACTCGCTGCCGCGTGTCTAGATAAGTAATTCTTACTAGTTGTGCCCCGCGGTTTCACCCGCGTAGACATCGTTCCCGTGGGAATATCGGGAAGTGTTATTCCAGGGTCTAAGCTACCTGCATACCAAATTTCAGCCCAATCTGTTCAGTAGTTTTGGCGTGAAAGAGTAACAAACATCCATCCATCTAACCAAAACCGCGCTAGATGGCGCTGGAGATGAGTTAGAAGTAGAACTCGCAAACGTTTTGTTCATCTGTCAAAAACGTAAAGGTTTTGAGTTAAAGAAGGGTCAAAAGTGGCACCAAGTGGTTCGTGTAATATTACACTCGGCGCTGGCTAGCCAGTTCCTTTGCTTGAACTTGGCTTGACACGCTGCCGCGTGTCTAGATAGGTAATTCTTACTAGCTGTGCCCCGTGGTTTCACCCGCGTAGACATCGTTCCCGTGAACATTATACTGAAATTTGAGATTTATAATAGTAGTATAAATAGCCTAATAATAATAGGCTATAACTCATTCGAAGTGAGACGGGCGCAGTACCCTGGATCTACTTCAAGAGTTACTAGGTACGCCGCTACGCTACTAATTAATAATAATTATCGAAGCAACATAAAACATAGATAATATGCTTCTTTCGACACCGCCTTCTGGTACAGTCTCTCATGAGACTCGAATTTGATGTTTTTGCGGATGGGTGGACGCTGGAAGTTGATATAGGACGATATAGGCTAAACAAAATTTGGTATAATTCTATTTCTTATAATATGGGCGGTATAATTTTTATTTGGTATTAAGTACCATCGACGAGGGAACCTATTATACCTCGTAAAGATGGGTATTACAGAGTACGCCGTATCGTTCAGAACATGCGCCGTCGTCTGTAGGCTGTAGGTCAGGTGTAAGTATATTTGACTTGTGACCACAACGCCCAGCGAGTAAGTAAATTATTAAGTAGGTACCTAAGTATCTCATTTTGTCAGTAAAGGTATTATATCTATAGACTATATATGTAGATACCATTAGGAATACATTCCTCAAATATCAGATAAAAAAATTGCATTAGTAACAAAATTCATTCTACAATTTAATTTTTTAACTTAAATTACACGCATTTATGAACATTTTTTTTTTCACCAACAAGCTGATGTCCCCTAGACCACGCACTCTCTGCACCAATCGTCGTGGTGGGCACTCTACCATTTGAGCTACTGTGGAGGTTAATAGTCATCGAAATTTTTCTATCCCTTCTCGCTAACGCCTATGGGGGCGTGTGTTTATCTATAGGTGATACATTTCGCATTCTACCCACTGACATGTCTAATGCCAATTAAAGTGTATTTTAAGCGAGTATTAGACCGCTTGGTCTATAAAAATCATTGAAGTTGAATCCTACTAGTATATAAAATATTAATGTTAAAGAGATGGGAAAAACAACTTGCCGAACCGAGTAAATCAAAAAAGTTATATGAAAACAAAGTTATACAGAGGACAAAGTCAAGTCAAAACGATCAAAGTCAAAACTATTTATTCACTGGTCACTATCTGACACTTTTGTATGTCAATGAAGATAAACAGTAAGGAGTCTACCGTGCGTTCGGAAAGATACCTTTACAATAAGAACGCAAAAGAACGTAGGTACAAGTTTCTTGTTTCGAGATTAGTTTGCTTTGCATATTTCCACAATTTAATGTCATATGGGATTTTGTTGTGCGGGTCAGCTGCTATAGAAACTATCTTTATATTACAAAAACGTGCGATTCATACCATCTATGAGATGCTTACACGCGAATCTCTTAGAGAATTATATTACTTAAGAAATAAACATACTGACCCTGCCACGAATATAACCAAACCAAATATTGTAAAACAATCAGTTGAAAAAATGAAGCCCTACAAGTTTCTTGTAGAACGCACAAGAAACTTGTAGGGCTCTTGTAAAGGTATCTTTCCAAACGCACAGTAGACTCAACTTCGATTTCAACCTTGCATGGAAACTTTTCCAAAGCATTCTGTAAACAGCGTAGCTTTCCGCGTAGCTACAAAATCTATACACATATTTATTTTGTGGCGTAGTGCTAGCTTACGCCTACGGCTACGGGCTACGCGGATCTTTATACGATTTGGCTTCATTCCGGTTTTGCTGCTAACTTGTTTCTCATTCAATTTTAATTTGCTATAATAATATAAGATAGTTATACTTATAACTTACTAAATAAGTAATATTGTAGCTATTATACCGGCTACTTAGATACATTGGTTTATTTTTAACTGGCTTTGTGATGAAAAACTTATCTCCCTGCAGTTTCTTAGTCAGTATTCTCGTATGTTTTTTTAACATGTAATTAAGTACCTATATATCTACCTAATGTACCTAACGTTCTTGCACGACAATGCACGCTCGCCAAAATGCTAATGGTAAATGAGCAAAACATCTAGCGTGGTGCTCGACGACGCTCGATGTTTCGATTCAATAAAATCGAAAAACGGTGGATGCTCGATATTCTCAAGTCTATCACCACCTTTAGGTGGTTTTTCTGTGCCTATATAGTGTATAACAAATATATAAAATAAAAATCGTTTAATTCAGTCAAAGACCATAGGTGAAACACAATCACACAATATAATTAATTCAATGATAATGAGTAACGTTGATAATTCTTGGTAGAATGTAAAAATAAGGTAATTGTATACCCTCTTGGTACCAACTAAGTACTCTAAATACCTAATAAAAGAGCTACTTACATTAAAACATAAAGCTTCAATGTTCATGTTAAAATACCAAATAACTTTAAAATATTGAATAAAATACTGGACAGGGGCAACAAAAAAAATATGAACAAAGCTATAATGAAGTCGTCATTATAGCTTTGTTCATATTTTTTTTGTAATTAGGCAAATGAAACGATATCGAGGCTGTGGCAAATGAAACGATAGTGTGCGGCGCGGCGCTACACTTGGACAGACGGATCACGGATCACATGTACCTATGGAGCCGCGGGCGGGTCGGTGGCGTATCATTGGCTCAGCGAAGTACCGCCTCTCGCCGCCGTTGTCGCAGCCCCTCCCGTTTTCTCCATCGCTGCCTCCGGCACGTCGCTGCCTCCGCTCAGTCGCGATTATTACCTGACGCGCGGTGTATCTCGTGCCCATAACCGAAAGGTGGTGTTGTGTCGGCGAGTGTATGTGCGATGCTCGGACGGTGATCGAAGCATGGTGAATTACGTCAATCCGCTCGCCATGTACCAAGGCAAGGGCGGGCAATATGGGAGCGGGTGGTACGGATGGCAACATCAGAACTTTGAGGAGCAGCAATGGTGTGCGTGGAACGGTGCGCCGGCGGGCGGGGAATGGACGCCGGAGCCTCATCACTTCCCGAAGCGTGAGCCGGGAGATCGGGAGGTGGCGGACATGCCCTCTCCGGCGCGTGGAGACTTAGCCAGTCCGGGGGAAGGTTCGCCCGGCTCCAGGCCCGCGCAGCCTCCCGCACCGCCGCGATCGCCATACGAGTGGATGAAAAAACCCAACTATCAGACACAACCCAATCCAGGTTTGTACTTATAGATAATATTATTATACGTCGAGAAGAAAAGGTTCTTGTGTCTACAGTCTACCCATAGTTATGTTGTTACCTATCGTTATGGATCAATAATAAAACGAAGGTAGACGAATAAACTTCGAATAAATTAATTAAAAGAAAATAAAAATCTTAAAAAAATAATATACCTAACCTAATTATAAAAGTGATTACTGTTACGCTTTAAGAATATGGTTGCCTGGAAGAGATCACTCTGAGCGATAACGCCGCCAATTGTTACACGTTTTCTAGTTTTAAAATTTATATTTTTGTTGTTTTCTGTACTACCTAATTGTGACTAATTGACTAATTGTAACAATAAAGAGTTTTCTATTCTATTCTATAGACTAGTTCCCAGACTTATTGTTTTCTGAAAAATAATTTCAGTTGGTAAGTATAGTATTTTTTAATTCCCGCAATTTGCAATTACTTAATATTATGTACCTACGGGCAGGTAGGTACATAGGTAGGTAGGTTGCTAGGTAGGTATACCTAGCATGTGAGTAAATACCTGGCATGGGATCTTTTGATAATACTTTTACACACTAAATTCTTAATAAGTAGGCGTATGTATATACCTAGGAAGCTGAGACTAATTTTTAGTTTTCATAACACGCAGAAAACATTTTTAAGTACCTCATAAATTAAGACTTGGGACCAATCTGTCATTTGGAACCAGTGCTGTTCGGCCGGTGATGATAATGCGATCCGTCTGATTTCAACTCCGGCAGGTATATAATATGTGGCTTCTATAACCTATGTGCTATGTAAATTTTCTAGCATGGACTATGGACATTGGGCGGGCATGTGCACACTATTTACATAATTTCAATTGTTGATTGTATAATAAAGTAGGTACGCATATATACCTAATAGTTGGCCTTTATAGCCACCATACCATATTAATCTCATAACATTAATATTTAGGTATCTTTCTATTTTATATTCTGCTATCCAGTGCCAGGTTAATAGGTAGGTACCTAGGTACCTCGCTATTTAGATCCTGCTATGGGTAGAGCGATGCTATGGGTGGCATGGGTGTAGAGGAGGGTACGACTAAAATTTAAAAGCAAGCAAGAATGTCAACTTGTTATATTTTTTATTTAATTATTATGTTGGTATCTACTTATAAGTGCAAGCTGAAGAAAACAATTTATTTATAACGCTTTGTTTATTACTATTATAAAATAGTTGTACTACCTACTATTATTATTCAGAGAACTATTGGTGGTAGAATAAAGTAATGTAGGTACTAGGGGTTTGTAGTACTTATCAATCTACAAAATAGTAAACGGATATTACCTATATCCATCTATTTTGGTTTGTCACAATAATCGTAGCAATATTTTTTTTGTTATGCGCTGTGAAAACTATTGGTGGTAGAATAAAGTAATGTCGGTACTAGGGGTTTGTAGTACTTATCAAAATCTACAAAAGAGACCGCGGAGAGTAATTTATCCATCTGTTAAGGTTCGGTCACTGTAACAGAACAGTCAATAAGTAATTTGCGTGCGCTGCGTAAATCATTAGGGTATAAATATCACGAATTGACTGCTGTTAAAACGTTCACTATACCTACTTCTGCTACCCGTGCGAAGCAGGGGCGGGCCACTAGTATTATATAAAACAAAGACTCCGCCGCGTCGGCATGTCTGTTCACGATAAACACAAAACAGATTTTAATACGGTTTTCGCCAATTGATGGGGTGATTCTTTAAAAAAATGTTATATTGTAGTTGTATACCTATTATTATCACAGGAACATGTTATAAACATAGTAATATAACGTGTTTTATTAGTGGGACGATATGTGCCGTGGACGTTGCCCTGTTATATAGTATAAGTTATATATGTTACTTAGTTTGGACTCGCCCTAATTGACAAAACCTTTATTAATAACGAAATATTCATAACATAACATACATTCACGCCTTTTTTCCCGAAGGGGTAGGTAGAGGTGTACCCAGGACTCAGTCCCATAGTAGATACACCCACCCTGAAATATTCATAACCCGCAAATTTACCAGCGTTTTTGATAATCGTTTCCGTAGGAACATCCAGATAAAAAATACCCTATACCAATTGAGGTACCTACCGGTGTTATTTCAGAATCTAAGCTATATAGGTAAGTATATATATATAGTATATACCTAATTTCAGTCCATTTAGTTCAGTAGTTTTGACGTGAGGTTGTAACGAACATACACGCACACCGACAAATTTTCGCATTTCGCAAGGATTGTTAATATGACAAAATTAAGAAGCTGGCTATAAACTACCTATTTGGTAGCCAGCTTTTTAAGATGTATTGCTAGATAGATACTAATTGTTTATAATAAATTGTATAAATAGTTTATAAAACAACCGCTTTAAATCAAGCCAGGCTATGTGAAGCATTATACTTACATAGGTACCTAAAGTAAACGAATATTACAATTCCTTATTGTTATAACATAACTACCTATGTCATTTATTGGCATAGCTACTGCCTAACGAAGTGACTAAGGTTTGCCGTTTGATCTTGAGCTCTTTTATCTAAACGTCAGATATGTACTAAGCTGTGTAGTTAGGGTAAATCGATAGATAATCTACCCTATAAGGATATTTTTTTTTCATATACCTACTTAATTTAACAAAGGTCGCGAAACGAGCTTAGTAAATAAAATTTGAGCTCACTGCTTCGCTGCCCAGCAGGACATCTCTAGTGAAAACGTAGATAGGTATATGAATTAATCAAAAATACATTGACATTAAGCCCAAGTAAGTAGAAGTGGGATTCATAGCTATAAACTGGGTGCTTCTCATGTAGTGCAGCAACACTAATTTAAGGGGCCGTATACGAAATTTTGCTGATTATGTTATTATACAGAAGTGATCTTATAGTAAAGATACTGTATTTTTAAATGTTTTAATGCATGACATGAGAGATTTTTTCAATTAATATCAAATTAATGAGTTACTTTTTTATTTTTAATAATTTTATTTTTATGAATAGAACTCAAAACAACGACCGTTTTGTAAATTTTGGTATGAAGGGTTTATATCACATAATTTTGAATTATTTTGACGTCTTATCTGTATGAAAAAATTACAATTTATTGTTGTAAAAGTCATCTATATAATTTATGGATCACTTTTTACCAGTCTTATATAAAATTTCTGAGTAAAAAAATATTTAACTGACTCAAATTTTAATGAAAATAGGTAAAGAATTGCTTTTGATATCGGCTACTTAGATTTCATTACATACGAATTTGAAACCACAGAAATAAACTTTAGTTCAAAATCAATCCATTTCCTGAAAATGAAATTCAAATATATAAAAATATCTTTTTAAAAACCCTTTATTTAAAATAATAAAAATCACGAGAGTAATAGATACGTAAAAATATCAAATACATATATCACAATATTTTAATATCCTTACTATCCATCGACTACTCCGGACTCACGCACACCAGCCTTATGGCTTAGCACATCTCAGGTAGAAAGTGGAAATACACCGTTGATCTATTATATCTACATTTACACTACTATATTATTTCTACAGCACAAGCTACGGAAAGTGGGAAAAGCTGCCCCACTTTTCCTTTTTCTTGCTTACCTCACTTTGTGTCCCACCTTGGTTGGTGCCTTTTACTAGAAATTAACCTAAATTTTCTCACTGTAAATAACTTCGTTTCTAGTCTTGGAATAATCAAAGTAGTTGCCCTGGACGTGGACAACGACAACGATCAAATCAATCCTGATATAAGCTTTCTGGTATTTTAAAAATAACCTTTTTTATGACAGAGAAGTGCCTATCTTAAATTTTCGAGTTATTTTTATTTTAGTTAAGCTAAACCGGCTTGGGAGCGTGCTTTTTCTCGCCAGTTTTAGTAGATTTTAAGAATTCATTTCACAGTCAATCAGTCGAGAATCAATGTAATTGCTGCAGTTTTTGCCTCTGTTTTGATTCGCAAAGCTTCGAAATTGTTACTTTTTTATGATCAAACACGTAATACTATAATGATTGGTCAGATAAGGAATGTCATAAGGACAAAGTGCCATTGATCTGTGTCTAAATTGGTACAATTTTGAAGTAGGTAATATATAACTTCACGCCTTTTTACCAAAGGGGTAGTCAGAGATATACCCAGGACCCGGTCCCATCGTAGGTCCACCCACTCCATCAGTTATGTTTGTATAAGGTCGCATGTAATAATGGTGCGATTTTTCATTTATTTTAATATAATATATTTACGAATGGAATTTAATAAATAGCATAGGTAAATAGGTACAATAAGTATCAGAGCTAACAATAATGGGATATTACTTATACCGGCTTTTATCCACCTACCTATTCGGTAAAATTAATAAACTTAATCGATAACTGCCAATATAAATAGAATGAGAATTATGGTCCAGGCGAGCCATGATATCGGTTTAATGCAACATTTGATGTAAATCACAATCCGAATAAACTACTTATCCTATATAATATTTTCTTCTTACCTTATTATGTTCTTTTTTTTAAGCTTTGGCAATTGCCTGTGCTCTTGTCTCGCTCAGAAGAGGGTTCTTTCCGCTAGCTCACAATGCCTTGTCAACACTATTATTGACGATCATGAAAAACCAATACCAAATAGTAATGCTTAATCGACCGTCAAATTACTGGATATACCAATATTACTCTTTGAACTTTAATGTTAAGGCGGTTGCTCTTCCATATAAAATAAAATCCTAAATAGGGAGAATGAGAGAGAAAAAATTCACTCAATTATTTATGGTTGACTCTTGATTTGCCCTTTATTTGCGCCAAAACATAATTTAATTGGTATTAGAAAACTGTGAGCTTTTTTTTCATATCTATAAAAAACATTAATGTAACCTAAAAATATTGATTTACCAATTTTTATAAATATGAAAAAAACGTAAGCTTTTTTCTTTACAAAAATATGTTTTGGCGTGAACAAAGGCCAGAACTTCCAGACAACCGTGCAGGGAGAGGAAAGGAAAATAGATCACATTCGGTCGGATGTGTTACAGAGATAATGTCAAAATAAATACATGCATAAGTACATTAAATACATTATACCTACACTAACCTAAAACATAATAATATTAATACAATAAACGTTTGTGACAACTAATATTATATTAACCTATTAGATGCTAGATAATTTTATAACTAATAATAATAGAATGGAATGCGAAATTAAATTCTTCAAGTTTGAAAATACTCAAACATAATATTTTATAGACTAAGTTAAATCGCACACCTGATTCAGATGTAGCGAATTGTAATTGTAAAAATGTAGATTGTACAGGACCCAAAAAACCTATTGTAATAACCTAAACCTGTTTAATTATAACTATTGACATGAATTTGCATTTCGATAATATTTTTCTATTTGTAGTATGATAATTATTGGAATCAGTATCAGTATCAGTTGGGAACTCGATTCTAGGACAAGCAGTCCGACTCGGTAGGCCCAACTTCGAGAAGGAGGTCAATCGTTGAATCCAACTAGGCTGGGCAGCGTTCGGAAATCTACGCAATGTCTTCTCGTTCAAAATACTTCAGTTCCTCAAGTCGAAGGTCTTCGACTAGCGTGTGTTACCAGTGGTGACTTACGGACTTGAAATGTGGTTTCTGAATGTGGGCCTTATCAGCAGGCTCAAAATAGCGCAACGAGCTATGGAGAGGGCTATGCTCGTAGAACTGATGGCTGATGGGACTGCAAAGTTTTCGAATGGAGACGGACCGGCAAGCGTGGCGTAGGACTTCCACCTACAAGGTGGACAGATGATCTGATAAAAACGGCAGGAACACGCTGGAGGTGGGCCGCTTACAACCGGATTGAATGGAAATCTATAGGGGAGGCCTATGTTCAGCAGTGGACGTCCTATGGCTGAGATGGTGATGATGATTAACTATTGGAAATATGATTATTGAAATGAAGGGGATTTTTAAACTTTTGTATTATGTAGTTGTTTAATTTAAAAAAAAAATTATTAAAGTTTTTCACATCCGCGGATGTGAATGCGGATGCGGATTTCTGAAGGCTCACATCCGCGGATGCGGATGCGGATGCAGATGTCCAAATCTATGCGGAAGCTCCGCATTTGCGGATGCGAATGCGAATATTCGCAACATCCCTGAGTCACCACAATACGTAATGATTTCTTTACAAGAAAAAAATGATGCACCACAACAAACGCGTCGGATCTCGTCACCAATTTTTTCGCTCCCGTTGGTCATTGTCAAGTGCGAACGGCACGCGCCATTCGCCAGCCCCGCCCATTTTCTTTCTTGTCGCAACTTGTATTACATCCGCATCCGCATGAAAATCCGCATTGATTATTGCGGATGCGGATGCGGATGCAGATGTCCAAATCTATGCGGAAGCTCCGCATTTGCGGATGCGAATGCGAATATTCGCAACATCCCTGAGTCACCACAATACGTAATGATTTCTTTACAAGAAAAAAATGATGCACCACAACAAACGCGTCGGATCTCGTCACCAATTTTTTCGCTCCCGTTGGTCATTGTCAAGTGCGAACGGCACGCGCCATTCGCCGGCCCCGCCCATTTTCTTTCTTGTCGCAACTTGTATTACATCCGCATCCGCATGAAAATCCGCATTGATTATTGCGGATGCGGATGCGGATGCAGATGTCCAAATCTATGCGGAAGCTCCGCATTTGCGGATGCGGATGCGAATATTCGCAACATCCCTAGTATATACTATGACATTAAATTTTTACGCCTTCTAAGTAAAACATGCGGATGACTACTTACTGATAGCTGAAGATAATTTGTTATGATCATTTGAATGTAAACATGTTTATACAAATAAATAAATTTTGATTTTGATTTTAAAAACCTCTGTGACAATAAAGTATTTGTATTTGCATAAACTACATAGGTACATAATCATTCAAATATATACAATATAATATTTTATATATACATATAAATAAAATATCTATATTATATATAGGATAACACAATTATACAAATGAGGAAAAAATAAATCTTAAAGGAAAAAAATGAGGAAAAATTAATCTAAAAGGAAAGAAAGACTGCTAAATCGATAGGTAGTGGGTTATAAGGGACACGAGGTTTAAGCATTGGTTATTGTTAATTGGTGTATATTAGTCTTAAAATAAGTACCTACTTATAACGTTGTTTTTAGCTAGATCGCTTAATTGAGTCCTCGCCTGCACAGTGGTGCCCGGGGGCGCGGAGGTAGACGTGAACGGGGGCCGGGATAGGTGCGGGCGCCCCTCTCCGGTCTTATATGCACCTTAACCCCGCAGGCGAAGACTCAATTAAGCGGTCTATCGATAGGTGTCTTACGTCAACAATTTCTCTGTTCAGGCTCTCGTCTGCGACCGCACTCTCACCGGCTGGGAAGCGATGAAGAGGCGGTCGAAGATGGACGCATGCCTACGGGACTTGCGTGTATTACAAGTACATAGATTTTTTTATTTTTCTAGTTATTAAATTCAAACACATAAAAATAAGTAAACATTTTTTGGAAAAACATAAAAGGAATCCTTCCTTTCTTTGGCTTATATTATCTAAATTCATATACTTATTACTTACTAGATAACTTTTATAGCTTTTTAGATAAGGAAATAGATAGATAAAAGTGAAATACATATATATATATATTTTTATTAATTACATTGGGATGAGTGAGGAACACTGATAACTAACGAATATTAATTCAAAATTTAGCTGCCAGATGAGCGAGACATAAAAATGGGATGAGAGAGGAAAATACTAAATGGAATGAATCTGATGGATGAATACCGACCATCCCACCCTATCCTACTATCCTACTAATATGATAAATGTAAAAGTTTGTAAGAATGTATGGATGGATGTTTGTTACTCTCTACGCTAAAACTACTGAACCGATTGGGCTGAAATTCGGTATGTAGATAGTTTAGACCCTGGAATAACACATACTTTTTATCTCAATATTCCCACGGGAGCGAAGCCTACGCGAATGAAACCGCGGGGCACAGCTAGACATAATTTTGATGATTAAAAAGCACAAAACTTAAAAATGAAACGAACATATTTAAATTTAAAAGCTTTTTTAAATCAGTCTGACGTTAAATAATAGTATTATTATTATTAACTCATCAAACCTGTTAATTGGCTATAGTTTAAATACCAGCAGTGTGAAACAGCGAATTACTTCAACAAATATTAAGAAGCCATTATTTTTATTGCATCACTGCAATAAACAGATCATAAACATTAAATTACCTGCGTTTTTGACTATTATTGTCGAATTGATCATCATCTGTTGATTTCAAACAGATAATGTAGATAGATACTTAGGTATATCTATACTTTGAAAATGTATAATAGGTCTGTACTTATATTCTTGTGGAATTAAAAATAGAATTTATCTTAAAAGGCAAGAGCACGCAGGAAAAGCCATAGGTAGGTAATAATGGAATTAAAAATAAATGAATCTACAATAAAATACTTATTACTTACTAAATCAGTAATTTGTAGTGGTAGGCCTCTTTTGCAGGGGGCCGCCTGGGGAAGTACCACACCTTTGCCCTTTATTCATCCGCCAAGCAGTAATGTGCAAACATTACTGTTTCCCGGTCTGAAGGGCAATGTTACGCGAATTACCAGCGAGTTTCAACAACTGATATCTCAGGGTGACAGGCGCAGTGCAATGCCGCGCAGAATTTTGAAATTTATAACACCTGGTGGCACTGTGTCTGATATGGGCAATCATGATGCTTACCATCAGGCATCTGATTTGCTCGTCTTGTCACTCACTATCATAAAAAAATAAAAATATCAGTTTTTAGAAAAACCTTTACTTTTATACATTCGTGCAAAAGTCTTTTAATTAGTTTGTGGAAGCTATAAACTTTATAGCATAAAGCATTACAGGTAGGTAAGTGTAGATAGTTACCTATGTATTTATGGATCTACGTTTTTATTAACCATAATTTACTGCAAGAAAGTAATAATTACTACCTAAATTTTCGTCAACCACTGGGTCATTTTAACCACATAAACTTTCATGTTTAGTTTGGTAATATAAGTGACAATGACCTTCAATTACTCCGCAGTATCTCTTGTCCTGTACATTTGTCTAACCACCGTGAAGTAACCGGTCAGCTTTCGACAATTCCGTTACAAAACAAATTACTTACTCACGCAACAAAACAACATTGTCGCATTCGCGGACAAATTAAATAATTTACGATTTGGACGACAACCGTGACGAAATTTAATAAACACGATTTGCGTCGTTTCTGATCTACAATTATATGGATACGACAGTTATCTACGCATAAAAATAATTGCTGTACGTAAAACGAGCTTCGAATAGTGTCAAACACCTCTGTTTTGATGTTACCAGTTTTGACTGAATAAGTACTTACTCTCGGAGAAGTAATAAAAGTGTATTTAACTATCCACTGTTACTAACGAAACGTAGCCCGTGCCGAAATGTTAAATAGCTATTGCTTTGAAAAAGTCTATTATTCACGCGACAACCGATAACCATTTGACGCAAACTCAATAAATAGCATATCGATGATCAATTACTATTTCACAATAAAGAAAAATTGGTGGCGACTCCCGCTCGTTACTTGTGCAAAGAATGTCCATGGCTAGACAACGCTTTAATGCGCCGAGCATCATGGGCACCTTTGCCTGCGTACAGCGTACCTATGTCGATCAAGAATATCGCTTTCATCCATCTCATTGTTGCTCTTCAGCGCGTCAGCGGCAGCATCCTACTAATTAACTAATTAATATTATAAATGCGAAAGTTTGTGAGGATGGATGGATGAATGTTTTTTACTCTTCCACGCCAAAACTATTGAACTGATTGGGCTGAAATTCGGTAGGTATATAGATAGTTTAGACCTTGGAATAACATGAAAAGTACTTTTTATTCCGATAATCCCACGGAAACGAAGACTACGCGGGTGCAACCGCAGGGCACAGCTAGTATTTCATAAAGTGTGTGGGCAACTTTGATTCAATGATACAATGATTTATTGTTCTGTGAACATAGGTACATAATATTACAGGTGTTTTAAGATGCAGCATTTCCCATATATGTTAGAATAACCGATAATGTTGAGATACGAGGACCTCATCTTTAAAATCTATTTTTTTTGTAAAACCTGATTTAAATTTTATGTCATTCCGCACCAAAAAATATACCGTTTATTTTTTTAGAAATACCGTACTGATAGTTTATGCCGATATATTAATAACATTATTAAATAGTACCTAATAATTATGATCGATTATTTTTTTAAGTTTTCACCTGGGTTTATCTTAAAATCTCAAATATTATGTACTTTAATTGAATGAATTTGGCGTTACTTTTCGGAACTCCATTATTATAGACTTCTGGAACAAGAATCTTTTGTTTTTAGTTCCGATTATTATTGTCAAAAACAAAATGCACAGTGCACCGCATACATATTCTATTAAATAAGATTGTTTAGTGCGAATTAAAAAATAACAAATTACATAAAATACAATTGTAAAACAATATTTACACAATGGCAACATAAAATTAGGATTTAAAATAATAATGTCCATAATAAGTATTAAGTATAGAAGAAACCTCATATCCATCTTTGTCACAAAATCTCAAGCATTCCGACATAATAATCCTTCCATGCATCATCAAACAAATCACAACTTGGGTTGTCTTCCAGAAGAGCGTTGAACGCGGCTAGGGCTCTCGGTATTGGTGACTTTTAGCGAGATACATACAGTTCGACATTGAGGCTCTGCGAAAAGCCTTACTCTTCTGAAAGCCAGGTATCTGTTAGGGACAGACAACCTACATAATCCCTTGTTCAGGTCAGGAGGATCATTATCGTCTCTGAAAATCTTGCACATGGTTGTTAACTGGTCGTATAATCTCCTCACTTGCAGAAAATATCCCTAACAGAAAGTTAGTAGGGTGCATATAAGGTTAACAGCCGAATGCACGCTTATATAGGTACCTAAGGAATCTTTTTTAAACCTTTTCAATAAGAATCTCATGTGAAGCTGCGTGAGGGTTCCACACACATGCTACAAGCCTCTAGCTTGCTGCGCAAAAGGGTACTAAAACGAGTTTAATCACTATCCAATATATTGTAAAAATCACGACTATTGCGACTAACCGTCGGAATTATTCCTTCGCGAGATTCATTGTGTGGTCATGGAAAGGCAGATGCTGGTCGAATGTGACACCGAGATCTTTCATGGAGCTGGACCATCACAGTAGCAATAGGTAGAAATTATATTATTCTATTAGTTACAGCAACATTTTATTTTATACAGACGTTAGTAAAAAGTGTAGGTACTTTACAAAAAACGAAAGCGTGCCTTTCTGGGACGAAATCGAAAATATTGTAATGTAAAAAAAAAATGTAATATCTATATTTATTATTATTATTATATAAAGAGAGAAAGTGATTCACTGACTGACTAACTGAGTCATCAACCCAGAGCTAAAACTACTGGACCGATTATGATGAAATTTGGAAAAAAAAAAATTTTTTTACAGTCTAGATAAGTAATAAGAAAGGATTTTTCAAAATTTTACCCCTAAGTGTATTAAATAGGGGTTGAAAGTTTGTATAGAGTAGACTTCATTTTTCAGCCGATTAATTTCAAATTTAATTTTGTAGAAACATTCTAAAATGAAAATAATTAAACACGTGTTTCAGCGTTTTCAAAAATTTCAGACTTTATGTGGAAAAATAAAGTTTAAAAGTTTGTTAATGAATATTTTAGTTCCAAAAATGCCCATTGGATGGCGCTACAGGAAAAATTAGAACGCGCTGACAATATTTACTTGCAAGACGTAAATGGGTACCCTAATGCAACATTTTAAGTAATTTATTTCCTACATTGCATAATACGCATTATAGATAACGTTCTGCAAATAATTTAAACGCGGTTTTGATTTCGCTTCTCTTTATCATAGCCCCTTTAAATTGGGCTGCAACGACATCGAATTATCGATGCTCTTAGATGCTTTCAGTGTTTCCGTAATCCGTATGCCGTAATCGTTTCCAGATTATTAATATAATATACACTTAGTGACTTTGTGCTGCCGCCTTTGTTTTTTTGAATTTTTGTTTGTAATAAATAGGCTCTGAAACTACTGGACCGATTTAAAAGAATTCTTTCACTTATGGAAAGCTTAATTCAGTGTGAGTGACACAGGCTATATGAGATTTTGAAAAAAATAGGGATCCGTAAGAAAACTGCAATATATTGTGAACCAAGGTGTCACATAATTACCTAATATATTCATTAATTTGCGTGCGCTGTGAAATCTATTGATGGTAGAATAAAATAATTTACGAGAGGTTTTTAGTACTTATCAATATCTACACGGTCATTTATATCCATCTATTTTAGTTTAGTCACTATAATCGAAACACTCATTATATGCATGCGCTGTAAAAAGTATTGGTGGTAGAATAAAGTAATGTACTCGGGGTTTGTAGTATTTATTAATACCTACAAAATAGTTTACAGACATTATAACCGTACCTATATTTTAGTTTAGTCACAATAATCGAAGAAGTCATTATTTATATGCGGTATGAAAACTATTGGTAGTAGAAATAATGTACTAGGGGTTTGTAGTAGTAGGTACTTATATATCTACAAAATAGAGGTGCGCGGTAAATTTATACATCTGTTAAGATTTGGTCACTGTAACAGAAATAGTCATTGATTAGCGTGCGCTGCGTAAACCATTAGGGTTATATCTATAAAAATACAATGTATCACATATTTACTCCTGTTAAAACGTTCACTATACTTACTTCTGCTACCGGAGCGAAGCCGGGGCGGACCACTAGTGTCCTTATAAAAACAATAGATTGCGATTCATCACATAAATGACAAGCTATGTCATATAATACAGATCATGATTTTAATCATGATTTTAAGAAAATGAAGTGTAAAAATTATCCGCTTCAATTTTTAGATAGTAACATGTTACTTACTTCAATTCCAAAACTCACATAAGTACAATAAAGCACTTGTCGCCCTCCCGCACAATTTATTCGAGTCGCAATTAACATTGAGCATAACATTAAGTGTTATTTTGCGTGTTACTGTCTAACGGGGGCCTTGGGAGCGAGTGCACGGCCGCAGCAATTAATCCCGTGTTCCCGGGATAGCGGGGATTCCGGGATGCTAGAATATAAGGGGCGCAACTCGCGGCGACAATCACCGACAATGGTTCCCCCGAGATTCAAAACAAGTTAAATCTTTGCCAAGTTGCGAACTCTCGTGGTGTTTGAACCACTCGTTCTGCACTGTTATATCTCTCATGTTATTTTGAAACAGATATTACAATTAAATGGAGATGATTTAAGAATTACAATTACTTATTATTATTTTTAACGTAATTGAACTGTAGGTATAGTGTTCTTCGTCGATGCTGTAATTAGATAATAGGCTACGTGTATATAAAGAAGTAATAGTTATTATTATGCTTTATAAGTATTTATCAGAAAAAAGAAAATGTTTGTGGCAAATAGAATAAAAACCCTTCCCACGTACCAACGTATTATTGTACCTACACAGGAATCTACAATAGTATCTAAAACTCCATTGCGAAAAGTTAAGTTATACGTATATTTTTATGCAAATATATTTGAACCAGTGTTTGTATTGTTATGTCCACATTGTCCTGCCCAACCGTCGCTGTGTGCAACATCTACCTACCTCTATTTATCTCGACATGTTTGCACAAAACCGGGCGCTCCGGGAGATAAATCTTTATATTTGTCACATTCACCAATCCCAAACGCGATACGCTCAACAGGAGATCGAAGTTAACGAGATAACTGAGACAGATCGTTGTCGAAACAACCAACAAAAGATACAGTAATCAATAGTGCTTTTAATGAATTAGGAGAGTGTCGAAAGCTCATTCTCCGTTTTCTTTTGTGCGGTAGTCGCGCCCCGGGCAGTCTGGTAGCAAGCAAAAAAATCAGAAGCAGAAGGATTATTGTTTATTATTGTTTGAGCTCGTAACTAATCGACTATTTGGTGGCGAAGTTTGTTTGTTATCTGACAGAGTATTGAAAACAGGGTATACTTATCGTGGAATCACGCTGAGCTCGTGAACTGAGTCTCTGGTGATACATAATGTCAGATGATGAGGTAACACGTAACAATGACGTCCGATACTATTGTCTGCGATCACAGCTTCGCGTTAATTAGACTTACCTAGGTGAATGTGTACACTAACATACGCACATGTGCTAAAATTATAATAAAAATAATTTGTATACCTAGTTCAATATCCCCGCATACATTGCTAGACTAACTGCGTATGTGCCTGGTCATACTACAAGCCTAGCGTGGTAGCGACGGCGGGCGCGAAATTTCTATAGTCATACATGTGGCGCTACAGGCCTAGGCAACGGGCGACCTAGCCCAAGAGTGGCGGGAATTTCATGCATTAACAGTCTTGTCGCTCGCTTTTGTTTTAAAAATTTAATATGAAATTGAAATCTTGTGCACTGTTAACTCAATGGGAATTTATTTGAAGAAGAATGTTGCAACGGGTAACAGTGTTAATCGATGGAAAAAAATCCTAACGTGTCACAGTGTGACTCGTTTATAGTGACTCGATGGGAACCTACCCATCGCATGCCTCCGCCGTTGTGCCCGCCACAGGATTTCGCCTTAGGCCACCGCGCTAGGCTTGCAGTGTTGCCATGCACTATTATTAGGTAGGTTTTGTGTGGGGCATGTCTGTGTTTTCTGGTGCGTCGGTCGTTCTGGTGGTATCGGCCGACAAACAAGACTCATAGTTCATGGAAGGTAAACTCAGTTACAAATACAGCAGCTCAACTATACTGATAACTTAGAGACTAATAGGCTATATGAAAATGGTATCGATTTTACATTACTACAAACATTACTGTGTTCCGGTATAAAGGGCAATGTTTCCAGCGAAATTACTGGGCATGATGAGATTCACCAACTCATATCTCAGGGTGACAGGCGCAGTGCAGTGCCGCGCAGAATTTTAAATTTTAAAACACTGGGTGGCACTGCGTCTGATATGGGCAATCATGATGCTTACCATCGGGCACCTGATTTGCTCGTCTTGTTACTCATTATCATAAAAAAAATACATATTTTAATTCTTCATTCAAAGTACCCTAAGTGTTATTCTAGGGTCTAAACTATCTACATAATAAAACTACTAAACCGATTGGTCAGCCCCTCAGGTTCAGTAGTTTTGACGTGAAAGATTAACAAACATCCATCCATGCATCCTCATAAACTTTCACATTTGTAAGTACCTTTAATTAGGATAGGAAGAAATATTGTGCAGAAAAGATTTGCATTTATTTCTGTGTCGTAAAACGAATTGAAAAGTACATTAAAATCATATTGGATTTTTTATCTTTAGTCAATACGATTTGTATCAAATAAGCACAGTAGCACACTCATAGATAAAACCGATAGGTAATATCAAAACAACAAGCAATCATTTCCCGATACATGCCGATAAAGCAATCAGAGATTCATCTCGATCGATCAACACTCGTCGAGAAGTGCGGGTATCACGATAATGCAGCGTAAGCCGCGCCCTCTTCCATCAAAACGGCATTATAAGGAGTTAACCACGATATGAATTGAGTCAACATAGTTCTAAGGAGCCGCTATCGCCCTCAGAACGCGATAATCGCGCGTTAACTGAAAGCAGGATTTCGGCAGACCGACAAAGCGGCCAGTACTGATAACTGGCCGATTAATAGTTTTCCTTTCACAATGTAGTACATGTACGACAAGCATGTGATAAAGCGGTACACGTGTAATCCGACAGTAATGTACATCTATTACTATACAAAATATTAAACATTGTATGGCCTTTGTCTATTTGTTATGACAAATGGTGATAACTTCAGCGTACATTACGATTACCATCGTAGGTGTATTTTCTTGAAATGATTGCATCTAATATGTTTTTAAGTATATATTAGAGGCAATAATTAAAGGTATTTGTGTGTGTACAAATTTTTTTTTGATGGTCACATATGATATGTATAAAATATTTCTGTTTGTGTTAATTTTTAGTTTCCCGGTAGGTTATTTGTTTTAATACAAAATTGTCTTCTAACATTTTCCTTTGTCTGCACCCCACCCGATTTATCTAACATTTTCTCCAGTTTTCAGGATAACTGGTAGAAAATGCTATTTAAGCATTAAGTTAGTCCTAGCGTTGTGCTGAATTATAAATAAATAAATAAATAATAATAATTACAAGTCTGGTTGTAAGCGTCTTGCATCCAACGTGGTCTGCGGACGTTTGTCTGCCTTTTGCGTGTGACCAACTACAATAAAAAAAAACGTAAGTTCTCTTAATACTTACGTTTTTTTCGATGAAACTTTATATATGAATATTTTTTTTTAGGTGAAGTTCTTTATAATGTCCCAAATAGCCCTCTACACCGCAACTACTCGAAGCAACTCTAGAAAGACATGAACGCGCGCAAAACTAAAATTCTAGTTCGGTGCAATTTGTGCTGAATATGCACTAAATTTGTAAATACACTGTTATTTTTTATGATAATGAGTGACAAGACCAGCAAATCAGGTGCCTGATGGTAAGCATCATGATTTCCCATATCAGACACAGTGCCACCCAGTGTTTTAAAATTCAAAATTCTGCACGGCACTGCACTCCGCCTGTCACCCTGAGATATGAGTTGTTGAATCTCATCATGCCCAGTAATTTCAACGTTCAAAGTAACGTACTAGCAATAGTGCCACTGTACATAATAATTTATATTGAATCATCTATTCGATGTCTAAAGATGAAAGCCGCATTAAAATCCGTTGTGTAGTTCAAAAGATCCAAGGGTATACAGTATACAGACTGCGGGAAGCGACTTTGTTTATATGAAAAGTCTAGATGTGCTCCGTGGTTTCACCCGTGTAGTCTTCGTTCCCGTGGGAATTTTGATATAAAAAGTACCCTAAGTGTTATTTCGAGGTCTAAACTATCTACATACCTTCAGCCTAATCGGTTCAGTAGTCTTAGCGTGCAAGAGTAACAAACATCCATCCATCAATCTATTCATCCATCTTCACAAACTTTCGCATCCTACTAATATTATAAATTTAAAATTTCAGTACAATGTAAAAAACTCACGTTATTAACATAGGTGAACAAAACGCTAGCTATAACTCAGTGTGTTCGAACTCAGTTCTAACTCACCTCCAGCGCCGTCTAGCGCGGTTTTGGTCAGATTGATGAATGGATGGATGTTTGTTACGCTTTCACGAACTTTTACTGAACAGATTGAGCTAAAATTTGGTATGTAGGTAGATTAGACCCTGGAATAACACATAGGGTACTTATTTCCCGATATTCCCACGGGAACGATTTCTACGCGAGTGAAACCGCGGGCGTAGCTAGTTTATAATATTAGTAGAAAGTTGTTGTTGTTGTTGTTAGCCTATTGTGTCCCACTGCTGGGCAAAGGCCTCCCCCGTCTTTCCAATGTTCTTGGTCCAGTGCCGCCCATTGCCAGCCCGCTTGGTATGAGTCCAAATCGTCACGCCATCTCTTTCTGGGCCGGCCTCGGCGGCGATTAGTAGGAAGTAGGATAGGATAATATATTATTTATGTATATACGCTCATGATATTGATAAAAGGCTACAGCTATGAGTTTTGAACATAACCAATTGAAACGTTCATTAAACATAAACCTACAAGTCTATTATTTTCGATTTGCTCGCGTTTTATCGTAGCTTTGAGCAAATGAATGGGCGCGTCCTGTTATCATAATTACCATACATAATGTTATAATAGTACCATAAAACAATAAACTTTATAATAGCACTCTAACTTTGACACATGAGTACAAAGTATTTATAGAGCATCAATTAATTATTTATTACTGACAGTGATTTATTGTGAGAAAAAAGGGTAAAAATACTCGTACATTTCAAAATTTACGTCATTTTTTACTTGAAAACAGTTACATACACACATACATACATAGTACACTACCACAGAGAGTAGGTAGATACATAAACACATACATACATAAATAGTATACCTGGTATAGTGTAGTACCTTGTATTGTATAGTTATTATCTGTTCTGTGGTATAGTGTACGGTATATGTACCGTACACTACTATGGTATTGAATCAATACTTCCATATGAAAAATATTTTTATTAAAGAAAAAATTATGTACAGTTCGTACCAACCGTTCGGGAATACAAAACCTCGATTTGGTATTTTTTATAGAATTGTGTCAAATTCCTAGAAGGCCATGTACGCTCTTAATTGCGTGGCTACTTTTGTCCACTTTCACTAAAAGTACAATAATAATAACTAGTAAAGTTGAAGCTATGTAACTGTAATCTTCAAATCTCTTAAAATTCCAACGCATCAAGCCTATACCTGGAAATGACCAAATTTTTTTTTTTATGATAATGAGTAACAAGACGAGCAAATCAGGTGCCTGATGGTAAGCATCATGATTGCCCATATCAGACACAGTGCCACCCAGTGTTTTAATATTAAAATTCTGCGCAGCACTGCGCTGCGCCTGTCACCCTGAGATATGAGTTGTTGAATCTCATCATGCCCAGTAATTTCGCTGGTAACATTGCCCTTCAGACCGGAACACAGTAATGTTTGCACATTACTGCTTGGCGGATGAATAACTGGCAAAGGTGTGGTACTTCCCCAGGCGGCCCCATGCTAAAGAGACCTACCACTTCAAGAAATGAAAGGTATATAGGTAATTATCATAAGTATCTTTTTATACTATATAGACGATCGAACATTTATTTATTTAATTTTATTTATTTAATTCAATTAAAACGGTCGAAACCAATTACATTAATTGACATATTAATAAAAGTAATAGAATGTACAACACAAAAACAGTAAAATAAAAGGTATAGAAAATAAGTAGTCACACAAAGATAATAATAAAACAAAATAAGACAAATACAATAAAACAAAACCATATAAATTAACAAAATAATCACCAAATAATGGACATATCCAATATTCATCCCTCACACAACTCACAAAACCTGAGGCACACGGACAATAGTGCCGTCCATTTATCGGCAAACACGTCACAGTCCGGATTTTGGTCCAGGAGAGCATTGAGTGCTGTGAGCATGCGAGGGAGAGGAGATTTGGCACGCGCTGCAGTACGGGAGAATGGTACAGCAAACAAATTATGCTTCCTAGTTCGCGCATAGTTGTTTGGGACGTAAAGCTGACACAACTCATCACTTAGGCTCGGTGAATCTATTTTGCCACGAAAAATCTTACAAGCGGTCAAAAGTTGATCGTAAGCACGGCGAACTTCTAATGAGTTGTACCCAAGATATCCCAACAAGAACTTAGTGGGATATAAAAATGGATAATAACCGTACAACTTTTTGTAAAGGAATCTCAGGTAAGCCTTTTGGACTTTCTCGAGCTGAAGTTCGTACGTAGTCTCGTGTGGGTTCCAAATATTTGAGCTGGACTCTAGCTTGGATCGCACAAGGACATTATACAGTTGTTTAACTACTTTGATGTCTCTGAAGTCTCTAGCATTTCTGAGGACAAATCCCAGGCGACTATAGGATTCCCTAGCCAAGGCAGTGATATGATTGTGAAATGTCAGTTTTTGGTCGAATGTGACACCCAGGTCTTTCATTGCAAAAGTTCGAATAATATTTTGATTATCTATTTTATAATCAAACATGATTGGGTGTCGCACTCGACCAAAAGTCATGACATAACATTTGCTAGGGTTGTCCATCTTATTTAATATACTCCATTGGTGTATGGCATCAACGTCCCTTTGCAATGCCAAGGAGTCCATCTCTGATTTGACCTCAGCAAAAATTTTGGCACAAACATGGCACAACCATACCAGTACGGTGATCACACCACACGATTGAACCGCTTTGATACGCAAGTATTATTATCTGTTATGTGACGCAAGCGACCGTACCACCGTCTCAAGTAATAATTAAATAGTAATGTTCCCTGGACAGTACACCACACGATCGAACACGGTATGGTGGCGAACCAAGTTCGTGGTACGACCGTACCGTGTTCGTTCGTCTATTTGCTGTTTTAGACTTTATTTTTTGTGTTTTAGTCTTTAGACGTAGGCACCAATGCCCATTATATATCAGTCGTTCAAATATGGCTGTTTGGTTTAGGTACCATTCTAGTGAGATGGAAGAGCCAAAAATATTTATCTTTTGCAATATACTCCTAAGTATTTAACACAGTAGTTTCGTGATGTTTATAAGTTTTACGAGTTTAGAACAAAATTTCGTGCGTGACTATTTTTTGTTCCAATAATTTGGCTATAATACATACTTACCTATTACATGCATCCCAATATATTTATTGTTGTTTCCTACTCGATTTCGAATAGACTATCTATTACGAAACTACATATATATAATATATGAATTATAAAATACATATAATAATTACCACACGAGTAATACTATAAAACGGGATTGTATCTCAACTCAAACTCAAACTCAAACAGATTTATTCAAATAGGTCATAATCTGACACTTTTGCACGTCACGATCTACGATGAGTAGTTTAAACTATATTAATAATTTTATAATTATGAATATTATGAATTCTGTCTTATTCGAAGGTGGTGGCGTGGAGGTGCTTTTCTTAAGAATAGGTGACATCACCTTATTGAGGAATGACAGACCCATCTCGCTTCTGAACCATGTTTATAAGTTGTTTTCGAGGGTCTAAGTGCTTCAAGTCGAAGGTGTTCGCCCAGTGTGAGTTAGTATTAGTTAAACTTGGTCTCGCACTGTGGGCCTTATTAGTAAGCTAAAAGTAGCATAACGAGCTATGGAGAGAGATATGCTCGAGATTACTCTAAGAGATCGAATCAGATATGAAGAGATAGGTGAATAGACGATCTAATAAACTGACTACTGACTACTGAATGATTTAACAAATGCATTAATAAGTGTACAATCATTGGATATTTTGGTTTGGCCTACTATATTAAAAATTCTTGAAAAAACCGGAACGCGGTGCAGTGGCGTGCATATAATAGTGCCTTACTTGATGAAGCCCACATCAGCAACAAGACCGATAAGGGCATCACCAAGCTCTCCTTTACCTACAGATGGGTAGAATAAAAGATTATGTTGTTATTAGAAATGCGAGTTTATTTCTATGAATTCATTCGAGTAGATAAGAATATTATTTCAAATAGTGATGTTTCGTTTTATTTAACACGTATCTATCTAGTTGTTCTAGTATTTGACGACGATAACCGCTCCGTCTAAACAATACCCGTCGACGCCCTCGGTCGCGCCCGCCCGCGCGCCCGCAATGTTTGCGTCACACAAACAACTATCCTACGTTTTAAAACCCACGATAATTGAATAATAATGAGTTCCGTGCCTTTTAGGAAGTTAATTATAATAAAAGGTTGCGAGATATGTAGAATTTTCGTCAAGCACGCGATCGTCACGAATTCTGGAACATTGGATACGTAGCGTAGGCTCAAATTGTGTTATGAGAACAGAGATAGGAATTACCTTACGATGTACAATTGCGACCTCATTTTTGTTCAAAAAAAACCTTACCTTAGTTGATAATAGGTTTATCAACTCTCTAAGGTAAGGTTTTTTTTAGAAGACATTTAGCTCAGGGTAGGGGTCGACCTAGGCGTACCTTTCATGAACAAGTTGATGTTATCTTAAGAAAAGGCCAGGTCAACCGACGAGCATGGCATGAAGAATGTGATGAAAGTGGAAAAAGTTCGTAGTCAGGATCGTAGCAAGTGGAAAGAAATAGTCTCTGCCTACCCCAACGGGAACAAGGCGTGACTGTATGTATGTATGTAAGTAGCACAGCAAAAATAATTCGATTTAACGAGACTTTTCGTAACCATACATGAACCTAAAGCTGTAATTTACATTATCTACGAAACATACACAATTTAATGTTCCGATACTGCACTTTTTATTGATAAACGGAGCAGTTGTAAATAGTGTTATTTTTATTGTGGAATATAAAACTGAGTAGGCCCCTGAACGCTACGTCGAGCTGCGTCTACGGGCCGCGGAACATTTAACGCAATGATACGATTTTAAAAATTACCGTGAGTGTTACTCATATTTATTATGTAACACAACGACAGTCCGTCGCGAGTTGCGATCTTGCACACCCGTAAGTTCCTGATGCAGGACACCGGAGTTATCCGAAACCTAGGTCGAGCGTTTATGACTTCACTTTAATTGTTATATTTTACAAAAGCGGGTTGATCTTCGTTGTATGAGTAGAACCACCCGCCTTCGTGACGCATACACTACGCTACGTGTGCCGGCGACCATTATTTGCTCCCGACATTAGCGCCTGCTATCAAACGCTGCATCGCCTATCGCCTATAGACAAACTCATGTTTGCCTTACTTGTTCTCTGCCTTACCTTTTGTTTGCTCCCTTAACAGGAAATTTATTTTAGTTATAATTTTCTGTCATTCGAGCGTTTTAAAGAGTTTATCTGCTGTCATAACTTTGGTATCGTAGCTTTTTTAACCTTTTGCTAATGTTTTAACTAGCTGGTTATTTTTTACTTGTACTTATGACATTTTTCACACAAGGTATGATTCTTAAATGTCATATTATATTACATATAATCTAATATTATCCGATGCAAAACAACGATAAAAACTAAAAGATAACAATATATTTATAGATATAATATAGACGTTGGTAGCTTCTTTACAACCCTTATGAATTACCTCGTGTAGTGACAGTGTTACGTTATAACACATGCACTCATTAGATTAATCTTTCGACGTGAAATGTTAATAGTAAGAGTTGAAATATTGCGTAAAATATTCATTGTATACCACTGTGATTCTCTCGCGAGTGACAAACATAATTTATGAAGTTCTTAATACCGAGATAAGGCATATTTACACACTCGGAGTCGGTACACAATGATACACCTCACCTCTGTCTTGTGTTATGTGTACCTACATATCTATCTTATAATTATACACGTTGAAACACCTACTCCACTCCAAATATAAAATTGTAAACAAAAAATTATGCTTCAAAAAATCCCACGGAATTCCCTGTTTGATTCAGAGTTAAATCCTAATCAGAATGTCTACAAAAAACAATAAAGTTTATGCTTGAAAATAGCCCTAAATCCTTGCAATTATAGTACGTATAGATAGTGTAGAAATAGGTTTTTTTTCAGTTCTGTTTGTTTAGTTTCATGTCAGTTTGATAATGTAGATTCATCAAGGTTTTTCTTCAGATTTTGTGTTGCGACTTCAACAGATATTATCATTAATTTGACAAAGTCATTTAATATAAGTATTATAGGCACACATAAATACTCAGGCAATATATTATGTTAAAAAATAAACATTTTACCGAGGTAGATAATATATTTGTGTACATAATGAGGCTCATTTAATTTTATTAGTATCATAGTGATGAAAAACCATTATTTCTACTCGATACATTTTTAGTCCACGCCGCAGCTACTTTGATATTTTTTCGTCAACTCATAAAACTTGTGTTGTCTAGAATACTGAGATCGATTTATATGATAAGTCTACAGATAAGCCTTACAAATGCTAAAGGCTATATAAAACGCTAGTCCTAAGTTGTTGTTCAAAATCGGTATATCTGTTAAAAATCTTGTACAATTACTGGTTATGAGTCTATTATTGATTTGATTTATTTTAACTTCATTTAATGTAATTTTATTTTTCAACGATTAAGTTATATGTAGACTATGGATGTAATGTCTGAAAATATAACATTTTTTGTTATTTTATTTATTTATTAAGTGTTAATAAGTTTAATCTGTAACAAGAAATCTCAGTCTGCATATATAACACGCGGTGTGGTCCGCTGTTGATCCCGGCTAAGCCCCGAGAGCGCGGCGCCTGTGACTCTAACCGCTTGGATACAATGTTACTATATAAATATTCTGTGGCTTGGATTTACCTTATCGACCCCAAGGGACCCCTTCTCACCCCGTGCGCTCGTTACGAGAATATAAAAGACTTTTCAAACAGTAAACCGACGAATTATCGTGCCACTAAACTTGCTCGAATTGCTGGTTTCACTGTGCACAGAAATTGTACCCTTATGAGGACAATTACTTGTACTGACTTGTACAATAGGTAAATAAATATTTTTGTAGTATATACGTACGAAGTTATAAGCGTATACCTTGTCTAATTAAGCTTCATCAATGGACCTTTTCAAAGCAAACCAAAATGCTATAGATTTGGCAAAGTACTGGACCAAAGTGTTATAAATATAAAACATTATAGCTTTTTCGACTCGAAAAGAAGAAGAATGACAGCTAAACAAAAAATTTTTTGGTCATACATATTTCCTTATATGTAGTTCATAAATGTCAATTGAAAATCGGGTAATTTAATATTCAATTGATAAATCAAGAACCCTCTTAGAACTTAATTTACGGAAATATGGCCAAAAATAGATTTTTGTCCAGCTGTTATTGATCAAGCTATATCTGACAAAGCGTAGTTGTGATACAGAATAGATGCGTTTCTCGATCTTTACACCGTTACTTCCCCATAGCTCAACTAGGTTACTCAACTAAAATTTTAGAAACATTGTCATTAATTCGACCATAAGATAGAGAAAACTAAATAGTCTTCTCTTTCTACACATTGACGTCACACCTCTTCCTTAGATCTGCTTTCCTTTACACATAATCACAACACGCGCGCACTACAAACACCAAAGTAGCTCAAAGACCGCGGTAGGTACCTACATTTACATCATTTATCACGACTGAATGAAATAATGGAGTTTCTGGGTGCCCCCCCAAGCACAGATAGCATAGCACAGAACAGATAATAATAATCATCATCATCATCAGCCCATGATCGTCCACTGCTGGACATCGGCCTCTCCTATGGCACGCCACTCAACTCGATCCTGTGTTCTCCTTCTCCAACCACTCCCAGCAACCTTGCGTATATCGTCGCTCCATCTAGCCCAAGGACGTCCCACACTAAGTTTGCCAAGACGCGATCTCCACTCTAGAACACGATTACCCCACCGGTTGTCGGTTCTGCGGCAAATATGACCAGCCCATTGCCACTTCAGCTTACTAATCCTCTCGGCTATGTCAGTTACTCTAGTTCTCTGTCGGATCACCTCATTTCTGATACGATCCTTCAGAGAAACTGCGAGCATAGCCCGCTCCATAGCTCTCTGAGCGACTTTGAATTTGTGGATTAGTCTTACCGTCAGTGTCCACGTCTCGGCTCCGTATGTCATTACTGGTAGGACGCATTGGTTGAAGACTTTAGTCTTCAAACTTTGGGGGATGGGCGCCGAAAAGACATGTCGGAGTTTCCCAAATGCCGCCCAACCCAACTGAATCCTCCTATTGGCCTCCCTCTCGAAGTTGTTTTTACCCAACTGCATTGTTTGCCCGAGGTAAACATATTCCTGAACAACTTCGAGAGGCAAGCCATTAACGATAAACGATAATCGAACAGATAATAATACTACGTATAGAATGGACACTGTCATCCCTCCACCAATCGGGCCTTCCTCACCCCGCGAGCTAGATTGAGACCCGATCGAGACCCCCGTCGCTCGGAAATTACCTCACGCACGTGCACAAAACTCCATGTGGGCAGTATCTGTATAGTAGGTAGTTATATCGCGACTTTTGTATGGAATTGAGTTGAGTGTTCGGGGTGCGCTCATAGAATGCTTTTCAGGAAGCAAGTCTCGGCTTTTTCGACCACCTGTAACTTCGTTGTAGATAAAGCCTGAATTTTTAATATATATATATGTACTCATAATATACCCACTGATCATCTCACAATTGTAGATACTTCTAGCGGACCGATAAACATGAAATTTTGAATTTAGACTGGGCTTATAAAAATAGAACTGTAATCCCACATAGTAGTACATTGTATAGATACTATATGCTAAAGTAATAAACTAATGCGAAAGTTTGATTAATAATGAGTGCGTGTTATATATTATAGTGTTTATAATATTTTTACACCAAAATTTCTGAAACATTTGGGATTAAATTAGATAGCTAAGGTACCTACAGGTAGCTAAGATACTGAAACAACCTACAAACTTAAAAAAGCTGCCTAATTAGAAAGGGACTAGATAGGAAAGGAGAAATCAAAGGCCACCTACAAAAAGAAATGAGATCCCGTTAAAAACAAATGTAAAAAAATGCAACTCTCGCCACACCTTCAAAACATCAAAAGAATTGAGATCATAAGATTAATATTATGCCAAATTTGATATATATATATTTGCGTTCATTGACATTGAACTTACACTTGGCAAGTACTACCTATCTTAAGTATAAAATGAAAGAAAATTTGTATGAAATGAAATAAAATTCTTTTATCCTATTAAATTAATACAAATAGTTTTTCCTGTAACAAACCTATTGTTGTTATACTTGCTAAGTTGTAAGTTTAGAATAGAATAATACTTACCTAATTACAACTACTTAAATGCTATAAAATGCGATGCGTTGCGCGCCGCCTATGAGTGCATGACATTTTGTGATAGGGCTCTTCAGCAATTTCTTACCGATGCGTTGCGCGCCGCCTATGAGTGCATGACATTTTGTGATAGGGCTCTTCAGCAATTTCTTACCGATGCGTTGCGCGCCGCCTATGAGTGCATGACATTTTGTGATAGGGCTCTTCAGCAATTTCTTACCGATGCGTTGCGCGCCGCCTATGAGTGCATGACATTTTGTGATAGGGCTCTTCAGGAATTTCTTACAGTCAACGTTAGTCTTAATGTCAATTAACGCAAATATTTTATGTACTCATGGTGCAACTCAATTAATTAACAACCAAACGTTATCGTTGTTTCAGGTAAAACGCGTACAAAAGACAAATACCGCGTGGTATACAGTGATCATCAGCGACTGGAGTTGGAGAAAGAATTCCACTACAGCCGATACATCACTATTAGACGCAAGGCTGAGCTCGCTGCTAGCTTGGGACTCTCAGAGAGACAGGTATGTGTCCATACTATCCTCCCATCTTCTGGAGAACGAGACAAGATTAACTTATCTAATAGTATTATACAATTGACGTGTCCTCACCATTTCACTCACTGAAGAGAACCCTATGTGTTATTATAGCTGAATACCGACAAATATTCGCATTTTAATAGAATATTAGGCGGTCTCCACTCTAGGACACGCTTACCCAACCGTTTGTCGGTTCTGCGGCAAATATGACGAACCCATTGCCACTTCAGCTTGCTAATTCCTGCCGGCTATATACGCAAGGTCGTGGGAGTGGTTGGAGAAAGAGAACGCAGGAGCGAGTTGAGTGGGGTGCCATAGAAGAAGGCCTATGTTCAGCAGTGGACGATCAGGGGCTGATGATGGTGATGATTTGAAGTTGCTCAAACAAAACTGAGTGCTCCAAATTCAAGGCAAGGCCAAGATACCATTGCTCTCAGACAGACACTCCGTGTATTCGTATATGAGAATCGGAGTAACAGATTAAGTTTAAGTCGCTCCGCATATTTCTTGCCTCATTTCTTGTCCATTTTGACTCTAGATACCTTTAGCTGAATATGGTTATCGATAAGATAATGGGCTAACAAACTTTGTAAGGAAACATATTTACTTAGTTCCTACGATATAGCTACTCATGATTCATTCTGTAATTTAACTTTGAAGTCATGGTGTTTCTTAATGATTTTGATAATAATTTTGATATCGAGATCGTGAACAGCAAGCTTGTAAAGAATACCTAATATGTTAATCTCAAAATTGGCCTACAACCCACAACGCAATTAAATAATGAGTTCTTGATAATTTCGTAACAATAAGTTTCAAATGCATACCGTGGATTTCTAAACATTTATCCGCTTACAACCGGACTAGACTATACACCGGACAGATAATATTACTACGTATAGAATGGACATTGTCATCCGCCCACCCATCGGGCCTTTCTCACCCCGCGAGCGAGATTGAGCTCTCGACGAGCCCCGCTTCGCTGGGAAATCACCTCACGCACACTCTTGCGAGTGTACAAAACTCCATGTGTGCAGTGTCTATGTAGTAGGTAGTTCGTAACTTTTATCGGAACTTTTGTATGGGATTTATATCGAGTGTCCGGGGTGTGGCTAGACGGAAATTTATGGTATACCTATATATAAAAAAATAAAATAAATTATTTGACAGCCTCGTTGGCTCAGATTGTAGTAACTCTGCTTTCTGTGCCGCAGGCCCCGGGTTCGATCCCCGGCCAGGTCAAACATTTGTGTGCATGAACATGTCTGTTTGATCTGTGTCTGGGTGTTATAAGCTTATATAAGTATGTATATCAGTCATCTGGTTACCATAGTACAGGCTTCTAGCCTAGTTTGGGACCAGATGACCGTGTGTGGAAGTTGTCCCATATTTCATATTATTTCAGGCAAATACTACCTGTACTAAAATTTCAATTAAATGTCCAGGAGTGAACGTCCTACGATTGATATGATGATGATGAGGCAATAACCTTTTAATGCATATCTTATACTAATGGTGTTATTAGGGTTTGTGTTTCAAAAACTTATACCTAAATAATATGTTCTTTTCAGGTAAAAATATGGTTTCAAAACCGGCGAGCTAAGGAGCGCAAACAGGTGAAGAAACGGGAAGAGGTGGTGATGAAAGAGAAAGGTGATCACGCGTCGTTACAGCACGCACAGCTGCACCATGCCACGATGCTTCATCACCAGCAGATGATGAATGGTATGATGCATCATCATCATTATCACCAAGGGGTCCTGCAAGGGGTTCCTGAGCCTCTAGTACCTGGGGTGCCCCCAGTGCCTTTACTGTGACCACAGAACAATTAGTACGCCCAGTGACCTATGGACTAAACAGTAGTATCACAATTTATTGCCACAACGTGACCTTAACGTGTGATAAACTTAGTGAATTCTAGTGGGAATGATGTAGAATTAATTCTGCCATTTTAATCAAAAAGGGCACAACTCACTTCTTTTAGAAATTAAGTTAAGTGTTAGAAATCAAGCGTTGAAAATTTGTTTATATGTAACTTAATTAAGAAAAAAATGTTGTGCCCGTTTTGTTTGATGGTAGAATCATCGTTGTAAATTAATATCGTTATAATACTCTTAGGCTACCTATTTGGTTGCTGAAGCTGCGAGCGAACACTTATTTTAACATTTTGGTTACTAGGCTCTTTCTATAACTAAGCTCAGAAGGAATATTACATAACATCTTGAATATACGAATACCTTATTATAGAAATAGTCTTCATACCAGATGACCTAATGCTGTATTATTAGCCTTTATTTAGTGCTATAATATTAATATTTAGTCCTAAGTGTTCACGCCTTATATATAATTGTATACTTACCTATTTTAGTAAATAGGTAAATTCATAAATTAAAGAATTTTGTCACTTAACTGTAAATATAGATAATTATATTTTTATATTATTATTATAACAATAATAAGTATTATATTGATTATATTTAGGTAATCTAATGGAATATATTATTAACCTATTTCTGAAAGCTACAAGTGCCTTTTGTAAAACTGAGGTCTAAATCAATATTAAGTTTAATAAAATCATGTTAACTATTCAATTAAAACAAAGAACCATCATTTACTTTATACTGAATTAAACATCTTGAGATTTGGTTAATTTTGGCCTCATACGTAGTTATAAATGTTTTCGTTTCCTATGTTATCACAGTAATAATAATGGTTTTAAATGGAATTAAATTTCATTGGGAATCTCATTCAGTAACAATGAAATACCTCAATTTGAAGTACATCAGTACTTATTATATTTGCATTTGTGGCCTTAAGAAGTAGGTGCACATTTTTTTTACATTGAATGAGATTATTTCTAGTTGTAACTGTTCTGTACATAATAGTATTAAGTAATTCTTAGTTCGAGTTAACCTTACGCCAGTTTCTGTAGATTTAACACTTTAGATATTGCAAATAATAAATAATCACAAATTGTATCGAGAAATATACGAGTAATTGAAGGTATAATTAAGGGTTTATTAGACACTCCTTCCATCTTGGTTTGTGTAAAAAAGATTGTATTACAATATTTTTAATTTATTGATTCCCATTGCGTAGAGGAAAGGTGATCGTTTATCGTTTTGTTTTGTGATACAACTACTTGCTTTGGTAAAAGTGGTGCTAAGGGTAATATCGGGGATTTTGCAATCATTCTATACAGAATAAATACATGGTGTAAATGATACTAGGTATAATTTGATTATGCGAAAGTTTGTTAGTTTTAAGCGAAATAACACAATATAAATCAATGCGGTATATTGAGGTAGTTGCCAGCCGTAGTGTTTGAGATTTCAGTGGACTTCAGGTCACGCGCAAGCATCTGGAATCTCCAAACAATAGCCGGAACTAACAGCTTAATGTGCCTCCGAAGCATCAAGATTATAATATGTTAATGTTAGTATTTAGTTTGTAGGCTTCCAATCCAGTGTTTATATTTATTATCTTGGTATACTTTACACCGTGTATTTATAAAAAATGTAAAGTGAATTTGTATGAGTTTCTGATTGTTGTATGTATATGTTTGTGTTGTTGTTTCTACTGTTTGTGATCACATGATTTGTTAGAATGTACGCGGCACTATCACGAAACACATTGATAAACTAAATAAATCCATGTTAATCCATAACACCTTGTTTATTTTTGATCTTTTACCTTAAGGGTGTCTCCTTATCTTATATCGTATATCTTTAAATGAGCAATTCTTGTATATAATTGGAATCTCGGAATCGGCTCCAACGATTTTCATAAAATTTAGTATATAGGGGGTTTCGGGGGCGATAAATCGATCTAGCTAGGAATCATTTTAAAAAAATGTCATTTTATTAAAAAAAAAAATATACCGAGCAAAGCTCGGTCATCCAGATATTTTCTATTTAAACAGATAATATATATATACATTCAAAAATATTATCGATAATCACATTGGGTTAGGCCTGTTTCTCACTACTCCCTATAGGCACTGCTCGAAAAGTAACAAGCAACAAATTCCGCTTTGCTGGGATTCCTAAAGTTTTATAAAAACAATAGAAGGTAGAGTTGAAGAAAAAAATGTTTATAGGATATTTGAAAATTAATTATATTTGGTATACTTTATACAGCTCATTTTCAATAGCGTGGGGTCCTTTTCGCTCAAAAACGTCCTTTCAGCTATAGGTATATTGTTACGCTATGTATATTGCGTAACAATATTATGTTGTAAATGTTATATATTATAATGCTATATATATTATGCTCATTGTACATCATTGCAAGACATTGGGCGGTGAGCTGCACAATCCGCATAATATCCTGTCTAGTATTGGGTTGTATGTGCCCCGACCGACCGCTTCAACATTCAGCTTCAATTTCAACCAATTTATAGAATAGAAAAACATTTATTGCGTTTTTACACAATACATACAAATAATAAATAGTTTAAAATAGTATTTAGGCAATAGGAACAGCCTCAGCGTGTAACCAAGTCAACACGGAGTTGACGCAGTTGCTGATTTTCAGGATACTCCCGTGCCCCTGAAAATCAAATCTGAAATATAGTTATATAAATTGGCTCAGTGGCGTAGTGATGCTTCTATTAGGAATTATCTCAATAACTGCTTGGAGTCGGGAACTGCGCCTGGTAGATGGCAATAGGCACGCCCCCATTACATGGGGCCTACTATGGGACTATGGGAAGTCCTAGGTACACCTCTACCTAAAAAGGTGTGATTGTATGTTATGTTTATATAAAGGTCCGTCATTCAAAGTCAAAGATTCGTCATCAAAAATCATTTTTATTAAGTAAGTATAGATAGTATTTAAGACAATAGCAAAAAAAAAACCACTGCGTAGTTGACGAAGAGTTTAAGGCGAAACAGACAGATGTGGAAAGCGATTTTATTGTATCTATGCTGTAGGAACTATAAGGATATGGTTATAATAACTTAAGTCAAATAAATACTTATTAAAAACATGAAAAAATAACAATGGATGGATAAGGGGTTTATTATTTCGTTTCCTCCAAAGACCCATTATTGTTATATACATTTTAATACATTGATTTCTGTTTCCACCATGACATATTTATATACAAATATTGATTATTATTTCTTTCCTTTTTCCTTCAAAATTTGTTAAGTACAGATAGCTAAAAGGTAGAACTTTTTTTGAATTGCAAGTGTTTAAGAATTATCAACTATGGGTAAAGTTCTCATAGGACAACAGTGGCCCAAAATTTATTCAATACTCTGCAATAGGCGCGATGGTGTTGGAAGGAATGTGTGTGCGCTAATAGATGAGTAAACTACGCTTATTGAGGGCATTTCGAGGGCGGCTTCAAACGCGCCGCGCTCAGAACTCGCCGCTGCCGCCCACTGCAACCACGGATGTAATCAGTACTTCCTCATTGACAATCACTAGGAAAAGGGACTGCTTTAAAACGTGCGTCACTGTAACAGAAGGTGTTGTTTGGGAGAAAGTGTTTTTAATTGCTTTTAAGATAGTGAAGGTTGCACTTGCTTCAAGTTGTGATAGCTAAAAGCACATGACTCGTGTGATGACTCTTTTTTGTCACTTTTAATAGTTAGAAACCGCCCTTAGATAAATTTTACTGTTAGGCCAATGATAGATATCCACAGCTGATCATAAGCATTCACCTCTTAATAAATCATTATCATTAATAATTGTCATTATCATTCATAATTTATTGGTTGATGATGGAAAAGGTAAAACTTGATTCCTTTTCGCCATTAATATAAAATGTAATATGTGTTATACCTTAGAGTTGCAAAGCAGTTGACTAATCTGTATCCATTTAATAAAATACTTAACATTTGGATGTATAACATTTTTATTCAATCGGTTCACAAATTAGATATGCTTTGATTGTCATTGGCATTGTATACATCTATGAAAGATATCATAGTAGATATAGCTTTTTAGATAAGAAAAGATGAGATACAAGATGAAGTGATGTACCTTTAGAACTTACTTAAGACAGCCTTAGACAGATCTTCGTTGGCTCAGATGGTAGTAACTCTGCTTTCTGAGCTGCAGGCCCTGGGTTCGATCCCCGGCCAGGTCAAGCATTTCTGTGCATTAACATGTCTGTTGGATCTGTGTCTGGTTGTTATAAGCTTATATAAGTATTAATATCAGTCCTCTGGTTAGCAGAGTACAGGCTTCTAGCCTAGTTTGTGACCAGATGACCGTGTGTGGAAGTTGTCCCAGCCCATATTATTATTACTTGATTACCTACAGCCTAGCAAATCTAAGAAGTAACCGTTTGATAGTTCTATTTTATCGTAGTATTTTACAGCGAAGATTATTCAAATTCAGTGCCAATGCAAAGTTATTTCCTCTCTCCTAAAGCTTATTTATAGCTTAGAGCTATAATAAAATATAATGTATTAAAATTTCAAAAAGTCCATGCTACTCGTAGTCTCGTTTAGTGGTGAACGTGAACACACATCATATCATTAGTTAGAAACGTACCGATCCTAATGTTCTTATCTCCATTGTCTAGATTTATCTAGGTACCAAATTAGGGGCGACTATTACATTAGAAATGATTAAAAACATCAATGTTTCAAGTTTCCCTAAGGTTGTAAATAATAGAAGACGCGACCACCGCGTTGTATATCGTGGTGTGGCTGTGATCTCCACAGAGGCCCGGCGTAGAACAAACACGGCTCCGTGTGTTTACCCACAGAGTGTTTGCCCTTTGACAGCGGTCTCACAGGTCGTTAACACGTTAAGACTAACTAAGATGCACACTCCTGGATCATAGGCATTGTATTAAACTTCGATAATATACTCAAATATACTTTTTATACATGGATTTATATGCATACGTGGATCACGTACAACAGACCAGATAGAAGAGAAGAGACCACTTTACATTACATGCATACGGGGAGATACCATTAAATCTCCACGGTTTTTATACTCCACCGCAAAATTGTGGGAACATGAGACTAAAATAGACCTAGTTTTTCTCACTGGATAATTCTTTTCGCATTCCACTCCGCGTTCGAGAGGCACAGGGTGGTTATATCAGACCTCTAAAGCCGGTCACTCACATGCGTACGAATACGCGAACCCACAACTGTAGGACGACATTTGCAAATAATTATGCAAAGTTTTCGCTGCATTCGTGCTTTTCCAAGTTGTGTCGGTTTTTTTATGCACATCAAAGGGCGCGAACCTCGAACCTTCGCGTAGTCTCCTACACATTCGTGCAACCAGTTGTGCTCACAGAGTACTTTATATATCTTAGCGATAAGACCGCCCATTGTTACACTAGTTATTATGAATTGTTATTAGATTTTAGATCTTCTTGTTTGTGGTGTACCAATAAAGTGTTTATCTATCTATCAAATGCAAACGGGTTTCCATAATGAGTTTGCGAACCCATTCGCATATCCGCTGAGTTTGCGAATAGTATATCTGACTGCCCTCACATGCGTGCAAACATTTGTACAATGTACGAATATTTTTACGCATGTGAGTGACCGGGGTAAACTTCGGTGTGGTTCGGTGTGGTGGTTCCTTCCAGCCGCAGGAAAAGGAGGCGACAGGGGTACACTGTCACATTCTTTTCCTTCGACTCAAATAGACTTCGAACAAAAAGTATGCCTTCCTCTTGGATAAGACAGAAAAAGGATACCTAAATTCAAATAAATAACGGTAAGTGGGGAAAAAGGCATGATATTCTATCAGACTTTCAAGTCGTAGACAACAACAGACATGTCAACCTTCTCTTCCCAGATCATATAGTCATTGCACACTCGTCATTTTGGAAGTAAATAACAGCTCATAGCGGAAATGCTTCCTTCGTTTACTTGAATTTTGATGATGAGTCGTCCAAGATAGAAATTAAGTTAGTGAATTGAGTTGTTGATTCAGTATTAGCATAAAAAGTACGTAGGGTGTAGGTTGGTAAGTTATTCACATAATTCCTTCAATTATCTTGTGGAATATGAATGAACATTAACATTTGCAGACCGTTGTGTTACTATGTTCTGTGTTACTAATAGGTTTATCTTACATATCTTCTACAGAAGTATCTTGCGTCTCCTTTGAGCTTAATTATAACTTAGAGTAGATATCAATAATCTAAAAACGTATGGTTTTAGAAAGTTTTGCTTGTTCTTAAATTAAGCTTAATAACTGCGCTACAATTGTAGAGCATGTAGGAAATTTCCTTCATGACTTTCCTTGTAGAATGAGTATTACAGCCGAAATTCTGTTCAGAAGGCGGCTGAAACTGCAACTAAGAAATATGGCCAATGTTTGAAGTGCCGTATCTTTAGTTCTATTGACTTATTGAGCTGCCGCTATATTCAATGATAGCGTAATATTGTCTTCTTTGTAATAGTCGCTGTTGAATTTTTTCTAAGAAGTAAGTATTTGTATACTAACAACATATCAAAAATGCAGTATTGTTCAGATTATTGAAACATCAAATGATATTTGTGGCCTATCAATTATGATAATCAATTTTACCAATACTATTTAGTCGTCGTTTCTATATCTAATATAAGTAGAAGAAGATGCAATTTTTACCTATATCCTCATAGAATGAAAAGGTACGATAATTTATTTGTATAAAAGTATCCACATAATTTTCTGTTTCCTACTTCCTTGTTAGCAGAGCTGTGCATCTCGCAAGGCTTAAATTGTTAACGTTTTTCATGACTATAATAGTACTTAGATAATTATCAAGAGTTCAAAGATCATGGACAGAGGGAGATTCATTACAGAAATAACGATAAGAGTACAAGATTCCAATATACATAAAATATTATTTATACGTATTCGTAGTCATTTTACCGTACCATACCCGACTTAAATGAAGTTTGCGGTAATTATCCCTTAAAAAAAGTGATCCTATGATATGTTGGTGCGTGAAACCAAAATGAATTTTAACTTCTAGGGCTAGTAATAGACAAGGGTACTGGTACTGACAGCCTTCGACATAATATTATATACCCATATATTTTTGAAGCTCATCACTCTAGCGGTACCTGACCCGCGGTTTATTGGTAATCACTCGGCCATTCTATTACGCTCGCTTTATACCTACTCATTTCATACTCTTTTCCATTCTTTCTTCTGGCGTTATTGGTACAAACACTAATACCAATTTGTATTAAAGAATATTATATTATATATAAACAAAAATAAAATAACATAATTCAAAAAGGGGTAAATTGGTATGCCGGCGATTTTTTTGGCATGCAATTAACCATAAATTAGGCCAGCAAATAATGTGTGTTTGCGTAAAGATACTCACCTACACTGATCTAATGTAAAATTATGTAATGACTAATATTTCATTCCATTAAAAGAAATTACAATCAATTCAGCTGCTTATCATTTATAATTTCGTATACACATTTATATTTCGTATAGCAATACCTGGGATACATACACAGGAAAAACCTATCAGGATTATTTATTGATATAATGTTGCTTCAAAATCAGAATAGATCGGCTGATCGTCTTCGACGTCGAAACATTAAAGCCGAACCTATGTACTAACCTATCAACAGCTATCAAAGAGCCATCGCATAATCAGTTGTTATCGTGTGCATTATATTTAACTAGGTGAGTTTAATCCTCACGATTTGATATCTTGATAAGGTCCGGATTATCGGCGAACATGAAAGCGGTAAAATTAATTTTTAATCCCGCTCTCCCTCCGTCACTCGGCCATATCTTAGCTACGTACCTAGTCACACAAGTCAACTCTTTGATATGGGCGCGATATCAAGGGTACCGCTCAATCATAAAACATACTTGAACAAGTGAATCAAATAAAACTTTGACATAATTATTGGCCGAAATACTGTAAAATGTAAATAAATTGCGTTAAGCGATATTCTGGTTAGTCTTGATTACCGATATTGGTAAATCGGACATGCTTTAACTGAGTCAACTTTTACCGACATTTTTACATGACTGAGATCACTACAGGTATCCATATATCTAAGAGTACCTATGCTCTTGTGTAATATTTTACTTATTTCTACATAATACACAAAAATATGTGTGTAATAGCAAAAAACATAAAATACATACATTCACGCCTTTTTCCCGAAGGGGTAGGTAGAGGTGCACCCAGGACTCAGTCCCACAGTATAAACACCCACATTTCGCCAGTATGTTATTGGTCCCATGTAATAGGGGGCGAGCCTATTGCCATTAAAAAATAACCATGGGCAATATTAACCTACTCGTAGTACCTATAATCAGAAGAAATTATAGTAATGTATGAATTTAGGAACCTCATATAACAAAATAAATAATAGTATAAGTTACATTATGTATTAATTCTCAAATATGGCATTCTAAAATTATTTTATCGTTTTTATGATAGTGAGTGACACGACGAGCGAATCAGGTGCCTGATGGTAAGCATCATGATTGCCCGTAACAGACACAGTGCCACCCAGTGTTTTAAAATTCTAAATTCTGCGCGGCACTGCACTACGGCACTGCACTGCGCCTGGCACCCTGAGATATTAGTTGTTGAAACTCGTCATGTCCAGTAATTTCGCTGGTAACATTACCCTCCAGACCGGAACACAGTAATGATTGCACATTACTGCTTGGCGGATAAATAACTGGCAAGGGTGTGATACTTCCCCAGGCGGCCCCCTGCAAAAGAGGCCCACCACTGTAATCTTAAGTCTTAAGTTAGCTAGGTATTATTTGTAACCTTGTAAAATAAAGCTTGATACATGATAGCTAAACAAAAATCAATTTTTTGACAATTATTCTGAAAATTAGGTTCTAAGAGTATTTGATTAATCATTTGAATTTTAAATTACCTGATGTAATACCATTTATGTACAATTTTAGAAAATATGATAATTTTCAGCTGTCACCTATCAAGCTATATTTAACACAAGGTATATTAATTATTTATGTACGATGAACCAAAAGTTATGTCGTATTAAAATTAAAGCGGGGTGCAAACCTAATTCGCCCTCTCGCTCACACCTACCCACATTTTTGAAGATTAAAAAAAAAATACTACATGTAATTACGTTAAATAAAGTCTACTAGGAACTAGAAAATAACAATACAAACTTTCAGTAAAAAATTCAATTTAATCCAAACAAGTTTTCATGTATAAAAACCTACACAGAGCAAAAAAATCTCAGAAAAAAAGGACACTGAAGACTTGTTTGGATTAAATTGGATTTTTTACTGAAAGTTTGTATTTTTATGTTCTAGATCCCAATAGACTTTATTTTATATATTCAAAAATGTATGTACCTGAGCGTGAGGGCGCACCACGCCTTAAGTCTAAACTTACAAGAACTTTCGCACTAAATTAAAGCTCGGTCAGTAATAACGTTAATTACGAACTTCAAATCAAGTTTTTGCATAATATTAGTAGTTTTTTTTAAGAAATAATGAGGTAAGTTCGATTAAATAAATGATACTGGTTTATTTTTATCTCACTCGTTAATTCCATGCATCAGGATTTCCTTCATGATAATAAATTATCTAAAGCATTTGTATTTAATGTTTACCAAAAACGCGCATTTTATATATTTTAATTTTATTAATAAGTAACATACCATCGCACCTTTTCCCGTAAGGGGTAGGCAGAGGACTGAGTCCCATAGAAGGTACATACATATTTCGCCAGTATATTTTATTGGTTTCATGTTAAAGGGGGCACGCATATTGCTATCTACCGGGCACAATTTTCCCGACTCCAAGCTGTCATTAGTACTTAAGTCCAATCCAATAACATTGCCTGACCTGGGGCTCGAACCCGCGGGACCTCGTGATCGGCAAGGTAGTTTGCGCTCTCTACGTCACCTTATTTATTAATAACTAGCGTAATTCCTGCTTCCGGTGAAATATAAGGACATTTTCTAGTCACCCGAATTTTGGCCGGAATTGTGTTCCGGCGCTTCAGGGAGGCAAGACCGAAAATAATCCCTACCTAGTGTTTAATATTATAATGTTATTTTGTGTTTTTCTTATGTATGTCTGTAAGGTTTTATCAGAATGGGCCTCTGGTGTGTATAATTTGTTATACGTACTTATTGCCTGAAATACTTAAATGTTTTTTTTTTTTTTAAATGATATGGAAAATTTTATTTGAAGCTGCAGCATCTAGTTCAGATGGGTCAGATATATTTAAATATATAAATTATTGGTAATACTGTTCAAAAGTACAGTATTACCAAATCGTTCAAATTTGCGTTCCAATTTTTTTATAATGTAAAAAAATAAAAATGAAATAATAAATTTGAACGCAAACAAAATAGTTATTCTGAGACCCTACACACTTCCTATGGGTACTTCAATATCGTAAATGTGAATGATAATTGTACGTCATATTAATATCATAGTTATGCGAAGGGAGGATCGACGGCTACCAATCTTGTTGACGTTACTTATTATTTAGACCAGCGGTCATCGGTAGGCGTGATATATATCGACTTCAGCAAGGCATTTGACACAGTCAATCAAGAAATTCTTCTCTCCAAATTATCTAGGTTCGGCGTCTCTGAACCCTTGCTGAGTTGGTGTCAATCATACCTGTAAAGTTGTAAATCTAGAGTTTGTTATTAACGGAGAATAATCGGACTCATTCCAAGTGCAATCGGGCGTACCGCAGTGCTCACATTTGGGTCCCCTATTCTTCAAATTCTTCATCAATGACATTAGGAGCCAATTTTTTTTTTATTATTAAATATTTATGTTCTGGTTCTATTATTATTTTAAGCATGCTGTCTTCATCCGTCAATTAATAATGTAACTAATAATAATGATCTTAAATAAATAAAAACAATCCTCATATACATTGTGCCTAGATAAAAAGAGTTAGCCAAAAGTAATCTAATATTATCCGCAAGTAGGTATATCAAATATAATATACCACGTTAGGTATCTAAAAGGGGTCACTTTAAAAGTGGTATCGGTTGTTTAGATTTTAACAACATTAAGGCATGAATATGTGATGCGATTTGACGCGGACAGAGATTTATATTTATTGCGTTCTTAATTTATAGAGGCTATAAAATACGAGGAAACTTCGGAGATCGATAGCCGTGCCAGTACCTACCGTCCAATCTACCTGAACGCGGTGCGGCTTAACAATATACTTAGTTATATTATATTATGTAGGTGTGCATTACACATATATAATTACACAACTTTAATGTACAGGTATCCCAAGGATCCCAAGGATATATACACATCCTTATCACGAATGTTTAAGTTAATACATTTTTGCTGAACGACCGTAGATCACTGACAAAAGACTAACTGCTCGCGGATCATCGACATCAGGTAACATATATTATGTATCAGATGTGCTACCATCTCAGTTTATAAATTGGCTTACTTATGTAGGATGTCGGTAACGGCTGAGCTGCCAGCTTTTTATGAAATATTTAATAGTTATTTAAATTAATATTAAATTTTAATATATACTATAACCGAACGAAATTGCCCAATTACATAGCTCAAGTCAATTTATATAGTATTACTATGTTGATATGTGGATAGCCAATATTGCCAGAGTTTCAGGTCGACAAGATTCCCACAAGGCCTCCGACATGACGTAACACCTACCCCCTAGATATCTTACAGGATACAGCCGGGACAATATTTAATATTGAAAAATATTTTTTAAAATGTAATAAACTAGTTATTTATTGATTCTTACTATTATTTTCTGGTGCATCTTATTTATCACCAAAAAGAGATGCAAAATTGAGCCCTACATTTCTATTGATACCTAAATTACACAAATAACACTGGGTTATGCCACTCCTTTGTATTTCATGCGAACAGACCACTCAGTCTCTAAAAAATATAAAATAGTAGATATGTACTTGTATTATACCTAGTAATTCTAATTGAGTTGGCAATGAAATTACTTCCTCTACAACACCCCGTGCCAGAATTAATGAATTCATTAATCAATTATGGCTACCCTTATAAAAATAGATGTTAAATACCATCCGGTCAACTGTCGGAATCATTGAAACAAATCAGCACGTGATAACTTGCAAAAAGAAATTGTAGTCGGCGGCTCAAAGAGATATCACTTTGAACAGACGTTCCAGTCAAAATATGTACAAACGTTGGTCGTAATGGGCTGAACAACAAAAAATGGATATCTTATTTAGCATTTACAATAAGCGGTGCCTGCATATTATACAAAGCTCTGCCGAACAATAGTCCACGTTTATGACCTCGTAAACCCAGTCTTTGTCCGAGTCAGTCCAAGACTCGGTCAATAAAACGTACCTAAGCAACCAATATTTTGAAAATATCTGGACTAATATTAATACTATAACGAGAAGTAAAACAGTTATTCCATTCTCGAATAGCAATTAAATTGTTTGCGTCGGCATGATTTATTACTACCTACCCATGCATTAACATGTAAGGCATCTCTATATTATGTAAAAACCTTCAAATTATAGCCGAACGTAATTATCAGTATGTTTCAAGACATGAGGCGGATTTCACTCTCGTATAAAATGAGGTAACTATACTTAGTGAATTATGAGCGATTTATGCAAAGCTCTTCGGGAATTTTATTTATAAAATGTCATTGGATTGAGGTTTTAACAAATATATTGCAGACATAAAATACTTATATTGATTACATAATATTTTAAGTACGTAATATCTCTATAACTATATATAATCTGTAACTGGGTATCATAGGTGTCATATTGAATCGCATAATCACATTACATAATGTGTCTTGTCATAATTGTAGTTTTTTCCTTAAGTTTTTGCCTTAAGTATATTTTATATATTGTAAGTAAGATTTTGTAAGTATATTTATTATTATTATTTTTTATGTTTATACTTTGATTATATTTAAAATAGGCCTCCCCCATAAAGGGGGTTTTATCAATACTTACTACACTGTTGGCAGGCGGATTGTCGAGCGCAGTTCGTTGTTTGTTTGCAGAGGATTCTGCTGCCCGTACTCTCGATCCAGCTTTTACGGCAACCACGGGTAGAGAGGGTGAAGCACTATTTTACCGCCGGAAACTTCACGGCATTATAAATAAGGCAATTGTATCAGCTTAAATATTCATCCTAATATGGTATTAAAATACACTAATTTATGATTCATGACCTGTTTAGTTTTAGACCTCTATTTATACCCCTCTATAATCATCCTAAAACATTTAATAAGTACTTAACGACACGGTTTTCAGTAAGTACATTTTATGTATGTATATAGGTATTTTCTCATTAGCTATTACAAATAGTTTGTGTTTGGCAAACAATAATAATTAGTATTAGTTTGAGCTTCATCACTTTTATTACTTGCAAATTCGTGAGTTTTAACAGTTGTCAGTATAAACAAAAGAGGCTACCTGCACCATCGGTATTAGAAACCGGAGTTACCCGGTCGAGTACGGCTGGTCGGCAGTTTAAGACCATTGTTTAAACTTGTGAACTACGAGAAAATCCTTAAAACCTATTGTATTTATACCTCAAAGAACACCGCCACAAAAGTCGGGGAACTTTTCGTTATCGGCAGAACAGTGGAGTAGATAATTGTAATATTTTATTGTTATGTAGGTACATGCGCTAACAGGATTACTTTGTACTGTCAAAATACTGGATAGCACCTAACTTATTAAGAGCAGTTAATCCCAGCTTATCCTGTTTCATGTCAGGTAGTATAAGATTTTAAGAATCGGATGTTTTAAAATTAGGTACAACTCAACGAAGTCAGTATATAAAAGAAGTGATGTGTTTGCTTTTAAAGTGTTCTTTAACCCTAGATCACTAAACATTAGTCTCACAGGCGACACGAACACCCCGCATTCGCTGTATAGACATGTTTCCGGTACTCCTCCGCGCTCAGTACCTTCCTAATTAAGTGTTTTAGTGACCCACGCACATGCATTATGGCCGCACGTGATTTACTTCCGGAGTTTTGACGAATTGTTAGTTTCACGGACTACTATAATCTTAAGTGATTACGCATGTAAAGTGCGTGAAGGTAACCGTAGAAAGAAAATTGTTTAATTTTTGATTTCCTGTATATATAGTCTATATTATTCTCAGGTACAGCTAAACAAACGAAAAATGTTCGCAGTTTGCCCACATGAGTAGCACAAGATGATCAAAGTGTGTCATGTCACTTCTGCAGGAAGGCCATTAAATTTGAGAAGAACGTAGTAATTCTGCCAAGATTAACATTTAAAATATGTCTTATAGTTTTTAGAAACTAGTAGTACCTCTACCGCGAATATTGCCTATTTTTTATAAATATATATAAACATACATAACATACATTCACGCCTTTTTCCCGAAGGGGTAGGCAGAGGTGTACCCAGGACTCAGTCCCATAGTAGATACACCCACATTTCGCCAGTATGTTATTGGTCCCATGTTATAGGGGGTGAGCCTATTGCCATATACCGGGCACAGTTCCAGACTCCAGGCAGCTATTGAGATAATTCCTAATGGAAAAATCCAATATTAAGCACTATGCCTGACCTGGGGATCGAACCCGGGACCTCTTGATTGGCAGTCGAGCATGCGCCCACTACGCCACCGAGGCACCGAGGATTATTCAAGAAAATATGAGCGTTTTATTTTGTTAGTCAAAATGACTAATGTTTGGTGACTGTGTAAATCGAAAATAAGTTTAGTGAGCCAGGGTTACAAGCAAAAAGTTTAGTTGTGTTAGTGTTACAATATTTTTTTATAAAACTATACTTACTCACAAACATACATAAATAACATTGTATAATTACTACCTTCTTACTTGTACCTACTATAAACTATAAGATACCTTAGTATATTTCAAGAATCTACTATCTACAGGAAGCTGTTTAGGTCCGATCGAATAGATTATGTATGTAGAAACAATATCTTACTATGATTTTGGGTACGTTATAACTACGCGCGAGTGTGTAGTTTACCTATAAACATTATTTATATAGCTATAGATAGGGAATATAAAAAGAACAAGCGACCCGCCCTCGCTTCGCTCCGAGTATCATAATACATAATTACATAATATATACCTCTTGATTTACTCTGTCTATTGATAAAAACCGATATCGAAATCTTTCATACAAATAGAGACGTGATACTCATGTAAGGTGGCGAAGCTCTGTTGAACCTACTTATGTAGAATATGCGGAGCTTTATTTCCCATCACTCATTAAAGCAAAGGATAGCAGATATATATCTATAAAACCCGGTTGTCAAAAAGAGATATACACAGCAACACAGGTTCAGATCCACGTGAGCAGTGAGCACCAAACCTTATACGTGCAACATCGGCCCAAGACCAGGTGCAACTAACTTGACTCAAGCAAATTAGCTTGACTTGGTTCTCCACGCAAAGTAGGCTGAAACGCATCTACCTCAGTTTATATCATTGATTGAAATCCGTTGCATCGAAAAATAAGTCCAAAATATAATTTCAAGAAAATAATCAGAAAGTACCGTATGAATGCGATATTATAAGCTCAATAATGATATCAAAATAAGTAGGAACATTAAGCAGTTATGCAGGTAAATGGTAAACAGAAAATCGGTCGTATGCACCCACGTTAGAGGAAACCACTTAAATTTTAATAAGAGCAGCGATTATGCGCCATAAAAAAGCTGTAAATACGTAGTTAGCCAGGTTCCCTTGCTGGTGTAATTTGCGGGAGCCGATCGTACTCGTGGCATTTATTCTAAGTACATGTATTCACAATATAATGTACCTTTATATACTTATTACAATTTTTATTACTTTATATACTCCCATTAGGTATGATGTTGAGTGAAAATCGGAAAACTGGTCGGTGATTTTAGGGTACACTTAACTAGAAAGCTTCTTTTTAGTGCTTTCCAATGTGCAGTCTTAGTGGGCTTTATAAAATTATTGTAAATAATATAAGAAAAATGAATTTCTCTTGACCTCTTGTCATAATTGTGTTCCAAAGATTTAGGCACCTGGCACCACCTATAGGGAAAGCATTGCAGATGTGATTATTTATTAAATTTAGCTTCGTTCGATTTTCGGCGGTTTTATACTTTTATACTTATATAATAATGCTATTTTAGTTTTTATTATAATCGGGCACATGACTCCTATCACCGTTTCTCAAAATTTGTTGTAGTTTCGGAGAGGACCCTGAAGACATTTTTAACATTATTTGCCCTGTATCCTTCTATATTGTAAAGGTAAACAACTAATTGGATTATCACGTCGCTCAACTTGTTGGTAAAGCTTTTTTCCAACAGTGGATTATCATATAATGTTGATCTATCTACTACTGCATAGCTCCATGGTGGAATTTCCGTCTATACTACCTACAATATGCACGAGATTTAGCCATTATTAAAAACGCGGGTGCGGTACATACATTCGTCTCCCCTCCGTAGACGCCTTCGCAACGTCCTGGACGACCCCGACGATTCTATCGCCGCCGTTACATCGGCGGCGCTAGGCTCACCCAAACCAATATAAGCAACAAACGCTCCGTTTTCGGTACTGGTGCCAGATACTAGATCCACCAACTGACACAATCACAACACCGACCTCGCCGGCGAGGTCGAAGATCTCTCAGATCCTTCAGATCGATTAGTTTCTCTCCAAATAATCAAACAGATCAAACTGATGGGGCCCTACGACACTCCCCTTCTGAGGTGCCAGGGCAAGTCTGACCCCATGCATTCAGGCGACGGCCCAAGCCGAGATTCGTACCCTCTAGTTGCTCTTGTGCTAGTCGCCCATAAACCCGACTTGCATTTGTTCACCCGGGCGGACGCAAGCCGTAGGTAGTGACGGACGACGAAGGCCTGTCAAAGTACGTACATACTACATACATTCAGATACTTGCGCAATAAGTTTCTTATTACTCGTAACATTGCTATAATGATAAAACAAATACTTAAGTATAGAGTTAATAGGATGATATGTCCCTTTTATTGTGTAGAGGTGTATTAGAAAAGGAATTCCCACGGGAACTATGCGAACGAAGAAAAATGCGGTGATGCAGCGGGGCTTACTCTATAAGTACAACATATAATTAAAACAAGGAGTGCATTTTATCAAGGACTTAGCGGTTGTTTATCGTTTTACATATGCGCACATAGTTTGATATATAGCCGATGGTATTATGAGCGGCCACAAACAATAAGGCGTGATAAGCAGATTCGGCGGCTCCTTTCATGTCCCGCCTTTGTCCGGTAATCCGCCGACTGGCGACTCGCGCCCTCTACGGCTACGCACGTAGCCCTGCTACGCTGCATGCTACGAGTGATAAACTTTAGACAAAACGTAGGCAACTTTTCAATGAATTTTTTATTTTAATTATTGTTTCTTTATAATATGATATTATATGAATGTTATAAATGCGATACATTCTCGGTATCTGTGTAGGTTTTTGTGTATGTTTATTACGTCTTTACGCCAAAACTACTGGCTCGATTGAGCTGAAATTTGGATGTAGATATCTTAGATCCTGAAATCCTACTAATTGTGAAATTTTGTGAGGATGGATGGATGGACGGATGTATGTTACTCTTTCACGCCAACACTACTGAAACGCTTGGGCTGAAATTTGTTATATAGGTAGCTTAGACCCTGGAATAACACAGGGGGTACTTTTTTCCGATATTCCCGCGGGAACGATGGCATCGCGGGTGAAACCGCGGGCGCGGCTAGTAACATATAAGGTGCTTTTAGAGGATATTTTTAAGAGAAATACGGGTAAAACCGCTGAACACACCTAGTATTTATAAAGAGTTTTCATATATTAAAATGAAGCAAAAGTGTATACATATATGTATTAATGTATAGTGGAGGTAGTTCATTAATCAACATACATATTGTGACTAGAAACAATGGCGGTCAATATCAAAGACTCAAACCATTCATAATAATTACCAAATAGACCAAATGAAGAAAACTCGAAGCAGATAATATTGTACCCATTAGCCGTACTAATTGGTCTACGACTTTTTATCTAATTCCAAAGTTATATTGCTTCGGTACCCACATAATTGTGTAACGTATCGTCTCGTAAATGTGTCTACTAAAGCATCCATATTTGGTCACTTTAATAAATCTTTTATTGGTGTTCAATTAGCACCGGTACGTGAAAAAGACTGGGGCAAGACGCCCAGATACTGCGACTCATTTATGTCAAGGCAAATGCCACAGTTTATGTTGCCTTTCTACTGGAACTGTCCTAAGCTGTGCTGTGCTAGGCTGAGTATTTATTATTATTTTATGCTATTCATAGGGACCTTGAGCCGCTCCGACCATTGCTGATCTATTGTGGTAGACCGTATGCATTATAATGCACAAGCTGAGTATGTCTTTAATCATTTATCCACCAATCAGAAATTTTTATTTTTATAGCTTAACTATGACAATAAGTTAATGTCGAGTCGTGTTATGACCAAAACTATATATCCACTGTGGATTTAGGAAGAGATAAAGGTGTCCACGGATCCAAATATGGAGGCGAGCTGTGGATCCAAGTGGTAGGAGGCTAAAAAACCCGGTTTGTAGATATCAAACACTTATTTATAATGGCTCTGAAATGTGGGCTTTACCAGTAAGCTCAATATAGATTTCCCTGTGACATCGAATCAGAAATGAGATCCGTTGATGAACGAAAGTTACCGACATAGCACAGTGGATTATTAAGATGAATTGGCAAGAATGAGACGATGATGATGATGATGAAATACATACTTTGGGACAAAGCTGAAAACAGTTTTATTGAAAAGACAGCTTAAAGGTCTTTGTTCGTAGGTTAGTACTTGCGGAAAGAATTTATTCGCTTAGTTTTACCATTGCTTACTGAATAAATGACTAGATCGACTCTTCTGGTGGAATGGGACCTTTGTGGCTATTTGATCGCTTGATACTAAGTAAATCCCTATAAAGTCGGTCGTTCACTAATTCCATGGTCGGTAATTAGTCCCCAGCCGCGTCGCCGTTGTCATGGGTCGATTGTTCTAAGACTATGGGCTCAATGATTGCTACGTTGAGTGCGTAAAGGCAGTCCATAAAAGGAGGTGACGCCGTTTTGTTCCAAGCTGCCTTTTTATTGTGCACTGTATAAATTTATGGAATCATCATCGAGTTTGTATGGACTCCTCTATTCGTTGGCGGCGGGTCCATAACCATTACCGATTGTATATTGATATACATTTATTTACACTCGTTAAGGCGTTGTAAACGAGATTTCTTTCGGAGGGATTGTTACTGCACCTATAATATTCATATACTTTATAACATAATATAAGTACTATACTTCATATGCTTCCGTAAATGCTACTGGGATTGGATCTATTTAAATACTTATATCGTTATGCGAGGTAATATTTTTATATTTATTCTAGCTTTAGATTACTTATTAACGATGTCTTTCTTTTAGTGTTTCCTTTTTAATGTATACTTGTTACCTATATATTTTAATAGTAACAAAATACAAAAATGAACAGCAGTTACAAATTAACATACCTACAAAGTTCTAAGATCTTGCTATGTCTCAAATTAAAATTATTTTACTTATTCATCGATTTTAGGTTACATTCAGGATATATCGATAATCTTTCATGCAGCATGCAGCACCAAATTCTCGCTTTTTTTTTTTTTTTTTTACGGTGACGTGCTTCGAAGTATGGCTTATTGCCAAGTACTGATGAATGCTGTATGCGACTGTACCAATTATATATTTTTTATGTAATTTTATCACGTAGTCGATTTTTGTTAACGGCCGAATGGCCCGCGGTCCTTTAAATTTCATCCTTTCAGACTAAGTAGGTAAATAGGTCAAATAAGATTTAATAAATGAGGAACATGTTTTATTACATTACATAATAAACAAACTACATGTTTAACCAATACGTATTCATAGACAAGGACGCAAAAACCTTCAATTCAATAACCCATTCAAATCTCGAGCAACATGTTTAGGTATATTTATACCCACATAATGAATAAACTTATCAAGAAATATATCTCAACATTTTAACATAATAATTATGTTCCAAATTATGTAACGAAGCTAAATTAAATAAAACTCGTGGGTACCTTTTAATCATCATATAAATGACCAAAATTAATGATCTCATGACGAGAACGGAGTTAATAAATGCAAATAAATACCTAAAGCTAGGAATGTATATAATATATTATGTATAGGTATACAGATTTATTACGCAGAACAGATTTTATGGAAATCTAATATGAATGAGCGTGAGAGAATGTGTAAAACTTAGAACACGAATGTAGAGTGTAGATTGAATATAATTGATGTTATTATTTTTGTTTGCGGTGGAATAAAAAAAATATCTTCTTCATATATGTATATACAGATTATTTTTTGTGTTTCAAAAAGACTTATATTTTGATGTAAAATGCTAAACATTTACCACAAGGTGTGCTTAATAGCTAATTATCTTAATTCATCCTCTCTATAACTGAGGTACATTATAAGTCAAAAAGTAGTTTATTAGTCCTAATAATTTTGGAAAAAAAAATTGCCATTCAAACGTATTATTTTATAGCGAAAAGTAAATAATAAATTTTTAGCACCGTTAAGTCCCGTTTTGCCGTAAATAAAAGTATATAGTTATTTGGTATAGTAATAAAAAGATAGGTAAAATTCTTATATCTATCCAATTATTGGTACGAAAGGATAATCGAACTTTACAATAAAGACAACAGATAATTTGTCCAAAAATAAATAAATATTTTAAGACGTCAATAAACCCTACACCGGCAGCTGTATATAAGGGGCATATGCGCCGTATAAGTACCTATGCCCGAAGGCGAGGGCTCGTTATTTTCTGGTCAATTGCCGCTTTACTGCGCCCGCGCATCCTCGCTTCCAATTACTGCCCAGCCGCCAACGCTATAAAATACACCCTCATATCTACACGCCATATGAGCCTGAACCCTATAATATATATCACACTCTATTCCATGCATTATAAAGATTAAATTCGTATAAATTGAAACTAGGAATGTACTCCTCGAGATCGGATCAGATGCAAATTATGCTTAGGTAAAACGTGTTTGTTGTCCGTTGGGAGTTTTATTTTTTACAATTATATCGGCTCGGTTACTTGGAAATGCATTCACGAGAATCGGAGAGGGTTTCGTGATGTTTAATAGGCTTAGATTAGAAGTTAAAAGCCGGGCCGTGGGTTGCGCGGCCATTAAAGGGTTCTCAGGATATGGTTGGACATGTCTTAGCTCTCATTAGACGAATAGATTCGACTCAAGCAAAAAAAAGCTTAGTCATATGTTCCAAGGAGGATATAGAAGTAGGGTAACTCTGAAAGTTTTTTAAAATAGGCTAGGTAGTAAGAAAAGCAGCCGATGAAAAATTTATTTAAATTTCGGATTAGGAACTCTTTGGGAAACTGTTATGTGTATTTTCTCAAAAAACCTTAAGTACATTCAAAATTCTTCTCATAGGCTAAGATTCATGTAATGGGTACCACCAGATGAGTTCATGAAATTTTTAATAATATATTACATACATTAGTCTAATAGAACATGATATTTAATATTTTTATAGACAAGCGGTCTAACTAATGGCTTGAAATACAATATGAAATGAGAAGAAATATTTCACCCCCCCCCCGCGTGTGTGAAATTTTTCTTCCCAATTCATATTGTAATAGAACATACTTCATAACATAATTACAAGGGGCTCACTGAAAAATTTTAGAATAAGTATGCCAGTAAAAAAGGCAGGCGAAAAATAATATTTTCAAATTAGGAACTCTTTGGGAAATAGTATATTAAATTCATATGTTATTTGTTTTAACAAATTGGCAGCAATTTAAAAAGTGTTTGTCGAGCCTTACAATGGATCATATTCTCTAGTCAAACGCATTTTGACGCTCGACAGACACTATTTGAATTACTGCCAATTTATAAAAACAATTGACATATGAATTTAATATACTATTTCCCAAAGAGTTCCTAATTTGAAAATATTATTTTTCGCCTGCCTTTTTTACTGGCATACTTATTCTAAAATTTTTCAGTGAGCCCCTTGTAATTATGTTATGAAGTATGTTCTATTACAATATGAATTGGGAAGAAAAATTTCACACACGCGGGGGGGGGGGGGGGGGTGAAATATTTCTTCTCATTTCATATTGTATTTCAAGCCATTAGTTAGACCGCTTGTCTATAAAAATATTAAATATCATGTTCTATTAGACTAATGTATGTAATATATTATTAAAAATTTCATGAACTCATCTGGTGGTACCCATTACATGAATCTTAGCCTAAGAGAAGAATTTTGAATGTACTTAAGGTTTTTTGAGAAAATATTCGTAATAACATAATTTTTTATTGTTTCGTTGATGTTATAATAATAAAGAAGGGTAGCGCAATAGCTTGACACGGTAATAAATAATCTTATCACATAGAGATTGACAGCCTCGTTGGCGCAGGCGGTAGTAACTCTGCTTTCTGTGCCGCAGGCCCCGGGTTCGATCCCCGGCCAGGTCAAACATTTGTGTGCATGAACATGTCTGTTTGATCTGTGTCTGGGTGTTATAAGCGTATTTAAGTATGTATATCAGTCATTTGGTTACCATAGTACAGGCTTCTAGCCTAGTTTGGGACCAGGTGACCGTGTGTGGAAGTTGTCCCATATATATATATATAGATTCATGATTTAGAAGGTCTTGTCATTTTTATATCTTTTGCACCTCATCAGGATCTGAGATTGAAAAAAATACAATTAAATCCTGATTGGTACAGAAACAATTCGAAACAGAGAAATCCTTTTCGTTAATGGTCAACCGTTAATTTTTACCTACTTGCGAAAAACAATAAAGAGTTTGCAAGTTGCAATATTCACCTTGAGTTAAACATGTTTAAAATTTTTGAATGCACTCGCTGATAAGTTGGACTTCACTGTGGGGTAATAAACCTTTAGTTTTGCTTTTGCATGTGCAATTAGGACGGAATGCCGACAAAAGGTAATATTCCTTTGAAGTCGCCGCCGGGTAGCATCCGCTTTCTCCTAGTAGATAAGACCGGATGTGACGTGGCCTTGCGTCCGCGCAGGACGGAGAGAGCTTTTCACGATTACCTGATAAATTCCATCGACGGGATAAAAACGACGTTCGTTTGAACAATGAAAAACAAAACACAAGATGAGTCACTTAATCTATAGCATTAACTATGGGAAAGATCAACCGCGAGTCATGAGCCTTTCCGTAAATATTAGCTTTATAAGATACCTGTCCAGAAATACGATGGCAACCTCAAGATTTATGCTAATGAAGCCGGCTGAATGCAAGAAGCAGTTTAAATTATTATGGTTTTATTATTATACGGAATGAAGAAGTTACGAGTTATGATGCTACCGAATACGAATACGGTAGACATCGGGTACTCGCAATCGGTTTTACGGTGCATTAAAATATGCAGTTTGAAAATGCAGTTTAAAAAAGGAGGTAAAAGTGGGGGAGTAGCGAGGGCGGGGTGAGACGGGGGCGTTCGTGGCGGGCCAATAAAGGCGCGCAGTAAATCCACGTAATTTAGAGCAGTCATAAATTATAGTTCCGCTATAAACGCGCTGGCCGCGTACCTGCCGCCAGCCGTACCGCGCCGCGCCCGCTCGCCTCCGTCGCTCCACACCACACCGTTGTGTCACGCCATTAATTTATACACATATATATACCTCACATAGTACTTGTAAGTACTAAAGAACTCTAGCACAAGCATAACTCTACCAAATTAAGTTCTGCTTCCATTACACTGCTGAAATAAATGAATTGAGGGGCATACTATTATTATTTACCTATGTTCGTTGATGCTTAGTACATAATATATATATATATATATATATATATATATATGTATATATATATATATATATATATATATATATATATATATATATATACATAGCTGCCTGCATAGGTAATATCTTCTCTACTAAAATCAACTAAATATCTACTAAACGTAATATCTACTAAAATCAACTCTGTTATACATTATTATAATCTATATCACTAGTTATATAGATACTTATAATAAATCAACAGTCATGTGAACCGCGAAGGTATAAGTTTTATAAAAGTTTCAGATCCCATTCAAAGGTTTAATCCTCAAAAGTGTGAAATGTAACATCTTCATTTGAAAGGATTAAGCTCGTCTCACGGTCCCACAGACCAAATTCAATTTGAAATGTATTTTTCAAGTCAATTTACGAGAGCGTAAGCTTTTCAATGCCTTCAGAGTTTATGAAGCATATAATAACGATTATAATACGGTTATATAATGTATATCTACCTATATATAGGTATAAGGTATGCCTACTGGTAATTTTAAGTGCTCAAAATTATGTATTTTTTTATTTGAGTTGCTACACATTTTTGGGATGTTATAATAAGATTGATTCGGTTGGGTTAAAAATGGCACGTTACTCCGTGAATAAGCCAGAGGACTAATTTTGATCACCCTGCCTATAATGGCTACTTTTACCTACAAATACAACATATACGCTCGTTTAATTGCTAATTATTGCACTTTTTTATATCTCCTGTGAATTTGGGTCCAATGCGCTGGTAAGTGTCATGAAGGCGAGATTATCGGCTAATGACATTACATCCGATAGTACTTGCAAGTAATAATCAAGGCAGTGACTGTAAAATAATTAAAAATTAATACTATCATTACAAATCATCATCATCATCATCTCAGCCGTTGGTAATCCACTACTGAACATAGGCCTCCCCCATAAAGGGGGGTTTTGCCAATACTCGACACGCTTGGCAGGCGGGTTGTCGAGCGCAGGTCGATGGTTTTTTGCAGAGGACGCTGCTGCCCGTCATCTGGATCCGGCTTTTATGGCAACCACGGGTAGAGAGGGTGGAGCACTATTCTAAAGCCGGTAACTCCACGGCACCATTACAAATCCATCCATCCCTCCAACATTACAAATATCGATACTAAACATTCGTAAAATTCATTTTAAAGTGTTTAAAGTACTTATTGTGACTTTTAAGCGGCACAATATTAAAGATTTATATAAAAGATAAGAAAGGTAATGGTCAGTGACGTAACATTGTTATCAGTAAAAATGGCCGATAAAATTATGCTTTTATATTATTGAATATCTTAATAATCTTAGTGTTCATATTATAATTGGGCATTTTTTCCGATCATTACAGCATAGATTTTATGCTAAGACCATTTATTCATCGATTCTCTATTTTGTCAACATCCATGTTGCTAAATAAATAGGTAAAGATGGGTACGAATAATTTTAAGTATAAATGCGCCTATTATGTAATCCTTTCTACAAGTCGTGTTTACCTTACTTTACTGTCACTTAATAATATAATCTTAAACAAATTGCCCGACGGCGTGTGCTACCTACGTAATTTGATAATTAAAAAAATGAAAATCGTATGACAACTCGTGGGTAGGATGTTAATATGGTATTAATCAATGCAGGAAAAAGAGTTCATGCGAGAGGATTAGATTAGTTAGACCTATCTGAAATATGACTTATTGCTATACTTAATTTGAAAAAAATGTAGGTATTCCTACCAAAATTATGACGGAAGTGTTCCTTATAAATATTTAAGTAATATTAAACTGCTCTTTGCTGTCTTCCCGTGCAAAGCTGGGACGAGATGCTATTACTTATGTTATATTGTACCAAACGAGTCACACTGTGCCCATTATATTTTAAAACCTCCCTAGGTACGTAAACCAGTCTTTATTTTTTTATCTAAACGTTGATAACTCAAAAAACGATTAAAATTCGTGAAGCGACCATTTTGAAATATACCTCGCCTCGGCTAGATCTTTATTTCCCAGAAACTTGATATTCAGACAGTTATCAATCTACTTAGGCAGGTATCGCATTTTATTGTATTTTGATAATGACGTGCTTTACGATTATCTACAGAGTAATCTCGAGATAAACACATAACCATAAAATATATATCGAGATTACACGGCCGTACCTAATGCGTGATCCAACCCCATCTCGATCACTCGGGGGATGATTTACGCGTCATATAAACAACGTGACGCCTCGGTTTAGAGCTAACAACGTCGGTTTTACGATTACCTACGTAAAACACATTATCTGTTTTATCTGAGCTAAAGTTCCCTTATACAAAGAGATAAAGGTTCCCAGTTTACTTGCACTATAAATAAATGATCCGGCGTATTGTGTCTTGGACTGGGATTGTCTAAAGCAAACTTTGGTTATATTGTCGTTCCGATAGTAGTTGTAAATCACTCAGGGTGCATCATGTGTTACGTAAAAGGGTTTTATAGCGACTCGTAACCGTTCCCTATGAAAAGATAACACATTTTATACGGTCACAGTGTTGCTCATCACTTGGAATGGGAACATTGATAGTAAATTCGTCTTAAGTGTTGGTTTCTCTATTTTACTACATTGCTTTCCTATGGGAAAAATATTATATTAAATAAGTTCCAAGGAACTACGAGAAGGTTTTGACTATTAGCACAGAATACTAAAGGGACAGAACAGACACTCCTCAAAATAATTAAAATAAATAGTGACTCTAACTACGAGTACGACACAATAAAGTGCAACTTTGTTTGTAACGAATTATATATATTATTATATATATATTTATTTATATATGTATGTATAATAATAGGTAAATAAAATAAAAATATTACGCTATGGACTCCCTCAAGATAGTCTTAAGTTAGTCCAATGAAAACGCCTAATAATGCAATTAATTATGTAAAAAAAGGTCCAAACGCTCTTGTTTGGAGATGTTTTGATGTACAAATAAAAAAAAAATAAAAAAAAAAATAAAGTGCAACTCAGGTCGCACGTCGACTAAATAATTATCGTTATATTAACTTACGAGCTGTCTCTCTTTCTATCGCATATCTCTCTATCTGTTTTCTCTATCTAGCCCATAGCAATTTTACTGCCAGGACGGGCGTCCCAGCTTCTTCTAGCTTCATACCTTTAATGTAGTATCCCGGGTCTGCTATTCGTAAATTATTAATTATACATTGTATACTTTAAAAAACTCGCAAGGAAAAATTAATACCCTGAAACCTAAAAATATTATTAAGTTATTGTACTACTAATTCAAGCACCTAAATCTAACCTAACCTGAAAAACTATTAAGGCACATGAACTAAAACCTGTGCTAAAACTTCGCTATTGAAATAAGATAAAATATGAGCCTTCATATCAAGGAGGTTTTAACTAAGACCATTCACTTTGTTTTGGATTAGTCAATAAAGATGATAAAACTGTCTTCCTTAGATAAGTGCGTACGCGTAGAGTTAGGCAATAATAATGGCAGTAATTTTCCTATCTGGATGGATATCTGTGAAAATCCTTTACTTATAAACTAGCAATGGTTGAGCATGCGAAACAGACCATACTTAGTTAAATAAATATTAGTAGATTTTTTTAAGTAATGCACCTTTGCCAGTTATTCATTCGCCAAGCAGTAATGTGCAAACATTACTGTGTTCCGGTATGAAGGGCAATGTTGCCAGCGAAATTACTGGGCATGATGAGATTCAACAACTCATATCTCAGGGTGACAGGCGCAGTGCAGTGCCGCGCAGAATTTTGAATTTTAAAACGCTGGGTGGCACTGTGTCTGATATGGGCAATCATGATGCTTACCATCAGGTACCTGATTTGCTCGTCTTGTCACTCATTATCATAAAAAAAATAAAAAATACCGCGTTATATTATTTTCATATAAGTATTATCTTCTTAAGAGGTCGACGACCGACGAATTTCCCATTGAAACGTTATCCCTAAATTATTTACAATCAGAGCATATTTCCAACATACAATGATGTTATTCGGTATGAGGCACTAGTTATATCTAGGTTCCTACCATATTATATTAAATCCAAAACGTTTCTATGTGTAATTCGTCGGTCGCGGACCTCTAAAGTAACTCTATTAGTCTATTAGAAGGTATGCGAAATACAAAAAATTTAGAAGGTATATTTTTATGTTTAAAAGGCTATCACTCTAAGCTCCAAGTCATTTTTTTTTCTGATATTTTACCTTATACTTACAATTATCGGGTCGTCATAATTTTCAAAGGCATACAAAAATAATATATGTACTTAATCAATGCAATAAGTGCTAATATTTCGCTGATGAGGATTATCCATGGTTCTTATACTATCACGCCAGAGCTATTATTTTCAAGGTAATTTTCGTGTTTCTCGGTTATAGGTATCGCAACGAAGTTTTACAACCGCGTAATTTTCAGTGGAGACTCAGCCGATTACTTACATCGTCTTATTCGCTACTACTGGAAAAATCGTGATGAGTTCCGCATAAAAATGTAGTACTGAGTACCGAGAGCTATGTGTACGGGGTTCGATCGAGCGGCGAGCGCTAGAGCGTGGACGGTTGTTCGACAGTCGAGGCACGAGCTTTTGTTATCTGACATCGAACGAGGCTCCGCCCTGACGCGCGCCCGCTCCGCGATCCAACATGGCCGCTCGGCTCCACTACCGCTGGCGCGACACGACTTTATATCCCTAATGAAAACCACTTTAATTAATTCACAGCAATCACATGCACCGTCCACGCCGCAGCTTTTATGTTTATTGTTTCCATATCATTTTAAAGCACCGCATTTTGATTTCTCTAGAGTGTCACCGGCATTGTGTTTTGTTTGGTGCCTTACCTGCCTGAATGGCAGACGCGTTTATTAGTGCTATATTAGTCATAATGATCATTTAATTGGTTTTACGCAACTTTTCACTTAGCATTATGAAGGCGTTGTTATTAATTCAGTTATATATATACTTTAGTTTAGTACCAGATGTTATTCCATTAGCATAAAATATAATTCATGAATACTTTCTAATTAACAGGCCGGTTGGCTCTACCTATACCATTACTACCTATACTGTCTGTATAAGGTTTATTATAACACACATACATATGATAAGAGCAGATAATAGGTACAGTTTCGTACAAATTACTCCTCCTTTAAAAAAATCACTCCTGACAACACCCTCAACAACACCTAGTCACAGAACAGATTCTACATATAGAATGGACACTGTCATCCGCCCACCAATCGTGCCTTCCTCACCTCGCGAGCGAGATTGAGCTCTCCACAAGCTCCGCACGTGTACAAAACTCCATGTGTGTAGTGTCTGTGTAGTAAGTAGTAAATAGCGTGGCTTTTGTATGGGATTGAGTCAAGTGTGCGGGGTGTGACCCAGTCCCAAACCTTAGACCAAGAGCTATAGAGAGGTGAAATGCAAGTACACTTTTGGTTAAATGTCTAATAAAGAAACAAGAGAAGATCTCCCTAAAGTATCACGGGAACGGAATTACTTTAGTCTAGAAGAATAATTTATTGTCCTAACAGGTTCTTACAACATCTGTATAACCTAGTAAGCCCTGCGGCCCCTTTATAAAGACCAAATGATCATAGTCAGTTGTAGTGTTAGGCCGCCTGGGGAAGTACTACACCTTTGCCAGTTATTCATCCGCCAAACATTACTGTGTTCCGGTCTGAACGGCAATGTTACCAGCAAAATTACTGGGCATCACGAGTTTCAACAACTAATATCTAAGGTCAGACAGGCGCAGTGCAGTGCCGCGCAAAATTTTGAAACACTGGGTGGCACTGTGTCTGATATATGGGTAATCATGATGCTTACCATCAGGCACCTGATTTGCTCGACTTGTCACTTACTATCATAAAAAAAAATACCGCTGGTGTTGCAGACTTCCATAGGCGACGCTAACCGCTCACCATCAGGCACACCGTCTGCTTGTTATTACAAGCACCACTACACCACCACTACAAAAAATATTAGTATTGCCAGTATGTTGCCGACCCTTTAAGACTCTATTCACTCTCCTATTGGAGAGCCACATATTGTAGCTCAACGTAAAGACCGCAACAGGGAGATCATTTAAAAAAACATCGAAAATAAGGTGATAGAACTCAAGTGGTGCTGGCAGGTGGTGTAAAGTACAGAGTGGTGGCCTAGTTTGGGACGGAGAAATCCAGGTCGTCCTACAGTCGTGGATTATAGAAGGCTCAGCCTTCTTACTTACTTATTTGCTATGTTATCATCATTACACGATAACATAGCAAATAAGTACTTTAATAATAGCTAACAATGTTCATAGTAAATTAGGTACAATCAAAGGTATCGCGAGTATTTATTCAACCAAGGAAATGACATCATAACATATTTATCCAATGCCGCAAAATCATTCTCGTCTCGTAACTTTTAAAAGCATCTTCAGTCCTAAGTTACCAAACCTCCATTACAGAGTAGTAAAATAGCAATGTGTGAACTGTAAAACTAAGAAATTAAGAGAGAAATACGCTAATGCAGCAAAACAATATGTTACAGTACCAGTACCATAAACTGTTTCAATAATAAGCAGCTAAAATGCAAAATTATGTGTAGAAGAATAAATACCTAAGATATTAAAAAAAAAAAATTCGAAAATTTCAACGTCCTGAAATTTTTTTTTTTGTGCTTATTACTAAATTACTACATACACATTGTAACATGTTGTACTTATAGATTCTACGAGTAAGTAAGGCGTTGGCGGCACGTTATCTATCAACCCACTGTCCCACGTTATATCTTTTTACAGCTTCAGATATTTCAAATGTAAAACCCACGTTAAAACGGGGAAAACAAGTTATCTCCGTGATATGCTTTGCCTGCATGTCTATAGGTATACTGTTAAAATATAGGGTACCAATCATAATACGTATCCTACTAATATTATAAATCTCAAATCTCAGAACAATGTAAACAAGTTACCTTTTTGTTTGTAGTGGTAGGCCTCTTTTGCAGGGGGCCGCCTGGGGAAGTACCACACCTTTGCCAGTTATTCATCCGCCAAGCAGTAATGTGCGAACATTACTGTGTTCCAGTCTGAAGGGCAATGTTACCAGCGAAATTACTGGGCATGATGAGATTCAACACCTAATATCTCAGGATGACAGGCGCAGTTCAGTGCCGCGCAGAATTTTAAATTTTAAAACACTGGGTGGCACTGTGTCTGTTATGGGCAATCATGATGCTTTCCATCAGGCACCTGATTTGTTCGTCTGGTCACTCACTATCATACTTACAACAAAAAAAAAACCTATTTAACAGGTTAAGAAAACGCTAGCGTGTTCTAACTCGAATCCAGCGCCATTTTGCGCTAGCTAAAACTACTGAACCGATTCAGCTTAATTTTGGTATGCAGATAGCTTAGACTCTGGAATTAAACATAGGGTACTTTTTATCCCGATATTTCCAGGTGAACGATGTCTACGCGAGTGCAACCACGGGATACATTTTGGTATACCTCAATAATTAAAAATATTATACAACGAATAAAAGTTAGATGTGCAAAAGCATCCAGTAGCGCAAAACGAATTCACTCTTCAGCTCGAGTGTACGTAGTCATCACATTTCATGCATACGTAAATAAACGGCGTGGACCATGGATCGATTTAAATTGTAAAACGTGACACACACCAGCCGCGTGTCCAATCTCAAATTGGTATAAGATATAGTATATTATATTGTGGCTAGTATTCGTGCTCGCGCGAAATTAGGTACGAGTACACCAGGGTTGTTACTTTCCAGATTTACGTAGGTACTGCGTAGCGGCGTAGATAGTGCTACAAACATTGGCTACAAATTTTAATGTGTTTCACATGCGACTTTTTCTTATTAAGTTTACATAGGTTTTTAATTGAGTGAAAATCATGTTCATAGCCGAGGCATTTTATATTTATATTGCTATTACGTAGCGTTTAACTTATCAGATACGCCATGTTATACGACGTTATGTTATTTTATACTACGCTATACGACGCACGATTCTAGAAATAAATAGGTAGGACCTAGTATTTAATATTTTCAATACTTTGATAATAATATTGGGAATAGTGGCCACATCAACTGACCTTTTAAGTTTTTATCAAACCCACATTTTAATTTCCAACACAAAAAATGACGAAAAAATAGCGTGCAAAATTCAGTTTCTCAATCTTCAAAAGGTTGTTTGCTAACTTTTCTCAGGTGGACACAATTCGCACCGCAAGGCCTATTGTGGATAAAGGTTACTACATTGCCTAAGTAAAACGACCATGAGCTTTACTGGTTGATAGAACAGGTTTGCTGGACTGTGTTGCAATTTGAAGGACAATAAAAATTTTCTCGTAGACGCGCAGCCCACGCTTTGTTGTCGATAAATTACTATAAAACTGACGCAGTTTCATTTTATCAACAGTGACACAATCATTACTAATCTCTCTTATCAGGGCGAGCCAAGCCGCGGGTAAAAACTGGTAAACCTAATATCCTATTCCTACTTTTTTTTATGATAGTGAGTGACAAGACAAGCAAATCAGGTGCCTGATGGTAAGCATCATGATTGCCCATATCGGACACTGTGCCACCCAGTGTTTTAAAATTCAAAATTCTGCGCGGCACTGCACTGCGCTTGTCACCCTGAGATATGAGTTGTTTTATCTCATCAAGCCCAGTAATTTCGCTGGTAACATTGCCCTTCTGACCGGAACACAGCAATGTTTACACATTACTGCTTAGCGGATTAACTGGCAAAGGTGTGGTCCCCAGGCGGCCCCCTGCAAAAGAGGCCTACCAAATCCTTCCTTCCTTTAAGGGCTTATAGCGATATTATTCCGCGTAATTGGATCATAATTTTAAAAATATTTCCAATGTTACGAAAAGTATAAAAATCAATGAAAAGTACATACAATATATGAACACTTGAGGTCTCTAGCTCCAAGCACACCTAGGACGATTTGTGGGTTAATTCGTTCAAGAAGCACACTGACGAGAAAAATGACGGACTTCTACAAGAAAGCTATAAATATGTACCTATTTTAAAGTTGAAGTACTTATATGTGTACGAAAAAATATTCTGTTAATCTATACTAATATTATAAAGAGAGATTCTTTGTTTTTTTGTTTTTTTGTTTGTAACGAATAGGGTCCGAAACTACTGGACCGATTTTAAAAATTCTTTACCTTATGGATAGCTTAATTCAGTGTGAGTGACATAGGCTATATGAGATTTTGAAAAATATTAGGGATCCGTAAGAAAACTGCAATATTGTGAACCAAGGTGTCACATATATTCATTAATTTGCGTGCGCTGTGAAATCTATTGATGGTAGAATAAAATAATGTACTAGGGGTTTGTAGTACTTACTAATATCTACAAAATAGTCCACGGATATTTCATCCATCTATTTTGGTTTAGTCACAATAATCGAAACAGACATAATATGAATGCGCTGTAATAAGTATTGGAGGTAGAATAAAGTAATGTACTAGCGGTTTGTAGTACTTATCAATACCTACAAAACAGTATACATAGATTATATCCATCTTTTTTGGTTTAGTCACAATAATCGAAAAAGTGACTATTTTTCATGCGGTGTGAAAACTATTGGTGGTAGAGTAAAGTAATGTACTAGGGGTTTGTAGTACTTATCAATACCTACAAAACAGTATACATAGATTATATCCATCTTTTTTGGTTTAGTCACAATAATCGAAAAAGTGATTATTTTTCATGCGGTGTGAAAACTATTGGTGATAGAGTAAAGTAATGTACTAGGGGTTTGTAGTACTTATCAATACCTACCTACAAAACAGTATAGATAGATTATATCCTTCTTTTTTGGTTTAGTCACAATAATCGAAAAAGTGATTATTTTTCATGCGGTGTGAAAACTATTGGTGGTAGAGTAAAGTAATGTACTAGAGGTTTGTAGTACTTATCAATACCTACAAAACAGTATAGATAGATTATATCCATCTTTTTTGGTTTAGTCACAATAATCGAAAAAGTGATTATTTTTCATGCGGTGTGAAAACTATTGGTGGTAGAGTAAAGTAATGTACTAGGGGTTTGTAGTACTTATCAATACCTACAAAACAGTATACTTAGATTATATCCATCTTTTTTGGTTTAGTCACAATAATTGAAGCAGTGATTATCTTTCATGCGGTGTGAAAACTATTGGTGGTAGAGTAAAGTAATGTACTAGGGGTTTGTAGTACTTATTAATACCTACAAAACAGTATACATAGATTATATCCATCTTTTTTGGTTTAGTCACAATAATCGAAAAAGTGATTATTTTTCATGCGGTGTGAAAACTATTGGTGGTAGAGTAAAATAATGTACTAGGGGTTTGTAGTACTTATCAATACCTACAAAACAGTAAACATAAATTATATCAATTTTTTTTGGTTTAGTCACAATAATTGCAGCAGTGATTATTTTCATGCGGTGTGAAAACAATCGATGGTAGATTAAAGTAATGTACTAGGGGATTGTAGTAATTATCAATACCTACAAAACAATATACATAGATTATATCCATCTTTTCTGGTTTAGTCACAATAATCGAAGCAGTGATTATTTTTCATGTGGTGTGAAAACTTTTGGTGGTAGAGTAAAGTAATGTACTAGGGGTTTGTAGTACTCACAAAACCTACAAAACAGTATACATAGATTATATCTATCTTTTCTGGTTTAGTCACAATAATCGAAGCAGTGATTATTTTTCATGCGGTGTGAAAACTATTGGTAGTAGATTAAAGTAATGTACTAGGGGTTTGTAGTATTTACTAATATCTTCAAAATAGCCCACGATAAATTTATACGTGTGTTTGGTCATTGTAACAGAAATAGTCATTATTTGCGTGCGCTGCGTAAACCATTAGGGTTATATCTATTAAAATACAATGTATCACGAATTTACTCCTGTTCACTATACCTACTACTGCTACCCGTGCGAAGCCGGGGCGGGTCGCTAGTATATTTATAAATTGGTTATTTCGGTTGGTTGAAAGATCCGTAATTTTTTTTTGAATTTTCCAAGTTGTCAACCGCAATTTTTATACAATCTGAAAAATTTGGAAAAGGTTTTTCGCGGAACATAGATATCGCCAATTGATAGCTAATGAGCTCCTTCACGAGCCCTTATAAGGAATGTAGGAAATTACCATTCACCATGTATATTTATTTTCATTACTTGTAATTCTGCACTTTAAAACTATACCAGTAAAACCGCATGATACGAACTATTATTTTTTACATAAAAAACTTACGAGTAAGTAGGCAACAAATTACAGAAAAATAGAAAAAAACCGATTTCAAAGTCCGTTAAAGATTAAAACAACATAACATACAATCACGCCTTTTTCCCGAAGTATACCCACATTTCGCCAGTATGTTATTGGTCGCATGTTTTTTATTTTTTATTTTAGTGAGTGACAAGACGAGCAAATCAGGTGCCTGATGGTAATGATGATTGCCCATATCGCAGACACAGTGCCACCCAGTGTTTTAAAATTCAAAATTCTACGCGGCACTGCACTGCGCCTGTCACCCTGAGATATGAGTTGTTGAATCTCGTAATGCCCAGTAATTTCGCTGGTAACATTGCCCTTCATACCGGAACACAGTAATATTTGCACATTACTGCTTGGCGGATGAATAACTGGCAAAGTTGTGGTACTTCCCCAGGCGGCCCCCTATAAAAGAGGCCTACCACTACAAAAAATATGTAATATGGGGGCGAGCCTATTGCCGTCCTATTGCTGTTGCCATCTCCAGGCAGTTATTGAGATAATTCCTAATGGAAAAATCCAATATTTAACACTTTGCCTAACCTCTTCATCGCCAGTCGAGCCGATGTGGAGTGTCGTCGTGGAGTCGAGCGATAGTGGGCGAAACCCACTACGCCATCTAAGCAGCTGAGGCACCGAGGCAAATGAAAACAAAACTGGTAATATTATTGCAAAACTCGAAACCCTTTTTCGTTACCCTTTGCCTAAATAAAACGATGACATCAAAATATGGCAATGGTAATTCTAAACGCTGGTTAGGCAACTCACGTCCCCAGCGGCTATTTGTCGCGCTGCGTCTCCCCGCGGCATCGTTACCATGCCGCAACTAAATATTATATTCTCTGTGACATTTCGCTCGTGATTTATTCTGCTCCAGCGACTGTGCTGACACATAAACGTCGCTTTTGTTTCCCTTTACCGGGAGATTTATAGTGGCGTCAGGGGAGATGCTAACGTCTAACATCTACGCGGTGATTCGCTGGTTTTAGCTGGGAATATGCGAATGTGAATAGTACTAGAGGCACTTGAGGTGAATATAGACTAGAGCAGTGGTTTAACAATTAAGTAATGGAGGACCATTTCACCTTATTTTAATTGGTGGAGGTGTCAATTACATCAGAAGCGACGAAAACCCCTGGTGATGATACTAAGGGGGGCATAGCAGATTTGAATCTTTCTTGAGGGCTTCGAGGACCACTTTCAATGCTTCCAGGGACCATCAGTGAGCCACGCACCACTGCTTAAAGTGGTTGGGCCGACATCATTTCCCATACATACTTTGAGGAACCAATGACGATGATAGAGGGATAATACGATGTGTTTTTTTTGTTTTATTTTAAGTATTAACTAATTATAAACTGGCATTTATTCAGTTATACTAAAAAATATACCTACGTTTTTAAACTGCAAATAGGTATTTTATCAGATTTATGGAATTCCTAAGAAAGGACTACCTACATATTTGCAGTCTTAAAACGTATTTTTCGAAGTATAACTAGATAAACGCCGGTTTATAAGTAGTTAATACTTAAAATAAAATACTAACGAAGAAAATATACCTAAATGATGTCGGTCCAACCATCTAAAGAGCCACTGTACTAGAACATTTGCAAAGAAAGTAACGTTTTTACGAATGCTTCCTACAATAGAGGCAAAATCTTAGTATCCAATGGCATTTCCATAGATATGGGCTTCTTTAAGTATAGTGATGAGGTTACTTCTAGCTGAAATTCTGATAGGGTTAATTTTAAGTTATTTTAAAGTTATCATTTTATTTTAAAATTAAGTTTCAGGACTCGTACGTACCTACTGTACTTACTCATCTAATTACAAAACTAAGCAAGTAATACTGAGTATGCATCCGCTTTGTATGTACATACTCGTACCTATATCTACCACCTCTATAGTACCAATAGACCTCTGGTAGATAAAGTTAATCGATTAAAATTCCGACATAAAGTTACTTTATGTCTGAATTTTAATCGATTTCATTTCTAATTCCTAATCTGAATTTTTGTGTAGGATTGGAATGTATGTGTAGGATTACTAATTGTATTTATCGGCAGAATAAAATTTTCATAAATTTTCTATCTAGTAGTTCAACATGACCTCTAGACCAAAATTGTAGGTAGGTAAACTAAAAAAATTACAGTAAAAAATTTATAGTAAAATTCACTAGATGTGGCGGATCTTATATTTATTAAGAGTTTTGTTTTATTGTGGCGGAACGGCAGAAATAATGCGTAATAAGTTAGTATAAGCTATGATATGTCACTAACTAGTTTAGTTGTTTGTAACCTCTTTTATTTAGTGATATATATCTACACTTTGACCGTGTAACACATCTTTATGTTGATGTGTTTCATCCTGGAAGTCAGGCCACCTAGGCCAGAGTCATAGAACCCTTAATTTTTCTCCTTAATCATAAAATAAAGTAAGGGGATAAGCAAGCGTGTCTCAAAGTTAGACACTAATTTTGTCTACGTATTTGTCTACTTCGTGTTATATCTATGACATCTACCTATATTTCAAAATTTATAACTTAATTGAACCAAACAAGTCAATGTTTACTCTTAATATTAGATAGGTAAATAGTCAACTATACTGTCTAAGTAACAACATTGGTAAGTAAACAAACATTTGTCATATTTGAACTCATAATTACCCAACGCAACTTGCCGATAAATAAACAGATAAGCAAATAACTTCACTGCTTAGATATCGTCTGTCGACACAGTTTATATCATGGCTTCGAAGTTAACTGTTTCGGATGTAAACAACTTGAAAGGAGATCAGTTTGAGAATATATTCGGTAATGTTATAGAGCTATACGCGGGTGCTGCGAAGGAAGTGAAAGATGCAAGACCGTTCAAGAATGTAGAAGAAATAAGCAACGCGTTTCAGAAACACTTAGAAAATCTTAGTATTGAAGGTGAATATGACGTACTTACTATATTTATAGACTATCATTTATTTTCTTTTTCTCCGACCTCATGTCCGAGGGACGTGATTATGGTGCGTCAAGAGTTTTGCTACCATCTCCCTCCAGACATTTCTGTCATACATCTGTATAGATGCTTGCACACCCTGCAAGCCCTCGTGTCCTGTGTCTTGTGTATCCATCTTGTACGAGTGTCCTCCTCTCTTACCCTCGACACTGCCAGTGATGATTAACATTTTCAGGTTATCTGGGTCTCTCCTGACTGTGTGCCCAAAGAATTTTAGGATCCTCTGCCTACAGATAGTCGATACTACTATTGCTATTCTATTCTATTCTGTATTCTATTCTTCTTTATATATAGGGAGTACAGTTCACGTCACGGTTTAATATCGCTGACCTTGAATGCGCAGAATTCGATTAGGACTTTTTGGACCAATACAACCTGCGTTTTTTACAATATTTGGTTTGGTTACATTCGTTTGTTTGGAAGGTGTCGCGTGGTGGCTATGCGGAAGTTCCCAGGCATCTTTGTCCTCTATGTACTGATTTACATTATAATAAGCCTTCTTTAGTAAAGTAGATTTATTATTATTATTGCCTGAAATAAATGAATTATTATATAAGTTTTGAATTTACCCTCTGAGAGCCCAGTTATCTCTTTTGGGATTTTATTTTAGAAACGTACACTATTTCCTAAGAATGATTTTTTATTTGTTTTAGATAATCTAAAGCTAGGTATAGCTATTCTGTCTTTATTCCTATTATTAAAATTATGGAGTTCACTATTTAATATGAATTCATTTGATTTTCAATCTAGAACAATAATAACCTAGGTACCTACTTTTATTGTAATAATAGTTATGTTGTAACATGTTGTTCCAGAGAAACTAGTAATATTGCAACTTCACCCAGACCTGGCCGGCCGTCTTGCGGCTCAGGGTGAGTTGACGGAAGAGTCTGCCAACGAACAGAAAGCGGCAGGATTGCATGAGCTAACAGCGGCTGATAAAATTACCATCGATGAAAGTAACCAAAGGTATACGAGCTTTCACTAAACCTTTCCTTTTAATCTCTGGCCCAAAGAAACGGAAAAAGGAAGTACGGAAACGTGTCTGTCATAGTTCCTTAAATGAACCAATTTTGATGTAGGTGCATTTAGTAGGTAAGTATCAGATATTAGGTATCTTCCTAGGTAAGTATTTACCAAAAATAACAATTACCTAAGTACTACGACAGGTACCTACGTACCTAAGTATATTGTCAATAATAAGTAGCTTTTTACTTTGTTGGTCCTCAAGATTTATTTGGGCACGTTTTGACTACATCTATCAGAATCATCTACACCACATCTGGTCTGAGGAAGTAAGTTTTAAGGGAAAAAGCTAAAAGTTTCATTTTGATTTCTACTACTAGCGACATCTCTGTTACATTGAGCAAACTAATTTAACACCATACAAAATTTTTAGTTATGGCCTTATTTATACACAATAGTTGCTGTTTCAAGTGTTTTCAACAGCTCCCGTTAGATGTCACTGATTTACAAAATCTCCAACATCTACTTATTTTCAGGTACAAAAATAAGTTTGGTTTCCCATTCGTAATATGTGCAAGGGAGAACAAGGTCCAGTCTATAATAGCTGGTCTTAGGACTCGTTATGAGAATACTCGTGAAGAAGAGATTCACACCGGCATACAGGAAGTGAAGAAAATATGCAAATTGAGGATACTCAACCTTGTGAAGGAAGAATGACTTGCAAATTGATAATAAAATTATCAAAATATAGGCAGATGTGTTGTTATTGATTATTATAAGTAATAAATAGTATTTAGTTAGTTTTAGTGAGTATTGTAGCCCATACCAAAGGCGAACGATCTTGGCATGTACAGAGCTATTAATAAAGAAGTCAGTACCTACAAACTTTTTCTTATTACTCTAGGACCTAGAGTCTAGGTTCTCTCAAGCCCAATAAATCTTTATAAAAATGGCCTTACACAAAACTGGAAGGCAAACTACGACAATGGAGTTACTGATGCTGAATTCTACATCTATGAGGGAAGTACTTTTGAAAGGCTGTACAAATCTAAGGAGCTCCACTGAACGCGGTGCGATTCGGTTGCGGTCGAATTTTGTATGCGTGTATATGGGGTACCACAAACCGAACGCGGCGTGTTTTTGTTTCTTACCGAATCGCGCCGCGCGGCACTGCGTTGTGTATGTCAAGTCGCCGACAACGCAGCGGCTTATTTTCCCTGATAAGATTCTTGTAAAACTTTGTCCTCGTCTGACAGCAGCTTAGACATGTAGTCTTTGAGGTTCACAGACTAAATGAAATCTACATCCAAGTACACAACATGAATTTATTTTAGAAATATAAGACATACATAATATAAACTAAGCAATCTCACAGAAGTCCCAGAGACCTTTCCACGACAGCGTGAGGTTGGCGAGAGACTTCACACATGTCTCTCTGGTTGAGGATATCTTCAAAGCCAATGTCTGTGTCACGGCCTGTGAGCACATCATGCTGGAGGTTTGATCTTGGCAGGAAGGGGAGGTGACCAACCTGAAATGACAATTGTGGACATTAATAACTATACAATAAATATTACTTTATGTATGTGTTGTAGGATATTGAGTAAAATTTGATCATTGCAATAAACCGGACAATGGAAAACTATGAAAGATTTTCTTAATCTTCCTAGCTGTTTTTTGGGATATATGCAAAAACAATAAAATCTAGGACAAAAAATAATTTGTCCTATATTTATTCTTCTGTTTTTTATTATTTTGTTTTTTATCTTGGGTCCTTGAAAATTATCAAATTATCTTTATTGGAACTTGAACAAAATTGGTTTATAAACAGTGTGAACGATGATGTCTGCATGAGTTTGGAAAACTGTGTTGCAGACACCAACACCCTCAACTTACCATGCTTGAAAATTTCTTTTCCATGTTTAATCTTAACGGGGCATGTAGACCTTGAATGTTACGAAGCATTGCCATGTTCATTTTTTCAGTGTTCAAATGAAACTGAAAATAAATTAAAACAAGATTTGGGTATTGTCTAAAGATGAAAGAATGTCTTTTTGATGACTGGAACTGCTTTATATTGAATGAAGACTACACTACAGCTATAATTCACACAAAACTTCAAAGGCTCTCGAAAGTAAGTAATTTTGACTGTGCAGTATTCATAAAACATATAATTTGCGCAGTAGCCAAAATAGGTAACTTTATAGAGCTCATAAAGTTTTGTGTGAGTTATACCTACTTACTATCTACCATAACTATAGTGCACAATCTAATGTGACGAATCTAGAAGTCATTAAACCAACTTTGCACCAAGTCGGCCACTGTAGACCAAACTTGTGGAAATGGGGCTTAAGAAGTGCTGGTCTAGAGCAATGTGACTGTGGGGCACCTTACCAAACCATGGCTCATCTTTTCGAATATCCCCTGTGCTCTAACTAGGGAGGACCTTTATATAACACTACAAAAAATGCAATTGATGTGGCAACATTCTGGGCTAGCACAATCTGATATGAGTCTAGTAATAACCATTGGCACAAAACGACTACTATTAAGACCTTCTATAATACATATAAAACCTGATGAAAATGTAATAATATAATGATTTCACAAAGCTGGTCTGATGACGGAGCTAGAAGGTGGCCACAGGAATTCCATTAAAAACGATGTAACCTCAGAGTTTGAACTTGTTTAAAAATGATTTGACATGTAAATATCGAGATATGGACTTTCTTATCTAACATGTTTGTTAAACAAGTACTTAGATATTACTCACGTCTCTTTCTGAGATTTCCAAAGGATGAGATGCGCCAAGTTTAGGCCTGCCGCCATGCAGCCCTGCCACGAATGGATCAGGAACTCCGAACGTGCCTTCTTGGACTTTGATACCATTGTTGGTGTGTTCTGGCTTAACTTTCAAGGAAGGCAGACCGAAACTCTGAAATAATTTTGTTTAAAATGTTAAATATCAGCGGAAAACAACAAAACATTTACATTATAATATCGTGTCTGAAATCGATTGTAATATTTATTTTCCAGTCAGTCTGCTAAAATTTGATTATTAAATATAATCATAATAATAAAATTATTGGTTTACCATTTTAATAGCTGTAGAAACGAATCAAATTGAAATATTTATTTCTATGTAATGAATACTGGAATGAATCTGCAAAATGCAAATCGTTTCCAAACGCCGAGTTTTGTCAAATCCTGTAATTGTCATGGCTGTCACTGTTAAGTGTTATACTGCTAAAACTGTCACTGTCATAATATTTTTTTTTTTATAAGCATCTCGGCATTTTGCATTTTGGCGTGATTAATAAAATTTAATTTCTATTGAGTTTTTCTTTTATAGTGCGACACAAAAGTTTAGAAATTAATTATTTTGGAACTACAAAAAATGTAATAATGGCCACATCCCATTACTTTCAGGCAACTGTCAAGTTTGTGTCAAAACTATTAAATTATTATTATTGTTCTCGGTTTTTAATGTTATCGAATATGACGGTTTTACAAAACAATAAAACCGATATTATGTGCCGAAAGGAAAACATACAGCATTGCTATGAAGAAGCAGTCGTATACTTATCTTATAATCTGTGGTCGTCTTAATAATCTATGGTACCATAGACAGCTTAGTTCACTTCTCTGCCACGAGTGGCGCTGGGGAGCAAGGGCGCCAGATTCGGCGCCATCTTTAACGAAGTTCATAGTCTTCACCAGGAAGTACTTTCCGCAATGCTGTATGTTTTCCTTTCGGCACATAATATCGGTTTTATTGTTTTGTAAAACCGTCATATTGATGTGCCTTCCGGAAAACATACAGCATTGCTATGAAGACGTGTTTGTTATCTGCTGGTGAAATAAGCTATTTTATGATAAAGAACAACGCTATGATGAATTTTTTGCCAATAATTTTGATGAAACATAATAAATCATAGATATAAATAATTATTTATTTAACTTAAAAAGAATCAATCTATTTCTCGAACAATTTCAGTTATGTGCTGATTTTAATTGCTATTCATAATAACTGATATTGTATTGGTATGTATAATGTATACTATACACTTAAATTACGAGTAATAATTACATTTAATTAAATAATACACATCATGGGGTAAATGTACTGAGAAAAGTGGTGCTAAAATCATTTCTAGGAATTTCTATCTCGCGGCAGTAATGATTAAAAAATGTATTAGATGATTTCCAGTTTCCGCAAGAAAGGATCTTGTCAACCGGTTGATTATCTAACCATCTTAGAGAAGCTGCTGCTGATCTACAACTTCGCAAAGGTGCACTAATACCACTGTCTCAAAGAACAGTGCGCACCCAATTTCCAATTACGGTGCGTGAAGCTGTTTTAGTATTGCCACATATTGTAATGAAAAGATTACAACTTTTTTTCTGATCTCCTAGGTAACACTTTTTTTATAAGAGATCTTATTAATGTTACTGGGCATATATTTTCATCTGATGTTTAGCAAATTTCCACGCAGATTGACGATGATTGTATGTATCAGTTTTAGACCCAAAAGCCGGTATTAATACAATATTATCACCATTGTCAAAGAATGTATCTGATGAAGTTTTTAAAAGGGTCAGATCGTGAACTCTGCGTCCGGATGCTAATAATAATACTGTAGCTGTTCTACGGGATATATCGATAGGGTATCTTTAGGTGGATTAGACAATACCCAATCAAGCACAATTCTGGGATCCCATGTAAAAGACGTTTTTATAGATTTTGGTTTAGCTACCACGATGGCTCTCAGAACGTGTTTGATGATGAAGTTTGAAAATATTTGTTGCTCTACATGAGGCCCACAGAATGTCATTACAGCCGATTTGTGCACAAGGATAGTACTATATGACAATTTTTCGTTCAGTAATAGATGTATGAAAAATCTAGCAACATCAGTAGGTTGAGGAGCTTTCGGGTTCACTCCGGCGCTGCAACACCACTTCCCAACGTTTTATAGCCGGTAAGTATGTAGTAAGAGTCTCCAACTATTCCGCAATATATCTTTTTCCTGCGTGGACCAGTCTTTTATTTGTTCTCCCCACCCCCAATTTTCCAGATTTTCAGGGTTAATGCCTGTACTTGTGGAGGAGGTTGGGATGCCGTGACATCTACCAATGTTTCCGACAGGTTCTGCAACTTGTGAGGGTCTTCCCGTGTCCTCGTCTGCAGGTCTTGTAGCCAAAAGGCTTGGGGCCAGTCCGGGGCTACTATCAAGTAAGTTCCCTTGGCACTGTTCAGCTACACCCAAGCTAGTTCGTAATTCCATATTCTGCTGAAGGCATCTATATAACTTGCTGATCGATCTTTGCAGTCTATTGATACGTAGTTCCGCACCACCGCAGTCTTTTGAGACGCAAAGAGATCTATTACCGGTCGGCCCCATTTCTGGAAGACTTCCGCCGTAGCCTCCGGCATCAGATGCCATTCTGCTGGGTATTTTCCCCGCGACAGCCGGTCTGCTATTATATTGTATCTTCCCGGGAGATAATGCGCTGACAATATTATATTGAACTTGTCTGCTAGTTGCAGAAGTTTGAATGTTAGGTGAAGTAATGCTAGTGATTTTGTTCCCCCTTCTTTTCGAATATACGCTATCAAAGTTCGGTTGTCGGACTGGATCAGAACATGCGAGTTCACTAGCCTTTTTGAGTTCGTGCTGACTGCAGCAAACACAGCATATAGTTCTTTTTTGTTGCTGTGCCATCGTTTTTGATGGGCTGACCATCCATCTGACATTAGTTTCCCGTCGAGTTGGGTAACCCAACCCACATCCGAAGCGTCTGTCGCACGGAAGTGAGTGGCTGGTTTCTTGTGTATCGGTAAGGATTGATGTGTAGCTCCGCGCCACTACATCATCTCCTGACACACGTTTTGAGGGATAAGTTGTACTTGACGAGGGTATCTTTTGTCGAAACGTCGCAGAAAGATCTGAGAATTTCTGCAGTGTATACTGCCACGAGAGATGACAAAATTTGCGAAATTCAGCTGCCCCAGTATTGTTTGTAACTGTCGTAAATTCATGTGAGTTTTTTGTATGTAATGATCTAGACTTTCGTTGAGGCTGCTCACTTTCTTCGATGGTAATGCCATTTTGTTTTTGGCCGTTTGCCACCGTGTCCCTAGATATTCTAAGTCTTATGTTGGTGTTAGAACAGATTTTTGGTAGTTGATTTTCCAGCCCAGGTGTTCCAAGTGTCTTACGGCTTCCGCAGCCTGAAGATTTAACTTGGTTCGGTCTTGGTGTACCAAAAGAAAGTCTTCTAAGTAAATTAGCACTCGACATTCTTCCGCACGCAGGGTCTCCGCGACCCAGCATGTTACAGAAGAGAAAAGGTGCGGCGCTGAAGATAGGCCGAAAGGGAGGCAGGTCATCTCGTACAGTTGGTTTAAATAACTGATTCTCAGAGAGGGCCTGTGCGCCTTTTTGATAGGGATGTGAAAATAGGCCTGCGATATGTCAAGTTTCACCATCCAATCTCCAGACTGGAGAAAGTCCGGGACCGTTGCATGGGAAATCAGTTGAAAGTGTTTTGTCTTTACATATTTGTTTGATTCCCGAAGATCGAATATTGGGCGCATCGATCCGTCGTTTTTCTTCCGCAGAAAAAGCTTGGATATGAAGCTCGGGGTTTTTTTCCCAACTGCCTGAAGGATATTTTGATCCACAAGTTCTTAAATTATTTGAGACATGGCAGGGGAGGGTCTCGTTGCATAACGATTCATCGCCAGCCTGGATGGCCAAATAAGAGGAGGTTTTTTGAACAGGGGTATTCGCGAACCCGTGATTGTCGACATTACATGTTTGTTGGCACTCATTGCCTGCCATTCTTCTTTGAACGCGGCCAGCAGGGCTATTGGCGTACTTCATAATCACCAGTCGCTATCAGGCTTATGTTACAAAGACGTTTTACCTTTCTAACAAGACTTTACTGTCAAATTTGGAGGAGAGAAAAGGAAAAGGATAGACACTACGAGTGGTTCTCGCTCGGGACCGACATAGTGCACAGTCTACTTAGTAAGTTTATCATAATGTCTTTGGTTAGTAACCGGACTTTGACTTTTGTAGTTAATGTCAAATCAAGTTAATAGTCACTAAAGTGATAGTCACCAAGAACGCCAATAGCCCCTCAGGTGACCCCCCCTGAATAATTGTGTCGGATAGTCATTTTTTTTTTTCTGTCTTTGTTTCGCAATGTTGGTTTGAAATTTTTAGTTTGTTCAGAATTTTTGTAAGAAGCTGAGGATTCACCGAAAGTTTTACTCATTTTGTTAAAAAGATTGTCACTATTGAGCTCTTTGGGATTTTGAACGGCCCCAATCTAATATTTCTTGTAAGCCTGATTGTAATAGTTCCCTTTGATATAGCAAGGCAATAGTTATTCCAGCCACAGCTAGTTTATTAGGGGCCAGGAAGTCTTTGCCTTTATTTAAACAACACAGTTCATCGTTAAGATTGCAGAAGCCTGGAGTTGCTGTGATCTCCGCTAAAGCATTATTATAACGTACATGTTGCCATAAGGGCGTATTAAAGTGTTGTAAATCGATAAGCTGAGTTAATCTCTTCTTATCGGCGGGTTTCATGCATTTTTTCTCATTAAAGTCGGTTTTGCATGCACCTAGTTCTAGGATTTTTGATTTTGAAGCCGAAGGGTTGGTCAGAAAGCTTGAACTCGCATTATTCGATTGGTCTGAATTTACTTGGATTTGGATCCGTTACTATCAGGCATACAATGTTGATTCATTAAGTAATTGGTAAGAAAACTGACCTGGTTATATAACGCGTCGATCCTGGGATCGGCGGTTACCTGTGGGTCCAGTCTTGGCTTCTTTCGTTGCGGGTCCTCGTCTTCTTCATCGTGGCTGGAAGAGCTCGAGCTTGATTTTTCTTCCTCTTCTCGGGATGAATCCTTTTCATGTGGCGCGTCCCGTGCTTGACAGTAGTTATGGTCGTCGGCCTCCATTTTTTGAAGGGTTTAACGGTTAGAGGTGTTCAAATATGCAACACCAAGTACATGTAGAAGGATTTGCTTATTATATTCGTAAAAAGCAAAATGCTTATCGGAATCACTTCGAATTAGGGTTAATTCACAGTTTAATGAAAAAATATTTATGAAAAGTTATAAGATTTAGAGAATATTTATTGTGGATTTCGACCACTCGGTTCGAAAGTACACAACGCTATGAACTTCGTTAAAGATGGCGCCGAATCTGGCGCCCTTGCTCCCCAGCGCCACTCGTGGCAGAGAAGTGAACTAAGCTGTCTATGGTACCATAGATTATTAAGACGACCACAGATTATAAGATAAGTATACGACTGCTTCTTCATAGCAATGCTGTATGTTTTCCGGAAGGCACATCAATATAATTTCGAACAGGATACATACAATTTTTAGTGATTTAGTGGAAAATGAACAGAACAATCCGTGGCGGTGTTCGACAAATAATTTATAAGGTGTATATGCAACGCTTGCAGGAGTTTCAACTCGGAAAATTACTTTCTCCTTTAGATGATGTTTACAAGAGAACAGCGGAAATGACAGGTATGTCTTAGCAACAATACTAATAAATCATTATTATTGCACTCAATTGTGAGATTAAAACCATTTAATACTCTTTAATTTTACCTAAAAATAGATAGCTTGAGTTTCGTTTGAGGTTATATAAATTTTTCAAAACAGTGTCCATTTATAGTAGGATTTGCAGTTTTTAATACTTTTAGCACGTATTTACTTATTACGTGTAAAAGATACTTTTACTAGTACGTATGTGATTCGAGTGATTAAAATGTTTATTTTACTACACCCATTACGTATACACCCATGTAGCTCTATGAAATTTAAGAAAGAGGAAATATTATATAAAATAAAAGAGTATAATTAATAAGTATTTATTTTAAAATAAAGGCAACTGCATTTTAAAAGTTGAAAATACTTTAAGACGAGTAAATTAAAAAAAAAAGGTTTTTTAAACATTATCCTATGTTATTGTGTATCTAATTTGTAAATACTATAATATGTATATTATTATAATGTTTTTTTACGTTTTAGGTGTATCAGAATCATTCTGATAGAAGAATCGCTATAGAGGGAGTAAAACATAACGGAAACTTCGGAACTCCTCCAAAACACAGAAAAGGCCGGCCAAAAAAAGAGTTACTAATACGATTTTGTAAAGTGCACCATCATTCGCCAAAAACTTTCATTATTCTATGCTGTGAATCTGTGAAGAAGCAGATCCCTACATTCTCTAAATTATGAAGTATAATATTACGAGACGATATTTATTGCGATGGAAGCAGAGAGCGTTTACAAAACGATTTATAAGAAATTGGGATAAATTTTCTAATAATGTCTTATTTTTGATACAATTTAGTCTTTTTTTAACGTTTTATTTCAGTATATAGTTAAATAGGTTGTAAATATTACATAATATAGAAGATATAAAGTCAAATAGCACAGTACCGGTGATACACAGCTCGCGCGCGAACCATACGACATAATGTACTTGTTTTTTCTATAATGTTTGTAGTAATAAAAAAGTTCTTTCAAAATGCTTTGTTGAAATAAAAAATACATTTATGGAAAAAATTCTTTGATTTTTTAATTATTAGTAGTATAAATCTGGGCAAACTGGCTTTTATTAAATAAAGACTAAACAATACAGCTACTTTCTTAGAATCTACCTTAACTAAATACACTATGCTATAGAACACTTCGAAAATCCATTGGCCGACATGTGAGCCTATTGGAAATCCAAGTGCTCTAAAACCACTTAGATAATAAAACATAACATCACGTCTTTTTCTCATGTAATAGGGGGTGATACTATTGCCATCAACCAGGCACAAATCCAGACAGAAAATTCATAATGGAATAATCCAATCATGTAAAATATTTAATCAAATTTATTATTACATAAAAACTAAATCTAACCCAGCAGTAGCGATTGCGCTCACTATTGAGGCAGTGAGGCAGTATCAAGTTTACCAATCCTTATCCTAATCCTTACTTTTGTGAAATAGGATTTCAAGATCGATTTGTTATTTATTGACTAGAATTTCTAGGTGAACGAGTTACATAGACCCTTTTTTTCTCTATCTTCCATTAGAGAGGTAATAATATAGAAAATAAATCGCAAAGTATCAAAATTGTTTATAGGAAACTTTAAGTATTGCCATACATATGACAAGTGGCGCCTTCAATTAATTTCTAAACTTTTGTGTCGCACTATACCGCTTCTTTATTTTTGTACATGGCACATGGTTTATTAAAAATCAGGATTAAAAGTGATACACACGTTACCAATTTTCTCATGAAAAAATTGGAAAAATACATGACCATTAATGGTGAAAATAAATTAATCAGGTGCGTTAGATTCGCAATGAAGGGTTCTGATACCACTGGAATATAATATTTTGCATCTAATTTTTTCAAATACCTACCTACTAAAGATTATAATAATATATTACTTACATGGGAAATTTTCATTTCAATGAACAGGCAACCCTGAAAATTTTCGCCAAATGGCGTTATAGTTCGACACTAAAGAGTAGAAACGGAACTAATTTAAAGTGTATGTGTTGATGAAATTGTTATTACTCTTGTAAAAGACAGTGGCGCCCCCATTATTTTCTACTCTTTTGTGTCGAACTATACATAGGTATATTTAAGAATAAATAAAATAACATATAATAATTTAATTGTTTCTTTTCTCAGAGTAAGGATACCAAAGAGAAACAGTCGTGCAAAAATCTGTTCCAAGCCGCGAGTCTGGTACCGCCACAATATAGTCGGGTACTATGTGGTTAGTTGCATGGCAACCGTAGGCCGTGCGCGTGATGCCAGTGTTAGGTAAAAAGCTAACCGAATAACAACAGATACGTGCGTGAAAGCGATAGCTTTTCATAATTTAGGCATGTATTTACAATAATTTTAGGAATTTATATATCTATATTGCGTTTTTCTATTTTATTTTAATTTTTTTAACAAAATAAAATGGACAACAGCGCCCATAGAAATCTAAATATTTTACTGACTCAAAAATGGTGACCGGGAAATGGAGCACAAAGAAGAGAAAATGAGGAGATTTTTTCTTAAATTACACTTGTTATAATTAATTATTGACCTAATTATCCAATTTGTGACCGTCATACACAATAATTCGTCCATTTTGTTGGTATTGCCAATATTAAAATTTAATTTTTCTCACAACTCCGATTGGGAGGATCTGTATTTGTTAAATTTTGTAAACATAATTAATTATTAATTTATATTATGTATATATAATATGTTATTTTTTTCATGTCAAAAGTGCTAATTAATAATTTATCTAATAATAAAAAAATTGATTACTAACATCGTCGTTAATCCTCAACAAGCCTGATTGGCTATTCCCGTTCACAGTTCCGGTCCAAAAGAACACATGATATATTTTTAGAGGACTCGGACTTGTAATTTGGCATACCAGTACCAATCATCACTGTGATAACCTAAATGACCGCATCATAATGTACACAGATTAATTACGGCAGGTGTGATGAAAGACAGACGGGAGTGGTTAGATTAGTTTTTCAAAATATATTTTTCAAAAATTCATTTATGCAGGTTTTATTCTTATCAAAATCTCCCGACTTTTATAGTAAATAACTTTAATTAACTTTTATAGAAAATTATTGTTATCTTTCTTAACTTTGGTAAATAAATGTAAAATAAGATTTAATTTTTTTTTTCATACAGCCACTGATAAGTTGACAGACAAGAGTTCATGTGCTTGTAAAATTTCTGTAACATTTTCTCTATTTTAGGATAACTGGTAGAAAATGCTACACTAGCATTAAGTTAGTCCTAGCGTTGTGCTGAATTATAAATAAATAAATAAAAGTAATTATGATGCCAAATCCTTCGTGTGACGCTGTTTATTAAATATTATATGTGTTCAGCTCTATATTTAAATATAAGCTTATGTAGTAGTGCCAAAAATATGTAGAATAGATTAAATTTTATGACGGCGAGGGTGGCAAGTGTTGAAAAAGAATACTCTCACTTTTTTGGTTCACAGCTTTGATCTTATGGTTAATAAATATACTACTTAAAATTTGTAGACTGCCGATAGAGCAGATTATTCATTGATATTATTATTATAAATAAATAGTTTATGGCGTTCTATGGAGGAGGCCTTTGTTCAGCAGTGGACGTCATCCGGCTGATGATGATGATAATGATGATTATTATTAGTATGTATTTATCTAACAAGAGTACCCTATTAGTAACTTTTAAAGTTTCTAGTATAAAATCATTATTTAGATTTCTATGGTAGCACTTTGTTCGATCGAAAAACTATGAAGTCGATTACATTTTAAATATTTTTGGAAAATATTATCCGAGCATAAATATATTTTTTTTACATAAATTAAGGTTTGGCATTAATTACCTAGTGGATTGAAAACATTTTAATCATTGAATTAAATATTTGTTTATTTTATCTCAATAACGCACTGTGCATTATAATATTATACTTTTTGTTTAAACTGGTTTTGTTTAAACTTAAAGTGGTTTACATTGCATAGTCCTTGTTAATTTTACAATGTATGATAACATTTTAATATTTTTGTGACTTTCGACTATTTATTAAGAGTATAAAAGTAATCATATCACGAAACAATTTAGAATAATATCGTCAAAGACCCTTTCTACGTGCTAGAATCAGGCCCACGAACCTGTACACACTATTAAACCGAGATTATATCATGTAACTTAATTATCTTTACAAACATAAATACATTTTAATTTTAAAACTTTTTGACCCTTTTAAATTTTAATTCTTGTAAATTATATTTATTAAATGTAAAGTTAAAAAGAATAAGAGTGATTAATTTAGTAAAAAAAATTTAAATATTTAACTCACTAAATATTTTAGTGCATATAAGTCTACTCCAATGCTCCTATGTTCGCCCGCGTCGCTTAGTGTCAAATTTAACATTGAACTTCATAGGGTGAAAAATCGTTCAATCCAAATTAGGCTTTAAAACAATCAGTTAAATAGAATTTAAATTCAAATAATAGAAATTCAGTAGATGTCAGTAGATGTCAAAGCGCGTAATTGTCAGTGATGGACACCTTTTTGTGAAGCTTGTTCAGGGATTGTTCGTCTGTAGAAGGAAGCGATTCAATGTCATTGTTTCTTTTAGTTCTTTTTTGCCACAAAATAAGAATTGAATTGAATAGTTCTTTTTTTTTTTTTTTTTGATGCCCGGGGAAAAATGCGTGACGCATACCACCCGCACCCGGGGGAGCGCAGGATGGTTATGTGGGACTCCCCGCCGGCACAGCACCGTAAGGTCGGTAAGTTGCTGTGCCAGCGGGTATACCCACTAAAAAACCCCGGGGTGTTCCTTCGCGCCGCCATGTGTCGGGGCTGCGGGCACGCCGAAGCACTCATCCGCGGCCCCGACGGCGTTTGGTCCTCCATGGAGGACCCCGCCACGGTGGGGTGAGGGTAATCCTTCACCCCAACCCTTCCAAGGGGCGCGTGGAAACACGCGCGCGCCTCTTCGCAGGCCCTTTAGGTGGGCAACGGATACCCCCGTATCCGTTGCCCGGGCCCCACATCTTGGGCTTGGAAGGGCGTTTCGTGCCCTCTCGAATGCCTACCGAACGTGCGAGAGGACACGGAAGGCCCATCCCAGCCCACCACCACGCGCAAATAGCGCAGGAGGCTCTCTGGTTGCCCCGGTGCAGGGGTAGATCTGCACAGGGGAAAGCAGAGAGCCCTCCTCACTCTAAGGGCTTGGAAGGGTGTTCCGTGCCCTCTCGAACGCCTACCGAACGTGCGAGAGGACACGGAAGACCTATTTCCGCCCACCACCACCGCAGAGCTAAAGTGAGCCCCGCCTGCGCCATCCACTGTGCCCTATGCTGACTTCATAGGGACACGCGGAGGCGCAACCCACACTGCGGCAAGCCGACGGCTTTCCGCCCCGTTTCGGTCGCAGAGGATAGGGAGAGCGGCGCATCGTAATACCGACACTCCTCTTCCCCTGCGACCCCACCGCCTTCGCCATCTAACGGTGGCGACCCCGTTTGGGCCGCTGAAGGCAGGAAGAGCGGCGCACCGCAATACCGGCACTTCTCTCCCGCCGCGGCCCAACCATTCAGCCGCGATGCGCTACGTGACGCATCGCGGCCCACCTCAGTTGCGTTGCGTCCCATAGGACGAACCGCAACCTACTCGGCCGCTCACACCTGCCTGGAGGAAAGTGAAGCGGCCGACCACCTCGGGCTCCTCTTCGCTTCACCGTGGGACCCGTACCACGGTTACTGACCCCCACCGCCGCGAGAAGGCGGGAACCCATCGGGGGGAACTTAGAGTTAACCTAAGTTAACAAATATTTTTACCTACTCGGTACGTCCAACTTCGAGAAATATGGTCAATAGTAATATAACTAGGCTGGGCAGCGTTCGGAAACCTACATTTGTCTTCTCGTCCAAAATACCTCAGTGCCTCAATTCGAAGGTGTGCTATATACCAGTGACGATTTACGGATCTGAAACGTGGTCTCTGACTGTGGGCCTTATCAACAGGCTCAAATTGCACAACGCGCTATGGAGAGGGTTATGCTCGGAATTTCTCTGCGAGATCGAATCAGAAATGAGGAGATCCTAAACGAACGATATATAGTTACCGACCTAACCCAGCGGATTAGCAAGTTGAAGTGGCAATGGGCAGGGCACATAGCACGTAGAACTGATGGCCGATGGGGTTGTAAAGTTCTCGAATGGAGACCACGGACCGGCAAGCGCAGCGTAGGACGTCCACCCACAAGGTGGACAGACGATCTGATAAAGACGGCAGGAACACGCTGGACGCGAGCAGCTTACCAACGGACTGGGTGGAAATCTATGGGGGAGGCCTATGATCAGCAGTGGACGTTCTGTGACTGAGATGATGCTGACGATGTCTAATATATAAAAACTCTTTGCCTGTAAGTTAGAAAAAAGTTTCATAGATGGCGTAGCTAAAAACATTTGTGAACGGGAAGGAAACTTTACACTAGTATTCTGTGCTTTACACACCCCGAGAGTTTTTGAGTGAAGTTTTTGGTTAAGAATTTTCTTTATCATTTAATTGGTAGTTTTGATTGTGTTTATATTTTATTGGGATTGTTACAACGTTTAACTTTGAGTATACTTATTCTACTTATCTAATATCTTATCTTATTCTACCTACTTCAGCCGAAATCTATTTGACTCCATGCGATTATTACATTATTAATATATTTGCAAAAATGTCAAGTAGAAACATTAAAAAAGACGCGAAGGGAGGTAAAAAAGAAGTGGTAAGGTTCTTTAATATACATGCCTACTTGGGTTAGGTACCTGCCCAATTATTAATTTATTAGGTACCTACCTATCTAAGGTCAGGATAACTGCAGCAGTTGTCAGCCTTTTAGTAAGAATAAACATTTTGTTGATCCGTATAGTCTCTAAACAATATACTTTGATTATGTACTGTCATGATACCTTGTACCTACCTATATAATATTCTTTTCTTAGTCCCCAGAGGAAATATTACAAAGAAAATTCCGCGCCAAATGTCGGTTCCGTGCTCTTGTTCGATTGGTGATGGCCAACACATATTGGCTAAACGAGGATGTCGAAGAGTACCAAGGAGTAGATGATGTCCAACGAAGGGTTCAACAAGCTGTCAGAGGGAAATTTAAGAGAAAACATTTAGTACTTACTATAAAAGTTCGTTGATAAAGTTTCACAAGTTTCTTAGTACGATCTTCTCAAACGACTTTCGCTTCTTCCACTTTCATTACATTCTTTATACATGCTCGTCGGTTGTGGGCAGCCCCGGATCTACGATTTTTTTGAACCGGGGCAGAAACTTGACTGTTGCGGCCCTCTCTCCAGCGTTTGAGATATTATGTTACTAAAAATTCATGTCGCGTGGGTCTATGTGGCGCCTTTAACTTCCTAGTCGGCGGGGATTCAACCAGGCTTTCGTATGCTAAGCGCTTTGTGAAGCAAGTTTTGTTAATTTTGAACATATTACATGACTTTGCCCTCTGAAATTGCCGCCTTAAGGCGGGTGCCCCGGTTTGCCCCCCAGATCCGAGGCTGGTCGTTATGGGTACTTTTGACTTGGCCTTTTCATATGACAACATCTAATTGTTCATGAAATGTAGGTACGCCTTCGTTGACCCCTACCGTCTTGATCATTCCCTTATATATCTTCGCCTTATATATCTTCTTTCATTCATTTTCTCCGTATTGCTGATTATTTAATTTCAGGATAAAATTCTCCTAAACAAATCTGCTAATGAACGTACGGAACATGAGAAAAAATATATTTATCGAATCATTGGTGGATTGAAATGCTTCAAAAAATATCCTCACGTAAGATACCTACAAAGGTTTTAAATTGTTTTACATAATAAGCTTTCCATTGCGACGGAATGAGTAGCCAGGATATTTATTGGTTTTCCGGTCGATTTCAATAGAAAGCCACTTCTTTTAGTAAAATCCTTTTATTGAGGCTTATTCTTCTCAGACCCTATAAAATGCCCCTAGCAACACCACCACTGTTTTCCTTCATACGACATAATCTGCCCAATAATTATGCTTTTATTTTTTTTAACATTATTTCGGCCATCATTAGCACGTAAAAAAGAAGTTAGCCGCACGGACGTACTTCAAATACTACGGGCCAGGGCGTGCTATAGTGCAACAGCATCAAGAAGCGCACGCACTTTACTTCATCGTCTCCGGTGAAGTCATCGTCAGCCACATGATATACGATGACCTTATTCAGGAACACGTCTTCGAGGAAATAGGATATCTTCATGCTGGTGACATGTTCGGCGAAGTATCTCTTTTGCATAACATACCCAGAACCGCTACATGTACCACATTCGGTTAGAAAGTATTTTTTTGTTATTTGTTTTTGTTTTTAAAATGTAGATTAACATCATTATCATCATCCTACTCTTGCCTACTGCTGGATATAAGACCGTTGGATCTATTGTTGCCACTGTCACCATTATTTTGATGCCGTCTGTCTCATCATGATCATCATCTAAGCCATAGGTCCACTGCTTGACATAGGCCTCCCCTTTGGGAGGGCTTCTGCAAAAAAATACTCGTCACGCTTGGTAGGTGGTTTGGCGATAGTTCTTACGCAGAGGACGCTACCGTCTGCCCTCTGGATCTTATAACCCTTAGCCGGCTATTACGGCAGCCACAGCAATCTTGGTCGTCTGTGATGATCTTCATCTTAGTGCTACTGAGGCTACACAATTTCTTTGAAGTGCATCTGAAACCAATAATATAAGAATACGCCATAAAAACTCGATCCACAGGACATAAGGTACCTCAATGTAAAGCTTTTGTCATTGGCACCAGATCACTGCGAGCTATTGCAACTGATGAAGGAGGACTTCAAGAATGTTCTGCAAGCGTCGATTCAGAAACAGTGGGACGAAGTGCGGCATGCCATGTCCGCATTCACGTATTTCGATGCTTTAGATGAGGTGATTTTTCCTACATTGACTTGTTTTGTAAATTAAAGCAGTTTTAAGTAACGTTCTTTTAAGTACAGGTCGCTCGGCGTGAAGGCTGCATTATGGCAAAGGTGAAATCGTACGAACCAAACCAGATTATCCTCGGTGACGGTGTGGAGGTTGCCAACTTTGTCTATTTCATCCTCTCAGGTCGTTGCCAGATGATTGAGAACTTACAAGTAATCGTCACTACGCGTCTAGGCAAAAATTTTTATACTCTTTACGACCCTTATGTAAGTGATGACATAACCTTATTTGTGCTATCGTTTATTTATAATGAACTGCTACTCTAATTAAACCTTTGAAACATAACTGAAGGTTCCGAAACAAGAAAGCGAGCAAGATTTTGATAAAAAATATTTTGCCGCATACAAAAATGTGAACGTAAGTAAGGATACTGGCTCGGGGTCTCTAACAGATTCTACGAGTACGGCACATCGTTTAAATAAAAAAGAACGCAGATCCCGAGCGACTGAGCCAAATGAAGGCGATACTATTTTGAAGTCTACCAGTTTAGCAAAGCAAGTGAAGCTCAGTAGCGTCGAGTACATCGAAGATGAACAAGAAAGGCGATCAAGCATGATGAGGTCGCGCCAAGAGAGATCATCTTCAGCTCGGTCTGAGATTCTTTTACCGCCCAACGAAAGCAGTCATCGAGAGTCAGTGAGGTAAAATTATTTAATAGGACATAACAAAAATAAGTGTGCCGAGTAAGCATAATTATTTGAATCGTTGTCCCTTTCTAACAGATTGAGTATCTCCCATAAATTGCTAGAAAAGCTACAGGCCGTAGAAGAAGAAAATAAAACAAAGCCACCTCCAAATCTGAAGACTTATTTCATGCAGGTATTAATTGACAACCTTTTAAGCATATTAAATTTTATTACAGACCTCATGGGTCTCAGGTCTAAAAAAGTCTATGGATTACTGAGATTTTTTTAGAATTGTTGGATCTTGTGGTAACAGTGGGTGTGTGTGTGTGTGGAACTGTTATGAATCTAAATTGTCACCACATTATCGGATCCATTGTGACTACATTATCGGAAAATTTAGATCTTACATCCATTGGTGCTACGCAGAATCGATATGGCGGCGCGCGTGCGTTCACTTTTACATGTTTTTCAAGTTCACTGCTACTTTTAACCCTAAGCTCGCGTTAGCCAGATTATCTGGACACGCCCTAAAATAAAAATCCCACTTGTCACCGTAGTGGGACGTGGTAGGACTGAACAAATTATAAAAAAAATCCAAATGAGATTGACCACTATCCATCCACTATCCATCCACTATCCATACTACGTTTAGTGGTTTTCACATGCATGTGTTCATTTCTAGGTGTGTCAGTTTAATCCCGGTGCTAGTTTTGGTTTTGGAGAGAACATGCGAGACCGACGAATCGTAGCTTTGACTACAGTGGATTGTTTGTTGTTGCCTATGGTTTGGCTGCTACAACATAACACCGCCAATATTTTTACCAGGATTAAATACTACATGGAAAAAAAGGTTTATTGATCTCTTATTTTGTTTTAAATTATTAGTTTAATTTTTTCAGCAGGTCTGGCAGCAGCATTTTCCAGTGGAACTATAAGTGTGAAAGAGGCAGCAAGTGCATTCTGTTTGGCGCGATAGAGAAAAATATGGAGAAAATAATATTTTAATATTATACCCGTGGTATGATAGGCCTGCAGCACTTCGTTCTACCGTTCTTTGGCCTTTGGAAGGCATGTAACGTCAGTTGTCGTTGACGATTATATATTAGGTTGTAGGCATGTTGTAGGTAGTAAGGCCATATCGGAGGCCTTCAGGTCATCTGTAAAAAAATCCAGCATAATATGGGTTAGCTAGAATGCACACTACATACTTCGTGACTCTTGTTCAGTTTAAATATTTTAAACGAAAATTGCACATAACTTCTTGTCAATCGAGATTTCTCCCATTTATCAGCATCGAAAAACGTAGATGTCTTACCTTCATAAGTTACTATTTATAATAAATATTACGAAGCTAAAGCTCTCGCCGGATTACATCATCATCATCACAGGGAGATTTAGACACACTTCTATCTGAATTCTCTTTTAGGCAGTAGACCTACAGAAATTACTGTAATCAGATAGCAGTGTCCTTATAAAGGGTTTTTGTAGTTATCCATTTGGAACAACATTTACTATGGAACCTACTTACTGCTATCACCTCATAAAGAGGCTCCTTAATGACATAATTTATAACAACAGCGGGCGATGGTACGGCGGTTTATATTTCAAGGATTATAGTTGGCTTGGTAGCGAAAGTTATTTTAAATGATGAAAATGACCTTTTAATAGGATGCTTAAGCCATTAAGGATATATTAAGGGACAAACGGAGCGACATGTCTCGACAACTACGTGAATGTCCCGACAGACAATGCCGTGAAACATTGACCCAAGGAAATCGGAGCAAGCTCGTGTCACGTAAAATGTTGCGGAACTTGTTGCGGGACTTTTCCAACATTGCAGTGACATGTAGATTGAGTGTTGGCGTCATGTGGCGGGTCAAAATGTCCCCTAGTGTATCCGAGGCTTTAATAATTCATCATTTTTGCGCTTTTTACATCTATGAAAGATGCGAAAGATGCTTCAAGCAGCGCTAACGTAAGCCAGGCAATTATACTGCGCTCATAGCTAGTCATATGACAAGTCACCTCTTCCAAGTACGCTGCATCGCCTGGGCTAATTGAGTGGCCTGTAAAATATAATGATAGACATTGAAGTTGGTTATTCCTTGATATTTCAGATTCCTAGCAAAGAACAGTTGTTCAAGGAATTCGTAATGGAGCGTCATTGGGGAGAATTCCGCGACCAACTGGTGGAAGACGTTGTGGCTCGATCTGACACTGTCAACTGTACTACAGTTCACGATATACCGTACTCTATACGTATTGAAGAAATGCTGGATATTTGAATATGAAATCACTAACAGATATCATAGATTATACTTACATTAAATTTCTTACCGACTATACTTATTATATTAGTCAACAAACAAAATAAACTTTTTATCATAAAGTAACTTTAGTTGTTATTTAATATCACAATCACTTCGTAGTTTTACAAAAGCTGCCCTGTGTAGCACAGTGAACAGAGAAAACGAAGTCCCTGGGACTTCTTCTTCTTCTGGGACAGGGCCTTCTTACCTTAGAACGAGACAGCAGCTATGAATTGTACAGGCGCGTAAGAGTTAAAAATGGGGAAAACTAGTCGTCTCCGTGTCATCTCCGTTTTTGGGACTATAGAAAAGAATACATTGGGGCCAATGGAAAGACTAGCATACGATGGCTTTCTTAAGCATACTCGAGCATTCAGAACTAGGGAAATTATTAAGAACTATAGGCATAGGCTGTTGAGCGTAGCAAAATCTTCAAATAAAAAAAGGTGTATAATCAATGTGTACCTACCTACCTATATACCAATAATTTTGTAACCAATTTTGAAGTTATTAACGTTACAATTTTATAAAAACAACCCATATTGGTTTGCCATGGTAGGATAAAATGAACAAAGTATCAAAACCTATGATCAAAACTATGTATGTACCTACCTACCTATACAACTTTTCCCATGTAAAAATAATGAGATTCAAACTTAGAGTAAGGATACTGTTTCGCGGCACACGCAATGTTAGCGTTTTTGGGCTTATGTTTTTGTATGTGTTTTGTGAATAAATATTTTTTCTTTCTTTCTTTCTTTCATTGAATTCAAAACTCATTTTTGTCGACTTATATTTTTATAGTAGCCTTTTATTGTTATCTACCGTAGACAAGGAAGTAGATCTCCTTGAAATTTAACAACACTATAGATACGTTTTTGTTATATTGAGTGATGCTGTCAAATAGTTCTCAATTACTTGTTGTTTGGTGTTTGTTATTTTTTTACTGCCGAGTCAAAAAGCAAACTTTATTTAGCTTTTAGCTAGCTTTGTTTCTGTGTAATTAAGCATTATTTAGGCTAGCAGTACACTTTTAAATATCACCTAGTCGTTAACTACAATTCTACAATAAGCACGAGCAGATCATACAGAAATGGCTGCTAAATCAACTGTTAAGGGCGGAAAAAAAGAGTTGGTAAGTTTACAATATAAACTATCGGCTACTGTAGATTATTTATATGAAATTCTGTGAAGAAATAATTATTCTACAAAACCTCGCACACCTGTCAATATTGAATCGTCCAAATCGGTGCCGTACGCGAAGTTTCATACAAAGAATTCTAAAATTCATTTCATTTGGCTGGTTCAGCGCATTCAGCACGGATAAATGTGCGTCCACCTTTAGCTTTACAAAATTTTTCATAATATTACTTAGTCTGCAGAGGAGCAAATGCGAAAGAAATTCCACGCCAAATGTCTGTTCCGCGCTCTGGGCCGATTGGTGATGGCCAACACTCATTGGCTTATCGAGGATATCGACGAGTACGAGGGAGTGGATGACGTCAAACGAAGGGTCCAACAGGCTGTTAGAGGGAAAGCTAAGAAAAAACAGCTGCTGAGTATTAAAGTTAGTCACAAACGTAACATACCATCACGCCTTTTTCCTGAAGGGGTAGGCAGAGGTGTCAGTCCTATAGTAGGTAGACCCACATTTCGCCAGTATGTCATTGGACCCGTGTACTAGGAGACGAGCCTATTGCCATCTACCGGGCAAAGTTCCAGACTGTAGGCTGTCATTGAGATAATTCTAAATGGAAAAATCCAATCACACTTTGCCAAACCTGGTGAGCGAACTCGGGACCTCACGATCGGCAGTCGGGCTTGCGACCACTACGCTACCGAGGCAGTCATTGGTAAAAAAGTAAACTAATAAGTTAGTCGTTTATTCTAATTGTTGCAATTGACATTGGTCACAACTAGACTTTGAAACATCCGGAAACGTTTGATTGGGAGGTACTTACTGAGTTTTGCATATAGCACGATCAACATCACATCATCTTTTTCAACTTACGATACGCACTTAAATAGGGGCCAGTCAGGTGGCTCATGAAAACTGTTTTATTAAGGGTTTGCAACACAACACTTACATGTATTATAGAAGGTGAATACTCATTAAATACAATGTCTTACCTATTAAGACCTATTTGACGATTATTAAGTTTTCGTGAAACGTGAAATGTTGCAAGTCACCAGGAGGGCATCAATGGGTAAAATATGCACACTGAAAATAGTCTTATAAGTTATATACACGAGTTGAATACGCCTGTTCAAACTTAATTTTATTATCTCAAATTGTTTATTATTTCCAGGATAAAGTTCTTCTAAATAAGCATGCTGATGAACGTACCGATCAGGAGAAGAAATATATTTATCGTATCATTGGTGGATTGAAATGTTTCAAGAGATATCCTAACGTAAGGCCATTTTACACTAGACAACTTTAAATATGGTTCTAGACTTGAACACTCTTAAAAATTATTCTTAAGGTTGCCAGACAGTGAAGTAAAGTAATAGGTACGTCTATAATGCGTACGCGTAACTTGTTAAGTACCTATCACCTATTTTTCGTATTATACCTAGAGATAAAAGTTTAAGCCTAATGCAAAAAACATCACCTCTATGTCTTTTTGACATATTCTTCAAACCAGCCTAATCACAATTTTATCGTTGTTACGGTAATTAAGCACGTGAAAAAGAAGCTGGCTGCTGTGACGTACTTCAAGTACTACAGTCCGGGACGTGCCATAGTCCGACAGCATCAAGAAGCGCACGCACTTTATTTCATCGTCACCGGTGACGTCATCGTCAGCCACATGATGTTCGATGAGCTTATTCAACAGTACGTCTCTGTGGAGTTAGGTGTAATGCATCCTGGTGACATGTTTGGCGAAGTTTCTCTTCTACACAACATACCAAGAACCGCTACTTGTACCACAGCTGGTTAGAATATTACGATCTTTACTCTACGAGCCACATTGAATGTGGTACATCAAGTTCATTTAACTATAAATTTTATAGTTAAACTCACATTTTTTCACATAAATAAAAGAGAGTTTCAAAACAATATTCTGAGCCAAAATTCTGCTAAAACTCACCCCGGCTAGTGGTTAGTGCTCACTGCTCATATTATGTTCACATTTCCGTATTGCACAAGAAAAGTCTTTAATCGTCATCTTATATCATAATATCAGTTAAAAAAATGTATGGAGAATAGTTTTTAGTTTGTGATGTCTTTACAATATTACCTATCTAGTCATAATTAAGAACTTTGATACTTAAATTATCTATTTTCATTAATTTTTGTTTATCTAATGTACCTATTGGGATGTTATTGATCTAACTTCAGCTGTAGCTAGTAGTAACCTTAAAACCAAAGTTACGAGCCTTTGTTATGGAAACTATGTCAGTAAGTCTCTCGCGTCATTGGCACCAGGTCACTGCGAATTATTGCAGCTGATGAAGGAAGACTTCAAGAATGTATTGCAAGCATCCATACAGAAACAGTGGGATGAAGTGCGTCATGCCATGTCCGCATTCACTTATTTCGATGCTTTGGATGAGGTAAGCTATCGTAAGTTATCTTGTTTTGCTAATAAAAGTCAGTTACTGAATTTTTTTATGCGCAGGTAGCACGGCGAGAAGGTTGCATAGTGGCCAAGTTGAAATCATACGAAGCAAACGAGACCATCCTCGGTGACGGCGTGGGTATACCCAATTTTGTCTATTTCTTATTGTCGGGTCGTTGCCAGATGATTGAGAGCATACAAGTACTCGTCACTACGCGTCAGGGCAATGACTATTATACACTTTACGATCCTTACGTAAGTGGTGACCTATTTTTTGAGCATTTTGTTTTACTTATAATAAGTTTCTTTAATGTACAAGCTTTTTTAAGATTCCGAAAGAAGAAAGCGAGCAAGATTTTGATAAAAAATATTTTGGTGCTTATAAAAATCTTAATAAGGAGAGTGGGTCGAGTACAGATACGGGAAAGGGTTCGAGTCAGCAGAAAGAATCTCAAGTAAATGCACCGAAGGATACAGAAAGCATTATTAAGTCTACTAGTTCAAAGCGTGTAAGACATAGTAGCGTTCTAACTTTTGAAGGACAAAAACGTACTAGTGTTCAAATTACTGAAGATCAAGAAAGGCGATCAAGCATGGGAGGGTCAAGGGAAAAGCGGTCAAGCATGGAAGGGTCCCAAAGAAAGAGATCAAGCTTGGGAAGTTCCCAAGGAATGAGATCAATAAGTATGGAAGGGCGTGAAGAAAGATCATCTTCGATTAGTTCCGAAGTTATTTTGCCGCCCGTCGAGGGCCCGCACCGGGAGTCTGTAAGGTGAAACGTTAAAATTTGATAACTCAAGTAACAAATAGCAATAAAACTAAGGTCTTCTCACAGTTCATTCAGGCACAGGAGGAGCATTTCGAAAATATTTGATTTGAGGGTCAATTAATACACACAAGGTCGCTAAAAGCGTTTATAAAATATGGTGATTGGATTAGTGTGCTAAAATAGATACATTTTTATGTCCAGTAACACACGACGTTTGACAGCCTCGTTGGCTCAAATGGTAGTATTTCTGCTTTTTGAGCTGCAGGCACCGGGTTCGATCACCGGCCAGGTCAAACATTTGTGTGTATGAACATGTCTGTTTGATCTGTGTCTGGGTGTTATAAGCTTACGTAAGTATGTAGGATGTATATCAGTCATCTGGTTATCATAGTACAAGCTTCTAGCCTAGTTTGGCACCAGATGACCGTGAGTGGAAGTGTCCCATATTGTTATAGTAGTGGATGGACACTGGATGATGATATTTTAGTAATAATAATAACGTAATTTCAATAAGATACTCTACCTATCATTATTTATAACCCCAGTATTCATATAGAGCGTCATTACTTAGTCAAGCTTCTTGCTTTCAGATTGAGTATTGTGCCTGAGGTAATAGATCAACCGAAATCTGCTCCACCAAATCTTAAAACTTATTTTATGCAGGTATACGAGTATGTCCTTTATTTGATTTCATTTAGTTAAATATTTATTCTTCATTATTTTTACCAAACTGAGTCATTTACGATAAAAATTTTCTTTGCAGGTTTGTCAGTTTAACCCCGGTTCTAGTTTTGGTTTTGGAGAGAATATGAGGGACAGACGAGTCGTGGCCTTGACTCCAGTGGATTGTTTGCTGTTGCCTATGATCTGGCTTCTACAACGAAACACTGCTAATATTTGGACAAGGATTCAGCATTATCTAGAAAAGAAGGTTAGATCTGTGACTCTATTTAGTTTCATTTGTGTTAGTTTCCTTTCCCTGCATGGTTGCCTTTATGAGATCGCTCTGAGCGATAAGGCCGCCAGTTGTTGCTTCTTTCTAGTTTTAAGTTTTCTTCTTTGTTATTTTCTTTATTTATTTTGGTAGCAATAAAGAGTTTTCATTCATTCATTCAGTTGTGTGTGATTTGTAATTTCTATGTAAGATATTTTTTCATGAGATTTTTTATCAATATGCTTAACATAAGCCTTCTAATGTCCACTGCTAGATATTGGTGTCCTTTGACTTCTGCCACGACCTTCATAACTCGCATCCAAATGCTTTCTACCGCTAATACAATAAAATTTTATTTAAATAATTGGTTCGAATCCGTTAATGGTTTAAGTGTCTTCTGAACAAAGTTTTCAGTATCTCTCTCTATGATTTTTTCTTAACGCTCCATTTTTCAACGTCACGGTTCATTCACTTTCCTATAATTTGATCTTTTATCTTTGATGCCTATGTTGTCATATATTGTTTCTAATTATTCACGAAATTATTCACTATTAAGAACGAAACCTGCAAGAGAAAAATAAACTTTATTTTGTTAATAAATTAATATTATCTATAAAACTTCTTTTAGATTCCTACCAAAAGCCAGTTGTTCAAGGAGTTCGTGACAGAGCGTCGATGGCAAAAATTCCGAGACCAAATGGTGGAAGAGGTTGTGGCTCGATCTAACACTGTCAACTGGACTTCGGTACATGATGTACCTTACTCTATACGCATGGAGGAAATGCTTGATATTTGACTATTATCACTAATCATTATTAGCATCAGTTAGAGAATATAGTCCTCTTATATTTATGTACCGCTATTTTAATATTGTTATTATATAATCTCCTTGTGTCGCATAATTAATCACTTCTCATAATAGTATGGGACTTTTCGCTATGGGATAGTATTAATTATTAATTTAGAAAGGCATTTTAATTATTTGTATAAGATTTTTTTGTCATATTATAAGGAGTTTGTCATTTAGGAATTTTGTTCTTTATTTTATGTTAATAATTGTTTAGGACACAATGATAATATTATAAAAACATAATATCTAAAAACAATAAGTTGTTATGTTGAATTTTATGTATTTTTAGGATTTTTTTTATGATGATAAGAAGGATTATGATTTTACTATGTATTTTGATATTATGAGAAGTGACAAAATACCACATTTGAGTAATTTATTGTCTTTCTCATATCTGATGACTATGCGACTAGTATTTTTTTTTCTGTACCTACCTAATAAAAAAATATTTTTATTAATTACTTCCAGAACTTTTTAATTTATACTTATAGAAGTATCAACTCACCCCAGACATTATGCACTAGGTACCTGTGTACCACAGAGTGGTTGGGCGGTTCGTTCAATTCCTAATTTGTACAATTGCAGAGCTATAGCAAAATTATTATTATTAATTAATATAATTATTTCTTATTTTCATATAACGCTATGAAATAAAGCTCCCTGTTGGAATGATTATTTACAAACTTTGCAACATTCGTCTTTTTACTGAAGTAAAACCCAAAACCTTAATGAATTATAATTATTATAGTGGTTGCCCTAAGAGCCGGCTAAGGGTTAACAGATCCAGAGGACGGGCAGCAGCGTCCTCTGTAAAAAACCATCGAACTGCGCTCGACCAACCGCCTGCCAAGCGTGGCGAGTATTGGCAAAACCCCCCTTTATGGGGGAGGCCTATGTTCAGTGATGGATTACCAACGACTGATGTGATGATGATGATGAATTATTATACACCTTAAAACCTTCTACCACTTCGATCACACCATCCAATCCGCCCAAAATCCATTCAGTACCTACCTAGTTTTTGAGTTTATAAAGAAGAGACAAACAGGCGCTGCGTGGCGACTTTTTTAGTGATAGGTAAGTAAATCGTAAGAAGGCAGATCAACTCCGATCTGGAATTTCCTATAATGGTTTAGTGGAGGCGGAGACCATTCGACTCCAAACAAGGAACTTACGTGGGTATGGGTTGATGCGCGGTTGTGACTAAACAGATTGATAGACCTATTGTTAATAGGCGTTTTTGAATAATTTACTGAGAACAGCCCCCTTATTACGGACGTAACAGAAGTGTGGAAAGCGTTTAAATTGCTAAATGTCTGCTGTCAAACATCATTTTTTGTATACCTTTTGACAGCAGACATTAAGCAATTAAACGCTTTCCACACTTCTGTTGCGTCCGTAATAAGGGGGCGGGTTTGTTCAGGGAATCTACAAGAGAAAATTTAGGTAGTTGGATTTGAGGACCTGGGCACTGAACAGATACTACGTATAGAATGGACACTGTCATCCGCCCACCAATGGGGCCTTCCTCACCCCGCGAGTGAGACTGAGCTCTCGACGAGCCCTGCTTCACTGGGAAATCACCTCACGCACACTCTTGCGTGTGTGCAGTGTCTGTGTAGTAGGTAGTTATATCGCGATTTTTGTATGAAATTGAGTCGAGTGTCCGTGGTGTGTCCTGGGGGTGCCACGGGTACTTGGATAGGGACCCATGGTTGAAGCTATTTACATTGTTCGGTAGAGTTAAGTGCATTATAAACAAATGTTCTTCCTATCGAGTTATTGGTTCATTTATGGTTTTATTACACTAAGTACGCTAGCCCAGTATGTAGCCACATCAATTGTGTTTCTTGTGGTGTTGTAGGTACCTAAGGGTTATGCACTAGTCCGAAACCGATCGGGATCCGTTATTCGGAAGAATGACCCAATTCGGATATTGCACTTTTCGACTTAGAACATACTCGGTCCGGACGCAGTGCGCGAGTGTTGATTCAAATAAATTTATGCCTATACCTCGGTCCGTTAATATAGTCTCCGAAATGGAGATTCATGAATGATGTAGAGAAATCGGGAGACGGAAATCGTATCTTAATTACAAATAGTTCTACGACTACTTCGAACCGTTTTTCACGGATTCGGATCGGATTCGTTTAGGGCGTAGTGCATACCTTACTGATCTAAGGTCCTCTCAAGTGCTGGTGTTTGGATACAGATGAAATTCGAGCAGATGGGCCATGGTCTGACATGGAGCTCCACGGTCACATTGCTCTAGACCAGCGCTTGGCTTGGTAAACTCTGGCCGTATTTACAGGGATCATTATCTTACTCAATTTTATAATAAATTACAATGAAAAGCTCTTCAGTCCACCAGATGCTTACAGATCCTTCATAAATAATATGCTTTAGCAAATGACATCATTTGCGCGTCAGGTAACCAAGGCAACCGGTTTTGGCGCGAAGCACCCACGTCGCATCACTCGTAGCCGTAGCGCGAAAACAACATCACATCACCGCTACCACGAAGCGGGGCACGAAACTAAACAGACTAAACATTCGACCGCAGTGCACCGCGAGAACCGACCGCGCGACATCGACGACAGCCCGATACGGCTGATCGAACCTTCTCTTAACAGTTACATGTAAATAAACCATTCATTAACGACCATCCATTTATAGATACGCGTTTCGATAAAATCGAGTTGCACACTCATCGAGTGGCACACCACGCTTTAATTTTAGAATCGAACGAGTGAGCAGGTGAGCAGGTGAGTTTGTTTTGGTTTTTGTTTACTTACATTTAACAGGCATAGTGCTAAATATTGGATTTTTCCATTAGGAATTATCTCAATAACTGCCTGGAGTCTGGAACTGTGCCCGGTATATGGCAATAGGCTCGCCCCCTATTACATGGGACCAATAACATACTGGCGAAATGTGGGTGTATCTACTATGGGACTGAGTCCTGGGTACATCTCTGCCTACCCCTTCGGGAAAAAGGCGTGAATGTATGTTATGTTTTACATTTAACAGAATTAATGTTGTTACTCAATAATGTAATAATGTAATGTGATGTGTAAATGTTACTCGTACATTATTAATAATTAAGCTTGCACTAATTATCGGTCCCTCCCATTACTATATATACAAGGTACAAGTAGTAGAATTTTTTTTTACTTTGTTGATTTTATTAATTACTTAGGGTTATTGTCGCTATGTCACAAAGTAAATTCGTCACGAAAATAAGTATGTGTGCATTCGTCACAATTCTTTTTTTTGTCATTGTAAACTTGCCACATACCGTATAGGTAACAAGCTGTGCTCCGCGGTTTCACCTGTGTAGTCTTCGTTCCCGTGGGAATATTGGGATAAAAAGTACCCTATGTGTTATTCCAGGGTCTAAACTATCAAAATACCGAATTTCAGCCCAATCGGTTCAGTAGTTTTGGGGTTAAAGAGTAACAAACATCCATCCATCCATTATTCATCCTCACAAACTTTCACATTAATAATATTTGTAGGATAAGAGGAAGAAAGAACAGTACACGCATATTTTAATGTTTATCAAACCAAACAAGTATCTTATCTTATTAATATTATGAATCTCAAATCTCAGTACAATGTAAAAAAGTTACGTTTTCATAAGGTGAACAAAACTCTACCGAGTTCTAACTTAACTCCAGCGCCATCTAGATAACACACAAAAAACAGCGCACTGTTAACACTGTTTTTTTGTGTGTATGTTTGTTTAGTTTTCACGCTAAAACTACTGGACCGATTTGGCTAAAATCCGGTATATAGATAGTTAAGACCCTGGAATAACATAAAAAGTGCTTTTTATCCTGATATTCCCACCGGAACAAAGACAACGCGGGTGATACCGCGGGGCACAGCAAGTTTTCTATAAACCAATGGCGGTGACCCTTTACTAACGGCTGTCCGCTTATGTTTCACTAGCTTTGAAAAAAACATGTAAAGGTATATACACCTACCTATAATATACCTATGAATACGAAATAGCGGCAGTGTGCTAGCCTATCTAATTGTGGTGATGTAAACTTGTCCAACAAAAAATTAAACGTACCTATGGATACTGCTAAGCGTATAGCATGGAAGAGATAAATAATAGCCAATAATAGGTAGATTTATGATGGTATAAAGCTAAGCGATCTCAGTGGTTATCGTAACATCTTCTCAAGGCAGCAATAAGAACTTTACAATATTAGTAGAGCACATCGCAAAAGACAAGTAGAATGACAAAATAAATTTTGTTAAGGCATACGTATGTACCTATGCATAGTGTAGGTTTCCATACCTAGATACCTGAACAAAACGCTTCCAATCCCAAAAACAATCCACCTACTAAGAACATATACAGTGCCATTTACTTGAAAACTATAGCAAACATGGAGGAAGTACCCTGGAGCTTTTAGTCCCTTGCGCTAAGTATGGAAATATGCAGTAAATGGCCATAACTATTGATTGTGTTAACATAGAAGTATGATTTTTTTAAAGCCACTAGAGATAGCAGACCAGAGAAGTTGATGTTGAAACTGATTTCAACTGGATACCTCCACGCGTTACCGTGAAAAAGTGTCTTGACAGAAGGACAGACAGACAGACGGACAACACATCCTACAAGGGTTCCTTCTTTTCTATTGAGATACGGAACCCTAAAAGTACTATATATAATATTTGCATGAAAAATTGCGACTGAATGTTGTATCGTATGCAGACTTTTTATACATAAAAATATAAAGCACAATAATATCTATATAAAATCTAAGTCTTGACTGAACCTGACTGACTGACTGACACCTCAGCCCTGACTCTTAGACCTAGAGAGCTGAAATTTCGCTCAAAGGTTACAATTTAATGGCAATACCTAATTGTGTTGTAGAGAATAATTAAAAAAGGAATTCCCAAAATTCCTACGAGAACGAAGTCGCGGGAGTTACGCTAGTTCATATGTACCTATAATATGATGTTGCGTTTCATCAAAGCAGCACAAAAGATACGTATCTTACAATATTTATGGTTTACGGTCATATGTAAATCACTTAACAACTATCGTTAACACAAATCAGTTAACTCGATCCACTTAGGTACTGTTCACGATGCCAGCAGTGGCAGAACATGCTTTCGTGCCACGCTTTGTTTATTTACTTAATGGTTTGTCAAATTATTCCTAGTAGACATAAAAAAGCTGAAATACTTGAAAGCAGAAAGACTAGAGGATTTAGGTTATGAATCATCATCATCATCATCATCCAGCCGTTGGAAGTCCACTGCTGAACATAGGCCTCCCCCATAAGGGGGGTAGTTGCCAATACTCACCACGCTTGGCAGGCGGGTTGGTGAACGCAGTTTGATGGTTTACGCAGAGGACGCTGCTGCCCGTCCTCTGGATCTGTTAACCTTTAGCCGGCTCTTACGGCAACCACGGGGAGAGAGGGTGGAGCACTATTCTAAAGCCGGTAACCCCACGGCAATATTGAATATGGGAAGAAAAATTTTGCCCACCAGCGGGACTTAAACCAGCACCTTCCGCACGAATCGACGTGACGGCACTCTACCGATTGAGCTACCGTGGAGGTACTCAACGTAGCGTAGCGAAGGTTGGGGGTCGTGGCGGTTTATTTACCATATTCATATTGCATTTAAAACGAATAGACCGTTTAGTCTATAAACATTTAAAATATCCTAATGAGTTCTATTAAAATTCTTCATAATTCGAATAACTAGTACAATCAAGTATCTTCTACCTAGCAATACTCCCGGCTATAGCTAAGGTCAGCTTTCCGGCTACTTCTCCACTTCGCTTGGTCTTTTGCAAGTAAATGTATTTTATTTTTTTATGACAGTGAGTGATAAGACGAGCAAATCAGATGCCTGATGGTAAGCATCATGATTGCCAATATCAGACACAGCGCCACCCAGTGTTTTAAAATTCAAAATTCTATGCGGCACTGCACTGCGCCTGTCACCCTGAGATATGTGTTGTTGAATCTCATCATGCCCAGTAATTTCGCTGGTAACATTGCCCTTTATTTGCACATAACTGCCTTGGCGGATGAATGACAGGCAAAGGTTCTTCCCCAGGCGGCCCCCTGCAAAAGAGGCCTATCACTACAAACTACTACTGTATTTATATAGATACAAATAGTAAGCGTCCTTTTTTATTTGTTCTGTGGATTGTGGCACGCTAAATAACTTAAGTAGGTATAATAGTATTTGCATCAAACTCAGGATATATTATTTTAATAGATTATGTCTACGGCGGCCTTCCTATTTTGACTTTTGCATAAAGTTCCTGATACGTTATGCGCCGAGTACGAAATGGTCGATGACGGCACAACACACAGTATAGTCACTAGTGCTATTGCCATGATATCGGCAAATGAGCTCAATTGAAACAAAGTCGTTCAGATAAAAGGTGAACTGATTGGATAACACAGGTTACCGTTCAATGTCAGAATAAAGCCTTGTATTCATTAGAGGACAATTGTCTGGCTACACGAATAGGCGGCGACTGGCTGACATGAGCATTCGCTAGACTTTACAAGTATAGTCATCTTATCTGTTCAGTTAACAGCGGCGCTTGTGATGGAGGATTTCACAATTAAGTTCCTCAACATGGTGATTGGCAGGCCGTAGTTCCGATTTTGACACTTGTTGGTGGCACTATAAGAATATATGGCATGTCAGTATACCATGCACAATAGCTCGATGCGAATATTCATATCGAGCGAATACTGGTATATTTATACCAGGTGAAGTCGTCGTGAATAGGATATACTATATTATACAATATTATATATACTGTCTTCTACGTATGTACCTATGATACCTTTATTCACCTTTATTATCTTATTTTAAAAAATAGGTAGAAGCAAACTGAGACATCGCGACTAAACTGAACTTCAAAATTCCGTTCAGTTTCAAGTTATCGATGAATTTATACCTGTTTGACCTCGCCATGACGCGTGCGTGTGTCATGTTCTTTCAAAGATCTCGTCAAATAAATCGTGACTGCATATTAGGAAGGTCATGCCATAAACCAAGGTATATTACATAACAGAAAGAACTGAGCTTTCGTGCTGGAAAAGTTTTGTTATTCGCGAATGATCGCAGGACGTCACGCGGATGGCCCTAATTCCAGTTTATTCATTTTTCACGGCTTGTACCTCCTGGCACTGAATTTTCTTTTCTTTCTGGTAAATTGGTAACCGGTGCCCATGAATTGGTGGTTCTATTTTTAGCTATTTTTATGACTGACGATATATTACCCAAAATATATACAAGTCTATGCTAGTTTGAGGGATAAATGCGAAATTGATTCTCTTTATTTGATACGCTTAACTTATTTTTATTAATTTTGGTAAAGAGATAGATGGAACCCAATAAAAAGTCAAAGCGTTCGTTTAGTCTCGATATTCCTACTCGAAGGGGAAGCTTAGTAATCTATATCCACTGCTGGGCTAGACATCGCCTAATTATCGCCATTTATGTTTATCTTTAGCCGATCTCATCTACATTTGGCCCGATGTTTCGACTACATCGTCATCATGCCATTCGTTTGTTACCAGCACTTTTGTGTTATAGTTACAACACTACCACCATACCAAAGTACCAATACATAATCTATCGACGATCTAATGGTATCAAATGCGTATAGGATCATTTACGTAGGTTCAAAATAGGCATTTACTTATTTACTCGTCGAAGAAGGACGTGGGCGCGGTGTGAAGGCGTTCAATGAGTAACCTAACCAGTTATGCTATTAGTCCTGTCATTACAATTGATCCTTAACCATTACATTAAGCATTAATTATCGCTATATTATTGTATAATTATTAGCAGATGATAATGACGGTAGATATATCTGGAGTTCTATTAGAACATCCTGTCTGAAGTTTAGACCATTGAATAATAATACGTACCACTACACCAAAATGAATAATATTAGATAGTTTTGCCTAAACTATCTTTTATTATTCATTTCGAGTAATTTCGAAAAAATTAATCGAAAATAAACTATATAGGTAAATACTTATCGAATCTACTCACTAAATTTTACGAGAATCCTCCGGTCGAAAGCATTGTTTGTCAATTATAGAACCTTATGCCTAAGTGAAATTTGCCCGTACTGTTAGATAATGTATATGCATAAATATGAATAATCTTCGCATTAAAATTATTTAAAGTCAAGTTATAAAATTCCATTGTAAGCTTGGTGTTTAGAAGGATGTGGAACGTATAATATATACCTATACCTATAAATATTTATGTTATAAGAAAGCTGTTATATAGCAGTCTTGCTTTCTACCAAAAAATTGTAATTTTATTGTGCTTTAATGAAATATTCTTACTTTACTGCTGACAACTTTTCTTTTTTGGGTTTGATAGAGTTTATATTATATTATAATACAAGCTGGTTCCTGCGGTTTCTCTCACTAAAAAGTATCACATGTAATTATTCGGAGGTCGGAAACTTCTAACACACTAAACAACAGTATCGGTTCTGCGCACATACACATATGTTCACGAACATTTAGGACGAGTCAAACTAGTGAATTACCTTATTTTTATAATATAATAATATTTTAAAATACGTGTCATAGAAATCTAAATTACAAGGTACTGAAGTCACTTGTCCTCGTGTAGTTGTCGCCGCAACAGGTGACTCATTACTCATTAGTCACATGTTGCTCTACATTTGTGTATTATATGCTAATATGTCAGAACTACTCAATCATGGTGCAGGATTCACAGTGCGACGACTGGCGCTGTATAGTTCTGCATTTGAATAAAATAATCATAAATCATTATGCGTATTTTCTTTTATGATAGTGAGTGACAAGACGAGCAAATCAGGTGCCTGATGTTAAGCATCGTGATTGCCCATATCAGACAAAGTGCCACCCAGTGTTTTAAAATTCAAAATTCTGCGCGTCACTGCACTGCGCCTGTCACCCTGAGATATTAGTTGTGCAAACTCGTTGCGCTGGTAACATTGCCCTTGAGACCGGAACACAGTAATGTTTGCACATTACTGCTTGACGGATGATTAACTGGCAAAGATGTGGTACTGCCCCAGGCGGCTCCCCTGCAAAAGATGCCTACCACTACAAAATGGTATGTATACTAATAGTGACAGGATAGGTTTTTTGACGAAGATTTTTGTATTTTGTATTTCTATTTCTGGCTCCTGAATCACAGTTTTTACTTGTTCGAGAGCCTATGTATTCAAAATAAACCTGAACAATATTTATTATGTCAATAAAGATAGTGATTGATTGATTGATGTAATTAGTAACTTTGACATTTCTATTACCTTGTTGATTAGATTTCTATGATGCGTGTATAAAGTGTACGCTGTACACATACCTACACTCAACGATCTACACCTACGTATGGGCATACGTATCAGTACCTAATTTAGATTTTGGAGGGAAGACGGAATTGAAATTATATCTACTAATAAAATATAGAGGTGACAGGAATTGTTTTTTTGGAGGAAACTGAATCACCCCTTAGGTGTAGGGTACACCTATTATTATATCATAGTACTAGCGACCCGCCCTATAGGGCCACTATAGTGGACGTTTAACAGGAGTAAAGTGATACATTGTATTTTAATAGATATAACCCTAATGGTTTACGCAGCGCACGCAAATTAATGACTATTTCTGTTACAATGACCAAACCTTAACACATGTATAAATTTATCGTGGGCTATTTTGAAGATATTGATAAGTACTACAAACCCCTAGTACGAGTACATTACTTTATTCTACCACCAATACTTTTCACAGCGCATGCATATAATGACTTTCGATTATTGTGACTAAACCAAAATAGATGGATATAATGTCCGTAGACTATTTTGTAGATATTGGTAAATACTACAAACCCCTAGTACAACAGTATTGATAAGTACTACAAACCCCTAGTACATTACTTTACTCTACCACCGATAGTTTTCACACCGCATGAAAAATAATCACTGCTTCGATTATTGTGACTAAACCATATAAGATGGATATAATCTATGTATACTGTTTTGTAGGTATTGATAAGTACTACAAACCCCTAGTACATTACTTTACTCTACCACCGATAGTTTTCACACCGCATGAAAAATAATCACTGTTTCGATTATTGTGACTAAACCAAAAAAAATGGATATAATCTATGTATACTGTTTTGTAGGTACCAATACTTTTCACAGCGCATGCATATTATATCTGTTTCGATTATTGTGACTAAACCAAAATAGGTGGATAAAATTTCCGTGGACTATTTTGTAGATATTGATAAGTACTACAAACCCCTAGTACATTATATTATTCTACCATCAATGGATTTCACAGCGCACGCAAATTTATGAATATGGTAATTATATTATGTGACACCTTGGTTCACAATATTGCAGTTTTCTTACGGATCCCTATCTTTTTTTTTAATTTCATATAGCCTATTATGGCACTCACACTGAATTAAAAATTCTTTCACTTATGGATAATAAGGGAAAGAATTTTTAAAATCGGTCCAGTAGTTTCGGAACCTATTCGTTACAAACAAAAAAACAAAAAAATAAAGTTTCTTTATATTATTAGTATAGATAGATATAGATAAGCATCATTCGGTATGTAGAGTACGAGTAGGTAGACTACTACTTATGTAGTACCTGTTTCAAATTCAGAGAGAAAAAAGGTCATTGCATTTCGGGGTAGAGCGAGAGCTTGACGCGCCTTTTTCTCTAACCCTGTGCCATAATACCTATGGCCGTATTTCTATTTTCATTTGGAATATATTTTTAATATTCCTATGATTACTAATGATACTGAGAGCTATAAGATCCCGGGTTCGATTCTCAGGTCAAGCACAAAATATCAATGGATTTTTCTACTAGAAATTTTCTCAATGACAGTCTGGAGTCTGGAACTGTGCGGTAGATGGTAATAGTCTCGCCTTCTAATACATAGGACCAAAAACACAGAATAAGTAATAGTACTAACTTACAGAAACATTCTTTAAGGGCCAATATTTTATAAAAAGCGACCTTATGCCCACACAATAAAGCTCAATTTAATTCTTCAGAACTTTTCCAAATCTTTTTTAATAGCCTACAAAGTCTACCAACTGTTCGCAGCGAGGAGAAATGTACCTTATATATACGTATAGAGAGTTGTAATTGCTATGCTCGCCATGCGACCCACGTGACTATAGCGAGGTATGCGTGTACCTACTATGGAACTAGGTCCTGGGTACACGTCAGTCTACCCTTTGGGAAATATGTTTGGTTCCAATAAAAACATAATTTAAATGGGTAGAGTTGCGGTCTCAAGCTTATGTCACATTCTCTATAAAAGGAATATCGGCTTTCTACGAGTTAACTGTACCTCGATTTTGCGAAACGTTTGAATCTACCGTAGAAGGTAAGCGACTCGATGCCGACGACTTGATCAATTAATTCATAAAAAGCTTGTTTAATAAGGCGTGGTAATTTTATTAATATTGTGCTGTTACATCGTTTGCGAGCCTATTGACCTATCGGACACAGTTCCAGATTCCAGACTGTAAAATATAATATCGACATTTTATCAGTCCTGGGGATCGAACCCAGGACGTCATAATCGGCAGACCTACAACCCCTTCTGATATTTGAGCTTGACAAGGGAAGGAAAGTGTGACTGTGACATTGAACGAAAAGTTTTGGCAGGAAGTGAATGGGGCATTGTATACCTTTATGAATAGTCAGAAAGTGTCTAAAATGTCACGACTGGTGCCCCTCTACGGATACTAGTCGTACTAATCCACACACTTATGTATGGTAGTGTGGTTAAATCGTCCTAGATGGTAGTGAATGTTGGGCATAGCAGAAGAAGCTTGGAACTAAAAAATGAATGGAAGTGGAAAGTGGAAGAAGCATAAGTTGTATGTCAGGATCGTAGCAAGTGGAACAAAATAGTCTCTGCCTACCCCAATAGGAACAAAGCGTGACTGTATGTATGTGTTATTATCTTGTAAAAACGCCATATTGTAGAAACCACCAATCGCATCTATCCCTGCTAGTCCCTACTATAAATTATTAAAAAAATATTATAAATGCGAAAGTAACTCTGTCTGTCTGTCTGTTACGCTTTCCCGCTTAAACCTCTCAACCGATTTTGATGAAATTTGGCACAGACAATCTTTAGACCCTGAGAAAGAACATCGGCTACCTAAAAGTACGCAGACGAAGTCGCGGGTACCAGCTAGTAATAAATAAAAGCAGAATCGAAACGCAGAGGACCATCGCTGTTGGAAATAGTAATATAACGAAACGTATATATTTGATACATATAGTCATGAAACGGAACGTACCTAGTCTTACGTCACATGTCAAATGTGTCATCCGTCATTCATGTCTATATGTGAAAGATCATATTTGCTATCTCTCTCTTGCTTCGCCGCCATTCTGTTGTACACTGTCTTACGTTTTCTCATTAAACTAAATCCGAGTAATTCTGTGTATTTTCTGCTAATCAGCACCCTATTTAATAATCACATCGGTTATCTGATAACAGGCGGTTGGTTGCTGGTAGGAGAGTTAAAAACTTTGAAACACTAGGTACCTAACAACTCGTTAATGGTACGTGAAAACGAATCGTAACTTTTATACTATGAAGACCCCTTGAATATAGCATCCGGGAAAAAATTTATTACCTAAAATATGTTGTAAAGATAATTAAAATTCGTAAACTTAATTGGAAAGTTTATTAATTTCCCAGTAAACTTATTACCTTTTTATTTATTGCCTTCATTCCATAATGCTAGACTTATTCATAAGAGACCAAAATAGATACAAGAATGACTTCATTTCAACCCACAGTGATAAATCCATAGTGGTAAGGTCGGTACAATACCGCATAACGATGATAAAAATTATCACACGGTTACCAGTGTATTTATTAAAATTTTGGTATTGCAATTTTTAAGTAAAATATTTATCTAATTGCACAACAGCAGTCCGTAATATATATATATATATATATATATATATATATATAATCAACCTTTCACGGTAAATGTTGGTCCAGTGAGAAGTTAGAACAATTGTTGATCCACCTATTTTACGTGTTTACTCAGCTCTGCGTCGTGCAAACTGATATACTTTGATCTGTCCTTGATGCGCGTGTGACGTCGGTGGATCTGCACTTACAGGTTTTCAACATACTCGTCATCGATTTGACCAACATTTTTTGATCCATCCAACGGTCGAAAAAATCACACTGAATATGATTACTTAGATCCAGAGTATATTTAATTTATATGCGACATTTACATAGATTAAGTGGATCCGGAGCCAAAATTGACGAATAGGTACTCGAACACAAAGCGGCAACGTCGCATTCTTCGTGTGACAGAGAACCCAGTATACACTACTTCGTTAGAGTAATAAGGTAAGATATATGCGTTAGCTGCGGCGTTTGAGGATCAAACTTTTATTCCTTCACTCGTGTTTGGCAGATTTTATTGCGTAAAAACGTTTGCGCATGTTTTTGGTATCGTGTTAGTGAATTTGTGTTATTTTGTTTTTTGTCATAGACCAATCAGAAGATGATGGTGAGTATTTTATTATCCATATGCATTTTGATTATCTATCAATTTGGAAACATGATTTTATGAATGTTTTACATTAATAAATTAATCTGGCCGTATGTGATCCCGGCTCAAATGAATGGGGTAGGGGGGAAGTAGAGACCGCTTCAGTGGAAAGGCACCCCTCATCCATGTTCGATACGTATGGTTATAAATAGGTACCTATTCACATTATGATACCTAAGGACTAACTTAACTACCTACCGGTTTGTAACCTCGGACGAAAAGGAGTTGCAATTATGTTTAGTTATGTGTACATTCTTAATATGCGTTTCAAATAACAATAGGACCAGTAAAGACGCTATCTTTTCACCAATGCTGCCTGCAAGAAGTCAAATCAGAATAATAAAATAGATAACCAATAACTATATGACTGGCCTTTTGGCTCTGTGGTTAGTAGCTCTGATTGCGGATCCTGAGGTAGTGGGTTCGATTTTCAACCAGGACAAACATTTTTGTGACGAACGCGGATGTTTGCTCTGTGTCTTGGCTATGTATTTCTCAGGCCTCCATACCTAGTACAGTAGGTTTTGCCTAGTTTGAGACTAGGGACTTATGTGCGAAATGTCCAGAACATTTATTTATTTTATTTAAGTACGTAAAAAGACCAAACATCCTTCTGATATTATAAATTAGAAAGTTTGTGAGGATGGATGGATGGATGGATGGATGTTTGTTACTCTTTCACGTCAAAACTGTTGAACCACTTGGGCTGAAATTTGGTATGTAGGTACCTTTGACCATGGAACCATGACCATGGGCCCATGACATTAGACCATGAGATAATTTTTTTCCGATATTCCGACAGGAACGATGTCAACGCGGGTGGGACCGCGAAGTACAGCTAGTACCTACATATTTACAAAACCAGTGACCCGCCCCGGCTTCGCACGAGTAGCGGGTAGCATATGTATACCTAGAGAACGTTTGAACATGAATAATTTCGTGATACATTGTATTTTTTTTTTATACAACCCTATTTTTTACGTAGCCAATGGTGTACTTATGGGACTGAGTCTTGGGAACACCTCTGCCTACCCATATGGGAAAAAGGCGTTATTGTCTGTTATGTTTGGTTCACGTAGCGCACGCAAATTAATGACTATTTGTGATAGAGATAAAGACTGCCTCGATGGCGTAGAGGGCGCATGATCGACTGCCAATCAAGAGGTCCCGGGTTCGATTCCCAGGTCAGGCAAAGTGTTAAATATTGGATTTTTCCATTAGGAATTATGTCAATAACTGCCTGGAGTCTGGAACTGTGCCCGGTAGATGGCAATAGGCTCGCCCCCTATTACATAGGACCAATAACATACTGGCGAAATGTGGGTGTATCTACTATGCGACTGAGTCCTGGGTACACCTCTGCCTGCCCCTTCGGGAAAAAGGCGTGTATGTATGTTATGTTGTGATAGAGTGATAAAATCTTAATAACATAACACACAACCACGCCTTTTTCCCGAAGGGGTAGGCAGAGGTGTACCTAGGACTCAGTCCCATAGTAGGTACACCCACATTTCGTCAGTATTTATTAGGCCCATGTAATAGAGGGCGAGCCTATTGCCATCTACCGGGCACAGTTCCAGACTCCAGGCAGTTATTGACATAATTCCTAATGGAAAAATCCGATATTCAACACTTTGCCTGAACTGGGGATCAAACCCGGGATCTCATCGCCAGTGAGGCTTGTGCCCACTACGCCACTGAGGCAGTCCTAATAGATGGATGATATATTATCCGCGGACTACTTTGTAGATATTGATAAGTTCTACAAACCCCTTGTACATTACTTACCTTGTTCTACCACCAATAGTTGTCACAGAGCAATAATTACTGCTTTGATAACATAACATAATATCAACATATGATCACGCCTTTTTCACGAAGGGGTAGGCTGAGGGGTAGCCCTGGGTACACCTCAGGGCTCAGTCCCATACTAAATACACCCACATTTCACCAGTATGTTATTGGTTCCATGTAATAGGGGCGAGCCTATTGCCATCTACCGGGCACAGTTCCAGATTCCAGGCAGTCATTGAGATAATTACTAATGGAAAAATCCAATATTTACCGGGATCTCTTGACTGAGAGTCGATCATACGCCCATTACGCCACCGATATAGTCACTGCTTTGATTATTGTGACTAAACCATAATAGATGGATATAATGTCTGCCGACTATTTTTTAGATATTAATAAGTACTACAAACCCATAATACATTATTTTATTCAACCATCAATAGTTTTCATAGCGTACGTAAGTAAAATAATGATTATTTTGCTGTTTTTTACGGATCCCTAATTTTTTGCAATTTCTTTTATAGTCATTGTTACTCACAACTATACTAATATTATAAAGAGAGAAACTTTGTTTTTTTGTTTGTAACGAATAGGCTCCGAAACTACTAGACCGATTTTAAAAATTCTTTCACTTATGGATAGCTTAATTCAGTGTGAGTGCCATAGGCTATATGAGATTTTGAAAAAAAATAGGGATCCGTAAGAAAACTGCAATATTGTGAACCAAGGTGTCACATAATATAATTACCATATTCATAAATTTGCGTGCGCTGTGAAATCCATTGATGGTAGAATAATATAATGTAGGGGTTTGTAGTACTTATCAATATCTACAAAATAGTTCACGGAAATTTTATCCATCTATTTTGGTTTAGTCACAATAATCGAAACAGACATTATATGCATACGCTGTGAAAAGTATTGGTGGTAGAATAAAGTAATGTACTAAGGGTTTGTATAGTAATTATCAATACCTACAAAACAGGATACATGGATTTTATCCATCTTTTTTGGTTTAGTCATAATAAACGAAACAGTGATTATTTTTCATGCGGTGTGAAAACTATTAGTGGTAGAATAAAGTCATGTACTAAGAATTTGTAGTACTTATCAATACCTACAAAACAGTATACATAGATTATATTCATCTTTTTTGGTTTAGTCACAATAATCGAAACAGTGATTATTTTTCATGCGATGTGAAAACTATTGGTGGTAGAGTAAAGTAATGTACTAGGGGTTTGTAGTACTTATCAATACCTACAAAACAGTATACAAAGATTATATCCATCTTTTTTGGTTTGGTCACAATAATTGAAGCAGTGATTATTTTCATGCGGTGTGAAAACTATCGGTGGTAGATTAAAGTAATGTACTAGGGGATTGTAGTAATTATCAATACCTACGAAACAGTATACATAGATTATATCCATCTTTTCTGGTTTAGTCACAAGAATCGAAGCAGTGATTATTTTTCATGCGGTGTGAAAACTATTGATGGTAGATTAGTCATGTAGGTACTAGGGGTTTGTAGTATTTACCAATATCTACAAAATATTTTACGGACATTATATCCATCTATTTTGGTTTAGTCACAATAATCGAAAGTCATTATATGCATGCGCTGTGAAAAGTATTCATTGTAGAATAAAGTAATGTACTAGGGGTTTGTAGTACTTATCAATATCTTCAAATGAGCCCACGATAAATTTATACATGTGTTAAGGTTTGGTCATTGTAACAGAAATAGTCATTAATTTGCGTGCGCTGCATAAACCATTAGGGTTATATCTATTAAAATACAATGTATCACGAATTTACTCCTGTTAAACGTCCACTATACCTACTTCTACTACCCGTGCGAAGCCGGGGCGGGTCGCTAGTTCATAAATAAAATAATGTTTTAAACAAACAAACATATAGAGAAGCGTGCAATTTGTGCAGTTTCAAGATACTTTAATTCATTAAATATTGAATTTTTTTCATACAAATTTTCAACCCTTATTTTTGCCCTAGGGGTTGAATTTTGATAAACCTTATTAAAAATGGATTTAATTCAATACATTTTTAAGTTATTTTTGCTAAGGTAATCTCAAAAATAAAACTTTCACTATTTAATTTTTGAATCCCTATATTTCGCGCATAGGGTTGTTTTTAAAGAAACCGTGAAACACGTATGTACTTATTTATTAAAACGAGGCTTCATGTAGAATTTGAAGTAAATCAGCTGAATATATTTTTTATTTTTCATACAAACTTCCAACCCCTATTTAACATACTTAGGGGTGGAATTTTGAAAAATCCCTTCTTGTTACTTGTCTAGGTTAATAAAATAATCTTCTGTCCAAATTTAATCAACATTGGTATGGTAGTGTAGGCCCTGAGTTGATGAATCAGTCTGTGAATCACTATCTCTCTCATTATATAATTCTACTTATAGAAGTATAGATTTCAGAAGTTTTGTTTAGTGAGGTACCGATACTGTATTATGCGGGGTTAATTTTTATCATCCCGAATAATCTCTGACTGCCTCGGTGGCGTAGAGGGCGCATGCTCAACTGCCAATCAAGAGGTCCCGGGTTCGATCCCCAGGTCAGGCAGTGATAAATATTGGATTTTTCCATTAGGAATTATGTCAATAACTGCCTGGAGTCTGGAACTGTGCCCGGTAGATGGCAATAGGCTCGCCCCCTATTACATGGGACCAATAACATACTGGCAAAATGTGGGTGTATCTACTATGGGACTGAGTCCTGGGTACACCTCTGTCTACCCCTTCGGGAAAAAGGCGTGAATGTATGTTATGTATAATTTTAGAGATTTTCCTACTCATGAAAACAAACAACTTTTATTAGAGAACTAAAGATGAGATCGCGAAAAATTGCATCTGTTCCATTCAAAAGTGCTAAAATATTTAATCAAAACGTACCTATATATAACAGCTGATATTTTTCGCGATTTCAGTTTTGGTCCCACATTATCTGGGGTCAAACTCACTCATTTTATTCATAAAAAATAATTACACGTCTTGTTTTATTTTATAGTATTAAAATAATCTTCATTATTACAATGTCAAAAATGATATTAAAAAAAAAAAAGTCTGGTAGAACTAGTATTAAAAGCATTCAAAATGAGTTAATTGATAGGTATACAAAATAGAGAACATCATATACCTATATCCTACATAATATCCTACTACGGTCCTAAATAACCCTATATTATTAGTTTGGGACATGTCCTGTATGATTTGATTGAACCAATTTTGATCGTTTTTAGGGTTTCGTACCGCAAAAGGAAAAAACGGAACCCATATAAGATTACTTTTTGTCCGTCTGTCTGTCCGTCCGTCCGTCTGCCTGTCAAGACCCTTTATTTCTTTATCCCTTTATCCACCACCGCCCACCGACCCCACTCTCTCCGCCTCCACCACAAACTCAGCTTGATCCACCTCCTACCCCGTTCTTCCCGCTTCCACTATCTCCGACTTCACCACAAATTCCGCTCCGCCTCCTCCGCTTCCGTTTACGTTACCACCTTCACCACAAACTACGCTGTCTCCGTTCTCAGACTTCTAGAAGTAGAATTATATAATGAGAGAGAGAGAGTGATTCACAGACTGATTCATCAACTCAGGCAAGGGCGTCGCCAGCCGATGATCAAGGGGGGGCTAGACAAGGAATTTTACCCAAATTCACTATAGATATACAAACGGTATTTGCCTGTATACAATTTACAATTACAAATTTCTATGAAACAGAAAAGCCATACAATTTTGTAGATTTTTTTTTTATGAAATAGGGCCCAGATGGTTCTGTATTTATGAATACGTGTCTATATGGTATGGCGGCACTTGAATGTCAACATAGACAATAAAGGCTAAATTTTCTCGATCCCCTAGGGGGGGGGGGGGGGGGGCAGCAGCCCCCCCCCTGCCCCCCCTTGGCGACGCCCTTGAACTCAGGGCCAACACTACCATACCAATGTTGATTAAATTTGGACAGAAGATTATTTTATTAACCTAGACAAGTAATAAGAAGGGATTTTTCAAAATTCCACCCCTAAGTATGTAAAATAGGGGTTGGAAGTTTGTATGAAAAATAAAAATATATTCAGCTTGAGTGTGTTTTAGCCACACTCGCCAAATTCAAGTTGGTGGATGTCAAATTTGATGGTCTCCGACTACCTATAAGGTGCTTCAATGTCAGCCGGGACCGATGGCTTAACGTGCTCTCCGAGGCACGGAGGAAACTCGTTGTGTAAATAACTGCCACCCATCCAAGTGCCGGCCGTACCTAGTGTCGCTTGACCTCGGTTACCGGCTGATACCTACTAGTAGCCGCCATTTGGCCACGAGCGCCTCGACTACATTTCTCACACATACATTCACGTCTTTTTCCCGAAGGGGTAGGTAGAGGTGTACCCAGGACTCAGTCCCATACTAGATACACCCACATTTATGTTATTGGTTCCATGTTTTTTTTTTTATTATGATAGTCAGTAACAAGACGAGCAAAGAGCACGAGTAAGCATCATGATTGCCCATATCAGACACAGTGCCACCCAGTGTTTTAAAATTCAAAATTCTGCGCGGCACTGCACTGCGCCTGACACCCTGAGATATGAGTTATTGAATCTCATCATGCCCAGTAATTTCGCTGGTAATATTGCCCTTCATACCGGAACACAGTAATGTTTGCACATTACTGCTTGGCGGATGAATAACTGGCAAAGGTGTGGTATTTCCCCAGGCGGCCCCCTGCAAAGGAGGCCTACCTCTACAATTTCAATAATACTATATTATGTACCTATTACCTATCCTATTGCCATCTACCGGGCACAGTTCCAGACTCCAGGCAGTTATTGACATAATTCATACATACATACATACATACAGTCACGCCTTGTTCCCGGTGGGGTAGGCAGAGACTATTTCCCTCCACTTGCTACGATCCTGACATACAACTTTCGCTTCGTTCACTGACATAATTCCTAATGAAAAATTCAATATTTAACACTTTGCCTGACCTGGGGATCGAACCCGGGACCTCTTGATTGGCAGTCGAGCATGCGCCCTCTACGCCACCGAGGCAGTACATTTCTGTGTAGTTATTTCTAGTTTATATTTTATTTTCATATGGGCTGGCATTAGTTTTTCCTACAGGGGGTTCTGAAAAGTGAGTACAACCGATATACGAGAATGTTATAATAAATGTCTTCGTAGTCATAATGATATGACAAATTAGTATGACCACCTGAAATCCGCTATTAGCCGTGGTGTTGTCAAGTTGTTGAATTATCCGTTTAATCTGTAGCTTCATAGCTTGTACACACGAAACGGCAACGTCGCGGCTGCTTTTAGCCAATCCGATCGTTTGCTGTGCTCTGATTGGCTCATTTAAATAGGATCAACATTTACCGTAACCATCGCACGGTGGATTTGTATATCGGATCAACTTCGACGAACGCGAGGAAGCAGTCACGTGAGTGTAGATGTTGATCCGGTTGGAGCCACATTAGTTACTAGAGATGCATATTAGATCAACAAAAGGCGCCGGATCAACATACATTTTTGGATCAACAAAGTGCTCGCGTGAAGTCGCGTGAGATCAACATTTACCGTAAAGAGATCTCTATATATATATATATATATATATTTTTATGATAGTAAGTGACAAGACGAGCAAATCAGGTGCCTGATGGTAAGCATCATGATTGCCCATATCGGACACAGTGCCACCCAGTGTTTTAAAATTCAAAAATTCTGCGCGGCACTGCACTGCGCCTGCCACCCTGAGATATCAGTTGTTGAATCTCGTCATGCCCAGTAATTTCGCTGGTATAAGTTTATATTATTAGTATATTTCGCTGGTAATAGTCTACTTATAGATAATTTAGGGTCAAAAGATATGTAGACATAGAAAATAATGAGGGCGTCCAGCGTCACAGTACCAATTTGTATTCTGTGGTGGTACCAACAAAAACGATGAAAGCAAAACGTCGAATCATGGTAATATCCCGTAAAATGTGATCCTAACATTTAAACTTAAACTCAAACTCAAATAAAATTTATTTAAATACATGAAAAACATTTTTAAACCTAAATAAATTATATTAATAACTAGTAATGATAGATTCATTACTAGTGCGTTACGAAATACCGATCCAAAAAGAACGAACAAGAAACGGGAGTTTTACAATATTTGGTTACAACCATGATAGCTTGAAAACATATAAAAACAATGGAATCAACACATAAATAAGTACAGAAATAAAATAAATTCCATCGGCAAGAAATCAAATACATATACAACAAATCAACTCTACGTTATAACTGCCTCGGTGGCATAGTGGGCGCATGCTCGACTGCCAATCTGGAGCTCCCGGGTTCGATTCCCAGGTCAGGCAAAGTGTTAAATATTGAGTTTTTCCATTAGGAATTATCTCAATAACTGCCTGGAGTCTGGAACTGTGCCCGGTAGATGGCAATAGGCTCGCCCCCTATTACATGGGACCAAATAACATACCGGCGAAATGTGGGTGGTATCTACTATGGGACTGGGTCCTGGGTAATCACCTCTGCCTACCCCTTCGGGAAAAAGGCGTGTATGTTTGTTGTTATGTAGATATTTTTTTGCAAAGCTCTATAATAATGTGCTGAAATTCGGTATGCATATAGTTTAGACCCTGGATTAACATAGGGATTGTTCAAATTCTGTGCACATAGCGTACTTTTTATCTCGATATTCTCACGGGTCACGGGAACGAAGACTATACGCGGGTGAAACCGCGGGGCACAGCTAGGTTTATAAAATAACATTGTTAATATTGTTTTGTTAGAAGTAAAACGTTCGAAGCGGTACTTTAATACTTATCGTCATAGAAGAAAACGCTTTCTTTTATGCTTATCATTATCTTTCAAGGCAAATCATTTTCTTTGCCGTGGGGTTACCGGCTTTAGAATAGTACCTCACCCTCTCTCCCCGTGGTTGCCGTAAGAGCCGGCTAAGGGCTATAGGATCCAGAGGACGGGCAGCAGCGTCCTCTGCGTAAAACCATCAAACTGCGCTCGCCAACCCGCCTGCCAAGCGTGGCGAGTATTGGCAACAACCCCCCTTATGGGGGAGGCTTATGTTCGGCAGTGGACTTCTAACGGTTGGATGATGATGATGATGATTATCTTTCATACTGTGACTGGTGGCATAAGGTCAATTATCATAAGTTCTAGATAACGCTTTTACAAAAATAAAGAAATGCTGTTATCGTAGTTCATCACAACGTGTGTTATAAAGAAAAATGTGTTTATACCCAACCTTAATAACAAACACGATATGACAAACTGCTAGAACATAATATATTTAGACAGTGGTTGTGGTAATCGGATTGTGCTCAGCATATGCTGCGCTCGGCTAACCGTGTACAGCGCTGTTTTTCAGCACGTACCGTCTTATTTAGATTTGTACATCCTGGTGGCATATGCACACCATGTCAAGTGACTTAATATATTGTCTACATAATATTCATATATTATATACATGAAACCATAGTCACAAACGTGCCAAAAAATATCTATGCCAAAAGTCAGCGCGCAATACATACAGTGTTACAATACAGTACGCTGACTTTTGGTGAAAAAATTTACATTCTAAATTAGGCTTTAATAGTGCTACGTAAATAGAGTACCTATATTTATTCAAACCTTTATACTCGAAGATGATGTAGATGAACTGTGAAGTTTGTTCGAAACTAGGAGTATAATGTAATCTAATCAGTGGTTATCCGTAAAGAATTAAGCTATATTCAGATAAAAATATTTGGTAGAGTACAAATTGCAATAGTTGAGTACAATCAAGTAGGTACTTAAACTAAACAAATAACATCATAACAACGCGACCTTAATTAATGTCAAACTATATAGTAGTTTTAGTTTATTTTTAACTACTCATATCAAGTTAGTACTTAAGTAACAATAGGTGGTTCATACGGCCAAGATAATAGTTCATCACAAGCTGCGATCAATCACAAGTATTATTTTATATTGGTAACTTGAGGTGTCACATAATAAAGCAATAAATAATGCCACCTCTTTTCATTGTGTCGTTTTAAAAGCCTCAAGGAGGTAAGTATGTACGGATTGCCACAGCCAAATTACATAATTCGCAATTAAAAAGTATTTAATACGTCACTTTGACAATACTTATCTAATTTACTTTGTAAAACACAATTTTGCTTTTGACAATTTTTTTAATGAATTGTTATGAGATATAAACACAGTTTTTAATGAACCTTTAATTTTAATTTACTCTCTTGATATTAATTTACTTAGTTTGTAAAAATCTTTATAATGCAGTCCTCTAAGTCAGCAAAGTCTTCCGTAATTACAACTAAATCGGTTAGTGATAATTTACTTTGTACAGAGCCTAAATAAAGTCGTATATAGTCTTAGAATATTCTTGTTTGTAGTAATAGCGAGACTTATAAAGCGTTCTTTTTAATTTTTTTAAATAATAATAGTATTTTTTTTTAATATGGGACAACTTCCACACACGGTCACGTGGTCCCAAACTAGGTTCTATCTCGTAACCACTGTGATCCATCCAAGATCTTAAGGAAGGAGTGTTATAAGTTTGACATGTCTTTATATCTGTGTGCCTGTGTATCTGTCTGTGGCATCTTAAGGGGGTGATCCATTGGCTAGTAAAACCGTTGGTATGTCAACGAACCGGCGAGCCAAAACACAAAGTCCATCAGAGAGAGGTGAGCTAGACTCCTACCTGAAGGATTAGTCCGAAATTGCTGTCCAGAGAAAGGAATGGAAGAGGGAAGGGTGGCCTTTGCCCTGCAGTGGGAGCAGTACAGACTGCATAATAAATAATAATATCATTATAGGAATATCAAAGCGAGAAACCCTTCAGCCGTCGAGAATCATCAGTGTTGCCCAAGAAGCTCTACCCGTGTATGTCACTGATGGGCGTTAGGCAGAACCCTTGGACACCGACTAAACGCCGCGGACCTATAGCTGCTGAAGCCGCCAGTCCTGGACCCGCTGTCGTGTCTTTGCCCACTTTAATAGGTAGGTAAATCGTCTCCTACACAACATTTAATAAACTGGTCAAATGTGAATGAACCTCGCATATAAGAGGTTCCATGTATCTATTGCCTACCTATTTACAAAAGGTGTCACCTTTCCTGACCTACCAAATAAAATTGTTGTTCTAATTATTCTCATTGCAGTAAAATTCCTATATGACAATATATAAAAGACGTTGGTTGTATGGAGAGCACCTTTAACTATGAATTTTATTTTATTTTTTATTAATTTTTGTTATAGCGGCAACAGGAATACATAAAATATTTTATGACGTTTTATGAGATAGAGCCCTGTGACGAGACGTCCGTACATACGGACGGACTGACGGATAAATCCCATCCTTTAACTCACCAGCATGAATTAATTGACTTGGAAACACGTTCTAACAGTATAAATTCAAATTATTATAATCTGGTAACATAAAATCTTTGTTTTCTCCGGAGAACTGTATAAAAAGAGGACAAAAATAATAAAGCCCATCGGTTACAGAATATGCCATCAATAACATAATATTATGACGTATTATGACGTATGATGTCTGCTAAACCTTACAGGTTTAGTAGACATCTGCAAGGAACGTATACTAACGTACGTAACGTACTGCAAGGAATGATATATAGTTTCAAATATGTAATATTTGAAACTATATATCATTGACATAAACGGTCTGTATAAAAATTTAAAAACACCATTACAAAAAGCATTCCTTTGTCAGAAAATTCATCTTAAATTTGAGACTTTGTAATTTTACTTATTTGAACAGTTTTGTTTAACCATATTATATTAATTCTTTTGTAACATCAGTTTCGGTAAAGCATTGTTTGTGGTGTGACGAAGTGAGGTCACCAGCTACAATATAATATTATTGTGATGTTAAAGTTTATTATGTTGGTTAGTGTTTTCATGACATAATGCCGTAAAAATGCAAGATAAAATACACGTTTTCTTGTATACATTATTTTTATCTCATGAAGAAAATAATGTTTTCAGTATACCTAAGTAGCTAGCTAATTCATTTCTATACATATAGTTGTAATATAAATTGTTATTCAACTAAATGTATTTTTATAAATTAAATTGCGTCGTTAATTTAGCATTTTTGTGATCCCAATTAGACAAAAGATTGATCAGATGAAATTTCGTGTAACAGATATAGTAACAGACATTTACTGCATATACGCATGGCATACTGCAATTTATTTTGGTAGGACTATCTTGTAATAGGTAATTTGCCCTAAGCACACTAAGGCACGATAAATATCAAAGATGCTACTTAATTCCTTTCATTGGAATAACGTATGCGCTCAACCACAGAACAGTCCCTTTCACACCTATCTCGCTTGTAGACGAAGAACTAGCCAACGAAATAGGGCTGAAAGGGAACCCAACACCTCTTTCATCTTTTCTGTGCGCTCCCCCAATGATAGCGTGACCAATTTCAGTGCATTGATGTTGTCATACATACATACATTCACGCCTTTTTCCCGAAGGGGTAGGCAGAGGTGTACCCAGGACCCATAGTAGATACACCCACATTTCGCCAGTATGTTATTGGTCCCATGTTATAGGGGGCGAGCCTATTGCCATCTACCGGGCACAGTTCCAGACTCCAGGCAGTTATTGAGATAATTCCTAATGGAAAAACTCAATATTTAACACTTTGCCTGACCTGGGAATCGAACCCGGGAGCTCCCGATTGGCAGGCGAGCATGCGCCCACTACGCCACCGAGGCAGTCATAATTAATATAATATTGCATCCGTTGCGTAGAAGACGCAAATGCTATGCTCTAGGGTCGACTTTCAGGTCAGGCAGTGTTATTGGATTTTTCCGTAAGGAATTTTCTCAATGACAGTAATAGAATTGTACCCGGTTAATGGCACTAAACTCGCCCCCTATTAAATGGGACTCGAAATCCTAAGTACTGTCTCTTTATAAAAAAAATCGTTCGGTCATCTGTAAATATAAACTTAAAAGGTTGAGCGAGATTATCGCGGGTCTCTAGTCAACAAACATCCGCGCGTCTCGGTTATGTTCACGTTAAACAAACTGTGAAGTGACATCATACTGTTAAAGTTGTTCAGTGGATAACAACGCTCTTTTTTACCGGCACTTCATTTAAATACGGAAATCAAAATCATACAATCTGTCTGTGATTTACTGCCGTGTGTGATACTTAAGTATATTTTGACATTTGGAGTTTATTAAGACTGACTGTGACTGTGCTCCGTGGTTTCAGCTGTTATCAAATGCTAATTCCTTATCCAGAATTAAAGTTGCAATCGGTTTGGCGTAAAGAGGTAGATATTAATTAAATACACACCAGCTCCTTTTTTTATCTATTCTAAATTTTTCATTTATTATTGATATTAGTTATGAAGAAATAATGTATAATAGAATATTACTTAGTTTTGATTTACATTATTTTCGTAAGTTTTTAAAAATAAAACCAGGTGTTAGAAAACAGAGCATGTCATGTAAGGCATAATTTCTTGAATAAGCAAAACATATTGGCATCTATTTATGGTTGAAACGTGGGCACAAACATTGACACCGTTCAAGGTGATCTCAATCTACGCGCGAGATAATAATATAGAGTTTTGAGTCGGCATTATGTTTGACATTGGCCAATTATTCTGGCGTAGGATGTATGGTAGAGTGGTTTTATAACAGTAAGAAGATAATATTATGATAATTTTTCAGTTTTATGTTTCACACTACAATATTTATGGACTAATTCAAATAAAAATACATATAAGGTATTCAAGAACATCTGTTATTATTATAGGTATACGTACGTAATAAAGATAAAAAGTATTGTCAAACAAAAGTAAGAATTTTAATAATAAAATGAAAAATTGTCATGCTTGAAATATACTCGTATGTAATGTTATAGAATTAGATATTATTATCACTTACTTATTTCTATTGGCAAAAAACTGGTTCTGTTTTTGTGAGCGACATTATTACATGCAAAACCTCCAACCATAACTTATTAATTTATGTTAAAAAGGTATATTTTTAATCTCTCATTTACGAACGTCCCACACTATACCAAGCTACCGCTCATTAATTTATTAATTGTTTTCATGCATAAAGTTTTGACATTGTTTTTAGGAAAACCACCACAAGAGTCAGGAAGATCACGCGCCCCGGCTTACACATTTGGCCATAAGCTTGATCCACCAGGTAGCAGTAAGGCTGGACCCGGTCCTGCTACGTATAATATTGAAGGAATGACTTCTAAAGGTAACCCTTTCATTACTACGAGTATCTTTTGTTAATCTAACTTTGGTCTCACTCGTAAGAATTGCCATTGTATCGAAGCCTTATCGTTGTGTCGTGACAAATCTCATAAATTTTTGACAGGTATACTCGGGATGGCCGTGTGGCTCTCGGCTATATAATAGGGCCACAAATTTTTCATCCCTTGGGAGCCGTGAGCCCGGCAGAGTGACGTATTCGGAGAGTGGGCAGCAGCGCTCTCCGGCATACGGGGGTTGGGTATTCTAACTACTGCGATCAATAAGCCGCCTGCCAAGCGTGGTGATTACGGCAAAATCCCCCCATACCTATGAATAGTTTATGGCGTTCCATGGGGGAGGACTATGTTCAGCAGTGGACGTCTCCCGGCTGATGAAGATGATGATGAATACTCGGGATTCGTTAAGATTATGATTACAAACCGTGACAGGCAACTGTTTAAATAGGTACTAAAATATAACTAACCGTGTTTTAGTAACAAAACTGGTATTTAAATTATGGAATTGATTTGATGATTATGGTTTGTGTGGGCCTTAGGTTTTCGAATATGTTATAAATCTCTCCTTTCTCTCCATACAAGTAAAGTTCCAAGGATCACGTAAAGAACACTAAATATATTAACATTTTAGGTGTAGGTGAAATTTTAAGATATTATAATATAAACTATAATATAACCTTATTATGAAATACCTTAAAAGAGTTTACGTTCGTTTAAAATAGACCCACAAATGTAATTGAAACGAAAGACTGAAAATGGTGATCCCAGCGATTGCCAACTACGTAAGTGAGTTCGCGTGCTTACCTCGCATTTAGCTTCGTCTAACTAGTAGACAAATTGGCTGCCTGCGACACACTGAAATTTGCGGTAGTTTAGCCGTCCAACGTTTTCACTCTGGAATATTGTACGTAGGTACAATTCATCTAATTAAGAAATAATTAAATGCTGCTCATTGGTAAGAGCAAAGCTGATCTAAGTAAACTGTTTACTAAAATGTTCATTAATATTCTGATTTATAATGGAGATAATGAAAAATAATGAAAAATGTTTTGATTAAAAGTCAGTTATTCTATATGTATTCTTAGAGGTAGAGTTGACGTCTGCTGGGTCAGCTATAAATTCTAATAATTTCAATGCCAAATTAATTTTATGTACCTAAAATGTTACCTATTAGAATATGGTCGCACAGAATGTAAGTAGAGTGAGGTATCGACGCAAAATAATGACGATGCATTCAAAGAGATTTTCTGATAAGCCACACCTACGGAATTGACATAGAATTATCGAAGCGCATCCAGATAATATGAAGCTGCTATTATTAAGCAATCTGCTTTATTTGGAACTTTTTCACATCCGTGCTTTAGAACTATTGATTGAATTAAGGTATAACAATAATTTTGTTACCATTTTCAAAAATAACAGATATTATTTTTAAATGGTATTACTTTTATAAAAGTAACCTTTTTTTATTTGCCATGGTAAGGTACAAATAACAAGATACCTATCAAAACCACTTATACTTTCTACGTTCCCGAGTGTTGCTTTTCACATGTTAAAAACTTCCTTTAGACATTTAGTGGTCGTCCTTTATTATATAGGTAATGTAATATGAACAAGTCGAGCGATCGTTATTTTCTAAAATTACATTCGAATCGTAATTTAGCTATTCTACAAAACATTTCATATGTACTCGTATTGCAGCATTAATGTTTCGACATATTAATTTATTAAATAAATTCTTTTGATATTCTGTACCAAGTACCTGAGCTGTATAATTTGCGTGTACTCAATTACAACGACTTTGGAATGTGGTTAATTACCTAACAGATTACAATTTTTCACACTTTTAAGAATATAGCAAGCCCTACTATTGTGCATGAGGTCCTGGGTTCGATTCTGTGAATCAAACCTGCTTGGGTTAGGCATAAAGTTGAATTTTTCTATGAGGAATTATCTCGCAGCCTTGGACTCTGGATTTGTGTACTACATGGGCTTAAGACATAACTGGCGACCTATGGGAACGGTTAAACCTCTGCGTAACCCTTTGGGAAAAGGCGTGATATGATGTTATGTTATAGAAGAATAAAGACGCGAATTCTGGTGAAAAGATATATTAAAAAAATAAAAATTGTTGAAAATGTTTTATATTTAGTTCGGTAGGTTTATGAACCTCACTACTATTTCGTACAGTACTTACAACTAATATGGAGTTAATGTAATGTGTATAGATTTTATCTTACCTTGCGTAAGAGACGTGGGTAGTAGCTATCCATGTGCAATTGTCGTTCACTGGATAATTGCACAGGTATCCTTGGTCGCGAATAAAAGTGTTCGTACGCAATTATACCGTCTACCACCCACTGATCCTACCTCGTCTGTCTCCATTATTGTTCAACTCGTTTCTACCATCGCAATAACGTTTGTCTTAATTGTAATGCGGCTATCAATCATGACAGTTATTACCTAATTTTACGGTGACTTTACGTCTATACTAATTTTAATATTAGTACAGGGGAGTAAAAATTTGAAATTACATTAATTCCCATCCCGACAATTATAGCATTTAGATAGATAGTATAGATAAACATCATCAGCCTTTAGGGGGGTCAATGGGAGTTTAAATTCAAAATGGCGACCAACTTCAACCCCGATTTTAGCCGCCATCTTGGTTTTACTTTTTTCGTTAACTTGGGCATATTTAAATTTTCGAGCAAAATCATAATACCTTACTATTCATTTATGCTATTCATTTAGTTTCTTGCTTATTTTTTTGTCAAACCGATTAAGTGAGGAAAGACGTCAGAATGTAATGATTCTAACTCTGGCACCTAATTCCTCTGTGCTATATTTCAAATGCTAGCACAAGCGAAGTATTCTCTTCGCTTGTGTTTCATTTCTGATATATAATAACGGGTATATTTATCGCATTTCAAGTAATTGCAAATGATTATTTATACATACGAGTATATGTACAAGTAAGTACTAATACATTATTCAAAACAAAAATACATTTCACAAAAGGTATTATGAATGAAATCCGGAACACCTTCGGTACTAGTTATGTACCTACTTATTTATATTTTATAACGTAATTTTATTTCTTTTCGTGAATCATACTGCGACTCTGCGACACAAGGCTGTAAGTGGGTCACGACTGCAGTATTATTTGCATAAACGATGTCGTCTGCTTTATTTTAACCTGTACTTGTTTACCATTCCTTAGGGATGTCTGAATAAAATTACGTTAGGCGACATGCGACGGTTGTGTAAATCCAAAAGCTCTTATAGCATCTTAGACGAATGTATTATGTTAAGGAATTTTCTGAAAATAATAACATATCATAACGTAGGTAGACATTATGTACCCGTGTATTTTTTGGTTCCATGTAATATGGAGCGAGCCTATTGCCGTCTACCGGGTACAGTGCCAGAGGGCTGGCTCCAGGCTGTCATTGAGATAATTCCTAAAGGAAAAATCCAATACCTCTTTGCCTGACCTGATGATTGAACCCGGGACCTCATGATTGGTAGTAGAAGTTGCAGCCATTAAGCCGCCGTAATCGAGAAGTCAACAATCTGGGTCTTATCTCAAAAAGCAATCTCTTAGATATATGCATATTATGTCTTAATAAGGATATACAAAATAGTATTTCTAAGAATTATCTGCTGTTTTTATTCTGTATCATCATAGCTATCTAGATATGCCTAGAGTCTAGATAATATTCAGCAATAAATTGTTTAATTGGCTGTATATTATGTAGTTTGACATTGGTCTGTAAAGTTTCTCCGGCTGCATTGAATGGATGTCTCCAAATAAGTCCGTATGTGCGAAGGTGATCCAAGTGTGAGTCAGAGACAGCCTACGGTCGTCAGGGTCCGATCACTCGATCGGTCTCTCGGCACCTCAGTCGCATATCCACCTCGCTTGAATAACCACTCTGCATGAGTACCTTGAACTTGTTTTATAGCAAGTTGTGCTTGGGTTTACTCTGTGTTTGAGATCAGATAGATAAACAGCAGTGTAGTGTTCTGTGACTGACGACGTCAAGCGCGAGCGGATTCTTAAGGTGGGTTCAATAAACAGGATAATTAGTGCCTTAAGTGGTGAATTGTCTCCAATTTGCCTTTATTGAGATTATGTCATGTGTAATAAATTGATCAGGATTATTTTTTGCTTAGTTATAATTTTTTTTACATTTTATATATGTACTGACGAAAAATTAATACTATATATTATATCATAATCCTGTGCCCAGTTTAAAAATATCGCAATTACCAGTCGAGGTCGTATGATAACTTGAAGACATTTATCACCTTGCGAATAGACATTTATAGCAAAAACTTGATCATTTATTATTAATATCTATGGATTCGTATACAATTAGATATGGCTTAATAACACTAATAAACTTTAAAACTTGTTTCTTATGATGTTGTTAAGAAACCTGCCTCATAAAATAAACCTGTAGAGCTACATAACACTACATTAAATCAATAAGCCAATAAGCGTTTGAAATAAAATTTTACAATAAAATTATTTTTTCTCATCTGTAATAATTTAAACAAAACGAAAATTTAAGATAACAAATCAAGTAACGTAATCCTGGAGTTACGTTTACCTAACTACTTATAAAAAAAAATTGATAGTAAGATATATATATTATTATATAATTACTCTTTATTAATACCATACAGAATTGAATGCAAGAAAAAAAATTGGCGGCCTTATTGCTCAGAACAAATTCATCCAGACAACCTTGCAAAGAAAGGAAATACAGACACTGGAACGAGAGTGGTTTCTTTCAAAAATGTTTTGTCTTGCCCAGGATCAAACCGTATTGGGTTAATTTTTAGTACTTACGAGTATTTAAAGAAACATTTAAACGGAAAAAAACATAAATAAAATTCCTACAGGTACTTATAGCCTACCTATTTCATAGATGTGTCTCGTTGGTAAACATTAGGAAGGGCGGCCGGCCCGGCTGTGTCTCTACTTGGTCGCTGGCCACCTCCGCGGGTTGCGCCAACTCCAGCACCTTGTGACTACGAACCCAGCAAGGCAGCACGAGCAGTACACGATCATGCCCCTGCCTTCTCCATAGGACTTCGTGTCAGTCCACCTCAGCCCGGCGGGAAGACTCCAGGTGCCGCTCACTGGCCTTGTCAATCATTTGAGCATTCATGAGCCTGTCCTCATTTGAATGTAGCAAGTTTGTTTTCCGTTTTTGTTTCGTTGCAGCTGTTGTTTTTTTATCCTTGTGACTACTTATATACACTTTTATTTTGCACCTCTTATTTATTACAAGCTTTAGTGTTGTTCTATTTTCATGATACATGTACAACATCTCATTCGATGTAGATATACCTTATTTAAGTATTCTCGGTATTCGAGTAGCAGTGCAAATGCAAATCATGCATATGTATCTTGTCAACATTTTCACGAAATTTCTACAAATTTATTCGTCTTGTATTTGTACATATTGGATGTTGATCATGCATTTATGTTCATGATGTTTCATGATGTTTAATTTTCTTGTGGCTTTTACATTTTTGTTAGTTTGCAATTTGATGTCATCGTTCGTTTTAGTGCCTCATTGTTTTGATTTGACATTGAAATGCCGATCGTGAATCATATAAGTAAGTAGTTTAGCTTTTAATCACTCATTAAACGATATTAAAGTATATTTTATTACAATTTTATTATAAGTAATATTCTATTGTGTCCACCGTTCGAACGTTTCCATCGAGTATTCTATTCCCTGATGGTTCATTATGATATTGAGGACAGATGCTTACATAAAATGTATTATTTATTTTCTACGATAAAACTAGAACGAATTTATGACAAGATTTCTTGATGCAATATGCTTACCTAAGTTTAAAAAACCTGACGTTGCGCATTGCCTGTGACCTAGACAATTTCTATGGTCATGGATGATTATTGATTATCTAAGGGGAAATTTGCAATATTTCAGCACCGAACGTATACTCCATGCCCCCCGTTCTCGGAGAGGCGAAAGAAGGGAGCAAGCGTGCAGCGCCCGCCTTCAGCATCGCCGGCCGAGGGAAGGACATAGAGGAGAAGACGCCTCTCCCAGGCCCCGGCACATACACCACTGACAAAGCTGTAGTAGTACTAACAAAACGACCGCCAGCCTACACCATGGCACCACGAAGAGAGATCAAACCTCAGTCTGCATCCATTCCCGGCCCCGGAGTCTACTGCCCAGAAAAGGTAAAGCCATTTTTTCCTTTCTCAATCATAATTGGCTTCTGTATACGAAAATAGCGAACATGACATCACCGTCGAAATTATTCATGGACGCGAGGTGTAATGAACGCATTGAAAAGGCCGCAATTTTAAAATTCTTTAAAAAAATTGCAAAATTTGTTTATGTTGATAAACTTAACAGAAATTTAGTATTTTTAATTGGTGATGGTTCTATCAAAATCATTGATATAATGTAATCTATTGTAGACAATATCGTTTGTGTAACCTTTCATGTGTTTGCCAATTTTCAACCACGCGGAACATTATAATATCGTCATCTTTCCGCATAACGCCCTCTACGGAAAGTTTTATTTCCGAATTTATTAACTTGATTCACCCAATAAAGCTCTCATCAAGGTCTTCTTAATAATTTCTGTCTTACAGCAATTCTACTTGACATTTTGTATACCTACTTATACACATTTTTTGATATTTTATATGAAGTTTTATACTTACCTATAAAACTATTTACACTAAGTATTTACAGACAATTTTATTATTATAGATTAGTTTGCAAATAAGTTAAATAGAAATAGTAGTAATGAGTTTGTTTTAAGATTGAATCAGTTATCAAATTCGAAAATAAAGTAACCATAGAATACTAACTTCCCATCAACATATTAACGCAAAGCGGTGTGCACAAAACAGGTATGCGTGAATTTACCGTGGGCGCCTGCGCATACATTCGGCATTCGACATTCGCGATTCGCCGGACAATCCGCCTACCACCCAGCACCTGAAGGAGTCAACGCCATTTAACTTATGCCTGTCTGTACCAAGCTTTATACATTTAAGAGCGTACGCGGCCTTTTAGGAATTTGACACAACCCTATGAAAAATTTACCAAATCGATGTTTTGTATTCACCTGTTTCCTCCGAATATTATCTACTCATTCTATAAATTTATATACCGTTATTTTTAATAGAGAAGTAAACTAAGTCCCTGTCATTTTCGTTTCTCTTATAATCTCTCGGTTTATTTCATAGTGAGCTTCTAAAAAAACAGTTTTACTCACGTTATTAGACGTTCACTCCAAAAAATTAAGAATTTATAAAAATTAATAAAATGATAGGGATATAGTCAACTTCATCTTCAAAATATCAGGATATAAATATATCAAATAGCTGTATTCGAAGGAAACAGAGGAATACAAAACATCGATTTGGTAAGTTTTCCATAGGATTGTGTCAAACTGCTAAGAGGTTCCCTTTCCTGTTAAAATCTCACTCGAGCTTCTAACGATATGCTTTTTACAATTAATATGTATAATAAAAAACTCAACTGTTCCTTTTATAATTAATTTATATTTGACTTTTTAAGATATAACAAATCATTGTTCTAGTTAATGTTGGTATTTTTAAATATCTTATCTATTAAATTATTCCATTGTAAGTTCATGTTGTATCTTTGTAACATTATGAAAATGTTATTGTTAATTTGCATGCGGCATGAGTGAAAATGATGAATAAGAACAAAAAAGGTACTTTTGTTATTGATAATTATACCTAATCGTAGTTTGAAATTGAAAGTAGGTAGTTTGCGTGGCACTACATTTAAAGAAATATTAATATTGTCTATTATCTATATTATAACCCCCAAATAAGTTGAAATATGTCCACATTTTTCATTATTATTTAATATAATATTATAAATAAATTTTCTTAACGCACACGATGTAAAAGTAATGTAGAGAAATAGAACAGTTGTAGAATAAATTATAATATGTTTAAATTTGTAGATATTTTATATTTAATTTTATCATAACTATTTTTCATTTCAGTCTGAATCAATTGTCCGAGAACAATCATCAAAGTACACGGTATCTAGTAGAATGAAGACGGTTGAAAAAGTTGAACATATTCCTGGGCCCAACGCCTATAGCCCTGAAAAAGCAGATTTAATTCTGAGAGAGAAATCTCCCGCATACTCCTTCAGAACTAAAACTGAATACGTTCGAGTCCACGACGCTCCAGCCCCGAATATGTATTCTCCTGAAAAAGCTGTTAACTCATTCAAAGATGGGCCTAAATATACTTTAGCTGGGAAAGGATGCGCTGAGAAGCAAGAATTAACTCCAGCACCTAATAGCTACAGTCCGCAGAAGGCGGACAAGATTTTACACGGCAGCTCCCCTGCTTATTCCATGCGCTCTAAGGACGTGGTTGACAGGATTGAACAAACACCTGGACCTAACGTGTACGCTCCGGAAAAATCCATACATATGCTGAACGGAGGTCCTAAATACTCCCTGTCTGGTAAAGGCACTACATACAAAATCTCAGAAACACCCGCACCGAACAGTTATAGCCCCGAGAAGGCAGACAATGTCTTGCATGAACACTTACCGTCCTATTCGTTCAGAATTAAAGATCAAATGACTGTAAGAAGCGATTCTCCTGCTCCTAATGCTTATGCTCCTGAAAAGTCAGTAAACATACTGCATGCAGCTCCCAAGTTTACGATTGCAGGCAAAGGACCTGCGAATAAAATACCTGAAACACCAGGACCCAACGTTTACAATCCGGACAAAGCAGACAAAATATTGCATGACTCTTCACCAGCTTATACGTTTAGAGCAAAAGAATCCGTTCCTCTCATTAATGACAGCCCTGCTCCTAATATGTACAACCCACAAAAGTCGATTCATATGTTGGATAGTTCGCCAAAATATACAATGGCAGGGAAGGGACACACTCCTAAAATCGATAACATTCCTGGACCTAATGTTTACAACCCTGACAAGGCAGATAAGCTTCTCCATGACTCTTCTCCATCGTACTCATTTAGACCTAAATGCTCACTGGGTAAACCGAGCGACACACCAGGTCCTAACGTCTATGAGCCACATTTGTTGGACGGTACTCCTAAGTATAGTTTGTACGGCAAGGGTCCCGAAGGAAAACCTTCAGATACTCCTGGACCAAATCAGTATGATCCGCATTTGTTAGATGGAACCCCGAAATTTAGCTTTAGAGGAAGGCCTCATGATGACAAACCTTTCAATGTGCCAGCACCAAATGCTTATGATCCGCATTTACCTAACAACGCACCGCGGTATACTTTATCCGGTAAAGGACATGATGGAAAACCATCAGACACACCTGGACCAAATGCATATGATCCCCATTTAACTGACGGAACACCAAGATTCACAATGGCTGGAAGGGGTCCTACTGGAAAACCATCAGACACGCCTGGACCAAATGCATATGATCCCCATTTAACTGACGGAACACCAAGATTCACAATGGCTGGAAGAGGTCCTTCTGGAAAACCATCAGACACACCTGGACCAAATGCTTATGATCCCCATTTATCTGACGGCACACCAAGATTCACAATGGCTGGAAGAGGTCCTTCTGGAAAACCATCAGACACACCTGGACCAAATGCTTATGATCCGCATTTAACTGACGGCACACCAAGATTCACAATGGCTGGAAGAGGTCCTTCTGGAAAACCATCAGACACACCTGGACCCAATGCTTATGATCCCCACTTGGCACCTAATACCCCCAAATACACTATCTCCGGTAAAGGCAATGATCCCAAAGGGTTTAATGTTCCAGCCCCAAATCAATATGATCCACGTTTATTGAACGGTACTCCGAAGTTCACTATTTCGGGTAAAGGGCAGCCCGGTAAAATAATTGACACCCCTGGCCCTGACGCATACAACCCAGACAAAGCAGATAAAATCCTGCATGAAAATCATCCATCATATAGTTTCCGTCCTAAACTACAGAATGGCAAGATTCCTGACACCCCTGGTCCAAACTATTATAATCCAGAGAAAGGAGATAAGGTCTTGCATGGGTCTACTCCCGCTTATACATTCAGACCGAAGATAGCTGATAGCAAAGTTGTAGATTCGCCCGCGCCTAATTCATACAATCCCGAAAAAGCCGATAAAGTTCTTCTCGACAGTTCACCAAGATATTCCTTTAGAATAAAGACGAATGCTCACAAGCCTGACAACGTTCCTGCACCTAACACCTACAACCCTGATAAAGCAGATAAAGTGCTATTGCCCCATTCACCGCAATATACTTTCAGGGTTAAACCTGATACATTGAAGGCTTTAGATACACCAGGTAAGTTTAAAAGAAAACACGAAATATTAAACGCCTGTTTATGATAAGTATAGAAAACTTATTAAATTTTATTTTTCTAGCTCCGAATTCCTACAATATCCCAACACCAGTGAAGACTCCTCTGTATACGATATCAGGAAGACACAAGGAGCCAATAGACGAGCGTATCAAAGTCCCTGCTCCAGGCACCTACAGCCCAGAGAAAGGATATAAGTTCGTCTTGACATACTCGCCACAACATACTTTTGGCATCAAGGTCCACACTAATAAATTCACCGATACGCCAGGTCAGTTTAATTTCAGTTCAAAAGTACCACATACCTACTATTTTAGATTTTTTTACAGAAACATTTATTGTTTTGCCTATGAAATATTATGATGTTTCAGCTCCTAACTCGTATCACATTCCATCGGTGCTGGAAACACCGGTGTATACCATATCGGGCCGCACGAAGGTTCCAGTTGACGATAGAGTGAAAGTGCCTGCGCCTGGCACCTACTCACCAGAAAAGGTATGAAGTTTATGGACAAATCAACAATATTTCTTACATGATAATCTTCATTTTATGCATGCGTTAGCTGTCCGCGACTTCGTTAGCGTGGAATATAAAGTTTTTAATTTTTATACGGATCCAAATCATTATTAAAAAAAATTGCTTGGGTAACTTCCTAAATAAAGTCTTAAGAAAATCCCATCAAAATAGATCTAACCGACTCAAAGATTAGCGACATTAAACAGACAGACAGAAAAAAAACTGCTGTACTAATAGTAATGAAATTGATTATTTTTAGAGCATAGACCAACAATAAGAGAGCATTTTCGATAATTCCACACCTAAGTGTATTATTATATATAATAATAGTTGAAATTTTGTATTGAGTAGTTCAATAATGAAGATAGCGCTAGAGGGCAAATTAGAAACGTGATGAAGATGAAGATATTTCCCCGCAATAGAGATTACCTCTAAGGTCATAATTTTGGAAATAGTTCCATAGATTTTATTATAATTTGTATAATTTCATCAAAAACAAATGTTACAGGTCCAAATCAACAAAACTCCTCAAATCACTTTCGGAATTAAGCACTCTCCTCGATTAGGCCAACTGAAACCTGTCGAAATCCCACGACCAGTAGAAAGCAGACACAATGCAGCTGAAATTACTACAACGACTTTGAGGGAAAGGCTCGACGCCGTAAGGCAAAGTCCCGATGGAAACGACAACGATAGATACAGCCGACAAGATACATACGATGTCGAATCAATGAGTGACGTGCAAAGCCAAGCGACTTACACTCACATCAGACCCGAAACAGATATAAGGAGTGTCACGATGTCCCCTGAACTGATACAAACTACCGACACATTGACCCAAGAACTCGTTTGGGTACCCGAGAAGGTAGTGCGTAGGGGTTCTTATACCATCGATAACGGGGATGCTAACGGGTTCACAGAACGTTATCAAAACAGTGAAGTTGTTCCCGTAGAAAACGGAGTCATTCGTACGGCCGAAAGTGGTGAAAGGGGCGCGCGTAGTACCGAAAATAGGAGCACGGAAGTCATTCGCAGAGACGGTTTTGAGCAAAATATTGATCGGCAGGTTAAAAACGCGAGCGCTCATGATTCAAAGCAATCTGCTACTGAGGACGTCAGGACTGGGACGGAGGTGAAGCATCTTGCTAACGGTGGCATATCTAAGACCACGACGACAACGACTGTGCGTAAGGTCGGGACGGCAACTAAAGCCGCGAACACCACGTCGTCGGTCACTCGCACAGCTACTGCTGTGACCTCGCGTGACATCGCCGTCAACTAAACACTAATTTCGTGGAACATTTCATAATAATGAAGTCTCGCTGCTCGCTTGACTGACGCCCAGTTACTAGTATCACTAATACCTCAGCATGACAGTACTGATTTATAATTTAATTCTAACGCCTTAAGCTTACGTAATAGCTGGAATTATAATGGCCAGTTTTCCATGTTTATGTCATTTGCATACGATTTAATGTGATAGATCTCTCCTACTCGTACCACCATTTGCCTAGATCATAATAATTATTTTTATCGAGCAATGCACTTATTTATTTCCATTAAATGGAAGCTTGAAATAGCAAATATTCATAATAACTATAAGGAATTGCATAATAAATCCTTTTTATCCTATCCTACTTTGTCACATTGCATTGTTTTAAGGAAAATTACTATTAATTATTAATATTACTAATGTTATTTGTTATGTTATCAAGATTCTATTAATAAAACGATTTTGATTTCTATTAATAAAATTTATTCCTTACCTACCTACTTGTCGTTTTCATTGAGCTCCTTTAATTTAGTATATAATATTATAATCAAGTAATTTTATAATTTTCTTAGTCAAATTTTAAACAAAAGCATAGAACAGATACTTAAATAGCAAAAGGTAATATAAAATAAATATCCTTTTTCTACAAAACTTAGACAAGGATTAGGTGATCATAATTGATAGTAGAGGTGGTAGAGGTACTAAAATCTCTTTGGTCTTTATATTGACCCATTATTTGGTTGGATTATTAGTATCTTCTAATATAACATACAATATACATAATACAATCGCGACTTTTTCCCGAAGGGTTAGGCAGAGGTGTACCCAGGACTTAAGTCTTATAGTAGGTACACCCACCTATTATTGGTCCCATGTGATAGTGAACGAGCCTATTGCCATCTACCGGGCACAGTTCCAGACTCCAGGCAGTTATTGAGATCATTCCTATTGGGAAAATCCAATATTTATAACACTGCCTGACCTTGGGATCGAACCCGGGACCTCATGATCGGCAGTCGAGGTTGCGCCCACTATGCCACCGAGGCAGTCAAGACCCACGAAACCCACGGACGACCCACGATGAGACTCGCCGATCAAAGTTTTAAATTGAAGAAGAATCACCAAACTTTGCATATTATGATGAAACGTAGCGATAGTAATCTTACTATCTCACTACCTAGATAGGTAGTAAGATAATAAGCAAGATTAGTAAGATGGAAAGTGGGATTAGAGGAATGCAAGTGTGATGGGATATATTTTTCTGTTTCGGTGGATCGTGGAAATTTTGTTTAGATTGACGTATATCTGTAGTCATGTTTGTGTAATTTCTGAGAATTAATGGCGTTATTTTGGGTTACCTACTTGCAGCTTTTGTTTTTATTCATTATTTTTGTTATCAGTTTAATACCTAACAAAAACATGTTGTGGAGTTAACATAGTATTTATTATTCTCACAATGTTGTTCCGGATGTTAATGACGATTATTTCAGTATTGTATGTAGTTTGTAGATAAGGCAGTTGTTCCACCGCTGAGGCGATGTAACGGATCACCGAGGGGCTGTTGGTGAAATATATCGCTAAGAAAACATATTATATGGAAATGTCATCGCAAGGATTTCCCCTTCACGCGCCACCGCTCACATAATGTACCGTGTGTGATGTGTGAAAGTTTGTGAAGATGGATGGATGGATATTTGTGACTCTTTCACTCCTAAGCTACTGAAATTCGGTATGTAGATAGTTTAGAACCTGGTATAACTTAAAGGGTATTTTTTATCACGATATTTCCACGGGAACGAAGACTACGCGAGGGAAACCGCAGGGCACATTAAGTGTTATAATATATAAGGACCTATTTAAATAAAACAGATAGATAATATTAATATACCTACTTGTTACTCGTTTATTCTTAGAGCATACAGAGTGGGAGTTGTCAGTCATACATTCCTCTCTGCCGAGCTATATGAACAATTTGCATGTAGGTATCATATATTTGCGTGTTTGTGTGCAGCTTTCATCTGCTGTTATATTGACGTTTAATTATTACATAAGTTTGCGTGATTAGAGATTATGTTAATGTGTGCTGTAATACCCATTTACTCACCCCCCCACTCTCATAGGATCTTATAAGTAAACGAAAAATCCGTACATTGTTTGTAGCTCATTGCCCATCGCTAGCGGTGAGATAGCTGCCTTATAACGATGTATCCGGTCATAAGAATGGCTCCGATAAGTGGGCACTGAACCGTTTTTGAAAACCCACGCATCAAACTTATCGTGACTGATAACAACACCAAAAAATAAAATAAACAATAGTACGAGCCCAAAGTAATCAGAATCCCGCACTTACAGACAACGCTTGTGAAGGCTTTACAAATTCACTAAAACGGGTAACGTCCCTTCCCCTAGCTTCCACGCGTCTGTCTGTTATTGTTGAATTTTATGCGTAGAAAAATTTTAACAGGTTAAAATTATTTAGCCTATACATTTTAATAAATTACAGGTATCTATTATACGCTACGGATTTCTATAAGAAATTGAATTAGAATCAAATTCCAGTTAGACATCTGTCTAACTGGTCTGTTTGTCACATAGATATGTGTCACCTAGTGTCTCATGTGAGCGGATTCAATATTGTTTTGTATAGCTCTCAATAAAAGAGTAGAAAATAATGGGGGCGCCACTGTATTTATCAATTAGAAAAACTTTTAAGTGAACACGTACACTTTAAATTAGTTCCATTTCTACTCTTTTCTGTCGAGCTATACGACATAAGGCTCAGTGACATCTGTTTGTAAACACCTTTTGGTAAATAAACTAATACCGAAGCAAATAAACTTATTATGTTAAAAATAAATTGTTAAGGCATACGTATATGTATGCATAGTGTAGGGTTCCATACCTAGATACCAAGAACAGATAGCTGATAGCAAAGTATAGAAATATGCAATAAAATGGCCATAACTTTTGATTTCGTTAACTTAGAAGTATGATTATTTTCAGCCATAAGGGACCGTAGATCTGAGTGGTTGATATCATTTTCAATTTGATACCTCCACGCGTTCCCGTTAAAAAGTGTCTTGACAGACGGACAGACAGACAGACAGACGGACGGACAACAAAGTGATCGTATAAGGGTTCCTTTTTTCCTTTTGAGGTTCGAAACTCTAAAAATTATTATTTATCTATTGGGATTTATGCAGGGGGAGGCCTACGTCCAGCGGTGGACATCTTATGGCTAATATGCTGATGATAATCTATATTATATAGTTCGACACAAAAGAGTAGAAACGGAACTAATTTAAAGTGTATGTGTTGATAAAATTGTTTTTACATCTTGTAAAAGACAGTGACGCCCCCATTATTTTCTACTCTTTTGTGTCGAACTATTCAATTATGAACCAATTCAATTAGTACCTACCTAGTTACTTACCCACATCACAATGGTGTTGTTGATGAATAAAATTTACTATAAATAGGCACAAAAGGCAAATTATCTGAGTTTGTTGGGACCATGCATCCTGTCAGCCCGTATAATCATTATTGGCACCACGATAACTATGGAATGTGTTAAAATATATATTATATAATATACTTTTACTTCTAATAATATCATGGTTAAGTAAAATAAATGGTTATGTGGTTAGAGGGTGTCTTAAAAAGACTTGCTTGAACTGCGTGAAAGAATAATAAAAATAAATAAAATCTTTATTGATAAAGGCATTTCATACGAGTTTTATTTTAAATCAAATTTATCCCAAACTAATTATTATAATCTTTGACCCTTCTAATTATTATAAATCTCAAATCTCAGTACATTGTATAAAAGTTACCTTTGTAGCTAAACGCTAAACGCTACGCTACGCTTTGTAACGCTAGCGTGTTCTAACTCGACTCCCAGCGCCATCTATCATAGTTTTTTTGTGTGTATGTTCTCTTTTCACGCTAAAACTACTGAACCGATTGAGCTAAATTATTATGTATAGCTGAGACCCTCGAATAATGGATTAACCCTGGATTAACACATACTATTTATCCCGATATTACCACGGGAACGAGAACTACGCGGGTGAAACCGCAGGACACAGTATAATAATATGCTAAGTATTTTTGCTTCGACTTTATCGGGGTTGTTATCTAATCCACCGAACCCCTGACGTAAATTGTGAAATACCTGAAGTACATTACTTTAATCTACCACCGATAGTTTTCACACCGCATGAAAAATAATCACTGCTTCGATTATTGTGACTAAACCAAAAAAGATGGATATAATCTATGTATACTGTTTTGTAGGTATTAATAAGTACTACAAACCCCTAGTACATTACTTTACTCTACCACCAATGGTTTTCACACCGCATGAAAAATAATCACTTTTTCGATTATTGTGACTAAACCAAAAAAGATGGATATAATCTATGTATACTGTTTTGTAGGTATTGATAATTAATACAATCCCCTAGTACATTACTTTAATCTACCACCGATAGTTTTCACACCGCATGAAAAATAATCACTGCTTCGATTATTGTGACTAAACCAAAAAAGATGGATATAATCTATGTATACTGTTTTGTAGGTATTAATAAGTACTACAAACCCCTAGTACATTATTTTACTCTACCACCAATAGTTTACACACCGTATGAAAAATAATCACTGCTTCAATTATTGTGACTAAACCAAAATAGATGGATATAATCTATGTATACTGTTTTGTAGGTATTGATAAGTACTATAAACCCCTAGTACATTACTTTACTCTACCACCAATAGTTTTCACACCGCATGAAAAATAATCACTTTTTCGATTATTGTGACTAAACCAAAAAAGATGGATAGAATCTATGTATACTGTTTTGTAGGTATTGATAAGTACTACAAACCCCAAGTACATTATTTTACTCTACCACCAATAGTTTTCACACCGCATGAAAAATAATCATTTTTTCGATTATTGTGACTAAACCAAAAAAGATGGATATAATCTATGTATACAGTTTTGTAGGTATTGATAAGTACTACAAACCCCTAGTACATTACTTTACTCTACCACCAATAGTTTTCACACCGCATGAAAAATAATCACTTTTTCGATTATTGTGACTAAACCAAAAAAGATGGATATAATCTATGTATACTGTTTTGTAGGTATTGATAAGTACTACAAACCCCTAGTACATTACTTTACTCTACCACCAATAGTTTTCACACCGCATGAAAAATAATCACTTTTTCGATTATTGTGACTAAACCAAAAAAGATGGATATAATCTATGTATACTGTTTTGTAGGTATTGATAAGTACTACAAACCCCTAGTACATTACTTTACTCTACCACCAATAGTTTTCACACCGCATGAAAATAATCACTTTTTCGATTATTGTGACTAAACCAAAAAAGATGGATATAATCTATGTATACTGTTTTGTAGGTATTGATAAGTACTACAAACCCCTAGTACATTATATTATTCTACCATCAATGCATTTCACAGCGCACGCAAATTTATGAATATGGTAATTATATTATGTAACACCTTGGTTCACAATATTGCAGTTTTCTTACGGATCCCCATTTTTTTTCAAAATCTCATATAGCCTATAGCACTCACACTGAATTAAGCTATCCATAAGTGAAAGAATTTTTAAAATCGGTCCAGTAGTTTCGGAGCCTATTCGTTACAAACAAAAAAACAAAAAAACAAAGTTTCTCTCTTTATAATATTAGTATAGAAGTATAGATTATATAGAGATCGCTCTGAGCGATAAGGCCGCCAATTGTTACACATTTTCTAGTTTTAATATGTGATTTTACTGTTTTTTTGTACCTGTTGTGATAACAATAAAGAGTTTTCTATTCAATTCTATTCTATTCTATAAATCATTTTAATATTTAAAAAATTACGACTATTGTTTAAAAAGGTGTTATAGTAATAGGTAGGTCATCATCATCCAACCGTTAGAAGTCCACTGCTGAACATAAGCCTCCCCCATAAGGGGGGTTAATGTTGCCAATACTCGCCACGCTTGGCAGGCGGGTTTGCGAGCGCAGTTTGATGGATTTACGCAGAGGACGCTGCTGCCCGTCCTCTGGATCCTATAGCCCTTAGCCGGCTCTTACGGCAACCACGGGGAGAGAGGGTGAGGTACTATTCTAAAGCCGGTAACTCCATGGCAACACGGTAGGTACATAATTGTTCAGATTGACGGATCGATGCACCCCATCAGTATTACTGCACTTTTTGAATAACTGATAACGTTTTTCAATTGTTTTCGTTCATATCATTTCAGTTTTACCAGTTGTATTCACTCATATTATATGTATTTAACGAGCTCTATGCCGAATGCTATGTACGCCTACATATTGTTATACATATAAGAATTTGCCTATGTAAAATAAAAATGATGTAAAAATGTATATGTATAATGTGGCTGTACTAATTAAATAAATAAATAAAGACTGTATAAAATATAAAATGTCTTAAAAAAGGTTTTACAGATACATAATTAGGTGGTTACATAAAAAAATGTAAAATGAATATTTGATTTTTCTGCTGTCTGTGCGGACAAAACAATGTAGCAAAATTATGAAAAAAAAAAAAGGATTGTGGCGAATTTACAGATATTTTTTTCGTGACGTATTTACTTAGTGACAAATCGACAATTACCCTTTTAAAACACATAACATTACATCATTTTTTCCTGAAGGGGTTGGCAGGACCTAGTCTCATAGTAGGTACATCAACACATTGCCAGTAATATTTTTAGTGCGATGTAATAGGAGACGAGCCTATATTGCCAAGTATGGGGCACAGTGCTGGACTCCAGACTGCCATTGAGAAACCCTTTTCTCGGACTTGGAGATCGAACCCGGGACCTCAGAACCACTATTCTATAGAGGCAGTAAAAAATTTGGGATATTGTAGATAATTAGTAACTAATTAGATGTAAATAAATTACGCTTAACATTCTATATCAGTCAGTTTATGTAGACGAAGTACCTCCTACGGACAAAACGGACAAAGTAAATTGCATACTAGATTTTAGTTTATATTATCTTATCGGAACAGTCTCATTATCAGCTCCTAGCATAAAACCCAAGATCAAGATAAAACAGGGCATTACAATATCATTACATTTCTAAGTAAAGAAAATGATAAAATTACAGTATGACTGATAGACGTTGCAAAAGCTTTGTAGTACCTCTAATAAATAAAAGCCTTTATTGCTGTTTATACATACATAATTTCTTACATTTATTGTTCCTATAATAAATATTATCAGCTAGCGTTATTTAATTAGGTAGAGAAGGTCAATGCCGCGAGACAAACTGTCTCGCGGCATTGACCTTCTCTAAAGATTTCCATCCTATTCTGTCCTTTGCTGTACGTCTCCATGTTATTTTCTTGATAATTTCGTCCTCCCCCTCCCATCTCATAGTCTACCTACCTCTTTTTCTTTTGCGTTCTCGTCGTTATCATTCAGTTATTGGTCTTGTACATTTCTCCTTCTTTTCCCTCATCATTTGTCCCGTCTATCTCCACTTTAGTTGTTTGTAAATTGTGTAACCATTATTTTATTATTTGCTTTCTTTTTTATGTCTTTTAATTTTACACAAGTTTCATGAGGAATTACTCTAAGACTCAGACTTATTACTCTAGACTCTAGTACTCTTATTACCATAAAATCTTGCCCTTTTTCCCCCGAAAGGCAGAGGTACCCAGGGCCCAGTCCCATAGTAGGTACAATTACACTTAGCCAGTTAGGTTTTTTAAGTACCATGTTACAGGGGGCAAGCTTATTGCCATATGGGCACAATATTTCTAGGCTGACATTGAGAAAATTCCTAATAGTAAAATCCAAACACTTTATCTGACATGGGAATCGAAATCAGCACCTAATTAATGATTGGCAGTAGCGCTCGCGAACACTACGACACCGAGGGAATCCAGTACAATTATTATACTTACAAAAATTAGATCAGAAATTTAAAAAGTAACTAGATAGTACCAATGTCAATGTTAGGGCTAAATAACTTACCGAACATATACCTACCGTACGCGTGCACCAAGTACCTACGTAATTTTATTAGATTGACTTAATATCGATAAGAGACGTATTTAAAAGTCTCACTGTTCCCAACGAGGTGTGTGTGCAATAAAGTAGTAACTGTAGTCTGTAACACGCGACACTGACGAAGGTTGATTGACGTAATAGCACGTAATAGCATGCCCCCACACTCGCTTGCTAGCCCGCCTCGCTATAAACCAAATTAATGTTTGTCCCCGATAAGCATGTGTTCAAGCCACTCAGTACCCGTGTTCAACACTGCACCACACTACCAAATCAGTATCAAATGTTATCAGGCAAAGGCATGATTTGGTAGGGATCGTGATAATTTGCAATTATGTTTTGTTTACTTATACTAGTAAGCGTGTGTCCTCTTTGCCATGTCGACAGAAAGAATATGACAGACAGTGAACAAAAACTGCGTTGTACCGTTTTTGTTTACCTGTTTACCGTTCATTGTTTTAGCACAATCGTATCACCTTCAATTTTAATATCCAATATAATTTCCGTCTCAAGCGGAGAAAATATTTGTTCCCTTTGCGGTAGAGATCATGGGGCCATGGGATTCAGAGACCAAAACTTTTTTCAGGGAAGCTATCTAGGCGCCTAGTTGAAACCACAGGTGACCAAAAAGCTGGCTACTCCCTTGGCCAACGTATAAGTTTGGCCATACATAGAGGTAATGTGGCCAGCGTTTTGGGCCTACAGGGGGCAATCTTAATGATATTTATATTGTAAGTTACTATATAAGTTGTGGTATAAAGTTTGTGAAATATTAATTATGATCTTCCTCCATTTAAATATATTTTAAGCCACGACACTTAAACGGCATAATTATCTGTTATGACGCCAAAAAGTGGGAACGCGCCCTTAGAGAAGTTAATCTGCACCTATATGTAGGTACTTTTAACTATACATATTGAATAGACCTTTTTTGGGTTCAAAATACCTATGGTATATTTCAGCATGTGAGACCACGAACTGATTACAGATCCCTCCAATATTTTCCTCCACTCGAAAAGCAATGTTGAGTGTCTAGGCGCCGCGCCGTTTTGGAATTACCGATTTCGACACATTGTTCCATGCTCCTTCCCATTTATCTTTCACGTTCTTCAGCTGTGTTACACATGTAGAATTTTAGAAGCATTCATATAGGTGCATACATATTTATGGAGTCCTCCTTATGTAAATACAGTTTCTACGCATCTGTATATACTTCTAACGCACGTGTGCCGTTGTTATTAATCGGCAACCTGCCAAAGATCCGGTTAATATCCGTATGAGTATATACCTACTACACTATCAGAGGAAGTCAATGACGCAGGATTATGGATTTCACAGATTTTTAAGGAAAAAATATTCTTCAATATACTCAATAAATACGCACACACGCCTTATAATATTTTGTTCTCAGTTATTCTACATTAAGTAATTATTTTTAATTAATTTCTTATCTACTCATAATAGCTACTCGTTAGTATGTATTGTATACACACCAAACGGGGCAATAACAACTAGTCAGAACTAAATATAGCAAAAAATACATACTCATATATTAAGAATAGAATACTCTTTATTTCGACCATTTTTATATTACACAGATTTTCTTAAAAATAAAGTTTTTAAGTAAAAGTGATAGGTCGACAATGTGCTGCGATGTCTTCGTGGCAACGAGTCTTTCGATGGAAAGGGCTATGATGGATAGAATAGGTTTGGGATCGGATATTTTCCTTATTAAAATAATAATTGAAATTATCTGCTAAAACAAACCCTTTTTACTTAGAAACCAATTGAGTTGTAAACACTGATAGTTTTAATATAAAGGTCATTTATGCGTCAGACATTTAAAGGATGATTAAATAGGTACTTGTAGTTTTAATTACCTAATTATTTTACGCAATAAAATTGTAAGTCAAGTTCACACACACCAAAACTTTCTTTGTCGTTAGAATTTATTAAAACTCGAAGGTAAACTTTCCTGCGGCATCACGCGACGGGTCAAGGCTGCTAGCTAACGAACATGGGTACTACAACCTACCTAATCCCTACGCACCACAATAATAATTGTCATTTGAACCAATTTGTGTAATTAACACCGGCGACTTGCAAATGCTACCGCGAACCAGCGATTCAATCATTGTAGACTTACGTTAGTTTAAGGAAACTATATTGATGCTTACAGTACCTACATGCGTTTTATCTTGTCGTGTTTGAACATAGGCTCTATTAACTATAGCGCACGTAAACTTGTGAAGAAAACTGTTATTCCCAGATAAACAAATATAAGAACAAATGTTTATTGTAAATGTATAATGTTCAGTTTAGTTCAATCATAATTCACGAGTTTTCATGTGCTAAAGTTCGCAGAGCCTATGTTCAGACTCGCCAAGATAAAACGCACGTACTGTATTTTCTCTGTGAATTATAACATACTAGCTATGCCCCGCGGTTTCACTCGCGTTGTCATCATTCCCGTGGGAATATCGGGAACAAAAGTGTTATTACTCTTTGTGTTATTCCAGGGTCTAAGCTACCTTCATACCAAATTTCAACCCAATCGGTTCAGTAGTTTTGGCGTGAAAGAGTAACAAACATCCATCCATCCTCACAAACCTTTACATTTATAATATCAGTAGGATTATTTAAAAATTGGACAAAAAGTATCGGAGATGCATAGGTTCTATTTAAATAAATACAATACTACAAGCAGTGCCCCGTGGTTTCACCCGCTGGAATATGGATTTCAGGGTATGTACCTACCTTGTAAGTAGGTTTTGCGTGATTAGGTAACAAGCATAAATAGAAAATACACGCAAACTGTCGCATTTATAGTATTTGTGGGATAAAAACAGATCCTATTGCAGGAAAATGCGACAAACGCCGACAAATATCCAGCACGCATTGTAATTTATGAGTTACATAAAGTTTGAATATAAGTTGGTAAGTATTTTAAATGTTTCAAGTAGGTAATTGACTCAGCACGGGGTTTCTTAGAACAATGGTATTCATCATTAGAAAAGATAAAAGTCAGACAAGAATTCCTTAGATAATTGATGGTTTGAACCCGTAATGGGGTACTCACTACATACACTAATTATGATAATCAGGAGTTTTTGAGAAACCAGAACGTTTCTGTGGATAAGGATATGACATTCTTGACAAGTTGTATGTAGTAGTAGTATCTCCAAACACGTATAGTGTTTCTTGTAGTCCTAATTTACCTAATCCATTGAATCACATATCAAAAAGTAAAGAGCATGTCTTGTGTAGATTTGTTTAAGTTTTTAAATAATCCACACATTAATTACTGAATTAATTAATTACTGATTTTGTAGTGGTAAACCTCTTTTGCTGGGGGCCGCCTGGGGAAGTACCACCTTTGCCAGTTATTCATCCGCCAAGCAATAATGTGCAAACATTACTGTTTTCCGGTATGAAGGGCAATGATACCATTACCTACTTTTGTTTTAGTGGTTTACCCTCACCTAACCAACCACGATTACATGATCATAAAACCGCAATAAAACACACCTTTTAACATAGATATATATATTTTTAGCCATTTGACGATTAACTACTATAAACGAGAAACCATGCAAGTTACACTCAAAATAATTACAAATCCCTACATTATACTGTTATCGCTATCATAACGCAAACAGAGACCGGGGAGATAGCAGCGCAGCGTTTTGCGAGATGTCATACTCATATCACGTTTCATAGTGTTCACGGTCTAAGAGCGGTTACGCACTACTTATAGCTCGACAGAAAAGAGTAGAAAATAATGGGGGCGCCACTGTCTTTTTCAACAAAAAAACAATTGAACCAACACTAACACTTTACATTAGTTCCGTTTCTATTCTTTTGTGTCAAGCTATACGTCCGAAACGAATCCGATCGATCAATCGACCGATATTCACTACATCGGTCCGTCAATATCGCCTCCGAAATGGAGATTCACGTATGACGGAGAGCAATAGAAATACCATACACATTTGTAATGGTAGGCCTCTTTTGCAGGGGGCCGCCTGGGGAAGTACCATACCTTTGCCAGTTATTCATCCGCCAAGCAGTAATGTGCAAACATTACTGTGTTCCGGTCTGAATGGCAATGTTACCAGTGAAATAACTGGGCATGACGAGATTCAACAACTCATATCTCAGGGTGACAGGCGCAGTGCAGTGCCGTGCATAATTTTGAACTTTAAAACACTGGGTCTGATATGGGCAATCATGATGCTTACCATCAGGCACCTGATTTGCTCGTCTTGTCACTCACTATCATAAAAAAAAAATTTGTTCTACGACTACTTCGGATGGTTTTCACGCATTCGGTTCGGATTTGTTTCGGACCTAGTGTGTAACCGCTTTAACCGCTTTAAAGAGTATATTTATTTCTGATTGCATTATCTATCTGTCAAACGATAACAGACCGACAACTAAGTAAAAAACGCTGATTTTCATATATTATTTAACATCAATGATGCCCCGGACCTGCGCTTTCTTGATAATGTGTATATATACTAGCTGTGCCCCGCGGTTTCACCCGCGTAGACATCGTTTCCGTGGGATTATCTGAAAAAGAACCCTATGTGTTTTTCTGGGGTCTAAACCTACCTACCTACATTGTACATACCAAATATCAGCCCAATCGGTTGTGGCGTGAAATAGTAACAAACATCCATCCATACAAACTTCACATTTATTTTATTGATCATATTATTATGAAATTTGATATTTTTACATATGTTATCCATTAAACAATTAACTTTACAGAATGCTCACTTATCTCTATCGTTAATTAATAATATAATAATAATAATATGAGACAACTTCCACACACGGTCATCTGGTCCCAAACTAGGCTAGAAGCCTGTACTATGGTAACCAGATGACTGATATACATACTTATATAAGCTTATAACAACCAGACACAGATCAAACAGACATGTTCATGCACACAAATGTTTGATCTGGCCGGGGATCGAACCCGGGGCCTGCGGCACAGAAAGCAGAGTTAATACCATCTGTGCTAACGAGGCTGTCAAACTGTTGACCTTTGACTCTATCTCTCTCTGCTAATCTTAGCAGAGAGAGGAAGTTTGTGGTAGAGTAGGAAAGCAGTACCTAGTTACACCTATCGTTATTCCTATTGTCTGTTTGATCTGTGTCTGGGTGTTATAAGCTTATATAAGTATGTATAACAGTCATCTGGTTACCATAGTACAGGCTTTCTAGCCTAGTTTGGGAACAGATGACCGTGTGTGGAAGTTGTCCCATATATTATTATTATTATAAAAAGAAAAGTCTGTTTTCTTATTATTATTATTATTCCTCGATAGTACTGTACTAGATGCCATCCGCTGGTTCTCCTGCTGAATAACCTATGTAGAATTTCATTGCCACCACTGCCCGGTAAAGCTGTAGAGGCCACCTGGGACCAACAGGTCATTCAAAAAAATTTATTGTATCACCATCATAAGTTTAGTATTACTACACGTTTTTATAACACGTTGTTTAAGTGATTTGTGGGATATTATTTAAAATACCGCGAAACATAAATTCAGAAGAAGAAGTGCTTTATACTTACCGATATTGCAACTTTGTCTGTGACGTATTTCACGCTAATGAAATGAAGCCATTATTGTTTGGCGTGTTAGTAGGTACAATGAACACATATAACTAACTACCTTTTCTACTTTCCTACTTATGTGGAAACAGTAATATTCCCATTAGGCGAAGGTAATTAATTAATTGCAACACACAACGATTATTTTCAATTTTACCTTACTTTAGTTGCACTCTGTTAAATTGAAAGTTATTTTCTTCTGAATACTAATACTAATTTATAAAAAGTACGTATCTTACTTACATCTACGCAATAAAGAACGTTAGGCTCTTAATTTGTATGAAAACGATTATAAAAAAAAGGAACACGCATCACAACCGAAGTAAAACAACGATTAATATCGTTACATACTAGATTTCGCATTTCGAACACTCACTTTGCTAGACTAAAGTGCACTTCTATCCGTGCAACTTACTTTAGTGTAGCTACGACATCCATGCAGTGTGAACGCGTACGGAGCTGTGCTAATATTACTGTAGTATTATTATTGTAGTATTTTTTATATCTTCAAAAATGTGGGTACGTGTGAGCGAGAGGGCGAATTTGCTTTGGACAGCGCCTTAACAAATTTTTCAGTGTGGGTGCGTCCCAGCCGGGGGCGTACCGGAATGGGATCCTAACGGCCGGACCCATTTAGACGCGTATCTATTATCAAATAAAAATAAAATTTATTTCGACCCGTACACACAGTTACAATTAAATAAAATTATACAATATAACATAATATTAAATTAGTTCGAAAATGTATACTTAGTAGGTACCCATCTATCTAGTGTGCTAGGTATGTACTCACCTAGGTATATTATATAAAGGTATTCCTTATTTTATTTCCCAGTATTAACATGTTTACGTTTTTCTGTTACGACCTATGAATAAGATTAATGACAGATTGTGAATATTCTATTTTAGGAGTGAAGGGGTGGACTTTCGACTCTCTTACCAGTTTACGACATTGCGCATTTAAATTTCAAATTTAAGTTTAGCTTAATAGACATTACAATTTTATTGCATTTTCCTTTGGTATTTACAAACATTGGAAAATTTTGTGTTCGTCGAATAGCTATGAATAATATTTTGAACTAATATTTAGTTACTCTATCATACTAAGTACCTATTAATAGGTATATAGGTATATAATAGGTATATATATACGTCGTTATATCTATAATAAAATTGAGGAATATAACAACACGATAGTGCAGTAGGTATGCGCTATGATATCTATACTCGTTTTCCGTATACAGTATTGCTCTGTGATACTCGTCCTCGTAATGTTATGGTGTATTGATTCGGTCTCTTTTCCTCGCATGGCGTATCTGGTAATGTGGCCCGCCGCGCCATACCGTCAGCCGCGCCGTCCTACTCAGTCCTACCTATCTGACATTCCACCGAAGTACTCGCCGCGAATCGGCCGCGTCGCGTCACCTACTTGCACAACACAAACACGCGACTTCTCTTCAACTTTATTGCGATCCAGATAAACTCCTTCTATTGCTTCCCGCCTTAAACGTACGACATTGTAGCTTGTTCTTCCACGATGTGATAGTAATGGAAACAACCATTTCGTATTTACCATTACGCATATGGTTCAAGTGACTCAGTGTTTTAAAGTTAAAGTGTTCATTGATACAGTGATTTCAACTCGCAACCTGTGGAATGTGCGCTCAATAGCGTTTGCATTGGAGCCGGTTCGATACTCGACACCGAAATAGAACTCAATTGAGATTTAAGGAATAAGGCTATTGCTAACTATGTGAGAGGCCGCTGGTGTAGTTTCTACTCTTAACAAATTATAGATAACGCATCAAAATGATGAACATCTGGAAGTGTTTGCTGCTCACAGTTGTCACCAGAATAGCGTTTGTATCTACAACTACTGGCTGCAATGAAGGTTTGAATCTTAATTTAATATTTACAGAGTGACTAACAAGTAACTGTAAAGTCACAACTACTAAATGCATTGGGTTACCAAATAGAATAACAGTTCCACGAATGCATAAATCTCAGTCTTCTGATTCTTTTGCTATACAGGGTGGAATTTCAGGTCAATGATGATTTGAAAATAATATTAACATATACCTATTAGAATCTTAGTATTTTTCTTCGTCAAAAACCTTTAATCCATCCTGTATGTCATACAATAACAATTTACTATACTTACCTATTGCATCTTGTTCTTTGACCAGAGTTTACTATTGAATTGACATTGAAGACTGAGGTACCTAATTGGATACTTATCTCTAAAGTGTTGTTAATCTAAAGTGGTTTCTATTATTATCAGACGTAAGAATTCATTTGGATGCTTTGGAATAACGTAACATTTTCTAATAGACAAAATTGGTCAAATCCTGTTACTAATTTTTACGTCTACTTTCTAGCATCTTGGTAGTAAATAGTCACTAATATTATTTACTGTTCCTAATATTGCTTGCTATTGACTAAACAGTATGCATTATAATTAAATAGAAGTATCACCGTTATTGAGGGCAATGAGGTGTACTTACACGCACATATACCTAGATATAGTAGGTATAAAGGGAGCAGAATACGAGGAAATTCATTAGCGCTTTGTAGTTACAAGCTAAGGTATCTAGGTAGATAGGTATATATATTGTTATTTTAAAATATACTTTCTTTCAGAATACTCGTTCTCCGATCAAGCGATATTTAACGGATCCAACAGTATATTATATAGTAGACATATTATTATTATCATCTCAATTCAAAGTAAATGAGTTAAATCTCAATTGAGTTACCTAGTTGGTGTGTTTCGTCACAGAGTTCCTTGGTCTATCTTCCGAACTCTCACCAGACTCAATCTGAGGCATCATTATAATTCGAGTATTGTCAGTTTTCAGCCAATAGAACACCGAAAAATCGTATCAAAAACCTTTAATAACCACAACTAAAACGAGCTATGTTAAATTTTATCACAAATCAGGATAGATAATTTAATGTTACCTAGTGAAACCATTAACCCAAAGAAATGAAGCGATCCCAACAATGACGGGTAGGGCCTAGCAACAATAACTGATTAAAATATCCGGTAATTTGAACAGGGCGTTCAAATCACCGGATTAATTACCACATTAAAAAGTTTCCAAGTTAGTGGATTGAAGCAAAAATGAATATTGTTTGGCCACGGCGTTTATTTCCGATCCAATAGACTATTATTTACGATCATTGTCATCAAAATTTTGGCAACTGTACAAAACTCACTGAGATTAAAGAAAAAATTATCTAATCTGCCATTAAAGTCCTAAATTAGATAAATTATGGTTCATTAGCTCTAGAGTAGGTAGTATACAAATAAAAAATAAGGCGATGTAAGAGTCATTATTTTCATGAACGTGCCTCTTCAAGGTACACAGACACGATTTCAAAAATTATCCTAGTGATTGCCTTACCTACCTAGTTTTAACAATATTTACGCGTAATCTGAATTTTTATCAGCAACTGAATAATAATAATAATAATATGGGACAACTTCCACACACGGTCATCTGGTCCCAAACTAGGCTAGAAGCCTGTACTATGGTAACCAGATGACTGATATACATACTTATATAAGCAGCTTATAACACCCAGACACAGATCAAACAGACATGTTCATGCACACAAATGTTTGACCTGACCGGGGATCGAACCCGGGCCCTGCGGCACAGAAAGCAGAGTTACTACTATCTGAGCCATCGAGGCTGTCAAATATATCATTAGGTAATTATATTTGTTCAATTATCTAAATCATTATTTAAATGGTTAAATACAAGTATTCTTAGAAATCTTTCAATGCATTATGAAGTCAGGGAAAAGTGAATACCTAGTAAAAATAATTTAGAACACATTGGTCACACATTCCGGTCAAGTGAAAGTGTCATCCAGCGTATTCCGACTTTTTCCAACCATCGAGCTGGTAGTATATACCTCAAGCATTTATCAAAGATTGCATGAAAGTCCAAAATCTTGATAATTATTTTAACTACAGTGTTTCGTATTTAATCGTATTATAATATTGTGTCAAAGCAATAAGTAGGTACGCTATAATAATTTGCTATCGCTGATTGATACATGTTAAAAAATAAATGATGTCATCATTTATTGTTCACATTTAAACTGCTCCGCCCACAGATGGTAAAAGATTGCTTTTTATAGGTTGTGTTTAGTCTATAATATTTTATTGGGATATGTCCTTGATAATCATCATAATATAAAATCTTTCTGCCTAGCATGGCACGGGGATAACTACTTTCCCCCCGTTTTTTTCTCTCTTTCGCGCTCGAACAATTCATATATGCTATCTCGTTCTAACTCTCAGAGACTTTGTTTTCCCTGGTCACTGAGATACCGGGGCTGAACCTTATTATTTGCCCGTTTTTATGTATCCCTGAATCGGTCAAAACTTATTGAGGTTACATTATTGTCTCTATATTTTTTAAAAATGATCCGATATTTAGGTAGAGTAGGGAGTTTAGGCGGGAGACCGAAGAATACAGTTTGGCTCCATTCATTATCAATTATTGGTGCATTTTCGAGTGTTTAACGTGCAATAATGGTGGAATATTACGTGTTGAGTGTTTTTGAAGATACACAGGTCTCTTGGCAACTGATGCGAGAGTTGAAATGTGATTTTTCGTGTTCCCGCCAAAATTCCGGCAGCTTCTTGTAAAGACCACCACTTTACTAGAGCTGTGACTTGAAAGGGCTTGCCCTGACTCTGAATTGACTAATTGACCATATTAACTTGAAAATTTATATAACTTGACACTGGCAATACATTCGTGTAGGTCCATAAAAGAAGAAAAAAAAATAGGTAGAGTACCTAGTTTATATAAACTCAAATTTGAGCTAAATCGATCAAGGAGTTGCAAAGTTATTAGGAAGGTTTATAAAGGTGCCACGAATCACGAAGCGACTCAACGAACTAGATGGCACAGTCGTGAGAAGAAACACTGATTAGTTCTATTCGCGGGGTCTTAGTACGAGGCTTCTGGTTACAAACTAGGCTAGGCTTGATGCATGTCCTGTGGTAACCAGATAACGCTTAAAACACCCAGACACAGGTCAAACAGACATGCTCATGCATACAAATGTAATGGGATCGAAACTAATCTTATATCTTGCAATTGACTTCACTGCTGGGTAGCACATATTATGTGATAATAATAAATACATTGTCTATGGTAGGGAAGCCCACGTTGCTAAATGCGTAGTTACTCGAGCGTCGTAGAGACTTATTGGTGTACAACAGGGTTCAAGGTACAATATGAATATTGGATTTTTCCATTAGGAATTATCTCAATAACTGCCTGGAGTCTGGAACTGCGCCCGGTAGATGGCAATAGGCTCGCCCCCTATTACATGGGACCAATAACATACTGGCGAAATGTGGGTGTATCTACTATGGGACTGAGTTCTGGGTACACCTCTGCCTACCCCTTCGTGAAAAAGGCGTGAATGTATGTTTATGTATATATGAATATGGGAAGAAATGCGAATTCATTATTTCATGCGAATAGATCGCTTAGTATTTAAAAATATTATAAAATATTAGGGTTCAAGGTATTCCGCATATACTTTAATATGACGTGCACGAGTAATTCACGATATCCATGCTTGGACTTCCCTACCACTCGATATTAAGAAAAGTTAGGTTAGGTAGATTTTTTAGGACGTACCTACCTACTTAAACGAACGGAACAAAAATATATAAGTACTAAAGTCTTTCTCAGTCTATAAAACATCTTTAGTAAGCGGTTAATTTGTTTATGTCTAATTATGTTTATAATCTCGTCCAACACACAGCCAAATAAATATCCCTTGGGTCTGCACTGCACGTGTCGCAAGTTTCGGCAATTCGACAATGACTAGGCCACATTACCGTTACGTACATAGGTAGATACTAGATACATAATACATTTTCTGATTATCGGTGTTGACCGGTATAGTTAACATGTAAGGTAACTAAAAACTCAAATTTGCCATGTTTGCGGATCGCCTAATTGTACCTATACGTAATAGGTAATATCAATTAAGGTTATTGATACGTTATTCACGTGGGTTTCATAATGTAAGACACGTCCAATTTGCGTTGAAATTGGCGCCTCCATTGTATTCTTCGTAGCTACCTATACATATTGCGTCTAGCGTTATCCATTAATGTTCTATTTTTACCTCTTAGTTAGTATATGCTACCGACTGCGTTAGAGGTTAAAATTATGATTGCTACTTTTATAGTTGTGTGTTACATAGCTTAATTTTATCATTGGTGCAATAATATTATTATATCCATAACTAACTGCAGTAATCGATGTTTGAGATTACAGGTCTAACGCTTAACTGGGTTTGTTCCTGGAAACTTCTGCATTGCCACCACGCGGCACCTTCCAAGCAAACATTTGTACCAAATCAAATATTGTAAAACTATCCGTTGAAAAAGTTAAGCCCTACATGTTTCTGGAGCGTTCTTCGTGTAGAGGACAGAGATGTATCTTTCCGAACGCACGGTAGATTCATTATTTTTTGTCTTCATTGACTTGCATAAGTGGCGTATTGTGACCAAATTATTAAATAATCATATTCCCCGGATAGCCGTGATATTTGGATGTCACCCCTCTCGTGCTGCTCCCAAGCTACAGAAACAGACTCAGTTCAGCGTTAGACCTGTAATCGCAAACATAGATCTGCTGCTGTTTGTCATATTAGTGTAATTCAAAGTCATTTTATCAATAGTAATCATTATTGAAAGGAAATTTTATTCTTAACTCTCATCTTATATATATAAAAATCTTGTGTCACGATGTATGTTGCCAATAAACTCCAAAACTACTGAACCGATTTTAATCAAATTTCACATGTACCCGTATTTTGGTCTAACTTACTGGATAGGATAGTTATCATCTCAATTATTCGCTTATGTCGTGAATGTAAACGAATAAAATGTTTCAATTAATTGTTTCTTAAGCAAGTGTTTACTTAATGTTTAGTTTTATAAAGTTCTCATAGATGGAGGGGTACGTTGATTCATCGATAAAATTCTTCAATATTGTTTGACATCTAGGTTACAAATACACCCAATAGATGGCGCTGTGTTCTGTTTCTTAGAATATAAATTCTATTACATTATTTCACGTAATATTTATTTATGCTCACGATACTTATAACCGTATTATTTTAATGGTTTGTGACTGATATTTTTATAATTATACTGCGTATTATGTTACATTATTATTACCATTATTAACAAAAAAAATTGTACTATTTTTGTTAGAGAATTATTAAAATCTTGGCGCCAAATTTTAATCATAGTTTCAAGATCTGGCCATCAAATTCTATCGAGTCGCCATCTCTGGTTTGAATGTCCAAAGCTTTGGTATCTCATTCGTTCTCGAGACCTCCTCCACAGAGTACTTTATTATATGACCTCCTCTGAGCGTAATCAAAGCTCCCTCTCGAACCATCGAGACCCACTATTTCGAACAATCGATCAATCGATTCTTCTCGAAGCATGCGAACTAGAACGTTCGGGAAATTCAAAGTTCAGGTATAAATACTGGCGCCGAGTGTCACCGCAGATTAATACTATCTCCCGGAAAGTGATAGTCTCAGTAAAATCACGCATTTTGTACAACAATATGAATTTTTCAATTGAGTACTCCAGTTTTATTTTCAATTTAGCTAATTCAATTTTACCGGAAGGGTTTTATTTTTATTTATTTTTTTATTTCCTCAGTTGCGATTAGAGAAATAAAATATGGCGGTACGAAGTTCGCCTTGTCAGCTAGTAAACTATATAAATTAATAAAAACATTTTTTCCTTAACAGACAACTGTATGACGAAAGAATAATAATCCAGCAGAATATAGAACTGTAACGAAAGAACAACAACCTGTATAGGTTTATTCAGATGGGCCACAATATATATTAAGGCAAAAATTTGGATAGTATTTATGTGATTGTTACTCCTTAACGTACAAAGCCAAAGTTCTCACAGTACTGTGAATGAGATTCTTCTCAGTAGCTTAGACACCAGTATTAATATATCGCCACTATTCACAAAATTCAAGTGTCACGTCTATATTAGGTGTATCATGAGTAATAGCAACGCTGCAATAATATTATTTTATCATTCAAATTTTCATATTAATAATATCGTCCTTTGTTTACACTTGGTTAAAGTTCACGACACAGGAAACTAATGTATTGTCAGGGTATATTATTTTATAACAGCTGATATCGAGCGTTGCCGGAAAATATGTAATTGTACGTATTAATTGCTATAATTGATATAATGAACAGTTCTTAAAATAGGTAATATCTTTCTTTACTAATATTGGTAATATTTTGAAGTTTAGATTTTAGAGCCTATATGTTACATAGGTATTAGAGATTTATGTGTTTGTTCCCGGCTATCGTCAAGCCCAGCCTATATCCCATTTCAAAGGATTTCGGAGGACCTCAACCTTTAACACTGTGTTTAGCCACATGCGAAATTTCTACAAAATTTCAATGGAACTATTTCAGGCTTCTGATTTTAACAAATACTAGTAAATTTATAAGTTTGGTGAACAGTAGCTTTTATTCTTTATTAAGGTTGCTAACCGGTTTCACAATTATTATCGATACCATGTTTGAAAACAACATTTGCGACGGTGGCTAGCGGCTGACATAATGGATTAAAAACGGTTAATAGCCCCGTTCTTGTGAACATCAATAGAAATTTTAACTCAAGGGAATAGACATTTTTTGCAACATTTTGTTGAAATAATTTTTTTTTGTATGTTTGAGTAACAAGACGAGCAAATCAGGTGCCTGATGGTAAGAATCATGATCGCCCATATCAGACACAGTGCCCTGTCACACCGAGATATTAGTTGTTGCTCATCATGCCCAGTAATTTCGCTGGTAACATTGCCCTTCACCGGACCGGACCGGAACACAGTAATGTTAGGAGATTACTGCTTGGCGGATGAATAACTGGCAAAGGTGTGGTACTTCCCCAGGCGGCCGGCCCCCTACAGAAGAGGCCTACCACTACAAAAAATATAGAGGTGTTCTTTTCAGGTCTTGTAAAGGTTCTTGTAAAGTTAATCTGTGGTCAACCCGAGTGTCAGAGTTCTCAGGTCACCCGAAGTCCTCTGAAATTATCTAATGACTATCGTTTTTATGACCAAACCCTGATCCAACGGCCTTGCTTGGAACTTGCCTTTGGAAACACGGCAATAATTTATTGGGTTCATAATTTTCGAAATTTCACAAACATTTCGTTGCTATAGCATATTTTTCTCATATCAAAAAACTAAAAAATATTAAAATACTAAAAAAGAAATACTAAACTGTAAAGGCTGTCTACGATTGTATTGAATGTGGTCAAAACTGGAACTAAAATTTTGAAATAATGATTAGCTGTCGATGATGAGTAGGATGAATTTGCAGCAAATGGTAGCAAGTAGCTTCGAGATAAAATCATCTATATTAAAGAAGTAATCTACTCATAATCAAACTTCTAATTATTGCTAAATAACAGAATTATCTAAATGAGTAATCGATTGAAAGACTTTTATGAATTTTTTTTTTTTTTTTTTTTTTTATGATAGTGAATGACAAGACGAGCAAATCTGGTGCCTGATGGTAAGCATCATGATTGCCCATATCAGACACAGTGCCACCCAGTGTTTTAAAAAAATGAATGAGTCTGACTCACTCTCGATTGCATTTTGCGTCTGCCAAGTTCTTATAGTTTGGTAATCCTGATTCGTGAAAACATTCTCTCTTAGCATTGACTCTTTAGTGCATTGACATAGAGTGTAAAATTAAAAAGACAAATATAGCACTGAATGAGGAGTCCCCATTCCGGGAGGGGAGCTAAGATGCCGTATATTGTAATGAGTCATACAATCTCGGTTGTATTCACCACATTTTACAAGAAATGCTTATCGTGATTCACTCCAGGCGTCCTTACGTAGTAGGTATGTCTGAGACGGAGGCTGACGAGTTAGCATAAACATTGTAAAATACGGTCATCAGTCATCTATAGTTCCTATGATGCGAACAATATGTTCTTTGTCTGCAGATACGGTTGAATAGGTAGGTAGTAGAGTAACTTGTTTCCAGTAAATATTTAAAAGAGCATTATAGAAGTTTTTGACCTTGAATAACCTTAATGGGTAGTATATCAAAAAAATAATACCAGCTTAAATACAGCATAAAATAAATATTTTTGTAGTAATATTTACTTGGTATATTTCTTATCTGTTTTTTTAATTAGTTGACCTTAGCCTATATCATAATGTTAAAAAACAATTAATTATAACTACGTAATTGTTTATTTGTATCTAAAGAAAAAAAAGTTTTATAACTCATATTTCTTTCGAAAACATTCAAAGACCGAAGTTAGAATTTGTTGTCTGATGGAAACGTATTAAAATATAGTGTTTTCAATTGTGAAAAATTATTCTGACATGTACCCGAGTTCTAAAAAACTTGTTTGTCCCATACAATTATTTACTTCGTAAAGTAAAATACTATTTATGTTATTTTAACCTTATTCTTAATCATTTGGGAAACTTTGCAAACATACCTACTCGTTGCAGACAATTTTTTGTCATATTGCGGCCTCTATGTAGAGTCTGAATTAAGATCCAAGGTTGTTTAAGAGCAAACGAAACAAGTTTTTACTGTTTACATTAACTATGCCGTGGGGTTACCGGCTATGCCGTGGGGTTAGGTACCGGCTTTAGAATAGTCTCTCCCCCTTTCTCCCCGTGGTTGCCGTAAGAGCCGGCTAAGGGTTAACAGATCAGCAGTTCAGCAGTGGACTTTCAACGGCTGCATGATGATGATGATGATTAACTAATTACATATAATGTAGTATAATTATATATAGGTAAATTTAACAAAACATACATTCACGCCTTTTTCCCGAAGGGGTAGGCAGAGGTGTACCCAGGACTCAGTCCCATAGTAGATACACCCACATTTCGCCAGTATGTTATTGGTCCCATGTAATAGGGGGCGAGCCTATTGTCATCTAGGTACCGGGCAGTTATTGATATAATTCCTAATAAAAAAATCCAATATTAACACTATGCCTGACCTGGGTATCGAACCCGGGACCTCTTGATTGGCAGTCGAGCATGCATGAGTAAACTTAAATTATAAAGATATATTAGTCCGAAGCACTTTAATTTTTTTTACCTTATAGGGTTAGCATACATATTATCTAGGTATACTGTTTTGTGGTGTTTTTGCATTTTATTAAATTAATGTGTTAATTATACTATTATTTTAGGAACTGGTTTAGAATCATTAGTTTCCAAAGTGGCCAAAGGGTTAATTGGCTTAAATCAGTTAAAACTACTGTAGTTTTTGAGCAAAAGTAATTCAGAATACTATTAAGTGTTACTGACTGGCGAAATGTGGAAGTACGTATCTAAGGGACTAGATCTTGGGTACATCCCTTCTTACCCCATCAGGAAAGAGGCGTGATGTTATGTTATTATGTCGTTCGAAAACACGGGCTATATTCGATCTTTTGATAGGCGAAGATTTTTTTTTAAGTCCAACGTGCAGAGGCCCCTTTGAGCTTTCAACCTAAAGGTAATGCATAGCACCTATCGCGGTCCATCTCTGAATTCATCTACATATTTTTAAAGATATAATAATAATAATAATAATAATATGGGACAACTTCCACACACGGTCATCTGGTCCCAAACTAGGCTAGAAGCCTGTACTATGGTAACCAGATGACTGATATACATACTTATATAAGCTTATAACACCCAGACACAGATCAAACAGACATGTTCATGCACACAAATGTTTGACCTGGCCGGGGATCGAACCCGGGGCCTGCGGCACAGAAAGCAGAGTTACTACCATCTGAGCCAACGAGGCTGTCAAAAGATGAGCTCTAAGACAGCCCCCGCTAGGTACAAGGACTATTGTGAATGGATGGAAACTACTGATTTGTCTATAGGTGTGATTTCTAGATGGATGGTAACCGGGCTATTGCTAGACTCCGGCACCTGCCACTTCCATCTCATGGTGATTATTATTATTGAACGTTACAACCTCTATAACATCTTTTTGTAGTGGTAGGTCTCTTTAGCAGGGGGCCGCCTGGGGAAGTACCACACCTTTGCCAGTTATTCATCCGCCAAGCAGTAATGTGCAAACATTACTGTGTTCCGGTCTGAAGGGCCAGCGAAATTACTGGGCATGACGAGATTCAACAACTCATATCTCAGGGTGACAGGCGCAGTGCAGTGCCGCGCAGAATTTTTAAATATTAAAACACTCGGTGGCACTGTGTCTGATATGGGCAATCATGATGCTTACTTACCATCAGGCACCTGATTTGCTCGTCTTGTTACTCATTATCATAAAAAAAAAATATTAGTCTACTGTGTGACAGATATAGTGACGTTACAAATTATACTAGCAATGTAAGGTAATTTGTCTAAGTCCTGCTTTAGGTCTCCTTAATTTGTCACGTCACGTCAGCCTATGTCTGTTCTTCTGTCAAACCACGTTTATTTTGGACACAATTCATATAAATTGTTATATCTGTATGATTATTTTCTTTTTTGACAATGCGTTCCTCATAATTCTAGTTAGTACAATCCAAAACGCTTCTCATTATCTTATCTCAAAATAACTACTACTTAGCTAATGGCTCATCATAATACAAATATTCAATATTAAATTTGTGTGGAATTCGATACTTAAGTGTTTTATGCATTTAAATCTATAAGATTTAATTTTTTTTTATTTAAATATGTATGAGGTCCAGGGTTTGTACATTACGTACTATTACATGGGACTTATAACATACTGGCGAAATGTGGGTGTGTCTACTATGGGACTGAGTCCTGGGTACACTTCTGCCTACCTCTTCGTGAAAAAAGGCGTGAATGTATGTTTTTTATGGTTTAAATCTATAAGAATAATTATTGGTCATCATCATCATCAGCTCGAGGACGTGCTGAACATAGGTCTTCCTCATAAAACGTCATAATCTATTCATATGGGGGATTTGACCGTATTCGCCACGCTTGGCAGGCAGCTTGGTGATCGCAGTTGTTGGATTAGGTACTTGGAAACGGAGAGCGCTATGGTATCCATTCTTCGAATATGTCCTTTTGCCAGGTTTCACGGCTCCCACGGGATGGGAAATGGGTAAACCTATAAAAAATACAATTTAATCCAAACGAGTTTTCATAATAAGTATAAAAACCTGCACAAAGAAAAAAAATCTTAGAAAAAGGCACTGAAGACTTGTACTGAAGTCTTTGTATTGTTTTTACTTTGTATTTTCTAGATCCTAGTTGTCTTTATTTTTCGTAATTGCATGTACCTAGTATTTTTATATCTTCAAAAATGCGGGTACTTAGCACCGCGCCTTATGACAATGTCAACTTTTTCATGAAAGGTAATCAAATCAATCGACCTAAACAGACTTGACACACCGCAGCGTTCTCTTATCACACTATTCCTCATTATGTAAATTAAAGTCACTCCAGTCTAACATAAAAAATATTTTTTGTCAATCATGATCACTAATAATTAATTATTTAATGTTAACTACTTATACTTGTACTTAGGTACCTATTATTATCCCCAAACATGCATTAACTGTAATATATTGCATCTATATTATGTAGTTCAGTCCATATCGACACAAAAACACGATTAAGGCAATTTATTTGTTTTACGCCCACATTTGCTCGTAAAAATTAATAGATATAAAAAGTAATTTGGGGGCAAATCACAGCGTATTTATGGGTTCATAAAATTCTTGTCACTCCGTTTTATTGCTCGTATCAATCGCACACTTTTGTTATAGGTACGTGAAGTTACTCATAAATCTTAATCTGACATCCTGTATTTCGCTGCGAAATATATTAATGACATGGATGTGATATGATAGGACGGGAACATGTACGATGTCATTCTTCTCGATGAATTATGACGCATAAATGCCCCTATGACATTTATTAGACGTTGTATATACGGAAACACTGAAAGTTTATAGAATAGGCCAGTAAGAAAAGCAGCCGATGAAAAATGTATTTAAATATAGAATTACGAACTCATTGGACATCTATAATGTGTATTAAACTCATATGTCATGCATTAAATTTATTAATGATTGAATGAATGAATGAATGAAAGCTTTATTAGCATGAATACAGGTAAATATAGAAGTTATAACAAACAATAGGTAAATCGCTGTACCCGACCAAATTGTCGTGTAAATGTTTAACTGAATGACATTAGTAGTATACATTAAAATAATACATTAAAATGATATATTATATTACACAGATTTCAATATGTCAATTTACATTTATTAATATCTTTATTATTATATAATTTATTAATCACGCAGTTATGTTTTACTAAAATACAATACGAATACGCGGGATTCGAACCACGCACCCTCCGCAGCATTCCGCAGCTCCGCGCGGCGGGCACTCTACCACTTGAGCTACCGTGGAGGTTTTAACTAAAATAGTTAAATTATGGCACATGTTAATTAGGATCAAGACATAATTGAAGCTCATTAAAATTAAATACTTATTCACTTGTATTCATTATGGTGATATTCGATTATAGATATTACTTTAGTACTTAGGTACAAGCATAGCCCGCCCCGGCTTTACGCGTGCAGCTTTCTTAACAGGATACAGGACCTCTTAGCAGTTTGACACAATCCTATGGAAAATTTACGAAATCGATGTTTTGTATTCCCGTGTTTCCTCCGAGAATAATTTTGATTTTATCCATAAATGTATACCTATCTTGAAAATTAGAAGATGAATTAGGCTATGTCCCTGTCATTTTATTTATGTTCCTTAACTCTTCATTTATTTCTAGTGAACGTCTAATTACGCGAGTAAAATTGGGACAGTTTTTGATGTTTTTAATGGGTCATACTTCATTTAACAATGAGTTTGTAGAAAAATTAAAATTACAGGGACATGCTCACTGAAGACCTAGATTTTATAAAAAAAAAAACCATTGCCCTGACGCAGTTATCTAGGGAGGAAACGCGGGAATACGTTTGTATGGAAAAATCACCCCTCATGTAACCTCTTAAGTATTTATTTGAGAAATCATTCTGTAATACTATTATTTATCCTGTGGTAATACATTACTAGGGTTCCATAACTAAAGGGTGCCGAAGAAACCCTTTTCCTAAGCCTCAACTGTCCGTCCATCCGTCTGTCACGCTCTATCTCATAAACCGTAACAGCTAGACTCTTTTAATTATCACACAATATTAATGAATGTTCCTATTGCCGCTACAACAGCAAATAATAATAATAATAATAAAATAAGATACTTACTTACTCTTACTTCTAAGATTATTATTATTTTTTTTTTTTTTTTTTTTTTTTTTTTTTTTATGGTAGTGAGTAACAAGACGAGCTAATCAGGTGCCTGATGGTAAGCATCATGATTGCCCATATCAGACACAGTGACACCCAGTGTTTTTAAATTAAAAATTCTGCGCGGCACTGCACTGCGCCTGTCACCCTGAGATATGAGTTGTTGAATCTCATCATGCCCAGTAATTTCGCTGGTAACATTGCCCTTCATACCGGAACACAGTTATGTTTGCACATTACTGCTTGGCGGATGAATAACTGGCAAAGGTGTGGTACTTCCCCAGGCGGCCCCCTGCAAAAGAGGCCTACCACTACAAAAAAATATTAATGAATAAAGAGAATAATAATAAAAGAAAGTACATAATTAAAAGTGTTCTCGATGCAACCAACGTCCGTTTTTAAATGTCTAGTAAGACTATTACTGCAATAAGAATATATTCTAATAGTAATTAGAATAATAGTAACGAGAATTTTATTTCGGAGAGGTGACACCTATAGGTAAGGTACAAATTGGGTAGGAACCCATCATTTGCAAGTCCTATTGGCATTTGATCAGTTTATTCTACCTTTTTACTTGCTGCACGCCAATACGGTTCAGCGCGGCGGGGTATCTTTACTCAAATGACACATGTGACTATGAGTAATATTGAATACAAGGTAAATTTAATTGGTTTTTATTAATTATACTTAATTGCTTTAAAAATTTGCGTAATTACTTTAAAAATAAAATAACAAAAAAGTTAATAAATGATTTTGGTATATAATATTTGGTACATATTCTTCTTGCACTCGAATTGCATCTTCATGTTATTTTATGATTTTTTTTTCTTATGATATTGAGTAACAAGACGAGCAAATCAGGTGCCTGATGGTAAGCATCAAGATCGTCCATATCAGACCCAGTGTTTTAAAATTAAAAATTCGGCACTGCACTGCGCCTGTCACCCTGAGATATTAGTTGTTGAAACTCGTCATGCCCAGTAATTTAGCTGATAACATTGCCCTTCAGACCGGAACACAGTAATGTTTGGACATGAATAACTGGCAAAGGTGTGGTACTTCCCCAGGCGGCCCCCTGCAAAAGAGACCTACCAATACTACTAATTAGAGATTTATATGATATTTAATTATACATATCATATCATATAACTATAAGATGTAGGCGTATGTTTCTCAACAGTATCGGGATTGGATTTACCTTCAGCCGTGGTTTATCGGTCGTGAGTCGCGTGACTTGGATAGATAACATAGAGCTGATACGTGTTGGTAAACAAAGTAAGGGAGTTTCATTCACTTTGAGGATTATATAATCATAAATATATAGTTCAAATAAAATTGATAATTATTGCAGAAACACAAATTTTTTTTTTTTTTTTTTTTTATGGTAGTGTGTAACAAGACGAGCTAATCAGGTGTCTGATGGTAAGCATCATGATTGCCCATATCAGACACAGTGCCACTCAGTGTTTTAAAATTCAAAATTCTGCGCGGCACTGCACTGCGCCTGTCACCCTGAGATATGAGTTGTTGAATCTCATCATGCCCAGTAATTTCGCTGGTAACATTGCCCTTCATACCGGAACACAGTAATGTTTGCACATTACTGCTTGGCGGATGAATAACTGGCAAAGGTGTGGTACTTCCCCAGGCGGCCCCCTGCAAAAGAGGCCTACCACTACAAAACATATGTACCTATCTACACCATAGCAAACCTACTAGACATAATATATTCGTATTATCCTTGGAAGATCTTCATATCATATTATCTTTACTATGGTCGAGAAAAACAAGATTTATTTCATTGAACTGATTTAATTTTATGAATACATATAAATGAATATTCTTATCTTTATAGGTTTTAGCTACAAAAATAAGATATAAGGTAGCTTGTGGATCCTAACAATACAAACTATTACAATAAATTTTAATTTTATAATCAACTAAATACCTCTAGAATGCCAGAAACTTAACATTCAATAGACCTAATGATGTTGATTGTTATAAATTAGGTACTTATATCATTATTTTTAAGACGTTCAACTAAGTGTAATATCGACAACCAATTACGTTTCCTGTACTATTCAGTAAGTTTTTATGATAAATAAATAAACTTAGTTATAATTATAAAAAAAAACACAATAAGGTATTTTCAGCGGATAACACGACGGGGCACAGATAGTACAGAATAATAAATAGAAGATTGTATCATTTTTAGTACATAATATGTGTGTAGTCTCATTCATATGTGTTCTCATCCTTTCATCATTTTAGCGACAGGAAGCGTAGGAAGGTCTGATTGTTATCTTAACTCGCTCGTCCGGTGGTCCTACTGTTTATTATATTTCAACGAGGAATTCTTGTATTTTAATACTACGTTAGTATCAAAATAAGAAAGAGAGAAGTCTGAGGGGTATGACTGAAGAGATCTTGATGGACAGATAGTGTTTTTTTTATGATAGTGAGTGACAATGCGAGCAAATCAGGTGCCTGATGGTAAGCATCATGATTGCCCATATCAGACACAGTGTGACACAGTGTGATTAGAGAACATTGTAACGTAATAAAAGATGTAGTGACAAATAGAGAAAAATGCTTTGATATCTAAAGAAGGGCTCTGGCCGTCTAAAGCTGTAGTGGATGGAAACTATTGACGGCCAGAGCCGACGAGCATGTAGATATGAAGAATGTGGTGACAGTGGAAGAAGTGGAACACGTCGAATACCTATTATAGCTACCTGGCGTGCCTATGTAGAAAATTGAGAGATATGGTCTCTCACTATCATAAAAAAAATCTCCGACGGAAATAAGGCGTGACTGTAAATGTTTGTTACACCTAGTTATTATTTTCGTGTATCTTGTAAACGGCTCACAGATATGCAGCGTTTGATCAGAAACAATTATAAGTGCAAATTGTTGCAGATATAATGAAATAGGTAATACATATGGCGCACATTGTAACAATTAAATAGCAAAATGTCGAGCATAATTTCCGCAAAATGTTATTTGTAGCTAACTATAGAACTATAGACCAAAAAAGATTATTATGTACCATTAAACCATTTAATAATTAATGAAGACAATATAATACGAGTATATTGCACATTATATATTATTAAGATGAGTAGTACTTTTAGTGTCGTTTAAATTTATATCTATTTCGTTTGATCCTCAGACCAGGCAGTGTTATTGGAATTTTCTATTAGGAATTATTTCAATGGGAGGCTGGAATCTGGAACTGGGTAGTATCCGGGAGATAGCAATAGGTTCGCCCCCCATTACATGGGATAAATAACATACTGACGAAATGTTGGTGTAACATCTATGAGACTATCTCCTGGGTACACCTCTGCGGGAAAAGACGGTGATAGTTATTTAGTATTATGAATCCGTCAATGTATCTTCCATTTATTTACTCAATAAATACATTATATACAAAAATAAAACTAACACTAACAAGTATTTTAATGTTACATACAATAAAGTGAGTTCTACGTTCTAGGTAGAAATGACTCTGATCAAACTCTCTCAATGACTCTGATGATGAGAAATGACTGGTGAAAACTTCTCCTTAATTGTTTACACGTTTCACGTAAACACCAGCCAAAACGTCATAGGTACCGAGGTAAAACTGATAAAGACGTCATTGGTCGAACAATATCCATTAATTTGTCACTAAGTAGAACCGGCGGGATCCTAATCACTTAATTGATAGTCTTTTCTAGAGTTTGATACAATCAATTTGTTATCGGCTATGGTGTTCTTGAAGCAATGGTAGGATTAATTTCCGAATGTGGACCGCACCCAGTCGCACCTATAATGTAGTATTTACTAATTAATAGTGTTTTCAATAGACACACGGCGTAACATCATCATGTTACAAGTTCTATTAGTCCGATGATAAGCTCATCAATCGGCTCGAACCCTACTAAGGTACCTTATATATCTGGAACCGTAGACTTCCTAATGGCAAGATGATATATTACCTCGATTAGCGATGAAACTCTAAACTTAGTTGGGGTAAGGTCGCCGGTGTTTATCTTTGCATCATAATTAACTTCCATAATCATGACGTAATAGCAGTTTTTTATTTCGGCTCTTGACTCTGTCTCAATCAAGATTATTATTATTAACACGACGTCTATCTTCTTTCTTTATCATCCAAATGCATAATCTAAACTTCATTGACTTATTATCATTGAAACCTAACGAAAATTCATTCGTAAAACAATAACGATATTGACGAGGTGTATGTAGGTAAACGACAAAACAACAACGTATTAATTTCCGTTTCAGATTTCCATCATAAAAATGGCCCCCGAATATTTCCATGTGTAAAAGAAATAACATTGAAAATGGGACAAAATTTTACACTAAGATGCCAAGGGAAAACTGAATTAAAATTTAAGCAACAAGAAACACCAGAAGAATTTACTGGAGATTTTAATATTAGTGAAAGAAACATTAAATCTGACAATCCGGAATACAAATATGAAGTAGCTCTAGATTTGATAAACGTTGATCGATATGCTATTGGGTACTACGCTTGCATGGATGTGTCTATGAAAGAAAGTATTACGCTTAATTCTCTTATCATGGAACCGAATAATACCGAGTATATTTCGTATATTTACGTTTATGTCGATGGTGAGAACTTCTTGAAAATTCTAAATGCGATATTGATGATATAACTAACCACTTGATATTAAACTTGTAAATATTTTAGGAACGGGTAGTTTACTTGCACCAATGAGAGAATTTATAACGTGCAAGTCTAATTATTACATAGTCGAATGTAGACCGACCACATCCGATGTTAAAGTCAGCCTCATCAACTTGGTACGTATGCCCGAACACAGAATTTTCAGTTAAAATGTTGTGCCTTAGATCAATAATATAAGTATTTTTTACCCAACATCAATAATTATAATAATCTTAGGAAAATATTAAAAATTATTATCAATTTATTTACCTAATACAAATTTTTGCTTTTCGTATTGTGCTTGACCATTTTATAACAACTATAACAAATGAAATAATAAATAAGTTATAATTAATTTGCTCTATAGGTACAGAATGTTTATATAATAATATCTAAATATTTTCGTGAGCCGAAGTTAGTTATATTTACATATTTTTTTGTTAAATTTACTTTATAAATGCCTATGATTTCAAAAAGAATGCAAGCATTGTGCAATTGTAGATTAATAAACTAACGCTTGTTGCTGTCGCTGAACATAATGTCATGTATTGTATGCACACTAAAGCATGATTAATGCTGAGTTTTTAAAACCAAAATGGGCTCATAAAAGCATTCTCAATATTCAGGACATTGCAGAGAACTATATTTATAGTCCAAAAATTGGATTTGTCTTCGATAGTGATGTCCTTGCAGATTCTGATACCCCCCAAGTATTGATTTTCAAATGTGGCTTTAGTAAACAGAACAGAACGACGGAGAGCGACGTAGTTTTTTTTAAACGTAGGTGATTACATTTATGTCCTGATATTTTTAACATTTCACCATATTCACGATTAAAAAGTATCTGAGAGATAGAGCACTTTACAATATAGTAATCATTGATAAATATCAACCAATAATAAAGTTGTAAAACTACATGTCAATTACCAATTTCAATCTCTTCCCGATTTTTGTGAATATGGTGATGAAATGTTTTTCAATTTTAATTCAATTTCATTCAATACTATAATTCAATAATAATAGTTTTAAACTTTAGAAAAGATAATTGAATAAATAACAGATTAAGATTGAAAAGCATTGCATAATTTGACATAATATTACCTATGCAATCTAATCTTAGTTTATTTATTTGGCATATTATAACGATACGCAGAGTAACAACAAGCCACCAAAAAATAAATCGTATTCACCAAAGATTGGATTTACAATGAAATCTTTAAGTAACAGTGCTTACGAATGTTGTGGGCAGCGTGGAAACGACAACATTAACTGTAACAAAACGATTAAAATACGAAACTTTTTACTCAGTAAGTAATGTTCAGAGCTTGGTGTTGCATAGCGAAGTGGTGTGAGGGTCTCATTTACTCGTATTTTATGTTCCAATTTTTTTATGTTTTGTGAGCTTGCTTCATCTTTCATTTTCCATCTTTTCTTTCTTTTTGTGGTGTGTGTTGCTCTGCGTGCATGCTTCAATATTTTTTTAACATAATATAATTTATTGTACTAACAAATTAACTTTCTTTTTAATGACTATTTAACTTTTTGCAAATGACATTGTCATGACTCACCTCTATGATATAATATGCTGATTTAATACGTAAGGATATTAAACTTTGTACTTTTAATAAAATCAAATAAGAAATAACTATTGTCTGTGTTAGTTATATGAATATGAAGATGGTATCAGTTTTGTCTGCAGTTAATTAAAGAACATTTACACCCTATCATTTCAATAATTATTTTTACAATTTTTTTCTATATTGAGTACATTTTAAACGATGGTTTGGTATGCTTGTCATTAAGTATAAGAATTTCATACAAAGTCTTAATTTTACTCATCGTATATTTGTGTAGTTTATTTTTATTTGCTGTTTTGTGTGATGTTCGTGAGCCTTTAATTAGACGTTACATTATAATATTAACTGGATTTTTATTAATGTGGATTGGTTTTAAAATTTTCAAAGAATTATTATTTTATTACTTAAAGAAACGTAAAAATTGAATATTAAATAAAATATAAATAATAAAAATTTAAGTTTATTAAGTTACTTTAACTTATTGTTATAATTTCAGATCAGCAAAACTTGTCCCAGCCTATCATAATTGGATCTACAAAAGAATATCTTCAAGGGGAAACATTAACTTTAAATTGTACGGTTAAGTACACCTCTAATTCTGCTTTGGAGTTAACATGGAGATATCCCAATTCCTTTAAAAACGTAAGAAATTATTTACTACTTTATAGTAATAAAGAATGGAGAATCTTACTTAGAAAAAAGGGCAAAAATTAAAAGGCCACTGCTTTGTTCAACAACAAAAGTAATCTGGGTGCATCATTTTCGAACCCCCGTAACTTTGTTGTGGATAAAGAAAAATAGAAGCCCGAATTTTATGTGACTAAGAAAACATACCATAGCTATTCATAAATAACATCACGTTGACGTATAATTACTCCCGAAATTATCTGTGTATGCCATAATAATATCAGTCTGTTGAGGCCAATTTTTGCAGGCCTTCACTGCCTCCATTACTGAAACCTAATGGGTCACTTGCTCACACCGCGGAAGAGAAAGCGAACTTGTTCGCTTCACTTTTTGCGGAATCTTCGCGCCTAGATGATGCTGGTAAGCAACCTCCCAGTCTACCTATATGCGAGAATTCTATGCCGGAAATTCGTATTCGTCAGACAGAGGTTCGTAAAACGTTTCGTGGCTTGGACGTGAACAAAGCTAGTGGCCCAGACGGGATCCCTGCAATAGTCCTTAAGACGTGTGCCCCGGAGTTAACTCCTGTATTGACACGTCTATATCGCCTTTCATTAGATACTGGTAAAGTTCCAAAAACATGGAAGCTTGCTTATGTGCAGCCTGTGTTTAAAAAGGGCAGTCGTGCCAATCCTACGAACTACAGATCAGTTCTATCCGCAACGCTCTTTTTGCTGCATATTAATGATCTGCTCAAACCTGGTATCTTTGGGTATGCAGACGACAGCACTGTTGTGGAAAGGTACACATCTAATGCACGGGCTGATGGGGCACAAATCGAGTTTCTAAGACAAGCTATGGTCGATCGCATTAATTTGGCCTTGCAGGATGTCTCAAAGTGGAGCGAGGCCAATCTGGTCAATTCACCGCTAAGAAGAGTCCATTTCAACTGACTCCCACTTTTCGAAATGTATCAGTAGACGTATCCGACCATCTGGAGCTGTTGGGTGTTACTTTAACAGCAACCTTCAACTTTGGCTCCTATATCGAGTTCAAGGCTAACTTGGCTGCAGAAAAGCTGGGCGTCCTGGGGAAAGTCCTTCGGTATTTCACCTCAGGACAGCTTTTAAATTTATATACGGCACAAGTCCGTTCTTGTATGGAATACTGCTGCCACTTCTGGAAAGGTTCAGCTAAATACCAGCTTGAAGCCTTGGACTCTATAGAAAGGAAAGCAATAAAGCTCATTGGTAACGATACGTTGGTCAACGCTAGACTCCAAATCTGGAACATCGACGTAAAGTGGCCTGACTTTCGGTGTTCTACAAGATACATTTCGGAGAGTGCGCTGCGGAACTACATGACTTGATTCCGCCATTACTCTTTCACCTTCGGACGACGAGAAATAAGGATTTATGCCAGCCTTACATAGTTGAGATTCCGTCAACTCGTACAAAGCGGTTCAAGTCAACATTTATTGTTAGAACTGCCAAGGAATAGAACACCTTGCCAGAGTCATTGTTTCCCGAAATGTACAATCTGGATCTCCAGATATCCTATTCACTCTTGACTTGAAGATCTCTTCAAGTCAAGAGTGAATAGGTATCATCTAGGATAGCATGCACCATCGTCGACCGCGTCGTCACTTACCATCAGATGAGACTGCAGTCAAGTGCTTGGCTATTCAGTAATAAAATATATTTATATATAGACACTGATCCTCAATAATTATTATTGTAGATAGTTCTAGCAGACCTACCAACCTGAAACTTTGTGTTCAGATTGTATTAGTTCTATAAAGAAAGGTAAAATTGAAATATACTGAAATTTCAGTTCCGTTATTATTTTGAAAGAGTGACGAGTCATGCATTTTTTTACAAATTATATGTTTTTGATACCTTACCTATTACAAATCAATTTTAGTTTTAAGGCTATTAACTTGATTGAGTTTTTCAAGAGTTTGTCTTCATAATAAAATATATCCTTTAAAATAATCGCTGCCTCGGTGGCTACTGTCTATCATGTGGTTTCGGAAATCCCTAGGTCCAGCAAAAGTGTTATTGGATTTGTCCATTAGGAATTGGGTTAGTAAATAGCATTGAGTACCTATTGAACTGTGCCCGGTAGATCACAATAGGCTCGCCCCTTATTACATGGGACTTATAAACAAAGAACTGACAAAATGTGTGTGTACCTATGGGACTGAGTCCTGGAACACTCCTGCCCAGCCTTTCGGGAAAAAGGCGTGATGTTATGTTATGTATAAAAAATTTATAATTAATAAAATAATAATTATGCCTATATTTATATTCTTTCAGGGAATTATTGAAACTAGCAACAAAGATGCATCTGTTGTATCTGTTGATCTGTTGTATAATACCATAACTATTACAAATGCATCTAAGGAACACGAGGGAAAGTACATATGTGTTGGAAGTAATAGCTGCGCGCAAAAATCCACACAATATACCATTACATATTTAGGTAAGGTATATTTGCTATTGAAGGTAAATAAAGTCTCTAACCGAATGGACGAGAAAACACTCAATACAGAGAGGCTTAAAAAGAAGGTCTATCCCCTGCAGCGGGATGATGCGGGCTGACGATGATGATGATGATGATTGGTTTTCAATTTAAAATACTAAAGTATTTACCGAAACTCTGTTCTTGAACTAAAAACTGCAAACTTTTAGTTTTCTACGTCCAGATGGTCGGAAAAGTCGTTGTTGAGAGTTGAGGCAATGTCAATGATTTTTAGCTAAGGTTTGGAAAGTCGTGGTATCGAAAAGGTATTCGGATGGTTGTATCAAAAGTTTTTCCTTAATTTCCTCTTTATCTATCATTCATGTGTTTTTTATGTTTATACAGAAAAGCCGTATTTGAATCTGAACAAAGGAAACAAAGCAGAGGTTATCGAATATAAGTTAAACAATTTGGCATTAAGCGTTGACGTATTGTCCTACCCTCCAGCAAATTTTACATTGTGAGTATATTTTATTTTTACGCGTAATATAACTTTTGATGTTTTGGTTCATACGTAGCATCAATATGCTAAGTATATATATTGAATATTATTTTTATTTATTCGACAGCTTAAAAAATAACGTGCCGGTAAAGTCATTACCAAACTCAAATCATTACGAAGAAAAATTCAAGAAATTTAGTTCCGAAGCAATTTTAAGGATAAATAATGCTACTGTGGAAGACAGTGCCAATTATACATTGGTTGCCAGGAATGGATATCTATACAACACCACTAATTTCGACGTGCGGATCAGATGTAAGAAATGGAAATATTCATAATTATTGAACGTATTACGTATGTGAGTCAACACTCTCACATACGTAGCCCATAATAGATAGATGTATTTATTAGTAAAAAGTTTTAACATGTTTTGTTAAGGTAGGAATTATAATATGTTAAGGAATCTTAATGAATAACAATTACAATATACTAATAGTTTTACGTCTTAGACCTCAGATTGTTATTAACGGTATACAGAGGAATGTTATTCTATGCAAGGCAAACAGTTAACAATTAATATCAAGAATTCTTCTAGAGAAGTTATTGATTTCATACTATTTAATTTATTCTAAAGCCGCTAAAGATAGTGTTTAAATCGGCATGTCTCTATATCGATAGATATAACCGTGATAAGTATTCTAATAATGTAGATTGATATACGTATTTGGTGTGCTGAAACGTGACTTTGCCAACAATTTCACCATAGGCAGAGTTGTACCCAGAATTCAGTCCCCATAGTAGTAAATTTATAAGTTGAAAATTGTGAAAGAATCTAATTATCTACTTGAATTAATTAGTAGATTGTATTCTTCTTATTATTTATTAAACGAGATAAACGAATAGCAATTCATTTGCTTTGCTATTCGTTTGTCTCGTTAAAACATGAATACGGCTGGACTGATTTAGCTTATTTTGAAATATTTGTAGAAATCCAGGGAAGGTTTATAGGGTGATACGAAATTCACCGAGTCATCTAATTGTATCATAATATTATTAATATATAATACTTAATTTCTAGCGGCTCCAAGAATTGATTTCGGAAAGAAAGATGATCAAGCTTATTGCGTTCAAGGCATGAGCGCCAGTTACCAGTGCGTCGTGACTGGATATCCATTACCTCAGGTCAAGTGGATATTTAATGGTAGAGATTTGCCCAAGGTAAGAATATTACAAATCATGCTAAGACCATTACTTTATTGAAAAGGGGCTAAGACTACTTTATTTGATGAGAAAGAATTTAAGATAAAAGGGTTTTAGCAATATTAAGTAACTATAAATAAAATGTGAATGGTCAAGTCGGTAGGGGTCGACCTCGGCGTACCTTTCATGAACAAGTTGATGTTATCTTCAGGAAAGGTCAGGTCAAAAGTACCAACAACCGACGAGCATGCATGAAGAATGTGATGAAAGTGGAAGAAGCGAAAGTTGTATGTCAGGATCGTAGCAAATGGAAAGAAATAGTCTCTGCCTACCCCAACGGGAACAAGGCGTGACTGTATGTATGTATGTATAAATAAAATTTGTTCGAATCCATCCAAATTATTTTACAAAACGAAGTGAGATTATACAAAAGCTGAGATTAGAAAAAATATAAACATACATTCACGCCTTTTTCCCGAAGGGGTAGGCAGAGGTGTACCCAGGACTCAGTCCCATAGTAGATACACCCACATTTCGCCAGTATGTTATTGGTCCCATGTAATAGGGGGCGAGCCTATTGCCATCTACCGGGCACAGTTACAGACTCCAGGCAGCTATTAGAAAAAATATCTAGAATTAAAAACCTTTTTCAGCCCACTTGTCATAGTTTTATATTTATAAAAGGAACTTGTTTGACCGAGGATATAAAGATTTAAAGGAAATTATGTATAAATATAATTTTAATAAAAGGCAACTAGACAATTGTTTTTATAGTGTACAGGAATATCTAAATTGAAATGGTCTAAACGAAGTGTACTTTATGACATTAATAATTGTAATAATTATTGACATAATCTATAAATTAATAATATTATGACTGAAATATGATATGACTGCCTCGGTGGCGTAGTGGGCGCATGCTCGACTGCCAATCAAGAGGTCCCGGGTTCGATCCCCGGGTCAGGCATAGTGTTAAATATTGGATTTTTCCATTAGGAATTATCTCAATAACTGCCTGGAGTCTGGAACTGTGCCCGGTAGATGGCAATAGGCTCGCCCCCTATTACATGGGACCAATAACATACTGGCGAAATGTGGTTGTATCTACTATGGGACTGAGTCCTGGGTACACCTCTGCCTACCCCTTCGGGAAAAAGGCGTGAATGTATGTATATGTGACTGAAATATTTGCACGCCTGTGAGATATTTGCGCAATATTTATTCTGCCAAATAAAGTATTTGATTTGATTTAATAATTGAATTCCAGGGTGATTCCATTAGATTAGAGCCTAAATCAGTGTACATAATTGTAACATATTTGGACATAAAAAACTGTGTTAGTGGTAATCTCACTTGCTGGGCACAAAACGCTGAAGGCGAGACCAACACAACAAAAAAACTTCTCATTTACGAATTGGTCGATGGTTTTGGTATAAACAGACAAAAAAATGATCCAGTACAGTGGTATCCCGAGAATCAAGATGTTACAATCACATGTTTGGCTTCAAAGTACAAGTTTCATAATGTAACCTGGTTGATAGATCGAGACGATTCAAACATATCGGGTGAGCCATTTGTTCCCTAAATATTTGCGTTAGTTCTTTTTGTTATGACTTATGACTCAAACGCTGTTTCTTGTTTAAACTGCTCAATATTTTACAGTGGAATACTCGGAGAATCAATTTTCGCTCGTAGCGAAGCTAAAAATACACAAGATTTCTCTGAATGATGCCGGTGATTATGTATGTAGTGGAGTTAACATTGACGGAACTGTGAAAAATGATAATATCAACATAAGGGTGGCAGGTGCGTATTTATGCGTCCATAGTGTTTTACATTTACTGTAATTAATGTTTGAGCACAAACATCGCATAAAAAGAAAAGAGTAGTAATAAGTACTTATAGGGTCGAGCAAATTGTCAAACTGAACGCCTTTTAAAAATATTTTTTAATAAATTGTTTTTTTCTTCTAATTATTGTTCCGTTATCGGGGAGATAGGCCTCGTCAACGTTGGTCCGCAACCTATCTTGAGAAGGAAAACATGAACAATTCCGGAATGGGGACTATAGGTACGTCAGGTGCGAGTTGATTACAACCTAAAATAAGTGGCAGTCTCCTGCAACCAAAGTGGCTCCGCACGTATCGACATATCGTCGTTAATATGGATTCATCCAGTGAGGTTGAAGGAGCTCTGGAGATACTTACGTTTCCTTCCTGTTCTAAATGCTATATGTTTAAATTATCTGCCAAAGACGCCACGGCCAATATTCTTCAGTTACAATTTACTCCCTTATGTGTCTTTTTTAAATGTTTCTTTAATTTTTTTATTTTATAGCTCGGGAAGAAGCAATCATCGTTATGCAATACCCTGATAAGGAGGTGTATCCTAGGCAAGAGGTACACTTAAGTTGCAAAGTACAAGGAGTGCCTCGACCTAACATAGAATGGTACAAGGTAAGTTACGTTAATTTAAGATACTAATTTTAAAGCAAGGTTAGCCAACCTTGCCTGAGAACTGAGATTTTTTATCGTCATCAATATGTTTTAAAACACTTAGGTGTACCTACTCGTATTCTACAACGTTTTGTTTGGGTCTTATTATTTGTGATTTCACGTAAAAAAAACATGTATAAGTTTAGTATTTACCGCACTTACCGGTATTCAATTGGGGATTAGCCTCATTTGATACTTTGTAGTATAATATAAGCAAGTTCATACACATAAATAAAATTGCTTAGCCTATATGGTGACCCTACGAAATTTCGGCGCGGATATTATGAACTTCCAGTTTCGTAGCAATTACGTTAAGATTGCTATCTTTTCTTTGTGAATTGCTTCTACGTTTTTTGTATGGAAAAATTACATACATTACCGACGGCTGCATGTGTTTATAATGACCGCGCGTCATGTCGTGTCAATCTGTAATTTTTATGATATTTCAGGATGATCTACTTCTAGTCAATGTCAGTAATGTTGAAATGGTCACTGAGCCGTTGGATCACAAGACTATGAACTCTAGTATAACAATTTATCGGATGCAGCTCGAAAATAGCGGCACGTATAAATGTATGGCTATCAGCGATGGAAAGGAAGTTAGCCAAGCTTTCGAATTAAACGTAATATGTAAATATCATAATATTATACTGGGTTATTGGTATTGCCGTGGGGTTACCGGCCTTGGAATAGTGTACCCTCTTACCCGTGATTGTCGTTAGAGCCGGCTAAGGGTTATCAGATACAGTGAACGGGCAGCAGCGTCCTCTGTGTAAAACCACTGAACTGCTCGTCGACCCGCCTGCCAAGCGTGGCGAGTATTGGCAAAAACACCCCCTTATAGAGGAGGCCTATGCCCAGCAGTTGAATGAATAAATGATAACTCTTTATTGGTACCAGAATATAACAGAAAATAATAAAGAATAAAAACTTAAATAAGTAACAACTGGCGCTCAGAGCGATTTCTTGATGATGATTGGTAATCTGTTAGCGTCCTCATTGTACTGAAGGCTTCTTTTTATTGATTTCAATGTTTCCTTTGTGAAAGTTGATTCAAATTATAAGTACAATGACCATGTATCGACATGTCGTTCCTACCGATACTCTGGGCAAACCTACGTTTCCTTAGGTCGTCCCAGTCGACACATTGTCAGTGGAGAGTGCACTAAACGGACTTACAATGTATACCTTGCTTACAGCTGAACCTGCAATCACGCAATATCTCATATTAATAGGAGTAATTATCGTCATATTCATATTATTGGTGATATATCTCACGTGGAGGGACAAGAAAAGGAAACAGCGGTTCAAAAAGGAGTTGGCAAAAGCGGGGCTCTTGTATTTCAAGAAAGGTGCCACTCGGTCTCTCAATCCAGAGCTTGGTATCGACGAGCAAGCTGAACTGTTGCCGTATGACGAGCGATTTGAATTTTCACCGGATAAGCTGAATCTGGGTAAAGTAAATATATTATTTTGTATCTAAGAACGTGTTAAAGGCTAAATAAAAAAAAAGTTTACTTTCCATACAAATTTCCTTTTTGTTTGGGATGTCGCAATTTTTTTTCGGATTTCGAAAATCTTTCCTTTAGTAGTTCAGTTTGACGGGAAGATGCACACATTAAGTATTACTTCACCTTTTTGTAACAAATGTTTAACAAAAAGTTTTACAGTTATTTAAAGTTGTTTTCTAAGTTGAATAATTCGGTACTTCGCTACAAACGATAAGTAGGTACGACAAATGACAACAGTCATGATTATGTTTCACACGCCTATTCATTTTGTAGTGGTAGGCCTCTTTAGCAGGGGGCCGCCTGGGGAAGTACCACACCTTTGCCAGTTATTCGTCCGTCAAGCAGTAATGTGCAAACATTACTGTGTTCCGGTATGAAGGGCAATGTTACCAGCGAAATTACTGGGCATGATGAGATTCAACAACTCATATCTCTGCGCAGTGCAGTGCCTTGCAGAATTTTGAATTTTAAAACACTGGGTGGCACTGTGTCTGATATGGGCAATCATTATGCTTACCTTACGTTACGTTTAGTACGAGTAGAGGATACTCTTTCCAATAACTTTAAAACTGAATCTGGTGTCCGACAAGGTTGCATTCTTTCACCGTTGCTCTTTAACATATATACGGAGTACATAATGCGTATTGTCCTAGAGGGATGGAATGGGGGTGTATCAATCGGGGGACATGTGATAAATAATTTACGTTATGCTGATGATACTACTCTTCTAACCAGAACTCGAGAAGATATGGAAAGTCTTTTATCTCGTCTAGAAACAACTAGCCTCCAATTCGGTCTTACCATTAATCGGGAAAAGACAAAAATGATGATAGTAGACCGGGCCGAACATAATAGACCCGATTGGCTGACTGTGGGCAACTGTCAAGTAGTTCAGAGCTACATCTACCTCGGCTCTACTATCTCTAATATAGGCGGTTGTGAATCTGAGATCCGACGACGATGCGCCATCACAAGGTCGGCGGTGGAAAGGCTGGGAAAGATTTGGAGAGACAGGAGAATAACCAAGACTACCAAGGTTCGACTTATGAGATCTCTTGTCTTTCCAATCTTTCTTTATGGGGCTGAAACCTGGACGCTGCGAATGCAAGATCGTCGGAAGATTGACGCTCTGGAGATGTGGTGTTGGAGACGACTCTTGAAGATACCATGGACGGCGTTTCGTACCAACATTTCAATCCTCAAGGAGCTTCACATAAAAGAGAGACTCTCGTCGATTGTGCAGATGCGAGTTCTGAAGTTCTTTGGCCACATCTCCAGAAAAGAGCATTCCATGGAAAGACTTGTTGTCCAGGGACCTGTTGAAGGAAAGAGAGCTAGAGGCCGCTCACCGACGCGCTGGACTGATCTGATTCAGAAAGCTACGGAGTCATCTATGGTTCAGTGCTCCCGCAACGCTATAAATCGCCAGAAATGGCGTAATATCGCAAAGGCCACCCGAGGGATCGAAAGTGAAGAACACGCATAGTAACCACGACCACTCTGTCAAGAGTGCCCGACTTAGAAGATTGTGCTTACCATCAGGCACTTGATTATAAAAAAAAACATGTTTATTGTATAACCAACAGGGCCCCTTCTTCTCAGCTTTCCTATTGAAAAACCTCAGTTCCAGGTACCATGAGAACGAGGACATGCCAAATTTCAAACCAAGCGGCTAGCAGCTATGGTGTAAAGGACTAACAAACATCCACTCGCACTTCCACCCAATCTATTGTATTTTAGTAGAACTATTAACAAATTATTTCATTAATTTCCAGGTAAACAGCTGGGGGCCGGCGCATTCGGTGTGGTATACAAAGCCGAAGCTCGTGGCATCATCGACGCTGAAGAAACGACCATCGTCGCTGTCAAAATGGTGAAGAAAACAGCTGACAACATGTACATCAAAGCTCTCGCCTCAGAACTCAAAATCATGATACATCTGGGAAAGCATATTAATATCGTCAATTTATTGGGGGCGTGTACTAGGAATGTTGTTAAACGTAAGTTTGTTTTTTTTTTTTCAAATTTAAAGTTATTAAACGTAAAGCTTTTCAAATCAAGCCCTGTGCTCGTTATCCTAAATGCTCGAAAACACCAAATCCATCATCGGCCGAATTTTCTTTATGTCTACGTCATAGACATGTTGGGTATCATGTCGATGGTCTGTGTTTGATTCGATCGTCCTGTCGCCTGAGAAAATTCGGCCCGTGAAGGAGTTGTTGTATTCGAGCCGTTAGACATGAGTTATAAAGTTTCGTTTACTCAGTTATATCCCTTGGAGCTTTCCCTTGAAACCGAAAAGAATCATAGAAGAATATTGGGCAAAGCGTTAAACTGATTTTTCGCATTGAGGAATCTACCCACGGTTGAATGGGTGAATATTAATTATTTTGTCACAATATATTTCAGGAGAACTGGTGGTGATAGTGGAGTACTGCAAGTTCGGGAACATTCACAACTACTTGCAGCGACATCGAGAAGTATTCATCGATCAGTTGTCAGACAATACTAAAGAGAACAATCTTGGAAAAGTAAACATTGGGTTTTCGCACTCGGGGAGCACTGGGTATGATATTTTTTGACCAATTTGCTATTTCTTCTAATAATTATTCAGATATCGTTATTATTTATAATTTAGAAGCTTGGCACCACGAATATGTAGGTGTGTATAATGTGTGTGTACGTATAATGTAACTTAGTATATCCTTACTAGTCCGGAGGAAAAATGATTCAAGTACTTGTATTCAAGTACTACTATGTTTTTTACTAATAACTTCACAAACTGTGGCAAAGCCAAATAGGAATCGTTAAACGAGTACCTACCTACTTACTTTATAGCACACTTAGATACAGCATAAAGAATATGAAGATTTATAGATTGAGTTCGAATTCAACGATATTATTATTGTCAATCGATTCTAATAGCATATCGTTTACGTTCTCAAACAATTGACCAATCTCGACAAGTTGGTATAGCTAATAGACGACGATTGACAGAGAACAAACAAATTAAAGTATTTGCACCGAACCAATATTTGTTACAGAGTTCAGTCTGAGTATTTCGGCTCAGTCAATACTCAGGACACATTCCTCAACTCGGCCAACACAAATCGACCAAGACAAAGTAAGTGTTATTTTTTTATTTAATTATTTATTTCGACCAACAAGGATCATAGATCGTATTGTACACAATCATCATTATAGATTACTAAATTAATAAACAAATAATAATCGACATAACAATTAACATAATCGATAAAAATTATGAAATGATTAGTCATGAACTATAAATTTAATTAATTAATAATAAAATGTAATAATATAAATGTTATAAACAATAATACCTATGCCAACGACATTAATGTACTACGTACTAGATTTAGCTTTCCGAACAATCACTTTGCTCGACTAATGTGCACTTCAATCTATGCACCTTATTTCAGTGTAGTTTCGACATCCATGCAATCCCAATCCTTGAACGCGTACGAAGCTGTGCTAATATTTCAGGAAAACTAATCGAGTATTTATTTTTCGTTCGATTTGAATGAACTAAGTAACAGAATTTGAGCAGATAATTTTAAGAAAGTTCTTGTCTATCGTAAAATAGACGTCAACGAATTTGTCCCGTTCGATCCCCAGGTCAGACAAAAAAGTGTTATTGAATATTTCCATTACGGATTTTCTCAATAACAGCCTGGAGTCTGGAACTGGGCCCGGTAGATGGCAATAGGCTCGCCTCCAACATGGGACCTAAAACAATTGGCGAAATTTGGGTGTACCAACTATGGGACAAGTCCCAATTGATGATTGAGTACAACCTCTGCATACCCCTTTGGGAAAAAGGCGTGATGTTAGTCATATTAGCATTTTCAACATGCCTATGTACCTACTAGTAATCACAATTGAGAACACTTACGAGCGGGTTCAGTAGACAAAATAAAATTAATGAGTAGGTCAACTAACTCCACGGGCTCAGATCGAAGCTCGGTTGATGCAAGAACTAATTAAAATAAATATCTACTCGTACTAATAATTGAAGTCTCTACAAAAGATGGTTAACTACTTATAATAATTTTTACAAGCAATTAGTGCCGACTATACGTGCCGGTTTCAAAACTACTGGTTAACAGTACATCGGGACGCTAACCACAAGTAAAGAACAAGCTTTGACTGAGTACATACGGTTGTATTTTATGTGTATTATTTTTTATAGTTTTATATTTTTGTTTATTGTATAATTAATTGCACTTGAATAAAGAACTTTATTATTATAATAATTCCTCGTGTTTTACTCAGATGTCGCTAGTCAGCCTACGGAAGTAGTGAAAGGTAACATTTTTTCCTCTAAAGGTTTTCAATCATTTGAATGTAGCATGATCTAGTTTTCACAGAAAGTCAATGAGTTTTATGGTTCACCACATCTTATCCTATAAAAGGCGATTTTTTTAAGCACGTGATGTTCATGATATTTGTAAATATTTTTTGATAGTGACTTTGTATTTTAAATATTTGTACCTACTAAACGGCTTCTTCACACAACATCCAGATTTTATTAGGATCCAGTGTAGTGGCGTATGGGTGTCTAATAAAATTGTGTTCATACTAATATCCCAGATTAAATCTCGATCCGTCCGGCCGGTAATCTGGACATTTATTGTATAAACACATATAATATGAACATACTGACTGGATCAAGAAAAATTCTGGTCCGTAATAAATCTGGATGTTGTCATGTAAACCAGTTTCCAAAACAGAATTCTTTATTGAAACCTGGTTTCTAATTAAGAAAAATAAATCAATGTTTGACACTAGTTTCGAATAAAGAATATTTAATCTTCTTTCGAAATTTAAATAATAACTAGGTACTCGAAATAAAGTGCTGTCGCAAACAGAATGGGCATGCATAATTTTTTTATGAATGGGTATGACCATAGATAAATATTCCATCTCGGTCTAACTACATAGGCAGGTACATACAATAACACCTAAGGTTAAAAATAAACCATTAATTTTTTTAAGCTTTGACATCATTATCATAATTTTATAGAATGCATTTTTATAGATGTATGTCACATTCGTCCCAAATTTTCGGTCCACGCCGTTAAAATGTATTTATTCCTCCCGCACGATAATATTTGTCTATATTCGCCCCGCATATCAATATAATCCGTCTAATACATGACTTACATACAAATGTTGGTGTCAGTTCTATGATGGGACTGGATACACTATCGCCAACCATTTGGGGAAACGAGGCATGATGTTATTTTATGCGTATCTCTATGTTTTCATAGAGATCCATGCGTGACATTTTTTGAGTAGAGCTTAGTGCATAGTGCATAGTGCGACTACCCCGTTAAGTTCGCTTTTGTACAATATATGTTAGGAATTGGCAAACATTAAATGACTGATGGTGTATCTATCAACCAGTGTTGGACAATTTGTTTATGCAGAGAAAAAATATAACAATAAATAAATAAAAATCTTTATTGACCTCTCTCTCTTCAGTCTGTCCCTCATTGTTGTGGTTTGTGATTCCTCGTCTTTCTTATCTTTCTCCACTGGCCCCGATTTTCAGATCTGTCCAGTACTTGGCTGACGGATATTTCCAACTGTTGTGAAACATTGTCAGATCATCGTTTTGGGATTTAGCCTTTATGTCAAAGGTACAACTAAAACTCGAGGAAAACGTTTGAATAAACTTTTTCAGCATCGGAGAGTTACATACAACCAGAGTGGAGATCGAACTACGATGGCGACTACAGCTACGAAGGGCGGAGTGCACGCCCTTTGTTGTCAAGGGATCTCGTTTCTTGGGCCTTCCAGATCGCGAGAGGCATGGAATATCTAGCCAGTAGAAAAGTAAGAATATAAAATATGATAATAATTTTAATATTACTTCTGTAATAAGTATATGTGAAAACTTTGCAGCGGTTGTTAACGGACACATCTAGTATATAATATTAAAGTATCTTGTGACTCACGTCACGATTGATGCCATATTCGTCCCGCCGATGTTCGTCCCAAATACAAAAATCTGCTTTTATCATATGTTGTATGCCACATTCGGCCTATAATATATTATATTTTAAAAATTCTTTCGTCACAGTTTCTAGTTTGTACACTGTAATATTATTTTGCGCTAATTTACTCAAATGTTATTTAAAAACCTATATATTACTCGTATCTATAGTTACAAAATATAAATATAATATGGGACAATTTTCACACACGTTTTTAAGGGTCTACATTTTCAAATTATGTTAGAAGTCTAGAAGAAGTACAATTATTTTAAATAATTGTTCAAACAGATGTTGCTTAAATAAAATACGTAGGTAATTACTGCAAAGTTCACAAAGATTGTTTCAAAGATAATCCTTAGGGACAAACGGCTTAGCACAAAGCTTTATAGGGGCCCCTAAGCTATCTCCAAATATTACGAAAGCTTTAATATTGTTTATTTTACCATTAAATTTAATTTAATCCAATTTGTGTAATTTTCCAAGTGATTTGTTTATTCAATGTTTATGATTCTGTGAAACAAAGAAGTTTCGGACTACAGCGAGAAGACGAAATGAAAGGATTATGTTTATTTATACAAGCTTTAATTTATTATGAAACCACGTAGCATCCTAATTACTCATTCGATTTCCATTGATTGTTAGTTGTATTTCCGTAACCGGTGTTGGTGTGGTGTTCTGATGCCAATAGGCTGGCCCCCTATGGGACCTAAAAACATAACTGGAGGGAGTCATAAAGACCTGGGTACACCTCTGCGTACCCCTTAGGGAAAAAGGGGTGTTGTTATGTGTGTTTTATTAGGACATTATGTTCATAATAATAATGTAGTACAATTTATTATACAGTGTGTAACATAAGCGTTTAGTAATACTAAAAAAGGTGTATTTAGAACAAACTACTTACACAAAAAAAATCCACCTCCCATACAAAATGGAGCTGATCGGTTAATTTAGTCTTACTCTAAGGAGTAAGAGTTAGTCTACATTAGCTAGTAGAAAATAAATCTGAATTCGAAAACAATAGATTGTATGTCCGATACAAATAAACCGATCAACAGATCTGTTTTGTATAAAATCTTCTTTAAGTTTAGTTTTAACGGGTAGCCTTGAGTATTTCTACTCCTTGGTACTTATTACACGTAATATAAGCTTGCTACCGTTACGTTTTTTATTTCTTATCTCAGGTTCTGCACGGTGACCTGGCGGCGAGAAATGTGTTATTAGCCGATGACAATATTGTGAAGATATGCGACTTCGGATTGGCGAGAAGCATGTATAAGAACGATGAATATAAGAAAAAGGAAAATGTAAGTTTTTTATAGCAAATTTTTTAAGCACTCGTGAATGTCTAAATTAGCTAGTGTGTCTGATCGTAAATGAAAGCTATAAATTACATCAAAAACATGATGTGAAATATGCAAGTCTTACGTGAAACAGCAAAAAAAAAAAATATCATAATATAATCCCGACTTTGCAATACTATAATATCAATTAAATTAATAGAGAATAGTGTACTAGTATAATATAGAGGCTTGAAGTTTTATTTTAATTTCATATTTACATAATACATTCAATAATTAATTATATAGACATGTTTGCATGTCACTATAAATTGACTAAATGTTTTGGACTAAGAATACTATATTACTAAAATGCTATACAACTAAGAAAACACCTGAAATTTCATGTACAACATTTAAAGCAAATAAAGTTATTTCATTTCAAAAAGAGTTGAGATCAGAACAAATGTCAAGTTTGATGATGTAGAAAAGTTACGGTCATTCACATTAAACTTCTTTGCAAGTACCACAAACTTAACAAGTAGGTTCACATTTACAAATAGGTACCACTAATATTATAGGTTACAACTTTTCAGCCGCGGGCCACAGTTAGTTAATTATTGTTTTTTTATTCCAGAGTCCTTTACCAGTGAAATGGTTAGCCATCGAATGCATGACGGACCAAATCTTCTCAACACAGTCTGACGTGTGGTCCTTTGGTGTCGTTCTCTGGGAGCTGTTCACACTCGCTAAAACTCCATACCCGAACATCAGCCCAGCGGACATATTGAGATACTTATTAGAAGGGTAAGTGATATTGAGTAGAGATCACAATACTTAGAGTGGGATTATTGGGAAGCTTAAGAGCGTACATACATGGCCTTCTAGGAATTTGACACAATTTTATGAAAAATTTACCAAATCGATGTATTCCCCTGTTTCCACCGAATATAATAAACCCATTCTATAAATTTATATCCTGATATTTTTATAGTGCAATAACCTATGTCCCTGCCTTATAAATAAGAAAAATTAAAATGATCAAAACCAAGTGTTTACCCTTGGTTTTTTCATAGTGAACTTCCAAAAATCCCAGTTATACTCGCGTGATTGGACGTTCACTACAAAAAAATGTAGTTTATAAAAAAAAGATAGGGACATACTTTAATTCAACTTTAAAATATCAGGTTATAAATATATCAAATAGGTTTACTGTATTCGGAGGAAAAGGGGGAATACAAACATCGATTTAGTAAATTTTCCATAGGATTTTGTCAAACTGCTAAGATATCCTCTTTCCTGTTAAGGATCTCGATATGAATGACAGCAGGTATACATACCAAATTTCAGTCTAATCGGTTCAGTAGTTTTGACGTAAAAGAGTAACAAACATCCATCCATCCATCCATTCTCACAAACTTTCGCATTTATAATGTTTGTAGGATACGATGGAGTATGATTGTTCATTTGATAAGTTATTGGTTTCGGGTCGCACTTTAAAGGAATCGTGTCTGAGTGCTTCCGTGCTGTACACAATTTAGTTTTAGTAATTTAATCTCCTTATCCACAGACATCGGCTAGACAAGCCACAGTACGCCGACGATAAGTTATACAACCTTATGAAAAGATGTTGGGAACAGAAGCCTACAGCGCGGCCTTCCTTCTCGCAGCTGCAGGAAATACTGGACTCTTACCTAGAGGACAGTGTGCGAAATGTAAGTGATGCTAAAGATATCCTGTAAAAAATAAGTGAAAACCACTAACGATGGTAATTTACAAAGTAGGCACATAAATAAAACAAAGGCCACGTTTTCTGTCTGCCTCTTCTAAGTAAACTTAAAACGCTGCCTCCTAAAAGGATTATTACATGGTACTTGTCTATCAATAGACAAGGTTATTCAAAGGGATGGTGCTGGTAAGTGTATAATAAATTCAGGTTTCGTGTAAATTGGCTGAAATATTGTGACGATGATTGTTGAAGATCATCATCATCATCTCAGCCATAGGACGTCCAGTGCTGAACATAGGCCTTCCCCTTAGATTTTCATCCAGTTCAGTTGTAAGCGGCCTGCATATGACGATATCGGATATCGGACAAAAATTGTGGTGAAAATTTATGTACATATTACTCAATTAATAATTTAGCTTAAAAGATAGTAATACTTTATTAAACTGTGCTCTGCTACCCATGCAAAGCAGGGGCGGTTGTTAATAAACCAAACCAAAAATAGAAAACCAAAATTCACACCCTCTTCTTCCATTCTAGTCTATCAGCCGTCCTAGTCCCGGCATTCATAAATAGGTATTATACAAAGTAGAAATTCGAAATTTACTTCTATACTAAAGTACATAAGTCTCGAAATAACAAGGCTCGAATAGTCGTAGCTCATCGCTTGAATACTCTCGGTTGTGAGGCTCGACTTCCTGACACGCTTGCTTGCAAAACTACTTAAAAATGTTCACTAACAAAAAGATCGCTATTCGGTGGAACTTCCAGTTCGGTGGTCCGACTACCAGTGCAAATAACATCCTTATGTTTTGTATCAAATGTTTCCAGCATTACGTACACCTAAGCTCAGGCTACATGGACTCCCGCCCGGTGGAGCAGGAGGACTACCTGGCGATGGTGTGCGCTCCAGACTACAACAACATGATCACACCGAGTCCGCACCATTACGTCAACAATACCAAGAGCTTCTTCCCTAATACACCCACCAAAGTCGGTCAGTATACCCACGTTCTAAAGTTTAAACACACATGGGTAGACTTGGTCGGGCGCGAGACGAGCGCGAGACGGGTCAGGTATCAGATACTAGGAAATGAGCCCGACCAACGTACTGTGCTGTCTTCCATACACATTCAAGGAATGCAACTTATCCGTCCTGCGCCTGACCCGCCCTCGCCATGTGTGTTTCACAAAATCCTCGTGTAATGTAGGTTCATTACCGTGTTGCTAATTACCCAAAACTCTTATAAGCCTTGTGTGATTTAAATAGGTAATATAATCACGCACGTAGGATTTTGCGAAATATAATCACGCACACGCATGAAGGGCAGTGTGTGATACGCCTAGAGGTCCATATAGCATACCCATATTGAAACATTTTTTTGTAGTAGATTGTTTAAGCCGGTTCAATAAAGAAACGAATCTAAAATGGTCTCTAAAATCATTGCCGCTATTTTAGATTCGTTCCTTTATTGAAGCGGCTTTATATAGTTTATCATTTTGTAGAAGAATCGTTTCCACTAGATTATTTTTATTTGAAATAAGATGTTTTTTATTTCCTTTTGTCAGATGAAACGGACGATACGATGTTCTGAGTTCTGACAATCCCTGTATGGTAATGACGAAATTGTTGTTCGCATGGAGTTCTCAATGTCTGTACCACAGTGGATAGATAGTAATAAAGGCAGACCCTATAGTAATTAAACCATACTATGTTTTTAGAAAGATAAAATATACGTATTTAAGATGGAAGCGTAATTCGTATTACTGGACTCGTCCTCAGTTTTGTTTTCGCGGTGCCTGCCTTTATTACTACTGTTTGTGGTCTGTACTAACATCACGAATTGTAGTTTGATTTGCAATTGCAAGTGTTACTAAAACTTTGAAACCACCAAATAATACTTTTACACCTCTTTACACAAGCAGTGGTGGCGTAGTGTAGTTATAAATTATTGCTTGTACTTTAATGATTACTTATATCTAATTATAATCTAATCCCTTCTTAGGGGTCCATTAGAATATCACGTAGATAAAGGATAAAGAGAAAGAAATGTGTTCGTTATCTTTGTTGGTTTGTCCACATAAATTTAAATCAATCACACCAATATAAACAAGTCAATGTAACTTATCCTAATCAAATAATCCACCGCTCAACAAACCTGGAGCAAAGGTGCCGATTGCACTGGCTTCATTGCGTCATTCATTGCACTGCGTTGGCCAACCTTTGCCCCAGGTACGAGCGCGAGCGGAAGTCACCTGTTTATCCCCCTAACCTAAGCCCTAGCTCAATAGCTAACTTTCTTGCGTCTGCACCTCAGCTGCCCATCCTTTAAACCGCGAACGATGCAAACAAGTATATTGCGCCTCTGAGGCCGAATACTTGTGCAGCTGCTGAGAGAGGACGGTACGACCAAGGTGGCTGGGAGCGACAGTGCTGACGTTTCAATTAGTAAATTATTATTGATTTGTAATTTGTTTGTAATTGTAATTTGTATCGTAATTACAGATGAAGCAGGGTATCAACAAATGAGTTCAGTCAGTGACAGCGGAATACACAGTCCAAAGCCTGTCAGTACGAAGTTTGACTTCAACGGTCGAGAGTTGAACACGAAGGTTTCCGAAGAGAGCAACGGAGGTTCGGAATTGACACCGATGTTAACACTGAATAAACTTCCTAGAAGCGGTTCTGATTCAGACCAAGAAGGCCCCGTTTCACCCTTCTTTCATGCTCCTTGCCCAAGAATAGACGAAGACGAAGTATTCGAAGAAAAACAACAAAGAAACGCACAGAACAGTGCAGTTACTAATCCCACCTACATCACTTTTAATATTGACGATGAGAAAAAGCCCCTTTCAGTCACCAATTACGTCAACATACCGAATGGTCTAGTCAAATAGTCATACCTAAAATAAAGTAAACAAATCTCACCTTAGTTTTTGTTTAAGTATGTGTTAAATGTGATTTTTAAAATATATGTTACGGGCCGTATCTTGACCTTCCTTCCGTGAATTTTATGCTTAGTCCAGGCCTACTCGTATAATACCTTCTAGCTTATGTTTTGGGTCGATAAATTATCTTACCTATATTGTTGTCTTTGTAGATGCTTTTGTCTTATATCCTTACATATAATACGTGTGTCTTTTTTATGTTGAGGATTATTTTATGTTATTAGGTTTGTAGAATATATCAAAGCTTTATTTGTAAAAAAAATATATGCTATATTATGTCCGTAGTGTTAAAGTATGCCCAAATTATTATGTATGTTCTAAACTCAATAGTGATCAATTTATTATGTTTAAAGTTATGTATGAAAGGGAAGAATTTGGAATAGAGAGCGCAAGAGGAAGTGGCTTTTTTGTTCTTTTTTGTTATAGTATTAAAAATATGAAATATTTCAGTGGCTAAATGAAAAATTATTAAGAAGACCAAAGCTTAATCACCGTGTCTTAAAACAGTAGATAAAAATACATTAAGCAATACAATAATGTTTTGCTTGCATGAAAACAGATATTAAAAGCAACTCCTTAATGTTAATATGAAAAGTAAAATTATATGATGATTTTTTCTCCACTTTTCTCTGTGCGTCATTGTGATATTTTGGTATAGAATTATGGAGACTGTGGGGAATTAAAATGGAAAAGAACTCGTAACATATTATGATAAATAATATTTATATTATGTCGCTCTAAAATATGGGCTCTACCATGTATTTTGAAAGGCGCACATGGATATTCATAATATTATTATATAGAACGTATTTATTAAGTTAAAAAACCCCACCATTTATTAAAGTATATTTAAACTACACTAGAATATAACAAAATTTAATAAATATTACTTACCTACGTATTTTCCGTATAACAGTCATTCCTTATTATTTTTAAGTTTAATTTTTAAATTTTTCTGAATGAATTGAAAGCGTCTAAATAAAACACCTGCAACGCATACTTATGAATAAGAAATATAATATAACTTTCGTTAAAATAATAATCTTTTTGTCTTAACTCTGGTTTAAATGTGTATGATTGTATGTTTAAATATTGTTGTTTTTATAACAGTTTGAATTTTTTCATGTTATTTTTTACAAAAGACTTATGAATTTATATTTATATGAAGTTGTGTCACAGTTTCACAATAGTAAAAATATTATTTGGGGTTGAGGTACCATTAACTTTCGACTACATGCACTGACTGCGACGTTTGATTGGTTTTTGCTTTTTTCATTTATAGTTGGGACAAATCTATGTTAGATGATTTAAGTAGCGTAATGTAGGCCTCGGTACCTATTTGTTATTGGGGCTAAAGAGTGTACCCAGTGGAAGGTCTTTTTTGCAGAGGGCAGCCTCGGGAAGTACCACACCTTTGCCAGTTATTTCATACGCATTAAAATTATAAACATTACTGGGCAAATTTACGGGCGACGCCGACGTGTGTATTCTACTGTTATTTTTCATACAAATTAGCGCCCGATCACAACGCCGCGTTAGCGTCGCGGTGACCTTGACGTTGCGCCGACTTTCGTCTAAAAGCTCACAGAACGTTCGTTTGAAAACTCGCAATGAGTTACCTATTAATGTGTGTAAACACAATAAATCAATCCTGTTTTGCAGCAGAATGGTACCTTGATGCTCAATAATGCTGAATATTCTTGTAATGTAATTTTATTTTGCCTTTGAAGGATTTTCCCTTAATGTATCCTTATTTTAAACATAAATATACAAAATACACGTATGTTAGGCTTTTTTGACCTAAATTCTAGGTAAGTATAAATTGTATAGCTAAGCGTAACATAATATGTTAGTTCACATATTGTTGTTAAATAAGGTGTTATAATAAATATTATTATGTAAATATTATTGGGTATTATGTTTTACAAATTATATACAAAAAATGAAACTAATAAAGTAGGTAAATATAATATTTTTGTGATCGACAGAAAATGAATGGACGCCATCAAACACTGAAACTCATTAAAATAATGTTATTGAATGTGATATTACACCATGTAATAATTCTTTGTGTTTTATTTTCAGGTAATTAAAACATTTTAGTACGAGCAGTAATGTGCAAACATTACTGTGTTCCGGTCTGAAGGGAAATGTTACCAGTGAAATTACTGGGCATGACGAGATTCAACAACTCATATTTCAGGGTGACAGGCGCAGTGCAGTGCCGCGCAGAATTTTGAACTTTAAAACACTGGGTGGCACTGTGTGATATGGGCAATCGTGTTGCTTACCATCAGGCATCTGATTTGCTCGTCTTGTCACTCGCTATAATAAAAAAAAAGTATTTTGTATGATATTGTTATTATATCAAATTAATATGAAATACCTTACTTATATTTATTATTATAATATAAAACGAGTACAGAACAATACTTAAGTTGATAAGAAATCATATAATAATGACCTTGATACATAAAATATGATAACGTAAAACACAAAAAAAAAAAATTGAAAAATCTTATTTATTATATTATAATTACTTTCGGCCACAAAAACGCTTTATGACGTCTTGAGTTGCTTCATATTTCTGCGAAGACAAAATATATAAAAACAATGAGTATTTAAACAAGTTCAAACATTTATTGCTAAAAATACCATTACCATACCATACCATCACGCCTATTTCCCGAAGGGTTTGGGTGTACGTCCCATATTACATAGGCACCAATTCGGCTTTATTTCATTTCGCCAGTATGTTACTGGTCCCATGAAATAGGAGGCGAGCCTATTGCCATTTACCGGACACAGTTCCAGACTCCAGGCAGTCGTTGAAATAATTCCTAATTGAAAAACCCAACAACACTTCTTCTGTAGTGGTAGGCCTCTTTTGCAGGGGCTCGCCTGGGGAAGTACCACACCTTTGCCAGTTATTCATCCGCCAAGCAGTAATGTGCAAACATTACTGTGTTCCGGTATGAAGGGCAATGTTACCAGCGAAATTACTGGGCATAATGAGATTCAACCACTCATATCTCAGGGTGACAGGCGCAGTGCAGTGCCGCGCAGAATTTTGAATTTTAAAACACTGGGTGGCACTGTGTCTGACATGGGCAATCATGATGCTTACCATCAGGCACCTGATTAACTCGTTTTGTCACTCATTATCTTAAAAAAAAACACTGATTGACCTAGGAATCGAACCCGGGGCCTCATGAATGGCAGTCGAGCTTACGACCACAACGCCGCTGAGGCAGTAAAGCTTATAAATAAAGGTATGATTGCAAAATCTAAAAAAACTTACATTTTTTAAGGCTAACACAATTGCTTGAGGAATAGCATTGAAAGAATTGGCCAAATGCGTTCCAAACTGTAAAATATAAAAAATACCTATTATAGAGATGACATTGAGGGTTAAACCAGGAAGATCGGCGTTTTAACCTACTACTGAATAACCTGTATATAGGGTGTATAATATATTGTTCCCAAATATAACATATAACATAAACATACATTCACGCCTTTTTCCCGAAGGGGTAGGCAGAGGTGTACCCAGGACTCAGTCGCATATTGATTGGCAGTCGAGCATACGCCCTCTACGCCACCGAGGCAGTCAAATATATAGGTAATATAAAAAGTATATATAGTATAATAAGTAACGGCGACATCCTCTAGATATCGCCATTTTATTTGAAAAAAGTTCTTAGGTGATGGGTATGACAGGTTTACTCAAACACTTGCTATTTTTAAAAATAAAATACTATTTATAACTATCATCATCATCATCATCATCAACCGGAAGACTTCCACTGCTGAATACATACCAAATTTTAGCTCAATCGATTCAGTAGTTTTGGCGTGCAAGAGTTAGGCACAACATCCTTTCATCCTTTCTCACAAACTTTCACATTAGTGGGATAAAATAAATAATCATAAATACGAGTATAAGTAGGAAGGATATCAAAACTATAAGTAATTTAAACCTACGCTTGAATGCGCGATTCCGGTCTTGGCCCCCGCGCCGCTCGGACGTCCCTACCTGCGCCCGCTGGCCGACCGAGCCGCGAGCGAGTTCCCGGAACCGGCCACCTGCGCTACCCACGTGCGCTTTCTCGGAACCTGCCACCTGCGCTGCCCACGTGCACCGCGCCTTATCGCCATTCAAGGAAAAAACCGCTTTTTTCAAAGCGAACGCTTTCTTTTATAAGCACCCTTTGTTTCTTTAAGAACAAAACCCACCTTCAGTGGTCAATTGGTGGATACCTAACGGTGCCAACGAAGCCGATTGGGCGTGGACCCGGAGCGCCCGCGGTTTCTCCTTCAGAGAAAACGCGAAAATCCGGCAGGGCTTGGGTCCACTCTCGGGAGGAACATTTCCTCTCGACAACCCCAAGTACTTAGGCACACACCCGGCTACCAGTTTTTGCTAAGACTGCCGAGTAGCCGGAACTAGCTCCCAACTTTGGCTAAGGTTGACGAGTTAGACACTCACTAGGATACACCTAGGCACACACCTCCCTGTCTCCCTGCAAGGAGATCAACCCTATTTAACCTCGCTGGGGACCTCCTCCCCCAGCGCCCGTAGGCCCTTAAAGTTTATTACTCTGAAGCCATGGACTTACGTTCATGGCTTCAAAAACATCACGGGACAATATTAGCGGAGTTGTACTCCGTACCCCTCATGTCCTCCCGTATTGCTGCGCCTTCAAGCAAAGCAAAGTCGGCCGCCGATCGGCTAACTCCGCGGTTTTCCCCTGCTAGTCCCGAACACGTCCCTTCCCGTAACCGCGTTCCTTCCCGCGACTGCTTCCGCAACCGCTCTCCTCCCCGCGGCCGCTCCCCCTCTCGCGATCGCTCCCCCTCCCGTGACCGCTCCCCCACCCGCGACCGCTCGCCCTCTCGCGACAGCTCACTTTCGCGAAACCGCTCGCCCTCTTCCGACCACTCCCGCGCCACTGCGGCGCGCCCTGTCCCCATTATCCACTTTGCGGACTCTCCGCTCTCCCCTGACTCGGAAATGGATTGTGATCCATTTCCATCCCAAATCCCCCCGTCTCTTGAGGGCTTCATTGAAGTCACCAAGAAGGGCAAAAAGCGCGCAGCCGCCACCGCCTCTCCCCCTCCTCCGGCGAAAGCCATATGCCCGGCCTCAGGCACTCTGCCATCCTCTTCTTCGTCCACTCCGGACTCTAAGTCTCCCGCAACGCCTCAATCCCGACCAGCCAAGCTCCCTCCTCCCTTCCTTGTCCACGACAAGGTAAGGTGGGAAGAAGTCAGGCACATTTTCACCGACCAAGAGGTCGAAATCGTTTCGGCTAGGTCCACTCAACTGGGCATCAAAGTCCAGGTGAGAACGTCCGATGCCCACCGCCAAATCACCCATATTCTCCGAGAGCAGCACATAGGCTACCACACCTATGCGCTGGAAGAGGAAAAACACCTCCGTGTAGTTATCCGGGGTGTTCCGAAAGAGCTCGCCAGTGACTTAATCACTGACGATCTTAAAGAACAGGGCTATCCCATCAAAGAAGTCCACCGCCTCTATAGCGGAAGGGATAAAACCCCTTTTGACCTTATCTTGGTGGTCCTCGACAAGACCCCAGAGGGGAAGGCCATCTTCAACCTGAAGATGGTCTGCAACCTCTCGGGGCTCTCTGTTGAGACTCCCCACCGAAACGGTACCCCCGCCCAGTGCCACAGATGCCAATACTACGGGCACTCCGCCCGTTTCTGCTTCGCCCGCCCTAGGTGCGTTAAGTGCCTAGGCGATCATAGCACGACCGAGTGCTCCCGCACTCGGGATAGCCCTGACCCTCCTTCCTGTGTTCTATGTGGGAACCAGGGACACACTGCGAACTATCGCGGCTGTCCCAAGGCCCCTAGAACCAGAGGGCCACAGAGACAAACTCCGTCTCGCCGCCCTATTCCTCCCCTCATTCCGCGCTATCAAGGAATCAGCCCTAAGCTGACCTCAGCGCCCTCGAACCCGGCACCACAATTCGTGCCCGCACCCCTACCCAAAACCAACGCTTGGTTTAGTAAGGAGCGCTCAGCCCCCCTGCCAACCAAGTCTTCACCCTCTGCAACGGCTCCCGCCCGAGCAGAAATTCGCCCTCCCAAGCCCCTCTTGGCCTCCCCACAGGCCCCTCCCCGAGGTAATCCGGATATTTCCTCGCTTATGTCGCTCATTATGAGTGTCGATATCGACGCTGTTTGCGAACTCAGCCGCAAACTGTCGATGGCCCCAAACGACCCCGTTCACATAGTTCAGGTCATGGCCGAACACAGGGACTTGATCCGCACGATCAAGTCCACCTTCGCCCCCCTCTCTTAAGTACTTCCATTATGGATAGTACACCTAAGAGTGTTAAACCCCACTCCCTTTCGTTGGCATTTTACAACGCCAACAGGTTAGGCTCCGGATCGGATAAGGACCAACGGGCTCTTATCCGAGAATTCCTCTCGTCCCACCAAGTAGACATCCTTCTTGTGAGCGAGACCTTTCTAAAACCAAGCAAGAGGGATCCTAAGATCGCAAACTACTTGCTGGTTCGTAATGATAGAACTGACGCTGTAAAAGGCGGCACTCTTATCTATTACAAAAGGTCTCTTCACTGTATTCCTATAACCACTCCTCTTACCGATCTCGAAGCGTCTTGTTGCCGTATCGCGATGTCCGGCCATCAGCCCATTACTATTGCCTCTTGCTACCTCTCCGGTAACAAGAAAGTTCACAGGAGTGATTTTGAGTGTCTCCTCTCCCTTGGAGGCGCAGTCATTTTGGCCGGCGACTTCAATTGCAAACAAACCCTCTGGGGCTGCAATAGATCAAACGTGAACGGTCACGATTTGTACTCTCTTTCGGAGGACCTCAATCTTGAGGTCATTGCTCCCAGCTCCCCAACCCGCTACCCTCCAAACCCCGTCCATAACCCCGAAGTGCTCGATATAGCGCTCCTAAAGAACGTAACACTCCAGTTGCGCTCTTTGGAAGTACTACACGAGCTCGACTCTGACCACCGACCAGTCCTGATGAGACTAGGCCCTGACCCTTCCGACAGACTGACTCGAACGAAAACGGTAGTGAATTGGAAGCATTTAGGAGAAACCCTAAAGGCCATCCATTCACCCGCTCTGGACCGAATCCCTGACGACATAGTTACCCCCGACGATGTCTCCCGCTCGATCGATGCTCTCACTAGTCACCTCCTCCACACTGCCATCGGTGACTCCTCCAAGCAGGTACCAGCCGAGGATGACCGACGCTGGGCCCTGCCTGAGGATGCGAGGGAACTACTGAGAGCAAAGAACGCAGCCATTAGAGCATACGACTACAGTTCCACTGAAGTGAACAGAGTCAATCTACGGTACTACGAACGAGCAGTTCGTACCCGTATGAGTGAACTCCGCAATCAGAGGTGGGAAGATATACTTTCGGGGCTCGAGCCCACTCACCAGGCTTACTGGCGGTTGGCGCGAGCCCTGAATAATGACACTGTAGTCGCAATGCCTCCCTTGACCCGACCCAATCTCCCTCCCGCGTTCGATGACGATGAAAAGGCCGAATGTCTGGCCGATAGCCTCGAGGCGCAATGCAGCCCCAGTCTCGATCAAGTTGACCCTGTTCACCTCGCTGCGGTGAACAGCGCAGTCGAACTTAAATCCTCCCTACCCCCCTCCGACCCCATTGAGCCTATAAAGGCTTGCGAGGTTGAGTCGATAATCAAGGATCTCCACGCCAGGAAAGCTCCTGGTGCGGATGGTATCACTAATAAAGTGATCAAGCACTTTTCAACCCCCTTAGTCTACCTCTTAGTCAGCATCTTCAATGCTGCTATGAGCCATTGTATTTTCCCCGACGCTTGGAAGACTGCCGACGTCATCGGCATTCACAAGTCAGGCAAAAAGGCATCAGAGCCTTCTAGCTACCGCCCTATTAGTCTCCTCGGCTCGCTGGGGAAGATCTATGAACGCCTCCTCGTGAAGCGTCTCTGGTCAGTCACTAGGTCCCTTAACCTCCTTCCTAACGAGCAGTTTGGCTTTCGAGCCAAACACTCATGTGTTCAACAAGTACACCGCATCACGGAGTACATCTTAGAAGGTTTTAACATGAAACCGACCCACTTCCGCCCTCACCCTCAAGGGACTATAGCGGTCTTTTTGGACGTGGCGAAAGCATTCGATAAGGTGTGGCACAACGGCCTGATATACAAGTTATATCAGTTCGGTGTGCCGGACCGTCTTGTACTCATCATACAAGATTTTCTCAGGGCTCGAAACTTTTGCTATCGCGTCGAGGGAGACCGCTCTTCTCCCCACCCCATTGGAGCTGGAGTCCCTCAGGGCTCTGCGCTCTCTCCTCTTCTCTACTCGCTATATACCAGCGACATCCCTCGAACTCCACTTGTAGAGATAGCTCTCTTCGCTGACGATACCGCTCTCTATACCAGAGGGTGGAACAGCGCCCACTTGATCGGCCGACTTTAAAAAGCCCTTCGCTCTTATGGCGATTGGTTTAAGAAGTGGGCCATCACGGTTAACCCGGATAAAAGTACAGCAATGTACTTTCATCCCACTAAACCTAACCCGAAGAAGCTATCTCTTAAGCTTCACAACCAGCCTGTCCCCTGGGCCTCCCATGCAAAGTATCTTGGCGTGACCCTTGATCGTCGACTCACCTTCGCGAAACACGTCCAGATCGTCCGAAACCGAGCGGCTTACTTCTTAGGCCGTCTCACCCCCCTCCTATGCCAGCGCAGTAAGATGTCCCTTAGAAATAAGGTGACACTTTACAAAACTTGCATACGCCCCGTCATGACTTACGCCTCAGTTGCGTTCGCTCACACGTCCCCCGTCATCTTGAACCAGCTTCAAGTCATCCAAAACCGTTTCATTCGCAAGGCGGTCGGCGCTAGCTGGTACCAGCGAAACGCCGACTTGCACTGCGACCTGGAACTTCCCTCCATCCTTCAATTCATGAAGGATTGCTCCCGCCGCTACTTTGACGCGGCTCCCCACCACCCCAACCCCCTCGTAGTCCAAGCCTCGAACTACTCGATAGTTCAAGCTGGAACTCCTCCCCTCCGTAGACGCCCTCGCAACGTCCTGGACGACCCGGACGACTCTATCGCTGCCGTCACATCGGCGGCGCTATGTTCGCCCAATCCTACGAATACACGCAACAGACGCTCCGTTTTCGGTACTGGTGCCGTATACCAGATCCACCAACTCACACAATCACAACACCGACCTCGCCGGCGAGGTCGAAGATCTCTCAGATCCTTCAGATCGGTTAGTTTCTCTCCAAATAATCAAACAGATCAAACCATTGATAGGGCCCTAGGACACTCCCCTTCTGGGGTGCCAGGGCAAGTCTGACCCCACGTATTCTGGCGACGGCCCAAGCCGAGGTTCGTACCGTCTAGGTGCCCTTGTGCTAGTCGCCCTTAAACTTTGGGTCGAGCGCCTCCTGCGCTCACCACTGCCCGGTAAAGCTGTAGAGGCCATCTGAGGCCAACAGCATAGGTCAATTAAAAAAAAATTAAAAAAATAAAAGAAAATACTTGAATGCGCCGTACACATCTCAGATCAACTTTGACTAAAACCACAGCTAAAACACATGTCATATTAACTATAACTATCTATACATATATAGTTCACGAAAGTATTGAAAGTACTGTATTCAAAATAATTTCAAAGATACTTGCAGAGCCAGGTGTCGCCGCCGTCGCTGGTCTCGTGGTCGTAGTCGTTGTTGCGTTAGTTGCGTTCTGACTCCTCACCACAACTACAACACAAACAAACACGATAAATAACTTTAAAACCCAACCAGCCATGTTCACAGTTTCAAATAACATATATCTTACACTACTTACTTGGTGCCTTTATATACGCAATCCACAAAAAAATACCAAACAATAGCTTTGTCCACACATGACGCGAGCGATGAGCAAAACGGTCACAATTCTCGGATTCTGTGATATGTTAATTTTTCAAATGTATTCAAAGCTGACAAGAGTTGCCGAGGGCTTTGTGTTTATCTAGTTAATGAATATTCAACCGAAACGGAGTAATGTAGATGAGAAGATGCATTCAAAAATTACCTACTCCACTTGGCAAATATTTTTGCTCCTTATTACCTACAACTTAAAAAACGTAACTGACGAAGTGTATGTGTCATTGATAATGGCCCGTGCAATTTGCTCAGTGTGAAGTTTGCACAGAAAAAGAGTTTGAAGAAGAAGAGTTTTGGCAGGAAATCAGGTGAATGGAGCGTTGCATACTTTTATGAACAGTCAGAAAGTGTCTAAAAAGACACGACTGGCTGTGCATAGAGGGGTGCTTATCCCCACACTTTCGTATGGTAGTGAATGTTGGGTCTGGCAGAAGAAGCATGAAAGTAAGATTAATGCTGCTCAGTTATTCATCCGCCAAGCAGTAATGTGAAAACATTACTGTGTTCCGGTATGAAGGGCAATGTTACCAGCGTAATTACTGGGCATGATGAGATTCAACAACTCATATCTCAGGGTAACAGGCGCAGTGCAGTGCCGCGCAGAATTTTGAATTTTAAAACACTGGTTGGCACTGTGTCTGATATGGGAAATCATGATGCTTACCATCAGGCACCTGATTTGCTCGTCTTGTCACTCACTATAAAATAAATAAAAAGAAATTCTAATTATAACTACCCAAAAGTAGTAACATCGGCTCTAGCTACAGATTGGAACACTATGTAGTATGTAGAGTTGCTGATCGATCTAAAAGAGATGTTGTGGTAGGCCTCTTTTGCAGGGGGCCACCTGGGGAAGTACCACACCCTTGCCAGATATTCATCCGCCAAGCAGTAATGTGCAAACATTACCGTGTTCCGGTCTGTAGGGCAATGTGCCAAAATGGCAAGCGAAATTAGTGGGCATGACGAGTTTCAACAACTAATATCTCAGGGTGACAGGCGCAGTGCAGTGTCGCACAGATTATTGAATTTTAAAACACTGGGTGGCACTGTCATTTGCTCGTCTTGTCTCTATCATAAAAAAAAAGTTCTACACACCAACGGATATTATTTTTCAGCATCAGATTTTGAGCGCACGGTGCGTCCTGTATTACGAGATATATACGTAAAGCTGCATGAACTCATGGAAACGAATGAAAGAATGGCAGCCCACCATTCGCTTCGGTGCATAACTACATCTGAATGTTCGAGCTCAATGTAAATTATTTTCCCGGCTGTGTTCAAATACATAATGGAGTATTCACACTCTAACCACAGAACTAAACTAAAGTGAAAAGAATTAAAAGAGAGAATACTTACAAAGATTTTATGGACGTACAACTATAGGTGAAAATATTACCAAATTTATGTTTCGTATTCCCTGTCTCCTCCGATAAATTCATTTATATCCTGAGTTTTTAAACTCAAGTAAACTACGTATGTTCTAATCGTTATTATTTTATTAACTCACATTACTTATTTACTTATTAACATTACTGTGTTCCGGTATGAAGGGCAATGTTACCAGCGAAAGTACCGGGCATGATGAGATTCAACAACTCATATCTCAGGGTGACAGGCGCAGTGCAGTGCCGCGCAGAATTTTGTATTTTGAAACACTTGGTGGCACTGTGTCTGATATGGGCAATCATGACGCTTACCATCAGACACCTGATTTGCTCGTCTTGTTGTGAGTGATAGTGAGTTGATAGTGTAGTGTATCATAAAAAAAAATTAAAAGTTTTGTGAGGATGGATGGATGGATGTTTTTTACTCTTTCACGTCAAAACTTCTGAATCGACTGGGCAGAAATTTGGTATTTAAATAGTAAAGACCCTGGAATAACACATAGGGTACTTTTCTTCCCGATATTTCTAACCGAAGACAACGCAGGTGAAACCGCGGGGCACAGCTAGTACCTATGTATAGGAACAGGGGAATATAAAACCTCGATATGGTAAACTTTTTACAAGACCGTGTCAAATTATTAAAAAATGGCGTATCTTCTTAACGCCGACATAAAATTACTACCTAATAGGTATATACGAGCACATAGCACGTAGAACTGATGGCCGATGGGGCTGTAAAGTTATCGAATGGAGACCACGGACTGACAAGCGCAGCGTAGGACGTCAACAAGGTGGACAGACGATCTTCTCTAAATGGAAATGTATGGGGGAGGCCTATGTTCAGCAGTGGACGTCCTATGAAGTGATAGATGAATATATACCGCTTCATAATTTATGATACCCTGGTATTTATTTCAAAAGTTATTTTCAAATATTCACACTGGTTGGTGCATATACACCTTGTAAAACATAGCTTGATATACGTGACAGCTGAACAAATATAATTTTTTTTGTCAAATTTCTTTAAATCAGGTACCTACATAAATGTTATTATGATACAGGCATTTGATAATTCAAATAATTAATCAAATACCCTATAACAACTTAATTTACAGAAAAATGGCAAAAATTTGATTTTTGTTCAGCTGTCAGGTATTAAGCTATTTTTTAGGGCTCCGAACCCTAACGGGGTGCCGAAGGAGCCCTATTACTAAGCCTCCGCTGTCCGTCCGTCCGTCCGTCCGTCCGTCTGTCACAGGGCTCTATCTCATAAACCGTAATAGCTAGGTAATTTTCACAAAACATGTATCCCTAATGCCGCTACAACGACAAATAATAAAATTAAAAAAAAGTTTATAATTAAAGGTACTCTCCATACAAGCAACATGTTTTTGCTCAAAATTTATTTCTCGATTTCGTTCGTGTATTGTGAAAACGGCATCAGCTAGGTATTTGATTTTTTCACGGAACGTTAATGATTAGGATTGCTATAATATGAAACAATTGAGCGTTCATACAAATCACGATTTTTTTTCAACGTTTCACGCTGTAACACCATGGCAATAGTTATCTACTTGAAAATCTTACACAATATGGGTAACTATAATAGCTATAACAACAAATACAAAAATTAAATAAATTAAAAAATTCAAGGACTTTCCTATACAAGTCACTTTTCCGACTTATTAAAATCAAATAAGACTAATTCTGACTAGAGTTTTCGAAGAAGATTTCAAATAATATTTGGCAATACACATATAACATTGTCATGATTTACCTTATATTATACGAGTAAGATACCGTATCCTGTGTAATATTTATAATCTAGATATCCATTGCATACCATCATCAGGTTATCTGTATAAAAACTCCTTGTGATGAGACTGCCGGTTACTTACAGTCTTCCTTATTATTTCAAGTTTTAACCAAAATCATTGCCACCTACGTTCCCTTAACTAACAACCCTTAAAATACTATATCTCTAAATATTTTCAATACGTAAAAATCATAGATGAGAAGTACCTATTGAACAGCAGCAGTGAGGTATTTTTACCTATTTAGGAACTGTTAAATAAATAGATAAATAATACATAACATAATATTACATCTAAGCCACATATTGGTATTTTTGTAAAACGACAGTTACCCATTAAAAACAAAAATAAGTAAGTAAGTATAATAAAATCATGAATTTAGTAAAATACTACAACATCTGCTCTGTTTTTTTTTTTGGAAGCTGGTCATTAAGATTGAGTCTGGGACAAATAGTTCATCGTCAAGTGGCACTTCAATGGACAGAAAAAAATGGATAAACAATGTGTGAAGATTGGTTTCAAGAGGAACAATAGAGTCCGAATAGTACAAGGAACGTGTTTTTCAATAAAAGTGGTAGACCCGCAGATTTTTTATGATACTTGCTTTAGAAATTGACGTTTGAAAAAAATTTATTATGTGACTTACTTGACCGACAATTGTTTTTTTTATTAATTTGCTGTGTAAGCACAGAATACTAATAAGGGTGTAAGGTACATTAATTTGATGAGAGACGTGATTTCTATAGCTATATCAGTACATACGGTGGAGAGTGAGGAGCCTTTCACATGCGCGTCCCAACACGCATTTGACAAGTTTATTTACAAGATAGTGGTACATTTTTTTCAGTAATTCTGTGTAGGCACAAGCACTACTGCTAAGAGCTACACAGAACTAGGGATACTATAAATTAAGGAAGAAACACCACAGAAGAAATAGAAATGACACCAAGTATGAAAGCCCAGTTTCAAGTCTCGCCGCTATTCTGAGATCAACAACAATAGATAATTAACTCAATCTTCATTTGAGCTTCCATTAACAGTTCAGTGATGACAGTTGGTACGAGTGTTACTTTACCAAAACTGAACTGAACTGAAATAGTGGTTGTCCTCATATTTCATCTTTATGCTCTTACTATAGATTGCAATTTTGTGTGTGCAATTTTAACCCCTAACCGAAAATAAGGTTCGTTATAATATGTTTGACGTGCCTGTCTGTAGGTATATCGGTGTAAAACTGTGGGGCAATGGCGCTGCGGAATGAATGAACCGACAGTTACTGTGAAAATAATAAAATCAATAATACCTACAGAAATCTTTATTTATTTGCCATTTATCTGCCACACAAAACGTACAGTGTGGTCATATAAAATTTTAAGAATGGTCTGTAAGCCTACATTAGGATAATATGAATAAAAAAATGACGACAGCACTTAGCACAAAAGACCATTGTGGTCCACATCCGTATCTCGCGTGCTGCAAAAACGAATGTACGAGTACATATGTATTTTTAATGGATGTACCTACCTGCAAGAGGTAGTATTGGTATCATCCATCCTTCCATCCATCCACCCACACAAACTCTTGCATGTAATATTAGTAGGAAGTAGGATAGGAGTAATAAAAAAAACCTTAAAAATAATTTTTGTTCTCAACCCTTATTAAATCCAGGTGCACTACCGCACGAAAAATCGAGTATTGTAATAAAATACAATAATAAACAAATAACTGTTAATATCCTAAACTCTTGCGGCATAATACATTAACTTGACTCGATCATCATCATCATCATCATCATCATCATCTCAGCAAGTAATCCATTACTGAACATAGCCTCGCCTCCCCCATAAAGGGAGGTTATGCAAATATCCGCCACACTTGGCAGGCGGGCTTTCAAGCTCAGTTCGATAGTTTTTTTGCACTTTTTTGTTGATTTGATTTTTTTTTCTTTTGACTATATATAAATATATTACTGATTCTTTTCTATTTGCAATTGGCTGACAAATTCACGCATGTATTCAAAAATCTATCGCCTGCCGAGTCTTTTGAAGCTTTTCATCGCGGCGCCCAAAGCGAGTTTGATTGTGTCAAATTAAATCGATAGGCTAAAATCGGCTTCGCTTCCGTTTTGTGTCGTTGTTGGTAGCTCAAGTACCTGTTGACCTTTTTCCCAGCTTGATGTAGGCGTAGGTACCTAAATCTTTTGTGTACCTATAAGTATAATGCGGTGTACGGATAACTGGCGGCCAAATTATTTTTGGTTAAATACTTCAGGGTTAATACAGTTTTCATTTGAAGTTCAACAAACTCTGATCAGAGATTTACAAACATTTATTTGTTAAACAAAAATAATGATTGAAATGATTTTGTTAAATGAAAGAATAAAAATAAAATGTTCTAAAGTAGACAACAAAACTGAAACTTTATTTAAAATACTTGCAAAAGATGGAAATGTACGAGTCGAGCTTACAGCACTCACGGATAGCACTGAAATAGAATTATCAGTCGTTTCACCCAAAAAACTGCAGTAGAGTGGTTTTAATTTTTTTTAGCTTTTCCCGGGTAAAACGGCAAAAGTTGCGGTATTGGATTTGATAGCACTAGTCTACCATGAACGAGTGAACACACTAAGTATGTGTTATAAATGTCCTTTCCACATATACTCGTATATATATTTAAACGCCTAGTTGGCTTAGATGGTAACCCCCTCGTAGTCCAAGGCTCGCCTAATCCTACCAATATACGCAATCATCGCAAGATCAAACCATTGATAGGGCCCTAGGACACTCCCCTTCTGGGGTGCCAGGGCATGTCTGACCCCACGTATTCTGGCGACGGCCCAAGCCGAGGTTTGTACCGTCTAGGTGCCCTTGTGCTAGTGCCCTTAAACTTTAGGTCGAGCGCCTCCTGCGCTCACCACTGCCCGATAAAGCTGTAGAGGCCATCTAAGGCCAACAGCGTAGGTCATTTAAAAAAATTAAAATAAAAAATGGCTCAGATGGTAGTAACTCTGCTTTCTGTGCCGCTGGCCCCGGGTTCGATCCCCGGCCAGGTCAAACATTTGTGTGCATGAACATGTCTGTTTGATCTGTGTCTGGGTGTTATAAGCTTATATAAGTATGTATATCAGTCATCTGGTTACCATAGCACAGGCTTCTTAGCCTAGTTTGGGACCAGATGACCGTGGGTGGAAGTTGTCTCATTTTATTATTATTTAAATAGGTAGAGAGAACTATCGTGAGTTTTGAGCATGACCACCATCCACTATCCGCCGGTATCAAGGCGCGGCAAGAAGGCACCTATAATAATTTTTAAAATAATGCAGTGTCGGAGGATTTCTCACTTTACTAAAACATGTTTGCGGAGGTCTACGCAATTTAAATACGGAAATGTGGCGGGTGTATATTCCGGAGCATTTTGACGTATTCTACCGTATTCCGGAGAGGCCGGCGGCGCATCCGGGGCCTGATCCGCCGCGTCGCGCCGCCGCTGTTCACTCGGCTTACACAGGAATTACCTTATTACAAGCTCGACTCCGACGAGACATCTAAGAATTAATTATGCATTCTAAGCGCACCCAATTTCGGAAGAATTTTTCGACGAATTGGCCTTAGATGCCTTTCTTGTCGAAACTTTTTCATTGCCTTCAAACACTGAAACTTGTTATTACATATGAAAAATAAACAACGAATATTTTTTTATAAATATATCTACGAGTATAAACCCGGACAAAACGTGAAAAATAGTTGATTCGAATGTTTCGATTCGTTCATCGACATTTATTAATTGATACTGCTATTTTTCAAAGAGAAAATATCATAACTTCATCGTATACGATTTATTCATAAGATAAATATTATGATTGCGAAGGTGCCTTCTACCGATGTAAGCAAGATTACTTTTCACAAGTAGACCTATGAATCAATAGATATATTTTTGTTTTTCTCGGTGGCTTTGAATTGCGTAGTATCAATGATTATTAAAAATGTTAATAACTGTAATTACTTAAGGAATTTACGTACCTAATTACTACTTACGATAACAATATTATAAACCTAGCTAAAAACCTAGCTACTAATCTCCACTGAATTAAGTAGATGAAGTAAATATATAATTTACGAGTAAGTGCAGAGCATCTCTACAGCATCTCTATTTATACCAGGCGTAACACAATTTGAGAAGCTAACTCAGGATGTTGGGGGAATTCTACTTGCCTTATCCTTTCACGTAGAAAATTAAATGTCTCAGGGTAATATCCGAAGGTTCCGACTCTGTTTTTGGCATTTGATCTACTGTCGTGCTACTTTTGAACGCTTGAATTCCTGATTGCGAGAGCACGCAATTTACTCTAGATTGGGGATTCGAAACTCTAAAATGTTAAACCTACTTATAACTTGGTAGGTAAATAAAAATTTTTTTACGCATTAGCTTTTTCACAGCTTTTGTGCATACAAATTATTGAAAGAAATTAAAATTTAACCTTAAGGTATTAAAGTATTTATTGGTCAAGTAATTAGATTATAATTTTATTTATAAATAAAGTATCAACCGTTAACAGGATACAGGACCTCTTAGCAGTTCGATACAATCCTATGGAAAATTTACTAAATCAATGTTTTGTATTCCCTTGTTTCCTCCGAATCCAGTAAACCTATTTGATATATACTCGTATATATATATATCATGATATTTTAAAGTTGAAGTAAAGTATGTCCCTATCATTTTATTTTTGTTTATAAACTCTACATTTTTTTTGTAGTGAACGTCCAATCACGCGAGGTTTTAAATTAAAATGACAGGGACATAGGTTACTACAATATCAGGATATACATTTATAGAATTGGTTAATTATATTCGGAGGAAACACGGGAATACAAAACATCGATTTGGTAAATTTTTCATAGGATTGTGTCAAATTCCTAGAAGGCCATGTACGCTCTTAACGACGACCTGCGCGAAGCGCGCAAGCGACCACGCTCTACAATGACTAGGTATTTCCTTCTTGAGACCGATGTGCATTTTGCATTTTCGTTTCCACTTAGTAATTAATATTTGTAATTATTTATTAAGAACAAAATAATCAAGTAATATAAACAATTATTTTGTTCTATTCTATAATATTATATTCTTTCAGAAATCCGTTAGTAAATATTATATTTCATGATAGCAATATTACGGAGAGAGGTTTCTTTTGTTTTCTTGTTCACCTCCCCGAGATATGATGCAGTGCGGACGCCGCATTTGCATAAAAGCATCCATTATCCACAGCTTCGACCAAATAAAAAATCAATAGCGTCGGTCCACTCTCCACACCTATGCGCACTTAATACACGTTCATAATACCAATAGGGAAATAGCTTTTATTATTATTTTACATTATGTCGCTCGAAAACACGGGCTAGGGCCAGGTCTTTTAATAGGCGTACACGGAGACCACTTTTTAAGGCTAACGTGCCCTCTGCAGGGCCCCCCTTTGAGCTTTTAATATAAAAAGTAATAGATAGCACCTATCGGCGTCCATCTCTGAAACTACCTACAGAGGATGAGCTCAAAGACAGCCCCCGCTAGGTGCAAGGAAAGAAGGAAGGATTGTGAATGAAAGCAAACACTGAATAGGGAATTCCCTATTCAGTGGAAGCAAAGTACCTACTTGATTGGGCTGGACTATAGGAATGTTTTCTAGATGGATGGTAACCGGGCCGGGTAAGGCGTAGTGGTCGTAAACTCTAATCCCGATCATAAGGTCCTGAGTTCGATTCCCGGGTCAAGCAAAGTGATATTGGATTTTGTCATCAGGAATTATTTCAATAACAATCAGGGGTCTGGAACTGTACCCAGTAGATGGCAAATACCTCGGCCCTTATTACATCGGACCAAAACTTAACAGGCGAAGTATGGGTACCTACTATGGGACTCCTGGGTACACCTCTACCTACCAAAAGGAAATTGATGTTATGATATTATTATTAGTCCACATTATAAGTTATACTTATAAATTATGCACATCTGTTAAAAGCATGACGCTTTTACTTTATCTTATTTCTTCGAAATAGTCACCATTTAAACTATGAATACTTGGAATAAAGATAAATTAGATGTACCTACCTATTGTTATAAACCAAATAAAATTTATTTCTAGAAAACATTGTAAGTAAATTCAAAAACTTTTTCACCATCCGGCATTTAAAATAATAAAATTTGACACACAAAATTATAAGTATATTTTATAAAGCTCGTAATTGAAAAAATTAAACCCTACAATTTTCATGTGTGTTCTTCAGTACATTCTATATTGAACATCTAAGCAAATTCATAATGCAATATGATATTTTGTCCAAATAATTATATTATTTTTAAAAAATACTACATTAACAGTACATTCTCGGTATAACATAGATCTCCAGCTCTTATAATAATAAATAACGAGTATTTATTGTTATTTTCTTTGTGAACTAAGAAATTTAACATAATTTGTACTGTAATTTGAGCCGCAAATCAAAGGCTTATCGTGTAGGGAAATAGATCATGGAGAGGTCATGTCATAGAGCTCCTCAGGTGTCAAGCGAGCTATTATCAATAACGATCGGTGACCGATCCAAAATTGTATTTTGACCGATGTATCAAATGTATCGATGTATTGGTTCAAAATGAGCTCTTTCATACCAAAATTTGAAATCATAGCTCTGATACGAATAACTACGAGTACATATTTGCGTAATGTTGCTTTACCTTAGCTATATTCTACGTAAAAGGTATTATGTTAAAATAAAAGTAGAACATACGAGAATACGAGTTTGTACATAATATTATATCTTATGCCAGCAAGTTATCATCAACTCAGCCGTTGGAAGTCCACTGACCCATAGATTTCCAACTAGTCCATTTGTACGCGGCTTGCATTCAGTCAGTTCCTGTGGTCTTTACTAGGTTATCTGTCCATCTAGCGTCGTACGCTGAGCTAATATTAGATATTTTTAAAACGAAACGATGATCAAACTAGTTATTAACATTGCAGACAAGCTTTTAAGCTCAGATCAAAGTTTGCATTCCTTATTACATGCCAGTTTAGTTATTTGCAAGATAATTAGGACATGAATAGCTATGGAATGCCCGTGGGTCTAATTGCATAAGTAGATTGGGGTGAAGGTGGGTCGTGAGGCAGACACAAATCATGAAGGGACCACGTCTGCCGGCTGGTGCCACCGAGTGCCACGTCAGCACATATGCTTGCTTGACACATTACCTTTTATGACTAAGAAGCCTGTTTAGGTAACCTTTATACTTTTACTCGTACGGTCGAAACGATTTATTCAAAATCTTACGTTACAGATAGGTGTTCGCAGATAGGTTGTCTGACATTGTAAACTACAGCAAAAGTGTGACGTAATAGTGTTCACTAATAAAAAGCTGCTGTTTCGTGAAGCCGACTTACTAACAGTCCACATAAGAGTTTGATTATAGCGGATGAAATCGAAATAAATATAAACTAACATTGAATTTTGCTGAATCTTCTTGAATTTTTGAAATCATTCATATTCATATTGCTGTGGCGGTACCCCACCTCCTCTATCCATGGTTGCGTGAGAGCCTTCTCAGGGTTCTCAGATTCAGAGAACGGACAGCAGCGTCTACTGCTTGAAATGAAAACATCGAACTGCGCTTGCCTGCCAAGCATGGCGAGTATTGGCAAAACTCGACCTTATGGGGGAGGCTATTTCCAACAGTGGACATCCAACGGCTGATATAGTACCTAAAACTTACCTTTACATAAAATAAACATTTCTGAAGCTCGCCGTAAATGTTGTAAGTCAAGAGGAGAAGGTTCCAGAAAATACAAAATAGGAACATTTACTCATCATAATAAAACTAAGTCCCATACCCCATATCTCAGTTTAATATTTGGTACAGTGTTACATGTGTGCAAAAGCTTTGGCGTGCAAAATTAGTGAGTTGTAAGAGCGGGCGGTGCAGGCCACCTGTTCCGGCCACGGGCACTAACTCAGCGATACCGGATCCCGCCGACGGTACGTTTAATTCTTTGGTTATGGCTATGAAACACGCGGATCTGTTTCGATATTGATTGTGTGAGTACGAAAACGAGTAAGAACGACGCCCCGCAGGTGGGCGTCGTTCTTACTCGTTTTCTTTCTTACTCATTGAAACACATCCCATTACCTTGTAACCCCCCATTGCCTTATGTCGTGTAGACAATATGGTGTAACGTATGCGTCGTTAAAGTTTCATGAATAAAAAAAAAAACAATAATAATATTTCTGAAGTAACCGGTATCTAAACGTATCTGTATTTGGAAAAACAGGTGGACTAAGTCTGTGACAGTTTGGTACCTACCCGAGTGAAGGATAGCGATGTCGAGGCAGATATCCATGCCGATGCGATATTCAGATGACATTGACTTTGTGAGATCCGATGGATTAGGCTCTCACAAGACCACAAACACTCTCACAGTAGAAGTGTGGAAAACGTTTAATTGCTTAATATCTGCTGTCAAACTGCATACAAAAAATGACGTTTGACAGCAAAATGTACTGCTATTGTTACGCGATTGCTTGTTCATAATACCACCCCGGATAGAGTGACGTAACCAATAGGAAACTTATATGTATATAGCTGGATATACCCAGCTGTGGGTGAATACGGGCGGAGTAGTTAAATATATTATACAGACCATTGATATAAAGAAAAGGGGAGATAAGGCTTCTCGAAAATGGCAAGCTTAAATTAGGTCCCATTAGGTCCACATACGTCAGTAAAGTCGTACGACTGAATAATATTGTTGTCTCGGTCGCACTTCGGTCTTAGGTACGTCTTTCTATCTTTATTGTTCATTATATGTCACTGTGTAAACTACACACTGAGCAAGTTGCACGTGCCATTTATTGAGTAAGCGCTGGGAGAACGTACCCTATCTCCCCTTTTCTTTATATCGATGATATAGACTCTATATTTACTTTTTTACGACATTTATTATACTTAATTTAATCTGTGATTTGGTGGCTCGAATGCTTTAGCGTTGCGGTTTCTGCTTCGTTCGGCTGCTACTGACTATTAAGTTAATTTCAATTTTTCTTTTTTCTTTCATTAACGCGCTCATTGTTTGGGTGAATTGTTTCGCCATTCATGTCTTTGGATAATATCAGCTATTTCTTTGTTTCCTTTTAAACAAACATTATTCGAACAAGTTTGGTCTTACTATTTTACTGAAATACCTTATCTATACTGTAGGGTTGATGTTATTTTGTGACGCGCATGCTACGGATTCTGTGAACGTTTTGGTGGTTTTATGGAAAGTATTAATGGAAACGTGTGATTTCACGGAGATCTATGGCATGTGCGAGGGCGCGATGGCAACACAGGGAGGTGGATGCCAGCGCGACAGATGATTGTAGATACGTAGTACTAATTATAGTGATCTGTGATTGTAGAGCGAGATTGAAGATGGTGGGCTTGGAATAAATCATGTAAAATATGCTGAAGTGTTCGAGTATTATTTAATGGAAAAGGCACGGCTACAATACTAATATCAAGACATTTTTATAACAACGGAAACATAAAAATCCCACAGAAATCCTGAAAATGAAGCTCGATAACAGATATTCAGATGCATAATATTTTAAACTTCTCAAGTTTGCAAACGTAGTATGAAAATTGTGCTTGAAGTTTACACAAGCATATATTTGTATAAAATATGCGCTAGTATAAGGACAAGGCTAGTAAGGCTAGTATAGTAAACCTTCTAAAGTTACTGTTATATTTTTTGGAGTTCGTTTGACCTCAGATGACAAAAAGAAGACTAACATTGTTGTAGTCTTATTAAATCATTTCTCGAGTACCGTGCATAAAACCGTTTATTATACCTAGACAGCATAAGATTGCGTCACTATCTTACTTTTTTGTAACGTCTTTTTGTGTCTTCTGAGATTTTTAAGTATTGGAAGTTATTTCACCCCTCTTGCTCAAATAGTCCGTTATTGTTGCGCATAGTTGCGACAGAAAAGTGTAGAAACGGAACAAATTTAAAGTGTATGTGTTGATTCAACTGTTTTCACTGTTGTAAAAGACAGTGGCGCCCCCATTATTTTCTACTCTTTTCTGTCGAGATATACCAGAGCGGAGATAAAATTACTTTTCAAGCTCTAGGGTAAAGTTTTTTTTATTTTTGTCTATTACCAACGAGATTATGTTGTTTGGTTTCGCACGTATTGAATATTAGCCAACATGTTTCAATGAAATTAATAATTTTATTGTCTCTCAATCTATCATCTATATCTACAATTTATATCTCGATTTCTGTTTACTATAGATCCACTAATTCAGAATCCTATCTCGTATACACCATTGCATACGAGGTAGTTTTACTCCCGAACGAGAGCTCATGAAAGAGGCCCATTAGTATCTCTAACCCCTTTGTGTAACAATTTACTAATAAACCTAGTCATATATATATATTGGCCTTAGCGTCTCTGGCAGACGTTTCAAACAATTTAAGTTTTAAGTCTGTATAGAGCATTTTTTCTTATGACTATATAAACCGATTCGGAAACTGCATGCACGTCCACATCTAGGGCAGATATGTAATGTGACAGGTGGATTTTGGTCACTAATGTGCCTCTTAGTTCTCTTATTCGCCAGAATCACAAACCAGGTCTCGTCGTGGCATTTCTGTCCATCCTTTAAAGATTTTCTCCACTCTACTCTGTCCTCAGCAAGTTCTTCCCAACTCTTAGGATCGATGTTGAAGGTGGTCATATCGCGCTTGGCGCAATCCTTAAAACGGAACAGGGGACGTCCGACAAGTCTCTTGGCGTCAGCAACCACACCGAGCAAAACTTGCCTAGGTAAGCGAGAGGATTCCATGCGGTGTACATGACCCAGAAACCTAGTCATACACACTAGGTTATACACACTAGGCAAGACAGGCAGGCATGAGCGATTTGACTGTTAATGCATGCCTGTCATGCACCTAGCGTTTATGGTTTGTTTTTTGCTAAAGGCTTAGAAACTTAGAGCCCTATATCCAAGAACTGTTTTAAGTGTGGTATATATTCACGTTAATATTTAATAAGTTCATGTGCTCGTTTCTTTCATACATATATTTTATAAAGAAAACTGCCTTCTATTTAGTTTTTGTTGTCATAGTGTAAAGATTAAAGAAAGAAGAGTCTTTTGAAAGTTTCCACTTTATAAAAAGCACTAATGGTTTTTCAGACAGCCGATGCGGCCGACGGCGGCATAGTCAATTTTAGATTGAGACTGGCTTGATTAATGCTATACCGTATACCTTCTATTTTTATCGGATCGTATAAAAGTATTTGCTCTTATATACCGTCCAATCTCAAAAGCCGCCTCATTGTAAGTGTTTTATGTTTTCTAGATGAGGCTCTAAAAGCATAGCATTTATTTAAGGGCATTTAGGGTTTATGTTTTTTTTTTTATGATAGTGAGTAACAAGACGAGCTAATCAGGTGCCTGAAGGTAAGCATCATGATTGCCCATATCAGACACAGTGCCACCCAGTGTTTTAAAATTCAAAATTCTGTGCGGCACTGCACTGCGCCTGTCACCCTAAGATCTAAGATATGAGTTGTTGAATCTCATCATGCCCAGTAATTTCGCTGGTAACATTGCCCTTCATACCGGAACACAGTAATATTTGCATATTACTGCTTGGCGGATGAATAACTGGCAAAGTTGTGGTACTTCCCCAGGCTGCCCCCTGCAAAAGAGGCCTCCCACTACAAAAACTAAGGTATTATGTTCGTGTAATTATGTAAAGAAACTAATTACATTTTCGACTGAATACGAATATACTTCTGAGAAGGTTCTTAAAGAATAAATAATAATAATAATATCTTTATTTCAGGCATTAAAAGTCACCCATATCACAATAATACTTAGAATCTAAATTAATACTAATACTACACAACATAATATATATAAAAAAATAAAAAATAAAAAAAAAATACAATGGGTAGTTAAAAAAATAATATACTTATTTTACTACGTATGTAGTAAACTCTAGAGCACACAATAAGTTATGTTAGTACCATATCCTAAATACATAAAGACTAGATTTCATGAGTACGCTATACGAGTATGTTTAGGGTTTGTGGACAATGAATTGAGGGTAAGCAAATTGCTCACGGTTCATATTACGTCATAATCTAAGCTCGAACTTGGAGGAAATAACATGACCAATCAAGTAGGTAGAGTGTATTATAATACTAAAAAGTACCTACTTACCTTGGGGAATATAACGCGACATAGGTCCAAATTATAGGAAATCCCACTTCTCACTATGAATGCGAAAGTACTTACGTATTAAGCCATGTCTAGTTTTCACTAGTAAAAAGCAGTTTTTACTAAATGCGTTTGTAATAAATACAATTAACTGATATAAACGGTTGAGTTTTAGGTAAAACTAGTTTTAACCTTGAACGTTAGACAAAACTAGTAATTACTAGAAATTATTGTTTCAGAGAATTGATTTAATTAACAGCAATGAAGCATTAAATAAAATAGAAACATTAAAATATTATTATATTCTATATTACAATATTAATTGAGAATATTTGTGAATTGTAACAATTCAATGATTTAATAATATTCATAATATAAAAATCATAAAAGAACATTTCTCTTCAGGAAGATCAAACAGATCGAACTTATTGACAATTTTAATTAATACCTTACACATCTAACAAAAGTATTATAAAATCATATTAGAATAAAAAAACGGTTCTTTTTACACGTCACGCGACCTCTGACCTTCGTGAAATCAGTTTTGACTGTTCGTTAAAATGCGTTTTGTCTAGTTAAAACTGGTTTTAACTGACATTCATTTTTGACCCGCAGTAAATTCTAGTTTTGAAGAAGGCATTTAGTGATAACTAGTTTTAACTTTCTAACTAAAATAGGGTTTTACTGTAACTCGTACCTACATTATAGGTATAATTCTAACGCCTAAATTACTGAAACCATTTTACGTTATACCTAGGTTATATCCTAGGAATAACTCATTTAGTTATTTTCTTTTTATTACATTATTTAAAAAAATTCATTCCGTGTAGCCGGTAAAATCTCATTCGAAACCAATTCAATTGTCGTGATTGCAGGTTTGCGTTTGACAATTAGGCATAAAGCCGTATGTTATCTCATTAAGTAGATGTGTGTTTGTACGAACCACCCTGGGGTTGCTGTGGCGCCGGAGGCAGTATTCCAAACACAGGCGTTATTTGTCATTAACATTATTATTATTGCGCTACAAATCCTGAAGTCCGACGAATAAACTGCGGTGCGTGTGTCATTTCAGTTTAAACTCGTCATTATGTGGACGATTACCATGAATTTATCTAGTCAAATGATTTGAATACTTTTTCAATACTCTCTAAACCATATTTCAATGACTAGCTATGCCCGCGGTCTCACCTGCTCATAAGTTGCGACCCTAATGTTTTATTCCCAAAAGTTCAGCCCAATCGGGTTCAGTAATTTTGTCGTTTAGAGTTAATAAACACAAACTTATACTTCTTAAATTTATTAGGACTATAAGGATGACATGTGCATAACCTTTTTTTTTTTTCAGTAAGTACCTAACACTTCAAGTAATGCCAATTCTTACCTTGATTGATACCTTTGTGACGAAATAACAGCCCAACTATAGATAATAATAATATGGGACAACTTCCATACACGGTCATCTGGTCCCAAACTAGGCTAGAAGCCCGTACTATGGTAACCAGATGACTGATATACATACATATATAAGCTTATAACACCCACACACAGATCAAACAGACATGTTCATGCACAAAAATGTTTGACCTGGCCGGGGATCGAACTCGGGGCCTGCGGCAGAGAAAGCAGAGTTACTACCATCTGAGCCAACGAGGCTGTCAAATAATAATTGGTAATGAGAATTTTTTTCTAGAAGTCTAGTGGTACACTTCCTCTACAAGGTGTTTATTGATTCTGCAGACCTGTACCTGCACATCTTACCTACATAGGTAGAGGTAATAGGTACACACTGAGGCACGATGTCGTGGTATCTCCTCTCCATACGACGCTTTAATCCTTAGAACATAGAGCACTGGAAATATCAAGCGTTACTTCCAGTAAGAAAAATCTGCCGGTTTTTCCGGGCGTCGTAAACAGGTATAAAACACAATTTCACATGATCACACAACTAATCTTAGAAAACTTTATAAAAAGGATAATATTATAAGATATTAAAGTCACTAATTGCTTACAAAACGCTACATTTCCTGTCACTACTACATACATACGCGTATTATATTCAAACGCAGAACCGCAAAACCAAACAGCCCCACCCAAAGAATGCATCGTGATTATGTAGATACACACATCCAGCTGCAGGCATATATAACATTAACGTGCTACAGGTGACTAATTAGATGCGTTGCACCGACAGAATATTATAGGGAATAGATAGAATATACAGATTACCCGTGTGAACTACACGGGTATGTGACTTCTACTTCTGCTTACCTTGTTATTTAGATTTATATGCCTACCAATGCATAAAATGAAATGTCAAAATAACAAGTAAAAGCTTGTACACATAGAGGTGGGAACATGAACAAATTGTTCAACAAAGTTTGATGAATCCTGTTCTAAGTGCTCTAAACTTAACTCCGACACCGTTTACCGCCCAGTTTGTACCAGGTTTGATTAACGGACCTATTCGATGTGACACCGCTGCCGATATTCCAACACTACTTTAACCACAAGCTACCAACCATAATCGCTCCAATCTGTTGATAACTGCGTCACAATCAAATGGTTAGTCAGAATTTTACGACTTATATCGAGGATCTTTCACTTTCGGCGTATTTTTCTAATTTTATCATTAGACTTTAAGAGGTTACATGAGTGGTGATTTTTCCATACAAACGTATTCCCGTGTTTCCTTCCTAGATAACTGCGTAAGAGCTATGGTTTTTTTTTATAAAATCTAGGTCTTCAGTGAGCATGTCCCTGTCATTTTCATTTTTCTACAAACTCATTTTTAAATGAAGTATGACCCTTTAAAAACGTGAAAAACTATCCCAGTTTTACTCGCGTAATTAGACGTTCACTAGAAATAAATGAAGAGTTTAGGAACAAAAATAACAGGGACATAGCCTAATTCATCTTCTAATTTTCAAGATATAAATTTATGGATAAAATCAATTATTCTCGGAGGAAGCACGGGAATACAAAACATCGATTTCGAAAAATTTCCATAGGATTATGTCAAACTGCTAAGAGGTCCTGTATCCTGTTAAGACGACCGAATAAAGACCGCAGGAACACTCTGGATGCAAGGCGCTTACAACCCGACTCATTACTGTTTATCTTCATTGACAAAAGTGTCAGATTGTGACCTATTTGAATAAATCTTTTTGACTTGGACTTTGACTTTGAAGCAGTTTGCTTTAACCCCATTGGTTAGTCCAATGCTCGGTCACTATGTGCTAGCAGTGTCTTAGTGTCTTTAGTGTGTCTTAGTTTTGTAGCCACAATTGAGGGACTGCTTACGTTAAAATGGTGTCCTGGTGAAATATAGCCCTAACTCATACTCGACCACAAGTTCACATTGGTTGGCCAATGTACTCACCTACTGTAATCGCTCGACTCCAGTTGACAATTTACAGGAATACCAGGGTTGTGGTAGACGCATCGATATTAGTCGCCTGTCTTAATAAATGGCCTCTACGGATGCTTTTCCTTGATTTACGTATGTGGCCACGTGCACAGCCTACGGCAGCTTCCCAATATACTGCTTATATCATAAGGTATTACAAAATTGCGTAGGAATGGAAACCTACTTAAGTGGTACATCTACCTGTTTATATATAAGTTAGTCTCTGCACATTGCGTTTTTAACATAATTAATACTGGATTTTATTCGATTTGCGTTTAAAATGCATAGAGGCCAGCATCTGCGCGTCGTCTGAGGTAAAAAAACTGCAATAATCTCCTAAATTTTCAGATTTTTCTACTTCCCAAACTAATTGATCAGCCTACCTATCTGATCAGTCCATTTATAAATTCAGGGTAATCAATTTGGATCTTCTTATAGGTTCAATGTCATCATCAAGTGGAACGACATTTATTGTTGTTTGTTATCTACACTAAAGATATAATTACAATAATGGCGATCGTAACTTATTGTTTTTTTTTTCAATATTAAATAGGTTGTGCGACTGTTACACAACATGATTTACGTTCGAGTAGACAAGAAATACCTCTCGTGAGTAATACGTGGTGTCGGCATGCGAGTTTTTACGCGGTGTTCCACGTCTTTTACTTCAGTTCTGATTTATTTTGCATGTGATAAATAATAGGGTATTGCACGTCGTAATGACGATAATTATATAAATGTATAAAGGTAAAGGTAAGGTAATATTTGAGGAGGTAAAAAAAAATATTTACTTGTAAAACAACTACTTCGTTGTTCAGTTGAAATTAAACCATTTAAGAGCGTACGTGGCCTACTAAGAATTTGGCACAATCCTATGAAAAATTTAATATATCGATGTTTGGTATTTCCCTGTTTCCTCCGAATATAATAAACCCATCCTATAAATTTATATTCAGATATATTTATAGTGAAGTAACCTATGTCCCTTTCATTTTAATTTTTCTTATAAAACTTTGGTTATTTTATAGTGAACTTTCAAAAATCCCAGCTTTTCTAGCGTGATTGGACGTTCACTACAAAAAAAAATCGTTTAAAGAGTATAAAAAACATCGATTTAGTAAATTTTCCATAGGATTGTATCACACTGCTAATAAGTCCTCTTACCTGTTAACTAGATAAGTAATATAACAAAGAACAAAAAACTGCCTCGGTGGCGTACTGGGCGCAAGCTCGACTGCCGATCATGAGGTCCCGGGTTCGATCCCCAGGTCAGGAAAAGTTGTTAAATATTGGATTTTCCCATGAATGATCTCAATAACTGCCTATAGAGTCTGGAACTGTGCCTGGTAGGCAATAGGCTTGCCCCCTATTACATGGGACCAATAACGTACTGGCGAAATGTGGGTGTACCTACTATGGGACTGAGTCCTGGTAGTTCGACAGAAAAGAGTAGAAACGGAACTAATTTGAAGTGTACGTGTTGATTAATTGTTTTTACTGTTCTAAAAGACAGTGGCGCCCTACACCTCTGCCTTATACCCATTCGGGAAAAAGGCGTGAATATATGTTATGTTAATATAACAAACCTTTAAAACATTAGGTACAGACCTATTTGAAATGCAGAATTTATCTGTTGCTCTTTTCCAATGCTATCTCTTCCAGCGCTATTTTATATGACATTTATTATTATTTTATAGTTATAATCAGATATCTGGTATAGTCACCGCCACATTGGTTGCTTTGATTGGATCCATTGTACACTGTGTGGACAATCCGCCAATAGGGCCAAGGGATTGAATAGGATAATATTATGGAATACAAGTCCCTCTCAGTTTGTGTTCAGGAACTGCACTAACAAGTCGCATCAAACAATGTCATAGATACATTTGTCTAAGAATTATATGCCTACATTTGTATCTGATATCTAGGAGTATTGTATTTTCAAATAGAGGATCTCGGCAGGAATACCTAAGTATTAAAGAAATGAGGGGTAAAAATAATAACTATCGGTAATAAAATGGTGGTATGTAATCAATAGGAACAAATCGAAATTATAGTAGCAGTTGGAACACTCCTAACCTTTTTTAATTACCGCTTAATTTGTAATCTAAGCATCCCTAAAGTGCATTCAGAGCCGGATCCACTTTTATAGTCCTTTTTAACAATGTAATATTGGTTTGAGTTGCTTTTAGACTAGAATAGCAGGTGAAAATACGACAAAGCGCGAATTTAATTAAATTCGAAGCCAGTTCGCAAACTGACTCGTTAATGTGATAGTGTCGTTGCTGGTACCTGACCCGAAACTTTCCTCGACTTCAAAGGAAACTCAAAACCCGCATTATGAGAATTGTTTTACAAGTTTTTTGAAACAAGATTCTGTCCAGCCTTAAAGGGAATACGATCGTAATGAAGTTTTCACATTTTAGAAATCGGTTCACTGGATCTGTAGTATGTGGTTAAAAGGTTACAGCTCCTATAAAAGCCAAACGGAGGGCTTCCTTAAGAATCTTTTCATCAAAACGGATACCTTTCTATAACTTCTTGTTTTATTGTAGCGTCTGTGGTCCAGCCGGAATATGCCCGGCTTTAAATCCGGAGTCCCATGGATCGAATCTCACCATGTGAACTTTTCGCCTGGGCGCTACCGTGTTTCGGATGGCACGTTAAACTGTAGGTCCCGGCTGTTTCCTATAAGATATGAAGGGGGCAGTCGTTAGGTCATCGAAGACATTGTAGGAATCTTGGCGACCTGAAACTATGACAATATGCGGGATGTCCACATAACCCATATGAATTGACTCGAGCTGTGTAATTGGGGTAACCCGTTCTGTTAGAGTATAAATTCAAATATTTATAACTGGATGACCTAATGGTCAACTAAGTTGAGAATTATGTAGTATATAGGGCATACAATGTTCAGTAATACAAACAATGTCCTTACTGCCCAACTGCTCACCTAGTTGAGCAATCTATTTAAGCAGTGGAGAAATAAAGATCTCATTACCATATGTATTTTCTTTTTTCCTTTAATATTTAAGTTAGTTAAGTAGTCAATTATTAGTTGTTCTTTTTAATTTTTATGTTGTTTTTAATTTTTATAATTTTATTTATAATAAAATGATGTAAAAAAATAATTTATACCCTAGTTTTATAATTAATGTATACAATAGCAGGTTCTAAAAATTAAAAAAAAGACCGTAAAAAACACACAGGGTACATACAGTTACAGAAACAATTCAAAAATCAACACCATTATTGTGAGCCTATATTTTTCATACATAAACTCTCCTTGCACACAAAAACATAAAATTATGGTCTTAGCCCTCAAGTACTATTTTTTAGCGACCTTGAGTATAATATGCCTATATAATACATACATACATACAGTCACGCCTTGTTCCCGTTGGGGTAGGCAGAGACTATTTCTTTCCACTATATACCACCTATATAATAAGATGCTGAATTCCGTTTTAAGGACGTCCTACATCAACCAAAATGGTAAAATGGTAAAATGGTAAAATAAAAAAATAAGCCAGATTTTTCCTGAATACGCAAAAAATTGCTTGAAAAACGAGTGAGTGCAGATTGTGATATAATATTATGACGGATGATAGACTGGAATAGCGGGAAAAGAGGTGTCCGAGCCCACCTGATGTGGGATAAGGACAGGAAAAACATGAGATTCTTCCCGAACACCTCACTGGATTCTTAAAATTAAAAAAAAATGCTGATTGATATTTTCTAGAACATATTTAAGGTAACATAGAAACGGAATAACATGAATGAAATGAAATGAAATGAAATGATAATATAATAAAAATGAAATGATGAAATGAAATGAAATGTTTATTGTGATAAAAACGACACGAAATCAATTACAATTATCACACAAGAAATAAAATATATTAGCGGAGAAAATGCAAATAAAATTAGAAACAGTAGCGAAATTCTAATTAATAATAAAAATAAAAAATAATATGGGTCAAATTAAATTAAAAAGACAATTATTATTTACATTATTCCATGTCATTATCTAGGTCCGGTAGTGCAATAAAGTAATTTAGCGACTTAATTCCCATACAAAAGTCACGATGTAACTACCTACTACACAGGCACAGCACACATGGACTTTTTTTTACAAAAGCGCAAGAGTGTGCGTGAGATGATTTCCCATAGAAGCGGGGAGCCGAGAGCTCAATCTCGCACGCGGGGTGAGGAAGGTCCGATTGGTGGGTGGATGAAAGTGTCGATTTTACCTATATACATATACTACCTATATTATTGTCTGTTCTATGGTATAATGTATAGGTGTGAGAATAGTTAGGTGGCCGGCGATAGGGCGGATCCGACACAACACGTTTGCGGTTGCTGCGGTTGTGTGCGCTCGACACTTGCATTACACACCTAACATGGACCGTACACAAAGACAACTTAACCTAAAAGGCACATATCATGAATTTTAATATGAAAACAAAATCTTCATTCGTGGCGGGATATGCGGTGGAGGATGGTCTAGTTTTTATTGGATCGTTAAGACTTGTTTGCAGAATCATTGAATCTAATGAGAAACGAAAAGGAGTGGACCCGGCGGCTATGCAACATCACTACATAACCTTGGGGAGAGCGTACTCCCTAAAGCGTCGTCTTTTAGGTTTAGTTATCTGTGCGCATGTAACATGGACCATACATGTCCATGTTAGGTACGATTGTTCATTATAAGTTATCTATAGCGTGTAGGATTTAGTCTATGATTTAGGCCATATCGCCAGACGTATAGCCTCAACGTGGGCAATCTTGGCCAACAAATTCAGGTTACTTTAATCATATTATCTGATTTTAAGATTATGTGTACTGCAAGTCGTTTTCACATCGGCGGCCATTTTTAGCGAGCATTCTTAGGTCCTTTATTAGGAATTAGGTAATGCAAACATATCCATGAATGGGTGTGTTTATTTACTTATGAATACAGTTAATAAATTCTACATTCATAAGATAGCCAGTCTTCTCTATACTATCCCTCTCAATAAAAAAATACATAAAGGTAGGAATTAGGTACGTAACATAAAGTTCCTAAATATGATTTGGTTATTATATAACTACTGGTGTAGGAAAAGCGGCTTTGCCCGCTCGCAAATATGATTTAAATAGCAGTTTTATACTAAAACTTTAAAGCCCTTTTGGACCCCTTAGAATGTGAATTTTCAAAAATCCTTTCTTAGCACTCGTCCAGTCAACGAAAAGTACCTACATTCCAAGCTTCAAGTCTCTAGGATCAGTGGTTTGGGCTCTGCGTTGCATGTCATTCAACATTAAGGATTTTATAAAATGATTAGAGAAATTGACTTGGTGGCGTAGTGGGCGCTCGACTGCCGATCATGAGGTCCCGAGTTCGATCCCCAGGTACGGCAAAGTGGAATAAATGATTTTTCCATTAGGCATTATCTCAATAACTGTGTCCGGTAAATGACAATAGACTCGCCTCCTATTACATGAGACCAATAACATATACTGACGAAATGTGAGTGTACCTACTATGGGACTGAGTCAAGGATACACCTCTGCCTACCCCTTCGTTAAAAGGCGTGATTGTATGTTATTTATGTTATTACAGAAATTTCAACCTAACCTAAAAAATCTCGCCGCTATGTGGGCTATCTATTCGTACGTCCATTTACCAATCAGTCAAAAAAGCGAGCGGGTTAAGTGCGACGCGACGCGGCAGAATCCTTACAACAGATTCAAACGCGGGCGATTAGCTTTATTGCCGGAAAGTGCTCTAGCTCTGAAAGAGTGGCTCTCCATTTACTTAGTACATCCGCATTTATTTTACTCTTGCTACTAAATACATAGCACATTTTATAGATAGGTATAGCTTAATTTGTTAGGGTGCTATTCGGCGACTGACTGCAGTGACTAGTTTTTTCATAGAAACATAAACATAAGTCACACTCTTTTACTGTTGGTGTGCTCTACTTTTGTTACTATCCTGACATACGACTTTCGCTTCCTCCACTTCCATCACATTCTTCACACATGCACGTCGGTTATGTGTACTTTGAACAGGCATTTAGGACAATATCCGTTTATTCATGTGTATAATATAACACATGAGTCATACAAGAACTGACAACTGATAACTGCCTGCAGACGCCGAGTTAATATGAGCACTTTTTAAATACTTACTTCCTACTATTCCTTCTAATATTATAAATGCGAAAATTTGGATGGATGTATGTTTGTTACTCTTTCACATCAAAACTACTCAACCGATTATGCTTAAATTTGGTATATACGAGTATAGATATTTTATACCTTGGAATAACACATAGGGAAATCATTTTGTCTAATTACGAAATAACTAGGTTCATAAACAGGTAAAATAGCATAGTGTCTCGTAAAATATCTAAGCGATGTCGAGTCATATTAAATATTATTTAGTAGAGGTAAGTATAGTCCCCCACTGTAACCACCGCTCCATTAAAACTTACGCACGTGTTGCTTTTCAGGCATACCTCGTTACATACTCGGCTTGCCACTAACTCACTTTTTCGCTCGTTGAAAAACACTGAGTTTCCCTCAGTCTAGGTATATAGGAATCCCCCCGATGGGTTCCCGCCTTCTCGCGGCGGTGGGGGTCAGTAACCGTGGTACGGATCCCACGGTGAAGCCAAGAGGAGCCCGAGGTGGTCGGCCACTTCACTTTCCTCCAGGTAGGTGTGAGCGGCCGAGTAGGTTGCGGTGCGTCCCACAGGACGCAACTCAACTGAGGCGGGCCGCGATGCGTAACGTAGCGCATCGCGGCTGAATGGTTGGGCCGCGGCGGGAGAGAAGTGCCGGTATTGCGGTGCGCCGCTCTTCCTGCCTTCCGCGGCCCAAACGGGGTCACCACCGGTAGATGGCGAAGGCGGTGGGGTCGCAGGGGAAGAGGAGTGTCGGTATTACGATGCGCCGCTCTCCCTATCCTCTGCGACCGAATCGGGGCGGAAAGCCAACGGCTTGTCGCGGTGTGTATTGCGCCTCCGCGTGTCCCTATGAAGGCAGCATAGGGCACAGTGGATCGCGCAGGTGGGGCTCTTGAGTCCTGCGGTGGTGGTGGGCGGGAATGGGTCTTCCGTGTCCTCTCGCATGTAATCTATTGCGTTCGAGAGGGCACGGAACACCCTTCCAAGCCCTTAGAGTGAGGAGGGCTCTCTGCTTTCCCCTGTGCAGATCTACCCCTGTACCGGGGCAACCAGAGAGCCTCCTGCGCTATTTGCGCGTGGTGGTGGGCGGGAATGGGCCTTCCGTGTCCTCTCGCACGTTCGGTAGGCGTTCGAGAGGGCACGGAACGCGCCCTTCCAAGCTCTTAGAGATGTGGAGGATGATTCTCCGCTCGTGTCCATGCAGAACTCCTTCTGTGCGGTGGCGACCGGAGAATCAGAATCCTGGGGCCCGGGCAACGCATGCGGGGGTATCCGTTGCCCACCTAAAGGGCCTGCGAGGAGGCGCGCGCGTGGTACCGCGCGCCCCTTGGGAGGGTTGGGGTGAAGGATTACCTTCACCTTACCGTGGCGGGGTCCTCCATGGAGGACCAAACGCCGTCGGGGCCGCGGATGAGTGCTTCGGCGTACCCGCAGCCCCGACACATGGCGTCGCGAAGGAACACCCCGGGGTTTTTTAGTGGGTATACCCGCCGGCACAGCAACGTACCGACGTACGGTGTTGTGCTGGCGGGGAGTCCCACATAACCACCCTGCGCTCCCCCGGGTGCGGGTGGTATGCGTCAAGCATTTTTCCCCGGGCACCAAAAAAAAAAAAAAAAAAAAAGGTATATAGGAATATACCTAGGAATATAGGAATATAAATAGGAATGATATATAGGAATTCTTTTGTTTAAATTCAGAACAACTTTTAATAAAATATACGTGTAAACATAAATAATACCTATACAATCAGTGTGCGGCGTGGTTACCGGCTATAGTATAGAACCCCACCCTCTCTGCCCGTGGTTGCCGTAAGAGCCGGATAAGGGTTATCAGTATTTTTACGAGAACAATGGACTTTGGATCAATAGGAATGAGCCATCAGAAGACGGGTCCAGAAGACGGGTAGCAGCGTCGCGTAAAAATCATCAAACTGTGGCCAACCCGCCTGCCAAGCATGATGAGAGTTGGCAAAACTATGATGATGAAACGTGTATACAGAAAAGTGTATTAAGGTGGTTCCGCCGACATCATTAGAGTCCCGAACCCCAACGGGGTGCCGAAGGAACCCTATAATTAAGCCTCCGCTGTCCGTCTGTCTGTCACTGGGCTCTATCTCATAAACTGTAATATCTAGACACTTGTAAGTTCATTTAATTTCAAAAATATTCGCTGTATCGTGATAATGGTAAAAGCTATATAATTATTTTTTTCACAGAATTTGTAATAATATAATTACTTTACTAAAATGTAATATAAAATAAAATTAAAAATTAAAGGGAGTGTCCATGTAAGTAAAGATTTTTTATCAACGTTTTTTGCAGTAACGTAACAATGGAATTATAATGATATGTACTTATTTTTTTTGTAAAAGAACGTGTTTTTATAGTATCTATAAGAACAAATAAAAAATTAAATTTAAATAAAAATTTAAGGGGATAATATAAGAAACATGTTTTTTCATCGGTTTAAGCTCTATCATAATAATGGTAATAGGTAGATACTCTAAATTTTCACAGAATATGTGTAATTATAGCCACTTAACCACAATAATAAAAAAATATAAATTCAAAAATTAAAGAAACTTACCATTGAAAACCCTTATCCAGCTTCAAAAGTTTAAATGTTTAATTGGACAATATTGCAGTCAAAGTCTCAATTAAATAATCTAAGAAACTTTAGTATGAATTTATTCAATACCAAGCATACTAGAAAACTGTCTTTAATCAAAATTACGCACATTTAACTACTATCCTCTTAAGTTGATTAGGCGTAGGCACGAGTTCCTGAATTTTTTTTGTTGCTATTGATCCCTTTATGTTTTTGTGTGAAGGACAAGTGGGGTACCTATAATCAAAATTACGCACATTTAACTACTATCCTCTTAAGTTGATTAGGCGTAGGCACGAGTTCCTGAATTTTTTTTGTTGCTATTGATCCCTTTATGTTTTTGTGTGAAGGACAAGTGGGGTACCTATTCAGAACTTCAAGTGGCAAATTATAAGAATAGAGACCCCAATTCTTTTTGTGCAATATGTTTTTGTGACGTTGGGAAAGAATTTGGGACTTACTCGGCCAGTTATTTTATCATTTGTGTTGTTAGGTACATTTAGTAGGTGATGGGGTAAGTGACATCTGCATGTGCAGATAGATAGATGCGAGTACATCATGCGGTGGTTAGGAACCCTTTTAATGCGATTTCCGTGTTGATAAGTTTATTTTCATTACATTTGACATACAATTTTTAAGGAACCAATGACGATGATTGAAGTATTATTTCATCGTTTATATTTTATTTTAAGTACCAAGTAATTATAAAGTGGCACCCTATCTAGATATACTACAAAAAATACGTTTTAAAACTGCAAATCAGGATTTAAAGTCTTTCCTTATAAAAAATATTGTTTTTTATCTGACTGTACAAAACAGCTTTGGTGTTCGAATTGTCGGTGAAAAACATATTAAAATTAAAAGTGTCAATTCGGACACTTTGTCCGAGTATTTTGTGTCCGAATCGTCAGCAAGTCAGGAATTCCATAGTTATTAATCTAATAAATACCTATTTGCTGTTTTAAAACGTATCTTTTTTAGTATAACTGGATATAATATATCCAGATATACTTACATGCCACTTAATTTATAACTTAGTTACTACTTAAAATTAAACACTAATAAGAATAAATTATATCTCATCGTCATTGGTTCCTTAAAGTTCGTATGGGAAATGATATCGTCGGAACCACCTTAAATCAAACACAAAAGACACACAATTTTTCAACTGTGTGAAACAACTCCTTACAAATAAATAATACCCTCTACACTGTTAGAAAATATTTGAAAAATGACTATTGTACTCAAAAATTAATGCCTAAGGTCTCTAATTCTATACAAACCTCCATATTTACTTAAATATTTAGCGTAATATAATATTGCATCATTTGCCTCTTTACAGCTTATTATACTTATTTCATTGACTGTTAATAATTATGTGCGTGTTACATTTTTCTTAAGAAAAATGAATGACGCGAATTATGTGTCTCACATTACTATTTATATTGAGTTTTTATACTTATATTCTATTTTTTTTAACACCTGGTATAAGTAAATCACTACCAGTTCGAAAGTCAGATCAGACATCGACAAATTTGTCTTGCACACGACATTGCTGATTCATACGGGCTGAGTGAATATAAAAGATAGATATATATATATATATATATATATATATATAGATAGATAGATAGATAGCTTTAGTCAGTTATTTTAATTGAAAAATTACACTCACTTGAGTATAATGTTTCTATAAGCCAGTGCCAGTGGGTAATGTAATGTAATGTAAAGTGGACTCCTTTTCCGCACTTAGACTCTATACCTGGTCCGTTGTACGTGAAGTCCTGGCTAATCTAGCCAGCCTAACTTCGCCAAGAAGCTCAGAAGCTTCCTGGGAACTTCGCAGGCTTCGCGGAGTGACCTCACTGTTCCGAGGATTTGTTCACGTTGAGGGGTTACTGCCTCGCATTCCAGGACTACGTGGGCAACCGTTTGTTCCGCCATAAAACAGCCTCTGCATAGAGGACTGTCTGTGGCGTGGGTATTAAACTTTCATAATACCCACTGGCACTAATTGCCTCAGCAACTCCCCAGTCTATTTCAATATGCAGGAATTATCAGCTTAAGTAGCCGCTGTAAGCAGATTTTAGTCGATTCTAGGAACGATTTGTGGCGAGAACAAGGTCATGCAACACATGCCTTATTATACCCTCGTATATGTCCGTCCGTCCCTTGTGAAACGGAAATCTAGCGCCCGGCCTCTTAACCGCAACACTTACGCACGTTGTTCATTTAACTGTACTAACCAAAGCTTCCGGATAGCTTAGGTAGTGTACCACCGTTAGCGAGTTAGCCATGGATGATTTTCTCGCTAAAAAAACGTACAATAAGCATTGAACTTTTATATAAACTAAGATAGATACGTTTTACCCTGATTTGCGTTTTGAACTCAAGTCAAGCTAATTGGCTTGCTATGCAGTCGCACCTTAAATTATCTTGCGCCGATGTCACACGTAGCTGTGAACCTGTGTTTATCTCTTTCTGACAACCGAGTTTTATATATCTCTGCTATCTTTTATTTTAATGAGTGATGGAAACAAAGCTATATGCTATATATAGCTATATATATAAGGGTATATTCTACATAAGTAGGAATTTCGCCACGTTTTTGGGATGTTTTGAATGAGTATAACGTCTATATTCGTATGAAAGCTCATCTAGACAATATGGTGTAGATGTCACATGAATGTAACATGAAGAAATACAATTCTTTTTGATTGCCTCAGAGACACAGAGGAGATGAAACCTCTTTCATCCTGATCTGTGCTCAGAGACGTAGTGGTGTGGAAGCGGTACTGCCGATCATGAGGGCAATTGTTATACTTAGGATTTTTCCATTAGTGAAGAAGATTAGATGAACTTTACTAGAAGATATCATTGTCAATTGATCATCGCAGCGCCAAAGATGGAACAACTTCCCTCAACTCGTACAATAGAACACTAAAACTACGTCATCAGTGCTCGTAAAACCCTGTAAAATTTATTACATTACTTACTTATTATTACAGATAAGTAGAGTATTGGAAAACATGCGCCATTCTAGCATACTTCACTTCAACCAAAAAGTTTTCATTCGTTTATAATTTTTATACAACTTTTTTACAACTTTTTTTTATCAAATTCTATAGATGCTGTTAAGAAATAAAAATTGTCATGGTTACTTGTTTTGCAATGAAGTCAAAAGTGGATATTACTTACTGAAAAATTTTTTTATGTATTCACTTTTTATATTTTGGTTGGCAACAAAAATGTTAAATGGAAAATAATTTCTTGTAAATATACAGATTTTCGAGTAAGTATAAAATTTTTATTTAGTGAGAATGCTGCTCATAAATGGCCTGTTCTGGACAGTGACCTTTCTGTCTAGTTGGTTCAGTAGTTTTCACGTGATGACGTAACAAACATAGATACACATCGTCAAACTTTCGAAATTATAGTATACTAGCTGTGCCCCGCGGTTTTACTCGCGTAGCGTTCCCGTGGGAATATTAGGATAAAAAGAAAAAAAAAATAATTAAATGATAAAAAGTGCTTTTTATGTTATTCCAGGGTCTAAACTATCTATATATATACCGAATTTCAACCTAATCGGTTCGGTAGTTTTGGCGTGAAAGAGTAACAAACATCCTTCCATCCTTATAAAATTAGTAGGAAGCAGGATTGGTCCGGTGCGGTAGTTTACATGGTTCTAATAATACTAATATATATTTTTATTAGCTTTGCGATAGTTTATATGGATTGGTGAAGGAAGCCATTGGTGATTTAGTGTGAGAGTGCAGATATAAAATTTTAATGTCCTAATGTACGAAAGTAGGTTTGAGACCATGTCGAGACTTATCATAAAGTAAAAACAGAAAGCAGCTAAGTAATGAAATTTTCTTCAATCATCGATTATATACCTACCCAAATAGATCACACTTTACATTTGTGTTATAAAAAAAAATCGCGATAAAAACGCCCTCATTAAAATATATTATCATAATTATTGGTTGAACTTTACAGTGAAAATAAAATTATGAAGATGAGAATGGCATTAGAAATACGTGAAGTTGTAGTAAATAGGTATTCGTAATATTTTATAAGACGTTAACGTCTAACAAATCATAGACTTTAAGACCAGCGACATGTCATTCCCCTGGCTTTCGGTAGGTAACGAGACACATACCACCAACTACTTGACTTACAACACAATTTCTTCTCGTGTGAAAAGTCGCAGTGCGCATACCACACAATCACAGAGGTCAGAAGAACCTCCCTATTACGTACGAGTACATGCACTTGTACTTTACGTGGTTGTAGTGGTAGGGCTCTTTTGCAGGGGGCCGCCTGGAGAAGTACCACACCTTTGCCAGTTATTCATCCGCCAAGCAATAATGTGCAAACATTACTGTGTTCCGGTCTGAAGGCCAATGTTACCAGCGAAATTATTGGGCATGACGAGTTTCAAAAACTACTATCTCAGGGTGACGGGCGTAGTGCAGTGCCGCGCAGAATTTTGAATTTTAAAACACTGGGTGGCACTGTGTCTGATATGGGCAATCATGATGCTTACCATCAGGCACCTGATTTGCTCGTCTTCTCACTCATTATCATAAAAAAAAACTTCATCCCGCAGCCGCAATGGACTAGTGTTGCTAAGCAAAACATGAAGATGTAAATATTCAACGGGATTTTTATTCTATCAAGCAGGATATGTAATTAATCAGTAGACACACTTGAGCCAGGTAATGAAGAGCTTGTATACTTTACACTCCAGCCTTCCTGGGAGCTCGATGTGGAGCGCATCTGACATACGAGAAACTTGGAGTAATCACACAGCATTCGCATAACGAGGTGTATCAGGTACTTTGACACGCTAACTAGACGAAAGTAAATGGGCGATGTATCCTTCATCAAATTACCACTTAGTTTACAACTGCTTCGTCATCCCAAGAGGTGCTTTGAGGGAATGGAAATGCGAACGCACACATTTTGTTATAATTCGTGCGTTCGTGGCTACATTTGATCCTGATCCTAACATCTGGATCCTGAAAATTGAAAAAGAAATCTGTTGGAATTCTATAAATATTTAGAATGCTAATGTTTGTTGCAGTGTGTGTATTTTTAATACGTCATCACACCCAAAAGTGCTAAACCAATTGGACTAAGAAATAACTCAAGGCATAATTATTACGATATTCTTACTGAAATTATAACTATAACTATGTAAAACAGCGGGGCGTAGCTAGTAGATATATTATATTTATTTTCGTTAAAAATAACTCAACTCAAATTAAACAAATTAACAATATCTACCTATTAAAATTTCAACTTGTATGTTACCGACCGGACAATAATTGCATTATAATATTATACCATTAATTTATTGGCTGATTATATAATGAATTAACAATTATGTCTATACAAATTCACATGTAAATACATTTATTATCACGTTAATATTCAGTGTTATCTATAATATTATTTCGCGTATCAGTAACTACATATTGAATTAGCAAATTAACTTATTTGCTTATTTATTGCCAGCGAAATTACTGGGCATGACGAGTTTCAACAACTAATATCTCAGGGTGACAGGCGCAGTGCAGTGCCGCGCAGAAACTAGAATTTTAAAACACTAGGTGGCACTGTGGTCCCTTAACATTTTTAATATCTAACCCGGTGTTGTATAGAGACTCTAAATTTATTTATTTAACTCTAATTTGCATGAGTGGCCTAAGTGGGCCTAAGTGGATTTATTATTTCATAGCCACAAACAATGTGAATAATGGTGGTATATTTATAAACCTTACGTGAGCCTAAAATGCAAACGATAACAAAGAATATTGAGCGCTATAATCCCATAAACCCGAATTTATAAACGTCTGACATTTTGCAATTTAAAATTTGTTTTTCATTTTAACGCGGCGTTGGTATCTGTTATGTAAATATGGGTTCGTGGAACCGGAAAATAAGTTTCATGTTTGTACCCTTTGGCTTTGAACAAGCAGAGCAGCTTCATCGAGAGAAAGGAAGGGATCCGGGGAGCTACAAGCGCCAGACCATGCCGCGCCGCGTCGTATCACGAAAGGCTTCACTGAAACAATTTTATGAGAACACAACTCGCCAGTTTATGAATAGTAATCACATCCCTCTCCCCGCGCCCTTCATTCATTTATCTCACGACCAACCGACGATGAAATGTAGATGAGGCCTGCTGATACCCCGCACTTTTACTTTGTAATTATAAATGGCCCAGGAGCAATCGGCTTAAATTATTGGAATTTGAGTGGTCTGGAAAACAGAAAATTCGAAACGGTTTCTATAAGCGGCTCCGTGTTTTGTGAATAGTCGATGCTGGCCTTAATTTGTTGCTTATTTCTCCCGATTCGTTTTGTCTGTCAAAGTGTTCGAAATACTTTGTTGGAGTTTTGTTTCAATGCGAATTTAATATTTCTGTTTATTGTTGTGTAATTTTTTTACTGTGCCGCCACGGGCCCGAAATAGTGGGTTTGTATTATGAAAGTTCATAACTCAATTGTAAGAGGATGTTCCTGCCTCGGGAATAACCTTATTGTGAAGCAAAATAGTCTGCGCCCTTGCCTATACTATAATACATATATACTATAGTTACATTGGTACTAAACTAGTCACTGAATAAATAACGACAACTTTAAATAAAGGAACGACATTGGAGTTATATAACAAGGGTTCCTGCTAAAACTGTAACCTCTGACAACCGTTATATAGATTTAGGCCTATTTTTATGTTTTATCAGTAATATTGACATATTTTACAAAATGTTGCTCTGTTATTCTATCATCCACATTCTATCATCATCATCATCATCATGAGCCCTCGAAACTTAAACTTAAAACACGCTTTTCTAAGGTCTCTCTTTACGTCTATCACTTTGTCGTATCTCTTGCCATAGCCATCCTCATGTTTCTAGCTACCTTTTTAATCTCATCTTTTCATCGCAGCGGAGCGACCCGGAGCGATCCGGATTTCTCCATCCTATTATATATTTTCAGCTAATCCCCTATACATAGAATACGCATATATGTATGTATAGTTAACATTGAAAAATTCATGTGAAAAGAGCCGTGTCTGTTTAGTCACACAGCACCATACGTTTCTATGTTTACGGATCCCTAAAACTTTGCGGTTATTGTGGAAAAGAGCTTCAAGAGAATATACGCTATAAATTCATAACAAGGAAAACGGTGCGAGACGATGACTTTCTTCCCTGATTCCGTTGTACGTAAATCATGACTTACATTATAATGTGGGTAACATTATGTTTAAACATTATATATTATTATTATTATTAAGTCATTTATTTCGGATAATAAAATCCATAAGTAACATTAATCATCATAAGAACATTATAAACATGTCATATTCCAATATTAAGGCCAAAAAAAAATAGAATTAAATTAATTTAAATTGTATAACTAGATAAATATATGTATGCGGCGTCCACACATTGGCAGCAATATCTGTATTTGCACCAATTTATGTGTCAGCTGATATGAAAGCTCTATTATACCTTACATATATAAATATTTAGATACCTACCTAGTTCCGTATGTTAGAGTCTATACACACGGACCATAACCACACCACAACGAAACCACGCATCCACGTGGACTGCCGCTTATTAACAGTTGATTTTGCACGGACCATCGTTCCGGATGGTGCAGTCATATGCGATCACGTGTATGATACCGACTAAAACCCAGCCACACAGTAGTACAATGACAGAGACATGGCAGTTTTCAGTTGACAGAGAGACGTTAACGCAACGACGCGGCACTGCATACACTGTCTGACTGTCTGGCTGATACTTGACAGTACATAACCATAACGCAACAGCAGCAATAAATGTACATACAACCACTTTTTAACGCTGCCCTGTGGTTGCGGTATGGTTGTGATCCGAGTGACATAAACTTTAAAAACATACATTCACGCCTTTTTCCCGAAGGGGTAGGCAGAGGTGTACCCAGGACTCAGTCCTATAGTAGATACACCCACATTTCGCCAGTATGTTATTGGTCCCATGTAATAGGGGGCGAGCCTATTGCCATAAACTTTATGTTGTGTTTATCCTTTACTAAGTCTACAGACAATGTTCCTAAGTTAAAACCTTCTTTACTTACAATCTATTATATATTTTGCCTCTAGAAGTCGCAAATACAACATATAAAACCTTCAACTTTAATTCCCACATTAATCTTATTCTATCGCTTTTGGACTTAAATAGGCTTTTTAGATTTTCCATTAAGATCTATTTTTGTGCATTATTTCTAAACTCTGTGTAGTAATAATACTTGTAAGGCTTGGTAGAAAAGCCCAGTTACGAGTACATGTCATGAATATAATCTACAAAAAAAATTGTTAAGTTAAAATTAACATATAAAAATAACATACATTCACGCCTTTTTTCCCGAAGGGGTAGGTAGAGGTGTACCCAGGACTCAGTCCCATAGTAGATACACCCACATTTCGCCAGTATGTTATTGGTCCCATGTAATAGGGGGCGAGCCTATTGCCATCTACCGGGCACAGTTCCAGACTCCAGGCAGTTATTGAGATAATTCCTAATGAAAAAATCCAATATTTAACACTATTGCCTGACCTGGGGATCGAACCCGGGATCTCTTGATTCGCAGTCGAGCATGCGCCCTCTACGCCACCGAGGCAGTTAAAATTAAAATCGTATAATATGATTCTTTTATGTCATCATCATCCCCTCAGCCGTGAGAAGTCCACTGTTATGGACATAGGCCTCCCATAAAGAGGTGGTTTTTCCAATACTCGCCACGCAGGCAGACAGGTTGGCGAACGCCTTTGCATGGTTTTTACATAATTACTCTTTTATGTAATTGCCTAATTTTGTGCCTATTTCTGTGGCTTAATTTATGGCATACGTCTCCAATATCGTTGCCTACATTTCAACTTTGGTTACAAAATACTACATATAAGATAAATGACAAGTTGAAAGACTAAAGGTTTTTCTAATGGGTGGGCAATATACCAAAGAGCATTTTTTTAGCTGTTCACGACATATGTCAATCGGGGTTGTCGCGTCCATGTTGAACGTCTATCACGTTTCTGGTTATCGTGACCCTCATCTTTGAGGAAATTACTTCCTGCGTCAGTGCCGCTGTGACAACCCTGGTGCTTTCCATTAGATATTACATTACTAAAGTCATTTACTACATCCATACCATTCTACATTAAAAATGTGTACACTAATATTTAAATCCAAATTTAGTCAAATTTAGTCCAAAATTAGTCAGTTTTAATATTCATAATGGACTGTTGAAATGAAACGCAAAATATTAAGACGAAAACATTCAAGAGGCGTTCTACGGCTGAAAAATATAGTTCATTAAGAGATGTTTAGCCGAGGTAATTTAACTAGAGGCCTTAGGTATCTCCAGGGAAATTACGAGCTTTGTGCGTATGTACTCGGCAAAGTTTGGGGACTTTGTTTGGCGCAACATCAAGAACCTCATTATTGCGAACTACTTATTGTTTCGTTTATCAAACAATCTTTATTGGCGCGGTGAGCGCGCGCTCGGCTAATTTGAAACAATAAGAGGCGAGCGGGTACCGAGTGTGGAGGTAAATCGCTTAGGTATTTGAACGAATAGCTCCGGTATATCCCGGTAATTGTGGCTGTCACCCGGACAAATGTGCTGTCCAACGTGCGCCAGGTACTCACTCTAACTGCGGCCATTAGCCCCCGAGATAATCTTAAATTACTGCCGACACACTCGATTGTTGTCGCTACATACAACTGCTCCTTGTTCGTTTAAATAATATTGCTCATATCGGACTCTGCTCTCTATCACTGCCTCGGCTCAACAATATCCAAATGAATACGGAAACCATCGCCTTTTACTTTTGCAAACATTACTGTAGAAACATTCTATTAAACGCTACTGAAATATGGAAGTGATTTATCCACTTTTAAAATAGGTTAAAGGAAACGGCAAGAAGTTGCGAACTTCTTAATCCAATAGCTGTAGAGTTCAAGTGAGGAATTGCAGCTAACTTGCTAACCTACTTAGGCGACATGGTGTTGGGTTACATCCAGTTATCTTCACACGAAACCAGTTATTTAGTGCTTAGCACCGTTTAGAACAAAGCAAAGCGTAACTTAATATAAAGCATGTTGGCGTGTCCACGAACTTAGGGGCAAGTTTCAAAGACGATCCCTCGAGTCTCCTTTATGCAAATCTGGGGTAATTTCTTTGGCGAGAGTCACAGGAGACCCTTTGCCAAGATTGCGTTGACTTTTTAACCGAGCCCTACCTACGTCTTACTTCGTATTAGTTTACATAAACATGTTACAGTGGACCAATCACGTCAGCGTTTCGGCAAAAAGAAAACTTTTTCTGCCGTTTCTACTTAAGAAAACCCTGACTCGAGCGAATCTCGTTTCGAACTAATATTTTAAAGATAGTTCCGATGAATCAATGTTATCTACTGATCAGATCTGGCCTAAATTTTGTAAGGTAGCTTAGTCCTTGGAAGAACAAATTGATATACAAATTAAAAAAACCTAGTTTTATCCACAACGAAGTAGTTTCGAGAAAAGTATTCCGCGGCTGTACTCGACTTGGCGACTGATATGAAACTAATTCTAAAAGTTCTAAAAATATGACCTTTAAAGGGGTTATGTATTGCATGAAAATATCGTCAGCGCGTTCTACTTTATCCTCTATTGCCATCCAGGCAACATCCTTGGTCGGTCTATCTGTTTGGTGCCATCGGTATTATAATTTTGGTACTGGACCGGAACAAATCACCAATCTCCGAAACGGCTAGACCAAATTTAACTGAACTTTCACTGCCAGATAGTTTTTTTTTATGATAATGAATGACAAGACGAGCCAATCAGGTGCCTGATGGTAAGCATCATGATTGCCCATATCAGACACAGTGTCACCCAGTTTAAAAAAATTCTGCGCGGCACTGCACTGCGCCTGTCACCCTGAGATATTAGTTGTTGAATGTCATCATACGCAGTAATTTCGCTGGTAACATTGCCCTTCAGACCGGAACACAGTAATGTTTGCACATTACTGCTTGGAGGATGAATAACTGGCAAAGGTGTGGTACTTCCCCAGGCGGCCCCCTGCAAAAGAGGCCTACCACTACAACATTTCCATCTATTCCGGTTGTAAGAGGCTTCCTGCTGTCTTTATCAAATCGTATCGACGTGATTACGGCAAAATCCCCCCATATTGACAGATGGACCTCACTTCTGTCCATGTGTCTCACATACTGTGAGCTGTTTTTAGTATTTTGTAAGTAAGATTTTGTAAGTATATTTATTATTATTTTTTTTGTTAAAACATTGATTCTATTTTTATGAGTGTTATTTTTTATTATTGTACTTAGTTTTAATTTTCCTAGCATAATATTATTTTTAGGATTTATTACTCACAGATGTCAATTATTGTAATTGGTCCCGGCCGTTATAATTGAAAATAAATAAATAAATAAATATGAAAAAGTATATTATGGCATTTTATGGGTAAGGCCTATGTTCAGCAGGGGACGTCTTTCGACTGATGATACTGGTAATGATCGTGTTGGCGACAGCCTTTTTGGTGCGCGTATGTAACTTTCATTTTTGAAAATATTTCTTTTACTTTTTTTTGTGTTCTCTGCCAAATTGACGTTGTGTCCCATATTTTCTATTCTTTGATATATTCACGAATTTCCTGGTTTTTTGCGTCGTCTTACAGATCGACTTCATGAGGGTTAATAATATTACGTAATTTAGTAGCTAGTATTAAAACACACTTAGCTATAATGTTACGACAAAATAGATTTAATGATTCCTAAACGGGAGTAACACTCTTGCCCAGAAAACGGAAATTGCGAGGAACAAATGTGAAAAGTTCCTCACACAACAGCGAAAGCGAAGTCTAGCTAGATGTCATTACCATAACATGAAAGTATATTACCCTGTTATCTTGATATTTTGACAATAATCTCGTAAATTATATACGAAGAATAATATACATCTAGATGTTGACTTCTGATATATTCACCTCTAGAAATTGGTATACCTTACCCAAAATGACGCCTAATATTGCAAATAACACACGCAATGCTTCCAAAAATGCATTTTATAGGGTCTATTAAAAACTACCACCACGTGCCACCACGTGCTGGTTATTTTTAGGGTTCCGTACCTCAAAAGGAACAATGGAACCCTTATAGGATCATTTTGTTGTCTGTCTGTCTGTCTGAGTATCTTTCCGTCTATCAAGATACTTTTAACGGGAACACTTGGAGGTATCATGTTGAAATTGATTTCAACTACTCAGATTTGTGGTTCCTTGTGGCAGTAAAAAAAAGTTAACGCAATCAGAAGTTATGGCTAGGACGATTTAACCACTGGACGCGAATCGTACATAATGAAGTATGAAATCACGTTCAACCGATTTCTGCGGGGGGAGGAGGATTTCACACATTGCTAACTTTTACGAAGATATACACACACTACCGTAATATTCGTATCCATGACTGCGCGCACACAAAGATTTACCTTTGTGTATTATATTGTTGCACTATTCTCGCATGTAGCACTGTCACTGTCTAAGAGCAAAACAAGTGACAATTGCGATTAAAATGACAGAGAGAAAAATTGGGTACTTCCCAATTGATCCCCATCTCCTTGCATCCCCAGATTCTAACATCCTCAATTCAACCCTCACCTTATATAAATGTTGACGTTTCAGCTACCGTTACAATAACTATAAGCAAGTTACGCTAGCCATAGAAAATAATACTAGCCTGCCTGCTGGTGCATCCACTCATTCTGATTACGATATTATAATAATGTGTAATGTACATATTATGGTAGATGTGATTAATTGAAAATTATCAATATTTAAATATTAGCGGGAGTCGTGATAAAAGTAAGAAATTAATCTCATTATTAATAATTGTGAATCACAAGACCACGTGCAGTCGGGGTTCTCTGTGTCGGTTTTGTCACTCTATTCGACTTTCTTTTCCTTTAATTTATTTCTTTTACTAATTATTAATAATTCGCTAAACATTAATAATAACCGTAAAAAGTGATAAATTTCAATGTATACATACATTTATGTTACATGTTATGTATACATTTATCAAATCGTGAGATAATTATTAATAATTTTCAATAAAACACATTTACCGTAACATGTATATACTTGACAAAATATTATAATGATGCAATTAATGACGTTATAATAATATTATGATTTTAGACCTATAATATTATGTGATTTGAGAAACGTATTCTATAAATATTTTATTATTTTGTCCTACTTGCCATCATTGATGACCTAGAAAAAAGTCCCAGTGATGACCAAAAAGGTGTGGACAGCGAGAAGTACCCGTAAAATTATGTCATCTACACTAGTGCTTGACATAGTCGATAAATTGCTATCGAGGACGAATGAGAGAACAACGAGTTATTGATAGTACGATTTTGAAAATACGATTTTTTTTTATATGGAATGGCCGAGCTGTTGATGAAACCTGATGCTAGCTTGTCAGACGCGGATACTATTACTATTTAGTGCTACTATTAAGTTGCTGATAAGCTTATCCCCGCCATTCAGAAGGCTTGATTTTGCCTCTTAGTTAATATTTTTATGAAGCAGAAGATTAATTTTTTTTTAAATAATTTAATTTATTCTACACTTTTTAGTTATATTAGCATTAAACATTATGTACCTTTTACATAACATAACATACATTCACGCCTTTTTCCCGAAGGGGTAGGCAGAGGTGTACCCAGGACTCAGTCCCATAGTAGATACACCCACATTTCAAATTGATTTCACAGTGGCAAATTGATACTACGACAGATTATAATATTAATACAAATTATTCTTAAGTGTGTGTTTGTAATCTAAAACATACAGGGTTTTTCTATATGCAAATGCAAGTAATTACATATACGACACTAGAAATGACTAAAACTCCTTGTTTGTTCGTTCCGCTAGTGCGAATAGATAACATGAGTATACATCGCAAAACAATGAGTTTGATGTTATCACCATCATCATAATTTCAGCCGTCTGCTGGACATAGGTCTCCCTCAAAGGTTTCCATCTAATTCAGTTGTAAGCGGCATTAACTATAAACTATTTTAGAAATACTCGACGTCTCCCTGAATTACATCTCTTTTCAATATGAATATGATACAAAATATGCATACTTACAGGTAGACCAATAATAGTTTAAAGAAATGAGATTTGAAACTCATTATTTTTACACTCGGAAAAGTAGTTTATGTAGTTTTGATACTTGCTCTCAAAAAAAAGCAAAATAGGTTGTTTTTATAAAATTGGTAACATATTAATATTTCTTTTTTTTATTATCTAAAGTAGTTACAAAACTATTGGTTTACCTATAAAGATATTGATGCAAAGTGATACTGAATTCGTAAATGTCATTTATTTTTATCGATATTATTATACCTACCTAAAACATTGTCAAGCCCTAGTAAATTTGAGTTTGACGTAAATAATCCAGGTAATTTAGATAGGTGTTTTTTGTTCGTGTTATATAATACTACATGACCGTTTATTAAATATAGTCGGATTATGTTGGATATATTTTTTCAATTAATATTAATTTTTGGTAAAAATAGCTGTATTAACACAGAAAAATTAAACTTACTAGTGAAAAAAAACATTAGTTGCTCGACCACTATAACTTTTACACCATTTAACTGCACATTTCGTCATTTTTTTAAATATGTTTTCTTCCCGATGGTGTACGAACGACTGTGACAGTAAAACTACAACGATGTCCGATGTTTCATGGTATGAACCTGCGGGGTATTAGGCGAGAACGGAACGAAGGCGCGTCCAGTGGTTAATTCGTTCAAGAGTTATGGCCATTTCACTGCATATTTCCACACTTTGCGCAAGGAACTAATAGAAGGCGCTGCATGTTCTTGGTATCTAAGGTATGGAACCCTACACTATGCATACATACGTAGGCCTTAACAATTTATTAATTGATTGCCATCAGTGGTGCTGGAGAGAATGGTGGCGAGTGGGAACAGATTTTTTTAAAACCAAAAAATATTTTTACGAAAACAATGAATGGACTTTGGATCAATGGGAACGATCGAACTATTCGTATGCACTTATTAATTGACTAGCTGTGCCCTACGGTTTCACCCGCGCAGTCTTCGTTCCCGTGGGAATATTGGGATAAGACTGCCTACCCTATGCGTTATTCCAGGGTCTAAACTATTTACATACCGAATTTTACCCTAATCAGGTCTAGCTTTGGCGTGGAAGAGTAACAAACATCCACCCAGGATGGATATCCATCCATCCATCCTCACAAAATTTCATATTTATAATATTAGTTATCGTAGTTTATATACGCTATTTACATTTTATATACCAAACCTTACTCATTAATTTAAATCTATGTAAACCCTTGGAGGACCTACCCTAGGTGGCCAAAATGCTAGCGGCATTGCCCCGTTGGATGCAGATGCTTATCCTCTGGGCAAAATACAGGCCAGCATACTGGTCACCCGATGCTTCCACCAAGCGTTTAGCTAGCTCGTTGTATAGTCGTAGTTTATATATAATGTTTGCGTTAGAAGTGAGTAACAATAAAAATAAATTAGGCGGAAAATATAGTCTGGTTCAATTAATGCTTGAGACACCTTGAGAAGAAAAAATCATAACAGGCGGATTATGGAAACATTTCGAAGTTCTTGTCTTAATCACCTCAAACAATCGTGATGTGCAAAACTGCCAGACGAATATATATCATAATCGAGTTAATATAAAGGCTATTGTTTATTAGCAGGCATACCTGATGAAATCCAAGCAAATGTCTTGAATACTAAGTTATGAGTGATAATGACGCGCCACCTCAATTTTCTGAGCTGACGCAGTTACGAGTCAATTTCACAGACTCTCCAAAATGCTCTTACTTTAACGATATTACGATGGTAATGTTGATATGATTTCCTTCTCTTATTCCATCTCCCGTAAAATGACATAAGAATAAAAAATATTGCCCTTTCAGCAGATGGCAGATTGGAAAAATAGGTACTCATAACTATTTATTTTAACTTTTGATCGTTAAAAGGTTACGACACCTTTTGTAAATTAGACGCTGTCGAGAGAAAATTTTACAAAAAATGATTTTTCGTATTCCTCTGTTTCCTCCGAATATGGTTGACCCATTCGATAAATCAATATCCTGATATTATATACATTTATAGAATATTCATTAATGAGTACCACATCAAAATCCATTATGTGGTTTAGTAGTAAGCGGGTATACGCGGAGAGCACTTTTTTGGGTTTCGTACTTTAATGGAAAAAATGAACCCATATAAGATCACTTCATTGTCTGTCTGTCTGTCTGTCTATCTGTCAAGACCTTGTTCTCGGGAACGCGTGAATGTATCAAGTTGAAACTGATTTCAACAACTACGTACGGTCTACGGTCCCTTGCTACTGTAATAAAATGAAACTTCTAAGTCAACGCAATGAAAAGATACGGCTATTTAACCGCATATTTCCATACTTTGCGCAACGGAATGAATAGGGTACTTCCCGTTGCCTAGCATCATAAAATTTGGAAGAAAGCAAGATCTTATAAAATTTTACAAAAACAAAAACATAATAGTGAATACTAACATTTTTTGTTGAGGTATATATAGGTATGGAACCCTACATTTTTATTTTATATCTAGCTTTCAGACGAACTTCGGCGTAACGTCAACTTCAACGCGACGCTAACGCGGCGTTGTGGTCGGGCGCTAATTTGTATGAAAAAAAAAAAGAAACAGTAGAATACACATGTCGGCGTCGATCGTCTGAAAGCTAGCTTTAGATCAAATAAATTATTTCCAATTGAAATATCAAGCATCCTTGCGTGATACCGTAAGATACAGGGTGTGTTGATTTGTTGGCAGCATATTCATGTCCATCGGCCACTCATGCATCACTGAGTATTTACTGATAAGGCTCTGCCACTGAGCTCTGTTCATGTAACGTGTAATATTATCTACTGGCCGTTTACATGTACATGAGAACATCCTGTATATTACATTCTCAGTTCTTACTGCCTCGTTGGTGTAGCGATGGCAAACCGCAAGTTCTATGATATATGAAGTCCTGGGTTCGATTCACAGGTCAGGCAAAAACGTTGGATTTTTCTATAATTAAGAATTTACTCAATATGAATCTTGAGTCTGAATTTATGCCAGGTACTTTTTACCCACGTGCGGGATTTGAACCCTCACCTTCCGCACCAATCCGCGTGGTGGGTGGTGGTATTTCAAGCGAATAGACCGCTTAGTCTATATAAATATAAAATACTAGTGTGAGCACAGCAGCTTTGCCTGCTCGCAATTGTGAAATATGGGAGTTTTATATCAAAACTTTGACGCCCTTTTTGGACCCCTTGTGAATGTAAATACAATGTGAATTCTTAGCATACGTCCAGACAACGAAAAGAACCTACATTGCAAATTTCAAGTCTCTGGGATCAGTGGTTTGAACTCTGCGATGCATGTCAGACAGTGAGTCATTTAGGATTTTATAATTTAAAGTGATTATCTCAAGTAGACTCAAGACAGGACGGGCAACAGCGTCCTCTGCGTAAATCCCAACAAACTCCGCTTGCCGACCCGCCTGCCAAGCATGGCGAGTAATGTAATCCCTTTGGGGGAGGCCTATGTCAGGCAGAATATAGATTCGCCCCCTACTTATTACATTGCGTTTTAACATAACTGCCGAAAAGAAGCACAACTATGGGGATAGGAACATAAGAATCTCTATGTAACCTTTCGGGGCAAATGCGTGATGTTATGTTATATTTTTATCATATAGCTACATAACATACCTACCTAACTATCAAAATGAAGAGATGATATTACTTTATACACAATAATCTCTAGATTTGACCATTTTTTTACTATATATATAAATTATATAAACATAGGCAGAGTTCTTAAAGTTATTTACATGTAATTAAATTATTTTTAATTTTGTTTGGTGGGCCCATCATTATTTGGGCTAAGGACTTCCAGAAATCCTATTACACATTTCATTTTAAAATGACCTTGAATATGCATAATGAGTAACGTTTTGAATATAATTATATTCAAAAAATCACTCATGCTCTTTGGGTAACCTTGTCCCATTTAAAAAATACCTCTGACACTTGAATAATACATGTCTATCAATCAAGTATTGTATAAAATGACTCAGATTGTTTTAAATGTTTTTTTTGCATTTTGCAGAGATCCGTGAAGGATTTTGTGACAAGCAAGGTTGGAATGTGTTGTCTTTTATGGCGGTAGTCGGTACAGTACGGTACTCGCTACAATCCCACCGTCTTATGGTCTCAGTTAATAGCGTCGCTAGTTTAAGTAGCTAGTAATATTTATTGAAATCTTGTCATTCAACTTGTGTATTAAATTTTGATTTTCCCATATAAAATAATATTTATTCTACTTACCACTCTATTCTGCGCATACAACTAAAGACACACGAATTTAATATTCCGATTATTTTGTTACTGGCGACAACTGAGAATCGTGGGTGGGAGTCTTTTAAAAAGTGTCCCACTTGTCACCAGTGGTGACAACTAGAATAAAATTCCTATTTGTCCCCACTGATGGCATCAGTGGTGTTTAATATTTGAATATGAGAAGAAATTATTTTTTTCCATATTGTATTTCAAGCGAATAGACCGCGTCTACCTATCTAAAAATTAAAGCAATTCAACGTCATTGATATTTTTATCAATGACGTTGAATTGCTATTATATTTATATTATATTTATATTTTTATAAAATATTATGTATAATGTGTGCATTTTTAAGCATGCGCTCGCGCGGTGTGTACTTATGTGTGTGTGTTTTTTTTTGTTCTTTATACCTCTTCACGCTGTCACAACAAATCCATGGAACTGCGATGGTACCACTGACACATACTATTAATAATAGGGACTTTTAGCGGGTAAAACCGCGCGCCTCAGCTAGCACTTTATAAGAAGATTTATTTACATCCAATTCAATTTATAAACCAAATTCTTACCACTTTTATCTAAAACAAATTCCATTTAAGCAACTTGAAAATACATTTCACTAGAGAAAAGTCGCACTTTGTATAAGCAATTTCGTAAAAGTATCACAAACAGTTTAAAAAGGTTAATTTGGAGCGGAACCGGCGGACCATGACATGAATCCAACACTCTTGTATTTCCACTGATAGAAATTAAGCAGTTTGTGTTGCAATATTTTTACTCTTCTCGCTTTGTCCTCGGTATATTTTATAATATAACGTCACAGAAGGGGTAGGTAATAGGCCATACCTAGTAAGTAAGTAGATCCAGTCCCAAAGTACACCTTTGGTCCCATGTAATAGGGAGCGAGCCTATTGCCGTCTACCGGGCACAGTTCCAGACTCCAGGCTGTTTGAGAAAGTTTCTAATAAAAAAATCTAATAGGGGTATTGTGCTTAAGACGACATAGTCAGATAAGATGACACACTAGCAGTATTCCTTTACATATTCGCGCCAATGGTGAACCCGTGACGTTTTCGGCGAGCGTCATAGATGTCGCTAGTAACAAACTTTAGTATGGCGGACAGTGAATACACATAGCAAAGTAGTGAACGTTTTTGAGATTTTTATGTGAAAAAAGTTTTTCTTTCGCTTTTCTTTTGTGGTGAAAATACACGCAAGGTAAGAATCTTCTCTTTAAACTAATTTTCATTGTCCACAGGGATTATTATAGGGCATAAATATTGATAAACGCGTATTCTAACCTAAAAGATTTTGTCACGGCATTTAAATGAAACTTACCATTACTATTTGGTAAGATGACATACTAGACGTCTGTGTAAGATGGCATACTATGTCATCTTACCCTTACCTCTTATTGGTATATTAATTTTATTTATTTATTTTTATTTCTTACAGGATGCCTGGCAATTACAAAAGAACATCGAATAGGAAGAGTTGGTCACAAGAAGACATGAATAAGGCCATCGAAGCTGTAAAAGAAAATAGGATGGGTTGGCTTTTAGCATCCAAGCGTTTTAATGTGCCACAAGCAACCCTTCGTCGTCATTTCAATAGCGCTCCAGTAAATCTCGGTCGTTTTAAACCGACTTTTAACACAGATATGGAAAAAGCAATAGTGGATCATATTCTCGAGTTCGAAAGCAGACTTTTTGGGTTCAATACAACCGATATAAGAAAGTTAGCTTTCGAATTTGCTGAAAGATTAGGGCTGGATCACAGATTTGATAAGAATGAAAAAATAGCTGGCTGGGATTGGCTGAAAGGGTTTAGGGAACGCAACCCTCATATCTCGCTTAGAGCTCCAGAGCCGACGTCAGCAGCAAGGGCAAAGGCATTTAATAAACCTCAGGTAATGAAGTTTTTTTCTCTTTTGGAAAAAACAGTGACTGACAATGGGATTGAGGCACATAGAATTTACAATATGGATGAGTCTGGACTGACCACTGTTCAAAAGCCCCCAAAAGTCTTTGCATCCAAAGGGAAAAAACAAGTCGGAGCTGTAACTAGTGATGAACGCGGTCAACATTTTACAGTTGTTGTCTGTGTTAATGCCATCGGAAATTTTGTTCCACCCGCAATAATTATTCCAAGAAAAAATCACAAAGCCGAATACTTTGACGGTGCTCCATCAGGCACTTTAGAGCTGTGCAACCCGTCAGGGTATATGATCGGCGACTTATTTTTGAAGTGGATGCGTCATTTTGTTGCCTTTGTGAATGCTTCTGTAACAAACAAGGTACTGCTTATCCTAGATGGTCATTCAAGTCACAAAAATCTGGAAGCACTTGAATTTGCCAAGGCCAACGGCGTGATAATGCTCTGTCTTCCACCGCATTGCACTCACCGAATGCAACCGACTGATGTATCATTTTTTGGTCCACTTAAGGCGTATTATGACCGCGAAATGGCAACATGGATGAAGAATCATCCTGGAAGAACTGTAGGTCTATACCAAGTTGCTAACATTTTTGGAAGAGCCTACGAAAATGCAGCTACCGTTAGAAATATAACAAGTGGTTTTGAGAAAACTGGAATTTACCCCTTCAACCCGCACATTTTCCCAGAAGACATGTATTTACCTAGCGAAGTTACCGAAAACGAATTGAACGATGACGGGCCGGTTGCCGGTAGCTCATCTCAGCCCCAGCAAAATCAGAATGAATCCGATTCCTCAGAATCAACTGACGCTGAAGAACAACTGATGAATTTAGCAGCTAATAACGTTCACGGGCAAATAGATTTTGACGCAGATGCTACTTTTAGAGAAATAGAAACTCGTCACTCGTCTCCTACAATCTTGTCACCAAATGTTGCTACGAATTTGCTTCTACTAGAGTCTGGTTCTAAACAACCCAACAATTTCGAAGAACAAATGGATATCACTATTGCTCCAAATAAAGATGCTGATCCTCAAGAAACTGAAAAAAGTCCATTATTCCTTAAACAGTTGTCAGCAAATGTTGTTATGAATTTGTTACAAGATAATGACTTTAACATTTTGTCTCAGCTCCAGCCAATGTTCCTAGAATCTGGTTCTAAGAATGCCACAGAACAGATAGATGTCACCAGTGCTCCAAAAAATAATTATCAATGGCAGACCGACGATGATGAAGCTGTTCCAGAAACGATCTGTGATAATAAAGAATCATCCTTGGATACCAATCAAATTGTAGCTCGACAGATACTTTTGCAACCAGAAATAGTTTCTACCACAAATTCCATTCTTAAAGAAATTTCACCACTTCCAAAAGCTGCTTCTACGGGAAGGTTGAGAGTAAACAAAAAAGTCGGTGGATCGCAGGTTTTCACGTCTAGTCCTTTTATGAATGAAATAAAAGCAATAGTACAGCAGAAAAAAGAAAAAGAAAATCGCATATCTCTTAAAAAACAAAAGCAAACGAAGCGTGCCATTTTTAAAGATGACGATGTGGAGTTTAAGCCAGCAGTTAAAAAATCTAGGGCCAAGAGAGGTCCAAAGAAGACGAAACCTGTTAATTTAGAAGACGACAAGAACCTCGAGAAAGATAAAGAACCTGAGTCCGCGTCTAAAAAATGCAGACCCACGCGAAGTCGAAAGCAGAAGCAGGGTGTTGTTTTTGATGATGACGAGGACCCCGAGAATCCTTACGCCACTGATGACGAGGGAGAAGGTGATGCAGCTTGTATTTACTGCAATGAACTATTTAGTCAATCTAGGCCAAATGAACATTGGGTGAAGTGTCAACTGTGTTCCAAATGGTGTCATACACTATGCGCAGGCATACCTGCAAAAACGAAACAATTTGTCTGCGAACTGTGCTCATAAATTGTACATGTATAAGACGACATACCATTAAAGTCTAAGATGACATACAATGTCATCTTACACCATAGATATGTCATCTTACCCATGTACACCTAAGTGCAATTAATGTTTGTTTTTTAATTTTATATTACTTTGATTGTTCTAAAACTGTATTGATTTCATTGGTTATGAAACATTCTTAAATATACGTAAGATGCTGATCTCACATGACTTCATTTATTTCGCATATATGTCTTTAAACAAAAAGTATGTCATCTTAAGCACAATTCCCCTAACGCTTTGTCTGACCTGGAGTCGAACCCGATACCTTTTGATCGGCAGTAGAGCTTGCGTCCACTACGTAGAGTAGTGGACGCAGTCAATACATTATAATATATAACATTATATTATAATTATTTATTATTTGAATACCTTTACAATAAATAGGTACATTTTATTGTCTTTTTATCGATGACAATGAAACTCGAATCCAAGCGAAGTCATAAAGTTAACACAAACAATGCTACGATTATGTTAAAAATAACATATTGCGTTTGTCCTCCCAATCTCCCTCAAAAGGCATTGATGCGTTCAGATTGTTACCATTTCGCTCGTCGGATGGTCGACGGAATGCCGCTGCAGTGACGATAATCTGTACCCACGGGACTCACGACTCACTCGCTTGTCATTCATGATCCGTGCCTACTTGCTCCAGATTGGACTCTAGGTTATGTATAGGTTTTGTGTCGACAGGATCAATAATGCAAACATCCACTATTGCTTATTCGGGAAATACGTACGAGTAGATCGTAGGCAGGTTACCAAAGCAGTCTATAAGCTATTATTGCTTATTTTGACAGCCTTGACAGCCTCGTTGGCTCAGATGGTAGTCACTCTGCTTTCTGTGCCGCAGGCTCCGGGTTCGATCCCCGGCCAGGTCATACATTTGTGTGCGTGAACATATCTGTTTGGTCTATGTCTGGGTATTATAAGCTTATATAAGTATGTATATCAGTCAATCTGGTTACCATAGTACAGGCTTCTAGCCTAGTTTGGGACCAGATGACCGTGTGTGGAAGGTGTCCCATATTATTATGATAATTATGTCGCTCGAAAACACGGGATATACCCGGTCTTTTGATAGGCGTGCACGGAGACCATTTTTTTTTATAATCCAACGTGTAGAGGCCCCCTTGAGCTTTTAATCTAAAGGTAATGTATAGCACCTATCGGGGTCCATCTCTGAAACCATCTACAGTTTTTTTTTTAAGATGACCTCAAAGACAGCCCCCGCTAGGTACAAGATCTATTGTGAATGGATGGAAACTACTTGATTGGTCTATAGGTGTGATTTCTAGATGGATGGTAACCGGGCTATTGCTAGAGACTCCGGCACCTGCCATATTATTAGAAATTCTAAAATCATAATATTTTACATTTTATAGACTAAGCCATCTATTCGCTTGAAATACAATATAAACATGGAAAGAAAATTTCTCCCACGAGCGGGACTTAAACCCACACATTACGCATCAATCCGCGTGGTGGGCACTCTACCAAATGAGCTACTGTGGAGGTAGTAGTCAGTGGCATTAATATAAAGAAAGAGGAGATGAGGCTTCTCGAAAATGGCAAGCTCAAATTAGGTCCCATTAGGACCACGTACGTCAGTAAAGTAACTTACGAGCGATTAATATTGTTGTCTCGGCCGCACTTCGGACTTAGGTACGTCTTTTTATCTTTGTTGTGCATTATAATGTCACTGTGCAAACTTCACACTGAGCAAATTACACGTGCCATTTGTTGAGTAAGCGCTGGGAGAACGTACCCTAACTCCCCTTTTCTTTATATCAATGGTCATTAGTGAAAATTTTCTATCAACAAACTAGCACCTCCACGGTAGCTCAATTGGTAGACTGCCCTCCACGCGGATTGGTGGCTGGTTCAAATCCCGCTCGTGGGCGACATTCTTCTTCCCATATTTGTATTGTATTCGAAAATCATGTTGGTATCTACTTGCGCGTAGCATGCACAAAATTAATGCTATGTTATTTCACAACTTCGTCAGTCTGCTCTTTATTATGAACTCTATACAAAAAACACATAAAAGGACGGGTATATAAATATATTTAGCTATCTAGTTTTATCACAGTAGCGCATAAATTGCAAGTACTATTATAGATATTATAGTAGTGTGAGTTGCTAGTTTTTTTGGACACATTCGATTTCGATACATATTGCATAGTCGAGTGTGATTTTTTTATGCAAAGTTAAATATTAGGACGTCAAACAAGATCCTTCAATCATGATTGATAAGTGATGAACGGCTTATTTGTTTCTAATTTTAACAATACATTTTGCACAATAATTATGCGCAAAGATCATCCTGTAACTCTACACGTTTTAATATTTTAGTGGATTACTCTAGCCATATTTACACAACTAAGTTTGAAGTTCAGCTTTTGATGATCTCTTTGGGATGATGAAACCCAAGGTTTAATAAGGGTCGTGGATGGATGGCAGCCTTACTACGTCTGGCCTTCATAGGTGAGTACAACCGACGCCAAAATTACCTAAACAAATTCCATTTATAAAATAGATTCACGGCTATTTTCAAAACCACTCTAACTCCAAAACACATTAACCGATTTAATCTACTCGATGTCTACTAGTTTATCTTCAAAATGAATCCTGCCGGTGTGGTTTGTTTCGAACGCAGAACCTGTTGGAAAACGCAACTGGAATTCCGTTGTTGACTATACTCTACAATAATGCGCAAAGTTTTGTCTTCCGGGTCGAAGGGGCTCCTGCGAAGCGTAGAAATGCAAACACATACTGTAGTACTGTATAGGTATATTAAATAAATTTCAGAGATATATAACAGGAAATTACTTCTATAAACATAGCGAAGCTTCTACAAAGCTTGACTAAAATCACATTTTCTTTGCCACCTTTATGAAAAATTCAGATTTTTTTGAGTAAACATAAAATTCCATTCACTTCCTATAACTTACCACCTTACCTACTTAACGGGACTAATTCAGTTAAACGAACAAAATTACCGCCGCGGACATAAATTTGGCGATTTTAAGAAAAATTGGGTATCGCACCTGTGCCGCTAGGAAACGAAAATGAACGCTATTATCCCACACCATAATCTTAAATCACTTCGGCTTAGTGTTTCGATTACAGACAAAAGGTTCGGCACGAAAACCCACATTATGATCGTAGTTGAATAATTGTATAGATAAGTGGGATTGATGGCCTGCGGCCGCCCCCGCCGGCCTAGTTCACTCGCGCCTTCGAGTTTTCAATGGCACTTAGGAAAATTACTTGAATTACTTTACTGTTCAATATTTTGCGTAATTAAAATATAGGATTGCTTTGAGTAATCAGAGATTAAGACACAGGCACATTAATTCGGATCTAAAAGCGACTTCTCCTGCCAATTAAAATTGGCTCACCTAACGTTTACTTTGCAACGAAGTTTTGTTTGTGAAATATTGAAATTCCGTTTGTGTGCACTATGCACTACTACAGCACGAGCAGCACGAGTCCGGCTTTCTTTGTGGAAACAATTTTAACAAATATTTTTGCTTTTTACGTTTCTAACATTTTATGAACACATATTCGAGTTATATACAAAGTTATAAGTTATAACGAGTACACACACCTACTGCGATATTATTAAACGTGCAGTTAGGTAAATATACGAGTATGTATTTAAGAGCAAAGATAATCAAAAGCTTTTAGAATAAAATAAATTGTAGTAATTTAAGGGTAAGTGAGATTGGGGTCAAACGCAGACCTAGATTATAAAAAAAGAAGTGACTAAAAAAAGTATACTTACTACTTATCCATATAGTAGATACATACCTTCTCATGAAACACTTTCTTTAATAAAACTTCAATTTCCTATGAAAAATCATACAAAACGTTTGTTTAAATATTAAATAGACAGATGTACTCGTACACTGACTAAAGAATCAACCTTCCCGTACGCGCAAACAAAGGGTAAAGAGGAAAACTCGTGATATCTCATCTATTCCTGCTTCATGCATTTTTCACAGCAAAGTGAGTACAATGTGAAATCTAAGCGAAGGTAGGCAGGGGTCACTGACCGACGTGCAAATAACTCTTTCCGATAACCCTCCGGCTTTCACGCTAGACTATTTGCCATTCTCTTCATCGACAATTGTTTGTAGAGCTCCAAAACGGCAAAACTTTACTATTAATGAAATAAAGCTTGTTCATTGTGAATCAATTGAAGCGATTAAATTATGAATTTGTATTGAAATCTCTACATCAACAATAAAATAATAATGAGAAGAGAGATATCGTATGATGCTAATTAATTAATTGGAACCGCTGTGTAGACTGTAGACTCAATTTTTTCACGCCATTTTAATCTGTGTTCCATTTTAGCAGTTATACTTATTTATACTAGTATAACGGCCGGCGGAATGAAAACATGAACCACTATTACTCGGATACAGATGTTAGCAATAAAATCTGCCACACGGTTATTGAGCAACAAATAATAATAGAATGTGGAAGGAAACTGAAGCCGCGTCGCGTTGGCGCCAACGCACACAAGTTTTCTCGTTATATTCTTTGAAGATGTTTTGAGATTTGCAGAAGTGCGGTGATGCATCGGGCACACTGGCCGTTATCTTATCCTCTTTGTGGGGACACATCTATTTCGACTTTTTGTTGAGGCTCGGAGCAGTCGGTCGCCGGCACGTACGTTCGCTCGTCGCGGACGCGCTACGAATTCAATATCCCTATTTCACGTTTCGTCCTATGCACATAAAACAACCGATAGGTACTTGGACTGTTGTATTCCATTTGCTGATGCTCTAACTAAAGGATACCAGATACACAATGTTACCGGGAATCTCTGTTTGTTTTTCACCAACCTCGTTCAATTTCCAGTACCTTCTTTAATACTAAGTTCTCGGTCTGCTCGTAACTACGATACGATCTACTCAAAAAGAATTTTAAATTACTGTAATAAAACGTCCGTAAAAGGAAATGATGTTAATCACTGTTAATTAGTTGAAAAGGAAACCTGAAAGCTCCGAAGCCACACGAGGTTACAGGTAGTTGCTGCGCTTCGAAAGAACGAATTTGAAATACCTTCTAAATATGTGCACGTGGATATGCGGGTTATTTCATTAAAACTTAATAGAACTCGGCGTTTTTCTACCTCTTAATATGCAGCTATGAAGCTCTAACTTTGCAATTTAATTACGGTATAGCTGTAGGTAATTGTATTCAGTCCGGTCACGGACCGCGCGGCTCGTTCACAGATCGCTACCGGCAGCGAGCGCGGGAGGACTCCGGACTCCGGCCAAACGGTGCCGTCACGTAATGACTCTCTCGAGCTACATTATCAACTATACTCATTTAGATAATTTTACAGATAAACTACATCGCTAGCGAACAGAAATTACTGCAACTAGAAATACAAGACTTATTCTGTGTGAACCTTATTTGATTCAACTTGGACGCTTAGCTCCTCGTGTCTGAAATCCCAATCGCTTTAGTGCAACAGAGTCGTTACCTCCGAGGCTTCGGGTTTTATCATACAACAATAGGTACTGCCGTAAAAGCTGCGGATATTCGCGCACTATGTTTTTATTTTTGCTTGAAGCTTAAAAGGGTGTCCGACGATATAAAATTTTACATTGTTCGATTGTATAAAAGCAATCGGTCAGGCATCGAAGCGATGCTACATAACAGGACGTGTCTGGTGATGATTACAGCTGTATTCACGCCCAGTTGGGAATGAAAACAATGGTACCTCTCAGATATCGATGAGTTGGGGAACTCGCATTACATACTCGTATTATAATATTGTGTTTGACTTTAGTTGATTGTATATTCAATATAAACAATCCATAAATTTCCATCCAATCCGGTTGTAAGTGGCCTTCATCCAGCGTGTCGTCCTTATCAGATCGTCTGTCTACCTTACCGGTCCGTGGTCTCCATTCGAGAACTTTGCAGCCCCATCGGCCATCAGTTCTACGAGCTATGTGCCCTGCACATTGCCACTTCAACTTGCTAATCCTCTGCGCTATGTAGGTAACTGTCGTTCGTCTATAGATCTCCTCATTTCTGATTCGATCTCGCAGAGAATTCCCGAGCATAGCCCTCTCCATCCTCCAGCTCGTTGCGCTATTTTGAACTTACTGATGAGGCCTTGCTAAGACCCACAGTGAAAGACCAACATATTATGATGGATATTATATTAATTTATTGTATCTACATAACATAACATACATTCACGCCTTTTTCCCGAAAGGGTAGGCAGAGGTGTATCCAGGATACACCTACACAGACACAGGATACAGATTAAGCTACTCAATTAAAGTTTACTGCCAAAACTTAATACATACATACATTCAGTCACGCCTTGTTCCCGGTGGGGTAGGCAGAGACTATTTCCCTCCACTTGCTACGATCCTGACATGCAACTTTCGCTTCGTTTACTCTCATGACATTTTTCATATATGCTCGACGGTTGTAGGTACTTTTGACTTGGCCTTTCCTAAGGCTAAGCCCAAAACTTACATTCAATGTTATCAGAGTAAAAACGCGTTAGAGTAGAGTATACAACTAATATTAGTGGCTTTATCTAACATAATTAAAACGATATTCATTAGTATGACAACGTCCCAAATTAATGATAACAACAGTTACTAAGAAACATGCATTTTATATTAGTCGCCACGCTGTAAACTCAATTGTACGCAAACAGCTCGTAAATAATAAAAGAAAATTAACAGTTCTAATTGAATTTAAGCTACTCACGTCTGGTTCGCCTCGTAAACCGTTTACACTCTTACTAAAATACGAGTTACTAAAATTAAAGACTCTCTTTAATACCCCATTTCGTACATATAAACTCAGACAGAGATAAACTTACTTATCTCGTGAAACTGTTACGATATAGGTACCGAATTGATTTTATAAGCTTCTTTTGTAAAGCAATATAAAGTGTTTTGAACTGTAGTCTGGAAGTTTCAACAGATTTTAAACGTCCAATAAACCAGATGATAAAATTCAAATGATGTTCAAACTGGTTTAAAACCCGAATGCAAGCTTGTATGAAAATCCAACCGTTTTTAGTTTGTAAAATATGGTTTGATCCCTGACAGCTAAACATAAGTAATTTTTTTTATGATAGAGTGCAAAGACGAGCAATTTTGGTGCCTGTTGGTAAGCATCATGATTGCCCATATCAGACACAGTGTCACCCAGTGTTTTGAAATTCAAAATTCTGCGCGGCACTGCACTGCGCCTATCACCCTGAGATAATAATTAGTTGTTGAAACTCGTCGTGCTGAGTAATTTTGCTGGTAATATTCCCCTTCCGACCGGAACACAGTAATGTTTGCACATTACTGCTTGGCGGATGAATAACTCCAGGCGGTCCCCTGCAAAAGAGGCCTACCACTACAAATCTTTTTGGTAATATTTCCTTATATTAGGTACATTAATGAATTTATAAATCAACTAATTAATCAAATACCTAAGAACTTTTGACATCCTAAACACGGTAGCGCTCAGGTGAAAAGTCCGCATGGTGAGATTCAATCCAGGGACTCCGGATTTAAGCCGGGAATATTTCCACTGGTCCACGGACGCTGATTTTTGTTCAGCTAACCGTAAAACCGTAGTTCTTTATTATATTTCAATATTTAGCTATTAGTGGCGAGGTCAGGTCTGCAAGCGGAACGTTGCACAATGGCCCGTCACTGCTTTGCACAACTTCTCACAATGCCGGTTTACTTCCACAATACGAGTCCCAAACCTTTCTCATTTCGTTTTTGTTTCGTTGTCGCGGCCGCAGATGTTCTACGAAAGCGACGGCTCATCTACGGATTAGTAACCGTTAGGTTTTCGTATTATGTGTCCCATATTACAAATGGGAACGTTTTCCGGACGTTGACGACGATGGCTAAGCCCCTCTTGTCACTTACTCTATTTCTACATGAGCATATTTTTTATTGACCATGTCATTTTAATTTTGGCTATGATTGCGTAGCATAATCTTTGTAGTCACTATCCTCTATATCTCTGCCTTGGTCCCGGGTTTGATTCCCAGGTCAGGCAAAGTGTTAACTATTGGATTTTTCCATTTTTAATTATCCCAATAACTGCCTGGAATCGGCAATAGGCTCGCCCCTATTACATTGGTTCCAACCAATAACATACTGGCGGAATGTGGGTGTGCCTACTGTGGGACTGAGTCCTGGGTACACCTCTGCCTACCCCTTTGGGAAAAAGGCGTGATTGTATGTTATGTTTATCGTCTATATATCGTTTTGTAGTGGTAGGCCTCTTTAGCAGGGGGCCGCCTGGGGAAGTACCACACCTTTGCCAGTTATTCATCCGCCAAGCAGTAATGTGCAAACATTACTGTGTTCCGGTATGAAGGGCAATGTTACCAGCGAAATTACTGGGCATGATGAGATTCAACAACTCATATCTCAGGGTGACAGGCGCAGTGCATTGCCGCGCAGAATTTTGAATTTTGAAACACTGGGTGGCACTGTGTCTGATATGGGCAATCATGATGCTTACCATCAGGCACCTGATTAGCTCGTCTTGTCACTCACTGTCATAAAAAAAAAAAATATATATTACACAGTCTTACGCTTATTCATATTACGTGTTACTTTATGTCAGTAACGGTAAAAGAAATGGATAGATATTACGATGTAAATTATATTTTTATTGTTAAAATGGCAAAATTTCTTTTTATAAAATATTTGATTGACCAGAAAAGGTACCCAATTATGTACGTAACTAGAATTCGGGTTAATAAGACATGTGCTTGTTGATGAAAAACATATTTTACAAAACATATATTTACATATATTTGAAAAACATATTATACAATTTGATAGAAAAAGGATCAGATTATTTTAGAACGTAAATTGAAACATATTATTTTGGCATTGACTAATGAAGTGGGTACATAATTCCAAAAATTGAAGACTACAGGTAGGTATTAATGAGAGGCGCTCCCGTTTCAAAGTCCAGCCAGCGACGTGGCACAACGCAACGCCCGGCGGACTCCCACAGAGAAAATTACGCGAAAATTTACATAATAGAGAATCCGTGGCTGCCCTAGTCCTTTGAAAGTCGGGCCGAGGACCAGCTTCGAGTGACACGGTACTACATTAAATTAACATCTCTCTCACTTTGTTTGTGAAGGCTACTTCGACAGAACCTAATTTGTGTTGGAAAAAGGTGTTAGCCGGTTCGGTAACGGCCTGCTAATATTTTGTGTTTGACAAAGAAAGTTAATTATGTCACTTTCTAAAATAACTGACTAGCATAGAATGGTAATTTTTTATTTTATAAAATTATGTCACGGGCATTCAGATGCCTCGAAGGTGAGGGATATCGCTTAACCATATTTTTGATTTGTTAAAACTCTCGTACCTTTCTAGTGTTACTGTAACCCGGGAATGTGTAGGCAACACAATGGCTACATTTGCATCATTGCAGTAGTTACATTGAGACCACAACACAAATATTAACATTGTTGCAAAAATAGTCAATGTGTAGCCGCCAAGTAACTACAGGTTCAGTATGAAAATACAACAAAGGTTGCGCCGCTGGAATCCTGATTTCAGTTAAACTGTGTTAAACGGTAGAGGGAACAAATGCGCTCGGTACAAATTATCGAGAAGAGAGCGTTGGAATCAGCAGAACTAAAAACGTGAATGCAGCAGTCGCAGTAATTGGGTAACCGCAGCGCATCATTAGGTAATTGCAGCTGCGTCCCGCAGACCGCTCGGCTCCCGGGCCCCGGGGCATTACCACTGTTCTCTCAATACCTACTCACTACTTTTTCGCTGCTTGTTATTACGAAAATAAATAATATGGCGCTTAAAGTAATGTGTGATATGAATGTAGCAAATTCTAAAAACGTACATTATTTCAAGTTTCAGATACTTCAATAATATTAAAATAGTGCCTATTATACCTTGGCTACCTTGACCTTGATCATTTGATGAGCATAAGTGCCGACTCTCAAACATGGACGATGCTAGAATTATCTTCTTTCAATGTAAAAGGCCAGTGATGATGGGGGTCTGACTTTAACGAATTAACTACCAATCGTCCTAGGAGTCTGATGATGGAATGAGAGTATGAAGAGTAGTTGAGACAAACAAGTGTAGATAAATTATTTTTAATTGACCTAGACTTGTTTGTCTTTACTCTCTCTACACGTACTCTGGCTTTAGTCCTTAGGATATATTTATTTGAGTTAATATACCTTGTATTTGTTCCGTAGTAGCGGCTAGACTAGTATCAAATCGCACTGTTGTCTCCTTGTGTGTCGTACAATAGGTTCGTAGTTACAGTAAGAAGCTGACCAGGTTTCTGCAAAGGTGTCTAAATACACTATTATTTTCTTTTATCTTCTCACATCGCCAATATAACAAATACAGCTGTTTCTCGTTCTGTGCCAACTATTTCGCAAAGTTGACTTTATGAATAAGTTGTTAATTTTATTGATTTCATAATATTTGCTTTAACAGATATGTTGTAAATTGAAAGAAGTTCAGTTTAAAACTAATCGCTAAAGGTAGGTGTAATATGTGGAGGGTTGAAATAATGACGTTGTTATTGAGCCTAGTTGAGAGTGCAGTCCAGAGGAAGTTACATTAAGTTTGCCGTTCAGCTTAAGTTGGCTGCTTGGCTCACAAGCTCTACTATTATGCCTTCCGCAAGGCATGTACATACCTAATGCTGTACCTACTTATACTTACGTCGATGGGAACACGTCGTGATCTAACTACGTCTGGTTCTAGATTACTCTGGTTAAATTGCCTTGTTCAGCTGAATGCTTCGTGTAATACATATTGCTAACAAGCCCTTTTAGCTCATAACATAGAATGGTATGTTACGTTACGTACGAGTACATTATTACGTATATTCATCCGCCAAAATGAGATAATTGGACGTTTATTTGCGACGTACAGTAGCTTTATGGCTTTGTGATATTTAGTCACAAAGTAAGACGAGGAAAATTACAAAGACGATATTGTGTGAAAACCAAGAAATTCCAACATACGAATACGATGGTATACCAAATAACAATTCCACTTGGAAAAGTATATAGAATATAAGAAAAAAGCAGTAAATTGTAATGAGGAATGATACAGCACTCACACAACCACCAGCCTCCATAAATATAGACACATTCGCATTACTTATGCGGCTATAAACAGAGTGTTTCGAAATGATTTATCCCCAAAACGGGGCCATCCGTATTGCAGACCGTTAAATTATGTACCGTTAACATTAAGAGGTAATTGGAATTATCGGGTATCAGTACAACATGTGCAAATTGCGGACCTAGCCGAAATTCAACACTCTCTAGGGCAAAAGGACATTTTACGAGATTGAAATGAAGCACAGCTTTACTGTTACAGTAAGGATATGGTCTAAAATTATTAATTTTAGTTCTGCGGCTGATCGATTCATCAGCGTCGCTCGCATAATTGGAATTCAAGGAAGTACTACTATGAATATATTAAAAATTTATTATATTGCTACTACTCCGAATTATTAAATTATTATTATAATCGGCCTCGTGGATGAATTCCTTGAATAAGTAATTACTTACAAAGCCTGAGATTACAAATTGGGTAGATTTTTTTTTATTTTTTTTTATGATAATGAGTGAAGACGAGCAAATCAGGTGCCTGATGGTAAGCATCATGATTGCCCATATCAAACACAGTGTTTTAAAATTAAAAATACTGCGCGGCACTGCACTGCGCCTGTCACCCTGAGATATTAGTTGAATCTCGTCATGCCCAGTAATTTCGCTGGTAACATTGCCCTTCAGACCGGAATACAGTAATGTTTGCACATTACTGCTTGGCGGATGAATAACTGGCAAAGGTGTGGTACTTCCCCTGGCGGCCCCCTGCAAAAGAGGCCTACCACTACAACAATAGATAGTAGATAGTATAATAATAACAAATCAAAGAATTATTACAACCTAGTATGCAAAGTGAATCGTCGAATCCAACTAGGCTAGGCAGCCTTCGGTAACCTACGCGATGTCTTCTTGTCCATAATACCTCAGTGTCTCAAGAGAAGGTCTTCGACCAGTGTGTGTTACCAGTGACGACTTACGGATCTGAAACGTGGTCTCTGACTGTGGCCTTATCAGCAGGCTCAAAATAACGCAACGAGCTATAGCTCTCCATAGCTCTCTGTATGCTCAGAATTTCTCTACGAGATTGAATCTGAAATAAGAAGATCCGTAGACAAACGAAAGTTATCGACATAGCCCAGCGGATTAGCAAGATGGCAATGGGCAGGGCACGTAAAACTGATGAGCGATGGGGCTGTAAAGTTCTCAAATGGGGACCACGGACCGGCAAGCGCAGCGTAGGACGTCCACCCACAAGGTAGACAGACGATCTGATAATGACGGCAGGAACACGCTGGAGGCGGGCCGCTTACAACCGGACTGGATGGAAATCTATGGGGGAGGCCTATGTTCAGAGATTCTGAGATGATGATGATGATGATGCAAAGTGACGTTATAAGTTTATAAATTAGATAATAAGTACTACATCTCTATACAAAAAGCTAAGGTTTTTAACATTGTGATATTTTTAGAATGTGTGCAAATAAAACGAACGGCCATTTTATCAAATAACGTATCCTAAATTTATGAAGTGTTTGTGATCATGGAACCAGCAATAAAACTGGACAATTTTTTTCCATCCTAAATTGATTCAAACCGATTTATATTATCAACCCACGCGCCTCAGAGACATAAATAATTGAGTTTTTGTGTGTTTCCCAATTACCAGTTACCAGGTCGACCCTTTTATTTCGCGTGTTTGTTTATTTTGTGATGCCTTTATTTATTTTGAATTAGCAATCACGTAGTTACCGAAGCTATTACAATTATTCAAATAAGTTAAGCATTCCATAAATGTTAAAGCAGTTCATTTAGCAGTTAATTTATCTTGCATTTTTATTATAACTCAAATCAAAAATAAACTAACACTAAAAATGTTATGGTTGCAATATTGGAGATCAATATTTTATATTATGCAGTTGTAGTGTGACAATGTACCCAAGAATAGTTACAACCTAAATGATAAAATCTATGTATTTTAAAAAAATATACTGAGTGACTGGTAGAACAACCGGTAATTATTGTTTCTACTTGTTCTATTAGTAGAACAGTTGGGGATTTTTATCCTACTTTTTTATTATATTTTTATTTTTATGATAGTGAGTTACAAGACGAGCTAATCAGGTGCCTGATGGTAAGCATCATGATTGCCCATATCAGACACAGTGCCACCCAGTGTTTTAAAGTTCAAAATTCTGCGCGGCACTGCACTGCGCCTGTCACTCTGAGATATGAATTGTTGAGTTGTTGACTTGTTCTATATGTAGAATAAATCGTAGAACAAAAAGGAACGAAGTATTTAATAAGGTATTTTTATAATACATGACTGTGGGGGAGCTTCTCCTGCTCCTGGGAATTTGCTGGTGTTCTCGGGATAACAATTCAAAATCCAAAAATTGATCGAAGCCGTGTAATAAATAATCCAGAATTAGAGCGAGTGAACAAAAAAGATATAACTCTATACTAACTTAATTCTACATGGCACAGATTAAAATTGATGAGATCGCCCGAGGCGCAGTGGCGCCAATTTCAAATGTCTATTCTTCAACATGCCCCCGCGCGTTGAAAGGTTCCCTTTCAACCATCATGTAGCTAGCAGTGGAACGATCTTGCTGATGCTCCGCCGCACGACACCCACCATTGGCTGTCCGGATATCTGCGACGCGACATATGCCATCACTCGGGCCGGGTATGACATTTACGATGCGACCGAGCTTCCACTTTAAGGGTGGTGATCCATCTTCCTTAATCAAAACTAACTCATCCTTCTTAAGAGTGTGCGTAGAGTGGGTTCTCCATTTCACGCGCTGCTGGAGCTCTGATATATACTCCTTGCTCCATCTATGCCAAAAATGCTGGCGCAGCTGTTCTATGCGTTCAAAACGTTTAAGTCTAGTGGATGGAAGGTCGGCATAGTTCGGCGTAGGCAGTGCAGTCAGAGGACGTCCGATGAGCAGGTGTCCTGCAGTGAGAGGTGTGTAGTCGTCCGGATCCGATGACAGCGGGGAGAGCGGCCGGGAATTCAGGATCGCTTCGATCTGGGTCAGCGTTGTCGTTAACTCCTCGAATGTCAGATTACAATTTCCCAGCACTCTACTTAAATGATATTTTACGGACTTAACACCAGCCTCCCATAAGCCTCCAAAAGTAGGACTATATGCCGGTATAAAATGAAATTGAATACCATCCTGAGCTAGATCTGTAGCAAGAGAGTTGCAATTGTTTTTTAGAAAGGTTGAGATTTCTCTGTATGCGCCTACAAATGAAGTTCCGTTGTCGGAATATATGTGGGAAGGCTTTCCCCTACGCGACATGAATCTACGTAACGCTAACTGATAATTATCACTTGTTAAATTACCCACTAACTCTAGGTGTATCGCTTTGGTTGTAAAGCAGACGAAAATCGCTATATACGCTTTAGTGAGTTTACACCCACGACCAATACGATTAGCTACTGCGACTGGACCTGCATAGTCCACGCCTACACATTCAAATGGATAGCCACCGGGTTGGATTCGCTGCTGTGGTAAGTCACCCATGAGTGGATTATACACTTTACCCTTAAAACGATTGCAACGTACACATTTGCGGTAACACCTTTTCGCTAAATTGCGACCCCCTATCGGCCAATATAATTCTCTAATAGATGCCAATAACAACTGAGGGCCAGCATGCATTAACCTTTTATGTTCAAACTCAAATAATAACTTTGTAACCTGATGTGTGGACTGTATAATAATTGGGTGCTTTTTCTCGAAAGCAAAATTAGAGTTATTTAACCTGCCCCCTACACGAATCAACTTATCATGATCTAAATAAACATTGAATTTGATCAGTTCACTTTTTCTGGGCAAACTTGTCTGCTTAACTAAGGACTCATATTCTGGAAACGATTGCATTTGCGACTGTCTCAAAATTAATACTAAAGCGCTGTTTAGTTCGTCGGCGGTTAAATGAGTCGATTCCGGTTTAGATCTCCTCTTTAAGATATTTACAAACCTCAAAACATAGGATACGGTTCGCTTGAGTCTAGACAGATTTGAAAAACGACTGAAGTCGATGAGCTGATCGTGAGGACTCGAGTCACTTAAATACAATGACATCTCATTGCGTGTTTCAGGCAGCTTGTCGACGGCACTCGGAGTGGCGGGCCAGTGCACTGGATCGCGCTGCAAGTAATCTGGTCCATGCCACCATAAACTAAGCGAGTGCATCATGCTAGGACTGACACCGCGCGATATCAAATCGGCGGGATTAGCGTCGGTCGGGACGTGTCGCCAAGCGCAACTTCCAGTTTCATTTAAAATTTCAGCGATGCGATTGCGCACAAACGGTTGTAGCTTTGAAGGCAGCATCTTAAGCCATCCCAAAACAATCATAGAGTCTGTCCAGAAGACTATGTGCTTTATTTGCGCTCGCAAAGCGGTGATAGCTTTCTTATACAGGCGTGCTCCGACCAAAGACCCGCAAAGCTCGAGTCGCGGTATCGTCACAGGCTTGATCGGCGCGACTCGGCTCTTAGCAAGCAGTAAACAAACAGAGACCTCACCTGCAGAGCTGACACTACGTACGTAAACGCATGCGCCATACGCACGCTCGGAAGCATCCGTGTAAATATGTAGTTCCAGGTCAGAACCTGAATCACAGATGACCCGGCGTGGTATGCGCAGGCTGCTCAGGCTCGGCAGGCTGTCTACAGCATCGCTCCAGGGCCGACGCATCTCGAGCGGCAACTCCTCGTCCCACGACAGGCGTTGAAGCCACACTTGCTGTAATAGTATCTTCATTAGAATGACACAAGGTGATAACAAGCCTAAAGGATCAAAGATCTGGGCGATCACTGAGAGGATATCACGCTTTGTGTTTCCCTTAGCAATGGTGGGACTGATGGGAAAGTAGAATTCATCTGAGATTGAATTCCACCCGAGGCCTAGAGTTGTTGTTAAGCCAGCATCACCTATGTTCATCTCCGGTGATGACTGGTCGGGCTCCGGTAACAGCTTGGGTTCATTGGACTTCCATTTTCTAAGAGGCATGCAGGCTGAGCCTAGCTCGGACGTGACCTGCCTGCGAATGCGCAAAGCTTCATTTAAATCATCATCACCACTTAAAAAATCATCTACATACATGTCTGACATAATAATTTCTCCTATCTTAGGGTCCTTGCACTCTAAACCAACCTGCTTGATGCATCTTGTGGCGAGGAAGGGCGCACTGGCGGTGCCATAGCTCACTCGATTCAACATATAACATTTTATGGCATTGTCGGCGCTGCCATCAGTACTCTGATCCCGCCACAGGATCTGCTGGAGTGGTCTGTCATCAGGATGGACTGAAATGCACCTGTAGCATTTCTCAATGTCACCTACTATTACATATTTATGCTGCCTAAACCTCAGGAGTATTGACAGTAGGTCATTTTGGACCGTGGGACCAATCATTTGTATCTGATTGAACGAAACCCCTGTTGTAGTAGGACTGCTTGCATTAAACACAACCCTAAGTTTAGTAGTCGAGCTACTTTCACGTAGGACACCATGGTGAGGGATAAAATAATGGTGGACCGATGTGACCGGTTCACACTCAGACATATGACCTAATGATTCATACTCAGACATGAAATCATGGTATCTTTCACTAAAAGACTTATTCCCTTTGAGTCGACGCTCTAAGGACAATAAACAATACTTAGCTCGCTGATAGGAGTCACCTAACACACTTGGTGTTTGCTTTAAAGGGATCCTGACGCAGAAACGACCATTTGCGAGGCGAGTTGTATTTTTAACAAAGTGTTCTTCACACTGCTTCTCCTCAGGAAAATAATGAGATGACTGAGGGCTAATCTCTTCGAGCTGCCAAAAACGCGTTAATTGGTTTTGGATGTCATCATCACAGGGAGAGGTCAATGAACTCACTTGAGTGAAGTTACAATTGATGGGAGACAAAGCAGATGTGCGGCCGCGACTCACAGGACCGGAAACTATCCAACCTAGTCTAGTTTCATAAAGCACCGGCTTTCCATTTCCCAACTTAATAGTTTGCGAACCTAAAATGTCCCAAAATAAATCAGCTCCTATGATCAAATCAACAGAGGCGGGCGCATGAAACTGAGGGTCCGCTAAACATATATCACTTGGAATATTTAAATTTCTAACATCAACTTGACACACAGGAATGTTGTCAGTAATTGTCGGCAGAATGAAACAACGTATAGATGTTGAAAAGCTTTCACTTAGCGACATGATAGGCAATTTACACATTTTAGTGATGGGCGATGCATTATTATTTATACCTACAACAACCCTATCTGCACTATCGACAGGTAAGTTGAGCTGATTATGCAACTTCTCAGTCATGAGACAGGAAGTGCTGCCACTATCTAAAATAGCCCGGGCAATGACCTCTTGATTATTGCAATCATAAATTTTGACTAAAGCGGTTGACAATAAAACATCACACTGACCTGACACATCTTCATGTGCTGTAGTTGTGATACTTCCCGTTAGGGCAACAGTAGACTCACTCACACTCACAGAACCCGTAGCAATCGGCTTGGATATGGAGACATTAACATCTCGATCAGCTGGAATAGTACAAGGCATATGCGAAGACAACTGCTTTGATTCACTTGCATTCCTATCATTGACATGAATAAGGGTGTGGTGTCTACGCTTGCAGACTTTGCAACCAGGCCTTTTACACGAATTGGCATAATGTCCACTACGGAAACAATTAAAGCAAACCTTGTAGGTAGGGAGTAACTTGGCTCGTGCGTCACAAGTTAATGCGAGGAATTTAGGACATACATGCAAATGATGATTGCCTTTGCAGTTAGGGCATAGTTCATTAATTGAAGATGAAAATGTCTTATTGCTTTCATTACTGCTACTCTGGTAAGAAATCATTGCTTTGATTTTTTGAGAACCTTTTCCACTAACTGATTTGTCCGACAACTCTATTGTTTCAACGAAGTCTGCACGATTGCGCATAAACTTAATAAAGACATCAAGAATCACAGGTTTATCTTTAGGAAGGGTGCCCTTATGTTCTTCCCACTCACGGAACGTTTTGGGGTCTAGTTTTTTGGTGACAATATAGATCAAGAGAGTGTCCCAATGTGTGATCGGTTCACCTAGAGAAGAGAGTGCACGCAAGTTCTTAGTCAGTTGGTCAACTACTCGCTTGATGGCAACTGATGACTCCTTTGTGATTGGCTCGATGTTAAATAATGCAGATATATGGTTTTGTATAAGCAGTCTCTTATTATCGAACCTCTCACACAGAAGTTGCCAAGCAACTGAATAATTATTGGCAGAAAACTCTATTGATTGAATCACAACAGCAGCAGAACCCTCCAGTGACGCTCTCAAATAGTGAAACTTATTAATTTCATCTATCTGATCATTATTGTCAATTAAACTTGAAAAAGTGTCATGAAATTCTAACCAGTTATCATAAGACCCAGAGAATTTTGGTAACTGAATCGTGGGCAACTTAACAAGCTTATTATTAGAATGTGAATTTGAACTTGAGCTTACCTTGTCATTTCTTTGAAACTGTTCGTATATAGTTTGTGCCTTTGCTACTAAGTTATAATACTGTGCCTCGAATTCACTTCTTTCTACAAATGATTGTTGTTCGGACTCACTAATACACTCTAATTTAAGTTGAATTTCATCATACTGATCGTACAGAGCCTCTACCTTCCCAATCCGCAATTGCAACTCCTTAGCACCTGTTTCATCCAGAGAGGAGGCATTCAAATTTTTTAAATAATTGGAGAAGTTTGTAATTCTGCCCTTTATGCTTGATCGCTTTGATGTAAGTTCTTTAATATCGGCCATAATTTGGGAGACTGGTTCCTGGAATATAGTTTTATAAAGTTAGCAAATAATCCAAACCCATACCTATGTAGATATACACAATAAGTACAATACAATATTCCCTAAGACCTATGTTTACAGATAAATACTAGATACAACTTTAAATTAATAGTGAGAAACTAAACAGAACAACTTTGAGACAACTTAAATCTTATTAAAACTAAAGGCAACAGATTTATATTCGTGAATCTAATGGACTTTTGAAGAAACAAATATGTTGATGTTAAGGTTAAACTGATATCATTACAACGACTTAATTGCTAAAATTACACTCAATTTTGGGTCAACGTACAGGTAAAACCGTAATGTTGAATCGCAAGTAACTTTATTATAAACTCTCACGCATGTGCGTTGGCACTTTTCAACAGAAACGACAAAATGGCTACGCACCTTTTCACCTTAACAAATACCTATGTACGATACGACAGAGTGCTGGGTTTAATCCGTCTGACATCCGGCGTGAAGAACCATGTGGGGGAGCTTCTCCTGCTCCTGGGAATTTGCTGGTGTTCTCGGGATAACAATTCAAAATCCAAAAATTGATCGAAGCCGTGTAATAAATAATCCAGAATTAGAGCGAGTGAACAAAAAAGATATAACTCTATACTAACTTAATTCTACATGGCACAGATTAAAATTGATGAGATCGCCCGAGGCGCAGTGGCGCCAATTTCAAATGTCTATTCTTCAACATGACTTTATAATAATCTTTACCTGTATATTATATATATAAGTAATTAGGGCATATTTGTAACAGAATTGATTCAACATTATCTCAAAATAGAAATCCATCCAGACACTAGGATGTGCTACTGGACTCAACACATACCAACCATTACATAGTCCAAATATAAGTATGGCCAATGTCATTTCCGCCGCATTAGAATGGCTAATAAAAGACGCAGCAAAGTCACTATTGAGATAGTGGCTTTCAAGAGTTAGATACACACACAGAAAAGAACGGTTGATATAAAAAAATTAAGTTCCCTATAAATTTCTCACATTGTTAGCGGTTAGAGGCGCCTAGAACTCGTTTAATTAAAAGGGAATCTACTCGTCTAGTGCAGTTAAGCCCCTGTTTGCTCTTCATCTGTGCACCGCACCGAGTACACTAATAACATTACTTACTTCCTCCACATGTTCGTATATGCACCTCTACGCACGCATAGAAAGTATATGTACACTTGGTTGCGTAGTTAATAGGTTTGCTTTTAAATACCGGGACCAGACTGCCTCGGTGGCGTGAGGTTCACAAGCTCTACTGCCGATGATAAACCCTGGGTTCGATCCCCCTGGTGTACACAGCTCTGCCTACCCGTTCAGGAAAAATGTGTGATTTCATGTTTTGTAAAATATTTCTGGGTATATAAGAGACTCAACATCATATAGTCTGAGAATATTATAGGTATGTCTCAGGGTGACAAGGCTTACATACGACTGCAGGGAACATATCGAACTTCGATACCTAATCTGCAATATAAATCACTTGTGTAGCGCGGGAAATATAATCGGTCGTTGAAGGGGCATCCAGGACGCGCGGGAGGAAGGGAAAGGCACGCCACCCCGCGCGGTGCCGTGATTGGTCCGCGCCGAGCGCTCGATCCGTTACTATAGCAACGCGGCGCCGGCTCGCGGCGCTCGCAGCGCCCGCGGCCCGCCGCATATAGAGTGAGCTTGATCGAAGGCTATCCGACGCACGCGCGCGCATCTCTCATTTTCTCTCCTCGTAATTTGAATAATCTGTAATATCGGCCGAAAGTCTATCGCTATTCTCGCCACGAACTTGCCATATTGCAGTGGACTTGTTACGAGTGAAATTTCCTTTAGTCTCTTGGGAGAACAATATACGTTGAAGTGTATTTGCTGTTTTATTCCGACCCCTTGAGGCTAAAGTGGCGCACCAACTAGTGGCAAAGACTCACGCGCGTGATCAGTGAAGTGAACGAACACTCCGTTTCATAGTACGTTTAGCAAGCGTACCCATCATTGGGAAAAATGATGACGAGAAGCGGGGCGCATCGTCCGCAACAGGGTGTTGCTAACGCCGAGGGCGACGACACCTTGACACCAACGGAAGACATCACCGGGTCCGGCAGCGAGGAAGCGCCTCGCGCCGGCAACACCGCGGCGGCCAGCGGCAGAGCGTCGCAGGCCCCGCCGGCACCACCGGCCCCGCCGGCATTACCGGAACCGCCGGCCTCGCCGGCCCCGCCGGCACAGTTGCAAGAGCAACTCATCACGACACTTCTGCACCTACTTCAGTCATCGTCCGCTGGCGTCGTTGGCGGCGACTTCAGGGCGTCCACTCCTTTGACACCTGCGCCCGCCGCGACCTCGTCCGACATGTACGCTACCACCGGATACCCTACCAGCGCGCACGCGAACTTCACCAGATGCACGGCGCGCTTCGACGGTTCATCGCGTGACGCGGAAACCCTAGAAGCGTTCCTGGACGCCGTCAACATCTACAAAGAGTGCGCCGCCGTTAGCGACGAGCACGCACTCCGCGGCCTGCCGATGCTGCTGGAGGGACAGGCCGCCGTCTGGTGGAGAGGCGTCAAGGCGTCTGTGACTACGTGGCAGGAGGCGCTCACCCGCCTTCGCGGCATTTATGGAGTAAGCCAACCGGCTTATAAGGTATTTAGAGACATTTTTAAATCAGAACAAAGTGAAAGTGATCGTGCGGAAATATTCATTGTTCAGTTAAGGGCTCTTATAGCTAAGTTACCATACAAACTATCGGAAATCGTACAAGTGGACATTTGCTACGGTCTTTTACATCGTCGTGTACGTAAAAAAGTGCCACGCGAATCTATCGATACCTTAGATAAGCTTATTTGTAAGGCGAGAATCGCGGAAGATTTATGCGATGAGGTTACTAAAAATACCGCGAACTCTTGTAAAGTAGATTCTGCGCCCGCGCGGACCGTGGACCCCACAACGTCCGCAGACACTTCCCGTAGGAATAGAGACAGACCTAGGTGCGGGTTTTGCAAATATTTCGGCCACTCGACAGCTGATTGTAAAAAACGCGATAATATTAAGGCTCAAGACTCGCGTAGCGATAGGGGCAATGCGGCTACGTTGGCACACGCCTCGCGCGACGATAGGGGTGAAGTAGCTAAGACCGCTACAACTATTCGATGCTATGGGTGCGATAAAGTAGGCACTATTAGGTCGAAATGTGATGTATGTAACGCCCATAAAAAAAACCCAGCTACCACTTCGAGTTTGACCTTCGACACATTTGAGGTAAACGATCCAAATGTTGTCACTTATAATAATCGTAATATGTTTGAAGTGAAGTTATCCTCCTTCAGTTTCGACGAATCCGAGGTCGACGTTAGTTCGGACAGCATGTATAAAATCGAAACGGCGAATTCTGACTCATGTTCAGCGGAAATTAGCGCCACACAACCTATGGTTAAAGTTAGTATTTTAGGTTGTGATGGTGTCGCCGTCGTCGATACGGGCGCTACACATTCGATTGCGAGCCCGAGACTGCACCGACTTTTAGTTGATTCGGGTATCGAATTAAGAGAGGTACAGCGTATTATTCGTTTAGCAGACGGGTCTTGTACCGAGAAAACCTTGTTGGAAACTGCAGTACCTGTAGTTATAGAAGGGCGCGAAGTAAGCGGCTCGTTTTTAGTGTTGCCAGGCGCCGAGACCAGGACCTTGTTAGGAATGGATTTCTTGTCCCGGGCTGGCATGATGCTGGATGCAGGGCGAGGTAAGTGGATGTTCTTAGACCATCCTCACCGCCACTACGACTTTGTCCGGACATACACTATGAAGACAACCGATGCCGAGCTGCTGTGTGCTAATTCCGCAGCGCTCGAGTTACGCCCGAATGAAGGTAATAGGTTAACGACGGAGCAAAATCAACCTCCCATTGCTTTTATTAACAGCAGAGCTGTCCAGTTTGCCCACGATAGGTCGGCTGCTGAATTCGCCACCCATCGCATTAAGGTAAAGCCAAGGCAGGAGCCCATCTCATCCCCGCCTTACAGGTCATCGCACTATAAAAAGGAATCAAACTGCGACGCGAACTACGCGACGGTCGACATGTCGAGACGCAGCAGAGGTGATGTACGCGCAAACCAGATGAAAGACCCTGAGATGCGTAAGATTATTCAGGACTTAGAGTCCAACGAACCCTCTAGGGGGAGGCCACGGTCTGACCGCGGCTTGGACGCTGAAGTAGAAGACAAGGAAGGAGCCTGTTTGATAGTGCCGGAGCACGAATGCAGCCAGGTAATAAAAGACCTACACGTGGAGCACACGCCGAGCCGCGTCCGGAAAAGGTATCATTGGCCTGGCATGCGCGCCTACGTCACTAAACACGTCATCCCGCGTTATAGAGTATGTAAAGTCGTAAGTCCGACGACGTTCGACCTCGAAAGCGTTCAAACTGGAGTAAACATAGGCAAATATCCTGCGTCTCATCTCACTCCCTTCTCGGGAGAAGTGGGAGCTACCTGTTAGGGGGAGAGGTAGGCCGCGCTGTTATGAGTGCTAGTTCGCCTGTACGGTTCTACAGGCGGACTAGAGGGGGAGGATGTAGCGCGGGAAATATAATCGGTCGTTGAAGGGGCATCCAGGACGCGCGGGAGGAAGGGAAAGGCACGCCACCCCGCGCGGTGCCGTGATTGGTCCGCGCCGAGCGCTCGATCCGTTACTATAGCAACGCGGCGCCGGCTCGCGGCGCTCGCAGCGCCCGCGGCCCGCCGCATATAGAGTGAGCTTGATCGAAGGCTATCCGACGCACGCGCGCGCATCTCTCATTTTCTCTCCTCGTAATTTGAATAATCTGTAATATCGGCCGAAAGTCTATCGCTATTCTCGCCACGAACTTGCCATATTGCAGTGGACTTGTTACGAGTGAAATTTCCTTTAGTCTCTTGGGAGAACAATATACGTTGAAGTGTATTTGCTGTTTTATTCCGACCCCTTGAGGCTAAACTTGTTATTATTATTATCATCATCATCAGCCTTCTCACCTTCTATAATTGACAGCCTCGTTGGTTCAGATGGTAGTAACTCTGCTTTCTGTGCCGCAGGCCCCGGGTTCGATCCCCGGCCAGGTCAAACATTTGTGTGCATGAACATGTCTGTTTGATCTGTGTCTGGGTGTTATAAGCTTATATAAGTACGTATACCAGTCATCTGGTTACCATAGTACAGACTTCTAGCCTAGTTTGGGACCAGATGACCGTGTGTGGAAGTTGTCCCATATATATAATAGCATCCCTTTCTCTTTACATTCATTAGTCTAGCTGCTCTTTTGATGTTGTTAGCCCATTGCAGCATTCAACGACTTTGACTTCAACGTCCTGATCTAGGCCACCACTCTGTTATAGCTTTACACCACCTGTCGTCTCTACGTCTGGCCACGCGTCTTGCCCAACTCCAATTGAGTTTTTTCATCTTCTTCTCAGCCGTAGCAAGTCCACTGCTGAACATAGGCCTTCCCCATAAAGGGGGGTTTGCCAGTACTCGCCACGCTTGGCAGTCGGGTTGACGAGCGCAGTTTGGTGAATTGTACGCAGAGGTCGCTGCTGCCCATGCTCTGGATCTGACAACCCTTAGCTGACTCTTACGGCAACCACTGGTAGAGAGGGTGAGGCACTATTCTATTGCCAGCACCCCACGGCGTTAGAGTTTCATCAACATAATATGATATCCTATATGTTTGATTTTAGTTCGGTGCCAATATCTTATTTTATCTGCTGCAATGTAGCAAAAATGCATGTTGCATTGCTGGTACGTTACTAATTCACGACTCTAATTTATTCTACTACTACGATAAGACCGTAAATAACTGAAAATGTAATATATCTTTGTCTTTACAATATACAAACATAAAAAGCTATTTACTAGAACACTGAACAATTCACCTACTTTCATTTGATGTAAATACAATGACACTTGACAAGGTAATTCCCCAAGGCACAAGTTTTACGTTCTTTGTGGAGCCGGTCACGTGTTATCCCTTCCGAATAGTTTCATTTTACTTCTGTGTTTTTATTGAATAGTGAATGTAATGGTTTGCTAACTGTAACCCTTTGTCTGTGAGTGACGCGGAAAACCAACTTTATGAATATTTGTGTGTCACAAGAGGTTTGCTTGAAATGACACTGAAGAGTCCTGAAAAGATCGAATAGTATTATAGACTGAGATGAGACGGAACTTACTGTTAGTCATACATTATTTGCAGATATTGAGAAATAGGGTTAACAACCCCATGGTTTTGAGTGCGCTTGCGCTATTTGTGCCGGATTATTGTGGTCGTAGCAGGCGTCGCCAGCACCAGTTGTTCCATCGTCCAATGACGCGGACCCGCCACGCTAGAAACACTCCCACGCTGCGCGCGCTGCTACTATTGAATTCGTTCGCGCATGAGTTCCAGCATGTCGACCTACTTACTGACTCTATAGGTACTATTGTTACGAATTTTAGGCTATACTTTAGGCATAATACATAAATTAAAACTAGAATAGTAAGCGTTTTGGTGTTACTGTAAGCTTTCTATTTATTGAATAAATAAATAAATAAATGTAGCTTCCAGCTGTTTCCTGTATGTAGGGATCAGGACCGGTAGGTCATGTCAGAGGAACCTGAAACTCACAGAATAGTTATCCACAAAACCCGTATGAATTCACTCAAGCAGTTTGATTGGGAAAACTCGTTCTTTTAGCGTGTAAGCTTTACTAATTTTTTTTGTATGGATTCTCGAAGGTTTTACTCGATGTCGCATGATTCGTTTCAGTGAAGCTATCTGAAACATAAAAAGTAGAAATAAACTATCTATTGAGTCTCCCATAAATAAAATTCCTACACCTTCATCAAATTCTCTATGTTGTGAGATTCTGGGTTGTCCCTGAAATTCACCTCTGTGGCCTGAAAAAAGTTTTGTTTTTAGTTTTCGGGTGATATTATATCACACGCCCATACATTCGTAGTATTGGGTGTGTGTATTATGTTTGTTACCTCTTCATGCCAAAACTATCGACCAGTTTGGACTGAAGTTTGGAATGTATGATTGCTTAGACTGAAATGATAAATAGGGTATATTAACCGTGAGCCACATTAGTATGCACGTACATAATTTAGGTAGGTATATATTATATTAAAAATTAGGTAAGGTATTCCATTTAAAATAAAAATGTGTATGTACAAGTTGAATCAAAAGAGTAGATATAGTTCAAAAGAAAACTCAGCAATATTATTTAAAGTTCAGCAAATTCGCCTTCTTGTGAAACGGACAAAGAATACTAATCCGTGCCAGCAGTACCTACCCAGGTGAAGTTGGATCGAGAGTTAAATTTGTGTGCAGAAAGTACTCCTTGACTTCCCTCTTAATGAAAACACTGTTTTATACATATTCCGCGTAGTCACAGAGTACAGTTTGTTAGATATAACTTAGTCTATTTACATAATAAAAACATAACACCACGCCTTTTTCTGAAAGGGTAGGCAAAGGCGTTCCCAGGACTCAGTCTCATTGTAGCTACACCCACATTTCGCTAGTTATATTTTTTATAGTCCCATGTACTAGTTCCGCCGTTCCGTGTGGTTCCCGGCTATATAATAGAGCCACACCTTTCTCATCACGTGGGAGCCGTGAGACCCGGCAAAAGGAAATATTCGGACAGTGGGCAGCAGCGCTCTCCGTTTTCAAGCATTCCAAGTACTGCGATCACCAAGCCGCCTGCCAAGCGTGCGGTGATTACAGCAAAATCCCCCCATATGAATAGTTTATGGCAATGGAGGAGTCTATGTTCAGCAGTGGACGTCTTCCGGCTGATGATGTGTGATATGTGCATATAGTTGCAGATTCTAAGCTGCCATTGAGAAAATTCCTTATGGAAAAGCCCAATAATTGGTCTATTATCTTTTTAAAATTGGGTACAACGCTTGGACAAAGTTAATGCTAGAATTATATTATGTTCCACTAATTATCCTGAGACAAAATAATACTATAGTTATTACGATATTTTATAATATCAAAATGCGTAAGGTGTGTAAAGTTAAAGACATAGGCAAAAACTTTCATTTGTGGCTGTTTATATTGCAACAAAATATTTAACGATAGAGTTCAAGTGGGAAATAAAACTTCCTTGTACAATTTGAATTTACAGATTAAAGAACAGTCACTGTTACGGTGTTACTAAATATCCAAGTCGAGTTTAGTTCTCTGTGTACGATGTACTCACCTGTAAGTCTGTGAGGGTACATCTACATACTCAGGACTCAAGACGTTTTTATTATGTTCGCAGCGAGACTGTGTACGGTAGTAATAAAGCGAAACTAAATTCCTAGCTCCGGTCAACAATTACATACTACTTGTAAGGTTTGCCAGTAATTCATCCGCCAAGCAGTAATGTGCAAACATTACTGTGTTCCGGTATGAAGGGCAATGTTACCAGCAAAATTACTGGGCATGATGAGATTCAACAACTCATATTATCTCATGGTGACAGGCGCAATGCAATATCGCGCAGAATTTTGAATTTTAAAACACTGAGTGGCACTGTGTCTGATATGGGCAGTCGTGATGCTTACCATCAGGCACCTGATTTGCTCGTCTTGTCACTTACTGTCATAAAAAAAAATCTCTAATATCATTATTAAAATTGCAAATAAAAGTAATAGGTATACAATACTAGCGTAATTTCCGCGACTTCGTTCCCTTGGAAATTTTGGGAATTTCTTTATTTCTATGACTAGATCATAAACGAAACCTATGTGCAAAATTTCAGCTCTCTAGATCCAAGGGTTAGGTATGAGCGTTGATAAACAGTGTGTCAGTCAGTCATTGCAGGATTTTAATTTTTATAAATAGAGATTACACCGTCATTGACATAAATAACTAGTTTATGTTATAAGTTTCAGTTTTCTCCAACGTAATGTGGTAATGTTGGCTACAATAACCAGTAATGCGGGCGCTACATTGGGAATATTTGCACATATAAGCTTATTGGGATGTTGGACTCAATGTCAACATTGGTGTATGTCTGCAAAATAGTTGTTTATCCAACCTATAATATAACGTGTTTAAAAAAGTGTAGTTATACTTATGGTCGACTGCCTCGGTGGCGTAGAGGGCGCATGCTCGACTGCCAATCCAGAGGTACCGGGTTCGATCCCCAGGTCAGGCAGTGTTCAATATTGGATTTTTCCATTAGGAATTATCTCAATAACTGCCTGGAGTCTGGAACTGTGCCCGGTAGATGGCAATAGGCTCGGCTCCTATTACATGGGACCAATAACATACTGGTGAAATGTGGGTGTATCTACTATGGCACTGATTCCTGGGTACACCTCTGCCTACCCCTTCGGGAAAAAGGCGTGACTGTATATATGTATGTATTTTATGTCAACATTGGTGTATGTCTCCAAAATAGTTGTTTATCCAACCTATAATATAACGTGTTAAAAAAGGTGTAGTAATACTTATGGTGGCGCCGGGATAATGATGTAGTGTGGTGAAACCATAACATAACATTGGATAGAAGCTCTCTACTCTACTAATCCCTTATTAAATCCCAACTAACTGCTCATCGTACCCTATTACACACGCTCTAATTTACGCATTAGCAATCTAAATATTTAATCAAGGATGTGTTTGTTATTTTTCTTAATTATGAATGCCCTACGGCACAGCCTTATTTATGTTGCAACTAGCGCTTGTAAATGTCCATATCTAATTTTAATATTACTTCATCATCATCATCATCTCAGCCACAGGACGTCCACTGCTGAACATAGGCCTCCCCCATAGATTTCCATTCATTCCGGTTGTAAGCTGCCCGCCTCCATCGTGTTCCTGCCGTCTTTATCAGATCGTCTGTCCACCTTGTGGGTGGACGTCCTACGCTGCGCTTGCCGGTCCGTGGTCTCCATTCGAGAACTTTGCACTGCCGCAATGGAGGACGCCTTCAAGCTTCTGGAATGGCAAAGACACGGCATCAATATTAATGGCGAATACATCACTCACCTTCGGTTCGCCGACGACATCGTAGTCATGGCAGAGTCGATGGAAGATCTCGGCACGATGCTCGAAGACCTCAATCAAGTTTCTCAACGGGTCGGTCTTAAAATGAACATGGAGAAGACGAAGGTGATGTGTAATGCCCATGTTGTGCCGACCTCAGTATCGGTTGGGAACTCGATTCTAGAAGTTGTTGACTCATACGTCTACCTAGGACAAGCAGTCCAACTCGGTAGGTCCAACTTCGAGAAAGAGGTCAATCGTCGAATCCAACTAGGCTGGGCAGCATTCGGAAACCTACGCAATGTCTTCTCGTCCAAAATACCTCAGTGCCTCAAGTCGAAGGTCTTTGACCACTGTGTGTTACCAGTGATGACTTACGGATCTGTGATTACGGACTGTGGGCCTTATCAGCAGGCTCAAAATAGCGCAACGAGCTATGGAGAGGGCTATGCTCGGAATTTCTCTGCGAAATCGAATCAGAAATGAGGAGATCCGTAGACGAACGAAAGTTATCGACATAGCCCAGCGGATTAGTAAGTTGAAGTGGCAATGGGCAGGGCACATAGCACGTAGAAATGATGGCTGATGGGGCTGTAAAATTTTCGAATGGAGACCACGGACTGACAAGCGCATCATAGGATGTCCACCCACAACGTGGAAAGACGATCTGATAAGGACGGCATGTACACGCTGGAGGCGGGTCACGTACAACCGGACTGAATGGAAATCTAAGGGGAGGCCTTTGTTCAGCAGTGGACGTCCTATGGCTGGGATGATGATGATGATACTTACCCTGATACTAAAATACATTTTTTAACAAATTTCTAAAATTATATTTTAAAAATACCAGATTGAACAACCCTAGCTGTTGTAAGTCCCACTCGTATGAAACGACGTCGTATTGCCGTCGTATGCCCGACACTCGCGTAAATGAAAACATAGATAAAATCGACCGGTTGCAGCAACAACCAGAGGTACCTCGATTTACTGTCACATAACTCAACCAAAACTAGTTATTTTAACAAATAATATGAAGCACTGCGCCACGACAAATAATTAATTTTAACAGACCACTGTCCAAGCTTCCGGTCGGTTTGATTGCCGTATTATTATTATATCTATAAATATTTAACCTGTTTGTCGTAATTATAAACACAAATATGCGTTTGTGTGTCGATATTATCATGTTAATATAAATATATTGTTTATTTGTTATTATAATTTTTTTTTTTTCAAACTCAGACTCAAAAATAATTATTCAGATAGGTTTTAAAACCGGGCCCCGTTGCTGAGCATGATTATTACTATAAATCGAAAGCAAAATTTTGCCTTATCAGAGTCAGAGCGAGTCAGACGAACGCCGGCGTAACTTTAACGTTGACGCGGCGCTGTGGTCGATGTATGAAAAGAAAGCAATTCAACGTCATTGATGAAAAAGAACAGTAGAATCCACACCTCGGCATCGCTCGTCTGAAAGCTCGCAAACTGTTACTCACCTCATATACGGCTATCAATCTTTCTTTTAACGAATCTGTAGACAAAATCTTAATCATTTTCTTGATTATGTCCAAAATTACACCTGTTTGAAGTTTCTTGAAAACTGCTTCAGTTGCTCTAGTGAAATAAATACTCACTATGAAAGGTTTACTATTTACTAGCGACGCCGTATGAATTGTCTTATTTCCTTAGCCGATAGGTATAATCCCCCACTGGAAAAGAATCTCGCCGAATAAAGCCTTATTTTATTTAATAATTGTGTTAACATTTAAGTATGTTCGTAATTACTTATGTTAGAACGGCCCTCAGCCGGCAAGCGGCAAGCGGCAATGATGACAAGCTGAGAAGGCGCGAGATCTCACGTAAGGACTGTTGAACTCCTCATCCCTATGTGTGTACATTATTAATCATAATAATGGCATCCACCCTTCAACGACCGTTATAATTAAATTAATTAAGCGATACTAAATACTGTAGACGCACAGCTAACCAAGTAAGATGCTATGTTAACAATGTTATTGTTATGGCGGATTAAATCATACATCGGTGCTGTTAATTATATTGACTCAAATATTTAAGCGAAAGCCTTAAGTGTAGAATAAAGCGAATAAATTTGTGTCATGGTTATGATGTGCCCTTTAGTTTACCTTAAGGTTTATTATACATTTATTATTATAACACTAGCTGTGCCCGCGGTTTCACCCGCTGCAAACATAACATAACATACATTCACGCCTTTTTCCCGAAGGGGTAGGCAGAGGTGTACCCAGGACTCAGTCCCATAGTAGATACACCCACATTTCGCCAGTATGTTTATTGGTCCCATGTAATAGGGGGCGAGCCTATTGCCATCTACCGGGCACAGTTCCAGACTCCAGGCAGTTATTGAGATAATTCCTAATGGAAAAATCCAATATTAACACTATGCCTGAGCACCCGCTGCAAAATATACTATACTTTATTTTAGAGTATAAGTTAACTAAAAACTAAATTTGAGCGCAATCGGTTCAATAGTTTTGGCGTGTAGAAGTAACAAACATTCACACTGACAAAATAGCGGATATATTCTATGTAAGTGGGATTAAAGGTATATGAACCACCAACTAATATGTCTATACATATTAGTTGGTGGTATATTAATTACACACATAATAATATATACATGGCGCTTGGTCGAGGCGACGCGTGATAGAAATGCTGGCGTTTATCTGGCTCAACGTATAAGCATTGCTATTCAACGTGGCAATGCCGCTAGTATCTTGGGTACGCTGCCATCTGACAGTGGTTTAGAGCACTTGGATTTTCTATAGGCTGACATGTCGGCCTGTGGATTTTCGAAGTATTCTATGGTGAAGTGTATTTAGTTAGGGTAGATAGTAAGTAGGTAGCTCTATTGTTTAGTCTTTTTTCAATAAAGGCACTCTGCCCTGGTAAAAGAAATATATACATTTATCTTCATAAAATATGAATAATATTGTGTAGGAGGACTGCCTCGGTGGCGTAGTAGGCGCAAGGTCGACTGTCGATCATGAGGTCCCGGGTTCGATCCCTAGGTCAGGCAAAGTGTTATTGAATTTTTCCATTAGGAATTATATCAATGAAATCCTAGAGTCTAGAACTGTGCCCGGAAGATGGCAATAGGCTCGCAACCTATTACATGGGACCAATAACATACTGGCGACATGTGGCTGTACCTACTATGGGACTGAATCCTGGGTACAACAGACCTCTGCCTACGCCTAGGGGAAAAAGGCGCGATTGTATCTTATTTTATAGAAGGATTGTATTATTTTAAAAATCGATAATCATAACAAATTTCATTAAACTTTGAATTCGACACTCCCAAATCCTGCAGCGCGCTATCAGCCCTTCAAAATGTTCAGCAACAGTATTTTTCCACACGAGTAGAGCAGTATGTGAAATGGAGCTCGTCGTAACACGCAGCTACCGGTAACCGGTACAAGTGGATCGAGTTATTATCTCGTGGGAAACGCGCAAATATCCCAAGATTTGGACATCCGCCGGAACCTCTACGTAATCACTTCCTATTAAATTTAACGTGAAAACCACTCCGCGGATTTATATACGAGTCTAATTGAAGCATTATTCGGATTAAGCATGATTAATGTGGCGTTAAGATACGCGTTACCGACCATTAGTGTCTATCTCTACATACAAATACTTGTTACACCGCTTGAAGGCAAGTTTCTCGATGCTCATGCCAACTTCTAACTACACTAGTTCTATAATGTAGTACCTAGATAATAATACTGGCATATAGATAGAGGTTGTCTTTACGCGATAAGACCGCCGATTGTTTATCGTGTCCTTTTTATTGAGTCTTTTGTAAAATGGTTTATTTTATTGGTATGCAATTTATTGCATACCACTAAAAAATAAAAAAATAAATAAAAATAAAAATAGAATAGAATAATACTTTGGTATTATTATTACCTAAAATAGAATAGAATAATACTAAAGTATTATTAAAATAGAAAAAATTAAATTAAATTTAATTAAAATGGAATAGAATAATACTTTAGTATTATTCTATTCTATTTTATAATTTTATAAGAATAATATTTTAGTATTATTCTATTCTATTTTAGGTAATAATAATACCAAAGTACATAACATACAGGACATAATTTTTTTTTTTTTTTTTTTTATTATTTATTTATTTTAATTATTAATTATCACTGACTTTGACATTCGACTTAATTTTTAACTCCAATTCTTAAATTTAAATACAATTCCTCTTATAATTCAATAATGATATTAAATCCAATCTCATTATTATATCTTGACATAATATTATTGTATTTGTTATATTTTGTACGCCAGAGAAACTGGCAAAACATGCTGTACTTATACTATATTGAAGTTTTTAACAAGTTCTATCTACCATGTTTTACGCAAATAAATCATTTCATTTCATTTCATTTCATTTCATTTCATTTCATTTCATTTCTATTTTAATTTAATTTAATTTAATTTTTTCTATTTTAATAATATTTAAGTATTATTCTATTCTATTTTAGGTAGATTTATGAAGCACTAGCTGTGCCTCGCAGTTTCACCTGCGTATTCTGCTTTCCCGTAGGAATATGAGGATAAAAAGTACTATTAAGTGTTATTTCAGGGTCTAAGCTACCTGTATGTAGATAAATTTCAACCTAATCCATTTAGTATTTTTTCCATAAAAGTGTAACAAACATACATCCATCCTCACAAACTTACTCATTTATAATATTAGTAGGAAGTTACATACATACATACATTCACGCCTTTTTCCCGAAGGGGTACGCAGAGGTGTACCCAGGACTCAGTCCCATAGTAGATACACCCACATTTCGCCAGTATGTTAATGGTCCCATGTAATAGGAGGCGAGCCTATTGCCATCTACCGGGGACAGTTCCAGACTCCAGGCAGTTATTGAGATAATTCCTAATGGAAAAATTCAATATTTAACACTGCCTGACCTGGGGATCGAACTCGGGACCTCTAGTAGGAAGTTGGATAGTAGAATATTAATATTTAATGTCATATTATTGCTCGATTCTTGTTAAAAATCTTTTCGTCTAAATTGTTTGTGGGGGCGTACGTTAGACTTCTATTCGGGGAATTTTCATTAGCGGTGACATAATACGTGTTAGTATTACTATTATGTTATCGGTGAGTATATCGTGGGCGTACGTATACGGAATGGAATGAAAGAGTCTCTCCTCCTCCTCAATAAGCGTTCAATAAGCTTACTTACATAATTTAATTAGGAGGTAATAGCTAAAATTATATCAATAACATTAGTTCATTAAGTTAATACTTAACGAAAATTATGATCCAAGATTTACTTATAGTTACCTATAGACTTACCTATAGTTGCGAAGAAGCCCCACGCCTATGGCCTCGCACTAAAGAGGTCTCTCGTGTGGTCAACGTGAGCTTTAGCTAAGTGAAGAACTGTGTTGTTATTCTAAAAATTTTTCGTTTGTAATTTCATTATTGTAACCATCATATTTTGCTCCGTGCTCGATGCAAGCTGCCCGCGTATTAATTTTAATTCATTATCATCTCAGCCGCAAAAAGTCTACTGCAGACCATAGGCCTCCACCATAAGGGGGGTTGGCAATAATCTTCACGCTTGGCAGGCATCATTGTACATACCATAAAAAAATTCTGAGCACTCTGGTACCATCTGGTATCTGGGTCATATTTGTTGCGAATAAAAGTATACTTTTGATTTTTTAATACATTTAATAATAAAATTTCATAATTCGAGGACGATAATATATTCTAATTCTAAATAACAAGGATATTAACTATAACCCTAACACATAGTTTCTTTAAATACCTTTGCAAATATGTATATTAAAATTTTTCATTTTATCTATAGTATTAATGTAGATTAGTTTTTATTATTTTCCTACAACCTTTTCATATATATAGTTTTTATAACTTCTATTGTCCACCTAGCCTTTATTATATTTACTACCGAGATAAATCCGAGAAAAGTGATGTGGGTGGTCTAAATTTAGTAAGATAAATAATATGAAGTTATATTATGTAAGCTGTTAGCTTTTCCTAAATAAATAAATAAAATTATGATTACCAATAACCTTGTACAGGCGAGAGATTATTATTGTCTATGTTGATTTAGTCTTCTTATTAATTAATCAGATATCAAAAGCAAACATTTTAAGATGTAGACGCCCCATTCTCTAATCAAACATGTAATCCTAATTGCATACTACGCGAGCATAAATCACTTTGTTGCCACACTAAATCCGTCTATAGCAGTGATAAATTCCCTAGTCTACTCCGAGTGTTCTCAGCACCATCATCACTCGATAGCAGTTCGACTATTAGAGATTCCTACTCTGTAAGTCATTGTAAAATAATGGGAGTTAAAGCTGTGAGGATATGTCAACTTAAAGAGCTTTTGTTGTGTAAACAGGAATATTGCATGAAGCCTCGAGCGAACCATCACGGCGCATAGACACAAAATAAATATACCAACAGAAGGCAAGGTGCACCACAAACAACGGTTTAAAATGTCATCATACACGCGCGTTTTACATGTAGAGATGAGGAACCTCGTAGGTTAACACCCGTACCCAAGAAAAATACGAGTACTATGATGGCCCGAACGCATGGGGCCAGTAAATCCAATTGGATACAATTGCCAGATGTGACGAACACGGTGAAAAAAATTCTTTGCTACATTACGTATTTATGTAATCTTCTTGAATACGGATGTCAGTCGCTAGCCGCGGGTATAGCATGCGCGTGTGTATTTTATGTGAAATGAATTAATACTTTTGAAGCGTTGCATTGCTCGCACCTCGTACCTTCTGTTATTATATTTATTTAGTGAATTCGATGCGAGCCATCGCGAGGGCTTTGTATGCGAGGTGCGAGTCTCGTTACCGGGCGACACCCGCGGGGCATTGCGACGTCTCAATTATGTTAACTTCGTTGCACAGCCTCCGTCATGAGTATCAGCTTTTAGTTGTCGTGAACTCGGCACGTAGCGTTGCCTACGCTATGTTCGAGACTGTTTGTCTAATTAATTCGGCTCCCCTTACGACTCTAATTCCCAGCGTTGGTTATCACAACTTTCTTAGGCAGTAATATGACTGACGTAAACGCTCAAGTCGTTAGATTAAACCATAAATTAGCTAATACCTCATCTCTATGCTTGCTCTCCATTTATTTTAATTACTGTGTGAACTTCGAGAACTTACGAGATTTCCTTCAAATTATAATTTATATTTAAACTTGTGATAACTCATCAGTATTCGTATTTATTTACCTAAACAGTTATATATTGAGTCAATCATGTGGAACATGTCTGAGAATGTCGTCTTAGAACTAAGATTGATTTTAACATTGAAGCTCATAAAGTACTAACCTATAAAATATGATTTGATTGAAATAAAAGTTCATGCGATTAAAAGTTTATTGCATAGCGCAGTGACATCGTTAGCCACCAGCCGAGAGCGACTCAGAAACTTGGACCGAAGACTTACCTAACCCAAGCATTTTCTTCACATTTCACATATAAAACCTCTTATAAAGTTTCAATAAACGATATACTGTTGACTGAGTTCTTTCAAATTAGGTAAGGTTTACATATTGCACACAAAATAATGCATATACATACAATAGCTGCATAACTATTTTTAACATAGTAGATTTTTACATTCAAATTATTTAACATTTAAAAATTGAGCTGGGCGCTTCAAACTAATACAGATGCTATTGATAGTATAGTCTCTACCTAATATATAACCACTACATAATTTATCATACCCTGGTATTTATTTCCAAATTTATGCTCAACAACCACTCTGGTTGGCACATTGAGATAGTTCCCAGTAGTTCTTCGCACTGAACACAGAACTGAGTTTCACTAGTTCTGGTATACATCACTATGTAAACGCAAAAGAATGAGCGATACTAATCTGATAGTACCCTTCATTCATTTGATCAACAACCAAAAAACAATGAATCAGAAGTTCTCACGTTCAATCGGAAACGAGGCTAACGATACCAAATGTTGTGTGTTCGCACAATAATGAGGCAGAAGTAATTCCTTATTAATTGTTTGGTAAGAAACAGCTAAGGAAGTTGTCGGTCTGAGCGAGACTTCAAAGAAATTAATGAGTGTTAGGAACTCGCGACGTGCCTCGACCGACTCGATCGCTTGGACTTCAGCCGGAACAAAGTTGCCGAGAGCTTAAAGAAATTCCGTGCTAATTGCAGACGAATTGAGTCGCCATGCCGCGCTATGGCCTCTACGAATGACTCTCGTTATTCAGAACAAAAAGCGTCACTTTTATAATTTTGTAATAGGTAATATTAACATTGTTCAAACTTCTTAATCAAACTTTTCTTTAGCCCTATCAAGCGTTTTTGACATGTGTGGGGCATGCGATGTAATACTAAGAATTTTCCGTGCATTCTGTCAGATAACTCTACAAGAAGAATGCACTTAGAACTTTAGGGCTTATATTCTACTGCTAACTTACAATATTGTAGTTTCTAACACTCTTTTCCTACGGCGTTCAGCTAACTGGATGCTCGAGTGGAATAAAGCGTAAAGTTATTGTAGCCTGAAGAATCTCCGTACAAGTGTTTATATTAGGGAATCAGGTGCAGCAAGCTTAGGTCGCTTTCCATCGGATATACATACTAATTAGTTTATATAAACTGCCCTCACCGGGCCAATATGGTGATTAAGGTTAATGCCATTGCAAGCGGCACGCCGCGCCGCGAGCGAGCTGCGATTTCAAGCACGTACCATTGGTTATTGCCTCAGCCGCCCAAACACCAGCCTTATCAAATGGACAAGTTACTCTCTACTGAATGCAAAAACCGTTCCAGATCAGATCAATCTTGTTTAGCAAACTTTGGGTAGCGAAATCCACCCGGATTGCGAGTCGAGAATATAATATTAGCTAGAGAATTTGAACAAACAAGAGTTTTATATTATGTAGGATACATAACTTTAATAATATTGTAATGGGTAGGTTTAAGACATATAAGTAGGTGGGTTCACATCTAGTTCCAGTAAACGAGTCACACTTTGAGACGTTGATAAGTAGTCTTCAAAATATTCATTTGTAAATTGATGATTTGTAAAAACACACTACGTGGTTACATTACACTACTATTTGTAAAATTGTAAAAATTAAATTCATAACATAAATTATCTTATATTAAACTCAAACTCAAACAGATTTTTTCAAATAGGTCACTTTTTTCAAATAGGTCAAAATCTGACACTTTTGCACGTCAATGAAGATAAACAGTACTGAGTCTACCGTGCGTTCGGAAAAATACTTCTACAAGAAGAACGCACAAGAAACTTGTAGGGCTTAATCTTTTCAACAGATAGTTTCACAATATTTGGTTTGGTTACATTCGTTTTCTTTGAAGGTGCCGCAAGGCGGCTATGCAGAAGTTTCCAGGCATCTTTGTCCTCTATGTACTGGTTGACTTTATAATAAGCCTTCTTTAGTAAAGTAGATTAGTATAGGTTTTGAATTTACCCTCTGAGATCCCAGTTATCTCTTTTGGGATTTTATTATAGAAACGTACACTTTTTCCTCAGAATGTCTTTTTATTTGTTTTAGATGATCTAAAGCTAGGTACAGCTATTTTGTCTTTATTCCTAGTATTAAATTTGTGAAGGTCACTATTTAATTTTAATTTATGTAAATTTTTACGCACATACATGATGTTCTCATAAATGTATAAGGATGATTCTCATGATTATAGGCCCATATTAAATTTAATTTAATTATGTATTATTAAAATAGAAAATATTTTAGTAATAGATTTTTTTTTTTGGGGGCTTTTACCCCTATGGGTATGACAGTCCCATCATAGCCTTATCCTAGAAAAACAAATCATAATATTTATAAAAACACATAACACAGAACCTTTTTTAGCTTATAGCTAAGTACTAAAAATACAAAAATTAACAAGTATGACACAGATCTACCCATGAACATGCTCTCCCGCACCCGCAGTGCCCCCTCACATATATACATCTATCAAATATAATATAGCTACATAAATACCTGCCAAAGCGCGCGCGGGCCGCTTCACAGGCGGGTTCGGACAAAATGCCCACAAATTAGTAATAGATTTTCAATATGTTTATAATATGTATAATACTCACAGTAAAATTTTCTTGGTGTATCTTAAAAGTAGGCCGCTACACACATAAAAATAACATTCAGACTGACCTATTTTCAATTGGTATTACAGAATTTGTATAGTAAAAGTTGAAGTTCTCAAACTCTTTTCGATTTATAGTTAGATGTGGAATAAGCTCACGAGAGAGTTTACCCTCAAACTAACTCAAAACTTGGCTCTACTCGAATATGCGAAAACTGCATATGAAGATCTATTTAGAGCCAACTTGCAAAGGGAACCTAGAACGTTATCAACATTCTCATGAAACTAATGTACGAAACGATAACGCATAATATCTTCGTTATAATGTTAATCAGATTTCATGTTATTACTGGATACTAACTTAACTATGCGTAAACATAAGGAGGAGTGCTCAGTCCCATAAATAAATAGTAGGTTTTTTGTAGTGGTAGGCCTCTTATGCAGGGGGCCGCCTGGGGAAGTACCACACCTTTGCCAGTTATTCATCCGCCAAGCAGTAATGTGCAAACATTACTGTGTTCCGGTATGAAGGGCAATGTTACCAGCGAAATTACTGCATGACGAGATTCAACAAATCATATCTCAGGGTGACAGGCGCAGTGCAGTGCCGCGCAGAATTTGAATTTTAAAACACTGGGTGGCACTGTGTCTGATATGGGCAATCATGATGCTTATCATCAGGCACCTGATTTGCTCGTCTTGTCACTCACTATCATAAAAAAAAAACAAAAATGGTACACTCACATTTTGCCAGTTAAGTTTTTAGGTCCTTGTTACATACAGGACGAGTTTACTATCAAGCTGTCATTGAGATAATTTCTAAAGGAAAATCCTCTTTAGGGTTCCGTACCTCAAAAGGAAAAAAAGGGAACCCTTATAGGATCACTTTGTTGTCTGTTTGTCTGTCTGTCTGTCGGTCCGTCTGTCAAGACACTTTTTAAAGGGAAAGCGTGGAGGCATGAAGTTGAAATTTATATCAACTACTCAGATATGCGGTCCCTTGTGGCTGTAAAAAATCATACTTCTAAGTTAACGCAATCAAAGTTATGGCCATTTTACTGCATATTTCCATACTTTGCGCATGGAACTAATGGATGGCGCTGTATCTAGGTATGGAACCTTACACCACAGTACAGATAATAAACGTACCTACTATGCATACATACGTTGGCCTTAACAATTTTTTTTATATGTTTGATTAAACAGGCGTTTGATCGCAAACTCACCTGCTGGTAAGTGAATCTTCTTCTTTAATTCAGTATCAATTTGCCTGACATGGGGTTCGAACCCGGGACTTCATGATCGGCAGTAGAGCTTACGCCCAATACGCTACCGAGGCACTCGAGTCGGCGGTTTAATAGGTTGCTACATAAAATTTTTAATTCTATCTTCTTTTGAGTTTGAGTTTTGAGTTTGATACTAAAACCAATTAAGAGATCTTATTATAGAACTGTGAACTTTCCATATGTATCACTTTATTATAATGTACCTATATATTATATTGTCACACACCTACTTAACTATAATAATTGCCCTCTATTAAATATATCTGAGGTTCTATTCTTGAAACACGCGTTTATATTAAAATACGAAGCAAAAATTATAGCTGAACCGTATCCTTTATAATTTTATGTAACAAAGTTATAAGTTTAATGAAGAAGAAAGGTGAACAGTGTTACGAGGAAATAAAATTTCGTCAAGGAAACTTGTAAAGTCTTAACCAGAACTCGAGCGAAATTAATGATTATTGGCCAGTAACAAAGGCGGCGCTGGCTTGCCAGGGACCAAAACTAAGTACTAAGTAGTCTTCTTAAACTATGAGCAGACGCAGCTGCTAGCTAGACCGCTAGACCTCGTATTTTAAACCAATCTGATACCATTATTTTTACAAAGTTTTAAAATTTAGCTATGCAGAAATGGTAGCAGTATAGAAGTAATACCCAACCAGTGAACTGTTTCAACACGTAACGAAATTATTAACATTGGTACCTAAATTAGCCTCGGTGCCGATTATGAGGTCCCTGTTCGTTCCCAGGTCAGGTAGTGTTATTGGATTTAATCATTAGGAAATCTTAATGACAGTCTAGAGTATGGAACTGTGCCTGGTTATTGGCAATAGACTCGCCCACCATGGGACCAATAACATACTGGTGAAATGTATGTGTAGGTGCCTACTATAGGACTGAGTCCTGGGTAGAGGTGTATCTGCGTACCTCTTCGGGAATGGGGCGTGATGGTATTCTACTTAACATACTTATCTTACTAATATACATACTAATATTAAACAAAAAAAAACAAAAACAAGTAAAAGAGTTTGTATATCTAAGTTCAAAGTTTACAAGGGATGGAAAGTATGACTGTGACATTAAAAGAAGAGTTTTAGCAGGAAGTCAAGTGATCGGGGGTTGCATACCTTTATGAACAGTCAGAAAATGTCTAAAATGGCACGACTGGCTGTCCATAGAGGGGTGCCTATCCCCACACTTACGTATGGTAGTGAATGTAGGGTCTAGCAGAAAAAGCATGAAAGTAAGATTAATGCTGTGGAAATGAGAAGTTTGAGAAGTATGAGTGGAGTGACCTTGATGGACAAAATAAGGAACAGTGTGATAAGGGAACGCTGTGGCGTGTTAGAAGATGTAGTGACAAAGATAGAGAAAGGATTGCTTAAATGGTTCGGACATGTTGAGAGGATGGACGAAAGGAGATTGACAAAGGAGATTTATAAGGCTAGTGTGAATGGTCAAGTCGGTAGGGGTCGACCCCTAGGCCTACTTTTCATGAACAAGTTAGTGTTATCTTACAAAAAGGCCAGGTCAAATGTACCAACAACCGACGAGCGTGCATGATGAAATGTGATGAAAGTGGAAGAAGCGAAAGTTGTATGTAAGGATCGTAGCAAGTTGAAAGAAATAGTATCTGCCTACCCCAACGGGAACAAGGCGTGACAGTATGTATTTATGTACCGCCACTTTGGGACAAAAGCATGGTGTTATGTAATGTCATTATCATGTAAGACAGATTAATAAAATAATAAGACTTTCCCAGTAAATAGACCCAAAAAATTGAATCTCGTCTTTTAAAGGTTTTCAATTCAACATTTTAAAATTGATCCTCTTACCTGATAATTCATTTGATAAAATATGGAAACTTAATCGCTTCATTCCACAACGATTCGTTTAATTAATTAGCGGTAACATTGGGCTTGCCTCGTATCAAATTCGCTTCGCATCGTTCGTTATAGCGATATTACAAATTATGTCCAATGGAGCTGTAGAGAATATGTATCTACTATCTACCTATTCTATGCAGCGTGTTCATTCACTATGATGCTAAGTGGAGTCTGTGGTTTGTCTCCATGTGCATGAGTGTGGATATCGGCTGTCCGTTGAGAACGGCTGTTTCCCCATAGACCACCCGCTTAATTGGGAGCGTTTTACAGCTCATAGCAGCCGCCTAGAGCAGCGGTCGGCTTTCAATTCACAATTACTCAACGTTTTAACTTACCCTTCGTCTATCTTACTTAAGTAACTAAATTTTGTAGTAATCTGTCTAAAAGAAGCCCCAATCTACATACATTTTTAACAGGTAACTCCGGACCCCGGCGAACAATTTGTTCATTAATTTGCATACACCGAATCCTTGGCGCAAGTTTTGCCGCGTTCACGTTTTTATGCCGCTAACTAATTGCGACAAATGCTGTACTCTTAGCAGTTGAAAGCCGCAGGCGACATTTTGAATGGAAGCCGGTGAAACAATGTGCAATAAGCGGGGGCCGCGTTTCCCTGCGGTTAACGAAACAAAGGTTTGTTTTGTCGCGGTGTGTCGTGGTGCACCGTTGATGCGTCCTTAACAAAATGCCACATCGTGCACTATATTTAGTGTTTAGATACGTTTTACACGCCTAATTGTGGGACAAAAGTCAATGTAAACGCTCTTTATTTGTCACCTTTTATTAAACACACTGCTAGGAAATCAATATAGGTACATATTACATTTATAAGTGCTACAAAGGATTTCCATGACCTATTTCGATAATGGCACATTAGAAAGCTACTTTCAATCTTTACGTGTTTGCGACTATTTGATACGAGTTTTATGTAGGTTGCATATCGGGGCAAGAATCAAATCAGATGAAAACTTCGCCCATTGGCTTTGTACTTCTCTAACTTGAGTACTAAATCAGAGAATTTTATATTCACATAATAATAGCTACATTATGTTGTTGGGTGCTATATTATTAAATCTATAATAAATAGAGGTTGTACCGCAATTTCGACACTTAACTTGGGAATATTATCGAGATTTTTTTTTTCCGTTTCTACACAATGAAAAACTATATTACATACCTAACTAAAAAAAATTAAATAGTCAATCCTTTTTTACACATTACTTACTTACACACACTTATTAGACAATTTAAGAAATTTTTATACTTAAATGTACTATTGGTTAATTTTAAAACATAACTTAAAACATACAATCACGCCTTTTAACCTAAAGGGTAAGCAGAGGTATACCGAGGACTCAGTTCCATAGAAGGAACACCCACATTTCGCAAGTATGTTATTGCACCCATGTAATAGGGGGCGAGCCTATTGCCATCTACCGGGCACAGTTCTAGACTCCAGGCCGTTATCGATATAATTCGTAATGGGAAAATCAAAAATTCTGACCTGGGGATCAAACCAGAGACTTCATGATCTGAGTTAGCTTGCGCCAAGTACGCCACGAAGGCACTCAAAAAAATTATAATAAAAATACAAGTTAGATGATATTCTAAATTAACCGTTTAAGAGTTCGAATACCTACTTGAAAATTCAGTTGTAAGATTTGACCTGTGGGTAGGTTAGTAGTAGGCAAAGATGTGAAAATAAGTATTTCTTATTGTAATAAATAAAAAATATTCTAGTGACATAATATATTTATTTATTTGCAGAATGTATCTTACAAAAGATGTTGTACTATCAGTAAAGTGATACATGTTGATACAATCTACCAGAACTATCTGGTGTGCAAATATTAAATATAAGATTCATTTAAAATAATTACAATATTTCCATTAATAGATCCAGATTTACAATAATAATTATTAATAACAAGATACCAATATTTAAATAACGTTTCCATAGCCAATGTATCGACATGAACTTTGTTTATAGAAGTCTTTAATAGTATAGAAGCTTTTCTCAATTAGCCAACTCTCTAATTCAACGCAAAACCTTCTGTATGGTAGATCAACTATATTCTTAGGAAGGCAATTCAGTATGAGTGGTGCGGTATATACACAACTCTTCCTAAAAAGTTTATAAGTTTATAGTTTATAAGCTCAAAAATTGGGAGAAACCTCTGGCTCCTGAAATACAGTTTTTTCTAGTTCGGGAACCTTTGGATTCAAAATAAACCTGTACCATATTTATTTATTATGTCGATAAAGATATTGATTGATTGATTCAACAAAAGTGAAAAGTTACATAAAAAAATTGTGAATACCCAATGAATATTTGAAGTGCGGTCTGATTTTAGTTAGGTTGGTGCTCTCAATTCTCCAACTTTCTAGCTTTATTGTCTTGGTTTGAATTAAAAAACTTTTTCCTTGTGAACGTATTCTCATAGGGGCAGTCTATTTAATGGGTTCTTTGTCATACTCAGTTCATAAATTATCTACTTACATAAACTCAAACTCAAACTCAAAGAAAATTTATTTAAATAAGCCTTAAAAATAAATTTTTAAACGTCAATCAATAATATCAGTAATATCAAACTAGTTAAGAATCTACCGTTCGTAATCGGAAATATACCTACCTCTACAAGAAGAACGCACAAGAAACTAGTAAGGAGTAAGGTTTAATTTTTTCAACTTCGTTTTACAATATTTGGTTTGGTTACATTTGTTGGCTTTAAAGGTGCCGGTTGGTGGCTATGCAGAAGTTTCCAGGCATAAGCCTTTCATAACAAATTCTATTTTATACAAGTTTTGAATTTACCTTCTGAGAGCCCAGTTATAATCAATCTTTTGGGATTTTATAATGAAACGAACGTGGTTCCCTAAGAACCCCTAAGACCTTTTATTTGTTTTAGATAATCTAAAACCTAGGTATAGCTATGCCGATTAGGTACTTGTGGAATAATTTGTATAAATCTGTTAAAACGCACAGGTAACATAAGTGCCGTATGTGTTATTAGAAAAAACTATTATCACTTTTTGCGTTTCATAACATAACAGCACTGCTTTTTTCCGAAGGTGTAGGTAGAGCAGGTGTACCCAGTACCCACTCCCATATTCATTGTATCAGTCATGTTTCTTAATACTTGGGGGAGCCTATTGCTATTAACCATGAGGCACAATTCCAGACTCCAGGCTATATTTGAGAAAATTCTTAATTGAACAATCCAGCAACACTGCTTGACCTGGGAATCAAACCGGGGACCTTGCAAACCAGCGCTTGCAACTACACCACCGACGCAGTGGATTTCAATTTATTTTGATTACACTAACGCTGATATTAAATACTCATATTAGAAGATTCTGTGTAGATAATAATAACCTATGTTGCCTGTACCTATGTACCTGCTTAAACCTATGTTGTCGAAGGTTTCCTTTCTTTCAGTTTCTTTGTGTAATTACCTTGTGCTGGGTTCATATAAGTAACATACGTAACTGGCAATGCTATCTGGGTGTAACAGAACGGGTCTGGAATTTAAGTGATCTTATTTGGTCGCGCAGCAAGGAAAGCCGAGCCGATTCAAGCGCACACCGTACCCCAGCTCTGAATCAGCGCGTGCTTGGAATTCACAATTTTTGCCTACCTGTTCGATCTTCTACCCTAATTATTACTTAGCAACCTCTATCAGGTTTATTTCAATTAAAACAAAGGCTAAGAATATTAATTAGAGAGATATTGTTTAGAATTTATAATCCATGAGTATTAATAATGTCTCTTGCGAATGCTTTTGGTCACGTAATTTTTGGATCAGTACTTAGTGATACTTCTTGTTTTTTTATTTATTGCAACACCATATCTTATCCAAAACTACATAGCATTCGATCACGCCCTTTTCCCAAAGGGGTAGGCAGAGATGTACGCAGGACTCAGTCCCATAGTACATTACATACATACACCCACATTTCGCAATCCAATATTTACAACTTTGCCTGAGCTGGGGATCGAACCCGGGACCTCATGATCGGCAGTCGAGCTTGCGCCCTACTGAGCCAGTCGTATTAATATACCAAATACATTCAATGTTGATCCCTTAAATGCACGTAGTACGTAGCAATTATCTTAAAGATGTGCCTACATCTTACAAGACTAAAACTATTACTTAATATTAAACCTCTATCCTCTACCTACTCACAATATGTAGGTACATATAGGCACTAGATACACTGTTCAGCTCAGTTTACTATAACCACGTGTCTGCTGCAGCCTTGTCTCTGATTATAGAATATAATTGCTTACACTACAAATATTTAACACTACCACAGAATGAATAATAATAGTACATTTACATACATACGTACCTTATCATATATCAGTATATAATCATATATTATATAGTAACCTATATTATTGGTTTTATTAGAACATTTCAACAGCATCATCAATCAGCATATTTACTGTATTACCCTCTTTACTTATTGGGAACTGTTAAATAAAATGTTAATTTAATACAAAACCACATAGATTTTGTCGAAAATATTATAGTATATATATAGTATATAGTATATAGTCTATTTGACAGCCTCATTGGCTCTCATGGTAGTAACTCTGCTTTCTGTACCGTAGGCCCCGTGTTCAATCCCCGGCCAGGTCAAACATTTGTGTGCATGAACATGTCTGTTTGATCCGTATCTGGGCGTTAAAAGCTTATATAAGTATGTATATCAGTCATCTGGTTACCATAGTACAGGCTTCTAGCCTACTTTGGGATCAGATGACCGTGTGGAAGTTGTCCCATATAATTATTATTACTATATTAGGTATAAAATTTAAGATTATCATCGACTTAAACGTATAATACTTTAAAATTTAAGATACTCGATATAATAAAAGCAAGTCAGTGTTCGAGTCAGTTGATTGAATTTAATGCAACTAGTTTGCAAGCAGTGAGCAGAGATCGTTAGCAGACCACACTTGAACTCGGCTATCGAGAAATAAAAGTGGTTTTGCCGCCAGTAACTCTCAATAAGCACGCTCATTTGTCACAAATAATAATAATATGGGACAACTTCCACACACGGTCATCTGGTTCCAAACTGGGCTAGAAGCCTGTACTATGGTAACCAGATGACTGATATACATACTTAGATAAGCCTATATAACACCCAGACACAGATCAAACAGACATGTTCATGCACACAAATGTTTGACCTGGCCGGGGATCGAACCCGGGGCCTGCGGCATAGAAACCAGAGTTACTACCATCTGAGCCATCGAGGCTGTCACTGTAAATATTTATTCAATCTTTCTAAAAACTATGTCCTATGGGAGTTAACAAATGAGATAATAAAATTATATGGTCCTACCACTACCCATATTATGACTGATGCCAACCTATACATCCAACTGCCATACAAACGAGGCTCTGGCAAATTATACTACATAATATTATATTATCTACGTCTGAACGAGAAGGTACCTATTCTCCCTATAACTTTGTATTTATGCTCACCAACTAAACAGAATGTCTTTTATAAAAAGAGTATGTTAGAATTGGGTCGTAGAAACTCAAAGGACCAAACCCGGAACTGCGAAGTAGCTTTATCCGGCAATGTCGAATGTCGTCGACATAACCGAGAGGATTAGCAAGCTGAAGTGGCAGCAGCATATTTGCCACAAAACCGTTAACTGAAGTGCGAACTGCGAACGTGTTCTAAATCGAGCATAAGTACTAACTGTACTCGTATATATAACGCCATAATATGGCAGATTTGAACAGCGATGGAAGCAAACATATTTTTTCATTTTATTACGAATCATCATCATAACTATCCTTGGTACACAATATTTTTACGTTACAATAAATATAAAGAGAATTATTGATACAACAATTTAAACCATATATTTTTGTAGTGGTAGGCCTCAGGGAAGGACCACACCTTTGCCAGTTATTCATCCGCCAAGATGTAATGAGCAAACATTACTGTGTTCCGGTCTGAAGGGCAATGTTACCAGTGAAATTACTGGACATGACGAGTTTCAACAACTAATTATTATTTCAGGGTGACAGGCGCAGTACAGTGCCGCGCAGAATTTTGAATTTTAAAACACTGGGTGAAACTGTGTCTGATATGGGCAATCATGATGCTTACCATCAGGTACCTGATTTGCTCGTCCTGTCACTCACTATCATAAATAATAATAATAATAACAACACACAAAAATATAAACTAGAAACATTGGTGGCCTTAACGTTCGGAGTGACCTCTTTCGGACAACCATGCAGAGAGGATATACTTGAAAGACGGTGGTTTCAAACACTTACATAAATACACATACACATTTCATCCCAAACAGTACATTCCCAGCTCATCCCATTGCAATATTTCGTATTTCATCCTAAGTATCCTTTTGTAGTGGTAAGCATCTTTAGCACGGGGCCGCCTGGGGAAGTACCACGACCACACCTTTGCCAGTTATTCATCCGCCAAGCAGTAATGTGCAAACATTACTGTGTTCCGGTCGGAAGGGCAATCATCATCATCATCATCATCTCAGCCATAGGACGTCCACTGCTGAACATAGGCCTCCCCCATAGATTTCCATTCAGTCCGGTTGCAAGCGGCCCGCCTCCATCGTGTTCCTGCCGTCTTTATCAGATCGTCTGTCCACCTTGCGGGTGGACGTCCTACGCTGCGCTTGCCGGTCCGTGGTCTCCATTCGAGAACTTTGCAGCTCCATCGGCCATCAGTTCTACGTGCTATGTGCCCTGCCCATTGCCACTTCAACTTACTAATCCGCTGGGCTATGTCGATAACTTTCGTTCGTCTACGGATCTCCTCATTTCTGATTCGATCTCGCAGAGAAATTCCGAGCATAGCCCTCTCCATAGCTCGTTGCGCTATTTTGAGCTTACTGATAAGGCCCACAGTCAGATACCACGTTTCAGATCCGTAAGTCATCACTGGTAACACACACTGGTCAAAGACCTTCGACTTGAGGCACTGAGGTATTTTGAACGAGAAGACATTGCGTAGGTTTCCGAACGCTGCCCAGCCTAGTTGGATTCGACGATTGACCTCTTTCTCGAAGTTGGACCTACTGAGTTGGACTGCTTGTCCTAGGTAGACGTATGAAGGGCAATGTTACCAGCGAAATTACTGGGCATGACGAGATTCAACAACTAATATCTCAGGGTGACAGGCGCAGTGCAGTGCCGCGCAGATTTTTTGAATGTTAAAACATCTACCCGCCAAACTGAATTATTCTTAAAAAATATAATATTTAAATAAAAAAACTACCATCCCCTCTAAAGATAGGTACTAGATTTCCTTAATTTACTTGTTATTCAATATTTAATGTATTTACTACACTTTCTGTTAACCATTGTTTATAATAATAGGTATTTCTCGTTAACAGCTTGAATTCGTGCCTTTTGAATTTGGTAAACCTACATTGTACTCGAATGATACTAGAAATACATTGTAAGTTGAAGGAAAACAAAGCTTGCGAGGAAGCGCCGGAAATTGGAGCCAGATTTCAGGTTATGCTAGAAGACAACGCTTTTTGAGTGTAAGAACTTAGATACTCGTATTTATAAATAGATATCCTATTCTGAAGTTACTAAGTAAAATATATTTTTAAGAGATCTAAGGTATTAAATTTTGGTACCTCAGGCTCTTCCGTCCTCTTCCGTCAAGTGGCAAACAAGCAGACGGGACGCCTGATGGCTCGCGGTTACCGCCGCCTATGGATACCTGCAACACCAGGGGTATTGCCAGTATGTTGCCAACCCTTCAAGTCTCTATTCACTCTCCTATTGGAGAGCCCCATGTTGTAGATATACGGGAAGACCGCAGCAGGGAGAGCATTCCACAGTTTGCACGTATGCGGCAGAAACGTAACATAACAATCACGTCTTTTTCCCGAAGAAGCAGGCAGCGGTGTGCCCAGGACTCAATTCCATAGTAAGTACATCCACATTTCGCCAGTATGTTCCCATGTAATAGGGGGCGAGCCTTTTGCTATTTACCGGGCACAGTTCCAGACTCCAGTCAGTTATTGAGATAATTCCTAATGGAAAAATCCTATATATACTATAGGTATATAGATATAATATGTTTCCTCTAACACACTGAAAGCAATACAAGAACATTTTAAAAATAATATGTTTTCACTAACAACATACGTGAATACACAGAACATATTATATAAAGTTTTGGTTTTGGTTTTATGTTCGGCCGTCTGCCTGAAGCCAACCCTCTTTGAGATTGCTGTTGTTAGTAGTACCTTCCACTACCTTTCGGGTAATCAAGGCGTGATGATGGCAAGGACATGTTGTGCTCCCTTGTGCAGCTATGTGCAGCTCCACCATGCTCACATGTAAGTATGAAGTGGTATGCTGTTCTTTGGGTGAACTTATCCTTTCGTCGCCTCTTACGACTCACACAGAGGAAAAAGGATGCGAATTCTAGCCCGGCATCCCACGGGTATCATGTTATAATAATTTGTCAGTACCCCACTTACGTTTTTCATGATCAACTACACCTTGTCAAATATAACTTGATCACTGACAGCTGAACAAATATAAATTTTTTGGTCATATTTCCTTAGATTAGGTACATAAATGGTATCTTATCGGGTAACTTATTATTCAATTGATTAATGAAACACCCTCATAGAACTTAATTTACGGAAATATGGCAAAAAAGTTGATTTTGTTCAGCTATCATTGATCAAACTATATTTGACAAGATTTAGTGAAAGGTTAATATAACCTATATGTCATTTCAAGACTGTAATGCCTACTGATATAGCTACTGTTATGTGAATATTATATTGGTATTAACCTAATTATTAATGGTGGCGTAACATTATAGGTACTATAGTATTATAATAAAACAATGACCGCAAACCGCAAACCACAGTTGTGTTCACCAGCATGTACGATAGAATATACCTATCGGTCATTACGTATATTATAATTATTATTATAGGAAGGGTTTATTATGGGTAAGTGTTTGGCAACTACTCTATTATTATACTACTATTCTGGGTTTATATTTTGTAACTTTAAATTTCGTTTAGTTCAGTGGATCATTTTCAAAGGCGTTTCAATGGATTTTTTTAAATTAAAGATTCAAGCTTGATTGGCCCTAAGAAATTGACGTATATTCTACAATAGACAAGAAAGTTCTTAAAATATTTCAAATTCTGTTACTCAGTTGCGTTTATTTATTAAGGTCAAATAAGTTAACAATAGTTTTAATCTTATCAAAAATTTTGTAAAAGTAAATATATACTCGATTTGTTTTCCCGTAATATTAGCACAGCTCCGTACGCGTTCACACTGCATGAATGTCGAACCTACACTAAAGTAAGGTGAACGGATTACGGTACACTTTAGTCGAGCAAAATGAGTATTCGGAACGTGAAGTCTAGTACGTAGTACATTAATATCATTGTCCTAAGATCAACTTTGGTCATTCCACAGACATTCAATTGAGACAACATTGAACTAGCAAGCTATAGATATACACTAGGGTGAACTCATATATGACATATTTACCTGTGCAGTCGAACTGTGCAGGCAAAGCCAGTTAAAGTTATTGATATGAAACACTATCTAACTTGTTGTCGGCCTGTAAATTTTCGAAGTGTTATATGGCATAGTGTATTCAGTTAGGGTAGATACTAAGTAAGCAGCTCTATTGTTTAGTCCTATTTCAAAAAAGGCACGCAGCCGTTTAAAAAAAATCAAACTTTATTTAATATCATCTTCAATAACTCAGCGGAAACAAAATTTCTCTCTGCAGTGCAAGTGATTTGGAATTCCCATACCTACAAACTGTCGATAGAAGTAAACCGACTGTAAATCTCTAAAGCAATATCGCCATCTGTGTTTATGTTCACTAAGTTTAGTAGTAATCCATTTAAAAGTGTCAGATTAGAGGGGTTCCGGCGAATTTGCTTAGGAGCGGTTTGGTCAGCAATTTATGTCGTCTGTTGCCGCAGATGTGGTCCGTGGCCTAACGCCTGCTTGTGGCACTGTTTATAACAACAAAGCCGGAGTAATTAAACACTTAGACACGAGAGGAGGGTCCTCTCGTATAATACCTACTACTGTACGCCGACAAACTTCGACATAGGCAGTTATCTAGTGCATTTAGATAACTTCCACACATTGTGTTATAGTCTGTGAGATACTAAGCTAAGAGGGTAATAATGTTATTTTGAAACTATAAGGTAAACTAAAGGAGATTGACAGATTGCAAGACATTTTTAAGGCCAGTGTGAATGGTTACTTTAGGGGACGACGTAGGCGTACTTTTCATGACCAAGTTAATGATGTCTTAAGGAAAGATCTGGGCAAAAATACTCACAACTAAGGAAGAATTGAAAGTGAAAGAAGTGAAAGTCATATGTCTGGACCATAGCAAGTGGAGTAAAATAGACTCTGCCTACCCTAACGGGAATAAGGCGTGACTGAATGTTACATACATTTGGACATACTGTATGTATAAGGTTTTATATGTATGTATGTCTAGATGTATGTAGGCTAACCCGCCTAGCTCAATTCACTTTTCTTAGTTATAATGATAAAATTATAAAAATAAGTAAGTAGTGTCTTCGATTTCTTCGATCTTGACTCAACAGAGCCTTGAACTTAATTCATACAATCACATTGCGATAACTACTGAGCGAATTTAGATCTAGTTTACAGATGTGTCGTCAGCGTAGACTTGAAAAAGTTGGTCGTCGTTCTAATAGCGTAAAAAATCCCGGGTGTCAGGACGGTATCCCGGGAATGTAACCGGGATCAGCCAGACTCCGCCGCCGACTAACAAGACTTAACGAGATAATCGCCTGATTAGAGGGGTCGACACCGTTTTACACTTCTACTAAAAACTTTTATCATTTAGAATTACAATTTAATAAAAAAAATACTCCTTTGAACATAACATGAATACAATAAAATTTCTTAAGATAACAAAAAACTTACATAACTCCTAATATTTCTATGTAACCTTTCTCTTCCTAAAGCTTTTCTCTTAATAGGCTGTCTATTAAGTTTCTTTTGTTTCAACAGAAAAATTACCAGCATATTAAGCGAAGTTAATTAACTTTTCTTATTAAAGCGAAATTAATTCGAATTTCATTTTATAACAATTCAAAGGATTATGTATCCTTAATTCGTAGAATCTCTTTTGTTTGTAGATATTTAAATCAGGCCTATATGTTTTATTTTAAATTGGGGACGTATTCTGACATCAATAGAATCACAATTTATAATTGTACCTACTTTAAGTAGAAAGGAAAGCCTCTTCTTCTTCCTGCTTTTATCTCACTCAAGGTGAGGCCTAGGATAGGCTTTTACACAGTTCAGCCAATTTTTTTTAAGAGCCAATCGAACAATTCTGCGTGCATTATGCTTTTCCACAGTCTTAAAAAAGCGACGAATATGTATGGTTCTATAAAAGCAATCCGGGAGGATTGTAAATATCAATCGAAGTATGAAAGTTTTCTTTCAAATGTTCAGTGGTTTTCCAAAGCTGATCATTTCATACCAATTTAGGACTTTGTAAGTCAAAAGTATCTGCAGTTTTGCGATAAGCGAAGGCGGCAAAGAGTTAATTATATCAGCAATCTAAACCGAAGTCGTTAAAACAATCGTAAAATAAAGTTTAATTTCAAGCTTTGATCTGACCAAATTTTCTTTTATGTAATTGATTGAATCCTGTTATCTTCTTATCATAAGTCTTAAATTTCTTGGAAAGTTTATGAAATGAAATTAAACTTTATGAAAATAATCACAGTTTTATTTGCGAAAAGAGCCTATATTTGTTCTACCTAAACATAAATTAATAAACATTTAGATACGTCTACCTAGCTCAAGGCATTAATGTGAAGCTTTTTTTACATATGGGGGAAAAATATGTGTATTTTAACGTAGGGACGCTTATTTAATACTTAACCACATTTCAACTTTGCTCTCACGTGCTTAGCTAATTATTATCAATACATATAATGAGCTCTTTGATGTAATGGACTTTTTGAGCAGCCAATCAAAGTTTGTACAACAGACTCGCGACATGTTGTTGACGGTTCATTCCAAGTTATAAACGAGAACGTAAAATAAAAGTCGAGATGCGACGGTTGACGAGCACAACTCCGCACTCCCCGGCATCACGTCCGCATCCGCCTCCGACTGCGGATTCCAGCCGCCTGTCTCTGATTCATCGCTACCATTGTTTCACGTTTAGACCGTCTGCGATCTAAATCCGAAAAAGCTTTGATTGGCTTCCAGCAAAATTGGAATAAATCCGGTATCACCATATACCGCACTACCATCAAAGGCCTGTCCAACCCACCGCTAAAATTGAACATTCAAAAGGACACTATTCTTCATTCAAAACGCACCAATATACGAGTAGGTCCGTGCGAGGAGAGATTGGTGTTTGAATTCTACACAATTTTAATTAAAATCTTGAAACAACGGTGAACGAAAAACAGAAAGTTTTATTTTGTTTTATATCGACAATGAAATTGAATTACCCGACACGCGCAGGCTTTCTAGGTCTGTCGGTATAATCCTATTGCGGTAGAGCTCGCGGCTGTCGGTCCTAAAAGTTGGGTTGCGCGTTGGCAACAAAACGAGCGCGCCTCTCCAGACTAGCGACTTATTGCACCGCTGCGGCCCCGTATGCCTCCTAGTATACACACTACACACTGAGAACGCTTCTTCCCCTGCCCAGAGGGGCAGGGGAAGAAGCGTTCTTTCATTGTAAACTAGGACTAACTTCAGCTAAGTGTGCTGAACTAAAAAACACTTTTTTTATATTTTAGTTGGTAGACAGCGTCGGTGGCGTAATGGACACAAGCTCGATTGCCGATCATGAGATCCCGGGTTCGATCCTCAGGTCAGGCAAAGTGTTAAATATTGTATTTTTTCATTAGGAATTACTAACTGCCTGGAGTCTGGAACTGCACCCAATGGCAATGAATTGATGGCAATAAGCTCGCTCCCATTACATGGAATCAATAACATACTGGCGAAATGTGGGTAGCCTACTATGGGACTGAGTCCTACTCCTTCGTGAAAATGGCGTGATTGTATAATTGTATGCAGTTAGATAAACCTAGTACTACTTAGTTGCCCTATGTACTTAGATAGTCTAAGTAATATTATATTAATAACACCGAACGAAGCGAATGTTTCATGTACCAGCACTAACCATAAGGTTGATTGGTAGAAGAAACACAATATTATAATATTTGTTTGATTAATAAAGAAAAAAAAAAATATAAGTAGATATTTATAGTTGGTTGTTAATTCCTTATGTTATTCTTATCTTAACTAATTCTCTAGTCCAGTGTAAGTAACACACAACGTCAATTAATTAGGTATTGTATTGATTACCACTGCTTCGCTACGAACACGAAACAAGATGAAATCCCGAAAGGGACTTGCCGAAGCTGCACCGTCGCTTCGTCTCGCATTATAAAATATGCAGATAAGTTACGGGAATTGATTCAAGGCACAAAGGAGGCGAACAAACCTGTCTATAGGCAGGCGGTGAGATTTCGGCAGTAATTTCCCGGGAGGCTACGTTTTTATCTCATGACACTGAAATTATTTTGAATAACATTATCCGCGCGCACACGGTCGAATAAGGATTCATAATTAAAATGAACGTGCAGTGTATCACATATTCATTTAACTCCGCATGTTCATAATTAAACCCTTAAAAGTTGGAAGTCGTGCAACGTCAAGTACGGATCTAGGTTTAGATAAGAGTATAGTGAGGGAGTATGAGACCCACACATTTTACGACGGACAACTTTAGTGAGGACACCGACGTAATAGCGCGGTAGTCCCTGATCGCTCAGCACATTTTAAATCATTAGTACTCAGTATTTAGATCTCCATTTCAAGTGCTACTCAAGAATATTTTAATAATTGTACCTATAATTATAATATGTAATGATAGGTACCAAACTAAAGTCTTCACAGAATGTATTTGAGGCTCAAATTGAAACCCGTTCGGGATTCAAATGTTTTTCTTTTGAATCTTGAGAATCGAGAGGTGATTTAAGTAAAGGATTCGTTTCTGAAGGTAATTACTTGTCGGCGACGGCCGCGGAGAGCACCCGAGAGGGCTCAACTTGCTCCCTTGACGTCTTTGTACTTGACGTAGCCTTATAATTGAATTAGGCAGGTTTTTAAATCCTTTCAAACTTTTCGCGTTCACCTCAAAGATACTGGCAGGAAAGGTCAAGACAGTAAAGATATTCCGCTCGGATAATTGAACTCCTAATTTGAATAAATTCAGCCGATAGAAATGCCACAAATTTTCAATGAGGCTCCCCGGTCGGACCGCCCGGGGTAGGTACTACGTACCAGGTAATACGTATCGCTATATTCGCTGTGAGCGTGGCACATTGTACGTGCCACCCATAAAAGTTCCCACAAGTAATTTGCATGGTATAGGTGTCAATCAGGTGTTTGTTTATCCGGAGGTTTGAGGGTGGGGAGAGTTCGGGTGGTATACGTTTGCCGAAACAAGGCTGAAACCATCGGCGTCGAGCACTTACGGAACTCAAACACGGCGCACTATAATGAATTAAGTTAGTAACTCGCCTAGAGGAACCTCCTCGCGTCACACTTTGTATCTGTCTACCTACCGTCTTTGCTGACAATACCTACATATTGATTAGCTACAACTTCGACTTGTTTGGCTTTACTAAACACATCGTTGGAAACTATATTATGAAGTACCTACCTACGTACAAACTAGAATAAAAATCACCAATTCTATGCAGGATTAACGTGTAACATAATATTATCTTTTATACGCTATGGCAAATAACACACAGCCACGCATCACGCTGCGTGGTCGGTATAGGATACAAGGGAAGGGTAATTTCACTTATTACATAATTCTAGTGGTAATATTTTCATAATTCATAATTCATTATCATTTATTTACATTCAAACATGGTGTTTAAGATGTTACATAGGTATTTTAGTACATAAGACATCTTGAGCCAATTATATATTATAGCATGCAAATTTTTTTTGTTATATATAACGTAAAACTAATTAAAAATTCAAACAAAATTACAAATAAAATTAAAATATGCATCTGTAATCTGTTTAATTAATTCAAGGGAAATAATAATGTCACTTTATACAATATTGTGCGTGATCTACATCCCTGGCGGATGTAGATCACGCTAATGTGGGTTATGTGGTCTACGCAGCGAGATGCGGAGCAATATGTGATACCCCCAGAAGTATTGGTTGCTATATTATAAACCTAATAGTTTTTATAAATAAAATAGTCAAATATCAGCAACGAACGCTAACGAGACGCATGATCTGATAAACGTAAATTGATGACATATTGATTCGGAATGCGAAGCTGATTGAAACCTCTCCAAACATGAAATGAAATAACTGCCCGAAAACATTTACCTAGAGTGCACAAATGAAATGTTCATACTATACTGCACACAACATGTGGCTACATTTAAAGCAATTTTAATTCCGTTGTGAAATTATTGCTTCATTTTTTTATTTGAAAAAAAACTGTGATTTTATCCTATGCAATTACGACTTGTACACCGACCGAGTTTTCATGTGTCTCAATAATGTTACGTCACAACTGAAACTGGCCACAGAATTTACAGCTATGCAAAACAAACGTACAATGTTAGCTTAGCTCACAAGTTGTAGTCTGCATCACTTGGTCTTATACGAGTACATACTCCACAATATACAAGGGGCACACTGTAAGTTTTTAGAATAGGCCTGTAAGAAAAACAGATAAATGTATTAAAATTTCAAATTAGAAACTCATTGAGAATCTGTAATGAATGTGCATTTAACTCATATGTCATTTGTTTTGACAAAATGACAGCAATTTGAAAAGTCAATCTCAAAATGGATCATTTTCTAAGGTATAATCGAATACATTTTGACGCGCGACAAACACCTTTAGAATTGCTGTAAAAACAAATAATGCATACAGATTCCCAATGAGTGCCTAATTCGAAATTTAAATACGTTTTTCATCGGCTGCTTTTCAACAGTCATTGAGAGAAGGAGACAATTTGACAACGTGATGCTACGAACGCTGATATTCAAATACATAGCACTGATTGCGAGAGAAACACTCCCACAGGGACACGAGACTCATTTTGGAAGCTGAACAAAAACATCGATCATTAAAAGTTCGCGTTTCGACCAATAATAAATTGTTCTCCCTAGTAGAGATACGAATATAAGCCGACAAAATATTCCAATGTTAAAACTCACAGTCACATTTTATTTTTAAAACTCGACATCAATATTGAGCAAGTGTCTTAAATAATTAAAAAATAATAATTCAAACGATTTAACCCCTACTCGCTAACAACGTCCGCCTCGAACACAATTTATTTCACAGGTCAGGCAAAAAACATCGCCTTTTTGCGAGAAGATAACTCAAAATATAACGGATTTGCGTAAAATATGTGAAACCTTTTGTATGCTAATACGATCCCATTGTTCGGAGATTGAATTTTCGGGTTATCACGCTAAAGAATTATTCATGACAGATAGGTTACGATTGTTATGATTTTTCCAAGTATCCTTGTAGTCAAGGTAAGGGCGTTAATCTCCTAAATAATTTGTTGGTAAACTCGGATTTGACACACGGCTATGTTTTAGAATGGCATTATTTTAGTAACATTATATGTAGCGTCTGTGGTCCAGCGGGAATATGCGGCTATTCCCGCTAATATATTTAAATTACATAATATTATATAATACTAGCGACCCGCCCCGGCTTCGCACGGGTAGCAGAAGTAGGTATAGTGGACGTTTATCAGGAGTAAATTCGTGATACATTGTATTTTAATAAATATAACCCTAATGGTTTACGCAGTGCACGCAAATTAATGACTATTTCTGTTACAATGACCAAACCTTAACACATGTTATAATTTATCGTGGGTTATTTTAAAGATATTGATGAGTACTACAAACCCCTAGTACATTACTTTATTCTACCACCAATACTTTTCACACCACATGAAAAATAATCACTGCTTCGATTATTGTGACTAAACCAGAAAAACATAACAACATAACATACATTCACGCCTTTTTCCCGAAGGGGTAGGCAGAGGTGTACCCAGGACTCAGTCCCATAGTAGATACACCCACATTTCTCCAGTATGTTATTGGTCCCATGTAATAGGGGGCGAGCCTATTGCCATATACCGGGCACAGTTCCAGACTCCAGGCAGCTATTGAGATAATTCCTAATGGAAAAATCCAATATTTAACACTATGCCAGAAAACCAGAAAAGATGGATATAATCTATGTATACTGTTTTGTAGGTATTGATAATTAATACAATCCCCTAGTACATTACTTTAATCTACCACCGATAGTTTTCACACCGCATGAAAAATAATCACTGCTTCGATTATTGTGACTAAACCAAAAAAGATGGATATAATCTATGTATACTGTTTTGTAGGTATTAATAAGTACTACAAACCCCTAGTACATTATTTTACTCTACCACCAATAGTTTTCACACCGCATGAAAAATAATCACTGCTTCAATTATTGTGACTAAACCAAAATAGATGGATATAATCTATGTATACTGTTTTGTAGGTATTGATAAGTACTACAAACCCTAGTACATTACTTTACTCTACCACCAATAGTTTTCACACCGCATGAAAAATAATCACTTTTTCGATTATTGTAACTAAACCAAAAAAGATGGATAGAATCTATGTATACTGTTTTGTAGGTATTGATAAGTACTACAAACCCCTAGTTCATTACTTTACTCTACCACCAATAGTTTTCACACCGCATGAAAAATAATCACTTTTTCGATTATTGTGACTAAACCAAAAAAGATGGATATAATCTATGTATACTGTTTTGTAGGTATTAATAAGTACTACAAACCCCAAGTACATTACTTTACTCTACCACCAATAGTTTTCACACCGCATGAAAAATAATCACTTTTTCGATTATTGTGACTAAACCAAAAAAGATGGATATAATCTATGTATACTGTTTTGTAGGTATTGATAAGTACTACAAACCCCTAGTACATTACTTTACTCTACCACCAATAGTTTTCACACCGCATGAAAAATAATCACTTTTTCGATTATTGTGACTAAACCAAAAAAGATGGATATAATCTATGTATACTGTTTTGTAGGTATTGATAATTAATACAATCCCCTAGTACATTACTTTAATCTACCACCGATAGTTTTCACACCGCATGAAAAATAATCACTGCTTCGATTATTGTGACTAAACCAAAAAAGATGGATATAATCTATGTATACTGTTTTGTAGGTATTGATAATTAATACAATCCCCTAGTACATTACTTTAATCTACCACCGATAGTTTTCACACCGCATGAAAAATAATCACTGCTTCGATTATTGTGACTAAACCAAAAAAGATGGATATAATCTATGTATACTGTTTTGTAGGTATTAATAAGTACTACAAACCCCTAGTACATTATTTTACTCTACCACCAATAGTTTTCACACCGCATGAAAAATAATCACTTTTTTCGATTATTGTGACTAAACCAAAAAAGATGGATATAATCTATGTATACTGTTTTGTAGGTATTGATAAGTACTACAAACCCCTAGTACATTACTTTACTCTACCTCCAATAGTTTTCACACCGCATGAAAATAATCACTTTTTCGATTATTGTGACTAAACCAAAAAAGATGGATATAATCTATGTATACTGTTTTGTAGGTATTAATAAGTACTACAAACCCCTAGTACATTATATTATTCTACCATCAATGCATTTCACAGCGCACGCAAATTTATGAATATGGTAATTATATTATGTAACACCTTGGTTCACAATATTGCAGTTTTCTTACGGATCCCCATTTTTTTTCAAAATCTCATATAGCCTATGGCACTCACACTGAATTAAGCTATCCATAAGTGAAAGAATTTTTAAAATCGGTCCAGTAGTTTCGGAGCCTATTCGTTACAAACAAAAAAACAAAAAAACAAAAAAACAAAAAAACAAAAAAACAAAGTTTCTCTCTTTATAATATTATAGTATATAGTATATATAGTATAGATAAATATCCGGAGGCCCTGGATCGAATCTCACCATGTGGACCTACCTGGGCGGCTACCGTGTTTCGGATGGCACGTTAAACTGTAGGTCCCGGCTGTTTCCTATAAGATATGTAGGAAGCAGTCGTAAGGTCATATCGGAGGCCTTGTAGGAATCTTGGCGACCTGAAACTCTAACAATATGGGTTGTCCACATAACCCATATGAATTGACTCGAGCAGTATAATTGGGATAACCCGTTCTGTTAGAGTATAAATTCAAAATTATTATTTTTAATTATTTCTATATAATGAACAAGATGAAGAAAGTAAGATATTATGTTGTAAGGTGCAAGTAAAAACAAGATTTCACCATTAAACATAACACAAAATCTGAAACTTCTCCAATTAAAGTATTTAATTTTGCGAGTAAAAACAGCGACACTTGCTAAGCCTCCTTGAATTATTTGGGTGTAAACCGTCCGCAGCGAATTAATTTGACTGTGGGCAGAGGCAATAATAGGCATTAATGTCACGATCAAATTGTAGAGAGGAGTGTCGAAGGGTGGAGGGAGACAGATCAAAAGGGGCATTTTCAGCAGGCATCGCACATCGCGCAGAGTGAGGGGAAATTGAAACTTTATATTTGAGCGCACTTTATCTGACCAACGGACCTGAAGCCTTTCTACCGGAAAATCCTTAGTCGAAATAAAATAAAACACAAACGAATTGCCAGACTACTTCCTCGTAGCTTACAGTTTTCACTGCGAGTTTACACGTGGAATTTATTTTATACGTGAGTTGCATAGTTCCCGTGGTAATTACGGGAATTCCCTATCTATATCATAATGAATCTACATCATAATGAAAAAACATAAGAAAAATGTCAGCTATCTGGGTCCAAGGGTTAGGGCTGGGCGTTGATGAGTGAATATGTCAGTCAGTCAATCAGTCAGGACGCCCCACCAGTGGGGCGGCTTGGTGGGGCAGAGTGGAACAATCCCTTTAGAATCACATATCTTAAGTTACGTATAACTCAATTAAAGAAGGTACGAAAGAATTTAAGTTTTCGTATTATTTTAGCTAGCTCTAACAGTCTGATAATATGTAACTAGTCTGGAAATTTTGAATGGAGATAATTAAAATAAAATTAAACTTTCAATTTTATTTTAATTACTAATTTAATAAAATTCAACCTTTACCTGAGCGAGATCTTATAAAATCTTAGAATTGTATTCGACGATACAATATCCAAACAAAATGTTGCTTATCTCTGCTGAAGCAGCCAAACTCTACAAATGTTAATTTATTTGCAATTTGAATAGCCAATTTATACGTTCGAAATAAGTGTAATTTTACATCATACTCTTTTATTTCATAACTTAACATCACGCCCATTTCCCGAAGGGGTAAGCAGAGGTGAACCCAAGTCCCGGTCCAATAGTAGGTACACACAAATTTTGCCTTTTATGTTTTTGGTCCCATTATATGGCCAAGGCGAGCGATGGTAATCATCTATCGGGCACAGTTCCAGACCCTAGACTTTCATTGAGAAAATTCAATATATAAAAATCTTAATAACATTTGGCCTGGTCTGGGGATCGAACCCGGGACCCCATCATCGGCAGTCGGGCTTGCAAACCACTACGCTACTGAGTGTATATACTCTTTTATTGAGTAGTACTCGTGCTAGTGTGTAATTGAGTATGGATATGTAGAACACTTTAAAAGGAGTTTATAGCCATTTTAAAAATTGTTATCATTATAAAATTATGTTAACTCACATACTAGGTTTAATAAGCAATTAAGATGTAATAAGATTACTTTAGTCATTGCTTTTATATTGTTTGATACCTGCTTCGGAAAGGGGCACAACTGAAAAATAGCGCGCTTCATGCAAGCATGGAACGCATATATGCTAAGCTATGTCCTTTTCGTTACCACCTAGTACATCGAACTTAAGTATAATCCCTAACCTATTATAGTCATATCTATTTATTACATAAAAAATGTAACCATAAAAATTTAAGCATATTATCTATTATTGCACTAAATGTGGTAATGAATAAATGGGTGGGTTCCCAACGAGTTACACTAAACGAGTCACAGTAATGTTCTTCTATTCTAATCTATTCGTTACTAACTACTACTCAACTAGTTGAGCAGTGGGACATAGTTTGTACATAATGAATTATATTATGTACTAATTAATAATTATATTATGTATTATAATATTGTATGCGCTATACACTTCAACTATATTGCAATATGCTTAAACGACCATAACGTCTGTCAAACAGTAGGTACCATCTTTTTTGTACTGAACACTGAATAAAATAGAAAGTAAGAAGTCGTTAAAGTCGTCGTTAAAAAAAAGGAACCATCCCATAAAATCCAATAAATAAAATAATATAATATATCGTATCTCTTTATATTGAAGTGTATGCATTATTAACATTAAAATATTGATTCAACCATACCCGCGTGGCGTGCATTTCCATCGCCATAAATATTTATGCAAAATGTATGAATATTTCATTAAAGGCAAGTACGTGGAACTTCGCTTCATGTAATTACCTGAGATGCGTGATGGGAGCACTTAAAGCGCTGGTAAATTGGTAAATAAATCACCGCGATAGTTTGTCCAGCAAAAAATCTATTGTTAGTGTAGGATTTCATTACCTAAGGAACGGGCAGGTGGCGTGGCTGACCTGGAACTTCACAAATATCTGCGAGAAACTCGTTAGCCATTCTGTTCCACGCCGCACCGAGCCACTCACCTAACCCTTTCAGCAAATAAATGTCTCACTCCAATTGCTGCTGCAGATTGGTAGAAGTTATACTGTAAAAGTTCATGCAGCCTTATTTATGCGGATTCTGCATCAAGTTTTCGTAAACAAATTTATGTTACAAAACTTATTTTGCTTCTATGATATTTTTGTATAAACCGAAGTTGTAGTGCACTGGCAACTTTATCGATGGTGTTCAGTATAAACAGCATCGATTATTCCACCTAATACCGACATCTTCCAGTACATACGAGCACCTAGCTGTGAGTCTTTCATAATAGAGGTATTCGATTAGGAATGGAATATCAACGACTTAAACCTAGACAGAACTAGAGTAGAAAAAGAACTAGAGTAGAATAAATACCCTAAAGTTACATACTGCCTCGATGGTGTAGTGGCTTGACTACCGATCATAAGGTCCCGGGTTCGATCCCCAGGTCATGCAAAGACCTGGGTATCGAAACCGGGCAATGTGTTATTGGATTTTTAATTAGAAATTATATCTATGACAGCTTGGAATCTGTACCCGGTAGATGGCAATAGGCTCATCCCCTATCACATGGGACCAATAACATACTAGCGAAATATCAGTGATCCTACTATGGGACTGAGTCCTGATTACACCTCTACCTACTCCTTCGGGAAAAAGGCATGATTGTATGTTATGTAAAGATACATAAATCTCTTTTAAGAGCAAAATCTATTTCCTCTAAAAACTGCACCAAAATCTACTAGAAACATATCGACACGCCAAATCTGAACTTAAAACACACTTCGATGATTTAAGTACAGATTTTAAGTTTACAAAGCAAATTAGGACGATGTTTACACAATAGCTTTTCCCTATTTACGGTTATGTCACCAAGTTTATGCCTTGATTAATAAATACTCTGCTCCAACTCCGATATCCCTCGAGAATACATAAGCTATGAAAAGTTAATAAAATCGTCAAAGTTTGGGTCCTTCTGCCCTTAATCCCATTCCAGTGTCAGTTCGGATTTTAGAACTTTCTACGATATGATCTCATCCTCACTAATCCTCTGACTTAACGGCTACTGTTTGAAAACAACATTCTTTTCTTAGATTATTACACATACAGGTCTCGCCGCTCGCTCCGAGTTGATACCACCGTCATACATGTCAAATGTGATAATTATACTACACCGAATTCGGTGTACCTGAGCCTGGGCAACACAATTTTTCACGCGTCACGCGCACACTAGTATTGTGCTACACACACAAAAATTTGGTAGTTGCTGCATTATCCGATCAGACAGAGCGCTCGCGGAAATTCATCAATAATCTAATATTCTTTTTTTTATTTTATAAAACAATTTTTGATTTTGTATAGTAGTTATAATTTTGGTTTATTACACAAATTATTTAGCATCAAGTAAAATTAAAAAGTTTAATGTAATTTTAAATCTAAGGTATTGTTTTACGAGAATACAATGTAGCCCAGCGATACTCGAAATAATCTCATTTTTATTGGAAAAACGAATACCTATTAAAATGGGATTTTTTGCTTACACATCTATACTATTATTATAAACAGAGAAACTTTGTTTTTTTGTTTGTAACGTATAGGCTCCGAAACTACTGGACCGATTTTAAAAATTCTTTCACTTATGGAAAGCTTAATTCAGTGCGAGTGACATAAGCTATATGAGATTTTGAAAATATACCCTGCGGAAAATTTATACATGTTGTGTTAAGGTTTGGTCACGGTAACAGAAATAGTCATTAATTTGCGTGCGCTGCGTTATGGTTATATTACAATGTATCACGAATTTACTCCGGTTAAAACGTTCACTTTACCTACTTCTGCTACCGTGCGAAGCCGGGGGTGGCCGCTGGTATATAATAAAAAACATAATAGTCACTACATATCATAATATTATATAAGGTATATAATATATAAAATTACTGTGCTCATGATGAATGAAACTCTAGAAACACATTATTTAGTGTCAATATAATATTTTGCAAATAATTATATACCTACATAGGTATACATACAATAAAGACTAAGTCCAACACTAGCGCTGATTAATTAAATTCCTATAAACCAGTAGAGTAGTAATAGACCTAATAATAGAGTAAGTAATGTAGAAAACCTATAATTTTCCTAAAATGAAAAAGCATTACTAAGATAATCTGAATAGGTGCCTATATCTATGTCAATAGGTGTACTTACTAACTTTCTAAAACGAATTATTTCGTGCAGTTCTATTGAAAGTACTTATCGAGGTACAAATTTGAGAAGGTACCAACGCGAACACCTTCGCTTCGTTCGTATTTTTCTTATTCACAACAGTTTCGGGCCGGTAAAGTAGGTGGCAACAAATCTTCTTCGAGAAAGGTTTTACTAACCGAATCCAGAATCCAGGTGTCTGCGGAACAATGCAATTCCGGGAACAAATCGCTTCGCCGCGTCTCGCCGTTGCATGCGGAGATCTACGGAGTGTCGTAGTACATACAAGTACTTTTGCTATGACGCACTAAGTAGGTACCATTCCATAGCGGTGGTGACTTTTATATTCAAATTCTGATATATTCGTAGAGTAGTAGCAGTCAATGTCTAAAGATCATTATATATTGTTAAATCGATGATAACATTAAATATTACATTAGAAAATAATTATTTCATGGAATTAAACAAGGCTATTACAACAACAAGGTTATTTCAAGTAATAGGTACCTGACTATTGCAATTTTTACGATTATCTAAATTGAAACAGGTTTAGAAATTATTTTTACAGCAGCTGGAACAACCGGGGAGTATCAAATATTACAATGCAAATTCATGTAAAAACAATTTCCAGGGAACTCTAAATACTTCCGCAAGTAGGTATACTTTCAACCGAGGGGCTCTGGAACTTTGTTGGAAAGAAATCCGGTGTAAAAGGGAAAAAGAAATAAAACTGTTGGCTGACGAATTCGACAGAGATTTATCACCTTCTTGAGGTTTTAGCGGCTCCTAATTTACCTAGTGGGAGACAGCTGAAAAACGATAATTCATTTTGCATTTCATTCTTAATGCAGAAGCGGAGTCTCTGTGGGACATTTGCAAGAGTTTTTAATCTTTTGAATTGTTACGAACACAAAAAAAAGAGCGCGCGGCTCTTTTTTGAAATAATTAAAACGAGTGCTTGAGAAGGTTTAAAAATGTATATAGGTAGGTATGAAAATGTGTATAGGTAGGTTGTGCGATGTAAAAGTGTGTCATATCTGTTATTAAACTCCATACGAGTCATCCCAGTCATCATCATCATCATCATCTCAGCCGTATGAAGTCCACTGCCGGACATAGGCCCCCCCAAAGGACGGGTTTTGCTAAAACACGCCACGCTTAGCAGGTGGGTAGGTGAGCGCAGTTTGTTGGTGTTTACTCAGAGGACGCTGCTGCCCGTTCTCAGGATCTCAAAACCTTTAGCCGGCTCCCACAGGTAGAGAGGGTGGTAGTGGCTGGTGGTGTTAAAATAAATCCAACCTATAAATTGTGAGAACACACTGCGCCTGATGTTTATTGTCACTAGATAATCAATATTTCTCATTTCACAATACCTATACTACGATTTCAATCTTTGGGAAATCAACAAAAATTTGCATACAAAAAGCGCTATCTGTTTTGCATAAATCGATTTACCTATCCTCTTTCAAAAGCTTTTTCCTTTCCAATTTCAACGCCAAGTTTATTTGTAAACAAAGTAGGAATTGCCCTTGGGTATTACCAAATAAAAGTTACACAAATGTGCCCGAAAATTATTTAAGTTTTACTTTCCAGACGTTAAGTTTAACAATTTGGAATTACCAAGGATATTTCTTATTGCCTAGAATTTGACAACTTTTTTCTATTAGAAGTTCTCTATCATAATAAATTCTATATGAAAATCAGACAAAACTTTTAAATCTTAGAGATATCAAACCGATAAACTGTAGTATCGAGTTTCGAGCTCACAGTTCGCTATTGTTCGTATTAGCAAATTTTTAATTTATTTTTACGGGCTGATACTTCTCAAGATACAGTGAATCGAATGTCAAACGTTGACAGATACTCTACCGATAAAATAAATGGTGTATAGAGTGTAAAACAGAGTCGAATATCACGGAAGACACGGAATAGTCAGGCGCTCGAGGTGTATGACCGATTTAATCGTTTTTCTCTCTTTGCTAACGAATCGGCAAGCTCATAGCGCTTTCAACGTCGCGCTCGTAACAGCTATTGTTTCCCACTAGTTTTGCTCTCGTTTCAGCTGCTGCTTTGTTTCTGGAAGTATTGATCTTTTGAAATGTCTTATCGATCCTTGAGTTTTAAACGATGATCGAATATTCGACCATCGATTTTGAATAAAAATATTAAAATACTATTTCTTTTTTTCAAATACACACAGTAACTAAAAACTAAGTCCAACACGTACATTATATCATAATTTACTGAAATATATTAGGACACCAGGTTACATTTAACAAAATTATCTAAAAATATTAATAATATTTACATCGGAGTGTTGAGCTAGTATATCGTTGAGAAGGGATTATAACTCTCGGTGCGGGAGCATTGTTCCTTACCAATAGAACATCTTTAATTTCTGATAAGTCTCGTGAACACAAGCCTATTAAATTTATTTGGCAATTTTTAAACGGGTGAGGTAATATTTGATATTAATACTTTTACATAACGATCATTTCATATAACATTCATTTGATATAACAAACTATTGATATAATACTTAGTTGATATAATACTTAGTTGATATAATATTTATTTGACACATTTTTTACTAAAATTACATAATAAAGTTAAAACTCTAGATGACAGAATGTTCTGAACCCTATACATACCCTACCCTATACGTTTCAGTAATTCGGCGGAGTCGCTTCTGTCTCTAAATTTTATGTCTTTATATATCGAATGTTTCAGTACCAAATAAAAATTATATCAAATAAGCTTATGTAAGTATGTATATCGGTCATCTGGTTACCATAGTACAGGCTTCTAGCCTAGTTTGGGACCAGATCACCGTGTGCAGAAGTTGTCCCATATTATAAATGAGAAATGCAGCAGTACATCAAATCAAAATTATATAAAGTTAAAATTATACCAAATATTTTCATATCAGTTGTAGCAGTACCTATACCTATACGAAATGAACGTTATATCCAGTGAAATTATATCTATTGTTTTTATACCAAATGAGACGCACCCTTTTCAAACGGTTCTATTTAGTTTGACCTGTTTATGTAGGTATTTTTTATGGATTAAATTTAGTAAATATAAATTTTAACTCTTACCTGTTGACAGATTGATCTAATATTTGGTACACAGTTGTGATGACAATACAATAAAAACGCATATATTTCTTTATTATAATATGTATGACTTTTGTCTATTATACATAGTAACTCTGATAGCAGCTTCTTATATTACCTAAGCAAGAGTAATTTTGATGTAAATTATTAAAATGAAATAACTAAGTACATACTAAAAACTTTAAATTGAGCAGTTACTTTAGCCACACTTGGTCGGTTATTTTACGTTATCCATCTAAGCTGAGTACCTACTCTACGTGAAAGTCGGTCATGATTTATTACTGCCGAATTTCGATAGACAAGTTCAACTTTTTTATATCTTAAGAAATAAGGTATTTTCCAACTTTTAGATTTATGTGATAAAGAATAAATTATGTGATTTGGTAAACACTGGATTTATTTATTTGAATCCAAACACCCACATTTCCCGGATTTTTTATTGGAAATTATTGAGGAAAGAGTATCGTTGTTATACAAATTTATTGATGCTGTGTATAATTAGATCCGAATGAGAATATGTAAGTATACAGCATGAGACTACATAAAAATACTAGAAAGTAAACATAAAATGGAAAGGGACGCTCGATTTTATATAAATCGACCGTCTGTCTCTATTGAAGATCGATATCTAGGAATTTTACGAAATCAAAATTAAATTTATTTTAAATTGATATATATTTTAAATTATTAAACGTAATATAAATGCGTATACCAGAAAAATATTAAGTATAGAAAGTCATCATCTCCGTACATTCACCATTGATCTGCATATAAATTGTAAAAAAACAACCTTTTCAAAAATTGCTACATCATTTTTCACGCTTTCATTAGAGCGAGGCGTGAGGCGTGAGGCGAGAGTAGGCAGAATATTATCTCGGTTTAACTAGGCCGTACTTGACTGATGCTGATTATTCTCATTGCCATTCACTACTTTATGTTCATAATAATTTTTATTTTCTATTTTAAATGGGTCAGCGTTTAATGTTTTATGTCATTATTTATATTTTTATCATAAAACTGTTTTATGTCCATTTTGATTATGTTCCAATCAAGGAAATTTTGACGTGACAACGTCTTATAATTCGATAGAGCCGGCTGCACGCACGAAAAAACATGACTCATGCGGCGTTACCTCGCTCTGAGGCGCTCGCTGTAAGGCTTGAAGTGCAAGCGAGAGCGCGGAACGAGCGACATCCGTCTCTCTCCTACTTAAGTGAGCGATGCGTCTGCGTGGACAGCTGCTATACTATAGTACATTTACATGTTTTGATCGAGTATCAAGTGCAGTGAAAAGTGAAACAAATGAAATTAAAATTTTCTTTTGAAAAATGCTACCATTCCATCAGTATTTTCTTAAGACGTTGTCACGTTCAACTATCGTCAGTAAACCGACTTAACAGACAACCAATTTTTTTTAAATTGAATTATGTGTATGAACTATGAATATTATCACCTACGTGAAATAAGTTTTTACATAATCATGCGGCAAGCGCAGTGTAGGACGTCCATCTACGAGGTGGAGCGACGATCTGATAAGGACGGCAAGAATACGCTGGAAGCAGGCCGCTTACAACCGGACTGGATGGAAATCTATGGGGGAGGCCTATGTTCAGCAGTGGACGGCTTTAGGCTGAGATAATGATGATGATGATGATGATGATGATGAACATAATGTAACGCCTTTTTTCCGAAGAGATATACAGAGCTCACTTACCTATGATTTTTAAGTCCCTTGTAACAGGGGGCGAGCCTATTGCCATCTACGGAAAAATCCAATAACTGCACTTTTTACCCGCATTGATCCCGAGATCTCAAGATCGGCAATAGCGCTTGTGACTAACTACTATTACCAATTCTATGCTACTACGTCACCGAAACCGTTTCTCTTTATAATCGCGAAAAAAAATTTGGTCTGTTATAAGAACAACATCATTATAGACATAGAAAAATAAACTGCATGATTTATTCTCGCTATTTCAGAGTTGTCTCTATTGTGAAAGTTTTTCAAAATAATCGGTACGAAGATTCTCAGTTGCACTATTAAAGAAACTAATCCGATCCGAATCCGTGGAATACGGTCCGCAGTTGTCGCAGAACAATTTGTGTGGTATAGTAGTTAACGCACTGAGATGATTTCCGTCATCCGATTCCTCGTATTAGACCGGACCGTAGTGGCCATAGTTTTATTTGTATGAACACTTGCGCACTGCGTCCTGAACAAGATTGGAGGTAGTGCGAAAAGCAATATCCGAATTTGGTCAGTCTTCCGAATAACGGATTCGTTTTGGACTTAATACGAACCACTTGACTCTTACTGAATACGATCTGTTACTCTTATTGTCGCGAAACACGCGAATCGCCATGTAAACATGGGTAAGTGTTAACTTCAGAGTAATGTCAATCTATTTTGTGTGGTGGCAACATTGGTCACCGGATTGACTAGTTTGTACATGTTCGTATATCTTACGGCAGAAAAATGGCGGTAGAATAGGTTAGACCGCGACGTGAGAACATGAGAAGGTGGCGTTTCTTACCTTGTTGGCGTCGCTCCGGTACGGAGCGGACAAGAGGTAAATCAACCAGGAGATAGATTGGTGAGTGCTAAATCTATTTTTAACTTCCTGATAGAGAATGATAATATCTGAGTAAATAAGTAGATATTATGTGAAAGTACGTTGTCACAACAGTAAGTAACATGAAGGATCCAACAAACGCTAACAGTGTATGAAAAGGCGGTAATTATGATATTACCTTGGAGCGTACAAGTTGGAGGGTAATAGCTTCGGCTAACCCAGGTTGGGAGAAAATAGTTGCGACTATGTCCCAAAGGCAGTGTGATATATAAGCGCACAGGCAACGGTCGACTATTAGTTGGAGCAACCGTGGAAGGACTATTGGGGATGGAGGAGGTCCTCGTGGGGGCCCAAGCCCCCACGTCCGGCTGGTGCCAAGGCAGGGCTAAGCCCAAACCGGGACTGGGAAACCAGAACCTCATGGATATGGTGGCACCAGGGCACAACGAAACTGTGCTCAGACCGGATCTAGTCGATCAAGCCAGGAAATCTGATTGTGAGGACGTACAGTTACTTATAGATTGAATGTGGCTAAGCCACGATTATACAGGACGCCTTCCGCGCGTGCCCTGTGGGATACGTCTCGCATTTCCTGAGAAACTTGATATTAACTTTCTTTATCTACCTTTATACTTAACCTTAAATCCCTTTCTTTGTTGTCCTAGTCTATACATCCTACCTAGGCATAAATATAATCATTATTGTATATGTATGTATGGAAAGGGACGACAAAATATGGTGGAGATGCTGGGATTCGATGATGGAAGCCAGATACCATCTGGCTGCTCCGTTTCAAACTCCCTTTCATTTGAAAACTGCAGTTATTTGCCTCTTTATACAGTGCACGGTATAATGGGGCTGGTGACTTCGGTAATTACAATTTTTAAACACCCATATTTCGCATTCCATTTCCCATAATACGATTTTTTTTCTGAACCTCTGTTACTTATAATATTTTATAGTGGTAATTATAATCATTGTGCGGTTTCCGGTGTCTTTATGGTTTCCGCACATCATTATCTATGGTCTTTCTTATTCACGTGCTGTTCTCACAAATAACTAAATAACGATGTATCGTTATGGGTTCGGTTAATAACGATATGTCAATATCGTTTCGTTATCGGGTTAATTTTTTCAAATAACGAAACGTATCCGTTGTGCGTTTATATATAATTTTTTTTTTGTTTTTTTTTTGAAGCTCAATAACTTTTAATATAATTTGTAACAATACTAGCATAATATAGCTGACGCTCTGGAAATAGATTGTAGTTATTATGATATATTACGATATCGTGAACGTTGCGTAATTAATAACTGTTATGGTTACGACTAACATGGGAAGTTATGAAACGACCATCACTACTTTGTCGACTCGCTATCGTTGGGTATTCGTTTTATTTGATTGAATTCGAAATGAAAACTTTGTTGAGAAGTAAAAAAGTGAAAAGTAGTGGTAATTTGCGTATTTCGTTAAGAGTGTTTAATATATACGGCGTAGAAAAGACTGTGATCCTATAAATTCTGTGCAAAGGCAACAAAAATATTACGGTTTCAATTTTATAAGTGATTTTCACCAATTTTCACGCGAGGCGTCGTAGAAGTGGACTGGAAAACTTCATGGGAATTATAATAACATGGAAGAAATACTCCAGAAAAGGATCAGCCTACGTCAAGACCGGCTTGAGCAAGGTATTGCTAGTATTAAAGAGGTGTTTGACTCTGGAAGGTTGGATTATAACAATGCTAAGAATTCTATAAATAAATTGAAGGGATTCCTGGAGAAATTGGAAGAAGAAGTAAAGTACTACACAGAGAAGTCGGCGGAGCCAAATTCTCAGATAATAGATACTGCTAGGAATGTGCAACTGATGGGAGAGGACTTATTAACTGATCTTCAAGCTGCCACTAATGAAGCTGCTGTTCAATCAGCTGCAAGTGAAGGAAGAAACAACACTCATAATACAACTATGAAGCTTCCCAAGTTTGAACTAACAAAATACTCCGGTGATCGTCTACGGTGGAGTGAATTTTGGGACCGGTTCTGTAGTAGTAGTAGTAGTAGTATAACGCAGGCAGTTCTCCGCAACTCGACGACAATGCGCCTATTTTGCGTGTGGGTGGGGTGTGATTCTTCACTCGAGCCACCCTAGCTCTCCGAAGAATTTCAGCAGCCCTTTCAGGTTGCTGACAATCTCGGTGAGCGACCTCGGAGTTCCGAGGTACTGTGCCCGGTATGCTGCTACTCCTGTACACTCGAGAAGGACATGAGCAGCTGTCTCCTCCGCTTCCATGCACGCTCGGCATAGAGGGCTGTCTGTAACACCTAAAACATATAGATGTTTGTTAAAAAGTCCGTGACCTGTAATGGCGCCTGTGACCGTTCGAAGATGGGGCTTACTCAGGTGTAAGAGCGCCTTTGTGAGCCGACAGTTTATTTCTGGAAGCGCCAGTTTCGTCTGTCTGCACTCATTGTGATTTCCCCAGTAAGTGGAATGTTTGCTACGGGTTTGTTGTATTAGGAGACTGCGGATTTGAGTGAAAGGTATCGGGACTATTGGTTCTGGTCCTACCGCCTCCATATCCGAGCCTCTCCGGGCCAGCTCGTCCGCTGCATCATTGCCTCGAGAGCCGCTGTGTCCCTTGATCCATTGAAGGGTAATACTATTGTTTAAACTTACCTCCGAGAGTTTCTGATGGCAGTTGTATATTAAACCTGTACTCATGCTGTGGCTAGTTAAGGCTTGTAATACCGCCATGCTGTCGGATAGTATTCTTATAGATTGATTTGTTACTTTCCTGTCAGCAATGGCGTGTGTTGCTAGAATAATCCCCATACATTCCGCTTGAAATACGGTGTTGTGGATTCCTAGGGGTACCGAGATTCTGATGTTTAAGTCTTCTGAGAAGACACCCGTACCTGTACCTGATTTTGTTTTCGAACCGTCTGTGAAAATCCTGATCTCCCTTGGGTTCAGTCCTTCGTACGATTCGAGGTCCTCCATTAATTGGATTTTGTATTTTTTGTCGAAGACAAATTGTTTTGGGATTTTGTCGCTTACCGCCATCGTTACAGGTATCTCCTCGTACACCTCCTTTAGTATACCTGTGTGAAGCGTCCCGTTCTCTGACAATAGGTTCAGTGTTTTTAGGCGGATCGCTGCCATTGCAGCTTCTTGTCTTACATACAGATGCAGCGGTTCAAGCGATAGCATGACCTCCATCGCTGCGGTGGGGGTAGTCCTCATGCCTCCGGTGGCTGCTAAGCATGCCAGTCGCTGGAATTTCTGTAGTTTGTTTATTGTCGTCGTTTGATTTGTCTTGTTCCACCATGCTATTGCTCCATAGCATAGGGTGGGTCTTATTACCATTTTGTATAGCCACAGTACGATTTTCGGGTTTAGCCCCCATCTTTTTCCTATCATCCTGCGGCACTGCCAGAATATGATTCCAGCTTTGTCTATTTTTTTCTCCAAGTGACTGTTCCAGGTCAATTTCCTGTCCAATATCACTCCCAAGTACTTTACTTCCTCGGATAGATGGAGCTCTGTGCTAAAAAGCTTTGGCATTCTGTAGTTACCTAGAAGCCGTTTCCATGTGAACATTACCGTCTCGGTCTTGCTCGGGTTTACTAATAGGTCGTAGTCCTTACACCAGCGTTCTACTATGCGTAGAGCCGCTTGGGTGAGGTCGCAAACTACATTCGCCGATCTTCCTTGTATAAGGATGGCCAAGTCGTCCGCGTATCCTATTGTATAAAAGTGCTGTCCATTGAGTTTGGTAATGAGGTCGTTTATTACCAAATTCCATAGAAGAGGCGAAAGAACCCCACCTTGTGGACATCCTTTCGCAACTAGTGCGGATTCTGAGTCACTCGATATTCGCACTATTCTCTTGCTAAGCATGTTCTTGATCCAGTTCGACATTACAGGATCAACTCTGTGTCTATCCAAAGCTGCCCCTATGCTGTTGAAGGTGGTTTTATCAAAAGCACCTTCAATGTCGATGAAGGTACCTAGGCAGATTTGTTTGTTCTTTATAGCTTCTTCGATCTTGCCTACCACTAAGTGTAGAGCCGATTCTGTCGATTTCCCCGAGCTATATGCGTGTTGGTTTGGGTGCATGGGTATGTCTTTTAACACTCTGTCTCTCAGTACTCTCCCACACAGTCTCTCCAGGGTCTTGAGCAAGAACGAGGTTAAACTGATGGGTCTGAATGACTTGGCGTTTGTGTAATCGCTTTTTCCCGGTTTAGGTAGGAAAACCACTTTAACTTCTCTCCAACCTTTAGGCATGTACCCATGCGCTAGGCAAGATGTTAGAATGGGTTTGAGTTTATATATAATGGTATTTCCTCCCCACTGTAAGAGTGCGGGTATAATACCATCTAGTCCTGCTGCTTTGTACGGTTGGAAGCTGTTTATTGCCCATTTTAATCTTTCCTCTGTCACCACCTCCTGGGCGTATTGCCAATTCCTATTTGTTATTGTGTTCTCTCTATCTTGCCAGCTTACTTCTTGAACAAATTTGCATCCTGGAAAGTGTGTCTCCAGGAGCAAGTGCTCGTTTTCTGCTGTAGATTTTGTGTATGTGCCATCTTGCTTGCGGAGGGATCCCAGACCAATCTGTTGTCTGTTGAGTATCTTCCTCACACGGTTGGCTTGTTCGCATGTTTCAATGTTTCCGCAGTACTTCTTCCACCCTGACTTACTGCGGAACCGGAGGCGTTTTTTGTAGTCAGATTTAGCCTCTTTGTATTTGTCCCAGTCCTGATCAGAACTGGTATTCATAGCCCTGTTCAGTCGTTTCCTAACTTTTTTCCGCAGACGTTCTAGTTCTGGACCCCACCATTGTTGGCTTCCGGGCCTTCCGTCTGTGGCTTCGGTTAGTGGGCATGCATCATGGTAACACTCCATTATGGTGCTGGTTAGAGTATTTACCTGTTCTTCTATTTGATAAGTGTTCTCCACATTTCCCCACTCGGTGTCTCCTGCAAGCCTACTATCCAGGAACTTCTGGTACCTGGCTTTGTTAGTCTTGCGTGGGTTTCTCCGGGGGGGTAACTTGGGTATGTTTACCTTAAGATCGAAGCGGATCCACCGGTGATCAGAGCATGATGCCTCCTGAGACACATGCCATCCCTCAATGAGTTCCGCAGCCCCTTCTGTTGCTAGAGTAATATCTACTATGGTTCTACTACGTCTGGTAACAAAAGTTGGTTCCGATCCTATGTTTATAATGTTTAGGTTAGTTGTGAATAAGTATTCAACAAGTGTCTTACCTCTGTCATTGGTTTGTTCCATCCCCCACAGTGGGTGGTGTGCATTAGAGTCGGCCCCGATGATTACCTGGAGTCCCGATTCTTCACAGTATGTCATCAGTCTTGTTAGTTCATGCGGCGGGGGATCTACATCCTCGTGCATGTAGGCCGATGCCACTACCATTTCTTGACTGATGGCTTGTGATGTATTAAGCCTTATTGCGTACAGATCTCTGGAACAGAACTCTGTTAAAGGCTGTGCCTGTACATTGATGCTCGTCAAGATGCATGCTCTTGGTGTATCATGTTCATTTGAGACGTATAACTTACCTCTTCTATTAAGGAGTCCCTGTATACGGCCTGTCCTAACCCACGGCTCTTGTATTAGGACGACGGCTGTGTCTTGAACCCCCAACCAGTTCCGCACTTGAGCCGTGGCGGTCTGACTATGTTGGAGGTTCGCCTGTACTACTCTAAGAGCTGACAAAAGGGACGTCATCCTGAGATGTACCCCCCTCGCCCTCTCCCAGGTATAAGTTGGCCAACATGTGTTGGGTCGGCTCGTCTAGGTCGTCACCCTCGGGCCCGGAGAGAATCTCCTCCTCCGAGGGTGTCGGCTTGTCCAAAACTAATTGGCCAGACGTCTCCTCTACAACCTCGACGTCTTTTGTTTTTGGCTGAGGTTTGGTTGCCACCAGTTTCTCCTTCTTCTCCTCGGTCTGGCTTCCGCTGGTTCCTGGCTCACTAACCGGAGGCTCCTGCACGAATTTGCGTCCCTGGCCTTGGAACTTCAAGTACACGGTGCCACAACTAAAGTTGAGGCGCCGCTTCCTTTCTATCAAGGCCGGGATAAGGTCCTCGGGAATTGTGAGTACCAGGAACCATCCCTCAGCTTGTCGCTCGGCTCGTTGCAGCATCCAGCGGTCGATACCCGCCCAAGGGTTCTGGAAGGATAGCGCTATTGCGATATCCTTCACGTTCTCCCAGAACCTCTGGGGGTCCGGGACCACCATGCCGCATCTCACCCGTTGTGGAATATCCGATTGCTGTCGTACCGATAGACTTTCGCCCGTCGGCAGCGGCATTACGGATATTACCTGTTTCAGCCACTCCAGAGTTGTTTTGTTTTCGCACCAGAGTTTAAGGAATCCATCCACATGGGTGGGCTTGCCGTTAAACACCGGGACGACTTTCGGAGTGGGTGATTTAGCCTCCATGAGAATCCTACGTTGGATCTCACGAAGCACCGTATCGGCCAGGTCCTTGGAAATCTGACCGGATTTATCGCTGACAACAGCAACATCCAGGTCAGATTTGGTCACCTTAGCGTAACTTGCAGAGGGCGCTTGTGGAGGAGTGTACAAACGCTGTTTCTTGTGGTCGCCCCGAGGAGAAATTGTCTCATCGAGACGGGCACGTTTCGCAGCTTTGCGCTCCTTCCTACTGAGCTGACGCCTCTGCTGTTGCGGGGGAGGCGCTGACCCAGGGGTGACCGTCTTCTGCGTACCTACAGCCTGCTGGCGGGGTTTCCCAGTAGCGGGTTTCGGTCGCTCCGTCGGTCTCCCTTGAGACGGCTTCCCTGTAGGAGGTACTGGTTGAGTCGTCGGTTCCGGGTTTGCGCCAGACGGCCCACCAGCTTGCGCTAGTGGTCGTCCTGGACTGCCAGCCTGGGCCGGTATCTCCACCAGATTGGGGCCTGGTAGGCCCTCCCGCAGTTTGGCCGCTTGGGCCGCCCTGCGTTGTCTTTGACTTTTCTTCGGCCTCTTAGCTACTCCTTTTTGGGGAGTTGCACCGGTGGCGGGACCGCTGGAAGTGGGCTGACTCCCCCCCTTATTAGGGGGTTTGTTCTTCCCCTTCCGGCTCACCACCTGCCAAGAAGAAAAGCGATCGGGGTTTGCACTGGGCTCCGTGGGTTTCCCCTCGGTGCCAGTTTGCACTCCTGATGTGGAAGGATTGGACCTGGTTTTATCCAGTTCCTTATCCTTGTGTTTGGGCGACTCCGGGATTGCTACCACGGTTTTTGCCATGGTGCTTCCAGTAATCGCTTTAGGGGCGGCCTCCGGTAAACCAGAGTCCGCGCCTTGTGTGGCTATTTTTTTAGACCTGTTTTCCATTTACAGTTCTTAGAAAAACTTCATCCTTCCGGCTTCCCACCCTCCATGGAGCCCGCACCTTTGGGAACGCCTGTGGCGTTAGGATTACCGGAAAGGATATAGGAGAGCAGGGTTAGCTAACAACCAGAGCATCGGTCGCTCGTTCGGGCCTAACAGAACGCCAGGCAGGTCACCTGTCAACTGTCGTGATAGCCCTCCCTTGCATCGTCAACTTGGTCTTCTGCTAATCCCCACCCACCTCGCCGATGACCCTCTGACGGGGCATCTTGACCATTTCCCCCCGAGTGGCTAGCAAGGGGGGCCACCGTTTCGCCTGAAATCGGGACCAAAGAGGGAGTGTTGCATCCTGGCGCAATTAGCCCCATACGCCGTTCAGCTCAGCCCCCCAGGACTCCGTCATCCCTGCTTACGGCGCTCAACTGCACAGGTCCTAGTGCAGGTGGGCGTTATAGTCTGCCGGGTACGCCCACATTCACCGACAGAACCGAGCGCGCATTGTTCCTCGTACCAGCGGTAGAACCGCCGTTACGTTGGCCCATGCGTGCTAAAAAGGGGTCGCATTGGTAGCAGCCACCGTAGTAACTGCTCTCAATACGATCCTGTGCCTTCCTCCTTTATCCGGGCTTAGGACCGGCACCTTAGCTCACCAATGGCCCCCTCCATCCGCCATTAAGAACTAAGGAGGCGGAGTTCTGTATTCTGGAGCGGTTCTGTACTAATATCCATGAGAAAAATATATCTGATGCTGACAAACTCGCATATTTAATGAGCTGTCTGGAAGGATCCGCAATGGAAGCCGTAGCAGGTTTGACCATAACTAACACCAATTATACCATAGCACTAGAAGCCTTAAAGAGACGATTTGGCTCTAAGGATGAATTGATTGATGCACATTACTTAGCTCTTAACAAGCTCCCTAGAGCAGAGTACAATGCTACTAGCTGCCGTACTACACTGGATGAGGTGGAGCGACATCTTCGGATTCTAGAAGAACTTGGGGAGGCATCCAATGGTAACCATTTTAGAGCTATGGTGCTAGCGAAATTTCCTGACAGAGTAGTACATGAATACCATCTCACAAAACAAGACTCCGATAACGACATGACCACTATAAGAAAATGTTTGCAGAAAATAGTAACTGCTATGGAAAGTTCATTGGATTTTATACCCGTAGTACTACCAGGTGTGACTGGGTCCACCACAGAAGCATTACACATAAAAACCGAAACCGCCCAGTCATCTAGTGCAGCTAATAGGCAGTCACAAGGATCTAACCGGAAAAGAAAATCCAATGAATCTGAGGGACCACGTAATAAGAAGAGTAGGCTACCGTGTCTTTTCTGCAATCTCAGAAACCACACAAGTGCAGATTGCAGAAAATACAAAACACTTGAATCACGTAAGCAAAAGCTGGCGGGACGATGTTTTAAGTGTCTGCAACGGAACCATAAAACCAAGGAATGTAAGAAGAGCATCAAGTGTTTCCGCTGTGAGGGAGACCACCTTCAGCTACTGTGCCCTACTCCCAAGAGTAAGATAAATGATGATACAATTTCAAATAATGTCGAATACGAGAAATTTCTAAATATGTTTTCTAATCATACTACCTTCTTACAGACGGCAGTAGTAAAAATACAAAACCCACACAATAAAAAGGAAATGGACTGCAGATTGGTATTGGACAGTGGCAGCCAGCGTAGTTATGTAACAGAAGGAATATATAAGAAATTAGGACTGTCTGCTGACAATGATGATTTGCTGCTTGTGTATACATTTGGTGCATCAACTCCCAAGGAAATGTCAACTCCATCGACGGAGTTATCAATAATTACTAAACGGGGAATCACAAAGCAAATAAAAGTCAATGTCGTGCCTCACATACTGACCGAATACCAATCGCAGAAATTACTGGTAAGGGAATTGATTTGCCTGCCGATGATGATTCAACTGGAGAGACAATCAACTTGCTAATTGGGAATGATTATTATGCCAGCTTTATACACAATGAAAAATTTAAATTACATGATAACTTATATGCAATTGACACCGACTTTGGTTGGATTCTATCAGGAATTAATCAAAACATAACCGCAAATAAAACAGACACACTTACGGTAACTACCTACTGCCAGTGTCACAATGCAAGCTGTCCTTATTTTACAGAACCTGATTTACCACTCAGGAACATAGACATTCGTTTTCTGTGGTCTCTTGAATGTATCGGAATAACAGATCCCCCCAAGACTACACATCAAGAAGAAGCTGTCAAGCACTTCAATGATACTGTTCAGTACCAAAGTGGGCGTTATGAGGTAAAATGGCCGTGGATAGAATATCCACCTCCAATACCTAACAACTTTGGACTGGCATTAGGAAGATTAAAGAGCTTGATAAATAGATCAAGTATGGATATACTGCAAGAATATGATTACATTCTTAAAGAACAACTAGAATCAGGAATTATTGAACAAGTTGAACCACATGTCAATAATCAAGAACTCTTGCACTACCTACCTCACCACATGGTAAAACAAGTTGGAAAACGAGGTAGAATCGTCTATGATGCATCCGCTAAAACATCTGGACAAAAGAGCTTAAATGAATGCCTCTATAGTGGACCATCCATGCTGGAAGACTTAACAGCACTGCTGTTGAAATTTAGAACGAAGAAGATTGGAATTGTAGCAGATGTCGAGAAGGCATTCCTGCAAGTCGGCCTTCAGCCAGAAGATCGTGATGTCACCAGATTCCTGTGGGTGAAGGATGTTTATAAAGGGGTATCAGAGGAAAATCTTTTATATTTAAGATTTTGTAGAGTACCTTTTGGGATTGTATCAAGTCCATTCTTACTGACTGCAACCATAAGGCACCATATGTCTCAAACAAACGAAGATCTGCTGAAAACTGTAGCGGATAAATGTTATGTAGACAATTTAATTACATGTGCCAACACAGTGACAGAAGCAAGGCAAACATATGAAAAAACCAGAGAAACATTCAACCAGATATCCATGAATATTAGAGATTGGGTTTCAAATGATGCAGACTTCATGAACACGATCCCCAAGGAACATCAAGCTGCAGAAACTGAAACGGTCAAGATTCTTGGCCTGTTATGGAATGTAAAAAAGGATACATTGGGACTGAAAGTGAATGATAACCACTTTAAACCAAATACTCCGGTAGAGACTAAACGGAATGTGCTGAGAACTCTAGCAAGGATCTATGATCCATGTGGATTTGTTTGTCCACTGATCCTGCCATTGAAACTTTTGTTTAGAACGATCTGTGAACAGAAATATAAATGGGATACTAAATTACACCCTGACTTAACTCAATCACTAGGAAAGTTATTTGAAGATCTAAGGGCTGTAATGGAAGTACAACTTCCCAGATGTATTGGAGGATCATCAGATCTTGATACCAGATATGAACTACACTGTTTTTCTGACGCTTCATATGGAAATGCTTATGCTGCTGTGGTTTATTTAAAAGCTACACAAGGAAGTGAATCAAAAGTATCCTTTGTAATGGCAAAATCACACTTAGCACAAAATAAAGACAAAACGGATTTGAAGATTCCAAGACTGGAATTAATGGGATTCTTGATCGCAAGTCGACTGATCAAGTATGTAAAAGCAAACATTGATTTACCAATAAACAAGGAAACCTTGTGGACAGATAGTTTGGTGGTCTTGGGTTGGATACACTCAAATAAACTTCTTCCTCCCTTTGTGGCAAACCGAGTGGAAGAAATCAAGAAAAGCCATCAACAGACTTCAATGTTTTATGTCAACACTGAATGTAATCCGGCTGATATAGCTACAAAACCTGGTTCATGGGAGAAAAGTAAAGAGTTATGGATGAATGGACCTGAGTTTCTCAAGATGGATGAATCCTGTTGGCCAAAAGACAGATACTATGATTGCCACAGAACTCTTCTTTCGTGTTGGGAGGCTCTGGATCAGAGTTCGGCTGAAGAACATTTAATGGAGATCGATGACGAGCTAGTTGAGTCTGAACTTCCATGCCTCTCTGTACAAAGAGAGGAAAAAAGAGAGAGTGCGGATATTGTAAAATCGAGCCCATCATGTCCTTTGACTCGAGAAATAAAACAGATTCAACATCTACATTTTCCTGAGGAAATTTCTGGGAAGCGTACACATTTAGCAAGGAATCTGGATTTGTTTTTAGATGTGGACGGCATACTGAGGTGCAAAGGTCGCATGGCAAATACTCAATGGAGCTATGACATGAAATACCCAATGTTACTTCCAAAAGAAAGTGAACTCACAAACAAAATAATAAAAGCGGTTCATGAGAGTAATTACCATGTTGGAGCGGCTCACACACTCAGTATTATTAGAGAAAAATACTGGATACCCCAAGGTAAAGTTCAGGTGCAAAAAATTATTAGAAGATGTCCACAATGTGTTAAACATGGAGGTGGTCCTTACCAGTTACCTCATACACCAGCACTACCAGCAGAGAGGGTCAATTACAGCACACCTTGGACATTTACAGGACTGGATTATTTTGGACCAGTGTATGTGAACACAAAAAATGGTAAAGAGAAAAGGTGGGTTGCCCTATTTACGTGTTTGGCTGTCAGATCGATCAGCCTAGAGATAGTGAAGGATCTATCAGCAGAAGAGTGTCTCCTAGCCTTACGGCGGTTTTCAGCTACGAGAAATACACCTATGCGGATATACTCAGACAATGCAAAATATTTCAAACTTATATCTGAAGTTCTAAATAAGTCATATTGCATTGAGAGAGGAATCCACTGGAAATTCATTCCACAGTTGGCTCCGTGGCATGGTGGATTTTATGAACGTCTGGTAGGACTGGTAAAACACTGTCTCAAACGTACCCTAGATAAACACCTACTCAATGATAGGCAACTGCTGACTGTAATGAAAGAAGTGGAGGCAGTAGTCAACTCGAGACCATTGGCCAAAATAGGTACAGAGGTAGAACACATTCTACGACCAGCTGACTTTTTGAGTTTGGGGAGATGTATAGAGATAGAGCCCTCATCCATACCAAATGCTGGTACAACAGTAAAGGTCGACTTAATCCAGAGTTGGAAGAGGGGACTCAAAATACTGGAAGAATTCAAGAAAATGTTTGTTGGACAGTATCTTTCCAGCATAAGAGACAGGTTTAAACACACTCCAAAGCAACCTAGAGTTAGGTGTGTTCGGAAGCCTCAAGTAGGTGACCTTGTACAAATTAAGTCTGAGGCGAAAAACAGGAACAACTGGAAAGTGGGTAAAATCGTCGAGCTGATAAGAGGTGCCGATGAAGAATGTAGAGTCGCGAGGGTGAAGACGGGCGAGTCTGTCCTGACGCGTTCCATTGGCCATCTCTATCCGTTGGAGACGGACGACTGTGAAGATGATCAAAGTCAAAGTCAAAAAGATTTATTCAAATAGGTCACAATCTGACACTTTTGTACGTCAATGAAAATAAACAGTAACGAATCTACCGTGCGTTCGGAAAGATACCTTTACAAGAAGAACGCACAAGAAACTTGTAGGGCTTAATTTTTTCAACTGATTGTTTTACAATATTTAGTTTGGTTACACTCGTTTGTTTAGAAGGTGCCGCGTGGTGGCTATGCGGAAGTTCCCAAGCATCTTTGTCCTCTATGTACTTTTCATTATAATAAGCATTCTTTAGTAAAGTAGATTTTATATAGGTTTTGAATTTACCCTCTGAGAGCCCCGTTATCTCTTTTGGGATTTTATTATAGAAACGTACACTATTTCCTAAGAATGATTTTTTATTTGTTTTAGATAATCTAAAGCTAGGTATAGCTATTTTGTCTTTATTCCTAGTATTAAAATTATGGAGGTCACTATTTAATTTGAATTTATGCAAATTTTTACGCACATACATGATGTTCTCATAGATGTATAAGGATGGTAGGGTCAGTATGTTTATTTCTTTAAATAATTCCCTAAGGGATTCGCGTGGACGCATCTCATAGATGGCACGAATCGCACGTTTTTGTAGTATAAAGATGGTTTCTATATCTGCAGCTGACCCCCACAACAAAATCCCATATGACATTAAGCTGTGGAAATATGCAAAGTAGACTAATCTCGCCGTGGCTATGTCCGTTAGTTGCCTAATTTTGTAAACCGCGTAAGCTGCAGAGCTTAGTTTCCCTGAGAGCTCGGTGATATGAGTGCTCCATTGCAGTTTAGAGTCTATATGTATGCCAAGGAACAAAGTTGCATTGTCGATATTGAGTCTTTCACCGTCAAGAACTATGTTCGGTTCTATACTTCTGACGTTAGGCAAAGAAAATTTCAAACATTTAGTCTTTTTCGCATTCAATAACAGATTGTTTGCTGTGAACCATCTGGATATACTTGCTAAAGTATTATTAACATGTGTGAGTGAGGTATCCTTCCTATCAACTTTAAAAATCAATGACGTATCATCGGCAAATAGAACTATATCTGCCAGACCTTGGACCATATAAGGCAAATCGTTAATATATGCCAGAAACAGGAAAGGACCCAAAATTGATCCCTGTGGGACCCCCATTTTGACAGGAGAACTAGCAGATGTGATACCATTGACGCTTACCTTCTGCTGCCTACTAGATAAGTATGATTCCACCAAATTCAGGGCATTCCCATGAATTCCATATACTTCTAACTTGCGCAGTAACGTGCGGTGTTCTACACAGTCGAAGGCTTTGGAGAGATCACAAAACACTCCAATGGCATCCTGTGAACGCTCCCAAGCCTCCAAGACAAGAGTCATGAGATGACAGCCCGCATCGGTTGTTGATCTACATTTGGTGAAACCATACTGGTTAAAATGTAATATGCTATTTTTATTGAAATGTGACAGCAGTTGGTTCAGCATCAATTTCTCAAAGATTTTACTTAATACTGGCAAAACAGAGATTGGCCTATAGTTGGAGGGATCTGTCTTAATTCCCGATTTAAAGATGGGAGTGATTTTACTTATTTTCATTAGTTCCGGAAACGTGCCTTTATCTATGCATAGGTTGAACAAGTCTGCTAAGTAAGGAGCAATTGTGTTTATTATAGAATCTAACATTTTTACAGATAGACCCCAGAGATCCTCAGTAGCTTTAACATTTAAACTCTTGTACGTCTTTTTGATATCAGTTAATGAGATGTGTTCAAACGAAAATTTAGCTATGGTGCGTTGGAAGTTTTCTTTAAGAAAACCATCCGCCAAGTCTGGGGATGAATCAAGTGACTTGGTCGCATTAGGGGCTATGTTAGAGAAGAAATCAACAAAAATATTAGCGACCTCCTCAACATTTGTAATGTATTCATTATGTATTAATAATTTATATTCAGTATCTCTTCGATTATCTTTACCTGTCTCTACATTTATTGTTTTCCAAACTGCCTTAATTTTATTGCTTGATCTGCGGATTTTGTCTCTAATATGTATGGCTTTTGCTTGGATGCAAACCGCTTTAAAAATTTTTGAATAACTTCTAACATACTCATGAAATGATTCTGAATTAGAATGGGCTTTATCACTATACAACTCATACATATTATCCCTACTTTTCCTGATTCCCTTGGTAGCCCAATCACTAAATTCTAATTTCCTATTTATGTGTAATTTCTTTTTGGGACATATCTCATTGAACTCTTTACTTATTACGGAAAATATAGTTTCATAATTGAAATTAGGGTCTTCTTCAGAGACAGCGACATTTACCAGTTTTGATTCTATACTATTTCTAAGCTTTTCTAGTTTAAATGTTGTTAGAGGCCTATGTTCAATTGTTAGTTGTTCTTTAGATTTTTGACATAAAAATTCTAGTGAGAGACCCTTGTGGTCAGACCTAACGCCACTCGTTATTGACAACTTCCTACTTTCGCAATCAGTATAGATATTATCAATACAGGTTAATGAGGTGACTGTAACTCTAGTGGGCTCACAGAATAGGTAACTCAAACCGAATGACTTAAATAAACTAGTCAATTTAATTTTATCTGGAGAATCTGACAAAATATCAATGTTAAAGTCACCGCATACAAGTACTTGTTTATTACTTTTACAAATTTTGTTTAAAATTAATTCCATAGAGGACATAAAAGAAGTGAGATTCGAGTTCGGCGGCCTATATACACATAAGATTATGTGCCCGTTCACTTCTACACAAGCCACCTCGCAAGTTCGTTCCACAGAACAGCTGACAATGTCAGTTCGCTCTTTATATTTAATCGATTTTTTTAAAAGTATAATCGAGCCACCTCCTTCAGCAGATGTTCTGTTGAACTTACTAGCCACCTGAAAATTAGTTACATTAAATGACATTTTTTCATTTTTTAACCAAGTTTCACAGAAACATAAAATATCATAATTATATTTATCTACAAGTAATTCAATATCGTTAATTTTGCCAGAGAAGCGGTTTATATTTTGATAGAATAAAGATAATGTACTAGTACCACTCTCTGTTGTCTTAAAATTTAGTTTAAATCATTTTCATTTTCCATAGTGTTGTTATTATTAGTACATATACTAATCACTGTGGAGTCATTTTTAAACACCGTTATATTACATATAACTGAATTAATATTATAAGCTACCAATGTAGCAATCATCGACATACATTTCTTCGAACAATACAAAATATTGTCCGGAGTCAGTTGAAAGTTTTTGATAAACTTATTCATGTCAAAAAACATTAGTTTGTCACTATGACGAGATGTCAGATTATGAAATAAATTGTTTATCATATGAGTGTGTTTATTTTGAGTAGAAGTTAATGATGAAGAGTATGGTAAGGCACACAGCATAATCTTAAAACAATTTATTTCAAGGAGAGAGGTTATGTTATTAATAACCTCCCTTCTATCTACACCTATACTTTGCCCTATTAACATTACAATAATTGTGTTTCTATCTATACTATGGGAACTATTCCTAATTTTGTCACATATTTGTGTGTAAGATGCACCGGGCATGCAATAATTATAAATGTTATGATTACTCTCATTGCACAACAGAGAACCGAAATCTACACCAATCTGGTCTGAAAAAACAAGTACCTTAGTCCTACTATGTTTAACGATACATTGCATCTCCCTCTGAGCCGCTCGCACAGGAACAGTACATGATGATAGTGAGGTGGTCACCTGAGGCTCACCTGACTTTGTCTGCAATTCCGAGTTGATGCAGTCTACATTACTAGTAACCAACTGGGCCAGTTCTATAGCAGTATTATAATGTTCTGCTAGCTGAGTTTGTAAGGCAGTATAACTGTTGAAAATATCCTGCAGTGTTTGTTCTCTGCGTAGCAGCTCAGAGCGTAGTTGCAGTATGTCATCATCATACAATTTTCTTGTTATTTCTAGCTCCTCTATACAATTTTGGAGTTGTTGATCTAGTAAAAGTCTATTTTTTATAAGTCGGACATTTTTAGTAAAGTACTTCTTATTACACTTCAGCTTTTTTTGATATCTCCGAACAAGTTTTTTGATTTTTATATATTTTTTAATCTTTCTATGACTATGGAGAATGGGTTTTGAGGGAGTCTCATCAGTGAGGTCAATAATGTCTATGGGCTGAGAACCCTCCACTTTATTAACTACTAACTCATTGTATAGGCACTGAGTGTCGGCTACTTGTTGAGCGGTTAACTTCGATTGCAACTCTAATATTGTCAATTGAGCCGTGTCTAGTTCACGCTCGAGGTCTCCAATACGGCTTAAGGCCTTTACATAGGTCAGGCCACACTCATCAAATGACGATACGATGGTCTGTAGGTGATCACATTTATGTAATATGTCTTGGTAACTAATGTCCAGTTCAGCCAGTTCATTCTTGAGGTCACTATTTCTGGAGATGATCCTCTGTACTTCAACCTCACTGTCTTCCCTCTCTCTGAGGAGTTGTTCGTTAAGTTCTTTGTAGGTTTTAAGTTCCTGTAGCGTGGTTCTTAGTTGCTGCTCCATTTCTCTAACAGTAGCTCTGCGAGTCATCATTGTGGAGCTTCTGAAAAATTAGGTTGAAACACTTAAGTATATATGGTTAAGAAACAGGGGGGTATTAGTCACCTGTGTTGATAAGGACATGTCACCCCAAAGATATATTTATTGGCCTGAATCTCTTATTCTGCAGCAAACACAAAGACCAGTGAGAAAGTGAGGTAGTAGGTAATTATTTCACTAAAATCCGCATAAATTGCACAAATATATCAGAAATTGATCAGCTAAATACTGGTAATCCAGTTGGTAACTCAGCCTTGAGAGCTGCTGAAAAGTCTGAGGAACAAGAAGTCTCGGTTCCATGTGAAGTAGCATCGCAGGAAAGAAGTGCACCTATTCCTGCAGTAACCACACCTGAACTAATTCAGTCTGAAAATAACACTGAGGTAAATGTAGAACCCCCATTCAACTCCGACGGTTCGGAGAAAGTGGGAACAACAACTGAAAGTGAAGTCGCACCTGAAGAGGTACACCAGGAAGTGGAAGGGAGGAGTACTCGGCGAGCAGCTGTTCGTGCCAGAGAAAAAATTCTGGAGTGGACACGACATCTGCTTACTCTGTTCCACTAGACTTCTTTCGCTGTTGGGAATGTCGCGAAACACGCGAATCGCCATGTAAACATGGGTAAGTGTTAACTTCAGAGTAATGTCAATCTATTTTGTGTGGTGGCAACATTGGTCACCGGATTGACTAGTTTGTACATGTTCGTATATCTTACGGCAGAAAAATGGCGGTAGAATAGGTTAGACCGCGACGTGAGAACATGAGAAGGTGGCGTTTCTTACCTTGTTGGCGTCGCTCCGGTACGGAGCGGACAAGAGGTAAATCAACCAGGAGATAGATTGGTGAGTGCTAAATCTATTTTTAACTTCCTGATAGAGAATGATAATATCTGAGTAAATAAGTAGATATTATGTGAAAGTACGTTGTCACAACAGTAAGTAACATGAAGGATCCAACAAACGCTAACAGTGTATGAAAAGGCGGTAATTATGATATTACCTTGGAGCGTACAAGGAGGGTAATAGCTTCGGCTAACCCAGGTTGGGAGAAAATAGTTGCGACTATGTCCCAAAGGCAGTGTGATATATAAGCGCACAGGCAACGGTCGACTATTAGTTGGAGCAACCGTGGAAGGACTATTGGGGATGGAGGAGGTCCTCGTGGGGGCCCAAGCCCCCACGTCCGGCTGGTGCCAAGGCAGGGCTAAGCCCAAACCGGGACTGGGAAACCAGAACCTCATGGATATGGTGGCACCAGGGCACAACGAAACTGTGCTCAGACCGGATCTAGTCGATCAAGCCAGGAAATCTGATTGTGAGGACGTACAGTTACTTATAGATTGAATGTGGCTAAGCCACGATTATACAGGACGCCTTCCGCGCGTGCCCTGTGGGATACGTCTCGCATTTCCTGAGAAACTTGATATTAACATTCTTTATCTACCTTTATACTTAACCTTAAATCCCTTTCTTTGTTGTCCTAGTCTATACATCCTACCTAGGCATAAATATAATCATTATTGTATATGTATGTATGGAAAGGGACGACACTTATAAATGACGGCGGTATTTATACCCATTTAGTATAATCTATTATGATTATTTGATTGGTATGTGGCATACTATATATACATTATATACTCGTTTTGCTCGTCTTGTCACTCACTTATATAAAAAAAATATAAGCATACCCACAGTTTCATAATAATATTATGACATGAGTGACAAGGGACAAGGACAAACAGGATCAATATATAAGACACCTTATGAGCTATGAATAATGCCTACAATTCATTTTATCACATTCGCTGTCATCGTCTGCGCTCACTTTTCATTTCATAAACAATATTAGGTTAGGTTGATTAATTTTTTTATTGAGTCATTAAATAGACAAGTTAACATTATTAATTAGCTACATTAAGTAATTCATATTATAATGATCATCGGATAATGTAATTTTGTTTGAGTAGATCCTCTGCACATGGCGTTGTTTATCATCGCCTACTACGCGCGTTTCTCGCTCTAGACAGACGGCCTGATTTGCAGTTGGAATACAGTTATTCCTCTGCAATTAAACAGCAAACCCTGCTCGATTGCAGTCTGATAGCTTATTAGTTTTGTGAGTCGTTGTTATTATTGATTTATTTTGCTCTTTATTTTATTTAAATCGATTTTAATCTGATTAGTTATTAATCGATTTCAGTTATGTCACAGATAATATTATCACCATCACTTTTAATTGATAGGTGCATTGGTAGTTTTACTTGTCTGTGGTTATTATATTTACTACTACCGGCATTCTCTGACGAAAAGCGATACTGGCGGTTGAGATACGGTGTGGTGAGCGTTATCTATAAGATTTTAAGGAATAATTGTTATAAATGGTTGTTTTGGTGATACAATAGAAAAATTATATTGGTCTCTGCCTCTAATTCTGGTCTCCCGAAGGTGAATTCTAACAAGTCGGTGAAAAGTAGATACAGTCCGTCTGTCTAGATTTTTACTGCATCGTAATTCACAAAAAAATTTAGATTGTGTTAAATTTTCGTATGAAAATCCATGTGCAAAAGCATCAAACATAAAATAAAATGATATATTAAGCAATATTATGGATTAATCAAATTAATTCAGTGCCATCTCAAAACGTCTCATTATAAGCTGGCCTTGAGTTCCCCGCCTATAATTTGATAAAACCTTATTTCGTATTCAGACTCCGATGCTGTAAATATACCTAAATTAAAGTTGTAAATAACGTAAACCGACTTTCTTTGTATAATGTACTGAGACAATGTTGCCCGAGGAGCTTTTCCTTGGGTATCTATTATTAACTTTCGTGAGATCTGTCTTTGTGGTAAATGACTCCATTAGTACTTAAAGTCGCTCTCATCTCATCTTGTTTGTCCAAAGCACCGCGGAATAAAGCATCGTATACACTAGGTGATAATGTCACTCGAGTTGAGCGACGTTGATCAACATCATTCACATGTAGAAGATAGACTAAAATAAAATTATTTTTAGTGAAAACTAAGCGTAGTAGCAGTACTCCTTTTCAGCGGACCGAGATCAAAGGCTTTAATTGCTACCAACGCAGTGTGAAAGTAAGTTTTGTAAGTAAAATAACCTGATTGATTAAAGTGATACATTACATAAGCCATCCAAAGATAGCTTATGTACTAAGAGTAAAAGCACCATTAAGCTCGTTGAGAATAACTTACCCAAGTATATCGAACACAGTTTGCTCGTCGATTACTCAGAACAAAAGTTAGATGTTTGCTTACGAGTATGAGATTGAAATTAACTCGGAACCTCCTTAATTTGTAGTGTAACTTATATCAATAACGAGGGATTAAACATGTTCTAGAACTTAGACTTGAAGTATTGTTAATTAGGATATGCTAACCTTTACATTTTGTATATTCACGGTTATCTGGAAGAGATCGCTTTTAGCGATAACATCGCCAATTTTTAAACTAGATATACATAAATACCTATTGTAACTTTTTAGTTTTAAGGATTTTCTTATTTGGTATAATAAAAAAGAGTTTATTTATTTATATCTATGCACTAGCTTTTACCTTCTGAAAATTACCTTAGGTTATTACATTTTATACCACCACCAGAAGCTGAGCTGCCTATGTTGGTTATACCTACAAATTTGATTACAAATGGTTCAGTATTCAAAACACTATAAAGATTAAACACAAAAAGAAAAACCTTATCTAAATATAAAATTTTATCCAAATCGGTAGAGCCGTTTCCGAGATACACAAAATAAATATATAAGATAATCAAGAATTTGACTGCCTCAGTGTCGCTCACCCCAATTACATAAGACAATTAACATACTGGCGAAATGTAGATGTACGTACCTATTATGGGTCTGTGTCCTGGGTACACCTCTGCCTACCCCTTCAAAAAAAAAAGACGAGATTGTATGATATGTTAATATAAAATAAACCCTCTCTACTTACGTCGGGTATTTATTGCTATTTTTATATACTTTAACACAAAACTAGGCTTTATCAGAAAATAAATGTATATAAAAGTTATAATACAATGTTTGAAACTTTAAATCCAAGCTTTCCCATATGACAAATTAAGCCAGGAAAGTGCGCTTATCATAATATAAATACGCAGAAAAAGGTCTACCAATAAATAAGATCAGCTTTACGTCAGTTTTATCCTAAGATAGCCTATCACTGGGGGAAGTAAATTGAAGATCAGCGCACGGAAAATGACAGTACGTATAAAATAAGGCTATATCAGTGCACAAGTAATTCATGTGTGAGGTTAGGTTACATTTATAAAAAAATATACCCGTATATAGGGTATATTTTTTTATGATAGTGAGTGACAAGATGTGCAAATCAAGTGCCTGATGGTAAGCATCATGATTGCCCACATCAGACACAGTGCCACCCAGTGTTTTAAAATTCGAAATTTTGCGCGGCACTGCACTGCACCTGTCGCCCTTGCACATTACTGCTTGGCGGATAAATAACTGGCAAAGGTGTGGTACTTCTCCAGGCAGCCCCCTGCAAAAGAGGCCTACCATTACTAAATTGTGCTTCCACTGTTATATAAAAACTAGTTAATTGTCAATCAAGAAGAAATAAGTAATCCCTTATTATCAGTAACAATTATGATTGAGCTATCTCGTGTAATGTGATGCCTGACACCAATTGTCAATCAAGCAGAAATAAGTAATCCGTTACTATCAGTATCAATCATGATCGACCTATCTCTTGTAATGTGATGTTTGGCGCCAATTGTCAATCAAGAATAAATAAGTCATCCGTTACTATCAGTATCAGTCATGATTGACCTATCTCGTGCAATGTGATGATTGACGCTAATAGTCAGACAATAATAAATTAGTCATCCGTTGTCAGTATCAGTCATGAAATAATATAAAAATGATTATAATATGATATTTAAAATTATATGATAAGTAACTTACAACGTCTTAGTGTATCCTCATTTCTACCACATGAAAGCACCTGTCATTGAAGACCCGTGAAAGCTAAGCTCACTGCTGAAGGAAACTTATTAAAACTTAAAGTACATGCAGCTTACTGAAGAACAAACTTATAAAATGGACTTTGTTATATAAGACTTAAAAGTTAGACTCTTGTGGTTAAAAAAATATTTGACGTAACCTCCATACATAAAAAAAAGAACACGGTGTACATAAAAAACCGTAGTATTTAATTCAGGTTACCTAATTTTGCAATCTAGACTTTTCAGATTAGGTAATAATACTTAAATAAATAACGTATCTATTTTATATAAAGCTTATAATAAATTGTTAAGGCATACGTATGTATGCATAGTGTAGGGTTTTATACCAAGATATCAAGAACATACAGCGCCATCTATTTATTCCTAGCGCAAAGTATGAAAATATGCAATAAAATGACCATAACCATAACAGCGACAAGGGACCGCAGATCTGAGTAGTTGATATCAATTTCAACTTGATACTTCCACGCATTCCCGTTAAAAACGGACAAACGGACAGATAGACAGACAGACAGATAAACAACAAAGTGATCCTATAAGGGTTCCTTTTTCCCTTTTAAGGTACGGAACCCTAAAAGGGGTGTACTCTAATCGCATCTTAAAACAAAATCTTAATATAATTTGTTTTTGCTAAATTACTTTACATTTCTAATGAAATTAAAGATTGTAATATTATTTTATTTATCTTAGTACTCTGCTTCGAATGAAGTAGTCATTACGTTGTGATAATATTTTCTTTTATTGTCTCCTTCGACGGGTCGTAGCCGTCACCTGCAGGCGTAGCTCGTTGGTCATTATCGTAGCACCTCTACGGCGTTGGTCGTAGCTGCCTCCTAGCGCCTACACTAATCACGAATACGAGGCGACGTGACGGGTTGAATAACATTTTTATAATACTAACTTAAAGATAATATTTATTATTTGTATGTCATATATATATTATATAGGTACAGTCACAGATAACGTGAAAACGGCCAATAATGGGGGCCTTACGCTAAGGTTAGTGTCACTGCATAACCACCGGCTCCGTCCCTTTTCGTTTCTTAGTAGTTTAAATGTTAGTGCAGTAGTTTGTTTGTTCATTTGAGTTCTAAACAATGAAATAAAATAAAGTCGACTTCCTCTTCACCCTGCCTATAATTAGCGACATTATTTTCACACTAAAATTTATGAAAGCGGGATCTTTTAGGTTAAGTTGTCTGTGAATTAACTAACAACGTTTAAGTTTATCTACTAATGGATTGAATCCTGGGTACAACTTCTGCTACAAAAATAATGTTTTAATTATTCATCAACTTACATTTTCCTACCCTATTATCAACATCATCATTTCAGCCGTTGGTATATAATCCACTACTGAACATGGGTCTCTCCCCTTTTAAGGGGGTTTCGCCAATACTCGCCACGCTTGGCAGGCGGTTTGTCGAGCACACATCGATGGTTTTTTGAAGAGGACGCTGCTGCCCGTCCTCTGTTTCTGTTAACCCTTAGCCGGCTCTTACGGTAACCACGAGTAGAGAGGGTGGAGCACTATTCTAAATTCGGTCACTCCACAGCTCCTACCCTGTATTTTGTACATTATCTATGACACTTTTCATGATGTAATATTTTTCTATAAAAATACTATCTTTCAGCCCAATCGGTTCAGTAGTTTTGGCGTGAAAGAGTAACAAACATTCATCCATCCATCAATCTAACCAAAACCGCGCTAGATGGCGCTGGAGGTGAATTTAGAACTCGCTAGCGTTTTGTTCGCCTATTGAAAACGTATTTTTTTTATATCGTACTGAAATATGCGATTTATAATATTAGTAATATAAGATTTTTTGGAAAATTTTACAAAGCCCTAACAAAGGATTCTAGAGTGAGGGAAAGTTTCTTTCGGCATTCACAATGGCATTACGGATAGGATTTAACGAAATGGGACGGAAAATCACTTTGATGCGTAAATAATTGAAAGTCGGATGTAAAATTGGTAGCTGATCGTTTGAAGAGTGAAATGATCCTACTCATCTTTTAAACTGTGTTTAATTTATGATCCCTCTCCTTTTTTAATGGTTGTAGGTATGATCCTATACATATACATATATAACATGTTTTGCACTCCACCCACTTTCTGTAACATGTTCTCTAGGATAACTGGTAGAAAATGCTACTCTAGCATTAAATTAATCCTAGCGTTGTGCTGAATTATTAATAAATAAATGTACCATTACCATATGAACCGACATTAGACAGTTCACGTATGGTCAGCGGCTGTGACCGGTGTACTCTGTAGAACAGAGTTGTGAATCAGCATCGTTGGTTCGATCGATAGCGCACTAATGAGCCGTGACGCGATGTGTCGAATCCACATCACGGACGTGCTATAGGAGATACTGCTCACTTTTATATCACTTACGACGGATTTAACTAAGAAGTATACTTACTACAACACTGAAGATTGCATTGCGAACAACGCGTTGAAGGAAGGAAATGTGACCTTGAATAATATTACGTATGTTTTTCATCTCTTTCTTTAACATTGTCGCCCTAAAGAAATAAAAGGAAGAAAAATATACGTAAAATCATTCAAGACCACATTTTCTTGCTTCAAAGTGCTGTTGTCAATTCAATCTCCAGTGTTGTATATAAGCTTCTTGGATTCAACCAATGTTCGACTATACTTTATAGCTCGTTCCTATGGCAAATAGTTTCAGTAAAATTTGATAATAATTAATGTTACATTTTACTTTTTTTACATTAAAGTAAAGTAAAGCTAATTAGCAAACCAAGCAAAACTCTGTTTAAATGACTTTACACAGCCAAATCGCCCGCCCACTGACTTTACCGACATAACGGCGGTTTTTTTATTTGTGACATTAATTTGTATACACGAGCGCATGTCGCTGACAAGAGCGGCCGACGTTAGTCGGTGCATAGAGACATTAAGAATAAGTTTACTAACAACTAAAAAACACATGCCATAATTCTACATTAACTAATGCCGATGAAGAACAAACAATGTACCATTACTATAATACACATATTACATATAAGCAGAACCACCCCATAATGCTTAAGAAGAATGAATGACATTATTTATTCTCATCTGTCAAGGTTTCCCCTCTCTTCTAACTTGAGTACCCATTTGTACTAGAGTAGTCCGCATAGTATATGGTCACTTTTGATTCAACCTATTTGAAAATTTATGATCATACTTGTGGAGTGCTGAATTAGACATATTTAAATTGAAGTCGTGTAACTAGACAGTGTAGAGGCTTTCAGTCTATGAAATCTCGATGAGCAGACGGACCGCGTGACGCACGCACGCGTGTCGCAGCGACGTATGCCCAGCCAGAGCCCAGCCGAATGCCAATAAGCCGCTTTGCGCAAAAATTAATCCTATTCCAATTATCGCTGAGTACCTCTCCAACTTCTGATCGAACATGAATACGCATAGAAACCGATAAACGCTTTTATATAAAGTGTCTTTTTACTTTTATAATCGTATCGCATTTTTAATCGTGTTTGCTTTACCATCAGCTTTTGATCTTATATTCCTTAATGTTATGAGGTTATTCACTTTTGGTTTGGTTTGGTAATAAATCTGATTTATTTCCTTTTCCAGTGAATGTCGTCTTATATCTTTTCCAGAAGCTTTGTAGAAAAACTTCTGATCAAAAATTATTAGTAAAACTCTCCATTGCAGATACGTAAGCGATATATAATTAGTTATTATTTCTATTCAAATGAATATACCTATAATGAGATGTACCTTCATCTACCCATTGCGAAAGTTAGGAAGTCAACATAATAAAGCAAGTATAAAACTAGATACAGTATGGCGAACTCGCTTTCCCCGGAGTGCAACTATGCCATTGATAAATGGTTCGATCTGAATTTACCTTCTTATTCATGAACTGAATGTAAGAAAATGTTGGAATCGTATTCAATGTATAAATTCAATTTGGATTCCAGTGGATCTTTATACCTACAATAATGTATGTTTCAGACTTTACAAATAAGGTTTTCAATAATTGTGTAGTAATATATAAGGAAGGTGAATCTACTCATCAAACTGAACAACTTTCCAAAGAGAGAAATTGTGAAATTGGGAAAAACAAAATTTGCAATTCTTTCCTTTGCAAAATTGTTAAATTTAACGGGTAGATAAACCCCATAAGGTGGTGATAAACTTGAGCATTCTAGTAATGTACCATTCGCGCGAATGCTACAATATAGGGCTCAGTCCAAGAACATTTCCTTTTAATGTATCGTTTTTGTGAATGCTCAATATTCCGATCGCCGAAATACTCACCGTTAGTGGGCAAAACAGCGAGCGTTGTGTTCGATGCTCGATAAAAAAAGCTCGATAAAATTAAAAAACGGCGAATGCTCAAATCTATCTCCACCTTTATAAGTATACCTTTTTGTAACACGTTGTATAAAAACAATAATAAAATCGGTAAATCCCACTTACTCCTTTAAGTGAAAATGTGAAGCAATTATTGGTATCCATCATACTAGGCACATCGTTGACACGCAATTGAGTTTAAATTGAAACCATTTCCGTCCTCGTAAGTAACCCGACGTTCTACATTCGACCGATATCCCTGAAGATCTCCGTAAGCCGAACAAGTGTTCCGTTATCCCTAGTGGTGATTGAAAGAGGTAATTTGACAAAATACCAACTGTTAGCTGTAAAAAGGACGTAATGTTTTATCGGGCATAATATTTTCGCTAAGGTTTCGGTGCAGTTATCGAGTGAATCGGAGAGGGTGATGGCTCCGGGCGACCGGTGGCCAGCCCGAGGGTGGTGTGTGCGGCGAACGAGGGGAGGAGGCGTCTTCCGACAGCGGAACATTACTCAGCCGCTATCTGATGTCGTCTGCTAATTGACTAGAAATACAGATAAACGCAATTTTTACTGAACCATAAATCTCGGAATCGAACGCCGATGATTTGCGATTTACTTATAACTGATATGGCCCACTATTTTCGGTAAAAACCTTTCTAATTCCGATTTAATATTCTGATCGTTTTGTTCATAATGTTATTAGTATTTAATTCATCATTTTCAGAATTTTTCAGCGCCGTCGAAGATGTATTAATTCGGATACGAATAATAATTAGGTATTTAATCCTGTCACACCGTGTATAAGCTTTGTTTAACCAGGTCGGAGTATAAAGCGAATAAAGAACAATAGACCGATTATTTCCAAAGGCAAATTTATTCATGGTCCAACGTATACACAATGAACGGACCCTTTCAATGTAAAATTTCGCATCATTTATACATAGTCGCGTATATTACAATATTTACAAACAGCTAGACGTAAAGTTGAACACGAAGGGCTATCAGGCGGTGGCTAGGAAGGCCAGCGTGGCGGCGATGAGAGCGAGTCGTGCGGAGGCGAGCGCTACATCTGCGGCGGCGGCTGCTCGCGCGCGCGCGCTGCCCCCCGCTTCCCCGCGACACCCCCCGCCACCACCACTCGCTGCGCTCGACAGGCTACGCCCACGCACCTTCAGCGGCGATATGCAAAAGTTCTCATCGGCGAAGTCAGCCGTCAGTGCCAGTGGATTAGCCAGAGGATCGCGACCGCACTCGCACGGCACGTGATTCCCGCGGATCACGACGTTCTCCACCTCCAGTAAGACCGCCTCTGGCGTTTCTAGCATGTGGTTGCCGGTCAGCTTGAACGTGTTCACGCTATTGTTTTGAACGAGGGTGAGTTCTTCGACTGCATCAATTTTATTGTTGCAGATCTCAAGGGTTTCGACGCGCTGCAATCCATCGAACGACCCTACTTTAATCACGCCGAGATCAGATTCACGCAGCGCGAGCCGGCCCACCCTGAGCATACCGTGGAACGTATCGGCCAACAGAGCCGGGAGATCCATATAAGCGAGCTCGAGCACTCCTACACCTTCCAAGCCGGCGAACGCCTGCGGCTCGATGGATCTAATCCCAGAGGGAAACTCGATCTGCCCGATGTCATTCAGACCGGAGAATGCGTGGGCCAGGATCCGTTTTATGGGATTATTACGGAAGGAAATCAGCTTTATATAGTTGGTTCCGGCAAAAGCGTAACCCTCGATCTGCGCTATTCTGTTGTGGGTGAGCACGATGGAGGTGATATTCTGCAGGGCGGCGAAGGCGAACGCATCGACAGTGGTGAGTGGCGTGTGCTGGATGTAGAGCTCGCGGAGGCGAGGGAGGCCGCGGAATGCGAACGGTCGGATGCGCGTAAGATTGCAGGCGTCGAGAGCAAGCCGCCGCAGGTGCCGCACGTGCGCAAACGCATCGGAGCGCAGCACGCGCAGATCCGCGCGCGACAGCGACAGCTGCGTCACCGCTGGATTGAGCGCTGACGGCACGCCTCGCAATATGGCACTGTTGCAGACCACCTGCACATCAATATTACCTATTATTTATAATATGAGTGACACTATACAAGCTATTACAATTGCGGTATCGATAAGGATATCGTTCAGGAGAACAAATAGCAATTTCGAATTGTATTATCGCTTTCGACATGTCACGGCCTAAGCGCTATCTCCAATGTTTACGCTGTCAATAAAATTAATCCCTCACAAATATCAGCACCGTCACGCGCGGATATAATCCCTTATTTTGATTGAATTGTTTCGAACTTAAGCTTCGCAAATAATCGAGCGAACAAATATCAATTTGATTTAGCCTTTACGTATAACAGGTACACCGGCATCCAATTATAGTGGCAGTGATGAGAAGTAACTCTAGACAGTAATTTGGGCCTTTAAATTCAGCCTTCAAATTGCGTGTTATGGATATTATTCTGTAGGAAATTCTGGGACTTTTTAATATTAAGTTAATGTGTTAATTTGACTTGACCTGTGACTGTGAAAGGCAGATGCAGTGTGCAGGACAGGGTGGGGTGAGCGCTGGCGTGAGCGGCAGCGAGGGTGAATGCGTGCCGCCGACACCGGCGCCACACAGCACGCCGCAAGCCGCCGCTGTCATCAACCATCGGACCACCCACTGACTGAAATTAGGAAACCCAATTATAACCTCGCTTACTAAGCTTATAGAAGTAAAGATCTGTGACAGCCGATATAATATGAAAATTTGAAAGGTATAATATGACAAGATTTATAATACAATGAGCAGCCTGCATGTCACGGGGATAACTTATTTTCCCCGTTATTTTTCTCTTTCGGACCCATACATTACATATATCTGCTATCTCTTTCTGACCCCAAGGGACTTCGTTTTCCCTGGTCACTGTGCTAGTAGGGCAGCGTTACAAATGTCTCAAAAATTATCTAGGTTATTTAGGTATGATAATACCAATATCATCATTAAAATGAGTAACGTGTACAGTCGCATACACTGATATGTAAACATGGCCAAATCTTCCCACGGCTATATATAAATAAATAGTCTATTTATGTAAAACCTTACATGAGGTGTAGGTACAAAAAATATATTGCATAGATGTAAATTAGGTAATTAGTGTAGGCGTTGACCCTACTTGTTGAATTATATTTATTTAAATAAAACTATACCATCAAGAGCGTATTCATTCGAAGATAAAGAGTGATGCTATTTAGATACCATTGTTAAAACTTTAGGGTTAATGGCATATTATAATAGTTCCATTATCATGAAATTAGCATTATTGGGAATATTGATACAAATAACGAGACGAGCACTTAAATAACGTTCACAAATAATGATCTGAACGAGACTGAAGTGTAGAGATAAGAGGTTATGGCCTCCTTATAATAAAAGACGGAACCTTACCAATAAAGACTAATCGAAAAGGCGATAGAAATAAAGCGAGCGATTGCTTGCAAAGCACCGCTTTGTCGTGTAAAAATTTCTCGATCAAAAGAAATGAAGATCTTTTCTTGAATAATAAAATCCCAAGTGCATATTTAACAGGGACATCTCTCTTTCCCTTACACCGCCATTAAGATAGTAGATAATCTGTCCTACAAGCAGTGGAGTTCCATTAAGCTCGTATCTAGGGATATATGACAGTCTACATATTGCTCCCGGAACGAGTTCAGAATACGTTTAGTGTGTGAGAGGTAAACAATATTCTTGGAAGCTATCAAACGCTTCGAGCAAAATACACAGAACATTACTTCCTGGGGTTCTAATTAGCGGCCACCTTGGCAGTAAATGGCGTCGCAGGAAATATAGAACATTCCCATTTTGTGGGAGGCTCGCAATATTAAACATTAACAGGACGCAATAAACAACTCAATGTTAAGTGGCTTGTGGGACGTAAAATATCTACAACGTTGATGCACCCGAGGGTTGGTTAATAGCGGACCCTACGATTGTTACGATACGCTTCAACAGATGTAAAAAGGTAGTCACAATTTTGTCAGCCTCGTGCCCGAAATGTATTCAGAAAAGTTTGCTACGGGGAAAATTGCTGCAAACAGGTATATTTTAATTATCAATTAGGAGCAAGTGTCACGGGGAAGGGGATTTGTTACTTTTTGCCACAGCGTTGACTTCAATCAGATATGACGTGGCGATAGAAACGCACGAATACTCGTATATACCTACTAGAAACTTTTAATGAGGAAATGTTAATACATTTACATTATTAAGGAACGTGGAATGCGATGCGGAATGAACAACAAGATGGCCCAGATAGCGATCACCATCACCTTGACCGTAATTTTATACGACATACGCATATAACTGCCTCGGTGGCGTAGAGGGCGCATGCTCGACTGCCAATCAAGAGGTCCCGGGTTCGATCCCCAGGTCAGGCAAAATGTTAAATATTGGATTTTTCCTAATGAGGAATTATCTCAATAACTGCCTGGAGTCTGGAACTGTGCCCGGTAGATGGCAATAGGCTCGCCCCCTATTACATGGGACCAATAACATACTGGCGAAATGTGGGTGTATCTACTATGGGACTGAGACCTGGGTACACCTCTGCCTACCCCTTAGGGAAAAAGGCGTAAATGTATGTTATGTTATGTACGCATATAATATTGTCTTTGCTTTGAACACCTTTCTATGTCATTGCCTTCCCGGGCTTTGAGGTATATTTATGATTTTTTGATAAACATTAAAATATTTTCATATCTAAATTTGGATATAAAATTAAATTTACATTGATTATGGTTATACCTGATTTTGAGAGCTTGGTCCATGGGCGGGCGCGGGAGTGGCGCACCGCCCGGCGCGCGCCCTCACCTGCACACCTTCATCTTACCACGGAGGCCTGTCGTCAAAATTATTTTACTCATTTCAAAAACATGTTAAAGTCATAGCACAGAATACAAATAAGGGACATAGTTCAAAGGAAACGTGTTTCAATTCCACATAGGAAGCCCGCTAATATGATAGATTAAATTGAAAGCCTTCAAAAGCAGCAGCGATGATATCATAGAAATCTGAATATAATGAAATGAGTGAACCTTTTATTCGTACGTACTTGTGTGGATATGATAAATTTTTATGCTGTTCCATATAGGTAGTGCAAAATATATTTAATGTAGGTTATGTTCGCATATTCTTTTATTTTAATACTTACCTGTGTTTTTATAAGCCGGAAGACGTCCACTACTGAACATAGGCCTCCCCCATAAAACGCCATAAACTACTCATATGGGGGGATTTTGCCGTAATGCCCACGCTTGGCGTATTACATAAGGCCAATACCATACAAGCGAAATGTGGGTGTGCCTACAATGGGACTGAGTCCTGGGTACACATCTGCCTACCCCCGCGAGAAAAAGGTGTGATTGTAAGTTATGTTAAGGTTAGAGAAATTTTAAGAAATTAGCACTGGTGGTGGTGGTGGTCATGACATGATGTGAATGGAACCCCAAACGCTTAATTAAATTGACGTCAAGTACGTAAAATTCTTTTATATTATACCGTAACATAGTGCGAGAGAAGCAGATTATATTAAAGATTCAATTATTACTAAAACGGAAATTGAATTCGAAGTCTTGATAGAAGAGCTGCGCGCCGTTTGCCCCGCGAGACTATTCACGTGCCACAGTGCACAGCCGCCACCGACATCTTTTTTATCTCTCTTTAATAGCATCTCAGTATCAGGAAAACGAACAAACATTTTAAAAGTTATTGTCAAGCTTCCGACTCCTTAACGCAAACTTTCCGAATAACACAATACCATTTTCCACATAACGGCAATTCCTCGGGCCACTCGTCTGTTATAAAGAGCTGGATACATTGAAATGACTATGATAAAAACCTACAGTCGTCGCTTGTGCTTTCTTGAGATAAAAACACTTTGAATAATGTCGGGTCGGATGCCAAAAACTTAAAATTGTAGAATGTATGTTTTGTGCTCCGCCGTGTGAAGATTCCGCGCGTCTAGAATGGTCCCCCCGAGCGCCATTACGCCAGAGGCGCGCGGAGCGGTGGGGCCACGCACAAGCTTTTAAACTAAACCAGACCTAAAATTTTCCAAGATAATTTTACATATAGCCGTTGGTAGTTAGGACGATTTATACTTCACAGTTTAAACTGTAGTATGATAAAACGTTTATAGTAAGGTACACAATGATTTAAAAAAAGGCCTTGCCTAACTTATTAATTGCACAACCTGCGCTTAGAAAATGTACATGCTAACATGCCAGCCACCAGAAAATGCAAATGCTTAGTGGCTCATCCAAACCACTATCAGATGGCAGAATAATACTCAAGATGCTGGCAGCATTGCATTATACATATATATACGTTTTACTAGATAAATGCCACTATTTTATCATATATCGAGAGCTCAGATATATTTCTGAATATAACCATATTAAATCCAAATATTCCTAATAAAGCTCCTAATTAAAAATGACTTTTAATAATAACAATTGCACTATTACTAGCCAGTTGAAATGGTTTCGCACATAATATATTGACATTGGAGACTGAATTTATTTTTTATTATATTTCAATTAACCTTTAATCATTTTCATTATAATTTTATTTCATTATTTCACTTTGACATCAGTTTTATTTTTCTTATTAATGAGTTTTATTTTTATTATAGGTTCACGAATAAATAATAATAAATATGTTATATTAGTGATCAATTCAATTGATCAATATATATATTAAAATTTTAGTATGTCAGAACATGCGGGACTTATTTATGAATGTACCTACTATCTAATCTTTATCATGTTTGCTGCAAATAAATAAATTCATTCATTCATTAAAGTAAAAGTTAATAAAACTAACACATGCAAGAATAATTTCATTACTAGTGGACGGTATGACATAGTTTCGACTGAATTCAATTTAAGGTAGATGAATCGTTTAGCTTATCAATTGTTCAATATATCTAACGATAAATTGCAGGTTGTCCAGTGTAGTGGACAAGTTTAATTGGTTCCGGCGTGGTGCGATCAATCATGGGAGGCGTCGTTGTCAGAGCACCAAGAACGGCTCTTGTTCCATGATGACTCATGGGGTTATCAGTTATCGCTCAACAAATATTCCATCGCCTCACTATCCATCTAAATAAAGGTCAGGTTTTTGATCCTTAAATAAATGGTTAAATTTAGCAATAGTTTAAATATTTTTTTACATCTCTAGTTGATTAGCTATTTTTTCAACACGAGTTAACTATTGATTAGGAAGTTAACTATAGTCAGTTGAACCAATATTTACCTTAACTATAACTAACCATAAAAACGGCCCTTGAGAGTGAAAATGCAGCTGTAAAGAAACTATGCTCTAATTCTGTATTTATATTACCACTGCGAGAAAATGAAGAAAAAATATATGCGGAAACTCACCTTCATCACATCACGAAGTAAATACTACGCTGAACTTAGTAAGTTTATTACTCTTGTTTCCACGGTAGTTTTTCTTATAATATTCATATAAATGCCAAAATTTGCCTACCCAGTTCTACTCCACCGACTTCATAATGTTTCAGCTGTGGTTACAGCCTTGACATTTTCATAACTAACAATATTTTTCAAGGTTGAACTTTATTTGTATTTGAAGCTGGTTAAAAGGTTCTTTGAAATAAATACATTGCTGGAACATTACTCAGCACGCCACCTTATTATTGGTGTAGATAAACAAAGTACTATGAATACTGAGCAGGTACACCTTGGTACAGTATTTTATAGGTAATGCCGCCTTATATCCTGCGTTACCAAATATTTTTAACGACATACAAAGTTGTTCATCATTATAATAGCTAATAAATTATACTGAGGTCCTAAGGTCTACGTCACCTACAACCTTCTATCCTTATCCTATCCTATCCTTCTATCTTACTAATCCTAGTAATAATATTATAAATGCGAAAGTTTGTGAGGATGGATGGATGGATGTTTGTTACTCTTTCACGCCAAAACTGCTGAGCCAATTGGGCTGAAATTTGGTAAATAGTTTACACCCTGGAATAACATAAAAAGTTCTTTTTATACCGATATTCCTACGGGAACGAAGACTACGCGGGTGCACATCTAATACTAACAATAATACGTAACACACATCAAACATCGCCGTGGGGTGCTGGCTATAGGAAAAGCACCCTACCCACTTTACCCCGTGGTTACCGTAAGAGTCGGCTCTAAGGGTATCAAATCCAGAGGACGGGCTCAAGCCTGCCAAGCGAGGCGAGTATTGGCAAAACCCACATTATGGGGGAGGCCTATTTCAGCAGTGAACTTTCTACAGCTAAATTAATAATAAATACGTAACACAAAAATTAAGAATAATAGGTACTTATGCAAAAATCTTTAAACAATGTAATCCCGCTTGAAATAAATATAATAAAAATATGTATCCGGAAATATTTTTCGAGTGACATTACAGCTTCGTATAAAAGAAAATATTATCAGATAAAACATACAAATATAATAAACGTATCCTTTGTAACGCTCTCACAAAAACAAAGCATTACGAACAGTGGAATAATGATGTATGCCCCTATGTAGTATGTATTATATAGGTACTATCTACCTATATAATACATACTACAAACAAGGAATGTACCTAAGAAACTGCCATTATTATTGCCTGCCTCAGTGGCGTAGAGGGCGCATGCTCTACTGCCAATCAAGAGTTCCCGGGTTCGATCCCCAGGTCAGGCTAAGTGTTAAATATTGGATTTCTCCATTAGGAATTATCTCAATAGCTGCCTGGAGTCTGGAACTGAGCCCGTTAGATGGCAATAGGCTCGCCCCCTATTACATGGGACCAATAACATACTGGCGAAATGTGGGTGTATCTACTATTGGACTGAGTCCTGGGTACACCTCTGCCTACCCCTTCGGGAAAAAGGCGTCAATGTATTATTATTAGACTAAAATATAATTAGGAACCTAGATAACTAGTGTCTCATACCGAATAACGTCATTGAATTTTGAAAATATGTTCTTAATTAAAATGATTTAACCTTTGTATGACGAGTTCTCCGGTCGCCGGAGTAGTAGTTCTCCGTTCGCCGCCTTCTTAATTGCTTTCTTAGCGTATGTAAACTCTTTTAAACTCTATAAACTCTTTGTAGAGATTTAAAAACACGTAAAATTAAGAGAACTAGTGCGGTAATGTATAGTAAAAACACACTAGTCTGTAATTAGCAGCATAATCAACCTAAATACCTTGCCATAACTGATCACATAAATAGCTATACCAACGGTACGGTTTTGAAAAATATTTTATTTTATAGAAATGTTTTAGAATTATCTCTCTTCTTTCAGTATCTCAGTTAAACCAGCAAAAGCAACGTTCAGAGATTTGTACTGTAGATATATAGCAATGTATTGTGTAAATTTGATGGATAATACTGAATGCTGCAAAACAGAGTTTACGAATAGAAAAGTTTGCTAAGTTAGCCGACCGCGGTTTGCTCATTTCATAATTTATGAGTTAGCATTGTGACGTTTTCTAAAATTAGTTTATGATTTATTCGTACAGAACTTGAAACGCCAAGATTTGACTTAAAACCGTCTTTGGCAACAATACTTAGTTATTTACCTATGTTATACAAACCCTTTGCTCTTTGATTATATTTTAATTTCACACTACCCTATGCCCTACGATTTTAGCCTCTTAAAGCCTCTGTAGTTAGTAAAAAGAGGTAACAAACATACACACAAACTTTCTTATTTATTATATTAGTGGGATGGGATGAGATCATATGTGTGTTACCTAAGTATTCTTCTTTTTCTTCTTCTCAGCCGTAGCAAGTCCACAGCTGTACATAGGCCTCCCCATAAAGGGGGGGTTTACCAATACTCGCCACGCTTGGCCGGCGAACTGACGAGCGCAGTTTGGTGAATTTTACACAGAGGACGCTGCTGTCCATCCTCTGGATCTGACAACCCTTAGCCGACTATTACTGCAACCATGGGTAGAGAGGGTGAGGTAGTCTTCTATAACCAGAAGCCAGCAGAAAAAATAAAAATGTAGATTTGTGAATATGTTATGTACAAAGGAGGTACAAAAATTATTGTGCTAAACAATCATAAATAACTCAAAAACGTGAAATTGTTTTCCATAACATGTGGGAAACATGCTAAGGATATTTTCCATTAGCCCAAGATAAACGAGGTGTGTGTTGACACACATAATCTTAGACAGAACGGGTATGAGATTACATGTGTCAGCTGATATCTGCGCCTCTATGAGACAGCTGAGAATTATATCAATTTCAAAACAAAGAAATACCTTTTTTTCATTCTTTATTTATTTTAACAGGGTTTTTTCTTTAAGAACATGCCACCCTTGTAATAATAATCAATAAATACAAAACAAAAACATATTAAGTAGTACCTATATAAGAACCATAAAATGAGTCTGTTGATATGACAGTGTAGATACAATTTATAAATAGCTTTCTCCGAGTAAAAAATCCTTAAATACGAGACGTTTCGCAATAAAAAGAAGAAAAAAAACATTGAAGTTTGTCTTTTTAGATAAAAACAGCCCTTCAAAGATTTTATGATATGTGGACGCGACTCCGCTTCGTACAATGGTGACTACTCCTAGCGGTGAGCTATGTTTTGTTAAACATTTGAAAGGAAGAATAAAGGTTAATGCTACATCCACTCCTACAGAGGTCTGTATTCAAATATGATTGATGTTAAGCATCTTCAGAGCCAACATAGCTCGTTGGCTCAGATGGTAGTAACTCTGCTTTCTGTGCCGCAGGCCCCGGGTTCGATCCCCGGCCAGGTCAAACATTTGTGTGCATGAACATGTCTGTTTGATCTGTGTCTGGGTGTTATAAGCTTATATAACTATGTATATCAGTAATCTGGTTACCATAGTACAGACTTCTAGCCTAGTTTGGGACTAGATGACCGTGTGTGGAAGTTGTCCTATATTATATTATTATTATATTATAGTCGCACGTCAACAAAGTTCTAAAGAAAGTCTTAGATTAACCAAAACTGACTTTAAATATAAACTCCAATTTATTTTATAAAGCACTACAAAAATAAATTCATTGTCAACATATTCACGTAACAAGATTGAAGGCGCGGCAATATCCAGAAAATTACAGTAAGTAAACAAAAAAATTCTGAAGCGCTCCGTCACGAAACTTTCGACGTGCTTTATGGGTATATTGCGTTGCTCATTACTCTCGACGTGTGGCAAAGTTGTGCTCATTTTCATACGGAGAGTGGAGAGTGGCCGCGAGTAGAACAGTTGTTTCATGTCTATAGTCGAAAACACAAAACCAGCCCCAGGCGCTGCTTTCTCCTCACCTCATCTCACAAAAGGAGCGTGCATTATCACACGGCCCATCAAAAAATGGATATGGGTATAAGTTACATATAATATTATGAATATAAAAACGGCTACTCTTCGATGATATCACAAAATTAGGTGTTCATGCTACAAGTAAACATATAATATAATATTCAAGTGCATATAATTATATTAATCTCTATATATAAAATCACATTAAAAATAGATTGATATGGATACATAATATGTACGTTTTCCATACAAACTTTGATGACAATGATAGAAGAGATATAATATCTTCCTTAGTGTTTTATGATAATAAAGTGACTTTTATCTAGTTATACTACAAAAATACGCTTTAAAAGTGACACAAAAGTAAGGTATATGTTATACAAACGTACACCAAAAAATTACAATAAACGTCCTTAAGTTCTATCAGCATTAGAATAATAAGAATCTATCGGCGCTATTACAACGAACAACTATCAAGTGTTGATAATACAGTTAGTGGGCCGCGACTTTCTCTATATTATACAAAATCTTTTGTTAAAGTCCACAAAGTGGATTTCTCTGTTCCTAACTGTTGTCTCGAGCTCTTAAGTGAACTGAATCGGTCACGAGGAATATACAAGATAGAAATAGAAAATTGTTGTTATAAAAAACTAATCCAAAAGCTTTCAGTACATTTTTATATAATTTACAAAGTTCACGTAACATACAAAACCTATTAGTCCCGTAAAGGCGATAGGGGTTGGGGCTCTCGGTAAAAGAGTTTTCGGGAGACATCGTTATGACATGAATAACTGATGGACGTCGTCCTTTCTCTTCATCACCCGATTAACATTCAGAGTGGCTCGTGACTGCGAGCTCGGCATCCTTGTAACAATACCCGAGTACAAAATAAAAGCTTCGCACGTTCACTCGCTGAAAGGCGGACTTCCCCAACTTATATCATTCCAGTTTTCCCTGTCGCAACTTGGCCCAAAACAAAAACAACCGTATAACATATTCAAAATGGAACGAGTTTCATTCACAGTTTTCAAATACTCCTCACCGAAGCAACGTGTAGAATTTATCAGATGTTCGAGAAGTTCGAGTGAAATCAGATTTATTAAAGGCGAGCGGGCTGGTGGAAGCGCGGCGCCCCGTCTAGGCAACAAGAAAGCATCAAGTTGTTCCATTCCGTCGAGTAACATCATGTCGTATTGTTCGAAAACATAACGCAAAATAAAATCGAGCTTCGAAATATTGCGTGCACTTTTTACCCATTTGTTTGCAGTTCTGACGCTACTACTTTAACTTTTTAAGTAGTTTTAAACTTAAAAACTTTAAAAGGAAATACCACATAGGTAAATGTGAACACATTTTGTAGGTACATGAATTTGACATCTCGACTGACTAAGCAAATACCATTAACTTATTTGATAAAAAGACAATATTTATTTAGGAAACGCAAAGACTTTTCCCATTCAACAGAAATAACGGTCACGTTCAAGTTAAATGTGTCTTCAACGAAATAAAACCGAAGGCGGAATATCTATTGAAACAAAAGTATCTCTGTAATACCTATAATATGTACCTACTTCCAAGAAGTCATTGGATATTTATGAATTTGAAAAGTTGGAAGGGCTTCTCAGTCATTTAATTCCCATAATCTATTCAATCATTTGCATAACAACAAATTGTGTTTCAAAATTTGATGGTCGGTTTTAGAATTCAAGATGAAAGCGAGGATTGCTTTGTGTTTTATAAGTAGCGCATCAGTTAATTTAGAATGTAGGTATCTAGACACCGTGGTACTCGAAGTACGTGTACTTCGCGTACGTTTTATTATTGTAAAAGAAATCGTACGTACTGAGCACTGTCCGAGATATTTACTACACAGGTAACAAGACTATTCCCTAGCGATTTGCGAAGCTAAAGCTTTTCATTTTATAGAACGTAATGTACAGTTGCGTTAGAAATTAGAGGTAAAGTTAAGGGAAAATGTATATTTCAGTAAACTTGAGAATGTGTATGTGAACTTTATACCTGACAGGATACCTGACGTTAGGCGCTGTCAGTTACCAATTTTGTAAAGACAGGGCTTGTTTACATATTTACTATAATATATAATATGGGACTCCACACACGGTCATTTAGTCCCAAACTAGGCTAGAAGCCTGTACTATGGTAATCAGATGACTGATATACATATTTATATAAGCTTATAACACCCAGACACAAATCAAACAGACATGTTCATATGCACACAAATGCTTAACCTGGCCGGGGATCGAACCCGGGGCCTGCAGCACAGAAAGCAGAGATACTACCATCTGAGCCAACCAGGCTGTCTAAATGAATGTGTATATGAGTGCATTCAATAACACGTATTGACGGTAAATATGCCACGCAGCTGCTTCGTGTGCTACTCAAATAAGTATTACCTATGAGCTTTGGTTCAGTATATAAACATAACATAACATACATTCACAGCCTCGTTGGCGCAGATGGTAGTAACTCTGCTTTCTGTGCCGCAGGCCCCGGGTTCGATCCCCGACAGGTCAAACATTTGTGTGCATGAACATGTCTGTTTGATCTGTGTCTGGGTGTTATAAGCTTATATAAGCATGTATATCAGTCATCTGGTTACCATAGTACAGGCTTCTAGCCTAGTTTGGGACCAGGTGACCGTGTGTGGAAGTTGTCCCATATTATTATTATTATTATTCACGCCTTTTTCCCGAAGGGGTAGGCAGAGGTGTACCCAGGACTCAGTCCCATAGTAGGCACACCCACATTTCGCCAGTATGTTATTGGTCCCATGTAATAGGGGGCGAGCCTATTGCCATCTACCGGGCACAGTTCCAGACTCCAGGCAGTTATTGAGATAATTCCTAATGGAAAAATCCAATATTTAACACTGCCTAACCTGATGATCGAACCCGGGACCTCTTGATTGGCAGTCGAGCATGCGCCCTCTACGCCACCTAGGCAGTCAATTATAAACTTCGGCGAAAATATCGCACATTTTATACTGCATGCTCTATTTGTCAGCACCTCCATAGGAACCTACTCGTTGCAGCTGTTACTCTACATTTCCCGTTTCGTGGTTAGAATTATTGGATAGCCTATAGCTACGCACATATGACATTGCGAGTAAAAAAATATTCAACCATTTTCTGTGCAAATTGCCTAGCTAGAGAGTTACGAATAAATTATATGCTACACAGATCTCTGTGAATCAGTTTATAGCACTCGTTTTGTTTGGAATACCAAATCAAAGTTTCAACACTTCGAATTCAAGGAACGCCCTGACGAGATTCGCGCTGAACTTTTTGTAGAACTTTTCTAGTGTGCCTACAATATCAAAACTTTCGTACCTGTAGGTATTTTCTGAAGTAAGCACCTGAATTCTAATCATACTGTAGGTGGATTACGCAATAAAATATTAGGAACACAGAGATTTATTCGTACTAAATCGATTATAGATAAGACAATTTACATTCATTATTGTGACGCGTATAGTAACCAACGAATGATAAAGGAAGATATTTTTTATTTAAAATGTCTAAGGAACTTTTTCTGGAACAAGAATCTTTAGTTTTTAGTTCCTATTTTTAGTGTCTACAATGGAGTTACGAAAAGTAACTCCAAATTCCATCAATTATATCTAAAAAAACATGAGACAGATCTTTATAATAAATTATTAATAGTTAAAACTCAAGTAGTAAGCTCAATGAATTATTTTAATTTCGCTATAAACCTTTCTTTCTTTCTATTAAAGCTTCAGTTCGATGAAAAATGTTCAGATGTAAAAACGTTCAGACTTTTATTTATGTAGGTATAGAACAGACAGTCATCTCGCCTAATGGCGGGACATTCAGCTCGACAACCTATATGTATCTACATTATCAGATGTACCCCCATAAAAACTAACGGGTTTGCACGATACTGCGTTCCTTTATGAGGAAAAATAAATGGTCGCCGCCATTTTACCGTTTTGTCTACAAAATATATTATGTAACCTAGTTAAATGGGTATAAAAATTCGCATAGATCATCCACGAGTGACCGCTCACTGAGTTCAACCGGCGCGCTTCCGGGGACACGGGAAGGCTTTTCAAATCTCATTACAGATTTAACCGCGAATGTAACTCAATTATTGTTTGGCACAGAGTTTATTTATGCTTACAATATCCATTTACTGCACTGAAACGGCATGCAATTATAGACCGCTTTTAATCTATCCATGTGTGAGCGGGCTGCATTCATTAATTTTGTGGCAATTCGAAATCTAACGCTTAAATAGTATGAGTTGGTTATGATTTTCATCTATATATTATGTGCCTATATTATGAATGAATGAATGAATGATAACACTTTATTGGTACTTCAACAATACAGAAAATGACAAAAAAGAAAACTTAAAACTAGAAAGAGTAACAACTGGTGACCTTATCGCTCAGAGCGATCTCTTCCAGGCAACCATGCAGAGAAAGGAAATAAAGATACTTTGAAGGGACGGTGGTTTCAAAAACAAATACTTAAATGATAAAATAAATAAAATACATAAGAAATAATATATAATACCTACTTATAATACCATACTTATAACCAATACATAATATACTAAGATTATAGATTCATACATAACTATATAATATTACGATTATCACATGTAGTACTCCTATTTCAGTCGGTAACTTGAAGGTAAACATTTGATTTCTTTAAGGGATATTTTATTCATCATTTGTAACACGTTTGCCCTTTTCTATGAAACATAAATCATAATCTCATAGTTGGCTCCACAGTGAAGAATGTTTCAAAGTATGTGTACATTGACCATTATAGTGGATGCTTACTGATTACCAGTAACGCTGTATAGCAGAATCATACCTAATGTAAATCATAACGTTGTTGCATGAGAACCTCATTGGTATAATTATAATAGTTTATTTAAGAGCATAACTTGCAAAATCTGCATATACTTTTCTGCTATGAAATTTATATATAACAGACTGCATAATAAGCAGTTATATAGAATCACAAAAGTATTATCACTACTTCAAATCTGATTTGAAGTAGTGATAATACCTATCAGAATCAAATAAAAATATTCATATTTGTAGTTTGGTATTAGGTACACAATACACACGAACGACATCTCGACGTCCGATATTCAGAAAAAACTTCAAAAATTGGCATGTTATTTACCTATATATAGGTAGAGATACTTTCAAGCCAAGTGATATCTCCAAAATATATTTAAGTAAAATATTGAGACGGTGTAGTACCTACCTATGTAAGTAGATAAGGATCGAGAGAGGATTATCTCAACAAAGCTGTGGACGACGAAATATTAAACTTTCAATGGTTCTAATATGTCTCCTGATGGCATTAAAACATAATATCTATATTGAAACCTTTCTATGTTCTTATTAGCTATCTTATGTACCATAATAATTATTATTGTAATACTGTGATTTGATTTCTTAACACATAATTTATACCTACTTACCTACTGCTGATAGATAGACAGATAGATGAACACTTTGTTGGTACATCATAAAGAATTAATCTTAAAATTAAATGAATGAATGATAATACTTTATTGGTACCACAATAATACAGAAAATGACAAAAAGAAAACCTAAAATTAGAAAGAGTAAAAACTGGCGGCCTTATCGCTCAGAGCGACCTCTTCCAGACAACCATGCAGAGAAAGGATATACAGATACTGAAGGGAAGGTGGTTTCAAAAATAAATACTTCATTTGATAAAAAAATAAATAAAATACATTATAACAAAACAAAATAAATAAAATACATTATAACAAAACAAAATAATTAAAATATATTATAACAAAACAGTGTAACAATTGGTGGTCTTATCGCTAAGTGCGATCTATTCCAGACAACGAGAGAGATAATACTATAGAAGTAAAAGGAGCTGAACAGTTTCTATTCATTGCAAAATTCAGGGGTTAAATTATTCCAACGGTATAAAGGTAACTTGGAGCGTTTTCGTAATTACAGTGAATCGTATTTTTTACTGTTCTGCGTAATGAGGAGGTGCAAAAACTCGAACGTCGGTTTTCCTGTGCTATTAAAATACGCCAACTATTAGTGGAGGTTACATTTGGGGCTCACTTTATACGATTAATGTAGTCGTCTCTGAATCTGTGCAAGCACACCGAATAAATGTTTTGTAAAATGTCCCCACCGGAATACAACACCTGATAAATGATAGCTACGGGCGCTTTATGAAAATATGTAACGATAAAGTGCCTGCGAAATTTCATATGACAACCTTTACAGGTCCGCCGCTACATGCGGAGCCTATATTGTGCGAATATGTTAAACGTTTTAGCATAATCTGATGTGACAAGTAATAATTGACGGTGAAAAGACTCGAATTGCGATGGACATGACCTGTGCCGGAACGTGATGCGCCTGCGGAAATATATTCACCATTTCGATATGCAACGACTTTTCCCACTATCATTTCAAAGAATATCAAATTAACTTTATTTGAATTATTTTACTAACATGGTTTGGTTTGCTTGAAATTCTTTGCATACCTATACCTATTATGATGTAATAATTTAATATGGCAGTTTTGTAATATTTATTAAAATATTACGTTACATTAAGAAAGATATGCCTGTAATTTTTTTAACTTTCGCGATTCGAATACATTATATTCTTCGCGTGACCACGGCTTATTCAACTCAGTCGAAACGTCGAGGTAAGTAAAAATGATTTAATTATTTTTTTTTAGCGCGATTAAGTTACGTTTCTTTCATAAAATAGAGATATGGTTTTTTGACAGTCAACAGAAATAAATCTTCCTTCAAGCAACGCGGTCTTCTGCCTTCCGGCACGGAGTATTGGAAGACCACGTTGCTCGATGCATACAACCCATCATTACCTATATATCCCACAATGTATGTATTGTTCCTCGAGTTATAGTGTCTTATCCTGTTTGCTAGAAGAAGAAATTTATTTCCTTAGGACCATACATATACAATAAAATGTTTGTTTAGAATGTTTGTTTGTTTGTGAAATAAACAAAAAACAAACATTCTCTAACCAATACGAACAAACTTAATATTCAGCAGTGTCATTTTGAATGTGAGAAAAAATTGTTTGAAATATTACATACCTAAATTAAATTATGAATTAACTAAGGTTGTAACTGAGAAACTGGTAATATACTTATCAAATAATGTAAAAATTCTGCTAATATTATAAATGCGAAAGTTTGTGCTAATGGATGGATGGATGGGTGGATGTTTGTAACTCTTTTATACCAAAACTATAGAACAGATTGGGCTGAAATTTGGTATGTAGGTAGCTTAGACTCTGGAATAACACATGGGGTACTTTGTTTTCCGATATACCCAAGGGAACGCAGACTACGCGGATGAAACCACGGGGCACGGCTAGTATGATATCAAAAAAAAAATAATCTATACTAATATTATAAAGAGAGAATCTTTGTTTTTTTGTTTGTAACGAATAGGCTCCGAAACTACTGGACCGATTTTAAAAATTCTTTCACTTATGGATAGCTTAATTCAGTGTGAGTGACATAGGCTATAAGAGATTTTGAAAAATGTTAGGGATTCGTAAGAAAACTGCAATATTGTGAACCAAGGTGTCACATATATTCATTAATTTGCGTGCGCTGTGAAATCTATTGATGGTAGAATAAAATAATGTACTAGGGGTTTGTAGTACTAACTAATATCTACAAAATAGTCCACGGATATTTCATCCATCTAATTTGGTTTAGTCACAATAATCGAAACAGACATAATATGAATGCGCTGTAATAAGTATTGGAGGTAGAATAAAGTAATGTACTAGGGGTTTGTAGTACTTATCAATACCTACAAAACAGTATACATAGATTAAATCCATCTTTTTTGGTTTAGTCACAATAATGGAAAAAGTGATTATTTTTCATGCGGTGTGAAAACTATTGGTGGTAGAGTAAAGTAATGTACTAGGGGTTTGTAGTACTTATCAATATCTTCAAAATAGCCCACGATAAATTTATACATGTGTTAAGGTTTGGTAATTGTAACAGAAATAGTCATTAATTTGCGTGCGCTGCGAAAACCATTAGAGTTATATCTATTAAAATACAATGTAACACGAATTTACTCCTGTTAACGTTCACTATACCTACTTCTGCCACCCGTGCGAAGCCGGGGCGAGTCGCTAGTATAGTATAAATTCTCGTGACACAGTGTTTGTAACCAAACTCCTCCGATTTATTTGTGTATATTTGGTAGGTATGAGAATAGGCCGTAAAGTATATTTCATGCCGATAAGGCGTCCATATTTTTTTTTTGTCAAAATTTATGTGGCAGAACAACATTTGCCGGGTCAGCTAGTATTATCATAATTTAGTCAATGTATCCATACCTACACAAACCACACACACTCACGCGCACCTTCTCACACACCCACACATTTTTATTATGATGCTATGTAGTTGTAAAGGTCGTACATCAGTCATATATGTAACTCATGTATGTATATCAGTCATCTGGTTACCATAGTACAGGCTTCTAGCCTAGTTTGGGACCAGATGACCGTGTGTGGAAGTTGTCCCATATTATTATTATTATTATCATTATTATATAATAAGAAATAGTAATTATTATTCATTACGTAATAAGCCTATAAATTAGCTCCGGTGAAAGCTTTCTACATCCTATAAAAAGGGTCATAGACCTTTGCCTGGGATAAAGGTGCTCTAAGATTAATATCAAATTATTGTAAAATTATTTTTTAACCCGTTTTTTCAAATCGTGAAGGTTTATGAAACACACGGAAATATTTTAAGGTAAGTCTAGGTAATATATACCCGTATACATTAATTAATATGTATAAAATATAATATCTAACCTACCAAAATAATAATAATACCTAACAAATAAAATTTAGATAGGACGTTAGAGTCATTAGTGGAGAAAATAGTAATGGAGAAAAAATCAGGACCACTAATTATAAGTGGTTACTTACCTGAATTTTCTCATGGATCTACTTTCATAATTATCTCATCATTATAATAACAAGAGAAATATATATTTAAAAGTTCATTGGTATTTTATAAGGTAATCATAATTCGCTGATTTGAGGCAAAATAAGCCAGTTAGTACGAGCAGGTCCTTGCTCATTGCAGAGAGACAAAAGAGAAAAGTGTTTTGCTACGAAATATTGTAAAGCCCTATTAGAGAGCGCAACACAAATGAATGTGATGAGGACACGCAGGATTGAATTATGTTTTTTCCGACGAGTCGTATTTATTCCAGCTACGTGTGTGTAACGCTGCTCAGCTTTCAGACACAAAAGAATAACGCTAGAATTTTCACAAATGTTTCTAAGGAAAAAACCTATTAGCAATGTAATAGGTTTTTCTTCTTTCACTTTGTAGTTGGGATTTTCTATACGTATCTATTGTAACTAAATTATTGGTATAATGCTTCTCTGTTGGCTTTAATACAATACAGTTAGGTGAATACTATAACGCATACATTTGTAGCGTCCATGCCCCAGCTAAAATATGCCTGGCTTTCAATCCGGAGTCCCGTGATCGAATCTCACCATGTAATCTTTTCACCTGGGCGCTATCGTGTTTTGGATGCTGGCACGTTAAACTGTAGGTCCAGACTGTTTCCTATATGATATGAAGGGGCAGTCGTTAGGTTATGTCGTAGGTCTTGTAGGCTTCTCTATCTTGGCGACTTGAAACTCTGACGATATGGATAATCCACGTAACCCATATGAATTGACTCGAGCAGTGTAATTAGGGTAACCCGTTCTGTTAGTGTACAAATTTAAATTATTAAACCTTTTTGTGTAATGCAATAATATCTTACTTTGAATGTTGCATGTGAAGCCAAACTTTCAAACACATGCTATCAAAGATCCAAATTTTGTTAGTAAGCTCTAAATAATCCTCTAAAGTAAATTCTACTACGCAACGTAATAAACGGGTATTTATTGTATGTATTTTTAATTTAACGTTGTAGATACGTAACGTAGCAAGACTAAGTACTAGGTATCTTGAAATATTCAGTGTTAGCAAATAACGGCAAACACAACGGCCTCCGGATACCGCTTCTCCCAACATGAGTACGGTAGCTGGTAACTTAGTTACAACTTGTTATGTTTTAATTTAGGAACACGTTGTATAAATAAAATGGTCAGGAATTAGTTTGTTCGCTTCCGACGGTAACGCGAAAATTAATCCAGGCCATAATTTATGAGTGGCGAGCGGCAAGGGCAGCGGTCGACGGTCGAGCGCAGCGGGGCGGTTTCTCATACGTCACTTTCACAACTCGCTACCGTTTTTCTTCTTATCCTTTATCATACTTGAGAAACGGCCCCGGTTCCGATTGTTATTAAAAATTATTTCACTCAAACTTTTGGGACAGAAATGAATTTTAAAATATTATGAGGGTGCCCTTAATGGGGTTTTATTGAAGCTGAGTAGCGAGGCTGCCGAATCGCAGCATGAATCGAAATGATCTCGGTTATGATTATGTTACTTTATAAGCAGGCATTTATTTATAAAGTAATTTTTTTGTAGTAAAGGTATAATACTAGATTGCCTTTAGGGTTCCGTACCTAACACGTTCCCTGTCCTTGACTATATTTGGAGTCAACATTTCTGTTATGTCGTAAGTCCATGGTATACATTTGGAGACAAGGTTCTCATTTAAACATCACTAGATAAGCCAGGATATACTTTTTTTTTAATAATAAAAATAACCGCAATAAGATTTTTACAATTATTAATTTCAATAAAGCGTTATTAAAACACAAAATATTAATTGGACGTAATGGTTGCCTACCCTATGCTTCATACTTACTTTGGTAAGAACATTAACAATTTATTTTTATTGATTTTATATTTTCCAATATGGGTTATATTGGTAAGTACATTTATTTATAATAAATGCATACAAAGAATAATAGAATTAATTCTTCACTCTTAACTGAGCCGAGATTCGTAGGTAGTGGTAGAATTCAAATCGAAACAGATTCCAAAAGGATTGAGGTTCTTTATAGGACTCGTAGCTAACTGAATATGAATACAGATTCATAGCAATATTTCGAAGTTTCGTTTGCGTAGGCTTAAGGAAATCCTTTCTACCGGCATGTCTTCACTTTGTGTGTGTCTACGTCATATCTCAGAAGCATTACCAATTTACCTAAGACCGCGTACCACACAATTACGTAAGAAGTTTTCTTGTATAGTTTATTAAGATTGACCTAACTGTTATGTAACTAGAATAAAAAAGAGAAACAGCAAGGCATACGTGTAGATAAGAAATCGATTCTAATTCCATCTTACTCGCGCTTACTTTACCAAAAGGTCTAAGGTAAGTATAGTTCTATCAATGTCGCCGACCCGGTAACTAATTTTTCCTTCGGCACGTGCGCCGTAAATAGCCCTTGGACTAGGGAATGATTCTAATTAAGTTTACAAAAGCAAACTAAAAGTGAATTTAATTCCGTGGAACAACAAGATGGAATAGTCGAGACCAAAAATAAATTTCGCTAACAATTCAAGGGAATGAGTAGCGACAATTGCGGGGAGGCGGGGAAGGGCGGCCCGAGCATAAGTCACTGTCAGAGACCGGTTCTCCGACACTTTTTTGTTCATCCTCCCAGTGGTGTTGGGCGCCAATACTGGGTCCTAGCAATGATTAAATGTGTGTAAAATCTTATCATGGCTCTACTATGGTAGGTGGTAGAGCTACCTATATGTCAGCTGTGATTGAGCTTCTTCATTTTATTACTTTTAATGTTCCTCATTAACAGGTACATATACATATTAGTTACAACAGCTCTACCGAGAACTACCTTCTATATTAAAGCTGTCTTTGACATCACTTTTAGGTAGATAATTACAAAACTCTGAGGAAGGAAGTAACATAATTATATTTATCTAAAAACATATCATTTTATATGAAAGTAGGTACATTAAGTACCTATATTTTAGAAGCAAAGAAAGAAAACGTTTATTCGACGCTAATAGGTAACATAACACAAATACACAGACGTCAACATTATATCCTAATGTATAAGTAAAATTTACATAAGACATAAGACGTGCGCCATCATTGGCCGTGTTCAAGACTCGAGTGAAGAGCCACTATCTGGCTCAACAGTCTGTCAATCTGTTATAATCATAACCAATATTACGCTAATTTTCTAACATAGTACCTATCTACGATATATGTAAGGAACATTGTATAAATATAATTATACAAGAACATATTATCCTCATTATGAAGTCTTGTTTATTTGTCTTCCCTCAGGTTTGTCAATGTGAATCACATTTTTACAATTCATTTGCAGAACTCTAAATTTCGACGACAATAGGTATCGTTACCGCTACAGGAAAATAGGATAACAAATTAAACGGACTTCACCAAGCAAACACAAAATACCGTTGCCATCGACAGGCGAGGAAGACACGCGGCCCGTCCATGCTCTTAGAGATAAAGTAAAAGTAGGTACCTATACCTACTATCAAATTACCCAATTACCTCTTCTTTACCGGGCCGTAATGAATAGGTAACGATGGAGCTATATTGACTTTCATCTGTTGATTAAGAAAATTCCCATTAAATGGAAAAAAGTACGGCGAGATTTTTATTTCTCATAACTTCTAGCCGTATTACTTTTGCCTACTTTATAGCGAAATTCAATCCACATCACAGGAAATATACATCTTCGGTTTTATTGGATGAATATTTTGTTTCTCTTTATTTATAGCCTCGGTCGTATAATTTGATTTGCGGAGATAGGTGAATATTAGAAAGATATTGCTATCATCGTGAATATTGCTTCTCGTTTTCTTTTTCTCTCAAAATAGATAACAGAGCTATATTTTCCACCTATTCATCTGTTTCAACAAAAGGAAATGTGTAACATAAATAATAAAACTCAATTCGATAGCAACATTAAAAATTAATTTACTGAATAAGTGATCGAATCAAAATCTACATTATTCATAAACATTTAACTTCTGGGGACAGAAATCAAGAGCCTGTCAAAGTTAAATAAATAAAAATTAAGGCCATCGTTAACAAGCTTGTAGGTGCTATTTTCCAGGAGGCTCGGTTCAATGGGATGCTCTTTCTATCAATTTTTAAACATTATCTTCTCTTTGCCGTATTCTTACTTCCCGATGCTTTGCAATGACGTTATCCTGGAGAAAAAAGGCTTATTTATGGAGAATTTTTTCATACTTTCGATAAATATTTTGTATTTTATTAAACATATGCATGGTTCCTACATTATTGCCTACCAATATCAACTGAGGTATCATTTGAGTTTCGATAGCGCGTAGGAGTCCGTTTCTTGAAAGCATCTCTTGTAAGAATTATTTCCCTAGCTAATTAATAGTCAATTACGCGAAAGCTTAAATAAGCGATAATACACGTAGATAATGGAAGTTTATAGGTGCATCTAGAGCTTTTATGTTTCTCGTATCTTGTGCAGAGATATACTAACCTATAAAATTGTTAAACGCATTTTAGTCATCGTAAACACCTACGTTAGTACCTATAGTTTATAGTGCCTGCTCACTAGAATCAGGATTTTATAGGAATCTTTGAAAATACAGTCATTATGCTATCTACTCCGCAATACGAGTACTGTAGTTGAGATAAAGAATCTCTTTATTATTATTAACGAGAACCTCTACCGGACAAATATTAATACAGCGGTCTGTTAGGGCCGAAGTAAAAGTAATTATCATTGTTATGCTTAGAAATAGAATAACAGGACAAAAATAACATTTTCCTTCTTACGAGTTTCAGTTTTTCTATTATCATGAGATAGATTATCAATATAGAACAAGTTTTTGTATTTTTGTTAGGTACTCAGAATAGGTTTTACCATAGAAATTAACCCGGATATTATGTAGGCACTTCATATTTAAGGGCGTTCGATTTCCATATAAAATGAAATTACGTAAATATGAAGAAATGGGGAATCTTTTTTCACTCAATTGTTTGTTGTTGGCTCTGGATGTGGCCTTTATTATTTGGGTAAAAAACCCCTTACACTTTTTTTTCGAATTTATGAAAATTGTTAAAAATCGTTTATATAAATGTTTTTTTTACAAATATGAAAATAAAACCATACGGTATTCTCTGACTAACACTTTATCGCAAATAAGGCCAGATCAAAAACCCACTACAAACAATTAAATGTTTTTTTTTTATGATAGTATGTGACAAGACGAGCAAATCAGGTGCCTGATGGTAAGCATCATGATTGCCCATATCAGACACAGTGCCACCCAGTGTTTTAAAATTCAAAATTCTGCGCGGCACTGCACTGCGCCTGTCACCCTGAGATATAAGTTGTTGAATCTCATCATGCCCAGTAATTTCGCTGGTAACATTGCCCTTCATACCGGAACACAGTAATGTTTGTACATTACTGCTTGGCGGATGAATAACTGGCAAAGGTGTGGTACTTCCCCAGGCGGCCCCCTGCAAAAGAGGCCTACCACTACAAATTTAGTCTATGTTTCTTCTTATTTGTGTATTTCATGTTTTATGTAAATAGAACAACCTTATTTTTAAGACCGTTCATTTTCTAAAATGTTTACAAAACTTATTTGTGTAGCATTTAAGCAAAAAAAATTGAATACTAACTTATCTTATTCTAAAACTATAAAATAGGCAAAAAGGTATCTAGATATATCTTTCTAGGTTAACGGTATCTAGGTCTAATATTAATCTAAACGAACGCTAATACTAGACACTACACAATTCCTAATAACACAACCATCTCACGTTTTTCAAACATGCGGCTTATATAAACTTAGGTTCATTTACGCAGAGTAATTAAGCACCTGATAATAATTTCATTTGGCAGCGTTGGGTCTGATCTAATCCCATTTAAACTTAGCGGCTTTAGTGAATTAGGGAGGCTCTCCTAATGATTTCAACAAAACTATAAATGAACATACAAATATTCACATGGGTTGGATAGGTTCAACTTTTAGGATTCTATATTAGAAAATCTGGATATTAATAAATAATGAACATAAACATAACATAACATACATTCACGCCTTTTTCCCGAAGAGGTAGGCAGAGGTGTACCCAGGACTCAGTCCCATAGTAGATACACCCACATTTCGCCAGTATGTTATTGGTCCCATGTAATAGGTGGCGAGCCTATTGCCATCTACTGGGCACAGTTCCAGACTCCAGGCAGATATTGAGATAATTCTTAATGGAAAAATCCAATATTTAACACAATGCCTGACCTGGGGATCGAACCCGGGACCTCTTGATTGGCAGTCGAGCATGCGCCCTCTACGCCACCGAGGCAGATATTAATATCTTGTAGGATACTTGGATATATCAGTAGGTACTAAAGCTTTGTAATTTTTAGGGTTAAGTACGTCATAAAAACCCTTAAAGGATCACTTTGTAGTCCGCCTGCCTTTCTGTTTGTCTGTCCGTCTGTGTGTCTGTCAAGACCCACGAGAACGCGTTGAGGTATCAAGTGAAACTCATATCAACTACTTATGTCTACGGTCCCTTGCTGCTGTAAAAAAATCCAACTCCTAAGTCAATGCAATCAAAAGATACGGCATTTCCATACTTTGCGCAACGGTATAAAATCTGTAGGGAACTTCCCGTTAGCGTAGCGTCATGAAATTTGGCAAGAAACAAGATCGTATATCACAAGTACGAGTACAGAAAAAAATCCCAATACCGTAAAATTTTACAATAAATATTATTTGTATTATTTGTAGTGGTAGGTCTCTTTTGCAGGGGGCCGCCTGGGAAAGTACCACACCTTTGCCAGTTATTCATCCGCCAAGAAGTAATGTGCAAACATTACTGTGTTCCGGTCTGAAGGGCAATGTTACCAGCGAAATTACTGGGCATGATGAGATTCAACAACTCATATCTCAGGGTGACAGGCGCAGTGCAGTGCAGAATTTTGAATTTGTGGAGAAATTTGAACACTGGGTGGCACTGTGTCTGATATGGGCAATCATGATGCAATCATCAGGCACCTGATTTGCTCGTCTTGTTACTCACTATCATATTAAAAAAAAAAATGTGATTACTAACATGTTGGCGGTATCTAGGTATGGAACCCTACACTAAGTAAGCATATATATTAAGCATATACCTTATAAATTTATTATTTTTGCACACATGCTTCACACAGCACATAAAGCTTAGTAGGTACCTAATTGACTTTTTTTACGCCAAGATCTATAAAGCGATTTTCTTCACAATTTTGATTTCAATCATTTTTTTATTATAATTATACAACATCTGAACTCACGTTATTCACGTCGAGAATCTCAACCTAGGTTTCGGACACATACGATGTCCTGCATCAGGAGCATGCGTAACGAAACCGCGACAGAGACTGAGAGCATCCGATTTTCTTTGTTGAGCAAGTGACCCGATATCTAAGTTCCAACTAAAATAAAGTTATATCGACGAAATAGCGACGCTACTCGTATGAGGAAGAAAATACGTAGACAGTAAATTATGTATGGACTGTGGTGGGCGCAAGCTTCACGAGGTCCTGGATTCGATCCCCAGATCAGGCAATTAATATTGTATTTTTTCCATTAGGAATGTACGTAAACCTTACCCACTTAGCTACCTGAATAACTAAAGGAGCTTTTGTTAATATAATATTAAATTTATTCTATTATATTCAACTAGTACTTAATATGATGAGAAACAAGAAAACCTAATGCCTTTCGTGCTATTTGGTGAGGTTCCTATAAAACGCAGAAAATATACGAGAAGCCGTTGCACCCAACCGTGCGGTAATCGTAAAATAATATAAATATTCCATGCCAACGACGCCACACTTTCTCTCGAAGGTTGCTTTTTCTCATTTCAGAATAAATATATTATCTTTTGGCTTTCTGAGGCCACCTCCTCCGTATTGGTATTAGCCAAGCACGCCAAAGGAATACACAACCAAATCGTACGTTAGTTAAAACCTCACCACAATAAAACCTTCCTTCTAATGAATTGCAAAAATTAATGGACAGACTTCACAGACCAACAATAAATTATCCAGTCAATAAGTACCTTTTATCATTAAGAAATCTAATTACTTACTAGCACTAAATCACAAGGTAAACGTGCAGGAAGCAGAGTCCATGCAAAAAGTTAGAAAATAGATTAGACAAATCGAAAAAACTTCGATTCTACAAACATTGTTGCAAGTAATAAAACTTAAAGTTCACCTGTTTTTAATGTTATTATTAATCACTTGTGTCACTGTTTAGTGGTGATGATCATGCAATCACGCGCGTGTGGGCATTAATATACATTATACTTTCGCGGTTCACGGGAAGGGAACGTAGGATTGCGGAGCGCGTGAAATCCGTGTGTAGAGACGGGGCAGCGGGAAGCTGACTGTCCGCCGTCAGGCGAGCAGCAGTCGAGCTGCAACCGAGTCCTAGAAACGAGCAGCGACTACCCGCGCAGTCGCGCCGCTCTCCTGCACACTCCGACTTCCCGTGATGTGTGAACTCGCGAATGTGTTGTGAGAACAAACACCTCGCCACAAATAGTGCGCTGACGACATCTTTGAGTATCGACAGCCATTGTGAGCAAACAATAGAGCGCTTTATAAATAAATATTTCTGCTTTTATATTCTCTTCTTTTACGACTCCATTAACGGAATCATGTACAATAATTTTAGTAGTAAGACGTGTGAAATTAAAACTAATGAAAATAAACAAGATAAGTTTACCCGCCGAAACTAGCAAAAGCAGAAAGCTCTATCAGCGTTCAATCTTACTTAGCAGGGGATAGTACTAGGTACTTGGTATCTTTTACTCTAATATTTAGATCGTTAATGAGGAGGCAAATAATGTAATATAACTATTACTTAATGTACTCTAATAAATAATATGTATCTTAGTTCATGAAGGTACTTTACCGATGCAGGAAAAATATTATGAACTCTAGACAGGCGTAGCAACTGCTACGCTCGTAGAGCTACGCTGCGGCGTAGCACCGCACCGGTTTCTTAATCCGCGTGTATCTGCTATACAAATAACGAAAATTTAAAGTCAAAAGTAAATAGAAAGTTTAAAGTGTGTTTTGAAGTGTCTGTTTGTAATATTAAAATTACTTGAGTTCAGATTTTTACAAATTGCATATAAAAGTAAATACGATACCAACAACAAAAATATAATTAACTAGTTCTGCCCCACGGTTTCACCTGCGTAGACATCGTTCCCGCGGGAATATCGAGAAAAAAGTACCCTATGTAGTATTCCAGGGTCTAAGCTACCGTCATACCAAATTTCAGCCCAATTCAGTGTTTTTTTGCGTGAAAGAGTAACAAACATCCATCCATCCATCCTTTCACATGAAATTTATAATATTAGTAGGAAGGATTGTAATGGGATTTTCACTGGCAGATAGTTGATGTCCCAGGGCTTGTTATATAGGCTACTTTTATTTTAGAAAAAGGTTTAGGGTTCCGTGTAAAATAATCCTTGCCGTTTTCATTTGGGCTCATCTCCGTAACGGCTGAACCAATTTTAACGAGACTCACTAACAGTTAGATGATGTTATAAGAAGTTTAAGCTAATTGCTTAAGCTATTTTTTAAGAAAAAATATTAGGGTTCCGTATAAAAAAAATCTGCCGTGGAATAACCGTCTATAGAATAGTGCTCCACTCTCTCTACTCGTGGTTGCCGTAAGAGCCGGCTTAGGGTTAACAGATCCACAGGACGCAGGCAGCAGCATCCTCTGCAAAAAAGTGGATTACCAACGGCTGAGATGATGATGATGATGATGATGATGATGATGATGATGATGATGAGTTAAATGATATTTAAACAGTATACAGGCTAGCAGTAAAAGTGAAACAGCAAAGCAGCATTAAAGTACCTCTACACATAAAGGTGTGTATTGTTATATGTAGTATAATTATGTATCCTTACATAATGCTATATAATATTATGGCGAATGGTGCGGTGTGTACCTATAGGTATATTCCTATATATATATATTATTTTAGTACTGCATTGCACATGAAAGCCATTGATTTAAAGAAAAGGGGAGATAGGGTACGTTCTCCCAGCGCTTACTCAAATCAAATCAAATCAAATCAAATCATATCATTTATTGCGGATAAGGGTAACATGATAAAGATGTTATGTGAACATAGGATCGCCTTATTCTAACATACGGCATGCACACATAGGTATTCTTATTCTTATTATTACAATTATATAGATTAAATGTTAATTTTATAGTTATAAGTAGGTCCAGAATTTAGTGTAGGTATAACAATTATTGGTCAAAAAGATTTGTCTGATAAATACTCAGCCACCGAATAATACGCTTTGTCAATTAGAAACTTCTTTAGGTCACTCTTGAAACTATGTAAATTGCTAGTTTCCAGGAGTGCCTTCGGCAAATGGTGTACACACGTGGACCCATGCAGAAGACACTCTTGTTAAACAGAGTAGTGTTACATGCAGGACCACACACTTTATTTTCATGTCGCTTACTTTTGTAGTGTGTATACATAGCTATGTTACTTTTAACATATGCAGCGCTCTCAAGTATATATAGACTAGGTAGTGTAAGAATCCTTAATTGTTTGAAATGAGGTTTACAGCTGTCTGTCTGTTTAAGTTTACAGATCGCTCTTAAAAATTTCTTTTGCGCTCTAAATGCAACATCTTTGTCGGTCGAGTTTCCCCAAAACATGATACCATATCTCAACAAAGAGTCGACATAGCCATGATACGCTGTTATAGTGGTTTCTAAGCTTGCTGTTTTTCGGAGCATGTGGAGAGCATAAGAAAATTGATTCACTCTTACACGAATGCTTTCGATGTGGGTCTTCCAATTAAGGTTGCAGTCAATATGTAACCCTAGGAATTTTGTTTCGTCTGTCTATGAATTACTGAATTTTGATATGTCACGCCTTTATGGTATTGTATATTTGGGTTCCTATTGCAAAATGTCATTATATTAGTTTTATTCAAATTAATTAAGAGATTACTATATGTCAGCCATTTGATTATTTGATTCAAGAACTGGCAAGTGCAATTTGCTCAGTGTGAAGTTTGCACTGAGCAAATTATAATGAACAACAAAGAAATACGTACCTAAGACCGAAGTGCGACCGAGACAATATCTAATATTATTCGCTACGAACTTACTTTACTGATGTACGTGGATCTAATGGGACCTAATTTGAACTTGCCATTTTCGAGAAGCCAGTACCTCATCTCCCCTTTTCTTTATAAAAGCTAATGTTAATTTATATGTAGCTAATGTTGTTATCTCACATTATTTGAGAGTTTGAAGGCCATTGGCAATCAGTCTTTTTATTAATAATGACTAATATTAAAGCCTATTCAGACCTAAGCGTTATTCGCTACCGGGTAGCGGTACATACAATTTCGCTCTAGCCACGGAACTGCATAGAAATACCATTCGAAACCCCGCAAAAGCCGCGCGGTATTTCCCGCTACTCAGAGCGGTAGCGAATAACGCTTAGGCCTGAATAGGCCTTTATAAGCTACTAACAACTCTGAAGTGACAACGGACAACGCGTGAGATCTTGTATTAGGCAAATACACAAACCGTGTGATGTTTGTAATAATTAAAAATAACCCGGTTTGACGTTGTCACTGTCAATATAGTTGACATTTTGGGTAATTTTGCAGTTTTGAAGACTATGAATTTTTTTAAGTTTTGCAGTGTAATTTTTGCGGTTTCGCTTGAATGTTGTGTTTTAAAATATTATTATAACTATTTAAAGGATTAGAATAGTCATGAAGGCGAAATCGGGGCTGACGCGTTTTCACAACTGTAACATTTTACGTGACCATAAGATAATAAAAGAAGATTTGTGGATAAGGCATGGCAAAATCGAGAACCCTGAACAAGTGTTTTATGTGGAACAACTCGAGGCCGACGTAACTGTAAACTGTGAGGACCTGCTAATCGTCCCAGGGTTCATTGACATTCAGATAAATGGTACGAATTATTTATCAATACATATACTAAACTTCATTGGCAGTCTTTACAACAGCTGATGGTGGGCTTTGCTGATGCTGTGGAAACTCAGTAAATATTATAAATGTAATACCCACTTATTTAAAGTACTTACATTTTAAACTGTTAAGTAGATAGATTTAAAAGGGTATTTAGTTACACATAATATAACCATTTATCCAGCCAGTAATTTACATACTTTAATTGTATGCTTAGTTTATCAACATTATTCTAATTAGAATTTGATAATTAATTGAAAGTCGAGTTTGCGTTACACATAGGGTTGCCATCCGTCCAGGTTTCCCTGGATTTATCCTAGTTTATGAGGGCATCTGGGAGCGCCCGGTTTGTAGTCCAGGTTTAAAAATTTTAAGTTTGGTCCGCCTGCGTCACTTGCACTGAAAGAGCCCGGCTCTTTAATTTGTTCGGGTTTCTTACACTTAGATTAGTCTTTAATCTCTGTTACCTTCTCATTCATATTAAAATAAAACATAAATCTTATTTAACAATCAACTTTGAGAAATGAAGCAATAAATCTTCCATGTCTATGTGTGACTTGTTGAAATGTCAGGCTTTTTATCAGGACTTGTAAAATTTTTAAATGGTCACCCTAGGTATTACTGATGCCCTTGCTAGCTCCCATCATCATGAGTCAATTCAGTCTTACATTTTAACCCAGTGTTTTTGAGTTGCTCCAACTCATCTGAGCAAATCCACACTGACCTTGTGGATACACACACTTCAATCTAAAACTGAATAATTGTTAGTTCTGTGGCATATAGGTATATTTTCTAATTCTGTGGCATATATATTCTCTAATGAGCCCCAATGGGCTTGTTTAACAGGAATAGCAAGCTGAAGTGTCAATACACTTCAGCTTGCTATTCCTGTTGATTCTGTCTGTGACTCTAAGACTGAGTTTTTCTAGCAAACTTTAACAATAGCCAATAGTTAACAATCTCCAGTCAGATCACACATCACATGTCATTAATATCAAAATGTTTTAACATTGGTCTGTCCAGAGATTTGAAAGGAAATGATGAAGGATGCTAAGAAAAACCAGAACTCAGCCTAATAAAATTCATAATAAAAAAGAATCTAGAAATCACACCGATAGCCAAATCAAGTAGTTTCCCTCTATTCAAAATAGTCCTTGCACCTAGCAGGGGCTGTCTTTGAGCTCATATTCCCTTGGTTTCAGAGATATACCCGGATCAGAGATAGGTGCTATCCGTTACCTTTAGATAAAGGCACAACAGAGCCTCTGATCATTGAACCTAAAAAAATGGTCTCTGTGTACGCCTATAAAAGACCGGGTATAGCCTGTGTTTTTGAGCTACATAATAATAATATTTTTCACTTGTTTCACAGGAGGTTGGGGTGTTGATTTCTCATATGACTGTGACAATGTAGAAGAAGGTATAAACAAAGTGGCCAAAGCACTACTAGCTCATGGAGTCACATCATTCTGCCCAACAATGGTCACTTCAGCTGAAGCGAAATACCACAAAATACTGCCAAGGATTAAAAAGACTCAAGGAGGGAAACATGGGGCGACTGTACTTGGTATACATTTAGAAGGACCTTTTATTAGCTTAGATAAAAAAGGTGCTCACATGGCAGAGTATATCAGAGTGCCTGAAAAGGTTTGTATTTATTCAAAACTTTGTAGAGCTACTTTACTCCTGCATTGACCAGAAAGACAACTGATAGGGAAAAATGGCAATATATTGTGAGCCGAGATATATCTATAGCATATCACAGTCTCATCATGATGACCATGATTGTTCTCTCAACAACAATAAGGAAGTAAAGAGTTACTTTAACTATAAAGGTCTTGTTTTGCTCTACCAGCCACCGTTTTTATTTACTCTCCATGATCACTTGTGATGCTTGCTCTATCTTTCTTCCAAATAGATCACCTTTACTTGGAAAATAGCATAATTTTGATTCATATCATTTACACAATGATTATTATGATACTCCAGCTACCAAGTTATTGATGTGAACCCACCAATATACAAGCTTATCAATAACCTACTTTCTAAGTATGAGAGTATATTGATATGATAATAATTAATACACTTCATCTGTTAGATCGTTGAACTGTTTGTAGGCCACTGATCTTCTTATCAAGTCCATTATTTGCAGTCATATAACAAGATTAATAAGGTTTATTTTTTACAATATGTAATTTCCTTTCTGATCAGTTCATTGATATTGACCAGTGATACATTGACAGATTACAATTACATATTATTATTCGTAGAATTACATGAATAAAATGTGAGTATGCGTTGGAAACGTTTTACCCACGAGCGGGGCTCGACCCCGCGCCGTTCCGAGTGGCGATAATCTCCCAAAAGGCGACGCCCCATTAGTGCATTGCTCGGCGCTGCGACGTCGCAGTGTTGATGGTGCGTCGTTTTTCTTATAAATTTTGTGATATGCCCCATTAATGCGTTGCGTCGTCGCACGCGACGTTTCAACGGTTCGATGGACAAGAGACGAAGCGGGAGGGGGGGTGATGCGTTGAACTGTTCGTTGTCGACGCAACGCAGATGTGGCATACAATGCGTTGAACCGTTGCGACGACGCAACGCAACGCAGCGCAATACACCAATGGGGCCTCACCCTAATGCGCTATCGGGGCTGAAAAACTTCAATCCCGCCAGTTTAATAGGCTCCGATTACTGTCGTTCTTTATTAGTAAAACTATAACTAGGTACATACTATTCCAGGTGTACCTATAGGATTTAGGCATGAAATTCGATTTTAGGCTTTGAACTAGGTTAATTAGAATTTCAGTGTTAGGCTAGTATTGACAGTAAGTTGCGTGTCGTAGCGATGAACCTATGAATTAGCATACATTGAATAAGTGTGCTGACGTCGCGCCACCAGACGCAGTCATCTTGATGTAACTTTGCGAAGACCTACCTAAGCGGGGCGAACACCAGGTTTTTTCAAAGGTGTATTTTATTTTCAGGGTTTAGAAACAGTAAAACAAGTGTATGGTTCGTTAGATAATGTTGTCATAATAACACTAGCTCCTGAATTAGCTGGAGCAACTGAAGCTATTAAAGACCTAACCAAACTTGGCATCAAGGTGGCACTGGGGCACTCTACAGCTAGCCTGGCGCAGGGAGAGAAGGCTGTTGAAAATGGTGCCAATCTTATCACACATTTGTTCAATGCTATGCTTCCTGTAAGTAACCATGTATCATTTAGCACAAATATGTATAGGTCGCGTCACGGTTTAATAGCGCTGACCTTGAATGCGCAGAAACCGTTTTTTTTAGATCTGTTTGGTAACAGGAATGAGACGCGCCGGCGCTGCATTGGTCGCTCGGTCGTCTACCCCGTCTTACCCCGTTCACGGGTCTCAAGTGTCCTGCGTACAGACGCGCTCATAATATTTCGTAGTGGTGTGTGAGCGGTGACAGCTCGGATAATAAAGACAGTATAAATAAAGTTGAAGACTCCGAAATTGTATTATTTAATTTTACATCTCACGAAAAGACGGGTCTATTACTCTCTCGGAATAAAGTACCACATAATTTGACGTGTCCTTTTGATAAAAAATTTAAAACATAAGTTCAATATATTTAATTGCACATTTTTTCATAGTACTACTAACTTGACAAATTAGGTAGTTACTAAAAAACTCAGTTAATAATTAATATTATATGCGCGACTGTACACTTGCGCAAAGCACCCTCCACTTTTGCCGACCGCTATTAAACCGTGATGCGACCTGTACTAGTATGTACTTAATACCCCTACCTATCCTTTTGTTATAAATGCGAGTGTTGGTTTGTTGTTACGTGTTCACGCCAAAACTACTCAAGCAATTGGGCTGATATTTGAAGTAACTTTGCAACGGGTGAAACGGCCGGGCACAGCAACAGCCAGTTTAACGAGGCTTATTACTTAAAATATAATATTTTTATATATTTATATATTATTTTTATATTACTTAAAATATAATATTTTATAATATTTTAAAAGTTTAAGCCAAATTCATGGAAATTAGCATTATCCTTAAATTATATAAGATGACATTATCAGTTCCTCCTGGTAAAAATGGGACTAGGTACTTCAGAAATGTTGGGGTACCTACTGCATTCAAATAAAGTAACGATTTATTATTTTTAAAATTGATCCTCAATAAGAAATTATGGCAAACATATCCCACTAATAATATTATAAATGCGAAAGTCTGTGAGGATGGATGGATGTTTGTTGTTCTTCTACGAAAAAACTACTGAACAGATTTGGCTGAAATTCGGTATGTAGATATAAACTATCTAACCCTGAAATAACACACACACACACACATATTACATTGTAGTGGTAGGCCTCTTTTGCAGGGGGCCGCCTGGGGAAGAACCACACCTTTGCCAGTTATTCATTCATCTGCCAAGCAGTAATGTGCAAACATTACCGTGTTCCGGTATGAAGGGCAATGTTACCAGTGAAATTACTGGGCATGATGAGATTCAACAACTCATATCTCAGGGTGACAGGCGCAGTGCAGTGCCGCACAGAATTTTGAATTTTAAAACACTGGGTGGCACTGTGTCTGATATGGGCAATCATGATGCTTACCATCAGGCACCTGATTAGCTCGTCTTGTCATTCACTATCATAAAAAAAAATAACATGGTTGTCTGGAAGAGATCGCTCATAGAGATAAAACCGCTCATTGTTACACTAGTTATTATTAATTGTTATTAGTTTTAAACTTCTTGTTGTGGTGTACCAATAAAGCGTTTATCTATCCATCTATCTATTTATCATAGGGTACTCTTTATCCCCCGATATTCCCACGTGAACGAAGACTACGCGGGTCAAACCGCGGGTCAGCTAGTATATAATATATTTGACTATTGACTACCATAGTTACCAATTTCTTTTCTTTGGAAATAACCTCCCTATTCTTGTTCTTTCCTATTCCCATGCTTGTGAGTTAAAAAACAGTACTTAACAAAAAACACTATTTCTTTAAAAAAAAAAATTGCCTTATTTCAGTTCCACCATCGCGACCCTGGTCTGGTAGGGTTGTTGGCTTCAACAACAAATAAACAAGTATATTATGGCATCATATCAGACGGAATTCATACTCATCCTGCTGCTTTGAGAATAGCTAGCAGGACTAACCCTGAAGGTAAGACTTATTTACTATTAAAGTCATAAACAAAATCGCAGGAATGTGGGGTTATACCCCACAATTATCTTGATGCCCCTAAGAATTTCTGGCTATCGGGTAGTAGGCGTATAAAAATCTCATGCAGTGTCTTTTCATAACCACCGGCTCCGCTCTTTTTCCATTTTCATTTCATTACATTCATGCAATGTTTGCACATGACATAAACTATGACATGTTTGAAGTCAGAACAATCTAACAAAAATTAGCCGTGACTTTGTTTATACACTAAAATTAATTAAAGTGGTGTCTTAAATGTTGGCTGCATGGCTACGGCAATGCTCATTCGATTGATGGCGGCCTAACTCTAGGCCTGTGGGAATAATTCCCAAATCCGTGGCTTATTAATTAGAGGCGTTATTAGTTATAATGCATTCAAATTCAAATTTTTTTTATTCAATTAAATCCTAAAAATACACAAATGAATCTACCGTGCTTTCGGAAAGAAGAGCGCACAAGAAACTTGTAGGGCTTAACTTTGTTTACTGCCAGTTTTACCATATTCGCTGATTATACTATTTCCGCAGGGCTCGTGCTAGTGAGTGACGCAGTAGCGGCCCAAGGTTTGGCAGACGGTAGTTATAGGATCGGGCCTCAAGCAGTGACGGTCGAAGGGTGCCACGCTTATGTCACAGGCACCAAGGTCCTTTGCGGGAGCACTGCCGCGCTTGACTCTTGCGTTGCTACGTTCAAGAACTCTTTAGGTAAGCACAACAGATCATTATTATGGTTGTACTATCTTACGAAGGCGGTTCAGCCTCAAGAACTACACACCGAAGCCGCCCACTGGCAACCCGCCGGCTTTTTTGTCAGCGACGTTAATTTGTATGCATTCGGGCGCATGTCGCCGATTGGCGGCTTAGATGTGAGGTGTGTGTGTTGGTCCTTTAGGGCTTGGCCACATCTCCACGTCACTACGTCGTTAATTAAAGTGGGCGGGCGTCGCGGCGATGCACCATCCAAATTACTGCATTACAAAGCCTTTGTGTTGCCTCTATCGGTTGATTTGAGGGGTATTTTACAAAAATATTATGTCAATCAGATGAATGCAATATAACCTCACAAGCAACAGCAGGACCAGCATGGCACGATTTTTTCATCCCGTTGGAGCCGTGAGGCCCGGTAGAGGGGGACATAGTCGGAGAGTGGGCAACGGCGCACTTCTATTCCAAGTATCAAAAAAATAAAGTATGGTGATCGAACTAGTTGACTGCGATCACCAAGCCGCCTGGCAAGCGTGGTGATTACGGCAAAATCCCCCCATATGAATAGTTTATGGCGTTCTATGGTGGAGGCCTATGTTCGGTAGAGGACGCCTTCCAGCTGATGATCTGTGATGTGATGTGATTCTTGATTGCTACTAAGTAATAAAAGGTTTTTTTTTTTTCAGATTGTTCTCTCGAATATGCCCTAGAAGCAGCATCACTCCACCCAGCTAAAGCTTTAGGCATAGAGAACATAAAAGGCAATCTCAATTATGGTTGCGACGCAGACTTCGTTCTATTGCATCCAAAAACAATGAAGGTCCATTCTACTTGGATAGCTGGTGAATGTGTTTATAAGACTGATTAATTTAATGTGATAAAGGGCTAAACAAGTGTTATATCTAAGTGTCTTAATCATATTAACTTTACAAAATTATAACTCATAATAATATCTAATAATGTGACTATTTTATATTTTATAAGGCTTGTCGTAAACGTGTTACCGACCTCAGCCACCGGTGGCCAGCGAAATGCAAATTGCGTGGCCGCCACAAAATGTATAAAAACGCAACAGCGTGGTGGCGGCGAAGACAAGTGGCACATTTGCCCCGAGCCTAAAATTTCCTTTAAGCCCTTTTCTTAGGGATAACGGGTGTTACTTAAATGTTAATTGCATTTTTATGTTTAAAGAAATATTGCGATTTATTGTGATAATGTTCCATAGGAACTAAAAATTAAATGTTTGAATAACATGTAATGTATAAGTACTTAAGGCATCAAATAAATTTATATTTTTATTATACAATTAATAGTTTTCTTTGAACATTCAATTATATTATAAATACTTTATAATATTACTTACGATCTTTAGGTAAGTATAACTAAGTCTTCACAAATGAAACAGTAACTAGTGGCATGGAAAATCTTTATTGAAGTAAATATATTTATAAAGTCAGTACAATTTAAGTTCAATAGTTTCCAAAAATATTAAAGTGCAGGTTGCTGATCACCTGGCAATGTTAAATATGATTATTTCTTAATTAAAATACAAGCTAATATTGAGAAAACTGTAATATGTGAATAATAACATGTATATACCTAAATAAAATGACAAAAATATATGTTAGGCAGGCTCTGAGTTACTCTGCTCTGTGCTGTCGATATCCTGGCCACAGTTCACTTCAAATAAACTTATAATTATATCAATAAAACCGCCAAGGTCACATGACAATTCGCACTCGCCCTCAAATTAAATATAAAAATAAAAGAGTGCAACAAGACTAATGTCCAAATTCTCAAGTAACTTCGGCGGCGAATAAATTTGGTCAAAGTAAGATGTGCAACTAGTTCAACATAAAATCATAATATGGATTGAACTGTTGCATGCTGTCCATGTTTAAGGGCAAGTGTTCTACGGCTGAGATAATCATAAATATACTCGAGAATATGTTGATCGTTAGTTCCTCCACTCTTGCTCAGCGGACAGACAACCAGTTGAACATCTTAATTTTACACTAAAATTAAACACAAACATCAAGTTACAAACCACGCAATGTATACAATATTACTAAGTTTATGTATATAATATTATGTAAATACATTTTGAATGATAAACAATAATATCATGGAATATTCAAAGAGCCAAAATATTTGAGATTAACTCTACTCTTGATACCATTAACTTCTAAGATCTAGGCACAATGCAGCAGATAGTCCTGTATGGATTACATAACAATTTTCGTTGACTGTGGGGCAGATATAGTATTACAATATTCAGTCAACACCATCACACAAGGTATGCTGAAGACATTACCTAAACTGCAGTATCGTTTGTACCTATTTACGGAGGAATATGGTTAAGGGACAGAGAAACATTGAATGTTATGTACAGCTGATATATAAGCGTCTGTGTATTAATGTACATAATATGTAATGTGAGTGTGAGTCAAAAGGCAGTATTAGAATAATGGTTTCAGATCGAATAGTACTCATGTGCTGATGCTGCTGCAGCCCCTTGCAGCTTGCACCCCGAGGCGAGCTGCCGTAAAGGCATCTACATCTAATAAAACATTAACGTTTACATACTTTCAAATGTTTACGGAGGGTATTGTCTGTTAGATATATTCGTGTCCACGTTTACACTAAACACGACGTGGACTATCCCTAAGTTTAAAATACTTTAACAGAATTAAATTATTGAGCAATATATTCTTATGTGAATATAGTACAGATTTGCTCGGCTGCACCAACACTACAGAATAACCATCGTTAACTCTAGTATCAAATACCAATGCGCACTCCACAAATGTCATTCTAATATAATGAGAAATTAATATAATTAAATTATACATAAAGGAATTAATGAAATCTTTGGATCGAAATTAAAATATGCATTTGGAACTTACACCTTTCACACTAAAAATTACTAATAATTTCACATGTTCAACATAAAAATGACGAGAAACATAAGACATGTAAACTATAATACACTTAAATCTAATTCCAAAACAAAACAATTATTAGCCATTTTAACACGTATAATATAATAAAGGTATATAATAAGTATATAATATTATAAACGGAGAGGAAACATCACGGGAGTTGCAGACATCTCTAAGTAAATTAAATTGATTCGGTATGATATGTTTTGTTATAATCATTTTATACAGAGCAATTTGTGAGATGAGAAATATCTAAATGGCCGCTCAGTTGAAAAAAATTATGCTTATATAGTAATAGAATCAATTACAAAATAATAACTACAATAAGTAAATACCAAGAATTGTATATTAAAATATTTGTACTTTTACTGACTAAAGGAAAAATATTGGCAACTGCTAATAATCCTACAATTGTAAAAAAAAATAACTTGTATAATGTAGATTGAAAACTGTCATCTCAAATTCGTTCACTCTAAGATGTGGAATGCAATTAGAATTCTTTAACAATATTAAAAGGTATAATAATATATTAAATTTTATAATCAGCTCAACAATGTATATAATCTATATTAATTTAAAAGCCTAGATCCAAACTGTGATATTTATTGCACAAGCACACATGTGGCTTTAAATTTCCAATGGGAATAGAGCTCACAACCTTATATAATATTATATTTTGTTGTTTTAGAACAGTGGAGAATCCAAGGTGGGTGTAAAACATAATACCTAAGTCACGTAAGTTTCGATTGAGCACGCCGTTATTATTATATTATTATCTAAACATAATGGAATCATTTTGAAAACTTATAACAAAGAAGATTAGTATTCGGCGCATAATATTGCTAGAAACTACCCTGATGATTCGATTTAAACATTTTGTAGTTGGTCTGAACATTATGCAAGCATACACAATAATATGTACAGCTAAAAGAATACAAGCCTTATTCCGTTCCACACAAAAATCTTATTGCTATAATAACGTGGAATCGGAACAAAAGTGGCGTTACCAAATAGCATTTTAACCGAATACTGTAATGAAAATAAATTCACCCACTGTCAAAGTAATGTTTTTTAGTTGATACTGAATACATGCCACAAGACTCCACCGCACGGGAACCAATGAAATGTGCTTGGTGCCACTAATAGGCAATACGCCCACCTCCAATAGGGAGGGTAACATTAGAGCTCACCTTGTGCGCTGCGAACCCTACACTAACGCTTCGTATGCTACTGAACACCACCGATCACTCCCGGCATTCCTATATCAGAGACCATTCTAACCGGACAAAATAAGTCTACGCTGATGCGAAATACCAATCGTCCAAAGCTTACCTATGAAACACGTTATTTTTATATTCATGATGACAAGGGAAAGTAAGCGCCAGAACTTGTATCACAAATACAATAATAACTCTGTCAATAAGTTTGCGTCAGTGTCTACATATTCTGTTGGAATAGAAACGTCCCTGTACAAATGCACCCACGGCTTCGAGTGCATCATAAAATAAAATGCCAAAAATGCTTGGTGTCAACGTCACACGAGGCGATGCTAATACACAACTACTGAAGTATTTATTTATTGCTGGAATACATAAGGAAATATAGATTCAAGAGAAATATATTTACCAAAATTGCTTTTAAGTGTATATAGGTAACTTTAAGATTTTCAAGAAAGGCTACTGTAATGTACTCTAATGATAGAATTATTATCGAGTAACGTCAATGGACAATAGATACCATTTGACTTGCCATTAATCCATGACAAAGTGCTTAACCTCTACGGCAAATAATACAGCCAAACGGACGCGGCGAATAACCGCCGCGTCTTCCAACCTCTAATAAACATCTCTAAACAACACCACCGTAATAGGCAAACTTGTGATACTGTTCATATGTGTGTATATCAATTGAAAAATACCTTCTAGTCCTACAAAAAACTACGCTGATCCCTAATAAGACATATTGGCAAGAACAGAGGAAACATTGTCGATGAATAATATCACCAAATTAATGTTAAAATAAAAAAAATGATAATTAATATTAATTAATACTTTGAAAAACATTCATGTCATTGCAAATATAAGGAAATGTAATAAAAATATATATTAATTCAATGACAACTTGAAATTTTTATATTGGAATTCACACACATAAAATAGTAAATTTGTAAAATTATCCAAAACTTATCACACCACTTTTTTTAATATTTTTTGCAACCCTAAAGCAGTTTTTTATTAGCGTCAAACGCTCCCTTTGGGGCAATAATAAGTTCTATTTCGGTTAATTTTACTTCACTAACACGCAATAATTTTGATCAATTACAACGAATTAAAAATCGAATATCATAATATTAAAACCCTGAATAGTAAAACAAAAAAATTGGCAACAATTAATAACTAATTTTTTTACAAATATTATACAATAAAATAATTACTATGTGCATGCACAAATATCGTAAGAAAATAATTTGGCAGTAAAATTCGTAATTCTAAAGGCCCAAACACTGGCCAAAAATACTATTCGTAGGCCCGGAACATACAATTAAAACAAAACAATAAAATGACAAAACAGAGTATTAATCACACCTGCTCATAATATGCGAGGGGTATGTAGACTCGTTAATTAAGCCTAATTAAAATAAAGAAAATAAAATTCCCTAATACTATTGGGACAAAAATCCTGCAAAAAAAAACAAATAACTTAAAAACAATATGAAAAAATAAACCCAAAAGTTTACTCACTAATCAATAGAGGATTCAGACTCAATCGTCAGAGTAATTAAAAATCACTGGCTTTGTTGCAGATGCTCTTCTTCCGCCTCTTATTCATTTATCACCTCCACTCGTGTCTTTCAATTATTCATTGAATCATGTTTGTAAGTCTTTCATTTGTGGATAATAATTTGTCTCTCTATTTATTGCTCATATCACATTTAAATTTTCTGTAAAACTGTTCCAATACATAACAACACAATACATAAAAAAAATACCTATAGCTAATTAAGTACAAACATTAATTTTACACATATTATTTTGAAATATTAATAATGATAATATTCATATTACTTTAATATTATAATAATTAATAGTATATATGGCTCAGGAATATGAATAGGTATATTGCCTGACTTTTTTCTTTAGTAGCAAGCATCACATCAATTTAATATTTATTATTATAGGCTGTGAGATTGATTTTTGTACCGCTGTATGAGAAATTAAGACTTTAATTAGTAATGGTTTAAAATAAAATAAATATACCAAAAATGAATTAGAGAGCAACATTAAAATAGAAAATATCACTTAATTTTAGGTGGTCTCTTTAAGTACAGTGCTTCTAACATTTGTTTATTGCAAAACAAAATAATGGTCACTTACAAGATCACGAATGATTTGGAAACAATTTTGAACAACTGAGAATTTCATATTAAACATTTAACAATATAATCTGCATCAAATTGACCATTGGTGAACTCTCTTTGCTACCACTTCGACAAATCGTCCAAAAAGCCTAATAAAGTTGGAAGACCACGGATCACGGATTAGATAATATCTTTTCTGTATAATAATTGTATCTGACCATTACTTATGAGTTACAAAGATGCACCACGACGTATTTGTGTAGGTTATTACCAACCGACAGTAATATTATATCGAGGTCCCCACAACTAACTATATAGTTTAAAAAGACAAAAAGGGGACCACACATGCATAATGTGACTATAAAGAGGTAAATATGGTGTTCACTTTATAAATAGCAAACATGTGTTAAATATTTTGTAACTATATTATGTATGTACCTAAATCTATTAAATCTCAATTTTGAATATAATAAATATGGTTAGTTACAAAAATATATAATTTGGCGAACTGTATACATACATACATAAGTGTTGAACAATACGGGCACATGGTGTTTATAGTGGCAAATTCATGTACATAACAAGTAAAAAGCTTAATGCGTTCAATCGGTACTAATCAACATGACACCCAATAGATATTCTTGGGAAAATTCTTTAGTTTCAGATAAAGAAAGCTATGTCAGGAAATATATAGAGATATTTACAAAATTATAATATTTAATTTCAAATTATAGAAGAGGATACAATTAAACACGACCTTCGCCCTGTTCTGTTTAATTAATGAAAAGTGTTTTATATCCAATTTAGTATTAAAAATATATCGCGAGCTAACAAAAATCCTAGCCAAGTTATGATTAGCTAAAAATTCCTGGCGCAAGTCAGGAAATAATACAACCCAACGTTAGTATGATTCATAGTTTTGTTTGTAATTTTTTATACATTTTTTCCGTTAACCTCATGAGTGCAAAGTTTAATAAAAAGTCAACGTTTTGAAATCACTTGGCTAGGAAATTTTTAGCTTATCCATGGTTGCGATATATTTTTCAAAATACTATAAAACACTTTTCACTAAACAGATGGGTGAAAGTCGTTTCTAATCGGATCATAGACTATATGTGAAATCCGTGAATGGAAGAAGTGGCAATTTACCGATGGTCTTACTTCTCTCTAAGTTGTTACAAAAAGAGGTAGCTGAACAACTTTCAAAAGAAAGAACTGCAAGATGCAAGATGTAGTATAGGAAGTAGATTTTTGGCGCATTTTGCCATTCTTTTTTTGTAAGGTGTAAGTACTTATACATTTTCACGGGTAAATGCACCTCGTTAAGTATTACTTCACCTTTTCATAACACCTGGAATCAACGATAAACTGCCCATTATAATAATTAACAAGTCTCTATTGGATGTCACATCTGTAGATACTAAAGGATTTGCGCCAATGGATGGTCATTAACACATAATACGAATGACTAAACCGATGGCTAAACTTTTAAACCTTGTAAACCCTACAAATAGTTGCATCATTTACGCCAGTTGAACGTTGGCCATGCCAGCTAATAATTATTTAACGTCAATACAAGCTTTATAGTGCAATTATTGTTAGAATTACATCAAATCACTACAATTACATTACTCCAATAAATGTAAATGGCAATGACTACAATATACTCGCCATATACAAGAACATGCCAGATAAACCAACTAGTATAATATAATATTATAGAAGTTACTTCTTTTCCAATATCTATCCAATTTACGTTGTACAAAAGTTATTGCGTTGATTTACAGCGGTTTTTTTTAAATCTAATTTATACAGCATTACAATCTATTATTAAGATACATATAAAAAACCGAATCTTAATAATGCAATCGTAATGCAATAATAGTCTACTTATGAAAACCCTTTTTTTATATATTATGTAATAGGCTCTCAAAACAAGAGAACAAGAAAACATTTTGTATAGACACAAGAAATTCTGTAAATGGTAAATATATTTTAACGGACAATATATAATATTGTATACGAGATTAACCTAAACTAGATGGCACGTTTTCATAGTGTCGCCTCCTTTGGTCACAATAACACCCAAAATTTTGTAAACAAATCAATTATATTGTGCGTTAACATTTGTTCATAGAGAAAATAATATCATATTATAGTAATTTTGATTACGTATATTGGTCTTACTTTAAAAAAACATAAAAATAAAACAAACTAATGAGGCGACACTGCACGCAGTCCCCTAATTGACATTTTTTAAATATTTACTCGAACTAGGAACCATACCAGCTGCTAATTTAGAAACAAACAAGTCCTGTCGATGGGAGTTTTTCAGTTAAATTTGGTTATGGTCGTTCTTTGGTGGGTTCAAGTTTCGGTTCGTGATGCCATCGTGGGTTCATTGAAACCACCTTCTTTTATCGTTGCTTAAGAATTATACATTCGTATAGGAAATTTATAACACACACGCGCCCCGAAACTCATTTCCTCCATGACCAAAAATAACAAAACTTAATATAATATATACTGGACTAACAAACATAAATGGAACTGAATAATATTATACTAACCTTTGGATTTTCGTTACAAAACTAAATGCAACCATAAAATAATAAAATCATGAAAGTGAACATATTGATGACTTATGAAGTCCACAGCAGTGACGCAACGACAAAACCTACAGAATCCTAAAATGCCACAAAATAAAAATGACGAAGCGTATATAATAGGACGACTCTTTCACTGCATGTGGAGGTGTTAAAATCAGACTAATGTGTGAAGTTTAACACAATAATAACGAAAGTAGTCAAATACTGGTTTAGCAAAAAAATGTTAAGCTTGTAAAAACAGCAATTAAAATAAAATAAAGGGAATAAATGTGAGATCTTGTAGTATGCAGACTTACAGCCATCGAGTAACTCCTCAGACAATGTAAAGGGTGTTGAGGACTAGAACGTGATGATTATTCTTAGCCAGAGTGACGATGTAGCCTTCAGAAGTTATCTTCAGACCACAGCAACGAGATACCTGCAATGCAAATGTAACATTTTCACTTCTCTTGCGAAAAGATTCTGTCAATGTTGCATACCAGACCGGCCCCCTTATTACGAACAGCAGTAGAAGTGTGGAAAGCGTTTAATTGCTTAATGTCTGCTGTCAAACGCCATACAAAAAATGACGTTTGACAGCAAAATTTACTGCTGTTGTTACGCGATTGCATGTTCGTAATACCACCCATGCCCCCTTATTACGAACAGCAGTAGAAGTGTGGAAAGCGTTTAATTGCTTAAGAGGATACATTAGGGGTAATTTTTCCATACAAACGTATTCCCGTGTTTCCTCCCTAGATAATTGCGTCAGAGCAATGGTTTTTTTTTTATAAAATCTAAGTCTTCAGTGAGCATGTCCCTGTTATTTTCATTTTTCTACAAACTCATTATTAAATGAAATATGACCCTTTAAAAACATGAAAAACTGTCCCAGTTTTACTCGCGCAATTAGACGTTCACTAGAAAAAAATGAAGAGTTAAGGAAAAAAAATAAAATAACAGGGACATAGCCTAATCTATTTCCTAATTTTCAAGATATAAATTTATGGATAAAACTAATTATTCTCGGAGGGAACACGGGAATACAAAACATCGATTTCGTCATTTTTTCGTAGTTATAATCGCTTTCAGGTGCAGTTGTCCCTTTCGCGTTCTACGGGGTGCGGCAGGCGGTGAGGGGGGGTTCCACTCACACTTATACAACTAGGGAAGGGACTCATAGACATAGTATTTTGAAAAATCCTAGTGATGTTCATAGAAAACGAGTTTAAACCAATACTTCTTACGAAAAAATAGAAGACTAATAGTATGTAACAATATCGATTTAAATGCAATTCAACTATAATATCAATCTTCATATGGCCCATTCTCGTTCAGTTAGACCTTCGGAGAACCTAATTATGAGATGTCTAGTGCATAGCACTTGTTTTTATGGTGATCTTTCATTGTCTTCTATACTGTTAAGTAGGTAATTTGTTAATAAATATTATATAATATGTAATTGTATTAAAATGTATTACTTTATCATCATAATCGTTATTGGCCTTGTACGAGTAGATACATCTTTAAAAAAGAGATGGTTCAAGAGCATTATCGCAAGCTACGGCATTTGCGTTCATGGGTGAAGACTCAGTGAAATTTTCTAACACTTTGCCAGTAATATTTTAAATCTCTTGTAGTAGAAGTCGTACCTATTGTCATCTATTGGGTTCAGACTCCAAGCTGTCATTCAGAAAACCCCTAATAGAAAATCCAATTACACTTTTTGGCTGACTTGTGGATCAAACCCGGGTTCTCATGATCATATGATTGGCTTAAACACCACCTAAATGGTTTTCAAGTTTGTAGTTGATAGCGATCAACGGTTCGAACGGATCGAATTTTTGCGGTCGACATGACTATTAACTGCTCACCCCTAATTTGAATTGCGTTTTATCGTAATTTCATGATGAAAAACACAAAATAATTAAGTATGTATACGTATTACCTATACTCAAACGGATGGCAAAGGCGCAAAATGTATTTGCCGTTTTATACGTAAATGGTGTATTTTTCGTAGAGCGTTCAAAAATAAACGTCCTGCCCCTTTTGCTTTTACCCATTTTCAGAGCAAAATACTGAAAGAAATTCATACAAACAAGCCAAAACCGTAAGTACTAAAGCAAAAGAATCAATACGAATAAGGAAAGAAAAATTTCACCCAGGGGCGGGATTTGAACCACGCACCCTCCGCACCAATCCGTGGTGGGCGCGCTCTACCACTTGAGCTACCGTGGAGGTACTAGTCGTCGGTGAAATTTTTCTATCCCTTCTACCTAACGCTCTAGGGGCGTGTGTTTATCTATAGGTGATGCATTTCGCAATCTACCCACCGACAAGTCTAATGTTACAATTAGAATTCATATCGAAATTGATAAACACTTCCTTTTTGCTTAATATTTTTAATTTTTAGACAAAGCGGTCTACTCGCATGAAATACAATACGAATACAATAATAATTCTTTCCTTATCCGTATTGTATTTCATGCAATTAGACCGCTTAGTCTAAAAATTTAAGATTATATTTTCAGCAAACGTCTAGACTGACAGGATGAACTGAAAAAGTCAATACTTACCTTCGAAGATAATATACACATTGATATGAATTTTTAAGCGCTGGGCGACTGGTGTCATATATACTATAAATATATATTATATTATCTATTTTTTTATTATATAATATCACAATAATATAAATACAGATAATGAAGAAAAAAGTTCCTAACAAAAAAATATCCGGGCAAAAATTACTCCTGGGACTGGATTCGAACCCGCCTTCGTTGATCGACGACATGATTTTGTGAACGCTGTCTGAACACTGCAACCACTGGTCCATTTCATACTAGACGTAGCTAATGAATTTAAGCAATTATCTTTACGAGAATGTAAATAAAAAGTCTAAAATAATACCTACGATAAGTACCTACCTAATTTGAATACAAGCGTCACAAACTTTACTACTGACATGAATATCCGCGCGAAGTCGCAATAATAATCTTCTTACACACACATTCATAGCTCATACTTTCAGGAGCAGAGCGACGGCGATAGTTTTTACAAAAACCGAAATTTTAAATTCTTCGTCACTCAGGTTTCCCGTTAATGTCTGCTGTCGGACGGCGTACATAAAATGACGTTTGACAACAAAATTTACTGCTGTTGTTACGCGATTGCATGTTCGTAATAGTACCCCGGGTTTTAATTTTTATCTGTTAAAAAAGAGAATTTTTTTTGGTGACGCAAGTATATGATATTAGCAAAAATGTTTTGATGAAATTAATAATGTTATTTTCTCGTAATCTTAGTGAAACGTGGAGTGTAACACGCTAAAATCCATTATAACTCGGTTTCTATTTACTCCCTCGCTAAAGCACGGGAGTAAAACTACCTCGCATTCAATGGATCTTTTAGCACCTTGTGTAACAATCTACTATTTACATGTCATTAGTTTGCCCACCCACCAGCAGGCCTAAGATGACGGAGTTTTCTCAGTTGTTTTTCTCTTTCTTGCCCGAACAATGCATATCTGCTGTCTCGTTTTAACCCCCTAGGACTAAGTTTCCCTTGATAACTGTGCTCGCGGGGCTGTAGAAAAGCCTTTAAGGTCGTCTTCCATACAAAATTAAAGTAACACATATACAAAAAAATAGAGAACCATTTTCCACTCAATTGTTTATGGTTGACTCGCAGATAACTGCTGTTCCGGGGTCCTGTATTTTAGGTACACGTAAAAAGAGGTAAGTATAAAGGACGCGGGACGAGTCGGGTGTCAGACAAGGAAAAGAGACGCCCGCGTATGATGTCAATGTGTTGTCTTCCATACAAAGGAAAACCACTCGAGCAGACCCAGCCCCCGTTTGGATGTAAGAATCAAGATATGAATACGTGAGCGGGCCTCTATCCTGTCATCACTCTGCACACAGTTGAACAGCCCGAGATAGTGTGTATACCCGTGTATACACACAGATCTGCATTACGGTCTTGGAGTCTCAGATATCCTGCGTGCCGCACCACGAAGTTTTGTCGCCGAAATCTACCGACAACTTAGGTGTGTAGAGTTCAAGCATTGTCCAGAGGAAAAAAATATGAGTATAATTGTACCTTGACATAAGGGCATTCAAACTCGGTGACGAGCACGCCGTCCCTAGCGAAGACGGCGACGTGAAACTTGTTCCCGTGCGAGTCTCCGATGAGGACGTCCCCCGCGTCCGACACGTCGATGCCGTTGGGGAAGTTGGTCACATTCTCGCAACCGATGCGACGTAGGAACCGGCCCTCGTCGTCGAACACTACCACGCAGTGGCCCTTGAAGTCGCACACATAGAACTCCTTGCCTGTGGAAGACATACTCGTATGATACAAAACGGATCAGTTTGTAAACTGACTGATGAGCTGAAAAGATGACTTTTTTAATTATTTATTATCACTATATATTATAAAATCCTAAATGACACATCGACTGACATGCAATGCAGAGCCCAAACCACTGATCCTAGACTTGAAAATTTGAATGATGGTTCTTTTCGTTGTCTAGACGTGTGCTAAGAAAGGATTTTTAAAAATATATTCTCAGGAGATCCCTTGAAAAGGGTTTGACGCCCGTTTTGGTATAAAACTGCCATATTTCATAATTACGAGCAAAGTCGCTGTTCTTGCACTAGTTTATAATATAGTACATTAAACCCCATTACTATTACCTACTAACACATTTTTGTAACATGTTTGTATATGAGTACAGTGTGATTATTCTGAAAGGGTCGATAAGACCATCTACGAACCTACAGCAAATTTCGAAAAATGCAGAAACTCGGACTCGTGACAAATCAAATAAAACAATGCATGGTGTTATTTTAAAAACTCGTTCTATTCCCGCCGGTAAGAAATTGTATTGGAGTTTTAAATATAATCAGACAATTTTATACATAACATTTGTTTTATTAAAGGTGCCAGGCGGTGGAAGAATCAGGCTTTTTGCAACGCGACAGCGTGTGGGGACAACTTGTTCAAGGTAAGGTACAATTAAGTATAATACCACTGATCTTACCACTGATAGCAATATCGGAGGGTTCCCTCATGCACTCGCTGCAGTCAAACCAGCTCATGAGATCGCCCTCCTCGGACAATATAAACACGGTCGGCGTGACGCTGTCCACCGCCACGATCAAACCTTCAGCCGTCACCGCCAGACCCGCCACTATGTCTATGAAACGAACCTGGAAACAACAATCATCGTTCAATCATTACATCATCATCAGCCATCATCATTATCATTCAATTAACAATAATTGTGTTTGAATGCAACTGACGTGCGGAAAAATACGCCCTGTCTAGAAACGGTGAAATACCCGTAATTTCCTTACATGGGGACCTTTCCTGATATTTTGCTTCGCAGTCAAAATGAGAGATATGAGATGAGACAATTTTAGTGTAAATGGCAATGTTGTAAGGTGCGATAGCGGAATACAAATTGCCTTAGTTTTCTTAAATGATTTTAGTCGACACGAGCACAACGTTCGCCTAACCCCGGTCACTCACATGCGTAAAAATATTCGTACATTGTACGAATGTTTGCACGCATGTGAGGGCAGTCAGATATACTATTCGCAAACTCAGCGGATATGCGAATGGGTTCGCAAACTCATTATGGAAACCCGTTTGCATTTCATAGATAGATAAACACTTTATTGGTACACCACAAACAAGATCTAAAAACTAATAACAATTCATAATAACTAGTGTAACAATGGGCGGTCTTATCGCTAAGATATATAAAGTACTCTGTGAGCACAACTGGTTGCACGAATGTGTAGGAGACTACGCGAAGGTTCGAGGTTCGCGCCCTTTGATGTGCGTCAAAAAACCGACACAACTTGGAAAACCACGAATGCAGCGAAAACTTTGCATAGTTATTTGCGAATGTCGTCCTTAACTTGTGGGTTCGCGTATTCGTACGCATGTGAGTGACCGGCATAAGACAACGCCACGCCACGCTACGCCAACCGATGAAAATTGTAGTGTCATTTAAATGACATTATTGCAAATTTCCACATAACACCGTACTGTGCTCGTCACAATAAATAGAGCATAAAAAGTGGTCAAGTCAATGCAGCATAATAAGTATGAGTCAATTTGTGATCCGCGAGAATACGTACAGCAATCTTCTTCAAGAAGTGTCCGTTCTTGGTGAATATCTGCATGCGCGAGCGCTCGTTCCCGCGGTCGCAGACTACAAACTTGCCGGTAGCGCGCACAACGGCCACCTTGCGCGGGTACCATAGTTGGCCTTCTTCCTTGCCCGCCACGCCGAAGTTGAACTTGTGTGTGCCAGATTTGTCGAATACCTGTACCAAACGAGCACCAGGAATGAGAAATGATGCGCCAGCTTTTTTTAACTTTATAGTTTTTTTGTACTCTGAGAGCCCAGTTTTGTTGTTAATAATGAATGTAGTTGTTAGTCTGATGGACCCGACCAACCATCAGTACAAACGAATTTGTTTATAGGCTTCAGAATCTTACCGTGATACGATGATTATTAGTATCGGCGACGATGATGTCCTCGTCGTTGCCGAGACAGAAGCCGTGCGGCGAGTTGAACTGGCCCTTGCCCCCGCCGAGTTGGCCGAACTTGAATCTTATATGCATTGGCGTGGCTTTAGTGGCACGGACTAGGGGTGCAGGAGGCGCCACTAAGGCTGCTTCTTCAGCAGCCGTTAGCAACGGCCGCCCAGGGGACACGCCGCGCGGGCCCACGCCTATACCGCCCACGCCACCTACGCCGCCATAACCGTTCACCTCTGTAAAAGGTTCTTCATTGTGAGATGAAGATCAAATAAAAATGTATGATTACACACATGTAAATTAAGAAGAATGCGAAATGCATCACCTATAGATAAACACACATGCCCCTTTAGGCGTCAGGTAGATGGGATAGAAAAATTTCGCCGATGACTAGTACCCCCACGGTAGCTATAAAAATAAAATAAATAAATAAAAATGTATTTATTTGTGCATTAATATTTGACAAAAAGTAAGCTTATCTATCCAATACATAATATAATAATATAACTACTTTATTTTAAACAAAGTAATAAGGACTGTGTGAGTCGTTGCTGCCTGCAACCGCTCGCCGAGGTCCGCCGGTCCCGAACTAAGTGAGAACTTGTATCTCAAACCTCCTCTCAACTCAAGCTCAACTGGTTACTGTATTTAAAACCCTCCTCCTCTTTTCCCTGCTTCATCATCATACCCTGATGGCCATATATCTGTAACCTATTCATTGAGACTATTTCAATGAGCACAATCACGATATATTTTGACTACTGGCCCGTCTGAACCTGATGCTGCAGCATCCGGTTAAGGTTACCAAGTTGTAATATTGTTGATGTGTATGATGGTATCCTATACCAAATATCGAGCTGATTGTACCAGTGGAAGATGCTTTATACCTTCAGCCACTAAAAAGAGCTGATAATCTTTAAACGACTGAACCGATTTTCATAAGACATAACTAACAACACTCGATCACGTCAGCTTTCAAATAAAGACAATCGCATCAAAATCGGCCCATTCGCTTAGGTGCTCGATGCCGCAGACAGATGACACACAGATACGAACTTAAAACACCCTTCCTTTTCTCAATAGTGGGTTTAAAAAAGTATGGAGCTTACGATTACGATTCGGCAATGGCACTTACCGGTGTTCAGTCCGAGTTTGGCGAGAGCTTGCAGATTGTTATAAGCCTGAGGGGAGTTTAGATCCCCAGCGAGGAGTTCAGCGAGAGTGAAAGACGGGGCTGGGGATGCGTGCGGCGGGGGCGGCACGTCCTTTTCAGCGATGCTCGCTAGTTGCTGAAGATTGTATTCCACCATAGAAGGGAGAGTGGTGACACCAGTCACGCCGCCTACTCCCGGAACACTGTTCAGGTTGACCCCGGGCAGTACAGGGTTGCCAACGCCGACTCCCATAGCGGGCACGCCGGTAACTCCCACCATACCGCCCACTCCCGTCACGCCGGTCACACGACGAACCCCACTCAAAGACGGAAAATCATCGAACACGGGAGCGTTGGTCACGGACACGGCCGGTGAATGAGAATTGGACGCGACCGACACGATAGCGGAAGATTCACTGGCGCGCTTCTTCTCCTCTGCGAGTGTCGCTTCGGTACGGAAAGTGCCAAAGGTTTCCTCCGTGATCGAATCGAATTTGTCCACCTTGGTCACGAACTCCAAAGAATAGTCGACGTCGAACTGCGGCGCCCCCTCGAGCAAGCGGGAGAATTGTGAGGCGACGGTCTTCTTCAACATAACGATTTCTGTCCCGTCGCCGCGACGAAGAAGTCTGGCGGCGAACTTGCAAGCGCAATCGATGCGTTGAACGGTCTTATCGACGCGATCGAACAGATCCATGACTTTGAGCTCTCTCTCCTTGTGAAGATGCTCGAGTTCCTCGAGAGCTTTCTCGCGACGTCTCTCCAACGCCGCCTTGTAAGCATGAAAAGCCTCATTGATGACGTTCTCGGCTTCGTCTCGTTGGCGCTGCAGATCTCCGAGTGCATCATCGAGCCGAGCGGAAGCGCTGCCGGCGGTTGCAGCACGAGCGTTAGCTTCCACGATGAAATTACGCAACTCGGCGCGGAGGTTGGGTTCGGCATCGACGATACGCTCGCAACGATGTTCGCCGACTTTATGATCGACGGTCAGACACTCGCTGCAAGCGCCCACTTCGCACTCGCAACAGTAGAACTTCAGACTCTCGCCGGCGTGACGTGTGCAGAAAATCGGCTTGTGCACGGCGGCTTTCTCCTTCGACGACCTCAAAGCGTCGAAAGGTACGACTCGGTGGTTTTCGAAGCATCGCATGAATTCATGTGCAGAGTTGCAGTTGGAGCATAGAAAGTGAGAGCAATCGGTGCACCTTGCTACGGCGGGCTCCTTGCTCTTGCAGCAAGTGCATACTACGGACTGATCCATGGAGGACACATCCAAAATGTTGGTAATCACATAATCGGAAGGAAGTGAAGCTGCTCCCCCTCCAGGAACCTAAACAAAGAAGCCAGATAAAGTAATAGATTCACTATCAACTACAATAAAGTCATAGAAAATGGATTAACAATCACCTTGGTTTCTTGTTTGCAGATAGAGCATTCCACGGCCAAATCGAATTTCAGAGAATCACCAGCCTCATTTACCATCAACTTGTCAATGCAGGCTTCACAGAAGACATGAAGGCAAGACAACACGCGTGGACTGCATAGCTTATTGCTACAAAGACAACATAAAATTAAAGAATTATGGTTACTTATAATTCTTTGTACAACATATTATTTGTTTAGAAGCTATGATGCCACAGACATATAGGTATATATTCATTGAGACAATTCCAATGAAACTTGAAACCCATCAAAACCTGATGCTGCCGCTTCAGGTCTAGGTTACCAAGTCATTGCAATATTGTTGAAGAGGCAGGTTAATTTTTAATCGATCCAACCACCAATTTTCAATAGATGTAGCTAACACTCTTGATCACATTAGTTTGCAAACAAAAGAACTTATCAAAACCTGTCCATTAGTTTAGGTTAGGTGCTATAATGCCACATGCAGACACAACAGACGCGTTAAACTTATAACAACCCTTATTTATCAGTTGGTGGTTAAAATGACTTTAAATAAATAACCCCTTTGGTGCAGACAGTGGGCTTTATGACAATAAACCGAAAAAAAAAATGCTTATTTAATATATAGGAATATTTAATGTTTAAAACTTACTCGCAGATGCTACAATTCTGATCTTGTTTCCCATTATCAGTGGACTCCAAAGAACCTTCATCAAGACTAACCAGACCATCCCCATATAACTCCCCATTCATTTCCTCCATTTTTACTTATAATTACTTAAAGTATATGTAAATCCCTGACCGCACACAAGAATCTGAAAACAAATATTATAAAAATAAATACCTGATGATTAAAAACATCTCCTTCATTGTTTCATCCCAGAACAGTTTAGGCCATTTTCTTCATTTCGGTTAAACTTGTGGGACAAAATGACGAAGGAGCCTTAAAAATCCACAGGATGGAAGTGAACAATAGGTGCCCCAGGTACCATACCCCATCCCTATGAATTATTTGTCTTGAGCTCTCAATAAATTTAGGCTTTACATTATGGCAGAAATTCTCATTTTGTTTTTTACAACTTTTATAATTAATTTGACATGTTTGTAAGTATGTGTATCTTGCAAGTGAATATTATAGCAGTTGTCCTTAACCCATTGTGATGAAATTCTGCATACCCATTTGCCTGGGAACCAGTTAACCAGTTAATTTTTGTGTAGCCCATGATCAAATGAAAGGCTTTGCTGAGAAGAATGGCAAAAAAGCTTGTTTTTTAACTCAATTTAAGTAAAATCTTAAATTCAGGTACATTGTAGCAGTCTTGAAAAGTGGCTATTCTATAATATTTAGTTACCTAAGTAGGTAGTTGTATTGACTGAAATAATTCAAGGGTTGGGCTGAATTTGTTGATAGCTACATAGTTGGTAGACAACATTTTATTGAATGTAGATCTTTTGTTGTTCTTATCTCAGCATGTATATTATGAGTGGGATGTCTCATGACAATATTATACTATGTACAATGTACCTAGGCTATACCTACTTAAAGTTCTAGGAAAATCTGTGATGAAATCATTGATATAAAGAAAAGGGGAGATTGGGTACATTCTTCCAGCGCTTACTTACAACTGGCACGTGCAATTTGAAACAACAAAGATAGAAAGATGTACCTAATACTAAAGAGCGACCAAGACCAGGGCCGTCTTTACCAGGGGGTGCAAGGGGTGCGGTGCACCCGGGCGCGGAGCGCCCGGGGGCGCCTGTCGAGCGCTGAATTTTTGTATATTTCATTGAACTTAACGCTATTGCACAGTTTTATATACTTGTTACTTACGACAAATAAGTATGTATGCGCAAGCAAAAAAAAATATTCATCAACAATAATATTTTTTTTTTACTTTTATTACGCTTTCGGTGCTTGTCATACCGCATTACTACACTACACAAATAACAATTTTATTTAATACAACACGCGCGCAGCAAAATCTCTAATCCAAAGAGAGTGTATGTATGTACGTTTGACACGTTGCCGCCCGGTCGCCCGCACTTGAAGCAAAATGATCTCTAAGTCAATTGAGTGTAAGTTCATTTGAAATGGGCGCGCGGCGCGGCACCTGTGCGTCTGTCATGGGCGAGTAATTGCGCCCTTTGACATTGCCGCCCGGTCGCCCGCACTTGAAGCAAAATGATCTCTAAGTCAATAAAGTGTAAATTCATTCATTTGAAAGGGGGAAAAAATTACGTGTATTGTGTTTTCTTGGTAGACTAGGACCCCTTTTACACTGCAGTGTGTCGTCAGTCGCATGCCACGCTGCAGTGTAAACAAAACGAGGGCGCAGGCTGAGTCCCGCACCCCGGCGCAGAATAGACTTAAGACGGCCCTGACCAAGACAACAATTAACTTTACTGACGTGAATGGACCTAATGGGACCTAATTAGAGCTTTTTATTTTCTAGAAGCCTCATCATCCCTTTTCTTTAAATCAATTGATGAAATGAAAAACTTCAATGGCTTTTATTGAGACAAAAAACAAATTAGACACTTTTTCAATGGTTTTATTTTATTTTATTTGCATCAGAACTAAAAGGTATACACTAAATATCAAATCAATCCATCAACAGCAAAAGGGTAAAATTTCAAATAAAATTTGAAAAAAATTGGAACAAACTAAAATTTCTAAACAACAGGTCAAGCTTAATCTCAAATATGACATTTTGTGAATATACATATCTCTCAATCCATTGACAGATGCGGTCTTATATACATATAATATAGCAGTCCATCCAGGATACATACCTAAATTCAGTTCAAATGGTTAAGTATTTTTGGCATAACAAAATTTGTATACATACAACTAACATAATCCTTTACAAACACAGACATTACCCACACACATAACATTTAATATATGTTTTAACTATGTTATCATATTCTAATTAGAATTGCTAATAAGGAAACATGGTAAAAATATGTTATGTTCATTTAACAGTCTCGTGTCCATTTACTTATGCAATGATATAAGGTTATTTTTATTTCAGCTATCATTCAGTGAATTGAACATGAGAAAATGAGTGTCAGAATATTATATTATACAGTCCATAAACTATATCTATATTTATAATAGGCAGTCTTTTAAACTTGAACCTGAGAAAATGTGAGCAAGTTGCAAATTAAAATTGTAATCGGTAAGGAGCATTTACTAAAAACAATTCAGATGTCAAAGAGACCTAAACTGAATCTTGAACTCTTGATACTGGACACCATTTATACTTCGGAAAGAATTAACTTAGGCCCATTTGCATCAGCCTGGGTAAACATAATTTTCGCCGACTTAATCACTAACCCAGGTGTATATTCCTATTACTTACCCCATCAAGGATTAGTAGCAAAACTCTTAAAATTTTAAATATTTATTCCTATGTTAACTTACCTACATTTAATTAACCCTTATCACAGAACAGACAAAAATACTACATATAGAATGGATACTGTCATCTGCCCACCAAAATGGCCTTCCTCACCCCGCAAGCCAGACTGAGCTCTTGACAAGCCCCACTTGGGCTGGGAAATCACCTCACACACACTCCATGCAAAACTCCATGTGTACAGTGTCTGTGTAGTAGGTAGTTATATCGTCACTTTCGTATGGGAATTGCGTTGTGTGGCTAGGGTGCCCTAATTTTCATACAAGTGGACCTTAGAGAGCCCTCAAGTTATTCAAAATTACACATACTGTTATTTATATTTTGTGCCCACATTGTAAATCAAGCTCATGGCATGAAATCAAGTCATTATACTGTGTGCTTTATGCTGTTATGGTTTTAAATTATATTTTCAGATATAAAAAAATATGGCTCTTATAACACATTCTTAGAACACATAGATAATTAGATACACCTAAGTACATGATGCAAAATATAAGATAAAATGGTACATAAGCATTATTCTAATTATGTTGTAAATGTGTTGAACCTTAGTAGGTATATATAGCTTATTGGACCTAAATAGATTTTGAAAACTTATTTTAATCTAATTTCAGTATATTTCATTTGGAATGGCATGGAATCGATAGTTATTATTCATAATAACCCAAATCATGACTTTGGGTACCAAGTACTATCTACCAACTCATTTTTTAATCAGGGAATAGGTACCTCTACTCTACATCATAAATAAGATTTTAATGAAGAACTCCTGGAGAATTTTTATTTTGCGGATTTAACCTACTAAACGACGTGTTTAAAATTATTGAATCCATATAAGATGAAAATCATATAAAATATCCTCAGTTGTACCAAAATAATTGTACGTAACGTACAAACGCAATGCACCATGCAGACAATGGCGAAGGTCGATAGTACGTTTCCACATGTTAATCAAGGAATATTACATGTACTACATAATTTTTGGCAATTAATTAGTGAAGTAAGAAAAAAGAATAGTGTTAAAATTGATTTACTAACCTTAAAACAATTCAATTTGCAGCAAAAGCAGACAATCAATGCAAAGAATGTTCTACCACGCCGTAACCATGAGAAAACTCATCACTTTGTAAATAAATAAAAAATGAGCATCAAGTCTCAATAGTTATTTTTTTTTAAATAAAATGGTTTCTTCGTTGAATTAAATTAAAGTTTTGTCACGTTCTCATTTTAAAAAGGCGAATACATCACGGTGTATTGATTTTCTGCGTAGTCGGTTAGTTCGTACCGTTGCGCTTTGCGCTGTTTTTAGGGATGTGATGTTGAATGCTGAATGTTGCTATTACTAATTTAGAGTTTTTAACTTCGAATAGATATCGATATTTATTTAGGGTCTGTGCTGAAATGTATTATAAGGTACCAATAATGGAGGGGTTTCAGGAAAATTTCCTACACCAGATGTCACTGAGAGATGACCTTGTCCTTGGGGGACCCCAAAGATAAGGATGACTATAAATAATATTATATAATTAATACACCCAACAGCTTACATATGCAAAATAATTGATGAATTAAATCTGGACAAACCTAGATTGAAGCGCAGAAATGCAAAAGTGACCAAAAATATTTATATTGTAGGTAGTTTTAAATAAGCGTATTTCATGTTTGGACGGGCCGGCTGGCTCAGCCGGTAGTGCCCCTGCCTCCTGAGCCGCAGGTTCCGGGTTCGATCCCCGGCCAGGACAAATATTTGTGCGTGTATTAATAGTCTCAAATATGTTTTTTTGCAAATAATTGCTAATAAATGATTGCATTGTAAATAAAATCATTTTCTCCCGTTTTCATCCGTAAACTTGATAGAAATTCTGTGATGAAATAATATAATGTCCCATTAGGACAATGGACCCATGGGACGTAGTTGTATAATTTATTTCTAAATTTCCTAGTTTTGTTCCCTAATTTTTTTGTGATGATTTTTTTTATATTAATGCAAGTAAATTTAAAACCTAGTCTCACTTTCGATGGATATCTCTAACACAAAAAAATCAACTTGAAACCTTGGGCTGGCTAATGGGTTTTAAGATTATATCCTTAAAAAAGGATCTTTGGGCAATAATGAGGTACGAGCTCCAAAAATCTCTGGGCACAAGGAGGATCGGATGGATATGAGAGGAAACAAATAATATCGAGAGAATATAACAATATCGATTTTAATTTTATGAGCTAGAATATTATTAAAATCTCATCCCTAAAATGAATACACATGAGGTGATGAAGGCGGAGGATGAAGGAGTCGAAGGAGTCAATGCAGAATCCTTCATGATGACAAGTATCAATAATGATAGTGACATGCAATAAAATCTTGACACATTAGTGTTTTCAGTAAAATACCTTGACCCAAAATAAAATAATTAATTGAAATCCTTGTTGGAAATATCGTCGCAAGGATTTCTTTGGATTTCTTCACTGCTGCCCATAAAAATATTATGGTGCGCGGTAGCCCCTTTAAGTTATCAAAAACTATTTCATACGCAACCGTTGATATAAGGTTCACTACATTTATTGTTTGTGTGAATATGTAAATGTGTGCTGTATGACGTATACCATATTATTTGTTTACCTCACCCTGCGAAACATTTAGAAGCTATAATAAAACATAACATAACATACATTCACGCCTTTTTCCCGAAGGGGTAGGCAGAGGTGTACCCAGGACTCAGTCCCATAGTAGATATACCTACATTTCGCCAGTATGTTATTGGTCCCATGTAATAGGGGGCGAACCTATTGCCATCTACCGGGCACAGTTCCAGACTCCAGGCAGTTATTGAGATAATTCATAATGGAAAAATCCAATATATCACTTTGCCTGACCTGGGGATCGAACCCGGGACCTCTTGATTGGCAGTCGAGCATGCGCCTTCTACGCCACCGAGGCAGAAACTATAATAAATTATTTTAAAAATTAAAGCCCATAAAAATATTAAGTAAAAGGCACAAAAATCAAGCTTTCTGTATATAAATAAAGTGTTTATCTATCTAGCTATAATAATAATAATAATAATATGTATTTATTTCAGACACATGATCCATAGTTAAAAATAATATATATAATAAAATAATGTTTTTAACATATAAAAATATGTTAAGTCGCAATTTGAAGCCATCGTCGATATATACGTTCCAGTCAGCAGCAGTCTGTCAGCCAGGCTCCTGATAATAGTATTCCTACAGCTATGACGGGGATATTATTATTATTTAGCACAGAACAGATAATAATACTACCTTATACTGTACATATGGGACATGTAATATATATATTTGTTCTAAATATTTCATAGCAGTACATAATATATGGTACGTAATATTATATGGTAACATATGGTATATTTAAGGAATCTGAATAAAAAAACTTTAGCATGCGTTAGTAATGTTGTCTTATTTGATAAACTTAACTTACCTATTTTATTTTCCTCTATTTCGTTTTTCAAGGACAATTGACAATACAATGGAAACACTTAACTATTTGACTCGCATTGAATGACACTCATAATATGTCAAAATCGGTTGAGTCGTTTAATGCTGTAGGAAGTAGGAAGGCCCAGAGAAACCTCATACCCAACATACATACATACTCTGGAAAAACATAACCCTCCTTCTTCGCAGTCGGATAAAAAATGAGTTCTGCAAGTAGTAGTGATGGATTAAATACCATTCGCATTCAGTATTAGCTTTATTAGCGAAAGCTTAATTTAGCACATAGCAAATTAAATGAAGTTGCGAAATTCTGTGAATGTGAATGAAGTGAATTCATCGCGAAATTATTAGCAATTTGGTAGGCACGGTTAAGCAATTATTATCTTTATTTGCTTGTTGTTAGGATCGTATATTGAATGAACGTGTATGATTATTTAATTCGTTAAAATTAATAGCAGGGCGGTGTGAAGTGCGAGTTATCGTCTTAGCAAATAGAATAGCAATAGCAATTAGCATGTTATGATTCATTAATTCGCATGCTTATGATATTAATGTGAATAAGTAATCGCATTAATTACCATCACTATAGCTTAAGGCAAGGAACTTCTACCCAAAGGGAACGCACGCTGTTATACATAGAAAGAGTCAGAGCGAGAATCACCTCGATAGGTCATTTGTCCCTTTCTAGGGTTGAAATCATCGCCGTTACAAATCCCCAACAGTTTCTATAATAATTAATTCCTGAATAGTATCACACCGTCTGTTCTGTGATATCATTAAAAAAACATTGACATGTCATGTCAAATGGCGGTAGCTCCAATCTTTTTTATTTTTAAAGTAATTTATTTGCAATTCACAATAATTTCAAGAAAAATGGTAATTTTAAGCTAGTACTACATCTAGCACACGTGTGCCACGTACGTATGTAGTTCTAGCTTAAATGTTCAGTTTCTCATTGTAGAAATGAATCCCTGAATGTGGCAGTTAATTTCACAGATAAGCATTGTATTTGGTTTAGTCGTCCTACTAATTTATTACATTTTAATTGGTTCAGATCATATTTTTACTAAATGTTTCCCAATTTATAATATAAATATAAACAGTGAAGGTTTTGAAAATATTAAAAAATACGTAGTTTAGTAGTTTGTTATTAGTATTAATAGTTTGTAAGAAACGGGGAAAATAAGTTATCCCCATGTCATGCTTGGCGGGCTGGGTACACCTCTGCCTAATCGTTCGGGGCTCCGGGAAAAAGCGCATTTATATTGTGTTATTGATGTCGAAAAAAAATGCAGACCATTTGGCGTCCGCTGCATAAATTAATAAAGTTATATGAAGACAATGTATAACCAAATTGTTCCTTTTGATCGTTTTATCAATTTGACTTTATATTGTTGTTACCCGTGCCGGCTTCGGCACGGGTAACTACATAGTACTAATAAAACTACAATAACTTGTTTATTTTAGTTTTTTACTGGCATCACAGAAATATCACTTACTTACTTCAACTTACTTGTCAAAATCAATGCCAACGCCAACTGCCAACATTGTCATTCATAATTCATTGTAACTTGTGTCAATTTGTCAGCGTCAGCGTCAGCAGTAATTTACAATCCAGTTTTAGAGTTACTATTACTGACCTATGAAATAATTTAGGCATTCTTTAATAATAACTTCCTACGTGATACGTGTACTGTGGCTCAATATTCAATTTAAAGGTTAATTTCTATCTAAGAAATTTATATATTAATCGTGATATTATTATCATGACCTTCATACCTAAGTGGGAGGAATTTGAAAAGTTAGCAGAAATGCTATACATACAAGACCCTGTAAATACAAGATACAGCATCAAATATTCTCATTCAAAGGGTGTATGTATAGTTAAAATAACTGATAACGAAAAGGTAATTATTTACTTGCCTGTGATAATTAGAAAATACAGAAAAATCATATAATTTTACATAGTCTTAGCCTTAACATTGTCAAGGCTTCTTTTATTTTGACTTATTTACTGTGGTCTAGTAGGTACTCTCTTCCTCCTAATTTTTTTCTAAAATATTTATTGTAACTAACCTATAGAATAGTTTTATACATAGAATAAATCCTAATCTATATTTTACATAATATACAGCTCTACAAAAAAAACCTTTTTTTTTTGTTGCCCTGGATATCATCCACAGTACTAAAATATCATCGCAAATTTTTACGTTTTCAAGTGCCTAGATTACGAATATATTCATGAAAGTTCTCAATGTGCATATCTTATAACAATTAAAAGAATAGCTCATAAAAGGTGTTTTATGGAAATATAAAAATTATATATTATTAGGTATGTGTTTCCTAGAAGGGTTAGTCAGAGTACCTATGAGTAGTAGGTAGGTACCAGATATGTTTTAAGTCCCATGTTATAGGAGCAACAACAGTTACAAATGCACTGCCATTTCAAGATAATTACTGGATAACTATGTTGTGTGATGCCCTGGAGTAAAATATTGCATGAAGTTATTGACTGTATTATTAATTAAAATGGTTTGATTATAATAATATATTGAAATTCTATGGTACTCCTGTTGCCCACCGTTGCACTAAACCAACAAGTTTTTAAAAAACAACATTACCTTCCTACATAATATTTTAATATCCTATATTTATTTTCAGTGTCTCAAGTACAAAACTGAAATACAGCAGGATGTCAGGAAAATTGACCAGTTTGTATCAAATTTAATCAGGCACATGGCATCTAATGATAACTGAATAATATATAAAGTAAAAATATAAAAGTAATAAAAAAAACCTATAAAGTTCTTAAAAAATATTATTGTGTTTATTTTATGTATGTATGACATAAGACTTACTTAAAGTGTTAATTGATAAGGTATGTCTTAGATAAAGTAGAGGTAAGTAGGTATTATAATAATGCTACCCTTCCTACATATTACATAGATTCTTATAAACATAATAATATACAATATAAACATATAGTATACCAACAAGACATACATTTATGGGACTATAATCACACTTATTTAGCTCTGTTCAGCTTTTGTACATAGAAAACCATGATTTTGTATGAGATGAGTCTAGTTCCGTTCAGCTGAAGGGATGGTTCAGCCAATATCATTTTCCATACAAACATTGAGGAACCGATGATGGTAATAGAAGAGTGAAGAGATATAATTTCTTAATAAGTATTTAAGTATAAAATAATAATTATTAAAGTATAAAAGTATAAAGTATAAGTATTTAAGTATAAAGTTAATAGGTATTCAAGTATTTTATTTTAAGTAACAACTAGTTATAAAGTGGCGTTTGGCTAGTTTCACTACAAAAAATACATTTTAAAACTGCAAATATGTATTAAAGTCTCCTTAGGAATTCCAAAATTCTGATAAATACCTATTTGCCGTTTTAAAACATATCTTTTGTAGTGTAACTGGATAAATGCGACTTCATAATATTGACTGCCTCGGTGGCATAGAGGGCGCATGCTCGACTGCCAATCAAGAGGTCCCGGGTTCGATCCCCAGGTCAGGCAAAGTGGATATATTTAAAATTATAATAATATTGGAATATTGGATTTTTCCATTAGGAATTATCTCAATAACTGCCTGGAGTCTGGAACTGTGCCCGGTAGATGACAATAGGCTCGCCCCCTATTACATGGGACCATTAACATACTGGTGAAATGTGGGTTTATCTACTATGGGACTGAATCCTGGGTACATCTCTGCCTACCCCTTCGGGAAAAAGGCGTGAATGTATGTTATGTTTATGTTATAATTTTTGAACTACTGAATCTAGAATTATAACTAGTCAAAATTCTTAATTTTGTCACTCGCCGACTGACTGATCATCAAAACTCTAAAACACATCTTACAGACAGAAGCTTCAAATATAGAATACAATTAGTATTTGTATAAATCAGGGAAAAACTAAAATATTTTGTAATTTCCAGTTTTTTAGATACGCCAACTACATAAATAATTTTGTAATCCCATATAAAAACGTATTGGATTACAAAATTACATTTGCAGTTAATGAATCAGTGTACCTGTATATGTATAATATAATAATTTAATGGAATAATAGGTGTAGATAGGTACATAGGTACATTAATTGTAAAATGGTCAACTGAATGACTACCTCGGTGGCGTAGAGGGCGAATGCTCGACTGCCAATCAAGAGGTCCCGGGTTCAATCCCCAGGTCAGGCAGTGTTAAATATTGAATTTTTCCATCAGGAATTATCTCAATAACTGCCTGGAGTCTGGAACTGTGCCCGATAGATGGCAATAGGCTCGCCCCCTATTACATGGGACCAATAACATACTGGCGAAATGTGGGTGTATCTACTATGATGGGACTGAGTCCTGGGTACACCTCTGCCTACCCCTTCGGGAAAAAGGCGTGAATGTATGTTATGTTTTATGAATGAAATAGCAAGAATGGATGTCGCATTCTTTCTATTTCATTCAGTCTGAAGTTGTACCAAAATCCTGCAAAGTAATAAAAGTAGACTAAATTGCCCCAAATTGCCATGAAAGAAAGAAAAATAATAATCTTAACCGCTGCCGGCGCAGGAGCACGTGTGCTTTACGAAAATCCGTTGTTGGTATTCAAGAAGTAGAAGGTACCGGAAAGGAGAAAAAGTAGGACCATAAAATTAATTCTTTATTAGGACTATCTACAAAAAGACATGAGATGTCATCAAAAACAAAATTTGTAAAAAAAGCCAAGTCTCGCAACTCAGTTCTTCTACGTTAAAAAGTTGAAACCATGTAATACCAAGTCGGTAACTTTGTTAAGACCTTCTGTCTTAAGTTATTATGTAATTAGCTAGCCTAACATGTTTTATGGACCATATTAATATTAAAAATCATTTATGTTTTAAATAAAATAGATTGACTTGGCAATCGCACTAAACATTATTTATAATATATTATGTATTACTTGTGAGTTAAGTACATTGTGTTTTCATGCGAATGCAAATTAATTATTTGGTGACATGCGTATTATAATTCGCATACATATTAATTTAATAATCGACTATGATTATTAAAAATCATGCCCGGATTTGCTAACGCTACTCCATATTTTTCGAAAAGCTTTGAGAGGAACAGTCTCACAAGCCACAAATTAAGAATTGAATTGAATTGAGAGGAACAGTCAAACACAATAATTATTGGTCTCTCTTACTCACGTTGACTTTTATTTATTGCTGTCTTATTTTTTCACAGATGTAGGATTTCAAGGAATTTCTGTATAAACATACTTTTTTTTTTCTTTTATGGACCCACACGAATTTATTGCCAGTGTCAAGTTATATTAATTTTTAAGTTCATAAAGTTAATTCAGAGTCAGGGCAAGCCGAGTCAAGTCACAGCTCTAGTATAAATAGTGGTGGTCACAGAATAAAAGGAATGTGTTGGTCTTTACAAGAAGCTGCCGGAATTTTTGTGGGAACACGAAAAATCACATTTCAACTCTCGCATCACTTGCCAAGAGACTTGTGTATCTTCGAAAACACTCAACACGTAATATTCCACCTATTATTACACGTTAACACTCGAAAATGCACCGATAATTGATAAAGATACGGGAGCCAAACTGTACTCTTCGGCCTCCCCCAAAACTCCATATACGTACTTATAATAAGTATAATATAAGGTAAATACAATACTAGCTGACTAGCTGTGCCCCGCAGTTTCACCCATATAGTCGATGTAGCGTCCGTGGTCCAGCGGGAATATGCCTGACTTTAAATCCGGAGTTCCTGGATTGAATCTCACTACGTTGACTCTAGGCCTGGACCTCGCCTGGGCGCTACCGTGTTTCGGATGGCACGTTAAACAGGAGGTCCCAGCTGTTTCCTTGATATGTAGGGGGCAGTCGTTAGGTCATGTCGGGGGCCTTGTAGGAATCTTGGTGACCTGAAACTCTGACATATGGGTTGTCCACATAACCCATATGAATTGACTCGAACCCGTTCTGTTAGAGTATAAATTCAAATTATTATTATTAACGTTCCAGTGGGCATATTGGGATAAAAAAGTACCCTGTGTGAAGTAATAAAGCAATACAACGTCATTGCCTGTGTGTAATCCCAGGGTCGAAACTATCTACATAAATAATAAGTACCGAATTTCAGAAAACCGATTTAGTAGTTTTGGCGTGAAAGACTTAAGCCAAATTTTAACAAATCCATCCATCCTTGCAAATTATATTCGCATCTGTAATATTAGTAGGAGTAGGATATATTAGTAGAATTATAAAAGACTTGATGTTATATAAAGCACAGAACACAAAGAAATACGTTCAAGAAGTAAAGATATAAATTGACTTGAATCCTACTACGATGGGTGGATGGATGGTTTGTTCACTCATTTACATCAAAACACTGAAAAAAAAACTTATCGTGTAATCATCCAGCTTATTGAAAAAATAAAAACGTCACAAGTAATGTAATGTCAATGTCAGCGATGTTGACGGCCATTGGACATGTTTAATTTGCTGTCATACTGTCATGGAGTGTGAAACATAAATAAAGCACAGAAGTTTTTATAAAAATCATGACTTAATACTCAGGCCTAAACGTATAATATGAAATAATATACCTAAAAACATAACTACCACTCAAATATTTGTTTTAATTAATGACATTATGGATGGTTTAATTCACGCGGCATTGGAGGCTGAGGTACTTTCTTCTCTCATTATTTTTACATCTCTGAGTTGCATGCGTTGTTATTGCATTTAAATATTTCGTGGACGTTGTTTATTTTAATTTTTAGGTCATACTTAATCGGGCAAAACATGTGAACAACACGAGAGTGTCACAATTTGGCGGAGGTGTCCCAGACCATAAGATGACTTGGACTCACGATAAAATGCACCTCGCGGAGTCCGTTGATGAGACACGAATGAAATTTCAGCGGAATTCTGTCGGCTCGTCCTCTAAGACTACTGAAAAATTTGATTTATTCAAAAAGCTGCATGAACTATATAATGAGCTAAGTAGAGATGATACTGCACAGATAAACTATGTAAGTACCCATGTACCCATGTAAATAATTTTACTATTCACCTGAATATTACCTTGTTTACTAGAAGTCTTTTTTATTAATAATAACTGTACATAATGCCCCCTGTGGTTTTATCCACTGAAAAGAACCCATATTATGTTATTCCATGATCTGTTACCTTTATACCAAATTTTAGTTTCATTGGTTTATTAGTTTGTGGGTGAAGCATATACACATTTATCTATCCATACAGTATTTTGTAGTGGGATATTCAACATAGATAAACATCTCTCTGTGAGATCCAGAGTGATAGTCTAAAGAGGGTTCTCAAAGCAATGTAATGCAGTATTTGTTTTAAACAAAATTACTTCTATAAATTCATAAATTTCTTTTTTGTTATTTTCTGTATTGTGATACCAATAAAGAGTTATCTATTTTATTCTATAATACACTGAAAGATTTTTAAGTAAAAACCCCCAGTAGTTTGTTTTAGTTGTAGTTTTTCGTTCAAGTATTTTGCGTTGTAGTCCCATTCAAAAAACTCACCCAGCATATTTTCTTTGTGTTACAGCAAGGTCTCAAAACTACATCATATCTATTAGAAAAGTTGTTAGCAACATATAATCTCAATACACTGATAATTAACTTGTACCCGGGCAATAAAGGATATTCATTATCACTAAAAATTAATGGTAATACACAAAATTTGAATCCTCCTGATGGACATGTAAGTGTAACTTTATTATTATAACATAGTTTAGGGCAAAACAGACATCAGCGGGCGAGAGACAGGTTGAGTGTCAAATACAAAGAAATACACCCGTCCTGTGCACGTTATAGTGTTTTGTCCTTTGTACAAATACAAAGAATGCAATGTCATCCACACGACCCGTGCTCGTGGAAAAGTGTGCATGCTGCATGCATGCACAATGCCTATGCCTAAGCCAAAATCCAGAGTGAAAATTAAAGCCCTTGTATATCATACAGTGTGGGGCAAGAGAGCTTAACGCGCCTCTTGCTTTGCCCTGTACCTTAATGTGTAGGGTCAATGACCGTTTTTCTCTCTGCATATGAGACACAGTATATCTGGAACTCTGAATGTGTACCTTAGTCTGCATCCCAGAATACATTTTATTTAACAAGCCTCTTTTGCTTAAACATTAAAGAATAAAATATATCTTGATAAGCTATAATAAATAGTTACGCTGGAAAACACACCTTGTGTTTTCTTAAATCTAAAAGACATCAAGTGTTTCTAGAGCCTAAACAACTGACACGTAATTCATGGACTTTACTTGAATAAGTCCTGTAGTTAAAGTTAATATACATTCTCAAGCTAATAATACAATAATATAAGTTAACAGTGCATTTCAAGTGTCTTGATCCTGTTATTAAATGAAAACAAACCAACAGGGATCAAGCCAAGACGAAACCTTAATAGAAACTCCAAGGTGGCCATATGAAGAAGAAGAACTACTTAGCTACATAGATAATGAAGAGTTACCAGTTATTTTATTGGATTTATTAGAATCAGAGCACTCCTGCCTGTTCTATTCGGGATGTATTATTGCACAAGTCAGGGACTATAGACAAGCTTATCCCAGTTTTGTGTGTGATACACATCATGTGCTTTTAAGGCCTACAAATCAGGTACCTAAGAACTAAGTGGAAACTAAGGCTAACTTGCACCAACTAACTTTAATAATAATCAATAGGCCATGAAAATATCTGATTAGACCAAAATTATACATTATACTATTTTATAATCTGATAAAAATGGTGACTAAGAATGGTGTTAATATTAATGTGCAGCACATAATATTGGTCTGACTAGAGCAGTGGTTCTTAACCTTTTAGAGTTGAAGGACCATTTTACGAAGTTGCTGACTTGCAATGGACTACTACCTGACTTCTGAATCCTTGGTTCAGTGCTATTCATAGCAAGCATTGCATAGCATAGCATAGCATTGCTAACAAGTAATATAAACAAGCAAGTTAATAATATTTTATTGGTTTATATTTGGTTATTGCTTAAGTAAGTTGGTGCAACTCAGCCTAAGACTAAGACAATGTTAACGGAATGTTCAGAATCAGATAATTTCACCTGTTGAAGTTACACTTAGTGTTATTTTAGTATCTGTGGTCTAAATTAATTATATGTGGCAAACAAGCAGACAGGACACCTGATAGTGAGGGGTTACCGCTGGCTATGGATACCTGCAACACCAGGGGTATCGCCAGTATGACGCTGTGTATGTGCTGACCCTTCAACACTATTCACTCTCCTTTTGAAGAGCCCCATCCCATCCCATCTAACCATATCATATTAAAAAAGAGAACCTACACAAGGAGAATGAACAAGAGACATAATATGGCATATTATCATCATCATCTCAGCCATAGGAAGTCAACTGCTGGATATAGATCTCCCCCATAAATTTCCATTTATATGGCATATAATTTTATAAAACTGCTTTTACTTTTTGTTGGCTTACTGTAAAGCTTATTTTTTAATGTGTTCCAGAGCATAATAACAGATGCAATGTGTATAGCAAGTAAATGTGGGTGGGCTGGGGAGGAGAGAAGTGCTTTAGAAGCTGTGGAGGCGGCATTAGTTCACGCTACTGCGCCTCCATTGTGTTTAGACCCTCGGCCTGCTGTAGGTCTCTTAGCTGCTAGGTTACATGCAGCGCCAAGACTGTTAAATACTCCACGGATACGAAGGCAAGCGAGAAAGTTTTCACAGGTCAGTCAGTCAAGTTTCACTATTTTTCTTTCAGTTTTCTCAATTTCGTGCCTCAATATATATTTTCCTAATATATGATTTGATACTATCATGATTGTACACAATAGGATCACTTTTTCTCATAAATTCAGGCAATAATGGATTATTAGAAAATATGCTATGATAGTCATGTGAGTGTTTAGATATAATGTGAATGGTGGGCCATCAGTAAAATTTCAGTAAAACATGTTTCAGAAGTACTTTTTTTACTAAATGTAGTACTACGAAAATATATGGGTTTTTCAGGATGATTCAATGTTTAATGAGTTACCCGATATTTCGACGCAGTTGCATGCGCCATGATCACGAAAGAACTCAAAAAACGTCGAATCATGGTAATTATCTCGTAAAAAGTGATCCTATATATATTTTTAGTAGCTAAATTTCGTGTACCCCTAAATCATATTTTACTGAAGGGCATAGGCCATAATAAAGGCCCATCATTCACATCTGTTTAAGCACTCACATGACTATCATAGCATACCCATTCTTGCCTAAATTTGTGAATATTTCTAAGACATGATTTATTAATCTCTTAATTTTCTTACTTCGTAATAAAATAATATGACTTTATTTTTAATTGTGCTGAGATCATCATTTAGAATTATTGGAGTTTAATTCCTTTGATTTAGCTTCTAATTCAGGACATTTGTTCATAGGTTGCAATAAATAGGAAAAGAAAATTGGATCAGTTTACACATCACCATGGCTTGGAACTCTTAGATTTAATACATCGACAGAGAGCTAAAAACAGCAGACAATCTGTACCCCATACAAGGCTGACTTCTAAATATCCTAAGAAACCACCAGAGGTAATTGTAGAAAATATAATAATTCATCTTCTTAGGCGTTGTACACGTATGTAAGGCTAGGTGTGCCCCACGGTTTTACCCGAGTCGTCTTCGTTCCCGTGAGGAAATATTGGGATAAAAAGTACCCTATGTGTTATTCCAGGATCTAATTTATCTACATACTGAATCTCAACCCCATTGGTTCAGTAGTTTTGGCGTGATAGAGTAACAAACATCTATCCATCCTCACAAATTTTCGCATTTATTATTAGTAGGAAGGATAATTGGATGATTCAAGCGCTGCTTGAATAAATTCAGGCTATAATATCTACGTTTATCGCTGAAGATTCAAGCGCCCATTACACCCAGGCGGAATTTAGGTAGTGCAAGACGCAAATTGTGCATGCATGCCCATAGAAACTACACTACCCACGCAAGGTAGTAAGGTAGGTGAGGTTGCCTTGGATCTTGGCTGAGGGGCGGTAACTGCATAACCTAGGCGACAGTGTGCCCCGATGATGTGTCGTCTTTTAGGTTGAGTTGTCTGTGAATTTCTATTGTAGGTTTATACTTTAGCAGAACAGTTTTCATCAAGTAACCAGTTCTATTGTTTCACAGGTGTTCAAAGCAATAGAGCCACCCAAGATGGACCCCTTACCACTAGGACCTCCTTCAGAACCGAGCGGTCCATTAAGGCTGGCTCGAGCTTACGAAAGACCGCGCCCCACACACGACTGCCAACCGTTATTAGTAGAAGAATACATATTAGAAACAGAGAAATCACCTCCCCAACCAGGCACGGGCTGCTTTCATATAAAACTGTCGATATTGCAAAGGCCGTCCGATCAGGAATTCCTGGGAGAGTTGTATGTGGATAGAGATCACGTGGAGGGCGAAAGGAATGGTGCGGCGTGTAGGTTTTCGTTAGGTAAGTGTTTTATTTTCAAAAAGGAATAATGATTTTTTATAAGGCTTTATATGGCACGAGTGTACTTAAGAATGGCTCGCCTCTTAAATGACGCGTGTCGTAATGCGTATGAGCATTGTAGCGTCCTATTCACCGTGTTTCGGATGGCACGTTAACCTGTAGGTCCCGGCTGATTCCTATAAGATATGTAGGAGGCAGTCGTTAGGTCATGTTGGAGGCCTTGTAAAGGTCTTGGTGACCTAAAACTGATTATATGGCTAGTCCACATAACCGATATCAATTGAAATTATGGCAAATTATCTTGTGGTAAAATGTGTCTTCAAAATAAAATTTAATTGTGTTCGAAGATTTCGGCATTGTGATCGCAAAAAATAAAAAATCAGGATAACACCTTATCGCAAGGCCAGGTTTTATAAAAAAATATGCAAAATCCTTTGGTAGTAATATTAATAAACATAACATACATTTTGTTTATACAATCACACCTTTTTCCCGAAGAGGTAGGCAGAGGTGTACCCAGGACTCAGTCCCATAGTAGGTACAACCACATTTCGCCTGTATATTATTGGTCCCATGTAATAGGAGGCGAGCCTATTGCCATCGACCGGGCACAGTTCAAGACTTGCCTGACTTGGGGATCAAATCCGGGTCCTCATAATCGGCAGTCAAGCTGGCACCCACTACGCTTGTCATAATGCGGATGACAAAATCTCATTGTGTATGAAGATTTCGGTATATGACCGGCGATAATAAAAAATCAAGATAGCCTCTGATCGCAAGGCCAGATTTCTGTTAATTCTGAGTGGTAAAATTTATGAAATGTTTTCTATTTCAGGATCTAGATTACACGCTAACAAATACATTCAGCAGTTCACGGAAATATTCACAGAGGAGGGTAGGAAATCAGTAAGAATAAAGCACATAGTGCCCGGCCAATTGCCAAGGGTATCATTTACCGGTGGCATGAGAGAATTGGTGAGACAAGTAAATTATCATTTTCTGTGTTTTACTAATATACATACGCTTTTTACTAATCTATGTGACGCTGAGCTTCCTTGTCTTGCCTGTCCATTGGAATGTTCTATGGTCAACATTGGAATGTCTTTCATGAGAACACAAGTGATCATTTTCCATCAAAATACACATACCGTCTTAGCCCCATTTTGTAATAACGATTGATAACTTACTCATGCCTACCAATGTACATATTTAGAATACATTTCGGACAGTGCGCTGCGGAGATACACGATTTGATTCCGCCATCCCCCTTTCACCTTTGGACGACGAGACGTACGGATTCATGTCATCCGCATCTCAACTATGATTCCGACTCGTAAAAAGCGGTTCAAGTCACCATTTATTGTTCAAACTGCCAAGGAATGTACACGTTGCCAGCGTCATTGTTTCCCGAAAAGTACAATCTGGAGGTCTTTAAATCAAGAGTGAATAAATCTTCTAGGCAAGCACCGTTGACCGCGTCGTAACTTGCCATCTGTGCATCAAGTGCTGGCCTATTCAGTAATAGTAAAAAAAAAAGACAAAAAGACAGAACTTTTGTCTATCTACTTTCGTGAAAACTATCGTGCGCCTATTCAGCTGCTACCATATCTAAAGGGATTAATTAGGATAAAGATAACCTTAGAAAAATAAATCAAGTAAGAAAGATTCCCGCGATGTTGAAGTAACGATAAAACACTAAATATTCATAGACTTCAAATGATCGACTTTCATCCCGCGTTCCGATAAGTGATATAATCAATTGATTCTGCAAGAAGATAGAATCCTGGCATATTGACATGCCTCGCCTTTGTCTCTACATCTTTGCTCAACGGTTTTTACTACTTAGCAAGGAAGGTTGGCGTTGCTAGCTCTCATTTCGTTTATTTACGACTTTCATATCGCTGCAAAGATATATTTATTTCACCCTTGACCTCTTGTATTAAGACATTTCAATATTTCTAGGGTCAACAAATGTTGCTGCAGCAAAGAAACGCTGCAGCCGCCGCAGCGGCCGCGAGCAGTTCTGTACAGACACATGTAAACACCACACCTATTGTGTAAGTATATCTTACTAGCTGTGCCCTTCGGTTTTACACGCGTAGGCATAGTTCCCGTAGGAATATTATAATAAAGGTGAACGCACATCTATCCGAGCCGAACTTTAGAATAGAATTTTATAATTATTTATATGAAATCCAATGAAACCTCGCACACTTGTCCGATTCGGATGAGTACCAAGATTTGATGCGGATGTGCGTTCACCTTAAAAAGTACACTATGTCCTTTCCTGTAGTCTCATCTATCTGTATACCAAAGTTAATAAAAAATTGACAAGCGGTTTAGTTGTGGAATCCACGACTAAACCGCTAATTAACTCTTAACAGAAATTAACTCTTAACACACTTAATTTCGCATATTTATGAAATTAGTACGGATTTACCATTTCGTATCCGGCCAACTGTATCCGGTCCGTAACTTTAACCACAGAATAAATAATAATACGATTTTAACCTATATTTTGCTTGAGCAGTACGGGTAGTTTGTTGCTTAAAACACACGCGATCAGTCAAGAATACCAGCTACAAGATAAAACCAAAATGTAACCGATAACAATATCGTTATTATAATTGGCTAAAGAAAAACCAATATTTCAGAACGTCAGCGATTGCGCCGACACCGAATACTCACACTACTCGACAGTTACCTATACTGGTTGGTATATTTTAAAAATAACTGTATAACGAATTCTAATAAGTGATAAGAGAACGCTGTGTCATGTTAGAAGATGTAGTGAGAAAGATAAAGGAATGCTGAGGTGGTTCGGACATGTCGAGGTGATGGATAAGGCAAGTGTGAATGTTCAAGTCAGTAGAGGTCGACCTAAGCGTACTTTTAATGAACAAGTTGATGTCCTAAGGAAGGGCCAAGTCAAAAGTACCTAAAAACAACGTGCATGTATGAAGAATGTCATAAAAGTGGATGAAGCGAAATCTGTGTGTGAGGATCGTAGTAAGTGGAGAGAAATAGTCTCTGCCCACACCAACGGGAACAAAGCGTATTCTATGTATGTATGTAACAAATTCTAGAGAGTAAAAGGCCTAGCTCGAAGTTTCTTACAGTCGCATAATCGTAGCAAATATCGGTACGTCAAACCTCGTACATTTTTGACAGTTAACGCTAGAATTCGATACGAGTGCCATTATCAAAAAAATCGTACTAGGTCAAAATAAATTTTGTCATAAGCTTCCTTATATTATCTGGTAAACAGACAAGAGTAATATTTTACAACGGCTTGCTTTCTATTTTCTATACTCTATACCAAATGCAAAGAAAAAAACTGCTATTGCATTTCGAACGCGATAGAGCGACATAATACCTAGTCCATGGCCGTTTTCACTCTGCATTTGGAAGATATGTAATAGGGAAATATTTTTCACTCCTTTTACTCAAAATTGTTGCTTTCCACAGCGGGAATAAATACATTTTCAATCTCTAGGGGATAAAGTAAATTTCTTATTAATTTTGTCTGTTACCAACGAGATTTTTTTTTTTTGTGTCGCAAGTAATAAATAGGATGTTAGGCAAAATGTTTTGATGAAATTAATAATTGTCTTTTATCACAATCGTAGTGAAAAGTAGAGTGTAACGCACGGTTTTCTCATTCGCCAAAACTCGGAAGTAAAACTACCTCGTATACAATGGATCTCTTTAGCCCCTTCTGTCTAATCTACTATTATCTTTCTGGCTTTAACATGTATTTGCTCTTAGCAGGCGCAGTTACAGCAAGTTCAGCAAGTGGGTACAGTCAGCAATGTTGGCAACGTGGTGGCAAACGTTGGCAACGTGGTCACCAACGTTGGTAATGTGGTCACAAATGTGGGAAACGTGGGCAGTGTTGTGACCAACGTTGGCGGTGTAGTTGGCAACGTTGGTGGTGTGGTTGGCAACGTTGGCAGTGTGGTTGGCAATGTGGTTGGCAACGTTGGCAATGTGGTTGGCAATGTTGGCAATGTGGTTGGCAACGTTGGCAATGTGGTTGGCAGTGTAGTTGGCACAGTCGCCACTACGCCTGAAGCGATGAAGCAACAACCTTCTCCAAGCACGCCCAGGTTATCGCCTCAGGTATTTATATTTTGAATATCTATAACATAAACATAAAAAAAGGAGGACAGATCTTCTAAAACAAAGAGTGAAGCACTATAGAAAGCCAGCTTGCACACTTGTTTGGGGAGATTTACCTTGAGTGGATGGAAAGGATTTTTGTATTAAAAGCTCGATCAGTAACCACTTAAGCTGACCCCTAAGTGCTTGTATGCACAGTGCACGCACCCATTCACATCTTTTTTCTAAGTTCTCGGTAAATGTGCGTGCCGTCATGTTCGAATCTATCTGCCTTTTTTCTAGATTCAAGTCTATTAATAATAACTTCTGTTTTTTTAACTGCCTCGTTTAGTCTAGTGGTAAGCACTATAGGTCGACCACTAATTACATGAAAAAGAGAGTTTTGAAACGCATTATTTTTACACTTAGGAAAGCAGTTAGTTTTGATATTTTGTAATTTTACCCTAAAATGTCGAACAAAAAAAAAGATTTTCTAAAATTATAAAATTAATATCCCTAGCAAATTTCTTTATTATTTTTTAAAGTGGTTACAAAAAATATTAGTAAGCATGATACTTGGGTTCCATTCCCAGGTGGGTTAAAGTGCTATTGCTATTTCCTATAAGGATTTCTTGCAATAGAAGCCTGGTGTGCCCAGTGGTCCTCCTCACATGGGACTTAAAAAAAAGTGACCAAGTATGGAGTGTGGATATACCCATACTACTGGACCTCTGCCCTTACCCTTCGGGGAGAACGGCGTGGTGTTCTGTTTTGTAAAGTTAATTTTTATTTTTTTTATTATATAAACGTAAAACGCTAATAAAGCTAGACGGGTAATAATTACTTAGCTTATCTATGTGAAGATATAAAAAATAGGAAAGGAATATAATTAGCTCATGGCCATACAAATTGCTATATCTACGACCTTCGGGATTTTAAACGAGGCACTATAACATGTTATGGAAATACGTACCTTTTTGCATATTATGGAAATTAGGAGACTTTTTACGATAAGTTGACTGTCTTAATTTAACGTCCAGTTTATAAATCGTGTTATAAAAAGGTCGTAAAAGGTATAGTTATACTTGAGTTGCATCTACCAATCAAGTACAACTACTCACAAAAGAAAGAATTGTAAAATTCGTGAAAAAAATGTTCGAATTTACCGATCAGCTGATCCATTTTGTATGGGATGTGGAATTCTTACTTTTGAATGTTGTTCAGTTTGACCGCTAGATGCACCCCTTTAAGTATTACTACACCTTTTTGTATTACACATTGTATTAGCAGTTTTTTTTTAAGTAGACTTAGGATACAGGCCAGCCCTAGTGCGGGAACCACCAGTAATTTTTTGTAAAACAAATTGTTGGATAATACAAATTTTTGTATTTTTGTATAGGGTGTTCCACACTAGTCGATCGATGAAAGATTCGATATGAGTCGACGTCGATCGATAGCTTTAACTATATAGAAACTATCGATCAATGTCGACCGATCGAATCTACCATCGATCAATGCCGTCGATCGAATGGTGTGGTAACACCCTTACAGTAAGAAAAGATCAAAACATTATAAAAAACTAGTAATATGATAATCAAGCAATTAAATTAAAACGTTTACTTTTATCCTCCAGAACACTCACAGACAAATCAACCTAAAAGGCCACATTTTCATGAATATGAAGTATGAAAAGAAAATTGCCAATACGTGGCATATGCAGAATCCTCCGAAACGGCTTGACCGATTTTTATGAAATTTTGTATATTCGGTAGGTCTGAGAGTAGGTCTTAAACTAATTTTTATACTCCTAAGTGGCAAGGGGTGGCCCACCTCAAAAAATTTCTTTTATGATTTGGCATAAAAAAAATATAACCCTCAATTTTCACCTGTTTATTAAATAAATAGATAAAACATAAAATAAATGACTGCGGAAAAACACAACAGTGACAGCGAAACCTATCGTGTAATGAACCCCTATAGGAGTAATTAGTTAATGATTTGTTTTATATGCTAGGCGTCAACAAATCAACTGCTAGCTCAGCAGTTGACGAACCCACCTCAACCACTGAACCCACAGAAGATGCAATCTGCCATCATACACATACAACACCCTTTAATGTCCAGTGCTGGCACTTCACAGGTAACATTACTGGTTATGTTCTACTTTCTTTTTAAGAAAACGTAAATTATTTTATGATAGTGAGTGACAAGACGAGAGCAGATCAGGTGCCTGATGGTAAGCATCATGATTGTCCATATCAGACACAATGCCACCCAGTGTTTTAAAATTATAAATTCTGCGCGGCAGTGCACTGCGCCTGTCACCCTGAGATATGAGTTGTTGAATCTAATCATGCCCAGTAATTTCGCTGGTAACATTGCCCTTCAGACCGGAACACGGTAATGTTTGCACATTTCTGCTTGGCGGATAAATAACTGACAAAGGTGTGTTAAATCTCCAGGCAGCCCCCTTGCAAAAGATGCCTACCACTACAAAATGTGACAACGTATAACTATTGTTATTATTGCTTTCTGCTTATTGCGTCTACTGGATGTAGGCGTAGTCTTCGTTCCCGTGTTAATATCGGGGAAAAAAGTACCCTATGTGTTGTTCCATGGTCTAAACTATCTACTTACCGAATTTCGGCCCAATCGGTTCAGTAGTTTTGCATGCAAAGAATAACAAACATCCATCCATCCATCCTCACAAACTTTTGTATTTATAATATTAGTAGGATTGTAGCATAGTAGAATAGCGACCCGCCCTCGCTGCGCTCCAAGTACCGTTAAACATTCTACTAATATTATTAATGCGAAAGTTTGTGAGGATGGATGGATTGATGGATGTTTGTTTGTTACTGTTTCACGCCAAAACTACTGAAACGATTGGGTTGAAATTTGGTACGTAGGTTGCTTAGACCCTGGAATAACACATAGGGTGCTTTTTATCCCGATATTCCCACGGGAACGATTACAATCCGGGTGAAACCGCGGGGTACAGCTAGTATTATTTATAAACTTTCTTCTTGAATCACTCTGTCTATTGTCTATGGAACCAAAAATCCATTCCATAGTTTAAAATACCTAAGTGTATAGACTTCGGAACTCGAATTAGTTTTATACTTTGTAAGGAACATAATATAGCTATAGTTGGGGAACTAATTTATTTACGGAACATATTTCAGGTACAAAACATTCAATACACAAACACAACGACGACGCAACAAAAAGCCACAATAACAAAGCCGCGAACTACGAATCCAGCCATCAGCGCGCTTGTAACCAGTCTAATGAATTCTGCACAACAGTTCCAACAAGGTATGTATCATTGTCATCATCATATGTTTTTGCGCAAAAAAGGCCAGATCAAGAGCCAACCAATTGAGTGGAAAATTATTCCCTATTTCTTTAATATCTGTGTATTTTAAATTAGTATGGGTGACGTCTAACCTTAAACTGTAATTATAATTATTATGTACAGCGGCAGCGAACCAAAACGCAGCGAAGGCGGCAGTAAGCACGGCGAGCAGTAACGCGACCATCCTGAACCTGTTGAACAGCGCGCCAGCGGCCATGACTCATACGGACGCAGAGATCGAGGGACACAAGCTGCTGGGCCGCGTCGCTCTCACTGGAGCCAGGCTCGTGCCCGCCACTACTGCCTCGCACGCCACACATACTTACACACAGGTATCATTATATGACTCACACACACTGAGATCGAGGGACACAAGCTGCTGGGCCGCGTCGCTCTCACTGGAGCCAGGCTCGTGCCCGCCACTACTGCCTCGCACGCCACACATACTTACACACAGGTATCATTATATGAGTCACACACACTGAGATCGAGGGACACAAGCTGCTGGGCCGCGTCGCTCTCACTGGAGCCAGGCTCGTGCCCGCCACTACTGCCTCGCACGCCACACATACTTACACACAGGTATCATTATATGACTCACACACACTGAGATCGAGGGACACAAGCTGCTGGGCCGCGTCGCTCTCACTGGAGCCAGGCTCGTGCCCGCCACTACTGCCTCGCACGCCACACATACTTACACACAGGTATCATTATATGACTCACACACACTGAGATCGAGGGACACAAGCTGCTGGGCCGCGTCGCTCTCACTGGAGCCAGGCTCGTGCCCGCCACTACTGCCTCGCACGCCACACATACTTACACACAGGTATCATTATATGAGTCACACACACTGAGATCGAGGGACACAAGCTGCTGGGCCGCGTCGCTCTCACTGGAGCCAGGCTCGTGCCCGCCACTACTGCCTCGCACGCCACACATACTTACACACAGGTATCATTATATGACTCACACACACTGAGATCGAGGGACACAAGCTGCTGGGCCGCGTCGCTCTCACTGGAGCCAGGCTCGTGCCCGCCACTACTGCCTCGCACGCCACACATACTTACACACAGGTATCATTATATGACTCACACACACTGAGATCGAGGGACACAAGCTGCTGGGCCGCGTCGCTCTCACTGGAGCCAGGCTCGTGCCCGCCACTACTGCCTCGCACGCCACACATACTTACACACAGGTATCATTATATGACTCACACACACTGAGATCGAGGGACACAAGCTGCTGGGCCGCGTCGCTCTCACTGGAGCCAGGCTCGTGCCCGCCACTACTGCCTCGCACGCCACACATACTTACACACAGGTATCATTATATGACTCACACACACTGAGATCGAGGGACACAAGCTGCTGGGCCGCGTCGCTCTCACTGGAGCCAGGCTCGTGCCCGCCACTACTGCCTCGCACGCCACACATACTTACACACAGGTATCATTATATGACTCACACACACTGAGATCGAGGGACACAAGCTGCTGGGCCGCGTCGCTCTCACTGGAGCCAGGTTCGTGCCCGCCACTACTGCCTCGCACGCCACACATACTTACACACAGGTATCATTATATGACTCACACACACTGAGATCGAGGGACACAAGCTGCTGGGCCGCGTCGCTCTCACTGGAGCCAGGCTCGTGCCCGCCACTACTGCCTCGCACGCCACACATACTTACACACAGGTATCATTATATGACTCACACACACTGAGATCGAGGGACACAAGATACAGTGGGTCCCTAACCGAATGGACGCCTCGAGAAGGAAGACGCGGCTTCGGGAGACCATTTACTTGCTAGGTCGAAATAGTGAAGATAGCTCGAAAGACCCGAATGCGATCTTTAAAACTAGCATGAATGGGTCCAGAGGGAAGAGGGAAATGCCCAGCAGTGGTCTGATACAGGCTAATGATAATAGATATATGTAGGAAATGTGAAATTGGAAAAAATAATAATATTACGGCGTAATGGAACTTAAATGGGCTAAAAATGGGCTTGGAGGGGAGGTCGACTATATTTATTGCATCGTTCGACTTCCAACATGTCAGAGTTCATGTCATGTCATGTGCAAACATTGAAGCTAATTAGAAATGAAAATGGGCGAGGCCTGTTGTTATGTATCACTGCATAACCGCATGTAGCGTCCGTGGTTCAGCGGGAATATGCCCGGCTTTAAATCCGGAGTCCCTGGATCAAATCTCACCATGTGGACTTTTCGCCTGGACGCTACCGTGTTTCGGATGGCACGTTAAACTGTAGGTTCCGGCTGCTTCCTAGGAGGGGGCAGTCGTTAGGTCATGTTGGAGGCCTTGTAGGAATCTTGGCGACCTGAAACTCTGACAATATGGGTTGTCCACATAACCCATATGAATTGACTCGAGCAGTGTAATTGGGGTAACCCGTTCTGTTAGAGTATAATTCAAATTAATTAATTATTATAACCTTGGCGAAAGAATACATTCCCCGCGTCGTCTTTCGGTTGAGTTTGCAGATATTCTAAAGCTTTTTCACATATCCACATTTCCAGAATGTAAGCAGCGTGCAAGTAATGGGCGGGTACACACGAGATAACGATCAGACGAACGTATCGAGCAGTGAGAGCGCGTTACTTGAAAGACTGATGGGTCCTGAACCTAACACGCCTGCACCGGCGCCCGCGCAATCTACTGCGACACAACCCGTGTGCCATGTACAGGTAACTTTACACCTTAGTGCTAGGCTAATACGGTTCATATTTCTTTGGGTCCAGATGCAATACCTCATGCTTTGAATACAGCACTATGGATTATGGATATAGGTCGCGTCACGGTTTAATAGCGGTCGGCAAAAGTGGAGGGGTACTTTGCGCAAGCGTACAGTCGCGTATATAGTTATTAAGGGAGTTCTTTTTAACTACCTAATTTTTTACCTAAATTTGTTATGTTAGTATTATTAGTATTATAAAAGTATGAAAAAAGATGCAATAAGCGGTTCAGGCATACGCAAATTAAATAAATTGAACTTATGTTTAAAATTTTTAATCAAAATTATGTAGTACCTTATTCCGAGATAGTAATAGACTCAGAATAACACTTCTTTTCGTAAGATGTAAAATTAAAATTAAATAATAATATTTCGGAGCCTTCATCCTCATATAGACTATCTTCATTATCCGAGCTGTCACCGCTCACACATAACATACATTCACGCCTTTTTCCCGAAGGGGTAGGCAGAGGTGTACCCAGGACTCAGTCCCATAGTAGATACACCCACATTTCGCCAGTATGTTATTGGTCCCATGTAATAGGGGGCGAGCCTATTGCCACCGCTCACACACCACTACGAAATATGAGCGTGACTCTACGCAGGACACTTGAGACGCGTGAACGGGGTAAGATGGGGTGAAGACGACCGAGCGACCAATGCAGCTCCGGCGCGCCTTTCCCGTCGCACCTCATTCCTGTTACCAAACAGATCTAAAAATAGATGTCTGCGCATTCAAGGTCAGCGCTATTAAACCGTGACGCGACCTTATACGTCATCGCAAAGATTTCCCTTCGTTATCACACTTTTAAAAACTATTTCAACCATAGGCGGCGGTAACCGCGAGCGATCAGGCACACCGTCTACTTGTTTGCCACCTATGGCCACAGAACAGATAATAATAATTAGTGACCGACCGAAGGTTCGGTTTCGGTTTCGGTTTCGGCCAGTTTCGGCCCAAAAATTTAGTTTCGGCCCGAGTTTCGGTTTCGGCCAAAAAATGGCCGAACCTTCGGCCACACCGAAACTCTACGAAACTCTACGTTCGTGAACTATCGCGCGTCGCTCGGTTGACTTCGGGAGAGTTCGTATCTCGCTTGTCACCCGCCATCGTCAGGTATTAGATCGCCGGCCGGTCCGTCGTGTTTTCGTCATAAGTTTAGTTTATATTGTATTATTTTTGCGCACAGTGATTAGGTGCGTGTTTGTATTTGTTTTTGTCTAACATATTTTATTGATCTTTATTAGACATTGAAGTCCTTTCCGTTGAGTTATTAACACGTATTTTTAAATTATGAGAAGTATGTAAAAGTATGTTTATTCACACATACATTTATTACTTACAATATACATTTGTTTAGGTAATTTAGTTGTTGTTGATGATATTTTAATTCTCCATGTATTAGTTCTATATGATGTAATTGTGTGTGACCCTCAGATACTTGTTATATTTTGGTAGCATTATGTGCGGATCAATTGGAACGTGACATACATATCTAAGTTAAAATGAATATATTTTTTTAGTGACAAGACGAGCAAATCAGGTGCCTGATGGTAAGCATCATGATTGCCCATATCAGAAACAGTGCCACTCAGTGTTTTATAATTCAAAATTCTGCGCGGCACTGCACTGCATCTGTCACCCTGAGTTATTAGTAGTTGAAACTCGTCATGCCCAGTATTTCGCTGGTAACTTTGCCCTTCAGACCGAAACACAGTAATGTTTGCACATTACTTCTTGGCGGATGAATAACTGGAAAAGGTGTGGTACTTCCCCAGGCGGCCCTCTAAAGAGGCCTACAACTACAAAAACCTAAAGTTTTCTAAAAAAAATTGGGAAAAGAACACAATCAATGAACATCCCATAATTTTTCTGGAAATATTAAATTACACAACGAACATTGCCATTTCATCAAGTATTTAATTGTGGGTAATGTTAATGTATGTAAGGTTTTTTTTTTTTTAAATCGAAATGTTGATTATTAGCAAATTTTTATTCTACGAAGTGTTAACGTGTTTTTGAGTATTTTGTTTATTTTATATAATAAGTAAGGAAGTAATCAAAGAATATAAGTAATTATCTTTCACATACTTTTACATACATTATTGTTTTGTATTTCATTCAACACGTATTAAATGTCTGCACAAGTGTATAAAATAAGCCAAATTTCAGTAAACAGTAGATTTTTAACGTGTCTGAAAAAGTTTCGGTTTCGGTTTCGGCCGAAACTGAAATAGACACCGAAGGTTCGTTTTCGGTTTCGGTTTCGGCTGAAAATCGTGTTTCGGTCGGACACTAATAATAATACGTATAGAATCGACACTTGCATTTGCCCACCAATCGGGCCTTCCTCACCCCGCGAGCGAGATTGAGTTCTCGAAGAGCCTCGCTTCGCTGGGAAATCACCTCACGCACACTCTTGCGTGTGTACAAAACTCCCATGTGTCAGCGTCTGTGTAGTAGGTAGTTATATCGTGACTTTTATATGGGAATTGAATCGAGTGTCCAGGGTGTGCTATGGCATAAAAAAATAAAACAAAAGAGGGTGACCAGGGTTTGAGCAGGAAAAAGAGAAGGAGGGTTATTTTTTAAATTACGTAATTTACCACTGGTTTTCAGGGTCTCAGCTTAACGTCCCTTCAAAGCTTACAAAGTTTACAAGGACTTCCGGGCCTGCAAGGTCTCCAGAACGTGCAAGTCCAAATCCCTGGGTTATCGGCACCGATATCGTTATCGTTGAACGTATCGGGCGCGCCAAGTGGCTTACTGGTCTCTGTGCCGCCTACCACTTCTGTTGTGTTGACCAACCAACCGTCTGTGATCTCTCTTCCTCTAGGTAAGTCAACGAAACTTACACGTATTCAAGAATAAAATTTACATAAATTATCAAGAATAAAACTTACCTAAATTTACAGCAACGCTGTGCAAAGTAAGGGATTTCTCACGCGCGGTAGCCATGGTAGGCCATCTCATTCACAAACAACACTCAAGCGGCACATTGCTATGCGAACGCACAGCGTCCATTACAGATCTGTGATTGGTCCTATTCTGTTGCTAAGTTCGCTCTTATCTTTAACTGATTAGCAATCGTTAAAATAGGTCTCTACCTACCTTACGTAGGGGCCGCTCCGAATGAACCCATATGGTGAGATCTCACTCAAGTATTGTTTGAGAATTGAATTCAACGGTCCTATGCATTCGGGCGCACTGTGAGACCACATAGTCCCCTTCACAAACCTAAACAAAATTCTTAGACCTACATATTTGAGTATTCACACCATAGTAACAATACTAGTTCAAGTAAACAAAGCCAGGGGATGTGTGCGTGCTGACTTGTTTGTATTAGCACAGAATTCTAAAGGGACAGCAGGGACACTCAAAATTATTTAAATAAATAGCTATTCCAGCCACGTCGCAATAAAGTGCAATTCAGGTCGCACAGCGTCTAATTATCGTTATAGGAGCCGCCTCTCTTTCCATCGCGTATTTCTCTGTCTAACCATAAAAACGGACGTCCGAGTGACTTGTAGCTTCGTACCTATAATGCGGAGTGTCCCAGGCCATAACTGTAGTGTATGAAAGCTCATAAATATTCTGTGTGTGTTCAGCGCAACTAGTGTCCGGCGGAGTGAAGGGCGCGACACGCGGCGGCGCGGTGCAAGTAGTACGGGCTCGCGCGGCCGCCCGGCCCGCGCCGCGCCCCGCGCCGCGCGCCATGCCTTCTCCCATAGCAGCCTCTATAGACACTACACCACCAGGTACGCACATTATACCACCGACACTAGTGTCCGGCGGAGTGAAGGGCGCGGCACGCGGCGGCGCGGTGCAAGTAGTACGGGCTCGCGCGGCCGCCCGGCCCGCGCCGCGCCCCGCGCCGCGCGCCATGCCTTCTCCCATAGCAGCCTCTATAGACACTACACCACCAGGTACGCACATTATACCACCGACACTAGTGTCCGGCGGAGTGAAGGGCGCGGCACGCGGCGGCGCGGTGCAAGTAGTACGGGCTCGCGCGGCCGCCCGGCCCGCGCCGCGCCCCGCGCCGCGCGCCATGCCTTCTCCCATAGCAGCCTCTATAGACACTACACCACCAGGTACGCACATTATACCACCGACACTAGTGTCCGGCGGAGTGAAGGGCGCACGGTAGACTATTAAATTATTGCTTACAACTATTTCTTAAATAAAAGCAGTACATTATCTTTCCAGGCACGGCTCAGTTCATCACGCAAGCTCAGGCGCAAGCGTTGACAGCGCAACAAGTCAGACGGAAATCAAACGCGGACAGTTCATAGTGACAATTTAAAAACAGACTTTCCTTGTTTAGTGCAATTATAATATAGTTTAATGTGTAAATACGGAGAGAGCGCGCGTTACGAGATCCAACGGTGACATTGTGATCATACGTGAGTACCTAAAGGCTACTTATCCACCAATAATAATTTATTTCGCAATGTAGATTGTTAAGTTTCATAGTTTAAGTCGATGTCCGTAATATAAGTTGTTAATTATGTTTAGACTTTAGACCAACGGGATTTTATATAAAGAAATGTTTATCACACTCTTGTGGGATAACTGTCTCAGCTCATAATGGCGTAACCATTTTAAGTGATGTTGGCTTAAAACATTTCTTTATATAAAATCTCATTGCTTTAGACTGATGTTTTTGGGTCCTTATTTGCCAGGTGTAGGCTTTATCTGAAGTAACGAATTAATGAACAAATCACCATATAATTTCAATGTGTTATTTATTGTGGCTGAATATCTTTCCACGTTCATTTAAGTTAGACTGTGAAAACTATACTAGACCACGGGACACGGAAGATAAACACGAATTGACAGTGATGGGAGGCCTTTATTAAATGATGGTACAAAGCTAATGCCATTTACAAAGTGATGCTTTATAGATCTGTAACGTGGTGTCTCACTATGGGCCTTTTTACTAAGCTCAATGTAGCACAACGAGATATGGAGAGGGCTATGCTCGGAATTTCTTTACAAGATCGAATCAGAAATGAGGAGATTCGTAGTCGAACAAAAGATATCGACATAGCTCAGCGGATTAGTAAGTTGAAGTGGCAATAGGCAGGCACATAGGACGTAGAACTGATGGCCGATATGGCTGTAAGGTTCTAATATAACCAGCAGGAACACCCTAGATGCAAGCCGCTTACAAACGGTCTAGATTGAAAGTTATGGGGGATGCTTATGCCCAGCAGTGGACTTCCTACGGCTGAGATGATAATGATGAATGATATAGTAAATCCAACTGAATTTTGACCTATATTTAGATACAAAGAGACACACTTTCTGTCTGTTCTGCTCAGTAACTTACCAATACTCAAGGAGAGTCGATGCTGTGATTCAATGCTGTGTTCATGTATTGTGGCCCGTGCTTAAAGAGGTTAACGTGGATCGATATTTAGAGAATCATCCATTAAGAGGGCGCTGAATGCAAAAATTAGGCAAAAGTTGGCGAGGTTTAGTTCAAACTAAACTACCACCTTTTGTTAAAGTTGAAGGCGTATATGTTAGCTTTAATAAAACACTAAAGGTTGGGGAAAATCCTTTAGTAGTGGAGTAATCAAATAGAATTTTAAAAACAATCCGGTTTCTTTAAAAAAAAAACTAATCACCCACAAAAATTACAGTTTTGATTAAATCGCTCGGAATTATCAGCGACAACACCCTTATTATTTTTGATGAATTAAATAGCCAGACTAATATTATAATGGAGTAGTAATCAACTACTTTTTTATTTATTGTTTATGTTTTGAGTAAATAAATAAAAAGCTTGCTGAAAATGAAGATCGGAGCTCTCGGCCCTCAACTCGCCTTCAACAGTGATATGCAATCGACTTTAAAAATAGCAGTTTATACAAGAATTTGAATGGCAGTGTGCTGAGTCGAAGCTCAAATTTGCTAGCATTATACGCATCCTTAAAGACGATAAAAGTTCTTTAATTTGATATTTCTGAATTAACCCTATATTTGGCAGATAGGCCCGGTGGCAGAGCCAGCCACGGTCGAATGTGTTTCTATTCTTCTTTAGGCTATTCTAGTCTTTATACGGTCGACTATGAGTCATGTTCTCTCACTAAACGTGTCAACTCAATCGAAACATTTATTTTTATACATCAAACTAAAAATTGATAGTGGTCAAGTCGTTCAAAGTAATTCATGATAAATTGTGTTCATTTGAAATCGTGTATGGTTTGATTGTTACCACAAAATATTAAAATATTATGGATTAATAGTATGTTTACCGAAAAAATTACTTGGGAGTAATGAAACAAAACCTTGATTTATAAATATTGTAAAACAATGAAATTGCTCATATTATTTTTTGAGACATAAAACAAAACCCTATTCATTGATTAAAATATTTATAATTAAAGACAATAATTTTGTTATCTTGTAGAGACCGGCATTTATCATCGAATTATAAATATTATTTATTTAGCCTTTTGCTGAGCTCATTAATATTATATAACCACAATAATAATTATTTTAATATATTCAATGAATTCCATTATTATTTTAATCATGTATCTCACATATTTTATCCATTTTCTGATACATTGTGTACTGAATTATTATAGTATATATTTATTGACAATCATATTGTTTATAAAGTAGTGTCACAATTAAATTATTTACACACTTTTATAATATGCTAGGAATTGATAACATTTTACGGCTATTTCTCATAGAAAGCATTTGTATCATGATTTAAATTGTTTTGATAATAACTCCATAGTCAAATATGAATTTATGTAAAGAATAATATAATAATCGATCATATTATATTTGTCGCCTGTATCTATATACCTTCAAAATCTGCATTTCTCTGGTATGTTCGAAGACCTCCAAATATGAGGTTTTGATATTACTAAACTATAGTTTTATTTTGTTGAAATTAACTTGTAAAAATATGACTATACAATCAATTGTGTGTGACTAAAAACCTGGTGTTACAAGAAGTTGTAGTAATACTTGAAGTGGTTGACCCATTTAAACGGAATTAAAGGGGTCGCTCTGCCATACAAAATTAATTTTCCCAAATATGGAGAAAGAGAGAATAATTTTCAAGTTTTTGTTGTTGCTTTTTGATCTGGCCTTTATTGGTGCCAAAATATATTTGGTTGAAGAAAAGGTTTATCACAATTATAAAAATTGACAAAAAATATTTAGACGCTATTTTAATGTTTTTTTGTAAATATGAAAAAAACCATACGATATTCTTAAACCAAATATATTTTTGCGCAAAAAAGGCCAGATTAAGAGCCAACCTCAAACAATTGCATATTATTCTATATCTCCCTATACTTTATGGGTAATATCATTTTGTATGGACGAGCAACCGCCTTAAAATATCTCCCTGATTTGTGAACAAATAATTCGACTTCATACATAAAGTTCTCTAAGACGAAAAAAGCTAATCGGCTTTTTTCATCGAAAGAGAAGTCTAATTTTTTCGTCGTTTAATTTGAAGGATAACACCTTTTTAAGTACTACATCTTTTTGAAAAGAGCTAAAAATAAAAATCACACTGTGTAGGAGAAAAGCATAATTGGTACTTAAACCTAATTAAATCCTAAATCCAATAAAAAGATTCGTTCGATCAGTATTAAAACAAATCGCTGTATGCATGAGTGAAGTTTCCGGGACTTGGAAGTACAATATCATTGCAGTGATTCATAATCTGTGTTATATTTAAGTTGTAAATATTGTATTATAATAGGCCCGTGTAAGCATCACAGATATGATTAGTATTTAATGGAAGAATGTTATTTTTTATGTTATGTACGTTGTGTGAAATGTGGGATGAACTGGTACCGTAAAACAATGCAATATTTTTTCGATATTATGTTAGTAGATATTGTGCTGATCTGACAGGGTTCTTTTGTGTTATACGCTATTGTCACAAAATAAAAATGTACAGAAAGCCGGCCCCCATTAGATTGTCCGTTATGCCTTCTAGAGTTTTAGTGTCTAGCCTGCACTCAGCTCGTCAAACACGAAATAATATTTAAGTGAATCAATAGGAAAATTACTCTCCGGACCGAAGGCTCACGCTACGAGTCCAGTGGTTTTCCGTGAGTTGCCTCTACGAGTAAAGTTTCATATATTCGCACACGTATATTCGCTTATTGATAAGCATGGTAGTGTATGGATTTTTCCATTAGGAATTATCTTAATAACTGCCTGGAGTCTGGAACTGTGCCCGGTAGATGGCAATATGCTCGCCCCCTATTACATGGGGCTAATAACATATTGGCGAAATGTGGGTGTATCTACCATGGGACTGACTCCTGGGTACATCTCTGCCTACCCCTTCGGCAAAAAGGCGTGAATGTATGTTATGTTATGTTTTATGGTAGTTTAGATACAATACCATGCTCGTCAATCCGAACAATTTTGAAATGAATTTATTTTTTTCGCGGACCTTTGCAAGTGATTCAGTTTGATGGGCAGATGCACCTTCTTAAGTATTTCAAATACGAAACTCAAAAATATTTATTCAAATAGATCACAATCTGACACTTTTCCTCGTTAATTAAGATAAACAGTAACGAGTCAACCTTGCGTTCGGAGAGATTTAAGGTATTAAATCTTATTGTAACACATTGTATATGCCTGCCTTCTTTACTTTCTATTTCGTGCAATTGTCTTGCGCAGACTTTAATTTCGTGAATTAAATTAATAGCTGTAATCAGAGACCTCATGGTATTTCATCGAAGCAATACAACATTTTGCCTTAATGTAATGTAACAATTCAATATAGTAACTAAGTCTGGACGGGTCATAAGTGTTCAATAGTTTTTGTCTGTAATTTGTACAATATCTTTACCAAATGGTGTAGTAATATTTTAGGAAGGTGGATCTAACCATCAAACTAAACAGCTCCCAAAAGAAATAATTGTAAAATTCGTGAAAAATTTTTTTTACTGATTTCTCAATTTTTTCTTTTGAAAGTTGTCCATTTTTACGAGTAGATACGCGCATGTAAGTATTACTTCACTTTTTTGTAACTTGTTATAATATATTCGCTGACATTGTTATAGTAGCAATAATACATTGTTTCGAAAGACAGAGGCGGACTAAGGAAGCTTCAACTTTCGCACTTATATCAAATGAACAGAAAGAAGGTTTGGATGGATATGTGTTATCTTTTCACGTCGAAATTGCTGAACCAGTTCTTGAACCTTGTTCTCGTTAAATGGCCAAGCTTCTTATTATAATAGTATCTCATTAGTTCATTGTCATAATAATTTATTCTTAGTTTAATAATGAACTATAAGACCATGAGATGCTGGGTTTGATTTCCAGGTCAGGAAAATGTTAAAATTTTTCTCACAAGCCGGTTACCGGTTGATAGGATGGGACCCTACATGGAGCTCGGATTACATGGGACTTAAAAACATACAGGTATATCTATGGGAATAGTCTCACTTCACGTATTGTACGTGATTGTATGTTATGTTAATTTTCGAAAAATATCTGTGAAATTTTCCTCCTGTTTTATAGACCTTAGTCCGCCCCTGCAACATTACTTTTTGCGTTATATCTAGTTGCCTTTTTGTTAGTGGAATTTGTTCTATAGCTTCTGAAATAAGTTTCTTTGAATACGCACAAGTACTTCTCGTATGACATTTAAATTAAAATCATAATAAATAGATACAATATAATTTTATAATTATCGTTACCTATCGAAGTATATCAGTCCAATAATAAATAGCTTTGTATATTATGTTGTAAATTAAAAACTAAATATAGTCTCATAGCTCATTTTGTTAACGGAATCGGTTCCGATATTCTATAGGACTCTACAGATCTAAGCCCAGGCGTATGTCGACGATATTTTTGTGAAATTTTGTCGCAGGTTTTTTGCGGCTAAGTTTTTTAGGGTCCTTATATAATATTACGCGTATTGTTAACCGGTCACTCACCGAGAGAATTCACCTGCAAAGTTAAGGCGGGGACTGAGTTGTAACGATTGTTTGTAATGTCTCTTTCTCTTTCTGGCTTGCTGCCAGTTATCAGTCCAGATTTGAACAATATGTCTGTGAGCGTGAAGAACCGAGCATTATAGTATGGAACTTGTTATGATAAAAGTAACACCATGCATGGACTGTTACATTTAAGGTAGCATTCGGATCGGACAACGACAAGAAGCATTCGGATTGCAGCGACCACGAATAGGGTAGCCCAAATATTTTCACTAAACGACGCCTTTTATTTTTCCCGCGCTGCGTTAAATGGGTTGGGCTGCCGGGCGGCGACTGCCCAGATAAGAATGCTTCTTTTATATATTACAGGTGAATTACCAGCTGAGGGACCGCCATAAGAATTTTGTTAGATTTTACACTGCCTTGCTGTGAATATGGTTTACTTGAATATGACTATTAAGTTTTTTCGATCATAAAGGAGTGTCCACATTAGGCGACACGTAGTGTGTCCAGCGCGTAATGGCATCGACCGTCAAAATATTAAGGCTACATACATATACAAACATGTTATGTGTGTTCATTTTAGTCGTGCATCGTATCGTAAGCCACGGGGCATCAATAAATCAATCATTAAAGCCGGTCGCACATATCGAAATTAGGTTTGAAGCGTATACAGAGGGCTAACGACAAGATTTGGCGTTGAAGCTCGGCCATTGATTGGCCCGGAGGCGTCATCTGTAACTATCGTGATTTGTGAATGACCAAACTGTTAGTCGATTTACATATTATATCGGCGACTTTTGTGTGGGTCAGCGAATTAGGTGAGAGTTATTTATACATCAGTGAGGTGTTTGGCTACGTTACACGCGTGACGCAGCACGTGTTTGTTGATGTGAACACGCCTTTATTTGTGTGTTGACCATAATTTCGGCCAGGCAGTGCTTTAAACGTATTAGATTGTTGCACGGACATATCTTGCTTTTAATACAATAAATATTGCATAACGTAAGATGGAAAGTAGGAGGATAATCGCGCGAATTGTTGATCTCATTTGTTTACGGACACGTAGCTCAATATGTAGATGTTTTTGTAATATAAATTATATTTGAAACTTGCGAATGTACCTATTTTAAGAGATAGTCAAATTATTATTGTATATATTTTGGAAAGGAGATTTTTATACATAGTCAGATAGTTCACTTCAATGGTTGTAACCTACTATAGTGGAGTTTAGCTTCAGTCGATATTGTGGCTAACTGACACAATATATAGAATGATTAATGAGATTATTGCATGATGAATATCTATATATAGGATATTTTTCATGTTATATAATTTTGTTAGTTCTAACATAGCGTATGAATTTCGTAACTAAATAAGTTGTATATAATTTGAGATGTGATATGCATTCTGATGTTTATAAATTACATAAAGGTGTACAATAAAATCTATAATATTATTATTACGTTGACATGAATTTTTGTGTATAGGTAAAATTGATATTGTAAAAATTAACTTGAATACGTTGTTCAGAGATTGACGTTTCAAACAAATAAAATAACTTTTACATTAATCTGTTTCATGTTTAATTTCCAATAGATTTATAGGAAATTTAGGTTTTAAGGTGGACATTGACCAACTATGAAAAAATTACCAAAGCGATTTGTTTTCCCGTTTCTCCTGTTTCCTCAAATTTATGTTCTGATATTTTGTGAAGTAAACTATGTCCCTGTCACTTCAGTTTATTTTAGTTTATACACTCTAATTTTTTTTAAATACTTGATTAAGTAATTTTAGAAGTTCACTATTATATTCTTATTATATCTTCTTGACTACGATAAAAAATAAGAGTTTATAAACAAAAATTAAATAAAAAGAAAATATATAAATAATATGTCAAATAGGTTTACTATATTCGGAGGATACAGGGGAATTCAAAACATCAATTTGGTAAATATTCTTGTGTCAAACTGATAAGAGATCCCCTTTCCTGATAACTGACAGTGAACCGGTAGGAGATAGAGAGTGTGATATTACGCTCTGTTTAATATCGGTCTGCACCTTTAGGCACCTTTAGAGTATTTAAAAATTTGTTAACTATAATCTGTTGTTGAATTAGTTATGGAAGGGAGTTTGGAAAAAAAAACTTCAGGTTGATTTGGTTAAAAAAGTATGCCTTTTTATTTTTTCAAATAGTCTTCATCTAAATTTTATAAGAACATTGGACACGATCGAAGCTTTTTTTACCGATAAATAAGTATAAATAATTTTATATTCACATAAATTATCTTATCTATACATACATTACATTTATTTATTTTAATATCAGTCCTCTCAAAAGGTCCATTCTCCCTGCAAATTAAATATTATTATTTACACAGCGATAGGGATTCGCGTCTACCGTACATACATACATCAACAATTAACAATCAATAGAGACTATGTACAAAATATAATATAGACACGCACACGCACGAACATCCATCACCGTTCACACACACCGAGTCACATTCACGTCATTTGGCATTTGGATGGCGGCACATCACTAGCAGAGATCGTCCCAGGCGAGCCACCAGGGCGCGCGGCAGTCCTCGCGCTTCCGTCGCCGGCGCTCGGCGCGGTCCGACCGCTTCTTCACGAATCGCACGTTGTACGGATCCTCGGCCAACTCGGGGTAGCGCGCCACGTCGTGCACGTACTCTCCCTCGTAGCCCGCCGCCGAGCCCGCCTTCTGGATCTCGTCGAGCTCCGCCGCGGACCAGTCGAGCGAGCCTCCGAGGCCGGCGCGCAGAGCCTCGCGCTCGCGGTGCCACGCCTTGCGCACGGCGGCGGCGCGCGCGTGGTGCAGCAACCGCTGCCGCTCCCGCTCCGCGCTCGTGCCGTATCGCAGGTTCACTATGCCCGTGCGCCCGTGGATCTTCACATCCGCGTACGACCGCCCGCCCTCCGCCACCTCGTGGAACGTCACGTTCAGCTTGCCCTGCATGCGCTTCAGCTGCTGCTTGTCGTCGGCGGCGCGCCACGTGTCCTCCTTCACGAAGTAGAACACGTCTTGCTGATCGCCGTGCACCACGAACGAGAACGGCAGCATGTGCGACCGGTTGAACACGGACGTGTACACGTCCTTGTAGATGGCGTTGGCGGACGGTACGGCGGTGACGACTGCGCGCCCTCTCGAGTTGCGCGACACGAGAATGCCGCGACCGAACGGAGGCTCCGAGTCCGATCCGATCCTCTTCGGCGCCAAGTTGAGGGCGTCCGTTTTCAGAGCGGACATTGTGGGGATCGAGAGACTTCTAAAGTCGGCAATCCTCTTGTTGGACATGTGAGACAGGAAACCAGATTCGATGGTGACGGTCGGCAGCAGCGACATGGCGGAGGGCAGGCCGGGCCCGCTGTCGGCGGAGGCGGCGCCCCACACGGGCCGCCCGCGCGGGACGCTCGGCAGCACCGAGCCGCCGGGGAGCTCGTCCGGATATAGCTGCGGCGCCAGACTCTTTGTATCGTAGCCGAGAAGCTTCAACCACGAAAGGTGATCTGTTGAAGAATAAAATGGATTGACTCAGATATATCAAAAATGTATGTTTGTCTTTTTATCAACCGTAGTTAGCTACTCATATCTTACCTGTAGGTTTTTTATTCTGAGGCACCACATTAATTGGATCATTTCCATTAAATCTGTAGAGATGCAGCTGAGTCGGATTGTGGATTCTTTCGATGAGGTTCTCCCATAGCGGTGACATCCACTGTCCGATCAGCGGGTCATATACCTTTCCATTCGCCATATGAACTAAAGAGGTTACTTGGTCCAAGAGTCCACCGCAGAAGTCCACAGGGAGATATAAGTATGGGTTCGAGTCATAGACGATGTGGCCGTACGGAGACCTCATTATCTCACGAATACCTTCTCCGTATTGATTGAAGACCATTACGGGGGTTCCACATTGATCCGTTGCGATATAGTACTTGTGTCGGGCAACCTGAAAAAATGCATAGAAATGAATACGTGCACAATTTAAAACACGTTTATCCAGTAAATGTAACGTTGCATACCTGTGTATAAATCAGATGCCCTCGGTCGTCATAAACCAAAGTCATAAATCTGTTCTCCCTAGGTGAATAAATATGACTCACTTCGTGAGGTTTCTCTTTGTTTGTATAGAAGAATTGAGTTACATTGCCAAAGTTGTCTTTTCTGGTGGATAACCTGAAAAATTATAATAGGACATAATTATTTAAATTGAATATTATTGTTTTTCCCTACAAAGGTACCTGTCCTGGCGGTGTGTGTGTGAAACATACCTGTCGAGATGGTCATAATAATAACGGACGTCAAATCTCCCCCGTTTCATGGCTCGAATCAGTAGTCCTTTAGAGTTGTATTGGAATCGTTCTTCTCGAGCGTTTTGAGAAACCAGGCCTCTACTGTCATACCTGTATTGACCTTCACCAAACTTGATGATGCGATCCATGTCATTATATTCCATAGGTATGGTGTTACCTCTGTAGGTGAGTGATAGCATATTGCCGTTGTCATCGTATCTGAAACCCCAAGGCTCTTGAGCCTCGACGCCTGTCAATTGACCGTCGCAGTCCCAGGTATAATTTTTAACATTTGTGTACGTATTGACTCCTACATTTCTCGTGTGAGTGCGTGTCTGAGATATCCTTCCATGCTTGTCGTATGAAAATTCCATTCTAAATACTTCCATTCTATGAATATTAACGGTTACTTCTTTCTCAAGAAATTGATCATCCAGAACGCGCGAGAACATAGCAATGCCATCATAAACAGACGTTTCATTCCATTTCTGTTTTGAGGCAGTGAATTGACCCAATAGTTCAGGAGCACCAGTTTTGCTATTGTATACGATATGATGAGGAATAAGTGTCTGCCCACCGATGCGTCCCTGAACTGCAGTTATCCTGTAGTTATTGTCGTATTCGTAAATTATTTTTGCGTTGCTCAGTCCAGTTTTGGCACCGTAATCCAGCCTTTCTTCAACTAGAAGACCTCCGACGTATGTAGATTCCCAACGGTAGTCAACATCTCGGTCGACGTGTAATATTTCTGACGGTAGACCGCTGGTTTCTGCATAATGTATTTGTGTTTGACCGTCGCCGTGCACTACTTCGGAAACTTTATTAGTTGTAAAGTATCGGTAAACTACTCGAGCTCCGTCTCCCGGGAACACAGTTTGTAGAAGTTCACCGGTATGGGAATAATGTTGCAAATATTTCTTACCCGATCCAGGAGGTGTGTACGTAACTCTCAAAAATCCAATTGATGGTTGCACACTGAATGAGTGATTTGTTCCCGAAGGCAAAAGTACGTGAGTCAGTCCACCTTCTTTGTCATATGAATATTTGAAACTTTTTTGACTTGCTAATGATATTTTGGAAACTAAATTTCCTTCATTGTAGTAGATAAACTTAGTGCCATCTTGTGGGCTGGTTATTTCCGATAACATTCCGTGGGGATCGTAGCTATATGTTTCTTCGGTTTCACCCCATTTCCAACCGTTTACTCTGTAGAATCTATCGTACGAAATATTCAAAGGTACCGCAGCCCCATGGGGCGTAAACGCCAGCGGCAATCCAGCTAAATCGTAAGTAATCGTAAACAGAGGATTTCTATCTGCATTGAAAAAAGTTTCTCGGCTCTTCCGTTGGTCGAACTCGATTATGAGCACTCGAGAATCGTTGACCCATATTTCACGATTGAGTGTTTGCTGCGGGTTTCTGACGTCACCGACCAATGTGTATAGAGAGTACATGTTGTTTACAAGCCCATCCCCGAATGTTGTAGTTTGATGGGACCACATGTGGAGCATTTCGGCTTCAATAGGAAGGGCTGCCTCTAGTAGCGGATGCTTGGCAGCTGCGATGCTTTCAAATTTCCCAGACCACGGAGTTTCGAGAACTAACGTATTATTTGAATAAATTCGTCCTTCAGTAATTTGTTTTCCATTATTTATGGTGATTTGTTTGAACGATTGGCCGTGTAAAACATATTCACGTTTCTTGGCTACACCCACCGGGATTGTGCTAGATGGGTTCGATACAGTAACGGCTAAGCCATAATTCTTTGCTAGGCCTGAAGTAATATGAACTTGTTCACCAGAAGGCATTATAATCTTGGTCACTCGGCCAAGTTCATCGTAGTTGTAAATGACCGTGTCTCCAGCCTAAAAAAATATATATTATAAAGTAGATTTTTAACGATACATTTATTGTAACAGGCGTTAGACATAACAAGAAATAAATTGATACTTACGCCTGAACGGCTATTGAGAAGTCCAGTACCAGCATCGTAATCAAACTCAATTTCCGAAGTGCCTTTCTCGGCAATCTTTGTCATGTAACCTATTCCAGATATTTTTAGTTCTAGTTTGTGGTCTTGTGTATTCTCGATAGAGCTTACTACATTACTGTAATCTCTCAATAGTTGAATTTTATTTCCTGAGGCATCAGTCACCGTTGATAACTTGCCGAAGCTCGTATTCTTGGAATATAAGAAGGAGTATCTAGTCTTTCCTGACGTTAAATCTTTTGTTGTAATGTGTTGGCCGTAACGGTTGAAAACGTAAATCTCCGATGTTGGTGGATAAGGAATTCTAAATTCGCCATTTTCGTCATGTTGAGGTAAGTAGTGTTTCAGTGCCAATATGTGGAGAGATCCTGTAAATACAATATTATGTAAGAAAACAATATGAGACTTACAAATTATATCTAGCATAACAAGATAAAAGTCATCATACCTTGGTCTACAACGTTGAGAACGCCGTCAGGTGTGACAGCAAGCGCAGATATTGTTTGGAATTTGGCATTAGAGGACAGTAAAGTTTCTGTACTTGTCGGTGGTTCATCTCCTGCAACTACACTCAAGCGGCAAGGACACCCAGCGCCTTCATCTCGTGAGTTCACAGGAACAGGTGTCGCCGATGCAGAAATATTGCACTCGCAGCTCAATTCCTTCAAATTCTCTTGCAGTTTACCAGCAAAGTGCATAATTTTTCCAGATGGATCAATAGACTTGATAGTGTTCGTTTTCTTGGAATCCGATTCGGCGACGTAAAGGATACCACTTGGTGCAAAAGATAACGCTAATATTGTTCCCAAGCTTGAATCTTCTCGGAATTCTGAATTTGTTTTGTTCGTGGACTTGGTGACAGGTTTGCCGTCGCTGCCGAGTCGACAATGAGAAGGCTGCCCAGCGACTACTTTAATTTTCATATCTACGGTAAGCTTCAGGATGATTCTGTCATCAATGAAGTATAATGATCCGTCTAGTGGTGATAATGCGACTCCAGTGGGCCATTGTAGTTGTGCTTCATAAGGTGGTATTGCGCCCCGACACGGAACTGGGGACCAGTGATTGTGGTGTCCGTGGTGTCCTACTAGAGTGTGAATGATTCCATTGGGATCGACTGCTCTTATGTTTGTTCCGTCTGCGATGTACATTGTTCTGTCCGCTGCAATTGCAAGACCTGAAAAGATGTTATCATTGTATTCAATTGATCACTAGTTTGGACTAGACAAGGTATTTCGATTTTGTTGTTTCATACCTTTGGGATGGGCCAGTTTAGCTTTGATCGCAGGGCCTTCGTCGCCACAATTAGAATCGTCTCCAGGTACACAGCGGTCTCCGTTGCCTACGACTGGTTCAGAGTTCATTGTTGGATCGCGAACTTTCTCTAGAGCTATCACTCTTCGCACTTGATGCCTTTCAGAATCAGATATGTAAAGATAACCATCAGCTGGAGATATGCAGATGTAGTACTGATATGCAACTTGCGTAGTTCTGTAAGAAAAAATATTGGTTAAAAGATGGCCTTTATGACGTTTACGATTCTACTTTTTTGAGTATATTTTTACTCACTCAAGTTTTAACACAGTCATAACGACGCCCTCAGGAGTGATGCGGCGAACCAAATTAAAATCACCAACGTATAGGGAACCATCAGGTCCTGATGTCAATGCAGTTGGAGTAAGTAATCGAGAATCTGCAGCCTTTCCATTACAATTGTCGGGGCATTCCAGAGATCTTTGAAGACCAGTGCCCATTACAACCTAAAATTAGAAAATATTTTTAGTATCAAGAACAAGCTTAGGTTGCTTAGGTAACGTAAAAAGTAGTAAAAACTGATGACTGTATTAGTTTCTTCGTTTCGTCACGAAGACTTAGAGTGTGTGTTCATTGTCAGTCAGCGACATATTATAAAGCACATACAAAATAGGACTTACCTGAACCGTTCTTGGATATTGCTTTAGATGAAGCAGCGCTCCATCGCCTTTCTGAAGTATTCCCTCGTGGAAGTTGTAATGGTGATGAATGTCTAGTCCCCATCCTCCAATATCGGATATATCTACGTTAAAACCGGCCAAGGTTGCTGTCTGTGTTTCCCATACTATTGAAGCACATGAAGAATATTCATAACCGATTGAGATCTTTGCTTGAGCTTGGCCATACACCTGAAATTTTTTGTAATTTAAAATGTGTCCTTTCCATAAAGTATGGATAGAATTGATAGTTAACTCGTACCTATAATAGGCTTATTCATTAATTACCTTCTGTTTGTAAACATTCCTCTTGTTCCAAGCAAATACATGCGTCAAGTCTGGATCAGCTTCGTATGTGTGCGTATGCAAGGAACCTTCTATTTCCACCCTAACATGTACTCTCGACAATGATGCTGGGACAATCTTTCGCGTCAATTGTATGTGGACACAGGACAAGTAGCCCGCCGCTTGGGATGATCGATAGGTCAGTTTTACTAATGAGCCAGGAATACCGATGGACTCGCTGACAATCTAAAAAAGTAAGTCATGTTTGAGGTAACAATTTCAGCGAGAAAATCTGAAAACTGCGCCCGATCTCAGAGATATATTCTGGGACACAGAACTGAGACACAAGTCTGCCAATGCCAACTTTGTGATATATACCTACCTAAATATTCTTGGTCGTATTCGCTTTTGGTCGGATTCACATTTCGTCGTATTCAGTATACAGTCATTATCATTATCATTATTTTTAATAACATTGACAGTAAATTCGACCATGGACATGGTAAAAACTTAATGGTCTTTTCTATCTACGTTACGGTCACACTTCTTGCTTTGATCTACTGCGTTCCTGCCTTCTTGTTCAAGGGTGTATAGCACTGGCAGCACCTTAATGAACAGATCCTAGAATTGTAAATGTGAAGGGGTATGAATGTACCTGAGCTTCGGGATAAATCACAGTGGTTGTGGTAGCAGAAGACGCTGCTGGTGCTGCAAGCGGCGGGACCGCAACCACTTCTGGTCGCAGCCGCTCGTGGTCGTGAGCAGCACACGGAGGCGCTTCTACCTCCCACCATTGTGGAGTAGGAGCCCAGTCTAGGCGAGGAGGTGCCCTGGAACGTGAATCGATTTCGTTGAATTATGCTGCTGTGATTGGTCGTAAAGCACTAATGAGTATAGTTGTAGAATTTACTTCAGTTTTTATCCAATACTTTATTATGATAGCTTATTATAAATTAAAGATTTTACGAGTACGAGTATTGTATGTATTACGAGTTTACGAGCTAGCTAGACAATAAAAGGTCCATAAAAGATACAGACGCACGGAAACTTCTAGAAGTTTGTTTATTCTTCTCGTGGAGGTACTCCTTTACCAGTGATCTTTAGAATCAGTAACTTCTATAGAATGCAAATTCCTCTTCACTATCTTGATGGATCCTTCAGTCTTTAGTTACTTGCCCAAATGCTTTAATAAAGTCCTTTTTATAAATGTGAGTTTTTTTTGTGATAGTGAGTGACCAGACGAGCAAATCCGGTGCCTGATGGTTAAGCATCATGATTACCCATATCAGACACAGTGCCACCCAATGTTTTAAAATTCTTAATTCTGCGCGACACTGCACTGCGCCTGTCACCCTGAGATATTAGTTATTGAAACTCGTCATGCCCAGTAATTTTTCGGGTGACATTGCCATTCAGACCGGAACACAGTAATGTTTGCATATTGACTGCTTGGTGGATGAATAACTGGAAAGGATGTGGTACTTCCCCTTTCCCCTAAATTACTTTGAAAGGATAGTCAAATTACCTTGGCGTGGGTACTTTGACGCTTTCGTCACTGAGTTCCATTTGCACTGGTGGCAGCACAACGATCTGGTTCCATGGTACGAAGACAGTCTTCCGCAGGGGCTTGAAAGGTGAACGCTGGAACTGCAGCGTGACGGCTCCACCACCGTTCACTAGCACGTCGAACCTAAAGAATATTGGTGACTAGGTCAGTACCTACCTACTTAGTTTATATTTCCCAGCGATTGTCCTGGGCAGTCGGCGCAGCGTCGGTACGCTTTGTTTTTACTAAAGTACCATTTCAATTTCTCATTGCAAATGTTTTTATTGCATTTCAAACCCTTTGGACAAGATTCGATATTTCATACATACATACATACATTCACGCCTTTTTCCCGAAGGGGTAGGCAGAGGTGTACCCAGGACTCAGTCCCATAGTAGATACACCCACATTTCGCCAGTATGTTATTGGTCCCATGTAATAGGGGGCGAGCCTATTGCCATCTACCGGGCACAGTTCCAGACTCCAGGCAGTTATTGAAATAATTCCTAATGGAAAAATCTAATATTTAACACTGCCTGACCTGGGGATCGAACCCGGGACCTCTTGATTGGCAGTCGAGCATGCGCCCTCTAACACGTGCGCCACAGAGGCAGTCATAGTCGATATTTCCATTAGGAATTTACTCAATCAATTCGGTAGATAGCAATAGGCTCGCCCCCTAACTACATGGGACTTAAAAAACCTAACTGACGAAGCATATAAAATAGGTGTAACTATGGGACTGAGTCCTCCTATGCCTACCCCTGCATGTGAAAGGCGTGATGTTATGTATGTTATGTTAGACGAGATAGCCAACTTCAGTGTTCTTTCTACCTATAGTGACCAACCGAAGATTCGGTTGCGGTTTCGGCCAGTTTCGGCTCATAAATCTAGTTTCGGCACGACTTTCAGTGTCGGCAAAAAATTGGCAATATCTTCGGCCGCACCGAAACTCTACGCGTCGTTCGGTTGACTTCGTATCTCGCGTGTCACCCGCCATTGTCAGTTGTCAGATCGCCGGTCAGCTTGTATATGTGTTCTGTGCCGGTCAGTCCGGCGTGTTTTTGTCGTGAGATTAGTTTATATTTTGTTATATTTCGCGCATTTTGATCATGTAGGTAGGTATACTATCATATTTCTTTTAGTTTTTTTTTTGTCTAACATATTTTATTGATCTTTATGAAGCATGGAAGTCCTATCCATTGAGTTATTCACTCGGATTTATAAATTATGAAAAGTACGAGTATGTAAAAAAGAGGTTATATTTAATATACACATTCATTTAAATGACAGCAGGAACACGCCGGATGCAGGCCGCTTACAACTGGACTAGTTGAAAATCTATGGGGGAGGCTTCTGTTCAGCAGTGTACGCCCTATGGCTGAGATGATGATGATGATGATGATTCATATTTATTACTCACAGTATACATATGTTTTAGGTAATTTAATTGTTGAGGTTTTAATTCTAATTATCAAAACTACAAGCTATGATGTAACTGTTAACTGTGTGTGACCTTTAGATACTTGATTTTTTTGGAAGCATTATGTTCGGATCGATCTGAACGTGACAAACCTGTCTAAGTAAAAAATTAAACCAATTGATTTCTAATAAAAAAACATTAGGAAATGGGCACAATTGTTGAAACCGTACCAATTTTCCATCCCACAATTTTTCTGGAAATATTATTACTATTCTATTAAAATAAACATTGTCATTTCATCAAATGAATTATTATATTGTGTGTAATGTTATTGTGTATAAAGTCCTGTTTTAAAATCGAAGTGTTGATTAATGACAAATTTTTGTTCCCAGAAGGGTTAATATATTTATTAATTTGGTTTATTTTTTAGCATTAATGTCAATGAAAATAGGTAATTATTTTTCACATAATGTTACATACCTACATGATTGTTTTCTATTTCATTCAACATGTTTTGAAATAAGCCAAATTTCAGTAAACAATAGATTTTTAACATGTCTGAAAATGTTTCGGTTTCGGCCGAAACTTAAATACATACCGAAGATTCGTTTACGGTTTCGGCTGAAAATTTTGTTTCGGTCGGACACTTAGGCACTAGTGTCCACCAATCCCTTACGTACGATTAGGTACTTTTAAGCTCTTTTTCTCGCACCAGCCTACAGTTTTATATGAATTTCATTTTGAATAAGTCAATTAGATAATCCGCCGCCCACATTTAATTGTAGACCAGGCAACGAGGTATGGAGGGAAATGCTTGGAACACAATTTTTGACTTCGTATCTTTGTTTGGACTAGTTAACACATCAATAATCTCTGACCGAAGCCCTTGACCCGGGCGGCGGGCGGTTTGACGGTCCCATTTTTCGGTTTTTCGCTTATACTCAGAAACTATGTGTCCTAGCGACATGACCAGTCTAACAAATGAAAGCTGATTAAATTTGCCATAAGTTTTACTCGGTGAAGTTTTTCAATATCTTGTACAGTTTTTGAGATCTGCTCTTAAAAGTCAGTATATCATCACTATCATATTATAATGACTCACTGACTGACATGCAACGCCGAGCCCAAACCACTGATCCTAGAAGCGTGAGGAGTCTTAAATTACTCTGTCAATTGATGAAAACCGCATTAAAATCCGTTGCGAATCTTAAAATACCTAAGCGTACAGATGTGACGGCGGTAAGCTTAATTTTGTAAGGATGCAAAGTTGTCATAAACACTACCCTGCACTCGTGAGCCACGAGCTATGAGTTATTAAGTTTCCCATTCCCAGTAATTTCCCATAAAATCATCGTCGATACCTTTAGCATTCCTTAACTGAAACGTGAAACGTGTCGTTCTCACATTCCCAAAGTTAAGAGAGAATCGAAATACGAGTAAGCCGATGTAAACAAAAGAGCGAGTACGGTGTAATCGCCAATTTAAATGGTTAAACGTGACGCGTTCCTCGATTACCTGTTCACATGATAGCTGTGAGTATGGATACAGGTTTCGTTCCGCCTTCGGGTAATACGATTTCATACCTGATGCTTTTACAGAGACGTGCGGGAAATTTACCGACAACCGTGACCGAAAATTAATGAAGATTGCACGCATGTTATCTTAATAAATATTTGATATTGAATTCGAATACGATAAATATTTTTTGTTCGACATGCAATGCTTACTTTGCCATGAAGCGTATATGACTTCGTTTAATTCTGTAATTGAATCATTTCGCTACGTTATGGGTACCTCTACCTCCTCTATAGGTACCTGATCTTAGCGAGCGTTGACTTGGACTTAGGTAAGATATTAAACTTGTGTTGTTTTTCCGTTAGGAATTTTCTCAATGAAAGCCTGGAGTCTGGTTTTATGCCCGGATGATGTCAATAGGCTAGCCACTTATCACGTGGGACTTTAAAACATGAGTGGTGAAGGCTTTGTAGTACCTATATATACTAAGGGATAACTACTAAAACCACCATGGGACTGGATCCCGCGGGTATACGTTTCGCAGAGGTCTACGTTTCTACGTACTAACACTAGAAAGTACTAAGTACATAAACTCCATACTAACCATCCCCCTTGTCTTGTAAGTGTGAACCCGAAGCGCGCCTCACGATCCACTGAGACCCTGATGCCGATGATGCCCAGCCCTTGAGGCGAGACGACCTGACCCCTCATCACGGAGACGCGACTGCACAGACCACTTCTCGTCAGTTGGAGTCAAGGAGAGCACAGCACAGCGCAATAGGCGACATGTTCCGTATTCCGTAAGTCTTTTGTCACTCCCCTCTTTGATCGATTGGACATCTACCGAGATTGGATGCGAGTTTTCTTATGAATAGATGTATTGTGTTGGTTTTGGATGTTTTTAAGGTGATTGATCATGTTTAGTTGCTAAAAACGATGGTGTATCTGAGTAGTATTTGTGTTATTCGGTGAACTTAAATAAAATTATTAAAATGTTTAATTTTTGTAGTACAATGCTACTTAAAGATAGATGACTAATCAACCAACAAGGGGATTGCTGTAAGATATGAAATACTTAAATTTTTAAGGAAAATTAATTGAATATAGTGTTGGAAGCATATCGCCCAATGCGCTTCATCGATCTTAAACTGAACGAAGTGCTATGCTTAATATTTCGTTTGAGCTGTGAGAGTGAAGTAAAGTATGAAAATAAATTTGGAAAATAATACAAAATAAGAAGTTTGTAGCATTGCACATTCTCGTTTAAGGATCAGCTAATTATCTAGGGTAAATTTCGGTTTACAAATTATACAGTTAATATTTTAGTAAATTTTCAATTCAGTATACAGTGTTCAGTATTCGGTAACTTATCCTAAATTCGTTAATAATTAATTTATGCAAGTAAACAGAAATCCACCTAGAAAGGTATGTATGTTATGCATGTAACAGCTGCCACACAAACCATAGAATCGATCAGTTTTGAATTTAAATTGAATTGGTGAACTCATGACAGCTGAAATTGGTGCAATGACAATAAAATAAAGTATTATTATTGGAAAAACATTTGGAAACTGCGTGATTTGCTTTGCACACTGTCTCAAATCAGAGATGATAGGAAGACAAATGCAAACTTTGTGTGTTTGTATTTATAAGTGTGCATCTCATATACTTCAGGGCAAGTTGGAGGCCTTCATTTTGGCGACCTGATTTTGGGTTAGCCACACAACAATTACTGGTGACCAATAAAATTTAGCACAGTGAGTGCACATAAATCCGTTCTATTTAATAATACATACAACCAGCAACATTCTAGGATTGGAAACATATCAAAATACGGTATAAATTATAATGGCAAGAGTTAAAAAATATTCAAAAGGATTTTAATTCTATGCGACATGGGATCTTCTGGCATCCTCAATCTGTTATTGAAATGTCATCGTATTACGCATATGTGGACAAACTTATTATAAAGCTTTCGTGTAGAAGGTTTCGGAGCAAAGTACATACTAGTTCTTTAAACTCTCCACGTAAAGTAAAAATATTAAACACATGAATCGGTTATACATGCTACTTTCTCAGCATACATTCGTACATACCTAAAATATAAAATCTGTAAACACAAATCATATTATGTATTAAGTATTAGTAAAATAAAGTTAGGAACACCAAGATTCATGATTTTGACCTTAAAAACTATCATTGCACCAATTTCAAAGTTATGATTATATATTTTTTTGTTATAAAAGTGATCAATGGAAGCGATGGTTGTAATGTACAATGTCATACACTTTGTATAAGTTTTGCTGTGAAGTAGGAATACATTCAAATAAGTTGTTTTGGTTAGTCACAGGGGTGAGGATCTAAACACATAAAGAGCTCGGGCGAAGGGTAGGGGGTTGGTTAACAGATGAAAGACGCAGACAAAGGGTAAGGAACACATAAAAGGGTAAGTTTATTTGAAGCTTAATTTGCGTGTTCGCTGGAATTTTGCTCAATTGATAGGTATTATACAATTTCGCGTCACGTTTCCTTTCTTTACAGGTCCTATCCCTATCGTGTTTTAGACGTTTTGCGTGAAAGCGTAAATGATTTTCCTAAGTTTCATTCAGTACAATAAAATTATACCACAGTATATTAATATAATGTCAACTATAATAAATACAAGCACAATAGACGAGACAAATAAATAAGTACAAAAATACATTTGTGACTGCGGCAACTGATATCGGTAACGTGAAACCGCTCGCACTCGGGCACGAGCGTGATTTACTACGAAACATCGAGTTTGTCGCAGCCACGAGAACATTCAAGACATACAGATGTTACACATAGAGAATGAAACGAATACAGACAAAGGATCGAACAAAAAGTTAAAAAGCACAGTGGGTCCGATCGCATGCCCATAACGGGCAAGCGGCGGACGCCGGCATCACACACATATGCAGGAGTTGCAACAAAAGGGAAGAGGTGAACAGATACTGAACACTGAGGGGCGAGGGCGGGCTGACTGACACTTACCATGGTGTAAAGGAATTCCAGAACTCGCTAGGAGTGGCGGACACACGGCGGCACAGGGACACAGAAAGACAGGACAGATTACTACACAGATACCTACATCCCTCAGTGCAACCCCACCCCGGCGCTAGGCAACCGCGCACCCGATTGCACTCGTCTAATTTGGTTACCTTGCGTTTAACACTTGTTTAATTACGAGTATAATATGCATTATTCGACTCGACAATAATTAAGCCCGTTTGCATTAGAACACCACCACAATAGATCGGGACGATCGTACGTGGGTTGCAAAATTTGGAATAAGAAGGTTGCACTAAAGATTGTTATCGATTACGAGCAGAAACATGCTGGATGACGAATGCACGAAGAGGACCCGATACTGTTATATTGGAGGTACAATGGGTCGATGGAACAAATGCCGGAACGCAATATAACCACTCTAGACTCTTGAACTCAAACAAAATAGTGAAGCGGCTCGTGTTTTAATGCAAACAAACTTTTAGAGGCGCTTTTGCATATTAAGCGAGGTGGGTTGACTACTTTTGTTATTCAGTTTTGCTTTGTCTTGTTAGTCAAAGAGTTCGCTCGAAAGTTTTATCAACGCACACGGTACGGCAAATAAAACTTTAAGAATATAAATCAGAACTCAGATCATGAAAGACGCATTTAAATTTTGAAAACAATGTGATTCTACCGATCGTATCTACTATCCCCAGTAATATGTGAAAGCTTTACGGATTCATTGAAAGCTATGTAAATGATACACGCACACTCCTACGCATTATTGTTTGTCTCTCATGATTCGAGTTGCACTTTTTTGGGTCTTATTGTATTCTGATAAATACCTAGTAATCAATGAGAAGACAAACAAAACTGTTAGAAAGCTATTGAGCGTTCATTGTATTTTTAAGTAATTCAATTTATTTTAACTGTTTCTAAGACGCTTCTGTATTAAGTAATCAGACAAACAGGTTGGGTAAGACACACACAAGGGATTAACATTAGACAATACACAACACTTCGGATCTGGTGTGAGAACATAAAAATAACACAAAAATAAGTTATTACAAAAGTATGGTTATAATGATAAAACATAACCATGCTAGGATAACTAACATATAGGTAACTCAATATTTTACACGCGAGAAAACAGAGGAAAATCAAAACACTTCCACCGGATGATAAAACAAATCGTAATTAATAAACGTATGTATATATTACAGTTTAAATCAAAAATAACCACACCAAATCCACGGAGAGGTTAGGAATATGAGCGGGATTGGTGAAGGTGCTAAGTTCCTATTATATGTTATTATGAATTTGAATAATATCATTCTTCTTACGGATATACATTACAGTACGGCGATGATAATCACGAATCTAAAATCATTGTAAAGTGCAATTATTTTATACTTATGAACTGTGCAAACCGAGGTCAGTCCTACAAAAACGACTTGCTTGTAAAAGAAAGCGATGTCCCATCGCCGATATTGAGCATTCATTGGACTGAACATCGGACGACAAGGGGCGACGTCTTTTACATGCACGAAGTGATTTGGTGTTTGTAAATAGACATTATTTTGTGATAGAGGTAGAGCACTTACCTCTCGGAATATTCATCCATGTGGGCGTAACTTTGTACGGAGTTTTCTTCTATGAGGAATTTGACACGTTGGTAGAAGGAAGCGGTGACGGAAGGTGGCTGTTTCCGTAGAAGTACTTCTACTGGATCGTTCGAAGCTAGGCACATGATGTGTTCGGAGCACTCGGGCCGGCTACAGCACTCCGAGTCGGAGCAGTCGGTCATGCCATCTTCAAAATGGTAGGGCCATTGTCAGCCAATTTTGTATGATTTTGAATACCGATAGCCCACCACCAAGATTAAAAAAAACATATGTCTTTCTTTTAACATTTAAAGAGGAGATTGAACGTTACGAAAGGTAAAAATAAAATGTAAATTGAAAAATCCTTGCATCTGAAAATAAGAGAGAGTCATACCTTCGTCGTTGTCTTCGTTATCAACACAAGAAAGTTCGAGTGCTATGGAGCAGTCGGTTCCGGCCCAGCCATCGGCGCAGGAGCAGCGGTACACGCCATCTTCCAGTAAGCATTGCCCGTGACGAGAGCAGCTGTTCGGACATCCAGCTGTGCACACATTTTAAATATTTTTATTTAACAGACTGTGAAGTTGGGTTGCAATTTGCAATAAATAGTAGCTGCTTCCTGAACGTGCTTAGGTTCAAGGAACATCTGTTTAGTCCTTAGCTACTCACGTAGAGTACAATGTCTGCCGTTCCACCCTTGAGTACAAACGCAAGTTCCGTTCTTGCACTGTCCGTGCTCGTGACACCGAAGGTCGCAGGGCCGCTGGTCGCAGATTGATCCGGTCCATCCTTCATCGCAACGGCACAAACCTTCCGCGCAAACACCATGAGGGCCACAATCCAGAGAGCATACCACTGTAACGCACCAATAATAATTATATAACCATAGAGCCGGCTTCCGAAACTCGTTAGTGCCTAGATATTATACTACACAAACGGTAAGCAAGTGAGGTCGACAATCGACGTTGCATAACTATAGTGATCAATCAAGATCAGATCGTTAATATGCTAAAAAACTTATAACCAGTGATCAGCCTATACCTTGCGAGCAATCATCGCCAGTATAGAGCGGATCGCAGACGCATCTTCCAGCGTCTAGATCGTAAACTCCTCGCTGCGAACAAGCTGGCAGACAGCGCTGCACGCGAGCGTCACGCTCTGTACACGCCGCGCCACGCCACCCCGCGCGACACACGCAGCGGCCGCGCACACACGATCCATGACCACCGCACGTTGGGTCTAGACAATCCTCTGAAACAAGAATACTTATATATGGAAGCTGTTGGGATAAGCTGATGCAATTAATCAAAATTGGAATCAATATTAAAATCGTTTTTCTACTATCTGTCTGTTCGGTCTAACCTTCGTCACATTTTGATCCCTTCCACCCAGGTTTGCAATGACAATGGCCAGCTATGCATTGTCCTCTTCCAGAACAGTCAGCAGGTTCACAATCGTGAGCTGGAATGTCACACTCAGTGCCTTTCCATCCTTCTGAACAATGGCATATTCCACCAGCATATGCACCATGTCCTGAACATAGAACTGGACAAACACCTGCAAAAAGTTATTTTAATCATGTAGCCAACTAAAATTTTTTTTATATTGTAGAACAGTAATTGTGTTGTATTGTATTGGACAAACATGTTAGGCATTTTGCGCTAGGAGTCGGTATCATTATGTATGACTTACTTTTAGAACAGTCGTGACCTTCATATCCATCCATGCATTCACATTTTCCCAAGTAACAAGAACCGTGACCAGAACAGTCGTCAGGACAGGAGTTGGTGATTCCCTCCGCCTCCGATACAATCATTTCCACACTGTGCGGTTGCAGTTCGTCGTTGTATATCGAAATAAACCATCTTCCTGTGTCGAGATACTGTAATATACTGACGTTTACTCTCATATCGGTCGATCTTTTACTTATCGTGTGGTTCCATCTCTGAAATGGGCCAGTCGTGCTCAGTAACTCATTCCAGTCGACAAAAGTATTTTCACTCTCAGGTCGAAGGGGGCTCCTTCTTCTTCTCAGTCTATGGTCGACTCGACCGCCACGAATAAATTCTACAAAGTCATATTGAGTAACGCTAGGTGCAACGTTCCGTCTGCCATACACGGCGAAATTGGCCCCCCATGGAACAGTGAAATTTAAGCTAACGTAGGCAGGTTGTTTGTTGCGAAATTCCGAACTCCAGAATTGGTAAGCGGGTATCGTTGCGTGATGTAACTCGTCGAATTCCCTGATTTCCATAGCTGGAGACCAGGGCGGTGGCGCCGCTTGTTGCGCTTGTTGAGGTATCACTGCAGATTCGAGAGCTGCTTCTGCTGTTGTAGACCAGCCACCCAGCGACGACGTTGATATTGACTCTATACATGAAAAATAACATTAATTTACAAATAAGGTATGGTGTCCGGTCCTCGCAATGCCATATTTATTGAATCCATTCCAATGAAATTCCAATATTAAGGGATATTCACATACCATCTGAAGGAGATGACGTTGATAAAGCATCTCTTATTCCTTGTGCGTGAGTAACTGCTTTCACATCTTGTACCAGGATGCAATTGGAATTGTCTAAATTACTTTTAATTGACGATAAAGCTGTAACAAGGAAAACATTTAATTAGATAGCACTCGTAAGGATTTTTCATTTAACACGGAGGGTTTGTGTCTCAGCAGGTACGAAATAGACCATTTCGTAACCGATTCTGAATGAGCTCTACTAAAATAAAATTATGTCGTAAAGGCCAAATCTTTCGCTCAATCTGCCCATCCAATTAAGTTTCCGTTAAGTTTACGTCTTATCGAGGGCTCACATCAATAAAGTTCAGTAGCCGGTGTATAATTCTATTACTGTTCACACGGATGTTACTTTTAGAAATGTGACACAATAAGGAATGTCATATGAAAATCATAGACGAAATGGGTAGGTGGTTGGGTAGTTAGGTGACATGACGTCCCATCGAGTTTTAATTAAGCAGAGCATGATCGGGCTACGTTTCGTAGCGGCGTGACGGAACGATTGGTTCCGCTTCCTCGACCGCTGGCGATCACGTAGGTGGCTCGCCTCGGCTACACCCAGAGCTTCTTGCTCTAGGGAATGCCGTTGTCTCCTTATTATGTGACAGTTGCAGCGGCCGGATCGATCATAAAATGCCGCGCTACGCACTCTAATTGGATGATTTTTCACGGTGTTAACTGAGAAGCGCACGGGCTCCAATGACACGAGTCTACGCTTCGATTGACATGATTTACTTTTATTACATTTTAATCACTGACGCGTAAAATAAAATGTTGGAAAATATTTTCCAATCACAGAGCTTACGTTGTGTGGAAAGATGCCGTTGTTTCAATAAAAATAAATGAACTACTGGTATATAAGCAAAAAGTTGGAGTCTACAAATCATTATGCTTTAACATCACAGCAATTAAGAATGAAAAAAAATATTGCAAGCCCTGCTGCGCTGCGTGCCGGTTTACCGATACGAAACAAATAAAAAATGCAAAGGAGCAAACAAACGTCGCTATTATTGTAATGTAAAGAGAATTTATTGTTTTCATTTAGGAAGGAAGGTCGCGAGTGGAGAGCGGGTGTGGGGATTTGTGCTTCGATGGGGCTGTAGAGTTTATTTGCTGGCGCGTGCGGCAGGATGTGCGGCTAATGTGACGCACTGCGCGTAGAATGCCGTATTTCAATCCGTATTGAGTTAATTAACGCTATACCAATTCAGCTCGACTAATTAGGATCGCAGTGCGCTGTTTAATTTGCCGAAAGATTTGCTGCATGAATGCGTGTTTGATTAAATTATGATAAAAAAGACAGCTGCCCGCTAATTGCTTACAAGTTCTACACATGTTTTTATGGACAGCTACAGCTTTCTTTATTGAACAAAAACATCTCGAAAACTTGAGAATGAGGTCAGCAGACTTCTTTGATGTATACTAATTTGTACAATAAATTTTCTTAGATGTTTCTTCTAAAGCAAAAAATAAAATAGAGAAGCATTATAAAAGATGCCGAGATATTGATCTTGTAATATCGATAAAGAAAACTTTCAATAGAGCAGCAATAAACAAACACTTAACGAGTCATATCCCTTTCAACGTCCGTATTCATGGCGTACGGCAAAGATTTCTGGGCAATAAAATATCGAGTGCGGCGCGTGCAGGCCTATTTACCATAATTCCTGCGGCCCCGGAGTTAGAGCAATTAACTTATCTTTCGTTCCCTGCTCTCTGATCCCACAGATCCTACTCCTAGATAAGAACTGAGCGTTGACGCCATTTGCCCGTTCCAATTGCACATTTACATTAACCCTGCGATGCTCTTTGAGGGTAGATATACGTTGTTTGATGACAATGACCTTTATCGGTTTACCATCGACGATAAGTGGGTGATTTATATTCATGGCCGATGTATTATGCGCCATGCAGTTAGATCATTGCATCCAAGTACTTATGTGTAGTAACTTCATATTATCAATACATAAAAAGCTTTCGATTCCTAGTGGTACAAAACTTACACAAAATTTCCTAGTCGTCCCTATAAATGTGTAAAGTAACCTAACCAGAATGAACAATCGAATTTCAAATTCACAAGTCAAATAAGTTTCACTTCGCAAGCAATATCAATATTTTAGCTATCTAAGTTCCCCATTACGGTGACATATTTCGGGAACAATACGAAACCTGTAGTAACATAAACAACGTCAGTTCGTCGGATAATGAGCACGGATGACGTAATTTCCGCACGAGAAAATAAAATATGGCAATGTGGTAAATGGCGACATTCTCGCGATGATCCCTCGTAAAACCTATAAATCGCCATGAAAAGAAAAGGAGGGTCCTTCAAAGAAGGTCGCGATGCATCGTGTGCAGACGAACTATGTTTGCTATCTCAACTATTTTTCGAGTTAATACAATTTATTGTAATACGATTCAGCATAGATTGCATCGTGTGCTGGGGGAGCAAAACTCGTTTGATGAAGTCCCGAGGGAGAGGAGCCATCGCCATCGCGCCGACGATATTAGTCACGTGATAAATCTTCCTCTATTCGTCCGCCATGTCGCCCCATCTCTCGATAAACCGTCTTAGATGAGAGCTCTAGTCACTCATGCAATAAGGACTACATTTCTTTCTTCTACAATTTTTGACCCATTTAAACTGAAGCGCGGACAAGTACAAATATCTCAAAATCTTTAAACACTAATAATATAATTGAAAATTGTTATCAATTTGCCTTATACCATGTTCAATTGTCAAAATTAGTTTTTGTTATTGAATATTTACAGTTAAATGCGTATGTATACGTACCTTAATATAATATAGTATTCAATAAGAAATGTTGAGATCCGTAGACGAACGAAAGTTACCAACATAGCCCAGAGGATTAGCTAGTTGAGCGGCAATGGGCAGGGCACATAGCACGTAGAACTGATGGCCAATGGGGATGTAAAGTTCTCGAATGGAGACCATGGGTCGGCAAGCGCAGTGTAGGATGTCTATACCCATAAGGTGGACAGACTATCTGATAAGGACGGCAGGAACACGCTGGAGGCGGGCCGCTTACAAACGGACTGGAAATCTATGGGGGAGGCCTATATGTAAAACAGTGGACGTCCTATAGCTGAGATGATGATGATGATTTAAAGTTTGTAAGTTCATGAAGTTTATGTTCTTAAGAGCTTCTAACAATTTACTTTGTAAACTTGCAATGTTTTAAATTTACAATCATACAACAACGGGTGGCGCGGCAGGCGCCTTGGACTCCATTTAGTTTATTTATTATCTACAGTCAACTAATCCTTTCAAAAAGATTAATCATAAAACATTAAACAAAATTTGACAATTTTAATCGTGTTATTTGTAATTTTTAGTAACAGATGTAGAGTGATCGCGGGAAACACTTCAAAAGCGTCAATGTTCTCTGCTGAGAGAGCTTTAATAAAACATTTGGGGTCCTCACAATTTCAATTACATTAAAAAGTTGACGGAGCCGTGTTTGCCCATTCATCGTGCACCATGTACTTAATGAAGGGTGCAACAGATGGTTTACATTTTTTCATTACAATACTAAAACTACCGGCATACACCAGGAGATTTATGTCGGATTAAATAACAGAACCGCTTTTTATTTGGTACATATCCGGAACGCCAGCAGGCGTGACCGATAATAATTTCCATTGTAACGAAATCATGTTCGATATTTCGTTTCCAGATTTGACTCAAAATCAAAATCACATTTTTAAAATCGGTATCAATTGAATGTGTCGTTTTAAATAGGTAGCGTTTAACGGTGTCATTGATTACATTTATTATCGGACGGAAATCTAAATGTGGTAATTTAGAGTCGTTCGTTTAGAGAAACCGATTTCTTTTAAAACTGGACACTTCGCCGCTGCATTGATATGCGACGAGTGTCGCTTATCTATTCCTCCTATAATTTAACGGGTATCTAAATGAACCAAGATCCGATGCGATAAGCCTCATTGACTCAAGACACCTTACATCTAGACGGTTCATTACTTTCAAGAAGTATTGAATATATTTATTTAACTGTTTCTTTATGACATCGTAAGAATTATTTCTTTTAGAATATATTCATAGATTCTAACAAATAACAGCTATTATGGTGAAAATAATGGTTCCGTACCTTTTTTACTGTTTTATGTGTTCAAGTAAAGTTACCTAAATAGGCGAAGTTTTGTATAGCGTGCCGAAAAATGAAAAGTTTTTATTAAGTGTTTATTGTGAATTTAGAAGATGTTTTGGAGAAATTAACTTCAATGAAAACTTAAAACCATAGTTTAAATAAGATATTACAATTTTTGGACTTTTATATGATCATTCTATAAACGATTAAGAGCTACTTAATTTTAATATTTTGGTTCAAATAGTATCATGAAAATAACTTACAAACGGAATAACACAGTGTGATTTATAAGGTTGCCACTACCATTTTCGGTACATTAAACAAATGTGGTACATATTTAAAGTGAAATAAACAGAAGTAATTTCCTGACATTACAGTCAGTGAGCGCTTTCAGCATAAATGGTGGTATGCAGCCAACAGCACATTGTTTCTGGGAACATACAACTGTTATACGAGATTCGCGTGACAGCGCGACGGAGTGCCTTGCCAAGCCCTTACTATCGGTGAACTTCCAACAAAACAATCCCACTCTACTAAATATAGAGGCTCGTAAAACCTTAACTTTACAACTTGTTCTCATTTAGCTGACCCACATGACAGCCGAGATATGGAAAATATTTATATTTCTCATAAATCGTTCACGGCACTTGTCGAGTTATCAACTTTTAAAAATTGAGTTGGAGTCTCATTTATTCCAATACACCATGACAACAAAGTTGTAATATCCTTTATCTAATGACTCGTGTTCCTATTCGACGATTCTTATTCGAGTTTTTATAGTACCTAGGTGTGAGGGCTCGGCTTGGCAGGGTAAATGCACGGTTGAAACTGGGGCAGAGGTAGCGTTCCCGTACATGCTCACAGTGTCGACTTTGATGCTATTTTTGTGATATCTTATGTGTCTGCGGTCGAAGTTTTATTGCTGACAGTTTACTTATGGTTGATTGCACGAGCTCTCTTACGAAACACCTGTATTATTTCAATCGCTCTTCCATTTATTGCCACACCTTCCTTACCAGGACCAAGTCATGCAGTAAGCTATGCTGTTCTTGCTAGACATGTTTTTACATAATTAACGGAAAATACTTCTAAAATTCATCAGATAAAATTAGGTATGCAGGTATTTCATTCATTTGTTGGTATATGCCATTACGTTAGATGTAAATGTAAAATATAGCTTTATTATACCGCAAGGAAAGGATTAGTTATTTAACGTTAAATCAAGCGGGGATTTGCTTTCGCGATTTATGCAGCATTATGTATGTATAAATTATGATTGGTCGTTCGGCGGGTAGGCTGGGATTGCGAGTGGCTGATATATCCGCAATGAAATAATATGGGACGTGGAAGTGTAAGATAATTTATAACCGAGCTAACGCTCGCGCTTGCGAGTTCGAGCCGTGAGCCGCTCCCCGCCTGCGTCTCGCCCGAGGCACGCAGCGCACGTTGCCTTAGGTTAGGCGCATCATTTATATTTTTCTGATGTTTGTTTAGTTTTTTTATAGCCCTCTCTGTAGATGCCGGTTGCGAGATATAAACAAAGAATGATAAAAGACTAATGGTCGATGTCTGTTTTCGTCAGGGAGTCCATGTTTAATCAACTCATTTGCATGCACGAAGTGGATGTTTGAATTTATCACCTTTCGTAATTGAGTTTTGATGTGTTGATGGAAATATCTTTCTTTATGATTTGGTTATAAAACTGTATACTCTCATATAAATGTTTTGAGCCAACGTTTTGGAGAAATAAAATCTGTACGATGACAGTAAAATAGCACGAATAATATCTACCTGCTTCTTGTTTAAAATATATTTAAATATTAATGTTAGCACGATAAATTCGTCACCTACGTATCTTATACAATTGGAGAAATATTTTAGAAAATAATGTCTAAAGATTCTATCAGTGGACAGGAAACGATAACCCCCGACGCTGTGATTTATCAAGACTATTGAAATCTGATTGTTGCTACTGTTTCATATTAGATTGAATCCCCTTAGGGCGTCGTAAGCCTGCGTGCCTCGAAGGGTACCCCTTTTTAATGGTTTCCAATCATAGAAGACAAGAACTGCCCCTTAATTGGACATTGCTCGATGCCTTAGGCCGCAGATTTTGCTGCTCGGATAGACAAAGGATTACAGATTTTTGCAATCTATATAATCAGCGAACAGCTTTTTGAAGTATTTTTATTATTTATTAACTTTATTAAAGGCGGTTTAAAGGTTGAACTTGAGCACATCAGTTTTGATTACCACTTAATGCTCAAGATGCTGTAATTACTAAGCTGTCAATCAATCGATGACGTATCAATAATTAAAGAAACACCGAGACATAATTATCTTCTTTACCTCTATGGTATAAGTAAGTAGTGAAAGTCAAAACAAGAGTAGGCGACTATCCCAGCATCACGCTGGCATAACAATAAACTTTTGTCTCGACATAACGTTCACGAGGACCGCTCTAACGCTAATGGATTGAGAAAAAATAATGTTATGAATATTTTAATCGGCATTCCGAGCGAGTTAATAAAAATACTGTCCTAACGAAGGCTTGGAACGTCCCGCTGGGACTTTATGAACAGTCATATATCCGAGACATAACTTGTAGTTAAGAAATCAATATTTAATCAATAAGATTATATTACTTTTGTTTTTTTAAAAACATTATAATATAGGTTTTATTTCAAATACAAGTTTACAAGTTTACTGAGATACTAAGAGATAATTCTGCTCGAGTTTTAAGCTATCTGTCTTCAACTTTTCGATCAAACTTAACTACTGTAGTTTGGGATAAGTTCTCGTTCTCTTGAAATTGCAACGAACTTATTACTTACTTAATGGACGAAGAACATATAGATTACTTAATGAAATAACTGCGATTTTAGCGGAAGTTTCAGAAGAAAAGCTATTCGTCTTAGTTACATGAACAACAACAACGTTTTAAGATAATGACATTTCCAATGAGAACATCATTTGTTCAAGTACCAACGAATTTAGTTCAACTACCACAACTACATACACATATTATTTGAGATGATAATGAAAAAAATGTCGATGAACATTTAGTATTAATTCTAGGACAAAACCTTGACCTATTATGTATTTATTACGGTCTGTTTTCTAAGCAATTACATACTAGCCAAGATTCAGCTTGGAGAGCCTTCAGAATACATCTTGTGCGATTCCTGCACTACCCCGCAGCACGCAGAGTGCGGGAGTGCGGATTGTAACATTGCTTAAACTTATCTCTCTATTTAAAACATGCGTAGTACATGCCAAAAACGCATCCACGTGCGTATTTTTTGTTTGCACTGTCACACTACGATGCGTGGTGCGGAGCAGTGTAAGAATCGCCTATACATACAGGGGACACTGCTTGGGTGGCGTAGTGGGCGCGTAAGCTCGAATGCCGACCATGAGGTTCGATCCCGAAGTCAGGCAATGTGCTATATTGGCTTTTTCCATTAGAAATTATCTCTTTGACAGCCTTGGAGTCTGAAATGTGCTTGGTGCATGGCAATGGGCTTGCCTCTTGTTACATGGGACCAATAAAATACTGGCGAAATGTGGGTGTACCTACTATGGGACTGAGTCCTGGGTATGGGACATCTCTTCCCACCCCTTCGGGAAATAGGTGAGATTGTATGTTCTGTACATGCAGGGCGTAAAATCGGGGCTTCTGCTCTCATTGCTACTTCAAAACAACTACCAATCAACATACCTATAAAGTAGGCGAGCATAGCCGCCAATATGACACACAGGCAGATCATGGAGATGGCGAGACATTTCCACGTGCACCGATGCTGGCAGCGTTTGTCTATGTGGAACCTGGAGGGCGAGTACACTGGCACGGGGCTTGGCTGGCTCGCTCGTAGAGGGAACACGGGCATGACTAGGGGCTGGTTGGCGAGCTGACAGTGACCGCTGCCGAGAGTGCCGCCTCCCATGCCGCTTGACATCGGGGGCCCACCCAATCTGTAGACAACATTAAATTTAAGTCTACGCACATTTACAAATCACATCTATATAAATAAATAAAATTTAAACGTCCGTTTGTAATATTGAAATTATAGGTTTTCATTATATGCATATGAAAGTAAATACGATACTAATAACAAAAATAGAATTTTAAAAGAAATTTGTGGCTAATCTTCGAAACGGCTGGACTGATTTTAACGAAATTTTCACTGGCACATACTTAGCTGATATTCTAGGGCATTTTTTTAGACTAAAAATATAGAGGTATAAAACCCTTTTCTTTTGGGCTCATCTCTGCAACGGCTGGATCAATTTTAACGGGACTGACAGATAGCTGATGATATTTTTTAAAGAAATGATTTGGGTATAAAATATTATAACCCTTAAATTTCACGTAAACGGAGCCCTGAGTGAAAGCTAGTTATTCATATATATTCATATTCATTTATTCTTCATTTATATATACATACACAGTTACAAATAAGAGCCCTCTGCACGCAGCGGATTTTATCAATAACGTTTGATCGGTCTATATAGTTGGCTGGGTGGTTGTTTGTGAAATAATACTATTTTTATAAAGCTTTAAAGTATAAGAACATGAAGGTTTATATTAATCACACACACAGAAATATCAAAAATTATTTCTGTGACGCCTCTACGAGATATCGTAGCCCCTACGTAGCAGTTGTCTATACTGTCTACGAATAGACCAAATGCTCTAGTATTTTTTTTATTTTTATTTTTAATTTTAAAAAGTTATAGAATACCCAGGCTTGTTTACCAAACAATCAAATAAAAATTGGTTTATTAGTGTCTCAATTTTCTCAAAAAACCTCTTGTTTAATTCTATAGAATATAATCGAAGAATATTGTTTTGTCTAGCTGTTTGTAGTTAGGATCTCAAAAGCCTTAACACAATGGTTTTTATTATAATATCAGATTTAGGTCGTTGATTTAAATGCAGTGGTAGGCTGTTTTCGTTAACAAATAATAATTAGGTTAACGAGCGTTGTCGTAATTAAATTCACAGTATCTGAACGATTGAGAAGGTTATAGTTTTACGCATCTATAAACAAAGCATAACCAGAGGATTATCCACACGTATGGCATAATATCCTTTACATTTCAGGCAATGCGTCATTTTATGGGCATAAAAAAAACTCTCACAACTAGGATCATGTAAACATTTGCATTTTGTAACTGACTAATTTTTTGTCGTGTTTTACAAAATGATTTGATACTCATCCCGTGTTAACAACACTACATAACATACATTCACCTTACAACTCACATACAACTTAGATTTTTAACAGGTGAACAAAACATAACATATAACATAACATACATTCACGCCTTTTTCCCGAAGGGGTAGGCAGAGGTGTACCCAGGACTCAGTCCCATAGTAGATACACCCACATTTCGCGAGCCTATTGCCATCTACCGGGCACAGTTCCAGACTCCAGGCAGTTATTGAGATAATTCCTAATGGAAAAATCCAATATTAAACACTTTGCCTGACCTGGGGATCGAACCCGGGACCTCTTGATTGTCAGTCGAGCTTGCGCCCTCTACGCCACCGAGGTAGTCCAGGTCTAGGTGAACAAAAGCGAGTTTTAATTCACCTCCAGCGCCATCTAGCGCGGTTTTGGTTAGATTGATGGATGGGGATGGATGTTTGTTACTCTTTCACGCCAAAATTACTGAACAGATTGGGCTGAAATTTGGTATGTAGATAGCTTAGACCCTGGAATAACACATAGGGTACTTTTTTCCTGATACTCCCGCGGGAACGAAATCTACGTAGGTGAAACCGCGGGGCACAGCTAATGTTATCTATGTATATAGAGTCTTTCTCCTAAGGGTTGCAAAGAGGTTTACAATATACATACATACATACAGTCACGCCTTGTTCCTGGTGGGGTAGGCAGAGACTATTTCCCTCCACTTGCTACGATCCTGACATACAACTTTCGCTTACAAAATAAGTATATATATTATATTCTTTGTTCTTTCATAACGATCAACAGTAAGTATTATATACCTTTGCTAAGTCTTTTATGTTCATCTATTCTATACGTAAAGTTGCACAAACTTAAACATTAAATAAGAATGGAGAGAAAGTCCCCAGTAATTGTCTATTCCCTTTTATTTGATTCTTCGGAGAACTTATTGGATTGGTGTCTCCGCCGGAATTCAAATAAGGCACCACTAGAAATAACTTTCCATGTTCTCTACGAAAACGTAAACATTAGAAACCCTCTGCTGCTTTGCGTAATAAGCAATACAAAATGTAAGTATACCTATAAATTTAGCTTTAAATATAAGCTGTAATGTAATTCAAAATAATTATAAAGTTCTTTTTTACATTAAATAAAAACCGACTTCTATAGAATCTAAATAATATCGTATATTGTATGTATAAACATAAAATGGTGTGTTTTTGTTGTTATTATAAAAAAAAACTAAATGGGACCCTCTGAAGTATGATCTATCAAACAAAAAAGAATCATCTAGAATGCTAGATCCGAATGTAAAGAAAAGGGGAGAGCGTTCTCTCAGCGCTTACTCAACAACTGGCATGTATAATTTTAAACAACAAAGATAGAAAGATGTACCTAAGACCGAAGTGCGAACGAGACAACAATTTACTGACGTACGTGGACCTAATGGAGGTCCAATTTGAGCTTTCCAATTTCCAGAAGACCTCATCTCCCCTTTTCTTTAAATCAATGATCAAGACTCATTCACAATTTATGGAGTAATCGCAAAAGCCAGCACCAACAACATACAATTGAATTGAGAATCTTTTTTGAAGTCGGTTAAAAAGGAGGAGCTTTTTTAAATCGACTGTATATTTTTAGGGCTCCGAAGAATAAAGGGGTGCCGAAGGAGCCCTATTACTAAGCCTCTGCTGTCCGTCCGTCCGTCCGTCCGTCCGTCCGTCCGTCCGTCCGTCCGTCCGTCCGTCCGTCCGTCCGTCCGTCCGTCCGTCCGTCCGTCCGTCTGTCACAGGGCTCTATCTCATAAACCGTAATAGCTTGGTACTTGTTTTTAATTCGTTACCCGATTAATTTTGATAATACTTTTTGTTTGGTAAAACATACTTTAGAGTTGTTCCCGAATAATTTTAACGAAATGGATTGTTTTAAAATGCGAAAGTTTGCCGGTGAGTTCGTCTTCAAGCCAAAACTTATTGAGCCGACTGGATTGCAAAATTGATATAATCACATAAGATACTTTTTAACCCGATATTCCCACGAGAACGATGACTACGCGGGTAAAACCGCTAAGGGAAAGTTAGTAGGTTAGCTAGTACGTTTTAACATTTTTTTATTTTGATACTGTGCCGTGGAGTTACTGGCTTTAGAATAGTGCTCCACCCTCTCTACCCGTGGTTGCCGTAAGAGCCGGTTAAGGGTTAACAGATCCAGAGGACGGGCAGCAGCGTCCTCTGCAATAAAACCATCGAAATGCGGTGGACAACCCGCCTGCCAAGTGTGTCGAGTATTGGCAAAACCCCCTTTTATAGAGGAGGCCTATGTTCAGTACCTTCCGTACCAACGGCTGAGATGATCATGGTGATGCTGATTTTGATATAGGTAGTATAAATATCAAAATATTTTGTAGGTAACCTTATTTTTAACGTTTCTCGTGGTCATGTTTAAATATTGGAAATACCCTTAATATGAAAACAACAAGTGTAGCGGGCGCGGTTTAGCAAACTTTCTGGTTTGGCTTCATAATAAATTTTGTTTTGTTCGATCCAGGGTCTGTTGTTTTGTTGAACAGAACAAAAACAAAAATACGATACTTAACTTACATAATTACTTCTATTGTACGTAGGTTAATACTTGAAATACCGGTATTGAGTTTGAATCATTTATTGAAACGTGCCGCGTTCAATGGGGATCCATTAAAGGTTGGAAAGAACAATATATAATATACCTATAATTCAATCGATGAACACAATAGACAATAATATATTGGTCTAATAATAGCTTTAGGTAATTACTGTCCATATAAAAATCTGGAATTTGATCTAGGGGTTGATTATATTGCTAACTCTCTGACACTTTAAGATTCAGGTATGTATTTTTTACCTGAGGTCCGCAGCAACGCCAGATTGCCGTTGTATCATTATAGCCACCTGTTAGCGAAATGAATCTGTGCCCCACGCCATATGTTGATTCTTTTATTACAACCGCCATAAAAGACAATCTGAACCTATCATTAACGGAGATTCAACAAAAAATGATGATCGCAGCGTTTAAACACGTCCGCCCAGATGCCATTAATCAATTATCCGAACTTCACTGTCACGACTAAATTTAAAGGCCGAGAACATATGGTGCATCGGCCGGCACCGCTCGTTCGCTCACCAACTGACGCCGCTATAATGACCTCTAACATAAAGGCACAAGCAAAAAAGAAAGTATAAATAATTGGGCTGAGTTCAGCGAGAACGAAGCGTGACTCCTTAAAGGGTTTGTTTCGTGGAGGCTCTTCGCTGTAATTTTCTTTTGAATAGCGGCCGAGGAGCCCGAGAAACGGAGGAAGGACGAATTCATTAAAACGTGTACAGAAATCACAATGTCGGACGGAGTTTGTCCATAAATGGTTTGTAGTGTCTGACCCTACAAAACAAATTTGATGATCTGTAATTTAAATTAAAATATAATAATATACCTACATATTTCATAATTACTCTATTGATAAGACCCAATAAGAACCTAGTGATGCAACACGTAACGGCTCATAAGTACCCCCATAATATTATGCCGATATTTTGTAACTGTATCTTTGAAATAGATTTTTAAATCCATCAAGGTAATGATGATGGATTTTATTGTTAGGTTAGATCGCATCGTTTCCGCGCGTTACCGAAATGATCGCAAATGTTATTATTCTGTTTTTATAAAAGATATGATGCGGTTTGGCAATAAAATGTTCCGCAATATACAGAGCGCTATTTCAGTTTTTGGGAGCGGAAATAAGACATCTATTTTACGAGCACAAAAGTTGAGCTTTTGAAATAAAGAAAATCCCGCGAAGGCGAGACGCCTAAGACAATTAACGAGACCGTTGACAGGGTTATTGTAGGACAATGCTGCGATATTTCAAGCGGCATGATGGACAGACGGACGCGACGGAGAGATTTTGACAGTCGCTCGTCGTGACGCGAGTGAGCTCTTAATGAAGCGGTAAATAATGAGCAGAGGTGTTGCGTTGTGCGAGAGCCGTGTCTAATTAACTCTAGAAAACCACAACCAGTTTATACTCACACGAACCGCCCGCGCCGGAGCCGCTACGTGTAGCGTTCACACTATTATAGGTTTTAAACTGAAGATACAAGTACAACGGTAACGCAATGGCAGATATCGTAAGCGGCAAAAGGAATGATGTTACAAAAAGTCGGGCAGGTAGCAGGAGGTTCGTTAGGCGTTCGTGGATCGCGGCTGTCGCACAGTTTTTATCGTTAGAATCGCGCGTGCAGCGGTCACTTCTAGTCTGAGCGACCTCTAACTCGGAAACCAGATGAAACAAAAAGAAGGCACGCAGGCACGGGCCGTGAGAAAGCGTCTCCTTGGTCGTGGCGTCGGCGGCGGCGAGCGGCTCGGTACCGTCCATTTATCTTGCACAGTCGTGCGGGAATGGACCGGACAGCGATGTGCTTTTATTGCATCGCGCCCCTAAATATAGGCTTGTGGAGAAACCACAATGCTTTTAGCCCTAAAATGATTGGCCAGTTGAACTGGCTTAATGGTGTGGAAGAAATGACGTGGTGGGTGTAAGTTGAAATGTACTTGTAGACCGTATAAAGTCTGGTAAATAATCCGGTATTTAAAATATTTATCTAGAGATTATATCTGCATAGTTTCTGTGCACCTATCTATAAGGTTAATAAGGTGCATCAAAACGTGTGCGTATTTTCGTAGAGCACCTTATGAGCTGACCTTCATACCTCCGGTCACAATGTAGGTACATTCTTGTACATATCTACATCGATTCGCATGGGAAACAGGTGGAACCATACCGGTTAGTCTACTACCGACTACCATGTAAGCAGGGGCAGGAGCATTAGTTCTTTTTATCAACATGTTTGTTTCTAAATACCGTACGCACTACGCACCTATGGCTAAACTTGTTTATCAACAGAAATATATTTCTTTTACTCGTAGTGTCAGCTTAGATGCATTTACCTACTCGTTTATAATAATTATAAAAAAGTAAACTCTAAAATTTGTATTAAGAGGTTACATGAGGGGTGATTTTTTCATACAAACGAATTTCCGTGTTTCCTCCCTAAATAACTGCGTCAGAGCAATGTTTTTTTTTTTATAAAAATCAAGGTTTTTAGTGAGCATGTCTCTGTCATTTTTATTTTTCTACAAACTCATTGTTAAATGAAGTATACCCCTTTAAAAACATGAAAAACTGTCCCAATTTTACTCGCGTAATTAGACGTTCACTAGAAATAAATGAAGAGTTAAGGAACAAAAATAAAATAACAGGGACATAGCCTAATTCATCTTCTAATTTTCAAGATATAAATTTATGAATAAAATCATTTATTCTCGGAGGAAGCACGGGAATACAAAAGATTGATTTCGTAAATTTTCCATAGGATTGTGTCAAACTGCTAAGAGGTCCTGTATCCTGTTAAAAGCTATGGTTACAACTAAGCTACATAAAGATATATTATGTGTACATAATATTGGGATATATCTATGGTAGAGCTTACGACTAACCAAAGGCGAAAAATAAAAGTTTCTTTAACAAAAGAAAGACAATGCGTCGACGAATATCGTGGTGGATCTTTGCTCAATACATTTTATTTTCTGAAGCTTAAAACGGCTATTCAATGTGAGGCAAAAACACGAGATTGTATCGATTTTGTTTTCAATACGATACCGTTTCATAATAATGCTATGAGGTTACATTTGGATATTTTCGAACTAATTGCCTCGTGGGTTGAATGGTGAACAATGAGATAAATACAAAATAAGCTCGCAACATGGGCGAGGCTCTCGATGATTGTTACTTATAGGCATCATTTGTATTGAGCACAAATTAAACATGTAAAAGTTTCGCAGGCACAGTTCAAAGAATTACAATGGGAAAAGGCTTCGTCGTATACGTTGAGCAAATTCGTAATCGGTTACGAGTAGGTGTCTAGTACCTACGGGTAGTCAGGATATTTTAGAGAAGTAACTTTAGATTTTTATGTAAAAATCGAATGCAGCTTACTTTATCTTTCTGTGATTATCCAAAGAGCTGTTAAATATTATTACTGTGGAATTCACGCAACAAGAGAACAAGGATATTTTTTTGGTTTGGACCGTTTTGGTTTGGCTTTTTTTTGTTCTTTATGATAGTGAGTGACAAGACGAGCAAATCAGGTGCCTAATGGTAAGCATCATGATTGCCCATATCAAACATAGTGCCACCCAGTGTTTTAAAATTCTAAATTCTGCGCGGCACTGCACTGCGCCTGTCACCCTGAGATATTAGTTGTTAAAACTCGTCTTTCCCAATAATTTCGCTGGTAACATTGCCCTTCAGACCAGAATACAGTAATGTTTGTACATTACTGCTTGGCGGATGAATAACTGGCAATGGTGTGGTACTTTTTGTAGTGGTAGTGGTAGTGGTGTAGTGATAGATTTGCCCCCTGCAAAAGAGGCCTACTTAACAGATAAAACTTTTTTTTCAGATCAGTCAGTTATGATTTATAATTAAAACGGTGTTACAATATGAAGTAGTTATACTTAAGGCGTTGCATTTACCCATCAAACTGATCTTTATCACACCGATTCGTGTGAATAAAAATTATAAACTTAGTAATAGGGCTCCTTCGGCACCCCGTTAGGGTTCGGAGCCCTAAAAAATATTAATAAAGTAAGGGAAGTCAAAATTTGAGAATCTTGTAAATCTTTCTTTTGCAAATTGGTCAGTCTGACGGGTAGAAACAAAGTACTTAGTTATACACTATACATACATACAAATACTAGTAAAGCTTCACAAAGGATTTACGAGGTTAAGTACGTGCTAAAAAAAAGTTTTTTCTTTTGCAAGTAGTTTAGGTTGACGAGTAGATGCATCTGCACCTTAAGTATTACTACACCTTTTTGTAACACGTTGTATAAAGTAAACGATGAAATTAATAAGAAGTTTTTGTCGGATCTATTGTCAAGAAAATAAAACCGTTTGTCGACAGAAACCGGTTGCCTTATAACCGAGGACGCGCTTTCCCTTGCCCGCGCCGCGCCGCATCGGCCACCCTCCTATTGCAAGTCATGGGTGTAAATTCAAGAAAGCTCCCCAATTTAAAACGAACTGAGTAACAATAGCATCGCCCCGCTATGCCAATTTCCTCCCTCGACGAACGCATTCACTACAAAAGAAGCTGAATAAAATTATCGTTTGCACTCACCTATTATTTAACGTGGAAAGTTGGAACGAGGCAATATTTCCAATTTCAGAATACAATCACAACAGTCTGACAAAAGGATTAAAAGGAAATAAAGAAGGAGTAGAGAGAGGCGCGGCGCGGTCACGGCGAGCGCGTATGCACATACATCTCGGAGAACCGCAGAGAGCCACGCCCGGAATCTGTCCACTTAAATAGCTGCCTCATTCGACACCGATCACGCCTGCCGGATTAATTAAAAAACATTTGTCAAAATGAGTTTTTAAATGGGAAATTTCTCGGAACGTATAATTCTAACGCTATATTAATTACATGTTGAGGTAATAAACTTAGTAATGTATGACATCCAATTAAGTTTGTACAATCGTTTAGATCGCGGGATGAGTTCATAAATATAGATTGGTATCGTAATTGATTTCCGCAAAGGCGAGCTTTAATTCTGGGTCTCATTAGACGCAAAGCCCGGTTTATCTACGTGGATAAATGTGCGTGGAATACGCGCGGAGCAATGATACAGCGATTTAAATGCAGTACGCTCGGATTCATTGAACTCGGCTCTCGTATTAATAACTCTCATAGCATGATGTTTGTTTTGGTCGTCTCGTGGCCGCGGCACGGTTAGGTAATGCTGAAGTTGATTCATGAATGGGCGAGTGCGCGTGTTCGCCGCTCACTAGCACTCTAGAACGGTGCAAGTGCAATCTCCACTCGCTTATATTTAGCAAACGTAATTTTCTTGGAAATATATGAGACGGCGGAAGTCAACTGCCTACTTTAAGTTACATAGCGAGGTCGTTATAATATTATAAATATTCTGTTAAGTATGGAGATAGTTGTGAGACATAAAATTATATGAACAGGCATGCGGCATGATAGTTTAAGTGGGGTATAAGTTACGATCCCAGTTTCTTATTTTATTAGATCTAAGTGCCTACTGCCTACCTTCTCGATATGTATCTCCTTACTTTGCTACCATCTATTACATCGTACTTATCAGAACGATCTACCTACAGTGTACTTAATGCAAAGTTATCGATCTATAGTAACAAGTAAGATAAACTTGTGCAGTGGAATCAAGTGAGCTTACCGAGGTTGCCAAACACGCCCCGGGCGTAGAAATGGTCGGCATGGGATACCGGGTGCAGAAGCAGCGCTAGGCAGGTTTATCGCGAGAACTGAATGGATTCGATATCAAATAAGCGGCTATTTACTGGCCGCTCGACTGACTCCTGCCGCCAGACACTAGACACCGAGAATCCGCACGTAAATATGCTCAAGCTCGCGCGCACCGCAAGTTATCAGCTGCAGATAAACAAGTTCCTATTAGTACATCGGAAGATTCGCACAATTTACATTTTCTTTACCTAACGGAGTTTCGTCTGCGATAACGATAGCCTTCTACTACGGGTTTTGTCGTTGAAGATATTATTATGGTAATGTCCCACGAATGCAAAATTAAGTGCTGCAATCTAGGCTGCAATATATAGAGAGAAATAGGGTTGGGCAAAAACGGCAAGACCTAACCTTATAGGCCGTGATTCGAAACGGACACGATGCATATAAAGTAGAATTTAAGCGCTGGCCGAGTCGTGATAATCTCCTCTTGAACGGTAATCCCGGGTAATGAATGTTAAAGTACTAACGTAAGATGTGTAGGTACTTCTCTTCGTTAGAGGTATAAAAAGCAATATATCGGTTGTTTCGAGGAAGTATATCGGAAAGGTTACCGGCGTAAAGTCCTAAACTAAACGCTTGGCATTGTTCAGCGAAACGGAAAAACGGTTTCACAAGAGGCGTCCCTCTGCGGGTGCTCGTATTTCACCGGAGTTCAATATTATTTCGCCAGGGGTCGGTCGTACAAAGAGGCGGAAGGCTCGCGCCGCAACGCAGCGCTGCCGGGTCGTCTCTGAGCCGTCGCCGCGGGCGCCTCGCGTATCGCTACACAATATTGTCCTCCCTAGCGCCTGCCTCGGGTTACACTCTAAATATTTTTTGGCGGTTGCCTGATTGAAAAATTTTATCGCATTCCACCCCTCCTATTTCGATAATGGATTGTGATGGCTTTTAGGAACATCGACAACGCGTTTGGTGTAAGTTAAAAGTTCTGTTTTCTAAGGCGCCCTGCATGTGTGCGTATGTATATTGTATATATTATTAGGTGGAATTGTCTATAAAAAATGCCTCTAGATTATTATTGGGAGTAGGTAAATATAATGCTTTAATATATCGTTACATATATGCAGATATATAATACATACGTATTTATGTATACGTATTAGTGTAAAGAAGAAAGACAGCCTCAATGTTGAAACGGAAGAACTATGTTCACAAATTGGTGATTTCTATTCGCAACGATTAAAATTCGTAGAATGTGCACCTACAAATAGCGATGATAATATATAGGTAGTACAAACTTTGATGTCTCTATATGCAACTTTTGTAACATGGACGCACAGTGAACGGCTACAATTCCTATGTACGAGTAGATACGTTAGTTCGGCTTCAGGCTCCAAACAGGAAAACTTGAGATGAGATGCGGCATTATAATATTTTCTCAACAAATATTATACGTAGGTACTACAGTATTTGTTTCTTGCTTTAGATATAGTCTCGCATGTACCTACTCAAATTCCCAATTGTAATACAAAAACCAATACCGTAATCAAAGATAGATATGGTCAAAAAACCTTACAAGAAGACTTTGTCAAGAGCATTTTTGACATAAGGTCAGTTTCGACTAAAATCAATGTAGTTTAATTATGTACTAGCCCCGGTAGCACAGTAACCAGGGAAAACGAAGTCCCAGGGGGTTTGAATGTGACAGCAGATATGTAATGTTCGGGCGCGAAAGAGACAAAAAACGAGGAAAATGAGTTATCCCCGTGCCATGCTAGGCGGGCTGATCCTTGATAGCCCAAAATGTTAGATGTCAAATCACTATACCTACATGACGGGTATGCTAGTTGTTTGGAACTTGTATTATCTATGGGCTGGCATGCAAGCCTTTTGATTTTCGAGGTGCTCTTGGTATATTTCTACTGTAATTAGTTTATACTAGATGATAAATAGTACTGGTGGATAGACCTATATTTGTTACTCTATAATATTCAATATAGGCAACAGGCACTTGCTTTAAAAAAACTCAAGAATGGTATTATTTGTAATTCGACTGGCAATATGAAGAAAATATTTTCTGCGGTAGCCCTTCTAGCGAAAATAATGTTTAAATCTTACTAATACTAAACTAATAATAATGTAGTATAAAAAAAAATCTGTTGAATAAATAAAATGATATACTAAAGAGCTTAATTTAGTTAAGATTGGAAGCGCCAGGATAATAAGTAGGTACTTGTTAATATTATATTCTAATTAGTATATTATTTGTTTTGGACGGTGTGAAGCGTACGGATTGGATCCTCTCAGCACCATTATTTATACAGAGGAAGATACAAATGAGAATCCATTACTGGATTTCCTCGATCTGGGCCTAATGAAAGACAAATAACTCCCAGTTCAAAGCGATCGATAAGGACATTTGCGTTAACTTGATTTATGCGATTGCTTAAAGTGATGGCACTTCGGATTATTTATTAACCTTTGTGCCTAATACCTTTCTATAATGCGACCTATTGTTTCTTTAATCTTTTAGATGAAATTTGACGTTCACTTGCTTTTTTTTGATAGTGACAAGACGAGCAAATCTGGTGCCTGATGGTAAGCATAATGATTGCCCATATCGGACACAGTGCCACCCAGTGTTTTAAAATTCAAAATTTTGCGTGGAACTGCACTGCGCCCGTTACCGTGAGATATTAGTTGTTGAAACTCGTCATGTCCAGTAATTTCGCAGGTAACATTGCCCTTCAGACTTGCACATTACTGCTTGGCGGATGAATAACTGGCAAAGGTGTGGTACCACTATACAAAAACAAAAAAATATATAATAAGATCTTTTGTAAAGGGGTGCACCTTATATGTTATGCAATGCATTACCAAAGCCACGACCGGCGACCCTGTCAGCAAAACGGGGCAAATGGCAAACCCAACCCTACTTTCAAATTAAACGCGATTGACATTTTGTCTCATCTACATTTTTTTCCTATAACCAATGCCATGAGCCGTGAAATTTATTAAGGGACAATGCCATGTGTAATATTTTATCAATTAAGCACGGTTCTGGTGGTCTCGATTTCGGTATTACATCGTGCCATTTGAACGAGTCGCAATTTATAGCTTACAATTTTATAATTTAAAATGTCACAGTTTCGCTTGTAAAGGGAATTACGGTTCCCGAAGCCCGAATGGTTAATATTTCTGTGCTATGGAATATTGCCAACTTTTTAGCCGAACGTGTTCCAGGATTTTATCGTTATTAATATTTTTGACGCAACATTAAAATAGGCTCGTCACTAGAAAATTATTTTAGCATCTGAAATAACATTTATAGCTTCGCGGGGCCTTAGCGCGATACAAGATAAAGTTGAAATATGGCTTTATATTTCAGACACGTAAAGTACGGAACCAAAGCACGATGACTGTCATTTATTTTAATTTACGAGTAAGAGTGGTTTCGCTATTGCTTTGGTGGAGCGTAGAGTGCAGTGTGGCACGAAGTTTTAGCCGCCATACTAGCTTGACCAGCGCTGAATGATAAGGGTCATTCGTTCGCTTGCACTACCACATTGAATTGCAAAACAGTTTACTTGCTCATTGAATATTTACACGTTTAATGGCTGTAACGTCAGTTGATGATGAGTAGAATACTATTGCAATTTAAATACTGTGAGAAGTCAGATAAGTTTTTATAAGTTGCAGTCACGCTCGACATAAGAGAAAGTAGCCATGTAGGTTTATCAAAAATTAAATAAAAAACATATCCATAAAAAGCAAGCTTCCAGAAAGTGAAAAAAATATATTGATTAACTATTACACATGAATAAACCAGTAAGTATAATAATGATAATCTGTCTAACCACTATTCACCATATTGTAGAGTTCATTAGACGATTTTATAACTAAGCTCATGATACTCCTGCATGAGATTATATAACGTTTAAGAATAAAAACGAATAGCCGCTGCAATAAGGTATCGGATTTTATAGTCTACATCATTATAATGGGTCAATTGAAAGAGCTACGAAAACCTAGAAGGAGCATTAATTCGAATCTACACAAAAAATATAAACAAAGCATTTTAAAATTAGCACCTAAGAATTATTTGAAAGGTAAAATATTTTATGTAATTAAAAAACTTTTCCTAAGATTGATATTCATTAAATGCCCTCTTCTTGTAACACTCAAAATGCAAATCACTAACGTTGAAACTTTTCCAGCATAGCGTGTAAATAAACTGGTGTAACTAATTAATCGGAATTCATTAATTATTCACAAAGGTACCTATTAACTTAATGGTTTATATGTGTACCTGAGTCTGTCTCGGCAATCCTCATTTTAATTCGCCCACGCGAACTTTGTCTCGTATTTCTAAAAGTCACAGTGGCACGAAAAGTTACGATTATTTTATAACTGGCGTAGAATAAGGTAGTTAAAATGTACCAGGATCCCTCGGTGTCGTTATATTGTTTGATATACGTCTCAGAGCGTTAACCCTACCAAATCAAAAAGGGATTAATGTGTTTCAAGTGTTCGGTGTGTTTTGGTGTCTCTAATTACGTTTATGGTTCGAGGAGAGTTATGGTAATGCTCGGCAGCCTCGTAGATGCTGCCCCCGACGTCTCTGATACTTACGACTCAGAATTTAGGGTCTGTAGGGCGAGCCATTCGTTAGTCACGCCCGGTGACGTGTACCTTGGACAAGACCAAAACTGTTATTAGAATGATTTCGTCGTCAATCGTTTTAGGTCGGTACTTGTCTTAAAAGGTTTTTTGTAACTTCGAATAGGAACTCGTAGGTAACGACATTTTTTAAATTTCCAACCTCTTTTTGTAAAAGATAACAAGGCATGCAGCGAAATAGAGACAGAATTGTCGTAATGAATCATCATAAATGGAGCGGAATGGTCATTTCTTGGTAACTTATGCATCTTCCTTTACTGCACATTGCGGTAAAATGCATGAATTTCCGGACCAACAAAGACACTCGGCACGCAAGTATGCACTACTGTGAAGCCCTATAGGGTAAAAAAAATGTTTCATGGTAAAAAGTGAGTAAGGGGCAGCTTTGTTTGTGTATGGCTCAAGTTAAGTGTTTAGATAAGTGCAGCCGAGAGCAGAGCACGTTTGTTATCTCTCAGGGAGTATAGAAGCTCAGGCAAATGGAACCACCCTGTGTGGTCTGCGCTATGTTATTTGGTCGACTCTCACCAAATATGTGCACTCGAATCAGAAACTCGACTAATAGGTATATCTGGAGAGAGTACACTTTGCACTTGCACAATGCAGACCAACGAGCGGTTTAAGCAATCAAAAGTTCAGTGTTAGTTTAGAGTTTGGTGCTCGGATGCTTCAGATACATGCATTCGTTAAGAAAGCTATAAAGTCTCAGAAAGATCATGAATGTTTAGAATATTATTGTATGAATTCATGCTTTTCAAAACTAGAAGAAGGTATACCAGTTTGTTGGTTATATTATTTTAATGCGGAAACTTGTTTTGATAAAGAAGTTAATAAACCTATGTATTGAAGTGAAAGGTTAATAATTTCTATTGTATTGTTTTTTACCGTTAAGTGTATGCACATAGCTCCCAGCGTCCATATTTTAATATGTATCGTTTAAACATGGCTTGCTCTGTTCAGTAATGTAATATTTTACTGTAGAGGAACGAGGAAACCAATCCTTCTAAATTATAAAATATTCAAATAAGCAAAGAAATAAATCCAGGCGAGGAAATGTCGACATTACACATTACTGCGGGAATGCCAGCCGTCTATTCATTACAGTTATTTATAGGAAGCAGTGTCAAAGCGAGCCTTTTATTTATTCGGACGGCAGTTTCTTTATTTTTATAGCTGGTTAGCTTGAAATGCCGTGTTCCGATAAGCGTGCACCGAAATAGTCGTTAGTCGATGCTCATCATGCCGATATTGCTGATGTCACTGTCACCGGTCACCGGCCAATATGCGCCGTCTCCCGACTGCATGACGAAACATAATAATAACTACCATCTATTATTAGACCTTCATTAAAATCCGTGCGGTGAACTCCTTGTTTACCAACTCCACGTGAAGCGCTGAATTACATATTCAAATCGATGTCCCGAGAAGAATCGACCATTAAAATTAACAGGGACAGTATCCGCCCAGAAAACAATTTTCATAGATGGTAATAGTAATAGAGAGATGAGTTCAATCAATATCGGATTTAGACAATGGACATCTCTTATTCAAAACGGAAACTATTACAGTGTCGCTATTGTATGCGGGCCTCACCTCACCGAGTGCATTATTCAAACGAAAAGTGGTTTGTTTACCAACGATGGAGATAAGTATTAGGGACAGTCGGTGACAGAAGATTATTATTACGTCTGTATGTGTGCGGTGGTAACTCAACAGCGTACACTCGCCGTCGATCGATGTCACAGTGAAAGATTTATGTCCAAGTTTGTGACAGTGGTTTCAATGTGCAGGATCCAGGATTATCCTTTGTTCGTGGGATGTTATAATATATTTCTGATAAGCTTTCTTATCATATTGACGACATAAATAGAAACTTTGTATATTGATGACAAGGTTTATTGAGAATATTTATGTGAAAAGAAATTTATTAAAATACTGTTCCTTTGTTAAAAATTTATACTTATAGATACAATTTATTTACAGCCAGTATCTTACAGAATGAATGAAAGAATTATTATGGAACAAATTGTTGGTCATAGAGTAAAAGTAAAAGAAAATAGCCGCGTTTTGTAATATTGATGTAGAAACTTCATTCGATTAGATGTTACATGACAGGGTCGTCGTAAACATGTCGAGCGATGTTGATTAGACCGTTTGATCAAACCAATTATGTACGATTGAATCAGCAAGATTCAGTTTAATGAAATGATTGTGTGGACATTATGTATTAAAGTTAAAAGAAGATAATTGAACTTCCTGCGGCCGCTGCGATTGGTTTGAAGTGGCCGATATGAGCCCCCTTTATACCACTGGAGGACTCACGGTGTTCTCTCGATGGGGCGTTTCCTCTAATTATACGAACTATTAATAAAACGTGTGAGTTACAATAAACAATCGATCACTGCATCTACTAATGGAACAGTAAAAGGATCTGGGAGCAAACACCCATGTGTACAGTTTATGTTTAGGAGCTCGTATGCAGGGTACGGAGCGTTGATATTTTAATGGTTTAAATATTTAATTTTGTGATCTAAGGACTCAAGGATAATATGATATATTGGATCACCTACTCGTAAACAAGGCTTAATTTATAAAGGGTGTGGCATACTGGTAGGTACATGCTATTATAAACTCTTTTGCATACTGTTTTACATAATATAAAGGTTAAAAAAATCACAGTCTAAACTAGGATAGATTCAAAAGACCACGGAAACACATATTATTAAAATACCAAAAAGAAATAGTCTGAAGTCTGAAAACAAACCAAATAATATTAACAAAGGGTGGAACGCACCACACCCAGCAATCTTTGTAATAGCAGAGGGAGTGAAACAGCCAATATGTGGGACAAATGGGTTTAATGATATGCAGTAGAGTACACCTAGTTATTATAACATAGATATTAATATAGTACGAGGTTATCGCAAATTTGTTTTATTGTCTCATTTTCGGAAGTTTCTTTTCCATTTCAGATAGAGATTGAATCAATACAATTTACCTAACATTGAACAAATGTTTTTAAGTCCTAATAGGGGCGACTATTGCTTAGTAGAATGTTCGATTAGACATTTTCTCAATGACAGCCTAAAGTTTGGATCTGTCTCCATAGATAGCAATAGGCTCGCCCCTATTACATTCGACCTAAAAACTAACCGGCGAAGTGGAGGTGAAGGTACTTAAGGTACTGAGTCCTGGGTACAGCTGCCTACCCCTTTGAGAAAAGGTGTGATAATGTAATAAGTTATTGAATGAATAAAATCCCAAACAGTTACAATTACCTTTCGATGAAATCTTCTATTTCCTCCAATATTATTATGCCAAATATTCAAGTAACAGCAACAGGGAAACTTTTGCCGAAGGAACTTTCTGATGTGGTAATCCTATAGTTTAAATTAATAGTCGATATTGAACAGCACAAAGTCAGTAAAGTCGGTTTGAGCGAACACGGAAATTGGGCACGAAACGTTTGCGTTGCGATCGTCTAAACGCTATTAACTAAGTTGCAAGTTTGTGTTGGAGTTTGATGGGTGAGCGTTGTTTGCGCTGTCCGGGCAACGTATGGAAATCATTTCTTGGTCGGCGAAACTTTCCGCCTCCATATATATGCCCAAATATTTGCTGCCAGTTCAAAACTTCGAACCGGTGATCGTGTCTCTGCAGACATATGGCGCATTTGCCTGTGTTTACTTTATCCCGTTAATTACAGTAACTTGCCGTTAAAGATTTTGAGTAAACATTCTAATATCATTACCAAAACAGTAATATTTGTTTCTTCTCAGTTTACTTTCGTACTTTCTAGTAATATTTATGCCGCCTTTTGCTCGACTTGGCGGGCGGGCAGATACAAAAGATTTGCATAGAATTATCAAAGAACCGATATAAAAATGCGCTATTCCCCAATTTAGAACCTGTGAAAGACTTATTTATATTCTTGCTTCTTTTAGTTTGGGAATGCATCTTATGATTGGATGATCTCTACAAAATTCCCAAAAATGTTTTGATAAAATCACAAGAATTCAGTGTTTTCAACTGTTTTTGTGATTTACCTAGTCGATACTTACAGAAGTGGAGGATAGGAACTATAGTCTGTTGCGCTTGCGTACTGAGGTAGGCAATTTACATTGTTCAAGTCGGGGTTGCGTCTCACAATGACCATTTCCTCCTCGAAGCGTGGCGACGAGCAATCGCGAGGGGCGCTCTGATGCTATCTATTCACTATTGTTGCGTGCACTTAACCGACGATACAGTTCGCCTTGTATCGCTACCTTGTTAACACATTGTAAAGGAAATTACATTCTTCACCCACCGTTACTGCGTCCTCAAATACCGTTTGCTTTATTGATCTTCGCTCGACTGTATCTAATTGTCGTCATTAGAATAGTCAATAGTTGTTTCGGTTTCTGTTAATGTAGTTAATGAGTATTTACGAGCTGCATCCTTCGAATTGTTGTTGTTGCTTACACCTGTGCTAGTTATTCATGTAATATAGTAATAGTCGCCGAGCGTGGAATCTAATAATCTCGCGTCGCTCTTTTACCGAAATAGTTGGAGGTTTATGAAGGTCCCGATATCGCAATATTAATAGTTAGGATTCGCCCTCGAATCTGTTGAAATTAAGCTGAGCGGCGATTGGGGTATTGGGGTGTCGCAGATGGCAGTAACTGCGCTATCTCCGCTAGCCGTGCAGTATAGCGCTCGGAAAGTATAAAAATATGATTTACGAGTGAATATATAGCCACATCCGCCTCGGGATCGTCTAGGCCGCCGCCATTAGTCCACACAACATGACGACATCTGCATACTCCGCTATCTCCGACAATACAATAAACCACATTAAGGAATATCTTATTGTTACTCCGATCGGAAGCCCCAAAGGAGAACCCAAATAAGAGCCGCAGAATTAGTTTTGTGTAGTGCCTTACTTTAATAATGTTCTGTGGTCTTCAGAGGTTTGAGGGGTTCAATGCGGCCCATGTTTATGTAGCGGTGCGGTATATGAAATAGATGTTTTCTGGCTTCAGGCTCTTTATTATTACTTCGAACTGCGTGTTCCAACAAGGGGCGCTGTAAACTAAGGGTTGGAATGTATACAAGTGCTCAAGTGTCGCGTACTGATTCTAAATATTCCAATATTCCCCTGTTCTTATTAAAAGTTCTTTGGTAGGTACTCATATAACTCGGTTTAATATTGGTGCATTTCTATGAAGCACCGTGTTTTTGGATAAAATTATCGTTACTCACCGGAGTAGTTTAAAGTCTTACAAATACGTAGATATTCGGTATTTCTGCTTTAACATGGTAAGTCTCGTACAATATTTGGGTGTTACCGGTTATGATTCATGGTTAATGTGTATTATATACGACGTACAACCTATTACAGGTATAGCGCTTTGGCATGTTATTCGAACGTATTAAACAGATGGGTTCTCAACGATGGTGATGTTGCGAGCATAAAACGTAACATAAATTATATGCTTTCGACAATTCGACTAATACCTCGACATCATTGGAAATGATTTTTAGATTTATGGCTTATAATATAACACGTTTTATATGATGCAATTTGTCTTTGACTCTGGCTCTGGGTAAAGACTTATTGGAATTTTTGATAACGGTAATTCTATCAGTCATATTAATATCAAAGGTATCTTTGGGTCACATTAATATGTACCTAAATGATTTTATTAGATAGATAATATTACGTTTATTGCTCAAGGTTTATTGTTAAATGAGTACCTAAAATTTTTATTTTATATAAAATTATGTTTTCTTTCTCCAGTCTATTCACAGAAGGATTTTTCAAATTGATTGATGTTTGGATATAAGCTGGAATGCATTGAAAACTAAGAGTGCTTTATTTGCCGCTTTACTTTATTGTGAATCCATACTCTAGATATAATTTGATAATGTGATTTTTGTTTTCTTTTCTTATATCACATAGATAGATAGATAGATAGATCAACACTTTATTGTACACTATACATAGGACACAGACATAAAGGAATAATAATTATATTAATCTTAGGCTGGTACAAGTTGCGGTCTTATCGCTTAAAGCGATTTCTTCCAGACAACCGGAAGGAAAGGAATTCTCATGAGTATTTCTAGTCGGCGGTGTACTTGTGTACTTGTAGGACACATATGTTATGACTAATATCTTTCGAGATTGTTAGTGATGAACAAACTTACCTGCCTCTGGAGACTAGTTAGTGCAGAGCTTATTATGTTATGTTCCATCAGTAAATCATTACAATAGAATTTCGTGTGTAATCATAACTTACCTAGGATCCACGAAGGGTTCTGCATAGATATTCCTGACCGGCTGCCGCCGGGGTAGAGGGGGAGGCACCGGGCTGAACCCATCCATCATGTCCTCCCTCTCACAGTACTTCAGCGATTTCATAGTCATCCTGCCGACTTTTGAGTCCACTTCACAAACCCAACATCACTCCGAACGGTCTTATCACTCACATTTTTAGTCGCACTGTTATATTCATTGTCATTTTAGATAATCACTCGATTGTTTGTTATCATTTCAATTTCTAATATTCTGTAAAATAAGTGGCCTAAGTACGAGGTCCGATAGGATGCGATAAAGGAACCGGGACGTGGTGCGCGTCTGACTACCGCCGGGCGCGGCTCACGTCTGCTACGCTTCGAGCTTGGATTCTCGGATCCCGCGTCCCGACCCTCGCTTAGAGCTTTGTCGTTTTTTGCGCCCGCGCCGACCCGTCAAAAGCTTGTCGAGTTATTAGACAAGCGCACAAAAAATACATGCACAAGACGAGGGACCCAACCGATGCAACAAACCTGACGCAACACCAGAGAACAGAATTTTAAACTTGGGAGAGCCCGTTGTACGACTGCGAGGTGTGGTTACATTTACCATTGTATTCTGCCGAAATATCTACTATGTAAAATGTGAAGTGTGAATAAAAGATGTTTTGTATGGAAAGACGAGGGTGCTTTTGAAAGATGCCGAAACGGATTTGCTTTGGTGAATTTTTTGCAGACCGTTTTGTAAGATTTATTGATAAGTCGTTTTTGATCTTCAGCCGATTAAGCACATGCTGAGTTGTTTTTAACTTCACACATAATGTGACTATTAAAAGTTTAAATAAGCTACATAAGGTTTTATTGAAAAAGTTAGTTACAAAGGTTAGTGCGAGTATAAGAGAACCTCGAAAATATTGAAGTTGGAAGCTGAGAAGGTATCTATCTAATCGATACGATTATAGAAATGATGAGGGTCGGGTCGGTCGGGCCACAAAGTTCCTTTTACTAAATTACACTGAATGATAAGATAAAGGTTAGTTAGACAAATGATATTCCTGTATGAGTCCTATGCGATGGTGAGAAAATTAAACAAAGTGAAGTCGTTTGGGAGCATAATGCAACCGCCCACTGAGTTATTACAGTTCATTTGTATAGTCTATTTGTAGCTTAGACTTCGTGCCCTCGAGCCCAGTAACGAATGGTAGAATTAGATGCAAATATTTCACAAGCTTCTAGATGGAAATAGTGCATAGTGTATGAGCATATTGCAACGTGTACCTACCAAGAAAACCAAGGCTAGTTCAAAGACCTACTTCATCCTCCGCCGCGCATAGCAAGCCGGTTGATCTTACATCTGTGCATGGCTAACAATTAGGTACTCTCTACATTGTATTCAACAAATACTACACAGACATGTAGATTTGTTACCCTTTATTATATATTTTAAAATGTTTGTTTAACTCGCTACCCCACGTTCAAATTATATTTACGATCAACGAAATTGAATTACGCGATGTGATTTATAAATGTTTAATTTGGCTCTGCCCGATTTAGTCAGACCAAAAAAACTTGGGAAAAGTGATTCTGTAAAAGCGTACAGTGAGCGGATATAAGGGCTGCGGTAAAATTATGTTAAAACCTGTCCTATGGGCCTAAATTATCCTGCAAGGATAAGGAATAAGAATATAAAAGAGGCTTAGAGTTTTCCATACGGCTTTTTGAAGGAGCAACGAACGCGAGATTTACATACATACATGCGGGTAAACATGTTCGATGCCAAACTCTTTAAGTACCTGTATAATAAATTGATTTAAGCGCTCCTGACAGCTTTAAGTATGTTTTGACAAACATTAGGGAATATCAAGCCCCAGTGACTAAACTTTGTTTTATACATACGAGCTCGAGCTAGATCTATCAAACGCGTGAAGTTAAGTCACTTCAATTGAAGTTTAATTAAACGTTTTCGCTATTATTTTTTCTGCAACGTATTTATCTATAAGGTCTAACGTCTTTATAATATTAAAAGGGGCGTCATAAAGATATAATGTTGAGTTGGATACTACTGGATACTAAGCTAATCATATAAGCTTCAGAGCCAATAATGTAGTAAACATACCTTATGTGTTAATTACATGAGTTTTGTTATAGTAAATTATAATACCTCACTGTTTATAATATGTATCGTCTTCTTACATTGTTATTTTTTATGGGTAGGTTGAATGAATCATTAAAAATATACATGAGGAGTTTCAAAACTTTATCTTAATAATATCTTTATTAATATAAAATAGAGCTAAAATATTGGTACCTACCTATATTCAAATTATTCATGTTGATAATAAAAATAATAAGCTTCTTCAATATGCATACTTATGTCTTTTATGTACCCACATGTCTGGGCTCTAGGCACGATAAAATTGGGTATTATATTATAAGTGTGCATTATACAATTCCAGTTTTATTTTTAATTTAAATATATAAAAAAATATATTTATTTGAGGCAATAGTACGTAGTATAAATAAATTATACGCATAAAAATATTTGTCTTATAAAATATATTGGAGTCAGTATTAAATAAAAAAACGAAAAACAGACAATTTAATAGCTATTACCATTGAAATCCACGCACCCACGCAAGCGAAATAGAATTTACAAATACAATTTATTGTTATTGCAAACGTCTTGTAAGTTCCTGAGTAAATCAAAAGATGCGCGAGAGAAATGCAAAGATTGATCACGAACACAAATGTTTCTCTACTATCTTGAGCAATAGCGGTCAGTGCATATAGAGAGAAGGAAACAGACTGTGTCTCGGAACCTTTTCCCATGCTATAGACGGCGATGTATTCTGACGTGACGCGTTACCGGAGCCTGTTTTCTTGTACTTGAACTTACAACTCTAGTTTGTAACATACTCTAACCGAGCGCCCATTTCACGGCCGACTGTATTATCTCTAAATGTTTTATTTCAATGAGTGAACCTACAATGGCTTCGTTATTGGTTTTAAACTCGAAAGCAGGAGCTGTTAACATTGTAAAAACACTGTTGCAACAACACTGCACCAATTACACAGCATTGTTTGTATTTCGAGTGCTTCATAGCCCACTCGAACGGAGCAGTTGTAGTACTAATAAACACATTTTACTGAGTATATTTACGCTAACATTAACAAGGCGCGGGTTTCGTTTGAACCATATTAATCTTCACTCTTGGCCTAAATAACCGGCATCCGTCAGCCGTTGCCTCACAAAAAGTCACTCAACTATTTTAATTGGTGTAAGAGCTGAAAGTTACGGTTTCGAATAAAAAATGTCAATGAATTGGTTCACAATTATGTGACACATCCGTCGATTCCTTGCCATATCTCACGTGTTGTAGCTATTAGTAGTAGCAATAAGTATGTATTATATATACGTATAACCAAATCTGAATCATAGAAAAATACGTAGTTAAAAAAAGAAAGCTTTATTTAAGTAATCATAAGCTTTGCATTTTTTCGTGACAAAAGTCACAAGAATTAATAATGAAACAGAAAACTAATATCCAGATAGTGATGAGCTTCAATTAAATCTCAAGAGTTTTAGAGACCGTGCGAACAAAAACGTGCGGGCGCGAAGAAATTTGGATTAATTATTACAAGTATAATCGTTATGTTATTATGTACATTTTATGCGTGCGCTGGGAATCTGGGAGCCAAGGCGAGGCCCTCAGGTGTACTCGTGTGAGTGCCGCAAGCACATCTATGTATGTGGAGCACGTTCCATAAGATAAAAGACGATATTGATTCCGTGACGAGCCGAGAGCGGGCTGTGGGAAACGATTCCTGTCTGTTTAATAGATGCCCCGAGGAGTCAAGTATTTCGACTTCGACACTTCTAAGAAAAGCCATTAAAAATAATGCTTTGAAGTTTTGGGCTTGAAAATAGACTTTTGAATTAGAAGGAGGCTAGAGTCGGTAACATGTATATCAAGTTAGAGAGCGTAATTAAGGAGTTAAGAGCACCGCACCGAGCACTTTATTCCTAGTTTAGCGAGCGGTTGGAGGCTGTCCGGGCCGCAGGACTTGGCCACATTCTCGTCGGGTAATTACGCACGCCCGCCGTCCGCCTCGTTCCCAAGCTCTGAGTCCCGACTTGTCTCGACTCTAACATTTTATGCCTCATTTCGTAGTGTATGATTTGCTGAACACGTTATTTGCTATAATTATCGTGGGAGCAATGTGAAATCGCGTGCTAATCGAATTCATTCATCGGTTGTTGATGATATACCTATCCATTGTGTGGTTGTCGATATTGTGATTGAATAACATTTACATACGAAGAAGGGCCCTACCCTTCTTTTAACCTCTAACTAAGATGTATTTACGGAATCATTTCCGAATGTATGTAAGCGAATAGATACTTACTTTGAGTGAATTCTTATTATGAAAAGTTGTATCGCTCTTTTATTCTGCTCTCACTAATGTTCTTGTAAATAAACTATCATTCAAAGATGTTTTTGCTTATAACGAGCATAAACTTAGTGTGTTTTGAAGCCAAGATTAAGAGCTTAACAAAGGAATGGGAGATCAAAAGACTTCGCAGTATCCGAATGATGATTACATCCGACGTGCGCGTTGATTTGTTATAGGACGGAATGGTGCTGTGCCGGTTCTCAGTCCGGTCGATTCGAGTCCAGTCTTGATTCAAAATTAAAAAAATCATCGCAAACATAGCTCTAAATAAAAACCAAACTCACAGCGTTTTATGTTGTCGTTTTTGTCTCTCTGTAGCGCCTTTTCACGAGTTTTAACGGTTAATTTGTCATTAGCCCTGCATCTGTCAGCGCCCCAGCTTTGTGAAACTCGCAAAAACAAAATAAGTGACTCAACTTGAAATGGTATAATCCTCCAGGTGTAATTAATAAAACAGATATCCCACAGTTTGTTTAAGCATTTCACCACAATCATGACGTGCTTAATGGTTAAGTTTTAATTACATTATTAAACGTCACTGATAGGAATCTTTGTAGGCAATCAACATAAAAACACACCGTGTCTTCAGTGCTATAAAAGTTAGGGGCGGTAATTAATTTCCTAACTAAACTATTATAACAAATAACAGTTTCAAGTTTTATAATAATTCAAGGAAACGGTAGAGAAACGCGGCGCGGCCCGCATCGGCCGCTTCGAGTTTCAGTTAATAAATAATAATGAAAAGTCGAAATCAATGCGAAGGAATATTAATGGTGGGGGCACCACTAATGTTTGTAATGGTTTGAGAATTGTTTCTAGTGCGTAATGGCGGGAAGGTGGGGCTAGCCCGGAAATTGTCCTCTTGTCGGGCCACGGCCACATTAGCCGAGGACATTAGGCTAGCGTTGACGATGTGTGCGTGTCGTGTATCATTCCTGACACGTGACATATTATGGACAGAGCATGGAAGACGAGCCCCGACAATGACTTCACTAAATTGCGACCACGATAACGAATTGTGACTGAACTAGAACAGTTATGCAATTCGGAATGCAGATGGTAGCGCATGGTAGAGCCAAGAAATATTTGATAAGCCCAATTAAGCAAATGATAACTGCAGTCTTAATAAGATTGGATCTGTATCAGGCCTCATAATGCAGACTGAATTCATCTGGGTAACAATTTAAAATGATGCAGTTAGCTTAATTCAATTTGATATTTTAGGTTGGAATTAGGTAAGGCATTTTAGATTTAGCAGTAGTGACGGAAAAGGTATGTTCAATTAATGATTATGGTGAATTGTCTCAAAAATGTGAATAAAAATATTTAGAATGCCACTAGATTAATCATAATCAAAACCCACGTTAAATCGGACATCCAAATTGTCACTGGAAGAATTTCAAGTTCACACAACAATAATTGGAAGCGTGTGAACGGCTAGCCTGACCATGCTCATGTGTCACGCTTTATCCGAACCATGAAGCCAACGAATCTCCAAGCAATTTAGCTTGAGTACATAATTGCGAGAACAAGTCGAACCGAACCTAATAATTGCTGTCCGCCGAGGGTACAGTCAACAGTAGAAAGCAATATAATATAAATTTAAAGAACTACAAAGATCACATCACACATCAGCTGTTTGCTTTTGATTAATGTGACTACTATTATATGGTAAAAGGATATTAAAGCTGGTAACAGTAACAGTTCAAGTTGTAGGTAAGTACCGATTCTGGTTGCATACGGCATCACATTAATAGCAGCCGTGGGGCTGGTTAATGTATGTAGGAGTGATTAACAGTAAGCTAATTAATACTGCAGTGATTTAAAGCGCTGATTAATGATTCTTTATGCGTTGTGGAGGGGATGTCGGCTCTCGCTGAGACAAATGCGAATGGATATGTGTGTGTCACTGTGAGAACATGATTTTAGTGATCATTCAAATTCAAAATATTTTTTTATTTATATTTAGATTTGTTTCGAGGGTTAGGAATTTTATCTTATAAGCTAAAACCATGGTTAGAAAAAATAATGAAAGGATGGAGAAATGTCAAGTTGGATAATAATCAAAACAAAGTTTCAGAGTTCTGTAACATTAGATAGATAGATAAATACTTTATTTTTACACCACAAACAATAAATCTTAACAATTAAACAAAAAAAAGAGTATGATAAATAGATTATAAGGTATATAATAAGGTAAGTAAGGTAGTAATATTAATAAGGTATAAAGCTGGACCAAATAAGCTGTAATACCTAGTTATATAAGTTTCTCATGTAAGTGAACCTAGTTCTTAATGAGAAATAAAGATCTTAAACCAGAAAATGTTAGATAGATAGATAGATAATACTTTATTGTACACCACACGCAAAGAAAATAACATTACAGGACACAGAAACAAAACTTAAATATACAAGCGGCGGCAATGTTTTTGACTTTTGACATAAACGGAGATACTTATATCAATTAGGTGAGCATGTCGAGGGCTTTATAAGGGTAAAATAAATATGAACGTCAAAAACGCTGCTCTCTACTGACTTCTAAACCTGTACGTATAAGTTTTATCGCGACTCTCTCAAATATACAAACTAATTCATAAATATTTTTCAAATCTTTCCGAAAGGAATTTCAGCAAGAAACATAAAATGTCCGTAGGTGTAGGTACGTGCTACATTCGTAATATTATTAACACCTAAATCATCTTGATGTTATAGTCAAAAATTGTGTCGTATCAAAAAGCTATCGACCAATTTCTCGAGAACAGTTTATGGGATAAGTATAATAATATATCCCCTTCATCAGTTTTAGGTCAAATTACGCATAATTTTACTTCATCCGAGAGATAGTGAGAATGACATGAATTCACGATTTCAACCCTCGTTTCCATTTGAATGGTTTATCGGATCAGATCCTAAATCCCAAATCATCTTACGCCATTATAACGACTAAAGGGACATTGTTTTGTATTGACAGTAGATACGTGTATTCCTGTTGTTTATTGATCCTCTAAAACTGATGTTTGTGTTTTTGAATATTATAATAAGGACGTTGTAGTAATTTGCATAATTGATCGGAAAACGTTGAAGGTGATGGCCAAATATTGATTAAATTCTGAGAGTGAAATAGAGAATGCAACGAAATGATTCTAGTTTAATATCTAAAGACTGTTAATATTATCTCTAATATCAAAAAGCTTATCTTAAATGTAGCTGTTTCAGCAGTTTTGATAGCTTAATAAAAAATTTATCTCACAAGCGCTTCCAACCACAACAGACTCACGCCCAGATTGACGCACACCGTTGTCTTAAATCGTTCCTTAGTCACACATTTCCTCGCTCCAAATTCGAGTTATTTCTACTACGATAAACACCAAAAACAATAAACACTAAAACAATAAAGAACAAATTAAAGTCGGACACAGACCGAGCGATGTGTTGTGCCGCTTAGGGATATATTGGTGGTTATCACGCTACCGAGCGAGGGTTGGGCTGCGGGCTACCTGCAGGTGCATGTGTCAGCGAGCGAAGGAAGGCACGGGCTACGGCACGGGTCGCGTCACATCAGCGGGCCGCGTCGGGCGGAGGTCACCGCGATCAGCACGCGGACTCAGTATCGGTCAGTGACCGCGCACCAGGTCGCCGAGACCGTGCGAGCGCCTCCTCGGAGGTGTCGAGTCGAATGAGCGCGCGGGAGACGAGCAAAGACGCGCGCGGACCGTCCGCCCTCCGCAGGCGATTTGATGCCCTCCGCTCGACGCCGCTGCGCGCGCACTCCTCGTGAGGATAATGCCGCCCTAACCCATGTCGAGCTATCGAGTTATCCGCTGGTAGATATCGCGCTTAACCCTGTCACTTATTCCAACTGATACGTTAAAGCTCGAGTGCACTCCATGAAAGATGCTTCCTATTCTTTTATTAGTCGGTGGAGAATAGAATTCCAGTTTGGACGTATATCGACGTTTTGTTGTTTCGGGAGATAAATACTGTGGAAGATGATTCTGAGGTACAAATCGAATTTATTAGATACTGACAAGCAGAAATTTTAATCGACAATAGACATCCCTAAACAGATTATAATTGGAGCATGCGTGGTAGGAGGGTTGAGGGTAGAAGAAGGACGATGGCGGGTGTGAAGCGAGGGTGCGGGTGTCTGTAGGTGTGGGACGCGGGGTGAGGGGTGGGTGTCACCCGCCGTGGCGCGACGCTACGACGTGATCTTGACACCGCATGCACAGCTTGTGATGTTCCACATTTTCGTAAATACAATCTGATAATAACATCATTCATAACAAACAAAGAATGCTTAATGATAAGATGATTTATGCCAATAATATAACAATATAATTTTATTTTATAAGTTTTGCGAGTATATCTGTTGTTGTCGACGTGGTGCTACAAGTCCACAAGTACTACAAGTAAAGACGACCTAGTGAATGATCAATTAAGTGACATGACTTTATAATCATAAAGGTGGTACAAATAACTTAATTTCATATTAGGTAGTTACTAAGTTTCTATCAAAATATTAAACACCAAAAACTCAATATTTAATATTAAGGTAGTGAAATAATTACTTATTTCATTCCAAGAAATCACTAAGATTATGTACTTATGTACTTATTTTTTTTTTATGCAGTGTATTACAGAAATGAAATTTGTAGGAGCACTGACGCTTACAGAATAGCATATCTTTTGCAGTTTCATGCGGTTTGGTTTAGCCACTTTTGTGAGACCTCTCTCCGTAGCAACTGTCGTTTCAACGCTTTTGAAACGTGTCTGCATGTCCTTAGTCTGTGGCTTGGTTTAGCTCTTTTACAGCAAGCCTTTTTACTTTAAAATTCTGAATATACGTGCTCTTGTAGACAAGTTCACTAGGGAAGTGATGTGGTTTACTTTGGTACAAAATGTACTTCTAACTTTCTAACTTTCTAACCTACTAAGAACGGAAAATGGGAACTATTAATGTTTTGCATTTTTTGATGAACCTAAGTAGTCGTATTGTTATCTGCAATGTGAATTTAAAATGAAACAAAATATATTTAGTTCTTCTACGAAAAAAAAGGTTGTTAACTCCTAAAACAAGAATATTTAGTTTTAGTTCCGATTTTTAGTGTCAAAAACATCACATTTTACAATGGAGTTCCGAAAAGTAACGCCAAATTCAATCAATTATCAATCAAAAAGGATGTTTTCATTTCTGAATCAAGAGTAAAAACAAGCATTTACCATTTTGACTAAAAAGCAACCTAATTTTTTCCATCAGAATCTATGCGTTGCTGAATAGAGGATGTTTTCGAAGGCGTGGACAAGAGACAAGAGCCCTGTTTTTGCTAGATCACGCTAACGCTATTGTACTGATGCTCTGTTGTTATATTCCGGAACGGAGGTACTTCAAACGGGCATTACTTTTACTGGCACCACAAACTCGTGTGGTTACAAAAATCCTTGACGCGTGACACTTGTTCACGCACCATCGGCTTTTAGGTATGTCGTATCTACTAAACAATCTTCGAACACAGAAGCTTAACTAACTCGAATACTTTGGGGGTGGAATGCCTTACGAACATTCTGTACTTTGATGCAGTGACATAGAACTTTATGCTTGATGCCGAAATTCCAAGCGAGAAAACTAAATGAGAAGCGCTTAATCCCTTAACGTGTCGGGGATTCGAGGGATTCGATGATGAAAGCGGAATGCGCTATGGCATGAATGACTAATGATGCATACCTAATATTGTTTTAAATTGATTAAAATTTTATCACCCTGATCAAACTCGTCGGAAAACCGTACCTACAGATGTTATTTCTTTAAACAAGCAGAAAAACCAGTAAAATACAGAAAATAAAAAGATTAGAACTGTAAGGTGAGAAACGAACATAAATTCCTACAAATTTTCTGTATTTATTTATTACATTTTTTTTTGTACTACTACGAGATTCGTAAAGACTTACGAATTTGAAATGGTTTTCAATTTACTGTAAAAAATTAAAATAGGAAGGTCAATGTTTTATCCTTATGAGGCCAACGAATTTATATAATCTTACGTAATTGGTTTTATTATTCATGATGTTATTCGTAGTTTATATCGGTAAGGTTTCACCGCTCCCAGCCGCGGCGCTCCGCAGTGAAGGGTTTTGTTTTCTTTATAAACAAGCGAGAAGGTGCTGCTAACGACCCTTTGAACAAATACGAAATTCGATCTTCCATTACGCATACAAATGGCTCCCCTACTAAATGCTACCTCTGACGTAAAAGCATTGTGTCTCTCCAATCTGTGATCATATTATCTACTCTACGATGTAAATTTACCTACCATTGTTTATGATTTAGCATAAGAGATGTCATCGGTTTGTGATATTGACACATGACAACAATTCAATTAATGTACCTACGTTCGTAACTGTTTATAAGCTAAACATCTTTAAGAAGAATTAGGCGTTTTTCAATATTCTTGAAAAATGTTTATCCTTATCAAAAAAATTAATAAAAATATTTCTTAGAAGATTCTCGATATTCTTATCAGTATATTGGATCGATATTAAAAAGGAAATGAAAGGTATCGTTTCGACAAAAAGTTGAAGTGTTGTTATCGCTTTGATCTCGTCGTATTTTGCCTTTATAAATTTCTGCTGAAGATATTTAAATTGAACATTTCAGCGACTACGTAAACGATAAATGACAGTGTTCTTAATTGGATTGGGCTGATGAGTTGAATACTGCTACTAAATCCGTCCTAATACCTATAAATACCTATATACAAATAACATAATAATTTAAGTGTAATATATAATAAAGAATCGCAGGCTACTGCAGAGCAGATGATGGTTAACATACCACGGTGTAATATTTAATAATCAAAATATTGAATTTATCATAATAAAACAACAACAAGTAGAAAAATTAAGTGGTACACCAAAACAATTTCATTTAATAGCTTGTGCTACATTTATTACACGATGGAAATAAAAAAGACATCTGATAGAAAAAAGCAGAGGTGGGACGTAAATCGAAGCATTTCTATTGAGGACCGTGACGGCGCATAAACGTCGACCACGAATGTTGTTTGTCACCGCACGGACGGTTGTGTACCACTACACGACGGTTGTGTATAGGGATAGGACAAGACTTGATCGAGGTGAAGACTTATGGTCTTGTAAAGGACTTGAGTCTAAGAGACTGAGACTTAAGGAGATATTATCATCACCTCAGCTCTAGGAAGTTCACTGCAGCTGCTGTACAATTCAATGGCTTCACGCAGAGGACGGTGCTGCACGTTCTTTTTATCAAATTACCCTTAGCCGGCTCTTACGGCAACCATGGGTAAAGAGGGACGGGTACTATTCTATTGGCGGCACCACCATGACATAGAAGATAATATATATGGGTCGATTTGTTATGAGCGTCTTTTGCCACTTGTCTAAAAATTTTGCTATGTGAACTATACATTACGTCTGAGAGAGTTCAGTGAAGGTAGAAACTGAAATGTATCAACATATATATACCAAATATATTGTAAAACTCAAACTATCAGTTGAAAAATTAAGACTACAAGTTTCTTGGGCGATCTTCATGTAGAGATATGATTCCGAACGCACAGTAGATTCATTAAAGTTTATCTTCATTGACGTGCAAAAGTGAAATTGAATAAATATTTTTGAGTTTGAGTTTGACAGGTGACATTACATTTATTATATAGTTTTTATATAATCTATTTTAATAAATGATTTTAACCGAATTTCATTTTATGTGGTTATAATATATTGTTTTTTTTACAAGTTAAGTATATTTACAAGTTAAGTATATTTACAAGTTAAGTATATTTATAAGAACACTTAAAGACTGTTACATTGAGTAGGTACAACACTACATTTCAGATCGCACGATAATGCATTAAAACGGACAGACAGCTTTGCCTTGTTAAATTGAAATAACTAATACTGAAAAATTGTTCTTCCAATACCTACGTTGTTTATATGGAATTACGATTGATTTCTATTGTAATCTTTATCGATCAAAAGATAATCTTTTTACTCGTACATAATATATCGGTACAAGAATAGAATAGAATAGAAATACTATTTATTGCGATCATAATAAATGTCTTATTATTATTTATCGCATTTCGTTATTAATTAGTAAAGTCTAAGCATAGATTTAAGGTCTAAGTAACATATCACTGTTCAACAATAGACGGCCTTATCACTTTAAGCGATCTCTTCCAGGATATGAAAAAAACTCTACAAGATATTATGTTAGTTTACTATAACTTACCTAATCAAAGCAATAAAATATTTTTAAGGGACTAAATTAAATATTTTTGGATAATCTATCCATATTATAATGTTTTAACAATAAAACTAGCATTTCTCGTTATCTTATACGAGTACAAGCTGTGCTCTACGATTTTATCTACTGAGAGTACCTTATGATATTCTAGGGTCTAAGCTATCTACATACCAAACGGCCTAATTAATGGCTTAGTAAATTTAGCGTAGAGATAACAATCGCACTCTTACACACAACTTAATTATTTATCATTGTTTTATTTAACTATCCATATAAATAGCTATACTACTTTAAAAAATAAGTTAAATATTATGTATCTTCTTCGAATATAATTTTTTATAATGCTACCTACCTACTTACCTACTACCTTTATAATATTAGTTGTAAAGGATGTCTTATACCCTGTAACTTTACCTGTGTACATACATTATGATAGTTTAACATTATGTAACAGAATATATCGGCACCTATATTGTCTGATAAAGGTCCATCCATTAGGTGGTTCGATGAGGATATTCAATTATCGAAAGTTTATAGACATTGTCGCTCGCTCGCCTCGCCTGTCCAATTCAGTTACAGATTCCAGCCGGCAATGAAAATCGACCGCATCAAGTTCTCATAATCGAGATTGAACGCAGGTTTTAGTTACCTTCATGGGTGCTAAAAATATAGTTCATTGAATCAATTTAAAAATTAATTCATAAATTGTAAATAATATTTAAATAATAGTAGCGATTCAGACTTTATTGTGCCTACAAGACTTCTGTTTTATAAATCTTTAGAATTTCATTGACAATATTTTAATTCCTGACTGAAAAATGGGTGTTGTAAAATTGACGTCGATCTGTGTGTCTGTGTGTGGCATAGTAACTCCTAAATGAATGGACTAATTATGGTGCGTAATTTGTTTCAAAACTGATGTATTCGAAAGTGTTCTTAGTTATGTCTCATGAAAATCGCTTCAGCCGTTTGAAGATTATTCACTTTTTTCTAGCGGTTGAAAGAATAGCGCTACTTCTAGTGGTCTGATCGGTTCGAAATTTGTTATCCTGTCACTTCAACGATATCTATTGCGACCACAACCTTGGGCTCAAAGAATATGTTACAGATAGATGGTAAGGGGGTTAATTAAATTTATTATTAAATTAATAATGTGTAGCGTTTAGGTGTGAGATGTAGTCGAGCTGAATCTCACAAAATCTTTCGTAGGGGGAGGGGGGTCGCAGCAAATACCACGTCATTTTTTTCCCGCAAAAAACAGGGAATAAACATTGCGAGAGAACTTAAATTAAGTTAGAAATGTTAACTAAGGACTTCATTCTACACAAGGTGTTGCAAAAGAAATTCCAAAAGAGGAGAGTGGAGGTGGAAAAGTGGAGGAAGTTTGCTGTAGCGTGTTATATGAACGGACAATGCTGCCGATAGATTTTTCTTTCAAATCAGTTTTTGAAAATTTATCAAAATGGAGGAGCCATGGGGTCGCCAACATAAAAAATTGCAAATTTCTTGTGTCACATCAAATTTCTCATGAGGTCTACCGCTCACATAGCCACTAGTACTTAGTATATACTCGTAGATTATGTTTATTTTTTAACAATAACTGGAAATGAAAAATGAGCTGATGCACTGTTCAAATGTAAATGCGCTGTTGCCTATTGTTAATGCGCTGAGAAAAATACAAAAGTAATTTTGTAAGCAGATACTCAGCGCCAAATGTATCTACTTGAAACGAATGAATTGATATCAAACGCCGGTAATCTTTGTGTATTCAGTAGCTATTGAAAAGAATGTTGCAATAAAAAGCAGAATAAAACTCACATTTCAATGGAGTTTCAAATCAATCGCGAAAAAGCCGCTCACGTTTTAGTGTTAAAATGTTCTTTTTTGTGCAATTCTCTATTTGGTTAGTCTTTCATTAGTTAAAGCATTTAGATTTTCTATGGAGGCTTCGTCATATTTCGTAATAAATTGAGAAACAGTAGCAGTTTGTCACAACCTTCGTTAATTTTCCATTGTTTGTGGAGCCTATAGCTATCCTGAATGCCAAAAGATATATCTTTAACGTCTTTAATTTAGTATACAACGGCTAGCTTGATCTAATAACGGCGAATACCTAGACTATTGGTGATAAATTGGAGAATCGAAACTAAAGGCGTACATTAATTGTGACTGCCTCGGTGGCGTAGAGGGCGCATGCTCGACTGCCAATCAAGAGGTCCCGGGTTCAATCCCCAGGCCAGGCAGTATAAATATTGGATTTTTCCATTAGGAATTATGTCAATAACTGCCTGGAGTCTGGAACTGTGCCCGGTAGATGGCAATAGGCTCGCCCCCTATTACATGAGACCAATAACATACACTGGCGAAATGTGGGTGTATCTACTGTGGGACTGAGTCCTGGGTACACCTCTGCCTACCCCTTCGGGAAAAAGGCGTGAATGTATGTTTATCTATAAATTGTGATATCGTTCATCACAAAACATTTTAATTCTGTTTATTTGTAACAAGATTAAAGCTGGAGCTTTTAAGCTGGACTGATGATGGAAGCTTAACGTCAACGACTATTACTTATCTATAGAGAGGCTCGTGCCTTTTATATGATGTAATGCAGATTTTGTTGATCAAGTTTCTAAAAACTTTTTTCTTTAACAAGAGTTAAGAGTCAATAAACTAAAATGTATATTTAGAAGTTATTTTCACTCGGTATTCTGTTTTGTTTATTCTATCTATTATATTATTTCGTCGCTTGTGGCTATCTAACAGCTCCTTATAGCATTTAACGGCATGCGTGAAATACGTGAGGCCAGTGGAGACAATTAATATGTCCCCATGAATATCTTTTGATCTTAAAGTCTCACGAGGCTCGGATCACGCTCATCATGAGTCCGAGACGAAATGAACACACGTCGGCGTACAATTTATGAGGCCGCGGACTATTGTGCCGACACTGATTACTCTTTATGGAGATTTGGAGTCCTAACTCTACGCGCCCTACATGCTCGCTCGGTTTACCTACACCAACGGGTTGTATGGACGTAAAACTTTTATGCCTCCACCGCGTTTTACAGCGGGCCTTTTATTATTTAGTGAAAGGAACGACGGTGATGTCATAAATCTCGCTCCTGCGTGAACTTTCGCCTCTTATCTCGGCAAAGAAATTATGGAACTTTCTGACTTCTAGTAGACAAAGTGTTTGGCTTTCGGGATCGCGGGTCACTAAAAGCTTTCCATGAATTAAGTAACTGAGATTTTTGGTCGATTGAATGACATACATCTGTTTATTATTGATCATACAGCGGTTAGCTTATAGAAGATTAAAGTATTTAGAACCGCTTTAAATCACCGTAATCATGTAATTGTAGATATTAAATATCATTACTAACAGAGAGCAAGTCTTGTTTTGGTATCGTTGTGATTCATTAATCTTGTATTAACTAGGCTCTGTGTGGGCTCAGTGACAAGCCCTACATGTAATTAAAATCCGTTTAATGTCGCCGGACGGACCACTTTATATCATATCTGAGACATGAATGAAGTCTGAGGGCACATATGATCGGTCATTATAGTGCTAAACTAGGGTCGAAAGTTTTGTTTATTGTTTACCTTCCCTTGCCATGATTCGGTTTAGATACATTATAGAATCGAATCACGTTCCTACTTTACTTTCTTGAATGTTAGGTAATAGCAGATGGCTTATTGCGTTCTCTATTGTTATCGACAGCTTTTACGACTTTGGATTTAATTTTACTTTGGAGGTCAAAATACTAACATTTATACAAATTGTATTAAATCATCATGGAAATCATCAGTTCGAAGTCCACTGCTTGATATTATAGGCCATAAGGGGGGTTTTGTCAATAAATACTCGGCATACTGTTGGCAGTCGTGTAAGCGAGGGGAGTTCGATATTTTCACAGAGAAGACGCTGCTGCCCGTTCTCTGGACCTGATAGCCCTTCTCTTACGGCATGCTCTTACGGTAACCACGGGTAAACTTGGGGTATATTATATAACCGGGAATATCATGAAGATATTTATATTATTGAAATATTTCATAACATAAAATGATATGTACATGACGAAATATGAATGTACCTTCTATGGAAATAAGTACAATTCTGCCTAACTCTTTGGGGAAACAAAGCGTGGTGTTATGTTATGTAAAATGTTATTGAGCCGATAAAAAAAATACATATGTTTGTTTATTCTGTACGTTCAAAGATTATCATATTAAACATGATCGACATGTTGCTGGGCTCATTGTTCCCGTGGACTGTGGATACAGCGACGGCCGATAAAGCCGACATGACACGAACTTCGTTCCAAACCTTTACAATAAAATTAAACAGATAACATAAAATTAACGAACCTCACTCGTAAATATACACACTTTATTATCTATAAAAGTCACTAATTAATTAATTGGATAATGATAAAGAGCCATCTTCTCTGACGCCGCGAGCCGGTTGCTCAGTCGGTCAGTTTATCTAAAAGCAATATTGCAGCGTAACTCGGTTGTCGTCACATTTGCCTTGTTAATTCACTTATCGCTTATGTGGGTCATTAAAATATCCACCGTAGAGACGAATTAACTCGATGGCCGGATAAAACTTTTATAGCAGTTAAATGTCAGAGATAATCGTGTATATCTAATTTAATTTATGTAGGGTGGTTCTAGTCGGGTATCGTTAGCGGCTTAGAGACGCTTATTATTTAGCGGCGTTAGAAGCTCTGTAGCGCAGTAAATCTCGGCTCGTGGCTGTGACGGCAGTTAATGCAGTCTACCTAGGCACTGGGAGATAAGCTAACAAGCCTCTTTAGCTAAACAAGAGGCGACAGAACAATAAAGGCGAGCCGAACGGAGAGGCGTCGTGAAATATAGTGGAGACGAGTTGAGATAACTCAGCTGTTCTGGCTCGCGATGGCCGGGCGGCTTCTTTTCCTCTAATTAGCCATTCAATTCCCGTAATCTTGTTTACTCGGCGGGCGGCTCGCCGGCCAGGTGCGATAATGGCCGAGCTATTTGCATGCCGCCATATTGTTTCCCCATGTTCGGCTCGCAGCCTCCGAGCCCATCCGATACGACCCCCCGTTGTTTTGGCCGGGCTTATTGGATCCGTTCACGATTACTTTGTATTGTATTGATCCTGTCGTCCATTATCTACATTCGTTTATTTTGGTATCAGGGTAATGTAACCGAGTGATGTCTACAAATCCTACGAGTCAAACTGTTGTCCCTAATGATCCAATTACTAAGTCTTGCCGTTTTAACCTCTCGCTCATTTTTGTATTCTGATTTTCCAACACCAACCAATTCAATAACGTGTACACATATTCTTACACGTGTGTACACGTTTAGTTTAACTAACTTTTTTAAATTAATGCTGAATCAAGGTAATTGTAACTTGAAATCTTTAACGAATTATGTACCTTCAGTACGACCTTAGATTATATTGATGTAATCTAAGGTCGTACTGAGGTCGTAGATAGGACTCCCGCAGTGTGTGGGCATACTTGTTAAATGTTGTAGCAAATACCATGCGAAGTCGGCATACCCAAGTCTGTGCAACACATCTTTCACGCACACTAGCATTGTGCAATACATTACAATACTATAGGAGCTTGTTTTATAGTAGTATGGTATCTGATCAGATCGCGCGCGGAGACTTATTAATAATCTAAGAGCACGACATTACATTAAGTTGACCACATTTGGTAAATAATGGAATTTATTCAAACATGTGCCTAAAATAAACATACTGAGTCAACAACATAGGCTTAATTCGTATAATCAGACTTTCCCTAATGCCCTTTACGACTGCTAGTAGCTAGCTTAATTAAATTATCACAATATTAATCCATTAAAAGAATTAACGAAGTTGTTAAAGCATTTTATTGGAAGTAATATAATTGTTGAGATAAGTGGTATAATTTATATTTTGTAATGTATTCGCGGTCGGAGTTCATCGTCGGTTTAACGCGGCCCGATCCAGGAGCTAATCGTAATCGCGAACAGTAAATTGAAGGCGATCCGTGCAACGAGGCGATGCCGGCACATCTTCTATAAATACATTACTGAACACGCTTTATTACTCCGCCATCTTCATCCAATCCTATTAAGTGTCTGTTCCCGAGGAGCTTTCCTTTCTCGCGAAAACGTTCGCTTTTAGAATGGCCATTTTTTAAAATAGTATTAGGGTTCGATAATGGCTTTAACACGGAGCGCCCCTTAGCGTCTATATATTCTGTAGTGGGAATGAGCCGATATCAGAGGATATGCTAAGCGGGTGCGGGCTGTGCGGACCGCTGACGTCGCGTCTGGCCTCGTAGACCGTGCTGTCGATGAGATGCGATCATTTGCCGGCATCGCATCGCTGCCAGAGATTTCCCTTCGAGCGGCGATATCGCCAATATTACGTCCTCTTACCCCGCGGACTACGTTTCATAGTTCAGACACTTATCGCCTCAGGCTCAATAACATTAAAGGAATCTTATATGTAAATGCATAAGATTGGAAGTATTATTAATATTCTTAGGCCAGCGTTACGCTACTTCATATTATGTTTACTTGTTGGACAGATTATATCTACTCATTTTACGAATTTCTGTATGGTTTACTAAAAGTTATCTAGCAACAGGAAAATGATTGGAAGATCATTTGGCCAGATCCGCAAAAATTTTATTATCGGCCACTACAATATAAGGTAATGAATGTATGTTATATGTTCAAAATTGGTGGAATTGCAATGCATTACGTTAATTGGCGTGCTTTATCCGCTCGTACCGCGGAGCTGTTTAATTAGGGGTGTCAACACAATGCCTGGAGGCGCGCACAATATGTCTGTCTGTACAGAGTACAGACCACATGTCAATTTAATTTGACCCCCAATCCAAGATGGCGGCAGGGGCACCCTTACGGATCCAACTCGACCGAAGACTGAATGCCTGTGGTTAACTGCTGCTTACTAATTGACGTGTTTTAGGGCAACACTGTATGGATTGTATCAGTGTATCGCCAGATTTATTTTAAAAGGAAACTACTTACTCGTATTTATAAAGGAGCAATGGATTGCGAAATATAAAGAAATATGGGCATAATTATTTGAAGTTTATCTAAGTTTTTACTCAGGTGTAAGGGCATAGCAGTTGCATAATCATAATGATATTACTATACGAGTAGCAGTTGGTAGGAATGATATGAAATAAATTTTGACAGAAATACAATGACGTGGAATTGCTTTACTCTGAGCAGAAATACATACATACATACAGTCACGCCTTGTTCCCAATGAGCAGAAATATGACAGACTAGCTGTGACCCGCGTTTTCACCCGCGTAGTCTTCGTTCCCGTGGGAATATCGGGATAAAAAGTACCCTATGTGTTATTCCAGGGTCTAAGCTACTTACGTACCAAATTTCAGCCCAATCGGTTCAGTAGTTTTGGCGTGAAAGAGTAACAAACATCCATACATACATCCATACTTACAAACTTTCGCCTTTATAATAGTATATATATATTAGGATTAGGATTAGGATTAGGATAGGATTAGGATTAGGATAGGATTAGGTAACCTATAATAATGTATAGATAATTTTTTTTATTCAAATTCCAAAAAAAAAATACATTAAAGTACTCTCAATCTAGGTTAATTCCTCCATGTAAGCATAATATTGATTCAAATAGATTTGAGAAGACTGCCTAGGCGGCTTAATGGGCTTAGGCTCTACTGCTGATCATGAGATCCCGCGTTCGATCCCCATGTCAGGCAGTGTTCTTTGAATTTTTCCATTAGGAATCATCTCAGTGACAGCCTGGAGTCTGGAGCGGTAACCGTTAGATGGTAATAATAGGCTCACCCCATATTACATGGGATTAATAACCAGGGGGTGTCAGCTTAGTTCCCGGCCAATGCCAACACGGCGAAGGAAATGTTAAAAAGAAACGGAGCTCTTAAAACGACAGAGAAAGCACTATTTACTGACCCTACTAAGGAAAATATAACATTTTAGTAGAATTCAAAATTATGGGAATTATTTAATTAATTCGGAAGATAGAAATAATAAAGATAAACACTTTTGAAATAAGTAATGAAATTATTTAATAATTTTATTACATATATTGTTCAAATTAGTTAAATCTAGACCTCAGATTCTTATGATTACTTGAATCAGCGTTAGAAGAATTTCTTTTTTGCCATCTGGCAACCGGATAATAGAAATGGCTGTTTTTATTCTGTGCTGTTTTTTGTTTACGATTTTCACTTTTTAGTTGATTTGCACTTTGCACATTTTTAGTGGAAATAAGTTTTGTAAAGTTTCTCGTATTTTGTTATATTGTGCTATAGAAAGTTTTGTTCTTGTGCTAACGAGATCATAGACTCTATTATTGCGATTGTGCGAAAAAGACGCCTAGGTTAGGCAAAGTGTTAAATATCGGATTTTTCCGTGAGGGATTATCTCAATAACAACCTGGAGTCTAGAACTGTGCCCAGTAAATGGCAATAGTCTCGCCTTCTATTACATAGGACCAATAACATACTGGTGAAATGTGGGAGTATACTTAGTATGAGACTGAGTTCTGGGTACACCTCGGCCAACCCCTTCTAGAAAGATGTTGTGTAATATAAGATTTACCTTATTTTCATCTGAATAAAGACTACTTCTAATACCTGCTCTTATTTTTTACCCTTTGCGTATGTCATGAATAGATATAGAAGTAAATATAGACATATAATATTGGTAGGTACCTATAGCTAATGTTAGAAATATTAAATCTCCCGCGCTACTGAATAGTTCCAGTGCGAAGCGTTGGTAGCGCTAGCGTCGCTTCGTGTACGCAAATCTGAAGTACGTAGTGGGACTTCTTCTTGTATATGTGTTCTGTGTTAATAACATACTGGCGAAATGTGGGTGTACATACTATGCGACAAAGTCCTGAGTACACCTCTGCCTACCCCTTAGGGAAAACGGCGTGAATGTATGTTATAATTGTATGGTTATCCTTCAGGATCAAATAAAGTTATTTTCTATTTTAGTATGACTCTTATCACACTCTTATAAATCAATTATGATGAGTAAAATAATATGCAGGTGTTAGAAATAAATAAATCATACAGGCGAGAATTAATAGTCAGTAACTATAAACTAAATTCATAAAGACATTTACAGCCGCAGTTAATCTCGTAAATATTTTAATGGTGGGGATATTTTACTATAATTTATTACATTACAGTTACTAAGCTCTATAAGGTATATTTCAATAAGACAGGATACTGTTACTTGTTTCAAAAGGAGAGGTGGTTTTGTTTTTTTTCATATTATCGTAATTAGTGGTATGTCTGTTTTTCTTGACTGCCTCGTTGTGATTTTTCCATTAAGAATTATCTCCATGACAACTTGGAGTGTCCGGAACTGTGCCCGGTAGATGGCAATAGGTACTCGCCGCCTATTAATGGAACCAATAACAAGGATGGAACAATCTTTAGTTATCTTTAGTTTTTAGTTCCGATTTTTTCCGATTTGGAACAAGAAACAGCAGTTCAGCGAGGTAACATAGCGGCGACGTACTAACATTTGTCACCCTTACAGTGGGGTCAGAGTTTTCCTGATGATCGGCGTGTAGATGCGAAAGAAGTGTCGATAAATGAATGATGTCTCTAACAAAAAAAAAATATATAGCATTTATTCCTCTTTGCATGCAATTTTGCGGGCGGGAGGGCGGTGCACTGTGCATGCTGTTTTTGACACTAAAAAATCGTAACTAAAAACTCAAGATTCTTGGTCCAGAATGGAGTCTACAGTGGAGTTCCGAAAATTAACGCCAAATTCAATCAATTAAAATGAAATAAATCGAATCTTTTTCCGATATATCTAAATTTAAATCTTGACTCAACATTTATAAGTAAATTTGGTTTTTGGATAATGTGGTAGAAGTTGGAAGCTACGCGATGGATATTTTAGTCAGGTGATAAACAAATTTTTCACTTTGACTGAAAATAAATCAGTCTTATAAATCAGCCTTCATTGCTTTTTATTATGGTAATAAGCATTTCAGCATACCTGTCGGCTGGTTATGAGTATTACTATTTATAAGATACTTTAATAATTTCAAAGAAAAGGACATGAATTATGAAAGTGATGGCTTACAGTTGTATTTCTCTTGAAATTTTCAATCTCTCGAGTAGCTGAGTGACACTCTACAATATTAGATGTCTATTTATAAATAATATTTCGTGATTTTCAAGCTTCGTTGAAATTCTTTGTGAGATCGCCGACGTAATTCTTTGAATCGAATTTATACCAAAATATGTTATCTCGAAAATAAATTGTTTGTACTCAATTGTTTCCGTCGTAGTGCTGGAGTAGTTTATAGTTCATATGTAGGTAGTTACAATAATTGTACAAATATATGAAACGTAATGAATTTTTGTAATTAAGTTGTCATATGATTATATTATTACTTACAATGTTTATTTCCAGACCCAGATACCTCCTAAAATATTTAAGCGAGAAGACAAACACAATAGCGTCTATTTTCAAATTGAGAGCGCGGGAGTCCAATAGACACGAATGATATTAAATTGGTCAAATTGCTTCGCCGAGCTTGGTTCTGCAACTCCTTTGGGAGGTGTCCGCTGCCCGTCGCACAGTAGTAACTCTTTAACCATTCACAGCTCATTTATTTTTCCTGATGTATATTTCAGTTTGTAGCATTGCATCAAAATTGTATCAAATTAATAATGCCCTAGCTCTATCTTTAATCAATATGAACCTACATTAGAACTACGGGTAATTGCATAGAATACAGACCTCGGCTTGAGGTAGAGGTGTCCATTAGGACAGAACACGGTCTTAATCGGCCTTAATTGTACGTTGAACAATAATGATTCCGGCCATGCCCATTGTCCGAACAAACATGCAGCCGACCACTAATATAGCATAGAGAACGCTTGCGGTGCTTCACTAATTCAGGACGTAGTGAGGTGCGTCTATCAAGCTGACAGATACAAACTCGGCCGAAACCAATCAATCAGCTCACCGGAGCGTCGCGCAAATCGGACTCTTCCCTCGAAGCACACCAATTCAATGGATAATTACAATCGCAAACCAAAAATTACATGCGGCATTTAACAGTAACCCTATTACGTTTCACAAAGCCGGGTCGGTAGTCGGTCGCATTCGATCGACGATCTTTGCCGGACGGAGGATTAACTCGCAACGGCGCACAATGAGGCCTCGAGAGGAGACGAGTGGGGAGGGGATGTATTAATAATGGTCTCCGTAGTGAATGGAGCACTTACACGGTCCGTCGGGAGCTGAATGTGTGACTATCGCGTTAGAGCAAATCGAATCGGTCCGGACGGCCGCTCGCACGCGCCGAATTCCTCGTTTGACCGGAAACTGGGAACCTTCCACAGGAAGATACATCGAACCGAATTGGTAAACATCGTAAATTGACACCAGGAATCGTTATTGGCTAACTAGATCCCGAACTATTTGCTACAACCGAAGAAACATCACAATATCTTCATAACCATATGTACCCATAACATATCTTTATGTAATTTTTTTTTCAATATTCTTAAGTACATTCCAGTTTTACATGTTCTCTACTTATATTACAATGTAGCCTATGACTTAGGTAACCTATGACTTGTTAGAGATAGAATAGATTGTTAGAATGTGTCCATTAACACTTTTCTTGTAGAGACATTCTTTATACATACGATGTAGGTAGCACAAACATCACTTTACATTAATAAATTCACTAACACTACACTACACTAACTCGGACGGGTTCATTCCATTAAGTCATCTTTTAAGGTAGTGTCAAGCAGCTTGCTTCGAAATTTATATATAATGACAAAGCCTTTTTTAGTGTGCTTCGGCGTATTTTTTAATAATTTGGTCAACGAGCTTTATATTAAGGTCCTGACGTATGTACCAAGGTGGTCTATGTAATGCCTCATTTTTATTCTATTTTTGTAGGGGTACCTAATCAGTAATATACTCAATCATGTTTATCATCAGTTCTACAAAAATAATCAAGCACAACAGGGATTTAGTTGATCAGATTTGTACTCTGTAGTAGAGCAATTACGAAATTCAAAACTGACAAGAAAATTTGCATACAATTTCCAGGACAGGGATCGATAGAAAGCAATCATTACAGGTAACATTACCAATAGACTACACAAACTATAGGCATTCAGGAAATACATGACGGGCGCGGCGGCCGAGCCAATTACTGCTGTCGTAATATGCAAATTACTGTACTTTGTAGAGGACCTTTCGACAATAATACCCGATTGAAACAAACCACCAACATTTTTTATGAATGAAAGTACCGACTGAGTCGCTCATCGGCGCAGTTAGTTACGCTGGCGTTCGTTGTAAGACCACCCACAACCGCGACATAAAAAAATATTGATTTTATTCTAATTTCAAACTATCGGTTGCAGATAATGGAAAAAGTTCATTGCTGTCTCTTCCATTGCGTAGCTACGAGGAGCGTTGAACCCGACTCTTGTTTTTGTAAACTTTTATTAAGTTTGTTATTGGAAAAGGCAATTAATTGAATAACTTTTTTCTCTTCGCAGCGATATGAGATAGCTTCTTATTGATTTGTTCATGATTCCAATTACATTATCGTTCTTGTTGTAGACCAAATCGTTATTTTTAAAAACTAACTTCACAGAAAACTGTTATCTCAAAAGGTTTATAAAGTGTAGTTCAGTCTAGCTCTAGTAGTGATGTGTCTACTAAGTTTAGACGTCCCATAAAATTGTTATTTGCAGCCAGCTTCTATAGATAGTCGATCGTTGAAGTAGTAAGAAGTGCGGATCACATTGCGTCAAGTCGCGTGTTGCTTCGCCCTCTGCATAGGTGAAAGTTTATCACAAAGTCGCACGTGATGTTTGCCGAAACAGCTATGATCTTTCGATTTGATGCCTTACACTTAAGAATTCTGTTTTGTTTGCTAATTTTAACTAGAAAAAACTCACGTAACACTAAGTTATTCAATATTGTCATTACTTAGTTCCATAATTTAAGAGTATTTTAGAAAAAATGGTACATTTTATATTTAATGACTAATAAAATTTATAATGTCATTTAATAACATGCGAGGATGTGAATTTTTCAGTAATAATCAAATTTTTTTAAAGTTTTTATTCGTGCAATTTGGAGATATCCAAACAAGATCGTTTGGGCCTTTCTTACATTATTAATTGCATTATTACGTAGGCGTTTTCAAGTGGACTAACTTAGTCTCTCTAGAGTCCATAGCGGAATATTTATTTATTTACTTATTATTATTACTATACATATACTATAAATATATAAACATTATAGTACTTATTACAATCAAAGAAATAATTTAATTGAGTACCTATCGGAATGACCTTTTGGTTGAAGCCTTTAGTTAGATAAACATAAAAGTAGGTTACTAAGTGGCCACATAAATGCCAACCTGAATTCAAACCGCTTACAGCAGGACTAGTTGAAAATCTATGGGGATGTTCAGCAGTGGACGTCCTACGGCTGAGATGATGATGATGGTGAGTTTACCTTAATAGTCAATAATAGTCTTAATGGCAGAACCCTCAGCCATCTAAAAAAAAAACTTAACTTAGAAGACATACTAATGATAGATAAATATAAAAGTAGAATGCTCATATAGCAAGACGTTGTTACTGTAAGGGATCTTAATTTACAAAACCACTAAAATCATCAGAACTACTTTTTGTAGTGGTAGGCCTCTTTAGCAGGGGGCCGCCTGGGGAAGTACCACACCTTTGTCAGTTATTCATCCGCCAAGCAGTAATGTGCTAACATTACTGTGTTCCGGTCTGAAGGGCAATGTTACCAGCGAAATTACTGGGCATGATGAGATTCAACAACTCATATCTCAGGGTGACAGGCGCAGTGCAGTATCGCGCAGAATTTTGAATTTTAAAACACTGTGTGGCACTGTGTCTGTTATGGGCAGTCATGATGCTTACCATCAGGCACCTGATTTGCTCATCTTGTCACTCACTATCATAAAAAAAAACTACTTAATTTTAGTATAATCAAGTTATGTTATTACTAATATAATATATGCAAATGATCTCATCTCCTTTACAATTTGAAGTTTAAATAAGTAGGCTCATTAATACAAAAAGTTTTGTGAAAAGACCATTGATTTTTAGAAAAATAATTTTGTTAAGACATTGAAGAGTGCTTTAAAGTTAAGAGCTGATATTGACTTTAGGGAACTTCGAGACAAGTTAGATCCTGTGATATTTTTAAAAATCTCATTTTCAAAGAAGCCATTATATGAAATTGACCTCTGTTTACATAAAATTAACTTCATTTCTCGGTGGTTCGCAATCGCTACTGCCGATCATGTGGTCCTGGTTTCAATCCCCAGATCAGGCAAAGTGTTATTAGATTTTTCCATTAGGAATTAACTCCATGACAGACCGGAGTCTGGAACTGTGCTCGGTAGATGGCAATATGCTATGGCCACTACACACGACATTTTTTTACAAAGACTTAAAATCATGATTGGCGAAGGGTAGGTGTACCTATTATGGGACTGAATATTTAGTACACCTCTGCCTACTCCTTCTGGAAAAAGGCGTGATACATACATAAAATCACGCCTTTTTCCCAAAGGGGTAGGTAGAAGTGTACCCATGGCTCAGTCCCATAGACGGTACACCCACATTTCGCCAGTACGTTATTGGTCTCATGTGATAGGGGGCGAGCCTATTACACATCTTCCTGGCGCAGTTCCAGATTCCAGGCTCTCATAGAGATAATTCATATTGGAAAAATCCAATAACACTTTGCCTGACCAGGGATTGAACCCGGGACCTAACGATCGGCAGTCCAGCTTGCGCTCACTACGCAATCGAGGCACTGATGATATGTTATTTCTCAGTAAATAAAATTTTCAATCTGTTTCATTTGGAAAATTTAGAATTTAGACTAGATTTTGCCAAAACATGAAGCACGTTTAGTCATTGAGTTATCCTTAATTAAAATATCTAGCCAAAGATATTAGATAGCAAGCCGGTGAGTAAACCCAAGAGAACGTTGAACTTAACCGCAAACCTCCAAGTTAGAATCAAAGTGCAAGTATTAAGCAGTTTATGAGCTTTTGAAGCCATTTACATATTAGAGATACGGTTCTCTTGACACTTTTAAGGTTTGTAAAGGATGCGTAGGTCATAACGCCAGGTGGGACGCGTGCGCTTCCGTTTCCTACCTTTAGCTTTGGGGTAACTATGAGTTAATATTAAGGGTTTCTTAAAATTATTATAGCCTTAGCAGGTAAAGAAGTATTCAAGCCTTTTCCTTATTTAAAAAAATATAGGTACTCCATGAAGGATAATAATTTATGATACCATGTTATGTTAGTTAGTAATTGTCGTTTTCTACGATTATACCCAGATTGATTTGAGAAAAGGCGGCCCGCTTGTTTACCGTGATATTATGTATTTTTTATTTTCTAGTATTCTTCTGCTTTTTTTTTACTTTTGGCATGCAATCAAGTTTTTTTTTTCCTGTCCGGGCGCTGTCGGCCCGGCGCGCGAACTGAACTCCCTAGCAGACCGCTAGGGATCCTTTATTACTATATTGTTTTTTAATTTCTTACAAAATAAATGTACTCATTCAAACTTTACTAAAGATCTTAAAAATAACCTTACGGTCTCTAATTTCCGTAATTCCATAGCGTTTTTTTTTTTAATATTGATTTATTTATTAGCAATCAAGTATTATATTACACGATTTATGCCATATTCTACGTTTCTGCGAAAAAAAAACTTGAGTTGAAAATTGTTTTTAATTATATAGCGATAGGATATCACGTAACAAATCCACGATATATTAAGGGACACATCCATCTTTAATTTTCGCATGTTATAATTAAATACTACGCCACAGACTGCCTCGGTGGCGTAGTGGGCGCATGCTCGACTGCCAATCAAGAGGTCCCGGGTTCGATCCCCAGGTCAGACATAGTGTTAAATATTGGATTTTTCCATTAGGAATTGTCTCAATAACTGCCTGGAGTCTGGAATTGTGCCCGGTAGATGGCAATAGGCTCGCCCCCTATTACATGGGACCAATAACATACTGGCGAAATGTGGGTGTATCTACTATGGGACTGAGTCCTGGGTACATCTCTGTCTACCCCTTCGGGAAAAAGGCGTGAATGTATGAATGTATGTATAATTACATATGTTAGCGGGAGTAATTCTTCTAGCCGAAGTAAGCACTGCAGCCGCTTAATACATGTGCATGACATCAATAAGTAAAAGACTGAAGGATATCGTCAATCACTGGTATCAATAAAAGTCCTATTCCAATAACAAATGATTCGTACCCTACTCGTCACGAGCATTGTCCCCCTACCGCACACATTAATAATAAGATACCGAGTACACTTCCCTGCAGTCAATGTGTGGACAGGTGGTCAAAATCGATCGATGACCGCCTACCAATGTTTTCATGTCGTATTTTATTGGAAATAGTTATATAAAGGAGTCTCATAAAACTACAAGTTGCATGTGTCATTCAACTTTTATTTATATTATCTAATGTTCTTAAAATCTAAATTAATAAAAAGCTTTTGTTCTGATTGACTGACAACGCACAGAATTAAAAAAGTTGGAGAGCCAAAAAAAAGCTGGACAAATTACTACTACTTAGTAATTCCTATTATGTATTATGTAGTGGTAGGCCTCTTTAGCAGAAGGCCGCCTGGGGAAGTACCACACCTTTGCCAGTTATTAATCCGCCAAGCAGTAATGTGCAAACATTACTGTGTTCCGGTATGAAGGGCAATGTTACCAGCGAAATTACTGGGCACGATGAGATTCAACAACTCGTATCTCAGGGTGACAGGCGCAATGCAGTGCCGCGCAGAATTTTGAATTTTAAAACACTGGGTGGCAATGCGTCTGATATGGGCAATCATGATGCTTACCATCAGGCACCTGATTAGCTCGTCTTGTCACTCACTATCATAAAATAATAATAATAAATACTGATTTGAGTATTTAAGATGTTATTTATACCTATATTGTGGTAAAAATATTAAAAGGTTATAAATAGTTGGCTGAAATAATAAAAGATAAATTTCAGAAAAATCGTAGGGCTACACTAGAATAATATCAGCCTAAAAATATAATAATAATGAGATGCTTCATATTATTATGAAGAAAAAAAAACTATAGATCGCACATTACTGTCCGAGCACTCTATAGAAGAATAGGACGAAATTACCAGCAGACGGCAATGCGACAGAACACACTCACTGTGCCGATGTATTGTTGCAATTTCAGAAATTCCTGTACTGAAGGAAAATAAGAATTACTGGAGAATGAAGCTCACTGATTTCATTGGATGCTGTGGTTATACACATTTAACGTGAGTTTGTGCCATAACTTTCTTATCTCGAAAAAAAATTCAGGCTGTAAAATAAAATTTGCTGGATAGGTATAGATATACCATTATGTACTACTTATTTTCCTTCCAAAAACCGATTGCTAACCTGCTCTTAACAATGGTGTATTTGTAAGTATCACCATTTTAAAAGAGTGCATACAAACGAGAATAAATTGCTGGACAGCTTTAAAGTGTTGTCTCTAACTTTAATATTTGTAATAAAAATATAATATTTGTGATAAAAATTATAATATTTTCAATTGAACTTTAACAAGATAATAAATGACCACAAGAAACACGTTAATCTTCCTTATTGCCCAGAGGGCGAGATCAAGCAAACACCTGCTAATCCAGGCCGCAAGCCCGTCTTTGTCTATGTATTGCTGAATCTCTTGAGGCACATTTGTGCATGACGATGCTTGAATGCCGTAATCTCAGTTCAACGCTTTGTGGTCGTTGGAGTCTTGTGCTTAATGTTAGGAACATGGTTTCAAAGAGATTTTCTAAGTCTTCCCACAGTGCTCTTGAAGATATACCTGGATTACTCGGCTTGAGGGGAGGAGACCAAACATTTAACTCTTTGACATCACTTACTTAACACGGACATCTACTAAAGCTTTAAAAAAAAAAACATACTTTCACGCCTTTTTCCCGAAGGGGTAGGCAGCTTAATTAGCTTAATTTAGCAGTAGTACTAAAGCTTTAAACTTACAATAAAATAATAAAAATGTCATTCATGTGCCTATATTATGGTACGTATTTGATATATTCCCTTCAAACTTGTTTTAGTCTCGAGTAAACATACCATTTTCCAATAAGTGTAAGAAAAGATAATCCCAGTTATTTTCTCTACGCATATGCACTTAACAACCATTGGGCAAGTGGTGTATCCAGGCAACACCCACTTTTGAAGCTATCTATAGCTATCTATATATCTTTACATAATGGGAGATTAATGTAGGTAGGGGTACCTTGCTAGTACATAAGTACAGTCAAAGAATATTACCTACCAAAGCACAGTGGAATCAAAGTATGGACATTTACTCATTTAAAAACAATAGACGTCGAGCACAGTGGCATAAACCAATGATTATTTTTATACCAATCGTCGGGGCGCCAAGCGTCAAGACGCCGGGTCGTCGGGGCGTCAGGGCGTCGAGCCACCAGGCGCCGTGACGATAGGTGCCTGGATGCCAGGCGTCGGGACCTTAAGCGTCGGGATGATGGGGCGTCGGGACGCCAAGGGTCGGGACGCAAAGCGAATGGGCGTCCGGGCGTCGAGACGCCAGGTGCCGGGACGATAGGTGTCAGAACATTAGGTGTCGGGACGCCAGGCGTCGGGATCTGAGGTGTCACGACACTAGGCGTCGGGACGCCAAGCGTCGGGACGCCGGGGCATCGGGGCGTCGGGAAACCAAGCGTTGGGACGCCGGGCCATCGGGAAGTTAGGCGTCGGGATGCCACGAGAAAAATAATGTTATTAAAACAATTATTTTAATAATTGAAATTTGTATGAAAATAGTTAGTGGTCGACAACTAGACAGTAGGCGACCAGCGACTCTTTGCAACAAGTTAGAAAAGCACAGAAATATTTTCTCAAAAATGGTGGTGGTACTGGCAGATTTAGTTAGTTTAGCTCTGCCTTTTGGCGACCACCCATAATAATAAGAAAAAGAATGTAATACATAATATTAATTAAGACTAAATTCCAACTATTTAACACTTCAGGCACAAAATATACTAAATCCTTAGCTTCCTCAGTCATCATCATCATCATCATCATCAGCCGGAAGACGTCCACTGCTGAACATAGGCCTCCCCCATAGAATGCCACTCTGCGCGGTTGCTCGCCGTACGCATCCACGGCGAGCCTGCGATCCTGACCAGGTCGTCGGTCCACCGCGTTAGGGGTCGGTCTACGTTTCGTCTTCCGGTCCGTGGTCTCCACAAGTGGAGGAAGTGGGGAAGAAAGGTTCTCAAGAGAACCTTTCTTCCCCAACGGTTATCGGTTCTGCGAGCGATGTGGCCTGCCCATTGCCACTTCAACTTGCTTACTCTGCGAGCTATGTCGGTAACTCCCGTTTCTCTGCGGATCTCCTCATTCCGGATTTTATCTCGCAAAGAAACCCCGAGCATAGCTCGCTCCATAGCTCGTTGAGCGACTCTGAGCTTATCTATGAGGCCAACAGTAAGGGACCACGTCTCGGTGCCATATGTCATCACTGGCAACACATATTGGTCGAACACCTTAGTCTTCAGACTCTGGGGTATTTTGGACGAAAAGATGTCACGCAGTTTCCCGAATGCTGCCCATCCGAGTTGGATTCGTCGTGCGACCTCTTTGTCGAATCCTCAGTATTCCTTTACTAAATTTTTCCTACGATTTCAATGTGTGCGCTCCACCTTGTATTCTGTAATTTATTATGCGAAAACGAATTAAATAAGCTTAAGCTAATAAATGAAATCAGTACGACACATGAAAGCAGAGGGTAAACGACAAATAAAGCTTGATTTGTCAATGCAAATATATTTGTGATACTCTTCTAGTAGTAAACTCTTATTGTTTAATGATTTTCTTCAAAATGTCCGTTAACCGGAGGTGGTCGGGCAACCGGCACATCCACCCTATGTACTTCCTACTATCCTAGGTACTTCCTACCTTTTAATGACGTGAGTATCTAATATGTGGTATGTTTTGAGCGGGTAATGTGAGAATAATTATAAATATTTCAAAAAATAATAATAACTCATGAAAGTCACAGAATTTTACTCCGCATCAATATGATCAGAGTTTTGATGCGTTGAAAAAGGTTCGAGTTTTTTACGTCTTGATGTGATTTATAAACGAAAATATATTGAGGCATGCGATAATTAAGTTTATTAAGCCCACGCATCGACATTTATCTTCATGATTGAATACAGACAATGTAAATAGATATTCCTTTAGTGGAGTTTCGCGTTGCATACTTTACAAACCTCAAAGAGGCCGCCCTCTTTCTTTTACCAAACTGGGAACGCAATGCTTCCCTTTCAGCGAGGAAAATGCCGATCGATCGGGCATTCACTGCGTTCTAATAACATTCCGGGACGATATTTCACGCACCTCGATCGCGACTGTGTACATCACTTAGCCCGACACAATGCTACACGAACGATTTATCGTGAACACCTCGCAGATAAAGCGTAGACAATGGCCTATCAGATAGCAGACGGGTCTACCGACACGTGTATGCTTTTAGCTCTAGACTTCGACACCCAATTACGTGACCGCCGCTGCCGTCGTACGTCGTAGTTCATTCATCACGTACAAACGAGCGATTTTTTATAAGAGAGGTGAGAAAAACAGGAGGAAGGCCGAAGAGAATGATGTTTGAGCGCTCGTAGTTATAAGGCAATTAAGGACAAAGTTATTGGTAACGGACTTTAAGGGGATTCCGCGCGTATTTTGGATGTGATTTCATTGATCTGAGCAAAAAGTTTGCTGAGCTTAGCTACTTTGACTACGACCTACGAGTATGTAATCAATACCTTTGATGTCTGATGCAATTTACAATTAACACTGTCATGCAAAACTCTTATGTGTACTTGCACGTTCGTGGGTTAACATAATTAAGCTGGTGTTATCCATTAACACAGGGTTAAATAAGTTATTTATCTTGCGCCATCAAACTCTGAACATTTTAAATCTAACACTGTGTTTATAAACAATAAATTTATTTTAAGGCAAGTGTGTGAAGGCCTATGTGAAGGCCTCACATAGATCCTTTTTAGTCAGTTTGAACTTATCTGAATTTTTACCTGAGAAAAGGTAGTATATCTAATAAAATATCTCGATCTGGTTTAAGGCGTAGAAAGTGTTTGTGCCCGTACATATTAGCTCTAGATAAGTAGGTATATAGCGACATAGCGACTAATAAAGTTTTATGTTATTAGGCAATGAAAGTTTATGATTAGTCCAGACCTCGAGCCAGACTGACATCGAATGAGGTCACTATGACCACTACAGGGTTTGAGAGCTTATTATCATTCAATGTGAGGCAATTTCTGACCATTTTAACATTGCTTTGTTATTTTAGATTAATATTGTTGAATGTTATTTACTTTTTGTGTCATAATCCGAGGCAGGACCACTTCAGCTTTTCTATGTTAAATTTTTGTATTAATATGATTTAAAAAAAACTTTTCATGCGCGTAGTATAATTAAAAAGAAAAATTGTACACAGAATTATTTTTTTTGGAAAATGTCATTTAAAACATACTCCGCATACTCCCTGACAGGGACCTGGGTGACCTTTAGATAATCGTCATATCAAACAGATTATGTACATGTCGCTATAAAAATAAATTGTATACTTATTAATTGTATGAGAGTGAGGACACGAATGACAACCAAATACTCGCTGTATGTCCGTCTGTCTGTTATAAGACTGTAATAATATTATCTTTTAATCCATAGTAAGTAGACAAGACTTTTTACAGATAATAAAGTAATTTTATAGGTCCATTAAACTGCATATTTTTTTATTATTTTATCACGTCAAAGACCTCATAACTGTGTGTTGCGAGGGGGAACAAGTTAATTGTGAAGAATATATCATAAAAACTACAGTAAACTTGCATTGTCTTATATAAGGTAAACTAGAGCCTTAAATAGTAAAACGCCAATAGCTCCCATACGTAAAGCAACCCAATGCCCAATACCTACCTATTCTCTGAATCATTTCGGCTAGAGGAATCAATTTTTTTTATGGGACAAAGGTCCCAAACTAGGCTAGAAGCCTAAACTATGGTAACCAGATGACTGATATACATACTTATATACGTTTATAACACCCAGACACAGATCAAACAGACATGTTCATGCACACAAATGTTTGACCTGGCCGGGGATCGAACCCGGGGCCTGCGGCACAGAAAGCAGAGTTACTATCATCTGAGCCAACGAGGCTGTCTACAACAATACTACACCTATTTGCATAACACTGAGTTTATTTATTTATAATTTATTATGGGTTAACTATTTCACTTTTCTCTCGGTCCCAAATTTAGCAAAAACCTGTACTAATTGATTAAATTTGGCGTTACTTTTCGGAACTCCATTGTAGACTTCTACTTAAAAAAATTGTACTTTTAACGACTGGTGAATTTATATATTTCATATTTATAATACGTATGTACGTATGTATGTATAATACGTTTACAACACCCAGAAATAAATCAAACAAATTCTCATGCGCAATTTAATGTTTGATTTGGCTAAGATCGAATCCAGGGTCAGCTACTAAGAAACCGAGTTACTCATCAACGCCCAGACTTTAACTCCTGAACTTAAAGAGGTGAAACGCACGTAGTTTCATTACTACAGGATTTACTTCAGAAATAAAATCGAGGCACTGTATTAATGGATTTCACAAAATCCATTAAGTAGGTAGTTCGTTGATATTTTCATTGACATCCGCGATACCCGCTTTAAAAATAAATGATTGTGCCATAGAATAGACCTCATTTAGTCAGGTTGGATCCAATGTGATCGCATTAAAATATTGGAATGTGTCATCCATAAAGGTAATTGAACTTGATACTTTGTTAGGTGATATACTCGTATTACCGGAGGCTTATTTACACTAACACAAATATTTCCTGTTTTAAAAGCTCTATGTGTTCATACTACATCATTGGTCATTATGTTTTGATACCAATTGATACACAATTTCCTCGTGTTCATTTTTACTTTTTTCTTTAGGGTTAATCACTCTTAATCAAAAAGTAGTAAAGTGTAAGTATAATAAAAAGCTAAGGGCACTGAAAACCAATGCAACAGGGTTTAATGAAACATTCTCTACCTTTTTAACATAACATACATTCACGCCTTTTTCCCGAAGGGGTAGGCAGAGATGTACCCAGAACTCAGTCCCATAGTAGATACACCCACATTTCGCCAGTATGTTATTAGTCCCATGTAATAGGGGGCGAGCTTATTGCCATCTACCGGGCACAGTTCCAGACTCCAGGCAGTTATTGAGATAATTCCTAATGGAAAAATCCAATATTTAACACTGCCTGACCTGGGGATCGAACCCGGGACCTCTTGATTGGCAGTCGAGCATGCGCCCTCTACGCCACCGAGGCAGTCCCCTCTACCTTTTTAACTTAAAGCAATCCAGTAACAGATTAAGAGTGTTACATTACAGCCCGTATAACACTGGTCAGTACACACCCTTAGTTTTGTCGATACACACAATTTTAAAATAATTATTTTGTCAATAATATTACAATCAATGTCGAATTTTCAATGATAAAAAGTTAGGGTAGAAAACTACTTATGAAGTAAAAGACTAATTAGCCTATTTTCATTCTGTTCTTTAAAATAAACGTATTCGTCAAGTATATCCGTCTACGTCATGAAAACTATTTCAAGCAATTGATTGTCGGTCATCATAAAAGTATTTTTAGTGTTCCACCACTCTAAATAGAAATCGTTTTTGAATATTACGGACCTATTAATTAAATGAAACCATCCCATTACGGGGTGATCGTAGGCGGCCACAACTAAGGACCGGCATTATTGTATTATTTATTAGTTGGTACTATGTCAGCGTAATAAATCTTTTGATTGCCCTAATTATTTTATGGGCCATGAGCTAACATGTGAGTGTGACCAAGTTTGAACTGCTGAATACTGTGAACGGTATAACAATATATTGTGTGTTGTGAGACAAACAAAGGGCCGCGCCGTGCTCTATCGAATTTTAGATTTTGAACTTCATAGTTGTTTCATAATCAGAATCTGAATGAAATATTATAGAATACAGTTTAGAGTTTAATATTGGTGACGAAATTTATAATGAATAGGCTAGGCTGTGTCAACAGCTTTTAAACTTTTAGCAAGTTATTTGATTTCCGAGATTTGTGTTTCAATTGGAATTTTGTTTGTTAACTACGACTGTTTAGTTTGAATATCGTCTCTTTGTAAATAGAAATATTCTATTAAAGTTTTGACGTTTCAATATCGAAGTAAGTAAACAAGTCTGGCTGAGGTTTACTATTCTTAATTATTCATGTCAAACTCTCCACAAAGTTTACATTCTGGGCACCTTTACTATAGATAGATCATCCGTAAATAATTTAGAGTCTTGCATGCGTCTAGACGCTTTTGACGGCAGCAGTATTTATTCAAATTAAAACCTCAATTCAAAGCTCTGATGGTGTGCTATCAATTTTGTTTTGTCGTACAAAAATAATAGGTGGTTCGACGCATCGTTTTCCCCTGTGACATCTATCGAGGCCGCATCGTGTGTCTCTGCGCCTCTAGACATCAGTTCACGTCACTACGTAATGCTAAAGTGATTTTTATTACATTCGATTCGGTTGCTTTGTTCATATTCGAAGCCCTTATGTGCTTGAAAGTATCATATAGTATCGGCAGAATCTTAGCTCACACGAATTTGATCTTGAAGTTGAAAGCATTTTTATAGATTTTTCTTGTCTCATTATAGGGGTTTGTAAACATAGCACAGTGTAAAAGAAAGCTCTGCAAAAAATGTTGACACAGCTTTGCAGAGAACTGGTTAAAATTCTGCTGAGTAAGTGAATATCTAGGTCTATAATCGAAGAATGGGCTCTCGTGTCGAACACTCTTAAGTTGTTATATCTCACGAAAACCTGATGATAAGCTAAAATATATGAGAAAACAGTTCACATATTTCAAGAGTCAAAAAACTTCGAAATATTATGTCAACCTTCATAGGTTAAATATTTCACCACATTAGTTACTGAATTACACTTGATAGACAACAAAAGGTATCGCCGCAGAAAATATTATCAGCTGATGTTTGGAATTTTCTCAGAAATTGATATCGTGACACAGTTACCAGGTATACTTACAGAGCGTGAAGTGAGCGTTGGTTCTGATGATAAATTGCTTGCATATTTGATAATAAAAGCATTTGGAGTGTAATCAGATCTGCTTTTAGCTACTGTTTCCCTGATTTATATCCTACTAATATATAAATCTCAAATTTCAGTACAATGTAAAAACTTACGTTTTTAACAGGTGGTCAACAGGCTTGCGAGTTCTAACTCATCTCCAGCGCCTGTTAGGCTTTCTGCTAGACCTTTATATATTCCGCGCTGATAAATTTTTATGGGAAGTAATTTGTTTTGATCCATAAATTATTCTTACTTAAGTTAATTTCCATTTTAAGCGGTTCATCTAGAAAAATAGATGCACTAGTTAAGTACAACTACTGCTTTTTTAATACAAACTTAGCTGCGGTAATTGCATCTTTTTACGCGACTGCGAAGAAGGAGGGTTATGTATTTCGGGATTATGTATTTTTAATGAATGTATGTATGGGAATATGCATGTGGGTATGTACGTGGGTATACGAGTATATGAGGTTTATTTGGCACGGCCTACAGCCTAAAAAGTGTGAAATAAATTATGTTGTTATAAAAGACAATTGCATTCTGAAATTATAAACTGAAAACCAAGAAACACATTTTCTGTATAGGTATATGACAGCCGAGTTCACTATTTGTTTCTTGGTTAAAATAATTTCAGATTGCAGTCTGGTTTTATGACTTTTTTTACTAAGTTTACATATTTGAGAGTGCAAACATAACTTTTTATCAAACAACAAGGAGGACCTAACGGTAGCCAAATATTTACCACCATAAGGTTTCATTTATAAAAACACATATTTGCGGTACAGATGCAGTTGCACGTGCAGATAACTTATGCGAGCTAATGACTAATTACCACGAGTTTATAAGGCTTCACTGTTGCGAGCGGTTTGCAGGCACAGGCCACAGGTGCCGTATGGCGTGAAGGCACGCGACCGCAGCATATACCTTGTGAATGGCTTCTGTCAGTCATACCTTGACGTAAGGTACGCTGCGACTTGATGATCTCATAGTATGGGCACTAATATAAAAATATTTGTGATGGGTGCCAAAATTTCAAAATGTTTAAACGCTTGCACTTTCTTTCTTCTGATTGATTGATGAGATTACTCAATCTGTAAGGTTTTAATAAATTTAGACAGAAGTGACTCCCTATATTTTGTTATTGGGAGTCATTGGCACTTTTCATATTATATATGAGATATCTCATCTCATCTCATATCATAATATCATGTGATATGTGGTAATATCACAGAACTAATCATAATATAATATGCCTTACTACAAGTGACAGTATGGAAATTCCCGAACACCCATTTTATTTATAGCCGTTCAATTACGTTATCTCGCCTGTAGTCGACGTTTGTATTCTCAAAGACTATCTTAGCGAGAATCCTCATTCATTTAAATCCATGGTAACGCACAAAGTAAATGTCTAGGGTATAGTTTGAATGGAACATGTCGTTTGAAAGTGGCAGCTAAACATAAAGGAATGGAGAACGGTGTCTCGAGATAGGCACACCGTGCAGGCTTGTAATTTTAGATATCGAGCCTCCTCGTCACCCGACGAATCCCCCGGCTCATCCGACGCCGCCGTGGATTAGAATGAAAATACAACCGACGCTTTATTATCTTCCCTTTGACCGTGTGTCTTACTTTCTCGATCCTCTTTCCCCCTCTACGCTGCGCCGCTCCACCGCTCGGTATAAAACATAGATAATACATAATATAAACTGGTATAGATGCGCCACTTAAGCTCAAGGTCACGATCCATTCGATTAAACTACACGCCCTCTCCAATAGATGGCGTTAGTTATTTTTGTAATACTATATAGGTATATATATATAGGTGTATATATATAGATATATATATATATATATATATATATATATATATAGGTGTATATATATATATAGGTATATATATTTATAGCTTTCTGTTCGTATATTCATTATACTTAGTTAGGTATTTAATGAATTCAATAATGTAAAAAATCTACTAGGCTAGAAAAATAAATTTATTTGCAGATTTTCTATACATATTTCCAAAAAATCCATAGAAAACTAGTAGTTTTGTTCTAGCCCAATATTTTTTTACATATAAATTACTGTAACAAAAACACACCGGTTTTTAATGTTAATTTATTAGATACTTTATAAAAATCTTAGTACCTATCTAACTTTTAAAATCAATATTATAAAGGTATTTCGATACTTAAATTATTATTAGTCGTATGTCCTTAATAGTATGACAAAGTCTCACATAAATATAGTATGCAACTCTATGAGAAGAACAACATAAAACAATATTAGCAAACAACTTACAGTCCCATCAATAAATCTAAAAAGTACCATTTGTTGACAGTTTTTATTTTGCTTTATTGTTTGAAGTAGCCTATGCAAAGTTATTTCCCCTTGAAAAGATGAAACGTCCAACATTACTTCTTAGATTTAATGCACACACATTCCAAGACCCAAGAACAAACAGGTATATCACCAATGATCAGTGATTAAATAGGTACCTACATGAATTTTATTGGTGTACAATAAATCATTATTAACCTTGTTCATATTTTCGTTTCAGGCCCTTTTTTGTATTTTAAACTGCAGGAGCTGTAGGTACTGACACCGTACATGTCTCTGTAGGTACAGGTCCAATATTATCAGAATCTGTAAGAAAAAATATATGTAATTATATCTATTATGTAGCTGTGACCTGTGACTATTTACATTTAGGAAAGAAATTTTAATCTTTGTTTAATTCAGTTTTAATTTTTGTAATTATCAAAAAATGCTTAAATTGCATCAAGTATTTATTTATTAAAATTGGTCCACCGATTTCAGAGAGATAATTACGAATGAAAAGAGTTATGTTTCTACATAGTAAATACTATTTCTAAGAAGAAAATTAAATCCTAATATGCTTCCTCTTAGTTTTTAACCACTGACAGATTGATATTATAAAATATGAGATAGTAATATAGGATGATAAAATCCAAATTCTCACCTTTTTTTATATGCAGAGTTGGAATAGCATTTCTAGTGAGCCGCCCGCTCAATGATATATAATAATTTTCAAAATGTTTATTACACATGGTCTTAATTGATTATCCAGGTACTGATCTCCCTTTTTCTTTAAGTTCCTAGTTTAGTACTGCTGGCCAGCCATTAAATCTTTCAGTATCATGAAGCTTAGGAAAGTGATGCAGGAGGACCTGAAATAATATGAACTACTCTTATTTTTATTTATGGAGAGCAATATTCAAATAAGTTTCAAAAATAGGAGATTCACACATTGATATGAAGAAAAGGGGTGATAGGGTACATTCGCCCAGCGCTTACTCAACTGGCACATGCAATTTGCTCAGTGAGAAGTAGCACAGTGACATATAATGAACAATAAAGATAGAAAGACGTTCCTGAGACCGAAGTGCGACCGAGACAACAATATTATTCGCTCGTACGACCTTACTTTACTGACGTACGTGGACCTAATGGGACCTTATTTGAGCTTGCCATTTTTGAGAAGCCAGTACCTCATCTCCTCTTTTCTTTATATCAATGCATTCACATTGGCTTTAGAAACAATATGATAACGTAAATAATTATGGGTACTTACCTCCTTTACATCCGAAATAGCAGTTAGAACATGAATTTATCGCCATGCTCATATTTGAAAATTTATATGAGTGAAGAATTCCTCGCTGTCCCGAGGAGAAGGATACGTCGGTGCCCGTATAAGATAGCCAAAATTATCATCAAAAGTCCGAAAAACACGCCAGGGTTGTTGAAAGTAGAAGAAATCCAAAGAAAACTAATAAAACACGTACATATTCCTCCACAACATTCGAAAACTCGAAAAAAAAAACGTAAAAGGCAGCTGTCAAAATCTCTTTTTTTAATTTTATGCCATTTTATGCAAAAGCGACATCTTGTATGGTTTACATGTAACTATGCTGCGAAACTGAATGCCCTCAGCGGTAGATGGTGCTACTTTCCATACATTTAAACCGTGCGGCTGCCAAGTACCAGACTGTCACCTGGTATAAAAGGTAGATGTTGGTTTTATTAATCCACTTCTACTAGATAAACCTATGACCTACACCCATTCTTTTCATTTATTTTTCATTACTCGTAAACTTAAGCACCTATTTCTTACGGCATCGCCAATGTTCAGTGATGTTACATACGAAATTGTGCATTTTAAAGAAAAGACAGACCGTATCGAAGATTTTTATTAGACACGATTTCACTGACAGTGGTTCGTGCTACAGGCGACATTTATCTTAGAGCGCAGCGGTGGCGGGAGGGCAGGGTGGCTTTGTAAAACGTTTGCGGCTGAAAGATTTTCCTCTTTTTATTATTTCACATGTAATTTATGACACTTTTAAATTCACGATTTGCTGAAATAAACTTGGTTTGAACATTTGAACGAACGATACGAAGTTATCTTTTTTAACGTTTCCTTTTGAATTCACATTATGTGAACTCGTGGAAATATTTTATTTGGAAAACGAAACACATTCACTAGATTTTTATGTTTCCCATCTCGGCTGTACACATAGAGCATCTCCGCGATTTAATGCGAGCGGAGTGCGGAGATCAAAGGGCCTTATGCATTATATTAAAGTTTAATCCGAGGCCGGCGCGCGCCGTGCCGCCCAGCCCGGCAATTTCCTTTTCAATTACGCCTACTTGAAATAAAAATACAATTTTTATTTGTGCCGTGGTAATTAAAAAGGGATTCTGTAATGAAAAGGTATACCGGCAGTTCCGGGCGCTCCTCTCAATTTCACTTCCGTTTGTTTGTTCCACGGGGGCCACGCCTCCGGGGGGTGTACGCAAAGGGTTGACTGCTGCATGCAGGGCTGTCGTCAAACGTGCTCTAAATCACAATCACTTTCATGAAAATAATTATGTCCAACCTTCTGCTCAAAAACTGTACCGTAGAAAGTATATATAACAAAATGAGTCTTCAATAACTAAAGTTTTAAATGAGATCTTGAAAAATATCATCTTTTTAGAAATCTAATACTTTCCGATAGAATTTGAAACGAGTTATATTTAAGGTTTTTCGATACAAACGCCTGAACGAAAACAAAGATAACTCAATATAAAATATGTAAAAGCCAGCGTTGATCTGAATTAAGATTGCTTATTAGCCAACAATATTATGTTATTTTACACATTATGTCGGGTAAGACGTTATTATGTTATACGTACCCAATTTTGAAAATAAAAGAGATGTTATAATACAACAATTTATGCTTAACATATACATACATACATACATACATTCACGCCTTTTTCTCGAAGGGGTAGGCAGAGGTGTACCCAGGACTCAGTCCATAGTAGATACACCCACATGTCGCCAGTATGTTATTGGTCCCATGTAATAGGGGGCGAGCCTATTGACATCTACCGAGCACAGTTCCAGACTCCAGACAGTTATTGAGAAATTCCTAATGGAAAATCCAATATTTAACACTTTGCCTGACCTGGGGATCGAACCCGGGACCTCTTGATTGGCAGTTGAGCATGCGTCCTCTACGCCACCGAGGCATTCATTATTTATGCTTAAAATTATTATTAATAATAATATAAAAGTGGTTAGTGGTATTTAGCACATAAAATATAAAAAAACGGTAAGTCTGTAAAACAGAAACATTGTTAGGTTTGACAAGGTTTAAGGCAAATTACCTCAAATAGTTCCTGCCAAAAGAGACAGTAATAAAATTCTTCGTATAAATTTTACGGTATTTAAACAAAACATATCTCTGTAGGTCTTAGTAGAGCAAGACTCAAGACTATTTATTGCACATTGAAACAATAAACAGTCGCAGGATGCCGCCGATGTAGACGGATATATGCCCGATTGCATACGCATTGGTGACGGGAACCGGCTTCCTGTGTCCGGGAAATTGCACTGTGATGTTGCATTTATGTGATTTCCTTTGACCTGATACTTAAAGGCGTTTTCTATGTCTACTAACTAAGATGTCTCTGATTTTAGATTTTTGAGTGTCGACGTCACCTGTTCATGACAATTAATCAATTCAGTATTAAGAGATATTTGTTTGTAGATAGGTAATTGTATGTTCGTCGTTTCCTGTTCATTGAATTCCAAGTTATGAATTTGACGCAAAAAAATCATGTCATATTAATACTATAAATTATAATATTCGTATTATCCCGCAAAGTCGAGCTTTTTTTATTTCTCTTATGACCCCATATAAGGGACTTTTGATTGGTGGGATTAAATACAGACCCTACAATTAAAAAGGCACGAATTAGTCAGAGCCGTATTAAAGTTTAATTTAGAAATAAAATGGAATACTCGACGACGATCTTGAATTTTATGAAGAGATAATGTCCTCGAAACGCAAGCGACCCTCTCGAAATATTCTAAGAAATTTGCGATTCAAATACGCAAAGCCGTTTAAAACGCCTAAATTAGAGATGGACCTGTTAAAGCCATAATTGCCGATTAGATTATTATGAAGTTGGTAACGCGAGCTTTTAGTGTGAAGTAACACATAACACATTGGGTAACTACATAAAAATATTACCGATATGGTTCATGATGGATGATGTTTCAAATGTAATACGCGGCATATTAATCACAGAATGTGTGCAACTACAAGAGTCACCCACGGATGTATCAAAAGAAATGAGTTTTGCTGTTCACTCAGGGTTCACGGGATGCTTATGTTTTAATATTTAACCGGAAGCTTTGCGCTGAATCGCCGAATGCGTAAACAAAGCTGGGTACCTTAATAACCACGTCGCCGCAGCGTACGCGGCTGAAAGCTTCATAATCCGACCTCGGCAGCTCGCCAGTAAAGAGCAAGCGACTAGAGATTTTTAAAAACTCAGTCCCACGTTCAGATTAGCGCCGATAGAAAAGACTCTACCTGTCATCTTACTCTCAGATATATTTTACCTCGTCGTCTACCGGGAAGAAAAATAAATAGGCGAAAGATTTAATCTGTGAGCGTTTCTCTGTCTGTTTAAATAGAAGTCACAGGAGACGGCGTCTTATCGGCGCGGGCCGCACCTATTTGCCGAGCTACGAGCAGAGCGGCACGGCGCCCGCACTGCTCCGTTCCGCGCCACCCGTAACTTCCCTTGTTTGCAAACTCGGATTGGATCTCGCGTTCTACTTTCCGCAGGACATCCACAATCTAGTTTTATGACTTTAAAATGTTACCGCCGCTGACCTAATCGCACGATTATGACTTTTAATCTCGGATTACGCTCTTCTTATGACAAACAACTCTATTTTTATTTCATTCCGAGGATGTTTGTTAGATTCATTGTTTTTGTTTGTGCTCTACTCAGATTACATGGATTATTCCGGTTTTCATTTTCATTTGCTTTTGTGACAAAGTAATGTTTTTTTTTCCACGGCGACATAATAACGAGTTATTCGTTTCGAAGAAGTAACGACTTGGTGATAGACATGATTGGCGGCCGGCTATGGGCTGCCGGAACGAAATGGGCGACACAACGTACCCGGTGCAACGGCTCAGTAGGAGTCCAACTCAACAAAAGAACCTTGATAATGTACGAGCAATGGCTTGATGAATGAATGCATAAACGACTTTAACCAATTGATTATAACACCGCTACGCAGATAACATATAAAATTATGTACCTACCTACTTTTGTCATGTCTACCAATACATCACCTAAACCATACTTTTTAAAAAATATTTATTAAACAAACTCGCCAATGATACCTAAATACTACGTATTACCGCTAGGTATCATGCAAAATAATGAGTAGGTATTTTATTGTTAACATTATTAACGTTTTGTTTTTGAAATTCATTGTTTAACTACCACCAATTTCCATTATAATCATTATTTATACAATGTTGGTGCAATGTAAACAGTGAAAACATAAATAAACACATTTGTAGACATATGTTGTGAACAAGTGCATGCGCAGCGGGTGGTGGAGGCGTCGAGGCGCAGCGAGGAGGTGAGGGGGTCAGGAGAGGTGTGGGGAAGGACGCATCTGACGAGCCTTTGTTTAAACCATAAAATTATACGACATCAATAAATTCTTTGTTTACTCGATAAATGAACGACTCCGACCGACTGGAAGACAGATCGATCCTGTGTGACTTTTATTCCGTCGAATTTTATTATTGATCGATTCGTCATTACGGGATTCTCAAATATGTATTTCAGCGAGACTATTATTTACATATATAGCAGGAATACAAACATTACGACTTGATTCGAAATAGATTGTTGACATAACATCGCAATCTAAATAAAGCGCCCGTTCACAGAGATCAGAGATCCCTTAAATAAACAACCATTGTCATAGCACTCGACTGTGTAAAAATCTAAAGAAGAAATGTCAACTCTTCCCAAGATAATGCCCATTATCTGGTCTACCTGAAGACAGTTTTGGTTAACAATGGGCACCAATGTTGGCAGATGTCTCCGCAAAACAAACTTCACTAAATCATGGTCGAAGGTAAAAAATGTTGGATTAATTATATCTCATAGAGTTCGCGGCTTGTAGGGTAACAATAAATCGTCATCAATGACGTGAATCGCGGTACGAAACGTTAATGCCGCATTATGTCGAGGTAACAATGATGCATTGTGCCAGGAATTTGGGATCTGCCGCATGTCACACAAAAATTACAAACGTCATATTGTTTGGATCTTTTTTGTCCACACACGACATGCACTCTCTATAACACTCTAAAGAGATATGAAGCGTAAAAGTTTGTAGAGATTGAAGTACGGGATTTTAATGTGGCGTGACCTTTTGTATGAAAGAAGTAACGGAACTTAATGTTACTCGTATCATGTCTGGAAATGTTAAAGCTGTCAAATGATATGTAACATTAAAATGAAGACCTAAAAGAAATTCTAAAATCATAATAATTACTGGTGAAATGATTAAAGTTGAAATAAACATAACATTCAATCAGGTCTTTTTCCCAAAGGGTTAGTCAGATATGTACCCAGGCCTCAGTCCCATATTAGGTACACCCAAATTTCGCCTGTATGTTATTGGTCCCATGTAAAGGGGGCGAGCTTATTGCCATCTACCGCACACTGTTCTAAACTCCTGGCTGTCATATAAAACAATTCCTAATGGAAAAATCCTATATCTAACACTTTGTCTGACCTGGGGATCGAATCCGGGACCTCATGATGAAATAAGGTTGAAATGTCAGGTTTAAATAAAAATAAAAATCAATAAAGATTTGGCACCATCCCTAGTGCTCAACACTCGTGTTTCGTTTAATAATACTATATAAATAAAGTTACTACCTGGCCAGCGAGGAGATAGGTCGCGATATTTCGAGTCGAGGAGGATTACGAATCGTCCTTCAATCGTCTTTATCCTTTAAAGGAGCCGATATTGTTGCTTATGCACGCCGGATTCTCGAACCCGACTCCTTTCTTAAGAAGGATTCCGGAATATTTGATTAGGCAACGTCCTTATCTGGCACTGTGGGCTATTAACATTTTCTCCACTCGGACGGAAGAACTTCTTAGAAAAAAAGCTTTACGTTTAGCGACCGCTGCGTTTTGTCAATCGTTTTCAATTGTGCTTTCACTTATTGTATAAATACGAAGTTATCAATACGATGCAAACTACGGAACTCAATGCGTATAATGAATTCCTTTCATGGAGCTTAGTTTATGCATGAGTTACTGTGATTAGGTCGGGGATGCTCGTGTCTTAAAGTTATGTGAGTTAATATCAACATGGGTATGTTTGGTTCTATCTTATTATGATTTGCCATTCCTCCCCTTTCATTACAGGTTGGTCTGAAGTTACGGTCGTGTTATTAGTTGAACTCGGTCTGGTTGGCAGATGTCGCCGGGCTTGCAACTATATGTAGCCTTCGGGCGTACAAAAACGTATCCGACCAGCGATAACACGACGTATAATAAGTACCTACAGCTGTTCCCGAATACATGACATTCTATCTATCCCCATTGACGTCCCTGGAACACAAAGGGATTTGTCTCGTTAATTCACGTGTATTATTTACGATTCGTTTCACCTCTTTAGCTGTAGATTCCGAGTAACGATACGCCTAATATTGTCTCAGATTACCCTAGTTACCAACCATCACATACATTCACGCCTTTTTTCCCGAAGGGGTAGGCAGAGGTGTACCCAGGACTCAGTCCCATAGTAGATACACCCACATTTCGCCAGTATGTTATTGGTCCCATGTAATAGGGGGCGAGCCTATTGCCATCTACCGGGCACAGTTCCAGACTCCAGGCAGTTATTGAGATAATTCCTAATGGAAAAATCCAATATTTAACACTTTGCCTGACCTGGGGATCAAACCCGGGACCTCTTGATTGGCAGTCGAGCATGCGACCTCTACGCCACCGAGGCACCAACCATTGTTCTTTTAAATAAACTTTAAAGTCAGTTATTTATTTCAAGGATATATAAATTTGTACATAATATTATACTTTATTACTAAAACTGTATATATATCACTCCAAAAAAAAAAGTGTAATAATTTCAAATGAAGAGTTTGAAATTCTTCGTGTCGGATCCATCTATGATCGACCATGGTGTCAGTGTTCAGTTGGCCCGAACGCTTTTGATATGACCTAACATTTAATATTCAAACGGTTAACATAACATCTGTCTTTTTTGGAAAGTCTTTTACTCGAAGGGGTGCGCAGAGGTGTACCCGGGACCCAGTCCCATAGTAGGTACGGGTGTACCATGGGACTCATTACACCATGGGATCATTTTGTCAGTTATGTATTTGATCTCAAGTAAGAAATAGGGGACATGCCATCTACCGGGTACAGTTCTAGACTTCAGGCTATCATTGAGATAATTTCTAAAAGAGGAATCCAATAGGTAACAAACACTTTAAGCCTGAGCTGGAGATCAACCGGGATGTCATGATCACGGCTTGCGACTACTAGGTACGCCACCGGGGCAGTCACCCACAACAACGATGAGTTCAAGCGCTTAATATAGGTAAATTAAAGTTATGTTATATAGTGACCCCTCTGATTGGATCAATCAGGAATCAGAAGTACCTCGTGGATATAGGAGTGCAAATAACATAAATTGTCTACAACTAACTGTTATTTGAAAGGTCGCTTAATCACTCAAGGGCACCGAGACAGCTCAAACACAAATATTAATTAATGCGGCGATTCCGGCTTACCTAATTCGAGAACTTCGTCGTATCTGAATAAACAATTAAACTAGGAAGTGTCGAGAAAGGGCTCGGGCACGGGTCCGAATGCGGACCGTCTTAATTTAACTACTGACGAAACGTCAAGGGTGCATGATTAATCAAATACCTAGCTGTAAATTGCTAGCACTCATATTAAATGCGAATATCAAAGATTCTATTATAAATCCGCACAGACACGCAGAACTTTCAACACGAACGCTTAAAGTTCAGTCACAGTGAATGTACTTATAATATAACATTCGTTTACATTTATTATGCGAACAATGAACGAACGAAATTCCTCGCATTATTTCTGAATCTACGTTTTATGTACAGAGATATCTTATATTCGTTTATATTATTGATCTGTGTAATAATGTTCAGTTCTACGAAGTACTGAGAGGAATCGATCCAACGTTCTAAAACACTTAGGATATAGTAATGTACTCTTATATTATGTTAAATTATTTGGTTATATTGTATGTCCGTCAAACGGACCACATATAACGCAACAACGCGTAAGCTCCAAACAGTGCCTAGCGCGTGCCTGACGAACCGTGCAAAATGATAATTAAGAGAAACCGCTCAGTCATCGTTAATGCGATAGCCGGCCATGTAAATTACAGTAGCGGTGTTTATAACAATGCCCGCACTCCGCACTCGATGGCTTTCATTAAAATTTAATAGAACGAAAACGCAAACTCAAGTCGAGAAGCTCGCGGCCTCACGTTTTATTTAGAAACTTTGTAACTCGGAATGCTTTGTGACGTTTCACTTTCAGTTGGGGCGTTCGCAGAATGTGGAATATTGGAAGCGCTTTTTAAAAAGCTTTTTTTTTTTTTTTTTTTTTTTTTTTTTATGTTATAGTGTGACAAGACGAGCAAATCAGGTGCCTGATGATAAGCATCATGATTGCCCATATCAGACACAGTGCCACCCAGTGTTTTAAAATTCAAAATTCTGCGCGGCACTGCACTGCGCCTGTCACCCTGAGATATGAGTTGTAGAATCTCATCATGCCCAGTAATTTCGCTGGTAACATTGCCCTTCATACCGGAACATAGTGATGCTTGCACATTACTACTTGGCGGATGAATAACTAGCAAAGGTGTGGTACTTCCCCAGGCGGCCCCCTGCAAAAGAGACCTACCACTACAAATTTTTCATGTCAACACACAACTACAAGCTTTTCATGTCTTGGTGTAAGGTGAGACTGAGGTCGTTGTGTTGATGCGTGTCGTTGCGTTGGATATGTCGCCCGAGAGTACTTTATGCATTGAACAAACCTGCGGTAATGTTTACTGAGTTCATGTGCAGCGTAGCGTGGGTCGCGGTGTCTCATCTGCGGTTAACCTCTACTTGACATGCATTTTCCATAAAACAATTGCGACGTCATCTCGTATGTTTAGACTCTACCTACTCGGCTTAATTTAGTATGCTACTCTTGTGCTCAAACTAGATATAAACATAACTTGAAGATTAGGTCGGTAACATTGAGATTCTTACCAACTTAAAATAAATATATATGATATTGTTAGAGTTTGGCACATTAGAAATTAAAATAATTAGATTTTCACTAGCTTGTTAAGTTTTTGCGTAGATAATTTAGTACAACTTCAAATAAAATTCATAACGTCTACTGGGGGCGCTAAATCGTTGATGGTTGGTTAAAACATTAAACATTCCAACAATTGGGTTTAAAACGTCAACGTTTACGCAAGCACATTAATGTTGTTGGGTTTATGTAGGAGCGGCACGGCGAGGTCGCGAGGGCTCCTAGAGGCTCTTGAGTGTCATTCCGCTAACACATTGTCTAGCGTCATTGTCTGCGGCTGTATGCCGCGACTCTCGTTACACCGACGCTCAACTTTTTATTTACGCCCAAGTGCACTCTGCCTCGACGCGACGAGAGCTGAATTAAGGCTCTTCTCTGATATGGGCGCATTCAACCCGAGAATATCGAATTACGCAGTGCGCTGGGCGCTTTGTTGGCTACTTGCACGTGATATCTTATCTGGCTCCGAGTTATGAGCAGGACGAGTTTAAGACGCCAGTCGTGCACCTTTTGTAATGCAATCTAGCTCCTGTTTTTCCTCGCGTTTCCTAACAACTAACTCTCCCGATAGACTGGAAGTTTGTCTCTCGCGCTCTAATTACCAATACTAGAGTGGTTGTTTTCAACTTTCAAAATACGAGCCTTTTCGAGATGCAAACTTTCGTTGACTTGCGCCTTTTCTATACATTTGTAACTTGCCCAATTAAGTTAGTACCACATTGTCCTTACCACAAAACTTTGGAACTTTTTGGAACAATTATAGGTTTGCATGTACTAAACTTTATTTATTACAATATTTGGAGGCTAAATGTATGTTTTTAGAGTTCCGGACCTCAAATGCAGAAAAAGAAGAACAATTTAAGGATCACTTCTTTGTCCGTCTGTCTGTCCGTCTGTCAAGACCCTTTTTCTCAGGAACGCATTGAGGTATCAAATTGAAACTCATATCAACAACTCAGGTCATCGGTCCCTGGCTGCTGTAAAAAAATCTTACGTCTTAGTGAACGCAACTAATATTATGTTTGGGTATCTTGGTATGGAACCCTACACTTAGTGTATACTAAGTGTAGGGTAAAAATAGGGTATAAATTGTTAAAGCATGGTAAGTATTTACCATGCTTTAACAATTTATTACAAGTGGCTTGACTCTGGCGTCACAAAATACCTATAGATTTAAAAGTGCAAAAATCACAGTTAAACCTCACTCAAGTGTGTGCCTATTTAGTTATTGTTTTGCTATGTAGGAACCCGACTTCCGACCATATTATTTCCAAACGTAACAAAATAACTACTAATAAACCTCTGCAGATATTAATGAAAAGTTCACATCAAGTCGAACAGTGGTCGTGAATAGTGGACTTATTACGCGACCGGTACCGGAAATTGAATCTGAAGGTACGCACTTTCCGGTAGAAGCCGCGCATCCGCCCGTCACGGCGCGGCACCCGCTCCGAGCCTGCGCTGCGTCATGCCGTGTCGTGCAATTTAGCGTATATTGTGAATTTATAAAGATTTTACTGGGTGTTTGTAGGTATTTCCGCGAATAAGCCCGTATTGTCAAATAACAGTTTAGTATAAATTAAAGTGAACGCACATCTATCCGAGGCGCGTCGAATCGTCCGAAACGGACCTAGGTTTCATAGATTTTCATATAATGAATTCTAGAATTCGACTTGTTCGGTGCGTTCGATCGTTCGGCTCGGATTGATGTGCGTCCTTCCACCTTTAATTTTACCTATTTTTTTCTTTTTTATATTGTAGATATCAAAAATATAATATTATATAGTTAGACGGCTAGAAAAACTGTTTTTTTTTTTCTGAAAGTAATTCGAATTATGAAATAAGTATAAATGTAATTATTTTTTGTACAAGAAAGTAATAATTTAATGATGTATACATACATACAGTCACGCCTTGTTCCCGTTGGGGTAGGCAGAGACTATTTCTTTTCACTTGCTACGATCCTGACGTACAACTTTCGCTTCTTCCACTTTCATCACATTCTTCATGCATACTCGTCGGTTGTTGGTACTTTTGACCTGGCCTTTCCTTAATGATGTACGGTGTACCAATATTGTTAAGTTTACTAAAAACCCCAGGATCCAATACATATTGGAATTGGATAAATGCAGAAAAACAAACATGATTTACCTTCCTTATCAACATCTTATTACAGACCTATTAAGGTAAACGTGCACATTTACCTATTTCCCTGTCTCGAAGATGAACGATTTCATAGCAATTTATCACTTATTTATTATATTTCCGATAACGGTAAACGATTGAAGCTGGAAACCGTCAATTTACCGAAAATAGAGGCAATATGCCCTGTCCGGAGTCTGGTAGCCCTCACACTACAAGTGATCACGAGAAGCTTCCGAATTCCTAATGTAAAGGAAAGTGGAGCCACTTGGCACGCCGCAAGCCTCCATCTACTACTCAAAACGCTTCTAAATTTATTAATCCCATTCAATCGCCAAAACAAAATATTATACAAGCCTAATTAAAATTTTTTTCGTCGAAAGGATTAAGGATAACCGATTAAATGCGACTCCATCTCTCACGGAATGAAATATTTATTTACGGTGACGATAAAATTTAATGGATCAATTGTCATAAAAATATGGTCCTCGCTATATTTTCATCATTCGGAACTTTTATATGGCTTTCATTGGACACGCGGAGATGAATAAGCCTGTTTAATCGTATGCAATATGTTGAATTAAATTGGGAATGTTCGACAGGTGGTCTTACATTTGTGTATTAGTGAGTATTTTGAATTAATTACATAAAAAAATTGGCAGACACGAATTTGAATTTCGATTTCCATCGTCGGTGGCGCTTTAATTTAAATTCAAAGCATACAGTGGCGTGTCGCTGAGTCAACAGAATATGTTTGTTTGTAGAGGCCGAAGCGCGGGATTGTCAACACGAACACGATGTGGAGCGTCCACCGAGCTTGTTATGCTCACTTTGTTTTACTCGTAATATACTTAATTGTCGCGCTTCATTAGTTTTACTGATATGCAACAGATTATTTTTAATCTGAAGTATATTGATATCTCTGGAAAACATTATAAGTACGAATCCTAATTAGTATCTGCTTAGCTCAATAATGCTGAATGAAAATACTTTTATCTGGCACAACAAATCCTCTTATTCATGAAAAATTTATGTATTTTTCCGATATTCAAAAATTCTCCTTTAATATCGCAAAATGGGAAAAGTGCCGGCGTATGTGTCTGTTTACCTATTTGACAGGATAGCAGATTTCCAATCAGAGTCGGCGGCGCGAAAGAGATTCTAATAACATTCAAAACCCGTCCCGCGGGAGTCGGTGTCAGTTTAATTACGGCGGCGCCCTGGGCCTCGCCGTCTCCGCACTGCCATCACAACAGATTTATTTTTTCACTGGGACAAAGGACGATTAAAAAAGTTCGTAATGAAAGTCAGTCCGAAGCAAAGGGTTGAAAAACTCAAAATATTTCCATTAAACTTTTCTGGTGTCGTTATTTCATCGGTAAATTGTGCGACGAATGCGGCTAATGAATTTGTTTCTCATGAGTGGAATACATGAAGTCACACATTTTCTATTCGATGGTAAATTCTTTGTGAATTGAACATGTCAGTTATGCCAAATTTTCACCCAGTTCAGCATGAAAATAAAGGAAGACTGCAGTGTTGGGGGCATATGACATCCGTAGGTGAAGTACAATAGCGCCTGTTTTGCTGCCGGCGAAGCTTCGCGTGGCGGGACGTGATGGGAACGAAAAGGTAAATAAATTGACGCATGCCATACAAAGCCGGCTTAACTAACTATTACGAGTACCTAGAGCTGTTTCCACAGTCGTGATCTGTCCTGAAGTTATATACTATTAAATCTGACATTACAGGTATACAACGGAATTCATTATGAGACACACTAAAACTAGCCATACATTGGATAAGTTGACGAGACTTGCTTGACGGTCTCGGTGGCATAACGGGCGCAAGCGGTCCTGCCGATCATGACTCGATCCCCAGGTCAGGCAAAGTGTTATTAGGTTTTTAGAAATTATCTCAATGACACGAGAAATGTAGGTGTATTTACTTTACCCCTTCGGAGAAAAAGCGTGGATGCATGTTTTTTGTTCTATTCGACTATCATGTATTAGGTAAGAATTGTTACTGGCATCGACTGAAGCTTTTTAACACAATGCAAATAAATATTTTATCAAGTGATTGCACGCAAAAGTTGTGTTGTTTCTATTTTTATATTTGAATACCGGTTCGTTAAAATCATAGCGCGTTATGTTTTGTACGGGCTTGTTAGTTAACTTTTTGCATGTATCCAACTAAAGTCCGTCTAGAGTAGACATCAAAGAGATACCTCGCAGAGTTATATTGGTTCAAATTATTCCCACTTCAGCAGCTCGCCTTTCCCGTATTACGTTCATCTCATTTTCGTATTCAGAGCGAATATTATATATGAATTATATAGCTACATACAGACTAAAGCATCGGAGCGAGGCACATTTTGCAAAAATGTAGCATTTATAATTTTAGAATATTACGATCACGGTGGATGCTTTTTTAGAGGATAATTAACATAATTTAAGTGGCATAGGTGCCTCACGTCAGCACGACCCGGCCGACGGCAGTATGCAGATTATAATGGCATTTGGAGTATCACAAATGAGCGGGCGTGACGGTAAAACGCCGCCCGCGAGAACGCTTTGTGCGCTTCAGGAAGAGAAAGAGATAACAGGTGACTCTCCCGGCGTGGAATTGATGCCGTTATTTGAAAAACGCCCTGATAAGTCCCCTCCGGTCCCAAATAAAGGTTGAATTTTTAGCCGATGGATAAAGGTTTCAAAAATGTTCACCTTCATTTAAAGTTACGAGAGCGTTGATTAGAATTCTCTTTTCATTCATTGAAATGATCGTAACGATTTTTTATCTGATGGAGATGCCAGAATTGGCACTCATAAGGATTTCACTCCAGTTAGCGTTTTAGAAGTGAGGAATTTTTGCTTAGTTTGTTTGAGAAGCATTTCGTCCAATTTTAACACTAATATCAAGTTTGTGCATTTGTTAATTCTGTACTTTTACAAGTATCAATCACTCTATAACCACATGATTCACTTATTAGCTCAGCATCACGTTTTAATTTTATCTGCTGCTAAGTGTTAAACCTATTTGCGACGATAAATCTGTATTACACCACGAAATTCAGCTATTTTATTCAACTATTATCACACTCGTTTATCGCATCGTATATTATACAAACCCGTTGGTATAGAAATTGAATAAAATTCTCACAATCTGACCGATAAGAATATTTCTGTTATTTCTCACAACGCCTGAAAATCTACAATAGAACGTTGCGATATAAGTAAACAAATACAATAATATTATAAAAATAATTAAATTAAAAATTGCTTTATTGGACCTTTAACAATTGTAGCAGTACAAAATTAGTTTCTCATTCCTTATGCTTTAGGTAGGTGATATATATTATTAAGTATTGTATGTTTGTATTTACCTATAGTATGTACCTTGGTGATAGGCTGTATTTGACACTAGGTCTCTGTTGAGCCTGTATTGCCAAATAGCAGTTACCGCCCTGGTCCTGTCACTAGATTTTATAAAATTTATAAAGGATATTGTTGTAGATTATGTACTTTGAAGTTAAGAATTTAACAATTATTTAAATTTGTATTATGATTTGTAATCCAGGTAATATAATTTAAGGGTATATTCGCGTCTATTGTAATGGCCATAATACATTAGGCGGGTAATGCACGAAATGTTTGCGGCTGCGAGACTATCCTTACAAGGCATGCGTGGGACGATGAGAGCTACGAGCTGACATGACGTGATTGGATGTGCCTTAAATTAAGCTTAAGTTATAGTTTTTGTAGTGGTAGGCCTCTATTGCAGGAGGCGGCCTGGGGAAGTACAACACCTTTGCCAGTTATTCATCTGCAAAGCAGTAAATATGTAAACATTACTGTGTTCCGGTCTGAAGGGCAATGTTACCAGCGAAATTACTGGTCACGAGTTTCAACAACTAATAACTCAGGGTGACAGGCGCAGTGCAGTGCCGCGCAGAATTTAGAATTTTAAAACACTGTGGGGTGGCACTGTGTCTGATATGGGCAATCATAATGCTTACCATCAGGCACCTGATTTGCTCGTCTTGTCACTTACTATCATAAAAAAAGTATTTAATTTAATGCAATGCTCTAAGAAACTAAGTTGTTTTAACTTGGATTTATGACGAATTCATCATCTTCTTGCTCTTGTCCAACACTAAGTGGGCTCGGCGCATCATGTCTTCATCTGCCATTCCAGTCTATCATGCGTCATCTCTGCCCTCAATCCTTTTTCACGCATATCCTCATTCACACAGTTCATCCAGGTTTTTATAGGTCGCCCCCTCCTCACATAACCACTTACAACCATCCTCATAATCCTTTTGGCCATATGACTTTCATTCCTTTGTATAACTTTTCTGTCACTGGTGCTTCTTTCAAATTTCCCCCGACGTACGATTTATGACGAGTTCATTCCATAAAAATTGGCACTTGTACCAATAATTGGAAGGGAATATTCTTAGAACCGACGTTGGCCTAAAGTCTACCACATCTGGATATGCAAGTCTGAAGCTGGTAATAATTTTTTTTTTAAATGACCTATGCTGTTGGCCTCAGATGGCCTCTACAGTTTTACCGGGCAGCGCAGGAGGCGCTCGACCCAAAGTTTAAAGGTGACTCGCATAAGGGCACCTAGACGGGACAAACCTCGGCTTGGGCCGTCGCCAGAATACGTGGGGTCAGACTTACCCTGGCACCCCAGAAAGTGAGTGTCCTAGGTCATCAATGGTTTGATCTGTTTGATTATTTGGAGATAAACTAACCGATCTGAAGGATTTGAGAGATCTTCGACCTCGCCGGCGAGATCGATGTTGTGATTGTATGAGTTGGTGGTGGAATGTATTTCTCGACAGTATATGGGTGCCTTCTCAATAAAGAAAGCTTTAATCATACAAATCATACATATAAATAAGTTACACAAAAGCGCAAAAATTTTACCTTATTTCATTCTTCACTTAAATCTTTATTACGTTCGTATTATAGTCCTCTTGCTAAGTAGTATGCAAGCTTTATGACGTTCCGGTTTCAAGCTTTGTCGCTAGCAAAATTAATGAGCTAAATATTATGAGAATTAAAATGTCTGAAGTCTCGGTTTGAATATATTAAATTTAGGCAGGTAATGTTATTACTAGGAGTAAATTCAACCCACTAATATCTCAATCCCATTCCACTAGTCACAACAAAATTATAAATACAGAACCAATGGTGGTTAATGGTATTAATGCCGTTAGATCAGTCCCTGTGAAGACGCATACGGCAATTTCGGCGGGTTTATAAATTTTCAGGTCAGCTCCAGTCCCCCGAGTCACATTCCGCAGATCCCCGAATTTCGATTAAATCAATAATAACGATAATAAAAGTCGATTTTGTTAAAAGTATCGTCAGCTGTTAACTGAACTTTCTTAACCACATTAATAATATACCTACTTATATTATAATTACTATTAGGTATATTTTATAGTAATACGTTACAATGGATAACGAACTAATAAAAAAATCGAAGTTGTGACTAGCAAGTATTGGATATTAATATACCACATCCAACTAACGAGAAGTATAGTTCTGTAGTTCATCCTACGCAGTCACGACTGTAGCTCTGTCTTCTCAGTACGCAAGCGACAAACGACGTGGAGTTCTCGAGAACAAACTACCGGAGTTATCTGATACAGCCGCTTCGTGACGGCGATCTTGAGGTGATTCACTTGAACCCGTCCGTGACTAGTGACGGAATACTTATTTGCGAGATATTTTTAAATTTATCTACAATCGCAATTCCTCATAGAATTTAATATTTAAACCTAGTCACGCGGTATGTTGTATACATAAAATCACGCCTTTTGTCATCAAATAGGCACCAATACAGATTGCAGGCTGTTATTGAGAATATTCATAATGGAAAAATCCATTGGGGATCGAACCCAAAAAAAAGTTCATGCTCAGCAGTACTTGAGACCAGTACACTAACGATAGCTTTTTAATTTTGTTCAAAAAATTTGCCAAATTCATTACTTATAAGCTTCATAGACTTGCAAAAAAGTCTTCTTGGGACCGAGTAAAGAAACTTGACTTTGACCTAATACAATAATATTTCCATTAGAAACAAGCCTAGAGTTCAAGTTCAAACTTTATGAATTTTTTTTAAATGTAAAATTGATAAATGGATTTTTTAGTACTCTTTTATAGATGTGCAAAAATTCACCACAAAAGTATAATCATCGCACACATATTACATTATATGACTTTAGAACTTGTGCATATCTCAGCGTAACGAGCTTAAGCGTACAATGAACTCTGTAATTCAAAGTTCTACATCACCCTACTGTAGATAACATGACGCCAACAATCAGGTGAACGACCAGATTTGCTTCTAGTAGAAATTACAACGATTCGAGTATTAAAGTTTATTGCATGTGCACTTCTAATAAAGTTCATTTACATGACTGTTGCCAGCAACATGCAGGTTTCCAAGATTTACATTTAGAGTTATTGGGAGATAAGTAAGCTACGGATAACATGTTTTATTATCGTTGTTACGTAGCCGTAGTTTTTATAATTGTAATCAATTTTACTCTTTATAATTTTGATAAAAACCTAGGTCCCTCAAATGAACAAGTTTTATTGAACCTGTAAATTTATTTATAATAATAAATGTGTGTGTGACACGTTATATTTTATTACCTACTGGTATATGAAATACCGCCGTAGAGTTACCAGCTTTAGAATAGTGCTCCACTCTCTTTACCTGTGGTCGCCGTAAGAGTCGGCTAAGGGTTAACAGATCCAGAGGACGGGCAGCAGCGTCCTTTGCAATAAATCATCGAACTGGGCTCGACAACCCGCCTGCCAAGCGTAGTGAGTATTGGGAAAACCCCCCTTTATGGGCCTCCCCCTATGTTCAGTAGTGGATTACCAACTAGGCTGAGATGCGATGAGGCTGAGATGATGATGATGATGATGATGATGACAATATGATGATGAAATACAAGCTATAATTGAAAAGCTACCACCTCTAAAATTGCAAATATGTAATCCGGTTCTCAACGGAAATTCATTCAGACCATTCAACTATGACTATGTAACGTTATTTTCTTGAAATTTACGTTTTTAAAACTTTAATTGACATCGTAGAATTATTCGAGAAAAGCCTTCTTTCTGTTAGTCAATTTTCTTCATAATGAAAAGGTTTTATATACCATAACTAAAGTAAAGTTCAAATAGATTTAATTGTAACATAAGATGACATCACACCTTTTCCCAAAGGGGTAGTATAAACCTGTTATACTACACCCATACATTTTATTTAATACGTTATAATATATTTTCATAGCGTGTAAAGGCATTATCTCAATGACAGCCTGGAGTCTGGAACTGTGTCCGGTAGATGAATAGGCTTGCCCCATATTACAGAGGACCAAAAAATAACAAGCGAAGTGTGACTTTACGTAATACACACTGGGACACAGAGCCGTTATGCAAAAGGTTACAACATCATATCAAAAACATTTCAGTGACTTTCCATGATACGTACCACAAAGTTACGCAATCCACACAAGCCAACATAAGCCTTTTCAACTATTCCACAGATTTGCAACGGTTACCGTATGAGAGACGGGCGGATGGACCAGGGGCGAGGTATCCGGCTAATCAGCCGTCCGGAATGCGAAGTGCACTCGCCTACACTCGACCAAATGCTGAATTCACTCATTAACAAGGGTACCCATTAAAAATTTGTTTCGAATTTATTTACGCAATTAACAGAGCGAATGTACGAGCATGTTGAACCTGATTGCTTTGGACTGGATTTTAATGAATTTTAAATATATAAGTTGTGTGTGGCTTTGTTCATTATTATTGACTAGCTGTGCCCCTCAATTTCACTCGCATATTATAGTTAGTTTCCTTTGGGAACATCGGGATGAAAGTACCCTATGTGTTATTCCAGGGTTTAAACTATCTAAATACTGAATTTCAACCTAATCGGTTCAGTAGTTTTAGCGTAACAGATTATGATCGTTTCATTCCAGATTGAAGGTAGTCTAATAACTTCTACGAGTAGTACGTTTAGGTAGTCTACTGTTGAAATTAACAACGCATATAACCAGTATAAATAGAGATATGAGTAGTTAATGTTATACGTAGTTAGCTGGTACTTAGCTTTATTTTTTTAACATAACCAAAACCACATGAAAAATGTACACGAAGCGGAACATCGCATCGGAGAGTAGCGCTGTAAACAGGATTGGAAGTAGAAGGGCGCAATTTGGTCGGTATTCAGAATCCCCTGTAAAAGCTCGCCATATCTAATTATTGTCGGGTTACGATGGTACCACGAACTCGCGAATGTTTCATCTCACAGACAATACCAGTTTATTAGCCAACTGCGCGCCGCCTGGGGTCGACAGCTTCGTCGAGCAAAATAATTTTCAGTTATATGAATAGTCGCTCTAATCAAAATGTTTCATTCACGTTAATTTCTGTCTGTCTGTCGTCAGTGTTTCTATTAAGATAAAGTTTATATTTTAAGATTAAGTTCATATTAACTATAGGAAAATACTGTGCCTACTTTACTGACTCAACTTTACCTAATGCTCAGAAACTTTCAAGTATGTCTACCACACAATATATCATAACCAGCGACATATTTTTTCTTCTAAGAATGAGAAAAAGAAAGTAAAATATGCCGTAAGTCCACAATATCATAGTCCATGAAGTAGAGTCCAGATCGAGTAGAAATAGTTGCGTTCTAGTAACACACTATCCGTTCGTCTGCACTAACTGAGTTACCGGCGACGTTTTTAAAGCTTTTTGCAGGCACTTTCAGTTCGTACCTAATGAGAGTAATATCGCGTGTCAGAGCAGTCGAATCTCACATGCATGCGCAGAGCCTTTTATTCAATTATAAGGGTGCAGAATGCAAGCAAAAGTGAGAGTGCTTTTGACATTTAAATGGATGAAATTTATGAACGCATTTTACACCTTTTGGAAAGACTGTAATATGACGTATCAATTATTCTAATATATTACACGAATTTGAAACGAATTTGCTTATGAAAGTATCTTTGATAAAATCATAATTGAGGAATTACCTACTACGACTAAAGAGGACTTTCATTATTAGCCAACTGCGGTGCAGATATGCTGAATAATTGCCAGTATCTAAACTGAACTGAGTTCGCGATGATTTGATTATATCCCGCCGAGTATTTTAGCCGCATTCAATCAATCACTCTTCACCGGCATTATACCTACATATAAACGTCAGAGCGTCATTTGGCAAATCCAATTGCATCGACGAGGTCCAGTTGGTGCAAATTGTGAGAATAAAATAGTGCCTGCTGCCATTGACGGTTGTGACAGAGCGGGCAGAGCTCGCTCCCTGTTTAATTAATCTTTAAACTAAATTTAAATATGTTCGCCGCTCAACTATTGCTAACTGCAGCTCTAAATTAAATCTTTCTACTCCAATGTGACATAATATAAAAACGACACTTTATGACACACGTCATATATTTCTTTCATATTTCTACAGCTCTTTCATCAGTGAACTATGTCGAGACATCCGGTAGACATTTCCAGAGGTAATTTTAGTTCTTGTCTAATTGGTTTTAATTCCGTCGAACGTGTTTCTGATATCAGTCTCTGTAAAAAGGGTTAAGAACGGTTATTACTCTTCCACAGTTCAGGTTATATTTTAAAGTTGGTTTTAAACATTGTTGGTCTATTAATATTATTACGTCTACATTATTTTCGTGTTTGAAATTCCCAGAATATACACAAGAGATGTTGAGAGTTGGATAATAGGTTCAGATGCGTAGGTGTGTGGGATCGTTCCATTATGATTAATTTAAATGGATTCAATGTTTCACCATTTATATTGCAACATTCAAATGAAGATGTATACGAGAGATAGATATTTAAAGAAAATAGTTGCAAAATCATTTATATCTTAGGAACAACGTAGACAAACTTATTTTCCTTTATACCACGCTAAACGATGATAACGAGTCCCTTTTTCGTTCTAGTGGTTTTACCATCATTGATTTACGGTGGTTGTGTAAACCTACAGATATAAGAGTATGGTGGCGTGTCGGTGCGCACGTTTAGGCCCACGAAATTCACACGGCTCGGTTGATGCCACGCGCGAACGCCCCCAGTCGCTCTCTCATTACGCAGTTCTCCCCGGCGCCATAGATTGCTCTCGATATATCGGTTGTTATAAACACCACATTATTATCTTGCAGCTTTAAAAATAATTAGAGACGGGAATATATAAGGTCACAGGTCGAATAAAAACAATTTTTGATCTCTACAGTATTTATAGCTGTATGAAATTTATAACATGCTATGATTAGAGTGCTTAGAGTATGACCTCTTAACAATTAGTTAAGAGTCTAACAAGTTGGGTTAAGTTTTTAAATCAATAGAAACTATGTTAATGTAAGAAAATTTCACTTTAATGAAAGTATATATATTATGCACTGTCGTGTATATTTTAGTATATACCTAATAAATGTAAGAAATAAATTAATTACCATTTGGTAAGTATTATATTCATCAATCTCCAAAGTCAAAGCGCAATGAATATTAGCATCAAACTTTAATAAATTGAAGTTAGAAGACCCAATAGCAATATAACTTCAAAAGCTCTCCGTTGTGAAGCTGACAGCTGAAATAAACGAATAATCCATTGCGATTAGTTATTTATTTAAGATTCTCAAATACCTGTGCAAATGATACTAAAACTTATGTACCAATTTGTAGATTCAAGGTGAATGCTGGAGGCTTAAGGTGACCTTACAGTGTTGTGTTTATGTGTGATCTAAAACACACAGCTTAAGCAGTACCTAGTGGGAATACTTTAATTTGTATTGCTATGAAGAACTTCCTCATTTTGTTCTCTCCCGTACGTGAAAAATAAGTAAATTGAATAAGAACTTATAAATTAATATCAAGTAATATTGTGTAAACAGTAACCTAGTTAACTGGATTATCTATTATATTCTAGCAAAATATCTTTTATTAGTGATAATATCTTTCTACATAATATTCTTTCTGCTGCAAAGAAAACATCCCAAATAGTACATTAATTTAATAACATTAATTTTTGCAATGGAGTAAGTAATTCATAAAATTGAAGATGAAGATATCTCATTGCGATTGTTGACCGTAATCCGCGTATGAAAGGGAATTTACTTGAGGGTATAATACTCCTTCATCTTTACAAATATTTACCTACTTTCAGCGCTTTTCTGTGACTAGATATAAAGTTCAGTTCTAAGACTTAAATGTGTTCTAAAAGGTTTCGACGTAGGAGGGTCTCCCATTCAGAGAAGGCATACCCTAAGATTCTATAAAAAACTTCTACATTTCGTTAATGAAACTTATTGTCTTAATATTAAAGGAACACAAGGTTTATAAGGTCTCGTATATAGCGGCAGTTTTACTTATAAACTGGAATGTACGAGTATGTACGAAACCTTATAAAAAGTTAGCTATTTTTTCATGCAATGAGTTTATTTGGCACTGAAATAGCGAGGTATTTTAGCTTTCATATTTATTTTACACAATATTCTCGTTTGTAATACCAATATAGTTTTTTAGATGTATAATAAAAAATCACGACCTAAAAGTTAGATAATAATGTAAGAAACTCAATTATTGCATTTAGCCCAAGATAAATTTAGCTTTCACTAGAATAAGGACTACGTTCTGACTTCTGATATTAGTTTTAGATCAACAAATAAATGATTTTCAATGGAATGTTGGAGAATTTATCTATAAAAGAAATTTTTATTAAAAATATGATTTCGCTTCGGTCAACTAGGTTTACATTACAGGCAAGGAATACTATTACTACGTATCTACGGGGCTCATACGTAACATTGCTCTCTATACTAAAGCAGGCGTTTATAAGGATATACAAGGCCTTGTAATCAGAACTTGAATTCGAATATGACTACTCAGTGTAATAGCAAATAAAGATTGTCATATATTAGGTATGTGTAGGTGAAGTGCATTTATTGAAAGCATACTAACAATCCCACAGTTACCTAACTAATTAAGCTACCCATTTTTTTTGCTATGGGACCTCATAGGACGAAAATACATACCGTCGACATGTCCAGTCTAGCCTTAAAATTATATAGGTACGAAGGTATATAATATTAAAGCTAGACTTATAAATTAAGTAATTTTATTTAAATTATTAAATTGGAAACATATCAGAAAGCTATGTATAAAATATACAGCGAGTTTAGGTATCGGAGTCTGTTATTCCATCAGATTTGTTCTCCTTCATTTTGTCGGAAACTGGATCGGAGGCAATTTAAAGTTTTTACCGAATAAATACGTAAAGTGAAAAATTCTAGCCAGCCTTTCCAATAGCCCTAACGTACCTCGTCTTAAACAATTAATGTAAAATATGTAAAATATATAAAACGTAAATATTAAATAAATAAAAGGTAAAATAAATAAAAGATAGAAAATAAAAAGGCTTCATGGCTAAGTTGGTAGTACTTTGCCTGTAGAACATGAAGTCCTGTTTAGAATCCCAGCCGGGGCAACTATTTTTGCGATGAGCTCAAATGTTTGTTCTCGGGTCTTGGATCTGTATAGTGTGTTATAGTAGGTGTCCATGCTGTCTGCGACATCGGAAATCTTAAGTGCAGGGGGTGGGAGTGTAAACGTTATTTTTTTCATTAATTTTTATTTAAAAATCTTTAAAAATTCTAAAGCTTATATAACTTTTTATGAAGTTTTTTTTTTTATGATAGTGAGTGACAAGACGAGCAAATCAGATGCCTGATGGTAAGCATCGTGATTGCCCATATCAGACACAGTGCCATCCAGTGTTTTAAAATTCAAAATTCTGCGCGGCACTGTACTGCGCCTGTGCACCCTGAGATATGAGTTGTTGAATCTCATCATGCCCAGTAATTTCGCTGGTAACATTGCCCTTCATACCGGAACACAGTAATGTTTGCACATTACTGCTTGGCGGATGAATAACTGGCAAAGGTGTGGTACTTCCCCAGGCGGCCTCCTGCAAAAGAGGCCTACCACTACAAGTACTGAAAATCCCATTATGATCTAAAATGCGTACCTATAAAATACATATTGTAGGTAGATTATATTATATACCTAGCTAAGTTACAACTCTGGTTTTGAAGTTAAGTTCCAAATTATTTGAATAAGTATATTAGATAATAATATTTATTTGGTGGTGATAATACTTTCAAAGGTGTGATGATAATACTTTCAAAGTTCTTCTCAGATAATCTTCATTTTTCACATGAAATCATTTTGATTTTATTAAAGAATGCTTTTTTTTAAATTATCATTGGTGGGTTCCCATACAGTCACACCAAACGAGTCACACTGTGACATGTTGGGATTTTTTTTCCCCATCGAGTAACACTGTTACTCGTTGCAACCTTTTTTTTAAAATGAGTTCCCATCGAGTATCAGTGTTACTCGTTGCAACATTTTTTTGTCCCATCGTGTCACACTGTTACCCGTTGCAACATTTTTTTCATTCATCTCAACCGTTGGAAGTCCCATAGCCTCCCCCATAGCGGGGAGTTTTTTGTTTATTTATTTTAAATTTAATTGGTAGAAATCTCGACCAATAAATTAAGTGAATTCAAACGTTTTCTAGATCTACGTCAGATTAAATAAATCCAGCGCACGTCAGAACTGTTTTGCAACATTTTTTTCATTCATCTCAACCGTTGGAAGTCCCATAGCCTCCCCCATAGCGGGGAGTTTTTTGTTTATTTATTTTAAATTTAATTGGTAGAAATCTCGACCAATAAATTAAGTGAATTCAAACGTTTTCTAGATCTACGTCAGATTAAATAAATCCAGCGCACGTCAGAACTGTTTTGTAAGCAAACAAATTGTTCCAGTTAGCGCGGCTAGATAAAATTGATCCCTTTAACTAATATATATTTTGCTAACTTTAATTGAAAATATAGCCTTCAATGTCTTTTTACTTTATTGAAGTAAATAAATAAAGCTTGATTTAAAAATAAATTGAAAGGGTTTTTTCGGAGTTCAATAAAGTTCAAGAGTTAATTAAAAGAGAACAATAATTGTTATAAAAAATAAATTTTACATAATATGTATGCATAGTGTAGGGTTCCATACCTAGATACCAAGAACATACAGCGCCATCTATTAGGTATTTGTGCAAAGTATGGAAATATCCATTTAAATGGCCTTAGCTTATGATTGCGTTAACTTAGATGTATGATTTTTACAGCCTCAAGGGACCGCAGATCTAAGTAGTAGATATCAATTTCAACTTGATACCTCGACGCGTTCCCGATAAAAAGTTTCTTGACAGACGGACAGACAGACAGACGGACAACAAAGTGATCCTATAAGGGTTCCCTTTTTCCTTACCCTAAAAACACCTGCCTTAAAAACATTAAATTCATAATATCCAGTTATTAAAAAGCTCATTAAAGATATTCAAAAGAATAATAAATAGTGCTTCGGTTTTTATATAAGCCCCTTAATATTAAAAATCGGCCTAATAGAAACATCTTTAACTACAAAATTATGAAGTAACGCCATCGTCTACGAAGCCGTTTGAGTTTTTAGTTCCTATAATAATGTTTGAAGTGGCAAAGGGAGGTTTCGCTATACTTTTTAAAAGGCAATAAAGTAAAAGAGAAGGCGTCGTTAAAATGTTCTTTGAAGTCGGCGAATCTCCATTGGGCACCTAACAAAATTGTTCATGTAGCCTTCATAAATGTACGCGCACCTACTTTTGCCCTAAGTGTTTTTTTTGTACCTCTAGTATCAAAGCGTGACAAAAAAGACTTACAAGTTTAGTTTCAACGCCGCCGCACAACGGAAAGCAATTTAAAAATTCTTTTGATTTCGAAATTTAGGTACGAAGTAGTTTTTGGTTAGGTAAGTAAAGTCTATTAAACACATTTTCAAGTTAACAGTATGTGTATAAGTATTTATTATTATTATTAATGTCATCCATAGGGACTTGAAGCCGCTTAGACCATTGCTGATCTATTGTGGCAGCCCTTATGGATCATAATTCACTACTTAAGCCCGCTGAATGTAGAAATTGCCAAATTTTCCGAGGAGTGATGTGTTGTATCTTATCTGGGAGAATTATTTGTCGTCCCAGATGGATACTTCTATTGAACATGAGTGGCCCGCATTCGCAGAGGACGTGCATAGCCGTTTCCTCTTCTTCATGGCAGAATCTGCACTCGGCTTCCTGGCCTAGCCCATGTATAAGTAAAATACAGTACGTATATTCTAAAAAAACATAAAATATTTAGAACTAGGTTGAATATTTTATGTATAGTTTATTTTCCCTGTGTTAAAGTATGAAAGTTTTGTAAATGTAAAAAATAGGTACATCTATATTATTTATCTCCCTTAAAAGTCTCAGTATAAAAGTTTCAGCGAGCCTCTCTAATAATATAAGGCAATGGCTCAAATAAAAAGTCAATATTGTAAAAGTACAAAGTCTACAAAGTTTGTCATAAATCACTGCAGAGTTCGAAAAAAATCATCAATAAGTTTCATCATCAACATCATCATCATCATCTCAGCCGTTGGTAGTCCACTACTGACCATAGGGCTCCCCCATAAAGCCACCTTGAGTTTTGCCAATACTCGACACGGTTGGCAGGCGGGTTGTCGAGCGCAGTTCGATGTTTTTTTTACAGAGGACTCTGCAGTCCGTCCTCTGGATTTGTTAAACCTTAGCCGGCTCTTACGGCAACCACGGATAGAGAGGGTGGAGCACTATTCTAAAGCCGGTAAATCCACGGCATTTATAAGAATTCCCAGCGTATAAAAGAAAATAAAAAATTAATCGGTTGCTAAGTATTTGGAAAGTACGCTAAGTAGCAAAACGTCCAACTATTTAAAAGGTATTTTAAGCAATTGAGCAAATGTACAATGGCGTATATCTACATTTTATAATAGAGTTGTAGAGTAGCCAGATATAAAAAAAGTACCTGAACCAGGGAAATACATATAAACAGAAGCATAAATTATACGATTTAAGAGATCAGATCAAAATATCTCAACATGAAAGTTTTGTAATACGTGAATTACAACAGTATCTGTCAAAGGCAGAGGTCGTGAAGCGAGCACTCGAGCCACCCCTTTACAGTTCCCAAATTGCTGTGAACAGGAAATCCAGCAAATCCGCACTTTGAAATATTTCTGACGTATCGTTTCCTTATGAAATACGTTATTGCGTTTTCGCAAGTTAGCAGCTTGTTCGGCCTAAACACGGATTTAAGGAACTAAGCGATTTATGTCTGTACTTTTTTGGTAATATGTTTTTTTGATTCGTTTTATTTTCACAAACGTTCAAGCGGAATAATGTTGTGTAGCCTAAAAAAGGAAATCAGAATACTGCCTCGGTGGCATAGTGGTAGCAAGCGCCACTGCTGATCATGTGGTCTCGAGTTCAGTCCACAATCCTCATCTCAGACAAAAAGTGATTTCCCATTTACTATTTGCAATTTTCTCAATGGCAGCCTGCAGTCAATAACTGCGCCCGGTAAATTGCAATATGCTCGTCCCTTATTATATCACCCTAAGTGCGGGTGTACCTTCTATGGGCCTGGGTCCTTGGTACCTTTCGCGAAAAAGGCGTGACGTTATGTTAAATAAAAAATAAAAACTTTCTAGTGTCAAGGACTAATTTCCTGTCGTGGTTAATACTAATTTTCACTTGCTTGGAAAATTTTTCAGGATATATCGGAGACAAGATTACGTATAAACTTAATTACCCTATTTCGTAATTGCCTTGTTTTGACGTCTACCCTTTGAGAGGCCGACGCTTATTTCCGAGTCTACAGATATTAATAACCATCTAAGTCGGTGGCTGTCTTCTATACCGCAGCTCTAAGGAAATGCAGCCGGAGTCAGTGACCTAACTAGCACGTTTTCGTTTTGCTACGTGTATTTTATCTCATAAACTAATCAGGTTTAGGTACTCGGTATAACAATACCAATTAGCGATACACTTGAAAACCTCGTAAATCATATTGTTTTTACCAAAATGATAACAAGTTTTTCTAAGGTTAATAATCTCATTTCGCATAACTTGAACCCACTCCAGTTTAATATAATGATTTAGATACTTTGATGACGAGAACTAAAATACCCTTACAAAAAATCTAATTTCAAAAAATATTTTTTATTTACCAATGCATTCCACTTAGTTACTCTTAATAGTCCACCACAGATATAATACATTCAAATAGACATCGCATATTATGTATGTAATAAACGTGTCTTATCACACTTAAAATTGTGAGAATGTATCATACTTCGCGATGTATAGCTGTCAAGGTTGGAACAAAAGGGTGACTGTGCTTTTCATATAAATGCAGAGGCTTCAATGATCTTTTATATAATATGAGGTAGATGCGTTCGCCACGCAAAGCATTGCGTGGCGAACTCAAGTCAAGCTTATTGGCTAGAGTCAAGTCAGTCGCACCTTGTCTTGCGCCGATGTAATACGTATAAGGTTTGCTGTTCACGTAGCTGTGAACCTGTGTTTATCTCTTTCTGACAGCTGTGTGTTATATATCCCTGCTATCTTTTACTTTAATGAGTGATGGGAACAAAGTTGCGCATATTCTACATCTGGTTTTGACCAGCACGGAAAGACTTAAGAATAATATTATCTAAAAGCTGATTTAATTTCTGGAAAATGATTATTACAGGTTACAACTGGGACATCTGTACGAGGCCTAATCTCTGCGTTATAGATCTGCGTTATGTCTTGGTGGTGTAGTCTACCTCTCCCCCTCTCCCTGTTCGGTCGTGTTTTTCGCTAATACCCCTTCGGAGATGATAAGATGATGGCTTTACAAGCAAGCAGTAATTACGGGCGTCCTATTACCGCTCGGGACGGGAAGCGAATCATTACTGAAATGGTCTGTTTAGCGAATTTACTAACGATATTTTAGTACTTTTTAAACCAATTTTGGCAAAATATAGGAATTGTGAACGACATATTATATGATATAGGTATGTTGTACCATTGCAGGTGCATACCTCTTTTTCTAAATGTATTTCTAAAGGCTATTCTGACCTCTTATACCGAAGTGGTTTTATCATGCATAGAGGTAATGTAGCAGATTTTTTTATAAAATTTATTATTATTGTTTTAGTATGTATGTGTGGTGTTATAGTAAAATAAGCTAATATTTTATGTCAATTATTATGGCTATAAAAATTTAAAATGTTCTTATGTTTGAATGAATAGATATGACATTAATTTTTTTAATATTTTATATTTTTATAGATTAAGCGGTCTACTCGCTTGAAATACAATACGAATACGGAGAAAAAAATCTATCCCGCCCGTGGGTGAAATTTTTCTTTCCGTATTCGTATTGTATTAAATTTCTTGTTTTAAAAAGTACAACTCACTGCCTAGTAAAGCTTTAGAGGCTTTCTGAGGCCAACAAACTAGTTCTCGTTAGGAACATAAACAAAAGTGTTAAAAAGAGTACTACTTGTAATAATAATATAATGTTGGTAATTGATAGGAACATAATATGAAATCTCTCTACATAATAAACATGAAATGCTTGGTATACGTATATTATTTGAAATATGGCATTAAACAAAGGCAATAAAATAAGTTAATAGAGAGCTTTATAGCACTGGATCGTTCTACTTATATCCGTAACTGCACTTCTAAGAAAAATATACGTGAAAAGCCGCATTAGCGTATTTATAGCAGGAAATTAGCAATGTTTCTCAAAATGTAGAGTGCTTTAAAATCAAAGTGTGTTTAAAGGTAACCATAATTAGAGCCGACAAGTTGCCAGCGTCGGCAGCCGAAGGAGAGAGGAGACAGAGTGTGAGCGGCAGCAAACGAACATGAGCAAAGATCTAAGCCACAGAATATTAACAGAACAGTTCTTGTATATCTTCAGCTTAAAATACCTTAATATAAACTTACCTAAAAATTAGTGCAAGAATCCCTTTTTGTGTCTGTAACGTGTACTTACGGCTTAGCGATGCACAATGAGATACCATGCAAAGTCATACGTGCATAGGTTTAAGATGCTGTTCTGTTAGATTCTATATTCTGTGACGATGTCGTTTAATCCCCACCAATCCTGTCGCTTCCCTGTAATTTCACCGAGTACCGAGTACGGAGCACCGGCCGCCGACTAATTTGTCATCCGAATATCAAATTACGCGTGAAATGGTGCGTTACAGTACACTTCCAGCTCCGATATCGCAGTTTTAAAACATGATTTAATTCGCCGTCTGGTTGCAATAAAGCAGGTAATTGCAGTTTCGGTGCGTTGACAGTGCTAATAGGCAAGTATATTTAGCGGCATCGACTAATTGAGTAAGAGGCGGCAACAGTACTGTTTAAACAAACATGTTCATGAATTGAGCAACATTTTTAAACACTATGTCTGAACTTTGTTGCCTTTGTTTTTTGTACCGTTGGGCAGATGAACGAGGTTTTCGACCTTACAATTAAAAACGCTTAAAAGATTTTTACAGGCCAAGCACGTTTCAAATATAATTAAAAATGGCTTAACATTCTTTCATCAAACAATAGACTTATATTTAACTATTTTAATTAGGAATTTCAGCAAAACAAATACTTTTCTATTGTATTTATAAAACATAACATAACATACATTCACGCCTTTTTCCCGAAGGGGTAGGCAGAGGTGTACCCAGGACTCAGTCCCATAGTAGATACACCCACTATTCGCCAGTATGTTATTGGTCCCATGTAATAGGGGGCGAGCCTATTGCCATCTACCGGGCACAGTTCCAGACTCCAGGCAGTTATTGAGATAATTCCTAATGGAAAAATCCAATATTTAACACTGCCTGACCTGGGGATCGAACCCTGGACCTCTTGATTGGCAGTCGAGCATGCGCCCTCTACGCCACCGAGGCAGTCAAAGTATATTTGTATCTAGAGGTATATAAAAGCTTTCTGTTTGTATTTAACCTCGGGGTGATGTTTTATTACGGCTCATCTAAGAAAGTAGAGGGGTCTCGCATGTAGCAGGGGCAATAGGGATGTAGGTATTGTGGTCGCCATTTTGTACAGCTCTTGCTACGCACGTAGAGCGTGCTACGAAACTACGAACATGTTGCTACGGGGAGGCGTACTTTCACAAAGGTTGCTACGGTTTCAGAGCATCCTGATGATATTACCAACCTTAAGTGGAATGAATGGATATATACATTTTTTAATGTATTTTTGGTAAATTCAACATTGTGTTCAATATCCACTACGATTTGCTAGCAAAGTAATTCAAAGTAACTTTAAAATAATAATATGAAATTGTACAACCGTGGTGGACAGATGACGATCTAATAAAGACAGCAGGAATACGCTGGATGCAAGCCTTTTACAATCGGACTAGATAGGAATCTATGGGGTAGGCCTATGTCCAGGAGTAGATCTCCTACGGCTAAGATGATGATGATATTGTAATAAAATAATCTTTGAATCACCAGGGTAGCATGAAAGCCTCGTAAATAGCATGTTATTCATTAATAAATCCTCCTTTATACACATCGAAGAGCGCGTGATTAGAGCGCTCTCAGATTCAGTATTATAGTTAACAGGATACAGGAACTCTTAGCAGTTCCTAGTGATTAGACACAATCCTTGGAAAATTTACTAAATCGATATTTTGAATTCCCCTGTTTCCTCTGAATACAGCAAACCTATTTGATCTCCTGATATTTTTATGTTGAAGTAAAGTATGTCCTTATCACTTTATTTTTGTTTATGAACTCTATTTTTTCTGTGGTGATTGGACGTTCACGCGAGTAAAACTGCAATTTTTAAAAGTTCGCTATGAAAAAATCAAGGGTTTATAAGAAAAAATAAGACAGGAACATAGGTTACTTCACTACAAAAATATCAGGATATAAATTTATAGAATGGGTTAATTACCTATATATTCGGAGGAAAACACGGGAATACAAAACAACGATTTGGTAAATTTTTCATAGGATTGTGTCAAATTCCTAAAAGGCCATGTACGCTCTTAAGATGATTGCTTGATTTTATTTCAACGCCGACGATGAGTAAAATCCTATTACATATACAAGTATGTAGTAAAAATCAGTATCCAAACATGCTTATAATTCCACTGGAGAGACGTGGCGTTACCATGGCAACACTACTCGAGATTCGAGGTCTGGGGTCTCGGATCACAATGAAATGGCATAAGACGTAATGACATCTAATTAATAACGTCTATCGTCTATCATATCTCCATTGCGCGGCTTATGCGAGGGTTCCGCCGAGCTTAGCGTAAGAGGATTGGTTATGGACGCATGATTTGTTCCGGACGTAGTTAATGGCAGATTTTTTGGCTATTATTTCATTGTATACTATCGACTGGGGTGTTTTTTTTTCTAAAATGTATGTACTTCGACTGACGTGATTTAACTGCCTCAGTGGCGCAGTGGGTGCAAGTTTGACTGCCGATCAGGAGGTCCCGGTTTCGATGCCCAGGTAAAGCAATGTCCATTAGAAATAATCTCTGTGACACCCTGGAGTCTGGAACTTTGACCGGTAGATGGCAATAGGCTCACCCTCTATTACATGGGACCAATAAAATACGGACGAAATGTGGGTGTACCTACTATTGAGTCCTGGGTGCCTGATGGTAAACATCATGATTGCCCATATCAGACACAGTACCACCCAGTGTTTTAAAATTCAAAATTCTGCGCGGCACTGCACTGCGCCTGTCACCCTAAGATATGAGTTGTTTAATCTCATCATGCCCAGTTATTTCACTGGTAACATTGCCCTTCAGACCGGAACACAGTAATGTTTGCACATTACTGCTTAGCGGACGAATAACTGGCAAAGGTGTGGTACTTCCCCAGGCGGCCCCCTGCAAAAGAGGCCTACCACTACAATAAAACTACCTACCCCTCTGCCTACCCCTTTGGGAAAAAGGCGTCGCTGTATTTATGTTTCAAGTATTAGAGCTAAAGTGTTAGAATTAGTTAATATCGGTCACAAACCAAACAATGGCTTATGTTTTATTTGTTAAATTTTAATCATAAGCGAATTAATAATGTATCAAAATTTATTAAGCCAATACCTTCAGCTTTAGTTCTATAGAAACCCTTTTTCACCCTTTTTATTATTTTTAATTGTTTCATTTGAAATTTGTAAAGACCGTTTCTGCTCGAAAACAACATTTTTAACATTTTTAAGCTAAATGCCTATGTGTACGTGGACTAAGTCCAGGTAGTTTGCCAGCTGCTCATAATGTGATTAGTGATATAGGTATTGGAAATAGAGTCTAACATTACTGAAAATCTGTAGCTTTTTTATTTTTTGTATAGAAAAAAAAAAGACATAAGATGTCGTCTGCATTATAATTCCTCTTCATTAATTTCATCAAGTAGATTTTCAATAATATCAATTATGTATTAATATAGAAAAGGTAGATAATTAGTGCGAGCATCGAACATGGTCCGCATCAACGCTTGACATGTTTCATGTTAATTGAATCGCATAGGACAATGGGGCACAACTGATGCAAACGTAGGAAGGGGGTGCCTCTGTTATTATGACATATTGTTCCCAAATGGAACAATTCAGCGAATTTCACTGACTGGACTGTATAGACGTGTTTTCGGTGAATTTTGATCGACCTCTAATACAATTTCGTAGATATGCATTTTCAGTGTTGAATACTCTAACCAAGTCACGTTTCATTTAAAAAAAAACTAGTTGAATGAAACATTAACATAAAAATATGCAATCACGCCTTTTTAACGACGAGAAGAAAGGTAGGCAGAGGTGTACCCAGGACTCAGTCCGATTGTAGGTACACCCACATTTCGCCAGTATGTTGTTAGTCCCATGTAATAGGGGCCCATGTCATCTACCGCGCACAGTTCCAGATTCCAGGCTATAATTGAGAGATAATTCCAAATAGATAAATCCAATAACATTTTGCTGGTCTTGGGGATCGAACCCAGTTGAATTAAACAACTTCTAGCATATCATTCAATGATTAACAACCCCGAAAAGTAAAAAAAAGAACTAGATTGAAATTGGTTCATATCCATTTGGGAGCTTTGATGCAACAGACAGGTAGACAGACACATACATATGTCAAACTTATACGGGTAACATCACTTTATTTTAGTTGAGGTTAAAAAGTAAACGATGTGTCAAAAGCACTTAAAAGTTTCACACTGTTCGCGCTTTTTCTACAGGGTGTTGTCTATCTTCGGTTAATTGTTATTTTTACTTTCAATGCAAATAAATTGCAATGCTACATCTGAAACGTACTCGCGAGATGTTTGCTCATATATAATAAATAGTTATAGTTAGTTTTCTTCTACTTAACTGTGCAGCTTTTAATGGCATATAAAAAAAATTAGATAATACATTATCAATTTTAATAAAACGTGTTTTAGAAAAAAAAAACTTTTAAATATTTTTGTGATAATTTGAAAGTATGCTTTGATCGTACATCAAAGCACCATATGACTCTGATAATATTTATTAATATCGAATATTATCCCTATATGTTTAGAATTTTAAACAAAAAAATACACCTTTGTATAGTAATATTTATAAAAAAAATCTACATAGGTAAGCTTTCGTATGACAAAGAAGTAAAGATCTCTCGCACACATGTAAAATCTCACCCCTACGGAATATATAATGTAGAATCTCAGATTTACTAAACAATTTAACTTGCTATTTACAAAGTTTTCTATTTTGTGACAAAATTTGTTTTTAGCTTTTATGACAGATAATTTGTCAGGGGGTGGCTCTGTGCGAGTCAAAGATAATTTATCTGTCTCAACCGTATTATTTATTACAACGCGTACTTCGGTAGAGCCCTTGGCCCTTAAAGTTGGTTAATGGAGCTTCTTTAAGGCAAGTTGTCAGTCACTTCGAAGGGTGTGCATGTGGTCACCAGTCACCGACAACCGACAGGGACCCGAACTTTTTTGCCTTCCCTACAGTGAGTGACGGGTTGATGTGAAACGAATGAAGCGAATGAGAGAGTGTCTTGCAAACACACTGCTTCGTTTAAGGAAAACAGAACTGGAATTTAGTGACGTGTTTGGAACAAATAGAGTATCTTTTTAGCGATTATACTGTAAACATGTATGCACAAAAAAATACTGTTGGAAATGAATATGTCTATTTTTATTATTATTTATTACTCAGAATGTACATTAATTAATAAAAACATAATTAAATATAACAATTCAACTAATAACTTAACATAAATTATAAATAAAAAATATCATTAAGGTCGCCTCCTGCAGGTAAGGTGCCAAAAAAACTAGCTACATTACCTCTCTGTATGACCAAACTTATACGTTGGCCAAGGTAGTAACCCAGGCGGCCCCCTGCTAAAGAGACCTACCACTACATCTACTCGTTAATTGTTTGTCCTTAAATTGCTCTTAACGTTATCACTTTTCAAATATATATAAACTTTACTGTTAAATATCATTTACAAAATTAATTTAAACTTACGAACATACTTTGTTTTCATTAAGATCAACACGTCATGTAATTATAATTTAACACGCCGTTACTAGCCATGTTTCATTTCGGAACGGATAAAAGATGTCTCCACTCTACATTATAGCGAAAATTCGGGGCTAAAAGGTAGATTTTCTGTAGGTACTCTGAAAAACCATTAGCGCCAAATCCAGGCTACGTTATAAAAGATACTGTCGGACTCCATAATATTCTCGGCCCTTGATTTTTTATTCACCGCGAGATTTACCTGCCACTCTCACATTCTCCGAGCTACTAATGTTGATTTCTAATTACGTCTCTTTGCACTTTTGCTAGGCACGTTCAAGTCTTGAATTAAAAATTTAGACCAAGTGAGTAGGCGTGTTCTTTTAACTTTACACGACGGTTTATAAATAAAGCTATATTAGTTTTATTACCGCTTATTAAAATAATATTCATCATTTATTTCCCAACATATTTTTAATTAGAACAACACCTTTTATCAGTCAAATTAAATTAGTAAAACAGTGGGAATCCATTTCAACGAGGTCGGTATAAAAAGGGAGGAATTATGATTGATGATAGGATATGATTCGTTTCCACTTAACACATCGTAAAGGGGTTATTTTATTATTGCTCCCGGCTCTTGTTCCTGAGGTCATTGACTAATGAACGCCGTGACTTTGCCGTTTTCAAGTAGTTGTTTTATTATGATAAGGGATCCCGTTATTGATAAACTTTTTTTTACAGTTTCAAATTTACTAACATTGAGGGTAGAGAGGGAATTAAGAAGGGTCAGCTAATTAATAACAAATGAGTATTAATGATGATCCTCAATCCGACGTGGGGTGCCGGCTATAGAATATAGTACCCCACCCTCTCTACCCGTGGTTGCCGTCAGAGCCGGCTAAGGGTTATCAGATCCAGAGGACGGCCAGCAGCGTCCTCTGCGAAAAATTCACCAAACGGCGCTCGCCAACCCACCTGTCAAGCGTGTCAAGTGTTGGCAAACCCCCCATGTATGGGGGAGGCTTATGTTCAGCAGTGGACTTGCTACGGCTGAGAAGAAGATGATCCTCAATACACGCATTGAAATTCTTAAATTATTCGACGCGTTATCGCGAGGTTGTATTGGAACTGTTGTCATATGCAGTCTAAATTCATATTGCAAAACTACAGCAGCTCCGCAATGGAAGTTTCAAAAAATAATTTCCTCTCACACATCGGCTGCATATTGCCGTAGAGCGAGTCATTTCCTCCGCAAAGAAAACCTACGCAAGTTTTCAAATCGGCTCTTAGAATAGCTGTTTTATTATTTAGGTACAATTTGGAAGCTTACGTTTTAGGAGACGGTTGTGTGTGTGTACCTTGAATAAGCGAGTGTACGACCATAGTCCCCTAACGTATTAACGATTTGTGCTCTATAGCATAAACAATATACCGTTGGATTACATATTCGTTAATATTTGTGCTTAATCTATTAATCATCCTCTTTCGGTATTGCAACATGAATTGCGAGTTTACGCTTATACCCATACATAAAATTCAATTATAATGTAATTTTTTTTGTATAATAAAAATAAAAAATTGTAAATATAAAATTCGATCATCGCTGTCATACTGACGATTTATACATTTATTCAGGTGTGTTATTATTTTCAATAAGTTATAGTTTTATGCTCAATAATATTTGGTTCATAATATAAATAAATTTATAGAAAAAAATAATAATATGAATAAAAAAAATACAAATGCAGGTAGGCTACAGGCAGTCAGAGAACATTTATTAATGTTATTTTTTAATAAAAAGTGACATGCGGTTTTTACCTATTATATAACATTATATTATTACATAACATAAGACTTCGTGCTTTAATCTCACTATGTTATAAGCATAGGACTTTAAATAAACTTATCAGATATCAGATAATAGACTCAGGCTATCTATAGCCTCGATAATTTTCCATTAAAAAGAAGACATAACATAGAAAAACAACATCACCCTATAATCAATATGACATAGTTTAACATACCTTGAAAGTGGATATTAAGGTATAATGACCAAAAAATTGTTGCATGAGGCTTATAAATATGGGCTTATATGATAAATTTTTACTGAACAAAAAGCACCGTAGCGGTTTTGGCGGTAAATAGATTCACTAAAGCATTTTCCGTGTCTCGACGGAATGCGCAGCGGGAGGCTGTGTCTATGCCACTTGGCCAGAGACTAGTACAGGGAAATGAGCTAAAAATTCGCACCAAAAAGGGAATTGTTGAGCGCTGGACAGCTGAACAATTATTAAGTACGAACCTAGAAATCCGTGGTAAAATCTAATGGTGGTTTCGTGCAGTACTTTTGCGTTGGTCTGAACAATATTCTGTGATAGTAATGTTTATTACGTATATACTTATTCATTAGACGTGCATCTCGTAGGTAATGAACGCCTGATTGTGACTAAATCACAGTCAAAAAACGAAAATGCTTTTGAAATGTTTACGTTCGGTTAAAGTGCAGGTACCTAAGTATACTAGAAAATAAAGTGGCATGAAAATCTAATCTCTCCACAGTTTCGTTGATAGTGCCTTCTGTCGGCGACAGTATATCATCCGAAATGTCAACGCCCGGTTGATTCGTGTTGACAGCTTGTTAGTCTGGACTTCAGACTTCAGACATAACGAGTTTTGAAGATATTAAGGGCGGAACAACCAGAGTAGGTAGTAGGTAGTAGTAGCCAGAATTAATTATAATGTCACTAATATTAGAAATGCAAAAGATTGAATGTGTGTATCCTCTTCACATTCAAATTTCTGACATGACTGCGCTAGTTTGAACAAGTCAAACCGGCGCAGTAAATCTCACAAAGGGCTTTTGGGTAGCGTGCGTACAGAACACAAAACTAATGCAGTTGTGTGGTCAGTGCGCACGCGACGACCTGGTCCAAAGTACTTTTTTGAATCTGTTAGACAATGCTTATTACATAAAAAGAAATCAGTTGTTTTCGATAGAAAAAGCTCATTGACCAATAGCAAAATGGATCGAACAGCTGATTACTATCCCACGATTTGAGAGTTGATTCTTTAATTAAAGTTGTTCCTAATCGTAAGTAGAATGCTTGAAGAGAATGCTTACAGATTATCAGTAATATTTAAAAATCCCGACTAAGCTATACCTGCCAAAGTTGTCAACCAGGGTTTTGCTATTTCACTGCGAAGGAAACACCTTGTCGCTTACCAAGATTGTAAACGGTTCACCCAACTCATTTCAATATCTAAAGTTTTTAGATTATCTCCAGACTTTTTTATTTTATGACAGGCGGTCTGATAAGCGACGGGCTACGTCTTTGTTAGGTTAGAAGCTTGAAATTAACTTATTTATAAGGTAAACAGCTTTTTCCGCGATGAATAATATTAAATCAGGGGTATTTTTGATTTTTAATCTACCTTATTTAAAGCAGTCAATATAAGTTTGAACAGATATTTTATATTAATAGATTTTATTAAGGGTGGTAACAACAAAATAAGTACCTACGTCTTTGTTAATAGGTAAGACTTGTAGAAATATGAAATAATCTATTATAGCCATATTTTTGTCACCCGGCCTTCATCCCAAAATTATTATTTTGTACTTAATTCACTCGCTGTGCCCTACAGGTTTACCCGCTGGCACACCCTGGACACTCGACTCAATTCCAATATAAAAGGCACGCTATAACTACCTACTACACAGACACGTGTCGTTTTGTACACGTGCAAGAGTGTGTGTGAGGTGATTTCCCATACAAGCGGGGCTCGTGGAGGGCTCAATCTCGTTCGCGGGGGTGAGGAAGGCCGATTGGTGGGCGGATGACAGTGTCCATTCTATACGTAGTATTATTATCCGTTATATGCCGCTGGAAAGTACAATATGTACTATTTATGTATGTATGTATGTATGTGTATTTTCCTTTGTCTGCACCCCACCCGATTTATGTATCATTTTCTCCAGTTTCCAGGATAACTGGCAGAAGATGCTATTTTAGCATTAAGTTGGTCCTAGGGTTGTGCTGAATTTTTTTTTTATGATAGTGAGTGACAAGACGAGCAAATCAGATGCCTGATGGTAAGCATCATGTTTGTCCATATCAGACACAATAAATACCACCCAGCGTTTTATAATTCAAAATTCTGCGCGGCACTGAACTGCGCCTGTTACCCTGAGATATGAGTTGTTGAATCTCATCATGCCCAGTAATTTCGCTGGTAACATTGCCCTTCATACCGGAACACAGTAATGTTTGCACATTACTGCTTGGCGGATGAATAACTGGTAAAGGTGTGGTACTTCCCCGCAGTTATTAATATTCTGACACAAAATCTTAACATTTATATCAGTGAGGAGTGGGATTGTAGCATTTATTATATTTATTATCATGTTTTTATTTATTGTACAGCCATCATATCACCATGCGCGTCTAACAGAAGACCAGTGCTGGCTGTTCATTATGAGCACCATGCTGAGTTGGAGCCATGTTGAGACACGCTTTTGTCTTCTCCAGTAGATTATAATTTGGTATTTATATTTCGTAATCTTTACAAAATTTTCAATTCACGCATTTTATGTTGACGCTATCACTACCAACGCAGTCATAAAACACAAAGATCTTATTCACCTATGGGTCAGGTCACAGGTCAGCGAGAGTCAGATTATACTGGACATATCCGGGGCACTAACGAAACGAGCACAAGCTTGCTCGTAGTCAGTACACGTACATGGCGGCTAATGTATTCTGGTAATGGTAGAACCAGTACGGTGACGTGGCAGATAACCAGGTGTAGCGTTTACTTAAGTGGATTGAAGAGACTGTTAAGCTGTACCGAATATGTGCTTAACTAGTGTCCAGCATTGCACAATGAAATGGTCATTGCAGCTGATTGCAAATATGATTTGTTCTGCAACTGGTGGTAAAATATTTTGTTCAAAGAAATAGATTTTTTTCTTTACATATTTAGTTATTAGAAAAGACAGGGGTCCTCACCTGTCTCTCGGCGATAGAACTTCCAATTGTTACAATAGATAATATATTTTTCTTCTTTATTACTTTATTCCAAACACACGCAGTAACCTACAGACAAACAGTCGTTACAGGGTTAAATGGTTACATAAAAAAAATCATACGTACTTTAATATGATAAAATTGTGGACTTAAATTTAAGAATATCGTCAAAAATATGTCTAATTCTGAATCAATCTATCAATCAATATCTTTATTGACATAATAAATATGATACATGTTTATTTTGAATCCATAGGCTTCCGAACTAGTAAAAACTGTGTTTCAGGAGCCAGTGGCTTCTCCTAATTTTTGAGCTTATATACTATATTATGTCACTAGAATATGTTATTGGGTTATAATAATATTATATTCTCAGTGAAGAAATTTTTTTATGAAAATTAATTAGGTAAGTACATTAAAAAATGGACTTAAATTTAAAATGGGGCAGATGTTTTAGCATCCCGTTGATAGGTGTGCTCTCTGTGCGTCGGTTTCGGTCTATATATACAGACGATCAATCTATTTAGGGCTTCTAGGGATGATGGATACGAAGACTTACATCAATATTCGCATCTTGCAGCATATTGCGGGACTGTGCTTGTAAGTGCTTCTATTTGCATAGAAAAACGAAAAGTCCTATACACACTGCTATCCGCATCCACGTGCGGAGGTGCTGATTTTCATTATACTGATAATCATTTCACTATGGTATCACAAATTAATAATAATGTGTGATAATTTCGATTCGATTTCGATTATTAGTGATAGTGTGCAGGTAACTTAATTCTCGTAATCAAAGGTGCAGTGAACGTTAATTAGGTAACATTATGACGTCACTGGGGAGAGTCGCGTGTAGGCGAACTCGTAATATATGCACTTTCGCAATTTACTACTGTTTACCAAGTATTTGATCACTGCACTATCTCATAATTGTGGAGATTTACTGATTCATTTTGTTTAATGGGGGCACGGATTATTGCCTCTACTTAAACCTTGAAATGAGGAATTAAGAATGGTTTGAAAAACTGTTTGAAAAGCTTCAGAGATTTAAGTTTGACCTACAGGCAAGAAAGAAATTTATAGATTCTTTACTAGATGCACAGAAAATGATAACGAATACTTATATAAGGAATACATACATATTTTTTGTGAGTGTGTTAATGAGGACAGAGACAGAGAGTACCTTAGTATATTTGAAATTCCTATATACTTAATAGTATATACCTAACAAGTATGGCTAGCAAATAAGTTTAAATTACTTAACATACAAAAGTAAATAAGAACTACGATTAAAAATGCAAATTGAACATTTTTTATTCGAAAGTTTAAAGTATTTTCCCGCGGATAAGTTTAAATTAATGTGGACCGTCACTGGCACTTTACTGGAGCAAGTCCATAAATTTTTTATTAGCTCCGAGATTTTGTTTCCAAGATTTAGAGGACGAAAGGTATTATATCATTAGAGGTCACTTTACTTACTTTTATATTCTAGAATGGTCTTAAATAAACTTTTGGTATAAAAACATTGTTTTATTAGTTTCTTGGATTTTAACAAGCATTTTTTTATAATAATATAATAATATGGGACAACTATTGATGTTAATAGGCTCTCTATTTGCTGATCACAGAATTAGTTATAAAGATTTATTAAACACATAAAATTTTCAGTATATTTTAATCTCAATATTATATATTTCGTCACACAACAAACATTTGAGTAATTCGCATAACGTCGAGGGAATGTTTGAACGTAACCTACCTCTTCATGCAAATGAATTCCCTGTTGTCATTTTCATCCCGCTCAAAGGAAACGCGCTGAACTGTTCATAATTTCTAGAATATTCATATAATATAGCCCCGCTTCGTATAAATCTGACACGTCATAATTTGCTGGTTGCGTAATTCGCGTCGTCCGTTCAGTGCCCGCACGGTATGCAGACTATTTTCGATCCTTTTGACGATCCTAAGATTCATTTCAGAGGGTACGCCGAGCTCAAAGGAAAATTTAGAATATAAGTGCATTAATGAAGGTTTTTTAGAAGGCACTCCATAGCAAAAATGCCTTTATTAAATTTTGTGGGCTTTTATGTGCATGTTTGGTGACTTTATTATCTGCGTAAAAGCTTTTGTCAAAAGTATTGGCGGCCGTCGATAAAATATTTCATCCTCACTAACATGTAACTAGGTTAGTTTTTGCAGAGTACTTTAATGCTTTTTACATGTCAATTAATGTTTGCAACATTGAATAACTTCACCTAAGAATGTAAGGCTATAATATAACAAGAAAAAGTTTTTTTGTTGGTATGAAAATACTGAAATAAATAAACAAAGTTCAATGTTGAACTTTTGTTATTTTATTATGAAATAGACACAAAAATTAAGTTTCATCAAAATCAAAACTTTCAAACATTAAAAGTATTGTTGTCTTAGGAGTCCAAATAATAAAATTATCTTTTGCGACCTTTTTTCTTTGACTTCTAATTATAATAATTTGGTGCTAGTTAAGAAAACTTTGATATAAAAATATCTAACAAACAACACTTAAAAAATCATGAAACTTTTTCAGCACCGTCGCGTTATAGTGTTTTTTGCCTAAGTGTTTTGCAAAATAATCTCGTTCTACATTCTTCTCTTGTGGAAGAAGAGTACCAGGGAAGAAACGCCACTTACCTGTGATGACTAGAGCTTGAGTGACCAGTGGTAGAGCTTGACATAGGAGATCGCGCCGGGTAGCTACCGCCGCCGGCGCCTCCTTCCGACATCACAAACTCTGAAAAGAAAAACGTTGAGATTCAAATAACATTTACATTAGGTAGTTCTACAAGTTAAAAAGTCAATATAAATAAAGTTACTCGAGTGAAGTTAAAATACCTATATAGTTTTCAAGTTTTAAGTTTTTAACGCATTAGGTTATTCCTGTAAAAATTTGGATAAAATAAAATAAAAGTTCTACATTTCACTCGTAATGGGATGAGTAACTAATGCTAATGGCCAAATACCATTAAAATTAATTCTGATTATATAGCGAAATAAAATTAATTAAAAAAATGCAATGACGTTGAAGTGCTGTATCCTTACTCTAAAAAAAAGATTCAAAATAATTGCGGCGTTGAACACACCGCAATTTATAATACGAAGTATATATAAATAGTCTATTACGAACTATTACGAATTGTGTGGTTTTTATTTACCAACAACTAGTTAACGCAGTAGTGGCGCTAGTTGTTGTCGATGTTGTGTTGATGAAGCATGTTTTTGCTGGTGCGAAATAGGAAAAACGTTGGACGACTATACTACGCGGCTGCAAGTGGCGAGCGCACTATCAATCCTTCTGTCACGATATCGACAGCACATTTGTTTGCTCTCACCATTTTTGTCTCAGTGTTTCCTCGTTCCTTTATCGCTGTTGTAGTATGGCTATTGTATGCAGACAGTATGGACTTATTAGGTCGGTTGAAGAAGAAAAACAAAAGACCGAGGGTGCTATCACGAACTTGCAATCGCGTAACAATAACAGTAAATTTTGATGTCAAACGTCATTTTTTGTATGCCGTTTAACAGCAGACATTAAGCAATTAAACGCTTTCCACACTTCTACTGCTGTTCGCAATAAGGGTGCGAGTTCAGTGTGTCATTGGTGAGGACTGTATACAAAGTATTGAAAAAAATTTGGTTGATTTCGGAATCAGCCTGTAACAGATAATAATGATGAGGAATATTTTACTGCTTATACATTATTTATATTAAATTACTTCTGCTTATGGAGAAACAAATCATCTTGTATGATGTATCTTGTATTTATTTTATTCTAAAAATAGGTTCCATTTTTAAATGGTTCGTGTAACCCATGGCCGGGGTGTTTCATGAACTTATCGGACACACTGCCGTGTGTCTAATTACGAGCATAATATTATAATTTATGTTATTTTTACACCTGCGTAAAGATAGGCATTCTGCCTTACTTCTTTTTTCTATACAATGTCCTAGGCTGCGAACGGGGACGCGTGACACCGGCTATCAATCTACCGACCGGTCTACGAGCATGATCGATATATTACTAAAGAACGAAAGACACTTCCACACCTTCACTAAACGCTATACATTTCTCCGAACACTGAAAGCCTATCCCAGTTTTTCACTGCGATCTTATGAATTATTTAAGTTGCGGTGACTGATGTTTATTTCAGCAGATTTCACCTCGAAATAAACTCACATATCTAACGATTCATATTATTTTCATTGCTTATTAGCTTGCGTGGAGTTGAGTCAAAAGTTTCCTTTGAATATGAAATGTTGTTTTAACTTTTGACAAATTCTGTATTGGATAGGACGTGACATGATGTGATGATACGGTCGGACCGGCTCGTTATGCCGACATTCTCTGAATAATAACTTCTTTCGTTCATTTTATCATCTAGCGAATATTAGGTGTCTTATGTATTCGTACATAATATAATATGAAATCTGAAGAGATTACGTTTCTTATTAAGATAACACTTACTCGTAAACGGAATTTTATTTGAATGTGTAGGCTTTGTAGGTTTTTTTAATTGAGCGACAAAACGAGCAAATCAGGTGGGTGATGGTAAGCATCATGATAGCCCATATCAGCCACAGTGCCACCCAGTTTTTTAAAATTACAAATTTTGCACGGCACTGCACTGCACCTGTTACCCTGAAATATGAGTTGTTGAAACTCGTCATGCCCAGTAATTTCGCTGGTAACATTGCCCTTCAGACCGGATCACAGTAATGTTTGCATATTACTGCTTTGCGGATGAATAACTGGCAAAGGTGTGGTACTTCCCCTGCAAAAGAGGCCTACCACTGCAAAAGGAATCTTTGCAACCTGAAACTCTTACAATATGAGTTGTCCACATAACCCATAAAAATTTACTCGTGGAATGTAATTGGGTATAAATTATTATTATAATTACTATAAATCATAAACAATCAATGAAAATAAAATCAACGCCTACGATCTAAATAAACACTCAAAGAGAAACAGAACACGTTAATTCGGTTAGCAATTAGTAGTATATCACAATAACGGTGTTAGCGTTTCATTTCTTAAGAAACGCAATCTGAGGAAAATGAAAATTGATCGTCCCTAACTAAGATAAGTTTGGAAAGTTATGACGGGATGGAAGAGCTTCCGGAGTGCGGGCACGAGGCGACGCGACGAAAGCAAAAATACTACTCCGCTCTAGAACAGGGCCGGATTTATTATTGCAGGTATTGGGTCACCACAAATATATTATGTTTTTCATGGCCGGGTTCGATCCCCGGCCAGATCAAACATTTGTGTGCATGAACATGTCTGTTTGATCTGTGTCTGGGTGTTATAAGCTTATATAAGTATGTATATCAGTCATCTGGTTACCATAGTACAGGCTTCTAGCCTAGTTTGGGACCAGGTGACCGTGTGTGGAAGTTGTCCCATATATAAATATGGGACAACTTCCCATTGAAGAGTTACTACCGAGTCATTCAATTAAAAATATTATATCTCTTCTTAAATGTTAATTAAAACAACATATACTTCAGTATATTTTTTACTGGTGTACCTATACTATGTAAGAAAATTAACTATATATTATGATAATACTCTAGTTTTATTTACCTATCTTTACAAGTATGCCAATTATAGTAATTTTAGAGATAATTTACTAATTTTATATCAAATCTCTGACACCCTCTTTAGACCCCTTATAATTCCTTTCTTAAAAGTCCTTCAAAAATCTTTTCTTAGTACACCTCTATGCAGTTAGGGAAACACACCCACCAAATTTCAAGTCTGTACGTCAAGCGGTTTTGGCTGTGCGTTGGCATCTATCAGTAACGTCGAAGCCTTTTATTTATATATTGTAGGGTTGATGTTATTTTGTGACGCGCATGCTACGGATTCTGTGAACGTTTTGGTGGTTTTATGGAAAGTATTAATGGCAACGTGTGATTTCACGGAGATCTATGGCATGTGCGAGGGCGCGATGGCAACACAGGGAGGTGGATGCCAGCGCGACAGATGATTGTAGAGCGAGTTTGAAGATGGTGGCCTTGAAATAAATCATGTAAAATATGCTGAAGTGTTCGAGTATTATTTAATGGAAAAGGCACGTTTACAATATGTATATATACCTATAAAGGTAGATAATAATCATTACGTCATGCAATTTGCCCACTTTATAAATCTTATCTGAATGAATGAATGAATTAAGTACTTTTATTTTGATAACACTGCACGAAGCGCACAGACAACACAAGTTATTTCAAGTTATTTATTTATTTCCATCATTATGTAGGTACATGTTACATTTATTAATGTCCAGCTGCATAATTTACCCTGTCAAAGCGCTCGATAACACTAATGTGCGTATGACTGAACACTACATGACTGAAAAACTATGACCTGAAAGAATACCGCCTCAACTCACTCCGGCGCTGGTCAGCGCAACTAATTGTTGTTCAAACAAGAAACTTAACGAGTGTACCCATTAATCACAACCCATTTATGTCACTTGCTTTGTTACCAAATAGACGTTAGCTACAAAACAAATACCACCTGCGTGGTGCCGTCACGCCGCGCCGCACCCTGTCAATTTATAATAGCATCAAATGTTTTGTGGAAAATCATAACTGATAAGTTTTCATGTTGGCATACATTGTTTTATGAACATTATTATACACGTGATTATATGAATTTTTCAATATCTTGGAAACTTGCATACCCTAAAAGCATAGCTTACGAGAATATATTGGTCTATAAAAAATTAAGAACATGGTATATAATGTGTACTTCGCCGATGCTTCTGGATGTACTCAAAGTCTAAAATTGGTAGTTAATGGAAATTCGATATTAACGTATTCAAGTGTCAGTCTGGAGTGTTACTCCTTGGTTATCCTATGATAGGCGGGCTGAAACCATTGATAGACATAAAGCACGAAATGACAAGAAATTAGCCCAAACAAAAAACGATCACTAGTAAAGTTAAACTTGCTTAGGTTTAAAAAGCCACATAGAAGTGTTCAGAGTTGGAACATTTATGAATAACATATAAGGCTCAGCTGGTTTTACATGCAAAAATCGGCACGGAATCAAAGTCCACATGTCCGCTACGGCCTACCTTAATTTTCCTTCACGGTTCGCGTACAGAATAACAAAAACAGAGAGGACATATACCGCTAACCCCTGAAGAACCAGCTTTCCATACAAATTATAAAAGGGTGATTTCGGCTAATATCATAACATCGTTTCGTAATGTTGATTTAATGATGTTAAATATAAAATTTAATTTGATGGAAACGCTTGTGGGAACGCTCGGCGTTGAGAAGCCGACAATGCTGGAGTAATTTTGCTTATTTCGGCCTAAATTACTTGATCTCGTTTACGGCCTTTGAAGATTGTACAAAGTTTTCTCAAAGTTTGTGTTTAATTTATTGTTTACCATCACTTTCTTGTATTTATATAACATAAGTTAACTGCGTAAAACATTTGTGAATAAGGTTTAATTAGATCCACTAAACGAAATTGAGAAACTTTGCGGTTGTTCAAATAGTTTCGGGAATGATACTAAACTTATAGATTGTAGAAGTAGATAATACTGATACATAATATAAGGAGTATAATAGGCATTACTTACATTGTATAATAATTATATTCTTTTTATGTACCACTTAGTAATTCAGTTGAATTAGTCATGGTAAACGAATGTAGTAGTACTCGAAGTGCTTAAAAAACTAATTAAATCGTATTCCGCACGTTTAATCGTATTTCGTACTCATATCATGAAGGTACTTTTACAAAAGACAAAATTAATAGACGACAAAACCAGAAACTAAAATACATTTTAACGAATGACGCGCGTTTATTCAATCAAAGTAAGAATTTAATCTCAACTTAAATGAAGGTGATTCCCTTATAACTTTCCGACGCAGTTGCTAATAACGAAACTTGTGGTTAATAGCACCCAAAAAGGGGTGGAAAGTGGGTGGGCATGTAGGGCTCAACGAATATTCGAGACAATCCGATGGTAAAATCAGCCTTTGTGTAACTTCTATTGTAGATAGTTATTATATAGAAATTATAACAAAATAGTTTTAATGATTTCCCGAACATTTGTAACTCGTTGTTCGGGACTGAAGCATTCAATGTAATGGATCGAAAATTATTAGAAATGCTTTGTACTCAGTATACATAATAATACAAAAACTCAAAACCTCAAACTCAAACAAATTTATTCAAATAGGTCATAATCTGACACTTTTGTACGTCAATGAAGATAAACAGTACTGAGTCTACCGTGCGTTCGGAAAGATACCTCTACAAGAAGAACGCACAAGAAACCTGTAGGGCTTAATTTTTTCAACAGATAGTTTCACAATATTTGGTTTGCTTACATTCGTTTTCACAATATGAAATGGGAAGAAAAATTTCACTCACGGGCGGAATTCGAACCACGCACCCTCCGCACCTTTCCGCTAGGCGGGCACTCTACCACTACCACTACCACTTGAGCTACCGTAGAGGCACTAATCATCGTCGTAATGGTTTCTATCCCATCTATCTAACGCAATATGGGGCGTGTGGCCATCTGTTGTATCAGGTGTACTTAATGATTATTAAATTTGCAGTTAATGAGTTTTTAAGTCAGTAAGCCGACAATATTTTAATATAATTTAATTTGCATTTTTAAAAATAATTTTAGAGGATATAGGTACTTCAAAACTGATCTTACTTATATTCCATGTTATGTTAAGCTATAGCATACCTACACGCAGCACAAAACATAAATATTTATATTCAAAAACACTTTTGTTTCCAACAGTATTTGCTCAAGTATCTTATCCAAAAAACGGTTGTTTTACAGAGGGACCGTATCGGTCGGGGGTGTAGCGGAATAACAAATTGTTCACTGTGGGTGCTTCCCGGCCGAGGGCGTACCGGAATGGGGCCCTAACGGCCGGACCCGTCTTGGGTACACCTCTGCCTACCCATTTGGGAAAAGGCGTGATATTATGTTATGTTTATCACTATGAGAGAGGTAATTGTGAGGTCCATGCAATGGGATTATTATATTAATAACATTCGAATTAAAAGTCTATTTATTACTAATTTAGTTCGAAATTTTCTCACCAAAAGTGATTGATAGTGTGAAGGGTGCCTCGAGTTTTGGCGCAGAAATTATATTAAAACATTTGTGCCTCTATGTTATTTCACATCATAGGCTTTATGTATTTGGTATTGTGTCCATAATAAATAAAAGAGTATTCTATTCTATTCTATTCTATATATCCGAACGACGTATTATTATAACTTATAAGATACGCAGGAGCCTATTAAATATGAAACGTGAGTGCAGCCATAGTGGCGATAGAGCTATTGCAATAAATGGGACACTCACAGATTTATAGAGACCCTCATAGCATAATATATACTTTGAGCGAACGCCTTTCAGCTCACCGCGAATATCGAAGCTTTATGACATCATTAAACATATTTTTACGAGGACACCGCGTGTTCTGCTATTACTCCCATGCGCTGGAAAGTACAAGCTTTTCATTGGCCTCGAATTCCCGGAAGCGAACCTTCATCGAAATTGACAAGCACGGGGCTGATAAATAATTTTATAGTGTGATTGTATCGAGCCCGCATTGATTAACATCCAATTATATTAAACGAATGTTTGTTTAATCTTTCTTATTGTCAATAATGAATGTATTTTAATACTGTTTATAATATAAGTATTTTGTTTTGTCTATACTAATACTAATACTAATACTAATATACTAATACTAATACTAATAATATTATAAAGAGAGAAACTTTGTTTTTTTGTTTTTTTGTTTTTTTGTTTGTAACGAATAGGCTCCGAAACTACTGGACCGATTTTAAAAATTCTTTCACTTATGGATAGCTTAATTCAGTGTGAGTGCCATAGGCTATATGAGATTTTGAAAAAAAATGGGGATCCGTAAGAAAACTGCAATATTGTGAACCAAGGTGTTACATAATATAATTACCATATTCATAAATTTGCGTGCGCTGTGAAATGCATTGATGTTAGAATAATATAATGTACTAGGGGTTTGTAGTACTTATCAATACCTACAAAACAGTATACATAGATTATATCCATCTTTTTTGGTTTAGTCACAATAATCGAAAAAGTGATTATTTTCATGCGGTGTGAAAACTATTGGAGGTAGAGTAAAGTAATGTACTAGGGGTTTGTAGTACTTATCAATACCTACAAAACAGTATACATAGATTATATCCATCTTTTTTGGTTTAGTCACAATAATCGAAAAAGTGATTATTTTTCATGCGGTATGAAAACTATTGGTGGTAGAGTAAAGTAATGTACTAGGGGTTTGTAGTACTTATCAATACCTACAAAACAGTATACATAGATTATATCCATCTTTTTTGGTTTAGTCACAATAATCGAAAAAGTGATTATTTTTCATGCGGTGTGAAAACTATTGGTGGTAGAGTAAAGTAATGTACTAGGGGTTTGTAGTACTTATTAATACCTACAAAACAGTATACATAGATTATATCCATCTATTTTGGTTTAGTCACAATAATTGAAGCAGTGATTATTTTTCATGCGGTGTGAAAACTATTGGTGGTAGAGTAAAATAATCTACCAGGGGTTTGTAGTACTTATTAATACCTACAAAACAGTATACATAGATTATATCCATCTTTTTTGGTTTAGTCACAATAATCGAAGCAGTGATTATTTTTCATGCGGTGTGAAAACTATTGGAGGTAGAGTAAAGTAATGTACTAGGGGTTTGTAGTACTTATCAATACCTACAAAACAGTATACATAGATTATATCCATCTTTTTTGGTTTAGTCACAATAAACGAAAAAGTGATTATTTTTCATGCGGTATGAAAACTATTGGTGGTAGAGTAAAGTAATGTACTAGGGGTTTGTAGTACTTATCAATACCTACAAAACAGTATACATAGATTATATCCATCTTTTTTGGTTTAGTCACAATAATCGAAGCAGTGATTATTTTTCATGCGGTGTGAAAACTATTGGAGGTAGAGTAAAGTAATGTACTAGGGGTTTGTAGTACTTATCAATACCTACAAAACAGTATACATAGATTATATCCATCTTTTTTGGTTTAGTCACAATAATCGAAAAAGTGATTATTTTTCATGCGGTATGAAAACTATTGGTGGTAGAGTAAAGTAATGTACTAGGGGTTTGTAGTACTTATCAATACCTACAAAACAGTATACATAGATTATATCCATCTTTTTTGGTTTAGTCACAATAATCGAAAAAGTGATTATTTTTCATGCGGTGTGAAAACTATTGGTGGTAGAGTAAAGTAATGTACTAGGGGTTTGTAGTACTTATCAATACCTACAAAACAGTATACATAGATTATATCCATCTTTTTTGGTTTAGTCACAATAATCGAAAAAGTGATTATTTTTCATGCGGTGTGAAAACTATTGGTGGTAGAGTAAAGTAATGTACTAGGGGTTTGTAGTACTTATCAATACCTACAAAACAGTATACATAGATTATATCCATCTTTTTTGGTTTAGTCACAATAATGGAAAAAATGATTATTTTTCATGCAGTGTGAAAACTATTGGTGGTAGAGTAAAGTAATGTACTTGGGGTTTGTAGTACTTATCAATACCTACAAAACAGTATACATAGATTCTATCCATCTTTTTTGGTTTAGTCACAATAATCGAAAAAGTGATTATTTTTCATGCGGTGTGAAAACTATTGGTGGTAGAGTAAAGTAATGTACTAGGGGTTTGTAGTACTTATCAATACCTACAAAACAGTATACATAGATTATATCCATCTATTTTGGTTTAGTCACAATAATTGAAGCAGTGATTATTTTTCATGCGGTGTGAAAACTATTGGTGGTAGAGTAAAGTAATGTACTAGGGGTTTGTAGTACTTATTAATACCTACAAAACAGTATACATAGATTATATCCATCTTTTTTGGTTTAGTCACAATAATCGAAGCAGTGATTATTTTTCATGCGGTGTGAAAACTATCGGTGGTAGATTAAAGTAATGTACTAGGGGATTGTATTAATTATCAATACCTACAAAACAGTATACATAGATTATATCCATCTTTTCTGGTTTAGTCACAATAATCGAAGCAGTGATTATTTTTCATGTGGTGTGAAAAGTATTGGTGGTAGAATAAAGTAATGTACTAGGGGTTTGTAGTACTCATCAATATCTTCAAAATAGCCCACGATAAATTATAACATGGGCTAAGGTTTGGTCATTGTAACAGAAATAGTCATTAATTTGCGTGCGCTGCGTAACTAATGGGTTATATTTATTAAAATACAATGTATCACGAATTTACTCCTGATAAACGTCCACTATACCTACTTCTGCTACCCGTGCGAAGCCGGGGCGGGTCGCTAGTTAGTAATAAAAAAATTTCACCGCAATTTTAGTTCAATTGACAGCCTCGTTGGTGCAGACGGTAGTAACTCTGCTTTCTGTGCCGCAGGCCCCGGGTTCGATCCCCGGCCAGGTCAAACATTTGTTTGCATGAACATGTCTGTTTGATCTGTGTCTGGGTGTTATAATCGTATTTAAGTATGTATATCAGTCATCTGGTAACCATAGTACAGGCTTCTAGCCTAGTTTGGGACCACGTGACCGTGTGTGGAAAAAAAAATAAAAAAAAATTAACTTCTCCTAAGTAGATACTCTTTAGATTATTTCTAATAAAAACAGCATCAATTAATTACATGATGATAGATTTGTAATAATTTAAGCCGCTTACTGTCTGTTGACAAAAACGACTAATTAAATGGATGACTTCGGAGATGAGGAAAAATTACTTTGCCGATGGCAGTCAAACAGGCCGGGAAGCTGACAAAATGCCACACCGATCCACCAAATTACGTAGTAATTGAACGGAATTTCAGAACGAAGCTCTTGTAATGAAAGCAGATAAAAGGAGAAATGGAAGAGAGGGGCTCATTCAATTCATTCGTGAGCTCAACCTGACACCGACTTAAGTACATAGTTAAGATTTAGCCAGAGAAGCGCCCACTAATGTGTGCTCGGAAAGTAGTCTTGTCTTAAGAATTGGCCTCTTAAGTACCTACGGAAACTTGCCATCCATTAGCTACTTGTGAAAACACATTATAGTTTAACTTTTGTTTCTCTTTAGTTGGCGCTCGCAAACAAATGGGTACGGAGCAGGTATCTAGTTTCAAAGCGATTCAGTTCAGCAATCTAGAGAGGAATTAGTTTTGTGAAGTAGAAGAGACTTTCAAATCGGATATAAGGTCGGTGACGGAGGTTAATGTGAGGAAGGAGGGGGATAGTCAATTTTGCAATGGACGATAGCGCACCTCCTGTCCTGTCAACAAGCGAAACGTTTCAGCTAAATAACTCTCAAGGTGCTCGGCCTAGAGACCACGCACTTTACCCGATTGGATTTGAGGTGACTCTTAAGACCTTAGATACCTTCAATTTTATTATCCAATCAGGTCAAAGGAAAGGTAGGTAATAATCCTGACATTATTTTCGATGCGACGTTACCAAAATAACCAAGTTTCATTAGTTATGGGATTAACTATCTATTTATATATATTGGAACTTGTGTCAAGTGATTGATAAAATTTTAAAACAAATACAGATTATTTTATGGAAATCTATGCCCCACAGCGGTTTTTACGTTGCTATGAAAAAAAAGTAGGTCAAATAGCGTGGCAAAAACAGCAAAGAAGATCGGCAGCCATCGGCAATATATGTTTACGTTAAATCTCTTGTATAAAAGGAATATAGGTATACATAGTCACAATCAGAGTAGTTCATAACACGAGTATAACTACATACGTATAAACATGAAAGCATCGAATCTGTTGCGTGAAAGCGTGATAACCTAAAAACATTTTAAAATTATTCGCTGACAGATTTAAATTCCAATTTTCAGAGCGCTAAAGGCTTCTGTCCTCTTTCTATTTTTATGGATAATTTAATAAAATAACACTTTTTATCCAGTAATAGGTAATTTATTTACAAAAGAAGTAACCAAAAAATCCTAAAATTAAATGTAATACGACATAATTATCAAATACTATTCGAAAATAAGGGCACAATTCTACAGCTACATAAAATATGTACTTACTATCTCCCAAATTAAAGTAAAACACTTCAGAAAATTGAACAATGTATGGTCGCTTTATGCTGCCAGAATATGCAAACTTACAGAAAAATATAGCCATTGGGGATATCGAAAGGTTTAATATAATTGTATATAATTGTTGTTGTATTGTAACTTCAAATAATATGCCCATTTCATCCGCTCGTCATTGGATTTCCTTGAATCATGGGATCAAATAGAAATTCTCGGGGAAGAAAAGATATTAATTTTGAAATAAGAGAACATTATCGCAGGAAACCAATACCCCGACGCAATAAAACGTATGAAGCGAGTGTTACTCGCATGATCACATCTCCTAATAAGTGGGATCCCACAACGCGTTCAATGTGGCGAAAACTAATATCTTCCATCTCGTTTCTGTTGCCGTCACTCCGGCGTCCGCCCAACCATTCAACCTTCAACCTCCTATACTGCTATTCATAGACAAACCAATCTAAAGAGGACGCTATAGAAGGGTATGCTTTCACTAAGGTTATGTAGTGATAATGCATAACAGCGGGCCATGCCTATTATCGTTTCATGAGATTTTATTTTTGCGCTTGATATGACATAAACTACGACATGTTTGAAGTCTGAATAATGCAAACTGAGCATGCGTGATGACCGCACCTCGCAACGTATTGGCGATTTTGTTTTCATACTAAAATATTTTTAAATAACTTATGAAACTTATGAAGTCTTTTGCATTGAGTCATCTGGGACTCTTTCCCATACACAAAACAAACCAACACACAAAATACATTAACTGAATTAACATATTAATATTATTTATCAAAAGTAATAAACAAAGAATCATCAAAATTATAAAATTGCTCTGAACAAGATTGAAGAGAACCATTTATTTCATATATAACCAATCTATGTGTCAACATTATTATTGTTTATTATTATTGTTTAGGCCTAATTATCGGACAATTAGCCGTGGGGTTACCGGCTTTAGAATAGTACCTCACCCTCTCTACCCGTGGTTGCCGTAAGAGCCGGCTAAGGGTTATGAGATCCAAAGGACGGGCAGCAGCGTCCTCTGTGTAAACCATCAAACTGCGCTCGCCAACCCGCCTGCCAAGCGTGGCGAGTATTGGCAACAACCCCCCTGATGGGGGAGGCCTATGTTCAGCAGTGGACTAGCAACGGCTGGATGATGATGATCGGACAATAACTTATTATAATATAAGGTACACAATAACTCGCCGTGTCGTTCCCGGCTATATATAATAGAGCCACCCCTATCTCATCCTATGGGAGTCGTGAGACCCGGAACTCGGACAGTGGGCAGCAACCCTCTCCATTTCCAAGTATTCCAGCTACTGCTATCATCAAACGGCTTGGTAATAGCAGTAGTTCCACCAAACTTAACTGGTGCCAAGCGTGGTGATTATGGCAAAATCCCCTATATGAATAGTTTATGGTGGCTTTCTATGAGGAAGGCCTATGTTCAGCAGTGGACGTCTTCCGGCTATTTGATATAACGATGATACACAATAACTTTAATGTCAATGATAGTTACGTAAATGTATATATAGGTAATGTCAATTAGATAATTATTTAATTTGAAAATTTTGCTCTCTACAGGTTAATACCTATATTGTATTAAAAATACCTATTAGTTACATACGATATAGGAGTAATACTTTGGAGATGAGTCAATATGACTAGGTTAGGTAAGGTTCACCTCACAAGAGAGAGTCAATATTTAGAAGAAAAAAATCTTTAATGAGACCAATTATTATTTCAAATGCATAGATACAACTACAAAGGAGGTTTTATTAAAATCATAGGTACACATTTTACCGCTCTACACGTATATAAAATCAGTAGTTACTAAACGAAGTTATTTAAAAAAATAATTATTATATAGTAAATTCTTGAGATCATGAGCTAACATTTATAATCAACTAAGCACGCTACCGACTTCCTCGATAGCGTAGTGAGTGTAAGCTCAACTGCCGATCATGAGGTCTCTGGTTCGATTCCCACGTCAGGCAAAGTTTTATTGGATTTTTCCATTAGGAATTATCTCAATGGCAGCCTTGGAGTCTGGAACTGTGCCCAGTAAATAGACTCGCCCCCTATTACATGGAGCAATAACATACCGGCGAAATGTGGGTGTACCTACTACGGGACTGAGTGCTTTGGCAGTGCCTAAATTAAAAAGGCGTGATTGTATGTTGTTTGTTGTTGTAAGCAATGTACAATAAACGTACAATGTACAACTTGTAAGCATGTTGTAAGCCTGGTGTAAGCCCTTCATTACAACTTTACAATGATATAGTTCATAGCAGTTTATTTCACCACATAATATTACGTGAAAATAAGGGATGATCAATTTCTTAGAGCCAAGCTTTTTCTACCGCATACACGGTTACACGGTTTTCTGAGAAAACGGCAATAAATTACAATTACCACGGCACGGTACGTACTACAATTACGTTCTACGAGAAGGATTTATTAATCGAATGACTAAAGCGCTCAGTTGCAATTTTACTCTTTATATTGTCCATTAGTCAAATACAGTAGGTAACTTTAGTATAAAAAATAACTGGATTACGTTTCATGTTAAGAAAATAATGGAAATATAATATTATATAACGATACAAAAAAAACCCCGGCAGGTTAAAATATTTCACTAATTATAATTCTATAGTAGGTATTTGAACTTTATTTGAAACAAGTAGATGCGATAAATATTTTGTTGAAGTTTAGAAAGAAAATGACATTACCAAATATTATTCTACCGTTCAATATGAACCGGCGAGTATTAAAATTAGTCACAGTTTTAGAGCGTGAAATAGAACGTTAGTACGGCTTGCGGTAAAGCGTGCGAACGACGGGGTGCGGTCACTTACGATCACCATCGTGACTATAAACCGAATTAATGGATTAGTTATTACCTATTACATTAACGCCCAATAAACTCTCGACATGCTTAACTTTACCCACTGTTTAATTATATATTTACTGCGGATCTCCTATAAAGATTTCCGTCACCATCATTTTATGACCTCTCTAGTTAGACCAAACCGTAGAAAATAATATTTAGAAATTTTAATTTTTAATATCTAATAGGGACATATTCGGACCCTCTCCTGCCCACTGGCAGCAGCACTCTCCGTTTTCAAGTAATCCAATTACTGCGATCACCAAGCCGTCTTCCAAGCGTGGTGTTTACGGCAAAATCCTCCCATATGAACAGTTTATGGCGTTCTAGGGAGCAGTGGACATCTTCCTTCTAATGATGGTGATGATGATATTGAATATCTATAATAGATGTTAACAAACAACGTAATAAATATATTTTCTGTTCTAAATGTATTATCTACTTCTGCTTATAAACTCAACTAACCCAATTTTATATGACCCTGTGTGTGTAAACGCAGTCTAATTTTCTTGTTTTGTTGTTGCTAATAATCTTATCTTACTTCTTACTAATATTATTAATCTCAAATCTGAGTATAATGTAAAAAGTTACGTTTTCATAAGGTGAACAAAACGCTATCGAGTTCTAACTTAACTCCAGCGCCATCTAGATAACATCAAAAAAACAGCGCTAGCACTGTTTTTTCCGTTGGTAATGGTTTGTTCCGTTTTCACGCTAAAATTACTGAACTATATTAGTATATTAGTTTAGACCCTGGAATAACATAAAAAGTACTTTGTATCCCGATATTCCCACGGGAACGAAGACTATGCGGGTGAAACCGCTGGGCACAGCTAGTTTTATGTATAATTTGACTAGATTTGACATACGTAAAACTACTAAGTATCGTAAGTAATTTAATGTTATAAACGAATGTGTATTGTAATGCACAAGCTAATCAGTATCGATGCTAGAAAGTGTTATATCTCTACAATAAAGTCGCTTCTACGCTTACAGATCTTATAAATGTATACAACGACTTTGAATGGGGTTCACATCAATAGACATAATGAAGCAAGAGGATAGGTTATATTATATATTATAATGATACCCAAAGCGAAGCGATATTAATTATACTAAAAACCTTGTAGGTACAACATATAGGCACATCTTATTATGTAAAATAATAAAATAATAATACATAGTGACTTTTTGTGGACCGACCTAGGTTATCTTGTTATCTAGCTGTACCATCCAATTTCAGAATAAACTAGGCAAAACTAGTTTATTCAAAGCACTTCAACGGGAATCCCACGTGGCCCCTATTTTTGCGTGTATTGTGGACAGAAACCTCACCTACTACAGCTAGGTTCTAACCACCAACTTACATTTGAATAATTTTCAGCGGAACATAATATTTAGTGTTTTGGTCTGTAGTTTTGCTGTAAGCATACTCATACTTACCACATTTAATTCAATTAATACTTTAGAAAAAAAAGTGAAGGAATCTTCTTTTATTAGTAAACAAGTTTATTAAACCTTAAAAAAATAAGTTTATTAAAACTTTAAAAAACAAGTTTTTTAAACCTTATTATTGATGATCATCAGTTATTCTCAACAGATACATAGGTGCCCTTCTTCAAATGATTAATACATGTATTCTAAAGGCAACTCTTTCAAGTTTGAATGATTCACCTGCTTAATGATGGTCAGCGGACACATTAAGTGCCTTTCTGTTGTTTTCCATCGTGGATTCAAATGTCCATTTCCGACCACGCAATGCCCACATTAAGGGAGTTCGTCAAGTGTCCTAGTCAATAAGCAAAAGAACTTATAATATAATGCTTTGCTCGGTTTCTTAGAGTTACTATTGAGGAAAATCCGTGCATAATAACAAATTGAAACTATTATTATCAACAGTCAATTAAGATGACTAGATAGTACATCTATAGCCACGAATAAAGCTCAGAACTTAGTGACACAATTCAGACTAATAACAGTTTTTGTGACACTAAACACGAAAAAAGCTTTTCCCGTTTAACGGAGCGTAAATGTGTACTCCATGTTACCGCCACCCTTAAGCAGACATTATTAGAGGGGTGTCGCGCGACCGTTAAATTTTGTAGCGATTTTTTCCTCTAATACCGTAAAGCTATATAGACTGTAGGTCACGTTGACGGCATAACTTGCGGCGCGGAGTATATTCGAGGGAGAAATGAAAACTTAAATTGTGATTTGCATCAATTGGAGTTGAATGAAGGTTTCTCTCAGGTGATTTGTTGGTCGGAGGGTGCGCAGTGCGCTTGTTATGTGTTTACTCTTTGCTTTGCGTCTTGGTTTATTTGTTTAAAAATGCGGGAACTGAGATGTTTGTTGTAGACAGACGCACATAGACGTTATACCACGTTATACCTTCTAATAAACTTAGCTTTGCACGTTTAATAAAACAGAAAGTTATTGTAAAAAATATAATCATAATTTATTTTTGAATTTGTATATTTTTGAACATAATCCCATCAATCATGTACTCGTAAGGCCCGAAATGCAAATGCCCTAAAAATAGTTCACGTAATTAATAATGTTTTAATTCACCCGGTCACTTTTGAATATGCTAGCTCTAAACCAACTTTCACTGTTGTGTGAAAAAGTATGTCGCTTTTAATAGTAATTAGCAATATTTCGTGAGAGGCATAAAGGATTGTCGCCCCTGGCCGCTTTGGTATAATGAAAAGCAGCGGTTGAGGTTCTCATGAAAGTTCTTAGATAGATTTACGTATACTAACAGCAACTATGTTAGACAATATTAGACAACATTAGACAATATTAAGATGGTTAGTTCTACGCATTATAAAGATTTTAAAGTATATTTCTATTATTACATTTTATTTATGTAATGAAAAAATTAGGCAGGTATACTAATAACAGTCTGCACTACCCTGGAAGCTAAGCATGCACGCGCTATCTAAATTACGCCTAGGCAATGGAGCCCACATACGTGGAGTTCACTTATGATCCTTCACCCTCGTAAATGCTATGTTACTACGGCTAACAATTATGCTCGTAATATCATCTTCCATAGCTAATAAATGAGGCCATCATGAATGACAGCCTGAACTACAGATTTTCCTACCCTAGTAGCAATAAATATCGACTTGGCAGATACCTAGTAGTTTTGTGGTGTTTTTTACCAAGTGAGCTTATGTACTGAACTACATCAAATTTGTCCAGGCAATGTCTCGGCACAAAGCGTCGAGGAACCCACACTACAAAGGGCTTAGGCTCGAAATGTTGCCGCCCTGTAAATTTGTTTCATTAACGGGCGAGCCTAAATTTTCTTTTACGCAAGTTAAATCCCCGTGTTTTGTAGAGCTCCGCTTACCAAAGAGTTTTTGTGAATAAATAACAATGGTTGAAATTGTAGGGTGTCCGGTAGATAGGCCCGAAGCTATTTTCTATGAATCGGATTCAAGTTTCCATTTTCAATGGTTATGTGCTTTCATTCAAAACATTGTTTTATTTGAATATTTTGGGTGTATTTTAAACCGAATTTACGCATGAATGGATATGATTTGCGTTTCTGTGCCACATAAATGCCTGTACCTAGATTCTAAATAATGGCGTAAAATATACATCTTTGTTGTCAACAAACGTGTACTAAAACTATTATGTTTACATTGTGTAACATATTTACTAGGAACGATCTAATAATACTCTATCACAGCTCCATTGTAGGTTTAGAAGTTTCTACATTCTACAGTAAAATAGTCTCGGAATTTATACTTAAACAATGAAAGCGGCTGATAATATCTTACCTGCAGATAAAAGGATTGCAGATTACCACATTACCGCCATCAAAAGCACACAGAGTGTTGTTCTTGATATAACAGCGTTAAATAAAAAGCTGTTTCGAGAACAAAGCGGTACGTGAGGCAAATTATTTATGTATTGCCGCGGTCGGTCTAATTACGGGAGCCTTTTGTTCTTGTAGCCTCCGGCGTATGTATACACAGTGTTTCAGCTCCAAGGAAGAGGTCGGGTTCATTTCACACACTGCTAGATTGTGGAAAAGGTGAGCGGCGAGAGGGCACGCCGCGGCCCAAGTTCACTCAGATTGGGGAAGCTACCTTTACGTTGGTCATTTATATTCAATGTAAGTTGCCACAAACAAAATATTTGAAAGTTATGATTAGGGAAAATTGAATATGTTTGTGTTTTAGTATTTGATTTAAATTTATACTTCTGATACAGCAATTTGGTACGGTAGTGGATTTATACGGTATCGTACTACTGAAAAATACCCTTAATAAAATGTAACTTTGTGTCACAATAATGAACAATGCTCAAGCCCATGTACTGCTGTTACATAAATGTGATTGTATACACTTGGTCGCTAACCACACTTTACTTCCCATCTAGTAACCTTCCATATAGTATTCCACTAGATGTTGCGATAACAGTAATGTAATGAGCCTGTGACTCACTTGCTTAAGAATGCGGCCACTTTGTTAACTAGCGCCAACAACGGTCTAAAATACTTGTATTTAACTTATGCAACCAGATGCTCTTACAGTAGATATTTACACAAACACTAATAACACGCTGTCGGTAAAAGCTGTTGTTAGTCTAGACAAACTAATTTGGACTTTTCAAACGCTCTTATCAGCTAAATAGTGCACCTTCAGACGCCGTTAACTCGGATTATAAGAAAATAAAACGTGAGCAGTTCCTAAAATGATTTCATTTACGAGTTGCGGAGGAATCTCGGTCCACGACCTCGGAGTTATGACGGCGAGGGAGATACTGCAATCACACTCGACGCAAAGAAACGGCATATGATATTCACACGCAATAAATATTAGAATAGGTGCAGCGATTGCGTGAACAGGTGTCGACTTATACCGAACGAAGTAAACCAGCCCCTTTACTTTTTATTTCAAGGATCATTTTGAAATTTGGCGAGTTTGCAGGTTATTTTACTGTGGCACTCGAGGGTAACATTTTATTACCGGCCTGCTCCTTATTCGATACTTTCAATCTTTTTATTTGTTGGACGTTACGCAGGTACACGAACCAAGCTACGAGTAAATGATTGGATGAGGCGATTACGTAATATAAAAGCTCCGAGAGTTGAAAGGTAAAACAGTATTATGAAAATAATATCATATTACGTATGCATTTTCTTTTGAATAGGCTCAAGGTGTGAAAATACAGTGTTTTTTTTTGTTTTTCTTTTATATTTGTACACTTCATATTTGAAAGCTAATATTCCTATTAATTAATTTGCCAAACATTATGAATAAAGCAGTTGCAGTGTACACAAAACAAGGAGTAAACTATACGTTCACTAGAAGTTCCAAGGTTAAGTTCGGTCTGCAAAGCTCCCAGTGCATTGTGAGGAGTAAAGAGCAATAAGTAAGCGTAACATGAGCGATAGGTGAGCGATTGTCACAGGAGTGATGCTCGCGAAGAGCCATACGGGGAGGCAGCGAGCGCGGTGGCTTACCCCTCACTCCCTTTATCGATTGCCCCAGTTGAGAGCGGAGCGGAAGTAATGATAGAGCGGGATGCAACCACTGCCCGATCCGATGCCCAACTCCACTACCTAGTAACTGTTAGTGCACTTGCTACACTAATATTTGTTTAAGATAATATTCATCTAAGGCAAATAATACTGATATACATATAGTTGATTACGGTCCTGCAAAGGTTTAAGAGTTTTACCATGATTTTATCTACATAATATAACTAACTACGGTATCTATTAGACATCAGGTTTACACTTTTTTCTTGTATAAATATTTCAACAAACAAAATGGTTTTGTTGGTAAAGGAGTAGTAAATCTCTTTAAATGAGTTTAAGGCTTGAATCTTCAAAGTAAACCAGTTATACAAGTAATGCTTGGAAATGACATCCTGCTTATATCCATCTGAACGCATCCCGTAATAGCTTCCTCAATCTCTGCGTCAAAGTTCTTATAAGGCGCTTCTTAACTAAGGCGCTAAGATAGTTAGTATAGGAGGCCCGGCAGGGTCTTAAAACTTGGCCGAAACTTGCGTAACTCGATCTCGGCGATCCGGCGGCTTCAATGCGGTGATAACTGACAATACGACTACGACATTAGCATAATAATAAAATAATTGGTGATAGCTCGAGAGCTGCACGATGTCTATCTACCTTACTCATCAAATTGCTCGAACACAATATGAAACAGTTAAGTTTGCAACATTGTCGTGCGTCAATTTTATTAATGGAAAACTATTGTTCATGAAAAAGGACATGTCGCATCGTAAAGAAGTTGTTAAAAAGCCATTTTTGTAAGAACACCCAAATGGCGATTCGATGTCCATCGTAAAAACGTAGTTCATAAGCCATGACGTTTCATAGCTAAGCCTATAATCAGTGATATCGATTTAGCGATAAAATGCGTCCAACAAGAGAGTGTCCTTCCCGCGCGGTAAATTGCGAAGGAATCTGAACCAGCGTTCACATCCAATGATAATAAAGTGTAAAAAGAGTCGTCGTTTTAACGTTCGCTTTATGGGCACTTCCGCAGATCCGTATAAGGTTCAGGATGCGCCAGCTATAGCCGCTGTTAAAGTTTTACCCCAATCGCTCTTGCTCATTGTCATCGTCGGATACCATACACAAACTCAATGTTTGAAAGCGATCTATCTCATCTGAAAAGTTATGCAACCTGCCACTGCTAAGGTCATGTGACTGTGACATTATTGCGTTGCCAATTTATTTTCTTAATAAGAAAGGGACTCTCACCAAAAATGTGATAATGTTAAATTAATGTAGAAAAGATACGTTAGGTAATTATGTTCAAATAATTTATTTATAACCGAAGTGTTATTAGTGAAAACAGATCCAAAGTCGTAAAACGAAGACGCCTATTTAAAGTGGATCGTTCTATAAAATAAACTTGAGAATCCAATTAAGAAATGAGCGGAGAAAGGATTTATTTTAGTCTCACTTTATTAGAGTACATAGATATAAAACGGAATGATCAGACTTTGTTGAAGAGTCTCTTACAATGGGTGATTAAAGTGTACCTTATACTGCGATTGTAATGTGTGCTCATTAAATAAACAGAAGGTAACTTACTCATCCTCAGTAATATAGGATAACTTTCACACAAGACTGCCTCGGTGGCGTAGAGGGCGCATGTTCGACTGCCAATCAAGAGGTCCCGGGCTCGATCCCCAGGTCAGGCAGTGTTCAATATTCGATTTTTTCATTAAGAATTATCTCAATAACTGCCTGGAGTCTGGAATTGTGCCCCCTATTTCATGGGACCAATAACATACTGGCGAAATGTGGGTGTAGCTACTATGAGAGTGGGTCCTGGGTACACCTCTGCCTACCCCTTCGGGAAAAAGGCGTGAATGTATGTTTATTTTTTATATACCTTACTAGCATACATTCATTATCATCATCTCAGCAATGGGACGTAGACTGCTGAAAATAGGCCACCTTCATAAATTTCCATCCAGTCAAGTATAAGCGTTTTGCAACCAGCGTGTCCTTATCAGATCGTCTGTCCACCTTGTGGGTGGACGTCCTACGCTGCCCTTGCCAGTCCGTGGTCTCTATTCGAGAACTTTACAGCTCCATCAGCCATCAGTTCTACGTGCTATATGCCCTGCCCTTTGATGCCACTCATGCATATTAATTTAACATATATATTATGCAATAATTTTCCGTATCGCTCCCCGATATACCTTCGGGCCAAAACTAAGGAGCCAGGAATAATATATCTGTGCTTCACTTTACAGAAAATTTCAAATAGTCTGCAATTTGATATGCACATTGGTGCTGTGTACATAAGATAACTGATACATAACAGTACATAGGACAACGATGCCTGGAAACTTCTGCATAGCCACCATGCGGCACCTTCCAAACAAACAAATGGTACCAAAGCTAAATATTGTAAAACAATCAGTTGAAAAAATTAAGCCCTTAAAGTTTCTTGTACGTTCTTCTTGTAGAAGTATCTTTCCAAACGCACGGTAGACTCATTACTGTTTATCTTCATTGATGCACAAAAGTGTCAGATTGTGACCTACCTATTTGAATGATTTATTCATTTTTGACTTTTACTTTGACTTTGAATAAAATCACGCCTTTTCCCCGAAGGGGTAGCCTCTGCCGACCAAGGACCCAGTCCCATAGTAGTTTTACACCAACACTTCACCACAAGTGTTTTGGGCCCATAGTGGGCGAACCTATTGCCATCTACCGGGCATAGGCCCAGACTCTAGAATGTCATTCAGATAATTACTATATGAAAAATCCAATATGAAAAATCAAATGGACTGCCTCGGTGGCGTAGTGGGCGCATGCTCGACTGCCAATCAAGAGGTCCCGGGTTCGATCCCCAGGTCAGGCATAGTGCTAAATATTGGATTTTTCCATTAGGAATTATCTCAATAGCTGCCTGGAGTCTGGAACTGTGCCCGGTATATGGCAATAGGCTCGCCCCCTATTACATGGGACCAATAACATACTGGCGAAATGTGGGTGTATCTACTATGGGACTGAGTCCTGGGTACACCTCTGCCTACCCCTTCGGGAAAAAGGCGTGAATGTATGTTTTTATATATATGAAAAATCTAATAACACTTCGCCAGTAGAACTTGCGAGCAACGTACCTGTATACGTATATAGGTACATATTTAAATACTTTTCAGTGAAACCGCGAGAACGCAACTACAGCCCATCAAATCTGAAAAGTACCGTTTGGCGTTTCATCTTTTCAAGCAATTTTCAAGCCGAATTAACTTTGCATAGGCATAACTCACACAATTTTAATAACCTTTACTGTAAAACCATGCTTTTATCAATTTATCACGATATTTTCAATGCTGGCAAAAATATATTCTATATAATCATACCAAAAAATCTTTCGTTTCAACAAACTATTTTTCATTTAATATTTTTGTAGCCACCAAAAAATAAAAATGTGATTATATAAAAAGATTTTTCATTAACAAACGAATTAAAACTTTTTTGTTGAAGTGAAGTATGTTGGAATGGCAAAACATTTTCAAATAGTAACTCTGATAATATCGTTTTAAATTTAATTTTAAGATATTTTCGGTTACTACTTCTGTGATATATAACTGGTTAAGTGTAATTTAATTTAATTATTAGGTAATATTCATATTCGTCACAAGTCTGTTCATTTGTGGTCGAAATCTCATAGAAAGAGGACAGAAGCCTTTAACTACAAATCTCTAAAACAAGGCAAAATAAGAATTGTCAAACCATTTATATAAAGAAAAAGGGAGGTAGGATACGTTCTCAAACAACGTAATAATAATGAAGAAATGTGTCAAACGGTACTTCTAAGAATTTATGGCGTATATTATGATAAAATAGGTGAAAGTAAAAAATATTTAGTAGCAAAAGTACGCGTATATCCATTGATTTTAGAAAAGGGGAGATAGGGTAAGTTCTCCCAGCGCTTACTCAACAACTGGCACGTGTAATTTGCTCAGTATACAGTTTGCATAGTGTAACATAATGAACGACAACGATAGAAGCGTACTACAGATCCAAGTGCGACCAAGACAACAATATTAGTCGCTAGTACGACCTCACTTTACCGGCGTACGTGGACCTAATGGGACCTAACTTAAGCTTTCCATTTTCAAGAAGCCTCATCTCCCTTTTTATTTAAATCAATGCGTATATCTAAAAAACTTCGTAGATAAGTACATAGGTAGATAAAAATAATATCAGTGACCTTGCGGTAATATAATAAAAGCTATTAAATACGAGTAGGTATATTATTACTCGGTCTCCAAACAGACCCCCGTCTCCTCGTTATAGGGCCGACATTTCCGGTGGCTATTAAATTTTTACGAGTGAACTGGCGAAATGAATGCCTAAATTAGGTTAAGTAGTATACCTATTACAAAACGCATCGCCAGATGTTTATATACCACATTTCTTTTTTAATTTCATAAGTACAAAAAATTTGGCATACAAGACTATTATAACCACAGAACAGGGACCTAAAATTCTGTTCAAAATGTAAAAAAAAAATAGTTGTAGTGGTAGGCCTCTTTTGCAGGGGGCCGCCTGGGGAAGTACCACACCTTTGCCAGTTATTCATCCGCCAAGCAGGTAATGTGCAAACATTACTGTGTTCCGGTCTGAAGGGCAATGTTACCAGCGAAATTACTGGGCATGACGAGATTCAACAACTGATATCTCAGGGTGACAGGCGCAGTGTAGTGCCACGCAGAATTTTTAATTTTAAAACACTGGGTGGCACTGAGTCTGATATGGGCAATCATGATGCTTACCATCAGGCACTTGATTTGCTCGTCTTGTCAATCACTATCATAAAAAAAAAAAAAAAAAAATGATAACAACCTATTCTCAGACCTACCGAGTGTGAATATAAAATTTAATCAGTTTTTAAGCATTCAAATTTTAAGCCTTCACAGTTTATAATATGATATATATATAAATGATATCGAATTCTATTACCTCAAAAAGAGCGTCAAGACTAATCTAACTCGGTAGGTATACTCCGTAATTTTATAAAGTAATAATCAATTCTTTATCGTTACGAGGGCACAAGTTAAAATCGTTTACGATATTTTAGTATCGAGAAGCCTTGTTTAATAAAGGTACAATAAACAAAGGCAGGGTAAAGGCACCTCTCGATAGATTTTCAGGGTTGTGGAAGAGCGAGAATCGGCATTCCGAGCACGTGCTCGTTTCTTTGTTTCTCCTATAACGAGATATTGTGATTCCTTCCATTATGACACCACATACACAGATGATTCGAATATCAAACACCGCGTTAGATATACGTTTTCTTATTAAGACGTTGTATACGTTGAATAATAATGAATAATAATACAATGTTGATGAGCTCAAAGCCCTAGAGCTCACTGGAGCTTTAGTATATTTTATTATCCATGCCTAATTTGACAACATTTCTCTTAGCGCTAAGCTAAAATATGAGTATTATTTATCTATCCAGTAATCACAATAATAATTATTGGATAATAATTCAGAAAAATTATAGTGATTGTTACATGTACGGATTCGTGAAAAGTTGCGCGTATAATCTCTTCTCAAACCATTTCATTAAAGTGTGTTTTAATGAGGCCCATCCATGTTTAAAGGTGTAATGTCGGTATGATTACTAATTATAAAAAGGCTTACCTGTTCCCGGCTTCCGATGTCTCGCCTAACAGCATGTTACGCAACGTTCATTACGTAACTCAGATAAGCAAGGGTGGAATCCTATCTTATTTGCACCGTCGGATTAAAATTAAATTTTATAATACCTGGTACAATCGCGCCACCGACGCGACGCTGTCATTGCCACACATAGAAATCTATGCTTGCTTATTGTATAACATCTTAATTTAATTTCATCTGAATTCATAAATGTTAAAGGGTGTATTCAAACAGTCTCACTTTCAAAAGACACGGTTTTCAATTATTTCACATGTGGTGAATTAATTAAGATTTAGTAAATTACACGTTTGCGTTCTATATTATAATCTTGATGTTGGTATTTTGGTGAATGTTGGTTGGAAACTTATTGTTACTATATTATTAACTCGTTAAAATATGACTAGTTAGCAAAGTTTTCGTTTCTCAGGTCAGTCAAAATATATAATACTAGCGACCCGCCCCGGCTTCGCACGGGTAGCAGAAGTAGGTATAGTGGACGTTTAACAGGAGTAAATTCGTGATACATTGTATTTTAATAGATATAACCCTAATAGTTTACGCAGCGCACGCAAATTAATGACTATTTCTGTTACAATGAACAAACCTTAACACATGTATAAATTTATCGTGGGCTATTTTGAAGATATTGATAAGTACTACAAACCCCTAGTACATACTTTATTCTGCCACCAATACTTTTCACAGCGCATGCATATAATGACTTTCGATTATTGTGACTAAACCAAAATAGATGGATATAATGTCCGTAGACTATTTTGTAGATATTGGTAAATACTACATACCCCTAGTACATTACTTTAATCTACCATCAATAGTTTTCACACCGCATGAAAAATAATCACTGTTTCGATTATTGTGACTAAACCAGAAAAGATGGATATAATCTATGTATACATACTGTTTTGTAGGTATTGATAATTACTACAATCCCCTAGTACATTACTTTAATCTACCACCGATAGTTTTCACACCGCATGAAAATAATCACTGCTTCAATTATTGTGACCAAACCAAAAAAGATGGATTTAATCTATGTATAGGTACTGTTTCGTAGGTATTGATAATTACTACAATCCCCTAGTACATTACTTTAATCTACCACCGATAGTTTTCACACCGCATGAAAAATAATCAATGCTTCGATTATTGTGACTAAATCAAAAAAGATGGATATAATCTATGTATACTGTTTTGTAGGTATTGATAAGTACTACAAACCCCTAGTACATTACTTTACTCTACCACCAATAGTTTTCACACTGCATGAAAAATAATCACTGCTTCGATTATTGTGACTAAACCAAAAAAGATGGGTATAATCTATGTATACTATTTTGTAGGTATTGATAAGTACTACAAACCCCTAGTACATGACTTTACTCTACCACCAATAGTTTTCACACCACATGAAAAATAATCACTCTTTCGATTATTGTGTCCAGTAGATGGATATAAACCGAGATTTTTCTCGTAGGATCGTGTCATTTTGATTTTGACTAATTTTGAAAAATTTTATACGTTTTTACTAGTAACGAAAAATTAAAGCGTTTATAAATCCACATGAAGTGAAAGAACACAACGCGTATCAGGTTCATTTGAGCGTTTGCGCAAGTTTCCGCGTCATTTGACTGGCCCTAAACAAAACGCCTGTCTGCGGCATTTTGTTTGATAGCCTCCAAATCTGAACTTTTCCTACAATATTTTGTATTTCATTTTAAATTTTGGATAGTTAATACATTAATACCTTAATAGTAAACAATGAAATAGTTCAGCAAACACGAATTAAGCTTACACGTCTCGCGTGACATTAAGTGTTTCCGAAACACATTATTTTAGTTCCGAAAACTTTTACGGAGCAGCGCTTTTGTACGGTAGAAAAATATCGGTCTAGGGTATACGAGAGAGTCTGTTAGGCGGAATTTTTCTGTGCACGTGAGCAGTGAAAGGTATTTTTCGTCGCGGACAGAACACGGAAATGTACTACTCGAGGTGACAAAAACGCGAGCTTGAGACATACTAGTTTACAAAAGGTAGTCGCCCAAAAACCAATTTCTGATAGTATAATTATTTTAAATTCCCTGTAGCCGTTCTACGCTCTACTAGTATTCAAAATGCAATAAGTACGTATGAAATTGAATATGCACGAGAACGACGGCGAGGTTCTGAAAAAGAATGTTAAGAAAATAAAATCTACGAATGTAATTTTCCAGCGAAGAAAACTTTATTCCATCTGAATGTTTTAAACCTTTTGTATTCGTGGTCGGTGGTTATTACCGGTGGTTACCGGATGGAGGATAAAGACAGAGATCACGCGATTCATTCCTCTAATTGTGTCTAGGATTGTATTCTTTGCTATTAAGGAGAGAGACGAACAGAAAATCAACAAAGATTTATTTTATGGCAGACATCGAGATGGTAAACATTATCTCTGGGACACGTGCCTTATTAGCGAGAGTCATAAAAACAAACAACTACAGCCAATCACACTCGTGTGATATTACAAACCCGGGTATCGTTTACACAATATTTTGCTGGAGCCAATATTGGTCTCCTAATTTTGCGACGTGTTAGTACAATATAGCTTTCAGTTGTTATAAAGGGTGTCAAAACAGCGGCGCTCAAAAGGCTCGCTCTGGCTCATAAGTGTCCATTAGCAGCCGAGACTGATACTGTGTAACCCTATATGTTTGACATTCGGCAAGGGTCTGAGAGAAAATGGGACGAGAACGCTGATAGCGACGCATTTTCAGACTTTTTATTATCGGGTTATCCACTTTCACCCTCTCAGATATTTATTAAAATACATTTTTAATATGTGAAAGTAAATGAACAGGTAATCCCGATGGATGAAATCAAATTACCTTGTAATAATAATAATAATAATAATAATATAATAATATGGGACAACTTCCACACACGGTCATCTGGTCCTAAACTAGGCTAGAAGCCTGTACTATGGTAACCAAATGACTGATATTCATACTTATATAAGCTTATAACACCCAGACACAGATCAAACAGACATGTTCATGCACACAAATGTTTGACCTGACCGGGGATCGAACCCGGGCCCTGCGGCACAGAAAGCAGAGTTACTACTATCTGAGCCATCGAGGCTGTGTTTTATGTAGTATCCACTAAGAATAATAGAAAATTTTAAGTAGAGCTAGATAACATGTAGGTTCCCTAGTCATATTTTGAGCAGACTAAAAAATTTTAAACCATGGATTCTCGTACATGAAATACTCGGTGATATCTCACTATCTTTAGTGAGATAGAGAATAAAACTTAAGAACGACTTCCCAGTTTGCCCTTGCCAATTGGACATGAACAAAAGTACATGCAGAGGTAGATAGGACAATGGGCTAAATGCACGCAGCGCAAATAACTGGCTCCATTCAGAAAAGCCAGTGGCTTCACCGTTGCAATAGGGCTTTAAACTTCCAGATATTGTACTTACTGAATTGCTGAACAGTGTTTAAGTTTAAGCTTCTACATTAAATAGCTGGCAACATAAATACTGTGACACTTTAACTGCTGCAGTTTTCGGAATACAGAAGTCTAATGATTCAGTGGTACATTTTATAACATACTAGAGGCCCTGTGGCACTTCGTTCCCGTGATAATTTTGAAATATTTGTTTATAAATATTTGTAAATTTTTTTATGGTTATTTTCTTGGCTAACTAAGTAGTTCTATACTTACATATTTAAAAAAAAATTTACGGCCTAACTTAACCAAACTAAGTCGTCTTTTTGAGAGAGGCATTAAAATTATTTTCCATACGTACACATACAAATAATACGTTATGATGATACATTTAAATTGTTTTTTGTTTGTAACGAATAGGCTCCGAAACTACAGAGAATTAAGAATTGCGAAATACTCCGAACATACCGAATTTAGCCCAATCGGTTCGGTTTAGTTGTTTTTGCATGAAAGAGTAACGAACATCCTTCCATCCTCACAAACTTTCGCATTTATAATAGTAGGAGGATAGATTTGTAGGATAAAAATAGAATTATTTATCTCAAATCTCAGAACAATATAAAAAAGTTATCTTTGTAGAGGTAAACAAAACGCTAGCAAATTCTAACTAGATCACAGTGCCATCTAGCGCTGTTTTTTGTGTGTTTGTTTGATTCCTTTTCACGCTAAAACTACTAAACCAATGACGTTGAATCGCTTTCTTCTACAGATCCACCATCCCTGAATAAGCTTCATAAAAAAGTGTCCATCACTGACAATTACGCGCTTTGACATCTACTGACATCTACTGAATTTCTATTATTTGAATTTAAACTCTATTTAACTGATTGTTTTAAAGCCTAATTTGGATTGAACGATTTTTCACCCTATGAAGTTCAATGTTAAATTTGACACTAAGCGACGCGGGCGAACATAGGAGCATTGGAGTAGACTTATATGCACTAAAATATTTAGTGATTTAAATATTTAAATTTTTTTTACTAAATTAATCACTCTTATTCTTTTTAACTTTTATAAATATAAATTACAAGAATTAAAATTTAAAAGGGTCAAAAAGTTTTAAAATTAAAATGTATTTATGTTTGTAAAGATAATTAAGTTACATGATAGAATCTCGGTTTAATAGTGAGTACAGGTTCGTGGGCCTGATTCTTGCACGTAGAAAGGGTCTTTGACGATATTATTCTAAATTGATACGTGATATGATTACTTTTATACTCTTAATAAATAGTCGAAAGTCACAAAAATATTAAAATGTTATCATAAATGTAAAATTAACGAGAACTATGCAATGTAAACCAATTAGAAACAAAAAGTATAATATTATAATGCACAGTGCGTTATTGAGATAAAATAAACAAATATTTAATTCAATGTTTAAAATGTTTTCAATCCACTAGGTAATTAATGCCAAACCTTAATTTATGTAAAAAAAATATTTATGTTCGGATAATATTATCCAAAAATATTTAAAATGTAATCGACTTCATAGTTTTTCGATCGAACAAAGTGCTACCATAGAAATCTAAATAATGATTTTATACTAGAAATTTTAAAAGTTACTAATAGGGTACTCTTGTTAGATAAATACTAATAATAATCATCATTTTCATCATCATCAGCCGGATGACGTCCACTGCTGAACATAGGCCTCCTCCATAGAACGCCATAAACTATTTATTTATAATAATAATATCAATGAATAATCTGCTCTTTCGGCAGTCTTAAATTTTAAGTAGTATATTTATTAACCATAAGGTCAAAACTGTGAACGAAACAAGTGAGAGTATTCTTTTTCAACGCTTGCCACCCTCGCCATCATATTATTTAATTTATTCTACCTATTTTGGCACTGCTACATAAGCAATTCAAACATAGAGCTGAGCACATATTATAATATGTTTATTATGTTTATTCATATTACGAAGAATAAACAAATAAATAAATTTGGCACCATAATTACTTTTTATTTATTTATTTATAATTCAGTACAACGCTAGGACTAACTTAATGCTAGTGTAGAATTTTATACCAGTTATCCTAAAATAGAGAAAATGTTACAGAAATTTTACAAGCACATGAACGCTTGTCTGTCAACTTATCAGTGGCTGTATGAAAAAAAATTAAATCTTATTTTATTTTATTTTCTTTTCTATTTCTTTTATTTTCTATAAAAGTAAAATTAAAGTAATTTACTATAAAAGTCGGGAGATTTTAATAAGAATAAAACCTGCATAACTGAATTTTAGAAAAATATATTTTGAAAAAACTAATCTAACCACTCCCGCCTCTGTCTTTCATCACACCTGCCGTAATTAATCTGTGTATATGATGCGGTCATGTAGGTTGTCACAGTGATGATTGGTACTGGTATGCCAAATTACAAGTCCGAGTCCTCTAAAAATATATCATGTGTACTTTTGGACGTAGGGATGCATGGAACTATGAACGGGAATAGCCAATCAGGCTTGTTGTGGATTCACGACGATGTTAGCTATAAATTTTTTTATTATTAGATCAATTATTAATTAGCACTTTTGACATGAAAAAAATAACATATTATCTATACATAACATAAATTAATAATTAATTATGTTTACAAAATTTAACAAATACAGATCCTCCCAATCGGAGTTGTGAGAAAAATGAAACTTCATTATTGGCAATACCAACAAAATGGACGAATTATGGTGTATGACGGTGACAAATTGAATAATTAGGTCAATAATTAATTATAACAAATGTAATTTAAGAAAAATTCTCATTTTCTCTTCTTTGTGCTCCATTTCCCAGTCACCATTTTTGAGTCATCATCTATGAGTCGAGCTGAAAATCTTCTAACTGCTGAACCGATATTAATAAAACATAGCTAAGAATCGCATCAGCTTTCAAACAAAAGAAACAGCACCCAAATAGGTCCATTCGTTAAGGAGATACCGCAGGTGATGCACATACACGTGAAACTTACAACTCCCTTTCCTTTTTTAGCTGGGAGTTAAAAATATGCACGTACTAATAATACGTGAAATGTGACCTAATAATATGTGATATATAATGATAAAGAAACAAGATTTTCTTTATCATTCCAAAAACATTTTTAAAAGTGAGAATCACGCAAGACGGCATATTTTAATAAAATTTGAAACATAAAAAAACTGTCCCCTCGTAACAAACTAGCTACTAATTACGTATGCACTAAAAATTAGTACTCATATTATGAGTAGGAAAATTGTAATCGTATCATACGCGTTCTAGTGCTTAATATTTACATTTCTATGGGCGCTGTTGTCCATTTTATTGTGTTAAAAAAATTAAAATAAAATAGAAAAACGCGATATGGATATATAAATTCCTAAAATTATTGTAAATACATGCCTAAATTATGAAAAGCTATCGCTTTCACGCACGTATCTGTTGTTATTCGGTTAGCTTTTTACCTAACGCTGGCATCACGCGGTTGGCCTACGGTTGCCATGCAACTGACCACATAGTCTGGTAAAATATTGATTTAGTACCAGACTCCCGGCTTGGAACAGATTTTTGCACGACTGTTTCTCTTTGGTATCCTGATTGGTATTTGTATTGGATTTGGTATGTTGATAGTAGATAGCTTAGACCATGGAATAACACAAAGGGTTTATATCCCTAGTGGTTTATATCCCTATATTCCCACGGGAACGAAGACTACGCGGGTAAAACTGCGGGGCACAGTTAGTACGTAGATAACATAACATAACATACATTCACGCCTTTTTCCCGAAGGGGTAGGCAGAGGTGTACCCAGGACTCAGTCCCATAGTAGATACACCCACATTTCGCCAGTATGTTATTGGTCCCATGTAATAAGGGGCGAGCCTATTGCCATCTACCGGGCACAGTTCCAGACTCCAGGCAGTTATTGAGATAATTCCTAATGGAAAAATCCAATATTTAACACTATGCCTGACCTGGGGATCGAACCCGGGACCTCTTGATTGGCAGTCGAGCATACGCCCTCTACGCCACCGAGGCAGTTACGTAGATAAAGTATAATATTTCAGCAAATCCCTATGTACTTATATAACTATTAGTCGCACCTATTTAATACAGTTAAAACAAAATTACTCTTTTCACACCGATATCAGAGCTCTGATTGCCATTAGAAATTGAAGACCTGAAATCGAGCTTATCTTAGTTCCGTAACTGCACCTTAAATGCTTTGTACTCGAACATTTATAACTGTTCTCGTGTATAGCTCTAGATAATTCTAAATAGATATGTGAGGTAAATTATGCTTACAAACAACTTTATACTTGCAATGACACTAAATAACTTAGGTATATGGACAAATTCTACCGAACTTTATTTTGGCAAGACTATCTCAAGATAACTCGGTGCAGACTAGGCCACGCACTAATAACTACAAACTGAAACTACTTCCAATTTCTGGAGTCTGGTACTGTGCCCCCTATTATTAAATCACATCACTTTATCACACTATAGTCACACTCTTATAATAAAGGTAAAATTTTGTATGGTTATACATATAAACTATATACTCCGGTTTGGATGGATGTTTGACACTTTTTCAAGCTAAAATTACTGAACCAATTGGATTCAGTATATAGATAGTTTAGACCCTGGTATAAAATATTGATCTCTTGAAAGGTTATAATAATTACTATAACTATAACATAAATTTACGCCTTTTTCCCGAAGCTGTAGGCAGAGGTACACCTCTGCCTACAGCTTCGGGAAAAAAAAGTAAATGAACTACTATGTATCTACTATGGGACTGAGTCCTGGGTACACCCAGGACTCAGTCCCATAGTAGATACACCCACACTTCGCCAGTATGTTATTGGTCCCATGTAATAGGGGGCGAGCCTATTGCCATCTACCGGGCACAGTTCCAGACTCCAGGCAGTTATTGAGATAATTCCTAATGGAAAAATCCAATATTTAACACTGCCTAACCTGGGGATCGAACCCGGGACCTCTTGATTGGCAGTCGAGAATGCGCCCTCTTCACCACCGAGGCAGTCCTATCACTATATTTTATGATAATAATAATATAAGTGTTCGACAGTTTATCGCATTAGGTGTAAAGGTAAACTATTTCAGAAATAAATAAATAAATAAAATAAAAATAAATGACTCACTGACTACATGCAACGCCGAGCCCAAACCGCTAATCCTAGAGAGTTGAAACTTAAAAGATTTCGTTATCTGAACGTGTGCTAAGAAAGTATTTTTGAGTATGCACATTCTTAGGAGTTAAATTGCGAACGGGAAAACCGCTGAGTTTTACACCAGAACAATATAAAATTCCACTATAGTAGGTCGAGATGAGATTAGTTAGTTATCTTGTTAAATCGAAATCAATCCACACTTTAATTAATGAGGTCAAGTACTAAGTGTAGAGAGACGAATCAATTACTATCTCAAATCCCCGGGCCGAAAAACGGAGATATCGGTTAATCACAAATACATGACAGGCTCTCTATCAGTTAGCCGGAACCAGTGAGCCGTGAGAGTCGTCAACGGAACGGGAAGTCTGCCAATTATCTGCTGCCATTAGAACGGGTCTGTGGGGATCACTGACGTTTTTCACCAACACGGACAATCTATAACATTGTCGATGTATCCTTTGTTAAAAATTTTATATTTTTATGCATTGAATGGCCGTCATTAATTTAAGTGCATCATCATCATCATCATCATCGTCACCTTTTTGCAAGTATACACCTTGTATAGGCTCTTAAAGTGCAATATCACTAAAAAAATTGTAAGCTTTGAGCAGATACCCTCATGATCACCTTGCAATAATAATTGAATTCAGTAGAATGTTTTTTCATATATAATATTGTGTATTGTTGTTTTAGTTTATATTTTGGACAACAAGGCACATCTCTCTCTTCCTGGCTATTAATCCCACATGATGGTGGGGTCAGCCTTCCTTACTTTTCTTCTCCACTTTGCTCTATCGTTGATATTGGTTTCGAAGGCCTCGCACTCTCCGATGTCCCTTTGCGCTACATCTTTTAACCGTATTTTGGGTCTGCCCCTGGATCTTCGACAGTACGTACGTATGTAGTAAGTGACAAATGACCCATACTGACACAAAATAAAAATAATAAACAGGCACAAACAAAAACACCAGATACAGTTAGATAAAAACATAACTGGAGAAGAGTATGTGTACCTTCTATAGAACTGAGCCCTGAGAGATACAAACATCGGTATCATGTTTCATTATACTTATCTCACTCGATTATCAGGTATCACGATTGAATTTTCAATCGTTTTCCTTTCCACCATTAGTGTGTATGTCCATAATAAAATACGCAGTTCAAGGAATCGTTCTCAGTGCTCAGGTTATTACTACCATAACAAGGCACAGAGCGTCGACCTCTTGCATCGATAAGCTATCAGGTTTGCGCCACGAAGGCTGCGATCAGTTTGCTTATCCACACAGTTTGCAACAAATTACCTTCATTGTGCACAGGGGATGACATGTTGAACACTTAAAGTCTGTAAATAGCCGGTGTTTAACGTCTCATAGAATATTGTGAAATTTCATTCCTCATTGACTATAGCATTTTTATTGACAAGCTTAGTCATCGTTCATGTATTATTACTGTGATCTTAGCGTTAGATCAGTTAGCGTTATATTTTTTATATAATTTATCTCAGTATATAGTATATAACTTCAGAAAATAACTAGTCACAAAAATTGTACATCCAAGTACAAAACAAGCAACGTTTTAAAATTTCAAAAACAGCTTTAACAATTCGGTTAAGATTTTGTAACTATTAATAACATTTTCGGAAAATAATACGTTATTATTTTTTTGTATTTACAAGGACCTAAAAAATCGATAAATATGGGTACCTTCCGGACTAATATGCATAAAGTAAATGGATTGACTGCCTCGGTGGCGTAGAGGGCGCATGCTCGACTGCCAATCAAGAGGTCCCGGGTTCGATCCCCAGGTCAGGCAGTGTTAAATATTGGATTTTTTCTTTAGGAATTATCTCAATAACTGCCTGGAGTCTGGAACGGTGCCCGGTAGATGGCAATAGGCTCGCCCCCTATTACATGGGACCAATAACATACTGGCGAAATGTGGGTGTATCTACTATGGGACTGAGTCCTGGGTACACCTCTGCCTACCCCTTCGGGAAAAAGGCGTGAATGTATGTTAGAATGTATGTAAATGGATTAGGATAATGTTTGTTAATAAAGTTCATAAAATGTTTCTCGTAAGACTGCGATTTCTTGAAACAACACTCGGTGTCTGAGGTACTTGTGAATAAAACCAGCATGGAGTCAGGTCTATTCGTATATATTTTCAATGATTGTACACGATGGATTATGTAAAACGACGCCCATTTGTATGTAAACTAATGGCGAGTGTCGCTGTATGGGGCGCGACAGCACCGGTCTTGTTGCGTTTGTTTTTCTATTTTATTTTTATGTAGCGTGATATGGTGTTTAGGAGCTTGCACTTTGAATCGGGCCATCACTATTCATGGCGTGCGAATTATTTATATCGTACATTATTTGACAAACTTAGCTATTCTGGCTACGTTTTATAATAATAATAATAATAATAATAATATGGGACAACTTCCACACACGGTCATCTGGTCCCAAACTAGGCTAGAAGCCAAGTTTTTTTATTAATATTACATACACGTTTAGTTTAAACAGTGGCGTAGTATAGTGGGTGCAAGCTCGACTGCTAATTATGAGGTCCCGGGTTCGATTCTCAGGTCAGGCAAAGTGTTAAATATTGGATTTTATATTTTTATCATATTTTAGTCCAAAGTTCTTCTATTTTGGATTGAAATATAATTAGGAATCTAGATAACTAGTGTCTAATTCCGAATAACGTCATTAAGGGTTTTTTGATCATTAGTATACGGTTAAGTTAACCATTTGTCAAACTAACTATAGTTAAATTTCTAACCAATGGTTAAATCGTGTAGAAAAAAATAGGATGAAAAAACGAATTTTGTCGAATTTTAACTATTTGTCAAAAAAATTAACCATTGTTCGACTTAACCAGTGATCAAAAAACCCAGCCTAAATGTTGAAAATATGCTCTAATTTCAAATGATTTAATTATCACGTTTGTATGGGGAATCCTCCAGGTGACGTCCTCCATAATCCAACATGTTGGACGGTCCAAGATGGCGGACTAGCTATTTTTGTGTGCACGCCCATGATATGTGTATCAAATAATAGGGTTTTCTGATAATACTGTATTTTTAATAAAAAAAAAATTATTAAACGTGATATGGAGTTTGGGTGAGTGCACTTTGAATCGGGGCCATCACTTTTCATGGTGTGTGAATAATTTGTGTCGTACATTTTTTTATGAGACAAACGTAGATATTTTTCATAGTAAATTTTGATTTCGTTATTCTTCATTTTCACATTTTGTTGTGCCAGTTGTTCAACTTTATGAGTACGCTTACCCAAAGGGTATTATTTATTACTATATCTTAAGTCGTCGAGTCTCAAGTAATCGTCATTGGTTCCCCAAAATTTGTATGGGAAAGAATTTCACAGAGTTTTGAATTTGATTGATAGACAAAAAGTATTTAACATACGCCTCTTAATTGCCTGCTTAGAATTGATTGGCTCCTTTATCTGCTGAATTCAGTAGAAAAACAACTTGTTACAAAGTACGAACATGTGGGAGTAACGAAAGCGCAGAAATATGCGTGTATACATTTAAACACTTCCTGTCCCATATTTGTACAACTACCCGTGTAGGTACTTTATATAGGCACCTGTGAGCGTCGAGGAACAATCGGCTAACGAACGCCGAGCGAAAGCCAATACGATTTGTCTGCAGCGACAAATTGCGATAAATGCATAAGAAATAAAAACATAGAGGGCGCATGCTCGACTGCCAATCAAGACGTCCCGGGTTTGATCCCCAGATCAGGCAAAGTGTTAAATATTGGATTTTTCCATTAGGAATTATCTCAATAACTGCCTGGAGTTAATTTGTAAGTAGCTTTAAGTTAGTGTAGTATAATATTATGTATATTAGTTAGTGTATAATGGTTCTGCATAAGCCATAGCAGCAGTTTATGTAAGAAGCTAATTAAAAAAAAAAACTGCCTGGAGTCAGGAATTGTGCCCGGTAGATGGCAATAGGCTCGCCCCCTATTATTACATGGGACCAATAACATACTGGCGAAATGTGGGTGTATCTACTATGGGACTAAGTCCTAGGTACACCTCTGCCTACCCCTTCGGGAAAAAGGCGTGAATGTATGTTTTAATAAAAACATCCACAACGATTCTTGTACATATAAAATGTCGATATGCACTGGTAGTCGATTACACCGAACTGCGAGCTTTTTATTAGCGAAAGTTACGCGATTATTACGTAGTGAACGACGTTCGATATTCAATAATCTAATATGCTGAATAATCTAATATACTAACCAAACCACATCCAGATTATCCTAGGAAAGCCTAGGGCATATTGATTTCAATTCTTCTGGGCGTGGCGAACTTGCATATTTTTACATCATTTCGTATATTTTTAATGGGATATTAGTTATTGTGATCGCGTTTGTATTATAATATCTACTACATCCTTACAAAATCTAATACAAAAGGAAAAGTAAAACATTAATTCAATCGTCTACGGTCGTAGCACGTAGCTCGTAGCTTCGTAGCTCCTCGTAGCTCGTAGCAAGCTGGTATTTGCGTCGGCTGCAAGTGGCGATATTTCAACACCCACACGCTGTTTGTGAAAACTTTATTCACGTCAACGGCTGCCTGTCTGTCAACGCTAACCAGAAAGTGCCAGAAATTCCCCATTACAGAGTACACAATTCGTTTGTAGCTTGCGAGTTGTTGCTGAATGTTATCACGAATAAGTTTCGTATTTGCAAATCAAAATACCTTTTATTGTGATAAATCGCAAATTAACAGAACTACTTAATAAACCCATTGTAATTTTATATTAGAATCCAACAGTGATAGAATCGTCCAGTTGTCTCCTTGTCTAAATAACCCTATTTATAATAACGTGAATAATATGAATACCTACTTGCATTGCGGTGTGAATAATTATCTTTTATTATAGACACGGAACAACCAAAGTTGTTCAAAACTTAATTTGCATTTTTTACTTTCTTACATTCTCGGAAATTGTCTCGTATTTTGGATTCCGTTCATATAGCACAATTATGTAAAACGCGGATTTTATATTATGGGGGGCTTGACGTGTATGTCATTAGTACAAAGCGGTTGTACCAGGCCCGTCCTTTTAGAAATTCCTTCCGCTCGTAAAGTACCGGAATCCGGCGTATAAAACTTAAGACCGTGCAATACTTAAATTCCTGTCTCAGTGACTCTTGCCACAAAATAAAGCCATTGTCGGGATTCATTATTATTTTAATTAGGGAACGTTTTAGGAAATCTGAGACGGGTTCGGTATTCAGTTACCAAGCTATAAGTCTCTAAAAAATTTGAAGTGCGACAAATTAGCTTGATATACCTGTAGACTATTTATTTCTTCACAACATCAAAGTTCACCAACAAATAACACAGTCAAATAAGTCCCCTAACCACAAACATGATGATGTCATAATTTCTATAGCGCTCCGTATCGTGCCCTTCCCGTTACCTTGGAAACTCTGATCCGGTTTTTAGAAAAGGAAATTACGGCACACGAGCTTAATTTACACTTTGATGTTGTTAATTATCCTCTTTTCATAGAATTCTTGTATGATCGCGGTGATGTCATTTTGTGCCGTATGTATTATTACGTCCTAAACTTGTACATATATTTCACAAAGATGAAAATAATAAAAAAGTAAATATAGGTACATACGTAACCACTAAAGCCTCAAACGCACACTCAAAACAAATGCCTGTTTATTGATCAAGAATCTAGAAAACATTTCTAAATCTGAATCCGACTAGTTTTATGAGAAGAAAAAATCTTGAACATATATATTTTTTATACTGTACGCCTACAGTGTATTATCGATTTATTGTGGTTGTAAATTCATAGGTAGGCAAATGATCGGGCTTTGTCGGCGCAGGCTTGCAAGCAGCGCGGGCGTGAGGCTGGCACGTGCACGGATGGCTGCCTTCGATCGTACGCGTCACTATTTTACATATAAATGGACGTCGCGCCATAATCCGTCTAACACAATGGCTTTAATTTATTCCATGCTTGTGTGCGTACACGGATGTGTCTGAAATTCGGCGCGAATGCACGTCTGTGTGTATAAGCGATTCCTACAAACCAAAGCTGCAATTTAAGGTGTGAATTAGTAAGATGGATTGATTAATCATTGTTAATTATTTGTCTCCAAATGAAAAAATACTTAACAATGGTTTATTTATATATTATATACATAACAAAGTTTTATTGTGTAATCGTGGATCGTGTGTGGTAAATCAGATATATGTGGCTAACCCTAAAAATGTATTCGGTGCAGTTTACAGATACGCGCGGAAGTCTCACAGTTAAGAGTCGCAGGCGCCAAGAGTCATGAGCTATGAAGATAGTTTGTCAACGGAAAATACTAGTAAATTAGTAGGGAGGTGTTTCCGAATACAAATCCCGAGCACGACTCACGCCGTTTCAGGGTAAAAGTGAGGCACCTGCGCTAAAAGTTTGTGTAATTACTCGGAACCACCGAATTAATTCACAAAACTCTGACCTGTCTCCAACAAAATAGTTTTCGATGCTGGAACAAGAACTGAGCATAAAATACGCTTTTTAGCTATTTTGCGAGCTTGGATTCCTCATAGCTAACCTGTTTATGGCAGATATGTTATAACATTCATAATACAGTATTAAGTGTGTTTAATTAACGAATCCTCAGGGAAAATTATGAATAACTAGCTGACCTAGCTGCACTTCGCACCGTCTTGAGTAGCTGAAATACATAATTTACTTTTACAGATAATTGAAACTAATATGTGTACAAAAAAAAATCATAAAATAGTAACTTTGTAACCTACTTCTTTCAGATTATGATCTAGGTACCTACTCACCAATACAATTTTATTAGGATTATTAGGTTATAAAAAATGAATGAAATCAGTATAGTCGTTCTCAAGCTGTGGCGTAACAAAGGGAAACAGGGATTCATTTTATGTAGGTATATAATATACTGTCAATTATTATTAAATATTTTATTTCACCTAATCGAAAAATAAAAAATAACCTCTTATATATAGCGAAATTTTGAGAAATTATGCCAAAAAAGACCTTTTGCTAAACTGACCTCTTTTTATAACATTTAAAAGAAATACAACTCTTCGTTCCACCTCGCGTACGACTTCCTCGCGAGTTTTTTTTACAAATAGGCGTACCTTTTCATTCACTGTATGTTTCTAGTTACAAACTTTGCAAAAGCAGTTTTAGTTTTGCTTCGTCCCTTAGAGGGTGAATTTTGAGGGTCAGTGCTTATGACACTTTTGACAGGAGCCGTGTGCCGCCTTGTTCACCGTGCATCGTGCTAGGAATCTAACAGCTGGGATCAAAACATAAACTAGTTATAATTCTGCATATAAATCGCTGGGGTTGCGACAAGTTTGAGCTATAACGCAAAATTTTAACAGCCGTTAGCATTTAGATCCAACTCTATAATAAAAATTATTTGAGATGAGAAAAAAGCGACATAATATTATTATTATTATTATTTCATATTAATAAATAATTTTGAATTCACTCACTCACAGAAAAGCTTTTCCCAAGTGACACTGTTAGTCAAACCATAACCTAATTTTTGGATTTTCAGGTCGCCAAGATTGCAACAGGCCTGGAACATGACCTAATGACCGCCTCCCACATATCTTATAGAAAGGGACCCTATCATCCGGTACGGTAGCGACCAGGTGATTAAAATCCATGCGTGTTTCTGCTGTGCCATGGACGCTCCATAAAATATACTCATGCTACAATAAATTGGAGTTTTTAAATATACACCCCAATTTGTATATTAATCAGGATTGTAGAATTTTCTTTCTAAGAATGATCTCCAGCGGTGCCGCAAATAACTTTGAAACTGGCCCAGCCACGTAGATGCGCATGACGTCTCTTTGAAGATAAAGACGGCAGATAATTTTGCAATTTTCGTGCCGAGACCTTTAGGATATGTACTCGTACCTCCACCTGCCTCTCATACTCTTTGATTAACTTTTGATGGAAAGCAACGAAAAGTTGTGCTAACAAATTAGTAACGATAGAGTTCTGAGTATGATTTTAGCCCCTATTGCCAATTTAATTACAATATTTCCATTAATAGATCCAGATTTACAATAATAATTATTAATTACACTATACCAATATTTAAATAACGTTTCCATAGCCAATGTATCGACATGAACTTTGTTTATAGAAGTCTTTAATGGTATAGAAGCTGATATACATACTTATATAAGCTTATAACACTCAGGTACAGATCAAACAGATGTTCATATTATTTACGTCGTGACCATTTTCATTTTATAATTCCAGTCATCAAAATAATTATCAATTAATTATTAACCATGTACGTAGCTTGTATCGAAAGAGTTTAAGAGGCTGCTCTCTGATCTCTTCCGTAAATCGTAAATGGTTACTATACCTTGATGGCCATTATCCTACAGTTTCTTCGATTTCTATTACAGCCTAGTGTAACATAATAATATCATTCATAATTAGTTAAGTCAGCAAGGAACCTGTTTTTTCATATTCGAATTGGCGAAAATTACAATTATAGGTCCAGCATTATGAGTTGTTGTCAAAGCAATATTGCGTCTATGTCGTCGTCCACGCTAATAAAGATTGTGTATTTTGCGGAATAAAGACTTGGTACATCATGTCAGACGCGGGATTTTCGGCTGGTACTCAGCGGTCGAGTGTAATGTGTTATGAAGGACAGTTTGGGTTATAATCTGTGTTCATAACGACACAACCCTGTGTCAGGGGAGGTGCGGTCACGCGTACAGCCTATTCACTTGCCATTCACTAAGCTTTAACACTCCAAAATATTTGAGGCAATAATCATAATCTCGCATCTGTTGCTTTCAATTTTTTCTCGCTGAAATAACATAGACAAAATAAATATTTTGATTTTTTATTTTGGTTGCTACTCATCATAATATTATTATAATACTGTGTACAATACCTTCATTATCGAAGTACATCTGCATTTCTTTAAGTATTTTACTTGGTTACGACATGTATAAAATCCAAATATGTCCTTTGAAAATTTCTATGGGGCTTGCGCTATTAAGATGTTTCGAAAATAAAGTATAATAAAACAAGTGACAAGAGCAGATGTTGATATTATCTTCTCACATCACAACCAAATATGATGAATGTGGGTGTATGAAAATGAACACGTCAAAACCTTGACAGCCCTAAAACATACATTTGTCACTACGATTATGTCAAACACAAAAATAATCCTGTCATCTATTTGGCGTGTGTCGTGAGTCGCGGCACCCCTGCCTGTGTTCGCGACTTGCAAATTTTAGGGAGACTCTTTGCGAGCAACTACAAACACTGTCGGAAGATTATAGAGTGTTCTGTATAGGTTGATCAGACGTTAATGTCGTGATGTTTTCAAAAAGCGTACAGTGAAGGGCGTCCGTTGCCATGGTTAATAATACTGCTTCCTAATACTTCACCCCTGGAACATGTTGGTGGGTAATTTTCCTCAGTCGTTGCGTTAGCAACAAGTCCCCATTTTATTTAGCAACGCTTTTATATCATTTTTTATGCTTATAACTTCTCCACAAGCGCACGCCTCAAAAGAAGTCAAAAGCATTACTTTTCAAAGGTGAAATCGCTTTGATTTCAAGCAGACTTTTAAAATGTCAAGAACACACTGTAGACATGTTGATTAGCATATATGGGCAAAACAAATTATATTGGTCAATTGAACTGACTACTGCTGAAAATGATATTGAACACTTTTAATATATGCGTAGATTTTTTACATTATTTAATTCATTGAGCAATAACACATAATTTAGAAATGTCTATTTTTATTAAGATCTTCTAAGGGCCTTGTCGGTACAAGGTACAGATTGTCAGTATTCTTCAAAGAGAGCAAGCATCAACCTCAATACTTATTTATATTAAGTACCGAAAGTAATTAAGGCGACGTCAGCTTCAGCAAAGCAAACAGCTGTAAAGCCTGACATAGAGGGCGCTGGCTATACCAAGTAACGTATTAATCAAACAGTGACCACGCCCAGGACTTGTCATGTCGCGTATTTATGAGTTGTAAAAGGGACGTATAGTGACAATTTATTCGTTTATTCATTTGGACAGTCTTTAATTATGATAGCTTATCTTTTTATGAACAGAGTTTAAATAATCTCCGTAAAACTTTTTGGAAAATATTATCCTATCGATTGACATTTTGATTAACATGATAGTGATCGAGCACTGTCTTCAGTTCTATGTAATAGGTATTCATAGAGTGACAGTTTAGTACGTTCGATGTTATGAATTTACCTACCGCCATTTTGGAAAAATACCAATCCAAGATAGTTCCCGAAGACTATGCTAGGCTCAAATTTAAAAACTTATGCATATGCAAATGTGATTGCCGTTCAATCCGATCTCCAGTTCAGTATCTATCTAAAATACGCTTCACTAAACACGATCGGAATGATTTAATTCCTATGTGTACATGTACTCGTAGGAACGCTATGTCACCTTTAAGCATGTGACAAAGCTGTCAAATGCTTAACAAATCTATAATATGCATCTGATTACCTTTGATAGAATTTCTATCTTTATATTATATGCATTTCAACTTTTCTTATCTACTCGAAGTTAATCACTAACTTTTCTTATCTACTCGAAGTTAATCACTGACAATGTGACGAACATGAACCTAGGCGATGAACTATGTCATACACTTTCTCTTTTATTCACAGGCCAGTGAACCTGCAAAATTGTACAATTTTTGTGCGTAAAATTTGCTTATTGCTCATCACTCACTGGCGATGCCGCTGCTACTTAAAAAGTTTAGAGGAATAACATTAAAGGATTAGGTATATTACATAAAGCTTTAATTATATATTTTATGTTTGGTGACTTTGAAAGAGCAGGCTGATTGCAATGATTCCACAAAATAAATTTCAGTAAGAATATTAAATACGTAAAATAAAACATTTATCATTCTCGTAATAATCAATTTGAATGCAAAATGTAAAATCATATATAAAAATCAATCACGAATCATGAGCCATTCCATTTTGCGAATGCAAGTAAACAATAAAAAGCATTAAATCGATAGTGCTGTTTCTTTTATTCCTTTTATTATAATTTATGCACGCGTTCATTTTTTTGCTGTCTCAAAACAAACACCGGGTTCCGTAGGCTATAAAAAGTTATCTATTTTTTCGGACTTTTTATACATAATAACATACATTCACGCCTTTTTCCCGAAGGGGTAGGCAGAGGTGTACCCAGGACTAAGTCCCATAGTAGATACACCCCCACATCCTTTTACAACTTTTTATAAATACGTAATAATATACGTAATAAAGCGACCTATTACATTATTCAATTTTCAGAGCGCTAAATTTAGTTCAGCAATGCTATATTTATGCTCTGAAAATTAGATGTAATGGTTGCTTAAATCTTAAAGCTCTGTGATGAGTTGGTGACCCTAATCGCAGTACACTTTGTGCGGGCCGGTCGTATGGCGTATGGTAATGACATGGATATCGTGTGACGTGCCCTGACATGTGTCGCCAGTGAAAATGAAGTCCATACGCGCGGTGTGTGAAGCGCAACTGACGCAATATCAGACCATATCTTTGGCCTTTGTCCACATATGGAATAAGTCTTCGGATGAATAAGTTTGAATAAGAATAAGTTGGATGAATAAGTAAAACTTGGGTATTAGTAAGCGTTTTATTTTTTTGTTTCAATGATTAAGTTACCAGGCATTTATCAATTGCATAATATTTTGTTAAATTATCATTCAGCAAGTAGATATACAATATGCATAATAAAATAGTTTAAATTGATGTAGTAAAGACGTTATTAAATTCTAACGTTGGCAGGCAAAAATGTATAGGGCCTTAAAGGACGGCATTTAGGGCAAAGTGGCCTTACGTTTTATTATAGCGCCCTACGCATGTTTATTGGATAGATATAGATAAGGTTGGTAATACACCAGGAACTTTCAACACTGAAGTCATAGGTGAAACTAATAAAAATAATTGGTCATTACATAATATGTACGAGTACCACTCGTAGTTTCATCTTAAAAGTAAAATTTATTTGAAACGGAACCTCCTTTCATCAGCGTTGAAATAATATCACGAATTCCCAAAGTCAGATAAAGAGCGGCACAACGCGGTGGTCGGAATTTATGCGTAAAGAGAGGTAATAGCGCGGCTCATTGGTTTTTCACTCAGTTTCTCAAATGTAGACGGATGAGGTCGTCGGCGAGCTCGCCCGAGACAATTGTCAGCCATCGCTCAGTGTCCCCGCTTATTGCTAATTCTCATCAGCTCCATTTAAATCTCGATCGATCTGAAGAATGTCGACCGCAGCTCGAAATTAAACTTTAACTTTAAATCCCACGATCTCTAAACTAAAGTTCAAGTTGACGAATCCCAACTGCCTAAATAGCTCCTAATCAACGAAATTGAAGTAAACTCAGTCAAATTCTCAAAACATTATTTATTTCTGAAGAAAGGCAGGCAATTTGGGCAGAAAAGTCGTAGTAAAATAAATTCGTTGTACCAATTAAGGATCCCTTATACCTAAATACCCTTTCAAGTGGTTCCGAGGAAGGAAGAGGGCGCGAGCGGAAGAAATTCTCGATAACAGGGAGTAAAGAGTGGAAAATTATAAAACGTTAGAGCCCAGACAACGTTTTGAGTGGATAATATTATGATTATGATCGTCGTGTTGGAGTCTGAAGTAATGCTGACGTAATAACTCGACAATATGGTGTTCTGTTCTGAAGGGTTTCCATTTCAATGTTGCTATTATATTATGATGATTTTAAGGCTCACATAGGTATTATTTTTTATTTGCGATCATTAACTATTTGTCACGGACAATTTGTTTATTTGTTGATTGATTAAAAAATCTTGGATCCGTGTTTTGTTGTTTTCTTTGTGATACGAGTAGGTAAAGAGCAGACGTTAAGTTATGTCAGAGGCCTTGTAGGAATCATAATGACCTGATACCTACTGACAATATAGGTTATCTACAAAAGGCGTACATGAATTAACTAAATCAGTGTAACTGGGGAAACCTGCCCCCTTATTACGAACAGCAGTAGAAGTGTGGAAAGCGTTTAATTGCCTAATGTCTGCTGTCAAACGGCATACAAAAGATGACGTTTGACAGCAGAATTTACTGCTGTTGTTACGCGATTGCATGTTCGTAATACCACCCCGGGTCTGTTATAGCCTCGGTGGCGTAGTGGGCGCAAGCTCAGTACAAACAAAGTGAAAATATGGTATTTTTCCATTACTTTTCTCAATAACTGCCTCGCATCTGGAACTGAGCCCGGTAGATGGCGATAGGCTCGCCCTTTATTTTTTTATTACATGGGATCAATAACATACTAGCGAAATGTGGGTGTACCTACCATGGGACTGAGTCCTGGTTACACCGCGCGATTGTGTGTTATGCTGTTGTATTAGCTGTTAAATTAAAAGTATTATTATTGGACGGAAACATATGTCGTATGTGGCATGAAACCACAATCAGAAATTTCTCTAAACCAGGTAAAATACTTACAAAATATATTGAAAACACAACATATATCGTCAATTTTTATTCATTACATAGCAAAATTAAAATTAGTAGAAAGCGTAGACGGGAGCCAGGAGGACGACCCGTATTAAAATATTATAAGCAGGGCATGAATATGCAAGAACACGGCTCTCGGCGGCGGTGGTTAACGATTTGCACGTTTTTGGACCACTTGCTAATTGCAAATGTGAACGAACACTTACGGCGAATGTAATTGCTTCCTCTGATATCGTATACCTTTTGTTTGCACTTTGATTTAACTCCGTCATAACATTTTTTTCAAATGTAAATTTATTTATTCTCGCTTATGGTGAAAGAGCGTTTCAATTTTCCAGTGTAAAAATATTATCGCTCGCTGTTCTTTCTGTTTTGTCAATTTCATTGCATTTCACACCACGTTATTTGGATAGTTTTAATTCTGTGCAATATTTTTTGTGATTGCTTTTGATACAATGTTTAATATTGCTCAAATGGCAAAAAATTTAAATTAAATACATATATCGGGAATTTCAAACTGAAATTGTTGCTTTGGCATTACTCCCATAAATCTTCTATCCCTTCGCTCAGGGTAGGTAGTATCATTACATTATCACATTAAAATTTAATCGTTTCACAACTATTACTTCAATCATTTATTGACTATAAATATAAAATCCATCCATAGTTTCTTAACTTGATCAAGCGTAGAGTGCGATCCTTTGTACTATATTAGCCGCTTGTTGCCAACAGAATCTATCTCGACCGTTTCAGTTGTGATTAAGGTTGGATTGAGGCGAGCTACCTACGTATCTATTCAATTAATGTTCAAGTCTGCCTTACAACATTGGAATGAAACAGTAAGATTATTTTTACTTACCTGATTATTTTTAACGCTTAATCTTTAAAAAAAATAACGGTGTTATTTCTAGACATATCTGGCCGTATAAGTTTGTCTCTATCAAAGACTTTTTTGTGAACAAAAATAACATATGGGGTTCGTTTAAAAATCAAGAGATGCAACGGTAGACAATAACAGTACGTTAGGATGCAGAGAGAGGATTAAATTATTGTTGTCTGCTATTCGGCGTGCGACTAACAATATGGCTATTTGCAAGCCTCTGCTGTTGGACAAAGCCTTTACTGTCTCGTCGTACAAAATCTCAACCAGAGCTAGACACTCCTTCAATTTATATTGCATCAAGCCTGTAAATTGGCTCTATTTGTACGAGTCCTTCGCTTTGAAAGCTGCGGGAGGTCGAGACTGTGCAACTGAAATATGGCTACTTGCAACGCGTAGGCCGAGGCAGGTTCGACGTATTGACCTGTCTGAGAGTTATTTATATCTGTACCATGTTCGCTATATTAAAGTAGACTATGATACTGTTATGATAGAGGTGAATTTCCAGAGGCGTATAACAATTAAATAGCTAAGAACAGGTTGTGATATCAAGGCTTTGTGAAATTATAAGGGCTTAGTGGTAGTACAAGCTCCTCTAAATGAAAACTGAACCGCATTATTGATACAGTTTGATCTATAATAGAATATTCAACTTCAAAGGCTATCGCGAAATAGAAGAAAAGTAACTATAGAAGAAATATAGAAAGAATGTTTGATTTCATTAAAAGTATATCTTTTTCAGTAACACACGATGGACTAAAGGTGTACTTTTTCGATCGAATCTTAAGAAGTGTTGAGTATGTAGAGAATATTAACATAATAATCTTACCACATAAACTTACCACAAATATCGTATGTAAGTTAAGATGTTTCAAATACGCAAAACCTACTGAACTGGTAATATCTAACTGAAAAATATAAAAAATAGTAATTGTACGACTTAAAGATAAAATATTAAAGGACAGGAAACAATCTTGGTAAATGGTAGCCATTTAGCAAGTAATTTGGATGCATTTCCGACTGGAAATTACTATCATTTATTGTTAAAAGAGGGACGAACACCACCGCATAGACCATCAAACTGGTTCAATTGTACATAATTTTAGTACGAGCTATATTATGCAGAACGGTTACTTACTTATATTTTAAAATCAATACCTCTTCATTACTATGTACCGGAGATGGCAATAGTCTCGCCCCCTATTACATGAGACCAATAACGTACTGAGTGCAATGTGAGTATACCTACTAAAGGACTGAGTCTTTTTTTAATTTTGTTTTTTATGATAGTGAATGACAAGACTAGCAAATCAGGTGTCTGATGGTAACCATCATGGTTGCCCATAAAAAATGTCTTGGGTACATCTCTGCTTACCTCTGGAAAAAAGGCGTGATTGCATGTTATGTTTATTATACTCGTATCTTTAATTACCTCTATATCTACATAGTACGTAAACATGGTCGCACCTGCCGTCTTTACCTTTAGATCTCTTAAATACAACGGATTTTAATACGGTTTTCATTCATTAATTCGACAGCCTCGTTGGCTCAGATGGTAGTAACTCTGCTTTCTGTGCCGCAGGGCCCGGGTTCGATCTCCGGCCAGGTCAAACATTTGTGTGCATGAACATGTCTGTTTGATCTGTGTCTGGGTGTTATAAGCTTATATAAGTATGTATATCAGTCATCTGGTTACCATAGTACAGGCTTCTAGCCTAGTTTGGGACCAGATGACCGTGTGTGGAAGTTGTCCCATATTATTATTATTATTATTATTTATATTAAACAATGAATTAAGTAATTCAAGAGCAAGTTTTATATTGCACTAGTGTAAGAACAGCGGCTTTGCCCGCTCGCAATTTATATATTTTATTCCAAATCTCCATCTTTTTTGGACCCCTTAGAATGTTATTTTTAAAAAATCCTTTTTTAGCACACGTCCAGATAACAAAAGGAAACTACATTCCAAGTTTCAAGTCTCTAGGATCAGTGATTTGGGTTCCTAGAAAAGATCGCTCTGAGCGATAAGGCCGCCAGTTGTTACTCTTTCTAGTTATAAGTTTTCTTTTTGTAATTTTCTGTTTTATTGTGGTACCAATAATGTGTTATCATTCATCGATTCATTCTGCGTTGCATTTCAGTCAGTGAGTCATTTAGGATTTTTAGAATTATAATCTATAGTGATAATGGTAACCGGAGCAAAGCAAGGTGTGTCGCTAGTTTTATATTATATGCAAGTATAATTATTTCAAATAATGGAATGCTTTATTGAGGTCAAATACCTATATCTTTGTAAACATTATAAACGTACACATTCAATATAATGTATTGAAATAAAACCAAACTTATTTACACGGTTTTAAACAAAGGCCCCTCGGCATCAAATTGCGTCGAACAGCAAATCTCGCCAAACTGCCTATAAATCTGACCATAAAAGTAAATCCCTACAATCAAATCGCAACGGCGAAAAAAGTAAGGTTGTTTGTTGCTATCTCCGGGGGCATACATGAGAATAGCAGAGGAACTATTCCGTCGGATAGAAGGTCCTCAGACCATGAATATAAATATACGGGCGCAGCTTGTGAACGAAGCTAACTAGATGGCAAGAGTCAGGCGGCAAGCGGCAGGGTAGACGATACCGATCTCTGATTTACACTGTTTATACATTTGATACAGATCTAACAAGCTCATACATTTGTTCTGTCAGTTCTATACAGAACAATTCTATAGAATGCTATGGGTTTCAAACTGATTACAAGTTTCTTGTGCGTTCTTCTTGTAGAGGTATCTTTCCAAACGCACGGTAAACTCATTACTGTTTATCTTCATTGACGTACAAAAGTGTCAGATTATGACCTATTTGAATAAATCTGTTTGAGTTTGAGTTTGAGATATTCCCGTTATTTTTCATAAATTCTTTGCGATTTGCGCACAACATAGTTGATTTACTGGTACAAAACTTGAATAAAAACATAAGGGACTTAATGTACGATTGTTTGTATCAGTTACTTAGCACGTATAAATGAATCAAAAGATGATGTTTGTAAATTAAATGCAAATTGTAAAATTAGTCAACCGACTCTACCTCTATAAGCTTTCCGGAAAATAGCGACAGAATAAAATGCAAGAACCCGGAAATGAATACGCTCCTGAGCAATATAATACGTAGCGTACGAGTATCACCAGTTGGTCCAGAGGATAGGCTACATACATTTTATAGCTTTCATTATGATCCCTAATACCGTTGCATACAGCTTAAATATTAAATTTGTAGTTCCAGTAGAAATGGAAAGTACTGTATACACGGTACACAGTTCGGACTGCCTGTATGTACGCATTCAGCATAAGAATAAAAGAGGCACAGTACATAAATATAATACGAGTAATAATTATGTACTATACTCAATTACCAAAACAATATTTACGTAAGAAATGCACAAACACGCTGACTTGAACTGTAGACTTATAAACTTAGAGACTTTTAAGTACAACGAAAACATGGGAGCAGCTGAAACACCTGAGAATGTTCCAGATTATTCTATTCACATAGTTCTATTCACTTTATTCATTATGAGTTTAACTATCAGCCAAACATAAGGTTGTTGCACAGTAATGAAGGTTCAAAATCTAGTTAGCTAATAGCGTGGTTTCAAGTTAAAAAGTACATCAAAAAGGAACAGTATTTATCCCTATCATTTTCTCGTACGAGAGGTGAATGTGAGATTTTAAAGGATTTCCGACAGCCGTATATGAAAACTTTTGGCGAGCTTATGCTTCACTTGTCAATATTATCTAATGCTATGATGATCTACTTTGCTTTATGCTGCAATACCGTGTTCCAAGTCCAGTCAAAGATAGACATGATCATTTTAGATTCAAAAGCTAGAGGAATAGAGTACGAATTCAAATGTTATGTCATTGCATGTACTACGAACTCAATCCATTCCTGTTCCGATTACTCAACCGTCACCGTGGATATCAACCAACCAATGCTCAGATGCCAAAGGAGGTGTTTATCAGATTTATTACCTACCATTTCGATTTGTTTACTCAGTTGTTCAGATCCAATTACTTGGCACTGTTTCTGTACTTAATTAAAGGGACGCTTGATTACTCGCCCGCTGTGGGGCTTTGTATAATTGCTATTGTTTAGCAAATGAAGACAAATGAAACTTTAATTTAATGACACTGTCTCATTCAGTCGCACGGGAGAAGTCCTGTGTTCACGCTTCACAACCTCATTTAACTTTAAATTAGGCAACGCTCAAACGTTCCAAGTATTAGCTGAATAGCGATCTCCACAATATGAGTATGTCTGGCGAGGAATCTATATAAAAATAAACTCGTATCTAAACGCAACCATATACCAATATAAAGGTAGCTTCTTACATCAAAGCGGACTCTCGTCGAGCTCGGGTCGGGTCAACTTGTATTAGTTGTATTTGTATGAAAGAGCAGCATAATAACAGCGTGTGCATTATCTAACTTCAAACCGTCCCGCACACGCCCGGCGCTTGTATATATTATGTGACTTAACCTACATAATAATATGCATACCTACATAATAATATGATTATTGCATCAGTAACTGGATCTAAAATCGCAAATGTCTGAACCCTTTATTATCAGTTTTAAAAAGTAATAATTAGGAAAAGATTAATGCAGGCTATTTTGCAAGAAATAAAACAGTTGCAATGAAATGGGATATTTTACTGTGAAAGTTTTATTTAAACTCTCGAACGTTTTATAAAACTAACCACTTTAAAATCTTAATGAATATTTAATGTAGCTGCATCGTCCAGCTAATACAGATTATATTCAATGTTACAATGTATAAATTAAAAATTCACGTATACATCATTAAGTATATCGAAGGCGAATTAAAATAATAGAGTTTAGTGATAAGTGATTAATAACATAACATACACATATAACATACATTCACGCCTTTTTCCCGAAGGGGTAGGCAGAGGTGTACTCAGGACTCAGTCGCATAGTAGATAAACCCACATTTCGCCAGTATGTTATTGGTCCCATGTAATAGGGGACGAGCCTATTGCCATCTACCGGGCACAGTTCCAGACTCCAGGCAGTTAATGAGATAATTCCTAATTGAAAAATCCAATATTTAACACTTTGCCTGACCTGGGAATCGAACCCGGGACCTCTTGATTGGCAGTCGAGCATGCGCCCTCTACGCCACCGAGACAGTCGATTAATAAAAACTGAAAACCTCTACACTTAATATTGAGAGCAGCAAAACTTGTAAATTCCTACTACAAAATAAGCTCACAACGCAATTGCATGTTCAGGATACCTGAAACATTGGCAGATCACTAAACACTGCTCTGTCACATTGCACTTATGAATCCGATCTGAATTATTCCATTAGAATCTTATTTATTAACATCACGCCTTTTCCCGAAGGGGTAGGCAGAGGTGTACCCAGAACCCAGTCCCATAGTAGGTTCACACTTCGCCAGTTATGTTTATACGAAACTTCCTAATGGAAAATTCAATAACACCTTTTTCCTGACCTAGGGAACGAACCCGGGACCTCATAAATATTTTAAATAGAGCTTACAATTCTCGAGATTCTTTGTTTGGGCCTCAAGGTGAGTTCTCTACGGTAACTCGATTCTCTCTCGCCGGTGAGAGAGTGGCATACTTTTAATTGGCAGTAACTGCGTTTCCTGCAAGCGTTATTGGATTACCTTTCTGTGCCGCTTGGGGTTGTCGAGTTACTTAATAATGGCTTTACCCGTTGCAGTGTTTTAGATACAAATAAAAAACAGAAACCTTAAAATATCTATTAGGAATTATTAAGCATACAAATTCACACACACACACATAATATTTTGCCTAATAATGGTCATTTCTAATAAATTCTACAACAATTTAGGCTGCCTTTAAACCCAGAATATATTAAAACATAAAGGAATTAAATAAATTTGTAACCAATCTTCCCTTTCTTCTTTTAAATCGGAAGACATTTATTACATTTACTTTGTTGAAATGAATGTTTATAACTAACATAAAACAACTAAGAAAAAAAATTGTCTCGACACATGTAAATTTGAATACCTAGAGTAGGATAACTATGATAACTTTTCTAATTACTCAGAGTCTGCTACTATAAAAAATACACATGAAACATTCAGCATTTTAGCTTCTCTGAAATATAACGTTTGTAAAAATAACAATCTAATTTTAGCCGAGCAAACCACTTTTATCTCAAAACCTTTTTTAGAACTTCGTTAAAAAGTACCGTATTTTAAAAGTGCTTGTGTCAGCTAAACTGACGGTGCTATCGGGCGGACTTAGTACATTTTGAATGCTTGAGATAAACCTGTTGTTTTGTATACTAAATGGCGAACGCGGTACTTATAAATCTACGAAAAGAAGGAAGCGTGAGCGGCAGCGGTGGCATAAGTGAAAGCGTGTAGCGTATATCGGACATCGGTCATTGTGTTAGTGTACCCGCTCAGGCGAGCTCGCTATAATTACATCAGGGAATTTTTCACGAACGGCTACCGACGCTCTTGTTTTTATCCATTCTGAACTGCTATGAGATTACCGTAGATACTCGCGATGAAATTTTTGTTTTTTATTTGAAACGCCAGATTAAACAGATCGTTTAGCAACGCGACCGGATACATAAAAACATAAATAAAAAAGCATAGGTAATTTAATCAACACGGAGCATGATAGAAATCAGTGAAAAAATAAATAGGCCACAAACTAATATAGAGGCGTATAATGAAAAGTAAAATGAGTAGGGCGCGGACAGCGAGCGTTTTCCGGTTTGCCGACGTCGACACATAATTCAGGGTAAGATTAAATGCCTCTTGGACCCCACCGGAAGTCCACTGTTCCATTAGACAACCGTAGCCTACAAGTTGGCCTCTTCCTCTATATTTATATTATAATATTTTTAATTTGACTGCCTCGGTGGCGTAGAGGGCGTATGCTCGACTGCCAATCATGAGGTCCCGGGTCCGATCCCCAGGTCAGGCAGTGTCAAATATTGGATTTTTCCATTAGGAATTATCTCAATAACTGCCTGGAGCCTGGAACTGTGCCCAGTAGATGGCAATAGGCTCGCCCCCTATTACATGGGACCAATAACATACTGGCGAAATGTGGGTGTATCTATTATGGGACTGAGTCCTGGGTACACCTCTGCCTACCCCTTCGGGAAAAAGGCGTGATGTATGTTATTTTTAATAACCCTGTAACGCTTTGGATTGTGAGTCTGTAAGTTACTGTGTGTGTTTGCAATAAAGAAATTCCTGTTGAACATCAAACTACGATGACTCAAGAGTGGCGCATAATAGACTGCAAAATAAACTTTTTTTGGGAATGTCAGATATTCTTTTCTTAGTACGTACGTTTTCGTAGAACCCTCCTACACATCTAAAAATTCCCTCCGAATTTCAGCGATTTAGATAGTATTCGTTGGCTATCAGTCAATGAGGACAAAGTATTTTATATATAAATACATCAGACACATTATTATAAATAGCTCGCCTAAAATTAAACATTGAAGTATAATGCCAAGTGTGTAGATTCGTTTAGGGTCAAAATAATGATACGCCCACGTTGGAACTGAATGTGTTTATTCCTAAATTAGACTAATTTATGTTTTATTTTGAGGGGTGCTAATTGCAAGCTTCAGAGGGAGAGCGTTTGTTTAAATCATTATAAAAGTCAAGTAAAACTGAGATCAATAAACTAGATAACACAAGGTGCATTCTAATTCGTAAGTTCATTTGGCTATTTTTTATTAGCCGTCATAGTACTTTCCTATCAATTAATGCTCCTTTACACAAGATTTGATTGAAAACTTTTCAATGACTGGCACTCTAACTTAAAAAATATTACACATTTTACAACCACCACCTATAAAATTGAGCAACCTTTTGACATGTTTACGAAAAAAAAAATTTGGACTTGATAAATCTACTATTTCAGTTGTTAAGTCCCTAAGGATATAAAATAACTATAGGTGGACCGCTTAATTAAGTCCTCGCCTGCGAGGTAAAGGTACGTAGGACCGGAGAGGTGCGGGCAGACAGTGCCCGCCCGCGAACCTCTCCCGGCCCCCGTTTACATCTACCTCTGTGCACCTCACCGCCCCTGTACCCCGTAGGCGAGGACTCAGTTAAGCGGTCTAGCAATAGCAATACTTGGAAAACAATTGTAATATTTCCCTACACTTTTATGGAAAAGATTAATTTCGATATTTATTTATATACTATAAAATATATTGTGGTTAACAATTTTGAAGATCCCCTCTGTATAGAATTATACTCGTCATTCATTGCTATGGTAGCACCATTCGCGTTGATGGGGGGTCCGTCTATTGTTCCATCTCGGACAGACTATGGACAATATTTGACACAGTTAATGAGCTCCGCACAAATTAAATGCTTTACTACGTTATTTACCGTAAAATCTTTGACTAATTTCACCTGCGTATCCGTTGTTCCAGTGGGAATATTTTGGTTTAAAAAAGTATGTCCTGGGGTCCCATGTCCTTCTGTATTCACTGAAATTTATCAAGTAGCTGTTTAGATGTGAAAGCATCAGAGACAAACAGAGTTACCTTTCTTCTTTCAATTATATTGTTAGTATGGATAACAGTTTGTTAATTGCTCATCTCATGCTTAATTGTCATAACCTACAAAAATTTTTACATTATACATATAAGTAACTACATGCTATCCCATGACTAGGTAGTTAATGAGGTAATATAGTACTTAGTTGATAAAAATCTTTCCAATGCCCATTTCTGTCCTCTTTACATAGAACTGGCTCCTTAAATCCACTTAATACTCATGTATCTTTCTGGACACATTGACTTCAAAATAATAACTGTATTTTGTTATCCGAATAGATCGAGAGATCGAGATACACTCGATAATATAGAAATGTGTTATGATGGGTCACTGCGTCCCACAGTATACTTGTTACGGGTGGACACACGTAATCAATAGAGGCCAGGATTAGACTGGGCTTTAATTATACTGCCACGTGTAACTGTGGTCATAAACATAAACCCCACTGTGATTAGCTGTCTTTCAAATATGTTTTCATACAACTTTTGCCCTGGTTTTAGTATTTATTACTTGACCAAATTTATACAAGGTATTACGAAATGGTGTAGTAATACTTAAGAGTGATTGAGCCGACAGCATTTTCCATACAAACTAAGAGGAACCAATAACATAACATAACATACATTCACGCCTTTTTCCCGAAGGGGTAGGCAGAGGTGTACCCAGGACTCAGTCCCATAGTAGATACACCCACATTTCGCCAGTATGTTATTGGTCCCATGTAATAGGGGGCGAGCCTATTGCCATCTACCGGGCACAGTTCCAGACTCCAGACAGTTATTGAGATAATTCCTAATGGAAAAATCCAATATTTAACACTGCCTGACCTGGGGATCGAACCCGGGACCTCTTGATTGGCAGTCGAGCATGCGCCCTCTACGCCACCGAGGCAGTCCATGAGAGGAATCAATGACGATGATATAATACATAAAATAATAATAATAATAATATGGGACAACTTCCACGGTGTCCTATTGATTAGCATAATGTCTTTTGTCATAAAATTTTTCCGCATACATCATTTGTCATAACCTCCTGTAGTCATAATATTTGAAATACATATTTTTTTGTAGTAATACTGATAAATTGTCCTAAAATTTAATTGCTATAATATTTTTGTGTATAATAGTTTTTATTCCTATTGTTAGTTGTCATAATGTTTGTTATGTATAATTTTATACTTAATAATGGTGTATGTCCTAATTTTCATTGTTCATAATTTCTATTTTATATAATCGGTATTGTACGTATTTCCATTTGTAAATCCACTGATATTTAATTTGTTGGTTCCTCTTTCTGTTGTATATATATTATATATTAATAGTAATATTTTGCACTCGTTTTCCATTGTAATTATAATTTCAAAATTCGTTTAAGCACTTTGTTACAAATATGAACACTAAAATTTGACTTTGTGTTATTTTTATAATAATAACCTTCATTTTTATTCATAATCAGTAATAGCGCCATACTATAATATTTTTTTATAGCAATGTGATATATCAACAGTTTGCTACATAGAAAAGATGTTTACTACGTTAATGAGTTAAGAACATTCAAAATTCTATTGGTTAGGTTAGGTTTTATTTATATTATGACAAAGTTAACATTCGAGCAATATATGATTATGGCACATAATTTTAGTGATATCAATAGCTAGGACATGTTAGGATTATGGCATAAAAAATATGGTTATCAATGGTTAGGACATAGAATATTAGAGGTTTCAAATGTTAGGACAAATAAAACTATAACAAGTTATAACGTCAATACTCCTAGTATTGACGTTATGACTGGTGATCATTAGCCATTACATATATTATGGCTTGAAATTTTATGAGTTGTAAAATTATGGCTAATAATAGTATGCGAATGAATAGGGAACCCAACTTCCACACACGATCATCTGGTCCCAAACTAGGCTAGAAGCCTGTAATATGGAGGACTGATATAGATAGATAGATAAACACTTTATTGGTACACCACAAAAACAGTAAATCTTAAAAAATTAAAGTAAACAGTATATAGTGCAACAATTGGCGGTCTTATGGCTAAGAGCGATCTCTTCCAGACAACCGTGCAGGGAGAGGAGAGCACCGTAAATCACATTTGGTCAGTGGTGTGACAGAAATAATAAATATGACTTAAATTTACTAAATTAATACTAATAAACACAAACTAAAATAATAACTTTTAATAATAATAATATAATAAATATTATATACTAATAAACATAATGATACATACTGATATAATAACTAATACATACATACATACATACTTATTATAAGCGTATAGGTACTTAATAAAACGATACGTGACTTAAATTTGAGAATAGAAAGGGAAGAAAGACAGCTATAGCGATAGGTAATAGTTAAAAATACGAGATTTATAGATGTCTAGTGAGGTGGAGCGCCTAATTTCGATAGGTAAGGCATTCCATAGACGAATGGCCTTCACTGTAAACGACTTGTCGTAAAACGCGCTGCTGTGTTCTGGAAACCTTAACAGCATATTCTCTGACGACCTTAACGGGCGAGAATGGGAAGCATGGAGAAATAGGAAGCGTTCCTGAAGATAATGCGGGGAAGATGAGTTAAACAAGAAGTTGTACAAAAGAAATAGAATATGAGCATCCCGGCGACGGCGAATAGGAAGCCACTTGAGTTTGGAGCGAAATTCGGAAATATGATCATATTTGCGAAGACCAAATATGAATCTTATGCATAGATTTTGAAGTCTCTCAAGTTTATTCAGCTGGTCCTCGGTAATATCAGGGTAGCTGGCGTCAGCATAGTCGAGAATCGGGAGCATGAGAGATTGAGCGAGCGCAATTTTAGTGGCAGTTGGCAAGAAGTTCCTTAGCCTACGCAAAGAACCTGCGGTGGCAAACATCTTGCGGCTAGTAATCGCTAACTGAAGGTCCCATGACAAGGTACGATCAATAGTGACACCTAAGTTCTTGACATTGTCACTATAGGGAATGGTTACTCCATCCAGCATGATTCGTGGTAGCAGATTCCAGTCAATTCTATTTACCCTGTGAGAACTACCAACAACAATAGCTTGCGTTTTGAGTGGGTTTAGCTTCAGACCGTGTGCTTTACTCCATTCGGAAATACGTTGCAAGTTACTATTTAAATTGTCAACAGCGCCAGACAACTGATCATATGAAGATTGAAAATATAATTGAAGGTCATCAGCATAGAGATGATAGGAACAAGAAAGGTTATGAGAAATAGAGTTAATGAATATAGCGAAAAGGAGAGGAGAAAGAACACCACCTTGAGGTACACCAGCAGTTGTGTCACACCAAGAAGAAGAGATATCTTCAAGACGGACACGTTGTCGGCGACCATAAAGGTAGCTATGAAACCAGCCAATTACCTCTTGAGATATGTTAAGAGAGCGAAGAGTGGCAAGAAGAATATCGAAATCAACGGTATTAAACGCGTTGCTGAAGTCTAGCAGCGTCATCACGGTTAACTGACCATTCTCCATTCCCAATCGGAGATCGTCAGTGACCTTAATGAGCGCAGTAACCGTGCTGTGTCCGGGACGAAAACCAGACTGGAATGGATTAAGGAGATTGTTTTTGTTAAGGAACGCATTGATCTGGTTATGTACCAGCCGCTCAAGGACTTTTGATAAGAAAGGAAGAATGGAGATGGGACGATACTCAGAGAAAAGCTTAGGATTGGACTTTTTAGGTAATGGAAGAATTTGAGCTTCTTTCCAGAGGGAAGGAAACACTCCATTGGAGATGGAAAAGTTTAACATATTACAGAGGACAGGAAGAATGTGGTCTAGGATAGGAAAAAGCATGTTGCGACTGATGCCATCAATACCAACAGCATTAGAAGTAATAGAGAGAAAGCTCTTCTTAACCTCACCAGCGGTAAATTGGCGAAAAACAAAAGGTGGATAGTCAGGAAGAGTGAAGTTGGTTAGCGCAGAAATAGTAACGGCTTTATCAACTTATATATACATACTTATATAAGCTTATAACACCCAGATACAGATCAAACAGACATGTTCATGGAGACATGTTTGATCTATTTGAAAATTTCCTCATTACTCATTGATTTAAAGAAAAGGGGAGATGAGGTACTGGCTTCTCGAAAATGGAAAGCTCAAATTAGGTTCCGTTAGGTCCACGTACGTCAGTAAAGTTAATTGTTGTCTCGTCCGCACTTCGGTCTTAGGTACGTCTTTCTATCTTTGTTTTGTTTCTTATGTTATACTTCTATAACGATTCTGTATAAAGTATTATAATAAAATGTTAATAAGCCAGAAGAAGCCCAATTAATCACACAGTTCACAGAAAACTGTATTATTACGCAAGGGATTAATATTAGCATGGTAACAAAAAACCAATTACGAATTACGTCACATAGGCAACGCCGCACTCACTGTTTCCCGGGGCAGTTCTCAGTTCGGTTACGAAGCATTTTGCAAATTTAATCATCTCGCTTTCCTCGAATAAGTATAAATATTGAGGTTCTAAGAAAAACATTTATTTCGTCAGTTCTAGATTTTATTCTGTGTATTTTCACAGCCTTATGTTCATACTTAAAGAATAGTTTAAATGAAGACGAAATTGTTTGTTTCTCCAAGATATAAAATCTTGTAGCAACACTCATTTTGTAGTGGTAGGCCTCTTTAGTAGGGGGCCGCCTGGGGAAGTACCACACCTTTTCCAGTTATTCATCCGCCAAGCAGTAATGTGCAAACATTACTGTGTTCCGGTCTGAAGGGCAATGTTACCAGCGAAATTGCTGGGCATGATGAGATTCAACAATTAATATCTCAGGGTGACAGGCGCAGTGCAGTGTCGCGCAGAATTTTGAATTTTAAATCACTGGGTGGCACTGTGTCTGATATGGGCAATCATGATGCTTATCATCAGGCACCTGATTTGCTCGTCTTGTCATTCACTGTCATAAAAAAAAAAACTTTAAATCCGTTGACTATGTATGAACCAATTTCGTTCCTACCCTATCAGTTAATTTTCATCATAATACCTTTAAGACGCGTAATGGACACCATTGAAGTTTGCTCATCGAAGTTTGGTGCAACGTAGCTAATAGCACTTGTGGTTTCGAGTCTGGACCGCTTACAGCTTGCAACTTGCAACCTAACGATATTATTAATTACTGTGTGACAGGTGTATGCTGTACTTTAGCAAGCTTAGACCTTAGCACACAATGATAACATAACATACAATCACGCCTTTTTCCGAAGGGGTAGGCAGAGGTATATTCAAAACTCATGGTAGGCACACCGAAATTTCGCCAGTACGTTATTGGTCCTATGCAATAAGGGGCGAGCCTATTGTCATCTACTAGGCACAGTTCAGGACTCCTGGCGGTTATTTATATAATTCCTAATGGAAAAATACAATATTTAACACTTTGCCTGATCTGGAGTCGAGCTCGCACCTACTACGCTACCGAGACAGTCGAGACGAGGTTAGAACACAATGACACGAAAGTCTTATTAAATTTTTCCATTAGGAATTTTCTCAATAATAAACCTGGAGTTTCGATTATGGCCGGTAGTTAGACAACTGGCAAAGTGAGCCTACCATATGGTGGGACAGCTCTGTCTAACCATTATAGGTAACGGAAAAGGTGTGATATGTTATGTTTAATGAATGTATACTATATTCATGGTAGATAGTATGTTGTTAGGAAGGCTGTATTATTTAGTCTTTTTTCAATGAAGACACTTTGCCCTAAAAAAATATCTTCTTATTGTCAATTACTACGATAGATAAATTTGTGTTTAAATAGATAGTACTTGAAAAAGGTCAGATAGTAAATCTCAAGAAATTATTTTACCAAGCATATTTGTAGATTACAACAATTTCTTGTAATAAACTCATACTTATGATGGAATAGGCAAAAGTCATAAATTTTAAGTTTTCAAAGTTATTCAATGTTATTTTATTTTAGACTATTAGAATATTAAATTGTTAAAACTTTACAGTGAGCTTTGCATGAACTTAATAAATGTTTTATGTCCCTTTTCTTCACGGCTGTATTATGAGCGAGATGGCTTTTAACGATAAGACCGCCAATGGATAGGTAGTATATCTGTGATATTATCGTTATATTTATTAATTTACTAGCTGTGCCCCGCGGTTTCGTTCCCGTGGGAATATCGGTATTAAAAGTACTTTTTATGTTATTCCAGTGTCTAAACTATCTACACTATCTATTCGGATTTAGATTCACTATCTAAACTATTCGGTATATAATACCGAATTTCAACCCAATCGGTTTGGTAGTTTTGGCGTGAAAGTTTTATAAACATCCATCCATCCATCCTCACAAACATTCGCATTTATAATATAAGTAGGATTATATGTTAATTTTGTGTTCTGTTGTTGCAATATAGTGCTATAGGTATGAAGGTATATACATTATTTATGTACATCAACCCTGTAAATATTTTGAAGACATCTACTGTCTAGTCTGTCTTGCCGCTGCTGATTCTCAGCATCTTTTTATGCTGAGAACTAAATTAATCAGTTTTCATCATTTGGTAAATCGTGATTTATTTACCTTATTTAAATGCGAACCACGTCGTTTAATATTTTAGGGTTGAGATATAATTGGATCCAAACTGTGCATTCAGATGCAGGCTGTATTCTGGCAACATGCCATGGGTTGCATAATTTAATCTCTCTATTAGATAATAATATTTTAAAGCTGCCACTCTTTTTGCTTTCATTTCTGTCTACTAAGCGATACGTCGCGTCGTCTTAAATAGAAGTACATAACATAACATCACGCCTTTTTTCCGAAGGAAAAGCAAAGGTTTACCCAGGACTCAGCCCCATATTAAGCACACCTACACTTCGCCAGTAATGTTTTTTAAAGACCATGTAATAGGGCTATTGCCATCGTCGACCGTGTCGTCACTTACGAGCTAAAACTGTGGTCAAGTGCTGGCATATGCAGTAATATAAAAAAATGTAATAAAAAACCGGGCACAGTCAATTCCAGACCCCATGCTATCACTTCCTGCTTAAATTCCTGATGGAAAAATCCAATAAAACTTTTTGTCTGTCCTATGGAACAGACTTAGAACCTAGACAATCCTACAAATATTATAAATGTGAAAGTTTGTAAGGATGGATGGATGGATGTTTGTTACTCTTTCACGCTAAAACGACTGAACCGATTAGGCTGAAATTTAATATGTAGATAGTTTAGACCCTGGAAGAATACATGGGGTACTTTTTATCCCGATATTTCCAAGTGAACGATGACTACGCAGGTGAAACCGCCGGGCACAGCTAGTTTGTACCTATATAGGAGCTTGTTAAAGATAAATATCAATACCTGCAAAATTTATATAGATAATCATCATCATCACCATCTCAGCCACAGGACGTTCACTGCTGAATATAGGCCTCCCCAATAGATTTCCATTCAGTCCGGTTGTAAGCGGCTCGCCTCCATCGTGTTCCTGCCGTCTTTATCAGATCGTCTGTCCACCTTGTGGGTGGACGTTACGCTGCGCTTGCCGGTCCGTGGTCTCCATTCGAGAACTTTGCAGCCTCATCTGCCATCAGTTCTACGTGCTATGTGCCCTGCCCATTGCCACTTCACCTTGCTAATCCGCTGGACTATGTCGATAACTTTCGTTCGTCTACGGATCTCCTCATTTCTGATTCGATCTCGTAGAGAAATTCCGAGCATAGCTCTCTCCATAGCTCGTTGCGCTGTTTTGAGCCTGCTGATAAGGCCCACAGTCAGAGACCATGTTAACGTAAATAATCGATCACATTATAATATTTTGAGTACCTGTGCAATAAAAAATCGAATATACGTTGTGTCTTACGTACGTGTTACTTAAATCTATAACATAGTTTTGATGTAATCGATACTAACATCAGTCCCTAAACATGTGTCATAATATAGTCATATCTATGTTTATAACAGTAAAATTATTTCCTCTTTAATAGTTAATAGATTACGGTAACATAAACTTATAAATTTAGCTTATTTTGTAGTGAATAATATATTTCATTAAATTATTCATAGTCATGTCCATTAACGCTTCGGATGTGAGCCGATTGTCATTTAAATTAATGGATAATTTGGAAGGTATGATTTTGTCCCCGTATCCACCGTGCCTGATATACCTACTAGTAAATAATAATCTTAAAGTAAGATGATTGAGACATTGAAAGCTATTCGATATATTTTTCTGATTAATAATTACGTTTTTGTGATTGGAATTTTCACGGAACTTGTGCTAAGTTGAAGTATATAGTGTGTAGTTGATGTCTTTAATAAAAAAAACTGTCAGAACTCAAGCGTGATATTTTGTCTAAAGAATAAATATACTATGAACTTTCTCTTTTTATTACATAATAAGTAAACCTAATTTTGTTACTTCTTGTTTCATATTTATAAGAAGATTTGATTTCGTGTTCATGTTGTGTGCACATAATTTAAAAGTGTTATCTAATAATGTTCACCTTTCACTCATGTTATGTTATTGTCATTGATTATGACTCTGTTTTGTGTACCTATTAAATTAGATAAATAGCACGCCTTTTTCCCGAAGGGGTAGGCAGAAGTGGTTAAATTGTCTTGGGCAGAAGTGTACCTAGGACCCAGTCTCACACTTCGATAGTTGTGTTTTTTGATTCTATGTAATATAAGGCAAGCCTATTGACATCTAAAAGGCACAGTTCCGGACTCCGCTTGGAGTCTGGAACTGTGGCTTGTCATTGCGATAATTCCTAATAGAAAAATCCAATAAAACTTTTTGCTTTTCTTGAGGATCGAACGCGGGAACTCATGATTTGCAGGAGTGCTTGCGATCACTACGCCACAGAGGCAGTCTAAATAAACATACGTGTAAATACATATTATAATAGTGTAAATACGTCCCGGGTTCGATCCCCAGGTCAGGCATAGTGTTAAATATTGGATTTTTCCATTAGGAATTATCTCAATAACTGCCTGGAGTCTGGAACTGTGCCCGGTAGATGGCAATAGGCTCGCCACCTATTACATGGGACCAATAACATACTGGCGAAATGTGGGTGTATCTACTATGGGACTGAGTCCTCCTGGGTACACCTCTGCCTACCCCTTCGGGAAAAAGGCGTGAATGTATGTTATGTTATGTTATGTTATGTTATGTTATGTTATGTTATGTTATGTTATGTTATGTTATGTAAATACATAGTAGGTATTATATTTTAACTACGGGATGGCCATAACTGCCCTAAGGTTAAGCTTTGAGTCTTTTTGCGCCCAGCATCAATATTTATTTTGGAGCCAAGTCTTACTTCTAGACAAGTCGTACTAATAACCTAGGGAACAAGTAAAAGCTAATTTAATAAAAGTTGAGCTCAATTTGTTATTTATAGAGGTACCTCTGAGTCTGTACACTTATAAGATCTGTCTCTGTTTGGGAATAATAATAAAATCTTCACTAAACAAATCTAAGTTGTGTAATGCAAGCAGATAGATCTATGTAAGCTCTTAGGCGTTGTAATCCAAAGAGCTTAATGTGAGCTCTACCAGATTGGATTTGTTTTATTTATGTAGTTTAGGTATTCGGTTTTATAGGTGTGTGGCTTATGAAACTTGAATACACACAAATAATTTTGTGGCCTTACGCATTATTAATTTCATCTGAAGAACCTTCATCAATCTTAAAGTAACCTTAAAGTTTTAATAATAATTACATACATACATACATACATACATACAGTCACGCCTTGTTCCCAGTGGGGTAGGCAGAGACTATTTCCCTCCACTTGCTACGATCCTGACATACAACTTTCGCTTCGTTCACTTTCATGACATTTTTCATACATGCTCGTCGGTTGTAGGTACTTTTACTTGGCCTTTCCTAAGAATAATAATTCCTTACAAAAATCTCAGTATTGTTATGATTGTACCAGACATCGACACTAGAATGAAACATTCAATGGTAAAACCAACTTATCTATTCCCCGCCAAGGTAATTCTATTTCACGAAGATGACTTCTTATAACTCAGGAGTAACAGGCAAACCGAATTGGTTCCAATATTCCCTCTTCACTTTTTCTCAGATATTTTCTTTCCTGTTCTACATTTTACATAAACTAATTTCCTTGGCAATATTGGTCTTGCGACAGTTCCGTAGGCACGGGCGTCTCCCTCAAAAAGAAACTCTTCGAGTCAGGCCTTCGACGACCAAATCAAATCACTCGACCTTATCGATCACCCGGAGAAAACTTACAACTAAATTTATTTGCGTATATCGAGGGTCTGGGTCCTAGTGTGTAACGTTACGGCGTTTTTAAATCGCATACATACAATATGTATATGATACAGTATTAATCCAATAGTGCTCTTGATTTAACGTAATTGCCGAGGTTGCATCCCCACGAGCCGCAGGGCCGCACTGTCGGCCAGTCACCCTCCGATGAAGGGGAAACGCTAATATGAGGATATGAGAATTTACTGTTTAATCCGGCTCGAGGCCAATTTGTTAATATTTTCACTCAATCCACTTAAAAGCTCCAATATACGAGTGAGCTTTCACAGAGCTACGTGTCTTTCTACGGGCTTAATCGTCGAATGGTCTAGATGGATTGGTCATGATGAAAAATATTGAAAAAAGAACCACGGAAAGACTTCAATAAAAATTTCAGCATCGGAAATAAAAGCGTCCGTTATGATATGGAGGGATTATCGTGTGACATTTATATGGTGGGAAATACATTTTATTGTCGAGCGCGATACGTTTGATACGGACGCCGGGGCTGGCGCGCGCCCGTTATCAATTACGGCTAAACAAGAAAAATGACCGTCCGTAAGCCTACACGAGGCTAATTAAAGCAAGTAGGTAAATTTCAGGAAGAACAGACGCCAGTGTCCCCGTTTTACTTCCCCCGCTCTCGTTCCCCGCTCGTAGTCTCTTCATCCCTCGGAACAGGTGGTTAAACTTTTTGCTAATTTCATTAAGAGCGGCGTATATTTTGATCAACACGCGAATTTTCCTTTTTTTATACGCTCCTTAAGGTGATTTTTATAATTAATTTTTATGATTAATTTCTATTTGATTGCTTGATTTTTATAGGTTTTGTTGAGGATTTTTTTTTATGGTAGTGAGTGACAAGACGATAAAATCAGGTGTCTGATGGTAAGCATCATGATTGCCCATAACAGACACAGTGCCACCCAGTGTTTTGAAATTCAAAATTCTGCGCGGCAATGCACTGCGCCTGTCACCTGAGTTGTTGAAACTCGTCATGCCCAGTAATTTCGCTGGCCAAATTACCCTTCCCACCAGAACACAGCTTGGCGGATGAATAACTGGCAAAGGTGTGGTACTTCCCCAGGCGGCCCCCTGCATAAGAGGCCTACCACTACAAAAATTCGTTATAAGCGTTTCAAAAGTATGAAAGAAACATTACATCTACTCGTATAGGCAACTTTTCCTATTATGTTTGTATGAAGATACAAGAAAATGTACAATAAAAGCTAAGTATTTGAAAACGTCTATAAATCATTCACGGTAGATTAAATAGTAGTTGACCTCTCCCTTCGTTGAGCAAACACCATTACTAGTAGTTTAGGGGCGCTTGCGAAGAAAAATTCACACTTAGGCTCCTACCAGTAACTAAATTGCTACGTGTACCTTATGGTTATTTTATTAGATAGGTAAATAGTGTTATTACGATTCCTTTATGCTTAATACTCGTATTATATTATAACTTATTTCAAAATCATCATGTCATAGCGTTCATTAATACAAATATACGCATTGTTGTCTAAAGTACAATTTGAGTAAATTATTATTTAATACTTTGCCGTGCCGTGCCGTGCCGTGGAGTTACCGGCTTTAGAAAAGCGTTAACAGATCCAGAGGACGGGCAGCAGGGTCCTCTGCAAAAAAACCTTCGAACTGCGCTCGATAACCCGCCTGGCGAGCGTGTCGAGTATTAGCAAACACCCCCTTATTAAGGGGGGAGGCCTATGTTCAGTAGTGCATTACCAACGGTTAAGATGATGATGATGATTATTTAAAACTTCTTTACATTAATATTAATAAAAGGGCACGAACTACGATGAAATCAAATACTTAACATTATATTAGATTTTTTTTTAATTATAAACGAGTCTAGCTTTAAGTAAATTTATATTTTCCTATTGAATAGTAGTGACAATACATTATTTATGACGTATTGATGGAAGATAACGACGTCTCATTCGTACATACCTAATAGATGTATTTCACATAATTTTCATAATTTAAATGACATTTTAATCTCGGCTCAAACTAAGTAGGCAAGGCACTACGGGCGCTAGCCAGCCTCGTCGGATTAAAACTTTCTCATAATGGATTTCACACTGAAAATAATAAAATGAAGCCTTCAGCGGCTAAAAATGTTTAGAGAGTGTGTTTCACAGTAATCTATTGATTACTGTGAAATTACTGTATAATATTTTATAATTACTCAAAAGCTATTAAGTAGGTAATTAATTAACACATAGCAACAGCATAGACTAACAAAAAATAAAAGTATACATGACGTCAAGTTTGGTTTGTATAGGATTAGTTTTTAAATTGACTGCCTCGGTGGCGTAGAGGGCGCATGCTCGAATGCCAATCAAGAGGTCCCGGGTTCGATCCCCAGGTCAGGCAGTGTTAAATATTGGATTTTTCCATTAGGAATTATCTCAATAATTGCCTGGAGTCTGGAACTGTGCCCGGTAGATGGCAATAGGCTCGCCCCCTATTACATGGGACCAATAACATACTGGCGAAATGTGGGTGTATCTACTATGGGACTGAGTCCTGGGTACACCTCTGCCTACCCCTTCGGGAAAAAGGCGTGAATGTATGTTATGTTAGTTTTTAAATTTTGTGATTTCTTATATTATTTTGATATAATATAATTTCTTATAGAACGTGTTAACAAAGTTGTGGTAATACTTAAAGGGGTGCATCTAAGAAACTGAACAACTTTTAACAGAAAAAAATGTGAAATTCGCCAAAAAAAAAATTCAACTTCCCATACTAAATGGGTCAGCTGACCGGCATATTTTGTATGGACAGCCGAATTTTTTTTTTTGCGAATTTTGCAATTCTTACTTTTTGCAAGATGTTTTGCAGGTTGATGGGTAGAACCCCTTTAAGTATACACCTTTTTGTGACACGTTGTATTATTAGATAGCTAATAAGTAATTTCTAAACATTATGTCCGTAACGAAAACATCAATGAGAGAGAAGAAAGGCCAAATAACTAGAAATAACGAATTCCTATGTATGTAATTAACACTTCTTCTTCTTCTTTTCGAGTCAAAATGGCTAGTTCACTCCTTATAAAATTTTGTTCCAGTATTTTGCCAGGTCTACGGCGTTTTGGTTTGCTTCGAGAGGGTCCGTCATTGTATCTATCGTGGGGCAGTTAGGACACTGCAGGAGGTAAGCCATTGACTGGACAGCTCCACAATCACACTTGTCGTCGCTTGAGAAACCCCACCTAACCCGGTTTTCATGGCATCTTCCGACACCAGCTCGAAGTCTGTTTAAGGATTTCCAAACTGGCCAGGGAAGAATGCCACCCGGTGGAAGTTAACACTGAAAGGTCAGATTGCTTGGTGCATTCTTAAATAAAGTCCAGACGGTGAAAGCGTAAGGGGCTTCTACCACTAGATCGCACATCATACCCCACGCCTACTTTGCATTATAATCGAATTTCCACAAAGTAAAACAAAATCTCGTGGTCCCATTAATATTCAGTGATAGGGCTCAACGCATTGCCGACGGATTGACGTTTAACATGCAAATTGCATACTGGAAATCTAGCGAAATTGTGTGCCACTAAATATTTTCGACATTATTAATTCAGGACGCAGTTGTTTGAATGGGTGGCTAGAATATAATTTAAATGTTAAACGAATTTGTGGCACTAGCGCCAAATTAGACTAGGGTGCTATTGCCGAGTGTTTAAATGAACAAATTTTAATTCACTTTTAAATCTATTTGACCATATAATTTATCGCCCATAATCCCAAAGTATTATGTACTTTTTTGGAATCAAATATACATTTAATGCTATTTGGACATTCGTCTTATTATCCAATATTACCAATAAGTCAATTCAATAATAATGAATCAATTCTGCATGCACCCCCTTTTTATGCATGTATCCTCCACGCAGTTCATCGAATATTCTTATATCCAACAAATTTTCACATTTCCGCATACCTTCATCTCCATAGAAGTCTTTCTGACGAAAGCTAAAGTAAGCTAATGTCACAGAGTTTTAATAAAGCGGGTAAATTGCGGGGCACCGCTAGTACTTAAAACAGATATATATTATTTTATCGGTCAGTCTCGAAAACTGTAGACGATTAGATGAGGGGAGACAAACTGTCAGCTGAGAGCGCGGCGCCGTGATGGATGCGGAAAATAAATCAGCTCTGCGTACTCAAGAATGACCAGATGTGCCCTCGTGAAGGCCAGGAGAGTACTGGATTCTGAGAGTACGTATACAAAATTATGTTTTTGTATGAACTATAGAGATAAAAAATAACATCGACAGGGACTTTAGTGTGCTTACCTAATGAAAATATGGAGTCTAACAATAAATATGACAATCATTATATTCAGCAAAATAGTAGTAGAAATACATAGACAATTAATTTATAAAAACAAATCAGTTGTTTAAAGAGTACGAGACACAAAGTAAATGAATACATACTGCCAGCTAGTTGTTAAAAATAATACAGAGCTATTTAGCGACCGAGCAAAGATACGAGTAGGTTTTAGAATCGACAAGTGGGAAAAACCGGTTCTTGTACTATGATATTGTATAAGTGTTGACCTCTAGTATGTAAGTTTAATCGAAGATAAATTGATAACTGTTGATTCAACCTTAATGAAACTTTGGAGACATATTATGGCTTGAGTGATATAATTTTTAAGTGAGACAATGACCCGAGGGGTTCAAGATATATTATAATGGTTACAAGGTTTTTATGACAGGCGGAGGCAAGGTTTTTAGGAGAGGCTTATAGAATTTATAATGTCAAGTTTGAGATTGATCAATACAGGGTTCAATTAAGTTAGGTATAAAAGATTTTTCAATTCTCAAACAATAAAATTCCTGTCTCGGCTCAAATCCCAAATCCACTAGGTGGCACTGGATGTCACTAACTCGAGCTATCGTAATGTTGCATAAATAATAATTCATATAAGTGGAACGCTTACAATAATTTCAGCTTCTACCAATTTAATGTGCTTTTACGGCTATTAAAATTAAAGTTTGCCATTACGATAAAAAGTCTCAGTATTGAGGTCACAGTTCGCCGCGAGCTACTAGTTAATGTATCTGAAAGAATAAGTCAATGATTAAATTGGTCAGAAGAAATCCAACCATAATATTATAAGTACCACGATGCCTTTCAACAAAGCCCTGTCACGCCCAATAAACTTTAATAACAGGCTCCACTCTAAAATAATCACAATCTACAATTAACAAATGTGTCTCGAGACTTGTTCTGCAATGCGGCATTCACTCTTCCCCCACAGGTCGTGCCCTAAAGTTAATTTACTAAACCAAAACAGAGACGTTCAGAATAATGAGACATATCCCAAGTGACGACATCATGTGTCCTATGATAACTTGGCTTACAATATGCTCGTAATATCAATACAGATATTATAGTAAATTGTTGTCGGGAAGATCTGATAAGCGTGAACGAGAACAATGTCGCTGTGGCGATGAGTAGAGGTAGAACTTTGGAAGGGACGAATTCACACTTCCCTTAGAATTAAATGTGAGTTTAGAGCCTCAATAAGTACCCCATTAAGTATAAGTACCCTTTTTGCTATTTTTGACCATGTTTGTTTATACTATCCATCATATCTAATGAAATGTTGTCAACAGGTTTGACAGGTAACCCCATATCTGATTCGAATACAGTGATAGCCCCCGAAAATACGAAATCTAAAAACACAGTGAAATCAAATTCACTGCACAATACATCCACCGCACGAAAAATACAGTGAAAATATTTCGATTAGTGAGCAACGGCAACACGTTCCATTCTTCGACAACGTACAAATATAAACGGGAAATGATTCATTCCCAATTTCGACATATGTTCGAATTGAAAGGTCGGCTGCGAGTGACGTATTTTTAATTACCTTCTACCGCGTACTCCGCTCGAGCATATTGAATTTCTATAGTGGACATTAAATAAGTTGAGAGCCTCCGTCCGTATCCCGTTAACTAGCAAACTCATATACGAGATAGCGGTCAAGTAATTAAAACTCTCTGTATACTATGGGAATACGTACACTTCATTCCATTATACTCGTTATTAAAAAGTCTGCTTTATTAATGCCAGCTTATTGGAAACGCACGAAGAGTATAATAAATTGTTTAAGGACTCTAATAAAGCCTCGATATTATAGCTTCCGAAAGTGGTTGTTTAGGTAAAAAGTTAGGTATTTTAATTACCCCAATCTTGATCGAATCTCCGTGCGAGCTTGATTGAATTTCCGGACGAGGCTATCTCTCATATTTGCAGAGCGGTGCGGTGCCTCCGCTCCGTGGTCCGCGACCGCCCGCCACCCGTCACCACCGCGCCCATTCGCTCCGGCTCACTGGCCTGCGACGTCACGCCCACGATTACCTTGTTTTTTCACTATTTTCCACTGTAAACATTCGCTCATAAACTCGATGGGAGCCTTCGCGCTTTGCTGCGGTGCTTACAGTACGGTAATAGTTTTCTTCAATTGGTGTACTTACGAGTATGTAGGTAGCGCATGAAATCGATTTTGTCAGTAGGCGATTGTCTGTCAGAGCTTTATATTTCAGTTTACGCTTAGACGATGATGCATCGCCGCCATACATCAGGATGTAGGCAGAAGCGAACGCAGCGGCAGCGATTGCGTCGCTTCAAGCCGTACCTACTCTTATGTAGAACGTAATACAACACTTTTGGGGTTCCATGATTGATGTGACGGGTAATAAGGCCCACAAGTATTGCAATTTGTTTACCCTTATCGTATTAATATACCCAAGGAGAGGTTCAAAGACAGGTTTTCGTATCGTATTTTATACCGATCAACAATACCGACCCCGAAGTTCACCGATAATTGGAGAAAAACTCCCCGAGGAGCCAATTTTGCTGGCGCTGCTTATAAAGCGGGGTACCTATAGATATTATGATCATATAACAATAATAAATTATAAACGATCCATCACTTTCAATGTTGACAAATATAAGAGAAGCGCTTATTATCTGTGCCTACTATTGTGCCTACGTGAGATTAATACAACATCAGTATACTGAAACGAATTAACCAACGAAAATAATTTAATATACCTATTATGAGTACGAAAAGTAGTATTTAAAATCAACGTAAATACTATCAGGTTGATTGTAACAATATGTAGGTACGTATTACAATTTATTGAGCTTTATTCATTCTCCTCCACTATTTTTAAACTCGAGAATTCGTAAGCACAAGTTTGATAGCCCCGGAAGATGTTCCATAAAACAATACCGACGACCTACTGAGCATTATATCATTCTAACTGCGTATTGTTCCAAGTTTTGTTTTGTATGTGATCAATACGCTGTCTTGTCGATGCGGCACGTGTTTGCCATAAACCTGCTTCTAAAGGGACACCCGCGCCCTAACATAGTCAAGATACTAACGTAGTCTAGAGTCAGTACATAAATTTTGGTACTGGGTCCTGGGTACAGCAGTTCTGCCTACCCTTTCGGAGAAAAATGCGTGACGTTATGTTATGTTATTTTGATTCATGAATATTAAAATCATGAGCATATTTAGTGCTAGAGATTAGCATGAGTAATCATATCTCAAATGCTAGATTTTAGGGTAAAAACAATCTCTTGTTAAAAATAGTACCTAATATGGATTCAGAGTGGGTACACCCTACGTACAAGTCAAGCTTAAACTAGATGCGGTTTCGTCGCCTAGTTACAGAGTTTCTTGATCACCTTTCGGCTCTCACATGTATTAAGTGATATCCTAATATGGATTTGCCATCCTATTGACATATAATAAACGGAAAATTTCATCTCGATCAAACCTCGGAACACCATTCCTATAATGTAGACAAACGACCTTATAATGACTGCAAGAATAGGCTGGATGCAAGTCCATTACAATCGGAATCTATATGGAGGTCCAATATGGTCTATGTTCAGCTGTGGACGTCTTATGGGGAAATGATAATGATGATGAACCTATACTATTGACAATAGATACGGATCGGTAAAACTTAAAATGGTCGTGTCAAAATTATGTACTGCAATATACTGCATGGCAAGAGGGGAAGCCGCAGTAAAAACTTGTCGACTATTAAGGGCTTTCCGCGTTACTAGTTTTTATCATGTCCAGGCTGGGTCAGCACTCAGTACAAAAAGGCTGACCGTCGTTAAACTTTATATTTTGGTAATTATCGTATTTTATCGCCGTTTCTAGAGGTAGTATGATATAAAATGAAATAATATCACCGTTTTATAATAAGATGACTGAATTGTAAGACCTAATGTCTCATTATTCGATTAAGTTATGTGCCATCATTATCATCTCAGCCGTAGAACGTCCACTGCTGAACATAGGCGTCCTCCATACGTTTCTATTTCCATTTTCTAAGTAATGTATTATAATATGTAATAAATTAATTACAATTTATTTCTAATAACAAAGTAAGACTTAATTTCACCAAAAACATTTAATAAGATCAATATTTCAAACACGCATTAGAACTGAGACTTTATAAGCCAACCAAATTGTGTTATAAAACTAATTTTACCTACTTATGTAAAAATATCACAACTTTATTATCATAACAATAACTATAAAAAGTTACTGAGAAACTTCAAAAGTTTTTACTCGTTGCCTCGCTGCATATAAATTTGTAGTTCGTAAACTATAAAATATGCACCCTCGGTTATCATTTTATTCCAACAGTTCTTATTTCTGACATGATAACATAATATTAAACGTGAACCTGCCTCATAAGATAACAGAGAATTCTGCCTCCAGTGGTAGTGTTGCAGCATCGGCAATATAAACTCGAGCGCGTCGCCACAAGCAACAGAGACAGCGCTTCACCTCTGACCTTGGTTAGAAAGAAACAGCCATCATTTTCTGAGGTACGTCTCTAATTTCTACAGGTTTTATTGCATTCCCCGCAAGCTCAGACGCTTAAACTTTATTGCTCTGGGATTAAAGTAATATTTGCAGCGGCTAAATGATGTCGGGGCAATTTCACGATATTAAAAGCTGTATATGCCGAAGCTCAGGTCAATAGTTTGGTGTTCCGTGGCAGTTTGCGTGGTATAATCGTCGGGAAACTTTCTGCCTCACATTCTTGGGGAGGCGACGTGCGATAACAATACGTTCCTTTTCAACTATTCGCAAATGCATCGCATAGTTCCGAGGTGAGAACACTTCTTGTATCGCCATTAATATTGCGACTAAATACTTCTTACTATTTTTATATGAGACAAGAATAATCGATTTTGTTCCCGTAGGAATTTCTATACCTGTTTATATTATGTCACCTTGAAATTGTAAGAATTGTCAGTTTATAATTTCGCTTAGTTACTTTATAAATAAACTAAATAACTTTATAGTAGATAAATTATAAACGAACGATTCGCCTCGGTGGCGTATAGTGGGTGCAAGCTCGACTACCGATCATGAGGTTCGATACCCAGGTCAGGCAAAGTTGTTAAATATTGGATTTTCCCATTAGGAATGATCTCAATAACTGCCTGGAGTCTGGATTTGTGCCCGGTAGGCAATAGGCTCGCCCCCTGTTACATGGGACCAATAACATACTGGCGAAATGTGGGTGTACCTACTATGAGACTGAGTCCTGGGCACACCTCTGCCTATCCCTTCGGGAAAAAGGCGTGATTGTATATTATTTTATGTTTATAATATAAATCATAATGAAAAACTATGTGCAAAATTTTAGCTCCAAAAGCATTCATGAGTGAGCATGTCGGTCAGTCAATCAGTCAAGACTTTCAATTTTATATAAAGAAGGTAGATAGAAGAAGATTAGGTGTTTTAATACACCCTTGAATAAAAGATCATATAAAATATTATACCTAAATGATCCTTTCAGAGCTGTAGCTTACATTTATATATAAAAAATAGCACATCAATTATTCAAATTTATACACCTACACGTGTAATATAATTCACAATAGTACGTTACGTATCAGAGTATCAATGCAGTTTACGCTAGAGTGACTCTGCAAAATTTTCTGCGAAAGCAACTCCTATAGACTCTCTGACATGCACAGAACATATTCTAGCTGTAAAATATAGCTTTTTATAGAAAGGGATCGTTGAATGTAAGCCCGTTGGAGTGCAGCTATTGGTGTCGTTTCCGAATGCCATAGGAGCAACAAACTTGGATCCTACAAACATATAGGAACATGTTGGAAGATATCGGAATGCAGTCTATTTGATAGCATCCACAGGTGCCGACGTATTGGACACGTGAATCGATATGGATGAATAAATTCAAGTGCCCTTTGCACTTGAACGTGTATTTATCGTTACTTCTCTACAATTTTCTTGTGCGTTCTTCTTATGGAATTATATTTCCGAATGCACGGTAGATTGATTACTAGTTATTGATAGAATTTACTGACATTTAAAAATGTTTTTAGACCTATTTACATAAATTTTCTTTGAGTTTGAGTTTTAAGATTACTAGAATCAGCTTTTTCCTAATTTGTTGTAACGCAATATTTGAGAAGAACACAATATTAAGTTATAATCTCTTCTACTCTTCTTGAGATAAAATAGGATAAGACACAACGTGTAACAATTGATGGCCTTATCGCTTTAGCGGCTTGAGGTGTATTTCTACACTCTCTCAATTAATCTAAGCTTATATAAGTATGTATATCAGTCATCTGGCTACCATAATACAGGCTTCTAGCCTAGTTTGGGACCAGATGACCGTGTGTGGAAGTTTTCCCATGTCATTATTATTATATTAAATTCATTCAGGCAGAGTGGCCTGAATGAAATTAATATAATAATCATGTTACATTCATCAAGTTTAGTTATGTCTTGATGTATATAATAAATAAATTAATATATTTAGTAATATTTACCTATAATATAGAGAATTATACAATAAATATTATTGTGTAAATTTCGAAACGATAAAATTTATTTTCATGTTAACGATAGATTCGTTGATGTTAATTAAAATCTGCCACTTTTGCACATCAATGAAGATAAACAGTATTGTTTTAAGTTATCCGGAAAGTATAGAGGACTATAGAGATAATATTATAGCTATTGCGAAAAAATACCAACCGTGCATCATTGACTTTTTTCATTATATACATTATACTATCACCACCATAAGTTACATTATTACTCACAAGAGGGTAGTCTCGATCGATCTCACACCCTCCAGATATGATTAGCAGCTAATTGAATTCCGGGGTGAGATCCACAGTTTAGTTTTCTAATTTACGAGTCTTTCCTTTGCGCGCCGAAGTGAAGGGTTGAATTTAATTATCTTCACGACGGCCCCTAACTAAAACATACAAAAAGCGGATGAAATTGCATCTCAATTTGAGAAAAAGCTTCGTTAACCTTAAACCTTCAAACTCAAGTAATACAGCCGTAGAGCGTGCTACGCTGTAGCCGAAGCCGTAGCAGACTCGTAGCAACGAGTTCGTAGACCTCCCGATTTGCTGATGCAAATTGATATTTGATATCCAGAATCAATCTCTTACGAAACAAATATTATGATATAAACTAGTTTGAGGGTTCTCAAAGTTTGCGATTTCTCCTTCCGTAAAAACTTAGCGGTGGGATGTGTATAGGTAAGGATGTTAAGCCCAGGGGTTTGTTTTATTCGGAAACGTGTCTTGAAAATAATAACTTTTGTTAATACATTATAATGTTATATGATCACGATAGGTTCTCTCTAATGTGTCAATATTTTTTTTTTCTATACGCTAACTTTTTTCAAAATATCTAACACCTCGCCTTTTTACTAAAGGGGTAGGTAGAGGTGTACCCGGGACCCAGTCCCATAGTATGTACATCTACAATTCGCCAGTTACAGTTCACCATGTTATTAAATGGCGAACTGGGGGCGAGCTTATTGCCATCTACCGGACACAGTTCCAGACTCCAGGTTGTCATTCAGAAAATTACTGACGGGAAAATCAAGTAATATTTTTGGCTTGACCTGAGGATCAAACCAAGGATTTCATGATTGTTAGTAGTGCTTGCAACCATTACGCCACCGAGGTGGTAAGAACTAAATATTTTACAAAAAATACTTGATTAAAATTCCATCACCACCAGTGAAACAGCATTGTTAATCGAGTGCTATTTTTTGCGTGGTATTCGGTGATAATCACTTTCAAGTTCAACTTTGTATTCAACCGGCGCACCTCCCCTCGCAGAGTTTCATAATGAAAGGGGGCCCATTTGTGTGCTGCAGAGATAATGTAAATAAGTATGCAAATTATACACCAAGTTCTATTCAAATGAACCTTTGCGGCTCTTTAAAGTTTCACTCAAAGCCAACTCTAGCGTGTCATGTATCACCCATATTAGAATTTTGAAATAAGAAAATGATGTACAAACAGACGTGGATTCACGTCGGTAAAGTTTCCCGTCGAACCCTATTATAAGGTTATGAGTTGGAGGCGCACCAGACCGAGCCAGCTGATATTGCGTGGAATGCTTATCCTTCTAGCTTCGCAACTCCTAAGTCTGATACGTGAGTCCTTTGAAGGGCAGGTATCCGTAATACCTGTCAGTGTTATGAGAGAACTTCTCTAAGAATATTTTATTTATGAGTACTATAACGAGACACGCGAATGTGACGAGCGCCGTGTCATTGCAGGATCGCTTTCTCGACTCGCTCGAAATTGCCTCGGAACGTGTAAAATATTTTCGTTGTAAGGTAAGTGAAAGTCGCGCGTGATAGCGCACTGTGACGTCACTCTGCCATCAATCATTTATCCGAGAGTCGCTTCCAGCGCTACCGAGAAAAGCTCTAAGACGAAGCCACTTTGATAATGTATCACGTTTAAAACCGACTTTTAAAGGCACCCCTCCACGCTTTATTATTAGACGAAAGAAGCCGTGCAAACAAAATAGATTGATATCGGTTTCTGATAAGCGGGAATTGAGTTTTATTTTTTATGGACAAAATATTATGTTTTAAAGCTTTTACTCATAATAAGCGAAGCGACTAATCATTCCAATGCAAATATGCGCAGTACGTAAATATACACAATATAGATGAAAAGATTATTAAATAAGCAAAGTTGTTATGGTATAAGCCGTGGCCCAATGAAATATTGCCCGAAAGCCAGAACCCCTTGTCCGAACCTCACATCTGGACTTTTTACCATCATGATGACATTTGCATCATTCATATGAATACAATTAGTTTATATGAATACTACTTTTAGCTGTGAGACTATTATTATTATTATTAAGCCCTTATTCTTCCATGTATTCTAATTTCTTTTTTAGTTTTTGTGATAAATAAATATTTTTATTTGATTTTGAGGCATGGGACCATGCCTCAAAATCTTCTTGGGTATAGGCCTCCTCCAACCACATCACTGTATAGCAAAATATTATGTGTTCTTCATTTTCCATTAGGTATATAATGTTCATCTGTTCTTATAGTAATAGGTATATAGTTTTTATATTATTCTTGTATGTAGTATTTTTGTAAAGTAATTCTTTGCAGTGATAATAATTATATTTTATATAATATAGAATATGCATATGTAAAGTTCCTGGCTGGTTGGAGGGTTGTGGTCGGACTCTCCCGCGGTGACCGGCCGTGATGGGAGACTTGAGTTGGGGAGGGTGATGTTAATCATGTATTGTTTGAGCTGCTTGCACAGGTGCTGTGTCAAGGTAGTTAAAAGTGGGCTTCTTTAATAGGTAGTTGTTTATCTTATTAATTTTTGCTGGTTTTTTTCTTTCTTTCATTTTTATCATTAATTTTAGTGCTTCTGGTGATTCTGACATATTTCTTTTTTTCTTTACGGTTCTTTGAGGTTCCACTTGTTGAGTCTTATCACTTAAGATTATAAGTTTATCAAATTTAATGATTGCCATTTTTCCTTGTTCTCTTGCTTTCTCCAGTTCTAGTTGAAGTTCTCTTCGCTTGCTAAGCACTTCAGGGGGGAAGTCTTCTTTAATGTAATAATGTAATGTAATAATAGCTGTGAGACTATACTACCTAATATTCATTTTCTTAACGCCATTGTTATGATATTAACTTCTTATGGTTGTTGGTATGGTTTTCATGGCTGTCTGGAAGAGATCGCTCTGAGCGATAAGGTCACTTCTAGTTTTAAGTTTCCTTTTTGTTATTTTTCTGTATTTTTATGGTACCAATAAAGAGATATCATTCATTCATTATGTTGTTTGATATACTGGTCGGTTGGCTCAGACGGTAGTGAACCTGCCTTCTGAGCCACAAGTCCCGGGTTCGATCCTCAGCCAGGGTAAACATATTGTTCGCATGAGCATGACTGTTTTATCTGTCTGTGTGTTTTTAGCTTTTTGTTTGTTTTTAGCGTTTATAAGTATGTATATCAGTCTTAGTAGACTGCCTCGGTGGAGTAGAGGGCACATGCTCGACTGCCAACCAAGAGGTCCCGGGTTCGATCCCCAGGTCAGGCAAAGTGTTAAATATTGGATTTTTCCATTAGGAATTATCTCAATAACTGCCTGGAGTCTGGAACTGTGCCCGGTAGATGGCAATAGGCTCGCCCCCTATTACATGGGACCAATAACATACTGGCGAAATGTGGGTGTATCTACTATGGGACTGAGTCCTGGGTACACCTCTGCCTACCCCTTCGGGAAAAAGGCGTGAATGTATGTTATGTTATATCAGTCTTCTGGTTACCAAAGTACAGGTTCTGTCTAGTTTGGGACCAGATAACTGTGTGTGGAAGTTGTCCCATATTTTCATATTCATATTATAATTATTAAGTCCATGATTTTGAATTTATGTTTGATAAAAGTATTGAATAGACTTCTCTGTCGATTATACCATTAGTAGGAATAAATTGTTAGAGTCAGCATAAACTCCTAGAATAAGGTATTCAATTTAGTAACGTCGAGTGCGTAAGATGTTCTTACATCATTCATAAACAATAGATACGATGTAGAGGCGCGGATCCTTTCAGACTGTGAGCGCGATAAATTGGGTTATCAATCAATATTGCTTGCGTAAATTATATTGCCTTCGAAATTCATTTTTTCGCGAACATAAACAGTATTTGCTGTTTCATATTACCGCCGTAAATGGAGGTCTACATTTATTTAGACTGAACGATGTACTTTGACCTAATTGGTGTCATTACGGCGTCGTTACACGATATTGTCAATTTATTTGGTGTTTTCTTATGATATACGTCTATAAAGTCGAAAAGCGCTCGTAATAGGACAATATATCAAATACGATTAATTGTACATAAGTACTGAGCTTAATAAATTTTTCTTTTATGATAGTGAGTAACAAGACGAGCAAATCAGGTGCTTGATGGTAAATAAATATATCAAACGCAGTGCCACCCAGTGTTTTAAAATTCAAAATTCTGCGCGGCACTGCACTGCCCCTGTTACCCTGACATATTAGTTGTTGAAACTCGTCATGCCCAGTAATTTAGCTGGTAACATTGCCCTTCAGACCGGAACACAGTAATGTTTGCACATTACTCCTTGGCGGATGAATAACTGGCAAAGGTGTGGTACTTCCCCAGGCGGCCCCCTGCAATAGAGGCCTACCACTACAAATATATATAATAATAATAATAATAATTCATTTATTTCAGGCAATAGTGCGTATAATAAATTATACGCACCAGAGGCCCATATTAATAAATACCTTACAGACTAACATACATAAAAAATATAAAACACTTAATTTAATTATGGCTAAGGGATATTATTTATATATGAAATTAAATTTATGAACAATAAAAATAGCTACTTTTAGCATCGCAGCATTAGGCAATTTGTCGCTTTTTTAACGCCAGATGCTTCAATCCGCACCAAATAAGCCTAGTGACGATAATTAAGCTTTAGCTTACAAACTGCTCTTAAGCAGTGACTTAAGAGCAGTTTGGATTGAAACGCAGCATTTATAAGTAAAAAGCGATATAGCGTGAAGATAAAGTCTTGAAATCGCCGATCGCCGTTACTAAAAGTAGCAAATCTGACTTAGCCCTTATTGTGTTTAAAACTATCCATTTAATTATCTTGCAGATTGCCAGTTCAGATGGGGCATTGAAACGGGTGCAATAACGCAATTAATAAACGAAGTGAAAGTAGACAGGCACCCCTGAGGCTCTCGACGGCGAATCAGTTTAGCGCACACGTAAACATAACTAAATAATAAACGGCAGTCTGCGTTCAAAGTAGCCTAACTAAATCGCATTTGGGAGAGTAGAGTGCACACTTCGAGACGGACATAGGGGGAGCAAGAAGGTACAAATTCGCAAACCTTTCTAGTTTTTTCCACCCAAGTGGTGACGCAGACGGTCTACGAAAACGTTTTGTTGGCGGTCACTATTTGCAAGGCTATTTTAATATTTATTTAGATGTTAATGCTATTATGTACTGTTGTTACAGTATGAGTATGTAGAATAAGTTACAAACGCAAGTAAACTGTAAGCATGATATAGGTAAATTATTTGTAATTCTGATTTTTACGCAAAATTTAGATACCTATTTGAGATTGTATTGCCATAGATATAAAGACACACCAACCGAGTCTTAGCAATACTCAAGAGAGATCCAGTGACATTCAAAGAGTAAGAGAGAGTACCTAATGAGCTTTTTTCGTCAGATATTTTACACACAATTAATGAGGAGTAGGCGGATCAGTGACGACTCCAACGAGACGGGAACATTATCCAGACGTCGTCTGTCGGAACATGACTCTCATTCTTGATTAAAACTTGGAATAATAAACGGCGAAACAATTTTGCATCGTCGCTCTCTCCGGCAGCCCTCTTAAGAGCAAACTAATATTAAAAATGATGAGGATCTCGGTTTCTTGACTTTTTATATTGATACCAACACGCGAAATGCGAAAATTAAAAAGAAATACCGTAATATATAAACATAACTAAAGTCTTAGCGATTTTGCTTCATCTTGCCCGTGGGAATAACAGGAAATACTTTCTTGATATACATTTACATTGTAATGAAAAGCTACATGCAAAATTGCAACTCTCGCCAAGTATTATGTGTATTTACAACGTGTTACAAATAAGGGGGTAAGTTAAGGAGGTGTACTACCCATCAATCTAAACAAATTTCCAAAAAAATATTGAGACTTCATACAAATTTGCCGATTAGCTGATCCATTTTGTATGGGAAGTCGATTTTTTTTCTGAAAATTTCGTATTTCAATTCTTTTTGAAAGCTGTTCAGTTTGACGTGCAGATGTTCCCCTCTTAAGTATTACTCTAATTGGTATTACTACACCTTTTGTAACAAATTGTAAAGGAATCATTATTATTTTTAAATGTCATAATGTGACAAGCAAAGGTAGAACTTTTTCATTGTTTTGCTTTTGCCGTTCAGTCAAAACTAAAAGTTCGGTGTATAAAAGAAACAAAATGGAATTCACAAGCGGCTCGTTTTAGGAGTTTGCGGTATATTCGCGTCTACTATTGACAGTTGGACAGTCGGATGAACGAGCATCTATCACAAGGGTTACAAAGGAACCATTAAATTATATTATATTAAACTTCTAGTGCAAAATAATAGTGACTCCGCATGAACAAGATTTAAACCATAAAAAATATCGAAATTTACATATTTTTAACACTTGTAAGTTTACTTTTAGTGATAGAATACTGAGTATATATTAGAAATTAAACTGCACCATTCATTCAGTATCACCGTGTTAATGATTATAACTGGTAATTTATATTAAAAACTTTTAAGAGCTGATGTAAGTCATGTAAATGATAACTATTTGTCTTATATTAATTTTATTTTCGAAGAATATTGTATAGAAAATACTACAAACTCAACAATTTTGTTATCAGTTCGACAAGCATGCTTCAGATCGAATTCAAAATATGATATCTTCATTTTATATTCAAGTCAAATATGATTGTCATGAGTCGATGTTTCCCAGAGAGGAAAGTTCCAAAATAATCCTGATCCATCGTTACATAAAAGTTGTAAGTTGTTCTCGTCTCAGCGGATAATCGAGTTTATACTTGGAGGACCCCCATCAATCATTTATCCCCGACTGTGTAGATGGAGCCGCGCTGCGGTACGCGGAAAAACTTTAAAGTGTTCAGAGTTACTGTGACGTATCGTACCTACTTACTACTTATATAATGCTCTAAAGCCGTATCCACTTAAGCAACTACATCAATCCAAGGCTGCTCAAGAGTGAAGATCTCGGTTTGAACGAATGGAATCAAGACACCCGCTCATCCCGAGGCTGTCAAATGGACACGAGGCCACGTTAGAAACTGAAAATTTTAATTTAGAATAGAATAGAATTTATTATGACTCTTTATTATGACCAAGGTACACCGAATACAATCAACTTAAAAATTAAATTATTCTTATTGGTCAACAATGGGCGGCTTTATCGCTTTTAGCGATCCAGGCAACCAGTCTTTGGACGGATAGGGCATGATAATTTCTACTATATAATTGAGGTTTATAAACAATTGGAGGAAAGATTTTTTTTATAGTGAGCGCCAAGACGAGCAAATCAGGTGCCTGATGGTAAGCATCATGATTGATATCAGACACAGTGGATATGGTAGAGGATACTGGACAAGTATTGATCAATACAAAGATAAATGAAAGAACGAGGGGGCCAGCAACAATGCAATAAATTAAAACGTAAACAAAATGTGGGAAAAATTATTCCCACATTTTGTTTTCAAGTATGATTTACACTGACCTCTTACATCTATAGAAGATAATTGAGGCAACGTTCTTGTATGAGGTTCGGCGTCCCCATACCCATATGACTAGTAAGGCCATATTATTTATATAGGATTTTAAGTATATTAAACATTACATTACGTTATTCATACGCATCTTAATCATTTGTCCATAAAAATAATTGGCTACAGTCTCCGCGCGCTCGAAGTCGAACCACGGAATAAACAACACAAAAGAAGCGGCTATACTCGTATGAGTACGAGTAGGATGATACTCACGTGAGTGTTTTATGAGCACTTGAGTGCCTTTCGGACGGGGATGTTTAAACCTCTTACCAGTATTGCAGCCGGATCGAGCCCTCTCAAAACATGACAATGTCGGATTCAAACTCGACCGAGCACGATTTAGAGTGGTTACAAGTTAATAAGGTACGTTTTGTAGCATTGTTTAGTTATATTTGTCGGTAAACGCAAATAAAAGTCGAAGTTTTATGTAACACTAGTTATTGTGCTCCGCAGTTTCATTCGTTTAGAAATTCCGTATGCATACCGAATGCATTATTTCAGAGTCTAAGTCTAAGTCTAAGTCTACAAACAGCTTTATTGGTTGAGTAGTTTTGGAATGATAATGTAAAACTACGTCCAGATGATCTAGGGCGAACTCTGCCTTGCCACTGCCATGCGCGGAACCTCGTCCATAAAGCGCGCGGCCGCCGCGATCAAAAGTTTGAGGGTTTATAATTTTAACTATAAACCCTCAAACTTATTATAATCGGCGCGTGGCAGTGCGCAGCAAGGCAGAGTTCGCCGTAAATCATCAGGACGTAGCTTTACAGCCGCACGTAATCTGAATGCAGCCAAGGTTGCACAAATATCGTAACTTTCGCATGTAAACTATTTTTTATTAGTAGGAAGTGTGATGGGGATAAGACTTTTTCTAGCCCCAGGATAAACTGAAACATGATGCTATTCTAAAGGTCCAAGTTGACTGTTTGCGGCTGCAGCAATCACGCGCATCCGCGGCTATAGTCGATGTTTGGGAATGTATGGAATTAGCAGCAGCCGCGAACCGTCAACTTGGACTCTTAACATTACGTTACCATTAGTTTAATTTTATGTTGTCAATAAATAAAAGTCTCACTATAGCGAATACAATTAAAACAGGCATCTGCTGCTTGTGCAACCATGTGATCTAATTTGGTCTCATCGCAAAAATTTTCACTACCAATAAATAATGTTGTATGCATTAACAACATCAAAGTGCTTAAAATCACTGTAAATATTGTTCCAAATGATGACAACAACACTTCCAAAGGATACTTCCAGATTACCAGTAACCCTGTATAATATACGAATTCCTAATAAAAAAATATCAATTTAGTTGGTAGCGAAAACAGATAGGTACATCTTCAGCTGTAACTTTCTCGTAAAAACTGTATTGTACAGTAACGACCCAAAGTCCGTCAAATGAAATAGAAGAGTGCCGACAAAGAATGCTTCAGTTATATCAATTTTACCGCGATGTTAAACGATGTAATAACATTTTTATTTCACCATTAAAGGAAGAAATAAACGTGGCTACGTATACAATGCGGCAGCGGCCGTAGTAATATAATGATATTGCGAAATAACACATTATTGACGTGGAGCAACAAAAGCTGTTTTATGTAAGTGCCTTGATGTATTCACGTAGAGGTACTTAGGTACTATGTCAGTTTTTAATTTAATAGCATAGGTCGCTGTAACCACAGAACTTATAATATGGTATAGAAGTCACACACCCGTCCTTGAGGCCGCACATATCACACCATGAGTCACCTGTGCGCTACGTTAGTAAGTACCTATGTAAGTGTACGAACTAATCGTATAAATATATGTATTAGCTGTGGTATTAGTGACAGTATGGGTAAAAGAAAGTTGACGGCAACGTGGCAAGATGTACATAATTAGTGACATTTCTAGTTACCTTATTAAGAGTTACGTGGTTAATACATACATACATACATCTATGAAAGGCGCCACTCCTCCCACAAATGAAAGAAGAAAGACACGTTAACGTGTTAAGTACAGCAAAATAGTAAATAAGATATCAGATTTTTTTTCCTCGATTTCAGATTAAGATAACAGTGAAAAGTGGTCCAAATTATGAATACTTAAATTACCCTTTTAGATGCTGAGTTTTTACCATATACTCTGTATGTAGTAAAAATAATATGTGTACGTCTGTGTGTCAAACGTTAGTAGTGCGTATTTTTCCCAAAATTCTGATACCTTTAACATGATAAAAAGTAATATTACTCCATTGTATCATGATCGTATCGCGCTTATATTATTTGAGCAGGCAAAGTCAAACAACTTATAAAAGATAGAACAAATTGCCTGTTGAATGTAAATGGAAAAGAATTTAAATTATTATAATAACAGTAGGCAAATACGACTAAGTATTCAAGCTTTAACTGAAAACAGCGCTCCTTGGAAGCTCTAACAATACGGCATCGTAAAAATTAAATTACAGAGAACCTCCGGGGAGGTTTCAATTTTCAAGCTGTGGAGGTCGAGTTCAGACGCTCTCAACTCCTTGCAAAATAATATTACATCTCCAAGAACCTACTTTGGTATTCATTGTATGTTTGTAATAGTTGCAAAAAAAATAGCATGTATACTAGATGATAGGACTGACGAGATTTTCTTTTATGATAGTGAGTGACAAAACGAGCAAATCAGGTGCCTAATGGTAAGCATCATGATTGCCTATATCAGACACAATGCCACCCAGTGTTATAAAATTCAAAATTTTGCGCGGCATTACACTGCGCCTGTCACCCTGAGTTGTTCAAACTAGTCCCAGCAATTTCGCTGGTAACATTGCCCTTTAGACCGGAACACAGTAAATTAATGTTCAATGTGCACATTGATGACATTGATGATGATTGATGCTGCTTGGCGGATGAATACCTGGCAAAGGTGTGTTACTTCCCCAGGCGGCTCCTGCAAAAGAGGCCTACAAACAAACTACTAAGCGTTTTTGTCATTTGATCGATTATTGTAATACCCAAAGAAATTAATAAAGAAACTGCAAGTGACTTAAGCAATAAGCTCAATTGCAATAATTTTATCTGCCTAGCTGGCTTTATGCATACCTTGACATACTGAAACTTAAATAAAAAATAATAATCTTCAACCACGTCATTAATTTGCGAATCTAGTATGAGGAAAATGCTACAAGTCACAAAAATTAGAGTAGCGCAAATCTAGCAAATAAGAGGAAATGGAATATAGTTTACTTAAAGTTAAACTTATTACGGTTCTCGAGAAACAAGCTTTGGGAGGCAGACTCGGTGCGCGGGTCAAGTGCCCAATTTGTCACCAGCGCAAACTTCCGACTACTTCGGCGAGCCCTGTTCGATTCCATTAAACTTTCAAGACCTTTTGAAGCTATTTTCTTGTTTGATTTGCTTAATTCATTTCTAAGCCTACGTACTTTCGACAGGTTTAAATTATTTATTTCTACCCGGAAACTTTGGCAAGACTAGAAACTAAAATGTTTATCTCAGTCAGTAGAAATTTTAATTTTCAGTGACAGCAGATCTACCCAAGCAAACAACTTTCTTTTACATTGACGGAAGATTGATGTGAGTGACCGCACTTAGGCAGAGAACAAAGCCAAATAAAATTCTCGGCGGGACACTTACAATGCGCTATCATAAAAATTAAATTACGGTAAGAGTTCCTCTATAAGTGCGCCCCATTTTAGCGAGAGAAGGTGTACGGCGGGGGGCCGAGGGCAGCCACATCAAAGCAACTCATCCTGCTCGCGCTCAAATCAAATTTAGCAGCTTTCTTCTTTAGTTACTGTTACGAATCGACTCCGGTCCTCGGCTCGCTCACCTGACTCCATTGTCAATTTATTCAACGCTTTATTGACAATGCGATAAAATGTTGAAAAAATGTACTACAATTTATGAGAAAGAGGGAGTTAATAAATGCTTGTTGTAAACAAGGAAAACGCCGACAAAGTGAGTTGGGAAGAAATTAAAAGTCTGAGTTCTTTACGTACACGCGCCTCGGGCACTGTCGCGTCATGGCGGGGCGAGATCAAGTGGCTAATTTGTCAGCGCAAGTAAACTGCGCGCGGGACGAACTTGCGGACGATGCTATTCGATTAAACTTCTCTCTAGTAAGAGTACGTACAAGAACAGAGCCTACTTAACTGGCTGTACATTTACGGCGGAAACTTAATTAGCTAACTCATCAGAAGAGTGGTCCGCAGCGTCGGCTGTTTTTGCTGCGACGAATATTTCATACTGTGGTTTACGTTACTTAATAGATTGCGTTACTTAACAATATAATGGAAAAAATAACTTTAATCGTAAACAACCTTTAAAATGAATTGCTTAATTACTATGGCCAAATAGGTACCTATTATGTACCAATCTTTATATGTGTCATACTATGCAATAAATAAAAACGGTATATCCATATTTTATTACCTATGCGTGTGTTAGATTAGTTTCTAAGGGTAAAACAAAGGCTGCCGCAAACTATGAATTCGTTCAACTATTAAATTTAACAAAGTTTAGAGAACCCTCATCTTGAAACTTAGATTAAAGGGAAGTTTGTTTACAGAGTTCATTTTCTAAGTGCGGCTAAAAATCATTGAGCCTCGGGACTTCAAGGACTAGAACAATATACATAGCCATGTTTAGTTAAAAATACACATGATGATCGTTTAGAACAGTACGTCTTGAATTGAAATAAAAATAAATTCATTAGATTATAACTAGTAGTTCGCCGCGAACTGAGACCTCGCTACTGTGACTTTAATATAAAATCGGTATGACAACTTTAACTTTAATATTCGTAAAAGCCTGCGGATGACTATAGTCCATCTAATATACGAAGTACAGTTTGACAGTTTTGGTTATTCCTGGATTTGAAACTCCTGGTCTAGAATGATTAGTTACCGAGATAATACCATTTTTCCTTTGATAGCTGTCGTCAGAAACTAAGATCTTGATAAGATCTATCACTTCTGTAAAGAAAGTACTGGTCTAAAATGAGTAGTTTCCGAGGTGATGCCATTTTTAGTTTGGCAGCTTTCATCTTAAATAAAGATCTTGATGAGATCTATCACATCTGTGAAGAAACTCCTAGTCTAAGATGAATAGTTATACCGAGATAAAGATCATGTTAAATATCCCGTAATAAGTGATCCTAGAGGTAAAATCATTTTATAATTTAACAGCTGTCATCTGAAACAAAGGTCTTGATGAGATCTATCACTTCTGTAACGAAAATGCTGGTCTAAGATGAACAGTTTCCGAGGTAATGCCATTTTTAGTTTTGCAGCTGTCATCTGATATAAAGATCATGATGAGATCTATCACTTCTGTGAAGAAACTCCTGGTCAAGGATGAGTATTTGAGTATTCAAGCTGTGGATCTAAATGAAAGGAGACATTCAATAGTAGATACTTACTCATAAAGCTATAAAACTATAGCTAATCAAATCTGAGAAGTCCCGTTTGACATTTCATACACTATCATACTATTAATAACTTTGCATAGGCGTAACTCACACAATTTCAATAACCTTTGCCGTAAAACCATGGAATTACGAATTTTATCCCAAGATGTACAATATTCTTAATCACTAAATTTAAATTCAAACCCTTCAAACAAGGCAATACCAAAACTGTCAAACGATACATCTTAGATTTGATGAACTATAGTCACCCGTAGGCAAACACTGATTAGATAATAGTTACTACGCAGGTGTGTGCTAGGCCTTTCGCGCTCCTACTATAACAAAATAAGTCAAACAGAGATAGCAATATTCGGCCCGGGTTTTGCACTCCCCTCCAATTTCAGTACTGAGCGGTCTCTCCTGATTCTTAAGTATTGATCAAAAAAGATTGAAATCTTGTAATCCCTATATCTCTAGAACCTCAAGACCGATTTAGCTCATGTTCGAACTTGAAAATTCTTTTTTTTTATACTACTTATCTGCAAAGTTTCATCAAGATCGGATCATCGGCTTTCGAGTAATCGTGAGACAAACATACATACACACATACACACATACACACATACCCACATACATACATACAAACATTGGCTAATATATTTAAGCAATACCTAAACTATGTGTCAAAATTTGAAAAAAAAAATCAACCATCGGTTTCGAAATTATCGTCAGACCTTTCATAAATACCTCGTAACTCTTATATATCCGGAATCCCTAGGCCGATTTTGCTCATTAATTAAAGTAAAAAAAATATCACTTTAAACTACATGTCTACAAAGTTTCATCAAGATCGGACCAACAGTTCTCAATTTATCGTCGATCAAACTTACATACCAGAGGTCAACCCTTAAGCTGGTACATGCGCAGGTTTTTCCCACTTGTCGACTCTAAGACCTCGCTTCGCTCGGTCGAAAAAGTTCTGATCTGAAGTACCTTTAGATTTAATGCATCTTATTGCCTCTAATCGAAGGAAAAATAGAAATCTTGGACACTCCTCGAAAAAAATCACCCACCTGTAATTAGTGGCTACCCTGTTATCACGTTTGGTACCATTTTAAAAAGACGAAAAAATCTTTACAACGCAGTATTGCGTTGTAAGATTGCGTTGTAAAGGTCTGACTTTTTTTAGTTCACTGAATGCTTTTTATCGGAGCTATTCATGAAAACGCTGCAACAATAACCCTTCGACTTTCAATAGCGTTGTGTATGGCATTGATAAAACATATTTATTATTTCTGCAACATTTCAACCATCAGGTAAAAAAATAAATATAAGTCAGAGAAGCTTATCAAACCTTTTTAGAGTTAAGTTATAGTGTTCTTTAGTAGTGTATTTATTAGATGAGGTAGATAGTAAGTAGGTAGCTCCAAGTATTATTAAGATGGGTTCTTTAAAAACAATGATTGGGCCTCATCATGTCAAATACCTTCAGACAGGTAAAGTCTATCAGGTTCGGTCGGCTGGTCGCAGGGTCTGTGCCTCAGAGTGACGTGGAGCGAAGGTCCTCGTGGAGGGACTTCAGGAGGTGCCGGCTCTGGAGGAGAATCACATTCACGCTCCGAAGCTTGACCAACATTGGCAGTACCTATTAAACATAAAAAAACACATAACATGAGGTATAAACACGCCTTTCCCAAAGGGGTAGGCTGAGGAGTACCCAGAACTCAGTCCCATAGTACACGCATATTTCGCCAGTATGGTCCCGATATAATAGGGGGCGAGTCTATTACCATCTACCGGGCACTGAAATTATTTCTATTGGACAAATCCAAATAATACTTTGCCTGGCCTGAAGATCGGACTCGGGACCTCATGATCGGCAGTCGACCTTGTGCCTACTACGCCATCGAGGCAGTCAACACAAAAAATTGGCATCAAATAATGTATAAGATAAACTTTAGGCTATGAAAATGTGGGCTAAGTACATTATGTTGTCACTCGCGTTATATATAGCAACGATACATAATACCAACAAAATCAGATGAGCTATTTAGTGGATTACGCAAATTACATGCTCTCACGGGATTTATTTGTATTTATTATTATATCTGTGAATTTGCGAGCTTTCAGAGGAACGTCGGCGTAATGTCAGCATCAACGGCGTTGTGGTCGGGCGTTAATTTGTATGAAAAAGAACAGTAGAATACACATGTTGGCGTCGCTTGTCTGAAACCTCGCTTAATATCTCTAATTCTACTGAAAGAATTATAAAATATTTTTGTTCATTTTGTCTAAATTGTTTCAATGGTATTCATTCATATCATTTAAGTTTTTTCCAGTTGTTTATATTCACTCATATAATATTTAATTAATAACGAGCTCTATGGCGAATGCTATGTACGCCTATATATAGTTATACATAGAAGAACTTGACTATGTAAAATTAAAATTATGTAAAAATGTATATGTATAATGTATGTACTCATGTGGCATGCATCAATGGCTGTACTCATTAAATAAATAAATAAATAAATAAAACTACACCTATTATTACAGTTAGCTCTTACTATCATATCGCTCAACGATCCTAATGAACGTTTTTCAAGGATTTCGTGTAGTTTTATGTTCCTTTGACACGAAATTAAGCTATTTTTACTACTCATTTATTCAGTGTAACAACTACGTTAAACTGAACTATTAAACATCACTGAGGACTCAATGAGTGAATTAGAAAGTTGTCCTTTACTCACACGTACTTACTTACTCGTGATTCTATACTTTGTAGTGTTTGTCCTAACTAATATAGGTTAGGTAGCTAATTTTTGTAGTGGTAGGCCTCTTTTGCAGAGAGCCGCCTGGGGAAGTACCACACCTTTGCTAGTTATTCATCCGCCAAGCAGTAATGTGCAAACATTACTGTGTTACGGTCTGAAGGGCAATGTTACCATCGAAATTACTGGGCATGAGAGTTTCAACAACTAATATATCAGGGTGACAGGCGCAGTGCAGTGCCGCGCAGAAATTTTTATTTTAAAACACTGGGTGGCACTGTTTCTGATATGGGCAATCATGATGCTTGCCATAAGGCACCTGATTTGCTCGTCTTGTCCCTCACTCACTGCCTCGGTGGCGTAGAGGGCGCATGCTCGACTGCCAATCAAGAGGTCCCGGGTTCGATCCCCAGGTCAGGCAAGTGTTTAATATTGGATTTTTCCATTAGGAATTATCTCAATAACTGCCTGGAGTCTGGAACTGTGCCCGGTAGATGGCAATAGGCTCGCCCCCTATTACATGGGACCAATAACATACTGGCGAAATGTGGGTGTTTCTACTATGGGACTGAGTCCTGGGTACACCTCTGCGTACCCCTTCGGGAAAAAGGCGTGAATGTATGTTGTCGCTCACTATCATAAAAAAAAAAAATATATAGGTCACGTTATAATTAATATTAAGAATAAGTATGTTCAATAATTCTATCTAAATTGTCAAAATCTTGTGTATGTTTTTGTGGATGTTTTTTTTATTATTCTTGAAATTTAACTTCTATTTTTTCAATAATTTTTGTTATGGTTTATAGCAGTGAACGGAAAAAACAGTTTAAGTATACCTACATTACTATCTTGGACTATTTTTTGCATTTTGCGTGTTGACATTCTTCTATCTGGAGATATATTACATCCTATATACTCGTAACATCGTAGTCTACTATTTATTTATATGTTGCCTTTTTTATTTATATCTTATTAATTTCATCGTTATAATATGTTTGGAATGAATTAAGCATAGCGCACATTGCGATTCCAATGTAGTTATTGTAGCAGGCATTCTGCAGTGGCCATTAGGACCGTAATGCGAGATGCCTTTGATAAGCATATTTGGCATTATTGCCGACGCACGTTGATGGTACGAATGTACATAGAGACAAGCAATACTTAATAAATATTGTGATTTGTACCTTCTACGGCAAACACAAAGAAGCATATAACTTTAAAAGCTATTTTAACAGTCTTTATAATGTTTTTACGAGTACTCGTATTCTTATAGAGGTAGCATTGCAAACAGGACTTGTTGACCGTACGCCTCTTCTGCCATGAACAAATTGTTCATGTATCTTTATTTGTGTGCATGTTTGTAATTGTGTGTAGCTTTCATGTATCTTACCATTATTAAGGCAAAGGCGAGCATTTCGCGAGTTGTTATTATGAACAAAGTCCTCGTTGTGACGATCCCGCCGCCTTGAAAGGGTGCCTCCTGTATCATTGTTGAATATTTCTTCACCTGCAGACAAATCAAATTGATTAGGTAATCTAAAGGTGAACGCACACTTGGCTCGGATAAGTGTGCGTTCACCATAAAAAATGTAGTGACAATTTATGTGCAGCTGAGTATGAATTGGAAATCATTTTAGAATCTACAATAATTGATTTCATTATAATATAAGTTGTTTCCCTTTTATTTACACCTTTGTTTTACATTTACATAATATAACCACAAGAAGAATTAATAGAAAAATATTATTTTAACCTTTGGAATTCCTGTTTCTTCTGTAATACCGTCGATTGGTGCTATCGTGAGGGAATGGTGAGGACTGGCGTTGCGGGCTGCTGACAAACCTCGGCGGAGGCTCATCACCGCCTTCGGAGCCGTATATTCTTCTCTGCTCACCTGGAAACCAAGGCTCTGTGAAATACATTCAGCTAAAATGTATGTATGATAAGGTCTACTAAATTAGTGAGAATACGCTAGCAAATTTTATTACGACATAAAGACGAAGGTATATATGAACAACGAACAGGTTTTTTTTTCGTGTTTTGCGATCTTATCGCTAATAAGCGATTTCTTCCAGAACGCAATCATATATATGTAATGGTTCTGTAGTGGTAGGCCTCTTTTGCAGGGGGCCGCCTGGGGAAGTACCACACCTTTGTCAGTTATTATTCATCCGCCAAGCAGTAATGTGCAAACATTACTGTGTTCCAGACTGAAGGGCAATGTTACCAGAAATTTCTGGGCATGACGAGTTTCAACAACTAATATCTGAGGGTGACAAGCGCAGTGCAGTGCCGCGAAGAATTTAAAATTTTAAAACACTGGGTAGAACTGTATCTGATATGGGCAATCATGATGCTTACCATCAGGCACCTGATTTGCTCGTCTTGTTACTCCTTTCATAAAAAAAAAACTTTTTTTTACCAGAGCAGAGTGCCTTTATTGAAAAAAGACTAAAAAACAGAGCTACCTACTTACTATCTTCCCTTCACTAAATACACTATGCCATAGAACACTACGAAAATCCACAGGCCGACATTGGCATGCCTTACTAATACTTACTCCTACTATTTACTACAACTGCTTACTAATTGTACATCGTGTGGTGTACAATAAAGTAATCTCTATCTATGTAACGATATCGCGATATTAATTACGTTGATAAGTTCAAACGTTTATTTAATAAAACCCTTGACCCGAACACTACATATTCATCGGTATAACTTGTAGAAAACCACTTAGTTATTGTTACGTTTAAGTAATAATTTTCACCACTTTACCCAAATAGGTCAGTATAAAAGTCGAGGGCGGAAACTTTGAAATTTACGACGCGGTCTGTTTAGGTAGGTAATTTTAAACAATAACAAACAAATTGTATACGAGCGCGGAGGTACAACGGTACAAGTTAAGAAGCTACAAGCTTCTGCTAGTCCTTGTAAAAGAGAGAAATAGAAACCAAAGTTTCCTTTACATAACCCAAAGCTCACCTTATTACATTTTATACCTCTTAAACATAATATACCATCACCCCTTATTCCCGAAGGGGTAGGTAGAGGTGTACTCAGGACTCTGTCCCATGGTAGGTGCACCCGCTATGGGATTTAACTCAAACAACCTATAATTTGGTGTTTTTTTAATAAAAAAGTTAAGGCTCATAGTTAACTGCCTAACTGTATGTAACCTAACCTAACCTACCTGTATGTAACTGTGTACCTAAGAAAAATTTAGAACTTGTGATTAGTGTAGAAGGATTTTCTCTTCGAGATTGAATCTGAAATGAAGAGATTCGTAGACGAACGAACATTACCGACATAGCCCAGCGGATTAGCAAGTGGAGATGGCAATGGGTATGGCACATAGCGCAGAACTGATGGCCGATGGAGCTGTAAGGTTCTCGAATAGAGTACCAAGGACCGGCAAGCGCAGTCCAAACGGTGGACAGACGATCTAATAAAGACAGCAGCGGAACACGCTGGATACAATCCGCTTACAACCGAACTAGATGGATGAGCCTCGTTGGCTCAGGGACAACCTCGTTGGCTCAGATGGTAGTAACTCTGCTTTCTGTGCCGCAGGCCCCAGATACGATCCCCGGCCAGGTCAAACATTTGTGTGCATGAGCATTGAGCATGTCTGTTTGATCTGTGTCTGGGATTTATAAGCTTATATAAGTATGTATATCAGTCATCTGTAAATAGCTTAGTTTGGGACCAGATGACCGTTTGTGGAAGTTGTCCCATATTACAATTATATACCTATTATTTATGGGGAAGCCAATGTATGTCCATCATAATATATATTTGGCATCTACCTAAACAATTTAACCTCTTTAAGCATGAAAACATTCATTAACCAAGTAGATTTAACCACAAAAATAAATTTGTAAAGAAATAAAAGGAAAGGAAGTTCTCAGCCGCAGAAGAAATTTGCAAAGTACAGATTGGTAAGTTCTGCAATACTTTCAAAATTTGTTGGCAACGTTAACAGTCTTTGAACGAGACGTGAATAAATTCGAAACGAGGATGAAACTTAAGAGTTGGTTCATAAATAAAAATCTTTTTGATAATTTTATTGCATGAATTTAAGGGACTTAAAGATCAAATTGCAGTACCTATGGAAAATGCCTTAAGACGGGGTTGGGCCGACATCGTAAAATACTAATATACTATACTATTAATACTCCATAAGTATTATAGAGTGGCATTTATCCAGTTAAACTACAAAAGATACATTTTAAAACGATAAATCGGTATTTATCAGAAGAATGGAATTCTTAAGGAAATACCTTAAATTCCTGCCCCTAATATATTTTTGGGGTATAACTAGATAAACGCCACATTATAATTAGTTGTTACTTAAAATTACACTGGTACTAAAGAAGAAAATATATATATCACCTATCATCGTCATTGGTTACTCAAAGTTTGTATAGCAAATGATATCGGCCCAACCACCTTAAGAGTGAACATTAAACCCACTTATAGAATTTTCGTGGACATATTAACATTATTAGTTAATCGAGAAAGGTTATCGATACCATCAATCGACCTAATCGATGTACATATGTATGTCATACATATGTCATTTTACTGGCGAAATGTGGGTGTATCTACTATGGGACTGAGTCCTGGGTACACCTCTGCCTACCCCTTCGGGAAAAAGGCGTAAATGTATGTTATGTATGTCATATTTATGTATGTAGTATATATGTATGTCATATTATGTTATAGATGTATGTAGTATATTAATAATATGTAGTAAATATTATAATTCCAATTATTTATAGTGTATATAAGTTATGTGTAATAATTTTGTACCCGATCCCATCCCTACTCTTCCTATCATACACCTTTCCGTCCGGACTGGTTGCCTGGAAGAGAACGCTTAAAGCGATAAGGCTGCCCATTGTCGACCAATCACTTTTTAGTTATAGCTTAAATTTTAAGTTATTATGTTGCACTGTGTATTATTATGTAAAAATGGTCGAAATAAAGAGTATTCTAATCTAATCTAATCTAATCTATCTGGTAAATACCCTTAGCCCTAAGATGTTCTTTGAAAACATATTTACCGTTTATCTAGATTGTAAATTCGAGAAGATACCAAAGAGCCATGTTACATTAAAATAGTATAAGTGGGAGTCTAAAATATAGCCGTTAGCCAAAGGCTATACGAAAGTAAACACCTTGTTTTAGTTTACTCAACAAGTCTGCAAACTCAATTAGCATTACAACCTCTGAAAGCAAATTTAGGTGGAATGGTATAATGCGAACTCAAAATCTGGTTAACGCTTTTAGCCCTTTAACGATTCGAATAATTCCATAGTGCTGTAGTTATTGCGTAATTGTATTTAGGTGAACTGAACAAATAAATTGATATAAATGAATAAGTAAACCAACAAGCGCCTATATCATGAAATAATAGATATACTTATCTTTGATTAACATAATATACTATATAAATAATGATTCTAGGTGGATAATGTGCTGTGTCAGCAATATAGTAACTCGACTTTTTATGACAGCACGTATTATGAATATTTAACTATTTAATGAGCAAATCCAAATCGTTATAGACTTTATGATGCGGAAGTTAACATTCACAGTTATCAAGAGAGATACCTATAGATATCCAGATATTCCGAAACGCGATGCTTCCCAATAGTAAACAGTTCAGGATTGAATATGAAAATTTAATCGCCTAATTTAATCGAACGGAGATAGCGGCCCTGGGCCCGTCGCCCGTTTACAGCTAAGATATTAAAGACATCTTAAAGGTAGATTGCGACTGTAAATATGAATATCAGATTATGTAGATGCCTATTACAATAAACCTCGTTTGTCCATTTAGTATTACAAATGGGTAGATTGAGTACCTATTATTTGCTTAGTAGTAGATTACGAGCGTTGTAAACAAAATTGAATAACCTATTAATAAAACCTAAAATAATTTTCGTCTGTATCTTGCATTAATTTTTAATGTGACTAATTTTGACATCAAGTAACGTTGAATCTAAATGCCGAGTGAAGTTTTGGATGTGGTGGTTACAGACCGACGCCTCCCCCTTCAAAATTTGCATTTTTCAAAGTCTTGCATCGCAAGGCTGAAACGAGCTGCGTGTTCTTTACCTACCAACGAATTCACAATTTCGAGTACAGACCATTATAAAAATAGCATTCACTAAAATCGCCTAATGCTAACGGCACAGCATTAAAAGTTTCACCTCTGCGTGTAATACTAGTAGGTACGCCATTATATTAACAAGTTCAAGTACTAATGGCTGTTACGAGAAAGACGGGGCGAGCTCGTGGATTGCATAAGTAAACAGAATCTGGACGCGTCTGCTGCGATAATATTATTTGTATTAATAACCATCTTTGGGGAAAAATAATAGATTCCTTCGCTGGTGCCTCGAAAATGACCTGAATTAAATTTTCACATTCAATCCTCGGCTGTTTGCCCCTGAGAGCGATCGCAACCCGGCGCTCGCCGCAACACCCCCTCCTCTCTCGACCTCCCCTGCTCACTGTCTGCCGTTTCTCATCATACTTAACTATGTATTTATGATTGCTATGAAAATTGTTTGCTACCCTACATTACCCTACATTTATTACTTTCGAACTGCCCAAATTACAGGTGAAAGTTTAATGTCAATATTACGCATTTTGGTATCAAAGGAAGCATATATTATTATTAAATTTATGTATATTACAACGCTACTTTATCGTAATATATTTGCAACCAAATTGAGTAATAATTATCATATTAAGATGTTTTTACAGGTATTAGGATAGTCTTTACAGGTAACCTAATCTCTTCACACTAATACCTATCTGAGGTGCTCCGCATTCAGGTCAACTACAATTGAAGAAACCATCAACTTATTTAAGGAACGATCCACTTCTTGAAAGTTTTCGTAAAACGTTGTTGGTTGTAGCATCTAGAACGACCATTTTACGATTACCGCAATTCTTAATAAACTTTTTAATTCGTTCGACTCATTGCTGTTACCTATTGGGGAAACCAACAACTTGACTCAAACGTAGTACTAATTCGACAGTTGCTAGTTGACACTGATGCAGTCCTCGATTACAGCAACTGAAAATTGCTGAAGTTGCTATGTTTGCGCAGTTTCTTTACATTATATTCTATGTCTGAATGTTAAAAGTTAGTTTCTAGTTTCCTGTTGCCACAAGTAACTCAAAGTTGCCATGTATGCGGAGCACCTAATATGCTAGATGTCATCTCGCTCACTATCCCAATTTTAATGTATTAATTTTCATTTAAGTCAACGTAAATAAAATAATAGATGGCTAAGAAACCACTTAGAGCTATTTCCCAGGATTGCGTGATAGCAACACTTAATTTACAAGCTCCATTTAATTTGAACTATTTTGAGGCTCAGACTGGAATTTAAATATCTGCAGATAAGGAGCTCACGCGAATGCCTTCCCGCAACCGCGCAACCGTATACTTAGTACATCAGTACCTATGAGTATTTTTTTTACAATCGCAATAATTATATCGAATACGTATCGTCGTTAAGTCAAATCCCATACATTAATTATTATAGATAACGCTCGAACTCGATGCGATTGCTATTGTCAAAAAGCTGGAGCTAGGCTAGCTTTACTGCGACAACTAGATAGGTACGTATGTTTACCTAGCATATTATGAACAAGCACGATTTAATCAACTTCTTTAGATTTAAATATTATGAGTCATGATATATTATAGTAGGTAGTTAATCCTTTCATGGCCAAGTTGATGTAATCTTAAGGAAAGGCCAGGTCAAAAGTACCATCAACCGGCGAGCATGTATGAAGAATGTGATGAAAGTGGAAGAAGCAAAAGTTGTATGTCAGGATCGTAGCAAGTGGAAAGAAATGTTATCTGCCTACCCCAACGGGAACATGGCGTGACTGAATGTGTATGTATGTAGTTACCTAATTAGGCCACATTTTACGCGTTAGCTACGTAACGCATTTGTACCAAGATTATGTTCTGTTTACATCAGTACGAGAACCGCTGAGACGCGGTTAAATTACGCTCTTAACAAATAAATGCTTAGGGAACATTTCCAAGGTTTTTTGTTCAGAGGAACAAATGTTGCTAGAATAGTTTTGGGGATAAATTATTCGAGTGTACCTCTGAATTTCGACAGTTCTTTATTTCGACAAGCCGCTAACTTCGAAAAAAAATAGTTCGACAAGTCATTTGTCCGACTGAATATATATTCGACAAGCATTATTTCGACAGAACATACTGCGACAACACACACCTTCGAACGACCACTGCTTCGACAGATCCTCCGTCGACATGCACCCGTTCGGCAGATAATTATTTCGACAGACACATACCTTCGACATAATACTGCTCTAAATTGTAACCAAACCCATTGAATTACGTGTCAAATTAAAATTGTATTTCAAATTAATAATACAAAATAACAATGAATATTATTTAATATATATATATAATTAATTATTTATTTAATCTGTAGGCTAAACTTATCTTCTAGATGTAACCTTACTCTAACCTATGTTTTTCATTTAATTATATACCTCCTATACATACAAGTATATCTTCTATGCATTATACATTAAATCTTCTTGATTACTTTTTTGACATGTAAGTAACGTACGCTATGCCGCTTAGAAATGAAATTATATCCATGTCATCTTTTAAGAGTAAATGTTTTTGCAGTCTTTCGTTGTGCTGCAACTGCTTTTTTCGTCTCGGTTTCTCAATTTGAGCCATTATTCTCTGTATTTCGTTCTCAGTGCTTTTTATTTCTTTTTTTACTTCGTCCAAAGTTTTGAATATATTAATTTTTTTTCTATTGAGCAGTGTATTCCATATCATATGCCAGCTTTCGACTGAGTTTTGTGTCGAAGGAATTCCACATTCAATGGAATCTGAGACCGACCATAGTTCTGGTGGAAAGGTTGGTGGTACTCTTTCATAAACAACTTTAAGGGGACTTTCCTTGTTTTCTTTTTTTTTTTGTAAGTTCCACTTACATGTGTTTTCGAAAACCAATCGCTAATCGGTTTAGCATCAACGGGCAATACTTTTTCTTTGATATGATCGAAAGCAGATGGGATTTCCGACGCTGGTATATAAGGCAGTGCTGAAATATGTTTTAAGTTGTGGGCAAAAACACTATCATTTATGTATTTTCCATCTTGCCCAGCCCCCTCAATATGTCGCCATATAATTTGTTTTAGATGAAATAAGCAACATTTATGGCTTGCGCTAGGAACGCTTACTACACGCTTACTAGCATTAATTGCCGCTTTCTCAAAATCTGTTATTATGACTTTTGGTTTTAATTTGGCACTGAATTTGCCAAACACGTATCGTTGAATGATCTCTAAAAAAATGAAATAGCAGTTTTCATTTTTTTTATTCATGAAACCATACACAAGGGGAAGAATTTCATTTGTACTATTCTTTAGCCCAACTCGGCCTTGTATGGTATACATTTGGTATAACAATACTGGACAACATTTGAACGTTCCGTCCATAACCCAGAAATCTAGCAGTCTCAAATTTTCTTCTGTGCTAAAAACAAGCACAATCTCTCCGTCAGAATTATAATGACCAATCAAGAACTGTTTTCCATCGATTGTTTGGTACTTCTCAGGATTTTCCAGATCTTCCAGCTTGGTAGGAATTTTAGGTAGTTCTCGATTTCTAGTTCTGTTTATCATTGTTTGCATCGACTTTTTACTAGGCATATACGGCGCACTGGTAGATGGGATTTCATGACTGCATTGTTGTATAATTTGTATTGGAGTATCCATGCTATCACGAGCCTTTTCTTTAAGTTTCATTTTTCTTTAAGAGAAACCGAGACGAAAAAAGCAGTTGCAGCACAACGAAAGACTGCTAAAACATTTACTCTTAAAAGATGACATGGATATAATTTCATTTCTAAGCGGCATAGCGTACGTTACTTACATGTCAAAAAAGTAATCAAGAAGATTTAATGTATAATGCATAGAAGATATACTTGCATGTATAGGAGGTATATGATTAAATGAAAAACATAGGTTAGAGTAAGGTTACATCTAGAAGTTATTTTAGCAGATTAAATAAATAATTAAAATAATATTCATTGGTATTTTGTATTATTAATTTGAAATACAATTTTAATTTGACACGTAATTCAATGGATTTGGTTACAATTTAGAGCAGTATTATGTCGAAGGTATGTGTCTGTCGAAATAATTATCTGCCGAACGAGTGCATGTCGACGCAGGATCTGTCGAAGCAGTGGTCGTTCGAAGGTGTGTGTTGTCGCAGTATGTTCTGTCGAAATAATGCTTGTCGAATATATATTCAGTCGGACAAATGACTTGTCGAACTATTTTTTTTCGAAGTTAGCGGCTTGTCGAAATAAAGAACTGTCGAAATTCAGAGGTACACTCCATCATCATCATCATCACAGTCGTTGAAAGTCTACTGAACATAGGCCAATAAGGTACTTAAGTACCAAAATTTTCATGTTCTTTGCAAGGTTTTAAATATTTTTAGAAATATCTAACGAAAATATGAAGAACCTTATTATGATAATAATGGTATTGGCTGGTAATATAAACCTTTTTCGTGAATATATATTTATTAACTTTGAACACTTTTTGTAGCAATTAATAAAAAAGACACCCTTATTCTAATGAATCTTGAGATAATTACGTTAAATTTGAATTTAATATAAGTTTAATTATGCAACTTCACCGTACACTGAAGCACTTAATTCTACTGCAGAACTTCATAGAGAAAACCAGTGAGGAGAACAAATTCTAATGGCGCAATAATTATAAAACCAGCACCCGGAAAACCTATCTCACTTCGAGAACTCCTTTACTATTACCTACCTGCCCGCCTAGCATGTCACGGTGATAACTTATTTTCCTCGTTTTTTATCTCTTTCGCGCCCAAACATTGCATATCTGCTGCCATGTTCTTATCCCCTCGGTATTCGTTTTTTTCTGGTCACTGTGCTACCGGGCCTGGGGTTAATTTTTTTTACAAAGCTATATTATCCTTTGTCAATAAGAAAGAAGTATAAAGGTATAAAGATGCATTTACGAAAACTTTATAGGTAACTAGCTATGCCCTGTGGTTTATCATATTGGAAATTCCTTGTCTACATCATAATGGAAATCTTAGTTCAAAATGTCAGCTCTCTATAGGCGGTGGTGAGTGAGTGTGTCAATCAGTCAGGACTTTAATGTTTATATATATTTTTATATGATATTGAGTGACAACCAGCAAATCAGGTGCCTGATGGTAAGCATCATGATTGCCCATATCAGACACAGTGCCACCCAGTGTTTTAAATTCAAAATTCTGCGTGGCACTGCGCCTGTCATCATGAGATATTCGTTGTTGAAACTCGTCAGGCCCAGTAATTTTGCTGGTAACATTGCCCTTTAGATTGGAACACAGAAATGTTTATATATAGAAAAGAAGAAGAAGATAATAAAGCTTCCGAAGAACAAATAAAAATTATTGTGAACGAAAACACAGACATTAAGTATCTCAACACTAATAGTCGCATATTTCTAAATTTTATTTTCTGTACCTGTATAATATGAAAGCGTATGGAAAAATTGCAAAAAAATGAATCTAAATGCAGATCCCAGAGCAAAGTGCAGAGATTAGAAACGGTCCCCATCAATTACGAGTAATCCGAGACACGTGCGTACGGTGCGGCGAGAATCTATAGGGATTATTGAAATTTTCTCTGTGCACGGCTGGCGGCCGACGGCCGTCCGTGCTTCATATACCGTGTAGATGCAGGGATGCTAGGGAAAATATCATCTGGGAGCTGATGTGATATAGTATAAAAAATTTTGAAGACTAGCTTGTGTGTGTTATTCTTGGATAAAAGTTACATACACAACATATAATCACGCCTTTTTGCCGAAGTGGAAGGTAGAGTGTACCCAGGACTGAGTCCCATAGTAGGTACACCGACATTTCACCAGTATCAGTGTTATTGGTCCCATGTAATGTATGTAATAGGACGCGAGTCTATACTCGCGTCCTATTACATACATAAAGGAGGGAGAATACATTAGATTAGATGGCAATAGTGCCATCTACTGGACATGGATCTAGACTCCAGGCTGTCATAGAGATAATTCCATATATAAAAATCCAATGACACTTTGGCTGACCTGGGGTTTGAACCAAGACCACGCGGCAATCGATCTTATGCTTACATAAAAGTTACAACCTATTCAACGTGGCAATGCCGCCAGCATCTTGGGTACGCTGCCATCTAACAGTGGTTTAGAGCACTTGGAAAGCCAGCCTGTGGGATGTATCATCATATCTCTGAATATTTCACCTTTATAACATCAGATACGTATACATTACGTAAGCCTGCATAGCCACATAATATCCTCATCAAATATTTATAGGGTTCTAAACAAACAATACACTTTAATTTCCCATCAACAGATAAAGATAGGTATAGTCCTATATCATAAAAGCGATAATTTAATATGCACATCCACAAATCCGGGTGGCAGCGCTAGACGGCCTCGTGAAATATCTATGAACTGGTGGGTGGCTAAACAGAATAACCAATTACGTATCTGTCCCTATTTTGTATCAAACATAATATTCATATAACATTGTTTACCTATATATCTGCAACACATTGAAGTAGTAAAACGTATAGAGGGGCCGCCTGGGGAAGTTACACACCTTTGCCAGTTATTCATCCGCCAAGTAGTAATGTGCAAACGTGTTCTAGCCTAAAGGGCAATGTTACCAGCGAAATTACTGGGCATGACGAGTTTCAATAACTAATATCGCACACATCAATAATATATCACAGGTGCAGTGCAGTGCCACGCAGAATTTTGAATTTTAAAACACTGGGTGGCATAGTGTCTGATATGGGCAATTATGATGCTTACCATCAGGCACCTGATTTGCTCGTCTTGTTATTCAATAACATAAAAAAAAAATCTCAAACTGAAATCAGTTAATTCAAATAGATCTCTAAAATCACTTTATCAGTGAAATTAATGAATCTACCGTGTTTTCGGAAAGATACATACAATAGGAGTAAACATGTATGACTTTTCTTCTACTTTTAGTTATATAGGTATAATACGCATATTTATTTAGTTGGGTTTTGTTTCATCATCTCAGCCGTTGGTAATCCACTACTGAACATAGACCTCCCCCATAAAGGGGGGTTTTACCAATACTCGACACGCTTAGCAGGCGGGTTGTCGAGCGCAGTTCGATATGTTTTTGCAGAGGACGCTGCTGCCCGTCGTCTGGATCTGTTAACCCTTAGCCGGCTCTTACGGCAACCACGGGGTAGAGAGGGTGTAGCACTATTCTAAAGCCGGTAACTCCACGGCGAATGGGTTTTGTTTGCTATTCGATAATGTAGGTTCAAGGTAGATAATATTATTACAACCTACTATTTTTAATGCGTCTCTATCAGACACATTATGCGGAACTACAAGAAACAGCTATAATATTATCTTCAAAGCACCTGCACCCTCATGTGGGTCAAACAAACTTTACTTAAGTCATTAATTAAATGAGCTTTCTACTTTACAAATAAAACATAATTCATTACTAATGACCCGTTCAAATCCACCTGTACGAGCACGTATGTTTCGATGCAATGTAACTTTGAAACAGTTACTAATCTTCAAAGGTTTTGTTTGAAAACCGCTAGAAACTATAATCTGTTTATGGATATTATTTAATGTTATAGAGATTCATAAAGAAAAAAATTATACTTTGAGTATAAGATACAGTCAGGATCAGTACAGGAGTGACTGTAACATACAGTCACTCCTTGTTCCGTTGGGGCAGTCAGACTTTTTCTCTTCACTTGTAATAAAATTACAAGTGAAAAAAAAGTACGAATATCGGCCTAAGCCGATATTCGTACCATGCATACGTGGGGTCAGACTTGCCCTGGTACCACAGAAGAGAATTGTCCTAAGGCCCTATCAATGGTTTGATCTGTTTGATTATTTGGAGAAGCTAACTGCTGATCTGAAGGATCTGAGATATCTTCGAACTCGCCGGCGAGGTCGGTGTGGTGATTGTGTGAGTCGGTGGATTCGGCATCCGGCACCAATACCGAAAACAAAGCGACTGTTGCATATATTGGTAGGATTGGGCGAGCCTAGCGCCGCCGATGTGACGGCTGCGATAGAGTCATCCGGGTCGTTCAGAACGTTGCATAGTCTACGGAAGGAGGAGTTCCAGCTTGAACTTTTAAGTAGTTCGAGGATTGGACTATGAGAGGGTTGCGACATATTCTGTTCATAGCCGGTTTTAATTTAGAGAGAAAAACATCCATACAACTTAGTACAGGGTTAGAGCAAGAGCCGTGGGGAATACCCGGCCCCTGGGGAGGTTGTGCGGTGGAGGGAGCTCGCCAGAGAGGCATTGCTCGAGAGGTGGAGTACGCGTCTGGCCCACCCTCGAGCAGGCTGGACAGTGGGGGCAGTCCGTCCACTACTCCAGGAGTGGACGGACAGACAACACGGGTCGCTTACCTTCCGGCTTGTGCAGGTGCTTACGGGGCACGGATGCTTCGGCAAGTACCTGCACCACATAGCCGGTAGGGAACCGATCCCTGATTGCCACCACTGTGGTTGCGACGTGGATACGGCGCAGCACACACTGGAGGAGTGCCCATCATGGGTCAGTGAGCGTCGTACCCTCGTCGCAGTTATGGGGGCCAAACTCTCCCTAGCAACCATGGTTCGAGCCATGGTTGAGAGCGAGGGTTCGTGGAGGGCCACGGTCGAATTCTGCGAGGTTGTAATCTCGCAGAAGGAGACCGCGGAGCGCGATCGGGAGGCCACTACCGACCTCCCAAAGCACGCACGGAGGCCAGGGCGTCGTAGGAGAATCTACCACGCCCTCCTCCATCCCCCATAACACGGGTCTAGGCGGTGAGTGCGGGGGCATTCACCGCCGAATATATTAGACCCGCGAGGTGGCGCGCGCGCGGAATCCCGCGCACCCCTTAAGATGTGGGGGCGAAGGCTCCTTTTCGCCCCCCGCGGTGGGGTCCTCCCGGAAGGACCAAACGCCGTCCGGGTTGCGGATGAGTGCTTCGGCGTACCCGCAGCCCCGACACATGGCGTCCCGCAGGATATCCTTTTAAAAAAAAAGGGTTAGAGCAAGGGGGCTTACCTGAGAGGCTGCTCTATCTTGTACCGCAATGCCTAGGGTCAATAGCCGTTTTTCTTTCTGCATTGCTATCTACAAAACACAGTTTATTGGTTCAATTCTAGTAACTGTATCATCAAATACTGCTTCAAGTCTCAATAAGTGTGTATTTGTGTATGCGTGAGGCGACTCGGATCATTAACAGGATGTCTTATTACTTTTCACTTTGTTACATTACGGCAATTTGTGGTTACGAGTCAAATGTGAGTTAAGCGGAAGAGGTTGTCTTCTGCGCCCTCTCGTGACCTCCTGACGAACAAAACGACAAAGAGGCAACATTTACAGAGAAAATGGCCTCGGGGCAAGCTGCCGACTGGCGACCCTCCACCCTTTGTTTTCTTAAAGCAACGCCGCTCATGCTGAACTCGCCCTAGCCGACCGGAGCACATTGCGGATTTCGCTACAATATTAATACGAACTGTAAAACATGTTTATTAAGTTCCACATTCACGAACGAATGGGCAGGAAAGTTGAGGATTAAGTCAATAAGTAACTATTTGTTTTAGGAACGGTCTAGCCGGGAGCATAGTTATTGTTGTTTCACAGTCTGTACAGAATGTTTTTAGGTTCAGATAAGTTCTAGTAAGGATAGCATCCTGATATAGAGTATTAACTTTACGCTGTGTCGTAACTTTCGTTATGTATTAAGTAGTACATTACGATACAAGTGTGCTAAGTTGAACATTTCGCACGAGAGAGAGATACCGAGTAGTGCAACACGTGTTTCATACGACGTTTTTCAACACCCTTTGATTAAGATTATAAGATAAGATCGGATAAATCTTGTAACAACTCTTCTTCGATAGATGTTGATATTTTTAATAAGTAATAAACCACGCATTGAAAATTTTAGGATAAATTCTTAGCCAATGAAAATTGTTTTTTCACGTGCCGCGCTTATTCCCACGCAAATGCATATGCAAATACGTATTAGAATATAATAAATAAATAAAAGTTCAATACACAAATTAAAGTAAATTAAGGTTAATTTGTTGTTAAAAATATTTAATTAGATGAAATTATGATAGAAATTATTATTAATGAGTTAATGAGAGAGAGAATATTTATAATTCATTCAAAAACTTTATAGTGTTTTTTGGCTTAATATAAACTCTTTGTGGCGATAAAAAGAAAAAGTAAAGTAAAAAGCACTAGTATCTTATATGGAGTATAATGAACCTAAATACGTTGAGATAACGGTCACTTTACAAGTAAGGGTGTTGAAAAGTATTTTATAATAAAATACCATATCTACAAAAAGCAATAGCGCCAAGGCGCGACGCGGCAAGCGAGACGCATACCGCAGGAATTTCTAAATCTTCATAAGATAATGGATCGCTTCACAGAAGAAAGGGACCTCCTCGAGTCGGAACTTTGTTGAATTCCTGACTCGTAATTAATAAAATTACTTTTTGGGAGCTTTCCTCGACTTCAAAGAATTTTAGCATAAAAGAAAAAGTTAAGTAGATGAATTATTTTTGAATGATAAAGAGAATAATTTTGAACATTTATATGTTGAGTAAATGAATCGTTTTAAAAAATCACTTGTGGAAAAATTACTTTCTACTCCTCTCTATAGTTTTAATTTCATAGAAACTATATCATTTATATTAATAGGAACTTTATATTATACTAGTTTTGTCCTGCGCTTCCACCGCGTATTAGTCTTCGTTCCCGTAGAAATATCGGGATAAAAGTACCCTATGTTTTATTCCAGGATCTAAACTATTAACATATTGAATTTCAGCCCAATCGGTTCAGTAGTTTTGGCGTGAAAGAGTATACAAACATCCATCCATCCTCACAAACTTTCACATTTGTTATATTAGTAGGATAACAACCGACGATTTATGATTTGACCACCGGGGCTGTAAGCGCCACTTATTTAGTGCCAACGGCCATCTTGGTGGCGGGCTCAAGGACTGCTATTGCAAAATAAAGATAAAACTGTCATGGTTGTAATTGAGGATCAATTTTTACGGAATATTTACCATCATTCGATGTTTTGCGAGTTTCCTGATATTTCGGTTCACGGAAGAACATCATGGCGCATGCCACTGAATCGAAATATCGAGAGTCTTGCAAAACGTCGAATCATGGTAAATATCCCGTAAAAAGTGACCATAACAACCGACGAGCTTAATGAGTTAATTTTAGCTCTTCGCAGTTCATATTGTAAAGTATGGAGTAGCGAACACCATGCACTAATCATGAAGCTATCTGACTGATAAGAGCCCGCATACCAGTCGTCATTGCGTTTAACCGTTCAACGCACGCTCATTGCAATAACGCTGTTACTACTACTGAAGTCGTAGTTAAAGCATAAATCCCGATTTGATGAGGGTAGACACGCGGTTTTGATTAGATATGAATTCAGTGTTCGGGACGCGATTATTATCTTGCACTACAAAGGACCAGTTCGAGCCACATCTACTTAGTTATGGATATTCAGGGACTGAGGGTTAAAGTTTAATACCAGAAGATGTGATTTGAATATTGAATTTTTGTTGTGTAGCATACGGTCAGCCCCATTTTATATTAAAATTTGGCGTCAGACGCGGCGCTAGTTCACTTTTATATATGCAAACGTTAGGCAACTGTCAACTTATTATGGTATGCATTCCAGTTTAATTCATTTACGTACCTATTATACGTGGATATTTTATTGCAATAACTATATTTTTGCGTTGTTAAAATCTGTGGATATGTTAAAAAGCAGCGCAAACATTTTAATAAAATAGGATGAATCCATGAATATGGATCAACAAAAAGGCTTTCAAGTAAATAAACCTATTTTATTATGTTGTCCCTGCCCCGATATTAACGGTTAACTTCCTTACCTACGCGACTCAATAATGCGTCAATATCGGAACAGGCTGGGAGCTGGAGACAATTTTTATGAGCTTCTTATTTATTTATAATTCAGCACAACGCTAGGACTAACTTAATGCTAGTGTAGCATTTCCTACCAGTTATCCTAAAACTAGAGAAATGTTACAGAAATTGGGTGGAGTGCAAATATGAAATGTTACAATAACTAAAAGTACTTAACAGAAAAATAAACACCTTATAACACTATTTAAACATACATAGACACAATATAATATAAACAAGGACATATAACACATAAATAATAAAATAGACATTTATATATATATATTTATACATAGCTTCTCTGAGCACAAATTGGAGTCATGCGTTAAAATACGTTACATAATTGTCGTATCAGTCGTAAGACGTCTATTGCTGGACATAGGCCTCCCGCATATATTTCCATCTGGAAAAAGAGGCCTATGTCCAGCATCAGATTGTGTAAGCGACTTGCATGCAGCGTGTTCCTTTAGTCTTTATTGGATACCACAAAATACCAACTTGTGGGCGGAAGTTCTACGGTGCGCTTGCCGGTGCGTAGTCTCCATTCAAGAACTTTATAGGACCACCGGCTTAGTCAAAGTGCCACATCACACTATGTTACATTATGTACCAAAAATCCGTTTCATTTACTTGAGCCTAAATTCAGCGTTTATGAAAAGTGAAGTTATATTTTACGTTACCTATGGTTTATTTATTTATAATAAAAAAAAAACCACTATATATAAAATATATGAAGAAATGGTGTGTGAGCATGTCCGAAAAATTTAATGAAAGTGGGGGAAACGAAAGTGGTAGGTCAAGATCTTAGAAAGTGGAGCGAAATAGCCTCTGCCTACCCCAACGATAATAAGGCGTGACTGTATTTATATATGTAAGTATAGTGTTAAAAAAATATTTAAAAATTTCTTACATTGTTAGTCGTTAGCTCATAAACTAAAATAATGTTACCAGACGCACCCCCACAAAATCACCTGTCATGTGGAAAACATTTATCATAATTCTATCGAATTTCCATTCAGATGGATGTAAAACCATATCCGGATGTAATTTTCACGATTTGTGTACATTTGTATCATTATCAATTACTTTGTAAGAAATATGACCACTACTAATTTCTAAAAATTATTGATTTAAGTGTTGTGTATGAATTCAAAGGTCCCCAAACTAGTAAACTGTAAAAGATATAATAGTCAACATTGATATAAAATCGTTAATTTATAATTATTTCATAACAGATAAACTTTATTTTTAATATACTAACATAAACCACAGCTTTTAGGAATTACACTTAAATGTCTTGTATTTCAAGTAGAGGGTACTTGCATGTGGGTAATAAGTATAAAATTCAACCACTTATCACATGATATATGAAATAATTATTACACAACAAACAAATAACAAATTAACAGTAATTAATGCACAACTCGTCCCATCGCGGGCAGTTCCGCACTTGACGGGCTTTTTCATACATACCGCACAAAGGTCGGTTGTCTGGACTTAATTGAATAAACCTAACTGCTTATGATTCAGGGAAGGTAATATCAGGTGCCTCCCTCGCTTTTGAAAAACAATAACCCGGGAACATTGCGCGGAAACCTTTATACAAAAGAGTCGCTCAATGGAGTTGCACGCCAAAGAATTTCCATGCAATAACGGCGGCATAGTCTCGACGCGGTACTGTAATCTAATCAGTACTCAGGTTAAACAATATTATGCATAATATGGTCTATACTACTCTCCTCTCTCTCCTCTCCCACGGTTGTCTGGAAGAGATCGGTCTTAGCGATAAGATTGCAAATTGTTACTCTATATATTATAGACGTGCCTTTTCCATTAAATAATACTCGAACACTTCAGCATATTTTAAATGATTTATTCCAAGCCCACCATCTTCAATCTCGCTATACCATCATCTGTCGCGCTGACATTCCCCTCCCCGTGTTGCCATCGCGCCCTCGCACATACCATAGATCTTCTTTAAACTCTACGTTGCCATTAATACTTTCCATAAAACCCCCAAAACGTTCACAGAATCCGTAGAATGCGCGTCACAAAATAACATCAACCCTACACTTGGCCAACCTGACAACGTGTATGTCCCCATACACACATCATGATAACCCTACAATATGAATTGATACTTTATAGTTTTAAGGTTTCTATTATGTAACAATAAAAAGTATACATCATAATTTTTTCAGGGTGTATCGAATCCTATCGCCATCGTAATGACTCAAGCCCACCTCAACTGCACGTTTAGAGCCATGATACTGTTGTATATAGCAACCATGGTAAGGATTCTTGCCGAGACCGGGAGATATTGCCTACTTACTGGGCTTGCCTCTAATAACACCGCCGATACCGTTTATGTAAGGAGAAAAATACGAAATGAAATGGAAACTACCCGCCGCCTCATGGTTTCCAATCCTGCCTAACAATGTACATACAAGGCTTATTTCCTATTTAAATATTCTGAGATCCGCCGGCGCTGGTACGCTAATCAAAATATGAGAGCTGTAATATTGGTTGAGTTATGCATGTGCCTACCTACTTACTTATGTACATTTGTAACTTGAAAAATACTTTTTTACACCAGTGTGTAAAAAAAGTCTTTCACTCTTCTTATTCAATAAGTCCGTCATTGTGACGTACCAGAGCGGGGATAAAATGGCATATTGACTCTGCCCGCCTAGCATGTCACGGGAATAACTCGTTTTCCCCGTTTTTTCTCTCTTTCGTGCCCGAACAAATCATATCTGCTGTCTCATTCTAACCCCCTGGGACATCATTTTCCCTGGTCACTTTGCTACGGCTGCTGAGACGAAAAGTTTTACATTTCTGTTACCTGAAAAATATTTTCTTACGCGTAATAAACTTAATTAGTGGCATGCCAAATGAGATCCAGCACTTATCCAAGTAAGCCTAATCAAGAACTTTAACATAAACATACATTCACGCCTTTTTCCCGAAGGGGTAGGCAGAGGTGTACCCAGGACTCAGTCCCATAGTAGATACACCCACATTAAGAAGAAAGAACTTTAATTTTAAATAAAATGAGTTTAACATTGTACTGGATTTTTTTATGATAATGAGTGACAAGACGAGCAAATCAGGTGCCCGATGGTAAGCATCATGATTATATAACAGACAGATATACACACAGTATTTTAAAATTAAAAATTCTGCACGGCACTGCACTGCGCCTGTCACTCTGAGATATGAGTTGTTGAATCTCATCATGCCCAGTAATTTCCCTGATAACATTGCCCTTCACACTGGAACATAGTAATGTTTGCACATTACTGCTTGGCGGATGAATAACTGGCAATGGTGTGGTTTTTCCCCAGGCGGCACCCTGCAAAAGAGACCTACCACTACTTTTTTCCCGCTTCCTTGTATTCCAAGCTCGGTTCTTTTAAGTATTAAGTTTTAAGTGTTAAGTTCTGGAATAACACACTAATGTACCTACATTTCAGCGTGTGAAAGCTATAATGATGATCGTACTTATTTTACTCATTCTCAAGATATAATATAAACATGAAGCATAACATGGTTGGTTTCACAAGCAGTCTTGTATGTATGTACTTATTCTTGAATGTACCTATACTGTATATATATATATTACTACTTGACATACATGATTCAAGCATATGCAAACTACGAGTTACCGTACAAACTTACTCGCGTGTACTGAACCAACTGCTTCTTAAGAATTCTCAGCCAAATACATAGTATAAGGAAAGTTAGTAGAACACCTAAATATTTAACATCTATTAGTTAAATAAAATAATTTTATTGTATTGGTATTAGAACTGAAGCTGTGTACCAAATATCACATCAATCTGTCAACAGGAAAAGGGCGAAAGGAGTTGTTGGTTTCTAGGTCACGTCAGTCACGTCCACCTTATATTATTATTCTGATTTTATTTGATAGGCCTAAAAATAAAATTCTGAAAAGTGCATAAATAATATTTTTTTGTATCGTATTAATTATTATGAATTAAGCAAATGTTCTACTTAAATTAGAACGTGTATAATACAACGTGTGTAAATATTATAACTCACTTTATATAAATCAAATTATAAATTAATCTGTGATGTTAAGAGGGATGTTTTGGAATATTATTGCAAATAATATTATCTATTTGGCAATATAGGATAGACTATATTATATAGTTTTCTGTGCCCAGCTTCCTTGAATTGCGAGTCCGTTTCCTTTCAATTACTTAATGTGACCCAAACAAAAATACCTACTCTACACTAAATAAAACTGTGTAAATAAATGATATACTCGTAGCTAGAGCTAAAAGACATAGGTGACAAACAACAAACAAGCAGACGGCCTGATCTGAGCGGTTACCGCCACCTATGGATACCTGCAACACCATTGCCAGTATATTGCCAACCGCTACAGACTCTATTCACTCTCCTTTTGAAGAGCCCCATGTTGTAGCTCAACGGGAAGACCGGAGCAGGGAGATCATTCCACAGTTTGCATGTATGTGGCAAGTCAAAGAAATAATTTTTTGCTCGTTTGAACGAAAAGGCGTTCAACTCCCCCGGACTCCCCACTACATAATAAGAGATTATAGTATTGTGTACATTTATTATATCTTCAACTCTAAATAAATAAGAAAGTAACCACTACTGAAAACATCATCAGTAAATTGCCAATAGATAAGAATCGTTGAGTTGATAGTCAGTCTACTCGACCGCAAAAACTTTGAACACACGGTCGATTCACTAAAGTATTTTTTTTATATTATTTTATGATAGTCAACGAATAGTGCAAATAAGTACCGTTAGAACAAAAACTCTTTCAAATGTTTTATTTATAAAAACGCGACATTTACTACTGAAGACTTTACACTATGTCCATGCTCCTTTACCAACTAATTTAATTAATATTAGTCAGATTGTTCGACTCTTGTGATACGAGTACGTTGAGCTTTTCAACCCACACGAGTTATTGCTAGTTAAATATTAAGGAAAATATTAGAAGTTAAGTTTTCATTTGCACCTACTACTCATTCTACATATTCTACGTCAACACCATGTACGTACAATAAACATAAGCCCTCTTAATTAGAAATCCATAGCACACGTATTTGCCGTTTGTATCCACCATAGAAATATAAACATAACAACAGGGTACCGTTTAACTCTGTTATTATATTTCTATGGTATCCACCGCAATCCCGCGATTTTGACCAGATTGTCGGCACATAACGAGAACCTTTCGTCCTCTACTAGGCTCTACTTATATCGGGTTAGATTATAATTTATAATAAACTTTGTATATGTTGTAGTTATGATAAGATAAAGAAATATTTATAGCCAGTTCATACAAGAAACTGAATTACAAGAAATATCGTACAGAAAATACTAATTACAAAAAACCAGATAGATTTATGTAAAAAAAGAAAAGCGATAATAACATTACTAGCGATTGGGATATGCTCAGCTTTGTGCTGCGCGAGATGTTCTTTTTTTTTTAAAATGACCCATGCTGTTGGCCTCAGTTGGCCTCTACTGCTTCACCGGGCAGTGGTGAGCGCAGGAGGCGCTCGACCCAAAGTTTAAGGGCGACTAGCACGAGGGTTTAAGGGCGACTAGGACAAGAGCGAGGTGTCCCTGCACAGCGCTGGTTTTCAGCATACTCCATGCTCATATCAGCATATCCCATTTTTTTGACATTAAATGCTTACATTTTTATTGCTCAAAAATCGCACTAAAACTATTAATCTGCTTGGTAGTAGTATGAAGTAGGATACTTTTTAGCAGAGAACGTGGGACACAGCTAGTACTTCATAATGAAACTCGAATTTACCTATTAATACTTAAGTTACGGTATTATTACGCCCCAAGGTGTTTTAATGGAAACTAAAAAATGTAGCCAACGCTACTTGCGCTATAATTACGAAGCGATGGGACATATTTAAGGCACTACTTATTGGGTGGGGAAAGTGAATACATTATTGACACACATAGATAGACTACTAAAGATATCAGCTTTACGGCAGTCGGAAAGAAACACAATACATACAGTTACATGTAGCAGCGAGTGGCGCATTTACATGTTTATAGTACATACTCGCCCTTAAGCCAGCTTTACCTTTGGCGATGCCACTAATGTGATTAGCGTCGGCGCACGGTATTTTGGGAGCTTTAATGCACCGCTGCACTGACCATAAATGAGTTTTCAGATTTGGTTGATCGATGAGTCTGGCTCGTTTCAGGCTGTGATGGAATAACTGGCAGCTCTGTTGGAGCTGTCACCGATCCTCTGTTATTGGTTGCCAGTGGATATTGATGGCCTTTTGACAGACTGTTTCAATCACAGGTTTCGATTTAAAATTTATTTTGGTGCCTTCGTACAGTCTCACAGGTTTTGACTAATAAATTGAATTTGACATTTCTCTGCATGCGTAAGGATGATCATTTTCATCCGTCGAACAGTACAATATTCAGGTATATTTAAAAATTTAATCTATTTACGATCCAAACCATCAAATCAGTTCCGAAGTTAAGGTGCCATGGTGAAGATAGCGAAATTCTAAAAAAAAAAATGTTGTTATCGGCAAAGTTGTAATAAAGTGGGAAGTACAAACTAAAGTAGAATTAAATAAATAATAATATGGGACAACTTCCACACACGGTCATCTGGTCCCAAAACTAGGCTAGAAGCCTGTACTATGGTAACCAGATGACTGATATACATACTTATATAAGCTTATATAACACCCAGACACAGATCAAACAGACATGTTCATGCACACAAATGTTTGACCTGGCCGGGGATCGAACACGAGGCCTGCGGCACAGAAGGCAGAGTAACTACCATCTGAGCCAACGAGTCTGTCATAGAATATATTGCATAGAAAATATTTACAGAATATATTATAATGTAACAACACTAACGTATCCATTATGTATAATGTCCACATTAATAAATATCAGTGATTAAGCCCGCATGGACGCATCGATGTGTGAAGTCGCTTTTTAGGCTTAAATGGAGCTTTAATCATGCATTCCCCAATTGTTGTAACTCACACGTGTAATAATGAACAATTTGTTTGATGCACTACGTAAATGTTCGGCTAATCAAACAGTACAACTGACACCAGCACAGTTGGTTGCATATTAAATTGTGGCAGGGTTTATTCACTGGTTTATTCACTTAAGTTCATATTTGGTTTCAGAATTTGACTCGTACCCGTAATTGGTACCCCTCATATTTACCAAATTTTAACAAGTGTTATACCTATATTGAAAAAAGAAAATTATACAGATAGATGTTTAACTTAACTTAAGAAATACATAATATTATATTCGTACGTCTACAGAACGCTTCGAAAATCTACAGGCCAACTAACCTATAGAAAACCCAAAAATTCGCACACAAAATTCTCGAAATGTCCTTCCTATACATGTTAAATATTATAGAGAATAATACAAGATTACGCGTATTAAAGCAAAGTGAAACCACCTAATAATAGTTATGTCGGGACCAAAAAGATAACACCATTGTCGTTGTTATTACCAAGTAAGGTAAAGAAGACTAAACGCGCAATATCTGGGCCGCAATAACATGAACCTTTATGATAATGCTACCCGCTCGTTTCCCGTAAATGTACCTCTTGCATATCGGGGATATATTAAAGTGGGAGATTTACACTCGATTACACTTACTAACGAATAGAGATTTAGAGCAGTCGTTAGCGACGAACGGATGTCATTATCCTATCGCTTACTACGTTTTGAAATGCTTGGAAATAAGCGCAGACGAGCTTGACATTTGCCTTATGTTAATGCTGTTAATCAGCTAATTACAATGTAGCGTTGTATTACGTAGAAAATCGTTAAGATGATATATAAGTCTTTCTCGCTCAATTAATTTCCTTGACCACTTTGCACTTCTAACTGAAGCTAATCACGATATTATATTAAGCGAGTTATCTTAATTTCCTAGGGTATACCGGCTTTAGTATAGTAACCCACCTCTCTACCCGTGGTTGCCGGCTAAGGGTTATCAGATCCAGAGGACGGGCAGCAGCGTCCTCTGCGTAAAACCATCAGCGGCCGCCTCAAGTTTATACGCGGCTTTAAACATACCAGATTTCGTACATTGAGAAACCGATAGAAACTGCTAAAATTGTATGTGTGCAGATCGTCATTATAATATTTTCATTCACTTTATACCAGTTATTCGTAACTCAAAACATATGCGCAAGCCTAGATATGAATAACGTGATACACGAGTTCATCAAGCTTCACTGACGAGGCTGCCAGGGTTTACGTGTTAAGTTTTCCTCATAAGCTCACCGCAAGGCCCCTATCAATTGCTATAGACTCCTATATGCTATAGACGTAGCTCCCCGCCTAACTCCCTGCACCATCCTACCCCTCGGACTCCCGCTAATGATGCCACTTGTTAGGGCTCAACGCGGACCTTCGACCGTGTCACTCGATGAATAACAAATTCTAAGCTGATCCCGCTACTCCGTAGCTCGTAGCCCGTCGCCCCTCAAATATTATTACTATAACATAAGATCGCAACAAGCTATTCACGAAGGCTTTAGCGTATTTCATTATATGTCTTGTTTATCTCTGCTTGTTACTTATTTTTTGATACTGTCTACGTATTTTTTTATGAGTGGAAGGTCGTTTTGGTGCTGGATCAGCGATATTGTATTGTTTTATATCTGTACTCAATTAAGCATTTTTCTTACGGAAATAATAATACCCTCTCTATCTGCGGTCACCGTGTGAGACCTATATACAGTTATCTTCATCACTACCCTACTGCTACGTCCATTGCTGGATACAGGCCTCTGCTGTAGCTTGAAAGACCCTTGAAGAAGACTTTGGTGATAAATTCCTTGAGTAACCGTCTCTCCGTCTCGCCTAGGTGCGACCAACAGTACATTTACCAAATGAATGACGCCGCTGACCTGTGTAACCTATTCACATAACATTTCAAAGAGCTTACTGTCGAACTGGTGCGTAGCCTGAGCGAGAAGTGAAGCAAAGACCCTGTCTGCGAGCGGAGGCGGCTGCGGCGGGCGGTCGTCGTCGCTGCTGCTGTAGCGGTCGGTCCACTCGAGCGAGCGTTGGCGCCGCACACCGCCGCTCGCCGGCACGCCGCCCGACAGACCGCTCAGCGAGCCCGCCTTGGGCCGCCGCGTCCCACGCTCCATGCGAGACGTGCTCATCTCATGCTGTCAACACATCTGAGGACAATGAGACATGACAAGATATTTATAATTAAGTAGTGGTAGGGTTTGCTAATGAAGGAAATCAAAAATAATATTTCGCGTGAAAAAGGTATTTGGTACAAAGTAGTGCAGAATGAACCTCCTCGAGTGCCATGGTTTATATGTAATAATTTAAGCAGGGATGTAATTGTAATGGCGTGTAGGCTTCGGTCCGGGCACATCCCACTAAACAAGTTCAAACACTTGATGCGTAAGGCTGACTCCCCGGATTGCACAATTTGTGGGGTGACGGAAGACGCTCATCACTTTTTGGTGGAGTGTGCACGGACAGAGGCCATTAGGGCTAGACTTGTTGCAGAATTCGGTCTGAACTTTAATAGTGTTGGCATCTTGCAGAGTATCCTGGCGCTTCCAAATTGCGAAGCAGCCAGAGTGCTCTGCAGGATGTCAATTATTGTTATGCTTACGGATCTCTGAAGAGTTTGATGTAAATTAGTTGAATCATAAGTGTTTCCGATGGGACTGACATAGCCGAATGTCGGCTAAAAGCCCCAAAAAAAAAAAAATTAGAATAAAAAAAAAAAAAAAAAAAAAAAAAAAAAGTGGATTACAGACCCGCTTAACATCAGGCTAACGCCGTCGTCTTGTTTACATCGTTCTTATATTGGTTATGAATCAAGACTGCAATACAAGTCATGGTTTAATAAATCAAACGGAATTAAAAAACAAAATGACTTTTCTTATAACGAAAGCATAACTAGGTCGTAATCCGGCGGTCAAACAAAACGAATCGCCGCGATATTTTATCGACGCGGTAACAGCATCGTGAGCGGAAAAGAACAACTGTAATAAAGAGCCTACAAGTCGTTTGGTTAGCGACCCAACATAAATAGGAAGTGGGCTCGGCTGTGCGTGTTGGAACTCTAATCCTGAGGATCGAACTGCGACAGACGCTCTCTTGCGAACCTGAATGTACACTTTCCACTATTGACTTTGTATCTACAAGTATTTTCCGATCGAATACTGATTGAAAAACTATACTCGCAGCGGCGTTAAATTCTCAACAATATCACTCACTGCTTTTTAGCTCTCTTTTTTATTGAAAATGATAGAAGATTAGGTACTCCAAGCGAATAACAGAAGATTAAATTCTTTAGGTAGGTACCAACATGGCGTCATGTTTATTTTTATAACTTTTTACCGCCCAAAAATTATAATAAAAATATCAAACTGGGAGTAAATCTGTGAGTAGATATGTCAAAATTAGATTCTTATTCATAGAATGTATGAAGCTTGCTGTGCATTTATTATGTATGTCTCGGCTAGAATATTTAATATATTTGGCCGTGACCCCATTTGGAAAACTGGTAGAAATATTCCGATACTTCTACATAATATAAGCTGGGTGTATCACCCTGTTGATTCAGTCTCAAGGGCAATTTTCTAATCTGGAGAAAACACAATTAGGCAAATGAGAAAAATAAATTTATATACCAATAAAAGTAGGATGAGCGTATATTTTACCTAAATAGGTATGAATTGTCTCTTGTCGAACAAAGATTCAAAGCTACTTGCTTGTACTTAGTAGTTACATAGGTATTCCTTCAAGATATAATGAAATTAATATAAAATGACTAAGATTTCTTTTTAAATTAACCTAACGTGTTTCACTGCTGGGCAAAGGCTTCTCCTTCCTTTTTTCAATTTTCTCTGTCTTATGGCAGTATTACTCATATTGAATTCACCGAATTATTAATTATTATATAATGTAAAAAGCTATTAGGTAGCACCGATAGCAATTAGGTATTGTCAAGGTTAACTGCACTCATTTCTCATTTTGTATCGGCAGAATAAACAGAGGCGGTTTCATTAGAAATTTGCCGACATACCATAGAGCTACGCACATTTAGACACACAATGGTTTAATAAAAATATTGCCATAAATTGAAAACACTGTGTGCAGGAATTGCAATTTTATTTATACATGAGCTGACCCAGCTTGCTTCGTATCGTCTTAGAATTATTTAATAATAAATGTTGTGTTAAGTACAGCAGTTATAGCTTTCAAATGTTATTCAGCTATTATTCAGGACATCGAAAAAAATCCACGAATCATTTAATTTTTGTATCGATAGTTGCCGACGGATGCGACTGTCAAAGACGGGAAGGTTCAGTTTTTTTTCAAATTTTAGATTTTTTTTTCTATCCGCAAGAAAGTATTAGATAACTAAAAAATATATAAGATTTGGCAAAATACTGGACCAAAGTGTTATAAATATAAAAAATTATAGCTTTTTCGACTCGAAAAGAAGAAGACTAAAAAATAAAAATTGACTGTTATGGGTGTCCAAGCGAAACAGAAATTCATTTTTAAATAGATTCTAGGAATAAACAATGTCATATTAGAGTCATCTGTTGCAATTTTGATAAACAGAAAGTCGGCATAACAGTGAAATTAATAAAATAGATGTGGTTGCCGCGTCTTATTTGACCCTGATTATCTTATCCATTATTATAAAATAAAACGGATTAATTAAAATTGGAAACCAGCACAGTTTATATCGACATTGAAGATACAATGAATGAAGTAGAGCGGTCTGTTATACTATACTTATTATTTTACTCTTTGACTGGTTCATAAAGGTTGCACTACAGAGGTACAGAACTCTTTGCTAGTTAATATTTGTAAGTATTATATCAGGAATCAGCCAAAACCGCAGACATAATGTGTGGATTAATACAAATTACAATAAATGTAGGCTAGACTAAATTGCATGTTTTTTTTTTATGATAGTGAGTAACACGACGAGCAAATCAGGTGCCTGATGGTAAGCATCATGATCGCCCATATCAGACACAGTGCCACCCAGTGTTTTAAAATTCTACGCGGCACTGCACTGCGCTTGTCACCCTGAGATAGAAGTTGTTGAATCTCATCATGCCCAGTAATTTCGCTGGTAACAATAAAGCTGGTTCTCTATAAAAGATAATGTAAGGTCTACGTAACGATATGGAAAGCGGGGGTAGCGAGCGCAGACTAATAGCGCGTCTGATGGACCGCTCGGTTTAATATAAAGTAGATTCTTTGTGTACCCGCCTGTGTCGCAACGTTAATAAATACACTCTGCTCTGTTTCCGTTTTTACTCAATATTTATCTACTCGCACTGTGAATGAAACGCTTTCTTCTTCAATAAGTGACGGTTGGCGTTCCTTTAATTAATTTGTCCTTAATTTCGGTAGGTATTTATTTTGCATTTCGTTCCATTTAGCGAGGGAGTAGGTAGGTAGGTATGGACGGTTTGTTAAATGAGTAATTAACAACTGCTGTAAATAAATAGGTACTCTCAAGGGCTCTAATTATAATTGTTGTTTACTTAGCTGGAAGAAATCTGATATCTGATTTCATTTTTTATTTGTTTAAATAACTACATATAGATATAATTAGGTAAACACACACATTAGTTTATTGTTATTATATAGAATTATGTTGAAAATTATAATTAAGTATCCTAGCGCAATTCCCACGATTTCGTTCCCGTGGGAATTCCGGTAATTCTTATTTGTCTAGATCGTAATATAAACAACCTTCTTTATCGTAACCATCTATTCTATATAGTAATTTTGCACATACCTAGTGTGCAAAATTACAGCACACGAATTGGCAACAGTAGCGGGTCAAAGGTTGTTAGATAAGTAAGTACCTACTGCAATAGACAGAACGAACTGGGAGTTCCTTGGAGGAGGCTTTTACCCTAGTTCATATAGAAAATCATAGTATAACTAACAATTATTAAAGCATGTTATAAAGAAGAAAAAATTTTAAAAATAATTTTGTTACAATAATGTATTACTTAATATGGAATTTAAATGAAGCTATTCATTCATTCATGTGCAATTACAGCTATTTAGGAGCAAGGGTTGGGGCTGAGCGTTGAGTCATTTAGGGCTTTGATTTTTTATTTGTGTGCGGGATCGCATCCGTACCATCCGTCCATCGCGAGCGATTGTGTGCGTCGCGAGTTGCGATCCCGTACACGCGTGAGCTCCTGATGCAGGACATCGGAGTTCTCCGAAACCTAAGTCAAGCGTTTTCAACTTCAAACGTGAGTTAAGTCCTTGTATAACACAATAAATATTAAAATTATTTTTACCATAACATTAAAAGCTCGGACCAAGATATTTTAAAAACTACAGATGTAACGCGATTACTATACCATTCCATTCGGTCTAGAGATTTCGTGTAAAAGTCAGCGATTGCTGGGATTGCATCGCATTCGGTACACGTGGACGGCCTGATGCCTGTCCGACGTCCGACCTACTCCCTACGTGATGAGACTCTCATTTTAAAACAACCGTTGCAGTCCAGGGTTGTATCAGGGCAGGACCAGCCGAACTAGTTTTTAGTTCTTGTTAATTTTGTTACAGTTCACAACATAACATATTGTCACAAATTAATTCACAACATGACATATTGTCACGACTTTTCCTGAAGCGTTAGCCAGAGGTGTACCTAAGACTCAGTCCCATAGGAGGTACACCCACATTTCGCCAGTATGTTATTGGTCCTATGTAATATCGGGCAAGCTTATTGCCATCTACCGGGCACAGTTCCAGATTCTAGGCTGTCATGAAGGTAATTCCTAATGGAAAATCCAATAACACTGCCAGATCTGGGGATTGAACCTGGGACCTCTTGATCAGCAGTCAACCTAGCAACGATTACGCTACCGAGGCAGATTTCTACTCATTGAATTAAACAATGTTATAATTTAATTCAACTTAAGATATATCTATTTTTATTAAATACAAATTGACCTTATAAATCTTGACCACCATCTTAATGTTCATATACTTGGCCTCACGTCAGTTCACCCCAATAGAAACCCTGGAATCGTATCTGTGATTCGATGTAAGTTTTTGATCACGTTTTATATAAATTGTGTTTTATTTCAGACTCTCAATCTAATTGTGTGTTAAGTTCAACTTTAACTCAGTTTCAAATCTGATTTTGATTGTAGCTTTAGTTAAAAGGCTTTTGATACCAATATTCCATTTTAAGGTCGTGTTCTCTCGTAGTAATTTTACACGACAATTATGTAAATTACTTTGATGGCGCTTCATGCATTTGCATGCTTTGAATTTTGTTGCAAACGAGCGTTTATTGTTGTTTAGGGACACCTATTTGTACATAATACAAAATAAAAATTTACATAACCGTGGAATGAAAAATGAAGTGTCGAATTTACCATTTAAAGCGGTAAAAGGGTCTGGACCTTAAACCAATATTGTTATTGAGACATAACATAATATCACGTCTTTTTCTTAAAGGGGTAGGCAGAGGTGTACCCAGGCCCCATTCCCATAGTAGGTACACCAACGCCAGTTATGTTTTTAGTCCCATGTAATAGGGGGCGAGCTTATTGCCATCTATCGGAAATAGTCCCGACTCCAGGCTGGCATTGCGATTATTCCTATTGGAAAAATCAAATAACACTTTCTGTCTGACCTGGGGATTAAATCCGGGACTTCATGCTTGAAATTAGAGCTTACCATCAAGGCAGTATGATGTCACATTTCCATATAATACATCAAAAACATAACAAGTAATATGAGCTGTGGACCTATTACCACACGCAGCAGGGACATAGTCTGCATTCATCATCATCATCATCTCAGCCGTTGATAATCCACTACAGAACATAAGCCTCCCCCATAAAGGGGGATTTTACCAATACTCGACACGCTTGGCAGGCGGGTTGTCGAGCGCAGTTCGATAGTTTTTTGCAGAGGACGCTGCTGCCCTTCCTCTGGATCTATTAACCCTTACCCGGCTCTTACGGCAACCACGGGTAGAGAGGGCGGAGAACTATTCTAAAGCCGGTAACTCCACGGCTCTGCATTATTAATCTCTTATTAGTACTGTCTTTGTTCCTCTTAAAATCTTAAACAAAACACTATAAATCGCGCATAATATTAGATGTGCAAAGTAGACGTAACTGCAGACGTGTGCAAGATGCAGTTTTAATACAGAGTCCGCTTGCGCTCGTTTCACTCGTATTTCAGAGGCTTGTCTCACTCCCCATTGGGTTGAAGGTTATTTTATACGTGACGCGGAGACAGAATCACTGCTACAATACTATTAGGTATTATCTATACGATTGTAGAGAAAACAGATACCTATAACGGAACACATTATAGGATGTAAATATTATTGTATTGGAACTTTTAAAATTGAGCATACTTCAAGGACAACATAACTTGATAGGTACATTTACTGAGTTATTACGGCAAGTTTCAAAAACGATTGATTGTTTTACAGTGGGACCGTATCGGCCGGAGGCGTGTAGCAGAATAACAAATTCTTCACTGTGGGTGCATACCGGCCAGGGGCGTAACGGAATGGGACCGTAACGGCCGGACCCGTCTTTAATTTTGTTATAATCTTAGTCTAAGATCATTTACTGACTGCCTCGGTCGCAAGCGGTACTGCCGATCATGACATCCCGGGTTCGATCCCCAGGTCACGCAAAACGAGTAATAGGAATTGTAAAATTTTCTCAATAACAGCTTGGAGTCTGAAACTGTGCTCGGTAGATGGCAATAGATTTTGCCCTAGGGGGTTTTAACCTAAAAACATAACTGGGACGTATGCGTGTACCTACTAGACTTGATTTTTACCCTCCGGTAAAAAGGCGTGATAATACTTTGTATAGACTAAGCGGAGTATTCGCTTGAAATACAATATGAATATAGGAAGAAAAATTTACGATAGCTCAATTGTTAGAATGCCCACCACGCGGATTGGTGCGGAAGTTGCGGGTTCAAATCTCGCTCGTGTGTGGAATTTTTCTTGCCAAATATTGCAAAAAGCGTGATGATTTTTATTTAATGATGATCTAAAAAAATAATTAAAATTCATTATGCAACTCTCTTAAGCGTCTAAATAAATCTTCTAATTCAGGCTATATTCATTCATAACCTTTCATTATCCAAATCAACAGTGCATCGAGCAGGGTATCTACTCCTAATCTAATTATTATAGACACGCAGTAAATCCTATACATATGTGTATTACACATACATGCGCAATGATACGTATCACGAGACTTCATGGTTCGATGAATGACGTTATTAACTATGTGTATTGAATAGCATCCCTGGACATATACACGGAGACAGATGGACGCCGATACTGAATTAGGAGTTAATTAATTTATGACGCTGCCTTAATTAGATATCCTATAACGTTATAATTGAACACAGCTTTACGTGCCACCTATAATTGTAAATCACGTATAGAATCATATAATTGCCAGTTATTCATCCGCCAAGCAGTAATGTGCAAACATTACTGTGTTCCGGTATGAAGGGCAATGTTTCCAGCGAAATTACTGGGCATGATGAGATTCACCAACTCATATCTCAGGGTGACAGGCGCAGTGCAGTGCCACGCAGAATTTTAAATTTTAAAGCACTGGGGGGCACTGTGTCTGATATGGGCAATCATGAGGCTTACCATCAGGCACCTGATTTGCTCGTCTTGTTACTCACTATCATAAAAAAAAAAAAAAAAAAAGAATCAAATTGCATTCCGCGGTTGCCATATCTGATTAGGTAGCGGTTATGTGATATCGACAACTATTTTAGATACCTATTTAGCAAATAATCGGCTATTGTCCGTGAAGTGCCTGTTGGTTTTTCTCCATATATACTTATTACCTAGCCTTGCAAAATAATTTATTTAATAATCACCATCGTTATCATCATCATCTCTCAGACATTTAAAGTTTTTTATAGACTAAGCTGTTTAATCACAATCATAATAAACTCCTAGAACACGAATTATTATTTTTTTTTTTTCTCTGAGTCCAGCATTCAGCGAGGTAACATCTCGAGGAGCGGCGTCGTACTAACATTTGTCGCCCTTACAGCGGAGTCAGAGTCTATTTCCTGATGATGCGTCGTGTAGACGCGAAACACATGAATGGTGTCACTAAAAAAAAGAATAATACCTGATAGCATTTCCTCTTTGCATGCAATTTTGCGGGCGGGAGGGCGGTGCACTGTGCATGTTGTTTTTGACACTAAAAAATCGGAACTAAAAACTAAATATTCTTGTTCTAGGAGTTTGCAATGGAGTTCCGAAAAGTAACGCCAAATTCAATCAATTATCATAATTATAATATTAAATATCATGAAAAAAGGAAGTGTTTATCAATTTCGATATGAATTATTATAGTTACATTAGACTTGTCGGTAGGTAGAATGAGAAATGCATCACCTATAGATAGATACACACGCCCCTATAGTCCGATAGGTAGATGGTAAAGTACCCTCCACGCGGAATAGGAATAGGTCTCTTTTGCAGGGGGCCGCCTGGGGAAGTTATTCATCCGCCTTTGCCAGTTATTCATCCGCCAAGCAGTATGGTGGCAAACATAACTGTGTTCCGGTCTGAAGGGCAATGCTACCAGCGAAATTACTGGGCATGACGAGTTTCAATATGTAATACCTCAGGGTGACAGGCGAAGTACAGTGCCACGCAGAATTTTGAATTTTAGAACACTGGGTGGCACTGTGTCTGATATCGGCAATCATGATGCTTACCATCTGGCACCTGATTTGCTCGTCTTGTCAGACACTATCATAAAAAACTAATTGTAATATTATTCCTATATGTTTGTGTCCTAGCTAGTGTATGATAAAGTGTTCTATCTTTTCTAGTAGGTATAATTGGAAACCTATACCAATACAATTCTTATTTCTTGACTTGTGCTTTTGTGTTTTTATTGCGATAGAGACCATTCCACATTCCATTTGCTAGATTTATCAAACAGTCGCACAATCAAGCAGGTACAAAGAGCAGTCGAATTAGGCCCAATAATTCAATGATGTCGAGTCTACGTATTATATCTACGTACCCGTACTTCGATGCAGATTAGCTCAATCCAATAAATGTCTCACATAGTACTCTCCCAGGACAACGAGCGGCATAACCGTGTGAAACAGTGACTAATCTCTCACAAACTGAACTAAAGAGTCAATTACGATATTCTCAGTTTCGTGGTTTTACAGCAGTTGTCTTGAGGTTTAGGTACTGTGTAGAAATACATGGGGAAAATGGGACAGAATAATAAGATTATTAAACTGGATATTCTGGCAAGCTTTTGCTACCATATCTATTAAGGAAAATTTTTGGTAAGCATAGAGGAGCCATAGGTCGTCCTATGGTGCGATGGACTTCAAAAAAGTAGCAGAAAGCAGCTGGATGCGAATGTCAAGAGATAGGGAAGAGTGGCAGAAACAAAGGGAGGCCTATGCCCAGCAATAGGCTTCGGAAGGCTGACAATGATGATGATGATAGAGGAGCAAAAGAGAACAAGTGAGCAAACGCTAATTCCGATATATTATTATATAATATCATCATTCATAAACAAGGCTCCTCGCTCATAATACGTAAAATAAATTAAAACTTACGTTAACCAGTAAGACAAGCGCCTTTAAATGTACGCGTTAGTCAAAAACGCATGCAAAATTGTCATCAATACTGATATCCAAAATATAACATAACAAGCTCTGCCCTGCTGTTTCACCCGTGTAGTTTTCGTTCCTGTAGGAATATCGGAATATAAAATTCCAAGGTCTACGCTATCTACATACCAAATTTCAGCTCAATCGGTTCAATACATTAAGGATAATTAATTGTGTGTAATGTTTCTTTTTTATGGGTCTATGCAACCTGCAATAAATGAATTTTAATTTAATTTTTAATTAAGCGTGAAATCAGAACAAACATACACACGCTGTTTTTGTACCATCTAGATGGCGCTGGAGTCAAAGTCAAAGTCAAAGTCAAAAAGATTTATTCAAATAGGTCACAATTTGACACTTTTGTACGTCAATGAAAATAAACAGTAATGAGTGTACCGTGCGTTCGGAAAGATACCTTTACAAGAAGAACGCACAAGAAACTTGTAGGGCTTAATTTTTTCAACTGATTGTTTTACAATATTTGGTTTGGTCAAAAAAAAAGTTAGAAAGTCAAGTCAAGTTAGAATTCGCAAGCGTTTTGTTTACCTGTTTGTTACAAACGTAGCTTTTTTATATTGTACTGATATTTGAGATTTATGATATTGGTAGGAGCACGCATATCACGCCTTTTTCCTGACAGGGTAAGCAGAGGTGTGCCTGCGACCCATTCACATAGTACGTAGGTATACCCACGTCCCAGACTCTGCTGTCATTCATTCTCAGGTCAAACATTTGTGTGCATGAACATGTCTGTTTGATCTGTGTCTGGGTGTTATAAGCTTATATAAGTATATATATCAGTCACATGGTTACCATAGTACAGGCTTCTAACCTAGTTTGGGATCAGATGACCGTGTGTGGAAATTGTCCCATATTATTAATATTATTATTATTTTTATTCAGGTAATTCTTACTGGATTTTTTTTTGTTAAATATATAACGAACAAAATTTTATTTTAAACCCGTTCAAAAGCTACCAATAAAGCTTAAACACAGCGTAGAATTGGCACCATCAAAATACCAATACCTTAGTAAATAAAACATGAGGTTAATTGGACAGAGGAAATGAATCCAAAGTTGCATTGTACGGAATAGAGGATTAAACTGAACCCAATTAAACTGGCGCAGAGTCCGTGCCTGGCTCGACTCGATATCAGATTAGCTTCCACTGGATTACATTAGTGGACGTCATAGAGCCAATCTATTGTGCTATGATATGTCTCGAATCATTATATAATTATGCTAATCTTTATTCACATTTACCATCATCTCTCGGGAATAAGATAAAGGACTAAGTTCTAGGATTATAGGTAAATTATTTCACGCCTTTTTCCCGAAGGGGTAGACAGAGGTGTACCCAGGACTCAGTCCCATAGTAGATACACCCACATTTCGCCAGTATGTTATTGGTCCCATGTAATAGGGGGCGAGCCTATTGCCATCTACCGGGCACAGTTCCAGACTCCAGGCAGTTATTGAGATAATTCCTAATGGAAAAATCCACTATTTATAACACTGCCTGACCTGGGGATCGAACCCAGGACCTCTTGATTGGCAGTCGAGCATGTGCCCTCTACGCCACCGAGGCAGTCCGAGGTGATCTATTTATCTATATAAAAAATTACTCTCCTCCAAAGAAGATTAAATTCACGTATATGTTTTATATCACGAATTGGCAAAAATACCTTCACGAATTGAGTGACGTTGGCAGGCAAATTAAGTAAGAACATTTCAATCTCCCGTGAGACGAGGTAGGTGGGTACCTATATATAAATAATAAAAACCGTGTGTGTGTGGGTGTACTACGATTTCAGTATTTAGTAATTTCACGGTGTGTTAATGCAATAATCTATGTCGCGGCAGATAATTCAATTTCATTGTAGAACATGGCCCCTTGCCGAATTTCCTTTGAGAGATGAGGCGTGCGCGGTTGCTAGCACGGGCCGGCACGTCTCAGAACTTCGGAATTCCAATTTTGAAAAGTTTCCCAACAAGGGCCCGATATTGACAGCCAGTGTCAGAGGGCCACTCAGCTGTCTCTGTCCTTGTCCTGCTAAATAAGTTTTCCAGCTACGAGATGTCGACGTCGGCCCATCGAACGCACATCAAATAAAATATTGACGAAAGTTTTAGATCAAGAATCCTCATGCAAAAAAACGTATTTGAAATCACCTATCATCATCAGCCGGAAGATATCCTCTGCAAAACATAGGCCTCCCCCATAAAAAGCCATAAAGGAATATTCTGGGAGGACTCTCTATATGGGGGGATTTTGCCGTATTCACCACGCTTGGCGGCTTGGTAACCGCAGTGTTTGGAATACTTCGAATAAAATGAGAGCGCTGCTGCTCATTCTCCGAATACGTCCTCTGCCAGGTCTCACGGCTCTCGCGAGATGAGAAAGGCGTGGCCCTATTATATAGGCGGGATCCACACGGTATTTTAAATATAATAATATAATTCATAACATCGGCAGTTACATAGTTCATAGTAACATATGTAGTCACATTACTATTCTTAGTTGTAAGTTTAATAATATTCATGAGTAAATATTCCTTTCCTTCCGGTTGTCCGGAAGAAATCACTTTAAGCGATAAGATCTTCACTTGTACTAGCCTAAGATTAATTTAAATATTATTCCTTTATGTATGTGTCCTATGTATCGTGTACAATATGGTAGATCTATCTATGGTAGATTCATTAGTCAAACGTGTGTTAATAAATAATAACGATTTTTGAATTTATTTTACATCGTTTTCAGACTACAGAAATAATCCAAATCAACATACAGAACAACCAAAATATTTAAATTATATTAATTTTCTCAGACAAAGAAAATACAGATTAGTGCCATCTAGCCGAGCACACGAGAACTTTTAAAAGTCTACGAGCTTTTAAGCTTTGCCCACTAGCGCCATCTATGGAAACGGTTACGAACTTGGAAGCTTTCTGAGCTTGATTAAACGAATTTAGAACCTCCCTGAAACAGATATTTCTCAATATTTCCGTTTCGGTATAAAAGTGGCGTTTTGTCGTTTCGACGTAATGCGAGCAAAATAATTGTCTCTATTTTATTATACTATGTATTTGTGCCTAGATAATAAAGTAGGTATTTATGGCGGCATTTTAAAAGAAAAATGCGCACAATTACTATTACACCTAATCAATCATCACCACTAATAACAATATTTGTGGCTTGCTGACGACTTTAGACACAAAATACTCGGACAGTGTCCGAATTGACTTTTTTTTATATTAATATTTTTGTCAATATTTTTGCTGTTTGGTACATTCAGATAAAAAAAAAATCAATGTTTTTTTATATTTGTTTTCTCTACTCCGATTTTTAAAAGTTTTAGAATAGAGAGAGTTAGAAGAGGACCTTAGAATAGGAGGGAAGGTAGGCACTGTTTACCCTAATACTCTCACAGGGGCATCGCAGGCACCGTGAGGCAAAGCTAGTTTTATTAATATAATGATCACAGCATATTTTGAGATAGATGCCCTTCAATTGAAAGGTAACTTAGGTCTGAAGGAATCAGACTTCTGATACCTGTCTCTCGTAAAACAGAAACAATCCATCGAATTGTATCGTTAACTGTAATAAATATCAAACGTCTTATCAAACACAACAAAGAATTGAAATATATTCGATACATATCTTAGAATCAAAAAGTTAAAAATGTGATTGATATAAATCTCTCTCTCTCTTTCAGACTACATGCCCGCCTAGCATGTCACGGGGATAACTCATTTTCTTCGTTTTTTGTCTCTTTCGCGCCTGAACAGTACATATCTGCCGTCACGTTCTAACCCCCGGGGTATTCGTTTTCCCTGGTCACTGTGCTACCGGGCTGGACTACTTTGGAGTTATATTTGAAAATATACCTATATTTTGTCTAAATACCTATAATTTGGATTTTTATCATATTATAGTCCAAAGCACTTCTATTTTGGATTTAAATCGCCGCCTCCTTAACAATTTATTTTACACAATTTTACAAATAAAGTAGTTCGGTAAGTCATGGAAAATTTAAATGGTATAAAATCTATTGTAATTATACACTTACGTTTAGGCTTTCGAAACAAATCAGGCCGCGCTTCCCAATTATATTTGTAGGACTTCTTTCCAAGACTCAACCTGAAGCGCCTTTTCATAACCTTTTTAAATCTACCTATCTATTTATAACATTACTAGTGTAAGTACAGCGGCTTTTGCAATTATGAAATATGCCGGTTTTATACCGAAACTTTGACGCCCTTTTAGACCCCTTAGACTGTAAATATTTTAAAAATCCTTTCTTAGCACACGTCCAGACAACGAAAGGAACCTACATTCCAAGTTTCAAGTCTCTAGAATCAGTGGTTTGGTCTCTGCGTTGCATGTCAGTCAGTGAGTCATTTAGGATTTTATAATAAAATATATTGTGATTTAAAACAGATGATATCAGTCCACAGTCCACACCTAACAGCTTGGAGTCCGGAATTGTCCCCGGTTAATGGCAATGGCCTCGCCCCTATTACATGGGACTTAAAAACATGCCAAGTGTGTGTGTAACTATACTTAACACAACACAGCATCAGTATTTAATGATTAAGTATTTGTTCAAAATCTGAACAATACCACGCTCCTTAGAGGTTCAAGGAATAGTACCCGTAGGCCCGTGTTACGCAATAGAGATGAGACATGGTAATACAATGAAAAATTAGAAGAGTTCCTAATCGATGGATTCTCGCTTAACACTACTATGGGACTGGGTTCTGGATACACTTCTGCCTACCCCTTAGAAAAAAAGCGCGATGTTATATTATATTATATTATCGCTCCACACTCTCAATAATCATTAATTAGAGCAAATATTTCAAATCGAATGATTTCCCAAAGCTGCCAAGTCAAGCGTGAAGACTGTAATAAAGACTGCGGCCGGGTAAGATTAATTAAGATAGAACCTCAAGAACATTTCACTGACCACGCCTGCTACTACGTTTTATACTGGGCCGCTTTTTTTTTACTTTGGCTTTTTTGTTTGGTTGCGCAAATTCTCTTGCGAGAAGGACAATATTTTTACACGTAACGTTTTTAAAATAGCTACTTTAGTGCTTATTAATATATTGGCCTTGGCGTCTTTTGAAAACAATTTAAACAAGTTTGTATAGAGCATTTATAACACTCTTCACTGACAATGTGTCGCCGGGGACGACTTAAGGAAACGTAGGTTTGCCTAGAGCCTACACTACCCTCTAGACCTCTCTGGCTGAATCCGCAGGAACGACATGCCGATCCGTATGGAGCCAGCTTGGTTGCAGGAGACTGCCACTTATTTCAGGTTGTACCATACTCGCACCTGACGTAGTTCCCATTCCGGGTTTATTCGAGTTTTCCTTCTCTAGATAGGGTGCGGACCAACGCTGGCGAGGCCTATCTCCCCGGAACTTAAATTTATTAATGCTATTGATATTTTTTCTTGAAAGAGAACCTCTGACTCTTCTTCTGGCACTTATGAGAAGAATTTGACACAATCCTATTAAAAATTTACCAAATCGATGTTTTATATTCCCCTATTTCCTCCAAATATTATATACCCAGTCTATAAATTTATATCCTGATATTTTTACTGTGAAGTAACCTATGTCCCTGTCATTTTAATTTTTCTTATAAACCCCTTGTTTTTTTTTATAATGAACTTCCAAAAATCCCAGTTTACAGTTTTTGTGGTTCCAAGTAATAGGAGGCGAACCATTTGCCATCTACCGGCCACAGTTCCTGACTCCAGGTTGTCATTGAGACCGGGGGTGGTATTACGAACATGCAATCGCGTAACAACAGCAGTAAATTTTGCTGTCAAATGTCATTTTTTGTATGCCGTTTGACAGCAGACATTAAGCAATTTAAACGCTTTCCACACTTCTGTTGCGTCCGTTATAAGGGGGCCGATTCTACATGATCGACAGAAGTAGATATTTGCGACCAACCTACGCCACCAAGGCAGTAAAAACCAAGAAAGAGTAAAAAGTTTTTTAAATTTATCGTACTTCACATTAGATACATATTTCACGATACGATACTCGCTTAAATTATAGGTAGTTTATGGAAATATGAAATAAACCATATTCTAACGTAGTAATAAAAGTTATTACTTCGAGTATTCATCAGTGACGTCAGCTTTAATCAGTTGATTGAGCCGCAGCCTGTTCATACCTTTGTTCGCTAAATTGCATATTTCCGGACGTTTCCAATGAATCCGCTTCTCAAAACTGACAGCTGAATTCCGGAATTCTGTGGAATAACCACGATTTGTGTGTAGTATGAAGGTACCTACAAGTCACCTTCTGTTTTTGTGTAGAAACTATTAGCTCAGCCAATGGAATGTCAGCCGTGCCTGCAGATTTGATGATTGTTGTACCCTTTGATACTTAACTTAGCAAGTGAACTTCCAATACCTATGTTGGAGTTCACCAAGTATTAACGACAGGTTAATCCTTCTAAATCTTATTTAAAATACTTATCAAAAATTAAGTATGTACTTTTAAACTTAGGCCGAGTTTCACCAGCTTACTTTAACACTATCTAAAGCTTGACCAAGCCTCATTTAGTTATTCCACAGAATATATAATATTAACCATACTAACGCACAGAAACTCACTCTCGAAGAAATCTCCCTTTTAGGTACTTACTCATTCCGCTACACGATAGACATGAAATTGAACCTTATCGTGTGAAGCGAGCGTTCAAATTCTACTGAGCACCGCTGACTCGAAACAGATTTGGTGTCAAGCCTGAAGGTTCCCACTCGTCAATATAATATATAAATATATTATACATACATACATACAGTCACGCCTTGTTCCCGGTGGAGTAGGCAGAGACTATTTTCCCTCCACTTGCTACGATCCTGACATACAACTTTCGCTTCGTTCACTTTCATGACATTTTTCATACATGCTCGTCGGTTGTAGGTACTTTTGACTTGGCCTTTAAATATATTAGTATGTAATTAAATAAATCAATATAGAGAACAGTGTGTTATTGTGAATAATAAATTAAATAAACTACTTTTAGTATGTTAGTAAGTGTAATAATTAATTTATATGTTAATTTTTTTTAATTACTTGTTCTTTCTTTTATTTGACAACCACAAGCACAACAATGTGTATATACTGATTACTTATATAGATAGTTAAAAAAAAAAATGAAATTATAAAATTCACAGAAAAATATTTTTAAAACACGCGACGCAGCTAGTTCGCAAGCCGAGTGGCAACCATTAGTCCGGCCCTCTGAAAGAGGCTCGTTGGCCGTTCATACCTAAACTGTACATTGACACAACCCTGGTTATACCGGTATTACGCGTTCCACATTAATGCTGTCAATTATTGACGTCATTTTGACAGATGCTGAAATGGTGCAACGCGTAATATTTATCTATAATCTAGTAATATAGAGATTTGAGGGTCGTTAAAGCTTTTAGTTAAAGTGAGATGGTGAATCTCAGCCTTAATGTGAACTCTGTTCCCATGCTTAGTATATTAATACGTACCTATCTATAGTAAAACACAGTGACCCGAAAAGTCATCTGCTAAGCATTATAAAAATTAAGGCAAAAAACCTTTATATTCGTAGTAAGCGTCGACATACGATTTTTTTTTTATGGGACAACTTCCCATTTGAGTGATTTGAAAATTGTTGGTTTAAGAGCTTAGTGCAGTTCAATTATCTTAGCTTCCTAATATTAGAAATGGGAAAGTTTGTGTTTGTTACTGTTCCACGCCAAAACTACTTACCGATTGAGCTGAAATTTGGTATGTAGATAGTTTAGACCCTGGAATAACACATAGGGTTTTATCCCGATATTCCCACGGGAACAAAAACTATGCGGGTGAAACCGAGGGGCATAGCTAGTAATAATATATATTATAAAAATATTTCATAGAAATATGATTACACATTTTGGCCGGTAATATGTACGATTAACACGTATAGATACTTAGAACGACCAGTCCATTAACGTCAAAGAAAATACAAAGGTTATAACTTACAGGACAGATTCAGGTCACCCATTTCAGTTGAATTATGTGTCAGAAACATATTAACTATTAGCTAAACGATGTGTTGCACATTCATTATAGATTTATATTATACTAGCCGTACCCCACGGTTTTACCCGCATCCTCATCGTACCCGAAGAAATACATACATACATACATTCACGCCCTTTTTCCCGAAGGAGTAGGCAGAGGTGTACCCAGGACTCAGTCCCATAGTAGATAGTTCGATGGTTTTTTACAGAGGACGCTGCTGCCCGTCCTCAGGATCTGTTAACCCTTAGCCAAAACTACAATAATATGTTAAAATGTTACTTAAATCTTTATAAATGCGAAAGTTTGTCGGTGTGTGTGTGTGTGTGTTTGTAGGTTTGTTACTTCATCACGCAAAAACTACTGAACCTATTGAATTGAAATTTGGTATGTAGGCTTTTGTAGTGGTAGGCCTCTTTAGCAGGGGGCCGCCTGGGGAAGTACCACACCTTTGCCAGTTATTCATCCACCAAGCAGTAATCAGCAGTAATGAGTAATGTTACCAGCGAAATTACTGGGCATGATGAGATTCAACAACTCATATCTCAGGGTGACAGGCGCAGTGCAGTGCCGCGCAGAATATAGAATTTTAAAACACTGGGTGGCACGGTGTGTTAATGCAATAATCTATGTCGCGGCAGATAATTCAATTTCATTGTAGAACATGGCCCCTTGCCGAATTTCCTTTGAGAGATGAGGCGTGCGCGGTTGCTAGCACGGGCCGGCACGTCTCAGAACTTCGGAATAATACTCTCACAGGGGCATCGCAGGCACCGTGAGGCAAAGCTAGTTTTATTAATATAATGATCACAGCATATTTTGAGATAGATGCCCTTCAATTGAAAGGTAACTTAGGTCTGAAGGAATCAGACTTCTGATACCTGTCTCTCGTAAAACAGAAACAATCCATCGAATTGTATCGTTAACTGTAATAAATATCAAACGTCTTATCAAACACAACAAAGAATTGAAATATATTCGATACATATCTTAGAATCAAAAAGTTAAAAATGTGATTGATATAAATCTCTCTCTCTCTTTCAGACTACATGCCCGCCTAGCATGTCACGGGGATAACTCATTTTCCTCGTTTTTTGTCTCTTTCGCGCCTGAACAGTACATATCTGCCGTCACGTTCTAACCCCCGGGGTATTCGTTTTCCCTGGTCACTGTGCTACCGGGCTGGACTACTTTGGAGTTATATTTGAAAATATACCTATATTTTGTCTAAATACCTATAATTTGGATTTTTATCATATTATAGTCCAAAGCACTTCTATTTTGGATTTAAATCGCCGCCTCCTTAACAATTTATTTTACACAATTTTACAAATAAAGTACTTCGGTAAGTCATGGAAAATTTAAATGGTATAAAATCTATTGTAATTATACACTTACGTTTAGGCTTTCGAAACAAATCAGGCCGCGCTTCCCAATTATATTTGTAGGACTTCTTTCCAAGACTCAACCTGAAGCGCCTTTTCATAACCTTTTTAAATCTACCTATCTATTTATAACATTACTAGTGTAAGTACAGCGGCTTTTGCAATTATGAAATATGCCGGTTTTATACCGAAACTTTGACGCCCTTTTAGACCCCTTAGACTGTAAATATTTTAAAAATCCTTTCTTAGCACACGTCCAGACAACGAAAGGAACCTACATTCCAAGTTTCAAGTCTCTAGAATCAGTGGTTTGGTCTCTGCGTTGCATGTCAGTCAGTGAGTCATTTAGGATTTTATAATAAAATATATTGTGATTTAAAACAGATGATATCAGTCCACAGTCCACACCTAACAGCTTGGAGTCCGGAATTGTCCCCGGTTAATGGCAATGGCCTCGCCCCTATTACATGGGACTTAAAAACATGCCAAGTGTGTGTGTAACTATACTTAACACAACACAGCATCAGTATTTAATGATTAAGTATTTGTTCAAAATCTGAACAATACCACGCTCCTTAGAGGTTCAAGGAATAGTACCCGTAGGCCCGTGTTACGCAATAGAGATGAGACATGGTAATACAATGAAAAATTAGAAGAGTTCCTAATCGATGGATTCTCGCTTAACACTACTATGGGACTGGGTTCTGGATACACTTCTGCCTACCCCTTAGAAAAAAAGCGCGATGTTATATTATATTATATTATCGCTCCACACTCTCAATAATCATTAATTAGAGCAAATATTTCAAATCGAATGATTTCCCAAAGCTGCCAAGTCAAGCGTGAAGACTGTAATAAAGACTGCGGCCGGGTAAGATTAATTAAGATAGAACCTCAAGAACATTTCACTGACCACGCCTGCTACTACGTTTTATACTGGGCCGCTTTTTTTTTACTTTGGCTTTTTTGTTTGGTTGCGCAAATTCTCTTGCGAGAAGGACAATATTTTTACACGTAACGTTTTTAAAATAGCTACTTTAGTGCTTATTAATATATTGGCCTTGGCGTCTTTTGAAAACAATTTAAACAAGTTTGTATAGAGCATTTATAACACTCTTCACTGACAATGTGTCGCCGGGGACGACTTAAGGAAACGTAGGTTTGCCTAGAGCCTACACTACCCTCTAGACCTCTCTGGCTGAATCCGCAGGAACGACATGCCGATCCGTATGGAGCCAGCTTGGTTGCAGGAGACTGCCACTTATTTCAGGTTGTACCATACTCGCACCTGACGTAGTTCCCATTCCGGGTTTATTCGAGTTTTCCTTCTCTAGATAGGGTGCGGACCAACGCTGGCGAGGCCTATCTCCCCGGAACTTAAATTTATTAATGCTATTGATATTTTTTCTTGAAAGAGAACCTCTGACTCTTCTTCTGGCACTTATGAGAAGAATTTGACACAATCCTATTAAAAATTTACCAAATCGATGTTTTATATTCCCCTATTTCCTCCAAATATTATATACCCAGTCTATAAATTTATATCCTGATATTTTTACTGTGAAGTAACCTATGTCCCTGTCATTTTAATTTTTCTTATAAACCCCTTGTTTTTTTTTATAATGAACTTCCAAAAATCCCAGTTTACAGTTTTTGTGGTTCCAAGTAATAGGAGGCGAACCATTTGCCATCTACCGGCCACAGTTCCTGACTCCAGGTTGTCATTGAGACCGGGGGTGGTATTACGAACATGCAATCGCGTAACAACAGCAGTAAATTTTGCTGTCAAATGTCATTTTTTGTATGCCGTTTGACAGCAGACATTAAGCAATTTAAACGCTTTCCACACTTCTGTTGCGTCCGTTATAAGGGGGCCGATTCTACATGATCGACAGAAGTAGATATTTGCGACCAACCTACGCCACCAAGGCAGTAAAAACCAAGAAAGAGTAAAAAGTTTTTTAAATTTATCGTACTTCACATTAGATACATATTTCACGATACGATACTCGCTTAAATTATAGGTAGTTTATGGAAATATGAAATAAACCATATTCTAACGTAGTAATAAAAGTTATTACTTCGAGTATTCATCAGTGACGTCAGCTTTAATCAGTTGATTGAGCCGCAGCCTGTTCATACCTTTGTTCGCTAAATTGCATATTTCCGGACGTTTCCAATGAATCCGCTTCTCAAAACTGACAGCTGAATTCCGGAATTCTGTGGAATAACCACGATTTGTGTGTAGTATGAAGGTACCTACAAGTCACCTTCTGTTTTTGTGTAGAAACTATTAGCTCAGCCAATGGAATGTCAGCCGTGCCTGCAGATTTGATGATTGTTGTACCCTTTGATACTTAACTTAGCAAGTGAACTTCCAATACCTATGTTGGAGTTCACCAAGAATTAACGACAGGTTAATCCTTCTAAATCTTATTTAAAATACTTATCAAAAATTAAGTATGTACTTTTAAACTTAGGCCGAGTTTCACCAGCTTACTTTAACACTATCTAAAGCTTGACCAAGCCTCATTTAGTTATTCCACAGAATATATAATATTAACCATACTAACGCACAGAAACTCACTCTCGAAGAAATCTCCCTTTTAGGTACTTACTCATTCCGCTACACGATAGACATGAAATTGAACCTTATCGTGTGAAGCGAGCGTTCAAATTCTACTGAGCACCGCTGACTCGAAACAGATTTGGTGTCAAGCCTGAAGGTTCCCACTCGTCAATATAATATATAAATATATTATACATACATACATACAGTCACGCCTTGTTCCCGGTGGAGTAGGCAGAGACTATTTTCCCTCCACTTGCTACGATCCTGACATACAACTTTCGCTTCGTTCACTTTCATGACATTTTTCATACATGCTCGTCGGTTGTAGGTACTTTTGACTTGGCCTTTAAATATATTAGTATGTAATTAAATAAATCAATATAGAGAACAGTGTGTTATTGTGAATAATAAATTAAATAAACTACTTTTAGTATGTTAGTAAGTGTAATAATTAATTTATATGTTAATTTTTTTTAATTACTTGTTCTTTCTTTTATTTGACAACCACAAGCACAACAATGTGTATATACTGATTACTTATATAGATAGTTAAAAAAAAAAATGAAATTATAAAATTCACAGAAAAATATTTTTAAAACACGCGACGCAGCTAGTTCGCAAGCCGAGTGGCAACCATTAGTCCGGCCCTCTGAAAGAGGCTCGTTGGCCGTTCATACCTAAACTGTACATTGACACAACCCTGGTTATACCGGTATTACGCGTTCCACATTAATGCTGTCAATTATTGACGTCATTTTGACAGATGCTGAAATGGTGCAACGCGTAATATTTATCTATAATCTAGTAATATAGAGATTTGAGGGTCGTTAAAGCTTTTAGTTAAAGTGAGATGGTGAATCTCAGCCTTAATGTGAACTCTGTTCCCATGCTTAGTATATTAATACGTACCTATCTATAGTAAAACACAGTGACCCGAAAAGTCATCTGCTAAGCATTATAAAAATTAAGGCAAAAAACCTTTATATTCGTAGTAAGCGTCGACATACGATTTTTTTTTTATGGGACAACTTCCCATTTGAGTGATTTGAAAATTGTTGGTTTAAGAGCTTAGTGCAGTTCAATTATCTTAGCTTCCTAATATTAGAAATGGGAAAGTTTGTGTTTGTTACTGTTCCACGCCAAAACTACTTACCGATTGAGCTGAAATTTGGTATGTAGATAGTTTAGACCCTGGAATAACACATAGGGTTTTATCCCGATATTCCCACGGGAACAAAAACTATGCGGGTGAAACCGAGGGGCATAGCTAGTAATAATATATATTATAAAAATATTTCATAGAAATATGATTACACATTTTGGCCGGTAATATGTACGATTAACACGTATAGATACTTAGAACGACCAGTCCATTAACGTCAAAGAAAATACAAAGGTTATAACTTACAGGACAGATTCAGGTCACCCATTTCAGTTGAATTATGTGTCAGAAACATATTAACTATTAGCTAAACGATGTGTTGCACATTCATTATAGATTTATATTATACTAGCCGTACCCCACGGTTTTACCCGCATCCTCATCGTACCCGAAGAAATACATACATACATACATTCACGCCCTTTTTCCCGAAGGAGTAGGCAGAGGTGTACCCAGGGCTCAGTCCCATAGTAGATAGTTCGATGGTTTTTTACAGAGGACGCTGCTGCCCGTCCTCAGGATCTGTTAACCCTTAGCCAAAACTACAATAATATGTTAAAATGTTACTTAAATCTTTATAAATGCGAAAGTTTGTCGGTGTGTGTGTGTGTGTTTGTAGGTTTGTTACTTCATCACGCAAAAACTACTGAACCTATTGAATTGAAATTTGGTATGTAGGCTTTTGTAGTGGTAGGCCTCTTTAGCAGGGGGCCGCCTGGGGAAGTACCACACCTTTGCCGGTTATTCATCCACCAAGCAGTAATCAGCAGTAATGAGTAATGTTACCAGCGAAATTACTGGGCATGACGAGATTCAACAACTCATATCTCAGGGTGACAGGCGCAGTGCAGTGCCGCGCAGAATATAGAATTTTAAAACACTGGGTGGCACTGTGTCTGATATGGGCAATCATGATGATACCATCAGGCACCTGATTTGCTCGTCTTGTCACTCACTAAGTATCATAAAAAAAAGGTGAATTAGACCCTGAAATAACACAGGGTACTTTTTATCCCGATATTTCTTCGGGACTGGCTCGGTGGCATAGTGGGCGCATGCTCGACTGCCAATCAAGAGGTCCCGGGTTCGATCCCCAGGTCAGGCAGTGTTAAATATTGGATTTTTCCATTAGGAATTATCTCAATAGATGCCCGGAGTCTGGAACTGTGCCCGGTATATGGCAATAGGCTCGCCCCCTATTACATGGGACCAATAACATACTGGCGAAATGTGGGTGTATCTACTATGGGACTGAGTCCTCGGTACACCTCTGCCTACCTCTTCGGGAAAAAGGCGTGAATGTATGTTATGTTATGTATTTTATTTATTTAAGTACTTGTATTTAAACACCGTCCCATCAATTCTGTCTCTCTGTCTTTGCATGGTTGTCTGGAAGATATCGTTCTGAGTGATAAGACCGCCAATTGTTACACTTTCTAGTTTTAAATGTTCTTTCTTGTTATTTTCTGTATTATCGTGGTACCAATAAAGAGCTATCACTAATTTATTCATTTATTAAGGCAAATAGCTACTTTTCCAAAAGAAACCCGGGGCACATGATCTAGTAATAAAATGTTTTGTCACAAAAATTCTGAGAAGTATTTCATACCTACAGATTGAAAATATGTATTATTATTTCAGGGGAAGTTAATTTATGAAGTCTGAATATAAAACGCAAAAGAAAATTGCTTTCATAAAATGAAACCTTATTGCTGCGGTTACCTTATTAGATGAATTGTATGGAAGGGTATTATGTACCTGTGTGTGTTGGTAATTGGTATGTCGCAAATAAAAACTAAATCTAAAGGAAAAAGAAACAAAATTTATGGGTAGGTACATATACTTAAATGGGAAGGTACCTTTAGAAATCATAATCAATTACTAAACATATTAGGTACCAATCACTAATTAGTAAAAGAAACGTGTAGCAAAATCCAACTATAATATTGTGGCCTATACTTTCTATAGGTAAGTATAATATAGGACAATATAACAGTATGACAGTAGACAACACACTTTTGACCGATATATTTAAATTATGAACCCTTTGAGCCAACTATGTAGGTAACTACCTAAAACCTTTTGTAAAATCCTCATACTAAACTGTAAAACTTCTACGCAATTTTGCGAAAGATTTAAGTAAAAGAACTTATTTTTGGCGCGGTTGACAACGCGATAGTGTGAGACCCATTACAGGCAAATTATGGGGCCCATTATAGTCCGTGTGTCCCGCGCGGTCGTAGTCGTGAATTACGCTCGCATTGGGTCAATGGATTTCACGTAAGGAATCCTTCCGGCAGTATCAATTGCAGCCAGTTAACGTTGGACGTTGGAGATACCTTATCTGTTTGCCGGGATGGCGGTTTGGATCCTATACGACCTATCTCTGCTTGATATAAAGCTTTATAAAGGAATCTTCAATTGTATTTGTGACAATGGTTTAGAACACATTATTTATCCGATGCGTTTGTTGGATCATCATACATACATACATTCACGCCTTTTTCCCGAAGGGGTAGGCAGAGGTGTACCCAGGACTCAGTTCCATAGTAGATACACCCACTTTCCGCCAGTATGTTATGGGTCCCATGTCCTATTGCCATAGGCTCGCCCCCTATTACACTGCCCGGTAGATTATTTACTATACTATTACTGTGTAGATGGCAATCTACCGGGCACAGTTCCAGACTCCAGCCAGTTATTGAGATAATTTCTTATGGAAAAATCCACTATTTAACACTGCCTGACCTGGGGATCGAACCCGGGACCTCTTGATTGGCAGTCGAGCATGCGCCCTCTACGCCACCGAGGCAGTTGTTGGAACAGACTAGAAATATGTGTATAGATTATTTTATTTTCAAAACTATTATCCTACTTCAATTTTAAGGTGGCGTGCAAATCTTAAAGTTCGGATTCCGACAATCTTATTAAAAATGTGATGTTTATCCCCTCTCTTAGAAAGTTTTAAAACACACCATCCTTCTAAAACAGGTTTTTTGCATTTCAAATTAATGTCATGCTTAACATTATCATAATATTCACAAAATATAAGGGACAAACATAATGCTTACTTGAAGTTACAAATAGGGAAGCCGTGGTTAATTTACACGTAGTTACCACGTACATTTTATAATCTAACGGACATCACGTAATCTGAATAAATAAATTACATCACACACCCGTGGCGAGTTAACAGGGGGTCCCAAAGTGAGGCTCGCGCAACTTTGACAAAGTTAACCCATTAACAAGGTCACTAAATCACCCGCGTCACTACCCACTGAGCTTTCTTGCTTGCCTCCACAAATTATTTTAAATTACCTCTACAAGTTTATCAACTATACGTTAAATAACATAAATCGGTTGACGTGTCGCCACGATATATGGTATCCGCAATAAAATTCCCTCAAAAAGTTTACCAGTCCGGCTCTCTATTAGCTTAACGACCTAGGAGCGGTAATTATGTTCGCTGATTTAGATAGTTGTCCACTGATGCGCAAAATAGAGCGAGCTTAAAATTGGACTTGGATCCCAAGGCGACTACAAAGCGGCAAGCGGCCGATTACGGTCAAATTATTGCTGTCATTATGGTCCGGACTTCGGCGCGATACCGGCTACCGGGTAATCACGGCAGCCGTTTCACACCCGAATGTGCACTGCATCTCATTTGCTCGCAAAAAATATGTACCTACGAGTATATATCTGCTAAACTTTAGGTACGCATTATTGTGCTCGCAGCGACGATTATACGGCTTTGCCGATTGAAATTCATGTCAGAAACGGCCTTTGAATAGGTACTTACTAAAGCTATGAACTACATTATTGTTTTATGCTGCTATTATCAAATTACGACTCGTTCAACTATTCATTTAGTGGCAATGAGAAATAATACCTAGGTACTGTAGGAGGCCATAAACCTAAACCTTCTAAGTAATGGTTGATTTGTAAGAACCTATGCATCTAAATTACAAAAGGTTTCGGCTGTCAAAACCGAATGAGTTCCTCCGCTTTAGGTGGTGCGTTATCAATTATTATTAGAGGACGACGTCAGAATATACAACACAATAACGTAGTTACAGAATAATTCATGAGCAGCGAGGTTGTCCTGTACACTAACATAAAATAATGGTCCGCTCAACGCAACCTACGAGTACCTACAGTACAATCGTCGCTAAGTTATTGCCTTCGAATATACAACTGTATAATATTATGATTTTCAATTTTAAATTATATATGCTGGCATTTTTATAACTTCAGTGAAATATAGCTAGTCTAGAAAGGAGGATGAAGTGCAAACTGGGGATTAGTTTAGTGCAAGCGAGGCGAGGCGACGATTGTACAAATAACTTAGATACTCGTACTATAATAATATTTGTGCACTGCCACACTGTTAAGTTTGGCTTTTTGTTTCGTAAATTAACCGATCATTCGAGTCAATCTCAGTATGGTCTGTATGGTCTGATCTGATCTGATTGACTATTGGCTATCTATTACTGACAATTTTTTACTATATAGGTCAGCGTTTGATCCCAATCTCACCTGATGGGTAGTGAAGATAGAACGCGCTTATGTAGAAGATACGAGTAATTAGTCACTCTTCTCTTGAAAACCCCATTATCCTATTTCAGACTTATGAAACAGAAGTGAAAATGGTGATTAAATATTTCTATCATTGCATTTATTTCTTGGAAATATAGGTCTTTGCACTTTACGCCATATGTTTTGCGCTTTTCACTGAGAGTTTATTGCCGATCCGCTTCCTTTGTCGGCTTGTCGAAGAATGTGTCATTTCCTTCTAACGCTCTATTTGAATCTCCACGGCGTAGATACAATGTAGATGCATCTCATAGACAAGCCTATGACTGGCTGGTGAGCTCGACGCAGGTGGGTGTACTCTGCAGGGATTGGGGTTGGTATGCTTGTCAAAGACTGGTGTCGTCATAACTGGCAGTCAGTGGTTGTGCGCGCGTTACACTTAATATAAAGATTAGTGTTAGCTTTATTAAAACAAAAAGTTGTAATTCCGTACGTTAAAATAATATTTTCAACGTTTGAAATTAATATATAAGTATTTTAAGTTGTGTGGTCGCCAAAAGTGGGCCGAAACGGTTCGTGTAAAATTATAAATTATAACCCATGGCTGGGGTGTCGATTTTTGGTTTTGTGAACTCGGCCTGGCACACTACCGTGTGTCTAAGCACAACAGTAATAAATATATAGGTATGTAATACTACAGAGACAAAATGTTAAATGACTTGAACAATTTGAAATCAGATTCGGTCAGAGAAAGAAAATTACTGGTCGTTTAGATAACGAGGTACCCTGATTGACGCCCTTCGGTCCCTTGATTAAACTGATCAGTTTTTGCTTCTTGAAGTACTCACTGACAGTAAGCATTTGGAAAAGACTTCTTTATATATTATTTTGTATCACATGTAAGCCTAGTATCACACGGGCATATACTCTCATCATCCCGTTGTTTTCTATTTCGCTCTGGAATAGATTGCATCTGCTATCTCTTTCACACGACATATCATTCTCTACTGATCGCTGAGAAATGCTGCCCATGCTAGTAGCCCTGCTGCCAATATAATAAGGTTAACAAAATAAAGATCAGAGATAGATAATATCCTCTTTCAACGGACTGAATACCTCTGGGGTACTTCCCGTTGGCCTAGTATCATGAAATTTGGCACAAGTAAAGGAAGAAATTTCAAAACCGTCCTATAACACCAAACATTTATAAAAACTGGATGTTACTTTCCAACGAAACGAAAATAAATGAGCATGGCATTTTATCTTCATCACGATTGAATGAAATTACCAATGTGCACGGCGATGAGTTCGAAACGTTTCATGCGAATTCGTCAAGAAAAGTGATTTGAGACTTTGAAACTCGTGCTATCAACTTATATGAAGCGTTAAAAAGTTCTGAGCACCTACTATAGGTGCGTTGTTACGACCGCATTTAAGCTACCAACGAGAAATAGGACAAAGTGAGAAGATACTAAAATGAATACTTCGTGTCAAAATTGTGCATAAAAAAGAATATATGCCTACCGGCCGAAGTTCATAACTTGCTTACTTTACACAAAAAGTGAATTGAGCGAAAGTAAACCAACCAATTAACAAACATTAAATGTCTTTTAGTTCACCTGCATAATTATTATATACTGAACTACAACCTAATGTGCTAACCACTGTAATAAATAACATACGAGTATCTAAAGAATTCAAAGGTTTTTACGATTCATAACCGTTTATTTCCTTTTTTCCGCGTACTTAAATACGACCCCATTCTAATATAACGACGTAAATCTCTCCCACAAACAAACTCGATTTACATACAGCATTAAGTAATCGTAACACACAATCTGAGATCGAAAACAATACGTTGTAGAGGTAACAAAGTGCGTCGTCTAATGGAATAGGGTTCGATCCCCTTAATGTAATTGAAACTGCCTGGAGCAAACAAGAGGCAGGTAATTAGCGGCTGCAAATGACGAAAATAACAGACCTCTGTCGTGACATCCGATGCAGCTTTACCCTGCCTTAAGGATTTATTCGTATGCCGACCAATTAGTAAACAACTTATGCTATATTACAATATTATCTTAGTATCATATTCTTCTAGCAGTTTCTACTATCATGATAGTTTTTCTTTTGAGTGTTTCCATTCGAGCAAATTAAAAAGAAAGATAAATATAAACAAAACCTTTTAGACGTTCGCATTAAGCACGTGATAGTTGGCGCTGGCATTGTTAAAACCTTTTGTACTGAGATCTGGCTGATAATTTCAGAGAAGTTTACCAAGGAACAAAGAAAAATTCTAATGAAAGTATGCTCTAATAACAAACCAAAATTAATTATTAATATAAATGGTTACAAACGACGTTAATACAGCATTCATGAAGAATTTTAAAGATAAAACTTTTAACGACTTCAGTGTTAATTTCTGTTACGGACACGCTTTATTTATGGCGAGTTTCACTGGTTACTTTACAAACTCTTCACGAATAATTAGACGAGCTACAACGCCATTGTCGGATTCCAGGATTTGATTACTGGCATTGAATTTGTAAATATCGGTTAACTATTGTTTTAAAAATTGAAATTGTTAACGAATAAATGTTACGTTTGGGAAATTTCTAATCTACCTATCTACGTCAGGATATAGAGTTGCTAGAATAATTTCTAGGTAATCCTAACACTAGTATTTTTAATTTCAGAATATTATTTTATGTACTACCCAAATATATCAGACTTGCTCGGTGACGTGAGCCCAAGCTTAATTGCAGAACATGAAGTCCCGGGTTCGATCCCCAGGTCAGGCTAAGTGCTATTGCATTTTTCCATTAGGAATTATCTCTATGACAGCCTGGAACTGTGCCCGGTGGATGGCTCGCCTCCTTTTACATGGGAGTGAGTCCTTGGCTACTCAGGTACTTAAGTGGTAGACACCTCTGCCTAACTCCACAGAATACTAAAGTACTAAAGGGACAGAAGAGATACTCCTCGAAATCATTTAAATAAATAACGACTCTAGCTCCGACGCAATAAAGTGCAAATCAGGTCGCACAGCGCCTAATTATCGTTATATTAATCTACTGCTGCCTCTCTTTCTATCGCATATCTATCTTATCTGTTCTCTTTGTCTAGAGTCTAGCCCATAGAAACATTCCCGTCAAGACGGACGCTCGAGCTACTTTTAGCTTCATACCTTTATTGCGGAGTGTCCCAGGCCTGTTACCACTTCGGAAAAAGGCGTGATCGTATGTTATGTTAAATCAGTATTGAGGTCAACAAATCGATGGTATCTCACGTCGTCCGTGAACCGTCACGATATAAATCAGGTACCAAACACAAAGAGCAAAGTGTTTACCATAAAATCGCATACGCGTCCCTAAATCATAACACAATAAAATTTATAGCAAACGGAAGGTCCGGCCTCAAGTGCTGATAAATCAAACACATTTTCTTCGTGCGACTGAAACGGAAAATCTTTCCGGCAAATATAGCGGTGACGACGACGTTATTTATCCTCCCTTTGTATCATATTATCTCCACAAGCAAATTTGAACCTACGCAGTCCCTTGGCACAGTTTTTTACCCCCGATTATTAAAATTAATACAGCGATAAAGATTTTCCGTGGAACTTTTATGAAGCCATTTTTATCCTTCGCTTACTTGAATGAAACAAACGTTTATTTCCGAACGCATTAATCATCTTCACTCTCATTGGACTAACGTTTCTTTGTCTCAGAATAATAGGTACCTATCTGTTGTTTTAGTCATTTAATTTGTGAAGTCCCGCTGAGACCATTATGTTACCGATTTGCGTAAATTCATTGAAGCATATTGATGCAATCTCTCCTTTGTGAGGACAATGCCAAAAGTAATGAATTTTAATTTAGTCGTTAATTCTTTCCTTTTGTTCGCATAACTGGTAATATGCTTAGACAGGGACTTCTTTGAAGGCCTTATCTGGAATTATTTTAATGTCTTTTATAGTCATAATCCCATTATAACATAGACTCTATAAAGTAAACAAAATAAAAACATTATTTATACCTTTTTCACATTATTTTTCTATGTATTTCACCGAAAACTAATTTAAGTTTTTAATATGATTGTTGTGTGTTTCAGTATCACACTTACATTTTCAAATGAAATGAAAACACTAACAGAATAAGATGTAAATCAGTTTAGCTTTTAATTAATGTCGGCTGCATTTTTACAGCTGTTGTTTTAACTTAGTTGCGAACCTAAACACCGCTATAGTGCCATTACGCGAAACTTATTCGAAAATAATAAACAAAATTAACAAAAACGCTGCGGCAACTTCGTCGCACGGCACAAAATAAATAATTTATTAAGGACAAGTTAACAAGGGTCTCATAAAGAAGGCAAAAGGTCGGCTATTTGTTTACAGCGAAGGATGGTTCGCCCCACTTTGTTATTTAGAGTTGCGAGTGTTGCAAAGGCGACGGCGCTTCCCTCAAAACAACCTAAATACCGCTTAGGTAACAGTGTCTCTACTCGGAGTCTCTTTGCCTGTTACTATTTTCTATTGATTCACATGTATTTTTTTAAACAAAGACTTAAGCTGGGTTTTTTGATCACTGGTTAAGTCGAACAATGGTTAAATTTTTAGACAAATAGTTAAAATTCAACAAAATTCTTTTTTTCATCCCTGGTTAACTATTTTTTTCCACACGATTTAACCATTGGTTAGAAATTTAACTATAGTTAGTTTGACAAATGGTTAACTTAACCGTAACTAACGATCAAAAAACCGGCCCTTACTTTATTTCTCCTGAATATGTCAAAGGAACACACATCATCCAAGCAAACGTCTACTAACAACTAAACGTCTCTACGTCAGTAGGTTTAGACTTCTGTGTATGTCAGTCGGTCAGAGAATAAGAACGAAGCCTATTAAATATTGAAGAATTATAATGATAAAATCTAATCTCTATAAAAGTACTACTTGATATTATGGGCTATACCCGAAAACCCCATTGACTTTCCCCATCAATATGGATTTAAACCTCAACAAACCTCGCGCTCTTGACGATGCCATTGCACTCTACCACAGAACAGATAATAAGACTAACTCTACACAAACCGAAACATATAGGTAAAACTCAAAGTCCTTACTGACTGAATGACTGGCACACCCGAGCGTATGTGTGTTGATGAGCATCAACGCTCTGCCCTAATTCTTGGACCTGAAATTTTGTACATAGTTTTTCATTATAACGTAGATTATTTCTTGGAATAAGATAGTAACTACCGAAATTGCCACGGGAACAAAGTAGTCATATAGCATATAGATACAATTATGTAATAATAACAAAAGTTTCATATTATAGTTATTTTTCCTATCTTTTACTTAAAAAAACGTTAAAACGATGTTTCCTTGTCGGTTATTGAATCTAATCTCACAATTTTAATAAATGTTCATTAATTTATTATGAGTGAACACGCTAACTTTTTAACGATCGCTAGCCTTTTCCAGCTTCTGACTTCAGCAAATATTTTTCTTTGTTTTCACTTTGCACGTTATTTAATCAAAAGGTATGTTTTGCAAAATATTCTAATCTCTTTGAATTACTTTAGAGAATTTAATAACAATTTCAGTGAAGTTATTCTATTGAACAACGATGCTGATATTTTATCAGAATAAATATTAAAGTCATCTAGTTCATTAGCTTTTCAGAGTGAGTTATATACCCATAATATATCTCTTTGTCTTTTTTTATACGTTGTCATCTAAATATTATACTTTCTATGATCATTGGTAAGTACGGGTCAGCATCATTCTTTGGCACTAAAAGTCAGAGATATACATTTTGTGAGTGAATCTACGAAACATCTTACCGTCCTTATACCACACTAGCTGGGCCGACTTCACGTATTTTTATTCTTCTTCGCACCTTTTAAATGGTTGGTTAGAATGATCTTAGCTGCAATTTACCACACTATACCTTGTCAAATATACCTCGATCAATGATCTATGTTTGTATCAAAAATCTATGTTTGGCCATATTTGTGTAAATTAAATTTTAGGAGGGTTTTGATTAATCATTTAAATAATAAATTATCCGATCAGATGCCATTTACGTACTCTAATTTAATGGAATATGAACAAAAAATTGATTTTTATTTAGATGTAATTGATCAGACTATATTTGACAAGGTATGGTTGGTATCAGCACATCACTTCTTACCTCACCCTATTCCAGTCTATCATCGGTCGCATCTGCACTTACTTTTTCTCACATAACCTCATTCACACAGTTTTTCCAGGTCATTTTAAATAATTTTAACCTACCAGCCTATTAAAATTGAAAAATGGTATAGGTAATTGTTATTTTGATCATAATATTATTATAGTTGCATTCAGTCTACGCTCGGCACACATCCTTGTCGCGTTGCGTTGGTAGGTACAATGCTTGAATTATGGCGGAAACGCGACAACATCCGCCGAAACTCCGATACAGTACGTTACTGGCGCCATCTATATTGGTCTCACATTATTATAAGTGGCTACACTGTACAATACATAACTTGTAATGATTCAGAGGTGTGGGTACATGACTCATGGACTAGAAAAGGTAAAATACTGGACCGAAAATCTTACAATACCATATTATATTCAGAAACTAGAAAAGAAATGTCCGCGCCAAAACAAGGTGCATTCTAAATTCTAAGTACCTACTACGCAGGTACAGTGCACAGACTTTTGATGAAACCTTAAGCATTAAAGTAACTTATTAAATAAAAAAAGTTTAAATTCAAATGTATAAATTCGTAAGATATTTCATAGTGCGTCAAATGTATAAATTCGTAGATATATCATAGTGCGTGTATAGTGCATATATGTATATATAATTATGTCAACTCAGGACACTTGCGCGAAGTGGTCATGCCTAAAGTAAAGCCTAGTAACTAGAAAATAAAAATCAAACTAGCCGTTATCGATGTATAGGTATATGTTCCATCATCTCAGCCGTTGGTAATCCAATACTGAATATAGGCCTCCCCCATAAAGGAGGGTTTTGCCAATACTTGACAATAAAAAGATACTATACCTCAGCGTGCATTCCTTCTAGGTCACAACACCTTTGGCCCCTTTGGGAAAAAGGTGTGATGTTATGTTGTATTTATAATTTAACAACTTTATTGAGGCTTAAAATATGAATATATATAACATAACATACAATCATGCCTTTTCCCGGAGGGGTAGGCAGAGGTGTATCCAGGACTCAATCCCATAGTAGCTACACCCACATTTCGCTAGTATGTTATTGGTCCCATGTTATAGGGGGCGAGCCTATTGCCATCTACTGGGCACAGTTCTAGACTCCAGGCAGTTATTGAGATAATTGCTAATGGATTAATCCAATATTTAACTGACCTTGGGATCAAACTCGGGACCTCAAGATCGATCGAGCTCTCGCTCACTACGCCTCCAAGGCAGAATAAATATAATTTATCTTAAATTACATTTTGCAAGATGATATAAAAAGTAAACGGTATCAATTGATTCGATTGGTTCCAAGTCTACAGGCATTTTGCATCTCTTTGCACTAACAAGGCTTTTATGATTCTTATGATCCTGAAGGAAGCAATAATCCGCCTCTTCACTTCTATTTGAACGATTTTAATGATCGTAAATACGTTCCGTTTTCAATAATGTGTAATTTGTTGTTATGTTGAGTATTCTTTTATTAACTTGTTTTGGACAATGTGTGTATCAATACTGATATAAAATTACTTTATTAATAATATAATAATATAATACTACTACTTATCATATGATGCCAAAAATACATGCTAAATATCTTCAAGGTACAAAGTAAGTATATATATTTAACAAGTCAAATGTCCATACTAATATTATAAATGCGGAAGTGTGTCTGTCTGTCTGTTACCTTTTCACGCTCAAACCGCTAAACAGATTTAGATAAAATTTGCTATAGAGATAGTTTGAGTCCCAGGAAAGGACATAAGATAGTTTTTATCCCAGAAATCTTCGTTTAAGGGGTGAAAAGGAGGAATTTTGTATGGGAAATCAATAACCGCTGAGCCGATTCAGCTAAAATTTGGTATGTAGATAGCTTCGACCCTAGAATAACACATAGGGATGGGCTTTTCATCCCGCTATTCTCTCTGGAATGAAGACTACGCGGGTGAAACCACGGGGCACATAACATAACATACATTTCGACAGCCTGGTTGGCACAGATGGTAGTGACTCTGCTTTCTGTGCCGTAGGCCCCGGGTTCGATCCCCGGCCAGGTCAAACATTTGTGTGCATGAACATGTCTGTTTGATCTGTGTCTGGGTGTTATAAGCATATATAAGTATGTATATCAGTCATCTGGTTACCATAGTACAGGCTTCTAGCCTAGTTTGGGACCAGATGACCGTGTGTGGAAGTTGTCCCATATTATTATTATATTATTATTATACATTCACGCCTTTTTCCCGAAGGGGTAGGCAGAGGTGTACCCATGACTCAGTCCCATAGTAGTTACACCCACATTTCGCCTGTATGTTATTGGTCCCGTGTAATAGGGGGCGAGCCTATTTGCCTATTGCTATTGAACTGTGCCCGGTAGATGGCACGGGGCACAGCTAGTAATTAATAAATGCAAACAACTTCTAAATAACTCTATTCACATAAATATTAACCTAATAAAATTATTATAGAGCTTACGTATGAAATAATAAAAAACCAATACCTTAAGCAGTAACTGTTCTTCACATAACATAATCTGATCTATGGTTCACATAACATTATTTATTTACAACTTATATAACATAGTTTGTGCGATCTGCACGCAGCTCGGGGTGATAAATATAGTGGTCTGTATGACGTGAGGTGATAATTTGTGTATTTATGAGAGGTGAGGAACCACTACGCAGGTCTTCGTAAGCGACTGAAAGATTAGAAGGGGCACTCCACCAACCTTTACATCCACACTGCCATGGGTGACAGCAGCGGCGGCAAAACAGCACGGCAGTCCTGCGGGTTAGCTAACCACTCCAAACTAAACGTCCAGGCTCACAAATATTTCCGTTATGAACGAAAACAGTCCCAAGAGTTTCACACGTACTCCAGAGACCTTAGCCCACCACCGTAAGAAGACGAGGAGACAGAAGAAATTCTATCAACCTAAGGTAGCCACCGACGCTCACGGCCTCAGTCGCGATCGCCTTCACGGGGCCTCCCACGGGGCAACCGTGAGTCTCACTCTGTGGGGGTTGATCGCCTAGGCAACACGTGAGTGTCCGTCGAGGCTACCTGCCGAAGCCATACAATACACACAAAGACACATTCATAGTTATGAGTGTAGAAGTGCCAGGGAAAGAGGACAAGAGCCCTGACTCCCTATTCCCCACAGATACACAAAATCTGTGAGAAGAGACCCGCGCAGTTATCGACTTCAATTTATAGAAAGTTAAGAATAGTCGACCATAGCGGCTATTGTTTTATTTTGTCTTCACTTTTTATAAAAAGTAAAAATTCCGAAGCTAGTTTTTCGTCAAATGTACGACAGCACTTTTTTGAGCTCTTGTTTGAACTATAGTACTAAGTAAATGAAATGAAAATAATATAATTATATTATTTATGTGATCTAGTACATAGCTAAAAATGTTGATATATGTATGGAATATTTAGAAAAAAAATCATATTTAAAAGCGTAAAACTATACCAAAAATACTTCGAAACAGTGGTGAATTTCTCCTTATTACATTATTATTATTATTACGAAAAATGTATACCTAAAGTTAGTTCAGTTCATAAGAAAATCGACTTTTAAATTTATTTTGAAAAATAACTTATACACAATAAAGAAACGTAATGACTAACGACTACTGCTAAAATGCTATAAAATGCGATGCGTTGACCGCCGCCTATAAGCGGCTATAAGCGGCCTACAAGAGCTAACAATCACATCTCTAAGAAACAATAGATTACGATTATTCATGCATATATACTCGCCCGTATTATTATTACTTATGACCTAAAAACATAACTGGCGAAGTGTGGGTGTATCTACTATGGGACTATGGGTACACCTCTGCCTTTGGAAAAAAGGTGTGATGTAAAGGTTCGTGCACTTTAGAGCGGATAGTTCATATTAAATAACATACATAACATACATTCACGCCTTTTTCCCGAAGGGGTAGGCAGAGGTGTAGGACTCAGTCCCATAGTAGATACACCCACATTTCGCCAGTATGTTATTGGTCCCATGTAACAGGGGGCGAGCCTATTGCCATCTACCGGGCACAGTTCCAGACTCCAGGCAGTTATTGAGATAATTCCTAATGGAAAAATCCAATATTTAACACTTGCCTGACCTGGGGATCGAACCCGGGACCTCTTGATTGGCAGTCGAGCATACGCCCTCCACGCCACCGAGGCAGTTCATATTAAATGTACGTAGTAAGTGATGTAGGTGGATTTTGCGATGGGGTGCGGCCTGTTGCGGCTGTAGTCTGCGCGAGCCTTTATGATACATTTGTTTCATGCATTTGCAAATAACTCAAAATGTTTGTGAAATTGAAGTCAACGGTATTATGGCAATTAAAGCACTGGTTAATTCATACTTGCAAATAGCATACCCAAACGTTTGCCTACGTTCCTGGAATCTTCTAATAGCCATTTGCTCTAATATTGCAGTGATTGTTTTCAATTTGAATTCTGAAAATCGTGAACTAGTTTAGTAGTAAGTAAATATTTCGATAGGTGTTTTCTAAATCTGTGCTTTTCCTCTAATCATCATTGTCATCATGTTAACCTTAGGAAGTCCACTGCTGACATAGATCTCATTCATTGGGTGGGGTATTGCCACGCTGGCAGGCGGGTTGGCGAACTCAGTTTTATGGTTTTTACGCAGAGGAAGCTGACCGTCTTCTGTACCTCATAACCCCTTTGTTTACTATTATTCTATATCCGGCACCCCACGGCACAATATGTGTTTTCCTCTAATATGTGTCATAAATATGGCAAAATTAGTCTAATTTGAAAGTTTGGATAGCTTCATGTACCTATCGTGTGTAATAAATACGTTACTTATTTCTGTGAAAAAGACTGAATTTGTGTTTAAACCACCGTCCTTTGGTTGTCTGGAAGAGATCGTTCTGAGCGATGAGGGAGCCAATTTCTACTCTTTCTAGTTTTTTGGTTTGTAATTTTATGTATTGTGGTACCAATGATGAGTTATCTATCATCTAACTGATTACCTAAACTTTGTTTAATTAGCCCGTTAGAAGTACTCGCCCTTAAGGTTAAACGTCACCCAAATATAATGAAAATACACAGATATGAAGAAATAGACTGCCTCGGTGGCGTAGAGGGCGCATGCTCGACTGCCATTCATGAGGTCCCGGGTTCGATTCCCAGGTCAGGCAAAGTGTTAAATATTGGATTTTTCCATTAGGAATAATCTCAATAACTGCCTGGAGTCTGGAACTGTGCCCGGTAGATGGCAATAGGCTCGCCCCCTATTACATGGGACCAATAACATACTAGCGAAATGTGGGTGTATCTACTATGGGACTGAGTCCTGGGTACACCTCTGCCTACCCCTTCGGGAAAAAGGCGTGAATGTATGTTATGTTATGTTATGTTATGAAGAAATAGGGAATAATTTTTCAATCAACGATACGAAGAAACTGTCAGGTTATCTTAAACAAATATGTTTTCGTACATAGGTCCTATTTTTTATATGTGTATTTTCAAATTATATGGGTGACGTTTAACGTTAACGACGTTGACACCCGTATTCTCCAGTCTTCTCGTGACCACAACCAACTCACTCCAAACGAGCCGAAAATAAATAAATAAATTATATTTTAACGAGTGTCCCATTAATGCCGTAAAATTTGTGTTCGAATCACGAATGTTTATAAATTACGCTTAACATAAATTTTGGAACAAGGTAGATGATTTGCAGCGAGAGAAAACATGAGCCACATCCAGTACATAATACGAGCATAATATATTGGTATAAATCAAAAATAACATTACACAAGAACATTATTACACGACACGCTGTAATTACAAGAAAGAAATTGTAACGTAGAAGACATCTACACTTACAAATCTTGGTGTAGAATCTCCCCATTTACATATAACAGTATTACGTGAATGTTTGTTGTAACAATTTCAGCTAGGTGCTATCTGCTTTCATGGCTCCAACTTAAAGCGAGTAGTCAAAATATTTGTCTGGTGGCACGTTACGTTTTACTCACAAATGTCTGTGTGTTTTACCATCTCATTATATATTCGAGAACATGGAATAGTGTAAACTCAGAATGTAAGATCATAACAGAATGCTCACGCCCACATATAGACCTACATACGTAGTCGTACTTCCATACTACATACATACTACATACGTAGTTCGTATATAATTTAGGTGTAAGCACTTCTAAGAATGATGCCAGAACAATTTCACCTTTGTTTCAAGTTTATTGTATGTATGTATCAACTACGTTACGGATTAATTTATCTTAATTAGGTGGCGTAATGGACGCAAGCTCGACTGCCTATGACAAGTTCCAGGTTTTATCTCAATGACAGTCTGAAGCCTAGAACTGTGCCCGATAGATGGCAATAGGCTCGCCCCCTATTACCTGGAACCTAGAGACGTAACTGGCGATGTGTGAGTGTGCCTATTATGTGACTGGGTTCTGGGCACACCTCTGCCTACCCCTTCGAGGAAAAGGTGTGATGTTATGTTATAAAGCTTGAAGAAACAAGCTCACCCACGTCGAAATATTAAACTAATTGAACACTCATTCATCAAATTCATCTTCTCGTTGAGCTACAACATGGGGCTATTCAAAAAGAGTGTGAATAGTCTTGAAGGGTCGGCAATATACTGGCAATACCCATGGCGATGCAGGTATCCATAGGCGGCGGTAACCGCTCACCATTAGGCGGGCCCTCTGCTTGTTCGTCAACTATGACACAAAAAAAATCTCTTCAAAATATTGTGAGGAATTAAAACGCAGTATAACGCTACGATTGGACATAACTAGTTATGTACAATAACAGCACAAAAATACCTACAAACTACTTATATAATAAATATCAAATCTCAGTACAATGTAAAAAAGTTACGTTTTTATAAAGTGAACAAAACGCTACCAAGTTCTAACTTAACTCCAGCGCCATCTAGATAACACAAAAAAAAACAGCGCCAGCATTGTTTTTTTTTGTGTGCATATTTGTTCCGTTTTCACGCTAAAACTACTGAACCGCTTGGGCTGAAATTTATATGTGTATGGTTTAGACCCTGGGTCTAAACCATACACAGAATTTGACATTAAAAAAACACAAAAAAATAATGACATAAAAAATACTTTTTATCCCGATATTCCCATGGGAACGAAGACTATGCGAGTGAAACCGCGGGACACAGCTAGTATAGTATAGTATAACCTTTTGTTTTTGTATTTGCCTTATTCACCTGAATACGGAACTTTTTTCCTTACTGGTTATCAATAATCAACATCAACATCTCTAGGCTTTCAAATGAATGAAGCTACGATTTGCCATAATCTTTGATACTGGCAGCATTTTTATTTAACCTCACGGAGCGTCTACGGTAAATTCTTGAGTTCTCGTTTGCGTAATACCGCCATTGTAGCAGCACACCTTTGAAGATAAAAGCCTTTCATGCTACTTCGTCCGTTGCCTCTTCGCGGTCTGGTTAGCCTCGAAGGCAAAATTATACTGCATAGGTAAAAAATAAATGAACTATGTTACGCTACTAAATTCTAGAAAGACTTGATAAAAAATATAGGACTTGTGCTATCTTTGTCTTTTTAGAGGCATCACTTCGGCACTCCTACAAAGAAAGTAGGTACACCCAACACGTATAAGCGTATTTGAAGCTCAATGATGTTACGCCTTTTTGTCACTGAGGTTCTCTCCAGACTTTACTTACTGATTTTTTCCTTACTGAACTTACTTACTGACTCAGGAAATACCTACAAAAGTAAGCAAATCTTTTTGATTTCTACTCTTTTGAAATCAATTTAATGCGTGTGTACGCTACGCGGTTCGGTTTTTTAATTAGTTTCAAAATGTAATTTTAATTAGAACAAAATAAAGCAACAATTTTAGAAACTTACATGGAACTTAAAAAAATAACTGTAATGTGTAGGTGTACCTACTATGAGACTGGGTCCTGGGTATACATCTGCCTTCCTCTTTGCGAAAAAGGTGTTAAGTTATTAATATTATTTTAAGACAATTCACGGAACGGCAAGATAGTTAATGACAAAAGCAGTACTTCGTCGTGACTAGGTCTATATTAGAATGAAAGGGATTACGAGGGTAAACATTTCACTACTCAACCAATATTTATCAGCAAACTTCCGCGGCGTGTTCTGTAAACGTAATTCGCATGTCGAAACAGTGCAAACAGACGAAATTAGTCGGCGAGTGTGAGACGTGAGAGAATGTTTCAAACGTCACAACCCGTTTCAAGACTAGAATAGTAGTTCTACAACGGTACAACTATGAAGTGATAGACTGTGATACAACTGAATTGATATAGAGCGACACTAACACTTTTACTGTATTTTAGTAGGTATCTTTCCGATCGCACAGTAGACTCATTACTGTGTATATTCATTGACGTGCAAAGTAGCATATTGTGACCTAATTGAATAAATCATTTTGTGTAGTGAAATCTTATATTTGATTAAAATAATTGTTTTTTTTTTTATGGGGCAACTTCCACACACTGTCATCTGGTCTCAAACTAGGCTAGAAGCCTGTACTATGGTAACCAGATGACTTATATACATACTTATATAAGCTTATAACACCCAGCCATAGATCAAACAGACATGTTCATGCACACAAATGTTTGATCTGGCCGGGGATCGAACCCGGAGCTTGCGGCACAGATATCTTATGATTAGAGGTATGTATAGGCGTAACATGTAATATGCGAACTCGGCTGACACACTATTGTGTATCTAGATTATGGCTTTGAGGTATTAAAATGCATATACACACTTCATATATGCAATAATATTATGTAGGTACATGAGCACAACAAACTTAAATAAAAAAAATATGAAAACATGATTAATATGATAAAGTTGCTATGAGTAGGAGGTACCTACTCCGCTATTAATTCTAACAAAAGCTGTGCCAAGTTAACGATGCTAATTTAAAAGCCGAAAATATGAAAATCAGCTTGATTTATTTAAATCTGCCGCAGTCCTGGAATTGTTTACCTCAAAACAGATTCTCGAGATTTATTCACATTATTTTTCTTTCAATAAAACTTTCCCTATTTCATGATGACGAATGACAAAAAATAATAAAATGGCGACAAAGAAACATCGGCTCACGGATTCGAGGACAGAAAAATATAGAAATATCTGACAGCGAAACGAATATCCAAATAAATAGAGCAATGAGATTCCGATTCCCGGTTTCCCTTGAGGAAAGGCTACTGACAAAAAATACTTCCGGATATCAGGACGAGCTGACCTTATGGCAATAATTGGTTGAATTGCTAGTAAGAGCCGTGATAAACGCTATACGTACGCGCACGGGGGCGTGCCTACTAAATTATTCAGGTGTTTGCTGACAGTCGCGCCCACAGCTTTGAAAAGGGTACTAACCACAAATACTAATGACTAACTACTGAAACTAAATCTTTTTCAAATATTTAATCGCAATCTAGATGATTTCCTATTATCACTTAGCTTTTTTTTATGACAGTGAGTGACAAGACGAGCAAAGCATCGCCTATAACGAATATATGATTGCCTATAACGGACACAGTACCGCCCAGTGCTTTAAAATTACAAATTCTGAGCGGCACTGCACTGCGGCTGTCACCCTGAGATATTAGTTACTGAAACTCGTCAAGCCCAGTAATTTCGCTGGTAACATTGCCCTTCAGACCGGAACACAGTTATGTTTGCACATTACTGCTTAGGGGATGAATAACTGGCAAGGGTGTGGTACTTTCCAAGACCTGCAAAAGAGGCCTACCACCACAAAAATTCCTATCAAACGCCTCTAATAGCGTATATACAAAACATTGGAATTATGAAATAATAACCTATTGTGTAATTTTACTAATTGTAACACCAAAATATTACTAAGCCAGATCTGTTATACGTATTTAATATACTAATACGTAAAGAAAAACATTGAAACAACAACATCAATGTGAAACAATAACAATATGAAATATTCAGCTCAGTTTTCTGATACCGCCGAGAGTCGAGAGTAAAACAGGCGATATTATCAAATATGTAATTTTAATTGGGCAAAGCGATGATCCGGGAGGCGCGTTACTGTCATACTCGCTACATAACTCATCCATACCCTCATAAATATGGTTGTAATGTAAGTATTTCACTCTCATGGATAATATATTACCTACATGGAAATGTTTGCGTTGGTGACGTGAGCGTCAAGTGATGTATTTATTGCTGTAATGCTCGCAGAGGAAGGACTTCACAATATTCTCGAAGGTGGCTTTAATTCACTCACAATTAAATTAGCGGCACCCGATCCTCTTGACGTTAAATAAATTAGGACAGAGCCATTAAGCCGGAGGGAATTTATTTCCTAATCTATTAGTTTAATAGATGCCTCACGTGTGTTTGCGAACGCATGTTCATATGTACCAACGACACTTTACCTTGCCCCGTTAGTTAGTTATAGACGCCCCATTAGTTATAGACGACGTAACTAATATACACCTATATTTAGTCTTCTTCTTGTGTACAAAGGCCTGGCTTCAAGTCTGGCTTCGAGTTTCTGGGTTCGAATCTCATTACAAGTGCTTGGGCGCTACCGTGTTTCGGTAGATAACGGGCCAGGTTATTGCTTTAAAATAATTGGTAACCATAAAATGATATACTTCAACTGACCTTCTGAGATGTAGCTACTCTAGATAAGACAATCGTATTCTTTTAAAAAAAATGTTCCATGAAAAAGTCTAGACGAATCGATCATAAGTTTAAGAAATTAGGAGTAATTTAGTTTTTAAACGTCCTATGACTTCCATTTCTTTCAAGGTTGTCAATTTGAATTTCAATCAACTGGATCAATAATTTTCTATTAACTGGAACTTTAGAAATGAAATATTAGAAAGAAACATTATTTATACGTACTCGTATTAATTACATTTTTGTATCTATTACATTTATGTTAATAATTTGTATTTTAAGCTGAATTAGGTATTAAACAATTTAAAGTACCAGGTTAGATCCTCACTTGGAATTAGTCGTCATTATGTCGTCATTTAGGAACTTCTAATAATTCAAGGCACGTAGTCTAAAACTAAATTATCCGCTGTAGTAGTCCGGGAAGTCTGCCAACTCCCATCATATTAAGGCGAGATGATAATGAATGCGGTGTTTCTGTTGCTATTTTTCGCGAATACTCGTGTTCGGTCGAGTTAACTTTGATATACAGCAGCGAGCACTTTTTGCACATTTAACATTACGGGTGGTCTGCGAACTTTCAACGAGCCATTGTTCTATTCTGTACGTTTTCCGCGAGACACAATAGAAACATTTGTATTCGGCGAGCGGTTATCGTTCTCAGTCATTCTCACAACATTCGAGGAAGACACCAACTCTAAAGACATTTTCCGATATTCCACAATCCACACGAACCCGCACTGAACGAGTCGAAGCTCAGTGTGGGCTCTAAAGCCGCACAATCGAAACTAACTAAAGCGTACGACAGAATCCAAGGACCGATTACAGCGCAAAGCCTATTTCGGTAACATTTATTATTATGAGGCTTTTTTTCCGTAATATTGTAAATAAAACGATAGAGTGATTAACGGGGCGGGAATTCACTTAAATAACCGAGTACTCGTAATAACAATCGGCAATTTTGTTGCGAAGTTATTAAATTATACAACACGAGCAATTTGAGCTGTAACAGAGCCATTAAATACATCGAACTTGCCGCTAATTGCTTCGAAACTCGACAAGTTTCTGTAATAAAAAAATCCGAATCAAACACTCGCCGGTCGTTTTGAAAGTTAAATTAGTCGGGTTAGCCGTTTTCCGACTATGACTATGAATAAAACATAAGTCTTTCAGTCGCGCTAATGAGGCGGGAGTCTTTGTTTTTCTCGGTGACTGCATAAGTAGTGAATGAATGCGGGATCAGCGGTGACCGGTGGTGTCGGATCAAATCGCAGTTCATTTGTCCGTGTCAGACGCGCCACAGTGTGAGGCTCTGCTCCACGCCACGCCGGGCGCCGCCCCCTTGATGGATGACAGCCGGCCGCGGCCGTTGCGCACTCCGTTTTTAATTGATACCGTCATTTTTGTACTCACCACAGGCAAGGTCTAGCGAAACCTTTTCTAGGTCGCACTCAAGTATATGAAAACCGAACGTCTTCATAAAAACTACAGTAGATACTATATATTTTCATTTAAATAATGTGTTCGAGGCATTAAATATATTAAGTGTACTCATATGAGTGAGTCAATATTGGTAATGTACGCATTACGCGATTAAGTTGTCTAAGCAATATCTGTCTCTACATAATCATCACAGTCGATAAGCGTTAACATCGAGCTAATCCACGAAGCAACCTACCAACTACCACTTACCCTTTGTCAGTAAGTAATATTTTACAGACCATTCGTATTGGAATCGATACAGACAGAAGGTAATGTGCATACAACGGTTCGAAAGCTCACAATCGCGCGCATGCTACCCGCACAGTTATTAAGGATTTTATAACAGCAGCGTGACAAACTTAAATTGACTACTAACAACTGTCATATGTAAATTTCGATTTTAACATAACATAACATACATTCACGCCTTTTTCCCGAAGGGGTAGGCAGAGGTGTACCCAGGACTCAGTCCCAAAATCATTATGAAATTCTCTTTGATTTACTAGTATGAGTATTGTATTAAGGTATTATATCCTACTGATCTTTCCTACTATTGTACCTACTTCCTACTAAGATTATAAATGTGAAAGTTTATAAGTATGGATGTATGTTTGCTACTATTTCACGCCAAGACTACTGAACCACATAACATAACATACATTCACGCCTTTTTCCCGAAGGGGTAGGCAGAGGTGTACCCAGGAATCAGTCCCATAGTAGATACACCCACATTTCGCCAGTATGTTATTGGTCCCATGTAATAGGGTGCGAGCCTATTGCCATCTACCGGGCACAGTTCCAGACTCCAGGCAGTTATTGAGATAATTCCTAATGGAAAAATCCAATATTTGACACTTTACCTGACCTGGGGATCGAACCCGGGACCTCTTGATTGGCAGTCGAGCATGCGCCCTCTACGCCACCGAGGCAGTCGATTTCGATTTTACGTATTATAATACTGCTGCTGCATTGCTATGGCAAAGTTCTAGCTATGATCTTGACTTAATGGGAACCGAGGAGGACGCCTCTACTGACAGCTCGTGACTATTCTTTAACAACGCGCGTGTGTGCGTGCTTAAGTTATTTGCAATCTGCAACCAACCTACTCTTTGTATCCTAATGTGCGGTAGGACAGTAGTTGGTACCACCGTGCTCCGACGCGAGCCTTTCATTACATAATGACACGAAACACGATCACTCGTTTATCTCTTCCATCGAAAATAAATACACAGTTAAAACATACCACACTTCGTTTCTGTTATACATCGCGGTTGAGCCTGTCTATTATCGTCGATGAGGGTAATTTCTTTGATATTTCATTTCACATGCGACCCGTATCACGATACGAGTATGATACAAATTGGAATGTTCAAACTTACATATTTGCTACCAGCAACTTTCTCAGGCTTTACTCTTTATTTAGACTTGAAGTGTAAGGGTGAGTCCAGATTAGTTTTATAACACGTCCACGATCTAGACGCACATCGTCCACATTAATAAAACAATGTTTATAACATGTTTTGTTGTATTGACTAGACTCACCTTTAGATAGAGAGAACATTAGAATGTTCACAACAAGAGTTGTCGACATGAACAATTTATTCGTGCATTTGTGTTTGTGTGCAACTTTCAATGGTAGCATGGCCTCCTTCCACTAGGATCATACTTATCTACGCTTCAGTTTGTCGGTTTTATGCTTCTGTCCGTCCTCTTTGGATCTGTAACCCTTAGCCGGCTAATACGGCAACCACTTGAACTACGCTCTTATGATTATGAACTTATAATTTCACATTATAATACCAACTATATGAGCCTTTTAGCAAAGACCACGACCTGACCACACCACACCACAACGCGAAAATGAACTGTTGAGTTCACATCGACCCCATTTTGCAGTCATTTGCAACGTGTGATATACTGACCAAGACTCATACACAACGTAAACACACCGCGACCACATTACAGACAGCTGACATTTGCCAGCGAAAATCGACAAAAGACGAAGTTCAACTGCCTGACACTTGACACTACGTAACCACGCAACCACTTTTAAACGCCGCAGAGTGGTGTGGTTGCGGTTCGTGTGAAACAACCCTTATATAACTTAAGGATAGATTTGTGTCAAAGTGTTGATGTCCACTCATTTTATAATAAAATATGAGTACTTAGTACTATTAATGCCTTATAATAATAGCTGTTCATTAGAGTTATAGGTTTGAAGCTAGTTATTACAGCGGTGGATAGATATGACTATTAATGCTCGCTCGATGGCGCACTGCTATGATTGATGGGCCTTATTACAATATGATCGATGATAAGAGATCTCAATACACAAATGCAAATAACAATATATAGGTGCGTTTTTTTCTTACCGTTTTTCAAGTGAATAGACCACTTCGTTTATAAAAATATAATGCAAAAAAGTGGTTTTAAATCGGATAAAATTTCGTGAATTTTTTTGAAATCATAATGATTTCAAAAATCGGTTGGATATTTTATTTTAGTAACATGGTATACTAAAATGTAAAATCAGAAATCACTCGACCCAGATCGACTTTTTCAATACGATGAGGTAAAAAATACAGAGAGAACGATTTATTCGTAGGAGGCACTTGAAGCATTGCAAGCTACGGCTACGAGCTACGGTGCTACGGAGCTACGGCGTAGCAAGCGTAGCACGTAGCAGGAAATGGAGTTACTCTCTGGCGAGCAGGACTTCTGCCAAACTCCAGAAATGATAATGAGTGCAATTTATTTTCTGGCTTACATTAAAATGTTTACTGGCTGGTTAATTTTTACTGGCGAAATGTGGGTGTATCTACTATGGGACTGAGTCCTGGGTACACCTCTGCCTACCCCTTCGGGAAAAAGGCGTGAATGTATGTATGTGTATGTTTGTATTAAAATGTTTTATTTTAATGAAGACACTATTTTATAATTTTTTATCTTGAAAATACACTGAAGTCGTTTAATTGTTTACATTTTTAAGTATTTGTGCAAAGTTTAAAAGTTATAGACTTAAAAATAAAACTTACTTCATATAATTTTTGAACCCTATATTTCGCTCAAGGGATTGTTTTTCAAGAAATCCTGAAACCTGTGTATTTTTATTTATTATTAAGAGGCTTCATATGAAATTACAAGTAAATCGACTTAAAAAAATATATTTCTTAATTCAAACCCCTATTCAACCCAAAAAAATCCTTTCTTATTACTTGTCTAGGCTATAAAAATAATCTACTGTCCAAATTTCATCATCATCGGTCCAGTAGTTTTGGCCCTGCGTTGATGAGTCAGTCAGTCAATCACTTTCTCTCTTTACATAATAGTATAGATTTGCTTATTTTATTATAATTAATGGCAATACAAAAAAATATTATTTATGCACATATGAAAATCTTGTAATAAGGCCTATCAAATAAAAGCAATAATTATAATCTAAGGTTACCGTGGCCCAAAAGATAACAACTCCTTTACATATTTACGTCTATTAATAAAAATAAAAGTCAATCATTGATTGACTGACCGACACAGTCAGTCATCAACGCCCCGTCCCAACCCTTAAACCTATAGAGCTGATTGAATTTTGCACGTAACGTTTCATTATGTCGTTGACAAGGAATAAGAAAGGAATTTCCGTAATATATAATTCCCACGAGAACGCAGTCGCGGAAATTACGCTAGTTAGATATATATATAGGTTACAAATTCTTCATCTCAGTCGTAGAATGTCCACTGCAGGAGAAGCCTCTCCAATGTGGGCGTGGTTTGGCTAATACTCGCCACGCTTGGCAGGCAGGTAAGCGAGCACAATTTGATGATTTTTACGCGGAGGATGCTGCAGCCTTTCCACTGGATCTCATAACTGACTCTTACAGTAGAAAGGATAGGGTTCTATGCATACAGGCACATAAAAAGTTATTCAAGTGTCATAAAGTATGATCAGTCAATTCTAAAAGCGATAAGAGAGCAATTCTATAAAACACAAATCAGCGTCGAACAAAAACAAACACCGTAACAGCTCATCTAAAGAGCTGTAAATCTGGAATGCGTTTTGATTAGAATCGATAAGCGCGAGGTAAGCTTCGGCTGTCGAGTGTAAGAGACATTTGTTGGGATCACGACCCTATCGCGAACCCACCGTGAATCCTCGAGCTCTCATTTGCGTAATGTGATTACAAAAGCACATCTTTCGAGATAAAAGCGTAGGCTTTCTACGTAAGTAATGAATTTGTCGGTCTCATCTGAGGAAGCCTAAAGCCTCATAATTGTTGAAACGCAAAAGGATCTATGGTCATGTAAGCACTCGGTCAAATGGCAATTTTAACAAGACCCGAGTTTGGTTATAATTAAAATATTATTTAAACGCTTCTATATTTATTTTTTGTATAAATAAATACATATCAATATTATTGTTTTGTATAAATAAATATAGAAAAAATACTATCCTGTAGCCTGTGTAGCCTTTAACTGTAGAAGTAAGGAATGTTCGTAAAGTCACCGGAAGACCAGCGCAGGTTGTTCTGCAACCTGGTTATGCTGTGTTGGTACTTTTTTGCGACACACGCAATGCTAGTAGACTAATATTTTCGTGTGCTGTCAATGACGTTGAAATGCTTTCTTACTGCACCTAGGTAGCTGAAGTATTGTTTTTCTACAGACTTCTATAATAGTAGAACATTTCGAAAGTCCTTGTTGAAAATTATTATTACTTAATAAAATACTTTTAAAATTATTTAAAAGTAGCTGTGCTCCGCGGGTTCACCCGCGTAGTTTTCTTTCCCGTGGGAATATCGGGATAAAAACTATCAAATGTCCTTTCCCGGGACTCAAACTATCTTTATACCAAATTTCATCTAAATCGGTTCAGGGGCTTAAGCGTGAAGTGGTGACAGGTAGACAGACATCTGTCACCACACAATTTCACATTTATAATATTATTATACTGTAAACAATGACGTTGAATCGCTTTCTTCTACAGACGTACTATCCCTGAACAAGCTTCACAAAAAAGTGTCCATCACTGACAATTACGCGCTTTGATATCTACTGAATTTCTATTATTTGAATTTAAACTCTATTTACCTGATTGTTTTAAAGCCTAATTTGGATTGAACGATTTTTCACCCTATGAAGTTCTATGTTAAATTTGACACTAAGCGACGCGGGCGAACATAGGAGCATTAGAGTAGTTTTATATGCACTAAAATATTTAGTGATTTAAATAATTAATTTTTTTAAATAAATTAATCAGACTTATACTTTTTAACTTTTATAAATATATATAACAAGAATTAAAATTTAAAATTCAAAAAGTTTTAACATTAAAATGTATTTATGTTTGTAAAGATAATTAAGTTACATGATAGAATCTCGGTTTAATAGTGAGTACAGGTTCATGGGCCTGATTCTAGCACGTAGAAAGGGACTTTGACGATATTATTCTAAATTGTTACGTGATATGATTACTTTTATACTCTTAATAAATAGTCGAGTCACAAAAATATTAAAATGTTATCATAAATGTAAAATTAACGAGGACTATGCAATGTAAACCAATTAGAAACAAAAAGTATAATATTATTAATGCACACGTAATTGTAACACGTACGTAATTGAGATAAAATAAAAAAATATTTAATTCAATGTTTTAAATGTTTTCATTCCACTAGGTAATTAATGCCAAACCTTAATTTATGTAAAAAAAAATATATTGATGTTCTTCGGATAATAATATGCAAAAATATTTAAAATATAATCGACTTCATAGTTTTTCATTCGAACAAAGCGCTGTTGTCCATTTTGTTAAAAAAATTAAAATAAATAGAAACACGCGATGTGGATACATAAATACCTAAAATTATTGTAAATACATGCCTAAATTATGAAAAGCTATCGCTTTCACGCACGTATCTGTTGTTATTCGGTTAGCTTTTTACCTAACACTGGCATCACGCGGTCGGCCTACGGTTGCCATGCAACTAACCACATAGTACCAGACTATATTGTGGCGGTACCAGACTCGCGGCTTGGAACAGATTTTTGCACGACTGGTTCTCTTTGGTATCCTTACTCTGAGACTGTAAAGTAATATAGTAATAGCAACAGTAATAGTATAGTATGGAGTATGAATACTCCAACTTAACTATCTGATTTAAGCAGATATCATGAACATAACTCAAGCAGTGTAGTTGGAGAAACCAAAACCAAAATAACGCCTGTTGTAACAGCTCCTAGGAGAAAGCCGAACCTAGCCGACTATTTCCTTCCTAAGCCCGATGTGCATTATTTATCTTTGCCGTATCTGCAAACGCTTAGGACAAAGAACCTCAAGATAATCTTGCAAAAATAGTGTGTAGAAAGTGTGCATGGAAGTCTCTGCGCATAAAATCAAGAAGTTACTTTTTTCAAATTCAATTTCAATTTTCTAATCCAGATTCTGATTAGGTTTTCACCAATGGAGTGATTCAAGTGGAAGGTTATATTTATAAATTTTGTTTAATTTGGCATTATGACGAAGAATGTTGAAGCAGTCAAATAAACTTTGACACGAAATGATTCTTCTTTAACGATCTCTCTTAACTACTCTTGCGGAACCGGGGCGGGTCACTAGTAATAAATAAATCTAAACTTAAAAAACGTATAAAAAAGTAATGACATAAAATTTCAACAGATGTCGGAACTGGCCGTTGTCTACAAATGTATTCGGTGTCCATTAATACACGTCGGCGCGCAGACGTGATAGATTAGAGCGTACATTTACACGGCACCTGAAAACCGGAAAAATCCAGGTATTGTCGAACAGAGCTCGAAGAACTGAATAATAGACGAGGCGATACTTTATACAATGCTTATGAGTCTCTTTATTTTAAACTTGCTATTGTATTGTATGTTTGGATTATATACGCTACGGTAGACTTTTAATTCATAATTGACAATCATTTATTTGCATTCAAACATGGTATTTAAGATGTTACATACATACATTTAAGATGTTAAGACCTAAAAACCGTTGTCACGAAAAATTCATAACGGAAATTTTACGTTCTAAGCACTCGTAGCGTAGCTTACTCAATCGTTCTTCATTTATCGCTAGGGTAAACAACGTTTATCTAATTCTTATTTAGGTGGGTGACCATTTTTGTGGAAGAAGTATTACTCTGCTGGAATCACAACGCATGTATAGATGTTATTCTCGACTGTGATGATTAGTGATACTCATAAGGTGATGATCAAAGTCAGGCTACCAAGAAACTCTAGCATCGCCGTTCGACAAGATGAAGAAAGAAAGCAGTTTGAAATAGATGAAATTATAAACATTCAAAGTTTTTGTTCAAATAGACAATTACTCTCAAACAGAACTATGGTGATAGGTTTAGGATGATGATGAAGATGACTACATTAGTACGTATATAATAATGATACCTATAGATTAGATGAGATTAGATTAGATGAGGTTAGATTAGATTAGATTACATAACACTTTATTGATACTACAATACAAAACAATAATAACAAAAAAGAATATTAACTAGTAACAGTTAATATTTATTTTTTATTTTTTAGTAATGTTTACCTAAACATAAAATTTCACGCGTGCACTATTTGACAAATAAAAGTCTTAAAAATGAACACGCGCACTGCGTCCAGACTGAGTCCGATCTAAGTTCGTGATCACGGATTAAGATCAGGAGGTAAAGCAATATCCGAATTCGGTCAGTCTTCCGAAAAATGGATTCGACTTATAAACTCGAAAATTCGACTTAATAGAGTACGTAACCACTCTAACAAGTCTAATATTCCTTATGTCAGTACAGTGAGGCAAGCAGCTGGATGACGAGCGCCGAGCACGCGGTAGCGCTTCACCCAGACGTCAGTTTTTTTGGCGAATCTCTTTGAATGCTCGAGAACATGTCAGTCGCGAGCCCGAGCGTCGCCGTGAATACAAGCGTCCGACTACCGGAGATGGAGCACAATCAAGCATTTATTTGTCACAAAAATTTGGTTATCGCTAGCATTTGCTCATAACGAACATTTAAATGCGAATATTCACATCAAGCAAAAGCTCATTTCAGTCGGCACTTTAAGATAAGTACAATACAAATAGCAACACCCTATCGCTGGTAAAAATGAGATTAGTTCTCAGAACAAAAACGTCAACATTGTTGAACGGTTAGCACTCGTAAACTTGGCTACATTTTTTACTACGGCCTCTAGCAAATTACGGCTGCGAGCCGCGAGCCAGCTGTGTGCTCTAAAAACTTCCCACAGTAAAATAATATCTTACTGACACTTACCAAAATACTCCTAAAACGGATATCCTTACATAATTTTACCTCTAAATGCTTTAAAACTAACATTATTAATAGTTAAAAGTTGGGCGAACTTTATCCTAAAATACTATACTCCAGTTACTACGTTTTAACACGTATTTATAATTTCCCAAGCGGAGTATATAACTCGTATATTAACAATGTTAGGTTAGGTTCAAACTCGTCAAGGTTTTTCGTAATTACTTGAATTTACAATGTACATAGAGCAAGAGATACTCGTAATATAATATTCATTCGATTGTAATTAGTTAATTGAAGCTCATTGTAGTGCTGATTAATATTAATTAACATTTGTCTAATCATTATAAATTAAATCTCCACTGCTCTGCTATATCTAAAGGGAAATATTTTCAAAAGTATCTACCTACCTACTTACTTATTTCCAACAAGATTGCATTTTGAGTTTACACAATTACGGCCCAATTACGGTGATGATCTGTATGATGAACCTTTAGAAACGTTAAAATTTTTTTTTTTACTTTACGCTATAAGACCGCTACTTATTTACCGTGTCTTTTGTATTGTGTCTTTTCTAACACAGATTTCAACTGGATTTCTCACGAGAAAAGATACAATAAGACAGAATGCAGCATTTAATCAAGTAAAATTTAATTTGTTTACACATTTAGACCGTTATTCAGTTTTTCTAGGTATACTTCAAACTAAATCTGAACCCAGCAAAGGCAATCCGGGGTCAGTAACGTCTTTTCTCCGTGCCTACAATTATGTAAAATAGCGAATAATTTTCGGATAGAGAAACGTGATCGGCAAAAACAAAGGTTTCGTTCATCCCTTTACGAGTGGCATAAGGTTTTTACACGTGCCTACGTCTCCCACTTTATGGCTGCCTTTACAGGGAACATAATTTATTTTTAATCTTATTGCTCACGTTTCAGCTCACGTAATGCTGTCGACATAAAAGTTCACCGCGTCCAAATTGGAAATTGCTCATGTTGCTGTTACAATCAATATGATTCGTAACGTTAAGGCAGATGCGGGACGCAGCTGGCAAGTGCGCGATGAGAAAACTTTTAACTGACCCCACATTATTAACGCTGACAATAAATTTGAAAACATTGCTCTCAGACTTTGGGAGTAAGTTTAATTTAATTTTACTTCGTGATATAAACTACATAAACCGCTGTAATCGGCCGTCTTCGTAACCGGAGCTTCGTAACCAGTTACGAACTAAACATATACCGTCTTCGTCCGATACCATTTACATGAAAGTACGTTTTTTTCTTTACAAAAAGAGGCCACCTAGAACCAAAGAACTTAAGATCTATTAGACCCGATATATGCAATTGTTACGTATAATCAGCGCGTGAGCTTTGTGCTGTTTTGTGACATCAGACGTGTGTTATTTTATGTCTATATGTCGCCGGATAATTTTAAGAATCGTTAGTTTATAATCTCGCAAAAATTATTATAAACTAACGATTTTTCCAATTAGTCATATTATAAACTAACTTTTCTTAAAATTATTATCAGGTGGCATTATATATCTCGCCGTGAAATTGGAAGAACCATTGGTTTATAATTAATCTAATGACATTATAAAGTAACGTTTAGGTTAGGTAACGTTGTTTATAAACTAACTAAGCGAAATGATAAACTAACTAAGCGAATTAATAAACTTACATATCTTACAATTTCACGCCGACATATATAATGGCAACGTACCTAAGATACTGGCGGCATCCCCAAGTTGAATAGCAATGCTTATACGTTGAGCCAGATAAACGCCAGCTTTATAATTTTACTAATACATAATTTTAATTATTTAGATAATACTGATATTATATATTCTAAAATAGTCAATATAATCAATTTAACTTTTTTCTGAAATTAAACGATTTTAAAGAAATAAACAAAACCAAATTGTATGAAATATAAAATACAATTAGAAAATATTAAATAAAATAGTACAAAGGCGGTGTCACAAAGCCCGTGCGAGGACTATAAGTATCATCTAATACCTATTAGGTTATATTTTGATATAATATTACATTCAAAAGAATTTTTAACTTCACACACATAAACTTTTAGAATTGTTTTTGTTTACAGGTAACTTGGGAACAAAATGGAGGTTCAAGTTGTTCTGTCTGCCCTGCAGAGTACTTCGCTACAAGTTCGCTAACTTCGTAAAACTTGGCATTGAGTTATAGATTCCCAACAGCCTTCCAAATACTTATTTGTTTGGTTCACTTTGACCGTAAACAAAGATATCTCTTTGATATACCTATTTATGTCACAGAAATTTAGGCGAAATAATGAACAAAAGTTCAATAATTGCGTTTTGGGACTATCGAAGTAGGTTAGTAGTTACTATGTTAATAGAGTGTGTGTATGATACCGTTTTATAGTACAAGTTTATTTATAGCATTACTGTACAAACCCATTAAATCGCTCCTGCATTTCAGCAGCTAAAAAGTTTGTGCCAAATAAACAGTAAAAAAGTATATCTATTAAGCGTTTGGAATCGAGCGCGGAAAGTCCGCAGCCATTCGGAGTTGCACCACCACTAGCCGGGGAAAGTGGGTCAAGTTTTTGTATAGACGTCGTTCATACGTGCGTGATCCACTATCTAAGTCTGGAGTTGATGAGAGGGCCGATAGCGTCCTACCATAAAAAAGTCGGATCTAGGACACGGAGCGACTCACGTCCCTATCACCTTCCACCCTACTTTATAGACGAGTGTCCCCTAAACCGCAATTTATGTCCTCTGCGCCTCCGCTGGCTCTCAAATTAATTACCCTCTCTTATTTTTATGTTCTGCGTATAATAAAACTTTCATATTTTTCTCGTACATTGCACGTACTTCTCTGGAAGTTTATGTTTACCATGTTGCTTTGATGTCTTTAATCTTTGACTTACAACGAACTGCTATACCTTACCGTCGAGCCATTCAAATATATCGTGTCACTTTGAGAAAGCTCTTACAAAAGCCGCAAAATGTCGACGTCTGAAGGTAGAATAATATCCGCTCTGAGTTAATGATTAGGACTTAGCCATAGTGAAGTTATTCGCGCATTCAATAACGACTTCTGCTAAGCCTTTCACTAGATTGACTCGAAACTTTGTCTTAAGCAAAACTTTAATCCTTTGATAGCGCAAAATTCCTTAGGAGAACTTTATTACTTTTCTCTTAGAATATCTTATAAAGTTTCTAAGCATTATGTATGTATGTGAACGTGAGGAATTAGGATCTCAAGTCTCTGTCAAGGTCATACTTAATATAACTAATATTTAATTTATTCCAAAATTTAGTAAATCACACCATGTTCCCGCTTGGGTACGCAGATACTATTTCTTACCACTTGCGACGATCCTCACGTACAACTTGTATATTTAAACCCAATTTATTTGAAGAAACTGCAATATTAAAGTATATACCATACTCATACTCAGTACTATTTAGTATCAGTGTCAAGATGTGGCGACTAATTTGTTTTATTTAGTCGGTGGCGGGATTTAGAAGACACTTGAGGTCAACTGGTCTCGACATCGAGGGACAGCACGTAGCCTATACGAAATTATCTGCCCCGAGAGAGGCCGCCGTGCCGCCGGCAACTCCAGGAAAATATAAAACGAAAATAAGTTACGCTTACCCGCCTACCTTACCAAAGCCGAGTGCCCGACTTTTTTGCATTACCACGGTGAGGCTGCAAATAAAATGTTTATTTAAAATTAACGTTTGCTCAGGTATTCCCCCCGCTAACGTGTTTTGTTGTCTGTTTACACAAGTGCTAACACTGGTTCTGAGGCCCGGTTTTTGCGGAAACTTTAATAATATTTAGTAGCGCGATAGAAACAATGCCTGGGAGCCGACGCTCGGATATTGAAACCGCAGCGATACGCAATTGAAACTGCATAGTCCTTTCGATAGTATGCTATTCTGAATAGCTGCAATAAACCGAGCCCGTATACCATTGAATCGACTGTGTGGAGCTACAATCCGTGATATTATATTATTATGCATACCTAGGTTTTTTAATTGTTTTCAACTGTTGCAGGAGCACTCCTAAGTATTATTTTTATAGTGGAAGCGAATTTGCGGTAAATGTATAACTCGAGAAGGTTCAGTCCAACCACACGATATTAAAACTATAAAGTGGCGCGCGACCCAATCCCCACCCTCGACTCAGGCCCCTTTCCGACCCAACTTTCTTTTGTTTTCGCTTTCTTTTATTTAGCACTTTGATTTTTACTACACCTGTAAACCTCTATCGAATGCTTTGAAACTTTGTTTTGTTGCGTTAATGAAGAATACTAGCCTAATAAAACGTACAACGGAAAAGGAATTCAAATTGAATATGGAAAAGTATATATGCGTGTTTATGAGTCCCCGCAGGGACTCACATGTTGAACTTCCCAGAGAGTAAGTACACCTAAGCAAGTAGGGGTGAGCATAAAATGACTAAGTTATCGCTCTCAGAAGGTATAGACACTCGTAAAAGTTGAAACAGAGCAGCTCATATGAAAATAATCAAGCGGGAATCGATGTATCGTATATTTTCATTAAGACCCGGTAGATATTATTCAGTTATTATAATTTGTTTTCGGTTGGAACTAAATTTAATGTAGTCTACCTTAGAGAACAATACTGATTATAAACAATAAAGTATCGTCAGTCTAATTACCATGAGAAATGTTTATTACGAGGCGGAAAGTAACAATACACAAGCGGGCAGTAGTATAGTGAAGGCGCCGCCACACATTGGGCATATTTTGGACCAATTTTAAATTATTCTGCTTCGGTGGCAAAGTTGATTGCAAATACTTTTTACCGTCGATCATAACCTTCCCGGTTCGTTCCCCAGGTCAGGCAAAAGTGTTTATTTATTTATTAACTATTCAGCACAACGCCAGGACTAACTTAATGCTAGAGTAGCATTTAATTACTAGATTCCATTAGGAACTTTCTTAATGACGGCCTGGAGTCTGGAACTGTACCTGGTAGTTGGCAATAGAATCGCACCTTAATACTTGTGTGACTTAAAAAATATAACTGAGGCTGTACCTACTATGAGACTGGGTCCTGGGTACACCTCTGTCTACAGCTTCGGGAAAAAGGCGTAATTTTATGGTATGTTATGTTATGCTCACTTATTCCAATATCACAATCTGTGGATTTGTATATGGGCAAAGCATTGTCAAATAACCGAGACAGATGCGCATCACGTAAACCAATATGGTATTCCGTTCAAAATGGGCATTATAAATTGTAGTCAGGCTGGACCCGTGTTAATTCTAATGAGCTTTCTTGGAACATAAACCACGGGAAGTGGATACGAATACTTCTAATACTCATTGTTTTCTACTGGTTTTCATGGAGAGTAAGACTAGCACGTACATCACACATTTACATTACAAATACGTAAACTAATGAAGAAAACGAAGCATCGATCCTACTAATAATCTCAATTTTTAGAACAATGTAAAAAAGTTACGTTTGTCACAGATAAACAAAACGCTAGCGTGTTCTAACTCGACTCCAGCGCCATGCAGTGCTGTTTTATTGTGTGTATGTATGTTCCGTTTTCACGCTAAAACTACTGAACCGATTGAGCTGAAATTTTGTATGTAATATATAATATAAAAAAAATAATCTGAAATAACACATAGGGTACTTTTTTTCCCCATATTCCCACGAGAACGAATACTACGCGGGTGTAACCGCGGGGCACAGCTAGTGTAACAATATATGAAAGCTGTACACAGACTCATTACATGCACTCTGATCTGATGTAGAGAAAATTGTTCATGTACCTCGGCGGAGTTAACAACTACTATCCTAAATACTCTTGGGTTGTCCATCCATACAGACTATAAGATTATTCCATATTATTTGGCGTAGCAACATCGCAGTTAAACATTTCGTACTACAATATTTGTAGAGAAAATAATAACGTTCCATGTTCTCGTAGATACATTTTCATATCTCGACGTTCCGAGTGAGTAGCATCAGCTGTGCTCCCGAGACGACTTCAAATAAAATCTTTTTAATACAAGCTCTTAGTGTTAGCTTTTAACTTTGTCTTTTTTATTTTTGTATACTGTATGTTTTTTGTCTTTGAATTCGTACAAAACAAAGTCACTTTCCGCGTCTGTCAGTCTGTTTATCTGCTTACTCCACCTAAAGCTTTTTATTTGTAATTTAAAGAGGGGCGATCAAGCCATACATAATATACCATCTGTATTTGACCTAAGAAATGCAAATAAAGTAATGAATATTGATACCACGCAACAGATTTGGATTTACTATTGTGAAAACATAAATAATTGAAATATGAGTAGATTTTGATTGTAGTGGTAGGCCTCTTTTGCAGGGGGCCGCCTGGGGAAGTACCACACCTTTGCCAGTTATTCATCCGCCAAGCAGTAATGTGCAAACATTACTGTGTTCCGGTATGAAGGGCAATGTTACCAGCGAAATTACTGGGCATGATGAGATTCAACAACTCATATCTCAGGGTGACAGGCGCAGTGCAGTGCCGCGCAGAATTTTGAATTTTTGAACACTGGGTAGCACTGTGTCTGATATGGGCAATCATGATGCTTACCATCAGGCACCTGATTTGCTCGTCTTGTCACTCACTATCATAAAAAATAAAAAAAAAAAGATACCAAATAAAAATATAACTAAATGCATGAATCTATAAAAAAAGGCGGACGGAGCCTTCTAAAACAAAAAAGTGAAACACCATGGTAAGCTAATACAAACATGATGGCACGCACACTTTCATACCCATGAACCAAAAAAAGGTGTGACTGTGTGCGTGCACGCAAGCAGTTAGGGGTCAGCGCATCGAGCCTTTAGTACGAAAATCGTTTCCGTCCAGTCAAGATAGACTCTCCGAAACAGTGTGGCTTACTATGGTGCTTCTCTTGTTTTAGAAGACTCCGTCCGTCTTTTTTTCTAGGTTCATGGCTAAACTGTTGAAGAGGTAAGAAAAATTCATGTCGACTGAGAGCTTTATTGGTGTGCGTTGCGTAATCCAATATAGTTAATAATGAAATAATGAAAACCATAATAATGAAAACAATGTTGAAAATTTAATTTTTCTAGACTTCTGGAACAAGAATCTTTAGTAGTTCCGATTTTTAGTGTCAAAAACAACATACACAGTGCACCGCCCTCCCGCCCGCAAAATTGCATGCAAAGAGGAAATGCTACGTATTAGGTATTAATACTTTAGCAAGTATATCCAGATGGTTCACAGCAAACAATCTGTTATTGAATGCGAAAAAGACTAAATGTTTGAAATTTTCGTTGCCTAACGTCAGAAGTATAGAACCAATCATAGTTCTTGACGGTGAAAGACTCAATATTGACAATGCAACTTTGTTCCTTGGCATAAATATAGACTCTAAACTGCAATGGAGCACTCATATCACCGAGCTCTCAGGGAAACTAAGCTCTGCAGCTTACGCGGTTTATAAAATTAGGCAACTAACAGATGTAGCCACGGCGAGATTAGTGTACTTTGCATATTTCCATAGCTTGATGTCTTATGGGATTCTGTTGTGGGGGTCAGCTGCAGATATAGAAACTATCTTTATACTACAAAAACGTGCGATTCGTGCCATCTATGAGATGCGTCCACGCGAATCCCTGAGGGAATTATTTAAAGAAATAAACATACTGACCCTACCATCCTTATACATTTATGAGAACATATTTATTATGTTATATAACGGACGATGCCGCACACGCGTGAGCTCCTGATGCAGGACACCGGAGTTGTCCGAAACCTAGGTCGAGCGATTTCGACTTTAAACGTGAGTTAAGTCGTTATATAACATAATAAATATGAATACCACTCACGGTAGTTTTCAAAATCGTATTTATGAGAACATCATGTATGTGCGTAAAAATTTACATAAATTAAAATTAAATAGTGACCTTCATAATTTTAATACTAGGAATAATGACAAAATAGCTGTACCTAGCTTTTGATTATCTAAAACAAATAAAAAGACATTCTTAGGAAATAGTGTACGTTTCTATAATAAAATCCCAAAAGAGATAACTGGGCTCTCAGAGGGTAAATTCAAAACCTATATAAAATCTACTTTACTTAAGAAGGCTTATTATAAAGTCAACCAGTACATAGAGGACAAAGATGCCTGGAAACTTCTGCATAGCCGCCTCGCGGCACCTTCAAAGAAAACGAATGTAACCAAACCAAATATTGTGAAACTATCTGTTGAAAAAATTAAGCCCTACAAGTTTCTTGTGCGTTCTTCTTGTAGAGGTATCTTTCCGAACGCACGGTAGACTCAGTACTGTATCTTCATTGACGTACAAAAGTGTCAGATTATGACCTATTTGAATAAATCTGTTTGAGTTTGAGTTTGAGATTACCTCGCTGAACGCTGGAACAAGAGATCTCTTGTTCCAGCGTTCAGTCAAATCTACAATGGAGTTCCGAAAAGTAACGCCAAATTCATTCAATCAAATCAATTAGCCATCTACTAGTACATAATACACATAATACATAATATTGCTATGTAATACATATTATTTTTAATATAAATATTTTATTAGAGAGTATTCTCTTATAGTCCATTCCATGCATTGCACAAAAATAAAGCAATAAAGTGTGAATGAATTCGCGAGATCTATTTTATGAATAAACCAAGTGCAATGAATAAAACATTGGATGACAAACATAGGTACAACAGAATACAGTTATCGTAGAGTAATATTATGTTTGTAATAGATACTGTCAGGTTGTCCTGTCCTCTCTCCCAATGCTCATCTCGATAATAATTCTGTTTTAGGCTAAGAGCTAGAGGCACAAGTCATTACGTTAATGTTTCTAGAGTTCCGTACCTAAAGGGCGCCGATGGATTACTAAGCCTCCGCTGTACGTCCGTCCGTCTGTCATAGTGCTCTAACACTGCACCGTAATAGCTTTCACAAATTACATACAATATGTATTCCTATTTTCTTTACAACAACAAATAAAGTAAATAAATTGTTAAGGCATACGTATGTATGCATAGTTCCAAATCTAGATACCAGAATATAGTTCCTTGCGCAAAATATGGAAATATGCAGTTTTTACAGCCACAAGGCACCGCAGAGCTGAGTAGTTGATATCAATTTCAACTTTATACCTCCGCGCGTTCACGTTAAAAAGTTTCTTGACAGACGGACAGGCAGACAGACGGATTTTTCCTTTTGAGGTATGGAAACCTAAAAAGTTCATAATTAAAGGTACTCTCCGTAAAGCATATATTTTTAAATGTCCAATAAGACTAATACTGCAATTAAATAAGAATAGTGATACTAATAAGAACAATTATATTTATATATAACATAATTATATAATTATGTTATTAGTTATTCGAATTAAATTTTATTTGGTGGGTGACGTGAAGCGAGAGGGGTAGGGATATCCCTCCACATAGTATTATACATAGTGAGTAGGAACGCTTCATATGCGGGTCCCATTCTCATTTATCAGTTTATTTTATGACATTTCACGTAAGTGTTTTTATAAGTACTAGAACTTCCGGACCATTACTTCGCTATTTTGCGTAATAGCTGTAGTGGTAGGCCTATTTTACAGGGGGCCGCCTGGGGAAGTACCACACCTTTGCCAGTTATTCATCCGCCAAGCAGAAATTACTGCAGCAAACAATACTGTGTTCCGGTCTGAAGGGCAATGCTCGTACCAGCTAAATTACTGGGCATTATGAGATTCAATAACTCATATCTCAGTGTGACAGGCGCAGTGCAGTGCCGCGTAGAATTTTAAAACACTGTGTGGCACTGTGTCTGATATGGGCAATCATGATGCTTACCATCAGTCGTTCAGTGCTTACCAGCTCGTCTTGTCACTCACTATCAAAAAAAAAAAAAAAAAAACTTTTCTCACAGCATTTTTAGATGATTCTAGTATTCAAATACTAAATACAAAAGTAGTCAATAGCCCTAAATTACGAATTGGTCTGGAAATAACCGTGAGCTCCTAAACTATCAGGGCTCAAGTATGGCGCTCACGTTTTCGATAACATGAGATTTATCAGATACATTACTCGATAGCATAATATGTCAAGTAGCATCTTACTCGGTATTAGGTAACGTAAGTCACAAGTACTTTGAGCTGATTCTTAAAAGCTAATAGATTAGGTATTAGGTTTATTTCATGTATTTTTACCTGTTACGAGATAAATAACCATTTTTATAGTCTATACTGTTGCACTACTAGGCAAAGATCCCCTAAATTCTTTCATGTCTCTCTTTTTTCCTCATGTCAGTAATTTTAGTACACGGATAGTTTTTGCTAATCTTGCGTAAATCATTTATCCTTCTATCTGAGCTGAAATTCAGTCCTCAAATATAAGAGGAGAATAGGACACTTTTGCAAGCACTAATACCGATCATGAGGTCCTGGGCTCGATCCCCAGGTCAGATAAAAAAAGGTTATTGAATTTTCCATTAGGAATTTTCTCAATGACAGGCTTGAGTTTGGTACTGTCCCCGGTAGATGGCAATAGGCTTGCCCTGTTTAACATGGGACTCACACCCGATGAACAATACTTTTGTAAGGAACTGTTGTAAGTAAAGAATTTCTCACCGTGTTCGTCACAGCAGGCAATTCTTTTTAATTAGATTTACCAGCCCTTAAGATTTATAATAAACTACCTGTGCCCCGCGGTTTCACCCGCGAGTTATTCCAGGATCTAAGCTACCTACATAACAAATTTCAGCCTAATCGGTTCAGTAGTTTTGGCGTGAAAGAGTAACAAACACCCATCCATCCATCTATCCATCCATCCAATATAATTGAATGTTGTCCGCACCTATTATTACAATAGCATTGACCATGTACAATCCTTTATGTAATTTATTCAAATGTAATAATGTATATTGTGTTGGTGTACAATAAATAAATAAATCTATCCACCCATCTATCCATCCATCCATCCTCACAAACTTTCGCATTGATAATATTATTAGTAGAATTAAAAGGATATATGCGTTCGGGCATTACAGTATTGTTCTTGAAAACAGGTGTAAAAAAACATAAAAGCCTGGTTGGCACAGATGGTAGTAATTCTGCTTTCTGTACCGTAGGCTGGGTTCTTCTGGGGTCGATCCCCGGCCAGGTATTTGTGTGCATGAACATGTCTGTTTGATTTGTGTCTGGGTGTTATAAGCTTTTTTATGTATGTATATCATATCAGTCATCTAGTTTGGGACCAGATGACCGTGTGTGGAAGTTGTCCCATATTATTATTATTATATATTATAACTGTCGAAGTGTGGGCGTACTAGGTCCTGGTTACACCTCGGCCTACCCTTTCGGGAAAAAGGGGTGATGTTATGGTATATAGTACAATAGTTCTTTTACATTCATACATTACACGAAAGTTTAAGTTGTCTCTGAATACATAATATATTTCTGTTTTTTCTCTCAAAGAAATACACTGCAATAATCAGGTACTTACTAAATTATACCTTGCCTCATGCCTCTAATAATTACTACAGGCGCGAAAGCTTTCTCGTTTAATGTCTCGGAGTAATTAGCACAATACAGTTGAACTCAGATAATTACGAAACGTTCCACCATTAACTACAAAATGAAATAGCAAAGAAATTACCTCATAATTTTAAAATAATTAGCCAGTTGGTTTAGCGAGTCAAAACTCTGCAGAATCAGTCCAGGTATTATAGCGGGCTTATAAAATTCTCAATCAACAATCAAACAAGTTATCGAAACCGCAACAGTGCGAAATGTTCTGTGGATGACCTCTACAGTAGTCAAATCATCCTAGCCGCTACCTCACTTCAGGACATATTTAACAGAGATATATTAAGATTTATTTTTATTTAAAAATGAATACGTATTATTTATTTGTACTAAGCCATGATAAGTAACTTATATTCTACACATTTATGTGTATATATTTATGAATTCTTGTTTGATTACCATTGAAGGTTTCACTCTTGAGGTTTTAACCGATGGACTCCGAATATCAAAACACGAGATTAAATACGGGTCAGTACCAAAACAGCTATGTTATCGGTTGGCTTCTTTTCATGTCAAATAGCAATAGTGTTGAATGTCGTTGACCGCGCTACACAAACAGCGCCAAGTGGTGACACTAACTCCCCACTATTCCTCCCTGCCCACCCCTTACCACATCGTACACCTTTCTTCCACCCCCTTACTTGGTCGCACCACTACTTACCTACAAAAACCACCTTAGAAAGTTCGCAAGCAATGACTTCTGAATGCTAAGCGGGCTTAGGTGAACTTGTGGGTAAAGTTTCCGCGTAAAAATAGATATCCTAATGCCGTTCACGGAACAAGTTGATTGTTTGGTTTGGCTAATTTCTTAGAACTTAGATACAGCTACAAGCACCGAAAACTGTATTTATATGAACTTCTATTATACCCACAGAGACTGGAAGTAAACTCGAAACAATATAGCAAATTGGCTCGTCTGTAATTTAACGTAAGACGTTTTGATATTATATTATTTATAATAATATATTATAGTGATTATATTGAGGTAAAATCACAATAACACAGTAATACCGCAATACAAACTTACACATCTAATTAGTAACAAATACACTTAAACACACATAATATAAACATAATATTACAAAACGGAATCATACATAATAATATCTCGTAATAAATGAACGGACATACTTTATACCCTGAACCAACTCAATACAATGAAGGGAATAAATCCCCTAAATAAATAAGAATGTTGGATTTCCAAACACATTGAAGGGTGCCTACACAAAATCAAGGGGAAACGGAAATCGGTCACCAGGTCGTATTATGACTCACTATGGGGCGTCCAATTACCCAGAAACACCTATTGAAGGCAAACCGCTCAATCTTGTCTGTAATTAAACGCAGGACAGTTTTTACACCGCGTCGTCTCATCTCTGGAACAAATTGCAGGGGACTGAATGTTTATACGTCACGTCTCCTGAAGCCCTCCATTAGACGTTGTTTGCTTAGTCTGTGCGCAAATCTTGAGAGGTCGACTCACGAAAATGCCCCATGAATATGCGATGACACAAACCGTACACAGTTTTTCCATTTAGAAAGAATAATGAAATCACACGCACGCTTTTTATTTGTTTTTCAATCAAGAGACTAAATAGGAATTCAGATTTTTCTGCTACCGACGTAGGTGCCTACAATATTTTATATACATTCTACTTTCATAATAAAAGAAAAATATCTCTATCTAGTTCTATTCTAGCAGTATGTAAAAGCACGAACAAAGGTTGTGAAGTCAGTGAATTGAAATGAAAGCACAAAGGCAGAGTTTGCCTTTGATTTCTTATAATTCTAATAATGGACTGCTGTGGGACTGCTCGTATGAATGCTGTTGTTATTGTAATTCCATTATTTTGCATACGTATTTATTACAAATGTTTGTAAATGGTAACTCAGATTTGTTTAATTAAAAAGTTTTAATCATACTTCTTAGGTTGCTTAGGTATACTTTTTCTTTACATAACATCACGCCTTTTAATACCGAAAGGGTAGGCAGAAGCGTAACCGGGACTCAGCCTTATAGTAGATACACCAAAATTTTGCAAGTTATGTTTTTTAGGCCCCATGTAATAGCCTATTGTCGTAAACGGAGCACAGTTCTAGAGCCACTATTCCATGCTGTCACTGAAAAAAAATTTTAAAGAGAAAATTTAATGTATCTTTTTGCCTGGCCTGAAGAACCCGGGACCTTATTATCGAGGCAGTCGAGGTTTTCTGTACGTCTCGTAATATCTTATAGTAATAACAAAATAAGAATAGTTCTGAGGAAAACTTACATAAAACTTCTCTCCAATAAGGACTAGAGCAGTGGAAACTTCAACTGTTAAAGGACTTGTTCTTCTCCCAAGAAATTCAATAACTCGAATACACGGAATTTCCTGAAATATACTAATACTTTCTTTGCACCTTATTTTGTATCAACATAACATTATTAAAATATTCTTCCCATTCTGTATTCAACGCCACATTGCGAGAAAGAACACAATTTTTACTTGTTAATAAATAATGATTTGGGTAGTGAAGCAGTAAATGAGATTCTGAATAAAACGAGTAAACACATTGAGAGCACATTGACGTATAACGTAGTAACATACATAACATACATTCACGCCTTTTTTCCCGAAGGGGTAGGCAGAGGTGTATGTACCCAGGACTCAGTCTCATAGTAGATACACCCACATTTCGCCAGTATGTTATTGGTCCCATGTAATAGGGGGCGAGCCTATTGCCATCTACCGGGCACAGTTCCAGACTCCAGACAGTTATTGAGATAATTCCTAATGGAAAAATCCAATATTTAACACTTTGCCTGACCTGGGGATCGAACCCGGGACCTCTTGATTGGCAGTCGATCATGCGCCCTCTACGCCACCGAGGCAGTGTCGTGGTAACTATTAACAAACATCAAATAAGAAAAGTTATTGTATTAACTCGATTAAAAACAGATCAGCAGAATACGGCTATTTACTTTATTTATTTCCATGCAATTGTTAGCGAGCTCTACTGGAAAAAAATGGTAGCAAATATTTTCTCACCGTTCCAATTCCTCAACAGTAAAATAACTACTTGTATGTTTTGTTTACTCGAAGCATATATTTTGGCTTTTTTTGTTAATATAAATACACTTTTGATTAAGTAGAACGTCGCGAACATGGCACAGCGAGTGAGTATAGCGGGACACGGGAGCTTGCGCGGCTCGAGGAGCGAAGCGCCCTGCAAAGGAAGTGTGATTTGTATTTGCCTTCGTCAGTTTTTCCGCCGTCCGGATGCATCGTGCCGAGCCGTCGAACTAACGAACCATTCCCTGCCGAACCATCCAACCGAAATATTTATCCCGATCATTTATTTTACTTTATGCCGTTTTATTTTAATGGCGCTCCCGCATCTTTTCTCACACCACCATCACGCCTGTGAATTTGGATGGGTAATTTGTTTATTCGGTTCGCTCACAAATTTTGGACTGTTTGCCTTTATTTCTGGGAATTTTCAGGTTTCTTATGGCTGTATTCGCTTGCGCGGCTTCGGATAGAGACAACCATTTAGCCCGAGGTTGCCTCAAGCGGATCGTCATCTTATCCATTGTAATTCCAGTGCTGAACATAGGCCTTCCCCATAATGGGGGGTTTTACCCTTCCTCGACACGCTTGGCAGGCGGGTTGGCGAGCACAGATCGATGGTTTTACGCAGAGCACACTGCTGCCCGTCTTCTGGATTGCAGATCTTGAATCGGTCTTAGATCAGTCAAGTAGATAATATGTGGTTTAATAAAATGAGAAATAATTTATCGGTTTCAAAATAATCAAAGTGCCAATAATTAAACTTTTTATTTCACCCCAGTTGGGTAAAGAATCAGCAAACGGTTTGAATGCTTTAATGACACGTAACTTCCGACCACTAACGAAAAGTACAAACTGCTTTAAAATACCATTTTAAATTCCCGTTGTCGACGATAAAATTATAATGAACTTTTCATAACTTTCCCTAAGTATACTATCCCATTGAAGTTTCCTTCCTAAATATTAACTTTATAACAGTTCAGTTAGCATTACGGTCACGTCGTTTGCTACTTTATATAAGTTACATATTACCTAAAAAATAATTGTTTATAAATTACATATTATTATATGAAAGACTAAGAAGTACTTATTGGATATTATTAGATTGGATATGGACCTGTAAAGTATAGGAGTGTGAAAAATTATGGGGACCTGTTGTTCAATTTTACATTTTAGACTTAAGTCGTCAAACTCTTCATATCGTCTTTAACATACTCTAAAAAATTTTTTTTTGTTTTTAGGTTGGGAACAGAGCACTTACTATCCTCATTTTCTCGGTTTCGTGATATATTCAGATCTAATTGCTATACCGAGCTGTACAGCTATATACATCTCTAACATCGGTAGGAACGGTCTAAAGTAGAGAAGTAAATATATATTCATATTCATTTATTCATACACGTCATTTCAAATTGAACAAACAATTAAATATAGCAATCTTGTGTACACAAGTTATAGTAAATTAGTATATATATATTTATCCATTATTATTAATATTATAATAGATTAAAAATAAAAAATAGTCAATATTATTATTACCATTCAAATCCAATTTCAATTATACAATATAATATAATGATATAATTCGCATTAATAATGTATTATTTATAAACGAAATTTTACGTTGCATACACTACCTCGATGGCGTAGTAAACGCAAGACCTTCTGCCGATCATACTCGTAAAGTCACGGATTCGATCTGGCAGGCAAAAACTTAAATTGTATTTGTCCATTAAAATTTTCAAAATGACAACCTAGAGTTTGGAACTGTGCCCGGATGATGGCAATAGGCTCGCCCCCTATAATTACATGGGAAAAAAAAACATAACTAGCGAGATGTGGGTGAACCTACTAAGGGACTAGGTCCTAGCACCTCTGCCTACCCCTTCGGGAAAAATGCGTGATTTTATATTAACTTTTCACATACAGATAATGTTAATATCACGTTTACAATTTATTAACGTTGGTTAATTTAAAACAAAAATTTGGACCTGCCAACTTGCCTCGAAACGTTGGACAAAAAAGGCAGGTATTTTAAACCCGCTCGGATCCACACGAGCCATTGTTGGTGGCGGAATGCCAAATGAGTTTTGTGATGGAGTCCCCTTGTGGAAAGCTGGATAGTGAACCCTGTCTCCTTAACTAAACAACATCTCGGTACGGGTACATTCATTCTCATTTTAAAACTGGGATACTTTACTTAGACGTCAAGTACCTTTGCGTTTGAATTTGTATGTGACCCGGTGGTGACAGCCCTATTCGTATACTTGCTTTTTACTCCAATTTTCCGTATTCTTTTTAACTAATATTACAAAAAAAATTAAATACTTCAGAAGATATTTCAGATTATATGACATTGATTTTAGATAGATAAATAAAATCTGTATTGATACATCACGTAAAATAAATAAATAAATATATATAATAAATATCTATTTTTTATAAACCTTAAAATTAACAAACTCGTATTAATATTACAAAGTGCTACAATTGGCAGTCTTACCTTTATACCCTTGTAGTTTTTTATGTACCAATTGTTTTAAAACAATTTTAAATTCCGTTAGATAGGTACTTAAATAGGAGTACGAAACGATGACTAGCTGAAAATCTTTAAAATATGACCCCATAAATATTATGTGAAGTTCCGTTCGAACACGGCTAACGCCCGGGCCGCGTTAACTGCGCCTCACCTTATCTATTTTGCAAAATAAAACTATAAACATGCACTGAAAAATGAGGCGATGAGGCACGCGGATGCACAAGTTTTTTCCTCGTTTGTGTCATAAAACGTAGGGGTAATTTCAAGCGGGTGCAATTTATATTTTGCAGGCAACCGGTTCCAGTGTCGGGCCAGTGAATAAAGCCTTCACTGCTCGCACTCGACCGGCCCGCTTTATACAAACGTATCTGAATTTACTTTCAACTAGTGAGCACTTGTACTGAAAAAAAATAAAACAAGCTTTTTTAAGTGCGTCGGTACAGTCAGCGTTAGTTTCATACATCCTAATTATGAAGACTTCCAAGGATTAGTTTATTTCTCTTCTTAAACTTATGCGCTCCTATTTTATTAGGTGGAGTTTTGAATGCAATTTTTGTTTTAAATAATTATTTTTGTCGACAACGGGACAGCTTTAAATCACGTCTGTACTGTGCAGGGGTCTGGAGAAGAAGCAAAATAATTTAACATTAGCACGTAAACTCGTGAAGAAAACTGTTATTATTATGATTGAAATGAACTGAACATTAAATATTTAAAATATACTTTTGCTCGTATGTTTGTTTATATGGGAATATCAGTTTTCTTGACGAGTTTACATGCCCTAAAGTTCGCAAAGCCTATGTTCGAACTCGCAAAGATAAAACGAACGTACTGTATGTCGTAACCACAAAGACAAACATACCTACCTATATATCAAGTAACATAGTAACATACCTATATATCATACTTGAAGACAGTTTTTTTAATACTCTGAGTTGGAGAAGGCTTAATTTTTCTTATGTTGAATATCAAATAACAAACTTACTGTCCAAATTATTTAACAATTTATAAATATAAATTATAATAAAGTAGTTTTTCTTTTTACCTAAATTAAAAAAGTTAGCATATTTACTTCCCCTCGAGTGAAAATGCGCCATTTTGTCAATTTTGCACTTTAGCAATTCGGGAAAAATTCGCGCTGCTGCGCTTGCTTTAATTTCGCAAAAACTTGAATTTGCTTAATTTTTTTTTATTGGAAAAATTATTATATTATATCAAAAATCTTATTAAACTATTAATGATCGTCCGTCCTCTAAATTAATCTTATACTATCTACAACCTGCTAAGAAGACATGTTCTTAAAAGATCTCGACTTAGAATCAACTTACCTCTCGAAAAACTGCAGCTGCGAATTGCACTCTCTAACAAAGTCACACAAGCACACACTAACAAAGTCCTTATCACAAACCTAAGCAAGCAAATTAATATTTATTGTTCAAAACGTGCCATAAATACAATCACTTATAAAAGTTACTAATGTAAGTTAAGTTTTATGTACAGTTGGTAATAAAATTGACTAATCAGTTACATCACTCAGTCCAGTGAAACTGATTAAGTAGACAAGTCACGCAAATGTCATGTGTCCATTCACGTGATCACTACACACCACACCACCCCTTTCCTGAAACAATTTACAGCAAATTACTTCCATATTATAAGTAATCCCACTTCCTACTAATATTATATATACGAAAGTTTGTGAGGATGGATGTTAGTTACTCTTTCACGCAGACTACTGAATCGATTGGGTTGAAATTCGGTATGTAGATAGTTTAGACTCTGGAATAACACATACTTTGTATCCCAATATTCCCACGGGAACGTATTTATATATTCCACTTTTATATTATTATATAAAAGTGGAATATATAATATTATTATAATATACATTTCAAGATAAAAAATATTTTTTGCAGACATCAAGAATTTAATTTGATAACATAACATAAACATAGCATCATGCACTTTTCCCGAAGGGTTATACAGAGGCTTTGAATATATTATAGCACTAAGGAATGGCCCTACACTACTTCTAGTATACTTTTAAGGTTCCGTCCCCCAAGGATGCCGGAGGAACCCTACTACATCCTTCACCGTACGTCCGTCCGTCTGAAAGTTGAAAATCAGAATATTCTACCAAATGAGGTTGTTTTAAAAAAATCTGTAAATATTTCAACAATAGAATTACGGCATCCCAAAATTGAAGGAGCTAAAAATTGAGGATAATTTAATTTAGATCATAACGTCCCTAATTTGTTCAACTTCCAAATCATAAAGAATTATACCTTACTAGCTAAAAAACTAATTTTCATTTCTAAGAATCTACAAAAACACTTTACTTACTGAATAACTAATTAATTTATTACTATTTACGTAAGTAATAGATACAAGTTTCATTTCTTACTGAATTTGACTCAAACAGAATAATTTTAATATTAATATGATCTGTGCTAGCAAAGTTTTCAATTAATTACGTAGCTCGTTCTTCTAACCTAAAATCATGATACCTCATGAATTAGGCAACACATAGAAACCAATTACGTCTAATCGTTAAATATATGTAAAATGTCAAATGCAAATGTAGTCATGACGCACACACTCAGCGTTAATCAGAGTTTATTCGCACAGAACTGATGTGACGTACCCTCTAGTAATAAAATAGTACCTACTCATTGCCTAAAATATAAGAGAAAATGTTAATAATACCAAGGAAAAACTGCCACATACTCGTTCCTTATTACTTCGTGTAAGTTGAGTCATGTTTCGATCGAAAGTCAAGTCATGAAGGCTGAGCAGATGTTGAGAAATAGCTGGCGTGGCTCAAGAGATATGATTCCGAGTATAGGCGTCGAAGCTCGCACGTGACCGCGAGAACTCGCGCCGCGCCTCCACCCTTATCAATCACATAGAAACTATGCATTACTTTCATCACTTTACTTAATAATTTAAACCTCTAAATTCCCTCGCAACGTCTTACTTCGGCAAAGTTTTGCAAACAATTTGCCCTAGACAGCAATTTAATCTAGGCAAGCTCTTGACGACTACACATACTTATTATGTAGGACTAGCGTAATTCCCGCGACTCCGTGGGAATTTCAAGAATTCCTTATATTTGGGTTTCCGTACCTCAATGGAAAAAAGGAACCCTTATATGATCACTTCGTTGTCCGTCTGTCTGTCTGTCCGTCTATGTGCTGTCAAGAACCTTTTACTCGGAAACGCGTTGAGATATCAATTTAATACTCATATCAACAACTCAGGTCCACGGTCCCTTGCTGTATAAAAAAATCAAACTTCTAAGTCGGCGCAATCAAAAGATACGGCCATGTTATCGCACATTTCCATACTTTGCGCAACGGGATAAAAACCTCTAAGGTTCTTCCCGCTGGCCCAGCATCCTGAAATTTGGTTAGAAGCCAGATCTTATATCACAAGAAAAGAAAATAATCCCGAAACCTTGAAAAAAAACAATGTGATTACTTACTTCTGCATTGCCGCCTCACGGCACCTTCAAAGAAAACGAATGTATCCAAACCAATTATTGTGAAACTATCGATTGAAAAAATTAAGCCCTAAAGTTTTTTGTGGACCTATGGATTCATAGAAATATGCTGTAACATTTATGTCAATAAATAAATTTGAAATTCAATTTCAAATTTAATTTGAAATTGAAAATTGTGCGTTCTTCTTGTAGAGGTATCTTTCCGAACGCAATGTAGACTCAGTACTGTTTATCTTCATTGACGTGCAAAAGTGTAATTTTTTTTATATTCTTTATGACCTATAAATCTTTTTGAGTTTGAGTTTGAGTATCTACACTAAGCATACTTACGGTATGCGTTAAAAATTTATTATTTATAGAGAGAGTTATTATCAAAAACAACAGCAGATGGGGGCCTGTGGAGTTACATTCCATTCTCATTTTAGTTGGTCATTTTCATTGTTTCACATTCGAATATCTAGTAGTATCTAGTATGGACCTACGAGTAGTTACGAACACCTACAAAACAATCGTCACGTGAACGATTGGCATTCAACTTTTAAAAATTACTGTACTAACAAGCTGTAATGTATCGACTCTATCGAGCATTGCTATCCCCTTAGCTTTTACAACTAAAGCGTTGGACCATTTGAAAAATAATAAACTAAAATGTTCGATTTAACATTTTCAGAAAATTGTGCCAAACTGCTAGCTTGGCAATAACACATTTTTGCGCTGAATCGGGTAGAGCAAACAACGCGATAATTCCGTTAAAATGTCCCAAAACACGTAGCAGGCACTATGTTATGCTGCTGTTCCCGAAACTTTGGACATTTTTACTGTCTACTGAAATCCTTGTTGGAGGAAACAAGAAATAGGTGAGCGTGGTGTCCCGGTCGTTATCGCACAAATCTTGACAAAATGCCGGCTACACTAGACCAAGAGACGCTTCAACTTATACATGTTTTACGGTTCAAATCGTAGCAAAACATATTAACTAAATTAATTGTAGATTCCGTAACTTTCCAGCCGTTCTTGTAAAGAGTAAGCAACGTTTGAGTAATGCCTTACTTGAATGGGTAATTTGTGTGGAAAGTATAGCATCTGGGTGCTACCGTGCTCTGTAACAAATTCGATGATTGAATTAAAAAATAAATATTATATTGTGACTGCTTCGGTGTGCCTCGTAGTGGTCACAAGCGCTACCGCCGATCATGAGGTCCTGGGTTTAATCCCTAGGTCAGGCAAAAAGTCTTCATGGTTTTTCCATTAGGAATTTTCTCAACGACAGCCTGGATAATTACATAGGACCTAATAAATTAACTGGCGGAGTGTGGGTGTACCTACCTACTATCGTATTAGGTCTATTTTTATTTATTTATTTAATTTATTTTCAAATCCACAGCCTTAATTAACATAGAAATATTTGCTTAAAATTACGGCCAAAACGGATTTTCATTTTATCCAATAAATAACTTATATAGCTAGACAGTCTTAGAAAAGAGAAAAGAGAACATTTACCTATACTATGTAAGTTGATAACCTTATACGTAAGCTTATAAACTAGTTAGTAACTTCAATATACTAAATAAACCTAAGTAGGCTTATAAAGTAACTTACTAAGTAGTCTAAGGGTACACCTCCGCCTACCCCTTCTGGAAAAAGGCGTGATATTATGTTATGTTATTATATTATGTAGGTACTGCAGTCGACAGTAGTGTACAAGTTATGAAAATGAAAAATGAAAAATGAAAAATATTTTATTTAGCACAAGGAGCACAGAGACTTAATTCAAATAGTGTAATAATAATAACTGTTTAACTATTAACAAGTATTACTGCTAACAAAATTAATGAGTATGAGAGTTTTAGTTCCTATGTGCGAGGTATAATAGGTAAGATTTACCAATAACCCCCACACTAGGCTCTGCCTGTATCGTGGGGGTTTAGAAAAGTTTTCCCTGTGAATTTTTAGACCTCATCTGACTGATTTCCAAATAACTGTTATAAGTAAATCTTCCAGTTGATTTGCACATTAAATATAAACTTAATATAGTAAACCTTAAAGCTATGAAAAAAAGTTGAAAGAACTGACCAGTAATGTCTACCTCAAAGTCACAAGCAGCTTTTCGGTTGCATCATAGTTCAAACCCAGTAACCACTGTTGCACTATTGGTTTGGCCTGACGGACTGTTAAATTTTTAATCATATTGTTTCTACAGTTTTTAATGACTAAGTTGTAGATGCGAGTTCTTATTAATTCACCAAAGCGGTGAGCGAATTTTGTATTATAGGAACGGGTGGTAGTATTAGAAAGCTGGTAAATTCTACGCTTTAGCATAGCCATATGTATATCTGATGAAACAGTAGCCCTATGTACGGATAAAAACGTTTTTAAAATGAAAAGTTGACGTACATTAAGCACTTTGCTTTCTCTGTATACATCTACCGTGGGGTATTTACGCGGCCTTTTTAACATAATCTTAAGAACGGAGCGTTGCGCTCTTTCTGCTTCTATTAAGACAGTTTTGGCTGCTGACCCCCAACAGGGGATGCAATACATGATCAAGGACTGGCAAAGTGCAAAGTAAACTGATCTAAGAGTATTAAAACAAGCCGCATTTCGAAGTTGCCTCATGATGTTTATAACTTTTATAAACCGATGCATAATATATTATAGTACTTCTGATTGGTGCAGAACAAGCCTGAACTTTGCCCCGATTTTTACCACTATAGTGACATTTCCACCTCACCGCATCAGGACTTTATAGTCCTGAAGGGGACTTGAATGTAGGAAGTAGGTTTATATGTTTGTGTCGACGACACCAATATCACTGCAGATCTGAATATAAATTCGTAACTCATTTACTATATTGATATACTTCGTATCCAAAATAGCAACGACATGCAAATTATACGTGTGCTACTTTTTTTAATTTTGCCAAGTATTGGTTTCTTTATTCATGGAAATCAGATTCAGATAACGAAAATTTATATACAGAATACAAATTATTGTGTAATTTGCAAGACAAATTTGGTAAAATATGGTGGGTATATTACACAGCTTTGTAACGACATAATATTTCATGATTCGAAACCTACCTAATAAACAGGAAATTTTTATATTTTCTAAACCTAAGGTCCTGGATTCGACGCTTGGTTTGGTCAAACGTGTGTGCGCTTGCGCATGACTATTAAATTTGTATCCGCTATAATATAGAGACTAAATACTGTGTGTGTGGCTTAAAAGAATTATAACTAACTACCTGTGCCTCGCGGTGTTACACGCATAGTCTTCAGTAGTTTTGGCGTGAAATAGTAACAAACATCCATCCATCCATCCATGCTAACAAACTTTCACATTGACGTGCAAAAGTGTCAGATTATGACTTATTTGAATAAATCTTTTTGAGTTTGAGTTTAATAGAAACCGAGACAATGCAAAAATACTGTGGCCATCCTTTGCTCCACTCTTGGTCACAAGAACAATATTGTATTCATAATATTACCTTGACCAAATAAATTAAAATCTAAAAGCAAATGCGACCAATAAAAGTACAAACGTAGGACATTTGTCCAAGTTTGTACCTGCATCAATCATTCACGCTGCTCTACATGGGTCGACCAATGTTCAATGGTCTACTATAGCTGGCTCACTAAATATAGTTCGAATATTGCACTGAAGCGAAGTTTTGAAACCATCAATTCTAAGCTGCCACGGTTGCATTAGAATTTAATATGACAATGTAGACATTATTATTATTAGATCTCCCCAAACAAACAAATGAAACTAAATTTCTTACCAAATATTAAAATATGTACGTAGTTAAAAAAATCTAGTTACAAGTTCCACCTTCTTCTGCTTATACACGGCTGAATGGTATTAGTAACTACATTATATATTTACGTACAAATGATTTTAAATGTTTTTCTGAATAAATGAATTTGACTTAGCCTCCCTAATATATGAGTACTGAGTACCTACATATGTGTTCAGAGCCTTGACTGACTGACACGCTCACTCATCAGTGCTCAGCCATAGAGCCCACTCTCTCCACTTACGGTCCTGACATACGGCTTTTGCTTCTTCCACTTTCATCAGATTCTTCATTCATGCTAGTCGGTTAGTGATACTTTGACCTGGCCTTTACTTATGACATCAACTTGTTCATGAAATGTACTGTAACAACCTTTAACGTATCCCTAAGCACAACCTAAATCTACCTAGAATTAAATCCTAAGATAATCTGAAAAATGGCCTGTTAAATGTGATCGTCTAGTTTTTATATTACCTACGTTGTGATTTTCGAATAAAACAAATATATTTAACTAAAACAACATTAAATTTATTCATAAAACAAAAGAGGTAAAAGAATACTATTACTAGAGTATTTACGTTTGATAAAATCAGGACAATGACAACATTCTCAAAATAAGCTACTTTGAATACAATTCTTTAAAATAAAAATATTAAGGAAAATGATTATAAAATATATTATCAAATGAATGTTCAAAGAATATTCATTTCTCCGTAATTATATTTACGTTAATATGAAATAGACAATACATTTAGGATAAATGAAAATAACGAAATCATCAGAAACAAGGAATTACAATGCCTTAAATTACCATGCATTACATCTAATTCTTACATGAATTTAATGTTCAACTCGTTTTATAATTACGAGTTAGGGGTTGCATAGAAATGGCATTGACAAGTACCTGAACCTTGCGATTTCAGGTAGGGGTTTAAGAGTACTCTTAACGTCGCGACAACGCTCACCTCATATTTGACATTGCCACGTCTAATCACACCTTATAATATTATAAAGTTTATTATGACTTGTGTGTAAACTTGACAAACCTGCCTAAAATAACTTCGGAGTCGAACCAAAGTAATGTTAATTATTGCCACGCAAATTACTAATGAACGTTTTAAAATTAATTCCACAATAATAAATTAAATATTCCTGGAGTCGAACCAAGAATAAGAGATAATATTATAAACGTCATTAAAAGATAATGTTGCCTGGAAACTGAACCGTTATAGATATACAAATAATTTCTTTACTTTTATATCAACATTTTTAAACAACTTTTTACAGTAGGTGTTAAACATCGATATGTCAAAGGACGTAGTTAAAATCACTCGATATGGATTAACCGTGAATATGAAATTATGAAAATACAATAAATTACATACCAAAACTATACACGCCGTATCTCTGGACGTTACTAAGATAACTTCAAATAATTAATTCTAATATAACTTTAATAAGGACAAACTACCTATTTCTAGTTCCAGGGATAGGAACTCTAATTGTAAATACTATTGCCCTACTAATTGGTCGTCCTCTCCCGGCGCCTTCCACGTTGCTTATGTCCAGGACCACCTTTGTCTTTCGGTTGTTGCGCACACGCCTTCGAGAAACAGCCCTACCATTACTCCTAACTATACAAAAATCCCGCCCCCAAATATTGTTTCATCCCTATCCATAGGAAAAGGTTCCCATACAACATTTCTAAAGGGTTTTTTCTAACATATAACACAACTAAAGATAAAGATCCGTACACACGGAGTGATACAAGTGAAAGTACAGAAAGTTATATGCTAATTTTACAATACTAATAATTATTTAAAGTAATATAATATTTCGACCAACATTGGGATTGTATTATGTTGATAATTTCACATAGTAATTTAAATGTAGCAGTTAACATTATATAGGTATAATATTACATCATAATATTTTCTTAATGCTCAACACGCTTCCCATAAATAATAGTTGTAAAATAATAGAAAATCATTTAAATAACATTGAATAGGATAATAATATAAAGGCTCAACCTATACCAAAATCTTAAATTTGTTATGATATACCTTATTATTTTAGACACATTTCGTTCGTGTATACGGACCCTAATATTCAAGTGTGCACTTATGGAGGTATATTATATCGTTCTCAGAATCCCAGAACTCAGTTAAAATGTCGAAAGGTCCAATATCTTATGTTATTTATGAGTTCCACATATGTCAACTCAATAGTTTCTAAGTGGTCACTAATTGCTTTGAAATAGATCTATTTTTTAAAATTAATACGTGATTTTATTTAAGTTTGGAAATAATTTATTAGTTCCTTGTGTTTTATTTACAATTTTAATATGAATTAAAATAAAGTTGGTTACAGTACGCCTAGGTTGACCGCTACCGACTTTGACACTCGCCTTGATACATACTCGAACTAATAGCCTTTACCTAAAAACATACCAGTTACCATGCTTCAGAAATTGATAACGAGTACCAGACTACTTGAGTAAGGATAAAGGCACTTTTTCATGTTGCTGTCTCAAAATGGGAAGTAACATATTTGCACACTCGAGGCCAGGACCATTTGTGGGAATATTTTATACAAAACATCGCTTTGACAGATGCTTGCACGCCTCCAGAGCGATAATGGACATGCTCCATGTACATGTCAGTTACATGCACACCACCACTGTGCCTCCCCCGAAAAAAAGCACAGCGGTATTGTCCAGTTTTTACGAATAAGCTAAATTATTTCGAAACGGTTTCAAAATATGATGTATTTTTGTTCTGCGTGGACATTTGGACAGTTTCAATTATCAATAACATTAAAAATGTGAAATGAATTATTAGGCGCCTATTATGTATTTGTCACTCCAGCTACACTATTTGTCACGCCAGATACGTATATAATAAGTACCTACCTACTTAACGACTGGATTGTGTTGTTGTTGTTGTTGTGGTTGTGTTGTGTGTGTGTGCTGGATTGTGTGTTGACTGCCTCGGTGGCGTAGTGGGCGCATGCTCGACTGCCAATCAAGAGGTCCCGGGTTCGATCCCCAGGTCAGGCATAGTGTTAAATATTGGATTTTTCCATTAGGAATTATCTCAATAGCTGCCTGGAGTCTGGAACTGTGCCCGGTATATGGCAATAGGCTCGCCCCCTATTACATGGGACCAATAACATACTGGCGAAATGTGGGTGTATCTACTATGGGACTGAGTCCTGGGTACACCTCTGCCTACCCCTTCGGGAAAAAGGCGTGAATGTATGTTTATGTTTGTCTGTTACTTTCATAGATCCTGAAATAGCACAAAGTAGTTTTTAGTAGTGAGAACTGCAGGGCTCAGATAGTGTCATTTATATTATAAACACATACATACCAACATGCCTTTTTCCCCAAGGGGTGATTAGAGGTATAGCGTTACTGGCGAAGTGCACCCACACTTCGGCAATTATATTTTTAAGTCCCATGTGAGACTATTTGCATCTACCGGGCACATTTCTCGACTCCAGACTGTCATTGATATTATTCCTAATGGAAAATATATATAATATTGGAAAATAATGTACTCGTACATTGATAATATTTACATATACAATGTACGAGATGTGACTCGTTATTTTTTTTTGTTAGGGCAGAGTGCCTTTATTGAAAAAAGACTAAAAATAAAGGTACCTACTTACTATCTACCCTAACTAAATACAACATGACATAGAACACTTCGAAAATCCATAAGCCGACATGTCAGCCTATAGAAAATCCAAGAGCTCGAAACCACTGTCAGGTCAGGCGTACCCAAGATACTGGCGGCATTGCCACGTTGAATAGCAATGCTTATACGAGTACGTTGGACCAGAAAAACGCCAGCATTTTGATCACGCCTCGCCTTGACCAAGCGCTCAGATAAATTTTTGAAAATGCTGTGAGCTCGCGACCCCACAGTCCTAGAGTCTCGACTCCAAACGGTTCAAATATGTAACCGCTACCGAGATTTGCAAATTTGCTCCGCTTGCGTTGCTCTGCAAAGATTTATATCAATGTACAAAATATACCATTAAGACTTTTCTCGAAGGGATAGGCAGAGGTGTACCCTGGACTCAGTCCCATAGTAGGTATTACGAAAAATGTACGAATACGAGTATACTTATATATCTTAGCAATTTACACTAAAACACTTAATAAGTTACAGAAGAGACTTATTTACATGTTTAATAACTTTGTTTGCGTAGGTAAGTATATGATACATACAAGTATGATTACTTTGGCCGTAGGTATTATATCAGTTTGTTTACAAGCTTGCGGGACGCCGGTGTGGACCTAATCTCGTAAGCAGCCAACAAAGGCGCAAATAAACAAACAATCTTACTCGTCCACTATAAAGCTCTTTTGATGTATAAACTTTATTAGTTTGTGAAACTTATCTCAAACACCAGTAAACTGATTGTAAATATTGTACGAAGGACGTCATGGACCGTGGTCTATTATAGTAAATGATGGAAGTTATTATAGTAAATAACATGTGAGGTAAGTATGTAGGTATTTGGGTATTACGATGTTGAGGAATTATCTCTAAAATTTCTTTCCTAATTCTAGAGGAATATGAGGGTTCAGGTAAAATACTTATTGTTTCTATGGGTAGGATAGAAAAATTTTGACGATGACTAGTTCCTCCACGGCAGCTCAATTGGTAAAATGCCCACCACGCGGATTGGTGCCGAGGGTGCGGGTTCAAATCCCGCTCGTGGGCGAAATACAATCCGTCGTCAAAGTCGACTAAAACAACATCTACAACATGACTGCCTCAGTGGCGTAGGTCAGGCAAAGTGTTATTGGATTTTTCCATTAGAAATTGACTCAATGACAGCATGGAGTCTGGAAGTGCCCGGTAGATGGCAAAAGAATCGCCCTCTAATGCATGGGGCCCATAACATACTGGCGAAATTCGGGTGTATGTACCTTTCACGCAGTCCCTCTGCCTACGCCTTCGGCGTTTATATTCTAATAATAAGTTGACTATAACTTTAAAATGTTTCTTTTTTTTAATTTGTTGCACCAAACAGGCGATTGACCGCAATCTCACCTGCTGGTAAGTGTTCATTCCGCCTTGCGCTTATTCAGTAAAAACCTATTCACTCTTGACTTGGACAAACCCACGTTATAGTGATTATAGTTTTCGGGGAAAACGGACGATGTTAAAGTGTTGTGTTAAAGTCAAAACTAATCGTTTACGTCAGGACTCTTTGTTATGATAACCTAATAACCTCGAAAGGTTCGTAGCGGTCTCCTTTCATGACAAGACGCAGTTTTCATGGAAGTCAAATGGGAAACCGTATCGAATCTTAATGTGCTCCCTGCATGCACACCCTTTGTTGCAAATTTCACACGTGATAATAAATACATGTCTGTTTATGGTTCATAATCTTTAAACAGACATCTGTGTTGCGTTTAGTCTTTCATGTTTAATGTTTGTCTGATATGGTATTATACTTAGCGACTCTAGGGCAGGAAATAGTAGAGTGACTGATCATTTGAAATTAATGTAGCTAACAGTAGGTACATAACATGCGAACCAAATAGTTCGATTTTATTTTTATAGAAAGTTAACATAACTTACAATCACACCTTTTTTCCAAAGGGTTTTTGTTTTATTTATTGAGACTACTATTGTATAAATGAATTATGAAATTATATATAGTTATATTTAAATTTCAGAAGTGGTAGGCAGAAGTGTACCCAGGACTCAGTCCCATAGTACGAGCACATTTCGCCAGTATTTTATTGGTCCTATGTAATAGGGGGCAAGCTTATTGCCATCTACCGTGCACAGTTATAGACTCCAGGCAGTTATTGAGATAATTTCACAAATCCAATATTTATCATTTTGCCTGACCCGGGGATCGAACCCGGGGCCTTGTGATCGGCAGAAGAGCTTTCGCCCACTACGTCACTGAGGCAGTCAGACAAACAGGAGAATTACAGAGACTTGCAGAAAATGCATTAAAAAAAATTAAAGTTGCTGGTCAGCTTTAAATAATAAGTAAAAGGTTTTTTTGAGTCTATAGTTCTGCTTTCTTTACATTAACCGATGGAAAATGGTAATCAAAGTATTATGGATAATATCACGTTTCTGGAACGCAGTAGTAAAATAGTGCTACGCTTTCTATTGTCTACGCTGTAACGACGTTTACATGATCATTTACCTATATATATACAACTAGCTATGTAAACTATACTATTCCATACTATTTTTAGAATTTATTTTTTAAAGCTTTTAAGACACAACAAATCAATAACTTTACTGAACCCACTAAAGTTTCTATAGTGGGTTTAGTTAAAATGTATATTATTATTAATATTATAAATCTAATCTGTCCCACTGCTGGGTAAAGGCCTCTCTACCCTCAATCCACTTGTGGTTCATAGGGTTAAAGGTTTGGACGTTTAACCCACCACGCTAGTCCAATGCGGGTTGATGGGTGTGTGCGCAGAGAGCCTTTAGGCTCAAAAGTTGTGGGTGCGTAGAACGCAAGGTACAATGTATAAGTAAAAGTAATTTTAAGATTTTGAAAGCATACGCTTACTTTGTATTACAGTATGTTGAACTAATACATTTTATGCGCAGTAAAAAAATAAATGTGTTAAATATAATATGGACTTAGCTGTAGGGCCGTAATTCACACGCAGCCATACTTCACCCAAAAGTGGGCGTGATGAGCGAATGTAACCTGTCAGCATACCAAACTTTGCTAACGTTAATACTGACAAAAGCTTTCCAATTAAATTTTAATCCGCTTTGCTATCATTTGCAGAAAAAAGGGAATTGTTTTAAAAAACAAATTAGCTTTATGTAGCGTGGATACATTACTACGTGTAACAAAAATATGTGTGGTAATAATTAAGGAAGCGGCGAACGGAGAATTCCCTATTATTTTTTTTTTTTTTTTTTTTATAATATGGGACAATTTCCACACACGGTTATCTGGTCCCAAACTAGGCTATAAGCCTGTACTATGGTAACCAGATGACTGATATACATACTTATATAATCTTATAACACCCAGACACAAATCAAACAGACATGTTCATGCACACAAATGTTTGACCTGGCCGGGGATCGAACCCGGGGCCTGCGGCACAGAAAGCAGAGTTACTACCGTCTGTGCCATCGAGGCTATAAAACGTAATAGTTAAATCATTTAAAATAAGAACATATTTCTAACATTTAATGACGTTATTCGAAATGAGACTCTAGTTATTTATGTTTCTAATTATATTTCAATTCAAAATAGGAGTTGGTGTACTTTGGACTAAAATATGGTAAAAATCCAAAGTATAGGTATTTTCAAATAAACTTAGCTCCAAATTATAAGTATTTTAGACTTCAATTCAATTAGGAACCAAGATCCTAGAACCTAGTGTCTCGTTCCGAAAAACGTCATTAAAATAAATGTTGGAAATATGCTCTGATTTCAAATGATTTAACTATTTATTTATTTATAATTCAGCACAACGCTAGGACTAACTTAATGCTAGTGTAACATTTTCTACCAGTTATCCTAAAACTAGAGAAAAAGTTACAGAAATTGGGAGGAGTGCAAGACATGAAAACTTTAAAATAACTAAAACTACTTAATTAAGTAAAACAAAACAAGCAGCAAATAATTATACAAAAATCAAAAATAAATACTTAATAATAGTCTACACTAGGTATGTACTTATATATTATTATACACATATAGAACACATAATAGAAACAATATATAGGCATAATATAAGTACTAAATAAATAAAATAAAATAATTAATACACCTACTTAGATTTTAATAAAAAGTTATATATTATACATTAAATTTTTAATATATAACTATTTTAATATTATAACGTTTGTATGGGGAATTCTTTGGTCGCCGCCCCTTTAAAGGCATTAGCTGTCAAAATTAACTGTCAAACTGCACGACTTACCTACTACTAAACAATGTTAACTCTTTGATGGAAATACCTATAAGATAAGAGAAGATATGTAAGTTAGGAAAGAAGATTTCTATAAAAAAAGTCCTTCTATATTGTAGTTACTTATCTGTATCTGTCAGTCAGTTGGTATGGAAAGTCAATATATAGGTCGACCACTAATTGTGTAAAAAAAAATAGTTTTGAAAGTATTTTATTTTCACTCGGGCACATAGTATACGTAGTTTTGATACTCTGTACATTTCATCCCACCATGACAAATCAAAAAAAAATTTACTAAATTATAAAATTTATTTTAAAATTTTAGAATTTTAAAATGGTTACAAAGTTATTGATATATATATATTATTATTATTTATATATTATTGGTATACCTACATATCGAATCTTGAAATATTTTTTGTAAAAACCATTTATTCAGTTTAATGTTAATCTACACAAATCACGTAAGTACTACAATGCAACCAGTAAAATGTTAAACCAACATAATTTGCAGTTACTGGTTCAATAGAGGCAATTACTAAGGAGATCAGAATCGATATATTGGTATTGCTCTGGTATTAAAGGCTTTAACAGCTTACAGCAGTCATAAGTTCAACGGTCACCGAACAGTAACATCGAATACGGCGGTAGTAATGCCGAGTTACGACGTTATGGTCCAACCACTATATTACGAGTAAAAAAAAGATGTGTAGATAAAAATATACTATTATTCATTATCATCATCAAATCATACAAACACGCCTTTTTCCCGAAGGGGTAAGAAGAGGTACCCAGGATTAATAAAAAAAAATAATGTTTTATCATCATCATCTCAGCCATAGGACGTTCACTGCTGAACATAGGCCTCTCTTACAGATTTCCATCCAGTCCGGTTGTAAGCAGTTTGCATCCAGCGTGTTCCTGTAATATTTTAGATCGTTCTACACATTTTTATATGTTCATAGTTTATGCTGCATCCTTGGTTTAGTGATCGCAAGAGCTACTGCTAAGTGGGTCCTGGGTTCCATTCTCAGGTCGAGCAAAAGAGTTATCCGGTTTTTTTCATTAGGGAAATGTTCCTAATAAACTTTATCCGTTATATTTATTTTATTTATATTTATGATAATGATCAATCGCAGCCTGGACTCTAGATTTGTGCCCGGTGGATGGCAATAGACTCGCCCTCTATTACTAATGTGGGTGTACCTACACCCACTACTACTACTACTACTACTACTACTATGGAAATGGGTAAATCTCTGCGTAACCCTTTGGTCGAATAATTTATTTATTTAATCAAAACGGTTTGAACCTTTTACATTGATTATGTTATGTTTAAGCATCGTTAAATGTCGTATTAGTTATGTCAAGACATGCCTAATAAAGGGATTTCTATATCCATAGAAGCTGATGTTCTTAGAAAACCATTTCTTATTTAGGGATCTTCTATTATTTTTATTATACGAGTATTCTGAAGATACAGTGACAACTATTCCGTGTTGTTGTGTGATGGACCGTAGTAACAATGTTCTGTTGGATAATATTATAAGTTTGTATATTACGGAGATATTAATATCTTCAAGTATATAGGTACATCTAGGTTCATACATAATTTTTTTAATATTATTTTACATACCTACATTATAATAGGCCAGGTCAAAAGTACCAACAACCGACGAGCATGCATGAAGAATGTGATGAAATTGGAAGAAGCGAAAGTTGTATGTCAGGATCGTAGCAAGTGGAAGAAATAGTCTCTGCCTACCTCAACGGGAACGAGGCGTGACTGTATGTATGTACATTATAATACAGGTATAATATATCTACATCTAATTATAGTCGGATCTAACTAACCACAAACTTTTGTGGCTGTCACGTATTTGAAATTGGGTCGAAAGAAATGACATCTACCAAAAAAATTAAATAACTGACTGCCGTCCTATGTACTTGTACTTGTTAATTTAAAAATACATACATACATACATACATACAGTCACGCCTTGTTCCCGTTGGGGTAGGCAGAGACTATTTCTTTCCACTTGCTACGATCCTGACATACAACTTTCGCTTCTTCCACTTTCATCATATTCTTCATGCATGCTCGTCGGTTGTTGGTACTTTTGACCTGGCCTTTCCTTAAGATAACATCAACATGTTCATGAAAGGTACGCCTAGGTCGACCCCTACCGACTTGACCATTCACACTAGCCTTATAAATCTCCTTTGTCAATCTCTTTTCGTCCATCCTCTCCACATGTCCGAACCATCTAAGCAATCCTTTCTCTATCTTTGTCACTACATCTTCTAACACGCCACAGCGTTCCCTTATCACACTGTTCCTCACTTTGTCCATCAAGGTCACTCCAGTCATACTTCTCAAACTTCTCATTTCCACACACATTTAAAAATAACAAAACAAAAAGTAGGTTATGAAAAAATAAACGTTTATAATGTTTCCAGTGACTCGGTATCAACGTTCTCACGATGCTACCATTGTTCAAAAACTATCCCTCGCTGAAAATGTGACCCACATTCCTGTTTCATTTTCCTTGTAACTTGTATTTACATATTGGAGAAGAGGAAGAACAATAATATTATACTTATTGTAAGTTATTGTTAATCCATGAATGGGTATGCAAGGCAGTAAATAAAAAATAATAGATAAATTTTGAGATAGATAGGTACTTAAATCTATTAATGTCTATGTAGTTTTAATTCTAAAAAAAAAAATCGACATTCTTGCAAATGAAGCAAAACAATTAGGACAATCTACTGAAAAATTGTATCATAAAAACATAAATAAAGTTTTATTGCAGAAGTTGAAAGTGAAGTTAAGCACAGTGAGTACTCGTGCTGCATCATACCGGTATAGTGTCGCGACTGACACCGATGGAGCGGTGGTAATGTACTTTAACTGAACCACGTGAACTGTCAGTTTTTGTAGCACTTGACTAAATGAGCGAGCGTGACGGGCGCGACAAAGGCGCGCGGAGCGACGTTCGCACGCGGCGGTGGAGCGACGAGCACTGGCGCCCCGCCGCCCCTCGCGCATCATCCCTTAACTTCCTCACTCACCATCGAACACACCTATAAGGTGCAGTTTGTGTACGATTGTGAAACTGCAGACTTCTACTGCCAAGCGCCGTCTTATTAGCATAAAGCAAATTAAGATGCACCGAGCTTAAGCCGACTCCCGCTGTGGTGTAACGTAGGTGTGCGCGGGCAACTTGCCGAAACGCAAAGCGGTGCCAATGCATGTCTGCGTACATATCATTATAATTCGCGATACAGTCTCAGTTCATTATGGATATGAGCTTTGAACTAAAACAATATTATAATACGAGTACATATGAGAATTTGAGAATTATCAGGAAATCAAATTTTATCACAACTAATAACGAAACAATTAGCAAAATACTAAAAAAGGCTTTTTATATAAAGATGAGTAGGTACATACATACATCCACGCCTTTTTCCCGAAGGGGTAAACAGAGGTGTACCCAGGACTTATAGTCCCATAGTATAGATACACCCACATTTCGCCAGTATGTTATTGGTCCCATGTAATAGGGGGCGACCCTATTGCCATTTACCGGGCACAGTTCCAGACTCCAGGCAGTTATTGAGATAATTCCTAATGGGAAATTCCAATATTTAACACTTTGCCCGACCTGGGGATCGAACCCGGGACTACTGATTGGCAGTCGAGAATGCGCCCACGACGCCACCGAGGCAGTCAAAGTCAAGATGAGTAGTACACTGGGTATATATAAGCTTTGACTACATAAATCAAAATTTTATAGTATTTCTGATCCATAGTTACTGTTGCTATGAACTTATTTTTTTACTTTTAATCTTTATTTATTTAAGGTATTTTCGCTAAAGCGAATATGTCACCATATACTTAATAGGCCTCTTGGATATCGTGGCGGAGCTACGGCAGCGCCATCGGTCGGTAAGCGGCGGCAATTCGAGGTCGTTTTTTCAATACGAGGGAACATATGATTTGCTTATAGGTCACTTCACGTTTTAGAGAATTGTTTATTTTAACCCAGTAAAACGTGTTCAATTAATACTATGAGCCAAACTATTATTAAGTGTGGATTTCAAGAAATTTATGCAGACTTTTTTCGCGGAAAATCTCTGTCGAAAGGTAAGTAAATACATGAACCATGTACATTCTTTCAGATTGATAGTATGAAATTTTTACTACGTATTTATTCATTTATGATAAGATAATCGCACTACTAAAAACAGGATGTTCAATTAATTAAAAATTATAGGGCATAAACTATTCCAAAGCCATCATGTTCAGGAGGTCGTCGAAATTCATGATGGTGGAGAACGAATTATCCGCGGAAAAGTTATACCACAGACGAGAGTAAGTAATGGACCGTACGACGTGAAAGTGGAGGTATGTATTAATTATAAAATGAATTAATAGTTGAATAATAACCTAAACAAATATATTTTCAGCAACTTTTCAACCACACATCCAAAATAGTAATGGAAATTAAATATATTTTTTTTTTTTTTTTTTTTTTTTTTTTTTACGACTAACATCCTGCATGTTGGATTCGATATTTTTTTGTGCTGGTTTTGGTACAACACAACAGTACCTCGTACCACCCATTTTTATTTAAGCACTTTTTAACGTTTTTAACTGCTGATTAAATAACGTAAACCGTACAGCTTATCGCACTCAAACGCCTGTGTTTTGCCTGAATTTGCCACTACGCCGCGCCACTAGCGTTATCCAAGAGGCGTATAGACCACTACAATCGCGATGTCTTTCCTAGGCACTTCGTCTGAAAATATTAAAGCTTGCAAGATCGTGTGACCAAGTTAAATATTCTGCTCATAATAAACTTATCTCTGTAAAACATAGCACAGGGCAGTAGACATCCGTTTAAAGTAATTTACCCATGACGACCATTATGTAAAGTTAATTTAAATAACAAAGAGCTTAGCGAGTATAATTTAAGGGCAATTATTGCACATTATAATGCTTATTTACGTAGCACGCCCTAGCCGGCTGGCGACCGCCCACCGCGGCGCTCCGCCTGCACACCTAATGGGCCGGCTTTGAAACCTAATACTTTACCTCACTCTCTGTTGTTCTAACACATTCTAACACTATTATTCTGAACTAAGTAATATAAGACTAACGAACTACAGAATATATTTAAGTACCTGTAATTCTTCGTGTGGTTCCCGGCTATATAAGTGGGCCGCCCCTTTCTCATCCCGTGGATGCCATGAGACCCGGCAGAGGGACAGATTTGAAGAGTGAGCAGCAGCACTCTCCGTTTCAAGTATGCCAACTGCCAAGCGTTGTGATTGCGGCAAAAACGCCCCATATTTTCATATGGGTTTATGGAGTTTATGGAGTTCTATGGGGAGGCCTATGTTCAGCAGTAGACGTCTTCCGGCTGATGATTATGATGATAAGGAACTGTAATTAACTTACAATTTTACTTATATAATAGTTAATAAAACTAAAAATTACAGAATTTGTACATATAATTAATATTTCAAACAACGATGAGAAGGGGTTTTCTAATGCGAGACATCTATTTCAGTAATATTAAATGACATTGTCTAATATTATGCCTTGATTTACTTTAGTTCGAGGGGCAGAGAGGATAGAGAAATTACTGCGCAATACTAGACTTCACAACTACTGCCTCGGGATAAAGGTTATAGCTCACTTGATCACTGACATCGCATCACTGACACACTGACATTCAGTCTCGCCTTATGCTAACTGCGCGAGTATTCTTTATTCTTTATAACAGCACCAGCAGCGGACGTCGCACCACTCACCCTTAATTTTTCAGCACACGCGACGTCCACTCGTTGACCACGTGAGGTTTACTGTTTAACGGTACGGCGACAACTCGACGTCCAATCGTGGAAAACTAGTCTACAACGTGCGGACGCCGAAAGTCCAGGCGGTACTTTTCGGATGCCGGGTGACTCAGGTGAGCTGTGCTCTTAAGTTTTGCGTAGAACTTCACATCAATGACATTGCAATTGTAATTTGAGGTGAAGCAGCTTAAAATCTTGCTTGTCTCATCCACTTATACAGAATGAGACAAGCTTGATGAGACAACCATGTTGAATAACAGCGCCTATTAGCAACACGATGCCTCTTCCTAACGTCCCGCAGTCAGTATCCCTCCCTCCCCATAAATTGTTTACCATCCTGTCATCATCGATATTACAAATGTCAAGGTTCACTATATCTTGGAAGCGATGACTGTAATTGATTAACACGCATAATTTATGAGTGTTCGTTGACCTACATTCAGTTCAGTTAGACACTACGGAATTGGATCGACTAGGCAAGGTGCGCGACCGCAATATTTCGCGTACACCTATATTGTATCTTCATAGAATAATATTATACGATCAGAATGTAGCTAATTATTGCTATCACGTCTCTCATTAACATGAGATGAGATTTGTCCCAAAGAATAAATTGCAATACTCTTGGTACTTAAAATAACATAACACTTTAACATAACGCCTTTTTCCCGAAGGGGTACCTACGGCTGATGGGGCTGTAAAGTTCTCGAATGGAGACCACGGACTGGCAAGCGCAGCGTAGGAAACCACAAGGTGGTTAGACGATCTCATAAGGACGGCAGGAACACGCTGGATGCAGCCCGCTTACAATTTGACTGTATGGAAATCTAAGAGGGAGGCCTATGTTCAGCAGTGGACGTCCTATGGCTGAGATAACGATCATGAATTTATTTCAAAGTCAATGTCAGTTTTATTCATGTAATTGATCTTAAAAAATCACTTTTTCAAGTCTATAAAGCTAATAAGTGTTTACCGTGCTTTCAGAAAGAATACCTCTACAAGAAGAACACACAAGAAACTTGGAGAGCTTAACTTTTTCTACTGATATTTTAACAATATTTGGTTAAAAAGAAACCTAAAATATTTCAGAAATGAAGTACAAAATTCCTATTATAGTAATTACTTTGGCATAAATAAAAGGCATTTTCTATATGTTTTCTTTCACTCGAAAAACGTTATAAGTGCCCCTAAAATAAAGAAGCCATCGTTCACTTTCATTTATTACAAATATTAAGTAGGTGCTGAATTTCAAGCCGTTACAAATAGAAAAATGGGAGTCTACCTTCAAACACGTTTAATGTTGAATAAAATATTCTAATCTTATAAAAGGGTTTCTTATTTTATTTGAAGCTAACTTGAAATAATATTCGGGCTCACAAAATTCTAAGTGTACATTTTATTGAGTTTCTTTATAAATTTTTACGAGAATTTTATGGCATTTCGCACAATGAAACATTACTTCGAGAGCGGCGTCGAGCGGCGCGGTGCTGTAACAGTTTTATGTCCGTGCTATTGCCTATTTGTTTGGTCCTACTTCTATTGATAGCTGTCTTACGTGAAAATAACATTAAACACAGTTTTATGAAGCAACAACTACGTTTCAATATCACTTTGGCTAAAAAAATACCATTTACCTAATATACAGGTTCGTAATAAAATTATCTGTTTATTTAGGTACATAACTACGTATCTAAAGGTAGTACAGGTAAGTTTATGCCGATCTCATTTAGTACACACTTTCAATATAGTTATGGAAGTTTTTCATAATGAAAAATCACCTTGCATAATTTCTGTCACTTTCTTTTGATATAAAAAATGACTACTAGCTGAATACGCACCTGACCTCTATCTCCGGAAATAAATCAGTTACCCATTCCAAGAGTTTATAAAAATACAAATTATAAACGTCACAATACGAGTAAGAATATGGGACAACTTCAACACACGGTATCTGGTCCCAAACTAGGCTCTAGAAGCCTGTACTATGGTAACCAGATGACTGATATACATACCTATTTATATAAGATTATAACAAACACCCAGACACAGATCAAACAGGCATGTTCATGCACACAAATGTTTGATCTGGCCGGGGATCGAACCCGGAGCCTGCGGCACAGAAAGCAGAGTTACTACCATCAGAGCTAACGAGACTGTCGACTATAGAGTATGTTGTGTCATTTTTATGCATATTTTGATAATGGTACTAGAAAACTTCCACACTAGTGACTGGGTATTAGCGCAAATGTTTTGTAGGTAAGTCAACGAATTAACTGATAGACATATTTAAATAAAGTAAAAATACAAATTAAATGAAGTATTACAGCAGCTATTTTTAGATGTAATTTGCGCTACTCCTACAGTTTTAACTTTAACAATCACCCCCAACTCTGTTTTATTTTCAGGTTCAATAAACGGCAAAGGAACTTCTTCCCAGAATTCATAAGCACGAAACCTTTATGTACGTGAACTGTTTCACTTATTAATTTTTTATACGAAAAGGTCCTTTTTGCACTTGACCTGAGTATTTAAAACACAGTTGTTCAATAAGTAAGGAAACGTTACAGCAGGTACTCGAGGCCCTTCTCCAGCCCGAAAAGGTCGGAAGCCACGATTAGCCTGCGTTTGAAGTCTTTATAGCCAGTCATTTACAGAGTAATGTGCCGCTCAAATATAATTTCTAAAAGAGTAGCTCCATCGAATTCTCCGCGGACTATAGAACCATAGATAAGGATCTTTTTGTTATTAACTGTTATTTTGGAACGGTTTCTATAATATGATTTTCTTTCCACAGCGTTTGTTAGAATTATCTCAGAACTTTAATATTTTTAACGCTGATCAAATGTGTTGGCGTTGAGCCCAAAGTTCTACGACATGAAGTCTGATATTTTTAAGTAGATATACCTTCGACTAAAGCGGTTGACTGTCTTAAAGAATCATAAAATAAGTGATTTAAAGTTAAAAGTCACCCATACAAATCCAGAGCCAACCACAAACAATTGAGTGGAAATTATTCTCTATTTCTGCATATCTGTGTATTTTCATTTTCTATGTGTGACGTTTAACCTTAAGGATAAAATCTATTCTGTAAAGATCTGAAAACAATAACCAGTTATTGTCGTTGAGATTATTAAGATATTTAATAAAAGTCTCATAATATCTGAAAAACAAAGTGACAGCATCGTTAAACGAATTAAACTCTCTTCAAGTCGCTATTTACTAATATTAATATTACGAAAGCTTAGATTCAATATTACTTATAGTTATTTCAGCAGCACATTTAGTTTTTACTTATTAAATAGTCAACTGACATCATTTTTATAATATAATATAAGGTACAAAAGAGTTCTCAAATTTTGTCATCTTGACTATTTTCAAGAAAACGACAAATATTTTTTTAACAAACAGATGTCATAATAATGATTTAATGAATGTATTTCTACAAATAATAGACTTATTATTATTTGCAGATGTATGTACACATTTATTATTATAATACATTTCTATTAGCAAATATTTTTCGATACTATTATTATACCTACGTATGTTCAATTCAACATTGAACATAGTAGCAATGATGGCAGATTTTATCACGATAACTAAAAACAGCCACAACTACAACATGCTTATATTCACGTTAACTGCTACAAAAGATGTTAAACATACACTACGTTTTTACTCTAGCGCGATAGAGTCAAATCATCATGAGCACGGATCTGACGTCGAGCTACACCTCGGGAGGTAGCGACGAAATCAAGATGTATAGAGTAAGTATAGTATATATAGTAAGTAGTGTATAAGCTTGATTTTTTTAGCAAATAATGTTAACACTCCATATATTTTACAAACAAACACATTTTAATGCGGCCCTAAATCACTGTTTATCTTGCAATTATACCTATATTATTCATAGACACAATAATAAGATTGCGTATAGATTAATTTTCCACTCAAGGAAGACGGGAGGTCTTCCTTGAGTGGAAAATTAAACAAGTGTGCGAGCTATTGTGGTTTACTTTTTGTTTTAATTAGTCCGTCCTCCTTTTTTTCTTGGTTCATATTTCAACAATAAATAGATAGGTCCTTATGTTTTATTACTGGTAATACTACGGGCAGTCATCGAAACTGTACTAAACTAAACAGTAAAGAGATTTCGTTCAAGCAAAAAATGTAAAGAAATTTATTAAAATCCTCGTGTGAATAAACTAAGTTTCTTTACCTTTGAAGGCAGACATCAGAATTTAACGACGGGAATATTGGATGTCGCACCTGAGGTCACACTTTTGATACAATTTTAATATTCGCCATTGACAGAACGCACACTCACTCTCGCACCGAGAGGTCGAGCTCCGATACCGCCCGCGCCCGCTTCGCCTCTGTATTTGATATTTTTATAGCTCCCCTATATTACCATGAGTTATTGCTGAGCAATTTAAATATGAATGGAGGTTCGACAGTTTCATGTCTCCTGAAAGATGAAGAATGTAACCGCAACGCAAATACTTACAATGAAAACATGCCGCTCGTTCTCTCTGCGCCTACATCGACCCGGCGACGACCTTAATAAAACTTTTTATTACTAATTTCTAATTTGTATTATGCGCATAACGGATATTTTAAGACCACATTATTATAAAGCCTCGGGGGCCTATTCCGTAAGTTTGAAGTTTATTGCTTACAACAGTCTTAATTAGCGAGCCATACCTATTTAAATTTAAGGCTACGCTACGCTACGTTCAGCTACGCTCCGTTGAGTTTGTTTTATATATTTGTGCTTCAAAGCTTTTCATGATAAAAATCTTTGCTAACGTCTCATGTGTTAGTAAAAGTAGGTAACAGAAATTTTAAAGTACTGACTCGTAGGGATGACTTGAGAGTTTCTGAACTGTCGGCCTGTTCGTACTCGTTATGTCGCGTAATTTTAGCATCTAACGAGTTTTAAACTTTCGTCGTTTCTTTGAGCGACGATCTCTGAAATAATTCAAAAATATTCACTTTTAACGGCTACGTCGTTATTTTTCTGCTCTTTTAAAATAATGATATGAGACAAATATATAAAACATAGGTAAACTATAGAACGATATTATATAGGTATATCTTCCTTATTCCTTATAGGTTTATGAAACTTAACATACATACATACATGCAGGCATGCCTTGTTCCATTGGGGTAGGCAGACTATTTCTGTCCATTTGCTACTATTTCACTTTCGCGTCTTCCAGTTTTATCACATTCTTAATACATGCTCGTCAATCGTCGGTACTTTTGACCTGACCTTTATTTAGGACACTTTATGTAAGTGTTATAATATAGGTACACATGCCGCCAATTGTTATACGTTTTCTAGTTTTAATATTTGTTGTTTTCTATACTAATTGTGATACCAATAAAGAGTTTTCTATTCTATTCTACATAGCATTAACTGATCGGTAATGCGGCTTTACCTACTCTAGGAACAATGAACATAGGAACTCGTAGGTTATATTTTGAATGAATTGAAGTATATAATTACTTAATTTATTTCATATGTACAAGTAATTAGTAATTTCATAAATTTGTAATACAATTACTAACTTGTACCTAACCTGAATAATGTACCTTATTATTCAAGCTCGGTATAATCTTCAGCGCTAATCGCTTGAACAATTCAGTTTGAAATAGTGCAACCGACTAATCTGTAAGGATTTGTGCACCGATGCGATGCTTCAATCGAATATGTTTTTAGATAGGTATGTATTTACCATGAGCGTACGAGAAATTCGACACAACCGTAAGAAAAAATTTACCAGATCGATGTTTTGTATTCCCAAGTTTCCTCCAAATATAATTATACCCATTCTATACATTTATATCCAGATATTTTTATAGTGAAGTAAATTATGTCCATGACATTTTAGTTTATCTTATATACACTCGGGATTTTTCATAGTGAACTTCTAAAATCCCAGTTTTACTCCTGTGATTAGATATTTACTTATTAGTATCAGTTATACTCGTAAGTATATAAAAAATTAAGAGCTTTGAATTAAATACAAAATGGCAAGTTGTTAAGGTTAATGGGTAGATACACGCCCTTCAGTATTACTACACCTTTTTGGTATACTTTGTTTGGGAGAGTATAATCCCAATTACTGGGGGAACCAATTGCTATTGATAACCATGCGTGTGTTTGAAGACTATACACTAGTCACAAGACCGAACTGGGGTGGTATTACGAACATGCAATCGCGTAACAACAGCAGTAAATTTTGCTGTCAAACGGCATACAAAAAATGACGTTTGACAGCAAAATTTACTGCATTAAGCAATTAAACGCTTTCCACACTTCTGTTGCGTCCGTAATAAGGGGGCCGATTTGACATTTCATTCCGAATGCAATATGATGGATCCGAATATTACAGATTCAGATATTCAGATATTTCAAATTTTTTTTTATTATGGTGGAAATAATGTAAAATAGCTATTACTGATTTAATGTCACTAGTTCATTAGTTACCTTAGATACGTTATTTTATTTTACATTTTGATAATTTTATACAGTAATTTTAGAGTAAGGAAAAAGCTATGGCATCTTTTGGACTCTTCTTGGTTTTTTCTACGTGTTTGCTGTGCTTCAGATTTTATCTATGCCATCAATGTGTCCGAGATTTAATTCGCCTCGCAGAGCGGCACAGACTTCTTTATACCACCCATTTCAACTATCATCCAAAAGTCTCACTAAACGCTCTTTTACGATTTGCTGTGTCAGGTCTTGAAGAAAACTATAATGGCTGTTAATGGCATAGTTCAGAACTCACCAGACTTGAAGTAATGATACAATTCAACAATTATTCAGAGATCAGAGATCTAGCTAGACAATGACTTCTATTGGTAGGCTCGAGTACTTAAATGTTAGGAGACAATATCAGATAACTTATAGTTATAAAACGTGCAAAAGTCTGCCTACGAGTCAACATGGACATTTTTTTTAAAGCCTAGCTTTTACCCACGACTACGTTTGCGTGGATATTAGTAGTTAGATAATGTATATTCCTCATCACTCAACTCCTATTTGTAATGGATTTTGTTTTGAAATTTTTTAATTTTTTTACATGGAACCCTAATCATTTTTCTAAAAAAAGTTAAATAGCCTATATTATGCCTTTGAACATCAGCTTTCCGCTTTTAAAAGTCCCATCATAATCGGTCCAGCCGTTTCGGAAATCAGCAAGAACAAACAGACAGATAGACAAAACCTTTTAAAATTGTATTGTTGTTGTTATTATCGGATAATAATTGTTAAATTTCATATTATGCATTTAGTAAAAACCTACGACTAATAATCCTATCCTACTAATATTATAAATGCGAAAGTTTGTGAAGATGGATGGATGGAGGGATGTTTGTTACTTTCACGCCAAAACTACCGAACTGATTGGGTTGAAATTCGGCATGTAGATAGTTCAGACCCATAGAGTACTTTTATCACGATATTCCCATGGGAACGAAGACTACCGCAGGGCACTGCTAGTATTTTTATATTTTATAACAAACAGAAATTGTATTTATTTGCATAGAAACACAACATAATTTTGTCAGTTTGGTATTTGTCGCATATTGTTACATTTTCTACTATAGCTGTTCAGTTTGATGAAAAGATAATAATTATATTATATCCTGTTACTACACGTTTTTTAATACCTTGTACTTATAATATTTAAAAGTAAAAACTTGTTTACTCCTGTAAAATCAGGGATTATTTCTAAGCGCAGAATTTCGTTTAAATTATATAACATAGTATCAAAGCGCCCAGCCCGCTAACGACTAGACCCGAGTTGTTAAGCCGAAAGGGCGCGTATACATTATGATTGTTATAGCTAAAGGTCCACTTTATAGTCGTTGTGTTGTGCCTTTACATGATCATCATTTAACGGTGTGGGAACCCTAGATTCGCGACAGTATTATTGTTTAAAATACGAGATAAAACCCTAATTATTACCCGTGGTGATCCAACTTTTGGCTTAAATAGCGAATAGTTAACTTGTTCGACCACAGCACGTGAGTTATCGTTTTGTTTTATTTAATGCTGGTATTTGGTTACGATATAATGTTACATGAAGAGAAGGTACAAGATTTTTTGTACAAACATATAAAAGAAGAGAAATTTGTTTAAAACAAAGAACAAGGCTTATCAAGGGTCAGTCGAAAGTTATTTTACTAAAACAGCTATAAAATGCTTATGACTTTTTTACTATGGGACTGAGTCCTGGGTACACCTTGCCTACCCCTTCGGGAAAAAGACGTGATTGTATGTAATGTTATGTTAATACAGGGTAATAACTTTATATCATATAAAATAATCATAGTATTTTAAAACTACAAATCAACCCAAAAGTAACGGTTTTTTTAATTGGGAACTTCACCTTCCCACACTTTTAATCCCATAATATCATCGCGTTGGTATAGCATTATAATATAATAAATTATATCATCGATTTTCTTTCACACGGTGGTGTAGTAATCGCAAGCTCTACTGCCGATCATGAGGTCCCGGGTTCGATCTCCAGGTTAAGCAAAATTATTGGATTTTATTTTAGGAAATATCTCAATGACTGGAGTCTGGAACTGTGCCCAGTAGATGGCCATTAAGCTTGCCCACTATTACATGGGACCAATAACATACTGGTGAAATGTGGGTGTACCTAATACGAGTCCTGGGTACACCTCTGCCTACCCCCTCGGAGAAAAGGTATGAGGGTACGTTATAATATGAGTCCTAACCATATCATTAGGTAATAGAAAAAACAATAATAAATTGATACAAAAACCTCAATATAATCAAAACCTGACCTGATAATTTTGAGGTTGTTCAATATCTTGAAATACTTATTGTATCCTTCTCGAAAATTTAAATTATTATTTTAACAATGCCGGATGGGGTAGACTAAATAATAAAATCAGAAGATAGGTCCCCAAGATAAAGAGATAGCTCTATGTCACGATTGACTCTCGCTTCAGGCGCAACGCGTTGTCAACGTGAAAAATGTTTTAACAGCATTTTAAAGACAAAGACATTGTCTTACAGTGAAATTTCCATGTTTAACATGGTCTCGAACATTTTTAGAGCCTTCGCATACAAATGCGTATCGTATCGTAAGCTTTGTGCCTTAATAATGATCTGAGATAAATCTGAAGATTCGCAGAGGTTTGTAAGAAGAATATCTTGTGTTTTCTTCCAAAGAATGTGTCCAAATGCACAGAAGATAAATTAATAATACCTAAGAATAAGAGACATGCAACTAAGCTTTATAATGCTTATTTGATTAGATAAAAGAGAAATAAAACTTAAAAAATAAAAAAAAACTAACTTTTAGCAGGGTAGCATTTTACAGTAGAGAATTATAACTGTGCAAGAGACAGCAGATGCCTTCTGTTCGAGCGCAAAAAATAACGAGGTAAGGCGTCCATTACCTTATTTCTGTCAACTTTGCCTTAGTCTCGGCGAAAATTTGTCGTCCGTCACTCTACTCATGAGTCACTCATGAGTAGAGTGACCTAACTCTTAACATATCTGACCTCCTATATGACGCCTAAGAAATGTATCTTTTATTTTATTTTTGTTTATTTAAGACAATACAGATAACAATCAAAATGTTTTATAATATTATAAGGATCTACAAGGATCACTATGACACTATTATCTGAACTGGATTGTAATCCAGTTCAAGACTTATGTGACTAAAGATATTATCACTAAAGTAGGTACACATTATATAAACCCCAAGTATCCCTAAGTTATGCTGGCAACAAAAAAAAAAGCCTGTATGAGACTGATATGACTCAAGTACTTAGAACTCTATGAAAGTGCGAGAGACATACAAGCGAAAACTAGAATGAAGTACCCACAGCACAGGCTCTACAGACTGCAGAGGTAATAAAGATTATTAAAAAATCTTATCTCTGGTTGGATAATGTATATCTCATAGTTAAACTGAACAAAGCACACGATTGCAATTACAATAAAACTATTCCTGTAGGATCGCGTTTCCAATGATTTTTTCATGTCCTTTGGGGCAACAAGTTGATGAAATATTTGTTCAATCGCGTGTGTAGCATAGTTTCATTTATTTCACTTCACCCTAGTCACTCGACTGAAATAACAACAGTGGATATTATGTTGAATATGAATCACCGATAAATTTGGCGATACATTTATACTAAAGGTGCTCCAGTGGATTAACTCTACTAATAGGTATCTGCGCGTACCATAAACAACATGTTACAAAATAGTGTAGTAATATTTAACGGGGTGCCCGTCATACTGAACAACATTTTTTAGCAAAAAAATCAAAAAACTCGACTTACCATACAAAATAAGTCAGCTTTGTAGGGGAAGCAAACCTTAAGTATTACTATATATACCTTTTTGTGACACCTTATATATACTTATTGGTATTAGGTATAACGTGAAATGTTGAGTATGATTGTAAGTGTAAATAATCGAAGGAATATAAAACAGCATGAACCCTTTTTTTTTTTTGTTTTATAGTAGTTTTCTATTGGGAAAAAGTATAAAATTTTGGAGTACAGCAATGCCATTTGGTAGGAATGTCGATCGCAGTCTCACCTGATGGTATGTGACGAGGAGGTCGACGATGGTGCTTGCCTAGAACATACTCTTACCTATACTCTGGACTTGAAGACCTCCAGATTTTTCGTTATAATGATTATTCCGGTTGTCTGGAAGAAATCGCTTTAAGCGATAAGACCGCCACTTGTACTAGCCTAAGATTAATATAATTATTATTCCTTTATGTTTGTGTCCTATGTATGGTGTACAATAAAGTGTTTATCTCAATTTTGACAGCCTCGTTAGCACAGATGGTAGTAACTCTGCTTTCTGTGCCGCAGGCCCCGGGTTCGATCCCCGGCCAGGTCAAATATTTGTGTGCATGAACATGTCTGTTTGATCTGTGTCTGGTTGTTATAATCATATATAAGTTTATATATCAGTCATCTAGTTACCATAGTACAGGCTTCTAGCCTAGTTTGGGACCAGATGACCGTGTGTGGAAGTTGTCCCATATTATTTATTTATTATTATATTATGGATGTACTTATGTACTGGTGTACATAAGTATACCAATATACTTATATTGATATCTATCAATATACCTAAATATACCATAAGTACATCCATAATATTGAGGTATTTGTTTAGAAAAAGTGTTTACTGTTTACAAGATCACAAAATAATTAATATAATTTATAGTAATTACATAATAATAATAATTATTGAAGAATACTGAAACCAACAAGAGATTTCATTTTGCGTCGAAATGATGTACATTATATATTACGCCAAAATGTTTTTAACGAAGTTCTGCGCTCAACTGTGAAAATCTGACACAAATATCGATATCAAGGGGTTATCCCTACTTAAGAAGCTGTTCAAAGGCTTTAAGCCGCTCAGTGTAGACAAGTATCAGCTCGGCGGCGATACATAATGCATAAACATGGCGTGCCACCTACAGTTACTGCACTGCAGAAGGCCGTGGACCCGAGAGCTCTTCACGGCTCGAGCATCTTCCACTTAGTTCACATGCACTCTCTTACAGTTACATGCTTGATGTCTTCAATGAGTGCAATAAATTTAGCTTGTCACTATGTGAAATCTCTCATGCACACACGATTACACGATTATTGTAAAACCGATTAGAATGGTCATATTTTTTAATGTGTTTAAATTTTTTATTGAATCCTTCCATTAGTATTTTGAGTCCGCAGCTCTGCCCTGTAGATAGCAATAGGCTTGTCCCCTATTATATGGGACTAAAAAAACATAAATAGCGAACCTTCAGTTTCATCATCATCATCATCTCAGCCACAGGACGTCCACTGCTGAACATAGGCCTCCCCCATAGATTTCCATTCAGTCCGGTCGCAAGCGGCCCGCCTCCATCGTGTTCCTGCCGCCTTTATCAGATCGTCTGTCCACCTTGTGGGTGGACGTCCTACGCTGCGCTTGCCGGTTCGTGGTCTCCATTCGAGAACTTTGCAGCCCCATCGGCCATCAGTTCTACGTGCTATGTGCCCTGCCCATTGCCACTTTAACTTACTAATCCGCTGGGCTATGTCGGTAACTTTCGTTCGTCTACGGATCTCCTCATTTCTGATTCGATCTCGCAGAGAGATTCCGAGCATAGCCCTCTCCATAGCTCGTTGCGCTATTTTGAGCCTGCTGATAAGGCCCACAGTCAGAGACCACGTTTCAGATCCGTAAGTCATCACTGGTAACACACACTGGTCAAAGACCTTCGACTTGAGGCACTGAGGTATTTTGGACGAGAAGACATTGCGTAGGTTTCCGAACGCCTTCAGTTCACCTATGGAATATTCTGATACGAAAATATTGTGCTACGAAGCTACGGAGAGCTACGATTTGCTACGAACTTTTCTACGAAGCTGATATTATATGAGATCTGCTTCTGATCTTGCAATAATAAATTCGTGAAAACTTTCAGTATGAGCACGAGTAATATGTATGTAAGGAGGTATGTACTTTTACTGCTTTAGTCCATCGCGGCAAGTACACAATATATTATGAATTTGTTCCGTTACGGTGGTTTTTCAATTAAAAATAATAGGTACAACCTATACTTGGCGTTTATCTGGCCCAACGTATTAGCATTGCTATTCAACGCGGTATTTTAGTAGCCAGTATCTTGGGTACGCTGCCATCTGATAGTGGTTAGGAGCACTTGATTTTCTGTAGTCTGGCATGACGGCCTGTGGATTTGCAAAGTAAACTTAAAAAGTAAGTAGGTAGGCGTGCCATAGGCTTGGTGCGAACATTGGACGCAGGGATTTTTAATTTGAATAATAATTCATGGGCAAGTATGAATTATTTATGATGCAAAAAAAATATTTGTGCTTATAGAACATAAATAAATGACAACCATCACAAAATCTCTTCAACACAAATCACTGACAACAATAAAGTTCCAGTATATAGTAAATGGTAACAAGATCTATTCGTAGGCGTAGGGCATAGACAACTCACACTGAAAGACCCCCCTTTAATTAATTCGTTAGTATGAAACCAAAGATTATCAAGTCGGTGTGGCTTACGGGAGCGAGTTACGTACGATTCATAGAATTGTAATTCATCAAGCCACTGAACCGTCTAAAGTATTCATCCCCACCGGTCATTTCATCTAAAAATTGGGAGGTCGGCTAGTTTTTATTACAACGTTCAGACTTTAAATATATCATATCTAGTTCATGTCATGTCATGCACAAACTCTCTCTATCTCTCTTCCTGGCGTCCCACATGGTGGTGCGGTCAGCCCCCCTAATCTTACGTCTCATTCCTCTTTCCTCGACTTCGTTGTCAGATGCCTCACACTCTGTCATGTTCTTGTGCAATATACATTTTTTCACTGTGCTTTGAGGCATGTCATTCACAAACATTGATTCTTATCAAAAACGAAGAGACTCAGGACATTTATTATATTGGCGAAAACATACCCTTATCTAAAGGTGAACGCACATTTATCCGAGCCGAGCAAAACTAATTTTAGAACTCCTGTGAAACCTCGGACACCTGCCAGCGTCGAATCGTCCGAATCGGTGGTGTCCGAGGTTTCATAGGATTTAATGCATATAAAGAATTCTAAAATTCGTTTCGTATCACACGTTCAGCATAAAACGTCGTCTTTAGGGTGAGTAGTCTGTGAAACTTACATAACAAGGAAGGCCGTGAAAGCATTATCTCTCGCAGTTGACCGCGCTTCGATCACCGCCTCGACGACCCCGAAAGCCTTGTTAGCGCCTAATGACATGAGAACAACCGAAATCACCACTTATTTATAACTTTCTTCATATTTAGGACGATTGTTCAGGTAAGAGATCGAATAAAATAACCTGAATTGATTTATTTGAGAACGTTTTGGCTGTAATAGAATTTATTCGCCTTAAGTAACGTCTTGCGCTTTCATTACACTATAGGTTTTGCTGTCAATTTTATCAGCGAGTCATAGCTAAAGAAAGTCACAGCGATGATTGAGTATAATGCAAAGACCTTATGTGTTAGGTCTTTGCAATTTTTTTCGGAAGTATTTCAGTTATAATGGTACCCCCTTAATTATTACTACACCTTTCTTTAAAACATAACATACAATCATGCCTTTTTCCCGAGGGGTTAGGCAGAAGTGTACCCAGGAGTGTGTCCCATAGTAAAGACATCCACATTTCTCCAGTATAATATGTTATTAGTTCCATGTAATAGGGAGCGAGTATATTGCTATCTACCGGGCACAGTTATAGACTCCAGGCAGTCATTGAATAATTCCTAATGGAAAAATGCAATAAATAGTTTAAATAACACTGCTTGACCTCGGGATCGAACCCGGGACCTCATGATCGACAGTCGAGCTTGCGCCCACTACGCCACCGAGGCAGTCACCCTTCTATAACTAAGGTATAACGTATTTGTAAATTGTAACTCAGAATTTCCATTACCGTTTGAGTTTACAGTGCCGTTTACAAAGGAATTCAAACCGTATGACTCGTTCAATTTGTGTTAGTACGTAAAGTTCAAATTACGTTTTACTACTGCTACCATAAAGAGATGTTCACGACCAATCAAAAGCAGATATCGCGTAACTCGCAGTAGATCTAATAAATGCCCCATGTGTGTACGAGCGGAGGCGTAACTTTCTCTGAATTACGGTTTATTTCATAGGTATATTTTTGTTTGGAAAACATTGTTTGTTTACAGAAACAATAAAATACACTTATCGTGTTGTCGCAGGTAAATTACGGTACATTGGTTTTCTGATACCTCCTACTCGTATAACGGGCGTGTGGGTATAGGTAGATACACGACACTGTGTGACTACATAATCTAACATCACGCCTTTATTCCGAAGGTGAAGGTGTAGGTGTACCCAGGACCCACGACCAGGTCCTATTTTATATAGGACCTGGTCATGGGTCCTGGGTCCTGGTGATCGCAGTAGTTGGAATACTTGGAAACAGAGAGCGCTGCTGCCCACTCCCCGAATATGTCTCTCTGCCGGCTCTCACGGCTCCCACAGGATGAGAAAGGGATGGCCCTATTATATAGACGGGAACCACACGGCCTTATTGTAAGACAACCATTTTGTAAGACATTTTGTAAAAAAATATTCTGATCCTAACAATGTTCTTTGTTACTGCTTAGGTACAGTAGAGCTTTGATGCTAGAGCATGCAAATTTCATGGTGGCAGTGTTGGATTTTCTATTAGCTCGCGATTCCATTCCACTCCACTCCATTCCACTCCATTGGAAGGTGAACCTATTGCCATCTACCGGGCACAGTTTCAGACTCCAGGCTATAAAAGAAAAAAATCCCAATGGGACCAATAAAATATTAGTAAAAGTAAACAGTGGAAATAAAACCATGCTGTTTATAATAACTCCCTCCGTGGACTGCCTCCGTGGCGTAGAGGGCGCATGCTCGACTGCCAATCAAGAGGTCCCGGGTTCGATCCCCAGGTCAGGCATAGTGCTAAATATTGGATTTTTCCATTAGGAATTATCTCAATAACTGCCTGGAGTCTGGAACTGTGCCCGGTATATGGCAATAGGCTCGCCCCCTATTACATGGGACCAATAACATACTGGCGAAATGTGGGTGTATCTACTATGGGACTGAGTCCTGGGTACACCTCTGCCTACCCCTTCGGGAAAAAGGCGTGAATGTATGTTTATGATGTTTATAATAACTATCATAATTATAGGTATTATTATATCCAATTTTGGGTTGTATCCCTTGAAATGTCCTTAGGCACGATTATGCCAAAAACTTCTATTGAAAGAAGCCCGGATTCGCTTTTATATCTCCTAATATTATGAAGACACAATAAAACACAGATTTTTCTGTACATAGGTACGCGAAGTTAATTGTAACAATACCCTCAACTTCTAAGGCGAAAGGGAAGAATGAAACTGCTGAAGCCACCAATCCGGATAGATACGAAAATAACTCAATAATATATCGCTGTACCTACTTATTAATAAAAAAGTAGGTACCTATCTCCGTTGGTTTCTCTCCCTATACTGCGATTTTAAGCGACTGCCAATGTAGCACATTATTAATGTCGCGTTTATCGATGTATCTGTTGTAAATTAAGCAATATCAAAAAAGGGTCCAACTGAAAATGTTAGATACCATAGAGTCACAAACTTTCAAAAAATGGTCCGTGCAGAAACTCTGCGCACGCTACATACCACAAAATACAGTGCGCCGACTTTTCTTGTTCCAATCTAATTAGCTTTAAAATTACTGCGTATTTGAATTTGGCTTTGAATTTAATTTCATTTAAATTTAATTAAGCTTTAAAATTACTACGTACTAATTAAGGTAGTAGTTGTCATAGTATCTATGTATAAATGTAGTATGTCAGTCAACTCTGGACACTGATCGTGACTGATCGTTTTTTCGAGACTAGTTTGTCCTGTGTAATATAATATAATAATGTCATTGGATCCAACCAAAATACTCCATACACTATAAACAGCCTTTTAGTAAACTTCGAAAATGTGTCTTTCAGTCATATTGTAGGTTGGATCCTTGTCACTTAACTACGTCGAAGTGTTATCAGTACCTATAATATTTTATCATCTGGACCTATGTTCTGAATTCGATATTGAAAACCATAGAAGCGATGCCTGCGGCTAAATGCATGTTCTCAGTCTGAACTGGAGCGTAAACAGAGTACTTGAAAAGTGCACGAGCTCGAAGCTCAGCGGTAAAGGGCTCTCGAGCCGTAGGGTCGTTAGAGACTGAACGCGGCCACCTACCATTATTAAAACCAAGCATCTTTTTACAAAGCCTTAATGAAACTTTTTCATAATCCAAGATTTAATCAGCTGCGTTCTTATCATTCGTAAAGATGTCTAATTCGGTAACCGACTGCATGTAGCAACTGCAAGTACAGTCTGGACTAGCAGTTTTATGAGCTTAGAGAAAAGTTAATCCGTAGCCAATATTTGCTTATTTTCGCCTTTTACTTAAAACCAGTTACGAATTGTAGTCGGCCACCGAACGGCACCTGTCCATTATATTAAATATAAAAGTATATGCTAGTACTGTAATTACACTAAAAGTATTTGTTCAATTCTTTTAAAGCTTGTTGTTTGCTTTGTAATATTACAGAAGTTACTTTGATTTTCCAGTATTATTTTCTTCACTATTACGAGGTACTCGCGTCGCTACTACATACATACATTCACGCCTTTTTCCCGAAGGGGTAGGCAGAGGTGTACCTAGGACTCAGTCCCAGTCAGGAGTCAGTCAGTGGGTGTATCTACTCGCTACTACGTTGGTCTAATTACGTATTAAACGACTTTTTAAGGATAAGATTCCATTATCATCGTAACATAACACGTATATCTACTTAACCCAAAAAAATACCTATCAGATCGCGTCACGGGTCGTCAAGATAAACATCGTATTTAACAAACACGTTTTATAAACATGAGATTATACGTAAAAGCCTCTCTGCGTCATAAAAATGTATGCAAACGGCTTCTGATGTGCTTTGTTACGTTTTATGAAAAAACGACGAAAATGACTCGAGTTGCCGTCATTTATTTTCACTAACAAACCTTGCGGGGCTTGCGTGCTCTCTCTGTATTATCTAGTCTCCACATTACCTGCCTGTGTTATAGTTACATATTACGTAAGATGTACACAAGCATTCCCTATCCAGGCCGTGAACTCAAAGTTATCATATCGTAACTCTCATAACTCTTAATTCTAACCATTTTACTATAATGTTTCATTTGTATTATCTGCGACGTTAATGAAACGATGTGACCATTTTTATTGCGTGTTGGAAGTGAGAATACCTGATAGTTGTACGGATCTTAAATATTTTAAGGAATTGTTATATAGTGTGTGACTTTTTTTTATTTGAATTAAAAATTATATTTATCCTCAGTTTATATTGGTACACATTGCACGCCACTCTCATAAGTAATAGAATGTATTGTACATTCATCATCATCATCATCAGCCGGAAGAAGTCCACTGCAGAACATTGCCTCCCCCATAGAACGCCATCAACTGTTCATATGGGGGGATTTCGCCATAATCACCACGCTTGGCAGGCGGCTTGGTGATCGCAGTAGTTGGAATACTTGGAAACAGAGAGCGCTGCTGCCCACACTCCGAATATGTCCCTCTGCCGGGTCTCACGGCTCCCACGGGATGAGAAGAGGGTGGCCCTATTATATAGCCGGGAACCACACGACCTTATTGGACGGCTTATTGTAATCATTTTGTAAGACATTTTGTAAAAAAAAATCTGATTCTAACAATGTTCTTTTTTACTGCTTAGGTACAGTAGAGTTTTGATGCTAGAGCATGCAAATTTCATCTACTCTATGGTTAGCATCAGGTAGTATATATCTTATCCTATAAAATTATAAAGCCTATAAATAAAGCTTTTGATATGATTTATATCTATACAGATATATAAATTATCCAAATAGATTTCTGATACCTAGGGTTTGCAGATATCTGTGATATCTGTGACGTGCCTAGGTTTTGCATTTTATTACCTATTTATCTTCCGCATTCGTAATTTTATGACCACTATAAACTGCGTTATCACTATGAAGAGTATCTAAGCACGCGATGGTTTTAGCAGTTTACAAGGATTACAAAATGCGATAAAAATAAGTATTACGTATAAGTAAGTACATATATACTAATTCAAATACTAAGCTCATCAATTGCAGTGCCTGATACAGTTCCGTGAGGTATAAGTTCCGTAGACGATCCAACATAGCCCAGAGAATTAGCAAGATAAAGTGGCAAGCACGGCACATAGCACGTAGAACTGATGGCCGATGGGGCTGTAAGGAGGAGACCATGAGCCGGCAAGTGCAGCGTAGAACGTCTACCCACAAGGTGGACAGATGGGATTGTTCCACTATGCCCCACCAAGCCGTCCCACTGGTGGGGCATAGTGGCATGCTACAAATTATGTCGCGGAATATGCCCCACTAAATCCACTCGGTGGGGCGGATTCCGCGACATTGTTCTACCTAATAATGACAACAGGAACACGTTGGATGCAAGCCGCGTATGGTTATAATCGGACTAGATGGGAATCTATGGGGGAGCCCTATGTTCAGCAGAGGATGTTCGACGGTGATGATGATGATGATAAAGTTCATTTTTTCGTCTATCATTTTTTTTATGCCATAGGTGGCAAACAAGCAGACGGGTTCGCCTGGTGGTGAGCGGTTACCGCCGACTATGCACACTATGTACCTGCAACCCTAGGGGTATTGCCAGTATGTTGCCGACCCTTCAAAATGCCGAATCATATAGTTGAATTTATAACTGACTAGCTGTATCCCGCGGTTTCACCCGCGTACTCTTCGTTTTGGGAATATCCGGATAAAAAGCACCCTATGTGTTATTCCAGTTCCAAAAAAGGATTACCTAGATACCCACACATTATAAACCGTCGAAAATTGCATAGGTATAAGGTTATATGCATAGATAGATACAACTAATGTGCACAAATTGTACGCGTTCAAAACAAAACACATTATTATAAAAGCAATTTATTTCGGCGTGATATTAAATTATAGCTGCAACTAGCGTTGTTTAATTACATTAATGCTTATGAAACAATTAAAACAATATAACTTATTCATTGTGATGCATTGTGAATGCTCAAATAATAATTTGTGGAACTGTGGTCGCTATTTATACTGATTTCAATATTACCCACCTGCATAACTTACGGCCTGGATATCAAAAAGTATCGAATTGATTTTTATACAGTTTTCATCAATGGATGGAATGTTTGAAGAGGTTTGAGTGATTTGACTACCTCGGTGGCATAGTGGGTGCAAGTTCGACTGCCAATCAAGAGGTCCCGGGTCCGATCCCCAGTCAGGCAGTATTAGATAGATTTTTTTAAATAGGAATTATCTCTATGACAGCATGGAAATGTGCCCGGTAGATGGCAATGGGCTCGCCCCCTATTACATGGGACCCCCTATATATATATAACATACTGGCGAAATGTGGGTGTAACTACTATGGGACTGAGTCATGATTACACCTCTGCCTCCCCTTCGAGAAAAAGGCGTGATGGTTTTATGTTATGTACTGTTTAAACTGTTTTCGATTGTCTCATTAAATTTTTATTTTTCAATATACCCATGCACAATAATCTCCCTGCACGGTTGGAAGAGATCGCGAGTAGCGATAAAAATACCAATCAACTCGACGTAGCATAGCTCACCGCTAGGAGAGTCACCGTTGTGCGGAGCAGCGTCGCGAGACTGCCCGCGGAGTCATCGACTAGGGCACATACTCGTATCAAAGCTTCAATAGTAGTATGTTTGAAAAAATAAAAAAAACGAGAATCAAAACAGTCATACTACACAGTAAGCAAGCATACCTTAATTCGTTGAGTAGCTAAGCCGTAGTACCAGCTTACTTTATTCCCGTGCATAGCTCGCGGGCCGCGGCAATCTCCGAGGATTGCTCTTGACCTGCAATGCAAAACGCCAAACAAAAGGCAACCGACAACGTTCGTACAGAACTATAGGCTACAAGTGTACGAACTGTGTTCTCACACACCCACACACACACACGACTGCTTCTTAAAAATAAAAATATGCAGTAAGGATATGACGCCGGATGAAAATTCTCCATTTACAATGTATGTATGTAGGTCAACTCGTAGATGTGGCACTCCTGAGGCATGTAATCTAAAAGACAGAATAATACGTGCAATTTATGCAAGGATAGAAAAGTATTATAATTTTAAAGATGTTTCAGGAAATAATGATTCCTTTGCGATTTTATGTAGAGGTGTAACCTAGGACTCAGTGCCATGTATTGCCAACTACCGGGCATAATACTAGACTCCAGGCAGTCATAGAGATAATCCTTAAGGAAAAATCCAATAACACTTTCCTGACCTGGGGATCGAACCCGGGACCTCAAGATTGACAGCCGAGCTACACCATCCGCTACACCATCGAGGCAGTCACAAACACAATAAATTAAAAGCAAAAAAATGTTTAAAAAAAGCTTTTATATAAACGCTCTAATAACTAATTTTTTCCTTAAAAATTTTAACTATTAACTTATAACCTCATTATATACAATTTATATGATCATAAAAGCTTGTCGCGAGGTTTAATTACCTTTCAGTATTTAATTAAATTGAAATTGAAAATATTATAAACTTAGCAGATCAATTTAAATAATTAAATTAGTACTAGTTTACTCTCAATGAGCCCTTTCATTTGATACCCATATTGCAGAAGTGCATTATAAATAACTATTTCTCTATCTTGGATGATCCGCCATATTGGATTTGGAATGACGTCACATTATTTTTCGAGTTACTCTCAACCATGCCTTTCATTTGATACCCGTATTGTAGAAGTGCATTTAAAATAACTACTCCGCCATCTTGGATGGTCCCGCCATATTGGATTTAGAATGATATCACACACCATATCGTGCATTGTGTATACAAAATTTCAGCTCAATCGGTTGAAGATATCCACTTCAAAATTGAGTTCAAGGATTTCACCCGAACAAACATACTTACATACATTGCAAGTTAAATAAAAGCTTTTAAAAAAAGTGTAGAAAACAGTACAGTAAGTATAAACGGTTAGGCTCAGGATCCAGTCTCATATTAGGTACGGTACACCCACGCTTCGCTAGCTGTGTTATTACGAGGCGAGCCTTTTGAAATCAACTTTTTTTTATGATAATACGTGACAAGACGAGCAAATCAGGTGCCTGATGGTAAGCATCATGATTGCCCATATCAGACACAGTGCCACCCAGTGGTTTAAAATTCAAAATTCTGCGAGGCACTGCACTACGCCTGTCACCCCGAGATTATTTTTTTATTACTGTATAGCCAAGCACTTGACTGCAGTCTCAAATGATGGTAAGTGACGACGCGGTCGACGATGGTGCGTGCTTGCCAAGAAGATATCTATTTACTCTTGACTTGAAGACTCCAGATTGTACTTTTCGGGAAACAATGACGCTGGCAAGGTGTTCCAATCCTTGGCAGTTCGAACAATGAATGTTGACTTGATCCGTTTTTTATTAGTTGTTGAAACTCGTCATGTCCAGTAATTTCGCAACATTGCCCTTCAGACCGGAACCCAGTAATGTTTGTACATTACTGCTTGGCGGTTGAATAACTGGCAAAGGTGTGGTACTACCCTAGGCGGCCCCCTGCAAAGGCTACCTACAAAACTTGGCACAAATACCACATAGGGTGTTTTAGTACCAAAACACGGGGTACTTACAAATAGTCACAAGATAAATGAAGTAAGGTATTATTTCTCAAGACGTAAATCTATCGCTTCTTCCTCACACCTGGACATTGGCCTATTCGTAATAAGTACATGTACCTAGGTATAACCATGGCTCCAACAGTACTTTTCCACCCCCGATCTATATTTAATTGAGCTGAGTAATAAATGAGCGACAAGCAGTAATGGATTGTAATAATTGATTCGGTACAATCGGCATTAGAAGAAACAATTAGGTCGATAGTGGATTACCGAGGGTGATTGCGTCGAGGAACGAGGTATTTATGTCACATAACGGGATCGATTCCTCTTCCGGCCGATTACTGCCGATACACAATCGAATATTGTTCTCGATACAATATCTTGTAATTCTCTGTATATCCGTATTTTACAAAGATTGATTTCAATGATGGCCCAAACATAAAACTCGGGTAGGTAAGTAAACGAGTTTAGATGGCAAACAAGTTATCAAAGAAAAAATTCTCAGAAAAACTGCATCATTGAAAATAGCCAATATTTGAAGGGTTATACGGTAAACGAGAAGGTTCAATTTTAAAGCTAAGTATTCAAGCTTACATGATACTTGAAAAATATAACTGGCGAAGTTGTAGGTACCTTCTATAGGACTGAATCCTGGGTGTTACATTTCTGCCGTAAGCATTATGTTATATTATAACTCTATCTTATTGCCCACGTAGAGCGAAAACCGAAACCGGCATATAGGTTCTTTTTCTGTGCCTGAATGTTGACATGAATTCCAAAATCTGTTGGTTTACATTTCATCACACGTGACTGTACATGATTTGCGTAGCACTCGTCTCGCGTAGCGCGTAGCACTTGGCGCGTGTCGCTCATAGCAGTGCACGCGCAGAGGTTTTTCTACGAGGCGTAGACGACGCGTAGATACATTAGTTCTTTCTATCAGGACAGTATGAAGGGTAAGTAATGGTTACAGGTAATCATAATACTTAGATAGGTACACGAAATCAACCGAAATTGCATATGAATTTGTATCACATACACTTGTCCTTTTATTTTACCCACAATATTCATTTTTACCTTAGCGTGCGATCCTTTCAAACGAATTGATCAATACCTTCGGATTGGATTGTTCTGTAGTGCAGAGTAGCGGGCACCGACGAGGCGCGGCGGCGACGCTCGGGCCATAAACATCGTACGCCGCTCCATTGAAATGTTGTCTCTGAGGGCTATGTTTTATTGAAAAACTTTGTGCTCGCTCCACACTTCCCACCGCCTGACATCTCTACGAACAACTTAATCTTACCACTTGTGAACGCTATACGAAACAAATTTTATACTTTGCTATGTAACGTTGTTTGAGCGTTTCATTAAAAATGGTTGTCGTTTTTCAATGACGAGGGAGGGATTCCCCTTTACATTCAGTGTTGGGGGTACTTGTGTGTAAACAGCAGACCAGGCTCAAGGTGGCCCGAGTAAATCGCTCCATTAGGCAGTTAAAAGCTCGTCGCTATCGTCGAGACATAACTCAGCCACCCGTCTCCGCGCGGCCCTATAAATTACGCCTTTGTGCGAACGGGGCGTGCCCGCTTAAAATATGTACGACATTGTCTTCCCAGCGCTACTCCCCGCCTCATATCTCCTGCTAGAATCCACCGAAGGTCACCTAGCAGTAAATTATCTATTCGTACGTTTTGCCACTCGGTTAGATATGCACTTAATCCTGGACTTGAATGTAGGTAGTGCTCTGACGTGTGTAAGGGACATGAAAAAGGACGCAGAAATGTAATACCATTTTGCACTGGCAATATGAATTTGTGAGCGAGACGAGTACCCACAACATTCGCCTAAGCCAGAGGTCAAGCGATTTATGTGTATACATACAAATAGGTAATATTATAACGTTGTTGTAACCTAGGACTTCGGTTTGATGTTCTACGCCGAAGGCCGACACTAACAAAAGTTGGGGTAAATTTCGTGTGCTAAATACGTAGGTATTTGTTTTACCTAGGGTGTACTTAGGACCTTAAAACTATTTTTATCAATATTTATATATATATAAGTGCTCACTGGGAAACGCCTGGTCATAATAAGTATAGGTAGGAATAGGAACATCCCCAATATATCTTCACATAGCAATGTTCTTTAATGGTTAATAGCCTAATTAAGTTAGGCACAATCGTAAACGTCCACTCTGACCGCGCCGAAACGAGTTTACTGCCGTAAGTCTGAGTAACTTCGCGATATAGGTCGCGTGACACCGCTCCGATGTGCTGCATCGACTAGAGCTCTTCATTTACATTCGTCTGACGGCGCCCGATTACTTGGATTAGATAATAAAGGGAGAGAGTTTGAGGTTTCATTTTGCGAAACAATTAAGTAGGTATATCTATCTACCTACAAATTGTGAAGATTCTGGCACATTTCGGACAAGAAAAATATATTTTCAAATAAAATCGTAATTGATTACCTACTTACCTACGTACCCTCATCTCTATCAATCATTTCAGAGATTCCAAAATAGTTCTGAATAATATTTCTATACTAAGGCCTCCAATAGGTTAGGTTCTAGGTTCTTAGGTTTACAAAACTAAGTATAATATTGTATTGTATGGTATGGTTAAAAGGCCAAGGTGACCTAAGGCTATTACGTTGACTTTGGATACTTTAGATATCTGGAGGTCTCTCATGCCTCCATACCTAAAATGCGAACTGAAAATAGTTGTACTACTTCTGGTTAAATTGAATAGATAATATAGACCTACACTCAAAACCCTATTAAACTTAAGAGTCTATAAAACAGTTTAGAATTTAGCCTTAGTTATTGTGGCACATAAAGCGTTCGTTTACAGCAACATGATAAGCAATATCCATCTGGAGACGCGAAATGGGTTTAGCCGCACTAATGGAAGGGAACCGCAGGCTTAGCGTTGCGGCTGACGTGCGCCACGGGGCTACAGTCTCCACCTAACGGAGACAATCCCAAGATAATAGCTATAGGAAGGTATATCCTACTGAGCTGAACGGAGACAATCGGGAGATAATGTGCGTATCTATCTACAGGTAACTATGCCAGTAGCTAGGTTCGTATGCGTTTGAGCTTCAGGAACGACTTAGTATGTACTATAAGGTAGCTATATAGATATACCTACCTACCACACAAATGTCTACTAAAGAACGGCTGGATGAGCTATGCTACGATTTAAAGTAATAAGTAGGTAGAAATAGAAATTAGAACTACGACAGGTTGATATAGAGGGTCCGTCATCCCAGTTTTACTCAGTTCTATGCCTTTTTATTTATTGTAGCGAAAATGATGATAAAATATGTCCAAAAGTGTCAGTTACCAATATTTTATGTTGACTAGCTTAGTTGTTAGCCGTTTTTGTATTGTATAACGTTTTGTGATTTGTGCCACTTCAATATAGAAACATGTACCTTCGGCAATTATAGCTTGTGTCGTGAGAGAAAGCGATTCAACGTCATTGGTCGTGAGCGAGAAAGCCATGCGTTCAATTATTGGACGCAATTATTTTATATTCACTGTATTAATTCGCCGTTCCGATGTCGGTACATGTAGGTGCACTAACGTGGTGGGAGAGGTAATGTTAGCGACTTTTCCCACCCCATGTTTATTGTATAAGCTAGCCACGTAATTTCCTCACCAACTTAAAAATCCAAATTAAAAATATCAGTCCAATAACTCCACGTCTAGTCTCCACCCTGAACATGTCAGGTTACCAGCTCCTACATCGTATTGTGCCAATGAATAGTTTCCCGAGGTAGATTGATACGACTAATTACGTGCTTTCAGCGCTGTCGTATAGCCATTTGTTTGCAGTTCCCTTGAGGCGGGACGTAGTTAGCAGTAATGTATAGATATCTAACCCATATTATTCATGTTCTACAGTATTTATCCCTTAGTACCTACTGGGTAGGTATGTACTATGAAATTATAGCTGTAAAGCCGTTTTCCCACTAGAACGAAATAACGGAACGTACCTAATAGGATATTTTTTGCCGTAGGATGAGTTTATATTATTATTTAGATGGCTTAACGATAACATTGCCAGCGAAGCAAAGGTCCTGGGTTCGAATCACGGCCGGGGCAAGTATTTGTGCGATGAGCTCAAATGCTTGTTCTCGGGTCTTGTATGTGTGTGGTGTTATTGTATGTGTCCATGTCGCCTGCGAAACAGGGAATCCTAGTCCAGGGGTGTGAGTGTGTTAACGTTATCAGGTATAGATAATCGGAAAAACCTATAAAAAACCTAAATCATTTCAAAAACCCTAGGCAATCGTCCTAGGTTTTTCGAAAAAAAAGGACGTTATTAGCTATTTTTTGGATCTTTGCAAAAATGCAGTGGACCCTAAAATAATTGAAAATGATCCTCACTTTATAATCATTCATTGGCTGGTGAACTCGACGGATACGCTGATTGCCCATAATCGCTAGCTAGGCATCAGAAGGCTGACTCAGTTGGTTAGATACCTCCTAGGTATTTTATATTAGCCAACCAACCAACGTTCCGTCAACAGTTTTATCGAGAACGGTGTTGAAACGGTCTTGTAAACAGAGTAGACTGTTCAGTATCAATCTACAGAGCCATGATCATGTCTAATACGTTCCTATTCCCTTCCCAGTGCGCAGGCGGCGGATAGGTGTACGGTCAGTATCAAAGTAGAAGACCACATTCAGTATTTCAAAACCGCTAAATCGCTATTCACCATTAATAAAGTTAATTTTGAATGAACATAATTTAAGTTCAAAATTAACTGAACACTACATTAATATTATGATAGACTAATTGTAATCTTCGACTTTTGTTATATGACCGTACAGTGTGACAACTAAATTCTGAAAACACATTAGTGGAGCGGAGGAGTGCGCCACAGAGATATTATATTATAGGCTATTGCCGTATACGGTATACCCATACCAGCGAAAGAGGTAAAACGGGGAAAACTTGTTATCCCCGTGCCATACTAGGCGGGCAGGCCTGAAATACGCGGCCTAGGACACTCCGCATTAGACATATGAAGCTACAAGTAGCTGGGGCGTCCATATTAACGGGAAAATTTCAATGGGCTAAACAGAAAGAACAGATAAGAGAGAAACGCTACAGAAAGAGAGGCAGCTTGTAGATAATATTATAACAATAAAAAGTTAGGCACTGTGCGACCTGAATTGCACTTTATTGCGTCGAAGCTAGTCGCTATTTATTTCACAGCCTCGTTGTCTCAGGTGGTAGTAACTGCCCCCGATGGGTTCCCGCCTTCTCGCGGCGGTGGGGGTCAGTAGCCGTGGTACGGATCCCACGGTGAAGCCAAGAGGAGCCCGAGGTGGTCGGCCGCTTCACTTTCCTCCAGGCAGGTGTGAGCGGCCGAGTAGGTTGCGGTGCGTCCCACAGGACGCAACGCAACTGAGGCGGGCCGCGATGCGTAACGTAGCGCATCGCGGCTGAATGGTTGGGCCGCGGCGGGAGAGAAGTGTCGGTATTGCGGTGCGCCGCTCTTCCTGCCTTCCGCGGCCCAAACGGGGTCGCCACCGGTAGATGGCGAAGGCGGTGGGGTCGCAGGGGAGGAGGAGTGTCGGTATTACGATGCGCCGCTCTCCCTATCCTCTGCGACCGAATCAGGGCGGAAAGCCAACGGCTTGCCGCGGTGTGGGTTGCGCCTCCGCGTGTCCCTATGAAGGCAGCATAGGGCACAGTGGATGGCGCAGGCGGGGCTCACTTGAGCCCTGCGGTGGTGGTGGGCGGGAATGGGTCTTCCGTGTCCTCTCGCATGTAATCTATTGCGTTCGAGAGGACACGGAACACCCTTCCAAGCCCTTAGAGTGAGGAGGGCTCTCTGCTTTCCCCTGTGCAGATCTACCCCTGTACCGGGGCAACCGGGGTGGTGGGTGGGAATGGGCCTTCCGTGTCCTCTCGCACGTTCGGTAGGCGTTCGAGAGGGCACGGAACGCCCTTCCAAGCTCTTAGAGATGTGGAGGATGATTCTCCGCTCGTCTCCATGCAGAACTCCTGTGCGGTGGCGACCGGAGAATCAGAATCCTGGGGCCCGGGCAACTCATGCGGGGGTATCCGTTGCCCACCTAAAGGGCCTGCGAGGAGGCGCGCGCGTGTTACCGCGCGCCCCTTGGGAGGGTTGGGGTGAAGGATTACCTTCACCCCACCGTGGCGGGGTCCTCCATGGAGGACCAAACGCCGTCGGGGCCGCGGATGAGTGCTTCGGAGTACCCGCAGCCCCGACACATGGCGTCGCAAAGGAACACCCCGGGGTTTTTTAGTGGGTATACCCGCCGGCACAGCAACGTACCGACGTACGGTGTTGTGCCGGCGGGGAGTCCCACATAACCACCCTGCGCTCCCCCGGGTGTGGGTGGTATGCGTCACGCATTTTTCCCCGGGCACCAAAAAAAAAAAAAGGTGGTAGTAACTGCTTTCTGTGCCGCAGGCCCCGGGTTCGATCCCCGGCCAGGTCAAACATTTGTGTGCATGAACATGTCTGTTTGATCTTTGTCGGGGTGTTATAAGCTTATATATTATGAGTAAATATGTATATCAGTCATCTGGTTTCCATAGTACAGGCTTCTCTCTATGTCACAAAATAACTGAGTTTTGAAGGTTGAAAGTTGGTTGCTTTTTAATCAGGTTTTAATATGTCCAAATGAAAGATCATCATCTAAGCCATAGGAACTCCACAGCTGGACATAAGCCTCCCTTATAAATGTCCATCCAGATCACAGATTTCAAACCAATTGTAAACGACTGGCATTGATTGTGTTCCTGCATTCTTTATTATATTGTCTGTAAACTTGTGAGTGGACATCCTATGTACTTGCTTTGTGGTCTCCATTTGAGAACCTTACAGCCACATTTGCCATCAGTTCTATAAGAGTTATAAATGAAAGAAATATTGCTTAAACTTATTGTTTATTCTTGGCTAGCGTCAACATTCTCTGTCTGCAGACCCTTGATGGAGGCAACAGGCACATATGTCACCAGCGTAAACAGTTTGTGGGCTGAGTCTTCATCGTCATTGCGTCTGCGCGATAGCCTTACACGCACACGGAAGGGAACATTTCTGAAATGAGAACATCGTTATTAGTACTAATCATATAATATAACTATATATATATAGGATATATTAATACTAATCACATAATAATACTCTAACAGGGCACAATATGAATGCCACAGACAGTACTCTATGTAGAAGCAGTTTTGTGGCTGAAGAAACGGTTGCCCATAATCTTGTAATGTGAGGCAGTAGCACTTCAACATACAACAAATCCTCCTAACAGTGAAGTCATTTCGTGTAGCCTGTGAAGTTCCTGGAAAGCTTCTGGGGGAATTAAGCTGGTAAGATTAGCCTGGACTTCAATAAAGTTATCATGACATGATAGGCCTGCAGGCTGTCATTGAGAACATTCTTACTGGAAAAATTCAAAACCTTTTGCCTGACCCGGAGATAGAACCCAGGACATTATAATCGGCAGTAATGCTTGCAAACCACTAAGCACAAACAATAACCAATTTGTGAACTAGGCACTTCACATATTGTAGACTTATTTGAGCGCCTATTATTCATATCAGCTATGTGTTCTTTTACTTGGACACCTTGGGCATCTTTGTTGGCCCTATAGATAGACCAAATTCACAATCTAGTTCATAAACTCCTCATTCATCTGGAAGGTAACTTATAAAAGATTTGCATTTATAAGTTTATGAAGTTCATTACATAATATTACACATATATCCCAATTCCAATTTATACTATAAATACAAAAAAGTACAAGTCTATATTGATGATTGGAGGTGCTTTACGACCTCTTTAGGCATAAATTACTCAATCAATTTGGTTGAAATATAAGAATGAAGCTTAGATAATTGATTGAATTTGGAGTTACTTTTCGGAACTCCATTGCAAACTCCTATAACAAGAATATTTAGTTTTTAGTTCCAATTTTTAGTGTCAAAAACAACATGCAGTGCACCACTCTCCCTGCCGCAAAATTGCATGCAAAACGGAAATGCTATTAGGTATTATTTTTGTTAGGGACACCATTCATTCAGCGTTCAGCGAGGGAACATCTCGAGGAGCGGCGTCGTACTAACATTTGTCGCCCTTACAGGGGGGTCAGTCTAATTCCTGATGATGTGTCGTGTAGATGCGAAAAATGTGTCGATATATGAATCGTGTCCCTATCAAAAACAATACCTAATAGCATTTCCTCTTTGCATGCAATTTTGCAGGTAGGAGGGTGGTGCACTGTGAATGTTGTTTTAGACACTAAAAATCAGAACTAAAAACTAAATATTCTTGTTCTAGGTGTTTCAAGCTTAGATGTTTGAACATTATAAAAAAAATTAAGAGTTGCAGATTATGTTTTAAGAGTTAGAGTTTTTGATAATTTGTTGTGAATTTTTAGATTCATCATCATCAGCCGGAAGACATCCTTATAATATGTATTATGTATTATCAATAACTAACACTCAATGTATACGGAGTAATGCCTTAATAATGAATATTATCGACTGTAGTAATATTATACATAGTTATTTATAGGTTATGCTCAGTTATTTTTGATTTGTTTACATCCCATACAATAACAGTGAAATAAGTTACCTAAAACAATCTGAGCTACCTAAGTACTAAGCACAGTCTAATGATTACATTACCTGACTCCCTTTGACCAAAGGTATTTGTTTAGGCGGGTGTCTACTCGAACGTCTGGAGTTCCCATTTGTTTTTCAGCAAATTTACGGATTTCCTTGATAGCTCGAGGAGCGCGTCTCTTGAAACCTACTCCATGAAGACGCTTGTGTAGATTCACTGTGTATTCACGAGTCACAACTTCATTGATGGCTGATTTGCCTTTCCTTTCGCCTTTGGGCTTTGCCATTTTGATCTGAAATTATAAGTTCAGGGATAGAAATACTGCACTTACAAGGATTCTAGACGTTTATACTAGGATAATTAACTCAGATTATTTCGTTTATTCTATCAAATATCATGATTTATTTGGATTATTTCACAATAACACACACCTTGGAGTTTCGTGTACCAAAACCAACCTAAAAAGAAATGTCAAAGTCAAAAACGCCGCTGTCAGCAGCTGTAGTCTAGTGTGAAATGTCTAATGTCAAACTGACAAAATGTAGTAATTTTTCTATAATTTTCGCTGATTTTTCCACTGATTTGGCCTGTTTCATTTGGCTCAAAAACGTTATACCTACCTATGATAAAAGGTCGTTGATTTGCCTTTAATACATTTATCTGTGCACTGTGCAGTGAAATCTGTCTGTCATCAGTCATTCGTTTGTATTCTGTGTCAGTCATCTCATCATCTGCTCTTTGCAGCATCTGTGTTCCTTTTCCTCTCTGTTCTGTGGTTCTGTGTATTTATTTGCCGATTTTATTCTTCTAGGCTCTTGTTGCAAAACTAAAACTGGATAATAATCACAAAGTACTATACCTAAATAATAATTCATGATTCACTGGTCATGGCGGACGTTTATAAGTTAGTACCAGTGTAATCAACCCAGTGTATTCTATGAATAAATACAAAGTTATGATTCTAATTCCTAACCTATAAACTGTCTTTTTTCAGGCTGATTCACCCTGTTAAATACTTTACGGACTATTTGACTCGTAATGTTCGACCAGATGGCAGGGATTTTCATGAACAACGGAATATTAAATTGAACGTTGATTCCATAAAAAATGCGGAAGCGTCAGCCGTCGTTAAGTGTGGCAATACAACAGTAGTATGTGGAATAAAACTTGTATGTATACTTTCATGTTAACGTGCCAATCTTCCTTATTTTTTTACTTATAAATGAAAGCATGGAAGATTATATATTCATCTCAATTAAGATTTTAAGATGCATTTACTAAAGAACACCATGAGGGAAAAATTTTACCTCTAGCTCTGGCCTAAGACTTAGCTTGTACAGGTCGCGTCTCGGTTAAAATTGCGCTCGGCAAAAGTGTAGGAGGGCTTTTCGCAGTTGTATTGCTCTAAAAAGTCCTAACAGTGCTTAATTAATATTAAACAATTAAATCACGGGGTTACTGGTTTTAAAATAGTACCCCACCCTCTACCCGTGGTTACTGTAAAAGCTGGCTAAGGGTTATCAGATCCAGAGGACAGGCTGCAGCATCTAACTGCACTCAGTAACACGCCTGCCACGCATGGTGAGTATCGACATAACCCCCATTTATGTGGGAGGCCTATGCGGTGGACTTCCTGAGGCTGAGATGATGATGATCATGTAAATTATAATCATGTTTTTTTTTGCAGGAATTAGCTATACCTAAAGCAGAAGAACCAGACAATGGTTTTCTTGTAACAAATGTTGAGCTGCCACCACTATGCTCCTCGAAATTCCGACCGGGGCCACCTTCAGATCATGCTCAAGTTATCAGCACAATTGTCTCAGACGTAATAGTGAACTCTAAGTTTGTTGATCCAAAAGACCTCTGTATAGTACCAGATAAGCTGGCATGGGTGGTATACTGTGACATAATTTGTATTGACAATGATGGAAGCCTTGTTGATGCATGTATTGTGTCCTTGTTGGCTAGCTTGAAAACATGTAAGTCTCACAAGCCACAAAATAAGAATTGAATTGAATTGAACATGTAAGTCATTGACATACCTAAGTTACTGACAGTCTGTTGACAGACAGACAGACAGACATTTGGAGTCAAAATTTAATGCATATGAATCCATTTTTCCAAAAAAGCCGCCAGTTTAAGTAGGCGGCCTAGGTGTGTACTTCACATATTAACCCAGATAGTCCTGAAATAATTTTTATCACAAATTTAAAAATTATTTATATCCATTATTAAACATGGTTTTTACATAATATATGATATCATTTATTGAAGGTAAACTTCATTCTATTTTTGCGATGTTTTAACACCTGGTTGGACTTACTGGGTTAAATTAAATGCTAATATCACAATGGTAATTATATATATCACTATTACCTTGTATTAGACTAAATTTAAATTCCCAATAATATCTATGAATATAATAATATCATTTAAAATGGGTATGTAGACTAAAGCCATATTTTCATTTTAGTATCATTGCCATCAGTGAGCTATGATATGGAAACTGAAGAAATTAAAGTGGACATAAATGAAAAGAAAAGATTACAAGTCCATGGTTTACCAGTTGTCACCAGTTTCGCTGTCTACAATCATAATCAAAGGTAGAAAAACACTGTATAACCAATTAAGGTCAGGTGGGGTAATGTGAGGTAAATAATGGTCATAATAGTATTATATTCCGAAAGTTCCCTCTGATCTCTCATTCTGATCTATCATGAAAAAAGTTAAAAGGAAATTATAGCCAAATACCAACCTTATTGTCCTACCTGACCCTTACAAAGTACTTAGGTATGTTATGCTAGATTAGACTGAACTATTGAAGAGAGATTTAAAATGTTCTATTTTTATTCCAGCACAATACTTATGACTGATCCAACAACATATGAAGAAGAAATGTGTGGTGGTATTGGATCTAACTTGATAATTTCATACAATAAAAGATTTCTCTGTGGAACACAGAAGTTTGGCGGCAGCAATCTCTCAACAGAGAGCCAAGATAAAGCAATGAAATTAGCTAAGGATAGGGCTAGTCTTATGGAGGAAGTAATTAATGTTTGTTTAAAAAATTATGAAAATCAGCATGCATAATACAAAATAATAAGGAAAGAGTGGGGTGATTTTATTTACAACACACAATTACTTGTACAAGTAATTTATTTAAATCTTAAGAAATACACAACTCTCAACAGTGATTTATGCAGAAGAACATTGAAGAAAAATACTCCGAAGAATATGAATTTCAAAACAATAACGTCATGCAATCTTCGATATTTAGTGCTGGCAATGTTCATAATAATATCTGTGGTTCACATCATTGAATGAACGGTTAGCTGTGGAAAATTACATAATGGCAACATTGATTTCAAAATGTCACCACGTCTCAAAATATCGAGTAGTGTTATCGAGGTAAACTTTGTTAGTTTACAGTGATTTTATGCTTAAACGTCCAAATGTCTTGTTAAACCTTTAAATAAATTAACGGGCGTTATTGAATTTCTTTATCACAATAGCAAATTAATGTGTTGCTGACCGTTTAACCTCATGCGTCATCACATCATTTTGTCAGCGCTATTTTGAAGTGTATTTAATTATTAAAACGTGTTTAATAATGTAAAGTTTTGTAGTATATTTGGTGTGTTACAGAGGCTCTCTAATATAGAGACAGACGAGAGTACAGGATGTCTGTACGGGCTCATGTACGATGGCACTTTGTTGGTGGTTGGATTGAGTCTAGAACTATTCGAAAACGAGAAGAATTCATACCACCAACTGCTTCTAAACCTACCGGCTGAGATAGAACTATGTGGTGTCGTGAAGTTTGGTGAAACTCTAACGACGGGGACTTCTATGAAAGATATACTACAGGTCATTATAATACTTACTCGTTAATTTGATTTGCTTACATAATAAAAACTAAATTTAATTAAACCAGGCATATTATTTGCGGTGATGACTACATGGCCTATGTAGTTTGACTGATAAATAATACTTGTTCAACAAAATATATAACTAATTATTGGTCTTCATATTACTTACATTAATTACTAATTACATTAAAATATATTTTATGAGCTTAAAAATTTATTGTGACATAATAGAGCCCCAGCACATTCCCTGGGGTCCTTCTATAAATGATAATATAGTGTTGGTGGAATTTTAGGTTTGGGCTTAAAACTTAAAATTTCACCTTTCTAGTTCGAACCACTTTCTGGTCATCCTTTGAATTAAAACAAAATTGAACATACCTATGAACAAGTTAAAGAATTGAGCCCTAGTTTCAATTTTCCATGAATATGCTTGACACCTGTGGCTAAATACCAGACACACATGAATTTTCTTTATATCTCATGTGGAATATATATCATTCTGGCATACAATAGGTAATTTACTAATGAAATTTCAGGATGTCGACATAACAGATAATCCACTAGTGATCATAGTAAACAAGAGCAAAGCAATGAAAGCTCACTTCTTAGTTCATGAGAAGTTTGAAGAGACCAATTATGAAGTGTTAAGCACAGATGAGATGTGGAAACAATTCCTTCATGTGAGACTACAAACTGTTCTACCGTTGAGTGTTGAAGCCACTATAGCTGGGGTCAAGAATATTATGCAGAATAAAAGGAAAAAGGTAACAAGTTACATTTTAATAGACAAAGGTTATACTCCATTCATACATACAGTCACTTTGTTCCTGATGGGATATGTAGAAACTATTACCCTCCACCTTTCCTTAGAACAACATTAATTTGTTCATGAAAAGTATGTCTTGGTCGAACCCTACCAACTTGACCAATTACACTTGCCTTATAAATCTCTTTTGCTTTCTCTATCCATTACTGCTCTATCCTACACTCCAGCCACAGAAATAAGCTGGATGCAAGCTGCTTACAACTGGAATAGATAGAAATCAATAGGGGAGGCCTATGTCCAGCAGTGGATTTGTGTATTAATAATTCATTAGGAATTTTCTCAATGCTGCTTAGAGTCTGGATTTGCACCTGGTTGATGTCATTATCCTTGCCTTCTATTATGGGAGAGAACATAACTGACCTAGAGTAGTTGTACCTAGAACTGGGTCCCGGTTATGTCATATCATATTTGACACTGAATTTGGTCACAATATGACACTTTTCTAAGTCAATAAAGCTAATTAGTAAAGAATCTACCATGCATTCCAAAAGATATCTCTATAAGAAGAAGAAACTTCGTTGTTTCTAAAGATAGTTTTAGAATCCTCACAGAGTATTTTGCTGAAAGATTGACCTTAAGGTTAAATGTCACCCATAAACCTTACAGTTTCTTTGTATATAAAAAAATTGTAAAAAGTAGTTATTAGGTTATGTTAATGTTTTTTTTAAATAGCAAAAAAACCATGTTATTTTTCTTTAACAAAATATGTTTTCGCGCAAGTAAAGGCCAGATCCAGAGCCAACCACAAACAATTGAGTGGAAAATTATTCCATATTTCTTCATATCTGTGTATTTTCATTTTGTATGGGTGATGTTTAAACACATAACATACATTCACGCCTTTTTCCCGAAGGGGTAGACAGAGGTGTACCCAGGACTCAGTCCCATAGTAGATACACCCACATTTCGCCAGTATGTTATTGGTCCCATGTAATAGGGGGCGAGCCTATTGCCATCTACCGGGCACAGTTCCAGACTCTAGGCAGTTATTGAGATAATTCCTAATGGAAAAATCCAATATTTAACACTGCCTGACCTGGGGATCGAACCCGGGACCTCTTGATTGGCAGTCGAGCATGCGCCCTCTACGCCACCGAGGCAGTCACCGAGGCAGATGTTTAACCTTAATACAAAAATATACAATCCACAAGCAACTCCATCAACTAGGTTAGATGGCCAATTTCTGATTAAATTACAAATTATCATATATATTGCAAATTGCAGAATAAATTCTAGTTATTATGTTTGTACTTTATACAGAAAAACAACAATTTTCTCTCTTATTTCTGTATAAATAATGATGAGACTATGCAGACATACATCAATTTACTTTGTCGTTATTGGCTTTTAACATAAATTATTATGATTATTTTTTAACAGATAGCATCAGGGCAAGTATCATTCCATATTGATGGTACATCAGTATACTTATTCGGAGTGGCGTCAGATGTAGGAGTGACTGGGACAAATGCAGAGGCGTCTATTGGTGAACTCATTGACTCTATGAGTCCAGAACAGCCTAAGAAAAAGAAGCATAATACTAGTGTTGTAGTGAGTAATGTCATTGTAATAATAATTATCTGCCTTATAACATGAGCCAGTTTTGAAATGTATGTATTTAATAATGATTATGTTAAAAGGTGATGTACTAAAAAAATCTGGTAGAACTGTGTGAATGAAGATATTATGCATGAAACAGGAGTGAGTGGAGAGATGACAGATGATAGACTGGAATGGCAACTTTAGCTGTGTATGAGGAGACGCCACAGAAAATTTAACCTATAAGATTCAATTAACCTATAAGACCCCATTTTCATGAATTTTAATATAAAAACAAATCGCCAATATGTGGTGGAGAGGTTGGATTGTTCCAACTTCAAACATGTCATAGTTGATGACATCTCATTTATAGATAAACACTGATCTAATGAAAGACAAAAAGTGTCGCGACTGGTGGTTATGCAGTGTCATGCGTACCCTTTTTAAGAATAAAGTCAATTAAATTTTTTGATTATATTTTCGGTCAATAAAATTCACACTAAAATAATTTCTGAAATATTTTAGGATATAGTGCCTGTTAATTTTGTAATGAAAGCAACAAAGGATATACTGTCAGAGAAACTTGTTAAAACAGCTGTTAAAATGATGACTACACAGAGAAAGCGTAAGTAAATTGAAATCAGACTCTATCAAATAATAAGTATTACACCTTTAAAGCTCCCCCAATTATACCGGTCCGTTACTTAACGTACGTATGTACTTTGGTACGTTGTATAGAAATTTCTTGCACACAAGACCGTATACTGACAGTCGCGTGCCGTGTACGGCGTTAGCTCCACCAACAATTTTTATAAATGGTGTTACATCATTGTGGGCTAGGTACACGTTCCGTATCCGCCGCCTGATTGGATAAGTTCATATAATGGTCTTAGAACATACCGGCACAGAATATTAAAGGGACAGAAGGGACACACCTCATAATCATTTTAATGAATAGTGACTCTAGCGCTGACAAAATAAAGTGCAATTGAGGTCGCCACATCCCCTCACTTATTATCGTCATATTAATCTACACATATAAATCTATACAGCTGCCTCTCTTTCTATCGCGTATCTCTCTATTTGTTCTCTCAGTCTACCCAATAAAAAATTTCCCATCCAGACAGACGCCCCAGCTACTTGCAGCTCATACCTTTAATGCGGAGTGTCCCAGACCTGATACCGGGCAAACAGCTTTAATATATAGGCTGCCATGTTGGCCATTCGCCTGTGGATTTGTGAAGTGTTCTATTGTGTAGAAAAGAAATTTTAGCCGCGCTCTTGTACGCAGCAATGACAGACTTTCTGAGCAATAGGAGTGAAAATTCCCTTTTCCCTTCATATGCCCCTTGTGTAAAAATCTACTATTAATTACAGCTGCATTCTGCATAAGTATGCCTCTAAGAATAGACACGCTGGCCATGATTCATCGCAACACAAAACTGCTGGATTTGTACACAGTTCTAGTGGAAGCTGCGTGCAGGTCGCTCAAACTCCTGGAGAGTGTATTACTGGAACAATTAGGTTTGTCAATGAGAACTACTAACTTTTTATCAAGAAATAACTGATTCGGCGTACTTTCATAAATACCTTCATAATTTACCCACATTTCGCCAGTATGTTATTGGTCCCATGATCCATGTAATAGCGGGCGAGCCTATTGCCATCTACCGCGCATAGTTTCCAGGCAGTTATGGATATAATTCCTGATGAAAAAATCCAATATTTAACACCATGCCTGACCTGGGGATCGAACCGAATGTGAAGTTAGTAGCTGAATTATATCTACATTTTTTTAGTAATTTTGTCACCTACCTCTTCCGTGACCTCAATCTCCTAAGACCTACCCGATAACTGCGAACTGTTAAACAAGCGAAGCTACATCAGTCGTTAGGTTTTCTTAAAATTTCCAATTTTCTTAACTTTCCTTTCCATAAGAACCTTCTACAAAGTAATAGAAAACTAAAAAAAAGATGAAAGATATCAGTAACGTCTTTTTCAAGTTATGGCGTGCAACGTGACCAAGGGAAACGGATTCATTTTTATATAGGATAATTGGATAAAAACTACTATTTATTATGTTCATTGCACAACCACAATAATATGCTTTCGAGCTTTCAACACACATCCCGCATCAGTAATTGATATAAATAGTTAATTGCCGCCAATGGGACATCTGCATATGATCATCAATTTAGTTGACAAGTTTTTTATGTCGTACTAAATATCTATTTCTCAATCAGGTCAAGAAGGAATAGGCGACGGCGCCGGTTTACGCCTGCCGGAAACATATCATTACCTGCCACCAGAGCTAGGACATTTTATCACAAGAATAGTACCTAAAGGCATTCCCGATGAAAGTATGGGTAAGATGATTGTAGCATTTATATAAACAGACTAATTAGGACTTGAGATGTAACAGTTGTTGTACATACTATCCTACTAATATTATAAATGTGGAAAGTTTTTGAGGATAGATGGATGTTTGTTACTCTTTCACGTCAAAACTACTGAACCGATTGGGCTGAAATTATCGGTGTGTTTAGACTGGAATAACATAAATTATCCCGATATTCCCACGGGAACGAAGACTACGCGGGTGAAACCGCGGGGCACAGCTAGTATAATAATAATATTGTCAAAATTTAAAAATGTCATGGAGCAGTGTCTTGAGTGTGTAATGAGTGAAGTGGTGTTCTTAATGGCTCCAGGAACTTGTTGTAAAAGTAATTTAATTTTCAGAAAAAGAGCGCAGATCACTGCACGAGCAGCTATCCCTACCACTAACGAGGCCGGTGTTCCGTCGCGGCAACGCCTATATGAACAAGAGTAACCGCCCGGTGAACCCACATGAAGCTCTGCCGGCTATTACCCCACGGGCTGACATAAGGGTGGCGTTAGTTAGAGGCAGATATGCGTATTATCATTACATGCAAGACAACTTCAACGATGACGGTTGGGGATGCGCGTACCGCTCTATGCAGACTATATTCTCTTGGTTTAGGTGAGTAGGGTTTATATGTGACTTTGCGCAGACATCTCAACATAAAATACCTTGTCTATGCAGTGTTACTGCATTGTAGTGGTAGGCCGCTTTTACAGGGGGCCGCATGGGGAAGTACCACACCTTTGCCAGTTATTCATCCGCCAAGCAGTAATGTGTAAACATTACTGTGTTCCGGTCTGAAGGGCAATGTTACCAGCGAAAGTACATGACGAGATTCAACAACTAATGTCTCAGGGTGACAGGCGCAGTGCAGTGAGGTGCAGAATTTTGAACTTTAAAACACTGGGTGGCACTGTGTCTGATATGGGCAATCATGATACTTACCATCATGCGCCTTGCAGGCGGACCATCAGGCTTTGCCATTCTTGTCACTCAATATCTTAAAAAAAACTGGCGAAAGTATAACCCCTAAAGCATCGGCTTTAGGTTGTGTTGCTTTATGCTACCATGGGAAAGGTTCAAATATCATTATTATTATTCCCTTGTAAACGCTACATTTCGTTATATGGTTTATTTCGTTAATTAATTTCCGTCTCCATGGTCCATACCAGAAGATTACTTTGACGCGGCGAAAAGCTGCCTCTTGTCTTGCTTGCATGGAGTAAAATTAGTGTGGTCAAATTATTAGAAAACATACAAGCATAATAATATGTCTTTCATCAGACTAACACCCGTATTCAAGAACAATACTATGATGGCCCGAACGCATAGGGTCGGTAAATCCATTTGGAAACAATAGCCTGCGATTTTTTTGTGAAATTATTTCAACAAATAAGTTAATAATATAAGTATGTTGAATATAAAAAATTGTTTTAGGTATCAAGGATACACAACAGTAGAAGTACCAAGCCACAGAGAAATTCAACAGTGCCTTGTTAGAATCGAAGACAAGCCGTTAACATTCATAGGTTCAAAGCAATGGATAGGTTCCACAGAAGTAATGTTCTGTTTGGAAACCCTGCTCGGTGTCACATCTCGGATTATATTCGCGAATACGGGGCAAGAGTTGCTCAGTTATTCGCCTGAATTGGTGCATCATTTTCAAACGCACGGGAGTCCTATTATGATTGGTAAGTTAAAAAGCAAATTCAGAAAAATGAACTTCTTCCTACCCTTATCGCAACACTAGAAAAAGCACAGCTTCCTCTATTCTGGCTTCTCTATCTTATGTGTTTTCACTGCATATGCATATTATTCTCTTTAACAAGCTCTCAAGTCTTAGCTTCGTCCTAATGAAACGCGATAACGCGATTATCGGCGAGAACTTTACTCGTACTCTCGACATCGAATTGGTGTCTTCGCTCTTTTGCGCGGCCGTTCCATGAGATCTTATGACGCCCTCTCGCTGAATAACTGCCAATCGCTTTCCATCATCTCTTTAGGCAATACCTCATTTGGCCACATGAATTTCCTCTCTTTGCATAATAATAGTCCATACCAATACAGTATTTTTAACTAATTTTAAAACAAGCAGGCCTACAAAACACGGAGATAACGTATTTTCTATCTCTTTTATTTCATTCGCGCCGAATAATGCATATCTGTTATCTGCTATCTCGCTCTTACCCCCTGGGACTTTTCCTTGGTTTCTTGGGTCGCTGGTTTCTTACTACTGGCACAGACTAGATAATAATACTACGTATAGAAAGGACACTGTCATCCGCCCACCAATCGGGCCTACCTCGCCCGACGAGCGAGATTGATCTCTCGCCAGCCCCATGAGCTCTGAACGCACACTCTTGCGCGTGTACAAAACTTCATGTGTGCAGTGACTGTGTAATAGGTAGTTTTATAGCGCGGCTTTTATATGGGAATTGGGTAAAGTGTGCTACTGGGCAAAATATATCAATAAAATGATTTTTTTCAGGTGGAGGCGTTTTGGCACACACAATCATAGGTGTTGAGTATAATTCAGTGACAAACGAGACTCGCTATCTTATCCTGGACCCACATTACACAGGAACTGAAGATCTTTCCATTATTATCAGCAAAGGATGGTGTGGATGGAAAAATTCAGACTTCTGGAACAAAACTGCTCATTACAATCTATGTCTGCCCCAAACTAAGCCCGCTATATAAACTTTGAAAATTTTTGTATGCTTTGTTGTTTACTCAATATTCAATTAGAGTCTGTGATAAAAATGAATGTGGATGAAAATAGAAAATACATTATCAGCCATATATAACGTGTTTCTAAAAGGGTGTAGTAATACTTGTAAAACTGAACTCGCAAAATCAGGATCAGCTTTTTTATGCCATCGGTAGCCGCTCAAGCAGATGGTGTGCCTGATGGCTCGCGGTTACCGCCGCCTATGCATACCTGCAACACCTGTATTGCCAGTGTGTTGCCGACGCTTCAAGACTATTCACTCTCCTTTGAAGAGCCCCATATTAAGCTCAACGGGAAGACCGCAGCAGGAAGATCATTCCACAGTTGCATGTATACAGCAGAAAAGAACGGGAAAATAGCACAGTGTGACAACGTCCACGTATGTGATTAATGAATTTAAATGACAAGATCATTTTATTAACGAAACTTAATTATTTATTTTAAGAGTTTGTCAGTTTCACGGGGAGATGTACCCCATTAAATATTACTAAGTACACCCTATTGTAACATATTGTGTATCAACACACCTTAGCATATATAACTATCTTCCACATTTATTTAAATCGCAGGCAGACTAGTTTCTCGGCTCGTTTTATTTATTTTATCGTTCTTGGTGGCCATTTCTCCTGTAGCTTTAATTTGTTATCTGTTGCAACATTTGGCTCAACCAAGTTAACTAATTCCAAAAGCATTTGAAAATTGTATTTTATCATAAGGGTGGTGGAACGCCTTGAATTGAATCGAGACTGATGTGATGTGATTGATTAGTTTTCTGTCGATATTTTAAAGCATGGGCATATAAATATATATGAATTATTTTAACTAATTGGTTATAATTTAGTGCGCTAGTACTAACATAATAAATATACTGTAGTTACATAGAGAAAGGGCGCATGGAATATTATATTGTCTCTTAAATTACCATCAATAATAGTCTCAATATATTTATTTCAATAAAAGTCCGCATATAGACGTTTTGTTACGTTATGGAATTGTGACAGATTGGAAGGCATGTAAGTTAAATGGAATTATATTTTGTACCAATTAAATTATGATTATAATATTGACTTTCATTCATTCAACGAAACAAATTATATGATTCCAACAGTTTATTTACAACTTGTTATTAATACGAATAAGCAAATTCGTATTTTTTAATATTACTTACTAGCTATATTTAAATAATGTACAATAAAATCACAGAAGAATACAAGTGGTACAATAAAGCGCTGGTTTCTGTTTGTTCATGGTTTAGACAGAATTTAAACTACTTCGTCAGTGTCGCGTTGGTGCTTAGGGATTCAGACGCGGCACTTTTCGTGTAAATTTCACGAGCGTTACGATATTTTTAATTACACTTTTACATTACATTATCGAATTTTAAGAATAAATATGCTAATTTTGTATAATGTAAAGGAAGTTACGACAGTTAGCGATCCTTATATCTCGCACTGAAAATTATTTAGCTCTGAAAATTGGATAACGTAAAAGTCTCACAATTATTGCCAAGTGCAGTATTGTAGTATTGTGCCAAATATACAAAGTGCCCCACGGTTCCCTCAGCGTAGTCTTCGTTTTCGTGTGAATATCAGGATAAAAAGTACCCTTTTTTATTCCAGGGTCTAAATTATCTACACACCGAATTTCAGTCCAATGGGTTGAGCTATGTTGGCGTGTGAAAGAGTAACAAACATCCATACATACAAACTTTCAACTTTTAATATTAGTGATTAAAATATCAGTGTTGTTCAAATTTTATTTTTTTGGCTTTTTTAAGTTGTCCCACATGTCCCCAGTGGTGACAATGGGACAACTTAAAAAAATCCCAGTTGTCCCCAGTGGGGATGATTCTCGGTTGTCGGTTTATCGTTAGGTATACAGGTGGTTTTCCTAAACTGTCTCCGAGCGGAACTTGTTTGCCCAGCTGTTGTTCTTCCCCACTGGGAACAAATGGGATTTTTATTAAAGTTTGTCCCACATGTCCCCAGAGGTAACAAGATTTAAAAATTGAGTTGGGGACGAAGGACGAAGGAGTGGGGACCAGCGGGAATAATCCACAAAAATATAATATATGGACTTACTGAACCCTACACAGTTGTCACTTATCACGTTCTATTGAACAAATAGAACCAGCTAATAAATTAGGCAGTCTACTATGTGAGCCGAAAACGATAATAATTTTAATATGATATTTCCAATATCTTATACTCTCCGCATTCCGGTAAATTACAATCTTCAAAATAAACTGACTAAGTACAATAATTAAGGCACATACGAAACTTCTATTTACAATAAAGCAAATAGTAGGAATGTGTTACAACAAAATTATGCTAGGTATCTTTAAGGCCTGTCCGGTTTTCATGGACGACTTACAATTGGTACGGCGTACATTTTTGTCCTTCGGAACTGCTCTGATTAAAACTGTACGTCGTATTTAATAGAGAACCATGTACAATGAAAGTTATCCGTTGCCTGAACACGTCATCATTTTAAATCTTTGCAAAAACGTGCGTATCTTAGTCTTAATAAAAAGGTGTCTGCAGAAGAATCTATCGCCGGAATATTATTTTAATTATAATGAATACTTAATTAGTAATAAATAGTTAATGACAAGATTTAGAATTTTACCTACATTCGAGTTGATACTTTGACTTTTACAATATCTTCACGATACATCTACTTACATAATATTATCTGTACCATGTTGCGATGTTTTAATAATATATGTATTCCATTTTCCTTTGAGCATACCGCCTCGACACTATGAAAACTGAATATTCTTAATTCTAGCTGCAAATGAGACACCTATTTGACTAGTTAAAGCCTCCGCACTATTATTGATTACCTACTTTATAGACATGTTTATATTTTAAACCTTCAGAGGATCTCCAAATCGCAGTGCCGAATTTGTGGGAACTTTTTCTGTAAAGAAAGAGACATAACAAACATAAATAGACTATAAATTGAATACAATATTATTCGGGCATTGTAATATATTTTTCTACATATAACTTACCCGTAGTTTGAGTTCTATCCTATCTATTTCTCCACCCAACATGTCTACTATATTTTCACCGTGTTTTAGCAAAAACGCCTCGACGTCGTCTATCGTTTCCACTTTTTTCATATCCTGTAAAGTCATTTTCATTAGACTTATTCATTTAGTTAATTTATTCATTAGCCTCATTCACTAAATAAAATAACAATACATTCAAAAAGATGAACCCTTTTCTTCATCTTTGGCACATCACACAACTCTGTCTTCATATCTTATTTCCAATTGCTCTTCACAGATCTTGCACATTTTGCGAGTGTAAAATTTTGTGCAATTACATTCTGCGTATGTAACCAAATGGTTTTACGCGTATGGAGTAGATAACGTTTTGTAAATGTGACAATGTGGGCCTACATAAGGCCCTAAACTTTACCGAACTACACTTTGTTTTTAACAAAACTGGGATAGACAATGTCTACCCCAGTTTTAACTAATGAAATATTAAATACTCACGTCTAATAAAAGATTGAGGTCGTGCTTTTCTAAATAAGATCTGGTTAATGCTCTTCCATCAAAGTCCACTTCAGCCTAAAAAGTAAAAAAAATGGTCTTAGTCACGTCGGAGAAAGTTTAAAATATATACCTAAGTAATACTTTATAGTACACCACTCACAAAGAAATAATATACAGCACACAAAAACTATAGTAAATTGTACAAGCGACGGTTTTACCGCTAATTTTTTTCATACAACTAAGGGATAAAAAGGATTTCTTTAGAACAGAAGACGGTGGGTCTTTCTTAGTAATAATAAAATTACCTTATATCTTATGAGGTTACTCCCTATATCTATGCCTTTAACGTCATGGATGGCTCGAATCATGAAATCCCTTTCAAGTACGCTATTGATTTCATCTAATTGTTCTTGTGGTATTGACCTGTAATAAAAAGTTTTTGCCGATGACTAGTACTTCCACGGTAGCTCAATTTGTAGTGCCCACCTCGCGGAAGGTGCAGGTTTAAGTCCCGCTCGGGGATGTTTTAAATTTCTTAATTTACACTTAGTCACTCAGTTACGTACCTCCCAACCAGCGCGCCCACATTGCTCAGTATAATGAAAGACGCGACCCCTCCCAGCAGCGTACCAACAAGTATACTGCCAACAGCATCATATAAAGGGTTGCCCGTGTACTGCGATATGGCCATACATGAAGCTGCTACTGAGACCCCCGCCACTGCAGCGGTGTCTTCTAACAACACCACGTTCACTGACGGGTCTGAACTTCGTATCACTGGAAATATATGTGTAATACTTATGGGAGGTTACATATACCGTGAAACTGGACAACTTACAAAAGAATTGAAATTAGCAAAGAAATTCAACTTAGCATACAAAATAATCTAAAGCTAAGACACAGTATGCAGCAAGGCCTGCTGAGACATGTAAGGTCCGCGGCGCGGCGTACATTTTTGTCTCTAACCGGGATCAAATGGTGTCTATTTCATGTGTTTGTGAGAAATGAAATGGGCGCCATGAATCGTCCGTCGTTTCTGTAAGCCTTAAGGTGAAAACGCACTAGAGCGGCGCAGCGGCGGAGAGATGCGTCGCGGCGGCGGAGCGGCGCGGCCAGAAAAATATTCTTTACACTGTTTCCTAAGAAATAAGACGCACTACAGTAGCACCTCTCCGCCGCTGCGCCGCTCTAGTGCGTTTTCACCTTAACAGTCAGGGTTTGTGCCAGAGTAGTAGCACCATAAGTGTGATCTGTGTTACTTCTTACCGTATTCATAAAGCGGTACATTAGCTTCTTTCGCGCCTTTCCTCACAGCGTTTAACGCAACCATTAAAGTGGCGCCTTCCGACACTACCGCGCCGCCGAGGACAAAGTATGCCTAGAAAATGTTAACAATATCACTATGACTACTTAATATAAAAGCCCCCTAAAGATGTACTCGTGGTTGGAGAAAAAGAGACCTCTCCACATATTTTATACTGCACTTCCCGGTTAAGATGATTTAAGTTAGAATGATAGCATAAAGTCAACCAACATGCAGGCCTCTGCAGCTCCCTTTGGGCGTTTAGTTTAAAGGTTATGGATAGCACCTATCGGCGTCTATATCTGAAACAATCTATAGAAGATCAGCTAAAAGACAGCCCCCGCTAGGTGCAAGGACTATTGTGAATGGGTGGAAACTAATTGATTCGGCTATGGGTGTGATTTCTAGATGGATGGTAACCGGGCTAGACTCCAGCACCTGCCACTTCCGTCTCATGGTGAAATATTTCAGCAGGCGGTGACTAGGAGCTCAATAAACGGGCCACCATAAAGGCCGTCCTCCACAAAGGAATAAAGGCGACGAGAGGGCCAACGTCGGTGCGAGCAGCTAAGGGCAGGAAGTAGGATAGGTTTCCCTGGACTTTAAACTACTATTTTTATAATCCTTATAATTTTGTATTCCTAAAAATTACCCAGTAGAAGTCATGAAGCGGCTGCGGGTCCATTATACCAGTGAATCCATGATAGAAAGAGAGCCCACTGCCCACACAGAATATGCCCACTCCAGATATTAATGACGAGACATATCTCATGTTTGTGTACCCATATGGATGGTCAGGATCTGCCATCTGAAATAAACCATTCTGGTGATACTTTGGATGAGACATAATTCAGTGACATGACTACGTTTAATAAAACATACATTCACGCCTTTTTCCCGAAGGGTAAGCAGAGGTGTATCCAGGACACAGTCCCATAGTAGATACACCCACATTTCGCCAGTATGTTATTGGTCCCATGTAATAGGGGGCGAGCCTATTGCCATCTACCGGGCACAGTTCCAGACTCCAGGCAGTTATTGAGATAATTCCTAATGGAAAAATCCAATATTGCCTGACCAGGGGATCGAACCCGGGACCTCTTGATTGGCAGTCGAGCTTGCGCCCTCTGCGCCACCGAGGCAGTCAGTACGTTTAATAAGTAGGTGTCATCCCTGCCAACCCTGCTAACTTTGAATACTGAATACTCCAACAATATGTCACAGAATATAATGGCAATATTATCATCATCTCGGCCACAGGATGTCCACTGCTGAACATAGACCTCCCCATAGGTATCCAGAGGACGTAGCAGCGTCCTCTGGGTAAAAACCGTCAAACTGCTCTCGCCAACCCGCCTGTCAAGCGTGGCGAGTATTGGCAAAGTCCCACCAATGACAAAATGGCTATATGGGAAGGAAAGACCCACGAGCGGGACAAACTCGTCACCCTCGCCGTTCCGCGTGGCGGCACTCTCTTCATTGAGATTTTTTTTCCATATTCATGTAAAAAAAAGCGTACAGACTGCATTAAAAAATATGTCACAGGTTATTTATTGATATTCCCATATTATATATAGTTGATAAGTATAGATAATGTACCTGAACAGATTTATGTATCCCATACGCTAAGATAAGTTGGTTGACTGTATCTGCTAGAGAATGAATACACTCGGAAAACAAACTATGTGACCCAGTGTAACACCATGCACATAGCTTGAATAGAAAATTACAACCATTTCTGAAACAAACTATATATATTACAAACATGTATTCAAAAGTAGTCAATTAATTTTATTCAATTTGGTCACCTTTGCAAGTCAATGAAGATAATTTTTACTGCCCAAATTCCTTAAGATGGTTGCTTCACATTGGCCACATATTAAGCTCCAGCTTATGATACTAACATTAGTGCAATAGCTAATGCAAACTACATAGGTTAACTACATTAGACATTTTTAGTATGAATTAAATTAATAAAAAAACATTTTTTTTTTCATCAAGACCAGAATTCGAAAACTTTGTGTCTTAGTTATGTGATTCTTGTCTATTTTTAAAGGAAGGACATCATCATATCATCAGTCTGTATCAGCCCACTCACAGGCCTTCTCCCCCGTGCGCCATTCATCTCTGGAGCTGATTGCATACAGGTCTTTCCTACAATCATCAAGATGTATCATGTGTGATAATGATGTTTGTAGAGGTAGGCCTCTTTTGCAGGGGACCCCCTGGGGAAGTACCACACCTTTGCCAGTTATTCATCCACCAAGCAGTAAAGTGCAAACATTACTGTGTTCCGGTCGGAAGGGCAATGTTACCAGCGAAATTACTGGGCATGACGAGATTCAACAACTCATATTTCAAGATGACAGGCGCAGTGCAGCGCAGCGCCGAATTTTGAATTTTAAAACACTGGGTGGGTGATGTCTTATATGGGCAATTATGATGCTTACCATCAGGCACTTAATTTGCTCGTCTTGTCACTCACTACCACAAAGCCAATGCTGCGCCTTCCTCCAAGGCGTCCATTCAGATATGGGCAACATATGGTGAATGTTACCCTAAACTTACATGCATATTGCTGTGAGCACCACTCTCCCTGACCTAGTCCTTAAGCCCATCTCTTCAACCTCTGGTGCTAGCCTCTTATGGCTCATTTCTCTTCTGTAATTCCTTAATCTTCTTTTCACAGTGAAAACATCTGCAGAAAATATGGGCTGTAGAATAGTTTTCTAGTCTTCATTATAATTTCTCACATTAAAACTATAAATATTTTATTGATTTATTTCTGTTAACAGGTTAATTTATGCTAATCAAAGCACGGTTAGACATAATGACTATAAATAGAATATGGAGTCCATCGAGTCTCCCCGAGGCTCTGTGGTTCCTAGCAGGCTGGCGGCATTCCCACGCTGAATGGCGAGGCTTAGCCATTGTTTCAAAAAGCTGCCTGCTCTGCGGTCACCACAGGCCTAGACGAGACGCGCTGCTAAGTCTCTCAAAAAACATTTGGTTTCAGGCCCCCAGGGCTAACCTATTGCTTACATAATAAAAATTATTATAATACTTCTTGTGACTTAAAATCAATATGTCACCCCTCTTCATTCCTCTATCATCTCTCCTCCCCTCTTCCCCTGTACCCTCCCCCTCATAGAAATTACTTTACTTTGATTTATACCTTATTCATGTGACTGTATTATGTATGAGCGGTTGAGTTGACTCCCATAAATTTAAATTTAAACTGGTGACTTGACCATGCTGAGATGATTCCCAACTCTGTACAGAAGAGAGGCTCCACTAGAGTTGTTAAAACATGTATGTAGCTGTATGCTCACATGGATATGATTCCATGTATTCCTAAATACATGGAATCTCACAGAACACCAAGTAAATGGCAAGCCATAAGCGCAAACTTCAACATAGTAATTCTATTTAATTATTACATGATTTACGATACTCAAGCCGCATGCTTCTGGCTTCAGTTCAGTTTCAGCATTCACTTATTCTTCATTCATTTATGACCTAATTCTAATCTAATCCTAATCTATTCTAATTCTAATCTGAGAAAGCCAGCCTTCTGTACCTATTTAATTTGTGTTTGAATTTATACCTTGTTCATATCTTCTTCTATCTAATTCTCTCCTTAACAGCTCCTTCTCAAGTGCCTCTTTTGATCCCCACACCTCAAACGCTTTAGCTTCAACATCTTTTCTATAATACACTGTTATTGGAGGCTCTGCTTCATATGGAGATCTTCGAAGGACTTTAGGCAGACTTTCTAAATCTGTTTGCTTTAGTAGATACTCTGTCATTGCTCTCATGGGTGTTATGAAGTTACGCTCAGTATATGAAGCAGAGAAATCTATTAGGAGTCTTTTCTTCACTGAAATAACATGCAAACGTCAGATAAAATTTGTATGTTTATAGTATAAAGATGTAAAAAAATTTGTAAAAGATTAACAGTTTGTAAGTCTCGCTAAAACTTGAGAACAGATGGACCTTGATTTGGCTTGTTTTGATTTTAAAATATTTGTAGCAGTCCAGTGGAGGTTTATACGGTGAGATGAAGTTCAGTTAATATAATGAGCACTCTTTTTTGCCCAGTGATAAGCGGCACAATCTGTTCTATTCTAGAATAGGGAATTTTGCTATAAGTTTGGATCTTGCGGAGAGGATAAACAACTTTATAAAAAAATATTCAGCCCTTAAAATGGAATCAAACTTTTATTTTTTGCACATAATCAGATGAAAACAGAAGTGGTTAAACGCCATGTTACTTAGCTTGTCGCTTAATAAGTTTGTTGCTGTTGCATATTGATAACATTAAAAAAGTCATCAAAAGGAGCCCATACACAGCATACTGATGTCATATCATGGCAGTATAATCTTTTCAGAAAGGGTATTTAAAATATCACATCACATCATCAGATGGAAGACATTTACTGCCAGTAGACAGGCCTTCACCATAGAACACCATAAAGTATTCATGTGGGATTTTACCTTAATCACCACGCCTGGCAGGCGGCTTGATGTTTGCAGTAGTTGGAATACTTGGAAACGGAATTTAAAGAATATATACTTTATTATACCAAATATTAATATTTTATAAACTGAAATTGATATTAATTGATTCCTTTTTGCTATTAATTTATACATTTTTATATGTCCCCTTACATAAAATACCCTACTGTCACCTAGAGCCAGTCCTATTATAACACTACACTGCATATATTAGTGTCGTTCTAAGACATAAGTTGTTAAGTCTCATACACCCTATAATTTTCCCTTCTAACCAGAGCAAATAATAGCAGAATATTGGACAGTCTGCTTTACGCAGCTCTGTATTTTATAATATTACAATAAATGTATATTAAAATTACTGTTAACTTACCTGTAGGAGCAGCCAGTTTTCCAGTTGGTGCAGTTTCTGTTGACGGATTTTTCTCTATCGTGACTTTAGTTACTACTTTGTCAACATCAGTTTCAGTTTTCACTATTATATCACCAGTAGTGCTTTGCGATATAATTTTATCTGGTTTCTTAATATTCGGCGGTGGTATAGCATCTTTAGCTTTACTTTTGTCGTAGAAATAAGCCGAACTGTGAATGCATCGCCATGAATTCCTTGTATTGGCATTAAACACTTCTTGACGAAGAGTTCGTGAAGCACCATAGCAAATCAAGCTAATATACTTATGGTCGGCGTAACGAGCGCCTATTTTCTTATAAAAGGTCTTCGCTACAATAGACGGAAACATGGTTTGCAATCTTCAGAGAATATTTAAAAAAATTATGAAGATTGAGTGAAGATACTTAGTTACTACAGCAGCTGACCTTTATATTCTATTTACACATCATACAATTATTAACTATTTAACACTTTCAACTTAGTCATTACTATTTATTCTATAAGTATGGCTTTTATATGCTCAGTGGCTTCATTAACTGTTATTAAATGATAAACTAGAATCAATCACGAACATAAATTACAAAGGAAAATCTAATTTATTTTCGCAGGGCTATTGGCGTTCATAAAGTCACCAGTCGCTATCAGGCTTGAGTTAACCGCGCTTCGGTTACTAACCGAATTTTGAAAGATTTGGTATTGTGGATCTCATACGGTGTCCAATAATTTAAAGTGATTTTGTGCCCTGCTAAGTGCGTATCGTAGCGCCTTTTCACTTCACTAATTTGCACGGAATATTATACGTCCATGTTTAGGTACACTTTTTTCGTTGCATTAAAGTGAAATCAAGTTACCGATTTTTTAGTCGGGTTATTTTACTCATTTGACATTTGTTTGTTTACATCAGCTTAAATTTTTTTCAATTATTTTTAAAAATTCTTCAAAATTAGAGTATTTATTGAATAAAAAAGTAGTAGAAGTACTTAGTGTCCTGCGGGGCTATTGTGGAACTCGGTGACGATCACTTTAGTGACTATTAGCTCAATTTGACAGTTCTAGTTACTAACTACAAAGGTCAAACAGCTGTTTTCGTATTGGTGCTCTCCAGTTAGCAACTGAGATGACGTCAAAATCACTAGGCGTGTATAATAGTCACTTAAACATAATTTTCCAGCTGTTTTCGTATCGATACTTTTAAAACTGGCATTGGGGAAGTCTTAATTGTTCACCGTGACGTCACTTGTGATTATCACTGAAGGTTTAGGATAGACACTGCTCGAGACCAGTGTTTATTATGGAGTAATAAAAGTCACTAGCGAATGAAATTGTTAAAGTCGCCAATTTTGGTGTGCTATGTTAAAGGAGAGGATTTTTGAATATGTTGACCGCTTGATAACTTACTTATTGTTTTATTTGGAAGACATGACTTACGTTAGTAGAAGTAGAAAATATTTAGGTAAGTACTTATTAAGTATTTATTCACGAATAGGTAGTAGATAGTAAAAAGCTAAGTACATGAACTTATTATCATTATTATGATAATAATGGCCGCTTACAACCGGACTAGATGGAAATCTATGGGAGAGGCTTATGTTCAGCAGTGGACGTCCTATGGCTGTGATAATGATGAAGGTGTATGTAATACTTGCAAGTTGAAGTGGCAATGGGCAGGACACATAGCACGTCGAACTGATGGCCGATGGGGCCGTAAGGTTCTCGAAAGGAGACCACGGACTGGTAAGCGCAGCGTAGGACGTCAAGACAAGGTGGGCGGACGATCTGATAAACATGGCAGGAGCACGCTGGATGCAGGCCACTTACAACCAGACTGGATAGAAATCCAAGGGGATGACTATGTTCAGCAGTGGACGTCCTATGGCTGAGATGATAATGAAGATGTTATACTTACATGTGGTCATATATATTCAAACTCAGTGCGCATTTCTGAATATTATTTATTATTATGGATATATAAACCTACCATATTATACCTATACAAAATATTAAAACAAAATTGACGCTGGCAAATACACTTTAAAGTATGGTCCATATTTCTCCTTCGTGAATAAAAAAAAAGCAAGATTCTTTTATATATAAAGTACTCTGTGGATTCTTTGTGTTCTGTGGAAGGATTTTGGTTTTGTCTTACTTGTGTTTATTTCTAATAAAATTATTTGTTTAGCTGTAGATTTATCTAATGCAAAAACGAAAACAATTTGCACATAATGCTCGTAATGAAAGTTGGAGAGAATTTTCTTGTCTACAAATGTAATGTGTTCTTTCAGCTCAACGTTAAATCAAAACGGTGAGAGTTCATGTAAGTTACATCGGAATATTTTCTTATTTTCAATTAATTTTAATTGATAAGGGGTATTTTACAGGAGAGCAAAAGTTTTCCATTTGATCAGTATATTTTTCTGAACAATTGAATTTCAAACGGTACACAATTATTTTTATATAAAAATTTACTTTTATTAGCCTAATGGCTGTGATGATGATAATGACTGCAATGCAAACATTGGAAATTTGTAGGTGAATTTAATAGATAGATAACACTTTTATTGATACCACAATACAGAAAATTAACAAAATGATACTAAAAAACTAAAACATGAGTTACAATAATAACAATATAATAACATGCATCGATAACATGTTTGTAAAAAATACTGACTAATTTGAGTACTTAAATAGTCTTTTATGCAATGCAACGTCTTATGCCTACTTATAAAATAACATAAAATTCTTGTTTCAGATTTGTGATGAAAAATAAAATATCTTATTTGTCAATGCATCCTCCGGCAGCCTCCGGGGAGCATCTTACAATTTCTTTGTGTGGAACCAATATCTCTTGCGATAATTCAAAGAGAGAGATGAATGACTCCATTTTAATAGAGCTTAATATCCAAAGACTTTATTAAGAATTTATGATATAAATATAAAGGAATGGAGTCCCGCAGGAACAAGTAAAGGGAATTACACTAGTCTATTACTTTACTTGTATTTAGTATGTACTATGTACTATGTAATAAATATTTTTAATAATCATATTATTTTATTTATCAGGCCTTGAGTTGCATTTCGTATAGCATCATGGGCGAATTATATAACTTTGTACCTATATCATCTCTAGTTTGCTCTATTATTGCAATGATGGCCTCCATTGCAATGGCTTGTCACTCATATACAGAAATGCTCTTCATCCCCCTTTTATCCATGTACCAGCATGTCTGCTTACTGAAATAATATTATAATAACTAATATACTACGCGGGTGAAACCGCGGGGCACAGCTAGTACCTACTTTTATAAATCTAGCATCCATGGTCCAGCAGAAATATGCTCAGCATTAAATCAGCAGTTCCTTAGTTGGATTTCACAGGTAGGATAGCACATTAAACTGTAGGTTTTGGCTGTTACCATAAAATATGTAGGGGGTAGTCGTTTACTCATGTCGGAGGCCTTGGTGACCCGAAACCTGTGCCCGAAACTATGACAATATGGCTTGTTCACATAACCCATATGAGTTAAGGTTGCCTCTTTCTCATCGTCTTCTGCCAAGGAAGCCACCGACCCTATCGTTGAAGACATTCATAACACACTGTCTTCCAACTATTCCACAGCCATTTTAGGTGGCGATAAAGCAAGAATAGGATCTGACACTGCAGGGCTATTGGCGTTCTTCAAAATCATCAGTCGCTATCAGGCTTGAGTTAGTAACCGAGCTTCGGTTACTAACCGAATTTTGAAAGATTTGGTATTGTGGATCTCATTCGGTGTCCAATAATTTAAAGTTATTATCTGCGCTGCTAAGTGCTTATCGTAGCGCCTTTTCACATCACTAATTTGCACGGAATATTATACGTCCATGTTTAGGTACACTTTTTTCGTTGCAATATAGTGAAATCAAGTGACCGACCATCTTTACAAACCTTAGCATTTATATAATATCAGTAGAACGTACGATTTTACAAGTTTGTTTTAAGAACCATTAGTTTATCATAGAGATTATTTGAATGGGGATTATAGCCGATCAAATCTAAGTACTGTTAGACAGTTCTTATTATGCCTTGTTTGATGGATTTGTATTTAAATTTAGTAAGAATAGTACATTTTGTGATAAAATTCTATAACTGATTGAGATTATGTTAGTTTATAATCTGCATGAAGGGAGATTATATACTAACAGTCTTTATAATTTTATTATCTAGTGATGTTTACAAATTAATTAGGTTATTTATATTTATTATTATTATTTTTTTTATGATAGTAAGTGACAAGACGAGCTCATCAGATGCCTGATGGTAAGCATCATGATTGCCCATATCAGACACAGTGCCACCCAGTATTTTAAAATTCAAAATTCTGCGCGGCACTGTACTGCGCCTATCACCCTGAGATATGAGTTGTTGAATCTCATCATGCCCAGTAATTTCGCTGGTAACATTGCCCTTCATACCGGAACACAGTAATGTTTGGACATTACTGCTTGGCGGATGAATAACTGGCAAAGGTGTGGTACTTCCCCAGGAGGCCTCCTGCAAAAGAGGCCTACCACTACAAGAAAAAATATACACATTAGATGCCTACTATTCCACCAGTTATGCTAATAAAGTTATTATAATATTATTTCAGTAAGCAGACATGCTTGTACATGGATAATAAGGGGATGAAGAGCATTTCTGTATAACAGTGACAAGCCACTGCAATGGAGGCCATCATTGCAATAATAGAGCAAACTAGAGATGATTTAGGTACATAGTTATATAATAGCCCATGATGCTATATCTAAGAAATGCAACTGAAGGCCTGATAAATAAAATAATATGATTATTAAAAAGCTTTTTATTTTATTTTAATAGTATATACTAAATATAAGTAAAGTAATAAAGTAGACTAGTGTAATTCCCTTTACTTGTTCCCGCGGGACTCAATTCCTTTAAATTTATATCATAAATTCTTAATAAAGTCTTTTGGATATTAAGCTCTATTAAAATGGAGTCATTTATCTCTCTCTTGGCAATAGCCCCACTGAACTGAAGAACGCCAATAGGCGTTCTTCATAATCACCAGTCGTTATCAGGCTTAAGTCTTTGTATTCTGTGGTTTGAATTAGTTAAAAAGACGTTTTACCTTTCTAAAAAGACAGTGCACTGTAGTGTCAAATTTTGAGGAGAGAAAAGGAAAAGGATAGACACTGCGAGTGGTTCTCACTTGGGACTGACACAGCGCACAGTCTATTAGTAAGTTTATCTTATTAGTCACTAAGTGATAGTCACCGAGAACGCCAATAGCCCGGCTGATATAGATAATGCTGTACATAAATAGCTGTAGCCAACATTAAAAAAAACATCATATTATTGTATCTGTCATTGTCATATTTCGAGAATATTGTCAATGTCACTTGTAAGTGTACCTACTGTTGTCAACTGTCATTCACCGTTGCCAGAATGTCTCTATTGTAACCTTTTATGTTACTTTTGACACGCTAATTTACCTCCATGTTCACGACTCAAAATGTTACTACTACGAACCTTTTATGATTTAAAAAATATTTTCTGACAAACAGAATATAATAAACGTAAAACATAACGCACTCAACTCATGGGAGCGCGCCGCATTCATTGTTATAGTTCGACACAAAAGAGTAGAAAATAATGGGGGCGCCACTGTCTTTTACAGGAGTAAAAGTAATTTCATCAACACATACACTTTAAATTAGTTCCGTTTCTACTCTTTTGTGGCGAACTATACAGTCCTAGATTTTTTGCTGCTGTCGCAGTAATCTGCTCGCGCATTTAATGTCATAACCATAAAATTTTTCACCACGCTTGCAGTAAGCTGCCCGCGCATTCATTGCCATATCCATAACACTTTTCTCTAAGCTCGCAGTAAGCTGTACGCGCATTTATTGTTCGACCATCTCTGTGTATTGTATCTAGGTACTATTAAATTCCGTTCTAGGACCATTTTGACCATTTAAGTGATTCCATTTTAACCCTATTCATATTATGGGCTAGAGCCGGTCATGTTAAGAAGTAATCGTTTAAAGAAACGCGTATTTTAAAAAGTGGGCTCCTCAAGAAGTGTTCATTACAAGAAGTGGTACTTTTTAGGGTTTTGTACCTCAAAAGGAAAAAAGGAACCCATAAAGCATCACTTTGTTGTCCGTCTGTCTGTCTATCTGTCTTTCCGTCTGTCCGTCTGTTTGTCTATCCATCTGTCAAGACCCCTTTATTCAAAACCGCGTTGAGGTATCGCTGAAACTCATACCAACATTTCAAGTCCACGGTCCCTATGGCCGTTAAAAAAATCAACTTCTAAGTCAAAGCAATCACAAGATGCGCCAATTTATCGCATATTTCCATACTTTCTGCAACGGACTATAACCACTAGGGTACTTTCTAATGGCCTAGCATCATGAAACTTGGCAAGAAGCAAAATCTTTTATCACAAGTAAGGGAAAAAATTCGAAAACCGTAAAATTTTATATAAAATATTATTTTTGTTATTTTTAATATTTTTGCAACTATATGACGCTGTATGTTCCTAGAATACGGTAGCATTTTGTTCAGGTATGGAATCCTACTTAGCATAGTTAACAAGGTATGTATGCCTTAACTATTTATTCGTTGTGGTCCTAAACCACCGAAGGGACTTTATACAGTATAACTGTCTTTTTCTACATAAAATAAGACAATGTTACATTTAATTTGAAAATTTTACTTTTTAAACTTACATTTTCTTATGTTACTTTTTCCTGTTGGCCACTGGCAACACTGCTGTTATTGTCCATTCGTGAATTGATAAAATTCATCATCACTAAATTTTTAAATATCAATTTCAATATTATTTAATATTGTTGCTTTTTTTCTTTGAAAATCTTTATATCCTTCTATTTGATTAAAAAAACACGAATAAAGTTATTATATACGAAGGCAGTCACATTGTGGCTCAAGAAATCGAGACAAGAGCATTTCAACATCGCGTCATCTTAACCTGTAATCAGCAAGTAACGGAAAATGCCTGCAAGCGGTATCGATTGCTACATACACGATGCCAGAAATAATTTCGAAGCCGTGCGCCCTGCCCCAGTTCCAACCGACACGAACGCTTCAATGGGCCAAAATCAGAATATACACGTATCTACAAACTGTTACTATGGTTATCACAATCAGAAGAATACTAGTATAACGGATGCAAACACAGATTGTGAAATGTTGGAGGTTCCCGGATTTAGCGGGAGAGCGTCACCGCAAATTACAGCGAGGAAGCGAAGTGCCGATAATGCAGATTATCCTCAAAGCAAGCGACTTCGTCCAGGTAAGATTGTTTTTAATAGATGTGCATTGAAATCTCACTGAATCGCTGTGTTAATAAGTATCTGTTTTTGATTTATTATTAATAATAAAATAAAGCACGATATTTTATTTCGAATCCGTGAGGTTTTATATGAAGTATGTATTCATTTTGTTTTTTATTCTATATTATCTTTAGTGCATACTTAAATTTATTTGTTTTTAAAAAGTTGTAACAGGTCTGTAAGAATGTTCCTGTAAGAATATCCTTTGAGGTACCTAGTAGCTGCTAATGTCCAGTCCATTATTTACATAAAATTGTATAAATTAAACCAAATGAGTTCTCAAAATTCTTCAGTCTGGTAAGAGTTTATATCCTGCAGCCTTGTTACAAGTTTTTTTTTTCAACAATTAGTAGGAAGTCTTTATGCAATAAAAATATAAAATAACATTAAGTATTTAACTGTCCAGTAACTATTACAGTGTACATTTTGTTGCAGTTTCATTTTGATTTCATATTATAAATAATAACATTAGTAAAGCACAAAGGTGTTACTCACCGAGTTATATCATTATAGTATTCTGCTGTTTTTGTTTAGATTTGAACACCTTATATGCTTTGCTTTTGTGACAGACATGTCATATATACATAATATATTATAGGTACTTATTTACGAGGAGTTGCAAATCATTAAATTTAAATGCTTTTGACCTTTTTGTCCACCAATGTTTAACAGTTTATGAAAAATATTGTGTTTTTGTTGCCTCTTAATTTTAATGATTTTTCTGCAACCTGCGTAATTAGCTCATACATAACTTGTATAATTGGACATTTCATTAATCCTTTGTGACTAAGGAGGAGGAGACTACTTGAGGAAATATGTAAATTACAAACACAGACAACTCAATCTAAAAGATGATGCATAAGGGGGTTATGCTATTATGCCACAGTTATGCAGTGGCATACCCTTTTCATTTCATTCAATTCTATTAATTGGTATGACAGGACATTTTAGTAGGAGTTATAATATGGGGTAATTCAACAGATTCACAGAGAGCCTTCGTAGCACAAAAAAAATGCATCAGATCCGTATTTGGTCTAAAGTGGACTGACTCATGCCGACCATTGTTTATAAAGCATAAGCTACTTACTTTACCCTGCCTATATATATATGAAATGTGCAAATTCGTTAGAAATAACAATAGCTTATTTGAAAGAGACCAAAAAGAATTAACAAAAAGAAAAATAGTCCAGAAAGCTTTAATAGTCCCCAGGTATAGATTGAAAATGTGCAACAAAAACTGCTACAAAATGGCAATTAGTATATATAATAAACTACCTCATGAGTTAAGAGAATTGCACGGAAATGAATTTAACAATAAAATTTATAGATGGTTATGTGATAGATGTTTTTATTCCATAGATGATTATTTTAAATTTAAATTCTAATTTTTCTTATTTTTCATATTATATAAATTGACATTTAAAATCTTTAAATTGATTAATTCTGTACTTATCGTCCAATATTATTATATAAATTGACATCCTGACTTTTTAAATAATTACTAATTATTAATTACAATGTATATTGGTAAATATTTGCACGACAATTTAGTCGAGTACAGTGGACTATATACAATAAGCAAGAACATTCTATACCTGTATTCATGCAAATAAAGTAATCATTTCATTTCATTAGAATGGTTTTAAAAAAGCGAGCCAATCTCCCCCACCCCACCATGTATTAGCAATTTTGTTTTATGTTTAAATCCATGAAAATGGGGTGTAAAAAAATGTAAAGTGGACTCTTTTTCCGCACTTAGACTCTTATCTGGTCCGTTGTACGTTGGACTTGGTAAAAATGGGGTGTTTAAAGTACTAATCAAAACTATGATCATAATTTATCCATCTTTATATTTTCACATCAACCATAAAAACAATTTGCCAGATGGCTAAAAGTACACTATCTGCTGATAGTTGTACATAATTTATTAAACATGGGGTCTTTTAGGTTGATTTGTCTGTGATTGCAACCCAGGATCTCGTAGTGCACCAGTTTGCACAAGACAATAATATGTATATATATTAAGTTCCATAGTGAGTAATTGGTCTAATGTGTACTAATACATTTTTTAGAAAGGAAGTTCTCTCTTGGTTAGGCTACTCTAGTACAGGTATTGTATTTATAGTTATTCCTTTACCGTATTGTTGGCGTAACTTGGCGAGTCTGAACAAAGACTCTGCAAACTTAAGGCACATCTAAACTATTGAAGAAAACTGTTATTATTATGGCTGAACTGATCCAAACATTACATTTACAATATACATTTGTTCATTGATTTCTTTATCTGCCAATAACAGTTTTCTTAAAGAGTTAACATGTGCTAAAGTTTGCAGAGCCTATGTTCAGACTTGCCTAGATACACCGGCCATGTTGTGATAGCCTACATTATGGCTGTTCTGTTCTTACGTTTGAATATTTTCATTAAAATACTTGGGTGCCTCAGATGCCCATAATGTTTTCAGAATTAGGATTTGACTAACATGGTAAGTAATTTACAGATATAGTTCCTTAAGAGTGTATGCGGCCTTCTAATATTTTCACAATCCTATGAAAAAATTTTCAAATCTATGTTTAGTATTACCCTCTTTCCTCCGAATATTGTTAACCTATTCTATAAATTAATATCCTGATATTCTTATAGTAAAGTAAACCATGTTCACTGTCAATTTAGTTTCTCTTATTAACTCTCGGTTTTTTTGTAGTGAATTTCTAAAAGTCCCAATTTTACTTGCTTGATTGGATGTGCACTACTAAAAAATGAAAGAGTTTATAAACAAAAATAAAATGATAGAAACCTAGTTTACTTCTACTACTACTTTTGTATCTGGATATATTTATATCACAAAACAATTTTCCGTAGGTTTCTGTCAAACTGCTAAGAGGTCCCCTTTCCTGTTAGTTAGAACACCAACAAACTTAAAATACTATTTCCCAAGTCGCCCTTAAAGACCACCACGACAGTAGTGGTAAATGCCACCTAGTTAGTGCCAACCACCACCAAGGTGGCGGGTTTGAAGCAGGCCATTGGGAAATAACTATTTAAATTTTATCCAACTTCAGTTCCACTTAAAACCTTGGTATAAATATTAAGCCCTTTCAGGAATAATATTGTAAGCAGCACCATGTACATTACAAGAAAAATCTGTAAAACATAATATTGCCAGTCTCAATGTTCTTTTTGAAAAGGCTCTACACATAATACTATAGTAGATGTTGAAGTATGTGTGGAAATTACGTCATTATTATTTTTATACATGTACAGAGGCAGAAATAAGAAAATGTATCATATTTTATTGTCCTGTTTGTGTCATCAAGGTGGCGTCACCTTGTTATTTATTGCAATGACTCAGTGTTAGTTGATTACTATACATGCATCAGAATTTATCCAGTATGTACAGGCAACATAACTAGTGTAGTAAATGAACGGATTCTTTGTATGGGGACCCATGCATTAATTCCTCAGTCGATGAAACTTTGCAGGGTTATAAAATAGTATGAACCAAGACTTATTTTAAAAAATCCAAAAAAAAAACCACACGGAAGTTAGGTATTTAACCTAAAAACACAAATCTGTTAATATATTGAACCGAGTAATTTCTCAGTCCAAATTTATTTTACCAAATGAGTTATTTATACCAGTATGTGATACTTGATAAAAATCCAAAACTTTTGTCAAGTATTATATTGCTTTTTTAATACAATTCCTTTTTATGGCCCTCATTTTCATCGGAAAATTTCTCAGTCCTTTTTTTTTTCTTATATGATCTTAGAATGTTATTTAGCGTTACGAGTAAGAAAATCCAAAAAAAAATGCATTCCAATATTGTTATATGTTAAACTATAAATATGACTGTATGGAAAATTTCTCAGCATTATTTTATTTTTTAAATATGTTAAGTAGTCACACAAACACACAAATCCGAAATATCCAAAAAAAAATCCATCCAGAACACCAAGATTTTGGAAGCGAAGATAAATCTATCCCGCGTTTACACGCAATAATGTGCCGTCTTGCTTTACCAGTTGGGTGCAGATTAGCGTGCTCGCGTTAATAGTAAAACTTTTGACTCGCTTTTCAAGACATTAATACAGAATTATTTATTTTTTGTGTTATATACACTATACTATAATGCATCTATGTACGTAATTACATATCAACACTAGCTGTTGCCAGCGGCTCCGTCTGCGTGGACTTTGGTTATCGCGCGTTATCCATGCGGGTGGAGCTATGTCCTATGGAGCTAAGTAGCCTATGTCCTATTCCAGAACCTAATCTACATGATGTGTGCAAAGTTTCATTCCGATCCGTCCAGTAGTTAAAGCGTGATTGAGTGACAAACAACCAAACTTTCGTTTATAATATTAATAGGCTATCTCTGTATATAATTATAGATATATAAAATGATATTGGTTGATTTATTTATTTACATTAGCAAATCACGTATTTGAACTAGAAATGAAAAGGATAGATGTTTTGCCGGATGCCGGATACCGAATATTCGGCAAACCTAGAAGCCGGATGGACAGATATCCGGCCGCCGAATATCCATCCGAACATAGCCGATTGGCGAATTGTTACACGAGCAAACCGTACGAACGATCGGGTGTGTGGGTATAAAGAATAGGCCTGGATACGTAATACCGTTTATTCTGGCTATCGATTATTGCTAAGTGGTGATATAGACGCTTGCGAGTTTTAATGTATGGAGGCGCCATCTATTGAGACGAACTTAAACTAAACTTCTCATACATACCGCCCACCAAGGACACAAAATGCAATTTGGCCTTTAATATTAGCCGCCGCCCACCGTGACTTTACCTAGGTAGGTCAAGTGTCCTACGCACAGCACAAGTGTTGTTCTTGGTGAGGTATTTACAATCAATCCAATCATACAATATATATATCAATACAATATAAAATCAATACAATCAATTAAAAATCTAGCTTATATCTAATCCTACGTTTCACAATCAAACCGGCAACGGTAACATACAGAGTTTGGAAGTAGGACGCTTATTTCACAATTGTTTTTTGTCCGCAACGTAACGACGCGAGTAACGTTCTCGGACCCTGTATGTTTGGCAACCACCCGTCTAAGTAGGCATCTACATGGTGATAAATTCTCCTCCTTGATTAAAACCACATCCCCAATCCCCGGTTCAGGTTGCTGGTAAGCCCATCTATAACGATGAAAAAATTTGTGTGTGCTGTGCATCCGCGAAAATTAGATCAGTAAGCGCAGATTTCTTCGGCAGCAGTATAGGATACCTAACATCTTCATTGCCCGAGATGTTATTCAATCGACCTTCAACTCGCAATAAACCCTCACCATCAACATAAGGATTCAATGATTTCAGACGTCCCTTGATTTTAATGAAATGGTCGTTCCTTTTAAAAAGATCCAACTCCGCCTTGAAATGTTCACCTTGACATTGTTTTATGCAAGTCTGAAGCGCATGTGATAATTCTGCTGGCGTGAGATGCTCCTGATGATTTCGTTCATTAGCTGGCTTTTTCAGTTCGAGAAAGCGTCGACGATAAACTATAACTCGTATCAACTTCGTGAGTGATGAGTATCTCTTCCAATTTGAGACGTCCAGTATCGCTAAATTAACTTTAATCTCTTCCATTTTTCTTCAAAAAAAGGTGATAACACCTTGTTGAAGAATTACAGACACATCTCGCTTCTGAGCCATGTTTATAAGTTGTTTTCGAGGGTCATTACGAATCGTCTCAGTCGCAGGTTCGATGACTTCCAGCCGTCTGAGTAAGCAGGTTTCCGAAAAGGCTACAGCGCCATAGACCACATCCACAAGCTACGCCAAATTATACAGAAGACCGAAGAGTATAATTTGCCATTATGTTTAGTGTCCGCTGGCTGTCCATAGAAGGGTACTGATCCCTGCACTTACGTATGGTAGTGAATGTTGGGTCTGGCAGAAGAAGCATGAAAGTAAGATTAATTCTGTGGAGATGAGAAGCCTGTGAAGCATGACTGGAGTGACTTTGATGGACAAAATGAGGAATAGTGCGATAAGGGAACGCTGTGGCGTGGTAGAAGATGTAGTGACAAAGATAGAGAAAGGAATGCTGAGGTGGTTCGGACATGTGGAGAGGATGGATGAAAGGAGATTAACAAAAGAGATTTATAAGGCTAGTGTGAATGGTCAAGTCGGTAGCGGTCGACCTAGGCGTACTTTTCATGAACAAGTTGACGTTGTTCTTAAGAAAAGCAAAATCAAAAGTACCTACAACCGACGAGCATGTATGAAAAATGTCATGAAAGTGAACGAAGCGAAAGTTGTATGTCAGGATCGTAGCAAGTGGAGGTAAATAATCTCTGCCTATCCCACCGGGAACAAGGCGTGACTGCATGTATATATGTATGTTTAGCGTTTGTGGACTATGAAAAGGCCTTTGATTTGATCAAGACATGGGCGGTGCTCGAGTCTCTCCAGCGATGCCATATTGACTATCGGTATATCGAAGTGTTGAAGTGCTTGGATAGGAACGCCATTATGTCGGTTCGAGTACAGGACCAGAGTTCGAAGGCGATCACGTTGAATAGAGGGGTAAGACAGGAAGACGTCATATCTCCGAAACTGTTTACTGCCGCAATGGAGGACGCCTTCAAGCTTCTGGAATGGCAAAGGCACGCCATCAATATTAATGGCGAATACATCACTCACCTTCAGTTTACCGACGACATTTTAGTCATGGCAGAATCGATGGAAGATCTTAGCATGATGCTCGAAGACCTCAATCGAGTTTCTCAACGGGTCGGCCTTAAAATGAACTTGGACAAGACGAAGGTGATGTCTAATGCCCATGTTGCGCTGACCCCAGTACCGGTTAGTAACGCGATTCTAGAAGTTGTTGACTCTTACGTCTACCTAGGACAAGTAGTCCAACTTGGTAGGTCCAACTTCGAGAAAGAGGTCAACTAGGCTGGGCAGCGTTCGGAAACCTACGTAGTGTCTTCTCGTCCGAAATACCTCAGTGCCTCAAGTCGAAAGTATTCGACCAATGTGTGTTGTCAGTGATGACTTACGGATCTGGAACGTGGTCCCTGACTGTGGGCCTTATCAGTAAGCTCAAAATAGCGCAACGAGCTATGGAGATTGCTATGCTCGGGATTTTTCTGCGAGATCGAGTCAGAAATGAGAAGATCCGTAGACGAACGGATGCTACCGACATAGCCCAGCGGATTAGAAAGTTGACTTCAACTTGCTAATCCACTTGGCAATGGGCAGGGCACAGCACGTAGAACTGATGGCCGATGGGCCGTAAAGTTCTCGAATAAAGACCACGGACTGGTAAGCGCAGCTTAGGACGTCTTCCCACATGGTGGAACAGACGATCTGATAAGTACGGCAGGAGCACGCTGGATGCAGGCCGCTTACAACCAAACTGGATGGAAATCTAAGGCCTGTGTTCAGCAGTGGACGTCCTATGGCTGATATGATGATGACAATGATGATGATGGCACCTTTTGAAGAGGATAAAACGCGATTGCACGTGATATTGATTCTTTTCTCAATTCAGTACGCATTGGTCGCGATCGTGAAATGTGATCCTTATGGTGGTCAGTTAATTCTGTACAATACCTAAACTTAACAAATTTTGCTAGTATTTATTTTTTAGCACCCTGCAGCAGTGTATACAGCGATAGACTTTTTTCGGAAGCTGACCTTGTATATGAAGATAAGTGAAACCGTTTGTTGCAGCATAATTCATTTAATACCTATTAAGTAGCCAGCTTTACGGGGGAAAAGATAAAAAAATGATAAAATAAAAAGTATTTTCAGCAATATCCGCTTTTGACTACGATAATATGAGCCGTTTTGGCCGTGGAGTTACCAGCTTGAGAACAGTGCTCCACCCTCTCTACTCTCTACCCGTGGTTGCCGTAAGAGCCGGTTAAGGGTTAACAGATCCGGAGGACGAGCAGCAGCGTCCTCTGCAAAATACCATCGATCTGCGCTCGACAACCCGCCTGCCAAGCGTGTCGAGTATTGGCAAAACCCCCCTTTACGGGGGAAGCCTATGTTCAGTAGTGGATTACCAACGGCTGAGATGATGATAATGAATATGAGCCACCATGATAGTTTTATTTCCTCGCCACACACCCTCGCCACGACACGACAGCCTCGTTGGCTCAGATGGTAGTAACTCTGCTTTCTGTGCCGCAGGCCCCGGGTTCGATCCCCGGCCAGGTCAAACATTTGTGTGCATGAACATGTCTGTTTGATCTGTGTCTGGGTGTTATAAGCTTATATAAGTATGTATATCAGTCATCTGGTTACCATAGTACAGGCTTCTAGCCTAGTTTGGGACCAGATGACCATGTGTGGAAGTTGTCCCATATTATTATTATTATATTATTATTTCTCAATAGCACCTAAGGAGTTTGATGAAAAAAGTTTGGTCATAAAAGTACTCAATTAAAAATTAACAAGCGAATAAAAACGTTTTGGTTGAAATGAAGTTTGTTGGAATGGCGGAATATTTTCAAATAGTAAATCTAATAATGTCGTTTTACATTTAATTAAAAGAAATGTTTTCGGTTACTACTTTTTTGATATATTATTACCGGCAAAAAAGTGTTATTTTATTTTATTATTAATATTCATATACGTCACAAGTTTGTTCATTCGTGGCCGAAGGCTCATAGAAAGAGGACAGAAGCCTTTATATTTATTTATCATAATTTGCCTGTAGTGCAGTTTGACTATCAATTTTGTTCTGTAATTAAAAATTGATATATGATAATTTTCTTAAATTTTTTTAATCCGGTATCTGGCCGGATACTTGTCCATTATTCGGTAATTGGCCGAATATTAAATTCGTGCCGGATAGCCTGGATACCGGAAAGTTACCGAATATCCGTTTCATCTCTAATATTAACATTATTGTTTTGAGGATGTATTAAATTCCCTATAAGTCTCGGCGCAAACGGACCATCGACCACAACCACCGGTGGTCGGCAGTTAAGAGCAGTTTACACACGCATTTTCATACGTATTGTAAAGCACCTTTGCGCCAAGCAAGTGTCGTTTACTAAAAAATTAAAGTGATGTAATGAAACTTCAAACTATTCCCAAGGAATATGTACAAAATTACAAATTAGCGGCTAATCAAATATAAATACGTGAATAGTAAGTAGGTATATAATAATGTCGCGCGGGCGGCCAGTACCGCTCCCGCGCCCCGCTCCTCTACCCCGCTCCCTACTCACGGCTCCCGATAGCTAGATTCAAATCTGTTTATTATTAAAATGTTTTTAGTTATTAATCCGCTTGATTTTTTTTTGGATATTTTGCTAGTTGAAAAGAAAGTTAACGGTGTACTTAAATCAATAAAGAAAATAGACTGAGAAATTTTCCACTGCGAATAAAGAGACAATTTTAAAAAAATATATAATTACATGGTTTATTTTTTGGATTTTTATTGTGTGGTTATATGACTTCGATAAAATAGCATTCCCGTTAAAAAATTCGACTGAGCAATTTTCCAGTCCAAGTTACACCAAGAAACATATGTTATAAAAAATTTGGCGATTCTGCTGGGAATTTTTTTTGGATATTTCGTGTATTGTTTGTATAGATTACATGATTATGTCCTGTGAAGAAAGTTCAAACGGAGCATTTTTCCTAAAAAAGATATCATAGAAATAAGATTTTAATTAAAAAAACCTAACTTCTTAAATTTTTTTTTTTTGGATATTTATACAATACCTTTATTTATTGATACTTAATCATGCTATAAAGTTTTTACTGACTGAGGAATTACTGTGGGGGTCCACTATGTTCATTTCCTACACTAAACCTACAATAGTCCACTTTCATAAACATTTTGTATGCAAATGTGGTGGGGTGTGGAGGTCAACATGTTAATATTATACTGTTCAGACTTCCAAACATGCCACAGTTCAAGTGATGTTATGCGCAAATAATGAAACGAAAAGGGGTACTTATGCAGTGAAACTGCATAACATTAGCGAAAGCATACCGCCTATATAGTATAGCGTTGTCTTGAGTTTTCTGTGCCATTAGGTCATGAGATCATTTTTATACGTCTTTATGTGTGACTAGTAAGCACCCTGTGGTTTCAGCCCCTGAAAAGTATTATACCTGTATGTATTCCCAGTGTACCATGTACTTTTCAGCCCAATTGGTTCAGTAATCAGTAGTTTTGGCGTGAAGAGCAAACATACAGACACTCACACATCCATTTAAGTTTTTTTTCATTTACATTTATAATATTAGTAGGAGACGAGAGTAAGATTTTCCAGTCGGTATATTATTGGATTGAAAACCCCAAGGTCACTATAAAAGATAATATTTTGTAAGATACAATATTTTAAATAATTCAATAATATACATGATAATATATTTTTTCTAGTGAATATTTTAAATTTGTAAAGCTTAAAATTTTTTGTTGTAATTCTGCTTGACCTAAGCTGGTGGTCTGACTATCCATTTAGTCAACGGATATAATTGTGTCTGGACTGTAAATATTATGATTATTGTGGGTTTTAAAAGGCATCAGGATGTTACAAAGATTATAATTTTCAGGAAATGTTTTAAGGTTTTGCTATGTGACTAATATTGTATACAATTATTTATAAGTAAAATAGCGACCCGCCCTCTCTTCGCTCCAGGTACCATTATACATATTAAACCTTTCTTTTGAATAAATTGATAAAAACAGCAATAAAATCCGCTGCAAAGTTTAAAAGACCTTCATGCGCACAGACGGCGGGAAGCGCCTTTATTTTATCCTATGTTAAGATGAAACAGCAACAAAACTACATTGGCGGGACTTCCTACTGCAAATCTTCGGAGCACAGTATGATGCAGTTCCCAAATTTATTTCAGAGGGTATGGTGCCATCGCCTTCAAACTACAATCCATGTTATCTTCGCCCAACCCACAACAATCCCGATATATCTCGTTGTCTCATGGCTCACATGATCTAATCTCTTTATATAAATCTAAAGCAATTATAATAGATGAAAGACATTTTTTGGATCTAATTCAGAATGTCCATTTTATCTGCAGAAGTACAAAAAGAAAGGACCATTGAACCTGAGACAAAAGAGACCATGAAATCAGAAACTACAGAAGATTTAATGGAGTCACTGTATTGGAACATTCACGGAGGAAATATGTTTCACTTAGTTCAGTGTCTGTGACTCTATTCTCATTTATTAAGTGTTTAGAATTAACATGTGTGCTTGGGACTCTAAGACTAATTTTATAACAAAAACCTATTCATATGTGAAGACTTACGACATGTAAAGCTTAGTGAATAAATAAATATAGGTAAAGGGAGGGTCTTTTCTTTCAAACAAAAAGCACTATATAATTTTATACATAATATATTTATTTAAAGTTTTTTACATTTATGTATGTATTTTAAGAACAATAAGAAGTCAGAGCCTTGACATAAATTATTATCATTCTAAGGGCATACATCAAACATTCAAATAAGACAATAAATACTATATCAACATTTAAAATAATCAGTGTCCAGTCAACTTCTCCATTCAATCTGGAAAAAAGAAGAATAAATCTAATTACTTTTGTTCACTTTTTCTGTTACAGATGCAGTATTAATGAAGATCTAATATGTATATTTTCTTTCAGGATTCGCTCGAACATTAAATGGACCAATGGTCCAAGTTTGAGTGTTTATTCCATATTTACAAAATATTCAAATCACCTTTTTGTTTTTCAGATGATTCTTCCATGTGCAGCCTTGTTGGCACACGGTCAAGTCCAAGCCATTCTGCTTCTGCCTTTAACGTAAAAATATTATCATTTTACATAATGTTAATGAAAATTTTATTTGGAAGTATTATTATGTGATCAGTAGATTTTGTCTATAAAGAGTCAAGAAGTCATGAGAATCTGTGATAAACAAACAACTGTGATACTTTGTACCTGATATTAAAATGATTGTTATTCAAATTGCATAGTTTCTTTACTTTTAATTCTCCTTTATTTGAGAAAATATTTACTTTCAAATTAGTTATTAATTTAAACATGTACTATAAGATACATAGAACCAACAATTTTTAAAATATTTAAATAACCGATCCAGAAAAACTAATTACTCCCTTACCGAAAGTTCCCATTTGTGCTGGCCGTGCCTTTTGCACCACCAGCAAGATTTTACAGTGAAATATGGATTCATATAATTGAAAATGCAGTTTAAAATTGTTTATTTTATTGTGTTTTAGATACACATTAAATACAAAATTGGAAAAGTATTAATAATTACAAAGTAGGCCCATAAAACAGTATCTGATTATAATAATTTGTAATATGGCATACTAGCAACAATATTAATTTTATTGATTATACTCGTTAATAAAGTTACGATACAAGAAGCACATGTGTGGATAAGTCCCATCATCAACGCTAGAATAAATCCTTGTTTTATAGGTTATCTCATTGAAACTGTAATAGAAAATGGTTTCCAAAGGAAATAGTACATACGACATAGGTACTTAAAATGAGGGAATGAAATAAACTTCTGTAAACGCTCAACTGTGAATTTTTATCTATACTAATATTGTAAAGAGAAGACAGTTCAAAAAATACTACTGATTTAAAAAAATCTATTATGAAAAGCCAATGACGTTGAATTGCTTTGGTATCCTTACTCTGAGTGAAAAGTATAATAAATTCAGTGTGTAGGTATGGGTTCGAAAACTGCAATATTGTAAACCAAAGTATTAATTTGATCACAAAACTCTTACTTACATACTATGTATAATTCACCAGTGGTTACTTATTAAGGTTTGGTCATTATAACAGAAATTAGAGTCATTAATTTCGAGTGTGCTGCGTAAACCAATAAAATAGGTTATATGAATACAATGCATAACGAAATTATTCCTCTTAAAACATTCTTTCTATGCTTTCTGCTACCCCTGCGAAGACAGGGCTAGTGAAAATATGAAATGTTTTCATAAAAAAGTTGAGCATTTACAGAAAGTTTATAATTGTAGTGTTAATATTAGCAAAATTGGTTAAATGGTAGACATCTACAATAAAACACATGTTGTATTACCTCTGTAGGCGTTACTTCATCAGTGTCCACGACGTCTGGGAGCGCCTCCGCGTTAGCTCCGGACTCTTCTATAGCCGCCACTTCCTCTATATCGGCAGGGCAAGTTTGATCCGCTTCCGCTAAATCGCCGTTTTGCATCTCTGTGGAATGAATCAGATCCACCTTCCCGTCTTGACTAGAACGAGCGCTGTTCTCATTCACATCTGCCTGTTCGGTGTCAACGTGCATATGTCCGGGCCACATGTCGTAAGGACAAGAGTTCAGCTGATACAGCTGACTGTCGCTCGAACTGAACAGGTTCAAGGAACCAGCGACGTCCTGCAGTATCGAGGACTCTGGGAGTTCGTTACCGTGTTGCGATTGCTCGCCGTCATCGTTAGCCGACATGAACAGTGGCAAGTTTTCGATGACGTCACTCGATATTTGACAAACTCTCATGCCTTCATACTTCGCTAGGAGATCGAGCAGTCTTCTCTTGGCTCGCTGCGAGTATCTTCCGTCCGGGGCGGCGGCGCTCAGAATCTGCGACGCCAGCGCGTCTAACAACTCGGGTGTGCAATATTCGTCACTTTTTATTACGAGAAAGCGTACAATCTTGGGATCTACCCGCATCGCCGTTCCCGCGCTCACATTCTGACTAGAGACCGAATCGACTTCGTTATAATTATTATTATCGGAGGTGGTCGAGACGGGATCCGGGCGGCTCTCCTCGGGCTCGCTCCGGCTTTGACTCTCGAGAATAGAACTCCACTGAGACAGGATCTGTCTTATCGACTGCAACACTCTCTGGCGCAACTCGTCGGAGCTGATCAGCTGAAGTTCCCTGAACAGCTGAATGAGGAAATCCGGATGCGACTCGTTGACGCCGATCAGCGCCGTCACCTCCGAGTAAACATTCTCCTTGAGAAGATCGAACAGCTTGGAAGTAGACTTGTCCCGGGGCTCGCGGCTCGTCGACGCCAGATTCGGGTTTGGCGCCTCGCTCTGGCTCGCGCTCGCTATGTTAATGTTGCTCGTCTGAGAGTAATCGAGGGCGTAATTTCTGCGGCCAGTCGAGTTCTTCGCCGGAAGTTTCGAGGAGGATTTCTTCTTGGCCTCGGAGGCGGTGAGATTGGAATGCGACTGGATGATCTCGGGGACGTTGAGGTTCCTGGAGTGGGCGGGTTCCTGTCGGTTGATGTTGAGATGGTGCTGGGGCGGGGGCTCGTCGGCGGGCTGGTTGACGTTGAGCACGTCGGGCGCGGAGGAGAGCGACAGGGAGCGTTCGTAGGAGACGTTGTGTCGAGAGGCTCGCGGTTCGTTCTCGTCGGTGTTCCGTTTGTTCGAGGTGGTGGACGAGGAGCACGCGCGGTGCAGTGGGTTGTGAGACCGCTCCACTAGTGGGTGTGGGTGCGCCGATGCGACCATTGACTCTGCGTTCACTTTGTTATTCGCCGACAGTAGATTCTGACGCGAGTAGCTGCAAAACGAACATTGATTCAGACACTTATATTACTAGACTTCTGTTAAGGAGGCGGCGACCGGAGAGTTCCCCATACAAACGTAATTGTTAAATCATTTGAAATAGCATATCTCCAAACATTTAATGACGTTATTCGGAATGAGACGCTAGTTATCTAGGTTCCTAATTATATTTCAGTCCAATATAGAATGTACTTTGGACTGAAATATGATAAAAATCCAAAATATTAGTACCAAATTATAAGTATTTTAGACAAAAATATAATTAGGACCCTAGATATCTAGTATCTCATTCCGAATAACGTCATTAAATTTTGGAAATATGCTCTGATTTCAAATGATTTAACTATTACGTTTGTATGAGGAATTCTCTGGTCGCTGCCCCGTTAAGTTTTAATCGGGCCCTCGTAAAGAACTGACCTGTTATGGCTGTTTATTAGTGTTTCGACATTATATAAATAGTATTAAATATGAGATATGACATTACAACACTTTGAAAATGGATATAAGAAGGATTAATAGTAAAATAAACACTCAAGTTTAATTTGTATGATGCACTCGCATAGCATAGGCTAGGACAATGATTAAGACAGGTATTAGACGTCTTTTACACCATAGGTTTTGCTGTCAGTTTTGTCACAGTCACGGCTATGATCGATGGTTAACCTATCGTGTAATGTGAACATTGACGTCAATCATGGATGAAATTAGTTGTCCATCACTCATGATTGATGGTTTAAGATTGGCCTATGGTCTAGTGGAAGCTTTAGATGTTCAAACGAGGTCAAACACGCACACATTCTCACCATTATTTCGAGCTATCTGAAGAAGACGGCAAATTACAATAAATAAGTGTTATATTACATTACAATACGATATTTAACTTTATTTACAATAGATTTTATGGGTTGCGAGTTTTGCGCTAATATCTGAAAATAATGGAAAATATGTTTATGCATTATACATATACGTAGATACTATTAGTATTACTAAAATAAAACAGAGTAAAAAAATCCATTTAGACTGGCATAAAAATTCAATGAAATTTCTAAAATTATCTTAAATTGATGTTGTCTTCAAAATTGTAAATTTTTCACTTACAGTCTACGAATGCAAAATGCTTTATTTGACGAGGGGTCAATACCCTTTAATGCCAATTTATATGGTTCTTACTATAATATAAAATATTTTAAAGCATTTTACCTTCGGAAATTATCCCAATAGTTGTTGGCCCGGTTTCCCGGCGGGACTTGATTATTGAGAGTATGAGACGCAGTTTCAGCGCGCCAACGCTCTTCCAACTGTAAATAACGTAGAGGGGTCAGCATTTTTTTTTTGATAGCTTGGATTGGCCACCATCTATCTATTCAGCCCATTTTCACCCCCTGCTGCGCATAGGCTTCCTCTGGTATGTTGTTGTTTATATATATTTATCCGTCAATTGTTCATGTAAATTATATAGGGTCAATATTTTAAATGGGTCTTCAGGGCATTCTCAGAAATTACACTGAATTTCGAAAAATGGTGAAAGGAGTCATGTGACCGATTTAGATAAAAACTAAAACCTATTCGATTAATTTTTAATGATTACTGGGATGGAACGGGTTGATTTTGAAAAAATAATCCCAACTGTATTATTGCACCATCTGACAGTGTCATCAATAAGGAGACTCCTCCGAAACGGCTTCACCGATTTTTATGATTTTTTTGTGTATATTCGGTAGGTCAATAGGTCAAACTACCCTATTGAATGCTCCAAAATTTTTTTTTCACATTACAATTATTTTACAATTATGAAACAGTATATATAGGTAATGTATCTCACATGGTTGAGTTGTTCCCTCAGCTGGTGTATCTCTCGTTGTTGCATGACCAGTTGTTGCCAGCACCACGCGCCCCACAGGCTGCAACCACAGCCGCAACCGCCCACCATTCCTGAGGGGAATTGTACGTAGCTTCACACAACTAGCTGACATCGACCATTTAGGCCCCCTTATTACGAACAGCAGTAGAAGCGTGGAAAGCGTTTAATTGCTTAATGTCTGCTGTCAAACGCCATACAAAAAATGACGTTTGACGGCAAAATTTATTGCTTGTTCGTTATACCTAGAGAGTCTAGACCCTGGGTGGTCTAGACTCTAGACCACGGTCTTATACAACGTGGGAGAGTTGGTGTGCATACGTGTCCCGCGTTTACAACGCCTTTTGCCATCAGACGCTGTTCATCACCCATTTTCAAAGCATGAATAAGAATTTCCCGAACGTTCTGTCCACGTCTGATCCGCTGCGAACGTATTTTCTAGAAGCACACTGACCTCCGCGTGGGATAGCGGAAGACCATCCCCACCACCTTCCCACGTCGATCTGGATCTACAGATCTTAATGGTTACAGCCGCGAGAGGCATGACTAGAAAGATATACAACGAAGACAGAAAGAATATCATTCAGGCATACAGTCTCTTTTTCTATCATACGAACAGTCGCACTGCGCACCGACTCTATCGATAGCAACGACGAGCGGTAGTCGAATAGGGACCGGCAAGCGCAGAGTAGGACGTCCACCCAAAGTGGACGATCTAAGGACGGCAGGCTGCTTAAAACTGGACTGAATGGAAATCTATGGGGGAGCCCTATGTTCAACAGTGGACCTCCTATGGCTGAGATGATGATGGTAATTGCAGCGGCGAAAAAACAAAACAAATTATATGACGCACTAAAACGCAAACGCAAATTATATGTCACAACTAAAAGTGACCTTCGTTGCCTGTCGCCTGTATTTAAGGCCATGGTCTAAAAAGATAGCCTGCATTTAAATCGGTGTGCAGTTGTGCAAACAGCAATCAAGTTTGCCGTTTTATTGCAGTCATTTGAATTGCTTTGCAGTCGGAGTGCGGTTAAAATGCAGGCCGTCTATCGAGGCTCTGGACCCTTACTCGTGCTTGTGCATATCTATCAAAATCTCACGAAATAATTAGATATGAAACATGTAGATATGAATGCATTACATAACATAACATACATTCACGCCTTTTTCCCGAAGGGGTAGGCAGAGGTGTACCCAGGACTCAGTCCCATAGTAGATACACCCACATTTCGCCAGTATGTTATTGGTCCCATGTAATAGGGGGCGAGCCTATTGCCATATACCGGGCACAGTTCCAGACTCGAGGCAGCTATTGAGATAATTCCTAATGGAAAAATCCAATATTTAGCACTATGCCTGATCTGGGGATCGAACCCGGGACCTCTTGATTGGCAGTCGAGCATGCGCCCACTACGCCACCGAGGCAGTCAATGAATACATTAAAGAATCTTATAAATTAAAAAATATTAAACAAAACTAATATTATAAATGCGAAAGTTTGTGAGGACGGATGGATGGATTTTAGTTCTCTTTCACGCCATAACTACTGAACCGATTGAGCTGATATTCGGCATGTAGGTAGGTTAGAATCTGGAATAACACATGCGGTACTTTGTTCCCGATATTCCCACGGGAACGATGTCTACGCGGGTAAAACCGCGAGGCGCCGCTAGTCAATCCTCAATTGCTCTTCGTTTATTATACACACTTCCAACTTTATAATCCATACATTTGTTCATGAAAAATCGCACATTTTCCACGCTGAAAAACGGTCTTACCATAAGGCATAATCATATTGAAAGGCATAGACGGCGGGAAGGACATTTGCGGTGTCCCGAGCAATCTCTCCATTGTTTGCGAGTGGCTGTTTTGCGTGAACTGATTTGTTCGCATGTCCTGTAATCAAATTATTAACTGTAATACATATTTCTTTTCATCATAATATTAACATCACGCCCTTTTCCAGAAAGGGAAGCCAGATGTAGACCCAGTACTCAGTCCCATAGTAGGTACACCCACATTTCGCCAGTATGTTATTAGTTAGTAGTAGTACATTTTGTAGTGGTAGGCCGTTTTTGCAGGGGGCCGCCTGGGGAAGTACCACACCTTTGCCAGTTATTCATCCGCCAAGCAGTAATGTGCAAACATTACTGTGTTCCGGTATGAAGGGCAATGTTACCAGCGAAATTACTGGGCATGACGTGATTCAACAACTAATATCTCAGAGTGGCAGGCGCAGTGCAGTGCCGCGCAGAATTTTTGAATTTTAAAATCTGGGTGGCACTGTGTCTGATATGGGCAATCATGTTGCTTACCATCAGGCACCTGATTTGCTCGTCTTGTCACACACTATCATAAAAAAAAAGTCCCATGTAATAGGCTCGCCCCCGACCCTATTGCCATCTACCGGACACAGTTCCAGACTACAGGCTGTTATTGAGATAATTCGTAATAAAAAAATCCAATAACACTGCTTGACCTGGAAATCGAAATCGGGACCTCATGATCTGCATTCGAGCTTACGACCACTATGCCACCGAAGAAGTCTTATTGATTACTAGCGGCCCGCCCCGGCTTCGCACGGTAGCAGAAGTAGGTATAGTGAACGTTTAACAGTAGTAAATTCGTGATACATTGTATTTTAATAGATATAACCCTAATGGTTTACGCAGCGCACGCAAATTAATGACTATTTCTGTTACAATGACCAAACCTTAACACATGTATAAATTTATCGTGGGCTATTTTGAAGATATTGATAAGTACTACAAACCCCTAGTACATTACTTTAATCTATCACCAATAGTTTTCACACCGCATGAAAAATAATCACTGCTTCGATTATTGTGACTAAACCAGAAAAGATGGATATAATCTATGTATATTGTTTTGTAGGTATTGATAATTACTACAAACCCCTAGTACATTACTTTACTCTACCACCAATAGTTTTCACACTGCATGAAAAATAATCACTGCTTCCATTATTGTGACTAAACCAAAAAAGATGGATATAATCTATGTATACTGTTTTGTAGGTATTGATAAGTACTACAAACCCCTAGTACATTACTTTACTCTACCACCAATAGTTTTCACACCACATGAAAAATAATCACTGCTTCGATTATTGTGACTAAACCAAAAAAGATGGATATAATCTATGTATACTGTTTTGTAAATATTGATAATTACTACAAACCTCTAGTACATTACTTTAATCTACCACCGATAGTTTTCACACCGCATGAAAAATAATCATTGCTTCGATTATTGTGACTAAAACAAAAAAGATGGATATAATCTATGTATACTGTTTTGTAGGTATTGTTATGTACTACAAACCCCTAGTATATTATTTTATTCTACCACCAATACTTTTCAGAGCGCATGCATATAATGTTAGTTTCGAATATTGTGACTAAACCAAAATAGATGGATAAAATTTCCATGGACTATTTTGTAGATATTGATAAGTACTACAAACCCCTAGTACATTATATTATTCTACCATCAATGGATTTCACAGCGCACGCAAATTTATGAATATGGTAATTATATTATGTGGCACCTTGGTTCACAATATTGCTGTTTTCTTACGGATCCCTATTTTTTTTCAAAATCTCATATAGCCTATGTCACTCACACTGAATTAAGTTATCCATAAGTGAAAGAAATTTTTTAAAATCGGTCCAGTAGTTTCGGAGCCTATTCGTTACAAACAAAAAAACAAAAAACAAAGTTTCTCTCTTTATAATATTATAGTATAGAAGTATAGATAACAAAAACATTAGTTTTTATGTTATGGAGTACACTACATACAGTCACGCCTTGTTCCCCTTAGGGCAGAGACTATTTCTTTCCATTTGCTACGATCCTCATACGACTTTTGCTTATTCCACTTTCATCAGATTCTTCATAAATGCTCGTCGGTTGTGGGTACTTTTGACCTGTGGGGCTATTGGCGTTCTCGGTGACTATCACTTTAGTGACTATTATCTTGATTTGACATCAACTACATATGTCAAAGTCAGGTTACTAACCAAAGACATTATGATAAACTTACTAAGTAGACTGTGCACTGTGTCGGTCCCGAGTGAGAACCACTCGCAGTGTCAATCCTTTTCCTTTTCTCTCCTCCAAATTTGACAGTGCACAGTCTTGTTAGAAAGGTAAAACGTCTTTGTAACTAATTCAAACCACATAACACAAAGACTTAAGCCATCAGGCAGGCAACGACTGGTGATTATGAAGAACGCCAATAGCCTCAGGTCTTTACTTTGAACAAGAATTTGTTCACGAAAAGTATGTCTACGACCCCTACCGACTTGGCCATTCACACTCGCCTTATAATCTAAAGAGTAATTTCGGGAATTTGTTTCTTAAATACATCGTCAAAATTACAAAGAAAAACTACATGCGCTTTTATAGGTACATGGGTCTAAGACTGGGCGTTGAGAGAGCGCGTCAGTTCGTCAGTCAGTCAAGACTTTGATTTTTGAGAAGATGTATAGAAGATTTATAAAATACCTGATTAGACTTTGTGTTCCAACAAGGTGGTGGTAAGTGCGGGTATGGGTTGATGCCAGAGTTTTCAACTGAAAAAATATTATTATTCTTACAAAAAATATATATACATAAAATATCTTCAACAATCATCATCATCATCACCTTAGCCGTCCCCGTAAGTGGAAGGCTTATTTTGCCAATACTCGCCAGGCCTTGGTAGGCGGGTTGGCCCGTCCTCTGAGTCTACTAGTTGTTTTCAAAATCAATCAAGGTGAAATAATTCCTTTCAACATTCTCCGAAATGCGCCGCCGTATTTTTTTTTGGTAATTTGTTAACCATAGACTATATATACATTACATTATATTGAAAAACCACTTACTGTTTTGAGCTGTCGGTGGCACCATGTTAACGTTGGTGGACATTTCCGATCTAGACTCATGTCGTATATTCTGATTTGTGTTCGACGGTCCCGCCTGAAATTAAAAAAATACTTATATTTTAATTTGGAAAGTTTGTCGGTATGTCTGTTACCTCTTAACGTCAATACTACTAACTTACTTAATTGCGGTTCAGTAGTTTGGGCTGGATGGTATATAATAAAAGAATAACTCACAATGTTGTCTTCTGAGAGTCTCTCCTGAGTTTGTCTCCGACGCGGACGATTCCTCTGGTTCTTGTTGCGTGAAACACTAAAACACATACATGGGTATTAGAAACTTTGAATTTATGTACAGCGCTACAGAAATGTCATTGCAAGGATCTCTCCTCCGTTGGCCATATGGCGTGCAGTAGGCTTTATACGTTATTAAAAACTATTTTTCACACGCAACCGCTGACATAAGGTTTACTGCATTTGATTGCGACTCCAGCTCCCACGTAATAGTGCAATTCAGTTCGCACAGCGCCTAACTAATTATTGTTATATAAACCTATAAGCTGCCTCTCTTTCTGTCGCGTATCTCTCTATCTGTTCTCTCTGTCTAAGCCCATTGAATTTTAGCGTCAAGACCGGCGCCCCGGCTACTTGTAGCTTCATACCTATAATGCAGAGTGTCCCAGGCCTGACCGAACACCAATAAAAGCTAAAATTCACTGAGTACCGGAAGTAGAGTAGGGCCATTCCGTAGTGCTATAATACAAAGATTAGGATAAAATAGTGTAGGAATGACATCTTGCTGCGCTCATTACCGGCACATGATCAGTATCTTTCTTTAAGCAGAAACTTCTGCATAGCCACCAAGCAGCACCTTCCAAAGAAACGAATGTAACCAAACCAAATATTGTATACATAAACTAGCAGTTGAAAAAATTAAGCCCTAAAAGGCTGATGCAGTCTTATAAAACAAAAAATGTAGCGCCATAGCAAGCCAGCTCGCACACTTGTTTGTGAAGTTCTACCTTGAGTGGATGGAAAGGGTTTTTGTACTAAAAGTTCGATCTGTAACCACTAATCTCGCCCCTAACTGCTTGTACACTGACACATTCACTTTTTTTTTCTAGGTTTATGGATGTCAATGTGTGCGTGCCGTCATGTTTGTATAGGCGGGCTGGCTTGCTGTGATGCTTCACTTTTTGTTTTAGAAGATTCCGTTTTTTTTTCTAGGTTCATGGAGAAATCTTAAATGTTTTGATTACCTATCGCTGTCGCTGCCGTAGTTGCTAGTAATATGAGATGGTATCGCCGGCATCGGCCTGCCTAGAGAACTTTCACCGCTTGCCTGAAAATATATATCAAACTTTAATACAACTAGCTACGCCGCGTGTTTTCACCCGCGTAGATTTCGTTCCCATTGGAATATTGGGATAAAAGTACACTATCTCAAGGTCCTATTTCCTATTTCTACTCAAAATGTATCAAAATCGATCCAGCTTTTTAGGCATGAAGGTGTAACAGAGTTGCTTACATTTTTAATCAAAGTATAGATTATCATATTTTTTTTTAATCATGTAAAAAAAAGGGCTTTGTCGCTGATTGCGAACATGCCACCCTGGTAGACACAGATTTTAAATATACTTAAACTCTACTAATTAATCTGTACAGCTTTCTTGCGGCCTCAGAAAGGTTCCGCCAAAATAACATTGCATGTCCCCATGTCCATGCTGGATAAATTACACATATTTCTAATATTATCATTCCGGACACATTCCATGAGCACATGATGTATATCGTCCACAACTCCGCAAGTCTCGCAGTAGATTATCATTTGTATATTAATATTATAAAAGGTACTTGGATCAATATTAACATAATTTATGGCACTTTAGAACCTTAAAACACACTTACGTAACTCCTTTCCGTGCTTTAACTGGTACATTATTGAGCAACGTGACGTTATAGTATGTGCAATAATGGAATCTTTAAAATAATATAGACTATAATAGATATATGAATGCACAGAGTTTAGCTAACTTCATTTCAAGCCGTGCAATAATACTATTTTAGTGAAAAGTGAACTTACTCTGAAGCTCTCCATTTCCCTGGAGTTTTGTGAGTCCATCAGTAACTGTTCAGATCTCGAATCAGGTTCTTCTTGTTCGCTGTAATAGGAAAATCGGCCATTATAAAAAAATTGCTAATCTATATAATTTATATCAATACAGGTTATAAAGGGGTTTAGAACTAAAAAGTCACCTGTTATAAGATTGGTTGACCACAGACGCGGTATGAGATTCAGGTTTGCTTTGAGTTTCTTGTGCTGCAACCAACACCTTCTGAAAAAAATAAGTGTTATTGTTTACATGGCAAAAGGGATAGCCATGAGGCACGCTATTTTGATGGTCAACCTATCGTCTATTGTGATTGACTTCACTTTAGTATCACTTATGATTGATTGAACTGATTGACGCCTTTGAAGTATGCAGTATCTGCCCTACCAATCATAATGATTCAAAATGGGTTTGTCGGATACGATGACGTCACGCGGCCAGCGACCTAAGCGAGGTAATAGAGTAATAAATTAATTATGTGCAATAACTTTCTAAATACTTATTGTATAGAAGTGAAATGTAAAAATATTGGTTTTGGAATAACGGCTTCTATAATGGTTCTATAGGGTAATAAGTTGTTAAGGCATACATATGTATGCATAGTGTAGGGTTCGATACTTAGACACCTGAACAAAACTCTTCCAATCCCAAAAACAATCCGGCTACTAAGATACAGCGCCATCTATTTGCAAACTACAGCAAACACGAAGGAGCTTCTAGTCCCTTGCGCAAAGTATGTAAATATGCAGTAAAGTGGCCATGACTTGATTGCGTTAACTTAGAAGTATGATTTTTTTGTTGTCTGAAAGAGATCGCTCTTAGCGATAAGACCGTCCATTGTTACACTAGTTGTTATTAATTTTTTAAGAAGTTTTTGTTGTGGTGTACCAATAAAGCGTCTATCTATCTATCTGAGCCAACGAGGCTATCCGGTTGTTGGAATGTCATCATCATCATAATCATACATTCACGCGTTTTTTTCCCGAAGGAGTAGGCCGAGGTGTACCCAGGACTCAGTCCCATAGTAGATATAAAAACATAAAACATACATTCACGCCTTTTGCCCTAAGGGGTAGGCAGAGGTGTACCCAGAACTCAGTCCCATAGTAAATACACCCACATTTCGCCAGTATGTTATCTATACTAATATTATAAAGAGAGAAACTTTGTTTTTTTGTTTGTAACGAATAGGCTCCGAAACTACTGGACCGATTTTAAAAATTCTTTCACTTATGGATAGCTTAATTCAGTGTAAGTGCCATAGGCTATATGAGATTTTGAAAAAAAATAGGGATCCGTAAGAAAACTGCAATATTGTGAACCAAGGTGTTACATAATATAATTAACATATTCATAAATTTGCGTGCGCTGTGAAATGCATTGATGGTAGAATAATATAATGTACTAGGGGTTTGTAGTACTTATCAATATCTACAAAATAGTCCACGGAAATTTTATCCATCTATTTTGGTTTAGTCACAATAATCGAAACAGACATTATATGCATGCGCTGTGAAAAGTATTGGTGGTAGAATAAAGTAATGTACTAGGGGTTTGTAGTACTTATCAATACCTACAAAACAGTATACATAGATTATATCCATCTTTTTTGGTTTAGTCACAATAATCGAAAAAGTGATTATTTTTCATGCGGTGTGAAAACTATTGGTGGTAGAGTAAAGTAATGTACTAGGGGTTTGTAGTACTTATCAATATCTACAAAACAGTATACATAGATTATATCCATCTTTTTTGGTTTAGTCACAATAATCGAAAAAGTGATTATTTTTCATGCGGTGTGAAAACTATTGGTGGTAGAGTAAAGTAATGTACTAGAAGTTTGTAGTACTTATCAATACCTACAAAACAGTATACATAGATTATATCCATCTTTTTTGGTTTAGTCACAATAATCGAAAAAGTGATTATTTTTCATGCGGTGTGAAAACTATTGGTGGTAGAGTAAAGTAATGTACTAGGGGTTTGTAGTACTTATCAATACCTACAAAACAGTATACATAGATTATATCTATCTTTTTTGGTTTAGTCACAATAATCAAAAAAGGGATTATTTTTCATGCGGTGTGAAAACTATTGGTGGTAGAGTAAAGTAATGTACTAGGGGTTTGTAGTACTTATCAATACCTACAAAACAGTATACATAGATTATATCCATCTTTTCTGGTGTAGTCACAATAATCGAAGCAGTGATTATTTTTCATGCGGTGTGAAAAGTATTGGTGGTAGAATAACGTAATGTACTAGGGGTTTGTAGTACTTATCAATATCTTCAAAATAGCCCACGATAAATTATAACATGTGTTAAGGTTTGGTCATTGTAACAGAAATAGTCATTAATTTGCGTGCGCTGCGTAAACCATTAGGGTTGTATCTATTAAAATACAATGTATCACGAATTTACTCCTGTTAAACGTCCACTATACCTACTTCTGCTACCCGTGCGAAGCCGGGGCGGGTCGCTAGTTGTATATATAGTAGATATGCTGGAATGTATACCTCTTTATTGAGAAGCGCTTCTAGTTCCCTCTGTTTCTCGGCCAGTATAGCTCGCAGTTGCATCTGCCTCCGTTCGACGGGTCCTGGCGCGCCGCTCGGCCCGGCTCGGACGTCTTCGTTCACTTTCTTGTGTTTGCGGCTTAATTCTGTTAACATTTAGTCTCGTTTACTGGAACTTGTTACATAACAAACTGTATTACTCGCACTGAACTCGTAACGCAAATAAGCTGGTCGGGATAAACAGGACCATGGCAAAATCGACCAAACTCACACATGTCATGGGTCCGTATGTTTACAATAAGTTGCCGGACAGAGTTACTGATGCCCAAAGTCTAAATTGCTTCAAGTCTCGATTGAAGCGCTGGCTAGTAGAGTAGACGTTTTATAGTTACGATGAGTTTTTAAATTAAATAATTAAACTGAAATTACATTTATGTAATTATTATTATTATTGACATTACGGTTGTGTAATTAATATGTTACATAAATATTGACACATAAATTAGTTTTATACGAAATAAATGAACTATGAACTAATCCGATAGTGATTTTATCGCTAAATCACAATGACTGTCACGAGTGGTGGACGTTTTCTTCATCCAATAAATGAATATAATAAGGTACAGATGTGAAAGACACCCAGAAAAATCTACCTAAAAGACCATGATTAATGCATTCGGCTAGTTTTTATTGGATCGTCAGACTTCAAACATGTCATGTCATGCGCAACATTAAATGTAACGAGAAACGAAAATGGGCTAGGCTATGCATGAGAAATACATTGTAGAAATATTGTTATTTAATACCTTTGTTATTAGATAAAACGTCTTTGATGCGAGCGCGTTCATTCATTATCTTCTCAGTCTCCATCCGCAACTCTTGCGCTAATTCCTGCAGTGAGGCAATTTTAGCTTCGTGGTCTGTTAAAATAAAGGGCATATTAATTTAAAAAACAAATTGGCACACATACAAGTAATTAATGTGTGTCAAGTCACACCCCGGACACTCGACTCAATCCCCATACAAAAGCCGCGCTATAACTACTTATTACACAGACACTGCACACTGCAGACGCGCAAGGAGTGTACGTGAGGTGCGTTCCGAGCTTACTGGGGCTAATAAAGAGCTCAATCTCCCTCGCGGGTTAAGGCCCGATTGGGGGGTGGATGACAGTGTCCATACTAAACGTATAATTATTTTATGTTTGGGGCATGTCGGAGGCCTTGTAGGAATCTTGGCGACCTGAAACTCTCATAATATGGGTTGTCCACATAACCCATATAATTTGACTAGAGTCTAATTGTCTATTTGGGGTAACCAGTTCTGTTAGAATATACATTTAAATTATTTATTCTTGTTTTTTAAGAAAACTCACTTTGATGTTGTTGCGTTTGTTGCGAATGATGCACCATCTGATGATGATTCTGCTGCATCTGTTGCATCTGCTGATGGTTCTGTTGTTGCAACTGATGGTGCGATTGTTGCATCTGTTGGTGGTGTTGTTGTAACTGTTGCTGCATCTCTTGTTGTATCTGCATTTGGTGTTGTTCGTTGGTGAACTTGTGTCGTTGTGGGAGAGAGTTGCGGACTCTACAGACCGAACCGTCGTTGGACCATCCGCCTACACTTCCACCGCCTTCTGACTTACTACGACAAATAATTATAATTTTAGTAGGTACTTATGATTGTTGCAAATATTTTTGGGACCAGAAGACCGGTGACCCTATTACGAACATGCAATCGCGTAACGACAGCAGTAAATTTTGCTGTCAAACGTCATTTTTTGTATGCCGTTTGACAGCAGACATTAAGCAATTTAAACGATTTCCACACTTCTGTTGCGTCCGTAATATAGGGGCGGTGCGGGTATAACAAACTTTCAATCGCGGAGAAACAACGTAACGATTGCTATCAAACGTAAGTTTTTAATATAAATAAATTGTCAAGGCAAAATTGGGTAAGTGTACCTAGTGTAGGCCCCAGGAGCTTTTAATCTAAAGGTAATGAATAGCACCTATCGGGTCCATTTTTTTAAAGTCATCTATACATCTGATTATACTATTATTTCACGACATTATATCGGTAAAGAACTTTACGGAATAGGAAAATAAGAACTTATTCGACACGGAGAAGGCTACGAGACCATCTGCTCTGCTTACTAAACTGCTTTAACGCCGTTTTCATAGAAAATTGTAGACGAAACGCATCATTCACGGCTTCACAGTAAGAGACATAATATAGTATAGTATAATATAGTCTCATACATTTCAATACAAAGTACACTTGTTAGGCTTTGGTTGTTTGCGTGGATTGTATATGTCTAAATGTCCGCTATTGTCAACACAGAACTTACTTGTCATGAATATTGGAGTGACTCGACATTTCCCTGAAAGAGTCATCGTGGGCGCCCGATATTTGTTCGCTTTCATAGTTTTCTACCGACCGCATCAGATCTAAAACAAAAAATATCATAAATTTTTTTTGTCAAAGAATTTTCCTGTGAAATTATTACACATATTAGTGTTTTGTATTCTATGCTAAACCTAACTTTTAATGTAAAAGTTTAAGTTAAGAATTATCAATTTATTTGCGTGTTGACTTGTAACATTTTCTGTTATCACTAAAGAACTTGAACTAGAATCAGATTTTATACAGCGTGTTACAAAAAGATGTAGTAATACTTAAGGGGGTGCATCTAACCGTCAATTTAAACGCACTTTAAAAGAGTTGCGATCGCAAAAAAATGACGACTTCCCATACAAATTCCATTTTATATGGGAATTAGAAAAAATATTTTGCAAATTTCTTTTGAAAGTTGTTCTGTTTGAAGGGTAGATGCACCCCGTTAAGTATTACTAAACCTTTTTGTATCACGTTGTATACAAATGTGTTATAGACATGTAATGGATATGTGCCACGTTAAGGTTAAACGTCACCCATATAAAATGAAAATACACAGATATGAAGATATGGGGAATAATTTTCCACTCAATTGGCTCTAGATCCTTTATTTGCGCGAAAACATAATTTGTTAAAGAAAACCAATACGGTGATATATTGCTATTAAAAAAATTGCATATGGTTTTTTTTGCTATAACAAAATAACATAAAAACTACTTTTTTTACAATGTTTATACATATGAAGAAACTCGCAAATAAAGACCAGATCTAGAGCCAACCAAACAATTGCGTGGAAAATTATACCCTATTTCGTCGTATCTGTGTATTTTCATTCTGTATGGGTGACGTTTAACCTTCCTTAATGGAACAAGGCTAGCTCTCTATTACACGGGACTTAGTGTACACCTACTATGGGACTGAGTACACCTCTAACTAACCCTTTGGGGATGTTACGAAAGAGAGTGTTTGGGATATGGAAGGACGTAAGAGAAGAGTTTTTGAAGTATGCTGAGCAAATGATGAAGATAATCGGGAATACAATGTGTGACGTTAATTACAAACAAGGTCAAGGTGCGATGTGGTTATTTTCATTAGACAGTTACCTTTGGTTTTCTGCAGAGCAGTTTTAATAGCCTTTATTTCCATTAGCTTAAAAGGATCTTCATTTTTTATATTGCCGCCGGATTTGTTACCTGAAATGTCTATTAATTATTTAATTTTATCCTCCAAGTATATGCTTTGTAATTTATCGAATATTTTGCATTTGTAAGCTTTTGAGTGTTTTCCTCTAAATATACATTGTATATATTAAAATATGTGTGAATATTGTTCCATTTTCCTAACGCAAGTTGTCAAATAGGACCCCCAAGGCCAAGGGTGACATCTGGTTTCAGAAATTGTCGTGAAAATCCTCATTTTATAATAATTAGTTAGGTTGTACTTGTATGTATGATATTACATTTACGCGTTGGTCCTTCGTCGGCACTTTCTTCTCCGGAGCTGGAGTACGTGTTATGAGTACTTCCAATATGTGTTGCCATTTGAAGTTTTTGGAACTCTGAAACCTGTAAAAGAATGTATAGTAAGTATTCGACCACGATAGCAATAGGAAAACGACCAACAGCTAAATCATAAATCATTTATTTGTCTATAAAACTTTTAACAATTAGTAAGTGGACGCCCTGACTCCTGGAAAAGCGGAAGCTGTGGACCAAAAGGCAGTTCTTCCCAGAATTCTTGTAGTGTTTTGTAGCTACATAGTAAAATATATATAAACATGCATTTAATGGCTGGACGTAATGGCTTTTTTCCTCACTCAGCCTGACTGGACGCATCAGCTAAATATATACGCCTTATAAATCTCTTTTGTTATCTCTTTCCATACATCCTCTCAGCATTCCTTTCTCTGTCCTTGTTACAACATCATCTAACACGCCACAGTTCTTGTTCCCTTATCGCTATATTCTTTTTTTTGGTAAGTGTTAGCTGTTCATGTCGCCCAAATTAGAACTACGACCTGTAAGCCGCCATTATGAGGAGTCAAATTCTCCACAAGCATTCATCACCATTCAAACATTTCTCATACTATATAGGTAGATTACTAGCTGTGCCCCGCGGTTTCACCCCTGTATGTGTTATTCCAGGGTCTAAACTCGGGATGAAAGAACAAAAAACATCCACCCTTTCTCACAAACTTTCGAAAATATTGGTGGGATATAAACTGTGGAATGGCGCGGTCTTCTCGTTGAGCTACAATAATATGGGGATTTTCAAAAGGGAGAGGAATAAAGAATTGAATAGAGAAGGAAGTGGGAATAGTCTTGATTGGTCGGCAACATACTGGCAATACCCCAGGTGTTGCAAGTTGCAGGTATACACACGCAGGCACACCGTCTGCTTGTGCCAGCGTAAAAAAGTAGGATATCATACCAAACCCTCCATATGTTGTTTCTTCATCTGCAGCTCCTTGAGTTTGATCTGCAACATTTGGCCGCGCGCCGTGAGCTCTACTTCATCACCTTCGTCGTCACTGTTGCCGCCGCCCGCCGCTTCCTACAACAGTTTAATTTTAATTAAATACCCACCAACCATGATATCTAATTTTAAATGGATGTGGGCGATAGCGTAGTGTTAAGGTGATGAAACACTTTAGGAAACAGAACATCGACTCGATGTTTTGTGACAACAAACCCACTCGCCATAAACGTCCAATTTAATCCCAACAAGTTTTCAGTGCCTTTTTATTTTTCCAAGATGTTTTTTTTTGTGCAGGTTTTTATACATGAAAACTCGTTTGGATTAAAACAGATTTTTTAAGGAATGTTTGTATTATTATTTTCTAGAACCTAGTTGTCTTTATTTTACGTAATTGCATGTAGTATTTTTTATATCTTCAAAAATGTGGGTACGTGTGAGCGAGAGGGCGAATTTGCTTTGGACAGCGCCTTAAGGAGGTACATCTACTCGTCAAACTGAACCACTTTCAAAAGAAATAATTGCGAAATCAGCATACAAATATTTCGATTTCCCATATAAAATGGATATTCCTCCTAAAGTACTACACATTTTGTAACAAGTTGTATATTCAAATCATACAACAGTAACAGCTGGCTTCCTTACCTCCCCACTAGCGATATTCCCATGTGAGTTGGAGAACCGTTCATCTTGCGTGGCCTCGTCGGCGGGCGCGTGTAGAGCCTCACTAGAATGTGGTAATGTAGTCGCGACGCCGATCTGATTCGCCGCGTACATACGGCTTGTGTGGTTGTAACCGTGGCCTTGATTCTGTAACATCATTTCATCATCATCATCAGCCGGAAGACGTCCACTGTTGAACATGGGCCTCCCCCAAAGAACGCCATAAACTATTCATATGGGGGATTTTGCGATCACCACGTTTGACAGCTTGCTGGCTTGGTGATCGCAGTAGTTGGAATACTTGGTGCCGAAGAGTGCTGCTGCCCATTCTGTGAATGTGTCCCTCTGCCGGGTCTCACGAGTCCCACGGGATAAAAAATGGGTGGCCCTATTATAAAGCCGGAACCACACGACCAAAACATAACACACGAACATTATTTGTATGGAATTATCTATTGTCACGCCTTTTTCATGAAGATGAAGGTGAATGTATGAACATAACTTTGTTCTCATTTTATTCGCATTTTTCTGCATTTTGTAGGGCTATATCAGGGAAATGACTTATACTTATAAAAGCATTGATAAACGCAAAGCATTTACACTGTAATAACATTAAGCCTTTTTCCCAAAGCGATAGCCACAGGTGTACCAGGATCCAATCTCATATTAGGTACATCCACACTTCGCCAATTATATTACTACATTTTTTAATATTTTTTTTTTATGATTGTGAGTGACAAGATGAGCAAATCAGGTGCCTGATGGCATCATGATTGCCCATATCGGACACAGTGCCACCCAGTGTTTTAAAATTCAAAATTTTGCGCGGCACTGCACTGCGCCTGTCACCCTGAGATATTAGTTGTTGAATCTCGTCATGCCCAGTTTTCGCTGGTAACATTGCCCTTCAGACCGGAACACAATAATTTTAATAGTATGGGAAAAGTATGTAAATCAAAGGACAAACCTGGATCCCAGAATAGTTGTCATGAGATGTGGACGGCTGGTTTTCTTGTGATTGTCTGTCCCTCTCTCTGTTCATCTCCTCCAGTTGCTGCTTCGTCTCTTCCTAATGACAGAAGATAAGAAATTAATGACTATCATAACATTACGAAGTGGAAAACCTAAAAGGACTATACACTGAAGCCATTGACAGCTGGAGACATTTCATGTGTGCATACGAATCCACATTGCAGACAAAAAAGCAACCAAGTGTATAGATAGATTATAGAGTGAAGAAAGCAACTCCTACTTGATACTTGAGAAGTCGGTTTTGCTGCTGTTTCAAGGCAGCTAAACGCATCTGAGACATTTCCATCTTATTTTTGATCTCGTTTTGCCAAAGTTCGTTCTCGCTGTACGCAGATCCGTTACTTTGCACCGACACTGGTCGAGTCACAACTTCCTAAAAATTTATATTTGTGTTAACACATGCATGATATTTACATATTGTTAGTGATCAGTAAAAACAATATCGAAAATCAGACAACATTAAATTACGGTATATTACAGACAGAATTTATGTGAACAGTCATACAGGTTTCACATTACACTAGATGCCCATGTTGGAAAATGGAATCATAAAACGGGAAAACCGATAATGATATGCTATCTCGCGATAGAGTCGCTCTCGTTGTAGCTACAACTACAAAAGTGAGTGAGATAGCATATAATGATCGGTCCCATCTTCGACTCAAACTGCCAATGTTGGTGTCTAGTATACTTAGTTAAATCGGGTGAATGTTGAAAGAAGTTACAAGCCAAACGCATTAAAGGTTGATTCACAAATACTCGGGACACAGGACGGGCTAGTCTAGTGTCAGATACAATCTATCAGTGTAATCTTCCATAAAATGACAACTTAACCCGTCCCACACCCCCTTGAGTGTGTAAAGCAACCTTAAGATCATATCTATGTTACTGACGATATCAAAAATCGGTAGGTTACGTATTATGTAGGTTATTTCTATATCACATGCTAAGTTTCAGTCCATAGAACACACGACGCGGCACACAATACTAACAGGAACCTGTTCATCAGATAGAATGGACTCTTTGGAGTTTTTCATTTCTTCAATACGAGCTACTTTCTCCACGCACGATTGTATGTTTTTAAGCAGTTTAGCGTTCGCCTCGTCATCTTTAGTATCATTTTTAGATGTTTCCACTGATTTATCCTGGGTCTCATTATCTTGGGTTACAACCACTGGCATAGCTTCGGCTGTGACTTCATTTGGTTTGACTTGAACTTGACTCTGATTGTCGTCATCTACTTTGTGCAACGCTTTGTTCAATTGTTCATTCTCAATATTTGTTACTTTCTTCAAATTGTTTATGATGCTATCATTATTTTTAACACTTGATTGAGTGTCTACAGGCACCTCAGTTATTTCTATAGCACTTATAGGTTGCGTAGATTCAGTTTCTTCGGCCGGTACCTCAATGTTATCAGGTTGCCTTTCAGCTAATATGTCTTCCAGTTTAGTTTCGCTTTCTTTTAACTGCTGTACCATCTGTATCAGTTCATCATATTCTTCTTTAGTGTGTTCAATAAACGCCTAAATTGAAAAGTTCAAATAATTGTCCTATTTAATAAGCATGATCCATGTGATGGTATATACTACCTAATATTTTTAAACTTGTCTAATTAATGAATAGTTGATGTTAATAATATAATAAATATGATTTCGTTACCATACATTTAGGTATGGAAAATAGTGTTATTATAAAACTAGCGTAATTCTCGCGAGTTTGATCCCGTAGGAATTTCGGAAATCCCTTTCTTATTCCTTATCAACATCGTAATAGTAAACTATATGCAAATTGTCAGCTATCAAGGTCCAAGGGTTGGAGCTGAGAGTTGCTGAGTGAATGTGTCAGTCAGTAAGGACTTTATTTTTATATGTAGAGAAGATTATTCAATCATCAGTGAAATATCAAGGCTCGTGAGACGGCGCGGCGCGGCGTAGCGTAACTTCACCAACTTAGGTTTTATTTAAAAATTTGATAAAAATATAACAAACATAGCCGTGAACTAATTATTTATCACTGTTATATGCAGTACAATACGTGCAATGTTTCATGCCTATTGAAAGGTCCCTAAATTGTGTTTTTTTTTGTGGTGTATGGCTAATTCCTTGTAATATTTGCCATCTCATTACAATCTAGCCTAAAGAGGCTTATAAGTAATTAATTTATTCCCCAATTAATCTGAATAAAAATTATAGCATAAGTACCTCATCTTCAGAGTTGCGCATAGTATCAACCAAAGAGGAAGTAACTCGTATGTACTCTCTGATCTGTCCGAGTCGACGTTCTACGGCCACTGCGTCGGGGCACGCCGCTACTATGGCTTCACCTAAAGCCCTTGCCGACTCTCTGTGGACCTATATAACAAAACCGTTTATAAGCATACACATTGCACTAAGGTATTTAAGTTATAGAAAATCACCATAAGCCGGAAGCTGTCCACTTCAGAACATAGGCTTCCCTAGATATATAGAGCGCCATAAACTATACATATGGGGGGATTTTCACCACTCTTGGCAGGCGGCTTGATGATCGCAGTAATTGGAATACTTGGAAACGGAGAACGCTGCTGCCCACGCTCCGAAAATTTTTCTCTGCCGGGTCTCACGGCTCCCACGGGATCAGACAGATGTTATAATGTATGAGGAGAAATCAGGTAATATCAGATTTTGTTTACATTAATTAATTGGTTGAATTGTCAGGTGTGAAGAATGCAGGGGAGTAATAGAATGGATATATAAGATTTCGTATCGAAATCCTAGTACCTACATATTCCTTACAATAAGTGGACGTCAAACTTCTCTCTTTCACCTGTTCGCATAAAAAATCAAGCCTTAAAGTAAATATGTATAGTAATAATTTCACATACATGATTATTATCATTGATATTATTGAAACTGCCTCCATGTCCCTGTTCATACATGTTGTTCATCAAATTGACAGTTTTCGTTCCACTTCTTGAATTGGATATTGGAGGCGTCGAGTTATTATTGTTGCTCGCGTGACCGCCGCCTTCGAAGTTATTGCGAGCTGGATTCAAATTCCTTGTCAAATTGTTTCTATTCTGATTTGGTGCCTGAAAATTGAAAGACTATTTTTAAATGCATGTTGAGTCACAAACAGTGACAATTTTTTTATTTTTGTTTATGATAATAATTACTAGTGCCCCGTTGTTTAAAAATGTAAGCGTAGACGGCGGGAACCGAATTTTCTGACTGCATTTGATCAGCCTGGGTCATAATTCCGTTTCTTTTTAACAACATGTTTATAGTTTAGAGGATTGCTGAAATTGTATATATCTTGAGCTAAAAGGACTATCTGTTATTTCCATAGTCCATTAACATGTCACTGACACAATTGAGATAAAATTGAACATAGGAAATTACAGAATAAAGAACCAAAAAGACTGTACATATTAATTTCCTGTATAAAGTAATCTGTAACTATGGGTAAATTTTATGAATGTTTCTAAAGCATAATAAAACGAAGAAAAATCAACAGTGATTTAGAGCACTTGGATTTTCTATAGGCCCTATGGATTTTGCTACTGTTCTATAATAATAATAATGAATAATAATAAAAAAGCCTTTATTTCCAATATTAACATTAACACTGTCTATAGCATAGTGTATTTAGTTAGGGTGGATAGTACTTAGGTAGCTTAACAATTGTTTAGTCTTTTTTTTGTAATGACATTTTGCCAATAGAAAAAGAAATAAAAAGATACATGACTCACGTTGAACGGTTGTGAAATATTTCCCGCGACAGCGTTCGGCGTCGTAGGATTCACTATCATCACAGCGGCTGCAGCGTGATTGGAATGCGGATTTAATCCTAAAAATTATTGACATTGGTACATTATTGCTACGGTATATTATAAATCATTATAATATGTAATGTTCTGATATAAATTCTAAAAACTAGTTTGGTATGTAGTGAACGGTTTCTTTGCGTTTTACGCACGTTTCACACTCGTGAACCAGTTAAATTTTTTTGATTATGCCATAGGTGACAAACAAGCAGACTGGTGTGCCTGTTGGCTCGCGGCTGCCGCCGTCTATGGATACCTGCAACACCAGGGGTATTAGCAGTATGTTGTCGACCCTTCAAGACTCTATTCACTCTCCTTTTGAAGAGCCCCATGTTGTAGCCTAACGGGAAGACCAGTTTCTGGGTGAACTGCCCTTACACCCTTACATGGTTGAGATTCCGTCGACTCGTACAAAGCGGTTCAAGTCAACATTAATTGTTCGAACTGCCAAGGAATGGAACACCTTGCCGGCGTCATTGTTTCCCGAAAAGAACAATCTGGAGATCTTCAAGTCAAATAGGTATCTTCTAGGCAAGCACGCACCATCGTCGACCGCGTCGTCACTTACCAACAGGTGGGACTACAGTCAAGTGCTTGACTATTCAGTAATAAAAAAAACTGCAAACCTGGATTTTGCAAATGGGTTTGTCAACAAAATTTCACCTACATAATATAAAACTTTGTTACCTCAATACAATACAAAAATAACATGAAAATGCAATTTGGTTTTAAAAATATTATTTGTTGCATGGTGAAAACATGCATTTCGTATAGTTATATAGTATTTTTAATTTTCAATTAAATTTAAAACCTACTTCCATATTCCATACACACATAATATCTGCTTAAAAATCAAGTAATTTAATGAAATACATACCATTTTGCATTTGATAAGGATGCAAAGAGTGGCTAGATAAAGAGGAGCCTGCTCCATCATCATGGTGGTCTGATATTATGTTGTCACGGTTTTGTACATTCAATGGCAAGGCTCTGGGCTGAGGCCTCACTGGTACAAATCGTCCAAATCCACTTTCAAATGATACAGCGTTGTCTGGACACCAAAAAAAAAAGTTCGTAAATCACCAGCTAAACATTTATAATGCATTAAGGCCTTTTAGGAATGACAGCCTGGAGTCTGAAACTGTGCTGGTGGCTCGCCCCTTATAACACAGGATTTAAACACCATGTACCTGGATCCTGGGTCCGTCTCAAGACTTTTAAGAATTGGATAAAATTAATTTTGTCATTATTACTGTTGACATTAATATACATACTGTGTCTTAATTTATAAAAAAACAATAAACTTGGGCTTTAAGGATGATACCTGTAAATAAATCAGACTTTATGTTGCTTAAGGCTAAGCGCGCAATACGATAAAAAATCATTGCGATTTGCGAAATACGAAAAAGAATTGCAAATTTCTGTGCAAAATTCATTTTTGTACTGTGCAGAGTTTAATGTATTTCTTTTGTTCACAGACTTGCAACGATTTTTTATCATAGTGCACGCTTATGAGGAGATCTGTGGATGAACAAAAATTGTTGACCAGCAGATTCGCAAGTTGAATTCGCTATTATTAAAGTCGCTATTATAATGTAAATCAGTACATAGAGGACAAAGATGCCTGGGAACTTCCGCATAGCCACCACGCGGCACCTTCTAAACAAACGAGTGTAACCAAACCAAATATTGTAAAACAATCAGTTGAAAAAATTAAGCCCTACAAGTTTCTTGTGCGTTCTTCTTGTAAAGGTATCTTTCAGAATGCACGGTAGACTCGTTACTGTTTATTTTCATTGACATACAAAAGTGTCAGATTGTGACCTATTTGAATAAATCTTTTTGACTTTGACTTTGACTTTGAAGTGGCAATAGGTAGGGCACATAGTATGTAGAACTGATGGCTGATGGGGCTGTCAAATTCCCAAATGGAGACCATGGACTGGCAAATGCAGAGTAAGGACAGCAGGAACACACTATGCAGGCCACTTTCGACCGGATTGGATGGAAATGATCATGATGATGATGAACTATGTAGGCTAATCCAGTAATGTTGTAGCTGTAGCTAAGATAGTACATAGTACACTCTTTATTGTGACCAATACAAAAAATAGACACATTAGAATTAATGTTATACTCATTATCTCTGTAAGTGATATTTAAAATAATCATGCAATATGTTACAGTAAACAATATCTTACCTATATCAGTTAGTTCGTGATCAGAAGTATTGTTACTTGGCTTCCTTGATTGACCGTAATTTGATCTTGTATTGTATTCAGAAACTGGCACCCAGTCCAGGGAGGTCTATAATAAAATAAATAACACCTTTAATTAATAACCACTGTTACTTTTTGTTTCTTTTAATCTATTTTTACCCAATACGCACATGTTTTTAAAAATATGCCAAATATTTGAATGTGAAGTTTCTAGCTAAATATAAAAATAGAGCACTTATTGTCTGAATATAGCACAAACCTTTTTCCGACTAAATTTTGAAAAGCAACCTCCCATAAGGACTAATCCATGACTAAAATGATTAAGGTACACTGCTTACACTTGTTAATTATTAAAGATTTAATAAAATATGTGAGATAATTGGTGTGATATGTTAAGTCCAGTCACTGCCGCAGACTTGGCAGATGTTCAAATTACAAACTCTCATCCAAAAATAAAACCATGTGTGCATATGAAGCAAACTTCACTCTGGAAACATACTTTGATAGCATCATAACAATAATATATAGGTACTGTTGATTTTAGGTGGAGTGAAACAAAATCCTTTTTTATTTTACTTGTCCTGTGTCATAAATTATAATCACAGACCTTTTAGGTACCTACTCATCATGTGTAAATCCAAGATTATTAGTGAATCTACTCACTTGTATTATTTTTTTATTATGAACTAATCTATTGTCAATAGATTGAGGATTGATAGCTTTTGGGATTTGCAAGCCAAGTAGGGAGTTATGTTAATGAAAGTCAAACAGGTAGGTGTATGGATTATTACACATATTTGTCTAATAACATATTGTTAAAAATTATAACAATAGTTATGACACGTGTGAATTATTAGCAACATACGAAAATAATTATGTAGGTGCATCCTTTAAAGGCATTGAGTTCCCTGCGTTTTTTGTATAAATTACTGGCAATATGTAATAAATGAACAGATCTTAAATTATAAAGTGAGTAAAAGGCTCCTTACCGATACTATATTAGTGGACATGTCTCTCCGTGTTGGTGTAACAGCCTCTTGTGGTACATTACAATTGTTTCTCACTTTTGTCTTGGGTATGGTGCCCGTGTGGTTAGGATGCCTTCCGTTGTTCCCAGGTGCCATAACATTTAATTATTCTGACCTCACAAACAATACATTACAGGAAATTATATGAAACAATCGTAATGCCTAAATGTTTACAAAACTAAACTCGTAACAGCATCACAGACTATTTTACAGAACGCAGTGTATCGTAGATATCTATTTATTTGATTGGTGCCAAATTGTTTTATAATGTTAAATTCTACACACGATGGCGAAAATCTTAATGAATTTTTAAAATACTTTCACAATTCACTGCATTTAACCGCAGACATTTTTCATTTTTGTTTCTGATTGACGTTTGTATTTTATTTTGTATTTGTTTGAATTTGACAGCTTTTAATTTTTTTCTTTTGATGGTATCACATAGTAGTGTAGACCATGTCAACATAATATTTTTTAAGTTGAATCGTAGTGCAAACAAGGCGGGTCATAGTCAGGGGTCAGAATGAGCTTCAGCTCGGTGATCGGTGGCCAAGTCACATTAAGCCACACAGTTCATTTCATACTGGTGATATAGTGCGACACAAAAGTTTAGAAATTTATTGAGGGCGCCACTTGTCATATGTATGGCAATACTTAAAGTTACCTATAAACAATTTTGATACTTTGCGATTTATATTTATTTTCTATATTATTACCTCTCTAATGGAAGATAGAGAAAAAAAGGGTCTATGTAACTCGTTCACCTAGAAATTCTAGTCAATAAATAACAAATCGATCTTAGAATCCTATTTCACAAATGTAAGGATTAGGATAAGGATTGGTAAACTTGATACTGCCTCACTGCCTCAATAGTGAGCGCAAGCGCTACTGCTGGGTTCGATTTAGTTTTTATATAATAATAAATTTGATTAAATATTTTACATAATTGGATTATTCCATTACGAATTTTCTGTCTGGATTTGTGCCTGGTTGATGGTAATAGTATCACCCCCTAGGTTACATGAGAAAAAGACGTGATGTTATGTTTTATTATCTAAGTGGTTTTAGAGCACTTGGATTTCCAATAGGCTCACATGTCGGCCAATGGATTTTCGAAGTGTTCTATAGCATAGTGTATTTAGTTAAGGTAGATTCTAAGAAAGTAGCTGTATTGTTTAGTTTTTATTTAATAAAAGCCAGTTTGCCCAGATTTATACTACTAATAATTAAAAAATCAAAGAATTTTTTTCCATAAATGTATTTTTTATTTCAACAAAGCATTTTGAAAGAACTTTTTTTATTACTATAAACATTATAGAAAAAACAAGTACATTATGTATGGTTCGCGCGCGAGCTATGTATCACCGGTACTGTGCTATTTAAATTTATTATATCTTCTATATTATGTAATATTTACAACCTATTTAACTATATACTGAAATAAAACGTTAAAAAAAGACTAAATTGTATCAAAAACAAGACATTATTAGAAAATTTATCCCAATTTCTTATAAATCGTTTTGTAAACGCTCTCTGCTTCCATCGCAATAAATATCGTCTCGTAATATTATACTTCATAATTTAGAGAATGAAGGGATCTCCTTCTTCACAGATTCACAGCATAGAATAATGAAAGTTTTTGGCGAATGGTGCACTTTACAAAATCGTATTAGTAACTCTTTTTTTGGCCGGCCTTTTCTGTGTTTTGGAGGAGTTCCGAAGTTTCCGTTATGTCTTACTCCCTCTATAGCGATTCTTCTATCAGAATGATTCTGATACACCTAAAACGTAAAAAAACATTATAATAATATACAAGTATTTACAAATTAGATACACAATAACATAGGATAATGTTTAAAAAACCTTTTTTTTTAATTTACTCGTCTTAAAGTATTTTCAACTTTTAAAATGCAGTTGCCTTTATTTTGAAATAAATACTTATTAAGTATACTCTTTTATTTTATTATAATATTTCCTCTTACTTAATTTCATAGAGCTACATGGGTGTTTACGTAATGGGTGTAGTAAAATAAACATTTTAATCACTCGAATCACATACGTACTAACAAACGTATCTTTTATACGTAATAAGTAAATACGTGCTAAAAGTATCAAAAACTGCAAATCCTACTATAAATGGACACTGTTTTGAAGAATTTATATAACCTCAAAGGAAACTCAAGCTATCTATTTTTAGGTAAAATTAAAAAGTATTTAATGGTTTTAATCTCGCAATTGAGTGCAATAATAATGATTTATTAGTATTGTTGCTAAAACATACCTGTCATTTCCGCTGTTCTCTTGTAAACATCATCCAAAGGAGAAAGTAATATTCCGAGTTGAAACTCCTGCAAGCGTTGCATATACACCTTATAAATTATTTGTCGAACACCGCCACGGATTGTTCTGTTCATTTTCCACTAAATCACTAAAAATTGTATGTATCCTGTTCGAAATTATATTCGAAAACATTAAAAACCGAGAACAAAAATAATAATTTAATAGTTTTGACACAAACTTGACAGTTGCCTGACAGTAATAAGATGTTGCCATTATTACAATTTTTGTAGTTCCAAAATAATTAATTTCTAAACTTTTGTGTCGCACTATAACAATAATAGAAGTTTGCGAAGGACCTAAGCGATTCACTACATCTCGACTATTAGATATACATCACTTTTCCCTAAGATACGAGTTTACGTAATAATTCACCTATATCTCTCGAAATATCAATTAAAACTGCAATCACAGGTAAAAGCATAATGCATATTATTATATGTATGATGTTTAGCCAATAACATTGAAATTGAAAAGAGAACTCATCTTTCCTAGACAGACTTTCCTATATTCTCTGTGGTCGCAGTGCGTAGATTGGGCAATAATGGCAATACAAATGATCTGTGATAATGAGCGGCAATTTCAATTTTTGTAGAGCAATAACTTTGATGTAGAGTACCAATGTACCTTATAATAATGTTATTATTTAACCTCGATAAAGTAGTTATTTCATTTGTAATTAATATAAAGATAAAATCTCTGTTCAACAGCATCATAAAAAAATTGTGAGCATATGTAAAACTTTTTTTGTATTGCTTCTTCGGCTTCATCATTGTTTTCATTAACAATAATGGCCCACTGCTCGGTAAGACTTGTTGAGCTACAAAATGGGGCTCTTCAAAAGGACAGTGAATAGAGTCTTGAAGGGTCGGCAAAATACTGGCCTACCCATGGTGTCGCAGGTATCTATAGACGGCGGTCATCAGGTGGCCCGTCTGCTTGTTTGCCACCCATGGCATAAAAAAAATTACTTTCATTATTTGGAGAACTCTACTACACACGGCTCTTCACTCTTCATTACTCTTATTGACTCTACATTAGCATGCTATATTAGTCTTCCGCATTTAGACTCCGACTATGAGCTGTGGTATACACTAAATACACACTTACACACCTATATTTTTCGGTTCGGTTCAGTAAGTGTATGCCACATTGCGGTATAAAAGATAAACCTTTTTTTAATATCTGAAGGCTCTCCAAGGTGATTCTGGGCAAGTAACTGCTTGGAAAAATGTACAATAGGATGTGGAAACATTTAGTTGGATCACACTCTAGCATCTTATCACTTATAACTACTTACTAATGCATAAAATATTAAAATGCGAAAGTTTTGCGATACATGTGTGCTTAGCAGGTCTTCGCGCCAAAACTGAGGAACCTATTGGCACAGAATAAATAATATTACTAACACTATTGGGCTGAAATTCGGTATGAAGACAGATTTTATATTATTAGACGGAATAATAAAACAGCGCACTTTTCAGCGGATGAAATCGCGAGGTACAGAGTCTATAATAATTATTTTTACCTATTATTAAAGATCATAATGATATCTAATTGTATTTAATATCTTGTTTATTATTTAATTGTATCCATATCGCAACCAACGCTTTAACCATGGTTTTAATATGTAAGTTTTAATATGATTCAGTGACTGTATCGGTTTTCTGTTTTTTAAAAAGTGTTATTCGAACGAACGTCTCGAACGATGTCGGTCCGTTGTCGCGTCATCCGTTTCCGCGCCGGTGCCACAAAATACAAACCGGTGTGCCTCAAAATAACAAGTGTATACAGAAGTCAAGTTCATGTATGTACCTCACTTTTTATACCTACGCTCGGCGGTTGTGTTAGTTAGGGTTATTAACTCTGGCTTATAGTTGTTTGATTGATAATAAAACAGAAAGAACGGAAATAAAATGCAATAATAACTAAAATTATTCAATTTCAACAAAAAACAATACAAGAAGCGTGTCTGAATCGGATGGCACTCGGGCTCGCAGTGTTACAGCAGTGCTGTTCCCAACTGTTCTGAGATTCGAGATATCGTGTCCGTGAGCGATGTGAATGTGTGCGTTGCTCGAGCGCGCGTTGTATGTAGCTTAACTGCTGCATTCTGCGGGGTGCCTCCAATCTTCAACTTCGCTGTTCGCGTCTCGCGTCAGTTTGCGTACAGTCACCGCATAGTCCAGTTGCCATAGTTGCTAAGGTGACCACACGGTAACGTTTTAATCAAACTTTCCTATGTGTTTCTAAATTGATATACACGTTGACACCTTGAAGTTGAATCCTACTTTTATTGTTATTGTGATAAAGTTTGAATGCGTGTTGTGATTTTATTAAATTGTTTGGATTATTGCTCATAATATAAAAAATTGCACATTTAACGTTGATTGGTAAGTTGGAGATATACAAAATATTTAAACAGATATTTAAGTATATAGTCATGCTTTTACATATGAAAGTGTGTACCTACTACTCATTTTTGGTCTGTTAATTAACATTATTATTTGTATTAAACGTATAAAATATATTTTTAATTTAATTCCCACTTTCAAAGCAAAATGTAGAGGCGCTATGTTATGTAGAGTTTTAAGTTTCATAATTATCAATAATATACATCTACATTAGGTAAGTAGGTATGGAAGGCATTAATTATCTCAAAATGATTACTTCTAGCAAAAATCTCCAGTGACGTCACCATATTAATGATAAGTAGGACAAAAGAAAAAATGAAAAAAAAATCCCAGTCATGATCATTAAGGTAAGGGGACCAGCGGAAAGTGACACAAAAAAATATTCGCTTCTCGCAAATAAGGTCAACTTGGCAAAGGAATAAAATCTAGACTTAATAATTCTCTTCCATCTATATGATAGAGGTCCAGTGTTTATTTTCTAATATGTGAATCAAGATAATAAAAGGTGCAAGCGACAGACTTATACCCATCATGGTAAGCTGGTCCGACCGGTCCCGGTTTTGTTTTTGCATGCGACAAGACGTCTGCACCTGAAATGCAATCTTACATGCGTACAACAGGTTTTAATACTTTGAAAAATATATATGAATCATCAATTTTAATACAAGGGGCTCTCCGAAAGTTTTTAGAATAGGCGCAGTAAGAAAAGCAGCCAATGAAAATGTACATAAATTTCGAATGCATTCCACTAGAGAAAATGATCCATATTGACGCTCGACAGACACTTCTTAGATTCCAGACAATTTAAAAAGAACAAATGACACATATGAATTAAATACAACACATTAAAGATTCCCAATGATTACCAATTCGAAATTTAAATGAGTTTTTTATCGGCTGCTCTTCTTACTGGCTTATTCTAAAAACTTATTTCAGTGTAACCCACTAACGTATTAAAAGGATGTATGGTAGCTAAAAAATAAACCGTTTAAAGACGCTAAATAAATAGTATTACGAACAACTAAATCTAAAAATTCCCTTATCTTGATGTTTTTGTTTTAGTTTAGTTAATTAAACTTTTGTACGAGACCTAGACAGTTAACGGAGCAGTGCTGTAGCTGTAGGTAAGGTTCACAGGTTTAAAAAAAATCTTATCGTTCAGCCATACTCGTACTCGTTCCATCTAACATAATATAGTCTCTCTTATGGAAATAAAATCGTGTCACAGTGTGACTCGTTTGTGACCCTTTGGGAACCCATCGCCCATCAATATAACATAACATACAATCTCGTCTTTTCCCCAAAGGGTTAGGCAGAGATGTATGGGAGGGAGACCCAGGAGGACTCAGTCTCATAGTGAGTGCACCCACATTTCGCCAATATAGGTTTTTAATCCAATGTAATAGGGGGCGAGCCTATTGCCATCTACCGAACACAGTTCCAGACTTCAGGCTGTCATAGAGATAATTCCTAATGGAAAAATCCTATATGTAACACTGCTTGACCTAGCGATCGAACCCGGGACCTCATAATCGGCAGCCGAGCATGCGCTCACTACGCCACCGAGGCAGTCCCATCAATATTATCCATACTTACCCTATAGACTAATAAAAATAAATCCAAGGACGAAAATTTTCCGTAATAACAATAAAAACCACTCTATAAAGTAAGTAAACTAATATCCCCTTGTTTCTCCCGGCGGGCGAAGGTGGCGCGAGGTGGCACTTTGCACCGCCCCCATTTCACCTGTAAAGGCTGTGGCACATATTTGGGTGTGCCGACCTAGATAATGGGGATGTTCTGACAATTTAATTAATAAAAACAATTTTTCTAAAGCCACACCTGACCTGAATATAAGCTAAGTATGTACAGTTGCAATGTACATAGAATTAAACAGGTCTAGTACCCTAAGCATATTAATAAAATCAAAGTTCGCTCATAGGCAATAATTCTATAAACTTTTCTCTAGAGCTGTGGGCCTGAATGAAATAAAGCCCAAATGAAAACTGATTTTAATAATGGGTTGTCCACATAACCCAATTGAATTGACTCGAGCGGTGTAATTGGGTGTAGTTCTGTTAGAGTTGAGGTATAAATTCAAATTATTATTATTACATTTATGACATTATTATGTTTCCTGAGTTGCGATGACTTCACTGATGCTATCATAGAGGTAGGTAGTCATAAACCATGAAGAATCAACCGGTTTCCAAGGCGCGCTGATCTCAAATGTTATAAAATTGCGAACTCATATTAGATATACTAATGCGTTTTCTAAAATAGAAAAGATAAAAACGTGTGTAAAACATTACCTTATTACTGCACCTCTAAGACTTACGAGTATATAAACCTAAGAACTAAACCTAATAGTTTATCGCACCTGCAAACTATTATGATTTTTACCACATAACTACCTAAATTGTTTGTAGTCCCGAAAATATTAAAATATATGCATTATTTAGGTTTTTTTTAAAGTTATTTTAGAAACCGCTTTTTGAAGTTATTTTAATGTCTAAAAGATCCTGTTGACTATCACCAAAGGCCCATTTAATACTTAATTATAGATATTTTAGCCGTTTCTGAATGTCTGCACATGTTCGATTTCCTGCGTTGTTATTACCATTTTTTGTGTGCCTTGGACACTATATAAATAAACGTTGCGTAATTGATAAACGGTGGGTCGAGCTGTGAGCTGCCCAAATTGTCGTTGTATCCGTGCTCGCCTTCCGTTTGTGGTACTTACTTACTTGCGTCTAATAAAAAAATCGTCCACACCTTTTGATATCTGTACGTTGATATTGATCTTGGTTAAATCGTCCTAGACTTGATACCATTAACCATATAAGTGTATCCTACTTATAAATGCGAAAGTTTGTGATTATGGATGGATGGATGTTTGTTACTCTTTCACGACAGAACTACTGACCCGATTGGTCTGAAATTTGGTATGTTAGTAGCTTAGACCCTGAAATAACACATAGGGCGTACTTTGTTTCCGTATATTCTCACGGGAACGATGTCTACGAGGGTGAAACTGCAGGCCACAGCTAGTTATTTAATACAGGAGATAGGCTTAATTTTGATGTCAGCACATCAGATGGACATCATAACATAACATCACGCTTTGTTGCCTAAGGGTTAAGCGGAGTATACAAATTCTTATAGTACGTAGGTCCAACAAGTTGACATCCACATTTAGGTAAGCCAGTAATATTTTACGTCCCAAGTACCTGTTAAGTATAGTAGTATTAAGGGGCGGAACAACGAAAGAAAGAAACAGATCTATGGCGAACCTATTGCCATTAAAATACCACAAATCCCGACTGCTACTGACTTATTAAGAATTGTCTCAATAGCACTTGTGCAATCAATTTCACTTTACCCAATCTGGGAAGCGAGCACAGGGTCGCATAAGCACGAGCTATATAGAAAAAGCCGATTAATAGGACAAAAGATTGTAGTACACTCGCCTAGCCTAGAAACTAGACGCTACATAATAAACCACTCAAGATGCCAATAAAATATGCCAATGAAAATTATGCACAGTGTCGTTAGTTTCTGAATCTTTCTTATTACTCAATCAGCAACATCAATAACTATGCGGGTTTGCCATCCACTAGCCACAGAGCTCCACGTTAGTTATTATCGGAGAGAAAACAAAACAATGCTGTTGGCCCAGATCGCCGCGGCGTGACGGTGAATGCTGGTATATTACTACCTAGTACCTATGTACATAGCTAATAAAAACCCCTATTATTGCATGAAACCTCCAATGGTAAGGTAAAAGATGAAGACGTATGTATGTGCGTATGTACAATCATAATTCCTTCGAGTAGAGAAGACTGTTGCACGAGACCGCTGTTTTAAAATTAAAAGAGTTCAACGCACTTCTCAACTTGCGAATATTTTTTGTTAAACGAGATGGCGAGTAACGTTAGTGTGCCTTTAAATTTTGCACACACATATGTATATATCTATATATATATAGGTGTGTCCATACGGTAAACTTTCTTACATTGTAGAAGAGAGAGTTATTTTTGTGCTCTCTATCTGTACATGTTTTATACTACATCAATATCCGATATTTTGTGCAAATAGGTATCTACTGTATTTATCTTTTAAATTAGTTCTCAAACATCTAGATCAAAGTTACCTCGTGCTAAAGCAGTCACAAAAACTAAAAACTTGATGTCATCGTTATCTCTTAGTAGTCGAGCGTAAATTAATAAAAGTAAACGTGACTTGAAACCAAATTACATAAGTTCATTGACAAAACGTTCTGTTTTTGTGATAGCTAATGAATCAACCTTCAGACCTTAATTAGACGTACTTTGATACTTACCTAGTATCTAGAAATAAGCGTTATTATCCTTAGCCTAACATAAACCTACGGTATTGAGCCCAGCTTCCTTGGTGTTCATATTCAAAGTGTAGAGTTCTGATGAGTCGGTCTACGAGTACCTTTATTTTTTTATTTATTAGTTTCTGACACTATTTACAATGGGTCAGTGGGTACTTACATATATATATGGACTGTATTTTTACGCAGGAGTGGTTAACATAGGTGCCTAATGATCGCTTACATCATGTCTCTTAGAGTTATAACTGTCATGTTATTGGCGAGGCCCGCGTCAACCTCTCAGTGACATTCTCAGGCAACATGGACCTTCTGTATGAATATAGCGATGACGGCATCGTACTCCCGATACAATGCTCCAACGCATTTTACAAGTTCTACCTAAGTCACGTAATAGGTACAAATACAACTTTTTATTCGAGGTCTTGCTTGTATAATATAGGGAGGTTTTCTTGATTGAATGTCGATATTTTCCTACATAATAATAGATAATAGTTCTATTACAAGTTTTATTATAAAAGTTGCGTCTCCAAATCGTATTTTTGCCTTGTGTTATGAGCATATTGCCATTATAAAACACTAAGTGAGATCATTTCTGCAATTCAACCAAGCTTTTTTATGACGCCTCCACTCCCTACATTCCGACATTGTGCATATTTTACGCGCTTATTTTTTACTTCGTATATACCTCATTTTCAATATTCTATATTCCCTTGAAACTCTGGTGACTAAGTTTTATTCTTAGGACTCTATATAATACGGCCCTATGTTTGAAACCATTTTATAAATCACATCCATTCATAGTTTTAGGTGAAGCCAAGGTAACGCGTGTCCACAAAAACGTTCGTAGTTCTTGAAAAGTTTTTATAAAGACTCCAACTGCAAAGTAAGATTGATAGGATCTGATAGTACGACAGTTTTATTTCTACAAGTTTTCAACCCCATGCGTGTATTTTGGGCCGGGTCGTGCTACCACATCGGGGGTAGGTTATGCCTATATAATATTAGTATCCTTATACCTACCTACTTATACCGTACCCTTGCCCTGTTCGCAATTTATCAGACGGCTCTCTGACACGCAAACCGACTATTGGAGCTATATTGGTCGATGAACTTCAGTAATGACATGGAACGTGATATTTTAGATAGATAATGCCGTACCGCGTACCTATTTATTGCTTAACTTACTCAATTATTCCCAGAATCTAAATGCCAGTGTAATAACTGGCTGCTTGCCATCACCCGAAACGACAGTCGTATGAAAGTTTAGGACGATCGTGTTTATGTTTACTCCATCGTAACCCAAATAACTACGCGACTACGCTTTCCAGTCGTTTTTTTAAATAAATAATCAGTAAAACGAAGGAAGCAATCTTCGTGTCGAAGACGAATGGTTTTAAAAGCTGTCTTCGAATGAATGAGTTGAGATCATTTCATTCGAGAATGTAGAAGATTGCACTTTAGATTTATATATCAATTTAATCGTACGTCTAGCTTAGGTACCTATTAAGTACTACTTACTTACGTACCTAATCATTTTTAATTCAGTCATAGTCTATAATATTATAGTTAGCAGTCATTTACGACCCAGTTTCACATGAACAGGGTTATAAATAAGTCCTGACTCCTGACACCGGTGAGATCACAATAGGATCACTTGATTGTGTCATTTGGTGGCACCTATTTTAATACTGTTGCTATTGTGCCACTGAACAACACAGACTTCACAATCCCTCCTACTTATACATTAAGACTATTTGAGACGCTGGTCTGTAGGCGTATAACGTGTAAATAAATGACCGTGGCCCCAATCCATTAACGCTCATCCATTATTAAGTTTTTTAGTTATTTTCAAAGAGTGACTCATATTTATCAGGAAATAAAGTTCATAATGTCACTTTCAGACGCAAGATGGTGACGCGCCTGGCCAAGTAATTCAACGAAGCTAACGATATTCCGGACAAAATGAAGCAAATCCTGAATAAGAATCTCATAACGCTGAAATGCGTCCTCTTCTGTTTTCTTTCTGGTAAGTGATCTCATTCAGTAAGTGATATAAATGAATAACATGTTTCTTTACGGCTATAACTGCCTATCAAGTTTCAAACTTACTGATGCATAGTGAACCGCATCATTTCATTTATAACTTTCACTCATTGAGATCATCGGATTGTGACGTAGAAGTACCACCATACATTATGAGAAGTTATCCCATTCAGATCAAGAGAGTATAGAAGCATCTTAGCCCACTTAAGGGTGCCTTGCTATCCTGCATATTTCTAAATGTCCACATTAGCTAGGAGAAATATGACACAATCCTATTAAAAATTACCGAATTGGTGTTTTGTATTCCCCTGTTTCCTCTAAATATGAATAACTATTAAATCAATTTATTATCCTGATATTTTATAGTGAAGTATACCATATGTCCCTGTCATTTTAGTTTCTCTTAGACACATAAGGTTTTGCCTAGTGAACTTCTAAAAACCAGTTTTACTCGCGTGATTAGATGTTCACTAAAAAAAAAAATGGTTTATAAAAGGAAATAAAATGACAGGGACATGGTTTACTTCTTCAAAATATCGGGATATAAATGCCTATATAAAATAGATTATATATTATATATAGATGATATATTCTATTCGGAGAAAACAGGGAAATAAAAAATACCGATTTGGGCAATTTTCCACAGGGTTGTGTCCAATTGCTAAGAGATCCCCTTTCCTGTTACGTATAATCTATAATTTGATAATTTCATCTTCAATCAAGTTTTAAAAGGCAATCACTGTCGAGTGTACCATAAAGCTTATGTTATCTATCTACTTACTTGAACAGTGTGGCAAACGCAAGCTTCCTTCTAAGGACAGTCGTCGGGCACCGTTTTGATAGAGGGACCATTCACCTCGGTCTTGTGTCCTGATGCAGTGCGCCTACAATACTTTATTACAACATAGTATCTAGCTACATTATACTTATTGGTCTTATGAATGATCGACCTATTTACCATTGGAAATCATCACATTGATAGGTAGTTATTACTATGTTATCGTGTAAGGATTGATTTGTTTATTTTTTTTGAACTCTACCTACCTATACAATCAGTTAACTGCTCTTACTTGCATTAAAAAATTTGTAAAACAAGTTTGGTCACACTTAAAAGTGTTAACATGATTTCACTGGACTGATGACGGCATGCTTAATCTCGGGGTCTGTAGTCTGTATAATATAAAGGCGGTTGTACACATTCCTGAGCCGTTAGCATCTTCCACCGCCAATATAAAAAAATAAAGTACTTAATCATAATATAACATAAATTCACACCTTTTTCCCGAAGGGGTAGGCAGAGGTGTACCCAGGACTCAGTTCCATAGTAGATACATCCACATTTTTTACGTTTTTTATGTAAGTAATTCATATTATTGTATCATTGTAGTTATATGTATTATTGTAGTTTATGAGTAATATTATGATTTGTTCCCATTCCCACCCCCTGCTCATCCTATCATTCCCCTATCCATCCAAAGGCTGGTTGCCTGGAAGAGATCGCTTAAAGCGATAAGGCCGCCCATTGCGACCAATTAGAATTAAGTTCTCTTTTTTAGTTTAATCTTTATAAAGCTTGGTCTCAATAAAGAGTATTGTATTGTATTGTAGATACATCCACATTTCGCCAGTATGTTATTGGTTCCATGTAATAGGGGGCGAGCCTATTGCCATCTACCGGGCACAGTTCCAGACTCCAGGCAGTTATTGAGATAATTCCTAATGGAAAAATCCACTATTTAACACTGCCTGACCTGGGGATCGAACCCGGGACCTCTTGATCGGCAGTCGAGCATGCGCCCTCTACGCCATCGAGGCAGTCACTTAATCGCTTTAATAATAAAAGCGGCATAGTTTTAGAAATACAGGAACTTTAAAGTATGAAGGTCAATAAATTTAGCTACTTTGATTTTACATCCCTTTATTCTCAATGTATTGATAAAGTTTTTGGCACTAGAAAAGTAGAAAGATATCTTTTCGTACCACCAGTAGGTGGGCTTGTTTTTGATAACTACGAGTATAGTTATGTTTAAAATATAATTATGGTTGCTAACTAAGGATGAGAAAACCATTAGTCTATTCAGACCAACGTGATAAAAAAACTAGTGATGAAAAAATGTTAGTATTTTTATCCCTGTAGTTACCTAGTTCCCAGAGATCAAACAACCCAGCCTTAGATCACCTATAATTTTTGGTGCCTATAAATAATAGCAGGCCGCCGTCGCGTCGATGACGACTGGTCGCCTAAGTGTAAATCCACTTTAATTTAATGTAATAAACAGGTGTGGGGTGCATATTCCCGTTTCTCCCTCTGCACATGCTGTCAGTGGGCCTAGACAAAGGAGAAGCTCGTCTCATATCCGCAATAGCGCCATGCATTGCCCTCCTCGGTCCGGCTATCCTCGGGCCTCTTATTGATAAGTAAGTCATATTTGCCATTTTTATTATTCTCAGTACGTAGATACTCGTATTATTAGAATTTCAATGTCACCGGTACAAGACCATCGCTCTGATTACTTAATACCCACTTATTTCATTTACATGTAGTCATGTTGAGGATGAACTGTGAATTCATAATAGGCTTTTCTTCTACACAATCTTATTAATATAAGGCAGAAGATACCTAACTCTCTATATATAATAACACTCTAAGTATATAACATAAAACTATTTGATCTCAACGCATATAATCTGTATATTATAATCATTATATATACAGGGGCTCTACATTTTATACTAATTCGATTAATTTAGTCACACCTATAATATATTCTTCTATATATATTGTTAATCTCTATATATATGTTTAGAACTTCGCAATTCTTTTTTTATTTTCTTATATTTAATTCTGCATTTATAGGAACATTTTATTATGTGTCTATGTGAGTGTAGTTCTTATTGCCAGGTTGCGGTAAGTACTAAGTACAGTATTTCGCAGGTCGCATCGATCGGTGACCTATTAATTTCTCCATTCAATGTACTGGCGACACTATTCGCACCATAGTTGCCATTAACCATTTGGTTTTTCAATATTTTACTGTATTCTATTATTATTTATGTATTATTGAGGTTCACCTAACGCGTCTTGTAAATAACCTATACCTTCTACGTATTAGTTTATAATAGAATATCATGAGTATACTCTTTATAAGACCATTATGAAATACACAGACACATCTTAAAATATCAGTCATTGATCTACAACGGACGAGCGATGCCTTCTTAGTTTATGTTCGTACAAGCAGAAAGCTTTCGGTTCTTCACCCTTCCCAAAAGCTACGACAAGATAGATATTTTATATAGTGTAATGAGGACATAATAAAAATGTGTGTAATATGTTATTGTCACTACAGATTATCGGTGGGTCGAGGGTCAACAGGCGGCAGCGGCGCGCCCAGCGGCTCGGGCCGGCTGCTCCGAGCCGTGACGGCCATATGCCTCATATTGAGCGCCATTTTCTACACCATTCTCCTCGCCGTGCCCTACACGGAACGACATGAGGTAAGCCCTCATTATGCCAGTTTTATAGGGCATGTGTCCTTCAAGGGCATCCATCGATGTCACACTCAAGTAGACCTGTATACCTTTATTATGTTTACCTTTTCGAGGGATGCTTGTTTTGGTCATAATTTCAATTAATATCCGGGAGATACAACGTGTTCTTATTGGCTGTTACTGCAGCGATATGCTATGAAGACAAGGATAGGTAACCTTAGATACATATAATACACGTTATTATAAACTTGTAGGTACATACATACTTGTACATTATTAAAGGAAAGCTTAACACTTGCTAGAATATAGACTTAAAATGATAGACATGAATTCATTATATCTGCCTCGGTAGTGTATTAGGCACAAAGGAATCATCTCAATAACTGATTGGAGTCTGGAACTATGCCCGGTAGATGGCAATAGGCACGCCCCCTATTACAAATGGGACCAATAACGCATACTGGCGAAAAGTGGGTATACCTAGTACCTACTATGGGACTGAGTCCTGGGTACACTTTTGCCTACCCCTTCGGGAAAAAGGCGTGATTGTATGTTATGTTATAAATTCACTATAGGAAGCCTTTGGTGGTCACCAAGCCTACCTGAACAATGAACTTGATAACCGAATTCAAATCAGGTGACATCCACTCACATAAAATATACAATGCAAATTGTTCTAAAAACATGTTCTCTACTGTGTAATATTCTACTGTGGTCTGAGTTCGATTTGAAGGACCATGGAAGTCACTGACCACTGGGCCCATAACTTTTTTCTAAAAAAAATATACTTTTAAGCTCAGGGCAATGTGTTAGGCTGAAAATGACTAGTTTTTATTGAACATATCTTTAAGCTATAATTATTTCTTCGTGAATGAAAGGATATGAGTCGAGGGTGAATTTAAGGTGTAAGGTGTATGATAATCAAGTCAGTATAGAATCTATATAGACGTACCTAAAAGAACTCATGAGATTAAAAATAATTGATGCTATAAAAGCAGCGACCAGTATGAAGAATGTGATGAACGTGGAAGAAGCGAAAGTGGTATCAGGATCGTAGCAAGAGAAGGAAATAGTCTCTGTCTACCCTAACGGGAACAAGGCGTGACTGAATGTTTGTGGGTATAATATGTTTAAGTAAACTATATTCATATTGTCTTTGATGTAAATGCGAGTAATTCCTAAATTGAAATAATAAAAGTAATGGCCTTAAACATTGTAGGCTCGGCGTCCTCACGTGCTGTTTATGTGCGACGCAGACAGCGCTTACGTCATGCAGGAGGTTTGTGAGGAGGACATGCGATGCAACCGCTGGACTGGGGAAAAGGTAAGTTATTATTATGTTATTTTACATGTCAAGTAAGAAAATATACTTTTGAGACCTGCCTCTGCCAACGGTGTCCTTAGTGATCGACAATGTTCTCGCTCATAATTTGTACCTAAGTATTTACAAAGCAAAGGAAACGGGCTTGGAATCCAAGGAAACTGGTCCCAGAAAATCTTACACTCTCCATCCTATATTGCCGGGTAGAGAATATTATTCGCAATAATAATGCCAAACATATTTCTTAAGGAAACACTCTTATTATCGCCGATTAATTTATAATATGATTTGAATAAAGTTAAGTTAAAGGTTAAGTAGTACTAAGTATTCTTTTAATGGCGACGCGCGTTCCAATTTTAGTAGAACATTTGCTGATTTAATTATAATTAATGGCGCTACTTAAAATATTGTTAACGTATATAATAAAATCAAAATCATAATGTAAGGCTGACACGTGGCCCTTAAATCAACAATTCCTTTCTATCATAGCCAGTCACACTGAAGTTCAGAACTCAAGTTCACACTGAACTTAGTAAACGCGATTGACTATTATTATTTTTGTCTACTTATTCCTTTTAGGTAAGTGCACAGAGTGCAGTAGTTACTTTATCGAATGTATTCTTTACTCAAAAAATCTCGCTGTTATCGGGATAAAATACTATAGATTCATCGCTTTGCAGTCGAATTTTTGTATTGCAATGAGTACCTGCTCGAATATTCGTTCCCTTCAATAAAATATAAAACGATACCCTCACCAGGATACATTGTCTGATTGTGGCTTAAAATGTATCAAAGAGAATAGAGCTCAGGGAACGAATTCATCATAATACACTCCTAAAATAAGGATTTTGAGAAAGCTTCGACTATCTGTCTGCGCTGACAATGGCCACAATTTAAATGGTCGCCATGCGGCCATTGTATTATGACCAATTAACGCTCTACCAAGAATTTTTCGCCAGTTTAATTAGAAGTAATTGTGTACACAAAATAGTGAAGCAAAACGTTTGCGCTGCGGATAAATCTGCAGCTGCTACTATGAAATCAGAATACGAATGTGCGGAGCAGTGCATTCCTTCTTCGTTCTGAGAAAATATGTTGTTGAGCATTGATCAATCAGTAGGTGTGATTCTATATCGTAATAAATAGGAGTTATTCGTATCGATTAGATCGTATTGTACCGATCGTACCAACTAACTTTAATCAATAAAACAGATGCTTACCTACACAATTTATCAAGTTAAATTGTAATTCATTCATAGGCAATCAGCAATCACAATTATTCATATACATCTCGAGTCGTAGTGTGACTTCATCATGGGACTTAGGACCTTACTCGGTGACACAGATTCACAATGACGACATTTTACTATAAATGCTTTTATATGGTCTTGCTCATTGATTTAAAATAATATAAACGGATAGATATAATAAGTAGTATTTGTTAGCGTCCTCTTTGATTATACTTTGGACGTTGTTTTACAAAAATGACAATGAATTTTTTAACTGTTTTCCAAAAGTTCTATAGATTTAACACATACATTTTTAAAAATAATTAATACCAGGCTCGAAGGACCAACATTCGTGAACTTTCAAGGCTTAAAATGGACCCTTCGTTTTTGATTGGACAGTTATCTTATGCCCGGTTCCTATAAACATGAAACGGTTCGTTTTACCTACGGACAGTTAAATATGCTACCAGGCGTAAGTGCAAACCGTTTCTATAACAAACGTCTCGTAGGTTGAACTACCAACAGTTCGTTACTAACGGATGGAAGGTTACCTTTAACGCTCCGTATCAGCTATGTATGGAAATGTCACTCTGTGGTGTTTCTATAACTTTTTTCAATCTGTCAAACTTACCATCCGTACCAAACTTGTCTACCGGTCGATTTTGCTCGGTTTTGTTGTACCGACGGATTCTTTAGAATTTAAAACATAAAAATAATACATGTCAAGAGGTCCCGGGTTCGATCCCCAGGTCAGGCAGTGTTAAATATTGGATTTAAATATTGGATTATTGAATTAGGAATTATCTCAATAACTGCCTGGAGTCTGGAACTGTGCCCGGTAGATGGCAATAGGCTCGCCCCTTATTACATGAGACCAATAACATACTGGCGAAATGTGGGTGTATCTTCTATGGGACTGAGTCCTGGGTACACCTCTGCCCACCCCTTCGGGAAAAAAAAGGCGTAAATGTATGTTTTCTAGTTAACATAATAAATGTCTACTTAAGAATGTGATCAAGAAATTATATTTTATCTACTACTAGATTTAACGATCGATATGAACGTAAATAATTACGCAACCTGATAGAATTTACAAGCAAAGAGTGAATGATAAATGATATATTTAATTATAATAATTATTTCAACTGATTTCGGCACGATAAATTTTCTGAGCAAGAGCAACTTGAAATAAGTAATAAGTATACCTACGAATAAGAATAAAACGGGCTTGAATTGCATACTGGGTAATGGGATTATATAGGCTTAGTTTTAATTGTAATCTGAAACTTACTAAGGTAAAAGACAAACACTTGTGGCTTTATAATACTATATATTTATTATTAAACACTTCACACTCAAGCACTGTTTAGTTTATATACGATAAGTAATAAGGTATTTTCTTTATTTTCTTCTGTAACTGTCTAATTAATATAAAATTCTTCGCCGCCTTCTTATTATTAATTTTCGACAGGTAAATTGCGTAGTAGCCCATCTTTTGCCTATGGAAAAATGACATTAATGTTCTATACGTCGATGGCGTGTAATAGGTACTTATTTATTTTCACTTTACGCTCTAAACTTATAATAATTAGACTTTATTATTTTCTTCTTTAGAATTAACAAAATTTTATTATCACATTTTATTTTTTTCGTAAATGTGGCGCCTGTGGTGCGCGCGCCATAAGATAGCGCTGGCGTTTCGTTTCACCGAAACAATTATTAGCAAATGGCAAATATACCATAATAAAAAAATATTATAAATTATTAATCTAATATCAAAATTCAAAATATAGCAAAAATTAATTGAATATGGTTTTATATACATTTTATTTAAATTATAACGTATTATTTTTTATGAAAACACCGTATTGTAAAATCCAGAAATCGAATTTTAATGCAAAAACGAAACGCAAAGAGAACCATTGGTTATCTGTGAACGGGTTGTTGTTCGTAGCTGGTAGGCACAGAACACATATACAAGAAGAAGTCCCACTACGTACTTCAGATTTGCGTACACGAAGCGACGCTAGCGTTACCAACGCTTCGCACTGGAACTATTCAGTAGCGCGGGAGATTTAATATTTCTAACATTAGCTATAGGTACCTACCAATATTATATTTCTATATTTACTTCTATGCCTATTCTATATGCCATACGCAAAGGGTAAAAAAATAAGGGCAGGTATTAGAAGTAGTCTTTATTCAGATGAAAATAAGGTAAATCTTATATTACACATTATCTTTCTAGAAGGGGTTGGCCGAGGAGTACCCAGAACTCAGTCTCATACTAAGTATACTCCCACATTTCGCCAGTATGTTATTGGTCCTATGTAATAGAAGGCGAGACTATTGGCATTTACCGGGCACAGGAGGAGTTCTAGACTCCAGGTTGTTATTGAGATAATCCCTCACGGAAAAATCCGATATTTAACACCACAGTTTAACACTTTGCCTAACCTAGGCGTCTTTTTCGCACAATCGCAATATTAGAGTCTAAGATCTCGTTAGCACAAAAACAAAACTTTCTATAGCACAATTTAACAAATACGAGAAACTTTACAAAACTTATTTCCACTAAAGATGTGCAAAGTGCAAATCAATGAAAAAGTGAAAAACGTAAACAAAAAGCAGCCATTTCTATTATCCGGTTGCCAGATGGCAAAAAAGAAATTCTTCTAACGCTGATTCAAGTAATCATAAGAATCTGAGGTCTAGATTTAACTAATTTGAACAATATATGTGATAAAATTATTAATAAATTTCATTACTTATTTTTTGAAATAAGTAATGAAATTTATTGTAGTGTTTATTTCTATCTTCCGAATTAATTAAATAATTCCCATAACTTTGAATTCTACTAAAATGTTATATTTTCCTTAGTAGGGTCAGTAAATAGTGCTTTCTCTGTCGTATGTAGATCTCCGTTTCTTTTTAACATTTCCTTCGCCGTGTTGGCATTGGCCGGGAACTAAGCTGACACCCCCTGCTGGTAGGAGAGTTAAAAACTTTGTGAAACACTATGAAACTACTCGTTATTGGTAGGTAAAAACGAGTCGTAGCTCTTATACTATGACGGTCCGTTGGATATAGGAACCGGGCATTAGAGGTGACCCTGTCTTCTGAGTTACAGGTTCCAACACCCGGGCAGGTCAAACAATCGTGCACATTATGAGCTGGGCATGATGTCTGGGCTTGTATATGTCAACTGGTTACCATAGTCATAGAATAAATAGTAGATATATTACTAACGTACTACAGCATAGCCTAGTTTATAACCAGAATACTGTGTGTAGAAGTTGTCCTATATAATGATTATTTTCACACATATACCCAGTAAGCTCTCAGAGGGTAAATACAAAACCTATATAAGATTTACTTTACTAACAAAGATACCTGGAAACTTCTGCATAGCCGCCACGCGTCACCTTCCAAACAAACGAATGTAACCAAACAAAATATTGTAGTTAATAAGCCCCTACTAGTTTTTTCTGCGTTCTTCTTGTAGAGGTATCTTTCCGAACGCACGGTAGATTTATTACTGTTTATCTTCATTGGCTGTGTGGTTCCCGGGTGAGAAAGGGGTGGCAATATATAATAGGGCCACCCCTTTCTCATCCTGTTGGGAGCCGTGAGGACACAAGGACATATTCAGAGAGTGGGGAGCAGCGCTCTCCGGCCAAGTATTCCAACTACTGCGATCACCAAGCCGCCCGCCAAGCGTGGTGATTACAGCAAAATCTCCTCATATGAATAGTTTATGGCATTCTATGACGACATACCGCTGATGATGATGATGATCTTCATTGACGTGTAAAAGTCTTAGATTATGACATAATTGAATAAATATTTTTAAGTTTGAGTTTTGTGAGAAAACACGTGTAAATGTATTCAGACAGGTGTCTTGGCGGTAGGCGCGTGCGAGTACGGTTGCGCGGACGCGAACAACACGTGGGTGCGGCAACCATTCACTACCACCTCCACCACTACCACGCTCAGCCCCATGTACAGCGGCGTCGCCAACGCTACCACGGTAAGTACATTGTCTTACTTTATTATTGGTGATAGCTTGTTTCAGGGATGCTGATTAATTAATGTACAAATACACGATCTAACATGGTATTGCCGTACCACTTAATCGGTACTACTTAAGCTGTGGCTCGTACCGTTCGGTAAGTATTCACACCACACGATTGAACCGCTTTGATGTAAAAGCGACCGTCCAACGTACTAAGTAATATATTTTTTTTTATTATGATTTTATTGATTTGATTTAATGTGATTTATTGTAATTTAATTTGATTTAATTTAACTTCATTTAATGAAATTTAATTTTAATATTATTTGCAATAATTAAGTATGTGGACTATGGATGTAATATCTGAAAATAAAACATTTTTATTTTTATTCGTTAATAATAATAATGTTCGCCGGACCGGGTGGCGAACCAAGTTCGTAGTACGGCTATACAATGTTCGATCGTCTAGTCGATATTATCATAAGCTTATAAATATCCTCAATGAATGGGAGATGGATTATCCTATTCCTCTTTGGACTTTCACTTTGAAGAAAACTACAATGACAAGTGTAAATTAAGATTTTTAAAAAAACCCGCTCACGTCCTGCTCCATCATCAGACTGGTCGCCAACTATCTGTAACATATGCATTGAGACGATTCCAATGAGTACATCACGATATATTTGACTAGTAACTAGTAACAGTTCATATCTGAACCTGATGCTGCCCTTTTAGTGGTATATGATCAATTCGAAATTTGGTCTTATTATGTTACTACATCAATGTTGCTGGCCTATCTGAACCATCAAGTCTGCAACGACTAGGAGCTAGCAGGAGCAGTAGATGGACTAGGAGGAGCAGTAGTCCTATCATACTTCCTACTAATATTATAAATGGGAAGGCGGATGAATAACTGGCAAAGGTGTGGTACTTCCCCAGGTGGTCCCCTGCAAAAGAGGCCTACCACTACAATATAATATCACAACAACAATATAATATCGTGATAAGGTGTATTGGAATCATCTCAATGAATATGTTATAGTTTCTGACGTCATCAAGGTCAGATGAATGGAGCAGGAAAAAGAGAAGGGGGAATAGATGGATTTCACAAAGTTATCAACTGTCTGTGTCCAATTTCAGACTCAAAGCCCAAAAAGTATAGTAAAAGAATACGACAATCGATTCGAGAGGTACCCCCCACATCTATGTTACGAAGGACAATGCTTGGTCTACATGAAGCAAGTGGAACGAATGAGAGTTCCGTTATCGCTTGTTGTTCCGGAACCACTTGATGATGAGGATAATACTACGGATTCTAAGTCTAAGTGGTGCACTTATAGAACTAGTAAGTATTAAGTATAAGCTACGATACTATTGTTGAAAATCGAACCCCCCCACATCTATGCTACGAAGGACCATGCTACATGAAGCAAGTGGAACGAATTTGCATGCTATTATCGCTCTCATTCTCATTTTTAGTAGATATAGGTACTTAGGTATACAATTGAGTATTTAAAAAAATATTTTTTAATTATTTTGAAAGTTTAAATGAAATATTATGTATCATCCGATTCATAAATCACTAAAAATATATTTTTTGATTAATTGATTAATAAGTAATTCAAAATTGATAAAATTCCAATATGAGACACTTGATCACGAACGCGCTACGAGTGGTCGCCATTATTGTGACGTCATTATTTTATAATTATGTATGGGAATTTATAACACTGTGACGTCACTACAGGTCACGAGCTCGTTCGGGTGTTATCGGTGTGTTTTCGGTACTGGATTAAAAATAATCGTTTAATTTGATATAACAATGTAATTAAAGCGAATAATAAAAGACTTAAATTAGTTTTGTTACGAATATATTATGATAATTCAGATACTCAATTGCAAATTTTGTATTATACTAATAAATAGGTGGTACCTATAGTCCTTAGTAGAGATATTTAAACAATAATAATTGTGATAATAAGATTTAACGGCTTCATGGCTAAGCTGGTAGTGACTCTACCTGCGAAGCAAGGAGTGCCGGGTTCAAATCCCAGCCAAGCAGGTATTTTTAGAACGAGCTCAAATGTTTGTTCTTGGGTGTTCAATGTGTGTATGTGTCCATTGTCCTAGTCCTAGTGTGCATGTGTTAACGTTATTTTCAAAATGTAGAGAACTCTAGAGATCGCAATAAAATGCGACTTGAATATCAAAAAAAATTAAAAGGCCTAAAAATATAGGTTCAGTGCCTTACTACAGGAATAATAAACATAGAATCCTTACAATGACAAATAGCTTTTATTATTGGTGAAAATGCAGGAATTATTAATGAATTTAGATTTGTAATCCTAATCCTAATCCTAATACTTATACTTATATACTATTATAAAGGCGAAAGTTTGTAAGTATGGATGTATGTATGGATGTTTGTTACTCTTTCACGCCAAAACTACTGAACCGATTGGGCTGAAATTTGGTACGTAAGTAGCTTAGACCCTGGAATAACACATAGGGTACTTTTTATCCCGATATTCCCACGGGAACGAAGACTACGCGGGTGAAACCGCGGGTCACAGCTAGTAGTAGTATATGCTTGTAATCTGTAATACTTAGCATTTACAATGTGATATAACAAGTATTATTTAAATTGGAAAAACATATAGGAACATTGTCATAATAATAAAAACTAATGGGATAATTAATCAACTATGCGAAAATCTAAGTATCCGTGTCACTAGCATAGGAATGTGTTATAATCTATTATAGTGCAGTTAGTACGTGACTGATCACTAAATATCAGCACGTCACTAAGCCTCGACTGGCTTATATTAAGGAGGTAATATACGTGATTCTCCCACTTATAATTACTACTATACGTACCGTTTTTTATTTCTTGCACATACAATTTTTCCCATTCCTTTCACACATTTATACACACCCTCACACACACATACCTCACGTCATGCTGGATTGGGGACTTGAGACACTCAGTGCAATTTTCAAATTATCGTGTGACACACTTACCTATACTTGTAGTAGGTTGTAGTGGTAGGCCTCATTTGCAGAGGGTCGCCTGGGGAAGTACCACACCTTTGCCAGTTATTCATCCGCCAAGCAGTAATGTGGAAACATCACTGTGTTCCGGTCTGAAGGGCAATGTTCACCAGCGAAATTACTGAGCATGACGAGTTCAACAACTTATATCTCAGGGTGACAGGCGCAGTCCATTGCCGCGCAGAATTTTGATTTGTAAAACACTGGGTGGCTCTGTGTCTGATATGGGCAATGATGCTTACCATCAGGCACCTGATTTGCTCGTCTTGTCACTCGCTATCATAAAAAAAGACCTATTAATGGCTAATAGCGAAATATAATGTATTATTATTATTGTATGCCATCCATGGGGACCTTGAGCTGCTTCGACAATTGCTGTGATTTATTGTGGCAGCCCGTATGGATAGCTACTAATGTATCTTTACGGTTATAATTATAGTAATCTCTATTATATCTTTCCAGGCGGTCGTTCCCAATGCCTAGTCCCGCCGGAGCGTTTAAATGAGATAGTTAAAGTGGAGAGTGAATGTCGTCCGGCGGTGCGATGTCAAGTGTTGGACCCGTATGATGAACCTGATGGGGTGCTGGCTGACGCCGAGTGCAGGCTTATTGTTGGGGACCCTGATTACACATTTTGGAGTTATCTTGTTGTCAGGTTTGTTTTGTTCATAGATCAGAGTAGCTTCATCATCATCAGCCCTGGACATAGGCCTTTCATACGGCACGCCACACAACTCGATCCTGTGTTCTCCTTCTCCAACCACTCCCAGCGACTTTGCGAATATCGTCAGTCCATCTAGCCATACAGAGTCAGAGTCAGAGCTAAAGCTCAGAGTAGATTGTCGCCAGCAAAACTCTTCATTTGGGTATGAAAACCAAGCTGTCACTTTTAAGAGCTTCTTACCTTTCTTACCTAAGTACCTACCTTTGACATATTTATCAGCTCTATCTCAGATCTAAATACCTTTATTAATATGGGGTTTATTAAGTACCTTCTTTTAAACGGGTGAAATCCCTGGTCAGCCCAAAATGATTGAATGTTTTCAGAGTTTTAGCGGACATCTGGCCCACAGCAGGCCTGGCCCTACTCGGGACTGCTTGTGTGATCGCAACGAGAGAAACCTCACTCGGCCGAGGGGATGTCGGAAGGCAGTTGGCCTTCGGAACCCTAGGGCTGGCTATATTCCCGCCGTTGGCAGGACTGGCCGCGGAACAGATGCCTGAGAACCCTTACCTTGTGCCGTTTGTCATGCATGCTGTGTTTATGTTGGTTGGAGCGTTGATTCTGATTGTTGATAGGTAAGTCACTTTATCTTTTTTTATATTTTGTTAACAGTTCCAATGGAAAGAAGTGTCCCAAAACGTGGGGCAAAGCCTTATCAAAAAAAGGATTTAGTCATCTCTCTAATTTTACCCATACGTATAGACTCCACATGACAATGAAAATGTGCGTCAGACATGCCACTGAAAATGTGAGAATATTTCGTCGCGTCGCTGTGCCTTAGCGTGGGTAAGCTTAGAGCAACCATTTTCCCAATATTCTTACAGACGAAGTCACGGCACCGATAGGACTCATCAACGCAGTAATTGGAATTTTAAATTCATTTCGGCCGGTCTACGCTTTTTTCCGGTCTATTGTCTCCATTGCCCATTCGACAAAATTATTTTAGTATTCTGTCACACCACCGACCAAATGTGATTGATTATATTCACCTCTTCTTTCCTAACAACCTAGTAGGTAGTAGTAGGAAAAGATCGCCTAAGCGATGAAACTGTCAATTGTTTAATTAATTAAGTTTTATTTGATTATTTTCTAGTTGTAAGGTTTCTTGTTTGTGGTGTACCTACAAGACGTGCAACTTAACTAGACACCTCGCTTGTATGCGAGCTCCTTCTCGCGAGGTGTAATAGTTAAATCTCAGGGGGTACAATAAAAACTTTATGAGCTCTCTAGAGTTTGCCGTTTTGGCTGCGCTGTTACAAATAGGTGTCGTGCGTACTGAGCAGCCAAAACGGTTAACTTCCGAGAGTTCTTATAAAGTTATGCGAGAGTTGTATCAATAACTCAATAATATCCTCAATAGGTATACTCAATAATATCAGACAGATCATACGATCGATGTAAACCATCCACATCCACCGTTGACCACGATCCTCAGTCATAAATAGAGCACCACATTGAGAGAGATATCAATAACTTTGTCTGTCTATCCAGACACATGCCGCTATCGACCCCAGAATGGTGGTGGCACACGGCGACGGGCGTGCTTGCGATGCCAATGAGTGCGGTGCGACGATACGGAGCTGAAACTGCTGCGGTTTTCGCTGTAGTGGCTTTACTAGGAGCACTCTGGAGCGGCATCGATGCTTATCTACCTTGGTAACGTACCTTTCATCTCTTTTAACTTTGGAATGAAGGTCTTTAAGAGTTGTCAGGCGCCAAATTGCGGGGTTCCAGGATCTGCCAACTCCCTAAACATTTTTCCCATTGCCACTCAATTTTATGGATTTATTTTACGAAATCAAACATACCTAACAAATATTCTCATGTCCAAGTGTTGCAATGCCATGTATTCAAAAATATAAATTTGTTACTTACAACTTGTTGACATAAAGATTTCCATTCTGTCCTGTTCTATGCTGTACGAGGCGCTTCCATGTTGTATCCGCTATTTTCTGATGTCATCCTCCCATCTTATAGTCTACGTGGCACAAATACAAATCTAATATACGGTGGTGAGTCCCCTTGCATGGATATCTTATCATGACGATGACCACTATGTTCCTATTACAGGACTGTGTTAGATCTAAACGGCACAGTAACAGAAGTGGGTCTGACACTGACAATAGGGGCCCTCCCCGCGGTTCCTGTCTTGTTCTGGGCGGAGGCTCTGGTCGATTTCATCGGACACTCCAACGTTTTCATCATGGCTTTTACTTTCTATGGACTTCGGTATACTGGTATGTATTGGATTTTTTTATTCTTATGGGTAGACTGTACTGGACAGTTTATCTTTGACTGACTTCGACTAAAAGAAAGCATTTATGTTCGTCACTTTTTACCCGTACAGGATCTGATAACATTTCCAGGATAGTACCTATAAAGTAAAAATCATATACCTAAGTATCTTTAAAGTCTTCTATTTAAAACTTGCTGTTTAAAATTTTCTTAACTTGCTACTGAGAAAATCAAGTGACACCATGTACGGTGCTTGGCTTGGGCGTTTATATAGGTAGTGTAGTTGATTGCAAGTTTATCAGGTACGCAGTCAACCCATTCTCTGCCAAGAAGTTATAGGGGGGGTTTGTCAGAGCTTCGTTTGTATTTCAACTGGGTTCGGCACGTGCAGGTGAGGTTGGTTTGATGATGGTGGTAGGATACTTATATATACCCCGTCTTATGTTATACCTGATCTTCAATTGTAGGTAACTAGTGAAATGTTCCCCAGGACTTGCGTTTAGCACAGGATACACGTGGGTGGCGGTGTGTGAAGCTTTAGAGGTGTTCACACTGAGCCTGGTGTGGGTCACCGCTGTCCTCTACTTCAGACATCTCGTGCCCAGGAAATATACCGCTACTGGACAAGCGCTACCTGTCATTGCACATTTCTGCATTGGTGAGTATATAATACGGGATATCTTTTTATATGGGTTTGGCCGTGTGGTTCCCGGCTATATAATACGAGTTGGACCACCCCTAACTTATCCTGTGGGAGCCGTGAGACCCGGCAGAGAGACATATTCGGAGAGTGGGCAGCAGCGCTCTCCGTTTCCAAGAATTCCAACTACTGTGTTCACCAAGCCGCCTGTCAAGCGTGGTGATTACGGCAAAATCCCCCATATGAATAGTTTATGGAGTTCTATAGGAGAGGCTTATGTGTAGCAGCGAACGTCTTCCGGCTGATGATGATATGGGTTTTACGGTACCATATGCGATTCTGCGAATATTGAAATATGCTGGACTCACAAAACTTTGGGCATACGGTGGGGTATAATTCTATAGGTATTGCATGCCTGACTCAGACGGTAGTAACTCTGCTTTCTGTGCCAGAGGCCCCGGGTTCGATCCCCGGCCAGGTCCAACATGTGTGTATGAACTGAACATGCCTGTCTGTTCTGTGTCTAGGTGTTATTAGCTTATATAAGTAGGTATGTATATCAGTCATCTGGTTACCATAGTACAGGCTTCCAGCCTAGTTTGGGACCAGATGACCGTGTGTGGAAGTTGTTCCATTATTATTATTATTGCCGCCATCCCACGGCACGGTCGCTGATTACCAGTACAATGTTTTATTCCCTGTGTACAGGTCGTTGTATCGGCGCCATAGTATCGGGCATGGTGGGGCTCGAGGCGCCCCTGGAGTCGGCGCGCGTGGTGTTCCGCGCGCTCGGCGTGTGCGCCTTGATCGTGGCGGCGCTGTACCTGGCGCTCTACCACCTGCTGCTGGCGCCGCGCTGCGCCTCGCCCTCGGTGCCGCCGCCCTCGCACCTGCTGCAAGGTATGGAGCTCATTATAGCATCAGGCATGGCTTCACTGCAGCCACTCCTCGTCGTTTTTTTTTTTTTTATGATAGTGAGTAACGAGACGAGCAAATCAGGTGCCTGATGGTAAGCATCATGATTGCCCATATCAGACACAGTGCCACCCAGTGTTTTAAAATTTAAAATTCTGCGCGGCACTGCACTGCGCCTGTCACCCTGAGATATGAGTTGGTGAATCTCATCATGCCCAGTAATTTCGCTGGAAACATTGCCCTTCATACCGGAACACAATAATGTTTGCACATTACTGCTTGGCGGATGAATAACTGGCAAAGGTGTGGTACTTCCCCAGGCGGCCCCCTGCAAAAGAGCCTACAACTACTAAAAACCGCCACTACCGCCGGTGCCGCGCACTGATATAGTGGCTTGACTTGGGAGGACTTTAAGGACTATATTGCAACCAACGACGCCTTAATCGTAGGGTAGAGCGAGGAAAGGTTGCTCTAGGCGCTAGATAGCAACGAATTCTTAAGGCGCTGTCCGAAGCAAATTCGCCCTCTCGCTCACACAAACCCACATTTTTGAAGATATTTTTTACTAAATCTTTGTATTGTTGTTTTCTAGAACCTAGTTGTCTTTATTTTTATTTTATGTTAGTGAGAGGCAAGACGAGCTAATCAGGTGCCTGATAGTAAGCATCATGATTGCCCATATCAGACACAGTGCCACCCAGTGTTTTAAAATTCAAAATTCTGCGCGGCACTGCACTGCGCCTGTCACTCTTAGTTATAGTTATTGAAACTCGTCATGCCCAGTAATTTCGCTGGTAACATTGCCCTTCATACCGGAACACAGTAATGCTTGCACATTACTGCTTGACGGATGAATAATTGGCAAAGGTGTGGACTACAGTAAAGTAAATGTGACGAATGGAAATTATTAAATCTTATAATAAGCCTCGTACACCTCCTTTTACTATATTTTTCTCATAATTCACTCCATATTCCATTATCACTACTTTGCCGCCATATTTCCTGCTTATCTGCCTATTCCATAGAGTCTATCACCTCTCAGTCCTTCTAATATCAAACCTTAACCTTGTCATTGTCAATATTCTTGTTGACAGCGACAAAGCCACAGACTAAATCCACAAATCCTTACATTTGCCAAAAATACTTATAACATAAATGTAGTATTTTTTATATCTTCCAAAATGTGGGTACGTGTAAGCGAGAGAGCCAGTTTGCTTTGGACAGCGACTTAAAAGCCTAATTGCCAACAACAATTATACTGACAAGTAGAAAACAAAACGGTGCCGAGACAATAATATTGCTCTACGCTGATATAAACTGCGCCAGCGCTGCCGTGCTGGTGCTCAACTTACAATATCATCAATTATTTTCATTCTCTTTCGCTCGCTTCGCATTCGATGTGCAGAACGCACACTTATCTCTGCCTGGGTTGGAAGTCTTGAGGGCTTCAGCAAGGCTTCAAAAAAGAAAGTCGTCTATATTTTCACTATGTTTATTCTTTACTATTGTGTTGAAGGCGACTCGAGTGTTAATGCTACGGCTAAAGGATATTTTCAATAAACTGACATAGGTATTTGTAGCTCTACGAATTACGAAACAACTTTTGTTTTATGTTACTGGTCACCAGCACTCACATGCGCACGACGAGCCTTTTTATAACCTATGCGAATACTTCGCATAGGTTCCTAATTTATTTCCAAAATGCCAATATATGTTAACCATGCTTCTTGTTATCGCAGCGTTCTATGTGCATATCTTGTAAATCAATAATTTTCTGTCAAAGCTTCCACTGTGGATAGTCAGCTTGATAAAGGTACGATATCTAAAACGACCAAGTATTTCTATTCTCTCTCAAGAAACTACAATATTTAAGAATCAAATTAGTCAGCAATGAACTATTTATAGGTATGTAGTTATTTACTAATCTTATTATTATTCATTCCTTTTACTCTCCCCTGCATCCTTTTTTAAGTATACAAGGTTACTGCTAGGTAGGTAATCAGTGGGGGTCATTGTATCTACTCACTATCTGGAACAAATTTATCTATGGAACTAACCCTGAAAACGCGAAATGCTGTTCCAAACATTTTGTTATAGGTCAAGGAGCGTTTTATGATCTTTATCGTGATTTTAGAATTTGCTCCATTTTAAAAGTTGTAACGTAACTAGGCTCTTAATTTATACGTTTCTTGAACGAGTAAATTTCCTCATCCCTGATTCGCCATGGGGGCCCTGCCTCCAAAATTTAACGACGCCGTTTTCTTTTCAGGCTTGAACGCTAATGGAGGGTCGAACGGCAGCTATTCCCCGATGCGAGTGTACCACGAAGAGAGATCGAGGAAGGGACATTTCCGTTATTAGGGGAAACATAACGAAGATTAGGAACATTGGCTGCTACAATATCCTCCTTGAGTCAAATGTTTATGATATCAACGGTCATGATAATATATCGAATTTTAAAGCTCTCATTTTGTCAAACAAGTCGCTTAGTTTAGGTAATAAGTTAGATATTATAATGCCCTTTATATGTGAGCTGCTACGATAAATTACTCCCATACGACTTGGCAAATGGAATGAAAAGCAACTAAATTCAAATATTGAAGTTCCCAAGATCTGACGCGTCTCTTGCTTACAAACTAGCACCACTGGATATGCCACTGGATAAGTTATATGGAACGGATTCTAATCACTGACTAAATTTATATACAAAAACTGTGTACCTTTTTATTTCATGTTCATTTTCATTTCTACACAGAAGTGCCTTTTATCTATGATAACGTCATAATAAATTAAAGGACTCTATACACCTAAGCCGCCGACCCGCAGATACAACGCGGAGGTTTTTGTCGCCTACAAAGAAATCAGCGGCATTTATTGTGAAGTGTCCTTTATGTAGAGCATAATATCTATCATAACTTATTTATATTGAATAAGTACCTAAATGTTTTTAACAATATTATTAGGTAGTCATAAGTTAAGTACAGAATTGTGATACTGTAAGTGCTTTTCACTTATTGATGTTTCTGCAATTTCATGTTATTTATTTACTATAAGCCTATTGTTTGCATTTTTTACATACAAATAAGTTTTTTTTAATAAATACAAGTTACTGCCTTGTTCTGATTATTTCTTCGGTCTCCATTGAACAGAATCAAATTTGATGTGACACTCGAAACATTATAAACTAGCTGAGCCCCACGGTTTTACCCTATTAAAAATTCCCTGTGTCACTTCAGGGTCTAAACTATCTACACACCTACCGAATTTTAGCCCTATCGGTTCAGTAGTTTGGCGTGAAAGAGTAATAAATATCCATCCATCCATCTATTCTCAAAAACATTCGCATTTATAATATTAGTAGGACTCTCAGACCTCAGAGGTTATACTTGAAAGTACCGAAAGGTGTTAGGCATTTCAGGAGTTAAGCTATAATCGGTCCAGTAGATTTTATATGAAGAGATAACAAATCCACCTAAATCCATCCATCTAAATATCCATATTTGTAATAAATGGTGTTATTAATTTTCAACAAAGAAAATATTATCTAGGAAAGTATCTATGTCAAGTTTATTAGTAATAATTTTACTATGTAGTACAAATTATTAAGTTTAACAAAAATGTTTCAATAAGGAAAATCTGGAAACTTTGCCGATGGCACTAATATCCAAAAAGATTCACGTAAAGATGACAAATAGGAACTAAATAAAACGTTAAAGTTAAAATACATGTTCGTCTACTCAAATAATACCGATGTAATCTCAATTGAGAGAATATTGGAATGACTAGCGCGTGGGATCCAATCAACTTCACAAAGACACTGGATAACATGGTTGAATTACCTGTAGTGGTGCGATGATGTAATATTGGATCGTTACGTCATCACAGTGACATTCAATCTGTAGAAAAAAACAACGGATTTTCCTTCACAGAGTGGATCTTTGCATCTGTTGCTACATAATAGACTCTTTACACAGACTTGATTTGACCACTGACTGTCGGCGGCTAACAATATTACACAAAAATCATTTCAGCGCCATGCGGGTATTCACGTCGCCGAGTTGTGTCGGAGGGTCAGCGGATTAGGTGTGAGAGTCCTTAAGAATTTAGGTACTTACTCATTGCCTTAGCCTTTAACATGTTAAATCAGACTACAGACCCACACAAGAAGTAGAATCAGTCGCACGTGACTAGTGACCTCGACGAGATGCATTATAGTCACAGTAGAAGAATCGTATCGAGATCTACTATCAAGAAATCGCGGTAAGCTTCGGTGATCAATATTCATAACAGTCAATTTTCGCCTAAATTGTCGTAATTTAATTGTTGTACTTAAGTCGTTAAATCCTAGCTTTAATACATATTTGGTTGTTTATTGACAATAGTCAATAGCTGCGCTATTAGTACAGATACATGACAGTAAGAGCATAAACATTCAATACAAATGCTGTAAGCCAATGATTCTGAAAACTATTAATGAAATTTATATTTGCTAAGGAGTTTGCGATATTCGATCTACGGCTAGCTGCGACAAAATCATAAAATCAGAATCATAGTATACAATGAAATATAAAAGATGAACATTTTCTAAAATGTAGAATTTCTAATAATACTAACGTTCTTCCAAATTCTACGTGTAAGATCACACGAGTAGGTTTCAAACCAGCTACACGCACTATAACGTCAAAATACTGTACCACTTAGAGCGAGGCCACAACACTGCTAAGCGACGTCGCAATGCAAAAATATGCTCCTATGAACTTTACGGTAATTAACATTAGGCATCTTGAATTGCGTTGCGTCGTAGCATCGTAACGCGGTGTTGTGACCTCCCTCTTAAGCATTTACTCGTATTGCGTCGTTATAGTAAATATGCAGATATTTAAAATGTAGAGAACCATGTATAAATACAGGTTTCCTTGTCAATTTTTTATTACCAGATCAGTTAAGTTGCATGCATTTTTTAGCATATTGATATCATTTGTATGTATACTACAATATATATGTATACTATAATATTACAGATGGAATTGCATATAAACATTAGTTTTAAAACCTTCATACAAAAAATTAAACAAGATTATTTTCATAGTCTCTTGGAAATTATAATTATTAAAACTAAAACATAATGATTTTTAGTCATAAAATCCAAGCTTTTAAGCTACCTAATATTTACTTATGTAGATAAAGCGAACTTATTCTACCTGTAGGTAAATAGATAAGGCCAGAGCCGATTTACTTATATATAACTTTATATTTTACAAAATTACACTTGCGAGATATCAAATTCCGATCACGAGAAAAAAAAACAATTTTATATATTACGTCTATAATAATGACAAAATACAGAGTATGACATATTGGAATATTAGATACAGTTTTCTTTTACGCTCTTATTTATCATTTCATCCATCACTCAAATCTATTCAATATTTTGTGTACTTTTTTACTGGATTTTAAATAGATTATAACATATTAAACTTATCACAATGTTAACTAAACGTCTAATTTAGTAGCAGACTCAAAGTGAAAAAAAAAACCAGAGACGCAACCGACTGATAACAGAAAAAGAAAATAACCAGCGAGGACATGATGTTGAAAAAACACTGACAAGCTAATAATAAAAGCTACAGTACCTAAAATTAACAGTGCATCAGTATTCTTTATACATTTACATACTTTATGCAATCACTGGGGCCAGCCTTTTGTATTGTGTGCATAGATCATAAGTCATTGTATTGAAGAGTCAGTACATAACATTTAATACCTACATGTTTACCCCTAAGGCTTGACATCACTTATTACTGATATTTTACACCTCATTCCAACGACATCTTACTAAACTGCTATCGTAGCGGTAACATAATAGCAAAGAAACTGGGCATATATCATACTGAGACTCAACATAACAAATACCAGTTCAATTATCTATCACATTCATTTTGTAAACCCATATTATTATAGAGTTTTTTTTTATCAGTGCCTAAATGCCATTACTAATCTAGTCTCCCCTACATTCGAACTTTATAAAACAAGCTTAAAGATTTTTCTCGATAGTATTTTTTTTAAATAAATTCGTACAAATCGTGGAAACTAAATTCTTTACAGTTGTGTCCATAATCTATGAATTAGTGTGTATATCAAACATACAACAAATAACTACCCAAACACAAGCTTAGTCTAAATAAGTATAATAATATTAGTAACTTATGTATTTCTTACAAAATAAATTGTTTTGAGTGTCCTACTCTTTGTCTAAAAGATCGTCTGGGATGTCCAAACTGTTTGCATTAAATACATTATCAACACTTTCTAGATTATCATCTTGTAATAAGGTATTAATTAAATCTTCACTCATATCGAGAGCTTGTGTTTTCTCGTCGTTATGATCAGTTGTATCCTGTGTTTCACTTTGTCCATCAACTTCCATCGCTTCTTTATCATCATTCAATTCCTTTTCAGCATCTCCATTAAGTTCACTACTCTTTTGTTCTGGCGCTGGTGATTCACATTTTTCATCAATTTTTTCAGTATTACACTCTGTGTCACCTTTTTCTACTTCACCATCTGTATCAGGAGTGTGGTCTTTATCGGATTCTTTTTGTTTATCACATTCTTTGTCATCGTTTGTCTCATCATCATCATCAACCTTTCCTTCAATGGTAGAGTGTCCAGTCACTTCTGTATCTTTGTCACCCGATTCAGCATCTATCTTATCATCAGTAGTTTTTTTTTCGTCGCAAGGGTTGCTTAATATATCCGGATTTTGAGCTTCACCTAATGAATTCATAGAACAATCAGTAGATTTATCTGCATCAGCATTAGTTTCTGCTTGCTGTTCAGAACAGAGAAGGGGATCAGGCTCATTTTTGTTTTCAGTGCTGTCATTATGTTCGCTGCTTGCGGCGCCAGTCAAATCTACTTCTTGAGTGGCTTCAATGGAATCTACAGAGTTTTCGTCAATAAAAATTGGGTCATCATTAGCATCTGGTAAAAATTCTACATCGTCATCATCATCCTCACTAATTAATTCCCCTTTTTTGTTACTCGTTTTCTGTGAGACAAACAATTTAAATTCTCTATTCAAATTGTCACGAATTTCGATAAATCGTTTGGATGACGTAGTTAATAGCTGCTCTAAAGTTCTATGCAAATATCTCATTTCGTCCACGGATCGCGTGCGAAGATGTGAAGTGGTAGCTTCTTTTTTTAACTTATTAAGACGTGTCAATGAATATTCGAGAGCATCTACTGCATCTATCAAATTGTACCGATACCATTCCACAGGCACTTTAAAATCGCTTTTCCTAGATTCTGCAGATTCAGTCTCTTTATCATATTTGCTCGCCGTGTTTCCTTTGTTTGATCGTGTTGCCAAAGTTTTGCTTTTATTTTTTCGTGCCATTCGTGCTTTTGAAACAGGCCTTGCAGGAGTTTTTGCAGGAGTGATGATAGAGCTCAGTTTAGCCGCATATGTCTCTCCACTCTTAGGAGCGATTTTCCCGCTGGTTTCCGATACCGATACAATAGTAGCAGAATAACCGCCGGGCATATTAGGATTCGGGTTGATCGCAAAGATCCTTCCATCCGGTAAGCGGTACATTTTCTTCGAAGACAAAGTTTGTGGGTCGACACGAAATTTCAAACCTCCCGTGACGGCGTTGACTGTGACATCGTTTTCAGTCATTTGAACGATATTGTCGTTTGCTAAGTCAGGTAGTGACCGAGGGACGAGTGGAGGAGGGTTTTTAGTATTAACCTTAGGAGGCACTACTGGTCCTGGCGTTATACATTCTACGTCATCATCGTTATCTTCTGTTACCTGAAATTGATCAATGGTTAATTCTATAATTTCCGTCGTTTGATGGTCTATCTTCCTATACAACATTGGTCAAGTTGTGGTGCTAAAAAACACGTTCACAAGGCACAAAATAAAAATTAAATTGTAATTACACACATTACACATACTAAATCTTTTTTTTTTTCAGTAGAATGATTGAGAACATCAGGTTAATAGAGTTCATAATTTCAGATCATGACAAACTTACCTCACATAATGGTTCAATTGGAAAGTCTGGTGTGCAAACCACATTATCATTTTCAGTTGACGAGCTGTTATTGAATGCTGCTACAGCTGCCAAGTCTAATCCCTGTATGACCAAATTAATTATTACCATTAAAAAATTACAATTAATATTTAATTGACACAAATATAGATAATCTCATACAGAATACTCGCCTGTGTTAAAGTCTCCAACGACAGATTAATATTATCACCTAATATATTATTCAATGCATTAGCATTATTGTAGACAGGGGTATTGTTATAACCATTATAAGGTGAATTTATGATTGGTATTGGAAAAGGCGCTCGGGGTCTGTTTGTTGTATACCGGGAATATGTGTTAGTATGTTTTTTTTCTGCACTTAATCTTACTGGGGTCATCAGTGGTGTGCTTGGTAACTGAAAACAAAAACGACAAATTACTGAAATATTGGCTTTATAATATATAAAAAAATGGCAAAACTCGCCTTTATAGGGAGGCCTATGTTCAGTAGTGGATTAAAAACGGCTGAGATGATGGTGATGAATATACAATATATAATAACATTTTCAAGTGGATCTATTGTAATATAAAAAAAAGTATTAATAAAGGGACATGGAGATTGACTTTATCCATAAGTAGGTACATATACATGGGCCAAAATGTTTCCTTCCAGGCAGGGCCGGATTTAGAGGTCCAGAGGCCTCGGGGCAACAAAGGAGCGGAGGCCCCCTCGCCCCAAATTATTTTCCAAATAAAATGAAGAATTTTTTTCGGTCGAGTTTTTCGATAAACAATTTATTGTGAAACCAAGTAGATTCTCTAAGTATTTAACAAACACATATAAATATAATCGGAAACAAGAATATCTGAAATTAAATTTTAGATTTAAAAGAAAATATCAAAGGAAAAGATATTTACTAGTGTTTACTAGTTGGAATTTAAAAGATTTTTTTTTCCGAAGTCTCTATTGTGGGGGCCCCCTGCTTGTGGAAGCCCCGGGGATTTCGCCCCGGTTGCCCTCCCCTAGTCTTTGACAGATCAGCAGAGGTTCGCCCTTCTAGTTTGCCAGCATACCATAGAGCGTAATATTCTAGGAGTAAATCTAATGGATGTGGTCCATTAGCTTTACTTCTAGAATAAACAATCCAAAATACCATACTACCCTCCCAAACAAAAATTACCAATGTTGCCAAGAAAGCCGCTTTGTTAAAATGGATTGGGCTGGACATGTCTGCTGGATGAATGCTGGACAAAGATTACCACTGAGTGACTCCCACAAAATCGGCGTCGAGGCAGACCCAGAAAAAGATGGCTAGACGACTTTGATGCACACCTCAAAGGATGGTCTGCAATAGCATCAGCCAGATATAAGTGGAGAGAGGGGAGGGTGGTCTTTGCCCTTCAGTGGGACACAACAGGCTCATAATAATAATAATAATAATTGATAAGCGTGAGATTGCGCATCTAGCTCATCTCTAATACAAGGAGTTTGCGGGATATTTAGTGATGATTGGTGGGGAGTGAGGCGCACACCCGCCTGCTTCCTCAGCCCTATGCTCAGAACTATGCTAAATGCAATATTTTGTCCTGTTTTAAGGTCAACCCAGGCTTGTCCGTCTATTGCAGCTTCAAATCCAAATGTTAAAATAAATTGGTTATTATTACAATAAATAGGAACCAACTAACCACGAAGCACCTGCACCTTATTGAGTTCATACATTATATAGAGCACAAGCATCCATGTGAGCCGCATTTGAATTGGATGCAAATTGCCAACTGTGTGATTCTGCATTTAAAAAAAAATGGATTGTCCTAACTGATTTAATTATGATGATAAATACTCACGCGAATTTTTTTCAGTAGAGGGGGGCCAATTACCATATTACATGGTGCAATAGGAACTGGCTTCTGCATATATATATTTGTTGGAGTTGTCACTTTGTTTTTGGGGCTTGCTGACCTTTTCTGGGCCTTCTTTTCAACTTTGGGAGTTTCTTCGAGGGGTATTGAAGCAAACTTCTTCACCTGCAGAGAGTAATTTTTAGTTTAGCAGTCATAAAATTTGTAAGTCTCTCATTTCAAACTCTCAAGAAACACTATATTATATTAAATTTTATTTATACTCGCCTGAATAGTTGCAGGCATTTTAGATATAATCTTTTTAGCAATGTTCTCTGTATCTTTATCTTTTTCCTTCTTTTTGGCGGAATCAGTTTTTTCTTTCTTTCTACCTTTATTGCGGCAACATTCAGATGAATCCACTGAGATTATTTTCATATATTTTTCCTTTAATTCGTTGTCTTCAGTTTTTGCTACTATCCTAAAATTAAAAATAGCTTGTAGTTGCACAATTAAACGCTGTTAATAAGAACAATATATTACACTAAAAATGCTTAATTATGCCACTGTCGAGAGAGATATGTCAAAATGTCAATTAATCTCCCTTTCTCATACACACTCACACATAATATACACTCACCTCTCACCAACCTCATGCAAAGTTAATAAATATTATTTATTACCTACTTAAAATATTTTAAATATCTCTAGATAATAATGTAAGTTTCATACATAGTTTGCATTATTGTACTCTTCTACATCCAAACAATAGTAAAGTCTTACTACAAAGTACATAATCTACAAAATGATATCCATAATATAAATTGTATAAAATCTAGTGACAGACCAGGGCAGTAACTGCTATTTGGCAATACAGGCTCAACAGAGACCTAGTGTCAATTACAGTCTATCACATCAATACTTAATATTTATTTATACTTTGACAGAACAGTTGCTCAATAACACTACCAAAGTTACAATGATTTCGAAGAAAACTTAAATATATCAAAGGTAACAAAAGTGAATAAATATTATTATACTTGCATTAATACATTATGATTCAAAAACTTTCACACATTCGTCTCACAGATCTCAGAAGCATAAGAAATGAGATAGTTACATAAGTAAAATAATTATTTTTAAGATAATAACGAATTTTGTACTGCTACAATTGTTAAAGGTCCAAGCAATTTTTTTAATTTTTTTTTTTTTATGCTTTGAAGAAAACTATGACGAAAGCCTTACTAGATGTAACTAACCACTTCATCATCATCAGCCAGAGATATCCACTGCTGAACATAGGCCCTCCCATAGAAAACCCCATTAACTATTCATATGGGGATTTTGGCTTTTTGCTGTAATCACCATACTTGGCAGGCAGCTCAGTGATCACAGTAGTTGGAATACCTGGAAACGGAGAGTGCTGCTATTTATCTCATTGAAATTTGCTAACAAAACCCTAGCGCTAAATAATAAGGCCCATAGTAAGAAACCAGATTTACGTAGGCTAAACTTTTTTTTTTTTTTTTATACTGTATGCTTCTTGCAATCTGCCTAATAGGCATTGAGCGAGAGTTTGGGTGTCTGCGGAGCATGTCGTGAGTGGTATGTGCCCAGTGGCCCATCCAACTAATATTTCTTAATCCTTTATTATATCTTGCGGAGCTCTTCTCCTAATTCTTGAGAATGTAACTGTGCTGGAATTCATTAGATCACTTGTCAGTTCGTTTGGATGGCGGTTCATGCGGTTGGCATATGATTTAAGCTTGGCTTTTATTTCTTCTCTGACAGTTGGTATAGAGAGGTCTCGGTGTAACTGGTCGTTGGTGATATACCATGGTGCGTTTGTGATCATGCGTAACATTTTTGATTGAAACCGTTGTATTATGTCCAGGTTTGAGTTTGCCGCAGTACCCCAAAGTTCAGAGCCATACGACCATATGGGTTTTAAAAGAGATTTGTATAACAGAAGTTTGTTGTTGAGAGATAATTTAGATTTGCGAGCTAGAAGCCATTGGAGTTTGCGAAGTTGTGCGCTTAGAGCTTTCCTCTTCGTGAAAATATGTTTCCTCCACGTGAGACGCCTATCTAGGTATATGCCCAGGTAACGAACATCTTCTTGTTGAGGAATTTGAATATTATTGAGCTGGATAGGAGGACAGGAGCCATGTTTGAGTGTGAAAGTAACCTGGACTGATTTGCTCTCATTTGCTTTTATGCGCCAGTCTTTCAGCCATTTGGATATAAGATCTAGGTTGTTTTGAAGCATATTAGATGCAACTGTAGCATTTGGGTGAGAAGCTATCAGTGCTGTATCATCGGCGAAGGTTCCCACTAGTATGTCATTTAGCGTCGGAAGGTCGTATGTGTAGATAAGGTACAGTACAGGGCCCATAACACTTCCTTGAGGGACACCTGCTTGTATAGGGCGTAGGCCGGTCCTGTCTTCACCGTGTTTGACATAGAAGTGTCGCTGGCTTAGGTAGGATTTTATTATCAGATAGTGATGTGGCAAAGCGTTCAGGATCTTAAATAGTAAGCCCTCATGCCAGACGCGGTCGAACGCTTGGGATATATCCAGGAATGCCGCCGAACAGTAGCGTTTATGCTCAAAAGCGTTATTTATCTCTGTGACCAATCGGTGGACCTGTTCAATAGTACCGTGTGCTTCACGGAAGCCAAATTGATGGGATGGGATCAGCTCAGATTTCACAAGCTCGGGTGTTAGTCTTTTCATGAAAAGGATTTCAAAGACTTTCGATACTACCGGGAGAAGACTGATCGGGCGGTAGGATGAAACGTTTTCTGGGTCTTTTCCTGGTTTGAGGACGAGTATGATCTCCGCTACTTTCCATTGCAGAGGAACGAATTCACGGCGCAAAACTGCATTAAGTATAGAAGTTAGTAGTGAAATGCCTGAATTTGGAAGTTCTTTCAAGACTTTTCCTGTTATCAAGTCGTAGCCAGGGGCTTTATTTAGTTTGAGATTCTTTATCACGGAGAGGACTTCATTTTTGGTGAATTTTCTAAGTGGTGGAGCAAGTTGATGTGGATTGGACAGCCTTTCTATTATCTCTTTGGTTTTCGTTGATCCCGTGTCGGGGTTAGGAACGAAGACGTTGGATAAGTGCTCTGCGAAAAGTTCAGCTTTTTCGGAGTTGCTACGGGCCCAAGTTCCATCCGTTTTGCGTAAAGGAGATTCGAATTTTGTTGGATTTTTAATGTTTTTAACAGTCTTCCATAGTGAATACTCTGTAGCCGCAGTAGCGTCTAGTGCGATTAGTCTATTTTGCAGATTCTGATTTCGAATGTCTTCAAGTGTATTTTTTACTGTTTTTACCCATTTGTTAAGGACTTTCTTGTCATTAGGACTCCTAGTAGTTTGCCACTGTTTTCTGATTTGCCTCTTTTTCTGGATAAGATCAATAACCACTTGAGGGAAGGTGGGGATGTAGGTCGTTGTTTGGTCTGGTGTAGCCTGCCATGCCGCTGATTGGATACAGGTTGTTAATTTTTCAACAGCTTCATTTATATCATCATTAGATTTTAGTGGAATTTGTAGGTTTATGTTGCTTTCGATCAGTTCCCGAAAGTATGTCCAATCAGTTTTTTTGTTATGGGTTTTGCAAGGCCTTGTCACCTCAATAGGGTCATTGTGCAAATTTGCTATAATCGCAGTGTGGTCAGACGATAAATCGTAGGTAGAGTGACAGTGCAGGGAGGAGTTTGGCAGTCCTTTAGTAACATAAAAATCTACCAAGTCGGGTTTCTTTTTAACGTCGCTGGGCCAATAGGTTGGTTCACCGGTGGAATAGACTTTGAGGTTAAGTTGTTGGATTGACTTGATTAGTTCCCGTCCTTTGGTAGTCGTAGTTCTGGAGCCCCAGTCCGTGTGTTTAGCGTTATAGTCACCTCCAGCTATAAACTTGTTACCCAAGAGTTTGAAGAAAGATGAGTAAGCTTCGCATTTAAGATTATGTTTTGGGGGTATGTAGAGAGCTGTAATCTGTAAAGGGCCTTTTAGGCTTTCTATGATGATGCTGGTAGCCTGCACCTCATTTGTGCAATGGGAATTTGTGACGTGGTGTTTAATATTTTCCTTTACAATTAAGGCTGATCCTCCATGAGCTGTTCCATCGGGGTGATTGGTATAGTAGATTTTGTATCTCGGTATTTCCAAATGGGTTTTTGTTGTAAAATGTGTTTCAGAGACTAACATGAAGTCTATGTCGTGTGTATACAAGAATGTTTTTACTTCTAGAATGTGTTTTGACAGCCCATTGGCGTTCCACATAGCAAGTGTCAGCGGTTTGCATAGCCCCGGGGGGGAAGGGTGGGCTGCCTGCCTCCCCCCTTGGCAAAATCCTGGTTAATACTTTGAGGAGTTTGAGCTCGCATTTCTGTTATAAGGTTTAACAGTAAGTTTGTCATGGTGTTCATTTGTTGCATCATTTGCTTGAACATTTCCATTAGTTCTTTGTAATTGTATAAATCATCATTTATTTTTGCTTGTTTTGGATTTTCACTATTATTGTTTGGTTGGGCTGCTTCTGGCATGGGTAATGTACGATTTGGCTGGTATGATGAAGGATCTATGGCAGAACTGGTTTTTCCTTTGAGGACATTTGAGTATGTTTTAAATGCTGAGACGCTAGATGTAGATATAGTTGCGCTCTTAGGCTCCTGAGGAGTTTTTACAATTTTTTGCTGCTGCTCGATATTTACTCTCTGACTGGTACTTTGTTGATGTTTTTCGGTATCTTGTTTTTCTGGTCTTAGCTGTGTCTGATTACTAATTGTAGATGGTATATTGGGCTTCCTCAGCGTAGGGAACGAGCTTTTTTGAAGTTCTTTATAAACTGAGCAGCCTTTATAATTTGCCGGATGATTTCCTTCACATAAGACACATTTGACGTCCTTGGAGCGTTCTTTTCGCGGGCACTGATCAGTAGTGTGAGAATCTGCACATTTGACACAACGTGGTTTATGGTGGCAGAAGGTTTTTGTGTGCCCGTACCTTTGACAATTGGAGCATTGTGGGATCTCCTTTTTAGGGCGTGGTGGCTCAAATTTAATGCGACAGTTGAGAAGATACTCAATTTTGTATATATCTGCATTATTGGATGCTGGTTTAAGTTCAATGCTGAACAAAGGCAGCGGTTTTTTGGTTACTCGTTGTTTTATATTCCACACATTTGTTGTTTCATGACCGATGGCTTTTAATTCCCTTGCAATGTCTATTGCTTCCGTGGAGTAGTGGAGGTTCTTCAGTACTACTTTAAAGCTACGTTCTTGTTTTGGTTTGTATGTATGAAATTCAGTGTTCTTTTCTTCTAAATTCTTGACAATGTTTCTGTATGCGTCAGAAGAGCTTGGCTGGATTTTGACTTGATCATTGTTCAGGACTTTTATGTAATAATCATTTTTGGCCACATCATTCAAGAGTGTTATTAGTGGGTTAACATTACCCACATTTGACACAAATATAGGAGGAGGCTTTGACGTTCTTTCTTCCTGGTCTTTGATTTCAACTATTTCGTCTTCCAAAAGATCAAAACTATTTTTTGTCGGAATCTCAGTTCCAGTGGGCTGGAGCCAGTATTTAGTTTTAGGTTGTTTATTTTCGCCGTTATCACCGGGGCTGTTACGCATCCTTTTACGCGAAGTATCTGACCATTCTTTGGTTTTAGGAGAGTTCAAAGGAGTTCCATATGTTTCCGAATTATTATTGCAATTATTGCCATTTGAATCCATGGTGGAGGAAGAGCTACTTTGGTCTGACAGAAATAACCCTTGATGGAATATTTGCTGTACTAGTTTTTTGTTTTTATTTTTATCAACTTGATAATTTTTTTCATTATTTGCCATTTTTCAGCATGTCCTATATGGCAACACTTTAATAGTACTTCATATTAGAGATCTTTATTTGAAATAATGAAGTTTTCCGTTTTATTAAAATTAATGTGGGTAGGTATATTTTTTAAATTATGCACTGTTAAAAAGTAATTTTGATAACAAAATCTATAGATTTTCGCGATAGTTCACTATTATAAGCTGTTAAACACTGAGTTTTTGTATTTAGGTTAGCAAGGATGAAGAAAGTATATGAAATTTTGACACTAATAGACAGTTTGAGTTCACTCGTATTTTTACACTTTTTGCACAAGATTTGTTACGAAAGTCTGTAATTACACAATATTTTCGTAAATTGGTGCGTAAGAAACGAATTGGTACACTGTAGAAGCACTTTTGACACTTTTTACTATTTTTGAACACTAGAAAACTGGAAGAGCGATTATCACACTTTAAGGGCAGTGTTGCCAGTCCAGTGTTGCCAGTAGGCTAAACTTACATCAAATAAAAAAAAACTGTAATTGGGTACTGGTAAAACTATTCATCATTATAATTTAGATACCTATTTCTATAATCACAAAAATGTAGGAGAGCCCAGCACACCGCTCTCATGTCCCACAAACACTTCGGGTTACACTTGAAACATTTCCAATCATCTGTGTTCTCTATCTCCTTTATTTTGGACACACCAAGATTACGTTTTATGCATTTCTGGAATGAAACATAAATAAATGAAACCTAAGTGAAATATATGTTTACCAAATCCTATAGAACTCAATTTTGCATCACATCTACTATTTACATACATTTTTATTGAAGGATATAATATATTCTTGATTTTGTGCAATATTATGAAGTATTATTTAGTTTGTATTATTATAGTTTGATGTGTCTGGGTGTTATAAGCGTATTAAAGTATGTATATCAGTCATTTGGTTACCATAATACAGGCTTCTAGCCTAGTTTGGGACCAGATGACCATGTGTGGAAGTTGTCCCATATATTATTATTATTATATTATACTAGTTGTGCCCCTCGGTTTCACCCGTGTAGTCTTAATCCCCAGGGGAATATCGGATAATAAGTACTTTTTATGTTATTCCGGGGCCTAAACTATCTACATACCTAAATTCAACCCAGTTGGTTCAGTAGTTTTGGCGTGAAAGAGTAACAAATATCCATCAAACCATCCTCTTAAACTTTTACATTTATAATATTAGTAGGATTTTTATTCTGGAATTCTCTGGCTATAAAACAGTTTTATTTAGCTTGCCCTGTTTGATGTTTTGGTCTTTAATAGTTGACAAGCAGTTGTAAAGATGATATCTGCATAGATATCATTGTTTTTCACTTGTACTCTTTAACTTTGTTTATTGTAACATAATAGTTTATTCTTATATCAATACTACCACTCCCTTTGATGAATTTATTACAAACTTACAGCACAAAATACATGAATGCAATCTGAGCAGCAATACACTTGACCTCCTTGGCCACACCATCTGCAATACAGCTCTGAGCCATCTTCACCCTTATCAAACTCTCCACTGTTGTAGAATGAATGGCAAGCGTGACATATGAGAGTCTTAAGCATTGGATGTGATCTCATGCGAGACTCGTTCTGCGCCGAACAGCCCAAGTGGCGATCACAAGCTGTGCAATGTAGCTTTATATTTACCACTTCATTCAAATCTAAAACAGACAAAACACATTATAACATATTGTTGTCTTTGACGTTAATTCTCGGTTCACCATAAACTTTAGATCATTACCAGGAAACTTTGATCTGTAATAAGCTTTCTCTTCTTCTCCCACGTCTTCATCAAAATCCGAGTCACCAGGCTCTGCAAAACACCTTGTTTTATTATTGCATTCACGAGAATTAAACAATTTTAAGGAAAATAATGTTGTACCAGGCAAAGGCGGGAATTTGACATCTTCGATAGCTTGGGCCGGCTTGTCGACCTCAAGCGAAGCACCCTCACTGCTAGTGTTTTCACTCATAGTGAGAGAAGTATATGAACTCCACTTTGACACTGCATGAAAGCAACAAGTCTTTATGAAAACTAATGACGTATTTTGATACGATAATCACTCTGGGTGAAATTGTATAGCGAAATTCTGCACGTTTACAAAATCTCAATTAAAACCGCAAGTCCGCCATCTTCAGCCATCTTGGCATTTAATATTGCCAGGTAGGTTGTTTCTCCCCAGACACATTACTAAATATTTACGTACGACCTCTTTTTATATTTTCTATTACATTTGTGTCGGTATGATTTAAATTGACTATTCTATTACTGTTTATGTTATGTTTAATACTTATATGTCAAATGAAATTAAACAATAAATCAATTCGCATGAATTGATATATTGTAAACCTCATAATAATATGAAGTTCAATAATAAATTATAGTATTCATTTATATATAGATATGTGTCTATATTGTGAATAAAAATATTATAAAATTGATCAATATCCGGAAAAAAATATTTTTTGCAGATACTTTTTTACTATATTAAACTAACAAGATAAGATCTTAAAATTTAAACACAGATTTATTACATTATATTAATGTAATCAGTAAATAATACACAATATTGCATATCACTCGATATCATCATATAACCCGTTAAGATCATTTTACCCGTAAACTATTTATAATTTACGGGTAATAACGAATATATAATATGGTAGCATTTCATGATTATCATTTGACATTGACTGCATAAAAACTTTTGACATTGGCACCAATGACTACAAGAATCTTTTGACATTATTCTTCTATACCATCCGGCTTCGAATGTGGCCAAAAATGGAACTAATAATATACCATGGCTATCCAAATTACACTGCTCGAGTCAATTCATATGGGTTACAGGGTTATGTTTAAATTTCTTTGGGTTATGTGTACAACCCTTATTGTCAGAGTTTCAGGTCGCCAAGATTTCTACAAGGCCTCCGACGACCTAACGATTGCCCCTACATATTATAGGAAACAGCCGGGACCTACAGTTTAATGTGCCATCCGAAGTCCGAAACACGGTAGCGCCCAGGATAAAAGTCGACATGGTGAGATTCGATCCCAAGCCGGCATATTCCCGCTGGACCACGGACACTACATATTATGTGTCGCCATATAGAATCAGCTGACAAATCAATTATTTTTTCTAGTGAGCGCATATAAACGCTAGCGCTCCCTCCACTGAGCACGTCCCTCGCCTCTCTATCGATCACAGAATACAACTATCGATCTAGTAAGGGTTAAGATATTTTAATCTGTAAAATACCTATAGTAATCTGTGGAATGTGTGACAGTTGATAAAAGTTGAACTCTACAGTATAAATAGGACGTTCATTCGGGCGGGAAACCGTTGACCTGTGTAAACGAAATTTTCTCGCATCCAATAAATTATTGTTTTTTATCGTAAATAGTGGGCTACGGCGCGAGTTCTTATAAGGACCGAGAGCCTAGCTCGATTAAGTACCGTACAATGACTTCTGTTCCTTATTCTGAGGAGAAAAATGTGAAACAAGTTATACAGTTGGAAAATATGGCGGGAAAAAGGGATGATCGTATACAATCGGAAAATGAGATGGAGGTGGAAACTAGCAGTAACAGAAAAAGAATTAGAACTACTCAAGAGAACGATAACTCATCGGAGGATGGATGGACAGCGGTATCTAAGGGAAAGAAATCAGTAAGGACAGTACAGGAAGAAGAGGAAAAGAAGATTCATGTGTGTGCCGTTAGCTCAAAAGCCCTGCCGAAACAATTCGCTTTAGCACGTCTGTTTACCGAACACAGTATATCTAACGTTTTAAAAGTTAAGTATGTAAGCTCGTCTAAAATTATAATTACCTTTGACAACAGTTCGAGTGCCGAAAAATTTCTGCAAACGAAGAAGTTTGCGGACATGGAGTGGAGATGTTATAAGACAACTGAAGTTGGTGTATCTTACGGCGTGATAAAGAATATTGAGACGGATCTTGAAATACAAGAGATTCTGAAGAATATAAACAGCTCATATGAGATAGTGTCTGCAAGGCGTCTCAACAAACGTGGAATCGCTGATGATAACAATAGCAGCAACTGGGTAGCCAGTGAATCAATCCGGTTGGCGTTCAAAGGAGCATCCCTGCCATCTCACGTATTTATACAAAACATAAGAATAAAAGTAGAACCTTACAAATTCCCTGTGACTCAATGTTCCAGGTGCTGGAAATTTGGACATCTAGCTAAGTTTTGCCCTAGTAAGAAGATTGTATGTCCAAAATGCTCAAAAAATCACGAAAATTGCGAGACAGAAGTATTCTACTGTGTCAACTGCACGGGCTCCCACATGGCTTTACACAGAATATGCCCTGTCTACAGAAAGGAAAAAAGAATACGAGAATTAATGTCAGAATTAAATATAACTTACAGAAAAGCTCTTTCGACATATGTCCCTCCTACTCCGGAGATAAAACGCCCACTAGAACAGTATAAAACAGCTTTATCACATGAGGTAGTTCAAGAACACTCCTATCCAGACCCCATAAATATTACCACGTCATATGCCAATGTGGTGAAGTCGAACATTCGATTGGACCACTCTTATGCTCGAAGCATGGAACCTGGAAATTGCGAAGAAAAAAACTATAAATCAATGAATACTGAATGCGATCCTGAAGTCCAGCAGAAACAAACTCAGGAATCGGAAGCAGGTCTAGGATTAGGGACTAGAAAGAAATTGAAAAGAAAGAAGAAAACACAAGCACAGAACAACTCGAGAGAACAAGGATGGGACAAGGTTTCATCTGAGTATTCTGAAGAAGAGGCCCCTACGACCACTGGATCTAAGAAGTATGATAAAGAAGATAATGATAATATGACATTCACCATCCTATTAAGTAAGCTTAAGAATATAATATTTAGTAATCAATCATTTGAGAAGAAGTTAGAGTCAGCTGTTAAGGTATGCATGCAATGGTTTATATCTAAAGTCATAGGTAGTATATCTGCGAGGTCTTGGTTAAACCTTGACCTCAATTATGGATTATAACTCTTTTTCGATCTCTTCCGTTAACCTGATACAGTGGAACTGTCAAAGTTTGAGGCCTAAGGCTATATCTTTTGAAACACTCCTTGCTCAAGAAAATATACATATAGCTGTTCTATGTGAAACATGGCTTGATCCTGAGAGTACCTTTTATATGAATAGTTATAACATATATAGATCCGATAGAAATGACTGTTATGGTGGTGTAGCAATCATGACACATAAATCTGTGAAGTCACAGCTGTGTCCAGCATTAAACTTAAATTCTGGTATTGAGTTGATCCAAATCAAGATTTTAAATTGTCAATACATAGATAATATTATTTCCATTTATTGCCCATCCACAGTTCGTACTTCTCAAGCCGACTGGGATAACATATTTTCTATTTGTGACACAAAAACTCTCATTTTAGGCGACTTTAATGCACACCACCCTAACTGGTCATGTAAGACAGACTTTAGGGGTAACCAAATAATTGAAGCCATGTTAGATTCACCATTTTCTTATTTAAATGATGGCAGCCATACTCGAATTAAATTAGTTAATGGGGCTCTGCAGCAATCTTCGCCAGATATATCATTCATTTCTTGTGATATTGCTATAAACTTTATGTGGAAAACCATAAATGAAACACTTGGCAGTGATCATTTGATGATAAAAATATCGTGTATGCAGGCTAACACGTCGCGCGAATCTACTAAGAAGCGAAATTTTAAAAAAACTGATTGGTGTTCTTATTCCTCACATATAGAAGATTTATGTGCTAACTTTGTTATTCCTAGTGACCCTCAATTATTTTATAATGCTTTTATTGATATTATACAAAGTGCTGCCAATTCACATATTCCGTATATTAAAATACCTAAAAATATTAACGCCCAGTTTACTCCAAAGCCGTACTGGAACGCTGATCTCTCGAAGGCGGTTGCAGAGCGGCGATTGGCTTTAGCTAATTTGAGATATTGTCCTTCTCCACATAACTTAACAGTTCTTAAAAAGAAAATAAGTGAAGCACAACGAATAATTCGTTCATCTAGGTGCCGTTCGTGGCAAACGTTCTGTTCATCTGTAGACGGGACCACGAACGCATCTGATATGTGGCGTAAAATGAATTGGATAAAAGGGCGTCGTTCTGCTAGCAATGTAGTAGATAGGGCCAGTGCAGAACGATTGTTGAACGACTTAACTCCCGACTTCGTGTGCCCGTTACGACCATTGGTTCAGTCATCTAACACAGTTTTAGAAGCAGCGATTTCAATGTCAGAGCTACTCAACAGCATCAAAAAGAAAGATACAGCGCCTGGCTGCGACGAAATATCTTTTTCTATGATATATCACCTTCCTCTGTCTGGTAAGGTGCTCTTGCTGAAATTCTATAACATATCCTATACACTAAGCTTTGTCCCAGCACAATGGCGTGAAGTTAAAATTATTCCAATACCCAAATATGGCTCACCTACAAGTTTACGCCCTATTTCTCTAATGAGTTGCATATGCAAGATATTTCATTCTATTTTGAACAAGAGATTAGAATGGTATTTTGAAAAACACTTTCTTTTCTCTGCCAATACGATAGGTTTTCGCAAGTCACGATCATGTCTAGATAACTTAACTCGACTTATTTCACATATTCAATTAGGATTTTCTAAGAATTTAACTACAATTGCCTGTTTTATAGATATTAAAAATGCATACAATAATGTTGACGTTTACGGTTTAGCTAAAATTTTGGATGAATACAAAGTCGGGTCTAAGATAATTAATTATCTTTGGTGTTATTTAAACTTAAGAATTTTAAAAATATCTGTTATTGACGGGGTCATGACGAGATGTACGTCACGTGGACTTGCGCAGGGAGATCCACTATCACCCTTATTGTTTAATATCGCTACAGCTTGTATATGCAATTCAATACAGAATGTCGAGATCTCCCAGTATGCAGACGACTATGTCATCTATACATCTACCAAACAGGTTGATGTGGCAGTTGAGGATCTGCAGTCAGCTCTGTATGTAATTAGTGTGTTACTGGATAATATAGGTTTGGATATCTCTCCCAGTAAAAGTAAAGTTTGCATTTTCAAAAAAGGGTGTTATCGGGGTTCTATAGATTTAAATATTAATGATATATCTATTGAGATGTGTTCTTCTGTTAAATATTTAGGTATGTGGCTTGATTCTTCTCTCAGGTGGGCTAGGCATATCAATGAAACTGTAGATAAAGTTAATAAATACATAAGAATGTTAAAAATTCTGTCCGGATCTGGTTGGGGTGTCCACCAAACACACTTAAGGCGCCTGTATATATCTTTAATCCGTAGTAGAATGGATTATGGATGTTTTTTATACGACGGTAGTTGTCAGACAAACTTAGTTAAATTGGATAGGATTCAGAATCAATCAATGCGCGTTATAGGAGGTTTTATTCGTAGCACTCCCATTCAAACTATGGAAACAGAATTATGTTTACCACCACTCTTTATTCGTAGAAGGTTTTTAGCTGGAAAATTTCTTTTAAAATCAAAATCATTCACTCATAATAAATCGAATTATCTTATAACAGACCTAGCGTCGAATTCATGCTTTTGGACTCGTCGTAAAATTCCCATCCTCGCATCTATTCATCCATCTTTGAGTTTAATACCTATCCATAATACTACATTACTCGAAATGTTTTCATTATCTACCTGGGTGAGCAACATTGATTTGACAGAAGTAGTGGTAGATAATATTCCTACAATAGAGCATCCTAAGCGTACATACAGTTGTCAGGCCCTAAACAATATGTGTTCTATCTTTATAGAAGATAAGTACTGCGACTTTTACAAAATTTATTCTGATGGTTCAAAATATAAGTCAGAAGGAGGAGCAGCATATTTAGACCCATATCTAGGTACTTCTGTTAAATTTAAAATAGACTGTAATATATCAATCATGCATCTTGAGATGATTGCCATCTCGGAAGCTCTCGCCTACCTAGACACTATAGAATTTGATAAATTTGTTATTCTGTGTGACTCAAAAAGTGCGCTACGGCATATAGCTCGATCAACCTCGCATGTGCGAGGATTACCGATAGCCTATACAATATTGCAATCAATTTTAAATTTACACACGAAACGTAAAATAATTTATCTGCAATGGATCCCTTCGCATATTGAACTCCAGGAGAATGACAAAGTAGACTTATTAGCTAAGCAAGCCTGCACAGATGGTATTCCATACACAGTTTCCCTATTATATACCGATGTAGTTAGTTTTATAAGAAATCAATGTTTTGAGCTATGGCAAGAATATTTTGATAAGAGATCGAAAGAAAAGGGTATCTGGTATCGGACCATTCAACCTAAAATTACGCGATTTCCTTGGATAGATCAATCAGGTCTAGACCGTGCTATGTTAACAGCTGCTCTTAGACTTCGCTCCGGTCACATTCCCACAAACAAGTTCGCATTTTTGATGAAAAAAGTCCCATCTCCCAACTGTGAAGTGTGTGGTACTGTTGAGGATATACAACATGTTCTGTTGGAGTGTGTCCGGAACGTACAAGACCGTAGGTCAGTGTTTGGATGTCGATCGCTCGAAGTTGGTCTTATAAATAGTATTCTTTCCTACCCTGTATCTGATAAATGTAAAAAATTGTATCGTTTGTATATAGATTATTTAGACTTAAGTAGATAATATGAATTTTTTATAACATTTTTGTATTGGGCGATGTGGTCGCACAGCGACAAAGCCCTTTTCTTTATTTTCAATAAATTAAAAAAAAAAAAAAAAAAAATAGGACGTTAGCTACGTAGATCTGTGGTTAGCTCCTGCTCCTTGTATAAATGTGTTCTGTCAGTTCTGTGACGGGTGACGTTATTGTTATTACCGTTAGTTTTGCAGAAGAAACGGTGGGGTTGTGTTGTGCGTTTAGTAAAAAAGAATTCTGAAATCGTAAATATTTCCTAAAATAACACTTACTTGAAAATGCGAAAACTACTTCAGAAAGTTTGGCTGCGGTTTGTCTAACTTTATCAGAACTAAGCCGGCTAAACAGTTTAGAAGGAATTAAGTGAATAGGTATATATTTTTGTGAAAAAAAGTATAAAGTAAACTGTTTGTGAGTTAAAATGACTGTAACGTATACAGGAGAAGTGGCCACATGCCGAGGATTTGGGACATTTCTTAAAGTGTTATACCGGTAAGTTTGCTTTGCACTGATTATGGTTACCTACTCACATTCTGGTCAACAAACCACTAACCATCTTACTAAAATATTCATTATCTTCTTGATATTTATAATAATTTTATTACGCTACTAGAGTAACAACTCTGGTTCCGTGTCATCCCCTGGGGTGCCGGCAATACTTTATAACCATGGTTGCCATAAGAGCTGGCTAAGGGTTCTGAGATACAGATACGGGCAGCAGCGTCTCCTCTGCGTAAAAACCATCATACTGCATCTACATCATACTACTCGACAACCCGCCTGCCAAGCGTAGAGAGTATTGGCACCACCCTTTGGAGGAGGCCTATGTTCAACTGTGGACTATCTATGGCAGAGATGATGATGATGAACAATGCTGGTTAACTTTTTCTAATTATCTCTATGTTTTACCTGGAATACCTACTTATGGTTTGCCACAACGTAAAGTTATTCATCTATATGGTACATGCTCTCAGCATTAAAGGTAATTTTAATATGTAGATAATATTTAAATATCTTTAGATACCTTACAACTGCTAAGCAAAGCGTGTCATTGTAAAAAAAAATATAGTCTATGTGACCCATACTATTACCATCCACAAAATATAACCTATAGTACATATCTCTGAGCTAAATAACAGTAAGTATCTACTGTTCATTGATATGTCTGACATTAAAACTATGTAGTAAGGTAGTAAGTAGTAGGTACCTACTACGTACCTTCCTTCAAAATTACAAATACAAATTAAATGAAGATCAATAAATCAAGTGTTATCAAAAGTTATTCTCAAAACCTACGAATAAATAATAAGTCTTAATAAGACTTATTATTTATTCGTAGCTCAAAACAAATAAAAATTTGTTCAAAAAATATACCTATACTTACCTATATAGGTATAATGATTAATGATACCTACCAATCCTCTCTATGGTATCTTACCTATCAGGATCTTTAATTTTCACAGATTAGGATAGCGCTGATGGAAATGAGTTTTCAAGCTAAGCTATAAAAATATGGGTGCTATGCTATGCACTAGTCCTGAAATAAAGGATCCTGATTGTTGAGTATCAAACACTTAGCTCAATGCTTTTTAATGGAATCTCACTGACCTCCGAGTCTGGGCCATGGGCCATCAATTATAGTACCTAGGTATGCATATATAGGTAGTATTATGAGAAATTTACATTCATAATAAAAATTATTTTATGTGGCACCCATTACCATTTTACCCGTCTGAAGGATGGTTATGTTTTTTGAGAGTGTGTATGTATTGTGTATTTGTTTAAGAACGTTCACCTTTATAGCACGTGTTAATTTTTCATTGGAAACTGCCACCTTGTGTGTAGCTATAGCATATTAATATACAACCTATATTATAGTAGTCTCTCTCGCTGTTTACTTAGTTAGAAGGCATCTGATTATGGCCTTGTTATCTTGGCGAATCACTCGGAATCACACGACTTTATGATGGGCATAATATTACGTAGGCACCTACCAAAGAATTTATTTCATTCTCTGTCTTAAATCCTTCGCACACGACGCGTTGCGTAGCGGTAGACGTTATGTTCTTATTCCCTATTGTCACTTGATACTTACCCTTCGCTTCCCATTTGTATTACAATAAGAAGTATAAGCCAATTACGCCTACGCTACCATATGACAGGTAAAGGAACCTATTTTAGTCTCAAATATAAGCACTTCATGTCCTATCTATCGGTCTATAGCTCTGTGGCGTTCTTATACCCGCTTATTCTGGCATCCCTATGGACCTTCCGCACTGGGAGAGATTCGGGGAATAAGCCGTCCGCGGATGCCATTCGATTATAGCAAAGTTAACTCGCTTTACGCTTGTATCATATATTTCAGTGGATTTTAAAAGGTCGTCGCTCTAGCATTAAATGGATCGATACTAGCTATGTCGCAGTATCCACCTCTGTCTGGCTGGATCTGCATTCTGTATGAGTTTGTCTCACTCTCATACACCTACATACTGACGTTGAAATTCAATTAGGTATGCCTTTCTATGCACATAAAGCCTCCCCTCGCATCTTCAATGTTGTATCTACGACTGTATCTATCTGTAATAACATTTAAAATAAAAGCATAACAGTAAGTATGGAGTGTCTAGACCACGTTCCATTTGATTCTTAGTGAAACCGCTGTAACTGATTATGAACATCACTAATGTTTACTTTCACGTGTTACGTTTTATATTGTGTCACACGCAAAAGCATCATAATAATATTCGACTGGATCGACGACCGTGATTACACCAGAACAAGAAGGTGCGGTTTATACTTCGATGTGATTCCTCTTTTTCGTACCCTTGAACCATAAAGCCCGTTCCCAACTGTCGGATGCTCTTGTGTCAACAACGCAAATTTGAACCGCTGTATAGGTAGGTATAAAACGTTTAGCTATAGAGTCAAGAATCTAGAGCATTCGGCATTTTCTAATCCGACATCCGACAAGTGGCAATGAGGGATACCCGACATTTCATTTCATTTATTTAATTTTTTAACAATCAGGATTTTACCTATTATAAATCACATAATAATATAAGAATAAAACAAATTAATATCAAAATACTCATTACAATCAAACAAAAATATTCAATAATAATACTTAATAATAAATTAATCAATATAAACACTAGATACGTAATATAGACACTTGATAGGATCAGCACAACGCGTCTTTTATTCTAGTCTATCATTCGACATCATCAGCAATCAATCTCCACTACAGACGCGTAACTGGTGTAACCTCCGAGCAATGCCCGCGTAACTAATATACCATTCTCTTTCACTCAATTCATGTCTTTAGTCGATACTCGATACCTACCGCGGCTTCTATCTTCTCCACAGTTTTTTAACGAAACTCATTTTAAGATAAACTTCTTTTATGTACACTGTAGAGAATAGAGATATTTGAAGAAAACACCACGAGCTCAAGATAGGTTTTTATTAGTGACAGACATATATAGCAAAAGTAAAGGTGACATTAGAACAGAGTTTTTTTTATTCTTCAATGAGGTTGCGTTCCATTCCAACATTCTCCCCTGAACGCAAGCCCATCTGGGTAGTACAATAAAGGTGCTTATCAGTGGTTGTACCTTTTGTCAAGATATCTGCTATCATTTTAGTTCCTTTACAATAACAAAATTTTATGTTTGACCTGTTCACATGTTCTCTTATAAAATGATATCGTATATCTATGTGCTTTGATCGAGGTAAATAACAGTCATTACTAGAAAGTTTTATGGCACTCTGATTGTCACTGAGTATCACTATAGGCTTCATTTGCTGCTCTCCGAGTTCATTGTGAAGCTGCTGCAACCATAGAGCTTCCTGAGTGGCAGAGGACATGGCCATGTACTCGGCCTCAGCTGTAGACAATGCTACAGTTTGCTGTTTACGAGAACACCATGAAATCGCACCTCCCTGTAACATAAAAATATAACCCGTGCATGATTTCCGATTACAGATGTCGCTGGCCCAATCTGCATCACAATATCCTGTGATGTTTGAATCACTATCCTGGCTATATACTAGCTTTAGTTCTTTAGTGCCCTGCAGATATCTTAACACTCTCTTAACAGCAGTCCAGTGCTCCAGTTTAGGATCCTTATTAAATCTACTTAGAGCATTCACTGCAAAGGATATATCGGGCCTCGTTCCTTGCGCTAAGAAGAGAAGCGAGCCGATAGCTTGTTGATAAGGGCATTCCAGTGCGACATTTTCCGTGTCTTGATTGAACTTAAGTCCTGCTTCTACAGGTGATTTCATAGGCTTGCACTCGGACATTCCAAACTTGTATAATATTTCATTAATATACTTTTTCTGATCTAGCATCACTGTAGATCCATCTCTGGAAATATTTAATCCAATGCATTGACCTGCCCTTCCAAGATCCTTCATCTCAAGATGTAGCTTCAGTTTGTCCTTCAGCAAGTTCTTCACACTATCATCCGAAGTAAATATCATTAAATCGTCCACCCACACGGCAATGAATACATTTTTTTCATTGTTATAATAAACGCAAGCATCTATCTTTGACTGTTTCATTCCAATGTCTTGTAGTACTCCATTTAGTTTCATATTCCACATCCGACTTGCCTGTTTCAGACCATAAATTGATTTATGCAGATGACATACTTGATCACCTTGTTCATATGTCTCTGGTTGTGTCATATAAATATCTGTGTCAATATTTCCTTGTAGAAAGGCAGACACCGCATCCATCTGGTCAATTTCTAGACCATGCTTTGCTGCTAAAGCAAAGAGATATCTTATGGTAGTATACCTTACCACCGGAGAGTAAATTTCATCATAATCAGTACCTTTCCGTTGAGCATATCCCTTTATAACTAATCTTGCCTTGTATCTACTGATAGCGCCGCTCTGGTCAGTCTTTGTCTTAAATACCCACTTGAAAGGCAAGGCTCTTTTGCCAAAAGGTAGATGAGTTAAGGTCCATGTTTCGTTTTTAATCAAGGAACTATACTCTTCGTTCATGGCCTTTTTCCAATCCATGGCATTCGGTGACAATAACGCCTCCTCTACTGTCTGAGGATCATTCAAATTGGCGTATAAACAAAATAAATTTCTCTCACTCTGCAGTGTCCTTTTCATGCTTCTTGTACATACAGAGCTTGGACCGGCAAGTTCTTGTTCCTTCTTCCTTGTATTTTTAGAGGGATGATATGTCTCATCAAGTTCATCAAAGTCAGTATGATATTCACTATCCGAATCACGATTAGACTTTGCGCCAGTTTCCAATTCTTCTGTGTTATATATTTGTGAATCTTGGTCAACTGGGTCCAGCTGTGTCGGTGTTGAAACCTCAATGTTGACAACTGAAACTTTGTTTTTAGGACACAGATTATCTTTGTAGGTTTCAAAGAAAATTACATCTCTGCTTTTTATAATTTTGTGTGTACAGGGGTCTAATAGTCGATAACCTTTTGTTGCATCACAGTAGCCCACAAATTTGACCTTAAAAGATTTCTTGTCCCATTTTTGGCGCTTTTCTTTAGGTATATGAACCATGGCGTCTGAACCAAATATTCTCATGTGAGACAAATCCGGTTTTTGTCCAGTCCACATTTCAAATGGCGTTCTGCCAGCTAGGGTTTTCGTCGGAGACCGATTTACAACATAAGCCGAAGTCGCAACAGCCTCTCCCCATAATCTCTTGTCTAAATCAGCATGAAACAACATACATCTTGCTCGCTCTACTAGAGTTCTGTTCATTCTCTCGGCTAGTCCGTTTTGCTGAGGGGTGTATGGTGCGGAGGTCTGATGGATTATGCCATTATTTGTCAAATATTTTTCGAAGCTATTATTGCAGTATTCCTTGCCATTGTCAGTTCTGATAATTTTGATTTTATGCTCCAACTGTTTCTCTGCTTTCATCTTAAAATCCTTGAAAACTTCCAGCACATTAAGTTTATTTTTCATAAAATATACATGTACCATTCTAGTGAAATCGTCTATGAATGTCAAGAAATATTTCATACCTCCATAAGAAACATTTTCCATTGGTCCGCACAAATCCGAATGTATAAGTTCCAGTGGTCGTTTAGCTCTACTACCGACATCATGAAATGGGAACCTTACATGTTTTCCCTCACAGCATGCAACACAATGATCAACAGCACTCTTCTGGGACAGCTTCACTCCTTCAACGCAATCTGGTAACTTGTTCACATCAGCAGCATTTAAATGAGCCATCCTTAAGTGCCATAAATAAGTATTACTCAAACATTCATTATTATCATCAGAGGTAAGGTGTGCTGTTTCAACAACTTTGCAGGGGTTTGCATTTAATATATACAACTTATTTGACATTGTAGCTGAACAGATAAACTTTCCATCAGAATTGTTGAATATATCACAACCTCCATCATGAAATATTACATTATGTCCACGCTTTACCAGAGCGCTAACCGAGAGCAAGTTGACAGCCAGGCCAGGAACATATAAAACATTGTTTACCTGAATTTTACTCCCCTCTCTGATACATACATCTACGCATCCTTCTCCTTTTACAGGCAATGGGTCACTACTTGCTACTGTGATGTTCTTCACTGATGATTCGGAGACATTGTACATCCAATCCTTTCTTCCAGTCATATGCATGGATGCACCTGAGTCTACATAGAATACATCACATAATTTCTCATTAAATACCGCTGAAAAACCTGCTACAAAGCTCGTACTCTCATCTTTGCTATCCTTCTGTGTCGTCTTGTAATTTCTAGGGCAGAACTTTGCAACATGCCCATATTTATTACAAATGTAGCACCTTGGTCCTCTGTATTTTGACTTGTTGTTGTTAATGTATAGCGCAGCGCTCGAGTCAACAACTTGTACTTCCTGCAGCAGTTTGGTTTTGACCATGTCGGCACTTATGTTTCTTCCACAGCTTTCAAGTCCCATGATCATAGGTTTATAGTCATCTGGGAGCCCCGCCAGCATAAGAGTTCCGAGCCACTCGTCGTTAACTTCAAAAGAAATGTTTCTGAGCTTGTGAGCTGTGCTCATTATCTTGTTAACATATTCCTCCACTGAGTTGCATGATTCCAATGTTGTGTTTATTAAGTCCTTCAGTAAGCCAACTTTTCGGGTAAGTCCTTTATCATCAAAAGCCTTGTGAAGATTTTCCCAGACTTCTTTGGCCGTTTTGCAGTCTTGCACATGTATATAATTTTGAGAGTCTATTAAAAGAATTAATTTTGCCTTCGCTTTGATATCCTTACTGTGATCGAGTTCTTTTCCTATGACCGGTTCAATGCATTGCCATAGGTCTTCATGCTCGAGATAGGATTTAATACAGAACTTCCAAGTAGCAAAATTTTCCCGGCCTGACAGTTTCTCTATGTTGAAAATGTTTGATCCCATTTTAAATAACAAATTCTTCTTTCTTCTGATTTGGCGTGCTTTCTAAGAGTAATAATATATTTTATTCCGCTGGATGCTCTGCTACCATGTAGAGAATAGAGATATTTGAAGAAAACACCACGAGCTCAAGATAGGTTTTTATTAGTGACAGACATATATAGCAAAAGTAAAGGTGACATTAGAACAGAGTTTTTTTTATTCTTCAATGAGGTTGCGTTCCATTCCAACATACACTGATTGTCCTTTTATCCTGGGTCACTCAGACCAGGCTGGGGTACTGGGTACTGGGCCTTCGAAATAGACATCTGGCATCAGTTTCCATTCATTTCCACAACAAATTAGTTAAAGTGGGAAGTGGGTACTAGGGTAGGTACCTACCAAATTTATTGAATAACACATTGATTTAAAGAAAAGGGGAAGATAAATAAGTACTGGCTCTTCGAAAATAGAAAGCTCAAATTAGATCCCATTAGGTCCACGTACGTTAGTAAAGTAAATTGTTGTCTCGTTCGCACTTCGGTCTTAGGTACGTCTTTTTATCTTTGTTGTTTCAAATTTCACAAGCTAGTTATTGTTGAGTAAGCGCCGAGAGAACGAACCCTATCTCCCCTTTTCTTTAAATCAATGGAATAAAATGCAAAATTATTTCCGCAACAAGCACACACCACACATTACGTAAGTGTTTTATTTTTATATCATAGGCTATGGTTTTGCGGTTTCTTTGATACTTTGCAGATGTGTACGAATACCTACCTACCCATAGATCTCAAACAAATTATAATAATATATCAGTTGTTCACTGCGTCTGTTTATCACTGCGTGCTGAAGTAAACATGTATGGAGCACTTAGCATCATTTAAAATAAAATTTATATTGTAAATATATATAATACATTATTATTTGTGCCGGTAGCCTGTGCCTGTGTATCAGACACAGTTGCTTCCAAAGTTTTGGGCCCTGCGCGCACTGCCGCGAATTCACCGCAAGCATATTCTGTGAAGTATGGAGTGTCACAGAGGTGTGCGCACTGCGGCAAGAAAAACGCATGCGTCGCTGCAAATTTGCGGTGAATCTACCGCACGAATTTTTGTATCGCATAGAAATCAAGGAAGCACCGCGCACTGCGGTGGAAAAAACGCACTAGACGCTCAGTTGCTGTTGGGACGCGACACGAATATGACGTGCGCTTAACCGGCGACAGCGGCGATTACAAAGATTTGTAATACAAGAATAATAGAATTTACCATATATAATTAAATCAATGCGTTAAACAGACTGAGAGCCTCTCTTCTACAGAAGTTGCCTTTCTCCAATTCGTATCTTTTGGCAAATTTCAGCACCAAAAATTTTTAACAAATGATTAAAAGATCTAACGATCATTCTGTAATATCGGAAAAACTTTTTTGTATACAAAAGTAGATCGTTATATGTATCTATTACGAAAATAAAATAAATTGTTAAGGCATACGTACTCGTATGTAGGTATGCGTAGTGTAGGGTTCCATACCTAGATACCTGCACAAAACCCTACCGCCTTCTAAGAAAATACAGAAGAATATCTTAGAAGGTTTTGTGGAGGGCGACTCGACAGCTCATACAAAATACACTCAGATGAAAAGTGTTTTATATCAAAATAAAATCATTCTATGGGGATTTCTATGAGTAGGAGGTGACAGGGAAAGAGGGGAAAGGCGAGATCATGTTGATAGATGATACATAAAAATAAGTCAGACAATATTATATTGTTATGTATAGGTAGGTAAGGTAAGTTACTTTTCATATGGTACAGCGAGTCAAAAGTCAAAGTCAAAAATATTTATTCAAATAGGTCACACTGACACTTTTGCACGTCAATGAATATAAACAGTAATGAGTCTACCGTTCATAACTAGAGTATATAGTAGAGTGTATTGTATATCAATCAATTATGATATTATAAAATATAAAAGTAGAGGTACTTATTTGAAATGAAATGAAATGATTTTATTTGCATGAATACAGGTATAGAATGTTCTTGCTTATTGTATATAGACCACTGTACTCGACCAAATTGTCGTGCAAATATTTACCAATATACATAGTAATTTATGATTAGTTAGAAATTCAGGATGTTTGTATTATAACAATAATATGCTGTGGTCAGCAACGAAATTTTAAATTATTATAAAAATATTAACACAAAATATTAAAAATTTCACGTGATTCACACAAATTATATACTTAAAGCATAACAAATTAATTTTTATTTGCTGCATTTCGCGTAGAATTAATAACATTCAGAGTAATTTCAAGGTATTAGGAATATTCAAAATAAATCCTTATATATGTTACCTTATTTTAATATTGTCTGTAATATATTAAAATAACTCGTCTAAGTCCAATATTTTTGTTGCAGCAAGAATATTAATTAAAGAATATAATATTAACATTATGTTTCCAATGTCTAATGTATTGTGCCTTTTGTAACATTGTTTCTTTTTGTGGTGTGATATAAAGTATAATTCTATTCCATATTTCAATTCTGTATGATTTATTAAGTACATTTTAAAACCATGACATTTAACTTTAAGACATTTTCACTCCTGACTGTACTAAGGATGTAATTGATCGTAATTGGTTGTAAACGGTCGAGATGACTCCCAACTCAAATTTAAAAAATACCTACTTCCAAAAATTTCAAGATTTAATAATTTCGGACAGACAGACAGACGGACAACAAAGTGATCCTATAAGGGTTCCTTGAGGTACGGAACCCTAAAAGAGCCCTTCATAGGCCTCAAGGCTGTCAAAATAATATCGTTTGGGTACCTTTTTTTTACGCAATAATAAATATATGCAGATTTATTATTATGGTAGTCCATAACATAAACATAACATACATTCACGCCTTTTTCCCGAAGGGGTAGGCAGAGGTGTACCCAGGACTCAGTCCCATAGTAGATACACCCACATTTCGCCAGTATGTTATTGGTCCCATGACCCATGTAATAGGGGGCGAGCCTATTGCCATTTACCGGGCACAGTTCCAGACTCCAGGCAGTTATGGAGATAATTCCTAATGGAAAAATCCAATATTTAACACTATGCCTGACCTGGGGATCGAACCCGAGACCTCTTGATTGGCAGTCGAGCATGCGCCCACTACGCCACCGAGGCAGTCCATAACGATGACGTGTAATCGGTCCCGCAGCTGTTATTCGAATGACAAAACGTTACAAGTGCGCGATATAAATCGATATTTCGTAAAATATCGATATATGAACGCGATATATCGATGCAACCCGATATTATCGAATCATCTAGTATCGATACGTACAAATGATATATTTCACTCGATATATTAATAATCGGGAGAAATTAGAAGCACATTCTATTTTTTTTTTTTTATAAAATGATTATATACCTGTAATTAAGTTGTTCGCAATAACAAAACCCAATTGTTTTACACATATTAACCTGAACCCTATATAATATTCAATATTATAGACTAGTTAAATACAAATAACTTACGATATATCGAAAATATCGATATATTTGTACGATATATCGCAAAGTATCGATATAACACTACAATAGATTATATCGACAAAAATATCGATATTTTTCTTACATGAACATCCCTACAAAACGTGCCTTTTTTTCGCGGCAGTGCGCGGACCCGTGACTGCGTTAGTTCTACCGTGCGGTGGAACTAACGCACATGCGGTGAAATATCGGCAGTGCGCGCAGGGCCTTAATTCTCATGTGTTTCTTAATAATATTCAAATGCTTCGACAAAAGCGGCGTAGCGTAGTATGCGTTATTTTAGTTGATATCGAAGTTCCACCGGCTATCGACGTCTCTATGTCCAGTCTAGTAACAGTTACCAGGCAAGGGATATTAGTTATTCACTCAAATTGCACTTTCCTTGCCCCACTCGCCAGGTCGTTGCACTCACTTTCCTCTATCGATCCCCGTTTTCTGGGAAATGTTACCTGCATTGTGCTTTTAGATTGGATGACAAAATCAAAATATTACAGTAGAATATAAACATACATACACGCCTTTTTCCCGAAGGGGTAGGCAGAGGTGTAGGACCAGGACTCAGTCCCATAGTAGATACACCCACATTTTGCCAGTATGTTATTGGTCCCATGTAATAGGGGGCGAGCCTATTGCCATATACCGGGCACAGTTCCAGACTCCAGGCAGCTATTGAGATAATTCCTAATGGAAAAATCCAATATTTAACACTATGCCTGACCTGGGGATCGAACCCGGGACCTCTTGATTGGCAGTCGAGCATGCGCCCACTACGCCACGGAGTAGAATATAACCTGTAGATATTTGTTTCTTCGAAATGTGGGTGTATCTACTATGGGACTGAGTCCTGGGTACACCTCTGCCTACCCCTTCGGGAAAAAAGGCGTGAATGTATGTATGTATGTATATTTGTTTCTTCGATTTTTTACAAATTATTGTTTTTCACCAGCAGTCATTATTCTACCAACTATTAATTCAAATACAAGTCTGATCTTCAAATTGACACGAAAGGAATAATTAGCATCTTGAAACAACGTACAAATAAGACCACAAATGGTAGTTTTATCACAGAATACTAATAAGGGATTTTATTCACATAATCAGTACGTCAGACAGATTTCTATGCCATTCTTTATTTGCACAAAAAAAGTACGAAAATCGAAGCCCAGCGCGGGAAGTTTCTCATGTTTACGCTATTTACGTGACTAGGCTCCAAGAGAGTACCTAACCTAATAGTTTCTCTGATTAAAGTTTACCAGTCGATTTATTCCTCGAAAAATGAATGACCATCTAATCTTCTTTAAAACCATTCCTAGGCGGGTGCAACAAAGTTATGTTAAAAGAAAGACGTTCTTTACGTGAATACCAATGACGTCACCTAGCTTGAATGGATACTTAGCGATGTGGGACGTTATACGTACTAAGTACGAGTAAATAATGCTTGTCTTGCTAATAATTATAAAACTATGTGAATTAGGTAAGTAGGTTACCTATAATATAACTTCATCTACAAATGCATAATCGGCCAACCTATCTGCAATCAAACCTAGCTTACACATTTTTTCATCATCTCGACTGTGGTAACTCCCCCATAACGAAGGTTTCGCTTATTAATCACGCTTGGCGGGCGGGTCGGCGAGCGCAGTTCGATGGTTTTACGCAAAGGACCCATTTTTTACTAGACTTCGAAGTAGGTAATTTAGTTTCTGTTATATATATTGCGACATTAATATACCTAGTTACACTGACACAAGTGTAAAGGATACATAATTAATATTTAAATCTAAACTAATGGATTTAAACAAGATATAAAAAAGAAAATTTGTTATTCTCACTAGTTCACCTTTAAAAGGTCCACAAGAGGAAAACTGGACATAAATGTTATGTAATGAATAATCATTCATTTTAATATTTTAATTATAAAACTTATTATTATCTGCTGTGACTTTGCTATGTTGCGAGTTGATCCGGTTTTCCATACAAATACATAGGTAGCCTATATACTCGTACACCAATGTATAGTCATGCGTCATGACATTAAACATAATAATTTAAAATCGCGTACTAACTTCTTTTTGAGTTTTTTACGAACCTATTACAATTAATATCAACTCTACACAGCTGTAGTAGGTACCTACCTAGAAGTTTACTTCGATTTCAAGGTTGTTTATTACATTAATGTTTGACATCACACGAACTGGTTCAAATGATTAGGTAGATACCATTGTCTTCTTTTTGCGATAATATTCCTTATCTGTTCTCAATTGTGATATTTGATTCATACAATAATTATTGCTGTAATGAATAGGTAGATTTTCCACTCTAAAGTGCACTTCTCTATCGTTAAAACCACAGGAAACATCTCCGTCTCTGCTATGTTTTGAGGGCAGTGCGTTTAATGACTGGACTACTGGAAAATTTAGTTCAAAACCCATTTTAGTTCTTTTACTCATTTCAAAAATAAAAAAAGGACTGATAATCTTACACAATTATCTTAAGTGCTAGTTGCTTGTCTCTTTGTAAAAAAATACTGCATTTAGTTGCTTGAAGATAAGTTACTGTTATCTCTGAAGCACTTTGGTTGCCACCAGTTGCTGCTTAGTTAAAGTATTATGCTGTTAATAGACCTGTTATCCTCTTCAATAATAAATTAGTCAATGTACTTGTTCATGACAGACCAGTTGACCACTAAAACCCCATCTTCCAGTTATATGACGTAATCCTCACGTCACTCGGATGTGGCGGCAGACTGCTATTCGCATACTAATGAAACGCCCTGAAATTAGTAGTCAGATTACTACTTTTATGCGCTGTTCATACGATTCGTGAGTGCCCTCGTGCTAGAACTGTTGCAAATGTTTCATTGACTACACTGCCCACTGCTACGGAAATTAATGCGACTGCTCCTTTGAATAATGCAGTTATTTTCTTGTTTACAGATGGCGGGGGAGTATATACAAGTTAGTCTGGCTGGACCTGCTCATGTTCTTGCTGCTCTATTACATGCTCAATTTGACTTATCGTTTGCTCTTAGATGAGAGTTCTAAAAAGTGAGTGGGTATAACAAATAATTGTAATAACTATATAGCTTAACTACTTAAGACTATTTCTGATGTATGGGGGCAGCACGGGACGGGAATAGCGAGACAGGTTCGAAATCATTTAAGCCACGGTACCTAATAGTATCTCTATATTACCGTGGTAATATAGAGATACTAACCATACGCAAGCGCTAGACCTATGTTAGTTACATATTTTACTTGCTTACTCCTTACTCAATGTATTGGATGAAATTGAATAGTGAAAACTAGAGACTAAACTATGATGCTCTACCTTATCATAAGTATCTGCTCTTAATTAGTGCTACATTAATTATGTTTTCCGAGCTGATATTTCTTCGATCAATAACATGAAGATTCACATTAATATCTTATGCCTCGTTGGTGCAGACGGTAGTAACTCTGCTTTCTGTGCCGCAGGCCCCGGGTTCGATCCCCGGCCAGGTCAAACATTTGTGTGCATGAACATGTCTGTTTGATCTGTGTCTGGGTGTTATAATCGTATTTAAGTATGTATATCAGTCATCTGGTTACCATAGTACAGGCTTCTAGCCTAGTTTGGGACCACGTGACCGTGTGTGGAAGTTGTCCCATATTATTATTATTATTAGACTACCTAATCCAACATTAAAGTTAATATAAGTAGGTATATTCTCGATGAATTCTAGGACACGAGAGTGAAACAAATAGGTGATGCGATGGTATTGTTCAGCCTAGAATTCTAGGATGGTAGATATTAATGGTTACACGGTCATGAACACACGAGTAAGTACAAGCAATTACTCTATTGTTGCTGATTGTTATTTTAATGGCGAACCTTTTAATATGTATTCATAGTAATAAACAAATACAACTTACACTAGTGGTTCTATGAGAACAATAAATCTCGCGACCCCTTATAAACATGCAATAACCGACACGTTCCCCTTTCCCCTGACTTAGCAAAGCCATAGCATATTTATTTGTGTCGAAAAAAATTCAGAAAAGAGGATTTTCAGCTTTTCAATTGGCTATTTATTATAATTCGGTGGTGGTAAATAGTAGTAGATTTACTTTTATCACGTCGCGTCGCTACATTGCATGCGTGTGAAAGAATCAACTGCGAAAAAGACATTAAGGACTCGCGATGAAAACGTCATAAGCACCACGAATTTCATCCCCCTTTTCCCCATTCCATTACCCTGTCTTTTGGAATCGTTTTCGCAACATTGTTGGGAAACCAATTTCTTGAATGAAGTTCTTAGTGCACCTCTTTAAACCTCTTTTTTTTGTAGTGGTAGGCCTCTTTTGCAGGGGGCCGCCTGGGGAAGTACCACACCTTTGCCAGTTATTCATCCGCCAAGCCGTAATGTTCAAATATTACTGTATTCCGGTCTGAAGGGCAATGTTACCAGCGAAATTACTGGGCATGACGAGATTCAACAACTTATATCTCAGGGTGACAGGCACAGTGCAGTGCCACGCAGAATTTCGAATATTAAAACACTGGGTGGCACTGTGTCTGATATGGGCAATCATGATGCTTACCATCAGGCACCTGATTTGCTCGTCTTGTCACTCAATATCATTAAAAAAAAAATGTAATTTCTGTAATTTCCCTCCAATCAAAAATCGCTATCGATAATATTTGAATAAATCAAGGAACTTGTGTGCCAATTTTCGTCAAAATCGGTTGAAAAATGCGACCTAGACGAGAACTGACAGACTAACAGAGGACAGATGGACAGAAGACCAAAAGCATTTTGGTCAATCTCGAAACTGAGACGCTTCGCGACGTCAACTACGAGTAAACCTAAAGTAAAATCATGGAAAGCGGGAGTCCAATCAAATAAACTAATGACAAGATAATCAAATGCTGGTAGTGTTAGCTCACGGAATATCATTAATATAAGATTATAAATGCGGAAGTTCGTACAGCTATGTACAATAATGATAGCTATGTACTACAAAAGCACTAAAGTGATTGAGAGAAATTGGTTGCTGGGTAGCCTAGACCTTTAAATATCATAGAGGGTTCGTTTCAGCGAGTCAAACCGCGGGCGGAGCACCATTTTGCTCATACAAGGAAAATGTAAAGTGATATCCCAGAGTATATTTAAAATTTAAATGTAGCTAGTTTTATATCGAAAAATATTTTGGCAAACATTCGTTATGTGATTTACATTTACAGAATTACATTTTCATTTACAGAATGAATTGATGAATTTGTAAAATGACAGAGCAAATACTTCTATTGAAATAGGAAAGTTGATTCCAATTATATAGGTAAGGTACATAGAATATATAAAAATATACAGGTTTCATAGAATTTGTATATATGAAGTTATATTTGAAGTTGCACAATTGCAAGAAACGGCAGCATTCTCACCCGCGTTCATAAAAGTCGTATAGGTTATACAGGTACCTGCAATAATACTGAAGTTAACACGATTGTTCTTCGCAGGATGTTCGAAGGCGTAGTGAATTACTGCAGCTTCCACGGGAATGTGATCCCGTTGTCATTCGTGCTCGGTTTCTACGTGACAGTTGTGATGAATCGATGGTGGAATCAATACACGACGATACCGTGGCCTGATTCCATCGCGGTCTTCGTATCTGCCACTATACATGGACAGGTAAATACACGAAGGTAATAAATGAATAAAGTTCAGGTACAGTAGTTTTGGTTGCTGCTTATGCCCTGGTAATGTAGTCAGTAGTGACAGTAGAACCTACCTAATAGTCGTGCAAACCTAGACCTTGAGTGTTTTAAACCCAAGTTGTACGGGAAAGTTGTCCCGGTGCATGCAAATGCTAATCCTTTAGGCAATCGAGGGCGATCGCTAATCACGAGCCAGAAATATATTTTGTCATAGAAAACATCCCGTTGTGCACCTCTTCATAATTACATTTCGTTCTTCTGAACAAAAAAATTGCTTCCTCACCGATTTGTTTCGCGTGACAATTAACAATTCCGAGTGGTAGTTGGGCTCCATTGTTAAAATAGCATGATTGAACATAATTGCGAGTAACTGTAAGTCCACCGCTGAATTCACTATCTGACGATCACGAAACTTGAAAAGCAGATATGAATTAGTCATGTAGTACGAGAGTACCTACGCTAGGATATTATGTGTTATCACTACCTTTTTAAAATAATGCAATTTCAATCCTGTTGGTTCAACCACATTTGATTGAAACGAATCAACTTCGAAGAGTGGTATTTTTACTAACTGATTAATATAATGCCGCTGCGACCCAAAACCTAAACTGTATCTCGGATACACCATTCAAAATACCATAGGTACTATTTTTATATGTAGTTTTAAAAACTCGGCTAGAAGAACCTTTGGATCCGTCAATAGAGTCAGAATCATCTTTCGTTACTTGTGCTCTACAAAATATCAGCATTATTTATTTATCTTCGATCGATGCTGTCGATGCGTGTCGATGCGAAATCATGCTGATACTTATTAAAAAAATTGCATGGGCAAGACTCACTAGCTACAATCTTGGGTGTCTTATCATATCCAGAATTATGTACATTAAAGTAGTATCTTTTCTGTTATACAATTAATGATAACGTCAACTTCAAACGAAATAAGAATGATTACACATTACGCACTAAAATTTCTTAGCATTATAAAGATCGTTTCATGGTCTTGATAATATTAAATGAATTGCCGTGTTCCTATAGTAGATATCAAATGATTATATTATTAGTAAGTATCCTGCATTAGCTACGTATATAGAATTCACCATGAGAGCGCTAAAATTTATTATATTGTATTAGTATTATTCAAGGAAGTAATCGTCATTGATAGTAAATTTATTAGGTAGGTACACTTATCGTTGCGAGTTATCTATTGTCATATATATAAATTAAGTTCGTAATGGTTTTCCGTTTATTAGACCATTGACAAAAACAAAGCATTACTGCGTGTAAGCAGAGATCGTCCAATATAAAAACACACTTCTTCAGGGCCCCAGGAAATATTCTTGTCAACCTTTACGTTTAATGTAGGATCTTTAAACTAAATGATCTCTTCTTAGTATATCTGTACCTATTTTAGTTCTCATGTACATTATGTACGTAATTTACTTCTCTCATTAGTGTGTGCTTTACATTGACCTAGGCTAGAATAACCTTGACCCGTGAAAGGGCAATGGTCAGCGACCCTTGCCTATTGGCTTAGATACAGAATACAGACATTAATATAAGTAATTTGAATATAGGAAAGAGCGTTTTCTATTATCAGTTTCTATACAAATGTTGTCATATATACTTGTGTACCATGAAAAAATAGATCGCTGCCAATGCGTACGAGTATTATAATGCTCATCTTTGTTCTCAAGTTGCAAGTTCCTGAAATCTGACCGTGGCATACTTACTACTTATTAGAATGATTGTGTAAATCCGGTGCATTACATGCCAACGCATGATGAAGTAGCATCAAATTATCTAGTGATTGAGTTTTTTAAATTCATAAATTCACTCAGTTATAGTTATAACCTTGTTATAGGTATTAAAAATGTTCGTGAGTGTAGCACCAGTTTTTATAGCCATAAAAATGTAAACGACTACATAATTGGTCAACGAACTTACATTTCATATTCTATACCTATTAAAACATAGGTACGAGTAATAATATTATGGAATATAATGTTCAGTGACATTAAAAACTTTTGAGGTCGCATGTTTATAAGCAGTTTCATTCATTGAAATACCTTTGTCCCTATATATTTTTTAAAAATTTCTCTCTTATTTAATACCTTCTAACTTCAATCCTCAATAGGAGCATCGATAAACGATAAACATGAATAGTGGCATTGATTTAGAAGGTGTCACCGCAGTGAGCATCATTAGAATTACAATTAGGTACCATTTGAAAGGGAAATAGCGACACAAATACACTCTACTATGTATTTTACACTTTACCTAGTTTCAATCTTCATCTTCCTACCCTAATCCCATCTTAGGTGGGGTTGAGTTGACACAGCAGTTCTTCCGCCATTCCAGTTTATCTTCCATCATTTCTGCCTCACTCACAAAATTCATCTAGGTCTTTTTTAGGACGGCCGCTCCAGCCATAACCATTTACATTCATCTCCAAAGTTCTTTTCGTCACATGACTTTAATCCTTATTATACCATGACATGTCCACACCAGGCTTCCGCTCTTTAATTTATAATATCTGGATGACCGAGCTTTATTCGGTATTTTTTTTTTTTTTTAAATTGTGTTTTTTGGAAATTGTATTTAAGTACGAATTACTAATAAAATGATGAAATATGATAGAGACTACTCAAACGCCTCCTTTTTGTTATTTTTCTTCCAAGTTTATGTTTAAGTTGATTATCGATAAAACACGAATAAAATGACATTTTCTAAAAATAATTCCTAGCTAGATCGATTTATCGCCCCCGAAACCCCCTATATACTAAATTTTATGAAAATCGTTGGAGCCGATTCCGAGATTCCAATTATATACAAAGATAAGATATACCAAATTCTCTGCTTGATTCTAAGCATGGATTGTGTGGTCAACTCAAATGTCTATACACTAAACTTTAAGTATTCATTAAAACTAGGATGAAGAACTGCTCCGTGAGAATAAGATCACAATGATACTTCTTCACTTCATAGATAGATAGACCGAACCTAACCTTTATTGGTACACCACAAACAAGATTTGATTAATGTCTTCAAGCATTTACGCCGGCATTGACTTCACTTTTTCATGATTTTAAAGTTTTGTGGTCTCACCAGCAATGTTTGTTATGACAGGACGAGCGTGGGCGGCTGATGCGGCGGACCATCGTCCGATACGTATGCCTCTGCCTCACTATGGTGCTAACAATGATATCACCGCGTGTCAAGAAACGGTTTCCAGCACTCAATAACTTAGTTGAAGCCGGTCTTCTCCTCGAAAATGAAAAAAATATATTAGACAATTTAAACGAGAAGTTCCCGAAACCTTCCAAGCATTGGTAAGTAAGCTTTATGATAAGTGCGGATTGCGGATGTGGTGTGAACTGACTATTTCTAGAGTATAATATATTAATTTCTTGAGAGAGTCATTACAGTGATTTCTGGAGTATGGCCGTCTCCATTAGCGAGAATATGGCGATGGTTCCCCTTTAACATCGCCGAACAACTGACTAAATTTACAAGATGCAAATTTATTTATGCCTTAGAAAAAAATTTCAAACGGTTCTTCCAGTACAAACATTTTTCTGTCGGTATTTTATGCCCTTTGCAAAGACTACTCGTATTATATTGAGTGGGACAATTAGATAGGTATAGGGTAAGGCAGAAGTGTGTACCTGTATGTACCTACCTTATACCCAGTCCCATAGTCCACATCCACATTTCACCAGATAATTTGTTGATTGATTTCAGCTTGTCAAAATCAACTAAGCACATAGCTTGGGTTTCATCGTTAACCTTCACAATAACATAAACTGAACAAACATCGATATTTTACGACTTTTACTTGTATATTGTATATCCCGAAGCCCCTCTGATTGTTGATTCATTACCAATTTCGATGAAATCCATTATCGTGTTCAGAGCACTGACTTCTATGACTCACGATCTCGATATTTACAATGACAAGTATGCATATTTATGAGAATAGAGTAGCTTAGCACCTGCTGCAGATCATATTTGATTAGTCTTTGAAGATTCGGTACTAGTAGATCAAGACATGTGACGTGACATAACATTTATTATATTTAGCTTGAGATATTTTTTACTGATTGCAAATTATCTTTATGTGCGTCAAAAGTTCCCATTACTGTTCGAAGAATCTGTGACGGAAAATATTTGTATAAGTACTGTGTAGAATTAGTGATTCCTTGTTTGATTTAAAGGTACCGTTCACCATACCCCCACTCATATTGCATTCATCTCATTTGCTTTCTAACTCTTTTGTTCGACAAGAATCTTTGTTCATATTCTAATCTAATATTAGAGTGGACTTGCGCCAAAAAGTATTTTCTGTCGGTTTTCTTCCAGCGCTATTATGGAAGAAGTTAATAAACATTCTTGTTGGTCCGAAGTTATCACAGTCTTTGTCCTAATGATTAGTAGATACCTAATTAGAAGCTAATTATTTAGTATTCATACTAGAGCAGCAAACTTTCCAAGTTACACTGAAAGAGTGAAATTATACCAAGTGTTAATTTACCCAGAGCAATAGTAGAGTTTGGTCAAATCCAGACTAAGTATAGGAATAATATTATTTTATAATGTCGTATTGAGTGGGCCGTTGATAAAAACAGTAATATGCCTTACAAGGAAACTCAGGCCAGCTGAGAATCCGTCACAGTTCGATGATTTAATACTGGCTTATGCTTAATAGTGAATTCTTCATTAAATGTTATAAGATTTGTTACGAGAACTCGAATAAACTGGTTAGATAATAATTAGAAATATTATACTCTATAACACTGGCCGTTATAAGATTTTAATCCTTGTAAAATTATTTCTTATAGACTGGATAATTTGACTGATTGAATCATACAGTTTTTCTTTATCAAATACAAAAGGTATGCCTGCGGCATCGTCCGTTTGCAATTTGTTCCCTTTCCTTTTCCTTTCTATTATAAGTACTAAGTACTAAAGTACAAGGAAAAGACCCTTTAAATGGTATCTATGTTCAGTAGTCTATGTAGATTAGACTTAGTAGAATGACTGAGTACTTACTAAAATTTTTTTGTCGATATAATAAAATATGACCGATTATTCGTAATGAGGCATAAGATTTTATATTTGAAGGTTACCAATAGTTTGGGCGACCAGCATAGTGACGAGAGCTCGTAAAGAAGGTCGGATACGAGATGACTTCGCGGTCAAAACTATCATCGACGAGCTAAACAAATTCAGAGGACAAGCCGGACTGCTACTCAGCTACGATACAATAAGCGTGCCTTTAGTATATACACAGGTAATTATAATTCCATCATACCTACATTGTTCTACAAACGTAGCAATTAAAAATAATAGGTATATTTCTTGATTAGTTCGTAAGTAGTCAAAGTATTTGGTCAGAGAGCCTGCTGCAAAATATTGTGCTTGATCTGTTTATCATAATTAATCTTACCTAAATTTGAATAAAAACCCCCAATCAATAAAGTGTTTAATTACCTGATAAAGGGAGATCAACTTATACGTGGCCATTTTAAACGGTCACCCAAAAAAAGCTTCAATGTCCTGTTTATTGTGTTTGATTCATTAATCATTTTCTGAAAACAAATGTGCAATATTTTGCGACTAGCTCCGCGACTATAGGTACATTACACACTAGTATGTATTGTAGTTAAATATGGTATTACAAGGGGTTACAAAAAAAGTGAAGTAATACTTGTGGACGTCCATCTACTCTTCAAACTGAATAACTTGCAAAAAATAGCTAGATTCTCGAAAAAACAATTCGACTTGACAGCCAAGTATTATTGAATGCTGTATGCCTGACTGTACCAACATATTTACATATTTTTGATGTAATTTTATCACCGGTCCTTTAGAAAGTAGTCGATTTTCGTTTACGGTCGAATGGCCTGCGGTCCTTTCAGACGCAGTACCCACAAAACCGTTCGTCGAGTTGATGCAGCTGATTTTGTACGTGTAGTCGAAATTCTATATTTCCCAATTTTGCTATTATTTCTATTGCAAGTTATTCAGTTTGACTGCATGACTACATACCTATACATACCCTTAAGTATTACAACATCTTTTAGTAACGCCTTTGACATTTGGTTCCAGGTAGTTACGATAGCAGTATATTCGTATTTCATAACCTCAGCGCTGGGCAGCCAGTGGGTAGACAACAAATATGAAATATCTAATAAAACCACGTACATTAGCAATATAGATCTGTATTTCCCCATATTCACCACATTAGAGTTTTTCTTCTACATGGGGTGGTTGAAGGTGGCCGAGTCGTTGATCAATCCTTTCGGTGAGGACGACGACGACTTCGAAGTCAACTGGTTGATTGACAGGGACTTGCAGGTAAGTTGTTACTTTTCCTTATAATTTAACTCGTTACAAAAATGTGTAGTATTCAGTAATACACAAGGCGGTGCCATTTATACCTAAGAAATTGACTTTTAAGAGAAAATAAAATCAAAATTCTATAAAATAAAAATGTAACTATTCATACAATAATGATTCTTATCCTTATTGTTGGTCAGTTTGGAAAGCTGATTTTTTTCGGGAATTTTGAAATTCATTTTCTTGATCGTTACATTATTACACCTTTTTGGCATACTTGTATAGGTACATATTATGTATTATCAATAATCACTAGCTGCGCACCGTGGATTCACACGCTGTAGCTGTAAGGTCATGTAAGTGTCATTCAGAATGTCGTTTGCATGCCAAATGCGTTTCAATCAGCCCTGTCCGTTTAGTAGTTTAGACGTGAACGGGTGACGGGTATCAAACATACATACTATGTACAACACCACATAATTTGGGAGATTAGAGGATTGTTTTTAACGATTATATAATATCTGTGCTCCGTGGTTTCACTCGCTAAAATTGTTTTCACCATAAGCGTTATTTCAGGGCCTAATCTATCTAGCAACCAAAGTTTAGTGTGATAAAACCATAATCACAATCAGTTTCAAACGCAGTAAAACACCAAATTTCTATAATTTCCAACAGGTATCGTACATGATAGTGGACGAAATGCACCACGAGCATCCCGAACTAATCAAGGATCAGTATTGGGACGAAGTGTTCCCATCTGAGCTGCCTTATACCATCGCAACAGAGAACCAGAGAGAAGAACATCCAGAACATTCCACAGCTAGAATAGCCGTGCCAATGAGGCAAAGGAGCATGGTGATGACGGCCCCATCTGGTGTGAAGATAGACGAGATGATGCCTTCGAACACCGTGAGTTACAAGTTCGACCCGCCCGAGGTTAGACTCCCCCGTTATTAAGCATGCTGCACGGACGTGGAGCTTTGCAGTGTGCGGTGGACGAGGGTTGCCAATATCTATATTTATGTTCCTTTTACGGTTGCTCATTTCTTTGGCTAAACGGGACTTAGACGGTGATACAATAAGAGCCACCATGAGTTTTGCTTTAAGTAATGAGTATAATAATAGTAGGTACCAAACAGCTCAGTAGATCCCGTAGTTTTGGAGTGAAAGCGTATCAAACATACACAAAAAGTTGCACATATTACATGCACACAACACCTTTCACTTATAACAAACTTTCGCATTAAAAATATCAATGCATACTTATATTTTTGTATACTTTGAGCGAAAATCAACGAAATTTAAAAAAAGTAAGTAGGTACACTATAAAAGATTGGCAAATTTTATTTTATTTTATTAACTCTTTAACCTCGTTTATAGGGCTGTCACGGTTTAATAGCGCTCGGCATAAGTGGAGGGGGGCTTTGCGCAGGTGTATATTGGTCTAAAAAGTCCTAACAGATCTAATAATCGATTTATTTGCATTCAAGATCAGCGCTATTATACCGTGACGCGACCTGTACTTATTTTATAAGGTAAAAAAAACAATGGTGGTCCTTATTTTGTTAAAAATATAGAGAGTGCCATCCATGTTGTAGCGACTTACCATTCTTCGTTACAAATGAATTGTTAAGGCATACGTATGTATGCATAGTGTAGGGTTCCATACCTAGATACCAAGAACATACAGCGCCATCTATTAGTTCCATGCGCAAAGTATGGAAATATGGAGTAAAATGGCCATAACTTTTGATTCGTTAACTTAGAAGTATGATTTTTTACAGCCACTAGAGACCGCAGATCTGAGTAGTTGATATCAATTTCAACTTGATACCTCCACGCGTTCTCATGAAAAGTTTCATTACAGACGGACAGACAGACAAACGGACAAAGTGATCCTATAAGGGTTCCTTTTTTCTTGTTGAGGTACGGAACCATGAAAATGTCAATGGGGCTCGTTAGACTTGAATGAAAATGCGTGTAAGAGGATAAATTCATAGCGTGGCTAAAAAGAATTACTTTCTTTTTGTGTTCTGATGTGTTGATTCAATTGATAAATAACGTAGCGCTTACATTATTTTCTATGTAGGTCTATGTAGGTAAAAGAGGGTCTTTTGCAAATTTATAAAGGGAGTGAATGGATATATTATGACGAAATGGAAAAAGAAGGGGCGCATATTGAATGGCACTATTTCTATATTATACAATGTAAATAATGATTATTGTTTCCAAGCCGCAAATACAACTGTGGTTCCAATTTTTTATACATATATTTGCTAATATGTTAATTCAGAGCAAAAGTATGCATTTAATTTGGCAGCCCTTCATGACTGAAGCCTTCGGTAAGAGTCTAACATTTAGAATTATAAATACTAACTTTTAGCTAGAGATATGAAATAATGTGTTATGAGTAGGTAACTAAGGATTAACTAATATTTTATAGCAGTAGTTATAATTCTACTAATCATTAATCATTACTGACTTATTACGTATTTATTAAAAGCATGAAATTAATACATATTCCGTTATTTCCTACTAATTAAAAGTTTACGTACATATACCGATAACTGACGCAAGTAAAAACAAGTAATTTGTAAAAAGAAACTTTAAAACGGTGTTATTAAAATTATTAAGTTAAAATTTTTTTGTTGCTTAATATGGTGTACCTACTCAATCTACTCATCAATGCCCTCCATTTATATGTAATCCGCCATTTTTTGGCGTCGGCCATCTTGGATTCACAATGATACTAAAATATATTCAAATCAATTGTATTGTTATCAGAACTAAAGGTGGTATACCAAATTCATAATATCAGTCTGATAACAAGAAAGGGGAAAACTTCAAAGACTAAAGGTCCAAACAAAAGAAAAACACATAAGGCAAGCTAACTAAAACCCGATTGAAGTAAAAGCATTAGTATTTAAAAAATCATTCCACAAGATGACTATACCTATATATTAATATGGTATGGTCACCATACCAATAATTCAATAAGCTAGGACCGGAGCGTGTATGTATAGAATCTTGCGCTGTTTTCCACTCTCCACACTGAGTCTGGACTTGTGCCCAGTCGATGATTGATGGCAATAGGGTCGCCCCCTATTACACGGGACCACGGAACAGATAATAATACTAACGGGACTTCAAACATAACTGACAAAATGGAAGAACCTTCTATAAAACTGAGCGGAACAAGGCAATGTTATGCTACCTTTTCAGTTTAACGATTTAGGTAAATATGTCGGTATACCCTAACGTATATAATATAATATATTTATCTACTCGTATGTCTAATCTAGGTATTTCCGTTGTGTTGTAATTCTGTTAACACTATTTTATGTTATTTGTTATAGTCTTCACTATTAAATGTTATTTGTTTGTTGATGTTTAATTCTAAATAACTTATTGTTCGTACGTTACAATGCTGTAAATAATCTTGCATATCCGTTCATATGATCTTTGCTTTACATGCGTTGATGTCATATCGATAATATTGTATCTTATCTTAACTTTTTTGTCATATCTAATTATATTAAAATTTAACAGTTTTGATATTTGATAATAAGTTGCTTCCTATACCTATTCAGATTTATCAGTAACTCTGATCAAATATAATATTTATGTCAATTTTAAATTTTATTGCAATCTATTGAATTTCGTACTTTAAAAGTACCCTTTGTCGTTCGCCAAGATGCCATCTATCTTTACATACATCAAAATTGGTTCAGGCGTGAAAGTATATATTTAGTGTAAATAACTTCATAATAAATCGTTAACACTTATTCGTATTAATTTTCACCGATTTTCCATACAGCAATTGCAAATGAACGACGACGCAGTATCGGGCATCCACTTCATAGTATCTCGTGGAAGCAAACGAGGGAAGAAGGAAGACAGGAACTCGATGGGCTCGAACAACTCCATGGCGTCTCTACAGCAGCAGGGCCAGACTCCTATGACACGAACCAACTCGGTCACTTCCATGTTGAAGAGATTGTTCTCGAAGGAGGACCAGAGGGGGACTGTACCAAATTCACAAACAGATGGTAGTGCGTGTTCATTTTGTTTACTAACTATTACTAATGTTCATTATTTATTATACAATGTGTTATAAAAACGAGTAGTTATACTCGAGGATGTGCATCTATATGTACATCCACAGCGTACATCAAACAGAACCACGTTCAAAAGAAAGATTTTTTTAACTTTACCGATCAGCTGATCCATTTTTTATGGAATTATATATTTAGTTTTCAGGAATTTCGCAGTCTGTTAAATTGTAAGTTCAACATCAATGGATTTTATATATTGTATATAAAACTTGGCATAATATTTATCTAGTAATCTCTACTTTTTTCGATGTAACGAAAGCGTGGCGAGACTTGCATTGTTGTAAATGTATGTTTTTGATGACTGTCTCGGTGACGTAGTGGGCGCAAGCTCGACTACCGAGGTCCCGGTTTCGACCCCCAGGTCAGGCAAAGTGTTAAATATTGGATTTTCCATTAGAAATTATCTCAATAACAGCCTGGAGTCTGGAACTGTGCCTGGTAGATGGCAATAGGCTCAGCCCCCTACCAATAATATACTGACGAAATGTATGTGGGTGTACCTAGTCACCTATGGGATTGAATCCTGGGTGTATACACGTCTGCCCACCTCTTCGGAAAAAAGGCGTGATTGTATGTTATGTTTTTGATGTAATTCTGTCTTGGATATCATTATTTCTTTCTTTTGACGGAAGGTTTCGTTTCTTGTGTATCTGCTCGTCAAACTTATCAGTTAGCAGAGAGACTATACACCTCTCTAAGTATCACTATACCTCTTTGTAACATCTGGTAGATGAGTGCACTAAATATGAACAGTTTGAAATGTGTATATGAAGGCTCCCCATTCAGTCTTGGAAACTGCGACGAATGGTAATGATGTCCTTGTATCGGAGACAGATTTAGTATGGCTCACTATAAATGTAGTTAGTCATTTAGTTCCTAAATGTCAATGATTTCGTGTTCGTATTTTGTGCCTACATGTACTTATATTTAAGTTTGTGAAGAAAGGCAATGGTCCAACTACGGAAGCGATGTTATAGAACGCAGTGAACTTATAATCTTATTCTTTTTTTTTTATGATAGTGACAAGACGAGCAAATCAGGTGCCTGATGGTAAGCATCATGATTGCCCATATCAGACACAGTGACACCCAGTGTTTTAAAATTCAAAATTCTGCGCGGCACTGCACTGAACCTGTCACCCTGAGATATGAGTTGTTGAATCTCATCATGCCCAGTAATTTCGCTGGTAACATTGCCCTTCATACCGGAACACAGTAATGTTTGCACATTACTGCTTGGCGGATGAATAACTGGCAAAGGTGTGGTACTTCCCCAGGCGGCCCCCTGCAAAAGAGGCCTACCATTACATTCAATATTGTATGGGATTTTCCGGGTCCAAAGTACCTAGATACAGCAAGAAACTAAGCGTGCACTGAAGTTAGATAATTGAACTCACTTTACACGCGCAAAGTGTATGGAAATATTTATATTTAATATCCATTATACACGTATCTGTCACCATTATCTGTCTTCAAATACATAATATCATTTGTGTCATCTATTTGGTTACATTATCCTTTCTTACATCTTGTAACATTGCATTTTAACAAAAACTCAGGGTGATTCAATAACCTTCTGATCGCAAAACTAGGTCACTGCCAAAACATTATCGTCTAACATGTAATATAAAACTCTACCTTTTCCCTAGTCATTACTCATGCAAGTAGAGCAAATATCCTGTGATGAATGCGTGACACATCTCTCTATGTTTTAAATAAACATCTGACATGCAAACAACTACATCGTTATTCTGTGTCGCAATAAATCTTGATTGATACTCACAGACAACTCAGCCTTAAAGACCCCAATTTTAATGATTTTTGTCATCATCATCTTAGCCATAGAAAGTTCACTGCTGGACATATGTCCAGCCCCGTATATACGGGGAGTTTTGCCAATACTCGCCACGCTTGGCAGGCGGGTTGGAGAGCGCCGTTCGATGGTTTTACGCAGAGAACACTGCTACCTGTTCTTTGGATCTGAAAACCGTCCGTCGGCTCTTACGGCACCCACGGGTATAGAGATATGGGTGGGGTACTATTCGAAAGCCGGTAACCCCACAGCAAAATCAAATTAAAATACGACATGATTTTTGTATAGATACAAAATCACCAATTCTTGGTTGAGTGCGAGGGAGGTCGGCTAGTTGTTATTCATTCAGACTTCAAACATGTTATAGTTCATGCCATGACATGCACAAGCACATTAAATCGATTGATAAATAGACTGACTCCCTCGACTGACATATACAGTGACATGATAGACTGACTGACTGCCTCGGTGGCGTAGAGGGCGCATGCTCGACTGCCAATCAAGAGGTCCCGGGTTCGATCCCCAGGTCAGGCAAAGTATTAAATATTGGATTTTTCCATTAGGAACTATCTCAATAATTGCCTGGAGTCTGGAACTGTGCCCAGTAGATGGCAATAGCCTCGCCCCCTATTACATGGGACCAATAACAAACTGGCGAAATGTGGGTGTATCTACTATGGGACTGTGTCCTGGGTACACCTCTGCCTACCCCTTCGGGAAAAAGGCGTGAATGTATGTTTATGTTGTTTAAATAGAAATGGGCGGCGAAATAGGGCCTCATTCTCCTCAAGGCTCGCGCACATTAGGGCGGGTCGTTGCGGCTGTAGAGTCCGCGCGAGCCTTAAAGTGTCGTCCGGTCGTTTATTTGTTATTATTGATACTATACACCTTACTCAAAACGTTTATTTAGATAAAGTATTGAAACGATACCTATGTAAAGTGGCAATTATATTGCCTGGCCCACGTTGATTAACGTTTAATTAGCAGCACTAGTTGGTTATTTATGGTCCGCCAACATTACTTCATCAATGTACACTGTAAATGAAATGAGTTCTTCACTACCTACCCAGATAAGATCGAAGGTTGTGGATTGTAGAGCGTTATTTGTATTCTTTGAAGATATCTTCCATTAAGTACCTATTTCAGGCCTGTTATACCACAATAGTTGTATTATTATCGTTCATACCACTTGAAACATTTCTTATAATGAGATCCACTCAAGACCTATTATTTTTATATTTAACCCGCCACTTGTGATGTGAATTTGACTTACACCTTTGGTGACACCGGGCCCACGCACCGGATTTTCAAACTAAGATTTTCCCTAATTAAAGAATACCTTCTTCATGTTACTTTTATTTGGTCTAATTAAGACTTTTTTTTAAATAATTAAACTGAGATATGTCATAAATCACAAATCGTTTTTTAATCTTTAATTTTTGTCTAATGGAAACACTATAAATCACGTAGTTTTTTTACGATGTATATTTTAGAATATCAAGACTGGCAACAATTTTTTTTTATAGTTAACTCTAAGAAGCCTTTGACACTAAGAATTTTATTAAACAAAAAAGGTTAAACTTTCCACAAAATTTATGATGATGATAATATCTGACCCTGGTCTCACGCACCAGATTGACTCCAAAACTCCAAGACGTATGCCTACGTCGCTGGAACGATGGACTAACGGTAGGGGAATCAGGAAAGTACACCAAATCACAGCTAAATTCGATGGCGGGCAAAAATTTATTCAATTTTTCATCTCAATCACACGGTCTCTCAGACAAAGGTCACAAATGACGGGTTAAAAATGTGTATTATTTATGTACATAATTTCAAAACATCACGCGTTTCCCGAAGATGTAGGCAGAGATGTACCCAGGACCCTGTCTTTGTGTGTAGAGCTTACGCCGACTACAGAACCGAGGCAGTCATATTATTTTACAAGACATTATTTTCATTATAATGTGTATCATGTAAACACACACCAAGTATGTATTAAGTGTCATGGTTATCATATCACCGTCAACTGCTTTGGGCAAGCTAATATAACTAAAAAATAATACCTGCCTATCAAAACTCATCATCATATCCGTTACCTTTTACAAATGAGTAAATTTCATTATTTTGCCCCAAATTCATAATGTTTGTTCCCGGAATTCGTTTTTTTTAGCAACGCAAAAGATAACAAATGATACACATGAGATCGATGTTAAATAAGAGGTAGAGGTGACAAGGGCGATCTCAACATGAAAAAATGCGTCAAAATGTGTTAAATAAGGGTGGCGCTGTAGTAGTTGAATAGAGTCTTGAAGGGACTGCAACATACTGGCAATACCCCTGGTGTTGCAGGTATCCATAGGCGGCGGTAACCGCAAGCCATCAGGCACACTGTCTGCTTGTTTGACACTTATGGCATAAATAAGCAAGTTATCGTTATAACTATATTAAGTTATTATTATAAATATTGCAGCGTCCCGGTTCACGATATCGGCGAGCAACCCTGCGCTGAACAAGCCGGCGACCGCGGGCGGGAGCATGAAGATAGCTAACGAAGTCATTGAGGAGGTGGACGAACAGGCCACCATCACCAGCCTCGCTAACAGACGACCTGAAAACAGGTACTTTTACACAGATCATAATATAGTTCTTACGAGGGTTGCTCTTGCATCATCATCATCAGCCGGAAGACGTCTCTGCTGAACATAGGCTTCCCCCATAAAACGCCATTAACTATTCATATGGGGGAAGTTTACTGTAATCACCACGCTTGGCAGGCGGCTTGCTGATCGCAATAGTTGGAAATCATGGTGCCGGAGATCGCTGCTCCCCACTCTCTGAATATGTCCCTCCGTCGGGTCTCACATATAAAATGAAATTTGAAAACTACCCTCACGGTAGTACCATTTGGAAACTTCGGTGAGGGTAGTTTTCAAATGGTACTCGTATTTATTATGTTATACAATATAATTTTCACAATTTTGGCGAGAGAATAACGAGAGAATTTCTACTCAAATGTTTGTGGTTCGCTCTTTATTTGCGCCAAAACATAATGTAGAGTTCTTTTCCGCACTTAGACTCTTTTTAAGTCAGTTATACGTGAAGTCCTGGCTAATCTAGCCAACCTAACTCCACCCAGAAGCACAGAACCTTCCTGGGAACTTCGCATGCTTCGCGGAGTGAACTCACTTTTCCGTTGGTTAGTAAGAAAACCGTTTGGTATTTTCATATTTATCAATATGTTAAAAATGATTTATTTGTTTGTGTCATGAATATAAAAAAAACATACGGTTTTGACTGTAACAAAAGTGGGGGAAATTGTCTTATTTGGGCTCTCTACTTATCAAATATTATTAGAGAAGAGTTTGCCTATTGGTGTCCACGAAGTACCTATAACCCCCCTTATAAATCATATTATTGAATTAGTGTTTTAGTTTTCCTTATATAGGAAACGAACAATAACCATTGCTTATGTGGTAATTTGTAATTTCCAAGCAATAACTATTTGTATTGTATGACATAATATTATGTAGTTATTATCATGTAGGTGATACAATACATAAATATTTATCCTTCCTACTATAATATTATAAAACCCAAAGTAAAAAAGTAACGTTTGTAACAGGTGAACAAAACGCTAGCGAGTTCTAACTCCACTTCAGCGCCATCTCGCGCGGTTTTGGTTAAATGGATGTATGGATGGATGTTTGTTACTCTTTCACGCAAAACTACTGAACCGATTGGGATGGAATTCGGTATGAAATAGTTTAGACCCTGGAATAACACATAGGCTACTTTTTATCCTGAAATTCCCACGGGAACGATTATTACGATTATTATTAATATATATACAGGGGTAACGCGGAGCAATATATAATAATAATAATATATAATGTACAGCAAATAATCTATTTGTATTTTCTTTTGCTGCATAGTTCTAGAAGCAATTGCTCTGAGCGATAAGACCTTCGCTTTCTAGATTTTTATTGATGTGATTTAACGTAATATATCTCACAACATTTTGGGTAGACTTATAAAGTCTAACCAAGTAAAAGTCTATTTAACAAAAAACAATGTATAATGTTTCAGGCCTACGGCGATGAGTTTATTCCAGAAACCGCCACCGCCGAGTGATCCAGTCAATATTTCAAGAAATTCCAATCATAGCTCAAGTAAGACATTTCTTATATTATGTGCACGTTTGTGTCGAAGCTTTTAAACTTTTTAAAGCTATTTAGTGATCTAGAATCCAGACGAACACGATCTCGTTACAGAAAAAAAGGAGTTCTTTCATTTAACAAAGCGTCCCACGTCGCGCATCTGTAATAAAATCAATTACTTATATAATATCAATATATATTATCATAAATTCGTGTATTTTAATATCATTTAAATAATCTTATGGCGCGGCTTCTTATCATCAGGCTACTTCAAACAGTTTTATCAAATTGGTCGTTAAATTTGATCAAATGATGTCCAATGCCACGAAGAAATATGAATGATCGCATTACTATTTGATCGACTGTTTGATCAAATTACATGAGAACGTCTTTGGGTCATAGAGGTTCAAGTAATTTAATTATCGAGCGTTATCCAAAAATTATGTACTTAGGTAATAAGTATACAGTTTGCAAAATTTAACTCTAAGTAGAGTGTAACACGTGACGTTAAAACCCATTATAACTAGGTTTCTTTTTACTAAAATAAAACTACCTCGTATACAATGTGTTTCTTTATTCCCTTGTGCAACAATCTACTATATTAACCCTTTCACGCTCAAGGGAAATAATTTAGAAGGGATCTACAAAAATCGTTATCGATTGTTCAATTATTATTGAATTGATATTTTTTTACTGAATGTCAAAATAAAACGTATGTCCAAGGCGGCAATAGTGTTAATAATGTGTTATACCATAACTATTTATTTTACTTTTCTGATAATTTTTAGTATGTTTTTTGTACAAAAAAGCAATAAATAAAATTCCGATATAATAAACCTAACTCTTCGTTTATTTACTTTCATGGTCCATAGGGAAAAATATTTCCCATGAAATTATAGAAAACTTATTCACCCTGCTGTTTTTCTGGTGATATTCTCTTACTTTACAGCCACAATAGCTAAAATATTGTGTTGTATTGGTATATTTAGCCTTGGACATCTTAAGGTCCCGTAAGGGTTAATCCAGGAATATATAGGTCTCCCCCCGATGGGTTCCCGCCTCCCCCCGATGGGTTCCCGCCTTCTCGCGGCGGTGGGGGTCAGTAACCGTGGTTGGGGCCCACGGTGAAGCGAAGAGGAGCCCGAGGTGGTCGGCCGCTTCACTTTCCTCCAGGCAGGTGTGAGCGGCCGAGTAGGTTGCGGTGCGTCCCACAGGACGCAACGCAACTGAGGCGGGCTGCGATGCGTAGCGCATCGCGGCCGAATGGTGGGGCCGCGGTGGGAGAGAAGTGCCGGTATTGCGGTGCGCCGCTCTTCCTGCCTTCCGCGGCCCAAACGGGGTCGCCACCGTTAGATGGCGAAGGCGGTGGGGTCGCAGGGGAAGAGGAGTGTCGGTATTACGATGCGCCGCTCTCCCTATCCTCTGCGACCGAATTGGGGCGGAAAGCCGACGGCTTGCCGCGGTGTGGGTTGCGCCTCCACGTGTCCCTATGAAGTCAGCATAGGGCACAGTGGATGGCGCAGGCGGGGCTCACTTGAGCCCTGCGGTGGTGGTGGGCGGGAATGGGTCTTCCGTGTCATCTCGCACGTTCGGTAGGCGTTCGAGAGGGCACGGAACACCCTTCCAAGCCCAAGATGTGGGGCCCGGGCAACGGATGCGGGGGTATCCGTTGCCCACCTAAAGGGCCCGCGAGGAGGCGCGCGCGTGTTTCCGCGCGCCCCTTGGGAGGGTTGGGGTGAAGGATTACCCTCACCCCACCGTGGCGGGGTCCTCCACGGAGGACCAAACGCCGTCGGGGCCGCGGATGAGTGCTTCGGCGTGCCCGCAGCCCCGACACATGGCGTCGCGAAGGAAAACCCCGGGGTTTTTTAGTGGGTATACCCGCCGGCACAGCAACGTACCGACGTACGGTGCTGTGCCGGCGGGGAGTCCCACATAACCATCCTGCGCTCCCCCGGGTGCGGGTGGTATGCGTCACGCATTTTTCCCCGGGCACCAAAAAAAAAAAAAAAAAAAAAAAAAAAAAAGGAATATATAGGTCTGAAACAGTAGAAGTAGTTCAATACATGAATTGTTCAGGTACGCGGCTATCGTCATCGGCGCCCAACCCGTGGGCGACGCGGGCCGCATCCCCAGGTGACCGCAGCCCCGCGGCCGAGTCCCTCGGCGCGCGGTGCTCGCTGCACGGGGAGGAGCCGCGCCCGAGACTCGACAGCGACGTCGGACCTGAACTCAGCGCGGCGGGGAGCCAGACTATACGTAAGGCTTACTTACTATACCACAGAATACTAAATGGACAGAATAGACACTCCTCAAAATTATTTAAATAGCGCTACTAAACGCTAGTTTCGACGCAATAGAGCGCAATTCAGTGGGGCTTTGTAGGCGTGGGTAACTCAGCTCTGATCCGGCTCAAATATACAGATCATGTATGTTTGAGTCATGAGTCACAGCTCAACTATAAACTAAACAGCTCATAGGTGGCTTGCGGCTCATGTACTCATCACTATCATTCCAAAGAAAACAACCTTGTCACGCATTTTGAGAGTCGAAAATCGAACACGAGTCGCATCTTTTTGACCCGTAACATTAGTTACAAAAATTATGAGCTGATTTTATGTGTTCTGCAAGTCAGGTTTACTCTGTATTCGCTAGATGGCTCTCATTAGAATCATATTGGATATTTCATCTGAAAAGTTCAATACATGCATTTAGTTTCGAGATACGAGTATGTTGAATTGATTTTTGAGCTGATCTGTGAGTCGGTTCACAGCTCCGACTCAAGTGGATGATCTGTGAGCTGAGCCGTGACTCATAAAGATCTGCTGAGTTACCCATGGCTAGGGCTTTGGCGTTCACGGTGACTATCACTAATTAATGATTTGACTAATTTAATGATTTGACATTAACTACAAATGTTAAAGTCCGGTTACTGACCAAAGACATTATGATAAACTTACTGAGTAGACTGTGCACTGTGTCGGTCCCGAGTGAGAACCACTCGCAGTGTCAATCCTTTTCCATTTCTCTCCTCCAAATTTGGCAGTGCATAGTCTTGTTAGAAAGGTAAAACGTCTTTGTAACTAACTCAAACCACAAAACATAAAGACTCATTCCTGATAGCGACTGGCGGTTATGAAGAAAGACAAAAGCCCAGCAGGTCTCACAGCGCCTAGCTATCATATCAACCTAAGCTAAGCTGGCTCTGGTTATATCGCGTGTCTCATATTCCTTCTAACTACATTAGGGATGTCGTCATCTTTTGTATTGTTTATGAACCTATACAACTTGTTAAAAAAAAGGTGTGGTAATACTTAAGGCGGTACATCTACCTATCAAACTGAACAACTTTCGCAACTCTTGCGAAATTTGCGAAAAAAATGTCTACTTCCCATACAAAATGGATCAGCTGATCGGCAAATTTGTTTCTTTTGCTCGTTGTTACGGTTGACGGATAGATCTTTCCCCTTTAGTATCACTACAACTTTTTGTAACACGTTGTATAATTTGAAGTGCAAAAAACATTAGGTTCGAATTATTGCAATTATCTATACAGCCGAATGCGATGAAAAAGGTACCCTCGTTTTAAGAAAGTATGTAAGAGAAGGATGGACGAGGCGACATACTAAGTACACCCCTGCTACTTGTAGCTTCATACCTAATATGTGGAGTGTCCCATCTATGACGATACAAGGCTCTCATCACCATCGCCCAACCCGTAGGTGTAAGAGAGATATTATGTAAGACTTGTTACTCAGATTGACAAGTCTCCACATGCTATGCGACTAGATACCGCCGTCGTACTTGTCAAATGCGTCAACTATTACTACGCCAAAGTCGGCGTACCCGAGCCTGTGCAACACAATTTTTCATTAAATAAATCGGGAAAAAATCTCTGTGTCATGCTTGGCCTGGTCACACCCCGGACACGACTCAATCCCATACAAAAGCCGTGCTTTAACTACCTACTACACAGACACTGCACATATGGAGTTTTGTACACGTGCAAGAGTGCGCGAGGTGATTTCCTATAGAAGCGGGGCTCGTAGAGCTCGAGAGCTCAATCTCGCTTGCGGGGTGAGGAAGGCCCGATTGATGGGCGGATGTTAGTGTCCATTCTATACGTAGTATTATTATCTGTTCTGTGGCCTGGTGAAGGCTCCTAGCAATCGATAGGACAGGACAATTCTGATTACTTGTAAGTTGTACTGTGCCATCCTCATTAGTAAATGAGGTATGAATGTATGTATGAACTGTAATCACATGTATTTTTCAGTGGATGAAATAGACGGTGAAAACGACATGATCGATGATTTCGAGCGTCTCAGAAGCAAACGAGAAAAAGAGCGACGGGAGAGATATCAACAGAAACTTATGGCTCGATCAATCAGCGCACAACAGGTTCTCTCCCTTTTATTATTTAAAAAAATATATTAAATACCTTATTTAAAAAAGAACTACCTAAAATACATTTAACATAGGTACTAATCATTAGATAAGAAGCCCCTGGCTGAATAGATAAGCTAAAAAGTCCTGAACATGAACCGGCGTAACCACTAACCACCCACATTTCTTAGACTACGACCGCAAATGTGTGTTTATTACAGAATACATGCAAGAGATGCCTAAATATACTTATAAGCGATAAGACCGTCGCTTGTACATTTAACTATAGTTTCCGGGTTCTTTATGTTATTTCTTTGGATCACTTTTTACGGGATAATTACTATCAGCACCATTACTGCAACTGCATCGAAATATCGGAACACTAAAAACGTCGAATCATGGTAATACAACATAACACATAAACATACCTACATTCACGCCTTTTTCCCGAAGGGGTAGGCAGAGGTGTACCCAGGACTCAGTCCCATAGTAGATACACCCACATTTCGCCAGTATGATATTGGTCCCATGTAATAGGGGGCGAGCCTATTGCCATCTACCGGGCACAGTTCCAGACTCCAGGCAGTTATTGAGATAATTCCTAATGGAAAAATCCAATATTTAACACTTTGCCTGACCTGGGGATCGTACCCGGGACCTCTTGATTGGCAGTCGAGCATGCGCCCTCTACGCCACCGAGGCAGTCAATCATGGTAATAATCCCGTAAAAAGTGATTTTAATATTTACAACCATGATAGTTTGGTGTATTTAATATCTGTCTACTAATTTTTACAATTTTTGCTTCACTATATTTCAAAGGTAGTTAGTATATTGACTCCCTCATATAAGATAAGGCTAATTAAACCTAGCAAAAAGTTGTAATTTGTTTATTTACTAGCCGCGCCCCGCGGTTTCACCCGCTTAGACATCGTTCCCGTGGGAATATCGAAAATAAAGTACGCCATGTGTTATTCCAGGGTCCAACCTACCTACATATTGGATTTCAGCTCAATCGCTACAGTAGTTTTGGCGTGAAAGAGTACCAAACATCCATCCATCTATCCATCCATCCATCCTCACAAACTTTCGCTTTTATAATATTAGTAGGATTTAACATTCCATATCATATTATATAGGTATTAAAAACATATTATATATTAATAAATTTTATTGTAAATTTTGGTTATGTACAAAAATAACAGATATATAATATGACAATAATTAAAGGAATAAATATACATAACTTTTTAAGGCGATATATTTTTAATTAAAGCTTAACATTGTTAAAAAGAAAGGAAAGAAATAATAGTATGTTCCGCGCGAGCTGTATCGTCGGCCTTATTATTTTTTTCATATCTTAGTAAATTTTATTTTTGATAAATTTGGTTTTGTTTATTTCAGAAGATATAAAATAAAATAAACTCAAGGCTGAAGTCACATAACTCGCGCACGAACTATAAGCTCATTTACCCCCTTATGTAAATTTATATGAAAATATCTAAAGTACATACCTATATAGGTACTAAATCACCTTGTTTCCTATTTCAGCGAACCGGGAGCATAGAACTGATAGACAATGACTTACTACTAGAAGATCTGCTCATGCATTCCAATGCTCTGAAGAAAGAAGATTCAAATGATGGTCTCAAGGCAGACACCACATGACACAATATATTTATTTTTCCATGGGACTAGGTCACATTGCCATCTCAGTATTAAATTGTGATATTGTACATTTTAAGTACAGTATGTATTTTGAATCATGCAGTGATTAACTAGGTATCTTCTTATTTACTTATTGTACATAATAAGTGTACTTATGTATTAAGAATTAAAGACATTGTAAATATAGAACCTGATATAATAAGGTAATTTTTTTTATATAATAAGCCCTTATTAACATGAATTAGGTTGGTAAATGCACAATCCCATGTAAGTTACAAGGGATATAATATAAGTATACTTAGATTTTATAATAAACGTGAGAAGGTAGTTATTTGCGCTAAGTATCATTAGTTCTACTACAACATATTATACAAGCTAACACACTCAGATTTAGGTATGGTTTCCAACGATCAAGTTCAACTGGTAGTACAAATGATCATCATCATCTCAGCTATAGAACGTCCACTGCTGAACATAGGCCTTCCCATAGATTACCATCCAAATGATACATGATATACTGAAAATCTGCTAGTGAGCAGATCATGTAGTTTAGGGCATACGTATTCAACGAGCCAGTGACGGCCCGTATTACGTCGGCTACGCACAATTGACGCGAGTATACCACGTTATATTTTCTACGTAGTAGTAGGCTATTGCCCGCGGGCGATTGTATGGAGTGAAGAGGGACTGTGCCTTGGCACAGACCCTAAATTTCCATTATGATATAGCAAGGAATTTCCGAAATTGCCACGGGAAAGAAGTGGAAATTACGTTATTTTCATTATAATTGTACCAGCTTTTAACCCGCGGCTTCGCACGCACTGAGTTGGTTTTTGGATAATAATTATTTATAACTAGCCATTTTGTTACGATAATAGCAAACCGTCGCCTTAAACCAATTAAGCTCACACAAAATGTAGAGATTAAAGAAAATTCCTTACCGCCCAAACTACTAGGCATAGACTTAAAATTTGGAGTGGGTTTGTTTCAACGCATAGGGGTGTAATTTGTAATCATTTTGATCTTCCATACTAACTTTGCACCCTTCATTTACCCCTCTAGGATTAGAATTTTCAGAAACCCTTTCTTAGTACACCCCTACGCATCAAAAGGAACCACCCTCCAAATTTCAAGTCTCTGCGTCCAGCGGTTTGGCCTGTACGTTATCTGTCAGTAAGTCAGGACCGTACTTTATATATAAATCTCTTAGAATAAGCGTAGTAATAAAACAAGGACTCAAATTACTTTTTTGGGGAATTTATTAACTTAGTAATAATACAACGTCAAGTTTACAGCTTGAGCTTCGTCCTTCTCCAGTGACGCCTCTTGGCGTTGTACCTGAAAAGATATCATTGATTAGATACGATCCTATTAATCCTAATCCTAATCCTAATATACTATTATAAAGGCGAAAGTTTGTAAGTATGGATGTATGTATGGATGTTTGTTACTCTTTCACGCCAAAACTACTGAACCGATTGGGCTGAAATTTGGTACGTAAGTAGCTTAGACCCTGGAATAACACATAGGGTACTTTTTATCCCGATATTCCCACGGGAACGAAGACTACGCGGGTGAAACCGCGGGTCACAGCTAGTATTATTATAAACGCTAATCTATACTAATATTTTAAAGAGAGAAACTTTGTTTTTTTGTTTGTAACGAATAGGCTCCGAAACTACTGGACCGATTTTAAAAATTCTTTCACTTATGGATAGCTTAATTCAGTGTGAGTGCCATAGGCTATATGAGATTTTGAAAAAAAATAGGGATCCGTAAGAAAACTGCAATATTGTGAACCAAGGTGTTACATAATATAATTACCATATTCATAAATTTGCGTGCGCTGTGAAATGCATTGATGGTAGAATAATATAATGTACTAGGGGTTTGTAGTACTTATCAATATCTACAAAATAGTCCACGGAAATTTTATCCATCTATTTTGGTTTAGTCACAATAATCGAAACAGACATTATATGCATGCGGTGTGAAAACTATTGGTGGTAGAGTAAAGTAATGTACTAGGGGTTTGTAGTACTTATCAATACCTTAAAACAGTATACATAGATTATATCCATCTTTTTTGGTTTAGTCACAATAATCGAAAAAGTGATTATTTTTCATGCGGTGTGAAAACTATTGGTGGTAGAGTAAAGTAATGTACTAGGGGTTTGTAGTACTTATCAATACCTACAAAACAGTATACATAGATTATATCCATCTTTTCTGGTTTAGTCACAATAATCGAAGCCGTGATTATTTTTCATGCGGTGTGAAAAGTATTGGTGGTAGAATAAAGTACTAGGGGTTTGTAGTCAATATCTTCAAAATAGCCCACGATAAATTATAACATGTGTTAAGGTTTGGTCATTGTAACAGAAATAGTCATTAATTTGCGTGCGCTGCGTAAACCATTAGGGTTATATCTATTAAAATACAATGTAACACGAATTTACTCCTGTTAAACGTCCACTATACCTACTTCTGCTACCCGTGCGAAGCCGGGGCGGGTCGCTAGTATTATATAAAAGTTTCCGATATGTGTATTATGTTTGCCTCTTGATGCTACAACTAGGTACTAAGCTGATTGGGCGTTTGGTACATAGATGGCGTAGACCCTGGCCACAGAACATAATAATACTACGAATGGACACTGTCATCCACCCACCAATGGGGCCTTCCTCACCATGTGATCGAGCTCTCGACAAGCCTCACTTAGCTCGGAAATCACCTCCATGTGTGCAGTGTGTGTGATAGCTATATTGTGACTTTTGTATGGGAATTGGATTGAGTGTCTGAAGTGTGCCCTGGCATAATATATACCTTATATCAGCATCCACCGTGTCAGAATCGGAGCCTAGGGAGTGAAAGGATTTGTTAGCCTTGCGTCCACCGTGTCAGAATTGTAACATTCGGATCAAAAGAATTTGTTGCTTTGAATTGATTTTTATGGTATAGTGCACTGGATGGCATAATTTCGTTCCGTACGCTCTGATCAGGCGCAGTGGACACAAAGGCTAACAAATCCTTTTGCTCCATACGCTTAGATTCAGACGCGGTGGACGCTTACCTATAGGGTACTTTTCAGTGGACTACTCTGTTTTAGGTTTGGGGACCGCATTCAACCTCAAATAGGACTCTAAAAAATGTTGTGATTAGGCACTAATCACTAAATAACTCAAAATAGTATACATTTTTTTATATAATTTAAAAAACTTTGAGAGATTACAAATAAAACATAGGACTCCCAACATATGAACAACATAAATAATGGTAAATATGCTCATTTAAAGCAGTTAGCAGGTGTCTTGGTCAGAAGGGCTAGATCGACCTGAAGGTGCTAAAATGGGCAACACTGCCACCAGGCAAGGGCATATAACTAGAATTATTATGACTACCATTTACTACGTTGTTTAATGAAAAGTTTGATGCACCCAGCTAGTATTTCTAAGAAACCATAATAAAGGCCAATCCCTAGTAACAATAAATACTAGTTTTTTATCTTAAGCCTTAACCATGTAGGGCTTTAATCGTTATAAATAAAGATATTCAGTGGGTAGGTATACTATAGGAAGAAATCTTAACACCTAATGTAATATGTGTTACTGGACTTAGCTAGTTTTGTATTTAGAAAGCACTGTGTTTGCTATTGCGTGACACAGTTACTACTACTAGTATAATATGGTATTTATTACTAATTTCAGATAATTAATGACAGGTCTCCGCGCGCTCCGACTAGATACCGCTGCCATACTTCATCATACCTGTCAAATGTGGCAACTAAAACTACACTCAAATCAGCGTGGTACCCGAGCCTGTCCGACACAATTTTTCACTCCTTAGGAACTGCTTTTTTTTTTAATACACAATTTGAAACTGCCGCAATGTTTTTAGGTAGTGCGGTATGCGGTTGGTGTCTCAGAGCGCGAGCGAAGGCTTTAATCATCTAGCTATGAAGCGACGTAAACTAATGAGTATTTTATAATTTGACTACAGAGTCTTGGCCCCGGGGCTGATTTTCAGCGATGCATGTTCTATGGTGGTTCTACACGAATTTGGGTTTGTAGCTTATTTTGTTTTAATTAATACACTGGCATATCCTGTGTTACTAATGATTTCCATGTGAATAAGGAAATAAACCTATGTAGAAAACTCAACTAATCTACTTACCGGATAGTGTTCCCCGTCCGCATTCGAACCCATTGGGGAATTGGTCTGTTTTGTTTCAGCTTCTTCGCAAGCTTTCGCTTGATAATAAATGTCTTGTGGGCCGACTGGAAAAGTATATGAATCGTTTAGACACAAATATAAATAAAATCTTCAAAGATTGTATAAATAATTTTAGATTATTACAAAAATCGTAACAAACCATTTTGCCTTCCCTGAAACGTCAAAACAAAGTGAACGAATGATTGAATGATTAGGAATGAGTCTTGAGTCCGAGTGAGTCGTCTTGTATATGTGTTCTGTGGAGTCGTGAGTCGAATGACGTACGTTATTGAATGAAGAAAGAATGAGTTGAAGACTTGAAGACCAAGGATTTTCTACCTAGAGACGAACTATACCATAGCGATGGGTCGTCGACGCATTTCTCGTAGACGAAACTAGACCGTCCATTTTCGTTCATCGACGAGACGATCAACGCGTTGAATTTGACGAGTCGACTCCACGAGTCTAGTTTAACGCGTAGACCCCTAGACGGACAATCTAAAGAACAACGCGACAGTCCAACGAACGACACGTTTGTCTCTTTCTTTTTTGGAAGTTATACTATCGGCATCCCTTTTTTACATTGAAGTTTATCCGAATGCTTATCATGGCGTATATTATTCTCTGAGATGTGCATTCAAAAATCAACTTTCTTACAGACATTTTAGAGTTCAAATTCGTTTATGACCGTCGATCGTTATTATGCGTCTAAGTTTAGACACGTTACTGTTCGTCCTTCGTCGATGAACGTCTCGCCGTAGAATTCTACGAACCGTAGCCGTCTACGAATTCAACTGGTCCATCAATGGACGGTGAACCGTCCATGCGTCGCGCATACGTGGACGGTTGATTTAACTAGTTCGTTCATTCAACGCTCACCGCTACTATACCACAGATTGCAAAGATATCAGATAATCGAGTATTTTTTCCACTGAGAACTCGTTGGAGTATAATAAATATTATTTATTGTTTAGTTACACTTATACCTAAACATAGAGATTACACTGAAAACGTGAATCATGCTAGGACATTGGATAGAACAAACGGGCGAAGAGATTATTTTATGCGCAACTAGCAAATATGATTTTTTTGTGATGCTGCTAGCTATTGAAAACATTTTTTTGACAGATGTATTTAGATTTGACGTTGAAATTTATATGTCTAGATTAGCAGCTGTCACTTCACCACTTGTCTACAGTTGTGCCAGAAGGGAGGATTCTCCGCAAATTCGGGGGTTTTTAGGCTTTGGGGAGAGAAATTCTTTAGGTGGTCTTTGGGGGAAATATGTTTCTTATAGACAAATTGCGAAACCGAATGGAAAGAAAGAAAGAAAAAAATATTTATTCTGACACACAAACATATTAGTAATACTTACTTATATTGCGTGTGCCGCGAAAAGGTACCAACTCAGCATTTTTTTTTTTTTTTATGATAGTGAACGACAAAACGAGCAAATCAGGTGCCTGATGGTAAGCATCATGATTGCCCATAACAGACACAGTGCCACCCAGTGTTTTAAAATTCAAAATTCTGCGCGGCACTGCACTGCGCCTGTCACCCTGAGATATTAGTTGTTGAATCTCAACATGCCCAGTAATTTCGCTGGTAACATTGCCCTTCAGACCGGAACACAGTAATGTTTGCATATTACTGCTTGGCGGATGAATAACTGGCAAAGGTGGTACTTCCCCAGGCGGCCCCCTAATTGCAGGTTGCTGTACAACCTGCGCTGGTCTTCCCTTGGTACCTGTTTCGGTGACATCACGGATATTCCCTAACACCATCAATTAAAATAAAAAATTAAAATATGTACCTATACATTATACATGTATACATATATAATACAAATACCTACTTTGTAATTATTAAAGATATATGTACCACGTCCCTATAAAGCACTGGTTTCATGCTTTAGGTTTTGTTGTTCCTTTTGGTGCAGACACAAGAATAATCTTATTTTTGTTCTAAAAGTATGGAGATTTTGCAGGTTCCTTACTGGCGGAGGGATATTGTTCCAGCACTTAGATGCAGCATAACGGAAGCTACCTCTGAAAGAGGCTGACCTACACCGTGGAACAGAAAGCTGCATAGCGTACTGGGAACGCAGCCTAGACGTGGAAACCCAAAACAGTTTTCTGTGAAGATAGGGCAATATAAACTGCCAAAGTGGTTCTTATAATTCAGTGTTCCTACTAAATTTTTATTAAAAATTAAAAGAATGTATTTGCTTTATTATTAGAATAACTAAAAACTTGTTGGAAAGCAAATTAAACTGTTAGCAACACTGATCAGCTGATCACAGAACAGAGAGCTGCGATGAAAAATTTTATGAACTGCACCACAGAGTACTTTTTGAACTGCACACTACACAAGCTAGGCAAACACAGAAGTAATAAGTAAATCGCTGAAACTTCGATAAAATCGTTTTGGAATAATAGAATTCTATACATTAATAGTTAATACATTGTAAGGAAAATGGCAAAAGGACAGAAGTTTTGCTAGTTAAAATTTATAATATGGTTTATTTTGTGATACTGTGTTGTGTGTAATTTTGTAAAAAGTGCTTGAAAATGAATAAATTCATTGCATTATTTAGTGTGAGACGTTTGGTTGAGAATCGTACAGTTACTACAAGACTAACTGCTGATGGAAAGGAACTTCCTAAGAGAAAAGTCTTTGAAAATAGGATAACACTTATTGGTACAGACAATTCTGTCAGTATTATTGAATACAAAAATGCACAAAATCTATCGCTGAGAAGAGAGTTAAAACTAGTCAGGATACAAGATGTGGATGCTAAAACCAGGAGGCCAGTCTATAAGTAAGGATTTATGTATATTATCATAGAAATTATATATTATATCTACTAACATGCAACCTTATGTAATATTAGGTATTAAGGTATTAATAACCTACTAACAGTAGGTTATTAATTAATAGGTACTACATGCTCTTCTTTTTCCTGCCTTTATCCCACAAGTTGGCACGGCAAGTCTTTTACCTCCATTCTAGTATCATCTGTCATCTCTGCACTCACTCTTCTTTCAGGCATATACCTTCTCATTGACACAGTTTATCCAGGTTTATATAGTCCTTATGGTTCCTCCCTTCCCATAACAGTACCAGACTCGTTTTTCACTCTTTCATTTCTCAGAAATTAGAAATTTTATTTGCATAAAAACATGGATACTATAATATAGGTCCTATCTACTACTATTACAATCCTCATGCTTTTTGCCCATAGGGCGTGCAAATGTATTAATAAGGTAACTATAATCAAATCAAATTTTCATAAAATAACATATTTTTAGAGTATTATATTGTATAATTAAAAAAATATTATACAATTTATTAATTTACAACCTAAGAAATAAAAATTATCATTCTCGTTTCCCATATTTTCTCAACTTCTTGGTCAATGTCGCCAGATAGGTACAGTTACTAGGTACCAGTTGCTATTAAAGATTGTAAAATACGAAATCAATGTTTTGTATTCCCGTGTTTCCTCTAAATATATTTAACCCAATCTATAAATTTATATCCAGATATTTTTATAGTGAAGTAACCTATGTCCCTGTCATTTTAATTTTCTTATAAACCCTTGGTTTTTTCATAGTAACTTCCAAAAATCAGTTTTACTCGCGTGATTGGACATTCACTACAAAAAAATGTAGTTTATATATAAATACAAATTTAGAGTTAAATGATAGGGACATACTTTACTTCAACATTAAAATATCAGGATATAAATATATCAAATGAGTTACTGTATTTGGAGGAAACAGGTGAATACAAAACATTGATTTAGTAAATTTTCCATAAGATTGTGTCAAACTGCTACGAGGTCATGTATCCTGTTAACTTAACTGAAATGGGCAAAGGTCCTTCAACCATCACTGAATATATGTGAGATATCTTCATGGTCGACTAGAAATCAAGAGATATCGAGACCTTAATGATAATGCTGGAATATTCCAACCTCAAACGTGGAACAGTTTTGCCAACTTTCAGAATTTATTATATTGAAATGTGTCTATTTGTGTAAAATGTAAAGTGGACTCGTTTTCCGCACTTAGACTCTATACCTGGTCCGTTATACGTGATTCTATTTCTCTATATGTGTATTTGTTGATTTATATGATTTATTGAAACTGACAAAATGGGTTGTCCACATAACCCATATGAAATGACTCGAGCAGTGTAATTGGGGTAACCCCTTCTGTTAGGTATAAACTCAAATGATTATTATTTTATTATTATTATTATAGAGAATTGATTTGGGAGACACATACCTACAGATGCCACACTGTTTGAAAATGATGAGGTCATATTTTCAAACACTTCTTTCCTACACATACTCCCTCTAGTACCTATAAAATATATAAACTTTTGATTTAATCAATTATTACAGGTTAATGACTAACGCTGAATTCCATGCTGAAGAACTGGAAAAAAGAAAAGAGAAGCAAATTTCTCGTCAAAGTGACAGTAGGGTCAAAGGAGACAAACTATTGACATTGTCATCTAAAATAGGAGAGCATGATCTAATGACTGCTGTACGAAAAATGATCAAACTCGTGGAGAAGCAGTATGAAGTCAGAGTTATAATTAATGGGGATGGAGATGATGTATCGAAAAAAGCGGTAAGGTTCATAACATAACACACATTCACGCCTTTTCACGAAGGGGTAGGCAGAGGTGTACCCAGGACTCAGTCCCATAGTAGATACACCAACATTTCGCCAGTATGTTATTGGTCCCATGTAATAGGGGGCGAGCCTCTTGCCATCTACGGGGCACAGTTCCAGACTCCAGGCAGTTATTGAGATAATTCCTAATGGAAAAATCCAATATGTAACACTTTGCCTGACCTGGGGATCGAACCCGAGACCTCTTGATTGGCAGTCGAGCATGCGCCCTCTACGCCACCGAGGCAGTCGAGGCGAGCCGAGCCGGTAAGGTTCGATGTTACTTATTATAATCAAAGATGTTGCGACGCGACGTGACTGAAGTAAACTACTACTACTTACCACCACCGAATTATAATAGCTAATTGAAAAGTTGAAAAGCCACCTTTTATGAATTTATTTTGACAATAAATAAATAGCATTGACTTTGCTTAGTCTGGGGAATGTGTCGGTTATTGCATGGCTATAACGGCTCGCGAGATCTACTGTCCTCATAAAACCGCTAGTTTAAATTTGAATAACTTATAAACGTATTATTGTATCTTTCAGTAAATATAGTTGTTATAGGTAGCTTACAAATCGCATTACATATGGCAAGTGCTCTGTAGTCGACTCCACCCTTAATTATTAATTCATACTGTTCCATAAATCCAAATTTTCGCATCTATCATATTAGCAGTAGTTTAACTCGTACGCCAAAATGAATATAAGCACCTTAAAGAGCCTACATGGTCCCTACAAGGACGAGCAAAGCTCTAGGTGTAAGCCAATGATTTGCTTATCTAAAAACCAAAAGATTAATCTAAAAAAATCTGTAAAAAAGTATCAAGACTTATGGCAGATATACAAAAGAAAAAATGTTAATAGCACTGAATTAAGATCCATAATTTCTAATTTCAGGAAAGCATTTATGCCATCATAGAGAAGAACCTTAAAGCGGCGGGAAAAGTGGTGCAAAAGAGATTTAAAGGTAACACATTGAGGTTTCAACTTCAGCCATTGAAAGATAGTACTTCACACGGTGATATTCAACAAATTCAGAAAGGTCCATCAAATACTGATGCAAACAGTGGTGGTGACAATAACCGTGGGCCACTGTGACTAGGCGTGTTTATTCTAGGAGTACTTATTGCCAAGTATGTGTTTTTACGGAATTATTGTTTTGACAAAAAAGGTCGCGCATCCACTGGAACAAAGAATAACTAATATAATCATTACATTTTTTTTATGAATTTAATAGTGGACACGATTATCCAGAGCTTAAATTTATTCATATATAGATTCATATATAGACCGCGAGACTGGTCAGTGTGTTTTCTTCCATATAAATACAAAGAACACTACTTTCAACTTGACCCATACTGCGCTCGCGTTGATGTGTGATAAAACTATCATTATCTCTGTGCTCAGTGATCAAACGCCGATAAATTAACGCTATTATTGAAACAAAATTAAACTGTTTTAATGAAAAATGTAACGTTGAGTACCTAACTATTTTCAAGCTTTCGTTACACAAACATTTTATCTGAATGACTTACCTACTTAGGCAATAACTCTGGATAATCAAGGTGCTACTCGATACTCGATTTAGGCCGAAAGACCAATTGCCTGCGAACCTTCACTTTGTAAGGGCGGTAATACACTACGTCCGAAACGAATCCTATTCGAATCCGTGAAAAACGGTCCGAATTAGTCGTAGAACTATGTGTGGTAGTTAATGCAGTTTATTACGATTTCCGTCGTCCGATTTCTCTCCATACAAACACACACCGTACACTCCGTACGCTCGCGCATTGCGTCCGGATCTAAATCCGTGATCACGGATATATGCCGGATACTAGAAGCAATATCCGAATTCGGTCAGTTGTCCGAATGACAGACTGGGATACAGATCGAATTCGCTTCAGAAGTAGTGCGTAACCGCTCTAACTGGACCTGATTGACATTAATACGGTTAATTTTTGTCAAGGTTGACCCGCCATGATGCCATCCTTGACAAAGAGACTTCTAGTAGCATCGCCAAATTGCTTGTAAATATTTTTTGAATAATTTCTAAGAGCAACTATTATGGCTATGTAATTTAATTCTAAATGAAATTACATGAATGTTTGTTAAATATTGATTTTTATTTAAAATAATCTTACACAGTAATCATTTACTCAGTACAATTATGTGTATTACACTTTACACTTTCCATGGATATATTTACATTAGTAATTACAAATTTATATCTGGTTACAATTTCTGTATAACAAATATATGAAGAGAAGTTACTTTGCAATCACCAGTATAAACAAATCCTAAGGAACATCATACATACAAGCACTTTTTCCACTATACCGGTACGCTATAGGAACGTTATAGGACCGTAAGCGGCAAAAAATATTCTTTATACGTGTTGGAAAAAAGGTGTAGTAATACTTCAGGGGGTGTATCTACTCCTCAAACCGAATAACTTTCCAGAAAAAGAATTGCTAAATTCGTAAAAAAAATTAAATTGCATCAAATTTGCCAATCAGCTGATCCATTTTTTATATTATCGAATTTCAATCTTTTTTCTTTTGCAAGCTGTTACAGTTAATGGGTAGATGCACTCTCTTAAGTATTACTAACAAGTTGTATAGAAATGTATGAGTCCTTGCCCACTAAACCGTTTTGTGACCGTCACGTGCCGTGCATGTGCGTGTGCGTTTATAACTCTTCGTCAAAAACTTCTATGAAATCTGTGTTTTACGTTATACTTAGTGGGCGAGGTACACCGTTCCATATCCGTCGCCGGGTTCATATAACGTTCCTATAACGTACCGGTAAGATGGGCAGACAACTTTATGATTAAATTACCTAATATCTTAACTTTTCTTAATAGGTTTGGAATACATTGTCTAGCATGCGTTATGTCAAGGTGATATCAACATTGCTAACTCATACATTACCTTTATTTAGTTTCAATTATCACAGATGTTTTGGAGATCTTAAATTCTTATATGGTAGGAGAATTATTGTTATAAATTACACACAGGTCTTATTAAAATATTATGTTATTTATGTTTCATCTATTATGACGATCTACAATAAATTATATGACAATGGCCATGATAATACGATACTTAGATTGTGTATAGACATTTTGGAGAATGGCAAACTTAATATTTCATTTTTCATCACAGTAAGCGTAAGCGAGAGTCAGAAAGGAACATCCTCCCGAATAGTTGAAAACGATCTATTTTACCTTACTACATTCATTTTATACTACAAAATTAGGCTACATGGTATAGCTCGACATAAAAGAGTAGAAAATAATGGGGGCGCCACTGTATTTATCAATTAGAAAAACTTTTAAGTCAACACGTACACTTTAAATTAGTTCCGTTTCTACTCTTTTCTGTCGAGCTATATAATCAACTATTCAAAGTTATCTTTTTTTATAATTCACAGTAAGGCTTAGCGCGCACTACGAATTTTATTTGCTGCGATTTGCGCAATTCGATAAATAATCGCAAATAGTTTTCACAGTAAATAAACTCAAAGAAGCGCGCACTCTACACACATTTTCGATTTTTATTCGTTCTTAGTGCGCGCTGAGCTTAAAATTAGCATTTATAGCAGTGTATCAATAAATCTCTAGCTAAGCTGCCGACCCGCTGACACAATCCGTCGCTTATTTGTCGGCAACGTGCATTCGTATTTTTGCATGCACAGTAATTGAATCCTAATCTTAAAATGTTCTAATGATTATGAAGCGATAATTCACTAATTCGATGATCTATCTGACATACGGATTTCGTTTAACAATTTATGTGTAGACGACGTAAGCGTACCGGTTGGAGTCAGCGTCAGACGAGGGCAGGTCAGTGTTGAGGGTCCGTCCCCACGTGATGAGTGGAGACACGGTGCCCACTACGGGCGCAGCGCGGGCACTTTTTACGACCTCCTACAAATACAAATAATAACAATTTAACAAAGGCTTAACGCGACTGAACTTAACGCTTCTCATTTTTTATGCGTTTAAGGTGAATGTACATCTATCCGAGCCGAACGCGCCAAAGGAAACGAATTTTAGAATTCTTTAGGTATAATATGTAATTCTATGAAGTCTCGCACGCACTGTCCACGTCGCGTACATCACCGACTCGTACGATTCGAATCGACATTCTGTGCGAGATTCATAGAATTTCATATGCCTAAAGAATTCGTTTCGTTCGGCGCGTTTGGTTAGGATAGATGTGTGTTCACCTTTAGTGGGAAAGGTCCTCTACATTAAATATTGATAAGGACGATGGCTTTGATCACACCGAGCCAATAACTAAAATTATACACAAGCTTGTTTTTTACAAGATATCAATGAGATAATATGATGTAAGTAGATATTTATTATTGATGAACTTGATGATGTAACCAGGTACAGGTTTCAGAGTTATCTAAAAGTCTTAAAGCATATTTATTATACAAAAAAGGTGTATATAACATACTTAGTAATATTTAGGGGCATGCATCATAACCATCAAACTGAACAACTTAAAAAAAATACTTTCCGTCCAAAATGGATCAGCTGATCGGTAAATTTGAATGATTTCTTTTGCAATGTGTTTGAATTGACGAGAAGATTCACACCTTAAGTATTACTACGTTAGTACTATTATTTATTCTGTGATATTACTACACCTTTTTGTAATACGTTATAGATTGTTACTCTGTTAGTAAATACCAAAATGAGACACAAAACTTTATTATATACAAATGTGGGAGGTCCTATTGCAACATCCTAGAAAAAAAACAAACCATTGAAAACAAAAAAATAGAAGTAAGAACCTACCCACTTAAGTCAACATTAAAGTGCTCCCATTTCATGAATAATATCAGCAGTTATTAATAACTTACTCTCTAGATAGGTACTTTTTTACTTATTATAAAAATAATTGTAACATGCATGACATAACTCAGTAGGTGCTTTTATTATGTTATACATTTACATACAGTCTAGGGATGATACGGAGCTTCGGTTTCGGTTCCGAAACACCTCCGACTTCGATTCCGATACTTTTAAATCGGAGCGGAGGCGGTTATACTGCAAAGCACAGCGGCGCCGCCGTGACAGCTTCGCTCAGAGCGTAGTAACTTGGTTATGAGACAAGACAATTTATTTTCAACTGGTTACAAACCACAGTAACCATGGCGGCCGAAAGGGTACAATAAGTTTTGCATACAGTGCGTACAGTTCGTGCTCCGAATAAACGATCAAATTCAAATAATCCTCCCGATTTCCACTTCGGTTCCGACTTCGGACTCCGGTAAACCAGATACAAAACCTCCGATTTCGATTCCGATAAAACCACCTACGTTACACCCCTGAGTAGGTACATCCCTACATCCCTATGTTATCATTGTTGTTTTTTTAGTTCAACAACCTTAAAACATTGATGATAAATGTTAGATATTATGAATAGTTAGTAAACATGCGAAAAGCATTAATATGAGGGTTAGTACTCACTGCGCGCTTATTCTCTTTTTCTAACTTAAAATTGGCTTTTAAATGTTATATCTTCAATTAATAATAATATAATTAACCCGTGATCTCTAATAAGTACCTCTTATTATTTATTTTATTATAATAATGAAAGTACCTATAAGAATATGTTAAGATATTACATATCTTAATTGGGTACTTAATTAGGATAATGAGGTGGGATATTAATATAAATGTATGTATACCTATAAGTACCTATTATTATTTATTATACGGTGCTACTAGATCATAAGTAAGTAAAGGTATGCATAATACCTATTTCGTTCTAGAATGTTTATATTCAGTTGCAGTATCAAACATGCTGCCATCGAATAATCAAATTTCAACATTAGATTTCAATATATTTACTTAATTAGATCTAAGCAGTATTAATTGGATGTACCACCATTTGATCGATTACACTTTATCATAAATTATAAATTATATTGTAAGGTATTGAATATATTATTTTATTTATTGTTTAGGTAGTGCATGCACTACCTAAATTACAGATGCAGCTTACGTGACACGTGGAGAGATCACTTGACTCACCAGCCACTAGCGCTAATGCCGTGTACCACGTCAATGCTGCTAAGTCATATTTGATAGATGTACAAGGCTAATAGATATAAGTAAGTTTTAAAAAGGTTCACAACCTGTTTGGAGTGACCAATGTACAAATAAAAAAACAGAGAATAAGCGTGCAGCGACGTAGAGACACACCCTGTTACCCATGAGGCGTATGCGTCGACGGCCCTCGCGCCGCCTCCGTCGACACCGACAAGCCCGCCCGTACCCGCGCGTGCGAGCGCCCACCTCGCGCCGGGAGCTCGTCTGTCGCGCCCGCGCCGTCTGCACGGGGCCCGCGTTGTTCGCACTCGCCTCGGCTGATCGGTCTTCTATTATATGCGTCTCCAGGTCCTCCAGGGGTGACTCTGAACTGTTCACACGAGAACAAATTCATCCTACTAATATTACTATATAACCTAGTACTTTACCTTATAATAAGGTGAAAGTTTATATGGCAGTTTCTCTTTCACGCAACTACTGAACCGATTGGGCTGACAAAACGCTAACACCCAGCGCCATCTACGCTGTTTTTTTTTGTGTTTATGTTTGTTACGTTTTCACGCGTAAACTACTGAACCGATTGAGCTGGAATTTGGTATGCGCTAAGACCCTGGAATAACACATAGGGTACGTACTTTTTATTCCGATATTCCCACGGGAACTACTACGCAAGTGAAACCGCGGGGCACAGCTGGCATAACTGGCGTAAATGTGGGTGTGCACCTACAATGGGACTGGCGGAGAAACAAGGCGTGATGATAAGTTATGATAAATAGATGATGAAGATGCTTACAATGCCCGTATGGAGCAGTATTCGCTGAGTTGTGACCATGTGCACCCTATGACGCAGCACTCGTCGGCGATGCCCAGTTGCCGCTTCCGTCGCGTCACACCGCCCGGTTGCTCCACTACTGGAAAGATGATCACACTGGCACTTGCACATATAGATATATAGATAAACTCTTTATTGCTGCACCACAAACAAGAATTAACCTTACAAATTAAAATATATTAATTATAACTAAATAGGTAGTATTCTCATCGCTAAAAGCTATCTCTTCCAGACAACCGTGCAGGGAGAGGAGAGTACTTACCATAAATACCTACCATACCGTAAGTACCTTATACCATAATGTAAGTATACTATCTTTCAGCAGGGTGGTTCAACACGAGCAGGTGAGGTTTGGGTTTTTAGTATTGTGGTGGACGGTGGAACAGATCCCTATCTTAGGTAAGCATTTTAATGAAATAGTTATTATATATGTAGGTATACCAACAACAACAACTAATATCTCAGCGTGAAAGGCGCAGTGCAGTACCGCGCAGATTTTTGAATTTTAAAACACTGTGTCTGATATGGGCAATCATGATGCTTACCATCAGTCTCCTGATTTGCTCATCTTGTCACTCACTATCATATGGAAAAACCTATACACATACAAATATTTATGTTTATGGGAATGAATGTGATTGATTTGATTATTAAAATGGACAATGTAATTAAATAATAAATACCTATGTATTAATTATGTAACTATTAGTAATAGGTAGTGATTATTTTCAGTCGGATCTGTCTTGAGTCTTGACCTTTCCCTATTATTGCTTATAGATAACCTAACCCTTGTTGCCTTGCGGATGTTATTTTATACTACATACTAATATATGTCAAATAATAACTTATTATAGTAAATCGTACATAATAATGTCCCATGTAATAGGGGGCGAGCCTATTGCCACCTACCGGGCACAGTTCCAGACTCCAGGCATTTATTGAGACCAATAACATACTGGCGAAATGTGGGTGTATCTACTATGGGACTGAGTCCTGGCTACACCTCTGCCTACCCCTTCGGGAAAAAGGCGTGAATGTATGTTATGTTATGTGTACATAATAATATTATTATATCGACTATGAGATGCGAACTCTTACTACCTATTTACCTACTCTATTTTAGACGCTGATTGTGAATTAATAATATTTTTACGGAGTGCTTTACATTTATAATTAATGGAATATTCCTATGTAAGTAATGATGGAAACGTTTTATACACCTTAGCAAGTATTTATTGCTAAAAATTAAATAATGTTTGTTTATTTTTTTATTGAGGTAAGTACCTACCTATACTTTTTTCTTACCTAGGTTTACCTAGGTACTTATTTATTTTATATTAAATATTTAAACTTCTATACTACCTATATTTTGTATTATTATCATCGGTTCGGTGCTATTATATAAAGAGCTATACCTATATAAAGAGATTAAGTGATTCATTAACTCATCAACGCAGGGCCAAAACCACTGGACCGATGATTATGAAGATTGGACAGTAGATTATTTTATAGCCTACACAAGTAAAAAAGATTTTTTAAGCCGATTTTCTTGAAATTCTACATGAAGCATCCCTTTGATAAATAATCATACCTACATCTGTTTCGGAATTTCTTAAAATTACTTAGTTAATCAGGAAAAAAATCCTATAAAAATTACAAGTATTAAGTGAGAAATTTCCCAATAAATATCCCACAATTATCACGGGAACGAAGTCCCGCATGGCCTCTAGTAATTTAATAAAGACCTTATACTAATTAAAAGCATCTCTGATTATAAAGTTGTTTACAAATCGACCTTTCTCGTTATATTATCCAAAGATACTCGTACATTGTTACTCTGAACTCTCAATGATAAAGCATCTGAAAATATTTTATTTTTACTATCACCATCAGCCAAGCTCCGGTTAGGTATATTCTATTATTAGCCGTATAAGACCAATAATGTATACCTACTTATATTATGTATTACCATAGTCTAACGAAGATATTGTTACATAGTGCTGGTACCTAGCTATCAGTACTTTGATACATTATAACTATCTTTGATGGGTTTTATATGCCTGAAATAAATTATTTTTATTTATTTATTTTATTTATAAAATTCAGGGTAATTTCGCTCAAACCTATAGAAATCTACCCACCTTTAATAGTATGTTACTTAGTTTGTAAAGATGCTCTGGATATAAAATATTATTCCATACGGAATACTATAATTTGTGTAACAAAGAAATACTTAATTTCTAAATTAGAGAAAAAGAAATCGAACACCCAAACACAAAATGTATTAGCTGTTCGGTGAGGAACTCTGTACCTATATAATAAATTGTTAAGTCATACGTATGTATGCATAGTGTAGGGTGCCATACCTAGATACCTGAACAAAACGCTTCGAATTCCAAAAACAATCCGCCTCCATCCATCTATTAGTTCCTTGCGCAAAGTATGAAAATATGCAGTAAAATGGCCATAACTTTTGTTAGTGTTAACTTAGAAGTATCACTTTTTTACGGCCACAAGGGACGGGACCGCAGATGTCAATTTCAACTTGATACTACCACGCGTTCCCGTTAAAAAGTGTCTTGACAGACGGACGGACATACAGACAGACAGACGGACAACAAAGCCTTATAAGAGTTCCTTTTTTCCTTTTGAGGTACGGAACCCTAATAATCACAGCCCTGACTATCTGAAACCCTCCTGCCTAAACCCTTGGAGCTGAAATTTTGCACGTAGGTTACCATAATGATGTTGACAAGGGAAAGGTATTCCCGAAATTCCAACGATAACAAAGTCGCGGATATTATGCTAGTTATAAGATAAAGTGTTACAAAATTTTCACCGTTGATATGTGACGCATTTGAAAGCACATACCAGTAGGCACATCCCAAGGGCTGTTGTAAGCGTGGCAGACTCGACTCATGATCTCGCTGAGCTGCCGGCCGCATATTTTGACTGCCGACATCGTCGCGGCTTGTGATGAACTCTCCCATAGCATCGCTGCTGTTAGGACCACGCGCACTGCTTGGCTCACCAACATCACTGCAACTAAAAATAATGATAATTGTATATTATACTTTTAGAACGGGTTTGCCTAATTCACTGATCGAGTCAAACCGTTATGGGTTGTGCGGTCTGACCAAAACTCATGATGAAGTGTCTTGTCGTCAAGATTCCTACAGAGCCTCCGACATCTGCTACATATTTTATAGGAGACATCCGGGGCCTTCAGTCATCTTTAGACAGAGTATCCTCTTCAAGGTACATTGAGGACATCATTGATCACAACTTCTAAGGAGCCAACTCTGAATCCGGAAAAAAATATCAGCTCTTCCATAGAAATTTTTGCTTGACCTACTACATAATGTAAGGAACAGTATAATTTACCTCCTGGTGCTGGCTCTACTTTAAAGGATGAGTAGGTACCTATCTAAAATGAATGTAGACCCTGTTTGTTGATCCACAAGTTATCAGTGGAGTAACACACAGACCCTTAAGAAGATGATTTTTAATGATAACTAGTAATCCTAATTAAGAATTTCGCGATGACGCCTTAACACTGCTTCATAAAACCTAAACCGCTTGTCATAGACTTGTTTGGTGTACCTACGTATTCCTTTTAGAGTGTAAGGGACGATTAATTAGTAAATTAATTCCTGTAATTTCACGTGGACAAAGTTGTAGGCGGTTGAAGCCAACTTTTATGGCTCTAATTATTCGATAAACTTTTTTATCAGTTTCTTTGGGTGCTTCCCGCTGGTCTACACCACTTATGAGTGATGACAAAGGGGTAATCACTAGGACGATTTAACCACTGGACGCGAAACGTACATAATGAAGTATGAAAACACGTTCAACCGATTTTTGCGGGGGGAGGAGGATTTCACACATTGCTGACTTTTACGAAGATATACACACACTACCGTAATATTCGTATCCATGATTGCGCGCACACAAAGAATTACCTTTGTGTATTATATTGTTGCACTATTCTCGCATGTAGCACTGTCACTGTCTAAGAGCAAAACAACTGACAATTGCGATTAAAATGACAGAGAGAAAAATTGGGTACTTCCCACTTGATCCCCATCTCCTTGCCCACCACTAGTGACAACTGCAATTTTTTATTTCAGAATATGAATTCCACTCGTGATTCCACATGTGGGAATTGCTTATCATACGGTTTCCAGCGTAACAACTAAAGACGAACGAATCTGACACAGAGCAGTGTATCAACCGAGATCCCAAATCAAATGAGTGACTCGCATTGTGGCCGTGGGTTATATTAAACGAACGAGTTCATCTTTTGGCCCCACAAAGCTTAAAATCTGTTTAACCTAAAGATTTGAAACTTTGTGTATCCAATAATGCTGATACCAAATAAAAAAAAACAATTGAATTATATATCCTTATATCTAAACCGTTTACGAAATAATAAATTCAGAAAATAGCAAAATATTTTATTCAATTACTGACTGATTGAATAATAAATCAATCACATATAATATTTTATATAATAAAATACATATATTGATTCTTACATCCTCAATTCAACCCTAACCTTATATAAATGTTGACCTTCCACCGTTAGAACCACCGTTTTCTACCGTTAGAATAATTATAAGTAATTTACGCTAGCCATAGAAAAGAATACTAGACGGGGCCTGCTGGTGCATCCATTTATTCTGATTACGATATTATAATAATAGGTATGTGTAATGTACATATTACGGTAGATGTGATTAATTGAAAATTATCAATAATTATCGATCAATAATTAAATATTAGCGAGAGTGGTGATAAAAGTAAGAAATTAATATCATTATTAATAATTGTGAATCATAAGACCACGTAGAGTTGGGGTGCTCTGTGTCGGTTTTGTCACTATTCGACTTTCTTTTCCTTTAATTTATTTCTTTTAATAACTATTAATAATTCACTACGCTTGTCGTTTAGTGAATTATTAATAATAATCGTTAAAAGTGATAAATTTCAATGTTATATATACATTTATGTTACATTTTATGTACCTATACATTTATCAAATCGTGAGATAATGATTAATAATTTTCAATAAAACACATTTACCGTAGCATATTACATATATATACGTACTTGACAAAATATTATAATGATGCAATTAATGACGTTATAATAATATTATGAATTTATAAGATATAATATTATGTGATTTATGAAATATATTCTAAAAATATTTTTTTATTTTGTCCTACTTGCCACCATTAGTGACCTAGAAAAAAGTCCCAGTGTTGACCAAAAAGGTGTGGACAGCGAGAAGTACCCGTAAAATTATGTCACCTACACTAGTGCTTGACATAGTCGATAAATTGCTATCGAGGACGAATGAAAGAACAATGAATTTATGATAGACTGACAAATATTCAAATACGATTTTGAAAATACGTTTTTTTTTTTATGCGATGGCCGAGCTGTTGATGAAACATGATGATAGCTTGTCAGACGCGGATACTATTACTATTTAGTGCTACTATTAAGTTGCTGATAAGCTTATCCCCGCCATTCGGTAGGCTTGATTTTGCCTTTTAGTTAATATTAGGTCCTTACATAGGAAATTGGCATTTTGTACGGGAGGAATATATTATAGTCAATTTTTTTTTTGTAAAATATATTTAATTAATTAAAGTATGCACCGTTGTTATCTATGCACTTTGGCCATCTCATTGGTAGTTCATGAATCCCTTTACTAAAAAAACCATGGGGGCGAGTATCAAAAAACTCTTTGAAGGCGGTTTGGACTGCCGCATCGGAGTTGAATTTTTTTCCTTGTAAAAAGTTGTAGAAATACCGGAAAAAATGGTAATCTGTTGTAGCGAGGTCCGGAGAGTACGGTGGATGTCGCAGACATTCCAATTGTAGCTCATCTAACTTAGTGGTTGTTTGTTGTGCAGTGTGTGGTCTTGCGTTGTCGTGAAGCAGCAGTGGCCTAGAGTGTTTGACTAATCTCGGTTGTTTAGCAGCTAGTTCTTCCTTCATGGTTTGCAGTTGCTGATAATAGATGTCTGCCGTAATCGTTAGGCCAGATTTTAGAAAGCTGTAGTGAACGACACCGGCGCTAGTCCAACAAACACGCACAAGTAACTTTTTCTGAGTCAATTTTCGTTTAGGGGAAGATTTGGCTGGGACTCCAGGGTTCAGCCATTCCGACAAGCGCTTCCGATTATCCACTTTTCATCACAAGTAATGATTCGATTTAAAATTGTGTCGGTTGAGCAAAGTAACACAGCAGTCGACGCGTGTTTGCGATTCACTCAATTCATGAGGTACCCATCGTTTAATTTTTTTTTACTTTCCCGATTGGCTTCAAGTGTAATAATACAGTTTTATCGATATATGTCATTTATTTTTATCGATATTATCATACCTACCTAAAACATTGTCAAGCCCTAGTAAATTTGACTTTGACGTAAATAATCCAGGTAATTGAGATGGGTGTTTTTTGTTCGTGGTGTATAATACTTCATGACCGTTTATTAAATATAGTCGGATTAAGTTGGATATATTTTTTCAATTAATATTAATTTTTGGTATAAATAGCTGTATTAATAAAGAAAAATTAAACTTACAAGTGAAAAGAAACATTAGTTGCTCGACCTCTATAACTTTTACACCATATAACTGCACATTTCGTAATTTTTTTAAATATGATTTCCTCCCAATGGTGTACGAACGACTGTGACAGTAAAACTACAACGATGTCCGATGTTTCATGGTATTAACCTGCGGGGTATTAGGCGAGAACGGAAAGAAGGCGCGTCCAGTGGTTAATTCGTTCAAGGGTAATCACCAGCGGGAAGCACTCCAAGGAACTGATACGCTGGTCGATGATCCTTGGATAACATTGAAATCTCAAAAGAATTTCCTTGATAAGTATTTACTACGTACCTACCTAGAATATAAATTGTTTTTTATTTAATAAGTAAGTATGAAATTATATTTTTTTCTTATTATGTTTACCTTCTCAACTTATTCTGGCCGCGATGAAAAATTATTGGAAAGCACAATAACACTACTTTACAAAATGTCTACGACTGGCATGTAACCAGAGCTTATCCAGCTTTTATACTTGAAGGGTGAGATGTAACCTGACACCGGGCACCGCCCAGCTGATACAGGATACGTCCCTCAATATCACCTTTTCATTTCCTAAGTGTACATTGATATTTACGTAAGTAAAACACTTATCAATAAATAAATCATAGGTGAGAGCACTTATTCTCTCATTTTCACAAAATCATAAAAATATTATCTGAGAACGCGCTCGTGTGAATTAAATATATTGTTATATTTGATTACACTAACTTGTTGACCTTAGTGGTATTAGTGTTATATACCACTAAGGTCAAATGTTATTAATCTTTAAACAGTCACTCCTCACTATAATTATTAAATAATCATCAATTCATTCACGTTGTTTACTGATGATTAAGTTAAAGTACTATTATTGTAAATATTGTAATCTTCCGATAGATAATTAAACTTTGTGCAGCGCCAAGTTCTCCTTGTGCAAAGGATTTAGATTGAGAAGTATTAGATACGGTACCCTTCTACGAAAAGTTACTATCGTCGTAATTCTAGAAAAGGAACGTTTTTCTTAATAACAAATTTTACGCAAAAATGTGGTCAGGTAAATCATTTCTATTCTAACCATTCACCACGAAATAGCCAATAAACTGATGCACATAATAATTAATATTATCAAGTCCAAAATCGTCGATGATTTCACTTCACCTTCCTTGTTCATAAAAATGCAAATCAGCTTCTTCCTTTAAACTAAGTGGCCACATAGTGAAGGGTGGGTGCCGCATCGTTTTGTCCGCATCATGGAATGATGACTGTTTGCATATGCATCGGGGCATTATTCTATTATGGGAGTGAATAGGAGTAAAGGTACCTATTGCGTTTGATTTAGATCTGGGCTAGTTTATAGATAGGCATACTAGGCGGTAGAATCAGAGCTGGATTAGTAGATTAGTCATTAAGTACGAGTACCGACAAAATTAACGCACACGTACATTTTAAATCTTAATTGTCTTATGTAGGTAATTTACCTACAATTTATAAATAAAAAATAAATATAAAAAATAATTAAATTTAAATAAATTCAGTCAATTATTAGAGATCATATTTTTGCTGGTAAGTAGTATAATTTTTCTTAAAATATCTAGTGTTAGTACTTACTTATACTTATGTAAGTTGTAAGTACCTACCTATTTTGGGAAATATTACCAAAACATTGGATTTTGTCCATCTAACAGTTATCGAATATCTACATACAAACTATCTGTTGAAAAAATTAAGCCCTACTAGTTTCTTGTGCGTTCTTCTTGTAGAGTTATCTTTCCGAACGCACGGCAGACTCAGTACTGTTTATCTTCATTGACGTGCAAAAGTGTCAGATTATGACCTATTTGAATAAATCTGTTTGAGTTTGAGTTAACATACTAATTATACCTTTAAAATACTTATAAACTCGTATAATATCAAGGAGTATACTTACCTACTTATTTCTACATATTTATTGTCCTCGATTCAAATAATGGTTAGGCCCCTGAATTTGTCTCTGTGCAGTGTGTAGGAGTATCACACTGATCACACGCATGACATGCAACGTGAGTGCATCTTACTATACTATCAACACGATCGTACATACGTATTAGAAGTCGGACAGTTCTGGGTCCCCTATGTTGCGAAATTGTTAACTGAATCGGTTAGATTGAAGACTTCTGTTAATAGATTATATCAATTTGTTACGAGTAGATTTAGCTCTCTTTCTGTCTGTGAAAATGCTATTCTAGCTGATTCTAGCATAAAGTTAGTTCTAAGTTCTAACGTTAGATAAGTCTGTTTAAAATAATAATTAGTATGCCATCGAGGAGCTACGGAAGAAATGGTTTTGATTGTGTGGTTTTAGGAAGACTTGAATTTTTAAATTTTGTAACGTTTAGTAAAAGGAGTTTTAAATCTCCGTTCTTAAATTTTTTAATGTATATTTCACTTACCAACTCGCTGTTATCAGTGTTTTAATGAAACAAGATGCAGCGTTACACAATCTCTTAGTGGTCTTTGGATGATGTGTGTATGTTCTTTTGCACAGTGCAAGTGAGTTTTAATATCGCATTGAGTGTCAAGTTGTTGATCTTTGGAGCGAGTAGCCTGAAGGCTATTTAGCTACAGTTACTACAGACGGGCACACGTTAGCCGCGTGCGCTGTGCGTCTCCGCGCGGTGATCGTCTACAGTCTATAAGATTATCAGCTGAGTCGGATTATAGGTTAGCAATGAATAATCATTTTGAGTTCATAAAAAATAAAATCTTATTAGATACTTATAGGTAAGTAAGTACGTGATATACAAGAGCATTCCTAGGTAGGTATAATGCACTTGTATATCACGTATTATCAGCATAGGTAGGTAGGTAAGTGTAAAGTAGGTACATAATAATTTTCACTTTAATACTTTTATTTTTCACTTATAATATAAAATCAAAGTCCTGACACAACTCATCACAGCCAGAACATAAGATAAAAATATTCGTTGGTTTAAAGCAACCCCCAAAATACAACGTGCTTATATTTTCAAATAGTATCTATACGAGAAACCGAGGTCTTAATCTAAAGGCAGGCCACGACCACCCACATCGCGCTCTGATTGACCACACACTGGTCAAACAGTCGTATACAATACGTTGCTATATTATGCGGTAAGAGACATAAAACCGAGTCGGTGCTCGAGCACTCCATTGAATAATTACTTACATAAATCTCGCAGTGATCATCTTCGCTTCAGGCTTTATAGTTCAGGCTTGATTTATTTAGAAACTGAATTAGGTATAGTACTGGGTAAACATGACTTTGTATTAGGTACCTACTCGTAAGTACGCATTTCAAAAATTAGAAGGTGGTCAAGCTCAAAAATATTTATTTAATTGAGTAGGATACAATCTGATACTTTTGCACTTAAATGGAGATAAACAATAATATCTACCGTGCGTTCCGAAAGATAGGCACCAGTTTTACAATATTTGGTTTGGTTATATTCGTTCATTTGAAAGTAGCCGCTTGGTGGCATGCAGAAGTTTCCATGTCTTCTAGGTGAAGGTTCACTGATTGATTTTATAATAAGCCTTCTTGGGTAAAGTAAAATTTATATAGGTTTTGAATTTACCATCTGAGAGCCTCGTTAACTCTTTAGGGATTGTATTATAGAAGCGTGCACAATTTTCTAAGAATGACTTTTGATTTGTTTTAGATAATCTAAAACTAAATGGTGTAATAAAATACTCAACTGCATTTGTTTTTTGTGTCTTCACATTATTATAATTGACGAAGAGTGGGACTGGGTCCTAGGAACGCCTAAATACACCTTACTTACGATTATGTGTCTAGTGTCTATCACATAGATATAGATCCGTTTAGTGGGACCTATAAGTTAGTACTATTATTTATTCTGTGCTATAAAGTAGGTACCTACCTACTTACATAAATATTACACAATAAAGTCTTTAATAATATTTTTTGTTAATAAATGAAAATTATGAACGATTTATTAAATAATATGTATCTAGGTATACTTCTAATAAAAGTAGATATCTATATTTACTACACATTCCTACCTACATTGACGCCTTTTTCCCGAAGGGATAGGCAGAGGTGTAGGTACTTCCCATACCATCCCGCAGGGTTCTATCCCATTGTAGGTACACCCACATTTCGCCAGTACAGAGGTGAGGAATTATTAACCATTTATAAACGGTTAATAATTTTCAATTTATTTTAAACCTGGATCCCAATAAATATAATATATTATCTAAAATTTAAGTAGTGGGCGTGAACTAAGATATTTTATCATACATACCTACCTAAACGCTCATTACACTATTACACGTAATAATTAATAATATAATATTACCGTGACTGTTATGTCTATCCATAACGATAAAAAGTTAACGAAAAAAGTAAGAGGTATTTTTAAGAATGACCAAAGAACTATAAAATTATTTGTCATACGAGTATAATATACAAGGTGTTACAAAAAGGTGTATTATAATACCTTAGTAATAAATACTTCAGGAGGTGGATGTACCCATCAAACTGCAAAAAAAATTGTCTTCCCATAGAAATTTGCCGATCTTAGCAGTTGATTTTTTTTTTGAGAATTTCACAAATCTTTCTTTTGAAAGTTGATCAAGTTTGACAGGTAGATGCACCCTCTTGAGTATTACTACACCTTTTTGTAACTCGTTGTATTATAACCAGTCACGAATGAGTGTTGTATTTTAGCTCTAGCCATAATAAGTACTTACGAAAATATCACACTCAGTCATAGATAGATAGATAGATAAACACTTTATTGGTACACCACAACAAGAAGTTCTTAAATCTAATAACAATTAATAATAACTAGTGTAACAATGAGCGGTCTTATCGCTAAGAGCGATCTCTTCCAGATAACCGTGCAGGGAGAGGAGAGAACACACTCAGTCATCATGCAGAAAACAATATTTTTCTTACTATAACTACGTAGTAATAGTTTTTATTCTTTGCTATAACTATATAAAACTTTTCAATAGATTTTATCATAAAATATTAAGTTATTTTGTAATTATTCTCTGACTAATTAGCCTAAAATGAACAAAAAAGATCACCTATAAACATGAAAAAAATATAAAGTATCAAAATAGTCATTATCATTTCAGCTTGGCAGGCGGGTTGTCGAGCGTAGTTCGATGTTTTTTTGCAGAGGACGCTGCTGTCCGTCCTCTGGATCTATTAACCCTTAGCCGGCTCCTACGGCAACCACGGGTAGAGAGGGTGTAGCACTATTCTAAAGCCGGTAACTCCACTCCTGTTCAATCGCTATATTGGCAAATGGCACCCAATATAATAATGCGACAAGATCTCCTCGCACTTACACTACACTATTATTGGAGAGATATAATAGTATTGCAGGCAGGTTCAGAGTACAATGCAAACTCCCCGCATGACCTCTCGTAATCTGTGTTTTTATTAAATCTGCCCAATTTAATATTTTTAGATTGCCTCGCCTCCAGTTGCCTAGAGATTTGTACACTTACGTTTACAAAATAAATATTATGGCTGATCAAGAATGTCGTCGTGATCCCTCCAGTTTCTGATTTTTATCTTGTAACAATAAATTGGAACTTGAACACCTATACTTTCATGAGCTACCTGGAAATTATATCCTAATTCCCATAAACAGCTTAACCCCTGCTCCATCGGTTGGAGTTTTTGGAAAAATCCTAAATGAACCTGAATACGACCACTCGACTCCAAATTTAATCAGGACCACCAGCGTAGTTGTTTAGACCTCCTTATACAGCCTTATACATTATGATGATTAGTTTAGGTACCTACTACGTACGTGGGGGCCACGATCGGCATAGCAACGAGACACGGTAGTGGGGCAGACGATAGGTAACAAAAGATCATTTAAGAGTTTGTAAGGTCAAGTGCACCGTCGGCGCGCCCAATTGGCAAGTTGAGTGCGGTCAGTGGCTCGCCTTCACACGAGACTCACCTTAGACCAACTAGGTAATTGATTGACTAGTCCATTCAAGACAGTAGTTAGGTTAGAGTTACTGGGAGAGTATCAAGAGAAGTTGCTTTGCTAACAAAAGTTTGTATTTTGCAAAGATATAATTAGGTACTTATATAGGTACCTACTTATAATGTAAGCTTTTTGAGCTTTTACTAATCTATAAAGGTGCTTTTTTAAAGGCTATTTCACCTAAATGTAAACTAGTATTTATTAACCTACATTTAGAGATCTATTTAGAGACATCAGGTACAATTAATTCAACAGATCAAAGTCAAAAGAATATATTCCTTCATCATCATCATCATCATCTCAGCCATAGGACGTCCACTGCTGAACATAGGCCTCCCCCTTAGATTTCCATCCAGTCCGGTTGTAAGCGGCCTGCATCCAGCGTGCTCCTGCCGTACTTATCAGATCGTCTGTCCACCTTGTGGGAGGACGTCCTACGCTGCGCTTACCAATCCGTGGTCTCCATTCAAGAACTTTACGGCCCCATCGGCCATCAGTTCTACGTGCTATGTGCCCTGCCCATTGCCACTTCAACTTGCTAATCCGCTGGGCTATGTCGGTAACTTTCGTTCGTCTACGGATCTCCTCATTTCTGACTCGATCTCGCAGAGAAATGCCGAGCATAGCCCTCTCCATAGCTCGTTGCGCTATTTTGAGCTTACTTATAAGGCCCACAGTCAGGGACCACGTTTCAGATCCGTAAGTCATCACTGGTAACACACACTGGTCGAAAACCTTCGACTTGAGGCACTGAGGTATTTTGGACGAGAAGACATAGCGCAGATTTCCGAACGCTGCCCAGCCTAGTTGGATTCGGCGATTGACCTCTTTCTCGAAGCTGGATCTACCGAGTTGGACTACTTGTCCTAGGTAGACGTACGAGTCAACAGCTTCAAGAATCGCGTTTCCAACCGGTACTGGGGTCGGCGCAACATGGGCATTAGACATCACCTTCGTCTTGTCCATGTTCATTTTAAGGCCGACCCGTTGAGAAACTCGATTGAGGTCTTCGAGCATTATGCTGAGATCTTCCATCGATTCTGCCATGACTACAATGTCGTCGGCAAACCGAAGGTGAGTGATGTATTCGCCATTAATATTGATGCCGTGTTTTTGCCATTCCAGAAGCTTGAAGGCGTCCTCCATTGCGGCAGTAAACAGTTTCGGAGATATAACGTCTCCCTGTCTTACGCCTCTATCCAACGGGATCGCCTTCGAACTTTGGTCCTGTACTCGAACCGACATAGTGGCGTTACTATACAAGCACTTCAACACTTCGATATACCGATAGTCAATATGGCATCGCTGGAGAGACTCGAGCACCGCCCATGTCTCGATCGAATCAAAGGCCTTTTCATAGTCCACAAACGCTAAACATAATGGCAAATTATACTCCTCGGTCTTCTGTATAATTTGGCGAAGCGTGTGGATGTGGTCTATGGTGCTGTAGCCTTTTCGGAAACCTGCTTGCTCAGACGGCTGGAAGTCATCGAACCTGCGACTGAGACGATTCGTAATGACCCTCGAAAACAACTTATAAACATGGCTCAGAAGCGAGATGGGTCTGTAATTCTTCAACAAGGTGTTATCACCTTTTTTGAAGAATAGTACCACCACGCTTCTGTTCCATGCTTCTGGCGTCACACCTTCGAATATGACAGAGTTAAAGAGCCTCTGGAGGACTTTAAGTACCGGTGTTCCACCCGCTCTCAGAAGCTCTGATGTAATTCCGTCATCACCCGGCGCCTTGTTGTTTTTGAGTTGTTTCAGGGCCATTCTAATCTCATACAGGCTGATGTCCGGGATATCTTCGGTATAGTGTCGGGTCAGCTTGGCTCTTGGGTCTTTGGCCGCGCTGCTAACAGGCTTTGCGACCGAGGCGTATAGCTGTCCATAGAACCTCTCGATCTCCTCTAACACCTCCGCTTTTGTCGACGCTATACTGCCATCTTCTCTCTTCAGCTTTGTCAACCGGCTTTGCCCAATAGACATATCTCTTGCAAACACTTTGGAGCCTTTCTTCCGCTCTATCGTCTCTTTAATATTATTAGTATTAAAGATACGGATGTCATGCCGCAAGGATTTGGAAATTCGTCTATTGAGCTGCCTATAGGACTTAGCATCACTGGAAGACTGCAGTCGTAGCGAGCGTCGCTCAGCCATGAGGTTTAGGGTGTGGTCGGACAATTTCTGAGGTCTATTTGTACGGCGGGGCTTATAGAACTTAGAGCCCACCGTTTGGACAGTTTCTACGAGCCTGTTATTAATCTCGTCCACCGATGCATCGATATTCTCCAGGCAAGCGAAGCTATTAGATAGTTCGAGTTGAAAGCTTTCGGGGTTTTGTATATGGGCGCGAGTAGGTCGGAGCGTGGACTTCATCAGGCGTGACCTTTCAAGTTTGACGTCAATATTCAATGTGCCTCTTACAAGTCTGTGATCACTCCCGGTTTTCACCATGTGGATCACGGAAACATCATTGAATATATGTCTCTTGTTGGTCAAGATGAAGTCTATCTCGTTTCTCGTGGAACCATCGGGGCTCAACCAGGTCCATTTCCTATGAGGCGGCTTCTGATAGAAAGAGTTCATCATAAAGAGTCCCTCCTTGTCCAGGAAATCGGCCAGCCTCTGTCCCCTAGGGTTCCGTTGCCCATATCCATATTGCCCCACTCTCAGCTCGCCATCGCTTTTCTTGCCTAGCTTTGCATTAAAGTCCCCCATAACAACAGTGAAGTGGGTCTCGGACATATGTATGGTCCTACTGACGTCCTCATACATAGTCTCCACTTCATCATCTGGGTGTGACGAGGTAGGTGCGTACACCTGAATGACCTTCAGCGAATATCGTTTGGATACTCTGAGTATTAGGTATACGACCCTGCTCGAGACACTTTCGATGGTAATAATGTTGTTAGTGAGGGACTTGTGGACGAGAAAGCCGACACCACCTTGGGACTGTTGGTCGCCCTCCCGGTAGTAGAGTAGGTTACCTGATCTTAGGGTTATCGTGTCCTCGCCCTCTCTACGGACTTCAGACAACCCCACGATATCCCAACGTAACCTACCTAATTCCTCTTCCAGCTCAATGATCTTCTCGTCGGTCCTCAAAGTGCGTATGTTGTGTGTTACCAGGGCCAGTCGTCGTTGTTGGGGTGGGTAGCCGGAAAACTTCCGGGGATTCTTAGCACCCCCTGCTCCGCCGTTACCGTGACCGCTACCGTAGTCAGGAATAACGGAGCTGCCGGGTACTGGGGGCCTGGTCTGTATGGTGTTTATCATTGGGGGGGGTTTTGCCAATACTCGCCACGCTTGGCAGGCGGGTTGGCGAGAGCAGTTTGGTGGTTTTTTACGCAGAGGACGCCGCTACTCGTCCTCTGGATTTATTTACCTATCAGCCGGTTCCTACGGCAACCCAGGTAGAGAGGGTGAGGTACTATTCTAATGCCGGTACCCCGCGGCCAATTATTCCATATATTCCTTACCAGACATTATTATTGTTAAAAAGCAATTTCTTAGCCATAATATGTAGACATATAAGAAATTGCAAAACATTACACCTATAGGTGTGCATAATTTGTACAGTACCTACCACCTAATTTGTAGTGGTAGGCCTCTTTTGCAGGGGGCCGCCTGGGGAAGTACCACACCTTTGCCAGTTATTTATCCGCCAAGCAGTAATGTGCAAACTCTATACTGTGTTCCGGTATGAAGGGCAATGTTACCAGCGAAATTACTGGGCATGATGAGTTTCAACAACTAACATCTCTGGGTACAGGCACAGTGCAGTGCCGCGCAGAATTTTGAATTTTAAAACACTGAGTGGCACTGTGTCTGATATGAGCAATCATGATGCTTACCATCAGGCACCTGATTTGCTCGTCTTGTTACTCACTATCATAAAAAAAAAACCTTTTAGTAGCCAAAAGGCGGTTCCGAAGTTCATACATCCGAATAACATGTTGCCAAAAGTTTAAAAATATAAAAAGTATGTATTCTGTGGAAGGGATCGTCAATCAGACTTTTTTGATGACGCTCATGTTTTGCTCATGAATTGGTCAATGTTGTGCTAAATGTCAGTAGAGTGACCGCTTTCGACCCCAATTTAAATAAATACGAGTCCGTATGACCCCACGAGTTCAAATAACTATTGAAATGGACGAGTTGCAAATAAGCATTCGACGTCGGAAAAATAACAGAGAAATTATTAAAAAGGTCTGCTTATATTTGTTATATACTATAGAGGTATAATAAATACCTACTTCAACTTGGTAGGTCCTTAAGACCGAAAATGTGCCCACATAGCCATTGGTCACTAGACGTTTTTCAGGAATCCTGCATCACACGGTTCTAAGGGCTTTCTGGGGCCTTTCAAAGATTATTCTGCAGGTAGATCATTTAGTTCACTAGATTTTTTTTTATGAAAGTGTGTAACAAGAGGAAAAAACCAGGTGCCTGATGGTAAGCATCATGATTGCCCATATCTGGCACAGTGAGACACAGTGTTTTTATATTCAAAATTCTGCGCGGCACGTCCAGTAATTTTGCTGGTAACATTGCTGACGCAAAATAGGTAAAAACGAAGAAATCAGTGTTTTAGGCAAGGAATAAATGAGACTCAGTCAATTTTGGCACACAACTAAAAGAAAGAATTATTTTCAAAAACAAAAAGTATATATGCAATAACGAAATATATATTATATATATATATATTCACTTATATCCCTCTAGATAAAATATAAGTGAATCACACATCGCTCCTCATCACGATGCGGAGAGCGGAAGCGCGTGATATTGCGTTTTATGAAAGTAGGCTTTACCTACCTCCAGAATTTGTATTGAAGTCCCACGCACAAAAACAGCTCGTTCCCATCGATCCAAAGTCCATTATTTTCGAAACATTCACATACAGGGATCCAAATCCCGCATTTACTAGTGGAGAAAATGCGCCCCGCGCGTTCATGCGGGGCGTGCTCCGTATTAAAGTGCGTGTTTTTCACAAAATAGGGTGGTTGTGCCGGTTTACGGACACTTACAGAATCTAATAGACGGTAATTTATATTTTTTTACTTCATACTTTTTTTAATCTATTGTTTACGCACGTAGGTGGTCATATTTTTACTATTTAATTTATTTTAATAAAATAAATAAGTTATTAAAAATCTGCATCCTTGCACTATCTGAATGATCTGCACTACGCAGCAAGATGCAGGGCAACGTGATGAGATTTGCTTAAAAACTATAAACTTGATGGGCAGAGTTAGTATGTGTATAGAAAATAATATGTAATCAGCAGACTATAATATAATCGTGGCTTGTTTTTTCAACAGCCGCAGATTACGGTCTCTCGCTCCTATTCATGTATTCTACTAAGCCTATACCTACCTAACATATACCATATTTATATACCTACCTATCAAATAAGTACTCTTTATTATCGATTCATTATTTATTTATTGATATTTATGTTTTACAAAAATAAATAATGTACGTGTTTATGTAGATGTTAGTTTTAAGTTATATCTTAATATTCCCTTTTCTTCACTTTATTCTATGATTGAAATAAGTTACGACCACCAGGTACATTTGGTATTTAGAGAGATGGTGCAGCGATCAGTGTCGGCCGTAATTGTATCATGCCAATTTCTAAGCGTCCCGATTACTTCGTTTAGATTAACTATAAAATCAGAGTTATGCACCTCGTCCGACGGGTGCAGGCTCGCCAAACGGCCAAACACGGCAAAAAGCGTCCCTTTAAATGCGAAACTGGCTCGATTGGGCATTATTTCTCAGAAGTCGGAATGGATTCTAATTGAAACTATCTTTTTACGACCGCCAGCCGCAATAGCATACAGTATCATAAAATCTCGTAATGCCCATCGCTGCTCAAGCCACAGGAACATGAAACATCGAGTTTAAATTGATGATTGTTAGGTCAGCCGCTCATTATGTCAGATTAAATAATTACAACCATTCTCGGATAAGTTGTTGCGTCTGGTTAGAGCATTTATTTATTATTTATAGATTACCTATATTGTCGTACCTAAACTTTTATGCACATTATTTACATAGATAAGTTAGATAGATAGATAGATAAACACTTTATTGGTACACCACAACAAGAAGTTCTTAAATCTAATAACAATTAATAATAATTAGTGTAACAATGGGCGGTCTTATCGGTAAGAGCGATCTCTTCCAGACAACCGTGCAGGGAGAGGAGAGAACCGTAACAATCATTTGGTCGGTGGTGCTACAGACTGCTTAATAAATAAATATAGAATCGTAAAGGTGACTAAAATACATACTTGATCTATATACGACCTATATACATACATACACATAAACCCTAATATTACACATATATCTATTTAATACATACTTATATAAACTAATATATATATATATTATATATATATATATATATATATATATATATATATATTTCTTAATATTGTATATAAATAGTTAGGTACTCGTAAATCTAAATCGTAGGATTATAAGGCTTATAAGTAATATTTGGCGGAACTAGCAATAATTAGAGGGAGTCAGTGAACCGTGCCCATCCTCAAATTTAGGTCGTGTCAACTTTTCTTCAATATTTTGGGTTTCAATAAGTTTTATTGAATGTGCTATTAGCTATGTAATATAGTGCCTACCCAACTTATTCTTGTTTATTAAATGTATGAACCTAAAGCATTTATAATGTACCGACGACGGTACTTGCTTACAATTTACAAATATATTAATCAAATTATTTATATCAAAGGCACAACAAGACAAAATCTTTAATGTAGATCAATGATGAAAATATTAAGTAGGAAGGTAGTTACTTACTTATATTGATGGTCGGTGAAGCTACTGAAGATTCAGGAGAATTTATTGAGAGTGCACTGGTGAATTATGTGGTGGTAGGCTGAAGGGAGTAACGGCTGCGATCGCGAAAGACGCGTGGCGTAAGTGGAGTTAGCGAATCGGCGAGCAGTGAGAGCTACAGCGCGTGATTGCGTCCACTTGGTCACTGTCTGCGCTGTGCCACCGCTGACTCGCTGACCGCTACTCAGGCCGACTCGTGGCCGGCGATATTTCGCGCGCTTATTTATTATACGAGCCAGATGGGCGGCGCGGCGCGGCGTAAGCGCACCCACGTCTCGCAGACACGCCCGGCGTGCGCGTCCCGCCTCTCCGCACCCTAACACTCGAAACTTCGAACTCCTCAAGTGTCAAGAACCTTCTTTCACCATGCGACAGTACCTTAATTATATTTTCCGTAGCACCATCATCCCCATAAAAAATTATAGGATGGCTCTTAAGGTCCTTCGAATGGGTATATTGTATACCTATTTTGCCTAATATTATGCCTACAACCCGTTCGATTGTCTATTTATAAGTAGGTATTTATAATTTGCTTTAAATAGCAATAAGTATGAAAAGAACTAACCATATGTCCACAACCTTTTTCATAACGCCTTAGAGCAGGATTATACCTACCTTATAATGAATTTTGTTATCTACTACCTTAATGCGCTGTCATATGAATCTCACCTTATAGCGTCCTAGCTATAAGGTGAGATTGTAGATACCTACTAATTCAATTTCTTCTTTATTATTTTGCCTAATTATAACAATCAAATATTTTTACGAAGTTTAGGTACCTAGTACCTACATCATCGGTATTCATTAAATCTTATATAATAATCCCGCTCTATTTTAATTTCCAGAGTAGGGTAGCACAAGTGGAGCAGCTTTTATAGAGCAACACGTCACACGTACACCAACACCTACCTATCGGGTATTCATACACAAGTTCACTGACAGATGAACGTTTATTAGTTGACCGGTGTCCGGTATCCTGCAAGTCAGTGCTCTCACCAGTTATAAACTATAATTACACTGGATTCTTTGCAATTTCCAGTTCTTAATATAAATATGCTATTTTAGAACGAGGTGACAAGTTATTGATGTATGGACTTCGTTTTATGCTAATGAGAATTAATTGCTGTGTAATTGTGTCGCTTGTCGTGTCTCATGTTCATGTGACAAGACAACGGCGCGAGGGTTTGTTCTAGCTTGATTCCATCTTCGATTTCAACTGGTCTTTTCATTTATAGGTAATTAGAATCCAAAAAAGACAGAGGTCTAAGCTAAGTGGAGACAATCGGAAAATCCAATTTTTACAAGTGGACCACTTGACGAACGCAGGCTTTATGTTCTAATTTTCTCATTGACGAAGTAATCGCGTAACAACAAACTTACAGAAACAACAAAATAAATTCGAATGATAAACCTCATTTTTTGAAATCAGCTTAAAATAACTGGGGTGGGGCCACCGGTATACGTATTTGCCGGTAGTAATGTACTCGTATTTATGATTAATATCTATAATAACTTAGTACAGTTTTTACATCAATATTTCTTTGGAAAAAGTTTATGCAGCAACGCAACGTGATAATTTTCCATTATTCTGTAAAATGTAATAATTGCAACAAGTTATCTGATTAAATCCCTGTCATGTTCATAATTTATGAGACGGCGCCAACGATAAGTTTGAAAGCTGTCAAGGACTAATGCGGTCGGGCTCGCGACGCCGTCACCGTCGGCGCCTCCACTCTCCAGACTCCAGACACTATTTGTGGTACTTAATCTCTTTGTTTAATTATAAATAGGTACCTTATCTACGTTTCTAAATTTAATTCCGTCTTGTATATTCCGTCTAGTATCTAACTAGACGGCACACTTCACACTAAGTTTTGAAGAGGTGATGCGATAACGCCGTCTGACTTTTGCGCTACATAGGTATAGCAGATAGCACAGTACTTATGAACCATCATCAATTTCTTTTTATAAATTATTATAAATACATAACAATGTTAAGTTAAACTATGCACATATTTATATTATCTAATTATAACTTATACTAAGGTGAATTCATACCGCCCCCCATCAAGCTGCATGGTACAAGAGCGCGTGATGTAGCCTTGAATGTATTAAGTGCCTCCGTTTGTATAGAAATCACGTATAATCACGCATATTTAATTTTTTTTAAAGTTTGTAATATTAAATTACATATAATAGTTATATTTAACTGTTAGGATGTTTAATTAAAAAAATATATTTTTAATTTCACATTTTTTTTTAATACTTTGTCTGGCCATAGGTAAATACTGTTAAAATATAAAATAAACAAAATATTACATTTGGAATCTGTAATTTTTATATGATTGTTCATTGAGTTTTCTCATTTTGGCGCCAATACATTGTACAATATTTTGCGATATTAAAATGGAGTGGAGTGATAAAGAGAACCGAATCGCTGTGATTGCATTACACAAAGAAGGTATGGAGCCAAATGCAATTTTTAAAATTCTCCATACGCTTGGTATTAGTGGCATTGTGTGATATACGCCTTAGGTCGCGTTCAGATCTGGCGAATTTCTACCTATCAAATAAAACCACTATAAAGGTACCGCCCATACAACGGGCCAATACTTACTAGAAAAAAAGAGGGGAATTTTTAATTACTTAATTTAAACTGGATGTACCTATCTACCATATACCCGTCAACCTAAACAACTTCTAAAACAAAGAATTGCAAAATTCGCAAAATGATGTCAAATTGTAATTTCGCAATTCCTTTTTCTCGAAGTTGTTCAGTTTGACGGGCAAATACACCCTTATGTATTGATACATCTTTTTGTACATAACATAACATTCACGCCTTTTTCCCGAAGGGGTAGGCAGAGGTGTACCCAGGACTCAGTCCCATAGTAGATAAACCAACATTTCGCCAGTATGTTATTGGTCCCATGTAATAGGGGGCGAGCCTATTGCCATCTACCGGGCACAGTTCCAGACTCCAGGCAGTTATTGAGATAATTCCTTATGGAAAAATCCAATATTTAACACTATGCCTGACCTGGGGATCGAACCCGGGACCTCTTGATTGGCAGTCGAGCACGCGCCCACTACGCCACCTATACAGTCTTAACACTGTATAATAATTGTTGTGTTGTATAAATATGATACACTTTGTATAATTAATAAGTATGATGTTGTGGTCATATTGATGTTATATTAATTTCAAAATCAAGTTTGTGTTATGACTAGGCACACGAACTGAGTCTGAGTAACAGCAACCTGATTGCCCCTCGAACAGAGCCTTGCTTTGTTTAGGCTAAAATATTAAAACGTTGAGGCTATTGTATGTATGAGGCTGATGCAGGTATCAAATTCACACGCGTGTTTGTATAGATTATTGTTATACCCATGTGCAAGAGGTAAGTAGGTACATTGTGTTACAAGTGTAGGTCATGAACCAAGGAGTAGGTACAGGTTGTGACCCCGCAGTGACTGTTTACTCACGGACTTTAGGTTATAAGTCTCGATAGGTACCAAATTAGGCATACCTACTTACCAAATTACATACAAGTCAATACTAATAATTGTAATTTGGTAATGCACATAGGATAGGATAGATAGAGTTTTGAAAGTGCTTACGAATAGTTACAAAATGTACCTTAGTACTAGGTAGGTATCTTACCTACTCATCTTCAAAACTACATGTGTTGAAGATGAGCTATCAACCCTGCAAGTTATACGTAGCCCTCGCGACCACTGGGGGGTTAAACCAGTAGGTAAACGACGGAAAAGTATACACTTAAAAATAAAGTGCCCATCCTACTAATCCCATCTATCCTACTAATTGCCGGTGCGACTGCCTCGGTGGCGTAGAAAGCGCATGCTCGACTGCCAATCAAGAGGTCCCGGGTTCGATCCCCAGGTCAGGCAAGTGTTAAATATTGGATTTTTCCATTAGGAATTATCTCAATAACTGCCTGGAGTCTGGAACTGTGCCCGGTAGATGGCAATAGGCTCGCCCCCTATTACATGGGACCAAAAACATACTGGCGAAATGTGGGTGTATCTACTATGGGACTGAGTCCTGGGTACACCTCTGCCTACCCCTTCGGGAAAAAGGCGTGAATGTATGTATGTTACGTTTTATCCTACTAATATTTTAAATGTAATTTGTGAGGATGGATGGATGGATGTTTGTAACTCTTTCACGCAAAAACTACTGAACCGATTGGGGTGAAATTCGGTATGTAGGTAGATAGTTTGGACCCTGAAATAACACATAGTCACATAGGATACTTTTTATCTTGATTTTTCCCCGGGAACGATGTCTACGCGGGTGAAACCGCGGGGCACAGCTAGTATAACTATATTTTTGTACTAAGCTGTGGTGATGAATAAATGTTTTCTATTCTATTCTATTTTTAAATAAAAGAAGTCCCAAAATAATGCGTAACCGTTAAATTACGCAAGAGTCCCAATCCTAACCCTGAGTCCGAGTTAATATCTATTCTGTGGTGCGTCTTGTATTACGTATAGGTATATTCGTCCTTAACAGAAGTAGGTTACAAATAACTACCATAGCCCTCATAGACAATAACAATAAAGTAGACTACCAAATTGCAATTGTTTGATGCAGTTAAATCGTAGTCGTGGGCAGAGAGGGCAATAAAATAATCATTTATCAGTCATATGTCAACGTAGGACATGGTCGTTCTTCATAATGCTCCCTATGGCCTAAATGTTTCATTTCGAGTTTAAGAATACATAGAGGACCATAGACTTATAAAACACACACCGTTTGTGGTTGTGGTCTTTTACATAATAATGCTAATAATTATAAATATTCAAGTGGTCATATTGCATGAACTTTTCAGCCTGATGCCGGCGTCACAGTTCAATCATCGTACCTACTGGCCGCCATCGCCTAAGAGAGAAAATTGTTACGTAGACGTCGCACACTGCGCGATTTTCCCGTTCTTTTCTGCCGTATGCGTGCAAACTGTGGAATAATCTCCCTGCTACGGTCTTCCCGTTGAGCTACAGCATGGGGCTCTTCAAAAGGAGAGAAGAATAGAGTTTTGAAGGATCGGCAACGTACTGGCAATACCCCTAGTACTGCAGGTATCCATAGGCAGCGGTAACCGCTCACCATCAGGCACATCGTCTGCTTGTTTGCTATAGGTTTGGCATAAAAAAATAAAATATTGTAGGCAATATACGTAAATATGGGTCATTTTAATGGAAATGTAGAATGGGAGAATGAGATGATATAAGTGAATTACTTACTTTATAAATATAGATAAATAGATATGTGTACCTAACTACATAACATAACATATATTCACGCCTTTTTCCCGAAGGGATAGGCAGAGGTGTACGCAGGACTCAGTCCCATAGTAGATACACCCACATTTCGCCAGTATGTTATTGGTCCCATGTAATAGGGGGCGAGCCTATTGCCATCTAACGGGCACAGTTCCAGACTCCAGGCAGTTATTGAGATAATTCCTAATGGAAAAATCCAATATTTAACACTTTGCCTGACCTGGGGATCGAACCCGGGACCTCTTGATTGGCAGTCGAGCATGCGCCCTCTACGCCCCCGAGGCAGTCTACCTAACTACCTAAGTATAAATATGCTAAGTGGGTAAGCTAATTAGCTTAAATAGGTAGGTAGTTCAATTCTAAAGAAAAAAATAGAAATAAAGTCAGCGCAGCGAACCGATTGAATCTAGGATGATGTGGTTTAATTCGTTTAAGGATTGGATACATCATTCTTCAAAATTATATCAGAAATCACACAGAGGGAGGAAAGACCTCTTTCATCCTGATCTGTGAGAAATCAGAAGTTTTAAGCTCTACCTACCGACACATAAAAGAATAGGGATCATAAAAGTATTATGTAACCACACATTACATATATAACTTAACCAAAAGTAACCCTTTTCGGCTTTGTTTTGTGGCAGGATAAGAAGACAAAGTAACAAGTCTTTGAACTAAGTCGACTAGCCTTTATTCTTGGCGTATCCATGAAATAATATTGCAAGATTTATTTGTTTTTGTCGGAACGGCGGAACTGCAAGACTTCAATTACTGCCAGTAGGCGCGGTGGGCCTGCCCGTTGCACAGTTTATAGTTTGCTTCCTAAGAAGCGGCACAAGGAGTTGTTTGTGCCTGTAAGTTATAAATAGAGTTCGCAGATCAGCGTGGGCAGTTAGTGATCTCGCGACCCGGTTACTTTAATCTGGTGCATTGCCGGTGCGGCGTATCCCGATGTCCTGCGCACTGCGCACAAACAAATAAATCATATTTATTCTTCCGACATGAAATTTATTTGTTTGTCTTTTTAATAGAATACAATGCACCTTGTGACCCTATGTTGTGACCTATCTATCACCTGTACAAACCGTCGGCGATTATTAGAAGAGTATCGATTAAAGAGTATTGATTAAATTTAATCATTTTGAGGGCGCTAGTGTCTTTATAGGCACTATAGTTAGTCTTAGTTTATACTAAGGCTCTCTTTAGTAAGACTGAGGAGATCCTTAGTTTATTACATTACAATAACAATAATTTAGTCAGCGTGATCTGTGACAGTGTATTTTATATGTCACTACTTACTCAAACTCATCAACTTCAAACTCACACATTATGTCATGGGTCCGTATGTGTACAATAAGTTGCCAGACAGAATTACTGATGCTCCTAATATGACTTGTTTTAAGTCTCGACTGAAGCGCTGGTTGATCGAGCAGACGTTTTATACGTAGTTATGAGGAGTTTATAAATGATTAATTATACCGCTCGTGTCTACAGTACATTGTACGAGATTGTATTCTTATTCTTAACTACTAGTGTTTAGATTGTATAAAGTAGGACTAAGTCTTATTATGAATTTTAAAAGTATGGCACATAAATTGATTTTATAAGAAATAAATGAACTATGAACTACTATTTATATCACTACTACAATGACAATTTTGTAATTTTAACAATTGTTATTTTGTCAATTGTAGCGCCACATAAACATGAATGTAGAATTACAATTCTACAGGTATATGCCTGTAAGTAGGTATACAATTTACAATTACTTACAAATTTCTATGAAACAGAAAAAGCCCTACAACTCTACAATTAAGTATGTAGATTTTTTACAACTTTGTAAGTTATATTTTTTTATGAAATAGGGGTCAGCTCTCGAAGGACTAAAGGAACTGTATAAGGAACAAAATACCTCAAAATGAAACTAAAATCAAAATAATAATAATAATAATATGGGACAACTTCTACACACGGTCATCTGGTCCCAAACTAGGCTAGAAGCCTGTACTATGGTAACCAGTTACTACCATTTGTGCCAACCAGGCTGTCAAATGAATGACGAAGGTGTGTCAGACCCAACATCCTCCATGACAATGATCCAATATTCTAAAGAACAAAAAATATTCTATCTCTGTATATATTTATCACACTTACACACAAAATAAGGTGGAGCTCTTGCAGATAGTATTTACCTAAGACCTAAGAATGTGTGCTATTTCGCTATTAGCCCGCTATAAGAGATAAATGAAGTAGGAAGGTATCTAGCTAATTCTATGATAATTGCTGAGATAGGTACCTACATGTAACTTAACGTAACATGCAATAAATTTGCTTTCATCTGAGTGCCAGATACGTGTCATTCAATTAATTTTGTATTTACTGTACCCATAACTGTTACTTACTTAATAATTATTTTGTTAATTATACACACAATCAAAACTTTATCTACTTAATTAATAAAATTTATAACCTTGATTAAACTTAAAATTCCGTCAGTATAGTTTGTGCGATAGTTGCGCGATAATGCGATAGTTTGTGAGGATTGATATATTATATAATAATATAATATTATATGGGACAACTTCCACACACGGTCATCTGGTCCCAAACGAGGCTAGAAGCCTGTACTATGGTAACCAGATGACTGACATACATTATATATAAGCTTATAACACCCAGACACAGATCAAACAGACATGTTCATACACACAAATGTTTGACCTGGCCGGGGATCGAACCCGGGCCCTACGGCACAGAAAGCAGAGTTACTGCCATCTGAGCCAACGAGGATGAGGATGATGGATGGATGTTTGTTTGTTAAGGAATAAAATTCGGTATGTTGATAGTTTAGACCCTGGAATATCACGTAGGGTACTTTTGATCACGATATCCTACGGGAACGAAGACTACGCGAGTGAAACCGTGGGGCACAGATAGTAATTACATAAATAGGAGTCAGTTTGAAGCGTTTTCCTAACTTTGAGCGCCTGCTCAGGTTTGCAGACGGACACTTTCGCAGTCATTGCAAATCGTAACAGGCAACTTCAACAATAGGGATCCGCCGCATATCGCTTAAAAGCCACCTTCAAGATTTTTAGGGTTCGTACCCAAAAAGTGTCAATGAGACCCTATTACTAAGCTTCTGCTGTCCGTCCGTCAGTTGTATACACATGTTATTTTCGCAAAATGTATAGAGCTATTCCCTAGAATGCTTTCCATACGAGTACATGCAATGTGTGATTTATATTATTATGTTTGTCAAATTTGAGAGTCTCGGGCCAATAATGACCCGTACTAAAATACGTACGTAAATTACGTATAATAAAGTCTGTCGAATGTTTTTTTTATACTTAAAATGACGTTTCAAAGGACAATCATTACGTTATTTTACTGCTTTGATTCGCGACTACAAGTTCTAATGAATACCGCACCGGTCCTTTGAAGCGAGTGTGTGACCGAAGCCAACACATAGCGGCCTTTTGAATATTTTGATCTAAATTGTGAATTATTATTTAATATCAGCAGTGGACGTCCTACGGCTTATATGGTGATGATGATGATGATTTAATATTAACTTCACGCCTTTTTTCCGAAGGACTAGGCAGAGGTGGCGAAGTAAAAGAGAGACAAAAAAAATTCGATGTTCATTCATACTCATTCAGTTCAGTTCAGGTACATAATATTTATTTTAGGAAACAGTGTTCAGTAAGTGCTAGCGTTGTTCCCCTGCATGGCGACGCTCATCCTCCGGCCGAGTGCAGGGCCGGGCCCCGGGCGCGGGTGACGGTCGCGCGCGCGGTACTCCGGCACGCGGGAGTCCGTGGAGGCGCGCGCGCGGAACTCCTCCGACGACCACTGGCTGGAGGAGGATGACACGCTGCTGCCGCGCTCCAGCTGCTCCGACCGCTCCTCCAACTCCAGCTCCGACCACCGACCGCCTGTACAAAACAACACATTAAACTATTTACAGACTAAGATTTTATTTTTAAAAGAACCGTTTGTATATAATTAATCTAGTGACATTATAAACTAACTTTTAGTTTAGGTTGGGTTGTTTATAAACTAAGCGAATTATAAACTAACGGTTCTTACAATTTCACGGCGACATATAGGTACATAGATGAAAATAACATTGACTTAATTATTTACTTATTGTTTTAAGGACTCCCAATGGGGGGTACATTTATAACTTCTATGGCTAGGGAATTTTATTGATATCTTCGCAAATTTCCCATAATTATAGTGGCCACAGCATTCACAATGTAACACAATGGCAGAAAATCAGTTCCAAGCTGGACCATATACATTAAGATCGCAGACAGAGAGCAGTAGGTAAACAAAAGTTTTTCAATGCAACATTTAACACGACTAGAAACAGATCAAGCTTATCGTCACGTAAACTGCTACAAGAGATGTAAAACACGCAATCTTATAGTGATAAGCGCACCAGGAAGACTCTCAGCAAGGCGCGATAGAGCAAAATCATCTCAAGCACGGATCTCACGTCGAGCCACACCTCGGGAGGGGGAGTCGTAATCAATATGTATATTGATACCTATAGTATATAGATAAGGTTATACTTGTAAGAAATAAATGATTAAACAACGATCTTCTGGGTTTCATTTGTCTCTTCACTTCATTGCAGCCAAGCCATCATTAGCCGCCATAGCAGTAGATCCACATAGATTTAGTAGCAATTGTCAACACTGTAAATGAACGGAATTATTTACCCATCGGCAACAATGTTCACGACGGGGTCTCACAGAGCGGGAAGTACCTCTACACCGACCCAACTACGTCTAACAGACCGATTTTCCCAATTGCTCGAGTTAACTTATTATGAGTTATGTGGACAACCCATGGCACAAATGTCGAAGAAAGATACACAAAGAATATACATACAGACTGTAGGTGCAGGTGAAGGGTCGGTAGAGTCAGAGGCGGCCCTCGCGAGCGGTCGGCCAGGGCCCGCGCCACGGGACCACCTGCTGACTCGCCAGAACCGACGAGCGTCACGGAACACGCCCCATACCTGCAAATATTATTACAAATGATGAATATAACGTCTTCACACACAGAACAGATACATACAAAAGGCTAAGTCTATGTACAACTTTTAAATAGTTAGGTACCTATTTTTTTTTTCATGTCGGCGATTCATTTTTGTATAACGTTACCTATAAGTGATATAAAGCATAAGAATATACTGGTATAATAAGGGCCATAAAACGTATAATAATACCTCAATGAGGAAAGATTTGGTATCATGTCAATTCGCTCGCGTAGCCCTGCGTAGCACAGCTCACGAAATCTTGAGCTACGGTTTTGGCTAATATTTTAATATCGTAGCAGCCCGTAGCACCGCTACGGCTACGCAACGTAGCATCCTACTTCCTAGTTGATATTATATCCTATTAAAAAATAAATGCGAAATTTTGTGAGGATACATAGATGGATAGATGTTTGTTAATCTTTCACACCAAAGCTACTGAACCGATTGGGGTGAAATTTGTTATGTAGGTAGCTTAGACCTTGGAATAATATACATTATGTTACTTTTTTTTCCGATATTCCCACGGGAACGATGTCTACGCAGGTGAAACCGCGGAGTACGGCTAATAGGTACATTATTATAATATTGCTACATTACGTCGCGTCGCGGCACATTGCTTAGTTGTTATTTCATTAAAAGGTTCTCGCAAAGAGTTTTGGCAAGGAACTGCGTAGAATTGACAAGTATGGTATATATTCTTGTATCGGAGAATTGGGGATAGTAGTTTATCGCTGCGCCTTATTCAATTATTAAATGTTTTCCCCAACGATGTTAGTATCTATGTGTATTGTGTTCATATTTCATGACTCGTTGTTTACCTTAGTCTAATTAATTATAGTGTCATTTGCACCTATGGAGGGAAAAATTATTGATGTATTAATCGGTATCGGAATAATAATGATTATCTTGATGGGTTGGTAGGCATTGTGACTTCTGACATATTTTGATCGTCCACATATAAAGTAGTTAACTACATTCTCGACCAACAAAATCAATATTAGGATATTTTGACCCTAATTTAATGTATAAAATCGATACTGAACATAACTGAACGTTTAATAGAAATGTCAACGCCACTCGACCAAATACAGATTGGCTTCGATTGTAAAGTTAAATTGGCTCACATAAGTGTTTGTCAAGTGGCTTAAAGTATGCAAATGAGCCTTGGAGATACCGCGCTGAAAATACGCCTACTGGTAGATACCGACTTACCAGTTAGGATTTATGTACATAATGCCATTATGTAATTGTGCGATTGTGACATAATGCAAATGTGGCATGACGTTAATTTGTTAAATGACATTATGTGAAATAATGCGAATGAGACCGTTTGCGCATAATAAATGACGTTTTCCAGTAACAATTTGCGCCGAAATTTAGCTCTCATACGCCGAACAATCTCCGAATATTTTGTCATTTTCCTTCTTTACTTCCGTACAAAGATTGAAAACATTTTTGTCGTAATTGGATTCGTTTCAGAGCTCTCGGATGGATAGATGTAATATTATAAGGTTATATTTGATCAAGTTAGATGAAAGTATCGGCAAGTATCAAGACGATTAAATTACTAAAGTTAAATTACTGTCAGCTTAGCATGTCACGCGCCCTTTACTTGTTAACTTGATACTTTTAAACATAATGACTAAACTTTTATAATGAGTGGGAGTTATATCATCTCCATGAAATTTAAGTAACACTTTCGGTGACACAGGCGACTACGTTGAAAAAATATCAAAAATCAAACAAATAAGTAAGTATCGAAAAATTAAAGAAGCAAAATCCTGACTGACTGATACTTCTACTCATATAATAATATAATATAGGACAAGTTTCACATTCCACACACGGTCATCTGGCCCCAAACTCTGTACTATGGTAAACAGATGACTGCGATATACATACTTATATAAGCTTATAACACCCAGACACAGGTCAAACAGACATGTTTATGCACACAAATGTTTGACCTGGCCGGGGATCGAACCCGTGGCCTGCGGCACAGAAAGCAGAGTACTACCGTCTGAGCTAACGAGGCTGTCAATTATGATTACAAGGAATATGAAAGGGATTCCAGAAATTCCCACGAGATGGAAGTCGCGGAAATTATACAAATAATAATAGATAGTAATTAGGGTGGGTTCCCATCGAGTCACACTGTAATTACGGCATGTACCAGACCTGCTAGCACAGTGACCAGGGAAAACGAAGTCCCAGGGGCTTAGATCAAGACAGCAGATACGCTAATGTTCGGGCGAGAAAGAGAAAAGAAACGGGGAAAATAAGTTATCACCAAGCCATGCTATTGGCGTGAAGGCCGCTTAAGATACATAAGTAAGTACGTATGTGTATACAAGGTATAGGGTTCCATACCTAGATAAATGAACAAAACGCTTCTAATACAAAAAAACATTCCGCCTACTAAGAACATCAGTGCCATTTATTAATGCCTAGCTCAAAGTACGGAAATATGCAGTAAAATGCCCTTATCTTTTGATTGCGTTATATTAGAAGTATGATTTTTTACAGCCTCAAGGGACCGCAGACGGCAGATCTGAGCAATTGATATCAATTTTAACTTGATAGCTCCACGCTCGTTAAAAAGTGTCTTGACCGGCGGACAGACAGACAGACAGACAGACAGACAGACAGACAGACAGACAGACAGACAGACAGACAGACGGACAACAGTGATCCTATAATTAGGATTCCTTTTCCTTTTGAGGTAGGGAACCCTAAGAATGCTAGTTCTACGTAAATGACCTGTTCAATGCTCTCCCGGACGGATATCTCGTGGAAGCAGACGCAGCCGATCTCCTTACTCCGACGCTGACCCTCATCGTTAGTGACCATGCGGTCTCTGTGCTGGTCACTCTTGTTGCCCACCATCACCACTGGAGTATCCAATACGATATCCTGAAATACAAAATAAGGCTATAATCAAAAATTTGTCTAAAAGTGATGGCTCAGAAATGAGCAAAAATGTTTACGGTGTTATTAACATTTCTACATGAACAACGACAAACTGCCTGGTTATATAGGTAGGTATAACCTCATATTATATAATATACATATAGGTTATATATGTCTGAGATATAAAGCAATGTTTGTTGTTAATGTTCTTTTCTTTGAATCAACGCCTGGTAGTAACCAGGCGTTGATTCAAAGAAAAGGGGAGATGAGGTACTGGCTTCTCGAGAATGGAAAGCTCAAATTAAATCCCGTTAGGACTACGTATGTCAATAAAGTGGGGTTGTACGAGCGACTAATACTTATTGATGTTTCGGTCGCACTTCTCTTAGGTACGTCTTTTTATATTTGTTGTTCATTATGTTGCACTGTGCAAACTGCACACTGATCAAATTGCCAGTTGTTGAGTAAGCGCTGGGAGAACGTAACCTTTTCTTTAAATCATTGCAGCCAGGGGTTTCAACTATAGCCTGTTAGTACTAAGTACCTTATCTACTGACTGCTGTTTTGGTACTTGCCTTTGTAGAAGCAAGTCTGCGCCGTCTCTTGTTGTAGTTGATGAGAAACTTGAGTCGATGGCACTCATCGAAAGAACATTTGTCCGTTACTGAGTATACCAGGATGAACGCTTCAGCCCATCGGATGTTGCTCTCCAGATTTACATATTCGCTCTCCTTAAAAAGTGAAAAAATGTTCAGGAATTTGATTAACTCGTTCCCAGTCCACTGACTCACATGTGTTTCATTAACACGTTCTATATAGTCACTAGACCGACATACAGTGACATACTAAGTATATGACTAAGAAATTTTTTAGTCATATTGTGCGCCAGGAGTCAGGAGACAATGTTTAAATGGGACTCGCATTTGACGGCTTCCTACCCAACATTTACCTATAACCTACCTATTTACAGTACGTGCGTTTTATCTTGGCGAGTTTAAACATAGGCTCTGCAAACTTTAGCGCGTGTTGTGGTAGGCCTCTTTTGCAGGGGCCGCCTGGTGAAGTAGGTACCACACCTTTGCCAGTTATTCATCCGCCAAGCGGTAATGTGCAAACATTACTGTGTTCCGGTCTGAAGGGCAATGTTGCCAGCGAAATTACTGGGCATGATGAGATTCAACAACTCATAACTAATAACTCAGGGTGACAGGCGCAGTGCAGTGCCGTGCAGAATGTTGAATTTTTAAACACTGGGTGGCACTATGTCTGATATGGGCAATCATGATGCTTATCCTCGGGCACCTGATTTGCTCGTCTTGTCACTAACTATAGTAAAAAAAAGGAAACTTGTGAAGAAAACTGTTATTCCCCAATAAACAAATATACGAACAAATTTAATGTTTATTGTAAATTTCATGTTCAATTTAGTTAAATCATAATAATAACAGATTTCTTCTCAAGTTTTCATCCGCTAAAGTTCGCAGAGCCTACTTATGTTCAGACACGCCAAAATTAGACGCAAGTACTGTATAATAGGTCGTGTCACCTTTCCTTACCTACCAAATACTTATTACTATTATATTCTAACTAGTACTCGTATAAGAAGATATTCTTAGTGCAGTAAGTCTTAACTGACAATTTATTAAACACGTTGGTTGTATGGAGTCTTTTAATTATAAACTTTATTTTATTTTTATTAGTTGTTGGTAGGTAACGGCAACAGACATATTATTGTGAAAATTACAGGTCTCAAACTCAAACGGTTTATGAGATAGAGCCCTGTGACAGACGGACAGCTGAGGCTTATTAGTTTAGGGTTTCTTCGGCACCCTTTGGGTACGGAACCCTAAATAGCTTACGCAACATCGGAATTTTCACATATACACATACATTCACGCCTTTTTCCCGAAGGGGTAGGCAAAGGTGTACCCAGGACTCAGTCCCATAGTAGATACACCCACATTTCGCCAGTATGTTATTGGTCCCATGTAATAGGGGGCGAGCCTATTGCCATCTACCGGGCACAGTTCCAGACTCCAGGCAGTTATTGAGATAATTCCTAATGGAAAAATCCAATATTTAACACTTTGCCTGACCTGGGGATCGAACCCGGGACCTCTTGATTGGCAGTTGAGCATGCGCCCTCTACGCCACCGAGGCAGTCTAAAAATTCGGAATTTTCATTGATCATATTATGAAAATTCCGAAATTGCGTAGTTTCTTTTAATGAAAAGCACTTCAAAAAATTTTTTCGTATTTTTGTTTATCCCAAACAGGCCACAGGGCACAGAAGTCATAAATATTGTGTATTTTGCAAAACCACTTACGTGCGACTCTCCCGCAGAATCCAATATTTCAAAATAAACCATCTCGTTATCAATAACGGTTTGGAATTGAATAAATTTTCTCTAAATTGGGATCGTATTCCCCTATAAATCTTCGGGTAATGAATCTCACCACTAGAGCTGTAAAAACAACAACCAAGTCAGAAGACTTTATCAGTAGACTTTTTTTAGAATAATGTTAGGTAGGTACATAATGTCTGAGAGAAATAACAAAAAGGTTACTCTTAGTGATCATTAGAATAACATTGCACACCTAGATTCCTAGATCGTTTCGTAGCTATATGCTTGCATTTTATTTTACACAAATTATCAAAGTACCTACCTATACGAAGTACGCGAAGCTACCACGCGCATGGGGTGCTACGTAGGTACTATTTACGTCATAGGTACGTTTTCTCTTTTTTAACACTTATATAACTTCGTATCCACCTTGAACTATACTATCATTATGGCCTATAACTATAGGCTATATGTAATATAGGCTATACATAGGACAAAAAGTACCCTATAATGTTATTCCAGGGTCTAAACTATCTAGGTACATACCGAATTTCAGCCCAACTTCTTACTTATTTAGATCGTGATGTACCTATATCTTTAATTAATATTTTATCTCAATTTACTTTTTACATAGTGTGTGCATTTTTAGTATCTAGGTTGTAGGTACCTACTAACGTAGGACCTTCGTGTATCTACCTATTGAGCTGTCGGTCCAGAGTCGAGTCATTGCGAATTATAATGACAATAGCAACAATAGACAACAGATGGTACATCCATCATAGTCCGGGGAGGTATCGCGCGGTTTAATATGTTAGCCTATGGATTAGCCACATAATATATACCTACGTTCACTCACAATATTATGTTAATTGATGATCGGTAGATAATACTTAGATCACAGAACAGATAAATAATACTACGTATAGAATGGACACTGTCATCCGCCCACCAATTGGGGCCTACCTCACCCCGCCAGCGAGATTGTGCTCGCCTTGAGCCTCGCTTCATAACATACAGGCAACAACATACAGGAATTATATTTTAATAAATAAATCTTAGGTTAGCTTTATGCCAGTTATGTTTAAAGGTTCCATGTAATAGGGGGCGAGCCTATTGCTATCTACCGGGCACAGTTCTAAAGTCTAGGCTGTCACTGAGAAAATTCTCATTGGAAAAATCCAATAACACTTTTTGCCTGACTTGGAGATCGAACCCGGTACCTCATGACCGGCAGTAGCGCTTGCGAACCACGCTACGCCAGCGAGGCCAAGGCAGTTAAACAATATTTTACATAAAAATAACTCTTAAAAATGAAACTCACCAGATTTGCCAACACCAGCTTGCCCGAGCACCATCACTTTAAAGGGCTTCGGTTTGGGATATAGAACTAATTTGGCCAGTGAACTCTTAGGTGAAGTTGTGTTCATCTTGATCACTTTCTGTTGCGGGTAATGAATACAATTAATAATCTAATACATATATATTAAAACTCTTAAATCAATAGTTTTTGTTATTATAATAAATATAGGTAAGTAGTTATATAAATACATATATATCTCGACATCTTTTATCAAATGTGCCCGCTCCTTACGACGACGCAATGAGTTACCGTGTGACTCGTCGGGACAATTTTTCCCATCGAATTACACTTTTAAAGTTTTCATCGAGTCACACTTTACCCGCTGTAACATTTTTTAAAATTTCTCTTCAAGTCGTACTGTTAAGTATTCCAGTGTATATTGTGTATATAATGTGTGTATAATAATAATGGAACAACTTTCCACACACGGTCATCTAGTCCCAAACTAGGCTAGTAGCCTGTACTATGGTAACCAGATGACTGATATACATACTTATATAAGTTTATAACACACAGACACAGATCAAACAGACATGATCACACAAATGGGGATCGAACACGGGGCCTATGGCACAGAAAGCAGAGACACTAGTCACTACCAACCTGAGCCAACGAGGCTATCAAGTGTGGCTCGATGGGAACAAAAAATTTCAACGTGTCACAGTGTGACTCGTTTACCCGTTGGGAACCCACGATAATTGCCATCAAAAATACAAAAATCCTATTCCTATCCAACCGCTAAACCGACAATCGGAACCTATAGGCACTTAAGCATTATACGTATATCAAGGATACAAGGTAGTACCCACTTAAAGGCAGTTGATAGGCAACAGGCAAAAATTTGGTTAATGCCTCGGTATACTGACTACCTATATGTTGTACTTGTACGAACTAATTAATTAAGTTCGATAACAATCACCCACCTCAATCACGTCCCTGTCTATCTTACTGTCTATATAGGCTCTACCTATGTTTATTTTCAATTTATTTTTTATCCTAAGTAAAACCACACTGAAATCGTAATGAGCTTAATTAATTAAATGCCCCAATCCAGGTCCAGGGGGAGCTGCTGACCTTATTATTTTGCTTTAGTTATTAGTCTTCTGCGTATTAAGTTTTTCATCATAGCAGATGCTGCACGCTATACTGTGCTATACTGTGAGTACTTAGGTACTATTTTATGAAAACCTACGCCGCCAGAACGCGCGTAGTCGGCGTCGGCGATAACAAAAACGCAACGTGCTGAAGCTCTTAGGTCAACTGAGGCCTCTTATATACCTAAATGGGTATTAAATCAATCATCATTGGCCATTGGCCTTGTACTGCTTACCTAATGTGTCCTGAACACCAGTGTTATTATTACCTGTAAATAGGTACCTATGTCCTCAACTAAACTCTACCAAGATCTTCGCGATGTGGCACTGACACGACGGTTATTTTTAAAAATCTTGGATTACTTGTGTAAAGTTATTAAACTAACAATTTATGACTTGTTTAAAAACATAAAGGCAATAATATTTTAGAGTGTGTTGACGAGATGAAGTGTAACCACTGTGCTAATAAAATTCAGGAATGCGCGAGTTTATTCCGAGGAGTTAGTTACAAGTTTATTCTGTGGTTTTATTCCGGATCGCGCGCCGCGGCTCTCTTATCACGCGGATACAACGCGAATGCTCTCTATGTGTATATTTCCATACAAACTACCTTCCTCCCCTAGTTCCATACAATATAATACGTAATCTGTGCGCATCTGCGTACTGCGTACCAACTTTGCCTTCAATGTTCATGTTTCATTACTACACTAACTTCTACGTATTCTAGGACCCGAAGTAAACCACAACCATTGCCACAGGCTAGCCACAAGCCACAAGCCACAACATACGGGTTCCTGAATAGCCCTAAATTGATAGGAGGAAATTATTATAGAAAAAGGAACTCGTATATGACCTTCCTAGGTAGTTATAGTAGAAGGTAAGTACTTATGGTGGGTAGTAATAGTAATAGGTACTAGGTAGAATCTTTCATTCTAAATTTGCCCGCGCTCCATGCAGTGGCGGATTAGCATATTATGCTACGGGCCTCGCGTATTTCGGGGCCCCGTGCACCAACGCTTTCTGACCGTATAGGTTAAAGCTCAGATCATACAAACAAGGGGTTAAAGTATCTACGTATTTGTTTATATCGAAGCGTAAAAATATTATTAATTCACGAAAGAGTTGGCATCAAAATTTTCAACTATAATCTTAAATTTTATTAAAATGTGGTAGTAAGTACATTTTTTAAAAGTGAGCGTTTTGCATCCCCACACTACGAATTGTGTTTTGCACCTCATCCTCCTCATTTCACAATAACACCAAGAGCGTGGTGTTAATTGGCTGAAATACGATTATAATGTTGCAAAGGTCGGAAAATATATACAACGTGTTAAAAAAAAGCTGTATTAGTAATGCCACAGAATAGAAAAGAAGTAATAAATACAAGGGGCACCTACTTTAAAAAGAAAGAATTACGAAATTAGCCAGAAAAATTTCGACATCTCATACAAAAGCTTGGTTTATTTATCTGAGTACAAATGGGATCAGCTGATCGACAAATTTGAATGGAAATATGAAATAACTACTGTTTACGCATTTCGCAATTTTTGAAATGATATGAAATAATTTATTTGCTTAAAATGTGGTAGGTTATTGCCTGTTGCGTTATTTTATAGTTCAACACACTTTGCCAGTATAATCTCTAGCATGAAAAAAATCTAAAGTAACTTATAAATCTAAAGGTACTCCTACTCGTATGACGAAATTATTCTTCTTCATGATCTATATCTTTTCAATATAGTATTTGGATAAAGCTGTTGCTGCCCGTACAAAACCAGAGTCAAGCCTACACAAGATCTGGCGTTGTGAAACCACGTCGCGTCGCGTTGAAATGTTTTGTAGCGTGATGTTATGATTGTTATGATGACATTGAAGTGTAATGGAAGCGATAATGTAATTCGACACCTTCACCCGAGCGTGTGTTTACGGGTTGAGAATAATAATGATCAGGTGCTTCGTCCCACGATGTTATCATGGAAAACCGTTTAATAACGTAGATAACAATGTAGGTACCTGTGTATTTACATAATATACCTATACACATAGATGCCAATACAATATTATATCTATTGGTAACATACCTTATGATTATTATACTTTATCTATGAACTAGCTACCGGCCCCGGCTTTTGACCAACTAAATTTAATATGAGCAAATTTATTTTTTGACATACCTAATATATACAATAATAATAACAACGTGTTAAATCATCATCTGCCCGTCTAACTGAAAAAAATAAAGAATAGACAAATTCGTAATAAAAATTCGACTATCCATATAAAATGGATAGCATATGAGCTGATCGGCAAATTTATATGGGAAGTTGAAAACTTTTTATGCGAATTTCGCGATTCTTTCTTTTGCAAGAATCATCATTTAGTTCTTTAATAAATATGTAATTATAGTCGTATTTATAAAAAATATTAATGGTTTCTGAGATAGGACATTTATAAGTGTTTCATTTAAAGTATTTATATACGAGTATCGGAAAAATAATGCTGACTCAGCCGCTTTAGGTACTGTCGTGTGCCGCGTAAATTGAGAGAGTTACACTCGAAAACAATGTAAGTACATATGTACATTGTACAGTATGTACATTTTTACGGAATTACTTAATCCTTCCCTATGCAAAACCGGGGCAATTTGCTAATCTAGAGTAGAGAGCAGAGCAGAGCGGCGCGGCGCCATTCCGACGAGTTAGCCATGATTATTAATTTATGGAAATAGAGCAATATTAACAATAACCCGACTAGACAGGCCACTGATTTTATTCACATTTCATGTCCCTATCATAATACAGGAACAGAGTAATACCTTTTTATTATAAACTGAAATTCCACCACTTTTTTTTTCAGTTTCAGGTGGAGGAAAATGTAAGCAAAGCAAACTAATATGTACTCCCGAACGACCGAAAAAGGAAGGGGAGTTTTAAGTTTTACGTGTCTCGTGTATGTCTGTATAAGCATCGTAACTCCTAAACGAATGAACCAATGCGGTTGTTTGTTCGAAAGCCGTTTAAAGATTAACAGGTTTTTTCCAGCGGCTATGAAGGACATAAAACTTGAGCAACTTCCAGTGGTCAAATCGATTCAAAATTTGCATGCAGCATCAGGTTCAGATGGGGCAGTAGGTATCGTCTTCATGAATATGTTTAGTTACAAATTCATTGTGACGAGGGTCTGATGATGGAGCAGGAATAGTGGGTTTTAAATTTCTTAATTTACATTTTTCTCGCAAATCCGGCTTTTTTAAATAAAATACTTATAGCCTAAACACTGAACTAAGCTTTCCAGAACATGTAAAAGAGTTTTTGAAATCGATCAAGTATCATACTAAGTATTATTTATTATGTGCCAGTACCAATGACGTTGAATCGCTTGGTATCCTTACTCTGAGGCCAGTACCTAGCTTTTGAGCCTATTTGTTACAAAAAAATAGACAATAAAAAAACAAATGTTCTCCATTTACTTATAATATTTGTGTAGATGGTGATTAAGAAATATTAATTGAAAATGCAATATAGGTAACATTATGTATAGTTTTGTTTATTAAACATAGAAAATCAATTATGTTAGGTAGTATAAATAGAAAAAGTAGAAGATTCCGTTTGTAATGCGATTAAAATATTATGCAGAGGGCATTCCGACTTCGGACAATATTTATTTGTATACTTATTTAAACGATCTCAGCATTAAGGCTCCGTATACAATATCTCTGGTGTGTCCAAAAATCTGTTTGACATTGATAGACAACAGTGGTCCATGTGTTAGTGATTTGATATTATTGACTAAGAGTTAGTAAAAACAAATAAATTAGGTAAATATCATGTACCTGAGAGGCACACCGCGCGGACGCGGAGTTTCACCTGTCGATTTTTTTTTAAATATTTGAATTTTATTTTCAGGAAATGGATTGATTTTGAACTAGTTTATTTTTGTGGTTTAAAATTTTATGAACAAGAGTTCTAAGTAACCAAAATCAAAACCTATTTTGACTAAAATTAAATATTATTTAAACAGAAATTTTATATAAAAGTGGTAAAAAGTGATCTACTCAATATATTATAGACAAGTCGTCTATCACTTTATTATCACAACCATGTATTGTATTTTTCATACCAGTAAGACGTCAAAACGATACAAATATATGACATATTCTAAACCTCTCACAGCAAAATTTACAAAACAGTCGGTGGTTTGAGTTCGATTAAAAAAATTAAATTATAAAAATAAAAAAAATAGCCCATTTACCTATTAGATCACAATTGAAGTGATCTTTCATGTTATACATTAAAACTTATAAAAATACAGTATTTTGTGGTTGTCTGGAAGAGATCGCTCTGAGCGATAAGACCGACAATTGTTACACTTTTGTCTAGTTTTAATTTTTGTTTTGTTATTTCCTGTATTGTGGTATCAATAAAGTGTTATTTATTTATATTAACTGTAAAATCACATAATTAGGGTACAGATTTTTTGACACACCAGAGTTCAGGTATACGGCCTCTTAATAAGTATATATAGGTATATTTGCAGTGACTATTGTGGTCAGACGTCCTTTTGCCGAACCCTTTTTTTTATTTGTTTTGTAGGCTCCTGTTCACCAACTGAGTCGTATTCTCATTCATCCTTTCACACACACTCTTTCATCATATTGCGTTACCGCGCATTTATCCTATAACTATCATCTTCATCTTTCCCACACTCCTTCATCCATCATCTTTCGCTACAAATACTCAGAAAGCCCCCCGTACCTCGTGAGGACCTGAGTCAGGATCCCGGATGGCTGAATTTTCCACCGAACCCTATTTTGGGACCAATATTGCACATATTATCAGAAGTCGAGAAAAATGCGGAATGCATATTTTACAAACGAAACTACATTACAGCATAGTCTATAAATTGTACAAAAATATCATGGAAATCTATTTTAGTATATAAAAAAGTACTTACAAAGCTAGTCTTAGGTATTTCATATTCAGAATGTTATTTAACAAATAAGTAGGTAGGTAAGTACCAGTAAATGTACCTATTTAGTATATAATATTATATAAATATACAAAAAGATTTATTGTTGTAAATGTAATTAACATAAAGAAAGACCCCAAAATAAACCCACAAATTATCCTAACCAACACTAAAGTTTTAATGGAATGCGCCAAATCTACTGTTTCTTCATTTCGTTCGTGTTAGTTCGCAAAGACAGTGCCAAATCGGGAATGGACCACTTTCATTTTAGTAGAAATCAATAATGGATTCTCCACATTATACCTAGCATTGTATTGCAGTACAGGTATATCAGAACGTTCAAGTGATTCTAACAGTCCTACAAATTTTTCATTACAACACCAATATATCACAATAAAACCGCTTATAATTAAGTTAATGAGGGCTGACATTTTATCCCCATCTTCGACTTTAATAAAGTGAAAATCATCTTCAACAGGCGCCCGGTCAACGCCAAAACAAATCTTGCCATCTTCCACATGCACAAAGTTATTTCGCTGCCAGGTCAGCGCAGCATCTAGTAATTCATCATCGAGTTCGGAATACTCTAATATATGGAACTGCAGCGCTTTAATCACTATATCTTTTCGTTCTTCGTCTTTGCGTTTCCACCAGGACGCTCCGGTACTATGGTATACAGGAGTCTTAGGGGACGAAACTACCCGGTTCATAGGGTATATATGTTCGTAGATAGGCAGCGAAGCTAACGGCGGGCCGGCGAATGAGGCGTAGTCGTTCAGCCATACACAACCGGCGTCCGCGCCTAAAGCGATTTCATTCGACAGCTGCGACCCTTCCGCCCAAACGCTCAGAAACGGCGTACTTTGCCCCTTCATTAATGCGAATAATTCTTTAACGGTGCGATACGCTTCGACGAGTATATCCGAGTGCGAGCCGAGGTCTGCCCTCAGTCGGTCGCAGGAGAACGTCTTCCCTCGGGCTGAGAAGGCATCTACGCAAGTATCCATTTGAACCCGCTCGCACTTCCAAGCGAGCCCAGACTTGAACTCTTCATAGACGCTCTCTTGGACGAACACTCGACGAAATCTCCATGGAGCCTGGAATACCGAGTCAGATTTAGATAACGGTTTTGCAGAAAATGAAAGCACCTCGTTTATGAGATAAGTTCCCCGGGGTAGCTCCAGCCCGTTCCCAGAAGAACTTATCTCTTATACGAACGAAAGAGCGTTAACTTGCATTGTACAATTCTTTGGAACCCTAAAACGTGCAAGTGAGCCTTAGCATACTATCAGATGACAGCCTCGATGGCTCAGATGGTAGTAACTCTGCTTTCTGTGCCGCAGGCCCCGGGCTCGATCCCCGGCCAGGTCAAACATTTGTGTGCATGAACATGTCTGTTTGATCTGTGTCTGGGTGTTATAAGCTTACGAGTATATAACTATGTTTATCAGTCATCTGGTTACCATAGTACAGGCTTCTAGCCTAGTTTGGAGCCAGATGACCGTGTGTGGAAGTTGTCCCATATTAAAAAAAAAAGATTGATATAATAATAAAAAGTACCTATGTGATGACTTTCCTAAAATAAACTGGTTTTGGTATTTTAACAGAAATGTAATAATGCAGTTTTAATTCTTATAAAAACATGTCACATGAGTAATTTCAACATTTTTAGATAAAAGGTAGTTATTGAGCTCGTTATCTACTTTTTTCCATCTAGTCCTGTAGACCTTTGCAAAAAATAGATTAAATTAAATACTTACTGTAACAGATGAATAGATCAAGGCGTCCAAAGCGGAATCGATATCGGCTTGTTCCGTTACAACTGCTGTACATCCATTCTCTGAAAACATTGAATAGCTACTCATTACCTAATGCCTAAAAGATCAAACTGAGCAGAAAATCCATCATGTCCAACTACTGAACGCAATGGTTTTTCACGTCTTCTGATAGCTGATTAGTACTTATGTGGAGTCGCAACATAGATAAAATCCTGAATAAGAGTGTAAATGAAGATTTTGGCTATGGTTCCCGGCTATATAAGATGAGAAGGGGGTGGCCCCCTTCTCATCCCGTGGGAGCCGTGAGACCCGGCAGAGGGTTTACAGTGTTTCAACTACTGCGAACATCAAGTCGCCTGCCATATGGCGTTCTATTTGGGAGTCTTCCGGTTGATGACGATGATGATGTAAATTGTAGTGGTAGGACTCTTTTGCAGGGGGCCGCCTGGGGAAGTACCACACCTTTGCCAGTTATTCATCCGCCAAGCAGTAATGTGCAAATATTACTGTGTTCCGGTCTGAAGGGCAATGTTACCAGCGAAATTACTGGGCATGGCGAGATTCAACAACTCGTACCTCAGGGTGACAGGCGCAGTGCAGTGCCGCGCAGAATTTTGAATTTTTAAACACTGGGTGGCACTGTGTCTGATATGAGCAATCATGATGCACCATCAGGCACCTGATTTGCTCGTCTTGTCACTCACTATCATAAAAAAAAAATTTGTAACTTACCATTAAGGCTATCCTCCAGTTTTAGTTGTCTAGTAGAGTAGCAATTTAATGTAGGGAGACGTTCCGGTTTATCTATGTAAATTAAAGGCACTTTACACCTGTGGAATAAATACTGCAAGTTAGAAAAATACTTTGGCAAACAGAAAAAAGCACACAAACAAAAATTAGTAGTTATTACAATACAAATCCATGTTTTACTTTCAGCTTAACCGCTAGACTGATTTTAAAAGAGATACTTTATTTTCCCCACTGAATAGTGAACTTTATATTCCCTATTCAGTGATTTTCGCGATACTTCCGATACTTCATTATGTTCGAGGCAGAGCGCCTCTGTCCACGGTTGCCTCAAGTAAACACCCGACTTATAATAACTCCCTACAAACCCCGATTTGTAATATCTCGCTTGGTTCGGAAAGATAACTTTAAGCACAAACTTACCCAACTTGTGAGCAAAGATTGACGAAGAAGTGGCACAGAGGTGCAGTAGTCTGACACGTTGCAATAGCAACAGAGTACTTCATATCATTTCTTTTATAGATAGCACTTGCTACACAACCCAAAACATGAAGTGGTGATTCTTCGGACATTTTGATGATTAATGTAAACAGAGGACCTGTGGTAATATAAAATAACAAGTGTACAAAAAAAAACTCCTCTTTCATGCACCATCATTAGACCTTGACACAATAAATTATAGTACTACGGTATTATAGTACCTTGATCCCCATCTATCTGTAACACATTCATAACATATTGACACGATTCCAATGAGCCTAAAAGTCAGTCAAAAAGATTTATTCAAATAGGTCACAAGCTGTACGTCAATGAAGATAAACAGTAATGAGTCTACCGCGCATTCGGAAAGATACATTTACAAGAGGATTGCATAAGAAACTTGTAGGGCTTAATTTTTTCAACTAAGTGTTTTACAATATTCTGTTTGATTACATTTGTTTGTTTGGAAGCCTGATCAGCAAGAGGTCAACAAGTCGGTGGTTGTTGCAAGTTGCAATAATGTTGAAGTAAAAGGATAGCAAATTTCCATTCGATCAGCCCACTGGAAATTGCTCATATCCCTTAAGTTGCAGGAAAAATAATTTTCAAATGGATGAGCTGATTTTCATGAGTTCTAAAAGAAAACTCTTGACTATGTTAGCTTTCAAACAATAAACGCACCAACATTGGTCCATTAGTTCTGGAGCTACGATGCCACAGACAGACACACAGATACAAAGGACACATATAACAACCCCTTCGTTTTCCAGTTGGGGTTTAAAAAGATGTAGGATAGTTGGATTGTATCTATGCAATGTCTGTCAAAACAAAACCCTTCATAAAATTATCTTCTTTATTTATAAAATTCAAAGTCCTGACTGACTGACACACTCACTTCTCAATGTCAAAAAAATCCAATATTAAATACTTTGCCTGACCTGAGGACCGAACCCAGGACCTGATTAGTAGTCGAACTTGCACCCACTACCAGCACCGAGGCAGTTATGTATAATAGATGAACTATTTTAACACCTACTTTGATTCCATGGAGCATTAGAGCATTGCAAATGTTGACACATCAGTGTTATGCTATTCTTCACATCTGCAGCATCTCTACTCCTGAGTTGATACTCCAGTTGGCAAAACATTTTCTCATTTTCTTCTATTTTCTTTGCCAACTGTCTTCCTAAGTCTTTATGAGTTATGAATGATTCCTTATTTTGATAGCATGATGAGTTATGTGTAGGATGATCTTTAAGAGATACTTTTGTGTTTCCATCCGTATTATTTATCCAAAACTCTTCAGAAGATGGGAAATCTTGGAAATTGTTGTCCTTCAGGTATTTCTGTAAACAACATGGATACCTAAATAATATGTAAGTTATATAATGCCCGCATAGTCTTCATTCCCATGTTATTCTAGGTAGACCCTAGAATAACATGGGAATGAAGACATTATCTACATACCGAATTTCAGACCAATCGGTTAAATAGTTTTGGTGTGAAAGAGTAACAAATATCTATCCATCATCACTACTTTCACATTTTTAATATAAGTAGGAAAATATAAGTAAGGAATCAGCATTACCCGCTTTAAACATGCGACTTACAAAGCGTCTGTTAAGTCTAAACCGAAAGAACCTTAAAATAATGATAGGGACTATAACAGGTCACTGTCCCTTAAACAAACACTTATTCACCATAAACGCCACAGACAGTCCTCTATGCAGAGGCTGTTTCATGGCGGAAGAAACGGTTGCCCACGTAGTCCTGGAATGCGAGGCAGTAACCCTTCAACGTGAACAAATCCTCGGAACAGTGAGGTCACTCCGCGAAGCCTGCGAAGTTCCCAGGAAGCTTCTGAGCTTCTGGGCGGAGTTAGGCTGGCTAGATTAGCCAGGATTTCACGTACAACGGACCAGGTATAGAGTCTAAGTGCGGAAAAGGAGTCGCACTTTACATTACATTACATTATAAGTAGGAAATAGGATTCTGAATGTACTTACCGCAGCTAAACTGGTTTCAACTTTAGAAGGTTCTACGATAAGTTTCGGCATTTTATCCATGGTTCTTTATCTAAAAAGATAAGTAGGTAGGTTGGTAGTTAATTAATAATAATAACTATGTATAAAAACTTTGTAAAGTAGTTGTGTGTTACTAGCAAAATGTGGGTGTACCTAATATGATACTTATAAGTCTCATATTAGGGTGTACACCTCGGCCGTTCTGTCTACCCCTTCGGGAAAAAGACGTCATTGTATATTTTGTTATTTAAGTATAACAGGCATAGTATAGCTAATGCAGTTAATTTAGTTTTTTAGGATTTTCATAATTTTTTTAGCGAATTACTAATAAATTAAATTGTGTCTTACTTGTTTGTGGCCTAAGATAATATAAAATACGGCAAATAGATACGGTATCACAGTTTGAGATAAGTTATCTTTTACTTTAACTAAAGTTAACGAATTATCGAAAACCATTGGAAGTTGCGTACAATCTACACAGTGGTTGTGTAATGATTAATGATCACAGAATCACAGATCACTATAGTAGTATAATAAAAATTTCCTTGTAATCATTTATCTTTGTTGGTTTTTAGAGTTTAAAGGTTATCGTCCAGATCAGCTGTTTTAAGATCAACAAGAGCACAGAATAGAAATTACTTGATATTATTAATTATACTTTTTTTTCTTGTTTGTCTCCACAATGGAATCTGGCTCCGCACGTCTTTTTTTTTTCAAATTCTATTTCAATTCCAATTTCATTTTTTTTTTAAATGACCTATGCTGTTGGCCTCAGGTGGCCTCTACAGCTTTACTGCCAATTTCAGGTTTCAGTGGTCGTTATATGTATTGGTCTCTCTTCTTTTGTGGTTCGGCCGTACCAAGTATGATCGTCTGTTCACACCTTAACTAATATAGTGATCTGTGGTCCATAAAATAAGAAAAAAAGAAAAAAGAGAGTACTTTGCATAGATAATACATATATGTACTTTGGATAATAACTTCACAGAACAGAGAGCTACAGAGAGGAAAACTAACTTGCTTTGGTTATTGGTTTATGTATTATTTTCACAAAAAGAGAATAATTTTACTAAAGTTATAGTGCTTTTATAATGTCTCCAGAAGAAACAGTAAAAAAATTTAAGCTATTAGGCTTAAATGAACAAAAAGGCAGAGAGACTTTAAAAAATGTCAACGTTACCAAATTCCTTCTCGCCGCTATAGATGAGGTTAAAATAATAAATAGTAATAAATTCCTTACAAAAACCGACTATTCTTGCAATAATTTGAACTTTAAATTATAGGTGGACCTAACTAAATTGCCGACGGGCACTGGAATTTTAATATACCATATGGCGACGAAAATCAAACCTCAAATATCGAGTAAGCTGCCGTTTGTCTGCGATTACATCGCACAAGGTAAATTAGATTCGACTGTAAGGATCGACAAGGCTCTGGAATATCTTCTCAGTACAGTAAACGAAGGAAATGTCGATATCAAAGCTTTTGAGAAAGCTTGTGGAGTGGGTGTAGTTGTGAGCCCGGAGGAAGTAGAACAGGCTGTGGAGAAACATATGGCAAAGTATAAACAAGAGCTGGTGGAGAAGAGATATCGTTTTAATTCCGGTATTGTTATGCAGGCAGTGAGGGCCGATCTACCATGGGCTGATGGGAAAGCGATCAAAAATGAAGTTGATATCCAGGTAATTTATTAAGGGATCATTTCATCATTATAATTACGTATTGATGTACTGATTGAGCAAAGCAACAACTTAGAGTCAAGTAGGCAGCACTTGCTTGTATTTTGTATCTTCATATTTTGAAAACTTTATCTTACTAAAAATTTGTAGGTGAGAAGTTAGCGGTCATAGTATTTATAAGTTTGAATATGAGCTAAATTAGTCAGAGGGTTACAGATTATTGGAATTACAAGTGTCAGTTTGCATGTTAGTATATGAAATGGTATTGGCAAGATACTGATTTTGTATTTGTATTTTGCAAAATAAGTCATTAAATAGACTAAACTATAATAATATTATGAAATATTTTTCTGCAGATTTTAGATTTATTGGGTCCTAAAACTGAAGCTGATTTGGCACCTCCACCCAAACCTGAGAAAAAAGCTAAAACAGCTGATTCTGGGAAGAAAGCTAAGAAAGAGGACACAATAGGTACATAATAAAATTAGACCCTATTATTATGTGATGATGTCGTAATGTGTTGTTGTGTTCCACATAATATTATGATAATGATAATCTTATGTAGTACATAGGGTAATTAATACATAAATACATAGGGTAGTATGCCGGCACGGCATATGGACCACACCCCGGACACTACTCAATTCCCATAAAAAAGTGGTGATATAACTACCTACTACACAGACACTGCACACATGGTGTTTTGTACTACATATGCAAGAGTGTGCGTGATATGTGTTCTGAGCTCATGGGGGCTCATCGAGAGCTTAATCTCACTCGCAGGGTGAGGAGGCCTAATTAGTGGGTGGATAACAGTGTCCATTCTATACATAGTATTATTACTTGTTTTGTGGCATGGACACTTACCTAGTCAACTTGTCTTTAAAAAAAAACTAATTAACATCACAACACGCATGCGAAACACGCAAAATACACATTGACATAGAGTTCCAGAAAATCGACTGTGAAATTGAACTTGAAGCATACCCTTTTATTCATTATATTTTAATTATTATATTTCACATATTTATAATTTCAAGATTTATCAAAAAATGCTATATTTTCAGTGCACAAACACCTTTCGTCTGTTATACGTCCACAATTTACGTCAGTACATGGACACTCTGTCCTTGGACTAAAGGTCTTTATGGCGATGTCAATAATATTCAAAATGGGTTTTATTAATCAAATCTCAAAAACGTTTATTGTTTATATAATGAAATCTGTGTTTATTTATATTTACAATAGTAAAATCAACTTATAGACACATTCAATTCTAAATATTAACATAATATAAAATCGCCATAAATCTGCACACTATTTTCTTAAATTTTTATATTAACTGAATAATTGACAAAAGTAATTATTTTTTTTGTATATCAAATTCACGTCAAAACTACTGAACAGATTGGGCTGAAATTTGGTATGTAGGTAGCTTAGACTCTGGAATAACACATTTTGTCCCGATATTCCCACGGGTGAAACCGCGGGGTACAGCTAGTTAATTTATAAAGGTAAAAAAAACTAGTTTTTTTCCTATAAATAATTAATGTAACAATTTATTTCTTAAATTATTACAGTAAAACATGATCAGCCCGTTGCATCAGGCGATATTGGAGGAGCATTGTCAATCAATGAACTGATGAAAAAGCTGCCATTCCACTCTCCCGGAGAGAACTACAAGTCGGACGGTTATGTTGTCACACCAGATACCAAGAGACTTTTAGAAGAACATTTGAAAATAACCGGGGGGAAAGTGAGAACAAGATTTCCTCCAGAACCCAATGGTATCTTACATATTGGTCACGCTAAAGCCATCAACATCAACTTTGGCTATGCGATGGCTCATGACGGTGTTTGTTTCTTGAGATATGATGATACAAACCCTGAGAAAGAGGAGGAGAAATTCTTTGTTGGAATCAAGGATATGGTGGAATGGCTGGGTAAGACAGTTAACTTGATATTGTTACTACTCACTAAAGAACTTAGCTTGTATTGTGCCTTCTCAATATGTTATTATATATATGAGACCTATAATAACTATGGCTGTCACCTGTACCACACCCTGGACACTCGATTCAATTCCCAAACAAAAGCCGCGGTATAACTACACAGACACGGCACACATAGAGGTTTATACACGCGGGTGTGCGTGAGGTGCCTTCCGAACTCACGGGGGCTCGCTCGCGCGGTGCGGAAGGCCCGATTGGTGGGCGGATAACAGTGTCCATTCTATACGTAGTATTATTATCTGTTCTATACCTGCACTAAAAAAAAATTGCGACATCTCATTCATCAAACTTCAAAATCAAACAAGTAGTTTGGGAAATTCAATGGTACAAAAGTGGACCAACATAACAAAAATGTTATAATGTCAAAAGGTTGAGATATTATAATGTCAGAGTCGTATTTTTCATTCAAATACAAGGAAGACAACTTTAGCCATTTGCTTTTAGGCGCAAGCTTGACTGCCGATCATGAGGTCCTGGGTTCGTTCCCCAGGTCAGAGAAAGTGTTAAATATTTAATTTTTCCTATAGGAATAATCTCAATAATGGCTAAATGTGGGTGTGCCTATGGGACTGAGTCCTGGATACACCTCTGTCTACATCTTTGGGAAAAAGGCGTGATTGTATGTTTGTCCATTTTCCAGGATACAAGCCATATAAAATAACTCATTCATCGGACTATTTTGATCAACTGTACCAGTGGGCAGTGGAGCTCATCAAAAAAGATTTAGCATATGTGTGCCATCAAAAATCTGAAGAAATCAAAGGATTCAATCCTCCACCTTCACCTTGGAGGAATAGGCCTGTGGAAGAGAGTCTACAACTTTTTGAGGTAGGCCAAAATGAAATACTAGTAACAATAATATTATGTAGACCTAGCTGTGCCCCGTGCTTTCACTCATGAAGTGACTTGTAAAGTATCCTATATGTTTTTCCAAGGTTCAAGCTAATCTACATACCAGTTTCAGTTCAATCTGCTTAATTGTTTTGATGTGAAGAAGCAACAAATACGCACACACACACACACACACAAACACTTGTAGCTTTTTCTCAGTCTTACAGTAATGGGAGCAGTGCAGTTTTGAATATGAGTTCACATCATTGTCTTACATATGGCAAGATGGCCCTGGCAGATTGACTAGGGCACATTAAATGGTAGGGGGTTAGAACGAGACAGCAGATATGCATTATTCAGGACCAAAAGAGTAAAAAAAACAATGCAGAAAACAGGTTATTCTCGTGTCTTGCTAGGCCTGCTGTTGTATTGGTCCATCAGGCAAACATCATGCTTATCTTATTTCAGGACATGAAAAATGGCAAAATTGACGAAGGTGATGCCACACTCAGAATGAAGATCACATTAGAAGAAGGCAAACAAGACCCTGTTGCCTATAGAATAAGGTTCAAGCCCCATCACCGCACCGGCAACAAATGGTGTGTTTATCCAACATATGACTACACTCATTGCTTATGTGATAGCATTGAACATATCACCCATTCATTGTGCACAAAGGAGTTTCAGTCCAGGAGGTGAGAGATTTATGTTGTATAAATTCAAAATATTTATTTATTTAATTAAACTGGAGATTATTAGTAAGTCTCGCGCGCGCTCTATCAGATAACGCACCACTTAAAACAAAAGCTTCGGAAATGCGGCAATTTCAAATTTTAGTGTGCGTAAAAAACAAGTTATAGTTGCCGCATTTGATAAGTATGAATGCGGTATTTAATAGGAGCGGACTTGTCAATAATCTAAGCTGGTTGGCTTATTTCTTGAGACTGCTTGTGTTGAGTTAGTACTTAGTACTAATCCTGGTTCAATTCCTGAGCAGGACAAATGTACATAAGTAATACGGCTTTAGCCAAGTTGGTAGTAACTGTATCTGTGAGGCAAAGGTTCGATTCCCAGCTTCCCAGCTGGGAATGATGAGCATTTATGAGTATAATGAGCATTTTAAAAGCTTGTTTTTGGTTAATTTTTGTGCTGCCAATTTTGTGCTATTCCTTTTTGTGCTTTGGATGTTTGTGCTGCAAAAATAATCCTTGTGTTGAAGTTGAACCAAAAATATTGTAAAATTATCTTTGCACCAGATCGTCATACTACTGGCTATGTAATGCCCTGGGAATTTACTGCCCTGTACAGTGGGAGTATGGTAGACTTAATGTTAACTATACTGTGGTCTCCAAGAGGAAAATAGCCAAACTCATTGAGGAAGGAATTGTTAATGGTAAGTTTATTTTAACCATTAGTTATTTGTATGAGGTCTTGCAGCCGATTCTTCACATAATCATCTCAGCTGTAGGAAGTTCACTGGTGGACATAGGCATCCCCCACATTTGTTTATACTCACCACGCTTGTCAGGCAGGTTGGCGTAGTTTGATTTTTACGTTTACGTTTTTACGATTGTTCACATAACAGCACTTATTTAACTCTTGAACAATTTTTTTATGTAACTCTATTAATTTGTGTGCTATTATATTTTATGTAGATGTAGATAGATACCAGGGTTAAATATTGGATTTATCCATTAGAAATTTTCTCAATAACTGCCTGGAGTCTGGAACTGTGCCCGGTAGATGGCAATAGGATCGCCCCCTATAACTTTGGACCAATAACACTGGCGAAATGTGGGTGTGCCTACTATGGGACTGAGTCCTGGGAACACCTTTGACATTTTCGGGAAAAAGGCGTGATTGTTTGTTGTTTATTCTAAAATCTGAGCGTACAAGGTGGGGTGCGGCGAAGAGGAAACGAGACTCACTTCAGACTCGCCAAGATAAAACGACCTTACTGTACACGGGATTTCTCTGCGAGATCGAGTCAGAAATGAGGAGATCCGTAGACGAACGAAAGTTACCGACTTAGCCCAGAGGATTAGCAAGTTGAAGTGGCAATGGGCAGGGCACATAGCACGTAGAACTGATGGCCGATGGGGCCGTAAACTTGTCGAATGGAGACCACGGACTGGCAAGGGCAGCGCAACGTGGACAGACGATCTGATAAGTACGTCAGGAGCACGCTGGATGCAGGTCGCTTACAACCGAATTTGATGGAAATCTAAAGGGGAGGCATGTGTACAGCAGCGGACGTCCTATGGCTGAGATGTACATGTAATGTGACGTGTGTAGATTGGGACGACCCCCGGCTGTACACGTTGTCAGCGCTGCGGCGGCGCGGCGTGCCGGCGCGCGCCGTGAATGCGTTCTGTGCGTCGCTCGGGGTGACGGGCGCGCTCGGGGCCGTGGACCCCGCCGCGCTCGAAGCGGCCGCGAGGGATGCGCTCAACCTTACTGCTGCGCGGTACGCATCCTACTTATCTTACCAAGCCTACTAATGTTATAAATCTCAAATCTCAGTACAGTGTAAAAAAGTTACGTTTGTAACAGGTGGATAAAACGCTAGCGAGTTCTAATTCGACTCCAGCGGTTTTGGTTAGATGGATGAATGTTTGTTTCGTTTTTACGCTAACACTACTGAACCGATTGGGCTGAAATTCGGATATAGATAGTTTAGACCCTGGAATAACATAAGAAGTATTTTTTATCCCGATATTTTCCACGGGAACGAAGACTACGAGGCGTCCTCTCTGTCAGACATGATGACTACGAGGCGTCCTCTCTGTCAGACATGATGACTACGAGGCGTCCTCTCTGTCAGACATGATGACTACGAGGCGTCCTCTCTGTCAGACATGATGACTATAGGTAACTCACTTAAGTTAGAAAGCAATGAATGAAAAGGAAATTACAGTTACTATATTATTATTATACCTTATTACTCCTCTCGGCACAGACACAATCTCACGGGCGTATTCGTCGCAAGCAACACTAAGAAAAATAAACTTGCACACTCTTTTCAGACCCTTTTTCTTACACATGACCTGTTTCATTTTACAGAGTAATGGTAGTACTAGAGCCATTAAAGATCACAATAGAGAACTTCCCAAGCGACAAACCAATCCAGGTGACCGTACCGGACTTCCCAAACGAACCGGAGCGAGGGTCACATTGCGTGGTGTTCAATAGAGTGCTTTATATAGAAGCTACTGACTTTAAGGAAGACCCCGAGAAAGGGTTCCGCCGGTTGACGCCAGCTCAGACCGTTGGCTTGAGACATGCGGGGTTTGTTATCAAAGTGAGTAAACGCCATCTACACTAACCTCCCACGGAGTAAATTTAGTCAACGTTTATTAAGGTGCTGTGAAGAGCTAATTCCAATTGCTTACGCGAAAATGCACACAAAAATGTACCCAGTCGTCAAAAATTTAGATTTTGCAAAAACGTTCAATTTAATTAAATTGGTCGAATTTGACAAAAATCAGAATGATTGACCAACATTTTCATGCCTTTTTCAATCGTTTAAACATTTTTTGATGGTATATTCATGATGTTCTTCTATCGAGTGAAAATAATGGAATCGTGTTTTAAGAACATCCACAAACTAAAATATATCCTGAAGATACAAACTAAAATTATTCCTCAAGATATCAAGCGATTAGACCTCTTAGTCTATAAAAAATATAACATATTATGAAGTTATGTTGTCACTTGACATGCGGACTCATTGCGATTGCAGTGTTTGTGTGTTCAGAGCACATTCTATTCAACAAAGTACAGCTTGACATGAATTAATGACAACATAAAAAGAATAAAGAGTCAAAAAGGCTAAAGTCCCACCGTTTGTTTACATTAGGCGACAGATATTTGCATAAAGCATGAAACTCGCCACCGCGTTAAAAGTTTGAGAGTTTTCTCCTTGAGTTTGAGACCTTTTCTTATAACTTTTATTCTTTGCTTATAACTTTTTCTCCAAGAGAGTTTTCTGCTTGTATAACTTTAGTCAGACATAATTCTCCCACTGACAATAGCAAACATTATTTAATCAACTTGTACATTACAGGTATCTAAAGTGATAAAGGACAATCAAGGAAAAGTGACGGAACTATTATGTTCCGCTCAGCCTTCTGATGCCGCTGATAAACCTAAAGCGTTCATACACTGGGTTTCTGACTCCATTAATGTGGAGGTCCGACTCTATGAGCCATTGTAAGTTTAAGTTACATATTTACAGTTGTTTTTTTATTCCTTTTTGATGGACCCCCACATGAGTGTATAGCCAGTGTCAAGTTATAGAGTTTAGCTTATCAGTCATAAGTCATATTGGATTCAAACTAGTCAGGAGGTCAAAGTCATGATGAGCTTCACAGCTCGTCAGTAATAAACCTTTAGTAAAGCGGTGAAAACTTTACAAAAAGTGTGTGGAGGGTTGACGTCTAAACTATTCACAGTATCACTTCTACTCTCGTTTACATCACTTGCATTTTACTAAGATACATGATCAAGAACACTTATATCACCTATATTACTCATTAACAAGAAAGGTGACCTCTTTAGCTATTTGACACAATCCTATGGAAAATTTAACAAATCGATGTATTGTTTGATTTCCCTGTTTCCTATATTTGTTTACTTCACTATAAAAAATATCAGGATATAAGTTTATAAAATGGGTTAATAATATTTAGAGGAAACAGGGGAATACAAAACATCGATTTGGTATTTTTTTCATAGGATTGTGTCAAATTCCTCAAAGGCCGCGTGCTCTCTTTGCTCGTGAAATATCAATTAAAACTGCCATGTAATCCGCATCATTTCGCCGTGATATTTACTACTATTACAGTTGTTCTATGTCACAAAGCCAGATTGGTTTAACATGTGTGTATTAGTAGTTACACGTGCATATTGTTTCTGTGTGCGTAGTCTGGAACGCTTACGATGTTTACATCATCATCCCAGCCGCAGAAAATCCTCTGCTGGACATAAGCCTCCCCCATTTGGGATGTGGGGAGGTTTGGCCACATCCACGCCACGCTTGGCAAGCGGGCCAGCTCAGTTCGATGGTTACGCAGAGGACGTTTCTTATTACAGCGGCCCACATTTTAGCTTTCAATACAAGACGAGTTCTTGTGTTTGTTTTGCGCGGTTTGAGGTCTAAACTAAGCTTGGATTTTTATAGAGAACTAGTTGTGCCCCGCGGTTTCACACGCGTAGACATCGTTCTCATGGGAATATCGGGACAAAAAGTACCCTATGTGTTATTCCAGGGTCTTACAAAATTTCAACCCAATCGGTTCATTAGTTTTGGCGTGAAAGTAACAAACATCCATCCAACCATTCATCCATCGTCACAAACTTTCCTATTTTGTAATATTAATAGTATTTGTACAGGTTAAACGCAAACATACTTTTATTCACTAAAAAGAGACAACTTTAAACGCAAATCATTTCGATTCGGCAGCTCGAAGTCTAGTTAAATTTACAATTTGGAAGCTGCAGTGCAAGCATATCAATGTTTGTATACATTTTAGATTCAAACATAAAAACCCGGAGGATCCAAGCGAGGTCCCGGGCGGTTTCCTCTCAGATTGTCGGACGGATACATTGAGAACAGTCATCGGTCTCGCGGATGCCTCCCTTCATGGGGCCAAGGTTTATGATAACTTCCAGTTTGAGAGGATTGGATTCTTCTCTGTCGATCCCGATACTACAAAGGAGACTGTGAGTTTTTTAATGCTTTTTTTTAAAATAAGGATGATTTCAGCACAAGTTTTTTCGACAATCGCTATGGTATCGAATTCGAGAGTTACCTGTCAAATAAATGTGTCAATGTGGATATGATTTAACGACGATACGAATTTGATACGATTTTCTAAAAATTTGGCCACTTTTTATGATATGTCAGTAATTATTTTTATACATATTATTATTTAATTTTATACGTGTGTTTGTGTGTGTTTACGAGTAAATATTATCTAATACAACTTTTTGTAAGTATGCTTTGTGCTTTTAATTTTAGTTGTTTTCCTTTGGTTGAGAGTTAAATAGTAGTTACGTTTAATAGTAGTACTAAAATTCAGTTATTTTGTTGCAGATCGTTTTCAACAGAACTGTCTCTCTAAAAGAAGATACCGGTAAATAAGTAAAAAATGTAATTTGTAAAAATGGACTTTTTGTATTTCAATAAATTATATAAATTATTAAAATAATTTGTTATTTATTTTATTGTATATTATAACTCTGTATAAAATATTTATAGATTAAGTGGGAAGAGTCAAGTGGGGCTATAATCCCAAATATAAGACAGCCTTTAGTTATGACTCTGGAGGTGCCATGTTGTTTTCATTGTTGGTTGTATTTATGGTAAAATTAAATAAGTCTCTGCGCCGTTTTACCCAATGGGGATTTCACAAATATAAATTACTAGCTGTACTCCACGGTTTCACCCGCGTAGTCTTTGTTCCCGGGGGAACTATGTGTTATTCCAGTGTCTATACTACATACAAATTTTTTCTTATTAATAACATTTTTATATATTAGTGAGATTGCAACCAATCACGTGCATCCCTATTCTTACGATAAGCCCACCAGACTTACATAATTTAATAAAATATAATCTAAAAAGTCCGAAATATAAGTAATTTAATAAATTTTCTGAAAGAAACCTAACCCCGAAGCAATTATCAAGTATGTGTTAATGGCACGGATTAGTTGTAAGGTAGTATGTATAGTATCTATATATGGGTGTTAATGGCACGGATTAGTTGTAAGGTAGTATGTATAGTATCTAGATATGGGTGGTCCATCCTGTCCTTGTGTCGAGTCCAATCGTCCTTGCCGGGTGCATTACCACAGTGGAGCTATAACAGTGAAGAATATTTGGACTAATTTAAATGTACGTATAAGTTTTATCACTATCCAGATAAACTTCGCGAGCTACTAAAGCTTGAACGAGCGACGCTTATTCTATGGGTTTCCAAGAATATTATTTGAAAAGTGAAAGGGAAAAAATTGCCTCGTCTACATAAATTGCATAATTTTTATAGGTTTTCTTGCATTAAAAATATTTATTTATTTGTGTAATTTTGAATATGAATTCCCAAACACTTTGAAAATGAAGTAAAAATTAATTTTGGAACCTTTTTTGAATAGAATACTAACTAAACTACAATTCTAAATAAAGTAAAATATATAGTGTTTTTTAGGGTTTTGACTTTTTATTAGGGACTTATTATTTGATCCTCTAAAATATTATTGAATTTTTTTTAATGGCAAAATATCTTAATTTACGTAGTGTGGGTGATCGCCATAATATCAGATTCCGCCATAGTACCTACATACTTCAGAGCAAACAGATTTCGGTAGATTAGGTTTAGGTTTGTCTAGTGACCACAACGCGTGCGCGAAGCGAGCGTGCCGCCATATCAGATTCCGCCTTAATTATTTGATAAAATAGGTTTTTATAACTTACGTAGTTCTGCACAGATTAAAATATCGATTGATTTGTTGTTTTTTATGTCACAGGGAAAGAGGATCAATCATTAAAAAAGATGACCGCTTAGATTTTTTGCTTGCTGTTTTTTTTTGCAAAATTTAAAGGATCCGTTAAATATATGCCTTTTTACGAGTAAATGAATAAATAAAAGATGACTACTGCATTCGTTACACTGTAGTAGGGCGGGTGTCGGCGCAGGCGGGCGGCGAGGCGCGGTATCGAGCGTGGGCCGCGCATGCCGTCGACTACACATCACAATAACTATACTCTACATTCGCGGCGCGACATGGACCGCGCGCCCGCTCGCACAACCCGTCCGCGATACTAACACTCCACCTCGATATGTAGACTGGACATCTTCTCCGCGACCCTAACTATAAGGTACGTGATCCCTTCTCTTCTCTTGCTCGACTTATGACCGTGTTCTCGGTACGTAGGGGGCAGCGGTTCAAGTGCGTCATTTTGACGTGCAAGTGACGTAACTGAATGGAAACCTTCGTTTGCATAATTGTGGTTTCGTTGTTGTGAACTGTGAAGCCCTTTTATTCGGTGGCAGACCGGGCGGATTTGATCATTTGATCATGTCCCACGCGATCTTATCTGGGACGCACTGAGAAAACAAGCGGTGCCAGAGTATTATATATATTTAATTCAAGACATGTACAAATCCGTTGCTACACAAGTCGTATGCCCTGCAGGAAAAGGACAAATGTTTGAAATCCAGGTAGGGGTTCACCAGGGCTCCACACTAAGCCCATTACTATTTAATACCACCATGGATTACCTCACAAGACATTGTCAAAAGCCTCTGCCTTGGAATATCCTATATGCGGACGACGTAGTTCTGATCTCGGACCAAGAAAACGAGCTTCAGCAAAATTTTAACTCCTGGATAGAGGCACTCGAAACAAACGGCCTAAAAATCAGCAGAAGCAAGACGGAACATATGTCATGCATTTTCGACGGCGTCACAAATCCGAACAATATAAAAATTTCCATAGGAGGTACATACCTTCCTACGGTTACAAAATTCAAATACCTAGGCTCAATACTGAGCAGTGACGGAAATGTAGATTATGATGTGGCTCATAGAACAACAACTGGATGGATGAAGTGGAGACAACTCACAGGCGTAATGTGTGACAGAAAAATGCCCCTTAAAATCAAAGGGCAGATGTACAAAACGGCTATTAGACCGGCCGTACTATACGGAGCAGAATGTTGGGCAACCAGTAAGCACCATCTAAATAAACTGCACACAACTGAAATGAAAATGCTACGCTGGTCAGCGGGTGTCTCCCTTTTAGATAAAATCCGAAATGAATACATTAGAGGAAGTTTTAAAGTTGCCCCGATAGTCGAGAAGGTCAAAGAGAAACGCTTGAGGTGGTTTGGACATGTTCAGAGACGTCCTGAAGACCATATGGTAAAGCTGGCCCTAGACTTGCCAATAACGAAACGTACGCGTGGAAGACCACCCGCCACATGGTTGACGACGGTTCAAAAAGACCTCAAAGCCTCTAACCTAATAACTGACACAGCACAAAATCGTGCTAAATGGAAAATGAGGACAAGGAAGGCCGACCCCAAGTAAATGGGATAAGGTCTAGAGGGAAGAAGAGACCGGGCGGATGACTTTGCAACTATACTTATTACTTATTAGAGATATATTAATATTTGCGCCCCTCGGTTCAAAAAAGTAGGGTTCTATTCATCCTCTAATCTTCTCTTAGGTTAAATGTTCTTAACTCATCCCAGACAGCATGCCTTACTAAACTCATAATTAGTTTATAATATAATTAGTTTAATTTACCAATCTACGAGGTCTCATCCGAATCGTTTCAGTAGATTTGGTGTAAAAGGGTAACAATCATCGATGAAACAAAATCGTGTTCAATGTTAAATGGGATAATACACATACTGAAATGATAAACCTATAGCCAACCATATTACGTAGGTATTTGTCGGTAATTGTTACATTATATACTTTGCAACGTGTTAAAAAAATGTGTTGTAATACTTAAAGGGGTGCATCTACCTATCAAACTGGACAACTTTCAAAGGAAAGAATTGCGTAATTCGCAAAAAAATGTCGACTTCACATACAAAATAGCTGATGGGCAAATTTGTATCGGCAGTCGAATTAAATTTTTGCAAATTTCGCAATTCTTTTGCAGGTTATTTAGGTAGGCGGGTATATTATATACACCTCGCTTAAGTATTACTGCTCCTTTTGTAATACGTTGTATATATGAAAAAATTCACTATAATTCAGTAAAATCACATAAAATATTTCACCATACTATATAAGAGACCATTACCATTTACCTACCTTACTACCTGTATATAATTCATATTAATATTTTTTTATTGATTCATTCATATTCTTTTGAGGTTCCGTGGAAGCTACGAGTAGTATATTATATATTCTGTGTCCTATGGGGTTATGGAATACTAGCTGTGCCCCGCGATTTCACCCGGTGAATAAAAGTACCCTACTTGTAAAGTGGTATCATATATTTCAGCCCAATCGATTCAGTAGTTGTGGCGTGAAGAAGTAACAAACAAACACACACCGAAAAACGGTTACATTAAAGTAGAATTATGGTTCAATCTACTTTTCTTTGACCCCTTTTATATGGTAACATTTGTTTAGCTTCACAGAAAAGAGTAGAAAATATTGAAAGCCACTATATATTTTTTATGAATATAAATAAATCAACACTTACACATTAAATTAGTTCCGTTCTATTCTCTTCTAGCTTCAAGCTATACTACTTACACTAATCTGGTTGAATACATGTCAAGCCGTATCTTACTAAGAACTGAAAAAAACACGTCAAAATATAAAAAATAATTCCATATACATTTTAGTATAGTAATACAGTATACCTAAAATAATGTGCGTTATCTCGTGTTATCTACGCGTAACGGCAATGACTCGAATATCATAATGCAGGCACGATTATTTAAAAGGGAGCAGAATTTGCATATCTACACCATACATGTTGTTGACACCCTCATTCTGTAGTTTGCCTACTACGTTAGTGACCTACTACTATAGTTGTAGTAAACTACTGTGAAATGAGATCATGAAAACGATTGAAAACTTTTACTTGTTAAAGCTCGTTCTCTTCTTCTTTTCATTAAATAAAAGACAAAGTCCTGAATGACGCACTCTCTCATTGACGCCCAGCCCCGAGCCCTACAGAGTTGAAATTTTGTACATAATAAAATAATATGTTCCCATTATAATGTAGACGAGGATGAAAGGAATTCGCGTAATTCCCACAGGAAGTCGCCAGAATAACGCTAGTCGTAAAAGACCGCCATTATTACTAGCCTAAGATTAATTTTATCTACTTTATCCATACTAATAATAGAAAAGAAAAAGTATGTATCTGTCTTGTCTGTCTGTTACTTCTGCACGCTTAAACCGCTGAACCTATTTAGATCTTTTTATTTTTATATTACATGGGTCCAATAACATACTGGCGAAATGTGGGTGTATGTACATGGGACTGAGTCCTGGGTACATCTCTGCCTACCCCTTCGGGAAAAAGGCGTGAACGAATGTTTATGTTATTTTTATGATAGTGAGTAACAAGACGAGCAAATCAGGTGCCTGATTGAAAGCATCATGATTGCCCATATCGGATTGTTCCACTCTGCCCCACCAAGACACCCCACTGGTGGGGCATAGTGGAATGCTATAAATTTTGTAGCGGAATATGCCCCACTAAGTTTATCAGACACAGTGCCACCCAGTGTTTTAATATTCAAAATTCTGCGTGGCACTGCACTGCGTCTGTCACCCCGAGATATTAGTTGTTACAGGCACAGCTAGTCTATGATAAAGCATTTCGCTATTTACTTTGAACCACATTGTGTGTGTTGTCACCAAACGCAGCCTAAGAGTCGCCATATAAAGCTATAATGTTTAATATTTTTTTATTCATTTATAGACCAACAGCTAAGTATTAAGTATACCTATATAGGGACTTTTAGACTGCCTAGTAGCCTTCTACCAGAGTTAAGTGTTTGGGAATCTTATATTTCAGTTGAGCAATGAAAATAGATGATTCTGAGTGGTACTTAGATACAATATCAAATAAACCCATCTTCTCTTAAACATCACAACACTGGTGAAAAGAACTCAATGTCGACCTTGTCGTATTCCGGGTTAAAGATATTATTGATAATTTCGACTTGAGTACCCGTATAAACCATTTTGCCCGTGTGTCGGCAAAAGATCGCGTTACTTTTGGGGAGAGTGCTCAGTTTTCGCTCCATATTTCTCAAGACAAGTAATTTGGATCTTGTCAGAAGTACGGAACATTTTACGCAGCTTCTGACAATTTGAAACTGCAAAAGGCATTTGAGAAGGCAATTAAGTATACGCCAGCGGGCGGTCTGGTGAAACTCTACATAATTAATCAAATTGATTAAATTGTATCAATTTATAAGCAAAGGGAGAATTTTGCTATTGGTAATTGGTACTAGGTTTCTTCATCATCTTCTTTACAAATAAATAAAATTGAAGTGTCTTTTTGTAATAAATTATTAGGGTTTTTTACTAAATCCATCGTAAAGTGAATAAGTACGATACAAATAACAAAAATACCGTTTTAAACATTTTTGTGTTCTTTGTTTGTTCCCGCTAACCTCCGAAACGGCTAGACCGTCTTTCACTCGCAGATAATTGTGGTTCCAAGGGCCATAATATTGGTACATAAATATCTTATACTTTTTATAGAACAGTTCTAGGGTTCCGTGTAAAAAAATTATACCCTTTTTATTTGGGTTAAACTCTGAAACGGGTGGACCTATTTTAACGGAACTTTTACTGAAAGAGAGGTGACGTTAGGAAGTACCCAATTTTTTTTTAAGAAATTTGATTAGGTTTCCGTATAAAAAAAAATAAAACCGATAAATTCCACGTGGACGAAGTCGCGTAACTAGGTAACAGCTAGTTAGAAATACCTGTATATTCACCATCATAGGTATGGTATTATACGGTAATTCGATATGATTTCATAGATAGTTAGATTATCTATCGTTTTTCTAAAATGGGGTTAAAAACTGAAAGCTAATCGTAGATGGAGCCACTGTTGAGTGTTCCTAAGCGCCGCCATATTGCACGTTCGTTTACCTTTCTTTACAAACTATTTGTTAGATAATGCTATGTAAAATGTATTCAACGTGTAGGGTTAAACAGCTAAAAGAGGAATTAAGAAAAAGGAGAGCATCGACGATTGGAAAAAAAAGTGCTTTCACTGAAAGGTAGGTAATTATCACAGAGATATATTAGTTGGAGTTTATGTGTCATCTGAATTTGTTTATAATCCATTAATAATTTTTAGACTTGATTTAAATACCATCTAAAATACCTTTTAGATGATAAAAACAATCTTATCGGGGTAGAAGACGAGCTGGCCGACGTAGTGCCTGATTTTTCCGGCCCTGGATGCTTTCAGAGACGTAAATTCGAACATAAATCTTTCTGCCGTAACAAAACACCACATCCAAGAGCTTTTTGACTTATTTAAATTACTATAATTAACTAATTAATTAACCATTTAACAGAGCCTCACCTGTGTATGAAATTCCTTGTATTATAGTCATCAGGTTTAAAATGCTCAGTACATAACCTCGAATGTTTACTTGGCTGCCAATTTCTTCTGCGTAAAGCTTTAAATCCACTGTTTTCTTCTTTTCACACCTTGGGGGAATATGTGGATCCCCGTGTTTTTGCAATCGATTGCCGAACAAAGCGTCATAATATTGAGATATTCTCTTCAAAAGTTATTTGTTTACAAAAATTGTATGGAGAATGACAACTAGCTGTCAAATTTATGGAACACTCTACAGTGCTGCCATCTTAAGTGAGTAAAAATTAGTTTTTATCCCCATTGTTATATCCCTTTGCTCCCCTACAAAAATCTATGTACCTAGGTAGGTAGCTTGTTAATTATTATACCTATACACCTCTCTTCGCCCCTTATTTGCCACTTATGAAATAAATAAATAAGCAAGTAGGGAATGATTACTCAAATTATGAAATAAGTACCTATAACAAATACTCGTTAAACATAAAAAGTATACTTACCTACTTATTACTTTTTCCTAATTAGGTAATAATACGGAAAAGTTCAAGTTTCCAGTTGCCACCCACTTCTAAGAAAGTTAGCAGTGATTTTCTCATACTTATTTATACCTATATATATTTATATATATATTTAGTACCTATAGAGAGGATGTGAGATTCAGTATATATTCTTGCTTAATAAGCATGTATTGTTCCTGAAAGGTCAATCGTTTTTATTTGTTCTCTGATCAACACCCACATGCATGACGCATCGGTGATATCTATGGTAAATATCACGTCGGTACTTAAACGTTGGGTAATCCTGTGTAGGTGTATGGAATAATCTCAATAATAATTCAGTGTGTATAAAAAAGTTTAATAAAATAAAGACATCTCTATCAGAAAATATTGTTAACTCAGAATCATCGACTGTCCTCTTATTTATTAAAAATCTACGTAAATGAATTCTTAGCTCTTCCTGTATAAAATTCAGTCATGCACTATGACAGAATTTTCTAGCAGCTTCAAATTTAACAAAGTATCTGGTTCAATTAAAATCCGACCTAAATCAGAAAGGGTGGTAAGTAAACCAGCAATTTCAGGAGCTCAGAATCTACACACAGCAAAGGTAAAATCACTGAGGCAGGTGAAATAATTTAATCAAAAGTTCCAAACCCCGAGGGCAGACAGGGGTCCCTTTCAAGGTCGACGATCCGCCCTAAACGAACAGAAATGTTGGATTTATAGGCACATAGCTGTGTGGGGGATTGTATACTGTTGGTATATCTAGTTAAATGTTTATTGGAATTCCTCGTACACGCTTAATGACCGCGCTGAAAGGTTTTTGAGAGCAATGAAAGTGGAAAGAGAAATAGCATGAATGTTATGGTTGGCTACAACACTTATACACCATAAACTAACTACAGGTAGTTAAGTGCGGGAATGGCTTATCACCTGTATCTATGGGAGCGAAGGTTGGCGAGGGAAATGTGTCAAGGCAATAAATAGGTCAAGGGACCCGCTGGGTATTATACCGCTTATAAGGAGATCGATAACAGTCTCGGGTAGATAGGTTTTACAAATTTATTCTAGCACAGCATCTTTACAATATAAAGGTCCATGTTCTGACTGACTGAAACACTCACACGCCTTTGCACCCATAAAGCGCAAAGTTTATAATAACTACCGTCCGCGACTTAGTCCGCGTAGAATTTAAGGGTTTTAATTTTTTATACGGAACCCTAATCATTTTGCTTAAAAAGCTTGTGTGAACTTCTAATAACAACAGTTATCTGTCAGTGAAGCTCCCGTTAAAATCGGTCCAGTTGTTTCGGAGATCAGCCCGAATGAAAAGGTTTTATTTTTTTTAAATAGTTTTTTTTAATAAAAGTAGGTACCTATTTTATGCTTGGAACATGAGCTTTCTGCCTGTGGAAGTCCCATTTAAATCGATCCAGCCGTTTTGGAAATTAGCGGGAACGAACAGAAAGACATAAAAAATTGTATATCCTTACATATTATGCGTTTAGAAGAAACCTGATAGGGAAAAGAGGAGTTCCTTTGTCACATAAATGAAATCCCGGAATTGCTCTATTATTTTACATATAATATCATCTTTTCAGAAGTAAAAAGTGATAATAATTATGACAAGCAATATTTTGATACGATATAATGGGTATAAGAAACATATGGATTAGAGAGGCAAAGCAGATAGAGAAGAGATATGGATATGCAGAAACAGCATCTTTGTCCTCGACTTGTGGATTATTTGACAATCGTCGGAGCGAAGCCTTACACCTCGGGGAGAGGGCTTGCTCCGGTACAGGTAAGATTTTATTTAAGAATATAATACATTGAGGTTTTTCAGGAAAAACTTAGGAAGCGCCATTCATCACAAAATGTGATCAATAAAAACATATTTATAACTGCCGTTTTAGTCCGGGTTAGCCTTTGAAAAATTGGTTGGTCTTCCTAAGTCCCAGCTTTCTCTTTTCAAAACTTTGACATTTAGTCGTTATTTTTATTCTCCTAAATCTACTTTTGGACTTACGTAGGAGAAGGTAGTCTATTTGAAGTGCCTGCAAAGTTTCAAGACTTTTCTAAAATGTATCATGGAAAACAGCTTGATCGACATATCGCCATGATTGATGACAGACATGTATGTCCGATTATATGTACACAGGCGCCAGAGCTCCTCCGTCGCTATCCGTTGACGGACCACGATGATTTCCCTCTACCCCTGGATATGGTTTACTTCTGTCAGCCGGAGGGCTGCGTGTCCGTGGGCCCGCGACGCGCTCCCGGACACGCGGCCAACCGGGACACCACCTCATTCGTCTTTACGCTTACTGATAAGGACTCCGGTAAGTCTAACTACTTGTAGTAGTTAAATAAATAAATGTAGTGACTGTAGAGCTGTAGGTTATCCAGTTATTAATTGATCGCGTGATTTATCAGTAGTTGTCTTCAGATGTCATCTGGGGTGACCATATTTCTCTTGTGCTTTTCTTCAACTGATTTTGTAGCTTTCATGGGCTGATGAGTACTACAACACATGTTATGGTTCCCACGCACATAAGCAATGCCTACAAAACTGTAGGCGGGGAAACCAACCTAACATAAAATCTCGCCTCGTTTCCCCAAAGAGTTAGGCAACGGTGTACCCAGTCCCATAGTTGGAACCCACATTTTTCTAGTTATGTTTTAAGTCCTATGTAATAGGAGCCAAGCCTATTGCCAGCAATCCTGCTGCTACAGAAAAAATTCTAATGGAAAAATCCAATAACACTGCTCGACCTGGAAATCGAACCCTCAGCAGTATGTAACATAACAAATATGAACCCTCAGTAGTAGTGCTTGCGACCACTAGATCAAAGAGATCTTGGTCTCGGTTGATCTATTAACTGTATTTATAGGTATTATTATAATACGGTATCACTGAATGAATTTGAATTCGTCAGGTAAGACACGTTTCGGCGTATGTGTGAACTTCTACCGCGCGGTGGAACGTGCGCCCGGCACGGGGCCGCAGCGCGGAGTGTTGCGTCGAGAGTCATGGAGGAAGTCCATCGAGAAGAGCTCAGATTCTGCATTCTCTAGGTGATAATTACCATCTCATTACTTATGTTAATGTACAGTGATGCTAAAAACGTCTTCAGGGATAAGATCAACTGGTCTGATTGATTCGAAGTTTGGTATTCTGTTACTTCATCAATATTGCAACGATTTGGTAAGCTTGACCTGATGCTGCGGGAGCTGAATATTTTACAGGATAGATGGTGACCGGGTCTGATGATTGAGCAGGAAGAAGAGTACAAAGGGCTTCTCAATTTACACTTGTTTATTAATAACCTCATCCATAACATCCTGGCGGGTAATGGTCTAATACCTATCCTGATAGACCTGTAACTGACCGAACACCAAACGTATTGATCAGTCATTCCTGATTCCTGTGGCTCCTGTTGTGTTTGTTTATTTATAGTCCAAATCTCTTGATTTGGACTATAAATAAATAGAAAAGATAGATAGATAAAATCTTTATTGTTACACCATAAACAAGAAAGCTTAAAATTAAAATACAATTACAACAAATACAAATAATGTAACAATTGGCTAAGAATGATCTCTTCCAGACAACGAGAGTACAGTAAATCACATTCACAATAATAATAAAAACCCTATTCCCACGGCATTAGCGCTAGGGCTCCATGTAGGCTGCATCGCGTATTGCGCGTACTCTAGAGCAAGCATTTGTTGCAGCGACTACAGGAGCAGTGCGGTGGCGCCGAGCGACTCCGAGCGCGACTGCAGCGTCCGGCCCGCGCCCGACTCCGAGAGCGGAGGGGAACAGGAACCCAGCCCGCGAGCTGCTAGGAAACGACAGGTTGGCTTCATAAACTATACCTATAGCTTCATACACATAAGCGGCATTGGTTTTTTTTTTTGGCCCAGGCGGCCCCCTGCTAAAGAGGCCTACCACTACATGCTGTTAGAAACTTCGTGTCTTATGTTCTAATTCTAAGACAGCAACTGTCAACGCGTGGACGGCTAACACAGAAAGACGGTTGGCTTGTCGACGACAAAGTACCGCTCGTGTATCTTAGCCCAAATATATTTATATATAGGTTGAGGGGTTACCGGCTTAGAATGGTACCTCAACCTCTCTACCCATGGTTGCCGTAAGAGCCTGCTAAGGGTTATGAGATCCAGAGGACGGGCAGCAGCGTCTTTTGCGTAAAACCATCAAACTACGCCCGCCAACCCGCCTGCCAAGCATGACGAGTAATGGCAACAACCAAGGGCGTCGCCAGCCGATGATCAAGCCCCCCCTTGATGCTAGTCAAGAAATTTCTACCCAAACCCCCATTTAGGTAGAATTTCCTTGGGGCTAGTAGAAGTATAGAGGATGGGAAAAGTATGTAGGTACAGTCGGGAGCATTGTCAAGCAAGTGAAAACTTCAAGGTGGTTTTGACAGTACAGACATAATGTGACTTGTATTTTTATAGTTTCGTTGTGTAATTTATTCACCATCAAATATTTTAGTTTTATTCGTGTTACTAAAACATCGTTTTCAAGTGTTTTCAATAAACATATTTTTTGTAATTTTTAAGTAAATAAAATGTAAATAAACCTAAAATAGGTCAATTTTATGTGAAAATGGTGTTTTAAAATATAATTGCATGATATACCATTGTTGGGTAAAAATTCCTTCAAATTGTAATTGCAATGTCCAAAATGTAAATTTTCCAATTATTATTATAGCTACAGAAACTTAATTGTAGAAATAAAATTCTACAGGTATTTGTCCACGGAGAGCGCAATTCTAAGCCTTAAGCATACTGTCAGGTATTATACAGAGAGAAGGACACCAATTTATGCGTGTTTCCTCGATTTGTCAAAAGCCTTTGACATGGTATCTTATGACATACTATGGAAAAAGCTGAGTGAAACACGCATGCCAAAGGAAGGTATCTCTTTGCTCAGTTACTGGTACAAGAGTCAAGTAAATCAAGTGAGGTGGGTGGATAAGTTGTCAGACGAATATGTCCTAGAGTGCGGAGTCCGTCAAGGTGGCCTGACGTCTCCGTGCTTGTTTAATATTTATGTCAATGCGTTGATCGAGGAACTCAGCAGCATGCATGTCGGGTGCTACATAGATAATGTCTGTGTCAATAATATTAGCTACGCCGATGACATGGTGCTGCTGGCTCCCTCGATAAACGCGTTGAGAATGCTTGTGCGGACTTGTGAGCGGTATGCGGCTGAGCACGGTCTTAGGTATAACGTGAGGAAAAGCGAAATGCTTGTTTTCAAAGTAGGGACTAATAAGCCTGCAGAGGTTCCTCCCGTTATGCTTGATGGTGAGCGGTTGAAAGTCGTTGACAGGTTCAAGTACCTGGGTCATATGATCTCTGACGACCTGAAGGCACTTTGGACATAGAAAGAGAGCGCAGGGCATTGGCGGTGAGAAGCAATATGCTGGCCCGTAGGTTTGCTCTGTGTACTAAAGTTGTCAAACAAACTCTTTTTAGGGCATACTGCCAGTCCTTTTACTCGAGCAGCCTATGGGTCCGGTATACGCAACGAACCTATAATGTTCTGAGGGTGCAATATAATAATGCTTTCAGAGCGCTGTTGGGGCTACCACGATATTGCAGTGCATCTGGCATGTTTGCCGCCTCGGATCTTATTGCATGGAAGCCATTCCATGCAATAAGACGAAAGAAGGTAGCCTCCATTTTCAGTCGTCTACGTGGTAGCGCCAACAGAGTTCTGGAAATGATTGCATCCCGTCCAGATTGTCCCATCCAGAAATTCTGGGTGAATATTGTGACAGGGGCTGTCAAGTAGGTAAGAACATAGTATGTAAGTTAACCTAACACTAGTATTAAGTTTTATTTTTACTAACACTTGTTACTAACATAGTTTTTTAAGAATTGTAACTAACACGCTATGGATCTGAATGATCTGAAATAAAAGATTTTTATTTATTTATTTGCCTGTATACAATTATAATTAAATTTTTTTATGAAACAGAAAAGCGCTGCAATCCTACAATTTTGTAGATTTTTTACATTTATGTAGATTATTTTTTTATGAAATAGGGCCCAGATGGTTCTGTATTTAAAAATACGTGTCTATCGTATGGCGGCACTTGAATGTAAACATTGACAAAAATAAAGGCTACATTTCTTCGATTCTCTAGGGGGGGCAGCTGGCCCCCCTGCCCCCCCTTGGCGCCTTGACGCCCTTGGCAACAACCCCCCTTATGGGGGAGACTTTTGTTCAGCAGTGGACTTCCACGCCTGGATGATGATATTTATAATACCTACTTAAATTTATAGTTTGCTATTCAATTACATTTAAATTCAATTCATTTATTATTACATTATATAAACAGAGATTAAGTCAAACAATTATATTGTCAAAGTCGGCTTCAAAGCTTTTTTACACTATAGCAACATTTTACCTTTATTGTTCTGTTAACAGTGTCACCATAGTGGTAAAACAAAGGCGTGACCAAAGCCCACCAAATCCGTTAAGTTCTTAGTAAATGAATGACAACGTCTTAATTTTGTTACAGCGCGTACGAAATCATTCATTAACATCCCTGTGTCTCCTGTCACATCACCCGTTCTTCTCAACGTTCCGAGAGTGCCTGTTTATACTGAAAAAGCTGATCGACGCGTGCAACGAGTCTTCTAGTCCACGTCGAGTGGGGGGATCGAGACAAGTGTTGAGGTAACATTGTATTATAGCCTTAGTCTAAGTTCCACCACCTAACTTTAATTTAACTAAAGCTTAACTGTCTGTCTTATCTCTGGTTAAACTAATACTATAAGCTCGACAGAAAAGAGTAGAAACGGAACCATTTTAGGTGTTGATTCAATTGTTTTTATTGTTGAAAAATACATTGCGCCCGTATTGCAGTTGCACTATTTTAATAATTGTTATAAGTGACAACAAAATAAACGTTAATATTATTCTAACCAGACATCGGTCAATAGAGCATCACTTATTGTTAAAATTTGTTGTTGCAACTGAGTCTTAGTGTTTTATACGTACCATAACACATACCATATCGCAGCGATTATACGTGTGTGTCTGTGTGTATATCTGTGGTATCGTAGCTCCTCAACGAATGGACCTATGATTGTATATTTATTTGAAAGCTGATGATTGTGATGGTTTTTAATGACTTTTATTGGTGACTTTAATTGTATGTATATTATTCTATTCACAGGGATACAGTATGGTCAGTGTTAACCGGGCAAGCGTACGACAACACGCCCACCATAGTCCTCCACGACGTAAAGGAAATAGAGACGTGGATATTAAGACTTCTGTCCGCGCCAGTACCAGTTCCAGGCAACACTCGGGTGGAGTTAGAAGTACTGTCGCCGACAGCTCACGCGCCGTTGTTATTCGCTTTGCCGGACCACACTCGTTTCACGCTTGTTGACTTCCCCTTACATCTGCCCTTGGAATTGTTAGGTACCTATATTTTTATTTATTTTTAAGGACTCCCAATTTGGGATATACCTACTAAGATACATCATTTTTATAACTATGGAAGTTTTGTTAATTAGTTTTGTTATTTAGTAAATGCCCCTCTATTGATCTGTGTTCATATTGATCACATCTTACAAAGTTTAAAAAAAGGTGTAGTAATGCTTAAGGGGGTGTAACTACCTGTTAAACAGAACAACTTTTTAATTAAAGAAAGATAAAAATGCTGGTTAATTTGTATTGACAGTCGAATTTTTTATACTTTTGAAAATCTTTTACTCTCAACCCAAGTATTACTACACCCTTTTGGAGTTTGTATAGCTGAACAATTTTCTACAGACTCAAATTTTAGCAAAATCTCCAAACTTTCTCTTTAAAAGAAACTTCTTCCAACAGGAGTGGAAACGTGCCTCAAGGTCTTAACTCTAATCATACTGGAGAACAAAGTGGTGGTACAATCCCGCGACTACAACGCTCTATCCATGTCGGTGATGGCGCTAGTTTGTATGCTGTACCCGCTGGAGTACATGTTCCCGGCTATTCCTCTCCTGCCGGGGTGCATGAGCTGCGCTGAACAACTGCTGCTCGCGCCTACGCCTTTCCTCATCGGAATACCTGCTACATTTCTCACTTATAAGAAGAACTTTAGGTAGGTAAACTTTAAGGTGCCTCAATAAGAGGCATATTAAACCAAACCTGACAATATTTACATTGTCCTTTATATTTATTATTGTTGTTTTCATGCATGGAAGCTTTAGCCATTGCTTATCTATTGTGACAGCCCGTATGGATTTTATTAGTTTTTTTTATTTTTATGATAGTGAGAGACAAGACGAGCAAATCAGGTGCCTGATGGTAAGCATCATGATTGCCCATATCAGACACAGTGCCACCCAGTGTTTTAAAGTTCACCCTGAGATATGAGTTGTTCTCTGTTTACTGCTTAAGCCCGCTTAATCTAGGAATTTCCAGATGTTACTGGAAATTATGTGTTTAATCTCATTTGGGCGTATCATTTGTCCCAGATGGACACTTTCTTTTCTACACTGTTATAGATATTTTATCTGATATAATCATTTTATGGATCAGCTTCAGTAATTATTCCAAAATGAAAATAAGCTGTCAGTTGTGTGCACAGACCAAGAAAAACCGCCTTGAAAACTGGCTCGCTTAGTTTCTCCAATGGTAAATTTAGAAGCATTACAATTCGAATATTCTAGGCAGTAGTTGGACCAAAAAATTTTCATGTGCGGCTGTGAGTCAAATCGCTTACGGTTTTATAGAGATACATGGGCCGTTAGATCTCTGTTCGTTCTAAACAACCAATAACACTTCTCAGGTTACCAGATGACATTTGGCTAGTTGATCTAGACGCCACTAAGCTAATATCTCCAACCGGCGCTGACCAGGACTTACCCCCACTACCGGAACCTGAAGGAACCGTCCTGAAGAACCATCTCAAACAGGTAACGTATCTTATTATTACCATGAATGTTACAATGTGTGTTACATCTGATTTTACTCACTTAATCTTTCTTTGATACGCACTCGTGGGCGCATTTTATCGATGTCGCTATAAGCTGCTGTGTCAAGTAAACATTTTGTAATCTTATATCTTTACACATTTCTACTTTGATACGTACTTTTGATTCTCAACCTTGTAGTTTGTTCGGAAAACCAATCCAAATTAATGAAATACGAAAATACTTTAAGAGCGAGTGATAATAATTCCGAATACACTATAAGAAAGCGCGTCTACCAAACTTAAAGGTACTTATGTTTTGACTTTAATTTGTCCTAAAATAAAGTACTGTAGATATAAATATTGTGTATCGGCAAACAACGAAAATTAGTATGTACTTGAAAACCGTGTGAGCGGAGACATAATATACCGTCAAAACCGAGCAAAATAAGAAGTTCGTCTATACCCAATATTTTTTATACAGATGTGTTCTTTATATTTATGGAATAATAGTCCGTTTCAATTACAAAGAGAATATCGGCCATGAATCCTGGGTATTATTTATTGTGAATTGTGAACAAAAACTAAATGATTGTCCCATCCAGTAGCTTTACAGTATCTCTTTCTTAAGTTCTGCCTGTTTACTAAATTTTGTGGTACATGGTAGAGTGAGACTCGTGTCAAGCTATCTCGCTCTATCTTGTATAAAATGCAATGGCCGTTTTTCTCTCTACATTTGGAATAGATATGAGAGACATTAGTATAATCTGTCTTAGTGCCATCAGATATGCAAAAAGTTTGGTTGTCGCGCAGAACAATTTGAACTCTAACTCGAAAACACTTATACTTTCAAGTTTGAAGTAACTCTAACTTTCTCCCTCACTCCTCCCTGTCGTTGCCGTTGCTAGGCTGTGCAACTCTTGGGCAGTGCCGGATTCCGTGTAAATATCTACTATCATTTATTACATTGCACACTTTGACTTTTTATTCACGACACTTGTTACAGGGGTATGTGGGCCGAATTTAAACTTATTTGATATACTTCACCTTATAATTTAAGCAATATAATATCGCATCACTTCCAGTGATGGGTGATCGTCGATTTTTTCGCTAAAAATTTAAAATACTATGCAGACTCTTAATTAGTAAAAGAGACATAGATATATTTTTTTACACTGCGCTATCGATTGAACTGTCATTTATGAACTGTTTATATTTCTATATCTGTTACTCACACGGGATCCGTCATACCTACCATTTCTTGAGTTAGAAAATCGTACACATATCGCTTATCACTGATTGCCAGTGCGGCAATGGGATATTATTTGCCCTATAATATGTATTATAACTTACTGCATTTTCCAATATAATATAAAGTTATTGTATATTGTATTAACTCAAGAACAAAAGTAAATGATATCTCTTAACAGAAAATTCGGCGCACACCTCTCCCGACTGAAATACGTGTTATCTAAACCAAGCAATAACTTACACTTTATTTCACCCTTTCATAATTTTCCTGTTCCAAAGCTAACACAATTTCAGTCTTAATATTTGTGATTATTTTCGCAGCATGCGTTTGACTGTTGTTATGTGCTACATTTAGATATTTATGCTATTATAAGCTATTTTAAAAAGTTATCATATCGGAATTGCTAATACAGTACACTAAATACCTGCGGGCTGTACGGCTCGAAGTAGTACCTTTTGCCTTGAAACCGGGATGTGAGTACATAATAGGCTAAATAAGATGAGTAGAAGACGATTTACCTTTATAGCATCGATTTTTCTTGTAAATAAGCCTTAATAAAAAGCACTCGAACAAGTTGTATTCTACGTATAATCTATGAAATGAAAATATTTGTTGTATTGTGGTAACCGTTGATTCTGTTGGTGTCAGGCGTTAAGTAGTTTGACGAACAGCGCGGCGGAGCAAGCGGCCGCCAACTTGTTGCCATCCAGAAGAGACAGCGTCGGTGGTGCTACACTCAAGTGAGTCTACTTTACTTTATGGTTGGTTTTACATTAACTATCGTTGGTTAATCAAGTTCAGAGCAACTAACCCCATAATTGGATGATTCATGTTTGAAAGCAAATCGAAAAATGATATTATTATTTATTGGTGTGCTGTTGTGGATATATTGTGTTTTTTTTATTTGATCCTGCGGGGCTACAATTAAATATTTTTATGTAAAAATTGAATCAAATTAATATTAGGAGTTACGAAAGAAAATTAACCAAATCAGAATCAAAAATAAAATGATACGAGGATATGCGCGAAAAGAACAACAGGTGCATTCTGTTCGTGGAAGGCGAAAATATTACGATAGATCAAACTCAAACTCAAACTCAAACAGATTTATTCAAATAGGTCATAATCTGACACTTTTGCACGTCAATAAAGATAAACAGTACTGAGTCTACCGTGCGTTCGGAAAGATACCTCTACAAGAAGAACGCACAAGAAACTTGTAGGGCTTAATTTTATCAACAGATAGTTTTACAATATTTGGTTTGGTTACATTCGTTTTCTTTAAAGGTGCCGCGAGGCGGCTATGCAGAAGTTTCCAGGCATCTTTGTCCTCTATGTACTGGTTGACTTTATAATAAGCCTTCTTTAGTAAAGTAGATTTTATATAGGTTTTGAATTTACCCTCTGAGAGCCCAGTTATCTCTTTTGGGATTTTATTATAGAAACGTACACTATTTCCTAAGAATGTCTTTTTATTTGTTTTAGATAATCTAAAGCTAGGTGCAGCTATTTTGTATTTATTTCTAGTATTAAAATTATGAAGGTCACTATTTAATTTGAATTTATGTAAATTTTTACGCACATACATGATGTTCTCATAAATGTATAAGGATGGTAGGGTCAGTATGTTTATATCTTTAAATAATTCCCTCAGGGATTCGCGTGGACGCATCTCATAGATGGCACGAATCGCACGTTTTTGTAGTATAAAGATAGTTTCTATATCTGCGGCTGACCCCCACAACAGAATCCCATAAGACATCAAGCTATGGAAATATGCAAAGTACACTAATCTCGCCGTGGCTATATCTGTTAGTTGCCTAATTTTATAAACCGCGTAAGCTGCAGAGCTTAGTTTCCCTGAGAGCTCGGTGATATGAGTGCTCCATTGCAGTTTAGAGTCTATATTTATGCCAAGGAACAAAGTTGCATTGTCAATAACGTATCAATGTCGTAGTACTCTACAGTTTAGGTAAGGCCTTTTAAAAGCCTCTCGGAGAAGTTTATGGTAGTAGTTTGCCGCCCGGCTCGCACTCTAACCTATCGCACGTTATCTAGCATATTTTCTGAGAATTTTGCAACGAACATTGACCTCTACATCATCAAAATTCATATCATTGACCCACAAGGTGGACAGACGATCTGATAAGGACGGCAGGAACACGCTGGAGGCGGGCCGCTTACAACCGGACTGGATGGAAATCTATCGGGGAGGCCTATGTCCAGCAGTGGACGTCCTATGGCTGAAATCATGATGATGATTGACCTCTAAGCGATCCTATAATCTGCATAAAATATACAGCCGTATTTACAGGCGTCTAAATAAGAGTAACTGCCTCGGTGGCGTAGTGGGCGCATGCTCGACTGCCAATCAAGAGGTCCCGGGTTCGATCCCCAGGTCAGGCATAGTGTTAAATATTGGATTTTTCCATTAGGAATTATCTCAATAGCTGCCTGGAGTCTGGAACTGTGCCCGGTATATGGCAATAGGCTCGCCCCCTATTACATGGGACCAATAACATACTGGCGAAATGTGGGTGTATCTACTATGGGACTGAGTCCTGGGTACACCTCTGCCTACCCCTTCGGGAAAAAGGCGTGAATGTATGTTTATGTTATGTAAATAAGAGTAACACACGACAAACAAACAAACAAACAAACAAACTCACACACGCAATAAACAAATTCGACGAGTTTCAACAACTAATATCTCAGAATGACAGGCGCAGTGCAGTGCCGTGCAAAATTTTGAATTTTAAAACCCTGGGTGGCACTGTATGGGTAATCATGATGCTTACCACCAGGCACCTGATTTGCTCGTCTTTTCACTCACTACCATAAAAAAAGTAGCACGTTTGTCTGGAAGAGATCGCCTTTAGCGATAAGACCGCCATTTGTCACACTGTTGTTGTTTAGTTTTAAGATTGATAGTTTATCTATGTACATATGTGTATATGTATGATGGCCGTCGACCACCCAGGGTCCATCCCAGCACATTCCGTTCCCCGAGCTCGGGCGCGCAGTCGGCGCCGCACAGCTCGCCCGAGAGCCGGCGCGTGTCGGCGGCGCACACGCCGCAGCGACACTCGCTGCACTCGCCGCACTCGCCGCACTCGCCGCACTCGCCGCAACCGATCAACCCGCTCATATGTGGCAGCGATGTTGACTCCGTCGATGTCGCCACTAGGGTCGCTATGGTAACACACACACACACATACACATACCCGTTCGGGTAAAAATTCAAAATTATCTTTATTTGACTTAAGCAAAATTGGTTTATAAACAGTGTGAACGATAAGGCACAGAAAGCAGAGTTACTATACCCTCTGTGCCAACCAGGCTGTCAACCATCTTTTTTTAGAGTAGGTTTATGGTCAATCCTGATTTCATAAGTTGCGGAAGGCCTGCTGAAGGCTTTTGAATTTGTTTACCGGAATTAGTATAGTACCTAATGAAATGGCATGAATAGAACTTACAATTTCTATTGTAGGTCCGGTTCTTCAACTCTCAGAACATTCTGGCTAACTTCATGGAGCACACGCGAACTCTTCGTTTGTACCCGCGGCCTGTCGTCGCCTTCCAAATTAACAGCTTCCTGAGATCCAGACCAAGAACTACCTCGTTCTTGAACAAGTTTGCTAGGACACAGGTAAATAATTTTTTTTTATTTTTATTTATTACTTTTGACGGACTTATCATAAAGTAAGGCTGAGCATGCATATAATGCTTGTTGGTCTAGTGCGAAGTGATGGGTGTGTTAAATATTAGTTAGGTAACATTTTAATTTTATCTTTTGTGTAGAATAGAATAAGTAGTAACATAGATTAAGCCCATTGTACACTATAGACTCTGTCCGAAATTAATTGATTTTTTTTTGAAATTAAAATGTCTTAGAAATAAAATGTTCGAGATATCGAATCAAAGTACTAGGTAACACTATAATGGCTCCGCGTAACGCACGTCGGCGAAAATATGTCAAAAGTTATAACTACAGTTCCCGCGTTATTAACGGAGTCGTCGCGTCGGGCAATAAAATAGTAATCAGTCTATCTCGCACGCACATATTGGGCTTATAGAGCGTCATAATAACGAGCGAGATGGACTGATTTCTATGATTTATGGTCCGACAACTCAGTTCATAACGCGGGCACTATACCTATGATAAGTTCCTCTGTGCGTATTTTTCCAGCCTTAAGACTTTTGATAACGTTGCTTAAAAGTTTGATTTTTTCATAGCGTCATGGTTCAATGAATATCAAATACGATAAACAAATAAATCAAATATAATAAACTTGTTCCGTACGGGGATGGATGAATAATAATCTGACTCCAATTGATTAAAATAAACTGTATTGAGCTTTTACAATGGATGCCGCGGCCGGTTATAATGAATAATATGATGCGTGTGCGCTTGTCGGCGATCCGTGAGCAAGTGGTAGTGGCGGGCGTCCCTCCCCGTCCCGCGCCTCACCAGAGGCACTAGTGATGTGCCGCAACATCCTCCGGGGCCTTGGAAGCTCCTGCTTCCAAAGTGAGAGCTGCTGCAGGCTTCAGCAAGGGGCAGAAGTGGCTAACACCTCGGCGGTAGGTGTCAGAGGTAGCTCCTCTCGAGCTATGCTCCATCCATGCCTGAGAACAGACTAATTATGCGCCCTAACTTCCATTGCATGGGTGGGGCGTATCGTCTATTAAATAGTATAAGGTCTCCAGGCTGTGTAGGTAGGCTGGGATCCATTATTTCGTCGTTGCTGGAGATCTGATATATTCCAGCTGCCGAAGAAGAAGAAGTGATCTGCATTGTTGAAGCCGGTCTGCTCCAAGTTCTGTGACGGTATAGACGTCAATGGTCTTCCTACTGGAAAGTGCCCTGGGGTTATGGGATAAAGGTGAATAAGATAATAAAAGACAAGTAAAGGCGGACCATTCAGGATTGCCTTGATCTGACTGAACAGAGTTGCCAGTGCCTTAAACGTTAAATGCATCTGCCCTAGAATGCGTCTAAGATGATGATTGGCTGATCGAACACATGCTTCGACATGTCCACCAAGTGTGGGAAATAAGCTGGCTGGAACTGTAATTGAACATCCTCTCCGGAAGAAAACTCTTTCATTTCATCAGCTCTATAAGTTAAAAGATCTCCTGATTCCCTTGTGGCTCCAACGACTGTTGTCACAAAAGAATTCTATGGGATTCTCTGCGAGAGATACAAGATGAAAGCATCCTTTGACTGCTTCAAAGTGCAGACATTTGTGCCTAACACAACCAACTGAAGATGACATTTCGTTATATTAACATTCGACGATGATACACATATGACGATGATACATTCGACAAACGAAGAACTCTAGAGACATATAACACAAGTTATCGAAAGAAAGAGCGAATTCGTCAGGCTGTAAAATACCTACTCTCTTATAATATTGATATTTCTACAATTATTGTAAATGAAACGAAGCAAATAAGGCAATCAATTTAAATTGGAATATCGATTATTATCAATTAATATATTTTAACTATTTTCATCATCATTATCATGTTTTGTCAATATTATGGATTAAAATTTCTGGTAATTTATTAATTAATTTTATTGTGATTAAAGGACGGCCATAGAGCAAGAAGGATTTTAGGACCAGTCCACCAAATATCTCAATTATTATTATTTATGAGGTCCACGTCACATAAAGCTAGGTCAGCTGGGTTGAGGTGAGTGGGAACATGATGCCATTACAATACACCATGCGAGTACACATCGCAGGGCGCGTTCCACGACGTCCGCGAACTGCGGGCCCAAATCACATAACACAACTCCAAACGTATAATAGTAGTCTTACTGTGACGTCACCTCGTCTAATTGATAGATTTTGTATAAAAGTTCAATGTACTACTACTTAACTAGGTTCCTTACATAGGACATGCCTAGGAACTGAGATACTGATAACATTATCATCATGATCCCCCTCAACCTCACTTTCTGCCGTAGTTATAATTGCGTGTGTTTCTGATGTGCTTACAGCCTGAGAACGCTCTTTATGCAAAAGAGAATTATGACGCTCTTTACAAGAAGAACAAGGACCCAACCTGCATTGACGAGAAGAGTGACCTTTGCGCAGACAGTTGAGGCATAACTTCAACCGCAACACGTGGGCGATCCGCTCGTCAACGGGCATGCCCAAGAAGGAGGAGCAGTCTTACAGGCGATGGCTGCCGTTGCAGAGGACACACGACATAGAAGACGGTGCAGATGAGGCTGATACTGCAAAGGATTTCATGTTAGACCTTTCAGATTTATGGAAAGAAGACGAGTGTGATTCGACTTTATTATGGCTGTGTTGTTCGGGCTTATTATGATGAATGGATTCTAGAACATCCGAACGACTTTTCAAGATCTGGAAGAAATCATTTAAAGAAGGACTAGCACTGAGGATATTTTTATGTTCTTCCCATTTGATGCTAGTGAAGCTATCAAGTTTTGCTGCGACCAAATAAATAATTAGCGAGTCCCATGATTCAGTTTTTTCACCCAGCGTATTTAATGCGCGTAAATTCTTAGAAACATGATCAATGATGAATCGTATGCCCTTAGCAGAATTACGCTGTACTGGCTGGATGTTAAACAAAGAATGCAAATGGTTACTGATAAGCTGCTTAACATTGTTGTATCTCTCACAGAGGAGACCCCAAGCTTTCTCGTAGTTAGCAGAGCTAACCTCCAAATTGCTGATAACGCGAGAAGCTTCTCCTTCAAGATAAGAGTTCAAGTAATAGAATTAATGTATTGGTTCAATTCTGTCATTATTATTGATAAGTGCAGTAAATGTGTCCCGAAATTCGAGCCATTTCAAATAAGTTCCATCAAAGTTTGCAATTTTTATGGTCGGCAATTTAAAGCCCATAGCACTATAATTATTGTGTTTACATGAATTGTCACAAGCTGAGTCACCACTTTCAGATTTGTTAGTTTTGAATTTATTTTCATGCTTTTCCAAAAAACACTGAGTGTGTGCAATTAATGAAGAAATGTCGGATTCAATGCTTTCCCTAATATCTAATTCACTATCTAAATTGTATTGATTCAATGATTCTATTTCAGACTGTAATTCTTCAAAGTGCGTAAACATTTCACGAAATCTCTCAAATCGCTGGTTGACTGTATAGTACTCAGTTCTCGAAATAGATTCAGCATTAATGAATGAAGATAAAAAAGTTCTATACTTTGTTATGCGACCTTTTATGGAACTTCGTTTTGCATTTAAATCTTTAAAATCGAGATTAACATTCGTTTGAGGAATATTTAACGTTAAAGCACTTTCTGAAGGCGATTTAGAGACTTGTTCACCACTTTTAGACATATTGATTATAAAAAAACTACAGTAACTGAACCAAAACCAAATAAAATGTTAAAGTGAAATAATAAAGTAATAAAACGATACGTAATTAAGCCAGTTTACGCCCCAACACCTGGTAGGTACTCGCTCGGCGGCCGCCGGTGCTGATAAGGATCAGCCGATGCACCCGAGAACAATAGCGAGCGGCGAGCGGCTCGTCAGCGAAGCTTGGACCCTGGAATGCAAGGGCAAAACTTTAAGAAGTGGATAAAAACTAGAATAAATCGATGGGAAAGCTATCACGAATGCTAAAATGATATTCATAGGAAAACAGAAGAATGACTTGCGCGTATAATAGTTGGCAGTTGAAATTCAAAATGGCTTGCACTTCAACGGAAATTTTACAAGCGACAGAAAGATAGATTGGAAGAATGAAATTAAATGTGCAATAAAACAGATGAAATAGCGCCTTTTGATTATAATAGCGTATTTTGTATGATTTATAAGTATGTAGGTATGTCAATGGGCTGCGCGGCAATGGCGTGAATAGTTGCAAATAAACGAAAAAAGAAGCAGTGGCAATGCTATTCAGGCAAACAAAGCTGGAAGAAATCACTGTGGGAAGATTTGAAAAGGATAGATAGGTATATAACGGGCACTTTCCTGGCTAAGCTGTAGCTGCGGCGCGGCGTTACGTCGACTGACCGGCTGGCTTCAAGCTGGATAATTCACCGTCGTATTTCTTGTATCTTGTCTCTTGTTTGCTGGAAATCTTCGACCGAGGACCGTTGCGTAAAATTCCAACAAACGGTCGTAGCAAATTCAAACGGTCGCGTCGCTCGTTCGACCGGTTTGAACTATAACGTAGATATTTCTTCCTTCCAGTGTATTTTCTTCGTAGCTGGATCACGTCGGTGGTCACCAATGTTCCGTACGGGGATGGATGAATAATAATCTGACTCCAATTGATTAAAATAAACTGTATTGAGCTTTTACAATGGATGCCGCGGCCGGTTATAATGAATAATATGATGCGTGTGCGCTTGTCGGCGATCCGTGAGCAAGTGGTAGTGGCGGGCGTCCCTCCCCGTCCCGCGCCTCACCAGAGGCACTAGTGATGTGCCGCAACAAACTTGATACATAATAAGGACGCGACAGACTGACAACCGAGTGATTTTATAAGGGTTCCTTTTTTCTTTTTGATATTCGGAACCCTAAAGTAACGTTTTTGAATTGATATCCGTAGGCGGTGGAGTTCCTAGCCGAGTGGTCGTTAACTCCATGTAACGTGGCCTTCCTCCGAGTGGGTACAGGGGTGCTGGACCCTCGCCAAGTGGGGGACAAGCCCAAGTGGTTCGCGGACTCACTCCGTCCCGTGCGGTTCGCTGTGTGGGACGACGGATCCTCGCTTAATGGAGCCCTGAGGCAACTGCAGAGGCATGAGAACCAACCCACAGGTAAATAGAGCCTTTTTATAAACATAATTTTAACCATGAACCTAGAAAAAAGGCGGATGGAGTCTTCTAAAACAAAAAGTGAAGCACCGTAGCAAGCCAGCTCGCACACTTATTTGGGGAGGTCTACCTTAAGTGGAAGGTAAGGATTTTGGTACTAAAAGCTCGATCAGTAACCGCTAAAGCTAACCCCTAACTGCTCGTGTGCATGCACACATACATTAAATGTATGCGTGCCGTCGTGTTTGTATTAGCGAGTTGGCTTACTATGGTGCTTCACTTTTTGTTTATGAAGACTCCGTCCGCCTTTTTTTCTAGGTTTATGGTTTAAACCTAAAAACTCTTTTATTCACATATTTTTATTTACTGTATAGTGTGTTCGACCAGAGGAATACTGATATAATTTCCTAGCGCTTGATTCGTCAAAAAACTGGGGAAGTGTGGGTGTACCTAATACGGGAATGGGTCCAGGGTACACCTTTGCCTACCCCTTCGGGTAAAAGGCCTGATGTTATTTATGAATCGTGTAACAAAAATCCAATGTAAACTCGCTCTTTTATATTTTTGTTTGATCACGCCCATTTAGCAAAACAATATTTACTTTTTCCTTGTTTCGGCGAACAGACTATATCGATAATTAAAAAGAACATTCAATCAATAAAATAACCTTATTTTCAATGCCGTTAAAGTTCATTATTATTGGTTCATTAGTTAGTTATTGACAGCCTCGTTGGCCCAGATAGTAGTAACTCTGCTTTCTGTGCCGCAGGGCCCAGGTTCGATCCCCGGCCAGGTCAAACATTTGTGTGCATGAACATGTCTGTTTGATCTGTGTCTGGGTGTTATAAGCTTATATAAGTATGTATATCAGTCATCAGTTACCATAGTACAGGCTTCTAGCCTAGTTTGGGATCAGATGACCGTGTGTGGAAGTTGTCCCATATTATTATTATTATTATTTTAATTGAGTAGATGGTTAAATATATTTTTTGTTTCAGATGAGAGCGGCTCGGATTCGGAAGGAGCTGAAAGTACAAGCTCATCTTATTCATCTCTCAGCGACTTTGTCTCTGAAATGGTTTCATCAGACTTATCGCCGGGTATGTATATATGAATATAGTAAAGTTTATACTGCCTCTAGTGGTCGCAAGTGTGGTTCTGGGTTCGATTCCAAGGTATTATTACATTTTTCCATTAGGGATTTCTAAGCCTTTAGTCTAGATTTATGCTAGGTGAATGTTTCCCCTATTAGACTGGGTATACCTCTACTATTAACCTTCAGGAAAACAAGGCTAATAATTCTAACGTGAAATGAGCTGGTGTTTAACATTGATTTAAAGAAAAGGGGAGATGAGGTTTCTGGCTTCTCGAAAATGGAAAGCTCAAATTAGGTCCCATTAGGTCCACGTACGTCAGTAAAGTGGGGTCGTAATAGCGACTAATATTGTTGTCTCGTTCGCTGTTCGTTCTTTAGTGTTCAAACTGCACACTGAGCAAATAGCACGTGCCAGTTATTGAATAAGCGCTGGGAGAACGCACCCTATCTTCCCTTTTCTTTAAATCAATGGTGTTTAAAATAAATTTAATGTGTTTTCACTCCACACAAAGTAATTGGTACGTCATTGTTGCGTACCAGAGCGGGGCTAAAATAACTTTTCATCCTCTAGGGCGTCTAGGGGATATACAATTTTGTATGTTATCAACGAGATTATATTTTTTGGTGTCGCACGTAAAGGATATTAGACAAACGTTTCAATGAAATTAAAAAAATAATTTTCTCGCAGTCTTAGTTAAAAGTAGAGTGTAACACATATCTACTATTATTCCTCAGGTAATCCTCACCAACTACATGTGATAGGAGAAACATACTATGCTGCGGTTCAAGTGCCTATGACTCTGTCTTCGTCTTTGGATCCTAAAACGGTATGTTACTTATTTGTAAGGAAAATCAGTCGTAAAGCTGTTGGCTTACTATAACGTAAATCTGTTGATTTTTTATGACAACGGTGTTGGAACGCTAACGGCCCAGGCACACGACGGTCGCGAAACGTTCAAGTGGACATACTCTCATACATTTCAATACTAAGACCCATTTCCGCAAATGGTTTTATTACTATACGTTTCTATTTCGTTCAGTTTTAATGAGCCATAGATTACGTGCTTAAACTACGTTTTATTTAGACGTTTCATTTAGACGAGAGACTTTTAGATTATAACAGCAATGAACACCTACCTACCAATAGTTTTATATCTTTTCTCAATTACTTATTTTAAGATGTACATGCAACACAGTTTTGAAATTCTTAAAAATGTTATTTCTCTTATTCTCTCAATTCTTAGCTGCGTATAATATTACTTTTGATTCAGTTAAAAATTACAACATTCATTTAATTTTTTTATATGTACTTCATGATTTTGTTTTTACCCGTGAAAACTATTTAAGCTGTGTTTATTGTATTCATATTTTTATATCTTAATTATCATTAGTAAGAATCTGTCTGTTTTCCAAATAATATATATTATTGTGGTATCGTCAGGTATACAGTCCACCATCGTCACTAATGTACGGAGTGAGCGAGACAGAGACGGCGACAGCGTGGCGCGGCTCGTCGTCTCCCTCCGCCTCCCCGAGCAGCTCCGAGCGCAGCGACGGCTCGGACGAGGACGCGCCCGCGCACCTCGCCCCCGCACACCTGCCTGTTAAGAAGAGTGTGAGTACCATTACATTATACCTATCGCGCCCATTACGCGGCAGGTCAGGTGTCAATCAAGTGCCTTCAATTATGGTTGATACTGTGTAACGGATGACTTATTTCCTCGAACAATCAATAGTGATTGATGGTTACCAATTAGTTTATTTTGCACCATTAATGGTGGAAACGCAACTAGCGCTTGCACCATTTATAGGATTCATCTCCTTCCGGTTTCTTATCTACGCTCCTAGTACCTCATAGGAACGGGAACTCATCACTTTTTTCTGGCTTACTTATTAATAAATATTGTTTTCATTTAATAGTTGGGTTATATTTCTGCTTGATTGACGTCAATCATCACATTACATAATAGTTAATGTGATGATTGATGGGACCTTTATAAGGCTTTGGTTATGTATTGGACACCACACGTTTGGTTCAAAATCTCGTTCAGTATTTTTAATCTTCCCAGTGACTGAAGCAACACTGACAGCAAAACCTGTCATGTATAGGATGCCTTGGATACTTCCCTTCGGGTGAATCCTCAGTTTAATTGCACCAAACTCAAATGGTGACACATGGTGACTCGTATTTCTGAGCAAATTCACCTTCATTAATCTAAAGATGCTTGATCGTACCTAACCCTTTTTTGACAATTTGGTCCACTCGACTAGTTGTCTACATAATGATCTGAATGTCGGCAGAGCACGTCATCTTTCGCCATTACAGTCTTATCATCTGTCGTCTCTACACTTACTCCATTTTCAACATATCGTTGTTAATACAGCCCATTCGGGGTGGTATTACGAACATGCAATCGCGTAAAAACAGCAGTAAAATTTGCTGTCAAAAGTAATTATTTGTATTCCGTTTGACAGCAGACATTAAGCAATTAAACGCTTTCCACACTTCTACTTTCTAGGACGTCCAAACCTTTTTTAGCCGTTAAAATGCGTGCACACATCCCCCCGGGTGTGGATGTATATGTGGGACTCCCCTGTCGTTGCTAGCGAATACCCTCAGGACATCCCATCCAACAAACGTACAACTTTTGTGACTAGTTGTCGACGTATTAAACCATTTTCCATATGTTATTGCATTTTCTATTTGAAACTTTCTCAATGACAACCTGGAGCCTAACTGTGCCCGGTAGATGACAATAGGCTCGCCTCCCATTACAATGGATGAAATAATTGTACTGGCGAAGTGTGGGTGTACGTAACGTACGTCCGGAGTACACTTCTGCCTATCCCTTTGGGAGGCGTGATGTTATGTTATGAAAAGAGTAGAAAATAACGGCGGCGCACTGTATTTTTCAACAATAAGAACAATTGAATCATCACTTTAAATTAGTTCCGTTTTTACTATTTTCTGTCAAGCTATATTTAACTAGTCGACGTGTTGAAACATTTTGTTTATGTTTATAGGACACAGACAGCGGCAGTTTCGGTCGCGAGTCGGACTCGAACTCCACAACCACTCCTCAGACCATCGTCCGCCGAGCTCCCGACTCCAGCGCTAGCGATAGTGACCGCGCTAATACTCCTAAACATCTCGAACAACACCATACTCATGCTAGGGTAAAATTATACTAATATTATAAATCTAGGCGTCACGGTTTTATCACCGCACTGGCCATCATCGCCTGAGAGCTCATCCGCGCATATTGACACGTGGACGTCGCACACTGCGCGATTTTCCAGTTGAGCTACAACATAATATGCTCTTCAAAAGGAGAGTGAATAGAGTGTTGAAGGGTCGGCAACATACTGGCAATAATGGTGTTGCAGGTATCCATAGACGGCGGTAACCGCTTATTATCAGGCACACCCTGGAATAGCACTTTTCAGCGGGTGAAACAGGGCACAGCTAGTATTTACAATAGTATGGCCATTATTATGAGCTATTACATGTTACTAGGGGTATGGGGTTACTACCATACTATGGGCCCCTAATCAGACCTCACCCAGCACGGGGATAACCCAATTTAATAGATCCTGGCGGAGAATAGTAAATAACCGCGTATCTGATAGACCTGCAACGAAGAGGGCAAGTGCCTTCGCCCGTTGGTACTTGAATCATCTCTCATAGATGTATAATGTCAACGATGGCCACTGGATTACGTCTTTCAATAACGTGAGATTCCTAGATTACAAGATGAAAAACTTCGTCTATTCATCACAGATTTTAAACTTGCTGTGAAATTATTTACAATGACATTTTCTTCTTCATCATCATCATCGCCAGCCCATACCATACCACTGCTGGGCATAGGCCTCCTCCCTCTTGTGCCATTTGTTTCTGTATTTGGCGGATTGTATCCAGGTCTTTCCTGCGATTTTAATGATATTGTTGTCCCATCGCGCTAGTGACATGCCTTCATAATATAATTATGATATACTAGCTGTGCCCCGCTGTTTCACCCGCATTGTCATCGTTCCCGTGGGAATATCGGAATAAAAAGTACCGCATGTGTTATTCCAGGGTCTAAGCTACTTACATACCAAATTTCAGCCTAATCGGTTCAGTAGTTTTGGCGTGAAAGAGTAACAAACATCCATCCATCCATCCTCAAAAACTTTCGCATTTATAATATTAGTAGGACTTTGTCTTATGTTCGTAGAGCACAAACAGCGGGGTATCACGTCAAGCATCACAGTCATCTCTATTAGAACAGTTCGCGGCTCAAGCTAAGGAATTGGTTCGAGAGACTACTAGGCAAAGCAGTCAGGAAGGCCTTCTTGCCCAGGTTGATAAGGTAACATTATAACCGGGTGTTAGAAAAAAAGTGTTGTAATACTGAAGGGGTTAAATGTATCTATCAAACCGAACTAGTAGAAAAAAGATAAAGTTTTAGTAAATATAGTTTCACCTCTCAAACTGATCAATTGAATATTTGGTCGAGTTATTTAGGTCGGGCGGGTAGATAAACTCCCTTAGGTATTACACGCTATTATAAATATTTTATTTTATTGTATTAAACCGTACATGTTGTAATATACCATTGTTTGTTGGTATTTCTTTCAGGAATATTATAATACATTAATTACAATTTCTAACATCTGTAACATTCGTACGATTATGTTTTAACATTTTGTTGCTTCGGTGTTTTTTTATTTCAAATTGCTAATTTACCAATTACCTATTTATTCACACATCCAAAGAAGAAAGGAAAAGTGACGGACGGAGAAGAAAAGAAAATGTTTGCGCCATTTGGCCAGGTACCGAGCGTAGCACTGACTGATATAGTTAGTGATAGCCTGTAGATAATAGGCTAGAGATTTACGAGTAGACCATATTACACGATTTGTTCATTGTCGAAGAAACCGCTGTAAATAAAATAGCAACCGCAAATAAAATACTTTGAAAACTTGGAATCACTAAAGGGCCCTCACTCCAATACGATATGTCGTCGGAATGATTCTCTTTCTATCTAAAAGAAAGAGACAGTATTATACCGGCGACATGGCGGCGTTGGTGTGTTGGCTTCATAAAAATAGCAGTATTTTTTAGTTTTAATAAAAACATCATTGCTGTTTCAAATAGCACAGCAGCTGCGATCAATTCTGACTCAGTGTAAAAACCTAATCAGTGCACGTCGTTAACATTCGCCTTAAACGCAAGCCATTTATAAAAGGGAATTTACATCAGTAGATTTTTACGAATGACCAATTTACCGTCACTCAACTAACGTTCAACTAACAACTAACGTAAAGTCACTTGACTAACCCAGTTCTATGTATATGACTAGACACTTGGCCAACTGACAAAAGTCGACCCATGTAAAATCCCTATTAGATCTACGCATATATTACACAGCTTCAAGTTTGCAGCGTACGGCCTAATAACATATTAACACGTTTGTTTTACACAAGTTTAACGACCTAATATTAACTAATAAAAAAATTAAATTACGTATTTCGCAGCTAACATTGCACGCAAAAAAAGCAGCCGAAGAAGCTTCAAAGAGCATGCAAGAGGCGTCGAAGTCTGCGTTGGAAGCGAGTAAGACTGCTACAGCTGTCAGCAAAAACACTTTCGATGATCTCACTTATGTCGGGAAATCTACACTGGGCGACCTTACGAAGAGTGCCAAAGAAGCTGCTGCGAAAAAAGGGCTCCTTACTAAGGTAATATTTTATTATACTTACCTACTAAATGAATATCATTTATTAGGATCGATAAGGGATTATGAACTAGATAGATAGATATAGATATAAACTCTTTATTGCTACATCACAAACAAGAATTAACCATAAAAATAAAATATACATTAAGTATAACAAAAAAAAAAAATAGTGTAACAATTGGCGGTCTTATCGCTAAAAGCGATCTCTTCCAGACAACCCTGCAGGGAAGGGAGAGTGCCGTAAATCACATTTGGTCGACGGCGTACTAGAGAAGAGAATAGAATTCTATTATATTATACAAACAAAATCCAATTTAGTGCAATTGAAAAAAACTAATGTGGGTGTATCTACTATAAGATGGAGTCCTGGGTACATCTCTGTCTACCCCTTTGGAAAAAGGCTGGATTGTATGTTATGTTATGAGCTAAACTACCGAACTAAATGATGGATCACTGTGAAAGTGATGAACAGAAGGTTTTTTTTCACTATGATCAAGTGGTGAGCCCACTTATCGTTATCATCATCATCCCAGCCGTAGCACGTCCACTGCTGAGCATAGGCCTCCCCATAGATTACCATCTAGTCCGGTTGCAAGCGGTTTGCATCCAGCGTGTTTCTGTTATCATTCTTAGGAAGTCTTACGCGGTTTTCCGGTCCGTGGTCTCCATTTAAGGACTTTACAGCCCCATCGGCCATCAGTTATACGTGCTATATGCCACCAATATGATGGAAATTATATATGACTCATTTAACTTGCATATAAAATAATATTTCCTCTATTACACCTAGTTGATAAGACTTAGATGCATTGTTTTGACATACTAATTGTTGTCGGGTGTATTTTGTTCACCTTGACATTAAACTATCCATGCATACATAATTTGTTTTCATCTTCGCACACATTCTGCGTATGTCTACAGAATGACAGAATATATAACAAAATCCTAGTACTTTTACCCAGACTTAGATACGGCTTAGATGTATTGAATAACACCCTTTTTAATAAGCATAAACATACATTCACGCCTTTTTCCCGAAGGGGTAGGCAGAGGTGTACCCAGGACTCAGTCCCATAGTAGATACACCCACATTTCGCCAGTATGTTATTGGTCCCATGTAATAGGGGGCGAGCCTATTGCCATCTACCGGGCACAGTTCCAGACTCCAGGCAGTTATTGAGATAATCCCTAATGGAAAAATCCAATATTTAACACTTTGCCTGACCTGGGGATCGAACCCGGGACCTCTTGATTGACAGTCGAGCATGCGCCCTCTACGCCACCGAGGCAGTCTTTTAATAAGTTTAAGTTTTTAATAAGTTTAAGTTAAATTCTTGGATTTTTTCGTAACAGGGTGAAAGTCAAGATTCAGCTGGCAGTCCCACGTCACGTCGCGATTCAACCGCGCTTCAAACCACAAACTTACTGACGACAACGCATAGGGATTTCTTCTCCAATATCAGCTCGGACCTAAACGGCCTGGCCGCTTCTACCTCGAGCATGTTCAGCGACTTCTTTGGAAGTAAAGGTACAGAATACAGACATAAAGATTCAGAAGGGACATTTCTCAAATTCATGTTAATTAATAACGACTTTAGCTGCGACGCAATAAAGTGCAATTCAGATCGCAAAATGCTAATACACAAAATTTATATTTACACCTACAAATTGCCTCTCTTTCTATCGCGTATCTCTCTAGCTTTTTTCTGTTTCTGGCCCATTGAAATTGTACCGTCTTGTCGCAAGCCCCGACTACGTGTAGCATCATACATATAATGCGGATTTCCTAGGCCTGGTGAGGTTTAAAATGCAAATTTTGGTATAGCCATCAAATATATTGCTCTAGTTAGGTGTAAATTAACAATATGTTAGAATTCTATGTAAACTGGTGAGTAAAAAACTGGTATGTTAAAAATATTGCAGCGTTGCCGGAAAAGTTGATTAGAAGATTCACGTCAGAGTAACGTTCTACTTTGAATCCCTCTCTTTTCCTATGTTACGCCATTTCTGCAGATCAATAATGTGGCGAGAGCACTGGACCATAGAAGCCATCGCGCTCCCATTCTTTCAAATGTCTCCTGGACGATAAAGTCTTTCTATATAAGTGTGTTTTGAAGATGTTGCCAAATAATTTCAGCAACAATATACTTGGGATAATCAGGCAACAACACGACTGGCTCTTCGATCTAGTGGTCGCAAGTGCTGCTGAGCTTACTACAGCCTTTATTCGATTCCTAGGTCGGGCAGTGTGATTGGATTTTACCATTACGAATTTCTGAATATACAGCATGGAGTTCAAATTTGTGTCCATTCGATGACAACTGGCACTTTCTATGGTACCGGGTACACCTCCGCCTGACCCTTCGGGGCAACAAGGCGCATGTTAAGATGGTGTAATGTTATATCAGGCAAGCAGCAGCAGCCAGGCAAGCCGGGCGGGGCGGGGGGCGGGGCGGGGGGCGGGGCGGGTGCGGCGGCCAGCAACACGTCGGCGGCGTTCGGTCCGTTCTCGCAGGGCGCGCGCGGGCTGGTGCAGCGCTCGCCGCTCATCCGGCACGCCGCGCCGCCGCCGCCGCCCGCGCCGCACGCGCGCTCCGCCGCCAATACTGAGAACCAGGCCTTCTTGAACGACGTGAGTCGCGTTACGATTAACTCAGCGGCGAGGCGGCCCGGGGCCAGTACAGGCGCACATTTAGGGACTGATCACACTTACTCACCTCTGTTGAGCGTACATATCTCGTACAAAATCGTGGGTTTTCTATGGACAAAAGCTGAACAGAGCTGAATAAGTGTGATTAGTTCCTAAGACGCAGTACCGGTTAGTATCAAGGCAGCGTTGTTCACACTTACACACTACTTACTTTAAACTCGGCAGGCCGAGAATTTTAAACATAGAGTGCTGAGAATGTCAAACGCTACGTCCAGTATTTTTTTCTGCTGGCTTTTACGAGGGGTTGGGGGGTGGGGGTGGTAAACATATTCACGCAATCTAATGCAGATCATAAATTGTCAATATAACAAATGAAGATTGTTCATGTACCTTGTTCATGTACCTTGTCAAGGAGGAGCGTACTGTTGACAACTCCCTTTCTGAATTATCTAAGATCTAGCGATACGACAATAATGTAATATTGTAGTTCATCTGTATTTAATACTAGCGACCCGCCCCGGCTTCGCACGGGTAGCAGAAGTAGGTATAGTGGACGTTTATCAGGAGTAAATTCGTGATACATTGTATTTTAATAAATATAACCCTAATGGTTTATACGCAGCGCACGCAAATTAATGACTATTTCTGTTACAATGACCAAACCTTAACACATGTTATAATTTATCGTGGGCTATTTTGAAGATATTGATGAGTACTACAAACCCCTAGTACATTATTTTACTCTACCACCAATAGATTTCACACCGCATGAAAAATAATCACTGCTTCAATTATTGTGACTAAACCAAAATAGATGGATATAATCTATGTATACTGTTTTGTAGGTATTGATATGTACTACAAACCCCTAGTACATTACTTTACTCTACCACCAATAGTTTTCACACCGCATGAAAAATAATCACTTTTTCGATTATTGTGACTAAACCAAAAAAGATGGATATAATCTATGTATACTGTTTTGTAGGTATTGATAAGTACTACAAACCCCTAGTACATTACTTTACTCTACCACCAATAGTTTTCACACCGCATGAAAAATAATCACTTTTTCGATTATTGTGACTAAACCAAAAAAGATGGATATAATCTATGTATACTGTTTTGTAGGTATTGATAAGTACTACAAACCCCTAGTACATTACTTTACTCTACCACCAATAGTTTTCACACCGCATGAAAAATAATCACTTTTTCGATTATTGTGACTAAACCAAAAAAGATGGATATAATCTATGTATACTGTTTTGTAGGTATTGATAAGTACTACAAACCCCTAGTACATTACTTTACTCTACCACCAATAGTTTTCACACCGCATGAAAATAATCACTTTTTCGATTATTGTGACTAAACCAAAAAAGATGGATATAATCTATGTATACTGTTTTGTAGGTATTGATAAGTACTACAAACCCCTAGTACATTATATTATTCTACCATCAATGCATTTCACAGCGCACGCAAATTTATGAATATGGTAATTATATTATGTAACACCTTGGTTCACAATATTGCAGTTTTCTTACGGATCCCCATTTTTTTTCAAAATCTCATATAGCCTATGGCACTCACACTGAATTAAGCTATCCATAAGTGAAAGAATTTTTAAAATCGGTCCAGTAGTTTCGGAGCCTATTCGTTACAAACAAAAAAACAAAAAAACAAAGTTTCTCTCTTTATAATATTAGTATAGAAGTATAGATATAGATGTCATAGGAAGGGTGCGGACATTCATCTCTTCACCACGTTTCGCCAGTATTTCAATACAAATACTCTCTTAAACACTATTTTAGCTTCAACAAAGTCACAAGACACATTTATGTTTATTCCTTTTAAATTCACAGCCTTGTAGGCCATTCTCGCCATTTACATAGATATTGACCATCTTTTGATGTAGCCCTCGATTCTGTAACAAAAGTTACACGATCAAAAGATGGTCAATCGAGAATCGAGCCCCTGGGTATCATGATACCCAGGGGCTCGATTCTGTAATATATCAATGATATGTGGATACGAAAGCGCAACATTACATCAGGCGAAATTGTAATCAATTTTGTTTTGCAGTTGATTCAACACGTACTCGAAGGAGAAGGCGTCGGTTGGTTGAAGTTGAATAGGCTGAAGAAACTCATGGAAGACGAATCATACAGGAACATGGTCCTCAGCAAACTCAACAGAAATTTCAATAGGAAATCTACACCTTGTGATAAAGTTGACGATGTGGTAAGTCAAAGTCAAAATAGGTTGGTACTTTTATTCAAATATGTCTCGAAAAAGCCACTTGCACGTTAAATCTAGTAAGTCGTCTATTCCTACTCGCTATCACCCTCTCCGGCGCCACTTGTGGCAAACAAGAAAAAACAATTCCAGTCGCCACCTCCTGGTGGCAATTGGGAATAAGTAATAATACGGAGTTCGGAAGAATACCGCTAAAAGAAATTTGTATGACTTAATTTTTTCTATTGCCAGTTTTACTATATTTAGTTTAGTCAAATTTGTTTGTATAACAGATAACTTTTTCCGATTTGATAATTCTATCACACCTTATGGTTACAAGGCGGGTGTTACATCACCTGCAGCATTTGTGGTTCATATGACGAGTTTCGTTTGGCAAATGTTTATGTGTTTGCGCTTAGCATACAAGCTGCTTTGTCTAAATGATTAATCTTAACTCTTACTTCCCAGTTCGTAAGCAAGCCAGTATGGAAAGGCATGCTGAAAGTCCTTCAAGCAGCGGTCCACGGGCTAGAGCACACATACTCTAACTTCGGTCTGGGCGGGATGGCCTCCGTGTTCCAACTGGCTGAGATGGCCCACACCCATTATTGGAGCAAAGAGGTCGCATGTCTTGACGCCGGGATGGCCAATTCGGCGCTGACTGACTATAGGCACGACCTCGATACTCCCTCGGAACCTTCGCGTTCGAGGAAGAGCTCGCAAACTGGTAAGTTATTATTCTTTTCAGGTCAACTGGATTGGATTAGCGTTGTTTTGTTTTTGTTCCCATAAATTTGTTAGCCCATAAATTAATTAATTATCGCAGCTTTGACCGTCTGATCTGAAACCCTCTGGTTTTACGCTCTGAATAGTTAATGTTAACTACCAGGGGCATACAAGTCTATGTAAACTAAATAACAATTTTTCGTATGCATTGTTTAACATCCTTGGTTACTTTGGGTGCCGTCTTCGGTCTTTAAACCTTTATTCGCGGCTAATCGACATTTATCACTGCGTTCGCCGTGAAAAAAAAAAGCATAATAATTATAGTTTTTCCGACAATGACTGGCTGACGATGACATAATATTGTTTCTTCTCATTCTGTTCTAAACCCTTATACTCTAACAAAACGTTGGAGTATAAAATGTAATTACCTACTCTATATCCAACAGAAATACCGACCGTCAACTATCCAGAAATGGATTCAAACGAAGCGCAGAGCACCACGGAAATGTTCAAAGACATGTTAAATCAGAAGAGAAATCTTTTATTTAGCAAACTCACTTCGTTCGACTCAGATGTGAGTATAACTTTTGTCTAGAGAAAATATTCAATGTTGTGGGACTGTTGCATGGTTGCAAATGATATGTTGCTAGCCCATGACTTAATTTGTTTGTAATAATTGTTTATATTATGTAACTCAGCTCGCGTCTTGAGCATGGCCTTCGTAAGTACTACTGTAAAATGTGAATTGTTTAAAGTTGATACCCCCTGTTATTTCTTTCAAGATGGATAGCTTTTCAAACGTGTAAAACATTGAATGTAAATGAAAAACTTAAAAACATCAAGAATGAAAATAAGTGTACCTACCCCTAAGTTTTGTTTTGCGATCTGATTCTGAACTTTATTGCTACGTGATAATGCCTTGTTTTGACAAGCTCTGTACTTTATATACAGTTTTATTTGTAGGTCTAATCTTTTAATTTAATGAATATTGCTTGATTTTTCTCTAAGAATGGAATAGTTTTACAAAGTTAGATAAACAAGGTAAAGGGTGAAAAGTTTTGAAACAATTAGTACCATACTCGCCACTTGATCAGTTTTGATAACATCTCGCTATAGTTAGTGCCTGAACTAATTCGTATTGATGCTAAGATAGAATTTTACCGTAACCATTATGAAAAGTCAATGTTGTTATAGGTCATGATTTCTAAATAATGCTTCCATTAGGATAAATTTGAGCCTCACATGATTTTTTTGTTGATTCGCTCATATTGATACCTTTAAACATCATATCAAAATTTTGTCCTCTATAGCAACTTATTGCTATAGAGGTATATATTGTACTTATACAATTAAACTAAATAAAAATTGAATGTATCTAATTTTCACGAAGAACAATCAAGTTTGATCAAACGTTTTATATCTGGGCAGAAATATAAACACCGTGCTAATTGCTAATATTAAAAGGCTCTCTAAGCTGAGTCTTGTAGACTGCGTCGCTGCATCATCCTAGTTAGTATACTTAATTACGAAGTGATTTATAAAAACATATTCACGATAATTCCTCTTAACTATGACATTTTGTCTTTTATGCTCACATCTAAAGTGTTCTTACAAACATCTACAAGTTATAAAAAAAAATGCTGTTTTCGTTGTACCGAAGTGGCCGAAGGGCTCCAAATAGTTCCTTGTGTAAATGAGATGTATATCGCGTGTGGTGGCGAGTGTCGGTACAAGGGTGTGTTGTGGCGGCAGGCGGCGCCGTCGTCCGACTGCTCGGCCGACGAGAGCGGCTCGATCACCACCAACCGAGCCAATCTCTTCGACCATCGCGCCTCCTTTAAGTCCAACCTCTCTGACACTGACGTCATGTTCCTCAATGTAAGTCCTAGTGTTCTGTCCCCGCTTTCCGCTTCACTTCCAAGACATATGGCCAACGCGATCGGCATAATATTTCTCTTCCAAATTCATCTGGCTATATGTCACCTCTATTTAGTGCATGCTTCGTTGTCTATTTAACCATAGTTTTAAACTGAGCCGTGTTAAACTATTTCACACGTACGGCTAAACGTCGGAAAAGTCACAGTCAGGTTACCTACATGTTATCTTCGGTTGTATAATTAATTGTATAGAAGCCAGACGCACATTTTCATTGCAGTGGTAATGAAATAAGATTTGTTAATTTTGAAAGTGTCCCATACATGAAAATAGTATAGAAATAGTACAAGTACCATAAGAAACTTCAGTCATGTTGCTTTTAGTTTCGCAAACGTGAGTGGGGTAAACGTAGCTGTGAATTATTCTGTCCAATCACCGTAAGTGTCAAATATGCCATGTAAAAACGATTCATGAGGCATTGCATTTCATCGATGAGTTTGCTAATATGAACGTTATCTAGTTGGGTTTACGGAGTATATTGGCATGCAGGCGGCGCGCGGCAGTGTGGGCGGCAAGCCGCGGGCCGCGAGTGTGTTCAGTTCCAAATCATCTCTGAGCTACAGGCCTCCCGTGGGAGTGCCGGTCACCTCGCCGCTGACTTCGCCTGACACCGCACGGACTTACCTCTACCAGGGACTTATTGGTAAACATTCAATAGATATGTTTGACTCAGTTTATTTATTACAACGGAAGGACTATACTCCTAAGATTCGAAAAACACATAATTTTATATTTGATTGAATTTGGCGTTACTATTCGGAACTCCATTGTTAACTTCTGGAACAAGAATCTTTAGTTTTTAGTTCCGATTTTTTGTGTCAAAAACAAAATGCACAGTGCACCGCCCTCCCGCCCGCAAAATTTGCAAATTTGCTGTGCATGTTGTTTTTGACACTAAACATCAGAACTAAAAACTAAAGATTCTTGTTCAAGAAGTCCACATAATTTTATGATTTTTATAAATATACAAAAAGCCTAGGTCAAAATCAATAAAAATAATTTTATATTATTCATAGGCAAAGAGCGATCGAACGTGTGGGATCAAATGCAGTTCTGGGAGGACGCATTCCTCGACGCAGTCAGTCAAGAGCGCGACATGATCGGCATGGACCAAGGCGCCACCGAGATGATGGAGCGATACAAATGTCTCAGCGAGACTGAGAGGAAACGACTCGAACATGAAGAGGACAGATTATTATCAACAGCGTTGTATAACTTGACCGCAGCGATGGTTCTGTTCGGAGTGAATGCGGATGTAGTAAGGAATAAAGTACGACGTTTGTTGGCGAAGAGTCACATCGGGCTGGTTTACAGTCAGGAGGTGAATAATCTGCTGGACGACGTCCATACACTGGTAAATAATAGTTTCTTTATTTGGTCTGTACTGTCCCTCTCCTGGGCAAAGACTCCCCCAAATCCTTCCACGTATTCATCTCAGTCCTGCGCCACCTCAGCCAAGTCTCCGATATGTGTCATCTCGCCACCTTTTTTTGAGCCGATCTTGCAATTTATAATCTAACAGAAGGCCTGTCTTTTTCTCTATTGCGCCTTAACAAAATGCATCTACGGTCTCTTTCTCACTCACTTATTTTCACTGGGTATTGCCTACCTATGCCACCAGCCCTCTGGTTTACCTGCATCCACTGCTAGATTCCGTAGCTTCCGGCTTATGCAAGCATTGTTTGATTCAGCACGGGAACGATATCGAGCTGAAGCCGCTGGGGTCGCGCATGCTCCGGCGCGCCACCTTCACCGTGCACGAGGGCGAGGCCGCGGGCGGAGAGCTGCGGTTCATGGAGGTGCGGGACGATGGACTCGTGCTCAGGTCTACACAAGGTACGGCTACATTCTACATCGAGCTGAAGCCGCTGGGGTCGCGCATGCTCCGGCGCGCCACCTTCACCGTGCACGAGGGCGAGGCCGCGGGCGGAGAGCTGCGGTTCATGGAGGTGCGGGACGATGGACTCGTGCTCAGGTCTACACAAGGTACGGCTACATTCTACATCGAGCTGAAGCCGCTGGGGTCGCGCATGCTCCGGCGCGCCACCTTCACCGTGCACGAGGGCGAGGCCGCGGGCGGAGAGCTGCGGTTCATGGAGGTGCGGGACGATGGACTCGTGCTCAGGTCTACACAAGGTACGGCTACATTCTACATCGAGCTGAAGCCGCTGGGGTCTGATCCACACAAGGTTCTCATAAACGAGATACAGCGAGTTGGCGGTGGGGTGATGTTCTCTGAATAAGTTGTAGATACCGCATGCAATATTAAAAAAGAAAACCTAGGTTTTATACGTTTGTGTGCGTACGCGAGTGACCACTGTTAAAATTAGATGATGAATAGAAAGCTGACCTGTTTTCACTATATTATCTCTTTTAATAATGTGGGAACTGCATGTTATAGGGCGTTTCTTGAGCCAGGAATTCGTCGGTCCCTCATCGCAAAGGTGGGACCAATCCCTTAGGCCTTAGAGACATATCAAGTTCCTGGTTATGTGAATGACGAACTCATGTATACTCGCACAAAACATTATTTGCTCTCGGATTTTTGTTTATAAAATTTCACGCGAGTCATACCTCCCATTTATTATTTTAGATTGATATTTAATGATTAATGATTTACCACTTACTGAATGAGTGTTATTATTATAGGTACGATAGTAGAACGATGGTGGTTCGAGCGACTCGTCAACATGACCTACAGCCCCAAGATACGAGTCTTGTGTTTGTGGCGGAAGAACGGCGGTCAAACGCAACTGCATAAATATTACACCAAAAAGGTACATCATCTTGAATTATTTATTATAATTATTTTTGAATTTCAAGATCTAGGGATCAATCTACCTGGTTATTATAGATACATTAAGCTATTACCCTCCTGTCTATTATCGGCTATTGACATGACTTAGATTTTTTTTGTTTGAATTAATCGTTCTGCCAAATTTTCCGGGTCTACCGCGAGACTTTCTGATAAGGTATTTGGAAACCAATCAGTAAATCACTGATAAAACTGATCCCTAAAACGTCTTTGCCCACAATTAAATCATATATCCCGCAAGCTCAATCACATGCAAATATGTTAAATATCCAAAAACGTTTTCGCCCGCAGCCATTTAATGACTTAAAGTTGAAAATGAGATTCAAAAGCTTGGGTGTTTAGTCACATGGCTTATGTACTCATATATCGCAGTAAACGTCCGGCTACAATTAGCGCACATAAAATAGGTATGTGAATGTGTTAATTTCAGTGTAAAGCGTTGTACTACTGTATCAAAGAAGCGATGGAGAAGAGCGGTCGGCGCCAGGACGCGGCCGAGCTCGGCGGAGAGTTCCCCGTGCAGGACTGTTCTACTGGCGAGGGAGGACTCATACAGGTACTTACATACTACGGCTGAGGGCCACTGCCACGGAAAAACAATTAGGGTTTGTAGAATCTCGACTGTTTGGAGACTCTGCATACATTGTTTTTATCGTTAAGTTATAGTTATAATTAATAGTTAATTGTTTGTTTGTTTTTGAGTACGGGTGCGCGACGCCGGGATGCTTAGTTAAAAAATGAAAGAGCAGTGTGCTCTGAACGACGCTTTTATTGGTACTATTGGTTTTAACAAACTTACGGCTAAAGAAATCTGTAGAGTTATGTTAAGTGTTGAGTTTAGTGTGGGAACTCAAGTGCTCTGTATGGTGAAAATTTCTATGGGCTGGACAGAGAGAACAGATAGAGAGATATGCGATAGAAAAAATAAAATTACTTAAAAAACAAAGAGAGACAGCTTGTATGTTAATATAACGATAATAAGTTAGGCGCTGCGCGACCTGAATTGCACTTTATTACGTCGGAGCTAGAATCGCTATTTATTTAAATGATTTGTTGGAGTTTCCCTTCTGTCTCTATAATCTTCGGTTAAGGCAAAATATACTCAAAGAGAGCATAATATGCATAATTATCGGCTCGTGTTATGTCATCTTCGACATCATAATTGTGTTTCTTTCTCTCTTCTCTTTACACAAAGTAATCGTATGATTTTTGATTAAATATGTCCGACTTATGTTCAAGGTGTGCATGGAAGGCGTCGGGTTACTGTTCCATCACAGCAAGGTATGTACCGGTGCTTCAATAATATTCATTTTTATATTTCTGTCGGCTTATTTATGTTATTTATTCGATACGATGCGATATTCTGTGATATACCAAAACCTTGGAAGTATTGAACGTGTCTATTAGCACAGGTCTTTTAATATATAGCACTATGTAAATGTCATCGAAATGATTTCACCTCTACTGTTAATTACTCTACTCTACTGGTCATACACGTAATCAAAAACTGAGTACAGAAGTTTTCTTTCGCAGTGGGCCGTTTCATAGTGCTATATTTTCAAAGCCACGGGTTGTAATAATTGTGTTCAAGCATACAGTTTTGGTATAATCATGATAGTAACAATCAGGTAAGGTATCTGTCAGTGTTCTCGCTTAATTTGGGTCAAGTCTCGGTAGGTTTGTATGACGATTAGTAGAATGTCGTACAGAATTGTATGACAATCTATGTACGTTTGGGACGGCGTCCACGCTAGGCAACGCTTCATTGTATTCGATATTGTATCGGTGCCATAGCGCATTGTTATTTATTACTTAATCGTTACCATACATGAAGCTTCATCATCCTAATAAACACTTTATTCAGGAACATAAAATAATTCAGCTGGTGTTTCAAGACAACACTGTTTCATATTTTAAAATTAATCTAGCTGATAACGAACATAACATCGGGACGCAAGGACCACTCAAACTTTCCTACTGAAATATGTATTTTATCAATTTCCTTTCTGAATCATTTGAATTTTTTCAATATTTCCTTAAGTATCTAGTGTATTTGTTTATATCTATACATTTTATATCTCGCTAATATATTTTCTATTTGGAACTCGGGTAATTTTCTATTTTTATGATGACTCGTCGTGTTTTATCAATAACAGCTTATGAGATAAAATGGAACAGTTTCCCTTTACTTTCCACTTATTATGATCTGTATCGATGTCGATGTAATAGTTGAGGTGTAGCGTAACTCGTCCCGAGTCCCGGTCCCGAGCATGAGATGCATGCGCTATATATATAGGTATATACAGTACATTAGGGTCCGCCGTGGCGTCGTCGCGGGCGGCCGCGGGCGCTCGCATCGCTTTAGGAACTTTTGAGATGGTCCTTGACACGCGCTCGCCCCTCACCCGACTAATCTCTTGTTTTTGTCTGTTCTACTCTAACCGGACACGCCGACACGCGCCGCTGCGCTCAAGGATTTCGAGGTACATAGTGGTTGATTCCCTAGTAACGGCCGGCTCTTACGATGATCGATGCGACCCTCGCGACTATAGAGTCTCCGTCGCGGTCACCGTGAGACGCTCGCGTAGCGATGATCGTTCGGAGTCGTAGGGCTTTACTTGTAGTTTTGAGGCTTACCGATTGTTTTTAGCCGTTGTTAGCGTTGTATTAGTTCTCCCGAGTGCGGCGAGCGCCGAGCGCGCGGTCGTGCATGCACATAGACGCCCTCTGTTTATCTGTTTATATTATCGCACCCGACAGCTTGCGTTCGTATCGTGGATCGTCCGGCGAGCGGTCTCGATCTGTCGCTCTCGCACTCTGTGCCGAGTTTAGTTCTGTCGGTCCCTCTCACCCGGAACCCGAGCGAGCGTCACGTCAGCGCTAAAGCTTAAAGTACGCGAGTCACGAGGTCAGTCGTAGAGCATCCGCCATCTCACAAGTTCCGGTGCGACCCCCGACCCGACCCGCGCCCCTCCCCTGCACCGCACCTGACCTCGCACCCGCACTCTGCCTCGCTCTCCAAACCTCGACCCGCCCCCGCCCTCGCTCCGCTCTCACTTGTTTGTATCGCCCTTTACGCTGTGATCATATTATAATTACCCACCTCTAGCTAATGCACTATTATTTGGATTTATTTAAACATTTAGAGAAGAGGTAAATATATAATGATTAGCGTAAGGCTTAGCGTCGGTACGGACCGGACGTCCGCGGCGCGCGGCTGCTCGTGTCGCATGTTGCATGATGCCATTTAGTAATTTATCTAGCGCTCATTTTGCTGTTTCGTAGCTTGTTTTAATGGTGAGTTTCGATGCTGCTCTGATACTGCAACGCACACATAAGTTACACTTGTCAGTTTTATAGGACACATTAAAAAAAAAAACTTTAGAGTACTAATCAGAACTCGCCGCTTATTATGTAGATGCCAAGTATTTCCTAGGTAGGTATTTATATTTATAATCTAAATTAGTTTATATATGAATGTTTTACACTCCATTTATGACAGATCAATTCTGATTTTAACATGCATCATTTATAATAGCTAGTGCGTTTTTACGCATTAAATACTTATAAATATATTAAAAAAAATATTCGAACTGCGCTGGACAACCCGCCCGCCAAGCGTGTCGAATATTGGCGAACCCTCCCTTTATGGGGGAGGCCTATGTTCAGTAGTGGATTACCAACGACTGAGATGACGATGATGATAAAAATTATTAATAATGATACGAGTACTTTGGATTTTAATTTTAATAGATGACAATAATATATTTGAAGGTAGATTTAAATAGGTAGAAGTTCTATTATTAAAGCAGCAAAATTGTATTAACGTGTTCTGTAAGACAAGAATGAAGGTACCTTCTGTTTGTTTTAAGTAACTGTAAAAATCACAGCTTGATCGTGTTGCGCTTTGATTATACAGCAATTTGGAAATGTCGTCGTCTCCGCTGGCGATATGGTGCACAGTAACGAACGTTATCAAAAATTATTTCACACTCACCCGCTGATATAAGGCATGAAATAAAATGCACTTGTCAGCGTGATTATGTAAATGTGTGCTGTACCTGTTTACCTCACCACCCGCAAAAATTGACAACAAATAATTGATTAGCGTTGGACCATTCCTTAGTGCTGTATATTCAAAAGTGTTGCGTTTAGATATTGTTGGTTTGAAACATTGTGATTATATAAGTATATTTATGACATGTAATTTATATTTATGTTTCAGTTTTTTGTGCGTCTGGATCACATTCGGAAATGCTTCACTCAAAACGGCGGAATCTTCGTTTTAGAAGAATTTAGTAAGTATTTATTTTTTTAAATTCAGTAAGTCAATGTTTCCTGAATACTTATATGTACTATAATATAAATATTGCATCAATCGTCGGTGATCCAATGAAAAATGATATGATATACTTATTTATAGAGTAAGAGCGAGCGAATATGGTGCTTCAATGTGCAAGAATAGTTTTTTTAAATATTATCATGTCGTTATACTTTTCAGACCCGAAAACGAGGCAGATCATACAAAGAAAGTACAAATCCGTGATGGCAAGTAACATTTATTTAAAAAAATGTGTAGTCCTAATAAAATTGTCGATGATCCTTAATATGTAAAAAAAGAAAATATACTGTGTTTGCCAAGTCAAGCCAGTGATAGGGTTCTTTGAATTGAATATGAACTCGCTCTTTTATTTTCGAACGTTCAGTTAGGCCCACTTAGACAAAAATCTCGTTATTTTGTCCTTGTCATTTGTATGCAATAGTATGATAGTGATAACGCTATACTAGCTCGAGTCGGCGAACACACTATGTTTGGGCATGATGTGTCGCTGTCAAAACATCCCAGCACATAGAGAGTATAACGCACACGTGCATTTACACCATAGACTGAAGCTGGAATTATATTATTAACAGCCGTGACTGACAGATGTAATAGATAATCTGGATTATTTTTTTTACACCAAACCGTTTATACCATTAAAACGTCTGCGGACATAACCTTAATAAATGACCTTGAGCCTTCGGACGTCCGAAAGATATCTGGCGGGATGTTCGTCTTAACCAAAAACGCGTCCGAAATACTAATCAGTTGCGTCCATCAGACGCGACTTACGGACCCGTCCCAGAGTATAATCCCAGCTTGACTGTTTTGTTATGTTCTGTATTGCTTATTGTTGTTTGTTTTGTTATAGGTAGAGAAAATAGTGTTTGACCTCCACCGTATCTTCTCCATATGGCTCTCTCGATACTACCTATATATCGAGAGTAATGACAATGAATAGTAGCATCTTTGTCACAGTAGTTACCTACCTGTTTGTACTGTAACGTGTATGTATACGTCTCTTTTATTTGCTTGTTCAAGCTCTTTTTTGTCTATTGTTTGCCCATTTGCTTTGTTATAAGTGCCTAGGTATCTTCTTTAATTTGGTGTTTCGTTCATCTTTAACAAAGAATTAAGTTTTTTTATTGAATTACTGAGTATATATACTATGCAAGGTGTACAATGAAATATTTGAAAAAATATCTGCCTCGGTCGTGTAGTCGCAAACTCTACGGCCGTTCAGTTATTTTAGCCCCGCTCTTCTGGTATAGCTCGACAGAAAAGAGTAGAAACGGAACTAATTTAAAATGTACACATGTTGATTGAAAAGTTTTTATAATTGATAAATACAGTGGCGCCCCTAATTCCACTCTTTTCTGTCGAAATAGTAGATTGTTACACAAGAGGCTAAAGAGACTCATTGAATACGAGGCAGAAACCGAGTTATAATGGTAGTATTAGGGCCGTGTGTTACACGATACTTTTCACTGTGATAAAGAGAAAATAAAATTATTAATTTCATCAAAACATTTTGGCTAATATCCTAGACGTGCGTCACCAAAAAAATATAATCTCATTGCTAACAGCCTCGATGGCTCAGATGGTAGTAACTCTGCTTTCTGTGCCGCAGGGCCCGGGTTCGATCCCCGGCCAGGTCAAACATTTGTGTGCATGAACATGTCTGTTTGATCTGTGTCTGGGTGTTATAAGCTTAAATAAGTATGTATATCAGTCATCTAGTTACCATAGTACAGGCTTCTAGCCTAGTTTGGAACCAGATGACCGTGTGTGGAAGTTGTCCCATATTATTATTATTATTATTATAACAGATAAAAATCAAAAGAAAATTTATTTTAGCCCTGCTCTGGTACGCTACAATGACGGAGTTTTTGAGCAAGAAGAGTGAATAATGTTTTAGAAGACGTATGTACTCGTATATTCCAGGCGGACCAAATCTGCTACGCCGTGTTGTGCGTGTTCTCATATTTCGCGGCGGGTCAGGAACAGAAGAAGTCGATACTGGAGCAAGCGGCTCGGGTCCCCCCCACCCCCGCCCCCGGCCCCGCGCTCGCCCCGCCCTCGCCCACTCCGAGCCGCTCTTCTCATACACACTCGGGGAACACTTCGCCTAAGGCTAGAGTTAGCCCACAGGTACAATGTCATAACCTTTTATTCAATTCTTTTTCTAGATTGACAGACTGCTTCTTTTATTCAAATTGTTCGCAATATATTTTTACAAGCTAATGAAGTTAACGAGTAATAATAAATCTACCGTCGGTTTTTCCGTTTTTATGAAAATTTTAATAAATTCGTCTATAGGTTATGTTAATATTTTTTATTAATATAAAAAAAACCATACGGTTTACTACGGTTTTACGGTTAACATATTTGGTTAACCAAATATGTTTCGCCGAAAATAAAGGGCAGATCCAGAGCCAACAACAAGCAATTGCGTGAAAATTATTTCCTATTTCTTCATATTTGTGTATTTTCATTTTGTATGAAATTCGAACGCCCTTTAGTTTTCAGATCTTCATGACCCTACATTTTTTTTATGCGACATTTCTCGAGACCCTGGTCGAGGTTATATTAAAGGTTGATTCAGACATAACGCCGGCGCTGGACGGCTCGGATGACATCTCGGGCGCGAGATGTCAATGTGCTGTCTTCTATACGAATACAAGGAAGACACTTTTAACCGACTTGTATTGTTAGGATTATATTGAATTAAAAACTAATAACTGACTTATACTTGAAGGTGGAGCGGGCGAGTCCAGTGTCTCGCCCCCCCTCCACTCGGGGTGACAGCGGCAGTGTTCCCGCGCCCCCCGCCGCCCCCGCCCCCGCCCCCCGCCCGCCCGCACACCAGCCCCCCCCTGTCACGCGACCGCCGGATGGATCACACGGTAATCACATTTCCTCTACACTATTATATATTTGTGAATACCCAATCCATTCAGATGTTTTTGCGTGAAAGAGTAACAAACATACATCCGCACAAACTTTCGCATTAAATTTTTTTTAGCCTATTGTGTCCCACTGCTAAATTGTAAGATACAATGTCTAATAATGTATAATATTAGTAGGATTATATATGAGCAGCCGCGGAATACTGGCGATAAAATAGTATCCAACTCTCTCTACTCTTGGTTGCCGTAAGAGTCGGCTGAGGGATATGAGATCCAAATGACGGGCAACAGCGTCTTCTGCAGAAAAACCAAACTGTGCTTGCCAACCCGTCTGCCAAGTGTGGCGAGTATTGACAAACCACCTGTAGTTCATATAAAAAAAAACAAAAATCATTTATTCGCAGGAATGTAGGTACAAAGGTTCTTAATTAAAAATAGTCCAAATAATAATACTGCCAGTACATTCTATCTCCTAAGTACAGCACAGTCTACGTCCATAGTTCATTTATAATCAATTTATGTGTCAAAAAACCCCCCTTGTGAAGGAGGCCTATGTCCAGCAGAGGATTTCCTACGTCTGAGATGATGATGATAATAATATGAGCTAAAGCTTGCACCATCAATGGTAAACGATGACTGACTAAAGGCCGGTTTTTTGATCTTTAGTTACGGTTAAGTTAACCATTTGTTAAACTAACTATAGTTAAATTTCTAACCAATGGTTAAATCGTGTGGAAAAAAATAGTTAACCAGGGATGAAAAAACGAATTTAGTCGAATTTTAACTATTTGTCAAAAAAATTTACCATTGGTCGACTTAACCAGTGATTAAAAAACCCAGCCTAAGGGAGGGTACTCCCATCACCGTTATACAGGGTTACATAAGCCACCTGTGTGTCTTTGGTATTTATAAAAGAGGGGAGATCGGATAAACCATAGTTGATTCAAGCAGACGTCTCACCGTCGTACTGACAAGTCGACGACGCTCGTCGCCCGTCGCGAATCACGAAGGAAGCGAATCGTCAATAACCTCTCAGTGAAAACATAAAATAACATACTATCTCGCCTTTCTCCCGAAGGGGTAGACAGAGATGATACCCAGGACTCAGTCCCATACTGTGTACCTACTATTTACCACATTTAGCCAGTATGTTATTGGTCCCATTTAATAGGGGGCGAGCCTATTGCCATCTACCGGGCACAGTTCCAGACTCCAGGCAGTTGTCGGCAGTTCTTTATAAAAAAATCCAATATTTAACTCTTTGCCTGTCCTGGGGACTGGGGATCAAACCAGGGACGTCATGATCGGCAGTCAAGCCTGCCCACTACCCCCACCGAGGCAGTCTCAGTGAAAAGTACAAAACATATCACTTGAAAGTGCAAAGATCTATATTTCCAAAAAATGGTTCCCTATTCATTCGCATACTATTTTTAGCCATAATTTTACAACTCATAAAATTTTAAGCCATAATATATGTAATAGCTAATGATCACCAGTCATAACGTCAATACTCCTATTATAACTTGTTATAATTTTAATTGTCCTAACATTTGAAACCTATAACATTATATGTCCTAACCATTGATAACCATATTATTTTATGCCATAATCCTAACATGTCCTAACTATTGATATCACTAAAATTATGTGCCATAATCATATATTGTTCGAATGTTAACTTGTCATAATATAAATTAAACCTAACCTAACCAATAGAATTTTGAATGTTCTTAACTCATTAACGTAGTTAAACATCTTTTCTATGTAGCAAACTGTTGATATATCACATTGCTATAAAAAAATATTATAGTAAGGCGCTATTACTGATTATGAATAAAAAAGAAGGTAGTTTCATTATTATTATAAAAATAACACTAAGTCAAATTTTAGTGTTAATATTTGGAACAAAGTGCTTAAACTAATTTTGAAATTATAATTACAATGGAAAACGAGTGCAAAATATTTACAACAGAAAGAGGAGCCACAAATTAAATATCAGTGAATTTACATATGAAAAAAATCGAGTAAATAAAAAAAATATTATTGGGTATGTGAGTTACGGCGAGATCCTACTCCTACCCATAAATGCAATACAACACTACAATATTCCTCACTTGCAAAAATACGTACACTACCGATTATATACAAAAACAATTATGAACAATGAAAATTAGGACATACACCATTATTAACTATAAAATTATACATAACAACCATTATGACAACTAACAATAGGAATCAAAACTATTATACACAAAAATATTATAGCAATTAAATTTTAGGACAATTTATCAGTATTACTACAAAAAAATATGTATTTCCAATATTATGACGAGAGGAGGTTATGGCAAATGATGTATGCAGAAAAATTTTATGACAAAAGAAATTATGCGAATCAATAGGACACCCCAAAAAATAAATGGATTAGTACACATAGTATTAAAGGAACCTGTATTACTTCTGTTTCATATCATTCAATAGAGCATCTGATATGTTGAGCCCATAACTGGACTATTGGGAATGGGGGCTTACATGTACAATTTATAATGTGTCAGGTCCCCCTCGGTTGCCGGAGCAGCCCCCGCCCCCCGCGCCCTCCGCGCCCCCCGCACACCCGCGGCTCACGCGCGCACACACGCACGCCGCGCCGCTGCGACCGCACGAACCCCCACAGGTAATAATCATCTATAGTCTGTTCCCAATCTAGAGAAAAAGGGTCATTGACCTCAGGTATAATAATATCCTATCGATTCCGGTATCTATTTGTACGTATCGACCGATGCCTGATCCATGTTCAGTAATTTCTCGACAGACCAGAACGAATAACAGCAGAATTTGAGGAAAGCCTTATGTTACTGATCCATTGATCCATCGACCGCACCGTTTCAACAAATCTGTCAAAAAATCGCTCGTCGGTTGATGGTACGTTTAACTCGGTCTGTCCTTAGAGGAACCACAGAACACTAAAGGGACAGAAAAGACATTCCTCAAAATCATATAAATAAATAGCGCCGACGCAATGAAGTGCAAATCAGGTCACACAGCGCCTAACTACCTATCCATATATTTACCTACAAGCTTTCTCTCTTTCTATCGCGCATCTCTCTAGCCCTGAAGAATTGTACAGTCAAGACGGACGCCCCAGCTAATTGTAGCAACATTAGGCATGTTAATACGGAGTGTCTCAGGCGTGGTAGAACATCAATGAAGACATAATGTTTGATCACCCAGATCCCCCCGCGCCCGGGCGGGACAGGCGCCCCCCCGCGCCCCCCCGGCCCGCCCCCCGCACTCCCTCCGCGACAGATGTCCGCCGCCGCTGACCTCAACACTACCACTAGGTATGATAAATGATAATACTTGCTATTTTATATATATTGCATACGGTTCGAACCGTGTAAACAGACTTTCATTATTCTTTTAATTCCAGAAACAAAAATCAAATTCGTTCGAACAACAAAAGTTGATCAACTTAAATCGAACCACGTGAACCCGCTATAACAGGTTAGGTGTCCCCAAGTAAACTGCTTAATTTGCTGCGTTATGTATACTCTCTGTAAAAAGCGAGTACGCGCAATGAGCTCTATGTGAAGTTAACCGTTTTGGGTTCGCAATGCAATATAGGTGTCATGCGGTACCGCGCAGCCGACGCTAACTTTACGTAATATGTCATAAAGTTTTGCGCGTACTGTAAAAAGCGAGTATACACTTATCGCAACGAATTAGGCAGCTTATTTGGGGCGTGATATTTCGACAAAACTATTCTCGAATCGGATGTGCAAAAAATTCACCCAAAACTAAAATAAAATACACCATAAATTACTCAAAATAAAAATTATGGTTCGAAAAATAGACCGTATAGTGTGTGGGATGAAGGGCAACATGACTGCTTACATAAAATAATATCGGACAACCAATAGGCTAACGTCTGCCGTCTGCATAATATCTGATAACTCACATAACACACGTGCAAGTAGAAGCACTAGTATATAGGTAATGCCCGGATGAAAATGATACAAGTAACATACCTAATACGTATAAGAATTTTAACAAAAGTTAATTGGTAACAGAACGCGTTTTCTCAATTACACTGCTCGAACTATTATGGATTGTTTGGTTAACCTATCATCTAAATGTCAGGGTTTCAGAGTGGATTCCATCAAAGCCGACCGATTCCGACATGACCAAACAATTGGAAACAACCAAATCCATCAGTTTAACGTGCCATCCGAAAAACTTATACATATTGTGAACCCGGAGAATTTCCATCATCATATAAACCAAAATTAGCCGAATCGGTTTAGCCGTTCTCGAGACTAACGAACAGCAATTCTTTTATATACGTAATAAGAAGAAGGAGATTTAAAAATAATTTATTTGGTACAGGCGCTGATTTTCGCCGCAGCAAAACAATATCTTCTGCATATACGGTATTATGTTTGTATTAACCGTAGTGTTTAGGCGTTAGTATAGGTCACTATATCGCTCAACCCTGCATTATTCCTTTAGGCGGCATGAGGCAAGAACGCACCGACCTAGCTGATCTATCATACTCGTAGTACACGGTAATCAATGCCAATTGATTACCGTGTACAACGTACGCATAATTTGGAACAACTTTGAACATAACATTACGCCATTTTCAAAGGGGTAGGCAGAAGTGTTGGTCACGTGTGATGAAATGTAAACACCAACAGATATTGGAATTCGTGTCAACACAATGCACTGCAAAATTTAATTAACTTTATCTAGCTATTATCAGGAAAGGGGACCTGTTAACAGTTCACCAAATCGATGTTTTGTTTTTCCTGTTTCCTCCGAATATATTAAACCTATTTAATATATTTATATCCTAATATTTTGGAAATGAAGTAAACTATGTCCCTATTTTATTTTCGTTTATAAAATCGTATTTTTTTACATCGATTTGGTAATTTTTTCATAGGATTGTGTCAAATTTGTCGTAGAATTATGATCCATCCAAAATCTGTTGATGTTTACATTTCATCATGTGTGACTGTACCCAGGTCTCAGTAGAAGGAACCCCAAACTTCGCTTCAAAAGTTGTTTTTAGGTCTCATATAATGAAGACGAGTCAATTGCCATTTACCGATAACAGTTCCGGACTCCAGGCCGTCATTGTAAAACTTTTGAGCCACTAATATTTCATATTTTTATAGACGAAGCGGTCTATTCGCTTGATCTCACTCTTGGGTGAACTTTTTCTTTCCATTTTCATATTGGTTATGAGCCAATTCTGAAATCGTGAAAAAAGAAAGAAAATCTATCAAACAGCTTATTTTTATGTAATTTCGGAATTTTTTCCATAGTGAAATTTACAGTTGACAATCACCCTTTAAGACGATGCTGATTACCTGAAACAGTGTATATTCTCTTTCATTATAAATAACGCTGTTAAACTTCGCCCTCTATCATAAAAACATATTTTACAATTTTAAATAGACAATACTTATTAGTCTATTTAAAATTGTAAAATATGCTTTGCAAATCTTGTGGAAGTTCAATCAAGAATCAAGATTTAAAGTAGTGTAAAATGGTCACAGCTCATCTGAGCCACCCGGAACCCAACAAGCACCGCCTGCCTCGCGCGGTATATAAAATTGTATGGATATACGTAGGTATATCCATACAATTTTATATACCGCGCGAGGTGTATTGAGCGTAGGCTCAATACATCAACTCTGTAACGTTGCCGGATCGCTTCACTCGGAGCTGATGTAATGAATTGAAAATGATTTTTACAGCATGTGTTGCCCGCTTCTGTCTTACAAAAAAACATTTAATATTATTAAAAGTAATAGTGAGCGTATGTCCATAAAATCTAACCGCGCGAGGCGAGGCAGTGCTCGTCAGGTACTCGATGAGTATGGTGAGCTGTGACCATAACAGTCAATAGCATAAAATGGGTTTCTCGTAAATTTTCAATCATGTTTATGTTCCGAGGCTACATTAATAAACATTAGAGGAAATAATAAATCACATCGTCGTAATATAAAGACTTCAAAATAACATGAATGTATTGTCATCGACAGAAGTCCAAACGTGTCCCGTCGAGCACCACCGACACAGCGACAAGGTTCCATAAGCGGACCGTTCGCGCCCACCAACCCGTTCACAACTCCGCGACACACAGAGTTCATTATACCGCAACGGAACAATGTGCGGAGATCCTCCACTACTGATAGAAACTAACCTGCCTTTTGTTCTGTTACATACATGAAATGTGTAACCGCAATCCCCATAATATATAGAATAATAATTCTTATGACATTGAGAGGCGCTGGATTGATTTTTTTAGTGCACTACAAATTAAATTGTAAGAGCCTTTGCGCACGGCGTATTTTATCATCACCGCGCAGAATATCGTGTAGGCGGTTCAAACTAATTCGAACGCAGTCCACAGTACTGTTTTTCGAATATCTGCGGCGCTGACGACACGCGTATAACGCCGTGTGCAAAGGCTTTGGTCCAATATATTCAAAATTGCATGCCTCTAACAAATAAAGAAGACAAAGAGATTATTGGTTCGGAATTGCGTGAAGCACCTGTTCTTTAATTATTTGTGTACTCCTTTTACTTACTAAGCACCTGTCTGTTATGTTATCCTTAAAACTAGCTTTAATAAGTATCTAGTAGGTATTATATTGTGTATTGAAGCAATGGTGAAGATAAATATTTTTCTAGTTAGCGTGAAGTTAACATTTTCATTGATATCACAATCCTCCCATGAATTTTATATCATTAATCTACGTTTCATAATGTTCAAATAAAGGGTGTAGAAAATAAATTTTATTAGTCCATAAGTAGACGTTCTTGTATAAAATAAAATGCATTGTATACATTTACTATTGACGATTATATAAATATGTTTATTGTTAATGCTTTCAAATATTTTATTTAAGTATATATATACCTAATTACCTTATCGTGTGTAGACAATAATGCACAATTTTACAGATTTTCAATAGTTCAATGTAGATATTTTCTTAATTTTTAAGTTAACATTAAGTTTGGTTTTACGAGTCAATAATTTAAGAATTCATATCAATTTGTGATATTGTGTATTATAGTTCCACTCTAATATATCCTTCAACAGTTTTGCTTTAATTTGCGCCTTAATAAATTTATCAGTCCTACTAACAACCCCGGATCTACAACTTTTCGAACCGGGGCGGAACTTGATTTTTCTTACAAGTCGACAGTGACCCAACCAGGCTTCCTTATACTAGGCGCTCGGCGCTCCCTGAAACCGCCGCCCGGGGCGTATGCCCTGGTTTGCCGCCCCTCCCACTAGATCCGGGCTGCCTACTAAGAAAATGTTTATATAAAGAGTTATACCAGTGAAAATGTAGGGGTTGCAACATGTTCAATAATTATAATGAAATAAATAGGTTTATTCCAAGATCTACGTCTATAACGACCCAGAAGAGTTTATTTATGGCGTGTTATATCACCAAACTCCTTTAAACCAGTCAGGGTTATAATGTAAAAGATCTAAAAAATATTTATTTATTTTACTCATTGCAATAATAAAAATTAGTTGATGAACAGTTTTTGTCTTTTGATTATTCCTCTATATTATTTGTACACTTCAGGGCGCTTGTGACATGCGTTTTTTCCACCGTTCGTTTTTTACGGTTAGGTACCTTACTAACCTTACGGTTACGATACCTACCCCTAGCACGTATCGTATCGAATTCGTATCGTCGTTAAGGGTCGTTAATATCATCATCATCTCAGCCTTAGGGCGTCCACTACTGAACATAGGCGCCTCCTCCATAGATTTCATTCTAGTCCGGTTGTAAGAGGATTGCAAACTGCGCTTTCGGCAAGCGCCATCCATGGTCTCCATTTGAGAACTTTACAGTCCCATCGGCCAGTTCTACGTGGTTCGGTCAAGGGCTATGTCGGTAATTTTCGTTGGTCTACGGATCTTTTAATTTCTGATTCCATCTCGTAAAGAAATTCTGAGAGTAGTCATCTTCATAGCATAGACCTTACGTAGTAGGTTTCCGAACGCTGCCCAGCCTTGTTGGATTCGACGATTGACCTCTTTCTCGAAGTTGGACCGACCGAGATGAACTGCTTGTCCAAGGTAGATGTACCTACGAGTCAACAACTTCTAGAACCGAGTTCCCAACCTATCTGGGATGGGTACAACTTGGGCATTGGAAATTATTATCGTCTTCTCCGTGTTCATCTTTCGTCTTCGCCTTGTCAGACCCCCCCTGAAAAGCCTTATCAGCGAGCTCAAAATAGCGCAACGAGCTATGGAGAGGGCTATGCTAGGGATTTCTCAGCGAGATCGAATCAGAAATGAATTCTTAAGGAGATCCCTAGACGAACGAAAGTTACCGACATAGCCCAGTGGATTAGCAAGTGGCACTGGGCAGGGCACGTAGCACGTAGAGCTGATGGCCGATAGGACTGTAAAGATCTCGAATAGAGACCACGGACCGGCAAGCACGCGTAAGACGTCCACTTACAAGACAATCTGAACACGCTGGATGCAGGCCGCTTGCAACCGGACTGGACCTATAGGGAGGCCTATGTTCAGCAGTGGACGTCCTATGGGTGATGATGATGTTCATTTTTAGACCATTAGTTTTTCTAGTCTGCCATGACTACAATGTCGTCGGCAAACCGAAGGTGAGTGTTGTATTTGCCATTAAATTGATGCCGCATCCTCTCCATTCCAGGAGCTTGAAGGCGTCCTCCAGTCAGCTAGGCCCTCGCTGGTCTCACAAGTACCCATAAATCGGTAAATTAAATTTGTACGCGTCCAAAATAGGTGATAAGTGAGTCGTATTTAGAATTTAAATAAAAAATATGGCCTACTTGTCACCATAGTGGCGCCCAAGGATGTGGATACCAGCGGGACGTGCCCACCCATCTTAGAACTTAATTTACGGAAATATGGGGTTTTGTTCAGCTATCACGTATTAAGCTATATATTAGGGTAGGGCATATAGGGCATAGATACAAATGTACTTAAAGGTAAGTTTTAAAGTTAAATATATGTGTTTATTGCTTACACAATGTATAACAACATGCCAGTCATTGAAACAATTAGGTACTTACTTGACTAACTCTAAATTCTAGTCCACTAGAAAGACTTAGATTTAATTTGTATTTACGAGTTATATTACATAATATCACAGATACAAAAATTTAAATAGTTTTCGACCAAAACTAGATAAAGCAAACAGTCGTAAGTCTTATAAGAAATTAGCGTTATTCGACACTAGGTAATTTAACATTTAAAAAAAAAGATGAAATTAAACTGTGGGTATCGGTAGTGATCTATACAGTGATAGGTCTATGAAGTATGAAGTGAAGTAACATAACATTTATATCAACACAATTACTTTTTACTTAGGTACCTATAGTACCTTTGAATATAATAATACTTAGTACTTAGGTAGTACCTACATAAGTCGGGCCATTCCTTAGTACTAAGGTAGTACCCACCTAAGTACTAAGGAATGGCCCTACGCTGCCTCCAGTAGGTATACTTACTATTTTTTTCTGTCACACATATTTACATAAACCACGTAAACCAATGCAGTAAACCTATGTTTTTTTGCTATATTTGTTTTATTATGTTTTACCTATGTTTTTTCCGCGTGAAATAGTTGTGGTAACGTATATGGCATACTTTGCACCAAATATGGCTAGCAGAGGGAAATCCTTGCCTTGACATTACCTATTATTCAAGGAAAAATACTTTATCGTAAATTCGTAGTGTAGGATAGTTTAACAATTTGAGTCCAAACATGTAAAATAAAGTTATAGTGTCCACAATAAAAGAATAGAATTGAAATGTCCCGATCATTGGCGCGGTGTTGAATGCTCAGACGCATGGCTGTATCACAACAAATATATACGGGTAAGTATTAATTAAACATTTGAAAACCTTTTTTAGCAAACAAAACTTAGGTACATACTTAATGCGCCGCCAATTCACGCTTCCATTTCTCAAATAAAAAATCAGTCTCATAACAAGTTATAACAATAAAATCAAACGTGGAAATGAATAAAAACAATTGTTATTGAAGGGTTGAAAGCCAAAACAGATCTGTTGGTATGCTAATTATTACGAATAATATTAGGTTATTACAGTCTAATAAATGCATCGCCAGACAACACTAAAGTTTTATAAAAGCCACAGTTGACGCAACAATTGGAGAAATACTTAGGTACCTTAAGTAGGTGTTATTACTTATTATATTGGTTTTCTGTTTCATTGCGAATGTAATATGGAACTTTTATGTCACACTTCTAATAAAGCGGTTTTGAGACGGTCAAGCGGCTTGGTGGCAAGCACGTAATTTTGTTTTGCTTGCTCAAGCGGCTTGAGCCAGCAAGAGATAATTTTCTCATTTCGTTATCCAATCATTGTTGTTTTCATTTTACAAACAATCGATTGTTTGAAATCAAACATGGACAAAGCGTTGTTAACATTTACGTTACTTTTGAGTTTAAATAAAAAAAAAGAATGCATCATAAAAATATAAAAGAATGCTTGTTCACACCGGGCGCGTACCTACACGTTGAAAACGTCGAACCAATCAAAAATATGAAATCACAAATGCTTGGCTCAAGCATCAAGCAAACATTGTTAACGGTCAACATGCTGCTTGGGTAAAGCCAAAACTTACGTGCTTATCATCAAGCCGTTTGACCATCTCGGAACCCCTTAACTTGGTCCTAGTATAATAGCAACGTTTTTTGTTTCGTGGCTCAGGATTGACCAGGCATCTTGAAGCCGACGCACGCGAATTCACAGCAATCCTACTTTTATACTACTTGACAAATTAGGTAGTTTCAGAAAAAACTCGCTTAATAATTATATGCGCGACTGTACACTTGCTCAAAGCACGCCTCCACTTTTGCCGAGCGCTATTAAAGCGTGACGCAACCTGTAATTATCTATCTACCTATACTATGGATCCAATTACTGCGTGTACTGTATATAGTACCTACTCACAGTTTTTTAGCATACCCAACGAGTTCTTGACTTTTAACACTTCAAATGTGCAACGCTATATTTAACAGCTTATGACTAATTATCATTATTAAAACTAGAGTAATTACCGCGACTTCGTTCCCGTGGAAATTTCGGAAATTCTTTTCTAATCCCTTATCTACATAGTAGTAAACTTATGTGCAAAATTGCAGTCTCTAAGTCCCCAAAGGCCAAAGTCCCAAGGGTTACTTTGTGAGGAAGAATCTAAGGCATAGGTAGGTACCTACATGGTAATGGCTGGGCACTGGGCGTTGATGATTGAGTCAGTAAGTACTTGAATCTTTATAGGTATATAGATGAATAGAGATAACAACAACTACGACCGAAAGAGTGGAACCCTGTGGATTTAGCGATTTGCATGTTTTTGGCGTACCTACCTATCTAACACCAAAATGTACTGGATCTAAGGTATACAATACATTTTATGCTATTTTCTAGATACAATAACCTAAGTAATTATATATATTTATGATAGTGAGTGACAAGACGAGCAAATCAGGTGCCTGATGGTAAGCATTATGATTGCCCATATCAGATACACTGCCACCCAGTATTTTAAAATTCAAAAGTCTACGCGGCACTGCACTGCGCCTGTCACCCAGAGATATTAGTTGTTGAAACTCTTTATGTCCAGTAATTTCGTTGGTAAAATTGCCCTTCAGACCGGAACACAGTAATGTTTGCACATTACTGCTTGGCGGATGAATAACTGGTAAAGGTGTGGTACTTCCCCAGACAGCCCCCTGCAAAAGAGGCCTACCACTACAACAATATTACCAATAACCCACACATAACACGTCTAGGTAGCAATCAACTATCAACCTACCTTGTGCAGTCCGATTGATAATTTTATGTTGGTAGGTGTACCTAATAATACGACACTATATTTTATTTGTGAAAATTAAGTGTTTCTCATCTCATACCTACATATTAACATTTAGGTTTTAGAAGCTGGGTTGTAGAAACCATTTTACACCAGACAATAAGAATTAAACAGAGATAGGTACACAAGTACCTACATATTTTTAGGAAAGTACAAATTACAGTCAGTCATGCTAAGGTAAAAAATAAAATGTTACACGCCTCATAAATAAAATGTTATACATCTAATAACTGGGCATCATGACACCGCACTAAGTTCTTCTTACCAATTGACAAGCTATAGTGTTGTTCGACACGAACCACGACACATCGCAGCGACAAAAAGTGGCCAAGCAGTACTTAGTTGCGTGATAATCAGTGTCGCTGCAGCTTTTTGCAGTAAACAATATGGCTGCGATGTCGTCGGTTCACACACGCGGTCAATAATGACTGCAAAAATAAGTGCTTCCTGTGAATTCTTCTATTCATTTTCATAACAAATTAGCGTCGTCCACGTTATTATCGTTGTGGTGTGGTTTAGATCAGTGTCAAACAAGCCCTGTACTCGTCGATAGAGTCTCGATATCTATAAAATATCTTCCTTCATTAAATATAAACTGATACTTATAACATCTTACTCATTATTCAAATCAAGGATATCTTGCAGTCTCTCAGTCATTTCAGCTTGTTGGTTCACCGGCACCGCTAGTGAATTGCCGATTTCAGTATGTTTGGTAACAGCCTCGTTGAAAAGGACCATGGTTTTGCTCTCGAGTTCTTTGCTCTTCTCTTCGAAGTCACACAATTTGATGGTCTGAAAACATCATACAACTAGGAAAATGATGAATTTGTACGATATGTTACTATTACTATGTGCATGGTCATACTGCAATTCTAGCGCGGCGGCCTCACTACGCGCAACCCAAGACTAGCGATCAGGCCAGGTGTTGCAAACCATGGAAGAGTGCAATTATCCTTTAATTTTTAAAATTAAAGCGACAAGACAGAAAAAGTTTGAAATCCTCGCCACCCGCGCGTCAAGTCGCCTGTTGCCCGTAGTACCACAGATTAACTAATAATTCTTTAGTAGTATGGACACAACGATAGTATAGTTTAAAAAATTAGAAGTTTTCCTGAATACGCCACTTTCTGCGTAGATTAAAATATATCTGTAAAACAAAACACCTACCTCACTTGTGGAATTTATCTTTTGCGCGGATGTCAACAACTGCATCAAAGCAGTTTGTGTATTGTTCTTACTTGGTTTAATGTTGCTACCGGACTGGACCGGACTATCGGCAATCTCTTGCAATTTACGATCTCGCATTGCTCGGAGTTTATTGAACAACTGAAAAGGTAAATTTAATAATAAGGAGCTTCTAAAGGAGGTATTGTTAGTTCGGAGGATCGCTCAAAATAATGTAGTGTGCTAATACCGGACATACGATAAGCCATTTTAGCTTCATATTAAACGCTAATTACATGGGTCTGCAGTACCCTCGTTTCAACATAAAAACGCATTATGTGTATTTATCTAAAAAATATTAAATAAGAGGGCATGCTTACATATTTTTTGTCTCCCAAGTGGGTTGCAGTCAACAAGTGAGTTGACAGTCTTGCTGGACGGTGTATGATCTTCCATTTTAACGTTACATATTTCGGTATGTACACTTTTCTTGCGAGGATTCTAGTAAAAAAAAGGTTTGTATTTAGATGGGCACTTATATGATAGGGTTCCTAACATATTTATAATAAATAACTTCTTTATTCAGACACAAAGATCCAATAAGTATTACAATCAAAATTAAGAGCAAATTAAAAATACTTAATATTAAAATTATTTATACCTAAATAATTAAAAAAGAAGCAAATTATTATCAGGAATTAGAATAGAAAACAGTTAAGAAAGTTAAAAATAAAATCTATAGTAACTTACTGATTTATTTTATCGAAGGCTTCAGACTGTGTATAAAAATCGGTATGATTGAATCCAGGAATTTTAAAACTTAACATATTATTGCCTTTCATACTTCCTGGAAAATGACCAAATCCTGGAATGTTGCAGCATTGAATCCAAACCGGTTTGCAAAGGAAGTTGTCATCTTCGCAATCTGATATAACAAGTACATCATCCGGGCATGCACAGATTGGAGATTTTTCGAGAAACCCTTCAACGTCGGCGGCGGAATTTTCATCGATATCTGCATTATTTGGATGTTCATTTGATTTATGGACGGCAAGATCAATCTTTTTATTAATTTCATCCGGTTTTAAAACCATCATTCGGGACGAACCCGGGGTTGCACTGTTCTGGATATCTGTTTGTAAAGTTCTCTCGGAATATACAGAAGTTATTTTTATTTGAGGTGCTATCTCAGCGACCGGTCTCGGAGTAACATTCCATGTGTTCTGTTGTCCTGAAGTTTCGGCAAACGGTTTAACATAAGCCACTGACGTACTTGCTTGTACAGTACTATTACCATCTATAATGGGTTTTAAATTATTTTTGTTTTTCAATAATGAAATTGGGCCTTTCATTATTATGGGATTTTTAGTAAATATTGTATTACTAGAAGGGATATTGTGTATTATATTTGTTCGGCGAATTTTTATGGGCTTTACAATTTTAGCAGTTTCTTTTTCTGGTTCAACTATTTGAGAAATTTCTATGAGTTGCTCTTTAGTTTCATTTATACTAACATTGATGCCTGATTCCTCTGACATACCATCAATCGCTATTGGTACTGATGGCATAAATGATAACGGATTATCAATCACTCTCATGTTGTCAATTTTGTTTGTTGTAATCCAAACACCTCGCGTTTTTTCTTGTTTCTTATTATCAGAAAATGTCTTTACTATTTCTATTCCTAAGGGTTCATCTTCTTCGTAGGGTCCAATAAATACGCAGCTCTCGTTTGTACTAGGGATTGCGTATATTCCATATTGAGTTGTACTATTTTTATCTGAACGTGCTTGAGAAGATAATCTCACAGTTTTTCCTGAAAGACGCGCTAATTTAATTGATCGTTGAATGCCTTCATATGTCACGAAGAATCCTCTTTTATAAAATTGAATTTCGTTAAAATCATTTTCGATTTTCATTACAAACCATTTCGATCTTTCTAGATTTAAATTATCCTTTTCATTTGATTCTTCGACGCTGTGATCAGGCTCGAATGTAGAGGTGTCTGTTCTAGTAAGAGATGGCATCCCTGTCGTTAGCCAGTCGTCACTGTCGCTAGAAAACGGGTCATTTTGTTTCATAGCACCATCTGTTTCAGATGTTTCAGAACATTCTGATTGTTCATTATTTTCGACAATCCTTACAGCTGAACCGATTAATTCCCAGCAATAATCCCAACCACGTAACATGCAAAAGCTGTTATTCACTTCAGTTACATTGGTAATTAGGTTCTGCACAAGAACTGGATATTTGGGTAAGTCTGCAAATCGAATTTCATCAATATTTATACAGCTTTTGAAAGTAGGATGTCTCGGATCAACGCCCAAAAAAGTGCGATACGGTGGCTGTTTCGAAACGAAATATACGTTTTTACGCTCCGTATAACGACTCAATATAACTTCCCATGGTAACAAGCATGATAATCCTTTTTTTGGTTCTCTTAAGACATTATTAGATAAACCTTTTGCCAGTCGCTCTTTATACAATCTGAAACTTACTTCTAACCAGGCCCTTAGGTTATATTTATTTCTATTTTTGAGCGAGACAGGGCTTTCCGGCACAACTTCTTCACTTTTGCTTTTTGAATTTGAATCATTAGACATTTCTTCATAGTATAATGATACATCTCCCGACTCAGACTCTGAATTTCTCGTCGAATTGTCTGGAGTACTTGTTGCTTTACTTGCTGCTTCAGCCTTGTTTATAAGGATCCGCATCTTAATTTTTAATAAATCATCATTTTCTTCCATTTGCTTAATTTTTGAATTGGTTTTTTCATAGTAGTCGTCATTATATTTTCTACCATTGTAACTGCAAGTTCTTGCACATGTACCACTGCTTCTACCGTCATAAATTGGGGCAGAAATATCTATCCCAATATTTTCTCTAAGCAAATCCGAGAAGCTTTTATTTTCTTGAAGGAGACGTGGTCTTAATTTTATTTTGTCATTTTCATTGATAGCATTGCCTTCTAGTTTGATATCTTCATTTCCCATTATGGTCAAATTTGTTTCAGTTGTTAAATTCAAAGAGGATTCCGAAAATTTTCCTTTACAGAAACATTTGTATAAGTTATGAACCATACACAATGGTTCAATGTTTTTGCAATTGAGTTTGATATCTACTATACTTAAAGTCCTTCTTGTATTTTCTTTGCTCTTTAAATTCATGTTATTACTGTAAAATTCTGCATACTTTGGTGAAGATCTACATTTTCTTTTTCTGGATTTCAACAATATACTTTTCTCTCCAGTGACTATGACAGTTTGATGAAACTTTTGTTCTTCTTTGGCTAAATGCGAGTTAAGTTGGTTATCTAGCTTTAATAATCCAGGTATTAATTCAGGATTATCACCTTCAAGTAATTCTATGTCTTTGAATTTCGACAAATCACATTTACAGCCAAACATACAATCTAAAACCCCACAGTGCTGCCTAAGATTGAATGAGCAATTGAGTGAATCGCATATGCATCCCAAAGTGCAAAAAGATTTTCCACAGGGTTCAGTATCATATTTTTGAGACATTTGGGGCAATGTTATAACGGTTACATCCAGTCTGTCCAGCTCGCTTTTTTTCTTAGGCTTATCCTTAGCGTTTAAAAAAAATTCTTCATCTTGTTCCACATTAGTATCTTCAAAATCATCCGTTGAATAAAAATCATCTTGCAGTAGGTTTATTTCGACTGACTTCACAATTTTTTCGACTATGTTTTGAACTTCGGGCATGATTTCTACATCAAAATTGCCATTTTTATACAATCTGGTGTTATCGTTCAAATAAGGTGTCGAGTCGATAATATCTCTTCGCATAAGTAATCTATTTTGATTACATTTATAGTTTAGATCAAAACTTATACAGGGATTTTTATCCAGTTGTTCAGGTGTATTGTTTTTTATTGATCCCAGTACAGAAACAGCATATTCGGCCCATTTTGAACATATAAAACCAGACTCCTTTCTCAATTTGTTAATAATAGTCGAAATCGTAGGATCTATTGGAGTACCGTATGATGGAAATATGTCAAGCGCAGGTTTCGGAAGTGGAATTAATTCAACTTTGCCCATATGATATTTATGATGAGAGTCATCGAGAAACTTCTTCTTTTGCAGAGGACCTGGTTTAAATTTTATATTTAAGGAATTACGAAGTAATCCTATTTTTCTTTTAAATAGACTGTTGTTCAAATTTGATGATTTTATTATCTGAGTTTTATTACTTTTCAAGTCGTGGTTACAAATAAATTTAGTTTTTCCACCTCTACTTCCATTTACTTGAATGCGCCTACCATTCCACAAGACAAACTGTTTAGGGTGCTTGTGATTGTAAGGATTAATATTGGCAAGCATTTGCCACGCTGATGTAGATACAGGCTTATCCCCATTTAGTATACCCTTGGCAGTATTTTTTGTGTGCTCATTAGTTGAAAACCCATAACGAATTTTTTTCATTAAACAGTTTTGTTGCTTTTCTAGTTCACCAGGTAGACTGCCGTATACATCCTGTTCATATAAAGCTCTTATGTCTCTTACAGTTTTAACCTTAAACTTCGATATTTTCTTTGGTATGTATCGTTTATTGGTGTCGGGAGTGAAACTAATAGTTTCATGTGGATTTATCGTTTTGTCCTGATTATTGACTACAGATAACGGTTTAGCAGGCACAACATTTATGAGATCATATAGGTTATTCTTTAATTCAGATCCACTCTTTGTGATATCGGAAGTAAACACAGCATCGTCGTTTTTCATCTTTGAATTAATCTGTAATAAATATTATGTAAGTAGATGTATAGTATAGCGATAATCTCAAAACTACACAACTGATTTTCATACGATCAATGCGTGGAGTGCCATTGATCGTAGGTATGAAATCTTATCTTGAATCACTATTGAAGATTGAGGGTCAGGTCTAGAATTATTCATTAAGGTTATGTGTAAATCAACTTAAATAAAACAATGATTGTAAAAGATGTCGAAAAGTAAGTTTTATTATTATACCTACTTATAAAAATATTAGGCATATTCCCTTAAAAAGATCTATTTATCTATAATCTGCGGCGTAATGTATATTTTGTATAAATTGGCTGAAATATAACGAAAATAATAATAATTTGAATTTATACTCTTAATAGAATGGGTTGCCCCAATTACACTGCTCGAGACAATTCATATGGGTTATGTGGAAAACCCATATTGTCAGAGTTTCAGGTCTTTTATCATTATCTCACAAAATATGACTTTCTTAAGCTCATAACACGTGCACGGGACATAATAGGTAATCTACTATTAACGCAGTCTGCAGTAGTTTATGGATAATATATAACGTGGCAACACTCAATACTATACAACAGAGAAAAAATTTAATCTCAAATGTTTATTAATTGAATGTCATACTCGTGTAATTTGGCAATAATATTAAGAATATAATTGCTAATCTCAAGTTCGATAAAATAGCAAAATTACTTAGGTACTTACACATGAACAGATTTTTTTTAAATGTCACGGTTTTTAATTTCTTGTCAAACAAACAAGATGGCCAGCATGGCCGCTCCGTACAATGTCTCTAAAATCAGTTTTAATCTCTAGTTCAGTGCGTAGATCTTTAATAAAACGCAAATTACTAGCGCAATAACACAGAATAATCCTGAATTTGTGAATATTTATGTAAATTATTAGATCGCAACATAACGTATATTTTAATTTCCAAATTATTACCTATTTATCGAGAATCGGAACAAACGACCACAGATTATAATATATTAGACCATCAGAGCCAGAGTATTAAATTATTAGTAAGGAGTGGTAGATTTTCTAAATGAACGAATGATATAACGATATAACCTATAATTTAAAGGTAGCGTTCGTAATTTTACTTTGTCAAGTCTCTAAAATTAGGAAATAAGGCTTCACTAAGATGCAAGTTACTAGCACATGTCGACCGCCGCAAGTTTTTGCAAAACCAGAACTAAGTAGGTAGTTTTATAGTTTTAATCATTCACTCGTCTAAAACACTAAACCACCGACCTATAATATTTTTATTTCTACTTGTCATAAAAATGAACTGAATCAAATGAAATCAAATGAAAATCTTTGTATTATAGTAGCTACCCTTTAAACACATATATTAATCATTTTAAAATTATGACTAAGCTACCACGTGCTTAGTCTAAATCAACTACTTTTTAACATCTGCAATACCATAGTACATTGAATTATTATGTGCCTACGGCACGCAGTAGTTAGTAGTTTGTCGATATCAAACTTGGCGACACTATCATAATAGAATCTTAATCATAATAGAAACTATCACAGTGACCAGGGAAAACGAAGTCCTAGGGGGTTAGAACGAGACAGCAGATATTAATTGTTCGAGTATGAAAGAGAGAAAAACGGGGAAAACTAGTTATCCCCGTGCCATGCTAGGCAGGCTGGAATATCATATTGCATACTAGTGTGACTTAGCCTTAAGCATAGAAGGCCTTAAGTTGCACCGAATAGAAAGTGAATATTTTCATACATTATTTATTTATCACTCTTTCCTCAAGTTTGTTAAACTCTATAGCAAAATTACTCACCGTAAAGAAAATATACTTTACAGAATTATCTGTAACAGTTCATAAATATCTTGATCTTTTGACATAAACAAGATGGCCGGCATGGCCGCTTCGTACGTCTTAAGAAGCCATTTTAATCTCTCGTTGAGTGCGTAGATTTTGAATAAAACGCAAGTGATTAGCGCTTTAACACAGGATAATCCACAATTTGTGAATATTTATGCAATTTATTAGCTCTCAGCACGATATATATTATTTATTTTTCCAAATAAGTATTACGCACGACTCGGAACGACTACAGATAAAAAATTAGACAAAGAATATAAAAATAGAATGGTAGTTTTTCTATAGTTTATGAATGCTTTCCATGAATGAATATAAATTCCCTACTCCCTACCTTTAATAATCTGTTGACTGATAACCATAACCTAAAAAACGTATGATATTAATATGATAACTGTAATAATAATTATGAACCTGTGATATGAATCTACTACCCAAAGATTACTTTTTTGTACACTGTTACTACTTTGTACCTATTTTGTATGTGATTTACCTACAGAACTTACAACTTACATACCTACCTAGGTAAGTATTTAGAAGTAATTTTATAGAGTTAATTAATATAATTTTATATTATTGTAAGTTAATAACAGTTTAAGAGTAAAAAGGTTGATGTGCAAAAGACCGGTGATGATGAGTAAGATAAGTACGGTGTACTGTACTGTACTTACCTATCACCTATCACCTAAGTAAGCCTATTCCTATTACTACATAGGTACCAACTTACCTAATTTTCAAATGTGAAAAGCTTCCGTGATCCGTGTGAAAATTGTAACATTGTTTTGATACTTGATACAACGTGAAAGTCGTGTGATAAAACGCAAGCCACGCGGAAATCCTTTGAATGTGGGTAATGTATTTATTTCTTCATTCTTCTTTTCAATCAAACTTTTACTAACCACCTGACATCTTCAAATTTCACGCTACATAATCTGAGAACGCTGGGAAGTAGATAGCGTCTTTGGTGAATACGGTGAATTGAATACCTACGAAAGTTTGGCTAGGTACCACAAAATGAAGTTGACATAAATTATTTATCGGACAGTTATTTTCGGTTTGCGAGTTTATGGCGCGCATTTCAAATGGCAACGTGACCGCGTGGCGTGGTATATCTCCCAATAGGTACCGACAGCGACGTCGAACACTGGCAAACACAAACAAAAATAGGCAAACACCCATCCACACGTTCGTGTTCGTTGTTTGCCAACCAAGAAAGTGAAACAAACTTACCTAAAGACCCAAGCCACAAGCCCCAGCAAACTATTTCTTACGGCTACAGCGCTATAGGCTAGTCAGGCCACTACAGGTCCAGCACATCTAAGAATTACCGTTTGACAGTTTTCTTATTTTGCCTTGTTTGAAGGATTTATATGTTTATTTAGTTTTAGTAGGTACATGTTTTAGTGATATGGTGATCAAAATCATAATTCTATGGTTTTACGTTGAAAGTTATTGAAATTGTGCTAGTTACGACTATGCAGTTATTTCTTCTCTCTCAAAGCTTGAAAAGATGAAACTTCAAATGGTACTTACTTCTTAAATTTGCTGGGCTCTGTCACGGTATTATTTAATAATAAAGATATCATTACTGTGGCTTAGTATATAGTATATACAGTAGGTATACACCGAACATTCATTGCAAGTCATTAAAGGTCATGGTACACTATACCGGCGCGGCACCGCAGGGGAACTCAAATTATAGCCTAAAATCGACAATGTTAACATGTATGAATTATAAAACCTAACTGCATTAGAAAATCATTAACTGAAGAGCAAAAAACAAGCTTTCTGTATGGCAGACGGGGATACTTTAAATATAGTGTTTAGACAAGCTTTTCGCCGTCTGCCATACAGAAAGCTTGATTTTACCCGACTGCGAAGGAGGGTTAAGTTTTTCGAGAGTATGTATGTATGGGGGTGTGTATGTATATGTATGAGGTTTCTTTGGGACGGCCTATACAGCCTCATAAATAAACCAAGGCCTTAATATATACTCAAAGCCTATAGCCTAAACGACTTGATGGATATTGACATGCGAGGTGTCATTTGATTCGTCTTAAAATAGCGGAAGTGACATACACTTCATTTTCGAAATTAGAATTTTGTCCTCGAAAACCAAAGTAGAGGGACAATAAAAAAAATAACTGTTTAGTACGGGGATAAACTAGTCCAAGCACAAAAATAGTGACTCCGTCTGCCATACCTTCTGTATGTACAGAAAATTTGTTTCTTGGTTTTCAGTTAAGACTTTTTTAATAATTTAATTTATTTCAGACTTTTTAGTTTTCCGTAACACCAGTGCTGTAAGAATTCATTTGAACTTATAGATACCTCCAAAGTTTACAATAAATTGTAAACAAAGGTTTTATACCGTTTTGTGCCGCAGTGTGAGCGTGGCGCGGGCGATAGCCGTACTAGTACTCGAGCGGCGACCGTAGTAATCCCTTATGGTAATTAATCTATCTAGTAAAAAGTATTTCATAGTAGTACAATATTACATATTTTTGGAATCTGCATATTTACCAATGATGCGGCCGTAAGCCGCTATATTAGATGGTAACTTACTAACATAGAATTTAAGGTGTTTTTACTAATATTACATGGACACTACTGTTTTAAAATTTAAATAAAATATATACCCCAAATAAATATATACCTATATGTTATTTATGAAGAAAGAGGGGAATGCGGATCGGTTACCAAAGACTGGCCCTCTCAAATTACATAGGTACCTACACACACTAATGCATATTAAAAACAAATCAATAACCTCTCCTTCATTGGCCGCGTCCAAGAGACTCGCAACTTCACGATAATAGTACTTCGGAATACGATGCAACATCATGCCGTGCAGCTTTTAACATTATGGTCAATGTCTTGTTCAGGCCAGCTTGTAGTGGACCTGTATGTTTATATGGAAAACCGCTACTAATAATCTGTACTATATCTACTCTCTATTTAGCTGAGGGGTTTTTGTGGGGGGAAGGCCAATTCCTAGGATTTTAATGGGTATTCCACCGGACTATCATCTGATGGCGAGTCCCACTCCCCCGAGTGAGACGGGATTTAAAAAAAAGGTGTTTTTATACGAACACTTGCGAATAAGGCGCTGGTCGCTAGTACAAGATAATAAATAAAACAAGATTGTTATTATCTTACTAACACTTTATTTCGTGCATCATTTGTTTGTCGTCTTACGTAATTTGAAAATATTAATTATTCATATCCACTGTCTGCTTCATCTTATGCTTCAGGGAATTCACTACCGCCGTATCTTCGATTCGTTTGACCTTCTAGTATGGCATGGGTTAAGGAATTTCATTAATATAGGTAGTGTATTAGTTGCAAATAAAAAGGATAATCAGTAAACGGGTCACTAATTACACTCGTATCCACTAGAGTGGCTGTATCGACCAGGGGTAGCGTAAGCTCGACTGCCGATCAAAGTTAAATAATTTTGGCCACAACATAACAATGGTTCTTACATATAAGTATGAGGTCCCGGGTTCGATCCCCAGGTCAGGCAGTGCTATTGGATATTTCCATTAGGAATTATCTCTATGACACCCTGGAAATGTCCCCGGCAGATGGAAATAGGCTCGCCCCCTATTACATGAGATCAATAACATACTGGCGAAATGTGGGTGTACCTACTATGGGACGGAGTCCTGGGAGTCCTGGAAAAAGGCGTGATTGTATGTTATGTTAGTGCATGATATGACCTGATCTAATCCTACTATTATAAATTTATATATTAATTATAAATGCGAAAGTTTGTGAAGATGGATGGATGGATGTTTGTTACTTTTTCACACCAAAACTATTGAACCGATTGGGCTGAAATTCGGTATGTAGATAGTTTAGACCCTAGTTTAGACCCATATAGGGTTCTTTTTATTCCGATATTCTCACGGAAACGAGGACTACGCGAGTAAAACCGCGGGGCACAGCTAGTATTACATAAACTAGCCGACTCCACACCGCCACATACTTGCTATTTGGTTTTCATACTAAAATAATAAGACTGCGCTTTATGAATAATCCATATCTTTATCTTTTGGTTGAATTGTCTGTGGATTAACTTAAGAATAAAGAGGACAGATATCCGCAACTCGTAGTCATAGTGTGCCTATTTTGCGTGTGGGTAGGGTTATTCCTCACTCGAGCCACCCTAGAAAGCTGTCCGAAATTTTTCAGCAGCCCTTTTAGGTTTCCAACAATCTTGGTGGGCGACCCTGGAGTTCCGAGGTATTGTGGGTGCACGTAACAACCGTAACAATCTATATACCTACATTTAGATATCCCGGTGCGAGGGGCAAAGTTGCTTCTGAAATAATTATGAGACCACTGTCACCAAATGATAGTATCGGGATGATTCAATATAAGATCATAATATTCATAATGGAAATGTGTTATAGTTTAATATATTTAAAAGGATATTGTTTGTCTCTTGGTTCCTCATGTGAGCGATCACGGAAGGGAGATTTTTCCTGAAATTGTAAAAATCACTTAAAACGCATTGATTGATAATATATACGATTTCATACACTTCAATAAAATATATTATTATATCTAAAACTTTAATGATAGGAGGCAATTTTTAGGAAATAACATATTATCTGTCCAGTGTTTCTCTGGAGAATTCTAGAGAATTCAAATAGAAAGACTTTGAGAAGCCTATGAGGTTTAAGAATGAATTATTGCTGCTGGCATAGACTTTCGTCTATGCTATGTTTATAGCATCTAATAGGTATACTATGTTTAGATACTTTCAGAGAATCCAAAATCGAGTTAGACTTGAGGACTGATAGCAAATCTTGTGCAGATGCTAACGTACCCTTTTATGATACTTCTCATAATGATGATCTTCTTGGGATCCATTTTGATGGCTGCCCATCTTGGTGACCACTGAAATGATTAATGTTAGATTTATTAGTCATCAGCATCAGAAAAAAGCTTATAAGACATATTTGAATGAATTTAAGTGACATAATATTTCATTCAGTATTATTAAATACATAATATTTCATTCAGTATTTAAATTATGAGTTGTAGAAACTTGAAATAAATGATTATTTAATTGGTTTTATACAATCAAAAATCGATATGGCACGACATTCTTAAGTCTTATTGCGCCAACAAAAATTACGAACACATGGCTACCAATTAATTGGCGTTTATCAACGAGTGAATACATAAATAAACAAAGAGGCAAAAATCAATTTAAATAGGCATTTTTCATTGATTGTATGACATACCCTTCTGTTCGTCTCGTCTTCTCTTTTGTTCCAGTAGGGCGGTTTCTTCTGCTCTGTCCTAAAGAAAACACGATCAATCAGTTATAGATATTGAAAATAACGACAAAATCAAAGCACCTACAAAAACATTTGCACAGAAAAAACGAATAGCAATAGAATGACATTGATCACAGTCCACACAAATCTTTGAAGGAGTCCATTATATTTTAAAACTTTGCGAAACCTCCAAAGTTTGTGCGTGAATGCTTACCCTCTTCCGACTCATCTTACGCTCTTTACGGTCATCACCTCTCAATTTAGCCTTTCGTTTTTCCTTTTCTGGCGATCGTTCTTCAATTTCTTTGCTACCCTGCTCAGCAAAAAAATATGTTACAATTTTAAAGATAGCTCAATCATAAACAATCTATTATAAATTCTATTTACACATTAATCTACTGTAAACTGAGTCAAAAGGGACTATGAATTAAGACAGTTACTATCACAGCTCTCCGTTTGAACGTAACCTTCGTTGGTGTGTACAAAATTATCAGTCCTTATTTTTGGAACAGTTGACAACGTTCTTCTTAATAGTTTATCAGTCCTTATTTTTGGAGCACTTGACAACGTTCTTCTTAATAGCTCCGGTCCGCAATTCTTGTTTTTAGAAAACAATGGGTTATTGAAATAGGAAATTCAGCAAATCCATTCCAATCGGTTAATAAGTTACGGCTGTATTTAAAACTATCTTCCCCTTATAAGTACACGAGGCTTCTAGCGTTGGTTCTTCTAATTATGCTCATAAGTATTGAATTCGTAGTTTTTTGCACCTTTGTAGTAGCAACACGGCGATTAAGACTGGTCCTGCTTCCTATTTCTTCTTAATGCGACATACGCCTGTGTTTGATCTGTTTTTCCAAAATAATATTCGTAGATGCATTGAAGATGTAGGCTGCTGTTAAGTTATAATTAAAGTTGTTCAAATTATAAGTTATTTGTTGTATTAATAGTTGTTAGATGTATTTTCCTTACAAATCACTTGAGTATTCTTAGTGTCCGAATTTCTTCCCAAATATTTGCCTTGAATGCTTGCATATCGTGTTAGTTCTTTTCGCTGTTTGAGAATTTTCTCGACAATTTTTTGCTGTTCAATCTTTCTGTATTTTAATGTCCATTTTGCTTTGCTTCTGTAATCATTACTACTCCATATCTCTTTCTGTCTTCAGTATAATTTAGGAACTGTCAACTGTATATAGTTCAGAGGACCTTTTGACTCTTTCAAAAGTGATCTTACCTATACTCACTTGGACTGGGCTGATTGGACTTACGACACACACGGCTTTCCATTTCGTTTAAGTATTTAATTAGTTTTCATTTATTTTAAGGATCCGTTTTAATCTTCATGGGATTTCTTCCAACAGCAACAGTTTTTATTTGTTTTTATAGTTTTTCACTTTTTTAGCTTCGATTTTCTTGTCTCTTGATATAGGTGTTTTAGATGATGTTGATTTTATCCGATGGTTTCCTTTGTCCAAGTAGAATTAGTAGCGACTTTTATTATCCATCTTCATTTTCATTGAATTCAAGTAATAGCTGCATGTGATGTATGTTCCTTGATTTTTACTGCTAATTTAATGTAATTAACTGTTTTTGTGATTTAGATTTGGATTTTTAGCACTTTATCAGTCTTATAGTCTGTTCACTGCTAACACTATGGTCGATGACGGAACGTTGTTAGATAGTATGTTAGCGGCGCGGTGGTGTAGTGGTCGTGGTCCAGCCCAATCCTTAGTCGGGAGCGAGCGCGAGGCGAGGCCTTATATCGACAATACTCACCTTGCCGTTGCCGCTGCTTTCTAATTTACGACGTTTCACATCTGGAAACAAAACTTATTTTATAGACAGTGCCATTTAACTATAATAAGATAGTTATAGTGCAGAAAAAAATATTCTTTGTAAAGAAATGTATAAGACCTTGCCTGAGACGTTTCGTGACTGTCGCATGCTGTGCGCCTTAGCTTTCCGTCAACAATTTCTATTAAAACGGTGTTGATACGTTTTAGTGAGCAAGGTTTACCGTTACGTTTCCCTCGCCTGGTCGGATACGTTCATATAACTTAAGTACAATGGACAAACAGCGTTGAGTGTGGACAATGTATGTAACCAGAATAGTATAAATGAATTCGTTACGGCTTGATATAAAAAATTTATTTCAAGCCGTAGTCAATATTATATTTTAAAAATCTCTTTCGAGTCTAAAGAAACAATAAAAAAATGTTATATCAGAAATAGCTTCTTCAAGTGATTATCCACTAGCATCATCGAATCCTTCCTTACAGAAATAGCTAATCAAAGACGTTGCAATAGTAAAATTGCGAAATTGTGCTGGCAAAGGTAATGGTATTACGTATAGGACAAAAAATAACAATTTACTATTGGTAATTGTGCAATTTATCGCGCTGCTGTCGCAAAGTGCGTAATACTGCGATCTATACTGTTTTCTTGTCTTAATTACAACACCTCAGGGGTTGTGTCTAACGTTAAAATTATACTTGTACAACAAAATAAAAAACTAATTCAAAAAGTAATCGTAAAACCTCACCTCGTTCTAAATCATCGGAAGCGCTGCGATTTTCGTGAGGTGGTGAAACTGCCTCCAAATAACGCTCCTCCTGAATTAAGGAAATCGAATTATAAATCCATAGAATAGCTGCAGCAATTGCGAACAAATGTGCGTATTTCAGACAATCAACCTAAAGAAATGAATTTTAGTATGAAAACAAAATCGACAATATGCGGAGGAGATTAGTCTTAGCTAGGCTAGTAGTGTCCGTGGCCCAGCGTAAATATTTAGGCTTAAAAGCCGGAGTCCCTGGATCGTATCTCACCATGTCGACTTTTCACCTGGGCGCTACCGTGTTTCGGATGCCACGTTAAACTGTAGGTCTCGGCTAACAGCCGATTCCTATAAGATATGTAGGGGCAGTCTTGAGGTTATGTTGGAGGCCTTATCGCAGTATCTTGGCGACTGTCTTCTTCTTCTTCTTTTCGAGTCGAAATAGCTATAATATTTTATATTTTTAATACTTCGATCCAGTATTTTGCCTAAAACTGACTCTTTACAATATGGGTTGTACACATAACCCATATGAATTGACTCGAGCAGTGTAATAGGGGCAGTGTAATAACCCGTTCTGTAAGGAGTATAAATTCAATGTATTAGCTGGTTTTTATTGGACTTTAATTCAAATTTCAAAGCGGCCGGAAAGTAAACATACCCCTGCCCTAAAACGTCGTCTTAAGTTTTCTGTGGCATTCTTATTATTTTAACAGTACTTACTCTATGTGACCGTTCTCTCGGAGACCGTTCTTTACTGCGTATTTCTTCTTTAGCTCGCTCTTTGCCAGTTCTGTACAAAAAGTAATTTGCATTCAAAAAAATAAACCGAAACTATGTACGACTAGAATAATGTTGTTATACGTACGATCGCGATTCTCTTTTGGTTTCTTTCTCTCGATCAGATTCATCGCGACGTCTGTCACTTGTCCTTGATTCTCTTTTCTCTGCTTCTATTGACAAAAGTGACTAGTTAATTATAGTAGTAACGTAAGTGTTGTTAATATAAAAAGCTAACGTACGCTATAATTGTTCTTTCTCTTTCCCTCTTAACGTAAACATGCATCCGTCGTCTCTGTCACACTAATTACTTTTTATGCTTTAGCATACCACACGTCGGTAAGTCAGCTTTAAGCAAGGGACGATATATCGGCGACAATCTTACGAGTGGGATTAACGTAATTATTCACACAATTAACATTAAAATTCACCATAAATCACTCAAAATAAATTGTTGTTATTGTGTTCCGATAAGTAAGAAAAAACGAACATAAGTAAAAGCTGTAACGAGTGGTTAAATATGAATGGTTCTTACCAACAGGTTGTTGAGGTGAAGCGCTGGGTTCCTGGTCTTGTTTGACGGTGGTATCTTCCTTTACTGGAGCGGGGGCGGCCGCCGCTGCGCTCACTACTTTGTGCTTATCGCTCACCTACAATGTATGGGACGCTTAAGTTTTGGTAGTATAGACATACTCGTAAATGCGGGCAAGGGAATGATAGTAGCGCCTGTGGTCCCAATTATCATTATTATTTCTTTTTCTTCATTAGGGGCCTTAATCCGCCTCGAACATTGCTGATTTATTGTGGCAACCCGTATGGATTATAATTCCCTGCTTTAGCCCGCTGAATCTAGAAAATTCCAGATTTTCCGGGGAGTGATGCGTTGTTATCTCATTATTGGTCGTCCCAAGTGGATAATTATATTGAACACGATTGTCCAATAGTAGGAGCATGATCCCAGCCGTAGGACGTCCACTGCCAAACATGGTCTCCCCATATATTTCCATCTGGTCAGTTGTAAGCGTGTTGCATCCAGCGTTTTCCTACAGTCTTAATTAGGTCGTCTGTCTACCTTGTGGGTTCGTGGTCTGCATTCGAGATTTGTATGTAATCCTAATTTACACAAACCTAAACACTTGGATGTTACGAGATTACATTTTAGGTGGTTTTAACATAATTTATATGACGTGACGTGAATTTATATGACTGCCTCGGTGACGTAGAGGGCGCATGCTCGACTGCCAATCAAGAGGTCCCGGGTACGATCCCCAGGTCAGGCAGTGTTAAATATTGGATTTTTCCATTAGGAAAATTATCTCAATAACTGCCTGGTGTCTGGAACTGTGCCCGGTAGATGACAATAGGCTCGCCACCTATTACATGGGACCAATAACATACTGGCGAAATGTGGGTGTATCTACTATGGGACTGAGTCCTGGGTACACCTCTGCCTACACCTTCGGAAAAAAGGCGTGAATGTATGTATATATGTCTACCTTGTGGGTGGATACTACGCTTGCCGGTTCGTGGTCTGCATTCAAGATTTGTATGTAATCCTAATTTACACAAACCTAAACACTTGGATGTTACGAGATTACATTTTAGGTGGTTTAACATAATTTGTGTGATGTATTCTGGGTACTGGATATTCGCCGTGACGGTACGGGCTAAGGAATTAGTACCCACCCTCTACCCGTGGTTGCCGTAAGAACCGGTTAAAGGTTATGAGATCCAGAGGACGGCAGCAGCATAAAAAAATCGTAAAACCATCGAACTGCGCTAGCCAACCCGCCTCAATGGTGCCGAGTATTGGCAAAATCATCCCCTATATGGGGGACACACGAGTCCAGCAGTGGATCACCAGCAGCTAAGATGATGATGGTTAGCAGTGCCATAAGTCTTAATTTGTACGAACCAAACAATTTTATTTTAGGATAACTGGTAGAAAAAGCTACACTAGCATTAAGTTAGTCCTAGCGTTGTGCTTAATTTTAAAAATAACCCAGCACATATTTTAGACGGCGAATATTTGTATAATGTAGGTAGGTATTCTAAGTACTTACTTGATGGAAATCATTCTCTCTCATCATGTTAGGAGCCTTGTTCCGCAGTTGACCGCTGTACACTGTAGCGAGCGCGTACAAATCGTGACGCTGCGTTTTCTCCTCTTCTTTCACCTACAAATGGAAACTTGAACTAAACAGATGCCCAAATCACTAATCACATTACTCTGGACTCTTGAGTCTCGAACAAACTTCATCATTCGTGGTAAGTGTGTAGATAGCTTAGACCCCCTTACAATGCTGCGTGTAAAACCGCGGGGCACAGTTAGTATATTATTATGAAGTCTTGTTACCTTGTCAACCTTCTTCTCAATAATGGCAGCGAGTTTAGCCAACACAGGGAAATGTGGCAGCACTCGTATGAGAACAATCAACGCGTTGCGAATCTGTACGTAGTCGCCAGAGTCTAGGCACACGACCATCGCTTTGGTTATCTTGAAGTGCCATTTATGGCACACGTGTCTGAAACAAAAACGAAAGAAAGAAAAATATTTATTGAGTCACACACTTCCAACACTATTGGAAGAAGACACATTCATACACTACAGCCACCCGGACCCTCGACTCAATTCCCATAAAGAAACTGCGCTATAACTACCTACTACACACTGTTTTGTACACGCGCAAGTGTGCGTGAGGTGATTTCCCAGCGAAGCGGGGCTCGTCGAGAGCTCAATCTCGCTCGCGGGGTGAGCAAGGCCCAATAGGTGGGCGGATGACAGTGTCCATTCTATACGTAGTATTATTATCAGCTCTGTGGTCCAGCAAATCTAAGAATTACCATTTGACAGTTCTTATTTTACCTTGTTTCTTCTTCTTCTCAGCCATAGCAAGTCCATTGCTGAACATAGACCTCCCTCATAAAGAGGGGACGATTGATGAACTTTAAGACGAAGTATACAAGTGTTATAACCAAAATAACATAACGCCTTATCCCCGAAGGGCTACCCTTACCATAGTAAGGGTGACTCTGCACTATGCATACGCAGAGGTGTACCCAGGACCCAGTTCCATAGAAGGTACACCCACACTTCGTTAGTTACATCTTTTTGAGTCCCAATCAATAGGGGGCGAGTCTACTGCATTCTATCGGTCACCAGGCTGACATAGAGGAAGTTCGGTTATACTATACAAAAACATTAGCAGGGCATGTAGGGAAACCTACCAATCAGAGTAACAAACACATTATTTATTATTACGGTAACGAACCTGTAGTTTTCATATCCGACATGATCATTGGCCTCGGTGAACTGGTTGGACACGCGGTACTTGGTAACGAACCCGGGGTAATGTGCACATTCCTTGTGGAAGGAGTTCTTGTCGCCGTGCCACCGCATCGCTGTCCCGAGCACGCGACACAGGAACGCGCCGTATCTGGCCGCCTCGCCTTCCGTACACGACATCACGGAGTACGTTATGTCGCAGAATAACTGTAATTAAAATGATTTTTCATTCCTCTTGCTCAATAAGTCCGTCATTGTTGCGGACCAGAGCGGGGCTAAAATAACTTTTCAACCTCTAGACTTTAGGAGATAAACTAAATTTCTTTTCAATGTTGTCTGTGACCATCTAGATTATATTTTATTGGTATCGCACGTAAAGGATATTCATCATCATCATCATCTCAGCCGTTGGTAATCCACTACTGAACATAGACCTCCCCCATAAAGGGGGGTTTTGCCAATACACGCTTGGCAAGTGGGTTGTCGAACACAGATCGATGGTATTTTGCAGAGGACGCTGCTGCTCGTCCTCTGGATCTGTTCACCCTTAGCCGGCTCTTACGGCAACCATGGGTAGAGAGGGTGGAGCACTATTCTAAAGCCGGTAACTCCACGGCCATAAAAAAGTAGTAGTAAAGGATATTAGCCAAATTTTTTTGATGAAATTAATAATTTATACTCTTGCAATCGTAGTGAAAAGTAGAGTGCAAAAGTACACGGCCCATAAACCCATTAGCTCTGTGTCTATTTACTCCCTCGCTAAACCTCGTATACAATGGGTCTCTTTAGCCCTTTGTAACAACCTACTATTTAATCATCATTAATTATTATAAGTTAATATTATGTCACATTTATATTAATATAATATACAACACTGTAAGCCTAGCATTAAGCGGAATGTCCTACCTCGTTGGTCCCGGCTGTCGTCAATAAGATAGTCATTAGGTCTCGTCAGAGGCCTTCAGGCAATCTGATAATTCTGACACTATGGTTAACCAAACAAACTTGTTAAAAATTACGGGCATACGGCATACCCGATCATAATTTCTTAGCAGCGTGGCGTCTTCAGCGAGCAGTGTAAACGAACTCGGTGCCAATAAATAAATCAATAAATAAAATAAGTATAAAAAAAAATTACATACACAAAATAGAAAAAACACAACTGCATTAGTCGTGTCACTGTCTCGTTCTTGGCCGTAGTAGTCTGTGAAACAAGTTTTACAGAAATAAAAAGCTCACCCGATCGTAGCACAGCAACGTGGAGAAATTAGGCGTCTTCAGCGAATGGACAGTGTGAACGAACTCGGCGCAGTACACGGCGTCGGCTGCGGTGAACACACATCGCGGGAACAAACACAACTGCATGAGTCGTGTCACCGTCTCGTTCTTGGCGGAGCGAGCGGCGCGCGCCGGGAACCACGTGTCGGACTCGCGGCGGAGTCGGGCGCGCACTCGAGCCGTGTGCTCTTGTTGACGACGACGCTCCTCCTAAACATTTTTGGTTGTTTATTTATTTAATCGTTTCTTTCGACCGTTTCCGGCGAGTCTGAATGTAGTCTCTGCAAACTTAAGCGCACGTAAACTCGTGACAAAAAAAACTGTTCTTGCTAGGTAAACAAATATGTGAACAATTATTTATTGTAAATGTAATGTTCAGTGTCGTTCAATTATAATAATAACAGTTTTCTTCATGAGTTTTCATGCGCTTAAATTCGCAGAGCCTATGTTCAAACTCGCCAAGATAAAAAGCACGTATAATAATTATAATAAAATAAATTAGTGAATTAATATATATATATATCTTTTTTTTATACTATGAATCAACATAATTGATTAAAACTGAGGAATGACTATGAACGTATGTTCATAGTAATAAAATTAATTTTAAAAATATAATAATAGTTAGAAACATTAATTTAATAAAATAATTGTTATGTCACTTCATAAAAATATGTAATACTAGCTGTGCCCCGCGGTTTCATCCGCGTATTCATTGTTCCCGTGGAAATATCAGGATAATAAGTACCCCATGTGTTATACCAGAGTCTAAACTATCTACATACTTTTTATCTCAATATTCTCACGGGAGCGAGGACTACGCGGGTGAAACCGCGGGGCACAGCTAGTGCATTATTATAATACTAGGTGTATGATCCAACAGACCTGCAGTTTCTCAATCAGTGTGTTGTAACGCTCCTGTTCCTTCTTCCCTTTAGTTCCCTGCGAGCTGTCCTTGATAGCGTTGGCGGCCGCTACCTTCAGCCGTTCCATTTCTCTGTCGTAGCTTTCTTCGGGTACTCGTAGATCGTACATTGATAATGACCTGGGAAATATTTTAATTCTCAACTGGTTTTGCCAATCTCGAGGGCTCGCGTCAAATGGAAACACAAATAAATTAACTATTAACAATCGATTAAATAATTTCATAAGTCTGAATGTAGTCACAAATACTTGTTAAGTAAAGCTCGTTTCATTAACCATTATGATTATTCTACATATATACAGTCACGCCTTGTTTCCTTTAGGCAGAGATTATTTTTCTCCACTTGCTACGATCCTGACAAATGACTCATCCTGGACAAATTTTTAGTGACAATAAGAGCTTGTTTTCAAAAAATATTATTTCAAAGGTAAGCTTTAACTTATCAATAAACATAATATGCTTCTTAATAACTTACCAGAAAGTGACATAGAATTCAGGCGAAATGTCTTCCCACACTCGAATGGGAAGCATAGGTGTTATAGATGTTATAATAGGCTCCAACGCTTCCTTCGCACCAGCCGTGTATCTTTCTATATTATTATCGGATTTGGACTCTGCACTTTTTCTCAGTGCTTCTACTTTTGCTGCGATCTTTTGCGATAGTACTGGGCGGTGGAGGAAGAACGCCACGTCGGCGTCCACGTGATAGTCGCGCATTAGTTCCTGAAAGGGATCATTCAAGTTAACAAAAAAGTTTTGTATCGGGAGAGACTTTGAGTCGCTGCACCATCCCGAAGAAAGTTATTTATTTCCAAAATAGTTTTACCTTTGCAGGAGGATCTAATGCGATAAAACTAACACACAATTCTAGTTATTATTCCTTAATTAGCTGTGCCCCGCGGTTTCACCCGTGTAGTCCTCGTTCCCGTGGGAATATTGGAATAAAAAGTACCCTACGTGTTATTCCAAGGTCTAAGCTATCTAAATTCCAAATTCATTCAATAAAAACCAATCGGTTCAGGAGTTTAAGCGTGAAAACGGAACAAAAATACACACAAAAAATCGCGCTAGATGGCACACGCGAAGAACACGCGTTTTGCTTACCTGTTACAAAGGTAACTTTTTTACATTGTACTGAGATTTAACTAGTGGTAGCCTTTTGCAGGTGGCCGCCTGGGGAAGTACCACACCTTTGCCAGTTATTCATCCGCCAAGCAGTAATGTGCAAACATTACTGTGTTCCAGTCTGAAGGGCAATGTTACCAGCGAAATTACTGGGCATTACGAGTTTCAACAACTAATATCTCAGGGTGACAGTCGCAGTGTAGTGCCGCGCAGAATTTGTAATTTTAAAACACAGGGTGGCACTGTGTCTGATATGGGTAATCATAATGCTTACCATCAGGCACCTGTTTTGGTCGTCTTGTCACTCACTATCATAAAAAAAACCTAATGGGACCTAATTTGAGCATGCCATTTTCGAGAAGCCAGTACCTCATCTCCCCTTTTCTTTATATCAATGATTACGAAGGTATTTTTTTTACATTGTACTGGGATTTAAGATATTAATAATATTAGTGGGATATCCCGTCGTTACCTGTAAAGGCGGCAGTCTCGCAGCATACTCGTCCGCGGAATGCGATGAGGCGAGGAATGTCCCGAGCTGTACCAGCGCGTCTTGACATTGGTCCGCCAGTCGCCCCACCACCTTCAACTGCGAGCCCGGCGGGGAACCACTCGCGATTGCTAACGCTTCTATCTCATCGTATTCTGTGAAAGATATACTATTGCTGACACGAATCTTATTATTTGGTCCGTTGTACGTGAAGTCCTGGCTAATCTAGCCAGCCTAAATCCGACCAGAAGCTTCCTGGGAATTTCGCAGGCTTCGCGGAGTGACCTCAGTGTTCCGAGGATTTGTTCACGTTCCATATTATATATTTGGACACATTATTTAATAGCTCTGATTCTTAAATTGTAATTTTTACTCTAACAGAAAGTGTTTACTTATTACTCTGCTCGAGTCAAACCATTATGGATTGTGGTTAAAACCATAACCCAAATAAAGGCAAGAAGCTGCCTTACATGGTCCATGGTCTAGCAGATATAGTTCTATTTGCCGATGATGATACGTCATTGATTTTTAAAGTTGATAGGAAGGATACTTCACTAGTACATGTTAATAATACTTTAGCAAGTATATCCAGATGGTTCACAGCAAACAATCTGTTACTGAATGCGAAAAAGACTAAATGTTTGAAATTTTCGTTGCCTAACGTCAGAATAAAACCAATCATAGTTCTTGACGGTGAAAGACTCAAAATTGACAATGCAACTTTGTTCCTTGGCATAAATATAGACTGTAAACTGCAATGGAGCACTCATATCACCGAGCTCTCAGGGAAACTAAGCTCTGCAGCTTACGCGGTTTATAAAATTAGGCAACTAACAGATATCTGTTAGTTGCCTAATTTTATAAACACTAAGCTCGCCGTGGCTATATAGCCACGGCGAGCTTAGTGTACTTTGCATATTTCCATAGCTTGATGTCTTATGGGATTCTGTTGTGGGGCTCAGCCGCAGATATAGAAACTATCTTTATTCTACAAAAACGTGCGATTCGTGCCATCTATGAGATGCGTCCACGCGAAACCCTGAGGGAATTATTTAAAGATATAAACATACTGACCCTACCATCCTTATACATTTATGAGAACATCATGTATGTGCGTAAAAATTTACATAAATTCAAATTAAATAGTGACCTTCATAATTTTAATACTAGGAATAAAGACAAAATAGCTGCACCTAGCTTTATATTATCTAAAACAAATAAAAAGACATTCTTAGGAAATAGTGTACGTTTCTATAATAAAATCCCAAAAGAGATAACTGGGCTCTCAGAGGGTAAATTCAAAACCTATATAAAATCTACTTTACTAAAGAAGGCTTATTATAAAGTCAACCAGTACATAGAGGACAAAGATGCTTGGAAACTTCTGCATAGCCGCCTCGCGGCACCTTCAAAGAAAACGAATGTAATCAAACCAAATATTGTAAAACTATCTGTTGAAAAAATTAAGCCCTACAAGTTTCTTGTGCGTTCTTCTTGTAGAGGTATCTTTCCGAACGCACGGTAGACTCAGTACTGTTTATCTAAAGATAAATGCACGTCAATAAATTGACGTGCAAAAGTGTCAGATTATGACCTATTTGAATAAATCTGTTTGAGTTTGAGTTTGAGTTTGAAGCCTAGATAAAAAAACATGAGAATCCAAGGAGTTTGAAGGAGATTTAAACGGCGCATAAAATTCCTATTCGCAAAATTCATGGCATAGGCATCATGGCAGGACCTAATCAACTTTGGTGTGGTCAATTTATGGTGTGCCGAGCAAAACAGAAATAAATTCCATCATCTTACATCAGGACAAATACTAAGGAAAGATTCTATTTGCCGCAATCACAATTTGATTATTAAAAGCCTCCATGTTAAGTTGCCTATCTGTGTCAAATACTTATGCCGGTCACACTCAATAAATAGTTTATGGTATAATAGAGATTTCTAAAGCTTTTACTTACCTTTCCAAACACAGCAATGTCGTTGCTGCGCCGACAGAATACATAGTGATATATCTAAGTTGTTTCCGGCCATTGCTTCCTTCAATCTAGCTGATGATCGTCTCGTATTTCTGACTTGAGAGAAGTATCCCGCCTGCGAAATAACTTTAAAATAACTATACTGGACGTATTATTTACAAGATACGTATACAATCATGGCTTTTTCCCGAAGGGGTAGGCAGAGGTGTACCCAGGACTCAGTCACATAGTAGGTACACACCCACATTTCGCCATTCGAAAATACAATACGTAGAAGATACGTTAATATTAAACCTGAGTCCGAACAATCATTATCGTCTCAACTGTAGGACGTCCACTGCTGAACATAAGCTTTCCCCAAAGTTTTCCATCCAATCATGTTGTTAGCGGCTTCCACCGTCCATCCAGCATGTTTCTTTCACCATATGAGTAGACATCTTTCCCTGAGCTTGCTGGTCTGTGATCTCCATTATATACATGTCATCACTCGTTACACAAACAGTTCGAAGACCTTCGCCTTGAGTATCACAGTATTATATGCTTATTCATGCCATAATTACGAATTGATTGACATTTATAACACGTGCAAAACTTTGGGCTACACGGTACAGTAACAGTAACATATTTTCAGCATGACACTACCCACTCCCGGGAAAATCCTCTTATATTGTCGCTTTGTTTTTCGCCGCTTTCGTCCAAATTTGGGATGCTGTCCTATCCACCTAGTATCGTAGCTCTATAATCTAATATCATACCTCTCCTTTAAGTAACTCTCCACCCGCCATCGCGTCTAATTGTTCAGGGGTCATCTCTTCCGCCGCTTCTATTCCGGCCATCTTTTGTACTATCTCCTTTAGGATGAGCAAGTCTTGACTGTAACAAACGTTTATGTTTGTCTATGACCCATGTAATAGGAGGTGAGCTTATTGCCATCAATCGGGCACAATTACTCCAGGTCCAAAATCGAATTAAGGACCTTATCTGCAATAGCGATTGCGACCACTCGATCACAGAGGCAGTGTACTTAGAATATATATATATATATATATAGCACTACTAGCTGTGCTCCGCGGCTTCACCCGCATAGTCATCGCTCCCGTAGGAATATCGGGATAAAAAGATACCCTGTGTGTTATTCCAGGGTCTAAACTCTAAACTATCTACATACCGAATTTCAACCAAACGGTTCAGTGGTTTTGGCGTGAAAGAGTAACAAAACATCCATTCTCACGAACTTTCGCATTTATTATATTAGTATGAAGTAGGATAGATATTATGTTACTTCAAGGATTCCCCCTCTGCTGGCCATATTATGCGCAGCAGGTCATCATCATCATAGGCCTTAACATCTGACAAACTATTCAATCAGTGTTTCTGGGTTGTGTTAATCATTTCATCAAAAACATCGCAAACAAATGCACTTGTTTGCGTGAGTATGTAAATGTGTGCTGTACCTGTTTAACTAACCCGCCAGACAGAGAAAAGTACTAGAAGTAGCGTAAGGCCATTACAGAGTATTCAAGAGTAAATAAGAGTATACTCTCAGAGATAGTTAAGTTTTTTTTATGTTAGTGACAAGACGAGGAAATCAGGTGCCTGATAAAGGTGTAAGCATCATGATTGCCCATATCAGACACAGTGCCACCCAGTGTTTTAAAATTCAAAATTCTGTGCAACACTGCACTGCGTCTGTTACCCTGAGATATGAGTTGTTGAATCTCATCATGCCCAGTAATTTCGCTGGTAACATTGCCCTTCATAAAAGAGTGTGCAAATAGTATTAGTTTATCTCTCACCTCTGATAAGCCTTGAGCCTGTTAGCAACAAACTGCAGCAAAGCAGTGAGTTCCATGTTATGTTTCTTGAAGGCGGCCCCAGCGAAGGCAGCCAATGCTTGCAACCAAGGAGGGTGCGCCGCGCCGCCGCCGGCCCGGCCCTGGCTCAGCGCAGCAACCAAACTGTAGCCCAACACGTCCAGGGATAACGACGTTAGGTACTTCAGAGACTCCACCACGGGACCTATGAGGTTGTCGTATGTTTGGATCTGCAACAGGCAATACGTATACGTCATTTGGTGCGCCTTGCTCGTCTCTCACTCGCACCAACTCGCAGCGCGGTTATAAGGCACGAGTCAATGGGATCGACGGATGCGCGGTGACGTTTACACTTGCGTTGCGAGACTATTGTGTAAACTAAGTAGGTAGGTATTAGAGTTTTAGACTGCCAATTTCCCTGCTCAACGTACTATGAGATGTCGTCTGTGATTAAAAAAGAAATACTTAAATGTTTTTTTTAATTGACGACCTAAGCTTTTATTCAATTATCAAATATTTAGAAAATGGTCAAGAGGATCATAAATATGGCAAAATATATTTAAAGATGAACCTTTCAGCTCATCTTTAAGCCCTTAAAAGGAATGTAGGAAATCACTCTTGATATATTAATGGATACACCATTACAAAAGGGTTTGGTAACAGCTGACCATTTTGCTCGAATCAAGATCGTAAAAAGAATGTGTGAACAAACAATGGAAGTATGTAATATGTAACTCAAAACACTACTAGTTAATAGCCTGAATGGTAATTTTTTTGTACGTTCTTCCTGTAGAGATATATTTCCGAACGCACGGTAGATTTATTAATTATTGATAGTATATCTTTCTACATTTAAAACGTCTTTTTGAGACCAATTTTAATAAAGATTTTTTGAGTTTAAGTTCTCTGGATAGAAACAAAGAAATAGCTGGCTATGCATTTGTTATTATTTATTTTTCTACTTATCTGTTAATTTGTTATTTTTCTACTTACTGAATGAAGTGGCAACTGAAAATGGACTTAGATAGTGTAGCTTTTGTGTAATTTTTTGTTGGTGCCTTATTAAAAATAAGATAAAAAGTACCTGTAGAAGCATATAATCGAATAGAAAGGCAGGAGCGGCGTGTGAGAGTTTCCCTATAAGACGTCCCTGCGGCTTGATGTTCTCTTTGGACACGCGTTTCATTATATGTTTGATTTTTTGAAGTGAATTGCCTCTAACTTTCATCAACGCGGGAATTCGCTCACCCGCTTCGTTTTTCCAACGAGAATATAAGCAGTATCTAAAACACAAAATAAAGTATATAAAAAAATATATAATTATTCAAATCATCACATCAACACTTCAAGGCTAAGGCCGCACTACGGTCTTCTGCCACGCGCGGTTATTTTTTGGTATTTAAAAGTTGGGGAAAATCGCCAGTGCGTTCACTTGTATGTCTTTGAATCACAAAATGACGCGGCTAAAAACCGCGCGCGATTAACCGCAGAGCGATCTGGCTTTAGCTGCAAAATACAAAAAAACTTGTGTGTTTTTTTTCCGCACCTTTCTTGATATTTTGTTTTGCAGACAAAGTATCCCTTCATTAGAATTTGCTATAGAAATAACGACTTTATACTTTTGAAGATAAGAGTTTAAACCTACCTGCACTGATATGGGTAGAGTTTGAGCAAGGTATAGATTTCCTCGGCCATGCAGCAGTTTCCATCCATCAACGTTAAAGCTGGCAATATGGCTGCGTCAAGTACTGTCAAAGCTTCATGGTGTAGGGGGTCATTTTTTTGCGACCTAGACGTTCTTAGAATTCGGATTATCTGAAAGAAATGCTTTAGGATAACAATCCTGCTAATGGCAGTACCAAATAGAACTAATACCATTTTTGTTTTATTTCAAATAGATTATATTAATTAACGCACTGCTACAGCTGAAAATACAGTTTTACAATGTTTGTCTAGTAGTAGTATTTGTGGTCAAGAGTTTCCAGTTCTTCTAAAGGTCTCTGGTCATATAACGCCTATCGTCTATAACGACTGCTGGTAGTGTCTAGATTTGATGCCAAATATTATGTAACTCCAATTCAGGGCTCTATCTATCTAAAGACAGATACAATCCCGCTAGGCCATGGACGCTAAAAAACTCTAGGCACAGAGCTCATTGTTAATAAATGGTCATATACCTATAAATCATAGAATGATTCCAACTTACTTTGTACATCAGTATAGGGTCATAATGCAGCGAGGGTCCTAAAGCTATCAGCGCCGGAATCACAGTTTCCTTCATGTCTTCAAAAGTTCTACACGGTGGTGGGGCTAAACTTGATTTCAGAGGTGGGATCGGTTGGCCCGTTATTTTCGGTGCTACTTTGCAATGTCTGCAAAACAAAAGAGATTATTAATTTTATATTCAGTAGAGCATTTTTTAAATGGGCCCTGAGTTTTAAGTTTGCTACAAACTATAATCTATCCCAAATGCAGAGAAGAGTAGCGCGAGAGAGGTTGAACTTGGCTCTCACTTTACATTGTACTACGAAATCAAGTAAATGACGTCAACTAAGCGTATATAACACGTATAAATGTACTATTGTTTAGCGTAGGTGCAAACAATACCTAGTTTCAATGGCCGTTTCTCTGTCTACATTTAGAACAGACTAGTTTTTACTTTTTAATTCTATCAATCCCCACCAAAAGTTATGTGTATTCCTTTAAATTATACGAGTCATATTCTATGAGTATAAAATCTTGTTTTTTTTCTATGAAACCAATATTTACAATGTAATTTATAAAATTAATGATACTTAAAATATTAAAGTATCATACTCACACTCTGTATAGGGGCTCAATAATAGCATGCAACATTGAACATAGAGCCTTAGCAGGTCGTTGCGGCATCACAGTGCCGGGGAGTCGCGCCGAGAGCGCCGCGAAATCTCTCCACGCAGTAACGTTCAGGAGTGCCTCACATAGCACCAGTTTTTGGTTGCTCCAGTATTCCTGAAACCAATAAATAAGTAAGTAATAATAATAATAAGTTTATTGCCAAAAGTTATACGTACATAGCTTACGGACTAATCCGCTATACAATATAATATTGTATGACTTTATAATTTGTATATAATTTGTATATAATTTGTACATAATATAATTTGTTATATTATGTAACTTAATTATATTATACAAACAGATTAATCCTTAGGCTATAATGGAGTCCACTACACACACACAATATAGTAAAGCTTTTAACAGTCAGAAGCAGTGTTCAAACAGATGGTTATTTCAGGGGTAGTCTTTGGATGGCCTGAACTCAGAACTTTCTTTGTGCTATGACAAAAATTAATTTGATTATGGAAGGTTGTTCTTCCTACCAGATGTAAAAAAAAATTAAAATGACGCCTTGTACCAAATTTAATAAGTACTTGTTCAATAAATATGGACAAGCTAGTCATCTGTGAAAAGTGAAACGATTTTCCCTATCAACATAGCAATTCATAGACTTTTATCAACAATGCTAACAAAGGTGATTTTGCTCAGAAATACAAGTCATCTGCAATCGGCAGATTTGCAATAACACTGCAACTTAGTGCCATAAGTCTTGACCTATTGTGGTGTTTTGTACTAACCTGAGGATCAACTTTATCTTCAATAAACTCTGTAGGGGCATTAGCCTGTGGTCCTTTGGTTGATACGATACTGAGCTTACGAATATAATCCTGTACTGCTTTGATTTCTTTTTCCGCACCTTTGGCCATTATGGAATCATCTGGACGCAACTATAAAACAATAATTTATATAAACTATTAGCTGGGCATCGTTTATAATAATAATAGTCTCCCACCATCAACCAATGTTTATTACGGTTCTCTTCTATCCCTGCACGGTTGTCTGGAAGAGATGTCTGGAAGAGATCACGCTTAGCGATAATACTGCCTATTGTTACACTATTATGAATACTTATTAGTTTTGAGGTTTTCTTGTTTGTGGTGTACCAATAAAGTGTTTATCTATCTATCTATATTTCACATCCTTAATAAACCATGTCCTTTTTCAGGATCTAATAAACGTAAGATACCTAGAATTGGTATAGTGTTATGTTAACACTTTGACTGCGAAACCAAATATCAAGAAAATTATCAGTAGGGAAATCAGGCGCCCAGCTATTTATTACGCCCCGAAAAATGCAGGGCGTGTTTTACCACACGGCAGTTGTATTTAAGAAATACAAGAGTGGGTATAAAGTTTAAAGCATTAATTTCTGCACAACCTCATCACATTTTTTTCCGTAAAGAGGTAATGTACTAACTAAATGTATATCCCAGTTTCTTGTGCGTTCTTCTTGTAGAGGTAGGCCTTTTGCAGGGGGCCGCCTGGAGAAGTACCACACCTTTGCCAGTTATTCATTCGCCAAGCAGAAATGTGCAAACATTACTGTGTTCCGGTCTGAAGGGCAATGTTACCAGCGAAATTACTGGGCATGACGAGTTTCAACAACTAAAATCTCAGGGTGACAGGCGCAGCGCAGTGCCGCGCAGAATTTTGAAACACTGGGTGGCACTGTGTCTGATATGGCCAATCATGATGCTTACCATCAGTTACCTGATTTGCTCGTCTTGTCACTCGCTATCATAATAAAAAAAACAGGTATATTTCCGAACACACGGTAGAGTCATCACTGTTTATATTCACTAACATGCAAAAGTGTCAGAGCGTTACCTATTTGAATAAATCTTTTTGACCTTGACTGTGACTCCATCTCAACTTTAGCAAATATAATATAGTGAGTAGATTACAAAAACTCATTATATTTCTTGCCCCAATAGTAGAAGAACCAACTAAATGGCATTTATTGAAGAATGAATGTTGATTCTTCTACTTACACTGCAATATCACAACATGAAATCACCAGTTTCTTGACATAGGTATATCAAGAAATATAGTCATGTTAAAACTTATACTTATACTAAGTTTTCAGGCTGGTAGTCTACCTCTCATTCATTCAGTCTCATTGTTTTCTAGTTCACATGGTTATAAATTGTGAGAATTAAAATGTCATGTTAAAACTCAAAAGTTTTCTCTGATGGTCAGATGATATCTTGAAATGAGAAGTTAGAAACCATGGAATAACTAAATTGCACAGTAACAAAAAGAGTGGCATAACCAAGAGGAGGCCTATACCCTGCACTGAAATGGGTGGATATGGACTTAGTAGATAAATAGGTATATTATATTGAGTATATTATAAGATGTAATTACTTTTTTGCTATCTTTCTTGTAAACTTAGATTAGATTAGATAACACATTATTGATACCTCAATACAAACAATAATTACAAAAAAATATTAACTAGCAAGTGTATTAATTGGCAGCCTTGTCGCTCAGAATGATCTCTTTCAGACAACCATGCAGAGAGGAAATATTTGAATGACGGTGGTTTCAAACACTTAAATAAATACACATATACATACTTATATACTTAGTTTAGTTTTGTCATCTATGTTTGTAACCTTTAGAGGCAATAAACCATTTTTTATTTTAGTTATAAGATTAAAATCTTAAAAAACGTGCTTACCCAGGGATAAATATTGTCCAATGAGATCACTTGATGCTGCAGCAGTAGCGCTATAACAGTCATTAAAGCCGGTGGTTCCTTATAATCATCTAGCACTTCAGCATTGCCTAGCTTAAACCCTAAAACCTCAGATATAACTTGAGGGTCACCCATGTAGTTCTTTATTAGAGGTATGAACAATTGATCGAGGTGTGGACGAGCTTCAAATGATTCTAATATAATGTCAAGCACTCTGTTAGGATCTAGATTGAAACAACCTGAAAATAAAAACTAGTTAAAAAAAGATGTTTCTTAAAAAAAATACCTAATACTCAATGAGACTTTTATAATGTGAATAATAATTAGTATGTGGGTACCACTGAAATTTCTTTCATTGTATTCATCTTCAAAGAAGAATCCTCTTCCGAAGAAGTAGGAGAACTATAATTTTTAATAGTAAGAGGTTTAATGCTGAAACCCACCAATACGCACGGAGAGTTACGCACGTGCGTCAAGCTTTGCTTTGAAAGAAAATGATAGTTAGTAATAGTGTTAACTGCAATCTATGGACAGGCTACGCATGAATTGATGTCACTTATATACGCGTGGCTTGCTCGAATATAGCGCTCACGGAACTCAACGATATCAACGCTATGCACGCTTTGTACACGGTAAACGTTGGTACACGCGTCAGTCGCTCGAAATATGGCGCTCACGTAGATCAACGCTGTCAACGCCATGCACGCGGTACACGGATGCGTGTATAGCGTGTTCTGCAGTAGAAACGTAGACCCACGTGGTCAAACATACAACCCACGCAGCTAAAATGCGCCGCGTGCCTGTGTACAGCATGCACAGTGGTGGGTTTCACCCTTTAGGCTTAGCATTGTCTGTCAGTCTGTCACTGAAATGAAACCTTTTTACGTAAGTGAAATAAAGTATGATAGTGTTTTTTAGTTACCTACCTATTAAGGATTGAATAATTTCCAATAAACATTTCCATTCCATATTTTCTTTCATGTCCTGATTTAGTTCTACAATTAGTTTAGCATATCCTTCACTTTCTTCTCTAAACAAATTGAATTTACGTTGTTTGTAGCTAAAAGAAAAACATATCATATTAAACAATTATACTATTTTACAAAAATACATTATTAGTTATTAACTTTAAAATACTTTAAAAAACAATGAGTTAGTCTCGCTAAAACTCGAGAATGGCTGGACCAATTTGGTTTATTATTGATTTGAAATATTTATGGAAGTCCACAGAGGTACCACAGAGTGGTGAAATAATTTTTAATATAGGTCATACAAAGTTTACCGGGTCATCTAGTAGAAAATAAAATTTTTACTACACACAAAAACTAGATTATAAATACATATAAATGTTACTAAATCATTATTATTATTTAACCTTGATAATAAAATAATATGCATTAAAATAGCCACACATATATTATATAATTTATGGCAATAATGGGTACTTACTACAACTTAGTCTTGATTTTAATAAACTTTGTATAAAAGTTTTTGTTCTTCAATGTCCCAACATCTTGTAGAGTGTCAATCTCCAGTCTTTCCTTCAGCAGTTTATCAGAGATAAAAGACTCTAGTTCTCTAACAATGTAGCAGAAGTTTGCCCGTTCTTCGCTCTGGACTTCTGTGCATGTTTCTGCATCTAGGACACATACTACGTCCAGCATTATGGAAGGGAAGTCGGCATGAAGAGCCTACAAATGTTGAGGAAAATTGTTACACTTTAATATGTAAGTCTATATATTATGTGATGATTAATCCACACTGATATAATAAATGTAAGAGTACTCTGTCCATCAATCTGTATGTTATGCTTCCATGCCTGAACTGCTGGACTGTTTTTGACTCAGTGTAATTTCAACAGGTAGCCACAACATCCACCATGATGTTATAATTAGAAAATAATTAATAAGAAAAAGCATATTATAACTAATCTTAAAAACAATAACAATACCAATTAAATAAGTAACAACAACCCAGTTTTATTGGTAGTATAATTTGACAGAAACAGAGAATAATAATTCCTGTACAGCCCAAATGAAATGAATGTTGGCTTTACACTCAGAAATTTTGAAATACTCACCCTCTAGTATGTTACCTAAATATTAACTCTTTGGTTGTCTAATAACTTACCATGATATCCCGTAAGACAGCCAGCACAGAATCTTTCTTCAAGTTTCCTTTGAGGCCGCAAAGTATCAGGTCGTAAATACTTTGGGATAGCCCAGACAGCTTGCCCGATTTAGAGAACAATGGACTTTTGTCTTCATCTTTGATGAATAATGTCACATGTTTAATACTGAAAACATGATTTAAATTTAATTACATAGCTTCATCGTGGACAATAATTTACGATAGATCTGATGTAAGAGATGAGAGAATAGATCAGATGCATGAAACCAATCTCAATAATATAATTGCAAGACATTCAGAAAATTATTATAATAATAATATCTCTTTAGTTGTACACGTTGTACATACATTTTCTGAAAAGTCTACGAATTTAGAAGTAAAATCGCTAAATTGCATGTGGTACCTTGGAAGTACCTACATAAAATCTAGCTCTCCATTGAATAAATATACTCACAAATGATCTTTGCCTGATTTCTCCCAATTTTTGCAATACTCGGCTACAAATTTTGCAAACGAGCCCATGCTCGAAGCTATTTTATTTTTGGTCATAAAATGTAAAAACAACCAAGCATCACGCCACCGCCATGATATGAGTGAATGAAATGAACGGTGAATAGTGAACGACTAGTAGTTTGTGACATTGATTAGTTTTTATAAGCTGTCAATGTCATTAGAACTGTTAAGTACTCCTGTAAAAATAAATTAGGGATGAGCACAAGCCACAAAATAAGAATTGAATTGAATTGACTTGAGATGAGCAACTTTGCGCCATGAATTTGTAAGTTTCCACAACGCCCACACTGCGCTGTGACTGCGGCAAGCCATCCACAGTCAAGATCATTTGTTCTAGAGAGATGACAATTTAAAGAATTAATTTTGATTCAACCAATAATAGTACTGACTATAACTTCAAAGATTCCTAGGAAATTATTTTAGTTGGCACCAGCAAATATACTAGCGTGTAAGTTCCAGTAAGTTCGTATTTCTACTGCAGTAATAAAAAATAAAAAACCATTGTCAACTGTCAACTTTCTAAAAATAACAAATAATAACCTAAAAACTTGGAGTTTTCGTCAGATTTCGTCTCCTAGTTTTATTTAATTTATATATAAAAATGCCTACATACGAATTAGCTCTGATGCTGCGAGCTATGCCAAAACCAGAACTGAAGACCACGTTGAAACGAGTGGCTACTGCTGTATTCGACCGAGGCGGAATCATCAGGAACATTGAAAATATGGGATTCCGAGCTATGCCATACAAAACCAGCGCTCATGGTATGGTGCACAGAGAAGCTAATTATTTTGTGTTTAAAATTGAAACTCCGACTAAAGCAGTTGCTGATTTGAAAGAAGAGTACAGTAGAGATGTTGATATAATCAGGCAGCGCGTATTCAAAGTTGTTGAAGAAAATAAACATGATTGCCAATTAGAAACAGAACTTCTCCCTCCTGCGTACAGAAAAGAAGTACAGAAAATGATTGAAATTGGAAAAACGCAAGTAGACCGGTTCAAATATAAATTCAAATATAATTCTGGATTGGATTACTATCCCTTCCAGAAGTGATTAAGTAGATATAAATATGAACAATACCATATGTAGTGTAGTATAGCTTTGTAAATAGAATTTCATTTATGTTGTGTTACGCACTTATGTGGGACACATATTTTAGATGTGAGGGTAATAAAATTTACTTGGAACATAGGATTGATAATTGTATTATTTAGCTGTTTGTCTGTTTTATCTAAAACTTGCGCAACACAAAATTTGTGTTTTAGTTAATTTATTGTTATGGTCTTCCAACGGGTATACGGGTATAACGGATACACAAGGATACAATATTCTTATGACTAGGGAATTAATTAAATGATTATGAAATAACAAGAAAACCTTGATTAATAACTTCTATCTATTTTTTTAAGTATACTTATTATCAACATAACATAACATTCTATTTCATATACTTAACTAATTAAAATTCATTAGGCAAAGGTGATATTGGTCTGTTAAAGAGTAATTTTGTGATTTGTTTCATGTTACAATCATTAAGAGCAGCTTGTAAGCTTAAATTTTCATTGACGAAGTTGTCACCATGTATTGATAATGCATGCCAGTCATTCTTCCATTGGAGCACTGTCTCTGAAATTGACAAAAATCAATTTGAACATGCTTTTATATGATATCAGACAATATGATCGTGGGATGGGTTGTCAATGCAAGAAATGTGACTGGATAAAGTACCATGACCAGAGAAACAACTGGGTCATAACATCAGATTATATAATAATAATAATTTGAATGATTAATCTTCTTCTCTTGTGCCTTATTTGCCATGTCTTTTGAGGTTGGCCCTCCTGGTCCTCATTCCCCACTCTGGGCGTTGTTGTGTCATTTCTGGCTTTTAAGCCAACGTCTTCATATCTTTGGAAATGGTCCCCATCCAGGTTGTCGGTGGGCGTCCCGGTTTGAATTTGGATGTTTAATGCTCATTGCTCATGACAATTGCTTCATCACCTTCAACAGCATAAGGGCAGCTTTGGATAGACACAGAGTTGATCCTGTAATGTCGAGATGGATCACAAACATTGTTAGCAAGAGAATGGTGAGAATATCAAGCGACTCAGAATCCGCACTAGTTGGGAAAGGATGTCCACTAGGTGAGGTTCTTTCGCCTCTTCTAATTTGGTAATAAATGACCTGATTACCAAACTCAATGGACAGCACTTTATACAATAGTATATTTTATGCGGACGAGTTGGCCATCCTTATACAAGGTAGATCAGCCAATGTAGTCTGCAACCTTACCCAAGCGGCTCTACGCATATTTTAAATGATGGTGTATGGACTATGACCTATCAGTAAACCCGAGCAAGACCGAGATGGTAATGTTCATTTGGAAACGGCTTCTTGATAACTGCAGAATGCCAAAGATTTTTAGCACAGAGCTCCACCTATCCCAGGAAGTAAAGTACTTGGGAGTGATATTGGACAGGATATTGACCTAGAACAGTCTCTTGGAGAAAAAAATAGACAAAGCTGGAATCATATTCTGGCAGTGCCACAGGATGATAGGCAAAATATGGTAATAAGACCCACTCTATACTATGGAGCAATAGCATGGTGGAACAAGACAAACCAAAGGACGACAATAAACAAACTACAGAATTCCTATTCTTCCTTCAAGGCCTCTCGACATGACCTAATAACCACCCCCTACTTATGAGTCTTTTAGTTTTAAAATCCGCAATGTCCAATGTCCACAATAGCAATAGAAATAGCCTTACAAATCACTTCCCTTAGATCTATACATACAGCAAGAGGCTGCGATGGCAGCTATCAGGCTTATGCACTTGGACCTTTGGGGCAAAAACCACAATAGCCCACACACCACTATACTGGGCAAGGCTATAGATTATCAGCCGCTAATAGCCGCCTCAAGTGACAGAACCTATAACCAATATTAACAAGAAATACGATGTGCAATTGAATGAAGAGGAGCGAGACCACTCTCAATGTCGCGAAGTATGCATATATCCGACGGGTCCAAAATGATGAATGGCTCAAGGGCAGACGTATACTCCTCCGATCTCAACATAAACATTCAAATTCCACTAGGTCCATATAGCTCCATCTTCCAATGTGAATGTGTGGCATTAATGGAGGCTGCAAGAGCCGTGCATAGACGGAAGTTCAACAATTTTATTTTTAAATTTCTATCTGACAGTGTCTGTGCTGATGTCTCTATCAAATAGATACACCACTAACAAACTAATCATAGAATGCCATCAGGACCCCCAGAAATATTTTCGACTAATCGAATTATTCTTCAGAGGATAAAAGGACACAGCGGATCACTTAAAAACGGTGCTGCGGATGAACTGGCGAGGAGTGGATCTGGGATGACAGTGAACGGCCGTTCACTGTCATCATGTCATGTACTGTACCCACTTCTTCTCATACCCCTCTCACAGTTTCGTACGTGAATCCGCCAGAGATCCGTTGAGCTCCATAATCAAAGATGGGAACAAACAATTACAGATTGCAGACAATCAAAATCTGCTTTACCCGCTTTAAACATGCGCTTACAAAGCGTCTGCTAAGTTTAAACAGAAAGAACCATAAAATAGTGATAGGGTTAACAACAACCCTTGAATAAACACTTATTCACAATAAATGCCACAGAGTCCTCTATGCAGAGGCTGTTTCGTGGCGAAAGAAAGAAACGTTTGCCCACGTAGTCCTGGAATGCGAGGCAGTAACGCTTCAACGTGAACAAATCCTCGGAACAGTGAGGTAACTCCGCGAAGCCTGTGAAGTTCCTGAGCTTCTAGGCGGAGTTAGGCTGGCTAGATTAGCCTGTACTTTACGTACAAAACAACGGACCAAATGAGAGTCATGTTATATTATTTCAACCATGTCTTGTCTGTACAAGACATGGTTGAAATCACTACCCTGTGGTTGTGATGGATTTTACAATGAAACGAAGTTAGTGGTGATTGTTATAGGCCAGTGTGTTACTTTGCATTAGCAGGTGGATGTCATTATCATTTCATATAAGTATACCCATTTGCAAAAAGTTATCAAAATCATTTTAAGTAGGTATATTAATTTATACCCACCAACAAGTTCATCAAAATATGTTTCAGTAAGGTCTTCATCTGGAGATTCCCAAATTTGCTTATATTCTTCACATAGTACTATTTCACCATTGTTTGCGTCCAAATCTAATGCACTAGAAACATTGTTTAATTATATTTCAAAAATGTGGATAAAATATATTATATAAAAAAATAATAATAAAGTTTAAAGTCCAGGGATACCTCTCCTACCCTTAGATACCCTTAGAAAGTAGTGCCTTTTAAGGTACCTAGTGCCTATATATTCTGAGCTCCTACCCTTAACCGCTCACACCAACCGTGCCCCTCTCGTCGCCTTTATTCCCTTGTTGTGGGCAGCCTTATGCAATAGTATTCTGTAATATGGGGTCATCGCCTGTCGTAATATTTCCCCATGAGACCGAAATGGCAGGTGCCAGTCTCTAGCAATAGCCTGGTTACCATCCATCTAGAAATCACACCTATGGCCATAGTAGTTTCCATCCATTCACAATAGTCCTTGCACCTAACGGGGGCTGTCTGAGCTCATCTTCTGTAGATGGTGTTAGAGATGGACCCCGATAGGTGCTATCCATTACCTTTAGATTAAAAGCTCAAAAGGGCCTCTGCATGTTGGACATAAAAAAATTAAATTGTTAAGGCGTACGTATGTATGCATAGTGAAGGTTTTCATACTTAGATACCAAGAACATACAGCGCCATCTATTAATTCCTTGCGCTTAGTATGGAAAAATGCAGTTAAATGGCATAACTTTTGATTGCGTTAACTAAGAAGTATGATTTTTTTACAGCCACAATGGACCGCAGATCTGAGTAGTTGATATCATTTTCAACTTGATACCTCCACGCGTTCCCGTTAATAAGAATCTTGACAGACAGACAGACGGACAACAAAGTGATCCTATAAGGGTTCCTTTTTTCCTTTTGAGGTACGGAACCCTAAAATTGGTCTCCATGTATACGCCTATCAAAAGACCGGGTATAGCCCGGGTGGCCCGTGGTAGCGACATAATATGGGACAACTTCCACATACAAGGTCATCGTCCCAAACTAGTATATATATGCTAGTTATATATATAGTATATATATAATAACAGTACTATGGTGACTGATATCCATACTTTTATACAGACACAGATCAAACAGACGTTAACTTATATACACGCACATATATTTGACCTGGCCGGAGATCGAACCCGGGACCTGCGGCTCAGAAGGGGTACTATCGGCTGAGCCAGTAGTAGGTACCTAAGTAACTAAGTACCGACCTTATTGCTTTTTTCAATGCAATATCCTGTCTTTTTCGATACTCTGTTTTGAATTGATGTTCCAATAACTCAAATGATTTTAAACAGCAATTATCGTGAATATCTAAAACATAAATGTAAATGTAAAGTGGACTCCTTTTCCGCACTTAGACTCTAATCTGGTCCGTTGTGCGTGATATATCTAAAACATAAAATTGGTTGAATAGTCTTATTCGTTATAACACAAGTGTTCCCAAAAAAAATACAAATATCATACCACTAGATATTTCAGCCCGAATTCCTTTTGCTACAGAACAGTTTGATACAACACTTCTCATCACTGCTATAGTGGAGACATTATCGGATTTAAAAATGGCTGTGCCTCGTCTGTAATGAAGACAAATAAGGTTTAGAAATTGGAAAGAGCGTCTTTTTTTCGTCTTTACCGAACCGATTTATGTTTATGGGAACCGGGCATACCATTTTAGGGAAATTGAGATTACATACTCCAGCGCGAACGAACAGATTTACTCACTGGTAGCGGCATATAAGTAGAGTGCCAAGTAGAGCATGAGCTCGGACAAAATGAACCGTTGCTGCTGGCCGCGGCATATCCCCAGGGAGGGCTTCTGTGAGCCACGAAGTTATTTCCGCTACAGAAAAGCTTCCTGTTACGTTTAACTGACACCATGGCCTGAAAAAGAAAACTCGTTAGATCACCGAGCCAGAAAAAATGGTGCGACTATGCATTTATTTATACGAAATAACTATAAATAACTATATAATATTTTGTAGTGGTAGGCCTCTTTTGCAGGGGGCCGCCTGGGGAAGTACCACACAGTGTTGCCAGATGCCTTAAACCTTTTATCTGTGGTAGAAACTGCTAAAATCTGTATAAAATCTGTATAATTAAATAAACCAAAAAAGAATTATTTATCATCATCATCATTGCTTCTTTTGAAGAAAAGGGATAAGTATTGACTTTTTATTTAAGTACTTATGTACTGTAAAATTAAAAACATTTATTTAAACAAACAACATATTAAAAATCAAACATTTACAATAAAAGAACTAATAATTAGTTTATTATTTTTAGTTATACATATTTTTGTTAAATTTCATCAGTAATTTATTATCAACCTCTAGGCTATAACAAGGTTTTGCACCAATCAGTTGCTTTGTATGTAAAAGACCTTCAATAGTATTTGTATTAAGTCTATTGCGTTGTTTTGTCTTTATTAAATTTATAGATGAGAAGATCCTCTCTACGGCAGCACTGGAATGAGGTAGACTTAAGATTGCAGAAACAAATTTGGACAGAGTAGGATATAATTGATTGCTGTAGTTAGCAGGATCACGGGCCGCAGTGACTTTACACCAGTAGGTTTCGACGTCTTCTGATTCATCAGGGGCTAGATCTTTATTATTACGCAAAAACCGCCACTCTGTGTCTAGTTGTTGCTGTTCATCAACTGAGATCAAATTTGGAAACTTTACTGCCAAAGTGACCAATGAATCAATTATACGAGACTTGACGACATGTGGGTCAAGAAACTGCATTTGTTTAATCACATCATTGCTGAAATCGTACCTTTTTTTTACCTGCTTTGCCCCTTCAATAAAAAAGTCAAGGCATCTGAGTTTAAATGATTTAATATCTTCTTGATTTAGAGCGTTTGAATTCGTGGAGACAAGGGAGGCTAAAACCTTTGCTCCTAGGTAAAGGTTGTCTATTGATTTATAATGACGTGGATTGTCAATCTGAATTAATCCGACTTCAGTTCCCGAAACATATTCGTCGGCCATGTAACATTCCAATAAAGTTTTAAAAACAGTTACCATATTTTCATGCATTTTATGAATTTGCGGCCGCTCTGACTGCATCAGCTTATTCATGTTATTAAATATCTCTAACGAAAATTCCAAAAACTCTAAATAAAGTTTATTATATGGATTGTTTAATCTAAACAAGATCGAATCAGCATTCAAGTGGTCCGTAAGAGCGGCTTCGGTGAAATATAATTTTAGCGCACCATACTGTTCTAGAATACGGCAAACTGCTGCTCTAAGCGAAAGCCATCGAGTTTGAGCTGGATGGAGCATTTTATGAGGCTTTAGATCTAAGAACTGCTGAAACTCTTTTAGAATTCCAGTTCTTTTCGGGCTGTTATTAAAATAACTATAAATGTCTCGTAGGAGAGTTTCCGGCTCTCTTGATAATTTTAAACACGCATATGATGCACAAAGATGGAATGAATGACATACACACTTCAATACAAACAGGTGAGGGTTTTCGGCAACTAGACGGGATGCTAATGAGTTGTGCTGTCCCATCATGGCATTCGCACCATCAGCTGCAAATCCGATAAGATTGTCCATTGGGATGTTATTGTCACTCAACATTTTTTTAATGTGTTGGTACAGCTTTTCGGCAGTAGCCTCATCAAGGGGTATTAGAGAAACAAATGCATCCTCAACTTTGCTTTCAAAAAATCGTGCTAATATGCATAAATGTTTAACACATCCCCTATCTGTGCTTTCATCGACGATTAATGAAAATTTAAGTTTTTGTAACTTTTCTATTAACATCTGTTTTGCAGTTATGCCAGTCACATTTTTTAGAATAGCTGTAGTTTTTGTTCTGTCACAACTAATACCTTTTGCAATTTGTGAATCGGGACACACGTTTTTCATCAATTGTGGCAAGTGTTCCATAACGTTCATGGGAATATTATGTTCAGCTATAAACGCTGCAAGCAATATCTCTCCTCTTTTGACTGGTTCAATGTTTTTATTTGAAAATAAATCTGTCAATAATGTTTGCGAGCTAGATCCACCAGGGCTTGAATTTAAGTGTTTGTTTGTTTTCGTGTGTCTAAAGAGATCATTCTTCCCAGCACTTCCAATTGAAAGATCTGTGTTACAAAATGTACAAAAAGCAAAGTAATCACCTTTATTACTAGGTCTCAACCACGCCTTATAGGAAGAATTTTCCATCCAGTTCCGATTAAACTTTTGCATCACTCTGGATTTTTTAGATGCCATAATGGTTCACAAAAACACAATCAGTATTAAATTTGCACTCTCGTTCGCTCTACTGCCTACCTACTTAGCTCTCGTAGCGAAAGCGAAGTACCTTGGACAACACGCAAAGATCTACGGGTGATTTCCCGAGCAGAGCGAGTGACACTTGTAATGCTGCCATACTAAAAATTTACGTTTTTAGTGAAAACAAAATTTACCATAAATAATAGAATCATGCAAAGATGTGTGGTACTAAGCATGTATTTTTTTTGCTGCGTTCTGTTTTGAGTTAAATATTATGGTAATTTAATCAACCGAGTTAGAAATCTCTGTATAAAAATCTGTATCCAGTGCTAATCTGTATCACACATCAAAAATCTGTATAAATACGGAGAAATCTGTATATATGGCAACACTGGTACCACACCTTTGCCAGTTATTCATCCGCCAAGCAGTAATGTGCAAACGTTACTGTGTTCCGGTATGAAGGGCAATGTTACCAGCGAAATTACTGGGCATGATGAGATTCAACTACTAATATCTCAGGGTGACAGGCGCAGTGCAGTGCCGCGCAGAATTTTGAATTTTAAAACACTGGGTGGCACTGTGTCTGATATGGGCAATCATGATGCTTACCAACAGGCACCTGATTTGCTCGTCTTGTCACTCACTATCATAAAAAAAAAAAAAAAAAATAAAATAAAATAACAAAAATGAATCTAGTTTTGTATAACCTTGATTGCTTCTCGCTCTCTGGATCTTCATGCACTGAGTAATAAGGCAAAGCGACTAATCGTATGGTTATAAGACGAGCTACTCTTGGTGCTCCCGCTGGCAAAGCGTAGATCTGAACAAGTGCCGACTCGGGCATAGATGTCGGAGATGATTCAGTGCGCATCCGAACCCATAGTCGTCTTGTGCCTGCTTGGCATCTCACAGTTGCTAGTAAATCTGACGATTTCTCCTGTACCAGAGTTACATTTGTTATTATTGAAACCCATTAGAAGACTGGATTTGGATACCAAATATGAAATATGAATACCTGTGATGCACAGATGCTGAGAACTGCAGCAGTATCTGTGAGCATTTCCAGTTTCTTTTTACAATAAATGAAGAGCATATCTAATGGTACAGCAGACATGAGCCTAGTCTCTTGCCAACCATCTTTTGATGCCCCTGTCACCTAGAAGTTATTCGATGTGAGATGTAAAGAATGAAGCTATTTTTAATATGGATATTTATACCACCAGGACTTACGACTTACATCGTATTGTAAATCCAACAATGGCGGGGCCGATAAACCAGAGCTCAAGGATCGCGTACTGCGCTGGTATTTCTCACGTTCGTTGGCAGTTTGTTTTTCCAGACGGGCTATTTCGACCCTATATACGATAACAAGACAAGCTATTTTATTAACTAAATAGGAACAGATATCTATTGGCCTACAGAAATATATTGTCTTACTCAAGTTTAGTTCTTCGTGCAGTAAGGGTTTCTTGAGGTATTTTAGATAATGCAGCTGCTCCAGACAAATGACCCAATCTAAGAGCGAATATTCTCCCCGAGAAAGTTGCAACCAGCACCTCACTATCATTTGTTCCAACGCAGCCACCGTCAATGGATGTAACGGGCTCTCCACAAAACTGTTAATGGGTAAGATAAGGTACTGCTTAGAAGAACAGCAAATAATTGTGAACAAGTCCATTAAGAAAGACACAATTCATGTGATTGTGATCAATTATAATTTGAATACTTAAATAAAAAGGTATCAGCTATTTTTATTCATACGTATGTATACTTCAGCCTTGGCTTCTCATTCAGACTCTCCATATCAATGAGATAAAGCTGCACGGACCCATCGTGGCGCCCAACAGCTAAGTGCGTGTTGCCGTTATTAAAATACCATCCCAGGCATACGACGGGCCCTAAGCTCCGACCTTCCACTAAGCACTTGCTATAGAGGGCTGACCTGAAAGTAAACAATAGGTAAAGTCGGGGGGGGATGATCTATTAAAACACACGTACAACGAATTGAAGACTTACTGCTCGTAACTGATGAGGCCAATAGATCCATCGCTGGCTCCGTAGAAAGCATAATTTTCAGGAGTATGCACAGGAGGAACTGCGAGGCGAGAAGGTCCAGAAGAAATTGGTTTTCGCGAAACTAGCTGGCAGTTCTCCAAAAACGCTACCCCCTTATTAGCGATCAACACTAACAGTCTGACTTTCGTATTCTAAAATTATTGAATAATAAAAAGCAAGACTTCAGGCAAGTTAAAAGTTATAAAATCTGGCTTACATTAGGAGCTGCAAATGCTGCGATATCCAGCACTCTATCCTCGCAGATGTAAGAATTGATTTCTCTCAAGTCTCTGTAAAATGTTACCGTTCGTCCACTGCAGATGATGAGATCGCTTCCAAGCACACACCTACCAATATAATAGCTGAGTTTTAACTGTGCGGTACATATTTATTATTAAATGTTATAGAAGAAAATCGATTTTGATATTTACATAGACGTGATGGTTTCGGACACAGACGTTTCTATAGTGAGAAACACCTTTCCCTTTCTTGTGTAGCCCTTGACTTCATTACCAGAAGCGGCGAATAATTTATCAGCGTGGTTTCCTGTAGTACATAAAATAATGGGGTGAGTACACCTATAGGCCTACAGAGTACCTACTATCTATAGCTTCTGGCCGCTGAGTATAGGTACCCTGCGTTTTTAAAAGATGTAGGTAGGTAACAACTTACCTAGAGCTTTCGTGAATAGACCTACGTATTTACTTGGTTTATTTAATATGAAAGGGGTCCAAAATACCCTAATTAATACTTTATACCTACCATTGGTAGAAGCAAGTTGTACCGAAGTGATCGGTTTTCCAGGGAGAGTCTTAAATTGAACCACTGGTTCCTCATCTTTTATGCTCAAACACTGTAGAACTCCATTTTTATCACCGACAGCAAACTGGAATCAATATATTATGAGTTATACCTAGGTATATAAGGTAGTTACTGTTAATACTTAATACCTACCTAGTTAATTATGGCTAGTAAGAAAGGCACTAAGACTTTCCATCCCTGGTCGAAGATCCAGGGGCAGACCCTAAACACGGTGGAAAGATAAGTGTATATAAATATATCAAGGAACATGAGAGAGTGCCAGGTCTGAAGACGATGTCGATGATAGAGCGGAATAGAAAAGAAAAATAAAGAAGGTTGGCCGAATGTGGTGGGTAGGACCACCTTATTGGATTCCTAGCCAGGAAGAGATAATACTACCTTTTGTTCTGCGCGCTGTCCTGAAGAAGGTAAAATCTTTAAGGTATCAGGATACGTTATCCCGCATATAGTATAATCAATGCGGTAAAACTCGTAATCCATTTTTAAATCTTCATTTAAAGGTACTTATTTGGTGAGTAGTGAGTAGGTATATCAACTCAATATCTACATCGAGCTACAATGCTAACATTTTCAATGTTTGCAAGCAATAATGCCTTGGTAACGAGTAACGAGTGAAGGTCCTACAACTTATACGTTGATAAATTGACTACCTGTAACCTATTGAATATTTTCAGATGATACCTATACCTTTATTAGAACTACATACTCGTCCTTCTGCCTACTTGTTATATCTTAAAAGCGTAGAAAATGATAATAAAATATAATTATTGTTCATACATTGTAAGAAGACTATTGGCAAATATACAAACCCTTCGTTGCCTTCGATATTAATATATACCTGGAAAAAATTGAAGTAATAGTCATCGCAGTCATCGTCAGTCGTCAATTGCATATTATTGTACAGATTGTATTTAAATTAAATAGGAGAAAGGACTTCGGTTGATAGGTGTCACACGTCTAAGAGAAATTATTTTCGGAAAAAATATTTTTTAATATCTTGTGATTCAACTAATCAACATTCAATAGTGGTAAAAATTGTACTTAGGCCTAGGCATTGTAATATAGTAAGTCTGTAGTTGTATATATTTTAGTTAGTTATTTTTTATTGTATCATAGTATAGGGACTAGTTTAAGTAAAAAAACCCAGGAACCGTTAATGGAATCGATTCCTCCTGACCGGCCGCCGGATCCGCCGGATATTCCTATGGGATCGGGCCTAAAAAGACGGTCTGAGGGCCCTCTTAATAACGATGCGGCTAAAAAAGCCGTATTTAACAAGGATATGTCAGATGCCTCCACACAAAATTTATATACTCATCCCTGCTATATTTTGGGAATAAAAGCATACACAGATAACGACAACGGACCGTTCATTGTGCATGTGTCTCACTCTGATCCAGACCCCTCCTCTGGGGTGGTCTTAAAACCTCTTAAATTTGGCCAATTTCTCCATGCGAATAAAGTTTCTAATATCTGCCCTGATGGTGTTAAAAAGGTGGGGAGAAACAAAATCTCAGTAGAGTTTAGAACTGGCACAGACGCGAATAAGTTTTTGGATAATCCAATTTTAAGTGCACACAAGTATGTAGCTAATATTCCTTCTTACAACATCACCAAAATGGGAATAGTCCGTAATGTGCCAACTGACTTGGCGATGGAGGACTTTGTGGCATCTGTTGTCCTACCCAAGGGGGTAGGTGACGTTATGAAGGCAAGAAGATTAAATCGAAAAGTGAATATAGCAAACAATACATCATGGATCCCAACGCAAACCGTCGTAATCACTTTTCATGGTCAGGTTTTGCCTCAGAGGATATACTGTTTTTATTCTTCGCTGCCTGTGGAGCCATATAAATATCCTACTATCCAGTGTTTACAATGTTGCAGATTTGGACATGTCAAAGCGCAATGTAGATCAAAACCTCGCTGTTTCCGCTGTGCGCAGCCTCATACGGGAGACTCCTGCGGCGTGGAGGAATCGGTGGCGTCTTGTCTCCACTGTTCGGGTAGCCACTTTGCTAATAGCAAAGACTGCCCCGAGCGGGGGAGACAGGAGGCTATCAAAATCTTGATGTCGCAGGATAGCCTCTCCTATGAGGATGCGGCAGCGCGTTACCCCAGGGTAAGGAAACCATATTCTGAAGTATCCCAGCTAGCTGTTCCTCTTCTTCCTTTTCTCCCTCTCAACCTAGCCAATCCTATTCCCAACAGCAGTCTACCAGTTACTCAAAAACTGTAATTTCAACCCCTCGCCCTAGAGTTCCTCTAGGAAAATCTTACAATAGACAGGCTCATCAGGCTATAGTAGCTGAAATACCATCCTCCTCCCCAAATGGCGTTGCCTTATTGGCTGCCAATCCATCTTCTTCTCTGGCTATTTCTTCTGATTCTGTTCAAAATGGCAAACTTCTCGACTTATTACTGTCCGTAATCATTTCCATTGTTTCCCACAATAACACCAACCTACCGTCCAACGTTGCCAGCAAACTTTCAGAAATTTTTTCAATTCTTAATCATGGGTCTGGTTCTGATTCAATGGAATACAAAAAGCATTCGTCGCAGGAAGCCTGAGCTCCTGTATCTCATTAATCAACACAATCCGTCAGTCATTGCCATTGCGGAGACATGGCTTGTGCCTGGGTCCCGTTTCCGGGTTCCAGGCTTCGCCTGCCTCCGGGATGACAGGGCTGACGGTTATGCAGGCTGCGCTTTACTTGTGAGGCGTTGTCTTCCTTTTTCTCAAATTTCCTTACCCCCTTTTCCTCCGGAACTTAATATCGTAGCAATAAGAGCTTTTGACATATCTTTTATATCTATATATATTCCACATCCACAATCAAGACTCATCCCGGATATACTGCATGTAATATTTTCTGTTCCTCCCCCTATCATAATTATGGGCGATTTTAATGCACACCATTTTCTTTGGGGTTCCAACCATAACGATCTATTCGCTCTTTCCCTGCTTGAAATATTTGATGAGGCAAATCTTTGCGTCATAAATAATGGCTCCCCTACCCGTAGGGTTCTTCCCTCCCAAAACCCTCAAAGTGCTGTAGACATTACCATATGTTCTCCTACTCTTTCCTCTGTCCTGTCCTGGAATGTCCTTCCCTTCACGTATGGGAGCGATCACTTTCCTATCCTCATCACCATTTCTGATAGGGTAACTCCTTCAGTGAGTTTTTGTCCCACCCTTAAATATAGGTTATCAAATGTTGACTGGTCTTCATATTCTACTTCTGTTGATAACAAGATAGATAATTTTCCAATATGTGACCCAATTAACATAGATCAATGCTATGCTAATTTTGTGGACGCTATTATTTCTAGTGCAGATGAGTATTTCCCCTTGAAAAAGCCTTTTCAATTTAAAGTTTCAACCCCTTGGTGGGACTCTGAATGCACTGCTGCCGTTAGAGCAAGGAAAAAAGCTGAGGAGGATTACAATTTGGCCATGACAAGGGCTAACTTTATAACCTATAAGAAAGTAGCTGCGAAGACAAGGCGAATTTTGTCCAAAACAAAGAGGGAAGGTTGGAAAAAATTCTGTTCCCTGCTGTCTCCTAGAACTCCACCCTCTCTGGTCTGGAAAATGATAAAACGATTCAGAGGCTCATGTACTGTCCCTAACATATATATGCATGACCCCTCATCGTGGGTTGGAGGATTTGCTGATAAAATGACCCCCCCTTCTGTTCCAAATATAGACTGCCTTGTTCCGGCTCCCCGTTTCCTTCCTAGCCTCAACACCTTTGACTCTCCTTTCTCATTTATAGAACTTCAGTTGGCTCTCGATGGTTTGGTGGATTCTTCCCCAGGCATAGATGGTATTCCGTATTCTTTCTTAAAGAATTCCTCCAGGAAATGTAAAGAATATTATTTGGGTCTCATTAATGGTGTTTTTGAATATGGTGAGGTTCCACAACCTTGGAAAACCCAGGTAATTATTCCCATTGTAAAGCCAGGTAAAAATGCCTCAGATCCAAATAGTTATAGGCCAATCGCGTTATCTTCATGTTTAGCCAAGGTTGCAGAACATATGATTAAACATCGTCTTGAGTGGTTTGTTGAAAACAGAAGCTTGTTGGCTAAAACTCAATTTGGTTTTAGAAAAGGCATGAGCACTATGGACAGTTTAAGTATTCTTACTTCTGATATCCGGATATCATACCTGAAAAAGGAATTTCTTGTGGGCGCTTTTCTAGATGTTTCTTCTGCTTACGATAATGTCTTACTTCCCTTACTGAGAAATAAACTTACTCGGTTAGGAGTTCCAGAGAAAGTAATCCGTTTCGTATGTAATTTATTAATGGAAAGATCAATTATTATAAAAAATCAAAATACTTTTCTTCCTTCTCGAACTTGCTGGAAAGGTTTACCGCAAGGGTCAGTGCTAAGCCCTTTACTTTATGCCCTTTATACGTTCGACTTAGAACTGACCGTTCTTCCCTTTTGCAACATTTTGCAATATGCGGATGACTTGGTTCTTTATGTATCCGTCAAGTCCATAGAAGAAGCCGAAAAAAGATTGAACTCAGCCCTCAGCTATCTTCATGACTGGCTCCTAGATCATGGTCTATCCCTTTCAGCTTCTAAAAGCAGTGTAGTTACATTCTCAACAAAGCGATTCATTCCTCCTGCATTGATCAAAATTAATAGTCAGTTAATCCCTCTACAGAATGAAGTTAAATTCCTAGGTATATGGCTTGATCGCAAATTGTCAGGATCCACTCACTCTAATTATGTAGTTAAGAAATGTGAGAGCAATATAAACATTCTTAGATCTCTTTCTGGTGTCTGGTGGGGTGCTCATCCATATACACAAAAGCTTCTTTATAATGCGATTGTCCGTAGTCACATAGATTACGGATCGTTTATCCTGAGCAATAGGTCTGCCTGCCGTGAGATTGAGAAGGTCCAGTCCAAGTCCTTGCGGATAATTCTAGGGGCGATGAAGTCGTCCCCCATCAACGCAATGCAAGTGGAGTGCGTGGAACCTCCTCTCTCCCTCCGCAGGCAGTATCTATGCAATAGATTCGTTTGCAAACTGTTACAAAATTCTAACCACATCCTTATTCAAAAATTGGATTTATTGTCTGATTTATATGGACCCCGTTCACCCCAATTACTTCCTGATCTTCTTCGCAGCTATCTTCATCTAACTCGTCTACCAAATCCATTACACCAGTGCTCTATAATGCCATTATACTCCACGCCGTTTGAAGCACTTACTTTCGAGCCTAATATAATACTTGATTTTGGTATTAATAAGAACACGGTAGAGGCTAATAGTGTATTTATAAATAATATTCAATCTGAGTATAAGGATTGGGTTTTATTTTTTACGGATGCCTCCAAGTCCCCTGATGAGCCAGTTGGTGCGGCGGTTTGGATTCCATCATCTAGGATCATTCTAAGCTACAAATGCCCTCCTCTTACTTCTGTTTTCACGGGAGAAGCTATTGCTATCCTGGAAGCTATACTGTTTATAAAGTCACACAATTTAAGTCATTGCATAATTTTCTCGGACTCCGCAAGCTGCTTGCAAGCTATTCTCTCCAATCAATTCCGTTCTAAGTCCAGATTTCCCATTATTCTCAGAATAAGAGACTCCCTTCTTCAGTGTCATAGGCTTGGAATTAGTATTATCCTTGCATGGATTCCTGGCCACATGGGTATCCTGGGGAATGAGTCAGCGGACTCATGTGCCAGGAACGCTGCTCTTACTGGTTCTCTGGTTCATCCTCATGTTTATTCTCATGACATCTGTGCCACTTTTAATCCCAAATTATATGAAGCCTGGTCAAAACAGTGGCAAATTTCAAAGTCCATAAAAGGCAAATTTTATGGTGATATTCAGCCAGATATCCCTCATAAACCCTGGTTTTCAAAATTCCAAGGGGCAGATAAAGTTACTACTTCAACGATCTGCCGGTTACGCTTGAATCACTCGTGTACCCCTGTCTTTTTGGCTAAACTAAGAATAAGAGACCATTCCATATGCGAGTGTGGTTTAGATTATGGAAATGTGGACCATATCTTTTTTTCTTGTCCAAAGCAACAGTTTTCTCTATATGATATTATTCCTTCTGATATCCCTCGTCCTGTCTCCTTTAAATTCCTCTTATCCTTGGTTTTTTCACCATTTATTAGGCTATTGTGTAGATATATTAAAGTTAATAAAATAAAATTATAAGTATAAACTTAAAACATAATATATTAATGTGTATTCGTTATATAGCTTTGTGTATAGATTGTAATTAGTTGTATACCTATTCAATATTCTTAGTAAATAGTTTATGATTTAATAAAGGAGATATGAGTTTTATTTTAATATTTATTGTACATAGTGTTGCTTAATATAATAGTTTAGTATCATGCTGTAGAATATATTATAGGATTGTTGATTGTGTTCAAAATTCAAAAGCACATAATGGTTAATTTCCATCGTTTGATGTCCAATCTCCCAACGTGATATTGGCAAAGTTGTGGTGTTAAAAACACTTTCACAAGCCACAAAATAAGAATTGAATTGAATTAAATTAAATAGCGACGCGACGCTGTTTACAGTACGTTCTTTGTGTTCTGCATAGATAATACATATAATGTTCTGTGTGCACTGTGCACTATATAATAGGTACTCAGGCTGGACTGGAAGTGCGATAAAAATGAATCATGTAATTTTTAAGGTCGATCATGCAGCATGATAAAGCTAGAACTACATCTGGCACACGTGTGCCATGTACGCCGGATTTGGGCGCGTTGGAGCCCATAAATTTTGTATGGCGACTAGCTGTTTAGAGCTACATTAGATCCACGCCTAATGCGTGTGGCAGATGTAGTTCTAAACATCATTCATGTAAAGTGTAAACGCATCGGTCCCTTGACGATCTTACCGCATGATCGTCAAGAGACCGCTTAACGTTTTTGCCCGGCGCCCGGCACCCGTCGTGTCGTCAGTCGTCAGCAGTGAGCACAGATCACTATTTAGTTTTAGTTTGTTCTTTTGACTTTTGTGTTTTGTGTTATAGTCAGTTCAGTGATAGGGTATTGTGTTCTGTGGATATAGTGATCTGTGGTTCAGTGGACACGAAAACATAACCACATAACCTGAAAATTAGGAAGGAAAAATTGCAATTTAAATTAATTTTTGAGGCAGTCAAATAAATTAAAAACCAAAATGGAGATAGATAAAGAAAATATTGTTCAAGCTGTGATTGTGATGGACACTTTCAATAATAATTTCGCTCCTGTCGTAAGCACGAAACCTATGGTAAGCTAAAATATTTCATCCTATTTCATCATTGAAATTTCTTGTTAATAACGTAATTAATAACATAATGTACCTAATGTATCCTTTTATTCAGGCATTTTTCACGGTGGCCGGTGTGCGATTGATAGATTTGGTTCTGGATTCCTTGGCATTAGGTGGAGTTGGTGAGAGCATATTGTTTTGTTGTCAAGATGGTTTGCGCCTCAAGGAATATGTACAGTAAGATATATCTTTGTATTTTGATATTTAATCGCCTTGCATATGCCGGTAACTACTGGCTTTAGGATTCAGCACAATAATTAAACTTTAATTAGTTCCATGTAGCTGTAGTGGTAGGCCTCTTTTGCAGGAGGCCGCCTGGGGAAGTACCACACCTTTGCCAGTTATTCATCCGCCAAGCAGTAATGTCCAAACATTACTGTGTTCCGGTATGAAGGGCAATGTTACCAGCGAAATTACTGGGCATGATGAGATTCAACAACTCATATCTCAGGGTGATAGGTGCAGTGCAGTGCCGCGCAGAATTTTGAATTTTAAAATACTGGGTGGCACTGTGTCTGATATGGGCAATCATAATGCTTACCATCAGGCATCTGATGAGCTTGTCTTATCACTCAATATCATAAAAAAAAAAAAAGTAGTATGATGGCTCTGCAGCCTAATTCTGAGCCTTGACTACCTGACCAGATACCAGAAGACGTCATTCTTATCTATTCCCATAGTATGGATTCATCCATGCTATATTTATAGTGCAACTAAGAGTTAAGTATACATAAATCTCTGCCTTGACTGCCTAGTTGATCTAGAAAGCAGAAGCATTAGTACTGAGCTGAGCATGAATTGATTTTTCCATTAGGATTTTTTTTAATAATACCTATGGGACAACTTCCACATAGGGTTATCTGGTCCCAAACTAGGTAATGCCTGTAGTTACTATGGCAACCAGAAGACTGATATATATATATATATATTTATATATGCTTATAACACCCAGACACAGATCAAAGAGACATGCTCATGCGCACAAATGTTTTATCTGCCCAGGGATCGAACCTGGGACCTGCGGCTCAGAAGGTAGGGGTACTACTAACTGAGCCAACCGGCCGGTCAATTTTCTCAATAGCAGTCTGAAATCTGGATCTGTGGCTGGTTGATGGATAGGCTTGCACCTTTTTCCTGTAACATGTTACTTAAAACTGCAATATTACTGGTAAAGACTACACCACTAATGTTTTACACACCCTGGGTCTACCCTAGGTGGGAATATGGGTACCGTTGCATGCACTGACATGTAAATGTAGGCTACCTATGTTAAACCTAACATAGGTGTTATACCTGTGCCTAACCCTTTGGGGAAACGAGGTGTGATAATAATATTTTATTATAAGGTTAATCACCCTTTGTTTTACAGAAAATGTCAAAAAGAAAAAGCCCTATGGAGTTTAACCATGGATGTCCAAGTGATGATGTCTGAGACCTGTCAGACCATGGGTGATGTGATGAGGGAAATAGATGCGGCCGGCCTCATTAGAGGACCATTTGTTTTGACTGGAATCAATACCATTACTAATGTTAATTTTGCTGCCTTATTGGAACAACATAAGTGAGTAAAAATAGTCTGTACTACAGGTGAATTAATGATTAGCTATAATGTTTGATATTTATCCAGTCCAGTATTCTATCTATCGGTCCAGTATTTTACTAGATCTACGGAATTTAATTATCATTGCATTATTGTGATTACTTTGAACGCACAAGCTTTTAATACCTGTAAGTGAAATGGTACAGAAACCCAACCAAGCCCTGTACAAATAGACACTTCCAAATCTGTGCAGATATATGCCAAGCAGCTATTTATGTAAATAGCAGCTTGGCATATAATAATATGCATATTAAGTATAGGTATGTACCTATACTTAATATGCATATTATTATAAGTATGAATGTTTTTATATATATTAACTATTATTAAAGTACCTAAGAACAATTATTTATATAGTCCGAGTACACCACCAACCAGAAATATTCATAAGTGTTCCTTTCCTTCTGGTTGTCTGGAAGAAATCGCTTTAAGCGATAAGACCGCCACTTGTACTAGCTTTAGATTATTTTTAATTTTATTCCTGTATTATGGTGTACAAAATTCAAAATAGTGTTTATATATCTTTCTTGATGCATTTCATCAATGTGCATAGGTCTTACTTGTGTGCGTAATGTGTATCCATTGATTCTGAGTGTTTATACTGGTTCATGTGTTTTGACAGATTATGTATGTGTCTGCAATATAGAAAAAAGCTCTCTGGTTGATATGCAAATTAATAGACTACTATGTTTATTTTCAGGCAAACTTACAAGAAAGATAAAGGAGCAGCAATGACACTAGTGTACAAGCAAGTGTCCTGGGAACATCCATTGATTACCTCAGACAAACCTATATTTCTGGCTGCCGATGGCAGGACAAGTAAAGTTCTAATGCATAAGAAGTACAAACCCAAGTCTAGTGAGAAAACCGTTGCTATGCCACTAGTATGTATATGAATCATATACATACTACTACAATAAATATGATCATATTTATTGTAGTCCGTGAAAGAGTATAAGTTATAGCATAAACCGAAAATGTTATCCCATTCATAATCTGTGCATTCTTAATGATAGCCAGCTGCCAGACCTACTTTGATTCATGCAGCTTCAAAATGACCATGCCTCATCTAAGCTTTTTGTAGTGGGGGCAGGCGTTTTTTTTATGGTAGTAAGTGACAAGACGAGCAAATCAGGTGCCTGATGGTAAGCATCATGATTGTCCATATCAGACACAGTGCCTTCCTAAGTTTCAAAATTCTGCACGACACTGCACTGTGCCTGTCACCCTGAGATATTAGTTGTTGAAACTCGTCATGCCCAGTAATTTCGCTGGTACGTAACATTGCCCTTCAGACCGGAACACAGTAATGTTTGCACATTACTGCTTGGCGGATGAATAAATGGCAAAGGTGTGGTACTTCCTCAGGCGGCCCCCTGCAAAAGAGGCCTACCACTACAAAATCGTTATCGCACTTTTGGCAACTATTCAAATTCGCAGGCAGTTCTCAGCAACTCCAATGCGCCAATGCGCCTATTTTGCATGTGGGTCATTCGTCGCTCTAACTACAACAACTAGCTTTTGTAGGATAGGAAGAGTCAACAATTTTATTTAATTATCTAACTAAAGTGGGTATAACACTTTTTTGTTCCAGGAGATAATGTTAAATCATTCGGAAGTAAAACTGCATCATAATTTAGTAGATCCCATGATAGCACTTTGTTCCCAATCAGTGCCGCCACTGTTTTCTGACAACTTTGATTTCCAAACCAGAGATGATTTTATTCACGGGATACTTATCAATGAAGAGATCTTGGCCAGCTCCTTGTATTACACTCTAGTTAAGTGCAATCAGTATGCTGCTGCTGTCACCAATTGGAAGACATACCAAACTATTTGGTAAGAATCTACATTATTTTTTCAACCCAACCAAAACAAGAATAGGTGTCATAAGGGAGCCGTGTCGCTGTATCTGCCTGTGGCATCGTTTTGTATCAAAGATAACAGAATCGAGAGTGGTTTAGCTTGTTTCAAGAAAATCGGTTCAGGTATTTGTAGATTATCAGGTCTTTTCTAGCGGCTGAAAGATGTGAGACGACATCCAGTGGTCTGATCAATTCGAAATTTGATATCCTGTTACTTCATCAATATAGCAACTACTTAGTAAGCTTGACCTTCTGTTATATTTTGTTTGTTCCAGTCGAGATGTTTTGCATCATTGGACATATCCACTAACATTTGCAACTGGTTCTGTTACTCAAACAAAGTTTGTGTTCTTGGGTGACCATAATTTCACGGTAAAAACTTCCACCTTGAGCAGGTAAATCTAATAGTAATTATAATAATTCATAGGAGTCTCTGAGGGATAGAATTCGTAACGAAGTTATCCGACAGAGAACTAGAAAACCTAAAAATAAACTAGCTGACGTGGCCGTGGGCTGGTAATTTCATGCGCAGAGCTGATAACCACTGGGGTAGAAGAGTTCTGGAGACTTCGTGGTGTTATAAAGGTTCTCCTTGTGTAGGTGTTCAGACATAGGGGGCATTTGAGCAGGCCATGATCTGGCAAGGGGCCCCATGGTCACATTACTCTGGATCAGCGCTTAAGCGCAATTTGTATTAACAGTGGACTAACACAAGCTGATATAAATCATGATAATGTAGTTGTAGTTGGCAAGACCCTTGTCTCAATTTAAGAGACTATTAATATATTTATGGTTATAGATCATGCAAGATCATTGAAGATGTAATGGTCGGAGAAAATTCACAAATAAGAGATAACACAGTAGTAACAAAGTCTATTATTGGTAACAACTGCATTATTGGCAATAATGTGACATTACAAGAAAGCCACATAATGGATAATGTTGTTATTAAGGATAACTGCAAGATTAACAAGAGTTATATAGGTGAAAATGGTGTGATTGAAGAGAATTCAGTACTATATGGTACTATTATTGCTGCGAATAGTAAGATTGATGCTTCAAGCGAGTTGACTGGGAGCATTATAGAAAACTCAGAGGAAAAAGGTAATTTAATTGTAGTTCCTTATAATAATTATAATAATTCTTTATTGCTGACTCATGAACCATATTACATTAAATATTTAAAATACAATAAAAATATATAAAAACATATACAATAATAAAAATATTACGTATCTAAGTACAGACATGAATGTCACACTGCTATGAGATCAGGTGGATATCCCCACCCATCGTCTGTAGGTACTTGTTATAATATGACATGTTTACTGGTATGAGTTTTAATCACAGATTGGCAATGTCAAAAGCTTCTAATCTAATCAAACAACTTATTGGCCTTGAATATAGATGCCATGCTATATTGGGCCTATATTCATACACAGGCGCCGCAGGGTAGTTTTTAAAATATTATTCATCATCATCATCATCATCTCAGCCATTGGACGTTCACTGCTGAACATAGGCGTCTGCCTTATATTTCCATCGAGTCCGGTTGTAAGCGCCCTGTATCCAGTGTGATCCTGCTGTCTGATCTTCTGTCCACCTTGTGGGTGGACGTCCTCCGCTACGCTTGCCGGTCCGTGCTTTCCATTCGAGAATTTTACAGCCCTATCGGCCATCAGTTCTATGGCTACGTGCTATGTATGCCCTGCCCATTGCCACTTCAACTTGCTAATCCTCTGGGCTATGTCGGTAACTTTCGTTCGTCTATGGATCTCCTCATTTCTGATTTGATCTCGCAGAGAAATCCCGAGCATAGCCAATAAATATTATTGGATCATATTAAATATATACTCATTTATTGATGGGGTGCACCGCACCTATTTTGAAATAAGTTTTTGTTAGTAGACTTCTAACTACTACCTAATACGACCTGTTAATAGTATTAATAAAAGCAGGTACCTTTTTAAAGTATCTTTATGTCTCCCTTATTCTGCGCCTCTGTCTTGGCTTTGCCTTCTCTGTTCTGAGCAATTAAATACTCGCCAAGCGGCCTGAGATCTTTCAACTGTGCTTACTATTCATACAAATATGATACTCTTTAAAGGTTCCGATAAAACGCTGAAGAAGTCAACCTCAGAGACAGCAGATTGGGAGAATGAATCCTCTGGTTATGGAGATGATGAAGTGATAGGTTTCGATAAGACCTGGAGCGACAGTGAATCATGTTATTCATCTGATAGTAGCGCTGAGTCTTCCATTGCTGATTCACCCGTGCCTGATGATACTAACAGTGAGTTTATTGTTTTTATTTAGTTTTTCATCTATCTATATGTTTTCTTAATTATTATTTATTTATATTGAATTTGTTTTCAGTATTCCTGCATGAAGTCATAGACAGTTTAGCAAGAGGTTATGAGGAAAAGTTGAAATGCGACTATTTGATACTAGAAATTAATTCATCAAGATATGCCTATAACATTCAGTTACACGAAGTGAACTATTTTGTCGTAAGAGCATTGCTCAGCATCCCAATTCTAGCTGAGAGTAAAAATGTGATTGCCAGTATAAAGGATATTCTGAAGTTCTTCAGGCCTATTCTCTCAAATTATATCAAGAGTAAACCATCAATAAAGGATTGCTTGAGAGCTATAGAAGTAAGTTTATTGATACATGTCTTAAAATAGGAAGATGTCTCCATCTAATAATTCTTCTTAATATTATGATAAATTGTTCTTTTTTTTAGGATAGCTGCATCCAATGTGAATGGCTTAATGACAAATGTGGCCACATTGTACACATATTGTATGAGGCAGATGTTGTTGACGAGGACTCTTTATTGGAGTGGCATCAAGACTTAGAAGACAATGAGAGTCCAGTCTTGAAACAAGCATCTCTTGTTAAATTCTTTGAATGGCTCCAGGATGCCAGCGAAGAGAGTGAATCTGAATAAATGTTGGTAAATTGTAAATAAAACTTTTATTTAAGATATATGTAATATATATTTTGAAATTACATAACTTTGGTAGTATATTATTTTAATAAATGGACAACACATGTTCATATCTATTTAGTTTTGGCCACTAGACCATAATCTGTATTGTTCTTATTTAATGTGTCAAAAATGGATCTACATTCACCTTTGAACTATTGCAGAATTAAAGCATATTTAAATTTAACATTAATTTCTTTCCCACACTTACAAACATTATAGACAGTATAATAATATCTACATTATGTATTTTTAACAGCCTCGTTGGCTCAGATGGTAGTAACTCTGCCTTCTGTGCCGCAGGCCCCGGGTACGATCCCCAGCCAGGTCAAACATTTGTGTGCATGAACATGTCTGTTTGATCTGTCTGGGTGTTATAAGCTTATATAAGTATGTATATCAGTCATCCGGTTACCATAGTACAGGCTTCTAGCCTAGTTTGGGACCAGATGACCGTGGGTGGAAGTTGTCCCATATTAAAAAAAAAAAAAATAATAATAATTGTAGTCTATATAGGTAGTAATCCTGAGAAGAATACTTTCTTTTATAACATACACAACACTCAGACAGATCAAACTCATGTGCATGATCACAAACTGAATGCAGGGTCATAAGTCATAACTAACATCTGAGACTAGTCAGCAAACTCTATTATACATTTTATCGGATAGTAGCATATTGCTGGAATTGTACAGTAGAAAAATTACGGAATTTGTTAATGTCAAAGGATGTAGGTTCACATGGAGAATGCACTTTGATTTGCCTCATGTGAGTGTCTCTCCCATTTTGATGATTGCTGAGAACTGCTATCTGTATCATGTAAGTTCTGATGGGTCTGTCATGAATGTCTTTGATTGGTATCATTTCCCAACCTGGAAAAAAACCATACAAATTCAAATAAAGTTGCATATAACTAGACACAATGCAATATTTGGACTACCATTCTAAACTGGGATTGGAAAGAGGGAAGGCAAGCCTTTTCCCAGCAGTGGGACAAACTAGGCTGATAATAATAATACAGACCTAACTTAATTGAAACATGACTTATGGTATGGTCTATTGTAAAATTAATTTACCCATAAAAAAATTGAGACAAAACCACTCACCACTTGGCTCTATAAGCTCAATAACTTCAACCTCCTGCAAGTCATTGAAATGTGTGCCAGCTCTTATTGATATTCTGCTTGGAGTATAACTTTCGTCCAGTTTGTAATCTGTGTATAAGTATATGTGAGACACCATGGTTTTCCTTTGGAACTGTATGTTGACTAGGTGTGGAAGCTGGCCATCTGACTGCCAATATGTGTCCATACAATCATCTCTTAGTTGATCAATGCCAAAACCTGGAAGAATGTATCATAGCATCACACCTTGTTTTCACGATGGGTTTAAGGGTTATACCCTTTCTCGTAGAAGCAGTAAACCCACATTTTGCAAGTTACCAATGTTTAAAAGTGCCTGTAGTATGAGGCAATCCATTGACCAGACAGGAATCAAGACACTGTCAGTGTCTGGATTTCAGATTAAGACGTTACTTAATGGGTTAAACATTTTACACGGGGTAAAACGTTTATTATATATATAGATATATAATATATAGATTAGATTCTAAAGATATATAATGTTATCTAAAACTTGTCCTTCTCGATTAGGAATGTGGTGAAGTCAATACTGGCCCGTGATATCAGTACTTTATGTCGAAGGTTTAGGTCGAAGAGTGGCATGATCTCAAAATAATCGTCATAGTAGTTTGTGTTTGTGCTAGCGCCCTAATGTTATACTTACCACATTAGAATTTGCACCAAAGCTATTTGTTTACTTGATATATAAATAGTTTTACCTGGTTTACATGATGAGAGACTCCAAATTGCGTGGTTTCCAACTTCTCGCACAGTGCCGGATCTTTCACTTACTAATGGATCTTTTTCTGAAGACATAATATTTTGGAACTTCACTAAACTTATTTATGTGTGATTTTTTACTATAAAAATAGTAAAATACTAAGTTGCGGTTTCCGTAAGCGTCTCAAAATCAATTCAATTCAATTCTTATTTTGTGGCTTGTGAAAATAGACCTTTATAAACTTCAGTACTACAGCCACAGATCACTATATTAGTATGACTACAGCTTTGCCAATGACACGTAGGGAGATAGAACATCAAACGAAGGAAATTAATCAACAAGTGCTTTTGAATACAAGCAGCAATCATTTATAGGGGTTTATTCGAGTTCCCGCCAATTCGAGTTCCCGCCAAAAAAGATGTAAACGGTTCAACTAAAAAGCGTGCGCGTATCTACCCGAAGCTCGGAGTGATTATCAAGCCAGGAGAGCAAGCATTGAAGCCTGTCACACACGTAGCTATAATACATATTAATATAAATCATAGCAAGGCATATTACGATATATTTTCTATACAAATATTCGACTGACCGCACACGCAGCTATAATATATATTTCTATGACGTCACCAACATATACCGTAATATATTTTATTGCATATTAATATAAACAAACTACTGTATCAATGAAATGAAGGCTAAAATATATATTATAGCATCGTCTCCGTGTGTGGTAGTTTGCTATAATATATATTATAGGACGGTATATTAATATATATATTATAGCTACGTGTGTGACGGGCTTCATTGTACGTTTTCTAAGAAGTCGTTCTCTTACATCAAATGTACTTAGTAGTGCAATAGAAAGAGACGACACGCTGCAATCGACTTGGCATTCAAATCTACATGTAACTTGTTATAATGTTTTTTATTTCAAAATTAAGCTAAATCACACGTAATGGATACCAGACTGGTGATCACTCGGGAGCAATTAGTTGAAATAAAACGTCTTCATTGGACCGAGGCATCTCTGTTCTGTGGAACCGAGGCATCGCGTCACCCCTTGACTTCAAAGTATGTCTGCCTCCTTGCTATAATCATTGTATGTCGACTTACTGTGGTTACTCCTTACGCGACATTGGTAAACTCGTGGTGCCTAAAAGCAATTTCACAAGCCAAAATAAGAAAATGACTTGATTTTTTTACATAGTGAAATCTAGACCTATATGTATCGCAACCGACACGGCTTAATCCCATACAAAAGCCGCGGTATCTACCACAGATCAGGATGAAAGAGGTTAGATTGGAAATAGTTCCTGATTTGTATCAGAACGCTCGTCGCCGCTTGTCTCCCACTCCTCAACATCACTACAAGCAGGAGACCAATACGCGCACGCATTACGCACACAAATTAACCTTACACACATCGATCGCGAGTTTGCTATTGATTGTCATCTAGCGCAAACACTGCGTTTGACATGCACTCACACACGCGCAAAAGCTCATCTAGACACGCGGCAGCGTGTCAAGCCAAGTTAAGGAACTGGCTAGCCAGCGCCGAGTGCCACTTTTGACCCTTCTATAACTCAAAATCTCTTTAACGTTCACACATAAAACAACGTGTGTTTATTTATATCCATAAGGACATCTAGTAGCCCAAATTTTGTGAAGCTAGCTCAAACGGTTATAAAGATATTATGAAGGTCAAAAAGTCGTAAAATTTAGCACTGACTGACATATAGTACCTAAATCTAACCTACTTCCAGATGACCTAGATGGATGAAATTTGGAATCCAGCTCGGTAATTGTGTTTAAGTGTAGGAAAAAATCTAAAATTTATAAAATAGGGGGGTCCCCAAACAATTTTTTTTTTTAAATGTAGCGTTGGAACCGTTACAACGTTACAAGCAAATATTTGAAATTATCCAATATATTTGCTATATAACAGAAATATAAAAATAAAGTTAAGTCAAAAAATAAGTGATGTCCTGGCCAAGACAAATCTAACCTACTTTTTTAAATAACAGCAATAAATGTTATAGGCAATAAAGCAAAGAAATAGAGTTTAATACTTGTTCATATTGTTATTTTGTTCCTATAAATACATATTTGGATTTTGCATAGAACTTGGCACTCATTTAGATCTCAGATCTTTTTGCGGCGAAGCCCACAGCCAAGCATAATTTTTGTATTGAACTTGGCTCTCCTTTTTTACATGTATGTTTTTGGTGGGATACATGTTACGGTCACCTAAAGGTCGATTATCGATATCGATAAAATTACTGTAATATTATTAATTTAACTTTTCGCTATATTTATTTATTTGTTATTAACTAATACGGCTTCATAGCCAATTTCACTAATTGATTTATTAACTACTATACAATGTCCTTACAATGTAATGTTGTTACTATATAATTTCTGTGTCTGGGTGTATAAGTAAGCTTATATAAGGAGGTATGTATATCAGTCATCTGGTTACCATAGTACATGCTTCTAGCCTAGTTTGGAACCAGATGACCTTGCGTGAAAGTTGTCGAATATTATTATTATTTAGTGACTTATTATAATTTTATTAATTCTGTTTTTTTTGGTCTGTGAGTTACCGCGAAAAACGTCGTTCATGCATAGAAAAACATGGGTTAAACCTATAGTAAGTAAATAAATGACACAAGTTAAAAATACAAGCGTACCTATTTATTAAATTATCATTTCCTCTAACTCACACTAGGTGGGGACGCGGGGAAAGAACCGCGGGGCACAACTAGTAGGATATAAATCATACACTACCTAATTACTGAAAAAGTCATAACGATATATTTGAGCGGCGTAGCTCCTGGTTTTAAGTATCTTTTTGCTGACTCTTTTGTTATATCATAATCATTTTCTGCAAAATGTTGAAAATTTTGCAAAAAGAACAAATTTTGCTACATTTAGTAGGAATCCATTTATTTCTACCGGTGGCCTCAATCCACAATTTTCTTATATCTGAATTTTTTGGAAACCTAAATATAAAATTTTAATATCATTATAAACGGAAGAATCAAACAAAATTTTAGACGAAAACCCACACTTTACAACTAAATTGATTATCACAATTAACACGGTGACAGACCACAGTAGATGCCACGTATTTACTTCGCGTGACAAAGAGGAGAACAACTTTTTTCTTTAGACGCTGTTTCACAGACAGACAGACAGAAAGAGACACAACAGTACGCCTACAAAGAGGTATTTTAATTACAAAATATTACTCATAACTCATAATAATCATTTGCATACGACACTTAATATCGACAATGTTTACAACATGGTACAACACTATCGATGCGCGGGGATTTCCCGGAATTCAAACTTCGCCTTGGCGCACGCGACCCCTCGCAAAGAACGCAGTTCATTGCGCGATCACCTACGAGTACAAGGTGGAACCTATGTATTGTAGTAAGCAATGTATAATTTCCAATATGTTTCGCAAATGTGTCGTTTTTATCTAACAATTACATAATACTTTTGTAAAAAAAACAAATATCACTTGAATTTAAAGGTTTTAGGCCTTACGGGTGAAAAGAAATCCCTTATCGGGCTACACTACACACCTGGCTTCTTTTTCGACAAGTTATAATAGCGCAGGACGGCATTATACACTATTTTCGCGGAGCTACGTACGTTGTGACCACATGAGCGCGACTATTAGCCGGTAAAGCTAATTTCGGCGGACTTACGAGCGTCTGCTCAAGAGGGCAGCAAAGCCGGCCCCGCCCACAAGGCCCCTCTAATCTCTTTCATCTCCTCTGTGGTATCTACCTACTATATAACGGACGCAGCACACATGGAGTTTTATACCTACACGTGCAAGAGTGTGTGTGAGGTGATTTCCCAGCAAAGTATTTTAGTAGGTACTATAAGTTTATACCTATATTTTACATACATTCACGCCTTTTTCCCGAAGGGGTAGGCGGAGTACCCAGGACTCAGTCCCATAGTAGTACACCCACATTTCGTCAGTATGTTATTGGTCCCATGTAATAGGTGGCGAGCCTATTGCCATCTTTGGGCACAGTTCCAGACTCCAGGCAGTTATTGAGATAATTCCTAATGGAAAAATCCAATATTTAACACTATGCCTGACCTGGGGATCGAACCCGGGACCTCTTGATTGGCAGTCGAGCAAGCGCCCACTACGCCACCGAAGCAGTCTATATTACCTAAATTATACATATCTTTATAATATAGGTAAAAAAAAAAAAAAAATTATTATAAATCTAAAAGGAAAAAAAAACACCTAAATTGACTAGTGGGTAAATACACGGGACTTAAAAACATCCAGTGTGGGAGCGCACTTAATTTCGTTTCGACAGGTAAGGCATTCCAGAGACGAATGGCCTTAACCGTGAAAGATTTGTAGAACGCACTTCTATGTTCGGGAAACCATAACACTTAACAGTAAACTTTCCGACGACCTCAAAGTACGACAATGGGAATTATGGAGAAATTGGAAACGTTCCTGAAGATAGAGAGGGCAGGATGAGTTTAACAAGATATTGTAAAGCGAAGAGATAGAATATGGGCATCCCGGCGACGGCGAATAAGAAGCCACTTGAGTTTTGAGCGAAATTCTGAAACATGATCATATCTGCGCATACCAAATATAAATCTTATGCATAAATTTTCATGTAGACTTACTTACCTACTGTACTGTGTGTGTTTTATTTCTTATTTTCCCTAAAACATTAAACCAATTAGTAAGCATATACTTCAAGTAGGTTAAGTCAGTAGAACGTTCACTGATTCCTAGGACGATTTAACCACTTCGGTTTGTATTAAATTTTTCATAAAAAACCTTCCCTGATTTAAGGCGCCGTACCTATACGAAATTTTGCTGATTATGTGATTTTACAAACGTGATTAAACTGTTAAAATACTGTATTTTTATAAGTTTTAATGCATAACATGAAAGATCATTTATTTCAATTTTGATTTATTATAGAGCTACTTTTATATTTTTATAATTTAATTTATCGAACTCAAACCACCGACTGTTTTGAGTTTTGTAAATATTGCTGTGAGAGGTTTAGAACGAAAACTGAGGAATCAAGGAAGACGAAATCTCAGTATCCCAGGAAAATATGAGTATAATTTGGCAGTGATTCAATCCTGAAATAGTTGGTACTGTTTATGTGTAAGTATTTCTTTTTACTTAATTATTAAAGCAGAATAAGCAGTGTACCTAGATACTACCTACCTTCCAGAATAAAAGTATTTACTTTGCGTTACAATTATTATTTTACAAAAACGGAGGGACGAGTTGACAATAATTTATTAATAACTTTATAATTATTAGTGGTCAAATTGTGGCTATCGCTAATACAGGTTAGGTACTTACTTAATTCGTGAATAGCATGTGGCCTGTGGCTGGGAATTGTCCACTTCGAGACTTCCAGACGAACGCCAAATGTTTCATTTAGTTCCGGGCTTGCACACGATGGGTACTTACCCTTACTTAATAACTGATTAAAATTAAAAAAACTTAGATAAATGGATAAAAAAATGTCTCCAAGCCTCCACGAAAAATGAGGATGAACGTGATAATTTAAATAAAAATAGAATATCTTAGATGAATACCTCTACCTTACTTATTCTAAGTATACCTACCTAATATTATAGGTAAGAATAAGCGATTTAGATTGTTAAAAGGCTACAAACTAACAAGTAGTTGCCTAAGAGCCTGATAAAGGTACACCTACACACTGCAGAGGCAGCTTGTCGGAGAACATCGGTGTTGCAAACCCGATCCGACCACCTCTTATGTCGTGAAGGCATTTCAGATGGAATCTGTCATGCATATATATTTTCCGAACAGCAGATCTCAGATGAGTACAGAAGATGTTCTGCAGGTTAATCGCCAATTGCCATCGACACACCTGTATTTTGGTACTCAATTTCATATCATGGGAGCGCAATACCCGCTCGCGGAGCTTTACAAAAACCGCCACGGTCCAAAGGTGTTTGGGTGTTATGCCAGATATAAAAATTTATCGACTTGCTTAATTGTTTGATCTCCGATATACAGGTTTATTATACAGGTTGGTGCTTGATCTATAGCGTCTGCAGCCATCATTTCAGTCTTAGTGATGCTGGTTCCGAGATCAAACCTACAGCATGCAGTGTCGAGTCTGGTCATAAGATCTTTGAGTCCCCCTGGTAAAGAACTCCAAGACCTCCTCCTACTTGGTGGTAGGTTATCTACCTATATATACAAGTCAACTCCAATATAATAAGTCCGAAAGAAATTTCGATCAACTTTTGAAATTGTTTTAGTTAACCAATTGTATCTTGTGAAATAAATATAGTAACAATCCGTCAACAATGCTTAGATTTTTAGTCACTGCGGTGTTGTCACCAGTTATTCAGTTATTTAACACATTTGGGTAGCATAAAGGATGAATTGTGTATATTATTTGATGAATAAATAGAGACATTAGAACAATCGTAATGTCTCTTTCGTAAACTACTTATATTCTTCAAATAAGTAAAGGGAGGGTCAAACAATTCATATTGTCATTTATGCTACTTGATGTGTTAAACGCCATATTATGAGGAGAAAGAGAAACTAAAAGATTCTAATACTTAAGTATGGTCAGGAGTTTCATTTACTTGTGTTCCATTCGCGGGAATGGTTCTACATTACAGGGAAATATAATTAAGATTTCCTTGTAAGCCTTGGAAGCATTTCCTTGTAATGTACCTATCGTTTTTGTGAATGCTCAATGTTCAGCTCACCACCTTTAGAGAATTCGTAACCTCCGCCGAGGAAGTAGTATTCGACACTACTATGTAGCTTAAAGTATCTATGGTTTAGGTCTGTATTTTGTGCTATTGTATAAATCGCGGGGTAATAACTGTTTCCTTGTCTTTAATACCTATTAAGTATTCTACCACACCCCGGACACTCGACTCAATTCCCATATAAAAGCCGCGCTATAACTACCTACCTACTACACAGACAGCACACACATGGCGTTTTATACACGTGCAAGAGTGCAAGGGTGATTTCCCATACAAGCGGGGCTCGTGGAGGGCTCGATCTCGTTCGCGGAGGTGAGGATAGCCGATTGGTGGGCGGATGACTGTGTCCCTTCTGTACGAAGTATATTATCTGTTCTGTGATTCTACCTAAGCACCCGTACCGTAGTATTATTATCTGTTCTGTGCCTGTACCTAAACCTACTAGATACTACTCAGCCCGCGTATCCACCCAATGCTACTGTTGGGTATAGAGGCCTCTTCTTGGTTACGCCACTATTTCAGGTCCTGTGCGTGTCTCATCCAACGATTTCCGACAAAGACTATGTCAGCAGACCATCTGGCCGGTGGTCTGCCTAGAGATCGTTGTTCTACACCTACGTAGGTAAAACCTACATAAGGAACCTCCTTGATTATGGTACCTATCTAATAGAATTATCGCTAACCTACCTACTTATTATTATGTCAAAGTCAAAAGTGTCATGACTGGTTTTTACTGTTTTTAACATTGATATAAAGAAAAAGGGAGGTTGGGTACGTTATCGCAGCACTTACTTAACAAATGGCACGTGCAATTTGCCCAGTGTGAAGTTTGCACAGTGACATAATTTATGGAACAACAAAGATAGAAAGACGTAGTAAGACCGATGTGCGACCGATACAATATTATTCGCTAGTACGACCTCTACTTACGTACGTGGACCTAATGTGAGCTTGTCATTTCCGAGAAGCCAGTATGTACGTCATCTCCCCTTTTCTTTATATCAATGGTTTTTAATAAAACATGCTGATGTTTTAATTTTTTTCATAGTTCAAGTTCGTAATACACTAATAAGATAAAAAATTCAAAGAGACATTAAAATGCTGGGCAAGAAGCACTTAGAACAACTAACAGGATTCACCGTAACTTTGATATCGTTCGGCGTAGCTAGCTTTATTGGTATGGTGTACCTCACGGATTGGAAGCCCATCGTAAACTACATACCCTACTATAACGGAAAATTCAAAAGCGAGAAGAAATAAGTGAGAACACCTATTATGAAATATCACGTAAATTCCAAAAAAAAGTAAACAGTTGGCGAAAGAGTTGTCATAATTTTGGAGGGCACGTACAAAGCACGCGTCGTATATATCATTAAAGGAGTGGAGAAAAGAGAATAGAATTATAATAATGACCGGTCCAAGATCAGGTGTGTTCGGATTTGTATTAGAATGTCAAGCGGGTATTGCGCAGCCGGCGCACGCGCAGCTGCCGTTGTCCCTCCGCCCTCCAACCGGCGCCCTCCGAGCAAACATTCAAACAGGACCTCATGTATTGTAATTTTTATTGTATTTATTTGTCCTTAATATAAATTCTTTTTTGTATTGTAAAATTGACGCATTAAAGTGTGAGTGTACACCTGGATTTATTTGAATAATTTTGCATGTTGCTAACTATAGGCACGTGACCTCTCGTTACAGATTAACCTATTGTTAAGGCTAGCGCAGATACGAAAATCTGAAAGTAGATACCGAGTATACAAAACATGACCTACCACGATTTACGATTTTTCGCCTATAAGTATTTTGCTACAAATAAGATGAGATACTAGAAATTCCCATAAAAATATTATGATAAGCACCACTCTGTGAGCACCACCGACCTGTATACTTAAAACAAGTACGTAATTAAGGCGGCGTGCAAACCTAATTCGCCCTCTCGCTTACACGTCCAAATTTTCGAAGTTATAAAAATAGTGCATGTAATTACGGAAAGTGTATTCAGTTTCTTTTTATTTCTGAGATTTTTTTCCCTGTGCAGGTTTTTAAAGTTTTTATACATGAAAACTTGTTTGGATTACCTACATTGTTTTTGTTTACTGAAAGTTTGTAATGTTATGTTCTAGTTCTTAGTAGACTTTAGTAGTTTAGTTTAGTTGTTAGTAGACTTTACTTTACGTATTTATATGTAGTATTTTTTATATCTTCAAAAATGTGGGTATGTGTGAGCGAGAGGGCAAATTAGGTTTGCACCGCGCTTTAGTAAGTAGGTAGTAAGTAGGTTTTTGTTATGTGAACATCTTTCGAGTTAATTAAGTAGGTACCTATGACTTATTATAATCGCTAATCACCTTATCTATGATAAGATCGTTAGGGAGGTCTGTATTAAAGGGTATTAAAGACGACCATGGGTAGGTAATCAGTAAGCACAGAAGAAACACTTACTTACCTTTATTGAAAGATAAAAGGCACCTAATTAACTATGTGCACTAATAAGTTACCCGCTCATTATCAACAATAGGTAATGAGCAAGTAGGTACATAGGAATTTAATAAATTATAAGTAAGTATAATATTATTTATCTGAGACATTGATAAAATAAACATGATCATTAGAATTTGTGACAAAACAGGAAGGAAGGCCATAACTATATAGAACCATTCATTTGGCTTTCATAGCAGAGTTTACAAGAATACCTACTTACGTACGTAATTACGGCCGCAGTATTATCGCCGCGACGTGCTGTAAGCTCTATGGTATAAGTGATCACTTTCCATATATAAAGACCCAAGAACTAGGGCCGATCACAGATAAAGTAATAGTTCCAGAGGTCCACAATAGAGCGGGGTCGCAAAATACTCACAAGTTATTTTAGTGTAGTGGAGTACAATAGGGTGCTCTGAGGGGCGAGGAGCGCAGGGAAGCCGCGTTACAACACAGCCCTGCAAGCCTCTATACTTGACACTTATCTGTGCGCCGCTCGCGGAGCGGTTGTGCCGTGCGCTTGCTCACCTGACGAACGTAAACAAACTTATTGCGCGAAACTTACCCTCGGAACCTGAAACTGTTTGACGAACTTAGTGATCTGTGCTGTAGAACCTTCAAGTGGGAAGCATTGCAGATGGATTTATCTTGTGGAGAGAATATGCAGACTTCAGGGAACAGCGGTGATGGCAGGCCGGTGGACATGTGCGTCGCTGGCCCTGACCGAGCCTTGGACGGCGACCCTCGGGTCATACTCAACCTTTTAACTTTGGAGCGATCTCATGCTCTGCACACCGACTACTTCCAGAATGTGCAGATCGATATCCAGCCCTTCATGAGGAAGGTGGTCACTACATGGATGTTAGAGGTAGGTTTACCTTACATCGTATCATTTTAATTAACAGCTAAAAATATCAAGTTGCAGGTAGGTGTCAATTTACTCAATGCAATTTGTGTAATCAGCTGTTTTGTGTTATCTAACATTTTTGCATAATATATAAGTAGGTTTGTTCGTAATATTATTTTTGTCACTTTTGTGGACCTTAAATTAATGTCTAGCTTTTCAGGGCTATCCGTTTATCAAACTGCATCTAAGAATTTCTTAACAGTTACCTACTAAGTTAGGTATGGCTGACTTTACTGCAGATTAGGCTAAGGGTCAGATAACAATTACCAAACAGAAAACAATGTAGTATCTATACTTACCTACCTTCTAAGTTTTACGAATCATAAACTTTTATTATTTAACTTACGACACTTGAAATAACATTTTGGATATGAGTTACTTATTTAAGTATTTAAAGGCTTGAAGACTATACCTATACATTATAAAAAAAGCCATTTCCAAAATTATTTTCACACACGTATGTAGTATCAGCCTTATTAGTAAGCTCATAGTAGCTCAACAAGCTATAGAGAGGGCTATACACTGAAGTTCTCTATGAGATAGAATAAAAAATGAGATTGAGTAGATGAACGAAAGCTACCGACATAGCCCAATGGATTAGCAAGTTGAAGTGACTACGGGCAGGGCACGTAGAATCGATGGCCGATGCGGCTGTAAGGTTGTTGAATGAAGACCACGGACCGGCAAACGCAGCGTAAGGAGTCCACACACACTATGGACAGAAGAATATCTATTTAAATATTCCAGGCACCCAAAACTCTGGTGAGGGGAAAAGAAATCCAATAAAACTCATATTTCCTACTTCAATACTCAAACTGTATATCTTACATAAGATCCTAATTAGATCATACTAAGTTTTTAGTCCCTAAAATAGATGATATGAGATAAAGCTCCAAAAATCAAAAGGATTTCAAAATTGTTGTGAGACTTATATCATCTCAAAGATTCGACCTATATTATAACGTAGTATTAAACCGAATTCTGGAACACTTTCCCAAAGATTTGTATCATGACAATGACCTCCTCGCATCGCTTCACAGTGACGCAACGAACTTGGTACTTAATCTCAAATGTACAAAGTTTCGGTCTTTGGTGTTCCCGTCCGTATCAATTGAGCATGGGAATCATGATAAAACTTTTTATGACTTAAGTTTCATAACTTGTGGTGCGATGATTATAAACTATAAACATCGCATTGCATTGAATAATTGTATGTTTACTGTAGGTAACTGTTTTTATTGCCCTTTCTAATCAAAACACTAATAAAATATTTTGTATCAGCAAATCTACCAAATTGAGCTTATGAATTATAACCATAATTTTAACATAACTTTGTGAAGTTTGAGCAATTCCTGTTACGATTGCATCACTTATTAGAGCATGCCAATCATCATTCAACAACCTACCATTGATACTTTTGATATATCAAATCAAATTGAATTCAATGTGAAATGAGGACATACTTACTTAATATTCACTGTACTCTGCCAATCAAGGCAAAAATCACACTTACTGAAAATTTATTTGTGCAAGTACCCACTAAGTGGGGTATTATATAACCTTATAAGTAGTACTTAAGTATTTCATATTCAGAATGCAAGTTACCATGCATACCTAAACTAATACTAAATTCGTCTCTTTAGCTATTGGGATCATATACCCATTATTCATTAGCAATGTGTACTTACAACACCACGACTCCTTTGAAGTGCGTTCAAAACCACAAAGACAACAACTTTTTAAATTTATGCAAAAACTGGCATATGTCGGCGATCCTCCACAAAAACTTCCTCTGGTCGACTGCCTGCACGAATGTATGTAGGCACCTTAAACCTTAAATCAGGTTTTGCAACAGCGTGCATTAATCAGACATCAATAAACAGGTGTGCGAAGAGCAGCAATGTGAAGAGCAGGTGTTTCCTCTGGCTGTGAGCTACATGGATCGATTCCTCTCTCAGCGCGCGATATCTCGACAACAGCTCCAACTGCTTGCGGTCACCTCCATGCTGCTCGCCTCCAAGTTCAGACAGTGCCATCCTCTGTCTGTGGACCTCCTCTGCGCTTACACAGATAATTCCGTCTTTCCACATGAAGTTCGGGTAAGTTCCTAGGTTTTTTTTCATATTGAAATTAACTTTATTTATTTGCCTCATATCTTGCAATAGGTTTCTCTATCAATAATTTTATAATACATGATACTATACAGTACCTAGTCGCAATCATGTCATTAGCATTTATAAACAAGTAATTACGATGAGTAGGTTTCTGTTTTAAATGATAGAAAAATAGTGTGTTTTTGTAACTCCCTTCACTTATTGTCATGGATTGGCTGGTCCAAAGGTATATTAGTAAATTACTCACGATATTGTTAAACGTGGTCAATTTTCGCTGAGGTTTCCTCATGTAGGGCTTCATAATACAAAAACGCTTGACTCGATGTAATTGCCTTTTAACCCATCGCTAATCACTCGATACCCTCGAATGCAGCCGCACAACACACATCCTGTGTCGACCGCAACTTATATTCATTGTTTTGATTTCACCGTGTACCTATATGAACTCGATTGGCCGAGTCAAATGTCACTCCTTCACCCCTAACACTCGTTTCCTACACGTGAGTTTCCGGCAATTATGTCTTCCTCAAGACGTCCATGAGGGCGGTAATATAGTGTCACCCTCCGTGGCAGGCCGTAGCCTGTGACGAAGTAAGTCACAAGAATTACCTACTTGGCATCCTTCCGACGGAAACGTGACTAACGCGACGGATATAAGACGCTCGTATCTCCATTATAATCGGTACAATTGGTTAGAATATTCGGAGTGAGAGTGCCCTCCATAAGTTCATTACTTTAACCGAGAGTAACGGCCTCCGTCTCGACGGTCATTTTGGAAATATCTCCTAATTACCGTGACGTGTCCGACGGATGCTTTGTTAGAGATGCGGTGGGCTTCCACGCAATACCCTTTCCCACAGTGCGGCTTAATGACAACAAAACTGTGAGGTACCCAGACCGCGTGGGCAGGTGTGATTCGAACAATTATTATGGCTGTAACCATGACTCTGTCACCATAATTCACACGCCTGTAGCGTGTGTCATGTCAGGTGGCGTTAACACTCCGAAAAATGTTACATACTATCCTAATAGTACATATTATCCTAAATTCTTTCAGACAGTAGTAGACCAGAAGCGACAGCTGATGTTGTAACTTTATGTAAATTTAACGCATTAGTCAACATGAACCCGTGAGAAAACGTTCGTCGTTCCTTCGAAGCGCCGTATGGCATCCCATACTTCCTTGCAATTAATTCGGGCGATGATCGCGATATGCCTGCATCGAGCATACATAATGATGTCATATGGTACGCCTTTCCCATACCTTGACACATATTGTAATTCAACTCTTCAACATTAAAATACCTGAGCGTGCGACTAATTAAGATAATATTTGCTATACCTAACACATCCCGCATATGATGGTTCCTTCTTTTAGTTCAATGAGATAATTGATTCTTAATGTAAAAGTGGCTTAAGTATCAATTATCGTATTTAACTAAAGGAATGTCAGAACTAAGTTTCTGACTATTGTACATAGAGTATAGAGTGTATTTATTCATAGTGTCTACTAATATCAAGAGAAGATAAATCATACTTATCTAAATAAGTTCATTGAACTTCGTAGAGATTATTCTAATACGTTTTCGTGTGTAATAATAATTCTGAATGGCATTTAACCGTTGTTTACAAATAGCCATGATTTATACAAATCGATAATATATTCATCTGGTATAAAATAAATTGTGAAGGCATACGTATGTATGCATAGTGTAGGGTTCCATACCTAGATACCAAGAACATAAAGCGCCTATTAGTTGATTTCGCAAAGTATGTAAATATGCAGTAAAATGGCCATAACTTTTGATTGCGTTTAATTAGAAGTATGATTTTTTTACAGCCACAAGGGACCGCAGAGTATAGTTGATATTAATTTCAACTTAATACCTACACGGCGTTCCCGTTAAAAAGTATCTTGACAGACGGACAGACAGACAGACGTACAACAAAGTTTGAGGTACGGAACTCGAAAAAAGGAACAAGATATATTAAGTACTTATTTATATAAATAAGAACATAATATATCTCGTCGATTTTATAATATTATAAAATCGACTTAATTTACCCTAGATATCTACCTAGAATAGCTTCATCGACTATACTGAAAGTCTGGTCCCTAGTCTGGAAAAGTATTTGCTATAATTAATTGTACTCAATGTTTCGCTACTTTTTGCGGTTTCCGTTTGAACCTTTGAAGTATGACCGTTACGATCCTTAACTGCTAAGAATACGGAGCATTCAATTCTTCAATACCTATATATTAGTAAAGGTTTGTTTCAAACGTGTAGACCTAATTATGTATTGGTTTCACACGGGGTCACCGGTCGCAACAGTCACAACCTTTAGGGATGAGCCGTTTGCATTCGGCATAGACAACTCAACCTAAAGACGTAGATTTATTGGGGTATGCTTTCGCCAAGGATACTTAGTGATACTGCATAACTAACCCAGTCTCTTTCGTTTTTCGTTAGATTCAACGTTTACGCATGATATGACGTGAAGTATGACATGTTTGAATTATGAATGATCCAATGTATTCATACTAAGTAATATGTAAGATTGCGGGGTCTTTTAGGTAGAGTAGTGTGTGGCATTGAACGAAACTGGAATATGTTTTGAGGTGGTGTTTTTGTTGTAGCAATGGGAAGTGATGCTCCTTCAGCGGTTGAACTGGGAGCTGTCGATAGCGACGGCGTTTGACTTTGTGGAGCCGTTGCTGGCGCGAGTGCCGTGGGGTCGAGCCAATCCTCTCGTGAGGACTCACGCGCTCACCTTGACTTCAGTTTGCTACACTGGTAAGTACTCATGCACTTACTCGATTCAAACTCAAACTCAAAAAGATTTATTTAATTAGGTCCCAATCTGAGTTTTTGCATTCGATTAAATAACATAGTACGCTGCTTTGTACCGTTCATTCTGAACTCATTCATAATATAATATTATACACATAATGTAATTCCAGACCTTGTTGAGCCAAAATCACGGTGTACCAAAAATCTAATTTTTATTTATGACAAGACCCTAAAAATCTAACAACTATATACCTATTATGGTAATCAAAATGTACCAAAACCACATTAAAGTTAATGATTTTCTATATTTTGCTGCGAGGAAACATGGCCTTAAGTAGGTTTACGAATATATGCACCATACTTGGCATAGGTACCCTTAATTTGTTTGCTTGGAGACGTGAAAGGAATGAATGTTTTGTTTGCACTATTAAAAAAAAAACTATTACAATTTTTACACGTTTTGCCGAATTTCATTCTTGTGCCTCTTTGACACATCGCAAAAAAATCCTGGCCCTTTATAACAATCGCATAAATAGTCTGCGTGCGCGCAATATGCGGGTCGGATCGGCTTCCTGGTGTTAATTACCATTTACTAATCGATAAGTGCGAGTCTCCTGTTATTTTAGGCTTTTAGCGTACGTTCTGCAAACACAAATTCGATCGAAAAATACAGTGCGTTAAATGAGGGAAAGCCTCCCTTTGTGCGTGGTTAGTGGACACGAGCATTAGGGTGGTAGAGGGTTATGTATCGGAACGCATGTGGCACTGATATCGCACACCTTGCGCCGGTCACTATAGGACCCTCAGTTTGGACTGCCCCTGCACTCCTATTGTGTATTGTAGTTTTAATTTTAATGCCCAATTAATCCCTCACGAGCCTGATTTCTTATCTTGCCTGCTGCATTTTTATGTTAGAAGTACAATTATCATTTCAAATGCAACCGGTTCAGTCGATCTCTGTCAGTCAATGTATGCAAATGGTCATGTCTCTGTCGTTAACTAGGCACGTGCTTTTGAGAGGGAGCCTGCAGGTTAAGTAGAACACTATAAAAATAAAAAACCGATTTCAATTTCTATTATGACATTGTGACGCTACTTAATTTTATTGGTCGTAAAACTGAAGATAGTATGGTAAAGCGTAAATGCATAATAATGCATTCAAGTTGGGGTGCTCTTTATCAATCTACTTCCAATAAGTCTTCACAGACATTAAAAACACAGAATCCTAAATCCAACCAATTCATAAATGCAAAAGTTTATATGGATATGTGGATATTATACGGCTTCACACCAAAACGACTAAACCAATTAGGCTTAAGTACGGTAAAATATGTCTAACTAGACTACCTATACGGCCTATGCAGGTATATTTTTAACTAAAAAAAAAAAATCACTTTATGAGATATGTAGATAGTATTTTCTATATAATTTTGTGTCTTTTGTAAAGTCATTTAGGAGCACGTTACGTTGGTTTAAGTTTCCAAGTTACATACTAGTTGACCATCAATGACCCTAACACGAGGGCTGCGCTGCGCTTGCTCGATCACTGGGCACATAAAAGAAAAAATAACTAATTCACAACTGGCTTTACTTGACCTTTTGTGATATGATAGAAAACCTCGCATGGCCACCTAGCCGTTTCCAACCGTTGAAATTACACCACATTTTTAATTATTATAACTAATTTATTTGTTTCTTGTATAAAATAATAAATATTATGTTTTACTGAGAATTTTTTATGGTTCGAAGTATAAAAGTAGAATATTGAATTTGCCAAAATCTTTGTGATTGTATTCAGCATAAAAATCTTTCAAAATTGTGGTTACCAACGCGTCTAAGTACCTACGTTTAAACAGCCATAGAAGGACTCGTACTATTGAGATGTATATAAAAATTACATGTAAATATAAAGTTTCTATAATCTATATTTAGAAGTGGTCCAAAACTTATTAAATGGTATATTAGTGACGCGGCCCGTATGGTCCATCAGATGCTGATAAGAGTACGTAATTTATAGCCATCAGTCCAATGCATGGGTATTCGACCCCGGCTAATTGGTCCTTTGGTTAGATTTCAAGCTTTTTCAATACCATATGGTCCTAATAAACATAAAAATATTTTATATCGTAGATTTAGTAGGATTCGTTTTGTGCAAATAATTAAGGTGAACCCGTTTTGTAATGACTTCAATGTGTTTAAGGGTTAATATTTAATATATTTTTATCTATAGTTTGAAAGAATAGTTGAAAGTGTTTGGGCGTCAAATGTCGGCGTCGGACGCCGGAAACGGCATAATTGCCGGTAACTGATCGTGCATTACTAGAGGTGTGAATGGGTTAATAACATTACTTGACCCTAAACTTCCTTCATCTTAATTGCAGGGTTTGTTTACAATATTAACTACCGTTGTAAACAAAAAGTAACGCGTAACGGTAGTATGTAGCATGTCTGGGAGGGTGAAAGTTATGTAGTAAGACTTTTTACGAGTTTGACCAAATGTGTAAAGTAAGCGACAGTTTTGGTTACCGAGTGGTCGGGTCGGGCTAGGGAGAGCGCGACAGCTGACGGGGACAATACACGAAGACGTCCCGCGGCCTTTGTGCGCCCGATCCCTGTCTCGAAGGCACAAAAGCTCGCGTCTCGGCGTGCACCTGGCCAACGGGATCGCCTAACCCGATACTTTGCTTTACGCGTCTTCACAAACCACCATACACCCGAGATTTGAACGTGCATGACCTTCACGTTTCCGCTTTGAACATCCGATCTCATATCAAAAGATCCGTTCCTGTATACGATACCAGTTTTAAACAAATCCAGTTGCCGTGTGCCTTGTACTGCAAAATTCTACCTCATCACGTTCATTTTAATTCAAACATTTATTACTACGGTTACGACTTACGGTTCTTCAATCTATGCTCATTAAATATTTTAAAAGTAAAGAAGCCCTTCGACTAAACTTGTTTCAAAAATAAGTCATAAAAACTAAATAGGGTATAAAGATTGTAGTGCAACTTGTTTTCGCACGATTAGACGTTGACTATTTGCAACCCCTGCAATTTTGCATTCTATTTTATTGATAGTAGGGAATCACTATTGGGGTGTGGTTGACAGGTTTCCAAACGGAACATAACGGTCCTCGATGGCTGTTGATAGAGCGACGTTACTTTTGTGGTACGAGTACGAGTAATTAGTGGGGTAAGACGCGGGGGTGTCTTGGAGAGCGTTGTAGGCAATGCCAGCAGATGTTGAATGTCGAGTGCCGTCGAGTCCCAACTGACGGGCAACCTGTTGCGCAACGGAACGCGCCGGTCCGCTGCCCAAGAGATCTCTCCTGATATGCGACCCGCGATCGTTTTTGATTTTAATAAGCCCACATTTCCTATTCAACCTCATTCCAACTGGCGCTCGCGCTCCGGTCTATCACACTGATTTATGTAGTCAGTTACTCTATCAAAAGAAGTTCGTTAGCATTCGCAAGAGATTCTAACTAAATTGCACCCTATCTTGCGAAGGTACATCGGCCTGCTGCAGTTACCCAGCCAGTAAGCTCGACTTGCACAATAACGTACGTTAATTAAAATTGTGTGCACTTTTTCTGATTAAAGTTATGACGCGTTCGCGTGTAGCGATGTTTTTCTAAGGAAAACGGTGTGTAAGACCGTAGTATAAGGGCACGGTGGGGTATTAGTAGGTGGGCAGTGACCCTACTTACCGTGGTTGCAGTGTGTAGAGGTGCGAGCGGAAGGGTCGCGCCAGGTGCCGTCACATCTGCCGTCTTGCCCGCGCCTACGCCAAGGAACTTCACTTATAACAAACTTGCCACGCTTCAATACCTACACCGTTAGAAACATAAGGAAAATTACACTACTTTAATATCAATTGTCGATATTAGCTGTGGACGCGGAAAGTTCGCTGCGTGCGCGCATTACGCAACCTAAACCACGTGGTCCGGTTGAAATAGATTTTAAATTTCAAGAAAGTGCAAAAACAACGTATATTTATTAAGAGGTTATTGATTAGTCGAGTCGCGATCGAAGGCTACATCACGGAACAATAGGCTCCCTTCATCTCGATGGATTCGCAGCTGCGCCCTTACCTAGACGACTTAAGATGTAAATTACCATTATTCCGGTGCTATTGTCCCAGTAGGTACCTACACAAAATGCAGACGGGGACGCAATGCACAAATCTGGCAGCTGTTCGACCTTCCTTATTCTAACAACAATGAGCCTCTCGTATTGTGCAAAATGTAACACGACGATTTTTTGCCTGGACCCTTTTCTTTGCGAGAATAAACGAGAAGTTGAGAAGTCATAATTTAGAAGTCTCGATCGCATCGCGTTCGATGTCTTGGCTATTTAAGTTTATTAAATTCATATCTAGAGTCGATCTGTAGGGTTCGGTCGTAGGTAGATGAAGGATGCAAGGTGTCCGGCCACCTGTCCGCTACAATAATTATCTCGCAACAGATGCGTCCTACCTGCACCTCGCGGCATCTGTACGAAACTCGAATGAACAAAAAACATAAACAACTCGGAGACATCATCGAGCTAAAAATATTGGCCTCATGAATGTGATTCGATGTCCTTACTTCAAAGCCAGTCGAAGTGTTGAATTTTAATGTTGATAACACACAGTATCAATACATATACGACACAATAATAAATATTAATAATATGGGACAACTTCCACACACGGTCATCTGGTCCCAAACTAGGCTAGAAGCCTGTACTATGGTAACCAGATGACTGATATACATACTTATTTAAGCTTATAACTCCCTTATAACAATATTAATAACACAAAATAAAATATTATGTCCTACCTATTAAAGCCGAGGAATTTGCACCAATCCTTCGAAAAATTGATGTCTTAAATTCCCCTGTTATCTCCAAAATTGTGAACCCATTCCATAAATATCCTTATGTTATTTTAAAGATGAAGTAAACTATGTTTCAACATCTTTTTATAGATAAAGTGAAGCCAGTCGAAGTGTTGAATTTTAATGTTGATAACACACAGTATCAATACATATACGACACAATAATAAATAATAATAATATGGGACAACTTCCACACACGGTCATCTGGTCCCAAACTAGGCTAGAAGCCTGTACTATGGTAACCAGATGACTGATATACATACTTATTTAAGCTTATAACACCCTTATAACAATATTAATAACACAAAATAAAATATTATGTCCTACCTATTAAAGCCGAGGAATTTGCACCAATCCTTCGAAAAATTGATGTCTTACATTCCCCTGTTATCTCCAAAATTGTGAACCCATTCCATAAATATCCTTATGTTATTTTAAAGATGAAGTAAACTATGTTTCAACATCTTTTTATAGATAAAGTGAAGGGGTCTAAATACCAGTTTTACCTACTCTTGTGATGTTATGTGTGTTAAATATTCACTAGAAAATATGTAAAGCTTATTCAGAAACAAAAATGAAACTATTATTATTATGTCGAAGAGCCCATATTAATACGTCATCCTCTAAATATCGGAATATAGAGTAGATTCATAATTAAGTTTTTTTTATATAAAATGAGTAAAATGATTAAGACATAAATTCATCCGTAAATGAACAGAATTATATTATGTTTTGGGGATGGGTTCATAATTTTCGCAGAAACAGTTCAAAACGAAACATCGATTTTGTGTAAGTTACATGGGATTCTGTCAAAGTACTCTGCTTAAGTATTCCACCATAAAAGTTCGCAGGATAATATCTAACAAATAACTTTTCATTTGTCAACAGAAACGGAGTTCCTTCTCGTCCCTCCATCGTTAGTAGCCTCAGCGTGTATAACGGCAGCGGCACGAGGGCTGCGCGTGCGCATGTCCATCAACGAACTGTGCACACTGACTCGCGCACCGCCCGCGGCCGCCGAACTGGTCGCCAGACATGTAGAGCGGGTGTTGGCTAGAGAAACACAACCTCAAGAACACAGGACAAGGTTGAACCACCATCATAAACAGACTACACAACAGACGCAGTTGCCCGATACACCTACCGATGTTCAGGATGTACGCTTCTGATCAATTCTCGATTAGGTTGGTTTTCCACTCGTCAATATCTTTGTTCAAATAAATGATGAGATCTCAAACTCAAACTCAAAAAGATTTATTCAAATAGGTCACAATCTGACACTTTTGCACATCAATGAAGATAAATAGTAATGAGTCTACTGTGCGTTCGGAAAGATACATCCACAAGAAGAATGCACAATAAACTTGTAGGGCAAAATTTTTTGAACTGATAGTTTCAACTAAATTGTATGACTTCAAACAAAGATCAATAAATGTTGGGCTTAAAATTGTGGTCCATTGCTTTATTGATATTTGACGAGTGATATTTGACCAGCCTTATGTAGTCACTGATTCTGTGGGTCTAAATTCAGCACTCTGCTATTTGCTGTCAGGCCGTGCTCAATTAAACGGTGTGGCACTATTTCGATTTAGCAGGCAATAATTCTAAAGTTATTCGCAAATAAGTACATGCTCAGACGTGGAGTTACAATTATGCCAAGGTTGTGATGTTTCTAAGGGTATTTACTTACCACTACGGGGCGTAATGTAATCTCTTTCTGGCTTGCTGGCAGTTAAGGTGATTCGTCTTCCATACAAAATGAAAATACACAAATACGAATAAATTGAGAACCATATATTGTTTGTGGTTGGCTCTGGGTCTGGCCTTTATTTACATGAAAATATATTTTGTTCAAGAAAACCATATGGTTTTTTTGATATTTAAAAAACATTAACATAACCTAAAACTACTTATTACACATTTTATAAATACGGAGAAACTAAGATTTTCATTAACCAAATATGTTTTCGCGCAAATAAAGGCCAGATTAAGAGCCAACCACAAACAATTGAGTAGAAAATTATTCCCTATATCTTCATATTTGTGTATTTTCATTTTGTATGGAAGACGTACGCCCTTAAAGTGAGATCACACTTTTATCTAATTGCTTCAATTTCCATGCATATATTTTTATGTGAGCTAGCTATCATATCTTTCAGAAAGCTAATAGATAGGAATGTTAAAGGAACAATGATTATTCTATTAAAATTTTCTTGCATTGTCTTAAAGTGAAATATTCCTTGAAATACTTAGACTGCTATCGCAGCTTCTTTGCAGAGTGCTTATTTTAGACCAGATTTCTTCGATCTCACCAGTTTTGAATGGAAACGTTTTCATTGTTAAGATGTAAGATTTTTTTGCGCTACGCACCTGGGTGAGTACAAAAACAGCTTCACGTGTACCGTCGGATGTATTTCGTTGATTTATATGAATATGGAAAAAAAAATGTCCAATGATCTCGAATTGTTTATGTACCTAAAATATTCTCTATAGAACTGTATTTATGAAATATCTGTCAATAGATATTCTCTGTCTACAGTTTGATCTCCATTATCCCAAAACATGTTTGTAAGACTGAAGCCAAAATACGTCATTATATTGTTTTTTTATATCACTGATGTAGCGTGTAAATATGTAGCAGCTTCGCTAATTTTTTTGTATAAGAAATCGAGTTACATATTTTGATTTCAGATCAGTTGCAGAGTAAAGATCATTTATTTATAGTATTTGACACTTATGTGTTAACGTTTAGTGAAAAATAAAGAGTTTTTAATACAAAGATTTTAATGTAAATGATCTGTTAATCTTCTGTAACGTTATTTCTGACAAAATTTAGCATAGGTTGTACATGTACCTATTTGTTATTTATAGTTATGGTTTTGTAATTTTTGTGTGGATCTCATTTTGTAGTAAATTCTGTAAAGGCGTTTCGAGTTAATGTTAATTAATTTAATATATATTAGGTCGAATGTTAAGTTTAGTAAATTCTAGTCACACGTTATACACATTCCTGTTTTCGACCAAACATAAGTTTTAGGTTTAAAAATATATGTAAGTTAGAAATAATTTTATGAGAATAAATATTCTCAAAACGTGGTAGTATGGCGCCAAATATCTTGAGTTTTCATTTAAGGTGAAGCGTTTTTCTTAAGTTTTGTAGGTTTTTTAGGATTCGTAATTCCTACAATATATTATGATAGATGAACATGAAATGAACCTACATCATTTAAAACACTTTATAAAATTTTAATGAAAAAAATTTTTGTACAAGGACACGAAACAATAAAATTGTGTCCAAAGAGGTTGAAGCTTCTGTTAATAAAACAAAAAGCTTATCAAAGCGAGGCTTGTAATTGAATCGTGGCACGACAAGGCGACCACTACCAAGTATAATATCTATAGTTAAAAGTTGGGTAAATGAAATTTATTCATTTGTGGGTAATTAAAGAGAACAGAACACGATTTATGACACATTAATAGACGTTCTCGTAGGGCGAGCTTCTAGCGAAGTCGACGAGCGTTACGTTATAATCATTAAGATAATTATTACGCTCTAGGAGCTTGTGTCTCGTGGCTTTGTACAATATTTCTATTAGGGCTTGCATTTCTCATATTAAACTTACTTTTGTAGCTTTTGTTTTGGATTATCAATTATATGGTTATGTTAGAAGTACTTTACATTATTTTGACCTGCATTTTCTCCCGATAGACATTGTGTCGATAAAACAGTATAAAAATTTATTTCATATTGTCATCAAAAGACAAAATTCCATCCTTTCATTAACCATTTCATATTTCAGAGAAAAATATTAGAATCTCCAAAAATAGTTCAATTTATGTGAGGAACGCATAACCTTAAGTCGTGTTTCCAAAAAGAGTGTATGTGACCTTTTTGTATTTATTAATGTATTTATAAAAAAAGTACGTTGTGGTGTAATTCTTATACCTTTTTTATAACTTTTCGATGCCTATTTATTTATTAATTTAAAATTGATTGAAAATATACAAGGTAAGTTTGTTTTTTTAACGTAAATATAAAATATAGATTTTCATGTGTGTTTTGTTACTATTTAGTATAAAAATGCTGCCCTGAAAATTGCTTTTGTTATATCTACTTTATACCTAAGATTTGTTTATATTTTACACGATAGTTTTAAGTAAATAAGTGGTAAGTACCTAGGTACTGGATAAGTTTTACTCTTTATGAAAATGTATGTTCAATATTCTAGACGATTTAAATGTACAGTACTTATGTTCTTAATAAAAAGATATCACAATATTTATCGTAACATTTCTTTGCCCAATATACATCCCAAAAAAATTATTATGTAAAATTTTGCCAAGACCATGTGGCTCGTACCGTCAAAAAGTTATATCAGATTTCATGTAGAGCCAGTAGAGCCAAGCTTCTATTTCTACACGCCCTAATTCTTTAAGCCCTAATTTCACAAACTCTACACCTGAGTCAAAATATGGTGACTTGACTGTTTCTTGACTACAAGAACTATTGTATGTATGTATATATGTATATGTATGTATGTATGTATATATGTAACAGAAAAGTAATTAACAGTGAATACATGCAGCGAAACGGCTAAGCCACATATTTTGACTTATAGAGTTCGTAAAGTTACGGCGTGTACAATTAGAAGCTTAGCTCTACATGAGATCTGATAACTATTTGACAGTGCGAGCCATATTATGGTTTCGTCTTGGCAACATTTTACATGAAAAGGTAGGTTGGCGCTTCGCTTGGCTCGTCTTGGCAGCAGGGGACTGGGTCCTGGTTCACCTCTGTCTACGATGGTGTGATGTTAAGTAGTAAAATATAAAAGCCATATCTATGATAAAACATACCTACCTATAGGTACTGAATAATATCTACGACTAGCGCAATTTCCGACACTTCGTTCCCGTGGGATTTTCTTATTCCTTATCTAATGGCCGCATTTGACACGAAGTATGACAGCGGAGACATATCAATCACAGATCACTATATTAGTCCAAATTAGTACCATATCAATAAAATCTAAGATTACAAGCTTTTCTTTATTAAATGAATACTCACAAGTATAGCATAAATAAAACTTGTGGGTAACATTTTTTTAAATTATATTGCGTCAAGCGTAAAAAGTAAAATAAAAGATATTAGTGCTGCATGAGATATTAGTGTGTGTAGGCTTTTCTAGCATTGGACACGACATAATAATAAAATATCTATTAAATTATGATCAAATCTGCGAATAATAGTAAACGCCATCTATTATGAAAGCTTTGAATTAAAACTGAGCTTTTAGGTGACAAGCTTTTTCTGAAAGGCGGGGAGATACTGCAGTACGGGCTTGGATCTGCTACCTGTCATCATGTTTATCAGCTGCCATCAAGCATACGAATTAACAAACTTCTAATATAGATGGCGCTGTAAACTCACGTTTAAAACTTTTTGCAAATTTGGAACTTGCTCCTTACACAACTAAGGTACCTTAGTCGAGTTTAAGTAGAGGGCGCCACTGATATTTATCTGTTTAAAGATTTTGATATAAGTCGACTCATACCGGTTATTAATTTAAATGTTATAATATTGGTAAATCAATGACCGTGATTTAATTGGGTAAGTGTATAATTACTATTACCTCTCTAGAATATTGATAGGTACACATGATTAAAATAATAATATAATTAGTAAATCTGAGTGTTCCAGGACTAATAAATAGGTTTGTCTATCACATAAGTAGGTAGTAGGTACCTATAAAAGCTTACACTTTAAGAGGGCGCTGAATGCAAAAAATAGGCAAAAGGTATATTTTTAAACGCATACATTAATATGAACAAACATATATGTTTAGTTTTAAAAAATATCATAGGTAGGGGAAAATCCTGTAGTAACTGAAGGTTTCTTAAAAAAAAAAATTCAAATCACCCATAAAAAATTCTGATTTTATTAAATCGCTCGGAATAATCAGCAAAATCACCCTATTATTTTTTATGAATTAAATAGCCAGACTAGTATTTTATTCGAGTATTCGACAATTTTTTTTGTGTTTATATTTTGAGTAAATAAATAAAAACGCTGCTAAACATGAAAATCGAAGCTTACAGCCCTCAACTCGCCTTCAACTGTAATATTATGCAATTATTACACTTTAAACAAAGCAATTTAGATAACAATTTGTATGGCAGTGTGCTGTGTCGCTTAAGCTCAAATTTGCTAGCATTATGCGCACTCTTTAAATCAGGCGTCACCATTACCAGCATGTCTTTTAGGAGACCAATAACCATTGATACGTACCTAGTTGAACTACTTACCTGTAGGAACAAAGTTTGATCAAAATTTTCCATTTAAGTACTTACACTGAAAAGTCGGACACGACAACGAGCGTCGCGTCGTGCAAACAGTCGCGAGGCGGGCAGGGTCTTACGGTCTCGACATTTGCTCGAAAAACCAGGCGAGATGAGATGAGCTCGGGGCGTTCTCAAACACACCGTCTCAGGGGACCCCGCTCATTAGTTGTTCAAACACGCCGGCGGCCACTTTGACAAGCAGCCAGCCAGCCGGTGCTCGCCCGATCTTCCTCTTCACTGATCCAACGTTAACGGTAAAGAGCTATCGGGGACTGCAGATGGTAAATACGCGCGGTCGTTCTTATTTGCACGGGCCATGGTCGAGCGAGACACTGCGTTGTCTTTGAATTGGTTTATATCTATAAGTACGTTGTTTCTGTTTGTGTTTGCTTATTTTGGACCGCTAGTTTAGGATATTGGAATAGGTCGCTTTATACCTAATATAAAACTCATCCATCCTATATCATCCTCCTTTTGTGAGTCGTGAGTAATCGACCATATCATCTATAGATATGGCTCGAATAATAATAAGTTTTCTTCACATATAAAACACTATTTCTAGCTATAGCTACCTATTTGTTTTGATTTTTTCCTAGTAGGTCTGTAAGTCTGAGTTGGATTCTTAGAACATAGAGAAGCGGAAGTGTCAAACGCTACTTCCAATTACTTTCAATATGTAGGTACTTAAAGAGATACATGAACACATGGCTACTATATCTTGGCAGATGGAGGATTTACGGTTGACAGCTTCCTTTCTGAATGTTCTAAGGTTGTAGTAACAGAGCGAATCGTGTAATAATCTCTCAAATGTGTCTATGTATATAGATGACCCGTTGAACTTCGTCTCACCATATAAACCTTCCCTGAACATCCACAATTTTTTCACAACCAAAATTAGCCGGTCCAGTTGTTCTCGAGTTTTAGCGAGACTAACAAAAAGCAATTACTTAAGTAATTGCTTTTTGTTAGTTTTTGTTAGTTAGTTTTTGTTTGAATATTAATATTCAAAACAAAAAGAATGTTATCGATAGCAATAAAAGTCAACTACTATGTATGTGCCTGGTATTAGTGCCTATTTACAATGTTGTACCTACCCTACTGAGAGATCTCAGTTAATGGGTGTGCGAGACAGTTAGCAATCATGGCGATGGCTGGCGCTCATCAATCACGGTCTCAGGTGCAGGCCGCGCGGGGCCCTCCACTCCCGGCCCGCACTTCGCCCGCCTTCATCCTCTGCACTAGTATGAAGTCGAAGGCTTTGATATTGTTGAAAATCTATACAACAAATATGTAGATATTTTTAGGGTTCCGTACCTCAAGAGGAAATAAGGAACTCTTATAGGATCACTTTGTTGTCCGTCCGTCTGTCTGTCTGTGAACCGGGACCTGTAAGGTCAGAGAGCACAGTTGTACCTAATGAGTCAACGGACCAGTTCAAATTAGCGTGATTCCAAATATTCAGATTTATTTATACCTAAATATAGATGCTTTATTATGATCCAAGCGTGCTTATTTATATACCTTATAAATTATGATATATTCTTGAATTAGGTACATAAATGGTATCATTTCAGGTAATTTATAATTGTAGTGATTAATCAAATACGGAATATTAGAACTCAATTTACGGATATATGGGCAAAAAAATAGGTTTTGTTCAGCTGTCACGTATCAATATAAAAAATAGCAAGTTTTGCTCGGCTGTTAGAGACGCGATGGACAGAAACCGATAGAGGCAGATCATAAGACCGAGGTGTAAACCATCCACATCCACCGATGACCACGATCCTCAGTCATGAGGGAAGCATCACACAGAGAGTGACGTATCAAGCTATATATTATAAGGTATACTTACACAATACACACACAGGCACTAAGTAACTATCCCACTTATGGAGCACCGCGGTTTTAAAGGTGCTCCATTAACAGTTTATACCTTTGGCTCGTCGGATTGTTGACGAACCAAAGGTTTATTTCGCCATCATTGACATCATTGACAGGAAGAGTTTCTCAATGGAGAAATCCGCTCGGTGATAATAATAGTCCGAACATATTATTAATGTTGTTAATTTTACCTGTAAGTAGGTACTATAGCTTTGACCAATATTCAGGCAGGATTTTCTCCATTTGGAGGGATGAATGAAAAAAAAATTAAAATGAAAAAATATTTATTGCTGCAAAAATGTTACAATAGAGAGAACTTATATTAAACTTACAAACTAAAAAGGAGAAATTATTTTTTGCAGAAACTTAAATATACACTATTATCTGAAGTTAATCAAAGCATTAAGTAAATGCTACTCGTATATACAGTGTAACAAGTAGTGACGCCAAAGATAAAAAATTATCAATGTTTATAATTAAATACTACTCTATACGCAATCGAATCGATTTTTTAAATAATAATATGTTGTAGGTAATAATGATAATTAATTAAATAATGTTGTATATAATAATAATATTAATATTATTAGAAAATAATAAATTAAATGATATTAGTTTGCATAATACCAAACTGCATAATTACTGCATAATTGCAAATAATTTTACCAAACTTCCGTTTTATTTTAAGTTTATGAAGTTAGCCAGTCAATAATTTTATTTTTGCCTCCAGATCCAGGGAAATTATCTACTGAGTATATGTCCAGTAGATACTAGGCCAATACTGGACTGAAATAGGTAAGTAACTATCGGCTAAGCTACGTTTACTTAATTTAATATAAATCCAAATGGTATTAAGTTTCTCAGTTAGTTTTATATTTGTTTAGATTTGAACTGAGTCCTGGGTACACCTCTACCTACGCCTTTGGGAAAAAAGCATGATTGTATGTTATGTTATATTAAGATTTTTTATGAGGCGTCTAAAGTGGTCATATCCAAACAGGGCTCTACAGATTAAATATGATTATCCAAAGTCAGCTCCTGAGAATCCTTAATTAAAAACAGTCATGGTGCGGGGACAGTCGACTGCAGCCCGGCATGCGGCATGTGGCCCTTAGGAGGGAGCAAATTGGATTATCACGAGTAAGAGGTCGGCACACGCACCGCGCTGCGCCACGCCGTGGAGCTATAACCCAAGCATTATCTGATTAGAACGAGAGTTGCGACTTGCGACTCCTCACACATGCACTTTTACACAATTCGTGTTTTGATTTGGTCAAGGTCGTGATTATTATCTTATTAATTAAATTAAATTTTATTGAGATTATAATCTCACCCGCATAGCCTTTGTTCGCGTGAGAATATTATTGGTATAAGAAGAACCTTATGTGTTATTCCAGGGTCTAAACTATTTACATTCCAAATTCCAGTCCAATCAGTTCTGTAGTTTTGACATGAAACAGTAACAAACATCCATCCATCCGTAGGATTTATTATATTATTTATTTAGGAAGCTTATAGATTATGTTGTTAATACAAAACAATACTTTAAATAAACTTAGGTAATACGTAAAATAGCCCAACAACACTTTCGCAGATTATTACATAACAAAAAATGCAATTACCACTGCAGGATCAGTTTATATAGATATTATAAAATAAACAAGAATAGTATATTATATAATAAAAAAAAAGTAATAATATGTTTAAAATGGCTCTTGCTGACTGATAACTGCCAACTCTCCACTTTTTCGCTAATTATGATAAAACATAACATAACATACATTCACGCCTTTTTCCCGAAGGGGTAGGCAGAGGTGTACGTAGGACTCAGTCCCATAGTAGATATACCCACATTTCGCCAGTATGTTATCATCATCCAGCCGTTAAAAGTCCACTGCTGAACATAAGCCTCCCCCATAAGGGGGGTTGTTGCCAATACTCGCCACGCTTGGCAGGCGGGTTGGCGAGCGCAGATTGATGGTTTTACACAGAGGACGCTGCTGCCCGTCCTCTGGATCTCATAAATAACCCTTAGCCGGCTCTTACGGCAACCACAGGTAGAGAGGGTGAGGTACTATTCTAAAGCCGGTAACCCCACGGCAGTATGTTATTGGTCCCATGTAATAGGGGGCGAGCCTATTGCCATCTACCGGGCACAGTACCAGACTCCAGGCAGTTTTGAGATAATTCCTAATGGAAAAATCCAATATTGAACACTGCCTGACCTGGGGATCGAACCCGGGACCTCTTGATTGGCAGTCGAGGATGCGCCCTCTACGCCACCGAGGCAGTCCAGCTAATTATGATAAGTATTTATTATGCATGTACCATACGATCAGACACAATATTATTACTATCTTCCTTCCGTTTGTCAAGTAGTAAATGATATGAGAGAAATTACCGCCACTAGAAAAATACTTAAGGTATACTTCTGTGTTATAAGTTATTGCCCATATCTATCTATGTAACTGCGAAAGGATATAATGTGACACACGTGGTTTCATCATCATCTCAGCCGCAGGAAATCCTCTGGCTGGTCATAGGCCTCTCCCATTTGGGGGTTTTCCAATACTTGCCACGTTTGTCAGGTGGGTTAGCGAGCGCAGTTTGATATTTACATGAAAAAAACGCTGCTGCTCATCCTCTGGATCTGATAACCTTCTTACTGAAACCACGGGAAGAGAGGTTTACTAGTGGTTTACTAGCATACTTTTCGGCGGGTAAAAACTTCGGGGCGCAGCGAGTCTAATATATGTTGGCCTTGGCGTTTTTGAAAGACGATTTGAACAAGTCCGTAAAGAGCATTTAGAATACTCTCCACAGACATTGTATCGCCTGGAATGACTTATGGAAACGTAGGTTTGCCCAGAGCATACACCACCCTCTCGACCTCACTGGCTGAATCCGCAGGAACGACATGTCCATACATGCGGAGCCAGTTTGGCCCGAAGATTGCCACTTTTTTCAGGTTGTATTCTCGCGTCTGACGTAGTCCCTATTCCGGGTTTGTTTGAGTTTTCCTTCTCTAGATAGGTTGCGGACCAACACTGATGAGGCCTATACGGAAATAGGCCTAATATAACATAAAATCACGCCTTTTTCCCGAAGGAGTAGGCAGAGGTCTACCCAGGACCAGGACCATAGTAGGCAAGCCGATACCGGGCACAGTTCCAGACTTCAGGCTGTCATTCAGATAATCCTTAATGGGAAAATCCAATAACATTTGCCTGACCTGGGGATTGGACCCGGGACCTGATAATCGGCAGTCGAGCTTGCGCCCACTACGCTACCGAGGCAGTCTTATAATATATTATTGTTATAGTGGTCTAGGACTTCAATAAAAGGAGGAGGGCGTTGGTGTCTGCAACACAGTTTTCCAAACTCTCGCAGGCATCAATGATCAAACTGTTTATATACAATTTTTTTTAAGTTCCAATAAAGTTAATAAAACAAAACTTTCGTTGATCCAACTTTGATTGTTCCTAAGAACCTATAAAAATGGAGTGACATAGTGTTTTCATTTTAGCAAAAACAGAAACCAAGGGAGATTGGTCGCAGAGTCGCAGGGAAAGTGATAAACAGTTGTCGTCTGATTGCAGGCCGCTAAGTGATCGCATATTTTACTTGTGACTCCTTGTTTTTCATCTGCAAAGGACTCATCCACCTACGACGTTGTTTTTGGGTTTCAAAAGTTTTCTTGAACAAAAAGGTGAAGTGATGTTTAGCTCTCATACTCATAAAGGTTATATTGTTTTAGTTCGTTGAGAGAGTACAATTGCCTCGAAAATGACCATGAATCGTTCGTAGCTCCTAGTTTCGTAACATGTAGAACGCATAGACCGTAGCTTCTAGACTCGACTCTAGCACTAGCATTTTTTTAAAATATATAAGTAGGGTTTTTTCAGCCATCGTGTAAGAGATGCTATATAAGCCTGTTTTATTACAAGTGACTCTGTGAGCAGTAGACCTCGGATTTTATGTAATACAGGTAATTTGTATTTTTTTTATATTTCCAACCTTTCGCTTTTCTGAAAAAAAATCTAAAACTTTAATCACCAAACATTTTGTTTATATAAGAAATCTGGTCACGACAAAATTTCACGAGAATCGGTTGAGAAATGCGACCTGTAGAGGAGACCAGCTAGATGGACAGAAAGACAAACGAAAGCATTTTTGCACAAGTAGAAACGGAGACGTTTCGTTTCGTAGCTCGGTCGATAAAAACCAAAAAAAAAAATTTATAGGTAGGTTACACATACCTTTTTAGGTAAAAGAAATAATTAAACATGCCAGATTTACCTACTGATTACTACTTACTTGGTACCTCATTAAAAGGGTTCATCACAAGGATTGATGCAAAGGGTTCACCATAATCGAATGGTGATTCTTTATTATTCAATTTATAAAAACTTTAAATTGTTATGCATCGTTATGTAAGTTTTACATCTTGGTAACATATCAAAAAGGCATATAATATTTTAATTATAATATTTTCAACATATTTTATAGCGATAATTTACGATCTCTTGCAATACGAGAGCAGTGAATAAATAACATAAAAAGCGTTGTAGCAAGTGTAATTAATATAAATAATAAATAAGGTGTGTGGCGTAGTGTCAGACGCGGTGATGCGAGCGTCGCGTCGGAGCGCGTGCGACGCGCCGTGCCCACTCCCTAGAGACCGGCGTGATGCCACGACGTTTGTAATTCCAATATTGTGAATATTATACGCGCTATTTTCTCACACGTATATCCATCGCCCTTCTTTTAGTGGGTTAACCCCCTGGAGTGATGGAAATGTTATTTATGAAACAAATCGTAATTGATTAAAAAGTTTAGTAGAGCCTATATAATTTTTAAATGTGTTTTGTTCTCATGGAGTATAGTGTTGAATGAAAACGAATCTAGATTTCCTTTTTGAAACTACTTACCTAATAATAAAATCTAAAATTACGTTTTTAATTAAATCATATCTACGAAGCTATCTAATTAATTTGTGGTGAGCGAACTGACCTTTAAAGTTATTGTAATACTCACAGGTAACAATTAAATACCTACAGTCATTCATTAACGAGATACCTACCTGGATCGTTAATTACAACTTTTTTATTTTCCTCAATGACAAAGGAACTGTCGGCGAAAAGAAAAGTAGACAAGTGTCGTGACACGCACCCCCACATTCAGAGCGGGGTGGGGGCGCGCACAGGCCAATGCGGGGCGGCAGCCGGGTCGGGGCGCGCGGTCATTGGTCGCCGCCGGGGTAGCGCCCCGCCCCGTCCTCGAGGCTCGCCCTTATTGAATTAGGCTTATCATTCGATTTCGAGTGGGACGAGCGCGCGGTCCTCCGCGCCGGCAAAAACTATCGCCGGGATCCGATACCGTCTACGATCGGCATAATTCGATATACTCGCGGCTCATCCAATTATGCGGCTGTGAGCCTTCGCGCACCCTCGAACTCGATCCGCGCCCGGGCGCCGCGGCGCCGGCCGCTCCGTGTTTTTAAAATAAGGTGAAGAACTGTCACATGTCCGGTTTGGAGCTGAGATAGCCAGTCATGGAGTACGGGTACTTGAGCGGTGCCGGCGGTGGATTCGACGGAGGATGCCTGGGGTCCGGCGGCGGCGAGCTGTCGTGGGGCGAGCTGGCCTCGTGCGGCCAGATGTCTCAGGCCGCGTACCGCTACCAGGGCATGCGGTACCAGCCTCCGCCCCCGCAGTGTGCGCGCCCCCAGGACGCCACCATGAGGAACCATCACATCTTCCCACCGTCTATGAATTTGCAACGTAAGTCATTCTATTAGTTGAATGTTTTAGAAGATTTGGTTGCCCTCGACGACGTAAAATACGTTGTTGCCTGTATTTTCGTAAAATCAAATAAAATTACATATATTAATATACGAGTAATTAACTAAACACCGAATACAATTCGCTGAAAACTTTAAAATAAATAAGTACAAGTATACACACAATTCATTAAACTAAATTCCCACAGTTCCTTCGCAAAGGAAAAAGAAAAACACGGAAAGTTGGTTGCCGACGGCACATGAAATTTGATCAATAAAAACACATTACGGCTTTACTTGTTGCAAAGTATACTAACTGACTCGTTTTTTATAATTATTGAATAGAAAAGACGCAATGCATATAATATCCAATAATTGTTTTACTAGTAATTAAGTATGTAGTAAAGATAGATATAGTATAAATTATATAATATATGCATAAAATTATGTATATAGTCACTATACATAATATTAGACACAATAGAAAAACTTATATAAAAGCATCGAGTAATTTTGGTATTGATTCGGCGTAGACGTGCTACGCCGCGCTACGAACTTGCTACGGTGGAGCGTGAGATAAAACAATACAACCGCCAAAAATACGTTTTTGTTTTGCTATTATTGTTTTGTTTCTTTACATTTTGGATTCGATTAAAAACGGTGGTCACCATTGGTCACCTGCAAGCTACATGGCGCAATTGTATTTAAAGTCAAATATTGCAACTTTTGGCAAGTATTAGGTATGGCATTTTACTTACTTGCACTATCCCGCTGTTTAACCAATGAATTATGCTCTTAGGTTTCTGAAATTTTACCCCCGGAAGTCGTGGGTGGATTTTTAATCAATATTTTTAAGTGTAACACGGTGCAATGTCATAAAATTCATAAATAACAATCTAAAATGCCTTTTTCAACACTAATACAGCATGTCTTCTTCCGCCATTCCAGTCTATCATCCGTCACCTCTGCACTCATTCCTTTTTCCGCGTAATATCTTCATTCACACAGTTCATCCAGATCTTTTCTGGACGCCCCCTTCTCACATAACCTCTTACATCCAAACTCATAGTTCTTTTGGCCACATGAAATCTTCATTTCTTCGCATAAGTCTTCCACTATATAATTGCTCAATCACTAGTGCTACTTTTTAACTTCCCCTTACATACTAATTTCTAACATACTATATTATATATCTGGGGGAATGGCAGTTCCTCCGCCAAGTCAACAAAAAAGCTGCATGGCCGTATTATCTTTTCTCGAAGCAGTTCAGGTCATTTTCGACCTCTATTGTATTCGGATAACATAAACAGCCTCGATGGCTCAGATAGTAGTAACTCTGCTTTCTGTGCTGCAGGGCCCGGGTTCGATCCCCGGTCAGGTCAAACATTTGTGTGCATGAACATGTCTGTTTGATCTGTGTCTGGGTGTTATAAGCTTATATAAGTATGTATATCAGTCATCTGGTTACCATAGTACAGGCTTCTAGCCTAGTTTGGGACCAGATGACCGTGTGTGGAAGTTGTCCCATATTATTATTATTATTATTATTATTAAACTATTATTACATTTTATTTTACTATCTAATGGAATCACTATCATTAGACATACAATTATCTAACTAACATTTTACTTTCAGTTAGTTATTTTATTGTCTAAAAGTAACGACGAGACAACTTTACTAGATATTTTTCATTAGTAAAAATCGCTGTTGTTTATGACACATAGTCAGTCAATTCTAAAATGTTTGCTACAATTTCACTTTGTAGAATTGTACTATTCTCCGCAGATTGTTGAAGATTGTCAAATTTTAAATTTCTACTCGCATGAAATACATTATGAAGCCGTGGAGTTACCGGCTTTAGTAATAATAAAACAGTAATGTTTGCACATTACTGCTTGGCGGATGAATAACTGGCAAAGGTGTGGTACTTCCCCAGGCGGCCCCTTGCAAAAGAGGCCTACCACTACATGAACTACTGTGTTCCAGTATTAAGGGCAATATTACCAGTGAAGTTACTGGGCATGATGAGATTCAACAACTCATATTTCAGGGTGACAGGCGCAGTACAGTGCCGCGCAGAATTTTAAATTTTAATACACTGGCGTGGCACTGTGTGATATGGGCAATCATGATGCTTACCATCAGGCACCTGATTAGCTCGTCTTGTCATTCACTATCATAAAAAAAAATCACATAAATCGTAGAACTGTTCAAGGCAGAAAGCTCATATTATTTGATCAGTCTCTTTTGTAGATTTCATAATATAACTCTTGCTTAAAATATTTTTATTTATAAAATAGAATTGTTTACACTTGTACAGTACGTGCGTTTATCTCGGCGAGTCTGAATATAGTAGACTCCGCGAACTTTAGTGTATGAAAACTATTATTATTATGATTGAACTAAATTGAACATTACCATTACATTTACGTGCGCTAACATTCACAAGTGTAAATTGTAATTACATTTTCATATAATAGGGCCCTTTGATTGTACAATTAAAATCCTGTTTCATTCGCATTACAATTGAAAAATAATCAATTTATAAACGTTACCACAACATCACAGAAGAGCTTGTAAGAATGCCTTATAATTGTATTTATTGTTAACTTGAACTACTTATTTAGGAAAAATATTTTTTTATTTAAACACACAGCCAGCCCAGCCTCGTTGGCACAGATGGTTGTAACTCTGCTTTCTGTGCCGCAGGCTCCGGGTTCGATCCCCGGCCAGATCAAACAAATGGGGCCCACATATCTCAGAGGCGCTAGCATTGCAAAAACAAAGCAGTTTTTGTACGAAATTAGACATAGTTTTTGAAGAATGCCAAATTGTAAAGAAACTGCGGAGGCCGCTAGTTTCCTCTAGTGATGAGAAACTTAATTTTTTATGAAATACTTATTTCTAATTTTAGCATTGTAATTGGCATTGTAATTACCAAATTTTATGAAAGAGGCCCGGGATGGCTTAGTGATTACAGTGTCTGCGCGCAACTTATACGGAATAAAGTGCCGTTTTACACACCTTAAATTAAACATACGAGACAGGTGAAGCAGGAGACTTGCTGTGCAGTCCCGCTCTACATGCGGTAGTGGGACGAAACTGCACAGCATAAGCGCAGAAAAAGTATGATGTACTCGTAGTTCTTACTTCCTTCCTACTAATATTTATAAATGCGAAAGTTTGTGCGTATCGTTGGATGGATGTTTGTTACTCTTTCACGCCAAAACTACTAAACCGATATGTAGATAGCTTTTAGACCCTGAAATAACACAGAGTTTTTTTCATTCCGATATTCCTATGGGAAGGAAGATAGATAGATACTATGCGGATGAAACCGCGGGGCACAGCTTGTAGTAAATTTACTACTAAAGTAGTAGTATGTGTTATTCTAGGGTCTAAACTATCTACATAGTGAATATCAGCCCAATTGGTTCAGTAGATTTGTGGTGAATGAGTAAAATACATCCATCCATCCATCAATCACCAAAACTTTCGCATTTATAATATTAGTAGGATTAAATAGCCGCCTCGCGGCACCTTTTGTAGTGGTTTTTGTAGTGGTAGGCCTCTTTAGCAGGAGGCCGCCTGGGGAAGTACCACACCTTTGCCAGTTATTCATCCGCCAAGCAGTAATGTGCAAACATTACTGTGTTCCGGTATGAAGGGCAATGTTACCAGCGAAATTACTGGGCATGATGAGATTCAACAACTCATATCTCAGGGTGACAGGCGCAGTGCAGTGCCGCGCAGAATTTTGAATTTTTGAACACTGGGTAGCACTGTGTCTGATATGGGCAATCATGATGCTTACCATCAGGCACCTGATTTGCTCGTCTTGTCACACACTATCATAAAAAAAAAAAACAAAAAACCTTCAAAGAAAACGAATGTAATCAAACCAAATATTGTGAAACTATCTGTTGAAAAAATTAAGCCCTACACGTTTCTTGTGCGTTCTTCTTGCAGAGGTATATACCCGAACGCACGGTAGACTTAGTACTGTTTATCTTCATTGACGTGCAAAAGTATCAGATTATGACCTATTTGAATAAATCTTTTTGATTTTTTGAAATTCACTAAATGGGAATAATGTTGTAGCCATTATAATAAGGGCCGGTTTTTTGATCGCTGGTAATTGTCAACTTAACAATTTGTTAAACTGACAATGGTTAAGTCCTTAACCAATGGTCAACTCGTGTTTTCGTTTTTTGATACCTTTTTTAACCTTGGCTAGAATTAACAATGGCTGATTTACCCATTTTGGAGTCGGGAGATTTTATTTTATATGGCAACTCTTGTAATTTTGATAGATTTAAACGTCAACGATGTCATTAAAGTCAAAACCACAGAAAACCTTTCCGTGTTTTGTGTAGGTTCCTGCGATTTCGCGGTATTTTACAAGTTCTGTTCTGTGTTTTATAATTTATAATTTTGACGATTTTAATGATTTATAATTACGACATAATCTATTAAAAAAACACGACTTTCACAATAATAAGCCATAAATTAAGAATTGAATTGAAGATTATTTTCTATTGTATGTCGTATGTATACGGTTCGGCAGTTCAGCAAAAGTCTAAAATTATTGTGATAATGGAATCAAACAAACATAAGTAAGTACCTAGGTATTATATTTTAATTCTGAACATACCTGAAGAACGACCTCGGCATGGAAAGAAAACGACGATCTCTATCAGTGGGGACGTCAAGGACGTTCTGTCTCAGCATGTACACCTGCCAACTATGGGTTAATTATACCAGAAAGTCCTTTGACACCACAAGAGACCAGTATAATGACGCATACCAGGCTCTTATGTGTTATCCCAGCTTTTGCAGTGCATCGGCAATGTTTTCTCACGTGGGAATACCTGACTTCTTCGCAATATTAAGATCTCTAGTAGCGTCGTTCTGGAATTGTGTCAATGCTTCAGGTAACGCAATTGTAAAGGCAGTTGCTGATAATCTCCAGAGTCCCATGTTTAAACACTGGATATCGGTTCACATGGAGAGGAATAGGATAAAGACCAACACTAACAATATCATTTATGACTGGGTATTAAACACCCGCACAAAGTCACAAAAGTGACATACATTGTGTGAGTCATATCAACTGTATAATGGGTCATGTGTGCCTGGTAATAAATCGATTTTATTTTATAAATTCAGTTCATGTAAATACACCTATTGTGTTTCAGGGATCGTAATACTTCTAACAGTTTTAGCATCGAAGAAAGTTCTTAATAAATGATGTACTCAAAAAGACCTCCACATGCTTGAAATGGAATCAAAGGAGCTTGATGTAGAATCGAAGAAGCGTGAATTGAAAGTCAGGAAGGTGTATCATAAATTAGTTATAAGAAAAGCATTATATATTAGAAATAAACAGCCAATAAAACTAAAATAAATTTTTCATATTTTAATCACTACAATATTATTATCCTATCCTACTTCCTACTATAAATCCCAACTACACTATTAAATACGAAAGTTTGTGAGGATAGATGTTGGATGGATGTTTGATACTATTTCACGCCAAAATACTGAACCGATTAGGCTGAAATTCTGTACCTATTAAGATAGTTTAAACCCTGTAATAACACAAGTATACTTTTTAGTCCGATATTCCCTAGGGAACTAAGACTACGCGGGGGAAACCGCGGCGGGGCACAGCTAGTGTTATATAGTATATAGCTTGAAATATAGGTAAACGTGTTATTATTAGTTAGGTAGGTACATTTGAAACCAACAGTATATATATAATATGTAGGTATCAATTAGTTCTTGACGAATACTTATGTGGAGTCATAGTTCTGGTTTGTTACCTATATCATGCTGTACCCCGCGGTTTCACCCGCATAGTCTTCGTTCCCGTCGGAATATTGGGATAATAAGTAACATATGTGTTTTTCTAGGGTCTAAACTATCTACATACCTACTGAATTTCAGCCCAATCGCTTCAGTAGTTTTAGGTGTCCATATTCACCAACTTTCGCATTTATAATATTAGTAGGTTTCACAACACGATTTCTTTTGATAGACGCACAATATAGAATAGACGATACCGCTTACGAAAATTTTCATCGTCCGAATACTTTAGCGGAGCTGTAAATTACGTAGCCGGTCTTCTTGTTAAGGTATAACATCTGAACATAATTCCTTCGTCTGAGGAGCTATTTCAATTTCCAGTATGTTGATAAATTATGTAAATCCATATCTTAGTATTAAATACTTTCCAAAACACTCGAATAAAATCAGAAGCAGCAGTAGGTAGATACGATAAGATTAATAACCATCTGTTTTTGGCGCCAACCAGTCGACGGAGCAGTGGTTAAATATTCCGACTAATGGTTACTTATTTGACTATCTGTCAAGCTAACTAGGGATCAAAAAACGAATTTTTTCGAAATTTAACAAATTGTCGAGAAATTTAACAACTAGTTGACTTAACCCGCGATCAAAAAACCGGCCCTAAGTTGTAACATATTACTTAGGTATTTAAAAGTATTATAGATTATATATGGTAATATTCTGGTAATTAGCCATGTAGGGACCTCCATTGCCTTCCTCAGTTTTTGTTGTGGTCACAAGACAATCTAATCTAAGTCAGACTACAAATAGATTTGTGCGAATAGCAGAGCTGATATTATACACAAATGTGCGAATATCCTCGAGGTACATATATGGATATTATAGATTATTTTTAGAACTGATGTGGCAATTGGGTTTATACAATCTTTTTTTTTTAAATATACCAGATTTTTTCCTTTGAAAACACCTATGCTAACCTGCATGCCTTTCAAGTCTTTAGGTCATCTAAAAGTGCTTTAGGTTTTTGACGAATAATTTTCAGATCTTTGTGAAGCATCATAACAACAGTTTTAATAAATTACCTATTTAGTATGTGAATGTCTACACATCACATTCTTGTCCGATGGTAGAATATGGTTATATGGTATGGTGGTATGGTTTAAAAACACCATCATAATACCTACCTACCATATGGTAGGTAGGTAGGCTTTTTCATCCTTGACTTTACAATATATTAGTATAATAATGTACCTGCTTATAAAGGTATAATGTAGGTATTTATAATACGACCAAGTAAATGCCTATCCAAATAGTGATCGATAACCTATAAAACTCGTGTATGACACGCGAGTATTCCCTTTAGAAGAATAAAACAACTTCAGAGAGCAGAGCGAGAAAAGGTGAAAAACCTTTCTTAAACTTTATCTTTATTGCCTTTACTCAGTAATACCAAAGTGAAACCGTTTTCATTTAGAGAACAAGTGGCGGGAAGGGAAGCCGTTGCGACGGTCACGGGCTCGCGAAACAAAGACTAGTTCAGGGAAGGAGGGAACGTAAAGGGGGGAGAGGCGGGGAGGGCACATGCCGCGTGAGCGATTGCGCCCCTAATTGGCAGCGGCGTTCGCGAGAATCTTAAGGGGAGGACAACGGAGAACGGAGCCGGCGAGCCTTCGCATTTTGCGGCTCGACTCGTGCTCCCCGCGCGTCCTCGGTCACCCCGCGCCCCGCTCTTGCAATAATTCACCTCCGGCAACTCATGTAATCTCGAGTAAGTCCGGATTATACCCGTTAATCACACAGAAATTAATTACAAGTTTGCATATTAATTTGTGCACAATAACAAGAATTATAGGGTTAAAAGACGGAGGCTTTGCCGCCTTCTTCCATTTGAATGTAGGTATTATGTTTATACATGAAATGTAAATTAAATGTTGAACCCTAGGTTTTATGAATAATTGTTACCTTTGGTAAAAGATACTCATTGGCATTAATGTTAAAGAGGTAATATTATATTTATTTTATAGCTAATAATATAGTATAATATATAGCTAATAATTTAGTTTAAAATATGCGAATAAAATTAGTAGATTTTAAGAATATATAATTACATATATTTTTAGGAGAGAATTACATGGGACCAATAACATACCGGCGAAAGGTGGGTGTATCTACTGTGGGACTGAGTCCTGGGTACACCTCTGCCTACCCCTTCGGGTAAAAGGCGTGAATGTATATGTTATATATATATATATATATATATATGTTTAGGAGAGACGATAAAATGGAAGTTTTAGGATTCTCTCTCATACGCTGAATGAGCATAAGAATCAGATCAATTTTTCGTTGCTGTAAAACATTACTGATGTTCCAATAGTTAGATAAACCGTACCTACCTATACCCATTTTGAAACAAGTAAGCATGACCTACTGCTGGTATAGATAGGTATTTTCCATGAAACATTTCTTTGAAAAGAAAACACAATAATATCGCAGCGTCGCGTCGAGGGAAAACGTTTACATATCCTAACTCAATATCGTCATTTCTATTCTATTTCGCCTGTATGCAAGTGGACGGGTTAATTCGATTTGGTGGGAAAACCGGGGCCATATTTTATCGCATCATGTGATCTATTCTGTCCCAGTATAGTATAGAAGAGTGGGCTATAAAAACGGCAATATCTCACAGTTGAGCTGAGACGAAGCGATCGTAACTTCTACAATGTTACGGCGGCGCACTGCACAGAAAGACTTTTATTTTTAGAAAAGAAAAATTATTGTTTTCTCTGAATGTTCAACAGCGTCGGTTTACACGGGGTTCGCTGCTACATTGCTTAGCATTGATGTTGTTACATGATTTTTATTTGTTGTTTATGATAATATAATTTATTTTAAAATCTTTACCACTAAATTGTGTGCGTTCAATGCGCACATTACAATTTATTTATTTATTTAGGCTCTCTTAATGCTCTCTTAACATTTAATCCGGGAGTGCGGCAGTGCGTCCGCCGAGGCGAGCCACCCAGCTATACATTTTTTATCATTATATATTATAACATTTAGCTTGTCATAACTACTTTTTCTCAATACATTGTAAACTTTGAATCTTAGGGCTCGTCCAGACCTGCTGAATACGCCGCTCACGTCACGCGCCTCCGGGACTGCGGCAGTGCCTCCGCCGAGGCGAGCCACCCAGCTATACATTTTTTATCATTATATATTATAACATTTAGCTTGTCATAACTACTATTTCTCAATACATTGTAAACTTTGAATTTTAGGGCTCGTCCAGACCTAGTGAATACGCCGCTCACGTTTGTGCGCCTCTCGCGCGCCGCTTGTGCGCATGCATTTGAGTTCACTGCTACGTTTAACCCTAAGAATGCGCGCCGCATGAAAATAAAGTAAATAGTAAACAAAAGGCTGGACGCGCCTTTATTAGATAAAAATAGAAAACACACATATTATGTAATGACTAACCAGATAACAAAGATAATTTTAAAAGTTCTAGGTATCCCAGTATATATTTATTATAAGATCATCTAAAATACTGTGTAAACCATAGTGTGAACAGAACTTAAGTATACTAACTTTTTTATAATAACGAGCAGCCTCTCTCCCTAACATCTTCCTAGTACAATTTAACTCAGCGCAAAAATGTTCCGTTTTACTGCCACCATTACGCAAATTTATCCATATGTTTATTTGCAATATAAAATATATTGCTGTTGTATATTACTCTCGATGCTTTTATATTGGTAATGGACAGGTTACCTTTTATGCTTGTGTACGGTATGGAAATAATCTATATTTTAAGGCTTCAATACATTATTGAACCCAAGAGCGCATAAGCAGCGTCCGTGGTCCAGTGGCCAGTGGGAATATGTCCGGCTTTAAATTGGCTCAGCTGGTAGTACCCCTCCCTTCTAAGCCGCAGGTCGCGGGTTTGATCCCCGGCCAGGTCAAACATTTGTGCGCATGAGCATGCCTCATTTGATCTGTATCTGGGTGTTTTAAGCGTATATAAGTATGTATATCAGTCTGTTTACCATAGTACAGGCTTCTGGCCTAGTTTGTCCCATAATATAAATAAAAAACAATGACGTGAATTGCTTTACTATAAAAAAATAAATAAGTTAAATCTGGAGTCCTTGGATCGAATCTCACCATGTGGACTAGTATTTACCTGGGCGCTACCGTGTTTCGGATGGCACGTTAAATTGTAGGTCCCGGCTGTTTTCTATAAGAAATGTAGGGGGCAGTCGTTAGGTGATGTCGGAGGCCTTGTAGGAATCTTGGCGACCTGAAACTGACAAAATGGGTTTTCCAAATAATCCTTATGAATAGAATCGAGCAATGTAATTGGGGTAACCCTTTCCGTTAGAGTATACATTCAAATTATTATTAATAAGATTGTATATACTTACTCTTATTGCTACTTTTAACTGAAATAGTTTAAGTTGAGTTTTAGGTTTATAATATATTTGCTCATCATTGGCTATGCAAATCTCTGAAAGATGATTCGTAATTCAACGCATGCCATCTACTGACCTCTCCACATACGCTGCATTGCCTCTATAATATGTACTTACCTATAATAAACTTTTGTGAGTGACAAGACGAGCAAATCAGGTGCCTGATGGGTAAGCATCATGATTGCCCATATCAGACACAGTGCCACCCAGTGTTTTAAAATTCAAATTTCTGTGCGGCACTGCCCTGCGCCTGTTACCCTGAGATATAAGCTGTTGAATCTCATCATGCCCAGTAATTTCGCTGGTAACATTGCCCTTCATACCGGAACACAGTAGTAGTTTGCACAATACTGCTTGGCGGATGAATAACTGGCAAAGGTGTGGTACTTCCCCAGGCGGCCCCCTGCAAAAAGCCTTCTACTACAAAAAGCGCTTTATGTATAATACGTGTATAAAAAGAGAAACAAATATTTATTTTTTATATAGTTATATTCCATGTCGTTTTTGGTAGTATAAAATAGAATAAGCCTTCATTAATCCATTGAACCCTTCACCGGAGCTGTCGGCTGGCTCGGGCGGCGGGCGCGAGAGGAGAATATGGTGCGATGACGCGCCGACGTTCTACATTATGGATGGAGCACAACTTTCAGCGTGACGGGAGAAAAATGAACCGCACTTATTGTAGATGGATCGCGATCTAATATACAGACAGACTGACAACGGATTTTTCTACTATCGGGTTAACAGGAATGAGGACCGCTTAGTAGTCTTATGGAAAATTTACCAAATCGAGGTTTTTATGCCCCTGTTTCCACCAAATATAGTGAACCTATTTGATATACTTGTATCCCGATATTTTGAAGATGAAGAAAACTATGTGTCTATTATTTTCTTTTTATTGAACGTGTAATCATGCGAGTAAAACTGGGATTTCTAGATATTAACTATGAAAAAACCAAGAGTTTATAAGAGAAACTAAAATAAGAGGGACATAGTTTACTTAAAATATTAGGATATAAATTTATATAAGGGGCCATTTATATTCGAAGGAAATAGAGGAATACAAAACATCTTAAGCGTAAATAATCAAACTCTTAAGCGGAAAATTGTAAGTTGAAAACAATAAAGCATTACAACATAAGAAGATAAGACACGGTGGTGTGTACGTGTGAACTGAGTAACCTATATTTTTGTATTTAAATACTTTATCCGTTTAGCAAATTCATAATGTACTAATTGTTTGAGACGCATATTGCAATTTGTAAACGATTTATTAAAGTTATGCAACGCAAAGTGATTACTGTGTTGGAGTGTGTTATTTTTTGGGAGTTATAGCTTATATTGTAAAATGAAATATTATTTAGGTTTGTTATCGATGATAATTAGTCCTATCGATGTACTACTAAAACAATTTTATTATTATATTATTGCTTAACAAAAAGGAGGTCAAAGGTACCATGCATGCACGTATTAAGAATGTATTGAGAATGGAAGAATCGAATTTCGTATGATAATATCGTAGTAAATGGATAGAAATCGTGTCTGTTTACCCCAACGTGAACAATAATACTATTTATATGTATATGTAAACAGCATGTTACACTTCCAAAAGATTTTTAGATTTTTTATACATATAGATAACAACTGGATCTGTGCTCGGTAGATGGCAATAGGCTCGCCACCTATTACATGGGACCAATAAAATACTGGCGAAATGTGGGTGTATCTACTATGGGACTGAGTCCTGGGTATACCTCTGTCTACCCCTTCGGGAAAAAGGCGTGTATGTATGTATGTATGTAGATAGATAGATAGATAATATTTTATTGTACACTTATGTACACACATAATGAAATAACATTACAGGACACAGAAACTAAACTTAAATGTACATACCGATGGATGGAGAGGATATTTACACATTTTATTCGTATTTTCATCGTAAGATTCCCAATTGCCAACGTGTTTCGGCTAAGTCCTCAGCGCCCTTCAAGACGTCTCGCCGTCTAGTAATTAGCTGAGCCTCTGAGAGGGGTAGGAGGAGGGATTACAAGTGTAGGACGGGGGAGGGGTACGGATCATATCACCCGTGAATTAATCGCGCCCTGACGATTAATTAGTGCCACGTGTTCTCGCGTAATCGTACCACGTTACCGACTTAACACGGCTTTGGATTACAATAGGTACAAGTTATCGGTACTATTTTGTGGTGTTTTTGAACTTAATAAATGGTAAGATTGCCAATTACAGAATTAAATTGACGACAGATAAAGTAAAATAGTATATAGACTAAAAACACAGAACGTACAGTCACAGTACAAGAAAGATATAATGTTTTGGCGAGCCCAAACATACCAAAACACGATGCTTTTTAAGTATTGATGCGATACATAGATACAGTAAATTGTCCGTCTGAACGGGGCTCGACCCAAGCTCGATAAAACATAAAGGCCGCTATAACAATGAGCGACCGTCTGTCTGACCCACGAATTGCAAACTCAAATTAAACATCTTATGAACAGAAACATCTTGCGAGGATCCTCTTCATTAGGTCCCGCAAATTGCGAGGGGTGGGTCGAGGGGGGCAGTGACACGACGGCTCGGTGCCCCCCACGCTGGGGGCTCCACAGCCTCTATTAATAATGCAAATGAGACCGCAGCTCGGCCAAGAAGCAAGTCTCGATTAATTCCGGTTCATTTGAGGTAATTGTCGCTGCTCGATGCGGTCTGCGGTCCGCACCCGCACGTGTCCCTACACATAACACTCTGTTATGGATAATAATGGTTACTAAAAGGTAGCTTCATTTAATAAACTTTCTTGAGTGTCAATTCATATAGCGACACGTATAATATACATTTCATGCCAAAACAGGCAAAATTTCGCTGTAACCATAAAATGTGTGTTCGGATCGCAATAGTTTGCAAATTACGCAGAAAGTAAGTAAATTATCATGTCCCGCACAAGACCGGAAAGACCAAAAGGAGGCCATTAGCCAGCAGTGAGTGAATACAGGCTAAATAGATAGACACTTTATTAGGAGATGCTTATTAATACATAGAGGACAAAGATGTCTGGAAACTTTTGTATAGCTACCACCCGGCACCTTACAGGCAAAAAAGTAACAGAACCAAATATTGTAAAATTCGCAGTAGAATAAATTAAACCCTTTAAGTTTCTTGTGCGTTCTTCTTGTAGTATATTTCCAACGCACGTTAGATTCACTACTAGTTACTGATATTATTTATTGACGTTTTAAAGAAATAACTTTTCTCTTCATTAAAATACATAATATGTTATGACTAGAGGCAGCATAATTTGATGCTGCCTCTTAATCAAATCCTAATATCTTAATCAAACCCATGAAACTCCTCAAGTATCGCAATATAGCTTCATAAAGCAGTTTGAATGTTGCAAAGATTAGAGATAACTAAATAAAAGATAAGTGTAGCATTGGTCTCGTAACTCGTAGTCCGTAGCCCGCTACGGCGTAGCTTGTAGAGCCACGATCGATACTCTAAGCGACAACCCAGCGCTACGAGGGTTTTTCTACTTAACTTTATACAATGTTTATAGTCAGTAAATGTATTTTGTATGATTTGTTTACGTTTTTCATACTTTATTTCACGTTGGAAGACTTTTTCGAGCTCCATAAATTATTGTTGTTTTTAATTTACACAGGTTAAGAGTATTGTCTTAACAATACAGGAATTACGCTTGTACTTATATAAGCGTAATTCCCGTGACTTCGTTGTCGTGGAAATTTTGGAAACCTAACCGTCATTCAGGTCTTTAATTTTCATTATGTATATAGACATTTTTTTCTTATTCGCTTGAAATTTATTTGAACCAAAAATTAAAATTAAACATAATTTACAAAATTAAAACCAAACTAGGAAAATATATTTTTTAGAGATTGACCGGTGTCAGAGGTACATAAGTACCACTTTAAATCTATTTATGTAAATATAGTCTTTATATCTTTCTCTCTATAAAAATACATTTTTGATTATTGTTAACGCTAAAAATCTCTTAAAAAATGCCATTGAGATACTATAATTTCATGGTATTTTATAAAATAATAATTTAAGACATACATTACACTAAACCAGATAAATATAACTATTTTACGAGTAACTATTTTACGAGTAGGTATGGGTATTTTTTTCATACTACAATTTTTAATCTTTTTGTCGTATAAAACTTTTATAATATAAAAGAAGTGAATGAACATTGGACACAAGAATATTGAAATGGTGATGCAAGTCAAGGTAAATAAGGGATGTCCTGTAGTATGCAGTAGGTATAGCGTGTAGGTACCTACCGAGGGCGGAGGGAGCGTCTCGGAGGGAAACAAAAATGGCGGCTTCACGGTACACCTTCATTCACTAGTTATATACCTAATACCGTAATAATTAATAGAAATCTGATCCCAATAATAAGTTAAACATTAAAATTAGTTTGTAAGTCTGTGTTCTTGTTTGTTCCCTATTTATTCGCATAAAATCGTAATGCTCAATATCACATGGCATAACTTTTTTAGCATAATGATCATAAACATGAAAATAAACACTCAGATTATGAGTATCTGCTCATAAACGTATCATCTGATACGTTTAAGCATCACCAAATTACCAACAAACTACCTACTTTTAGCTATTAGTTCTGTAAAGGTATATTTGGACTGTGGAAGTTGTTCCATATTATGTCGCCAGAACATAAATTATTATATTTGTCAAATTTGAGCATCTCGGGCCCTTTGACAGGCGTGCATAGTGCTGAAGCCAACACGTAGAGGCTCTATTGACAATTATCGTCTAAATTATTATGTGACACTAACCGACGATTATTGCGATTAAATTTTGATACCGTTAATTACGAATAAATCTATTTTTAAAATCAAAATTAATCTATATGTGCTATTTCCAGCCGGTCTTCCATACAAAGTGTACGGCGGTCACGAAGGCTCGCTTACGGAGAAGAGGAAACAGCGTCGGATCAGGACCACCTTTACCTCCGCCCAGCTCAAGGAGCTCGAGCGAGCCTTCCAAGAGACGCACTATCCTGACATCTACACCAGAGAGGAGATCGCTATGAAGATAGATCTCACTGAAGCGAGAGTACAGGTACGTTGTTAACATAATAAATTGTCACGCCGTTTCTCTAAGGGTAAGGCAGAACTGTGCCTAATAAAATACACCCACATTTCATTTCACCAATTATGTATTTAAGTCCCATATAATAGAGGGCTAAACTATTGCCATCAACCAACGGGTACAAATCCTCGCTTCAGGCCGCATTGAGAAATCCTGATGGTAAAATTCAAGGCCGCCTCAAGGCAAGACAAGGCTAAAAGCAAGGACTGTGTCGGTGGCGTAGCGGGGGTAAGCTGGACAGCATGAGGCAAAGTGTTATTGGATTTTTTCATTAGAAATTATCTCTATGCCAGCCTGGAGTCTGGAACTATGCCCGGTAGATGGCAATAGGCTCACCCCCCCATTCACATGTGACTAATAACATACTGGCGAAATGTGGGTGTACCTACTATGGGACTGAGTCCCGGGTTACACCTCTGCCTACCTCTTCAGGTAAAAGGTCTTGTGTGATGTGTCATGTTATGTTATCTAAAATCCAGTGACCTCAGCAGTAGTGGTTGCGACCACTAAACCACGGGAGCATTTTACAGAAGTACCTAAATAGATACGAAAGAATATATTTATTGTTAGAAGAAAAAAAAGTGCAGAAAATACACTTATAATGACAATTATTGGGATAGGGTGGGTAGCTTTGTGAGAACAAGAAGTTTCTTTGATAATAATAGTACCTAAGCGCAACGCCTGTTTATAATCTCATAGTAACGACATTCAAATCATAAAACAACAGAAAATGAGAATAGAAACATTTTGTTCCACTACTTTTTAGAGCAGATATCATAAGCTGGTATCTGACGGTTAAGTAATCACGTACAACCCAAAAGATGAAAAAACGAAAATTGATTTACGGGATTATTTTTCCAAACGAGAAAAAAGGCTTCCCGCGCCGTCCGTCACATTTCTACAGTCCAATTAGTGTCCAGTAATTCGACTGCGGCTGACGGCCGGTGCCTACGAAAAAAAACCTAGCAGACATCTCGCGGTTAGTTCTAGTTAATTTCATAATAAGCGCTCATTTTTATGTGAGGCGGGACGTGTGCTTCTTTTGAATGTTTAATGGAATCCAGAATCGGTGATGCGCCGTTCTATTGTTATCAGATCACGTAGATATGAGACGAGCTGCCGCGTGTCGGTGACTCGGAGACCTACTTGTGTATTCCGGGCTCCGGCTCTTGGGCTCGCCCTCGGCGCTCGTCACTCGCCGCTACCGACACTTATTGTTTCCCAACTCCTTATATTATTTTCATATTACACTTTCGGTCACTGGACTCGTAAATAGTAATCTTTGTATTGTTTACAAGCGACATTGTTTCGATCAATAACGAAACAAAAAACAATTACCATCTTCTTCTTGGTATTGAGATATAATTCCGAACAACACCGTGCGTATGTGTATATTAAGGCTTCTTTAAATAAATAAATAATTTAACTGTAACTTAAAAGTCCCATCGACCTTATAAACATTACAATGATAGCAGTTTTAAAATGTAGGCAATTTAAAAATAATAGGTATAGTAAGTGTCTACCTATATAGAAGGAGGGAGGAGGGGCGCTCTGGTGGCACCCTCGGCGGCAACGAGCGCTCATTACGTTAAAAAGTGTATTGGAATGGCGGGATGCCGCCATAAATATTGCGGGCGGTCGCGTAACTCAAGCGCGCGCGACTCTGATAATTAAAACTCGACTGGAAAATGCGAATTCACATATTACAATTAAAAACGGGTAAATGCAACGAGTGGGTCGTTATTCGGTGAAAACACAAATTAAATTTTATATTGCATGTACTTCTAGGCGGTGTGAAATATCAGCCGATGATACATTATGTGTATTTTATACGAGTATACTGCTCGGATCTCTGGTTGATCTGGTTGATGTTTCTTAACGAACCTTAATAATAAGATAAAATTAATGTAGAACTTTTGACATAAAAATAGAGGTAAAACATACAATTACGCCATTTTTCCGAAGGGGTAGGTAGACGTGTACCCAGGACTCAGTCCCATAGTACATCCACATTTCACCATTGGTCCCATTTCAAATGGGGCCAGCTTATTGCCATCTACCGGGCTCAGTTCCAGATTCTAGGCTACCATAGAGATAATTCCTGATGGAAAAATCTAATAACACTTTGCCTGACCAGATGATCGAACCCGAGACCTCATGATCGGCAGTCGAGCTTACGCCCACTACGCCACCATGGCAAAATAGATTTAAAGTGCATCTAAATCTGATCGTAAGGATTCAACAAAACAAAACGAAAGTAAAAAAAATGAGAAATTGCTTATAGCTGAAAATAACGCTGATACCACATATGTTTACAGTAATGACGTTAAATACGGCCAAGATTATTTATGTCGTCCGATCATTAGTCAAAATATAAAAGTGTTTCTTTCTCATATAATGTAGCTACCTAAATTGAAAATGTTTACGAGTAAAAGAGAAACATTTTGCTTTGAAACAAAATTGTTTAACACGATCTGTTTGTAGCGTTATTACATAGCTTTTCGCTTTACTGTGGCGGCGTTCCTCATCAAGCATTTACATAAAAATACAAACGTCAAGTTGAACATCGTGTCCTAATTCAACACCGCGCAAATTCATCAGAGACAGAGCCAGTTCGCAAACATTGCTCCCCAGCGTGAGTGTTAAATAAACGCTGAATTTACTGTAAGCCTTTACACTGTCCAGTTGGAACCACTTGAACCCACTTCAAGTTACAAATAATATCTAGCTACATACAACGCACGCAATATATAAGTTTTGAGTAAGTTTTATGTTGGTAATTTTTTCAATACCTATCAGGATGTCGAAAGTTTTTAATAAAGTTATAATAATAATAACCCTGCAATCACGCGATGCATGTGTGATGAAATGTATACAACCAACAAATTATAATTAATAAATATATGGGATAACTTCCACACACGGTCATTTGGTCCTATAAGGCTAGAGGCCTGTATGTAGTATGGTAACAAGAGGACTATGATATACACACTTATATACGCTTATAACACACAGACACATATCAAAGAGACATGCTCATGCGCACAAATGTTTGATCTGGCCGGGGATCGAACCCAGGACCTACGGCTCAGAAGGCAGGGGCACTACCGTCTGAGCCAACCGGCCAGTCAAACAAAATTATGGAATTCATGTTAACACAATGCACAGGAAAAGAAACTATACAACCCATGCTTCAAAATTATCTTACCATTATGATCCAATCGAATGTTGAAATAATTTTGAAGCTAATTTTGTAGCGCGAGCAACGCGGTATTCCGCCTCCGTCGTCACGGTAATAATCTAATTACCGTACCACCGTGCTGGAATACTCGAAGTTTTGAAGTATGAGCATTGTGTAGACATGAATTTCAAAATCTGTAGGTTTTTACATTTCATCACAAGTGACTCTAAGCGCACAATATGGTTATAAAAGCTACATAATAAAATTCATATGCCCGAAACATAAAGTGAAGTTTTCATTATATGAGGGTGGTTTATGTGAAATAGATACGTATATACCAGCGGACCACCTGCTTCAGCGAGCAAAAGGAATCGCTTGAAAAATGACCAGCTGCTTTTTAATACTGAGCATATTTTTTCTGGCCACGTTGTCATAGGGATGGGGCAATTTAATCCATCACGCGGTGTTGCGCTCTACCGTCCGACTCAATAAATTCTATATTATCACACACGATTCTGGTTTTATTGTTATTCTCTCCGGCTGAAGAGATTAGTTCGCATCGAGCAGTATTTTAGGTGTTTGAATTCCTTAGCTTTCTTGAAAATAAACATTTTAGGGAAACACAGCCAGTGTTCTACATTCTTTCCAAATAAGAAGATGTGTATTTCAAGCGAATAGATCGCTTAGTCCATAAAAATATAATATAGTTAATATGTAGGTACGTCAATTCTACTACTACTAGTTATTCATCCGCCAAGCAGTAATGTGCAAACATTACTGTGTTCCGGTCCGAAGGGCAATGTTACCAGCGAAATTACCGAGCATTACGAGATTCAACAACTCATATCTCAGGGTGACAGGCGCAGTGCAGTGCCGCGCAGTTGAACTTTAAAACACTGGGTGGCACTGTGTCTGATATGGGCAATCATGATGCTTACCATCAGACACCTGATTTGCTCGTCTTGCACTCACTACCATAAAAAAAAACTATAAATGTAAAAGGATGAATGGATGAATGTTTTTTACTCATTCACGCCAAAACTTCTGAAGTTTTAGCCCAATTGACTAAAACTGGGGTCCTATGTATCTATGTATTACATACCGAGTTTCAAACTATCTAGTTTAAAACCTGAAACAACACACAAGAACTGGAACAACACACAGGGTACTTCTTATCCCGATATTCCCACAGGAACGAAGACTACGCGGGTGAAACTGTGGGGCATAACTAGTTATAAATAAATTGCTCTAAATGCCCAAATGACACGCTCAAATCTACAATTGCACCACTTTCGATTTCTTCGATATTTTATTACCTAAGGGCTCAGGTATATAGCCTGATACTGTATATTATTCATGCAGATCTCGTGGCCAGTAGATACATTATGATGGCTAGTCGACCAATAAAGATTGACGTGTTAGCCACAAGGGGCGCTGCAAAATGTCAATCTCACTATCTTTGCCGTCCGGAGTCCAGAGGGAGTGAACTGTTGGATGAAGATGCTCTTCAATTGCTAAATGCATAATTCCTGGCTCTTAGATTGCTATCGAACGAAAGTTATCGACATAGCCCAGCGGATTAGTAAGTTGAAGTGGCAATGGGCAGGGCACATAGCACGCATGGGGCTGCAAAGTTCTAGAATGGAGACCACGGACCGGTAAGCGCAGCGTAGGACATCCACCCACAAGGTGGACCGACGATCTGATAAAGACGGCAGGAACACACTGGAGACGGGCCACTTACAACCGGACTGGATGGAAATCTATGGGGGAGATCTATGTTGAACAGTGGACGGCCTATGGCTGAGATGATGATTATGAGATTGCTATCTTTCGGTAAATAAAGTGTGGGAAATAGTGTAGTCTTCAGTTTCATATAAGCCACCGTAGATGTACCATTCTAATTGTAAACGGTTGTTAGGAATATTATACTTTTATCAGAATATACACCTATCTTATGTACCTATAATGGTACTTACTCGTACAAGTAGAAATACAATACTTTTAACAGACTCTTGAAAAAGCAAATATTCCAATGATTTCAAATGATACTCAAATAAAATACGAATAACTAAAAGTAGATTTTGATCTCAGTCCGAGGCGATAAAAAAGGGACACAACATTATTATTGATAATGTTGTTAAAGCTTATCTTGCAATCGTCAATTAGGCGTCGACCATCAAATATCAAGGGTCATTGGGCAGTAGCAGTTTATCTAACAAGAGAAAAGGACATCGAGCTCGTGAAACATTTGTTAATACATTACACCCCTCGAGCACGAGCTGCGCAGGTGTTGCGCGTGGCACACACGCGGCTCGCACGCGACTCCTCCACTTCTGATTAGACACACTTGCCACAAATATTTGTCGCTCTCCGCCTTCAAATAGGGAACAATGACAACCATTCTAAACCCCAATGAGAGCATTTGCGAAACCATAATATTGTTATTGTGGAGATTGGCTTATTGTCAAATGGTTTGAATTGTTTTTGGGACAGATTTGTTTGGTTGTCATTTTACAAACATTTATTTACATTGTAAGAATGTATAAGTATCAACGAGAAAATTATCTTGGTCATAAATAAGGACTATAAGCAATAATTATTTTTTTAAACAAGATTCTTATTTATTCCCAATTACTTCTATACCTATAGCTGATAAAGGAGTAGAAGAGCCACGTAATGATGGTACTAAGCAAGAACTTTGTACAAATTAAATTTCATATTAATTTATTAAAAGAAGATAAGAAGAATATTTGAACAACAATCACAATATAATCCAGAGTAATCGAAGTGTATTGAGCCAATTGATGCGTAAATGAAACCATAGCATTAAAGTAATGGAACGATTTAGTTAACCCTTAGTTAATCGCGTTGATTGCCGCCGCTTCGCCGCGATAAAACCGGATTAAGTAATCACTTAGCCGTGTCTGCCTCCTCGTAGTGTTCCGATGATTATCGATCAGATATTACTTTCGTAATAGTAATGACTGTTTAGAATATGTACTATTGTCGCAGATTTTGCTTCGGACTAGGTATGTAGGTACTTCTAAATCAAATAATTTTATACTTACTTTTTTTTACCAATCTTATAATAATATAGGTTTATGTATATATAAATCAATGAAGTATATCAAGAAATTCTTGTAAATAAATGTTTATTTCGTTTCTCGGAAACAACACCGATAACTACCTAACCACACTTCGGACACTACTCAATTCCCATATAAAAGCCGCGCTATAACTACCTGCTACCTGCTACACAGACAGCACACACATAGGTATACGCGGAAGAGTATGCGTGAGGTGATTTCCTAGCAAAGCGAGGCTCGCGGAGAGCTCAATCTCGCTCGCAGGGGTGAGGAAGGTCGATTGGTGGGCGGATGACAAGTGTCCATTCTATACGTAGTATTCTTATCTGTTGTGTGACCCAACTACGAATCCAATATTTCATTTTCTCAATGACAGCCTAGAAGCTGGAACTGTGCCCAGTGGAAGGTAAAGGGCTCGTCCCCTATATTCCCAAAATTGGACCCAAAAACATGAACTGCGAGGTGTGGGTGTTATGTGGTTATTAAGTATACCTTTTATGGGACAAGGTCCTGCGAAATGATTTAAATTTATATACTTGTAGTGGTAGGCCTCTTTTGCAGGGGGCCGCCTGGGGAAGTACCACACCTTTGCCAGTTATTCATCCGCCAAACAGTAATGTGCTAACATTACTGTGTTCCGGTATGAAGGGCAATGTTACCAGCGAAATTACTGGGCACGATGAGATTCAACAACTAATATCTCAGGGTGACAGGCGCAGTGCAGTGCCGCGCAGTGTTTTGAATTTTAAAATACTGGGTGGCACTGTGTCTGATATGGGCAATCATGATGCTTACCATCAGGCATCTGATTTGCTCGTCTTGTTACTTACTATCATAAAAAAAAAAAAAAAAAAAAATACTTTTCATATACGAAAATTACTAACACTATTGCGACCGTACGCACTAGTGCGGTTAGCCGCATGTTTTGTTTTCTAAGAAACCGCATGTTATCGCACAAATTGATATGTGGCTAGCCGTCAACCACTGCGGTTGCTTTGCGGGTGCGCCTAGCCGATGCGGCTAGTTATTATTATACTTTGTTGTAGCTCACTTTGCAAGTCATAGTGAATCAATAAAGTTAGTAGATTACATTCCCATGTCACTCACATCTCTTACAAATCGTGCGAAAATATTGAGATGTTAATCAGGCGGGACGAATTTATTCGTATCAGATGCGCCGGCGCGCGCCCCTTGGGATAGGCGGGATACGGACACGGTGCGCGGGCGCAATCACCCGTACCTTGTACCTACCCTCATCTAGTGTGAACAATGATTTCGGGACTGAAACAGTGTGGGACTTGTAAAATTAATTTAATATCATCAACAAAGATCAGATATACATGGTTTTCTCAATAAATGAATGAATCAAAATAAAACGGAAAAAATATAAAATGAATTGACATAATAATTAATAGAATTGAATATGATTGTAAAATTTAAACTAAATAAAACAAGACCTTACGATTCCTTCAATACAAGTAGATCAGATACATTATTTTAAGTACAAACATCTCTGTTTAATTCAATTCTACAAACTAATTTACAATATTTATTTAACTTTTGATATATAAATGACACCGTCTATTGTTACCGGCTTTAGAATAGTGCTCCACCACTACCTGTGGATGCCGTAAGAGCCGGCTAAGCGTTAACAGATCCAGAGGACGGGCAGCAGCGTACTCTGTAAAAAAACCATAGAACTGCGCTCGAAAACCCGCCTGCCAAGCGTGTCAAGTATTGGCAAAACCTCCCTTTATGGGGGAGGCCTATGTTCAGTAGTGGATTACCAACGGCTGAGATGATGATATCAAATGAGCCCAAACCCAATGGGATTAGGTATATCGTAATATTATATATGTTATCTTCTCTATTAAAAAAAATGCGTTAAAGTACTTATCTAAATGTTTTTTTGATGCTTCAAATCCTAACATTTTTGCAAAGCCGCTTTTAATCAATATAATGTTAAATATAAAATAACTCTTTATAGGTTCTCTAGAATGTATTAGTTATTCAATAAGGACCTGAATTGAAATCACTGTAGGTACATCCCAGTGCCAATTATTATTATTATTTTTTTAATTCATTTATTCAGTAAAATTTTTACAGACCATATTTTGTTAGTATCATCTAGTGTTAGTATATCAAAATGTGATATCTGCATATTTAGTGGGTAGCCCTTACTGCAGTGTTTTTTGTATTGTCCTCATGTTCCCACGGAGCTACTTGTCGCGGACAATATCAGATGTCACGCTAGTCGACACAATTTATCGCATTTTTGCATCTATTTCGGGAATTGAGTTGTATTACAGAATACTTAAATTCTGAGTCATTTTATTAAACGTGAAATTGAGAAAAGTTGCTTTTTGAAATGTGTTGCCATTATTCTAATGCAAAATATTAATTTTCAATAACACATCATTCTTCTTTATCTATTCACCACTAAGGAGCGAAAATCCGAGCAGGCACTTAAAGCGATTAAAAAGTGACTCGCGGCGGCGTAGAGAAGCTACGGAGGGTGTAGCGCTTGCTATGATTTACTTGCGTATATAGGTAGTTACGTAATTGCTTTTGTATTTGGGGATCAAACTGCATTGTGCTATAATATATATAATATAATATACATTATACTATACCTATATATTATACTACTATGCTTATCTATGCACTTAGTACTTAAGTTATACCTATGTACCTTATTTACTCGTATCGAGCGAGTTTCACTTGGTGAGCGAACACATGACACATAACATTGTGCCTTTATCCCTGTATAGTCTCGACTGTTTGGAGACTCTGCATACATTGTTTTATTTGTTAAGTTATAAGTTAAAGTTAATAGTTAATGTTTTGTTCGTTATTGTGTACGGGTGCGCGACGCCGGGACGCTTAGTTTAAAAATAAAAGAGCAGTGTGCTCTGAACGACGCCTTTATTGGTACTATTGATTTTAACAAACTTATGGCTAAAGAAATCTGTAGAGTTATGTTAAGTGTTAGGTTAACGTGGGAACTCAAGTGCTCTGTATGGTGAGCCCATACAATCCCGAAGGGGTAAGCAGAGGTATACCCACGACTCTATCCTATAGTAGGTACATCCAAACTTTGCATTGTGTTTTTAATAGGTGGATAGTCTGTTGCCATCTACCGGGCACAGTAAGTTACAGACTCCAGTCAAAAAAATCCTAATGGAAAATCCATTAACACTTTTTACTTACTCGGGAATCGAATCCAAGACCTCATGATCGGCAGAAGCGATTGCTAACCACTACACAACCACTATGTCTGTATTTTTACCATGAGTTCTCAAATGTGTGAGAACTATTTTCCACGCGGTTCTCACATAAACAAACCTCTGAGGACACCGCAATTACGCACTTGAACATAACATTACTAGGTGACGATTCTATCGTTTATCTCACTCAAGCATGTGATCATAATATCTTTCACACTCTGCTATCTCTTTCACACATTCAATGAGCAAGTGTAGAACAATTATTTTTCATTTAGCGCGAGCCGAGGCGAGGTCCCAAGAGACGCAGCGGGATCAAGTGTAACTAGAGTTCCCGTAGGGTTCGATTGTCATTTGAATGTGAGAATTTAGCTTTGATATGTTTGAGACCCATAATATTAATGTTATTTAGTGTGTTGCAAAGTGTGTGAGTCACTGTTGCATTTTGGTTTGTTACTTTATGAAACTTATGAGCTAATTCCTAGTTTCCTCATTAGATATTTATTGTTGATTAGTAAATTACAACACTTGGGTTATTTTTGGTGGTGTCAATAATGTTAACAAGAAAGTTTTAACAAAAGAAACGTTTTTTGTACTTTAAATTTTGTACACCACAATGCACATAATACACCTTCAAAACACTTGATTGTAATGTAGTATCAATAAATGGTTATGTACACCAAATTATAAGCACCGTAAGCTTATAAACTCAATTACGCATTCGACAACAACATGCATGAACTTAGGCACTGAGAAATATACTTAAGTATGACAAATCATAATATAGATTGTAAACTATCACTATACGTGCTAAGTTGTAAGTTTAACATCAACGAATGCAAATATTTAATACAGTGGTGTGACTTGCTGAAGATTCGGACACAAAATAGAATTGACACTTTTAAATTTTAAATGTACCTAATATTTGCATAATATTTTAGGTATCTTGTGATCTGTTCTTTTTTGTCGATGTTTGATGTAACGAAGGCGTAGTGAGACTTGCGAGTTTTCACATTTGCAAAAAGTTACAATATTGAGTAGGAATAAATTGTATTTTTGGCATAGTATTAATATTTTTATTGTATTGTAAGCGTGCTAAAACAGTAAGTAATTCTCGTACATACACAGGGTGTATTAAGAATGATCATAAATCGCAGCCCCCTCGTGCGACATCGGTTATGATATCCATATATTGGTGCCGGCTGATAGTTTGTGACGGCGCGCCTCTGCCCTATAATGGAACTCAGATGAACTTGCTATTTCAACTCATGTTCATAATTCAATGTAGATTCAATATCCTATGGTTTATGGAGCAAGTAGGTAAAGGTAACAGTGCTTTAACTTTAAAATGTTAATAGAAATGACAGCCTCGTTGACTCATATGGTAGTAACTCTGGATTCTGTGCCGTTGGCCCCGGGTTCGATCCCCGGCCAGGTCAAACATTTGTGTGCATGAACATGTCTGTTTGATCTGTGTCTGGATATTATAAGCTTATATAAGTATGTATATCAGTCATCTGGTTACCATACTTAGTACGGGCTTCTAGCCTAGTTTGGGACCAGATGACCGTGTGTGGAATTTGGCCTATATTATTATTATTATATAATTATCTGCTAAATTGGTGTCTGCAATACAGTTTTTCAAACTCTCGCAGACATCATCATTCATACTGATGATATACCAATTGTTTAAGTTCCAATAAAAATAATTTTGAATTTGAATATGAACATCTGTAGCTCGTTTTGCCTTTGCACATTAAAAAAGCTATATGACTCCCTCGGCCTGGACACAGAAATTATCCCGTTGCTTAGAAGATACCGCCACCTTTAAGCAATCCCAATCGGTTCAGTAGTTTTGGCGTGAAAGGGTAACAAACATCCATCTATCCATACTCACAAACTTTCGCATTTATAATATTATTAGTAGGATAAAGTAGGATTAAGAAGAAATGAAGTAGGACTTATCGTATTTTCCTATTTCCTCCAAATCTAACTAACATATTTCATATGATAAATTTATATAATAATATTAAATGTGATAAGGATAACGGCATGATATTTTGAAAATAAAGTTAACGATGTCCCCATTATTTTATTTTATACACTTTATCTAGTGGACGTCTTTCAATCCAGTGTTACTAGCGTAGTAAGAGGTTCACTAAAAACAATTTAAGAATCTATAAAAGAGAAAAGGGACATAGAAAAAAATAATAAGATATTTATCAAAAAATATATCTGAATATAAATTTACCAAATTGGTTATTTATATTCAGAAGAAACATGGGAATACCAAACATTGATTTGGTTAATTTTAGGATTGTGTCAAATTCTTAGAAGGTGGCATCACAGAATACTAATAAGGGACAGAAGGGACACTCCTCAAAATCATTCAAATAAATAGCAACTCTAGCTCGACGCAATAAAGTGCAATTGAGGTCGCACGGCGCCCAACTAATTATCGTTCAAGCTGCCTCTCTTTCTATCGCGTATCTCTTATTCCTTCTTACGACGTTAGGGATGTAATCTTTTTAATTTGTCTATGAAACTATATAATTATCTTAGGTTTTAGGTGTAAGCAGTGTAAGGTAATACGAGTGCCAGGTGACATGTTTGTAAGAATTAAGAATAGTTTAAAATTTGGGAGTTGTAGGTATCTACTTATTTACTAATGGATATGCATTATTACCTTTCGATGGCTATTGGAAGTAAGAAAATTCGTGGGGTTCAGACTCTTGTAATAATTTAACCATCCGAATGCGATGAAGCCTCGTTGGCTCTGATGGTAGTAGCTCTACTTTCTGTGCCGCAAAGCCCGGGTTCGATCCCTGGCCAGGTCAAACATTTTTGTGCTTGAACATATCTGTTTGATCTATGTCTGGGTAGCTATTACTGAGCTATAGGGTAGTAATAAACATCCATCCATTCATCCATCCTTCCTCACAAACTTTCTCATCTATAATATTAGAAGGATATATATAGAAGGAAGGATATAGGTTATATACATTTACACCCGTATTCAAGAATAAACTTATGTAAGGTAGCAAGCAACACTGTGCAAATTAAGGGATTTCTCACTGCTTTCGTCACGGCAGGCCATCTCATTCACCGTTCGCATAGCAATCTATGCGAAATGCGAACGCACGGCGTCGATTACAGATGAGACAATATTATGATCGGTCCGTTTTTGCCTGATTTGCGGATGGAATAATAACGTCAGTTTTCACGAACTAGCTGACCCATTAAAATAAATAATATTCTAATGTATTAAATAAGAAATTAAAACACCGAAAAATGTGTACCGAGACAAAATCTCAACATTACCACTGAGTATAGATGATCATTTATTTTGAAGGCTCAACTATGCGTGCGTTAAAAATAGGGCTCTTTTCCTAAAGGCCGCCCCGAATGAACGCATAGCGTTAGATCTCACTCAAGTACCTATTGTTTAAGCATTGGATTTACCGGCCCTATGCATTCGGGCGTACTGTGAGACCACATAGTTCGTGATTGTTCGTCACGTTCATCTTTCTTGAATACGGGTGATGGAATGGAACACAGACGAATGCACCAAACAATTGACGTGCGACAGTGCCGGCGCGCGACAACCCACAGAATTAGTACGTCTAGACTACGCTCTCCGGGTACCTGTAGCTTCAAAGCAAAAACGTGGAGTGTCACGGGCCTGGTGGCATGTTCATTACAATGTTAACAGTTAATACATATAGAATATGTACTATATAGAAATCAGAAACAAACAAAAACAAATGACGATAACTAAGAGTCTCTGTAAACTTCTAATGAATGTAACGACAACAGTAACAAGTTCAGTTGTGTCTTGTTTCTTAAGTTATAATATTACCTATACGTATAGAATGGAATATTAATAGACATTGATACCACAATACAAAATATACAAAAAACATTAGTCACAAATAATTAAATCAGAATCAGAAGCATTTATTACTAAATAGTAATATTCCAATGTATATATTCCAATCCAATAATATAAAATACCTATAAATATAATAATAAATAAAACAATAATTTAATTCGAAGGTTAAAACTTTCTTTTATATTATAAAAATAATCTCTGTCAGCCATTGTATCATTTTATTCTTAAAATAACTAGAAACAGTGTAACAATTGGTGGCCTTATCGCTCAGAGTGATCTCTTCCAGGCAACCTATGTGTTTTATGTTATTATATCTGTACATAGAAAAAAAAAACTAAAAAAAACGCGCACTATCATCATTTAAACATTAACCTCGAAGCCGCCCCGCGTTTGTACGGAGAATCATAAATGTTCTCCGCTCACGAGTCATTTACCGATTGCAGGGGATACTTCGGGACAGACTATTGTTAGTTAATTTAATACATTTAATGTCGTCTGACATTTGTCATCTAATGGAGCTCCGACTTCACTTGTTTTATCGACTGGACGACGACATTTTCATTGAGGATTTTCAACATGTGTTATTGTTTTATTTACAATGAGATTCATAAGAAATGATATTGTAAACCAGATTGTTTACTTGCCTATTTTTTATTTCTGGCTAAATTTATATCAATAAAAAGAATACAAATAATAAACGTATATGTCAAATTAATCAAATAACCCGCCCCTGACCGTTTCCTGAACAAAGATGCTCATAAGAATGCGCTGCATTACCGCGTTAAATGGCAATGGGCAACCTTTGCATTAGGAACGAACCGGAGCGGGATTATGTTTGTTTGTACTTGATACCTACTTCTATGTACCATTCGATATGTACTTAAGTAACCTAGAATTAATAGCGATGAAACAAACCTTTCACTGGTTAAACCCAAGTGAGTTATCAAATTCTAATGTAACCAGCTTTACACCCTACTTCAATTTACACAGCGAATCGCATTATATCATTTATTTCTAAGAACTTATTGAATTAATATTTCTTTCGTTATTGAATTAGCAAAAATCAGTAACATCTGTCGATTACTATCAGTTATTTGTCGTGTCGCGTGCCACTTACTGACTGCAGTTGCTGATCAAGGGCTGATTAAAACTATTGTCTGCGGAAGCGTTCACCGATCATGGTTCTCGATCAATGTTACAAATTCAAACGGTTAAAGTTCGGCCAATCATGGTGATTCATCGATATCTCCGAATATTTATGACTTGAAAAATAGGGCTCTGCATTTAGGGAAGTGACATAGAGATCGATTATTAGTGATTTCATAAATGTTAACTGCATTATGTTATTTTTAAACTATTATTGACGCAACTGGACCTTAAGTGGATTTTTTTGTAGTATATACTCGTAACTGATGCAGGCCGCTTACAACAGATTTCAACCGGTCTAGATGGAAATCTGTGGGAGAGGCCTATGTTCAGTAGTGGACGTTCTATGTCTGAGATGATGATGATGATACAACTGCTTAAAAGCTAAATATAAATAAATAAACGGTCAACTAAATAAACACAAATCTAAATTGAAAAGGGCAGTGAACTCTTGAATAAAACATTTTTAATGAAGTCACATGGTCCATTGATTAATCGATGTGTCTTAATAATAAAATAGTTACGCAGAAATCTTGCCACGAACATTTTTCGTACCATTTTTTTCAAACACACCTGTCGTCACAGTCATTACTCATTTATAAAAGTTTTCAAGTACATTTTTCAAAATAAAAATACAAACGAAGCTAATGCCAGGTCTTTGCACCCGGCCATAGATATTTAATTTAAAATAATTTTCAGCGTCGTCATTTTAGTAAACTAGCAAGTACATCAAATAGTCATTTATGTAGCGAGTTAATATTATAAGTCAGAGTTAATAGTGCAGGCGTTAGTTTATTTATGAAAGAAGCGATGGGGTTTCGGGTAATGGAGCGTGGATTACCGCCATGGGCGCATCTGTCGCTGCGAAACTTGCCAATAATATTTTAAATTCATCTTTTTTATTTTCCTATCTATTTTAAGTAGCTGTTTCGTTTTAATACATGATATATTATATACAAAATATACCAATAAATATATCAAAATTATTATCTTTATATAACAAGATATAGCGACATTACGATATTTTTATTTTATGTTTGTATGTATGGTTGTTCCTAGCGCTGAGCCTGAACACATACTATTTATCATAACATGTTATCAGTAGATAGTATGTTATGTTGTCAATTAATATTAAAAACTAGTGTCTCTAAACAAATCTGTTATTATCTATAGATAAGTACTACTTTAAAAATCCAAATAGGTATAATATTATACATTGCAACTTTAGATTATCACCTACAAGCAATGACGTTGAATTGCTTTCTTACTTTACTCTAAGCCTACAAGCTTAATTCTAGGCTTCGGGATGGTAGGTAATTTAATAACATCTAACTTAGCTTAGAAAAGTTTTAAATTTTACAGTCGAATTAGGGTAAAAAAATAGACAACGACAGCAGTAATTGTTAACATATTGATGTTGAATTGCCGCACTAATGGCTTATGAATACAAAATGTATTTAACAGATTCATCAAATAAGATGAGCTGCGTCACCACACCTGTCACTACCGATACTGCTGCTAAACACCGACGAATAGCCGACATACGCGTTGAATAAACCATGCATTCATCTCTTTATTATGATGTGTTAATCCCGGATTATCATCAAATGTTAACACATGTTACCAGTTACTAAAAAAAGCATTGAACCATTCTAAAACATCATTAAAACTTCACAGTGTCAACGTAAAACAAACTTTAGTCGCGCACGAGATAAAGTTTCGATTCGCAATGTTGGGGAAGGTGGTAGAATTGGCCGGATGATCGAGGGTAGCTAATATTATTCCGGGGCGTTCAGTGTTGCCTTTTCATCCGCTAAGTATAAACAGGGGGGTGTGCTCGATGTTTGAACTCGACCGCCGCGCCGATTGATTTACTTTCTATTACCTACCAATACGTTACCAGTTTGAAGATATTTAATCATTTTTGATCAATATTTATATATTAAAATAGGTTTTTGTTCATGAAACATGAACTTAGATATTGAAAAATTTAATTCAAGACGCCGATCGGAAAAATCATATAAGTAATACTGGTTCTTCAAAGGGCTAAAGTTTCTGCTAAACTAATATAAACATGCATTTATCATGGTTCTTTTGCTATTTGTTTGATAACTGAAAGAAATATTATCTTACTAAGACATTGTAAATACGAATAATAAAGTCGAAGCTATAGTATACCAGAGCGAGATCAAAAGCAGTGTGGCAAAGGCCAACGCGGCCCGAGGCGAGGCAACGGCTACAGTCAATATTTGCGAACCCTGCCCCTACTAATGAATACAATTAGATCATTCCGCGCGGCCTCACGTTTTTCATACGCTTCGGGAACGCCCTCTGACGTGTCAAATAGATGACTTGTAGTACATAATGTGGGAGTAAACATCACTCATGCAAACAGTCCTTCCGTCAGCCCTGACATTATGTGGCTTCAGGTAAGCTTGCGCAGTCTTTGTACTTTATAACTGCCAACGTAGTTATGTATTCATTACATATTTTTATGGGGTACTTAGGATTTGTATTCGAGTCTTGAAACTGCATTCAAGTCTTGACTCTGAACAAAGTATTACATTAGGGTCAAAGAATTGGAAAAGGTCCAGTTGAAAACTTTAAACCACAATATTCTTTGCATGGTAGTTAATAGTTAACACTTTCAAAACATTTTTGTAAAACGTAGAAAATATTTCAAAATGTAAATGAGGGGTTGAATGAGATCTTTAAACAAATTGTTACTTTTAAAATACTAATAGCTAACCATCAACAAACTACATCATTGTTGCATCACCTGCTTACTCAACATAGTTTTCTAATGCATTCGTGTTTCAGGCACGTTTGTTATGGACTCAAAGGGAGTTGATAGTTGGTGGTATGCTTTGTTGAAACAGAGTTGTCGGAGACAGTTCTGGAGTTGGGGAACTCTCGAACTGTTGACGTGCACCCGAATACATTAGCCCCTGTTGTTGGTGTTTGCTGCCACATGGCGCACGCCTCTGTTTATTTTAATACTCAACCATTGTTGGACCTCTCTGTTTACTGAGGGACTCTGCTCAACTGCCATATGGGTAGCTGTATGCTTTGCTACTTTGACAGTTTCGAAAAAGTATAAAGATTGCCCGATATTAAGAGTTTATTAATGAATCATTAGCTATTACTTGGCTTAGTTTAATTTTGCATAGTAGAGACTACATATACTGATATTATTGCAATTTCAAATTGCCGCCTGTTTTATTTCGAGTAGATCTGTTAATTACCTATATTCCAGAGATGGTATCTGCAGGGTGCGTGTTTCATATTTAATTACTTACATTTGGCAATGTAGTACGCCCTTCAACGTCCAATCGGTTCATTTGCAAAGTGCATTTCGATGCTGCGTCAATAGTTCCGACCCCGCTCTTAATTGCCAGCACGTTATTTATTACTGTCATTTCTGTGTAATTTCCCTCTGTTTGGTGAACGTCATTTATTTACGATTCCACTATAATTGTACTGTAATTAAGATCGGATGGTTGTTTATAAGTTCTTAGCTTTCGCTATAATATACCTCGCCAAGGCTTCTATTTCAACCGATCGAAACCAAATTTGAGGGTCTGTTTACATCAAGCGAGCACGCATAACATTCGATAAACATCGCAACGAATTCCTACAAACACATCGGCGGACGTTTATTTGCCTCGGGCCCACGCTCCGGTTCACTTCGACTTCGCATTCCGTTCGCCGTAGTATCGGTACTCATTTGTATTGGCGGCGGATTTTCTATTATTTGTTTGTTTGCGGATGCCGCATACACTGTGGGAGCTTTGATTTTTTCCAATTCGGAAATAATGCGGAAGGCTAAGCCTGAGGCGATCGTTCTCCAGTGGAGCGCCAATCAAGCGAGCCGGTGTGTTCGTTAGTCGCCGGCGCCCGCTCTCGCTTGGTTAACCCGGGCACGTATCTACGTGGGACCTTTCCACTCGGCAGCACTGATTTTCTCCAACGAAATGATGAACTTCACAATCTTTGAGTACATTATTAACTGTTCTGATTTTGGCTTGACACATTGCATCGTATTCAACTGTTTTGAATTTGATTCGAAAGCGCATTTCATAAGGAGGTTGGTTACTTATAGACACGGCTCGGAATCAGTACCAAAACGACCAGTCCTAGTATTTAGCGGTTTGGGTAACTGGAAACACGTTCGAGATGGGTGCCTATTACTAGTTGCTATATGTACCGGTACCCAATAAAGTTACCCACCGCGGGACCGATATTTCAAGCCCTGGTTAATGATATAAAGTTCTACCTATATTTTAATGAAGTGTCGATCATGACGAGCACAGACTCCGAACATGCGGTGTACGATGCATCATTAAGATGCTATATTGGGCGCAAGGCCATCACATCTACTCGTCATAACTAGCAGAGATACCATAACGACACGGACATGTGAGATGATGTATAGAGGCGGATCTGAAAGTCACACGTCAACTATATCTACCGGCAAGTATTCTGTACTACCGGGTGCAGCTGCGCTTGGCTTTGACATACGACTAACGACAACCTACACATGGACAAAAGTAACATTACAATATATCTTCACATTTAATGTCAATGCACATTATTTTGTCTGCAATTTAGTCCCACAATTAGGCGGAAGCTCGTCTTCTCCGCGTGCTTGTGTAATAAGTAACACCTATTTCTAGAACGTTAGAAACATCGCGACCATCAATCACTTCACTGATGTTATATAGTAATAAACCTTTCGAACATATTCTAGAGGGTCATTAACGTTTGTCATAATCACTGCCAAGGAGAGTATAGACGTCTTCGAGCGTAGGAGGCGGTGTGATAATCATTATTTGGATCTTTTTACGTGTTTTACGGCCATCAGTATAATCGTATAGACAAATTAGTCACAATAGCGAGTTCTGTATTACACAAATGAAGAAATATGTACATGGATGAGCAAACATCATCAGCGCACTGCGATGAACAAACAAGCGTGCGTGTGATTGTGCCGCGACCCGGTTCGACTCGATCGAGCATCGACGGACCATTTTTTATTCGCGACTGTGCCCAATCAGCTCCAGTGGCAGTTGCAATTATCTCTCGCGGCAAATCGAATTATGATCAATTCGGATTTGCTCGCATACGAACGAATATAAAACGGTTTGCATTAAAATTTGGCGCGCGATGCACGGGATGCGTTCCCATTAGTCGGGTCGGACGTTCTGTTTGTTCACCGGAGCCCGTGTTCGACGTTTTCATTATCTTTTTAACTGAAATGTCGGCTTTTGTTTGCTGAATCTGTAATGGTTGCGGTTTTCAGGTGTGGTTCCAGAACAGGCGGGCGAAGTTCCGCAAGCAGGAGCGGTTGGCACAACAGAAGGCTGGCGAGGCGCCGGTGAAAGCGGAGGGCGGCAAGCGAGACAAGCCCGCATCGCCGGCAGGGTCACCGCACCCACCGTCAGCGCCCGCACCCCAACCCGCGCACCATGCGCTCCCGCATCTGTCTCCGCCCGACCTTAAGCCTATCACTACAGCAGGTGAATATCGTGACCTCAAATATTTCTGTAAGTTAACAACATATCTTTAATTTTCTTTAGAACCTATCGGTTAATTGGTATAAAGCTCTTTATCATAGGATTGAGACAGAAGTTTTTTTAGGGTATTAGCTACCCGTAAAATGAAATTGTGAATATGTAGAGGTATATCTACTTAATGCGGTAAGTGTAGGTAATGTTTTATAATCGATAGGTACTGCTTACTCGTAAAACAATGTTGTGTATTACTAAACGTGATCCAAATGAAATGGTGATTGTATTGAACTTTTAAATATGAAAATAAACCAGAATAACACTGTGTTACCTATCTAGCGCTATTTATTATTCGAGCTATGCTCTATGGCTCGCTGCATTTTAGTAAATAAGAGGTTATATTACACGAATTATTCGATTTACCAGATGTTTACAATTTGCTGAGGCAAAGCTTGCAATATACGTAATAAACACTCAAACATTCTCGAGAACAAGAATCCCACTAATATTATAAATGCGATAATTTGTGAGGATGGATGGATAGATGGATGATTGTTACTCTTTCACGCCAAAACTACCGAACCGATTGGGCTGAAATTCAGTATATAGATAGTTTAAACCCTGGAATAACAAAAAAGTGCTTTTTATTCCGATATTCCCATGGGAACGAAGACAACGCGGGTGAAATCGCGGGGCATACGAGTAGCTAGTAAATTTATAAATAGTTCTGAAATTATAGTCTCACAATAGAGAGAACGTAGTTACGTATATAGGTACGTATATATTATACCCACATACATCTACACCTACCTATTCTCTGAACTTGCCGTCAACTATGAAAAATTGCTTTTATAAATATTTCAGTGTGTTACCTACGCTTTGACCGCACAAATATATTCATAGCTCATAAGTACTAGATTTGAGTATTATTTTTACGTAAGTAGAACTTCGAAAGTTTTCGTTTTCAAGTGATTCATGATTCGGGAGTACTTCAAAATACATGGCTAATAAATCAAGTAACCTAGAGGTAAAATAATATTTAGGTACGTAATTAGATAGGTACTTACTAGATCAATTAAATAGGTAGGTAAATAGGTATTATAGTTATATAGGTTCCTAATGAGAAATATCTTTCCGGGTAGATGGACAGTAGTTTCAGTGAGATACAAAATGTACTTTACGCCTATTTCAATAACATGCGTGCTGTGATTTATATTAGCTGTCACATATAGTTCAAGGAACCTAAATAAACCTAAATTCAAGAGAAGTATATCTGAATCTGGCGTCCCAATTTCGTTCTAAAATAAAAATAAGAGGTCAACAAAAGTATCAGTTACCGAAGCATGAAAATAGATCTTTATAAATAAGTGTTGCAGTGTGAAAAAAATATTTTAAAACGCGTATAGTACGTATAGTATATTTATATCCTCTTGATGTCATGGGATAATTTTAGAAGTAATATCTCTGTAAAGTTACATCGATCGACGGAATCACCAATCTGAGAAGTGACTCATACATGCTTATACTCCCACAAATGAGAGAACTTTATCGCGCTATTTCTGCTGACATTACAACGGACTGCGTACCGCGTGGGCGACGAAAACAAGGCTTCTTTAGTGGCATCGAAGAACGTCTTTGTAATGAATGTGTTTTATATTTAGGGAAATATGTAGGAACGTTGTAATTAATGTGTTTTATATTTAGGAACGTCTGTACCTATGTAGTGACTTTATATACTCGTATACTATGCAACATACGACTTACGACACTAGTTCATGAATTCAATGCTACGGACACTTGTGTAGTGGTAGACTTCTTTTGCAGGGGGCCGCCTGGGGAAGTACCACACCTTTGCCAGTTATTCATCCGCCAAGCAGTAATGTGCAAACATTACTGTGTTCCGGTCTGAAGGGCAATATTACTAGCGAAATTACTGGGCATGACGAGATTCAACAACTAATATCTCAGGGTAACAGGCGCAGTGCAGTGCCGCGCAGAATTTTGATTTTTAAAACACTGTGTGGCACTGTGTCTGATATGGGCAATCATCATGCTTTCCATCAGGCATCTGATTTGCTCGTCTTGTCATTCACCATCATAAAAAAAAAACACAGAAAGCAATTAATTTAAAACGTTCGGTCATAGGTAATGTGGGTTGTTTTCGTTGTCTGGACGTGTGCAAAGAAAGGATTTTTAAAAATTCACATTTTAAGGGGTCCAAAAAGGGTGTCAAAGTTTTGGTATAAAACTCCCATATTTCATAGTTGAGAGCGCGGGCAAAGCCGCTGTTCTTGCAACTAGAAGTAGATATAATCCTACTTACTCTCATCAGGAGTATCTTTATATTTAAGGGCAGTATTAGATTATTAAATTGTCTGCGCGTTTGAGAGGTTTGGATGCTTCCCATAATACGTATGTCAGTTGGAGTATAGTTGAGGTTGCGCTCGTAGGCCCGCGGCTCACTCACGGCTAATGGCTTGCGGTCGTATTAATCACATTACCGCCCACCGCCACCACCACCCAGATTTTCACTTCGGCTCATTTGCGCTAATTCCGCGCGCGATTGTCACTCAGGCTTGAATAAACAACGGAGCCGTGCGGCAAGGATTAGGTGATTAGCGCTTAATTGCGTTACCACGATTATTTCATGTTCGCCCGTCGACCTGCAGTCTGATTTTGTATTCGAGCAGATTTGAATGCGAGGTTTGCTTGTTTGTCTGTGCAATTACGCTCTCGATTGTGAGACTTGCACTTAATTAATATTTAGAGATTCCGTCTGTGTATTAAGTACTAAATATCGAACAAGTAAATTGCAAATATTGCATTGCACCATCTGCATTATTAAATTTCAATTCAATTATTCCCTATTATACCCGTATTACCTACTGTTATAAAATCGTCTCTCCTTACCGTATACAAGGTATGGATACAATAGGGCAAGATTGCATATCATTTAAAATTAAAAATAATATAATTTGTAGGTACGAATTATACTAAAGGAAGGTTCCTATTCAAGTTATAGTTATTTAACTCTTTGCCCGACCTGGGGATCGAACCCGGGGCCTTCTGATCGCCAGTTGAGCTTGTGCCCGCTACGCCACCGAGGCAGCTTATAGTGATATCTTACCATAATTATGTCAGCAATAAAGCACCATAAAAATGCCAGCTGTGCCTGGTGGGCTGGCAATCCATGTGTAATCCCAGCGAAATTACAGGGCATAAAAAGTTTTAACAACTAATATCTCAGGGTGACAGGCCCATTGCAGTGCCGCGCAGAAGTTTGAATTTTAAAATTCTGAATGGCACTGTGTCTATGGGCAATCATGATGCTCCTGCAATTATCAGGCACCATGCTCGTCACTATCATAAAAAAGGCACGTAAGAGTGCCGTGGGGTTACCGGCTTTATAATAGCCCCACCCTAGAGAGGGTAAGGGTAAGAGCCGGCTAAGGGTTATGACATTCCGAGGACGGGCAGAAGCATCCTCTGCATGAAACCATCGAACTCCGCTCGCCAACCCGCCTGCTATGCGTGGCGATTATTGGCAAAAGGGAGAGGGCTATCTACATACCAAATTTCAGCCCAATTTTAGTAGTTATGGTGTGAAGACGTTACCTGGACAAACTTTCGTATTTATATAATATAAAAGTAGATTATAATATAAAACGTAAATAACTTATTTTTTTTTCTTTCCAGCAAACAAACTGTGCGAAGAATTAAATGGAGTGGGTGGAGGTGGCGGCGTGCCCCCTGTCAGCAGCGCAGGCGGAGGCAAGTGGGCCGGCGGCTGCGGCTTACTGCGGCAACCTTCAGGGTTCCCGCTTCTAGGCGTCGCACCACCCAACTATCTCCTCTCCGATCATCTCGGCACTCTAGCCAAAACAAACAACCATCTCTTCTAATGGCTACCATATCGAGACACAGAACCGTTCGAGCGCGTGTGATCTAGAGGATTCACACGACTCACGAACAATGGCCTATCGTCCAGTGTTAGAACCAGCACTGTGTTCATTGACTTGGTGCAGGTGTGTTACCGAAACATTCCATTAAATCATTCTAGTGAACTCTCAAGTGACATTCCAATGATAATGACCTCTTATTGAGCGGATTACAAGTGCCAAAATCGTGTCCATTAAAGTGTTATCGCAATAATGAACTAAAATAATTTTAGACGTATTTTATCGTAATTTATGTGCGTATTGGGGGTGTATTTTATTAGAATATTAAGTAAATTGTTAGGCTAATAAATAATACATATATTGTGTGATATGCTTGTAAATAATAGGTATTTCAAAACATTGTATACGTTTTATCGAAGTATACTGGTAATCGAAGAGATAATAATGGAAAAAATATAATATCTGAGTATAAAATTGTTAGTAATAAGTTGGGTTTAGTTACCAGTACCTAGCACGAATTTTTTGACAATTGCAAACGTATCGAATTTCCATGGTTATCATATGAATCTAGAAAAAAAGGCAGAGAGTTGCTAATTCACATCCATGAACTTAGAAAAAAAAAGTGTGAATTTGTGCGTGCACACAAGCAGTTAGGGGTCTACTTACGTAAGTGGTTACTGATCGGGCTTTTAGTACAAAAATCCTTTCCGTCCACTCAAAGCAGACCTCCTCAAATAAGTGTGCGAGCTGGCTTACTATGGTGCTTCACTTATTGTTTAAGAAGACTTTTTTCTAGGTTCATGTCATGTTATCATGTCAAATCCATAAATTTTTGGCAGAAAACTCGAATGCGTTTAATTTGCGATTGATTGTCAAAAAAAACTCGTGGTTGGCCGCCTGTATATGTAATTGTCACTAATTACCTATAATGTAATTGTCATTTTTTTTTGTCTACGATGTCCTTTTCATAATATGTACCTTACTTATTCTAGTCATTTTGGAATTACCCTTATTTATTTAACAAATTATTTACTGATTATAAAATTCTCAACTTAGATTAGTATAAAATGTGGACTGGGCATAGAAGATTTTGGATAATGTAAATATGTAATAAATATTATATAATTAAATAAATTGTAAATATCAGAAACAAAGTAGGTAGTGATGTACCCGAGTGCATGTAATGAGTAACCAAAATTGGTGAGTTTATTGAGGGTTTTAATAAAGTGAATTATAAGTTGGTGTGTTTTTCATTAAGCGTATCCTGGCCACGAGAAATTTGACACAATCCTATGAAATATTTACCAAATCGATGTTTTGTATCCCGCTGTTTCCTCCGAATATTATGAATTCATTATGTAAATTTATATCCTCATATTTTTATGGTGAAGCAAACTATATCCCTGTCATTTAGTGTCTCTTATAAAGTCTTGGTTTTTCCATTGTGAACTTCTAAAAATCCCAGTTAAATTTGCGTGATTAAACGCTCACTACAAAAAAATTAAGAGTTTAAAAAATAAATAAATTATAGGGACATAGTTCACCTCATCTTCAAAATATCAGTATAAATATATCTAATAGGTTTACAACATTCGGAGGAAACAGAGGAATACAAAACATAGATTTGCTAAATTTTCTAAACTTAAGTTATTTTTGAAGGATTTAGGTCAAAAGAAAGAATGTTAGGTACTCGACTTGAATGCTTTCTGACCAATACAGTTTCTTTCTTGCATCACACCTAAACTATGATATTAATATTATTATAACTGTTTAGAGTTTAGATAGGCAAATAGGTACATCTCAATATTTATTATAAGTACCCGTAATTAATATTACGTTTATTTATCAATAAAAAAATATTTTTTTTTTTTTTTTTTTTTTAATATAAAATAGGCTTACGTTTGACCTCAATCTCGCTTGATGGAAGGCGAAGATGAGGCCTAAGATGGTACACGTTTGCCTAGAAGGTGTCTGTTCACTTTGGCCTTAAAGATGTCCAGATTAAAGCGTTCTGGAAATACCGACCTCGGCAGAGAGTTCCACTCCTTAGCCGTCCGCATAATGAAGGAAGAAGCAAATCGCTTCGTGCGTAATGGAGGAATGTCTACAACATAAGGGTGAAACTGCTCGCCGCGCCTAGTCGTTCGGTGATGGAAAGGGGAAGGGGGTATGAGGTTATGCAAAACCTCCGCACACTCACCGAAATGTAACCGATAAAAAACCGAGAGGCAGGCCACTCGTCTACGGTGTTCGAGGCTCAGAAGATTTGCCTCCACGAGTGTGTCACTGCCTATGATCCTCTTCGCTCGGCGCTCCAACGAGTCCAAAGCATCCAGCTGATATCTGGCAGACCCATCCCAGAGATGGGAACAGTACTCCACGCAAGAGCGAACTTGAGCTTTGTAAAGGTTTAAGAGCTGCTGCGAGGTGAAGTACCGTCTCACCCTAGAGAGGATACCGAGTTTTTTGGCAGCAGTTTTACAAATGAATGGAAGTCATAGTTATTACCTTCCTACTATAGATATTTATAAGCGAACAATTTAGAACAAAGGCTGCATCGGTGGCGTAGCACTACTCCCGATCATGAGATCCCGGGTTCAGTTCCCTGATCAGGAAAAGAGTGTTATTGGATTTTCCAATAATAATTTTCTCAAAGTTAGCCTGGAGTCTGGAACTGGAGCCTGGAGTAGATGGCAATAACTAGCCCCCTATTACATAGTTCTTTATAAAACATACTGACGATGTTTGTGTGTACCTTTTATGGAACAATGTCCAAGGTACATCTCTGTCTACCCCTTTGGAAAAAGGCGTCGTTGATGTCATGTTCTTAAGTAGAAAACTAGCATTTTATGCATCTATTTTGATATTAAATGATATACCTAAGTGTGTATATAATATATTATTGCCTACCTGATCAAAACAATGACTTACAAATACTTGCAACATCATTTAGAAGTACTTACTCGTATTATATAGTATAGTATCTATATGACTACTTGCCCTTTATAATGTTTTTTCAACCTTGGTTATGAGACGTTAGGGCGCCATCGTACTCGAACTGTCATCGCGTTATACTATTTGTGGCACACCGTATGTTCTGAAGGTAACTAATTAACTACATTGTTATACGTGTATTCACAATTTACCAGTCATAAAATGTTTATGTTCATGTAATGAGGCCGTGAAAGATAGGCAACGTGGTCTAGGTAGATCATAAAAAATAGTGGACTTTTTATGATAAGTCTGCTATTCTGCAAAATAAGCTTTTTTTTAAACTTTGTTCCGGCATGATAAATAGAGTGAATAAATACTGATTTCTTTGTTTGGTACAAATAGTGATTCTTTAGCTTCATGAGAGAAGAATGGTAGTTAGTTTTAATGGCCATGTACTGATTAGAAGAGATCAAGTTGTTCTGAGTTAGTATTAAAAAATGTGGAATTTGTCCAAAGAAACAAATCACCTTGTGACTCGTCATCGTTGGTGTTGAGAAAAACCTTATTTACAATAACGGGAATTAATGTTTTCCTAAAAGACAAATTCAACGTGAAGGAAACTGTTTGTTTTTATTATAATGACGTTAAAGAAGCGTGGGTATCGGTGACAATGATAACTCAGCGGGTAAAAGAACAAGATTAGGTACATCGAGACGGCGTGTGGTGCGTGGGCGTCGGACGCGACGAGACCGTAGCACCGCATCGTAGCGCCGCGCGTAGCTGCTACAGCCTTTTATGGGTCGCCAGCTTTGTGTTTATGCTCTATGTAGCTTTAATGGACTGAATGTAGCAAAATCTTTAGAATAAAAACAATAACATACAATCAGGCCTTTTTCCCAGAGGTGTAAGGCAGATATGTACCCAGGACTCAGTCCCATAGTACATAGATACACCCACATTTGGCCAGTTGTTATGTTTTAGGTTGCATGTAGTAGAGGGCGAGCCTATTGCCATCTACTGGGCACAGACCCAGACTCCAAGCTGAATTAAAAATTAAGAAAATTTCCATACTATTGCGAGTTTATTTTAGCTTGTAAGTAATTGTCAATGTACTCGTTTAGTATAATGTAATATCCGACGACAAGTCGCAAGTTGAAGGGATGATCCGATCTACGCGATATTTTATTAACTGTTTGCTAATATTTTTTTAAGTTGAAACTAACGCTAAATTGTACTACTTAAATACAAATACAGGTTTGGGCACTTTTGACTTGGCCTTTTTTAGGACAACATCAACTTGCTCATGAAATGAACGCCTAAGTCGACCCCTAGAGACTTGAGTATTCACACTCGCCTTTATAAATAATCTCCTTTCATCCATTCTCTTCACATGTCCAAACCATCTAAGTATTCCTTACGCTGTCTTTGTCACTACATCTTCTAACACGCCTCAGCGTTCCCTTATCACTTTGTCCATCAAGGTCACTCCAGTTATACTTCTCAGACTTCTCATTTCCACAGCATTGGTCTTACTTTCATACTTTCTGCCAGACACATTATTTTCTGCCATACAATACATAGGTTAATAATAAATTACGTGGAAATAAAAAAAACAATGGACGTGATTGTAACTAAGTAGAATATAAATATAATATTAATCTTAGAATACAGATAATTAAATATGAGTTTAGAATTAATAGGAAACCTTACATATGTGATTAAAAGTTTCCAGCGTTGCGACTATGCCAAAATCAAACACAATAAAGATGAATATTAGTCACACAGTCGGCTATTTCCGCTTGTTTAGTAAACCGGAAAAATAAAGTTTATTACGATTTCCCTGAATGAATGAGGCTTGTAATTTTGCATAGTTAGATTGAGTTTCATTAGCGTTATTATTTGTGTAAAAGTGATGGTATAATTTTATTTTCGTGGGGCCTTTGATGTATGCACTAACGAAATATTTTCAGGCGCGACTGAAGTCTATTAATGTGAATGTTGACGAGGTGTCAACATTTAGTAGGACCGACCAAACAAAGCGAAAAACCACTTTTGTTTTAAGTCGATAAGTACCTGTACATTATATTCGTATCTAACATAGTAGCTGTACCACATGTTATGACATTTTACTAGTAATAGAGTTATGAAAGCTTTGAATGTACTTTGTATGGCTGTACCACAGGGCTGTACGTAGGTGCTTACGTGTGTGTAAGGTAAGTTAGTTTGATAATCGGTTATTATTAGGCCAAATTTTGTAAAGGCTTAATTATTATAGGACAGACTTTAGAATTACACATAGCGAACATGATGATGTATATACCTACATATACTTTTACTAGAAGTATTATTGACTTAAGATATTTATTTTTAAATAAAAATAAATTCACTGAATTGAGAAACTTACAACCTTCAGTAATTTTATGCATAAATATCACTATGCCTGCTTTTTACAATTAATAAATGCTTACAAAGCTCAATATTATTACGTTAAGAAAATAATGTGAAATAACTTACTTAAATTTAAAAGCCTTTATTTTTCTTTTCTTGATAAACTTTTCTTCCTTTTTGTGTATTCATAATTTTGTTTATAGTCGTTTATATAGTCCTATATTATATAGTAAATAAAATATAAGTAAATATATAGTACCTATCAAGTTTTGAGAAGATTGAGTGTTTGTTTTTTCTTAACTAATAACGTAACATACAATCACGTCTTTTTTCCAAAGGGGTAGGGCAGACGTATGCCCAATGCCCAGGACTCAGTCTCCCATAGTAGGGCCACTCACATTTCGCCAGTATGTTACTGGTCCCATGTTATAGGGGCGAACCTTTTGCCATCTACTCAGTTATTAAGATAATTCCTAATGAAAAAGTCCAATATTTAAAACTTTGCCTGACCTGGGGATCCAACCCGAGACCTCCTGATCGGCAGTAGAGCCACAGCATCCACTGCGCCATCGAGGTAGTCAATTTAACAAATTTAATAACAAATGTTAATAAACTAATATCTATCTAATACAATAATCGCAAGAAATACGACGTTATTTCACCAAGTGGAAGCGTGGATGCTGTAATACGTATGATGAATCTAAAGATGTCACGGTATTAAATTAGAACATTATACTTCTTGTATCAACATGAATTAAATAACGTTTTAAACGATAATATGGTGTAATAAATGAAGTTTTTATGCGAAAACACGTAAATGTAGAACTATTTTTTAAACCTCTGCGCATCTGCGTTTTAAATAACGATTCCTGAGGTTTTTCCACCCTGTAACCACAAAACTCTGATTGTTTTTGTGTGATGATGAAAGCTATCAATTAAACTCATAATTCCATCAAAAAAAATCACAAAATGTTAATGTTACTGTTTTGATAACTTTAAATTTGTGCGCTTTGAGTCAGAGCTTATTTCGCGTTTACAGTCACGTAGTGCGGTGTGCGTGAGAGACTTCCAGAAGGGCGTATTCTCCGTGTTCTCTATAAATACGTGATCTCGGCTTTCAGGAGTTCAGTCTACTCGGGATTTCACCGCGATAGCTCCTCTTTGTACACTCACAACACACACATACAACCATGTCTCTGGAACGCCAAGTCCGCCTTAAGGTCAGGATACATTAAAAATAATTTCATACACTCGCTTGAGCCCATCATTAAATTCACCCAAATTTGAATACATTTATTTCCCGGCTTTATATCCATTTTTTTTCCACACCATATTATAATATTTTTAGTTTATGAATTTCATTGCTTTTTTCATTCACAGTTTTTTGTTAATTGATAAATTCGTAAAGTTGCCTAAATCCTATTTTATTATCGTCTTTAAAATTGTAATAGTCATAAATACCGCAGTTAGATTATTTTGTCAAATAATGTTGAACGTGTAAAGCTGTGAATATTGATGACCAACTTGAGTTATTGTTCAAAAATACTAACAGAGATGAAATTTTAGATCAGACTACACTAAAGATAAACGCAAATCGAAATCTTGTGCTCGATTTACTACTTAATGGAAGCTTTAAGTAAGTACTTAAAGCTTCCACTAAGTAGTAAATCGTTAAGTAACGAACTAGACAAAATTTTGAGCTCAGATAATTTAAGTTAGGTACTCAGCTCGGATACCTTTAAGATGGTCTAAACGGTATTTATATTACACGCCCATATTTATTTATCATAATATTGTGCATCGGCAGTTTTATTATAAAGTAGTTTTATATTTGATCAGCTCGCTTCCAAGCGCGACCCTGAGCAGGAGAAGGAGGCTCAAGCATGGATTGAGACCATCCTGGGAGCGAAGTTCCCCCCCGGCGACCTCTTCGAGGATGTCATCAGGGACGGCACAGTGCTCTGCCAGCTCATCAACAAAATCAAGCCTGGCTCCGTCAATAAGATTAACACCTCTGGTGGACAGTTCAAGATGATGGAGAACATCACCAAGTAAGCAAAAACCCACAAAAAAATTATTAATTCATTCAGCAATTTAAAACACTAAAGTGTGGCAGGTACTGTACTCGTCACTAATATGTGACGTCATAATGATTTGCATACTAAAGCAATCTATTCATTGAAAACCCTGACCATCTCAACACCTTTCGCATTTTAGTGGCAGAGTTCAGCAAAATTAGTTTAAAATCTTCGTTCGTATCTTGACCGTCATTTTACCGTCTGTCCTCTACATAATCGTCATTATAATGTAGCGTTCAAAAGAGTACCCTATGTACGAGTAGCAGTGTACAAATTCCAGCTAACGATCGTGATTCTGTTTACAGCTTCCAGGCTGCCATCAAGGCGTACGGTGTCGCTGACATCGACGTGTTCCAGACCGTAGACCTTTGGGAGAAGAAGGACATCGCTCAGGTCGTCTGCACACTCTTCGCCCTCGGTCGCGAGGTAAATATGAACTTACGTCAGAGCTATGAGTAACTAGGCGTCATATCCTTTATATATTTTATATCCATCGTTGGATTTACCGTATCGTTAGATGGATAAAAGATTTGAATTTTTACTTTAACAGGATAAGAATAAGATACATTTTTAGATATACAAAATAAAATAGATTGAGCGCTCAATTACGTGTCAATTTAGTGGCACACCAATTCCTTTCACACGTAACCATTTTATGTAAACCTATCAACAAATTTACGTGTTTTATATTTGGGAATATTATTATAACTCACACTTTAATAAAAGTTTACACTTCTCTATTTCTAAATCGTAAACAAGTGGTCTGGAAGGCAAATTGCACGTTTCGAATGTAGCCTATCGAGTTTGCAGCTTGTTTAGATTATGATCTGTTGTTAGAATTGGCGTCAAGCCAAGTTCAACTAAATTTTACGAGCTTCGTGCAACAATTACCTCAGTTTTCATAAATATCCAAGGCCGTGCACGATGGAGGCCACGCGGGGCTTGACATTCCTTACTCTCCAAAGAAATTATGCCGTCATCTTCTTTTAATACGACTACAAGATCGTGAGATTCACACATCACAATTTTTGTACTTAGTTCTAAATTAATTCAGAACTAATTAAATGTAATTTTACGTTATTCACTTGTTTGTCCACAGACCTACAGGCACCCAGAGTGGAGTGGCCCCTACCTCGGCCCCAAGCCCTCCGAAGAGTGCAAACGCGACTTCTCCGACGAGGTCATGAAGGCGGGACAGACCATGATCGGCCTCCAGGCCGGCTCCAACAAGGGCGCCACACAAGCCGGACAGAACATGGGCGCTGGACGCAAGATCCTCCTCGGCAAGTGAACGCTCCAAACAGAACCAGTGATATTATTATTAAGTCGTAATTGTACAAAACTGAAAGGACGCTAATGCGTGACTGCAGGCTTTCGTGAACATCTGGTCAAGTGATAGTTCCGTCTTTGTAACATTGTACTCATTTTTGTACTTTTATATCCTTTAGTATTCTTTATTATCTTTTGTCTATTGATGTTCCGAATAGCGCCAAAATGATTTTGTACATAAGTATTTAGATTTAAGTATATCTATATTTATTTATTTCCATTTTATTATAGATTTTATAATAAAATATGAAAAAATAATTCACAACAGACTTACTGGTCAACCTTTTATTAACCTACCTTTTGTTTAAATTTGCTTGCCGAAGCTATCATTCTAAATTCAAGAAATAATATTCAAATCAATTCAAGTATTTCTATAATATTGATGTTAGTTTTGGTAAGGCACTGGTATCTAACTACAGTAGATTAAGAAACAAAATGTGAAATGTATTATAATAGGACATATTTATTGAAAAACAATTAGTAGGTAGTTTAAATTGTCAGTCCAAGGTCAGTGTCCATCGTCAATAGTCATGACGGTAGTGTCAGGTTCGTAATTGTAGTCTAGTGTGCGTGTGCGCAGTAATTCCTTGTAGATAAAGGCAGATTTACGCGGAGTTCGTGTCCGCTCTGGACTTTCGAAGTCTACTTCGTACAAGCCGAACCTTTGTCTGAAACAATAATTATTTTGAATAGATTTATTATGCCTTGGCCGAGTATAAGGCATTTTTTCTGCGCGTACTCCAGCTCGTAATTTAATTAAACTAGATGTCTCTTTAACTGAGATGACGAACGATCAATTTAAGTATCATATCCAATTTAAACGGTTTTTAATAATTATATGGAACGAATAAAACTATTGCAGGTTTACTGAGGATATAAATAAAACCTTGTAAAGTCAGTCATTAGGAAACCGACTTCAGTTTATCGAAAATCCAAAGATTTCATATCGCATTGTATATCTCTTAAAATTCGTATAGCCTTGAACGAGAGTACTAAACACTCGAACTTTGTCAAATCTTATTTTTGAGGTAGTTGATAAGATAAGTCTGCTTACGTGTAACCCATTATCCATTGAAAGTTGTCCATGAAACTCCACACAGTGTAGCCCACAATATTTGAGCCATCATCGATTGCATCCAGCATAGCATTTAAGTAGTTCCTGTGGTAATCCACTCGGTCATCATCGTCCAAGCCTCTGAACGTTGCGAAACCGTTCTCCGTAATAAAAACATTTGGGTTGTTGTAGCTCGCCCTTATCTCGGTCAGCAGTTCATAAAAACCCCACGGCACACTCTAAAAAATAATGACCTTTTGGTATGTTTTAATCGTTTTGATATGGCAACTATCTTAAAATTTTGATCTTAAAGAGCGGTAATAAAGTCAATTTTTTTGGACACTTTACCTGTAGATAAGACAGGCGACCTGAGTGATATTTTTAATTTCCAATATGTTAATGTAAGATGTTATCATGCTCTGAGCGATAAGGCCGCCAGTTGTTACTTCTTTCTAGTTTTAAGGTTTTCTTCTTTGTTATTTTCTGTTATATTGTGGTAGCAATAAAGAGTTTTTTAATTTTTTCATTCATTCATTCATTCATTCATCATCATTATCATCATCTCAGTCATAGGACGTCCACTGGTGGACATAGGCCCCCCATAGATTTTCATCAAGTTCGGTAGTTGCGGCTTGCATTTTGCGATTATTGTTTTGTCCTTCGCTGAGCTTGCCGGTCCGTGGTCTCCATTCTTGAAGTACAGCTCCATCAGCCATCAGTTCTACGCTCTATATGCCCTGCCCATTGCCACTTCAACTTACTAATTCGCTGGGCTATGTCGGTAAATTTCGTTCCAAACTCAAATAAGCTCTACTAGTCTACATTGGCACAACAAGCACAATTATTACTATTTTGTCTTACTTTCACTATTGCGGATGGTCCATCTTTGGATGTTATCCATTCGTCCTTTTCAAAGTAGTCGCCTTCAATGTCATCGAAATTTAAAGGAGACTGGTGATTTTGGTAAACGGAAGCATTTCTGTAAGCGACTTGTGTGGAATAATGATTCAAACCGAAATAGTCAGACGTGCCTCTAATATAGGCAATTTCTTCAGGTGTGAACTCTGGCAATCTAGACCTGGGAAAACCTTGTAAGGCACTCTTTGTCGCTATTGTTTTCATGATTGGAGGGAAATCACCAGTTTCTGAGAAGATAGGATGAGCGTACTGACCCAACTGAAATATTATATCGGTTTTAGTAACAATAAATACAGCATTACGCTAATTGAAAGTCATAGGTACACATATTGTTTCGATAATTATTTTTAAATTATGCATACATAATTAGAAATTAAAAATTTGAAGTTAAGTAGGTACTGTCAGGTGGGGCCATTGGAAGGATACGACATACGTACTCCTATGTATAGTATAGGGTCATAACTTTATATTAATTTCAGAAATCACGCACCTAGTGAGACTATACAGAATAATAAATAAATAATATGAGACAACTTTCACACACGGTCATCTGGTCCCAAACTAGGCTAGAAGCCTGTACTATGGTAACCTGATGACTGATATACATACGTATATACGCTTATAACACCCAGACACAGATCAAACAGACATGTTCATGTACACAAATGTTTGACCTGGCCGGGGATCGAACCCGGGACCTACGGCACAGAGATCAGAGTTACTACCATCTGTGCCAACCAGACTATCAAAAAAAAAGAATTATTGAAGTTTTTACCATAATCGCTTTAAATGGATTTCTATGCCCATTGAAGACTACCGGAATAATAAACTATGGCCACTAATGTTACATTTACGCTCAACGTCACAATTACCCCTTCTGTTCCTTATGTATTCCTATAAATAATATTTTATTTACCCAAAATTGTAGAGTTATCTCCGTTACATCCAGATCGTTTTCGGACTCGGGTACAAACCACGCGGTACTTAAAGCAATGAAGATAGATCCACCTTGAGATGATCTAAATTCTTCATCATAAATGTGATAAGCCTTTGCGTGTGCCAAAAGCAAATTCTTTGAGCACATGTAATCTCCAACCCCTCCGTAAGAGTACCGAGGCGGCAACATGCCTCTACCATATCCTCGACTGCATACTTCGAAGGGTTCGTTTATAGTTATCCAGTATTTGACTCGATCACCAAATAAGTCGAAGGCGATTCGCGCGTAGTCCGAGAACCAATCGACCATGTTGGGGCTAGCCCAGCCGCCTAAGTCTTGCAGTATCTGTGGCAGGTCCCAGTGATATAATGTGACTAATGGCTGAATATTGTACTTTAACATTTCGTTTATCAGGTTGTTATAGTATTCAACTCCGGCTTCATTGATTTGGTTGGGGAAACCGGTGGGCAAGATGCGAGCCCATGATAGTGAGAACCTGTAAAAATCGAGGCCAAGTTCGCGCATCATTTCCACGTCTCTCTTGTACAGGTGGTAAGAATCAGAGGCGACGTCACCGCTAGATCCGTCGTGCATAATATTTGGAACTTGGTGTGAGAGTGTGTCCCAGATATTTACACCTTTTCCTATGGAGGAGTAAAATGTTAACAATCGAAGTTTCTTCCTTTTTTTTAAAGATCAAATAAAGGAAAACAAACTCCACTTTCCCTTAAGCGATACTCTAACCTAATATTACTTTATCAGGGTTACCTAAAGGGCTTTACATCGAAGTATGTAACTTGTAAATCTGCACAGGGCTGTCACCGTGAGATATGAGCTGATAGAAAGAAGAAAGGATCCTTTAAGGATTTTGACAAAATAGGAAATATCGATTAATTAGTTTTTTTAGACGATTGTGTCAAATTCCCAAAAGGTAGGATGTCCTCTAAAGTAATTTCCCTTGCAACTCTGTACTTCTTAAATCTTGCAAATCATGACAGAATTAAAAAAAAATACATGTTAATTTCTTAAACTAGACTCTGGCTCTGAGAAACTCTTCCAAATAAAATAACGCTTACTATAATATTCGATGAACTTACCATCTTCATTCCAAGCTCCCTCCACTTGGTAGGCGGCTGTCGCAGCCCCAAACATAAATCCATCGGGAAATTTCCTTAAGCTTTGACTGGGTTCGGTTCTTTTATTTGCACATAAAGCAGTCGATGCTAGCGATGCTGCCAATAAAAGACTGCAACAAACATAACATAGTTATGGTACAATACAATGAAAAAACTAATTATCCTTTCCAATAGGATTATTGATGAAACCCGCCTATTTTTTTATAAGGTATGTATTTTATAAAGGAAATTAAATGAACCCTAACCTCATGATAATGCGTTGCCGAGTTTCTTTAGATGCACGTGATTCCATCATCAGACCAGCTCCGTCGTGATTAGATTTTATTAAAAATCTATCCGATTGTTATAATAAATAATACAAATATGTTATTCGTGGGTCAGGTAGGACAATTGCAATACACCACAATTTCTTATTTCGGAAATCCCTACTGGGTGACTGGGGTTAAATAACGCCCTACAGTCTCAACTGTAGGCTGTAGGGCGTTATTAATTTTTTCCATAGATTCCATAAGTAAATGAATCCATTACCAGAGATGGCTAACGTAATAATAAATTATGGCCACCGATTACATTTATTACCACCATCCTCAAAATTACCCCCCCACCTGGACCAAATAATATTTTTATTATTAATCGAGAAATAAAAAAAAAAATTGTATCCAAGTAAAATAAACATCATCACATTTTGCAGTAAAAACTGTGAAAAGTTAATGTTACTTACATAACTGAATAAGAAGAACACATTGTGAAACTACTTTTGGTTTACTGTTATGTCAGTGGTATTACCTATATATAGTCGGCTTATCATCTGTAATCTTTATCTAAAACGATTTTAAAAATACACGCCTTAAGTAGTGTGGTAGTGACTGTAAGTTTTAGACCAGTGCCGATCGAAAATAATTTGCCGAGACCCGGTTCGATCATGAACCACTCTTCAAATTATGGTCATCCTTCTTTCATTCCCACTAATAAAAAAAACATACATTCACGCCTTTTTTTCCCGAAGGGGTAGGCAGAGGTGTACCCAGGACTCAGTTCCATAGTAGATACACCCACATTTCGCCAGTATGTTATTGGTCCCATGAAAGCCTATTACCATCTACCGGGATAATATTATTATAAATGCGAAAGTTTGTGACGCTGGATGGATGGATGGGTTAGATGTATGGGTGGATGTTTGTTACTTTCAACCCAAAACTACTGAACCGATTAGGCTGAAATTCGGTATGGAGATTCTTAGTTTAGACCCTGGAATAACACAAAAGGTACTTTTTATCCTACGGGAACAAATACTCCGTGGGTGAAACCGCGGGGAACGGTCAGTTATAAGCCCGGGAGCTCATAATCGGGAGTAGGCAGTACCGACCAACCCCTACGCCACCGAGGCAGTCTAAGGTATGACCGAATGAAAAGCCGCAATTTCAGATCTTGATGACGGTTGTAACACGGATGCTCGCGAGGCAGATCTCTAGAATATTTTAGAGAACGAAGTTCAACAAAGAACCATGGTTTGATCAAACCGGTTGCGATCGAATTTATTTATATTTTTTATTCTAATACATCATCCACATTATATTCTGGATACGAATCTGGTCTCTGACTGTGGGCCTTATCAGTAAGCTCAAAACAGCGCAACGAGCTATGAAGAGGGCTATGCTCGGGATTTCTCTGCGAGATCGAGTCAGAAATGAGGAGATCCGTAATCGCACGAAAGTTGACAGGGCTCATAGCACGTAGAACTGATGGCCAATGCGGCCGTAAAGTTCTCGAATGGAGACCACGGACTGGCAAGCGCAGCGTAGAACGTCCCCCCACAAGGTGGACAGACAATCTTATAAGTAAGGCAGGAGTACGTTGGATGCAGGCCGCTTACAACCGGATTGGATGGAAATCAAAGGGAGAAGCCTATGTTCAGCAGTGGACGAGATGATGACTGATGGCCTATGGCTGAGATGATGATGATCAACATTATATACATCTTTTATTTATTATTATATGGTTACACTAGCTGTGTTTCGTGGTTTTACCCGCTAAGTCTTCGTTTCCGTGGTCAGGATAAAAAGTACCCTATGTGTTATTTCAGGGTCTAAACTACTACATTTGACAACCTCGTTGGCTTAGAAAGTAGTAACTTTGCTTTCTGTGCCGCAGGCCCCGGGTTCGATCCCCGGAAACATTTGTGTGCATGAACATGTCTGTTTGATCTGAAACTGGGTGTTATAAGCTTATATAAGTATGTTTATCGGTCATCTGGTTACCATAGGCAGGCTAGCCTAGTTTGGGACTAGATGACCGTGTGTGGAAGTTGTCCCATATTATTATTATTACATTCTGAATTTCAGCCCAATCGGTTCAATAGTTTTGGCGTGAAAGAGTAACAAACATCCATCCACTCATCAATCTAACCAAAACTTCGCTAGTTGGCGCTGGAGTCAAGTTAGAACACGCTAGCGTTATTTTCGTCTATTACAAACGTACCTTTTTTTACATTGTACTGAGATTGGAGATTTATAATATTAGTAAGATTATCTATTTCATAGAAATCGCCCTTGTGTTATTTAGGGTCTACGTACGTACAAGTATAACCTACATACAAAATTTTAGCCGAATTGGTTAAGTAGTTTCCGTGTGAAGAGATAACAAATTACACATTCATCTACCTACTAGTGCAATACATCTGTACTATTTGTAGTGCTCAAATAGTAAATCTGCTATAATATACCTTAAATGAAGTGTCATTAATTAATGAAAACTTATATCTTTGAAAGATTCAGTTAAGATAAGTAAGTAGTTCCGTTCCGCTACTAATGAATAATATTTCTCAAGTACCTAAGTGAACATTGTATTCTATTTTGAGAACTAAATACATTCACCCTTCCATCTAAATCTTGAGTTCCATTCCGCAGCATTTTGTAGCATCGCGTAGCACAGCTACGAAAGCGTAGAAAGTAGCACATAGCACATAGCAGTGGACAGAAACATTACCCATCACCTGTTGTTTCAGTAATTATTTGCGCTCGCTGCGACATTGCCAGAACGTAATTAGAATAGTTTGAATTTAGATTATTTTGCGACACATTGTTTTAATTCTGTGTATAATAAACTGTGATTGCGTGATGTAATTAATTGAACGAATAATGTTTAATTAGTATTAGGCACACTTTTGAACAGTTTACATAGTAATTTGAAGTATTTTTAAATATGCAGGTGTAACAATAAGAATGAAAAAATTAGAACTAAGTAATTACTATAGTTATTTTAATTATCTCAATAACTCACTCCTACTCTGAAGAGATTAAACTCAAATTCAATCAATTTAAATTCGATCGCTTAAAGTAAAAGGGAAACTATTCTGCTTCTGCCCTAATCCCACATTAGGTGGGGTCGGCACAGCACGTCCTGTTCCACCTCTCCAGTAATAGGGGGACCCATTATCGACCAATAAATTATTAGAAAATAGTGGTGTAATATAATATAGTTGGTGCATCTACGAGTTAAACTGAACATCTTTAAAAAGACAGAACTGCGATATTCGCAAAAAATGCGACTTTCCATGCAAAGCATTAAATGAGCAGCATCATGCTGGCAAAAAGACAATTATACCAAAAATTACTCTCTACAAACGATTTTTCATTTGATATTTTTGTAGCCAGTCGTCAACCTTAAGTATTTCTTCACCTTTTCGTAACACTTATACAGCATTTATCATTATTTTAAGATGTGTCTATGTATTTTTAGGATTCCGTACCTCAAAAGGAAAAAAGAAACCCTTGTAGGATCACTTTGATGTCCGTCTGTCTGTCAAAACGATTTTTAAACGCTTTTAAATAGTTGAAATTGATATCAACTACTCAGGTTAGCGGTCCCTAGTGGCTGTAAAAAAATCACTATTCCTTCTTTCAAATGTTATGAACATTTTATTGCATATTTCCATACTTTGCGCAAGGAACTAATAGATGGCACTGTATATTCTTGGTATCTAGGTATGGAACCCTGGCTGTTGATGGAAATGGAAATGATGGAAATCAGGCTGTTTTATGACCTATGCTGTTGGCCTCAGGTGGCCTCTGAAGCTTTACTCATTAGGTATATTGTTTCAACTAGCTATCGTGAGGTCCCGGGTTCGATCCACAGGTCAAAGTGTCAGGTACAGGATTACTTCATTAGGAATAATATCTCTGACAGCCTGGATTCTGAAACTGTGCCCGGTAGATAACAATAGGCTTGCCCCCTATTACGTGGGACCAATAACATACTGGTGAAATGTGGGTACACTATGGGACCGATTCCTGTTCACCTCTGCCTACACTTTCGGGAAAGAGTCGTGAGCTATAGCTAATGGTTCTACTCTCTGCAGCAGACACATTCTCTCTGAAATATAAATTCTAAGATTTATAATACTATGGTACATGTTATATTCAATTCAAGATCATTCATGTTTTTCGCAATAATAATCGAGATGGCGCTTTTTCTCATCTTTATAATGACACATCTGAAATTATAGAGAAAGACATAAAGCTACATGGTTAAAAGCAAAAGCTGAGAGTAATAGAGATTTTTTACATGTGTGCACAATATTATAAAAACATGGATATAAGTACAACTTCGGTTCCACACTTTGATAAAAATTTGTGATAGCTACAGTCGCCATCTAGTTCGTTCAATAAAAAATGCTCGGTTCGCCTGGAAGTCTTCTCAACTACCACAAGGAATCTTTGCTATTTTATGCGTATACTCGTACTTCTGCTAAAGGCCTTGAAACAAATTAACTTCGCGGTATAGCTTAAGGTTTTTCATCCGCAATAGTTCTAAAATATTGTGCAATTAATTTATGGAACCAAGTAACTATCTAAGTAGGTACATATAGCAAGTACAGAATAGAGGTGACTCAATTAAAAAATAAGAAAAATGACTTAAAATATGTATAGGCTCAGAAAAAAGAACTGCATCGGATGTCAGCTAGTGATTCAAAAAGTGCCGCTATTTAATCACACTTTCAGAGTTTGTTAAGTGTGAAGAAGTAACAGACAGACAGCCACACTTTCACAACATTTATAATATTAAGTTTTCAGTATTTCTTTATGTTAATTTAGTAATAATTTGTAACGAGCCTTATAAGTATTAATTTTCTAGGTATTTAAAATTGTTATTATAGATATGACTGAAGAATCTAATATCATATTAGTTTCTTGTATACGCAAAATTTTGAAAAAAAAATTGTTTTCATCATCCGGTCTTCATCATCACACCGAGATGGTCTTAACCATCACCACCATTAACTAGGTATTTTTCCTTAGAAAAATACCTAGTCAAATAATTTTGGAAGAAAAAAATACATTTATTGAGACACATTGTTCCTAGGCGTAACACACTGAGGTTAAGTGAGTTCTTATATACCTCTGCTTCTTCTTCTCAGCCGTAGCCTCTAGGTCTAGGTCTGGTAGGCCTCTTTTCCAGGGGGCCGCCTGGGGAAGTACCACACATTTGCCAGTTATTCATCCGCCAAGCAGTAATGTGCAAACATTACTGTGTTCCGGTATGAAGGGCAATGTTACCAGTGAAATTACTGGGCATGATGAGTTTTAACAACTCATATCTCAAGGTGACAGGCGCAGTGCAGTTCCGCGCAGAATTTAGAATTTTAGAACACTGGGTGGCACTGTGTCTGATATGGGCAATCATGGTGCTTACCATCAGGCACCTGATTTGGTCGTCTTGTCACTATCATAAAAAAAAGCAAGTTCACTGCTGAAAATAGGCCTGTCTATATCTTTATAGAGAGGCCTTACCTCTTGGTAAGGTTTGCCAATACTCGCCTCGCTTGGCAGGCAGGTTGGCGAGCGCAGTTTGGTAAATTTTACGTAGAGGACGCTGCTGCCCATCCTCTGGATCTGACAACCCTTAGCCGGCTCTTACGGCAACCACGGGTAAAAGGGGGAGGTACTATTCTATTGCAAGTACTCCACGGCGGGTTTTTACCTTTTGAGGTACGGAAACCTTAAAACGGAGGAAATAAAAATAGAATAGAATAATACTTTATTGCATACCAAATTAAATAACAAGGTTAGAAATAACGACACAAAAAATATATATCACGGTAAACAACCGGCGGTCTTATCGCATAAAGCAATCTCTTACAGACAACCTGGGGATGGAAAAGGAGAGTTAAAACATTAAATGACGGAGGTGTGCAATAAGTAGATACGTAATAATACCTAATAGTTATCTCCCTGTCATTCTATGTCTATGTCTATGCATGATACTGCATGATAATGGCCGTGAACAGTCAGTACAAATGGACTAAGTAAGTACCTACATTAAGAAGATAAGATACTATCGATACCAAAAAAACGATTGAGGAAGTAGTTGATAAACTTAAAAATAATATGGCATATACGTATGTGAAATCGACATATTGTCCTATTGACCTATTGTTCTATTGTCCTAATCTACCTATTGCAAATATAATATATCATTATCCTATTACTTTTATTCTACTTTAACCGTAATAAAACCAACAAGATGTGTGATTTTGACGTATGGTATGTAGGTCCTATCTAATTAATTATATATTAAGCATATATTTTTTAACCATTTATTTCTATAATTATAGGAATTTTCTATGTTTGAATGCAAATAATTGTTTATGAATTATAAGGAATTATCTCTATGACAGCCTGGAGTCTGAAACTGTGCCCAGTGGATGGCAACAGGCTTGCCACTTATTACATGCGAGACCAATAACATGCTAGCACAATGTGGGTGTACCTTTGTACCTATTATGGGACTGAGTCCTGGGTACCTCTGCCTACTCCTTCGGGAAAAAGGCGTGATTGTATGTTATACTAGTGTAGCCTATATCTATACTAGAGTAGCCCAGCGGCTTTGCCCGCTCGCAATTATGAAATATGGAAACATTGACGCTCTTTTTGAACCCGTTAGAGCGAGAATTTTCAAAAATCTTTACTAGCACACGTCTAGATAACGAAAAGAACCTACATTTTTTTACTTTCAAGATTCAAGTTTCTAGGATCAGTGGTTTGGGCACTGCGTTGCATGTTAGTGAGTAAGTATAAATCAATATATTTATTTTTCAATTATAATATGTATAGGCAATAATTGTTGTGTATCGTAAAATTGAACTAATTATTAGTTAACATAAAGCATGAAATCAAAGGGATATGACATATCTACAAAGATGTTATTTACTTATTTAATCTAACAAGTACTAACAGTTTATATATTCATTTCCTTTCCTTCATTTCCTCTTAAAATATTATAGAGTTGTAGAGAAAGCGCTATCTGAAATAGGGCTCAATATGTATAAGTTTAAATTTTGCGATTTAGTGCGAACCTTTGGAAAAATTTATGTCGGAACAACCTCAAGCAACAACAACCTCAAGCGTATGCAAATGTCATGCACGAAGAACCTATTTCCATGAATCCCGCTAGATGTCACTAAACTGAAGCATGTAACCATTTGCATGTAGGGGTTGTAACCTGAGAAATTTTTAAATCAAAATCAGTAGACTCTTTCTAGATGGCGCTTTTTCTGCTAAGCTCTTTTGTTTTTTCAGAGAATGGAACATCCTAAAATACGTTACGTCTTCAGATATAACTATTATCCCATCAAAACATTTTCATATAAAATGTTGCCAAGACGAGACCATAATATATATGCCTCGTACTCAAAAAGTTATCAGAGTCAAGCTCTATAAGCCCTAACTTCACAAACTCTACACCTTAGTCAAAATATGTGGCATGGAATTCTGGAGTGGCGGGAGGTGGCGCAGGACAGACCGAGCTGGAGAAACTTATTATCGGAGGCCAAAACCCACTTTGGGTTCTTGCGCCAACCCAGTAAGTATAAGTAAGTAAGTAAGTTTATTTGCCAAAATTTTGAGTGATACATGATTTTCAGTGGACTCCGCACCCTAGTGCGGAGTGAAAACTGAAAACAGACACTGAAAACAGGCTGATATCGCGGTATCAGGCTGATATAGAGGTATCGCGGGGGGTCGTTACACGGTTACCGACAACGATTACTTATAGAATAATAAACAGTTATTTAATTAAAGGTAGTATCTCGTACTGCGCGTCTGCGTCTGCTATGTTCAGCAATATGGGTTTTGTGTGTGTGAGCGTGTGAGGGTGTGTGGGCGTGGGCGGGAGGGTACGTGTAGGTAGGTGTGTGTATGTCCTTATTTTTGGACGATCAGCAAAGATTCTGTTGCATCGTAGTCCAGCGTGAGGAGCCATCTTCTTATCTTTTCTTTGCCGCCGCATGTAGGTATAGAGCTACCCGTGAGGTTACAATGTTTTATTACGCGTCTATATATGTAAGGAACCGCGTGATGGCTGAATCTCCTAGCATATGCAGATTTTACATCTGGAACTGGTATTTTCTACTAGTATTGTTTGATGGACTTGCCTGCGACGGGAGTCTGGGTTGGATTTTATGTACGATAATGCGCTTTTTGTATAAGGAGTTGACGGACAGTCAATGCTTCTGCTTCCTTATGTAATTCCCTTGTTGAATATCTGTAGGGTTTACGGAAAATAACCTTAAGGATTGATCTCTGTGCCCTTTCTGCCTTAATCATAAAGGTCTTCGTGGTTTTGCCCCATGACAAGATGCAATAGCTTAGATTAGATTGACAGAGTGCTGCATAGACCATCATGAGCAGCTAAAATAGCATTTCCTTTGATTGGGAAATCAGTATCGTAGGACTATCGTCGCACTATAGTGGACAATAACAACTTAAATTTCTCACTTAAAGCATTCAAAACGGGAGGTGTCAAAGCAAAGCCCGCCTTCTGCCGAGGTACCTACATGAACAATTGGTTCACATACTTACCCAGCCTCATTTGTCTTTGTTTTGTATTGCGTTCACTTGTTAAACTCAAACTCAAACTCAAACAGATTTATTCAAATAGGTCATAATCTGACACTTTTGTACGTCAATGAAGATACAGTACTGAGTCTACCGTGCGTTCGGAAAGATACCTCTACAAGAAGAACGCACAAGAAACTTGTAGGGCTTAATTTTTTCAACAGATAGTTTCACAATATTTGGTTTGCTTACATTCATTTTCTTTGAAGGTGCCGCGAGGCGACTATGCAGAAGTTTCCAGGCATCTTTGTCCTCTATGTACTGGTTGACTTTATAGTATGCCTTCTTTAGTAAAGTAGATTTTATATAGGTTTTGAATTTACCCTCTGAGAGCCCAGTTATCTCTTTTGGGATTTTATTATAGAAACGTACACTATTTCCTAAGAATGTCTTTTTATTTGTTTTAGATAATCTAAAGCTAGGTACAGCTATTTTGTCTTTATTCCTAGTATTAAAATTATGAAGGTCACTATTTAATTTTAATTTATGTAAATTTTTACGCACATACATGATGTTCTCATAAATGTATAAGGATGGTAGGGTCAGTATGTTTATTTCTTTAAATAATTCCCTCAGGGATTCGCGTGGACGCATCTCATAGATGGCACGAATCGCACGTTTTTGTAGTATAAAGATAGTTTCTATATCTGCAGCTGACCCCCACAACAGAATCCCATAAGACATCAAGCTATGGAAATATGCAAAGTACACTAATCTCGCCGTGGCTACATCTGTTAGTTGCCTAATTTTATAAACCGCGTAAGCTGCAGAGCTTAGTTTCCCTGAGAGCTCGGTGATATGAGTGCTCCATTGCAGTTTAGAGTCTATATTTATGCCAAGGAACAAAGTTGCATTGTCAATATTGAGTCTTTCACCGTCAAGAACTATGATTGGTTTTTTTTTTTTTTTTTTTTTTTTATGATAGTGAGTGACAAGACGAGCTAATCAGGTGCCTGATGGTAAGCATCATGATTGCCCATATCAGACACAGTGCCACCCAGTGTTTTAAAATTCTGCGCGGCACTGCACTGCGCCTGTCACCCTGAGATATGAGTTGTCGAATCTCAACAAGCCCAGTAATTTCGCTGGTTCTATACTTCTGACGTTAGGCAACGAAAATTTCAAACATTTAGTCTTTTTCGCATTCAATAACAGATTGTTTGCTGTGAACCATCTGGATATACTTGCTAAAGTATTATTAACATGTACTAGTGAAGTATCCTTCCTATCAACTTTAAAAATCAATGACGTATCATCGGCAAATAGAACTATATCTGCTAGACCGTGGACCATGTAAGGCAAATCGTTAATATATGCCAAAAACAGGAAAGGACCCAAAATTGATCCCTGTGGGACTCCCATCTTGACAGGAGAACTAGCAGATGTGATACCATTGACGCTAACCTTCTGCTGCCTACTAGACAAGTATGATTCCACCAGGTTGAGGGCATTCCCATGAATTCCATATAATTCTAACTTGCGCAGTAACGTGCAGTGTTCTACACAGTCGAATGCTTTGGAAAGGTCACAAAACACTCCAATGGCATCCTGTGAACTCTCCCAAGCCTCAAAGACAAGAGTCATGAGATGACAGCCTGCATCGGTTGTTGATCTGCATTTGGTGAAACCATACTGGTTTGAATGCAATATTCTATTTCTATTGAAATGTGACAGCAGTTGGTTTAGCATCAATTTCTCAAAGATTTTACTTAATACTGGCAAAACAGAGATTGGCCTATAGTTTGAGGGATCTGTCTTACTTCCCGATTTAAAGATAGGAGTGATTTTACTTATTTTCATTAGTTCTGGAAACGTGCCTTTATCTATGCATAGGTTAAATAAGTCTGCTAAGTAAGGAGCAATTGTGTTTATTATAGAATCTATTATAGTTACATTCAGTCATCGCATTTTCTACATCAGTTGCGTGTTGTGTGCTGTATGAATGAATGAAAACTCTTTATTGGTAGTCAGAGCGATCGCTTCCAGGCAATCATGCAGGGAAGGGACCTACATATTTATTTTCGTCCCTTACTACTACTACTTTACTGTACCTACTTATTCACCTCAACCCCTCAATTAATAAAGGAAGGAACGCTTAGTATTTTCAGCACTCTAAAGTATTAAGTATGTTTATTCTAAAGATATCGGTGGTGTAGTGGGCGCAAACTCGACTGCCGAACATGAGGTTGCCTGTTGTTAAATATATTGGATTTTTCTGTTATTCCAATAGTGCCAATAACATAGGTACTCGCAAAATGAGGGTGTACCTACCTACTATGGGACTGAGTCCTGGGTACACCTCTACCCCTTCGGGAAAAAAGCGTGATTGTATGTTATGTGTTATGTATGTAAAGATATAATACCATAATATTATAGGTATGGGATAAAAGACCTGCTATGTTTTTTTATAAAAATAATTCTGCCTTACTTACCTACATTATAATTTTTTTTCAAAAACTTTAGTCTAAAATTTTGCTAGATACTTACCTATCATTCAGAATCTTAACTTTCTAAGATTAGTCAAGGTTACCTCTTACAAAGGAATGTTTTAAAATCAATCCACACTTAGTCATTTGTCTGAAATAGAAGATTCGACAAAAACATACTGACGTGCGTTTTCAGTTGGCAGAATCCCACAACAAAATAGCTGTGGTATTCGCTTATGCCAGGTGTTGCCAGGTTCGTTGTAAAGAATATTGTAGAATACATACATACAGTCACGCCTTGTTCCCGGTGGGGTAGGCAGAGACTATTTCCCTCCACTTGCTACGATCCTGACATACAACTTTCGCTTCGTTCACTTTCATGACATTTTTAATACATGCTCGTCGGTTGTAGATACTTTTGACTTGGGCTTTCCTAAGAACAACGTCAACTTGTTCATGAAAAGTACGCCTAGGTTGACCGCTACCGACTTGGCCATTCACACTAGCCTTATAAATCTCTTTTGTTAATCTCCTTTCATCCATCCTCTCCACATGTCCAGCATTCCTTTCTCTATCTTTGTCACTACGTCTTCTACCACGCCACAGCGTTCCTTTATTGCACGATTCCTCATTTTGTCCATCAAGGTCACTCCAGTCATACTTCGCAGGCTTCTCATCTCCACAGCATTAATCTTACTTTCATGCTTCTTCTGCCAGACCCAACATTCACTACCATACATAAGTGTAGGGATCAGTACCCCTCTATGGACAGCCAGTCGTGCCTTTTTAGACACTTTCTGACTGTTTATAAAGGTATGCAACGCCCCATTCACTTGATTTCTTGCCAACACTCTTCGTTCAATATCACAGTCATATTTTTCACTTGTTCCACTTTATCTCCACTAATCAGAATATTGAAAACTGTCATACTTTCTTCTCTTTCAAAGACCATAACTTTCGTCTTGCTTACATTCACTTTCATTCCTTTGCTTGGTAAAGCAGCATTCGTTATATCAACCATCGCTTGCAACTCCTTCTCCTACGATGCCTGATCATCAGCGTATAGGAGGCATTTGACGGTCAACCCGTATATACTTATGAGTTATCATTCCATTACTATTTTCCATCCCGTTTCTGATTGCAACTGCCAATAACTGAATGCATTCATGCAGCCTATTTTAGTAGATTTTTGCCAATCAATTTTATAAAACCAACCAACTTTATAGAAACCAAATAAATAATACTCAGTTGCTACAGTCGGCAACTAAATATTCATCTTCATCTTTATCATCTTTATGCCATTTCGTAAGAAATTTTAGAACATTACGATACGTGGGCGTAAAGTAGTAGAATCTTGAACGGCGTGAAGTTAGCTAAACTAAACTAATCGCCGCTAAACGCCGCGCAAGAATGAACTCGTGGACAGCCTCGTTGGCTCAGATGGTAGTAACTCTGCTTTCTGTGCCGCAGGCCCCGGGTTCGATCCCCGGCCAGGTCAAACATTTGTGTGCATGAACATGTCTGTTTGATCTGTGTCTGGGTGTTATAAGCTTATATAAGTATGTATATCAGTCTTCTGGTTACCATAGTACAGGCTTCTAGCCTAGTTTGGGACCAGATGACCGTGTGTGGAAGTTGTCCCATATTATTTGTCCCATATTAACTACTGGGGGCCAAAGTATCGTATATTATTGTATAGCACGTGTTACAGAAACCCGCTTCCTCTTTGATTTATTTAAAAGAGAAATATTGCATTAATATACATTGAAGAAACAAAAGAGAATTATAGATATACATACATAGGTTCTCTCGAATCGGAAGACACGACTATTAAATAATTATTCACTTGATTAACTAATTTAATACACAACACAAAAACACAATCTATTATACACTAAAATGGTAATGTGATATTCACATGAACCCATTTTTAGCGAATAATTGCAAACTACTAGGGCATGGTCCCGGGAAGTCTCGGTATCAAAAGTCCCGGGAAGTCTCGGAAATTTGATGGCGATGATACTCAAAACCGAATTTCCCGGGACTTCGATACTTTCGAGACGTTTGGCCATTGTACTAATAAATTCACACTTCACCCTTCTTTATTTATATTTTTCGTGTTTTAGTAGCTAATACTAATTTATTTTAATGATTTAATGATCTAGAAGTTAGTAGTAGTAGTTAGTAAAATACATATTTTATATTATAGTAAGTGTAAAAAATGCTACGGAATGATAATACCTTATATAAATCAGTTTTATCACAATAACAGTCCTTGTGATTTAAAAGCTAATCATAGTTTAAAACAATTTGAAATTAAAGGATTTCTTTAGGTATATTGGCAATCGGAAGTCGATATAATCTACCCAATCTTAATATCTAAACAAGTATTTAACATAACATTTGTGCAGGACGATTAAACTAGCCTCTATCTAGAAATAAGTTCATAAAATACTTGTTATTTTTAATTCATTATTACTTACAAGTATTAAACGAACTTATTTCTAGTTTAATCGTCCTGCATAAGTATATTCTTTTGTCTTGTTATGTTATGTTATGTTATTGATGTTCCGAATGGCGCCTAAATGATTTTGTACATAAGTATTTAGATTTAAGTATATATATATTTATTTATTTACATTTTATTATAGATTTTATAATAATATACGAAAAAATAATTCACAACAGACTTAAACTGGTCAACCTTTTATTTCCCTACCTTTTATTGGAATTTGCTTCCCTAAGCTATCTTTCTAAATTTTAGATATAATATTTCAAAACTATTCAAGTTAGGTATTCTATAATATTGATGTTAGTTTTGTTATTGGCACTGGTACCTAATTAAAGTAGATTTACAAAACAAAATGTGAAATATTTAATAATAGGATACATTTGTTGAATAAAATTAGTAGGTAGTTTAAATTGTCATGTAATAAAATATTAGGTACAAAATATATAGTAATATCGTACCGTAGGAACTACCCATGGTCAGTGTCCATCTTCAATAGTCATGACGGTAGTGTCAGGTTCGTAATTGTAGTCTAGTGTGCGTGTACGCAGTAACTCCTTGTAGATAAAGGCAGATTTACGCGGAGTTCGTGTCCGCTCTGGACTTCCGAAGTCTACTTCGTACAAGCCGAACCTTTGTCTGAAACAATAATTATTTTGAATAGATTTATTATGCCTTGGAGAATATAAGGCATTTTTTCTGCGCGTACTCCAGCTCGTAATTTAATTAAACTAGATGTCTCTTTAACTGAGATGACGAACGATCAATTTAAGTATCATATCCAATTTAAACGGTTTTTAATAATTATATGGAACGAATAAAACTATTGCACGTTTACTGAGGATATAAATAAAACCTTGTATAGTGAATCATTAGGAAACCAACTTTAGTTTATCGAAAATCAGAAGATTTTATATCGCATTGTGTATCTTAAGATTCGTATAGCCTTGAACGAGAGTACTAAACACTCGAACTTCGTCAAATTTTATTTTTGAGATAGTTGATATGATAAGTCTGCTTACGTGTAACCCTCTCTCCATTGAAAGTTGTCCATGAAACTCCACACAGTGTAGCCAACAATATTTGAGCCATCATCGATTGCATCCAGCATAGCATTTAAGTAGTTCCTGTGGTAATCCACTCGGTCATCATCGTCCAAGCTTCCGTACGTTGCGAAACCGTTCTCCGTAATAAAAACATTTGGGTTATTGTAGCTCGCCCTTATCTCGGTCAGCAGTTCATAAAAACCCCATGGTACACTCTAAAAATAATGATTTTAGGTATTTTTGAATCGTTTTGTTGAAACCTGGCAACTCCTTTAAAATTTTGATTATAAAGAGCGGTAATTAAGTCATATTTTTGGACCCCTGTCTTACCTGCAGGTATACCTGCAGGTAAGGCGACCTGAATAATGTTTTAGTTACAATATGTTAATGTAACATAAAATTGTAAATAACTGTGTAACAGTTTTTAAGATGTTATCATCAATATCATCATCTCAGTCATAGGACGTCCACTCGTGAACATAGCCTCCCCCTAGATTTCCATCCAGTCCGGTAGTTACGGCTTGCATTTTTGCGGTTTTTGTTTTGTCGTCTGTCCACCATGTGTGTGAACGTCCTACGATGAGCTTGCCGGACCGAACGGTCTCCATTCTAGAAGTACAAGCCCATCAGCCATCAGTTCTACGTGCTATATGCCCTGCCCATTGCCACTTCAACTTACAAATTTGCTGGGCTATGTCAGTAAATTTCGTCCCAAACTCAAATAAGCGTTATTAGTCTTCATTGGCACAAAAAGCAATATTATTATTATTATTTCGTCCTACCCGCACAGCAGTGGATGGTCCATCTTTGGATGTTATCCATTCGTCCTTTTGAAAGTAGTTGCCTTCTACGTCATCGAAATATAAAGGAGTCTGGTGATTTTGGTAAACGGAAGCATTTCTATAAGCGACCAGTGTGGAATAATGATTTAAGCCGAAGTAGTCAGACGTCCCTCTAATATAGGCAATTTCTTCAGGTGTGAACTCCGGCAATCTAGACCTGGGAAAACCTTGTGAGGCACTTTTTGTCGCTACTATTGTTTTCATGATTGGAGGGAAATCACCAGTTTCTGAGAAGATAGGATGAGCGTACTGACCCAACTGAAATATTATATCGGTTTTAGTAACAACAAATACAGCATTATTCTAATTGAAAGTCATAAGTACCTACACACACATATTGTTAAACGATGCAAACATAATTAGATATAAAATGTTTGAAGTTAAGTAGGTACTGTCAGGTGGAGCCATTGGAAGGATACGACATACGTACTCCTATACTTTATATGTATATATATATATATATATATATATACATATACTAGCTACGCTCCGCGGCTTAACCCGCGTAGACATCGTTCCCGTGGGAATATGGGGAAAAAAGTACCCCATGTGTTATTCCAGGGTCTAACCTACCTACGTACTGAATTTCATTTCAATCGGTTCAGTGGAGTCATCGCCGTGGAGTTACCGGCTTTAGAATTGTGTTCCACCCTCTCTACCCGTGGTTGCCGTAAGAGCCGGCTAAGGGTTAACAGATCTAGCGGACGGGCAACAGCGTCCTCTGCAAAAAACCATTGAACTGCGCTCGACAACCCGCCTGCGAAGCGTGTTGAGTATTGCCAAACCTCAAATGGAGGAGGCCTATGTTCAGTAATGAATTGCCAATGGCTGAGATGATGATGATGATAGTATAGGTTCATAATTTTATACTAATTTAAGAAATCTTGTGAGACTATAGAGAATTATTGAACTTTTCGCCATAATCCCCTTAAATGGATTTCTATTCCCTGAGAAGACTACCGGAATAATAAACTTACTAACTAAACTATAAATAATAATTAACTTACCCAAAATTGTAGCATTATCTCCGTTACGTCCAGATCGTTTTCGGACTCTGGTACAAACCAATCGGCACTTAAAGTAATGAAGATAGATCCACCTTGAGATGATCTAAATTCTTCATCATAAATGTGATAAGCCTTTGCGTGTGCCAAAAGCAAATTCTTTGAGCACATATAATCTCCAACCCCTGAGTAAGAGTACAGAGGCGCCAACATGCCTCCACCATATCCTCGATAGCATACTTCGTAGGGTTCGTTTATAGTTATCCAGTATTTGACTCGATCGCCAAACAATTCGAAGGCGATTCGCGCGTAGTCCGAGAACCAATCGACCATGTTGGGGCTAGCCCAGCCGCCTAAGTCTTGCAGTATCTGTGGTAGCTCCCAGTGGTATAATGTGACTAATGGCTGAATATTGTACTTTAACATTTCGTTTATTAGGTTGTTATAGTATTCGACTCCGGCTTCATTGACTTGGTCGGGGAAACCGGTGGGCAAGATACGAGCCCATGACAGTGAGAACCTGTAGTAATCGAGACCAAGTTCTCGCATCATCTCCACGTCTCTCTTGTACAGGTGGTAAGAGTCAGAGGCGACGTCACCGTTCGATCCGTCCTGGATAATATTTGGAACTTGGTGTGTGAGTGTGTCCCAGATATTTTCACCTTTTCCTATGGAGGAGTAATGTGTTCACAATCGAAGTTTCTTCGTTTTTTTTATATTAGCAAATAAACGAAAAGAAACTTGACTTTTCCTTAAGCGATACGCTAACCTAATATTACTTTATCAGGGTTAACCAAAGGAGTTCACATCGAAGTATGTAACTTGTAAATCTGCAAAAGGCTGTTACCGTGAGGTATGAGCTATTAGAAGATATCCTACCTTTAAGGATTTTAACAAAATAGGATATAAAGATACTGAAAAACTTATTTAGTTTTTCAGACGATTGTGTCAAATTTTCTAAAGGTATGTCCTTTTAAGTAATTTCTCTTGCAACTCTGCACTTCGAAATCTTGTGAATCATTACAGATTAAAAAAACATGGTATATTACTTAAACTAGACTCTGGCTCTAAGAAACTCTCCCAAACAAAAACGCTTAAGAACTTACCATCTTCATTCCAAGCTCCCTCCACTTGGTAGGCGGCTGTCGCAGCCCCAAACATAAATCCATCGGGAAATTTCCTTAAGCCTTGACTGGGATCAGTTCTTTTACTTGCACATAAAGCAGTCGATGCTAGCGATGCTGCTAATAAAGCACTGCAACAGAAATAACATAGTTACGCTTTAATGAAAATACTAATCAGCTTTTCCAGTAGGATTATTGATGAAACAAGCCTTATAAGGTATGTATTTTTATAAAGGAAATTAAAAGAATCCTAACTCCATAGGGTTACGTCAATGCGTTGCCGAGTTTCTTTGAATGTACGTGATTCCATCATCAGACCAGCTCCGTGATTTCCTTAAAAATCTATCCGATTGTAAATAATAAAAAAATGTTATTCGTGGGTCAGGTGGGACAATTGAATAACACAATAATTTCTTATTTGGGAAATTCCTACTGGGTTAAATAACGGCCTACAGTCTTAACTGTGAATCCATTTCCAGAGGAGTTGCGAAATAATAAATTATGGCCACCGACTACATTTACCACCATCCTCAAGTGCACTTGGACGGTAAGGTCGGAGTGCGGTAATTGCACTTGGACCAAATAATACTTTTATTAATATCCGAAAAATATAGAAAATTATCCAGGTAAGTTATAAACATCACATTTTGCAGCAAAAACAGTGAAATATTAATGTTACTTACATAACTAAATAAGAAGAACACATTGTGAAATTACTTTTGGTTTACTGTGTTATCAATGATATTTATTACCTTATATATATAGTCGGGTTATCATCGGCAATCTTTACCTTAACCGATTTTTAAAATATATGTAGTCACACCAACCTACATTAAGTACCTAGTGTGGCAGTGACTGTAAGCTTAGGATCTGTGCCGATCGAAAATATTTTGTTGAGACCCGGTTTGATCATGAACCACTCTTCAAATTATGGTAATCCTTGTTTCAATCCTACTAACACTTATTATGAATGCGAAAGACGATGGATGGATGGAGTAGATGTATGGGTGGATGTTTGTTACTCTTTCACGCCAAAACTACTGAACCGATTGGGCTGAAAATCGGTATGGAGATACTTAATTTAGACCCTGGAATAACACATAGGGTACTTTTTATCCTACGGGAATGAATACTCCGCGGGGAACAGCCAGTCTGATATAAAAGATACAAATAATTCGGTTGTAGTGTAGGTTTTCCTTTTTATGATAGTGAGTAACAAGACGAGCAAATCAGGTGTTTGATGGTAAGCATCTTGATTGCCCATATCAGACACAGTACTACACAGTGTTTTAAAATTCAAAATTCTGCGCGGCACTGCACTGCGCCTGTCAGCCTGAGATATTAGTTGTTGAATCTCATTATGCCCAGTAATTTTGCTGGTAACATTGCCCTTCAGACCGGTACACAGTAATGTTTGCACATTACTGCTTGGCGGATGAATAACTGGCAATGGTGTGGTACTTCTCCAGGCGGCCCAGGCAAGAGCCTTGTTTCGCGATATCAGCGTTGACTCAATAGTAGAAATTGCTAGATCATTAAAAACAACCTTGTGCCACAAAATGACATATGATTCTTAGACAGACAGCAGGTACGAGACGTATCACTCAATAGCTGATAAAACTAATCTTACTCTTAAAATACCGCGTTTTCCTTTTTCCTTCTTTGATATGGCAACATAATTTATTGAGCAAAACAATTGTAATAAGTAAATTAATTACTTTCATGAAAAAACAAAACGTAAATAACAAATATTATAGCCTCGTACGTTGCCGTTCATAGAAATCGCCCTTGTGTTATTTAGGGTCTACGTACGTACAAGTATACCTATATACAAAATTTTAGCCGAATTGGTTTAGTAGTTTCCGTGTGAAGAGATAACAAATTACACATTCATCTACCTACTAGTGCAATACATCTGTACTATTTGTAGTGCACAAATAGTAAATCTGCTATAATATACCATAAATGTAGTGTCCTTAATTAATGAAAACTTATATCTTTGAATGATTTAGTTAAGACAGTTAAGATAAGTAAGTAGTTCCGTTCCGCTACTAATGCATAATATTTCTCAAGTAAGTGAACATTGTATTCTATTTGAGAACTAAATGTCTTATCCATTCATTCGCCCTTCCATATAAATCTTGACTTTCATTCCGTAGCATTTCTAAGCATCCCGTAGCATAGCTACGAAAGCGTAGAAAGTAGCACATAGCAGTGGACAGAAACATTACCCATCACCTGTTGTTTAGTAATTATTTGCGCTCGCTGCGACATTGCCAGAACATAATTAGAATAGTTTGAATTTAGATTATTTTGCGACACATTGTTTTAATTCGGTTTATAATAAACAGTGACTGCGTGATGTAATTAATTGAACGAATAATGTTTAATTAGTATTAGGCATACTTTTGAACAGTTTATATAGCAAATTAAAATGTTTTAAATAGGCAGGTGAATAATAAGAATGAAAAAATTAGAACTAAGTAATTACTGTAGTTATTTTAATTATCACAATAACTCACTCCTATTCTGAAGAGATTAAACTCAAATTCAATCAATTTGAATTCGATCGCTTAAAGTAATAGGGAAACTATTCTTCTTCTGCCCTAATCCCACATTAGGTGGGGTCGGCACAGCACGTCCTGTTCCGCCTCTCCAGTAATAGGGGAACCATTATCGACCAATAAATTATTAAATTTATTATAAAATAGTGGTGTAATACAATATAGTTGATGCATCTACTATATAGTCAAACTGAACAACTTTTAAAAGACAGAATTGCGATATTCGCAAAAAATGCGACTTTCCATGCAAAGCATATGAGCAGCATCATGCTGGCAAAAAGACAAATATATACCAAAAATTACTTTACACAAACTATTTTTCATTTGATATTTTTGTATAAGCCTTAACTATTTCTTCACCTTTTCGTAACACTTGTACAGCATTAATTATTATATTGTCCGTCTGTCAATCAAGACGCTTTTTAACCGCATGCACGCGTTTAAAATGTTGATAAAGTTGAAATTAATATCAACTACTCAGATCTGCGGTCCCTTGTGGCTGTATAAAAAACATCCTTCTTAGTTAACGCAATCAAAAGTTATGGCCATTTTATTGCATATTTCCATACTTTGCGCAAGGAACTAATAGATGGCGCTGTATATTCTTGGTATCTAGGTATGGCTACACTATGCATATATACGTATGCTCTAACAATTTATTTATATTGATCTCAATAAAGCTATCAACTTAGACATCAGGTTGTTTTTATTACCTATGCTGTTGGCCTCAGGTGGCCTCTAACGGTTTAGACATTAGGTATATTTCGACACAAAAGAGTAGAAAATAATGAGGGCGCCACTGTCTCTTACTAGAGTAAAAACAATTTAATCAACACATACACTTCAAATTAGTTCCATTTCTACTCTTTTGTGTCGAGCTATATATTGTTTCAACTAGCTATCGTAAGGTCCCGGGTTCGATCCCTAGGTCAGGCAAAGTGTTAGGTATAGGATTACTTCATTAGGAAATATATCTCTGACTGTAACAGTAGGCAGACTCTGTAACAGTAGGCTTGCCCCCTATTACATGGGACCAATAACATACTGGCGAACGTGGGTACACTATGGGACTGAGTCCTGGGTACACCTACCTACACCTTCGGGAAAGAAGCGTGATTGTAAGTATGTTAGTTATGTAATGCTATGTAGCTATAGCTAATGGTTCTACTCTCTGCAGCAGGATCATTCTCTCTGAAATATAAATTTTAAGATTTATCATACTTAGATACATGTTATGTTCAATTCTAGATCATTCATGTTTTTCGGAAAATTAATCGAGATGGCGCTTTTTCTCATCTTTACATTAACACATCTGAAATTATAGAGAAAGACATAAAGCTACACGGTTGAAAGCAAATAATGTTGAGAGTAATAGAGATTTTTCACATGTGTGCAGAATATTATAAAAACATGCATATAAGTACAACTTCGGTTCCACACTTTGATAAAAATTTGTGATAGCTACAGTCGCCATCTAGTTTGTTGATCAAGAACTGCTCGGTTCGCCTGTAAGTCTTCTCAACTACAACAAGGAATCTTTGCTATTTTATGCGTCTACTTCAGCTAAAGGCCTTGAAACAAAGTAACTTCGCGGTATAGGTTAAGGTTTTTCATCCGCAAAAAATATTGTGCAATTAATTTATGTAACCAAGTAACTATCTAAGTAGGTACATATCGCACGTGCAGAATAGAAGTGACTCAATTTAAAATACGAAAAATGACTTAACGTATATACCTTTATACATACGTTACATAAACATAAACATACATTCACGCCTTTTTCCCGAAGGGGTAGGCAGAGGTGTACCCAGGACTCAGTCCCATACATACGTTAAGTCTCAGAAAACAAAACTGCATCGGATGTCGGCTAATGATTAAAAAGTGCCGCTTTTTAATCACACTTTCAGAGTTTTTAAGTGTGAAGAGGTAACAGACAGACAGACACACTTTCACAAGATTTATAATATTAAGTTTTGAGTATTTCTTTATGTTAATTTAGTATTAATTTGTAACGAGATTTATGAGTATTAATCTTCTAGGTATTTAAAATTGTTATTATACTCGTAGATATGACTGAAAAATCTAATATCATATTAGATTCTTGTATACGCAACATTTACAAAAAATATTTGTTTTAAAATCCGGTCTTCATCATCACACCGAGATGGTTAAGGAAAAATACCTAGTCAAATAATTTTGAAAGAAAAAAATACATTTATTGAGACACATTGTTCCTAGGCGTAACACATTGAGGTTAAGTGAGTTCTTATATACCTCTTCTTCTTCACAGCCGTAGCCTCTAGGTTTAGGTCTGGTAGGCCTCTTTTGCAGGGGGCCGCTTGGGGAAGTACCACACATTTGCCAGTTATTCATCCGCCAAGCAGTAATGTGCAAACATTACTGTGTTCCGGTATGAAGGGAAATGTTAACAGCGAAATTACTGGGCATGATGAGATTCAACAACTCATATCTCAAGGTGACATGCGCAGTGCAGTGCCGCGCAGAATTTTGAATTTTAAAACACTGGGTGGCACTGTGTCTGATATGGGCAATCATGGTGCTTACCATCAGGCACCTGATTTGGTCGTCTTGTCACTATCATAAAAAAAGCAAGTCCACTGCTGAAAATAGGCCTCCCTATAAAGAGGTAAGGTTTGCCAATACTCGCCACGCTTGGCAGGCGGGTTGGCGAGCGCAGTTTGGTAAATTTTACGTAGAGGACGCTACTGCCCATCCTCTGGTTCTGACAACCTTTAGGCGGCTCTTACGGCAACCACGTGTAGAAAGGGGGAGGTACTATTCTATAGCCGGTACCCCACGGGTTTTTACCTTTTGAGGTAAGGAACCCTAAATACGGAGGAAATAAGTTATCTCCCTGTCATTATATGTCCATGTCTATGCATGATACTGCATGAAACTGGCCGTGAACAGTCAGTACAAACGGACTAAGTAAGTACCTACATTGTAAAGATAAGATAGGTACTATCGATTCCAAAAAAATGTTGAGGAAGTAGTTGATAAACTTAAAAATAATATGGCATATATATATATGATGTAAAATCGATAGCTACTCGTACCTAACTATTGTTTCAAATATAATATACCTATCATTATCCTATTACTTTTATTCTACTTTAACCGTAATAAAACCAACAAGATGTGTGATTTTGACGTATGGTATGTAGGTCCTATCTAATTATTTATATATTACGCATATATTTTTTAAATATATTTTTTGACTGCCTCGGTGGCGTAGTGGGCGCATGCTCGACTGCCAATCAAGAGGTCCCGGGTTCGATCCCCAGGTCAGGCAGTGTTAAATATTGGATTTTTCCATTAGGAATTATCTCAATAACTGCCTGGAGTCTGGAACTGTGCCCGGTAGATGGCAATAGGCTCGCCCCCTATTACATGGGACCAATAGCATACTGGCGAAATGTGGGTGTATCTAATATGGGACTGAGTCCTGGGTACACCTCTGCCTACCCCTTCGGGAAAAAAGGCGTGAATGTATGTTATGTTATGTTTTTTTAACCTTTTATTTCTATAATTATAGGATTTTTCTATGTTTGAATGCAAATAATTGTTTATGAATTATAAGGAATTATCTCTATGACAGCCTGGAGCACAGAGGAGATGAAAGAGCCTGGAGTCTGAAACTGTGCCCAGTGGATGGCAACAGGCTTGCCCCTTATTACATGCGGGACCAATAACATGCTAGCACAATGTGGGTGAACCTTAGTACCTATTATGGGACTGAGTCCTGGGTACTCCTCTGCCTACTCCTCCGGGAAAAAGGCATGATTGTATGTTATACTAGTGTAAGCCTAGTGGCTTTGCCCGCTCGCAATTATGAAACATGGAAACATTGTCGCTCTTTTTGAATCCCTTAGAGCGAGAATTTTCAAAAATCCTTACTTAGCACACGTCTAGATAACGAAAAGAACCTACATTTCAAGATTCAAGTTTCTAGGATCAGTGGTTTGGGCACTGCGTTGCATGTCAGTGAGACATATAGGATTTTATAATATAATATATAGTGATAGTAATTAACATGTTACCTACAGCAAAAATAGTAAAGATAATTCAAGAACCTCCACAGGAAATCATGCAGACTTAATAAATTTATAATCCGCAAATAACAGCGACTAAGCGTGACTAGTGCACAACTGCGTCGTTAGCAAACAGAAATAGCTCGCCATCTGTCGGCGTAACGGTGAACGGACGCCGCCATATAAGCTAACGCTAACGACCTAACGAGAATAACGACCAACCAGAGCGTAACGACAAGCGGCGTTAAACGGTCGCGATCTAAATAGGCTGCGTCTCGATTACACCGTTACATTTATAATAATAGGCGCGGAGGCTATGGCGGTCAGTCCGTTGCAGGCTTCGGAGCCTCACACACCTCTGGTAGTACAGATGGCGCTGTGTATTCAAAGCTTTTTAGTTTACCTCGGTTCTGTTAGATGGAACTAGTTGTCCTTTCGTTCTTTAGTGTGTAGTTTGTAGGTAGCTTTAAAATGTAGATAATAGATAGCGCTAGGCTAGGTGCAACGATGAGCTGTGATGAAAGTATTACTTAGTAAGTATCAATCGATATATTTATTTTTCAATTATAATATAGGCAATGATTGTTGTGTATCGTAACATTGAACTAATTAGTAGTTAACATAAAGCATGAAATCAAAGCCTCGGTGGCGTAGAGGGCGCATGCTCGACTGGTCAATCAAGTGGTCCCGGGTTCGATCCCCAGATCAGGCAAAGTGTTAAATATTAGATTTTTCCATTAGGAATTATCTCTATGACAGCCTGGAGTCTGGAACTGTGCCCGGTAGATGGCAATAGGCTCGCCCCCTATTACATGGGACCAATAACATACTGGCGAAATGTGGGTGTATCTACTATGGGACTGAGTCCTGCGTACACCTCTGCCTACCCCTTCGGGAAAAAGGCGTGAATGTATGTTATGTTATGTTGATGAAATCAAAGGGATATGACATATCTACAAAGATATTATTTAGTTATTTAATCTAACAAGTACTAACAGTTTATTTACCGCCCTTCATTTCCTCTTAAAATATTATAGAGTTGTAAGAAAGCGCTATCTCAAACAGGGCTCAATAGGTACAAGTTTAAATTTTGCGATTTAGTGCGAACCTTTGGCAAAAATAATGTCGGAACAACCTCAAGCTTCCTGGTATGCAAATGTCATACACGAAGAACCCTGTTCTTTGTGGAACCAACACATGTACCTATTTCCATGAATCCCGCTAGATGTCACTAAACTGAAGCATGTAACCATGTGCATGTAGGGGATGTAACCTGAGAAAATTTTAAATCAAATTCGTAGACTCTTTCTAGATGGCGCTTTTTCTGCTAAGCTCTTTTGAATGTTTAGAGAATCGAACATCCTAAAATACGTTACTTCTTCAGATATAAGTATTATCCCAGCAAAACATTTTCATATAAAATGTTGCCAAGACGAGACCATAATATATATGCCTTGTGCTCTAAAAGTTATCAGAGCCAAGCTCTATAAGCCTTTACTTCACAAACTTAAAAAACTACAAAAACTACACCTTAGTCAAAATATGTCGCATGGAATTTCCGAAAATACCAAGGGAAAAAAGTCGCAGGAATTTCTCTGGTTTATTATAATTCAGTACAAAGATGATCTTCATATTATTATAGTACAAATATAAAAAATCATTATTTGCCAAAGTTTTGAGTAATACATGATTTTCAGTGGACTCCGCACTAGGGCTAGGCTGTATCGCGGGGGGTCCTTACACGATTACCGACAACGATTACTTATAGAATAATATACAGTTATTTAATTAAAGGTACTTAGTATCTCATTACGTACTAGTTATTGTATTTGATGTATCTGCGCGTCTGCGTCTGCTATGTTCAGTAATATGGGTTTTGTGTGTGTGAGCGTGTGAGGGTGTGTGGGCGTTGGGCGGGAGGGTACGTGCAGGTGTGTGTATGTTGTCCTTATTTTTGGACGATCAGCACAGATTCTGTTGCATCGTAGTTCAGCGTGAGGAGACATCTTCTTATCTTTTCTTTGACGCCGCATGTATAGAGCTACCCGTGATGTTACAATGTTTTATTACGCGTCTATATATATAAGGAACCGCGTGATGGCTGAATCTCCTAGCATATGCAGATTTTACAGCTGGAACTGGTATTTTTCTCCTGCGAGTATTGTTTGATGGACTTGCCTGCGACGGAGAGTCTGGGTTGGATTTTATGTACGATAATGCGGCTTTTTGTATAAAGAGTTGACGGACAGTCAATGCTTCTGTTTCCTTATGCAATTCCCTTGTTGATTATCTGTAGGGTTTACGGAACATAACCTTAAGGATTGAGATCTGTACCCTTTCTGCCTTAATCATAAAGGTCTTCGCGGCTTTGCCCCATGACATGATTGACAGAGTGCTGCATAGACCATCATGAGCAGCTAAAATAGCATTTCCTTTGATTGGGAAATCAGTTAGTATCGTGGGATCATCGTCGCACTATCGTGGACAATAACAACTTAACTTTCTCACTTAAAGCATTCAAAACGGGAGTTGTCAGAGCAAAGCCCGCCTTCTGCCGAGGTACCTACGTACATGAACGATATAATTGGTTCAGATACTTACCCAGCTTTATTAGTTGTTTTGTATTGCGTTCACTTGTTACATTGAGTAATCGCATTTTTCATTCTGCATCGGTTGCGTGTTGTGTGCTGTATGAATGAATGAAAACTCTTTATTGGTACTCAGAGCGATCTCTTTCAGGCAACCATGCAGGGAACTGCTACTTAACTGTACCTACTTATTCACCTCAACTGCTCAATTTTTGTAGTGGTAGGCCTCTTTTTTGCAGGGGCCGCCTGGGGAAGTACCACACCTTTGCCAGTTATTCATCCGCCAAGCAGTAATGTACAAACATAACTGTGTTCCGATCTGAAGGGCAATGTTACCAGCGAAATTACCTACTGGGCAAGATAAGTTTAACAATTTTTCATATCTCAGGATGACGCGCAGTGCAGTGCCGTGCAGAATTTTGAATTTTAAAACATTGGGTGGCACTGTGTCTGATATGGGCAATCTTGATGCTTACCATCAGGCACCTGATTTGCTCGTCTTGTCATTCACTATTACAAAAAAAAAATTCGTAAAGGAATGAACGCTTGGTTTTTTCTGCACTCTCAAGTATTATGTTCATTCTAAAGATATCGGTGGTGTAGTGGGCGCAAACTCGACTGCCGAACATGAGGTCCCCAGGTCAGGCAATGTGTATATATTGGATTTTTCCGTTTGGAAGCATTCCAATAACTAACTGCCTGGAGTCTGGAACTGTGCTCGGCCCCAATTACATGGGGCAAATAACATAGGTACCCGCAAAATATTGGTGTACCTTATACCTACTATGGGACTGAGTCCTGGGTACACCTTTACCCTTCGGGAAAAAGGCGTGATTGTATGTTATGTGTTATGTATGTAAAGATATAACATCATAATATTATAGGTAGGTATAGGATAAAAGACCTGCTGTGAAACTTTTTTTATAAAAATAATACTTCCCTACTTACGTAGACATCATAATTTTTTTTCAAATCAACCTATCATTCAGAATCTGAACTTTCTAAGATTAGTCAAGGTTACCTCTTACAAAGGAATGTTTTAAAATCAATCCACACTTAGTCATTTGTCTGAAATAGAAGATTCGACAAAAACATACTGACGTGGGTTTTCATTTGGCAGAATCCCACAACAAAATAGCTGAGGTATTCGCTTACGCCAGGTGTTGCCAGGTTCGTTGTAAAGAACATTGTAGAATAACATAGAAATATATATGAGTTATCATTCCATTACCATCTTCCATCCCGTTTCCGATTGCAACTGCCAATAACTGAATGCATTCCTGCAGCCTATTTTAGTAGATTTTCGCCAATCAAGTACTGACTTTATAGAAACCAAATAAATAATACTTAGTTGCTACAGTCGGTCCAGGCATGTCCTCTATGTCCTGATCCCTACTAATATTATAAATGCGAAAGTAACTCTGTCTGTCTGTCTGTTACGCTTTCCCGCATAAACCTCTCAACCGATTTTGATGAAATTTGGTATAGAGATAGTTTGAATCCCGGGAAAGGACATAGGATACTTGTTATCCCGATATTCCCACGGGAACGAAGATTACGCGGGTGAAACCGCGGGGCACAGCTAGTTGACTATATAATAAGCCTTGGTCGTGGTCAAACTACTCGTAGATACTAGGTAGTCAATTAACCTAATATTTCTAACAAGAAATTTCAATATTCCGCATATTCTTCTAATGTATGGGAACACCGGCGGCTAGTATCGATATTGGAAGGTGACGCAGAGACGTCCATTCTCATACATCATGTGTCATCCGAGCGCTGTCAACGAACCCTGGACTCGTAGAACTTTCCATGAAGATTACACGTGTTTTATAATTGCTGTCTTCTTTATAGCTTTATTCACAATTCACACCATAGTAAATATAGGTAATAATATCTATCAATCGTGTCGTGCGGGGTACTGGCATTAGAATAGTACCTCATCCTCTCTACCTGGATTGCCGTAAGAACCGGCTAAAAGGTTTAAAAATCCAGAGAACGAGTAGCGGCGTCCTCTGCATTAAAAACATCAAACTCCCGCCAATCCGCCTGCCATGCGTGTCGAATATTGGCGAAACCCCCCCTTCCCCAATGATAAGCACCATACAGACAAGGCCCCCAGATTGGGTAGGTCTATGTTCAGCAGTGATGTTCTATGGCTGAGATGATGATAAATAATATTAAAATTCAGTCCCAATTTCTTACATAATTCAGTGGAGAATTAAATAATCTGTCTACGCGTGAAAAGTTGTTGAATTAAAGAATTTTATTACTTGAAAACATGTTTTCTTAAAAGTAATATGCGGAAGCTCATTGGCAATAACAATCTACATTATTTTTAGTGTTGTTAATTTACTTTGCCGTCCAGTGTAAATTTTAAAGAATCGCAACATTAGAAAGTTATTCTTGGAATCGTTGCTATTTTCATTCGAAAAATGTTGTTTGCTATGAATCTGAGGATCAGTGAAAGAATTTTATTACTTTTACCTGTAGGACTAGACTAGACTATAAGTAAGACTAGATTGTGAGCTTACCAAATTATTACCCAGTGTTGTAATCTGGATTATTCTGAGATATGTTCGGACTCCAGTAGCATCCGCGCCCTCACTTTCCCGCACAGAAATAACATTCACAGAATCAGTTAAAACACTCCGCGCAGGAACCATTTTCTTTTAAGTTTAAACTCTATTCCAGAGCATTATTATAGTTCAAAATGCGGAGATCCTACTATACTTTACAGTAAACACGATTCATCTTCTCTCTCTGATGCTTTTTAGACGTCCATGCAGGAAGCTTTCCTATCTCCTTTTTGTGGATCCCGATTTAACTGGCGAGAATTCTATATCGAGAAACTCGCGGTGGATTGCTTGACATAACCCAATTCCTCTGAAACAAAACATTGATGATAATTCGTCGCCCATAACTATAAATAAAATGATAATAAGTAACGAGCGTAGTTTCGAAATACCTTATTAACATTTTAGGTCGTGCGTAATGGCATATTTGAAATCAGGAAACCTTTGTGATGAATGATTTATTCCAGTAAAGTTATAAATATCTGGTTTTATTACCTACACGAGAGCGCTTGGCATGGCAACAAAGTTTAAACCGTTTAATCCAAAGTTTAATTTGCCGGGTTATAGTTAGATATATAGATATCTAACTTATAGTTCTCTATATAGTTCAGCATAAGTACCAGGTTCTGTTTCAGATTACAGCACGTCTGAAAATAAAAATTTCTCAAAATATATTTCCTGGAGTATATAGTTATTTATAATTTATGGTTTAACACTTTAAAGTAGGTAGGTACTTAGTAGTTAAATCTTCTGAAATAATATTATGTAAAAAAGTGTAGGTACTTACCTATTACTTACTTACGTACTTACCTAGATATTTATTAAGTGAACTGCTAAAAGCTTATACTTACCCATAATATAGTCATGGTACATGTTTTGATATTAATAATTTCTTTAGAAATGTGTGAAATAATGATTTTAATGTATTATTTCTGGTAGAAGTGCTAATTAGTTGCTGGGAAACCAATTAAAATAAGAAGTGGACGTAATACAAACTGAACATTTCAGCTGTTTGATCTCAAAAATATCTCGAGTTTTATGAAGATAATATTATGTAGGATGATGGTACCAGTAGATATATTCGTACATCTACAATATATCTAATTCGTATATAAATATACCTACTTTCACGTTGCATTTGCCAAGTGGGTTATTATTATTCTGTTGTGCTCAATTTGATTAATATGTCCGTTCGTCGTGCGGTGAACAGTTTTCGTTAGAAAATTTATAAAAAAGGATTATGTTATTAAATCTATAACCCGGGTAGCAACCAAATAATTTATTGTTGCTTTAAGGGGGTCTCTCTCTTCCATACATATTTATAAAAAAATTGTTAAAATATTTTTGAGATTATTTTAATGTTTTTTTTATAAATAGGAAAAAACTATACGATTTTCTTAAGGTACTAGTATAGGAGCCAAACTTCCATCTCGCTCGCGCAATTTACATTGTTGATGATAAAAAATACCTATATGTGAATTTCCAAAATCGCTCTTTCCATTTGTTTATTTTTAGATTAATGTTTTTAAGTATATTTCGTTTTTTTTTTCTTTTTATTTGATGGAGTAGATCGAAAAAAAAAAGAAATAACAGTTTTTTTCTATCTCTTCTGGTAAATAAAATTAAACGATATCAAAAATAAGTTTTCTTGAATATATATTAAAAATGGTATGATTGAGAAACACAACTTATTATGATTTTTGGAAATTCAATGCCTATTTACCTTAACTTGTAATGTGCGAGGGAGAGGGAATTTTGGCTCCCTATATTATAGGCGCCTAAAACCAAATATGTTTTGGCGTTCTTAAATAAAAGCCAGATCCAACCACAAACACAATTGAGTGTAAAATTATTCTCTCATTGTCCATTCTTTATTTGGAAAAGGAACCACCTCACTAGAACTTTTAGAACTTTTTCAAAAATATTTGGCCCAAAAGCTAAATAAAAAATAAAATACAGGATAGGTCAGCAAGAGTGTACCTTACAGATATAATTTTACCCACATCATATGAATGGGGGTGATACGCTTAGATATTAATATTTTAGTGGGTACATATAAGCTAATATAGGTAGCTTAAAACGAAGGACCATAATTAATGTATCTAGTTTAATGTAATTAGTGTATCCATAAAGCTTAGTAGGTAATAAACACGCAGGAAAGGGATCGAGACATTTCCGCAGTCACGTTTTATTAAAAATCTTCAGCTGTTTTCCGGTAAGAATTTCTATGCCTACGCTTATACTCTCTAGAAAAAATAATATTATTCAATAAGAAATAATTTTATCTTATAAATTCCAGCACACGTCTTCATCTACCAGTACTTATATAAATATCATTAAAGGTAATACCATTTTTTTGCTACGTGGGATGTATTGTGTTTCTTTTTTTACATTCTTATATCTACTGCTAATTTACCTATCTTACTCTGTTTTCTTGTCGATTTTCTTATTCTCCTGTAACTTGCTAAGTAAACTCTAATAAAAATAAGTAGTTACAGGGAAACAATGACCGCCTAGGTATTTAAAAGAGGTTATCTGAATAATTAATTATAAACATAACATAACATACATTCACGCCTTTTCCCGAAGGGGTAGGCAGAGGTGTACCCAGGACTCAGTCCCATAGTAGATACACCCACATTTCGCCAGTATGTTATTGGTCCCATGTAATAGGGGGCGAGCCTATTGCCATCTACCGGGCACAGTTCCAGACTCCAGGCAGTTATTGAGATAATTCCTAATGGAAAAATCCAATATTTAACACTTTGCCTGACCTGGGGATCGAACCCGGGACCTCTTGATTGGCAGTCGAGCATGCGCCCTCTACGCCACCGAGGCAGTCAAAATAATTAATTATGATTTGTTAATATTGCCATTATACTTACTTATTTTGTGTCTCTTGCACATAAAGGTCTTGCACATTTCTTCAATAGTCTGGGGCAGTTTGACATTAGCAGGAAACATCATAACTATAACCCGACGTTGTCACTTCCGTATTCGCATTCACTTGTCATGTGTAAAAAAGAAAACAAATGAACAAAAAAAACATAATTAAAATGCAACGAATCCTACCAGCGAGTACGTCTGTTATAAGGTACGTTTAAAACGCAGACATGCTCTTCATATTGTGTTTCAGAGTTTCAGTGGTGCGTGCGTCCGTCTAAATGTGCTCTACCTATGAAATTTTGATACAGCGTGGGTGTAAACCCACGGCAGCAGCATGAGTAATGCTCGTCGATGAGTTTTGTGCAGAGAGTAACTCCGCCAACCGCCGACCGCGCTGCGTGGAAAACACAAGCGTGGTGGGTTACCTACCATTTATTTTTGCTCCGGCCCACACGCGCGCCATGGAGAGATCCACTACACCTGCGAGGATTGAGTCATAAACACCTGAATGTTATTCAATACTGAATCCAAAACATTCCTCTTGTTATAACAACTTCTCGAATCTTGAACATTTATAAATCGCAGCCTGCTTTATATACACAATGTTGCGGTGCGGATTCGGATTACAAAATCGAGATTTTTATATCGGTTTGTTCATTTATTGTTAAGAACTTCAAAGCTTTAGTTTCGAAGTTCTGTTTAGATACGTTTTTAGGTGTACCTTACTTGATTATATAGCAATAAACATACGTATAATTTATTGGATAATTATAAGTATATACATAATATTACGAGTATATAACTCTAATTCAATTCAGACCTCACAGACAGATCTCACGATCAATCGAGTCAATGATAAAACCTCACGATGCGATGTCGCGATAATCGTAGTAGAGTAATAATAGTAGTAGAGTAGTAATAGAGTAGTAATAGAGAATAGTAGTAGAGTAATCGGTAAAAGAGTAATACCTAGTGAAAAGATATATAAGAGTATACCTAAATTATGCCAACCATCCTTTTTGAACTCAATCAATCCATATAGGTACTATAGGTACCTAGTTATAGAGCAGATATCGTGTCAAATAGGAAATAGGAAATAGCTTAAGTACCTATGTGTATACTGCGGCCCATTAGGTAGGTACAATGTAGTAGAAGAGGGCGTGATCGAGAGGTAGAGAGCGCGACAACTTTGAAATCTTGCCAGCAATGAGTTTCCCTCATGACATTTTTCTTAGACCATTTCACGGCCATAAAATTTATGTCACACGCGATAAAATTTAAGACTAAAATAACGATGCTCTCAGACGTTACGTCTGTAAGCGTCCGACAATGTCAAATTTACCTGTTGCCTGATACAATTTGTGAAAGAAGGAACCTATAAGTATTTACCAATCTACATCACTTTGGCGAGAAGAGTCATTTTAATTATGCCCTCTTACATCATCTATTAAGAAAATAAATTGTCTTTAGAAAAGCACTCTATTTTCTCTCTCTCACTCTATATTTAAACAACATTAAACGGTTTTTTTTCTACCCTGCATACCTCAGATAAATGTAGGTACTCAAAGCTGCAGACACAGTACTTAAAATGTTATTGAAACGTCTGAAATGAATATTATTAGGTTAACTAATATCTACAAATTAACGCTTTAAAATCCGTTAAAATTTATTTAAATCAATGAGTAACAATCCGACTGAAGAATTCTCCATACAAATAGATAAAAAATCATTTACAATCAGAGCATATTTCCAACAAACAATGATGTTATTCATAGCAAAACGGAGAGTTTACCTATCTTTCAAGTTCCTAATTATATTTTAGTCCAATATCACTTAGGTACCAATAATACTTAGGTACCTACTTATATTTTGGCGTTATATTTGAAAATACCAATATTTTCGATTTTTATTGTATCTTAGACCAAATTTTAGATAAAAATATAACTAGGAACATAGATGATAACTTCATAATATCTCATTCTGAATAACATTATTGTTAGTGTTTTGGAATTGGAAACATGCTCCGGGTTGTAAATAATTTAGGTACCTTTTACCACAGAGTAAATAATAGTACTGAGTATTACGTTTGTATGGGGAATTCGTCGGCCGCCGGCCTTTTAAGGAAGCACTCTTTATTCTATAATAGCTTCTATTTAATTTCTATTTCAAACACGACCACTGCAGTGTTTAAAACATCAAGAATAATAAATAATATTTTTTTTTTATGATAGTGACAAGACGAGCAAATCAGGTGCCTGATGGTAAGCATCATGATTGCCCATAACAACCACAGTGCCTCCCAGTGTTTTAAAATTCAAAATTCTGCGCGGCATTACACTGCGGCTGTCACCCTGAGATATTAGTTGTTGAATCTCATCATGCCCAGTAATTTCGCTGTTGTGGTACTTCCCCAGGCGGCCTCCTGCAAAAGAGGCCTACCACTACAAATGTATGTGGGTACTTATAAATACAATTTCGAAAACCTATAAGTACTATTTTTCATCATCTACCTACATAAAACATTTTAGTAGATTCTTAGTGCTTACTTTTGAATAATAGTTCCGTTAACAAATATGGTGGCATATTATTTCATTGCCTTGAACGAAACATCCTTAAAAGGAGAGAGACTTGAGACCGTGTCCTAGTTTCTCCTTCTGGTTCACAAACGTGTACTACCTATTTTCGAAGAACGTTTGTTAGCTTGTGTAAGATAATCTATGTTTGTGTCATTATGTTATGTCTACTATAAAATAATAGAACAAACACCTAAGAGTTTATAGTGAAGCGATATTTGGATTTAAAATAATACCATTTACCTATTTGATATAAAAAATATATACCAAAAAATGGGTCATGTGACAATGAACGCCAATCAGATAAGTGTTTCACCTAAGATTAATTAGGAAATAATGCATTTTGATGTAAAATATATATTAAGGTATGAATTAATCTACTTTTAAAATGTATTTACTAATAAACCTTAAATAGTTGAAATTATTTAAATCCTAGACCATTTAACCTAATTAAATGTTAATTAACTGTACATTAATATTAATTTGTATATTGTGTGTTTGTATTTTGTATATTAATAAAATTTACGTTAATAAGGGCCTCTTTCACCATCCTCGAGTAAAGAGTGTTGATTCACTCACAAGAGGTACTCGCCGATTAGTGCTACTCGGCAAGTAGAAGTCCCAAGTAACTTTTGACAGTTTCACAAAATAAGGCCAGTTTATATGCCGATTAGCATAACTCGGATATAATCTCGGACAAGCTCTACTGCCGATCATGAGGTCCCCAGTTCGATCCCTAGATCAGGCAAAAACTGTTATTGGACTGTGTTCCGGTCTGAAGGGCGATGTTACCAGCGAAATTATTTCAACCACTAATATCTCAGGGTAAAGGCTCAGTACAGTGCCGCGCAGAATTTTAAATTTTAAAACACTGGGTGGCACTATGGGTCTGATATGGGGAATCATGATGCTTCCCATCAGGCACCTGATTTGCTCTATTTGACTATCATAAAAAAAATTGGGCGTACTTACCTATGGGACCATAGGTCCTGGTTTACACTCTGACTACCCCTTCAGTCGTGATGTAATTATATCACGACCGCATCATCACACGACGCGGGCAGGTGTGCGAGGTTTCATAAGATTTCATGTAAAGAATTATAAAATTCGTTTCGATCGACGCGTTCGCCTCGGATACGTGTGCGTTCACCTTTACGGTAGTAACGAGTAGGTTTATCTCTACACATTTTATAATATACAACGTGTTACAAAAAGGTGTAGTAATAAGGGGTGCATCAACCCGTCAAACTGAACAACTTGAAAAAGACAGAATTGCGAAATTTGCGAAAAAAAAAGCGACTTCCCATACAAATTAGTCGATCAGCTGATCCATTTTATATGAAAAAAATTTATAGCCTTGTAAATAATATTATGAAAACGTCAGATCTACGAGTACCTACATAGATAAGTCATTATGAAGATCATCACACTACCTACCATCCTAATCACTCATGATGCATGATTTCATCTTGTCATTGAATGCAATCTATTTATTAGTAAACATGAATACAATGTGCATGCAGGTGGGTACGTAGGTATGTACATAAGACTGATTGTGCATGGAGCTATTTTTATATAAAAATATTAATAGACAAGCAGGTGCGTCGTGTTGGCAGGAGAATTCTGCTTCAATGTGACATGCGGCTGGACATATAATTGTCAACGAACATAATAGACTTTATAATAGGTAGGTATACTAGCTTATTTTTGACCTAAGTATTATGAGTCACTTTGATTTTGAACACATCATAAAGCCGGGAAGCTACATATATTACATACAATGTGTACTTAGTTTACAACGCGACGCCTACTTATAAGGGTTTCAAGGTCCAGGGCTTCCACGGAAATATGTTGCAGGGTTGCAAGGCTAACATGACATGTGGATTTATTTCCTAGCTCTGCTACCATGATTTCCAACCCGCTATGCTGATAGCAATCGGTGCTATATAATTCGACTGGCCGGTTGGCACAGCCGGTAGATAGTGCCCCTGCCTTCTGAGCCGCAGGTCCCAGGTTCGATCTCAGGGCAGTTCGAACATTTGTGCGCATGAGCATGACTGTTTAATCTGTGTCTGGGTGTTATTAGTTAGTATAAGTACGTACCTATGATATCAGTCTCCTGGTACCATAGCACAGACTGCCTAGTTTGGGACCAGATGACCGTGTGTAAAGTTGTCCCATGTTATTAAGTGTTATTTTTAGGGGTTTTTCTTCCTTTTGAGGTACGGAACCCTTAAAAGCACTCGGGTTATGTCGGCACTTTAAAGTGTGTAGAATCCTTTATCCTTTAGGTACTTAATAGTGCAGTAGTTCAATAGGAAGTTGAAAAGGAATTTAGATAGAAATAATCCTTAGAATTTTGGTCTTTTCTTAATTTCCTGTAGCAAGTATAGCTCTTAATAACTTGACTCTATTGCCTATAGGTATTAGCAGGGATTAGTTGACACTTTGGTATGATCTTGAGATTCATATTGTTTACAGGACATGATCTGTAGTTTGTCCGCATTACTGGTGTGGGTCATTACCGACAAGCAATTATGGAAACTGATCGTTTGCCAAACATATGATTCAAAGCCATCTCTTAAATTATTTTCGTCCAATGTAACTAGATTTGGAATGTACCTAGTATGAATGATGATGTGGGTATCTTTTTATAGAAAATGATTGTTTTTGACGCATAGGTTTAACAATAAAAACAATGACTCGGTACCTACTTATATTATTACATGGGCCATAAGCATAATAAATTGGTTTACACAATAATTGCCAAAGTAGGTCATTCATAATAATAATAATATATTATTTTCTGGAAAAATATTTTTCAATCTGGTCCCACAGATTTTTCTACGTTAAGGTCAAGGCACTGCATGTGGTCCTTCGAGCCGATTTTCCACCTACTCATTATACCTTACCTTAAAAACTTAGAACCGATAACAGTTTAGGTGATGTGTTTTTGAGTAGGTATACTTGTAAGGCATTATTATTTAGATATAGCCTGGTCTCCACTATAGGGCTAAATAATTGTTCAATAGTGCATATGAGTGCATCATGATAATCAGTAGGTACTAAGTATTATTTGACTTCCATTTTTTCAGTTCCAAATGATGAATCAAGCTTTGGAATATCAAAATACTTGATCATTTCTGCAGTAGAAATAGTAAGTATCATTAACGTCTACTACGTTTATTATTTACTTTTCACCTACCCATTAGGTAGGTATTTTGTTGTGATTTGTTTGTAAAACATCGGAAATGATTTGTAGATACTTTCAATTTCTTAAACTTGGCAGCTCTGGCAAATAAACAATCTGTGCAATCATAGCGGAAGGTTTAAGATTGTCAGGCCCTGAAGGGTAGAGGGTGAATGACGTAGTGCGTCGGCAGTAGGTCCTGGGGGGTGCTACCCCAAGCTATGAGGGGCCAGCGAGGGCGGCGCGGCGCCCCCCCACTGGGGCCGTGTGCAACTCGCGCATAGACTACGTTGGCGCGATGCCCTCGCGCATCATTCGAACTTCGCGCACCACAGTCTCGGCATCTCCGCCTTCGACTGTACACGCGTTCGGGAGCTCGACTCTCGTAGCGACTCGACGAACAGGTCCGTGTCTCGGTTGAATGCGACAGAATGTGATCTCCGCATTCCATAGCGATCGTAATCGCGAGTGATTCTGGGGCTTCTTCCTAATGCGAACTATTATTAGCGGTGCAACCGACTCCAGCGTAACTTTACCTGGACGACCCAAATTAGGCGCGCAGGCGCAGCGGCCCGCCCGCCCTACGTTCCATGCGCGTTTACTAGAACACACCGGTTCTAAGCATTCGAAGGAAGCCCGCGGATCTGATATAACGCTCGGTAATGTGTGCTTGTTACGCTATAAAGTGCCAGTTCGGATGCATTTGAAGTGGTGCAGGCGACTTGGATTTCGGCCAGCGGATGCCACATTTAGAATTCAATTGATAACCACGTTTTATGATGTGCGATAATATGTGATAATAGTTTAGAAAGTGAAATGTGACGATTAGTGGAAAAGGATTTAAGTGCCACGCAACTTTCCGAAACTTCTTAGTGGTGTGCCAATGTTCAAGTCGCCCGAACCGAAGTCTTCTCAGTTACCAGAATCAACGAATAGGTATATTTGTAAATCGATCGAACTAAGTGTCAACATTTGTTTCAGGATAAGTTAAGCGAGCACAATGCCTTTCAAACCCGCTGATAACCCGAAGTGCCCGAAGTGCGGCAAGTCCGTGTACGCCGCGGAGGAGCGAGTCGCTGGCGGACTCAAATGGCACAAAATGTGCTTCAAGTGTGGTATGTACTATTTCAAGTTATTCAATTGATACACGCAGACACGCAACATAAGACCCACCTAACAAAAACATAAAAACCCTAGCTGTTTTCATTCAAGCCGGTAATGTTTAAACAGCTGTTCACTTTCCGTGTTGTTATATCAACGCGTGCCGGCATGGCAAGAAAATATTGATTACTTCCGAATATTCTCCAGAATATTCTCCATATAACTGTATCTGCACTTTGTTTTTATATCTTATGCTAAGACAAACCTACCCAGGCTTTGGTCATAGGGTGTTGACACGCATTATAAGTACTAATGAGAAAAAAATTATATAATGACGATTATGGTCACTTCCAGGTCTGTGCCAGAAGCTCCTGGACTCCACCAACTGCTCAGAACACGAAGGTGAACTGTTCTGCAAAATGTGCCACGCGCGCAAGTTCGGACCTAAGGGATACGGATTCGGTGGTGGTGCCGGATGCCTATCCATGGATGCCGGAGAACACCTGAAGAGCGATGCGTAAGTACAGCCCTCTTCGCACTCCCGCCGCCCGCGCCACTGAGGGTCTTTCCTTATCTAAGGTCGCAACACGACCGGCCTGCGGGCCCGTGCGTAACAACATTAACCGCGTGTACATAAACTCATACCTACCTATCCGTACGATAGACGGCGCGCGCTCGGCTGTACATTACGCGCCTGACAGATGCATGACCAGTCTCCGTTTATGTCGCAACAGGAATTGAGCGTCAGCAGCCGACCAGCAGAGCTTGTGGGACGCCGACACGCATCTCGGCCAACCAGCACCACCTCGCGAAAGCACGCCGTACTGTATTTTACAAACTAGTTAGGGACATTTATTCGCTATCGCTTAATTTATTTTGTTTATCGGTCTATTTAATTATAATTTATAAAAAAAAATAAAAGAGTCGACTACCAAGTTTGAGTTAGTTATATAAAGTCGGAGAGCGGTCGAGCCGGCTGCGGAGCGCCCCTCACTGCCCCGGCTCGAGCGCTACCCGCACTACCTTTCCCTTACTTCCGAACGGTGCGACCCGAGCACTGAGGAGCAACGGTGAGAGACCAATATGTAAGCCTGAGCACGGCTTAGCATCGCTCCAGACGCACCTAGATGCATGCGCCCAAATACCCTATGTTTTGTAACTTTCTTCGCCACTCACTCTATCTAACACACGGCTAACGCTTCCGTCTTAGCTTTAACATAGTCGGTAAATGTGATGGGATAAGGAAAGCGCCCTCTATGTCGATATTAGTAGTGCTATAGCGAGGCCGGAGCGGAGCGGGCGGCCGGGAGCCCTTACCTTCTCCCATTACGGCGGAGGTGCGCCGCCGGATTCGAGCGCTTCGCCGCGATCAGTGTGGCCGATGTTATAGAAGGGCATCCGGGGCTTGCCGGTGCCTCACAGGCTTTTAACTACTCTTCTGTGATCGCAACGTTGCTGAGTCTTGGATGCGTTTAATAGGTTTCTGATATTAAGCGTGTGTACAGGGACCCGACCGTGAGGACTAATGGTGCGTGTCTGGAGCCGCGTTCTATTGCCAAGGCACCGCCCGGCGAAGGTTGCCCACGATGCGGCGGATACGTATACGCCGCCGAACAGATGTTGGCACGTGGACGTGTAAGTTTTATACCTCATTACCACTTTATAACATTGAAATCAACTCGCAGATCATAAGTTCATCAGCTACCAGCCTAATTTGACATGGGATAATATTCTGAACTATAATATATTCAGCAAACAGTTCAAAATTGCGCCTAAAATCAACCATGAAACTATTTTGTAAGAGAAAACACTCATAAAAAGCCCATAATAGGTATAATGAAAAGGTATTATGTACTACCTACTAAACTAGGTGCGAAAGTCGGAACTTTAGCACATTTCTGCGACTGCGATATCTAATTATGCTATAAACGCATCAATATCTACATTTTAACCCATGTTATTTACTCTAGGGCTATCACAAACGCTGCTTCAAATGCTTAAATTGCAACAGGACTCTTGATTCTGTGACACATTGTGATGGACCCGATAAAGACATATATTGTTCAGGTATCAAAGTTGATGTTTTCTCAATGCAAGAGTTCTGTGTATACCTACGCATTAACACCCATAATTCATTATATTAACAGAGTGCACCTGTAGGTTGATAGATATTAGATATTAGTGTAATGAGGTCCTCGCATGCGACACACCTTCACTATTCGCTATATGTCCAGGGGTGGCACAAGGAGTGTTTCAAATGCGGCGACTGCCACAAACGATTGGACTCCACCAACTGTTGCGAGAGTTCCGATAAAGACATTTACTGCAAAGGTTTGTAAATTTCCTACAACATATTAATACTACATGCCTTTAAATCTTTCTATTTCTTCGACTCAAATTTCGCAATAAATAATTCTATCCATATGTGACTGAATATTCTCTGATGATATTAATATCATGGCACGTTTACTGATGTTTTTAACCTGGTGTTTTTTGTTTAGTATGTTATGGCAAGAAGTTTGGTCCTAAGGGATACGGTTACGGCAAAGGTGCTGGTGTGTTGCAGAGTGACCCTTACGTCAACGGGTAAGAACCACTTGAGATCAGATCGAGTTCACTCATATGACGAGGGCACAGTCTTTTAGACTAGAATAAGACGCTAACAACTTATTCACAATCGCTGTGTACTCATCAGATGATAAAATAATGCTTATCTGCTTCTGCTGTAGGATGCTACGCGATAAAATTTGGTCCTAGAGGTGTTGGACATGGACATCTCGTGTGTGATATAAAGGATTTAGAATGGCAAAGGTACATCAATATTTATCTTGACACCCTGGGTCCCCAAAACGACAAAGTCTTTAGAACTGACTGAACATTCCTGATCGTTTTCATAATAATTAACCATATCATTTAACTTCTCTTATTTGCTTATAGACTGCTTTAGCAAACTTTTTTGTGTTTCTAAATTTCGATTTGACTAATACAACCATTATATTTTTCTGCATGTGTTTACGTTTAAAATATTATTTTCTTATAACGGTCCCTGGTAACGCGTTACAGTCAACATCTCAGGTTACATGACAGGTTTAGGTTATTTCCATCGCATAGTCACTTTCATAAAAACAGCTTATAATACAAACAAGAGTTGGCGTCTTGCCAACCTGAAAATAACTCGCGCTCGACGGACTCTCGATCGGACTAATTTTAATAACGGCGCGACTAGCCACGCTCTTACAGCTTTCAGCATGTTATTCACCCAGATAATATTATTATCCTGTTTCGTAATGGGTCACGTAATAATACGACTATGTTACACGTTGAATTATTTTCGACCGTCTATCTTCTACAAACACAACAATTTAATTAAGTAACATTGAGACGACATAAAATGGCTACGGTTTCAATCTATTTACCTACTTTCAATTTTGAAACAGCGATCAAGCACCGAAGACTACGGTGATCGACACAGCATCCATCCAGGCCCCGCCAGGCAAGGGCTGCCCGCGATGTGGAGGCGTTGTGTTCGCCGCCGAACTGGTGCTGGCTAAAGGCCGCGAATGGCATCGCAAATGCTTCAAGTGCCGCGATTGCACCAAAACCCTCGATTCCATCATCGCGTGCGACGGTCCCAACTCCGAAGTTTACTGCAAGACCTGCTACGGCAAGAAATGGGGACCTCACGGCTACGGTTTCGCTTGCGGCTCTGGATTCCTGCAGACTGATGGACTGACGTAAGTTTCTTATGCCTTACTTATGCCTTTCTCTAAGCAACTGTTCTTAGAATAATTAGAAGAATTATGCCGCAGATGCAATGCTCTACTTGCCATACAAGAAATATAACTATTAATGATCGACCGATATGGTAACGATAAACAGCTAATTAACTTCCGTAAGTATACTAATACTAGCTCCGTATATTATCAATAATCAATGAATTACATAAACTACTGCGATGTATGCATATCTAAATGAAGGGGTTTCTTATTCTTTGGACCGAGACACTCCTCCACATATTTTACAGGAGACTGACTAGGATCTAATAAATGAACCTGAACAAAAGTGGACCACATGCTCCGCCAATTTAGTCCTCATTAGAAAACCTTAGCACGTGGACACTACTAGCTCCTTTTTCCACGTTAATGCAGTAATTAAGGTCGTGGATTGAAGGGTAAAAACACAACAGTTAACATATTACGTTGTTATTAACAGTGAGGAAGAGATCTCTGCCAACCGACCCTACTACAACCCGGACACTACCTCGATCATGGCCTCGAAAGGTCAGGGATGCCCGCGATGCGGCGGCATGGTCTTTGCGGCCGAGCAACAGCTGGCTAAGGGCACCGTAAGTAGACCAACATACAATATGAATATGAGTACCTGTACCTATAATTATTTGACATCAGAACTTAAAAGAAGGTGTTCATCTTTCTGGAAAGAATGACCAAAATTGGATTGAATAAGTGGAATGGATTGACCGAAGATGGAAGCCTTGGTGCTTTAAATTTTATTTTTATGTACCAATGCACTTGGTGTGCATATCTCTTGCATTAAAATGTATTCGCTATAGATTAACTCGTTATCAGAAAGTAAAACTGTTATGCAATTAATTAACCTACACTCCCTCGTAAAAATGAAATTACCTTGCAGTGACAAGTTTTAGTCAACTAGGCTATAAACATACCTAAGTATACCTAGCCATTTACTTTTTAGATCATTTATTTATTTTAAAAGATAAAACAAACAATGCCGATAAAGGTTAAAATGGAAGATTGCTAAAAGTCAGGTCACATAACAAACAACACACCCTAAATATTTTATTCAATGAGATTAACCTACCTTCCTACTCACTACTCAGTAAATTATATTTTACAGTGGGAAGATTTCTCAATAGGTACTTATACATAGATAGATAGGTACGACGAGGTAACTGCCTCGGTGGCGTAGTGGGCGCATGCTCGACTGCCAATCAAGAGGTCCCGGGTTCGATTCCCAGGTCAGGCAAAGTGTTAAATATTGAGTTTTTCCATTAGGAATTATCTCAATAACTGCCTTAGAGTCTGGAACTGTGCCCGGTAGATGGCAAAAGGGTCGCCCCCTATTACATGGGACCAAATAACATACCGGCGAAATGTGGGTGGTATCTACTATGGGACTGAGTCCTGGGTACACACCTCTGCCTACCCCTTCGGGAAAAAGGCGTGAATGTATGTTGTTGTTGACGTTGTAGATAGGTACGACAAAGTCTAGGTATCATGACTGCCCAATATCTCAAATTCTTAAGTTAATAGAACTTAAGAATTTGATTTATGAATAAGCATAAATGATTTAAAAACTCACGAGTGACCCTGGGTCATGACTTTGATGCAGTATTGCAAAGGACTTTAGGACCTATGACCAACATCCTAGATAGCACTGCAATTGTAGTACCACCTAACGGGCCTGCCTGTCGCTTGACATCAGGCGAACCTCTTGCTTTCCGTAATTAATTGGAAGAACAATATTTAAAACTCACATTTTGTGGTAGATGTGGCACAAGAAGTGCTTCAACTGCGCGGAATGCCACCGGCCCCTGGACTCAATGTTGGCTTGCGACGGCCCGGACAAGGAGATCCATTGCCGTGCTTGTTACGCCAAGCTCTTTGGACCCCGCGGCTTCGGCTACGGACACGCGCCCACTCTCGTCTCCTGCGACTCTGAGCCCGCCGTCACTTAGTAAGCATTACTTATGTCATAATATCACAGACTGACTTTCTTAAAGAATGTGATAAAATTTTACCTAAGTACCTAAATAAAGTGAAGACAGCGTCAACACTATTTTATGATTTAAGATAATAATAATAATACATAATAGTTGTGTAGACAAAGATTGAAGATAACAGTGAGATGCATATCCCTTTTACTAAGATTATTAGACCCTTATTAGACAGGCTTTATTTTGATTTTTCCATTAGGAATTATCTGTGACAGCGTATGGAGTCTGGAGTCTGAGCTCGCCCTCTATTTCATGGAACCAATAATATACTGGCGAAATGTGGGTGTACCTATATGGGACTGAGGACGTGATGTGGCGGAAAAAGGCGTGATTGTATGTTATGTTAAGTAGACTTGACAAGGCAACCATGACTTTTCTGTAATACTTTAAATGCAAAATTATAAACCAAGAAAGGTCCCAAGTCAGAACATACAGGGCATTTGGCTGCACATCAGCTGCATTTTCAAAAAACACAAGGTCTGTTCCAGAAAATAATAATAATATAGGATAAGTTCCACACACGGTCACTTAGTCCCAAACTAGGCTAGAAGCCTGTACTATGGTAACCAGATGACTGATATACATACTTATATATAAGCTTATAACACCCAGACACAGATCAAACAGACATGTTCATGCACACAAATGTTTGACCTGGCCGGGGATCGAACCCGGGCCTGCCCAATAAACTAATAACTCAGAAACTTTAACTGCAGACAATTAAAGTGTTAAGAAATAATGTTAAATTGTTTATTACAGCACTGAGCAAATGCCATTCACTGGACCGAAGGCAGCCAAGGGCCAGGGATGCCCACGTTGTGGCTTCCCTGTGTATGCAGCTGAACAGATGCACTCCAAGAATGGAACGTGGCACAAGCGGTGCTTTGCTTGTGCCGATTGCCACAGATCTCTTGTAAGTATTCTATTACATGACTGCCTCGGTTGCATTGTTGGCTCAAGCACTACTGTCCATCATGAGGATCTGGGTTTGATTCACCCGTTAGGCAGTGTTATTGGATTTTTCCAAAAAGGTTTATATGGTGATCAGTTTGATTGGGAGACGCAATAGAAATGTGTACCTATTGTGTTTGGTTTTGGCAGACTTACCTAATTTGTGGGCCCACCCCAGAAGGTATCTAGTGGAATCTGAGTACTCAAGTTCCCTTTAACTCATATTTTGTCAAATCACACCTACAAGTTCAAATGCCAAAATTATTTATAATATTAAATGCTCAATAATTTAGCATCATTAAAATTACGATTTTCCTTATATTATACTGTTGTGAGTTAGGTTGTAAGCGAATAAAAAACTCAGGATAAAGTTCACTTAATGACTAGATATATTACTGACTTCAAATCTCATTAGTTTTCAAGTATTGACGGTCATCATCTTCTTCTTTATCAAGATGTTCCTTTAAGAACTCCTCAACAGAGTCGGTGTTCCATTTCTCAATGGCGACAGTATCCTTCACGATTCCATCCTTATCCAGCAGTTTAATGATAGGGTCCAGGCCTCGAACGTACTTTATCTGTAGATTCGGGAACTTCGCTGGCCGGTCGCTCTTCACGAAAGCCTGGATCTGAGGATACGCAGGGAACTTACACGTACAAACTTCTAGTATCGCTCGCGCGTATTTTTTTTCTTTAGGACCTGAATTGTCGTTGTGACAGCATTCTTTACAATGAACCATGAGCTGGTCCAAATTGAAGTCCTTTAATTGGTCGCAAGACGAACATAGGAGGTTGGCTTTTATGAAGCCTAGAGAAGCACAGTCTTCCGTAGAAAACTCAGCTGCTGTATCATAGCAACTATTTAATACAATAAATGCGGAAAATAAAAAAGGCACACTCGTAAAAACAGACATTTTCGCTACCATGTAAAAAATAAATTACGATTTACGGCCGCGGCCAAGTTTAGATTTTTCCATGAATTTGTTGACGTTGACAGCGACAGTTACTCGTCGATACACGTCATATCTATCAACGTCAATGCATGTAAATGTGACGTTTATATTTTTTTCTATGTTACGGCTTCGCACGGCATATTCATTATTACATTACATTAGCCTTGATAATAATAATTGCTCCGAGACATTAGCAGTCTGTTTATTATAATCTCACTTTGTATTTTTCTAGGATTCCACCAATTTGAATGACGGACCCAACGGCGAGATTTACTGCAGAGGTTGCTACGGCAGAAACTACGGCCCCAAGGGTGTAGGATTCGGTCTGGGCGCAGGCACATTAACCATGGCATAATTAATTAACTATGAAGCTGGTCTTTATAGGATCCATTTAGCTATATAACGGTAGCATGAAAGGAATCTAATCTAGTTACTTTTAGCATTTCGCTACCCGATGATCTTACCATTTATTAAACTGGCTTTAATAATGGTTGATATACATTCAAGAGACTAATGAACGGTAATAGTTATTTAAATGAGATAAAAAATATTTTGTTATGAAGATATAAATTAAGGTTACATTCCTTTCATTGATAATGTACAAATTGTGATGAATGTGTCTGGGCCCTTAGCCCAGACACATTCATCACAATTATTTATTATTTCTTCATAAAATATCGTAGTTCATAAGACGCCATAGACTTAATGTAGCTGTAAGAATAAAATGTATAAAAATAACAAAAAAAAAGTAAATTATATTGGCATTTGAAATCTAAAAAAATATTTTATGGCATTGTGAATTGACCTCATAATATCACGCTTTTGTGATTAGGGGTGAGAGTAAACTATCCTGTAAACGCGGACAAGATTGCACGATTATTATGCAATCGTTTCGAGCGACCAGATCTTTTTTAATAAGATTTGAAGTGTCTATATTAAACATATTTTTATACACCAAAGAATTTTGTATATAATAATATAATATCAAGTAATAGTTTAAAACTTTACGCACTAAGCTGTGCTGGAGTATATTCTTTAATAATGTTATGCTTTTGGAGCTTTCGCTATACCTATAACACTCACATTAAGAATAATGTAAAAATTGTGCAGCTTATTGCGAATTATAATAATATTATCTATTGAAGTATGTATTGGATGACATTTATATAAGTTATTATAATCTTTATTAAATAAATATTACTGATTTGGTGTTTTATTTTAGAAGAAAACCAACATTACTAAAAAAGAAAATGTATGTATTGCTATAACGAGAATAATAATTGACGCAGAACAAAAAAGCAACACAATTATTTTATAATCAAACTTAATTATTGTTAAAACAACAGTAACTGCTATTTATAAACTAGTTTCTAAAATTAAATAAACAAAAATGTGATATATCAGGTACTTACATAATTTCAAGTATTTCAAGTAAAAATTACTGCTCATATGGCCGGATTTTTTTATTGTATTTAATACAATTACAATATACATGCGTACTTTATTGATCTACTGCTTGTTACTTTGATACTTTGTTAAACTAAAGTGCAGAACTGCAGTATCTCAAATTAATATTTTGCATAGAAAATTACACATAATCATATTGTTAGTTCCAAAATTATATGGTTAATCATACCCGTAACATAACATACATACATACATTCACGCCTTTTTCCCGAAGGGGTAGGCAGAGGTGTACCCAGGACTCAGTCCCATAGTAGATACACCCACATTTCGCCAGTATGTTATTGGTCCCATGTAATAGGGGGCGAGCCTATTGCCATATACCGGGCACAGTTCCAGACTCCAGGCAGCTATTGAGATAATTCCTAATGGAAAAATCCAATATTTAGCACTATGCCTGACCTGGGGATCGAACCCGGGACCTCTTGATTGGCAGTCGAGCATCCGCCCACTACGCCACCGAGGCAGTCACCCGTAATAAGAACCTAATAACTATTTATTATGAACTAAAATCTTACGACTCCTCTAACCTAAAATCGAAATATCTTATTGTATCATGATTTTGAAAACCGAAATGATTTTTAGGATAAAAATTATGGGGACCCGCCCTTGGAAAAATTGTAACCAGAATCGGGTATAAAATTAACCATCATAAGTATTAGCACACCTTCGCCTTCATGTAACACATTACTATATTTTATTATGCATGGAATGTCTTACTGAAGTGTATTGAAAGAGACGTTTCGAGTTTATAGACGCATTATCAAAAATTAACATTCTATCACCACTTAACAATTATAAGTATAAAAATAAACAAGATAAAAATACCAATCTAAAATTATTAATAACATGCTAGATAGATGCATATTAGGCGGTTATATCGTTTGCTTTCGTTTTTGAAACGAGCTTAATTTATATAAAACATGTCGCTGGTTGATCGGAAAACCGAATCATTATGAAAAATCTATGATGATTACAAAAACTGGATTATTCAAAACTAAGTAATATTTTTCTCAATCTTCCTAACTATTTTTAGGATCTTCAAAAATCAAATAGACCACAGGAACATCTCGAACGATCGTCACTATATGATCATTGATCGGCTGATGAGTTTGACGGATGCGCTGATAAGCGAAAATCGCTATCAGAAGTCAGACTCGGTTGGTTAGGTAAGGTGTAGTATTTTAGCCAATCAGTATCCAAATTTCCAGTTTAAGTTATCAGTATTAGTTTTAATTCTTAGTTTTCAATTATCCAGTTATCTTACCAGGTTTTTTTTGCAAAGAATCGGTTTTCCGATCATCCTACGACATTATATACTTAAAAAATATTTTGAAAGAGGTTATTAAAATTTCTTCTTAACAACTAACCGAGGTCCAGTTGTTTTTTTCTTGGGTTCCGTGGCGGCTGGCTTTTCAAAGCCATACTTATGTTTGAGGCGTTCTCTAATCAACAAGCCCTTTATTAAACGCTTCCAGTTACCATACACGCGTTGCTCGATCTTTTCTTGCTCCTTACGCTCTTGTTCTTCTTGATCCTGAAATATTCATACAAGAAAATTTGTTAACTTTGGATTTGTACAATGATGTCTCAAGTCTTTATTCGTTATTATCAGTGACATGGCTAGTTGTTCTTCAGCCATTTGATTGGGCGCTTAATGAAGGAGTTAACTGGCTATTTGAAACAGATGGCTTCGATTTATATATATTTCGATGTGTTGTTCGCACCAGCTTTTCGCAACAGACCTGTACGGCCTTTACATGCACCTTGCATGTTAAGGCTTTCAATGTGTTTACCTTAAGCCAAGCTTCTGTAATAATCTCTTCAAACTCCTTGCAGACGACGAACCCATCGTAGACTGGATGCGACCAGCCACCGTTGAAGTCGAATCCCGTCATCGCCGGTGCACAGTCGATGTTCAGTTTCCTTGCCACTTTGTTCAAGCCTGGCACTAAATAAAAAAAAAACGTAGTTAATAAAATCTTTACGCACCTGTCCGCTTCTTTTTAGCTAAACAGTGCAAAATAATACTGATATCCTTGAGGCAGCGAAAATATAAATAGCTATACTGCGGTGCATAGTGATTTTTAAAACGGTCTTTGGTTCATCTCTGAAACTACGGGTAATTTTGAAAAATGCTGAAAGTACTCATGTTTTCAAAAATAAATACCGCCGCTCGCCGAGAATTGAACAAGTTATTGAAAAAAAAATCACACCTAAATTCACCCTGTTTACTTTGTTCCAAACGCAATGGAATAAAAAGGTTATTGCATTTCGGACAGGGTATAGCGTGACTACTACGAAATGTGGTAAACTGGTAGAAGACGAGAAAGTGATATGTAAGTGCTAGAAGCGATATTATAGGTATTGTTTAGTTTCGGTGCTAACAAAAACCCTCGGTCGGACTATAGCCTATTTCTTTTAGTCGCCGGTGATCCGCATTAATAGATTAGATATTTTATAAACTTACGCTTAATATGGACAGTCCCCTTAGGAAGCATGCAGTCTTTGAAAAGCTCGACGTTTCCGTAAGCGTTTCGCGGCACCATGCCATTCTCTGCGGTCGGTGGCTCGTAGTCTTGTACCTGCCATGGACCAAATACTTCCAGGGGTTTGTCTGTTATCAATTTATTTGATAGCTGAAATATATTATTTATGAGCGTTAGAGTAGGTCAGTTGGCGACTAGCGCCACGATAAGGCACCCCATATCTTACAATTTACACTGTAAACTTGAACTAATTGTAGCAGAGCCCACAACAAAACCCTAGTTCGATATAAATTATTCCCCGCGGTTCACCCACTTAGTTTACTTTCCAATATCGGGATAAAAGCACCCTATGTGTTATTTCTAAACAGAATATCACAATATCACAAGCACAATCCGTAAGTAGTAGGAAGTAGTTTTGGCGTAAAAGAGTAACAAACATCCATTCATCCATCGATCCTTACAAGCTTTCGTATATATAATATTAGTAGGAGTAGGATTTGTCACGTCATTAATTGGGGAACACGAAATGGCGATTCTACAATCCGTAAAACGTGGGAATGGCAACGCTATCTACATAATATATTAGGCAGTCAAGACAAATGTCTAGATTCTTAAATACATGAATCTCTTCTTCATCTTAGCAATTATGCAGCAATTTGCTCTCTGACTTTTCCGAAACTTTCTTACCTTGTCCCATTTGGGTCTAGCCTTAACAACTTTGTAAGGCTGTTCCCCCATTTTGACAACCTTAGCCTCTTTGAGCCAAGTGTCTCTGGAGCGGCATGTATATACACATTCGCGAGCGTAGACCGCTTCATTGCGAACAAAACCGAGCGTGGACGCGTCTGCTGGATATATGGCTTCGAACTTTAGTAGGTGACGCTTGAGGGCGTATAGTGGATGGTTCTTATATCTGGAAAAAGATTAAATAGAACATTATTGCATTCTCATCTAAATAGATTTTGGCTAGGTTTGGCTTAGTTGGGCCTTGCTTTGTAAAAGTTCCCATTATCTTTTGGCTGGCTTATCATTTTAATCATTTTTTGACTGATAAAAACGCTAAACTGCTGCAGAAATAATATTGATGGTCACTAAAAGGAATTGGAAAATTATTCCTAAGCTATTCTTTCATAATGATAAATGTAAAGTGGCGCTCATCTGTCAGAGGCCGTTAGATGCAGTGTTACAAAACGCCGCGTAACACCGGTCACTATTCTCCTTATAATAAAAATACTCACTCCGCGATACTTTTCGGCAGAGGTGCTTCCATTTGCATCCTATCCAACGAGTCATCTTCCTCTTTATCCCTAGCGTTTCTCGGTCCAAGCCATGGTTGTATGGCCTTCTGCCACCATTCAGGCTCGGCTCGCTGCTTCCTCGTCACTGTGTTCCAGTGAGGCACGTAGCGACGCGTCAAATCTTTGAGGTAGTTATTGTTGTCCCACCCTACTATGTAGCAGACTGGATGGGTGGCGTGACTCTGTAATTAACAACATGATTTTGAAGTGTTTCTATAGGGTTCTAGTAAGTTGCCAATAAATGTTAAATATGCAAGTAAGCTATGCTATGGGTGCTACTGTCAACTGTATACATTGTACATATTATAAGGCAGAGATGCAGCAACTAATTTTAACGATAACTTAGGCCCAATGAATTTAGGCTTAGCCATTATATTTCTAGTTAAATCAATTTCACATGTTACACATTAATGTTAAAATATTTCAACGTCATTTTAACAGTTATTGTTTAAATGGTATAACTAGAGGTTTAACTGCTGGTCAAGCAATTACTAAATTCTTGTTAAAGTTTATTGGTGCAACTTGGCCTAATTATAAAGATCACATTATCCACATAAATTGTATAGACCTAGTGGTGATAACAAGAAAATTAATACTCACATAAAGATCACCAGCGCTATGCACTTTCCCTTTCACAATATCCACTGATATCCATTGCTCTAACTCTTCAACAAATAATTCACACCAAACATCAACTTTATTGCTCTTTTCTACTTCATCCAGCTTTTTCAATTCATCATCAGTTGAAAATACCCTTCGGTCTTTTATTTTACTAGTACTTGGTTTTACTCCAGGGCTTAGTTTGGGGCCTCTGGGACTGATCTTTGTTGGTTTGAAGTCTTCATCACTTTCTGATTTATGTTTGAGATCTTCTACAGGTAAATAATCACTGTCATCATCTGAGTCTTTTTTCACATTCCCTAAATCAGCAAAAAGGACATTAAATAGTAGATTGTAAACAAGTACACAAATATATTTAGTGAGTAAATAGAAACCGAGTTAATTATGGTGGGTTTTAACAACGTGTGTTACTCTACTTTTTACTATATTTGCGAGAAAATAATCCATTATAATATCAATTATAGTAGATTAGTAGCCAAGGGCTGTAAGGCATCAATTGCAGCCCGAGATATTTAGGCGCACGAGCGCAGCGAGCGCGCCTATACTTCGAGGGTGCAATTGATGCTTACACCCGAGCTAACTACTCTGCTTTACATCTCGATTGTGAGGTAAGTAGAAAAACACCGGCATTACAAGAATAAAACATTTTAAAGTAAAAGTTTTCTATTCCCGCCTTTTTTCATCTCGTTTTTAAATTATTTTTTTCAAGAACGAAATTGAGCTTCGTAGTTCGATATTTAAAATTGATGACTATTATACTCATACGAAGACAAGGAATAGCGAAGCGACCTCTTTTGTCATTGGCCTGAATGCATGATATCTATTGCCAGTATGATGATTAGATGTACGCAAACTTTTTGAAAGAGTGAAGTTTTTTTTTAATTACTTACCGCCCTAGGGCTTTTCTAGCTACATTATTACCCTAGAGCGCTAATTGGTCACTTACAAGCCCCATTTGGGGGTAATAAGGACCTACTTACCGAATATGAGAGATGTAATAGTAGATTAGTAGCCAAGGGCTGTAAGGCATCAATTGCAACCCGAGATATTTAGGCGCACGAGCGCAGCGAGGGCGCCTATACTTCGAGGGTGCAATTGATGCTTACACCCGAGCTAACTACTCTGCTTTACATCTCGATTGTGAGGTAAGTAGAAAAACATCGGCATTACAAGAATAAAACATTTTAAAGTAAAAGTTTTCTATTCCCGCCTTTTTTCATCTCTTTTTTAAATTATTTTTTTCAAGAACGAAATTGAGCTTCGTAGTTCGATATTTAAAATTGATGACTATTATACTCATACGAAGACAAGGAATAGCGAAGCGACCTCTTTTGTCATTGGCCTGAATGCATGATGTCTATTGCCAGTATGATGGTTAGATGTACGCAAACTTTTTGAAAGAGTGAAGTTTTTTTTTAATTACTTACCGCCCTAGGGCTTTTCTAACTACATTATTACCCTAGAGCGCTAATTGGTCACTTACAAGCCCCATTTGGGGGTAATAAGGACCTACTTACCGAATATGAGAGATGTAATAGTAGATTAGTAGCCAAGGGCTGTAAGGCATCAATTGCAGCCCGAGATATTTAGGCGCACGAGCGCAGCGAGGGCGCCTATACTTCGAGGGTGCAATTGATGCTTACACCCGAGCTAACTACTCTGCTTTACATCTCGATTGTGAGGTAAGTAGAAAAACACCGGCATTACAAGAATAAAACATTTTAAAGTAAAAGTTTTCTATTCCCGCCTTTTTCATCTCTTTTTTAAATTATTTTTTTCAAGAACGAAATTGAGCTTCGTAGTTCGATATTTAAAATTGATGACTATTATTACTCATACGAAGACAAGGAATAGCGAAGCGACCTCTTTTGTCATTGGCCTGAATGCATGATGTCTATTGCCAGTATGATGGTTAGATGTACGCAAACTTTTTGAAAGAGTGAAGTTTTTTTTTAATTACTTACCGCCCTAGGGCTTTTCTAGCTACATTATTACCCTAGAGCGCTAATTGGTCACTTACAAGCCCCATTTGGGGGTAATAAGGACCTACTTACCGAATATGAGAGATGTAAAATATTATTAATATAATAAAAAAATTCCCTCCTTTACATGCCTGATATAAACTTGTCGGTAATAAATGCTATTTTAATAGTGCTCCAATTTTTTATTAATTTTATTACATTTTGGCTATGCATCTGGTTAAGCATATCAATGGTAACAGACAAAATATATATAAAAAAAAAAATCTTTATCCCTTAGAGGTTAAAAATGCAATTTTAGTCCCGCTCTGGTACACTGTAATGACAGACTTTTTAAGCAAGCAGAGTGAAACGGATATGTTTTATTTATTACTTTTTCAGATCAAAAACTTCACTTTCCTTACCTTTTACAACTCCTTTCTTTGCTTCTTCCTTGGCATGCTTGATTCTATTCTTGACAATATCAATCAAGTCCCCAGTTACATCATTCTTAGGTTTTGCTTTCGATTTTGTTAGATCTCTATGACTAATTCTTTCTCTGTCTTCTAATTTATCTTGTTGCTTTACTTGCTTGGCACTTAATTTTGGTTTTTTAGTCTCATTTTCAGAGCTACCAAAATATTTACTTTTTTCTATAGAGCTTCCTGGTGAACTTTTAGTCCTTGTTTTAGTTTTAGTATCTTTTGACTTTTCATCAGATTCCTGAGACCCATTAACCGCAGTGGTGTGTGCTCTTTTTCTGGTAGATCTTTTTACTTTCACATCTTCGGATTCTGAATTTTTAAAATACTGGCTTTCTATATTATTTTCACAAGATATTATTATTTTGGGTGCATTAAATTTCTTTTTATCGTCAGCTGCAGTAACAGCATTAGATTTACTACTCCTGGTTTTACAAACTTGACTTGACTTTTGTGGTGACTTTACTTTTTCTATTGGATTTGAATTACTTTTATCCTTTTCTGTTGGCTTTTTCAAGGATAAAGCTTTAGGTGATTTAAGACCTCCTACTTCATTGTGATTATCGCTTTTAGACATTGTTTGACTATCACCTTTGTTTTTTGTCTGAGGAGACTTAGAAGTATTTCTTTTATTAGCATTGGGTTTTGTGGTATCTTTTGATTCACCAACCTTTTTAGATCTTTTAGGTGGAGATACATCCTTATCGTTGTTTATATTCTCATTTGAAGTTTCAGCTTTCTTAGTTCTAGATGATCTTAGACTTCTAGTCTTTGTGGGAATATCATTGTTACCATCTACTTGCATTATGTTGTCATACTCATCCTCACTTGAAGAACTATCATAAACACCATCTACTTGTGCTAGTTTTGGTTTATTTTTGCCTGCACTAGTAGATTTAGCTTTCACTTTTGATGGTTTAGGTTTAATCTCAGTATTTTCATTCACTTTTTCTTCTTTTGGCTTTGACGATAGAGAACACAACTCTGAGGTGGGTGGCTTTAAGGGTACAGTTACAAAATTGAACATGACTCGACATTGTAAACCTAAAGCTCGTAACATAGCAACAAACACAAAAACTACATATTTCTTAGATGTGAAAGCTCTTTTTCTTATTTGTTCCAACAAGATATTTTTAAGTGGTGGTGCCTTAGGTCTGAACTTATTGTCATATTTATCTGGTTTTATCACAAACTTGTCCTTGTACCATGTGGTTATCTGTTCGACATACTTCATGTCTAGTCGATCTTTAGGGTAGCAACCTTTTGGTATAATATCATGCACCACCCCCAATATTTCTTGATCATTTAAAACTCTGCTTACATAATTCCCATGGCCCAACCAGCAAAGCACATGCACTTTGTGTATAAAAACCTGGTGTTCTTTTTTGACTCTGTTAATTTTGCGCTTCATCATCATTTCCACATCAACTTTTTTTGATTTTCTGCATACGGAGTCAGGTAGTGCTACTACTAGTTGTAAGCCCTGTTGTGGTATACTTTTTGATTCTAAAATAACATAATTAGTTTTTAATTACATCAGATCTTTTTCCTGAACTTCTGCCTACCGCAGAGGTGTACCCAGTATACCCAGTCCTATAGTAGGTACACCGATACTTTCGCAGTTATGTTTTGTACAATCCCATGTAATAGGGGGAGCCTATTGCCATTTATCACGCACAGTATTACACACAGTATTGCACAGTATTGCACAGTAGTATTAGTTTATGACTCTAGGCTGTTATGGAATATCAAATTTTTGACCAATTCTCTAATCAAATTCAATTCCAATTATCTGATCTGGGGATCGACCCCGGACCTCATGAACGGCAGTAGAGCTTACGAACCACTATGCCATCGAGGCCGGAGGGCATAGATACACCTCGGCCATCTCTTCAGTAAAAGGGTGAGATGTGTGTGTATCATCATGTAAATAAAAGTTTTTTAGATTGTTGCATAGATGTGTCTTTGTTACCCTTCCTCACCAAACATTAAAAATTAATTGGTCTCAATTTAATTCAGATTCTTGTAAAGCATTTTTCACATAATATATTACTACAGACACAGTTGATTAGAACCATTAAATCCAATGAGAAACTTACCCTTAACCTCTTCCCAATCTTCCAGCTCAGATTCACTGTCCCCTTTAACCCTCTTTACTTTTCTTTTCTTCTTAGCAGTTGTTGGTTCAACATCTTCTCCTAAAGCTAAAAGATCTTTGACATTTGTCTCTTTTTGTTGTTCATTGCTTTTGTGAACATAGTTTTGTAGAGAAGCTTTGGCTTCTTCTATGGTGTTTTTATGTTGTTCAAGTTCCATGAATGTCTTTTTGGCAATTTCTGCACTGTGATCATGTATATTGGACCATACCTAAAATTTGGTAACTGGTTTTGTTAAATTATTTTAGCTTCTGGTTTGCCGGGATTCCAGACAACAATAAAATTTGTTATCACATGGATCTGTTTTCCAGCATAAGAAGGGTAAGAACTGGTGTGATTTAAGTCATAATGTTTTATGATCTTGCTTTAAAAATGTAGTATACAGGGCAGTAAGGATGGATGGATAGATGGATGCTTGTTACTTTTCACGCCCAAACTACTGTATACTACTGTATATTGTACTGAAATTCAGTATGTAGGTAGTTTAGATTGAGTACTTTTTTCCCCGATATTCTCATGGAAGCAATGTATATGCGGGTGAAACCACAGGGCAGAGCTAGTGATATATAAACTAAAGTCAAGGCTGAAATGTATTAAACCAATGCCTAGTATTTTACTTTTAACAATTTAACTGTGTAAATGTCAACTGAGATCCCAAAGAACAGAAATTATGCGCCTGGGTATTTTACATATACCAAAACATACAGTGCATTTTCTGGCACATCAGAAGCATTACAAAAAACACAAAATGTGAGTTCTGCAATTCAAGTGTTAAGGTGATTTGTCTTCCATATAGAATGAAAATACACAAATATGAAGAAATAGAGAACCATTTTCCACTCTATTGTTTGTGGTTTGCTCTGGATCTGGCCTTTAGTTGTGCATAAACATATTTTGTTATTGAAAACTGTTTGGTTTTTTATTAAAAAAAAAACAAACTTTAATCAATCAATCAATCAATCATTTATTTGCAAGAATGTAGGTAAAAATGGTCTTAAATTAATAATTATTGGTCCGTTACATTCTACCTCATTGAGGCGTGCAAGTTAAATTATCTAAATTCTAATTAATATAATAAAAATCATTAAAAAATGTCAAAACAAAATTAAAAATCATGCCAAAATATGTCACAAAATATATCAGTTAATGTCAAAACTAAAATTAATATACCAAATTACATGGTGTACCAAATTAACATAACCTAGCAACTACTATTTTACAATTTTGATATCTATGAAGAAACTTTAAGGTAAATATTATGTTTTCATGCCAATAGAGGCCAGAATAAGAGTCAACCACAAACAATTGAGTAGAAAATTATTATTCCCTATTTCTTCATATTGGTATATTTTAATTTTGTATGGAAGACGAATCACCTTAAGCGAAGATTTTGCTTGTCTCATACATTGAAATAAAATAAATAAGGTTTTTTACTCACATCTGTATATTCCCTATTTTCTTCATCTTCACTTGACTCCTCACTCTGAAGAGTCTGAGGTATTATTTTTGGAGTAATTTTTGCAGGTTTCGGTGGTTCATCATCGCTGCTATCTGAAATTAGAAAGTTAATTTACAAAGAAACAGTTGTAAGTAATCTTTACATAATTCAAATATTTAGAAAAACTTCGCTCTGAAGTAGTAATAATAATAGGCCTGCAAATCGCTTATCCTGATCATCAGGCGAACGTCGAAATCGAGACTAGGTATAAGTATAAATAGGGTACATACCACTTTCAGACAAATTCAGGGAGGATGGTAGTAACTTATCAGCGTCTGTAAGATCTTTAACAGTAAACAAAGTCGGCGTAACATCATTATCTTCATTTTCACGCGTGGTTTGCTTGTTTATTTTGCTAATGAATTCTTTAGCAAACTTAGGTTTCCTTTTGGTGGGTTTTGACCGCTTTTTTGTGGATTTGTTTTCGAATTCTTCGGCTGACGATCTGTTCTCCTCAATTTCCTCTTCATCAGAGGAAGGTGGTTCAGAGATTTGTGCATCTGAACCTGAGTCGCTAAAGTCGCCGGTTTCGCCCTCACTGTCATCATCTTTGTACACGGTTTTTAACACTTTCTTCCGAGTTGAAGGCATAGCAAATGTTTCCGTTATCTAGGTATTCGATAAGGCTGTAAAAGTCTTACTAAATTCTATAATACGTTAGAAACATTCAATTCAATTCAATTCTTATTTTGTGGCTGAATTATCTCCCACTTATTAAATTCGCATTCCGCGAATTTTTCTTATTCCAATTCTATGTCAGTGATGTTACTTGTCACTGTCAACGTCAAAAGAAAAAATCTATTATTTTGTTAAACAGTAACTTGTAAGGTTTCAAAGGAGGTATGAGTTTTTTTTAAATATTTATTGTAGTGTAGATTATAGTATATTATCAAGCTGTAGAATATGATTGCTGATTGTGTTCAAAATTCAAAAGCACTTGTTGGTTAATTTCCATCGTTTGATGTCCAATCTCCCAACGTGTTATTGGCAAAGTTGTGGTGTTAAAAACACTTTCACAAGCCACAAATTAAGAATTGAATTGAATTGAACTTGTAAGGTTTATGCATTTACCAATGTAAAAAGTCAGAAACTAAAAATAATAATATTATGTCCTCAATGTTATAAAACTAGGCAGACCCGCAATACTATATGCAAGCATTGTATTGCCTTTTATAGTATAGGACTTGGGACTTATTTTTCTTCAACCAAATTTGCGAAACAGATTGCCCAAAGGACCACTTCTGATTGGTAGTATTAATAAATGTAGGATTAAACAACCTAGTAATATATTTCTAAAGTTAAAATTGTTAAAAATGTACCTAGTTTGTATAACTGAAGCAAATACTTACATTTTATCCTTAAGCTTTAGTCTTGATTAGGTAAATGCCTTGTAGTACTTAGGTAGGTATAATTAGGTGCCTCTGTATAGGTACCCTTAAATACATAAAATCATGTTAAACGTACTTAAATTTAGATACCTACTTAAGTCGTCCAGTCACATTATAATAGTACCTATAATTATACCTATTATACCAGATTTAAGAAGATAAAAAGTATTCAGAATCAAATTAGCTGGCCAGGTTTTCTTTCCTTTCCCAAAATATCTCAATAGATTGCTATTCAATAATGTCAATGCAAACCGCTCCTATTTCTTCGGTTTCGATTTGCTAAAAGGTTTTTATAATTTACCATAATGGAAAGGTTGTGTTTGTTTATAGAATGGTAAATGGTCTGAATCAATCCAGTTAAGTGCTTTTGAACAGAGCTTTATTGCCTGTACGAGGGTGTATACTATGACATACAATGGATGAGCCTATGTCTTCACAGTTTAGGTCTTATGCCTGAGTCCTAAGTCCTAGCCGATAGTCGATAGACTCCTTTATTCGGATTTCTCAAAGATTATCTAAGACTACTACGTAGAAAATAAAATGTGTGTAGGTATAACACGCGTCAAATGTGTGCGTAGGTACGGGCGTTACTGCTTCGTTGACTGCCTGGTCGCAGGCGACGTAAGAATAAATTGAGAGGGAGGTGAGTGTCGATTCTTTACGTAGTAATAGTTAGTATTCTTTGGCTCAGTTCCAGACTCCAGGTACGTTAGTTCTGAAGTATTCTGTGTTCCAGGCAGCCATTCACAAATTCAATAAAGAAAAATCCAATAAAACTTTATGGCTGAATTGTGGATCGAACCCGAGACCTCAAGTTCGGCTACAGCGTTTGCGTTTGCAAACCATTATGCCACCGAGACTACAGAATAAATAATAGTACTAACGTAACCAGACCCCAAGCGTAAGTAGAGTGCTCTAAATGTGGCAACGGATGACTCGATGGGGAAAATAACCCAACATGTCACAGTGTGACTCGTTTGGTGTAACCTGTTGGGGACTCCCAATCCCACCTCACCTCTAAACATAATAACAGTGCTAGTAGGTATACCTTTATGCGTTGCCCTATAGGTGCCTACATAATTTTAAAATGTATACGTTAGGCAACAGTTGGTATAAAATTTTTATACTTACTGTTGCCCGCGATTTCACCCGCGTGGATATTCAACATAATTAGATTTTCCCTTCGCCTCGGTGGCGTAGAGGGCGCATGCTCGACTGCCAATCAAGAGGTCCCGGGTTCGATCCCAGGACAGGCAGTGTTAAATATTGGATTTTTCCATTAGGAATGATCTCAATAACTGCCTGGAGTCTGGAACTGTGCCCGGTAGATGGCAATAGGCTCGCCCCCTATTACATGGGACCAATAACATAGTGGCGAAATGTGGGTGTATCTACTATGGGACTGAGTCCTGGGTACACCTCTGCCTACCCCTTCGGGAAAAAGTTCCCATATGAATTTGAGACGTTTTCCCGCGGCCTTTGTCACTCGCCAGCCTCCAAACAAAAAATCATGTCGAGCCAATGCTCTATTGTGACGCGAAAGAAGGACAAACCAACAAACACACTTTCGCATTTATAATATTAATTAATATACTTTGTGTGGATTTGTAGTGGTAGGCCTCATTGCAGGGGGCCGCCTGGGGAAGTACCACACCTTTGCCAGTTATTCATTCGCCAATGTGCAAACATTACTGTGTCCCGTTCTGAATGGCAATGTTACCAGCGAAATTACTGGGCATGACTAGTTTCAACAACTTATATCTCAGGGTGACAGGCGCAGTGCAGTGCCGCGCAGAATTTTGAATTTTAAAACACTGGGTGGAACTGTGTCTGATATGAGCAATCATGATGCTTACCATTAGGCATCATAAATATAAATAGAAGTGCAAATAAAACGAAAGCAACTTGGGGTCTTATAAAACAATATACAACTCAATCAAATTCCATACGTACGACAGTTGATACTATAAAACTAAATAATAACAATATTACTGATCCTACTACCATGGCTAATACTTTTGCTGAACATTTCGTGAACTCTAGTAAGAACACCGATAATCTTACTTCTGTAGGTATTATTAGACACAAAAATCAAACAAGTAGTTATACATCTATATTTTTAATGCCTGTAGATCGCTTAGAATTAATAAAGATTGTAAACAGTTTTAAGAACAAAAAAACTACTGGATATGATAAAATATCCATGCAACTAATCAAACAAAGTTTATTCCTCATTCTAGAGCCTCTGTTATTTATCATTAACTTGACACTCGAGACTGGTATTTTTCCTGAATACCTCAAAGTTGCTTTAATTAAACCAATTCATAAAAAAGGTCCTAAACATGATATAAACAATTATAGACCTATTTCTCTTCTACCATGTTTTTCTAAAATATTTGAAAAAGTTATTTATGATAGATTTACTTCATATCTAAACTCTAACAATATAATTAGCACCAATCAATATGGTTTTCTGAAAGGCAAAAATACTTCCTCTGCAGTATTTAAAATGTTGAAGCAATTGAGTGAAGACATTAACATTAAGAAACCAGGTATTGCTTTATTTTTAGATCTTACCAAGGCATTTGATTGTGTCGATCATAGCAAATTATTGGGAAAATTAGAAAATGCTGGCATAAGAGGAAATGCCCTTCATCTTATAAAATCATACTTGCACAATAGAATACAAACAGTAGTACTTGACGTGTATAATAAAACTACAAAAACAATTGAACAAGTATTTTCAAATCCAGTTGTCTCATCAATAGGAATACCACAAGGTAGTATACTAGGCCCCATGTTATTTTTATTATATATAAATGAATTACCCAACATAACCAAACATTTATGCATAATGTTTGCAGATGATGCTACTATTTATATCCCTAAAAATAATTTAAATAATTGTAAATACCAATTAGAAATAAACAATACTCTAAATTCCCTAGGTAACTGGCTAAATAGTATAAATTTAAAACTGAATGTTAACAAAACTAAACTCATCCAATTCCGAAACTATAAACAACAAGAACTAAAACTTGAAATAACATACAACGGCAATAAAATTGAATCAATATCAGAAACTAACTTTTTGGGTATCATTATCGACACACACTTAAATTGGAAAGCACATATAAACAAAGTTAACAATAAATTATCTCAATACTGTTACACATTATCTATACTCAATAATATATCCTCTAGAAAAATAGCTATGAACGCATACTACGGTTATGTTTACCCTCAATTAAGCTACGGAATAATATTTTGGGGAAATTCTGTTGAAATAGAGTCAGCATTTATTCTACAGAAAAGATGTTTAAGAATTATATTTAAATTAGACAATATGTACAGCTTACGCAATATATATAAAGAAAATAATATCCTAACCCTTACATGTATTTATATATATGAAATTTGTTTATTTGTAAAATTGAACGAAAATTACTTTTTCGAAATTAAGTCAAGTCGTATCGATATACTCCGTACGAGATACAAACACAATATTGTTATTCCACAAATAAACAATAGTATGTACCACAACAGCACCTATATTATGGCTATTAAGATTTTTAATAAACTACCTACACAAATAAAAATGTTAAACGAAAGACAGTTTCGTTATAAATTAAAATCTTGGCTCATATCTAAGGCATTTTATAAAATAAAGGAGTTCTTTAACGATTAAATAATTAAATTTTACCTATTATTAATATTTATTTGTGATATATAACTTAATGACTACTATTAATTCGTAAGGAAGTTAGCATTTTTAGTATTAATTGAATCTTGACACATAATCCTTGTTTTGCAACATTAGCTTATGCTTATTGTATACCACCTAATTATTGTACGTCCGCAATAGGGCAAACTGTTGAAACAATTATAATACCTACTTTAATGTATCCTACCATCTTTGTACACAGTTATAGCAATAAAAATTATTCTTATTCTTATTCTTATTCTAGGCACCTGATTCGCTCGTCTTGTCACTCACTATCATAAAAAAATCTGAAGTACCTACCTAACTACCTGGTAGGCATAGATAAGGAGGTACTTATACGTTAATTTTGCACTCGCACCTGTTTCTTTTAAATCACACGGAACAATCATGCACACGTTATTCGGGAACTCATAAGCCCAAAGCCATAAAATTAAAATCAGCTCACTCCATTCCGCGCGCGAGAAAATCGCATTTTCCAGCGGAGCAGTGCTCGCCATAAAGCATAAACTAACATAAATAACTTCAATTGTTCGCTGCCTTATTGTTAACTTTAATTACATTTTGAATTAATTTTGTAATTAAAACGGAAGCTAGAGCGCGCCGCGTGAAGTTTAAGTGGCTGGAAACGGATCGACCCCGAGGGGTAAGGGGAGGAGAAGCGGGGCTTTTAGATGCAATCTCTGAGTGGATTAATTAATTCTGAGGTGCCGGTTATCTCCTGTTATCATTTAATAAAGTTACGTAAGGATCATAGAAATTTAGCCTTAGAACTGTCTGCTCGAAGTGAATTTAAGTGAAGAGGCTGTTGTAAGTTAGTTGTAGGTACGAGTAATATTATACTTGCCTGCCTAGTTGTTCTTCTTAGGAGCTATCGAGGGGATATCAGATTTTCTTAGTACTCTTAACTATTAAGGATTTGCATCTGGAATTCGATCCTGCAGAGACCAAGAGTCATAGATGACACATTAGACAGACATAGGTAGATGATTTAACCTTTCATCATAATGCTGAAGTGGTAGATTACGGACTAATTTTCATAATAAAATATACTTACTTATAGCAAGCAGGCCTGAGACACTCCGCAATAAAGGTATGAAGCTACAAGTAGCTGGGGCATCCGTCTTGACGGGATATGTTTTATGGGATATACAGAGAAGACAGATAGAGACATACGCGATAGAAAGAGAGGCAGCTTGTAGAGTTAACTACAATTAGGCACCTAGATGTTACATAAATGTTCTGGAATGAAGACTCATAATCCTTTGGCTTAATTATTATGTCGATGATGGTAGCGATTGGAGAAGAAGAAAGAAATGGGTGATATTGGTACTATGTGTAACGTGTGCCATCATCATCATCATCATCTCAGCAGTAGGACGTCTACTGCAACAACTTAGGTACAACCGGAATAGATAGAAATCTATGGGGCAGGCCTATGTTCAGCCATAATACCTAGGTAATAATAGTTACACTTAGGAGCCTCCCGAATCATAGTCACCCAGCGACATAATAAACTAACGACATTGTTGTGAATCCATACCAAGGCACTTTCGTTTCGAATTACATCAATCTCTCAAAATCAATAAGTGTTTGAAGCTAATGTAGGCGCTTAACGAGCCGCGAGCGGGACTCCTGAGCGGATCACCAAATGGAGTGCTCATACATAATGTAGCACAGGCTGAGTGTTGTTTTGAAAAGCGTTCTGAATTCGTTATTTTCGTCACACGTGGTGCCCAGGATTCTCATGAAACATTTAATGACGTGTCATTGTGTGACGTGCACAATGTACCTAAGTACGTATCAGCATCTTGCATTAAGCTAATTTCACTGCTTCGAACCTCGGTCAGGTATCGGACAGACCGTGATTGTGTGTTTTTTTAATTAAGGGACTCTCTTTTCTTCCACGGGGGTGTTATGAGCGGGAGTGTGGGACTTGTAGTCGTTGTAGTGGTAGGCCTCTATATAATTTTAAAACATTGGGTGGCACTGTGTCTGATATGGGCAATCATGATGCTTACCATCAGGCACCTGATCAGCTCGTCTTGTCACTAACTTTCATAAAAAAAAAACTTGTACCCACTAAATCCCACCTGTCAACAGTCCTAATAGCTGGGCGAGATGGGATCGCAGCTGCATTCACTATCTCGCCCCAAACTATGGTGTTAGCTTATTTTCGGCTAATGTCTAGTATAATATCTCCAGCTTTACTGGTGATCAGTTAGTTTAAAATAAGTAAGTAAAGGGTAACATTAAAACGAAAATTAAATATCAGCCGTTCCACAAAATTATGTGTATGGAACAGTTGACTATCCAGCAGTAACATTAGAAATAGAAGATAATATTTGTGTTTGTTTCGTACAGTATCCATATTAATTATTTCATTCGAACGACGTATACATATTGCTACTTACCTACCTAGGTATACTAATTTGATATAGAGATCTCCCACCCACACCACCAAGTATATATTTTTAAGGGTACTTAGATAATGTTATAGTCAGCGAGATAATGTAATAGTGTTATTATTGTCCTCCACATCCCGTGGTAGTAATGTCCATCGAGGGCCGAGGGTCACGATCTACCCGCGCTCGGGAGACGGGAGGAGGGGAGTTAGAAATGCAATATTAATGCAGTGTCGAGTGCCGACCAGAGTGCATTTACTTAATGGATCGTAGGCAAAATGTTTACACTGTCGTCGAACATGAAAAAAATAAACACTCTAAAGTCGGATATAGAAGCTCTTTGGCAGGATTATTGCGCGCGACTGGGACCCGGCCGTGCCGAGTCACACAAATAAAAAAGTTGCTCGTTTCATCTATGCCAACACCCGTATAAAAACACTCATACATGTCTACTACAGACGTAGGAAAGTGTGGGATACATTACCGGAGTGGAAAAGTTAAAAAGCTTAAATGTATCTCCGGCGCGGCTAAAAGTGTCTGACAAAAGTTCGACTTCCATTTTAAAAAGCTCCATTACAAAACATCGAGATTCGCTTCCGCCACGCCATTGCGAGCTCGAATTGACGGCGGCTTCAAGACGGAATTAAACTCGAAAACTTTTCAATTTATTTTATATGAAATCGAGCATGGTCGATAGTCGCGTATTCCTGAGCCGTGGCATAGAGAAAGGAAAGTTGCTCGCTCGCAGGGTTTTAAAATTCCAATGTATAGCGAAGTGGGTAGTCAGATATTCCGGATGTTTTCTGATGTTGTGACTAACAGGGGTCAATTGTCTCGGGTAGCAGAGTAGCCGCTGCCATGCAAGATTCTTCCTGTGCAACGCAGCTTCCGGTATCGGGCTCTTTCCTGAGCGACACTAAACTTGAATTCGTTACGTGTGCTGTATTCGTTTAGATTTAGACCAAACACACTTGAAACTTGAAGCCTTTTCTTATTTACATTTTTAAGCGTTATCTCAGATTTCAACGTCTTCACATTTTATAACCAACTAAAGTGAGAAGTTCTTAATTCGTCGAAAGCTCTTGAATATCTATAATGTACAAAACACCTCTGATGGGAATTAATTAGATATCATTTATGTAGCATAAAGAAGGCCCAATATAACATAAACACAAAAATTTGCTAAATTTACAAAATAATTTTCATATAAAAAGCAAAGTATAAAGACATTTCGCATCGTAAAACATCCATGCGGGCACCTCGACAGAGCAAAGTAAGTTGAATTTGAGAAGAGTTGTAAGGCTTTGGCTTCGAGATAGTGCTTTTAGGCCCTAACCCCCGGGGTGATGCAGTGGGTCCGTGGAGCTTCTTAAAATGTTTTCACTTATGTATATATGGGAATACATTACTCCTGCCTCCGGGTTACTTGAGGCGCGCACTTACTTTTAACACGAAATTGAAGTGACGTAAAGCCTTCACTATACTCTCGTGTGAATCCTTACTTAAGTTACTTTTTATTGGGAACTTGAAACGTCTGTTTCGTATTACATATAATCCGAGTTTTATGTATCGCGAGTTTAAGGCCGACAATTAAAACTTTACTTATTATCGAGGTAGTCGGTTGGGATTCGAAATTTCAGCGGCGTCGCGTCGTCACCTCAGTTGATATTGACGCACTTGCGTCTATCCTCTGGTAGTTACTAATAATCACTTAGCTTAATTGCGGCTGTTAATTACCGGGGATCTCGACGGTTCAAATTACGTACTCTAAAACGCATTAGCGGCTGACAGCTGGAGATTATCCGTCTAAGCGGCGACGGCCGGTCCACCCCCTCTCTCCTCCGCCACGGAACCATTCCACTAATGAAATTTAATGAGGCTTAATTGTTGACGACTTAATGCAGGAACTGTAAAGATAAGTGCTTACTTACGCCCATCCTCCGGTCTGAAACAAAATAAGAACACTCAGTTAATACCCCCAAAAAGCTTTCCGTTCCTAAATTGAAGCACTCATCCGCGGGATTCATTTTTATTTGTTTTGTGTTAAAGCATCTCCTCTCTTGTGGAGTGGATTAACAAAGTGGGATTTTTATGCATTGCTATACATTTTGTTGTTTTACAGCATAATTAAGAACGCATAATCAAATATAGAGGTATGTTATTATTATCTGTTTACATAATATTTTAATGAAGTACTTACCCCTCTGAGGGTGTTTACTGATGTTTCCTAACTTCTTTTATTCGACTCTTATCTAGGCTTTGATCAAAGTAAAAATATCAAAATATCTAAGTAGGTTTTCTATTAAATTAGTTTGTATTGGTATCTATGTGATCTGAACATGGGTAGTATATTTAGTAAGTAGATATAATAGTGAATCAAAGGGTACCTATACGATTTAAGTATTTATGTAGAGCCATATATGTGTAGAGCATTGATTTAAATTATTCTCTAAACAGTGGTGTTGAGATTAAGATTAGATTAGGTTACGCAATTTTTCTATTAGATTCTAGACATTCCAAGCTTATAAATATATCTATCCAGTAAGCACCAACTTGTTAATAGCGGTCAGTGGTATCAAAAATTAATTAAGCCAACGGGATTGTAATCAGAGCGTCATACAAGCTATTGCTATTCAAAGAGTTGTCTATGTAAATGTGGCATGTACGAATCACAATTCACAATAGCTTGTATGTAGGTATAGTGCGTTTCTTGTTAACTGATTAGAGGCAGCCGAGTGGTGTCATCTCAGAACGTTCCAATTACCGGGAACAGAGCTGGGCACAATGTAACTGTAGGACAGTGATGGAGGTCCATTCCTACCGCTTGAGTAAAGGACCTAACTTATTAATAATTATGCATAGTGACACAAGAAAAATTAAGTAAATTATAGGTTGACCACTTAAGTGAGTCCTCGCCTGCGGGGCAAAGGTGCGTAGGACCGGAAAGGTGCGGGCGGCAGGCACCGCCCGTCGGTGATGCCGCTTTCCACCACTAGAGGGATCTATCTCTGCTAGCTGTAAACAATTCTCCATGGATTTTTTTTGCCTTCATGGACAAAATATCTAGAATAGGTAGAGATCTTTCGTTCTAAATGGGTCCGCCCCTCTGCTAAATTTTACGTGCATAGAGGTTAAACAATGAAGTGACGGGCACATTTAAAATTAAAGTTTTGGAAAGAAAGATTATCTCAAAGTCCAAGGTGGGTATTCACTGCCTACTTTGAGATAAACTTTAAATAATTATAGTGTACTTGCAGTCTAGTATTTGGCGGCTGATAATATTTTATTTTAGAATCATTTTCAGATTCCGTCACCCAATCTCTTCTTAAGAGAGTGACGAAAGCTGAGCTACTGTATCAAATCGTCGCGCGGTCGAAGGGAGGACGGAGTAAGGGGTGGGGGTGTGAATGATCCATTTCGAAAACTAATTTAGAGTTGGTAACTAAACAAAGAGCACTCCTCACAGATAATAATTAACGCTTGTGGTGGAGTTCTACTCAGTATTGCCTCAACTATATTGCATTGGTAGAGTAAATTAAACGGGTTTTCCATGTTAAGTGACTGCTAATTAACAGATTACGTAATGTTTCAAGGAAAATGTATACACAGTTAAAAATTAATTTCGTTTTTGATTAGGTTTAATAAAGTTTTAAGAATGTTCCCTAAATACATTATTAATATGGAATTTTTATACGGTTTGATAAATAGATATTAAAGTATAGTTTGACTGAAAAGTGTAGAAACCTAACTAATTTATAGCGCATGTGTTGATTTATATGTTTAGATCGTTGATAAATACAGTGGCGCCCCCATTATTTTCTACTCTTTTTTTGTCAACCTTTACCTTGGTGATCATTAGTACGTAGAGGTATATCTATTATTATACCTACCTTCTTTCTTACTATCTGTAGTTTCCTATGAAAAGTACCAACACACTTGTTATTTAAAGATACAAAACATAACAGAACGCCTTTTTCCCGAAGTGGTAGGCAGAGCTGTTCCCCGGACTCAGTCCCATAGTCAACTCTACTTCAAGAATAACCTCAAGAAGAGTTACCTACTTAACAAAGCACACCACACGACATACTCAAACCAAACTTAGCGGGATAAGGGTGCATTAGATAAACGAAATCTAGATAGGCCTTTAGATTTTTAAGCACTTAAAATAAGCTTTGGAACTCAAAAGTTTTTACAAATGTTAAGAACATAAGTGAGATATAGTTACTGTTATAGTATACATTATATTACATAAAGGTGTAGGTACGAACTATATTAGGTGTAGGTAGAATGAAAGATGGTGTAGGAGGTAATACTTTAGGAGGTGCAAGTGAATAACTGAACTGAATAACTTTCAAACTGAAAAAGAAATTATGGAATTTCGAAATTCGTTAAAAAATAATTCGACTCCCCAGTATTTCTTTTTTTGCGAATTTCACATGTTTTTTTTTTGCAAATGGTTAAGGTTTACGGGTAGATCAGATGCACCCCCATTTAAAATACTAAATAACAAAAAAAATTTTAGTAACAAGTTGTATATACATTTTAAGGTTGGCTTACATAATATAGTGTAATATTGTTAAAGTGAATGTATGTGTCCTTCTGTTTGTGCCGCCATCCGACCGTTGTCCAGATAAAAGCTTCTCTATAGCACGAAAAAGCACTCACTCCAAATATTGATTTGTTACTTCGTCGCTCCTAAAATGGGAGAGATATGTCTTGGTTTTCGTGTTAAGTTAGTTTATTTAAACCGGGGACTTCACTAAGAATTATAATTTCATAAAATGAGAACGTAGAAAATATACGTGAATTTTGAAGGCACAGAGTGTATATCTGGGCAGGTATTACCTCTAGATACGTAACATAACATAACATCACGCCTTTTTTTAAAGGGGTACGCAGAACCCTGCCCCCAGCCCCATTATTTTAAGTCCCCAAGTTTTTTAAGTCCCTCGCAATAGGGGGTGAGTCTACACAGTTCCAGACTCTGGGCTGTCGTTGAAAAAAATTCTAAAGGAAAAATCCAATCACACTTTTTGACTGACGTGGGTATCAAACCGGGACCTCATGAATGGCAGTAGCGCTTGCTACCACTACGCCACAGAGGCAGATACTTATTTGTTAGAAGATCTATATTTTATATAGGACTGGAAAGAAGATTTTTACTAATCACCGCCTACGTTACCATAAAATAAACTTAAGCTGTCACCATTAGCTACCTATTTTTCTATTGATATTTAGTATTTGCAAAGTTTGCCCTGGGCCTGCAATAGAATTGTATCACACCCTTTCTACCAATGGTTGCTGTAAGATCTGGCTAAGGATAAGAGATCCAGAAGACGGGCAGCAGCGTCCTCAGCGTAAAAACCATCAGACTGCGGTCGCCAACCCGCCTGCCAAACGTGGCGAGTTTTGGCAACCCTCTGATGGGGGAGGCTATGTCCAGCAGTGGACTTCCTACGGCTGAGATGATGATCTGCAAAATATTCAAATAAACAATAAGACATTCGGCTTTGCCTATACCAAATAAGTGTTGCTACAGGCCGGTGCTAACGTAAATCCTAATTAACTATAACACGATTAGAAACGAAATAAAAAGTTTCTTATCTTAATTGGTATTCTTAATCAAACTCTTGTGAGGGGCTATGTACTTACTTAGCTTACTTATGCCTGATGGTAAGCATCATGATTGCTCATATCAGACACAGTGCCACCCACTTTTTAAAATTCTAAATTCTGCGCTGCTCTGCATTGCGCCTGTCACCCTGAGATATTAGTTGTTTATATTATATTATGTTAATAAATAAATCCGTAATATTGTATATATCATGTTATCAATAAAACCAGTTTATAACGTATCGTATAAACAATTGAGAAATATTCGTATTTCATGTTATTAATGGTACAAGTAAAGGTACCAGCTACATTTAAAAAGAACATTTAATAAATTAAAATAATTGGGAAAATGGGCTCGCCCCCTATTACATGAGACGATACTGGCGAAATATGGGTGTACGTACCTACTATGAGACTGAGTCCTGGGTACACCTCTGCCTACGCCTATGGAAAAAGACGTGGTTGTACGTTATGTGTTTATGTTTTAAATTACTTAGTTTACTTAGTTTGAATGATGAAAATATTATTAAGACCCTCACAAAGGGGATCAAGAGTGAGCCGAAACGGTTCGTGTGAGAAAACGGTGAAAAAAAAAAAACAAAACCACGCACGGTGTTTTGCGAACTTGTCGGAAGCACTGCCGTGTGTCTAGATCTATAGCATGGCTATTTTGAAATCGTAATTCAAAATAATTTCAGTAAAGTAACTGTAATCCTGTAGCTAAATTATACGTTGCTCAAATTGGCAATAAGCGCTAAGCTAAGCGAAATACTTATAATTTCATGATAATTAGTTTTATAAAAAGCTGTTTTCTAAGGTTTTAGTATATAAGTAAATCTATCAGTAAAAGAAAGCTGGTTATATACCTACCTACCTACCTACTTTGCTACTTCGAATATAGGCACTTTATTTATTTTTAATTTATTAACGTTATATTATTATATTATGAAAGTTCGTGCTTATACGTATTAAACTTTAATTAATGATCAAAAGAATAAAGTAAGTATAAACTAATTTAAATTGTCATATACTATATACGGATTCATCACTCGTACATACATATAATGTCATATATGTACAAATAAGATAAAATCGATGTAGCTTTCATAACGGTTTTTAATTACTGGTTTCTTTAAAACATTCATATAAAAGTTAAAGGAAACAATTTGCTCATTATTTAGTTTAATATATCTTGCTTGCACTATTTTAGTAATAGTGCTGTTATAGTGGAGCATAAAGCGTAACGAGACAATAGTTATACAAGCAGTTCGAGTTGCAAGTCGTAGCCGTAAGTGGGTACAATAAAGCTCTCGGTACATTAAGCTTCCGCCAGCGCGCGAGATAACGAGACCCACTGCCCGCTCCGCACATAATTTATACCGTCAGAGCTCGTTAAAAACTTATAAAGACGCACATTGTTAGTGCGGCCAATATTCGCGGTTATCCGACGATATACGACCTCCCTAACGACGTCGGTTTCGTGCGAATCGTTGCGCAAACTACCCTCTCCTAGCAGACTATTCGATTCCACTTTATAGTTGCTAATACCGAAAACTGTCGAATGTAACTATCGAATCCGACACTTTTATATTCCTCTGTCCGGAATGATCGCATGTTCTGCAAATAGGTGTATAAGGGTCAATTTAAATGCTGGTGTTAACTTCTCTGCGTCGGTAATAAAGAACTAAAGCGTAATGGAAAATCCGTGTGCTGATGCAATCTGCCATGGAGCTTTTAGGCCGTGCGGTCGAGCTTTGTATTTTCACTTAACTGATACGCGACCAATTACCGGCTTCGCACGAAACTATTTCTTTTTATTAGAGTTATTTTTGATTAAGTGAGCAATAGTTGTATTGATTCTTTTAATCTTTTAAGATTTTAGTCCGAGAAACTTTGAATTCTGAGAGTCACAAGTAAAGTTGGAATTATTACAGAAATTCACTAATGTCTTCTAAACAATCTGTAATGTGAGCACTTAATAAATATCAGTAGCAAGATTGACCGGTTTCGTGGAAGTTGTGACTAGCCGTCTAGGCCGGCTCACGGCACGGTGCGGCAGCTAAACACAAATCAACACCGATTCTCCATTTGTTAGACACGGGAATGTAATTATGGCCGGAACACTTACCCGGGACGCGGACGTTCGGGGGCGAGTGCCCACGCGTCATTCAGCTTTTGGTTCGCCGCTCGACACGACAACGATTCTTACTTTGCTATCATAATGTGCAATTCGGAAAACAACCCGCATAATATTTTCCGTGAATAATTGGAGTAACTAGAGTAATCCTATGACTTCATTCCTGTGGGAATTATTTTCCGAATTTGTCTGCGTCATACTTATTGAAAAACTTCAGCTCTGTGCAAAATTTTAGCTATATACGAGTAGGTAGGTACATCATGGATTATCACAGAGCGTTGATGAGTGAGTGAACATTCTTGGAGAATAGAGAAGATGAATGAACTGAAAGAGTTTAATCAAAAGTATTAGTATAATCTAAATTTATAGCATGCGAGGGCGGCGGGTGCGCCTCTCCGTGGCGCATGCCGGTCGCCGGTGCCTTGACACGAGTTAAACTAAATTAATAAACTTGCACCAGTCCCCGGCTTTATTAAAAAACACTCATTAAAGCAAAGGAAAAGTAGGTGAAGTCGCCGACAGGGACAGCGCCGCTAATTGCACCGCCTTTATTGCTTAAATAAAGTTTTAGTGGGGGAACACAAGTTTTAATTAAAAATGTGAGAATAGTTTTTAATAAAGGACGGTCTCGGTGCGCGTATATTGCGAAACTTTGAGCTATACGCTTAGCTTACAGAAAGCCTGGAAGTCCAGTGATATTGTGAGCCCTAGCATCGGCCCACCGCACGCCCACGGCAGCAACTTGCAACCGCACGGATTGTCTGCCGCTCGCCCTGCATCTATATTACTCATGCGTTAATTGGTTTATCTAACATAAACTCTTACCAAAAAAGCTTTCATGATACCTATCGATTACCGTGAAATTAAATATTTAATTATTGTAACTGCCTGCTCTGCTGATGAAAAAAAAAAAATTAAAAAGTAACATGTGTAAAAGTAACATTACTTTTTACATTTTTTTATATTATATTTTCATAAAATCTGATTTCAAATAAGGCATTCCCGCATCAATATAAAGTGACAAATGGTACGAGTAACGGGAGAAACTAATAATGCTAGTGATTTACGCCCGCCCTTGTTATTACGACTCATGTGAAATGTAATTTCGGCATACTGCGTGTATACACACACACTTACAGGCGGGTGGTAGGTCGTGTGTGTTGGTGTGCAATAGGTTTAATAAAGGAGGGACGCGAGTAAATCCTTCAATTTCGCCGGCACACAACGGCGTATTCTCGTTAACCGTGGCAATAAGTTAAACGCGCGCGGCGATGCTGCCCGCTCCGCTCGCCGCGATGCGACACTACACCGCGTCGCGTCGCATCCTTCACCCAGTGTCTCAGACGCACCTAATTTAGCACCTTACACATACCTGTACTCAATATTAATTGATAAGCACGACATTATTGGACACGAATGTTAAATAGAGAGAAATTAAATTATATATTGAAAGTTCGAAAATCCGGGGAGAAACGCTAAAACTTTTATTCTTTTTCTTTTGACTTACTACAAGTAGATTACAAGTTGTTCACTCCAGGATTTAATAATTTAAAAGGTTTCTCATAACTTAAATACAGCACTTTTAAAGAAGAAATTAATTTAAAAGCTTTCTTGATCTGCCAGCCTAGCTTCCAGTGCAGCGGTCGATTTTAATCAAAGTTCGTTCATTTCGAACTTAACGGAGGATGTGGTTCGTGGTGTAATATAGGCCGAGTAATATCTCTCGAACAAAGAATACACACACACGGTCGAGGCCCGCTCTCGGTCCCAGTCCGACAGCGACCCGGTCCGGCCAGACTGCACTACTAATTAGATGTTCGATGAAAGTGTAATCAGACGTCGTCGGTCGGATCCGGGACGTAATTAAACGGCGCAGGCGAAGAGTGATTTATTAATAGAAAAGCTGGAGCATTAATGAAATACTGGGCGGACAATGGTGGTGAGGGAGGGCGGTCCGTGGAAATTAAATTCTCAGAGACGGTGCGCGGACACCGGACACTTGCCGTTTCTTTGCGGCTACACGCTGGACCAGGTTGCTTAATAATTTACGCAGTGGCGACCACCTCGCAGCGCACCGACTCCTATTAGGGAGAACGTATGGAGGTGTATAAATTTGTCGGCGAGGGAATGTAAAGAAGATTGGTTTCCTACTCGAACGGATGCGGAGAAAAGGGGTGGAATTGAATTTAGGCCGGAATCCACTAGCGAGGTTGTGTTTGTGATATTTCTTACCTACGTATTGGGTGGTAGTGGGACGTGATACTCTTGTCGATTACTTTTACTATCGACTTCAGAGAATATCCCTACCTATACCTACCTAACTATATCTATTACTACTTACCTATAATATTGTAAGAATGGCGTCCTTGACTTTATTATTCAGGACGATTTTTAGAGGCACTGTAAATAATTTCATTGTAATTTTGAAACGTGGAACGCAATATTTGTATTGTATGTTGGAACTAAATTTCCCATTTACTTGATATCTACGTAGATCTAAGTCCAAATCAAACACATTAGACAGCCTTAACTACCATTCTCCTAAATACATTATCCCCGCAGCGTAAAATTCTTAAGCAAAGCTTTTTCGTTATTCCAAATCGTAACCTTAATTACACTTAAAAGCCGGTGGAGTATACTTTTTCAATTAGAGTATTAAAGTGTTCCGACCCTGTCATTATATTAGAGTGTTGTTCCATTCCACCCCAGCGCCCTCGGGCCGGGTCGGGAGTCGGGCCGGCATTCGGAGGAGCTCGACTCATTCCGTCGTCAGCCCTCGAGCAGAGAGCACGCGTCACCTCGAAGTTCCCTCTCGCAAACTTTACTCGAATCGCGGAACCGGCGAATACGTAGCATTCGATCAAAATTGACTTTGATAATACTAGAACTAATACTAATTTCAAATACAAGACATTTTAACGTGACACTTTCCGGTGGATTTTAATGTTAGTGTTTTGACTGTGGATTTGTTTCGTGAATTTCGACAATTTGGAAATATTTTTGTGCTGTCTTGTCCTCGAAGTTAGAGGTAAGTTTGATATAATTTTATTACTCTTAATTTATAAATTCAATAAGTAAGGTGGAGTCCTCAATATTGCAATGATAAAATTTAATTTCTGGTTTACAATTTTTTATTTCAACTTCAATAAATATTGTAACTGAAATACAGTATTTTCAAAACTTTTTCGTTTTCGCAATAAACGCTGTAAAATATTTTCAAGATAGATTTTTATGATTATAATAATTTGTTATCATATTAATTTTAGCGCTTCTCGAAGATTTCTAATTCATATGGAATAAATAAATTGAATCGTTTATTATTGTTTGCTTCCTCTCTAATAATAATTAATTAACTTATATATTGATTTATCTAAGTAATAACCACCCATTAAGCAGATAAATAAGCGTCGTTTTTATTACCGTAAAATATACGATACTTTTTACCTCATTTGAAACTAGATAATATCTATTTTTAAAATTACCTTGTTTATAAGTTCCGTTCAAGTGGCTTTAAATAAATAATTTGCGCACATACAATAAGCTTTTACATTACCTATGTGAGGAAAAAAAAATTTATGGCTAAGTTTTATGATCCCTGGTTATGTCGACCAATATATAAAATTTTGGGCAAATAGTTAAAATTCGGCAAAATAAGTATTTTCATTCGATTTAACCATTGGTTAGGTAAGGTTTTTTTTTTTTTTAATTTATGTATTACGCACCATGGACACTGCTCCATGCCATTTTTAAGTTAACAAAATTATGATTATATTTTAGCTATTTGTAACAGTGGGTGGAACAGGATTGCCACACCGCTCTGAGAAAATATTATAATATATAATATATTATAACGGTTAGGTAAGGTTAGACTTAAACCATTGTTATAATAGGTATAATTGATAACCTTACCATAACTTACGATTAAAAACCGGCCCTTAACTTATCTTCTAACAATAATATATTTTTTTTATTACTATTAAGTCGCAACAATGTTGCTTTTAATGCGAGACAAAAAAGCGTATCTCCATGAGGAGAGGTAAGGGTGCGTGTACACGGTCAGTAATTGGGAAAACTCGATGATTGCCGCGGGTAATTGCTTAATTACGTCGGATACGTGACCGCCCGGATCTGGTGGGAACTTGCGAAAGCAATAAATAAACGGCAATGTACATTCATCTTTAAATCATTTTACTAGTGCTTTTTTTATCAGTATTTTATAAACATAACATAACATACATTCACGCCTTTTTCCCGAAGGGGTAGGCAGAGGTGTACCCAGGACTCAGTCCCATAGTAAATATAACACCCACATTTCGCCAGTATGTTATTGGTCCCATGTAATAGGGGGCGAGCCTATTGCCATCTACCGGGCACAGTTCCAGACTCCAGGCAGTTATTGAGATAATTCCTAATGGAAAAATCCAATATTTAAACACTGCCTGACCTGGGGATCGACCCCGGGACCTCTTGATTGGCAGTCGAGCATACGCCCTCTACGCCACCGACGCAGTCAGTATTTTATGTAATAAAATAACCGAACACTCTAACAAAACGTATTAAGTGATAAAATTTTATAGTGTCATGTTGAATCGATTTAAATTACGTTAATGAACTTATCATAAGCAATCATAAATTATGTTTTTTCCATCAACAGCTTTATATAAAAACTTAACAAGTATGAGCAAAAACTACCTTACTACCAGGCTTATATATGTTATTTTATATTATTTCAATGCACCTTATTTTAACATAATAAATTTTTCAAGCTTTCACTTTTTCTATCTCAAAATACTAATAGCGATAAGACCGCCTAATGTTACACTATTTACCTAAAAATATGCATTATATTATTAGGTTAATGTTTTCTTGTTAGAGGTGTACCAATAGATAGTTTATCTATCTGTCTATTTATCTGATAGAGGAAGATTATGAATATAAAGGTCTTGAATCACCTGAGCCACCTGGCACCTGACAAGCACCGCCTCGCCTCGCTTGGTTAGTATCCTTTACTTATATGAAATTGTATGGACATATTACGCTCACTACATCAACTCCGAGCAAGGCGATCCGTCGACGTTACAAAGTTAAATATGTAGAGAGAGATAGATCGCGAGAGGCGAGGCGGTACTTGTCGAGTGCCGGGTGGCTCAGGTGAGTCAAGACCTGACACTGAAATTTTACAAGCTCTTAGATATTTTTACCTATTTAGAAGTTTTTTAATCTTATAAAGCGTTTTCAGGAAAAACATCGTAGGTGTCAAGAATACGAATTGTAAGTTACGATATTTTAGCTGCAAAGACTCGTTATTTTTGAAAATGTCAAAAAGAAAGTTAAAAATTGTATACGATCTGTATACCTACGTCTTTACAGTTGATATATTATTAGTTTTTCCGTATGCATGGCCACGAGCTTGCATACTGATGTCCCTTAACTTCATGCTTGTCACTTGTCGTTTTAATTATTGTCTCATAATAAAAGTTAGACGCGATCGACCTTACACCTATTCAATTCACACGCATGTACCGAACATAATATTTTAATTAAAGGTTTTCTTCGTTTAAAACATCTGAATTTATTTACATAGCTCTGTCATTATTAAGCACGGTAAGTAAATCATTAATTAACTTAGTAGTGAAAGTTTGTAGATGTTTGTTACTCCTTCACGCTAAACCTACTGAACCGATTGTGCTGAAATCTAAAGTATGTACATATTTAAGACCCTGAAATTACACTTTCGGTACGGTACTTTTATTCCTGATATTCCTCACGGGAACGAAGACTACGCGGGTGAAACCGCGGAGCACTAATTATGTTTAAGCTGTTTTTTAGCTATGTGTCTGTCAAAAATCAGCTTACAGTATGGATTGATACTCAATCAATACAAAGTCAAAGTCAAGTCAAAGTCAAAGATTTGTTCAAATAGGTCACAATCTTACACTTTTGCACGTCAATGAAGATAAATAGTAATGAGTCTACGGTGCGTTCGAAAAGATAGAGAGACCTCTACATGAAGAACGCACCAGAAACGTGTAGGACTTAATTTTTTCAATTGATAGTTTTACAATATTTAGTTTGGTTACATTCGTTTGTTTGGAAGGTGCCGCGTGGTGGCTATGCAGAAATTTACAATCTTTGCCCTCGATGTACTGATTGACTTTATAATAAGCCTTCCTTGGGTAGTGTAGATGTTATATAGGTTTTGCATTTACCCTCTGAGTGCCCCGTTATCTCATTTGAGATTTTAATATACAAACGTACACTATTTCCTAAGAATTACAAACGTAGGTTTATTCTTATTCAACCTTCTTCTTTGGAAAGGAATATTACGTGATCATGTTTATTATCATTATGTAAACAATATCTTTAATATGTAAATAATAGTTATATTGTTATCGATACGCTTTCAAATAAATTTTCCTTAAACTATTTTATGTAGGTATACCTATTAACTGATAAGTGTTATCAGGTGGTCAGGTCCATTATACTAATTATGTAAGTATCGCACTCAGGTCACTCGGTCAATATAACTCATTATTGATAACTAAAAATTAATATGAGACGCGAAATTATACTTAATTAAAAATTGTTTACCCTGTGTTCACATAATTAGATAAAATTATTTTTACTTCTTTGGTTCAATGCCTTATACGCCCGCTTTGTAAAGCTAGCCCACAGGCTGCACGTGTAGAAGCTCGGGCAGTATGCCCTGAATAATGTTACCTTGTCTAGTACAACGTGCGAACCTGCGCGCCAGCATTTTATAACGGATGGATAAAGTCCTACGCTTCCTCTCGAAGTCTTCATTGTCACACAGGTCATCAGTCACCCAGTGTCCCAGATACTTACTTAAATGAACACACTTTGTTCAGGTGCGTGCCGCACAGAGTTACATGTGGAATATGAGAGTAGATTTTGTAGTAGAGAGTAGATTTACTTGCCTTGTTACCCCCCCAATCGATGGACTCAGCAGCACCATATCGTCAGCGTAGCTATGAAATAATTTACTTGCGTAAAACGTAGTAAATATACTATATATATATATATATATATATATATATATATATATATATATATATAGATATCCCCACGGGCACTTAGTTGATCATGCGGGTCGTAGAAGTAGTTATTATTTGATCCGTTTTCATAAGTTGATCCGGGGCAGTATTACTTGATCCTTTGCCAGTTGTGTATGACTTTGTGGATCCAGCTGGAGCCACAAGTGTCACACATGTGGCTCCATCTGAATCCTCTGAGTAATAATAATAATTACGCTGTTTTTATACGAATCCACCTTTTTGGCATTCAGACAGTTGTTGCTCCAATTCAAATGGGCCAATGGGGGCGCACCGTTTTCACAAGCTTCTGTCATTGGTTGCCTTCGACATAAACATAATAAGTACAATAGTATAGCTCTTCTCATCAATGTAAAAGTTAATTTTAAGAGAATTGTGAATGTTTCACCTTGAGAGATATTTCTATTTCGCATTTTTATTTAATTTGCAATGTATGTATGTACCGATATGTATGTCCGGTACAAATCTTGCAACTGAATTTTGAAGCACTCAACCGATTTAGCTCAAATTTTGCATACTTATATAAGTCCGGTGACAATGCAATATTATGGTACTGTTGACCTGATCTGATGATGGAGCCATGATGTAGCGACTGGAACTCTGCGATGACAAATGATAAGATAGTTGAATTTGGGCTAGTATGTTAGGTTTTAATAAGTACTTTTCATTCCACATAATAACGAGGGTCTGATGATGAAGCCGAAAGATTGCCATTGGAACTGCCTTACGAAAACTGCAATGATAGTCGAATTTAGGCTCGTTTACTTTGTTGTTTTAGGGTCTTTTCATTCCACATGATGACGAAGGTCTGATGATGAAGCCGAAACAGAACCATTGGAACTGCCTTACAAAATGTGCCAAAACAGTCGAGTTTGGACTCGTTTGCTTTGTTGTTATGGGGACTTCTCATTCCACTTGACGACGAGGGTCTGATGATGAAGCCGAAAGATTGCCATTGGAACTGCCTTACGAAAACTGCAATGATAGTCGAGTATAGGCTCGTTTACTTTGTTGTTTTAGGGCCCTTTTCATTCCACGTGATGACGAAGGTCTGATGATGAAGCCGAAACAGAACCATTGGAACTGCCTTACAAAATGTGCCAAAACAGTCGAGTTTGGACTCGTTTGCTTTGTTGTTATGGGGACTTCTCATTCCACTTGACGACGAGGGTCTGATGATGAAGCCGAAAACTTGCCATTGGAACTGCCTTACGAAAACTGCAATAATAGTCGAGTTAAGGCTCGTTTACTTTATTGTTTTAGAGACTTTTCATTCCACATGATGACGAGGGTCTGATGATGAAGCCGAAAGATTTCCATTGGAACTGCCTTACGAAAACTGCAATAATAATCGAGTTTAGGCTCGTTTACTTGGTTGTTTTAGGGACTTTCCATTCCACATAATGACGAGGGTCTGATGATGTATCCGAAAGATAACCATTGGAACTGCCTACAAAATGTGCCAAGACAGTCGGGTTTGGACTCGTTTGCTTTATTGTTATGGGGACTTTTTATTACACATATAGACGAGGGTCTGATGAACCATTGGAACTGCCTTACTAAATGTGCCCAAGACAGTCGAGTTTGGACTAATTTGCTTTTCTGTTATGGGGACTTTTCATTCCACATGATGACAAGGGTCTGATGATGGAGCCGAAAAATAACCATTGGAACTGCCATACAAAAACTGCAATAATAGTCAAGTTTAGGCTCGTTTACTTTGATGTTTTAGGAACTTTACATTCCACATGATGACGAGGGTCTGATGATGGAGCCGAAAGATAATCATTGGAACTGCCTTAGGAAATGTGCCAAGATAGTCCAGTTTGGACTTGTTTGCTTTATTGTTGTGGGGACTTTTCATTCCACATAATGACGAGGGTCTGATGATGGAGCCGAAACAGAACCATTGGAACTGCCTTACGAGATGTGCCAAAACAGTTGAGTTTGGACTCGTTTGCTTTGTTGTTATGGGGACTTTTCATTCCACATGACGACCGATTTAGCTAAAATTTTGCATACATATAAAAGTCCGGTGACAATGCAATATTATGGTACTCTTGACCTGATCTGATGATGGAGCCATTATGAAGCGTCTAGAAATCCGCGATGGCCATTGATAAGATAGTTGAATTTGGGCTCGAATGTTAGGTTTTAATAAGTTCTTTTCATTCCACATGATGACGTGGGTCTGATGATGGAGCCACAAGATATCCATTGGAACTGCCTGGCGAAATGTGCCAAGACAGTCGAGTTTGGACTCGTTTGCTTTGTTGTAATGGGGACTTATTATTCATTCCACATGATGACGAGGGTCTGATGATGGAGCCGAAACAGAACCATTGGAACTGCCTTACGATATGTGCCAAAACAGTTGAGTTTGGACTCGTTTGCTTTGTTATTATGGGGACTTTTCATTCCACATGACGACCGATTTAGCTCAAATTTTGCATACATATAAAAGTCCGGTGACAATGCAATATTATGGTACTCTTGACCTGATCTGATAATGGAGCCATTATGAAGCGTCTAGAAATCCGCGATGACCATTGATAAGATAGTTGAATTTGGGCTCGAATGTTAGGTTTTAATAAGTTCTTTTCATTCCACATAATGACGTGGGTCTGATGATGGAGCCACAAGATAACCATTGGAACTGCCTTACGAAATGTGCCAAGACAGTCGAGTTTGGACTCGTTTGCTTTGTTGTAATGGGGACTTATCATTCCACATGATGACGAGGGTCTGATGATGGAGCCGAAAGATAACCATTGGAACTGCCTTACGAAAACTGCAATAATAGTCAAGTTTAGGCTCGTTTGCTTTGTTGTTTTAGGGACTTCCCATTCCACATGTTGACGAGGGTCTGATGATGGAGCCGAAAGATAACCATTGGAACTGCCTTACGAAATGTGCCAAGACAGTCGAGTTTGGACTCGTTTATTTTGTTGTAATGGGGACTTTCTATTCCACATGATGACGAGAGTTTGATGATGGAGCGGAAAGATAACCATTGAAACTGCCTTACAAAAACTGCAATAATAGTCAAGTTTAGGCTCGTTTACTTTGTTGTTTAGGGACTTTGCATGCCACATGATGACGTGGGTCTAATGATGGACCCGAAAGATAACCATTAGAACTGCCTTACGAAATGTGCCAAGACATTCGACATACATACATACATACATTCACGCCTGAGGTGTACCCAGGACTCAGTCCCATAGTAGATACACCCACATTTCGCCAGTATGTTATTGGTCCCATGTAATAGGGAGCGAGCCTATTGCCATCTACCGGGCACAGTTCCAGACTCCAGGCAGTTATTGAGATAATTCCTAATGGAAAAATCCAATATTTAACACTTTGCCTGACCTAGGGATCGAACCCGGGACCTCTTGATTGGCAGTCGAGCATGCGCCCTCTACGCCACCGAGGCAGTCTGACCGAGGCACCGAGGCAAGACATTCGAGTTTGGACTAATTTGCTTCTTTGCTATGGGAAGTCCTCATAGTAAAAAAAGTTTGCTGTTTTGTTATGGGGACTTTTTATTCTACATGATGACGAGGGTCTGATGATGGATCCGAAAGATAACCATTGGAACTGCCTTACGAAATGTGCCCAGACAGTCGAGTTTGGACTCGTTTATTTTGTTGTTATGGGGACTTTCCATTCCACATGATGACGAGGGTCTGATGATGGAGCCGAAAGATAACCATTGGAACTGCTTTACGAAATGTTCCAAGACAGTCGAATTTGGACTCGTTTGCTGTGTTGTTATGAGGACTTTTCATTCCACATGATGACGAGGGTCTGATGATGGAGTCGAGTGATATCCATTGGAACTGGCTTACGAAATGTGCCAAGACAGTCGAATTTGGACTCGTTTGTTTTGTTGTTATGGGGACTTTTCATTCCACATGATGACGAGGGTCTCATGATGGAGCTGAAAGATAACTATTGGAACTGCCTTATGAAAACTGCAATAATAGTCAAGTTTAGGCTCGTTTTGTCGACATTGGAACTACCTTATGATAAGTGCTAATATAGTCGAGTATGGGCTCGTTTACTTTGCCGTCTTTTAAAACTTACTTTACAAACATAAGATAAACTTGTATGCAATATGACCAAAATCAATACCAAAGTAAAACAGTTTTTTTTTCTATTGACATTTTACACAATTTCTCATATTTATTTAATATTGCAATAAAGTAAAATTTAATGGATAATAAATTATAATATCTAAAACTTACAATTAAATAATGATCACTGACAAATAAACAATTAAAAAAAGAACCTCGAGTGTAAGAGTGAAGTATTGAGCTCAAAAATATATTTAAAAACTGTACTACATAAAAAAACTGTTTTGACCAAAATCATACAAAAATAAAGAGAAAACTGTAATTCAATATCACTAGTAATCGATGCGGAATAAATCACGAAACGAACGGCGGCGCTCGGGCAGCGATAGAGGAGAGCGCGGGATTCGGGAGGCAGTCCTCCCTTTGCGAACCATTCCTACTTCAGATTGTTGTAAGAAGTGGATCAAACAATGTTGGGAGTGTTAAGAATATAAATTAAAATGGATCAAATAAGTACGAGTTTGTCCTAAAAATTATATATAAAACGGAACCACTAAGTGCCAATTATTAGTCTAATATAATCAAACACAGACAATAGTAGGTAGTAATAAAACCAGAGCGTCGAGTCGAATAAGTCACACGTCACAAATGGTCACATTATGTTTCCCACTAGTTTTTGACATTATTAGGTATGTCATTATGTGTGAAATGAAACATTGCAAAAATAGTTCTAACCAACAAAAGAACCACAAAGGTTCTATTATTATTTACAAGTTACATTCATTATTTTGATTAACTACCGTAATTTTACTTATAGGAACACAAAACCAGAACCAAACACAAAAACAGATCAGTGATGCAAGTGTGCATTGAAATTATTTTCAATATATTTTAAGAAGATAATATTATCATAACATCGACTGTCTCAGTGGTGTAGTGGGCGCAAGCTTGACTGCCAATCATGAAGTCCCGGGTTCGAACCACAGGCCAGGCAAAGTGTTATTTGGATTTTTCTATTAGGAATTATCTTAGTGACAGCCTGGAGTCTGGAACTGTGCCTGGTAGATAGCTCACCTCACCTGGGACCAGTAACATACTGGCAAAAAGTGGGTGTACTTACTGTGAGACTGAGTCCTGGGTACACCTCTACCTATTCCTGGATGATTAGATTCACAATGAGAGTTTCATGAACTGCAATTATACGAATGTTGCAGCACTCAATTTGGGGTCATAGATCTGTTAAGTATGCATCTTTATATTATAAATCCATAAAATAGATTTTATGGATTTTTATAATCCCATTTTATATCGATGGACCCACTTAGGTGTTCTTGAAACAAATTATAATTTGGTGCCAGAACGATCTCTTGGGTATAAAAAAACTTGGCCGCTACGGACCCAGTTACGTTCAAAATTCAGTCACAAGAAGGATGGAGTATATACCTATTTTAAATACGTAATTGGATGAAGTTATTACCCAATGCTAAGAATATAATCCCATTTTATATCGATGGAGCCAATAAGGTGTTCTAGGTATAAAGTATAATTCGGAGCCAGAAAGTACTCTGGGGTTTAAAAAATTTGGCCGTTATGGATCCAGTTCTGTTCCAAATTCGGGCACTAAAAGGATGTAGTATATACGGTTTTATATATGTAAATGGATCAAGTTATTACCCAATGCTAAGAATATAATCCCATTTTATATCGATGGAGCCAATAATGTGTTCTAAGAAGAAAGTATATTCCGGAGCCAGAAAGTTCTCTTGGGTATAAAAAATTTGGCCGTTGCGGATTCAGTTCCGTTCAAAATTCGGGCACTAAAAGGATGGAGTATATACCGTTTTCAACGAATATAAAGAGCAACATCGCGCGGCAGAGGGCGACGTTGCCACTCCGGTCGCAATAGGTACAAACGGAGTCGAGTTATTCGCGCCTAAAGGTGGAGTCTATAATGCACGGATTCGTGGCTGGATCAACTAAGTGCCCAGGGAGGTGTTTATATATATATATATATATAGTACAGCATGTTTTGCCAGTTTGGATTTATTATCGTTATTGAATTATAAGAGAAATTGTATTTAATGCTAATGTTGTTAATGCTCACACCATCAATGGAACTACTAATATATTCATGTTTATTTGTGATTAATTTTTTTGACAATACGCTAGTTCAGATTTACCTAAAGATCTTTCTGGATTTACACATATCTGTGTATACATTCCCAGATTTGGGTTTACCGGCCAATAACCACATTTGAAAACAAAGTTGGGTATGTCAGTGATGCTCACAGAAGGGTCTGTGAGCATCACTGACATACGGGATCTATCCAGTAACATACCTACGATTTATGTTTAGGTTCATTAAAACTAGCCTTTGCTGCCTCAGTCAAACTATTAATTTATATTATCATGTCATGATGACATGATAATATAAATTAATATCATGTCAGCAGGATCTCGGCAATCCAGAGGAAAGACAATTAATCTTAATTTAGAGTGACAAATAGTACAGAATTTTTCTATCTGATTCGAATCTCTTTCACCCTATTACGTAATATCAATTACGGCGTTTCATGATTGTATTGCCGCTGTATGCTCTGGCTTTGATTATTCGTACCAGTATTTAGGTGTATAGTCTAGTTCATTAGAAACGAAACGGTTGTAATGATCCACCGAATGGCTGCCTAATAATTGCACTCCCAACAGAATGAAGACTGTAATATCCACTCAACTCCTCGCCTCGGCAACGCTAACATTGCTCTAACGGATTATTTATTTTATTAATTAAATTGAGACATTCTAATTAGCGAGACATGAGAATAAATTAATTAGCACCAGCATTGTAATCGACTGTAAGGATGCGAAAAGGCTTCACATTGTGTCCCAATTATAATTGATTTCATTAACAAAGCTCGGCCTTTAATTGAAAGTAGGTAGACAGTTTCAGCTGAGGGGAGGGTAAGGTAATTACAAGATCCAATTTAGAATTGCCAAGTCTACACTTTGCTGTTAGTTTGAAACAAAAGCTTAATTAATTAAGTCGAGAACAATTAAGTTCAGTGCCGTAATTATATTCTCAGCAATTACGCGGAATTCGACGTGTTTTGTAGTCGTCGGTAATTGCCGACGAGCCGCGAATCAGATTGTATCCGACTCCGAAGCTAATACGGCACACGTTCATTAATTATGCTGCGCACACTAATTGGAAAATCTATTAATTAATTTACCTATTAAATCGACACAGAATCTCTGAGATTAACGATGAGTTAATTGTGTAGTTATACATTATTATTCTTGCCTACTATTATAATGATTTTGTTATTGTGAAGAATGTTAACTAACCACAGCCGCGGCATAACATCGTTAGGTAAATTGTTACTGACCATTACATTATATTATGCATACCAATTATGCCCGAGAATTGATTAAGATTAGTATTCACGATTATTTTAATGAAACATTCAAGTTCTTTCCGCTAATGAACATGTCTAAGTAATACAATTTAAAAAAAGTAAGCTTTTCTTTTTAACAATGATCTTTAGCTTCGATTGCTTTTCTATCAAAGGTTGGCTATCAGTATCCGTCAAGGCGGCCATGCTTTCATCAGCAGCGGAGGTGTGGCGGCTCAGCCTCAGAGGGAGCTACATTTCGGCTGTCAATTTGAATGTATAGGCTCTAATAAATCAGGGGTATATCGTTAGAGCGTCGACACGGCTCAGGGCTCCCGCAGCAGGCGGTAGCCGGTAGGCAGGTAGACGCCGTGCCGCGTGTAACGAGACACATTTCCGGACGTATCCTTCCAATTAGTGGTCCGGAGCGAGTAGTCCGGAGCCGGAGTCAGCCGCACCGGCGCCCGCTCGCGCTGGTCACCCGCTCCGAACCCGACCTCGTTACGCTCCCGCCTCGTTAGGAGAATTGTTTGTTCGAGTATGTAAAAATGTGTTTATTTGCACGTACGCTCCGGGGTAAAAAATATATGAAAAGACCCTTTTAAGACTTTTAATGATTTTCCGGCAAAGGGAAATTGGGTTAGTTATTTTCCCCGGGGTTGCCCCTCGTTAAGTTTTAATGGGGTAGCTAGCTACGGCGTAATCAAACGTACTTATTTAAGTTAACGACGTTTACTGAGCCTTGTGTACCGACTCTGTTGTCAATAAGAGTTATTGAGAGACCGACGGTTCCGAGAGCTCGCCGTTTGGAGCGTCGCGTAAAAACTGCCGCGACTCATCGCATCCACGAAGCGAGGGTACATAATGATGCCTAAGTGATATGTGAATGGTTTTTAGCTTCGCATTTTCCGAGAAAAATGCTAAGCAGCGACTAACAAGTTAGTAACAAGGCCTTCCGGCGAAACCGGGACTGCCTAAGTTGGCGTATAGGTAGAGCGTCTAATTAATCTACAGTAAAATGTCGACGTCGTTCGTTTTTGCCAGGAACTCAGCTCATTAGACCGACGAAGCATGTTGATTACATTCTGCAGCGCTTATTAGCGCAAATTCTCATTAGGCACTATTGTTGTAATTAAACAAGAAGCAACATCGGTACTGTCGGCGGCCGAACGTCGCTCACACCGAAATCACTTCTATGTCCTCGCAATAACGGCCGTGTATATTCGGCTGATGACTGGCGATTATGTTGCGCGAATTTAATTAACAACTCAATAGTAACGTATACAGCCGAAGAATAGAATGAAGGGGAGTTCTTGTGGTGTCTGACATGATTCCATTGTTAGCGGCGGTATAAAAAGTGGAGGTTTGTTTTGAAGTGGCTTACGCAATTATGAGGTGGTGGTAGATGTTGGCGTCAACGTCGGCAAGTGGGTTTAATTGGACAGCTGAGGGTTGCCGGCGGGCGGCCTTGCAGCGGGACGCAAGATTCTTCAACTCCTAACACTTCTAATTGGCGCGGTCTCCCTAAAAGAAGACTATCTTTAAAATAAAGAAGAATACTCCTCGTCATTACTTTAATAGACTCCGAAGCTCAAAACACCTGCTCCTTGTCAATTTCTTTCCGCAAAATAACTGAAAAATATTCACATGACATCTTGCGTGACACTTTTAAGATAACAAAGGGTTGTGTCTATTTATTCAAGTGATACTTATTAACCATATAGATTTATTAGTAAGTAATTAAAATTGACCACCTTTTTATGTAAACAACAAAAACCAGAAATGTGGTGTAATCATAATATTATTAGTTTGAATTATCAGAAAAAACATTATAAACGGAATGAATGGCTTCAAATTATATCAATAGTTGCCATTACTAGTATATAACTACATTCTACTAATATTATAAATGCATAAGTTTGTCGGTTTGTGTTTGTGCCTTCACGTTAAAACTTCTGAATTTATTGGCCTGAAATTTGGTATACTCCACTTTGCCTCACCACGTGGGCTTGGTGGCTTGGTTGCTTGGTAGGGCGGAATAATCCATTAGATAGCTATTTTTGTGTTATTAGGTTTTTCTCATTAGAATTTTCTTAATGACAGCCTGGAGTCTGAAACTGTATCCAGTAGATGGCAATAGGCTTGCATAGGACTAAAAAAACATAACTGTGTGGGTGTACCTACAATAAGGACTAGTTCCGGGTATACCGTTCAGGGTATACCTCTGCCTCTAAAGGTGTTGTGTTGTTCTTTTTATCCCGGTATTCCCACGAGAAGAACACGGATCAACCGCCGGGCCCATCTAGTAAAGTTAATCGGATGTAGGTCTTTTTACTAGACTTTACACGTCATTAGTCATTATCTATGTTTACATTGCTTGTTGGTAGCGAGGTGCGTGATTGACGTTGATTGGTTTCTTACGCAATATTATGTGCATGCACAAATTATATTACCATTAATTGGTATAAAAGATAACAACTAACGCTATTTTAAATAATTAGATAATACGTATACATAATATATTTTTAGTTTAATCGGTAATGATACATAATTATATTATAATAGCTTTATTAATATCGTCAATGTATTCTCTACTGATTTTTAAGAATGAATATATAAGTAAATTTAGTTAATTATACATTGCGTAGGTTGCACTATGCAATGTATAATTAACTAAATTTACTAACCTCTTATAACCTCTATAATATAGCACAACTTTCATAGCGTAATTTGCGTAGCGTGAGACGTGCAGTGCGTAGCGCGCGCTACGCATTTTCGTAGCAGACGCTACTGCTCAACTAGTTGAGCAGTGGGGAAGTAACGGTTAAGTAAGATTTGTATAGTGTCTAATTATCCTAAACATTACATACATTATATTATTGTTATAAAATATTACATACATTATTATTACATTATAGTATTAATGTGTCTAAAATGTATGCATATCATACTTATTCGCTCATAATTTAGCATTATAGCAATAGCGCATGACTACTACAAAATATGCCTTTAATTACGATTAATTAAGTTTGGTACACATAATACCTTTCATGTTTAAATAAACAAATATTAGACCAATTAAAATTTAATGGCTTTCCAGGAAGTAGGTTACAAAAAACATTTTTATATTTTTGCAAGTAAATTGAGTCAGATCATTAATGACCTACCTACTAATAACTACTAAACAACCAATATATTATTCCATTTAAATATACTACATATTAAATATACATCGTCAATGCTATTGTAATAAAATGCGAAGACAACATTAATTATATTAGGCGACTTGCACACATTGCGTTTTACTAAAATAAAAATATATTTCCATTTTTCCAATATCAGCATTTTATCAAAGTTATTTTTCTCTGCAAAATAAGTGTTTAAATTGCTTTTGGTTATTGGGATGATATAATCATGTCGTTTTGATTGATTGGGATTTTACTTCTTATCAATTAAGTGATAAGTGATAAGTGAGTAAAAGAACACCGAAATCTGCTAGCGAAGATTAAAACATAAAGGATTGGTGTTTAGAGCTTATTTTGAAAGGTCGTGTCGCGTCGTCCCAATGCGACGGGGTATAGCGGCGCGGCGCCAGCGACTCGTCGTGCCTTCACGCTCCGGATATGAGTGGCTATTTAATTTCCGTGCTTTCAATGATCGTTTCATATTCAACCGTGTACCAATGATCAGCTGGCAATATCCTTTACGTCAAATAAACTAATAACTGCACGGTTACAGAGCCGGAGTGTTTGCTTTCAGTTCATGTGAGCGATGTTTTTACGAATCTTTAACCAAAATTGTATTCCGGTTGATGTTGATAGGCTTTATAAGAGAAGCTCTTTTAATATAAGACTAATAAATGCCATTTGGCAGTTTGTTTTAACATATCATTACGACTTTTTCCCAACGGGGTAGGCGGAGGTGTTCCCAGGATCCATGATCCAGTCCAGTTTTGTTTATAGTCCCATGGCTCGCCCCCTGATAGCATATTGGGCACAGACATCTACCGGGCACAGTTCTAGTCTCTAGGCTGTCATTGAGAAAATTCCTAATGAAAAAAACCAATTACACTTTTCCTCACCCGGGGATCGAACCCGGGACGTCATGATTGGCAGTGGCGCTTTTCAGCCACTACGCCAACGAGGCAGTCAGAATTTTGTTTTAGTTAAATGATAATACGTAAAAAGGTGTACTTTATTCGATAGATAGTTATATACCTATATATACAGGTTACCTAAAAGCCGACACAGTGCCACCCAGTGTTTTAAAATTCAAAATTCTGCGCGGCACTGCACTGCGCCTGTCATCCTGAGGTATTAGTTGTTGAAACTCGTCATGCCCAGTAATTTCGCTGGTAGCGTTGCCCTTCAGACCAGAACATAGTAATGTTTGCACATTGACTGCTTGGCGGATGAATATCTGGCAAAGGTGTGGTATTTCCCCAGGCCGCCCCCTGCAAAAGAGGCCACCACTACAAAACTAATTGTACTCATACTCGTATGTCTTAGTATGATTATCTTCGCAGATTGCATTGTTTTTGTTACTTTTATTATCGTAACTAATTATCTCTCTCATTACTGTGGAAACTTAAAAGGTAATGAATTTACTTACTACCTACTTATTAAGAATCTAAAACTTAATTAACTCGTCGCTTTTATTGTTCTGTCATTATTTGAGTAGATGACGAAGTACTGGTTAATTCATTATTGTTTTTAATGTCAGTAATTTTGATTGTTTGTTAGGGTATTGTCTTTTGCTCTCTGACATTAATTGTTTGATATTTTACTGCTGTTTATTCTATATTGTAAACAGATATTTTATGGTTCTGAATAGGTAACTTTTTAGAACTGTCAACATTCTACCTATCATACTTTATTATTCTATTATACTTTACAAAAATGATGAATGTAATTTTATATATAATGATGGACTAGCACGGTGGCCATAAGCTAAGACTGCCGATCACGAGGTTTTGGGTTCGATCCCCAGGTCAGGCAAAGTGTCATTGGATTTTTCGATTAGGAATATCACAATGACAGCCTCATGGAGTCTTCAAAAACTGTGCCCGGTCGATAGCAATAGGCTCTCTATTACATGAAACCAATAACATACTGGCGAAATGTGGGTGTACCTACTATGGGGCCGAGTCATGGGTACACTGAGAAGCTCCTCAATATTCAGTCTTGTATAACTCATAAATATACGAGCATAGATACTTTACCTTTTAGTATAACAATCCTCTTAAAAATTTAACCCACAATCCCTCTAGATTCGTAAATTCCCCGCTACATCAGACTTGTGCATCAGCTGTTTAACAAATACGCATGAGTGGGGTTGCAAGTCTCGGCTGCACGGAGTAGATAGCACTGTCATTACCGCTATCGCATGGAGTGGCAGCCCTACCCCACGAACAAACACTGACTTAGATTAGTCACACGTTTGATCATAGTTGGTTTTTATATAAAATGTGATTGAACACGTAGGTACGAGTGTATGTACACTTATGTTTTTTGAGTATTAAAAAATTATCCTTTATAAATATCAGGGTGCAATTTATCTATATCTATTATACATATAAATAATCGAGATTGAAGTATCTGTTCGTAATATAAAAATTACGGGTTTAGTTAATGTTAATGTTAATGTATATATGAAAGTATAGAGGTGTACGATAAAGATAACATTTAATTTTTGTCTTTTTGTTTTTAAAACGGCTGGACTGATTTTGATGGTACTTTCACTGGCTGATAGCTGATATTATTATAATAAGTGACTTAAGCTATTTTTGACTAGGGTTTATTGTGACTTGGTATAAAAGTTCAAACCCTGTGGTCCTGTAAAGTAAACATATGAATTCCACGCGGACGAATCGGGAGTCAGAGCTAGTATATGAATATTTTCTTATACATATTGAAGTCAATATGAAGGAAATGTCAGAACTCTAATCTACTGCATAATCATTTGTGATAACCCTAATTGACAATGACTTCCGCTTTCCTTTTTTGCTGTAAGGTATACATACTCTCATAATGGGAATGAACTGAATAATATACTTAATATATGTTATTCTCGTAACCGATAACAGTTAATTAAAGAACAATAAATTATAGTTAAGTTAACCTTGAGTTACACGCGCTGGGTTAACGAGAGCAAAATATTTTTTGAAATGATCGAGCACTTTATCAGTTACGAAGATAGGTAGATAACCTTATGTTTTGAGTGACAAACCAATTTTATTCTCGACTGCCCCTCTCGACCCGGCGTCGCCCCCTCGCCCTGCGGACCGATCAGACCTTATCCAAATTGGATCTTGAATAATAAAGAATCGGGGCGATTGGATTTTATTCCTTAAATTCAATTAGCACACGGGTCGTGTGTGTGACTGCAGACGCAAGATAGAGGCATATTATGGTATTAAAAGGGATTTTAAGAACTGTAAGAGCTATACTTAGTTAATGCCCGGTTTATTTTAATACATAGTTACGTACTTAATTTGCTACGTAAATATAATATGTAACTAAGAATGTGTCCATTGGCACTTATTCTTATTGTCTTTATTTAGGTGAGGTGAGGCACTTTGTTCGTGTATTCTCAATAGGTGAACACTGATAATAATATTTAACTGTCACTGTCACTATACTAACTTAAAAGGCTTTGTTCTTTTAAGTCTAGAAGACGTAAAAGTTATCCATATTGTTGAGGAGCTGGATGGCCTCCACGTTTACGCGTGTTGGTGAAGCCTTCGTTCATGGGCTTCTACGAATTTCTTGATCACTGTGGCAACGAGGTCTATTCAGGTCCGGGTGAAGATCCTCGTTTCTAATGTACCTACCATGGGGCATTTATGATACCCCGGAGGACTTTATTTTGTAATCTTTGAATGATGTCAACATTGTTTTTTTGGTACGCCCCCATAACTGTATATAACTTTTAATTTGGCGTGAGAATTTGCGATGATAATAATTTGTGATGTAACAGACAATGTGAAATATCGACCCAATAGCCATTCCATGTTCCTATTGCGAAGCAATGTTCTCATAGTGTTGTTATTTACATGTACCGGATGATAACTAGCCCTTTTATTGGTAAAGTCTACATGAATAGATTTTGACTCGTTGAACTTGATCCTTCATTTTTTCGTTCACGCGTAGATAGTGCTGATTGTAATTTTTCCACTGCTTCTTCGTGAGTGACGCTGTGGCCATAATAGCTGTGTCGTCAGCGAAGGTTGCAATGGTGTTGTTTTATAGCTCTGCAATATCTGAGGTATACAATAAGTACAGGACCGGACATAGTACACTCCCCTGAGGTATTCCAACGTTTATGGGCTTAAGATCTGAGACGGCTTGATGACGCGAAAAGTGAATATTATTACGTTCATAGCTGGTCTCCTCTAGCTACTTCATAAAAGCGGTGTGCATTTCTGATGTTAGGGTACAATATTATATATAAATAAATATTGTTAATGAACGAATCCATAATAATAATATCCACTATCTACAATCTACATAATGTAATTTTATGTTATGTAGATTAATATAATATTATGTAGATTGGTTGATTAAATAAATAACCATTTTAATGCTTCTACTCTCTTATATTAATTAACATAATCTTTTATCCAGTTAACCTAAATTAATTATGCTTAATAAATTCTAATCTACATGAGAAGTCCATTTAAATTCGATATTTCTTAAATCCTCTTTCTAAAAATATTTTTAATCTATAAAATATATCACAGCGAAACGGCAAATATATTGTTTACCAGATTTTTATATTAAAACATGTAGGTGTCTCCTAAAAAACTTTTTATGCATTAGATTTTGTGAAACTTTACGGCAAATTTATTATAATTTTATTGTCACCTTTACCAACTGACTAAAAAAACGATAGATATTTGAGACATAGCCTTAAATGGTTGGCAGTTATTGTGAAAACATTATACAAGACAAAATGAAAAATACATTTAAAAATTAACATTAGAATTTGTTTAGGTATATCTATTTTTTTTTTATATTACGTTGTCTTATGATCATATACTAACTAACCCACTGCTAAGGCCCTGCCCTAAACCTTACCTATATACTATGTGTGCCACCTTAATTTTTATAAATTGAAAAGACAAAATACTAAGTTCATTATAGTTTCATTAGAATTGGCTACAGAAATGTATTAAAATTTTCTTTTTAACGGTGCATTTTGATTAAGAATTAACATACCGAATTGCCTAAAAATTTATAGAATTGGTTTTAAAGCCAAGCTAGTACCTACCTAATGGGTCTAAAATTGACACATCGCCGACCCTGCTTCCATTAGAACTGAATGTGTTAATAAAATAAATTGCAATATTATCGTTGCCGCGTTGACATAAACATCGAATTCTACTTAAAGTAATGGAAACAATTTAATGCTTTGGAATCAGGGCGACGATAACAGCATCGTGCTTCTACATACATTATATTATTAATATTCTGTCAAATAGATAATGTTGAGGCTAACAAAGTGTTAATGTGTATATATAGCCTTATTAAACACGTGGAATTTGGAGAATTAATGGTGATTTAATGGGAATCCTACTAATGATAATATAATAATCTATATAATATTATAAATAAATGCGATTGTTTGTGAGGATGGATAGGTTAGATGGATGTTTGTTATTCTTTCACGCCAAAACTACTGAAATTCGATATGTAGAGATAGACTTTTTATCCTGATATTGCCACGGGAATGAAAAGTACGCGGGTGAAACCGCGGGACACAGCTAGTTTAGAAAAACTGTTCGTTTAAACGAAGCCGCAGTTCTAGTTAATGCTCGTATATTATAGGTTATATTATATAGAAGGTTATATTATATTATATTGGATTTTCTATAGGCTGGCATGTCGGCCTGTGGATTTTCGAAGCGTTCTATGGTATAGTGTATTTAGTTAGGGTAGGTAGTAAGTAGGTAGCTCTATTGTTTAGTCTTTTTTCAATAAAGCCAATAAAAAAAATATTATATTATAAGGAAGGTATATAGAAGGCGCGGGCGCCAGGGGTCACTCTTGACAGTGGGAGGGTCCATCGTAGGCCCATAGTACAGCTACCGCCCGCTTAAGCCGGGCAGCCCCCGGTCAATAAGGTGCTGTTCCGTCCCGGTGCTGATTTGTTACTTTAGGGTGTAGGTAACAATAGCTTAGCTAGATGATCGGTGCCGTTATATTCCACACCTGGCAATAAACAAAATTATAAGAAAAACAAACATTCAAAATCACTTCGCGCCATGCGCCTAGCGACATGGAATGTCCGCACTATGAGGACAGGCCTCCCAGACACCTGTGGAGGTTCTGGCTGCGTCGAAGATCTGCGCAAAACAGCTATTATTGATGGGGAGCTTAAGAGACTTAAGATTGCCATTTCAGCCCTTCAGGAGACTAGGCTCCCTGACGAAGGTTCTTTGCGAGAGGAAAATTACACCTTTTACTGGAAAGGAAAAGACGACACTGCTAATCGGGAACATGGAGTGGGTTTTGCTGTGCGAAACGATCTTTTGTCGTCAATAGAAACGCCTCAAGGGATTTCTGAACGCGTTATGACGTTGCGTTTGTCTAGTAATTGCGGCTTTGTGACGTTGGTTTCCGCTTATGCACCGACACTATCAGCAACCGATGAGGCTAAAGACCAATTTTATAGCGACCTCGCACAAACCGTTAACAAGGTACGTCATACTGATCGCCTTTACATCCTCGGCGATTTTAATGCCAGAGTTGGTCAAGATACCATCGCTTGGCCCAACTGTCTCGGTAACTATGGTATAGGCAAAATGAATGAGAACGGCCAACGTCTGTTGGAATTTTGTTCCAACAGCCTACTGTGTGTTACCAATACTTATTTCCGAGGCAAACTATCTCACAAAGTATCGTGGAAACATCCGCGTTCCGGTCACTGGCATCAATTAGACTTGATACTTACAAGAAGGAGTGCTCTCCGAGAAACTTTACACACTAGAGCTTTTCAAAGTGCAGACTGTGACACTGACCATTCCCTCGTGGTAGCTCGCGTAGTTCTGATTCGCCAAAAAATCCATTCTTCCAAACCGCTTGGCAGAAAAAAGTTAAATTTGCAAATGACTAGGAATACCGAGAAAGTCCAAACCTTTAAACAGATACTACGCGATGAATTCACGTCTTTGGATAGGGATGTATCTCTTGAAGAAGAATGGGACCGAATCAAGAAAGTTCTTTCCGATACAGCGTATGACACATTCGGCTATGAAAAATCTAAATACAATGACTGGTTTAGCGAAAATATTGACGTACTCCAGCCATTGCTTGATTCAAAGCGTCAAGCTGCTTTAAATTGTCGTCTAAATGCAACCCCCAACACCCGTGAGGAACTAAGTAAAGCAAAAGCTGCAGTACAACGCAGTTCGCGCTTCTTTGCAAATGTTTATTGGCGTGACCTTTGCCAAGGCATTCAATCGTGTGCAGAGAAAGGTGATTTTAACGGAATGTATTCAGGAATTAAGCAGGTTTTAGGACCTGTACCCAGAAAACCCGCTCTACTCAAAGATACCAATGGTGTCGCTATCACAAACAGTCGTCTTCAGCTTCAGCGTTGGGTAGATCACTACTCAAGTCTTTACTCGCACGCTATCGACATCCTACCCCAAGCACTTTCAGATTTTCCGAAACTAGATATTGCCTCAGAATTGGACAACTTTCCTAGCATCGAGGAGTTTCGAATTGCAATCTCTCAAATGAAACCACGTAAGAGTCCGGGTGGTGATTGTATTTACCCCGAAATTGCTAAACTCGACTGCGTCTCACCAATTCTCTACAACTTCCTGAGAAAATGTTGGGAGGCAGGCACTGTACCTCAGGATATGCGCGATGCAAATATAGTTACCTTGTACAAAGGAAAGGGGGATCGTGGTATTTGTAATAATTATCGCGGTATTTCTCTTTTAAGCATTGTTGGCAAATTATTTGGGAGAGTAGTCCTTAACAAATTACAATGCTTGGCAAATCGCGTATATCCTGAGAGTCAGTGTGGGTTTCGTCCAAATAGGTCTACAACGGATATGATATTTTCGTTACGACAACTGCAAGAAAAGTGCAGGGAGCAGAATACGCCATTGTACATAGCATTTGTAGACCTTAACAAGGCATTTGATACCGTGAGTCGACATGGCCTTTACACGTCGTTAGAACTTATTGGTTGCCCTCAAAAACTTTTGAGCATCATAAAATCCTTTCACGATGACATGAAGGGCACAATCATTTTCGAAGGTCACATGTCAGACCCATTCTATATGCGTCATGGTGTCAGACAGGGCTGCGTACTTGCACCAACTCTGTTTGGCATATTTTTCTCATTGCTTCTCAAAGCAGCATTTGGTCATAACCAAACAGGCGTCCATTTACACACACGATCTGATGGGAGACTCTTCAACCTTTCGCTTCTGAGATCTAAGCGACATCGAGAGGATCTCTACATTAACAACCTGCTTTATGCAGATGATGCTGCCTTAGTAGCTAACTCACAACAAGAGCTCCAAAGTATGGTGAATAAATTTTCACATGCATGCAGGTTGTTTTCAATGAGCATTAACGCTAAAAAGACCGTGGTGCTAGCGCAGGGCTGCGGGGAAACTTGGGGTCCACCGTGTCGAACAATCTCTCACTAGACGTGGAGATCGATATCCGTATCGGCAAAGCGGCCACTATGTTTGGAAGGCTCCGCACTAGAGTTTGGGACAATAAACACTTGACCGTAAAAACAAAAGTCCTCGTCTATCAGACATGTATTCTCAGCATACTACTGTACGGAGCTGAAACATGGACCTCATATGCGAAGCAAGAACGTCGGCTCAATACCTTTCATATGCGTAGCCTCCGAAATATCCTAGGTATTTCGTGGTCGGACAGAGTCACTAATGAGAGGGTTCTTGAAATTGCCAATTTCCCTAGCTTCACTGCCATGCTCAAGCAAAGGCGACTAAAGTGGCTGGGTCATGTACACCGCATGGAATCCTCTCGCTTACCTAGGCAAGTTTTGCTTGGTGTGGTTGCTGACGCCAAGAGACTTGTCGAACGTCCCCTGCTCCGTTTTAAGGATTGCGCCAAGCGCGATATGACCACCTTCAACATCGATCCTAAGAGTTGGGAAGAACTTGCTGACGACAGAGTAGAGTGGAGAAAATCTTTAAAGGATGGACAGAAATGCCACGATGAGACCTGGTTTGGGATTCTGGCGAATAAGAGAGCTAAGAGGCACATTAGTGACCAAAATCCACCTGTCACATTACATATCTGCCCTAGATGTGGACGTGCATGCCGTTCCCGAATCGGTTTACATAGTCATAAGAAAAAATGCTCTATACAGACTTAAATTGTTTGAATCGTCTGTCAGAGACGCTAAGGCCAATAATATTATTATAGGTGGGGATTAGAGCAGTACGTGACTGCGAAAGTGGCAGAAACAAAGGGAGGTCTATGTCCAGCAGTGGGCTGTAGAAAGCTGATGATGTTAGTTATATAATACCTCTTACATTTAGTATTTCTATTTAAATCAAACCGGTAGGTTTGTAGTGGTAGGCCTCTTTGCAGGAGGCCGCCTGGGGAAGTACCACACCTTTGCCAGTTATTCATCCGCCAAGCAGTAATGTGCAAACATTACTGTGTTCCGGTATGAAGGGCAATGTTACCAGCGAAATTACTGGGCATGATGAGATTCAACAACTCGTATCTCAGGGTGACAGGCGCAGTACAGTGCCGCGTAGAATTTTGAATTATAAAACACTGGGTGGCACTGTGTCTGATATGGGCAATCATGATGCTTACCATCAGGCATCGGATTTGCTCGTCTTGTCACTCACTATCATAAAAAAAAAGCTCCTTATCACCCTTTAATCACCCTCTTTGGTGATCAAGAAAACGAACAAACAATGAGTTCACACAATTCAATTAAGCGAAGTGATCTAATAACATTAAAATAATAACAAACAAAAAAATGTTTTGCATATGTTATATACTCGTCGCAAATTGGAACCGCATGTTTCTCACAATGCTTTTAGTTTTATTGTCCAATAAAATAACGTTATAGCGAAACATATGGTATTAATTTACACTGGGAAAAATTAACATGAAATATGCATTAGTCATTATAAGTGTTATATGAAATTACTGGCCATGACGAGTTTCTACAACTAATTTCTCAGGGTGACAGGCGCAGTGCAGTGCCGCGCAGAATTTTGAATTTTAAAACACTTGGTGGTACTGTGTCTGATATGGGCAATCATGATGCTTATCATCAGGCACCGGATATGCTCGTCTTGTCACTCACTATCATAAAAAAGTATGTTATTAAATGTGATTAATATTAGTCTCAAGAGTTCCTTGTAACATTCGCCAAGAGTTTGACTTTATTATAAGGTAATAAATTCGGCTCAAAGTTGATAGTAAATCTAATTTCCACAGTGTTGTAGTGTCCGTGGCACAGTGGGATTAAGTCTGGATTCGAATCCGATGCATTTGATTCAAATATCATATCATAACATGTGTGTTATACCGGCTGTCTGAACTCGACAAGAAAGAAAGATGGTGTTTTATACTAAAAAATGGTAGAGAAACCTTTAGCCAACACCACAGAATAAATCACATGTTTGTAATACGGAGTACCTATAGCAGAGTGTAAATTGAGAGGCTGCCATTTATATTCGTCATTCGTGTGCAAATTAAAGTGCACACGTTACATACACCTCTACATGACGTAGGTCTTAAATTGACTGTCCATCAAATCACGATGAGAGATGCTCTTCCGCTCCCGCTCGCACTCGTACTAGCCTTTTCTTGTTGCACTCGCGTGATGTTACTTAATTAAACTTTAAGCTTAAGGGCAAATTTAATTTCCGGACCAGCTCCAACGGATTACGTTTGCGTATTTACATTTGTAACAAAGTAGCCGAAATTAATGCGACTACAGTGTAGCTTCATTAAATTAGTTTAAAGCTATCGATATTTTACTTCACTAGTGTATCACGTAAAATAAGCATAATATATATAATACTGTCATTTATAGTAATATTCATTTCAAGTACATAATACTTCGTTACTGCGCAGATTATGGCTATATAATAATGACAGCCTCGTTGGCACAGATGGTAGTAACTGCTGCTAACTGCTTTCTGTGCCGCAGGCCCCGGGTTCGATCCCCGGCCAGGTCAAACATTTGTATGCATGATCTGTGTCTGGATGTTATAAGTTTATATAAGTATGTATATCAGTCATCTGGTTACCATAGTACAGGCTTCTAGCCTAGTTTGGGACCAGGTGACCGTAACAACCGTGAGCTCAATTATTTCAAAAACACCCCTAAAAATAATACACTCACAAAAACAAAGTTAATTAGGTGTAGGTACATATATGTATATTATATTATACGACGCAACACGGTCTGAGTCGGAGTAAAAGGCAAATGCAGATTAATGTCACTGCTTTGTCAATGAACAAAATAGTGTACAGCTCGAATGGTAGCGTAAAGCGTGTAACTGAGCGGGGTGCCGTGGTGTATTGTGAAGCGATGGCGTGCGGCGCAACCTTAAAAGCAATATCCGGCGCCGCGCGCGCCGTCCGGAAATGAACCGGAAACGGCGGTGTATTAAGCCGCAGGTACCGAGCCCTTCAATTTATAAACGCTTGCGGCGCAGCGCACTCGCTGGCTTCGTTCTACTAGCTCACTAGAGCTACTCCCCTCGCGCAGATTTCCGCCTCGGTTTTTATTTATTGTAACTTACTTGCACTTTATATGCTTTTACTTATGAACTAAAAACTCTCAAATAGCTGGAATCTCTTCCTAGAAACTTCTTCAATACACAATATGATTAAGACACGACCGAAGAACAATACCCAAAATTACATTCTCCCAGCCTGAACTAACAGAGAAATGAAATAAAGTCCGCAAACAAAAGTTTTGCAAATCCAATATGATTTGGCGCGTCGGTAAACATCGGCAGCATCCCGGTGATATCGCGAACGAATAACATTAAACTTTGTATGGATTGAATGTAGAAAACCAATTTCGGTGCTCGGCGAGTGCGAGCCGATGGGATGAGGGTGTCAGAACGCTTTGACAGCTCTCTGATTGAAAAATACGGAAGCCTGTTTATGGAGCATGAGCAAGTGAGCTACCGGAGTGCGCATCTCAAGGTGTCGACAACTGAACGGACGATGATCAAACTACCCAAATTCTAGATCCATTGTAATCTGCACTTTATACTAAGTAGAGATATAAATGTTAAAATCACAAAATTTGTTAATAAAAACTAGTTAATTGGATATTTTGTAGTTATTCATAGCCCCAGATATACTATTAAGTGCCTATTAACCTACTTTTGCCTATATGCTATAACTATTTTAGAAACTGAGTTGCAATTTCAAATACGTCGTTTCAGAAAACTGGACATATATTATGAATACAGTCCAGTTTTCTGAAACGACGTTGGTATTTTAGAATAAAATGTGTTTACTTCTTAAATCATCCAGTAGCAGCTTAGTAGTTATATGGAATCGACCCAAGTGTAACCGTCGATTAAATAGAGTGGACAGAATAATGTTCCACAGGAAGAGAACCATCTTCTCTGAGTGCCGATGCCGCGTCACTCGGTACCCTCCCGGTCCCACATCTTATAAACTCAGCTTTTGTTCACACACATATTGAGGATGTTTTAAAAATAACACACTGTAACATATCTTAGATGATTTACCAATTTTCAAGTGGCTGTTAAAAGTGACGATTACGTTTGTACTTTTGCCGAAACGGTTTTAGTTAGCGACATCGAATCGCTTTGCGCGCACCATTAGCACATTGTTAAAAAATGTTTTCTTGATTGTGTTAATGGTCAGAAATGGCTGTGGTTCCACTTTTAGATACGGTGACGTCTTTGCGAGCTTCAAAACAAATACATTTTTTAATAATACAAGCCGTGTGAATTAAAAATATCCTAACTTTCATCAGACCCTGGTCACTAGTTAGGCCTCACTGGTGACTGTCAATTCATATTATCATAAATCTCTAACGTCAGGACACGCAATGCAATGTAACAAAAGATTGTATTTGAAATTCATCAAATCGGTTAAAGTAACATCTATTGTTATTCTGACTAGATTTAGCTGCTTGCACTAACGTATGAATTAAAGTTACTTATTAGGTTGAGTTAAAAATATTCAAATAAATTATTTAATAATCAATTTTTATGAGAATGCTCTCGATGGTTCCGAAGATTGAACCTGATGTAAGTATAGGTATACATATCAGATCAGATTGAAGATAAACGATGCAAGGATTATGAAAGTTATGAAATATGTTGTAAATAGCAACTGGTCTGAGATGATCTCAGAAGGGCGATACATCATAAATGTGAACGTAGTATTATTGGAATTTTCCAAACTATACAATTTTATCTTTATGAATCTACTCTATATTTATTTAAACTTTACCGTTGTGTACTTTTATCTGTTACTGTTATAATTTACATACGTGGTAGAAGGAACTTGGTACATAAAATTGAACAGTCATTTAAAAAGACCAAATGGAACGTCTGTGAGATTGCAGTCCGAGCCGTTTGGGGATTACACAAAGATAACTAAGACGTTTATTGAACTACTTTGAGAAACTTTTATTAAATTTCATATCTTATCAGAGCCGCAGATCAGTTAATAGGAAATATAAATTACTGCAAAAGTTTTCTGTAAAAGAGAAAATGGCTTTTGTTTGCCGCTACGACCGAAAAATATCAATTAATGGGTACGTAAGTTTTGTTTTTTGTGCTAATAATGATTTTGGAAGAAATTTGAATTTTCTAGGGTAGAAAATTTACTTCTCTATCTTTGTATTTTATATAACATATTTATAAACTCTATCTTTGTGTTTTATATAACAATCAAGCGAAACGACGTCTCGTTCAACATTGAAAACAACTCTCGGCGACTTAAGACGTGGTGATAAAGGTATTTATAATAAATTTAAGCACATACCTATTGTACGGGGCGAAGTGCACAAGAAGTCCTTCTGCACAAGTAATGTGCATGCATTTAAATTACACTCAAGTGCGGTGTGTTATACGAGTATGTGGGTATAGTACAGTCGGGAGAGGGAGAACAAAGCGGATTAGCTAAATTTAAACTTTCGTGATTTTTGTTACATGGGGCTACAATGACAAGGTAGTATTTTCATTGTTTTTATATTGCTGCGTAACTAACAACATTGATGAAGCAATTGATTATCACGAACAATAAAAAATAAACTACTGCAAAGTATCATAGTCTGATCTCTTCTCACAGCGCAAAATGAAAATGTTAAACCGTCTCGGATTTCTTTCGAAAGTGCCTCACGAATCTCCATTGTGCTCAATTGAATTGCGTCTTAATTACAAAACGGGTGAATATTTAATTAAAAAGTTTCCGCACGCGAGTAATTCCTTATTCCATGTATACGAGATTGAGTCAGTCGATTCCTCTTTTCTGCGAAGCCGTCGACATTCGACAAGGGTTTTTAATTGAACGCCAGCCCATTGTGCTCGTTAAACCGATTCTGAGTTAATCACCGAGTTTTTCGTTCGGCGTAATGGAAGAAAGTAATTATCAATTAACTGGTCGGTAATGGATTGCGGCCGCTTATCCGCAGGCTTATCTCGACGTGTAACGACCTACTCCCGGCTTTATCTTTCCAGTAATAAATTTAAAATCATCAATCATTTGTACGGTTCACATCATCAAAAGGATACTAAGGTTTCGGTGCGAAAGGTGTAATTCCATTATCCGATGGTGCGGAAAGTGGGTAACGCATATCGTGACGTAGTTGTAAATGTTTTGGGTGAGGTGCTAAGTAGTGTTGTATGTATTAATAGGGAATTAGTGAAAACTAGTAGCAGGGCTGCACATATAGGCAGTACAGGTGAGGCGGTGACACTGCGATATTGTGCCGTGAATTAGCATTGTAAATGCAATCACAGGTGTCAGCCGCCAGTCGCTCGTCGAATTTATACGCCTTCCGCTCTACCACTTCGAATATAACAATTTATTGTCCATAAATAACTATTATTACCATTCACATCCTCGTCTCTAACGAATTAATTTCTGTGCTAATGAAGCTATTATGTTGCGCTCTTTAGATTAATCTTGAGATTAGAATTTCATTATTACTCTGCATTTTATGGACGCCTTATTTTGCACACACATAAAATAACATTAAAAATAAATGAACAGGTTATATAAATTCGATTGTTTGAAATTTAATAAGAAGGACAGGTACTTAGTTAATTGACGAGTTTTTAATGTCACCAGACCGTTTTATTATTCCTAAATCGATTGGAATTAATTTACTTCGTAGAGACCGGATCCAGAGTTATTGTGTGTTGTCCGACAGAATCACCATTAAGCGGATTAAACATGTAAGAAACCAATTAAGGTCTTAAAAGCCGTCAGTGTATGTTGCCAGTCGGTCGGCGCGGTCGCCGAGTACTATTAAACCTCATTAAAATGGCTAGCCGACGATCACAAACACTTATTTACGGCAGCCGAGCTAAGTTATTGCAGCTAAAGTCAACGTAACAACGCCGTAATAAGCGTTGTTCGTCGACCGTTAATTAAAGTAAGTAGGTACATTATCACAGAATCTATCGCGACAAGTCGGCAATAATTATCATGGTACTCTATGTGAACAAAGAGCAAGTCAACTCGACGACTCACGTTTCAAAGTATTTTATTTTTTACGTAAATGCTACTGGAATTCCAACAAAGGCATGTTATAAAAGTAATTGCAGTTATTGCTTTAACTAATTGGAGTTATAATCGACTGTTTTAATGAAACATCGAAGCGACTAATGATGCAATTAGGTGCTTATTATGAAAACTTTCTTTCTGCTAGTGGTATATCAAATAAGTCATATATACGAGTATTTTTAAAACAATTTATTGGTTTTTTAATCAATTTGTACAAAATATATAAATATCACTGCGCTAGAACGGATTATTAGTAGTGATGTTTAAAGGGAAATTCTGTAAGCTGTAATACAGCTTAGAATTTAATAAATTCTAAATCGAATTCGAAATCGTACCATTTCTCAAAGTACCTATCGAAATCTTAACAATAATCAGAAGTAGGAACGGAACCGCCCAAGTCGATAAATTCGATTCAATACAAAGCAGTATTTAAATGTGTACCTGTCGCTATGAATAAAGAACCGTAATGGAATTACACTGAGAAACATTGAATAATACGCGAATAATCGTAGATAGGATCAAATCGGGCACGCAACGTCGCGAGGCAATAAAGGTAATGTAGGCGAGGTATTTGCCAATATCTCCACGAGTGGCCCTCCCAAATATCTCGAGATTGTACTCCCCCTACATAAAAATTGTTCCGGAATAGAGATACTGCCCGGATAAATATTCAATTTCACTACGGACGAAAAAGATTTGATACCTTTGGTACACGTACCTACCAGGTTTATTGGATGATAGCCTTTGGAATCGTGTGGATAATCATATTCATAGTTTTTCGGCAAAATATAGATGAGCTTTTCGTTGAAAATGTTTTGCGTAACTTTGGTGACCTCGCCTCTATCTAAATCCAATCAGGGTTTTTCGTCAAACAAAAAAGAGAATACTACCTCTATATTATTTCCTGTCTGCAAAACCGCTTTGTCAAAATTTGACTATCATTTAAGTCGTGGCGAACCCTTATAATAAATAATGTTTCATGAATATCAAAGTATATCTCATCGTTGCAAACTTATTACAACATGCAAGTACGAATAGATCGATTACTAATTTAAACAGTCTATACTTTACAGATTTATAATAAATACAATGTAGGTATATTCTTAACAAAGTAGAGTTTCTTCTTTTTACTATCTCTTGGAGCTTTAGCAATGATAGCGAAAAGAGCAATTACAGTAATGTCCAGTGGACGATCAGTCATAACGCACGGAGGCGTATCCACCAGTCTCGACCCTCCACGACATGTAGATGAAAAGGGCAGCTGAATCTAATACAATCGGGAAAGCGATACGAGTTCCGATTCTAGGGTTGGCAGGAAAACATAAGATAAAGATTAATAAAGAGAAATCATTAAAGTAATTTTAAAATGGATGTCGATGTACCGACTTATTTTGATATAACTTATGTGTTATGTCCTCAGATCACTTAACTTATTAATTTACAAAACCATCTTAAATAAACTTATTTCAAATATGTTTTACCTATTTAATAAATAAGGCACGTAATGAACAGTTTTAATACTTTAAAAATACTGCTACGAGTCAACGGCGTAACAAAAGTGCTACGAACTAAGAATTCCAAGAAAACCATTTCTGTGTCAGATAAGTTTCACATGATTTTCTGACACACGCATGTATTATGAATATAACACAAGGAGTATTATGATGTTATCGTGTATGACTCTATTAAGTATTTATTTAGATTATTGCATGAAGTGCACATGAATTTAAATGCCCAGATTAAAGTGTTGCCCAGGTTTAATAAAAGAGTAGTCAGGTGCAAACAAGTCCTCCGTAATACCCCTTCGGCATCGCTGATAACTACGTGGAAGTAGTTAAAGAGGAATGTAAAGTTTTATTGCGTTCCGTGATACAGCGCGCACAAAGTATTGCATTGTTAGCGAGTGGCAACCCTAGCTCTGTGGGGCGACGCGAGGGGAGGCGGGACGGTATTGAATGAGATTGCTTCTTACTTCGGCAAATGGATCACGTACTGGATGAGATGTCACAGTGTTTTAAGATCCCAATTCGAACGATTCGTTAGATAGTTATTGCCTTTACTCGACATACTTAGATCTTTATCTTATTTTGGTTATTTTATTTGATTAATTGTAAATAACCGCGCATAATATGCCCTTGTACAATACTAATCACTAATCCAATGAATCAGAAACATAATATTCTAAATTATTTAAATACTTTGTCAATATAAAAAGCTTGTACAAATAATAAGCAATACATAATAGATACAACGCGAGCCCATTGCCATAGTTAAGCATTAACTTAAGTATTTAAAATATCCATATTGTAATCAAGTAGATAGGTACATTCACACCCCGTAATGGAGAAATTCCCGAGCCGGGCCGGCCTCGCATCGGCACTCCACGCCGAGCCACGTCGCCAGCGTTGGGCGGGCGCTGAAAAACAATTTCACGCCAAATCTTAGCTTGTGTTTTCCTATTTCCTTTTTATTTATCTTTTAGTCTTTCCTTTTCTCGGGAATCAATTTCACGGATGAGCGTCGCGATGATCTCAGCTCAAAAAGCGCGAGGGGTCGAGTCGGAGCAGCTCACGTGGCCGCATGCAGTCCGTTCGGAGTCCGGTCGTACTGAGGCGATGCGAGGCACGGTCGAGTCCGAGCCTTCTCATTACTCGGTTGACGCAACTACGCGTCCCGATAATAAGCTTTCTGCTCGGTGCTCCTTGTGATTGGATGGGTTATGCGTGTGCTATCTGCGTGTGCTGCCTGCGATAATATCTATCCCAATTTTCTTTTACATGATTTCGTAAACGCGTTTAGCTCCTTTTCAATACGCTTCTTGTTTCGGCGAAATTGTTATATGAATGTATCGCCAGACAATGTTAACGTTATACAGAATGTAATTTACTGTATGGAAGCTAAGTAGTGAATAACAGTGATTGTTTTGGCGCCGTCCCAGATGGCAATACGCATATTGCTGACGTGTATCGCTCGAAATGTTCTCTCTTCTCATTTTATTTAAATAAGTATTTTACTTACAGTCAAGTATTTATGAAGATACATAACATACATTCACGCCTTTTTCTCAAAGGGGTAGGGAGAGGTGTACCCAGGACTCAGTCCCATAGTAGATACACCCACATTTCGCCAGTATGTTATTGGTGCCATGTAATAGGGGGCGAGCCAATTGCCATCTACCGGGCACAGTTCCAGACTCCAGGCAGTTATTGAGATAATTCCTAATGAAAATATCCAATATTTAATACTTTGCCTGACCTGGGGATCGAACCCGGGACCTCTTGATTGGTAGTCGAGCATGCGCCCACTACGCCACTGAGCAGATTTATGAAGATGTCTATTATTAATATTTTTGAGTTTACTATTATTAAAAATAAATTATGATAATATGAAATAGGTACCTATGAATCAATAGATATTCTAGATAACGGGTCGCGCCGCGCGCCACAGGCCCGTCCGGGCGCAGCGGGCACATTTCAACATTGTCGGAGTCAGGCGCCGGCGCTCCGTCGGAATTGACAATTTTACGGGCGGTTTATTTCCGGACACCGAACTTCCTTGGTCAGGAGTCAGGGTTCACCCTCTGCCTCCCGGCTCCGCAACCCCTTCGTTAAGCGTTGTTTGTCCGCACTAATGCCGTTCATTAAATAGACCTGAATCAAATTCTTTACATGAACACAGGTACGTATGTACAATCATTATTATGTTACGATTACGTTTCCGTATTTACGAGCATGTTATATAATTAAGTTTTACTGGCACATTTTTTTAACAGACCCTGAAATACATTAAAAATACTACAGCAGCTATCTACATAAAATTTACATAGTATGTACCTAAGTATCTTAAGCGAAAGCTTCCCACTTAAAAGCTCTACAAATGCACTGAAAGCTCTTTCGCGCACTAATCCCAAACCTTTTAGCTGCAATCAAAAGCCCCGAGCGCCGGCGCGGGCCACAGCGCGCCGCGCCGTGTCGACTGATGCTTGTGGAAGCGCCTAGGAATTTAATTTACATTTTTAATTAAGTTAAATTTTGTTCGGAAAGCTTTCACGGGATAGGAGTTTTCTTGATTAGAGTTCAGTTTGGCTTGAAGTTTGAGATTGATTAGTGGAGCTTTAATTGCTCTCTGCCGGTGAATAATGAATTCGATCAATGAGGAGTCAAAGTGTATCTGACGGGTTAACTAAACTACTTTTGCAAGTGTTATTAAAATACTAAGTTCAAATAATGTAACAAAGACATTCACTTTTGAGGGACTGTGGCTTAGTTGATTAAATATACAGATGTCATATCCATAGTTTCCTAGCTCTGTGTTTGACAAAGCCTGCTGCGTAATTGATGGAGGGGTAAATTTTAACCTAATGCTGCTTAATTGATAGCGTCGATAATATAGTAATACTGGAGATAGCTACGATAGCCAACACTCGCAGCCCTACCATTAGTATAGTGCCTAATATGGGTTGCGGTCACGCTCCAATATTGGTCAAACATACTTTAATTTTATCGATTGCGTTCCGTTAACGATGCATCTATAGGACGACCTAATTAATTTAATGGAGTATTTTACAGAAATCTAACTAAAAAAGGAATGTCGTTTTGTAGGAAAGTACCACACCTTTACCAGTTATTCATCCGCCAAACATTAATGTGCTAACATTACTGTGTTTGAATTTACCGGTATGAACATTACCGGTATGAAGGGCAATGTTACCAGCGAAATTACTGGGCATGATGAGATTCAACAACTAATATCTCAGGGTGACAGGCGCAGCGCAGTGCCACGCAGTATTTTGAATTTTAAAACACTAGGTGGCACTGTGTCTGATATGGGCAATCGATGCTTACCATCAGGCACCTGATTTGCTCGTCTTGTTACATACTATCATAAAAAAAAAAGACCTGTCATGTTCAACGCTTTTTAAGGTGCGGTGCTAAACAAATTCACCCTCTAGCACGTACCCACATTTTTGAAGATATAAAAATTACTATTTGTAATTACGTAAAATAAAAGCAAATTGGAACAGAAAATAACAATACAAAGATTCAATAAAAAATTAAAAGACTTCTGTCTTTTTATCTTTCTGAAAATTTTTCTTGGAGCAGGTTTATTATACATGAAAACTCGTTTGGATTAAATTGGATTTTATACTGAATCTTTGCATTGTTATTTTCTAGTTCCTAGTTTTTTTTATTTTACGTAATTACATGTAGTATTTTTTATATCTTCAAAAATGTGGGAACGTGTGAGCGAGAGGGCGAATTTGATTAGCACCGCGTCTTAACAATCGAATAAAATTAACATTCACTCTCGCATTATAAACCACCCTAATGGGGGCTTGTAAATCGGAAAGGGCACAAAGGAGCCGTGCTATAGCTGACATAAAAGCGAATAAATAAGAGAGTTCCGCGGAGCACTCTCACCGAGAACAAGTTGAGAGCTAGTGACGTACGATTTGACGTGGAATATTTTATCCAGGGCTGCGTCGCCCGCCATCCATTCCACTTATCCCGGTACTCTGTTGAATTTTTGACACGTCGTCGCAGGCAGTGTCCTTTCTGCGGCAGGTTTAGTGTAGCTTGGCCCTTTAAATTCGCATTATCCGCTGGGGCTCGTTCGTCACTCCGACTTAACACGAAGCGACAGATTACTGTGGGGAGCAGTAGCAGTCTCCATTGTCCTGAGATACCTATACTCTACATTTATTGTTTGTTCTAGTATATTGGTACTGAAATTATACAATGTTGGTTTGTATTATGAAAAACTCCTAAATAAATAATCCGAAATAAATTTTGAAATGTAACAGCAGTTGATTGTCAGTTAAAGTTAATTCCTCCAGATGAATTTATCTTCTTTATTATATCGATTAAATTGTCCGAGGCGAGCACAGCTGTTCACCGCAGCCAATCTGACCGAATCCGGCGCACAGCAATCCATATTAGATTTGCCCGTTCTCTCTCATATCCATTCTGAGATGTTCATATTTTATTGGGGCCAATAAAACGGATTCATGAATATGAGAAATGCATAACGAATATCGTATTTATGGATGGAGGCGCGCCCGCGGCTCGGATATGTCGCGAGTAATTTGATAGCCGCCTTTGTAACAGGTGCTGATGGGAATTTCGAAGTGGTTATAAAAAAATTCATTCCTTTTGAGTTTGATAGCATATTAAATTTTATACCGCGTTTTAAACAATATCAAAATATTTCATATCATGACGAAATTGTCGTACTCGTATATAAATTATAATTATTTATGGTTTTGCATATTTGTTATAAATATGTGATGAGTGTGATGAATGTTTACTAAAAAATATTAGTGTTCGTTTTCATAGTTAAGATCTTATGAATTTTAAAGATAACATTAAGGATTATTAGCAATCCAACTATTTAAGAATTTTTAAATAAGCATTTACCTACTTAAAAAGATATGCTTGCTTAAAAAATTATCATAATTAATTATTATAAATTGACATTCTTAAATACATTATTTTATGGACCATTTATTATTTAAATTATTGAAAATAAATGGAATAATAAAGCTATGAATAATTTTGAGCATACTTAGAAATAGAAGCAAGAAAGCTTTTATTGAAACATATTTTATTTTTCATTCAGTTAAAACTTGAGAAAAGGTTAATTCCTACATAAAATAAGGTATTGTAAAACATATAAAATAAGACTTAACAATAACTCTTAACCGGTTTTAAAAATTAATCGTCTTATTTGCAACTACACTTGCAATGGCTACTTTGGTGGTCTTTATGAAACCTCGCAATTAACTGCGTACAACGTAAATAGGTACAATAATTTTGTCCTTCATTGTTACAATGTTATTAAAAAGCTCAATATTAAAAAAATAATTATAATATGCTATCTTAATCGATAAGGAAATAAAAATTTTCAACTGCAAGTACTTATTTGAACTAAAAAGTGAAGGGTATATCACCGATTTCTTCCTATGCACCCTACTATTTACCTGTTAATTCGAAAGATCACAATGCTATGAACTTTTTCTATGTAATTTGAAACTTAACAATTTTTTGTGATTTGTAAAAATAGGTAACGATATAATATTAGGGTTCCGTATAAAAGTGTAAACCCTTCAATTCTACGTGGATGAAGTCGCGGGTTATAGCTAGTTAGTTTATAATGCTTATGTATGGATAAGCATCCATATTATCTTTTTTCTTACATAGTTATTTGTTTTATGGATCTGATATTTATTCTTTAGTTTACTATACCAACTTTATACAGTTTCCTCACTGTTCATATGTTACGGATTCCCCTTAGTTTCAATTTACAGCTTTGCATGGACGTCTAAGCTCAACCTTCAAGTAATACTGTCTGATAGTGCGTTCGTAGTTTCCTCTGCGTTTGAAACTTGACTCTATTCCACTAGTCTAGGGTAGAAAATTATGAGAGGAAACTTGAGAGAAGAGAAAATACATGAAAGGAGCCTTAAAGTGAAGGAATGAAGTTCCACGTTTGTTTGGTAAAAGCTAGTTGATGCCGTTTGACGGTAGTTTGTCGGAGTAATAAGGTCTCGCTCGGAGTGGACGTAAGGAGAGGATATCGTTTATTCTAATGAGATTTCGCTGCGAGACGCATGCTGCCACTGTCCACCGTATTACCTCCATTCTCCAGCCTTTCAGGGAATTTTCTTTAAATGTAAAATGGGTTCAAAATATTTTGTATACTGCCAGTTATCGACCCAACACTTTAAAAATAACTATGTTTGTTATGCTTTATTAAATTATAAAACAGTACAGAATTGGACCTAATAGTTATTTTTAGTCGTAATCTTAAATTTATATTTTAGTATATTTATATTTTGGCAACGAATAATTGTATTTAATCTATCATGGATGCACCCGTCGTATGCCGGATCGCAGATACAAATTCTGTTGTGCCAGGAATCCCGGCATACCACAGGCTAACGAAAACATATTTTTTTTGTATATTTACAGATATATTGTAATACCTTATTTACCTATGTATTTAGTTTATTGAATTTGTAGGGCATTAGCTAAGTCGGAGGCGCTCTATTGGTATATGAATTTTTAAATTATGTATATAACGAAGTTTATCCTATTTTAATCTCATTCAATTCTTAATGTATTCAAAAGCTTAACAAATAAACATGGTTAGGAAATTACTATGGTTAGGAAATTAAGCAACAAGATGATCTTGGTCATTTGCCCCCCGCTTTCTAGTTTTAAGTTTATTTTTGTTATTTTCTGTATTGTGGTATCAACAAGCAGTTATTATCAACCTATCTTGATCATATTATAAACGTATGTTTATACAACGTGTTACAAAAGGTGTAGTAATACTTAAGGCGGTGCAACAACCCGTCAAACTGAAAAACTTTCGAAAGAAAGTTTTGCGAATTTCGCAAAAAATTTCTACTTCAATACAAAATTGATCAGTTGATCGGCAAATGGAAATTCCAAATGTTTACTAATTTTTTTGCCTTTGATAATGTTCTTGATAATAGCTAAGATAGCTAAGAACTAAATATAAGGCTAAGAGTCTGAATTAAATGATTTTATTTTATTTTATATACCTGTGTACTATTAAATTTAATACTAATTACAACTTTTGTTTTGTTTTGTTTCAGAAGTAAATAAGTACGGTGTGATGCGAGAGTAAAGGCCTCACCATGATTCGCGATCCACCGGCCATGCACAAGCCCGAAGCTGCTAACAGTAAGTTCATTATATTAATTAAACTAGCTGTGCCCCGCGGTTTCACCTGCGTTGTCTTCGCTCCAAAAGACAAATTTCGCCCAATCGCTTCAGTAGTTCTAGCGTGAAAACGGTACAAACATACATTCAGACCTACTCTGATTATTTTTAAAACAACGTTATATTATCAGACTGTATCAGTTGACAGTCAGACTGTGCCACCTAGATGGCGCTGGAGTCGAGTTAGAACTCGTTAGTGTTTTGTTTACATAACATAACATACATTCACGCCTTTTTCCCGAAGGGGTAGGCAGAGGTGTACCCAGGACACAGTCCCATAGTAGATACACCCACATTTCGCCAGTATGTTGTTGGTCCCATGTAATAGGGGGCGAGCCTATTGCCATCTACCGGGCACAGTTCCAGACTCCAGGCAATTATTGAAATAATTCCTAATGGAAAAATCCAATATGTAACACTTTGCCTGACCTGGGGATCGCACCCGGGACCTCTTGATTGGCAGTCGAGCATACGCCCTCTACGCCACCGAGGCAGTGTTTTGTTTAACTGTTACACACGTAATTTTTTACATTGTACTGAGATTTGAGATTTATACTGCTAATAGGATACTTTAACTATTTATACTAGGGAATGTATACTAGTAACACATCATTATATATAGTAAAAGTACGAAACATACGAAGATTATGTATTATTTTTAGTGAAAAAGTTGTATACTGTATGTATGTCATATTTTACGCTTGGTTCCCGATGTGTAGGCAGAAACTATTTTTCTCCACTTGCTACGATCCTGACGTACGGCTTTCGTTTCTTCCACTGTCATGGCATTCTTCATACATGCTTGTCAGTTGTAGGTACTTTTAGGCATTTCCTTAGATATATATAATACTAGCTCTGCCCCGCGGTTTCACTCGCGTAGTCTTCGTTCCCGTAGGAATATCGGGATAAAAAGTACCCTATGTGCTATTCCAAAGTCTAAGCTATCTATATATCAAATTTGAGCTCATTCGGTTCAGTTGTTTTAGCGTGAAAACGGAACAAACACACTCACAAAAAAATAAGGCTAGATGGCGCTGGAGTCGAGTTAGAACACGCTAGCGTTTTGTTTACCTGTTACTGTTACAAAGGCAAGTTTTTACATTGTACTGCAAATTTAGATTTATTATATTTATTAGTTTATAGGATTAAAGTATGATATTAGATAAAATCATATGATGAAAGCGGGTTTAAACATAAATCTGCGTAGAGTTTTATGACATAACGAAGCGGGCGATATTTTTGTTTTGCTGACGTCAATTTTTTCATAATATTAGGACAAACAGGTCGCGAAATAAAACGTTGGAAGGGTTGCGCCATAAACCGCTCGCTAGCGTCCGTCGCGATATTAAAAAGGGGACGAACGATATTGCAATATCACATTTATGCGAAATGTCCGACACCCAGATCGTATTGATAAAAATAAGCGATTTTTTATTGTGCCCCGCAATGTCTACCTACGAACAAATAAACCTCCGCACTCGGGAGGAATCCTGTCGAATCACTAGATCCAACGAATTCCAATAAATCTGAAGGCTTCTCTACCTTGCCCCATCTTCTGCGCAACATTTCAAAAGCCTTTATCGTAATCAAAATCGTATTTTACGTGTTACGGCTATTAAGCTATTCGACGTGATGGAAAATCGAATATCTTTTTACTGCATCAGATTGCTATTCACTGTAATATGAAAACTTGGCGCTGAATGTGTGTGAATTTAGTATAAACTTAATTCCTGTCAGTTACACTTAAAATCTTAAAGTTTTACAACAATTTTTTATTACTTAATTTTGTAAACATAGCGCAGTTGGTGTATTCTGTCTACAAATGCATATACAATAACAAAAAATAACGTTTATCTACAATGCTTTTGTTTTCATGTCGGTCACGTATTTAACCACTGGAACTGTTCAATTTTCGGCAAGCATAACGCAACAAATTCACATGAGCATCGAATGCAGCCTGGCAGGGTTAAAAGCGGAAAATTGCGGCGACATTGCGGATGCCGGGCGCCGACCGGCGTTGTGGCAGCAGTACGACCCGCCTAGCGTGGAGAGAGCGGCTCCACACTCGGCTTCGCTGCTCTGGGCCGCCCTGATAAAATTTATGGCCACTTCCCCTTTAAAACAATATTGAGGGCTCAGTTGGGATTTATGTCTCGCCGCTGCTGCAGCGACTCAATTTATTCTTCAATTTTTCATACAATAACTCACACACGTATTACGAGTGATGGATGAAAAGGACTAACTTTCGGGCTTTAATAAGAGCCTCCAGATGCGAATCTCCAAATTGGCTGAAGTTTATTGCCCACTTATGTCAGGCTTAAGTTTCGCAGGGAGCCTTTCTCTGAGAAAATAAATTATGACGTAGATTGTCTCGACTTGTGTGTTGGTTTGATTGTAGTTTTGGAGAATATACTCGTAGTAATATTTATGAGCTGAATCATCATCCTACAGTTTACGTCAATGTTGATTTCATTGCATAATGTTTTCCTGAGAAGAGAAATAATAATGAGTTTGAATTTCCATTCTTTTTTCCTTATACCAATTTATTTTAGTAGAATTATTAAAACTGCAAAGTTTTTGAATACACCGTCATAATAATTTTATCGCATGTTCAACTCATATTTATTATACCATATTTATAGATAGTAATAATTATTATAATGTGAGTTTAAAATAAACACACAAATGCAATGAGTAATTCCTTTCGAATGAAATGACCTAATTGAAATTTTAATTGCTGAAAACTCTTTTCTTAGAAATCGCTTACCACTGCCATTAGGCTTAATTCAAAAATTAATTTAAACTTTCACAAGGTTGAGCCGGGAAGCGAGCACCGCCGTAAAAGCAATATCAATTTCATAATTTTAATTAAAAAAAACTAACTTCCGTGATGACAAACTCGCGTACTTTTTTAATAACGAAATGTAATATGGAGGGGATGTTAGACATGGTCGCAGTTGAAGTTAATATACGACAACTTTATATTATTACAGGTAGGTACTTTTTGCTCTTATTTATTTATCTTTTTTAGTTGGTATTTCTACTGCAAAAGCTTGATCTAACTATTCTCTTGTATGCCAACATGGCTAATTATTACCCAACAATAATAAATTCATATCTATAGGTTATTCTATAGGTAATTGTTAAACTACCTATGTAAATTATTAGTACAAAATTGACATAATAACTCAAGATTACGATATTAACTGCCGCAGAGGTGTCAAATGTCACTCATAACAACTCGTATTAACTGTTCTAAATCACGGACTGGTTTTAATAGGCCAAACAAACTTCACCTGTGTTACTGCCAATTGCCAACTGCGGACAGTGAGGCACGGCGTTACGGTATTATTTCATTACTAAGTCGTACTACAAAAAATATTTGATTGTATAAGTAGGTAAACCAATCATTTTGTAACCACATTAAAAAAATTAAAAATTAAATTTTCATATGTAATTGATTTTATAAAAACAACCTTTTATGGTTTCCATGTGTCTAAAACTCTAAATTTAATATTTTTTAATCTATAATTATTTTTTTAGTCTAAAATGAACAATGAATCAAAATACTATTCCCAGTGTAAAAATAATGAGTTTAAAAACTCTTTTTTTTTTACACAATTGGTGGTCGATGTAGGTTCTTTTTTTCTTTCTTCTTTTTTGATTTTTGTATAATATATTTTAGTCTTTAACTTAAATTAATAACCACGCAATTCCCGTTACCCGTAAAATTATAATTTCGAAGATAGATTAATTTATTACATAATAAACGATTAAATAACTTCCGACTTCCAGACCCTCATAAATTTATTTCACAGATTGTAATTAGTACCTAGTGGATAGTGTTTTATCTCAATTTCCTGCAAAAGGAATTGCAATTTGCAATCACATGAATTGCCGGAAGACTGTTAAAATTAATTGCAAGAATTAACACAAAACTACCTATGATTATATAATTAGTTACCGTAAAAGGCATAATAAGATTATGTAGAGTCCAGACAAATATACGCAGTACGCTGGTAACTCATCTAAAATTTATATGAATTTATTACTTATAGCACAGAATACTAATACTAACGTGACAGAAGGGACACTCCTCAAAATCATTCAAATAAATAGCGACTCTAGCTCAGTCGCAATATAGTGCAATTTAGGTCGTATAATACCTAATTATCATTATATTAACCAACAAGCTGCCTCTCTTTCTATCGCGTATCTTTCTATCTGTCCTCTTTGTCTACCCCATAGAAAATTGCCCGTCCAGACGGAAACCCCAACTACTTGTGGCTTCATACCTTTATTGCGGCCTGCTTAGGAACTTAGGTAGAGTAACCAAAAGACTCTGAAATTGCTTATTACTTATTACAGAATAAAATATAGTTTATGTGTCCTTTTTTTAGTCGGATTTAGCTTCGTGCATTTTCCTTTTCGCATAAAACGCTGGAATCTATTGTGTTCTGTTTTCGTATTATAAAAAATAAAATGGTAGGCTTATTAATAAAACATATGTATGGTAAAACATTTAAAAATCTTAGTTCATGTAACAGCTTCTGAATGACACCAGTGACCAGTGTTGTGCGAAATCGAGCGCTTTATGAAGCCAATTGTCTTGATTGTGTTTATCAGAAAAAAAGACACTGAAGACTTGTTTGGAATAAATGGATTTTTTAAAGTTTTTCAGAACTTTCAGTAAAAAATCCAATTATCGTTATGTTATTTTCTAGTTCCTAGTAGACTTCATTTTACGTAATTACATGTAGTATTTTTTATACTTTCAAACATGTAAGTACCTGTGAACAAGAGGGCGAATTAGGTTTGCACCGCGCGCATTTATTATCTGCGCTTCCTGTACGTAGTTATGTATATATTTGATTCGAGTCGTCGTCAGAGTTAGTTTTTACATTCCTCAAATATTGCAAACTAGTTTGATGCTGTAAATAGCTATGTTATCGTTATTCAGGGCGAACATCCTGCTGCTAGGTTTTTTCAATTAAAACTTGTAAGCCAGTTAAGGGTTGTCAAGTCTGCATTACTTGAAAACGCTTTAACGCTGCACATAGTGCTAACAAATTTGGGCTTAAACGACACAGCACACGACCATTCAGATTTGTTATCTAAGGTGCTTTGTTTAAAGTCGAATACTGCATATCATATATCAAGTCGAGTTGAGGGCTGTCAACAGCGATCTTCATTTCTAGCAGGGTTTTTATTTATATACTCAAAATGATAATAAAATTAATAGAGAGTGTTGTCGCTGATGATTACGAGCGATTTAATAAAAACAATAATTTTTGTGGGTGAATTGAACTTTTTTTCTAAAGAAACCGGATTATTTTTCATAATTCTATTCGATTACTCCAATATTACAGGATTTTTCCCTAAATAAATTGAACAAATACGTCTGTTCTTATATTTCTGGTAGTATCCATACCAATATGTATTAAAAATACGACTTTAACATTAACTTTCACGTTTTCACACATAACCGCTGGACCGATTTTGATAAAATTTGAAAGATTGGGATCACATTACCCAGATAACGACGCTCATGATTGAAAGTGATTGAAAGCGCGGCACAGCTAAAATTATGTTATTATAAATATGTGGCAACCCTACACCCGCATTTGGTTCAATCTAATTACCGCCCGCATAATGGATATCGCGAGTGCGCAATCAACTCCATTGTTTAATGAGTGACCGCCGACTAAACTATACCAACGGTTAGTTTAGGAGCATGTGATTGTTTCTATTACGAATTGAGTTAATATTTATATTTTTAGGGCGTTCATTTTCGGTTTAGTATGAGACCGGATTTGTTAAAAATAACACCGGTACCAGTAAAAAAGATTTATACCGTGTTTAATATAACTTTTCTAAGTTTGGTTGTGTGGTCCTTAACGTCATTATATTAAAATAAATTGTTAAAGCATACGTATGCATAGTGTAGGGTTCCATATCTAGATACCTGAACAAAGCGCTTCCAATCCTTAAAACAATCCGCCTACTAAGAACATACAGCGCCATGTATGGAAATATGCAGTAAAAAGGCCATAACTTCTGATTGTGTTAACTTAGAAGTATGATTTTTTTACAGCCACAAGGGACCGCCGATCTGCGTAGTTGATATCAATTTCAGCTTGATTCCTCCACGCGTTCCCGTTAAAAACTGTCTTGACACACGGACAGACAGACAGACAGACAGACGGACAACAAAGTGATCCTATAAGGGTTCTTTTTTACCTTTTGTACGAAACCCTAAAAATAAATCAATATGTAACATTATAGACTGAAAAATACCTTTTTAATTGAGTCCCTTAGTTTATTATAAGGGCAAGTAGATTTTAAAAGAATGATTTCTCTTAAGAATTATAACTATAAGTAGAAATTATAACTATATTTCTAGACTCATACTGTCCTCTATAATATTATTAAGCTGTTTGTCCACTATACCGGTTCGTTATAGAACCGTTATTTGAACGTATCAATACCGTTCTTATAGAAATTATTGACGGAGTGATAATGCAGTGTGCTCGGCACGCGACCATTACGAAACGGTTTAGTGGGCATGCGTGTGCGATCGTTTAGAACAGCTGCGACTACAATCATTATACAAATCCATTAGTATCGCACTTTAGATTATTATATGCGTGATTATTTGCTTTGCTAATGAAAATGAGCAAGCCGCAGTTTTAATGGTATTTACTCGGAACTTGTTTAATAAAATTTAATTAAGGAGTTGAAGGTAATACATTTATTGTTCTTGACACGTAACATAATTTCAGCTAAGAATGACGTGCAAAGTGAACCATGCAGAGTTCATCTTCGCGAGCCAGCCTCGCAATGTCGCTACCCTGCTTAAGAGCGTGGCCATGGCCACATCGCCTTCTAGGAATTTCACACAATCCTATGAAAAAATTACCAAATCAATGTTTTGTGGTCCCCTGTTTCCTCCGAATTTTATAAACCTATTCTATAAATTTATATCCTGATATTTTTATAGTGAAGTAACCTGTGTCTCTGTCATTTTAATTTTTCTTATAAATCCTTGGTTTTTTTAAAGTGAACTTCCAAAAATCCCCGTTTTACTTGCGTGATTGGATGTTCACTACAAAAAAAATGTAGAGTTTATAAACAAAAATAAAATGATAGAAATCGAGTATGTACTCAGTTCACTGTATTCGGAGGAAAGAGGGGAACACAAAACATGTATTTAGTAAATTTTCCATAGGATAGTGTCAAACTGCTAAGAGGTCCTCTTTCCTGTCAAGGTGTATCACACTCTGCACCTCTATATACTTCTACGCTATACATGAAACTCAAAGACCTGACTGAATGACATATAGGTTACCATTATGATGTAGACAAGGAATAAAAAAAGGAATTCCCGAAAATCCCACGGGAACGACGTCGCGGGAATTACGCTACATAGTAGAACTTCCACTGCTGAACATACGCTAATAATATTATATAATTTGAAATTTGAATTTGACTCAATCCCATAGTAGGTACACCCACATTTCGCCAGTTATTGGTCCAATGTATAGGGGGCAAGCCTATTGCCATCTACCGGGCACAATTCTAGATATCAGACAGTTATTCAGATAATTCAGAATGGAAAGATATAACACTGCCTGACCTGGGATACCAATGCAGACACATTATATTATAGTCAGTGTTAATTGATTGGGCTGTGACCACAGACACCAAAATTCCTTCATTCGTGGGTGTGACTACTAGGAACCTGGAAACCCACCATATAATATGTGGGATATAGGTTTTATCATATTCTTGAACATCAAATCATGTTCCACAAATAATCCGTATTCCCCAAATTACCTAGATAACTTTTACCCATATCTGTTGTTTTGACACTAATTTATAGAAAATAATCAGATTTTTGCGCTCCCTAAAGCTGTATTGCCAAAAGAAAAGTAGAAGATGTTACGCCATAAAATGCTAATAATAAATGATATATTCTGTAATACTACTGTACATACTGTAATGATACTGTATACTGTATTTCTTAAAACAGAGCCATGTCATTTTCCAGTAACAATGTTTAATGAACGCGTCGTTAGCTATATTACCCGGCTACGAACGTTTTTTTTATATTAAGAGTTAAGAAAAAGTAGTCCATAATAAAAACATTCCCGCTATCATATAAACTCGATGCAAACTTAACAATGATAAGTAGCTTACTAATTGCATGTTGTAAAGATAATAAGTAGCAGAAATAACGAAGCAAATTAGTTCTAGGTAGGTGAAGGTAGACAGACTAGGCAGGCCAAAGATACGTCTCCCATACTTAAGCAATCTACACTAATACAAAAAACGGAAATGAGTTCCGCCACTGAAAAAGGATTTCCACAACATAAATCCATTACAGATTCCAATTAGGTACTATGTTTAGAAGTAATTTTGCTGCGAAATTAGAAAATTAATATAACAAGGTATGCAAAGCACAAGCGCGCGCGAGAGCGGTCGGCTGAATTTTGACTTCTAACATACAGACGCGACAGAGCGGCTATGTGTGCCATTACCGCCCCACTCACGCCAAAATAAATTACTTTTCATCCATTTCCTGGTTTCTTTTCATTTCGGTGCCTTAATACGTTGGCGCGGCCGACCGGCTGTGTCGGCGAAATTATACTGCCGCCCAGTGCGGTAGCCAAGTCTCTATCAAATTCTCAACCCGCCGGTAATAAAATGAAAATAATACGGAGCCCCTCCGCTCTGCACCCGCTGAACGATATTTATACCCCAGCTATGTTATTATCGCGCCTTTGTTAGCTTTATATGGGTGGAAAATTAAGAGATGACTGGAAGATTTACGCAATGTTGTTATCATTGCGTATCTTCCAAGTACAGTAATTATATTAATGCCTATAGAAACAAAAAACATAACTTCACGCCTTTTTTCTGAAGGGGTAGGCAAAAGTGTACCCAGGTCCTAGTCCCATAGCAGGTACACCCACACTTCGCCAGTAATGTTTATGTAGTCCCATGTAATAGGGGGCGAGCCATCTACCGGGCACAGTTTCAAACTCCAGGCTGTAATTGAGAAAACGAATGGAAAAAACAATTTACACTTTTTTACCTGACCTGGGAATGGAACCCGCGACCTTGTGATTGGCAGTAGCGCTTACGAACCATCACGCCACCGTTCTCAAAAAAACATAACTTTTTAAATTAATTATTAATTTATCACTATTTAACGATTCTTCATTCTATTACAGTATAGCGTGTAATTACTGCAGTACTCGTACCAAACTTGAAATGGACAAAGCACGCCTTCGCAAGCCGCAAGCCTTTCCGCGAAATCTACTCCCATTCTTGGATACTCATTACTTTTTACATCTAGAAGAAACTCGAAGAAACTTATCGCGCCTCTGCGCATACGTTCCTAGAATAATAAGGAAACCGCACAGAATTGATTACATTTCAACATTTCGCGTGAGAGCCCGCCTCGGTGCTAAACGGATATTATCTAATTAGATTAATTACTTCTCTAGAGCTTTGATGATTGCTTATTCACCGTAACATAATTATGGGATGAGATCATAAAGTCTGAGGAAACATTAGTAATGCTTGTCTCTGTTTTTAGTGACTTTAATCTGTGCTATATTTAAGAGATAAATTTCAAAAGAATATATACATTTATTTTACTTTTGTTTACTGACTCCCTCACTCATCAACGCCCAGACCTTGGACCTATAGATAGCTGAAACTTTGCACATAGGTTTCCATTATGATGACGAATTCAAAAAATTCTCGCGGCAGCGAGAGCGGAATCACGCTAGATTATAATGAAAATTGCAGTTTATACCCACTTAAATTTTGAAGTGTACCATATCAACATTGACCTAAGTAATGTACATAAATAATATCAATAAATAAAGGTATTATGAATCACACAAACAATCTAGTAAATGTTCCTCGTGCTTACTATGCATCACTTAAGTGGAGGATATTATTCCCCAGCGAGTGGTCTGTCGTTTCTGCCGCTTCATCCCCGCGGCGTTTCCACTAATTGTGAGTCGCTACGCCGACGCGCGACGCCCGGAGATCGTACGTCATCTATATTATTTTATTAAACTCGTCATTAATATACTCCAATTAAGTTTATCGTCGCGACGTCGACATCAATAAACGAGACGTATCAGCAACGACGCGGCGCGACGATGCGCGAGTGATCGATTTCGATGAGTTATGTCCACCTAGTTACCCCTACAATTGAACCCTTGATTGGTTTGACGTACGCGCTGTTATTACATACTACGGACCGTGCGCTGATCAATTGAAACTGATTGTTTACTAAATGGCCAGCGGCATATTTATTCGTGCCCATTTGGACGCTCTCACAAATTGTCTATTCGTTCACTGTTCACGCGATGTCGTATACGAAAGGAAATAAAAAATCGTAGTTTAGCCTTTTAGAGCGTGAATGTATACCATAAAGTTTTATTGAGTGCTGTTAATGCACTTAATGGGCCCGCGTGTTTCAATGTTGCTAGTTTTTTCTTGTGTGAGTAAAATGCGTAAGTATGCGCATCTTAATGAAATGACGTAAGCTGGTAGAGAACGGTGGATGCGATGCGATAGCAGCATGTCACGCGGCTTTGCCTTTACTTGAATTAATTGAGGCAATTACGTAGCCCACTAGAAAATAAAACAAATATAACAAGTTATAATCATTATGAGCAATTATAGTAGCACTATAAGGTACTTGCTTACATTTAATGCAGGTATATTATATCAATATTCATTACGTCTTAGCGTCTTAAATCTTAGCTTTCATTTAAATTAACCTTTTTTATTAGTTGTGTTTTATACTAGATTACAATATGTAAATATATGCACGATTTACATGTTTTTAATTACAGTGCAAATGTTAATAAATATTTATATTATCTATTTGTGTACACCCGCATTGAAGAGAGAAAAGCTGCTAAATATTTATCTCTTTACTATGCTAGTTAGTGGTTCTAGTCAATATAAGACAATACCTTCTGTTTTAATTACAAAAGGATGAAGTAATACTTAAGGAGGTTAATCTATCCATCAAACTAAACAGCTCACAAAAAAATTGTAAGATACGTAAAAAAAAAATGTTGACCCATACTTTACCAATCAGCTGATCCATTTTGTATTGGAAGTGGAATGTTTATTTGCTAATTTAGCAATTGTTTCAAATACAAATAGCTTTATTTCTTAGAGTATTGTGTACATAGTGTTGGAATAATAAAAACAGTTTCAAATACCCTACCGTTTCCGGTGTACAAATATTTCATTAAAATTCAGTTTTATCACAAAAATTATAAAACATGAAATATAAATTACATATTTATATTTATTTATTTAAATTACATACATTCTTTTTAAAATTGTTCAGTTCGACGGATAGATACACCTCTTTAAGTATAACTACACCTTTTTGTATCAGGCTTTATATTTTGCTTTAATTAAATAGTTATTAAATGGATGTAGCGGTAGGCCTCTTTTGCAGGGCCTGGGGAAGTACCACATCTCTGCCAGTTATTCAATGGCAATGTTAGCAGCGAAATTACTGGGCATGATGAGTTTCAACAACTAATATCTCAGGGTGACAGGCGCAGTGCAGTGCCGCGCAGAATTTTGAATTTTTAAAACACTGGGTGGCACTGTTTCTGTTATGGGCAATCATGATGCTTACCATCAGGCACCTGATTTGCTCGTCTTGTCACTCACTATCATAAAAATAAAAAAAGTTATCAGTAGTTTTTTTTAAATGAATGTTGATGTAATAAATAAATAAATATAACTGCATACTTTTTTTTTCCTAAACTGTCTCAAATTACCTTATACACTAAATAAACACTAAACTTAGGCGGTTTAAATATGGTACACTTAAATGATATTAACCCAGATTACTATTAAAACACTAGCATTCGTACTAGGTTACCCTGTTACGAACGCTAGGACTTCCATTCATTAGTATATTCAGTATTATCTCACTAGAAACAATAAATTTTTATCAGATAAGGAATGTTAGTATTTGAAGGTAGACACATTATTTTTTATCAACTAGTTCAAGTTCTAAGTTAAAAAAATTATAAAAATCATAACATTTTAACTGTACTAGTGAGGATTCGAACGTTAAATTAATGCTTGACAATACTTTTATTATCATACTACTTGTATGATCATGATGGGGCATTAAGAATAATGTATGTTGTAATATTTGAAATTTCGTAGTGCTTTTTATAACTTATTCAAACTTGCTATATCTGCAGGCTTAAAAATCATAGTATTTTTAAGTCAAATCAGCAAAAAGCGTATTTAAACGGTTTTTGCAGTAAGCCGACGACATATTAATAAGTAATTATTTCAAATAACAGCTTTTAAGTTAAACAAGAAATTCAATTGGCTATAATTCCACATAAGGCGAGGTAGGTAATTTCAGAAAACAGTGAGTTTATTGCTTTTGAAATGAACCGTTAATATAATCGTTTTGGGAATTTACATTCACTGTATTTAACGGCAGGCTGTAACAAGAAATAAATACTTCAACCTTTACAATGTAAATGGAACTTTAGTAATGTACTTACCAATACGTTTAAAGGATATATTAATGTTTGCCGATAAAGAATAAAAAACCGTTTTAAATAATTACCAAATCAAAAAAGTTGATAAGGAGGAGGTAAAATAAGCTTTATGCAATTGATTCACTTACTTAAAAATTACCTATTCGTACGCTATTTGATGTAATATAGGTACGCGTACATATTAGGTGTACAATATAAATAATTCCCAAGTAATGTAGCATCAAAGTCAACACTGACACTTTTGCACGTCAATGAAGATAAACAGTACTGAGTCTACCGTGCGTTAGGAAAGATACCTTTCCAATATCCGGACCCCATTTGAAATTACTTGCCGACCCTGTTCTAAAGGTTTATATTGTTACAGGTCAGCAAGACGAAAGCAAATATGGGCTAAGTAGCGTGGTTGGTAACACTGGCAGCGCAAGATTATGTGCACAATGTGGGAAAGTCATCACAGAGAGATTCCTGCTGAAGGCCATGGAGCGGTTTTGGCATGAGGATTGTTTGAAGTGCGGCTGCTGCGACTGTCGGCTCGGAGAAGTCGGATCGAAGCTCTATTATAAAGCAGATCTTATGCTGTGCAAGAGAGACTACCTTAGGTTGGTTTTTCAATCATGTTCTATATATAATATTATGCTAATTTTATAAGGCTCTCATAATCATCATCATAATCATATCAGTCACAGGACGTCTTCTGCTAAATATAGGCCTTTCCCATATATTTCCATATAGTTCGGTTGTAAGCGGCTTGCATCTAGCGTGTCTTTATTAGATCGTCTGTCGCCCTTGTGCCTTGTGTGTCATTATAAGGCTCTATAATTTTTCAAAATAGTTAACTTTGTCTAATTTTCGCAAGTTCTCGGTGGTATTTATAAACAATTTTTTTTCTCATATTATTGTAGTTACTGTATGTTTCATAACACCAAAATATATATTATTAACTATGAATTAATCAGATAAAGTCCAACCATTGCTGAGGTTTCGACAAGTAGAGTAGTTACCAATCGTCTATACTATAGACTCTATAGGGTTGTTAAAAATATTTGTTTCTTAAACAAAAATTACTGGTAATTACAATTTTCGAGTATATTCATAACTCCTTCTTACAAGCCATGTTTGCCTTGAGGCTACGTAAATGTTTTGATATTGATATGCTCGATGTTTGTGACAATAACACAAACCCTAATAGGGACTTTAATTAATGTCAAATACGTTCCAAGATAACTTCAATACCTACATAAAATCTGTTTCAATAACATGCGTAGAGTTGACGTTTTATACGCCTTCGAAACGTTCTTTTCGTGTATAATTTTGAGTGCGACGCAGTATTTCAGATTATAAAGTTTAAAATTTTTACAACCAATTTACTCGCTTAAAAAGTTATATAGCGTGCGTCTTAAGTGGTCGTGGTATTTATAAGTCGTAATTATTTCATTTTTATAACCCTTATTATTTTTTTAACAGGTTATTTGGTGCCACAGGCAACTGTGTGGCGTGCAACAAAGTCATTCCCGCCTTCGAAATGGTAATGCGAGCCAAGAGTTTCGTTTACCATTTAGAGTGTTTCGCCTGTCAACAGTGCAACCACAGGTGATTTTGATGTTGATACTTCTTCCCTCGTAACTTCCTTCTTGATTTTACAAGCTTTTATTAAGTTTCAACACAGTTTTGTGCATGTCGATAAAGAGATTTGTAAAATTTTAATCACTTTCAGTCCGATTCAGTTAAAAGACGTAATACAAATACATAAATTATATACATCGAGCGACAGTGGAACACAATTACAACACAAAGATGATCTGATTTAAAAAAAAAAATCAACGCAAATTTGATTTTATGATGGAGCGTGATTTATAATAAATGACTGCATTTAATCAGACCAAACTAACTCCATTAATTTGAGCTTATGATTAGTTTTCTTTACAAACTTTAGCCTAACTTACTTTTATTTTTTAATTACCTACCTTATGTATTAGGTTGTTCGGAAAGTAATTTCGTTTTTTCCCGACAGTTTTTTGCCAGCAAAGACCAAAAATTTTATGAGCGTGGAATTATGCTACTACCAGAAAGATGGCAAAAGGTGTTGGACCAGAAAGGCCAATATATAATTTAATAAAGTATTTGTTTATTAAACGAATTTACTTTCCGAACAACCTATTAGAATTTCAATATTGAAAGTAATTTTATTGGCAGGTTCTGCGTAGGAGACAGGTTTTATCTGTGCGACAACAAGATTCTCTGCGAGTATGACTACGAAGAGAGGCTAGTGTTCGCGAGCATGGCTGCCAACCCTACCGGCCTGGCACACATCCGTAGACAAGTCAGTGGATTACAGGTAACTTTAGTTCCGTATTGAAATCTTAAAGTAAGAACATATTAGAGATACTTTACTGATTATCTGTTGGAATTATCATTAGGAACAACCTTCACTATGAAATCTACGCAGAAGTCGTTAAAAAATCAGCTGTTACATACACTTTGATGAAGGACAAGGAGCGTTATCTATGAAACAGCTGTGTTTCCCCGATATCAAAGTTGGCTAAGTAGGCCATAGAAAAAGTTATTCCAAATGATTACCGCATAACAATTACCTCTTAGCATGTTAACTGTTTATACAGAATTACTACCAGTAATCCTGTATAAACACTGAATCTTCTTTTCTTCGAGTCTGTAACTTGGTCTATAACTTGGTAACGGTAACTTGGTAGAATGCGAAATGCATCACCTATAGATAATATAATATTTATAGATTATATAGACCTAAAGATAGAAAAAATTCGCCGATGACTAGTAGCTCCACGGTAGTAAATGGTAGATTGCCCACTGAGCTAATTGGTGCGGAAGGTTCGGGTTCAAATCCCGCACGTGGGTGATATTTTTCTTCCCATATCCATATTGTATTTCAGGCGTAGAGACCGCTTAGTCAATAAAAACATAAAATATGATATGATGCTGGTTTCAGGTTCGACCTGACGTCGTGTAGTTTCAGGTCAAATCTGAAACTAGCGCCACGCGGTAGGTTTAGCAGGTACAAATATGGACCTAAATCTCTAACGTCTACCTCTAGAAATAGCAACTAAAGCCCGTTCTATTGATTGACCCGTTATTGCAGTCTATTTTCATAAATTGCTACCGAGAAATTACTGTTCTATAGTGTTAGATCACTTAAAGAGGGTTGTGCTCTTTAATTAGATATAAATAAGTATAATAACACATTGCCATTTCCCACTAGGGTTACCATATGACAGGCGTTTGCCGCATTTGACAGGCATTTTAAGGTTTAGACAGGCGTGCGGCCGGCATTGGTCTGAGACAGGCATTTCTAAATTTCGCGCCCGCGCGCCGCGCGCGAAATTTAAATGACACCGGCGGCGGTGAGCAGCTACTCTCGCACCGCGCTGCTCGCAACCGCGAGCATAGCAAGAGCGTTAGCGCATGCGTAGTAGTGCGGCGCGAGAATGAGAGGGATGATAAGCTACGATGCGTGGGTGGGAGCGGGACGGGCGTCAGTGTTTTCTATCACTTCATCAATGAGAGCGTTTTAACTATGATTTGTTTACTTCATGAACCAAAAACAATATTTAGTCTGCATGATTAGTTTAATCAGTTCGCTTCTAAGCTAAGGTGTGTTAAATTGTTGTGATTTACAAGCTATTTTATTGTTTTGCAATGGATAGTAAAAAGAGAAAGCTTTGTAAGTTTTCGGAGATTATAGCAAGTAAATTTCCTTGTCTCGTGGAAGGCCGCAATGAGTCGGAAGCTAAGTGTAAGGTATGCGACAGTTATTTTAGTTTTGGTTCTAGAGGCATCAAGGATGTTGAAAGACACATGGAATCTGAAAAACATAAGAAAATGTCTAAAGCAGTGTCTTCCAATACTAAGATGAATACATTTTTCAAACCAACTCTAAATATTATTTCGGAAAGAAAAGCCGCTGCAGAAGCTACATTGGCTTACCATACCATAAGACATCACCAGTCGTATAAGTCTATGGATTGCACGGGAGGGTTATTGAGGAAATTATTTTCTGACTCAGAGGTAGGGAAGACGATAACCTGCGCCCGGACAAAAACTGAAGCAATTATTAACAATGTCATTTCCCCCCATGTAATGGAAGGTCTTGTGGAAACATTAAAATCTGATTCAGTATTATATTTTGGTCTATCAACTGATGCCAGCAATCACGGAGCTCAAAAAATGTTTCCAATAATAATACAATATTTTGATTATCGCGATGGCGGAATAAAGACTAAAATTTTAGAACTTGATGTATTGCCAAACGAAACTGCCGAAACAATCTCGCAATATATTGTCAACACCTTGAAAAAACACGGGATTGAACAAAAATTAGTTTCTTTTACTGCTGATAATGCCAACGTCAATTTTGGTGGCATTAATAGGCCAACAGGCGGACAAAACGTTTTTGTATTATTGAAACAAGAACTCCAAAAGCAAATTGTAGGTGTTGGATGTCCTGCCCATATACTACATAATTGTATTAGACACGGTGCAGACAAATTGGAAATAGACATAGAGTCCACGGTGATGAAAATTTATAATTATTTCTCAGTCTACACAGTTCGCACAGAGAAGTTAAAATCGTTTTGTGAAGCTGTTGAAATACAATATCAACAACTGCTATGCCACAGCAAAACACGATGGCTAAGCTTATTTCCAGCAATAGAAAGGATCCTGAAATTATATACAGCATTAAAAGAGTATTTTTTTATCTGTCGAAGGAACTCCAACAGTGATCAAACGATTTTTTGAAAACCCTTTCTCAGAGATTTATTTATGGCATATTCACTCATTAATGCCTCTGTTTCAATCCAAAATTCAAGCTATTGAGAAAGAAGATGTTACTATTATAGAAATTAACTGTATATTAAACGCAACTTTAAACGCACTCAAATCTCGTAAAGATGAAAATTTTAAATCATTGACAGTTATTCGACTACTGAACACTTTGGAAAACAACGGAATAAGTACCGATAATTTTAAAATGGAGATTCTGGGCCTGTATGTGGATTTAACAGCTTATTTGGAAAAATGGATGAAAAATGTCGAAGAATTCTCTTCTTTCCGGTGGATGATTTTACAAAAAGAAATGAAAAGTTACACAAGTTCTGATTTAGCTTCATCTGTAGAATTTCTCTCTAAGCTGAATATCAGTGTTGACGACGTGAAACTGTTTGACGAATACGAAGTTCTAAAAGAATATTGTAGAAGTTCAGATGACATATTTTTTTCTGAAAGTTTAACTACACAGTGGTGCAATTTTCTTAAAAGTAGGGAAGTGAATGGTGACATTACAGAACTCATGAAAATCTGCCAGTTTGTTTTCTCTATTTTGGCACACAATGCGAACGTAGAACGTACATTTTCTCTCGTCAACGCCCAGTGGAGTAAAGAAAGAAATAGGCTGACAATTGAATCAGTAAAAGCAATATTGATTACACAGGAAAATTACAAAACTGTATCTTGTGAAGATTTTTACGTTTATATGTTAGAAAAGAAAGAACTGTTGAAAAAAATAATGTCTTCTGACAAATATCAGTAATAAATATCCTTCTTTTTTATTATCTGTTGGCTTTTACTTATTACTTACAGCGTTTTGCTTCAGACAGGCATTTTTCTGAAAATTCAGGCATTTTAGGTACCATAGACAGGCATCCCTCTATTTACGTATGGTAACCCTATTTCCCACCGAATACGGAGAATTAAATATCATAATAATATGTTTATCATCGTTTTGCGGAGCGCCACGTAGCTCTATCTAGTTAAGGAAGTGACGTGGTCCAATGTCTTCCGTGGAACCACAAACCTGCTTACACAACTGCAGTACTGAATTATAGAGTTAACTTAATAACCGCAAACGATTTTTTGCTTTTACAGTGTAATGAGCGTGCACGTTTATCGATTTTGTACGGATATAGTCATTATTTTCTTACTAATGTATAAGCACTTAGTGATTTGTAAGTCTAGAATGTCCCGACTTCGCAGTGTTATTTCAATGGAGAGAGATAAAAAGGATGTTACATTTGGAGTTTTTCGAACGTCTCCCAAAATAAAGGGCACGTGAAAAAGTCAACTCAGTGGAGTAAATAACTCCCGCAAGGACACTGTTAGTGGGAGATTCTATCTCCACTTTATTATGTTTCTTTTGTGATCATTAATCTTTCTCGTACGAACGCTTGTCGGAATGCGAATGTGGGGGAATCTATTTCATTTTATGAGTCGCGCGAGTGGAGAGACCCATTCACCCGCACGACATTTCTAATCGACTTTTTGATTGCGCTCACGGTCTACTGTTGGAAGCTTGACACGGGAATCGAATGCCGAATTTAAATTAGTTATTTAGTTTTGATTTCGTTTAACTTTCCGATTATAATAACGATACTGACAACGCTTCGGGGATTACACGGAGTTCCGACTTTTCAAATTGCGAAATAGATCCCAAGGCCTACCTAAGTATTTAACTTACGTTTATTATACGACATCAGTATTACAAAAAAGGAATTGGATAAGGTGAAAACTTTTAGACCTAGATTTAGCAAGCTGATAAGATGAAAATGTGCATGCGGGACAAGAATTTCAAGCCCGCTCTATATACTTAGAGTAATTTCGCTGATTACTTTCAGCGAAATTACTGGACATGATGACATTCAACAACTCATATCTCAGTACTCAAGTACATAGTCTCAATACTTCTACAAAAATAATAGGTGAAACAGTGTCAATGTCAGAAATCCCTGGTAGGAAAAGACTCACACAGAACCGTAAAGAGAGGCGTTTCTAAGAGGCCTAATATTTTTACGAGACAATTCGAGCGGACTTACAGGTACGGTTGGACAGGAATACTTACAGAAATATTTGTTACAGTCGCCAAGTGGTGGCGGAGGGTACCCAGCAGCAGCGAGTGGGTGCGTTGGCGCAGGTGGCGCACCTGATAAGGACGGGAACGGCTGCGACGACGCCTCCAGCGGTTATGGTAGCCCGCCCGAGCCTGACGTCTGCGACTCCGCGCGATGACCGCACGCGACGCGACGTATGCTCGCCTCGGTATGTCATCCTAAAATTACTTTGTGCTAGCAGTTATCCCTATCTCCCAATCTGCTTTCCGGCTATTCTCTCCCGAATTTTCTAGCAGTTTGTATATCACAACTACCTCGGTGGCGTAGAGGGCGCATGCTCGACTGCCAATCAAGAGGTCCCGGGTTCGATCCCCAGGTCAGTCAGTGTTTAAATATTGGATTTTTCCATTAGGAATTATCTCAATAACTGCCTGAAGTCTGGATCTGTGCCCGGTAGATGGCAATAGGCTCGCCCCCTATTGTAATAACATGGGACCAATAACGTACTGGCGAAATGTGGGTGTATCTACTGTGGGACTGAGTCCTGGGTACACCTCTGCCTACCCCTTCGGGAAAAAGGCGTGAATGTATGTATGTATATCACAAATGGAAACAAAAGTTTAATTTGGCCCACTTCCTATTCCCAGAGCAAAAATTTCCATTACTTCCGAAGCTTTTGTTAGTTATACATTTTAATTCTCAGATTGCTATTACAGTGAAGCTAAAAATTACAGACATGGAAGTCTAAGTTCGGACTGCTGAACTATTTTCTCTGGTCCTAGAAAATTGATTGATTTTTGACTCTAAACCTAGAAAAACATTGAGTTATAAGAGTTTATGTCAAATTGTTTAATTTTTTTTATTATAACTGACCTCTTCTCTACAGGTGAAGCCCCACTGAGTGTCGGCGCGACCCCACGCCACCTCTACTCACAGTCACACACTATTCAACACTACACCATATTACCTTACTGACACATCTGATAATAAGCTTTTCGCATTACATCTACTTTTGTTGTAAATTGTCTTTACATACAGACTCCATACCGATTCTAAAACCTAGATCAGTTTGTAAAGCGGTGGGTCAAATTGGCTAATGCAAATTTTCGTCTGTTCCCCACTTATACCGGGCTTGGAATAGCATATAAACGGGGATTGTCGATGAAATTGCCTCCCAATCGATATAAGTCACGATTTGATTTGGCAATAATGTATATGAAACATAAATATTTATAAGATTCTTTACAAATATAGCATTATTATTTTTGAAATGGTATGAGAAGTCATTAAGCTAATTTAAAGTTGCTCAACAAAAGTTGTTTATTTTAAATTCTAAAATATGTGGTTATTATCAGATGTCGTCAGAATCGTCGTAATGCTTTATTTTTGTAATACTTTCTCGATAAGGTCTGATCTAGAATCTGTCTGATATCGAGGCGTATCGCCGCGGCCTAGTATTCTATGTAAAACCGGCTAAGTGCAAAATTACATCGAGCGAATTTATATATTATTATCAGAGGAGATAAATTAAGATGCGTACAGACGGTACGATTAAAGAGACACGTTTTAATTAGCATATAATATTATTTTAGCACACCTAAAATATAAGAAAGCAAAGAGAATTATTGCGTCAACGACCTCATATTATAAATTTATTTATTTTTACAATATTTCTGATAAGGCACAGTTGGCATATCGTATCGTCTGTGCGTTCCTTAGTAAAGGCGGGTCGTAGATACAAGACCACTTTACAAAGTGTCCGGGATGAGCCGCGATAACGTTGTTAGAACACGATATTTCCATTATGTATACGATTTGAGCACTTGTTTACATGTCTAAGATACAGCGCGTGGGTATAGAGTGTGCGCTCGCTTCTCTACGTCTCGCGCTTAGCCAATTTAGACACGCCCTGTAAAATAAAATAAACAATAGAAAGCTAACATTATTCACATCTGCATTTACATAATCTTTGAAATTTTCTGTTCGGTTTTGACAGTCTTTAGAAAGTTGACCCCTTATTAACATCAAACATCTATTTATGATGACAAAATTGATTATTAATCTGATCATTATTATTCATTTCCACAGTATACTGAACGTACTATATATAGTATATACTAATATAGTAATATAATATACTATATATAGTATATTTTATATATATGTAAAAAAACTGTTTTTATAATTTTAGTTCATTATTCATACACATTTGGAATAGTGTAATAACATCAACATGTTATGTTATCAACATCATTTTATTATTATATTCAGTTAGAAACTAAGTTAAGACTGTGCAATAAATAATAACATAATGGATTTTTCTGTGTTTCCGTTGGGTTCTGACTCATATTGCAATTCGAACTTTGTCGTAATAATACAATTGGAAATTCTGATTAAAATTGTTATGTAAAATCGATCTCATTGTTATGAAGTGTGTGCATACATAATATGTGACGTTCGAGTGGGAAACGTAATATTGTTATCATACATGGTATGAAGTTATTGCATAATGGTAGCGGTCGAGGGCATAATGCCACATGACGCGGGATAGGCTAACTCACTGGCTTCACATTTTTTTATTTGCCACAACGTTAATATTGGTTATATTGGCAATGGTGCAAATAATATGGCCAATGTTTTTAGATTGGCCATATTATTTGTGACCATGGGTGACAAAACGTTTATTAAATGTATAGGAACCTTATAGACTAATTTCAATGACTGGTATAAAATTGACAGTCACATAATGTCATCTTTGATCATAATGAAAGTTTGTGGAACTTTCCCCAAATGTATTATCGCAAGGTTTTTAAAATCAAAAGGGTTAAAAATTTGAGAAGTGTTATAAGCCTCAGCCCATCCTGCGTCAGCAAACGGCCACCCATTTATTATTTTTTTATTTATTTTATATTTACCAAAGACAAGTTTCCGTTGATTCGTTTATGGAAATTTAGTTGATTAGTTTAATATTGCTTTCATAAGATCGCCGTTAAGTTATCGATTTGTCAAATTGCATAACGAATGGTTACTAGTTATTTCTTGCGAAGCAGTTAAACGGCTTATCTTATGAGGACAAATAGTAATATTATACAGCGTAAACTTCGGCAAATTCAATGTATAAAACTGGTTGGTGTTCATCTATTTAAACAGCCGTGCTCAAGTTAATCCTAACAAAAAACTGATTAACTGTTTAAACAGACGTTTACCCAAACTTAATTATTTCCGGAATAAGCTAACCTAAATGAACTTTTAATTCAGTTCAGTTTTGAATAGTAAGTACCATCATATACAAATTTTATTTATGAAATTATATTCCTATGCTCGCCACTGAAAAATATAAAGAAGCTTTTTTATGGTAGTGTGACAAGACGAGCAAATCAGGTGCCAGATGGTAAGCAACTTTTGCCCATATCAGATACAGTGGCACTGTACCAGGGTTTTAAAATTCAAAATTCTGCGCGGCACTGCACTGCGCCTGTCACCCTGAGATATTAGTTGTTTTAACTCGTCATGCCCAGTTACCCAGGGACTGAGTCCTGGGTACACCTCTGCCTACCCCTTCGGGAAAAAGGCGTGAATGTATGTATGTATGTATGCCCAGTTATTTCGCTGGAAACATTGCCCTTCAGATCGGAGCACAGAAATGTTTGCACATTACTGTTTGGCGGATGAATAACTGGCAAGGTGTGGTACTTCCCCCGGGGGCCCCCTGCAAAAGAGGCCTACTACTGCAAAAAAGTTGGGGCGATACCAATTAAACTGGATATTACAACAGCTATCTACTGGTTATGTTTACGCTATTTATTTCATATTTGAAGCAGTGCAATGGTTAGATAAGTACATTTGTATAAATAATTAACTTTATTGTTCTAAGCAAGTTTATGATGTTTTAGGTGACATTTAACGGTTACCTATATATAGGTATTATATAATATTAATTTTACAAATACTTAACTCTATATTTTTCTCATTATCATCTTCCTGTCCTTATCAAACTAGGTGGCGATAACATTACAACTACATAATATTTTTCTATTAAATATGTTTTAGGTATGTACCCTATATTAACGATTTGGGCGGTAGCTCGACCGCAATAAATTCGAATGTGCGGTCGACTCGCCACCTTCAATATTTTTTATTTTGTGGGGGGCAACTCGACCGCTCATACAAAGTACAGTTGGTTGGTTCCGTTAAACTAATTGGATATTAAAAACCAGGTCTGTTTAAAACTTTAAACATAAATATTCAGTATGTATAACTAAGTTATTTGTCACATAAAACGTAATCAGATATTAGTGTAACCGGAGGCTAAACACAAATTAAAATAATGCTAAACAGTTTAAGATTTAACATAAATCTTTAATTAAAGATATATAAATAATAAACTTGTATTTATATGTAAAAAAGTTTGACTGTCGTTACTAGATTAGGTATCTATTGGCGAATAATACGTTTCATAAATAAATGTTGACAATAGAGCTGATAGATTAATGTTTCCAATTTTCATAAACATCGACAGAATATCTTTTATTTCATTTGCTGTTAATATTGTAAATAAATATAACATTTATTTAATATTATGAATATTTGTTTTACTTATTCTACCCTTCCTAATGAGAATGCTCGTACAATTTTTTATACTAGAAGTAATACAATACAAATTGTAACTGTAACGGTGCCGTGGAGTCGCCGGCTTTAGAATATAATAATAATTATTATAATATGGGACAACTGCCTATGTTCAGTAGTGGATTACCAACGGCTGAGATGATGATGATGAATAATACAAACTAGGTATTCTCGGTATGGAATAACTTTAATTTGGCCATTTAAATTACAAGAGAAGTGAAAAGATTTCGAGGCGGCGATCGGAGAATTCCCATTCATACGTAATAGTCAAATCATTTGAAATCAGAGCATATTTCCAACATTTCATGACGTTATTCGGAATAAGACATTAGTTATCTAGGTTCCTAATTATATTTAATCCAAAATAGAAGTACTTTGGACTAAAAATATGATAGAAATCGAAAATATAGGTATTTTCAGATATAACTCCAAATTATAAGTATTTTAGACTAAAATATATTTAGGATACCTAGTGTTTTATTCCGAAAAGCGGCATTAAATGATGGAAATATGCCTTAATTTTAAATGATTTAACTATTCTCCGGTCGCCGCCCTGTTAAAAGTATTCTCAAAAACTACAAGATATAAGGAATAAAAGAACGAAATAAAATGTGTATTATGTATCTACTTGCGGAGAATACATAAATACAATAAAGAGAAAAAGAAACGCTAATTGACAAGGTGAAGAACCGTGCTCGAACATGTAAGTATATTTTTAAATCGTTTACAAAACGATGATAAACAAAAAATGTTTGAATGATTCTGAGAAAACATTGTAAGAATATAAAATGCTTCTTAAAATTTATATTTTATACACTTTTTTCTGTATTCAGAAATATTTAGAGAATTTTATAAACTACATATCAATAATCTGATTCCAATTCTCACATTAATTTCCCATATGCTAGATATTATACCTAAATGGTACTTAAAAAATAATTCGTACCCATTAATAGGGCCCTTTTACAACTCTGGTCCAGAATACTTCTTTAGGATTTGTTTCAAACTCGTTCACGATGCGATGCAAGTCGAACAAGGCCTGTCCATAAAATTCCCAACGGCGAGACACATTAACGAGCGTCGTTAAGTTGTTTGCTGTTTAAATAAGAGCTGTAATGTAATTTTAATGAGCTCACAAAAATGTGTGCGCCTTTCGGAGACAACTAACTTTATGAGAAGACGGTGTGCGCCGGCACAGGCGCGGTGATGCTTGTTTTGATCCGCGTTTTTACTTTTACAGAGATTTTATAATTATCTTATATAGTTGGCTAAAACATTTATTGAACCAAAGAGATATTTTCGTAATTTGCACTCGAAATCTGATAGTATTATTACGCCGTATATTGACAGAACTACTCAGTTTCCACCCAAACTGAATTTGTATTAAAGGAACAAAGTTATGTAACTAGGCTAATTAATGTTTATGGCCATTGAATTTTTTTAAAAGAATGGAATTTGTGTGAGTTATTGGAAGCTATGAGGCGCACGCTCCGTGAAAACTCACTTAAACTTTTTTAATTAAATTTCTGATTTTTCTCCGGGACCCGTGAGGAATCTTATCCTGTGGCTTTATTCAAAACGCTGTATTAATTAGTCCGCGCAGTGAAGACTAATGACCATCGTAATCGACTTTCACGGAGTGGTGCACTGCCCCGCTACCCGGACTCCGGAGCCGCTAACTTCGGGAAAGGTAATGAATGTGCTCCCGCAGAAACTTACTTTGAACTTTTATATTTTATGCCAAGTGCGTTTATTGACAAGTTAATTTAGTTATAGGTTGAGAGGTTGAGGAGTGCTTTTCACTATGAAATTTAGTTACGGGCTTGTTACATTGACATATACAATATCAGATTCAATTTTGAATTTATACTCTAACGGAACGGGTTGCCTTAATTAAACTGCTCTAGTAAATTTATAATATTATAAGTTATGTGGACAACCAATATTGTCAGAGTTTCAGGTCGCCAGGATTCCTTCCTGCAAGGTCTCTCGACTGCCCCCTACATAAATATGACAGAAAACAGCAGGAACCTATAGTTTATCATGCCATCTGAAACGGTAGCGCCTAGGTGAAAAGTCCACACGTGAGATTCTATTGAGGGAATCCAGATTTGAAGCTGGGCATATTTCCGCTACCTACAAGGTACAAAAGGTCACAAGATAGACGAGCTGATAAGGACGGTAGAAACACGCTGGATGGTGGCCGGTTAAACCGGACTGTGAATCTATGGGGGAGGCCTATGTTCAGCAGTGCCAATAGACGCTTCGAGGAATAAGCTAAGATAACACTTGAATATTCTTTACAAGTAAGCATAAAAACTTTAAAAGTAAGTGCACGCCTTGTAAGCTAATAGGGAAGTAGCATCAAGTGGTAGCGAATCTTCACTAATGTGTTTGATCATAACGAAGTGGTGCCGTCTTTTGTTTGCGTTTAATTAACGAAAACGCCGTAGACGGCCATTAAACCAGCTGATGGATCCAAGCCCATTCAGTGAACTTCTGTACTGTTCATTATGATGAACAGTACCTACCTACCGACTTTTGTTGAAATTGTTTCTAGTATTTTTTATTTATATCATTTTCTACCAATTATCCTCGAACTGGAGAAGATGTTACATATTGGTGGTTGTGCATTAACAATGGAAAATGTCCGATATACTAAAACATAATTATGTTAAAAATTTACACAAACAGTCTACTTAATAAATATTATAAAAACATTAACATATAATAATACTAACATACAATTTTTATTAATACATACTTATATTAATAATAATATATAATATTTTATTATCTATACTAATATTATAAAGAGAGAAACTTTGTTCTTTTGTTTGTTTGTTTGTAACGAATAGGCTCCGAAACTACTGGACTTATTTAAAAAATTATTTCACTTATAGTAAGCTTAACTCAGTGTGAATGATATAGGCTATATGAGATTTTGAATAAAAATAGGGATCCTTAATAAAACTGCAATATTGTGAACCAAGGTGTCACATAATTACCAAATATATTCATTAATTTGCGTACGCTGTGAAATCTATTGATGATAGAATAAAATAATGTTCTAGGGGTTTGTATACTTATCAATATCTACAAAATAGTCCACGGACATTTTATCCATCTATTTTGATTGAGTCACAATAACCGAAACAGATTATATGCATATGCTGTAAAAAGTATTGATGGTAGAATAAAGTTGTACTAGGGGTTTGTAGTTTAATATATAGTAATTTATTTATTGAAGATATTTATAAAGGTGAGGGGGTGCACCTATACCCGTCAACCTAAACAACAGGCACCCCCGTAAGTATTATTATACCTTATAACACATTGTACCATTATACTTCTATATTAAGCTTCGAAAGACACATAAATCTGTTGGTCCAGGATGTAGTCATAGAAGTAACAGAAAAAGTTTTCTTTAGAGTAACTAGTGCATTAATATTACTACACAATTAAAATCGTTGTGTTATTAAGTGTAATTAAGTCTACAACCATACGACCGTCGAACGATTTTAAATGGGCTATTATCTGCTAATTAATATCAATAAAAAAAAAATTATTAAGTTGCAATGACATTTTTAATATTACCTAAGTTATTTAGCATTTGACTTTTATTTTATTTTTATGATAGTGAGTGAAAAGACGAGCAAATCAGGTTCCTGATGGTAATCATCATGATTGCCCATATCAGACACAGTGCTACCCAGTGTTTTAAAATTCAAAATTCTGCGCGGCACTGCACTGCGCCTGTCACCCTGAGATATGAGTTGTTGAATCTTATCATGCCCAGTAATTTCGCTGGTAACATTGCCCTTCATACCGGAACACAGTAATGTTTGTACATTACTGCTTGGCGGATGAATAACTGGCAAAGGTGTGGTACTTCCCCAGGCGGCCCCCTGCAAAAGAGGCCTACCACTACAAACTACTTAACTTATCTTTTAAGAAGTTATTAAATTTTTAAAATGTGTGTATTTCGTATTGACTGCCTCGGTGGCGTAGAGGGCACATGCTCGACTACCAAGCAAGAGGTCCCGGGTTCGATCCCCAGGTCAGGCACATTGTTAAATATTGGATTTTTCCATTAGGAATTATCTCAATAACTGCCTGGAGTCTGGAACTGTGCCCGGTAGATGGCAATAGGCTCGCCCCCTATTACATGGGACCAATAACATACTGGCGAAATTTGGGTGTATCTACTATGGGACTGAGTCCTGGGTACACCTCTGCCTGCCCCTTCGGGAAAAAGGCGTGAATGTGTGTTATGTTTATGTTATGTGTATTTAGTAAATAAATTGTGAGATACATTAAAATAGTGATCTTAAATAGATTTCTTAGGTATATTAGGCTTTTTGAGTATGTAAATAACTTTTGCAGCTGACGATACTTTTCAGGAACATTAACTTTTAATTGTCATTAATTAATATAATCGAAATAGTGGTTCTCCGGAATTGTGGCTCTAAAATACGAACCCGATTTATCTGGAAGAACTTGGCTCAAGTAAGTACTTATAAAAAAACCAAAACATAAACAATCTAAAGCTACAAATTTTCTTTTGTTGTCAAGGTCAATCAGTACCTACTTACCTACCTGTATTTCAAAATCAACTCAAGAAGCGACTGTTTATTATGGCCATATAATATTGTGGAAAAGGTGTTCAATCTTATAGTGCTACACGAATAAAGTTCATGGAGCTCAAGTTTCCGTCGAATCATTTAAATAAACGAACTCGCATCATTATGTCGGATCTAAGGATCGAACAAATTGCCAATTAGTGGAACCAGTGTCGGCCTCGAGCTCAGACGACTCAGGCGCGACGGGGCGACGACGTGACGGCCACGGGAACATCCGAAAATGGGTACAATACTCGTAAATTGGCTGGTCACATATTCACTAATTTGAAAATACAACCTCTGTTATCACAATAAAAAAATTTGACTTCTCATTTCTCTAACTATATATTTTTTTCTCACATGAGGACATTAACGATGGGTCACAGTGCGCTAGAGCTGCACTAACAACAACGTTGCACTCTCGACTAAGATATCTCTTAACACGACGACCATTAATGCCTTAATTTTCTTGAAAGCAGTTTTAAAAGACTTTTCCGTTCTAAAACTTTCTCATGAAAGGCGGTGACAAAGGAACAGAGAATCTGTGGAGGCGAAGCAGATTTATTAGAGTACATTTAGATTTATTTAAGTTAAAATAACCTCCTATTTCAGTTATTTAAAACTAATATTAAAGTTTATTTCAGTTTTATTAATAGATATTATATATTATGAATGAAAAAACCTCCAAAGTTTTAAAGCTATTTATAATGTTAGTGTGGATCATACATTAAAAATAAAATTAAAAATAATATTGTTAAAAGTGTAATCAAATCAAAACTGTACACTGAAAACAACTCCACGTATACCATTGTTGTGAAGGGATGCGGGGAGCTGACGTCCAAGAGCATTCAGTATTCAGAGTATCGCAAATGTAACTTTCGGTTCTTTTCATGGCTAAAGTATGTTGGCGGCAATCCATAATGGGATCGCCATTATTCCTGCCATTAATTCGCTGCCGGCATCGTGCATTAGCGGCGAGGCAACTGCCAGTCTGGACTCAAGAGGGGCGATGTACAATACAACACTTACTTACTACTTAATAGCACTTACATAACATTACTATACTTATATTATGGATACGAGTCATTATTGTATAGTATGTAATGTGTAATGTACGAAGAGTTTAGAGTGGAAAAGGGTTCTCGAAGATGAACCAAACACGAAGCGATACCACAAATGATTTCAATAAAAACGTTACAAACTTCATAAAAACTAATTACCCGCAGTATTGAGGAAATAAATCCTTCATTTCGTTCAGCAAATTGCATAAAAATAGTCAAATAAGTGGCTTGGACATTACTCAAGCTTTCGTTGCAACTACGCGCCAGAGAGGGAAAACAGCAGTTCCTCTCGCTCGCACGCCTACCACCCTCCCCTTCCTGAAAGAAAAACTCTCGAAAAACTAATTACAAGTTGTAATTGAAATTTTGCGTGTTATATAATCGGATACTTGAGCCGTGAGTAATATATAAATGCGCCGGGGAGATGAATGGTCGCGGCTCGGCACGGCGGCGCGGCGGGTGGACGGCCGCCGAGATACGGAGCTCCTCAATTTTTGGATTAAGCAACTTTGATACAATAATTCTCAACAAGACATTACAATTTCCTAACTTTGTATACTTCTAATTTTATAATGACGAAACAAGCTCAAAATTTTTCAAACAAGTTTTTCAATTACGAGTACGTTGGCAATTTTGTATTGAATCAACGGCGATTTTCAAAACGAATTGCTTATGATTGGCGAACACATTTAAATTTTTGCATTTAATAAGTGTGCAAACTTAGTGTACAAAAAAGTTAGTACACAAATAAATAAGCATAACCACTGTGATTGCATGTATATTTCTGCAAAGATTAATAAATAAAAGAAACCATTACATCTCTCTAAACAAGCATTTTTAATTAAAACCCCCTTCGACTGCCGACAAAATACGCCATCACAATAGCAACAATCTAAAAGGGATCTAACTGTATAAACATGCGAATAATGCGCAATCAAAAGGGCAGCGGGTAACCACTGGAGGGCAATGCAACTTGTGCTATGACTGAGAGCAAACTACACTTTTTATTACTTTTGATTTGATATTCATTGTACTTAGTAAGCATATTAAGGTTAGTATGAAATTTCTGCTTTTGGGACTTCAGTTATTTTTATAACATAATGTCTATGTAATAACATCTGGATATTGTATACGAGAATGTGAAAATTCATTAAATACAATTCTGATACAGTATTATTTTATTTAAGTATTTATTATAACCAAAATATAATCCAATTTAGAGAACCCATTTTAATTTGTCAACCTAAAATTTGTCAATACATTTTCACACGATGTAATAACATAAAATATTTTATGCAACGTCTTATAAATAAACTATTGAGTAAATTAATTATATTAAATCCAATTAATATTAATATATTTGTTGTGAACTCAAATACCTATATAATACAAATACCTATATAATACAATATTGGTTTACAATATAAGTTTGGCAGTTATTCATCCGCCAAGTAGTAATGTGCAAACATTACTGTGTTCCGGTATGAAGGGCAATGTTACCAGCGAAATTACTGGGCATGATGAGATTTAACAACTCATATCTCAGGGTGACAGGCGCAGTGCAGTACCGCGCAGAATTTTGAACTTTAAAACACTGGGTGGGACTGTGTCTGATATGGGCAATCATGATGCTTACCATCCAGCACCTGATTTGCTCGTCTTGTCACTCGCTATCATAATAATAAAAAAAAGGTATTATATAGTATTGCGAAGAAGGAGGATATAATACATATCGGCTTCGCAGTCGGGTAAAAAAAATACATAAATATCTAACATGAAGCAAATAATCAATGATAATTAGTAGCTATGAAGCTACATGTAAGTATACATATGATTTCAGAAGAATATATTGTTATATCTGTCGCCGTAAAATTGTAAGAATCGTTTGTTTATTATTAATGTAGTGACATTATAAACTAACGTTCAGATAAGTTTGGGTTGTTTATAAACTAACTAACCGAAATTATAAACTATCTAAGCAAATTACAAACTAACGGTTCTTACAATTTCACTTCGACAGATATGTCGCCGTGGCATCGTAATAGATGTATTACGGTGTCTTTTATTAGACACTGGGAACTACTTATTATCAAAATAAAAAAACAATTTTCACAAATTTACTTACCCCTAAGAAATAGCTTGTTTTATAATTTATTTATCTATAGGTAAAAACTTTTTATATTGTCTACCTAGATCAGTAATATAACCGAGCGATATCTCCCTCTAAATGAAAGAATACCGGGGAGGATCTCCCTCGATATTTCGTGGCCGTTTTTGCGAATTACAGTTTTGATTGCATCGCTTGAAAACAACAAGGTACCCTTCGCTTTGGTAATTATCGCCCGGCACCTGCACTGAATGTCGGCACAGAGGGGTGGCGATATTTCAAATAATAATTACGGTACTGCCGTTTTCTTCATCTGAACTGAAGATATGCATAATAAATAAATAAAGGAACGTGTTCACCTAAACTGAACATATGAATATAAATAAATAAATGTTTAAACACCTATGTGATTATGTATAATTATTTATTTATTCTTGAACTCTTTTATTGAGACATTCAATTACTTAAGCAGGAATTATATCTCACTCCGTATTATAGGTAAATATCACGTGTACAAGTGCATATTCTAAAATATCGGTAAACACTTTTTCAATAATGTTTAAATAAAATCAACTTTTTACCTACGTCGTATGAATCATTTTAAATAAAGATCTATTGATTCTTTAAACTTTGCTATTGGAACTAACATTATATATAATAAAAACTTAAGAAACTATATTTTTACACGCATTCATTGATAATAAAGGCCGGAGGCTCCCGACGCAGCGCAGCGCAGTCATCGATAGAATTATGGGGTTGAGTAACCAAACAATCACGTGATTGCTGTTAATCCACTTAGTTCACCGCTTGAATAGATAGCTATAGAAAAACTATATGATTGGATCTATTTTAAAATGGTGAATTTAAATGATTACTAACTAGTCTCTACTAAGTACAAAAACTATTATATTATTTCAATATATTCAATATATTTATTCAATAAATAGAAAGCTAACAGTAATGTGTGTTAACACACAGACACACACAGTACAGTAGTAATATAGTGTTTATCTAATCTAATTTATGTTGTTGGCCTCAGATGGCCTCTACAGCTTTACCGGGCCGTGGTGAGCGGAGGAGGCGCTCGACCCAAAGTTTAAGGCCGACTACGAGACGGTACGAGCTTCGGCTTGGGCTGTCACCAGAATACGTGGGGTCAAACTTGCCCTGGCACCCCAGAAGGGGAGTGTCCTAGGGCCCTATCAATGGTTTGATCTGTTTGATTATTTGGAGAGAAACTAATCGGTCTGAAGGATCGGTCGGAAGGAGAGATCTTCGACCTCGCCGGCAAGGGCGGTGTTGTGATTGGATCTGGTATCCGGCACCAGTCCCGAAAACGGAGCGATTGTTGCGTATATTGATAGGATTGGGTGAGCCTAGCGCCGCCGATGTGACGAAGGCGATAGAATCGTCCGGGTCGTCCACGACGTTGCGAGGGCATCTACGGAGGGGAGGACTTCCAGCTTGAACTATCGAGTAGTTCGAGGCTGGACTACGAGGGGGTTGACGCTTTCTTTTTATTCTAGTTTTAATTTATTTATTATGACTAACTTGGCGGGTCCGCTTCATAGGATGGTGGAACAACTGGTGCTGGCGACGCCTGCTACGACCATAATAGTCCGGCACAAATAGCGCAAGCACACCCAAAACCACGGGGTTGTTAACCCTATTTTTCATTATCTTCAAATAATGTAATAATAAATATAAATTAAGAAATATTTATGTAGTCATCTGCGTAGAAGTAATTCTTTATGTAAGTACAAACTTACTTTACTCATAGACAAATTAAAACTAATTTACATTACAACTTAATACTAAATTAGACCTAACACCTGCCAAAACGTAAATGGCCAAACTCCATATCCATTCCATCAAGAGCTTGCTTATTCCATGCAATAATTAAGCCAAAAAAAATTATGTAAATTATTTATTAAATGAAAAATAATTTTGTACTGCAACAATTTTGTTACAGGTTCAATAAAGCAATTTATTATTGGCACATTATGTAATATGATCTAGTTATATTTTGAATCTCAACGTTCTGTTGACTAGTATACCGGAATACTTTAGTAGAATTGACCCCAAAACCCAATTAAATGGATATTTTAAAAGCATCTCCTCGCTTCATCCATTAGCAGCCTCTCGTAAACCCTAAAACGACCACTCTGCGATCAAAAAACTTCGTTTCTTGTAAAAATGCTATTACGTGCTATTATGGTAGGGACTTATGTTTTTAATACTATTCGAATATTGAGCATTTACACCCGTAATGGACTCATATTTCACACATGTGTGGTAGTGCTAGTGTTAATGTGTTTTATAAGAAATATTTATAGATGTCGCAGGATAATTGGAAAATGCGGATCATAGCGAAAAACCCAAGAAATTGAGAAAGATATCCCTAGATGTGTACTGCCGCCTATGGATACCTGCAACACCAAGGGTATTGTCAGTGGGATGGTTTTGACCCTTCAAGATTCTATTTACTCTCCTTCTCCTTTTGAAGAGGCCCATGTTGTAGCTCAACGGGAAGACCGCAGCAGGGAGATCCTTCAACAGTTTGCACGTATGCGGCAGAAAAGAACGGGAAAATCGCACAGTGTGCAACTATCACATATCTATTATGTGCGGATAAGCTCTCAGGCGATGGCGGCTAGGACGGTTATAGAACCGTGACGCCGGTATCAGGTAAAATCTAATTGTAATCTTGGCGAAAATCTAATGGATTCTAGGATAATTGGATACATACCTAAATTCCGATTGACTAATAAACAATAAACACCTTTTCTTTTTCAGGGAAAAATGCATGACGCATACCACCCACACCCGTGGGAGCGCAGGGTTGTTATGTGGTACTCTTGTCGGCACAGCACCGTACCGACGGTATACCCACTACCGAGATGTTGCTTCACGACGCCATGTTTTGGGGCCGCGTCCCCGACGGCGTTTGGTCCTTAATGGAGGAACCCGCCACGGTGAGATGAAGGCAATTCTTCACCCAAACCCTCGCAAAAGGTACACGGAAATACGCTCGCGCCACCTCGCGGGGCCTGTAAGGCAACGGCGATAAGTACCCTCGCGCAGCCGTTACCCAGGGTGCACCACGACGAGGTTTCCTGCACCTAATTAAAACAACATAATCCTAATTTTACCGACTGTGTAGAACTTCTGATAGCGATTTCCACAAATCAGATCCCAGAAAATCTTTCTTACTTTTGAGTTATCTGGTTTTTTTTTGCAATCATCCTAGGTTTTTCACAATGATCCGGGTTTTCCGATTATCTTACGACATACAGATTTCATAACACAAATAAATAATTGTATACAGAAACCCCAGTTTTAGTTTTGAGAGACGTGGAGGACCATTATTAACTCATTCCAAAGATGACAAGTTTATATAAACCTTACAAAATGTATATTATCAGCTATGAAATATTTTATTCAAAATCTAATTTATTTGCTAACTTCCGTTATTAAAGGCTTAAACATTAAGTCGGTATTCGGTGTAATTACAGGAGCCACAGTAAAGGTGAGTGCACATTGAAGAAAATAAAAACAAAATGGAATAAAGTACCTTGCTACCTTGACCTTAGGGAGAACTAGCTAAATAAACTTAAGCGTCTTAAAATTTTTGCATCAGGTTCATATTTGGTCTTCACAAATATGACCATGTCTCTAAATTTCGCTCTAAGCTCAAATGGCTGCTCTAAGCTCATTCGCCGTCGCCGGAAAACTCATATTTTGTCTCTTCTCTACAGTGTTCTGTATAATCCATCTTCCCCGCGCCACCCGCGCTACCTTCGGGAACGTTTTGAATTTATTCATACGTTCCATTCTCGTTTACTTATCTAGATCATCGGAGAACCTGATATTGAGGTGTCCAGTGCAAAGCACTGATTTCTACGGGGGATCTTTCACTATCGAAGCAGTTCGTCTGTGGAAAGATTTAAATAAATTATGTATTAGTTTTATAGAGATATTTATTATTTTATACTTATTATATTTTTGGTATTGAATATAAATTAATTTGGTTGAAGTGTGAAACCACCGTCCTTCCAGCATCTTAGTATAATTCCTGTCACCGCAGTTGCCTGGAAGAGATCGCTCTGAGCTATAAGGCCGCCCATCATTACACGTTTTCTAGTTTTACTATTTGATTTTTTTGTTTTCTGCACTAATTGTGATACCAATAGTTTTCTATTCTAGGTATATTCTATTGAATAGAATAAAATAAAATAGACTATTCTATTCTAATAAATAAAGTTGGCGTAGGAAAATCGTATCTTTACTTATCTTTCGCATATTTAGTTTAATTTTTGCCAATTGCCGCCATAAAATATAGTTGCGTTGTAGCTGCGTTTTGTATCACACTCGTGTCGTCGCAAATTACTGCAAAATGGTCCGTGAGAATTCAAACAGTTCATTTTCATACAAGTTATATGGTTCATGTGAATAGGTTGTAAGACTTTTGACTGTTGAAATTCTCTCAATAACTCTACTTGTCAAAAGCTCACCGTTCTGAGAAGTCAACGTGCCGAGCACATACATAAATTGTATTGCGATGATTCTGAAAGATTCTTAAATTTTTATTTATTGTAATATTAGTGTGGAGTGTGGAAGCAGCCGTAGGGCCGTCGGAATTTATCCAAAGCGGCGTGGTAGCCGGCTGCCAAGTGCCAACTTGTGTTATTAACTCACTAGCTTCACGCCTACTTTCACTATGCTGTTGCCGCATTAGTGCAAATTGTTTAGAATATTCAATTATGAAATTTGTGCCAGAAGATCATTATCATCTAATACCGAGACATTTATAATTTGGTCGAAAATAGTTCAATTAGTAAGAAGATAATTTGTATGCATTAAAGATATCCTACTAATATTATAAATGTCAAATTTCAGTACAATGTAAGAAACTTACGTATTTAACAGGTGAAGAAAACGCTTGCGAGTTCTAACTCACCTCCAGCGCCATTTGGTTGGATTGATGGATGGATGGATGTTTGTTACTCTTTCACGCCAAAACTACTGAACAGATTGGGCAGAAATTTGTTATGCAGTTAGCTTAGACCCTGGAATAACACATAGGGTACTGTTTTCCCGATATTCCCACGGGAACGATGTCTACGCAGGTGAAACCGCGGGGACAGCTAGTTGAAAATAATTGTCAATCTCCTATAATATATTATAATAAATCTACATCTAGTCATGTTACATTATTTTCATGGAAAGTAGAACAAATAAAAAAAATATTATTTAGGTACATATTTGAAATATACAATATACCTATAGATATCTTATTTATTTATTAAGCAATCCACATCATGCAATATAATATTATTAATAATTAAATTATAAATATTAGTTTGGTAAAGTCGAAGACTAGCCTGGTATGGAAATGTACCTAAGCGGAGAGATGAATGTCATGTGCAAAAGGACGATGAGGATGAATGTAAAAAAAAGTGGTTATGTGGGAAGGAAGCGTCCAAAAAAGACATGTATGAACTGTGTGAATGAAGATATGAGTGAAAGAGGAGTGAGTGCGGAGTTGATGGATGATAGACTGGAATGGCGGAAGAGAACGTACTGTGCCGAGCCCACCAAATGTGGGATCAGGGTAGGAAGAAGAAGAGTTTAGTTAAAGACACAGAATTTATGACAATGTTAAGGAATACTTATTTTATTTATTAATTAAAGCTAAACATAAATGTTATATCTTCTTATATTTCTCATAATTCAAAACCTTGGTACTTTGGTACAATATTTAAAATTACTATAGAACGGTACACGGAAGCCGATAAACCATTGGTACTCACACCAAACAATACGTCCATAATAAGAATGGATTGTTGTTACTGACTTAGCTTAATTAAACAAGCCAAAGTCGACACTCAGACGCATAATACTGCTAATTAAACGGGGGTTTACAGAGATCCGAAAAAGAGCCACTTTAACACGCTTAGCCGGTATTATTACAGTGTATTTAAGAGGCTCGGCAAACAGGCCCTCGTCGCGAGGGTGCTACTCTCAAGTTTCGCGTTTAATTAGACAGATAGAGGCACGGACGGGCCTTATTAGTATTGTCTACGGGGGCCCAATTAACACCCGCCGCCGCACCGCCCGCCCCGGGTGGTATACTTCGTTTTAATAATCAGGGGATGCTTCGTTAGCCGAATAGAATCGGGTGTCGGCTATCATTCTCGTCAGTTTCATCGATAAGTAACCGGTACGGTTCGTGGACACGACGCGCCTGTGAGCTGTGAGCTACAGGTGCGGCTGACTCTTGGCTCGCTAATTAAAAGCTTTATGAATACCTTCATTAGCACCGCACTTACGTAAGTCTCAGTGATAAATGACTACACCTATTAACGTTGACTATAACATTAATTGTCTACAATAGTTTATGAGAGAAACACGGTTATTTGAAGTTTTCTTTTCAATTAGTCGGTAGAAAAGTAAAATAATGGGCAATTAATTTGTGTGTAGTTGGTCTATATGAGGATATTAATTAATTAGTAACAAGCTCGGGACGCGGAGCAAATTGCGCTATGAGTCTTGGAGCGAGCGGGTGGCATGGCGGGTAGCATCCCTGGCCGCTGGCCGTAAAACTCTCATTACTGGAACGGCCATTTCTCTAGCTTATTAACTCACCACAACCAAGTTGTCAATTAACGGGCGACTAGCCGATGTTAGCTTTTATAACCAATTATTTCTTTTTATACACTGGTACGCCTGTCGAATCCTTTTACGTCTTCATTTACTAAGGGTATAATTTACCAGTCACATTCATATTCCTTATATGGTGGGAAGCCATTAAAGTTAACATAAGATAATATAGGTATTCAACTAATACGTAGAGGTGGTAGAGAAATGTTTAGAGCATCTTCTTTAAGTTGGTATTAGTACGTATCAATGTGTTTGATAAAAAGCTGCGTCTCTACTTGAGCACGCGGCTCACTCTGAGGCGCCCTCAAACATGACAGATTGCCGACACCGAAGGGCTCGCCGCGAGGCTGCTCGTTTGGTTCGTATCGCGGACTCGGAGAGACTCGGAGCGAAGCGTCTGCCTCGACCCGAGGCTGTCTTACGAGGTCAAAAAGTTCGCGGAATGGAGGGTTTAGAGAGGGAAGGGGGTAGTTAATTTTACCTGTCGCTACTTGTTGACTCAATACAATTATAAATACTAAGTTTCAGCCCAATCCGTTCATAAACCTTTGAGATATCGCTGGATAAACAAGTCAATCGGGTAGAAAATATCAACTATGGAGAAAATTGAGTATCGTGCCGTGATTAAGTTTCCCACTAAGCAACGAAAAACGCCTCAGAACATTATGGAAGAAATGTCATCAGTTTACGGGGACTCCTGCCCTGGAAAAACAATGATTTACAAGTGGCATAGTCTTTTCAAGCAAGGCAGAGACTCAATTGAAGACGATCAGCGCTCAGGTCGGCCAATTGAAGCAACGTCCTCAGACATTGTTGAAAAAGTTGAAAAACTTGTTCTAGAAGATGCACGCCTAAAGAAGAAACAAATCGCAGAGATGACTGGAGTATCATCTACGACCATTTTGAATATTCTCCATGACCATCTTGGCATGTCTAAGGTCAGTGCAAGATGGGTACCGAGAATGCTCACAGCGCTTCAAAAACAGCAGCGCGTCGAGTGTTCGCGCGAGTTTTTGGAGCTGTGTAGTGAAAACAGGGATGAATTTCTGAACCGAATTGTGACTGGAGATAAAACTTGGGTTCATCACTATGAACCTGAGTCGAAGCAGGAGCCAATGCAGTGGCACAAAAAAGGCGCAGCACCGCCCAAGAAGTTTAAGGTGTCACAATCGGCCGGAAAGATTATGGCTACAGTTTTTTGGGATTCAAAGGGGATTTTATTGATCGATTATAAAGATAAAGATGTCAATATCACGGGGAAGTACTACGCTACACTACTGGAAAAATTAAAAGTAGCAATTAAAGAAAAGAGAAGGGGAAAATGGTCTCGAGGTGTGCTCCTTTTGCACGACAACGCACCCGTTCACAAGAGTCATGTTGCGATGGCTGCCTTACACAAGTGCGGCTTCGAAACTTTAAACCACCCTCCCTATAGTCCAGATTTGGCCCCTTGTGATTATTATTTGTTCCCAAACATGAAAAAAGAGCTTCGTGGAAAGAAATTTACGGATGACGATGAAGTGAAGTCGGCAATATCTGCTTATTTTGAAGGCCTTGACGAATAATTTTTTTTCGAAGGTATAAACAAATTATTTGAAAGGTCTGAAAAGTGTATTAGGGTTAATGGAGAATATATTGAAAAGGAATAATAATTTAATGTTTAAATTCACCCCCCTTCCCTTTCATTCCGCGAACTTTTTGACCTCCCCTTAATAGAAAAGCAACTCCAAAGAATTTTGTTGCTTCAATTTCGGTAGGATAGAAAATTTTAGGTATATGCAATCACATTCCCATGTCCCATCTTTTCATGTTTGAAAATAATATTTAATTGTTAGTCTTACTTGGTGTCGTTAATTTACACTCTGATGAATAACCATGTTTTTTCGTTGACCCGGTAAATTGAGCACCAAAATGCAAACGCATGCGCCAGCCACTACCTTGCATGACTTGCCGGCACTAATAACTTTTTCTCAAAACACTAATGAATAGGTTGTACCTTATTACGCGGCACGTTTTGCCACTCGAGCTGCTCCAAGGGAGGGAAAAAGGGGGTCGCCTCCAGCACCAATCTTACAACTTACCATTAAGTAATTTTCATCAAGATTCATGTTTTACTTAATGAACTTTTGCTGTCGGAATGCTCTGAGATCTCGTATCGCTTAGAGCATCCGTTTTGTGGAAGAGTGCTCATTAATTTAATAACATTGTTTGATAAGCGGCTATCCCCCAGATTCCTTTCTAATGAAAGGTGGCTAGTGGTGAGTCGCAAAGTATAGCATATACGCTTCCATTAATGACGCCTTTGGAGAACATAATTTAAGATCAATAGACACTTCGTATAACTCGTCATTATCACCCATTACCATGTTCGCCGCCATTATCGGTTTTTATTCCTGCTTCTAACGAACTCCGTACCAGGTTTCTCGTGCCACCGTAAACCGTTGCTCACATTCTACAAGATTGTTTATACGGAAAATGTTATGCACACGACATTTAATTAGAGAACGCTGCCACAGCGAGTAACATTATATGTTTGAGTTGAGACGTATAAGGAATTAATGTAATTGACGCCAGTTTTAATGGAGCATTTATACGGGGCCGGTGATTACGGGGGCCATAAGAACTGCAATTCTGCGGAATAGGGAGTAGTGAGGATCCAATTTAATTTACAAAGTTGTTGGTCAAGACCGGATTAAGGTCGATCAAGTGCTTGTTCTTAATGATGACATGGCTGCGGACATCTGTCACAGACTTACGATCAGAAATCATTGCGGTATAATATTCTCTTAGAGGCTGGAACGGGACTTGAAGCCTGTCGTCACGCATTTTTTTTTTATTACCATACAAAACGTGTAAAGTTTATTGTTCCCCTATACATTAAGAATAATAGTTTATAATAGTAAGCATGTTTATAAAACGATTTTACTTATAATTTATCGTTCGTCATATGTCTCCAATCCGGATGTTGTTTTTACAAAATATCGTACACATATTGCTTAAGACCGCCCCGGATATTACCAGTGTCTCACAGCTCTTTCGCTCTCGATCCTAATTACAGATAACACGGGCGGGCCCGTCTCTTCTCATCTCCTTTACTCATTCTTCGTGTGTAAGCCCCTACTACGACGTCTTTTTAATTATCAATTACGAGTAGTGTTCAGTTTTGTATAGAAACACCGTTATATAAATAAAACCTCTTCTACTCTCCAACATCAGTCTCTATAATCTGCAGTGGTTTGACTGATTGGACCTACATTAAAATATTTTGCACTCTTTCGACCCAGAAAGAATATACTTAGTAATATGGTCGAAAAATTAATGTTTGTGAAAAAAAAATTGTTTTGCAATCAAAACTTCTTCGTTTAATATGTTAACGCCAAACAAGCTTTTCTATCTTTATACGATTCGACTATTAAAAGCCTTAACTAAATCCCAAAATACCCTAATGGCTTTTACGACTTTCGTAATTAATTTATCTGTTAATGGGCTTATTGTATGAGATTTATTGTATGAGATTTATTGAGAAAGAATAAATCTTTTCAAATGGTTTATTATAAATAAGTTTATTTAATAAGCATAGAATTTTAATTAATGGAAATGCTGGTCTCGCATGATGTAAAGTGGTTGGCGCGGCGCAGCGCTGCCTCGAGTACGGTGTACCTCCGTGCCTCCGGCGTGACCGGCCGATTGCACTCCGCTATATAATTCCAATCAGTATTCAAATCGATGCAAATCGAAAGATTAATCGATGTTTGCACCGACAGGGCTGCTCCGGCAAGATTGTAATTACGCGATATTTGTTTGTTCGTGCATTTTTCACTCCAGTTCACCGCTTCCAACTAAAATAGAGAAACAAGAGTAGAAAATTACTTAAATCACACATACCTATCCACCGACCTAATAAAAATAACACTTTAAATTCCATTTTAATTATGTACTACATAAATAACACAATTAGCGAGATACTTTCGATCAGAGATAAATCCAGTTTATTTCAGTCGCGAGACATTTAATGGAACATTGTGAAATAATTAAACGTCCACGCCAAAATGTTTCGCAAAACAAACAGATCAATCACTTGCGACTACACACAGATACGGCGAAATAAATTAATCTGGCCGAACTAGACACTATTGCGTTTTGTTAGGTTCTTAATAAGCCAATTGCTGTCAACGAAGTCTCGTCCGCCCACAAGGAGTGAATAGAGTCGGGCGCAATCCCACGATTGATTCTAATTAACGATAGCAGTATTTATTGGAACGGTTCGCAAACGAACCTAATTGATTTCACTGCTCTGCTGACGGGTGGCGTGTAGCAAATGTTAAATGCAAACCTACACTGTAATGTGTAACGACTCATAAAAGATATTCATAGACTTGGTCCTGTCGATACGAATCGCCCATGTTTATTGCAGCTAAATGCTGATGCTGCACTACTGCCAAGTTCCTCTACATATCTCAGATATTCGTGGAACAAAAACGTTAAAACGACTGCCTCGGTGGCGTAGAGGGCGCATGCTCGACTGTCAATCAAGAGGTCCCGAGTTCGATCCCCAGGTCAGGTAAAGTGTTAAATATTGGATTTTTCCATTAGGAATTATCTCAATAACTGCCTGGAGTCTGGAACTGTGCCCGGTAGATGGAAATAGGCTCGCCCCCTATTACATGGGACCAATAACATACTGGCGAAATGTGGGTGTATCTACTATGGGACTGATTCCGGGATACACCTCTGCCTACCCCTTCGGGAAAAAGGCGTGAATGTATGTTATGTTCAAAAACGTTACAGAGAGGTGCACGAAAACAAAAATCTTTTGATATAGGTACTTTCAAGTAATTAAGTTAAACAATCATAAACGAAATTTGTAACGATACAACACAGCAGAAATTCAATTAATGGGTAAAGCCCTCTAACCTTTTAAATGTTACGTTAGAGCTCTAACTTTTAACCTTTACATTAAGCACCGTGGCGTCGTGAGTCGCTCATGAAAGCTCCGTTCTAATTTGCGACCAAATTGGTCATTTTATCGTAGACAAAAACTTAAGTAGATAATTTTCCATATTTATTATTATATGGTAATAAAAACAAACTTAGATTAATAAAGGAAATTTTTCCCAATTATTAGTATCTTCTTCTTTTTCTTCATCAACCGGAAGACGTCCACTGCTGAACGTACGCCTCCGCCATAGAACGCCATGAACTATTAGATATACATATTTAACATCGCTATAATTAATACAATTCTTACCGGCTACAAAAAATATACCTGAACTATGTCGAAGGGTCAAACTATATATTTGTTTTTAAAAATGGTGCCCAACAAATCCATGGACTATACTATAATATAACGTAGAAGCTAGATATGTAGCGTAACATAAAATCGCGCCCATTTTTCCATAGAAGTAAGCAGAGATTTCCAGGACCCAGGCCATTGTAGGTATCACACTTCAGTGGTTAGTTTTTAGGTCTTATGCAATATAGGTGGCGAGCTTATTACTATCTACCGGGCACAGTGGTAGACTCCAGCCGCTGTCATTGAGAAAATTCCTAATGTAAAAATTCAATAGCTCTTTCCCTGAACTACGGATTGAACCCGGGACTTAGAGCTTGCGACCACTACACCACGAGGCAGTCATATGAAATCATATGAGAATTAGGTTTATCTGCAGGCACTAATAACTTTTGTCTGATAAGTAAGTGACATCCCATCAAAAACATAAATGTGAAATAATAATAATATGGGACAACTTCCACACACGGTCATTTGATCCCAAACTAGGCTAGAAGCCTGTACTATGCGTAACCAGATGACTGATATACATACTTATATACGTTTATAACAGCCAGACATAGATCAAACAGACATGCTCATGCGCACAAATGCTTGACCTGGCCGGGGATCGAACCCGGGGCCTGCGGCACAGAAAGCAGAGTGACCACCATCTGGGCCAACGAGGCTGTCATTGAAGAGATTGAGGCTGAGATTGAGACCATTGAACTTGGCACCCATTTAGATCTCACTTCTTTTGTCGTTGATGTCAACAACCAAGGCATATATCATAATATTGAACTTGGCTCTCATTTTACTTTTATGTTTTTGATGGGATATCATTACTTTTTTTCTAGAAATTATTAGTAGTTGTAGCATTTCCCAGTGAAATCCATAATAAATACGAAAGTCCAGTATACTCTTAGTTATAAAAGTACTAAAACTGATATGTTTGGATAAAAAAATAAGGGTGGTATTCTACTCGTTATATATTCACGTCAAGAATTTAAAAGTTCCTGTAATATTACAGTCGGTGCTGTTCGCTAGTTCTGTTAGCTTGAACTTGGCTTGACACGCTACCGCGTGTCTAGATCCTCTAATTAGGGCACGTTTCGTCTGGCTTGTAATCCACCTGACTGTTAATTAATACAGCTGAATAAACAACCACCCTTGTACGCCACGGAGATTAACAATTCTGTGTAATACAGCCTTATTTTGGGTTGTAACGACACTTCGATGTGACGATTTTAGTTTATTAAACGTCGATAAAATACCATCAATGTTTTGAACAAATACATTTTTTTTTTTTTTTTTTTTTTTTTTTTTTTATGTTAGTGAGTGACAAGACGAGCTCATCAGATGCCTGATGGTAAGCATCATGATTGCCCATATCAGACACAGTGCCACCCAGTATTTTAAAATTCAAAATTCTGCGCGACACTGCACTGCGCCTATCACCCTGAGATATGAGTTGTTGAATCTCATCATGCCCAGTAATTTCGCTGGTAACATTGCCCTTCATACCGGAACACAGTAATGTTTGGACATTACTGCTTGGCGGATGAATAACTGGCAAAGGTGTGGTACTTCCCCAGGTGGCCTCCTGCAAAAGAGGCCTACCACTACAAAAATACATTTTGTATGACAACAATATATGGTACGACGAAATAATATTACGTAGTGAATTTGGGCTTAGTTTTATTAAATCATTTGGGTCTGATTTTATCGAACTACTATGAGATATATACATTAAGTATTATACACATTACACTTAAGGTCGACCGACGACCACTAATTGGGTAAAAAAATGTTTTAAACTCACTATTTTCACACCCGGGGGAGATTATACGTACCTAGTTTTGATTCTTTGTTCATTCAATCTTACCATGGCAAACCAAAAAGGTTTGCTTTAATACAATTATAACAATAGTACATAACGTACGAAAATTTCACTTCGTATTTTGCAAAATTGTTTCAAAATTATTGGTAGACCTATCATCATCATCACTGTCAACCTTCTATTCGCCACTGCTGGGCATAGGCCTACCTTTGTTTTTGCCATTCTCCCCTATCTTTTGCCATTCGTATCCAGCTGCTTCCTGCCACTCTTTTGATCACGAATAATAATAAATGACAGACACACCGTCGGTAGGATATATTCTTATCGTACACCGATGCAAGTTATTATGAGGTACAAGTAGGTACATCCCTATTTATTATGAACACCATCTGCTGATTTAGAATGAATAGGTAATGTTATTGTTGTATTAGTTATTGTGTTGATTAATTGGACGTTCTTTATTCAACAAGACAAGATGAACATCGCATGAATATTAAGGCAGCAGGATATTAGTCTGCTCTACATAATACATAATCTAATCAAAAAGAAAGGTGACAATGCACAAAGAGTGATCAATGTTTATGTTTAAGAAACATATACGTGCTTACATGTTTATTATGTTGTTGCATAATTTGATTTAATATCTACAAGATGTTTTAAAAAACGACTTGTCTTAAAAACGACACCTTTAGATATTTTTTGACTGCCTCGGTGGTGTAGTGGTCGTAAGATGGAATGCCGATCTTGAGGTCCTGGGTTTGATCCCCTGGTCAGGCAGTGTTATTGGATTTTTTTACTAGGAATTATTTCTATGACAGCCTGCCGTCTGATACTGCCTCTGCCCGGTAGATGGCAATAGGCGTGCCCCCTATTCGTGGGACCAATAACATACTGGCGAAAAGTGGGTATACACCTACTATGGGACTGAGTCCTGGGTACTACTCTGCCTACCCTTTCGGGAAAAAGGCGTGATTGTATGTTATGTTATGTTTAGATAATTGTTATATTCTTATGAAAATATTATAATTTAAAAATTTCATTTTTACTCGCGTCATTAGACATTCACAGAGTTTATATAAGAAAAAAAATATTTTCTTTTTATTTATTATTTGTTTCTCTTTGCATTGTGATACCAATAAAGAGTTTCTATTCTATATATTTAAATTAAATGACAGGGACATAATTTACTTCATCTAAAAAAGCTCAGGCCATACATTTATCAAATGAATTTAATTTAATTTCATTTAATTAATATTGTAGTAGAAACTGGCGAATCCAAAACATCGATTTGTTTATTTTTTCATAGGATTATGGCAAATTCTTATAAGGTGTCCTTTCATCTATCACGATTGTCCCATATCCATTAAAATGTTTTCAAAGGTTAGATACAGTGATCAAATGGCACAGTGATGTTTGTTCATGCGGGTAATTAAAAGCGAGCGGTAATCAGAGGTCGCGGGCTCTAATTAGCACATCGCATCGCCTCAGAAACTGTATACCTAACTTTCTCAATTAACTCCGTCATTATGCTGATTCCAATTACTGGCGAAAGTCGTTATAAAACAGTTTGTTCAGTATATTTTCTTTAAATAAGTAACATTAATTAAGTAGCTTAATTTTAACTTATAGATCCAGAAATATGTACGTTTATTAGTTGTAATTCATTATGAATAGTGAACGAAGTGCAGATATGTTTGTGTAAGCACCTACTCAATTTTAAAAAGCTTTTGTCACTAAAAATAATTTCTTCATGGTTAGTGTCAGTATTTTATTAATTACCTACCAGTTTAGCTTCACCATGATAAAATAAATAAGTATAAGTACCTAACTAATAATCATACAAGAAATCAGATTGTTAATTGTACGTAATAATACCTATACCCACTTAATTACCCTAAGTGATATGTTAGCAAATAGTATAAAGAGATAAGCAATCATTTATTATTCTAGTCGGCGTGGTGGACCGTAATTCAATAAATAAATACATATACGGGTGCGAGTCAGTACCTACAGCTCATTAGGTAAAATGCCTACATATACCTCCATGAAAATGATACTTGGCTAAATTAGTTTCCTAACCATTCTTCCTCCATAAATATAATTGCGTTCCACTTATTGCCCATAAAAGCAAGGGAACGTGCGAACGGCCCTGTTGCAAAATTGTACAAAAGGAAAGTAATATTAGGTAGGAGTAGACACAGTGCTACCCGCGCCTCACTGTGTTTCGGTGACTGGGGCGGGCTTTCAGATAAATTATTTATCAACTGTATAGCAATTTTCTTTATGACTCCTCCGACGGAGCAGAGCAATTTACTCGTGAAAGAGATGCGTAAACTTGCAAGGACGTCCAAATTGAGAATGGAACAATGAAGCTAGTAAAGATTTCAATAAGGATAGATACGCTCGGCCTCACATTTTCCGCTGAACTATAAACAAAAAGAACTCGATAAAACAACTGGTTTCCATGTGTATTCCATATGTTTCTCATTAGCTTGTGAAACGGGATCCTTGTCATAAGAGTTTAATTGACTTCGACTCGACGAAGCGTTGTAAAATTTAATTATATTTTTGGTATGGCGTGCGTTATGAGAAGTATGTAGTTTCTTTTTTTTGTAAATGAAGTTACGAAGATCGTAAAACGTTATTTGTGTACGCGGTATATCAGAATAAGCAGAGTTTCGAGGTAGGACGTACGTTTATAGAAGGCAAGTTGCAATAGTCAATCGTTTCAGTAAGCGAACACAGCGCGGGTGGCAGCTCTCGGCCGTCGGGTGGCGGCGCGGCAACACTTCCAATTTCCGTAATTGTGAGTTCATCAAGGAAATTGACTGGCAGACAACGCAACGCAATTCACTCCTTATTTACATCACGTTCCTCATACAACGATTGTTTTGCGTGTTCGAAAACGAAGTGACAATATCACGTCTCTGCATTTAAATTGTTTTACTGTATTCCATATGAAACGTTTAAAAGCAATCGCTTTTTGTTGATTGAAAAAATAAACACATCACATCATTGGGTAAACAAAGAGCTGGAAACAATTTTCTTATGTTATGGAAAACATAAGAGTAAATGCTTGTGATCTATAATGGAAACACACAACCACACGGAATGGAAACCGAATTATATCCACGTTTTCGAAAACGACAATTCTCGTAGCAAATCAGAAGAACAAACAATCTCCGAGAAAAATAAAGTTGTTCGGAACAATCGCAATAAATCGTAGTGTTTGATGAAATATAATCGAAAAGTCAATGAGAGATGGGGCTACTCAGAAAGTTAATAAAATGCTGCGGTAGAATGAGGTAATTGATGGCTGGCGGCAATCAAATTAGGCTCGCGTCGCGCGTAATCGGCTGAAAGCTGCCCGACAGAGAGCTTTGCGGGACAGCTTGGCCCGGACTCGAAACTCGGCACTCGCTCGAGGTGGCAGCGCGCACTGTTCTTTCTCGTACCCACGTTCTACCTTCTACCTTCGATCCCAAAAAATAAGTCTCGTATTTTACCATTCTTTTATGTTTTTGATGTATTAGTTATGGTGGTTTTGTCAATTATGTAGGTCGTACCTTTAAGTAAGTAATAATATTAATAATATTATATATAAAGGGGTACTTTAACTATACAGATTTTATTTTACAAAGAACTTTTGCTTATATTTAAGCAACAATAATCCATCACAGAACAAACATTTTTTTTATTAATATATCGTTCTTCTAAGTAATTTCTGTAAATATCTGCTCATGGCATATAGGGTCTCAAAAGTCATATTAGTATTACATAAACATAACATACATTCACGCCTTTTTCCCGAAGGGGTAGGCAGAAATGTATCCAGGACTCAGTCCCACAGTAGATACAGCCACATTTCGCCAGTATGTTATTGGTCCCATGTAATAGGGGGCGAGCCTATTGCCATCTACCGGGCACAGTTCCAGACTCCAGGCAGTTATTGAAATAATTCCTAATGGAAAAATCCAATATTTTACACTGCCTGACCTGGGGATCGAACCCTGGACCTCTTGATTGGCAGTCGAGCATGCGCCTTCTACGCCACCGAGGCAGTCATGGAAGTTGTCCCATATTATTATTATTATATAATATAGCAATATAGAAGTGGTTGGCTCGAGAAGATAGCCATTATGAGGAACATAGCCGAATGGCATACGATGCCTAAGCAATGACCAGCATCCGCCGCGGGCTCTTAAGCTTTTATCATAATTTAAGTTTTCCATTAGCCGTAATTGACGCGAACATCGTTCGTCGCTTACGGCTGCGAATCGTCGCAACAATCGTTATTCCCGGATAGACAAACATTTCCTATTTTCAGGTCTTTCCAAATGCTTTTTAGTCTTAATTGACAATCCTATTAATAATTAATAAGAATTATGGCACGCAGCTTTTATCTTAATGTGCCTTTTAACGATGCATTTGTATTCGAGAGACCATTTCGATGTAATTTCCAACGGCCCGACTGTCGCGCTAATGGATAAATATATCTACTAGTTGTTTAATATTAATTTATGAATAATTCAGTAGGAACCTACCTGAGTGCGGCTTAAAAATGTCATTTAAATAAGATTATGGATATCTGTGATGATTATATCTCGTGTCCATTAGCGTAATTGGCCATGGTGCAGTGACGGTGACAGCAGAATCTTCGTTCGAGTCAAGTGGCGTAGGTATACAACGCCATAGAGTGGCCGACCGGCGAGTCACTTCCCCGGGAACCAGCTAAAGGACTATAACTACACAATACAAATTATTAAGAGTGCTCGGCATCACGGGAACGCTTTCACAAGTAATGAATTAGAAAAGTTGCGCAGCACTCACGCGGATTGAGGCTCGCGGGCGGGTGGCGGTGCGGCGCGGCGTCGGCGCTCGCTATAACATTACTTTAATTAAATCTATTTGAACAACAAACTTTAATTAAATTTCATCCAGCAGTTAGGCGTCGCGGAGGAATAATCGCGCAATTAGAGCGGCCGTGAGCGTCGCCTTACACGCTCCCAGTTAATTAACTCACTTGGGCCGACCTATCCGACTGTACACTACTGTATCAACACAACACCAGCGTCGCCAACCATACTATCTAATTATGTGACTTTGTCTGGTATTTTATTATTAATGCCGAAATTAGTTTAATTAGACTACAGTAGGTAATTATTAAATAGATAGTGCTATACGAACTTCGCAGCATTGTTAATATTATTTTCTTATTTCAAATTAGCAAGCTTAACAAGTAGGTTCTTGCAAACAGACATTTAGTGAGTACTTATTCAATCTAAAATACTAAAAGTAATCTAACTTCGAATTATATGATTTAGAAGAAGCCAAGTGTAGCACAGGCCTAAATGTTCATGTATGTAGGCAACTGTTGGGTTTACATTACAGCGATTAGCACCCACACTACCGCCCGTCGGACTTTCGATTAACACTGCCGGCACAATAATAGCTAAGCTCTGTACCAACTATCAACTAATCTGGGACCATGTGAGCTTTCATTGTGCAAGTTTAATTGTTTTTACACGCGACATGCTCGCTTTACATCAAATAACTCTGCCGCAGCGCCAGTGACGTCATTTTATTGCTTGAAACAAAACAACATGACAATAATAAATGTGTGCTATTCATGTTAGGACTTAGCATACAGTGAAATTACAACCGTCTGCGTAACTACTATGTGCATACAGTATTTACACACTATAAAAGTAGTGAACGGCCTCGGTGGCGTAGCGATTCACAAGCGCTACTGTCGATCATGAGGTCCCAGGTTCGATCTCCAGGTCAGGCCAAAAGTATTATTGGATTTTTCTTTAAGTAATTTTCTGCAGCCCAGGCTGTCATTGAGAAGAATGATGAGCCTGGAGCTGTGCCCGGTAAATGGCAAAAGACATACAAAACGGATCAGCTGATCGGCAAAGTATGGAAAGTCGTCAAAATATTGCGATTTTTTTTCTTTTTTTTTCTATTAATTTCTAGTGCACGTTGTTACGATTGACGGATACAACTTCCTCCTTAAGTAATACTACACTTTTTTGTCACACGTTGTATATCGACCTAAATTAAATATTAGATATCATCTTGCTTCGCTCAATTAAAGTCGCAATCATTTAAAAAAAAATATAAAACCTTATTTTTTAAATTTTATTATTAAAACACTAAACACACTTCCAGATAAGCGAGATAAGTCTACAACAAATGAGATTGTCGTTCACAGACTAACAGTACGAATAGTGTAATATAAATCAAGAGCCTAATAATGTATGAATGCCACACATCCACTAAGTGTTCGTCTACTGATCCATTATGCGCACATCGTAACGTATAAATAAAGGCAAAAACTCACAAGATCCATTAAAAGTATTGCTGTGATACGACAGTATTGTGAGGACATACCGCTACCTTTATTAACATAATATTGTTCAGTAGTCCTACAACTTCTTATTAACGCCGATAACTCTTCCGTAGGCGAATTAAACAATTTTTTCAATAAAGGCACTAGTCACTGAAAAAAATAAACTACCTATTAGATATTACTTTGTTCAATGTTTGACTGTTAAAGCTTGTAAGCTTTATGATTTAAACTGGCAGAAGCACCTAACTTGATATGCACGTCTTTTTAATAATAAATTTCGCAATTTTTAATCATTTTCTTATTATAATTTTAATATCTGTTATGCTGAAGAGGGTATGGAGAAACCTTTGCCTTTGTAGTAGTGGTAGGCCTCTTTTGCAGGGGGCCGCCTGGGGAAGTACCACACCTATGCTAGTTATTCATCCGCCAAGCAGTAATGTGCAAACATTACTGTGTTCCGGTCTGAAGGGCAATGTCACCAGCGAAATTACTGGGCATGATGAGATTCAACAACTCATATCAGGCGCAGTGCAGTGCCGCGCAGAATTTTGAATTTTAAAACACTGGGTGGCACTGTGTCTGATATGGACAATCATGATGCTTACCATCAGGCACCTGATTTGCTCGTCTTGTCACTCACTATCATAAAAAAAAGCAGAGGAATAACATAGGCTAAAAGAATTAAGAGAAAGGGATATCAGCACTTTGCGGAGTCCAATAGCGGAACAAAATAGGACACTAAAGTGCCTCTAACATATTTCTTTTCGAAAATATTTCCTTATCCACACTAAGTCCAAAGTATCAGAGCACTTCTGTAAGAGAGTGAGCCCATAAAGGAGCTGAGACGGGTTGACCGGGACCTAGTGCTGGCATTGATTTCAACCATACATACAGTATACAGTGTATGTAGTATTAATTAATGTATGTAGTTGTAGTAGACCAAGTAATAATATTAGCAATGTGTAAATATTTAAAACCTGATGGTAATGGGTCAGCATAGCCCGTTTTTTCTTCAATCCTTGTCTTTTCATCTCTTTACTCTCAGACCTCGTATTTTACAGTTCCTATGAACTACGAAAGAAACAATAAGACTGCCAGCTACTATTAATATTGACCATATCTCTGTTTATACCAATATTACACGTGGCACCAGAAATATAGGGGAGGATAAGCTTAGGTTAGTGTTATAAATTGAAAAAAAAAAAACGGCGTTTATCTACTTAGTTATATATACTACAAAAAATGTTTTAAAAATGAAAATAGCTATTGTCTTTCCTTAGGCTTTCCATAATTCTGATGTATACCTATTCGTATTTGTTGTAGTTTATCTAGATAACATAATATATTTATAATTAGTTATTACATAAAATAAAACACTAACGAAGACATTATATCTCTTCTATCATAGTCATTGGTTCCTCAAAGTAAGGAAATGATGTCGGCCCAACCACCTTAATGTTTTTAAAATTGAAGCTTAAGTCACAGCACAGTTATCTGTGCAGTGTCCATTCTATACGTAGTATTATTACTACGTATAGAATGGACACTGTCATCCGCCCACCAATCGGGCCTTCCTCACTCCGCCAGCTAGATTGAGCTCTCGACGAGCCCCGCTTCTATGGGAAATCATCTCACGCACACTCTTGCGCGTGTACAAACTCCATGCCGTGTTTGTGTAGTAGGCAGTTATAGCGCGGCTTTTGTATGGGATTGAGTCGAGTGTCCGGGGTGTGCTCAAGTTTAATACATATTGCGAAATTTCCTATTTTAGTCCAAAATGATGTTATGTGTTATGTTATGATGACTAAACTGGAACAACAGCATAATGATCGCCCACTCAAACACATATCTGATACATTCCATAAACAATGCTCTTAAAAAGAAACCACGAATTTATTACTTTTCACCAAAAATAAAATGTTTTATATGCAGTTCAACATAAAAACATTTTGTTACAGTTTCATTCGACGACCATAAAACCAACTACTAATGTAATTTTATGGTTAATTAAATAAACTCGTATTACGGACCCATAAGTGTATTTTAACTCATTAAATGGTAAGAGCGATATTGGAAATGTCCTCATATCTTTTTACTTTATATTCGTATTTATTAGTAATAAAATATCCTTACTTCCACTATGTTATGTATTTTTAATGACTGTGGACTCATTTTGTGATTATCACTTGTGTTTATATAAAAAAATGTTGCTGTATTTATATTGATTTTGGTAAAAATCTCTCAATAAGTAAGTATATATATATAGGTAAAGACCGCAAGAACACGCTCAATACAAGTCGCTTGCAATATGACTAGATGGAAATCTAGATACATACCTACATGTCATAGTATTAAATATTAATGGAATATAATGGCCATATTAGCCAATAATATTGGCTAATATGGCTAAGTTAAATAATAGCTTACTAAATTTAAATTATAAGAACTACAAAACATTAATTATAATGAATTTTATCTGGGGAGAACTGCCTTCTGGGCCACAGCTCACGCTTCTTCAGGAGGTAGGGCACCAATTATATGCAAAACTTTAGTCGTCTAAATAAATGATTTTGATTTGATTTGATCTATGGAGATGGCCTTTGTCCAGCAATCAGCAAGATATCCAACGGCAGAGATTATAATGATAATGATGAAATAAGTACTTAATTTTCAAAATCCTGCTTACTTAATACATAAAGTCGTTGCAGCCACAGGTAAAATAACCCAATTATAATCTACGCGGAAACTATTTATAATAAGCCCCTCGTAATTTCCTCGAAGCTATGCCGTTTGTTACGAGGGAGTTTAATTGATTGAATCGTTATCTGTATACATTTACATGTTTATATACGAATGATTACGCATTTTTTTATTTTAGAAAGTTCAAGCTGGATGAGTAATGCATTTATAAATAAAACAAGCCTTATTATTTTCTTTATTAAATACGAAATCATATACTTACATGAGTTTTTATCATGAAAATAATTGCTTGTTTGTGCATTAACCAGTAATTTATTAAAAGTATGAGATGTACAAGATTAGTGCAAAAACATTTATTAAGGCTAAGCAAATTCGCCCTCTCGCATACACGTACCCACATTTTTGAAGATATAAAATATACTGCATGTAATTACGTAAAATAAAGACAACCAGGATCTAAAAAATAACAATACAAAGATTCAGTAAAAAATCAAATATAATCCAAATTAGTTTTCATGTATAAAAACCTGCACTGAAAACATCTTTGGATTTAATTGTTTTTTTTTTACTGAATCTTTGTATTGTTATTTTCTAGATCCTTGTCTGTTGTCTTTATTTTACGTAATAACATGTAGTATCTTTATATCTTCAAAACTGTGGGTACGTGTGAGCGAGAGCGCGAATTTGCTTAGCACCGCGCCTTAAAAAAGAAAAGAGGTTCTAATTAAAGCTGACGGTAAAGAATTACGACGTTTGTGTTTCAAGCGAATGCGGCGACAAAACCCGATCGCATATCTGCACCTTACATGGGAATGGTACAAAAACCGCCCTGTATTCACAATAAGTGGTATCAATAAAATAAACGGCCTCTAATCGTAGAGGACAGGTTTTACCTCGATGGGACTCACAAAGTAACTTCGGCAAGATTGCTTTAAAATTAAATTTAAGTGCCTATGTAGGTACGAGTAGTCGTACTAGGATAGTCGTGTAAGACAACGTGGCTAGGTAGGTACATATAATTAATTATATGAATAATGGATAGGCACTACTAATTTTAGTTAGACAGATGGCTCTATAAATTTACGAATTTAATTCATATAGAAAAATGCTATTTCGTGCTATTAGAGGTATATTAATTGCATTTACAAAGTACCGGCTTAGTATGTAAAGGTATAATTATTTTAAAAACCCTTCAAAGGTCATAGTCCACAGTAGCTCTCTGGCATCGTGCGCCTTCAAAGAACACCGTCTTGTTTCATTCTTCGAAGCAATCAAGTCGCTTGTTTAAAGTCGTTGGGTTTCTGAAATGTTAGAGACAGTATGTCGCGCAAAAAGCTCGGCATGCGAAGCTCGCGCTACATTCGTGCGCAGGCGCATACTCCGGTGACAGGAACGTGCAAGCACTCTGATGAATTTAGATCAATGAAAGAAACTCATCCTGTTCGAAACCAACACAATAGTTGTAACAAAACATCAAGTTTAGACTGAAATGTATGTAGAAAACTAATATAGAAAAACACATACATATCAACAACAAAAACAAGTTAACAAGGACTTTTTTCACCGGAGGAATGCCTGAAATAAGGACTTATTATATATAAAAAAATTGGTATTAGGTGAAAATATACAATAAAAAATAAAAAATATAAATATACTAAAAAAAATATTTGAAAGAATTTTAAAAAATTGTTTAGGCATACGAATGTATGCATAGTGTAGTATGCATACCCAAATACCTGATCCAAAAACCTGAATCAATAAATACACTTCCAATCCCGAAAAACAATCCGCCTACAGCTCATGCAGCGCCATCTATTGGTTCCTTGTGCAAAGTATGGAAATATGCAATAAAATAGCCATAACTGTCATTGCGTTAACTTAGACGTATGATTTTTTACAGCCACACTTTTAGGGACCGCAGATCTGAGTAGGTAGTTAATATAAATTTCAGCTTGATACCTCCACGTTTTCCGTTAAAAACTGTCTTGACAGACGGACAACAAAGTGATCCTGAGCGTTTTCACAAAAAAGTGTACCTCCCACTTTTCGGTTGTCCCTTGTGTTTGAAGTATTACTAACAAGTAATATTATGATCTGGTGAATATTTTAATGACTGTAAGCATTAAACATATTTTAAACTAGTAAATGAAGTGCCACAAATATGAAAACATTGAGAGCAATTAAAATAATGACTAATTTTAATCAGCAAGAAGTCAGTTTTCGACGTGTCCCCCACTCGAACTTCTCGATGTTAAAAGCTATTCTGAAAACTTTTTCTACGCGATATAATGAGTTTTTGGTACGGTTTGAACGTACTCTGACTCGTCTATCGTGTCCGGTACTTTTTAATTTAAACCTAAAATACACAGAAACACAATTGAATTTCCAACAAACATGTAAAAAGTGATACCGACCGGACATGACAGGTTTGTCACGGCTAATAGTGCTATTTAAAATAATAACTAAGGATTTTTAATTTCTGTACTGGCAACATTAACCTTACAGTCCTCTGTTCGAAATAAAAAATATACTAGTTGTGACCACGAAACCGAGTAAGCAATACTTTTTCTTGCTGTGCCACGAACGTCAAGATTTCTTGTGTCAGATTTGAGACACAATAACTGCTGATTCCGCTAAGTTTACAACATTTCACGATATTTAAAAGATTAACAATTTTATAATGTAGTTGTAATGTAATTTTAATAACAAATTTAGTGTAAATATTTTCGTTAATACAGTTCAGAATATAATAAGGGAAGACAGCGTCACGTCAGTTTTGCGACATTTTATCCCGTGACCTACCAGGCTGACTAGCAAAGTCGCAAAACCGACACCATAAAGCAAGGTTTACACTAGGATTTACAGTTCTTTTTATTTACTTTTTTGTATTACGTCTGTCGGTCTGTTTGAATAGTGGGTTATTTTTTAAAACATGTATATTATTAATAATTACATATTATTATTATATCATGTATATTATTAATATGTACATTTATAATAAATTTATCTCAAAAATTTATTCATGTAAGCCCAGCCTAAAAAATGGACTGTCGGTTTTGCGATTGTCCTGTGTTTTGCGACGAGGGAATTCTTAGTATTTGTAATTTTTTAATATGAAAGGGTACACATTATTTAATTTCAATATTTAAAATAGTAATATGTTTCGAAAGCAATAATGTAGTTTCCCAGTGAAACTACATAACCATTACATAATATAGAAAAAGTAACGGTTACTAACATCAGTTGTGACAAAACCGAACTTAAAATTAGCATATAATTCACATGTTATTAGTTTTTTCACTATTATGCCCTGGTTTTAAAAAATATATATTATTAACTTCAAAATAAATTTAAAATAATTTCTGTGTTTCTTCAAATTTGTAAGATAGTTAGTTTTTAAGATAGTCGCAAAACTGACATTTTTTTCCACCGAGCCAGTTTAATTTTGTGATTTCTCGTAAAATAGCTTACTATTGAAGGAAATAAATATAGTTTCATAAATTTCAATACATCTAACTTATATTCTAATCAAAAAACCATCGAAAACATCACATTCAAAATCTGACAATAAATTTGGACATGGTACACTTTATTTTAAAAACGCTCTCCTATACCCTTCCTTTTTTTCCTTTTGAGGTACGGAACCCTAAAAATCTATCAAATTTTGCATTTTACACAAAAGAAGGATAATGGAAGAGACAATAATTAAACGCACTCCAAGAATGGAAAGATATTGTTTTTGTAAGACTCGACCCCACTGCGCCGTGCCTCGCTGCGCTTTGTGGACACCGAACATTTCTGGCGATGGCAAACATTCGAACCCTTTTAGGCTGTCCATTTGCTACTTTTTTCACGTCACATAATATCTTTCAACTTTAGCGTCTGGGGTACCGGATCGAATGTTCTCTAATGAGGTATACAGCATTTGGTATATGTACGGTGAATCATTATTACAGACGTATTTAGCGTTTAGCTTACAACTCTTTCAAATATATTTCTATTGCAATGAGCCTTGAGAAAGACTATAAAAGTATATGACTGATTTACAAAGTCGCGCACAAAAAGTTCCAACAATTTATATCTTGGCATTGGTATATTTCTAACATAACATACTTTCACGCCTTTTTCCCGAAGGGGTAGGCAGAGGTGTATCCAGGATTCAGTCCCATAGTAGATACACCCACATTTCGCCAGTATGTTATTGGTCCCATGTAATAGGTGGCGAGCCTATTGCCATCTACCGGGCACAGTTCCAGACTCCAGGCAGTTATTGAGATAATTCCTAATGGAAAAATCCAATATTTAACACTATGCCTGACCTGGGGATCGAACCCGGGACCTCTTGATTGGCAATCGAGCATGCGCCCACTACGCCACCGAGGCAGTCACCGAGGTATATTTCTATCCTGCCATATATATATCCTCCCCAGATAGAGTCGTTATTCCAGAGAAGCATTCTTCATGCTGTATGTTAGGTGACTCCAAACTACGTACTCGTATATACAAAAAGGTTGTGTTCAATAAAGTGGCTCGCAACTCGCATGATTAGCGGCGGGCAGACGGTTGCAAGAGCGAAGCGGGCGAAGGGAGCCTGATTGCCGGCAGTGAGGTGTTATTATACTATAGAGTTGACACACCATACAACTTTTGTGTCGCTATCAATTTCGGTAACGAGCTTCTATCTCACGAAGAAGAGATTGTTTTACGTGAATGTGAGATGTACGTGTTCATTGTTTGTGAGTGAAACGTTTTATACGAGTAAGACAATCCCTTCTTTGAAATATGTTACCGAATGTTACCGAAGAACATGTTACTAAACTTGATAGCGACACAAAAGTTGTATATGGTGCCAGCTCTATAATGTAATACCTCACTGATTGCCGGCCCAATTGGGCCTTATCCGCCCGCACATGGGAAATATTTTTAATCAACACCTCCATTGAACTTACGAGCGGTCGTACGTGAGCTCGCCGCACAGGGCCGCACTCGCGAATATAACCAACGTTTTTACCTGGAAAAGTTTAACGCTGGATATTGCTACTGTAATCATAACTTGTTTGTGTTTATTAGTTGAGTGAGGAAGTGGTGTTTTTTTGCCATAGCAATCTGTGAGTGACTCATTATTAATTAGTTTCCAAATAATCATTTTTTTTTTTTTTTTTTTATTTGTACATCAAAACATCTCCAAACAAGAGCGTTTGGACCTTTTTTTACATAATTAATTGCATTATTAGGCGTTTTCATTGGACTAACTTAAGACTATCTTGAGGGAGTCCATAGCGTAATATTTTTATTTTATTTACCTATTATTATACATACATATATAAATAAATATATAAATACATTATTTAACATAAATATATAAATACATACATATTTAATTATAATACTTATACATATATACATATAGATCTATTACACCACAGAACAACTGGCACAGACCAACCCACGCTCGCAGCACCCGTTCACGAGTTGACGCACGTACCAGCGCCGTCCTCCTCAACCATATTAGAGGGAGGAGGGCGGCCCACCACGCGACGCCGCCGCGAGCTTGAGCAGTTTAGTGAGCATGACTGTACCAAATGTTCCCCGGTGCATTACATCTAAAAGAGAAACAAACCTTTTCATACTAATGGCTGAAGTGCAGATTTACCCCGATGGCCGCTGTGATTATTCAAGCTGAAACGCTAGAGCGCTCTCCTCACAATAGCCATATCACGGTGAGACATGGCCATGGCGATATTATGCTCCTGTATCTGCTCAGAAGTCGCTGCCCGCGCCGCTCTCACGAATCGCCCTATCGCGTCGTCATCGTTGTCGGTGTAGTAGACACAGATGTTGGTGTGTCGCGACACTGCTACTACCGCGTGCGGGACGCTCTCATGAAGGCGCAGGGGGGACGACTTGGTCTGGATGATATAGACCCGCTCGTAGGTAAGTCCCTGAGCTTCGTGGATTGTTAGGATACGAGACCCTGTACCCGAACCGAACCCTTGGGTGCCGAGGGTTCCCTTTTCTTCTTGAGTGTGCACAAGGTATAAGGTTTTCGGGAGCTCCATAGGGATATTCGCATCCGTATATCTGACCAGCTCAAGGGAACGTACTCTAGATGACGATGAGTACATACCGGAGTAAACTTCTCTTAAGGCGTATGCGACGTCCATAGGGCACCGATGCGTGCAATACAGCTCCTTGCCGATACTGACCGTCTGATGAGGGCGATGATACTTCATCTCAAATAGATTCTCGCGATCAATATACGGCAGTTGGTTTACATCTCCGATGAGAACAACTTCTTCCGTTTGGGACAATCTGGCGGCCAAGATAATAGCTCCAAAGTGGTTCATGAGAGCCTCATCTACCATCAAGCGTCCGCATCTCTGAGGCTCCTTGAAACCGTTTGCAAGGATTGACGCCATAGTCCGCACTCCAATGAAGCCCCTCTTGCCCAATCTGAGTGCTAACTTTGACCTCAAGTCCCTGGCCGCCTCTATGGTCGTTGTCACAAGTACATCATTGTTCTCATCGAAGGTGTCTACCAAGAACGTTGTCTTGCCACATCCGGGAACCCCATTAACCCATGTAAACTTCGGTACCGCCCAATTTTCCCATGCATTCCCAGCGGCAGCATCCCCAGATATGGCGTCCATAATTCCAAGGATTCTGTCGTCGAGCATAATACGAGTACAGTGGGCGGTAACTACGACGGGGTCTTCAGGTGGTGTATAAAACTTCAAATTGCCCGTCCGCCGAGTCTCCTCCTCGTCCAATGCTACAAAACCGCCCGTGGCGTTATAGGCAGCCATATATCTTCCCGACATCGTGCCCTTGATAACACGACATGTGTCATTGTTGTATATGGCCGCTTCGGCTTCCTTGAGCTTGGCGTCTAGCAGTGCCAGATTCAGACGACTCTGGTACGCTGGCTGCAGGATGTTCTTGCACAATGTTCCAAATAATCATTGGTACCTATCTCATAGAGGGGTCAAAGTATTGTAGAGTTATGTAGAGTCGCATTGTATTCTCACTTTGTTTGTAATCAGCATCTTAGTTTGACCCTGTCCGGGTGGAGATAAGGGGCGCGGATGGCAGCGGGTCGGTGCTTGATTGGACCTATGAATGCTCGTAGATTGCATCGCTCGGTCACCCGCCTCACCCGCGCTCGCTACTCGCGGACCGTCACATCCTGTTACCACCCTAACATATCACACCATTACCAATCACCCAAAACCATCACTTTTCTCAAACCAATCTCAAACATACCACAGATTTAAAAAATCCTTATAAATTGTAATATCATTTTATATGCAACACATTCCTTATATCTCCATACGAAATCTCGTAGCTGTGACCCATGTAAATGTAAGTCACGTTTTCAATAACCTACAGTTTTAGCTTCATAATTTCAACCCGGGCTGATATTAGACTTCATTTTGCTATGAAATTCACTACTCGCAGCATAAAATTCGAAACACGGAGCATACAATTGGACAGGGGAAATGTGTCGGTGATTAAGTCATTTTTCATTTGGGGTCCCCTGAGTGGACACAGAGCCGTCAGTCGTCGTGGAGCGGCGTGTCGCAGGTCGCGAGCCGTAGCGGCGCGGCCCAGTGCCACTCCACCTCCCCATAATTGGCAGTGAACTGACTCTTTGCTCGGCATCGGAACCGCACTGCTCTCGTATTATTAACGACGTGTATTGTAATCACGCGGCGGGCGATCGCCTCCGCTGAAGGTAGGGCGGTATTAAATTCCGACAGCTACGTGATAAATCGAAATTGGAAAAGTTTAATAATGTTCGGTTGCTCCGAAAGCAATAAAACCGTTTATAAACGGGCACGAGCGAACGAGACGGGTGGCAGGGACGCCCGCCATCGGGACTTTTAGGGACTCTTAGGTGAGTCCGCTCGGTCTTACGGACTCTAAATTGATTTCATTGGTATCTTGATGAAGTGATAAAACCGTCACTCGGGGAGCATATTGACCGTTGCGGATGATCCACGTGACAGTCGAGCCGAATGGGTTTCGGCTCTCCCATCACTTTTGTCGATATTTATGCCGATATCATAAACTCTTGATCAATTTCGGAATGTAGCTCAATTTTATCCGTAAAAATAATGGGAGCAACCCTGATCGCTATGTGAAGTCTTCAGAAATTTAATTGAAAGCTCCGTCAATGTGGTAACGCTTGAAAAATGTATAATACCTTATAATAATATACCTATCTACTTGCGTCTAATACCATTATTTCTCTCCAAAAATCATTTTATAACCTGTTATAAATAAAAGTAAAAATAGATTTACTTAATACTTTTGTAGCTTGGATTACTACTTACCTGGTAAACATAATATTATATTTGCTTTATGATATAGAACCGATTGATTAATCGGAGAGTTTATCATTATTTGTGCAGCTAATGGAATAATTACTTGGCTGAGAGAAAGATAATATAATTGAGGAGGCGCTGCGTGCCCTCGCCTCCCTACTACGCAATTACGAAGCCCTGACAATCCCACACGAGCTTTCTTAATTCCTTTTAGATGATATCGCCAATTTATTGACAGACATGTTATTTATATAGCGAAGGCTATATTCCTAATCCGTGACTAGATTAATTCGTTCACTTTTCCTTTTAAAAGTCGGTGCGTTTCTTATTGCAATAAGCAAAATAATGCTATTTACATATTCAAATCGAGTCTATACAAAAGTCCTGTTTTTAATTATAAACTTAATTTGCTTATGATAAATCTATGGAAATTTTTACCTCGAGCTCCAACCCTCTATAGCGCTAAGGGTAGAGTAATTACTTCTTTTCTTCGTAATAAAAACGGATTAAACTTTGCTTAGGGCGGCCCATTCATTTTGTTTACTATTCAAAAAGGTTTGTGTTTTAAAAAACTAATTTACGTAGGATGTTTTTGTGAAAGAGCTCGTGACTCATGTACCTATCTGATTTCAGAACTAGAAATTTAATAAATTAACAACTACGAATGCTCAATGAATGTACATTGAACTTTTTCTTTGTATATCTATCAATTAAATATCGTTAGATCCTGCTCTTCTGTCAGAAATTCTACACACAAATCTGATTCAATATTTAACCAATCTTCCAATAGCGGTAATAAAAGCGGTAGCGGAATTACCCATGTGATAGAAAATGTGCCCAGTTCGTTGGCTGGATGGTGGACATTGATATCAATTATCAGGAAGCTAGGAGCTGTATTCTGTACGAATTGTTCCATAAAGCCGCTAATCCGGACCCGGGCGAGCCACAATTTGTCCAAACGGTTATGTTATTGCGGTCCGTAAGCTCGACCGCGATCGCGCGACTTCCAACATGATTTTCCTCGTAAAATTGCCTTCGCGAGCGGTTTTATTAATTCTGTGTAATTCTCTTTTCATAGAGCTTTTATTAAATAAGTTTTAAGCATTGTATTGAACGGCAGTTTTTGCATGTGGGATGATCTTTCTTAAGCTGTAGATAGTGTTGATGTTCCACTACGAGTAATGTACATTACATAATATGTATTTGATTACCATTTCGTGATTTGTTGTCAATCGCATTCCGAACGGTCTCTGGCTAGTTAGACATGGCGATTAATTTTATCAAGTAATAGTGGAATGTCCAGTTACGGTGTCGTTTGAGTTCCAATGTCAGCGGAGTCAATTTGTCGAAACTGTTATTGCGCGGGACCAGCCCGGTCAGTTTATACGGAATCGCCCATAACGAAGACTACGTCGGCTTTAACTCCACCGAATGGACACTTGATTAAGATACTTGTGTCGCTTTATTTTGCAATTACATGTGACATCGGCCCACGATATTAAACTGTTTTCTTTATTGCCAATTCTATGTTCTTTAATAGGATACTACACACTGAATATATTTCAATAGCTCTAGATTGCAATTTTCAAGATTTTCATACAGATTTTAATATTATCTTATATAGTTGTTATGAGTATAATAGATAGATTTTTTCTAAACTACCTTTATATTGTAATTATGTTCGTACTGATTCATACAATAAGGTACATAATTGTATCTCGACTCGAAGGCCGTAGAGCGCGTCCGTATCATCATGTAATTGAAGTCGGAGTCCAACATTAGCCGGATGTATATGGGTATTCGAAATTGGATCGAAGATTGTAAGAGACATTGAAGGACAAAGACGGCTTGGTGGGAGGCGGTGCGGTATAGGGGTATGGAGAGGGGAGTGTAGGCCGGTGGCCAGTGCCCACGCACCACGTCCGACCCGTAATGAGTTGAAAGCGGATACTTGTAGCGCACTCAGGCCGCGCGTGTCCGGTTACCCGCCTAATGTTGCCCGGATAAACAATGACGTCCAGCCTTTTAGCGACATTTGTGGACCCACTCAGCACCGAACATAAGCCTAAAAAGATTTTTACTATTTGAGATTCCATCGGATGTACGCATTAGGAGAACGCAGAGACATTTTAAAGGTTTCTTTTACACGAAATTGGCTTCAAGCATGTTTACGTGTGTTACAGGCAGTCTCTATAATTCAGGTACTCGATACAATACCTAGGCACTATATAGAATATACCTAGGGCGTCAAGGGAATTTATGAAATAATAATGTTTAATAGGTATAAGTTACTTGCTCGTCCACTAGCAAAGTATAAAATAGATTTTTGTCTGTTTTTATCAATGTTGATCATCACAAAAACCGATACTAGAGACGAAAATTTATGAGCATACCTTATGTATGTACTCGGAATGTTATGACTCATATGGGGGAAGCCTATGTCCAGCAGTGGATTTCCTACGGCTGAGATGATGATGATGATGATGATGTAGTAGAAAAAATAAAAATAATATTACCCGCATGATATTCACAGCATATCTTAAAGCAACATAGTATGTAAGCGCACAAGCATTAGGTAAGTGGCGAGTCCCGAGTCCCGATGTGAAAGCCGGCTAGTCAAATGTAGAGTGACGGACCATCACCGCTCCATTAGACCGAGAGTGCGAGTGCCACGCAGACGGGAGGGATGGGGTGTTTGATACGCTGTTACTTCATTAGCGGCCTGCGTTTCATATTGTAAGACCTAGCTCAGACTAGGTAAACGTTTTTTTCTATTGTCATCTATGTTCTTTCTTCAAAAAATATATTAAAGTTGAGTTCCACCAGCTAATTTTAACATTAACATTACGCTTGGCCCATTTATTAAATAACTGTTATATTGAATTTTTTCACTACGAATTATCTCAATGACAGCCTGAAGTCTGGTAGATTGGACTGTGCCCGGTAGATGTCAAGAGGCTCGCCCCTATAATAGGGGGCGATAACTGTTACAAATTACGTCAACAATAACATGCAACTCCGGCCTTAAAGTTCTAAACAAACTTCAATATTTTATTGTGGTCAACTGCTGCAGCTAGAGTTCAAAGCTTGAGGCCTCTTGACATCACTGGACGAATATCATATCTATGAAAATAGTCAGAACCAACGGCTTCATAAGTGCCATCCCAGTTCTGAAGCACGACATGGCAGATTACTATAGTAGCGCACATGACTTACTATATAAATCAATAAAATCTTTATGAAAATCACTTCAAACAGCCAGAATCACAATACGAGTTCATAGAAACCGCAACAATGACAGCCTAATAGGGGCCGGATTTATGCAAACTAAATCTATTTCACTCCCCTCTGTGGTTTTAAATTTTGTCAATTCGCGGCCATAGGGAGTGAGGGAGGTATGAGCACTCAGGGTTACCACAATAGATACTTCGTAGCAGATTCTCTTCAAAATCTTACGACGTAGGTGTATTGTTTCAAGCAATGTGAACGTTTTATCAAAAAAAGAGATGCTTTGATGGCATTACGTACATAATGGGCATTTATCAAATGTTTTTTGTTCATTTCTGATAACAATACAATTAAACTATTTAAAATTATTTTTAAATAATTATTACTTGTTTGATAAGCCAAATGAGATATTATAATTTTATAATATCTATTACCACAAAGTAACTCAAATATGGCTCAATCCCAACGAATCATCAGCTGTTTCACTCAACACAAATATTCTTATCATCATTAAAAAAATTAATAATTATTGTCTTACACATAGGCATACGTAGCATGCTGTAGCATTTCTTAACTCAATCAAGTACATCAATGTATCTATGCTGGTATTCTTCAATTGGCGGTAAACATTGATGGGATCAAGAGTCAACCCTAAAGTGGTGGTCCATTATCCGAGGTGAGGGCGTAGCATCAGCAAAGACGTTAGTCCGGCTCTGCGCTTGGGCGACTTTATGACGTTATCTCTAACAGGTTCTGTCGACTACCCCCAGTGCTCAGAACCATGCTCAGAACTAAGTCAAAGATCACGCTGTATAAACAGTATGGAAGTTTGATACATAATGATAGGTTACACATTGAGCAGCAGAACCTATATGAAAGCTTACCACCAAGCACGACAGATAAACACAAATCATTGGTCTCTTTATTCAGGGGTATTTAACGAATAGCATGTATGAAGAATGTGATGAAAATGAGAGAAGTGGAAAGACGTATGTCAATAGATCATAGCAAGTGATGGAGAGAAATTATAGTCTGCCTACCCCAACTAGAATGGAATAAGGTGTGATAGTGTGTATATAGGTATCTATCTATATTTACAAAAAAGGATATCAAGTCAAACTGCATCGTGAACTCCGGTACAAGGAAATAATACCTATTTGTTGACATCGGCTTCTAATCCTTTGGTTACAGTTCACATACTGTTTGTATATTGACACCAAGGATCCTCTGTTGTGCCTGATAATTGCCCCTAATGGAAAAGTCTAGTCACTTCGAAGTGCATTCCAAGTTTTCGCTACTGCCAGATAGAAGTTATTACTTAAGCCCTATGCAGACAACAACTTATAGGGTGAGATAAGTAATGCTTTTAAGTGACGTACCATAGACCATAGGTACTCTTGTTGCAACATTTTACTCCGTTTGCAGACGTAGATACAAGAATCCTTGTTTTGTTGTGGAAAACATAATGTTATTAGAACCTAGATAATAGGCACCACAGATGAAGGGAATATAAGCACAGGCACTTAATTCGTTTATTGAAATTGATAAGTTTGGAAATGAATTATTTATCTCGAGTAAAGCAAACCTCACAAACAAATATTTATTTAGTTTTAGCATATAGTTTGGAGCACCGTATAATATTTCCGTATCCAGCATATGAACTGTCTGGTTCTAAGATAAATCATTGCGTGAGCCGCATGCGTAAGCAAATTGGTTAGACCTCTTTATGTCCACGCAGACTAATATACCGACGTAGCCACTTGACAGAATGAAAAAGCAAGCAAAATCTAATACACTTACGAGCATGTTACAGCGCATACATATTTAACACGCATATTTACCGATTGGCGTGGATCAGATGGGGTGTGGGTTTAGCTCAGTGGAGGCGAAGCGAGGGGGAGAGACGGTCATTCAATGAGATTGCTTCTTGCCACTCTCCAGTAATGGATCTCGTCGAAATAGACTGGATCAAGGAAGCCTGTGCGCTGCTAGTGCTCGCGATTCGCATCGCTACTTGGACTACGAGTAAAGTGACCGTGAAATAGGTTCTAGATTCGAGATTTTAGGGGATTTATATTTGAATGTGTAGTGAATAAAGGCTCAGTACCATTATGCGAGAATACAATACATATTTTATTTATTATTATTAAGCTACTTACGCATAACGCTCCAGTCACTCTATCCTCATACTAAAAACTACTAAAAAGAAACATATTTCTTCATCTGATTATTATTACATAAGACTGTATTAATATGCAATTCACCAATTGTATTAGCTTTATTCCCACTTTGCTGTGGAGCTGTTTAACATCATCGGTATAAAACATCGGTTTGTATTTTCTACATATAGTCCGACACAAAAGAGTAGATACGGAACTAATTTAAAGTGTATGTGTTGATGAAATTGTTTTTACTCTTGTAAAAGACAGTGGCGCCCCCATTATTTTCTATTCTTTTGTGTCGAACTATACCTGTTTCTTTAGGTAAGTTTACAAATAAAATCCTAGTCTATACTCTTTTATAGATAAATAGTTCTATGCAGCATCCCCATTAAAAATATTGTTCGGGCAATTACCAGTGAAACTGAAATAAGGCAGTCCATCTGAACGTTATTGAGTAATGTATCGCACAATGGACTCCGTCTGGATTGAATTATGGAAGACGCGAAACTGGGACGACCGGGAGGCAGGGGAAATGGAAAATGTGTGTCGCCAAGTTGCCGGCCTAACAGCCTGGGCAACACTGCCTCTGTAACTAGTACCTGATCTGTGGCGTGCGGCGATAATGGATTGATCAGATACCACTTCGGTTACACGGCGCAACGGTATGCCATTATTGGGGTAGACGTAGCGACATACCTACTTAACCTAAGTATTTGAGAACTACCACTAATAGCTATTCACGTTTAGCCTCAAGGTAAGGTATTTTGGATTTCCATACAAAATGAAATTACACTAATATGAAAGAGCGAAAAATATTTTACTCAATCGTTTGTGATTTTAGCTCTTGATCTGGACTTTATTTGTGGCAAAACATATTTGGTTAAAGAAAACCGTGTGGATTTTTTTTTTAATTTATAAAAATCAATAAAGTAACCTAAAATTAATTTTATCAATAATCATAAATATGAAAAATCCGTAAGTTTTTCTTATTGTACCTACTTATGGAAATAAAACCACCCCTAAATAAGTATGTCATTAATGTTGAACGTCACCCATACAAAATTAAAATACACATCTATTTTTATCATTTTGAATACAAATATTTTTATATGTAAAAGTCTTAGTCATCTACGAATGTTCGTTACCTCTTATGGCAAATCAACTTCACGTAAAGTAAATCTATTATAGATACATATAGGCATTGAAATATTAACCAATTCAGTTAATGGAACTATGAATATTGATGACCATTATAATTTGATCACTCCACGAATAGAGCAACTTTGTGCTGACCTAATATATCTAGATAGGTAATTCTAACGAACAAAGCTCAAATTTTAGGACTAAAACACCGTAAATTAAAACATGTTTAAAGACGAAAATTCCTTCCCTGCGCTCCGCTTAAGTACGATACGATTTGCTGTGGCATTTCGATGATTGGTAGAGAGATGGATAGATGGATAAACACTTTTTTGTACACTAAAACAGGGACGTAACAATACAGTAATAACAATCAAAAGAATCTTAGGCTAGTACAAGTGGCAGTCTTATCGTTTAAAGCGATTTCTTCCAGACAACCAGAAGGAAAGGAATACTTATGAGTATTTCTGGCCGGCGGTGTACACTTATAGGAGTATATAAATAATATTATAATTGATATTGTTTCATAAAAATTTTCTGAAACATAAATCAATGATTTTATAATGAACCAGCTGTGCCCCGCGGTTTTACCGGCGTAGCCACCGTTCCTGTGGGAATATCAGGAATTTCTTTCTTATTCCTTGTCTACATCGTAATGGAACCTTATGTACAAAATTTCAACTCTCTAGGCCTAAGGGTTGGGGCTAGAAGTCGAAGTATGACGTGACAGTCAGTCAGGACATAGATTTTTATATATAGAGATTAAATTAAACAACTTTTATTTGGTTTAAACTTTAAACGTGTTACAATATAAGTCAAACCAGAATGTCTGAGATGTTTAGTTAAATGAGTAACAAGCGTGAACTAAGAAATGACCACGTAATATTTAATTCCAATTTTTTTTTGTACACATAAATTAGTCTTGAACTCAACCATTAGGATCTTTTGCAAAATATTTTTTTTAAATTGTTAATTAGGCGTTCCTAGAAGGCCGCGTACCCTCTTAGGCAGTTCATAGCTTTTTATTACAATCTACAATTTTATCTAATCTTTTTGAAATAGAGAACACCTGGCACAGTCCAGACTCCGCTCTCTAACACTCTCTACCACTAACTCTTAATATTTAAGCGGTCCATTCAATAACCCCCCTTATGAATAGTTCATGGCGTTCTATGGGGGAGGCTTATGTTCAGCAGTGGACGTCTTCCGGCTGATGATGATGATAATGATGATTCAATAACCTTGAAGGTAGTTTTAATTTAGCAAAAGCCTTGATTTAAATAGATATTAGTTTTATCAGCGGGCGTACAATAAAAGAATCCAGCGAAGCTACACAGTCGCCAGTTCATTATCCAAATGGACTACAGCTATTTGATCCACTTATGTGATTGCCTGCAAGCATTATCTCTCCTTCGGTTACGAAAATACACAGTATACAATCTTCGTACTAGGAGAGAGCCTTTCAATAAGACTGGCCCGGTAGCTTATAAGTAGGTATAACCTTGTACAATATAGCTTGATATGTGCCAGCTGAACAAATATAAAATTTTTGGTCATATTTCCTTAAATTAGGTAAATTCATGGTATCATGGTAAAATGGTATCATATAAAGTAATTTCTAAATCAAATGATTGATGAAATGGCCTCTTAGAACTTAATTTACGGAAATATGGCCAAAAAATAGATTTTTGTTAAGACCAAAAGTCCGTGTGTGGATATATGTCGCTCGAAAACACGAGTTATAGCCGGTCTTTTGATAGGCATACACAAAGGCTATTTTTAGTCCAAACTGCAGAGGCCTCTTTGAGCATTTAATCTAAAGGTAATGGACATCACCTATCGAGGTCCATCTCTGAAACTGATGGAAACTACTTGGTTTGGCTGTAGGTGTAATTTCTATGGTTTTTAACTAACCTACACCAGACAAAACATGGTATTTGAGAAAAACAATTAAGTAAGTATATCTAAATCCCACTTTTTTTAAACTTTACGTGGTCTACCATCTTTTCTACAAAGGCCTTTTCATTTTTTAATTCTTCCCATTCCACTACTATTCGCTTGGTACAATTCCCATTTCCCCAAATCGTCACAAATATTATATATTATGTCTGGATATTCCTGCACCGAGTTGATACTCTGTTTAAACAGTGGGCATTCTCGTGCCTCTGGTGAATTGAAGCCATAAGTCTACATCGTAACTCTCTCGCTTCTTACAATATTTCTACCTACTTATACCGTATAAATATGTATGCACATAAATTAACGTTGAAATTATAAGTGGTGTGCTCATTTATATGCTATTGATTTAGGAGAACTAGCATTGGGAAATGAAGCGATAGATATGACCTACTATTGGATAGAAAAACAACAACCAAAAATAGATCTGACTATGGAGTACTTTTCTAGATAGCTCTAGATAGATCTAACTATTATAAGTAGCATTTAAGGTAGTAAATTAAATAATAAGAATTTTTAGATCATGCAGCATCAGGTTCAAATGGGCCATTAGTCAAGTCTGATTATCATCAGACCCTGGTCTACTGGTTCTGTTCAATCCATCTGCCCTGCGCTATCTTCGGGAACGTTTTGAATTTCTTCATGCGTCCCATTCTCGTTCATTGAGATCGTCGGAGAATCTGACGTTGAGGTTTCCAGTGCACGGCACTGATTTCTACGGTGGATCTTTCACTGTCGAAGCAGTTCGTCTGTGGAATGATCTTCCCGTCGAAGTTAAGAGTGCACCGTCACTGGCCTCTTTTAAGCTGCGTCTCAAGGATCATTATCTTTCATAATAAGTAATTTGTTACCAATATTATTTATTAATGTCTCACTGGTTTTAAGTAACGCCTATATAAAATTGTGTACCTTTGTAATATTGTATCATCATCATCATCATCTCAGCCATAGGACGTCCACTGCTGAACATAGGCCTCCCCCTTAGATTTCCATCCAGTCCGGTTGTAAGCGGCCTGCATCCAGCGTGCTCCTGCCGTACTTATCAGATCGTCTGTCCACCTTGTGGGAGGACGTCCTACGCTGCGCTTACCAATCCGTGGTCTCCATTCAAGAACTTTACGGCCCCATCGGCCATCAGTTCTACGTGCTATGTGCCCTGCCCATTGCCACTTCAACTTGCTAATCCGCTGGGCTATGTCGGTAACTTTCGTTCGTCTACGGATCTCTTCATTTCTGACTCGATCTCGCAGAGAAATCCCGAGCATAGCCCTATTATAATATTGTATAGTATATATTATATTGTTATGTATGTATTTATAATCTTAGTATATAATGTATTGGTTATAGTATGGTATTATAAGTATGTATTATATAATATTTTTATGTATTTTATTTATTTATTTATCATTTAAGTATTTGTTTTTGATACCACCATCCTTTCAGTATCTGTATTTCCTTTCACTGCATGGTTATCTGGAAGAGATCCCTCTGAGCGATAAGGCCGCCAGTTGTTAATATTTCTAGTTTTAAGTTTTCTTTTTGTCTTTTTCTGTAGGTATTATTGTGGTACCAATAAAGCGTTATCATTCATTCATTCATATATGTAAATAAAAAGAAAAGAAATATGGCTGCCGCTGTGGCGTAATGGCTGCAAGCTCTACTGCCGATCATGAGGTCCCGGATTCGATCCCAAAGTATAATTGGATTTTCAATAACAGCCTAGTCTGGAACTTACATGGGACCAAAAATATAACAGGCGAAGTGAGGGTGCATTTACTATGAGACTGGATCCAGAGTACACTTCTGCCTACCCCTTCAGGAAAAAGGGGTGATGTTATGTTATGTAAAAATAGAATGCGCATAATCACTATATATATATTATAAAATCCTAAATGACTCCCTGGCCGACATGCAACACAGAGCCCAAACCACTGATCCTTCAGACTTGAAACTTGGAATGTAGGTTGTTTTCGTTATCTGAACATGTGCTAAGAAAGGATTTTTTGAAAATTCACATTCTAAGGGGTACAAAAAGAGCGTCAAAGTTTTGGTATAATACTCCCATATTTCATTATTGCGAGCAGGCAAAGCCGCTTTTCTTACACTATATTATCTATATCTATACTAATATTATAAAGAGTGAATCTTTGTTTTTTTGTTTGTAACGAATAGGCTCCGAAACTACTGGACCGATTTTATATTTTATATAACATATATCTAATGTAATGTGTGTTTCTTTTCTAAGAAAGTAAGCAAATACTCTGTTAGTTCTAAAAACAGCACTCACATTAATTCTGCTGAGTGAATCAAAAGAGTTGGACATCTAAGATATCAGGAGATACAACATAATGGACTGATCCAATCTCTTAGCTGGAGCTCGCCTACTTTAACATGGAGTATAATATCTACTTAAGGATATTGTTTTTATTTGCTGCTTTTGATGGGCATATATTATTATCATAATAAATTAATCATAAGATACTATGGACCTCTACACTCTCTACACATATTATATATTACACACATTATATTACACATATTATTTTTGTAGTGGTAGGCCTCTTTAGCAGGGGGCCGCTTGGGGATGTACAAAATACAAAAAAAATACAAATCCGCCAAGCAGTAATGTGCAAACATTACTGTGTTCCGGTATGAAGGGCAATGTTGCCAGCGAAATTGCTGGGCGTGATGAGATTGAACAACTCGTGTCTCAGGGTCACAGGCGCAGTGCGGTGCCGCGCAGAATTTTGAATTTAAAAGCCCTGAGTGGCACTGTGTCTGATATGGGCAGTCATGATGCTTGCCATCGGGCACCTGATTTGCTCGTCTTGTCACTAACTATCATAAAAAAAAAAAAAATTCGTAATAATAATATTACTCTACTCTACTTTCGTCTCGTCATAATTATTATGTTCTACAAGAACCGTTACCTACCTAACATAGAAAATAAAACAGGATCATACTATTGTGAACTTATAGGTATATAAGATAGGTAGAGCAAGCGTATGATGGCCCTTATGGGGTCGAAACAGCATGTCCTCTTCCGCAATTCCAGTCTATCATCCGACTTGTCCGTACTCACTTCGGAACGGCATATTTTTATTCACAGAGTTCATCCATGTCTTTTGGGACGCCTCCTTCTGACATAACTACTCGTACTTAACCACTATCCATAAAATGACTTCTAGTTGCTGAGAATAAATATTTAAAGCGTTTATCGGTTTTTCGATAATTAGAAGGACTTTTGTACCAACAGCATAATAAAATTGTATTAAAGTATATCTAAGCCTTGGAAGTAACTGTAGAAAACCTCTGTAAATATAATTTATTCTCAGCATGTTTCATTTTTTCAATACAGCGCAGCGTTAAGAAGCTATATCCCACAATTATTCGTCGGAAATGAGATTTCGGATTAGACTTTCGTAGCTGATGAAGACTTCAAGATGGATGAAACGAAAAACAATTAACATTTTTCATTAACGTTGCATCTATTTTCTTAAAGGAATTAATTTAAAAGGTAGCTTTTAATAACGAACAATATACGCGATTTAAAAACATTTAGTGAGAGGACATGCTTGATTAAAATATTTTTTTAAATAATAATACCTATAGAAGAGTTTTCTTAATGAAATTATATATTATAATATATTCAAAATTATTGACTGCCTCGGTGGCGTAGAGGGCGCATGCTCGACTGCCAATCAAGAGGTCCCGGGTTCGATCCCCAGGTCAGGCAGTGTTACATATTGGATTTTTCCACTAGGAATTATCTCAATAACTGCCTGGAGTCTGGAACTGTGCCCGGTAGATGGCAATAGGCTCGCCCCCTATTACATGGGACCAATAACATACTGGCGAAATGTGGGTGTATCTATCTATGGAACTGAGTCCTGGGTACACCTCTGCCTACCCCTTCGGGAAAAAGGCGTGAATGTATAGTATGTTGTTATGTTCAAAATTATAATTTTAAGTAACCCATATTTGTATAATGCTTTCTCTGGGACTGTTCCTCTACCTACGCACTTATTACTTGGATTCAAATGTTAATGATCGCGCGCTTAATTAAAATAATGTTAACTAAATTATTAAATTATCTCAACTCTACCGTGGGAGCACCTATCTGCGTATTCCTTAACCGCTAATAATATACTAGGTATGTATAAAATAATACATCTACATAACTTCACTAATTAAAAGTTGAAACAATGCCTCCTTATAATTGGATGGATACTCTTTCTTACCGTAATATAACAAACACTAGGTTAGTTAGTACCTACCTACCAATAATATCTTTTTGTGAAAAGTCGCTGTTACTTCTCATTACTTACAGTGATAGGAATCGTTTTTTGGAGGAAATGGAATAAGCCTAATAATTATAATACCTACATGATACGTCGTCCTCTTACCTCTTATATTAGATTGTAAGAAAGGGTATCTCTAGTGAATAACTTTAAAAAAATGTGTGTAACAGAGTTCAAATAGGTAAGTACCTAGATAGTTAAGGTAATAATTCTTATTCTTTGCGGTTAAGAAGTCTAGGACTTCAATTCGATTACAAGTAAGTATATATAATGTATACCTACACCTAAAGCATTTAGTTATGAATTATGAATCCAATAAGCAACAAATCCAAAATATCCTGCAAACGGTCAAAAGCCAGTATGAAATGGTCCGTGGAAAGTTTTCTAAATTGCATACAAAATGTCCCCGGCAGAGTAGCGGGCTTCTGACGGCTATTACTTACAACGCAATATCAAATTGCTTTCAATTTATTTCGCAATTGCCGTCTTTGAGTTTCGCTTTGTAGGGGCCTCTGACGTCGGTCCGAGGCAACAATAAAATGTATTCGTCTCCGGAATGTTTAATATGGGGAAAAGTTTAATAACGCGTCCGGGCTCGGGCGGGCCCAGCGCCCAGCGACTGCTCGGACACTGGGCGGCCGCCGCGCCACGCTGCTCTACTCTACCGCTCCACCGGCCAGCTCGCCTTATAACCGGAGACGATAAATCAAATCTTATTATATACTAGTGTAAACACAGCGGCTTTGCCCGCTCGCAATAATGAAATATGATAGTTTTATACCAAAATTTGACACCCACTTTGGACCCCTTAGAATGTAAATTTTCCTAAAAACACCTTCAGACAAGAAAAAGGACTTAAATTCCAAGTTTCAAGTCTCTAGGATCAGTGGTTTGGGCACTGCGTTTCATGTCAGTCAGTGAGTCGTTTAGGACTTTATAATATAAAATAGTGAAATATGTTCCTACCTTATTTCTACATTGCTTTAGGTTCTTATACAAATCCTTACCTAACCTACCTGCGCAAAAGAGCATGTACCTAAACCTAATAGGTACCTATGTACTTACAATTAGTATTATAAGTACTATAAGTGCCTATACAATAAGTAAGTACTTACATTATTTTCCCAAAAAAAATATAGACATATGACACAAATGTCCACCTACCAGCCTGTACCTACTCAGACTCGACACATGCTGTAAGCTAGTTGAAGCTGCTTTACAATATCATAATTAGTAACCTATTTTCGCGAGGCTCACCGGCAATTTTGAATTAATTTCAGCATAATAGTTAGATAGGTATCTAAATAGATACTATAGGTACATAATGAATAATTGTACTTAACAATACGAATAAAAATAAAGAGTAGACCGTCTATAAAAATTTAAAATATTAAGTAGGTACCTATATACTTTTAATGTATTAGGAAGGTACCTTCTATTGGGTAAGTTGGTACTACCTACCTACTTATGACGTCTTGCAACTTGCAACGTAGAACTTAAACAATGCGTGCGATGTAGGTCCCTATATATGATGACCTGCGGCATGGGTACGTTTATTGTCTGTGTAATTGGAAACTCAGCGAGTGTGCCGCGAGTGTAACTCATCAAGATGCAGCCCTGGAAGTTGGCGGGCCCAAGTCTGACGATGCCGACACAATGGTACCCTGACGTTAATTAAATGTTAACAAACGCCCTCGTCGCCTAATTGGAACTGTTGCCTATTATGCTTACCTTTCGACGGGGAGAATAACTTCCAAGTGAGAATCTCGTTACCCTTCAGACTTTTACGGAGAATTTTTCACAATTTAAACCTAGTAGGTGCAAAGCAGTGCAAAGTGGATAGGTAGAGTATCTACACAACTACACAGGTTATGACTTTTGTAAAGCTAGGTAAAAATAAATAAATTCATAAGTAAATCATAAATACTTAAACATAATTATTAGATAATAATTACCTATCTATTTATTCATGATTATATTGGATTTTGGGAGCGTTGTTGAACGAGGAGTTCACAGATCACTTTATTAGTAGGGGAGTCTGAAAAATCAAACGGCTGGATTTATGGTGTTTGGCACACAATTAACCGTTTTCTGCAAAGACTACTAACAAACTTGAATGGGCCTAGTGGAAAGGGCATTATTTTGTACTTTTGCAATTTGCAAGTTGAAAGTTAAAAATAACTAGCGCCATCTCATTATAAACAGGCGCAACAAAAAATATGAATTAAATAGTATAATGAAAAGGTTTAGTAACGGCTCTAGGGCATTCGTCACTCCGTACAAACGCTCGCGCTAAATATTATAGCCTACCACTACCTAAGTGACCCAAATAATGCCTAACTTATTTATAATTCAACGTAATTATTAGGGTTTTAAGTTGGTTACGTACGTATAAAACGTTGGTTTTCACGAACTAGCTGACCAATTATAATAAATAATATTCTAACTAATAAATAAAAAATTTAACACAGCAAAATGTGTACCGAGACAAAATCTCAAATTTACCACAGAGTATAGAGACATTTATTTTGTAGGCTCCACTATGCGTGCGTTAAAATAGGTTGTAAGGGCCGCCCCGAATGAACTCATAGCGTTAGATCTCACTCAAGTATTGTTTAAGAATTGGATTTACCGGCCCTATGCAATCGGACGTACTGTGAGACAACATAGTAGGTATCATTGTTGAATAAGGGTGATGGAATGGACCACAGACGAATGGACCACAGACGAATTGACCACAGTACCTACACAAAACAATGGACGATTCAACGCACAGAACACATAATTCAACGTTACATGCTAATGTGTGAATCAGCCGGCGCGCGCCAACACTCAATCCACCGAATTAGTCCGTCTAGACGCCGCGCTCCGGGTACCTGTAGCTTCACAGCAAAAACGTAGTGTCACAGGGATGACGATACAAATTTTTGAGTTTTTATGAAATCCTATGAAACTTCGCACACTTGTCCGTGTCGAATCGTCCGAATCGAAAGCGTTCGATGATTCAATGTCTTCAGCTCGGATAGATGTGCGCTCACCCTTATTTTAATAAGTTTGTCTTTTATGAACCCTGAACCCACACGAATATATTGCCAGAATCAGTGTAATAAATAAGTTTTAAATCTTGATTATTCAAGTTCTAGTCAAGTCAAAGTCAGGACGAAAAAGTCATACCTCTAGTAAATTGATGGAAATTAACTAGCGGCTTGTTCGATTTGTTACGAGGATTACCATCATCCTTTGATCATACGCGTATCACTCTGAATCACTTCCAAATAACTCTTGTACACATAAGCAATACTCCGCCAATTATTACACGTATAAAGTTGATACGAGGAATTGCATGAAATTCACATGACTACAATCCGTAGACAGTCTGTCCTACGCTACAATCGGTCGCCTAATCAATTTGGCGGGAATAGGGTCATCTCATCTAATAATCATATTCACAGAACACATAATCATATTACTAAGAGATGTGGTTTAGCAGTGTCATTTCTTGTTGACTTATGCTGTCACTGTCTAGATCCTAGGTGAAGGCTGTCACACATGTCATTTCTCACTGTCAACTGACATTTTATTCTGTGCACAGAAAATAAATTGACAAAAAGGCAAAAGGCTGAGACGCACTTCCTCTCTATTCTGTGCCCACTCCTAGTAACTAGTATAATTCGTCACATAAGAGTAGAAAATAATGGGGGCGCCACTGTCTTTTACAAGAGTAAAAACAATTTCATCAACACATACACTTTAATTTAGTTCCGTTTCTACTCTTTTGTATCGAACTATAAGTAGTAAGTGTTCCTCTTTGATCTGTGAGTGAATGTCACAGAACAAGGTGAATGTATTCTGTGCCCGGCGATCTCGAAGACGAAAAATAAACAAGAATCAGGAACAGATAAAAGATACCAAAGCATAAATAACACAGAATACTATTACTAAAGATAATTATTTTTACTATGAGGACGATCCTAGATACAACCCCCAATAAATAAATAAATGCAAAAATAAAAGTGTAACATATCCTCACAATGTCAAACTTTAGGCCTGCAGGGTTATCTGATGAGGACTCTTGCAGTGATGATGAATATTTCGACCGACCGGTAGGTAATCGATAATTAGTACATATCTTACAATGTATCTAAAATTAATTTGTTAAAGTTTCTGTACAGAAGTACTATACAACTGCAATCCACAATACTATCATTTCACTTACAGAGAAGACAATATTATCCGCCTCCGCAGAGTGAGAAAAAGAAGATAGAAAACACACTTCAAGAGGCAATCATCAACAACAATCTTGAGGAAGTTGATGAAATTATTACCAATGGTGCATATGCTTACTTATTATTTATAATATAAAATCCTCGTTAATGTTTGGTATAGTTACTAGACCATAGTGTTTGTAACTGCTTCTGCATAGATAATGAATGTGACTTACACCATTAATAAAGAACAATAGGAAACAATTGCCTGCCATCACAAATGCAGTGAGATTTCCCTTAGCCTTACCTTACAATATGTAGCATTCTTGAAAACGGGTGTTAAAACATAACTAGCAAAGTGTGGGTATAGAACTAGCTACACCTCTGTCTTACCTTTCAGTGAAACAAGGTATGATGTACTGTACATAATACAGTGACTATTATTCAGAAGAGTTGGTTGTTTGGGGGCTCGAACCAGATAGAAATATGGAGCATTTTGTGATAGAAAAAGCAAAACATCCAAATACAAGAACAAATTGGAACTAACTATATCCTTGCATACAACTTGTGATTACAGATCTAAAAGGCGTAGTCAATTTAAGGCTAGACAGTGGATGGACACCTCTCATGCATGCTTGTTTCCATGCACAAGAGAATATTGTCAGGTTGCTACTGGATAAGGGTGCAGATCCTAATTTGAGTTCAGGTATGTATAAATTGATGTAATGTAATAATTTTTTTATTGTGAATTAATTTCTGTCACAGAATATCATTGCAAATGGGAGTGAAATCACTAACTTCTTTATCATTTGTTTATTATAGGTAATCTCCTCGAAATACAGAGAAAAACGGCCATTGCTTTTCATACAGGTTAGAGTGGGCAAGCTAGATTATTGTGCAAGCTCACTCTACCCACTCACTAACTCACTACCATGTACCAGGAATACCTAGTGTCAATGGAGACAGTTGGTTATGTCCTCCTCAAGTGTACAGGAGTAGCAGCATACCGGGCAAAGTACCTCCGAACCCTGGTATTGCTTGCCAACCATTACCGGTTGCCCTTTCGGGCTGCTCAAGTTCTTCGGAGAGCTAGGTTGGTTTGCGCACGCAAAATAGGTGCATTGACGTTGAATCACAGATAACTGCTTAATCTATATCTAATCTAGGTCAATCGTGTTTTTCTCTTGGAAACTGTGTACATAATTATTAGAACACGCAATGTTATTATCATCGCCAAAGAGTCATAGATGCAGCTAGCATATGCAATTCAGATGCAACCCAGTAATATATTTTTTAAATCGATGGGGCCATAAGCAGTGCTCTCTTGATACTCCCTTCTGTGGTGATGATTAAAAATCGTCGTGTGCAAAGGGTCTTAGGTATAGGCAGAAACCTCATAGTGTAAACGTGCCTTTTCCATTAAATAATACTCGAACACTTCAGCATATTTTACATGATTTATTTCAAGGCCACCATCTTCAATCTCGCTCTACAATCATCTGTCGCGCTGGCATCCACCTCCCTGTGTTGCCATCGCGCCCTCGCACATGCCATAGATCTCCGTGAAATCACACGTTGCCATTAATACTTTCCATAAAACCACCAAAACGTTCACAGAATCCGTAGCATGCGCGTCACAAAATAACATCAACCCTACACTCGGCCAACCTGACAACGTGTATGCCCCCATACACGCATTATATAATAACCCTACAATAGTAACAAAGCAATTCAACGTCATTGGCAGAAACAGGCTATGTTTCACCAAGCTTATTTAATCAAGTCTTTTGTTCAATCAGATCAAACAACCCCGGTAATGGTGGCTTGTTCAAACAGCAGTGCAAACAATGACACTATAGAGAGTATAATAAAGAGACTGATAGATAAAGACTGCCTGTTGAACCTTGGAGACAGATATGGCCAGACACCTCTGATGCGCGCGATTAGCAGCGGCCGCGTGACGCTCGTGCAGAAACTGCTTGATATGGACGTTAATATTGAAATGAGGGATAGTCAGGGATGGACTGTAAGTATAGTTTTCAATAAATTGAGATCTCATACCCTTTATCCTCAACAGCTTCAAGGGCATAATATTCAGGAAAAAAATTTATAAACATGGTCATTAATTCTGTAGGTACGAGTAGGTAATAAATACTTACTGGTGCACATAATATCAAAACAAAATTCTGAACGCAAAGGAGTTGTTGGTTATAAGGCCATATTGACTTTATTAATTTTGGTTTTATTTGATAGGCCTAATAATATTTTTTAGCATCGCCATTAGATTTAATAAATTAAGCAATGTACTAATTGGAACTCACTTTATTCAAATTATAAATTAATCAGCAATAATAAGTGGGCTACTATGTTTAGGAATATTTTTGTGAATAACATTCCCCGGCAATATAGGATAGACAGTGTAAGGTTTTCAGGGCCCAGCTTCCTTGGATTCGAAGCCTGTTTCCTTTGATTACCTATAGCCTGAAGGCTGACAACAACAAAAAATGTTAAACATAACATTTAGTAAACGGCGTCATCTGATAAGGTATGCTTATCAGATAGATGACTCTACCTATATATTAGTATTTATTAAGGTGAACTAATGCAATGACATAAGGACTTGCAGTATAATATGTGTGTGTGTGTGTGTGTGTGTGTAAATATATAACTTCCTAATAAAGTTTATTAATAACAACTATGTATGCAATTCCAGGCAGTATTCTGGGCAGTTCACCACAACCAACCAGAAGTATTAGAAATGCTGATAGCAAAAGGAGCTAGACTACAAGAAGTGGACAATAGCGGCCGCGACCTGACTGAGATAGCAAAGACACATGACTACCAGAATATTATGGAGATATTGAATAAACATATTAGAACAGAGGATGATCAAAACGATATGCTGTCAGGATTCACTAACTATCTGTCATCGTGGCAAGACTTTTATCCTGGACTCACTAAATCTGGAAGGCAAGTATTATAATGTTGTAAGTCTATTGTCAATATTGTGTTGGTTGTAACTATTTAGCACTAGGATCACTTTTACGGGATTAAAATGTCATGAAAGTGAACGAAGCGAAAGTTGTATGTCAGGATCGTAGCAAGTGGAGGGAAATAGTCTCTGCCTACCCCACCGGGAACAAGGCGTGACTGTATGTATGTGTTTACGGGATTATTACCATGATTCAAGGTTTTTCGAGTTTCCCGATATTTCGACGCAGTTGCCTCCGCCATGATCACGGAAGAACTGAAAAGCATCAGCGATTTGATTTTTATTGGCAGATAAATCAATCTACCCTCTATGAAAGAAAATTATTCGTATTGAATTTCATACGAGTAGACCGCTTAGTCTATAAAAAATTAAAATATTAAGAAAAAAGGAAGTGTTTATCAATTTCGATATGAATTCTAATTGTAACATTAGACTTGTCGGTAGGTAGATTGCGAAATTTATCACCTATAGATAAACACACGCCCCTATAGTCCGTTAGGTAGAAGGAATAAAAAATTTCGCCGACGACTAGTACCTCCACGGTAGCTCAAGTGGTAGAGTGCCCACCACGGATTGGTGTGGAGGGTGCGTGGTTCAAATCCGGCCCGTGGGTGAATTTTTTCTTTCCTTATTCGTATTGTACTTAGACAGTAGTTAGTTGTAGTGGTAGGCCTCTTTTGCAGGAGGCCGCCTGGGGAAGTACCACACCTTTGCCAGTTATTCATCCGCCAAGCAGTAATGTGCAAACATTACTGTGTTCCGGTATTAAGGGCAATGTTACCAGCGAAATTACTGGGCATGATGAGATTCAACAACTCATATCTCAGGGTGACAGGCGCAGTGCAGTGCCATGCAGAATTTTGAATTTTTAAACACTGGGTGGCACTGTGTCTGATATAGGCAATCATGATGCTTACCATCAGGCACCTGATTAGCTCGTTTTGTCACTCACTATCATAAAACAAAAAAAAAGAAGACACATAATTACATATATCTCAACTGTCATTTCCAGACCAGAATACATAAGTGAAATACCACATCTCCTGTACGGCATGAGCTGCGAAAAACTAGGCGGTACAATACAACAGAGTGGCATGGATCTAAGGACATTTCTACTGCTTGAAGAAGAAGATCTGATTAGATTAGGAATAGACCTGCCCTTCCAGAGACAAAGACTGATGACAGGCTTGAACAACTTCCACAAGAGAGGGTGGAAGTTGAAGTCTGTACCAGGACTGTATGCAAGAATGGCGGACCATTATACGTAAGTACATTTAATTTATTTTTTTAAGCTTGTGAAATCTTACTAGTTAAAGACCCAATACCCATATATATAAACGAACGAAAACTCTTAATAATTTATTTATTTATTTTAATTTATACAGTTAAAATATTATTATAAGTATTTTAAATATTGGTTATGTTATACAGTTTTTATCTGTTACGTGTGACGAATGGAAATTATTAAATCTTATAATAAGCCTCGTACACCTCCTTTTACTATATTTTTCTCATAATTCACTCCATATTCCATTATCACTACTTTGCCGCCATATTTCCTGCTTATCTGCCTATTCCATAGAGTATATCACCTCTCAGTCCTTCTAATATCAAACCTTAACCTTGTCATTGTCAATATTCTTGTTGACAGCGACAAAGCCACAGACTAAATCCACAAATCCTTACATTTGCCAAAAATACTTATAACATTCGGCCATCCTGCAAATACGTCGCGTCCCGCGACGATACGCCCGAGCGCGATGATCACCAGCACCTCTCCCACCGATGCCCATTCAGACAGTGCAGAATAGAACACCCCTATTGAGACCAATTATTACATATTCACATAAGTATGCACTTAATAACAAACACGCACAACCTCGACACGGTCATCCGCCAGTCCCAAACCAGGCAACACCTGTACCATGGCAACCAGAAGACCGATATACACACCTATACACTCCCACAACACCCAGACACAGATCAAACAGACATGCTCACGCGCACAAATGCCTGACCCGGCCAGGGATCGAACCCGGGACCCGCAGCTCAGAAGGCAGGGACACCACCAGCCGAGCCAACCGGCCAGTGAGGCCGGCAGTTTTATATAAATTAAGTATCTTGAAATGAAAATTATCATCGAAGTCTAAGTTAATTGTAGTGATTGATCTGAATACTCAATGATACTCTAGGTCACACAGTGATTGCTCTAAAGTCTCACATCGATTCCTCTGAAGTCTCACAGCGATTCCTCTAAAGTTACACAGAGATTCCTCTGAAGTCTCAAAGTGATTCCTCTAAAGTCACAGTGATTCATCTGACTTCTCAAAGTGATACTCTAGATCACACAGCGATTCCTCTGAAGTCTCAAAGTGGTTACTCTAAAGTCACAGTGATTCCTCTGAAGTCTCAGAGTGATTTCTCTAAGGTCACACAGTGATTCCTCTGAAGTCTCAATAAGTGATTCCTCTAGTCACTCAGTTCTTTCCCTGCGTTCACACAGCACAGGGCCACAAAGTTATATTCTGGAACTCACATAGTTATTTCCCTGAGATCACATAGCAACAGGGCCACAAAGTTATATTCTGGAACTCACATAGTTATTTCCCTGAGATCACATAGCAACAGGGCCACAAAGTTATATTCTGGAACTCACATAGTTATTTCCCTGAGATCACATAGCAACAGGGCCACAAAGTTATATTCTGGAACTCACATAGTTATTTCCCTGAGATCACATAGCAACAGGGCCACAAAGTTATATTCTGGAACTCACATAGTTATTTCCCTGAGATCACATAGCAACAGGGCCACAAAGTTATATTCTGGAACTCACATAGTTATTTCCCTGAGATCACATAGCAACAGGGTCACTTAGTTATATTCTGGAACTCACACAGTTATTTCCCTGAGATCACACAGCAACAGGGCCACACAGTCTGGAACTCACACAGTTATTTCCCTGAGATCACACAGCAACAGGGCCACACAGTTATTTTTTTCTCCCTGAGATCACACAGCACAGGGCCACACAGTTGTTTTCTGGAACTCTCAATTTTAGTTGTCAAGTCTTATGCTGTTATGACTCTTAGCTGATATAATGATTTTTCAGGTTTCCATTAGATTGGACTTATGTATCTTCAAATATTTTCAATACCAATCATCATTCCGAGATTCCATCAGTATTACATCGGACAACCACTCTGTCTGTAGCATCATCTTCTATAAGCATTACTCCCATTATTATGTTGAAGACTCCATTCTAATCCTTGCTTCATTTAGGTCACATTGTCTGGCAAGCAAGACCTGGAAATGAAATACAGCACAGTAATTTGTTCAACTCAACTAATATAAAATTCTATTTTCATTTCAGGTTACCTAAGTATTTTTAGTTAACACATTATTCAAATTTTATTTTTAACACATGTGTATATACATATATACGTACCCATTTTAGGTAGGTACAAAAGTACCTATTTTCATGTATACCAACTTTCTTTAATTACAAAATTTTGCTATTTGTCATATCTGAAAATTAAATACACAGGTTAGCATCTTTATTAAGTTAAATAATAGGTCCAAAAGGCTGTTCCACCATTATTCATTAGTCTGCAACTTGCGAATATTTTAAGATCACCTGGGAGATCTGTTTCACATATATAAGTACATTAAATATAAGTAGGTACTACACTTTATATATAATCTGAAAATTAAAATTAACTTTTTATAATAAATATAATAATATGAAGTTATTGAAAGCATATTTCAGGAGCAATCAGTTAGATATAAGTAGTAATAGATCCTCGAAGACTGTTCCAATAGATCTGATTGTTAGTTGCTCACTTAGTACTTTTATACTTTCCTTTATAATCTGAAAATTAAGTAAACATTATGAATACAATAAGGTGACTGAATTTATATCATTTTAAAGTGGTGGTAGGCAGTAATATTCAAGAACTTTCTCATGAGATCAATATCAGATCTACATAATACAAAGATACCTTTTGCCAAGCACACAATCTGTTTCTGTTCTGAGTAATACTATTAAATAGAAACATGACATTATTCTGCAGTGATAATAATTATTAATTATTTCAGGTCTATTTTAATACTTAGTCGATGGAATATCAATAGCAGCTGAAACATAATGTCTGGCAAAGAATAAATAATACTTAATTAAAGTACCTACCAAAAATATTTATAGTAGATAGCATTGGTGATACTCACATATCATATTATGCTAAACAAATTATCATAGTCGCTTGGCTACAATAACATTAAATGCCTAGATCATAGGTAACTACTGGTAACTTACAAAAGCTGGTGTCCTGACGGTACCTATAGGCCTGTACTAATACAATAACTTATTTCAATTGCAAAGATATTATATCCATAAGTAACCCATCTTATTCATTGATCATGTGTCATGCACATGATCAATGAATTGAAACTAATATTATCTACAGTTACAATATTATTTAGGTATACGATGAGACATCATGCACTTATTCACTGAGCAATTAATCACTATACACTTATTCACTATGTTTAGACACAGTTAGGTAGACCTTATTCTGAATGCTTTGTAAGCCAGCAGTTTTCAGTAATTAGGTACATAATGGACTTAGATCTTTTACCCAACTACCTAATAATATATTTGCTCATAATATGTGGGGGTAATTTACCTATATTTACTATTTAATAACGACAATCAGCAGTGTATGCAAGAGCCGTTTGTGTTCATTATTCTATCAGCAACTAATTTTTGGTAGAATGGTAGTGACGTGATTCGTACATACATTACCTATTTTTTAGGTTTTGGCCAATTAGTGGGCAACATCCCACTTCTGAAATGTGACGAATGGAAATTATTAAATCTTATAATAAGCCTCGTACACCTCCTTTTACTATATTTTTCTCATAATTCACTCCATATTCCATTATCACTACTTTGCCGCCATATTTCCTGCTTATCTGCCTATTCCATAGAGTATAATATCACCTCTCAGTCCTTCTAATATCAAACCTTAACCTTGTCATTGTCAATATTCTTGTTGACAGCGACAAAGCCACAGACTAAATCCACAAATCCTTACATTTGCCAAAAATACTTATAACATACGTAAAGAGTATGCTTTGTCTGTGATTAACAGAGTAATAGTCAATGAATCCTACTAATATTAGCATAAAGGCGAAAATTTCTGAGGATGGATGGATAGATGTTTGTTAACCTTTCACGCCAAAACTACTGAACCGATTGGGCTAAAATTCGGTATGTAGATAGTTTAGACCCTGGAATAACACATAGGGTACTTTTTATCCCAATATTACCACGGGAACGAAGACTACGCGGGTGAAACCGCGGCGCACAGCTAGTTTATAATAATTTCGTTGGTCATCGTAGTGAAACTTTTCATAAACATTGAGGTTCTAAGGAAAGACTGGTTAAAAGTACCTACAACCGACGAGCATGTATGAAGAATCTCATGAGAGCGGAAGAAAGGAAAGCCGTATGTCAATTCAATTCTTACTTTGTGGCTTGTGAAAGTGCATAAGAACACCACAACTTTGCCAATGACGCGTAGGGAGATTGAACATCAAACGAAGGAAATTAACCAATAAGTGCTTTTGAATACAATCAGCAATCATATTCTGCAGCTTGATACTAAACTATAATAAGAAGCACTACAATAAATATTAAAATACAACTTATACAACTACAAGTATATACAACTAATTACAATCTATAATCTATACACAAACCTATTTAACATATTGATAATACACATAAATATATTTATTATGTTTTAAGTTTATATGTATAATTTTATTTTATTAACTTTAATATACACAATAGTCTAATAAGCCGTATGTCAGGATCTTAGCAAGTGCAGGGAAATAGTCTGCCTACCCCATCGGGAAAAAGGCGTGACTGTATGACATTCTCAAAATAATTTCTGAGAGGGCATAGTTTCAGTTTTGCTCATCTGATCTATGTTAGTCCAGAGTCCAGTGTAATGCCACCAACAGAACATAGCTTAGTACAAAAATGTTAATATATTCAATGTTTTTGCAGGGTTTTAGATTGTCTAACATCAGTGGGCTCACACCTCCACCAAGTATACATACTAGAAGCCACAGTAAACTACGCACTGAGAGAGTACACCAAGTTACAAAATGACATGAAATCAAAGCCGCCCGACTCGTCTGCGCAGAACGAAACACAAAAAGCTGCCAAAAAACTGCTCACAACTATAAGTAATATTAGAAAACAAATTGTTAAGATGAAGGTGCACCTTAAAAAGGTAATAATAATAATTTTAACTTATAAAACACACTCATTATGACGACTAAAATTAATAAACGTACATAAAATTACATTCTAATAAAATAATAAATATACATAAGTACTTTACTGAGCATATTATAATAAATATATATAAATTTGAATAGAGACGCCTAACTGCCTGCCTGGAGTCTGGAACTGTGCCCGGTAGATGGCAATAGGGTCGCCCCCTATTACATGGGACTAACATACTGGCGAAATGTGGGTGTATCTACTATGGGACTGAGTCCTGGGTACACCTCTGCCTACCCCTTCGGGAAAAAGGCGTGAATGTATGATGATGATGATGATGAATAGAGAAATGAAAGAAAGACAACTAGAGCGATAGATAGTGGTTAAATACACTAGACTTAAAGATATCTAGTGAGGTGGAGCGTCTAATTTCACTGTATACCCACATACACACCCCCACATACACACCCTCACAAACACACCCTCACAAACAAACACTCATCCCATCTGGACTTTATTTGTGTTTTTTTCTCAATATAATAATATTAATATTAATTTTCATAAATTGCTTCTTATACATTTTGCATCTTATATTTAATTTAAAAAACAAAAATTAGTTCATGCATGTTTATATATATTTTATACTATATTTTACTATGTAACTACAAAACACTAAGGTATTTCAAGAATTCTGGGAAGAACTGCCTTCTGGTCCACAGCTTCCGCTTTTCCAGGAGTCAGGGCGTCCACTTATTAATTGTTAAAAAGTTTTGTAGAAAAATAAATGATTTATGATTTTTATGTATAAAATTTGTCATAGAACGAGCTGTTGTGTTCCGGAACCCTTAACAGCAGATTCTCTAATGACCTTAACGTGTGAGAGTGGGAAGCATGGAGAAATAGGAAACGTTCCTGAAGATATTGTGCGAAAGATGAGTAATGTGCAAACATTACTGTGTTCCGGTCTGAAGGGCAATGTTGCCAGCGGAATTACCGGGCACGACTAGTTTCATCAACTAATATCTCAGGGTGACAGGCGCAGTGCAGTGCCGCGCAGAATTTTGAATTTTAAAACACTGGGTGGCACTGTGTCTGATATGGGCAATCATAATGCTTACCATCAGGCACATTGATTTGTTCGTCTTGTCACTACTCACTATCGACTATAGATAAAAAAAAAACAACTGGCTAAAGCACTTTGACAGTTGTTTTCTTTGTTCCAGATAAGTAGAAATAACCCGCAACCAGTACATTTGATCAAGGAGAGATCTATACACGACGTTGCAATAAGTTACGTGTCTGAGGCGCTCGTTGTATTCTCGCTAGGCTATATAGCTTACCAAGCCAAATGTTACATTACTAATATGTTGACCAAATAAATGTTTGTGTTCTGTTAAAGCTACAATGTGTTTCACATATTATACATAAACCTCGATCTACCACAATAAAGGGACCGAAGAGACACTCCTCAAAATCATGGAAATAAATAGCGACTCTAGCTCCGACGCAATAAAGTGCAATTCAGGTCGCACAGCGCCTAAATGATTATCGTTATATTAATCTACAAGCTGCTTTTCTTTCTATTGCATATCTCTCTGTCTGTTCTCTCTGCATAGCCCATAAAAAATTTCCTGGGCGCCCCAGCCACTTATAGCTTCATACCTTTATTGCGGAGTGTCCCAGGCCTTATACTACTCTGCCGAACATTTGGTAAGTCCTTTAATATTGTTTATCATTTCTACTTTATTGGAGAGAAGATAGAAAAGTGACTGTTCCCACTACACCTGAACGTTATAGGACATTCTATACGGAGACGGATACGAAACGTCGAACGCAAATGCATGCACTGCACCCGACGGTCGCGAAACGATCTAGTGGGCATAGTTTCGTATCTTTATCCGTGTAAAGAATATTTTTTTGCCACATATGTACGTTCCTATTGTGTTTCGTTATAGTGGGCAGTGTATCTATTCAACCTGTATCTATTCATCGTAAAATATTATACGTATCAAGGCTATTGCAAAAGTTATGACGATGTCGTCATTTCGCAAAGTACTATCCGTCATTCAATTTAAAGTCACGCCTAAAGCTATGATTACAAATGGGCAAGATGACCCAGATGTAACCTGCCGGCGACATTTCATTATATCACTCATTCTCTAGACATAAGTGTTGCACATTTAGGGTTGGCACATGAAAGGAATTTTCACTGACAGTATGCTTAGTCAGGATTTTTCGTAGCTAAAAAATGTACGAGTATGTGACCATTGACCATTGATACCGCACCGATCCTAAGAATACATTTTTTCTAAACCAATGCAAAAAATATTAGAAATATGATTGTTTGATCATGAAGTAGAATATCACTTTCGCAAAATGTCACCGTGAAGAATTTGGTCAGTGTACTGTTACATAATTCTACAGTGTCAGTATTAGATCTCTCCGGTAGTCGTCTCCTGAGAAAAAAAATAGCTTAAATGATAAATGACATTCTGCGAAAGAGATATTGTGCGAAAATGACGTTTTGAGAAAGTGACGTTGTGCGAAAGTAACCAAATTTTCACGGTGACGTTCTGCGTCAAGACCATATTATGTTGTAACCCTATTCACAAACGTCTTGCAACAGCCATTCGGAAAAAGTATGAAAATTATGACTGCAGCGTCGTGGTGTCCGAATTTCGACCACGGTCAACTCTATTTTCGTTGCATTTGGCTGTGAGCTGGATACTTATCGTTAATTAGTTGCTGTTTGTAATTGATGGATGACATTAATACTCTAAGTACCTACATAACTTGGAATGTGGCGAAAATTTGAACTATATTAAAATGTTTAAGAACTGCCGCGACGTTTGCAAAGAAGCTAGCGCCGCGTGTAAATGCCAAATTATATAGGACGGACTCCATTAGTTACAGTCATTCGTGTTAAGCCTGCGGGTAAAATGTAGATGCGTCTCGACCTTTGCGCTGGAGTTATAATTAAAGTTATTAATGAGACGTGGAGACGAGTAATGGCAACGGTAATGGTAACAAGTAATGGTAACATTGACTGCTATATAGCTATATCATCTTAGATGTTTTACCATCATTTATTCTTTTGTGACACGCGGCCAATAATGTTTCACGATAAGAATATGAATAATTAACATAACATACATTCACGCCTTTTTCCCGAAGGGGTAGGCAGAGGTGTACCCAGGACTCAGTCCCATAGTAGATACGCCCACATTTCGCCAGTATGTTATTGGTCCCATGTAATAGGGGGCGACCCTATTGCCATATACCGGGCAGAGTTCCAGACTCCAGGCAGCTATTGAGATAATTCCTAATGGAAAAATCCAATATTTAACACTATGCCTGACCTGGGGATCGAACCCGGGACCTCTTGATTGGCAGTCGAGCATGCGCCCACTACGCCACCGAGGCAGTGAATAATTAACATAATATAATTTTCAGGTAAATCTCAATTTTACTAAAATTATTCTAAAATAATCCGATGGTCAGATGACATCGTCAAATTTGTCGAAAATTGCTACGAGTACATGAGACTCGCACAGGACCGGAAAGAGTGGTGTAAAAAAGGAGGCCTTTACACAGTAGTGGGTGGATATGGGCTGAGTATAGATAGCTAGATAGAATCTAAGATAATATGGTAACTAGCCAGTTTGCCACCTATGGCATATAAAAAAGATACTGCTCTAAAGAACTTTGATTTTTACCTATTTTTATAGAGATAGGTAAGTAGGCTATATAACTAAAGTTATCTACTTTTAAAGTTCTTCTAAGTTCTAAGTTTTCTCTATAATTTAAAAACAAGTTTGTCCCATAAAATTAGTAGGTTTGTACTTACACTTAGGTACTTCTCTGTACGTCTGTGACCGATAGCTGCGTAGCATTTACGTCTGGTTCCTTTTTTTCTCGAGCCGACTTATATGGGACGTAGTCTTCGTCTGGCAGCTTCATTTTCATCACCCTAATTATATCAACTATTCATTAATTAAATTAATAAAAAAAAATTAAATAAATATCACTGATTGACAAAAAAATAGTTCTGGTTATGGCCATGCGTGTAAGTGAGACGATGATGTATCACTAGTTTATTCGTTTTTACCATCGTTTTGTGATTTTTGTGATGGTTTGACTCAGACTGAGGAGAAAAGCAATGTATCTAACGGTTAGACACTTTCTTCTCAGTGTTTTTTGTACCTCACCCTCTCTAGCAGTGGTTGCCGTAAGAGCTGTCTAAGGACGGGCAGAAGCATCCTCTGCGTAAAACCATCAAACAGAGCTCGCCAACCCGCCTGCCAAGCCTGCCTGAGTATTGATAACAACCCTCCTTGTGGAGGCCTATGTTCAGCAGTGGACTTCCAACGGCTGGATAATGATGAATTCGAAATTGATACAACGGCTCTCTAATACGATTCGATTAAATAAGTATATCACCTTATCGCTCTAAATACTAATAAGGAAAGCTAATAAGGTAAGGAATTAATATCAATATACCTCGAGCATGCAGCCGTCTCCACAACAGAAAAACATTTAATCTTCCTCCATATTGAACTAAATATGTTAGGCAGGCACTCTTCGCTTTACCATGTTTGCGATACATACAACATTTGTCAAGATGTTGCTATATTTGGTACTTCTTTTAACTCTTAAAATACTTATAATGTATTTAACAAACTCAATATTATATAAATAATGTTTTCAAAATTGTATGTACACTACAATATTATGTTAATGATTACGCATGTTGCGTTCACTTCGAGAAGGACGTACATCTATCTACGCAATGCTTGTAAATCGAATTATTTATCTAAAATTTGTGAAACGCCCAATTTAGTGGACTAAATATAAAAAGAAAAAATAAAAAAGGACCTGATTCTTTAATGGTAATTGTTGTAAATAATGTGTAATAGCAGCATCCGTTATTATCGATGACTAACGATCTTATTGGTCTTAATTATTTTTTCCTCGACCGGTTTTTCTCGATTCTATGTACCTTATTAGCATTATCTTGTTAGATCTAGTACTTTGTTAGAACTGATTGGCATTTTATTGGGCATAATAATCCGCTCATCACAGTCGAAGTGATGAGACCGTGATAAGTGATGATGAATATCATCATCCTCTCAGTCATAGGACGTCCACTGCTGAACATATAGGCCTTCCCCTTAGATTTCCATCCAGTTCGGTTGTAAGCGGTCTGCATCCAGCGTGTTCCTGTCGTCCTTATTAAATCGTCTGTCCATCTTGTGGGTGAACGTCCTACGCTGCGCTTGCCAGTCCGTGGTCTCCATTCGAGAAATTTGCAGTCCCATCGGTCATCAGTTCTACGTGCTATGTGTCCTGCCTATTGCCTCTTTAACTTGCTAATCCACTGGGCTATGTCGGTAACTTTCGTTCGTCTACGGATCTCCTCATTTCTGATTCGAACTCGAGCATCCCGAGCATAGCCCTCTCCATAGCTCGTTGCGCTACTTTGAACCTGCTGATAAGGCCCACAGTCAGAGACTACGTTTCAGATCCGTAAGTCATCACTGGTAACACACACTGATTGAAGACCTTCGACTTGAGGCTCTGAAGTATTTTAGTTCTAGTAGGTTTCTGAACGCTGCTACCTAGTTGGATTCATCACAGTCATTGGAACTGCATAATATTCTCCGTAAGCCTTAAGAGCGTACGCGGCCTTCTAGGAATTTGACACAATCCTATGAAAAATTTACCAAATCGATGTTTTGTATTCCCCTGTTTTCTCCGAATATCATAAACCCATTCAATAATCCTGATAATAGTGAAGTAACCTATATCCCTGTCATTTACTATTTCTCATAAACCCTTGGTTTTTTTTATAGTGAAGTTCCAAAAATCCCAGTTTTACTCGCGTGATTGGAAGTTTACTATAAAAAAAATTTAGCGTTATAAACAAAAATAAAATGATAAGGACATACTTTACTTCATCTTTAAAATATCAGAATATTAACATATCAAATAGGTTTACTGTATTCGGAGGAAACAGGGGAATACAAAACATCGATTTAGTAAAATTTCCATAGGATTGTGTCAAACTGCTAAGAAGCTCATTCCTGTTAAGTAACCGTAAGGTTAAGCAACGTCCGCCTGGTTCCCTACTTGGATATGACCACTGGTGTGGTACGGGCAGACGTCATATACATATATAGTGGTCATTTAGTAGTAGAGGTGCTCGTACCTATATTTTACCCACATTATTTCTGTTTTAAGAGGATACATGAGGGGTGATTTTTCCATACAAACGTATTCCCGTGTTTCCTCCCTAGATAACTGCGTCAGAGCAATGGTTTTTTTTTTAAATAAAATCTAGGTCTTCAGTGATATCCCTGTCATTTTCATTTTTCTACAAACTCATTGTTAAATGAAGTATGACCCTTTAAAAACATGAAAAACTGTCCCAGTTTTACTCGCGTAGTTAAACGTTCTCAAGAAATAAATGAAGAGTTAAGGAACAAATATAAAATAACAGGGACATAGCCCAATTCATCTTCTAATTTTCAAGATATAAATTTATGGATAAAATCAATTATTCTCGGAGGAAACACGGGAATACAAAACATCGATTTCGTAAATTTTCCATAGGATTGTGTCAAACTGCTACGAGTAAGAGGTCCTGTATCCTGTTAATACATTATGTAGGTACTATAACCATAAATGTCTGAGAATTGGTCTAGTCATGTTTCTCGTTACTGCATCAATGCTGCCCCTATTAAACTGTTACCTCATTGTCTTCAAACACGTTTCATCAAAACGATGACACCACTTCACGTTTAGTCATTAGGTACATTCGTTTAATATTTCGTCTGTAATTCTGTGATGTGTAGCACAAACAATGCGTTATTGAGACCGGCGTTAGTCATCGCTCCAATTTGGTTTCACTGTTTAAAATAGTTTTTACTTGACGTCTTGACGAAAATATTAATTCTGTTGATAAAGTAAGAAGCATCAATCTATTTCACATTCATGATTAATAGCGTACCTGTTTATGTAAGTCGGAATATATTATACAGTTCATAATACATATAAGCCTTCCCCTTGATCACTATTTATAGATGAAAACCGCATAGAAATCCGTTGCGTATTTTAAAGATCCGAGCGTACAAGACGGCGAGAAGCTAATTTGTTTGTACTGTGTAAGGATGATTTCGTCTTTCCGAGCCACACAGTCTAATTGCATCTACTACGGGTGGAGCTTATAAAAAAGGAAATCTTTGGAAAAAAAACCATCCTGTATTTCAGTCTTAATTGGTAACAAGTTCTATTGCGGTTTTGGTGTTTATTTTCATTGTTTGATGTTGCATCACTGTGCCAGCGGTAAATACCGTGAAATGCCACCGGATTATGTAATTAGCTTTGTCGTTTGAACCCGCTGCTGCTACACGATCTGTCACCACCTAGGACATATTATGCTATGTTTATTCGTTGTATTTTGCTGTGTGCTAATCCAGTTATCTACTCTTTATTCTCTTTTATTAGGGTTTCATTACTCACATGCATAAACCATATGTGAACTTTTTTGTGGATGATTTTCCAGTTCCGGATTGAACACTATTTTAGCGTGGTGAAGGGATATTAGACAATAAATCGTTACATTAAACGCAATTTTCGCTGTAGGATGATGTCAGTATATAATTAGGAAAGTGACAGCATTCAACAAAATTTTCAGTTTATGTTCTTAATTCATTATTGAAAAGAAAATCTTTTTCCAATGTCCCCACACCATGCTTTAACGAAAATTGTCGAGAATTGATTGAATTGATAATGGCGTCGCTTCGGTGGAGAATGGAGATAGACATGTCTATGGCCCATCTGGCGTGACCATTTTTCAGGTGTAGCTACCATTTATTTATCTCTTATAGGTAAATAAATGAAACAAAAGCCTTTTTATATTTTTAATGACATCTAAAACTTTCGTAACAACTGTTTGTACTAAAATATAAGTAAATGTGTATCGAGTAAAGCTGTTAACATTGTGTTTTATTTTAACATGCTTGTTAGCTGCTAACTGCAGACAGTGTTAAGCAATGTAGACTTTATGCGTACAAATATTAAGACACTTTTCATTCTCGTTGTCATAGCCTTTGCATTGCAACATCAAGTCAGTACTAAATGTACCTTTATATCATTCAATGAACACGTGTAAGCTCCTTTCAACATCTTCTTTCTAGAAAGTTCATTTCTGTGATCAAATCATAACGAATTCATCGAAATATCCAATCGAATCATAAAATGCAAATAATTTGGAATTTTTCACAATCACTTGAAGCGAATACCAGCAGAACATTTAACATGCAAACTGTGCCTCACAAAAGATTGGAACATCCGCGAAAACTAATTGACCCAATCACAATAATATTAATCGTGTTAATAATTTTGAGATTCCCTAAAAGATTCTAAATAAATATCGCCAATCGATCTTAGAGTAAACTTTAAGACGTAAATTAAAATAAATTATCAACAGTATGGAATAGCTGCGGTGTCGAGTTGGTCCGCTAGCGCGAGATTCTGTCGCTCAGTGCTTCTGGATGGGGATGTTCCTGTCGGTGATGGCGAGCTGAGGCAGGGGAGCTTCCACGGTGAGCACGCCGTCTCGGGAGAGCGAAGATTTGATCGCCTCGGGGTTGGTTCCCTTCGGCAGCAAGAACTCCCTGTTGTACTCTCTGTATACGGACTTGGTGTCCGACTTCTCCTCGTGCTTGGCGTGGACCTGAAATGATACGCTCCGATGAGTACTCCTTCACGGTTTGTTTCCGTTAACCCCGATGAAATACAATAGCGTCATGTTAACGTTGGCATCTTGCCTGAGGTTAGACTTTCGAGCCAATTTTTATTTTCGTAAATACTTTCGTAAAATCTTTAACTATTGCGACGCGACGAGTTATCGCTTGGAAATTCTTGTTACTTAGCGCCATCGCTCTAAATGAATAAAAATTTGTTTATGTATAAGATATGTCTGCGTAGTTGCTAACCTAGCGTCTAACGTTCTAGGTTTTATAGCCGCTTGACGCCAGTGTGTTATGTAATCGTTCATTCTGAATGCTGATACAATCACTGCAAGCTTTCGCGGGCTGTAAACAATAAATCATTGAGATAAAGTCTGTTTAATGTCAAATTGCGACTCGTTTTCCTTTGTGAATTGTTTAACGCTTGGCAGGCGGTCCCAAAATCCCCCCAATATGAATAGTTGGCGTTTTATAGGGGAGGCTTATGTTCAGCAATGGACGTCTTCCGGCTGATGATGTGATGTGATGACGAATGTATTTTATAAGTAGCGAATTATTCTTACCAGTAATTTGTTGTCTACAGTCTTGACGACGATTTCTTCAGGAGTGTACTGGCTTACGTCGAAGCGGAGCTTGAGAGATTTGCCGTCACCCTCATCTTGAATCAGAGGCGAGTTTAGGCTGTCCCAGTGGCTGGGCTCGGCCAACTGTCTGTTGTCACTGTGCTGTGAAGATGTCGTCGTGCTGTAAACATGGTAAAATGAACGTTAGTCACTTGGAATTTGGTTTGAAATTCTCCCCAGACATCAATTCAAACTTATTTTTCGTTATAGCATGGGGAGACATTTCACTATACTATTTTCGGTGCTGTATGATGAGGAGACTTCACCACCATCACATTGAAAGTGACAAAATATTCAATCGATTTCTTATTTAGGGTAAATAAAATCGCATTTAGTTGAGGAAAGCATCATTTTATAACAAAAATGAGGTAGTTATCACAAAATCGTGCAATATAGAGCTATGATTCATGTTCATTATTTTCCCGTTCTATTTTTGAACAGGCGTTAACTTCCTCGACTAGACTCGGGCGTATTCGAATGTAATACGAATTTTATCGAATAACTCATGTTTTGAGTTTCACAATATTATAAAAGATGTAGCTGGGGTATATATTAATTATTATTATATTCGAATTAGTAGATTTATTTCTGGAAGAAGAGATACTGCAATATGGCAAAAATAATATCGCTTTTCGGTCCAAAATTTAAAACCAAGTTTACAGCGACTAAAAATGAACAATCTACTTCAGTCTCTATAGGTAAAATGTGCAAATTATGTTATGTTTACTCGCATTGTGTTAAATGTTAGTATAACCACAGAATAAATAATAGTACTAAGTACAACCTTGCTACACAGTTCACATACGTTATTACAATGGATATTATTTAACTACAACATTCTACTAGTTACATGTTTATATGGGCGATTCTCTGTAAGCTGGTAATCGGCTGTCCCGACCTTTTTTTTTAAAAAGTAATTTAATTATTTAAAAAAAAATCGCTTCTAATGAAACTTTAACCCCGAAACTAAGCGGGCCCATTGTTTTTAGAACCATAACTATTTTAAGTTTTTTTCTAGACGTGAGAAAAGCTCTAAAAACACAGTCCCCTGGCTGTCCCCATCACTGTATTCCCACCTAGAAATGAGATTTGCGAAGAAGTTATTGAAAATAAATACATTTGGCAGTTAATATCACAAAGTAAAATAATTAAATTATATTATTTTCGTAACAGAAGGTCTCATTACCGATTTTATTTATTAAGTAAAGTCCTATAATCTTTGTCCCCAGAATTTCTATACAGTCCCCTGGCAAAAGTTTTAAGCCATAATAAAAAAAAACTGTAATGTTTACATACGTTCTTTTGAGTAAAACAAATCTCAATTATTGTGAAGTTGGCTACCATGCCGAATGCGTCGGCGAGACGCTATTTTGTTTAGTGTCAGGGCGTCATTTGTATGGTGAACACGCGTTTGGACCGCTACTATACACAGTCCTCTGGTAAGTAATTATATTTATGTTAATAACTTTAATTATTTCTATATATAATTTATTGGTTTATTATTTATGTCTAAATTGATCGGTAGGTTCTTATAAAACTATTTTACATCAATTTAGTAAACATTGTGAAATTTAACCGAAATACACAGTCCCCTGGCAACAGTCCTCTGCCTGAAAAAGCAGCAGGGGACTGTTCTACACAACAGGGGACTGTTTATTTTGCGTATTCTTTATTACTGTTATGTATTGTTTGTGAAAATTTATCCGCTAGTCTGTTTTATTAATGTAAGAATCATCAAAGTATCATTGCTTCACATTATTTCCTTTATAAACTTAAATTATTTTACACAGGGTGATCGAACACACATGATTTGGCTCCTAAAAAGAAAAAGTTATCCCGAGAAGAATTGCTACAGAAAAAGAGAGAAGTAAAGCGACTATGATACCAAAGAAGAAAAAATGACCCTTAAATGAGAGAGGAAATTAGAGAAAAGGAGAAGTTAAAATACCAAAAGAAGAAAGAAAGCGGATCTTGTGAGGACTAAAAGATTGCCAGCATCAACTTCGCTCTAAAACCTAGATGGACAGTAGAAGAAGTGTTTACAGAGTCCGAACCTCTTGAATTCCCGAATTAAGTCCGAAGATCTTGAATCTGTTGAACTTGAATTGACACCTAAACCAAATAAGTCCCCACAAAGATTGGATGATGATATAGCAGGGACGACTGCCACTCGGAATTCATATTACAATACTGGAGATTACGTTCTTGTGAAATTTCCTGTTAAAAATGTAGAATATCGTTATGCTGCCGTAACTAATGAGATTGATGACGATGAAAACGACTTACGTGTTACTTTTCTCAAGATTTGTGACCAAAAAGTGCAAACCTTTAGAATAGATGATAAGGACATTTCAGTCGTATCATTTGATCAAGTTATCCAAAAGTTGGATAATCCTGACTTGATTGTAAAGGGCAAAAGAATATTTTACGAGTTTTCCATTCAAATAGACGTTTTCGAGCGCTAATTTTTTAAATGTTAAGTTCATTGTGATTAAATTTTATTACGTGCTTTATATGATTACGAAAAATCCTTAGGATTTGATTGCACATCTCAGTAGAATCACATATTTAAGAGATAAGACTGTTTTCTAATAAATATATATTAATAATAGTAAGTATTTCAATATATACTCTATATTGATCTCAGTGAGTACAAAATGTTTTAGCATTAGCTTAATTTTCGATATGTTTAAAGAAAGTTATGTTTTTTGTTTATATTTTCTAAAGAAAATGTTGTTGATTATTCATGCGCAAATATGCCATAAAAATAATAAATGATTAATGAATGTAAAATGATTTTTTCTAAGTGCAATAGTCCCCTGTCACGATTAAAACAGTCCCCTGATACCTCAAACAGTCCCCTGTCATGATTTTTTGGAAAATCGCTAATAACTCGGAATATACGTATAAATTCAGTGCGCCTTCTTATCTAACTAAAATAATAATTAATATTCTTTGAAATAGAACTCGGTTTTTTGCCAAATGTTAAAAAAAATTGCCAGGACAGCATTTGTATGGGACCTGTACGAGCTTACAGAGAAACGCCCATATACTTTAAATACGAGTGCCGTTTATACGTCGATTAATGCTATTACGTACTTATTTCACTTAATCGACTCGAAAATTCCTGATAACTTTTGCAAAACAACTCTAACTCTTTATAAAACGATGTCTGCGTTTTAAATTAGACAACTAATTGAAATACTACAATAATATGAGAAGTAATTAGAAATGAGCAAACTAATTCTTCTTAACGGTTTTCTTTCAAATAATTTAAACTATTTTTTCTGTATGATTTTCTGCCTGTCTCAATTTTTATGCTATAAAGTGACTGAGATGAGCAGGATTTTCTCATAACCTTAAGTGGCCCTCCGAACTCTAAATATAAACTAATTTTTTTGACAGTCTTACCACAAAACTTTGTATTGTTATCGAAAACTTCGTCACTTTGATAAACTAGTTATTAAGTTTCAACCCTGGCGACTATGCTATATTTCATTTACTGTTATCAAAGGCCCGTGAATGGAATAAATTATAATTAATTGTATCCGCTACATTCTTTGCTCGTATCGAGCTTGCGTGCCTAGGGAATACCTATTCATAATAAATATAGCCCACAGTACAAAACACATAGAACCAAATAATAAAGTACAGAAGCCTCCTAGAGTCTCGGTCATGCACCTTCGTACTACTCGCTAGGGTTGGCCCTGCTCTGGCATGTGGCCCGAGAAACACGAAAAATGTAATTTTAATTAGAAACTTACTCTCGCATTCTTCGTAGATTCCATAATTGTACAATGCACATGTTTAGATTTGGGTACCTACGTATTTTTCGCTTATCATCTATCCGCTTATGTTACCCATTTTTATACCCATAGCATGCAAAAGCTAAAATAAATACTACCCAGAAATATTCTACTAAGAGATTGTATCAAACATGCTCCAAAAACGACGGCATGAGTCATTCCTAACATGCGGAATTCCAACACGCTAGATTTGCATTCGTTTAATCCATTAGAAAGGATTGCATTTTTAATGAAATTTCATAAAATAGGGTTCGCGTTTGAATTGTCTTTAGAAAGAATAAAATGTCATTTTCTTTTTACCTGTAAGTACCTGTACCTTTTGATTTGTAAGTAAGTATATTTTTTATATGCATGTGCTCATACTTTGTTGCCTATTTGCAAAACAAAGAATGCGTTTCGTCTGCCAACTTTCGCTCTCCACAAACACAACACAACCATCTGTTTGGTATTTCTGTCTGTGCATCTAATATTTTGTAAACATGTAGTCTAGCAATAAATATGTCTAAAGCATGTATGTTTCCACACACACATAGGTATATATGTTTAAACAAATTATGAAAATACGAGATCTAAAAAATGGTAATACCTCAAATAAGGAGGTATTTGGTAGTGATGAACTTTTGAATGGTAGAGCTATTCTATACCTAATGTAGTAGGTAGGTAGGTAAAATATATAAAGGATATCAAATTGACCTTATAAATAATGTCAAGTCTGGGCACAAAGTCAACTAATATAATTTTGTTATTAATTTTAATATAATTTAACTTTGTTATAGAGTCAACCAAACGTTGATTTGTGACCCGTTTATAATATTATCTATTATGATAATTAATGATTTCATAATATCGAGCTTCATTCTTAGTTTAAAATTATGCGCCCATGCTCAACATCAGAACAAAACCCTTTCCACTCTAAGGGTACTTCTAAGTACCGTTTGTTTATTTGGTAAATATATTTCATCGGGATACTCTCAGCTATTAGATTCACTGGCGATCCTTTTAAGTATTAGTTTCGTCAGCCAATCAGCGCGCTCAAATCGGCGAGACGCGGTTAACAGCCAATCAATTTGAATTTCAAGTCACAACCTGTCAGCTGTTCGCGCTTTCGTAAGTGAAGAATATTCAAAAAAGTTTTAAAAATATAAATAATATTATATATAATAAAAATTTGAAAAAAATCTGTATGTTTTATTTTATCGACCTTATTAATATTATGTAAAAAAAAAACAAAAAACTTTCCAAAATCACTACTCCGTTAGGAAAGGGTTAACTAAACACACTTATAATAGGTATCTACTTATTATGTATATCTATTATCAATATTGGTTTAAAAAAGTGTTCACATCTGGCGACACGTAAAATGTGCAGCGTAGTCAAAAAGTAGGCCTAGCACGAAGTTTTTGACAAAATCGCATTTCTTATAGCGACTAAAGGCACGTTATCTTACACACAATCTTATTTTGAACTATTTCATTACTCACCTAATTTCTTTAGTATAACCTACCTACTTGTATAAATTTATTATCTTTTATTATCTTAATTGTAATACTGCTTTAGGTATATAACGTTACTTGTGAAAATTATTCATAATTGATATTGTTCATTTGGGAAGAAGGCCCCCAAGATACAGGTTACACCTAGTTTGGGGACCATTGTTTTGTGTGATAAAATTCATGTTAAATATCAATAAACGTTATCTTATCTTATCTTATCTTATCTGAGCCGATAGGAGACCCAGTATCACATGAACTGTGAACAGACCCATTAAATCTACATAATATGTTATATATTTTTTAAATTTCAGAGCATTAGGCCTTAACAGGATTAGTCCTGCTCGAGGCTGACACGGGGATAATTTTATTCCCCGTTTTGTCTCTACTCCCCTGAACAGCAGATAACATCAGCTGTCTCTTTCACTTTTTGTTCTCCGTTCGGAAATACTGCCAATGCTAGTCCTTATACTGTACACATACGGATTGTCCACGTATGGCCAAATAATGTAAACACTTAAGTAAACCATTTCCATGCTTAGAAAAATAAAGCCAAGTGTGCATAGCTAATAATATCTTTTATATTTGATTTGATACGGCAGCTGATGTAATGTTAGTGTCATCAGTTCACAAGGTCAGTGTCAACATAATGATCTCATCTATAAAGCAGTAGGCAGGTTATCAATGTATTTGTGTGAGCCTTGCCCACGTTGGTTATTAATTTGTGTTGTACGTCATGATATGGGAACCTGAGCACTGAGCACGACTACCTATAAAGAGTTCAGGTATATGTAGGTACATAATTTGTACTGCCCGTAATCTAGAACAAGGATTTCTTCTTTGGAAGAATGTTCATCCGTCCTTGTCCAGTGCTACAATACGTGGGATAGGTTTTTACTGTCGGTTTGGCCACAGTCTCGGCTATGATCAATGGTTAACCTTCGTGAAATGTGAAGATTAACGTCAATCAACGAAAATAAGTTATATAGGCTCTGATCATCATAACTCAGTATCACTCATGATTAAAGGGTTTTTATTGATGCTTACACCTATCGTGTAATAAGCACATTACCCTCCTACTCGTATACTCTGACAAAATAGCCACGCACATCTATCCGAGCTGAACCCGCCGAATTTAATAATTATTTAGGTACCTATATTAAATCCTATAAAACCTCGCACACAGACCCGCGTCGAATCCTCCGAATTGGTGCAGGGTGCCGAAGGTTTAATATAAAGAATTGTAAAATTCGTTTCGTTCGACTCGTTTATTCTACATTCAAGTATAAATCAGTCAATCGGTCTTCTATTGTATTATACACATTACACATAAAACAATCGAATGATTATTATTATTATTATTATGATAAACGGGTCTATAATATAAGATATAATCACAAGATTACAATCTCCTTACCTGGAAATAACACTATATACCTAGGTAGGGTAACATTTGTCTTGTTTTTCATGCCTAACGGATTAGGTTACCACACTTTCACGAATGTAACAGAATGATTTATTGTGTTGTTAATTCTCCCTTATCACGTTGGGATGACCAATAATGTTACTATTTACTATAAATAATTGAAACACAATCAATAAAGCGTGACCTTACATTGAACGTACCTATTGGGTAAGCTCAACTCAATAGGTCTCCGGTCTCGGCCAAGGTTAATTCTAATCAAATAATACTTCACACATTAATAAAAGTTTGTATTAAGTCTTATATTTATTTGTTTAACAATACAGGGAATATTTTAAGCCCGTCTTATGTTACCTGATGTCATTGGCATCTACAGACTTTTTTGTGTGCGATGAACTGATGACGGATGATATTAAAATTAGCTACGGCTACCGTATGCACAAGATAACACGAAAGAAAAACATGTTAATATTATTATAATGAATGTTAATAAAGAATACACACTACATAGATAGAACTAAAATAAGACATGCATTGATATAATGAATATGAATATAATAATTATGATTTCTAAATAACATGCCAATGGTAAATTGGATTGGTAAAAAAAAATGGTAGTTCCTACGAGTAAGTATGAAAAGAAATATGGAAAATAGGTATTTTCATAATTTACCTCTGTGACGACTTGGTTACTCCTCTGGAGGAAACAGATTCGAAATTGTAAGACATGCAAAAAGCAATATTATTTGTTAGTTATATTAGGCTCTTTTTTGTATGAATTGAATTTTTTTATCGTAGACTTTCGTAGACTGTTATAATTATTTTTACGATGTTATTATCGAAAGTAATTAAAAAGGCAACCTTTCAGTGTCTATTGATTTACATTATTGATGTTATAAGCTCCTGGAATTGTAGGTAGAAACTATTGATAAAAAGAAATTATGGATGGGACAGATCTTTTCAAGTGGCTCACTATAGCCACTTTTGTGCGTATATATATACCCACTTAGTACGTGGTATTTATATATGTTATATTATTAAATGACTTGTAGATAATATTTTATGTTTAATATATGTACTACTACTACACTAATAATCTGGACAAATTAAGGTAGGTTGATAGATAGGATACTAGTAATATTATCCAGGTGGGATGTCAGTATATTAAATTTATTCATAATAAAAAAAATATAATGCTAAATTAATATAATAGGCGTGTTAAATATTATATGTACGAAAACTTACACGAGTATATAATATAAAGACAACTTTTACATACAGCATTGTACGTGGCTCTTTTATATGTCAATATTATCATAATATAGGCAGTAGGCAGATATATATAGCTGCTTCAGTCGACCGCGCCACCTTGTCGCCGTGACAAAACAGAATAAGTCAATGCTCCTTACTAGAATTCTTGTTTTTGTCAACTCCTAACAAGCGACCAAATAAGACCAATCACTTCTTACTGATCTGCCTACGCAGCATAGTCATTCAGTAACAGTATGGGCGGACCAGTTAGCTCAAGCCCACACTTAGCGGTTGTGCAACAACCTAAAAATATTTGTGACTTCATATTATTGAAATCATATCGCAATGTTTGCTCTGCTCGTTCACCGCACAGTTGATTTAACGTCTATATACAAAACGTATGATCGTTTCGGTGAACATTAGCGTAGATGTTTTCTCAAGACAGTCTACCTACGCAGTTATTTAAACCGTCGAATAGTATAACTACAGTCTACAGTGTATGTGTGAAGGCTGGCGTTGCATCACCAGATCCGTCCTGAAACTACCAACTCGCTCCAACTGGGTCATGTATTCATGCCGTAAACATAACTTCAGTACATTCGCGTCAATAAAACAGCCAACCGACCTGCGCCAGCTTCTACCCGACGCGATGTTGATAAAATAAACATAAACTGGTTTCGCGAATGCGTCCAAGTTCTCGTTGGCAAAAATTACAAAACAACGTTACTGTCATAAATTTCCTAAAAACATTCAAATATAGTCGACTAACATCCGTTCGTCCGTTTAAAACACATCAAGACATCAAATAGGTATATCTTACAATCCGGGTAGGATTGTAAGATGACAACTATTAATTATTTATTAAAAAAGTATGAATAAGTAAGTATATTTTAAACAGTTTCCTTTGTAAGAATTTATATTATATTTGGTAAGAAGACGAAAGCTAGTATTAAAATTCTATATAGATCGTGGTTTGTGTTACTTTCTCTATTTATATTTTATTTCATCTAGGTACCTATACTTTTATATTTATTTATTTATATATACTTATTAATTTATTTTTATCATCAAATGAGTATTTTGCATAAGTTTGCATTGCATTCAAATTCTTATCTATCTTTTTTAACAGAATGTGCCTATCTAGGTACAATATTAAATATGATTTCATTATATTGTGTAGGCAATTATGGATTAAACTTACTGAATTAACTGAATCTAACTGATGTGTCAGAAGTTAGAACATTAAACAAGAGATTTGTGAAGGTTGGCGTTCCACATGCGATAGTTTTTACGGCGAGGTGTTTACAGGGAAATTTCAAACATTCTTGCGTTTAGCAACAAAATTCTCTCGTTCCTCAGCGAGACCGCTGCTATTTCTATTTATGACATCATCCCGCGTCGGGCTTACGTATCGCTGCACGCTTTAAATGGAGGTGACTGAGACGCCTGCACTCGGAGCCATGCCGTTCCGGACCCTGGTCCCGAATAATACCTTTTGTGTACTTGTACCTACCTATCTACTTTCTTGTAGATCTCGAGTTTTACCGAAGCAGGCCATTCTCTTGCGAAACGAAACCGAGTAAATCATTAATTCAAGATTCCCTTTAAGGTAAAGGCCGGCAACTTACGAACGGAATATTAATGTTAACTGATGAAAACCAGGGTTATTCATCTAGCCTTATAAAATCTTTAAATCTCCACGGATTTTATTCAGTAACAAATTTTATTACTATTGTACCTGCTCAAGGTAGGTCCTACTTAATCTAATGAAAGTTTCAAAAATATAGGTATAAAAACACGGGTTAACTTGAGATAAATTTTAATTTAGATAAATACCTTGACGTGCTCTTGAAGAAATTGTTGCTTTCTCTATTCATGAGTTCTGATCTGAATTTGCTCATTTCTTCTTCCATCTTCCTCATTTCGGCGTCGAAGCGCTCCCTTATGCTGGAGAATTCGGTATCGATGACAGAAAAGTCGCCAAGTTTGATGGGAATATTCCTCTTGAGTCCACTGTCAGCCATTTTCACGATGTGTATAAGAGGTTAAACTAAACAAACACTGAAACGTTCTCGTGTATACACGGTTGGTTGTGTCGTTACGCACTCAACGGCAGACAGAGCAGCACTGCGATCATTAGTCGTCGTCGACTCGACTCGGCGCCAGGGGGCCTGCGCACTGTTTTAAATAGCCTCACGTTTGAACGGCATCGTAGTCGCTCGGCGTCACTCTGCCCACACTATGTTTCTCGCTCATTCCACCTCTGCGAAGTCTCGGGCGATGAGCGAACTCCCTCGTCTCAAAGCAAAGGCGCCACGGTGAGATGGCGGTCAAAACTACGTAACGTTATTTATGAATCATTTCATCTGGATTCGTCTCTTCTGTATAAGGGATTCTATACTGATCCTAATTGAGATAATACACTTATTCACGCGATATATTTATTTTTAGTCTCATCTCATTAGGTACAAGATGGTCACCTTGTGACTTGGCGTATATATTATAGGGCGTTATCAATTTATCAACACCGACCTCGTAAATGAGAGTAGGTAGTTCGTGGCTTAACTACACAGCTAATTTTACTATTAACTTCGGTTTGAGTCAGTAAATTGTGTAAATTCGTAGGAATTTCCTATTTTTATTTCGACTAGTCAATCAACATCATGAGAATTTTAAAGTTCTATTATAAAGGTAGGTAGGTACCTACCTAAATCATACAATGGTTTTCTACACAATTATTCATTTAGCAAAATATAGCTTTAATACAGCTAGGTATACTTACTTGTACCTATAATACTTATTAAGGTACTTATATATAAATACATATTATATAATCTCGCTACGACCACAAAATAAATAATAGTTATACTAACTACGACCACTAACATTCGAATAGCACAGCCCACGATAGCGATCTATGTCGCCCGGTTTGAGAGGAACACACCCTGTGAGCAGATAGTAAGTACGCTACATCAAGGAGAAAAACCAAGGACGAGTCACAGAACAGGAACTCCCTCAGATCTCACTGTCGAGGCTGGAATCAACGAGGACGCAGATCTTCAAGTCCTACGTGTTCCTGCTTCCGGTGAAATATAAGGAGATGTTTCTGGCACCCGAATTTTGCCCCGAAGGAATTATCCTCTATTTTTTAATTAATAGGAAGTTTTCAGCGCTTCAGGGAGGCGAGACGAGAAAATAATCCCTCATACCTAGTGTATGCTAATGTTATTTTAATATAAATTAATTTTATGTATGTTAGTCTTTAATGTATATAGATAGCCCCTGGTACTTATAATTTATTATATAGGTAGGTACTATATAGGCCTGAAAAAAAAAACGATTTCTTACAATATCTTTATTTTATTATTTCCTTTCCCGTTCGTTCGAAAGTGAAATTTCCATTGAACTTTAAATTTCCCTTATAGGTAGGAAGGTGTACCATGCTTGCCTTCACTAGTTTGATCATTCGCATTTATACAATGTAAAGGAATTAGAATTTAGTTTGCAATAAGTAGTAGCACCATTTTAATATTGCTCGTGATAAAAGTTATTTAGGTAAATTATATCAGTGTACCAGATAAACAATTATTTCAAAACCCGCGTGTAACCTTGATGTGTAGGTACTTACAATGACTCACAAGTTTGTCATGCTCGAGACAAAAAGATCCAATTATGTACACATCTAGCCGCAAAGTTATATGGGCATCTACGTAGTAAAGTGATCAATATCCATGTACATTGCGTTACTCATTCATATTCTTATTGCTACATTCCCACTACGATTTAATAGAACTCGCGCGAGTTCGCTATCGTCTATGAGCTAAGGTGTTTTTACGCCGACTCAATACGCAAGAACCTTAGTTTCATCTTTTGCCACTTTCATTTTTATCGTCATGCGTATATTATGCGTAAAGACCCCTACATTAGTAGGTGTTAGTCAATGCGTTACAATTCACAAGCCATAGATTCTGGCATAGGTACAAAACAAGCTACTATTTCATAGAATCTTCCTACGCTTCTAACTGGTCCATTTGTAACATTAGTCCTAAATTACTTTTATGATTAATGGAAATGCCAGATCATAGAAAAATATTGTTTCAGCTCTATCTGAGTCACCCGACCGGCGACCGGCGACTGACTGAATTATTACGCCATTTTCTCGACCTCTGTTTTGTCGAGCTTTTGTTAGCTATTTTTAAAGATAACTATTAGAATGGACTAACTACCTACTGTAATTCGTCAGGTGCAATCTGAGCACCAAGCTGTACCTACTGAACAAAACTCCAAATCCTAAACTCGCAACACTAAAAAAGACATTATTATGTATAGGTATAAGACATGTATATAGTATTATAATAATTTTCCTATAATATTGTGCTACGACCGGCTACGAGTTACGCTGAGAAATTGCTACGCTTAGCGTAGCGCGTACTACGACTGATGATAAAATAAAATTTGGATAATTTTTTTTCACATAGTTTTCTCATTATGTTTCAATCCAACGCCGTTCAGCCGTCTCACTTGGCCCGTGCCAAGTGAAGACCGGCCGACGAGAGAGAGAGATAGAGATTGACGACCTCTAAGTATTTTAAACACCCACCGCATCCTTCAACACGTGTTCCTTCCGGCCTCAGCTGTACTCAATAATGTAAACATTACATAGAACGCCTGCGCCCAGCAAATGCTTTCAAAGCTTTTACCCCGCGCACTCTCCGGCCATTTATTAACTCTGACAGCTTTAACAACAACATCGGGGCTATGATAGTTTAATGGGTGTAACGAGAAAGCATTAATGTTCTGTTCTATAAGTAAGTATATTTTTGCTATGTGCCCTAGCTTTATAGCACAGCAGCAATAATAATTTTAAAATTAGGTAGATACTAGGTAAGTACAAAATTAGTTTACCTTATAGTTTTGGTACTTTTATAGCTGCCAGCTGAGGGGGCTTCCGAATAGGTGCAGTGTGTTAAGTTTCATAGGATTTCATATAAAGAATTCTAAAATTCTTTCGTTCGGCTCGGATAGACGTACGTTCAGCTTTAGAAGTCTCCTAGTAGTACGGAATTTATGCACTAGACCTGTAGTCGTCTGCGGCATTTCGGGATTGAGACGTGGACTAACCCACAAATAAACTAGATCCAAAAACACGCTGGGTTTACCCAGAGTACCTACAAAACTACACGACATTATTGTAGTGGTAGGCCCATTTTGCAGGGGGCCCTCTGGGGAAGTACTACACCTTTGCCTGTGTTCTGGTCTGAAATATCTATCATTACAAATTATCATTACACCTTTGCCAGTTATTCATCCGCCAAGCAGTAATGTGCAGTAATCTAACATACATTCACGCCCGAATTTTTCCCGAAGGGGGAGAGGTGTACCCATGACTTGCATCCCATAGTACACCTACTTTTCGCCAGTAGGTATGTTATTGGGCACAGTTCCAGACTCCATAGGCTGAATACTTGTAATAGATTTTTTAGGATTACCTACTCTACACATTTCAAAAACTAAATGTGTGTTTCTTTTTAAAACACACATCTTGTTCAAATTCTTTTTATATTTTGTATATTTTAGGACCATTTTTGGAAATTAACGTTAGTGTTTTAGTCGACCCTTTAAACTGCCAGACAGTTTAATAACCCTTCTAAAAAGTTCTTGAAATTTCTTCATTGGACTGCGCCTGGCGGTGCCATTGCATGATTGCATGTTAAGAATTAGAATAGAAAAACTCATTTGCCCAAGGGGATCTAAAACCTTAATTTGATAGGTAACATAAGCATAAGTGAGTTGGTATTAGAATATTCTTACCTAATAGGTACACAAGCTTTTCTTTAATATGTCTTTCTGCAATGGACTCCTTAATTTGTATCTAAAAATCAACTCAACCTAGTTGATTTTTAGATACAATATTATTTCCTTTTGTCTTTTAGTTGTTCTCGGCGGGTTGGCGCCGCAGTCGAGTTCAGTCTCAAGTTTCGAGCTCAGCGATGGTTTTACGCAGAGGACGCTCATGCTGGATTCCCTCTGGATCTGGTACATAACTCCCAAAGGGGTGAGGCCTATGTCCAACAAAGGACTTCTTACGGCTGAGATGATGATGATGATAACCCTTTTAGCACGGTAAAGTCTTAAACGTGCTTTTAATAGGGTAGGTATTCTGTGCAACATTAGGTACTGGTATAATTCGAGTATATACGAGTAACACTAGTATTCCTGAGTACATACTGAGTATGTTCTGAGGTATGGGAGCAGCACGAGAGGAGTGATATGAACTGTCTCGCTATACCCCTCCCGTACCGCTCAAATACCTCGGAAGGGGCTAGAGCATATATGTATACCAATACATCCAAGTTATTTTAATTTCCCCTTCAGTAATAAATGTGCCATAATTTATGGATGATGTGAACAAGATCTAATTCACACGCCGTCGTTGTGTCGTTTATTGCTGCATCGTCGGTCTTAAACGCATTCATTAAGATGCAGTCGAGATGCGCAGATAAGATGACGCTTCAGTGCTTCAGTTATGGCTAGAATTCTATGATCTAATGCCTTCTTTACATTACGGCAAAATAATAATAAACACGGGGCACTTGTCTAGAGATTTGTCCCGAGGTAGAGACATTTGAGATTGACTTACGTACATTTAAATCGCATTTTGACTCTACAGCCTGTACTCATAATTTCAAAATGATGAGAAAAATAACTTGAGATTGTTGTAATAGATTATAATCTTGAAGTGGTTAAATCGGCCTAGATTATAATGCTACACGATGATACAAAGGTCATTGACCTGCAAGTATTGGCTCATTTAAGTCCGTCCTTTTAATATTATTACTAAGATTTTCACACTAGTAAACCAACAGAAAAATGTTTTTTTTTTTCAAAATCGAATATTGTAGAGCTAATGCTCTACATTACCGTGAGTGCTCATATATTATATTGTTATAGGTCCTACTTAAAACGACATAACCTAGGACGAGTGGTTAATTCGTTCAAGGACTTAACTCATGTGTTTTAAGTAGAAAACGCTCAAACTAGGTTTTAGACAAATCCGATGTCCTTCAGGAACCCAAGTGTCTGCGAGATCGCTTCTACGAGTACATTATGGGTTTAAGCCACACTAAAATCTTTACAAAGTTTTTTTTTATGGAGCAAAGATATAAGTAGATACCTAATGACTAGTGTCACTGACTCTATTATTCTAAGTAGTATCCGGTTAACTGCACAGATAATCCTAATACGATGCCAAGTAAGCCCTGCCATGTAAAGTAGACGGAACATTACGGGATGGAATGCTGATGAAAGCGATAAAACAACCCGCTATTCACATGCCGGCTTAATGGGAAGGAGGACGTTTTTATAATTAACCAGAAATAAAAGCTCTCACACATGTTGGTTAATTAGGTTTTGAATTTACTACACCAGTTAAAAGTATTTCGATCTGATAAATTGTAGCAATATGTTCCCTGAGGTTCCCTGGTAGACGATTCCCCCGAACAGCGAGTCTTTTAGCCACCTACATACCTCGATGCCAATTCGACTAAGTCATAGAATAAGTTATTAGGTACTTAGGTACCTAAGGGATACAATTCAAAGAACAACAAACCATGGAGTAGATAGATAGATAGATAAACACTTTATTGTACACCTTACAGCGAACATATTATGAAAATAAAGTAGGCACAGTTAGTCTGAGGCTAGTACAAGTGGCGGTCTTATCGCTTTTTTTGTTTGCTTAAAACGATTGCTTTCAGACAGACAAAGTACAAATAGAAGTTAAGTAAAAGTAGGTACAAAGTAGAGGGCCAAGAACTAGACTTGATTTCGCTGTGCCTTTACCCTTAGCTAGATTTTAGATGGAGTAATTTTCAGAATACTTATTGAAAACTTTATAAGCCCAGCAAATCTAAAAAGTACCGTTTGACGTTTCATAATGTATTCTTTAGCTTTAAGAGAGAAGAAATAACTTTGCATAGGCCTCTTTCATCTGATCTGTGAGCGTAACTTACTCAATTTCAATAACCTGCGCCGTATAAAAACCATGGAATTATGATTTTTATTACAAGATATACAATTCAAATATAAATTCAAATCCTTCAAAGAAGGTAAAATAAGAACTGCAGACTCTACAGTCTGCAGTTCTACTTCTTAGATTTGCTGGGCTGTAGTTTTTCGCTTCTACGTGCTTATAGTGCATTTATTTTATTATTTTATATTTTATTTATTCTATAGACCATTTATTTTATTTTGGTCGAAGACAGGGGACACGCGTCATCGTAAACTCCATTAAGGTAAACTCAAACTTTTATTTTCTTCTTCATCTCTTGCAACTTGCAGCTTTCTCTTCATCTATATACATAGGTACAGCGGTGCAGGTGAGAGTAGAAGATACTTTAGTATGAATGCAAAGATCGGTCTTAGCGATAAAACCGCCAACTGTTACACTATTTTGTTTAATTTTTAAGATTTATTGTTTTGTGGTGTACCAATAAAGTATTTAAGTATCTATCTATCTATTTAATGCACTTGTGGTACTATACCAGTTAAATATAGTATAGCGTTTAGTAGGTGCAAAGTGACAATAATAAAATACTAATAAGTTCAGTTCGGGTGAATGACACGCCATCTCGGATTAGACCGGACCGGAGTCGTGACGTAACCAAGCTGATACAATACCGAAGCCTTTATTTGGAGTGTTGATTCCTCACAGATATAATAGGTAGGTATACTTATATCTGTCCTATAAGGCGCGATCAATACAAATACAAGGCACGTGGTGACTGGCAATTCGTGTTTTTCCTCCTCGGTTTTGGTAGATATATAGGTAGATACCTATACCTACGTACCTAATTACGTACGTAGGTACCGCTGTGTACTAAGTACAGGTACTAAGGGTTTTCCACACCAAGCGGACACTCCGTCGCCGATATTCGCGGCGGAACGCTATTACATTAGATAGCATTCATCATCCACTGCTAAACATAGGCCTCCCCCTTAGATTTCCATCCAGTCCGGTTGTAAGCGGCCTGTATCCAGCATGCTCCTGCCGTACTTTTCAGATCGTCTGTCCACCTTGTGTTTGGACGTCCTACGTACGTAGATAGCGTTATATCTACATATATAGGTATATGTCATAGGCAGGCATACTCGTATTACGCGGAAAGATCAGTCCGCAATCGCATTTGCAGATTTACCGCAATGGAAGTTCAGCAACGGATTCATGCGTGGTGTGGCGAAGCCCTAACTCTACCAAGATCTAGAACTAATGTCATGGTAGGAAATAAAGTGGGTACTTACCTATTATAATTGGTACTTAGGTACCGTGGTTTATAATGCCTACACACAAAATGCAAATGCAAACCCACTTGAAAGTATGTATTTGCGTAGGTAGGTAAGTATAACCTATATACATGAATTATTAGGTAGGTAATATTATTATTTAATTTTAGCAGTTACTGCTAATTATTTCCTTATAGTTAGTACAAGTTACACAACGGATGTTGTGTGTGATGGTTAAAACATAGCGGAATGATACGGATTATAGTTCGACACAAAAGAGTAGAAAATAATGGGGGCGCCACTGTCTCTTACAAGAGTAAAAACAATTTAATCAACACATAGACTTTAAATTAGTTCCGTTTCTACTCTTTTGTGTCGAGCTATACCTACATGCATTTCATGGCAGTTCCACCTCGTATACAATGGGTCTCTTTAGCCCCTTGAGTAACAATCTAGGCTTTTTTTTGTTTTATGGTAGTGAGTGACAAGACGAGCAAATCAGGTGCCTGATGGTAAGCATCATTATTGCCCATATCAGACACAGTGCCACACAGTGTTTTAAAATTCAAAATTCTGCGCGGAACTGCACGCTGCACCCGCCTGTTACACTGTTACCCGTTGGCACCTTTTATTTTCTAATCCGTCCCATCCAGTCACATTATGCAACAAGTGTTACTCGATGGGAATTTTTTTTCCTAACGTGTCACACTGTGACTCGTTTAGTGTAACTCGTTGGGAACCCACCCACCTGTCACCCTGAGATATGAGTTGTTGAATCTTATCATGCCCAGTAACTTTGCTGGTAACATTGCCCTTCATACCGAAACACAGTAATGTTTGCACATTACTGCTTGCGGATGAATAACTGGCAAAGATGTAGTACTTCCCCAGGCGGCCCCCTGCAAAAGAGGCCTACCACTACAAAAATAGGTAGACATAATAAGTAGGCGCCTACCTACTGCCTACCGAATTGGTTGCCGCTACCGTACCCTTATTTAGTATGGATCTAATTTAAATCAACAGAACCAGTTCATGATGTAGTCTTGTTATATAATAGATACACAAATACTACTTATCTATTATTTTGATGAACTTGTTATACAGGGTTACTCCCCACTTGCCTTGCATGCTTTCTCACAAAATAGGTTTACCTACTTACATTCATAACATTACATCCATGTCCATCCATAATATTATACATACCAGCGAAATTATTGGGCATGACGAGTTTCAACTAATATCTCAGGGTGACAGGCGCAGTGCAGTGCCGTGCAGAATTTTGAATTAAAACGCTGCGGGTGGCACTGTGTCTGATATGGGCAATCATGGTGCTACCATTAGGCACCTGATTTGCTCGTCTTGTCACTCACTATCATAAATAAACCTACGCTGTGATTATAAAACTTTAATAGAATACAGAAGATAAGCTATGAGCTCATGGTTTCTACGCCGATTACGTAGCAGTTAGCAGTACCTAACTCCGTTCAAGGTTGCCGGTTGTCACAGACCAGGTGGTAAGCGGAGCGGAAAGCGGAACTAAGTCAGACTTCATCCGCATTTTTCCTCCCATGCCTCTTGAGTCTAAAGTTTCGACGCTATTTGATATGCCCACATGCATGATCTCATATACGTAGGTAGATAGCTATGTATGCCGACCCGACCTACTCGTGACGTTACATTGTATACTTAGTTGGACTAATAAGGAGAGGTGGCTACGTTGTATTACAACTCAGAGATATCGTTTACTTAACGACCTCCATTTTTCGAGTTTCGGCGATTTGAGCCAAGGTAGCACTGATGAATGACGTAAAATTCTTATTGTCCTATAGCCATCGACAGTTCAACCGAAGACGAGTGCTGCAATCAGTAGCGCTTGAGAATAAGTATTATGTCGTAGGTATCAGAGGGATTCATTTTGTGTTCCAAATATGCATTAGGCATCGTCAATCACCATAGCTCCTTTGTGTGTTTAAAATGTAATTATAATTACCTATATTACTTATTTATCATTCAGGGAAAAAACATGTCTCACTTGATTTTCTTTATCTCAGATAAGTACTTGTATCGGCCTCACTATTTTTTTTATGATACTGAATGACAAGACGAGCAAATCAATTGCCTAATGGTAAGCATCATGATTGCCCATACATCAGACACATTGCCACCCAGTGTTTTAAAATTAAAAATTCTGCGCGGCACTGCATTGCGCCTGTCACCCTGAAGCCGGGTCCGCAGCGGCATGTTTTTGTGTTACCTAACACAATAACATGAAAAGTGGGCGTGGCTTTGGTGTCATATAACAAAATATTGTTATATAACACGCTAACACGTTATCCGTCGCGGATGGAAAACATCCCCGATTTCTCCTGCGGGGGGGGTTCGTAGTTCATTTTTTGTTAGCGCTCGTGCCGTCAACATCTCTGCTGGATATTTGAAAATCATAATCTCCTTTTGTAGCATACAATATTGAGCAATTTTCTATTATTTAGAGACTGTAGCATATTGTGAGTCGGAATCAATGGATTTTAAAAAAGAAATCACTTGCCCTTGTACGGAGCTTATTTTGGAAAATGATAATTGCTAACAAAAACATTTTCGGTGTCAAGTCGCTGTGGACGAGTTGTTATTTATCACGGTTAGATAAAAACGTTTTGTTACTAACATTTAGCTGTAGATCCGACTTGAGATATTAGTTGTTGAAACTCGTCATGCCCAGTAATTTCGCTGGTAACATTCCCGTTCAGATCGGAACACAGTAATGTGTGCACATTACTCTGCCCTCCCGAACATAAAGTGCAGTAACAGCAAAAACACGATTTTGAGAAAACCGCGCGTAAAGAGTAGAAACTAAAAAAAATGCCAAAATATCTAACTAAATAATATCTTCTGTGCAAAGTAAGAAACTATAGGTAAAAAACCATAACTTTTTATGTTGTTAGATTAATTTTGTTTTAAAATACAATAACTATAGCCATTTAATGTTTTTGGTCCCTCTTACTACAAGTTATAAAAATAAATAAACCGTTGGAAATCTAATTAAAATGCAGTAAATTTTACTCTTACTGCACTTTCGACAGCGACATGTAATTTTTTACTAACTAAAGTGCAGTATTAGTGTGAAAATACTGCAGTTTATAAGGTTTTTATAAATAAAATACTTAAGTTCTCTAAGTGTAGTAAAATAAAAATACCTCTAAATTTATTAAAATTTTGTATTTCTCGCATAATAATTAAACTTAAATGCTACATATAATACTGAAATTATTTAACGAAACATTGTTCTTGAATGTACGTTTAAAATTACCAGTTTTTTTGACAATCTTAACAATAAATACAACAATAAAAATAATATAATAATCAGAGTCACGCGTAATCACAAATCTACGAATTAGTATGTATGTGATTATGAATGATTCTGATTATGTATTAATGAATATATTATTTAAATGCAAACAAAATTAACTAAAACATAAAATTTTACTTCTTCACTAAATCCGTATTCATTTCTTACAATATAATATCAGAAGTCAGAACATTGGAATGCAGTAACATTATAAAATCTATCCTTCATTAAAATTTAACTTTAGCACAATATCATATCAATTATCATATTATGTTCTATTTAAACCCACCATTTTTTGCCAAATTCATGTCCTTCGAGGTAATTTCATGCATCCAGATAGATTTTTCATTTAGCTGTTTTTTCAATTTTGTAGAATGGCTTATTGGTTCAGCCGCAGATGCAGCCGCTGATGTAGATGCAGTCGCTAGTGGTACTTAAGAATGTAATCCCGGTGATAAGGACTTGTTGTTTTAAGCCTCTGCACCATCATTATAACTTAACCTGCAATATTTTACCTACATTAGTTAAACCTATTCCTAATGGCTAAGTTACTACACATGTATATATTTAATATCAAATGTTTAATGAATAACTAGTTTTTATTTCCACTTGAATATCTCATAAAATACATTAAGGAATATCGCTAGACAAAGAATGAAAACAAATTAGTGATTATATTGTATATAAAAAATCCCGACCCTATCTCTATAACATAATCGTGTTAAAATTATTTAATCCAATATGCGTCTAAGATCCCTATCACAGCCTTTAGCTAAGAACCATTTCGATCACGTTAGCTTTCAAACGAAGAAAACCTCATCTAAATGGGTCCAATCGTTTTGGAGCTGCGATACCACAGACAGAAACACAGATACTCTTTCACTCTATTTTGTGCGTTGGGAATCAATAAAAAAATACCTTGATAAAAATTGCAAAGTGTTATATCTGATCTTCATAACACATAGCTAGTAAGAGTAAATAATTAAAAATCACGGCTGCTCTGCCTAAAGCGAAAGATTTACACATTTGAAATCGCCATGAAGCCACTGTATTGAATTTTTTTGTAACAAAATAAAGCTCGGGATGATGTAACGATTCTAACGAAACCTGTCCCATATTATATAATTATGGTGGTGAAATAAACTCACATACATACATGGACATGAAACTACAAACATTGGTACAAAATTTATAATACATACTTTCTAAAGCAAACTTTGAAACCTGTATTCAGTCTGCTTACTGTAATTTCTATTAATTAATTACACAACTTAAATTGGTATAAACAAATAAAAAGAATATTTAGTTAACAAACACTTACCTCAGCGCTTTCCAATCAATTACACAGCACCACGTCAGCGACGTCAGCGACGCAACTGACAGAACTTAGTGCATTATTTTGCAGTATTGTGCGAGCCCGGTTTAATTACGTATGAGGTTACCAACTAAAACGCAATATTAGGGAATATTACTTGTCTTTCGCTACATTAGGGTAGCATGAATCCATGGATTAAACTAACTAATATGCAGTAAAATATGTAAACACTGTAAATTATTTAGTTTTTTACAAAGTACTATATACAGACTAACAAGTTAAACTGCAGTAATAATTTTTTAATACTTCCTTTTATTTGGTTTTGTACAGGATTTATAAAATTCCACACAAGTTAAAGCGCAGTATTTGTCGTATGTACGTACTAATACTGCACTTTAATTGGGGATACATATAAAAAGCATTTTTTTTAAGCAACTGCAGTAAAATCAACTTGTATGGAGGCAAATAATACTGCACTTTAATATGTTTATTTCATCTTCTAAATAAAACTACCACCCAAAGTGTTACAAAGTATGATGAAATACTGCATTTTAGCTGGGGAACTCAAAGAAATCATATGTAGTAAGTATTTTACTGCAATTTAGCCGGTAAACCCTGTATATTTTTTATAAATTTGTCTTTTTTTTGCAATTTATAAATTCGAAAAATATTTTTTAAAAATACTTCTAGTGGTTATTTTACCAAAAAAACTTAATTCACTTATAGGGTTTGAAATAGGGTTTCTTAATTTATATTTAACTCAAAACTAACCAAATGACTATTACTGCACTTTAAGCTCGGCAGGGCAGTAATGCTTGGCGAATGAATAACCGGCAAAGGTGTGGTACTTCCCCAGGCGGTCCCCTGCAAAGAGGCCTACTACTAGTAACTAGTCATGTACCTATGTAAGGGACTAATTTAACACCACAGCTTAAGTAGGTAGCATAATGTAGGCGAACTTCAGCCTAAAGTAGCCCTACATAGAATTATGACGCTTAGAAGGACAGTTCAGAACAAATTTTCGTTCAATTTTGAAGCAACTTTCAAATTGACGTGTCAGTAAATGTAACGTTTTTACTGCCGCATGCACCCACACTCGGGCGAATTATATATACCAAGTGATTAGACATTTTCCCACTGAATAGGGAATATAAACTTTATATTCCCTATTCAGTGCATTGCCCCAAAAAGCGAGGAATTATTATTATTATTTAAAAACTGTTCCTTTTCCCATTTTGCCATAAGTTTGAATTATAACAAAAATTATTGTTCCCGTAAAGGCTGAATCGATTTTGACGGGAGTTTAACTGAAATTCTAAAGCATAATATTATACTTACTTTTATTTTCGAAAAACCCTTAAGGTTTCGTGTGAAATAAAATCCTTGTTCATTTACCTACCTATATTTATTTACATAAACTTCCTCGGTGGCGTAGGGGGCGCAAGCTCGACTGTTCATCAAGGGGTCCCGGGTTCGATCCCCAGGTCAGGGTACGTTTAAATACTGGATTTTTCCATTAGGAATTATCTCATTATCTGTCTGGAGTATGGAACTGTACCCGGTAGATGGCAATAGGTTCGCCCCCTATTATAGCTCGACACAAAAGAGTACAAACGGAACTAATTTAAAGTGTATGTGTTGATTAAATGGTTTTTACTCTAATAAGAGACAGTGGCGCCCCCATTATTTTCTACTCTTTTGTGTCGAACTATACATGTGACCAATAACATACTGGCAAACATACTGTGCGAAACTGGGGTACCTACTATGGGACTGAGTCCACCTTTGCCTATCTTTTCGGGAAAAAGGCGTGATTTTATGTTGAGTCAGTAACCGTAACCGTAACGGGTAACCACTCTACTCCTGCACCGGGGCAACCAGTGAGCCTCCTGCGCTATTTACGTATGGTGGTGGGCGGGAATGGGCCTTCCGTGTCCTCTCTCACGTTCGGTAGGCGTTCGAGCAAAGAATAATAACTTCAAGAAATAATAACTTCACGAAACGCCCTTCCAAGCCCTTGGAGATGTGGAGGATGATTCTCCGCTCGTCTCCATGCAGAATTCCTTCCGTGCGGTGTGGACCGGAGAATCTGAATCCTGGGGCCCGGGCAACGGATGCGGGGGTATCCGTTGCCCACCTAAAGCGCCTGCGAGGAGGCGCGCGCGTTTCCGCACGCCCCTTGGAAGGATTGGGATGAAGGAATTACCTTCACCCCACCGTGGCGGGGTCCTCCATGGAGGACTAAACGCCGTCGTGGCCGCGGATGAGAGCTTTGGCGTGCCCGCAGCTCCGACAAATGGCGTCGCGACGGAACACCCCGGGGTTTTAGTGGGTATACCCGCCGGCAACGTACTGACGTACGGCGCTGTGCCCTGCGCTCCCCCGGGTGCGGGTGGTATGCGTCACGCATTTTTCCCCAGGCAAAAAATGCATCATCAAGACAACCCCAGAATATAATAAATTAAAATGTACTACCTATATAATCTTTCTTTCAAGTCGAAAGCAAAATGGTAGGTAGTGTGCTCAGCAAATATTAGTCATACCTGCATCACATTGTTTTAAATTACTTTTATCACTCCACTTCTGTGATAAGCACTATACTATTATTGATAACATGTTTCTTATCATAAATCACACAATATCTTGAAGAATATATATTTATTTCTTAAATACAAAACAAGTTAATGTGCATAAAGTAATTATACTTTAAAGAAAACAGGGTCCCATGAACCATGACAATGAGGGCAAGCGTTGGTCCCATGCAACATTCAATACCAGCAGAAATGCTATATTTCTTCATCATAATGTACGGACAGATTATGTAGGCTGTTTAAGGGCTATGATACACATGAGTGTAGCTGACACAGTTGCATAACAGCTCCTGGCATGTGCCACCTTACTCTGATGTGTATGCTAAAAGTACGAATAGACAATCAAACTTTGTACAGCCATACCATTGTACTACTTAATCTGTGAACTGTATCATTTGGTACATTCATGCCACACAATCGAACCGTTTTCATGTGCAAGCGACCATACCACCATACCAAGAAAAATAATATTCGCCAGACGATTAAACATGGTATGGTGGCGAACCAAGTTCAGGTCACAGATTAGTAGTACAGTGCTACGGGCGTCTCATGTTCGATCGTCTATTCATAGTATAACTGGTATGCCTGTAACTTCTACAAGACGATAACAAGCATACTATTGTTCCATTTTACATGTGTATCATAGCCCTGAATAATGTAAGCTGGTGGCCAGTACAGGCAACTTTCTATTGTTTAAATCATTGTCTACAAACATGTAACTTTATTCTAGCAAAAGTGACAAATACATGAAGAACAAGTTAATGTTGTCTACTGAAGAAAAGCTCCATCACTTCAATATACTAGAAACCAAACATAAAGGCTCATGCACATTAGGGCAGGCTGAGTCACATCACATATCTAAAATCCGCCTAAATCACTTTCATTCATTTTATATGAACTATATCGTACACTACAGCGGGCCACACCAAGCCTTTAGTAGGATCTCTTTAGATGACATTCAATGCAGTACATTGAGAAGTTGTCACTCTTGTGGACTTCCAAAGAATCATGAGATAATAAAATGGCTAATAGCCTGCTATGACCATCAGTTTACAAATATAATGAACAGCCAACTTATGGTATAATATAAAACACTAACATAATATCCTTAACACCAACTAATAAGTGCAGCACATGAATACAAATTAATATTAAACATTTAAATGATCCATAATCACTTATGTACCAATACCTATTATAACACTTGAAGATTTTAACATACAATAGAATTTCATATAAAGTACATATAAAGACAGGTATATTATAGGCACATAGATAGTATGATACATGTCCTGATTTTATACAAAATAATGCTTACAATAAATGGTATACAAGTAATCCTAAGTTATATTTCCAACATCAAAATAGTAATATATCCGGTCATTTTATTAAATAACAATAAATATAACATTTATAGAAAATTGTGTAACAATATCAGTTCTGCATCAACCAGGCCAATACAATTAATTTACAATTTACTAATTAAGTAATTAAATTCTAGATAGAAGATCACTATGTAATCCTATATCAGGTTGGCCTCTTCACAGATAGTAAATATTACAAAAATATTGTTATATCAAGATGTTATCATATAATTTGTGTAATGCAATTGGCTTTCAATAGTAAACCGTTTATTTTAGAAAATTTGTAGACAAATATCAAAATGTTTATTTATATCTAGAAAGATTTACAATCTCAAATGTGCGTTTCAATAATCATGTTGCAAATTGCAATTAATCATATAAATTGCAGTTTCAGTCATTTTGTAGCGATGTGTTGTTTGTTTTCAGATAATCTAGTGGATAACCCATTTGATGAACCATCTTTTCAATGGTTCATTCAATGCAATTGAAGAAGCTCAATTCTTATTTTGTGGTTTGCAAAGGTGGCTTAACACAGCTATAATGTGTAGGAAGAGGGCTCTTCCTAAGTAACATTGATGGTCTAATTGAATGGAGGAAGTTGAATGTGTTAACAACTTATATTATAATAGTTCAATTTAGTGAACCATTCTTACTAGAGCTTACTCATCCATGATTTGAACTGCTGTTTTACAAACAACACAGCTATTTATGTCTTTGAATGTAGAGTAACGTTTGTTAGTAAAATGCTTGTGAGTAGATAAATAGTTATCATCTCTAATCCACCCATCAATAAAACATTTAGGGGTTGGCTGGAGCTGCAGTCACTTGAGATGTAGTGGAACTAGATGAACCGCTTGTAGCCCACACTATGATAATAATAAGTAGGATAGCGCCAATAGCACCAATTATAATCATCATTTTCAAGTTCTGCCACCAGTACTTCCGCTTCAGTTTACCAGCCTGTTGCTCAAACTGTGCCGCGCCGTGTTGCAAGGCATCTGCGCGATTATCTAGCTCTGATAGTTTTTGATCTCGCTCTAATACTTTCTCAACATTTACGCGCATAATGCCGACGACTTCATCGACTTTAGCCTGAGTTTGTGCCAACCGCTTGTCACTCACTCTAGGCGCTGAGCTCCCTTGGTCTTCCATAATTGCTAGAACTTTTACTGTTGGGCCACTTAGTTAAAATAATTTACAGGATTAAAATTTTATAGGCCAGTGCAAATATTGAAATCAGTCACGAACACGAATTTCACAATCACAAAAATATGGCTGGACATTGGACAATCTAAGTTTTTTCGAATGACGTGCGAATGACGAAATTATACAATTATTTCTGACGTTTGACGTTAGTCACCTTTTTTTATCGTAGAGATGATAGAAAAAATATTATTCTACACCAATCAGAGACTAGACTTTAATACGTCATGTTTAACATCCAATCACAATATTTAACATGATCTCAGGTTAGATGTGATTGGATAGAAAGTAATCAATATCCACAGATTAAGCATCGCTGTGGACTGTGAACCACAGATATACATCACAGTGATTCATTATAATTACTAGCCGTGATCCAGCGGTTTTACCCCCCCCTCTTATTACGGACATCAATAGAAGTGTGGAAAACGTAATCCGGTGGTATTACGAACATGCAATCGCGTAACAACAGCAGTAAATTTTGCTGTCTAACATTATTTTTTGCATGCCGTTTGGCAGCAGACTTAAGCAGCAATCAAACGCTTTCCACACGTCTACTGCTGTTCGTAATAAGGGGGCTGCTCTATATATTATGAGGAATGAGGTGTAAGGTATAAGGGTCACGGGTCAATGGACATAGATCGACGACCTGTCACATTTCACATCTAGAATCGACGGCCGATCAGACTCAAAACAATAAAATAATACAATAGTTCAAGTAAAAAAAGAAGGGATGTATGCGTCATGCGTGCCGTCATGTTTGTAATTTAGGGAGCTTGCTTACTTTGGTGCTTCATTTTTTTTATAGGATGCCAAATCAGTCGCTTTAAAGATAATGTTGAAACGATTTCATGCGTCTTTGATATCATTATTGAATCACGTCAATTCAATTCAATTCTTATTTTGTGACTTGTGAAAGTGAAAAAAAAAACGTCAGTTTTTAAACAAAAAATAGGTCATACTTACAGATTACACAGACAAAAGACGCGTCTTGTAACACCTATCTTTTTCGAAATAAATAATTAATTAATAAATAATTATCAGAATCAAATTCAGATAACACTCTTATTGATTGATACCACAATACAGAAAATTAACAATATTTTAAAAAACTAGATCGTGAGTGCTGATATTTATTGCTAGCAAATATATGAACCGTATGTCGCCATTAAAAACAAAAAACATTCCATTATTCGTCTGTTTTTTATCTGTGGTTGTTTCATGTTTCCATATTCCTTTTCTTTTTCTTGGTTTTGGAGTTGATTTGCTAGAACACTCCACGAAAATTCAATTTTCTAGAGAATTTCAGTAACATTTACAAAATGGTAAGAAACAACGTATTATTTACTAGCTTGACTTTGTATTCCATGTGTAAATTTGGTTAAAAAGGTGTTATTTTTCGAGTCAGACCAAATCGTCGTAACCGGTGTTGGATCGCTCGATTCAGGCACGTGTGGATGATTAAAAATTTTGAATCTTCAGGTATCCCTAAATCCCATTAGAATTCTGAAAAATGAAGCTGAAGAAGAAAAGGCCGAAGTGGCTCGTATGTCGAGTTTTATTGGTGCAATTGCTATTGGCGATCTTGTGAAAAGTACGCTGGGGCCGAAAGGCATGGACAAAATTTTAGTGTCAGCGGGCAGGAATGCTGGTCAAGTGAGTAAACTCACTAATTAATTCATATTTTGATATGTTGTATTTGATTTATACATGGCTCTATGTTATGAGGACAAGGAGTATATTTATTGACTAACCTCCTCCAGGTTGAGTAAATTATCAAGCCACACAAATTGTTTACATCATTAACGGCTATTATAATCTAAATGTCTACTTAAGGAATAGAATTGCACAGCAATTCAACATTAATACTGATAGATAAAGATACTCCATACATTATATTAATATGATATACCTGCTCATAACTACTAATACTTTAATAATGTTTATATACTTTAAAACTATATTAATACACTTGTAAAGAAATAATATATAGGACACAAACTATTTGAATGTGTGAGCCTCATAACAAAGAGGTTTCCTCCATAAGGTTGTATGAACAAGTTCATCTATACCTGTCTGTTCAATGCAGTTTCCTATTTGCTAACTCATCATAAGAGAGCCTTTACATCTTTCTAAACTGTGTTCATCTTTTAAGCCCACATAATCCATGACTCTGTGAGAAGTTTCCTAAGTGTATATTCCAGAAAAACATTAATTTACTGTGAATAAATTGCATTTGAAACCAGTATACCTACTCTGCATCTATTTATCTTTGGCACGGATAAATAAATATGGTATAATGTCTTTCCTTAACTAGGTGGCAACCGACAAATTCCCCTTACAAACATATTACTTAAATCATAGCATATTTCCAACATTCAATCATGTTATTCGAGATGGGATGCTAGTTATCTAGCTTCCTAATTATATTTAAATCCAAAATAGAAGTACTTTGGACTGGAATAAGATAAAACTCATAATTATAAGTATTTTGGATTAAAATATAATTAGGTATCTATAGAACTAGTGTCCCATACCAAATAACATCATTGAATGTTGGAAATATGCCCTGCTTTTAAACAATTTAGGTAATATGTCCAAAATACCTCAGTGCCTCAAGTTGAAGGTCATCGACCAGTGTGTGTACCAGTGATGACTTACAGATCTGAAACGTGGTATCTGACTGCGGGCCTTATCAGCAGGCTCAAAATACCGCAACAAGCTATAGAGAAGGCTATGCTCGGGATTTCTCTGCGAGATCAGAAATGAGGAGATCCGTAGACAAATGAAAGTTACCGACATAGCCCAACAGATTAGCAAGTTGAAGTGGCAATGGGCAGGGCAGATAGTACATAGAACTGATGGCCGATGGGGCTGTAAAGTTCTTGAACTTTCTTGACCACGGACTGGCAAGCACAGAGTAGGACGTCCACCCACAAGGTGGACAGTCAATCTGATAAGGACAGCAGGAACACGCTAGAGGCAGGCCGCTTACAACAGGACTGGATGGAAATCTATGGGGGAGCCCTATGTTCACCAGTGGACGTCTTATGGCTGAGATGATGATGATGATGATGTATTACATTTGTATGGGGAATTCGTTGGTTGCTGGCCTGTTAAGTTTTATTGTATGTTATTATTGAAGGTATGTATAATTTGTAGGTGGAAGTAACAAATGATGGTGCTACAATCCTGAAATCAATTGGTGTAGACAACCCTGCAGCTAAAATCTTGGTAGATATGGCCAAAGTTCAGGATGATGAAGTTGGTGATGGAACTACATCAGTCACAGTATTAGGTGAGATTAATAGAAATAATTTCTGGCTGAAAAGTGGGGCAAATGAAAAACAGCATAGAAATATACCTGTATTATATTAGGCCTCTAGAGGCTTTCATGAACATTTCTTATTCAATCATACCCACCCTGAAAAAAGCTATGCTACGGAGCTACAAAAATTGTTTTAATTATTAATACTGAAAATTCAACTGATAATGTTTTAATACATTTCAAGCATGTTGTGGGACAGCTCTGTTATACACCTAGTACAAATCTTTGTTCTCCTATACATATGATTCTAAAACTATAATAATAATTGACAGAGGAAGCACAACACACAAGAAGAGCAGAGACGCTTTTCTTGTTTAAACTTGGGCAAAAATACTTAAAAATTTCTGTTCATCCAGAAGTTCTCCTCTAAATAGACGTAGTAGGTCACAACTCTTAACCGTTTATCATAAAATTTTGTAAGCAGATTCAATCATTGTATAGATTTATTTTATCAATTCCTGTGTCACATTAAATCTGGTACTAGCAAGATCTGCGGCTCACAGAGATTGGTTATTGTTTTTGGTATAATGTTTTTTATAGTTTTAAATTGTGAGCAATACACCTGAATAATATAGTTTTATTATAATTTAAATGTCATATTCTAGCTGCTGAGCTGCTCCGTGAGGCAGAAAAGTTGGTGGAGCAGAAGTTGCATCCTCAGACCATTATTGCTGGGTGGAGGATTGCATTGAATGCCGCCCGTCAAGCCCTGGCTGACGCCAGCTTCGACCACCAGAAGAACTTCAATGAGGCTGCCCTTAGAGCTGACTTGGAGAACATTGCTCGCACCACACTCAGTTCTAAGATTCTGTCTAACCACAAAGAGTAAGCATTTTGCATTATAATGCCATAAGTACATTTTCTTGATATGCAGTTGTCCTGACACATCAATTATTTTTTATCTACAAGTTTAACTGTAAAACTCTCTTCTGCCTGCTCTATATTAGTCATAGTAATAGTTGTAATACCATCGGAAGTTGTTCTTCCCTTAGAAAAAAAAAAGCCCTTCAGCCCTTAGAAAAAAGCTGATAATCTTCAAGCAGCTTAACAAATTTCATGGGACATAGGCTAAGCACACTTTTGATCAGGTTTTATTACAAACCAAAAAAAATCAAGATCGGTCCACTTGATTAAGAGCTACGATGCCATAGACAGAAACACAGATAAGTAAAACATCTAACACCCCTTTTTCGTTTAGGGGTTAGTCTATTTCTTTAAGAGCTATGATGCCACAGACAGACACATAAGTAAAACATCTAACACCCCTTCCTTTTTCGGTCAAGGGTTAGTCTATTTGTTTAAGAGCTAAGTTGTCACAGACAGACACACAGGTAAGAAAACATCTAACACTCCTTCCTTTTTCGGTCAGGGGTTAATTAAATTAAATGCCCTGTACTAGTAATCTACTGTCAGCCTAGAAGTGTCACCATTGGCCATTTGGTGCATCACAATATCAATATCCATTTCTTCATGACACTGCTCTTTTCTTATCTGTCTTTCCACAAAAATTATCTTGGTAATATCTCATTTCAATAAGAATGTATGGCAACGTAACATCATCCCTTTTTCCTGTAGTGTTAGGTAGTGGTGGCACCTACACTATACCAGTAAAGTTTTTCTTAAGTCCCATATAATAGGGGACAAGCAAAGTATGACAATAATAATTTAACTGTTTCCAGGCATTTCACAAAGCTGGCTGTAGATGCAGTGCTCCGTCTTAAGGGTTCTGGCAATCTTAAGGCTATACAGATCATTAAGATATCTGGTGGTCTCTTAGAAGAGTCGTTCCTGGATGAAGGATTCCTTTTAAATAAAAAAGTGAGTTTTACATATCAAAATGACGTTTGTATCAAAACTAAGTATCGCCAGACCCCCGTCACTCCATACAATCGGCCGCGCGCAATAATAGCCTGCTATTACTACGTAGAAAACAACGTGTGTACACGCGTCAAATGTGTGCGTAAGTACGGTCGTTACTGGCATGTGGACTGCCTGGTCGCAGGCGACATGAAATGGCGGGGGGAGGAGAGTGTCTCTTCTTTATGAAGTAATCGTTAGTATTCTTTGGTATAGCTTCCAGTACTTTCAGTATCACTTTCTGGTCGTCTACCCATTAGCAGAAATTCATGGTACAGTGTAGTTTAAAAAGTGCGTGAAGCTCTCTTGCTTAAATAATAATATCCCATATTATTATTTAAGCAAACCAACTTCCATACATGGTCATCTGGTCCCAAACTAGGCTAGAAGCCTGTATGTACTATGGTAACCAGATGACTGATATACATACTTATATTCGCTTATAACACCCAGATATAGATCAAACAGACATGTTCATGCACAGAAATGCTTGACCTGGCTGGGGATCAAACCCGGGGCCTGCGGCACATAAAGCAGAGTTACTACCATCTGAGCCAACCAGGCTGTCAAACCTTTTTACAGCTTTACCTTGTTACACACTTACCTAATTTTCCTCTATATTTATTGGAATACTCTATACTTTGTTAGCAATAGTAGTCAATTTAACTCGTTTTTATAGGTGGGAGTACATCAACCTAAACGCCTGGAGAACGCCAACATTCTAATCGCCAATACACCCATGGACACGGACAAAATCAAAGTGTTTGGATCCACAATCAAAGTAGACTCAATGGCCAAAATTGCTGAACTAGAAGTTGCCGAGAAAGAAAAGATGAAGGACAAAGTCAACAAGATCCTGGCCCACAAATGCAATGTTTTTATTAACAGGTGAATAGAATTTCAGTATAATTGAGGATTATAATGTAGTCTGTAATCCTACTAATAATGCGATTGTTTGTGAGGATGGATGGATGGATGGAAGTTTGTTACTCTTTCACGCCAAAAACTACTGAACCGATTGGGCTGAAATTCGGTATGTAGATAGTTCAAACCCTGGAATAACACAGAGTACTTTTCCCCCCGATGTTCCCACGGGTGAAACCGCGGGGCGCAGCTAGTCATAACATGATTTCAATTTATATTTAGCTTCAGGTTGCCTCTCTTTCTGTCGCGTATCTCCTGATTTTCCCGTTTGGGGTAGGCGCCGCGTTCCCGTATGGGGTAGGCAGAGACTTTATTTCTCCACTAGCTAGGATCTGATATACGACTTCGCTTCTTCCACCATCTCATTCCTCATACATGCTTGTCGGTTGTTGGTACAGTACGATCGTTTTATCTTGGCGAGTCTGGACATTGGCTCCGCGAACTTTAGCGCATGTAAACTCGTAAACTGATATTTTTATGATTGAATTGAACTGAACATTACATTTACAATATAAATTTGTTCGTATATATTTGTTTATCTAGCGATCCGACGAAACGAATTTTAGAATTCTTTGTATGAAATCCTATGAAACCTTGCAATCCTGTCCAATTCAGACGTTTCGACGCGGACATTTGTGTTTTCATAGAATTGCATATAAAGAATACTAAAATTCGATTCTTTCGGCGTTTTCGACTCGAATAGTGAAATGAGCGTCCTTGAGCATGCATATCTTTGATGTGACAAATGTGACTTATAAAGGATGTCCTTAAATTTGTAGACAACTGATCTACAATTATCCTGAGCAATTGTTCGCGGACGCGGGTGTGATGGCGATCGAGCACGCTGACTTCGACGGCATCGAACGGCTCGCGTTGGTCACCGGCGGCGAAATTGTTTCCACCTTCGATTCCCCTGACAAAGTCAAGCTTGGACATTGCAAACTCATTGAACAGGTAAAATGAACTATAGCAGTTATTATTATTATTAAGTCCAATGTGTTATTATCAATTTATTACCACCTCTTACCAAAATTTACCAAATCGATGTTTTGTATTCCCCTGTTTCCTCTGAATATCATTAACTTATTTGATACATTTATATTCTGATATTTGGAATATAAATTAAACTATGTCCCTATCATTATATTATTTTATTTTATAAACACTTTTGTAGTGAAAGTCGTAATCACACGAGACAACTAAGACTTTTAGAAAAAAAAAGCCAAGAGTTTTTAAATGAAACTAAAATGATGTCGACTTAGTTTACTTCACAATGAAATATCAGATTATTTTTAGAATTTTATTTAGAAAGGTTTAATAATATTCAGAGGATTCAGGGGAATACAAAACATTGAGTTGGTAATTGTTTTCATAGGATAGTGTCAAAATTCTTGTAGCTATACACTCTTTATGAATGGTTATAGCTAGTTGAAACTCTAAATCAATGTTCCTTGGCTGCTCATATTTTGCTACTCCAAAAGATGAGCACCTCTTATTTCAGGTCTGTCACAGTTGAAACTAAGAAAAAGCCAAGGAACATATCTTTTATTTCGAGTTTATCCATTGTTGATCGATTGACTTATGGTGTAGTAAATATCAAATATAATTTAATTTTCTCACAATTGTAGTGTGAAAGGTGGAGTGAAACACACAGTGCTAAAACCCATTAAAACTCTGCTTCTATTTACTCGGTGCCTGCCTCGGTGGCGTCGAGGGCGCATGCTCGACTGCCAATCAAAAGGTCCCGGGTTCGATCCCCAGGTCAGGCAGTGTTAAATATTGGATTTTTCCATGAGGAATTATCTCAATAACTGCCTGGAGTCTGGAACTGTGCCCGGTAGATGGCAATAGGCTCGCCCCCTATTACATGGGACCAATAACATACTGGCGAAATGTGGGTGTATCTACTATGGGACTGAGTCCTGGGTACACCTCTGCCCACCCCTACGGGAAAAAGGCGTGAATGTATATTTTATGTTTATGTTTCTATTTACTCCTGCGCTAAAGCTCTGGAGCAAAACTACCTCGTATAAGTGGGTATCTTGCCCCTTGTATAACAATCGACTATTCAACCCAGGTGCTGATCGGAGACGAGTGTCTGATCAGATTCTCAGGCGTAGAGCTGGGGTCTGCGTGTACAGTAGTGATCAGAGGCGCGACGCAACAAGTCATCGACGAGGCGGAGCGATCTCTGCACGACGCTCTGTGCGTGCTCGCCGCTACGGTGCGGGAGCCTAAGGTTATCTATGGAGGAGGTTAGTATCAAGGATCTGGAAATCTCTATATTTAGCGGCCTTGGGCAGTGAATTATAATCCATACAGGCTGCCACAATAGATCAGCAATGGTTGAAGCAGCTAAAGTCACTGCACAGTGTTGCTCGCTACATTACTTAAGTTGAATTCTTGAATATGGGTGTAAGTCCAATATAAATGAACCCGTCCTGAACTAATTAGATTGTTTCGTTTTTTAATATTGTTCGTGAACTGCATCTGTTCAGTGTTAGTATCACTTGGTACTTCTCAAGCACGCCAGATACCAGAGTATCATAAATGTCAAAGAAGTGCGTGGGTGCGTGTAGCTTTAGTTACTTTTTAGTTGGAATAAATGTATCTACTTTTTCGTAACTTATGATACCCTGGCACATTCAATCTGAAAATGAAAAATGTTATATGTGGTTATGTATTTATTAAAAAAGGCGCCTATGTTACCCTGAGTGAACAAACTCCAAGGTGATCAAAGGAATTCACCTATAAGGTGCAAGCACCAAGGTGAATTGATTCCCAACATCCCTTTTAATTCAGCTTCAGCTATGCCTAAAATTGAGTATATCGCAATAGCTAGTCAAATATTGCTAGGGAATTAATTTATACTTTTCAATTTAAATACCAGGAAAGCAGATCTAAGGAAGAGATGTGACATGGATGCGTAGAAAGATCATAAGGTCGCATTTATTGACAATGTTTTATAAATTTTAGTTGAGCAATCTAGTTGTGCTATGGGGAAGTAACGGGTGTTACCCACTGCTCAACTGTATAAAGTTGAGCAATTTAAAGTTGAACTATGGGAAAGTAACGGTTACATATCCACCCAAGTAAGAACCATTCATAAGATTCTGAAAGGGATCAATCAGGAATGGGTAATTAATATAAAAACAACCGAACATAGTTTTGCATATATAGATGCTTTTAAAAATGGTTTTCTGTATAGACCCTATAATAAGTAGAATTTTTTTGATAGCATTATGTATGTGGGTCGGTTCCTATACAAAATTATATTCATCCAGGCCTGGGACACTCCACTGAAGCTACAAGTAGACAAGTAGATACCGTCTAGACAGACAGTCTTGGACGGTACAATTTCTATGGGGATTCTATGTGGATCATGATCTGTTATTATATAAACTTGAGAAACATGGGATGAGAGGTAAGGCCAACGAATGGCTTAAAAGCTATTTAAAAGGACGTCAACAATGTGTGGAAATAAGTAAAATATTAAATGGGACAAAGACTATTTACAGATCGAATTTTCTATACAATAATAGAGGAGTTCCACAAGGAAGTGTATTAGGACCTTTTTTATTCTTAATGTACATAAATGATCTACCTAATGCTATCTATCTAAATCATAAGACGATTCTTTTTGCGGATGATACTACTTTAATAATAAGATGTAAAAATGAAATTACATACGTAAATGACATAAATATTGAATTGAATAAAATAGTGACATGGCTAAATAATAATAATTTGATGATTAATGTGACTAAAACCAAAATGATTCAATTTCAAACTAATAAAAGAAAACAACTTAATTTGAATATACAAATTGACAAAACACCTGTAGAAGAGGTTGATTCAACAAAATTTTTGGGCATCATAATAGATCGACAATGTGAATGGAAAGCTCATATTGCATACGTCTGCGACAGACTTGACCGATTCGTCTACGCAATAAGAAGACTAAGAACGACTGTGTCGGTGGAGGCAGCACTAAGCGCATATCATGGGTATGTGGCATCTGTGCTTCTATATGGTTTACTTCTATGGGGTTACTCGGTTGATGTGGAAAGAGCATTTATAGTGCAAAAGAAATGCGTTAGAGCAATTGGTGGAGCCTGGCAGTTGGACAGCTGCAGACCACTATTTAAAAAATTTAAACTATTGCCACTTGCGTGCATGTACATCCGGGAGTTGTGCATCTTTGTTAAGCAGTACCCCGAATATTTTTCCAAGCAATCAGACATAGTAACACGTAAAGCTACTCCTAGAGATGTACATAGACTCTACCTCCCTCAGTGTAGACTACAATTGCATAAAAGAAATGCATTCATAAATGCTATCAGAGTGTACAACAAACTTCCAAACACACTCAAAGACCTAAAACTTGTTTTATTCAAGAAAAAATTGGCACAATGGCTAGCTGACAAATGTTTTTATAATTTAAAAGAATTTTTTGACCTTCGTATTTAATTATAATTTTATTAATATTGAATTATTGGAATTATATTACTAGAATTTATATTATTATTATGACATTGTAATTGAATATTATTATTATTTAACTACTATGACATAAATTGAGGTTGAGTGACTACTAGGTTTGTGTATTGGAATTTGTTTTAAATGTTTTTAATTAATTATGACGTATTGTATTTTTTTTGTTTTGTATTGCACACCGCACTTATGTGGTAGAATGTATTGGACATATTTAATATTATAACACCATTTTGTACGACATTCTTGCAATAAATTATTCTGATTCTGATTCTGATTCTGGGCTAGATAGACAGAGAAATACGCTATACAAAGAGAGGCAGCTTCTATGTTAATATAACGATAATTAGTTAGGCGTTGTGCGACCTGAATTGCACTTTATTGCGTCAGAGCTAGAGTCGCTATTTATTTAAATGATTTTGTGAAGTGTCCCTTCTGTCCCGTAATTATTTGTATTCTGTGGTTAATCTAAAATAATACTCTGTTGTAATACTCCAGGTGCAAGTGAAATGTTAATGGCTGAAGCAGTGTCCCGTGCGGCAGCTCGCACCGCCGGCAAGGAAGCAGCCGCGGCTGAAGCGTTCGCGGTCGCTCTCCGTCGGCTGCCGTCGGCCGTGGCTGATAACGCCGGCTACGACAGCGCCGAGCTGTTGGCCAGGCTGCGAGCTCATCATGCACAGGGGGACAACACTATGGGACTGGGTGAGTAAATGGTCAAAGTGAATGAATGAATGAATGAAAACTCGTTATTGCTACCACAATATAACAGAAAATAACAAAGAAGAAAACCTTAAAACTAGAAAGAAGTAACAACTGGCGTTTAGTACTCTCAGAAATATTATAACATCACACCTTGTTTCCCCAAAGGTTAAGGCAGAATTGTACCCATAGTAGGTACACCCATATTTTGCCAGTATATTTAAAAGGGGGCGAACCTATTGCCATCAACCGGGCACAACTCCAGAATCCTCGATGCTATTGAAAAACTCCTAATGGGAAAATCCAATATCATCCAATGCCTGTAAGATATTGCTTTATGCGATAAGACCGCCGGTTGTTTACCGTGATATATATTTTTTGTGTCGTTACTTCTAACCTTGTTATTTAATTTGGTATGCAATAAAGAATTATCCTATTCTATAACTTGTCCAACCTCACCAGGGAATCGATCCCAGGAGTTCAGTTGCTCACCAATAGACTAAAGAGGCAGTGTGAAAGATATAAGCTTTTATTGGTATCCAAGGTCCTCGATAAAGAAGTCACTATCTGGTAGTGTCGCTGATAGTGTCTTAAGGATACAATACACTTTGAATCAAAAGAGCCAACCATAAGTTATAGCGTTCAGCAGTGGAGGTCTTCCAGCTGATGATATTACCACAGGCAGCATAAAAAAATAGAAGCACGTTCGTCATAAATGATATGCCGCGTGCTGCTTGTAGTGACTGTCTACAGTCTGGCGTCAAATCATACTTTTATGATGTTTCACTTTCTAAAGATATTGTGTACTTTCAGACATGGTGAACGGTCGCGTGGGTGATATGAAGACGCTCGGCATCACCGAGTCGTACGTGGTCAAACGTCAAGTGTTGGTATCAGCAGCAGAAGCCGCGGAGATGATCCTTCGTGTCGACAATATATTGAAGTCTGCGCCGCGCCGACGTGGACCGGACCGTAGACCGTGCTAAGAATTCATCTATTAAATATACAACTATTGCTGTCGTGCTAAAGGTCTACACATCTGAGCCGCCGACATAACCCGCCGGCTTTTATTCCACAACGTGGATTTGTACGCGCGGTTATATGTTGACAGAATCCTTTTGAAATTTTGCTGCCAAAAGAATGATTTCCATACAAAGAAGAATTACGCAAATATGTAGAAAGAGGATCATTTTTTGTGATTGTGACTGTGATGAAATTTGTTTGTGATTGGCTCTTGATTTGGTTTTTATATGCGGCAAAAATAATATTTGGTTATAGAAAACTTTATGGTTTTTTCATATATATATAGGAATTGGTAAAAAAAATCGGTTTTAAATTATGTAATGTTTTTATTAAAAACATATAAAAATCCATACGGCTTTTTTTAACCAAGTTCAGTCGCAAATAAAGGCCAGATCAAGAGTGAACCACAAACAATTGAGTTAACAATATAATTATACTCTTTGTATGGAAACGAAACCCAATTAAGTGTGGAGAGTCCTTTACTTTTCGATTGGATACCACATAGACTACAGAATTTTAGGGTCTATAACACAGATCATCGATCAATGGTAGAATGGATTAATACACTTTAATTGACTATTTTTATTTTTAGTGAAGATCGATCAACATCGACTAATCCATTCTACATCTACATTCGATCCATGCCATCTATTGAAGATAGATTAATCGATCTAATCAGTTTGGTAGAATAATGTATCTCGTTTTAGTTATAAATTGGGCATTAGTTATTCAAAATAAAACAAATGTCTTTTCTCAGTAATCAAGAAACAGGCTACGACACGATAGTTGTATAGAAAGTCTGTACATACTCGTAATTACAGGCTGGCTGTAATAAAGCGCTATAGCAGGTCAAAGCATCGCTAATAGTGAGTTCTTTGACTGTTATATCCCTTTATTACCACTACGTTCATAATATGAATATGCTTAATTTCCGTTTACTAATTTCTATGCAATTCAGCATTTGGAAAATATGTATGTATGAGTCGAATAATTTGCTTTATGCCTTTGAAGTTTCACACAATTTAGTGAGATTGAAATACATTAGTATGTTATGTCACATGTTTTCTTTGAAAATAAGTATTTATCTTTCAACAAATGTTAAATAAATATCAGTAATGAGTACTTACTAAAGCTGAGTTGCACCAACTAATTTTACCAATAACCAATGCTTGAGCGAGCGTTAAGTCTGGTGAGACCAACTTAGCGTATTGCTCGATTTTAACAACTGATAGATGACGCCAAAAATAACGTTAACGTGCCCTCACATTGAGTACTTTCTTTGGAACCAAATCCCATCTTTGGAACGGAGCACTACCGCATATACAATGGATGAACTTTTCAATTTGATACCGGCGTCACGCTTCTATCACATAATCGATACGTGGACGTCGCACACTGCGACACTCCCGTTCTTTTATGCCGCATACGTGCAAACTGTGGAATGATCTTACCGCGGTCTTCCCGTTGAGCTACAGCATTGTTGGGCTCTTCAAAAGGAGAGTGAATAGTGTTGAAGGGTCCGCAGCATACTGGCAATACTGGTGTTGCAGGTATCCATATGCGGCGGTAACCGCCAGTCAGGCGGCTCGTTTGCTTGTTTGCCACCTATGGCATAAATGAATGAATCAAAACTATTTATTGGTACCACCATAAAACAAAATAGCAAGGAAGAAAACTTAAATGAGTAACAAAAATTAGAATGAGTAATAACTGGCGGCCTTATCGCTCAGGGCGATCTCTTCCAGACAATCATACATAGAAAGGAAAAAAACAGATACTGATAAATAAAAACTTAAAAAAAGTGCAATGCGAAATAGAATAGAATAATACTTTATTGCATACCAAATAAAGAAACAATTTCACAAAAAGACACAATACAAAAGACACGGTATATAACGAAATATTGATCTAACTACAGATTTGACGGTTGGTAAAGCATTATGTTAACGTTGGTGCAACTCAGCCCAACATTCAAAGAACTACAATATCGTTTCAATGAAGTATTGTTTTAGTTATCAAATGTTGTTTTCCCTATAGTAAGCTAGAAACTATCCGAAGAACTCGCTAGCTGCATTACATTATATAGCTTTAGTTTTATTGGCCGTCGATGCCTTAATGGATGTATTAACAATTTAATATTTAATTGAATAAATAACTACACTTATGATTGGTTTTCTTGAAATTACTATTTATCATTAGTCATACCAAGTTTGAATGTCCCGAATGGGTAGGCAGAGGTGTACCCAGGACTCAGTGCCATAGTCCTAATGGAAAAATCCAATATTTAACCTGACCTGGGAATCGAACCCGGGACCTGATCGGCAGTCAAGCTTACGCCCACAACGCCACCGAGGATGTCATTAACTGTATTTTTATTTGTCAATGCACAGTTTGTAAGGGCCGGCGCTCACTGACGACATTTGTCACTAGTGACACGCGAGAATTGCCTTTCATACGGTTTTTAGCTCTATCCAGTACCGCCAGCGATTCTGCGTAAAAACATGCGTGCTAACGAATTTAATTTTTTTTAATTATTTTGTGTCCGTTAGTATTTCTTCACTTGGAAGAACTGGCAACCGTAAATGATGCAATTTCCATGTCACCAGTGCCATCAACAATTCTGGAACGTATACAAAAAAAATACCCATACCCAGTACCAGGGGACCCATATAAAGATCAAATAGATATGGTAATACGCACAAATGTTTATCCAGGCCTGGAATCGAACCCGGGACCTGCGGCTGAATTAGGTTCACTATACCACTAACCACCGGCCAGTCGAATGATGGTAATTCGGGCCAGAAGTTGAATTTGTTCGAATAATAGGAAAGAAAATTCGTAAAACATGAAAAGTAACTAGAAATATAAAATGTACAAATATGTGCCCAGGGCGGGATTGAGGGCTTGGGATATAAACTTTGTTACAAGCAAAATGGAATTCTTTTTCACAAATTGTTCGGCTATCTCTGAACGGGGTCTGTAATACAATTGTTCCTTTATTATTTGATTTACCTCCTTCCATTTCATGTCGGTGCAATAGTGTTATCCTCTTGTACATATCTACCACCTGCTTTCTTTATTCGTAGTAGTATAATAATAGGTAAAGAATTTACACGTAGGTGCGTAGGCAAGACGTTTTTTAAGTACCTAAGTAATAGGTACCTATGGGTAAAGGTCGATTAACAAAAGCGGGCACGCACATCTCATATCACCATAAGTGCTGCACGGCATGACGCGCCGTCGCTTCGAACCTAGGCTCTTTTGTCTTATTGCACACATTTGTGATTGCAGGCACACGGTCAATGATGGTGATGGTTAGGTACCTACCTCTACCTACCGATAGTTTTGTTTTATATAAAAAATTAATTAATAAACGAGTCAACTTCTGAGCCGCTTCGCGGCACCTTCAAAGAAAACGAATGTAACCAAACCAAATATTGTAAAACTATCTGTTGTAAAAATTAAGCCCAACAAGTTTCTTGTGCGTTCTTCTTGTAGAGGTATCTTTCCGAACGCACGGTAGAATCAGTACTTTTTAACTTCATTGACGTGTATAAAAAGTGTCAGATTATAACCTGTTTGAATAAATCTTTTTGAATTTGAGTTTGAATATTATTATGAACGCGCTAGCTTTTGTAAACCCACATGTACACGTACTTTTATTTCTAGACAGTATCACAGGTTGCCCGTGAAATTGCATGAATTCTATTCTCAATCTATGCATTATTGTAAATGTGCACTTTCTTTTGTAGGCCACAGACTGAAGTGTGTGCGTGAACGCAATTAAAATATTGTCCAGCATAGCTACCACCAACTTAAAAAAATAATTTCTGAGCGACATGCGACTACAGGTAAGCACCTACCGAGGAGGTACTTACCTATTTTCTGAATTACTATGGTAATATAAATTCAAATATTGCTATAATTATGGGCCATTTCGTTCCAACCGAAACTAATAAAGCTCGCGTATCAACGGGTGTATTTCAAGAAAATAATTTGCTAAGAAAATAATTAAGCTACCGATATACCAAATTACAGCCCAATCGGTTCTGTACTGTTGGCGTGAAAGAGTAACAAACATCCATCCATCTAACTGAAACCGCGCTAGATGGTGCTGGAATCGAGTTAGAACTCGCAAGCTGAGATTTGATTTATAAGTAGGAAGTAGGATATAAGTAGGAAGTAGGATGGAAGTAGGATTTATAATATAAGTAGGACTTAGGTAGGTACTTAGGTACATTAGTTACTGTTACCCAGCTTTGTACAAAATACATAGGTAGATACTTAAAATATATCTACTAGCATATGTATAAATCTAATGCCGGGCACTCACATGCGTACGAATACGCGAACCCACAAGTGTGGGACGACATTCGCAAATAACTATGCAAAGTTTTCGCTGCATTCGTGGTTTTCCAAGTTGTGTCGGTTTTTTGACGCACATCAAAGGGCGCGAACCTCGAACCTTCGCGTAGTCTCCTACACATTCGTGCAACCAGTTGTGCTCACAGAGTACTTTATATATCTTAGCGATAAGACCGCCCATTGTTACACTAGTTATTAGTTTTTAGATCTTCTTGTTTGTGGTGTACCAATAAAGTGTTTATCTATCTATGAAATGCAAACGGGTTTCCATAAAAGTTTGCGAACCCATTCGCATATCCGCTGAGTTTGCGAATAGTAGGTATATCTGACGGCCCTCACATGCGTGCAAACATTCGTACAATGTACGAATATTTTTACGCATGTGAGTGACCGGGGTGAGGTATAACTATGTCTGTACTATTAGTTCAACTGAGCGTCCTAGACGGAGCAAGGTTGGGGTACGGCTTGACTTATGACAGACCGGAGTCCCCCCCTGCCCGCGCTGCCTGAGGTAGGTCTTAGGCTGGCTTCTATTGCACGCCCTGATTACGTTGCTAGGTCCCTATATACCTAATATTATAATATGTCGCTTATGTACTACTTGGAGTATTTAGGTATGTAATAAAGTTGTGTTGTCTCTACATCTCATTTTGAGGGTATTTTGAAATAAATGAAGGTGATGCAAACAACTCATCTGACGGCACTGCGTACGCGACCTGCGGAGACGACAGTTTGGATAAATGGTACATCCGCCGACTACGAACTAAATTATTCACGTGAACCTTATGCCCTCCCTCAACTTTTCACGTGTCAAGGAGAGTATTGCAGAATAAAGTGGAATATTTAGGGAGTAATCACGTACAATATGCTGGTATAAAGTGGCTCGCTGAGCCTTCCGGGCGCTTGTTTTCCGCGATGACAGTTCTATTCGAGTCATAACACCGTCACAGGGAGAACATTGTCAGCTATACCTAGCTGAATCGTATAAATATTTAATGGTAGGTAATCGTATGTCAACTCTATTTTCAATGCAAAAAATATAGTCCTCATGAGACACGAAACTGCTAATTTACATTGTACACGTAGTGAGTTTGACACCGTTTATTTCGTTGGTAAGCACTTTAATAGTTACAATAATTCTGTCAACCCAAAATAGGGGATTAATCGGTCAGTATGGTAGGTACTAAGCCCTACCTTTTTTTTTTGTTGCCCGGGGAAAATGTGTGATGCATACCACCTGCACCCGGGGGTGCGCAGGGTGGTTATGTGGAACTCCCCGCCAGCACAGCTCCGTAAGTCAGTACGTTGCTGTGCCGGCGGGTATACCCACTAAAAAACCCCGGGGTGTTCCTTCACGACGCCATGTGTCGGGGCTGCGGGTACGCCGAAGCACTCATCCGCGGCTCCGACGGCGTTTGGTCCTCACTGGAGGACCCCGCCACGGTGGGCTAAAGGTAGTCCGTCGGTCAGTATAGTAGGTACTAAGCCCTACCTTATATATCATATCTACGAGTAATACCTAAGTACCTACTAAGGTTGCCCGACCGGCACGCTGTAATGTGTTGTCTTCCATAAACATACCCTGAAAACTGTTTCTACTAACTTCTTCATACATACTTTATGATGCCCTATGGTCCATGGTATCTGGTTCCTAATAATATTGTGAAAATGTAATTCAGAATTATATAATTAAGCCCTTTCTTTTTTGATGTCCTCATAATGTCCTCGTATCAGGTTACTAAAATACTGAAAAAATGTAATTGAAGAAAATATAGTTAATAAGCTGTTTCTACTAACAGTACGAAAACTCATGTTTGGTATTGATAAGGATTTTAAGATTATGATGTATAATCATTTTAAAAAATACCATTGATGTTAGAATTTTGGTACCTACTGGACAGGAACAAATCAAATAAAAGTACCTACTTAAATCTGCGCTACGAATTTGACACGGAAGTAAAACTCCTTCCACAAACCCTCCATGCATCCACCTAATTACCAGACTATTGTGATAAGTCGAAGTTACAAGTTTCGCCGAATGGTTTTCCTCTACTCTCGTTTATCTTTCTTAAACACTGGAATTGGCCGGGGATTCAGGGGGATAATTACGTTGCCTATTTAGTTGGTAAATAAGGTACGTGTAGCACCTTATTTTTCTTTCGGTTTTGTGCTCATCTATATTACAGAGGTGGGGAAGGTTTAACCGGCAGGGCGGAGGTATAAGCACTTCCGTAGGCGAAGGGTGTTTATTTACCTATTATTGATATTTCCTTTTGTTTCCGCTTTTAAGATGTGCCTATTTAGATTATATTTTATATTTTTATAGACTAAGTTGTCTATTCGTGACTAGTACTCCACGGTAGCTCAAGTGGTGGAGTGCCAATCTCGCGGATCGGTGCGGAAGGTGCGTGGTTTAAATCCTGGTTGTGGGTGAACTTTTTCTTCCTATATTCATATCCTATTTAGATATTTTAGTACTTAACTATATAGGTTGGTAAGTAAGCTCTGGTATACTCTACCTTATCGGTAATAAGTATATGAATTCCTAATATTATTATAAGAGAACTCTCTCTCTTGTAATCCGTTAGACAATCGTGCTTTTCTAGCAATAGTATCTAACAGTTAGACACTTTTTCTATGTTTTTGTAGTGGTAGGCCTCTTTTGCAGGGAGCCGCCAGGGGAAGTATCACACTTTTGCCAGTTATGCATCCGCCAAGCAGTAATGTGCAAACATTATTGTGTTCTTGTCTAAATGGCAATATGTATTACCAGCGAAATTACTGGGCATGACGAGTTTCAACAACTAATATCTTACTCAGGGTGACAGGCGCAGTACAGTGTCGCGCAGAATTTTGAACTTTAAAACACTGGGCGGCATTGTGTCTGTTATGGGCAATCATGATGCTTACCATCAGGCACCTGATTTGCTCGTTTTGTCACTCACTATCATAAAAAAAGTACTTGCTGCAGGTTATAAGTAAGACACACGTCATCAGATACGCTGTTTACCTCATCACGACAAAATGTTCAGTTGTTTTCGATTTGATGTCGATTGAACTAACATTTTGTCTATACTTTACCATCCAAATCACAATTATGGTTGAAATCGCGGTACTAGGTTTTATAAACTACTTTTAAATAAATAAAAAAGCGCTATATTTTATCTGAATAGATAAATATGTAGATACTTATCCATATCTACTCAGCCATGACATCTGAAAACCAACTGTTATTTATTAATATTATTACATATTCCTCGACAGATCGATACAATGTACAGAATATTATTGATACAATAGCCCACTAACATCGATATTCTGATTAGTGCGAGTAAGCTCTAATTGGCCCAGTTCGGGTGAGCACAGATCGCGCCACTAAAACAGAGATTTGCGGGATTAATCCTCGTTGATACTACGGATTACCGATGTATACCTTTACATAAATGGGTAATGGGTTTGCTATATCCGCCGTGGTACACGTATGATGATAATAGATGTTTGCTTATTGATCGCTATATACCTATTGCTATTTGACTTCTAAAGTACGTGTAGCACTTATGCGTAACTCACACCTACCTACTATTTGTTTTTACAGGAGAAGATTTGTTTTGAAAGTATTTGTTTAAAATGATCATAATTTTTCATCACCTTTTCTGTTAAAATTCCTAAATTCACGTTTCTAACCTTACACTATATTTTTTTTAACTTTAAATATTTTTTTTATTTTTTGTATAATTATGGGACTTGCATCTGAATAAAGAACTTATTATTATTATTATAAAGATTACTACCATTATTGTCTTAACGGAAGGCTCAAGGCTCATGGAAATCACTTTTGGATATTGCGCTTACGACGTAGAGTAAAAACGGTTTTTCGTAGCAGTTTTTTATTAAATAAACACATCTAAAATGATGAACTCATATTACCTACGAGAATGAACGCCCATTTACATTCTGAGCCCATGGGACAGTAAATATTCACGCACGCAAAAAACGATTGCGAAGTTTTTCCGACAGCAGTGGGTAAGCGCTGCTTTCAGCTCGAGCTACTGGGCTAAGTAATATTGTTTCAGTTAGTAAGTAGTGCGGGACGTTGGCAGACAGTTTTGGCATCTCCTAGCACATGATGTATGTTAATGTCACGTAAGAGATTATTTCTTGGCACCGAAACGTGGCTCAAACAATTGTTCGCTTTGCATTGCAGTTCTTTGGTATTAGAAGCTTTGGGGCGCGAGATTACGAAACGTTGGTTTTTAAATTAAATTGCAATGTTACCATTATAACCAATGTTGGTACAAATGGTGTGCTTAGCTGGGCTATACCAACTTATATCAACTGTCTTTCAAACTCCTACTTTCACCATGAAACAATACAATACCTTCAAATGGTGAGGTGCCATCAATTGACGTCGCAACGAAAACATCATTGTATTTCTCAGAAACTGCTTGTTCCCTACGACTGCACCCCCCAGTAGCTCTGCCTTTTTGGTAGTTAGTCGTCGACCTTTACACAAACCGGAAGTCGAGGTGGAAAGTTCAGGAGTTACAGAGTATTCGACGTAATTTTGACGACACGTCACCTTTCGGTTTGTGCATAAGGGGGGGAGGTAAGAAGTCGTCGGGAACGAGCAGTTTCTGAGAAATACAATGATGGTTTCTTTGCGACATCAAATTGACGGCGCCTCACCATTTGAAGGTTAACCTATGGTAAACCTAGGTTTGGCGCCATATTGATATAGGTATCATCTCCCCCTGCCATCAACAAATCTACGATTACGACATAATATCATCTACTCTAATTTACCAACATCTAAAAAGAGTAAGATTTTAAATATTATCAAAAGAAGTATGATTAAATAACCTAGAGGTTTTGTATTTCATAACATGACAAGTATTTTTACCACTACCTATTTGTTCAGATACCTTATGTTGGAGAGGTAAATAATATTATTCTGTTAGTGACTCTTCGTTCGTTGAAAACAAGCTCTACTAAATCTCTAAGTTAAATAAAATACACGGGGCTGATGAACACAGTAAATAAAACTTTTTAAAATTTCGTTAGATCTAAGTTTTCAAATGAATTTCTGCAGCAGGAAGTCAATACACCTTAGCAAGAGTAAGTTTTCCGCAACATCAAGGCGGAGTATTCGATTCAGCCGTATCTCTACAAATTCGTATAAGTGCTACACTTGGAAAAAGAAAACAATTGTACAAAGTTTCCGTCTCTAGCGATAGAATTCACTAAGTTTAAAGTGTGTTATTTCTTTCACGCGTAACTTTGTTGTTGAACGGAACTGACAGGTATTGACTGCACAATACGCGTATTCTCTACATGAAGGCACTATTCGAAACTTTCCATGTAACCTAGTTACTTTGCGGCTTTGCATTACCTTATTAAAAGTACTTACTCTACTTACTTGTAGGTACAAGTAAGAGAGATCGCTAGAGATCGCTCCCTACATTTTACTGTTAATTTTCTAATTATACAAATAACTTTGGTCAAAGAATACATGTAAAGCATAGATTAAATGACGCAAATGTACAAAAGTATTATTTTTATTACTACCTATTCACATAACTTCGTGCAATTTCACCTCATATGACCTATTAGACAAAGAGGTTATTTATTTCACCAAAGATTGGGCGGAGAAATCAAAAGTTCCTTACAATTTTCCGAGTCTCTTGGACGGAGCGGCGACCGCACCGTCATAAACCAAAAACACAAAGGTTTTATGAGATACATTAAGTTAATGGATGCGATCAGACATATGCCACCAGTTTGACTTAGCTCTATTAGTGAAACACGTCAGGTTTAAGATTTATGTTATGACTCTGGAGTTTGGGAAACGAGTTTAGTTCACCTGACTTCACACTTGAGCGGGTCTTGTGTTAAATCAGGGTTCCTGTTTGATGTTTCGTTTAGCACCTCCTAACTGAGCTCTAGCTTAAACATTTTTCGCAGTAAAGTTTACGAAATTCAGGTAACTATACCTACCTAACTAATATTATAGTAACATAGTTCATATATGACTTGATCTCCTCCGTATATAGGTATTATCTTATACTTTAACGGCTAACAATCAATCTTAGGTAAAATTCTGGGACGCGTCATCCTACCTAGTCACCTAGCACAATCGATAGGCGTTCATTATTGCTAATGCGTTATCAGGATCCCACTGTACCTTTGGTGTGGCGCAGAGAGCACGCGTACCTAGATATACAGCCTCTGCCCGCGGCGGTGCTGCCAGCCCTGCGCTGCGTCCGTGAAATTGAATTAGCAACTCATTAGTGACGCCAATAAAACCGGCCGACTGCTCGCCACCCCCTAGGGTTGCTACTATGTTTACAAAGCTGGAAAACCACAAATATATATATATCGTCACAAACGCTCTTATGCCCATTTGCACGAAAATTAGGGTTAAATTAATAATAGCTTAGGTTATCAACCCAGCAAAAGAAAATGTTGATGATTTTTCTAAGTTGTTTCAATAATAAACACCAAATTACCTATGATTATTTAATTAGTGGCCGTGTGGTTTCCGGCTGTATAATAGGGCTACCTCCTTCTCATCTCGTGGGAGCCGTGAGACCCGACATAGGGACATATTCGGAGAGTGGGCAGCAGCGCTCTCCATTTCCAATAATTCCAACTACTGCGATCACCAAGCGGCCTGCCAAGCAGCAAAATGCGTTCTATGGGGGACACCTATGTTCAGCAGTGGACGTCTTCCGGTTGATGATGATAATGATGATGATTTAATTAGTTACCTTTAAAGGCATATTATGATGATGTAGAGTAGTGTCCAGACAAACATACACTGCACACAGATAACGTATCTGAAATTTCTATAATTCATAGAAATTTTATATTATTTTACTTAAAATATGTAGACATTTTAGAGAGGTAGAGTATTTATTACACGTATATTAGATGTTAGCTCAGGTATAACTAGGCGTCTATTATCCAAGAATGAGAAGGCGTAGTGTACCCGTCTACTCTGAGATAATATTGAACTACAACATGGCAAACACTGAATAATTACATTTTAATAATTTCTATAGGCAGTAATAGTTTGATGCTCACTAAGATAACTTGCCTATTATAATATTATGTAGGAATTTAGGTGGATACTATTTACACAAAATAATACACATTAACATAAAATTATACACAGTTACTAAGTATGATAAAAGTTATACACAACTTTTAATAATTGTATAGTAACTTAAATTATAATGTGGGTGGATACTTAAATGAATCAAGTATTTATATATTTACAATTAGTTTCGCGAATCAACATCTCACGCCTTGCTAGTCTCAACTAGCCTACTAGTTGTACCTCCTGTACATAATATTACAAATATTCAAACAAATTTATTATTAAGAATATGTAATAAAATATGCTAAGATTACTGAGAAATTCATTATTTATTAATTATTAAGAACTCATTCTTAATAATTATTAATCTAAATAACGTTTTTAATTTTATTTTGTACGAAAGAGATACTAAAAATACTGTTCGTTTGTTAGGTACCAGCAAGCAACAAGCAGGGTACAATAGCAGTAATATTGTGTAAAGTGTCAACCCTGACCCTGCAAATGGATTCTACCCCTAGTCATTACCTACGCGCTGACCGGTGGCCTGGCACCTACTTGTATCTAGGTATGTGCGTACGTTTTGATCTAATCATTCGTCTCGCATTTATTAGAAACAGGAATACATTGAAAATTTACTGTTCCAACTGCTTTAGCTAGCGGTTACAGTTTTAAAAGCTCTTTTCAGTGGGTTCTACTAGTACTAGTACTTAGTAGACACACTAACATAACATAACATACATTCACGCCTTTTTCCCGAAGGGGTAGGCAGAGGTGTACCCAGGACTTAGTCCCTTAGTAGACACACTAAGTAGGTATTATTTATTATTTATGCATCTACCTTCGTAGATACGTACTACCAATTTCAATGGAATATATAATTAATTTGACTATTGATTTCTAGCTGTCCTCCACGGTTTTACTCGCTAAAAGTAAAGATCGGTTTTACTCTACTAACTAATTCAGGTCCCAATACTTACCTGCTGAAACGATTTTGGGACGTTGTTTTACATTTAAGAAACCATACATCCATCCAAACATTCACATTAACAATATTAGATGGGAACGTTGATATAAAGAAAAGGGGATATAGAGTACGTTTTCCCAGCGGTTACTCAACAAATGGCACGTGCAATTTGCTCAGTGTGAAGTTTGCACAGTGACATATAATGAACAACAAAGATAGAAAGACGTACCTAGCACATACCTAAAACCGAAGTGTGACCGAGACAACAATATTATTCGATCGTACGTATCTTACTTTACTGACGTATGTGTACCTAATGGGACCTGATTAGAGCTTGCCATTTTCGAGAAGCCAGTACCTCATTTCCCTTTCTTTATATGGATGGGATGGGGCTATTCCTAATAATTTGTCTTCCCATAAGAATCTTCAACCGTAATCCCTAGAATGTGTCTACGAGGAGCAGCACAATAATAAGCTTCAAAACATTATTATGTCAGCAAACGAAAAATAGCACAAAACACCGCGGGATCAGCGTACTAAATATTCATAAGGGTAATCTTATTGTGGCAGCTAGAGCATAATTTTTGCTACGTAGCGGTGTCTAACATTACTACAATAATACCGTGTACCGTACAGGTGTATGGAGTTCATGTGGTAAGTATAAAGTCAGGAATATTTCAGAGAGGTGGAGCGCGATTCCCTTGGGGCGTGAGGCCAAACTCTTGCGAATTATAGCCACTTTGTTTAAGCGATGGCCCGTTGGGAATACGTATGTTTCGCACCCACTAATCTTCCCGAAACATCCGATTTTTAAATACATGAAGCCGATTGCTCTCTCATTAATAAAATACGTTTTCGTTTTTACGTAGAGCACACACGATAACTCGATTCCCCCGACGTAAGCAGGCCAATCAAGGAAATTCGTGTCAAAAGAGAAAACTGAGTCGAGCGTTAATTTTCTTAATGTATCTTGTTAAGGTCGGGGCAAATTCCGTTCCGGTTCTGAATAAATTAAGACAACATAAGCTGGAAGACGCAATCGCTATCATACCTGGCTAACGAACTTTATACTATTTGTCACACCTACATTACAATTTTGGTGCATTAAAATCACATAATCTATGTGAAATTCACAAGATATTAATTTTTTTGGCTTACATTTCAAAACAATTACACATAGTCATTGTAATGTTATTTAATAAGTACACAAGTTTTCATCCACCACTGGAGTTTACAGCGTAGTGATCAAATTAAACAGCTAACCCTGTTATTATAACTTCTGTGATTATAACGCTCTATTTTTGGTTATGATTTTTGCTATTTGCAAATAGTCAGGATCGTAGAAAGTGGAGAGAAATAGTCTCTGCCTACCCCATCGGGAACAAAGCGTGACTGTATGTTTTTTTAAATGACCTATGCTCTTGGCCTGAGATGGCCTCTACAGCTTTACCGGGCAGTGGTGAGCGCAGGAGGCGCCCGACCCAAAGTTTAAGGGCGACTAGCACAAGGGCACCTAGACGGTACAAACCTCGGCTTGGGCCGTCGCCAGAATACGTGGGGTCAGACTTGCCCTGGCACCCCAGAAGGGGAGTGTCCTAGGGCCCTATCAATGGTTTGATCTGTTTGATTATTTGGAGAGAAACTAACCGATTTGAAAGATCTGAGAGATCGCGTTACGCGTGCTACGCGCAATGACCAGTACGCCATAGATTTAAAATTATAATAGTTATCTTTCAATGTATTTCAACTCCTACAAATCAGGCAATTAATATGCAATAAATAATATTTAGACCGCTATAATTCTTTGAATATAGAATTGGGGTTGTTGAACAATTTTAACTTTAAACAATTGAACGAAACATAGTGAAAGTTGAGAACATTTGTAGCCATTTTGTGTGTAAAACAATTTGTAAAGCTGAACCTGAAGTGGGTTGATATCTGAACCATTTTAGCGATGTAAGTACAATTGTACTATAGAGTCGCAGCGTTTGTCAAGGAATTAGATTATTCTAGATTAACTTTTTAACTATTTTTAGTATTCCGTACCTCAAATGGAAAAAAGGAACCCTTATAGGATCACTTTGTTGACCGTCTATCTATCTGTCTGTCTGTCTTTTCGTATATCAAGACACTTTTTAACGGGAACGTGTAGAGGTATCAAGTTGAAATTGATATCAACTACACAGATCTGCATAGAATCTACATAGAAATATTTATAACTAACGTATACTTAACTATAAAAGCCAGTGTTTGAACACCACCGCAATTTATTTTATAACTTTCGAAAGCAGACCGTGAATGTAGATTATCTCGACCTCAAATATTCGTATACAGAATATGATTCGGGATAAAACTTTTAGCCACATTACAACCGGGAAACTACGTGAGTTTTATATTTATATACGGAATTTTTGAGGCTGTTCATTTTATGTTATAAGTGTTTTCTTCCCTGGCGTAGCTTCTTACGTATATTTACCATCAGACTCAACGATTTGATAAATACTCGTACATGGAGGAATTTACTAAATAGTTATGTAAATATAACGGCAGTAACTGATTTTAACTTTAGTTAGGTACTTTGAACCAGTAAGCTTGGAAAACCTTATTTTTGTAGCGTCTGTTGTCCAGCGGGAATATGCCCGGCTTTAAATTCCATGGCAAATCTCACCATGTGGACTTTTCGCCTGGGCGCTGCCATGTTTCGGATGGTACATTAAACTGTAAGTAGGTCCCGGCTGTTTCCTATAAGATATGCAGGGGGCAGTCGTTAGGTCATGTCGGAGGCCTTATATTAGGTCACCAAGACTCCTCTTGGCGACCTGAAACTCAGACAATATGGGATGTGACATAACCCATATGAATTGACTCGACCAGTGTAATTGGGGTAACACGTTCTGTCATAGTGTAAATTCAATTATTATTATTATTATTATTATTTTCAAATGCGTTCTCTTTCGTGAAAATCTATCCTTTTCCTTACATAGTTCATAGTATAGAACAAAGTTGTAAAGGTAAGCCTCTTTTGCAGGGGGGCGCCTGGGGAAGTACCACACTTTTGCCAGTTATTCATCCGCCAAGTAGTAATGTGCAAACATTACTGTGTTCCGGTCTGAAGGGCAATGTTACCAGCGAAATTACTGGGCATGACGAGTTTCAATATCTCAGGGTGAATATTAAATTTTAAAACATTGGGTGGCACTGTGTCTGATATGGGAAATCATGATGCTTACCATCAGGCACCTGATTTGCTCGACTTGTAAAAAAAAAGCAAGTTTCATAGTATAAAATATATCTTTACAAAAATAGGCCAGCCAATATCTCTTAATAACTATTTTTGGCTTTTTTTGTTCTATTCTTGCCTTTTGGACTATTTTACAATTTTTGTTACATGCCTATTCCAGAACTAGGTATAAAATACATCTATGAGAGGGCAAGTCGCGGCTGCGTCCCAAGTTAATGTTGCGTGTAAAGTTATGGTCGAGTCACGAGTACCACAACTGCATGCGCTAACATCGCGGCGACTATAAGCTCCTCGAGATATGCCTGACACGCGGCGTTAATTCTGACTATGCTGCGCTATCTTTATTGCAAGATTACTTTGATTATGAGAGCGACGCGGCGTGTGAATGTGCGAAGGGGTTATTGCTACGTGAATTTTTATTTTTTTATTTTAAATTGTAATAAACGAACATCGTCGCTGAGGCCGGTCCAGAAAAAGGTGGCGTGATAATTTAGACGCGTCCCAGTCGGGCTGGCCGAGAGTAGTAGAAGATCGCGACGTATGGAATGATTTCAGGGAGGCTTTTGACCAGTAGTGTACTTAGGCAAAATTCAAATGGTTTGACTGTGAAGAAAGATTAATTAATTAAGATAATAAGTATTTAATGTTTATATTTTGTATTTTGTACTCTATACGCACCACATACGTAATATACTAAATAGGTATACTTATACGTATACGGGTACCTTTACCTAGTTACATTTGATGACAGTCAAATGAATTTATCTACTCGTATCAATTATTAATTATGCTTTCATCTGCTTATTGCTGAGTCAGTATGTGGTCAACTGTATTATCAGAGTTTTCAGATTGTCCTCTGGAAGACCTCTGACTTGACCTAACGACGACGTCGGGATTACATGCCTTCCGTAGCACGGCGCAGCGTCCAGCTATACCTATCAAATGTTATGAGATTCGAACCCAGGGGCTACGGATTTGAAACCAGACACATTAATACCACTGAATCAGGGAAGCTACCATTAATTATTATGCATAGCTTTCTCTATAATATTATGTGTTGAGTGGTGTGCTATTTAAGAACGCTATGTGTGAGTGCTTAGTAGGTTTAATTGCTTTTAACACCGGCAAGTTTATAGCCTACCAAAGACCACCGCACGAAGTCGTAAACAGCGTATTTGCACAAAAACATTAGAAGAAAATAACGTCTTAGACCACGCTTCTGTTTTTCTTTGCTACCTTCGAAGTTCTGGGTAACCCTTCAACTTGGCCCGTTAATTGCTTTGTGAGAACCTTTCCACCTGTAGACCTCTAGCACTACTCTTAAGAAATAAAATAATGGCACATTTAGCTTTGGGATATATGAGGAATTCTTACACATACCTGTGAACAAAATGTACCAATCTATACTTACGTAGGTACAGGTAGGTAGGTAAGTATCGTCACCAGACCGGACACCAGTACAAACCGAGTTTTTAGAACTTTTTTTTTACGCTAGAGAGTGACAAGACGAGCAAATCAGGTGCCTGATGGTAAGCATCATGATTGCCCATATCAGACACAGTGCCACCCAGTATTTTAAAATTCAAAATTCTGCGCGGCACTGCACTGTGTAACATTGCCCTTCAGACCAGAACACAGTAATGTTTGCACATTACTGCTTGGCGGATGAATAGCTGGCAAAGGTGTGGTACTTCCCCAGGCGCCCCCCTGCAAAAGAGGCCTACCAGTGCGTAGGCAGTACATTGAATACTTAATAATTATTTACCCGTACATGCTGTGACTCCCTATAATTGCGGGAACATATCAACAGAACTCTCTAGCTATTATAAATATATTAGTGTACCTATCCCCCTATCGGATAATACATGTTACCTAAAAAATATATATTTGGAGTGTGGGCATAGATTTGAATGTTTTTTAATAAATCATAATATTTACATGCAATACTCATTCTATGTAAGAATAATCGCATTAAAACAAAAATGTATATTTGAGCAAACAATAAATCAGGAATTCATTGAACATTATCCAGATTATATCCAGTTGGAAATGTGTAATGCCACCTACGGGACGCATAAAGTGAAATATTTAAAGCAGATATGACAATATTTTAGAAGAAATAGCTTTATTTTTAAAATGAGGGGCGTCGTAAATCCCATCGTGCTGCAATAACGCGCGCGAGATGCGGTCAGAATTTAAAACATTCATCACATTAGAGTATTCACTTTGCATATTGACTAAAAGGTGAACTTTTGTCGTTTGATATAACACCGAAACTAAGTAAACACGTAGTACCGATACTAAAAAATTATGTGATAATTTATCATGAAAATATTTATTAATATATCACAATCATTTATATGCGTACACGTTACTATGAATTAAAAAACTATTTTACTTATGTAAGTACTTCCCTTTTTAGGTACATACACATTCTAAATACTCGTATCTAAATTGTTGCATGATAGTTTATAAATGGTAAGTCATATAAATATCCGGAGTCCCTGAATCGAATCTCACCATGTGAACTTTTCGCCTGGGCGCTACCGTGTTTCGAATGGCACGTTATACTGTAGGTCCCGGCTGTTTCCTATAAGATATGTAGGTAGACAGTCGTTGTTGGCTACCTGAAAGTCTGACAATATGGGTTATCCATATAACCCATATGTATTGACTCGAGCATTATAATTGGGGTGACCGGGGGTGGTATTACGAACATGCAATCGCGTAACAACAGCAGTAAATTCTGTTAGACTCTAACAAAACGGCAATTACAGTTAAAACTAACTAACAGTTATTAGAGTATAAGTTCAAATTATTATTATATAATATGAATATAGGAATAGGATGCCTTGGTGGCGTTGTGGGCGCAAGCCCGACTACCGATCATGAGGTCCCGGGTTCGATCCCTGATCCCCGGGTCAGGCAAAATAAATATTGGATTTTTCTAATAGGAATTATTTCCTTATCTGCCTGGAGTCTGGAACTGTGCCCGGTTTATGGCAATAGGCTCGCCAATTGACCAATAATATACTGTCCCATAGTGGGTACCCAGTACCCACTATAGGACACTATGGTACTGATTGCTAGGTACAGCTCTGCCTACAAAAAGGCGTGATTGTATGTTATTTAAATAGTTAGGTAGATAATTTTATATTGTTACAGATTTACGGCTTATTTCGTTTCGTCAAAAAATCAATTCCTGCCACCTCTAAATTTTATTAGTTATACCTACTAATTTTATTTCCCAGTACTCCAAAAGTGACGGAATTTTTTATATTATTATTATTTTTAAAGCACGTCAATAAATTAATATAATAATAGAATAAATTAACCATTGACACGATAAAAAGAAGAAGAATACATTAATTATTATTAGAATAAGAATACATTAATAATAATATTATTATTAATGTATTCTTCTTATCGTGTCAATGGTTAATTTATTTTATTAGACAGCGTTAGCCCAAAGAGTAGCCACGTGTTAGGGTAGATAGTAAGGCATATTCCACAAATCCCCTTAGACGATCCCCTGTTAGTGGGTAGCTCTATTTTACTGATAGATTATCTCTGTAAATGATTTCCCAGAAAATTATAGCTATCTAAATTTAAAGGATCAAATGAAATTTATATTTGCGTAAATATGTAAAGAATGTTAGTTGAAATAAGATTAGAACATCAAGGAGCTTTCAGCGAAAAAAATAACTTTTCTGTGATATCATATTTTATGTACGCAAAATACAATAATTATTTACCTTGTAAGTGGTACTTATATTTTTCAGGTCAGGTATTCTAATAAAAGTATCAAAGTTTTATTACTTTTTTAATTATAATTTTTGTTGAAATCTTTTTAAAAATCAGATACCATAGAAAACTTTCAAAGCAATATTATAAAAAAGGTGGTTATTGTAATAAAATTGTGGTAAAAGGAAAGATTTGTATTAGGGTAGATTTATGTCGTAATTAGTCTGAGTAGGACGGTGCGGTGCAGACTTGTGTTAAACGAATTTATGCGACCACTTCTTTGTCGGTACAAATTGTTACACGTATACTTTAGAAGCGGTAGTAAAACACAAATTATTACGTGAACCGCATTGGTATAAATTGCTTACATTAAGAAAATGTTTGTTTGTTTAAAACTTTGAGATTCGGCGGTAGGTATACATTTTTAATAGCAGGTATGGTACAGTGTAGCTGCCTGGGTATGAACCAGCATGTTACCTTTGGCAATAAATTATAAAGAAAACGTCACATTGACACTGCTTTTTTGGAGGCTGTTAGCTTCGCAGGACAAAACAACAACACGCACAACCATTATCAATTCACAGTCGGTGGCTTACAACAAAAGACCCGGTCATGTATTCGCTTTTCTCTCGTTTCACAGGCTCCCAACAAAGCCCCTTTCTATACTAACCTCAAAAAGTTAGCGACTCTGTCACATGAGCACAATAAAAAATATTAAAAGTTGCGAGTCACTCGTTTGTTGATATTTAAATTACCTACAAATCTACCCAATAAATTAAATTGAACAGGAAGAACCCTAGCACGATTTTTTTTTTACGATATTATACGTATCGAATTTGTATCGTCGTTATGTCAAATTCCATAACTTTTTGATAACGCTCAAATTCGATACGATTGCGATTCTCCAAAATCTCGTGCAAGCGCACTACGCTCTTTTCAAACACAATATCAACTACTTACGTAAGAGGTAAATAATTATTTCAGTTCTGAACTTGATCTTTAGTTTCACGAAATGGCTATTATTATATTATTGCTATGTGGATACATTTAGAATGGACTTGTAACAAATGCTCAGCCTTGGCACCGACGGAAACCTGTTTTGAAGTTAAATTACCAAAGTTTGACAAGCGGTCCGACTCACTAAACTACGCTGGCAATAATTCTGCATAGCGGGCTTGAAAGACAATCACCCCAACTTACAATGTATCTGAAATTGTTCAACAATTGCAGTGCATTTTTATTAAATCTATCACCTAATTACAAATGTTTTCCAAATTTGTCATAAAGGTAAGATTCATTTCATATAAGACTTGAACGTACTTGTATTTTAACAACAAAGAAATATTTGTAAATCATCTCGTGATTTTGTAACATACACACGTCCCTAAAGATTTATCATAAGCATGTCATCCTATCAATTGTAAATAATATTCCCGTAGAATAGAAAGAAGCCGTTCGTTCCGTACATCCGGCACAGGTGCGCGTCTGATCCTCACGATAGCTTCGCGTCCGTCTAATGAAATACTTCTCCCAAGACACACCCTACGTTGCTCTTCAAATTGATACTGCAGATTATCTCGTCCCAGCGAATTTGTCCTGGCTTTTATACTTTTCATTAAATCGACAGACTGCGCGAGACAAATCGCCTTAGTCGCTTAATCGGTGGCTTCTCGTATTTGAGTCCCTCTCCGCCAACTCAGTTGTCGGTGTGTGGCTTCATAACTGGTTGAACTTACCTAACGTTTTCAGAGTAATTGTTTGAAATTAGACGATGGCGTAATACTAAGATGCAGTTGTATTTCTAAGCGTATTGCGAAGTTATCCAAGTAACACGGAGAGTAAGTAGAGCAGCGGCGCAGTCGCGGTCGACCCACATGATATTAATTCCAAGCCGAGTTCTGGCCTACCGACAGGCTTATAAGATTAGAATAATTTTCTCATTCCGAGGACTTCCCGCGAGCACAACCAGCAGTTTAATTAAAACTAACAGTTGTCTCACACAGTCTTATCCGGCAATTTGCGAGGTATTACAGGCCGAAGTTCGTCCACAAATTATCTCGACTCCATTTAACAAAGCGGTTATGTTAATACAATCCACCAGATTTAGAAGAATGTTTTTGTTATTAGGGGTCTGTGGCAAATTACTGCATTAAGGTAAAATATTATATTTCATTTTAGGTTTATTAAAATGCAGCCTATTGTTGTTAAACGGTGAGTAGAGAAGTGATCATTAAAACCGCGGGTAAATGAGCTTTTTATAGGTATCATAACACTTACAGCAGATGTCGGAACTAACTATTGAATTAGTTAGTGCACATTATAATACGGTCGTTTTAGACTCGTATAGGAACCTATGCTTCTAAACTTTTCAGTTCTATTAAATATTTTAGCCATCATAACAAGGCACTAGTATAGTTCAAATATTATAACGTGATGCGTCAAATTATACTCGATGTGTTAAAAAAATAGAGGTCAATAGACACGTCTATATAGTGGAACCTTTAGTATTGTACCGAATGGTGTCCATATACAAAATATAGCTGCAATATCTGCACAAATAAAAATAAAGTGCTCCCCATATGTCCGAATGAAATCCTGTTGTCTTCATGCATATAAAATTCAGTCGCACCCGTCGTGAAATATTATGTGACGCAAATACCGGAGAATGAATGTGTAAGAGGCTGACGTCTTGGACCCCTACTACTTTGATATAACCGCTATACATTCCGTTATCCGTTACAGATCTAAAGGAATGAAAATTGTTAAGGCATACGTACAAAGACAGGGACATAAGGACAGACAGCCAGACAGACGGTCAAATAGACAGACAGACAGAAAGGCGGACAACAAAGTGGATCCTATAAGGGTTCCTTTTTCCTCTTGAGGTATGGAACCCTCTAAAATGAAAATATATTTTACTGCAAAAAATTACAAAAGAGAAACTACAGTAGAGTAACTAAGTAAACTAAAGGTACAAATTAAACGTTTTGCAGGTATTTTTTTTATTGTTGTCTGTTGGTTTCCTCACTAGGCAAGCCTGTATGGCCTGACTCTGGATATTTTTACCAATCAGATGTCTCGTACACGTCATAAGATGCTTAGTATATTAAAATGTTACAACTAGGTACCTAAGAACCTACTCCGCAGTAGTTTTTAAAAAGCTTAGTATTTCTTTTTACTCCTTGAATAAACTTACTTTATAGGTACCAACCTAGTAGCAGCCTAATAATAATATGGGTGCTTATATCATAAATCTTTATAATTAAAAAAAAATTAGATTTGTATGATTGGATATTTAATTTAAATTGCTTTAATGCACTTAAAACGGGTTTATTTCCTACTTATTATTTTTAGGGTTCCGTACCTAAAAAAAAAAGACATCCTTTGTTGTCCGTCTGTCTGTCCTATTTCTGTCCATATCTTAAGTCCATTTTGCTCGGTAACGCGTGACGGTATCAAGTTGAAATTTATATCAATAACTCATAGGGTCTCCGTTGCTGTTGTAAAAAATTCAAACTTCTGAATCAACGCAATCAAAAGATACTGACATTTTACCGCACATTTCCGCACACTTTATGTAAGGGGCTAGAAATCTCTAGGGTACTTCCCGTGGGCCATCTCGAAATTTGGCAATAACCAAGATCTTATATCACAAGTAAAGAAAAAAATCCCGAAACGTTAAAATTTTACAAAAATATGTTTTATTACTAGGTAACATGTTTTATCCAGGTATTTAGGTACGGAACCCTACAGTAATATCATACTTACCAATGCCTTAACAATCTAATTGTTATGTAGTTAGTACCTTCTACACCTGATACATAAAGTTTAAGTGGTAGGTAAGAAGTAGTTCCCTTGTGACTTGCGACATGCCAACTGACAGCAAGTTAGCTCCCTCCCCGTATCTGGTCCTTTATCTTTACTGCGAATAAAAGGAAAAAGCACCACTTTCGCCTGTAATATCTTATGCGTATGAGTGCTTATGAAATATGAATTCTATCTCACAAAACATATTATTTCGTTATTACTGAATATATGCTACACGTTTCAGAGTTATATGAGATAAAACAACTGTCTTTATAAGCAAAAATAAATGGTTTCGTGGACGCATCGGTGCGTTTATTTTATTGCCTGTGGAAATTAAAGTATATGCTTATTTGATTTTATACGCTTCGCTTAGCAAGTTTTCGCTTTGCGCGCCAAATTCTTATTAATATTATCGTCGAAGATGTATCCACTCGCAGAAATCTAATGCAATATTGTACAATTCTAAATTACTGTAATTTATATACGTAGTAAATGTATGAGATGTCAAATATTTCTGAAAGAAATAAAACATATTTGTTTCAATAGATACCAAATCGTTATTTTTCCGATCGTCAATCGTGGAAGAAGCTGGAACTGGAACCCTCCGTCAACGATAACGTGTACCTCAATCCAATTGTTTTCCGGTTATTGTTTTACGATATCCTAAAGCAGCGAGTGGAAAATAAGTGGAAAATGCAATCGTATGTATTGTTCAGAGTTGTAAAGTTGTACGTCACGCTGGGCGCCCCGGTCGAGTCGGTTTGTAGTAGCCGGCCCGTGACGCGACGTCGAGACGCCTACGCGTACAATAGCATTCAGATCTTTGGGGAAAGGAAAATAAAATCCTTGCTTCGGATGTAAACAAACCTTTCAATTATAGGGATTGATAACTCATGCACAGGTAGTAGGTACCTACTGATCTATATTAGAGATGTGAAACTAAGGATAAATAACTGCCTCAGAGGCGTAGTAATCGCCAGTAGTCGATCATGAGGCCCCTGATTCGATTCTCAAGTCAGATAAAGTGGGATTTTTCAACATGAAAAAACAAAAAAAACGAAATGAAAATACACAGATATTATTATGAAGAAACAGGGAATAATTTTCCACCCAATTGTTTGTCCGAGTCAGAGCCAACCGCTCTGGATCTAGCCTTTAATTGCGCGAAAACATATTTTGTTAAATAAAACTGTATGGTTTTATGCTATTATATTATATAAATAAGTAGAAACTGTAAGGTTTTCTTTAACAAAATATGTTTTCGTGCAAATAAAGGTCAGATCCGGACTCAATCACAAACAATTGAGTGGAAAATTATTCCCTATTTCTTCATATCTGTGTATTTTCATTCTGTATGGGTGACGTTTTACCTTAAGAATCATCTCAATAACAGCCTGGAGTCCGGAACTGTACATGGGACATGACAATAGGGTCGCCTGCTATACATGGGATCACAAAACATAACAGGGAAAGTGTGGGTGTACCTACTATGGAGCTACCAAGGTACGCCTCAGTCTACCCCTTCTGGAAAAAGTTTTAATGTGAGAATAATTAAATGTCCTAATATAGGTAGTGTACCGACGTGAAATCGACGATACTTTATAATATCCGTTCAGAAATTACTGGGAATAACGAGATTCAACAACTCATATCTCAGGGTGACAGGCGCAGTGCAGTGCCGCGCAGAATTTTGAACTTTAAAACACTGGGTGGCACTAAGTCTGATATGGGCAATCATGATGCTTACCATCAGGCACCTGATTTGCTCGTCTTTTCACTCACTATCATAAAAAAAAAGAAAAAAAAAGCTACATCGCATCAGTTTTGTTTTTCATCAAAAAGGGGAAAAATAAATGGAAATAAAAGCAGGCCCTTCCGATCAATCTCAAACAAAAGTAAAACGAAACTCAGCTCACACGCGGTTTATGTCCGAGTAAAAATTTGCGGCGGCGGCGGTGATCCCCGGCAATCTGTCCCGAACAATAAGTCGCTCTTTAACAAAGGCCGGCCATTTGAACAAGTCGGAAACTTTTGTAAGTTTAGCTCTTTCTCCGCGGGTCTTGGCAGCGGCTATGTTGTTACCATAGTCACGTAAAGCAGTTATCTAGATAGCGACTAAACGCTCTTTTTACAAAAACTTGGTACTTAGTTCATTGCGCGATTCGAATTTAACGATAGTTAATTCCCAAAGTACTGATTTTTAAAGCTTTCGACTATATCGTAATAACCTACATGTTATGATATAAATATTACAATTATTATTCATAATGTGAAATTTATTTGAGAATAACAGACTGACTTGCTGACTTGCCGTGGGGTTACCGGCTTTAGAATAGTACCTCACCCTCTCTCCCCGTGGTTGCCGTAAGAGCCGGCTAAGGGCTATAGGATCCAGAGGACGGGCAGCAGCGTCCTCTGCGTAAATCCATCAAACTGCGCTCGCCAACCCGCCTGCCAAGCGTGGCGAGTATTGGCAACAACCCCCCTTATGGGGGAGGCTTATGTTCAGCAGTGGACTTCTAACGGTTGGATGATGATGATGAACAGACTGAAATCGGTAGAATAGAGAGACAACTAAATAATAAAAGATATTTGTTCCAATTGAGTACCAACTTAAATCGAGTTGGGAGGATAATAAAGCGTAAGATCAAATAGGTATTGAGCTAAATTTACGCACACACCCTAAATAAAGTTTTGTTCTCCGACAATTCAGCTCTGTCTCGACCCATCTTGCTCTTGCGCTACCTACAATCACATGCTAGTCTTCAAGTTGTAGTGGTAATTAAGCATAGGTCTTCTTCTTTGGGTGCCATCTTCTAACGAAGGTTGGCGACCATCATGGCGACTTGAACCTTCGACACTGCAGCTCTAAATAGAGAACGCGTGCTCTTTCCGTACCACTGGCGCAGATTTTTAAGCCAAGATGTTCTTCTTCTTCCTGGACTCCTCTTTCCTTGTATCTTTCCCTGTATAATAAGCTGTAACAGGTCATATTTCGAGCTACGCATTATGTGGCCAAGATATTCCAACTTCCTTCTCTTTATGGTCTTTATTACTTCAACCGTTTTCCCCATACGTTGCAACACAACTTCATTGCGTATTTTGTCTCTCCAAGATATCCTTAACATTCTTCTGTAAACCCACATTTCGAAAGCTTCGATCTTTTTACACATAGTTTCCGTTAAAGTCCAAGCTTCGACGCCATACAGAAGAATGGAGAAAATGTAGCAGCGTGCAAGACGAGTCCGAAGTTTAATGTTCAAGTTCCTGTCACATAGAATCTTCCTCAAGCTGGTGAAGGCACCGCGGGCTTGTTCTATCCTACATCGAACCTCCACACTGTGATCAGCTTGATCATCAACAAAACACCCCAAGTACTTATATCGCTGTACCCTATCCAACTTCTGACCTCCACATATTAGGTCGTTGGTAGGTGATGGCAGTTTAGACACTACCATGTACTTAGTCTTCTTAATGTTGATGTTGAGACCATACATGGCACTAACAGACTGTACTCTATTCAACAGTATCTGCAGGTCATCCAGACTGGGAGCTATTAATATCGTGTCATCTGCATATCTGATGTTATTTATGACCTTTCCATTGACAACTATCCCAATGTCTAAGTCTTCTAATGCGTCATTGAATATGCTCTCCGAATAGATGTTGAATAAGAGTGGTGAGAGTATGCAGCCCTGACGAACGCCTCTCAAGATATCAACATTGTCTGTCAGTTTTCCCTCTACACGTACACTCGCCTTCTGGTTCCAGTAAAGATTTTTAATGAACCTAATATCCTTCGAATCAAGGCCAATGGTTTCCAATGTGTTTATCAACTTACTGTGCATCACTCTGTCAAAGGCCTTCTCATAATCGATAAAACACACGAAAACCTCCTGATTTACGTCCCAGCATCTCTGTACCAGCACCTGATACCCAAACAATGCGTCTCTAGTTCCTAACCCATTTCTAAAGCCAAATTGAGAATTTGAGATCACGTTTTCTCCTTTAGCATATATACGCTGGTGAATAACTTTCAGAAGAATCTTTAGAACGTGACTCATTAGCGATATGGTCCTATACTCGCTACACTTTTTTGCATTTGAGACTTTAGGCAGGGTAACAAAAATGGATTTGAGCCAGTCAGATGGAATATGACCGGAATCATATATTGCATTGAAAAGCTTTTCAAGTAATCCAAGATTGCTGTATTCCAGCAACTTCACAAGCTCTACTGGCACTTCATCAGGTCCAACAGATTTACCTGCTTTAGACGTCCTAATTGCATAAGAAATTTCACTCCTAGTAATGTATGGTCCTGTACATTCCTCGTCATTCACAGGCAGTGGAGGTCGATGATCTGCGAACAGGTCGTTTATATATATCTGCCATATTTTTAGCTTATCCTCTATAGACATAGCATATTGGCCATTCCCATCAACCAGTACATGGGTATTAGATGTCTTCTTCCCTCCAGTTATGTCCTTTATTTTCTTATGCACATTAAACCAGTCATGTTTAGCCACAGCTTGCTCAATCTCTTCACACTGATCAATCATCCACGTCTCTTTGGCGTCTATAACAATTCTACGTATCTGCTTATTTGTCGACTTGTATTTCTTGTCGTCTACGCCTTTATATAGTCTTCTCTCTTCTATTAGATCTAATATGAGTGGCGTAACCCAGCAGTTCTTTTTCACCACAGGATCTGGCTGAAGGATGCGTTTACCTACCTCATTGAGTGTCTCTTTAATAGGAACCCAGATTTTCTCGACATTATCAACATCTACTAGAGCGTCAGATATAGAAAGGATGTTTTGATTAAGTTCTGTGTGTAATTTCCCTCTAATGGTTTCATCTTTAAGGCGTGACACATCAATTTTAGGTTTAGCAATAGGCGCTTTTAAAATTTTCATAGTGCAATACATAGATGCTATTACTGGGTTATGGTCTGAGTTTATATCAGCTCCAGGGTATGTTTTTACGGATTTAATGCTGTTTCGATATCTCTTGTTGATCAATATGAAGTCGATTTGATTGCGGATGATCTTATTAGGCGAATCTCGTGGTGATCTCCACGTATAAAGTCTTCTGGGTGGTAACTTATAACAGGTATTTGTTATGACGAATTCTCTATCTTGACAAAACTGTATGAGACGCTCACCACGATCATTTCTATTACCGAGTCCATAATCTCCTACAACGTCAGTTACTCTCCCGCTACCTACTTTGGAATTAAAATCACCTGTTATTAGTGTGATATCTCGATTGTTCAGTTGCTTTAAAGCCTCGAGAACTTCCTCATAAAAAATTTCTACGTCTTCTTCTTTACTGTCCGATGTAGGCGCATATACTTGGACAATATTTATGTTTCTTGGCTTCGCATTCAATTGTATTAGTAACACTCTGTCAGATATTGGTAGAAAATTACATAAAATAACATAAAATAACAATAATAACATAATAACATAAAATAGGTAAGCATAGGTACTAATTCCCAACTTCAAGGTGTCCAAATTGGAGTACTGTTATCATTCAATTCCACGATACTCTATTCGGCTCACAATAGGGGAAATAATCGTTAGGGCCAGTCATAAGAAAACGCATTACAAAAACAACGACGCACTTCAACCCGTATTACTCAACGGTTTGACACTGCCAACTTCTTAATTCTAGACCTCTATGGTAATGATTATACTGACTGCAGTGATATTTTGCGAGATATTGTTTCATTTTTCAAGAAGAAAACTTATCTATACGACTAGTCATCATTATCTCAGCCGTAGGAAGTCTACTGCGCATCCCCATAGATTTACATTTAGCAAGCTTTGAGACGAACATTGGCGTAACGTCAACGTCAACGCTACGGTAACGCAGCGTTGTGGTCGGGCGCTAATTTGTATGAAAAACAACAGTAGAAAAAACACAGAAATCGGCGTCGCTCGTCTGAAAGCTCGCTTAGTCTGGTAGTAAACAGCTTGCATTCAGCGTGATGTTGCTGACTGTGCTAGATTGTCGGTCGACCGTGTAGGTGGTTCTACGCTGCGCTTGCAGACCCGTAGTCTCAATGCTACGTGCTATGTGCCCTACCCATTGCCACTTCCACTTGCTGATCCGCTAGGCTATACCTCTATATGTATGCTATGTGCTGGTAACTTCGTTTACGGATCTACTCATTTCTGATCGATCTATACTAGTTAAAAACTTGGTAGAGACACCTGGATGGCAGGCAAATGGATTTTCTTATGTGCTCATCAGTATAATAATAATATAAGTTTATGGTATATGGTATTAGCTAATAAAAACATAAAATACGCAAATACATTAGCAGTGCATAAAGAAAGTTTCTCATAAACACGTTTACGATTGGCGTTAGTAAAATCCAGCTGAGACGTGTAAACGGTGGGATGAAAGAGTCGCGAGTGACGTCGAGAAAGCGACATAACGAAGGAACGATCCGGCGTCGCTTCCGACGTCCGTCACGGGAACGACTTCCTGCGAGGCGCCAGTCCCCGCACTTACAATCACTTAGACATTCGCTAAGCTCTCGAACACCCGATCTTGTGTAAACACGTTATGAACCTGTGTTTTAGCGGCGTATTGATTTATTCATTGGCACGTCATCCATAGCAGCTGTGCTCGCCTTCGAGTATGATAGGCTATAAATAAGAATTACCTTAGAATAACTTGGCACTCGAAAGATCTTCGAAAGAATATAACCTTCTGAAAGTAAATTGCAAGGTTTAAGGTTTTATTTGCGGTGCCTGTTGATTTCATTTACTGCAATTTTTTTTATGATAATGAGTGACAAGACGAGCAATTCAGGTGCCTGATGGTAAGCATCATGATTGCTCTTATCTAGACACAGTGCCACCCAGTGTTTTAAAATTCAAAGTTCTGCGCGGCACTGCACTGCACCTGACATCCTGAGATATTAGTGGTTCAAACTCGTCATGTCCAGACTATGTGTTATTATTTTTTAAATTTTAGTTCAATCAGCAAAGTAGTTTTGGCGTGTAGTAGTTTTGTACCGCAGTTAAGCTTTACCTACCCATAAAGAGACTGTGTGTGTATGTAAGTCGGTTACCAAAAGCTGGAGCATAGGGTCGTGTCGTGAACAGTCTTTCCGTCTCTCTGTCACTTTTGCATGCAGTCAATGAAGGAGATGGTTATTAAGGTTATTAAGTAATACTTTGAAGTTGTCAGCTTTTGGTAAAATATCTATTTAAAGCTTTTAAGCCGGCTGTTCCCTATAAGATATGTAGCGGGCAGTCGTTAGGTCATGTTGGAGGCCTTGTAGGAATCTTGGCGACCCGACAATATGGGGTGGTCCACATTACCCATATGAATTGACTCGAGCAGTGTAATTGGGGTAACCCGTTCTGTAAGAGTATAAATTCAAATTGTTATTATTAACAACTGAATTGGAATTCAACACATTATAATATTACATTCTCCTACCTACCTACCTATATTATAAATGTGGAAGTTTCTAAAGATGGATGGATTTATGTTGCTTAAATTCGGCTGAAATTCGGTATATAGATAGTTTAGACCCTGGAATAACTTAAAAAGTAAATTTTTACCGATATTTCCTCAGGAACGAAGACTACGCGGGTGAAACCGCGGGGCACAGTTAGTAATTTATAATATTATTCCTTTAGTATTTTACTAGTTTACAGTAACTACCTGTACCTACTTACGAGGGCACCTAATAAGATTATTAAGTCCTATGTGTCGGGACTAAACACCCATAAGCCGTAAATCTGCGTGTCCATTTGTAGATCTCAGTTATTTTCGTATGTCGGTTTAATTTCCGTTTCGGCATTGTTTTCAAAGGGAAATTCGATTGGAGGAGAGGCGGCGCCGATACGGGCCTATGTAATTTCCTTTCATATTGAATTTAATTCTTTGAGGGATGCACGTCAAACGACCCTATGTGAAAACGAACTCTTTATATCGTGCCGTATAAAATTAAATTTACGAAAACCGTTTTTAGATATTGAAATTTTATTTCGACAATTTCCGTGCGATATTGTTCGTTTTAGATATTTATTTGTTTTTCAAATAAATACGTAGGTACTTACAGGTATAGGAAACTGCTTCGGTGGCGTAGTGGGCGCAAAGTCTACTGCCGATCTTGAGGCCCCAGGTTCGATTCCCAGGTCAGGCAAAGTGTTAAATATTGGATTTTCCATTAGGAATTATCTCAATAACTGCCTGGAGTCTGGAACTGTGCCCGGTAGTTGGCAATAGGCTTGCCCCCTATTATATGGGACCAAAAACGAACGTACAAAATGTGGGTGTGCCTACTATGGGACCGAGTCCTGGGTAACACCTCTGCAGGAAATTGCTTTTTTTGCAATTAAATACGTACAGGTAAACATCGGCATATTCTATTTTTAATAAAATATTAACTAGTAACTGGCATAATATTAATATAATATAATTAATATAATAATATTATCCCAATTAATAGTCCATATCAATATTATGCGGTGATGTAAAGTTTATAAAATGAAACGTAGAGATTCTCGTAGCAAAGCGCTACGCCGTAGACAAAGCCTACGCCTTTGTAAATTTGAAACCGTATTCGGAGGTAATTAATTAATATAATAATGAGTAAATAATAATGCGATAATTGAATGAAGAACTCATTTGACTGTATTGTATTGTAAGTGATGTCTAAATAGGAACGTGCGTGCGGCGCTCAGTGCGGGTGGACACGCGAGATCGCCTGTCGCACTATCGACTTACACCCTGTTAAATCTACTCCGATATTTGTACCGCCTATTCATTACCATTGTAGAGCTTTGTTTTATTGTTTCTTCTTATTGCGGGTGTATTAGCTGTGGAGTTACCGGCTTTAGAATAGTGCTCCACCCTCTCTACCCGTGGTTGCCGTAAGAGCCGGCTAAAGGTTAACAGATCTAAAGCGGGCAGCAGCGTCCTCTGCAAACAACCATCGCACTGCGCTCGACAACCCGCCAGCCAAGGGGAGGCTTATGATTACCAATGGCTGAGATGATGATGATGATGATGATTGCGGGTGCTCATTTTCTCTTTTCGTTGTGTTGTTAGGTTTGTTCATAACATAATATACCATCATGCCTTTTTCCCGAAGGCGTAGGCAGAGGTGTACCCAGGACTCAGTCTGTTAGTAGGGATACCCAAATTTCGCCAGTATGGTATTAGTATCATGTAATAGGGGCCGAGCCTATTGCCAGCTACCGGGCACAGATCCAGATTCAAGGCAGTTATTGAGATAATTTCTAATGGAAAACTCTGATATTTATAATATTAACACTATATTAACACTTGCCTGACCTGGGGATCGAACCCGGGACCTCCAGATCGGCAGTCTAGCTTGCGCCCACTACGCCTCTGAGGCAGTCAAGGTAGATTTTTTCAGTTATTTTATATTTTTGTGAACCACAAACTATACATTTTCTTTGAAAGCAACTAATCTCTGTAACGTCAACCAGAAGAAGAAAGACTTTTTGTACTTTCCAAAGCGCTATATTACCCAAATATAAACTATAACATTGTATTAATACGGTGATTGTATGTTCAGTATGTTGTGTATATTATAACCAATTGACAATAAATAATGTACCTATTTGACGGAGTTTGTTTAAATCATCTAGGGTTTTTCATAAGGAATATGTCAACTACAACATAAATAGTAGGAGCACAAACAAGTTTATTGTTTATGAATAAAACAAACCGATTATTTCCAAAGGGAAGCCAATACATCTGCAGTTCTTTTTCCAATTAGGTGTGGGATAAAGATTGAGCTAGGAAGGTACACGACGCGACGCGACACGCCAGCTTCGCAGCTGTGAGCCTCGATTCCGGAAACCTGTCAATAGTAAGAGGCTGTGAAAGAAAATCTAATTTGGATTTGAAGGATTACACCGGGACTTGTTTCGGCCTAGTGTTGCTCCTCCTCAGCTCGAATTGAATAAGAGGCGAGACGGTGCTGACTAACACCAATTTCTTTAGGAAAATACTGCTTCTTGGATTTATGAGAATACTATATATTAGTGTCTACTAGTCCATGTTGAAATACATACTTTAAAGTCAATGACAATTTTATATGGAGGTAGATGGGTGGCGTTCTAACATTGCAATTGATAAACTTGGGCTTGAATTTTTACAGATAATATGTATGTCATTTTATTTATTGTTCCCTTGCGTGAAAAGCAATCTTGTGAGACTAATATTTCTTTCCGATCAAAATTTTTTGAAATATATAAGCAGGTAGGTACTTGCAGTCACGATAATTATGTCAGGCGCGACTAAATTCATTGAATGTGAATATTATCGGCAACATTTAGTAAGACAGACTAATCGAAGACGGTTATACACGTCTTTCTATTTAAGTCGATGCTTTATGCTATAGTAACACCGATGTTGATACCACCTATCTACCTGTATTATAATTTGAACCTAGACGTGATTTGGGCGTCGCGTCGCGCCTTCAATATATTTTTATTAGCGCGCCAATAAATCATCGTGATTTCGCAATAAAAACTAATATCGGTGCGTGCGTTCGCCAAAATGCAATTATTCACATAATATCAGGTTGACTCTTATGTACGCTAACGTTGGTAATTAGTGACATGACTCGACCAATCTCGAGCCTCGAGCCATTGTCTACATTTTTGACCGTCGCGCTATTGGCGGAAGGGTAACATTATTTTTCACATTTTACATAAGCTGTGCCCCGCGGTTTCACCCGCGTAGATATCGTTCCCGAGGGAATATCGGGAAAAAAGCCCTATGTGTTATTCCAGGGTCTAATCTACCTTTAATAAGTAAGTTTAAGTATCTCGGCTGTACTATAACGGACACCAACACCAGGGAGGAGGAAATAGACATCCGAGTACAAAATACCCTCCGGTGTAGTGCAGCCTTACATAAAATCCTAGTGTCTAAACTTCTCAGCAGACGTACTAAACTTCGTATATACAAGACTGTCATACGACCAATTTTAATGTACGGATGTGAGACATGGACACTCACCCTTAAAGAAGAACAAAAGCTCCTCGTCACAGAAAGAAAGATCTTGAGGAAGATACTGGGAAAGATGAGGAGAGAGGATGGGACGTGGAGAATGCGCAAAAACATGGAAATAGAAGACCTAGTGGCCGAGCCAAATATCATCGGCGAGACAAAAGCACACAGACTTCGCTGGCTTGGCCACGTTGAAAGAATGGGAGAGGATCGTAGTGTGAAGCGAGCGTACCTGGGACGGCCGAGTGGGCGTCGTCCGGTGGGCCGTCCCAGGTATCGTTGGAGGGATGAGGTCGAGAAGGACTTGAGCAATCTCCACGTGAATGAGTGGCGGGAGGTGGCGCAGGACAGACCGAGCTGAAGAAACTTATTATCGGAGGCCAAAACCCACTTTGGGTTCTTGCGCCAACCCAGTAAGTAAGTAAGTAAGTAGTAATCTACCTACATACCAAATTTCAGCCCAATCTGTTCAGTAGTTTTGGCGTAAAAGAGTAACAAATATCTATCCATTAATCTAGCGAAAACCGCACTAGATGGCGCTGGCAGTGAGTTAGAACTACAAAGAACAAGACAAGCGTTTTGTTCACATGTTAAAAATGTAAATTTTTACATTGTACTGAGCTTTAAGAAAATTTAAGATTTATAATATTAGTAGGATATCACGCCTTTTTCCTAAAGGGGTATGTGTGCCCAGGATCCAGATCCTGGGTATACACCATGCATTATATACTACCATCTATTATTATGTCATAAATTATGCAGTAAAGAAAATTTATCTAACCGATGGACTGGATTATAACGGTTAGATCATTTTGAAGCATGAGTTGTATAGTTTTTTTGCCGTGCATTTTCTTGACATAAATTACAAAACCTATTTATGTTTACATTTCATCACACGTGACTGTACCTACTATAAATAGGACTGGTCCTATAGTAGGTATAGTACCTAAATTTCGTCTGTTGTTTTTTTTTCGGTCCCATGTAACACGGGACGAGCCTATTGCCATCTACCGGGCACAGTTCGAGACTTCAGGCTGTTATTGACTGATTCCTAATGGGAAAATCCAATGAAACTTATCCTGAACTGGGGATCGAACTTGGGACCTCATGATCGACAGAAGAGCTTACGACAACGATATGAGCCCTGGTCGTTGACTCCGCGGAGCGGTGAATCCCGTGACGCCGCACCGCTCAACGGTGACTCTCCTAGCGTTAAGCTATGTTTCGTCGAGTCTTGTTATGTCGGGCCCAATATTATGCCACTAATAATGACTACCGAGGCTTCACATTTTATGTACAGTAACATAATATTATGACCTACTCCGCTGAACCTAAATGATATCTTCGATCCGGTAGATTATACACTGGAGGATATGAGTTAAAAAGAAGCATTTTTCGACGCCTTTCTCGCGAAGGGGTACACAGAGATGTCAGTCCCATAGTAGGTAAACCCACATTTTTCCAATGTTATTATTGCTCATGTGTAAAGGGGGTCGGGCTTATTGCTATGTACGGGGCACAGTTCCAGACTCCAGGCAGTTATCGAGATAATTTCTAATTGAAAAAATTAATATAAAATTTTGCCTGGCCTGGAGATTGAACCCGGGACCTCGTGATTGGCAGTCAAGCTTGTGCCCACTACGCCACCAAGGCAGTCAATAAAAATTGATCGAGAGAATGTGTGGGTACAGATGCTAAATTCATTATCAATGTAACTCTGCCAAGAGTCTGAGTTCCAACAGTTAGCTACATATTTCATATTGGTTGCGGAACCTTTTATTTCTGTCTACTCAGTGACATATGGGTATTTCTGTCGCTCCACTGGTTTTATTAAAATCCTTCGAAAATGGATCCACTACTATTCATTCTCTCTTCCTCCATACTGTTATTACAAGTATATAATAATGTCAGGATACGAGAAATAGTATGCATATTTTCCCTTTTATTTACATAATAGCAGCAACTTTGAACTTTTTTAAGGATTTCTTGTTCAATTTCATCAGATTTTGAAAACCTAAAATGACTAAGTTAGTTCATTAATAGAGAATGAGATCATAAATTGTAATGAACTAGATATGCCTAGTTCTTTTACTTTCATTATGAATTTTAAAGTAAATACAAAAAGAACTAAAATACTTTTATTAATACTACTCGTACTACTAATACTCAGACAAATAAAATATCTTACAACGAACAACGTAATATAACAAAATAATTAAATAGCAGCCAAATGTAACAGCATCTGCAGATCAGGAAAAGTCACGTTTCATTTGGTAGAGTTTCTCCGCGGCAGCATATTGTGCTGCCAACGAGATGACGAGGGGAGCTAAGATTGAATTAAGTTATCGACGGGAACGTAACGGAACCAACCCGGCTCCGTTATTTATGGCAGAAAGAATACTGACCTTATCTCCCAGCTATTAATTCCGGTAATAATTAAAGCCGACCACCACATTTATATCTGCCTCCGCTTGGTTAAAGATACCATTCTATTACCTACAGCTTTTGCAGATAATATAGCAAATATTATTAAAGTCAACGACTATATTTAGCAACTTTTGAAATAATACTGTAATTACTATGTTTCTTAGTATACTATTAAAGTAAGTTTAAAATTTATTAAGTATGTGTTACTTACTATGTACTTGTATGTCATTGTGTAGCACAATTGTTACTGAGCGAATGTGCGTACCTACGTCACACCTACGTACGGCCAACCTACTTGGTTGCATGGTACAATACTTATTTTTTATTTAAATGACATACAATGACGGCTACGCATCTTTGTATGCTATTTAGAAAAAAGTTTTAATATACTCGTATCTTTAATAATAAAATCACCATTAAATTCACGCATAAAGAAATTGCAGCGTAGGTATAGGCTTTAATCTATAATCTACATCATAAGTATATTATACTTATTACCAAACATACGAAATACTATTAGTTTATATACGAATTGTACGCCAAGTGAAGAAGACTACGAGTTATGTAAGGTTCCCTCTCTAAACAGCCTTTTGGTTCCGTAGGTAATGCGCATTTATTTTTATAGTAAGTCCCTACGACACAGTCATATTAAATCGTTGTTTAAGTAAAAAGGTTTCATAAGTTGCAAAACAAAATATTATTATAAAGATGAAACCAAATTGATAAAAGCATTTCGAGACTTTTAGTCACTTTTCCGCGTAAATCCGCTCCAATTACCGCTAATGGAAAATTAATGGGATCGGTAATTTGTGAAATGTCATCCCTTATAAATATCACACTCGCGATTTGGGACAATTTAGATATCTTTTTATATAGCTTCATAAAGTTTATCTTTTAACCTTATGCGATAAATTCGTACGTTACGCTCTTCAAATCTACGCCTTGGCGCGCGATTTGATCTAATAAACCACGCATTATTTATTTTATAATCTCGTCACTATGCTACTATTTAACTGTGCCTCCTGAGCAAAACGATATAGTTAACTCCAAAATCGCATCTTTTAAGGAGAGCAGAAAACAATGAAAAAATTATGAGCTGTGTTTTACTAAGCTAAACCGCAATAATTAATAATAATGAAATAAGGTTTATACTCGTATTTCATGCTATTAAAAGCTGACGATATACGCAAAGTCTTGGGAGTGGTTGGAGAAAGAGAATACAGAATCGAGTTGAGTGGCGTGCCAAAGGAGAGGCCTATGTCCAGCAGTTGACGATCATGGGCTCATGATGTTGAAAAGCTGGTTCTGATATCTGTGTTTATATCTCTGAAAAACTGAAAAACTTATGAGTTGTACCAAACGTGGTCTTCAAGTTCACGTGTCTAACAATATAAATGCTGTTATATTATTAAAAAATACACAAGAAAAGCTTTAGGTGAAAATTGATATTAGGTCCTTTATTTTTCAACAGTGTCTTTATAATCGTGAATGCTATAATAACAGTCCTAAAACTAAAATGTCTGGAAATTGACTAAAGATTTATATTTTTATACCGAAAATTCCTAGCAACCATTTTTGTGGAATATTTATCATTAAACCGGTTTAAACCGGTCAGGTATCTAGGCTAGGTATGGAACCCTATATTATACGTACATACGAACGCCTTAACAATTAATTTTTTTTACTTGTGATAAAAGATCCAGAAAGGGTTTTTAGCCCTTTGCGCAAAGTATGGAAATAAGCGGTGAAATGGCCGTACCTTTTGATAACGTTGATTTAGAAGATTAATTTTTCTACAACAGCAAGATACCATAATAGTCCTGAATTGTTGATATGAATTTCAACTAGAAACCTAAACGCGTTCCCGAGAAAAAAGTCTTGATTTACGGACAGACACACAGACGGACAGAAAAACAGACAGACGGACAACGAAGTGATCTTTGGGTTCCTTTCTTCATTTTCAGGTAAAAATAGCTACCAATAAGAAAAGTGGAAGTCATTTCAGCTGCATCGTTTAACATTTTATCCCTCGAAATATATTTTCGTGCACATGCTAGTCTTCCGGGTTCAGTCGGATCGGAGATAGATAACTTCCCGATGATTTAGTTTTATTGTTCGACATCGGAATCTGCAGCGAACCAAGGTTCACCCGTGCGTGTCTTCACAATTATCCAAACAAGTTTTTACTACTTTATTTGAAAAGTTGAAACGTATGTTTCATTCTATTTGTTCTTAAAATAGTATGTTGAAATTCTTCGTCTAGCGTAGACAAAACAGAATAAAATTGAATTTTGTGTGAGAAATTATTGAAATCAATTCTGTGTTATTGAAATAGACACTTTACGTTACGTAGTGTGGTGGTCGGTGACACGTGACAACGTGCGGCGGGCTCTCGTCACGTCCTACAATTTTTACAGCTTTGGCCAGCTCCGGACCGATCTACAAAGATTTTATTGGCTCCTTCGGTCACGTCTCGACGAAAGATCGGCTCCCCGGGCGGAGGAGCGGCCGTTTCACGCGATGGCCTAACAGTGTCGATTTATCCTCGGAACATATCGTTTTATGATTTACCCCGAACAATTTTTATGGCGATCCTATATACGCGATAGCTTCCGTCGAAGCTGCTTAAATCAAATCGCCAAAATTCATTTGCATTTAAATAGTTTTGAAATAGAATATCTGTACCGAAACGTAATAAGAGGATAGCTCAGAAAACAATGGTTCTCGGAACGACTGCATTGCACAAAGCGTCTAATTTAAGGGTTCACGACTGTTTAACCCGCTGAGACGGCGACTGGCGGTCGGGTTTATACTGCCCCTAATAACAGGGGTGGCGTCTATGAAATTGCTATTCAAAGCAGTTGGCCAGTGGAGGGCACATTACAATGCAAGGTAAACCACTCGCGCTCACGTGAAGGTTGTATCGTGACCTCTTTATCCCTTGTCACAGCTCACTGCCGCGGACACTTATCTACACTTTATTAAATATCATCACGATTTCTAACCTTTATATTATTTTGAGGCTTCGAATTCATTAGTGATTGTAGTAGCGATGTGTCATAATGTTATAAATGTCAAATAACAAATTATTTAGCTTAGCTGTTTAGGTGGGCAAAATTTTAACTAAGTACCATTTGAGTATGCGACATTCCGTTACGAATTTCTCCACTAGCGATCATGTCAACTGAACAGATGGTGGGATTGTACTCAAATAGTAGTGATTAACAGCAATATCACTCGCTCTGTATCACTCGCGTCATCTCATAGTAGAGAATCCAGAATAGATCTGAAACAGACTTATGGTTTAAGCGCCACTTTACGGTGATATAATTTTCTCCGTTCGTTAGGTCAAAACATCATAATATAAATGTTCTAATTTAGATAGCTAAGCACACATTTCTGGAATAATCTGGTTGAGTGAATAGAGAGGGTGCATAACAATAAAACTAAATCACTAAGGCTCTTCCTATTGTGCCGCTCCGGCGCCGGCGGAAAGCGAGCATATGTAGGGGAACAACTTGTGTCTCGCCGGAAATAAAATAAACTATAACTTAAAATATTAAATAAGGTAAGTATGTAAGTACATGATGGTATTTATAGGGCGCTAGGCTAGGTATGCAAAGAGTGTAAGGGTAAATCAGCTTAGCCTAGAATAAAAACTCTATTACTTATACACCTTCGAGCTACACGGTCTGCCACCTCTGCCGTAATTATTACCGTGACAGCGGAGGCGGAAGACTGGGTTACTCGAAGTTATACACTTACGTACCAACGTCGTATTGTTGCACAAACATATTACTCTGAGGTACCTACAAAGAATATATAATAATATAATATGGGATAACTTTCACACACGGTCATCTGGTCCCAAACTAGGCTAAAGAAGCCTGTACTATATGGTAACCAGATGACTGATATACATACTTATAACACCCAGACACAGATGAAACATACATGTTCATGCACACAAATTAACCTCGCCAGGGATCGAAGCGGTACAGAAAGCAGAGTTACTACCATCTGAGCCAACGAGGCTGACAAAAATACTGTCGAGAATACTGTTAACCATTAAATTTATGTCAAAAAAAATTTATGGATCAACCTTTTTTAGAAAGTAAGAGCCTCTGAACATTATCATTGTTTTTATCATCGCTAACAATTTGTAGATACTGCGTGTATCTATACGCTATTCAATCAAAGCAAATCTAACGCAGTCTAGTAAAAATTTATGAAAATCTACGCAATACTTACTTACCTACACAATAAGCAAAGTGCGCATTCGTAAAACGCGCGTCGTCTGCGAAGATAAAAAACGCAATGGCTCTTATTTGTAGCACGAAGATGTACTTGTATTATTCCGTAGATAATAATTTATATTATTATAATAAAACACTGTATACTTTAAATAAATACTCATATAACATAGATAAAAAAAGGTCGATACTTATTCAGTTCCGTTAAGTATTATGATAACGCTTCACTCTCACAAAGCTGAGGTATTATTATGTCGCGACAACTTTCCGGATTGTTTATGCAAAACCACTAAAAGAATTGTGAAAAGATTTTCATTGTACAAAAGCTTACGGATCCTATGAAAACAAATCCTGAGCAAAATTCTTATTTTTTTAAGAAACACCCAGTTATATTTTTCCCGTTCTTTGTAAAGATTTACATTAAGTATATTGAACCTTTATCTGCCTATGGCTATAATGATACATAGACCTAGTTAATTACGTTTACACATCAATCTACGACTAGTGGCCCTGTATAAGCTGCTGATGAAGACTTCGCGAGTCTGTCTTTGCTTTTGTCTTGTATATTTATTAATGTTCACCGAGTACCTCAGAATAACATAAAGCTATGTTTTTTCAAATGTTTGAACCCCTATTCTCTGGGCTCTGAAATTTAAAAAACAATCCAAAAACTGAATCGAAAATAAAAATTAACAATACCGGGTCTGCTCACCCAATTTCACGAGAATCGGTTGAGAAATGTGGCTAAAGCCGGACATACGAAAACATTTTTGCCCAGGGTAAACGAAGACGCTTCGCTCGCAGTTGGTCCAGAATACCAGAATTCACTGACAGAAAATAACGCTATTAAAAATGGAAACTCCGGAGATAATCCAAAACAAAAGAACCATTAAAAATTATGTTACCTTACCTGCAATACCTTATTGTGATTAAAACGAAAATAACTCACGAAATCTCAAACTTGATTGGACTCTTAGCAACTTGTAAAAATCTATCTGTGCATCTTAGAGAAGCAGTATTTATAAGGCTGCAAAACTGTAAGAGTGGTCCGTTTGTGACCGGAATATAGAAACAATCAATGGAGCCGCGACGCGGGTAAGGTAAATTGAATCGTCCGTGTTTGGGACGGGACCGGACCGGAAACCGGACGTGCTGTCTCGAGCCTATCTTACATTAACGGCCGTCAAGAGTTTCAAGGTGTTTTCAAATGTGGAAATAGTCAAATAGTTTGCTTTTAAACCTGTCATTCTAAACTTTATATTTTATGCAAACAAAGTAGTAAGTAGAATGAATGACGTCTGTACAGAAATGGCATGTACGAAGGCTATGAATGATGTTGATGATAAAGTGTTAAGGCTCAAATAGGGCTCAAATTGAGAGACTACGCACGTGCGTCAAGTTTCGCTTTGCAAGAAAATGTATGTAAAAGGGTCCATTGCAACCCACGGACACGATATGCATGAATTGACGTCATTGGTACCCGCGGGGCTTATTCGAATATGGTGCTCGCGTAGCTCAACGTTGTCAACGCCATGCACGCTGTGTACGCGGCACACGCGTGACTTGGCGTTGCTTGCTAGAATAATATGGCACTCTTATAGCTCAGTGCTGTTAACGCCATGCACGCTGTGCACGCAGTACACAGATGCGTTATACACGCATCTGTGCGTTATACACGCATCTGTGCGTTATACACGCATCTGTGTAGTGAGTCCTATCATGTCAGTAGGAACGTTGGCCGACGTTGTCAAACAAATGAACCCAAGCAGCTCCGTTTGCCCGTGCGCAGTATGTGCAGCGGTGGGTTTGAGCCTTTAGTATGTGCTACTGTGGCACAGTTTATTTGGAATAAGGACAACACACAAAGAGAATTTTCTTTTTTTTCTACGTCTTACCATGTTATACAAACAATGTTTCAAGTATAACAAATGTTTTCATTTAAACTGAAACAACTTATCTCGGTTCTTACAGCTTAATCAGAGCTGGCAAAGCTGCAAGCTTGACACATCGATGTCTGAAATCTCAAAGATAACGCGACGGTAACTCAAGCGCTAGAAACAGTCACATAACTTCGCAACAGGTTGAAGTTTCCCAAGTAAGACCTGACTTACTCTCGACTTCTCTTTATACAGAATACACGAACTCTAACACGGTTCAATAAGCTACATAGTGCAGTTTAGATAGGGCAATATGGTATTACCGGTAATTTAAAATAATATTGAATAATAATAATAATTAATATTGAATTAAGTTTTATAGACACACACACATCGACTAACTTCTTGTTAGTGGGTGTGAGTAATATTTAATATATTATGATGATGTCCCAGTTTTCAGATCATTGGATCTTACTTTTAATACACACATTAGTACAGCTTTTAATTACTTAAAGTAAAAAATAAAATATGGGTCTAATATCGATATAAAATACTAACGCTGCATTAAAAAGTATTGTAAGCTATTATAGACTTTAACAGTAAGCATACTTAAAGTTGGCAATTCACATATTAAGAGATATTTAAATGCGAGAAAGCTCTCTAACATTTCCTCTGGGCCAAATGTTCCGTTCAAACTTATTTATCCTGGGACCGGTAGTATAAAATTATATCATACTAGTATTCTAATTTAATTTAAAAGTTATGTGTGTAGGCATTTGATCGGTTGAATCAGAATTATTATGTTTTTAAACATAACATCACGCCAGGTCTCTGCCTGGCATCTAGTACACCTCTGTGTACTACGCTACATCAGTCATGTTTTTAAGTTCCGAGTAATAGGGGTGAGCCTATGGCCATCCAGGCACAGTTCCAGACTCCAAGTTGTTGTGGTGTTGTTTTTTTCTTATTAAAAAAACATATCATCAAGGCTTTTCCCGAAAGGGTAGGCAGAAGTGTTCCCAGGACTAAGTCACATAGTATGTACACCCATATTTCGCCAGTATGTTATTGATCCCATGTATTAGGGGGAGAGCCTATTGCCATATACCTAGGTATATATGTATATGTTTTTAAACTGAAAACAATTCCTACGTAAGTAAGTCGTGCCTACCTACGTACATACCTAGAATGAGTTCGGTCGTCGTTCTTAGAATTCTCGATCTGAAACACTCCTGTTTACCTACATATCACTTTGCATTATGTTAATTGACACTGACGGAGGTGAAACGGGACTAAAGTATCATTTCCACAAAAGGAAAACTAAAGATAAAATGTTCACTTTGGATTTGTCTCGGACAATGTAACCTGGAATTCGACTCTATGTCCCGTCTGTAATTTGCTATTTAATGGCCGAAATGAACAGCGGCTTTATTGCTGAGATAAAAGATTGTGAAGCAATTAGAATTTAATCTCGGATTGTAGTATTTGTGCGGTTTCTTCAGCGGTCTCTTAATTTATGCGAATCTACCTACCGTTTTCTAATTTAAGGCATTACTATAAACAAGTTACGACCGACATGAAGAGGTTATATGGCTTCACATAGCCTTAATGACAGTATCTAACACCCGAAAATAAAGTGGGTTTATTTATACACGTATCACTTTATGTGTGATCCCTTCATTTATTCCCAAAATTTGATATTCATTTTCAATTATATTGCGAGTAACAGCGATACAATCACAATTTTTCACTGAGGCACCTGGGACATTTACTTATTTATTGTAAACTTGTTTTTCGTCAAACAAATAGCTCTATTGAAATATATAACGATAGAAACAAATTAGAATCGTTTTCAATAACAAATTGAATAAATTTATAGATAAATTAACAATATACAGTGATATATTTTTATCATCTCTCCTTTTTCCCGAAGGGAATAGAGCCTTATTGCCATCTATGAGGGCAGTTCCAGACTTTAGACATAGTCATTGAGAAAATTCCTAATGGAAAAGTCCAATGACACTTTGTCTGACCTGGGAATCGTGATAAGCGAATGAGTGAATCTCGTGATTGAGTATCTTCTATATATTACCATTAGCTGTGCTTCGCGGATTCACCCGCGTACTCTACTGGATATATCGGGTTAAAAGCATTATCTTATGTGTTATTCCAGGATCTTAACTATCTACATACTAAATTTCAGCCAAATCGGTTTAGTAGTTTTGGCGTAAAAGTTCAACAAACATATGGATGTTTGTTAAAGATAAGTTTGCCATCCATAATAAAAACTTTCACCTTTATAATATTAGTACGAAGGTTTGTAGGATTAGTAAAACAGCTAATTACATAGAGCAATAAATTAGCTACCAAGTAGGTATGTAATAATTACATAGCTGGTTGTAATTAGTGGTGTTCCATGATTCAGCGTGATTTAATTGTCGCGTCTCTGGCTAAGGCTTCCTTGGATTTATAGCTTCAATTATATGCGCCGCGCCGCCCTCTCTACCTAGGCTAGGTTACACCGTACACCTGCCGCCCTGGGGACAGTCTCGTTAATGCTGCTTACCTTCAAATACGTATAATGTGGTAACTTGTAAACTAACCTGTGAAACTTTTAGATTAAAAATTACTTTTTTGTAGCTCTACAATGCTCTGGAATAATATCATTTATAATGAGAATTTATGGACTCGTTCAAAACAATTTGGATTACCTACATCTTTTTTCATATATATACTTATATTATGATAATATACGAGTTAAGTTTTTCGATTTGCATGCCATGTTGTGATAAGTAATTTCAGTAGGTATCTTATTTGAACATAAATCATAAAAACGGTAATAATCTGTACCTTCTCGTAGATTTAGGTTTACACAGAGTTAGGTTTAGGTATATTTAGTCAAAATTATATATTTAATATTATAACAGGTCAGATATTGTGGACAGATGCTTTATGACGTCGCTCGACATCGCACAGTAAGTCAAACTCCTGTTCTTTGACAATAATGATCCCCTAGTGACTAGGCAAGGCAAACACGTTTTTATGTAACAAATTGTCTTAAACCGTCTCGAATAGAAGTGTTAACGTTAACGACCTTAGTCACTGAAGTGCGACCTATTTATAGTCAGTTACGTGTTTGACGTACAATCGCGAGCAGATTTAATTGTTAGAGGGAAGTGGCAATAAGTCGTGATTTGCCGAGACCCTTGGGATTTATTACACCAATTAAAGACTGAATTCGCAGGTGGCTGGTACGACTTCCACACTATTAGTGGTACTTGTACATATTATTATATACCTACATACATATGAATATACATATGCGTACTATACTCGTACAATCAGGGGGTCAGCTCTGGATCTACGATTTATTGCGAACCGGGCAGAAACTTGATAGTGGCGCCCCTCTCTCCGGTGTTTGAGATAAATTATTTTAAAACTATTATTTTAAGAGCAGAATAAAAAGTTTTATATATTTTTATAAATTGGTACTATATAATAAGACACAAAAAAGTTAAATAATATTGGAGTTTTTTTGCTCTAAATGTTTTAAAATGTAAAATCTTAAATCGTACGTGTCGTAGAGCTCATAGACATAACAAAATAGTTTCGTGTATAGCATGGTGCCAAGATATAATCTGTTATGGTTATAGGGGCATTATCTCCCGCCTACTGCCTGCCGAGCTCTCACATAGTGCCTTTTCAATTGCCTCTAGAATTAATATACTTTCTGAAATATAGTTTCATATTTACTTAAGTATTTCTGTGCATAATATAGGAAAAATATTTAGGTCCATAATGGAATACGTTGGTTTAGTTAAATGTCTATGCAGTGTGGACTAGAATATATTATTTTAACGTCTAAAACAACATACCTATGTGGATGTAAACGTGCATTTCTAATACTTAAATATTAACGCCTTTTATGAACCAGGGCTTACATCTGATATTGCTGCCTACGTTCTGTTAGGAATTAGGCGGCTGCTGGGGTGCGTTGTTAATAGCAAAACTCACCGGTTTATGAAAATGATAGATTTAGTGAAATATTATATTATACTTACTAATTATTACAAAGAAATGGTAGAGGAAGATGGTGTAACTATATACATGGTGTCTGGAATCCAAATGGAGGTATGTGAGGTCATCAATATACGATATGCCGGTGAACGCTGGTCCGGCGCCGGGTTAGCGACAGCTTAGTGACCGTTTTACCTCATCCCTTATGTTTACTAACAGTTCCCACCACAATAATGAACGTGTTTGAGGGCGCTAGTGCCTATTCAGGTGTTTTGATAACAACTCAATACAGTGGAACATAATGTACTCAGTCCATTTTTGAGCTTGTTCACATACGAACTCTACTTGATACAATTTGGTTTGAAATCAACTATTAAATGTTAGTAGCTGAGGGCATGACAAACGCGTCCAATAAGTATTTTTTATGTATGTTAAAGTTACATAATATTATACTAACTACCCATGACGTAATAATACCTATTATTTCCCAGGAGAGTAATCACGGTTCGGCTAATGAAGATGTGTCGGCGAGGTCACCCGGGTTCCGCAACACCGGCGCGGTGCCTGAAACTCCGTCATAATATAAAACCGAAACTTTCATTTTGTCTCACATGTGTCGCATAAATATAGGTAAGTGGTATAAAAACGGCCCAACTGCACCTTTATTTTAAAGTTGAAAATCCATACCATGCTCTATATAAACTTCTATTCAAATTCTATTTGCGACATAAGAACTCATAAGAGATCTCTTCTCCTATTTACATCTACATAATTATTATTTTATAAAAATAATTATTATTTTTATTTACTAAGGCTATGATTACAAAATAGCTGTTAAGAAAGATATAACAATAACATTAAACCCTTTATCAAATTTTACATGGGCCAAGAGGCGCCTTTGTATAGGCATAGTTACGATAATACCTTTATGATACTACGCCTCAACAACTTTGAAGTGTGCGCCGTTTCAAGGATTTTAGCGAAAAAAGTTCAGCGACAATGTTCCAGTTAATTTTGTGGCCGATAAAAACTTCGTTTCGGAGACCTTTGTCGGTGTTGGTTTACGATACAACGGCTGGTGAGGGCGGTTGGGCGCGTGATCTTGACAGTTTTGAGTTACAGTACACCCCAGCCTCGCGAACGAGCCGGGCCTACCGTCCTGCCCATTTACATGGATGACGTTTTGGCCTATTGACCTGCCAACGCTGAACGATTTACCATCAACCATCTATAACTCGATCTATGAACCTCAAAGAGTAGCTAACCAAGTTACGTAACGCAATCTAGATTGGAGCTCTGGTTAAATTACGCGAACGGCTTTACACCAAACTTTCTGACGAGTACAAAAAATTTAAACCGAGGACGATAAATCATATAAATCTCCCGGCTAAGTTGGTGTACTAGACTAAAATGGCTCATTTATTCATATGTGAATATGAAAGCCATGTATATCTCTAGCACAGCAATAACTTGTCGCGCGAATTACCCCTGCGATTTTTTTATTAAAGCACGCACTCCGCGGCGCCCTATAAATCTGGTGTTGGCGCTCCCACTTTACTGTTGTACCTATCAATTCAGGGCAAATTATTTGGGTTTTTGTGCTTTTTATGTTTTCTTTTATTAGAAAGTTACAGCTTTGGTGTTACGGTAAAATTGCACCCCTCAAAACTGATTTGTTGACTTGTAGCCTCACGCCTGAATTATGTATCATTACAATGAAAAACATATTAATTCACAATAAAAACTAGAACCATAATTCGTAGGTAAAGTATTTATTTGTATAGAACTCTTTAGATTATTTTCTCTAAAGTGCTGTTCTAACTCCACTCAGACAGCGCAGGTTAATTTAAAAAGTTAATTTCTTTGTCTGGCTCGGTCCTTTTTCAATTCAGGTGATGTCCTATAATGGTAAGAGCTAGCGAACACTGCCAAGGGTAGAATATTAATGTGTAGTTTTTCCAAGAGTGTTATCCGGACTACTCTGGGGCTCGAGGGGCGCGCTGTTATGTCATCTTTCCACTGTCTTCTCTCGGACAGCATCCATTAATTTAAAATTCACATAATGTAACGCGTGCCTACATTGACGATACGTTCTATGAAAATATGATTAGTGTAGCTAGTAAATAACAAGCTAACTTACACCAGACTTTTATGCTTTTTTTTTTTCAGTTGCAGTTTGTAATTCAACTTTTGAAACGTGCGAAAATTGCAGCGAAGCCAGTAAATTTAATTAACCCCTATGTGTAGACAAGACAATTCTATCTATATCGATTTCACAACAAGTGAAATGTTGATTCAGAACGTTTGTATCTCCATTCTCCCCAAACTCGTGCATACACATTCAATTAACACTTTTTCGTAGCGGAAGCGACGGGGCCACCGGAAATTAAAAAACTGTCTACCGTGAATGTTAACTGAATCCCAAAGGGTAGAGCTGCAGTTATTTTCTAATATTTCATGTTCTCAAACGTAATAAAAATACCTAATACACAGTTTTGGTACTCGAAAAATTGAGTCATACCTGAACAAATTGGACGGGAAATGACGGCAATTAAAAGCGACCGACTCAATAAAACTTAATTGTGAACATTACGGACCTTCATCCCTCCGGCCGCAACAATGCACGGATAGGTCCTACATCGATAGGCGCGCGATAACCATGTCCTACGATAGCCCTACGCATTATAATCCGGCCGCAATAAAAGGCCGGCAAACTGCGGGGTTTGTTCTATTAGACTTGTTATCATTACGCATAAATAAGACAGTAGTTAATGTGGTCCGTCGAGAATCCAATCCTGGTTACATTGTGGCCCCAGAGATTAGATAGGCGTGATGATTGCCAAACTTTGATTGAGCCTCCACGAAACCCTTTCGCGGATCTCCTTGATTACGGTATAGGTAATTGGCCCACAGATTGGATACACAGTTCACGGACTCTCAATCTGAGTAAATAATGGACGTTGAGAGCTGTTCACTTCATCAGTTCGTTAGCTCGTTTAGGCCCACTTTAGCGGGTTACTTTTTGTTTTCAATTCTCCTAGAACATTGGTTCTATATATTCTATATCCAAGTATTGACTTGGGTATACTCTGATGTTGACTGTAGAATAATTAAATCCATTAATCAGATAAACTCTAGTCGTTATAGGTCGGAAGCGTGACGGCAGAGTACGAGGTCCTGAGTTCGATTACCAGGTCTGGCGAAAAGTGTTATTGGATTTTTTCATTAAGAGTTTTCTCAATAACCGACCGGAGTCTGGAATTTTGCCCGGTTGATGGCAATGGCCTCCCCCCCTGTTACAAAAGGCCTAAAAACATAACTGGCGAAGTATGGATGTACCTATTATGAGACTGGGTCCTGGGTACACCACTGCCTACTACTTTAGAAAAAGGCGAGATACTATACAATTCGTTTCAAAACATATATACCTTTAAAAGATCCGATAGCAAGCACAATAATAACACCCCTATGTTCTTACACATCATAATCTTGTGTTTGTCAGCGCTCTGTTCCCGCTTGTGAAGAACTCGAAATGACTTTGTTTTGCTTCTTCTGTATGAATAAATAACAAGAATAGTACGATAGAATCATTACAATCAGTTAGTATTTTTTTGGAAATTATGCCTTTATATTTTTATAATATTGCATTTCATATGGTAATATTTATGTTAAATTAAACAATTTTTTTTTTATTTGGTCCACTAAACTGGGCGTTACACAAATTTTACATTATTAAATATATTTAAAAGCATTGCGTAGGTGTACATCCTTCTCGACGTGGACACAACATGCGTATATTGTTGTGTACACAAAATTTTGAAATCATTTATAAAATATGTAAAACTAATAAAAGTAGGAGCACATTCATCCATTTCCATTCATTTTACCGAAGGGGTAGGCAGAGCTGTTCCCAGGACTCAGTCCCATAGTAGGCACACCCACATTTCGCCAGTATGATATTGGTCCCATGTAATAGGAGGCGAGTCTATTGCCATCTACCGGGCATAGTTCCAGGCTCCAGGCAGTTGTTGAGTTAATTTCGAATGGATACTTAATCAAATATTTACCTGGGGATCGAACCCGGGACCTCCTGATCGGCAGTCCAGCTTGCGCCGACTACGCCACCGAGGCAGTCATTACCTTTGTTAAGGGTTCTTAATAGCGAATGGGTCATTGTAATGTGTCATGTCATAATAATAATATAGCTATTATGTTCATTTAGACAGATTACCACAGTAATCTAGTTTTGCCTCGAGCCAAACCTAATCCCACGAAATTACCGCTAATATGCCCAAAAGCCGTGCTAGTCAATTTCTGGTATGAATTTGCATTCGTGACTGGCCTTAGTCCAAGCTGCCTGCGGCGATGACAGGTGCATCAGTCATGCGGCCGTAGGGCTTGTATGGTTTATACCGCTGACCCTAATTTACGTCTACGTCTACGCATCTTTGTACTTCCGTAATAATATTATTTAATAGCATAATGCACGAAATCAATCTGAAAACTGACCTCAAAAAATGCTTGGAAAATAATAGTCCGATTAATTAATTGGCTTTTATCTGGAGGCACGGTAGGATACGATGTCAATAGTGGAATTACTAAAAATAAAAAAAATAAGCCTTTATTACTGTCAAATTAACAATTATTTTAACCACTGGCGATTATTCATATAGCTTGTCTTTCGACACAGCCTCCTCTAAAGCTGTCTACTTTTTTCTACCTTTAGCAGTTCTGTTCCATAATGGGCCGGCTATTCTCTTAATATCATCCTCCCAGCGTTTCACTTGCCTTCTTTTAATCCTTTTGCCAACTTTGGGGATGCCATTCTGATATAATTCTAGTCCATTTCTCATTTTTCTCTCTTACCATATGTCCCGCCCATTTCCATTTCAGTGTCTTACATACCTTATTAGCATCCTTGAATTTAGTTTTATTCTTTATTTCGGTTAATCTTACTTTATCTTTTCTTAAACATTATCTATTCATAATTATTAAACATGTAAGGTTTCAATTGCATAGCTCTTAAATTTTTGATTTCATTGATATCTAAAAAAACCCCGATTTCCTCATTGATGATCATTAAAAATTTTAAGGTACTTCCTCAAGTCCTAGAAAGCTGAAATTTATATGTAAACGTATTATGACTAAAGTATAGAGTTTGTGAAGTTAGGGCCTGCGGAGTTAGGGTGTGTAGAGTTAGAAGCTTAGCTCTACATTAGATCTGATAACTTTTTGACAGTACGAGCCTTGTCTTGGGAACATTTTACACGAAAATGTTTTTGGTGGGATAGGTATATTCCATAGATATAATAAATATAACCTGAAACAGACAATCGTAGAAAAAATTTGTGTCTAACGTATTCCTTAAGACACTATTGCTCTTATCCTTACTCAGTCTGACTGAGGCCGTCACGGAAAAACATCAGCTAAAAATGCCGTGTTACTCAATCAAATTGTACAAAAGGTACGACACGAGTTTAAACAGCTAAACTAGTCACCCATGTAACTAGCACTAATTTACATTATTTACTTAATTTACATTATTAATCCGCCATATTCATTCAAAATTAAATGTCAAATCAGTGCGGGTATAAAGCAATTCAACGTCATTGGGGTATTATGAACTTCGTCGCGTAGTAACTACAGTAAAGTTAATTACGTACTTATTGTAATGCATACATGTGCGTGATCATTACACGCATGCAAGGCTCACCAGAGCTATTTTTTCGTGAGGAACTAGGATGACACTTTCTCTTGTAATATAAGAGGAACTCATTGGTATATTCCTGCTTACAAGTGCATTTTATTGCGATATTTATCTAAGCTTCGAATGCCATGAGCAAAAGTATGAGTATCTTATAATGTAATCCAAAAACAATTCCATAGTCAAGCTTACGTACCAGTAGGTAGCAATTATTTCTTTCCGTTTGTTATTTGGCAACGCCACCAGAAATAGGGGAAATAAATAAAGTTTCAGCGACTACTGACAGAAGTAATAAGTAGGAGTTACATTGTATTCGCTAGGGCGGGTAAGTTCTAATCTCGACTGAAACACAGCAAGAGGGCTGGGCGTAGCGTTTGCAATACATGAGCCAAATGCAAGGCTTTATTTAGTTTAAGGCGCCATTACACGGGTCATATAAACTGTCAGAGTTGGTGGAGGCGGGTGTCGTTCCCGCTCGCGCATTCCAATTCGCCTTTCAAGTTTACGCAACCGATCGGAATCTTTACCCTCGGTTTTATGTTACAATATTCGCTTACGCGTGATAGACTTTATTTTAGAAAACACTTTCTTTTTGAGCTTTAGTTAAGAGATAAGAGATTTTTAATCTGCGTCTTTATAGACGAAAAATCTCTTATATAAATCTCTTATCTCTATAGAGTATAAACTCTATAGAGCTAGATTTCGTTATATTATTCTATAATAATATTATTTTATATGATATCTGCAGGAGTGTAGGCTGCAATGGTATGGACGCATGAAGAAGACGACGCCCTTGATTAAGTAGAAATAACTAAGACTAAGAAAAACTTTATAGCCGCGATTAAAGTCAGTTCGGGTTTGGGTGGTAAGGTGTAACATTTTTTTTTAAAGAAAACCTTCTTCGTATTAATTCTTCGGAAAATTGTAAAAAAGTAGTTTTTAGGTTATGTTAATGATTTTTTTTAAATAGCAAAAGAACCATACGTTTTTCTTTAACAAAATATGTTTACGAGCAAATAAAGGTCAGATCCAGAGCCAACCACAATCAATTAAGTGAAAAATTATTCCCGAATATATGAAGTAATAACTTCATATTATCTGTGTGTATCTGTTTATCCTTAATATGCAAGTCAACAAGAAAAAGCGCATTCATGTTTTACATTAGCCAAATCATGAGAAAGAAATCGGTTTACAAATCACACCCAAGTTGTGTTTGCTAAAATATGCCAGGTTGTGATGAAAAATAAGATGTCACACGTTAAAAATGTTGCGACAGAGAAAAGAATTAGCTATTACACGTTTAGAATTTCTTCATGCGTTCCATTCTCGTTCACTGAGATCATTGGAAAACCTGACGTTGAGGTTTCCAGTGCACGGCACTGATTTCTACAGTGAATCTTTCACTGTCGAAGCAGTTCGTCTGTGGAATGATCTTCCCGTCTTAGTTAAACGTGCACCGTCACTGGCTTCTTTTCATCTGTGTCTCAAGGACCAGTGTGGTCCTTGGGACCTTAATAAGTAATAAATCAAATAAGTTGCTAATATTATTAATTGTCTCACGTGTTATATAAAATAGTAACGCCTATATAAAATAGTGTACATATTATAGGATATATAGTTTGTATATATTATATTGTTATGTTTGTATCTTTAATCGTAGTATATAATGTATTGGTTATATATTATGGTATAATACACGGTTGTCTGGAAGAGATCGCTCTTAGCGATAAGAGCGCCAATTGATACATTATTTGTTATAATTGTATATTTAAATTTAAGGTTTCATGTTTGTAGTGTAATAATAAAGAGTTAATCTATCTATCTATCTATAATTTTAAATAGGTTGTTATATATTTTATTTATTTATTATTTAAATATTTGTTTTTGAAACCACCGTCCCTTCAGTAACTGTATTTCCTTCTCTGCATGGTTGTCATTCATTCATTCATTCACATAGACTCTTCTGCGACTAGGCAGGTACCTTTGTTACACCTTTAGACAATAGAAGTCATACCTTTAGGAATGGCTCGCAGCGCTACTGCCGATCATGAGGTCCCAGGTTCGATCCCCAGGTTAGCCAAACAGTGTTATTAGATTTTCCATTAGCAATTTTTCAATGGCTGCCTTGACACTGAAACTTTGCCCGGTAGATGGCAATAGGTCACTCCTACATGGGATCTAAATACATCACTGGCGACATGTGGGTGTACCTACTATGGGACTACGTCCTGGGTACACCCCTGCCCTGCCTACTCCTTTGGGAAAAGGTGTCATGTTATTTTTATACCTATAGGCAGATAAGTACACCTTTGTACTCCGTTTATGTGATAATATAGCTAGAGCCTACGGCCGCTCACAGAAAAAAACATTATTCTTTCGATGACATCTCCGGTTATCTGTCCAATTTATTTATTTAGGACCGGAATGGTATCGCCCTCTTGTAAAGAATTTATTCCAGGGATTTGAGTAAGTAACAGTGCAAACAAATTCTTTTTCTCGCTGATTTTTCTTTTGCTGTTTGTTGTTTCTTTCAATTCCGTAATCAAGTTTGCTGTTTGTCTGTGTATTGGATCTTTTAGATGCTCCGTTCTAATTCATATAACTTTCGGACAGAATAGTGTTTCAGAAAGCATGTTTATTTTTCTTTCCTGTTTCATTTTATTAGACATATATATAGGTATATAAGTATTGAAGATGAGCGGTGGTAATTGTATAAAATTATTTATTTATTGAATAAAACTGTTTACAAACAAACTTAACTAAATAACCCACCAGCATTGATATAAAGAAAAGGGGAGATAGGGTACGTTCTCCCAGCGCTTACACAATAACTAGCACGTGCAAAATGCTCCGTGTGAAGTTTGCACATTGACATGTAATGAACAACAAAGATAGGAAGATGTACCTAAGACCGAATTGCGACCGTGACAACAGTATTATTCGCTTGTACGACCTTACTTTACTGACATACGTGAACCTAATGGGACCTAATTTGAGCTTGCCATTTTCTAGAAGCCAGTACCTCATCTCCCCTTTTCTTTATATCAATGCCCACCACGAATCGTGCCCGGTACAAAGGTACCCATGACGCTGGCGGCATTGTTACGCTGTATGGGAATTGATATCCTTTCGACCAGGTACAAGCCGCAGTGGGACTCACCAGTCCTCTCCCACAATCTACGACCTAGCTCTCCTATCAGGTCCCTTGCCTCTGACCCCCAACCACCCATGGTCGATATAAAAATTCACCTTTATGTCATATACCTACGGATCCGAAAATGTTATATTATTGTACTAGTTCACAGTTTGGATCAGAGAAACGAAAATTTAATAAGGCCTTCGTATTACGAAACTGTGAAGACAGAAACAATATCTCGGCAACAAATCTTTCAAAAGGTAGAGTACACGTATAACGCGATATAACTTAATAAAACGCCTCTTTGTTATCTCTCTGTAGATTTATACTTTTTGCAAATAAAACAATCATTTCCGTCATTTGACTTTGACTTGAAAAATTTGATTGAACTAGCCATTAAGTGCGGTAAACATCACCACGAAAACCACAATAAACCATTACATGTCTGCTATTTTCAGTCGTCCATGTTGTCTAATATTTAAATGATGTACCTTATTTCTCTAAAAACAATCAACCGAGCCTTCAAGGGTGTTGTGTAAATAGTTTGTCAGCGCACCGCACAGGGGTGAATAACAATAAGACCCTTTGTTCTTAGCCTTAGATATATTCAATCTGCTTGAGACATAGCCACAGTCCACACGCACTTAGAAGACTAAGTCAACTGGTTAAGTGCTTTCGATTTTCGAAGATAACGATTAAGACCCTAAGCTTAAACCTCCACTTCTATATTGAAAAATCAAAGTGACTAGCAAACTTCCTTATCAGCGCCCAGCCAAATGAGTTGACAAAAGCTATGGATATATAGAGATAACTCTGGATAACATATCATCATCATAAGCCGGAAGACCACCACAGCTGAACATATACCTCCCCGATAAAACGCCATAAACTATTAATGTGGGGAATTTTGCCTTAGCCACCAGATTGCAGTAGTTGGAATACTTGGAAACGGAGTGTGCTGCTGCCCACTCTCCGAATATGTCCCTCTGCCGGGTCTCACGACTCCAACAGGATGAGAAAAGGGAAAAGGGCAAGGATAAGATATAGGGTACCTAATATAATAATATTATAGATACCTATGTTACATAATATCTAGGAACTATTATTTTCTCTACATTAGCAGCTGTTTCCTTTTCCTCGATATTATAAATATTATAAATAAATATGTATACCACACATTTGAGGTTACCTATATTTTAAAATTAAAAGTTAAGACTACATTTACTTAGGGGCACTTTAAAAATGGCGTTTCACACTTTATTAATATTTAACTTTAAAATTGGTTGAATGAACTATAAAAATAATGATTCCGGTTGGAACTGTTTCGCGGCAGCGGCGTTTAGGTTTGTCTTGTGATTTTCTACTCAGTTATAGTGCAAGCTATTATTTTTGTAGGGATTTATATTAAATTATACCTTTAGATATATTGTTATTTTAAAGTGCTTAAATACAATGCTATAGCTGTTTTCATCAAATTTAAAGTGCTATTAAATACGTCCCATTTAGGTACGCATAAGTACATTTTTTTTTTATGATAGTGAGTGACAAGACGAGCAAATTAGGTGCCTGATGGTAAGCATCATGATTGCCCATATCAGACACAGTGCTACCCAGTGTTTTAAAATTCAAAATTCTGCGCGGCACTGCACTGCGCCTGTCACCCTGAGATATGAGTTGTTGAATCTCATCATGCCCAGTAATTTCGCTGGTAACATTGCCCTTCATACCGGAACACAGTAATGTTTGCACATTACTGCTTGGCGGATGAATAACTGGCAAAGGTGTGGTACTTCCCCAGGCGGCCCCCTGCAAAAGAAACCTACCACTACAACCTACATTATTTGAAATTGCATCTCTGCTTTGACTGAACTGTGAAATAACCAAGACGTTGTAGGGTGTCCCTTCGAATGGCACAAGTTTCCAGCCGGAACTATTTTAATGTCACCGAAGATTTATGTTTAGTGTTTTCATTTGTGAACTTTTGATGCGATCTGTTTTATGTTTACATCAGACTGCAAGCTTATAAAAACTTCTGATGATTAGGATTGTTCTTTAGACGATCATATAATATGTCTAAGTATATTTACGTATGTTACCTCTTTGATTTAAGTGACTTGTGTTGTGTTAGGTATATTAGATAACCTATCCTCCTACCTACATCATTATTTTAAATGATTTTTAGGTGAGTACACCTAACTAATAATTTGAAACCACAAAGCATCCAAAATGCTTACCAACATTGTCATAAAAAATCAAAGATCATATGACAATAAGTCATACGAGTAAGTAATAAATAAACGTGGCGTATCAGTAATTGGCTTATCTACGAAACAACACCTGTTAAGTGCAGCCATTACTTATTAAAATCACTCAAAACTTCATCAAAGTGAAATAATGTCATCGTACAAATAACGTGGTCTGGAATAATTAACTGCGATCGAGCAAAACCACCAACATCGATCCCGAAATGATTGGCATCGGAGAGAGATCTGAATGTGCTTAAACACTCATTTGATATTCACATTTGGTCCGGTACGATCGTACGGAGCACAAATTGCTGCTAATTTGTCCATATTCATCGCGTTCCATCCAAAGCTTCGTACATATCGGTTAAACCTATATATTATATTGTATTGATGATAATTTTATTCAAATCATTTGCGTTTCTTAATTATTTTATTTGAATTGAATAATAGATATAGACAGATAGATAAATAATACTTTATTGTACGCCATACTTATAGAAATAACAAGGATAAAGGATACAGAAACACTACACTTTAATGTACAAGCGGTGATCTTATCGCTAATAAGCGATTTCTTCCAGACAAACTCTGGGTGGAGAGGTTTCATTTGCAGCAAAAAGACGGTGGGTGGTGGTGGTGGTGTTTACTTAATTGGTACTACAACATTCAGAAAGAAAGAAGTACCTAAATGGAAAACTAGACAGCGTGTACGCATTGGTGGCCTTATCGATCATACGATCTATAAATACTTAGATAATAACTAGATATTTTATTACTATGAAAAGTAGTAAATGTTAAGTATATTACGTACTACTCTATGTTATACAAAATCTTCTAAATGTACTTTTCCCCCATAAAGAAAATAGGTTAACGTACGTCTTAACCCGTGCAAAATATGTGAGACCCGCGACACAAGAACTCACATAAGGTTTAATGTAAGCTGAGTTTATCCGGTTCATTTCATAGTTTAAAGCGTTCGCCGGGAGTGTTGCACCTGCACCCGGCTTCGTCTACATTTTGGTGCTCGCCAAATCCTTTGACCTACATTGGGACCGACACACGGGATTGTTGGCTCTGCTTTGGCATAAATTGTATATACAAGTATGTATCTTTAGTGTTTGTCATAGGCGTGATTACCATATTGGCAATTGGTTCATATTTGAACAATGCTAGTGAAATAAAGGCAAAGAATGCATAGCACAGTATAGACGTCAAGTTCGTAAAAGAAATACTTACTGACCTAATTTAAAGACTGCATTGCATTACCTCAACTCGTAAATATGCGTAACCAAACGTGCTGTACATTTTGAAACACATTTGTGAGTTGCATGTATTATTTATGTCTATATTCCAACAATCGCTGGGTGTTTTCACGCAACGTTCTAAAACTTGTTAATTAAAACTCATTAAAAGCTTAATTTCAACATTGTTGGTAATTAAGAAGATTCACGATCTGCCAACGCTATTATCTTTGCTGAGTACTATTGCAAATTATAAAGACAGAAACAGCAGGATTTAAAAAGGTTTTTGTTGGCTAATTTACTCATATCTTTTTTGGTTTTAGGGTTTTGGATTAGGTAGATAAGTCACCCTTAAACTCTGACACTACGCATCAAATTAGTCATAAGTGCTACGAAGCTAGAGAATAGTTTTAATAAACGTGGAATGCTAGAGACTACTACGCGTTTAATTAAACATAGCTGTGCTGTGCTAACTAGCTATGGAGTTGTGGGAGAGTGCGTCGACTCTGACACGCTACCAAAATTGATGCGACTCTACGGCACCATCGCCTCGCCCATCACCCTTAGACATTGATGAAACCTTATTCTTGAAATAAAAATCTCGTGACTTGCAAAAACTTGCAACGCTCAGCATTCATTATAAAAGCGAAGAGTAAATGAGCCTTCATAAAAAAAGGTTAGAAAATCGTGACTGACTTGCGAACATAAAAAATATATATCATTTTTATCATTATTTTTCTTTCTTCATTATCTATAAAATTTTATTGTTTTGAGTAAGATTTTAGCATTTTTAATACTCATAATAATTATTATTGCCATCAAGTCACGAAAGTTATAAGAGCCAAAGTCGTTAGAAAATTTATCGCAAGCTACAATCGTCTTTATGGCAATATTATCTCTAAGTAAGTATTCCATGGAAAGTAAAGATTTTGACTAGAAATAAAATCAGTAAAAAAGCAAATCGGGCAAAACCTGCGGAAATTTTTACGGAATCTTTAGTTCGAGAATAAGGCTACCAATGTCTCCAAGGTTTGCTCCTAATTACGTGCGTGTCAGAAGCACACCAGTGATTGATTGTAACGCTAATATCCGAGACAATGTCCCAACAATAGGCGACATGTGGGACATTGTATGCGACGTTTTGCTTTTACGTCTGCAGAGACTGTGATCACTGTTATTGTGTTATCTCTTACTTGGGATCGTGTGTTCATTAAAGCTTCTACTTTTGTCTTACTTCCTCAAGATTATTTCCTATCAAGTGTGATTGTTTAGATAGTACCTAATACTCAAGCTTAAATTATTGTTAAAAAAAAAATTGGTGCTCAAATACGGTGACAAAATCGTAAGGCAATGTTAAAGTCATTACTTCGTACCTAATACTTACAAACACGACACGCGCGGTATCAGATGAACCTGATGTCGTTAATCCTTTATCTCGTTTCATATCCGGAATCGGTAGACGTCGAGTTTTGACATTGGAATACCCTTTTCCCATTATGTGTACCTATAGCACGTTTCGGTGAGACTGACACGAGAGTGCTTTGAAAGGGAGATAGGATCATACACGGGACTATTAAATTTTGCTCTGCGTTGGCTGACGGATCGGTCGGGTGGTCAGACGGCTCTACAGGAATACAGCCGGGTGCGGTTGGACGTATTGTTATCGTCACATCGCTAAAACATAAAGCTAGATGTGTCTACAATGCACCAACATAATTGAATAGAGAGTAATAATTACTCCATTCACAAAACAGTAAATAGTTATACTATAGCTGTAAGACGTTTGTTATTCGTTAACAAGCTCTTGCCTCAAAATGTATCACGGGTTTTGTATCGCCCGTATAAAAAACGAACATGTGGAATACAATAAAAAGATTCGCATATATACGCATGTTTTTGTTCGTCACAAAAAGTGTTTGGGATCGAAGCGTATTTACAGATTGCATACAAAAGCATATAAGGGTATATAAAGACGGGATACAGGCAGGGAATCTGGAGATCCGGCGAGCGCGCGTGCTTGTACAATATTCATGAGAGCGGCGATGTCGGCCGGGCGAGCCGCGGCGGCAGCGGTGTGGCTGCCTGCGAACACTATCTAGTGTTACCACTTACCACCAGCCACTACGCTTCCTTTATACTTCCTTTCAAGGAAAAAATAATAAGCAATGGAAAGATTTCTTGTTTTTGATTTTTCTTTGTTTTGCCGACGAAATCAAATAGAGGTTTTCATCAAGACTGAAAGGTTAAAGGAGGTTACTCGTGTAAATATTTTCTCAACAGTTTTCCTTTTTTTTTTTATTTAGTGACAAGACGAGCAAATCAGATGCCTGATGGTAAGCATCATGATTGCCCATATTAGACATAGTGCCACCCAGTGTTTTAAAATTCAAAATTCTGCGCGGCACTGCACTGCGCCTGTCACCCTGAGATATGAGTTGTTGAATCTCGTTATGCCCAGTAATTTCGCTGGTAACATTGCCCTTCGGACCGGAACACAGTAATGTTTGCACATTACTGCTTGGCGGATGAATAACTGGCAAAGGTGTGGTACTTCCCCAGGCGGCCCCCTGCAAAAGAGGCCTACCACTACAAAAAGCAAATAATTAAATAATAGTTTTTATCTCCAAATATGTACTTAATACTTACTCAATATCATCATAATCATCTCAGCCTTTGGAAGTCCACTGTTGCATGTATGGTGTGCATATATGTCTTCCTCATAGAGCGGTTATGCCAATTCGCCACGCTTAACAGGCGGGTTGGCGAGCGCATTCAGATGATTTTACGCATAGAAAGCTAAATATGCTAATCATACTTACACGACATGATAGGTACACATGTTTAAATTTTCGCCATAAAAAATACTTGCGTAAATGTGAATCTACCACCGGGCAACTGGCCACACTACCCCGCGCTCAAACCCGTTTCCTTCCCGTTCCATCAATATAACGAGACGCTGACCTGAATTGTTTAGTGACCACCTTCGTACATACATCTTATCTGAACGATATACGATTACCTACGTCTTGAGAGCTGCGCTCAGTTTCATTTTATGTGAGTGAACCAGTGACTTATTAATAAAAGATTTACGTGTATACAATTTATCTAAGAGTGCTTCTTCATCCGCATTAAATTGGAATGATATTAGCTTGGATTACATCGTTACACAACCCATGCGTCAACTTTTCTTCTGGCTCTTGGGTGACTCTAGACTCTAGAATAAATAGGAGATTATGTTTAACGAATATCGTTATTTTCCTGTTGTTTTGCATACCCTGAAACTTTTACTTCGTATTTCAAACTTATATTTCAGATTTTAGAAATTTTTTATTTTTAGTAAGTAATACTTTTAATTAATTAGACAAGACATTAGCTGACGTTGGCTTTGAAAGCATAATATAATAAGAATGAATTAAACGTATACATACATATACCTAATAATATTGTACTCGTATGTAGGTTTCCAAGCTGTCTTAAAGCTAAGCATGGTTTTTAATTAAAATCTTACATTTTACTTACACTTGTATTACGACTGCCTCGGTGGCGTAAAGGGCGCATGCTCGACTGCCAATTAAGAGGTCCCGGGTTCGATCCCCAAGTCAGGCAGTGTTAAATATTGGATTTTTCCTATTAATCCTATTAATTATCTCAATAACTGCCTGGAGTCTGGAACTGTGCCCGGTAGATGGCAATAGGCTCCCCCCCCCCTATTACATGGGACCAATAACATACTGGCGAAATGTGGGTGTATCTACTATGGGACTGAGTCCTGGGTACACCTCTGCCTACCCCTTCGGGAAAAAGGCGTGAATGTATGTTATGTTATGTTTTGTATTAAATTACTTGACCTAATGTCCTATGAACTAAACCTAATGACTTAGGGATCACACTAGTGTAGTGTAGCACATACATAGCGGAAGTACTATGGCTGAGATGATGATGATGATGATTTTCTCAATGGAATCTACACACCTATAAGCCGTTGACACAACTCGGCGGCTTTTTGTCGATGGATATGCCGATATAGACCGACATAGTTATTGTATAATTTCGTTCGTCAACATAAGTCGCCTACATCTGTCAGTGGCTTAGTTGTGTAGAGTCATTAACATAGATTTAAAGAAAAGGGGAGATAGGGTACGTCCTCTCAGCGCTTACTCAACAACTGGCATGTGAAATTTGAAACAACAAATATAGGAAGACGTATATAGGACCGAAGTGCGAACAGGACAACAATTAACTTTACTGACGTACGTGGACCAATGGTCATTATTAACATGTATATTTCCTTAATATTTAAAATTTTTTAGACAAAGCGGTCTACTCGCATGTAATACAATCCCGCCCGTGGGTGAAATTTTTCTTTCCTTATTTGTATTATGTATATTTCCGCATCTATATTACGAATTTACTATACGGTCGAGTATGAGTGTACTAGAAAAGGCGCCAACCCACAAATTTGAAAGTTGGCCAAGTTGTAGCAGCCGCGGCGCGGTGTGGCCGCGTCTCTCCCGCTCCGCTTTACTCTACCTCGCCACAATAGTTTCATCAGTGTTTTACAATTTCAAAGGCATTAAACGCGATCTTGCATTATTGAACAATTATTATTGTTATCATTAATTAAACTAACTTTGGTAATTATATAAAGTAGAGCTACAAGTTAAATAGCGAGAGGTAAAGAGATAAAGATAATGATAAGGTGTTCATGCAAAATGACATATAAGCCATTTTTACTGCGACAATATCATATTATCATTCAAAGAACACCTTTGTCTTTGTGTCTGATTTATTTATATACATTAACCTCAAGCCTCAAGGTAAAAGAACCAAAAAACAAAAAGCAAAGCTGCAACCTGAGCGAAATTTAGTTGTTGGCGTCTGCGTGCAAGCAAGCGGAGCGGAGAACAGGACCTAGGTAATTGAACTAATAAATCTAGTCGTGTTAGTGCACCTCACCCGTTCAGTACCTACTCTCAGAGAGCTCAAGAGTCAGGATCAAGGGGGAAACCATTAAACCTACGCTCAGATTTCTACTTGACTCTAGTAACCGCTTGTCGTTTATAATACGACACTTAATAAACATGACTTAAACGATGGAATCTTTAACAGACACGGTGAAATATACAATAACGCCTTTTGCCCAAAGGGGTACGTGGGGTGTACCTAGGACTTAGTCCCATAGTAGGTACACCCACATTTCACCAGCATGTTATTGGTTCCATCTTATAGGGGGCGAGCCTATTGCCATCAACCAGGAACATTTCCAGACTCCAGGCAGTTATTGAAATAATTTCTAATGAAATAATCCAATATATAAAATTTTGCCTAACCTGGGGATCAAACCCGGGACCTCATGATAGGCAGTCGAGTTTGCGCCCACTATTTCACAATAGATCGGAGACTTAATTATTTTCTTTATAATTCAATCCGAATGAAAATCGAATAAAAATCCGAAAAATAATAACAAAAGTCATCACAATGGAATGCCACAGTTTACAATTGCGATCGTTTTCATTTCATCGATTGGTTTCTTATCGCGCAGCAGTATTCATGATCGTGTTTTGGAGTTACCCGTTCACGGTTTTGTGTGTTATTATTTCAATGAATTTTGTTATGATAGATAGTTTCAGAGTGAGTTTCATCTTTTTTATCTAAGATGTCATGTTTGATTTATTATTACTGATTGTGGGTACTTATTCTATAGATTTTGTGAATCAGGTAAACAAAGGACCATCTACTTCATTTCCGGGTGAATTTGAAAATTTCATCCAAGGCTTGGGATCAATGGTCTACAGATATAAAAAACCACGGCTCAGCGACAACAGACGCTACAAACATGAATATTCATACACTACAACAAAAGCGAGTCAGATTTTGCGGAGAAACGAAGTCAGTAAGTTTTAATTTGGATTATTATAAGGAAGGAACAATGAGAAATAAGTTAACTGCTTTTAAATTATCTATTCTAGTTCCCCTTTGGAAGTCAAAGAGAAGCAGTTAGAGATGCGCTCATGATGAAACTAGTTTCGTACTATGAGAATAAGTATAAAATTCCCCATTATGATCAGCCATTAACAACTGAAGCGAATATTGTTAATTATTTCAATGACGTCACTGATATAATACCTACTAATGCTCCGACGACTGAAATAGAAACAACCACACAGTCTGGTGACTGGCTTAAAGGGGGAAGAAGAAAGGTAACTGTCGCTATTCACCTCAATAAGTATTAAATTTTGTGTGTGTCATGGCTAATTTATACTATAACTTTTCAGATAAACGATAGCAATGTACCGGAGGTTGTTGTATTGTGATAAAGTGGAGAAAGAAAACTACAGAAAGTGACTTGTTTGAATTATTATTGTTAGTAGGTATATCTAAGAAATCCGTATCAAATGGTTAGGTTATGCCGCTTCACTCCACGAGCTTGTGCCACGATTAACATATTATTTGGGGCGTGTGTGTTTTATCCATGGGTAATTAGTAGGTGAAATTTTTCTTCTCATATTAATATTGTATATTATTTTATCGTCGTACCCTATTCGAAATAAATCTAGGTGTTTAGGTATATACAATTCAACTTTAAGCAGACGAATTTATTTTCTCTGGAATATTCCCGAAGATTGGCTCTCATTGGCACTTGTTCAACGGTGCGAAGAAAAAGGTACTCTTGGGGACAACTCCATCTGCACTAAATGTCATCTATCACCGGAGCATGGTGGGTTTTAGCAGAAGCGTGTTTCAGGTGACTCAGGATTAAAGAAGCTTTCCAATTATTTTTTAGAGTCGTTTAGCTTAAAATTATAGAGATTTACGATAATTTGAAAATGAGAGTGACGATTTGCGACACAAAGGCGACATTATGAAAATTCTTAAATCTAAAATTAAATTAATCTAAGTAAAATGATAATGATGATTAATAATGTTATGTTGTAAATAAAATAAGGTTAAGTTTATTGATAGAAATGTATCAAGCATAGCATAGATAAACTAAATAAAGTTAGGTAGGTAGTCGTAGATTTGGCAATGTGTGACAATTTAATTAAATCGCATTGCCTCATTTTGGCAACAACATCACACCACGCATTTCATCTACAACTTCGGCCACAAATTATGTTTACACCATTCAAATAGACGTTCCTTGCGTAAATACTTTTGTAACTAAGTCCATTAAAGAAACTCAACACAAGTAATTACCATAACACAAAGTGGTTTGTTTAATGTTTGCCCTGACGATGAAGGAGATGCTTGTACCCACGTAACTTGGAAAAATGAGCCTTCTTGTCCATTATATTGACGAGCCTATTTAGTACAAATGTTCTAAGTTTTGTGTTCGGTAATAACGTTTATTTTAGTTGTGCTGTAAACCCTGCGTGAGTACCATAAACATAGAGTCGCGTGTTTGACCGAGAGGCTATCGTAAAATGCATCATAAACTTTAGCACATAAATTTAGAAAATCGAACTACCCTACGTTGCTTGAAAAACTGATTTGTGCAACTATCCTAAAGTTGCCTATGTGATAAAATCTTTTGATCTGCATAACTCGTGTAATTATTAATAATTGTGAAAATATTTGGGTGAGTACTATACAAAAGTCTTAATAATAATCGAGTGAAGTTTTGGCACCGTGCCGGCAATAAAGTTGAACCACTGCGGGACACACGACACCGAGGCCCGACCGAGAATCGAGTATAAGGCCGAGGAATTTGTTTTGATTCCCTACCGAACAATGCACGGAACATGCCGATGTCGAGGCTGAATAGCACAATAAAGTAGCATATTTAAGTCTGTGGACACAAAAGTCATAAAACAATATTTATTGACTAAACTATCGACCTTAAACATAAATTATCATAAATTGATATTAAGAGTATAAAGATATCTACGTAACCTGCATATTTGTTATTTAAGTGTAGTTCCCGAAAATGTCTTGACATAGGTAATTGGCACTACCTACTTGGTACTTATTATAGTTAAAACTATAAAAACACACTTTTAGTAGATTATCATAAATTGATACCGATTGTTATTGATAAGGAGAGATATCTTGCCTATAATATATTTTGTTATTTAATTATAGGGGAAGTTTCTGAATATGTCTATCTTCATAAAAGATATCTCCCAAACTATAACTAAAAACGCGATTTTATCTACTTTTTAGCATTCACTACAACTTAATAATATGAGTATATTCTACCCACTTTGTTTTTAATGTTAGTGCAAAGTTATAAAAATCAATTTATTGATGAAATGATAACCCTTTCCGTGATAAATGGACTAAAATTGGAAAATCGAGCAAGGGGTTCCCTTTCCCCATGGTGCGGCACGAGCACACTTTGTTTCAATCGCGTTTCCCCATAGAGTGATCTCTAGCAGGAAATTAACCTATCCGGCAAATGAATAGACTGCACTTGCGAGGGTGTGATTCGTATGACTGATGTTTTAATAACTTTTAAAATGCCGATGACCAAATGAGTCCAGTATCATAATTTACCAACCAAGTTATTAATTGAATTATAACTATTACACCAGTTGTAATTCGATTTGAAACTCATTTTGTTTTTAATAGCCGTACTCTGTCTATATTTTTTACGTAACGTTATACGTTAAATTTAAGAGATCAGTTTGCCACTACGCTTATATTTATTTATTTATAATTCAGCACAATGGTAGGACAAACTCATGCTAGAGTAGCGTTTTCTACCAAATATCCTAAAATATAATGAAAAATATTTGAAAACTTCTGATAATAGTGCTTCAATGGTGCTAAATAATGGTGCATAATGGTACATAATGGCTTCTTAGCTAAGTAGGTTAACTGATAGCCATCAGAGCGAAGGATGTAAAGAATTGAATTTCAACTGATTTTGATGCAATTTTCTTTAATTGAAAACTGACGTTATCAAGTGTTCTCAGTTCTCATGAAAATAGGTTCAGCCGTTTGAAAATTATCAGCACTTCTAGCAGGTGAAGGGAATATACTTCTAGTAATGAATCGATTCGAAATTTAATATCCTGTCACGTTAACAATATTGCAACGACATGGTAACCATAATTTGTGGCTGAAGCATCAGGTTCAGATGGGCCAGTAGTCATTTTTACCTATATTAATCTTGATTGGGCCCATTGGACTCGTCTCTATGAATATGTTACAAGAAAAAGAGGATAAAGGGTGGATTTTTATTTTTCTATTTGCTTTTCTTTTTTATATATATTTATTTTTCTAAAAGTTTTTGTTCATCACTCAATACAAACATTCAGGACAATCTTGCCTGGATAAACTTTTTGCCCACCGTTTATGGTATCAAACTTGAAAGTATAAATGCGTATTGTCGTAGACATTGCAGTGAATTATGCTCATAAAAGTAATGATTGTCTATGATTCGTTCCCGCACGCGAGCTCGCCTGACATATTATGCCATAGATAGAACCTAACCAGTAGTTTAGCTCCCTAGGTAGTTTTAAAATTTGTTGTTGAATAAGGCATTTCCTGTTTCTTAGCTCGATGACGATAGCCGCATTGTTCATTAAGCTCGATCAACAACCATTGTTTACCTTGTCACAGGTCATGGTATACCAATTTTGATTTTCTTTAAAAACAATCTTTATTCTTAGCGCTTATCGCCCTTAACGCCCTTATCGGTTGAAAAGGGCCAGTTTAATCAACGTCAAAACAATAATGAAATTTCAGCTACATATTTTTCCTTTAAGGTTGCACACTCATAAACGCGGGAGCGCGTCGGGCGCGGGACAGGTCTCGTTCTTGCATCCAGCGTGTTCCAGGGGTCTTTATTAGATCGTATCTACATACGAGGGTCTACACCCTGGGGGGTAGCCGTCCTAAGCTGCGCTTGCCGGTACATTGTCCACATTCGAGAAACTTACAATCCCACGTGACAAGTTATACAACTTGAAGTGTGGTAAATTTCATACAAGGAATAGTCCTTGTATGGAATTTAACACACTGACAGCGTGTGCGGGTCGGGCGCGTTACTGTGTATCGGACACCCAACCCTTCTCACGCCCAACGCGCGCTTGCGTATGTGTGTATCAACCTTAATTATTCGTATGTATGTCGGCAGAAAATATAAATATATTATTATTTAAATTAAAATGTTTAATCTACAATTTCATATAAATGTTAATCGGAATCAGAATCAGGTATCAATCTCATTGGTCTAAATTAGAAATTAAGGCTGCTTTAATCCAACAGCTGCTCTTAATTAAATTATGGAAAGGAAACCCAAATTCATCAAAATCTGGACCTCTACCTCAGTAATTTTCTAATTAAGCAAATGGAAAGTCATTTACTTTAAATAAATGGCCTAACTCAGTAAAATAGTTAAGAGGAATCGTGATGCCAGTGTGCTGGCGTAGAGGAAGCTGTGATATTTGTCCAGTGCATTAGTGGGATTAGCAATCTCATATCCACACAGCTAATATTTCTGGTGTTCGTCCAACGTTCGAGAATTAATCAGTTTTCGGTGGCCAATGCCCGAGGCATGAACAATTTCTCACAGTTTCTGTCAGAGCCGCAGTAAGGGCTTATTATGTTTTAGAGGTGAAGGAAATTCAAGCGTGCCTGGTTTTCCTTCACCTTGAATCTATCGTCATATACAAAAATTCATAAGTTGCTGGTTACAAGAACCGCTTAACATACCTACCTACCTTTATTATTTGAATTTTGACCTTTATTATTATTTTAAGAAATAATATATCCTTAGTACAACTCTGAATTTCTAATCATTCTGTTACTATTATGTATACCTAGTACGTTCGTATGTATTATATGAGTACTGAGTACGTAGAAAATATATCCAATACCACTGAATTCAACAAACACTTGATTAAATAATTACTCTGTTTTTATCTTAGCTCCTTTTTAATCAAAATTTAATCAAAATGTTTTCCCCGTCAAAAGAAATTACACATTGCTCTGTTTACATTATTATATATTTTATAACACGTTTTATTAAAGGCGTACCGCAATTTAGTATTTTTCGTTTATAAAAATACAACAAAAACGCGTGTTAAAGTTATAAAAGCAGAAATCCCGGAATAATAAACTGAAGACAAAATCGTTCTCTAACTGAACTAAACTACATAAACAGCTACACAAAAAGTCCATTACACCGTAGTGTCCAAGTTTATAGAACAATAGGATAGTGTCACTAACAAAGTTGGAACTTGGAAATTGTGGACCATCATTTATTATACTACATGATCGACTCTGTTACACAACACTCATGCCCCATCGTAAAATTTAAAACATTATTTATTTAGTTAACAACACTGTTCGTCAGAATCTACTACTGCCAACGGATAGGTAACAATTTGTTACAAATTGAGCTTCAGTTTTCAAGCATTTTGACTGAAGTTTCAAAGTCCAAGTTGGATCTAAACTATGTTCAAATTACGGCTTTAATTGACCTAGATGTCTAACATACCATTAGATTCTGATGGCTCATCGCTGCTAGCTTTTATTCAGTGTCCTAGATTAGAATAGGCGCTGAGTTATCAATATTTGGAGATTGGGGCGTTGATTCGTATCGCATCGTCAACTGCTATAATCCCTAATGAAAACATAGCTTAACGGAATTATTGATTCATAACAGGAACGCGCGGCGTGATCCGATATTCGGATGGGATGTGTATCGCGTGCTAAATCATGACTCATTTGTATCCATTCAGTTAACGAACGATGTTCAATGATGCCCCATCGAGCTCGATGGCTTCCAACAGCTTATTGTGATTTATTGCGGTTATTTCCAGTAATTCTTTTAATATAAATTTAACACAGTCATGGCAGAACTTACAAGGTATTACATATTACAGAAAAAGCTCAATAAGGAGAGCGATTGCTATTACAAATATCTTGGAAAATAATTTCAAACTGTACCTAACCGATATAATCATTTCAAATTAAAAGCCACGACAGATTTTAAGGCGAAGAAATTCTTAGTATAATATCAATGAAATCTTTAATTCGTGAGTAAAGTCCGGTTGTAATCCCCAAGTTCGTAATTATTTCCGTCGAGGGCGGTAATTAAGCAGTATAAAGTGCTTGGCAGCCGTAATCCAACCACTTTTGTGATATTTAAACGAGTTTCATTACGCTTCGGTTATAAAAGCAGTGCTATTACGAGAAATGGACTGGAAACATCGCGCTTGACTTCGAATTACCGTAATCGTCGACGCTGGACATAAATACGGAACCGTGTGACGACTGTTTGATTTTTACGACACAATTTGTTTCCCATTAAACTCGAACTCTTAGAACTTAGATTAGATATTACTCGTAACAGCCAGAGAAATAAATTTCATTAGCATAAATATAATTCAATTGCTTTAATACGTAGCTATAGGTATCATAAGGCTACGTGAGCAAAAAAAGAGCTTCTACTTTTAAGCATAGCGTTATAAAAAAACTGAATATAAATATCACTTTATATACAAAACAAAAACTCTAGCTACTAAACAATAATAATAATAATAATATGGGACAACTTCCACGCATGGTCATCTAGTCCCAAATTAGGCTAGAAGCCTGTACTATGGTAACCAGATGACTGATATACATACTTATGTAATATTATAACACCCAGACACAGATCAAACAGACATGTTCATGCACACAAATGTTTGACCTGGCCGGGAATCGAACCCGGGCCGTGCGGCACAGAAAGCAGAGTTACTACCATCTGAGCCAATGAGGCTGTCAAACGTGTAAATAGATTGAATTTTAAGAAAACGTCGTGTAAACTTTAAAGTTAAATACGCTTGCTGCATGTAATGTAGTGGTAGGCCTATTTTGCAGGGGGCCACCTGGGGAAGTACCACACCTTTGCCAGTTATTCATCCGCCAAGCAGTAATGTGCAAATATTACTGTGTTCCGGGCTGAAGGGCAACATTACCAACGGAATTACTGGGCATGACGAGTTCAAACAACTTATATCTCAGGGTGACAGGCACAGTGCAGTGCCGCGCAGAATTTTGAATTTTAAACCACTGGGTGGCACTGTGTCTGATATGGGCAATCATGATGTTTACCATCAGGTACTTGATTTGCTCGTCTTGTTACTCACTATATCACAAAAAAAAATTAACAAGCTTTAGCATCAATGTAGTCTATACGTATCTTATAAGAGTTTTTCCAAACTCACATGTAAACCGAAAACCGAAATATCTGATCCATTACCGAAATAAATGTTTCACTTTCGGTATAGGCGAGATATTTGCTCGTTCCATAAGATACCTTCGTTATGATAATAAATTAGAAAGGTTATACCTATATGGCAATAGGCTCGCCCCCTATTACATGGGACCAATAACATACTGGCGAAATGTGGGTGTATCTACTATGGGACTGAGTCCTGGGTACACCTCTGCCTACACCTTCGGGAAAAAAGGCGTGAATGTATGTTATGTTTTATACCTATATAAAAATATCATCCTCTTTACCTAATTCTGTAGTTGAAGTTTATTATTAGAAAAAAATATATTTTCTTTACGTTTTATCACTATATTCCCTACAGATATTATATCTAAAATGACTCACACAAACATCAATCTGTAGACTAGCGTCTTTATAATATTTGAAAGGCTTTAGGTGTTGTACTTAATAGAAAAGATTGCCCGAACGAATCGCGGGCGATCGAAGACGCAAGTGTTAATCTCGTTCGTCTGGAGTGGTTTAGATAAACCTCTAAATGAATGCCTCGGTGGCGTAGAGGGCGCATGCTCGACTGCCAATCAAGAGGTCCCGGGTTCAATCCCCAGGTCAGGCAAAGTCTTATATATTGGATTTTTCCATTAGGAATTATCTTAATAACTGCCTGGAGTCTGGAACTGTGCCCGGTAGATGGCAATAGGCTCGCCCCCTATTACATGGGACCAATAACATACTGGCGAAATGTGGGTGTATCTTGTACTATGGGACTGAGTACTGGGTGTACCTAGTACATACATAACATACACGCCTTTTTCCCGAAGGGGTAGGCAAAGGTGTACCTTTGCCTACCCCTTCGGGAAAAAGGCGTGAATGTATGTTATGTATGTTTGTCTAAAATAATGAATGAATGATAACACTTTATTGGTACCACAATTATACTAAATATGTAAGCTAAACAACACTGAACTGGACCAAAGGAGGTCATTCGCAAGAGATTTTCAGATTTAACGTAAGACTTCACCGGTATATATTTATTTTGTAGCTTAAACTGCAGCGATGTGTCGACGCCGCGTCGCCGTCGCGCCGCATCGCGTGTTATTAATTAAATATTTGCCCCAGCTTCAGTATTAGAACTCTAGAATATTTGAAATCGGCTCATTAATAACTTCAAATATTGAAGTAGGAAACATCGCGCGGTGTTTACGCACAAGCAAATTTATTTCTCAGTCAATATCTGATAGGTTTAAATAGATGAACATATTCTAAAATCTATCGAAAATACGAAACCCGATAATATATAGAATAAGCAGAAGTTAACATTTTTTACTCTGTTCTCAAGCTGTAGAATAGAATTCACAGTCTATGCACTAATTAGGTGTTTAGCTCTAGGAATCACCACGAACTTCAGTACTGTCTAACCGCTAGCTGATACTATTTTATGGTTAGCCTTCCTCGCGCGTCAGAGTGCGGTCTCATTCAGGCATTAGCTCGACAATAAACATAAATATTTTTGCGTCGTTACGCGGACCGCTTCCAGAGTAATTAAATTCCATTGAATCGCACAAATCTTCACCCTCCGTTGGAGTACCGGTTACCCATTTAACGTATACGCGAGGTATTGCTGGCTATCTAAATATGTAAGGCGTTTTATCTACAGCTCATGTTCTGAGAGGCCTTCCTTGATAACGTTATCGTAATGATGAGGGTTTTCAAATGCTGTCTTCCTAGATCTTCTTAAGTAGCTTGGAAATTATTTTAAGATACTATAAAACAAACAAGTATAAATTAGAATTAGAGTAGTACCCTTGTTTTCAATTCGAAACATAAGTCTTCGGAATTTAATCACTCTTGAAAACCATCTTTCCTGCCCACACGTTTTCTTTTCTAAAAGTTACCGTCTCGGGCTCGTTAGCGGCCCTTCCTTATTATTTCCTCCACGGCTGTAATCTGGCCTTTCAGCTACTTCAAACGACTTGTTCTTTTTCTTATGTGTAATTGAAATATATTGCCGTAATATCCGCCGGACTGGAGTAGGTACCTCTCGAGCGCATCAGCTCGAGTTTTCATTACTTGGGGAAGTGATTTTTTCCATGAGACAGTATAATAATTCATTTCGCTACCCTTCGCAAAGACTCTTAGAAAGTTCTTGAAAAGCGAAGATTTCGTGTTTTGGGGTTGTTCGAGTGCTAGGCGGTTAAGTGCTTTTTCCATTTTTATTACATACATTGTGAAAAAAAATTGTAGATACGAATAAAACATTAAAATAGAGCAGTGGTAAATGTTGCCAGTACGGGGTAAGTACATAAATCAGCTTAGTTATATATGTAAATAATGTAGAGCTCTCTGAGTTCTGAGCGCGTATCGGCGATGCCCACTTGCTGACCGCATCTTCCGTTTTAACAATTTTCCCACACTCGGGCTGATTTATTGCGAATTGCGGAAGACTACTAACTCCATACAAACATTCGTTTCCTGCAGCCTCTGCTAGTCAAAATGTTGCCTTCTTTACGACCAACCCCATATTTTATTACTGATCGATACTGTTAACTTTTCTGCTTCGTTACAAATACGAGGGATTTGAACGAAATGCTCTCAATTATGCGGCAAAATGTTTTTCACAAGAATAAATGTATGTTAAAATCGTAAGAATGTCACGTACCTACCTGCATTTTATTTCTCGTTATAAAGTATTAGCGAAATACGAAATCACAATAAATCATGTAGGGTGGTATTCCGTGAGGCTTACATTCGCGGACCTATTCAGTAATTACGGTACAGGTATATTACATGACATTGCATCACGACTTTTACTCAAAGGGTAAGAGATGTACTAAGGGCCCAGTAATATTGTAGGTTTTTTTTTTAATATCCACACGCGGTCATCTGGTCCCAAACTAGGCTAGAAGCCTGTACTATGGTAACCGGATAACTGATATACATACTTATATAAAGATTCAAAGATTCAAAGTTTTTATTTCAATAAACATGTGTAAGTACATTATTCAAATGTGTTGTTAAGTTATAAATTAGTGTCAACATGCTCATGCCTATTGGCGTTTGAAAATTTATAATAATTATTAAAAATTTGATGTCAAAATACAATAATAGGATTAAAAACAAAAAATTAAAAAATGCATGCAAAACAAAGTGTATGTCAAAAATATATACTAAAATACAACTTTATGTCAAAATAATTATTAAAAAGAAATGAAAATGTCAATTAAATAAGTAATAAGTCAAAATTTATCATTTAGAAATTCATTAGTTGTATAATAGGCTTTATTTGTCAATATTGTTTTCAATTTCTTTTTAAATAATAATACGGATGTCAATTCTTATAAGCTTAGAACACCCAGACACAGATCAAACAGACATAGGTATACTACCCTCACTTCGCTAGTTATGTTATTTAGTTCCATTGTATAGACGTGTAGTGTCTGTACAGGCACGTTCAAAGTCAAAATCGGATACGTAAGCCACATGCGCGCCCATGATCGTAGCCGCATCACTTGAGAGTCCAAAGCACCGAGGCCGAAACCGGCCAGGACATTATTATATCAACCGGCCCAAATCCAGACTCCAGGTAGCAGCTGAGAAAATTCCTGATAAATAACACTTTTTGCCTGACTTGGGAATATAACCCCCGACCTCATGCTTAGCTGACGTTATTATATACGAATAAGTGAAATAAATATAAGTAAATTCAAATAAAACGTCAGCTGCAAGTCCTACCGAAATAAATAGTACTAAATACAAGCAAATTTTGTCAGAAATTGTTAGAAATTACACATTTATATGCACAGTTCTGAGTCAACTAAAAGTTTGTTCCCGTTGAACCCACGTAACTAATATTAGGGTAAAACACATGGTTATTGGCAGTAATCCCCGCCCGAGTGCACGGAACATCACGTGACTGTCACCCTCGAATACTGATACCTGTTAGCAAAAGTTAACTAACAGCCGAACTGTAGTGAAAACCACTTTGTTGCTTACCTAATTGTTTCGAGATTCAGACTAAAAGTTAAAGGTTAAACTAATCCGTTTATACTTACCGACCTCATATTCTCTTGTATTATCTATTTAATCTACTTTATGACATAAGCGGATAAGGGTCTACCTTATCTTTTTTATTCATAAAATTTACAATTTTAACGATTAAATGTTAATCGAATCGTGTAGGGAATAGTAATTATCATGTGTTGGAATATTATAAATATAACAAAAAATTATTTCTAATTCCTAAACACTGTAAAATGAACATAATATGCTTCAAGGTTTTAGAAGTTTTTAGAAGTTAAAAGGTGACAAACATGACATATTATTAACAATAAATACAAACTCTTGCATTTGCAACGTGTTACGAAAGTTTTAGTACTCCAGAGGGTACATCTACCCCTTAAACTTAACCACTTTTCAAAAAGAAAGAATTGCAAAGTTAAAAAAAAATTTACTTCCCAAATTTACTTCTCATTCAAAATGGATCATCTAATCGGCAAATTTGTATGGTAAGTCGAAATTTTGTCGACTTGTAACAAACATGCAATCCGAATACAACAGAACACCCTATTCTTGATCTATGTTAGTGAATCAAAGCCAATCTGCTATTGGGATATGTGATATACGTACAGTGTTAACAAGTTATGTGACACGTCAGCAGGGCGGACGACGGACAGTCTAGCCCCGGGAAATACTATCATCCGCTCTACGTGGGCGGTGTACTCAATTGAAACCTACCTCTCTGGAAATGTGTGGAGGAAGTTCATTGAAGAGATTAGAATGTGTTTACATAAACTGTTTTACATTATATTCTGATAACCAAATGGTTATTAGTATATACTAGTAGATATATATTATATACTACTAGTAAATACTATATTACAATAGATGATTATATCACAAATGACAAGGACATAGCTAATCAATTTAGGTAATACTAATATATATTGCCAGCCAGCGCAATTCAAATAGCATGCGCAACAACTTCCACAGCACACTGCTATTATTCATTGCGAAGAAAGTGTCCTAACAATATCTATCTAAGACATATTAGTAGTGATAAAATTAACACCTTGCGGTTAGTCACCCGGGATAGATGAGCTTTCTATTGAGCATATACGGTACGGCGGACCCGGCTTACTTACTATTAAAACTGGACAATTTGCCCTCGAGTCTAACAGAGACAGTTATTGTTCCGATATGGAAGAATAGACGAAATAACATATCGAATGCAAAAAAATATCGGCCGATTGCACTTGCTAATATAATAGTGAGACTATTAGAGAAAGTGCTACATACTTATAGCAATAGGTTTGCTGAAGGTCGTGTGCCCTGCTGGCAAGCGCTACTCTGGAGCCGCACGGCCGTCGCTCGCGCCGCCATTCTTGCTTCGATAACGCAGTTTCGATAACAGAACATGGCAAGCCCACCACACACCAATCACCTAGTTTATTTTTTCTTTTTTTGATTCTTATTAGTTTTAAGTTTTCTTAGTTAATCAGGTACCCATAATATTATACATAATTAATAATTAATTACAATATGGATGTAAAAATCTGGATTAAAAACCATTTAATTTCATTTTCTTTTTTTATTATATATATTAGTAAGTACTATGTGAGTGTATAGACTTATGTGCATTAGTTATCAACATAATTTGTTTAAACATTTTACACCATGCTACAAGTAAATGTACAGTCAATTTTAAAATTGGTGTATAACTTTAAAAAACTTGAATTCGATGGAGTAAACCAGAAAGGGACTGGTGTCAGAGTCACCACCGAGCACTGAAAAGATTGTTTGAGCCATGATTGCATTCAGTGACACGTATTGCGCTTGGTGCTTATGAATCTGCTATTGAAAATTGTATAGTGCATATTTTTCTACTCTACATTCTTATTATACTCTGGCATTAAGTGTCAGTTCTTCTAAGAACCTTATCTTACTCTCACCCAAACCAGATATAATACTATAATATAATATGTAGGTTATCGGAAGAAGGGTTGATGTATGAGGTTGTCGGTGACAGGGTAGGGCGCGACGTGACTTGCATCCCGAGTCTGACATGCTCAAGTACAAAGCTACGCGGAAAAATCTGTCGGTCAATAGTCCGAAACACAACCGTATTGTTTGAAAACTTTGTTGTTTTCCTTACTAAGGCCTTCTGTTTCTAATACTACACAAAGTAGCTTAGGCGATTCCTGATAGACGAACAAGACTTTATATAACAAAAACCCACGCTTTTTCTTTCGAGTCGTTTGTACAAATCGACGACAATGTTCGTCGTAATTGATGAGAAAAATACTAAGAACAATCGATTTGCAGTAGGACCTTTTTGATACCGCAATTTAGGTCAGATTGCCTTGGGCTGGATGATCTCTTGTAAGGTTTATGTGTAGTTACTAATATGATAAATGTATACCTAAGTTACGGTGCAATTTTTTTAGTATTGCTGTGGCGACTAAACCGATTGGGGCACTATTTAAAAGTTTAGATCTTCAATTAACATTTATGCTACTTTTTAAAACGCTTGAAACAGCGCCACAGCTAATAAATTCCTACATAATTTCTATTAAATAAGTAATATTTTAAATTGAGTTTATCTACTGCTTGGTGTAGTGGTTTGCATCGTTGTTGCCGTTCATGAGGACAAAACGTGTAATTGGATTTACTAAGTAGGAATTTTATCAATGACAGCGTGGAGACTGTAATTGTGCCTGCTAGATAGCAATAGGCTCACCCCCTATTATATAGGACCTAAAAACATAATTAGCGAAGTATGAGACAGTTCTGGGTACACATCTGCCTACCCCTTCGGAAAAAGGCTAGAAGTTATGAGTCCATTTAAAGTACAACTTAAAGTAGTTTCTGACGTGAATTGTATTCTGTAAAATCTCATTTCATTCCCAGCTGTAACTAAACGTAACTTACGACGCAGTGGGAATGTCCGGAATACCGGGATCTCCGAGACAATTCATGGTTTCCGTACAGGTATTTAATTAGATCTATAAATCAAGTAAGCGCCTGGATTGGCCACTTACCTCAGAATAATAACGTGATTTCTCACAATCACATGTCTTTTGTAACTCTGCTCTGGTAACTTAGATTAAGATGCGTTTGAAACTACTATGTGAAAGTTGGAGCATATTAAAAATGTTTAGAGTGAAATATGAAACTTTCGGTTAGTACCATACCTAGGTACTGACTGTACTGACCTAGGTATTGTAGCGGTAGGCCTCTTTTGCAGGAGGCCGCCTGGGGAAGTACCACACCTTTGCCAGTTATTCATCCGCCAAGCAGTAATGTCCAAACATTACTGTGTTCCGGTATGAAGGGCAATGTTACCAGCGAAATTACTGGGCATGATGAGATTCAACAACTCATATCTCAGGGTGATAGGCGCAGTACAGTGCCGCGCAGAATTTTGAATTTTAAAATACTGGGTGGCACTGTGTCTGATATGGGCAATCATGATGCTTACCATCAGGCATCTGATGAGCTCGTCTTGTCACTTACTATCATTAAAAAAAAAAAAAAAAAAAAAAAGTACAGACTACAGGTTTAATAAAAGACAAATTAAATTGTAGTACTTTATCACTCCCGATGACAAGTATTAGTAATTAATCAAGCTATATTGATAAAAAATACTAAATACCTACTTTTGAATTGCTCGCCAACTTATTCCCCTTTCATAAGACATTAATTAGCGAGTTATCATCCATCTCTCTCGTAATCATCCTGCTTCGCACTTCATTACAGAAGTAAATAGCGCCCCCAAAAGCGCCACGCCAAGTTTTATTGTCTTCACAACTTGGAAAGTAAATTACACGAACAAATTCGCCCAACGCTAAATCTGGGGCTTATCAGAGGCCGAGAACCTTAAATTGAGAAGGAGCTATCTCGATGTGAGTGGCCTCGACCCGCCGACACCTTACTCCCGCTGTCCGGATTAAAAAAGTTTAATTAGCAGCTCTTACATGTCTATTTAAAGCACTGACATTGTAAGATTGAGTTTGATTGTTGCACCTACCATCTCGTTTATGATGCTTTAGACAAAAACATATAATTATAATGTTTACTAGTTTTTCTAGTATACCTAAATTAAGGCCATAGACATTGGCACAAAAGTTCACTGACATTCTGTAGAAGACAATGAACTTTTGTGCCAATCTATATAGCTCAAACTATAGAGTAGCTTTTCTAATGCTTATACGGATTATGTCCATGTCCGAGTATCTGTTAAAAAAATACGTATAGGTTGTATGCACCGGTTTTCAAAATGTTCCTGAAATATTTTATTTATGTATCTATTAGATAGTTCGTATTGGTTTTATTAGGTTGCTTTCAAAATATTTAAAAATAAATTACGTACGTTGTTGCGTAAATTGCGTGCACTGATATGTTAACATGGCCAAATTTTCACATGGCTAAATATAAATAAGTAGTTCACCCTATGTAAAAGTACCTATGGGTGTAGGTACACCTCATGTTAGGTTTGTATTTAGCCATAGAAAAAATTGGCCATGTTTACATATTAGTGCACGCGATCTCGAAGAGAAATAAATTGTTCCCTTACATACTGCACCACACAGACCGCAGATCTGAGTAGTTGATATCAATTTCAACTTGATACCTCCACGCGTTCTCGTTAAGAAGAGACAGACAGACGAACAACAAAGCTATAAGGGTTCCTTTTTCCTTTTGAGGTACTGTACCTTAAAAAGTAAGTGAAGGTCGTTGGTTCAACTTCAATTTAAATTTCAAAATATTCTAATAGAAAGCATCATTAAGACAACCCGTTTATGACATTAACAAACTAACCCTCTCTAATCCAGGATGACGTATTAATTTACATATCATTATATGAAACCCCGATACAGTCTTAAGAACATTATATCCGCAAATATTTGGTCTTGTTGGATTGGACCGAATGTTCGGTAAACAAAGCTTGGGAACTTCGCTTATAAATAAGGTGGTGTTGCAAATTATGCAAAACGGTTTGTGTAAATAAGAACTAAGAACATAAGCCTACTTTAGATATTGAAGATGGTTTCTTTCCAGTGGCTTGTTCCCATTGATCCAAAGTCCAATGTTCTAGTAAAAATAATTTTCGAAATTTTTTCCTCCTTCCTTGAACATTTTAGTGTACCGTCAGCCAGGAAAGTCAATTAGTCTAGTTCATTGCTAATAATATATTTGGTTGCAGGGTTCGGTGATAGAATAGAATATAATAGAAATCAGTAGAGATTTGTCTATAGGTACAACTTAAACCTGTTTTACTCTTATTACTTATTACTTACTTATCCCTTCAAATTACACTGAATCAAATTATCAAATACCTACCAATGAATTTACTTTGCAACTGATTATTTTAACCTCAGATAAGTGACCAAATAGTAGTTAAAGAGATTAAATTTAAATGAAATGAGGGTTCTGATCCCTTCCCTAATCTATAAAAGTATGTGTGTGTATATGTAGGGAAGTAGGTACTCGATCCGCGGCGACAAGGCCCAACAGGGCGCTTTCACCGCCTTAGCTGGATTATTAACAGTTATTGGGCTCAGCGGTATAAGTCCGGATTAAACTGTGTCAATTTACATTTTATTATGATGACATAGCCCTTGAGCTTTAACTATTAATACGGCTTTGTAAAGGGTTATACTGATTTGGGAACAACAAAAGGCTACTTGACACGCGTACAGTCGGGCACGTAAATCGGAGGAAACGAAAGTTGTGTGTGTTATCTATAGTAGTGTAATATAACATAACATAACATACATTCACGCCTTTTTCCCGAAGGGGTAGGCAGAGGTGTACCCAGGACTCAGTCCCATAGTAGATACACCCACATTTCGCCAGTATGTTATTGGTCCCATGTGATAGGGGGCGAGCCTATTGCCATATACCGGGCACAGTTCCAGACTCCAGGCAGCTATTGAGATAATTCCTAATGGAAAAATCCAATATTTAACACTATGCCTGACCTGGGGATCGAACCCGGGACCTCTTGATTGGCAGTCGAGCATGCGCCCACTACGCCACCGAGGCAGGCAGTCAGTAGTGTAATATATAAGTCTAATTTTGCAATTATATTAAAATTATTTAAAATTAATAGTTCCGGTATGAAGAGCAATGTTACCAGCGAAATTACTGGGCATGATGAGATTCAACAACTCATATCTCAGGGTGACGGGCGCAGTGCAGTGCCGCGCAGAATTTTGAATTTAAAATACTGGGTGGCACTGTGTCTGGTATGGGCAATCATGATGCTTATCATCAGGCACCTGATTTGCTCGTCTTGTTACTCACTATTATAAAAAAAAAAATGTCTCAGTAAAAAAAAGCATTGCAATTTACTGAGCCATAAATTATGGCAGAGAATACAAAAAATAAAGGCATATTCAACGAGTGGTAAGAAAACGTTATTTATGTGGTTCGCCGCACACGAGAAATAAGAAACCGACAGTTTACAATCCGACACATGTTGTCGATTTGTGATGGCTACATTCATAAATTATTCTGGTAACTCACTCCCAACTCCTATCTATCTTTAGGGTGATATCATACGCTCGGTTTACTAGTAACGATGACAGAGTAAAATAAAACGGTCTCGTATTCTGGTGAAAGGTTTGGCTTGTTATAAAATATTTTTTATATTAATTACTTTTTACTCATCATCATCATCTCAGCCATAGGAAGTCCACTGCTGAACATAGGCCCCCCCTTAGATTTCCATTCAGTCCGATTTACTCAAAACTATTATGGGGTATTTTTACTCAAAACTATAATATAAGAAATGAATTTAACAAAAATAAAATAAAATATTTATTTATTTATAATTCAGCACAACGCTAGGACTTACTTATTGCTAGCGTAGCATTTTTTACCAATTATCCTAAAACTAGAGAAAATGTTACAGAAATTGGGTGAAGGGCAAAACATGAAAAGTTTAAAATAACTAAAACCTAAATTACCTAATATTGATTTGCATTCGCTGCAAGTTTTCGCTGTGGTTTCGCTGTGGAGTTACCGGCTTTAGAATAGTGCTCCACCCTCTCTACCCGTGGTTGCCGGAAGAGCCGGCTAAGGGTTAACAGATCCAGAGGACGCGCAGCAGCGTCCTCTGCAACAAACCATCGAACTGCGCTCGACAACCCGCCTGCCAAGTTTGTCGAGTATTGGCAAAACCCCCCTTTATGGGGGAGGCCTATGTTCAGTAGTACCAACGGCTGACATAAAGATGATGATGATTATTTGCATTTTGCTACACACCTACGTATCATTTTATTAAAATATTATATCATTAATTTTAGGGAGATGCTTTAAATTAATTAATTAAATTGAAAAGGAAATTCTTACACACATTACGGTGTCTTTCAGTTAATTAAGCATTATGTTCAATGTTCACCCCTTTGAGAACATTAATTGTAAGGCTTAGGGCAGGTCGTCACGTGTGATCGATCATGCGTCATTATCCACCACATTACATACTTATTGCACGCTTCATCGCCTTACGAATCTCTAGCATGAGCCCTTTCCTTAATTTGATTACTGACAACGAATAGAGCCTTCGCGAGCGCGACCGACTGCCGTCTGAGGACCAACTGAAACGGAAGATCAAAGGATAAAACGAAACGTTTCTAGCTTGGGCTGAAATAAAATTATGTTATTGGTTCTCTTCGAGGGAAACGTTTACCTATAATGTTATTGGATGATGATTTGAGTAAGTCAAACATACGATAAATCCGTGATTCACTATTATGGATTTAGACTTTTTTGTGATGTCATAATGTTTTTTTTTCCTTCTTCCGTTTATTTGAACAGCAAACTATGTTACGTTGGTTTCAAGTCACTCGAATATATATTTTTTTTAACATTTTGTCTTTTTTCAACGCTTTAGCAACTTTTTATGACACTCAGTAGGTAAAACGTCGACAATAAATAAAGCTCGTAGACATTTTTTTTAATTATTTCAATAATTTTAATGAGTGATACGAGAGATTTATTATTTGCAGTATAGATACATTATTCTAATTATAGAGGAAAAAGTATATAGTATAAGAATATATGGTATATATGGCTCCACTGTGGATATAAGTGGAGAAAATTGTGTCCACGGATCCACATGTGGAGGATGTGGATCTAAGTGGAAGATCTAAGCCATTATAATTGCAATAGGTATATGTATAACTGTGCCCCGCGGTAAAGAACTTTATGTGTTACGCCAAAGTCTAAACTATCTAGATACCGAATTTCAGCTCAATCGGGTAAGGAGTTTTGGCATGACAGAGTAACAAACATCGATCCATCCATCCTCACAAACTTTCGCATTTATAATGTTGCTAGTAATTGATTGAAGATAATTGATTGATTGGACCCCTTAGTATGTGAATTTTCAAAAATCCTTTCTTATCACAAGTCCAGACAACGAAATCAACTTACATTTCAAGTTTCAAGTCTCTAGAATCAGTGGTTTGGGCTCTGCGTTGCATTTCAGTCAGTGATCATTTAGGATTTTATAACATATAGTGATCAGTGGTATAAGTAGGAAAGGTAGAGAAAAGTAGAGTACAAAGGAAATGGCTTAATACTGCAACTACAATGCAATATTTCATTGCATAACAAAGTTCATTTTGGGAAACAAACAGATGCCCCAACTTACGAATTAATCTGAATACATTAAAATCAAACTTTGAAACTTGCTTGACATGGCAAAACTTCTACGAAGAAGTATATTTGAGAAATTTTATTCATTTTCTTTCATATTTTGCATGAATTTCCTACTTATACCCCAGAATAAATAATAGTACTAAATTATACACCATTTCTATGGTCTAAGACATATAGCATGGTTTATATTATTACAGTTGACTAAAGTTGCAGACATAGCTCAGCGGATTAGCAAGTTGAAATGAAACGATACAATAAAATATTACACTACAACACTTCATCACTGCCCGCGAATGTGATTTCGTGCATAGCGAAACTGTTTTCTTTGGTATTTTTCGAGTCGAGCATAGCGGGACTAACCAGGAGTGGCAATGGGCAGGGCACATATAGCACGTATAGCTGATGGCCGATGGGGCTGTAAAGTTCTCTAATGGAGGCCATGGGCCGGCAATCGCACGTCCACCCAAAAGGTAAGGCTTACAAATGGACTAGAAGGAAATCTATGGGAGAGGCCTAGATCCAGGCATGGACTTCTAACGGCTGAGATGATGATGATTGAAGTTAGAAAACTAAAATAGCGATCAAGAATAATGTTAAAGACAGCCTGGAGTCTAGAACTGTACCCAGTAGACCATTAACATAATGGCGAAATGTTTTTGCACCTACTATTGGACTACGACCTAGGCACACCCCTGCCTACCCCCTCAGAAAATACCTGTATATAATAAGAATAATATTCAATATCTCTATAGCTGATTTAAATGTATAATTTAAATGTAGACTCTAATGCAGAACGGGTTACCCCAATTATATTTTGTAGTGGTAGGTAGGCCTCTTTTGCAGGAGGCTGCCTGGGGAGTTACCACATTTTTGCCAGTTAGCAGTAGTGTGCAAACATTACTGTGTTCCGGTATAAAGGGCAATGCTACCAGCGAAATTACTGGGCATGATGAGATTCAACAACTCCTATCTCAGGGTGACAGGCGCAGTGCAGTGCCGCGCAGAATTTTGAGTCTTATAACACTGGGTGGCACTGTGTCTGATATGGGCAATCATGATGCTTACCATCAGGCACCTGATTAGCTCGTCTTGTCACTCACTATCATAAAAAAAAAAGAAAATACACTAATCGAGTCTTGACTGCTCGACTTGACTTGTTGAGTTGACTGGTCGACTTGACTTGTTGAGTTGACTGCTCGATTCAATTCATGTGGGTTATGTGTACTACCCATATTGTCAGAGTTTCAGGTCATTAAGATTTACCTCCGACATGACCTAACGACTGCCACCTACATATCTTATAGGAAACAGCCGGGACCTACAGTTTAACGTAGGTTAGTTTAACGTACATCCGAAACACTGATAAAAGGTGGTTCTAAATGATCTTAGAAGATATGCCAAGATACTGCATAGAATAGGAGTTGAGCGGTCATTTCAATTATAGGGGTATATTAGTGCACGATTTTAGGTCAGCAATTAATACCGAACGAGTCGGTGGTGAACAGAACCCGCAGCGGAAAACTATTAATTTCGCAGTAAAGCGCAGCTATTACAGGCGACTCGCCAATTATACCGCTCTCCCTCGGGTAATTAAATTCTATGATGTTCACCAATCTAAGACAGGCGCCGTTTACGATACTCAAATTACTGCTTCATTGCCCGTAAAAGATATATAAGGATAACTTATTAGCGACATTTCTGCGATCTTTAGAAAGTTCTGGATATCAGCACGACAACGAGAAGATTGGCCTAGACTGGCAAAGAGAGGAGGTTTATACCCAGCTCTGAGTCAAAACCGGCTAACGATGACGATAATGGCGATTTTTGTTTGTATGACGAAACCTCGTTTGCTTTGCAATCTCATTAGAATCGAGCCTATTAAAAGGCTAAATGAATAATTAGCGTAAATAATTTACTTCTAAGACTGACTCTATTACGGCGACGTAGATACTTTGTTCATCTGTTCTTGTTCATTAGCGTTTATTAGCACTACACTAATAACTAGATTTTATTGACAGTATCACTACACTAACTGGAAATGTTAGTCCTTTTAAGTCTTACTAGGTCTAGAATAATGTCGATGATGATTAGCGACACTTAATTAGCGCTGTGTGCCCAATTTTTCACGAAGATTCTAACGTCGGAAAAGTTTTAAAAATAGACATTGAATATGCAATTAAGTTTATGACTATGCAAGGAGAGCTTGATTTCAACGAGCTCTTAATTTCGTCTCATCTAGGTTAAGATGTTATAAAATGTAGCACGGCTACGTTGCTACCGTTTATTTCTCGTTGAACTTTTACATAAATTACGTAGGTACATACCTAAGATAAGTTAAAACGACGTCTTAGGCCCTGAACACATGGTGAAATGCAACTGCAACGAAACCATTTTTAAATTCTTGGTTTGAAATCAGCATACCTTTTCCACATATGGCGCAGTCTAAATGTGATGAAATTACCTTTCAATTAGTTTGTAGCGAAAATGCGCCAAAACCATGAAACGCAAACACTAGTTTCCTGGACGCCAGTTCAATGCAACTGATTTGAAATGCGTTTCAAACCAGTTCAAAATTGAACGCGTCGTGTGTAGCCTGATAGTGGGTGACAAGACGAGCAAATCAGATCCCTGATGGTAAGCATCTTGATTGCCCATACAGACACAGTGCCACCCAGTGTTTTAAAATTCAAAATTCTGCGGCACTGCACTGCGCCTGTCACCCTGAGATAAGAGTTATTGAATCTCTCTCATGATGATGATGATGATCGAACTCTCATAATGCCCAGTAATTTCGCTGGTAACATTGCCCTTCATACCGGAACACAGTAATGTTTGCACATTACTACTTGACAGATGAATAAATGGCAAAGGTGTGGTACTTCCCCAGGCAGCCCCCTGCAAAAGAGGCCTACCACTACAAAGCTAAAATTGAAATGAAACTCAAAGTAACTAGAAGTTTCAGTTTCGTTTCACCGTGTGTTCTGGGCCTTATAATGACTTGTAGATAAGGGGTGAGAAGAAAATTAGAAACCTTTGATCTAAAATAATTTATTTTATATGACCCTTTTATAAAACAATAGCTTACGAACTAACTTATAATATATTTTACAATAAACATAATTAATTTATAGCATTCTTACGTACTTATATATGTTTATTTATACACATTTTGTAATCTATATAACATTTTTAATAGGAATGGATAGATTTACGAATAAGTTTATGCATGGTGTTACAAAAGGGTATCGTAATAATAAGGAGAGTGCATCTATCTGTCAAACTAAACAACTTACAAAATAAATAATTGAGAAAAATGTTTTAACTTCCCATACAAAATGGAAGTGATCGTTAAATGTTTATAGAAGCTAATTTTGCAATTCTTTCTTTTATAAATTGTTAAGTTTGACGAATAGATGAACCCTCTAAAGTACTACACCCTTTCATATGTTGTATAATATCTACCTAATATTCTGATTTATTGTGAATGGCTCTTTGAAATCATACTCGTGTCTAATGTTATTTTACTGTGTTTAAGTTGACTAATAATAGATATATAATACGAGGTATTATAATAAAATTATGAGAAGAAACATTACATTGTGTTCCTAATTATAATAGCTGTAGCTAAAGTAATATCTATAGGTATTGTTATTTTTAAGTAACCGGTATGAACCGGTATAATCACCGGTCATATGACCGATTATACCGCGCGTTATACACGCACGTTTACAACTTCACGTATTTCGTTTGTTCAGAGTTTTAGTTGCTAAGACGTGGTTAACGCCAGTGACACTGATTTTTTAGTAAGATCAAATACTCATCAGGTAAATAACTAAGCACAACTGGTTACTACAATAATAAAGTTATCTCTTTTGTATGAATAGTCTCTTATCTAAACATAATGTCTTAATCTCAGGTATTACGTTTACTTTACGATTTATTTACCCTATTATTTATCTGCATATTACAATTTAATTTAATACTGGCGACTTTTAGTTCAGTGGAACATTATTGCTTCTATTCACGAATGGAACTCGTATCTTGCGACGAACTTTACATTATTTACTCGTCAGATCTCTTTACACGACACACAAAAATATAATTAGTTTATAAGATTTTAATATAATAATCTACTGTAAGCATGCTTCACAAGGCACTATTCTAGCGATATCAAACACAACGGAAAACAACATAACGAGCTATTAAATTCGGTTTCCAAGTCCGAAATCGGGCCTAAAATTACATTTTATGGCAACAAATCAATAAAATATACTTTTGAAACAGAAACCGCTAGTGTGGAATAATAAATCACGTAACCTTTCACAAAACATTATCTTTAATGAATGCTATTCAAGTAACTTATGTCATAATAAATGCTAGTTAGTCTACACTTCACCTATCATCTCGTCTCGTACAAATAAGCATCTCATTAAACATTTTACGCTTACATCTAAATTGGCGTTTTTATTGCTTTATATTTTGTTTTCGCACAAATTACAATAAATATTAGTTTTGTATTCAATTTGTCAAATAATGCACCAAATTACGTCCTTTGTAGCTTGAAACTCTGAAAAGGATGCGAATTTATTGATGATTTTTAGAATACCTCTGTTTAAAACATACATAACATACTTCTCTTTTATGAATTCGATAGAAGTACGGTATGTCTTTGTGTCCCTATTTGGTATATTTGCTTTAAACTATGAAGCATAAGTATATATAATAAGTAGTTGACAGTATTTTGATGCAAAATTTAAATAGGTATATATATTTTACACAATAATGCTTCCAACAATAACTCTACTAGTTTATATTATTATAATAATATAATACGACCAAAGCAAAATGTCAATACCATGCAATCAATGAATTTAACATTTAATACAATTTTATAATGACAGCACAATAATGATCCAACAAGAACTGATATCACAGCATTTTGTATCGGTGGAACCTCACCCTAATAATTTTAATCAACTTTTATTATGTACAGTAGATGCAAAGGCGTTATTTATAACTAGTCGTCCACCGAGCGCTAGGGAGTTCCGCATAGTGGGAAAAAATTGAGTTTCATATAACATAGAGCTCTATTATGTTTTTTTAATTATTCTTGATTCTACTTAGAGGTAAGATTCTGAAATCAATGAAATAATTATACTTAATAACTTACCTATATTCGAGAATCCGGTAAAATAAGGAAAATAACAACATAAAATGTCATCACGCCTTTTTCCCGAAGGGTTAAGCAGTGGTGTACTCAAGACATTTCGCCAGCATGTTATTGATCCCATGCTAGGACGATTTAATCCCATATAATAGGGGGCGAGCCTATTGCTACCTATCGGGCACAATTCCAGACTTCAGGCTGTCATAGAGATAATCTTTATGAAAAATCCAATTTCTTAACAAACACTTTCTTGACCTGAGGATCGAACCTGGGAGCTCATTATTGGCAGTCGAACCCACTGCAGAGTCAATAAAGAATAAAGAAAATATTATATTTTAAAGTTTTTTCCATGACTCGTAGATCTGGCTCAGAAGCGCTTTCATAATTAATAATAATAATTATAAACCATTTGTTATAATAAAAATAAATCAAAATTACAGGTTAGTTTTTAAATCTCTAAATTAATGAAACTCCGTTTTCATCCACGGTACACTACATTATACTCAGTCGCTTTCATTAAACGTAAATCGATTACGAACGCTAACATATACTATTCGATATATTATGTAGGAACAAGGAAGAAAGTAGTAGAAGTTGAGGAGAATTCAGTCATCCATCAAGGAGCAGTCTCCGGAACGGACAACAAATCTATTTTAACAGATCATCCCTCGGTTCCCCTTTCGGTTTCGTTCCCCCTACCATTGATTCTCGATTATTCACTTATGTTATGATTCATTTGCGTAATAGGGTGGATTCCGTTCAACTTGTGCTCGACATCGAACCCTATTGTATAACTAACATGAATCAATCATTAGTGTTTGATTGTAATACAATTCGATATGGAACCTTCATTAAATATAGGCACGTGTAAACATTCGCAGGTACCTAATTAGCTCTATTGTCATTTAGAATATTAACTTTCAAAAAAGTGAATTATTATTATAAGTAAAAATTGTAAATTAGGTATATATATGACACACACCACACACACTTGACAGCCTCGTTGACTCAGTTGGTAGTAACTCTGCTTTCTGTACCGCAGGGCCCGGGTTCGATCCCCGGCCAGGTCAAACATTTGTGTGCATGAACAAGTCTTTTTGATCTGTGTCTGGGTGTTATAAGCTTATATAAGTTTGTATAATATCAGTCATCTGGTTACCACAGTACAGGCTTCTAGCCTAGTTTGGGACCAGATGACCGTGTGTGGAAGTTGTCCCATATTATTATTATTATTTTATATGTTTTTCTTCAAATTAAAGAAGACCTAATAGGTGTTGCAAGTAATTAAATTTTATTTACACGGCATCATAAATACGCTCTCAAAAAAAGTTTTCTTGAAAAAGCGGTAAAAAAAGCGAATAAGTAGGTACTATGACTGTATTGCATGAATAATTTCAACAAAAACCAACGCTTTACTGATCATTAAATTTATGTTTGAACAATATTACACGTTGTAAGTACCTCAATGTTTACGTCATTTTTGACGTTCTATTTTGACAGTTACTAAAATTGAGCAAAGCCTAATATTGATATAACAGAAGTTTGCCGGTCAGTTAAGAATTAGGTAATATTAACGTTCGCTGGAACAACTCAGCTTTAGTTTTAGATATGTATCATATAAATTGATGATCATAGTAAGGGTGCACAAAATATCGTATAGTTTATGTTGGCGGTATTCGGTGTGTAATCGGTCATTAATCACCGCGCTGTGCCCTATCACCGCAGCGAGGCCACGATCTCGTTCGCCATACTGTTCTGCTGGCTCGATGCGTTCATACTTTTAGAACATTGCTGAAAATAAACCAACTACTATTATGATATTCTATAGTACATTTAAGATTTAACTCATATTTTCAAATTAGACATAAGCCGCTCATTATTATTAAATTACATTAGGTATCCAATTAGGGCGGGGATGTTTTGTCAGCCGGTTTGATTTTTATGTACTTATAAAGGTTCACACTTAAGGTTAACATCAACTTAAGGTTGATGATATGATATGCATTGTGCCATCATACATATCATTTATGCAGCCATAGTATTAGTTATAACTGTAACTTAAGATATAATAATGAAATACCTGCTTTTATCAATAAAAAAGATGAAGAAAGACAAGGCCGTTACTCTTAGCCTTTAGGTACATATAAATGAGCTGATACGGACTGGCACTGATCATAATAATGTACAAAATATACTATTGGGAGCTAGGAGACCCTAAAAAGGTTAATTGCTTCATATTTCGACATGCGGAGACAGAAATTCAAAAATAAATAAAAATGTCAAGCATTAATAAAAGGTGAAATTGTAAAGCAGATCTTTTTTGAGGGCCAATTAGAATGTCCATCAAAATCTGTAGTTGCCGAAAGTGAAAACGTTATTATAATTATTCACGCGGTAAACTTCTAGGAAAAGTTATTAACAGAGGGTAAGCTTTTATAATTTGACGCAAAGGCATTTTTATAAAGCTCCCGTGTCAACACAGAATGTCTAACAAACGACAACCTTTCATTATAAAGCTATAATTATACACGCTTTGATAATAGTTAATAGCTGTTCATTACTTATTGTTAACTTGAAAATAAGTAAATTTAATTTGCTATAATAATAAGAGATATTTTTTGTAGATATGTGTACTTTGTGAAGTAACTATTATTACAATAATAGTTACTTCACAAAGACGGTTATTTGGAAAACAATTTTCAAATTATGTATTTTGTTTGTTTAGTTTTATACAGCAAATACCTAAATTTTATTATTTATTTATTTATTTATTTTTTTACCTAAATTTTAAGAATTTATAAACTAAAAAATAACCGTATATTAGAGTGATGAAGAATAAGTAATGTCTCAGAAAACTAAAATAAAAGACTTACCATTTGACGGGACTCCCACGCTTTCATAGCACTTTTGTACTTTTCGAATTCGTGGCACCAATCGGAGTACACCTGTCTGTATTCCTGAGACTTACTTGGCTGTGTACATCTGAGAACAAACATACTACACTTAAGCGCTACGCAGACAGAACAACTTTAGTTGAAGAAAACATCAACTTATTGAAGGCATCAACTGTTTGAAATATTTTGTTAAAAGTTGCCAGTTGAATCTAAATAAAAACAAAATATTTCAAAGGCCCAGCATACGATTGCAAAACGATACGATTACAATGCAGCAAAACTAGCGCAGCGGGGGACAATCAGGGAGTGAAATCGCTCGACCCGTTGCGATTGTAGACTGCGAAATCAAGCAACTTGACACTAGTATCAATTTTGACAGTTGCTAGTTGTGTCAATATGAAACTGTTGTCGACTATCGACACTCACAATAAGAGTAGCTATATCTGCGCACTCTCATTATGTTATTATATGTTAACAGCTAGTTGCGAGTTGCCTGTTGCCGCAACACAAATACCAAAGTTGTTGTGTCTGTGGAGCGTTTATAGAGATAACACACTTTATTTAGCGCAAATAGGACATTTGAAAGAAAGTAAGCAAATACCCAACTGTAATAACTTTGTATCTTGGGTGTAAGATCTTTATGGATAAAAAAGATCTTTATGGTTCATTTGCTAGTATAATATGATAAGAATAGAAAAACTGATAAAATTTGCAAAAATTTCGAGAATATTTTAAGCTTTGTTATTTAAGACCTAAGGTTCTGCGATACCAGCTCCCCGTCTAATATCAAAGCAAAGCCACATGCACAATAGTTTAGGAATTAGCCCGAGATAGTTATTGTGGTGCATCGTAAACACTCACACTCAACTTTATGGCCAACCCCAAATTTGGGATTGTGTTTGTTATCTGCTCAGAACATACTCTTGTTAGTTCTGCTTCGCCAAGATATTTCACGGAATGTATTACAATAATATGCTGTGTCTATAATATTAGACTTGCTAGAATGAAGAGATTTCTAAGAGAATCTCCATTTGTTTTTCTGCAGATTTGTGTCTTTGTTTTATAGAAATAATCCTATGATATATCCTTGCTTGGTTGGGTGGATATGTGAGTGGTATATCAACCAACCTCTACCCTCATAGAACGCGTAAATTTCATCTTAGAAAATATAGCACAAAGTCCCGACTATTGTCATTAGGCGATAGTCTTATTAAAGTAATCTTCGGGCGACCTGAAAAACTGACACTGAAGTCGTGACTTACCGACTCGACAAGAATAAAAATAGCAACAGCAATTTAGGATATACAATTTCTCGACCAAATTAGTCAGCCCAAGCCCAGATATCTTTACCTATGTATATCTATGTCCAAGTTATAAGAGGCAACCAGTGTGGGACCGAAGTAGCACTCGTACCGTCCTCGGTCAGACTCTGTTACCGATAGGAGAACTAGCCCTCTCTCTGAAGTCTGCAGTACTCTATCCCAGCTGCAACAAAACATGTATTTTTAAAAGATGAAAGTAATAATATATTTAAAAAATACAGGCTTTACGCCTTTTCCCCAAAAGGTTAGACTGAGCTGTACTCATTCTGATTTGTTCCAGTCCAGTGTTCCCATAGTAGGTGCATTTACACTTTGCCAGTTATCGTTTTAAGTCCCACGTATTTTGGATAATTGTTAGATGAAAGTAAGCTAATGTAAGGCCTTTCAAAGTGCATATTAAATCAGCATTTTATTAAACATAAACATACATTCACGCCTTTTTCCCGAAGGGGTAGGCAGAGGTGTACCCAGGACCTGAGTCCTGGGTACACCATGTATATGGTACACAATGTGGGTGTATCTACTATGGGTCTGAACCCATAGTAGATACACCCACATTTCACCAGTATGTTGTTGGTCCCATGTAATAGGGAGCGAGCCTATTACCATTTACCGGGCACAGTTCCAGACTCCAGGCAGTTATTGAGATAATTCCCAATGGAAAATTCAATATTTAACACTGCCTGACCTGGGAATCGAACCCGGGACCTCTTGATTGGCAGTCGAGCATGCGCCCTCTACGCCAGCGTGGCAGTATTTTATTATTCGCAGATAACCTATTTGTATATATTCCAGCATAAATATGCCAAAATAATCTTTTATTTGCTACGCTAAAATATGTTTCCGAATCGCGTATTTCATAACATTGCCTACATTCTACATAATATTATTGTGGAATAATACATTTGCCGAAAGCATATTATAGAACATAAATTCATGCTGTGTGTCCTTATACAAAATGTTGTATTTCAATTCAACGCTTTAATTTATCTGTATATATTCGGAATACCTAGGTATTATAAGTATTAAGTACCTAAGAGTAGGTCTCTATATATTATTTAAATTTTCATGTTCATAGAATATGCACGCACTTATTTCATCGACTAACTTTATTTTTGCGTAGTTCCAAACTAAGCCGATTTAACCTCTGAACTTCATTAATATTTGCTAGGTTCTAGGTAATCTATCTCGTCTAGTGAAACTTAAAATTTTAACAGAATTCGACCTTCACCGACTTGTTTTGTTAATTTCAAGCTCTGATAATATTATGGAAGATATTAACTAAAATTAAATATAAAGCTCATTGTAGGTATATTTATCTACAATACTGTACATATGTACTTATACATTTGTATAGTAAGTGCTATGAAACATGTTAATATATTTGATCTAACAGTATATCTACTTAAGATCAAGTAGATATACTGTTAGATCAATCACGTTAAGCAATTTCTAGATAGAAATTGCTTAACGCGATAAGACCGCCGGTTGCTTACCGTATTACCTGTTAATGGTTTTATAACATTGTTTCTTATTTTATTTTGGTATGCAATATTGTATAATTCTATTCTATTCTATGCTATTCTATCTACTAGTATACAGAAGATTTTGCGCTAAATTGGAGAGAAAATTAATCGAGAAAAGCTTATATTAACCAATTAAAGACAAACAAATAAACATATAAACGGAGTTCATGTCGATACATTGGCTATGGAAACGTTATATAAATATTAACATGTTTTAATTATTTACATATTGAAATGTTGGAAACGTTTTTGGAAATTGAAATGTTTTTGGAAATGTTGTAATTATTTTAAGTATAAATCCTTTAAATAACATTTGCACACTAAATAGTTCTGGTAGAATTTATCAGCTTACTTTATTGATAGTACAACATCTTGTATAACTTAAATTCTGCAAATAAATCAAATCAAACTATTAATAGGTCTATTTTATGCGTATACAATATAAGCCTACATTCTCCCATGCATGATAACTGACTTCCCGAGCTAAATGTTAATCCTATATCCTTTTTTTCATGAATAGTGGAACCTCACGTCACACGATCCTTCAAAGCTTTGGGCTTATTTCAAAAGCCGCTAAGTGCAGCCGCGAACAATTTTTATTCGCACATTTTTTGAATTCGCTGAAAAGGCCAAAACTTACTTGAAATTAATCCTATACCGTCCTTTCTCTCTCGAATGATGATACCATACGACGACTTGGTCCTTCAAAGCTTCGGGGGTTATTCCGAATGTGGCTAAATGCACGCTCTGTCCGTACCCCGCACGAACAGTTTTCAGGGGCGCGCTAGCTTCACACACGGAAGGCGTAGAGTTGGTCGCGTCGTGGAGAAGGCCGGGGGTGTAAGGGCGACACGCGCTGACTTCTTTGTCCCAGCCGCAGTAAGGATCGAGAACGCAGCGCACACAACTATCGTACCTATTGAACATTTTTAAATTGTATAAATCTAATAGAAGAACGAGTATAGACTCGTTCTTATTCAGTTATTCATTCTTCTCTTTAGGTAATCTTTACATACCTACTCGCATGACATATTTTATGTATGGTAAAACGGGGCTAAGACAGGCTGTCTTCTAGTGAACACAGTTAATGCAACTTAACCAAAAACGTCGAGGTAAATAAATAATTAATGTTAGTGCGTATTATTTTGCTTAATGGTAAGAGTATCTGTCCGAATAGCATAAGTTTAAAAATTACTACTTACATTTTTGCATATAAATATACAGAGGGATAACACATCATTACATTATAGAAAATATGAAAAGGTACAAAAAAACGTTCTATTCTCTTGAAAACAATTTAATAAAAAGCTTATGATGTTAACAAGTAGATATATTTGTTTCTAAATAAATAAGAGTCTACCCCGTGTGTCGCCTAATCCCTTATTTAGGGTGAGCTTACGGCGACCAGCTTAGTTGGCAAATAAGTAAATAAAAATGTTGTAAAAATCCTAGGAAAACAATTGGGATAATGACAGGAAGAAGAAGAATCTTACTGTAGTGGTTAACAAAATTATATTCTAGTGTGATAGTGGCGTAAGGAACGTTCAAACTTGTATTGATACGAGCATCCAAGCCCTTTATGTCCAGATTAAATCTGCATGCTCGTACTGCGCTTCGACCTCCGGTATAACCTCCGGTTCAAAAGTATCGGAACGTTCAAGTAGGTAAGTATTAGTAGTAAGCAATAGTTTTTCTATGAGTGTGTGTGTATTAATAGGTATTTAGTACTTACGTAAAGAGTTATAAACTCACCTATGTGCACAAAGTCTAAGAGGCAGCTGTCTCAGGCGGTGGTCAGTCGCGAGGTAGAGCGCCGCGAACCTTCTTGACAACGCCAACGCTCGCACCGGTTCGGCGCCCGCCGCCTGCCACACGTCGGCCACGCGAGACGTGCCTGGCCCACCACTAGACCATTGCACTATTTTGTACACTTCGCCGCTACCTATACAGGAGTCCAAGGTATTACAAATAATAATTTGACTATATTATTCACGAGTTTTTAATTGCTATCTTCAATATTCTTGCATGAACTTTAGTTACCATTGAAATTATAAACTCTAATACTAACCGATCAATGGATCCACATTTTTGTAAATTAAAACAAGTTGTTGAGTTTGTTGATGAACACAATAACTATTTACGCAAGCAAGCCCTTAATAAATATCAAACATCACGCACATACTTTGTATAGTTGTATTATAATGTGAACTTACTCGTCCCAGCGTAGAAGATAGTATAAGTGATGTCATCTCCGAGCATATCGACGAATTGTCGATCAACTACTAATGTCGTGAGCACCAAGTCTCTCTTGTAGAACGCTGGTGCGTCACCCTCATGTCTGACAGCTGAGTCCATTAGGGGATGTGACCTGACAAAAACCAACTAAGAATTATCACTACAGACTGGCAGTACGTAGAATTCGATAAATTGGAATTATAGCTAATACTGTTTTATAAACATACAATTTTAAAATAACTAAAATGAAAAAAATAAGAGCAGTTGTTGACAAATCAAAAAACTCAAAGACGGAGTCACAATATTGCTTCTGTGGTGAGTGGTAACTCACCTCATTAGATACTGAGATGTTAGTAATATTATAATGTTAATCTTTATCTTAATGGATTACCGCCTTTTTCCCGAAGGGGTAGGCAGAGGTGTACCCAGGACTCAGTCACACAGTAGATACACCCAAATTTCGCCAGTATGTTATTGGTCCCATGTAATAGGGGGCGAGCCTGTTGCCATCTACCGAGCTAGGAAGAACCTAGGTCTTTTACTTGTATGATAACATGGAGTAGTAAATCACCAGAAACCGAACACGAAAAGGTAAATAAAAGCTTTTAATTATTAAACAAAAGTTGTGCCTGTTGTGTGAAACAAAAACTAATTTATGATAAAATTTTTATTTCACCATGAATCAAAAACATCCATTGTCATTCATTGCAAAGGAAGAAAAGTAAATAAGTAAGTAGTGAACTCTCATAAAATCGTTGATCATTTTACCAATTCCACATCATAGATGACACTGTGTTAGTTTAATTAATGTAGTATCAAATCACCAATTCATCATTTATGCATCTAACGATAGATCACAGATGGTACATGCATCATTAATCATGAATTTCATTGTAGTAATCCTCTTGTCAGTATTGGAATAATTTGCAGCCATTAGTCATATATTAGAGGATAGTTTGTGTAAAAAACAAGACGTTTTGAGTCTTGAAACATGTCCTTATTTATAATTACAAAAGTCCAGACGGGGTTCATTAATTAATGAGGGTCCTTAGATATTAAATAGATAGAATCGACTAAAATGTAATAAAAAGTGAGAAATTTGAGAATTTGTAGGTACAGATATTTATGTAACGAAACACAACTTCACGAATAATCTACTTATTGGGAGACTGAGCGGTTACAAGGTCAGTAACCTAATCCTAATCCTAATTCTACTAGGTGTCCTACTATTATAATAAATGCGAAAGTTTGTGAGTATGGATGCATGGATGGATGGATGGATGTATGGATGGATGGATGTATGGATGGATGTTTGTTATTCTTCCATGCCAAAACTACTTAACCGATAGGGCTGAAATTCGGTTTATAGATAGTTTAGACCCTGGAATAACATAAAAAGCACTTTTTATCCCGATATTCCCACGGGAACGAAGACTGCAGATGAAACCGCGGGGCACCGATAGTAATATTATAAATGCGAAAGCTTGTGAAGATTAATGGATAGGTGTTAGTTACTCTCTCATGCCAAAATTTCTGAACCGATAGATCTTAAATCTGGTATTCAGATAGTTAAGACCCAGGAATAACACATATGGTACTTTTTATCCAGATATTCCGAAGGGAACCAAGACTACGCGAGTGAAGCCGCGGGGCACAGCTAGTAATTTTATAAATAGTTTGTTGCTTGACCGGCCGTCAAATCTCTGATTATATTAGACCAATAATATTCGTTGCACTATTTTAACCACTGAAAAAAATGACGCTAAAATACCTCACGTGTGTATATATATATATATATATTCCTAAAGTTGAAGTAAAGTATTTCCAGTATGTATTTTATTTTTGTTCATGAACTCTACATTTTTTTGTAGTGAACGTCCAATCACACGAGTAAAACTGTGATTTTTGGAAGTTCCCTGTGAAAAAACCAAGGGTTTATAAGAAAAATTAAAATAACAGGGACATAGGTTACTTCATTATAAAAATATCAGGATATAAATTTATAGAATGGGTTAATTATATTTGGAGAAAACACGGGAATACAAAACATCGATTTGGTAAAATTTTCATAGCATTGTGTCAAATTCCTAGAAGGCCATGTACGCTCTTAGGCACTTATTGTTAAGGTGCAACTCAACCTTATTGTTTCGAGTTAATATCTTCAGCTTTTACCATACTATAGAATCTCGTTGCTAATAAAACTTTGAGACGACTTTATCTATTGGTTCGACAAATCATGTTGCCTTCACCTATCTGTTCTGCTAAGCAATGTTCTGATTAAACCAATCTCACTTATAGTTAATACAGTCACCGACAGGCCTCATATTCTACCCAACCGCAATTTACGTAAAGGTAAGTAGGGCGCCGTAACCGCATCGATAGGCAAGGCATGCAATAGGCTTAGTGTACGGCCTCAATCAATGCTCGGCCAAGTCATCAGATGGTTTGGGGAATCGGGCCAATGAATATGGCTCAGCCGAATAATCTTGCTCGAGTCTAACTGTAAGCAAATATTGGTACATCTGTGAGGGTGTGTGTGTGTGTACGGTTTCTCTGATCTGGATACTACATTTCTTAATAGTTTCATATTAGAAACTATGATACAGAGGAGAATGTGTAGAATCTTCGCACGATGCGTATTAGGAAATGAATATTTTGGATCATTCAGTAAAAATAAAAATATACATAAAAACTCAGTATTATGATAAAGTATTACACACTAGTAAGTAATACAAACACATATGATAGAGAAGTCTATTTCGAAGAAACACAATTTTACTATAATACTTTGTTCCTACTATACTATCATACTATTATTATAAATACAAAAGTTTGTGCGGATGGATGGATGGATGTTTGTTACTCTTTTATGCAAAACCTACTGAATGGATTGCGATGAAATTTGGTATGTAGCTTAGATCCTGAAATAACAAATAGGGTACTGTTTATCTCGATATTCCCACAGTAACTACGCGGGTGAAACCGCGGGGCACAGCTTGATCTATACATAATATTTAAACAGGACTATAAACAGGAAAATAATTACCACAATTAGAAATAAATAATACAAGAATGATTGCAGATAATCGACAAATAATGATGATGAACTCAAAACTTTTCCGATTAAAAACAACCCGAAACAGGAGTTATTTTTAAACAGTCATCGTAAACCGGCCTAATTTTGTATCTTCGATGAAGCGATCTAATTGAACGTACCAAATAATTCCGATTTAGATTAACAAAATTACTTCGATTGGATTTACTGTATGGAACGAAACGGGCCTTCTGTTGATTCGAGTTCAAGGTCTCCACATAATATAGGTAGAATGTAGGGGAAGCTTTCAATGCGAGTATATTCTCGCCACCTCATTTGAATATATTTGAATAAAACACGATAACGTACCATTGGAGCGGTTGCAATTTTTTGAACTGATAATAATAGATAGCATTCAAATTGCAAAGATCTTTGACAAAATTAAATTAGGTATAATTCTTACTGTAAAAATATTCGCTCTTGTTTCAGTATCCATCATAATGTATCATCAGCTCGATATTATTTGTTATTTTATCAAAATCTACATACAGCCAATTTACACGACTATGAATCCAATCGACGATGAATCGTTTTTTTTTATGATAATGAGTGACCAGACGAGCAAATCAGATGCCAGATGGTTGCCCTTCAGTCCGGAACACAGTAATGTTTGCACAGTACTGCTTGGCGGATGAATCACTGGCAAAGGTGTGGTACTTCCCCAGGCGGCCCCCTGCAAAAGAGGTCTACCACTACAACTATCTTCATTGAAATGAAATGAAGAGATATTGGATAAATTCAATTTCTGCAATAAGTTATACACCTAATACAAGTACTCGTATAAGTATAAAATTGATTTATAATCTTAACATATTATAAATCAAGATTGTAATATGATAAGACCGTGCAAAAATTGACTGGCTCGGTGACGCAAGCTCGACTGCCGATCATGAGGTCAATTACATGGGACCAATAACATACTGGCGAAATTTGGGTGTACCTACTATGGAACTGAACCCTAGGTACACCTCTGCCTAGACCTTCGGGAAAAAGGCGTGACTGCATGTAAAAATTAAAAACTTTGCGCCGAGATTATAAGCCTTGTACGCTACGTATGAATTAGTGTGTAACGTACAAGGTTATTAACAAAATCCATTCAGAAATGTTTAATAAGAACAGTCCTACACAGAACAAGGCAATGAGTTTTCGCGATGCGTGTCTCAGACTCAGATTGTTGTAGGGGTGCCTATTCCTCACCGCGTCATCAATTAAGGGGAAGCGAATGTGACCCAATTAGTAGCGGAACACACGCGTCGCGAACTAATGTGTGGTCTCTAGCCTCGTTGAGATTAGACGCCGGGGATCACAAGACGTAACGCCAGCTAATAACTACAATTTATGTGCTATGTGTATTGAGGTTCTGCGTTGTTAATCAATCCATTACACGCGCTGCGGGCTACGATTTACGACAGACGCATTTATAATACCTCTCTTGATTACGAACTGAGTAAAAATTACTCAGTGACATTAATTTAGAGCTGGTTCTCGATTTCATTCCCAACATTTAGTATAGGTAAGTCACATAAGTACTCTGCGCAATCATCATCATCATCATCTCAGTCATAGGACGTCCACTGCTGAACATAGGCCTCCCCCTTAGATTTCCATCCAGTCCGGTTGCAAGCGGCCTGCATCCAGCGTGATCCTGCTGTCCTTATCAGATCGTCTGTCCACCTTGTGGGAGGACGTCCTACGCTGCGCTTACCAGTCCGTGGTCTCCATTCGAGAACTTAACGGCCCCATCGGCCATCACCATCACTCTGCGCACACTTTAAAAAAAATATGTCGTGCTCTAGGGGAAAAATACGATAAACTGTATCTTATATCCTAAGCCTTAAAATTTGCCATGCAGTGTGAGTGAAGAGGTAACCAACACAGATACACAAAACTACTTAACCTGTGTATTTAATATACATAATTTATAATATTAGCGGAGAAAGTATGGGGTAAGTATGGGAATTAGTGATGGCACGTGGAAGTTTTCATCAATCATCGCTCGAACCACTTACAGGAATTACTCATATAAAAAATAATGAGTTTACCTTATAAAATTGAGCACATTATCAGGTAGAGCTTCGGTATTGTTTACGCAAGTCCCGGGCCGAGGCACAGGGACTCGGGCACGCAGCACCGGGAGCCATGCTGAACTCGATGACGCCTGTATTTACACAATATTCTTACATTTAAAACAATGACTTTAAACGCCTTTCACTTGATTTAAATAAATGAAAAGCTTAGACGACAAAATTATATATTAAAGTGTATATATATATAAGTATATATATATTAAAGTAATTATAACTAATCACAAAATGTAATGCCAGTAGTGTAAATGTAGTGTAATGTGTAGCTTAATATCCGATCTCTACTTGGACGGGTGACCATTTGTTTCTCATAACTGTTGAGCGTGTATCGCGCTTTGGAAATTAGTTCGAATATCGTCCTATAATACATATTATGTAAGTAGTAAAATTATTGTAAGAACAGAGTCAGTCAAAGGCCTACGGGAGCTAATACTATGGAAACTTCGGAAGTTACAAGAGACTTACTCAAGATTTAATTATGTTTTCATTCATTACGTAAGAGGGAGAGAGAGAGAGAAGGTAAGATTTTTTTTTAAATGCTGTTGGCCTCAGCTGTTTTACTGCTTTACCGGGCAGTGGTGAGCGCAGGAGGCGCTCGACCTAAATTTTAAAGGTGACTACCACAAGGGCACTTAGACGGTACGTATCTCGGCTTGGACCGTCGCCAGAATACGTGGGGTCAGACTTGCCCTGGAGTCCCAGAAGGGGAGTGTCCTAGGGCCCTATCAATGGTTTTGATCTGTTTGATTATTTGGGGAGAAACTAATCAATCTGAAGGGTCTAAGATATCTTCGACCTTGTCAGCGAAGTCTGTGTTGTGATTGTGTGAGTTGGTGGATCTGGTATCCGGCACCAGTATCGAAAACAGAGCGATTGTTGCGTATATTGGTAGGATTGGGCGAGCCTAGCGCCGCCGATGGTACGGCGGTGATAGAGTCGTCTGGGTCGTCCAGGACGTTACGAGGGCGTCTACGGATGGGAGGACTTCCATCTTGAACTATCGAGTAGTTCGAGGCTTGGACTACGAGGGGGTTACAAATAATTTAATATTATTATGATTTACTAGCTGTGACCCGCGGTTTCACCCGCGTAGTCTTCGTTCCCGTGGGAATATCGGGATAAAAAGTACCCTATGTGTTATTCCAGGGTCTAAGCTACTTACGTACCAAATTTCAGCCCAATCGGTTCAGTAGTTTTGGCGTGAAAGAGTAACAAACATCCATACATACATCCATACTTACAAACTTTCGCCTTTATAATAGTATTAGGATTTATTCGTAATATGCGTAGCACTCGTAGCAAACGTAGCAAGCGTAGCACGTTGCCTACGCAACGCTACGTTACTGCTGTACAGTGTGAAAACTTTTCTATAACTTCCTAATTATTATGAATTTTTCCTGTTCTGTTTACCTGTTCCTTAAACCTCCCAGCGAAAGCTTCCTGTATATCGTCCATAGTGAAGGTGCATATCGCGGAACCAACGAGTCCGTCGCTGGCCCCGGTCGTAAAAGCCGCGTAGAACTTGCTCGTATCGCCGGGCATTTGGTACACACTTTCTGTAATAAACTCTCTTGTTAGGTTTTAAAATTTTAACAACGTGGCGGTGTTATAAGGAATTTCTACACCATGTAAAACTGAAGCAACGAAAACTATTTAGATTTCTTATTATCCCAAAATAAATAACTAAAGATGTTTATTTTTTATAGTTCAGTTTGATTAGTAAATAAATATACAGCTTTTACATACACACTCCTGGTTTAAAAAGCTTGTTAATATTTATATTTTAGGAAAATATTTAACAACTAAACCTCGCCTCTAAAAATTGATTCATTAGTCAGAGTCAGAAACAATTCACAAAATATCTATTCCTTTTCTATTCGTGAATTTCATTAGTTACGTTACCTGAACTGAGGTATCTCGCTATTGAAGCATGCTTTCAATACGTGCGATGCTCTAGATGAAACTTGTTGTTCAAATAATATAATAATAAATTCATTTATTTCAGACAAATAAAGATCGATTCTTAATAACACTATCTACAGATAAATCCAGATTAAATAGACTGCAAAGCGGGTTCTTATATAGTAAATACATTGTAAGTTTTTTTTTTTTGTTGTTTCTTTTTTGACAAATTTCTTTGGGTCTCGAAAAACTGTTTTTAGTCTCAAACTGGGCTAGAAGGCCTTAATATTATTTTATCTTCTCGTAACCGTATCACAAAGATAAATCAAATAGACACACAAACATGCTAACGCACACAACTGTCCTTGGATAAGCTGCCCATAAGCAGCGTTACTACCAAACTAAAGACTTATTGATACTACTCATAACAGCAAATTATAAAAATGCTAGTTTCACCCTAGAAGTTTATTAAAAGCAAACCACTTGACCGCAATAGTAACACGTATGAAAAGTACTGAATATGTTGCATACTCACGAATTTCATCGAAATAAAAAGGGAACTCTCCGGGTATACTGCAATTGAGGCGCGCCTTCAGATATGTGGCCCAGTTCTGACTGAGAATGTGCTTCCCTCCAGTGTCCTGCTTACAGACGCGAGCTACTCGCGAGTACACTGCCTTCCCGCAGTTCATGAACTCGACCGCCGTCTCGCGGAAGAAGAAAAACACGAATTCACCCACGTCGAAAGACCCCACGAAGTTTGTTTCTAAAAACATTAGTTACTAATGAACAAATCAATATTATGTGACTAAGTATGAGTATGTAAACAGATACTTAAATGGCTTGAATGGCTTATTAATTACTTGGTGATATAAAATTGGGTATTAATCAGTAGTCTTAACCTTACTAAGAGATTCGAGAGACTGTGTCAGATACAGAGGGTTAAACAGTTTTGTTAGGAAAAGACTTAGAATACAGCAAACTAACAAAGTCATTAAAATACTCGTGTTCAAAATATTATACGAGTAGCTCATACTACTTTCGCAGCCAACATAATATTATGAAATTCAGTTATATAAACAGAAAAAAAAGTAGAAGTGCGAGCAACTTTAACAACGAAAGCGAGACAGATTGCAATTCAAAAAAAATAATATATGTTACTACAAATTAATTTAGGTACCGTACGCGGAGAGATTCATGTTTTATTTTATTTTATGAACCCCCGATAGAGTCTATTGCTTTTATCGCGCACTCGTAAAAGAAAGTACAGAATAAGGGACAAGGCCCGATATCCCTATTAATATAATGAACGTCCCTACGACTATAATTTATCCGATAAAGATGGAGTTTTGCATGCCTCTAGGAGTTCGGGAGATAAATGAAAATTTTATCACATTCGCTCCAGTTTTACAAGATTTCTTGACTAACATTTCCTTATAAAAACAGCCTAATATATTTTTAAATAAATTTAAAATAACTTACTGTCCAACCATTTTGAGTCGTATTTCAATGTCCTTTTGAAATTAAACTTCTTTTGTCCCGTGGAAAAATCAAAGAGATCATTTCTGAATATCACTGGATCTGCTTTCGTAAATTCGGCATTGGTCCCGGCGTACACCGCCTCCAGGTCCCCAGGGTTCCCTTGTGTGACCCACACGGCTGTGCTGTTGTCTGCAGGGTCGTAAGGACACTTCGCTACCCCTAATCCCACCCCTGGGACGTACTCATGTCGGGGCAAGTGTGTTAAATTTAACTGAAACAAATTACCTCGGTTTAACATTATTTCAATGATAGATCAGGATGTCTATGATTATTTTATTTATATAATTTACCTTAGAAAAGCAACTACGCCTGTATGATCAACAAACATCAAGGTCTAAGAGAAATCAATGACCATAAACGCCGAAAACAAAAAGACCTATCCTTTGTATGATAATGTAAGGATACCTCGTGAATATGAGAGCAAGTCACCCTTGTAAATGAAGCTTTCAAATGACCAAAGTTTATTCCGTATCCAGAACAGAATAATTTACTAAATTGAACCTTTATTTAAATCTGAAATATGATTGTCAATATTATTATGCCCGCGTCAATCTCACTAATTAATCTGTGAAATTTACGAACAAGCTCCATAAAACTTAATTGATAAATTTATAAACGAAAGATAAATGATACCTACAATACGCACTGAATTTAAATCTGTGAAAGCTCTCAAAAAATGTAATTTAACAGTGGTGATCAATCTCAAAATTATGATGTAGAGTAGCTAGATAACTTTTCAAAAGTATTCATAGCCTACAGTATGATATTATGTTTCAATAATTATTGTTACTTAACAGTGGAAAACTTGTGCCATTAACAAAACCGATTTTATTTTATTTATTGCAATGTTAAGACCACAGGAGTAACTCACATATACAACCCAGTCCTTGGGACTGTGCGCATTGGTACCGCACACATAGAGCCTCTTGCCGTCTCCTAATGGCTGCAGCACGCGGATGTGATTTCTACACTCGAACGGCTCTGACTTGCCTTTGCTCACGCATCTTGCCACGTTGCTCGCTTCCAGGACCATTGCGTCCCTCTACAATGATAATACACACACTAAAATCTCACAAAAACCACTTCGCCGTTCACCCCGCGCAATAAAATTTATCCTGCGTTACTTCCACATAAAATTTTCAAAGAGTGAGTGCACTACACTTTCTTTTATGTTGCGACATCACAAGGGTTTTACTGTTCAAAAGATTGGCACTTACGTGTGAAAATGTAGGAATTTTCATGTGAAAGTAAGATGCATTAAAAATCTTGTGTAGTGCAGGAAAAGTACACGTCTTTGGCGCTCAACGGGCGTAAACAAGCGGTTCATTTTACGTTACACAATTTCTGAAGTTCATCATGCCATATATCGTACACCCTTACGTGATATTTAAAACCAAGTTGCCAAAAGGGAGACTCACCTTACAGTGTGATTGACTTATATCTGACATATTTAATTTGAAAACCCGATCCCTGAAACAAACAAAATATGATTAGTTAGATACTCTATTACTGTACCTACCATATACAAACTTACTTCTTTTTTTTAAACTAGGGCATAGTGCCGTTATTGAAAAAAACTAAACAATTGAGCTGCCTACTTACTATCTACCCAAACTAAATACACTATGCTATAGAACACTCTGAAAATCACAGGCCCACATGTCAGCCTATAAAAAATCCAAGTGCTCTAAACCACTGTCAGATGGCAGCGTACCTACTCAAGAAACTGGCGGCATTTCCACGTTGAATAGCAATGCTTATACGTTGGGACAGAACTTACTTCATAGAATATTAAACTACTTAAAAGTATATAACTACTCATAAGTAACTACAGGTACACTGAGAAAAATGTTGTAGATATGTATTCTAGAGATAGAGATACAATGTTGATGTTAGTCTGCCAGAAAATTTACCAAGACTCACCACTCAAATAATTTATGAATAAGCTTGTATGTAGGTTGTGGTTTACACTTGGTGAAGCCTCGGTGGCGTAGTGGGCGCATGCTCGACTGCCAATCAAGAGGTTCTGGGTTCGGTCCCCAGGTCAGGCATAGTGTTAAATATTGGATTTTTCCATTAGGAATTATCTCAATAACTGCATGGAGTCTGGAACTGTGCCCGGTAGATGGCAATAGGCTCGCCCCCTATTACATGGGACCAATAACATACTGGCGAAATGTGGGTGTATCTACTATGGGACTGAGTCCTGAGTACACCTCTGCCTACCCCTTCGGGAAAAAGGCGTGAATGTATGTTATATGTTATGAAGCACAATCCTCTTAGTACAGTAGCATATCTTTCAAGATAGGACTAATGTCTATGCATCTATTCCTTAATATTCAGACAAAATTACCAAAAAATAAGCACTATCATATAAGAAATCCGCGAGGCATTTTCGATTTATTTAATACCCGGAAATCGGAAAAAAGTGTTATTCCAGGGTCTAAGCTACTTACAGAAACAAACATCCATACATCTATCCATGCATACATCCTGACAAACTTTCACATTTATAATATTAAGTAGGATTTGCGAAATAGCTTTTCTTGTTTGCTCAACAGACGACTTTGCTAATAACATTTTAAAATTACAGCATTCTTTCGATGTTAGAAAGTAATACACATTCAGCGCTTAGAGGTATAAAAACAACTTTCTTTTTTGCAAAGACTGTGTGGGCGCAGGATAGCTAGCTCAATAGGTAAATCTATTCTTAGATATAGAACAACGTCAATGGTCCAGAGTATAAGCAAAGAAAAACAAAATAATTAATCTTATCCGATTTTAATCAAACAGTTTGTTTTCTTTTAATCAAACATTATTAGATCATACTGGTATTATTAGAGTTAACAATCGTGATGTTAGTAAGGAACAAATAAAACTTGCTGGAAAAAGATGGATAATTGTGTTTCATGTCTGAAGCCCATTTCCCCGGGTAAATCATTACAATGTCGCCGGCTCGTGTTTTCTGAACTACTTACTTAATAACAGTAGAATAACCTTCGATAGTTAGCGTTTCATAAAGCTAAATAATTGAAAGGTCTCTTTTCTTTTTATTGCACACGCATTGAGCCAAACGGCTTTTTTATACTAATTGGTACCCAATAACCAGGTGCTATTGCTATATGGAACATTTTGCTGTACCATTTGAATATAACAACCACTCTATATAACGCGAGCGAGTCATGTGACATCGTCTTTAAACTATTTTTATGGTTCCGTTCCTCAAAAGGAAAACAGGAACCCTTATAGAATCACTTTGTTATCCGTCTATCTATCTGTCTGTCCGTCTTCCGTCAAGACACTTTTTCACGGGAAAGCGTGGATTTTCAAGTTGAAATTGATATCAAATGTTCAGGTCTGCGGTCTCCTATGGCTGTAAAAAATCATAGTTCTAAATTAACGCAATCAAAAGTTATGGCCATTTTACTTCATATTTCCATATTTTGCGCGTATGAAATACGTATCAAAATTATGCCGATGATTCTAACGTTATCGCAAATAAGCGAGGCGTTGGTTTACGAGCTGAAGTTGCCTTTCAGCTTGTTCGGTTCGTATCTCAGTATATGGTCACTTTTTGGATTTTATTTTATACGACATATACTCGTAGGTTTTTATAAAACAATTTTATTTTAGAAAAAATCTCAAAACCGTAAAATGTTTTAAAATTATTGTGATTACTAACATGTTTCATGTATTTTGCAGCTAAATGGCGCTATGTGTTTTTTTAGAAGGCAGTAGGGTTTTGTTCAGGTATCTAGGCTAGGTATGGAACCCTACACTACCCATACATACGTATGCCTTGACAATTTATATATCTTATATAATTTATATATCTTCTAATTGTATTTTCTTCGGATACAATTTGGTTATGTTATTTACTTTTAAAAAATGGTTACTATCAGTATACAATATAATTGATTATACTTATAATATATCATAGAAGATATTATAAAATACCACAAGGACGGTTCCACATATGACTCGCGCGCGGGCTTTAATATTGTTTGAAAAAGCTGACTGTTTTGAATTAATATCTAGGAACGGGTGATATAATGGCTAAACTTACATAGCACCAACGTAAAGCGTATTCCTCTCTTCACTCATATAAAGTGTCCGGTAGAAAAGATTGCCACATGAAAATTCACGTATGTGATCTGAAAAGAGAGAAAAAAATCTATTATTATTTGATAAATTATAATCTGTCTCCAGGTTCGTTTCACTTATCAAGTTATATATTATTATGGGATGGACTGTACTCATAAAATTACATGTTTGATTCAAAATAAATAACCGAAAGCAATTACTTTAATTAATGATTATAAAGTTTTATCTCTTAATTGTAGGTGCTTAAATAGGCTAGATAAAGAGTTCGCAACGTCCCAGCTGCAATTTGTGGGTCGCAGGTAATTATAACCGCGGGCACAATAACCCTGATTATTGGCAGGTGGTCACGCAAACTCTCGTGCGGGCCGCGGGCTGCGGGCCGCTTCTCCGTAACGTTTACAACCGCTGCTACTTATATATAATTAAACTTTGACTTTATGGCCACAAAAAATCGTTATATTTCAAACAGTTAGGTTTATTTTTGCCCGAGATAATTATCTACGTCGTATAAAACATACTGTAAAAGATTCTCATTATTAAATTTTCTGGGGCGTCTAACTGGTTAGTGGATTCGAATTGGACGGTGCTCTATGTCAGAAAGGGTTCGAGGCAAACGATGTTACAGATGGTATGCTACATTTACGTCGTATAAAACATACTTAAGAATCACCTACGAATACTTGGCTCCGCACCGTTTTAATATGTAGGCATGGGATTGATATCAAAAAGCGTAAATAATATAGAATATTATAATAGGCTGATTGGAATCGTCCATAATGGATCTGATAGTGACCAGGGTTATGAAATGATCTTGAAGCAGGAAGACGATTAATTTAATAATAAAATTAACTTTCATATTTTTTCACAAATTATAAGGTTATGCTGCCTCGAGATTTTTTAGCTTACTGTACTTAACAACCTTTGGAGGAAAAAAGAATGAAATATTTGCTTTAAAATATGTCGTGGAGGTATTTTAAATAAAAGGTATTTTTCGAAAACATTGGGTCTATGGAGGAAACGGAATAAACCGAAGAGGAGAGAGTTTTTAATTTCATAATTTATACTTGTATTTAAGAACAGCAGGAGTTGGGACTAGAATGTGGAAGCTGTCCCATGTTATTAAGAATCAGTATTTTTAATAGATATGCCTTATTTAAGTCAATAGTTATGTAATGAGTGTGTAGAGCGATCACGGCGCATGTCAATCGTATAAAATGTGCGTTCAGTTCGTTAGATGGGCAAACAATCTGTTCATTAGCACTGTAATCGCTGCGGCGCGGTGGTTCCATCCACATACAAATATATGTAGTACCTCTACAATACCTATTGGCAATAGGCTATTGAATTTCCACATGTTTACATAGGTCATTCTATTACATTGCCTAAATGTGTACAGTACCGGATCGGCTTTTGACGAATTATACCACCACCTGTATGTCTTTTCGTGGCAAACTACAAAACTACTGAACGGATTTTTATATGGTTTTGACCAACAGATGAAGTGAGTCAAGAGAAAGGTTTGAGTGTATGATTCATTATACCTATAGTTAATACTAGAGTAAGAAAAGCGGCTTTGCCCGCTCGCAATTATGAAATATGGGAGTTTTATACCAAAACTTTTTGGACCCCTTGGAATGTAATAATTTTTCAAAAATTATTTCTTAGCACACGTGCATACGACAAAAACAAGCTAAATTCCAAGTTTCAAGTCTCTAGGATCAGTGATTTGGGCTCTGCGTTGCATGTCAGTCAGTGAGTCACTTAGGACTTCATATCAGTGATGGAGATGACATTGGCTGTTGAAGATGATGGAAAAAGTCACGCATGACGTAGTTGGAATCGACTTATTACCGCTCACTGACAAAAGAATCGCTGCTGCTATTATGATAGAGATTAACCTATACCTAAATGGCACATAAACATAGTATTACGGAGTTATTTCTCTTTAAAAAATCAATCCCTACAGGTTTTTTGTGCGTTATTCTTTTATCTTCTTCTTTCTCATCATTTTTCATCTTTCCGAACGCATGGTACACTCATTACTGTTTATCTTCATTAAAATGCAATAGTGTCAGATTGTGATCTAATTGAATAATCTTTTTGAGTTTCAGTTTAAAATAGATCTATTATATTCATAGGATTTATTAATTTGCATCTAAACACTATACTAAGGTCTTCTAAATTACTCGTATAAGACTTGACATTATTAGATTTCGATTAACCTTTTATGCAAACTGCATCCGTGCTAAACAGCTCCACTTAGTGTCTGATAGCATTAGCATCCTTACAACCTAGCCAATGCGACTAAACCATTATGTACTGAACGTGGTGCAATTCAGTTTTAATTAGCACAGTTAATTGGCTTGTAAATTAATTTACAAGAAACAGGCAATAAGGACAGTATCGCATGAACAGTAGACAATGTAGGGACAAATAACTAACATGGTAATAATATAAAACACGCACTTTGTACTCTGGGACACACATTTTATATTATAGTGTGAGTTGATACCTAGCCTACACATTATTTCTTATTAAAATTATTTCGTAGTGTCTTAAATAATAATTAATAAGTATCTTATTTATTATGTTATATAACGACTTTAAACGTGAGTTAAGTCGTTAAATATTATAACCACTCACGGTAGTTTTCGAAATCGTATAATAAGTATCTGTCATTATTAATCGTGTTACAAGCATTAAAAAAAATACATATTATAGAAGTCACCTTTTTTTTTACTTATAATAATTAATTAATTATTCCAACTGGGTAAGATTGTTGGGTCTACGATGTCATTACGGTTGCAGGAACGACTTGGATGCGATCATCAACACAAAGAGAAATGGCACAAGAGGGAAGATACCTACGTCCATCAGCATTATTTAGTTAATTTATGTCATATTTTTTATTATTTTTGTCACACCACTGACCGAATGTTATTTACGATGCTCTCCTCTCCCTGCATGGTTGTCTGGAAGAGATCGGTCTTAGCGATAAGACCGCCAATTGTTGCACTATTTAACATACTGTTTTGTTTAATTTTTAAGATTTATTGTTTTGTGGTGTACCAATAAAGTGTTTATCTATCTATCTATCAGATATGTGCACTGCAAGTCGATTACACCGAACAGCAAGCTTTCGTTAGCAGTGGGATGATACAGGCTGACGATAATTATGAAAATGACGATGATTGGTTAGAATATTGTAGAGATCTTCTAGTATTAACAGCGTATGCAGGGTTTTAGGAATTTGACACAATCCTATTGATATATAATATAGTCTATGGTGAATAGTTAATCTGCGCGCCGCGCCTTGTCAAGTGCAGATCGCTAATAAATGGCATACGTAACCTTTATAATGGACTATTATTTTCCATTAAATACATACCACCTAATAAAAATATACCAAATCGATGTTAAGTATTCCCCTGTTTCCTCTTAATATTATTTGCAAGTACCATATAATTACGCACCAAACACTCGCAATTTAGCTTAGAGACAATTTATTATTAACACATTTACTTTAGAACATTATGTTCTGCTGATTGAAAGTGTTTGGTGCGAGGTTGAAATGTAAATCCATAATAACGAGGTGGGGTATCGCGATGGTCGCTACCGACTGCCCGACAATGACGACCGCTATGCAGATAGCATCGGTCGGTTAAATACCGCAACAAGTAAACTGCCGAAGCCGACTGTTTGCATGGAAACAAATAACATGCTCGCCTGGTCGCATGTTTTATTAAATACCCGTTTCTGTTTGGTTTTTAACTATGAAGCTAATTTTCATTTCTAGAATAGCGTTTTTAGAAATTAACTGTGAGTTATTATGCTTAATAAACACGAGTAGGTTACATGAAATAACTCTTAAAATACAAGTCTAAGAGACTTAGCTCAGGCGCACGAGATGCCCATATACCTATGGTATACAGTAAATAATGACAATTATAAAGAAATTCATAAGCTAATTGCCTATTAGTTTATATTGTCCTGTTTCTTATGACATATTATTTTTTATAAATTACATATATTATATAGGTACTTAATACTCTCAAATTATTGTGTTCCGGTATGAAGGGCAATGTTACCAGAGAAATTACTGGGCATGATGAGATTCGACAACTCATATCTCAGGGTGACAGGCGCAGTACAGTGCCGCGCAGAATTTTTAATTTTAAAACACTGGGTGGCACTGTGTCTGAATGGGCAATCATGATGCTTACCATCTACCGGGCACAGTTCCAGACTCCAGGCAGTTATTGAAATAACTCCTAATGAAATATCCAATATTTAACACTTTGCCTGACCTGGGGATCGAACCCGGTACCTCATGATCGGCAGTCGAGTCGAATTTCATCTAAACTTATTTACAAAAATAGTGCAAATTTCTACATACTTACCAAGTTATTATGTATGCGGTACATACATACATACATACATACATAATGCAGTCGTATATTCATATTGTATTCCGAAATACCAACGGAGTGCCAGCTCCAGCCCACAGGCCACAAGTGTATGCAGCCGACGCAGCTGTTGTAAAGCCGTTAGTTAAGTTTTATTTCAACGCAAACGCTACTCCTGTCGTCGCGCCGGGAACATATCCTTTTACTCCAGCATTCTGCTCACACGTTTAAAAAAAGGATACTTATTCAGTCTTAATTGCTCGCCACATTCAACCCAGATGTTGTATCCACGCTAAAATATCACAAGTTACGTGCGATTCACAGAGGACTGACGCAAATAAACCCCGCTTCTTACGTTTCCCTAAACAGATATTACATATTGGAGGATAGAAAAACATATATACGAGCGAAACACGGCGCCATTAATGGAAATGGGAATTTTCTTTCGGTTTATTTTGGAAGAGGGTAAAAATGACAAAAGATGAAGCTAGAACACAAATTTACATTGGTAATAAAACAGTCGCATAACTCCTGGTTAAAAGTGTTGTGTACCGAACGGAAAGTAAATCAAGCGCCGAGCGTGTTCAAATAAAGTCGAGGTATTTACAAAGAGCTCACATGGTGTCGCCGACTCGCAGAGACTCGTGTGTGTACTTAAAAAGAACAATTTGCTGGTGAACGTTTCACTAAAGGCAGTAGATATGCCGGTCTTGTTTAAGCCCTCGCTCTAGAGCTTTAAGCTAAAAATATATCCTATTTATTCTGATAAGTTTACAAAGTTTTAAAAAGTCAATATTATCCAAAATAGCTTATAAAATTATTATGCCTTTTCAGTTTCATTATATAAAGCTTATTCTTTGTAATGCAAAACTGTCATAGTTGAAAAATCTTATCTTTTACTCTATCTATGTATCTGTTTATATAATAATATTATATACCTACAAATACAGTTTTACTTCTTCTGTCACACTACCGATCAAATGTGATTTACTGTACTCTCCTCACCCTGCACGGTTGTCTCGATAAGACCGCCAATTGTTACATTATTTGTTATAATTGTATTTTAAATTTAAGGTTTGTAGTGTAATAATAGAGTTAATCTATCTATGTTTTAAGCAAATAAAATTCTTTATCCTTATGTCACAATTTGTTATTATATTTGTCAATAAATAATCTCTTAAATAAATCATCAAACTAGACAAAAAAAGATGTTAAAATAATCAATTTTATGAAGCAGTGAATTGATAGATTAATCTGTTTCAAGTAGATATTATGAGACTTTTAGAACTCCACTTTGTGCAACTGAAGTACCGTTTGTGTGTGATGTTGACTGTACCAACAAGAGTTTCATTCTTTTTAGTCGTCGCATGTTATTCCGGCAGAGATGTGGTTGCGGCGATATCGCAAGTCTCCGTAAATCTGTCCGGTGGCCAACACGACGTACTTCCAGCTCTAGGTGCCTCATAGATATCTTAAGACCAACTGCATTTGTATTTCTGTCACACTGTCGTTGATTTATCTGGTTACAAAATATAAAGTAGTGAGTCAAACTTTGGCGTCAGTATTGGCAAAACCCTCTTTATGGGGGAGGCCTTTGTTAACTCGAACTTAATTTCATTTTACATTTATTATGGCTTATATTCCTATGCCATTTGATGTCAGATCAATAACGAATATAGAGTAGGTACCTCCTACTCCATATTATTAAAATCTTAGCAAGCACCACGCAGCAAACTAGCGTCTTTATCTATAAGGACATGTCTATGTCTTTCAACTAATAGAATTTTTAATCAAGTTGCTTGCGGTGGCGTCGCCGCTTCAGTGCGGCCCGCCGGATTAATGTAATTTGACGACGCCATCACAAAGGCAAATTATTGTAATCCCCTTTTTCCATTATATATGTCCGTAACGTGGCACTCGCACAATGTGTCGTATTTTACTATGCGCGACACCCTTCCATTATTCAGATGCCCATAATACTGAAATACTATCCATTTTTGTGAAAGAAACTGAAGTATTTTACTAACAAACGTCCGGGCGAATTGCGACAAAGCCGTGATTTACATACAGAGCGTCATCTCCACTGCGGATGGCGTTTGACCCGCGCTCTTCATCCGCTCGCGCAGCGCCGCTGCACGGGACAAAGCGCGACTTCCAGCCATACTGTTCAGAACAGAGCACTGAGCACCCCTTAAATCGACCGATTGCTGCACAGTCGTTAGGAAGGCCGAAGTGTCGAGACAATTAAGTTGAAGCGGTGATTGTGAGCGGTGCCAAAGCGGGATGTAGGTCAGTGGGCGCAAAGTGGACCTGGACCGCTGAGGTGACGGTAGATACGCCCGCTGTGTTATGACCTCCGCAATCCTGCCGACTTGGCAACGCACATGATCTACTCTCGTCTGAAATTCAAATTCATTTCGCAGGCTACGACCTGCTCTTGATATTCGAGTACTTTCCTCGTCAATGATAGCAGGAAACATTTTAGACGGCTGTAGAGGTAGTGACGGTCATAAGAGCATAAAACGTTTATAAATAGGCCATTACAGCGCAAACTGTATGTTCATTGCATCAGTTCCCTCTATGTTAGCTCTCAGCAACATTATTTTGAACGTAAAATCTTATCTGGCAGCTTCTTATAGATGCATTTTACGGAAGACGCCCGGCGCTATCTAAACAAGTAGGGGAGATAAGGCGGTTTAGTGCACGCCCTAATACGGAGATCTTCGATGCATTTTCAAAGCTTTGTATCCATCGTTATGTCGGATGTTTCATGCCACACCGCGGCTTTGAGGCCTTTAAGTAGCTGGAATCCGATTAGTTAGGTACTATATTATGGTTTATGCATTAGACTGACGAAGGTGTTAAACCACACCTATAGGTATATAATATGGATCAACAATACATGTCGTTTAAAAATGCCTATATATGTTGCAACCTCGCTAACAAAACAATAAATAACACGTGCATTCGAGAATCACTTTGCATCACGAGAGCACTTTGAAATGGATTACAGTTTTCTTTTGAAATAAATTGTATTTGAATGCGCTTGCTTGCATACAAGTATATTATATTATTAACCTATATAAAGGTATTTATTTCAAACTAAAACCTCCCCAAAGCTTTCCCAATATTCATGTCCTATGTAGCCTGTAGTCTGGAAGTAATTTGTGTTTTAGTACGTTGTGACAAAGTTGTTTACAGAGGCGAGCGAACGGGGTTACCGTTAGACCTCCTCTTTTGGATGGTGTAAAATATGAGTGCGGTCGCCGTGAAATGAGCTTTGTGCTTCGTGTCAGCCAGTTGCAATGCACGAGAGCGACGTACTTTTACGTCGCTATGTAGTGCCAGATTAAAATAAATGAGAAGGAACATCGTAAAATAATGCGAGGTTCACCTTACCTCGCATTATTTTACGATTAAAAATTTTATTACTTTGTTACCTATTTGTAAATACTCATAAGTTTAATACTTACGAGTACTTTAATATTTACATACATTAATTAAAGTACAGTAAATAAAAGTAAAAGCAGAGTTTTGGTACAGCCTGTTTTTTATAATAACCTAATTTCAATCAACACATTGTGAATAGTTTTGACGAAGTCATATTATATTATCGTTTGTAGTATTCATATATTCCATGAATAGTATAAGTATGCTTCACAATAGGCTGTAGACCACTTCACACAAAACAATGACAGCGACGAATGCAACATGTCCAATAGAATATGGAAACAAGTCTTAATAACAAACAATAGCAATAGAACAGAATTATTTATTTCTTGATAGCGCGAGCACGAGTAGGTATTTGTATAACTAAGCGATTGATATTTGGTATCAATTATGTAACTGGAGTGGTAGATGTTTAAATAAAGCGAAACCGGATTCAATTCTAATGACAGGTAGATAAGCCTGTCTTATTAAAAAGCGTGCCTACTTAAAATACAATTTTGTTTAGGATAGGCTTCGAGCAACACGGTCTTCCGTCTCTGCCGCGGCGGCACGGTAATTAGATTATTACCGTGACGGCGGAGGCGCAAGATCGCGTTGCTCTAAGAGTATAATAGCCCGAAAGTTCTCAAATGTAGACCACGGACTGGCAAGCGCACGTAAGACGTCTACCAACAAGATGGACAGATGATCTCATAAGGACGGCCGGAACACGCTGGCTGCAGTCCGCTTACAACCAGATCGGATGGAAATCTATGGAAGAGACCTGTGTTCAGCAGTGGACATCCTATGGCTGAGATGATGATGATGATGAGTTAGCAGCTCAAGTATAGGGATTAGGTAGGCAGAAGAAAGTTTCAACTTGAAATGTTTTAAAGTATAAAATATCTACAGCGGTATACTAACTTATTGCCAAAATTACGAGTGCTCCGTTTGCTTTGTAAATTACTACTATGTGTTCTGTGCTCTACAGGCCCCAGAAGATCAATTTGTATTGCTAGCCGTCCTGTCTTTAAACGACGGTATTGTCAATTCCCCAGAGATCTGATCACATTTTGAATGACTGAAATACTGAACTGAAATTAATTTTACAGTAGCACTTAAATTCGTTGTAATTACGTTGCGTATAGTCCTTCATTTGGACGGTCATTATTGAACGGTCAGTAATTAGGTATTGTAGAGGTAACTAGTAGGTGTAGCGCTGGCAAGTGTCGGTGAAATATTAATAGGGATTAATAAAATACAATTAATTCATGTAGCGTCTCAACTACACGCAAGGACAAATATGACTTCGATAAGCACGCATGATGAAGGACTGGGTTGCCGCGGAATGGCGAAATTCCATCCGCCTTAGATGCGCCACTGAATACAAATTCACATGTACTCCAATTATAGGAAAACGATTTGGTACGAATATTCTTGGCAGACTTGCAAATTTCGTCTCGAATCAGCAAAATATATTTATTTTGTTAGGAGTTGAAATGGTCCCGCGATGAGTTCGTGACTTTCCTTTTCTGGAGAGGGAAACTGGCCCCCGAGGGCGCGATCACTTCAAATGGTTACATATCTGTTGCGCTATCATTTCGTCACATTTCTCGGCTTAAGATCAAATGTCACGTATTTTCGTAGGTTTTCTATAAGGACCACTTACGTCTTTTCGGTTATTGTTTCTTCTTCACATATAATACATATCTACCCCGAACTTACTGTCAGAATAATAGACAAAATCACTCTCAGATTCTACGTCGAAAATACATTTTACGAGAGAAAACATTGTAATAATACCTCCAAAATACACAAAGTCGCTATTGTTGTGGTTATAAATTATATAACGGCTACTCATATCTACCTATGTAATTTTCTTATTGTTGAATAACACAACTCAAAAGTTAGTTACAATGGATGTCACGTGCATGAAACGCGTGTGTTAAACCAGCGACAAACACAAAACCACTCGTAATTTTAATTAAAACGTCACAACTTTTACACCCTTAATAAAATTAGAATGTACCTGGTACCAGCCTTCCTATCTACCTATTACTACTTTATTTGAATAAATTAAATAATATCGTGGTTATCTGCTAAGTACTTCTTAAAACAATTTAATCTTAATTTTTAAGTTCTTCTTAAAACAATCTTTGAACTGCTATTTTACACGTTAATTACCCGCTGTGTTACAAATTACAAAGCCTAAAATTCAGAAGTTTCTGTTTGGAAAAGCAACAAACACATTATGAAAAGCATCACAATACTTTTCTTCACAGATTGATGGCCAAATGTTTACTCTTTTTATAATTTGTTGACCCTCCATTGGTGGGACAATAAATAAAAAGAACAGGTACCTATTTGCAACAATCATAGAGCATTTTAGTAGTTTGTAAGCTACTTCTACTCAGCACAATAAAGCTATAGTGACGTGCGTCGTCAACTAGGAGCCGGGACTGAAAGGGCAATAAGCGGGCAAATAGCTCGTTTTGTCTCGCATTCCGCGGCGGATACCCTCGCGTGCGGAGCCTTTAATTAGCCCCGAGACGTGCAATTGAAAAAAAAGAAGGCGATACCAGTTATAATTGAAGATATTTGATAAGGTCTAAAGCATTATTAATAGAACACGTGATGAAAGATATAAGAATTTGAAATCTATGGAGCATATCAACAGGCAAGATCACGATATTTCCATAGACTGGATGGTTGGTTCAGCGGTAGTACCCCCTGCCTTCTGAGCCACAGGTCCCGGGTCGATTCCCGGCTGGGTCAAACAGTTGTGCCCACGAGCATGTTGTTTTATCTTTATCTCAAGGCTGGGTGTTATATTTTTTTTTTTAATATACAATAGGCTTACGTTTGACCTCAATCTCGCTTGATGGAAGGCGAAGATGAGGCCTAAGATGGTACACGTTTGCCTAGAAGGGTCTGTTCACATTGGCCTTAAAGATGTCCAGATTATAGCTTTCCGGAAAAACCGACCTCGGCAGAGAGTTCCACTCTTTAGCCGAGTAATATACTTATCAGTCTTCAGCTTCTGCCTAGTTTGGGAGCAGATTATCCTGTGTAGAAGTGGCCGCATATTATACAATAACCTAGCTAGGTACAATTTGTAACCCTTTAGAATCTCACAATTAAGTATTATATTTCCGCCTAGTACCTACATATTCATATTTTATTCATATTAATTTATTGATAACATTGTGATACCTAGGTAGTCCCTTAGGGTGATATTCTGTGTAATTTTTAAAAACCAATAAGGATGTAAAATGTAGATGTACTCCAGTATAAAATAAAAACCTCACATGGTTTCCAAAATCTGAATAACTCCTTTAATCCTCTCAATCCCGACGCTAACAATACGGGTTCTCGCTCTCGAATGTTTTCTCCCGTTCCACTTGTCATAAAAATTATAGGTCCTAAGGATTAGGGGAAGAGTAAGAAATTCCGCAAGCGGAGTCACAGCGTTGCATTGTGACGCCGGGCACGTACAAAATCCGACACTTGGCACACTCCACATGCTCGCCGCGCTTTTGCCATAATACAAGTTTTAAGTTTTAATTACGCTTCTGTGAACTTATTCTCCTACCCGTGGCATATTTATTTTATAAAATCCCTAATAATCGGAAGATCGCGAAAGACAACGGCTGTATTGTTATGTAAATCGCCTTTTTTATTTTCCTCCCTGGAATTGCCTTTATTATTCTACCCGTCGAAGTAACATCATTTTGATTGCCGCCATCTTTCCGTGATAAAATTATCATAAGATGTTCTCTTAATTTATTTTAAAGTAGAGTATGATAGGGATAGCCGATGGGGAGCAGTTTAGAAGTTAAACAGATTGGTAGCAGTGGCAACAAGAGCAAAACTGACAAATAAATAAAACGATGCGACGTCAGACTCGGGCCATTTCTACGGCGCGATAAAACGCGAAAGGCGGTATTTAAATTGAATACACCGTAAATAAATGCTAAATGAGACAAAGGACTGTGAGAGAAACTGCAATCAAAACAAGAATAAAAGGAGTAATATATCTTTAATGAAAACGAGTGGGAACGTCTGGGCGGCGCGTCTAATAATGACCACGCAACGTTGATCTTGATTGCTTCAACACTTGAAATTAGGTCATACAATAAGGTGCATGTGCCTATAGCTGTCTGTATTCCTAGAGCTGCCATATATCAATGTATGTATCATTCGTTGCCTTACTTATACTTCCTTGATATGGTAATGCAAACAATGGCTAACGCAGGAAGCAAGAAACGGCGATAAATCATCCACATTTAGATTTGTAATGATAATTCCATAAACAAACGTTTACTAGTTATTGGGTAAACGAGAGAACAGTAGCCGCAAATGCATTAGCGATGGCAGCCATTTGGATCGAGACAAGAACGCTCGTTTATTATTCATTGTAATCCGATACATTATCTCGTTCGACTCCGACATTCGATCGACTCCATTTCTAAGACGAAAAGAAACCACAAAAACCAGCCAGCCTTCCCTTCTGCAGAGTTCTGCAGGATTAAAATGCTTTACATAAGTATTTATGTTTTCTGAGAAAATAATAAACAATTCTGTATTATGTTTTGTGATAGGCTATAAAGTCCACAAAATATAATATAGGTACAGCCAAAATAAATCTTCAAATACGCCCACGTTAGTCTACAAATAAAATGAATTCAAATTCAAGTTTAAAGAGATCAAGGGCTATTATAATATACGAGTACATAGGCTCGGTGGCGAGATCGCAGTGCCCAGTTTTCGCAAGCTCTACTGTCGATCATACGGGTTCGATTCCCAGGTCAGATCAATAATAGTTTGTATTATTAGTTTTTTAAGTGTAGGTGTTTCTAGTCCTTCGGGAAAAAGGCGTGAAGTTATGTTATACACTAAAAAATTCTACATAAAGTAGGTCAAAGTTACTAGATACCTAATAGTACCCTTTACATTCGGTATCGTTTTCGTAAGTAATTTCAATAATAATGTTATAGATAACGTAGTTGCGCTATCGGTAACACATTAATTGAAACGTATCGTACAAATTGTTGTTCATTGTTTTCAGCTATTAGTTAGCTGGTACCATAATCTCCAGTAATCCCTCAGACAACAAACAACTCAAATGGTAATAAATCACCGTAACTTATCAATGTTTAATTTTATTGTTCTTTTATCTAGCAATTCTGCTGTCAGTTTTAATTTACAGCAGTTGGCTTACTATCTCGATCATGTCTTGTTTGATGTTAGTAATAAAAATAAATCATCAATCAAGTACGTACTCCTATCTCGTTATAGAAGAAGCATGGCTGTAAAGATGGTAGAGACGGTCTACGTACGTGACCGAAAGGGAAACTATGTATTATGTTCCGCCATACCAAGTTGCTGTCAAAAAGCTCCAGCATAAAGACAGTAGCATCATTGCTCACGTTTGTTTATAGTTTAGATCATTGATTTAAAGAAAAGATGAGATGAGGTACTGGCTTCTAGAAAATGGAAAGCTCAAATTAGGTTCCATTAGGTCCACGTACGTCAGTAAAGTTAATTGTTATCTCGTTCGCACTTCAGTCTTAGGTACTTCTCTCTATCTTCGTTGTTTCAAATTGCACGTGCCTCAGCGCTTACTTATCTCCCCTTTTCTTTAAATCAATGGTTTAGATCGATTGAATTGTATATTGTATATACGGGGTTACTACTGGTACAGTTGAAATCCTATTAAGTGTCATTGTATTTACTTATAATTTTGATCAACAACAATCAGCTGTTTCGTAAAAAGAGTTTTATTGACTTTTGGCAAAAATATCTAAGAAAACGATATCTTTTTTGCGATTTCTGTGCTACCTCCTACTGAAAGTTGTTTGACAAAAGAAAATAACCTTTAAGAGGATGTCAACTGATTACCAGTAACCCTGCATATTATGCTTGTAACATAAATGGCTTTATAATGTACTAAGAAAATGATAAAATACTGTATGCCATTCCATAAATAGCTGGCCTCATCAAGAAGTATTTGGTCAGATAGTGTGTATCCCGTAGTGAATAGAAGTAATGCGGACAGAAAACTACTGAAACATCCGGAGAACTTATGACAAGCTCTCGAACATTCTGTTTATAGGTATATTAGTAATTGCTATTGTGTTTATATTAGTGATGCTCCATATTTTGTAGCGATAGGCCTCTTTAGCAGGGGCCGCCTGGGGAAGTAGCACTCCTTTGTCAGTTATTTATCCGCCAAGCAGTAATGTGCAAACATTATTGTGTTCCGGTCTGAAGGGCAATGTTATTATACCAGCGAAATTATTGGGCATGACAAGGTTCAACAACTTATATCTCAGGGTGACAGGCGCAGTGCAGTGTCGCGCAGGATTTTGAATTTTAAAGCACTGGGTGGCACTGTGTCTGATATGGGCAATCATGATGCTTACCATCAGGCACCTGATTTGCTCGTCTTGTCTCTTTTATAATTATTATTAAAGCTTTATTTTTATTCCATATAATATTTCATACATTTTAATATTATTCATTTCATTTACATAAATATAATTATCATGCACATTTCATTTATTTCTTATTATTACTATGAATTTACATTATTATATTGAATATATTAAATTATTTTATGACTATAATTATTGCATGGACCCCCTCCGGGTAAAAGCCTCCTCCTGTCTCTTACTATCATAAAAAAAAATTACTTTGAATCATCATCATCATCGTTTTACGTTACGTTTTACTTGAACCATCACAATAATCACTTTTACAGTATTATCAATAATATCATAATGCTAATTTTGAAGGAGGCACCGACCGGAGAATAATAGTTATGAGGATAAATTCCACAAAAATCTTGACCAACACTGCTTTGATAGTTTAGAAGGTTAGTTTTCAAAATAGGCTGTAAATAAGTCTACCTATCCTACTAATATTTTTATGTACAAGTTTGTGAGGATGGATCGATGTTTGTTACTCTTTCACGCCAAAACTACTGAACCGATTGAGCTGATATTTGGTTAGCCCTGGAATAACACATAGGGAATTTTTCTCGATGTTACTGGGTTAGCGGGTAAAACCGCAGGGCCCGGCAACAATTTTATAAAAGTAAGATTGTCGGATACGGGTTCATAATTCGTATAAAGTAAAACCGATTTTTATAAAGATCATAAACAGTAAAAATTATTCAAAACCATTCGCAATAGCTTCATAATTTTGTAGAGGAATAATCCAATCATGAATAATAGATTAGATTTTTTTATCGTATGCTTTTTTTTATATAAACCTTATAATATACCTTGAGTTACGGCACTTAATAAAATAACGACATGTGTCCCGGTCAACAATTCCCCGAACAGCGAGTCTCTTGTTAGAAAACATATTATACCTACTCGTAAATCCTCTAAAATTAGACTAGTACCACAGAACAGATAATAATAATACGTTTAGAATGGACACTGTCATCCGCCCACCAATCGGGCCTTCCTCACCCCGCTAGATTGAGCTCTAAACGAGCCTACGTGAACTCGGAACGCACTCCATGTAAAAAACTCCATGTGTGAAGTGTAGTTACGACACGGCTTTTGTATGGCAATTGAGTCGAGTTTCCCGGGGTGTGCTAGTACTGCTAAAAACCTCACATGTTAATTAAAATACTCATTAAACAGGCACAAGTGTCTTTAAGCCTAAATCATCGCACAGTACAGTTCATAAAGATATGAAACCTACTTTCGGATGTGCAGGTTTTACGAGTATATGGTTTTGTGTTCAGTACTTCCTACAATATTAATTCGAGGCAAACAAATGTGAAGCGTTAAACGCACACTCTGGCAGTTTAGAAGGCTTTCAGTGAAGCTGACCGTTTAGCAAAGTTTAAGTAGGAACCGCTACCGCACACGCTCACTATTCGAGCTCGCTTCATGTCCTTACTTACATATAAATATACATAAACAACGCAAGCGGCGGCTTATCACTGAAATTCTAAAAGCAAAATGTTATATTTATACTAAGGCTGAGTTGCACCAGCATGTTTTAACATTAACTTATGCTTAACCACAGAACAGATAATAATACGTCTATAAGTATTATTATTATCATCTTTTCTGTGGTTCCGTTCTATAACAGACACTGTCATCTGCCCACCAATCGGGCCTTCCTCACCCCGCCAGCGAGATTGAGCTCTCCACGAGCCCCGCTTCTATGGGAAATCACCTCACGCACACTCTTGTACGTGTACAAAACTCCATGTGTGCAGTGTCTGAGTAGTAAGTAGTAATAGCGCGCGGCTTTTGTTCGGGATTGAGTCGAGTGTCTGGGGTGTGGCTTAACCAACGGTCATACCTCTGGTTAAACTACATTATTACACCATTTTAACACATGTTAGGTCTATTGCGCATTCGTAGACTTGGAAAAGGCCTATGACAGAGTGGTGAGGGATGAACTGTGGTCAACATTGTCTATGTATGGGGTGAGCGCCAACTTGATACAAGCAATGAAATCATTCTATGTGGGTTCCAGTGCTTGTGTCAGGGTAGACGGAGCTTACACAGACTGGTTTAACATCGAAAAAGGTGTTAGACAGGGATGTGTAGCTTCGCCATGGCTGTTTAACTTATTCATAGACAATTGTCTAAAAGATTTGAAAGAAAGTGCGTATGGGTTAGGAATGAATGAGTTGACCGTCAAATGCCTCCTATACGCTGATGACCAGGTCATACTGGCATCATCAGAGAAGGAGTTGCAAGCGATGGTTAATATTACGAATGCTGCTTTAACAAGCAAAGGGATGAAACTGAATGTAAGCAAGACTAAAGTAATGGTTTTTGAAAGAGAAGAATGTATGACAATTTGCAAGATTCTGATTGATGGAGAAAGAGTGGAACAAGTAAAAGAGTTTGTATATCTGGGTTCAAAGTTCACAAGGGACGGAAAGTATGACTGTGACATTGAAAGAAGAGTTTTGGCAGGAAATCAGGTGAATGGGGCGTTGCATACTTTTATGAACAGTCAGAAAGTGTCTAAAAAGGCAAGACTGGCTGTGCATAGAGGGGTGCTTATCCCCACACTTACGAATAGTAGTGAATATTGGGTCTGGCAGAAGAAGCATGAAAGTAAGATTAATGCTGTGTGAGAAGTTTGAGAAGTATGACTGAAGTGACCTTGATGGACAAAGTGAGGAACAGTGTGATAAGGGATCGCTGTGGCGTGTTAGAAGATGTAGTGATAAAGATAGAGAAAGGATTGCTTAGATGGTTCGGACATGTGGAGAGGATGGACGAAAAGAGATTGACAAAGGAGATTTATAAGGCTAGTGTGAATGGTCAAGTCGGTAGGGGTCGACCTATGCGTACCTTTCATGATCAAGTTGATGTTATCTTAAGGAAAGGCCAGGTCAAAAGCACCAACAACCGACGAGCATGCATGAAGAATGTGATGAAAGTGGAAGAAGCGAAAGTTGTATGTCAGAATCGTAGCAAGTGGAAAGAAACAGTCTCTGCATTTTATTTTTTTTTTTTGGCCCGGGGAAAAATACGTGACGCATACCACCCGCACCCGGGGGAGCGCAGGGTGGTTATGTGGGACTCCCCGGCGGCACAGCACCGTACGTCGGTACGTTGCTGTGCCGGCGGGTATACCCACTAAAAAACCCCGGGGTGTTCCTTCGCGCCGCCATGTGTCGGGGCTGCGGGCACGCCGAAGCACTCATCCGCGGCCCCGACGGCGTTTGGTCCTCCGTGGAGGACCCCGCCACGGTGGGGTGAGGCTTCACCCCAACCCTCCCAAGGGGCGCGCGGAAACACGCGCGCGCCTCCTCGTGGGCCCTTTAGGTGGGCAACGGATACCCCCGCATCCGTTGCCCGGGCCCCACATCTTGGGCTTGGAAGGGTGTTCCGTGCCCTCTCGAACGCCTACCGAACGTGCGAGAGAACACGGAAGACCCATTCCCGCCCACCACCACCGCAGGGCTCAAGTGAGCCCCGCCTGCGCCATCCACTGTGCTCTATGCTGACTTCATAGGGACACGCGGAGGCGCAACCCACACCGCGGCAAGCCGTCGGCTTTCCGCCCCAATTCGGTCGCAGAGGATAGGGAGAGCGGCGCATCGTAATACCGACACTCCTCTTCCCCTGCGACCCCACCGCCTTCGCCATCTAACGGTGGCGACCCCGTTTGGGCCGCGGAAGGCAGGAAGAGCGGCGCACCGCAATACCGGCACTTCTCTCCCGTCGCGGCCCCACCATTCGGCCGCGATGCGTCCCATACCGCATCGCGGTCCGCCTCAGTTGCGGTTCGTCCCACACCAAACCGCAACCTACTCAGCTACTCACACTCAGCCTGGAGAACTAAGTGGAGCAGCCGACCACCTCGGGCTCCTCTTCGCTTCACCGTAGGCCCCTACCACGGTTACTGACCCCCACCGCCGCGAGAAGGCGGGAACCCATCGGGGGGAAATAGTCTCTGCCTACCCCAACGGGAACAAGGCGTGACTGTATGTATGCATGTATGTTAACACCTGTTAAATAAAATTAAATACAAATTATTTATTTCGACCATTCACAGTCATAATCTGTTAAAATAATATAAAATAAAATTATTAAAATAACAATAAATTAAATTAAAATTAAGTAAATTGTATTAAAATCAAAATAAAATGAAATAAAATTACAGTAAAATTGGGTAATATTAAAATTTGAATTAATTTTTTTTTGTTATGCCTAATATCAAACATTTATGAATAAACTAGCTTTGTCTCGCTTTATTACATTGTACTGAGATTTGACATTTACGAGTATAATAATAATTTTAGTAGGATTGCCTGCCTCTAAGTTAATTGTTTGTTTGTCAGTACATGACACATGTAGCAATGGTTGATGTACTGACAAAAACAACTACAAACCGCTCCAAAAGATGACATCAATAATAACGTTAAAATGATAATAATAAGTGAAAGTGCAATGCTTAATAATATTGTTCTTACCAGAGAAATTACGGCCGGTTAAGAATTTAATGTTAATGTCAGTTGGTGCAACTCAGCCCAAGTATTGTAGCGTCTATATGGGTATATTTGTGTTTTTTTTAAAGCGGTTTTATTTAAAAATCACTATTTCACTTTGTGTGTAATTAATTCTCGCTAAATAAATGAAAACGGCTAGATCGAAATTTTCATTAACAAATCTTTGAAAGGAAACAGAGAGATTTCGAACTGAATGCTAAGTAATAAAGGAATCCCTTGCATATCAATGAGGCCTCAAGGCGTACCTATCCCGTGGCCCTGATTGATTCACTCTTGCGGAAATCATTTCAGCCTGTTTGGAATTCACGAAAGATCTCACTCTCACCATTTACTGTTTTCGCGCGAGTTTCGCCTTTTATTGTTTGCAATTAAACAAAGATCAGTCCGAATTATTTTCGCACAATTTATGATCATTATCATAGCGTTATTTTAACTTAGAGACTTTAACGGGGTGTAAGATGATTTTAAATTTTTCAACAAAATACTACTTTTTCACGTAGATTATGTTATGTTATGGTGACAGTCTTCTAAGAGCTCTAATAAACTAATGGTTTCTTAATGAGAGACGTTAACGCTATGAAATTATAGCTCGGGGAGCATTTAGCTTCATGAATAAATAAATATAATACATTCGTTTGGAGTATAAGTAGGTATTACATTTAGCTGAAAGCTGTGCTGAAAGTGAGTTAGTGGAATCGCATTCTCTCCGGCGCCGTCACGTTCGATGATGGTTGATCTAAATATAGAAACGAGCTTTTCTAAACACGTCAACTATTATACCTATGTATATAAATATCTACGTTGTGACCCATATGATATTTTAGTACAATTTATTTAATGAACATTTTTGTTACTACAGTTACAGTTACAGTTACAGTTACGTTAGTACAGTTATATGCATTTTCTAATGCCTGGCTTTGATGAAAGCGATTAGTGATGATGCGCAATAAAACAGTGATTAAATTTACTCAGATGACTCATGCGAATACATCTTACAAAATTTAAATGGCTAATAAACTCAGCAGTAAAGTTTGAATAGCAAAGTGCCTTGCAACCGACCTGCATAAGTGCAAACGTTTTACAGCACTATTCGAGTGTTCTATTTTGTTTCACGGACTCAAAGTCCACCGGCTTCCTTTCACAGTGAATCGTAAACTATGGATGGTCAATTTATGGAGGAGATGCTGTAACCCATTCCGGTGAGGCAGATTTACGATACCCAGCTCCTCACGAATACGACCATCCACTGCGTCCTATCTAATAAACAACTCACGAGTTTCGTTTAAATGTAACACTAGAAACAGAAGACTTAAAGGTTAATGCACTATGGTTACGTTATAGTTTGGAGATTAAACACTCGTTTAATCCGCGCAGACTACAGCCGCAAGAGGCCACACCGCATCGCATAACAAAAATCGCCTACATCACTTTCGAAAATTTCATATAAAGTATCGCACACTACAGCTCACTACAGGCTGACGGACGGTGCGACCCGCTTATAGTGCTACGATAGTTCATATATAATAAACGAAAGTGATGTAGGCGGATTTTTGTTATGCGATGCGATGCGACCAGCCCCGTCCATATGTGCGTGAGTCTTAAGAGAACTAAAGTTCAAGAAAAAAAGAGAAGTAAAAATGGAATTTAATATGTGACACTAATACATGTATCTAATCAAGTTATCATGTAAAAATACTTATACAAGTAAAATAAAATAACGGTTTTGTATTAATATCAGAACCAAATATCAGGTCAATCTGTTAACAGGAAAGGGAAATTTTAATTACTCAAGACTCGAACAAATAAATTAATAATAAACAACAACAACAAAAACAGGTAAAGCCAAATAAAAATGTATTTATAATTTTAAAAATAATGTATGCAAAACTGGGGTAAATAGAAACATCTATTATTTATTTAACTGCCTCAGTGGCGTAGTGGGCGCATTCTCGACTGCCAATCAAGAGGTCCCGGGTTCGATCCCCAGGTCAGGCATAGTGTTAAATATTGGATTTTTCCATTAGGACTTATCTCAATAGCTGCCTGGAGTCTGGAACTGTGCCCGGTATATGGCAATAGGCTCGCCCCCTATTACATGGGACCAATAACATACTGGCGAGATGTGGGTGTATCTACTATGGGACTGAGTCCTGGGTACACCTCTGTCCTCTTTCCCGAAGGGGTAGGCCCTTCGGGAAAAAGGCGTGAATGTATGTTTTATTATTTATTTAATTACTGTGAATTTTAATCCAAAATGCTTTAAAGAGGTAAGGTTTTAAAGAGACTAAATTTTGAATAAAAAGTAAAAATCAAACATAAATCTTTGTAAGCTGTTTTTTGAAATGGAAAAAAATACAACGATAAACCTTACAGTAATTTAAAGACGCCCACCATTTGTACACTAATAGCTCAATCATGTTAACAGAAACTTCTATAATATTAATTTAATGTTCTTACTACATATTGTTGCGTAGGTTTATAGTGGCATTATAAAACGTTGAATTACTTTATTACAAACATTAATCCAGAGATTTATTCGGTTGATTTACATTACATAAGCCTTGTAAAAGTTTCAAATAGCTGTAGCTTACAATCTCTAAATTTATAGCACAAAGAAATTGTCCTCCGCTACTTCCAGTACTATTTTTTTCTGTCATTTTTGCGGAGCTGAGGTAAACAGATCCAGCACACGTTTTCATAACCATAAAAACAAATGCAGTAAATCTTATGTAAGGGGTAGCGCGTGAAATAATTTTTAATAACATAAACGGTCTGCTACGCACCATATGACCAGCAGAGAGGAAATCCTTGCGAAGATATTTCCATAGTGCTAGTTCCATGGTGCGTGTAAGCCTGAGCCCAGCAAATCTAAGAAGTACTGTTTGACTTTTTATCTTTACAAGCAATTTTAAGCCGAAATAATTTTGCATAGGCGTAACACAATTTCAATAACATCCGCCGTTAAACCATAAAATTATGAATCCAATCACAAGATCAAAACGTAATCACAAAATTTTAATAAAAAACTCACATAACATAACATAACATAACATACAATCACGCCTTTTTCCCGAAGGGGTAGGCAGAGGTGTACCCAGGACTCAGTCCCATAGTAGATACACCCACATTTCGCCAGTATGTTATTGGTCCCATGTAATAGGGGGGCGAACCTATTGCCATCTACCGGGCACAGTTCCAGACTCCAGGCAGTTATTGAGATAATTCCTAATGGAAAAATCCAATATTTAACACTTTGCCTGACCTGGGGATCAAACCCGGGGGACCTCTTGATTGGCAGGCGAGCATGCGCCCTCTACGCCACCGAGGCAGTCATCTCACAATGAAACTCACAATGAAGGCAACATAAAAATTGTCAAATGGTACTTTTTAGGTTTGCTAAGCTGCAGGTATAAATATTTACTAAGAATAGATAAAATAAAACATAGCGAACCCATTATGAAAAAATAGCGTCCATGTTCCTCTAGAGTATCTTTGATTGTTGCAACACAAATTCACACCACAATATAACATGTTCCAGTATATATATTCTCGTATAAGTGCCACATAGTAACAGTAGAGAGTCATAGATTAGATTTGAGCAGTGCAATGCAGCGACGTCCGAGGAACAGTGAACGTAGAAGAGCGGACACCGCAGCGGTTTACCGTTCACGAACCACCTACGCTCGAAAGCAATTTCCCACCTCATTGTTCTAAAATTGCGTCGCACTCAATTCACCGTTCTATCGACAGTTCGATTCATGCATTGACAAATGGGTATCGAAAATAAAATGGCAATTTCGATGCTTCGATCGATACCAATTTGGGTTTTGAAATACTTATATCAAAGTTCCTAAAGTACATGAGATATACACTATTCACATTTATTTTTACCATCAACCTCAATTTAATCCGGACTTTCAAATAATGTTACAATTTTCAATCAGCTCATGCATTTGCCATAGTATGTGTGAATTGACCACTATAACCAAATCAAACCTCTGTCTGACTGACTGACACACTCGCACTCATTGTTGCCAAGCCCTAACTCAAAAAGTCCTAAAACCTACAAAACTGGAATATTGCTCGTAATTTTTCAGTATACGAAAAAAGAAAGAAAGAAAGGAAAGGCAATTATTGAGACACATTGCTCCTTATTAATAATTCTAAGTGAGAATAACAAATAAAAAAAATTTGGTACTTAATCTATTAAAGAAGGTAGCATAATAATAATATGGGACAACTTCCACACACGGTCATCTGGTCCCAAACTAGGCTAGAAACCTGTACTATGGTAACCATGTGACTGATACACAAACTTATATAAGCTAATAACACCCAGACACAGATCAAACAGACATGCTCATGCACACAAATGTTTGACCTGGGCGGGATCGAACCTGGGGCCTGCGGCACAGAAAGCAGGGTTATTACCAAGAGAGCCAACGATGCTGTCAAATAATGCCAAAAGTCACCGCTGGTCTTCCGTTGGAACCGCATGGTGATGTGAAGGACGAACAATATGTCACATTACGATATTTTTTTTTTATGATAATGAGTGACAAGACGAGCAAATCAGGTGCCTGATGGTCAGCATCATGATTGCCCATATCAGACACAGTGCTACCCAGTGTTTTAAAATTCAAAATTCTGCGCGGCATTGCACTGCGCCTGTCACCCTGAGATTCAACAACTCATGTTGTTGAATCTCATCATGCCCAGTAATTTGGCTGGTAACATTGCCCTTCATACCGGAACACAGTAATGTTTGCACATTACTGCTTGGTGGATGAATAACTGGCAAAGGTGTGGTACTTCCCCAGGCGGCCCCCTACAAAAGAGGCCTACCACTACAAATACGATGGAACATAATAAATTTAAGGCACTAACAGACTGTACATACGCTATATATTATATTACTTAAAAAAGACATTATCACTAATAATATATATTAATATAATATACAACGTTGTGCAGCAACACTTAAGGGAGGCATCCACCAGTCAACCCAAACAACTTGCAAAGAAAAGTATTGTAAAACTTGCAAAAAAATATCGATTATGATATAGACAAGGAATAAAAGAGTTCCCGAAACCACGGGAATGAAGTCGTGGGATACTCTTCTAATATTATAATGTTAACCTTTAAATCTTTATATCATATAGATTTAAGAGGGGTATACTCTCCATGAATTAAGGAGAATTATTTAAGGATCGGTATATCTACTTGAAACTCATGAGAAAATAATAAGCCAATTCATAGAAAAACTTGAATAGATTTTATTACAACAATAAACTTTAGCACACCGTCGAAACACAGCAAGCTAAAGCCTGTCGTCAGCCTTTGTTCGTCAGCTTGAAAATGGTAATCAATTTAGAGATCAATTCTAGGGAAGCTGAACTCGACGGACAGCCACTAGACAGGGCTATGAATACAAGTTGCCAGATCACTTGCACGTTAGTCGCTAGAAATATCCCACATGTACATATAGATCTAGAATAGACCGGCTTCAACAGTAACGTCGCGCGCGGTCTCCCTTACCTAAATTAATTTTGTGCTGTGATCAACGAACCGTGAGCGGTACGATAATCATTCCAATCTCGGCCTCATATATAGACGTTAGCAGAATAATACCACATTAATCATCAGATATATTACGAGTATGTTAGTTCAATCGTAAATGTAGCAGATAGAGATAAACGTATAAATTCTGGCCTTAAGTCGTACACCTAAACTTTATATTGCATTACTAGCTGTGTCCCGTGGTTTCACCCGCGTAGTCTTCTAAAAAGTACTACATATATGTGTTATTCCAAGGTCTAAACTATTATTGCATTAACAAATTTCAGCCCAATAACTTTAGTAGTTTTGGCGTGAAAGAGTAACAAACATCCATCCATCCATCCTCACAAGCTTTTGCATTAATAATATTAGTAGGATATGGGATTATAAAACCACCTCTGCGTAAAAAAACCACCAAACTGTTCTCACCAACCCCCCTGCCAAGCGTGGCGATTATTGGCAAACCTCCCTTATTATAAGCACCATTAATATAATAACAACGGGACTGGATGGAAATCTAAGGGGGAGGCCTATGGGGGGGTGGACGTCCTATGGCTGAAATGATGATGATGAGTAGGATTACATTACACCTAAACGGTGTCCTCCGTAATAATAATTTGAATTTTTACTGTAACAGAACGGTAACGTAATACCACCCCCGGGGTGCTATTACGAACTTGCTTAATAAGGGGGCGGGTTCCCTAGTTACACTTGTTACATCCAGCGACTCTACCATCTCCCCTGACGTCACGCCCAGCTCACACTTGGCCTCTAACCGACGTCACAAAGCGCCGACACTGTGTTCCAGCCTGGTATCGCCTGCCTTGATACTTCCCTCTCAAACAGTCATCACTTCGGTCCCAGCATCGGACCGTTGTCGCCACATTTAGATATATAAGATAGCACATTATCGTAATGTGAATTTTATTAAAGAACTAGTCCATAGAAGAGGTTTTTGGCTTCTGCGCCCTCCGGCAGTGAATTCACTGCTGGAGTAATTTCAGGTCATGTGATCCCGCATGAATAATTGATAACTTAAGTCATGAAAATATAAAAAAAAATACCAATTTGTTTTTGTACTAAAATCAATCACCCTGAGCATGGAAAAAAATATAAGCCAATTTGAAGTTTATCTGAAGGATCTTTGATCTAACGTCGTTTATACGAAGATGGAAAACGCGATGGAAATAATAACAACCTACTCGACAAGGTACTAACGTATTTATCCGTCAAAATATTTAACAGAGACCTTGGTTATTAGTATTCTGTGACCTTGGCTACATTTTGGCACTTCAGAGAAAAATATGTTTTGTAAAATAAGTACAAAATATTTAATCTACATAGGTATTTTATCGTATTATTACGTCCTCGGATTAATTATTAATTTTTGTGTATTTAATGTTTGTTTTAAAAATTATTAAAAAAGGCAGGCACATAATATTATATGGCTGTAAGTAGGTATACTGCTTTCATTTGCATTAAAGAACTATACGTAGGAAAGTAGATTAATGCAGTTTTCTATTCTACATATACTCGTAGGTATTTTTATTATAATTTGTAGAAACCGCCTCGTACGACTCTATCCCACCAGCCTACACTTTTGCCATTAGCTTGTAAGACTTATAAAGCTGTAGTTACAACATAACATATTAGTTTGATGGTTTGGCTGTAGTTGCATATATATACCTATAAGAAATGATTATATTGTTGATGATATCTACAACGATGATATCTATAAGAATGAGATTAATCTCAGAAGTATATTTAGGGCGCCATTTCTTATAGGTAGATAGTAGATAGGTACAATAATATAGTTTAAAATTTTCATCATCATCATCATTTCAACTATAGGACGTCCACTGCTAATCATATGCCTCCCCCACAGATTTCCATCCAGTTCGTTTGTAAGAGCGGCCCGCATCCAGCGTGTTCCTGCCGGTTCGGTATTTATTTCGGTAATTCGGTATTTATTTGTACGTACCTACTTTACATAACGGAAACGCGTATATTATAATGAATCACATGCGGGTACTTAGATAATAAATATTGTTATCTTAAAACTAGGTACCAGTATCTAGTCAAATTTTAAATTTTTAAAGGTACATAATGTTACTAAAATAAGCACATTTAAAAATTAAATATTAGATAAAAGAATCATAAATCAAGCTGCGTATCCCCACGTATTCCGTAATGTTTTCTTAACAACGGAAACTGCTACACACGCTTGAGAAATGCATGATGGTATTGCAAAAGGAAATACTGTTTAAACCGGCGTATGATTAACGATTTAGCTTATTCATTTGTCTTTGTTTGTTTTATCAAAAACAATCAAAAATGAGCTGTTTCCTCGACGGTCGACGACGGAAGCGAACGCAACGATGTGATTAACGACCGCCCTCACTCGGTTCAAAGCGAACCGTACCTATTACTTAACCATCTTATCGTTAAATTGTTGACCTTAGTAGCCTTTAGCTTTATATACAGCTATAAGCAAACTGACATCGTTTGAAATCTTTCTAATTAGGATAATAAACATTTCTCAAAGCGTAGAATAATAATTTATGGTCTCTATAAAATATGCATAGAGTATGTCTAGGCTTTCTTCCGTAAAGGTTTTTAGTTTATTTGTGGTGTAACGAAATGGAAATAATGATAAACATACAAAATTTGCTTTATAAAGAAGACGCGTGTATGGGTACCTGGCCTGGCAAGGAAAAGCACGTCAATATTTTCAAAACGAAGACAATATATCGCGGCTATGATTTATTGAGCAACGAACAACTGGTGAGCTCAGATTAATAATAATCGTGCCTTCAATTGAGAGTAAGAATGAGTGTGCATGAACCATCGAAGCCTGGATACAATACCTTTATTGCACAACATAAGCCTTTGCTACAATCGGATTTGTTTAATATGAATATCGAATGAACAACGTGTGGTGAGTCAGCTCATATTCAGCGCGCGTTCCATCTGCCGATTACATGCCTTTATATTGTATGAAAACTTCCACTGTAAGCTTAATTAAGTGCTTCAAAATAAACAACACGTTACATAACAAAACATTTTGTACCACGGTGAAATTTGTTGTACGAATAAAAGCAAATGTTATTTTGCTCAGGTCGAGTGGATCGCGGTGGGGGCTGGCGATGCACCGGACTTGGCTTCTTACCAAAACGTATCAAAGCTAGATTTATGTGGGACGCCGATGAAGGTTCCGATGCTATCGGACACCGTTGGCCGCAGCCAACGCATAGCACCCGCACACTATATCGTTACTTCGTGGGAATTGATTTTACACCATTTCCTGCATCTCCATTTTCTTCGAAATTCTACGGAATAGCAAGGACTGTACGAAAATTCTAACAGCTTCGTTGACTGCAAGAGTAGGTAAAAATGTAGGTCTCTTAAAAAACTATTGCTTCATTCATGAATGTTAATGACCCCGAGTTTTAAATATAATTATTATTACGAACTCTTCATTCGATTCCTTTACGATATAATGACCTTAAACATTTAACATCCTTCTCGGATTAATAAACTTCTTAACTGGTTATAAAAACTTCATAAACACAAGCTGTATAACGGCTGCTATCTCATTTTATTGCGTCGGTAATCAAGCCTTCACGATCCAAAGAGCGTTAATAATCCATTTCTAACAATATTAAACGAAGCTAAACGTGGTTTAATTAAGTTTATTCGTCGCTTTAAAATTGTAACAGAAGAAAAATTTTCAATTCTAACTTTGGCAAGACCTCGTGATAATACGAATGTCTTTTCGACTCTATGATCGACAAAATAAATGGATGCACAATTTTCCCGTTTCCCCAGGGCGTTAAATTATGCGTTTATCATTTAGGGATGTTTACAGTCAGCGTCCCGCGGGATAAAATTGAAACGACTGGAGCGCTGCCAGCCGAGGAAGCAACACGCAATATTCCTCGCGGCGTTCTATAAAAACACGCTCGTATTAGTAGGTACATACGACGAAGATACTTCGTGTTAGACACCTAATCTTTTTATTTCTTTCCGAGTCCAAGATATTTCTTGGAATAAGAAATACACTCACTGGACGCACTCGTTGAGTTTCTGAAAAGTTCCTGACACAGTTATTGTTAATAAATAAGGACGCAAATCAAGACTGTCCAATATCCTACGCCACTTGCTATAAAGACCAGGCCACCAGAACTTTTATTATAAAAATTACGTATTTAAAAATTTTTATGTCTTTAGACTACGAATTGCAAGTTTTAAGTTATTGCATCCATCAGATTCCTTAGTTTCTGAACCCATTGGAATATTCTTGGAAAGCTAAAGCAACAGAGTTCTAAAAACAAGAGCAGGATATAGAAATAGTCTGAGACAATATTCCTCGAACGTAACTTTAATAGATTAACAAGAATCTACCATTCTATATTATATGTGGTATTGGCAGAGTGCCTTTATTGAAAAAAGACTAAACAATAGAGCTACCTACTTACTACCTACCCTAACTAAATACACTATACCATAGAACGCTTCGAAAATCCACAGGCCGACATGCCAGCCTATAGAAAATCCAAGTGCTCTAAACCGCTGTCAGATGGCAGCGTACCCAAGATACTGGCGGCATTGCCACGTTGAATAGCAATGCTTATACGTTGAGCCAGATAAACGCCAGCATTTTGATCACGCGTCGCCTCGACCAAGCGCTCAGATAGATTTTTGAAAATGCGATGAGCTCCCGGCCCCCACGGTCCCAGAGTCTCGACTCCAAACGGTTCAAATATGTAACCGCTACCGAGGTTTGCATACTTGCCCCGCTTGCGTTGCTCGGCAGAACCCGCCGCCGCACCAGCCGTACCTTGGGTCTCTGGTACATGTGACGGCGCTAGTGTGTCAACGCAAGTAGCGTCCCACACCAGCGGCCGTCCCAGCTTCCAAGGAACGAGGGTCATACCGTCAGGTCTTTTACCATCGTCACGCATCAAACCGTTCGGTTCGAGAACGGCTGGTACATTGGCGCTGGCAAAAGCCCGGCGGATGATGTCGTTAAGGCTAGCGTGGCGGGAGATCCGGCCAGCACTTCGAGAACATGAGAGACCGTGGTGACCGCGTTCGTCGACGGCAGTACCACACTGGCAACGGTGACCTACATAGCAAGGTGCACCCAAACGCAAGCTGACAGCTACACGAAAAGCAGATGGATCTAAAAGATTGCCAGTATTGAAAGATGGGATTGCTTGCAACCAAAAACCAGATTCCCTAACAGAGACTGCCAGGAGTCGGGCCTTGTCTGTGGAGTTGGCGCACGTTTGTATGAGACAATTCCGTACCAACGCACAGAGGGGCCCATCCCACAGTCTCTGTGAAGATGGTAGTTTAGGTAAATCGGTATTGGGGCAAGCCGCAACCCAAGCACTCTTTGCCTCAGCCAAATTAGAAACATCGAAAGCTCCTAAAGAGGGGACTCGCGAGGGAGCGAGGATTTTTTGAATTAGGTTGTCCGAACTGTGCACTGAGGACAAAAAAGCCGGGAGAGCGACACTTGAAATTTTGCGGACCCCTAAGCCTCCAAACCTGACGGGTAAGGAGGCTTGAGACCAAGCCCTGTCATCCAAGTTTAAATTTAATACAGACATTAGGGTATTCTTTATGACATTGTCTAAGCTTACGAGAAGTTCATTGTGTTTCCACAACGGACAACATCGTAAAGCATACGTAAATTTTGGCACAAATAAGCAGAATCTGATAATGGTGAATGCCATATGGGCATTAATTTTCAGTAATCTGTCCGAAGCTGAGCTGAAATTTTGAATTTTTTCATCTACGAAAGATGGGAATGATTCGTCGAGAATCGGGGAACCAAGGAGGCGAAGGGAGCACTTATCAACAACTTTAATGTTAGGTGCCAAACGGTTGAATTTTGCATGTGTCAAATCTCTATCCAAACAGGTATTCGAAACAAAAAGTTCGCATTTTGAGAAATTTAGTTCCAAACCAATTTGACGGAATTCGTCAATAAGTGTTTTTAAGTCATCAAGAACAGTGTCCACATCACCTCCTAAAGTCCCGTCGTCTAAGTACCAAACATTAAGTTTGGACTTAAGACGCCGAATGATTGGATGGATGGCAAGACTAAAAATGGCGGGGCCCAGTGGATCACCCTGTTGACAACCCACAGAAGATAACAGTAGGTTATTTTTGAAAACTAATTTAGTGGGATTCCCATAACATTGCCAAAGAAAGTTAGCGATATCTGGAACTTTATCTTTTACTTCGGTCAACAGGGCCCCTCTGTCCACTGAATTAAAAGCATTCTTCACATCCACCTTAAGCAAGACCTCACCACAATTTTGAGCCAAAAAAGTGCGAAGTGAATGAACAGCTGCCTCACAACCACCCCGCGAGCCAAAGCCCAGCTGTACCGGTTGAAAAAGATCGCTTAAGGTAGTGAACTTTTTACCACAACAGACTTTGGCCGCAAGGCGGCGGTAAGTCATGCCGACCGCAATGGGTCTGATGCCACCATCTTTTTTTATAAGAGCGCACAAATTTGCGCCATATAAAATATCAGTGATATCACCGTTGACCCGGCCTGCCAGCATCAAGTTCACTAGATCCGTCAAATCCTTCAAAAGGGCTTCGCCAACCTCACCAGAGATACCACATAATAGGTCTTTGAGATGTTGAGGTGTTAAGCCGTCAAGGCCACCGGCGGAGCCGCTTTGAAAGGACATGGCGGCTCCAGAGACCTCACTGGGAGTCGCCTCAACAGCGACCTCACCGTGAGGTGGATCAGGTATGATAAGGTTACCAGCTGCAGGTGGATGCTTGTCCTGTAATGATTGAAAAATTTCACGAGTGTTTGGCGCTACAGAGTCACTGGAGAACAGGACTCGAGCTGCTCCTCTTATGTCACCATCACTAATTTTGTTTTCCACATGTTTCAATATTGCCGAATCAATGTGTTGTTGATTAGAATTTTGTTTATTGTTTCGCCTATTATTAAGCGGAGCAATAATATTATAATTTTGAAAATGCGTCTGATCTTTGTATTTCACACAATTTTGCTTCACTCTACGGGTGAGTGAAACGTTGTTGTTCGGATCAAAAGGTACGTGAAGTACATGGTAAGGAAACAATAACAAGTGTTCCCAGGCCTGGATAGAATTTTGAGACACTACGTGTCTGATTGCGAATGAAAGTGATTGTGCCACAGAAAGGCGAGCACCACGCGGGATGCGTTTTAGAACCGGGACATTATTTTTGTATGAGCTTATTAATTCCCAAAACGGTTGGGAAGTAATAGGAGTGCTCGTAAAACCAATTTCTTGATTTGGAACCGGGGCCGAAAGGGGAAATTTAGGGACATGACATTTTGTGCGGTGAATTTTCAGACCTTTCTGGCCCTTAAAATAGCGCGCCTGGGGACACTCCTGGCACAGCACGAGCCCCTCCTGCGACACTGTAGCGACTGCATTATCGGCACGCTGCATCCTGCGCCGAAATGCAACAAGCTATTTACAATAATAAATAATATTTATCTTATTATCCCTATTTGTGGTATTTAATACTGATGATAAATATCTACGTCTAGAATTAACAGGCTTCGATAGCACCACAACTGTGGTATCTATATGGCTGTGGTTTATATTATAATGTATATTAAAACATATTAGAAGTTAAATACCCTTGCAACCAAAATCAATTAAGTAAAGCTACATAAGTTGTTGGTAATTGTTACTGTAGAAGCACTAACGTCAGTAACACAGCTAAGCCTGGTACTAGGTACAGCGGGTCTGGTTATATTCCGCTTGGTTCACTTATTTGACTTTATTTGTGGCATTTGGTTCTGGTCCGCGGGCCGTGCCCGTTGGAGCCAGTCCAACAGTTTTACACAATCATTCCACTCAACTAAGCGTTGCCATAAACACAACCCGGCGGGTATGAATTGCACAAAAAATTGGATATAATTGCCAATTTATTGTTTCAAGCTCCTTTGGCTATAAACGAATTTAATTCATCTGAATTAAACGGATAACGTATGGGCTGTGGTATTGCAATATTGGCTCATAAACATATTTTTCGATATAAATATATTTTTAATATCCTATGTTTCAACTGAAACCAAAAATAAAGTAGAATTATTTCTGACACACCTTTTCCATTTGAAGAACTCGCTGTTTTAGATTTAATATTTATTTTATGTCGGCCGTAAAACTGTTTTATATTTTACGGCCTGTCACCGCGTCGCAAATATGAGGTAAACCGGAATGTACGGCATGTCGAACGAGATACGAGTAGTGCCAGGTATTAGAAAATATGGTGCTTTAGTATATGTCGAGCGACTTAGATAACTCCCAGCTCGGCTATTGAATGTTGTTACTGACACTATCATGCGCCGTGTACATTCAATAGGTTGATAATAAAAGCATTTCTCGAGCCAGGCGTCGAGCGTCGAGCATGGATTGTGCAGAGTAGATATCTTCGTGAGGACAAGCTCGACAGTGGCCCTTGCACTCCGCACCGGTACAGTGTCATGTTACCGCGCTTATCGTCGAGACAGCACACCCAATATTTGAATACCAAAGTCAACACTCACGTACAATCGGCTCCATTAGAGCCAGTTATAATGGTATGTCAATATATTAGGGACAGGTGATTTGTTCACAAGATAATTATACCTTTGAATGTATAAAGTGAAACCAATAATAAGTAAGTATGTACCTGTAATAACCTATATTATGTATTCGTTTTTTCTACAGTTTTATTTCAATCCATTAATAACATAACATACAATCACGCCTTTTCCCGAAGGAGTAGTATATGAAAGTATTATATTATACTCAACTTAAAACGCAAACTTTTTAAAGTTCTAGTATAATTGTCAAATAGCAGGGAATCGGTTACACTATATATCTATTTTACCATCTGCCTCGGTTACGAGTTACGACTGCTTCGGTGCCATAGTGGGCGCAAGCTTGCCGATCATGAGGTCCCGGGTTAGATTCCAAGATTAGGCAGTGTTAAATATTGGATTTTTCCATTAGGAAATATCTCAATAACTGCCTAGAGACTGGAACTGTGCCCGGTAGATGGCAATCTCGCCCCCTATTACATGGGACCAATAACATACTGGCGAAATGTGGGTGTACCTACTATGGGAACTGATTCCTGGGTACACCTCTGCCTACCCCTTCGGGAAAAAGGCGTGATTGTATGTTATGTTATAATATTTCACCATAATTTCATATTAACGTTACTCAATAATGAATAAAGCAATTAAACTAACTTTAGTTTCTTCTTGAAAATATTCGAGTTTCTGCGACATCATCATCATCGTCATCTCAGCTGTTGGTTATCCACTACTGAACATAGACCTCCCGCATAAAGGGGGGTTTTGCCAATACAAAAACCGTAATAATTGTCTTTAATGTTGTTATTGTATATTTTCACATTATTACACATACTACAACTAAGGTAAGTATGCAAGTTTCTTATGCTATGGGTGAATAACACTAACACCTCTCGTACTTAGGCACTAGTTGTTCATTTTCACACGGTCTCCGACGGGTCGATTAGGGTAGGGTAATAATTATTTTTATTACGTTATGGACGCGCCTTCACAATAATTAGCTTATTACTGACAGTAAATGCACGTTGCTTCAACCAGGTGTTGCAGTTTATATTAAAAAAACTGTTTCATTGCATTCATTATTATGTTATTAAACAGTTTGCATTCTTTATTAATTTGCTGTCTTCTCCATATGTTCAATAATTTAGTTACTACCAATTTATTTTAGAGCTGTTAAATATTTTTAAATATTTTCTATGTTTTTAAAATATTTATGCATATATAGGCAACTATGGTCAAAACTTTTTTCACATTTCAATTGAGTAATAGACACAGTAACACCTGCGCTGGTCGCACATTCAATGAACGATATATTTCATTTTGAGCTTTGACTATGAAATACGATGCTTGTAAATTGTAAGAGTAAATTGGAAAGGCAGCAATAAAGCCTACATTATGTAATGTGGTTATATATTTGTTCATAAATATTAATAAGGCTTGGGGCAATAAAACGAGATATTAAACCTATTATGTTTCCAGTCGCACATGTAGTAAATCTATGGGTTAACAATATTTGACTACATTCTGAGAACAGACTGAGCCAAGCTAAGAGCTCGAGAATAGATCGAGATGTCAAACGCTATCTCTATGTGAATAGTGCAAGCGTTTCAAATTAAAGTAACACAGACGGGTTTTCGTGATCTACCTCCGATGCCAGTTAAAGCCACGTCAGTCAATCCGAGACGGCAGTGTCGGTTCAATTTACACAAGGCCTGGGTGCCGTCTCTACACGCCCAATAAAGCTGGTTTAACACGGCACGAGGAAATCCCGACACGGCTCCGATACAATCTGGAGATATTGGGTCTTTGCTTGGAGTAATGGTAAGATCTATCGATGAGCCAGAAACAGAGATCACCGAGGACATTGTGTACAAGTTATTGAATATAGAAAAGCAAAGTATCTGATCGTGTAGACGTGGGAACGAAAGATGAACATAGATTGATAACATTGAGGAGCATTTACAGAATAGTAACTACGTAACTACTGGATTTGGTTCTAAAATACAAGATACAAGAAGGATCACCATTAATTACACTTTGTTCTACGCAATTACTTGACAAGAACTGCTAGTTTTAGAGACTTTCAACCTTTCAAACCGTCTTCATATTTTTTGCTCACATCAGTGTTGTAGAAAGCATGTCTGGGTCATGAGTCTTGACACAAAAGCAAAGCTTTAAAATATGACGCATCTTTACTAGTAAATAACCAGGCTGATAGTTGATGGTTTCAATGAACACAGCAGGAGAAATAACACAACTCTCCTATGTCAATGAAGTCCGGAATTTTAATAGGTTTCTTGTTCTGTTCATAAAGCTAGCTTACATGTCATACAAAGCATTATGTCTCGGCACACAATGCGACTGGGCATCTTAAACAAAGCTGTTAAAAGTTAGTGTTTATAGCGTCGACTGTAATACAAGACGAGAATGCATCACAAGAATTGCAATGCGAACTGTTCTTGAAAGTCGATCGCTGCACTTTAAAACTGTTTCCTGTAGGTATTCAGAAGTATGTAGAGAATAAATTATTGTTTGAGTATTTGTAATTAGACATGTTATTAGATCACTTGATGTTAAGCGATAAGCCGGCCGATTACAATCACAATATAACCTAAGACTTCGATATAATATGAAGTACTATTCATACTTTAGTTCGTTTGATATCCTGAGCCAGAAACCAAGCCATAAAAAAATGGTAGTTATGTAGCTGTCATCAGTTCCAAAAATATCGGATTAAAATTTATGTTACAACGTTCCACGGTATGCATAAACAGGCATTTTTGGTAGTTTCGGCCAAGATCATAGAGATATCTCGTGACCGGTGACCACGCGACTATAATCCATAAATCCAAATGATATTGTAACTCAATATTGGTGGGTTCATTTGTTAAACCCACGCAAACCATTATACTATAAAAACTAACGGTAGTTTAGTTACAGGTTTCCGAAGCCCGTCTGGTGAAATCCAGCTTTAGCACGTAATTGAGCAAACGATCATAAACATCCCGTGATATATCAATAGAACAATTGGAAACTACTTTTTTTTCTTATTTTAATACATACCTAATACTTAAACAGCATATATGACTATTAGTTATTCTGTGACTGCCTCGGTGGCGTAGAGGGCGCATGCTCGACTGCCAATCAAGAGGTCCCGGGTTCGATCCCCAGGTCAGGCAGTGTTAAATATTGGATTTTTCCATTAGGAATTATCTCAATAACTGCCTGGAGTCTGGAACTGTGCCCGGTAGATGGCAATAGGTTCGCCCCCTATTACATGGGACCAATAACATACTAGCGAAATGTGGGTGTACCTACTATGGGACTGAATCCTGGGTACACCTCTGCCTACCCCTTCGGGAAAAAGGCGTGAATGTATGTTATGTTATGTTAAGTTATTCTGTGCTAGCATGGGCAATGAGCACTATTTTTGGTTGGAGAATATGATATAACATCACGCCTTTTTCCGAATGGGTAGGCAGAGGTGTACCCAGGACCTAGTCCCATATTAGGTACACCCTTGTGGAATATCCGGCAAAGTGTGGGTACTTCGCTAGTTATTTTTTAGTCCCATGCAATAGGGGGCGAGCATATTGTTATACAACGGGCAAAAACATTGTCAAGGCACCCCCCCCCCCCCTATAGGGGGAAGGCCTATGTGCAACAGTGGAAATCAAACTGCTGAGATCATGAGACAGCATATACATTATTTTCGGGCGCAAAGTATAAAACGATAGAAAGAAATACATCCACTTGTCATGCGAGGCCCCTTGTACATTTAAAATTTACTTCTCTTGAAATCAGTATGTAACATATACGAACCTATAAATAGTGATAAGATCAGTGCTGTCAGTTAAGCCCTCAAGTGACCTCCATCTACTGGTATGATGGGACCACACGCCAACGTGGCCGGTTCACTGTGCTATGTGCGGTGTGCCATGGATCTCTCATGCTTTACCCATGTTTAACGCTTGGCTTCGTTCGGTAATTAAGCTTTAAAAATAAGTAATTACTCAATTTAGTTTGTTGGTTGTTAATCATGGCTTTTTAGGGTTCCGTACCTGAAAAGGAAAAAAGGAACCCTTATTGGATCATTTTGTTGTCCGTCTGTCTATCTGCCTGTCCGCCTGTCAAGTTTCTGTTTTACTTTTTAACGGGAACGCGTGGAGGAGGTATCAAGTTGAAATTTATATATAATTATTATCAACTTAAGGTATCTAGGTATGGAACCCTACCATATGCATACATACGTATGCCTTAACAATCTATGTTTGATGTTAGTTACTGTGGTCGCTTTGTTCCCCAAAAATAACATAACATTAAACCACTTTCTAGAAGCAGTACTTAGTTTTATTTTTCAACGATACATTTTTGGAGCTTTAATCCTTAGGGGTATAGACGTGTACCCAGGACATAGCAGTCCCATAGTAGGTACACACACACTTTGCCTGTTACGTTTTGTTCTCATTTAATAGGGGTGAGCCTATTGCTTGAACTAATGGCCGATGGGGCTGTAAAGTTCTCGAATGGAGACCATGGACCGGTAAGCGCAGACTAATACGTCCACCCGCAAGGTGGACAGACGATCTGATAAAGACAGCAGGAACGCGCTGGGTGTAGTCGTCTTACAACCGAACTGGATGGAAATCTATGGTGGAGGCCTATGTTCAACAGTGGACGTTCTATGTCTGATGAGCCTATTACCTCCGAGCATAGTTCCCAGACTCCAGGCTGTCATTGAGAAATTCCGTAATGGAAATATCCAATAACACTTTTGGCCTATGGAGATTGAACCCGGGATCTCATGATCGGCAGTCACGCTTGCGAACCCCAGAAGTTTAATATTACATAATATAATACTACGAGCACGACTTTTTGCAATCGCACCAAACTCCACCGCACCACCTCGGTTTTCAAATTGCACGGTTTTGACTGATCAAAACTGTGCAATTATTATAATTATTATGTTACTTTTTAACGAAAATTATTTCATTCAAAAGTAACATTAATATAGACTATTAAAGAAACTGAATACGAATTAAAATTGACTTGATCGTGAAGCTATAACTATAACCAGGCAATATATACGATCTTACTAATAGTTATAACATGTAAATGAAGATTAAGCAATAAATAAAACAGCAAGAAACATGTTCGTGGACACGGAGCCTAATCGCCGGGAACATTATCCAATCACTCCATTTGTTGGAAATGTTCAAAAGAAGACAAACTGGCTTTCATTATACCGAAATTTCTTGTTCTATGAATCTCTATAAAGACAGGTTCCCAGCTCGTAGTTTCTTATAAATATGTTATAGTTTTTGTATGTTAAAAGCTGTCTATTTGAAAACCGCCATAATTATAATATATTTTAGTTTTAGATATCGATCTTACCTCATTTATCCGAGGTGGTATTACGAACATGCAATCGCGTAACAACAGCAGTAAATTTTGTTGTCAAACGTCATTTTTTGTATGCGGTTTGACAGCAGACATTAAGCAATTAAACGTTTTCCACACTTCTACTGCTGTTCGTATTAAGGGGGCTTGCTGTCGACTCGGACACAAAATACTCGGACAAAGTGACCGAATTGACACTTTTTAATTTTAATATTTTTTTCACTGGCAATTCGGACACCAAAGCTGTTTGGCACAGTCAGATAAAATACTCAAAAAAAAAATTTTTTTTATTCCCTACAATGACGTTGAATCGCTTTCTTACTCTGAGATTCCCTACTTGTAATATAAAAACGAAAGTTTGTGAGGATGGATATTTGTTACTCTTTCACGCCAACACTACTGAACTGATTAGGCTGAAATTCGGTATGTAGATAGTTTAGACTCTGGAATAATACATTAGGTAATTTTTATCCCGATAATCTCACAGAAACGAAGACTACGTAGGTGAAACCGCAGGGCACAGTTAGTTTAAGTATAATTAGACGTGTAGAAAGCTTACAGCACTATACCAAAGTGCATCCTAAGGTGGGAAGCTTTGTGGTTTAAATACAGTCTTAAATAGCTAAATATAACATTTTACAGAATCTGTAAATTGATCGAGGTATACTCGTATAGGTATGTTGGAACTCGTATTCTACCTGATAATAAAAGGAATAAAAATAAACTAATAAATTACCTGTACTCTTTAAGCCTTCGCATCTTGTGCATGGATATATAATAGCACCACGTCTGAGTGTCAATCTATAATAAGGTTCTTATGTTAAGGTATTATATTATGTTATATTGTACATGGAATATAGACCAACCTTAACTTTCTTTGCATAAAATAATATGAAGCGTTCCTAATCGTATTAATAAATAAATAAATTGTAAATAAGCGCTAAGCAGTTGGTTCAGAAAGCTTATCAATATCTACAATCAACACTACTCTATATCTATGTCGCCATCATTATCATGTTAGAGGGAATATAACAATAAAGTGGCAGTATACGAGTAGGTACCTCCCTCGGGTGAATAATAAAGTTATAACTTAATTTAGCCGGGAGTCGGTTACCTGCGCCGGCGCATAACCGGTCTCTGATCCTCCCCGCCAACCGACACCACTGCCGGCACCCACCCATTCAATACAGTATAATTTTATTAATCAGTGTTGAAACTCGACACTTTTATAATTTATGTAATATCATAATATTTTAAACGGATAAACTCTCGTTATTTAAACGCGCGCGTAGGGTCGGCAGTCTACGTCGCGTTCTCGATGTGTGAGCTCCTGATGTCCTGATGTATGACTTCGAGTATGTCCGAAGCCTAGGTCGAGTGTAAAGTCAAGCCTTTGTAATATATAATAAATAATATTAAAACTCACGGCAGTTTTCAACAAGGAAATATTTATATGAAGAAAAATAACGTATTTCTAAACGGTTTTATTTTGCTTGACCTGTTCAGGTCGTGTTTGGGTTAAATTAAGTTACGCTACCCCTTTCCTGTGGATAGATTTATCCGTTATTTATTTGTACCATCTTCAGTTCAGATGACAAAATACAATTAAACCGAATGTAAACTATTACAATAGGACTTCAACAACAACCTTATATACAAAGCAAGGTTAGCAAGGCTACGTGTGTATTTACTAATGCTGTTCTTTTTCTAAATTACGTTAATCAGTTTTACATGATATTTTATTTTTTATAGACTACGGTCTATTCGCTTGAAATACAATAAGAATATTATGGTTGTTTCCATATATATAAATTTCACCCACGGGCGAATGGTGGGCACTCTACCACGGTATCCATGGTAACTCAAGTGGTAGAGTGCCTACCCCGCGGAATGGTGCGGAGGGTGTGTGGTTTAAATCCTGCCCGTGGGTGAAATTTTTCTTTCCATATTCGTATTGTAGTTTTAAATGATATCCAAGTAGGTAGGTAGGTACGTATTATTTTTTGTAACTATTAGATACTCATACCTCTTTGTTTGAATATGAGTCACTGTCCCACAAGTTACGAGTATATTTGGCGACCCATGCACAATGTTTTTTGCTTGAAGATTCCTTTTGTGGACGGCCTTTTGCTAACGGTTAGAACTCGGATTTGAGATCGTGACCCCAAGTTAAACAAGAAATATTTATGTAGGTATATCGACAATCTACATAATATTTTAGGTTTGTTATGTCTCAAAATTTCTCGTTAGTATAAATAGATAATATTTTAGCACAGATGTTTTATAGATAACATTATTGTTCATGATAAAAATGCTAGCACCGGAATACAGAATTTTAATATGAGGCGAATTTTCGTCGTGTCAGTCACGGGGGAATTTCCGCCACTTGCTAATGACGTCAAAATTGTCCTGTTTCCTAACGTCCGAAAAGAATTTTATTACGGTCTGTCACTCGGCACATAATAATTAACATTTTGCCCAGAGACAGGAAAATGTGCTTAAAAGGTAGACGGGAAAATATGACCTCGCCGACATAGACGTATTCTGAGGTCTCAGATATAATGAAGTTAAATTCTCCGGAACTTTACAGACTCATTTTTGTAAATTACCGCCAAATGAGGTATTAGACCAACGGTTAAGAAATAATGATGAATTTAGAGATTAATTTTAGAGAGCGACTCATAAGAGAATTTGATCTCTTGTTATTAAGGTTACTATGTAAATGATTATAATCAAAGGGCATTTGTAATAAATAATTATATCATAATAATGTTTCATTATTGTATCTTATCTTATTATCTGCTGTAGCATAATTTTTCACAGGAAATATTGTCTGATAAAAATTAGGTAGTATACACCTACTCTCCTGCCTGTTTGTGGTTCAAATAAATATTTGTACAGACTATCTGTTTGCGCTACATGGAGTCTCGCCGTGACTAATGCTTCGGGCGATGAACTGTTCACGTGTGCCGTGTAGCGATATACACAATTAGGTTTCTAGGTATAAATACGCTTAATTATTTAAAGTTGGTGTTTGAGGTATTGTGAATGGAGCAGCATGACTCACCTCTGTGATGTCGCACGCGGTGGTGCGAGACTGGCAGGCAGCACGGCGGCTCCTGGTACGCCGTCCAGGAGTCCGCCAACGCCGAGCCCACCATCAGCCACACCAGCCCCACGGTCCATCGCCGGCCTCCCATGCTGCTCCTACCTAACAGTGCACATCCAACCCTCCACACACTGACGCCGAACTCTACACTCGACTTCCGCATCGGCGCGACATCGCCGTTAACTCAATCCTTGTATGGAACTCTATATATTGTAGGTACTCTTAAGTCAACAAACTGTTTCGAAAAACTTTAACAATGTTTACACGGCGCGCAACTGAATCTCGAAGATTACGCTTCTGATGCTATCGCATCGCAATGAAACGATTAATCACCTAAGTCGTGCCGCGAACCAGTTATCTCATATCGAGTATAATCTATTCGTGAGGGTTTACTTCGTTCGTCGCTGATTTATTAGTTGGTGAAGAAGTACGACGCGATCGTCGCGGCGCAGTGTCTGCGGGCGGGCGGCGATACGTGCGCCACCGGCATCGCAGCGATGTAGACTAACCCGAGTTCACTCGCACTCGACCCTCGGCTACAAGCGAGAGAGCTTGCCGCTTGATACAGTACAGAGCCGGCTCGACGCGGCGGCTGGAACCGGCACGCGCACTCTCGCCGCCGATATCTTGCGCCCGTGAGACAAAGACAGCATCTCAGTCGGGGCTCGCGCTTTGCAAAGCTCTAAACGAATGAAAAAGCCCGACCGCTTCAGTCGCTTAGAAGAAAAGTTATAAGTTAAAAAGTTTTGATAATTTTACCGATCCGGAGCCGATCGAGTTCGTGCGAGGGATTTGACTGCGCTTTGACCCTCGCTTTGATACCGTTACCGGCATATTGTAATTGTGAGGGGGATGCTCTCTCTATATAAATTCACCTAATTTATGTTTTCGTTAGGATACGCACGAGGAACTTTTATGTTTGTAGACACGCGAAAGGAAGTCGTATGTTTATTAATAAGTAGGTAGGTACTCACTCAACCTGCTGAATGAGTCACGACAGATGTTAGTCGTTAATAATTGAAATATGTATATGCTATTTAGTCATCGAGACGTCATTAACGAGCATTATCGACTAGTAATAGTATAAGTTAACATAGGTAGGATTAACCAATTTTATTGCAAGCTGCAGTCGACGGTATTTGATATATTATTTCCTTGTGATATTTCATCGCGAGCATAAGAAGACTTGATTAATGCTCCGCCGTTTATTAAGCCATTACAGCAGCTTGCGAGTTATGCATCGAAACTGCCGAGTGGCTAGTGGGTGTAGGTACTTCGTGTACAACTATCTCTCATACTAAGCACCGCTCGCACTGGCCACTAGAGCAGGGACTAATAACTTTTCAGACAACTTGATAAATAACTATTTATTAAGTTAAACTTGTTGACCGTGATTAAGGGCGGCAGGGTTAGCTTTATCAATTACTCAGCCTCTCTGAGGAGTGCTTGGAGCCCTCGACAGGAGACCTGAGTGTCGTGCCCGAGGTATACTCGCCTTAATTAATCTTAGATAACTTAATTATAACACGAACTCTAAACTTCTTCCATAAACACGGGTCTAAGCTATTCATAGCGAAGACTTAATAAAAATTATATAATCATCAACTAGAGGCTCTAAATTTAATTGAGCCGTAAAATAAATGGACTGTATGATCTAGTTATTACGACACAAATATCACATAAGTAAATTACATAAACTTAAGGCTTAGATGACACATAAGTACTATGTCTAAAATAATAGGCTAAGGTAACTGCGATTCTACGATCCTATTATATCCAGCTGAATAATACTTGAGATCGGCATATAATTTAATGATTGACGATGATGTATGGAGGACAACACACTATTATAGCGTGCACGGGACGAGTGCGTTTCCTTATATTTTTTGACACTCGACTCGTTCCGCACCAACGTGTGTTTTGACTTTCTTTATTATTTGAAATTTAAATAAGCTATTTAAGATTGACTTGGCCATCGCATGAAAACACAATGTATCTCACAATGTTATTTTATATAAGAGTGTTTAGTGCGATCGCCAAGTCTATCTATTTCATTTAAAACATAAATTATTATTAATATTGATGTGGACACTATAAGATGTTGTTAGGTTAGCTAATTACGTAATTTAACATATAACATAAGACAGAAGGTCCTTTAAGTAGACTTAATAAAGTAACCGACTTGGTATTACATGGATCTCAAAACTTTTTACGGTAAAAGAACTGAGTTACGAGACTTGGTTTTTTTACAAGACAGAAGGTTAATTTTTGATGGCATCTAGTTTTCATTAAACCATTGGATACACTGGTATGTAGTATTGATACATCATTCGTTTTATATCATTGCAAATTGTACTCGTAGTATAGTATATAGGTATATAGTAGACAGAGTACTTTTATAATATAACTCGTACCTATGCTTCCAAAAAAAATTCCAAAGCTAAAAGAAACAAATGTACGATGCGAAAGAAAAGAATATTAGGAATTTAGTGGGTATCACATTCATAAGATGAACGGAGATACCTTAAACGTCGCGGCCCCATTTTCATCAGTTCTTCAAGTTTTTCAATAAAAACTTTTCCAAGGCGTTCGATTTACATACGATATGGATTCATTTATTTTGGAAAAAGATTTTTCGAGTAAAAGTGAAGGAGGTTTTCGGTATCCATTAGAGAAGAAAGGTCGAGCACTTCAGCTCCTGCCCGCTCCCGGCACCACAAGCGGGACGCAGACTGCGATCCATCGACCTGTTCAATTATAATATTTTACGTAGATCATTTATGGAATATCTAAATTATTTTTTGAGATAAATGAAAAAAAAAATATAAATGGTACGGATTTCATTTTTGTGGTGCAGCATTTTATTAAGTTTAGGATAAACCACGAAATTAATTAAGTAGGTACTAAGAGTGACGCATGCATGCAAAATAATTTAACTACATCGTTCACTAAATTATTTTAATTGCCTACCCATACCTAATACGCAAGTACCTATTCTAACTTTTTGGGATTCCGTACCTCAAAAGAAAAAAAAGGATCACTTCGTTTTCGGTCTGTCTGTCTGTCTGTTCGTCTTTCTGACCGTCTTTTTTTTCATGGGAACGCGTGAATTGGGTATTAAGTTGAAATTTATATCAATAACTCAAGTCTTAAGTCACTTGCTGCTGTAAAAAAAAACAATCTTCTAAGTCAACGCAATCAAAAGATACGGCCATTTTACCGCACATTTCCATATTTTCCGCATCGGACTGGAAACACCTAAGGTACTTTCCGTTAGCCTAGCTTCATGAAATTTGTCAATGAGCAAGATCATAAATCACAAGTAAAGGCAAAAATCCCAAAACAGTGAAATTTTCCAAAAAAAAGTGATTACTATCATGTTTCTGGTATCTAGTGTCTATAAGGTATGGAACCCTACACTAAACATATTACTTACCAAGGTATGTCTTAACGATTTTTTTTCATGTTTTAACGAATAAAAATGAGAATTCAAAAACGTAAAGTTAGGTACAATCTGAAATAAGAAGAAAAATTTCACCCATGGGCCGGATTCGAACCACGCGCCCTCCGCACCATTCCGATTTAGAGTCACTCAACCACTTGAGCTGCCGTGGAGGCACCACTCACCGATGAAATGTTTCTATCCCATCAACTTACAGTACTTACTTACTTGTAGTGGTAGGCCTCTTTTGCAGGGGGCCGCCTGGGGAAGTACCACACCTTTGCCAGTTATTCATCCGCCAAGCAGTAATGTGCAAACTTTACTGTGTTCCCGACTGAAGAGCAATGTTACCAGCGAAATTACTGGGCATGATGAGATTCAACAACTCATATCTCAGGTTGACAGGCGCAGTGCAGTGCCGCGCAGAATTTTGAACTTTAAACCACTGGGTGGCACTGTGTCTGATATGGGCAATCATGATGCTTACCATCAGGCACCTGATTTGCTCGTCTTGTCACTCACTACCATAAAAAAAAACTTAACGCACTATAGGGGCGTGTGTGTTACCACGCGGAATGGTGCTGAGGGTGCGTAGTTCGAATCCCGCACATAGGTGAATTTTTCTTCTCATTTCAAATTGTATATCAAGCGATTAGACCGCTTAGTCTATAAAAATATACAATTTTATAAAATTAAGTTTACATTAACGGCATATGTAACATAATATCCGCTATAAAACTAATAAACGCTTAATAGTTATAACGTAGAAGTAAGATAATAAGTGCATGCAAAGCTCATCATACTACGATGAGTTCCTCCCACATCATATTATTTAAACTAGTATGTTGCTGTACTAGATTGCAAGACTTACCGAGCGAGGAAACAATAATTCTCTCATAAAGTAAAACTCCACGCACACTCTGAATCGTAAAGCATACAGTATTAACACAATATACGTGAGAACAGTGATTTAACTAATAGAGGGCTTGTTATTAGTACTAACTATTATAACTTGACTGAAACGGACAAAAATTGCTACAGCCGCCACTGGCATAGTGCGCGTGATACACGGAATTGAACGAAAACGAAATTGCATGGATAATATATATTGTTTCCCGCACAGCCATATTCATATGTACCTACGATTTCACTATCGCGCTTTGTTAGAATTTATTTATTTATTATATACTTCACATTAATTAATAAAAAACATAAATAAAACAATTCAACCAATAACTTAACATAAATTATAAAGAAAGGTAAATTATAAATTAAAAATATCATTAAGGTCGCCTCCTCCAGGTAAGGTGCCCAAAAAACTAGCTACATTACTTCTCTGTATGGCCAAACTTATACGTTGGCCAAGGTAGTAACCAGCAATTGTTAGAATTTTAATATAAAAAAAAATTAATAACAGTTTATTTCTCAAAAAATAATTTTTATATAAAATATTAAATCTATTTATTATAATTATAATACCTTATACTCGTATATCTACATAAAAACTCTTTGAAAGTTTTTTGAAAATTTTTCGGAAATGTAAACTATCAGAAATAATGTTATTCAGAACATGTTTGGAACAGTGAAGCACACCCGAAACAGAACCTCTAGATAAAAACATAAAAATAAGAGTTACAAATGCTCTGATCTATATCCTTTTGTAATACATTACATTTGTATAATAAGTGCATTAGCTTTAATAATATTATGCAAGTTCAATAAACTACTGTATGAAGCTTAACCGCTGTTATAAAAAGTATAGTGATAAAGCAGTATAAACCGTGCATAAAGTTGTGTAGCTTAATGCATTCAATTTGTTTTCAGTGGCGGTGTATGTGGGTGTATGGTGATTGTATAGCGATACACAATGAAACAATGATCTGTAGCCGATGCTCGACGGAGCTACTCGATACTGCCTGCAGACAAAACCGCTCATCGTAGGGTATAGAGGATATAATGTAGTTAGCTATGCAATGAATGGGATATTTTTGCAGTTGTTAATTATAATTTCACTAACTGTGCCCCGCGGTTCCACCCGCGTAGTCTTCGTTCTTTCGTAATCCTCACAAACTTTTGCATTTATTATATTATTAGTAAGATTTTTTTCCAGTTGTTTGTATTCACTAATATTATATTTAACGAGCTCTATGGCGAATGCTATGTACGCCTACATATTGTTATACATATAAGAACTTGCCTATGTAAAATAAAAATGATGTAAAAATGTATATGTATAATGTGGCTGCATAAATAAATAAAGATTAGTAGGATAAGTATTAAGATTAATAATATACAAATTAAAAAATCAGATAATTTTTTTTTCAATTGCCCATGGACCTATTACAGCCAAAATAAAAATAATTAATAAATTAATAATCCGACATAATAATATTTATGTGATATCAAAAGCATCAAAATACATAAAGCATGTACCTATCTAATATTAGCCGAAATGCATATTTATGTGATCTGCTGTTGTTGTTGTTTTAAGCCTGAAAATCCGATGTGATATATGATAATTAAATAAAATTAATAAAAAAAATATTGCAATGTTTTAATGGCACAGGTATTATAAGCCATTAAAGAATTTAGGATGTGAATGATAAACGTAAATGTTCTCGTAATTATTATACAAAAATCTCCAATTAAATATCTAATTTTGATGATTTTGGTGAGTGAATAATGTTCACGTACACAGAAATATAGAAGGTGATTAGGAGGACTGTCTCAAGGCTGGCGAGGTAATAGATGAACTGGACGTGAGTAGACACACTAATCTATGACCACTGACCACGGATCTCTGACTATGTACTTGCTCACCAACGTAACTAACAGAGCGTGAAAGCTGAACTTTATTCACTTCAATAAATATTTTAACGCAAAATAGAAAACAATTAAACTTACTTAACTACTTTATTTGTCTACAAGTAATGAAAAACTGATCAAAGCAAGCTTTTAATTAATTTATGGTTATTTTTTCTTTCAACTACATAATTCACTGTTTATTAAAGTTCGAAAAGTTTTGTACTTTGTCCTCATGTAGATTGTATTTGATTGTAGAAAACTTAAATCTCTTGTAAGCCGCAAGAAAAATGAGTAGATAAGAACAAAGACGAACATAATAATTTGTTTAGAAAATATGAAAGCTTGAAAGTGAGTTCATTAAGTGAGGTACTTGAAAAGCTCATTACTGCGCCAAACGTTCTCTCTTCAGCGCCATAAGCTAAACAATCGGCGACGATGCCTCATCATTTAACGCTCTATTGTGGCATTCTCAATTATAATTTAATCCATTTCTGCATAGCAACGCCAATTAAAATCCTCCTGCAACGATTATATTTAAAGAAAATGAGCCTTGACGTAACGCGTTAGCCATTTCTATACTAAGCCCACTTTGTAAGTACAAAATTAAATTGCAGACATTATTTTCATAGTTTTAATACGAGAACACGAGGCGTGAATTACAAAGGAGCCTCGGCGTAAGAACAAAAGCTATTTTAGTGCTGTGGAGGTGCGTTGTAGTGTAGGTTAACGATATTTACATGAGTAATGGGGTGCCAATTTTACATAAAAGTGCAAAAGCGATAGAACTTAGGCACACCGGCGAAGTGGTCCAATTTGCATGTATTATGCAAGTGATGCGGCCGCGGACAGTGCATGCGGACTGCTCTCCATATGAACATGCTCACAGTATATTTTACAGCAGTACGCAGTACATTGGCTAAAAGACAATACTCAAATATGCCTATTATTAACTATCTAAAATTCACGACACAATATCGTATTATAAGGGCTACAGCCCTGCAACCCATAGTATTACTTGCAACTGTTGATGTACCTATGTTGGCGGTTGATAAATTCATCATCATCATCATCATAGGACGTCCACGCTGAACATAGGCCTCCCCCATAGAAAACCATCCAGTCCGGTTGTAAGCGGCCCGCCTCCAGCGTGTTCCTGCCGTCTTTATCAGATCGTCTGCCCACCTTGTGGGTGGACGTCCTACGCTACGCTTGCCGGTCCGTGGTATCCATTCCAGAACTTTGCAGCTTCATCGGCCATCAGTTCTACGTGCTATGCCCTGCCTCTTCAACTTGCTAATCCGCTGCGCTATGTCGATAACTGTCGTTCCTCTACGGATCTCCTCATTTCTGATTCGATCTCGCAGAGAAATTCCGAGCCCTTATTATATATAATAGCCCTTATTGATAAATGGTTGATCGGTTACAAATAAAAATATTTATTATATTAATGAAACCGAATTGCACCTCTTAAGGTGCAATTTAAAGCAATGTGCTATATACCACTATCATTATATATTTAGCCATATTACCTACTGTACAAATAAACAAATATTTACAAAGGCTATAAAATATTATGTTGTATTTATTAATTGTTTTATTAATTTTCATGTGTTGTAGGTCTACGGACCTACGGACAGAATGGGTTTTGATACACGGTAGCCGGTAGAAAGTGCTTCTACCGGCACTTTCTACCGGCTTCTTTTATATGCTATTCCCACAAATCGTACGTACCTAGTGCCTACATACACCGTATCGTAGAATTTTATGAGAAACAGTGTCGAGCATCGCGCCATTTTAGCCATTTCTAAATATAGGTATAGTGAGTTAAACTACGATGATAAAAATATATCTATAATCACCTTCACATTTTTAACACTCTTCATACTCTTAATTTCAATAGATATATACGAGTAGGTGAACTCTACTTAATGTTTTGGGAGGAGATAATAACTAGCTCTACATTTCAATAAGTGGTATATATGTCAATACGTAGAGTACGAGTATTGAAGAACACTTTATAGCAAAGCTTATTATAGAGTACACAGTAGATGTATACAAACTAGATAGCTTTTTAGATGAGTGGTGTATTTTTAACAGGAAAGAGGACCTCTTAGCAGTTTGACACAATCCTTTGGAAAATTTACTAAATCAATGTTTCGTATTCCCCTGTTTCCTTCGAATACAATAAACCTATTTGATATATTTATATCTGATATTTTAAAGATGAAGAAAGTATGTCTCTATCATTTTATTTTTGTTTATAAACTCTACATTTTTTTTGTAGTAAACGTCCCAACACGCGAGTAAAATTGGGATTTTTGGAGGTTCATTATGAAATAACCAAGGGTTTATAAGAAAAAATAAATAGGTTACTTCACTATCAAAATATCAGGATATAAATTTATGGAATGGGTTTATTATATTCGGAGGAAAGACGGGAATACAAAACATCGATTTGGTAAATTTTTCATAGGATTATGTCAAATTCCTAGAAGGCCGCGTACGCTCTTAATGACTAACCCTAACCTAGTTTTCTGAATATTATTATTTTATGTGTTTATTAGAGCGAGTGTTCGACGCGGTTTAAGCGAGTAAGTTTTACAGGGAAGCCATAGCATCGCACGGATGCAGTACTAGCTAAATTGCATTGTTCGTTTTATTGCTGAGTGCAATGCCGATGGCGTGGCTCTCGCCAGAATTATTTACTATGTAACAGCACATGCACTTTATTCCATCCGCCGATTTTACTATTGAATTCTTTTGTTTTATTCCCGCTTTTGTAATGTGCGCTGAAACTGCCGCTGCAAGAGTAACTGCGTTGTTGTAAATATTGATGGAAGTGACCGAAATGGACTCTGCTTCGTTTGTCTGGCGAGACTTATATTGCCTGTGGCCAGAATCTCGCTGTTACGGTGTTATTTTCAAAATAACACTATAAAACTACAGAATTATAAAATAAGAACAGAAAGCAAGCGCTACGATCACCCCGTCTCTCCAGACATTCATTTCATCATTATCATTCCAGCCGCAGGAAGTTCACTGTTGAACATAGGCTTCCCTCATAAGGGAAGTTATGCCAATACTCGCCACGCTTGGCAGGCGATTGTTGGCGAGTGCAGTTTGAAGGTTTTTAGTTTTTACGCAGAGGACGCTGCTGCCTGTCCTCTGGATCTCATAACAATAAGCCGGCTCTTACGGCCACCATGGGCAGGCGGATGGGGTACTATTCTATTATGATTGCCAATACCCGACTGGTAATATTCAGCACTCGAAACATTTATAGATTAAAAACTACCTTCATTACTCGGACCTACAGACTAAATAGGGCTCAAGTAGATCTAGTTTATAAGAAATATAAATCTATATAATAAAGTATTTAAACCCTCGATCAGATCATAGAATATAAATGATGCCGCGGGGTTATTATTCATGTCAGCTATTAAAGCATCAAGTAAACTTTATGGCCGTAGGCAATCTCTGAGGTGGGCGAACCATATTATACTAGATATTATACTATAATATATCGTGATGTAGGAGTATGCGTGATGAACTATTCCTTCTATTAATGAACTATGAAGCTAAGTGACCGCACATTCCCGTTAATAATTGAATCACGCAGAGGGTTTATATCAGCTTGGATATGTGATGAGATGGGTGAAACTATTTTATGACAGCCCTGGTTATGTAATAATTCAGAGTTGGTTATATAAACTATGTACCAAGAGTGGAAACTTCTGTTCCCGGTGCTATTTGTATCGGATTTGGATAGCGTTCTGTTTCAGCTGTGCATGCAAGTACATACGCACGGAAATAATTTAAGGTAAAGCCTTGCAAACAGTAACAACACAGGCGCATAAGTATTAATTAAGAGTTTCAAGTCCTCTAATTACCTCTCAATCCATGATTAACTTAAAAAGACTGATGTTCTTTTATCTGCAATATTGTAGGTCTTTTGCTTTACTCGAATTTCTTTTGTGTCGTATTTAGACACAATGGCGCACCGATTGCAGTGCTTTAGGTATTTTATTTTGGCTGAACCATTCCGCCATTGTCGACCGGAATCATTGTGTCAATACAATACGATGCGAGCAGTGATTTGTTGCAACTAATGGAACATTTTCGATGCTAATAAGACTAGCGCGCGTTCAAAATACTATCAACTAGTTTTTGGCATGTTTGTAGTGAAAAAGTCAGTCTGATGTTAAATTAATATCAACTATGTACATAATATAACATACGATCACGTCATTTTCCCGAAGCGGTAGGCAGGGCTCAGTAGGTACACCCACTTTTCGCCAGTATGTTATTGGTCCCATGTAATAGGTGGCAAGCCTATTGCCATCTACCGGGCACAGTTCCAGACTTCAGGTAGTTATTCAAATAATTACTAAAGGAAAATGCAATTTTTAACACTTTGCCTGACCTGGGGATCGAACCCGGGACCTCATGATCTACAGTCGAGCTTGCGTCTACTACGCCACCGAGACAGTCAAAAATATAAAGTATTTTTATTTTAACTACTTAGGTACGAGTACATCATTTTTATTCGAGCAAAGTCATCATCATCATCATCATCTCAGCCATAGGACGTCCACTGCTGAACATAGGCCTCCCCCTTAGATTTCCATCCAGTCCGGTTGTAAGCGGCCTGCATCCAGCGTGCTCCTGCCGTACTTATCAGATCGTCTGTCCACCTTGTGGGAGGACGTCCTACGCTGCGCTTACCAATCCGTGGTCTCCATTCAAGAACTTTACGGCCCCATCGGCCATCAGTTCTACGTGCTATGTGCCCTGCCCATTGCCACTTCAACTTGCTAATCCGCTGGGCTATGTCGGTAACTTTCGTTCGTCTACGGATCTCCTCATTTCTGACTCGATCTCGCAGAGAAATCCCGAGCATAGCCCTCTCCATAGCTCGTTGTGCTATTTTGAGCTTACTTATAAGGCCCACAGTCAGGGACCACGTTTCAGATCCGTAAGTCATCACTGGTAACACACACTGGTCGAAGACCTTCGACTTGAGGCACTGAGGTATTTTGGACGAGAAGACATACCCAGCCTAGTTGGATTCGACGATTGACCTCTTTCTCGAAGCTGGATCTACCGAGTTGGACTACTTGTCCTAGGTAGACGTACGAGTCAACAGCTTCAAGAATCGCGTTTCCAACCGGTACTGGGGTCGGCGCAACATGGGCATTAGACATCACCTTCGTCTTGTCCATGTTCATTTTAAGGCCGACCCGTTGAGAAACTCGATTGAGGTCTTCGAGCATTATGCTGAGATCTTCCATCGATTCTGCCATGACTACAATGTCGTCGGCAAACCGAAGGTGAGTGATGTATTCGCCATTAATATTGATGCCGTGTTTTTGCCATTCCAGAAGCTTGAAGGCGTCCTCCATTGCGGCAGTAAACAGTTTCGGAGATATAACGTCTCCCTGTCTTACGCCTCTATCCAACGGGATCGCCTTCGAACTTTGGTCCTGTACTCGAACCGACATAGTGGCGTTACTATACAAGCACTTCAACACTTCGATATACCGATAGTCAATATGGCATCGCTGGAGAGACTCGAGCACCGCCCATGTCTCGATCGAATCAAAGGCCTTTTCATAGTCCACAAACGCTAAACATAATGGCAAATTATACTCCTCGGTCTTCTGTATAATTTGACGAAGCGTGTGGATGTGGTCTATGGTGCTGTAGCCTTTTCGGAAACCTGCTTGTTCAGACGGCTGGAAGTCATCGAACCTGCGACTGAGACGATTCGTAATGACCCTCGAAAACAACTTATAAACATGGCTCAGAAGCGAGATGGGTCTGTAATTCTTCAACAAGGTGTTATCACCTTTTTTGAAGAATAGCACCACCACGCTTCTGTTCCATGCTTCTGGCGTCACACCTTCGAATATGACAGAATTAAAGAGCCTCTGGAGGACTTTAAGTACCGGTGTTCCACCCGCTCTCAGAAGCTCTGATGTAATTCCGTCATCACCCGGCGCCTTGTTGTTTTTGAGTTGTTTCAGGGCCATTCTAATCTCGTACAGGCTGATGTCCGGGATATCTTCGGTATAGTGTCGGGTCAGCTTGGCTCTTGGGTCTTTGGCCGCGCTGCTAACAGGCTTTGCGACCGAGGCGTATAGCTGTCCATAGAACCTCTCGATCTCCTCTAACACCTCCGCTTTTGTCGACGCTATACTGCCATCTTCTCTCTTCAGCTTTGTCAACCGAGCAAAGTATTTTATACTAAAAGTAATTCTACAGCTACCTACTTAGTATCCTGACAATTAAATTACACATTTACTATACTTCGATCCATAAGGCAAAGTCAGCCTAATGCTGAAAAATAGAAAATAAGAAAATCGTTTAAATTACGTAGATTTTGGTCTTGACGAGTCACAATTCAAAATCTGTGAATCTATTGTATCTGGGATGGGCAGACAATAATAAGACATTAAATAAATTATAAAGTTATAGTTATACGGATCTAGGTGAATCAATATGGTCCGTATAAAGATTACTAGACTGGGTTAAATGTCCCCACTCTATCGTAACCCATGGGTACATCCCATGTTATAGAGGATATTACTACTTGTTCGGTTCTTTCCCAAAAGTCCTGTCCGGCATAAGCAAAAGAATTGGGTTGAGTTTACTACTGATGATCTGAGGTTTACTAACCCTCAATAAAAAGTAACCTACATAACATTATACAGTAGACAAAAACTTATTAAATTGCATGACATTAGCAGTAGGCAGATGGCAAAACTGTTTTAATTGAAAATGTACCAGAAAGGAAATTAAAATATCTAAGTTAGCAAAATAAACTTGTAGCTCGAAGAATTTTTAAACGGTGACTTAAAGTTTTAATAGAGTTTTAAACAGTGTGAAAAGAACAGTATTTAATTTTATTATAACAACATAACATACATTCACGCCTTTTTCCCGAAGGGGTAGGCAGAGGTGTACCCAGGACTCAGTCCCATAGTAGATACACCCACATTTCGCCAGTATGTTATTGGTCCCATGTAATAGGGGGCGAGCCTATTGCCATATACCGGGCACAGTTCCAGACTCCAGGCAGCTATTGAGATAATTCCTAATGGAAAAATCCAATATTTAGCACTATGCCTGACCTGGGGATCGAACCCGGGACCTCTTGATTGGCAGTCGAGCATCCGCCCACTACGCCACCGAGGCAGTATTATAAAGTTAACGTTATCTACTTACTATAATTAATTATAGACTAAACAATGTTAAAATTTAGTACCTACGATTAAAAAATAATAGGAATAAAATAAGAAATATTATATAACTAGATTAAGTAAATAATAATAGCTTAGGAATTATCTCAATAGCCTACCTATGTTAAACCTAACATACAACAAATAATGTAACATGGTTACCTCATGCTACATTTTACTTAGGAAGCCTATTTATTTGTACTAATTTCATCATCATCATCAGCCCGAAGACGTCCACTGCTGAACATAGGCCTCGCCCATAAAACGCCATTAACTATTCATATGGGGGAAGTTTGCTGTAATCACCACGCTTGGCAGGCGGCTTGGTGATCGCAGTAGTTGGAATACTTGGTGCCGGAGAGCGCTGTTACCCGTTCTCCGCAATATGTCCCTCTGCCGGGTCTCACGGCTTCCACGGGATGAGAAAGGGGTGGCCCTATTATGTAACCGGGAACTACACGGCCACACGGAGAATAGCAAAGATTATTGATAGGTCTCCGCATGCGCTCCTACTGACATACCGAACTTGTCAAATGCGGCAACTAGTACTACGCCGAAGTCGGCGTACAACAAAATTTAAGCCGGTGCGCGCGCAATTACTTATCAGTAACATAAGCTATAGGCTTACATTATGCATGTGTTAAATGTAGAACAAGAAATTAGTAAAACCATGCTTATTAATCTATTGCTAAACATTTGAAAGAGCTTTCTATGCCAGGAAAAAATGTACTCATAACTTTTGGAGTACCAGGCCTTTTAGTTTCGTCTACTTTCTTCTTAAAATCTTCTCGAAAAAAAAATTCATTCGCTTTCAATTTGTTCCAAATTTGATCTGAAATAAAAATAAATACTTGAAGTACGTATACTCCATCTCCTTCATCTCTTTCATTTACGTACTTGCTTAAAAATATTAAACATTATAGACTAACAATATTATGATGCCTCAAGTTTGCAGTCACAAGCAATTGTTTTTCTTTTATTTTACTCAAACTATTAAAGGGCGTACGCGGCCTTTTAGGAATTTGACACAATCCTATGAAAAATTTACCAAATCGATGTTTTGTCCCGTGTTTCCTCCGAGTGTAATAATATAAACCCATTCTATACATTTTTATTCTGATATTTTTAATAATTAAGTAAACTAGGTCCCTGTTATTTTAGTTTTTCTTATAATTTATCTCTGTATTTTTCCTAGTGAATTTCTAAAAATCAAAGTTTTAGTCACGACTCGGACGTGTGCAAAAAAAAGTAGCTTATTTATAAAATAAATTAAAAGGATAGGGGCATTGTTTATTTCATCTTCAATATATAAGGATATAAATGTATCAAATAGGTTTACCATAGGTATATTTGGAGGAAACAGGGGAATACAAAACATCGATTTAGCAAATTTTCCATAGGATTGTGACAAATTGCTAAGAGGTCGCGTTTCCTGTTAAAAAAAGCTAGCGTTTACAGTAATGCAATTTCTATTAATATTAAAAAACAATAACCTTCTCTTTCATTGACGTGCAAGAGAGATAGAAGTAGACTATAATTATTCACGAGGCACTATAGTACCTCGTGAATAATTATAAACTTATTACATTATTTTATTATTTTATAATTTGAATTTATAATAATTTGAATTTATACTCTAACAGAACGGGTTACCCAAATTACACTGCTCGGGTCGATTCATATGGGTTACGTATGTGGACAACCCATATTGTCAGAGTTTCAGGTCGCCAAGATTCCTACAAAGCCACCGACATGACCTAACGACTGATCCCTACATATCTTATAGGAAACAGCCGGGACCTACAGTTTCACGTGTCATCCGAAACACGGTAGCGCTCAGGCAAAAAGTCTACATGGTTAGATTCGATCCAGGGACTCCGGATTAGCCGGGCATATTCCTGCTGGGCCACGGACGCTACATTTATGCACCAAAGTACCTTTTAACTCAGAACCAGTCAAGTTATCCCCTCCTGCATCCTTCGGAAGTGCCGATTTAGGCATAAACTCATTCAATGTATCCGAACCAGTGAGATGGACATGCAGCATGTGGAGTAGATCCTTCTTCATAAACGGCTTGAACATTGATAGCAATCTATCCATGAAGGTTGGAGCATTTATAAAATGGAACTCTTTGAGGCGGACAAACATCGCTTCCTAGAAATTTATAAATTAAATATAGGTATATGAATTTATTTATAAAAAAAACTTTAATTCAATTCGACTACTTTTTAATAACCAGTGTAGGATATTCTATTACTTGTATGTAGATACGTAGATAGGGTTACGTTGTTTGAAAAAATGTTCATGGTTCATGCGTCTCCTGCTGCATAATGAGACCAGTTCTATGACTTTAATAAATTAATTTTAGACTATATGTTTTTCAGCTACACGTTGTATCAGCGGTAAGTGGGTCTTATATGCGGTCTTAAGCTTGTAAGATTTTCAGCGAGAGATGCTGGACAGGTGAATATTAATATTAAAAACAGAAACAAAACAGGTAGAGCTTCAATAACATCGAGGTTATTAACAAGAGCAATCATACCATACCTGCAAAAAGTAAAAGAATTGCTGCGCCACGACGAGATCGACCCGAGACAGATGTTCTATAGACACCTTATCCAAATTGACAATTATACACACACCCGGTAGCGTGCCTTCTTCATGTAAATATAAATCCACTATCATGACAAATACCCTGAAATACGAGTACATAGTGATGTTAACAAATGAAAACAATATAACGCGCTTTAGACCAATAATTCGAATTATATAATATTGTTTTATTTTTTGAGAAGAATACAAACATTATGCGTAGACTTCGTTCCCTTGGGAAAACCGGTAAAAAAAACTACATTAAAAATTTGAACCCAATCGGTCCAGTAGGTTTGGCGTGAAAGAGTAACAAACATCCATCCATCCATCCATCTTCACAAACTTTCATATTTTTAATATTAGTCGGATAAAAGAGATTATTTACCTGACGACGTCACCGTACACAAATATATTCGCGTCCGAGTTCAGTAACTGGCAGTAGATAGGTCTATATCCTTTCTTGGTTGGAGTGTGAAGTGGAGTTATCAACCTGAATTATTAATATACAATTTAAACTAATTTTAAGTTTCTCATTAGCTAAGATTACTGGAAATCAGCAAAATGATGACTCTGCTAACTCTCTAAGAGTCATCATACCTACTCTTAATTTAAATCAACGTTTACTGTGGAGCCCTTGCCTCTCTCTCTCTATCTCTCTCTCTCTTTCTTTCTCTCTACCTGGCTATTCATCCTACATGGTGGAGGGATCAGCCTTCCTTAATTTCCTTCTCCACTTCGCTATATCGTTGACATCGCTTTCGGAGACCTCGCACTCTCTCATGTCCCTGCACTATTTTTCTTTGATTGTTTTTTTCTCGATTTTGGCGTTATCCTCGCTTCATCATAGTAAATGTTGTTTAATAAGATGAGTACAATGACCTATTAAGATAATGCTAACTGCACTAGTGACATAATATATACCTAGTAGAAGTCCTTGTAATTATTCTTACCAAGAATCCAGAGCACGTTCAAGAGATTTATCTATTGCTCTATTCTGATAGAAGGTAAACAAAGTTCTCAGAGTGTAGTTGAGATCAAGAACCTCTTTTGTTAAACTTAAGTTTCCTCCACAGCTGTGGTATGCCAGTACAAAGTCCAAGTCTGGAATAACAACCGAGTGGTAATAACTAATAACAATTATGGGCGCGAGCCTATAAAACTAGGAACGCTGTTATTCGCTATTTACATGCAAAAACGACTTGAGAAAAAGATAGACTTAGGATGATAAAAAAAGCCTAATAAAACTCCCGTAAATTTATCTATAAAAAGAACACCTTAGTATTTTAAACATGCTAACTACTTAATGTTATATTTGATTACGAATTCTTCTCAGTTGAAAAATGCAACTGCATCGGTGGCGTAGTGGGTGCAAGCTCGACTGCCGATCAGGAGGTCCCGGGTTCGATCCCCAGGTCAAGCAAAGTGCTAAATATTGGATTTTTCTATTAGGAAATTATCTCAGTAACTACCTGGAGTCTGGAACTGTGCCCGGTATATGGGACCATAACATATTGGTGAAATTTGGTTGCACCTACAATTGGACTGAGTCCTGGATACACCTCTCCCTTCCCCCTCGTGCCTTATTATAAGTACTTGGTATCTTTCCGAACGCACGATAGATTCATTACTGATAAGCTTTATTATTGACTAACAAAAGTGTCATATTGTAACTAATTTGAATAATCGGATTTAACTTTGACTTCGAATTCTCTAAACAGGGTTCTCACATGCAATCATTTTTAAAAGACATCTTTAAAGTTTAGAGCTCACGTTTTGCTTTTTTACCTGTGATATATTCAATAGGAAGATGAGGTTGTGTCTTAACCCACTCTTTCAATTGTTTTATATCCTCTACCATAGTCCCATGCTCTGCATATTGACTGCCTACATCTGCAGGTATCACTTTGGCCATCTTCCAAATTCACTTTAGAAAACACTTATCAATTTATATGAATAAAGTGGCAACGAGCGTCGAGTGGCTTGCATGTCGCCGAATGACAATTTACTAAACGATATACTTACCTTTTTTTTGCTTTGTATCTATATAAAATATGTATTTCTTATGGACTCTTCACACCTAAGCTACCGACCGACCGCCACAACTCGGCGGCTTTTTTTCTGAGACATGGATTTTTATGCACGGTCGTAAGTATGTCGCAGACATGATTAGTCTCTAACAGATTTTTTCATATAAAGTCTCTTTACTAAGAATACATTGTAGGTATATAATAATATACAAGCTCGAAATTGAGAGAAGAAAATTTGAAGAATTAGATGAAAATATAATAATATTTTTTTTTTCCAAAAAAAAAAATTCAGTACAATATAATCAATAGGTTTACATATTAATTTGCTTATGAACTTATTTATAACTTTTTAAATATTTACTGTATAACGGCCCCTGAACTAAGTCTGTTAGATTTGTATTTCAGTATAATATATCTGTACTATTATTATGTCGATAGAGATACTAAATGATTAAAATTTTTTACCAACGAGAGCCGCATTTGTTAGACTTATATACGTGTGTTGAGTCCTTTATTCTGGCGTCTGGGATGGAATATTAGTCACAAGGTCACCTTTACAATCAACTCTTGTATTGGAGCTGTTTTTTTCGTTCGTTGTATGATTATACAAATTTATTACCTACATCGTACATGCATTCTGTATCGCCTTGTTTTTTCTTCGCCACAAAGTTATCTCGCCTCACTTTTAATCTTCCACACATTCAAAGTTATTTCGGCGCAAGCACAAAAAATAAGTGTTATTATGTAGGTAGGTAGGTTACAGGCAGGATCTTAGTTGCTACGCTTCATGATTTTTATTTATAGTAGTAATATATTCCAAGCAAAGTCTCAGCCAGTCAAGTAGTCTATGTCTAAAAATAGTGGAAATATTGATCAATCTAGTCTTTTCACAGGGTATTAGAATCCATTGTGGCTTTTAATCATACAAACAAAATTTCATGCCATAAGTTTATCGTAATATAACCAATTTTCATCTAGTAGTGTCTTCTCGTTATTATTGGTCTTCTTATTCTTCCTAGTAGGTAGTTGTCTATATTGGAATCAGAGTCAACTTTCTGATTACTTTTGCATACGCTGACACTTTTTAGAAAGTTCAATAGTTTTATCGTTATCTGTTTGTAATTTTAATAATTTCCAATATAATTAAGTAGGTCTTCCCCAAATAGATATCAGACAACTGTAGTCAAAATACGTTTATAATAATCCAGTTTATTCTTATCTATCTTAAAAGTACAATAAAGGTAAGTAAGTTGATAATAAATAGTCGAGTTAATGGGGCATTATTCCACTGCACTTAGTTGAATAAACATTTCAAGTTTGAATTTGCAAAATTTCAGGATTTCCACTTTGCCACATTGGTGGGGCGAGGAGCGGCTTGATAGGACAAAGTGGAACAATTCAGTGTAATACTGTTGGATAATATAAACCTATATCGATAAAGACGACTGGTTTAAACAAAACATAAGACTTGTAACATTGTAAAACAGGCCCCTAACTCTAGACAAGGCCGGGTCATACATAATGCCGATGCTCCAAATCCTTGGACTCACAAGTTTGATTGGAGCCACGTTCGGAGAGCGGATAGTGGACGTACCGTAAATGTTTACTGCTGGCTTACATGCGCACTATTGGAAAACATACCACGGAACTTTCCCGGCTTGGCTTTTGGTAACAAGTCTAGGTATAATTCTGTACAATAATAGATACTAGTAGGTAACAGTAGGTAAAGTGCACAAACCATAACTAAAACGTTTAGAAATATTCGATTTAACTGAAGATCAGTTTTTTAAATTAAATATTTTAATAGGCAAGTAAAACTGTATTGCGGTTGTCTTTTATAAGTTTGTACCGTCTTTGGTTTGTACCTATTTATGTAGGGGCATAGAAGTAAAACGCATGCGTATTTCTTCTATGTGTTATCGCTAGACGGTTATCGCTATGAGATATTTAAGAATGCTTGGGTAAAATTATTGTTCTATTGGATTATACCCAAATTAATTTCTTTATTTATGTTTTCTTTATTGATGCGTTCCGGCTGATTGACCAGCTTTAACTGCGTAATTGTCTCTTGTGAGCTCAGATGTTGGCTTATATAGCCAATTTTCTTTGTGAATACTCTAATACATTGCGGATATGTGAGCACACTATTCACATAACCGGCATTATTATGTGGTGTATTAAAGGATGTTTTTACCCTTGCCCGAGTTTCCAGACGAGTGCCACCGTGTGCCACGTGCCTGCATGCTCAACGTTGGTTAAGCAGCACCGCTCACTCGTCACGCTCCACCAGCCACCTTCAAAGCACCCCAGCAATCTCTATAAAACTAGCATCATAATACAACAAATATTATAAAATGGTTAAAAAATTAAATACAAAATGAATACCTATGAAAAGAAGACATCACCCTCGAGCGAGATAGTGTCCCAAAAAAAAAGTTTCAAGTGATAACGCCACTTTAGTCTTTTAAATAATATAAAATAAAAATGTTTTGTCCCTATTACAGTATACCATGGTCAAAGAGGTTTTATATAACAGATGTTCTTAGAAAATAACAGAAAAAAACTTTTGGTGACACACAAGGTGACACATTATATTAATATTATGTTAATCGCTGAAATTTACTTTTATGACAGTCGCAACAGTTGCAATGCGTTGATATTTTGAATATTTTTTTATATAATTATTATTTTATTTTTACCTGTTTATTTCAGATTTTTTTTTTTTTTTTTTGCAATAAGTGTTATTTATATAGGTAAGTAACAAGAATTTACAAGCAGACGACTATGGGTGATGCCGACGATGAAGATGATGTCGAATACCAAGGGCTGTATGAAAATGGACATTGGGAATGGTGCCCATCTGCTAATTGTCTTGTATTCAAAAGGTACCTTAATCTTGCCTCCTGTGGTTAAATCAAGCAAAACCCGTTCCTATCAATAAATACTTTTTCTGTACCAATATGAGAATCAGAAATCGTTAATATAATAGTCTATAAACTTAGTAGTTCTTATTATGTAACTTGATTATTTTTTGGCCGTGGGGTTACCGGCTTAAGAATAGTCCCCCTAGATCCTCTCTACCCGTGGTTGCCGTAAAAGCTGGCTAAGTGTTATCAGATCCGGACGATGGGCAGCAGCGTCCTCACCTTAAAACTATTGAACTGTGCTCGCCAACCCTGCCAGGCGTGACGAGTATAGGCAACCCCTCCCCCCTGACGGGGAAGATCTTAGCAGATACAGAAGTGAATGATAAACTTGATTCTTGATTGTGTTTACAGTAATTTTGGCGAAAGAAATATCTTTTCACCATCTCGTATCGCTTTCGTTGGCTCGATGGACTTCAAAGATGATTTGGATATAATCGAACAAGTAAGATCAAATATCTTGAGACAATATTAATGTCGTTTACTAAATAATGTTAATGATATACACCCGTTTGGTGTAACCTATTCGAATAGTGCCGGTAAGTAACCATCATTTTTATTTAAGTCCCGCTATGCAATATTTCTCTGCGAGATGAGCTGCAGAAATGAGGAGATCCGTAGACGAGCGAAAGTTACCGACATAGCCCAGCGGATAAGCAAGTTGAAGTGGCAATGGGCAGGGCACATAGCACGTAGTTTGATGGCCGATGGGGCTGTAAAGTTCTCGAATATTTATAAGTAATATTTGTTTACAGCTGAGATTTAGGCGACGTTTCCAAAGAAAGATTTGTGACGATGACGTGGTGATTCTCCAGGTCTGAAAAATATTTGTATTATTATAACTGTTAATAAAATTGAAGAGATATTTTGCTAAATATTCGACGGTTATTACATTAACTACTCATTTTATATGTACAAAAAAGTACTACCTTAGTGAGCCTCAGAGACTTTTACTGATTATTATTATTATAATTAGTTTATTCATTATTTATTATGTGGTAGGTGGTGCCGTGGAGTTACCGGCTTTAGAATAGTACTCCACCCTCTCTACTCATGATTGCTGTAAGAGCCAGCTAAGGGTTAACAGATCCTGAGGACGGGCAGCAGCGTCCTCTGCAAAAAAAACACCATAGACAATCTACATACTGTATCTACATAAATTTAATATTCAAGTCAAAGAAGACTTTTAAAGGTCGAATCGTCCGAAGGACAGGTGTGCGATGTTACAGAGAATTTCATATAAAGAATTCTCAAATTCGTATCGTTCGGCGCGTTCGGCTCGGATAGATATGCGTTCACCTTAAACAGTAACCTTCGGTTAGCCAACTCTTTATTTAATAAACTAGGTCCTCATATTTCAATTCTTTGCAGGATGTCAAAGACATAGTGCTTTACACTGCTCCAAAATCCCTGGTGTCCACCACGATTATTAAAATTATGCATATTCCGTCGACCGATAGATTCCTACGAGCGTTAATATCATATTGTCAATATTATCTACAGGTATTTTAATAGTAGATTAGTAGCCAAGGGCTGTAAGGCATCAATTGCAGCCCGAGATATTTAGGCGCCCTCGCTGCGCTCGTGCGCCTATACTTCGAGGGTGCAATTGATGCTTACACCCGAGCTAACTACTCTGCTTTACATCTCGATTATGTAAGTAGAAAGTTAGGTAAGTAGAAAAACACCGGCATTACAAGAATAAAACATTTTAAAGTAAAAGTTTTCTATTCCCGCCTTTTTTCATCTCTTTTTTAAATTATTTTTTTCAAGAACGAAATTGAGCTTCGTAGTTCGATATTTAAAATTGATGACTATTATACTCATACGAAGACAAGGAATAGCGAAGCGACCTCTTTTGTCATTGGCCTGAATGCATGATGTCTATTGCCAGTATGATGGTTAGATGTACGCAAACTTTTTGAAAGAGTGAAGTTTTTTTTTAATTACTTACCGCCCTAGGGCTTTTCTAGCTACATTATTACCCTAGAGCGCTAATTGGTCACTTACAAGCCCCATTTGGGGGTAATAAGGACCTACTTACCGAATATGAGAGATGTAATAGTAGATTAGTAGCCAAGGGCTGTAAGGCATCAATTGCAGCCCGAGATATTTAGGCGCACGAGCGCAGCGAGGGCGCCTATACTTCGAGGGTGCAATTGATGCTTACACCCGAGCTAACTACTCTGCTTTACATCTCGATTGTGAGGTAAGTAGAAAAACACCGGCATTACAAGAATAAAACATTTTAAAGTAAAAGTTTTCTATTCCCGCCTTTTTTCATCTCTTTTTTAAATTATTTTTTTCAAGAACGAAATTGAGCTTCGTAGTTCGATATTTAAAATTGATGACTATTATACTCATACGAAGACAAGGAATAGCGAAGCGACCTCTTTTGTCATTGGCCTGAATGCATGATGTCTATTGCCAGTATGATGGTTAGATGTACGCAAACTTTTTGAAAGAGTGAAGTTTTTTTTTAATTACTTACCGCCCTAGGGCTTTTCTAGCTACATTATTACCCTAGAGCGCTAATTAGTCACTTAATTCAATTCAATTCAATTCGTTTATTTGGAGATAGTAGGTTACAATGATGTTTAACAATAAGATAGTATCACTACAATCTACCAGTTTAACTGGTGTCCAAAATTATATTTAGTCCATAATAGGTATAAAATCATGTCAATGAATGAAACAAAATTAATATTAATAATAATTAAATAACAACTGTCTTACTAACCAATTCACCAGTAATTCACAAAGCGGTTCCATAAAGATAAAAACGACACGAACCTTTCTTGAGGAATTCATCCACGGTGTAAAAAGCTTCCTCAATCAACCATTTTTTCAATTCTTTACAAAACTTATTATAGGGCAAATCTGCAATGTCATTTGGCAAAGAATTATATATCAGGGGAGCCATGTAGCAGCAACTTTTTCGAACCAATTCCAGAGAAGGAACTGGCATTTTTAGTCGGATATGTGTCGTTAGTCTTTTATTTGAGTTATCGTTTGTTTCAAATAAATACATATTATTTCTCACAAATTTGGCCGTCTCGTATATAAATATGCATGGGACAGTTAACAATTTATTGGATTTAAATAACGGCTTACAGGAATCAGTCCACTTTTTACCAAAAATAGCACGGACACATTTCTTTTGCGCTATGAATACCCTCAATATATCTGAAGCGTTACCCCAAACTATAATGCCATATCTGATTGTGGAGCATACATACGCATGGTAAACCATCAATATTGATGTCAAAGAAGTGCATTGCTTTAATTTTTTCAAAGCGAACACAAGAGAGTTCAATTTGCCACATAAGAAGTTAATATGGTCTTTCCATGATAAATGTTCGTCAATGTGAATACCTAAAAATTTTGTTGAATTTACTTGCTCAATAATACTATTGTTGTAGTTAATATTTAATTTAATAATTTTACTTTTATATGTCTTAAATTGAATTAATTGAGTTTTATTTAAATTTATTTTGAGTTTGTTACTGTCTAGCCATTTCATTACATTACATAAGCATTCATTTATGTCATTTTCATATTTCGCAGCGTCATTACATTTAATTACAATTGTGGTATCATCTGCAAATAGTATACTGCTATGATTTAGCGCTGATGGCAAATCATTCACGTAAATCAAAAAAAGAAGTGGTCCCAGTATACTCCCTTGAGGGACACCGCAAGGATTTAATGTCACATCTGAATTATAATTAACAAAACAATTTGAAGTGTGGTCAAATTTAACAATCCGCGTTAACTGTTTTCTATTTTTGAGATACGACTCGAACCATTGTAGGGGCATACCCCTTATACCACATTTCTCTAGCTTCCCAATTAAGATACGGTGGTCGACATAGTCGAATGCCTTACTTAAATCGAGAAACAAAGCACAACAAGGTTTTTTAGAGTTTAAATTATTCGCGATTTGCTGAACCAGATTGTATATAGCTAGGGCAGTTGATCTTCCTTTTCTAAAACCATATTGTTCTTCAGATAGAATACTATAGCTATTTAAGAAAGAGATCAGTCTTTTGTACAAAATTTTTTCGAAGACTTTAGATAATATAGGTAACAAAGCAATTGGCCGATAATTATTTTTTTCTAATTTTGAGTCTCTTTTATGAAGTGGCTTAATAATTGAAAGTTTTAATCTATCAGGGAAACATCCTTGCTCAATGGACAAATTGATAATATACGCCAAAGGCTCGGATATAACGTTATTTACGTCCTTTAATAAAGTTGTACTAATGTTATCGTACCCCGCCGATTTCGTGTTTTTTAATGACGCAATAACTTTGAAAACTTCATCAACAGAGGTTGGTTCTAAATATATCGAGTTATTAACTGGGTTTGAGGTAAAACCCAGACTAAATTGAGAAGTAGATGCACCTGAGATATCTCTTCCAATGTCAATAAAGTAGTCGTTGAAAACGTTTGCAATATCATGGCCTGTCGTGACTTTTTGCCCAACATGCATGATTTCATCGAACGTCTCACCCAACTTAATATTTCCCATTTCTCTATTAACAATGTCCCAAGTAGCTTTCGCTTTATTCTTTGATGTAAGTATTTGTTTTTCATTACGGATATATTCAAAATTATTTAAACATTTTCTAAGAATTTTTGCATATGTATTATATGATTTTTTGTTTACGTTTGTTTTGTTTTTGTAATATTTAAATCTTAGAGCTCTCTTTATTTTACAACTTATTTTTAGACCTTTTGATATTTTTTTTGAACTGTGAGTTTTCCTAGTTTTCTTAACTTTTATTTCAGGAAAGCAAAGGTCATAGAACAAAGTGATTAGATCGTGAAACAAATTAAATGCGTCATTCGTTTCAGAGCATTGATAAACTTCGGAAAAACTCAAACTGCTAATGGAGCTCACAAAATACTGTGTGTTTTCTTTACTTGTATCTCTTGTGTATTGAAAAACATTTACTGACTTTTTTTCATACGTCATGCTTTCGAATACGGCTACCTGAGCCATCTCGTGGTCTGAGAGGCCGAACGGAAAAGTTTTTCCCAATACATTAGAAGCATTACTGATGATATTATCTATACATTTCGATTGCCGAGTTGGTTCTAATATGTGACATTTCATACCATAGTTGGATAATAAGTCAAAAAGTTTAACAGTATTATTATCCTGTGTTAAAATGTTTATATTTAGGTCCCCACAGACTATTATCTTTTCAAATTTGGTCTCTAATATCCCTAGACATACTTGAAGTTTTCTAAAGAAAATGTTTAAACTAGAGTTTGGCGTTCTATAAATAGAAATTACACATGTTTTTAAAGCTTTAACCTGGATGCCACATATTTCAAAATGGTTATCGATTCCCAAGTCCTTTACAGTATTCAACTCCACGCAGTCCAAGTCGTATCTACTCAGAATACATGAGCCCCCTCTTCTCTTATCTTTGCGTGAATATAATGCCTTTAAACTATATCTTTCCAAATTTAAAAACTCATGCTCACCCTTACAGATGAAATGCTCACTCAAACAGACTATAGATGGGGCTAAGTCCATGTCATCTAATTCGCTAAGAGCTAGTTCAAGTTCTTGCAATTTATTTAATACTCCAGCAATATTCTGATGGAAAATAATTAATTTAGAGTTCTTTACGAAAAAACTGTTTTTTTGCTGTTCGTTCATTTGTTTGTAATGACTCAGTAGATGATGGTATTTTGTGATGGGTGATTTCTTTGTTTACTTTTGGGAAATAATCAGATATTAAACGTTTGGTTTTATTATTTTTGTCTAGTGGTGTTGAATTGGCTGTTGTTTTCGTTTGTAGTTTATGAAAATAATAAGGTATTGTGCCCTTTGACCAATTTGGGGAAGATGGCTGTTTACGGCCTCTTTGATGTAAATCGTCGGTTGAGGAGCTGACTGTCACTTTCTTCTTAGAAAATCCAAGGAAAGTATTATAATATTGCACCTTATTAATGCTGTGAATTATTTCTTGTACAATATTAGACAATACTGGGGTAGTTTGGATAAAAGTACAGTTGCTATAGTTTTGACAAAGTAGCTTAAGCTCAGTATTAAGTTTCTTCTCCTTGAGATGTGAATTATATATGACATTAGTTACAAATACATTACAATATTTTAAATGATTAAGGGCTACACTCATATCTGACAGCATTTTATAAGGATTACTATCGTTGGAACCTGTCATAATTACAACATGATCATATTTATTCATATTTTTAGATATTTCACAACAATTAGATAAAACGTCACTAGTATTGGCGTCGGTTTTCCTGAATCCTGTAACGTTATAGTTTTTTAAGATAAAATCCTTTTGGTGTTCGATTATGGTAGGTATGACTCCTTCTCCTTGATTATCAGTGAGAAACATTATGTTTCCCGGAGATTTTTTGTTGCTTTTAATTTCTAGTAATGCGAAACTTTTCGTTTTGGAATTATTATGTTCACTGCAGCTTGGTTCCGTTCTCGCCGTAGTAGGAGCAGGCTGCGGCAAGGAGTGGAGCTGTGCCTCATTCTGGATCCCTCTATCTGCTGACAGATTTTGAGACGTACTCGTGGTATTTTCTTGAGTAGTCGCTACGTCACTTGATTTTGGAGTACAGAAGCCCAAGTCCAAATTCAATTTTCGTGCTGGCATGTTTGGTTTATTAATTTTAGAAGATTTATTGGATTTTGAACTTCCCACTGTATCGCTCCTTCGGATGCTCATGCTTGTGATGTACATTTTTTTCAGATGCTCATTTTTATGTTGTTCATTCCTCAATGTGTTCCTTAATGTATTATTTTCTAAGCAAAGAGTTTCAATTTCCGCATGAGCACTTTGTACCTGTAGTGATAATTCGTCATTTTTATTTTTAAGCTGTATTACCTCTTCGTTTTTAACATGTGTAGATAGATCTAGCATACTCTTAGTACTCAAGTCGGATGATATCGAATTGTTCGAGCCACTTGAGAGCGATCTTTGCCTCCGTGTAGCTAACTGTGTACATCTTGTCTTTCTTCGCGTTGTTATGTTATTTGTTATACTCTGATTCATTTTACGAATTATTATATTAACTGAAAATGTGGAACTATATTGTCCACAATTTTTGGGTAAAATCTTTGAGTCTGGTATCACTTTTATTAAATTGTGGCATTTAATGTCAAATTAATCAATGTCATTAACGTTCGTGACAGCTGTCAGTTGAATTTGACAGTAAGATCGGTGTTTTAAGAGGTAGTTTTTCTTAAATTTTTGTCACAAAAATATCGCGGGTAGATAAATCAGCTACTTGCGATTATGTTTTCTCTTGAAGATGAGGTTTACACGCCTGGATAATAACTGGGGTGTCGTCCGTGGCGCTGATTAACACTATTAAATCGAAACTATAACTTTCAGACACAAATCACAATTTTTCCGAACAATTTTGTACGGAGCGTAATGTATACAGTGGTGGGGTTGCCACACCTATCACCACCACACCTTACAAGCCCCATTTGGGGGTAATAAGGACCTACTTACCGAATATGAGAGATGTAAAGCTTATTTATTGCTATAGCTGTGTCCCGCGGTTTTATTCGCGTTAAGTTATCCCGATACCGTTTCCTTGTATCGGGATCGGGATATATATTTCGGGATGAAAAAAACTATGCATGCTATTCCAGGGTCTTAGCTATCTTCATACCAAATTTAAACCCAATCTGTTTAGTTTGGCGTCAAGAAGGCACCAAAGGTACACATACTCTTTCACTGACAAACTTTCGCATTTACAATAATATAACATACAATCACGCCTTTTTCCCGAGGAGGTAGGCAGAGGTTCCCGAGGACCCAGGACTCAGTCCCATAGTAGGTTTACTTATATTTTGCCGGTATGTTACTGGTCCCATGTAATAGGGAGCGAGTCCATAATATAAGTAGGATTTTATAATGAAGAACGTAACAAAGTACGGGTGCTGAAAATGACGCTATTTACACTTTGATTTAAAGAAAAGGGGACCTATCTCCCCTTTTCTTCAAGCGCTTACTCAACAACTGGCAATTGCAATTTGCTCAATTCAATTCAATTCAATTCTTAATTTGTGGCTTGTGAAAATTTGCTCAATGTGAAGTTTGCACAGTGACATTTAATGAACAACAAAGACATACCTAAGACCGAAGTGCGACCGAGACAACATTATTATTAGCTCGTACGACCTTACTGACGTACGTGGACCTAATAGAACCATTTTCGAGTAGCCAGTAGCCAGTATCTTATCTCCCCTATTCTTTATATCAAAGTATTAACAACAAACTTAATACAAAATACTATTCTCGTATAGCACGAGTAGTAGGTAAAAATATCACTACACATCACTCATCGTATCTCTGTGACGAGGGGACATAATAAGGCAAATCGTTTCTATTCACTACACTGTTTTCGTTATGGCACAATGACAGTTGTCCACAACCAATTACAGAATTGATACCTAATATTCATTCGCTTTTAGAAATTTATTATAAAAAAAATCAACTATCTGGGACCTGTGTAGTATTTGTTCCCGTGGGAATATCGGGATAACAAATATCATATGTATTATTCCGATATACATAGCAATGTTTTCCAATGGGTTCAGTAGTTTTGGCGTGAAAGAGTAACAAACATCCATCCTCACAAACTTTCGCATCTATAATACCGTTACAGGACATGGCTGTTCACATGACTAAACGGCCAAATGGTTCGATTGTGTAAGTGTCAAAATGTACAAAGTTGAATGGTTAAAATGTTGCAGGGGCAAAATGACAAAAGTTCACTAGTAGGATAAGTAAAATGATTTATCTATTTATTGTTGCCGTTATGTCACAACGGAAATATACTTGAATGCTTGAATTTTGGACACAGTTCTTTTTTTAGATAGCAGACGAAATGAGCCACCGGATGATAGAGTTGCAGGTCAAAGTACGGACCCCACGAACTGACGAAATTGAACAAGAATTTCGTGAAAACCTAGAGGATTTACGACTACTTCTGGCTAAAGAATATTGCTCTATTATTTTAGGTACGTAGGTACGAGTACGAGTGCCTTTATTACTAGAAATTGTGATCATTTAAAACCTTTCGTAGCTGTAATCAGACCACGGAAATCGGAAACTCCTATATCAATACGTTTGTATCGTTCATATGTAGCCTCGTTCGAATACCTGTAACACCGACTTTACATTTTTACTTGCTCAGCTGAGTGCATAAATGACATTTGTCCCGCCTGGATCCATCATATCATATCAAATTCTGTCGCTACGATACCCCAATCAGACAGGGTAAGGAATTGCCATTCTGTATGTAGCAGAAGTAGCATTATTATAATCACAATAATATTCTCATATGTATATGCAACTAAGCTAACTAACTAATAAAGCGTTTTTGTAGGTGCCAATGAATATTCAAAGTATCATCATATGGGTGTGTCAAAGAAAATGCGTTCGTTGTCGAAAAGAGAAGCGATTCAATTCGAATCGATTCTACGCATCAGCACTCAGATTGTATGGTTGGCTCTGGGGCGTAAATCGTATAACCAAATAGGTAAAGACTTACCTACTTACGCTTATCCATCTCGGAAAATATCTAGTTGTAGCATAATACGTTTCCTTCTTGATAAGATCTCTTTGGGTATGCATGAGATTTTGTGAGATCATTCCACAGGCCAAACATAAGTTCGATGAGCAATAAGGTGAAAGTGCTATTAATATTGGAACAAGAATCTTTAGTTTTTAGTTCCTATTTTTAGTGTCAAAACAACATGCACAGTGCACCGCCCTCCCGCCCGCAAAATTGCATGCAAAGAGGAAATGCTATTAGGTATTATTTTTGTTAGTGACACCATTCATATATCGACACGTTTCACATCTACATGACGCATCATCAGAAAATAGACTCTGACCCCGCTGTAAGGGCGACAAATGTTAGTACGACGCCGCTCCTCGAGATGTTACCTCGCTGAACGCTGGAACAAGAGTGAGCAAAAGTCCACAACGGAGTTCCGAAAAGTAACGCCAATTCTAATTGCAAATTCTGTTTGTAATAAATACTTTCAGTATCGAAACATCCCATACATTTCTATACTATTTATATAATATTATGTGTCATAGTAAGTTTGAGATACTAATGAGAATGAAACACACCTTTTGTCCTGCCACTCATTTCGACCAGCGCAGGGGGGACTTTTACCACATTTGGATCAATTGTTTTCAGATCACCATTAAATATCATATGATTTTTTCAATTGTCGTTGATGTTTATATATTTCAGAGTTAGAAATAAACCGGCTTTTTAAGTCCGACATATACAACGTTGTCGAACATAAATTGAAAACAAGGTATCAAGAAAGTTTGACTGCAACTGAAAAGTTGACATTATTCGGAAGCTGTTTAAAGCATAATACTATGTTATCCGGCGATTCTCCCCTCATTAACGAGACCACTTGTAATAATAAAAACTATAATTACAAGCTTTTGGCGCTCGGACAGATCAAATATGAGAAGTAAGTGTACGATTATGTATGTTTTTTTTATGATAGTAAGTGACAAGGCGAGCAAAACAGGTGCCTGATGGTAAGCATCATGATTGCCCATAACAGACATAGTGCCTCCCAGTGTTTTAAAATATGTGTAAATATAATATGTGTAATTCATCAAAATTGATTCAACCCTTATAAGATTAATTCTGTACCTAATTCCGTAAAGTGAAAGGTCAAGGTAGCGCCCGTAGCGTGGCTTATACAGCCGATCTTGGGTTATCGCGTGGGTTAAACAATATCTGTCCGGTGCCTATTATTTCAATGGGTGACTACAGTGATGATGGTGGGTGGGTGATGTTTACATCTGAGTACTACCGTGTTACGGAAAGTACTTATGCAGTAGGTTTGGGTGTCCGTTAATTATATACGTAAAGAGCAGAGTTACTTGCCAGCTTTACGATCGCTGACATTATCAGACATCTTATCGGAGTAATTACTCCAGTATTTTTTTTATGACTGCCTCGATCGCGTAGTGGTCGAAAACGCTACTGCTGATCAAGAGGTCCTGGGTTGATTACTGAGTCAGACAAAATGTCTAGAATTGTGCCCGGTTGATGGTAATAGGCTCGCCTCCTTATTTCATGGGACTAAAAAACAAAGAGTGGATGAACCTACTATGGGACTGGGTCCTGTATACCTCTGCCTACCCCTTGGCGAAAAAGGCGTGATGTAAGGATACAATGTTATGTAATATTTTATTTATTCGTAAGCCAATATTGATCTGTTTGATGTAGGTTAGAGCCTCGGTTACGGTACCTAGAGAACCTTCTCATATTACCCGAAACACTGATAACGCCCATGGCTATGTCAATCGGTATATTAGGATTGTCGCAGCGTCAATTTGATACAATGTTGAAGCCGGTGGTCATACCAGATGCTAGATCTTCTACATCCAGTGTAAAGTCTCAACAGAGCAGGTGATTCTACAATTCTCATTTATTAAACAAGTCATTTAGGGTGGAAAGCTTTTCAAGTTAGAAAAATCTGTATGGACGAGATCCTGCGCAAGCCTTCTTTCTGTCTACGCTGAGCTTTAAGGTTACGAGCGCAAGCAGGGTGGCATAAGACTTCGTATCGTAGACTTTCCCTGAGCTCCTGATTCGGAAGGCAAGTAAAGCCGTAGGTTCCGGCTGTCGTAATAGAAGATAGTTTTGTCAGGTAACGTAACAAAGGCCTTTGAGCGACCCACAGGAGTGACCCGTAAACTCTGACGTCACGTTTAACTACAGACCGACTCAATAAGAAGAAGAATCTTGATTAATTATTTTACTACGGCATAGAAAATAGTCATACAAATAAAAGCACATAATAAGAATTATCTAATATATGTAGGATATTTTCACAAATTGATGCAGTTTAGAACACTTTTTTCTTAGTTTTCACCATTTAATAGAAACACATCGTAAATCTTATACATTTTTTATCTTGACACTGACTTGACAGCTGACATACAACATAGAGACAAAAATAGTGTTGCCAGTATTATAACAAATTTAAACAATATTATTCGACACGGCCGTCCTGGGGGGCTATTGGCGTTCTTGGTGACTATCACTTTAGTGACTAATATCTTGATTTGACATTAACTACAAATGTCAAAGTCAGGTTACTAACCAAAGACATTATGATAAACTTACTAAGTAGACTATGCACTGTGTCGGTCCCGAGTGAGAACCACTCGCAGTGTCTATCCTTTTCCTTTTCTCTCTTCCAAATTTGGTAGTGCACAGACTTGTTAGACGGGTAAAACGTCTTTGTTACTAACTCAAGCTACAGAACATTAAGACTCAAGCCTGATAGCGACTAGTGACTATAAAGAACGCCAATAGCCCCCCTGATCATTCATCTGCCACAGATGAATCGTCTTCCGGGGAGATCCAAGGTTTCATGAGATCAGCTGATGTTGTGGTGTTAATCGGACCTTCGTTGAATCCAATCTTCTTCACGGTGTATCGATCATTTCGGTTGACTTTGGTTATTTCATAGGGTCCCAAATATTTAGGGTAAAGTTTATTTCCTTGTGAGAACTGAGTCTTTTTTATGGCTACCAAATCGCCAAATCTGTAAGTATTTGCTTTCTTGCGCTTCTTATTGTAGTTTTTTATATTTTCTTCTTGTACCTTCTGTATCGACTCTTTAGCTTTATTTCTTAGTGTTTCTCTGTTCTCGTTAAAATATTGTATGTTTTCTTCTTCTAATAATCCCTGAAGTTCATCGTTTTGATCTCTCATTTTAGTTCCAAATAGTAGCTCAAACGGCGTCATTTTAATACTTCGTTGATATGTTCCGTTTAAACATCTTTGTACTTTGGACACATGACGGTACCATTTTGTCGGATCATCAGCACTTAGTTTGCTTAATACAGCGATGATAATTTGGTGGATCCGCTCCACTTGGCCGTTTCCTCTGGGTTGACCAGTAGTGATCGTATAGTGTGTTATATTCTCGTCCTTACAATACTTCTGGAAATCATTTGCGGTGAATGCCGCGTTTCGGTCTGTAATTATTCTCTCAGGTGCACCAAAAGTCTGCTGTTGCAACCTCAATTTATCTAGCGTCTCTTCGGTAGTTAAAGTCTTAACCGGATAAATCCACGTAAATTTGGTGTAAGCATCGACGACAGTCAATATGTACTTATAATCCTTATGTGTTGACGTCAGTGGTCCAAGGTGATCGATATGATAAGTTGACAACGGCGCGTCACCTTTATCTATTGGATGCAAAAAACCTTCTTTTCTTCCTCTTTTGTGTGATATCAGGATACACTCAACACAGTTATTAATGATTTTTCTAATTTTGTCTTGCACATTTTCGATGTGATATTCTCTATTAATTAATTCCTCAGTCTTTGCAATTCCGAAATGTCCTTTTCCGTGATTTTTTCTTATTATTTCAAATTGCATCTTCTTAGGTACAACGATCAATCTATTGCCATTTTTCTCCTTGTAGAGTATGTCCCTTTGTAAAATATAATCTTGATATGACTCTTTCTTTACAATTTTCTTAAGTGCTTTTATGTAATCGTCTTCATCTTGAGCTTTCTTGATTCGAGCTGTAGTTTCCGCAATCGTTAGACAAATCGGGTATCGGCTTAACGCATCAGCATGCTTCATTCTTGCCCCTGGTCTATGTTCGATCTCATAATCGTACTCTTCAAGTAGTAGAGCCCAGCGAGCTACTCTTGGTGGAAGGTCTTTCTTTTGCAAGGTCATAGTTAATGCAGAACAGTCGGTCACTATCTTAAAATGTATTCCTTGCAGATAAATTCTAAATTTCTTAATAGCTTCCACGATAGCTAATACCTCCAAATGGTAACTATGATAGTTTCTTTGAGTCGGAGTAGTCTTTTTGCTCATATAGTGAATTGGATGAAGTTTGTCATCATCCAGACTTCTTTGTAAGAGCACTGCTCCATATCCATCTGCGCTGGCATCTGTGTGCAACTCAGTTTGCAAATCAGGGTTATAAATTTTAAGCACAGGAGAGCTACATAGTATCTTCTTTAGTTTTTGGAAGGCCATTTGACATTTCTCATTAAAATCAAATGAAATGTCTTTCTTTAATAAGTCGGTCATCGGCTTAGCTATCAGCGAGTAGTCCTTAATAAACTTTCTAAAATAGCCAGTAAGCCCTAAAAACGACTGAACGGCTTTTACGTTCTCAGGTTGCTTAAACTTCGCCACGGCATTAATTTTGTCCACTTCATTGTCGCGAACAATATAACCAAGATATTCGATCTCTTTTTTCAAAAAATGACACTTTTTCCAATTGAACTCCAAGCCGAATTCTTCAGCTCTCTTTAGCACCTTTTCAAGCTTCATTAATCCTTCTTCTTCTGTTCTAGAGGGTAGAATCAGGTCATCGAGGTAAGCTGTTACTGTTCCATCGGTAATAAGATCACTAAAGACGTCGTTAACATACCTTTGAAATACGGATGGCGCTGTGCACAGCCCGAAAGGCATTTTGAGAAATTCATATTGACCTCGAGGTGTGACGAAAGCTGTATACTTCTGGCTGTCTTTGTGGACATTCACATGTAAAAATCCGTTACATAAATCAAGCGAGGTGAATACCTTTGCTTCTTTTAGCTTGTCTATCTGATCTTCAATTACTGGTAATGGAAATCTTTCTCTTATGACCTTCTTATTTAGTTTTCTATAATCCATACACATTCGGCGTGAGCCATCCTTCTTGTGAGCTAGGACAATGGGACATGCGAAATCAGATTTACTGGGCCTAATTACTCCTTTTGATAACCATTGTTCAATTTGTTTATTCACGATATCCATTTCTAGCGGTGACAAACGTCGTGGGTTTTGAAAAACTGGATCTTCGTCGGTTAATATTATTTTCAATTCAACGTTGCTCTCTTTCTTCTTTTCACTAGGCTTGTAGTCTTCACACATCTTTCGAATCTTTTCTGCGTATTTACAATCTTCTATATCGTATTCTTCTAAATCGTGTTCGTCTTTCTCTTCCATCAAAAGTGTAAGATGTGCAATCCTTTTCATAAAAACACCTTCGGGTTTGAAACAAACTTCAAAGTCTTTTAGGATAGGGTTTCCGATCAGCATAGTTACAGGTATCTCAGTATCTTTCACAACATGAAATTTGACATCCGTGTAGTATTCGTCAATTTGTACATTGACTGTAAACATTCCTTCGGTATAGACTTTGTTATCCGCAATACCTGTTATACAAGTTGGTTTTACTTCGTAATCTTCAATTCCCTCTTTAATTTTTTCGTATTGAGATTTCGTTATGAGGTTAATATCACTTCCAGTGTCTATCATAGTTACAAAGTCTTCTCCATTGATCTTTATCTTCTTGTAGGGAACTTCTTTCTTTTCATTTTTGTTCTGAATATTTAGTGTCTTCTTTGGTTTATCTGCTTTGGTTGTACATTCCGTTGATTTGTGGCCATATTCGTTACATTTGAAACACTTGATACCCTTTGGACATGTGGATGATTGATGGTCTGTGTCGCCACAATTGTAGCATCGTTTCGCGTGCGTAGTCGTTGTCTTGCGAGCAGAGTGATGTCCAGATGACTGACCAGACTGTATAGATTTAGGTATTTTCTTTCTAAAGTCACTATAGATTTCCAACTTCTTGCGAAATTCTTTAATATCTGAAGCTCCATATAAAATCGTTTTATTCGTCTCTAAGTCTCTGATACCGTCGATTACATATTCCATGAGTGCAGCGTCTTCTATTTTCCCATGAAGTGCCAATTCTTTCATTGACAGGAAATATTGTTGGTAGGTTTCGTCGTTTTTCATTTTTCGCGAAGCGAGCTTCTTGTGTATACTTGCACTATTTATTTTTGGGCCAAATTCTTCTCTGAGTGCCTTTTTTAGGGTCACATAGTCCTTTACTCTTCCAAAAGATCGTAAAAATAATTTTGCAGTTCCATCTAGTAGTCTTTTTGCGTAGATCAGTCTCTCGATTTTAGTCCATTTCATGATTTGAGCAATATCTTCAAAATCACTGATAAATGTTTCTATAGGGTAGGTGTCATCGCCGGTAAAGATTGTCATCGACTTCTCTAAGTCCTTAAATGAAATTTGTACGTCGCATTCTTGTTCTTCGTCTTCACTTTCGTTTTCATCTTTCTTCGGTGGCATCGTGGTTAATAAGCTAATATTATTCTTCAAATTCTTCCAATTCTTCGAATTGCGTCTTTTAACCGTGCAAAATGATGGCCTTCTTGAACTCATTTAGTCTTTCGTCTTCAAAAAAAATATAAGTCCACATTAAAAGTTACCACTTTAGTAGGATTTTTCTTAGCTGGCAACATTATCAACCACGACGTCCAGACAAAAACAATGGCGGATTTTGAAATTCTGACCGTGTGCTTTGGTCGAACGACTTGCGGCAAAATCTTGAGTCTTCAATCTTTGATTTGCATCAAAAATGTAGGCATCCCGGACGAGCCCCCAAAAGTTGTAGGATATTTTCACAAATTGATGCAGTTTAGAACACTTTTTTCTTAGTTTTCACCATTTAATAGAAACACATCGTAAATCTTATACATTTTTTATCTTGACACTGACTTGACAGCTGACATACAACATAGAGACAAAAATAGTGTTGCCAGTATTATAACAAAAAAAAATCTAACTGAAAAGAATATTCTACCATTTAAACAATATTATTCGACATATATTATATTTTACTAGGGTGGGTGTACCGTCTTCGATGAAACCTGTCAGTAAGAAAAGCTTAGTAGAAGAATTAGCTAAGAGAAAATTATACGAAGACATGTTCATGCCAGAAAAGGAAGAGGATTACAATGAGTATTATTTATACCTAAATAAGAACAAATCTATATATTTAAATAATAAGTATACCTACAGTGGAAATTACATTTCTATATTATTCACTGTGGTATTTTGATTTGAAACACGGGAATTCCACCTACTTACGAGCTCGATCGGTCTGACTGTAATTTCCACCAGTGGTGGCGGCAGTTGACACAAAAATAATACTTTGTCCTAACGTCCACCACTGTGCTCGTCTTACTGGGGGCCGTTGGAGGTAAACCATAATAACTAATATTTCCCGCTTATTTGACTGCCTCGGTGGCGTAGATTGCGCATGCTCGACTGCCAATCAAGAGGTCCCGGGTTCGATCCCCAGGTCAGGCAGTGTTGAATATTGGATTTTCCATTAGGAATTATCTCAATAACTGCCTGGAGTCTGGAACTGTGCCCGGTAGATGGCAATAGGCTCGCCCCCTATTACATGGGACCAATAACATACTGGCAAAATGTGGGTGTATCTACTATGGGTCTAAGCCCTGGGTACCCCTCTGCCTACCCCTTCGGGAAAAAGGCGTGAATATATGTTATGTTATGTTATGTTATTTTACAGAATTCCCGACCAGTTCCCATTCCCAGAAATTCAACTTCAAAGTCCTTGCCACATGGAACAGCAGAAAAAATGGCTAATGTACATAAGCAGAATAAAGAAACAAGCTAGCAAAACTCGAAATATAACATATGACATATGATCTGGGACTTATTGGAAACAAGCACAACAACAAGCAGTATTAATTATCCCGATACCGTACCTAATAGACCTAATTTCATATTTTACTCCCGTATTCAAAAACAATCCTTATGTATGTTACTGTGCTAAGTAAGGAATTTTTATCAAGGCTGGCAATTGTTTCAAATTGGATTTTCCGGCCTTATGAGTTGTGCCATCATAGTATTGTTCTTGAATACGGATGTGAAACTAGTAAAATTTATCGAATCATTCAAAAATATCAAATTATGATAATTGAAAATGCCTTGCAACTCGATACGAGCACTGAAATCACTCTACGAGGGTTCCAGTGCTTGTGTCAGGGTAGACGGAGCTTACACAGACTGGTTTAACATCGAAAAAGGTGTTAGACAAGGATGTGTAGCTTCACCGTGGCTGTTCAACGTATTCATAGACAATTGTCTGAAAGATTTGAAAGAAAGTACGTACGGATTAAGAATGAATGGGTTGACTGTCAAATGCCTCCTATACGCTGATGATCAGGTCATATTGGCATCGTCGGAGAAGGAGTTGCAAGCGATGGTTGATATAACGAATGCTGCTTTAACAAGCAAAGGAATTAATGTGAATGTAAGCAAGACGAAAGTTATGGTTTTAGAAAGAGAAGAGAGTATGACAGTTTGCAATATTTTTATTGGTGGAGAAAAAGTGGAACAAGTGAAAGAGTTTGTATATTTGGGTTCTAAGTTTACAAGGGATGGAAAGTATGACTGTGATATTGAACGAAGAGTTTTGGCAGGAAATCAAGTGAATGGGGCGTTGCATACCTTTATGAACAGTCAGAAAGTGTCTAAAAAGGCACGACTGGCTGTCCATAGAGGGGTACTGATCCCTACACTTACATATGGTAGTGAATGTTGGGTTTGGCAGAAGAAGCATGAAAGTAAGATTAATGCTGTGGAGATGAGAAGCCTGCGAAGCATGACTGGAGTGACCTTGATGGACAAAATGAGGAATAGTGCGATAAGGGAACGATGTGGCGTGGTAGAAGATGTAGTGACAAAGATAGAGAAAGGAATGCTGAGGTGGTTTGGACATGTGGAGAGGATGGATGAAAGGAGATTAACAAAAGAGATTTATAAGGCTAGTGTGAATGGTCAAGTCGGTAGCGGTCGACCTAGGCGTACTTTTCATGAACAAATTAACGTTGTTCTTAGGAAAGGCCAAGTCAAAAGTACCTACAACCGACGAGCATGTATGAAAAATGTCATGAAAGTGAACGAAGCGAAAGGTGTACTATGTCAGGATCGTAGCAAGTGGAGGGAAATAGTCTCTGCCTACCCCACCGGGAACAGGGCGTGACTGTATGTATGTATGTATGAAAATGCCTTTTCCTTATTAAAAACCGTTCAGTTCAAGCATATGTATCTATTGAAAACTCAATATTGGCCTATCAAAGCAATAATAGAAGTCAGAATTATTTATCGATACCCAGTAATCGGATATGAAAAGGGCTTTGACCAGGGCATATGTGATAGCTCCTCACTCCTCAACGTCACTATTATCCTGTCAGAACCGATCAAAGTTATGCATCTTTAAGAGGTTCTGCTGTATAGCTAATGAATTAGCTATTAGCGCCCTTCTAGGTCCATATATCTGAATAGATTGAACTATTTTTAGGAAGGTTTATCGATTGGTAATAATTGACTGCCTCGTTGGTTTCGCGGTGGGTCAACCATGAAGAAGTCAACCATGAGGTCATGGATTCGCTTCCCAGTTCGGGCGAAAAGTGTTATTGGATCCTTTATTACATAGTCCTAATATTTCGGGAAAATGGGAGTGTTATATTTCCTTTCTATACAACTTATAATTTTTAAAGAACTTAATATAAAGAAAAACCAAATTGCATGCTGAAAACCTTTGAGTTTTACTAGAATAACATCAATAATTGGTAAAACTACTTTAAAATACTGTAAATGGTTTAAATATAAAAAGATAAAATCATAACATTTTATTATGAATATTATGGCTAATGTCCTGGATGCAAGAGTTTTTGAAGTCGGTTTTGCCAACGACGGCGTTGAGTCTCGCTGCAGGTACGAACTGCCTCGGGCTCGTCAGGGAATGACGAAGGGAAAAACATTCTGGGTAATTAAAATTATTGTAAGTACCTATGGGTAGAGTAATAAGAGTATTTTACAGTTATGCGAGAATATTTTTCGCTTGGATTCTAGTCTCTTTCACTAGATGGATGTCCAGCAGTGGACGTCCTAGGCTGAGATGACGATGATGATGATTTTGGGCTAAATATTTACTTTGCACTTTCTTTTTTCTATTAGTGTATAGCTCTATACGTTCCATAGTTGCCATGTTAGTGCCTTGTGGTTCCTTGTGTCATATAAGTAGTTCCACGATATTCTGTCTCGTGTCGACGACACCTAACATAAGAAAAAAAAAAGTAGATATGATTACTGATTACTAACTCTCTCGTCTCTTTAGTCGGTATCACTATATCAGGATACAACTTTTGAGCAGTAACGCTTTTTCTCATAGACCCACTACTTTTTGAGCTGTAACCACTTTGGGACGACCTGTAAAATGTATGAATAGAGGAAAAAAAACGCACAACTAAAATATATGTAATAACTAATATATAATATATGTACCTACTTAAAAATATAATAATTAATAAACATTTCCCTATATAGTTTCGTTACTATAAGACTTCTATTATACTATTATAAAGTTGAGGCTTGTTATAATAGCTTACATAGATGCTTTAGATTTTCCCCCTTCAGCACTCGTTGGTAAAGGTCTCAACATGGTGTCGAAAGCGTTTCTAGGCAGGCCAATGATACCTAACACAACACCGTGTTCTCCCAGACTCTCTTCAGGACCAGCTACTGCCATAAACATATAGTTCAAGCGGGTCGTTATACTAGAAAACACAAAGATATAACGTACCTATATGATGTGAGCACAAGTGGTATCTGCAGACACTGAGCCCCTAAAAACAAAAATCAGCCCAATTCCAGTAATACTCTGTAATACCAATAAGTACTCTGCAATGTATTTAGAATACACGTGTGTTACGTTTTTCTGCTTACGCAGCCAAACAGCATGTTTAATGTACTCACATGATGCCACTATTTTTTGACATTATTATGAGGTATACTTGAAAGGACTGTAGGGAAGAAAATGTAACTTTAGCATAACAGCATAACTCATATTGGCTTGAGACCACCTAAGATTTGTTTTTCGGAGCGCAGTGTCTGCCTTTATTACCGTCATCGCAGGATTAGGCCAATGAAGTAAAGCATATCAACAAAATTACTGTTATCTAATTATACAAGTTGTCCAAAAAATTTTTAGTAATACATAAGGGGATGCTTTTAACTATTAAACTGAAAAACTAACAACGAAAGATTTGTAAAATTCGCGAAATAAAATTTCTACTTTTCAAACATATTTTCTTGTCAGCTGATCCATTTTTTATCGCTAGGTGACAATTTTTTCGCGACTCTTCCTATTTTCTTTTACAATTTTAACAAGAACCTACTTCAGTTTAACAGGTTGATGCACCCCATAAGAAGGTACATTACCACACCTTTTTGTTAACATGTGTGATTCAGTATGATTGAAATTTACAATAAAACTTACTTCGGAGTCTTAATAACCCCCAGTCCCATGATCCGATAGTCTATCTGCCTGTGACAGAACACTTCGTTCATCAACGGTGACCGAGTGCAGAGCTTTTTGTCATGCCGGACACACTGCCCCAACAATACGTTACGTTCTTCCAGGGCCATCTTTGATATATAACCCGTGTGGAGATTGTGCTCGACTGCGTTGAATATCTCCGACTTGAAAATACGGTTTACTTCTAATTCTGTAAGAAATTACGAATGGATTTGCATCGTAGACCGAATAAAAAACCTTTTGCAAGACTTGCCAGCCGGAAGACGTCCACTGCTGAACCCTCCTAGACCTCCCCTATAGAACGCTATAAACTATTCATATGGGGGGATGTTGCCGTAATCACCACGCTTGGCAGGCCGCTTGGTGATCGCAGTAGTTGCAATACTTGGAAACGGAGAGCGCTGCTGCCTACTCTCCGAATATGTCCCTCTGCCGGATCTCACGGCTCCCACGGGATGAGAAAGGGATGGCCCTATCATATAGCCGGGAACCACACGGCCGAGAACATTTGCGAAGTTATGTTTTGAAGATTTCCTACCGTTCAATTATAGAATACCTCTAATAATAAGCCGAAAAAAAATACATCTTGTTTACATTTATTATTGATTGGTGGTGGTCATGCAGATGTCGTGTATTAGGTTAGTATTCCTATTTGCTTACTTTACAATCAGGTGTCTTTAATAGAGTTTACAAAGTTGTTAAATGAATCTTGAATTTACCTTCTGTGTAAACTAAGAAGCATTATCGCAAAGATCTCCTCAGCACCTGTTTTGTTGACTTTAAAGATTGTTAAACCTTTACAAACGTAGGCAGGTGTATATAACCACAAATCTTTTAAATATACACACCTATTTGGTTAAAGGATTTTCGCCCCAATGTGAGCCAAACTATTTGAACGCATATTCGTAGTAGAGTTTCGAATAATCGTGCATCTTTATCGGATAGGGATCGGCGTTTTTTCGCAGGGCCCATGTGGTGGAATTTCTTCGTATCTCCGCCACCTGCCCAAAAAATAAGGTGCTTATTTTCGGTTAAAATCTATTTAATTAATGAGGAACATCTCGCATGGAATATTTCTTTGCTTCCTAATAATTAAGATCAAAGGGCACATATTAAAGTAATTTCTATGGTTATTTCTAGCTCGTCGTTCATTAGCTGTAAGCGTTAACCTAATTCCGCCTTGGCAGCAGTCCGGTAGTTTGTGCAAAAGGCGTAACGAGTCCCACTATTAGATTTCTACAATCTAACTTCTTAGTAAGTAAATCCCTAAAATACATTTCTCAGTAAGTAAATCCCTAAAATATATTGACGTACAAAAGTGTCAGATTATGACCTATTTGAATAAATCTGTTTGAGTTTGAGTTTGAGTTTGACATTGATTACGAAGCAATAATATTTGGAACATACCAATTAACATCGTGCAGTATTCCTTGGCGACCAACAATCGCAAGTCTGCCATATTGTCTCGATATTGGTTCTCGAGATACTCACAATCCGGCGTCCGCACTTTTGTCTCCAGTTCTATAATGCGATTGGCCATTTCGTCCGCAATCTGAGAGCAGATATTGTTTCACATTAGTGCCGTGGGACTTCAAAAGGGTGGTAGTGGTTAGGTATTATCTCCGTAACATTCTACAAACGGTTCGTTCCAAGGACATTTTCACACTTGGAATAGACGTTAAAACAAATTATCGTTGGTTTTATACCGCGATTTGTCAGAATACTCTCTGAGTTAGCAAAAAATGGAAGCTAGCATGTAATGAAACATGTAGTCCACGCGCGTGACACCGACATTATGCTATTTTATTTCACATCTTTTAATCAATATGGTTTCGTTTATTTTCTTATAAACATTTCGTAAAATTTCATTGCAGAATAAATCTAAAATTATTACTTACCCATAAATACCTATAGAATATATATTGTGGAAGATCGGAAGATATAAAATAAAATTGCACATAATAATATTTGAGGCTTGCTTGCGTAGACTCATTCAAACCTAATAAACATTATAATGTACGAACTGAAATTGATGTCCTCATATCTTGATCACTTTATGATATAACAAGGGTACACTTACCTGCAAATAATACGCGCACCAAAGTATAAGAGCTCTTATAAATCTTTCGGTTGTCGGAAGGTGTAGCATATTTATAAGCGCGGGACTCAATATATTTACTGGGGCTGTGTATATGGCTATATCTTTTACGTCCTGAAAATCGAAATATTCTTTAACATTACGAGAGAGTTATTTACGTAGCTAAATAAACGAAGGCTGCTACTTTATGAGAATTTATGACAACGAAATAAGTATCTAAGTATATCGTATACACATTATATAATCATTAACATCCTTCTGCTGTTTATTACGAGTATGCTTTACCCAATATTTTGTTAACATTTAGGTATCTTTCTGTTTAGCTTGCATAAGCTATAAGTATATATTATGCAATTTGGCATAAGCCTAATAATGTGGTAAGAAAAATTACTAGGCATACATATTAGACTTCACAACCTACTCATACATACTCGTATGTTTGCTTACTAGAGTTAACCTTACAGTAGCTTAACGGGTAGGTCTTGTAGCTCTAGTGAGATAACATACCTAATTTTCACTTATTTAATACGTTGGGTATTTGATACGAGTTCTAGCAGAGTATTTTAATTAAAGCAAGCAAATAAAACAATTTCTACGCTGACAATAAAACAACTTAAAAGGAATAAAACCTGCAAAGTAATAATTTCAGCCTGGCCCGGTTTCAATTTTCTTTGATAGCGTCGCCGAAAACGAATCTGTGAAGCCAAAACGTATTAAGGTGAGCTATTTCAAAACCTAATCTATTTTATTGATTAGAGGGCTTAGTTTATTGGTAATTTAGACCCAAGTTAGTAAAACAGAGATTTTGCTCCAAATTAAATTCCACGATGTCTTTTGTAGCCTGAAACTCGTAGCTATAGGTAGGTACCCTGCCCTGTACCTATACCCTGCGGTTTCACCCGCGTAGCCATCATCATCTTTCTGCCCTTGTCCCACACTAAATGGAGTCGGCACAGCATGTGATCCGCCATTCCAGTCTATCATCCGTCATTTCTGCACTCACTCCTTTTTCACGTATAACCTCATTCAGACAGTTCATCCAGGTATTACCTACATACGCGCAGATATATATATTATTATCTATATCTATACTTAGTCTCCATAAAATATAGTCAGGTTCCTCATTACTAGGTACCAAAATTCATCAAAATTGGACCAGCAGAGCGCGAGCGGTTACTTAAGGCGTGAAAGTGTAACAGATAATAGAATAGAATAGAATAGAATACTCTTTTATTTCTCTTCCACAAAATTGTTACATTGCGATCTTAGGGCTAGATTTATTGAATATGTTTTGTGGAAGACTGGTGTTTGTGATAGGTTTAATGAAAAACCTGTGATACAAATCACCAGTACCCCACTCCACTTAATACAATTTAGTTTAAGTACACATTTGTAGATGAAATTGAGTTTGGATAGAAATAGTATGACAATTTAATTAAGAGATTACGATAAATGCACTAAAGTTGTTTTGTATGTCTGATGTATAGTGAGTGTGGTGCGAGTTGGATTGGTGTTGGTGAGCGTGTTCCTGCGAAGTGTGATATGCATGTAAGTGTGGTGTTCAGCCTGTATACCTATGTTGTGTGTGTGTGTGTGTGGGTATATGTTAGGTAATACCTATACTCAATACCTAATAAAACTATTCTTCTTCTGAGACTGTGCCTCATGGGCTATCTTATACATAGTACGAATCAATAATGTTATGACTGTTATTATTAGGCGTTATTTTAAGGGTGCTAAAAGTTTCTCCGTTTCGTCGTAGTCTAACGTTTGTAGCCATTTAGGCGACTGTTTTGTTACATGTTGCAGATAAAAGAGGGTATATGTTTAATTTTTGGTTTATTTTGTTGTAAAGGTAGGGCCCTAGAAAACCAGAAAAATGTTTTGACAGTCTAGTATTGTTGCAAGGAGTACGGCAAACTGAATATTTCCTACGCTTGTCCTTATGGAGGTTTGGGTTGTAAGACAGTTGTTTATGTTGTTTTTGAACAGTATGAAGTATGAAAGTTTGTCTGACGGTTAGGGCATTCCATTTCTTGTACAGGGCCGGGGTTGGGTAACGAAATGGAAGACTGGCTCCCACTTTTAGAATAGCTCGCTGAGCCCTCTCCAGCTCAATCAGGTAAGTTTTGGCTGCCCCTCCCCAGGAGGTTATACAGTATTCAATGATTGATCTGCAGAGCGCACAGTAAACCATCTCAATGACCTTTCGGTCAGCCACATGTCTTAGTGTTTTGAAGATATATATTAGTTTACGGAGTCTGGTAACTAATAGTTCAATGTGGTGCCTAAAGCTCAATGATTGGTCTAATATTATGCCATTATAATGATAAACAGATCATTATAATATGGGACAACTTCCAGACACGGTCTTCTGATCCCAAACTAGGCAGAGGCAGAGATATCAGTCTACTAGTTATTATTATACTATAATTTTATACTTAAATAGACTTATAATACCCAAACAGATATACTCATACGTACGCCCGGGGATTGAAGCCGGGCCTTGCATAACAGATGGCAGAGTTACTTCTACTCTCTCTAGCTTTTCCCTCTTTCTAGCACATTGAAAGTGTACTGCCTTTTCGCAAGCTCCGGCTACTTAGTAGCTTCATACCTGTAATTTGGAGTGTCCCAGGCCTGCGACTACCCAAACTGGTTAGTAGGAACATACCGACAAAAAGCCAAACGACCAATAGCTCTATATATTTGCCATGAAGCTTCTAAAATGAAGTCAAATAAAACAAACACCTAAACTGTGAGCCACTAAAAATGTAGAGCAAATTACTTTGCGTTGCACTGGGCAGCGAGGCCACTGAATAATATCGTGGATAGATAAGTTATACGTAGGTATACATTTATTTATTCGGTCAGTTTACCTGCTCTATCAAATCAACATCGTCGCGAAACTCTATCGTGCCGGTCGGAGCTTTCGTCAGGACTTGGACTACTTCTACTTCTTGTGGGGGTAGATCACTGAAAATTCGTAGATGTTAGACATTAAAGGGTACTCGACAACGCAGCGCGATGCTTCCCCTTCATACACCCATTACTTCGGTCCTAGCATCGGACCGTCCACCGCACTTAGGATTAAATTAGAACTTATTTGAATTTAGCACATTATTGTAATGTGAATTAAAGTAATACCTAGTACATAGAAGAATTTTTGGCTTCCCCAGCAACATCCGACCAGCATAAATAAGTAACTCTGTCTTTAACAGTGTTTATAAACCAATGTTTCCTAATGAACACGCAGCTTAATTCTACGTGAGGTTTTACCTTACGAATACCAAACTGCCTGCATTTTCATCCCAGACCCAATGCCCATCTTCATAAAGACCACCGAATCCACCCTCATCTTCATCATCAGCCATTGCACAAATTAAAATTATATTAAGTGTAACAAACAAACAACCTTAAACTTATCAGAAATAAAAATAACTATGAAGAACAACTTTTATATTATGCGTCCATAACTCCATAACCAAAATCACAGATCACTATATTAGTCCAAAATTATTCGAAATGTATTAGAAAACGTTTAAGCTCAGTCAATTCAACGTCATTGCGTTAAAGTCATATAGTATGAAAAGGCAAAAAAGAGGTTTTTTGCCTTTTCACATTACTGGTATTTTATTAACATAATAACTTTGTGTTACATTGAAAATACAAAAACCTTATTAAGGTATAAGGTCTTTGATATAATATAACAACTTTCTACACATGGACTTAGTCAAGGTCTAAGGTGGAGGCTGCACTACGGTTTACCGCGCGCGGTTTTTAACCGCATTATTTTTTTATTTAAAGATGTCCTAAGCGACCGCACCAGCGGTTTTACCTGCGTCTGATTTTCCGTATAAAAATACCAGTAGTGGTTAATTCTAAAAAAAAAATGTTTTTTTTTTCTATTACAACTACGATGCTACTAGGTGCCACGGGCTAAAGAAATAGTATAAATATATCACTTTATTTATTACTAATTTAGTACTACCACAGGTACTATAAAATTATAGAAGTGAAGACGGGCGCTATGGCCTACGGTGCTACAGTGCTACGGTTCTACGGTCTACGAGCCTATGACTTATTACGAGACTTATAAATAATGAGTTAGACTCGGATATAGATATAATGGACTATTATAGTATGGTCTACCGCGAATATGTATAGAAAATAAAATTCTATAGTTAACCGTAATATCTAAATTAGAAATAGATGGTGGTAAAGTACTTACTTACAACCCATAATAATAAATTTACTCTATTCCTGAAAGATTTATCAGATTTTTATTCAAAATATAATTCATGAATATCTCGTAGTACTAACTCGCAAATCGGAATCTTCGTCGCGCGTGTTTGTAAGTTTGTCCAAATTTACGATGTCACCAGTAAGTTTGCTCTCTACCGTCTCTGCGCCACTGAATGTAAAGTTATGTTAATGCAAGGTACTAGTGCATCCAACTTTAAACCTTAAAACTTATAAAATGTTCAAAGTTATTTCCAATCCGGACCGGAAGCTATTGTGTGAACACCGAATATGCTAAAAGGCTTAGTTAAACTTGGTTGTAGTGTATAGTGTTTTTACGTACTGTGTAAAGAAAAACTTCGCCTTGTTTGCTGCTGCAGCCTGCGCACTCTTATTTCATTTGTTTTCTAGTTTTATTTGCATCGCATAGGAAATATAAATATAATAATCCTACTTGCCCAGCTAATATTAACTAGGTACCTATATACTTTTCTTGACATTTTTATGCATAACGAGTGCATAAAATACCTCAGTAGGTATAGATAATAAATATGAGGTATTCCACTTTGAGCACTCATATCTAAAGCACCTGCGCGAAGATCATCTGAGGCTATTCCACTTTGAGCACCTTTCTATATTTTTGGCGGGTGCTAAAAGAGGAATAAAGATTATGAAACTCTCTTGCGCTCTGATGCGGTGGGACGCAGTAGCAAATAGCGTACCTACTCACCCACCAAAATTTTTCAATTATTTCAATGCAATATAAAATTTTCAATGTGCAATCCTTTATTAAGTTCAACCGATAAATCCGAACAAAAATTGAGCAAGTGTGTCACGTTAATTCATTGAGCTGTTGGCACGGACGATCGCACACATAAAGCGGCGGCCTGCGACCGAGCAGCAGCTTTGATCATGAGCGCTCTGCCATGTGATCAAATGAGTATATCTATACATACTTTGCCGCCCTACGGAGGGTAAATGCCACGCTTGTTTACAAACCTAGCCCATATCCTCCCCAGACCCTTGGTTACCTGCTCGCCCACTTCGGTAGGCACTCATGAATGCCCTGAATGAAACCCTTTTCTAAGCCACTAAACTCATGTTCTATAAACTAATATAGGGGTTCTATTATATTAAAACTAACTGTGCCCCGTGGTTTCATCCGCGTAGTTTTCGTTCCCGTGGGAATATCGTTAAAAAGTAGCCTATATGTGTTATTCCAGGGTCTAAACTGTCTACAAACCGAATTTCAGCCCAATTGGTTTGTATTGACTGCCTCGGTGGCGTAGTGGGCGCATGCTCGACTGCCAATCAAGAGGTCCCGGGTTCGATCCCCAGGTCAGGCATAGTGTTAAATATTGGATTTTTGCATTAGGAATTATCTCAATAGCTGCCTGGAGTCTGGAACTGTGCCCGGTATACAGCAATAGGCTCGCCCCCTATAACATGAGACCAATAACATACTGGCGAAATGTGGGTGTATCTACTATGGGGCTGAGTCCTGGGTACACCTCTGCCTACCCCTTCGGGAAAAAGGCGTGAATGTATGTTATGTTATGGTTTACCCAAAGTAGTTATGGCGTGAAAGAGAAACAAACATCCATCCGCCATCCACCCACCTATTCTTACACACTTTCGCATTTATAATATTAGTAGGATTTTTTTAACAACCAATACCATCTACACGACACAATTCGATATCCTTATCGTAATAAAGGCATTTGGCATGTTCCCACATCATTGCTAATTGCTAGCTACCTAGGTGGGTACTTATATACTAGCTACTTATTAGATAGAGGTACCCTACATAAGCGTACGTAGGTACTCGAACTCTCCACCCCATAGGTAATTTATATCATTGAACGCTCCTGCTTTCCTAATGAAACGGAAACAGGGCCAGAAGAAACTTTCATTAGGTAACTTCCAGAAACTTTTGATTTCATTTTGGACTTGGCGACTGCCGCTCCGAGGTAAATTGCAAAACATCGCCTCCTACCTCTCCCATCGCCTTCTACAGCAAAAATATCGAATATGCAGAGCGGAGCTTTCAAATATGTATCCCTTATCCCGGATAGACAAACGTTGTGGTAGTTCCACTAACGTAGAAAGCATTAACACATCACTGGTCATATTTCTAACCCAACGAACAATATTCCCAATTTCAATGGACTTATTTGTTTATTTCTAACAAAACTGTTTCGATTCCGATCCCGACGAGCTGTTTCTACTTAGTACACGGAAATTGTGGACGAATAACTTTGGTTAATGACATAAGGATTGTTTCTCTTATTAAAAAGATGCTTACCTATACAACGTGTCACAAAAAGGTGTAGTAATATTTAAGGCATATATCTACCTGCCAACCTAAACAACTTTCAAAAGAAAGAATTGCTAAATGCGCAAAAATTTTTTTTCAATTTTTTTTCGCGAATTACGCAATTTAATCTTTTAAAATTTATTTAGTTTGACGGGCAGATCGACATCGTCGAGTAAGTATTAAGTACAGTTTTTTAAAACATTGTATAATAAAAATATGTACTTACTTAGAATATGTACCCATTAATATTCAATGAGAGTATGAGCTTTTCGGTACGGAAAGTTTTTTTTTTTTATTTTATGATATTGAGTGAGAAGACGAGCAAATCAGGTGCCTGATGGTAAGCATCATGATTGCTCACAGCATCACACATTGCATCAGACACAGTGCCACCCAGTGTTTTAAAATTCAAAATTCTGCGCGGCACTGCACTGCGCCTGTAACCCTGAGATATAAGTTGTTGAATCTCATCATGTCCAGTAATTTCGCTGGTAACATTGCCCTTCATACCGGACCACTGTAATGTTTGCACATTACTGCTTGGCGGATGAATAACTGGCAAAGGTGTGGTACTTCCCCAGGCGGCCCCCTGCAAAAGAGGCCTACCACTACAAAAAAGTACAAAAAACAAAAAAGTGAGTCTTATAAAAAGTAAATAATAATAAATAATAAATTTATTATGTGAACATAATAAGTATACCTATCTTATATCCAGCTCAATTAAAGATTGAATCTGTGATAGAAGCAATCAAAAGCTTGGTGTTTGTTGATAGTTGATACCGAGATGGAATAGACGGGTTACCGTCATCGTTCGCGAGCGGCACGTATCACGTACCTACAGGCACAGCGAGGGTGTAATCCGTCGCCCCGAGCGGCTCAATCTACTCGCAGTCGTAAACTGGCGAGCCGCGGACGTAAACTGTGGCACGTGCCCGTTTGACTGATGAAGTTACTGTGGTATCTGCTACTTTACTATATATTAGGTACGTTTTAGAGCGTTCCTGGAGAATGCTAGCATCATTCAGGACCTGAAGAAAAAATGGAGAACTTCTCTCTCTCTTTGATACCTATTGGCACTCTTTGAGTAAAAATGTACCTAGATATACAGGTAAAACTTGTCCCCAACGAGCATATTTTGATTCTTCATCTAATTAAAATCTGTTATTATAAGTACATATCTATATAATCTCTAAAGTTTTATTTTCGTAATATACTTATTGCTCTGCCTATAATTAAGGGTTTAGTTCAGGGCCAACACAAGGAACGAACGATCCATAGTTCTTCAATTTTTCTTGGTTTTTTCACGAAACATCCTCGCACAGTGACATAATACAAATTCGTCACGAATCCATGTCTGTTAGCCTTTGTAGTGTATTTACATCAGTCTCTCAGATAACCTAGATGACGCTTTAAGGGTTAGCTATACTTTCGCTACCTATCCATATCAGCCGGCCCCGATGATGATGATGATGATGACCTTCCCCGCACTCCGCCACAAATTGGCAATTTTATTTTCATAATAAAATGCAACAGAGTCGGATATGTTAAGTCGCGGTGTCTGTGAATAGTCTAGATGTGATCGCACACGATTTCCTAGTGTTTGGTGCACTCATTTACCAAGAGTGACAGTTCACCTCACCGTTCCCTGTTTGTTTGTGCAAAGTGCAGACTGCACGCATGCATGCATATAAACATTTGGCTAGATAAGCAATAAAATGTTGAATCACCAATCTGAATGAACATCTCCTTCCGCTCCATTTCACTTTTATTTTGAAACTTCCAATCCAATGAGTCGGGCGATTGAACCTATTACGAATAACTTTACCTACCAATTCATGTGTGAACGAGAAAATATTCAGATCTCGGATAAGAATGTAATAAATTGAAATAGATATTCTACAATAATAAGTGACCTTGTACCTATTTACAAAGCATTACGTAGTACAATGGTTCAAGGCAGAAACTTTTGAAAAATAAAAAAGCAATTTTCATACAGTCAGATATACCTCTTTAAATTTATAAAATAACAATTAGTGGACCAGCAATAACAAATAGCAATTAACAAGACTGCACACATGACAAAAAGACAAATGTTTTAATAGACTAATAAATCTGTACCTCAGAGGCATAAAAAAGTAACTCCACTTTTTATAAAAATACGTTTTCATACACCATTACAAACGCAAGAACCATTTCTTCGCAACGGTATAGAGCATTTTATCCTACATTGCTTAGAAAATTTCTTAAATACCATTGGATATCACATTAAATCCACAAACATTATCAAGGTAAAGAACCTCAAATAAAACAAAAAAGACGACATTACTTACCTCTAAGCGCAGCGCGAATTTAATATTTTTCATTGGATCACCTCTGAACAACGAAACGCGCCGCATTCGCCCCGAGCTCGGTGCGTTTAAAATGTAACGCATTTTTGCCTTTCCTATAAAATTTGTATTTTGTCGATTAATGCTGGATGCCTCTGAGGCACAGAAATGTAATAAGGTACATTCTGTTTCTCCTTATTTATCAGATAACAATTCTATTATGGCTTTAATTTGCAGTGATTTATATTTCTTTTTTTAATGATAGTGCGTGACAAGACGAGCAAATCAGGTGCCTGATGGTAAGCATCATGATTGCCCATATCAGACACAGTGCCACCTAGTGTATTGTAAAGTTCAAAATTCTGCGCGACATTGCACTGCGCCTGTCACCCTGAGATATGAGTTGTTGAATCTCGTCATGCCCAGAAAATTCGCTGGTTACATTGCCCTTCAGACCGGAACACAGTAATCTTTGCACATTACTGCTTGGCGGGTGTATAACTTGCAAAGGTGTGGTACTTCCCCAGGCGGCCCCCAGCAAAAGAGGCCTAACTACAAAAAAGAAGTAAAAAAAAAAAGAAGAAAAAAGAGTACCTATTTTAATTTTCAGTGAATTTCTATATTGTGTTTCTATATCTGCATAGATTAACAAAAAAAGATTGTTTACACGTTCCGCCATATAAGTAAAACATACAACATAATATACATACCTTGTTTCACCTACTTAAACTTTTCCTCATACCCAAATGCCTGTTTGTGCAGTTCGATGACCAGATAACTGGCAGTAAATATTATGGCACGTGACATATTGCCTTACTTTCCCCTACTTTGGGCACTTATACCCGATGACCCCAGCAGAACTTTGACTGGATTGCATTCAGTTTGGGCGACCTAATTAATTAGATGTCCTTTCCTGATCCCTACTTATTTGTAAGAAGGTACTTATAGGAACTATAATAAAGAAAACAAATAAGTTGACTAGCAATTTATTTAATTAAAAGCTTTCTGTACATAAAATAACAAGATATGCTTATAATGTTAGGAGCATTTTCGTTGTAGGTCCTACTTAAAACAAAGTTAAAGTACGATTAAGGTGTCATTCGGTGGCTGACTCCATGTGGCGACTGCAAGCACTGGAGAGTCTATCAGATCGCCTAGATGTATTTGGTCAAGTTACAAATTTTCATATAAACACAACACATGAAACCAGTCATTACATGCAGTCGACCGCAGAGTGACACCTTAAAGCAGCTAATTAAAATGGAATGTTCAATGTTCAGGTCTAGACATATCCTCGTTTGTTCTTGGCCTACAATACTGGAGCAGGCAATTTCTTTTAAGTATAAGATTATATTAACATTCAGTCCTCTTAGGTACTTGCTTATAAGTCAACACTCCTATAAAAACATAACAACACGTAACAGTCACAAAATTAACTGATCTTCTTAAGGTGCTTCAACAAACTAGGCGTCACAAACGTGGGCACCCAACTGAGGTTAAAAGTCAAGAAATAATGATAATAAGCTAACCAAAAATAAAACACACCGATCGCGCAATACACTGAAGTTATCATTAATGGTAAGAACGGCAAACTCTTATCTAATCCCCATGCTATATGGAAAACATTCTCAAATAAACATAACAATAATAAACCGTAAAGATACAACGATTCCAAGTAGTTCAGCATTGGTAACCGCATCATAGGTCTCAGTTTTACTTTTTTGCTGACGGTAACTTCATATAAAGATGGAATATTCCCGAATGCAATAGACACGTGGGTTAGTAGAAGTAATAGTTTGATACCGAGTAAGCTCTTCGGGTAGAGTAAAGGGAAGAGAGAGTAATGACCCACTGTTGACAGGAATAGGAACAGTTTGGCATCGACGTCGCCTAGGACTGCCATGAAACTGAAACAGAAGAAAGGTAACATATATATCCACTTTAAAAATTATGTTTTAGCTATAAAAATAATGTTTTAGCCATAACAATAATTGGATGAACTATAAAATAATGGTTTCCACTTTAAAGTTCACTCGATGTTAGGTTTAGGTTTGTCTAGTGAACACAACGCGCGAGCCGAGCGAGCGAGGTAAGCATATCGGCGTGCCGCGGTAGCGGCCGTCGAAGCGCCAGATCCAATTCTGCAATGTTATAGAGTTCAGAGCAAGCCGACTTCTGTAGTTTCGTCTTGTGACTATTGAGGTTTTCGGCACAGTTATAGTGCATACCATTATTTATGTAGTTCATTAAATTAATTATGAAATTAAGCATATTTATAGCGGAAACCATTATTTTTATATGTAGCTAAAACATTATTTTTGTAGTTAATATGGGCTACGATGTATTTATAGTGCGGTATCGCTGCTTTCATCTCGTGCTATTAGATAATCCTAAACCAAAATAGCATGGTTATGATTTAAACGATCGGACGCGGTGATCGAGGTAAGTTTAGATTTCGATAAACAAAAAAATTATTAACCTTTGGCTTAAGACTATCAGCAACACAATAAAGTACAATTAAGTGTTTGTACACCTTACAGAGTTATCTATCTACCTTTCTACAAGGATCTCATTACACAGTGGACAAAATCCATTTTCATTTGGTCTATTGCAAAATATTGAAAATTGTGGGGAAGAAAATAGTATGGACAATTTTTCTCTTTTATTGTATTGTATAGTGTATCCCTACGGAGTATATATTGAGTAGAAATATTAATATTGCTTACCTCAATGGTATCAAAGTTAGTAAAATAGCTTTCTCGTGGACGTGCCAACTGAACATAAATGAGCATGTTGCACATACTATCATACACCTAGAACATAATATAACCAAACTGTATTAAATATTAAAATAAATTATGTTTATGAAGAAAAATAAGTTTAAGGATTATGTAGAACTATATATTATCTACGTTTCATAATCAATGAGTATAATTTTATTACAAATGCAAAATTATTTCTGTCTCTCTGTTACTTTCACACCTAAACTACTGAACCAATTTTAATGTTTTTTGTATAGAGGACCTTGGAGTATTCTACAGCATAGGATTCTTTTAATATTTCATTTTTGTTTTTTTTTTTAATATTTTCAGGTTGCATCCGTGCAAACTGTGGAATGATCTCCCTGGTGTGGTCTTCCCGTTGAGCTACCACATGGGACTTTTCAAAAGGAGAGTGAATAAAGTGTTGAAGGATCGAAGGATAATGGCTACCCCCTGGTGTTGCAGGTATCCAATTGGTGGCGGTTACCGCGAGCCATGTGGCGGCCCCTCTGCTTGTTTGCCACCTATGGCATAAAAAATTTAAAAATTCCAATATACCCACCGGAGCGATACCTACGCGGGTGAAACCATGGGGTACGCTGCAGGTCATAAATTTAGCAGTAGGTCATAAATTTTTGCGCATAGTGCATAGTAATATTATATTATTATTTACCTCACAAAACTCATAGGTCTATACCGTCGATCAGCGCACAAATTCCACAGTTTATAAAGCGCTGGCAACATCGAGAATATAGTCAAAAGCATGGTGAAACCGGGCGTGATGGAAGGCAGCACTGTATGGTCATACTCTTGTACGAGGCCTCCTGTCATAGCCGCTTCTACTTTAGTTATGTTGAATCCAAATTTTGGCACTAAAATTTTGAAAACTGCTTTTACGTGAAAGTCATTGTAGGTACAGACAACCTTAAGACGCTTTAGGGTATGCTTTCGCAAAGGTTATGCAGTGACACAGCATAAAAGCCGGCCCCACCCACGTGACATGACATGTTTGAAGACTGACCGACCGAATAAAGTTAGCTGATTTCTCTCGCAACACAGAATTTGTTTTCGTACTCTAAAATCATGAATCTGTTTTGCACTAATAGGTCCATAATTTGATATGTGTAGGGATTTTGGGCAAGGTTCCACAGAGTGTACCTAGTGAAGTTACATATTGCATGATAGTGCACATTCAAATAATTTTGTAGTCAGTTTTTAAAATTATTCGATTCGAACACATATTTTTTGAATGAGATATCCTCGCGCTAAAAACATTTATTATTTACCTAGGGTGGTTACAAGTTGGGTGTTTCTTGGAAAAAATAAATAAATAAAAAAAACTCAGTCGAAACGTTGAGGTAAATAATAAATGTTTTTAGCGCGATTAAGTCCCGCCTCATTCATAAAATAATTATAGTCAGTACTACCACAACATATATTTATAATGAAATTTTATCATTAACATTTTTATAGACTAAGCGGTCTAATCTAATCAATGTCGATATGAATTCTTATCATAACATTAGACTTGTCGGTAGGTAGAATGCGAAATGCATCACCAATAGATAAACACAAACGCCCCCTATATGCGTTAGATAGATGGGATAGAAGAATTTAGCCGATGACTAGTGCCTCCACGGTACATCAAGTGGTAGAGTGCCCACCTGGAGCTGAATAGTGCGGAGGGTGCGTGGTTTGAATTCCGCCCGTGGGTGAAATTTCATATTGTTCATTTCATTCATGTGAAATTTTAATAATTTTAATTGCATTGTTAATTTGTTTTATTTCAAATTAGATTTCATTTTAATGATAATTCAATTTAATAGTAATATAATTTTTATAATTTATTTTATGTAGGTAATTTTAATTTTATGTACTTTAATTTTGTTTGTAATAATTTTAATTGAATATGACTGTGAATGGTCGAAATAAATAATTTTTGATTTTGTTGATAATGTAATTTATTTTATTATTCAAAATTACGTCAGATTCCTTGTTAAACCAATTTTAAATGTTACTAGGACGTTAGTGACATTCATCATCATCATCTTTTTTTGTAACAAGACGAGCAAATCAGGTGCCTGATGGTAAGCATCATGATTGCCCATATCAGACACAGTGCCCCCCAGTGTTTTAAAATTTAAAATTCTGCGTGGCACTGCACTGCGCCTGTCACCCTGAGATATGAGTTGGTGAATCTCATCATGCCCAGTAATTTCGCTGGTAACATTGCCCTTCATACCGGAACACAGTAATGTTTGCACATTACTGCTTGGCGGATGAATAACTGGCAAAGGTGTGGTACTTCCCCAGGCGGCCCCCTGCAAAAGAGGCCTACCACATCATAGCCGTAGGGAGTCCACGGCTGAACATAGGCCTTCTCATATGGGAGGGGGCTTGCCTATACTCGCCAACCTTGGCATGCGGATTGTCGAGCGCTATTTGATGGTTTTTACGCTAAGGCCTGAATTTTACTAAGGTACATACATGAGTATTGTAGCACTTTGTCCCCCATGTTGTACATAGCCCAGAAATTAGGAGCCCAATATGCATGACATAAACCTCTTTTGAAGGGGAACAGCCTTGAAAGTATCTGAAAATTTTAAATGAAATCATCATCATCATCATCATCATCATCACTGCATCCAACGTGATCCTGCTGTCTTTATTAGATCGTCCGTCCACCTTGTGGGTGGAGGACGTCCTAATAAACCTACGCTTATCGGTATAATATGGTCTCCATACTTTACAGCCCCATCAGCCATCAGTTCTATATGCTATGTGCCCTGTCCATTGCCACTTCAACTTACTGATCCTCAGCAGGCATTCATTTATAAATATCAAAACGGGACTTAATAGAATGACTTAATAGAATGATAATAGAATAGAATGAATATATTTATTACCTATTTATTGCTCCTACACATCGTGCATGTATAAATTAAAATTTGTTACCAAGATGACACTTTAGCAAGTCAATCAAGATAATTAATAATGGATTTTAGAACAGTACAAAAAGAACGCACAAGACACTTTGAGAGTTTAATTTTTATACTTAGATAAAACAGTTTTGAAAGATAAAATCCCATACATACACATAGCTATAATACATATATTAATATAAATTATAGCAAGACGGATTAAGATATGTGTTCTGTATAAATATTCGACTGTCCACATATGCAGCTATAATATATATTTCTATGTCGTCATCAACATATAATATAATATATATCAATGAAATGAAGGCTAATATTTATATTATATTAATATTTGTAAAGTATTCGTAAAGTTATAGCATCGTCTCCATGTGTGGTAGCTTGCTTTATTTTATAGGATGTTATAATATTAATATATATATTATAGCTACATGTGTGATGGGCTCAATAAAGTAGGCTCTCCAAAGCTCGCTCCAAAGCTTGGCAAGTAGTTTCTTAACTAAGCATATTGTTACTAAAACCACTAACTTACCTGTGGTATATGATTGACAAAGGGTCCAAATGAGGCCAATGCGACAGAACCCACCACAAAGCCCAATTTAAATAGGTTTTCAATAGAGAATGAGCTCCAATGTGTGTGTTTACCATCCACTGAAGCTACCACAAAGCAGTAAGCTCTGAAGAAATATACCACATACACAGGGGCTATGTAAAGGAATATGTGCTTGAAGTTCAATAGCATAGCAAACCAAAAAGCCCCTTGAAGGTAATTTGCCTGAAATTAAACCACTGTTATTAGTTGTTTATCATCTTCCTGTCCTTATCCCACTTTAGGTGGGGTCTGTACAGCACATCTTTGTATTATTCTTATTAGTAATAATTATCTGTGAAAGTATCTGTGTGTGTCCTTTGGGAAAAAGCTGTGATGTTATATTAAAGAAAAGAATCTCCATCATGCGAATTGGTGCGGAAGGTGCGAATTCAGATCACACTTGTGGGTGAAATTTTTCTTCCCATATGGAATACCATATCTAGATCTAGACTAGTTGTAAACAGCTGGCATCCAGCATTTTCTTTATTATAGGTTTTACGGTCTTGCTGATCTCACAGTCTCCTTTTGAGAAACTTACAGCCCCATTGACAATATATAATTCTTTTGAACTAGCAGTGGCCAGGCCATTGCCACTCCAACTTACTAATCCGCTGGGCTATGTCTAAAGAGAGCTTATAAAAATACTCACTCTAATAGTATGGGATATAGAGATCAAAAGAATCCCATACATAAATCCATTGTACTGAAAATGTATGTGGTCTACCATCAATAGTCCAGGGTTAGTTACTAACAGAATGAAAGCAAGCTGTTCTCCACGGCTTAAAAGAGTTGTACACCTGGAAAAATATTAAAATAATTTGCTGGATCCTGGGATTTTACCTGTTGAAAAGGTATTTTAATTCTGTTAACGCTTTAACACAATTACTGCAGATGTGGTTTTTTTTTATGTTTTAAAAGCTATTAAAACACACAGTTGTATTTGCAGGAGGGTAATCGTGCCTGGCGTGTGTAGCCGCACTTGCATTGCATATAAAATAAAAACACAATTTATGTGTTTTCAACAGTAATTGTGTTAACACATAAATGTGTTTAGTATTTTTTTAAATTCAACTAACATGCAGAAATTTACCTACATCCTGCATTTTTTGAGATGATACACCTAGTATTGTTTGATATTCTATATTTTACAACACAACAAATATTTGTAACTTACTGCAGTTGAAAAATTTTCTAACATCAAGTTCAATCTAGTAGTGTTGCTATTTCTTTAATACAAATATAGATATTAAAAGATAAATATCTTCTCTTTTTATTAGTCTTTAATTATACTATATTATAATTGTAGCATCCATGGTCCAGCAGGAATATGCCCGGCTTTAAATCTGGACTCCCTGGATCGTATCTCACCATGTGGACTTTTCACCTGGGTGCTACCATGTTTCAGATGGCATGTTAAACTGTAGGTCCTGGCTGTTTTCTATAAGATATGTAGGGGGCAGTCATTAGGTCATGTCGGAGGCCTTGTAGGAATATTAGCGACCTGAAACTCTGAAAATATGGGTTGTCCACATACCCAGTATGAATTGACTCAAGTAGTGTAACTGGGGTAACCCATTCTGTTAGAGTATAAATTTAAATTATTTACTATTTAAACCAGAATATAATATTACGCTCCCCCGCTTACATTGCTAGTCAGCTCTGTCAACTTACCAAGTTACACCGAGAATATAAATAAAATCCAAGCATATAAGTGAGAGTTTTTGGAACAGTATTGTCATATCAGATTCATAGTTCAAATTTGTTAACTCCAGCATCTTAGGGTCGAAGTATTGTGCGACAAACGATAGCCCATACTCCAACCACGCGAAAAACGGGGGATAGTCCAGGGTCCATTCGGAGGCCGCATCATAATACCACTTATCTATCGGAAGATTGAATGTTATGGCAAGCCAGTTGCGGTGAACTTCAAAGTCTGTAGAGTGACTGAAATTAAGCACGGATTATTAAAAAAAAGTTAAATTGAGAAGGACTAACCATATACCTACGTGTACATTAAAGTTGGGTTACTTACTACACCGGCACGAATAATAATTTGATAGCAGTAACTGCGGCCACGATATGGAAGTACATTGCTGTAAATATTGCGGTTGTTTCGGTAGAAGGTATATTAACTAAAAACACTGTAACACTGCACTCATTTTTATATTTCGTTGGCAACACGCCATTTATATCAATAATATTTATCTAATTATATTGTATCTAGATATTTAATTAAATTAAATTTTTAAATCCATAAAAATTACAACGTTCCTCTTTGTTCTGTGTTTCAGTATATCTCCACAGATCACTATAATTAGATATCTCACAGAACAGAGAGGAAATGGTATATCTGTGCAGTATATATAAAGTACTCTGTGGTTCTGTGATCACAACCACAGAACAGAGAGATCACAACTATCATAGATAATCAATATGATAGTGATCTATTTGTCAAATGTCATTAACAATTTTGTGGCTTGTGAAAGTGTTTTTAACACCACAACTTTGCCAATATCACGTTGGGAGATTGGACATCAAACGATGGAAATTAACCAATAAGTGTTTTTGAATTTTGAACACAATCAACAATCATATTATATATTCTATAGCATGATACTAAACTATTATAATATGATTTAATAAAGGAGATATGAGTTTTATTTCAATATTTTTTGTAGTGTTGCTACACTACAAAAAATATTGAAATAAAACTCATATCTCCTTTATTAAATCATAAACTATTTACTAAGAATATTGAATATACAACTAATTACAATCTATACACAAAGCTATATAACATATTACGAATACACATTAATTAATATAATACATAATATTAAGTTTATACTTATAATTTTATTTTATTAACTTTAATATATCTACACAATAGTCTAATAAATGGTGAAAAAACCAAGGATAAGAGGAATTTAAAGGAGACAGGACGAGGGATATCAGAAGGAATAACATCATATAGAGAAAACTGTTGCTTTGGACAAGAAAAAAAGATATGGTCCACATTTCCATAATCTAAACCACACTCGCATATGGAATGGTCTCTTATTCTTAGTTTAGCCAAAAAGACAGGGGTACACGAGTGATTCAAGCATAACCGGCAGATCGTTGAAGTAGTAACTTTATCTGCCCCTTGGAATTTTGAAAACCAGGGTTTATGAGGGATATCTGGCTGAATATCACCATAAAATTTGCCTTTTATGCACTTTGAAATTTGCCACTGTTTTGACCAGGCTTCATATAATTTGGGATTAAAAGTGGCACAGACGTCATGAGAATAAACATGAGGATGAACCAGAGAACCAGTAAGAGCAGCGTTCCTGGCACATGAGTCCGCTGACTCATTCCCCAGGATACCCATGTGGCCAGGAATCCATGCAAGGATAATACTAATTCCAAGCCTATGACATTGAAGAAGGGAGTCTCTTATTCTGAGAATTATGGGAAATCTGGACTTAGAACGGAATTGATTGGAGAGAATAGCTTGCAAGCAGCTTGCGGAGTCCGAGAAAATTATGCAATGACTTAAATTGTGTGACTTTATAAACAGTATAGCTTCCAGGATAGCAATAGCTTCTCCCGTGAAAACAGAAGTAAGAGGAGGGCATTTGTAGCTTAGAATGATCCTAGATGATGGAATCCAAACCGCCGCACCAACTGGCTCATCAGAGGACTTGGAGGCATCCGTAAAAAATAAAACCCAATCCTTATACTCAAATTGAATATTATTTATAAATACACTATTAGCCTCTACCGTGTTCTTATTAATACCAAAATCAAGCATTATATTAGGCTCGAACGTAAGTGCTTCAAACGGCGTGGAGTATAATGGCATTATAGAGCACTGGTGTAATGGATTTGGTAGACGAGTTAGATGAAGATAGCTGCGAAGAAGATCAGGAAGTAATTGGGGTTGACGGGGTCCATATAAATCAGACAATAAATCCAATTTTTGAATAAGGATGTGGTTAGAATTTTGTAACAGTTTGCAAACGAATCTATTGCATAGATACTGCCTGCGGAGGGAGAGAGGAGGTTCCACGCACTCCACTTGCATTGCGTTGATGGGGGACGACTTCATCGCCCCCAGAATTATCCGCAAGGACTTGGACTGGACCTTCTCAATCTCACGGCAGGCAGACCTATTGCTCAGGATAAACGATCCGTAATCTATGTGACTACGGACAATCGCATTATAAAGAAGCTTTTGTGTATATGGATGAGCACCCCACCAGACACCAGAAAGAGATCTAAGAATGTTTATATTGCTCTCACATTTCTTAACTACATAATTGGAGTGAGTGGATCCTGACAATTTGCGATCAAGCCATATACCTAGGAATTTAACTTCATTCTGTAGAGGGATTAACTGATTATTAATTTTGATCAATGCAGGAGGAATGAATCGCTTTGTTGAGAATGTAACTACACTGCTTTTAGAAGCTGAAAGGGATAGACCATGATCTAGGAGCCAGTCATGAAGATAGCTGAGGGCTGAGTTCAAACTTTTTTCGGCTTCTTCTATGGACTTGTCGGATACATAAAGAACCAAGTCATCCGCATATTGCAAAATATTGCAAAAGGGAAGAACGGTCAGTTCTAAGTCGAACGTATAAAGGGCATAAAGTAAAGGGCTTAGCACTGACCCTCGCGGTAAACCTTTCCAGCAAGTTCGAGAAGGAAGAAAAGTATTTTGATTTTTTATAATAATTGATCTTTCCATTAATAAATTACATACGAAACGGATTACTTTCTCTGGAACTCCTAACCGAGTAAGTTTATTTCTCAGTAAGGGAAGTAAGACATTATCGTAAGCAGAAGAAACATCTAGAAAAGCGCCCACAAGGAATTCCTTTTTAAGGTATGATATCCGGATATCAGAAGTAAGAATACTTAAACTGTCCATAGTGCTCATGCCTTTTCTAAAACCAAATTGAGTTTTAGCCAACAAGCTTCTGTTTTCAATAAACCACTCAAGACGATGTTTAATCATATGTTCTGCAACCTTGGCTAAACATGAAGATAACGCGATTGGCCTATAACTATTTGGATCTGAGGCATTTTTACCTGGCTTTACAATGGGAATAATTACCTGGGTTTTCCAAGGTTGTGGAACCTCACCATATTCAAAAACACCATTAATGAGACCCAAATAATATTCTTTACATTTCTTGGAAGAATTCTTTAAGAAAGAATACGGAATACCATCTATGCCTGGGGAAGAATCCACCAAACCATCGAGAGCCAACTGAAGTTCTATAAATGAGAAAGGAGAGTCAAAGGTATTGAGGCTAGGAAGGAAACGGGGTGCCGGAACAAGACAGTCTATATTTGGAACAGAAGGGGGGGTCATTTTATCAGCAAATCCTCCAACCCACGATGAGGGGTCATGCATATATATGTTAGGGACAGTACATGAGCCTCTGAATCGTTTTATCATTTTCCAGACCAGAGAGGGTGGAGTTCTAGGAGACAGCAGCGAACAGAATTTTTTCCAACCATCCCTCTTTTTTTTGGACAAAATTCGCCTTGTCTTCGCAGCTACCTTCTTATAGGTTATAAAGTTAGCCCTTGTCATGACCAAATTGTAATCCTCCTCAGCTTTTTTCCTTGCTATAACGGCAGCAGAGCATTCAGAGTCCCACCAAGGGGTTGAAACTTTAAATTGAAAAGGCTTTTTCAAGGGGAAATACTCATCTGCACTAGAAATAATAGCGTCCACAAAATTAGCATAACATTGATCTATGTTCATTGGGTCACATATTGGCAAATTATCTATCTTGTTATCAACAGAAGTAGAATATGAAGACCAGTCAACATTAGATAACCTATATTTAAGGGTGGGACAAAAACTCACTGAAGGAGTTACCCTATCAGAAATGGTGATGAGGATAGGAAAGTGATCACTCCCATACGTGAAGGGAAGGACATTCCAGGACAGGAGAGGGGAAAGAGTAGGAGAACATATGGTAATGTCTACAGCACTTTGAGGGTTTTGGGAGGGAAGAACCCTACGGGTAGGGGAGCCATTATTTATGACGCAAAGATTTGCCTCATCAAATATTTCAAGCAGGGAAAGAGCGAATAGATCGTTATGGTTGGAACCCCAAAGAAAATGGTGTGCATTAAAATCGCCCATAATTATGATAGGGGGAGGAACAGAAAATATTACATGCAGCATATCCGGGATGAATCTTGATTGTGGATGTGGAATATATACAGATATAAAAGATATGTCAAAAGCTCTTATTGCTACGATATTAAGTTCCGGAGGAAAAGGGGGTAAAGAAATTTGAGAAAAAGGAAGACAACGCCTCACAAGTAAAGCGCAGCCTGCATAACCGTCAGCCCTGTCATCCCGGAGGCAGGCGAAGCCTGGAACCCGGAAACGGGACCCAGGCACAAGCCATGTCTCCGCAATGGCAATGACTGACGGTTTGTGTTGATTAATGAGATACAGGAGCTCAGGCTTCCTGCGTCGAATGCTTTTTGTATTCCATTGAATCAGAACCAGACCCATGATTAAGAATTGAAAAAAATTCTGAATGTTTGCTGGCAACGTTGGACGGTAGATTGGTGTTATTGTGGGAAACAATGGAAATGATTACGGACAGTAATAAGTCGAGAAGTTTGCCATTTTGAACAGAATCAGAAGAAATAGCCAGAGAAGAAGATGGATTGGCAGCCAATAAGGCAACACCATTTGGGGAGGAGGATGGTATTTCAGCTACTATAGCCTGATGAGCCTGTCTATTGTAAGATTTTCCTAGAGGAACTCTAGGGCGAGGGGTTGAAATTACAGTTTTTGAGTAACTGGTAGACTGCTGTTGGGAATAGGATTGGCTAGGTTGAGAGGGAGAAAAGGAAGAAGAGGAACAGCTAGCTTGGGATACTTCAGAATATGGTTTCCTTACCCTGGGGTAACGCGCTGCCGCATCCTCATAGGAGAGGCTATCCTGCGACATCAAGATTTTGATAGCCTCCTGTCTCCCCCGCTCGGGGCAGTCTTTGCTATTAGCAAAGTGGCTACCCGAACAGTGGAGACAAGACGCCACCGATTCCTCCACGCCGCAGGAGTCTCCCGTATGAGGCTGCGCACAGCGGAAACAGCGAGGTTTTGATCTACATTGCGCTTTGACATGTCCAAATCTGCAACATTGTAAACACTGGATAGTAGAAATATCCTACTATATATATGGCTCCACAGGCAGCGAAGAATAAAAACAGAATATCCTCTGAGGCAAAACCTGACCATGAAAAGTGATTACAACGGTTTGCGTTGGGATCCATGATGTATTGTTTGCTATATTCACTTTTCGATTTAATCTTCTTGCCTTCATAACGTCACCTACCCCCTTGGGTAGGACAACAGATGCCACAAAGTCCTCCATCGCCAAGTCAGTTGGCACATTACGGACGATTCCCATTTTGGTTATGTTGTAAGAAGGAATATTAGCTGCATACTTGTATGCACTTAAAATTGGATTATCCAAAAACTTATTCGCGTCTGAGCCAGTTTTAAACTCTACTGAAATTTTGTTTCTACCCACCTTTTTAACACCATCGGGGCAGATATTATGAATTTTATTCAAATGAAGAAATTGGCCAAATTTTAGTGGTTTTAAGACCACTCCAGAGGAGGGGTCTGGATCAGAGTGAGACACATGCACAATGAAGGGTCCATTATCGATATCTGTATATGCTTTTATTCCCAAAATGTAGCAGGGATGGGTATATAAGTTTTGTGTGGAGGCACCTAACAAATCCTTGTTATATACGGCTTTTTTAGCCGCATCGTCATTAAGAGGGACCTCAGACCGTCTTTTTAGGCCCGATCCCATAGGAATGTCCGGCGGATCCGGCGGCCGGTCAGGAGGAATCAATTCCATTAACGGTTCCTGGGGTTTTTTACTTAAACTAGTCCCTATACTATGATACAATAAAAAATAACTAACTAAAATATGTACAACTACAGACTTACTATATTACAATGCCTAGGCCTAAGTACAATTTTTACCACTATTGAATGTTGATTAGTTGAATCACAAGATATTAAAAAATATTTTTTCCGAAAATATTTTCTCTTAAACGTGTGACACCTATCAACCCTCTTTTGTTTTTTTTTCAATATCTTCTCATGTCATTATCAGATAAATAGTGTCGTGTGAATGTGTCAACTGCCACTGCCACGATATTATCATAGATACACAAACGTCATAATTTTTTAATTATTTTTTTTTTTTTTTTTTTCTTTTGCATGTTAGCAACACACGGCTTGTGTATTTTGCCACTAGTATGTAGTAAAAAGGAGGAAACATTTATCGCGAAAAAATAAATAAATCTAAGTTCGAATAAATTTGGAAAGGATTAAGGATCAGGAGAATAAGCATATTATAGTCATTAAATATAATTATATAAATATACATACATAATATTTAAATTTTAATATCATTCATTATAATAAAATTAGCTAATAATTTATATATTGAAGGATTTAGAGATGATAACAAAAGATTTATGTTAGTCGGAAGTGGTATGTCCATGGATATCAATTGAGTATATAGCCAGGAATGGTCGTGATTGGGGCAGGAAAAGAAAATGTGATTCAAATCCCCGACGTCCAAGCCACATTGACAATATGCACTGTCTACAATGCGTAATCTGGCGAGATGAGCAGGAGTACACGTATGGCCAAGCCGCATTCTGATAAGAACTGATGTGGATATCTTATTAAGCTTAAAACGGAAGAACCATGGCTTACACGGAATATCAGGTTGGATACAGCTATAAAACTTTCCCTTTGATTTCTTCGTTTCTTCCCAGATTGAATTCCAGGAAGAAACGAGGAATGTTTTGGATAGGGTGGTTAAATCACAGCAATAGTTAATATATGGATACACATCACCACATTGCACCGCCTCATTCGCCAGTCTATCTGCAAGTTCATTTCCCTTTATGCCACAATGGCTGGGAATCCATGCAAAACATACAGATAGACCCTCATTTCTACATCGAAGCAACTTAATTCTGATTTGAAGTAACAATGGATGATGAGAGGTAAATTTAAAAGGAAATTTATTTAGCGCTTGCAAAGAACTTAATGAATCGGTGAAAACAACACATTTTTTCAATTTCATTAATAACGTGTAATCCACAGCTGCGAGGATGCCAAAACATTCACCAGTGAAAACTGTTGACTCTGGTGGACACTTAATTTTCTGTACAATATTAAATTGTGGATGGTAAACCCCAACACCTACACATTCTGATGCAGAATGTTTTGAAGCGTCAGTATAAATATGATGCCATTGCCGCCAGTGTTCATCTACAGCAGCGCTAAAATTACTATTTGCTCCATAATCATGTCGGTCAATATCGAGGTTGAAATATATATCAGGGCTAAGTATCAGAGAATCAAAGGAACTTGTAAATATGGGTAGACTAGAAGATTGGAATATAGGTGCATCCAAAGACTGAAATCTGCGAATACTTGTAACTAAACATGGAGGATTTTTATGTCTCCAATAAGATAAGGTAGAGTAAAATTCAGACAAAAGTTGAAGTTTTGGTAAAAGTATATGAGAAGATGTGTGTAAGATACGGCAAAATAATCTATCAGATAAAAATTGACGTCTTATGTTTAAGGGAGGATCACCGCATTCAACTTGCAGGGCATTAATAGGACTGGATTTCATCGCACCAGAGATAATTCTAAGAGCTTTAGATTGAATTTTATCTAACTTCTTAAAAGCAGAGACATTACCAGGTTCCAGCAAGAAAGTTCCGTAATCCAAAACACTTCTTATGAGAGCATTGTATATTAACTTAAGAGAAAATGGGTGAGCACCCCACCAAACTCCTGTAAGACATCTAAGCATGTTAAGTAATCCCTCACATTTGGCGACTAAGTAATCGCAATGAGGAATACCGGTCAATTTAGAATCTAAAATCACTCCTAGAAATTTTGTTTCGTTTCGGATCGGCAGAATATGTTTATCGTATTGAACATTAATGTGCTCAAGCGTACGCCGCCTAGTGAAAAGAACAACAGAGCTTTTTGAAGGCGATAGGCTTAATCCGTTTGTATCTAACCAAACCTTTAACAGTTTTAGCGAGTTAGTTAGCTGAATGTTGAGTGATTCAACAAAATAGTCTGAAGAATATATGACCAGATCATCTGCATATTGTAAAATGTCAACCGAGTTATTTAAAGAAGACTCTAAATCCGATGTGTATATGTTATAAAGTATCGGACTAAGTACTGAGCCTTGCGGCAAACCTTTCCATAGAACTCTCGATCGATTGGTATAACAATCTAAGCCTATAGATCTCCCAGCAAAGAGGCTAAAGATAAAATTACAAAGTATTTCCGGAATATTTAACTTTAACAATTTGTTTCTGAGATTTGAAAGAACCACATTATCGTACGCAGATTCTATATCTAAGAAAACTGCTAAAACCGATTTATTGTTAGAAAAAGCCAAGCGAATGTCTGTAGTCAAAACACTAACGCTATCCACAGTACTCCTGCCTTTGCGAAAGCCGAATTGTGATTGCGGAAGTATACCCTTGCTTTCTACCAGCCACTCAAGTCGGTTTTTAACTAAATGTTCCGCCACTTTAACAATAACCGGAGAAAGAGCAATAGGTCGATAGGAAGAAGCTATTGATGGATCTTTACTAGGTTTCAATATTGGAATGATCTGTTGTGATTTCCAGGATGAAGGAATCTTACCTGTTAACATGACGGAATTAATTAAGTTTAAATAATAGTCTAAAGCACTATCACCCAGATTAACAAAATAGGAATAAGGAATACCATCCTCCCCAGGGGCCGTATCTCTAATATTAGAAAGAATTCCCTTTAATTCACTCGTTGTAAATGGCGAACAAAGCGTATACTGGTTATTATGTATTTGCAACGGCAACCCCTGATATACAATAAGATCCTTTTCAGGAACTGTAGGAGGAGCCAGACGGTCCAAATAACTATTAGCTAATTCTTGAGGCAATGTGGTACGCGATACAGAACTAATGCCCGACCTAAAACGTCTAATATTGTTCCACACAATAGATGAGTTTGTTTGGGGAGATATCGATAGGCAAAAGTTTCTCCAACCTTGAAATTTTTTCTCTTTCAGCAGTTTACGTGCAGCTTCAGTAGCCTCAGTTAAAATCTTTAGATTCTCATCTGTCATTTCAATGCTATAGTAGTACTCTGCCAATTTTCTTTTATTTACTACCGCGGTACACTCATGATCCCACCATGGGGGTGAAGGAATACTTGCGGAATGAGCTTTCCTTACAGGAAATGTGGCATCAGCCACTTCGATAATCATATTTGTAAAAGCATCAGCGCATAATATTGTGGAACCTTGGTTGATCTGTGGCAGAGTTGTAATCCTTTTTTCTATTTCGCACTTAAATGTACTCCAATCAGCGTTATTTAGTTGGTGTTTAAAGCGTAACTTGCGGGGAACCCTCTGAAAGTCATACCTCATATTACGTCGTCCATTATTTATATTAAAAAAGGAAAGAAGAATAGGAAAATGGTCACTACCATAAGATGAAGACATAGTAGCCCAGGAAATAGAAGAAGCAAGATTAGGCGTACAGATGGAAAGATCAATTGCACTGATATTTTCATTGGGAGCCGTGCGGCGAGTCGGAGATCCTGTGTTCAATATGCACAGATTATGTCGATCTATTAGCTCCAAAAGTTTTTCTCCGCACGAAGATGTAATAGAGCATCCCCAAGAAACATGATGACAGTTAAAATCTCCCATGATTAGGAAAGGTTTTGGAAGAGACGAAAAAAGATCATTAAGTTCAGTAAATATATGAGATGATGAATGTGGAATATAAATTGAAACCAAACATACGTTATTCACTTGTGCAGCTACTACTGAGAAATTTTCATAAGAAGGAAGAGAAACAGAGAAGAAAGAAAGAGAATTTCTTATGAGTATGGCTACGCCGCCATACCCATCCGCTCGGCCCTCACGAAGACATGAGAAACCGGAAATCTTAAAAACAGATTCCGGCTTCAACCATGTCTCCGAGAGGGCAATGACGAACGGTTTGAATTTATTAATTATATAAATTAGTTCTGGTTTTTTGCTGATTACACTTCGGCAGTTCCACTGAACTGCCGCTGTTTGAGGGGGCGTTGTTGATAATTGATTTTGTGATTTTTTCAAGAAAGGGCGCAACGTTGGACGGTAAGGCTATATTATTTGATTTTGTCAGAAAGTTGATTAAAGCCAAAATTATATCTATGATTGACATCTCATTTTCCGAATGCATACTATTAGTTTCTGTTCTTAAAGCACAGCCATCCTGGGGAGATGGCATATTATAATCCTTTGTAAGATTCTGGTGAGCAACCTGATCATACCCTAATGATGGTTTTGGAGGAGTTCGGGGTTTAAGGAAAACAGTTTTTTTAAAAGATGTCACACCAAGATCATTAGTCCCATTAATTTTATCAATGTTCGGAGCTGAAGCCAGAACTTCTGCAAAAGATCTGGATACAGGCGGATGCAACTTAGATGCCTCCATATAAGACATGCACCGTTCGGCCATGGTTGATTTAATTTCTTACTGCCTAATAAACTCGGGACATATCTTGCTGGTAGCCAGGTGTGACCCTGAGCATGAAATACACACTATATTATCCTCATCTACTTGGCAAGTGTCGCCTGAATGGTCACCACCACATTTGAAGCAACGAGGCTTAGACCTACAATTGGTCTTCGTGTGCCCAAATCTACAGCAGTTGTAACACTGAATTGTAGGGTATGTGTACAACTCTACCGGTAATGCGTTATAGCACATGTAAACTCGTGTTGGCAAGTGTTGGCCATCAAAAGTAACAATTACTGTTTGGGTAGGTTTCCATGTTGCTACACCATCCACAACTACCTTAAAATTAATGCGTCTCACTTTAAGAATTTTACCACAACCATCAGGAACTGAAATATGTTCTATAATTTCTTCTTCATTCCATTCCTGTGGAACTCCACGGACAATACCCATGCGCGTGACATTATATGAGGGAATAAACGCCTTTAATTTGTTTTTTTCAAGATTATCATGTAGAACAAACGCATTGGCAGCCTCATAGCTTTCGAAAGAGATGGAAATCCTATTACGTCCTATTTTTTTCACCGAACCATTAACAATAGAGCGGAAAGAATTTTTTTGCAAGAATTTGCCAAAAGTCACGGGGTGCAGTGTGGTGCTGTCGTTATGAGAATCCTGGATTCTTTGAACATGCACAATATAAGGCATTACATTCGTAGATTTGTATAAATTACGCACCGTAGGCTGCGCAGGTTGGTGGACGATCGGAGCCTGGGACGACAAAACATTATTTTCCAGAGTCGAAGGAACATTAGCGGAGGGCTTCTCAGCTAACTCCAAACTCTTCCTTCTTTTATGCTTGAGAACTTTATGAACAGCTCGAGTTCTTTTAAGTGCACGTTGTGACCCAGAACAATCCGTGTCCATTCCCGACTCATTAGAATAATAAGGTGTTAAGGTCTCAGAAGAAGTGGAGACTGTCACAAAACTCCCGGGCTGGGGGACGACAGTGCCTCCCGGATCGGGAGGTTCCGACATTATGAAAATTAGAAAAAGACTTACCGACCGAAGATAACAAAGAAAAAATACACTAATAAGATAAAATAAACAATATACACAATATTTACACAACAATAACTACTCAACTGATCCAAATTAAGCTAAAATATGAATTTTCTAATAGCCAAATTGAGATCCCGTGTGAACAGGTCGCTGGTTTCCCGCCTTTTTTCAATTTAATTATTCATTGTCGAACACCGACGTAAAGATTTTATTTTTCACGTCAAAGCACCAAATAAAAAGACGAAATACGCTAGATGCATTTGCCAGTGCCAATACAATATTATTCATTTCTCGAATGCGAGTTTGTAAGGGTGGATGGATTTTTGGTATATATCTCTACTCTTTCACGCAAAAACTACTGAATAAATTGGCTTGAAACTTGGTAGCTTAGACCCTAGAATATCATATGGGTTACTTTTTTCCCGATATCCCCACGGGAATGAAGCGGATTTAACCGCGGGGCACAGTTAGTATCACAAGAGTACTTGGTTAGTATGCATATTATAAAAATTCATACATCAACTTGTTAGCGATTTTGAGGATTTATTCAAAGAAATATTAAAAAGTAACACACAAAACACTATTTATAAAACTCACTACCTACACTATTTATATTTTATATACAAAACCTTACTTATTAAATTAAATCTATTAAACCCTTGGAGGAAGGGTAGGTGGCCAGAATGCTGGCGGCATTGCCCCGTTGGATGCAGATGCTTATCCTCTGGGCAAAATACAGGCCAGCATTCTGGTCACCCGATGCCTCCACCAAGCGTTTAGCTAGCTCCTTGTACAGTTCCAGAGCGGAAGGCCCCCACGGACCCATAGTCTCTACCCCAAACGGCATAAACATGTAAACCTTGTCTAAGTTTACATACTTGTGCCGCTTGAGGTTTTCAGCCTTAAAAGCGGCTGCACCAGCCTGTGAAGTTGTTCCTGGAAGGTGGGAAGGAGCCAGAGTATCCACACATGTGGCGTCCCACACCAGGGGTTTTCCCAGCTTCCAGGGAACAAGGGTCATACCGTCGGGTCTCCTGCCGTCGTCCCTCATTAGTCCGTTGGGTTCCAACACTGATGGGGCGCCGGCACTAATAAAGGCCCGACGGATGATAACGTTCAGGCTGGCGTGTCGTGGGATGCGTCCAGCACTTCTCGAGCAGGATAATCCGTGGTGGCCGAATCGGTCTACAGATTCTCCGCAATCACAGCGGTGAGGAACTGTACAAGGAGCGCCAATCCTTAAGGATGCCGCCAATCTAAAAGTATCATTATCTAATAGGTTGCCAATATTACGGGATGGTAAAACATGGTTCAACTTGTTATAATTTTATTAAACAATTTATGAAAACATAAAAATATGTATACGATATAATTATTAAACTAGGTAAATAAGTAATAATTATAATATAACGAAATAGAACATTTATTATTATAATTTGATCACAATAAAACACTTAGAAATAGATACCCAATTGTTAGCTTATAATAATTATTAGTCACTTATTAAATATTATGTACCAGGTACACTGGTGGCAATATCAGAACATCAGAAGAGCTTGTAAAGTCTTTGTAAATATAAAAAATTATGAATATATAAATAAATTTATAGGCTTTGCCCAAAGAATAAGCATCTCTGCATCCAATGGGGCATTTTTCCCCTCAGCAGATCTCTCTGTTCAGATAGTTTTTAATACCATAATATTTAAATGTAGTTTTTTGTAAATGTAATGTTACATTAGCTTTGAATTTGTTGAGTAAAATGATATTTTATCTCCTTATTACACATCTCCTTTGTGGCGATTATGGTCAGACTACATTTATTAATTTTGTAGTTGTAGGTCTACTTTGTTGTACTAAATATTAATATGTTTGACTCACTACAACTTATTTTAAAAAAGTTATAAAATTAAATAATCATTATTTTCATTTATTAGATCTTACACTTTAGGCGATCTTTATATCTTTGTCATTCATTACAAAATCCAAAGAAATCATTAAACATTTGAGAAAAGCCATGATGCATCATGTATTTGGAAAATTCACTCAAATTAGAATGTTTGTGTGTCGCCGCTGTGAAGTTTAACTCTTCAAAATTATGAAATCTCCTCTCCTTTGATTCATCATTGGTCTCAAATGTTTCAGTTTTTCTTATCATTATTTTTTTCCAGCACATACTCTTAATATCTCTCCACCATTCATTGCAAGCACTCTCATCACCCTCAATACAAATGACTCCCGGTTTTCCAGACAAGCAAAATCCTGTCAGGTGCAATGCTTTAGCTAATTTTTGAATCTCTTCTCTCTTTTTCTTGTTGTAAATATGATGGGAATAAATCCAAACACGAGTGAACTTCTCTTCCTTGGATTTATTGTCATCATTTAATAATATCTGTGCTGTTGCAACATTTTGGTGTGAAGCATAGGTTTCTATATTTTCTTGAAGCCATGTTATAGCAGTATGCAGCGATACTTCACCAACATGGTTAGTTTTAATAAAATCTGAGAGTTCTGTATTTAAATCAGTCTCTTGATGTCTGTTTAATTTATTGCATCTAACCAAAATATCTGGCTCTTCAGTAGGATATGATAATGGTAAATCAATAAACAATTCCAATTTTAAACCATTTTCATGTAAATTAATTACGAAATCCAAATTGTCTGGAATATATTCTGACTTACTTTCAATGAAATTGTTGATTTCTTCTATATTTTTTTCTGATAATATAATATCGCCAGGATTTGGATACATCGCCTGTATTAAATCAATTTCACTTAATTGTTGTCTTAAGTTATCCACAAGCTGTTCCTTGGAACTGTTCGCAGACATAATGCAAAATGCAATGTTGATGTGTTCACAGATGTGGTTGGCGGTTGGGGAGTGCCACTTCCATTTAGAATTTAGGCTTTAGACAGAGATCTTTGTAATGATTAATAAAAAATCATTAGGCTAGCAACAGCTGCATAAGTAATTTTGAGGATCTCAAAAATTTTATGTGCTGCTAATGTTCTAAGTTGATAAAATCACAGAACAAAGATAGCATCACAAGTAAAATCTCAGGTCTCCGAACAATAAACCAAGGTTAATAAGCTTTTTAATCAAAGGTAACAATAAATATTCCGTAGAATGTAAATTGTCAATAAATCCCTAGATCAGTGTTGCCAACAGTTTAATTTACTTCCCAATTCCCACCAGATTTTACTTCTTAAATTAACAGAAACCACTAACAAAAAACGGCCCTACACTGATAACTGATAATCACAAAATTTTCGACTAAACAAGTTTTTTATTCATATTTCAGAGGTAGAACGTCCACTGCTAGACATAATAACTCCCTATACATTTCTAGTCCGGTTGTAAGCGGCTTGCACCCAGCGTGTTCCTGCAGTCTTTATTACGTCGTCTGTCCAACCTTGTGCCATAAATCATGTCACACTGGTCAAAGAACTGATGAGGCTCTGAGGTATTTTGGACGAGTAGACGTTGCGTAGGATTCCGAAAGTTGCCCCGCCGACTTCAACTCTCTCTCGAAGGTGGACCTACAGTAATAGTGATGGTAATTAATGTGATTTTACATTAATTTCATAAGCATGCGAATTAATGAGTCTTAGCATGCTAATAGCTATTGCTATTCTATTTGCTAGACAATAATTTGCACTTCGCACTTCACACCGCACTGCTATTAATTTGAACGAATTAAATAATCATACACGTTCGTTCAATATACGACCCTAAAGACAAGCAAATAAAGATAATATTTGTAGTGTCCGACCGAAACAAGATTTTCAGCCGAAACCGAAACCGAAAACGAACCTTCGGTATCTATTTCAGTTTCGGCCGAAACCGAAACCGAAACCGAAACTTCTTCAGACATGTTAAAAATCTGCTGTTTACTGAAATTTAGGTTATTTTATACACTTGTGCAGACATTTCATACGTGTTGAATGAAATACAAAACAATAATGTATGTAAAAGTACTTGAAAGATAATTACTTATTTTCTTTGATTACTTACTTACTTATTACTGCTATAAAATAAATCAAATACACAAAAATGCGTTAACACTTCGTCGAATAAAACATAAACATACATTCACGCCTTTTTCCCGAAGGGGTAGGCAGAGATGTACCCAGGACTCAGTCCCATAGTAGATACACCCACATTTCGCCAGTATGTTATTGGTCCCATGTAATAGGGGGCGAGCCTATTGCCATCTACCGGGCACAGTTCCAGACTCCAGGCAGTTATTGAGATAATTCCTAATGGAAAAATCCAATATTTAACACTGCCTGGGAATCGAACCCAGGACCTCTTGATTGGCAGTCGAGCATGCGCCCTCTACGCCACCGAGGCAGTTCGTCGAATAAAACTTGTCAACAATCAATACTTTGTTCATAACAAAGAACTTTACATACATTAACATTACCCACAATTAAATATTTGATGAAATGGCAATGTTCGTTGTGTTGGAATATTAATATTTCCAGAAAAATTATGGGATGTTCATTGATTGTGTCCTTATCTTATTTTTTTTTAAATCCTTAGGTTTTTTTTTACCTTAGATTTTTACTTAGATATGTATGTCACGTTCCAATCGATCCGCACATAATGCTACTAAAACGAATCAAGTATCTGAGGGTCACACACAGTTACATCATAGCTGGTAGTTGTTTTGGTAGTTAGAATTAAAATATCATCCAACAAAAACTAAATAACCTAAACAAATATATATTGTAAGTAATAAATGAATTTGTGAACAAACATACTATTACATACTTCTCATAATTTAATACGTGTTACTAACTCAACGGAAAGGACTTCAAAGCCTAATAAAGATCAATAAAATATGTAAGACAAAAACAAACACGTAACTAATCACTATGCGCGAAAAATAATACAACATATACTGTAACGTCCTAAGACGAAAACACGCCGGACCGGCCGTCTGACAACTGACGATGGCGGGTGACACGCGAAATACGAACTCTTCTGGTGTGAACAGACGATCATACTTGGTACGGCCGAACCACAGTGCTACCTAATCTGTGACCCAAACTTGGTTCGCCACCATACCATGTTCGATCGTCTGGCGCACTGTTCGGCGAACATTATTATTATTATTACTTGGTACGGTGGTTCGGCATCGAACTTGGTACGGGCCGGACAGGTTCGATCGTCTGGACGGCGAACCGTACCAATCAGGGGCTCAATTCCCTACCAATCCCTTTATTTCACGACCATTCCGACGTGACTGATAGGCCGATACGATTATAACGTTAGAGTGACTTAGAGGCTGCAAGCGTTACATAGCGCGTCTTGCAAGTGGGCTACTCAATTGAGTGCGCACACTGAATACGTTTTTCTTAGTCAAATAGGTAACGTTCTAGTGACATCGTATTTGTGAAGTTTTCTTTGAAAACCAAGTTAATGAATTTTACTACATCCATTTTTTAAGTTTCAACGTATGAATGTATTTTAAAATCCAAATCTAATGATGTAAAAACCAGTAGGTTTTACATCAGTAGATATCAGTATAAAAAGTTTATTTTTCAGGGACCGAAGAAATACAGCAAGGATACAATGTAGAGTATATTTAGAAGACTTTCAAACAGCTACAAATATATTGTCCGTACCAATTGATGTGTATAATGATTGGCTGGATGCCTTGAAAGCGCTATCTAATTAAAAAATTAGATTAACGACATTTTTAATTTAAGTTTAAATAATATATATTTACATAATTTAAAGTAACCTCAAGTTTTTTTACTTATTTACGCAGTTTGAATGCACAACCTGTCTGAGACTACAGTAGCAAATTAATTAAAGGTAGAAAAACCAACTGTAGCGCATAACATGTCCTGTGCTTCACAGGACATACTGTCACAGTGATGGGTCCTTTATTCTCTATTAGCCCATGCTGGACATATACCTTTCCTAATTTTTGGGACTCGCAGCTCATCGCTCCACCTGTTAACAAATTATTTACATAAATAAAATAGCACACTTCAGAAACTGGGCAGTCAGGCAGGTGGCAGTCAATACTTGCAACATACTTCACTCTTCACACCTAGCATTAAGTTTGCCCCTCACTTCATACTATACTAACTTATTGAGACAATAAAACTACACAAATGTCATCAATCACTTTATTGATCAACAGTTAGTTATTGTAGGTACATTATATAAATCTTAGCTTCACATAAAACAATACACAGTAATATAGCTAAATACTATGACGTTTTGCAACAAAGTTGCATTTTATTACTAGCATTTTAACTTTTATTGGTGTAATAAGATTATAGAAATATGAAGGCTATATAGGTACACATACAACCTGGCATGTCATAATAATATAGAGTTAATTATTTAAATAAGTCTAGGGTCATTTTAAAACAAGAGCTAATATAAATTTAGAATTTTATAAAATGAAACCTTCACTAAAAATTTGAATCTATTAAAATTTAAACTGCCTCGGTGGCGTAGAGGGCGCATGCTCGACTGCCAATCAAGAGGTCATGGGTTCGATCCCCAGGTCAGGCAGTGTTAAATATTGGATTTTTCCGTTAGGAATTATTTCAATAACTGCCTGGAGTCTGGAACTGTGCCCGGTAGATGGCAATAGGCTCGCCCCCTATTACATGGGACCAATAACATACTGGCGAAATGTGGGTGTATCTACTATGGGACTGAGTCCTGGGTACACCTCTGCCTACCCCTTCGGGAAAAAAGGCGTGAACGTATGTTATGTTAAAATTTAAACTATTGAAAAATATATATATTTTTTAATTATAATAATAATATTTAATAATATGGGACAACTTCCACACACGGTCATCTGGTCCCAAAATAGGCTAGAAGCTTGTACTATGGTAACCAGATGACTGATATACATACTTTTATACGCTTATAATACCCAGACACAGATCAAACAGACATGTTCATGCACAAAAATGTTTGACGAGGCTGGGGATTGAACCCGTGGCCTGCGGCACAGAAATCAGAGTTACTACCATCTGAGCCAACGAGGCTGACTAACTGATTTCAAGAAACCACTAAAGAAATTCACTAGCCACTAGAAGCAATATTTCACCACTAACAAGAGGGTACAAACCACCAGTTTTAGTGGAAAATCCACTATAATGGCAATACTGCCCTAGATTCCGTCACAAGTCAAATTCAATACTTCTGTCATCTGTTTTTTTTTTTTTTTTCTTTTGCATGTTAGCAACACACGGCTCTGTCATCTGTAATGTAATCTGTCATTTTTTCCTTTTTTATGGACCCACACAGTGTCCCTGTGATTTATAAGGCAAGTCAAATTATTATTTAGTACACACTTTTTATTGAAATACGTCAGACCTGTAGAAAATTAATGGAAAGGAAACGGACTCGTAGGCCTAGAAAACCTTACCACTGTCTATCCTACATTGCAGGGTACAAAATGATATTCGCAATAATATTCCCAAACATAGTACTACTTTAGCCAATCCATCTTATAACTTAACATAATGTCACTACGCTTTGTCAGATATAGCTTGTTCAATAATATCTGATCAAAAATCTATTTTATGGTCTTATTTCCGAATAATAAGTTATAGGTATTAAAAAAGACTAAACAATAGAGCTACCTACTTACTACCTACCCTAACTAAATACACTATACCATAGAACGCTTCGAAAATCTACAGGCCGACATGCCAGCCTATAGAAAATCCAAGTGCTCTAAACCACTGTCAGATGGCAGCGTACCCAAGATACTGGCGGCATTGCCACGTTGAATAGCAATGCTTATACGTTGAGCCAGATAAACGCCAGCATTTTGATCACGCGTCGCCTCGACCAAGCGCTCAGATAGATTTTTGAAAATGCGATGAGCTCCCGGCCCCCACGGTCCCAGAGTCTCGACTCCAAACGGTTCAAATATGTAACCGCTACCGAGGTATTAAAAGGGTTGTATGTTCCAAATTTAAGGAATATGACCTAAAGTGGGCGACAGACACCCGAACTGCGAACATAAAGTAAGAGGTTTTAAAGCTCGTGATATTTACTTGGCTCTACGTCGGTGACACACAATTTTAGGTCCTTTCCTGTTTTTGGCATATATTAACGATTTGCCTTACATGGTCCACGGTCTAGCAGATATAGTTCTATTTGCCGATGATACGTCATTGATTTTAAAGTTGATAGGAAGGATACTTCACTAGTACATGTTAATAATACTTTAGCAAGTATATCCAGATGGTTCACAGCAAACAATCTGTTATTGAATGCGAAAAAGACTAAATGTTTGAAATTTTCGTTGCCTAACGTCAGAAGTATAGAACCAATCTTAGTTCTTGACGGTGAAAGACTCGACAATGCAACTTTGTTCCTTGGCATAAATAAAGACTCTAAACTACAATGGAGCACTCATATCACCGAGCTCTCAGGGAAACTAAGCTCTGCAGCTTACGCGGTTTATAAAATTAGGCAACTAACAGATATAGCCACGGCGAGATTAGTGTACTTTGCATATTTCCATAGCTTGATGTCTTATGGGATTCTGTTGTGGGGGTCAGCCGCAGATATAGAAACTATCTTTTACTACAAAAACGTGCGATTCGTGCCATCTATGAGATGCGTCCACGCGAATCCCTGACGGAATTATTTAAAGATATAAACATACTGACCCTACCATCCTTATACATTTATGAGAACATCATGTACCTATGTGCGTAAAAATTTACATAAATTCAAATTAAATAGTGACCTTCATAATTTTAATACTAGAAATAAATACAAAATAGCTGCACCTAGCTTTAGATTATCTAAAACAAATAAAAAGACATTCTTAGGAAATAGTGTACGTTTCTATAATAAAATCCCAAAAGAGATAACTGGGCTCTCAGAGTGTAAATTCAAAACCTTTATAAAATCTACTTTACTAAAGAAGGCTTATTATAAAGTCAACCAGTACATAGAGGACAAAGATGCCTGGAAACTTCTGCATAGCCGCCTCGCGGCACCTTTAAAGAAAACGAATGTAACCAAACCAAATATTGTAAAACTATCTGTTGAAAAAATTAAGCCCTACAAGTTTCTTGTGCGTTCTTCTTGTAGAGGTATCTTTCCGAACGCACGGTAGACTCAGTACTGTTTATCTTTATTGACGTGCAAAAGTGTCAGATTATGACCTATTTGAATAAATCTGTTTGAGTTTGAGTTTGAAAATCACATGAACTAAGTTCATTTAGTTACGAGATGTCGTCGATGGCGGTAGCCTTGTGTCTTTTTGGAAATGTAGGGTTTAGATGAAATTTTACAGGTATATTGGTGGCATAAAGGTTAAAGGTACATCAAAAAATTCATAAGTTAAAATTTTTGTCAAAATCCACAAGCGTTTGCCACTACAAACTGTCAAAACTCATAGGAACACAGCGGCTCTCGGCTCGCGTTTGTGACAGTGCGAGCCATGGCGGGCTGCGAGTAAAATTTCTAACAATCCCTGACAAACTTACTCGGTGATTTTTAAGTACGCGTGACTTACGGTGACAGACACTCGATTTAGCTTGCCGAGCCGTAATGTCGCGAGTAAGTTCGCGTGTCTGTGTCACTCTGTCACCCTTTTTATAATTTTGTTCTGCTGTCATTGATCAAGCTAAATTGGACAAGGTATAGTCATTCAGGACCGGACAGTGGCAGTTGAATGTTATGAAAGATCGTGACAGTAAAAAATGAAAAATATCTACTGAGTGCTATAAGCTATACTATAGCCACAAATTAAGAATTGAATTGAATTGAAGTTATACTATTTTAAAACTTTAAACAGCTGCTGGCTGCTGCCAAGAAATTTCTACCAATTTCTTGCGTTCCTTTTGTGCTGTGCCTTGCTTTGATTCTTGTATAAGTGTTCTGTGCTAAGGTTCTGTCCTGTGATTTTATAAAGCAGTACCCATTGAATTGTAATGTTTAATTATTATTCGTAAGCTCAAAAAATAATATTGCTTATAATGTATCACTGTGGAATGCGTCAAGTTGGTGAGAGACATGTACCATACCAGGTAGATCTAATGGTTTGGAGTAACAGATTGGATTTACTTGCATTGAGCAATTTCAAAGGTAAGAGCTGTAATACAACTTTTCACTAACTTAATGCGAGTTTGCCGGTATAATGTGTATGTTTATTACTTCTTCGCGCCAAAACTACTGGCCCGATTGGCCTCTGGTAGGTACATAAGCTATCTAGCTTATATACCCTTATACCCTGGAATAACGCTTATCAACGGATGGAACAGCAGGGCACAGCTAGTAATAAATAATAGATGATAGTGCACACCAAACTATAGAATACTTATTCTCTGTGAATTGAGACCTATGACAACCTTGACCTAGGTTATATCTCTAACATTAAGTTGGCTTTAAGGGTGGAAGGCTATGTTGAACTGACAATGTTTTTCTTAGTTGTCAAGGTAAGTGCCTTGTTTTGCTTGGTCCTACCATGCAATGCTTATTGAGTAACACTTATTTTAGGTGAAGTCCAAATTCATAGGCTTCATTGGCAAAAAGTATGGAATGTGCCATCACCAGAAGAGAATGTGTCTGTTCGCGCCATGGCTTGGAGACCTGATGGAAAGGTAACTGATATTTTCTACAATCAAAAATAAGACAGACCAAATTATATATGTACAGGAATTCACTAAAGGCAATTAATGATGTAATTAACTCTTGTGGAAAGCAATTTTAGGGGAACCTATATTTGTATGCTATATATGTGTATATTTACAGGCATTAGCTATAGGCTACAGTTCAGGAACAGTGTTCATAGTAGACATAGAAAATAAAGAGATTCTAGATAAATATATCCTGGAGAAGGAAACTATAGATGATTATGATACAGCTAAACATTCTGGGGTGACATGTATCACATGGGCTGTCAGGAGTAACATATTGGAGAGTGCTACAGAATATAATTTGTATGTGAGTATGATTTCAACTACTATCACTGTTATACCCTATATTTAACTTAGTACCCTAGATTTAATCAGAATATTATGATGCAACAAATTTTACATAACATACAATCACGCCTTTTTCCCGAAGGGGTTTCCCAAGGGGGCTGGCAGTCCTGGCTGTTGTCAGACAATAGTCATGTCAGAGGCACTCAAGCAAATTGTAAACTCACACCACTGTTGCCATGACAAGAAGCAGATTCCGGTATTATCTGTTTGTTTTCAATTTGTTTCTCATTTCAGGATGATACATCAATATTTCTCCAGAAACTACCACAACTTAGTGGTTATAAGCCTAAAAGTAGAGATGAAAATGTAAAAGACTTCAAGGAAATACAAGAACCCACACAACTAAACATGCTCTTAGTTGGCTATGGAACAGGATATATTTATATGAACATCTTTGGCAGATATCCTTATGGAACCATACACTTGGCAGAAATTTCTAAAGATGATTTTGGAGAGTACAAAGTTCTTGATATCAATTTATCTGATGATTTTAGTATAATGGAAGTTTTGTACATAGACAGATATTCGAACAATGTTCTGTTATCTCTTATAAATACAAGTGTTTTGTCAGCATATGCTGAAGAAATGTTCATAGTTGCTCGTAAACATGGACACATTGTGCAACTCCTGGCTTATCTTGACCAGACAATGATATCAATTACTGAAGCCTGGGAACATATTTTGTTAGAGATGGATACAAAACTGGCTAGTTATGCTGCAAATGTAGCGGATGGGGATGTATCTGCTGACCTTTTAGAACTACTTATGTTAGGTAAGTGGTAATGATCATTGAACTAAAGTAGGCACAGTACAGACATATTTGCGCACTGCTGGATATGGCTCTCGAGCATGGTATGCTCCTTGGCTCAGTCGTCCATTCCTTTCCAATTCTTCTTCCAGCAATTTTACATAATATATGCATAACATTGCTCAATCTAGCCCTAGAACATCGTAAATCCTATACTATTGATTATTGTGGTCCACAGGTACAGCTTCAGATGCACTTCAAGTTTTTCTGTCAAATCTAACAGCCAATGACCTGAAAAAGTTTGGGAACTCAGTGGAGCTTAGCTATTCTACCATTCAGAAATTAGTTTTGAAACAGCTGACCATTGTTGGTCAAAGTCTGACTTATTATCTTGCTGAACTGAGAGGGCTTACGAGAGTACCAGACAGATACAAGGTAGCATGATGTTCCTTTGATTTTATATTGTATTTTTGTTTTTCAAATTGAATGTAAGTATGTGAGTAACATGTTCAATATAAATTTCAGATTCTTGGTATCAATGAAAGCACAGTTACTGCAGCAATAAAAGCATGTTGTGCATTCCTGAACAAAAGCCTGGAATTACAACAAATCATTGACATATCCATGAAGAACTATAAAGCTTTCTTCAGATGGCTTTTTGTAGTAATAGTGAGATTGCTAGATGAACCCACTCCAAGTGAAATTGTTAAAATAACACAACAAGAACTTAGTCATATAGCAGAATTCTTATACAATTTTGCCACTGTTAATGCTGGAAAAAAACATAATTCACAAAAGCCTGTCAAATTCAATTTAGAAAGATTAGGGCAATATTTACAAGATGAAGATCTGACCATATTGCCTGATGATGAAGATAATCCCTGGCACAAATTCCTCAAAGAAAATTCGTGTTTACTAAAAGACAATGATACAATATTTTCAATGACTGAATTCAGAAAGTTTTCTCTAATTCAGCAACAAAAATATCTTAAAAATGCAATTGCTAAAGTGTTTGATGTATCACGGAAAGAGACAGGAAAGTATTTTTCAATCCTTCACAATATAAGGTGCTATGAAGATCAAATTAGTAATAAAATCGGTGACAGCCTTAGAATCTCACAAACCTTTGATGCAAAGGAAAAGAGGTTTATGATTGCCTTTATGAATACCAATTGTGGACAGGAAGGAATTTATTTTATGTCGGTAGATATGAAAGAAACAGCAGTTACGGCTACAGCCATGAAGTATTATTTATCTTCTAGCTTATTACAAGATAATAGAGATGAATCCAATGAAGAACAGATAGTTGTATTAGATTTACAATTTTACTCAGCAGAATATCTGTCTGTTCTTACAAAACACCCTTACAATGAGGAAAGCACAATTTACATTCAAGTGCCATTAAAAATATTAATGGACAACTCCAATGATTTTAGTATCAAGTCAAAGTCCTATCTGTTTTGTGATAACTTGTCTAAAAAGAATATTTCACCTTTGTTAGATCTTGGGGTTTTTAAAGTGCTTGACAAAATAGATGGGTTTCGCATTGCCGTATCGGGAGGTCGAAAAGTTGCCATTGTGTTAGCAAAAAGTATGAGAAAAGTGAGAGTATTTGAAATGGAAATAGATGGTGATGAAGACGAAGATGAAACTCTGGATACAACACCTTTGTCTAATAGTCAAGGCACTCCGGATAAGCAAAACACACCTTCAGAAGATATCACATTTTAAAACAGGCTGTCTATGCTATTAAAATACTTACTAATTTGAAAATTTATTTATTGGTACTGCCAATCTGAAAAATATAAATAAAAAATTCTACATCCTACCTATTTTTATTATTTACACATTTACTACATTAGATATTATCCCAATATTAATATTAGCTTAAATATTCAATTTACAAAATTATTATATATATACTATTATATATGTATTATATATACTATTAAAATCCCATTATATGCAAGACAGTTTTCATAAATTATTACTGTAATTCAGTATTCACTTAAGAAAAATAAAAACTAGAAACTACTTTTCATGCTATTTACAGTATTATATCAAGCTTCTCTGAGGTGTAGGTGATTTTATTTGAATATTTTCAAATACAGAGTTGAAGTCTGTATCCAACCCATGATTGTCAATTCCATACAGAAGTTGTTCAGAAGACTGGTTTCGGCTTGGGCCTGGTACTGGCTGATTGATGCTTGTTGTTGTGGGGTTGTATACAATGTCATCTGCATCTTCTTCCTCTGTGTCGTCCACTAGAAAAAATAATTTTACACCAATATACCAGGCACTATAGAAACTAATTATAGGTAGAAAGAGTTCCTGGGACACCCGTAAAATAAAGAGAGACCATGCAGAATTTTGAATTTTAAAATACTGGGTGGCACTGTGTCTGATATGGGCAATCATGATGCTTACCATCAGGCACCTGATGAGCTCGTCTTGTCACTCACTATCATAAAAATAAACCTTGTATGTGAATGAAGATAATTAGTGGTGTCCAACCTGAACAGCACTTTATTGCCTAATCACTCAACTCTCAGACACTACAATTAATTTGTAAAGTATCTGTTCCTGTTCCATAAGGGGGTTGGGTACTTATAAAAAGTGGCATTAGGCAGAAATTTTCTGTAATTCCACTTCATATAGAAAATCAAGCTATGTGTTCTGTAGTATAGGTACACCCCAGTTATATTTTAATAGTTTGAATGTGTATGATAAAGATGTTTGTTACTCAAAAAGTAACAACCACACAAAAATCTAAACTATTGAACTGAGGGCTGACACATGGTTTATTTGTTACATCTTAATAATATTATTTACCTGGTACAGCAATTCTCCCTTCATATCTCTTCCAGTCTCTTCTTAAGCGCCAGTATAGTACAGCACAGCCTATGATAACAATGATAGATACCACAATAGCTACAAGTTTCACTGCATCTGATGCTGTGAATGTTGGACCAGAGACCAGCATGTTGATTCCTCCTATTGAGTAGCTGCTTCCGTCCAACTTCTTAGACACACATTTGTAGAATCCAGACTCTTGAGGTGACACATTCTGTAAATATAAGTAATAGGCCCTTTATTTATTTATTTATTGAAAATTAGAACAGCATTACAAAATACCACTTACACTAAATAACTCATTGATAATATTAGGTATATTGCATAAGAAATTATTATAAGATTACTAGTCAATTATTCATAAGTAACATAATATACATTCACGCCTTTTTCCCAAAGGGGTAGGCAGAGGTGTACCCAGGACTCAGTCCCATAGTAGATATACCCACATTTCACCAGTATGTTATTGGTCCCATGTAATAGGGGGCGAGCCTATTGCCATCTACCGGGCACAGTTCCAGACTCCAGGCAGTTATTGAGATCATTCCTAATGGAAAAATCCAATATTTAACACTGTCTGACCTGGGGATCGAACCCGGGACCTCTTGATTGGCAGTCGAGCATACACCCTCTATGCCACCGAGGCAGTCATAAGTACCTAGTTAAAAATTAATTGAAATTACAAAAGACAAATAAAATTATAAATAGGATTCCTCTTTGAAGGTGTAAACACAGCATTGCAGTAACTTAAAAGATTATGTTAATTGTTAACTCTTTAACTGCAGAAAACACACCTTGTTTTTAAAATGCAACTGACATTGTGGTAAAACATGCAGGTGAAATACACAGATTCTTAATATCAATGAGTGATTTATTTCACTGTCTTAAGTGTTAAGAGTTCTATGCACGTAATTTCTATCTCTAATAATTGAGAAACCATCCCACTGTTAAAAACTATCCAAGAATACTCACATTTATAAGGAGTTTGCCTGACAAAACTTCATATTTATATTTCCTCTCATCATAATCATTCCCTGGTCCAATAACTCTATTTTTGTCCAATAGCCAAAACATAAAATTGTGGTCAAAATCATTGCTCTGACAGTCCAAGACTGCTGTTGAACCAGCTGGCACTTCCGTTACCAATGTATTCTTTAAATCTGAATCACTTTCTCCCATGGAAATCATTTTTACAAAATTTTCAATGTTAGTAAAAGTTACGACTGCCAAGGTGTCTGGCTAGTTAAGGACTATTTTGTCAAATGCAAACAATTCTGACAATGAATGCGTGCCAAGTTTTATATTTATCACAGGTCACATGTTCCTCCCACACCATGCATTTTCTTTTAGTTCATTACTCCTACAATTTTGGCGTCTTACGAGTGGAAACGTTTCAGTATCTGCTACTACCACTTGAGTGTTTTATCAAATGCATAAACACTTCTACACACAGGACAGGAAGCAGCATCCAAATAGGTGTCATCACTACATATATAGGAAGGTTTACTTTCATATAATATTCTAATTTGATGCAGATTATTATTTGAGCTCCCATTTTGAGGCCGATTGCGGCTATGTACCATACATTTTTGTTGATTGTTCCTCTGAACCGCTCTAGGCCGTTGCGGCAATGGGAAACCATATGAAATAAAACGTATATTAATAAAATAATATCGTAGACCCACATCGGGATGAACACAATGAACCAGTTCCAATGAGTTCTGGATTCTAACCGAAGGCATAACAATATTAGAAATACTAAAAATATGAACCACGTAAACAGTGCTCTATGTAATATAGCCATTGGAATGTTTTATGCCGAACTGTAAGTAGATCAGTCGATAACGAAGCAGAGAAGACCGAGATCAAATTAGACTTTTCCGTGCTATTTGCTATGATTAAGTTTTAGGTAGAAAACAAAAATAATTGATAAATAAATGTAGAAAAACTTCAATCTCCAACATGAAAAGTACGTACCACAGAACAGAGAGGTACGTACGTACGTACGACTTACGACAATGATATAACGTCAAAGTCAACGTCAAAAGATATGTTTGTCAATGTCATAATTAATGAATTTTTAATTTCTTCAATCGCCACCAAGAGCGCCACACTTATATAGTATTTGTAATTTATTGTGCAATAAAAAAAGGATTTTTCAAGTTAAGGTATTGTTGGAGTATGTATAAATAAATGTAGATCTACTACCACAGACTCAAGATCCTTGTGTAGAAAACACACACACCCACATACACACATACCCTCTGACGGTACCTTACACAATAATGTGTAAAGTTTGACATTAGATGACGGCATTTACATGCCAATGATATCATAAAATAAAAAAAAAATCAATCCATTCAAGTTCAATCCCCCTACGTGTTTAAGCAAAGTTGTGGTATTTTAAAGTTTTAAGCACTTTCACAAGCCACAAAATAAGAATTGAAATGAATTGAAAAAAAAAAATATGGCTGTCATGAATTTTGATTCTCTCAAAGTCAATAATGTCACATGATTATATGACAACATTCCGTTGTAGATGTACTATGATCTGTGTTGTGAGCACAGAACAGCAGGCCTACCATCAACTTATAGGCTAGCTATTCAATTCCGACTCTATTCAATTTAGGTACCTAAAAAATTTCATACCATCAACTCATTAAGCGACGATCGCATTTGAATCGTATTACGTCAGAAAGAATGAACAAAACGTTGTCTCTGATCCAACTTTCCGCCGCCGAGCGAGAAAAAGACAACGCTATATAAAAATCTCGTGGTCTCATTCAATGGCCGCTTCGTTTTGAAACGGCATCTTACATATAAATCGGAAATTACCGGATTTTTTTAGACCCCAATTTTATATTAAGTTTTGCGAATGAAATACATTAAATTATTTTATATTTCACAAAATTTTATTTATTTAATATTTTGGGTACAGTGTCTTCCCATTAATGCTTGAATTTCCAAGATTATTATACGAAATCGTAATTAAAATTTTTGAACGAACTAGCCGATGTCATCCTTATTACCTATTTTTTCTAATTCTTGTCATACTTTACGAGCGCGGTAGTTTTAAAAATGGAATTATTAGTTTGTGTTTGGCGTTTGGAACAAAACAAAGTTAGGAAATTTATAATGACGTAAGCTGTTAGTTTATTCTTTCTATATAATCAAGTGTTTTGGATATTATTTAACGATTCGTAATATCAAATTTCAATAATAATTCCATGTCCACTCAACAGTGTGGAATTCGTGTACCTTTACCTTTCTTAAGTGTTTTTTTTGTATACAGTGAACAATCTCGACAAGTGGTGGCACGAAGGGTTACGTACCACCAGTTAGAAATATTGTAGGAAGCTCTAAACTCTCATCGAGAACATCTTCAAAACAAAAGCATCTTCGTTGATGCACTCCATCAGCTCAAATAATAGTAGTTCGTCGGACATACTATTCAATATTCAAACAACTCTTGCGCACGACGTTAAACTTAGTTGATTAGTATCTTAGATAATATTATGTCACAGAGTCACAGCTCTACTTATCGACTTTAGTCTCAATAATGAAAATAGCACACTTACACTTACACAGATTTAAAACATACACAGAAATTTGTAAAAACGATTCAGTTTGGCGAAACAAAACTAACTTTTATTGAATCGCTAGAATTGACAGTTATGCTATTCAGTTTCAGTCGTAAGGAAGCATCATAGTACGAAAAGAATGAACGAAACTAAGCTTGCCATTCAGTTTAGGTTTTGTTTTGGCGGGAATTTTAAACTGATCGGCTTAACAAGGTCATGGTACGAAAATAGCGACGCAGTTCAGTTTAGGTCCTAAACTGAATTGCTTAACTAGTTGATGGTAAGCCTGCAGAGAGGTTGTGAGCGGCTGAGACAGCTTGTTTCCTAATGTCCCGTTTGTCGCTACTGTGCACGAATAATAAAAAAAACAACACGTCATCTTGACTGCACTGTCATGAGTCATGTCATGTCTGCAAGAATCCTGTGATTTTCTCGTTGAGTTGTAGAATCCTGATCAGAATTTTTCCTAATTGTTTGAATACTTGAGTCTAGCCAGATTTTTTACGCCTCTTTTGCCATGGCGACGCTAAAGTGCTGTGTTAGTGGTTGCGATGCAACAAGCGCTACTCACCGCTTATTTAACATTCCAAAGGACGATAAATTTAGAAGCTTGGGGTTGCAGTTCTTAGTGCCAACTAATCCCCTTCTCGTCGGACTTTCCAAGGAGCAGCTGATAAGAAAGAGTGTGTGTCACAGACACTTCGAAATACGCCAGTTAGATAGACAAGGACGAAGGACACGCTATTCATACCCCTGCTTGTTTACAGCTAAAGAAATAGAATATGGCATGCCCCTAAGTTCAGAAGGTATAGGTTGACCACTAATTGAGTAAAAATGAGATTTGAAACTCATAATTTTTATACCTTGGCAAACCAAAAAGAGTTGTTTTTATAAAATTATAACATTAATAACTTACGTAACTTTATTTTTCAGTTTTTAAAAAATTATTGGGAGACCTATAGTGATAGTGATGGTAATTAATGTAATTTAGCATTAATTTTATAAGCATGCATATTATTGCTATTTGCTAATATGGGCTTATTATAAAAAAATAACATGCATCAGTTATATATGCTGGGGCCTGAGGATGCAGGACGCAGGAGAAGCCAAAAACTATACTAGCCAAAAGCCAAAAATTATTGTGACTAAACCAAAATAGATGAATACAATGTTCGTTCACTATTTTATAGATATTGATAATTGATAAGTTCTACAAACTATTATTTTTTTGTTTATTATTTAATTTATTATTATTTTAATCTACCATCGATAGTTTTCACACCGCATGAAAAATAATGACTCCTTCAAAATAGATGTATATAATGTTCGTTAACTATATTGTACATATTGGTAAGTACTAAAAACCCCTAGTACATTATTTTACCCTACCATCAATGGATTTCATCCGGCGCACGCAAATTAATGAATATATTTGGTAATACCTTGGTTCACCATATTGCAGTTACCTTACGGATCCCTATTTTTTTCAAAATCTCATATAGCCTATATCACTCACACCGAATTGAGCTGTTTATGAAGTGAAAGTTTTTTTTAAATCGTCCAGAAGTTTCGGAGCCTATTTGTTACAAACAAAAAAAAACAAAGTTTATAATATTATACATAATATTATTATAATTTATTTATTTACTATGGGACTGAGTCCTGGGTACACCTCTGCCTACCCCTTCAGGAAAAAAAGGCGTGAATGTATGTTATGTTTATAATATTATTTATTATAGTAAGATTTATTTGGATTATAAGTGATTAAACTCTTTTAAATAGTAAAAAAGCTAATTTTATTTCAGTCATAGGGAAATACAGATGGTCAGCAAGTCATGACGGCTACAACTTTTAGGACCTCTAATTCAGTTACTGTTAACTGTTTAACTGTAGCCGGAACTCCATACTTATCCGGTCGATCTATGTATGTTTGTTTTATTTTTTACTTTAAAATTAAGTTTTCAAGTAATACAGGACCAAAAGAGTGACGTCACTAATTATGTATCGATAAAAGGGACATCATTAATTTAGTCGATACCTAGTGTAATATTTTCACATCACTAGTTGTCACATTGCAATGAATTATAAAATGTCAATGCCATTATAAAATGTGCAAAACTCCACCGAAGGAGATTAAGAACTCTATGGAGTTAGAAAAAAAAAAAGTAGATGTGCGACAACAGCGACAAACGCACATATTGCAAAACTTTCCGGCGCCGTTCCACTGTCGCATCTGCAGGCTTACCATCAACTAGTTAAGCAATTCAGTTTAGGACCTAAACTGAACTGCGTCGCTATTTTCGTACCATGACCTTGTTAAGCCGATCAGTTTAAAATTCCCGCCAAAATAAAACCTAAACTGAATGGCAAGCTTAGTTTCGTTCATTCTTTTCGTACTATGATGCTTCCTTACGACTGAACTGAATAGCATAACTGTCAAATCTAGCGATTCAATAAAAGTTAGTTTTGTTTCGCCAAACTGAATCGTTTTTACAAATTTCCGTGTATTTTTTAAATCTCTGTAAGTGTAAGTGTGCTATTTTCATTATTGAGACTAAAGTCGATAAGTAGACATAACTGTGACTCTGTGACATAATAATATCTAAGATACTAATCAACTAACGTCGTGCGCAAGAGTTGTTTGAATATTGAATAGTATGTCTGACGAACTACTATTAATTGAGCTGACGGAGTGCATCAACGAAGATGCTTATGTTTTGAAGATGTTCTCGATGAGAGTTTAAAGCTTCCCACAATATTTATAACTGGTGGTACGTAACCCGTGCCACCACTTGACGAGATTGTTCACTGTATAAAAAAAAACACTTATGAAAGGTAAAGGTACACGAATTCCACACTGTTGAGTGGACATGGAATTATTATTGAGGTTTGATATTACGAATCGCTAAATAATATCCAAAACACTTAATTATATAGAAAACATAAACTAACAGCTTACCTCATTATAAATTTCCTAACTTTGTTTTGTTCCAAACGCCAAACACAAACTAATAATTCCACTTTTAAAACTACCGCGCTCGTAAAGTATGACAAGAATTAGAAAAAATATTAAGGATGACATCGGCTAGTTCGTTCAAAAATTTTAATTACGATTTCGTATAATAATCTTGGAAATTCAAGCATTATTGGGAAGACACTGTACCCAAAATATTAAATAAATAAAATTTTGTAAATTAAAAAATAATTTAATGTATTTTATTCGCAAAACTTAATATAAAATTGGGGTCTAAAAAAATCCGGTAATTTCCGATTTTTATGTAAGATGCCGTTTCAAAACGAAGCGGCCATTGAATGAGACCACGAGATTTTTATATAGCGTTGTCTTTTTCTCGCTCGGCGGCGGAAAGTTGGACCAGAGACAACGTTTTGTTCATTCTTTCTGACGTAATACGATTCAAATGCGATTGTCGCTTAATGAGTTGATGGTATGAAATTTTTTAGGTACCTTAAATTGAATAGAGTCGGAATTGAATTGCTAGCCTATAAGTTGATGGTAGGCCTGCTGTACGTAGTACTAATTATAGCACAGAACACATATACAAGAAGAAGTCCCACTACGTACTTCAGATTTGCGTACACGAAGCGACGCTAGCGCTACCAACGCTTCGCACTGGAACTATTCAGTAGCGCGGGAGATTTAATATTTCTAACATTAGCTATAGGTACCTACCAATATTATATGTCTATATTTACTTCTATATCTATTCATGACATACGCAAAGGGTAAAAAATAAGAGCAGGTATTAGAAGTAGTCTTTATTCAGATGAAAATAAGGTAAATCTTATATTACACAACATCTTTCTAGAAGGGGTTGGCCGAGGTGTACCCAGAACTCAGTCTCATACTAAGTATACTCCCACATTTCGCCAGTATGTTATTGGTCCTATGTAATAGAAGGCGAGACTATTGCCATTTACTGGGCACAGTTCTAGACTCCAGGTTGTTATTGAGATAATCCCTCACGGAAAAATCCGATATTTAACACTTTGCCTAACCTAGGCGTCTTTTTCACACAATCGCAATAATAGAGTCTATGATCTCGTTAGCACAAGAACAAAACTTTCTATAGCACAATATAACAAAATACGAGAAACTTTACAAAACTTATTTCCACTAAAGATGTGCAAAGTGCAAATCAATGAAAAAGTGAAAATCGTAAACAAAAAACAGCACAGAATACAGAATAAAAACAGCCATTTCTATTATCCGGTTGCCAGATGGCAAAAAAGAAATTCTTCTAACGCTGATTCAAGTAATCGTAAGAATCTGAGGTCTAGATTTAACTAATTTGAACAATATATGTAATAAAATTATTAATAAATTTCATTACTTATTTCAAAAGTGTTTATTCTTTATTATTTCTATCTTCCGAATTAATTAAATAATTCCCATAATTTTGAATTCTACTAAAATGTTATATTTTCCTTAGTAGGGTCAGTAAATAGTGCTTTCTCTGTCGTTTTTAGAGCTCTGTTTCTTTTTAACATTTCCTTCGCCGTGTTGGCATTGGCCGGGAACTAAGCTGACACCCCCTGAATTATAGTGATCTGTGGTTGTGAGTTCAAGTGAGTTGTGGATTGTGGTTGGAATTTGCGAATATTATTCGATTTCGATTTTAAGTTTTCTTTTTAGATTTTGATTGGTTGTTGGACAAAATAAATAAGCCTGCAAATAAATAATTCCTACAATAAAATTGTTTCGACATGGCTTCTCCTTTAGAACAATTTGTCAACAATGTGCGGACATTGTCTGCTTCAGGTAAAATAATGCGGCACATTATCACATTAAACTCAAGTATTTTTGATACTAAATTTTAATGGTATGATGTGACAAAATTATAAATTTATCAGGAAACTTTCGTGAGCTGTGCGACATAATCAGCAAATCCGAAGAGGTGTTACAAAGGAATAGCGCTCACCTAAGCACAGTTCTTGAAACCCTGGACATTCAGCAACATTCTCTCGGTGTGCTTGCAGTCTTTGTTGCAAAGTTCTCCCTTCCACCGGTTTGTAATCATCGTAATGTATTCTTTATTCACGCAAAAGTAAATTAAATGTGTTACTATTATAATACTTAATGGGTGGGTTACCACAATGTGAAAGACATTGAAACCTTGTAGGTATCTAGTCTAGACTATACAAACACACATGTAATTCAAACTCATTTCCATGTGCAATTAACCAAAGAAAACAGTTGTTGCCAATTTTGTGTACTTACTAAAATTGTGGAACAAATTGCCAGACTTATTAGTGCTACTCTAAACAGTTTTAAAAGCAGACTTTAGAAACTTACACACTTTATCAAACACATAGTCTAATCCCTTTATTCAAATTGTCTTGGGTCCTTTTGCAAATCAACGAAGCTAATGAGTAATCAATTGGAAACCATTTGGAAAGATACCTGAAATGCAAAAATCAGCTTATTAATGCTGCTATTACATTTTACAGTACTATAATACAATAATTTTACAGTTGTTTTATAATGGATGTAATTATTTATCTAGTATGTACATCCATGTATTTATAAACCCAACAAATATTTCCAGGGTACTGCTGAGGTGGATAGAACAACAATGTTCCAACAAATTCATGACTTTATCAACAATTGCAATGGAGAACAAGTCAGATTTGCACCTGATTTATGTAAGTAGCAATCATAAAGAAGCCTTCTTGAAGCTTCTGTATAATTTGATTGTAATTTTTTCCCAACTACTGCAAAGCTAAAGGAAGTTATATGTAGGGTCTGTGATGTATGTATTCACTACAGTACCTAAATTTTCATCAATCTTGCTATTACAATAACATAAGATATTGTTAGGTCATGACAGAGATCTTTGTGTGTTCTGAAAACTGTGACACTATTGTTGGCCACAGACTGACTCAACAAGATAAATGTGTGTGGGAATGCTGCCTTGCCTGTTGGGTACCTCGGAGCCTTGAGGAGACGCATTCTATTTATAAGTTTGACTGTGCTATCATTAGCGTAAAAAGTATTGTATTTCAAATAAACAATTAAAAATATTATTGAAGTGTTGTAAGTAATCTTGCGTTTTATAATAATTTCAGATGCAGAACTCTGTCACCAACTTACCAATCACCTAGTAGACACAAAACAGCCTATCAGAGGCATTGAAATTCTTAAGAAGGCTATCAGAAAGATTCAGTTGTTTGACTCACAGCTGACATCTATCCATGCTGATATATGTCAGCTGTGTCTTTTGTCCAAGTGCATTAAACCAGCGCTCGAGTTCTTAGATACTGATATTACTGGAATTGGATCTGAGGTAACTGAGGTGAAATTTAAATATCACAGTACCTACTTGATTAGTTTTTCATCGTAATTACCCTGAAGGGGCTTCCAGACTTCTAGTAGACCAAGTATGTAGAGCAGCCATCTAAGGGGTCAAGTCATGCAATAATCACATAATTTTTTTTACCTACCTTCTTTTCAATTCAAGTTTTTATATCATCTCATAATATATAAATTTTTCATAATCATTCAATTCAATCAATTCTTATTTTGTGGCTTGTGAAAGTGTTTATAACATAATCATTCTTCAGAAGATGTCTTCTAGTAGACACCTGTCAAGTAGATTGACTCAATGTTAAACATATTATACTATTCCAACACCACAGCACACTTGGCACTTTGACTGCAAACCAGGATTATGTTTAAAACAAGGGTCACTAAGTGCGGAAATTATTCGCGCAGGTATTTCCTACATCTTGAATCATGCAGAGTATAATATTTACGTTGCATGTCATGCAAAACACAAGGTGTGTGGTTTCCCCAGTTAAAGTCTATTAATTAATATTTTTTCAACATCATCAGCCAAAAGACATCTATAGACTATTTTTATGAAGTAGATAAACATAAACATTAAACATCTACAGTATGGTTGTATTATCTTGGCGAGGGCGAGTCTAAACATAGGGTCTGCGAATTTTAGCACATAACTCGTGAAGTAAACTGTTATTTCCAGATAAAACTCGCAGAGACTATGTTCAGCTTCAGACTCGCCAAATAAAACCCCATAGAACACCACTGATACCAACTGATTTAGCAGATTGCATCCATTACAAGCTCACATATTGAGCCTGTTTGGCACATGACATTTCGTGCTACCTGTAGTAGCACGAAATGTCACGAACTATCTTACAGTAGTTGGAAGGCAGTAGCCTTCCAGGGCATACTTTCCATTCGAGAATCCAATTAATTTATAGATAGTAAATCAAAATTGGAGCAAAGGTTTGCCAATCCAATGAATCTTAATATTATTATGTCCTTATTTATTGACATTATTATTATTCTCTTGTTTTCAGCTTGGTGGTAATAATGACTCGAAACATTTTCTACTGTACTATTACTATGGAGGCATGATCTACACAGCAATCAAGAACTATGATAGAGCACTTTATTTCTTTGAAGTGGTAGTCACAGTGCCAGCTATGGTTGTGTCCCACATCATGCTGGAGGCCTACAAGAAATATATATTGGTTTCATTCATTTTGCATGGAAAAGTAAGTTTATTTCTTTACAATAATTACTATGCAAAAAGAAATTGTATTTTTGAATTGCCATTATCCATAAATGTAGACTGCCTCGGTGGCGTAGTGGGCGCATGCTCGACTGCCAATCAAGAGGTCCCGGGTTCGATCCCCAGGTCAGGCATAGTGATAAATAATGGATTTTTCCATTAGGAATTATCTCAATAACTGCCTGGAGTCTGGAACTGTGCCCGGTAAATGGCAATAGGCTCGCCCCCTATTACATGGGACCTATAACATACTGGCGAAATGTGGGTGTATCTACTATGGGACTGAGTCCTGGGTACACCTCTGCCTACCCCTTCGGGAAAAAGGCGTGAATGTATGTTATGTTATGTTTATAAATGTACAATAATTTTAACAATTTTAGTAAGTATGTATTTATAAATCAAAGTGAATTATTCAATTCAATGTAGATAAATAAACAATTCAAGTCGGTTTTTTACCAATAGTGCAATTATTTTAAAAAAGCATTCCCATAGTAAGAAATGTGTGTCTGCACATTTCGCCAGTTATTAATAAATTAATAATAATAAAATTGTATTATATCTATCTTACAGATTTTACCAATGCCCAAATACACTTCACAAGTTGTATGTAGATTCCTAAAACCGCTGTCAGTGGCGTATCACGAACTAGCAACCTCTCAGCATGCTGCCATCAAACATAGGGAAACTTTCGTCAGAGATAAGAATATGGGATTGGTCAGCCAGGTACCTACTACTTGTTATTTTTTTTACGATTGTCACACTACCCCGCATCCCGCAGCGCAGTGCGGGAGTGCGAGATAACGCGCGTGGCTGTGGAAACGCAAATTTGTATCGCTTTGCTGATTGCTCCACATCTACGAGCGGTACCGGCCGTGCGGCGGTCTCATACAGACCAATATGACAGTTATTTTAAAACTATTAGGTACTATTTTGTCCAAATCACGCGCAATATTATGGGGCACGGTGCGTCTCGCCCAGCACCAACGCACTGCTTCGCGTGTTTTTCTGCATGTAGTTGCGGAATCTACACCACGCGCGTGGATCCGTTTTAGGCGTGTTTTAATATAAACAGAAATATAAACATATAACAATCTCACGTTGCTCATCATGCCCTTCTGCACCACGCTGCGTTATGCGGGGCAGTGTGGGAATGAAAACACGCCTAGCATTTTACCACACATCCACCATATTTTAAAAACACATAAGAAGAATGTTTCACAATTATACTAATATTTTATTTTTTGTTTCAGGTTCTCAGTTCTATGTACAAAAAGAACATTCAAAGGCTTACAAAGACATTTCTAACACTTTCACTCAGCGATGTAGCAGCAAGAGTTAACTTGCAAGGACCAGCGCAAGCTGAAGCTTATATTCTAAATATGGTAAGAATAAGGGATGTCGGCTAGTTTTTATGGATCGCTTGACTGTTACAATTCTATCCATAGTTCATGTCATATGTAAACATAGAATCGATGACGCGTGGCGCAAGACGTAATGCCACAAATACTAAAGGGACACTCCTCATAATCATTTAAATAAATAGAGACTAGCTCTGACGCAATAAAGTCAATTCAGGTCGCACAGCGCCTAATTAACTATCGTCATATTAATCTACAAGCTGCCTCTTGTCCACTGCTGAACATAGACCTCCCTCCCCCAAGTCCGGTTGTAAGAGGCCTGCATCCAGCGTGTTCCTGCCGTCCGTATGAGATCGTCTGTCCATCTTGTGGACGTCCTACGCTGCGCTTGCCAGTCCGTGGTCTCCATTAGAGTATTTCACAGCCCCATCGGCCATCAGTTCTACATGCTATGTGCCCTGCCCATTGCAACTTTAACTTGCTAATCCACTGGGGCTATGTCGGTAACTTTCATTCGTCTACGGATCTCCTCATTCCTGATTCGAACTTGCAGAGAAATCCCGAGCATAGCCTTCTCCATAGCTCGTTGCATTATTTTGAGCTTGCTGATAAGGCCCACTCACCGTCCAGTAATCTATTTACCAGTAATTTTAATCCACAGATAGAAGAAGGCGAAATCTACGCGATGATCAACCAAAAGGACGGCATGGTGGTATTCCTGGACAGCCCCGAGAAATACGCGTCTCCTGAAACGCTGTGTGTTCTCGAACAACAAATGGCGGCATGCACTAAACTGCACCAGTACATTCAAGAGATGGATGAGCAGATACAAGTCAATCCCCAGGTAAATTGCAATAAAAATTATTTACTAAAAGTTGAATTAATTTGGATTAAAAGAATGGCTTGAGGCAGTGACAGAAGAGAATGATAAAACTAAAGAGGCCACCCAGCGGTGGGTAAGTGAGGGCTGACTGCGGAAAGTTGAAGGCTGTGTACTATGCGAAAGTTTGTTGGTATATACTGCCGTCGTACCGAAAAAGGGCACAACCAACATTTTGTAAAATCGGAGTAAATCGAGTTTAAAATATTTCATGGTTTTCGGCGTAAAAATACGACGATAATTAATTTTTCGAAACTGTATGGATAAAAGTAGTTGCATTTATACGATTCCTGTAAGATTCTTGAATTATAAGTTTTTATTGTTTTGGTATTTATTAAATAATCAACATTTTATATTTCAATGCAAAATAAAAAAATAACCATGAAGATTAATATTACATATAAAAGGTATAAATAACCAGATGTGCCATTTCATTCTAAATATGAGTGTATAAATAATAAATGTGCCTTTTCATTGTATGAAGTGATACAATGAAAGGGCACATGTATGCAATTGTGCCTTTAAATTCTAATACAGACAGGTAAAAAGGGATTTGAATATTATTATATAGTATAAATACTTTAAAAATACATAATATTAATTACCACCCAATATCAACTTGAGCATTATTTTAACTTACAAATGAATAGTATAAAACCAGTCAGTAAGGAAATATAAACCTTTATTTAAAAGAACTGGTTAAAAAAAATATTATTAGCACTAATACAATTTTAATTATCACAATCATCAATTATTTTTTTATTAAGGTCTTAGAATAATAATAATAAAATGACGCTTTGCATCTTTATCTTAATTTTCAAAATTATCACAATTGGCAACAAAAATAATCAACATTTACTAATTAACAAAAATCTCTTCAATAGTGTAATCAAACATAATGAGCATACTTTAAGGAAAATAATAATAATCAACAAGGCACTCGTTCAAGACCGACTAAAATGAGCAATACAAAATTAACTTCTTATCACAAAAATGGCGCTTTACACCTTAGTTTTAGTTTTCAAAGTTATGACACCTTTAACAATAAAAAAAATTAAAGTTATCAAAATTAGAAAAACAAAAACCACTTTAATAGCGGTATCAAATACAATGTGCGTTTAAGTAAAATAATCAACATGAACTAGTTCCCCCATGTCCATTCTATAACCGATCATGGTTGGATATTCCACTCAACCGTACCAAACGCCACGCGCCTACTTTCATCCCGAGGACCACTAAGAAATAAAATTCTCTACCGGCGTACGTCTTCCCACTTGAATACGATCTTGGGGTCTTCAAGAGAAGAATGAATAAAAGTATTTTCTAGGAAAGCGTGCTCTATCTTAGACCTCATCTTCACTTCCCATCAGGTGAGATGGGGTCAAACGCAGACCTATTAAATATAAAAAAAAAATAAGTCTCTTATTTTTCAAACTTACACAAAAATTAGTAAAATAAAAATTGACTCATTTCTATTAGTCTTCAGTCTTCATAGGTATGAGTAAGATCAGCAGCTGATCCATTATTTACGGGTAAAGCTTCCCAAAAAACTCTTCTATTACAAGGCAATAGTGGACAAAGCTTTGTGAGAATAGCATTTTCTTTCCTTCGTACCCCTCGGAGCAAGTTTTTGACGTAGTGGTGGAATACCTTGCTTAAGATTTTTTATCTTAAGAAAATCTAATTGAATGTGTTCATCATCGCCATGGCTATTTTTATAGTGTTTTACAGCCTCATTTTTTACAATCTAAAATTTGCTTCGCAAATTCCATTCATGTAAGCTCGAGGGTTTGAATTTTTTAATTTAAATTCCGAGGAGCAGTCTACAAAATTATAAAATCGTGAATATTCATCTTCTTTATAATGGTGCGAGAGCCAGTATCAGATTAAATCAGATACAGCTTTACAGAAGTCCTCAAAATGGTATATACGTTTTTTGTTTTTCAAAGACCGTTCCACTCTGTGGTGGAATTCGTCTGCAGCCATAAATGTATGACCGACTCCAAAAGCTAAGTTGAGCGGAGTTTACCAAAAACACCAGGTAAGAATATAGAATATGGTAGGCCTCTTTAGCAGGGGGCCGCCTGGGGAAGTACCACACCTTTGCCAGTTATACATCCGCCAAGCAGTAATGTGCAAACATTACTGTGTTCCGGTTTGAAGGGCTATGTTACTAGCGAAATTACTGGGCATGACGAGGTTCAACAACTTATATCTCAGGGTGACAGGCGCAGTGCAGTGCCGCGCAGAATTTTGAATTTTAAAACACTGGGTGGCACTGTGTCTGATATGGGCGATTATGATGCTTACCATCAGGCACCTGATTTGCTCGTCTTGTCACTTACTATCATAAAAAAGTGTCCAATTTTTATTTTGAGCTGCACAGTTGGCGAGCCATAAAGTAACATGCTTTAGGTGTCGATTTTCTTCAAAAAAGGCTCTGAAGCAACTTACTATGTCTTCTTTTTTTGGCCTAGAAGTTCCTTTGTGCCATAAAACGGCTAATGTTTGACCCTATTCATGTATTTTTTTGTCGCCTACCGGCACAAAACTCTGATAGAAGACAATAAGACGAGGACAGAACATAACAGGTGTAGGAGGAGGTAACACTTCCGGGGTAACATTATAACCTTTTTTCAGATTTATGGCAAAAATAAGAGTGTCGGCATTATTATTTTGATGAGTCTGGCTGCTGGTTATCAGCGTCTTCTTCGTAGTTGTTGCTAGCTAAACTATACTTCGTGTGATGTTCTTCGTAATCTTTACATTCTTTGCAACTTCTATGCCTAATTTCTGAGTTAAGGTTGTGAATGGTAAATTTTTCAAATAGGTCACACTTCTTGGGATAATTTTGTAAACGAGATATTGAGTTCTTTTACAAATTTTCTGTAAAATCCATACGATACTGATATATCTGGTGCTGTTTCACAGTAATGGTCATACATGATACGAATGATGAGATCAGCTGGGCTATTGGCGTTCTTCATGATCACCAGTCGCTACAGGCTTAAGTCTTTGTGTTCTGTGGTTTGAATTAGTTACAAAGACGTTTTACCTTTCTAACAAGACTTCACTGTCAAATTTGGTGGAGAGAAAAGGAAAAGGATTGACATTGCGAGTGGTTCTCACTCGGGACCGACACAATGTACAGTCTTATTAGTAAGTTTATCATAATGTCTTTGGTTAGTAACCAGACTTTGACATTAGTAGTTAATGTCAAATCAAGATAATAGTCACTAAAGTGACAGTCAGCGAGAACGCCAATAGCCCCACTTAAGGCAAATACTTTTCGTTACGACACGTCAGGCACAACTGCTGGCGGGAGACGCTTCGTACCTCGACCCCCTCGCTTCACCCCGATTCATAGATGTTTGGTAGTAAAGGCATAAATGGGCACTTGTGAATTTTCTTTTAAATATTTTAAGTGTTGTTTGCATAAATGTTAAATTAAAAAACCACATTCATAGATGTTTCGTAGTAAAGGCATAAAATTGGCACTTGTGACTTTTCTTTTAAGTAATTTTTAAGTGTTGTTTTCATAAATGTTAAATTAAAAAAATCACATTTGCCACATAAGCCTTTAATATTTAACTCACGCTAATAATGCCTTTTCTATTATAAAATTCAAATATAACGAAATATTTAACGAGGCACATCTATACATTTGTGACTTTTTGACGGTAGTAAAGGCATAAATGGGCACTTGTGAATTTTCTTTTAAATATTTTAAGTGTTGTTTGCATAAATGTTAAATTAAAAAACCACATTCATAGATGTTTCGTAGTAAAGGCATAAAATTGGCACTTGTGACTTTTCTTTTAAGTAATTTTTAAGTGTTGTTTTCATAAATGTTAAATTAAAAAAATCACATTTGCCACATAAGCCTTTAATATTTAACTCACGCTAATAATGCCTTTTCTATTATAAAATTCAAATATAACGAAATATTTAACGAGGCACATCTATACATTTGTGACTTTTTGACGTAATCTAAGTCAGATGTGCTCTTTTTACATAAAAATACAAAAAAAGTAACGAAGTTGTGCCTTTTGAGGCTAATGTAACTCGTTACATTTTATTCATAAAATTTTACAAAAAATCAGGCAGATAGGCCTTTTTATTCTGATTCCGAGTATGTATATAACTCATTTTCTGAAAAAATGTTAGTTGTGCCCTTTTTCGGTACGACGGCAGTATATGTGTGCATGTGTGTTTAACTTTCGCAAAACGCGCCTTTCTCAAAATACACTTTTCGCATAACCTTTACCTTTAATAACCGACTTAAAAAAAGGAGGGTGTCAATTTAACCGGTATGTATGAAGTATGTAATGTAATATTGTTTTTGTATCTGCCAAGTCACCAAGTCGAGCACGGCAGTAGCATGCTTTTCTCGAAGCAACTCACGGCATCTTCGACTCTATTGTAACACAGATACTTTTCAACGGGTGAAACCGCGGGATATAGCTAGTAATAAAATGGGGTCGTGTTGACGTGGTCGCTCACATGCATAAAAATACAATAGATATTTATTTACAGTAATTTTATGAGTCTAAGTGTTATAGTTTCGTGCATAGAATTGATATGCTTATCTACTTGGTAATTATTTTACTGACTTATTATACGAGTACATGAACGTGTAAAGGAATAATAATTATTTAGGTTTATATAACAATTTTATTTGCTACCTATTTAGATATCCAAATAGGTTTAGGTGCCAGATTATGATAACCAACTTTCTTATTGTAATTTTTGTCTTAGTAAATAAATTAAATGGATGCATTATTTTGATGAAGTGCACAGGAAAAGTTAACTGATCGCAAAACGAATAGAAGGGTTACCCCAGTTACACTGCTCGAGTCAATTCATTCGCCAAGATTCCTACAAATCCTCCGACATGACCTAACGACTGCCTCCTACATATCTTATCGAAAACATCCGGGACCTACAGTTTAACGTGCCATCCGAAACACGGTAGCGCCCAGGCGAAAAGAACCCATAGTGACATTTGATCCAGGGCCTCCGGATTTAAAGCCCCGTATTTTCCCGCTAGAACTTGTACGCTATAAATATTAAGAAAGGGCGTTTCAATTGGTTTATTTGGGGGTAAACCAATTTACACGCCCGGGTATTTCGCTGGTTCCGAAACCACACAGGGCGCGTTTCGACGCATTTGAGTTGCAATTCATAAAATACATATGCTTTTCCGCCGTTGAAGTGTTTGAAAGAAGGGAATGTAACTGTTTTATTCCAAATTATGTCTTTATATTTCAGTATGTGAAAAAATCTGTCGGCACCCACGACGAAGACATGCCAGCAGCTAGCCAAAACTCCAAGACCACTTATTCCATGTAATTAATGCTTTAAGATTGAATTAAAATAATGTATCATATCATTTGACAATATTTATTTACCCAATAACATAACTCCCAAATGATAACAAGTAACCAAATATAGTGTATATATATGAATAGTAAGTGAAGTTAAATAATGCACATCAGGCTCAAGTTTTATTTTGTGTTACTAAAATAACTTCAGTGTTGGTTTTCTATTCAAATACAGTGTTACAAAATGGTGTTTACCACCCCTTTAATAATCTACCCGTCAACCTAAACAACTTGCAAAAGTAACAAAAAACAGCTCCCAATAAATACTCAAGTTTACCGTCTGCACTAAATAATACTTTATTTAAGTCATAAAAAATACTACAGTGACAGCGCTCGAACCTCGCCGATTATCTCCCTCTTGAGTCTGATGTGCATAAGTAACTGGAAAATCTTTTAGAAAGAGGGTGTTGATGTCCGTATGCTTGTTCTGTTTTAACTAAGTGTACATAATTCTTACAAAGCCTCATGGACAGACTCGGTGAATACAGTCATACTTTCGATTGGAGTTTGAGGTGTGATTCCGTGCCCCAAATTAGCGATGTATCGTATTTTGCCGAACTTTCTAACCATGTCTAACGTTAGCTGCTTGAGTTCTCCCTGAAAATAAAGTCGTTCAATTAAAGTCTGTTTAAGTTTTGGACTTTGGGGAATTATTATGTAGAACCGAGCATCGTATTTGAGCAGCCTGCAAACAGCTTCGGCATGTGAACTCATAATAATAATATGGGACAACTTCCACATTTTATTTATCAACTCGTCCAAGTGAATTAATAATTTTCCAAAAATGTAATGATGCTGTCTTAGTTTTTATCAATATCGGCCACGTGAGTCCATTGAGCATTTTTCAAAATAGCCGTAGGTTCGAAGATGGCCCTGGAGACCCTTTTATAAAAATAACCCCCTTTGTTCTTTTCATTTTTATGTATGTATCACTAACAAAATAAATTAGATACTTAATCATTAGAAAAAATATAAGTATAGGTCACCCCTGATAATAAGTTTATCTCAGAACAAAAAAAAGTAACTCAAAAACTTATCAACAGTATAGGCGCAAAAAATTGATAAGTCCATACTTACTGGCGGTTTGTACAAATCTTGTGGGTCGAGATTTCCTTGTAAAGTTATATTGTCGCCGACTATTTTCCTAGCCTCTATTGGATCTACTGTCCAGTCGAGGCCTATAGTTTCATAACCTAATTTTGCTTGTGCGTCTAGGGAATGTCCACCACCTTTGGCAAATACTGTCTGCAGGAATAAATAAACATTGGCTAAATTATGAGAAGCCAAAACTAAAATTCTTATAGTGAAAAAGCAAAATTAATTTAAGTAAATTTTCTAATAGGCACTTTATTCGAGTCTTGAATGCACTAGGCCACAAAAATAATAGATCTAGAGAGACGGCTAGGCCATAGGCAGGTATATAATATGGGAGAATACACACAGCCTAATGAATAACTTTATGGAAACTTCAATGTAAACCATCAACAGTTAGGTAATGTTAGTTAGTGCAGGTTCTAAAGAATGGGGGAGCCTGCAGGAAACTTCCCCGTGGTGCGTGCACCCTGGGCATCGGCGTCTGGCAATAGATGGCCGTCCGGCCGTCTGTTGCCAGACGGCAACAATTGAGCCCCGCCCTGCCCCGCAGAGAGATTCTCTACTGTCCACCCCTGCACGGGGGCAACTAGAGAATCCCTGCGCTTCTTGCGCGAGGTGGAGGGCGGGGAAGGGTCTTTCGCATCCTCCCGCACGTTTGCAACGGCGTTCGGGAGGGCGGGAAACACCCCTACAGGCAAGAGCACCATAAGGATGGTGAAGAGGGCTCTCTGCTTTCCCCTGTGCAGAAGTCGACCTTTGCACTGGGGCAACAAGAGAACCCCTGCGCTGATTGCGAGTGGAGGTGGGCGGCAATGAATCTGTATATTTACACATTATATTTTATATTTGGTCTCAATAAACAGTATTCTATTCTAACCTAAGTCTTACCATAGGCACTTGTTCCAATGATTTCTTTTCCAATTTATCTTTAACCCCACTTCTTATGTCTCTGAGGTATGGTATGCATACATCTAGGAATTGTTCCCTTGTCAAATGATCAGCGCTGGATTCAAACACTTGCAATAGTTGGGCACCACTTTCAACCTATACAAAACTGTTTATGAACTTATAAAATAAAGGCTTTTAATATAAAATAGTCTGCACAATGTTTTAAATAGTTGATTTTGACAGTTTTTGTTGGTGACAGCCTCGTTGGCGCAGACGGTAGTAACTCTGCTTTCTGTGCCGCAGGCCCCGGGTTCGATCCCCGGCCAGGTCAAACATTTGTGTGCATGAACATATCTGTTTGATCTGTGTCTGGGTGTTATAAGCGTATTTAAGTATGTATATCAGTCATTTGGTTACCATAGTATAGGCTGCTAGCCTAGTTTGGGACCAAGAGACCGTGTGTGAAAAAGAAAAAAAACGTGTATCCATGAGATGAGATTTTCATAACGACGACGAGTAAAGAATTACACACAAACACAAAAATAAAAATTCAAATAACCATCTCAATCAAACCAGATTAAAAATAAACACATCAAAATCAGCCTATTCGCTTAGGAACTGTGATTCCGCAGACAGATACATAGACAACGCTTCAAACTTAAAACACCCCTTTCTTTTTTAGTTGGGGTTAAATTTTTTTTCTTAATTTCATGGAGGTCTCATCATCCCACCTTGACAATGATGGGAAAACTATACTCCTGGCACAGAACAGATAATAATACTATGTATAGAATGAACACTGTCATCCGCCCACCAATCAGGCTTTCCTCACCCGTGAGCAAGATTGAGCTCTCGACGAGCCCCACTTCGCTCGGAAATCACCTCACCCACACTCTTGCGCTTGTACAAAACTCCATGTGTTCAATGTCTGTGTAGTAGGTAGTTATATCGCGACTTTTGTTTGGAAGAAACGAGTGTAACCAAACCAAATATTGTAAAACAATGAGTTGAAAAAATTAAGCCCTACAAGTTTCTTGTGCGTTCTTCTTGTAAAGGTATCTTTCCGAACGCACGGTAGACTCGTTACTGTTTATTTTCATTGGCGTACAAAAGTGTCAGATTGTGACCTATTTGAATAAATCTTTTTGACTTTGACTTTGACTTTGATTGAGTTGAGTGTCCCGGTTGTGCTCCTGGGTCCAGGAGTATAGTTTTAAGACCAAATTTTTTTTAATTGCTCCATATTATTATTATCTTAAAAGAATGTATGTAGAACATAGTATTAGACAAACATTGCAACAACTTTCTTAAAGTCTGTTAAATACTGTTATAACAGTTGATAATGATTATTTTCATTGAAATTCTCACTTTCGCCTAATTTATATTATCAATGTAAAACTTGCCTGCATAACTAAATAGTCAACAATAACTTCAGACAATAGTTTTAAGAGTCTGTGAACATCCTTGGGGTATTTCTCTAGCCATTCTTTTGTTTTTGACATTGTTTTGCTTCCACCACCTTCGATCATGTATCCCATTAATGTGAACTGTAAAGAGTCGTAAAATGTATAGTATGAAATAAATAAATTATTTAGCAATTAGGTATAACATGACGAAAATAAGTGCTCCAGATCATACCTATAGGTATATAAAATAATATTTTAATCATAATCCTCTTTCCCCCTACTTTAATGTGAAAGTGTTGTGTTGAGTGTCTGTTTGAGGATGGATGTTTGTTACTCTTTCACACCAAAATTATTGATCCAACTGGGATGATATTTGGTTACATACATACATAGTTTAGATCCTGGAATAACACATCGGGTACTTTTTATCCTAATATTCCCACAGGAGCGAAAACTATGTGGGTAAAACCATAGAGAACAACTAGTCTAATAATTATGACACAAAATCTGAAACTTCATATTAAAACAAACAACATTCATGTCTGTTCTACTCAGTAATTTGCCTCTTTATGATCTACATTAAGTTCCTAGTGGTTTTTTCACTTACAGGAGCACCAGTGAATCCAATAAGTGGAACTTTGCCCTCAATCTTGTGTCTTGTTAATGTAATAGCTTCACCAACATACAACAGCCTCGATATAGCACCTTCTACTTGAAGCTGGTCTATTTCCGATGGATTTTGCATTGGCTTTGGGAATACAGGGCCCTGGAATACACATTATTTAGTCTACTTACATAATAGTATTAGGAAGTTAATTTCATATTGATTTGTTCATTTTGTGAAGTATTTATTTCTAAGCCTACTTAAATTTAGTCTGTGCTGTGGCAAAATGTGAAAAGATTAAGCATAACATCAAACCTTTCTCACAAAAGGGTTAGGGGTAGGTATGCCAATTCTCATAGAAGGTACACCTCTATCTTGGTAAGCTACACTTTGCTAGTTATATTTCTAAGTCCCATTATGTAATGGTCAGCCTTTTGCTATCTCCTGGGCATAAACTAGACTCTTCGCTGTTATTGAATAAATTCCTAATGGAAAAATCCAACTTTCTGTCAGACCTGGGAATTGAATCCAGGACCTCATGCTCAACAGGCGCTACCCCAATGAGCCAGGAGATTAATTCATATAAAATTACTCACAACTCCGGGATGCATTTCAACAGTCATTCCAAGTGCCTGTGGTATCACCAGGATATCACTGAATATGATTGACGCGTCCAGATGCTCGAATCTTCTAAGCGGCTGCAGCGTGACTTCGCATGCTAGTTCCGGCGTTCGGCAGACGGTAAAAAAGTCATGCTTCGCTCTCACTTCCTGAAACTCCGGGAGATATCGACCGGCCTGCCGCATCACCCATACCGGCACCTTGTCCACCTCTTTGCCGAACGCAGCGCGAAGTAATCTATCATTTTTCAGCTCGGGAAATTCCTGTACAGAGTATTCATAATTTAAATCTAATTCTAGGAATCGCTTATTATTATAGCTGGTAAAAAATTAACTCTTACCTTATTTTGTGCCATGATGCTGGAAATGGTATTCGCTAAATAATTGTACCTACTGTAAATAAACAACTGAAAGTTATATCGAATTCTATGTTCTGACTTTACCTATTAATTCCTAATTAGTTCATTGAATCATTTACATAACTAATTTTTAATGTGTTTCCTTTGATTTACGAAGGATTTACAACGACCGAAAAATTTGATTGATAAATTGAATATGTATTGAATGAATTTGAATTACTCTATAATCTGTGAATAAATCACAGAGTACTTTATATATGAATAAATTGGCATTTGGCACACAGAATACAAAATTTGGCAGACGGCAGACGAGACAGGTGACAGCAATTGAAAATCACGGCTGGCACTGACAGAAACAGTAACAGTAACAGTACAACCTGACATTGACAAAGATTAATTATAGAATGAGGGTTTTCAGGAAAAATTCTGACTCTTGTTGCTTCGGACCACTGAAGCACTGAAGTATGAGGTCTATGCTTCGGACGGAGCAATAATAAATTTAAAATTATCAAGCCCAGTCACAGGCCCAGTGCTGAATAATACGAACTCTTTGATAATAACAACGATAGACGTCACACTCGTCTTTGGGGTCCTAGATATCCACGGCTGAGACAGCTTGTTTCCCAATGTCCCGTTTGTCGCTACTGTGCACGAATAATAAAAAAAACAACACGTCATCTTGACTGCACTGTCACTGAGCACGTAATGCACTGTCATGAGTCATGTCATGTCTGCAAGAATCCTGTGATTTTCTCGTTGAGTTGTAGAATCCTGATCAGAATTTTTCCTAATTGTTTGAATACTCGAGTTTAGCCAGATTTTTTACGCCTCTTTTGCCATGGCGACGCTTAAGTGCTGTGCTAGTGGTTGAGATGCAACAAGCGCTACTCACCGCTTATTTAACATTCCAAAGGACGATAAATTTAGAAGCTTGTGGTTGCAGTTCTTAGTGCCAACCAATCCCCTTCTCGTCGGACTTTCCAAGGAGCAGCTGATAAGAAAGAGTGTGTGTCACAGACACTTAGAAATACGCCAGTTAGATTGAGAAGGACGAAGGATACGCTATTCATACCCCTGCTTGTTTACAGCTAAAGAAATAGAATATGGCATGCCCCTAAGTTCAGAAGGTATAGGTTGACCACTAATTGAGTAAAAATGAGATATATAACTCATAATTTTTATACCTTGGCAAACCAAAAAGTGTTGTTTTTATAAAATTATAACATTAATAACTTACATAACTTTATTTTTCAGTTTTGAAAAAATTATTGGGAGACCTATAGTGATAGTGATGGTAATTAATGTAATTTAGCATTAATTTTTAAGCATGCTTATTATTGCTATTTGCTAATATGGGTTTATTATTAAAAAATAACATGCATCAGTTATATATGCTGGGGCCTGAGGATGCAGGACGCAGGAGAAGCCAAAAACTATACTAGCCAAAAGCCAAAAATTATTGTGACTAAACCAAAATAGATGAATACAATGTTCGTTCACTATTTTGTAGATATTGATAATTGATAAGTTCTACAAACTATTATTTTTTTGTTTATTATTATTTTAATCTACCATCGATAGTTTTCACACCGCATGAAAAATAATGACTCCTTCAAAATAGATGTATATAATGTTCGTTCACTATATTGTACATATTGGTAAGTACTAAAAACCCCTAGTACATTATTTTACCCTACCATCAATGGATTTCATTCAGCGCACGCAAATTAATGAATATATTTGGTAATAATATGACACCTTGGTTCACCATATTGCAGTTACCTTACGGATCCCTATTTTTTTCAAAATCTCATATAGCCTATATCACTCACACCGAATTGAGCTGTTTATAAGTGAAAGTTTTTTTTAAATCGTCCAGAAGTTTCGGAGCCTATTCGTTACAAACAAAAAAAACAAAGTTTATAATATTATACATAATATTATTATAATTTATTTATCTACTATGGGACTGAGTCCTGGGTACACCTCTGCCTACCCCTTCAGGAAAAAAAGGCGTGAATGTATGTTATGTTTATAATATTATTTATTATAGTAAGATTTATTTGGATTATAAGTGATTAAACTCTTTTAAATAGTAAATAAGCTAATTTTATTTCAGTCATAGGGAAATACAGATGGTCAGCAAGTCATGACGGCTACAACTTTTAGGACCTCTAATTCAGTTACTGTTAACTGTTTAACTGTAGCCGGAACTCCATACTTATCCGTTCGATCTATGTATGTTTGTTTTATTTTTTACTTTAAAATTAAGTTTTCAAGTAATACAAGACCAAAAGAGTGACGTCACTAATTATGTATCGATAAAAGGGACATCACTAATTTAGTCGATACCTAGTGTAATATTTTCACATCACTAGTTGTCACATTGCAATGACTTATAAAATGTCAATGCCATTCATAAAATGTGCAAAACTCCACCGAAGGAGATTAAGAACTCTATGGAGTTAGAAAAAAAAAAAAAAAAAGTAGATGTGCGACAACAGCGACAAACGCACATATTGCAAAACTTTCCGGCGCCGTTCCACTGTCGCATCTGTACGTAGTACTAATTATAGTGATCTGTGTAGATATCTCTTTGCTAGTTAGAGTAATGTTTATATCAACATTGCTCAGCATTAGAACAACTCAATAATATGAGAATATTCAAGGTATTTGTTTGATTTCATAAAAATTACCTATCCATAAAACTGAGTTATTGGGAAAATTTATGGGATGTGACAGATACAAAGATACAATATGACCCCAAGATAGTGCTGCCACCTGGTGCCTGACAGTTCAGAAAAGAACAAAAAGATTCAGATTTTCAGCTAATTTATAAGAAAGTGTGCTAAAGCTAGGACTGTCATCCATCTTGGTTCTAGTATTCAAGGAGAAGTGTTATAATATTCTTGGAAAAAGCGACAAAACATACAGTCACGTCTTTTTCCCGAAGAGGTAGGCAGAGGTGTACCCAGGACCCGTCCGGGCTGCGGACGAGTGCTTCGGCGTACCCGTGGTCCGGACACATGGCGTCCCGCTGGATAACCCCCAGGTTATTTAGTGGGTAAACCCCGCCGTTACATCTTGGCGGGGGAGTCCCACATACCGCCCTGTCGCCCCCCGGCGCAGGGTGACGATGCGTAAAGCATTTTTACTGGGTATAAAAAAAAAAAAAAAAAGGTGTACCCAGGACTCAGTCCCATAGTTGGTACACCCACATTTAGCCAGTATGTTATTGGCCCATGTAATAGAGGGCGAGCCTATTGTCATCTACGGGGCACACTCCAGGCAGCCATTGAGATAATTCTTCGTAAGGGAAAAATCCAATATTTAACTCTGCCTGACCTGCAGGCTTACCATCAACTAGTTAAGCAATTCAGTTTAGGACCTAAACTGAACTGCGTCGCTATTTTCGTACCATGACCTTGTTAAGCCGATCAGTTTAAAATTCCCGCCAAAACAAAACCTAAACTGAATGGCAAGCTTAGTTTCGTTCATTCTTTTCGTACTATGATGCTTCCTTACGACTGAAACTGAATAGCATAACTGTCAATTCTAGCGATTCAATAAAAGTTAGTTTTGTTTCGCCAAACTGAATCGTTTTTACAAATTTCTGTGTATGTTTTAAATCTGTGTAAGTGTAAGTGTGCTATTTTCATTATTGAGACTAAAGTCGATAAGTAGAGCTGTGACTCTGTGACATAATATTATCTAAGATACTAATCAACTAAGTTTAACGTCGTGCGCAAGAGTTGTTTGAATATTGAATAGTATGTCCGACGAACTACTATTATTTGAGCTGATGGAGTGCATCAACGAAGATGCTTTTGTTTTGAAGATGTTCTCGATGAGAGTTTAGAGCTTCCTACAATATTTCTAACTGGTGGTACGGAACCCTTCGTGCCACCACTTGTCGAGATTGTTCACTGTATACAAAAAAAACACTTAAGAAAGGTAAAGGTACACGAATTCCACACTGTTGAGTGGACATGGAATTATTATTGAAATTTGATATTACGAATCGTTAAATAATATCCAAAACACTTGATTATATAGAAAGAATAAACTAACAGCTTACGTCATTATAAATTTCCTAACTTTGTTTTGTTCCAAACGCCAAACACAAACTAATAATTCCATTTTTAAAACTACCGCGCTCGTAAAGTATGACAAAAATTAGAAAAAATAGGTAATAAGGATGACATCGGCTAGTTCGTTCAAAAATTTTAATTACGATTTCGTATAATAATCTTGGAAATTCAAGCATTAATGGGAAGACACTGTACCCAAAATATTAAATAAATAAAATTTTGTGAAATATAAAATAATTTAATGTATTTCATTCGCAAAACTTAATATAAAATTGGGGTCTAAAAAAATCCGGTAATTTCCGATTTATATGTAAGATGCCGTTTCAAAACGAAGCGGCCATTGAATGAGACCACGAGATTTTTATATAGCGTTGTCTTTTTCTCGCTCGGCGGCGGAAAGTTGGATCAGAGACAACGTTTTGTTCATTCTTTCTGACGTAATACGATTCAAATGCGATCGTCGCTTAATGAGTTGATGGTATGAAATTTTTTAGGTACCTAAATTGAATAGAGTCGGAATTGAATAGCTAGCCTATAAGTTGATGGTAGGCCTGCTGGGGATTGAACCCGGGACCTCATGAAACCCGGGACCTCATGACTGGCAGTCGAGCTTGCGCCCACTCCACCGAGGCAGTCAAGAAAAAGCGACATCTATTATAATTCGTGCTCTCGTTTACACCAGCCATTGATATTTGTTGGAACATGCTGAAACTAGATGACGCTAATGTTCAACCAATGTACGGTTACCTAAGTACTTTTACCCAATTATTTTTGGAATGCATTTTTCAGATTTTTCTCGATTGTTACATATTTTCACATTTCTTCTTTTACTCCAATGACGTTGAATTGAGTATTACTCTCCTCACAACAAAGTTGAAAATAACGAACAACTGTGCGATCAGAGAGGATCGACCATAGGTTCCTTTTGTTCTGTGGACCATAGTCCTCAGAAGGAACAAGTACTTATATTTATACAATATACACATAAAATACAGGTAAGTATACCTATATAATATACTTTAGATACATACAGTCACGCCTTGTAGGTTCCCGTTGGAAATACGCCTTCCCTTTGGGGTAAGCAGAGACTATTTCTCTGCACTTGCTACGATCCTGAGATATACACCACTTTCATTTCTTCCACTTTCATCACATTCTTCTTACCTATCTTACATACGCACTACGCACGTCAGTTATGGGTACTTTTGAACTGGCCTTTTCTAATAAAATATGTCAACCCCTACTCATTTCACTCTTCACACTCGCCTTATGTAATGTGATATAAATGGTGTAGTCATACTTAGTTTTATGAAGGCGCATAGGGGTTTATCTACTCATTTTTCAAACTAAACAACTTTCAAAAGAAAGAATTGAGACATTAAAAAAAAAAGTTCGACTTCCCAAACAAAATGAATCGGTTGATCAGAGTTTAATTTGTATGATTAGAAAGTAGGATTTTTTTTTGCGAACCTCGCAGCTCTTTCTTCTGAAAGTTGTTTAGTTTGACGGGTTGATGCACCCCTTTAATTATCACTACACCTTTTTGTAACACGGTGTGTCACTATATATAATGAAATCCTAAATGACTCACTGACTGACATGCAACGCCGAGCCCAAACCACTGATCCTAGAGACTTGAAACTTGGAATGTTGGTACTTTTCGTTGTCTGGACGTGTGCTAAGAAGAGCGGGCAAAGCCGCTTTGTTCACACTAGTGTACCTTTAGAATAGGTAACTAAATCTCCATTGTCAATCTTAATTCCACTCACTACACATTATGTCCGTCTATTCCTACCACCGCATTCCTATATTCGCCACTACTGTCACTATAGGTATCTAGGTGTAAATTTTAGTTGAGCGATCTAGTTGAGCTATGGGGAAGTAACGGGTATTACTCATTACTGAACTGTATAAAGATGACAAATCTAGTTGAGCTATGGGGAAGTAACGGGTATTACCCACTGCTCAAATGTGTAAAGTAGAGCAATCTAGTTGAGCTATGGGGAAGTAACGGGTATTACCCACTGCTCAAATGTGTAAAGTAGAGCAATCTAGTTGAGCTATATGGGGAAGTAACGGGTATTACCCACTGCTCAAATGTGTAAAGTAGAGCAATCTAGTGGAGCTATGGGGAAGTAACGCTTCTTGCTCTAATAAGTAGGTACCGAATGTATGCGAATGACCCATTCACTGCTCCCAGTCTATATCGTATTTATACTTACTATTAGACCGCCCGACCCTATTGGAATCCATTTGTTTGCAGATTGCAAGTCTTTCTCATCTACTGGCCACTACCTGCTCTCGCACCTTTATCAATATAAATAAAAAACACAAATGAGAGGGGTTTACGATAACACCATGGTTTTTGTCAAGCGACACAGGCGACCTTTCACAATACAGCGTTTTTTGTATCAAACCTTTATCCCACTTTCCTAATAAACTTTATTCGCCTCACAAAAAATACATGACGTTGGAATTTTTTTGCCAGAAATTGAAAAAAATCTATCGAAGAATTTTTAATACCCAAATTCAAGTGGATGGCCGTTGTAGGGAACTTTTTACATGTCTACATTAATATTTGGTTGGGTGCTGCAGCCTTCCTACATAATATTATGTAAGTACCTTCCAACAGAATTATTACCTACTATAAAAAACCTAGATTTTTTTACCTACCTTAGACATAAAAAGGTGCGTAAAGAGAGATGGTGGATGGTAAAGGTCTGTAAGGTCCAGGGTTTATGTGGAGGTAAGTCCCTAATAAGTAGTTAAGTTATAGAGCATATTATTATAGCAAAGAATACTAAGTATCAGAAAAAAAAATCTACTACGTACAGAAGCGATACTCAACTCCCCTCCACTATTTTACGTCGCCTGCGACCAGGCATGTCAACGAGGCAGTAACACCCGTACTCTGTAAGTAGGTACGTACTACGCACACACATTTGACGCGTATATATACGTAGTAGGAGTGACTGGGATCTGATATTAGTTTTGTAGTGGTAGGCCTCTTTTGCAGGGGGCCGCCTGGGGAAGTACCACACCTTTGCCAGTTATTCATCCGCCAAGCAGTAATGTGCAAACATTACTGTGTTCCGGTATGAAGGGCAATGTTACCAGCGAAATTACTGGGCATGATGAGATTCAACAACTAATATCTCAGGGTGACAGGCGCAGTGCAGTGCCGCGCAGAATTTTGAATTTTAAAACACTGGGTGGCACTGTGTCTGATATGGGCAATCATGATGCTTACCATCAGGCACCTGATTTACTCGTCTTGTTACTCAATATCATAAAAAAAATTATGAAATATTTATAGCAGATAAATAGTAGGTACTTAATAAAAATTAGTACTTACATAGAATCGTATGACAGTTCTGTGAGTGTAAATCTATATCTTCCTACTGTAAAGGTAAAGGTAGATACCGTAGGTACTTACGTCATGAAAATTTAGTTATATAAACTGAGTTTAATTTATTTTACCGGTTAGGCTAACCAACTAGGTAGGTAGGTACCTACCTAATAAATCTCTATACTAAGTATATTTCCAATAGGCCCGACTGATCGCCAGTCGCCAGCTCCCTAATTAAAGCGTCCGAGGATGAAGTTGAAAAGTGTGGGAATGCTATTTTTTCAAAAACAAAAGATTACACGCAATAATCTTGGATATATCCCGTTATCCATAAAAAGTGATAGAAAAAGTTAATGGCTCGCGTATCTCTGCGATTTCTTTTAGATTGTGTTTTTTTGCAATTAAGAATAAAGTTCGACGAGCTCAGTGGGGGAGGATCTTTTAAATGAGATTCTTGTTGGGTGCAGCATGGCAGATAACCCAGATATTACTGAAACTAGTTTTTTTTCAAGAATAATTAGTATTAGTTTACAAAGAAGCAAAAATTGCAGATAAAAAAGTTTTTTGGGCCTTTTAAAAGTCCCCGTATTATGTAGATTCTTTACTAAGTAGTGTGATATTATTGAATTTCTATAATGACGTTTAAAATTTATATAAATTTTCTTTGAGTTTTGATGTACCTACTATTAAACATTGGAAAAACAAATCTACAAAACATTGAACTTTAGGTTATTTAGGATACATAATATATTATTTTATTTTATTTTATTTACTAAGGGCACCCAACAAATAAGTTACTATCGCATATACAAAAATAGTTACATAATAACTCAAGATGCTTATCCAATTATAGGCAGCCACAACATTAGCGCGCGTATGATTGACGTGTTTATATACTTATACCTATCTTCCAACTACTACCTACTTCGTTAGACGAGATTTTATGAATATTATATTGTAGGGGTAGGTTTAAATCAAAGATAGACTTGCAAAGTATATTGTAGATTAAATATAATGACGAAAACCTATGCAGGTAACTATACCGGCAAACACGACGGGCCCTTTAAAAAGGTAGCTAGGTTATATTAGATGTACAAGTTTATTTATCTACCTATATATTTCTAGTGTTACGTAGGCTACCTACTCGTACCTTTTTAATAATTCATAGCACAAGTTATACTTACTTACCGTTGATTCGGTTCGTGAGATAAGTTTAATTTTTAATCTGCAGAGCAATATTTGGCACGAAACCCTTCATTTCGTTTGTATAACTTACATTAAAACCGATTTAAAAACCCAGCATGAATCTTAACTGCTTTTTAGCCAATATTTACTAATTACTTTACTTCAGTTATGTATATTTTCTAATTACTTAAATAGATACCTAAGTATGTATATAGGTAGATGATTATGCTTAAGTTGTAATTACATTTTTGTTTTATTGTAAAAAGTTGAATTGAAATGATATTAAAACAGTATAAAACCGTCCGCTTATTATGCAACCAGACTACGTAAGGACACTACCTACTTATATTCTTAACTACACAATCTATATGTCCCATAATATATTTGATGTAACATGGTAGGTACTAGGTACATGCGTTGTAAGGTGCATGCGGCGCGATGGCAATAGCGAACAATTGCCACTAATGCAGGCTCAATTTATTTACGAGCGAGCGCTAGGGGCGCGCACGAACAGAGTTGGACGTCTTAAATGGAGTAGGCAACATAACCATTATTTTTTATCATCATACCTGCCTACAAAGCTGCCGCGGTGGTTTAGTAGTCGCAAGCTTTACTGCCAATCATGAGTATTCGGGTTCGATCCCCAGGCCAGGAATTGTTATTGAATTTTTCCATTAGGAATTTTCTCAATGACAACCTGAAATCTGGAACTGTACCCGGTATGCGATGGCCGATGGCAATAGGCTCGGCCCTTATTACATGGGACCTAAAAAAGATAACTGGAGTGTGAAGTGTGGTGTATCTACATAACATGCAACTGGGTCCTAGGTGCACCTCTGTAGACATATTTTTTTCTTAAATAATAATGCTTTGAAATGTACAGTCTGAGTGGAAGCGGCCTTTTAAATGCCCAATGCTTTTTACCTATTTGTAGGTGATGATGACTGAGTACTAAGTATACATACCCAGACTTTCTGAAATTACAATGACAATGTTTTGATGAAGCGAGACCATAGGTACTCTACATCTCAGGAGTCTCGTCGAAAAAGATGATCCTTAAATATTTAATTTTAAGTTAGGTACGTATATGAATGAAATAACAATACGTCATTTATCATTTATTTACATGTAGCAATCAGAGATCAACGAACTTTGAAGGTTTTGTATAATTTAATGTAGGCGGAAGACATATCGCGGTGTAGCCACCAGCCACTCCAAGGTTTTCCTTGTTCGCGCAAGGAGGAGGACATTGACTCAAACAGTGTAAACAGTTCCTTATCTCAAGCTGCCTCAAGCTTGGCTCAACGACTCGCAGCTTTATCTAACTAAATTGTGTTTTGAAGGCACACTGAAGTTTGAACAATTATGGAATTAGATGCGGTCTCTTTTTGAGGCGATAGTGATAGGCTTGAACGGTTGAAGTGATGGCTTTTGTTTTGCTAAATGTTTAGAAAGCATATTTTTCGATTTGTTTGTAACTAGATTATTAAGCAATTAAGTATATTTTAGGTAGGCGTAGGACATCCACCCACACCGTAGACAGATAATCTAATAAACACAGCAAGAACACGCTGAATGCAAGCTGCTCACAACTGGACTAGATGAAAATGACTTCCGGTTGGCTCAGCCGGTAGCGCCCCTGCCTTAAGAGCCGCAGGTCTCGGGTTCGATCCCCGGCCTGGTCAAACATTTGTGCGCATTATTAGTGTATATAAGTATTTCTGGTTCAGAGTTTCTGGCTTCATAATACAGGCTTCTGTAGCCTAGTATGGGACCCGATGACAGTGTGTGGAAGTTGTCTAAAAAAATCTGTGGGGGAGGCCTAGGTGGACTTCCTACGGCTGAGTTGATGATTATAATATACTTACTAGTTACTAGAAACATAAATACCTACTTTGAATTTATACACTAACTCTTAGGTATACCAACCTATATAGGCTTTTCTAGAAAATGTAGAGTATAAAAGGTAGATCTGATTAGTATTTGTGCTATAATAATGGGTCTATCCAATAATGATTTATTTAAAGGTCTCTAACCCGATCATTTCAGTAGTTATCATGAAGAGAAAGTTAATATCATGCATCCATTGGTCCGAACTTTTATATTAGGAAGTTTAGTTCTAAAAGATTATGGAAGATACTTAGCAAGGTTTTCTGAATTATTTTTGTATATAATACTTACTTGCTTCTAAATTTCCATCAACGCATACAAATTAGGTCAACATGCGAATAACAAAAAAATACAAAAAGTTCGTTAAGTCAACGGCGAGTTCTAAGTCCAACGTATATTTTATGCGGAAGCATGGTCTTCCGACCGATTATGATCTCAAGGCGCGTGTGCACTAAAATACGCGGTTTATTATAAAATAGTGGCTGAATAGTGGTCATTTAGAAAACAGTTTTTTACCGCTGACTGCAGCTGGGCGCCAATCAAAATGTGCACCGTTGGAAGTTGGAAATGTGCGTTGAATCTGCACTTAATTGAGGAGTCATGACTGTCAACAATTTGTTCAAAACGTACGGGCCCTGATATATCGACCGACGATTGACAAATAAATATTTACAGGGTAATTAGGTATTATCATTATTGATCCCGCACCGTGCAAAGTTGCTTTTTAACCGAGTGCTCAATTTCGATGACCGAGCAAGCGAAGGATTCTTAAATTGAATCACGACTGCAGCGAGTGAAAGTCTACGTTCTACTATATCCTAGTAATATTATAAATGCGAAAGTTTGTGAGGATAATGGATGGTTTTTTATAATGTTTCTCGCAAAAACTACTAAATCGATTGGGCTGAAATTTGTATTCGATAGTTTAGTCTTTTGAATAACACATAGGGTACTTTTAATCCCGACATTCTCACGGGAACGAAGACAACGTGGGTGAGACCACGGGGCCCAGCTAGTAATATTATGAATGCCAAAGTTAGTAAGGTAGGATGAATGGATGGATGTTTGTTACTCGTTCACGCAAAAACAACTGAATGGATTGAGTTGAAATTTAGTATATAAGTTTAGTATATATTTTTCCCCATATTCCCAGGGGAACGATGTCTACGCGGGTGAAAACGCGGTGCACAGCTAGTACAATATAAAATTTCTGCACTTCATCTATAGCTATACGAGGCTAGATAGGGCCATAGAAAGGGCATAATTTATCCGTCTGCATATAGAAAATCTCTAAAAAACTAAGTACCTAAGCCACAAGTTAACGCCTTTTTCCCGAAGGGGTACGACTCGGTACCATAGTCCACCTACATTTCGCCAGGGGGTGAGCCTATTGCTATCTACTGGGCATAGTTCTAGACTCCAGGTGAAACTAAGTAAATACATACATACATATACATACAGTCACGCCTAATTCCCGTTAGGGTAGGCAGAGACTATTTCTTTCCACTTGCTACGATCCTGACATACAACTTTCGCTTCTTCCACTTTCATCACATTCTTCATGCATACTCGTCGGTTGTTGTAAAGTCTATTTAAAACAAATATCTAACTGCAAATCAGATTGGCGCCTATCCAATAATCCTATATAGATACGAGTACTTCATACCTGTCTATATATTCAACACCCACACAACAAACCGTTCATCAAGTCATGGGTTTAAGCAGAAGCAGTTAAGTAGCCGTACCATTCAAGATGACCACTGATTTTGAATGAGTCTCCATTTATCAAGCGAACGATCAAGGTGAGCGCTCCATTGTTACTGTAGTTAACGAAACTGGTACTTACTTACTTACGTTATGAAGTGCTACACAAATGAAATAATTTGCAGTTGTATAACACCTACTATGATAATTCTTTATCGAAGTATCTCTACACATTGTAATGTAACGAGTAAATTATAGTAATTTGTTATTATAGGTAAGGTACAATCGACTCATTAATAATTTTTTGTAGTACGATACGTTACATCCAAAGAGATTCATTTTCTTATTTGTTGTGCTCCGTGGTTTCACCCGCGTAGTCTTCCTTCCGGGACTTTAATAATTAATCAAATGCCAAGAGTGTTCACTGAAACTTCTAATGAAATCTGCTTCCTTTAAGCAAAGCCTTAGCATATTAATAAGTATTTATGTTATTCATTATGTCTACAATTTGCAATTTATTTATTTAGGTAGTAGCTGTGCCCCGCGGTTTCACCCGCGTAGTATTCGTCCCCGTGGAAATATTGGGATAAAGGGTAATTTTTATGTTATTCAAGGGTCTAAACTATCTATATACCGAATTTCAGCCCAATCCGTACTGTAGTTTTGGCGTGAAAGAGTAACAAACATCCAGCCATTCTCGCAAACTTTCGCATTTATTATAAAATCTTAAATGACTCACTGACACACATCCAACGCAGAGCCCAAACCACTGATGACTTGAAACTTGGATTGTAGGTTTTTTCGTTGTCTGGACGTGTGCTAAAGGGACCAAACAGGGCGACGAAGTTTCGGTATAAAACTGCCATATTTCATAATAGCGAGCGGGCAAAGCAGCTGTTCTTACAATAGTAATATTATAAAATTAAGTTGTATTTAGTCCATTGTCCAATGTAATCTTTTTTATCGGGAGATTTTAATCAAAGAGCTTTTATTGAAAAACAATTTTACAACTAATATCTAACCTAACTTAATACACTATAATGCTATTATACATATAGAACACTTTGAAAGTCCAATGTGGCGACAAGTGCTCATAACAACAGTAACTAGGTACAGTAATTAGGTAACAGTAGGATGGTAGCGTACCCAAGATGCAGGCGACATTGCCGCGTTGAATTGCAATCCCTACTAATATTATAAATGCGAAAGTAACTCTGTCTGTCTGTCTGTTACGCTTTCCCGCTTACACCTCTCAACCGATTTTGATGAAATTTGGCACAGACAATCTTTAGACCCTGAGAAAGGACATAGGCTACCTAAAAGTACGCAGACGAAGTCGCGGGTACCAGCTAGTGCTTTATAACGTTGGGCCAAGGTATCTAAACGCCAGCATTTTGATCGGGTGTCGCTTCGACCAAGCGCATAGATATATTTTTGAAAAAGCAGTAAGCTCCCGGATCATTGCTATCATAGTGTAATTAAATGCAACATAATACTAATTGCAAGCGATGTTTCTTTGAAGCTTTAAGCTTATCCACAGCTCCAATTAATTAGGCGACCATATTTATACTCAACAGCAAATTCTGTCTCCGACCATCGTAATTCCACACGCATAAAAGTCCCATTGGGTAATTCAAATTCATTTCCATAATTTTAATTTGGTTAGGTCCGAAGGCGGCTAGCGTAGGCGGTGAATGCGGTCTTTGTTTTTTTACCTTTTTTGCCGCTTTACCCTTGCCCTACCGCTTTTATATAACGTTTTTATTCCCTCCTCAGCGAGTTGCAGGTAAATAATACTCGTTTTCTTGTTTTATTCGCCACGGGAGGAGTTCTCTTTTCGTGTTGAATTGGACCGTCCGTGCCGTTTTGTCGATGGAATTGGATTCGACTGCGTTACCAACTTGTGTTATGGTTATTTGACTCATAGCTTTATTCGATATCATATTTCATAAGTAGTAGGTACCTACGTTTCATTGCTTTATAATAATACCTAATATGTAAATGCCAAAATGCGAATGGTAAAGCAGAATTTCCAATTCCAATTCTTTCAAGGTTTTAAGTTTTCTTGTTGCGAAAAATCTAAGCAGAAAAAGCAATTTGAACTTATTTAGCTTATACTGTTTCTGGCCTAGGATATGTAAATGATAACGTATGTACGTTATCATTTACATAAGGTAATCTCTAAGGTAATATCTATCTTAAAAAATTGTAGGCATGATTGGTGATTTTTATTGCATCTAAATTCCTTTAACGTAGACGGGTCTACCTATGATTAACAAACAAATCCCGATAGCGACCAACGTGCTCACGAGTGGAGTAAAAAACTACATAGTCAAATATCCTTTGCCTGATGCAGTCCGCGTAAATACACTACGCGATTACTCCTTGACGGGTAAAAATCCTATTAGAAAATAATGCGAGGGTAGGAGAAACCGGCAGTGTGGAGCGAGCCTCGGAATTTGGGTATGGGGTGAATACCCTCGAGCCGGTAAAAACTATTTTCAAGGTTAGCCTACTTGGAGGGGAGAGACACAGTAGACTGAACAATGCAGTACTGCTATTTCAGAAAAAATACTCAGGTTATTCTGTCCGTGAATAACCTGAGTATTTGTGAGAGCATGATGCAGTTTCGGAAACCAACTTAAATGATTTTCTCATGAACCATCTTAAACTTTCCTCTAGGTACAATAAAATAAGCAGACCTTATATTTATTTGATATGTAAGTAGTTCGTAGTTTTCTGCTATAGTTAAAGTCTATAGTTAAAGTCTCCTCATAAGTAAGTCTAGTAAGTCCTATTTCACGCATATATTATCTGCATTTACTCAGTTCATACTTTTTGGACGTTCCCTTTTCACACCTAATTAAAAGAATAGTTTTCCAATGGGACTATTTTAATGACATTATGAAGAAAGCAGCTCTGAAATCGTAGGAAACTCAAATACTGTCAATGCTTCCACGGTAGTCGCGGTTAGAGGTGCAGGGCAAATTCGGCTGGCGCGGGACGAGGCGGGCCGCGGACGCGCCGAAATGCTGATAGGCCTCCGCCCCCGCGCGTCTCCTGCGACCCGACACTCCTGCCTGCGGTGCACCCCGCACGTTGCACTAGTTGGATTCTTATTTCACTTCAAACTTTGGATACCACGCTTTTTCGACTTAAAAAGAAGATGAGATTTTATTAATGTAGGTTACTAAAATCTTTTATGTTTGTGTAGAGTAGGTTTCGACTGCATATTTTTCTAATTTTCAGTTGGCATATAAGAAACTAGCGTAAAAAAATTTTGAAATGATTTCAGTTGGTAGAGCATTTTGAAGCGAATATCAATATTTTGCCATATCTTTCGAGGATTGTAAAAACAAAACATAATACGAGAATAAGTTCAAGCAAAATATATCTAATAAACTTATTTTTGCCTCGACTGCCTCGGTGGCGTAGTGGTTGCAAGCTCCACTGCCGATCATGAGATTTTGGATTCGATCCCGGGACCTATAATATACATATATTCATATACATATATATATGAATGTATGTATGTTATAGGTTATACCTATAACACACTGGCGAAATTTGGATGTAAGCACCTACTATAGGACTGAGTCTTGAGTACAACTCTGGGAAAAAGGCATGACGGTATGTTATATTGTAAAATATATGTGCAGAATAAAACTTCCCCACAGCTTACCTTCATAATCTGAGTAGGTATACGTACTCCAAACACAGTTAATTTGGTAAAATAGTTGCGATTGCGATTGCTAGGTGACCGTTTTGGAATAGTGCGGCTATCGTTCCCCTTCGTGTAATTCGCCATTAGTCGTCGTTTGCACTCGGCTTTTTACCTTAATGAGCTCCCCCCTTGTAACACGCACACGCAACCAATACGCATTTTTGTGCACCTACCCTCTGAAAAACGAGAACGCATTTTATCGAAAATATTTTTCACTAATTTTGGTCCGAATATCTGGCGTTTATTCCGATACGATAAGAAAATTGTTTGTTTTCAGTTTCAGCATGCAAATATTTGAGAACGATATTCAGGTCACACCTTTTTTTCTAGTCCAAATGTAGGCGTAATGGATAAATAGAATAAATGTGAAATCAAATTAAATAATTCTCCAATTTTACAGAAAAAGGTTATCAACTGTGGAAATGAATTTTTATTAAGCATAAATATGTTCCTAAAACCTACCGAATGGTTGTATTGGTTCTTTAATTATTCATCTCCGATTATAATCTAATAGATACATTAATAAATTATGATTCATATTCCCAAGCAAATATTATAATATTAATGTATGCCTCTCTGCAGCATATTGAAGATATCACAAAGGGTTAGAGAGGGTTTTTGCTGTCATTTGACTGGGGAACAGGTTGCTGGTCCCCACCTGTCGTCCTCGCTCCTGGGATAGTTTGATTCTACGACTATCATTGTATTTTTTATCATACAATATTTAATAATATTGGATAGACTACATAGATCCGCATAGGATTTCATGGTGGTATGAAACGACTTAACTACGCGTACTGGCTAGATATTGATGTTGCATTATGTAAGAAGATAAGTCCAGGTTTTATTTTGCAAACATTATTGCGGTGGTCTTGCAACTTGCAACCAGACATTATCTATTATCTAACCACATCAGAAATGAAAAGTAACAAAACCGTCAAGTGAAAACAGCAATAAACTTTAAGTTTCGTTTCGCCATAAACTTTCACTTGCGCATATCATATTTTTCCAAAATAATATTTAGGCATTGCGGCAAACGACGAATAAGTGGCTAGTTTTAGGATAGTGCGTGCAGTGGGTGCGTGCGATAGCGATCTCCGAGCGCCCCTCGCCTTGCCGCGAGCCGTGAGCCGGAGACCCCGCACTCCTCTAAACAACATTCTGAGTATTCGTGAGGGTTTTTTGCGCGAGCCGAGGGTGGCGGAGCGCAATCGCCTACCACCGCACAAAAAACACTATTAAATAACTCAAGAGAAACGCGCGGGGCGGATTCGTGATCGCGGCTATACGCCACGAATTATAATACGTTTTAATTAACGTCACCGGCGAATGTTTGGGCTTGCTACTTATAATGTTGTGGAAATGTTTGGCTCTACATCCGCCGTGAATAGGTAAACCACGCCAAGGTAAACTTTTCCATTTTTTGGCACTTTTTTAATAGTAGAATGAAGAGCAAAATAATGAAGCCTTTATTTCCGCAACTGGCATCTAGCCCGAGTCAAAATTTGGCACACTTTTTTAAAATCATATTTTTTTCAGCACCAAATAGAAATTAGAACTGAAAGATTTGCATAAATGTAACTTCGGCTGAATTATCTTTGTAACATTTTATTTTTTATCGATACCATGTGGCGAGAACTTAAACCCTTAAAACGAAAGCAGAGCCATTACAGTACCGATTTCATTTTACGATGTTTATACACTTGTATAGGTTTGGTGCTAAATATTTCGTTTATACAGGAGTAATCTGACCGTACATACTCTGTCTAAATATAAGTAAATATTCGTTCTATTTCTATGCTCGAGGCATTATCGGTTTCCACTTCGGGTAGGTCGGGCCTGCCGTTGTCTTAATGATCATGTTTTTATCATTATTTTGGTAATATTTACTGGACGCTTTCGTCGGGATGCTTCGATTGAGTGCTCATAAACTTGATCACAACATAACGCTTACACGCTACTTAGTGGTCATTGCTTGGTTTTGTTTAAAAATTGTCTATAGACATTGCCTTCTTACGTAGATGGCATTGTTTGATTGATAGAATCTATCTTTGAAAAGTGGGAGATCAATCAATAAATAATAATAAAATTATGTTTTTCGATTTTTTTTTCAGTCACACTACCGCCTTGCGCTCTAATCTACTCTCCTCTCCCTGCACGGTTGCCTGGAAGAGATCGATTTAGCGATAAGACCGCCAATTGTTACACTAGATATTATGTACCCATAAAAAGTTTATCTATCTACTCCCCACATAAGAAGTGACGTTCTTGGTGACAACATATAAGAGGGTAAGGAGGTCACTTCTTATCAAGAATAGTATTACTATAAGAGTATATTTAGCCTGAAGCTCGTTCCCCAAAAAATATTATTTAAATATTGTAACAGAAAAATTAAGAAAAACCTACACGTTTGAATATATGTACAGAAAGGGGATAATATTACTTTTACAAACATAAGTAGAACCCGAGATTCTTTCGACACCATGGCAACAAGCCGTGTCAAACGTAATGGTAGAAGCTCCATAAATCACTCAATTAGGTATACATTTTTAACCACACAGAAAAACAACCCTAGATGAAAAAATTGCAAATCGTCGTTATGTGACTCGATAACGATTGTTATTGATTGATTTCGGTTTTGGACAGATGTAGATAGATTACCTACCTAATTAATGAACTTGAAAATTAGTTTGCTTTTTGTATCAGTTAAGTCCATTCCTAGGTTAACATATATTACCAAATACCCTGTATGCATGTTGATGCAGCAACTATGTATTTTGCGAAATGGACCATCTAAAACCATGAACAATTTCATTCTAAACGTAACTGGCGAAGTGTGGGTGTACCTGCTATGGGACTGAGATGGGCACACCTCTGGGTACACCTCTGCCTACTCCTTCGGGGCGTGATTCGTGATGTTATGATTTAAAAAACAAAATTTTTTTTGTGTGCTCATAAATCCTACTAATATTATAAATGCGAAAGTTTGTGAGGATGGATGGATGTTTGTTACTCTTTCACGCCAAAACTACTGAACCGATTGGGCTGAAATTCGGTTTGTAGATAATTGTACCCTGGAAAAACATAAAAAGTACTTTTTATCCCGAACGAAGACTACGCGGGTGAAACCGCGGGGCACTGCTAGTACCTACCTAAATAAATAAATTGCAGATTGTAGAGCCATGAAAAATATAAATACTTATTATATGCTAAGGCTTTGCTTAAAGGAAGCAGATTTCGTTAGAAGTTTCAGTGAACACTTGGCATTTGATTAATTATTAAAGTGTATGTCAATGTGGCGAAGAGACAAGCAAAATGGCGTATTACAGTAAGTATTCAGGGGTTCATAGAACCGTAGTTAACTTAGATTGTATAATGGCCAATAATGTGCTCACATTGATTATTCAGTGAATAAACACGAATCACACTGCTCCTTGGGTTGTCGGTAATTTTGTCTTTATAATATATCTATAGGATGTATCTATAGGTATCTATGGGATGTATCTATTATAATGAATATATATCTATAGGTACATATTATGATGCAAGTGATATGTTCCCTGGTGGATGATTTCGCGAGCAGCGAGTCTTTTGTCAGAGTAGGTACCTGTCAGGAATAATAATCTAATCTAAGACTATAAATAATAGTCTAATGAAGGTTGGAATTTAGAAGAAACTTATTAAGATACGAATAAGAACAATACCTACTCTTTAGGCTGGCTTGTCGGCCCTGTGGATTTTTAAGTGACTTAGTAGTACATAGGTAAATAGTATATTAAGCTATAGTAGACAGTAAGTAGGTAACTTAGAATTGTTTAGCTTTTTGTCAATAGGTAAAGGATAGGATAGATAGGCATGTCGATCGACATGTCGATATGTACGGAGCCAGTTTGGTATTTCAGGTACCCTATTCGTGCCTGACGTAGTCCCCGTTCCGGGTTTGTTATAGTTTTCCTTTCTCTAGATTGCAGACCAACGCTGACGAGGTCTATCTCCCCGAAAGGATAAGTACCTACCTACTTTTTACATAATTTCACCCTAAGTCATCAACGCCCTTAGCCTCAAGCCTTAGGCATCAAGCCTGAAATTCCTTAAAATGGTGTGTTTAGGTGTGTTGATACGACTTAGCTAATTCATTATAAATTATAATCCAATTATAAAATCTTTACTGAACACTATTTATAATATAATATTATTGTTTAGTTACCGTTCTTGACCGCTGCGGTTCAAAGCGGTTCAACGTGCGCTAATTAATTTAACGTAAGCTTGATTTTATTTGAAGTAAGAATTTTATGTTTGTAGTTCATAAACTTTATCGCGATCGGCATTCCTTTTCGTGTTTCAAAGGTTTCAGGGCTTTAACATTATTTCGCAACGTGAGTGACCTTTCGTGAGGCGAGTCGAATCGCGCGAAAATATTGATTATTCTTATCTTATCGGTGGCTATCGGTGGCGTGTCGCAGTTACTGTAACTGGCCCTCGCGGTCGAATGGAATCCGACTCACGCATCGCTACTGGTTGGTATAGCTGCTTGCTGCTGGTTGGGTAAATGAGTGTGGTTTGATGTTCTAAAAACTGAATATACTGTTAATAGTACCTACACATACCTATATACCTAGGTACTAAGGCGCTTCACACATTGACCCTCACGAACTAAAATCACGCGTCCGCATGCGAGGGATCTTGTGAGATTTCCTAAGACTTTATAATAAAATCAGCCGTTACTGCTACTTATTAGTTATACTTACTTGCTGATGAAGCTGCCTATACCTTCTAATCTAATTAAGCTCTAAATCTAATTTAGCTTGATCAAACACCTGAACAAAAATAATTTTATTGGTCATATTTCCTTAAATTTAGTACATAAATGGTATCTATCGGGTAATTTAATATTCAATAGTTAAATTAAGAACTAAGATCCCTCTTATAACTTAATTTATAGAAATATGGCCCAAATTGATTTTTGTTCAGGTGTTGACAAAGCGTAGTTCCTAATATTACTTTACAAATTCATTAGCATCATCATCATTATCATCATCTCAGTTATAGCCCTATCGGTAGAAAAATCCCGAGCCCTCTACATAGCTCGTTGTGCAAATTTAATGCTGGCCTAAAAATGTTCACATTAAAGCTTCAAATCACACTTAATTTGACGTATGCAAAGAAAAAACAAAAGACTGACGTAATGTAGAGAAAAGACGAGAGCTTCCGTGCACATTAAAACGCATGCGCCATCAATGCCCCTTGCATTGGATATTGCAAACTCCGCCCACTGCAGAGACTCTCGCGAATTGTTGCAAAACGTCTTAGGACTTATGTTTCGTATGGGGATCTAATGTAGTCTCCTGTTTACTTTTTTAGAGTTTACATAATTTATTATCTAAGTTTTTACTAAGACTAAAACTTTACTGTTACTTAATGTTACTAATTGTTAGGCACCACTTATGAGAAAACCCAGAAACCAGAAATAAAGAATTTGTTGTTTTAAATCCAATGTTGTCGTCCATATACGCCATTGCATTAGGTAAGCCATAAATTATTATTATAAATTAATGCGACAACTTAATATAGAATTCTATAACTTTTACAACGATATGCATGCTTAATAAATATTCACAAGCATGTGAAAGCAGTTATTTAAACTCGTTTACGGCACAATCCACCTGCTATATAATCCGCGCTGTTTCGCAACTACTCGCAGTTGGTATCTATGTCATTGCGTCGAAGAGGGACGCACATACCTCTATATATAGTGGGTGGGAGCGAGACGCAAGATAGAGACCGGATTCTGCGAGGACAGAGGACGGAGGGGCTCTACCTACCTACTCCGTTATCTGTTCGCGAATATAGTTGCTCAACGTACATCGAGTCGAATAAGTTTGCACATCGCGCAAGAAACTAGCTGTTTTTACAACTCGAAATCCATTTCCTGGCATCGATTTTTAACCAAAATAGAGTTCAATTCGGTAGGTTATCATTAATTGCTTACGAATGGACGACAAATTGCTTTAAAAACCGGCTTGATCGATGCGACATAAATTATTAAATTGCGCGTTGTGCCCGTTGTACGCGGCGGTGGAAACGCTCGCATTTTTAAAGTTTTAACCCGAACTAAATGGAAAATCGAATATTTTACGGACGTAATAGGCTGAACAAATTATTTAAATAGCCATAACAGGGTCTAAATATAAATCTCGCGCATATTATGATACTAGTGTATACGTGCCTTTTTCATTAAATAATACTCGAACACTTCAGCATATTTTAAATAAGAAATTTATTCCAAGCCCACCATCTTCAATCTCGCTCTACAATCATCTGTCGCGCTGGCATCCACTTCCCCGTGTTGCCATCGCGCCCTCGCACATACCATAGATCTTCCTTAAACTACACGTTGCCATTAATTCTTTCCATAAAACCCCCAAAAAGTTCACAGAATCCGTAGCATGCGCGTTACAAAATAACATCAACCCTACACTAGGTAGGAATTGCATATTGTGTCAGTTTATAAGTTGGGTACCTATCTATAGTAATAGGATTATCCATTATAAGCAAGCTTATTTTACCTCATATATAAGGTGTTGAAAGATCTCCCTACTGCGGTTTTCCCGTTGAGCTACAATAGTTCTTCAAAAGGAGAGTGAATAGTCTTGAAGGATCGGCAACATACTGGCATGCATGCAGGTATCCATAGGCGGCGGTATCATCAGACACACCGTCTGCTTGTTTGCCACCTATGGTATAAAAAAATAAATAAATATATATCTAGGTAGGCATGTGTTAAAAGTGGCTCGACAAAACAGTCCAGTTTTAATAGACGGAATGAGGACACGTCGCAATTGTTTTAGGTTGGATAGATAATTCCATTGGCCCTTTTTTGGTCAAAGACTGATGCTACGAGATCGGTGGAGCGTAAACATTGCGAAACTGAACAGACGGTCCAATGTTTCCGCTTCATTGATAGAGACCAATAAATATCAAGCTACAGATAATATGATACCATGTATATATTTCTAAATGATCTGCCTTGGTGGCGTAGTGATCGCAAGTGCTACTCCAATTATGAGGATCAATCTCTAGGTTAAACAAAAAGTGTTATTGGATTTTCCCATTAGAAATTTTCTCAATGACTGCCTGAAGTCTTGAACTGAGCCATAGGTTCGTCCCTTTTGTATCATGTTTAGGTCGCATTACCTAAGTGTGGGTGTACCTGCCTACCAAGGGACTGGGTCCTGGGTATTGGAAATGTCCTTAAAATAGGTGTGATGTTATTTTATGCATTTTATTTGTTGTTTTCCTCTTGTCGTCGGACCGAGCATGACTTTCTTCTTCTAAGTTAGAGGTCTGAGTTATGATGAATATTATAAATTATATTAGTAAATAGATAGATAAAAACATATCTCTTTATGAATACCTACCACAATTTCACAATACAGAAAATAACGAACAACAAGAAATCGTGTAAGAACTATTAGTAGTGCTAATAACTTAAATGTTCCATGATTTGTTTGACATATAGTATCTACACTAGAAGGATTTTGTTTAATCGCGAATGCCTCCGCTCCTTAGCTCGCTGGCGCCCATCAGCACGACCACGGCCTTACACACGTCCATCGAGTCAACGGCCTCGACGGTGCGCTTGCGCAACTGCACGCGCGAATCTCAACGGCAAAACAAAGTCTTCGCTACGTTTGTACGCACGAGGCACACACACTACCCAACTATTTGTTAGATCAACTAGTTTGACTATGCATGTATGGTGGCACACATGTGCACCTGTGTGTGCATGTGTTCGTGAAGGGCCTTAACTGTAGAAGTAGTCGGCCAATGTTGATTAATTTAACGATAAATAGCTGTGTTTGCTTTACATTTTCCTCAATTGTGATGAAGGATTTTGTGGCGGTCGTCGTCGCAGTTGGCTCAAATTAAATGAAATATTATTTTATTTATTGTTTAAATTTACCTTTATATATTTCTTACACTTAGATACCTACCTAATACCTAAATACGCTGGTAAGATACTCGTTTTATAAAAGTTAGAAATATAGGTAAATGTAGGTAAGAGTCTTTTGTATCTTCTGAACATTTTTTCTTTTCAAAACTACTTATGTAGTATAGTACAGTACTTGCGTAGTATAGTAGTATATGCTATGACAGAAATACAGTAGGTATACTATGCTTTAAGCATCTGCACATATTATATAATGGTACCAAAGTATTATGACTTATATTTCAAACATCGTGTCTGGTCTCTGGAACTTCAAATAAGCCCAACCTAACTTCCTATAGGTAATATGTAAACATATTGACCTCATGTCATATTCAATCATTCAAGATTCATAACACACGATTTTTATAAACCAATATCTACCCACATGATAATCTAACGCTTCTAGCAGTTTCGAGATCAATCGGGAAAGTGGAGCGAGTTTAGAGTCCGTTTAGTCTCATGAATATTTTGGCTCAGAGTGAATAAAAGAATGTATGTATATTTTGACTTTTACGTGTGTCAACCTTGCTCTACCTTGAAAGATCTTGATGGATGGTCACAGTGGTTTCATGCTTGAACTACTAAATTTTGTAACTTCACTAAGATTTTTTATGCCATAGGTGGTAAATAAGCATACTGGCCGCCTGATGGTGAGCGGTTACCACTGCCTCTGGACACCTGCAACACCAGTTTTACCAATATATTGCCGACCCTTCAAGACCCTATTCACTCACCTTTTGTCTTCAAATTGTAGTTCTATATTGTAGCTCAACGGGAACATCGCAGCACGGAGATCATTCCGCAGTTTGCACCTAGGTATGTGGTATAAATGAAGCTCTCATCCGCACATAATATGTGCAGTTACTTAGTTTCTTATGGCAATGGTGAGTAGGTTTCTGTAGGTTCCCGAGTATTTATATAGCAATTTGCAATTTGACGCAATTGAATGTATTTATTTCATTTACCTAACAGTCAAGCCACTGTTAACATTCATTTGAACTTTGACTGCCAATTGCTGCACATGTTTATTCACTGATTGACATAATAGGTACTAGGTATTAATCTTCGAGCAACCCAACACATAATCATCATCATCGTCATCTCAGCCGTTGGTAATCCACTACTGAACATAGGCCTCCACCATAAAGGGGGGTTTTGCCAATACTCGACACGCTTGGCAGGCGGGTTGTCGAGCGCAGTTCGATGGCGTTTTGCAGAGGACGCTGCTGCCCGTCCTCTGGATCTGTTAACCCTTAGTCGGCTCTTACGGCAACCACGGGTAAGTGGAGAACTATTCTAATGCCGGTAACTCCACGGCTAACCCAACACATAGTCAATTCTAATTTTCTAACGAGACACCACTGTATCTGAAAACTGAGACACGATTGGCCACACGGCTCGACTCCTACTCCTTGTAATGGTCGCGTCACCGTTCGGTTTAATAGCGCTTGAATGTGTAGAAATCGATTTTTAGATCTGTTAAGACTTTTTAGACCACTACACCTACGCAAAGCCTCCCTCCACTTTTGCTGAGCGCTATTAAACCGTGACGATACCTTGTACCTCTTCGGAATAAGGCGTGATGTTATGTTTCGATTCGACAAGAAGAAGATCATTAAACTGAGCTCAAATTTACAGAATTAAGCCTCTGGTGGCCTTTGATCATTGGGGCTACATTTTTGAATCCAAGATCATTTGTAAATTTAAAATACAGGTGGAACAAAGATTACGTAACTTAGTATTAAATACCTAATCTATGATGTTAATGCATGGACCGCTTGGCATTGGCGCACTATCTACTCGTGCCATTGACGCGTTGCCATCACATCAACAGATATTAGCCGTTGGTACTTATAAAATATGGACCAAGGTTAGGTACATACTGTCACAATTGGTGCGCGAGTGGCAAAATTATTTTCATGTTTGTATGCTCTCCCTTACATCAGATTACATTATCTAAGTATATAGAAAACCTCATATTATAATGTATTTATGTTGAAGTACTCGCAAGCGCGACTGTTGATCATGGTGTCCTGGGTTCGATTTCCGGGTCAGGCAAAAATTGTTCTTGGATTTTCCATTAAGGATTTTTTTTTTTAATAACTGCCTGGAGTTTGTATTAGAGCTCAGTTGTTGGCCTGTTGCCATTTTGCCAAAGCGCGCCATCTATGATTTGGCCCTTGAAAAATAACTCGTTTAGTGTGGTGTAGGTACTTAGGTATGGGAATGAGTACAACTCTACCATACCTTTCGGGGTAAAAGGCGTGATGTTATGTTATATGTGTGTGGACTGCCTTGATGGGGTACCTTGTGGGCGCAAGCTCGGCCGCCGATCATGAGGTTCGGGGGGGTTCGATTCCCAAGTCAGGCAAACTGTTATTTAGATTTTTACATTAGGGATTATCTCAGTGACAGCCTGGAGTCTGGAACTGTGCCCGGTAGATGGCAATAGGCTCGTCCCCTCTCGCCCTCTATTACATGGGACCAATAACATACTGGCGAAATGTTGGTGAATCTAATATGGGACTGAGTCCTGGGTACACTTCTGCCTACTCCTTCGGGCAAAAGGCGTGATTGTATGTTATGTTGTTATTACGGAAGAAGAATTTTAAACTGAAGAAAAATAGTGGCCGAAATGTTCAAAGCGGTCCGCAGTCCGAGCAAGTCGGTTACGTCATTCCGCTACAGAGTGCTACGACGCGCTACGAGCGCAATTTGCCGCGAACTAATTTATTGGTATCGTAGGCCGTAGGTGTCGGGCTAACAGTGCCTACGAATTTAGGTCACAGCTGAAATTTGCATGAGAATGTTGTCACTAATGATCGGTTTGTTTAGAGTTGGATTATTTAAAACGGTTGTTTTTATAATGAAAATTCTGCGCGGCACTGCACTGCGCCTGTCACCTTGAGATATGAGTTGTTGAATCTCATCATGCCCAGTAATTTCGCTGGTAACATTGCCCTTCATACCGGAACACAGTAATGTTTGCACATTACTGCTTGGCGGATGAATAGCTGGCAAGTGTGATACTTCACCAGGCGGCCCCCTGCAAGAGAGGCCTACCAGTACAATGTTAAAAAAAATGAGTTTTGTACCCGATCCCATCCCTATTCTTCCTCCCATGCCCCTTTCCGTCCAAAGACGGGTTTGCCTGGAAGAGATCACTTAAAACAATAAGGCCGCCCATTGTCGACCAATCACTTTTGCATATAACTTTAATTTTAAGTTATTATGTAAAAATGGTCAAATAAAAAGTAATCTATTCTAAATTATAGGTATATCATGATTATATTATCTGCAGTCATCCCTTTTTCATGCAGTGATCCATAAGGACCCTAATATACCTGTACTTTTTCACGTACATTATTAAAATAATTTTGTTGAGGCCTCTATTGTTAACTATATCCAAAAAAAATTATCAAACTCTAGAACCTATAAATTACAGTCGAAGGTACTTATTATGTAGGATAATTAATAATTAGCGAGCATCGCAAGATAAATACTTTATCTATTACTATCCGGGGTTATAGCCATCGACAGCACCTTCAAAGGTTCATTTCCGTGTGTACGTCACCTTCGCCTTTCAAAATACTCGTACCTTAGGCGTTACACTAAATAGTACAGAAGTAAGGCTCCAAAAAAGCAATGACACGAACGGATTCATAGATGTGGAACCTTATAGGGAATCTCACGGAAAACCATTAATTAACCATTGGAAAATCATTGGAAACGTAGCCGCGAGTGTACACTTCAAACATAGTTTTATGATGAAATTGTTAGTTTTTCCAGTTTTTTAAACTGGGTGCTTGCACGGCGTTAAGCTTAGCAAGTGAATATAAATCCTAAAGCGTGATAAAGCCTTCTGTACCATTTCGTTTTGTGTAAGTTAGTTGTTTGTAGCATGCGAATCGGAAGTGTTCGGAAGAGGTCGGGCGTCGACGCCAGCGCCGCGACACGTGTAACGCTTGCGTAAGCCAACCTTGCGGTCGCGAATAATATGGAACGCTGCTAGAAGCGGTGAAATAGAGAGGATATTCTCCCATACTCCTTTGGGCTAAGAATGTAAACCATTTCTCGTGTTTAACATGACTACGATTCTTTTAACCGTGTCTATAAGTCGTATACTTACCTACGCATATTAGACATGCCAATTACCTAAACATATAGGAAAATAATACTTGCATTGATTGCTGTAAAAATTTGCCCCTTTTATGACAAAAAATTTGATTAGATAGGTAGGTACTTTAATGTAAGTAGATTCTGTATTTAGATGTGCCTAAGTAAGAAAACCCAGTATATATCATTACTAAGTCATTGGGAATTGTGATCACGATGTCAATCTTATTTTTTGTCGTGATCCATTAAACAATTTCAATTGCAAAATTTATTCAGCAGCCGTCGAACACAATTTGCATGGATTTTTAAAATTGTAGGGCCATTTCCACACTAATATGACAGTGCATTAAGTGGCCTCATGGCGAATCAAAGGACCTCGTCGACGGAAGCAGGAGGTCGATAAGACCTTCTGTCCATTGCCTGTTGCCCACGAGTTTAGCATTGACAACGGCCCTTATGCAAATCGTCTCAGCGCGTGTTAAGTGCGCGCTCGAGTGCCTGACTTAAGAGCCCTTGCCGTGTACATTTGCGGTATGGTAATGTATCAAACATTACCATACCGCAAATGTACACAATTATATTTTCCAAATGGACCTTCAATTCGGACGCTGCTCTAATCGTGACTCTCAACTGTTTAAATATATTTCCTGGTACTAGCCTTTATGTTTGAGGAAAACTCACATCAGTATAAACTCAACCCAAAGCATATGAATATTTCATTTTGGAATTAATATTAATTCAATCGCATACGTGATGCTGAAAAAGTTCATGTCTGGCAAAACTGTATAATTTTTTGCATACAAATTTATATTATTGCGCACAAACAACAAGAACATGTTTAATAGATGAGGAAAAATATTTATCGGCATGGATTTCAATGATAAAATAAACTTATTAAAGTGGAATTTTCTGGATTCAAATTTCCACATGCGCACGTTATATGACCATTATTTAATCACATGCATTATATAATTAATTAATTCTAAAAAAGGAGTAGAATTAAGAGTGACCCTTACCAATGATAAATTGCGACACAACACCTAATTTTAAATAAGTGAAGGAAGTTCATGTTTTAAGGAAAACCACTTAGGCACGCATACAAATTGAGGACATCATTGCTCGGATAGGATTTCAGCTCGTCTAAGATGGCTCGAGCCAGAATTAGAAGGTTAGTCGGAATTTGTTTATATTTTTAGCATAAAAACGAGCGCAAATTAATAGAGTCAAGCTGGCAATGTTCAGCGGTGGTTCAAGGCGAGCCCTGCAACGAAGGGCCGCGGCCACGTCACGAGGCAACATTGACCTACTTAGTGTTACCTACTCGGCGTGTGCGCACCGCGTACGCTCGTGAGGAAAGCTCTTCGCGATACGTGTGTGTCACGTACGCAGAACATGCTCAATGCTCCATATGTATTATTTTGTATTTTGCACTCTACTTTCATTCACAGTTTAATTTCTATTACATTGTTGGAAATTAAAAACAACGTTTTGCTGAACCATGGTCATGTGCCATGATCACTATCCAAAAATTGTATATATTCAGGACCATTCAGTTGGAGTCGAAACTAAATTAGCTGTAAGGTTGTGAAGTGTTATCCTGAATCCTGAAGTTGTTCAAGTAAAGTTGCAAATTGTTTTGCGATAAGTACATGTACGAGTATATTCTAGACTGCCTCGGTGGCGTAGCGGGCGTTTGCTCGACTGCCAATCAAGAGGTCCCGGGTTCGATTCCCAGGTCAGGCATAGTGTTAAATATTGGATTTTTCCATTAGGAATTATCTCAATAACTGCCTGGAGTCTGGAACTGTGCCCGGTAGATGGCAATAGGCTCGCCCCCTATTACATGGGACCAATAACATACTAGTGGGTGTTATCTATACTAGGGGACTATAAGTCCTGGGTGCACCTCTGCCTATGTATATTATATTATGTTCTCTATAAAATAAGTTTAAAAAGGTGTAGTAAACCTAAGGAGTATATCTACCAAAAATAAATCTCGACTTCCCGTACAAACTGGATCAAGCAAATTTGTATGGAGAGTCAATTTTTTTTAGCGAAATTCGCAATTCTTTCTTTTGTTTAGGTCGATGGGAAGATGCACTGCCTTAAGTGTTATTAAACCTTTTTGTAACACGGTGTATACTCTATTTATGAGAAAATGTAAAATGCTAACAAATTCCAAATCGATATAACTAATGAAAGTGTATTTAATATTACGTTGTTATGTTCTGACAACCTGCATTATTATTTTCTCACATAATATCATTATACGCTAGCACTTTTATGTGCGATAGTATAGGCACGGTTAGAGCGTAGTCCGCCAGTTGTTTGTGGCGCATCTCAAGGCGAAGCCCTACGCGCCGCAAATAATTCTGCTATTGTGAAACAGCGCCTTATCACCGCGCCGGAGCCGCCACTGTCGTGCGCCAGAACCTTGGTTAGATCATACGAATTACGGTCAAGTTGACGATTTCACGATTATATATTTTTCTCTACGATAATAAAATTTCCGTTGCCAGTTTGATATTAATGATGTAGCTATTTATCTGCGTTTTGTTATTATTAATTTGTAAACGTGACAAGAATACGTCTGTAGTTTTCTAGAATTTTCAATGGTCAACGGTAGATTTATTTAGAGAATTAATGACGAATTCATTCATAAAAAATATAAATGAAGTTAACAAACAATAATTATTTAGGTAGGTAATATGAAAATTGAGCTTAAAGGGCTATTGCACTACCCTAAATTAGAGTCCCTAATAACGGCCCTAATCACATAGCCGTTATTTAGGCGCCCTAAATAACGGCTATGTGATTTTTCTCCCTTGCTGTTATTACACCACACTTTAAGTGGTTAGGGGCCTTAATTCAGTGTAATGTAATAGGCCTTTTAAATCATGAACTATTATTATACACCTAATTTATTTCAATTCATCATCCAACCGTTAGAAGTCCACTGCTGAACATAAGCCTTAAGGGGGCCATAAGGGAACCCATAAGGGGGGTTTTTGCCAATACTCGCCACGCTTGGCAGGCGGGTTGGCGGGTTGGTTATTTCAATTCAATACATACATAACATCACGCTTTCACGCCCAAGGGGGTGGGTAAATGTACCCAGGACCCAGTCTATGTAGGTACATTTACACCTCGCCAGTGTGTTTTTATATCCCACACTAATAGGGGTGAGTCTATTGTCATTAACCGGGCACGATTCCAGACTGTGGTGGACATAGACCAGGTGGTCATTGAGAATCTTCTTATAAGCTTGACATGGGAATCGAACCCCTATGAACCACTATGCCACCGAGGAGAGTACATGTAATGTTATATAATTTAATGTAAGAAGTAACAACAGTTTATTTTTTAAATGACCTGTTGGCCTCAGATGGCCTCTACAGCTTTACCGGGCAGCGGTGAGCGCAAGAGGTACTCGACCTAAAGTTAAGGTTTAAGGGCGACTAGCTCAAGGGCATCTAGACGGTACGAACCTCGGCTTGAGCCATCGCTAGAATACGTGGGGTCAGACTTGCCCTGGCACCCCAGAAGGGGAGTGTCCTAGGGGCCCATCAATGGTTTGATCTTTTTGATTATTTGGAGAGAAACTGACCGATTTGAAGGATCTGAGAGATTTTCGACCTCACCGGCGAGGTCGGTTTTGTGATTGTGTGAGTTGGTGGATCTGGTATCCGGTACCAGTACCGAAAACGGAGCGACTGTTGCGTATATTGGTGGGATTGGGCGAGCCTAGCTCCGCCGATATGACGGCGGCGAATAGAGTCATCCGGGTCATCCAGGACGTTGCGTGGGCGTCTACGGATGGGAGGATTTTCTATTTATTTTTTATGATAGGGATTGACAAGACGAGTTAATCAGGTGCCTGATGGTAAGCATCATGATTGCCCATATCAGACACAGTGCCACCCAGTGCTTTAAAATTCAAAATTCTGCGCGGCACTGCACTGCGCCTGCCCTGAGATAGGAGTTGTTGAATCTCATCATGCCCAGTAATTTCGCTGGTAACATTAGGTACCCTTCATACCGGAACACAGTAATGTTTGCACATTACTGCTTGGCGGATGAATAACTGGCATATATTTATAAGTAGGTACTCATAGTCCTCATAGCTAGGTATATATATACTTTATTTGGCTCCGGCCGTTAGGGTCCGATTCCGGTACGCCCCCGGCCGGTACGCACCCACAGTGAAAAAATTGTCATTCCGCTACGCTCCCCGGCCGATACGGTCTCACTGTAAAACAACCGTTTTTTTTTAACAAGACACTCTTGAGCAAAGACTGTAGGAAACAAAAGTGTTTTTGAATTTCAATTCTCCACCCATAACCGTGCCCGAACCCTCACTTTTGTGTTTAACCAATTACTTCTAGAAAACCCTCTCAATAATCATGCGGACAATCTAAGGTTAGTGCTCCACGATTCTAAGAAACTTCATACATGTCCTCTATCGGCAGTCGATAAAGTGTTGCTGAACTTTAAAGTGATTCTTTGCAGTCAGACATAACAACACATGTGTTATTCATCGTCCGAGAGGGCATGTTATATGCATTATCTCGTAAGAGGCATGTAGTGATAAGTGCGTCGGCGGAGGCGTCAATGCACTCCGCTGCATGCTCCTAGGTCAGTTCCCCGTGACTCAGTCGCTGCACCGTTACCTACTAGCGCAGCGTGGTTGTTGAATTATATCTGAGGACCCAGCACGAATTTGTTAGGGTTTTTACTAAAGTAGTATCGAGTTCAAGCGTTTACCTATGTAAAAATGCAAATGTAGATATTATGACATATCTACGTATCAACGATACTTTGATTTTTATGTTAGTCACAGAATTTCGTGCTAAAACTAAACTATTTGACCTTTTTCCGGCTATTTCCAATAAGATATGTAGACGGCAGGTCATATCGGAGGCCTTGTAGGAATCTTGGCGACTTGAAACTGACAATATGGATTGTCCTCATGACCCATATGAATTGACTCGAGTAGTACAATTGGAGCCCTTTCCACGATTTCGTGGAGCGGAGTGGCATAACCCTTATCTCATGTAGTGTAGGTAGTTAGCCTATTGCTATCTACCGGGCACAGTTCCCGACTTAAATAATTCTTAATGGAAAAATCCAATAACACATTACATGACCTGGATATCGAACTCACGAGACCTCTAGAACAGTAGAGTAGAACTTGCGACCACTACGCCGCTGAGGCAATTGTTATGATAAAATGCTCGTATGTGTGGAAAAGAGGGGACACCTGGGAAAGTATCACACCTTTGCCAGTTATTCATCCGCCAAGCAGTAATGTCAAAACATTACTGTGTTCCGGACTGAAGGGCAATGTTACTAACTAACTGCTATTATCTCAGGGTGACAGGCGCAGTGCAGTGACGCGCAGAATTGTGAATTTTAAAACACTGTGTGGCACTGTGTCTGATATGGACAATCATGATGCTTAACATCAGGCACCCGATTTGCTCGTCTTGTCATTCATTATCATAAAAAAAGTTTAAAAAGATGCACTAATAATACAACGATCAGAGCAGGCAATGAAATTGAACACTTATTTAGCCACAGCTAAGTAATGTTCGGAAACAAGCTAATGGTTTCTCCAATGAACATTTGCGTCCAGTATCGATAGTCATTTGAATACTATTACTGTTGATTATGTAACTGTAGCCGCGAACATCTGCTGTTTGGTCTCTGGTCCTCTTGCCCTCAGGAAGGGCGATAGCCACCCTTTCACCGGCCATTTGATTTTTTATCGAATGGCAAACAAGCAAGTTTAATGAGAAAGATCGGTTACGGAAACACTCCAATGCATATCGTATTGTCAAATATTTGAATGTGGACTCTGCGTTTGAATGGGAGTTGTTTTTACTGTATTTATACAGGGGTCATGTATGACTCGTACATATACTTAGCAAGTACATTCTCGATCATTATTTGTTCTAGCATCAAAGATAAGAAAATGGTTCGAGCTACATAACCTTCCTCCATAGCAAGGTGACAGTCGAATAGTTACCGCATTTTTTAATGAATGTCATTCATTTTTATTCTTCTGCTTCCTGCACTTCTTTCCGGCACTAGATGCGATTGCATAGCACTTTTTTCCATTCTAGTCTATCATTGCGTTTGCTTTATTTTCACTTAAAGCCTATCTTTTTTAATTTTTAATATTTAAGTATGATGTTCATTATACACTTAATTCTTATTTGATTAGTGATTATAATTGATTGACATTGCATTTAATTTGATAAAAAAATATCTATTAATACCCCACAAAAATATCAGATAAAATAGCTCCCTATATTGTGTACCTACATAAGGGGTGTAGATTATTTTATGAGTATAGGGTGGGAATTCAAAATTATTGTATAACCCAAGGCAGATGTAAAGGTCGAGGATAGAATAGTTATATCGTGATCTGCACATATGCATGTGTCGAATGCAGCTTGTGCTCCTTGACCAATGGCAGGTCGGAGGGTAAAGCATGATCGTAGGAATTAATTCATGGTGATTATAGCATTGCAAGGGAGGGGAAAGGCGAAAACCACCTTTGGCAATTTGTGAGAAAGAGTAGGCCGTAGGTAGGTAACTATAATTACATTATTATAACTTGATTTTGGATTACCTATGTAGAACACACTCGCATTCTATCTATAGTGCTAATCTTATAACGAAATATGGAATTTTGTCGGATCGTGGACCCGAATATCATGTATTATAAGTATAGATGTACTTTTATAATGCCAATTACTGATACCATTTAAACTGCTTTCATTATCATATGAAATACATATAAGTACCAATGTAGGTGAAAATTAGGTAGAGCAACCGACAGCAGTTAATTTTGTTACCTAACGTAATTATCAAAATTTAAATTACAATCCCAAAAAGATACTTAGTTACTTCCTTTACGAAAAATTATATAGCTGGGTCCGAGCGGAATGGTTCATGGTTGCCTATAAAGTTGAGAGCGGAAACATTTTGTGTAGGGTTGCGATTTATTGCAGGCCCACAGCCGGTGTCCCTTTGCCTTTAATTGGCTACAAAACACATCCCATTTTTATAAAGACAATAGCGATAACAGTAACTGTTTTGCTTTTTGTGATGAAAATGTGCAGAGATTAGAAACCGGGCCTGCGATAAGCTTCCTGACCCGTTTCGCTAGCTGCTCACTGGGTCTAATGACTAATGAGGTTTGTGGTATCTGCGGAGAAAGTTAGTCTATTAAAGTTACACATTTACCCCCGTATTCAAGAATAATACTTATGTAAGTTATTGTGCTAAGTTAGTTTTTCACCGCGTTCGTCACGGCAGGCAATTGTTTTCAATTGGATTTACCGGCCCTATGCGTTCGTGCCATCATAGTATGGTTCTTGAATACAGGTAATATTCTACACATACTGGCGAAATGGGGGTGTTTAATGAATTATCGATAATGAATCGAAGATTCGTGACTTTTTACTGCATTCAATGCAAACCTTAAATGTTGGTTACTCGTACGCAAAAAGTGTTATTGGAATTTTCCATAAAAAAATTATCAATGACAGCTTTGAGCCTGGAACTGTGTCCATTAGATGGCGATAGGTTCGCCCTCTATTACATGAGAGTTAAAAACAGACCTGATAAAATGTAGGTGTACCTATGGGACTATTGGGTCCGGGGTACACCTCTGCCTACCCCTTCGGGAAAAAGGCGTAAAGTTATGTTATTTTATACTCGTGCCTACCAAAATAATATATACTTCGGTACCTACCAAATGTCACATAGTATTCTAGATAAAATACTGCCCAGAATAATGTATTAGCAATGACTTGAAAGTTAATATTTTCACATGAATGCAAAACTCTGTAATCTAAAGGTATCCGTAAAAGTGTCGATTCATTGACACTGTGTCAAGAATCAAAAGTTATTTTACATATCTACCCAAGACGTTTATTCAGTCCGAATCAAAGAGCAAAAAATGCGAGGATTGCATTTTATCCACAATAAATTTAATGATACGACAGCGTTTATAAATCGGAACAGGTAGAATTTGGAACTAATGATCGTTTGGAACGCATAAGGTCATATGAGCCCGGAGTTAGATAGTCAAAAATTGGCTTGAAAGTTAACGTGGATGAAGTTGTTTTGGGTTCAAAATTGAGCTATATTTTGAATAGGGGCATAGCGGGGTGTGGGGGCGGAGTAAGACTCGTCGCTGAAAGGGTTGTGTGGGAACGAAGGGCACCTGCGACTGCACATGGTGCAACCACTGAGTTTTTTATACATTTGTGCACACATATCTGTCTATTCCGTCTAATGCAGTTTTTTATTGGTCCCTTTTATATCAGTATGTTATAAAATCCAACACGCTATTTCACTTGGTCATCAACACAGACTCTCTGAACTCTCTGGTTATATACATTATATTATGTAAAAAATAAAACTCTGAAACTCAGGCGAATTAGAGATGCAAGTTTAATGAAGTCTGAACAAGAAAATAGGCGGTTGCAAACTGTCGAGTGCAACTGTTTGCCGTGGCATTATCGTGTCAGTTGATGTACTCTGGCTTATTACGTATGCCGTGTTTCGCGTTGTTACGCTTTTACAGCTATTGTAATAAGACCTGGGAACTCTAAAGCTTTTGAACACAGTAAAGCTCTTTGTAGTTGGTCGTTAAGACCGCGATGCATTATTCAATTATAGCGGCCTCCACGTTAGCGAACTGCCCCTATTTCTCGCCAGTGTATATTCATTTTGCAACACATCGCCTGTCGGCCTTTTCACCCACCCTGTCGGCTCACGCGTTCTCGTCAATGAATTGTTAATGAGACACCTTCGTTTCGTTAAAGGCCGCCAAATTCACGGAGCCCCTTGTTGTTACGACGCTAACCAAAACATCGACACGCACACTGTTTTGTTAATACGATGTAGTTACATATACATAACAAACTACCCAAGCACCTAAAACAGTGTACAGTCTATGACATGACAGTGATTTCACCTATAAATAAGAGTGTTGATACATACCTTATAGAGTAAAATTAAATGCCAATATTTTTAAAAGAACATGTCGTGTCATGGATAAGAGCAATAAAACTATTAACACAATCGTAAGAATTTTTAAAAGCTAAATCGTGCATTGTTCAAGTGTTAATCGGATAGAAGACGTTTTTTGCAATGCTAAGCGGATAACCCTTCGGTCGCTACCTGCGCCTGCGCCGCGATACGCTGCACCCGAGTTTCATGCTGTGTTTGTGTGCAAGTTGAGTTGCGCAAATAGGGTACACACACATTCTTGATTGTAATTTTCGTGGATTTGTATTTGTTTCTACAAATTGGCAGAAATTAAAAAAGTGTCTGTCGAGCGTCAACATGCATATTTTGACCAACCTAACCTTCTAGGTTAGGTCCTTTGAGAGAAATTGATCCACTTTGACACTCGACAGACACTTTTTAAATTGCTGCCAATTTGTAAACACAAATGATATTAATACTTATCATATATTTCTCAAGAATTCCTAATTAGAAATTAAATGCTTTTTTTAATCGGCTGCTTTCCTTACCGGCCTATTCTAAAAACTTACCGTATGTATATAGAAGATTTAGTGTAACTTTCAAATAAAATGATTGAGTTTTGGCTATGAAGATACTTTTCGGAGTATTATTGATATTTTAGCAACTAGTCCCCAGAAAATGTAACGTAGAGTCACCCTTCAATAAATCCATTCCATTATCTACCTGCAATGAGAATAATGAGCAAAAAATGCAAAAGAAAACATTTGGAAAAAAAAATTTAATATAGGTCAGGTGCATACTCAACCCTTTCGAAGCGTGGGAGTGTTTTTTTGCCGGTTATACTTGATGTAGTGTTTTGTGCAAGGATTTTTTGCACCATCGAAGTGTTTGCGATAATTTGTTCCCACATTTCATCTGGATCGAGGAAGTGAAGACAGCTATTGAGATTGTTCAATCAACTTATTGTTAGCACGTTATACCGTTAGTGTACCTATGTTTTGCAGAAAAAATGCAAGGGTTTATGAAACAGCCAGGTGAATTTCCAATCTTTATTTCATAATATACAGTTATGAAATAAGAATCACATGTCAGCTTAAAAATACCTAAAGTAATCACTTATTAACACCTACTTAATACTTTACGCAAAAACAAAAAGGTTTCTGCTAAATAAGAATAAATTCTGTTAGCTACTAGATCGTAAAATGATAGTGATAATTATTTCCAAATATTCAAATATATTTGACTAGATATTAATTATACCTATATATTAGCATGAATAAAAAATTACTACAATATAAATAAATAATAAATGTCACGTATTTTTTCCTTTGTGACCCTTATTAGAAACTAATAGGAAAAATGGTTGAGTCATTAAGTATAAAAAAAATACAATAAAATTCATTTATTTCAGGCAATAGTGCGTATATTAAAAATAGTCATTACAAAGTAGTATGAATAGTTAGATCAATACCTATTCAAGATTTAGTTAAACAACAACGTTATTGTGACAGAATCGATAACTAATCGTTTTTGAGAATAGCGTCTATGTTGTGATGTAAAATAGTAATTTCGGTTTTTGCCAGCCCTACTCCTTTCTACGGCATGTGTTGACGATTCACCCTTTAATGATCTGTAATGATGCAATCATTTTAATGACACCGATAGCTTGCGATCATTTGTGCGCCACAACGGGACCTTGCGCATCATTTGTGCGCCTCGGGGAGTTAAGGGTTAAGTCAAAACATATTTATGCCGAATGAATTATGAGGCTTCTGGCGCGAACGGAAACGGAACATTCGCAGTGAAATGCTGTTTCCGGTGCTGTCACATGGTTGTTATTGCCTCGATCTGTTTCGATATCATTTTTATATCAATAAGCTTATTCAATAAGCCTAAGTTGAAGAATTTAAGTCACCATAAATAAATCGATCATGGCACATCGTCTTCATTTTAATAATGAGATACACTATCTTGCTAACCGTCTATTTTATCCTTTAGTCATTTCCATTTTCAACTACAAAAGGATTACTCCGATCTGTCACCCTGTTTTGTCCCCTCGTGGGGACAGATCGGAAGAAGAAGTTCGATCTGAAGCAACGAAGAGACAGTTCGAACTTTTTTTCACTCCTCAATGGTTTTATGCTATAATTTACGCAAGTTTTATGCAATGCTATATTTGATTATAGAATGTAATTTACTTGGCTGAAATAAAAAAAACATCACCAAAATCCATTTAACCATCGTCGAAACAGTTTCAAACATACTGGAATAGTTTGCCCAGTTTTTACCAGTGTCAGGGTTCATATTGCTGCGGTGTTTTTACAGAGTTCAGAGGGAGGCTGGCTCGAGCCGTGAGAACGGAGCCAAGCGTTGCTGAAACAGGCGGGGAGTTTTTGTTCAGGAAGGTTCAACGACTTGCGCAAACGTACCAGCCAGTGCGTTAAAAGCGGTTTATATTAAGTTTTTTTTATTTTCAACCAGAAACTACAGATTATCATGAAATACTCTTTATTGTGACAAAAAATACAGACAATGTTATAAGATGTAATTGGCAGAGCTGAAGACCTAGCACAGTGAATTAGGAAGAGGCGTATATCCTATAGTGAACTAGCACAATACCGTGATGATGATGAGTGAAACGTTAAATAATTATTATATTTAAATATAGTTGCCTGTTATAAGCTGATAAAACTTAAATCTCAATTTCAAAATAAACTTATCACTTTACTTTAAAGTTAGGGCAGATTTGGATTTTTTGTTACCAGTTTTTGCACAACATTCTCCCGCACAAAAAAAGGATTTTATAAAGAACCGTCGAAACGGAATTGTTTATTCTAGTGACATAAGTAAACTTGCGTTTCGCTATTTTAGGTCCTTGATTTAGGATTCGTGACAGAATGTTTTCACTTAATATATAACCAAAATTGAATCATATCAAAATGGATATTTTTAAATACAAATTGTACATAGTGAGAATAATAATAATTTTATCTAGGAGTATTTATGGAGCTTAGAATATTCATATTGTAAATTATAAGTATACGCGTATACTTTAAGCCTAGACTATATAATGTCATTGAAAATAATCAATAAACATTATCGTCTCTCATAAATTCATAGCCATCATCAATTTCCTAGCATGCGCAACGCATTTTTTTTATAGTTTGACATAAAGAAAAAGAAAAGATTAATGTTCCGGATCAATTCAATGTCTTGCAGAGTACAGTTATACTGCGACCCGTCGTGTCCCACGCATTTGCACAATTTTATAACAAAAAACACGAATTTATAGATCTCGTCTACCTGCTCGTGTGGCTTGCAGAATTTTGATATCTTTTGTGAAAGATTTTTTGCTTTAATTTGTGACAATTATACCGGTATATGACTTTTTACCTGTGGATTTTTTGCCTGATCTCAGAATCTCTCGACCTGACATTTTGCACGACCCGAACGTTTGTTTTGGTGAACATATCGCAGGATTAGGGTTTCGGATACTGTTAGATGGATTAAAAAAATGCTGTTAAAGTATTGACATACTAACATCAGTTTTTAATATTGTTCTCCCTATATTTTCCAAGTATGCTTATCCAAGCATTGCTATTTTCGAATACTTAAGTGTATTTAAATTCAACCTATACATAATCCTAAGTTTATATAAATAAAGATTTATTTCTCGTTATTTGAATTTCAATAAAATCGATGTAATAATTTCTTATAGGAAAGTGTCTTGTCACAAAAGCCGAGTTTAAAGCTATCTTTTGCCCAGCATTAATCGATTAGGGACGATCTATTAAAAGAAAAGACCCCGCAACCACCGAGGCCAGGTATACTGATGATATTGCATTTTAACCAAATAGGTTATGCCTAAAAAGCGTTCTCTGCATGTGCCATTTAAAAAGGAGACGTACAAAAAATCGGTTGGTAGGCAAAGAAGGGCTGCCAAGTCTTGGGAAGGGTTAAAATGGTATACGCGAGAGAGCGAGAGCAAAAAATTTGATAAAAGCTTTGTCTTATTAGGTATACTCACTCCAAAATGAATTGGTCTCCTTCAAGTGAGCTTTTGATCTTTTTGTTCCTCATAACATTTAGGCGTGATGATTTAGGTATAGGAAAGTTAGGAAATGGGTATCATTCAATAATTTTTCTTTCAAAAACAAAATTCGATAATATTTTAACATCACACCTTTTCCCCGAAGGTGTAGGCAGTGTACCCACGACTCAGTCCCATATAGTCGGTACAACAAAAAATAAAATTAGGTAAGTAGGTAGATAATTAAAAATAAATAAAGCAAATATTAATAATAAATGGTTCTTGACTAAAGTTCACTTAAAAATTTATAATAGTTATCTCAAATGCTCGAGACCAATTCTAATCAAATTCACTACACCGTCTCACGGTACAAATTGGAGCCAATAATCAAAGTTTTTTCTCGAAACAAAGCGAATAGAGGGGTATTTTTTACGCCGCTTTCACAACATGTGCAATGCAATATACTGAATACTGTCTGACCTACTTACCTACACTTCCTCTGCATTAAAGGGTTAAATGGTATATCCGCGTATTTCATCAGCAAATACCATAACGGAGATTTTTGTTTTTTGTTCGTGTGAAAACTGGCAGCTATTTCCCGTGTTGATGGTACACGGACTGCGGACGTTGTGAATGTAGGATAAGGCATACGAGTATAACGACTGTTCCTAGAATGTTACGAGGAAGATGTTTCGAAAAAATGTTCTCGTTGAAATTAATAAGATCTTTATACCATTGTTGGAAGGCAAAAATTCAATAATTGTTAAGATTATTTTATTTTAACAATGCACAATGCTAGGACTAATTTCATGCTAATATAGCATTTCCTACTAGTTATCCTGAGACTGAAAGATAATGGAACAGAAATTGGGTGATCACCACCATAATCTTAGCCGTTGAAAGTCCACTGCTGGACATATAGATCTCTCCCATAGATTTCTATTTAGTTCGGTTGAAAGTGGCTTGCATGCGGCGTGTTATTGTGGTCTTTACGTCATGTTATTGTGGTGTTATTGTGGTCATCTGCTGTGTAGCTTGTGGGTGCTCCGTTGCCTTTCCGTGGGCTCGTTCTAACTCAGATTTATTCAATTAGGTCACAATCTGACACTTTTGCACGTCAATGAAGACATTCAGTAATGAGTCTTTCGTGCGTTCGAAAAGATAGCTCTACAAGAAGAATGCACAAGAAACAAATAGGGCTTAATTTTTTCAACTGTTAGTTTTACAATATTTGGTTTGATTACATTCGTTTGTTTGGTAGGGTGCCGCGTGGTGACTATGCAGAAGTTTACAGGCATCTTTGTCATCTATGTACTGATTGACTTTATTATAAGCCTTCTTTAGCAAAGTAGATTTTATATAGGTTTTTAATTTACCCTCTGAGCCCCGTTATCTCTTTTGGGATTTATTATAGTAGAAAAGTAGAAACGTCAAAAATTGTTGGAAGATCAGTTTACTATCTTTTCTTAACAATTCTTTCCTATTAAGAATATGCATTGTCTCTAGACAAATACGTACCAGCAGAGCGACGCAATAATTCCTATTTTTAAAAAGTCATTACAACGTGAAGGGGTGGTGGATTACGCGCTTAACATCGGAGTATCACAAAAATAATAGCAGAAGAGTTGACAAACTGACAGCTAATTGAAATACGCCCATGTGCCGTGTGTTTTTGCCTTACAGTGGAGGGCTAATCGCGACATCCCCTCGTGGTTTTTTGCCATGTATCATAAAGGGGTTGGAATTACTAGTAGGGCTACGGATCTACGAAGTTACGAAGTCAACATGTTACACCGATACGCTATTGTTTTAAAATAATGTAACTTACTTTTTAAAAGTGAGGTAACATTAACTTTATTTAGCTTTTCATCGGTGGGCCAATCTTCATTTCAGATTCACTGATCATCGGCCTGTAGAAAATTAAAGAAAAAAATATTTTGAAAATTATGTTCGAGATAATATGATATAATATATGAATTGAAATAATAATATGAATATATTATGATAAAACAATATTATAACTATATTATATTAAACGTACCCTAAATAAAATGAGGCAATCGTTGTATCACTGTTTTCTATAATAAGATAAATATCACAATTGTTTGCAGTTTGTTGTTTTGTTTTTTTAACTGTGACGTTGTTAAAGCTATGAAATAATAGTGTAACCCATAGAAATATAACGTTTCTATCTGTTTTATTAATAGTTTTTTTTAATATTAGAGTGAGTTCTGTATCTAAAAACGTTTGCACCGACATGTGAAGATTGAAGTAATTAAGTGCAGTAACAAACCATGCGTTATTCCGTCAACTCCTCCCGGGATCAGTGTTGAACCAAACACATGTTTAAAACGTTTAAAATGAGATATTTTACACGGAAGGGTTGCACTCTCCCGCACATCGCACATTGCTAAACATAGAACAAAATCAGTAACAATAATTTTTCATTGGAAATAATCCCACTTTACTGCCATTCTAATAGAATGCACCCCTTTTGTTTTTTTATATCCGGTATAGAATAGAATTTACTTTCGGCAACCGTTCGTGTAGTTTTGTAGGGAAATAAATCTTTAATAATAAATAAATTATAATAAAGTTGTTTCGAGTGAGAACTTTATATTCGCGTGAAACTACCAAGGCTTCATAACGCGGAAGAGGTATAGCGTTCGGACACGTCATTGTGACGCTGCCCAATTGAGATAAAAATACCTACGGCTTTTTATATCGTATGCCTATTTATTTATCACTCGAATCAACCAATGAGAACTTGAGTGTTTATGTGTTATATTAGCATATAGGATAACGTGGTATATAAGAGTATTTCTTATGTTTGTCGAGTATGATGTTTTGCTAATTTATTCGCGATATCGGTGCCTGTTTCAAGGCGCGCCGCTAGTCGTCCTGCCATTGGCGGACGGCGAGGAGGGCGATCCTCCTCTCGAATGATGCGATTCGCGAACCACTACATACACACTTATAGCGAATCGCTCGCGTACTTGTTGAGTTGTGAGCTTTGTTTTTGTTATGTATCAACATGCTCCTGGTACAAGCACTATATACCTATGGATTATTTGGGAGATTCTGCAATGTAAATAACAACGAGATTTAATACCTATGTAAGTACCTACTCTATTTTGGTAGGAAAAAGCTGCTGATTTTCTCGCTAATAAGCGCATTAAAACGCTTAATTTTAGGGTCGTTTTGTTATCTTTGCGTTTAAAACTACGAGTATTACTATGAAAAGTGCTATCTAAATATTATGTCGCCACTTTATATAAAATCTCTACAGGTAACCATTTTGTCTCTACATTTGATCAATTCTCACTAAAGATGTATCTAGGTCCGGTTTGTCCGCGATTCTTTTGTGTAAGGATATTTTATAATAAATAGATTCACACAGTATTGGAACCAGTCTGTGCACAATTGCCTAACGGCTGCATCAGAGATCAGAGGTCACCGGTGGGCTAGCCATTGCGCCGGACACTGCATTCGATTGCACTGCATTTTGTCCATTGTTAGAATGTAGCGCGTATGTTGAAAGATTAGGGCAAGGGTTCGTTAGCATTTGGCTACTACCTAATAGTCTAAAGTGATGCAATTTTCTTACATTTACTATTTTTAACAAAATTGTACACTCCTCGTGACTGCCGCGATTGCGAGTGGGCGCAAGCTCGACTGCCGAACACGAGGACCCGGGTTCAATCCCCAGATCAGGACAAGTGTCAAATACTGGATTTTTCCATTAGAAACTATCTCAGTAACTGCCTGGAGTCTGGAACTGTGCCCGGTAGATGGCAGAAGGCTCGCCCCTATTACATGGGACCAGTAACATACAAGCGAAATGTTGATGTACCAAGAGCGTACCTAATATGGGACTAAGTCCTGGGTACGCCTCTGCCTACCCCTTCGGGAAATAAGCGTGATTGTATGTTATGTTAGTTAAACATGAGATTTTCCACTTCCCTCTTTTAGTAAAAGCACGGAATACAAATAAAAAAGCGAGGAATACAAATAAAAAAGCGAGGTTTGAGATGCGAAGATATCAACGACACGCAGATTTATGCATTTAAGTGTTTTTCTTTTTTTCATAATTTGGGTATGTAAGATCCTGAAACTATACGTTTCATGACGCTATTTTTTAGATTTTTGGATGCAACCTGGGGACACATTTAGTTATAGGGTATGAAAAAACAGGAATAATTAGTATTAATTTAGAATACTATTTCATTAGATTAGTTCCAAACCTAAAACATTCTTAATTTAAAAAAATCCGAATATATTAAACTTATATAGGCAATAACGGTCATCATCAAGCCACTACGAGTTTACGTGTGAGAAAATTCATACCGGTCAGCGTACACTGGCCACTGCCCACTGAGCTAATGATCACCTAAACAAAACGCCGGGACAAAAGCAAACCCTCGCTTTCTTATTCTTTTTATTCGCAAAACAAAGCTGAACAAAGCTGGCGATTTTGCACAATACGAGCCATATTAATTACCCTTCTCAAGAACGCGGCACAAAGGAAAGGGTTTAATAAGCTTAAGGTAAATAGAAATACCATAACTCAGAGTGACCGATGTCCGGCAACCATAGCATGTCATTATGTCCTGTAAAATTCGATATGACGTTTATTGTGGTCAGTGGTCTGTTAGAATAAAACAAGCTCTCCTTTAGAATGTTGAAACTTGAATAGAGAACTAGAACTATATAGGTATTATTAAAATCTATGGCTGACTTTATCGATAAAATACAACATTTGTTTCTTAAAAACAAATGGCGTTTATTTATTGACCACGGTTTAGATAGGTACGTACAAAATACGTAAGTAGTATACGAAGACAATAATACTATTAGAAAATTACCCTTTTCGCAGAAGAGAAAAAGAGAGCCGCATACTTTATAAAACATCTGAATAATCAAAGACACAGTGACATGTCAACATTTTCCTAAAAACAAACCTATAAATGAAAATCTAGTTACATTCAGGTACTTTATGTCAAATTCCGTTTTAAAATTAATGAGCATTAGTCTCCTTGATGTATATATCTACTCTCAAGGTTACCTGCTAATATCTGTATTGGCGAAGTTCCTTGGGCAAGGCACTGGTCACTGGTCAATCCTGGGTCAGAGGTGACGAACGGCCGAACACACCTGGTTCCTAACAGCGTTTTTTAATCCCTACTTGTACAATTTGATATTATTATGATTTCTTTCTTTAGCAACGTGCATTCTCCGTTCTTAAGAAAATAACTGTTATTAGATTGCATCAATGCAGGTAGGTATTTTTGAACTTTATGCAACATTTTTCCAAGTAGTTACGGGATATCTCTTAAAAGATACGCATAAGTAAAAAATGTTGCGTGTTCATTGTTTCCCTAATGTAACTAATTTGCGATACGTTTATCTTTAGAAACACCATTAGCATTTCTATGAGTTTGCTAAAACGCTTTGTGGAAAAAGTAACATATTGCAAAAGCTGAGGTGTATGTCTATTGTATTACCCAACAATAGGATTTTTTTGTCAGGTGCGGACCTGCAGAAAGGATTCGCAAGTGTAGAAGGTGAATCTAGAGTTAGCCGTTGGTCACCCCTGACCGATGACCGCTGACCTCACGGGACTGGGAACTTGAACTTAATCCTTGCAATTTCGACATTGAACTTTATTAAAAAATATATTGTTAAGGCATACCTTGGCAAGTATATTTAGTGTAGGGTTCCATACCTAGATACCTATATCATTATCTAGTTGTAAACAACTGCAAACACTACAAAATTAGTACTAACTTTTTTTGAAAATATTTACGGATTTGGGATTTTTTTTCCTTTACTTTTGATATAAGATCCGGCTTATTGCCAAATTTCATAATGCTCAACGAAAAGTAGAGGTTTTTAGCCCATTGTGCAAAGTATGAAAATATGCGATTAAATGGCTGTATCCTTTGATTGCGTTGATTTAGACGTTTGATATTTTTAAAACAGCAAGGGACCGTAGACTTGAGTTGTTGATATTAGTTTTAACTTAATACCTTAACATGTTCCCGAGAAAAAGTGTCTTGACAGACAAACGGACAGATACACAGATGGACAACGAAGTGATTATTTAATGGTTCCTTTTTCCCTTTTGAGGTACGTAACTCTAAAATACTTACGATAAATTGTTGCAAAATTTTGTGTGAAATATTTATCAGAAAACCGGTTGCCCAATTTACTCGTGTCATTAATACCGATTAATTTTGAAATAATTATTAGAAAATAACGTATAATTTCGTGTAATGTATGACAAATAAGATTTGCGAAAATCTGAAGACCTAAATACGTGCCTAGAAAAATAACACGATAAAATAATTATATTCCTTGCGTCATAGCGTATTTATTGCAATATTTTACGTGGAAATAGTCACATTTCTAACTATAATGCGATAACGCTAGATTACGTTTATATTTCGTAAACTTAGGCAATCAGTAACTGTATGATAATATTATGTTTAACCTAATTTGGTTCGAAAACATTTTGATACTTTTTGAAACTGAAGATATTTGTATTTATAGAGCATATTAATGTTAAGCTAAAAAGCAATCTTGGATACGCTGCCATCTGACTGTGGTTTAGAACACTTGGATTTTCTATAGGCTGACATGTCGTTCTCTGGATTTTCTCAAGTGTTCTATGGTATAGTGTATTTATTAGTTGGGTAGATAGTAAGCAAGGTAGTTGTTTAGTATTTTTTTCAATATAGGCACTTTGCCCTATAAAAAAAACCTCATTGCTCTCAACACTCAAGATTTCATCCTTGTCATGGACCTAATACCGCAAAATCTAGTTTTTATGGGACATGTTATTTTTTATACCTATATATAAAGCAATATTTTAAGGATTATTGAACTTTATTAATTAAAATTAACACTTATTAATTCAGTACTCATAATATGTTAGGTATTGACGTTCATAATCATTTCGCACTTCGAAAGGATTACATCACAATAGTCTCTACATAAAAGTCCTTATAAATTCTATCTGAGATCCACACATAAATAAATTCAGTCATGGTCAAACAGTTTTATTCGCAACCCCTGGCGATGTCCAGCCGTTGGGCACCTCTGACCGGTGACCTTTGCCCTCATGGGATCTACAACTTGCACAACGTACTTGTTTCTGACATTGAACTTCGCGAATAAAAAAGCCGTATAAAATTAGGGAAACATTGAGATTCTCCCAAGAAATGTCTTTTTCTTTCTAGATATATTTTGTAACAGGTTTTAATCTACACATTTTTATTACGTGTCACTTTTTTTTTGTAATGTAGCCCTCGAGGCAAATTAATTTCTTCTCCGAGTCGCGAAAGGGTGGAGAGACTGGTCATCCGTTAGTCACCTTTGACCTAACGAAGATTCGTAGTACCCTTGTGCTGACAATATTATATCCAATATCAGAATGTCTTGTATTAAAATACTTTTAATATTATACAATTAAAGTTAATAAGGAATCGTAATAACGGAACAGAAAAATACAGCCATATGAATATTTACTAGGTAAAATAATTACTACAGTGCAGAAGTCACTGCATTTGCGTAAATTAAACAGTATAATGTTGCGATTTCTTATTTCATATGCAGACAATGGCGGATATAGAAATGCAAATGTGTGTTTTGCAACTTCAAACAATGTGGTTGAATGAACTCGTTACTTAGCTACTTAAGTAAGTGTGCAAAGTCATATTCACTTTGAAGCAAAAGTTATGCTAATGTAGAGTAAAAAAAATAGAATACCGGCTACTTATTATTAATTGCGGAAAAGTTTCCAAAATAAACTAGATCTCTCAACTCGCACGGCTTCAATAAGAAACATAATATAACATACCATCACGCATTGTCTCTGAAGGGCTAGGCAGAAATGTATCCAGGACTCAGTCCTATATTAGGTTCACCCACATTTCGCCAGTATGTTATTGATCCCATGTAATAGAGGGCGAGCCTATTGTCATTTACCGGACTCCTAATTCCAGACTCCTGGCTATCATAGAGATATATGCACAAATCCAATAACACTTTCCTGACCTGGGGATCGAACCCGGGATATCATGGTGGGCAGTAGAACTTACGTCCACTACGCCACCGAAGCAGTCAATTCAATAAGAAAATAGTATTTTTTTATGACGTTGTAATGCGTAATGCATTGGTCTGCCTCAGTGGCGTAGCGATCATGGGGTGCCGGGTTCAATCCCAGGTAAAGAAAAAAGCTATATTGGATTTTCCAATTGGAATTTTTTTCAATGACAGCCTGCAATTTTGAATCTGGAAAATGGAATCTAAAAACACAACTGGCGAGGTGTGAGTGAGTGTGAGTGTGGGTGACCTTACTATGGGACTGAGTCCTGGGTACATCTCAGCCTACCACTTTGGAAAAAAAGGCTTGATATTATGATGTACCTATTGATGTTATGTTATATAAATGAATAAAGTCTTCATTCTTACTTCACACTATGTATTGCTTTGCCATGCAAATATCGTACACAGGAACACAAGTCATTTCCATTATTTTTATACAAAAATAGATAACTAAATATCAAACCAATAGTTTATGTAAGTTAATGTAATTTTCATTATGATTCTTAGTTTAAAATTAAAAGTTGAACGTCTTTGCTATTTCTTACCTTTTTGTCACTCTAAAGTCAAACTTAAGTCTTAGAATGTTTATTAATCACTATATTTAAATCTTCCAGATATAAAATTACACTAAATATAGAATTTAATTGAAGTAACGTAACCCATGATCAATTAATCTACGGATGGGGTTGAAATAGACGTTCGTTGGTCACATACTGCCGGAAGATTATACTTTTATTTGTGCTTTATAATAGCACCTAAGATGTCAAGAGCACATATGGGTAGAGGAAGGTTTGGTTAGGAAGTTCTTTTATACAGTAGGTACTTGTTTTATTTTATTTATTTATCAGATCACCAACATAATGTGCACAGTAGTGAAACTCTAGAGACATTTACTATTTATAAGTGCTTATTGCTTAGTCTGTAGTTGTTGCATTTTTAGTTGAGCGTTTTTTTATGCAACGGTAATAAACATCAATCGTCTGACCACACTCCTGATTCCTATATTTTGCAACAAATAGTGTGCAACACTTCCAAATCTCCCATAGCTTTAAAGACTTCAACAGGAGTATTATTTACTTATCCGATAATAAGGTAGATCGCACACATGTCGCGCATGCGCATGAACCCTCGCGTAGGAAGTAGGAAGCACCAATCTTTTTATTGGGGTTTGTAATTAAGGAAACCTACGCTGTAATTACAGGGGCCGCTAAATATAATTATCCGAACTCTTTTTCTTTTTGGACAGTACGAGGTAACTCCATCCGTGTTCGGTAAAGGAAACTCGCGGGTGGAATAATTAGACAATTTTAAATTACACTGTCCTGTTTTAGGCTTGCTTCATGAATTCTTAATTCACTTTCTGCTTTCAAATGCCAAATCGATAGCGGTAGTTTGGATGATTATGGAACTTTGGCTAAAAATAAGTTTAAATTGGAGTTCGATCTTTATATTTTTATCAGACCTTACCCACTGAAATATTTTCTTTTTCATGACGTAATTCCGAAATAAGCTCTTTGCTCATTCATTTGTTTTTTTTTTATAGTTAATCATCAAGAACCTGCTCTCAATCTAGTAGGTATAGATATCAAAGTTCCTAGCTACAAGAAATCTACACAATCCTATAAAAAAATTTACCAAATTAATGTTTAATGTTTTGTATTCCTCTGTTTTCTCCGATTATAATTAACCCAATCTATTAATTTATATCCTAATAATTTAAACTGAAAGAAACTGTCCCTGTTATTTTAGTGTCTTAGTGTCTTTAGTATTATAAATTCTTGGTATTACCATAGTGAACTTCCAAAAATCCCAGTTTTGCTTGCGTGATTAGACGTTCACTAAAAAAAAAATAAAAAAATAATAATAGAGTAAAATAGAGCGAGTTTAGTTCATCTTTAAAATATCAGGATATAAAATATATCAAATAGGTTTACTATATTCGAAGGAAACAGGGGGATTGATGGATAGATGAATGAAGGGGGGAGGAAACAAAACATCGATTTGATAAAATTTTCAATAGGATTGTGTCAAACTGCCAAGGGGTCCCCTTTTCTGTTAAAATTATAATTTAGAGAAACAAAATCAACGTCTCTTTATTTAGAACAGATACAATATGTTAGAAAAGTGGGTAAATACAAAGCATTGAGCACATTCTCTATCACTAAAAACAAATAGTGCGTCATTAGCGATTTGGCCGCAAGTAAAACAATTTGCATTCGATAACACTATCGTCGTTCCAAATTATAATTTCAACAATATTGTCGTAGGTTCAAGAGACAACTCACAAATACATTAATCATGTTTGTGTAACCTATATTACTATACTGTACTTTACGTTTTCGCAGGATATGACTTTCTGGTCATTATTAGCTCATGCTGTTATCACGTGATCGGTAAATGGAATTGCCCATTTAAATATAAGAATATCTTAAAGTTAATTGTATTTCATGAAAATACATCAAGATGCCCATTTACCATTTATTTAGAATACCCATTTTACCTACGGGACTTTTAGCGCCTTCGTCGTAATCTTAGGAAAATATTTTGAACCAATGTTAAGAACCAAGATAGGTTTGTACCTATTATTACCTTGTCATCATCATCATCTAGTTATTCATTCATTTTGTTGTTTACTAAATAGCAAGTGCTAAATATAGAAGGCATAATATTGTATGAGCAGCAGTGGACTTCCTATGGCTGAGATTATGTTGATGTTGATGAAGTGCTAAATGCAAAAGAAGAAGGTTTATAGAAAAGATAAACCACTTATACTTAATTGGTAAAAAAAATATATCTCTATAACTTTGTTTTATGTAGGTACCGACATACTCGTATGAGAACGTAATTCCATCCTGTACAGGGTGTTTATTATTCTCTGTACAGTTTTAATGTGCGTTCAGGAAACGTCTGCGCGGGCGCACGATGCCGAACGCAAGCCGTGTTGAGGCAGGCCTGACCACCGCCCGCGCACTCTAACAGTACTGATGGGAAAAACATTTTATGGAAAATATATAAAAATTGCCGTATATTAATTTTTGGTTGGTTTGGTACCTTCTAAGGAATAAAGAATCAACGTGAAGAAATTGGCGAACAAATTTTAATAATTGAACAGATGATACAAAGAAAAGGCTTTTCCATTAGTATAATATGGTCAACAAACTCAACTCTTTGCCGTGTGGTTCCCGGATTTATAATAGGGCCACCTCTTTCTCCCCTGTGGGAGCCGTGAGACCCGGCTGAGGGACATATTCAGAGAGTGGGCAGCAACGCTCTCCGTTTCCAAGTATTCCAACTACTGTGATCACCAAGCCGCCTGCTAAGCATGGTAATTACGACAAAATCTCCCCATAATATGAATAGTTTATGGCGTTAAATGGGGGAGGCTTATATTCAGCAGTGGACGTTTTCCGGCTGATGATGTGATGTGTGTGTGATGTGAAGAAACTTAATGTTATCTAGGTACTTTTCTTACCCTCTCGCATCTACGAGAGTAAGTCTGTTTAAAATAAAACATATATAAGTCTGACATGACTTTATAATAAAAAAATATTGGCCTTGAATCCTCACTCCTATGCCGACGCTACAATATTACATAACGGCTATATACGTACATAAAGAGTAACGGGAAGCGATGCGCTTGCGCCGCGCCGCATTCGATTCATCACGACACTGGTGTTGATGCAATACTTTCAATGTTTTGTAGATACAATCTAACCTATTTATACTAGTAATATTAATGTAATATCAGTAATATTAATGTAATATCTTAATTATTGTTGATCGTATTGGCTACAGTAAATTATCACAACTTTAGTATCGTATCGTTGTTCTTAGTTTATGATACGAGAAAGTGCAAAAAAGAAATGCCCAAACTACTTAACTACAATTGTTACACAGTTTTCTAGTTTGAATTTTCTGTATTGTGATAAAAATGAAAAGATATCTATTCTATTATATTCTATTTTGCGAACAATAGCCCTATAACAAGTGCAAAATATCAAATATGAAAAATTAAATTGGCCATGAAATTTTGTTTAAATAAGTAATTATTTATATTTTAAATTTTAAGTTAACGTAATTTTAAGTTATACGTAGTAAAATATCAGTAGCCATCTAGGGAATAGCATTTTACTTATATGATACCTTAATGACATTTTTATTTAAGTTTGTATAGTTGTGGTGCAATATTTGTGTAGTTTAAATTTGTCATATGTATTGTTTCCTTTAAGATATGTAGGGGGCAGTCGTTAGGTCATGTCATGGCGACCTGAAACTCTGACAATATGGGTTGTCCACATAACCCATATGAATTAACTCGAGCAGTGTAATTGAGGTAGTTCTGTTATGAGTAAAAATTCAAATTATTAATATTATACATACTCGTTTACGTTATAATGTGAATTAATCATCCTAGGTCTCCAAATTTGTTCTAATGTATCCTTTAAAAAAAGCGAGGGCCATCTTCAATTTCGTCCATAAAATAAACATTCCAGCAACAGTGACTAAATAGTCAAATCCGGCCGAGGAGCGTTGGTTAGTTTCGGCAGCCGGGGGGTGGAAGGACCAAGAGAGGAGGGGGGAGGGAAAGTGCAACGTCCTCGCCAACATCGCCGAAGGGACGCCTCACGCCTCGTCTCTGAGCTGACGTCTATAATCATACAGATATTTGATGGAATTCCTTCGAACTATCTACGCTTAATAGATGTCTTGGAATTGCGGCGTATATTGTTTTCTAGATGCTAGTTTTGATCCAGACATAAACATTATAATATTGAAACGAGTTTTTTTTGTTTAAATATTTACATGTTTTTACAAACTTAGATGTCATTTACCGTTGACATACTCATTATTAATACTTACATATAACCTAATACATAATAACAATGTTTTTTTTTAGTTATTTGGGAGATGAGGTGATTGATCCTGACTTAGACGCGTACCATTCGGGCTGGCCAAATGTGGCGCGGGAACGCGACGTTTGGAAGGACTTGGGGGAGGCCTTTGCCCAGCAGTGGGACAGAATAGACTAAGGAAAAAAATAGATCTATTTTTCATGAGCAATCAAATGATAAATTACATAATTCTTAAACATATTGAAGAAAGCCACTATATAAATAAAGTGGCTTTCTTCAAAATGTTATAAAATCAATATATTAATTATTTTATGGCCTAGTGCTGCTTTGTTTTTGTAACTCAGTTTTTGCCTTTAAAAAACATGTTACAGAAGGTATAAAAATTATAGTCTTCGCTATGTAGAGTAAGGCGAATGCCTATTCGGTATTGCTGATGGAGGCATCGGTCAGGTGTTGATGACATTTGGCTTTGCCCCTAAATTCGGTATCGATGACCAAGCCAAAGGGAAGCTGAAGCCTTACGAACGCTAACCAGTTTGAGGGGCCGAATCCTGTTACTGTTTCCCGGAACGTGCAACACTTTTGTCAATATATATTTTGTGTGAAACCTAGACCCTGTAAAATATAGAATTGAAATTGGTTATTTATAGGTAAAAAAAGTTTTCATGAAGTGCAACAAATTCAGCAACTGTTATCTACAGACGACAGTTGCTAGAATTTCAAAGCATTTATAATATCTAGAATCTGAGTATGTAGCTTGTGATTAATTTGAAAAGGACGTTCCGTTAAAAACGTAATGTCCGTACGTAGTGTTCCGTGTTCCATAAAATAATCTACGAGTATGTTCTTATAAGGTTTTGAAAGAAATTATTGTAGTTTTATCATTGTATGATTTTCCTAACGAGCTGCGACATTGCGGTTTTATCTTGCGACTATTAATGAACTATTCGCAATTAAGAAACGATTAAATCGTTCCAAGTCACGTTTGCTAACATTAGTTTAGATAACGACTTCATAAACACCTTTTAGTTATATTATGTTTGTGTGTTTGCAATATCTATCTTGTTTACGACATTAGTCTGAAGGTCTCCTAGAAATATTTCGGTGTTGTTATCTTTCAGTAGGTTGGTAACAACGAAAACATGAAATTTTAAAGTGAGTTAATTGATTCGGCGTTTATGATTAACGTATTTGGAATTTCCCGAGGTCTCGATGACATCGTGTTGTTGGACAGTGGACAGTGATGACGGTGCAGTGTCTACGTTAATGTGCATATGCGCGGTGAGGGGGAGGGTGGCGGGAGGTGCTGCGAGACTTGACCTTGGGGCAGGATCGAGCCGAAGCTCGCGGTCCCTGACCTGACTATTTCGAGTGGCAAGTGCGCCGCCGCCGCTGCGCTGCGCTGCATGCAATGTGCATACCGAAATAACCGCTTGGTCTGATCGCCCACTCGCACGCCCCGCGCCCTCCTCCGACACCGCCGCCGACCGGCCCGAGGCCTGCTCGCAGGATGCACTGCCTTACCGATGCATGGCACGCCTATCACAAGCCATAAGGGGAAGGAGTTCTGTTACATGAAGTCGATTGTAAACAAGAAACCCTTTCACATGAATTTAGTTACCGAGCCTCAAAGGTACTTACGAGAATTTTAATATTATGCAGACATATTGCTTCTAGAGTACTTTAGATATGGGCAGGTTCCTGCAATAGTACTAGCATGCACAACTAACTGTCATGTGCAGTTTTTGGCAATCTTATCGATTTTACAAATCAGTCTAAGATTTGGTAGTTTAAGGTAGGTAAAGTTCGATATACCTTCGATATAAGTATATCTAAAGGTTGAAAAGAGAGAACATTCCAGAAAATATTCATAATACTGATTCATCTAATGAAGTCACCGAGCTGGTCGGGAGTTGGGCGCACGCGAGATAAATGTCAGCCTGATAGTTTAATATACGGTATTATGCTGTAGGTGAGAGCCATGAGCCATGATGGACGAGGGAAAGGCCCGGCCAAGGCTGTGTATAGGGCTACCATAACGTGATATTAAAATTATGAGTACACCCACACTTTTTACAATCATATTCGTTCCTGCCCTGTTTCATTATACATAACATGGTTACTGGTGATCAGTTATGATACACCTAAAAGGCCTATTAGTTCTCATCATGATACTATGTATTATCTGGTCTTGTCGTTAAAGGTCTAGAGGAGCCTTTTCAATGTACCATCTGAATTTTTTATTGCGGTTTCAGAGTTGGCTCCATGATTAGTTGGCTCGATGACACCCTCACAAGTACTAGTTAGCATCTAAAACTGGTTACCTATTAGTGACTCTGTATAGGTACAAAACGTAAAATATTATTTATGCAGTTAGATAGATAGATAGATAGATAAACACTTTATTGTACACCATACATAGGACACAAACATAAAGGAATAATAATTAAATTAATCTTAGGCTTGTACAAGTGGCGGTCTTATCGCTTAAAGCGATCCAGACAATCGGAAGGAAAGGAACACTACTTTTTCCAGTTTATTATAAGTAAAGCGTAATGTATTGTATCTTGGCATAACATAATGGACCTACCTATTATGTACTTGAGTAAAGCCTATATAAGTACACTTATGATTCTTTTGATTTTTAGGGCTCCTTACCTGAAAAGGAAAAAAATATTATATATTTAGGATATTATATATATATAGGAATATTATATATTGGACTGCTGTTCACCTGAACGAGAACAAAAAGTGACGGATGGTAGGCACCCTTACTTCAGTTATGATGTAACCAACCAACTTACCAACAAAACACAAATGACAAAATATTTCTATTTATTTTAAATTGTTATATGGGTTATTTTTTGCCTGAAATAAATCATTTTTATTTATTTTTTTAGTTTTATTTATAGGTTTACTTGTTGTCTGCCTGCCTGTTTTAATGTCTGTCTATATGTCCGTCTGTGTGTCTTTCAAGAAACTTTTTGTTATTTATGGTAACGCGTGCACGTATCAAGTTTATAGCAAATATTCAGGTCTGCGCGGTCCAGTGTGGCTGTAAAAAAATCATACTTCTAAGTTCTAAATGAAAAAAAGTTGTAGCCATTTTACTGCATTTTTTTTTAAACATTGCGTAAATGTGTAAGTTATTACACGTACCCTACGTGTAAAAACTTACACATACATTACACAAAATGAGTAAGTTTTTACACGTAAGTTAACATCTTTGTAGCTCATTTGTATGAGCGTTGGATTATGATCTAGGGCGCGGGTTCGAATCTCGATAATATCTCTTTTTGGATTTTATTTTATCCTTGTAAATTTTTCTTGCCTTATAAAGCGGTTTTATTTCGCTTGATTAATATTCTCGCCAAATCATATAAATAAATAAGTCGGCAAGAAGCAAGATAGCACAAGTAAGTAAATGAAACATTGCGTAACCGTAAAAGTTTCCAAAAACAAATTGTGATTTTCTGTAGTTTGCAACTAGATGGCGCTGTATGTTCTTAGAAGGCATCATTCATTCAAATCATTCATTGAAGGTTCATTTTGTTCAGGAATCTAGGTATGGAACTCTACACTACGAGCATACATATATATGCCTTAACAATTTATTATTCACCATTGCATAATTTTGATCACCTCTCATCGATAAGTAGGACACAACTAAGACAGTCCTAGATAAATCGTGAAGTGTGGTGATCTCAGAAGCTGTTGCAGTGCAGCATGCACTTTCACGAGATGCCGCGTACAATTATTATGCATCCATTATGCGCCTGCGTCGTCGCTCAAGCATTTTCTCCTGTCAGCCGCCCACACTAAAAAACTAACAAAGTTTGTGTTTTGGTGTTGTTTTTGGATGTTTCTTGAGTTATAGCAAACTTTTACCTTAAGTATTTTTACCTATGTTTTAAGCTCTTTGATTTGAAAGTAAATTCAGAACTCTTTTTATTTTTAATGTTATCATCGTCAACTCAGCCGCAGGTATCGCAGCATTGTGTGATTTTTTTTTATTATCTCGTTCTATTCCCGGCGCGGGTTGTTATTTTTCAGAAAGGTAATAATGCGCTCTTTTTGGCATTTTTCGAAATTCACTGTAGTTTCGGGTATAGCCCGGAAGATCCTTTTAAAATCCTTTTCCCTGTATTATAATATAAACATAAACTTGAATAACTAAACTTTTTCCCTGATTACTTTGCAATTATAACTACTGTGAATCACAATAAAACTTAAAATATCCCAATAAAGTAAGCAAACTAAATTTTAGGTCAACGCATTACGCGCTTTTAAATCTAGGCTTTAAGGTTCTGTCTAAACTCTAAACCTTAAAAGAAAAAGTATTGCTTATCAATTATCAAACCCTCGTATAAGGCACACATATGTAGCACGGGGTTTACAGCGATGTGTGTGTAAAGAACTTGTGACTAATCTATGCGCTCGCGCAGTAACTGCTAGCGAAGCTATGCCTTCGTGTAGTAACTTCAGCTTAAACTACTAGTTTTTATAATGACTGTTGTTTCATCTTTGGTTCACCATTCAAGGTCACTGGCCAGCAGAGCGGCCCACCGACCGAATTTGACACAGACTGCATTAGTTTGGGTTTTTAAAAGGGCTTTTCACCAACATACAATGTTTTTGGAGCGAAGCGAAAGGCAAACAACATAATAACTTTATCTTATAAAAATAAAATAAAATGAGGCAAACTAGAACAATTGCAGTTCATAAAAACTTTAATTATTATTAACAGTTAAGTAAAGTAAGTTTTATTTTAACAACATTAATTTAGAACTAGAAAATCTGACTATTTAAACATTTATCTTGCAAATTGAACTTGTAATTTGTAAAGAATTCGCTATAATTACAATAATCATTAAAATGATACATTACAAGCCTTATATGTACTAGTAATATATTATTATATGCACGGACTGCCTAGGTGACTTAGTAGTTTGCAAGTGTCACTACTGCCGATCACGCGGTTCGATTCCCATATAAGCAAAAAGTGTTATTTAATTTTTCCATGACACACTTCTTATCGACAGCCTGAAGTCTGAAACTGAGCATAACTGAGCATCTGCAATAGGTTCGCCTTAGGGAAAATGGTGTCATCTTTTGTTATATATACAAGTATGTTACCTATAATATCGATTCAGAAATGATCAGATCTTTAGACGAACGTAAGCTATACCAACATAGCCCAGAGGATTAGCAAGTTGAAGTGGCAATGGGCAGGACACATAGCACGTAGCTGGCTGATGGGGCTGTAAAGTTCTCGAATGGAGACTACGGACCGGCAAGCGCAGCGTAAGATATCCCCTCAAAAGGTGGACATGCGATCTGATAACGACAGCAGGAATACGCTGCTTACAACCGGACTAGATGGAAATCTATGGGGGCCTATATTCAGCAGTGGACGTCCTATGGCTGAGATGATGATAATGATGTTATATTGCATCAGCAAATACTGGTCCTGAAAGATTTAATTGTACTAGTAGGTAAACCTATATCGCAATAAACTACTGTATATAATACCAGCTGCGGCCCCGCGGTTCACCCGCATAGTCTTCGTTTCCGAGGGAATATCAGGATTAAAAGTACCCTATGTGTTATTCTAGGATCTTAACTACGGATATACCGAATTTCAGCCCAATCGCTTCATCATCAAAACATCTATCTCAAACATCCATCCATCCTTCGCATTTATTATATTAGTAGGATTTATTGATGTACCTTAAACCTGGCAACATTCAACAAAATATTATAACCAAGTAAAATAGATATGACAAAGAGTGGAGTCTCAAGACGCTGTATCGCGAGGGCGAGGCAAGTAACAGCCAGGGGTGGACGGGTTCTGCCGAATGACTTCAACGTCCGGGAGCGGGCATCGACCTGCCCAATCTCCGCTGCATTAGCATGGCGGCCAATATTCGTGTCTAGCCAATCCCTAGTGTGGGTACACTCGGAGGTACCATTGGAACACGAAAAGCTAGGATGAAACTATAAGTAAGTACAAACATACAGTCACGCCTAGGCTAATTATTTCTAATTGCTACGATCCTGACCCGATTGAGGACTTTTGACTTGGCCTTTCCAGTAGTACAAGTGGAACAAAACAGCCCCAATTGTACCATTAATGGTACAATTGGGGCAGAGGCGCCCTTTCAGTGTATAGTCTAAGATAAGTAACTTTTTTTAATAAATTAGTCTCCGTGAACACCTATCAAAAAATTGAGTATAGTCCATATTTCCAAGCGACACATTAATAGCTCTATGGCTACCTACAAACCCAATCGCTTAAGTAGCTTTTTGACTTGAAGAGTCGAAAGACTGAGAAGTATATTGCTTAGAATAAGAGTAATGGATTAAAATAAATGTCAACGCTAACTGTCTTTTGTTATCGTAAAGTTAATTTCGCATAAGTAGGTCTACGAAGTCTACGAACCGACTGCGGCATAAACGAAACAATTTAACATGCTCATAAACATTGAATCAAGTACAAAATATTTACAATACCTACATAATATCATGACATATTTTATAAATATCAGTATGATCGAGTTCGAGTCGAGGTGTCCTAGTAGAGTAAAACCAAACACATATGCGTGTGTGCGTGGTGCGCCCGCGCCGACCGTCGCAAAGATGTGTTTGTAAATGTTGATAGATTAAATGGTTCCTCACTGCACTCCCTTGGTAACACACGATATGCACAATAGATGTAGCGTGACAAATAACGGCTAATAACATAATATTGTTATTGTCCTTAGCTCTCAGCTTATTTCTCCTTATCTTAGCTTAGCTCTTTTCAATATTCAAACACTGTAATCCGTAATCTAGTTATTTATTTGAAATCAGCGTAAAATATTAGCTTTAAAAATGTAGAGTAGTCAAAAGTAGTAAAACGTTGAAATATATTTAAACGACCTTTAAAATTTTAACAAAACAATTCATATAAAATCAATAACAAATCATTTCGCTTACAGACGCGGGGGGTAAACAGTTAACCTTACTGGTCCCATGTAATAGGGAACGAGCCTATTGCCACCGGGCACAGTTCTAGACTCCAGGCAGTTATAGATATAATATTCCTAATGGAAAAATCCAACATTTAACGCTTAGCCTGATCTGGGGTTCGAACCAGGGACCTCATGATCGGCAATCGAGCTTACGCCCACTACATTACCGTGTCAGTCGATTTTCCGAAAAAACAAACGCGTAGTTGAAACCGCGAGTTCTAATATTAATTTATTGTTAATACTTAGTAGTTTCTATTTCGAATAAGAATATATCTAAGAATATTTGTCTCTAGCAAATATTTTGCACACTCGTTGAAATCTTTTTTAGGAAAACAACAAGCGTTGTATATATTTCACGCACTATTGTTTTGTTTTGTTTTTCCAAAAATACTCTTCCTAATATTAGACGCACACACATGTAGTCGTGTAGTTACACACTGCATTATGATGTGCGCGTGTGCGTGTGTGGGAGCGCGGAATGCGGCGACAACGCTGATATAATTTTGAGCCGGCTCGTAGGCACGTTTGATAAAAAGATCAAGTTCAAAGGGCCACGCAACACTGACGATATGAATTTGATGGCGTTTCTTATTGGTATCATTATTATTTTCACTTTTTTTACTATAATCTTAGTGCTTACAACACACCTACATAAAACTTTGTATCTTGATAAGACGAGTATTATAAATGCGATTGTTTGGATATATCGATGTACATATCTATAATATGTTGACTGCTATCATCATATCATCATGTTATCTGCCTCAGTGGCGCAGTGAAACGCTACTGCCGATCATGAGGTTCCCGCGTTCGATCACCAAGTCAGGAAAAAAAGTTTTATTGGGTTTTTTCCATCATGAATTTTCTCAATGACAGCCTGGAGGCTGGAGCTGTGCCCGGTATATGGCAATAGGCTCGCCCCATGGGACCAAAAAACATGGCGAATTGTGAGCGTACCTACTATGGGACTAAGTTCTATGTACGATGTCTGTTTGTTCGCTATGTCTGGGCGTATTTATGTATGCGTATATCAGTGTTCTGATTATACCATGGCACAGGCCTAGTTTAAGACCAGATCACCATGTGTGGAAGTTGTCCCATATTACATTATTAATAATATATCCCGCCTACTCTTTCGGGATAAAGGCGTAGCACAAAACCTATACTGGACTAATTAAACTAAACTTAGGTATAATGTGAGTAAAATTCAAAATCAAAAACAAAAAGACTCAATTACGTAGTAGGTACTTAAATTTTACCTATGCTTTACTAAATTTCCTCTATAGTGTAAACACTGCTTATATGTTTAGGTAATATCTGTTTATGATAATGTACGTATGTTGTGCTATGCTATTTTCTTTTAATATCATCTGTTATTAGTGTGCACTTTAACTTATCTGTCTTGTTGTCTCATAGATATATTTTTTTATTCTTGTAATATAAGTGAAAACTTGTAATTGGCCTTCTGTACCTGTGTCTCTTCCTATTTGTATACTAGCTGTAAGTTTTCCTAAAACTAATATAATAAAAATAAAATAAAACTAGGTAAAACTACATAAAATATACAAGGTTCTTCTCAAATAGATAAACCCCGTGGTATCGCTAGTAAGTACCTTTGTTCGCTGTAGGATGGTATCTATGACAGTTGTGTATTGTGCATATTACGCGTGACTTATACTAGCTACCACAAATTTATATTTCACACCCATTAAGTTGGAGCAGACATATTACACGCTGATTGTTTTTGATAGAAAAAATAATTCATTGTGAAAAGAAACAGTTTGTCCGGTCCAATGTCACAGGCATATAGTGAACAGAGAACAATAATATGATCCTGACATTGTTGTGACCACTCAGATTTGTTAGTATATTTATTATTTAACAATGTGATCAGTTATGCGCAGTGCAGTGCCACGCAGAATTTTGAATTTTAAAACACTGGGTGGCACTGTGTCTGATATGGGCAATCATGATGCTTACCATCAGGCACGTGATTTGCTCGTCTTGTCACTCATTATCATAAAAAGAAATCTAAATAGAGCATAAGAACATTAATAAAGACTACATGGTACTAAGAGTCGTCATTTACGAAGAATCATTAATTTGTTTACAACGATCATAATCGAATTCGGTAGCGCCATTCATTCACCATGGAACCCTCAATTGTCGCGTTAAAAAGGGCGATCGTAAAAAGATTTGCGTTTATTTGCATACAGTGTCATTATGCCGGTAAATGACACTTGTATTCGCAGTGTGATCCCTTATTGTAGCCCTAGTCCCCGAAGTCTACCCTCTCCCTAACAATAGATCCTTTTCGTACCTGCAAAGTTTTTTTCACCATCATAAAACTGACCATTGCGTAATTTTCTGCATTGTGTAAACCCTTTCCGTTTGTTTTTATTGTACCCCTTTATTTAGCCATTAACATCCGAGTCGGCGTCTTTGCCAAGTTCTGCAGTGCAGTTCTGCCAGTTGTAAAATAATAAAAATTGCGCTATTCTCTGCAGAAAACCCGCACGTAAAGGGTTTAAATTAAAAGTTGCGGGATAGGGTTTCTCTTTTATTTGGAGAGACCGTAACGGTATATTTTTAAAAAGCATTTCTCTCAGAGTAATGGGACACGTTATGAACGCGCCTTGAGATAAGTAAAATGTTTTCACGCGACTTAAAGAACCTAATCGTTTGGATGTATTATATTTTTTTGTATTTAAAACCAAAGCACTTATTTATGGGTATTTAAAAGCCCCCGTGATGTATGATTTGTTTGTGCTCGAAGCACCCGAAGCTACTTGTTGCCGTGAGTACATATAAAAACTCACACCACATAAAAATATCGTAATGCAGTTGCGACTTAAAAAGTTCTAATGTGTGGCCTATCATTTTTTGGATCAATAATGAGTATACGATGTACGTATGTTTCGGTACATTTGCAATCTTTTCTAAGGCGACTCACACACAGGCCTACACTTGCACGCAGACGATTTTTGGAACAAAAGTCCAGTGTCCAGTGTCGGCATTGCCTGACCTAAGAGGGTCTAAGAAGTTTTAATGCGAAATAGGTACCTTACAAAATATCGAACACCTACCTATTCCATATTCCATTCAAAGACGTATCAGTAACTCGGTACCACAGAATACAGACCTAAAGTCGATACCTAGTATTACAACAAAACACACATGAAATTCTATTGATGAATGACACAAAACAAAATCTTCGTAAACAACTTACTAAGAACTTTATGCAATTCACCTAAAGACTGGTAATAGGTATTGTTATCATCTCGCTGATAACAGAACCCCAGAATTCAATGAATATTCACACAAAACGTTTTTAGCGCATTGTGTGTTTTTTAAAAGCCATGCTCACTTAAAAATCCTTTTTAAAGATTGCTAATTCACAAACGTATTTCAACAAAGGACCTAACTGTTTCGTTGAAATAAAACTTTCTAAAAATATGAAGATAGTTGGCGCTACAGTTAAAAGATGCCGACATTTTATATCATACTATGCAAAGATGCCGCTTTTATGGCATCCCAAACCTTTCTCCGTGCATTCAGTACTTTTGCACGTCGTTGTGCATCTCTTATCAGTTAAAAAATAATGCTGTAGTTTTCTCACCTTTGCGTAATTATTCAACGCAATGTACAGTTATCTAACGCAATATACAAGAGAAATGCTATAGAAATAGAATGTACACAATCTAGTTCGTTATCTATGTGTGCTATTTAATATTAACAAATAGCAAAATGATCGATGACGTCAGCCGACCGCTCATTAACTCTATCTTCCGTACATCGCAAACAATAATTTCTTATAACGTCGTATTTAATGACTGTCGTAAATGGAACACGAATATAGAAAATGACCTACAGCTTTCATCCATCACCGTGCCAATCAGATATAAAGAATATAAACACAAAACGATGTCCATTACGATTCGACCACAAATTGTGGAGAGGGCATAGAAAAATATTTTACTATTTGACATGGCCGAGGTAAATGACAAAAGTCAATCTACACATCAATCGCCAAACATTGGAAATTTCGGAGGTAGCACGCAAGTGTTCAATAATGCACGGAATATCGATGTGGGGTATCGCCTCCACCGGCCACCGCTGCCTCGCCACCACAGAATGTGCGTACATGCCTCCTCAACCTTGCCAACATAGTCACTATGTAAGACGTGTATTTCCTATTCTAATTTAATAGATACGCCTGGTCAAAGTTTCCAATTAATTAAAATTAACTGAAAATACTCACTTCTTCCTAATAATCTTATGTGTACTTACTTATAGGTACCTACTTATTTATTAAAGAGAGAAAACGATTAAGTAATAGCTACTAAGTACCTGTATATGCTGTCTATTAATAAACTATACTTAAGAAATATGTTTTATTTTCTACACTCTTCATCTCAATACATTATAATAAAGAATAGATTGACTATAATATAGACTACATTTTTTTAACCTTAAATGTATTCAAATTTCAATTTAGTATTTTTTCCTAGTGGTACTTAGGCCTCTTTTGCAGAGGGCCGCCTGGGGAAGTACCACCCTTTGCCAGTTATTCATCCGCCAAGCAGTAATGTGCAAACATTACTGTGTTCCGGTCTGAAGGGCAACGTTACCAGCGAAATTACTGGGCATGACGAGTTTCAACAACTAAAATCTCAGGGTTACAGGCGCAGTGCAGTGCACTCAGAACATTGAATTATAAAACACTGGGTGGCGGACCCCGGACACTCGACTCAATTACATACAAAAATCGCGATATAACTACCTACTATACAGACACTGCACAAATGGAGTTTTGTACACACGCGCAAGTGTGCGCGTGAGGTGATTTACCAGCGAAGAGGGGCTCGTGGAGAGCTCAATCTTACTCGCGGGGTGAGGTGGGCTCGATTGACACGGCCCGGTGAACGGATGACACTGTCCATTCTATATATATATTATTATATGTTCTGTGCCATCAAGCACCTGATTTGCTTGTCTTGTTGATCACTATAATATAAAAAATTATATTCTATTGTTAATAACACTTACAAGCAATTTGATTAATTCTGTATCCTACACGTAATAGACTGTTTTGTTGTTATTGAATCATCTCCATCCATCTAGAAGAATGACAAGCGATAAGACTGTCACTTTTAAATTTAAATATAGTTTCTGTATCCTATATGTTATTTCTTTGTGTGTAGTATACATCAAAGTATTATCTATCTATCTAGTAAAGAGGCGAATGTTGATTTAGGTGACACGGGAGGGCACAGGGCAGGTGGCAGGGGGTTGCCAAATGACACATATCAATTATTCACACTAATACCCCGCCACATTTGCGTGTGGAAGACAAATAGTAGGTGGTACGTCCGAACTTCCAACGCACTACGTCGAAACATCTCCCTATAATTACTAGCTATCAATTCTGAAAGTACTCAATCATTCTCCACACAAAATGACCAATAATTTATTTTTTCACTAATTGACTAATTGTGTGTATTTAATTATGTTATGTTGAATGCTTTCGTTATACAAAATCGCCTCTTAGGAAATATTAAAAAAAGTGATCGAAAAGGAATATCTGAAGACCAAGCTACATGCCATGATAATTAATTATAATACAATTTTTCTTATTTAAAATTTGTGTCAAACTCTAAATATGAAAAAATGGTATACTTATCGCTATATTATGCGAAGAAATAAAAGTTACGTAGCTAATAGACTATGGGGATGAATGCTAATGGTTATTATGTTGAAAGGGGACGTTCTAAAATGATCAGGATGGACTGCGTGAATGAGGATATTATTACTATAATAATAATTATTATTATAATATTATAAGCCTGATGTGTCCCACTGCTGGGCAGAGGCCTCTCTACCCTCAATCCACTTGTAGTTCATGAGGGTAAAGGTTTGTACGTTAATCCATCACGCTTGTCCAATGCGGGTTGATGGGTGTGTGTGCACAGACCCTGTAGGCTTGAATGTTGTGGGTGCGTAGTACTCAAGGTACTCTTTAGACACCTACGAACAACTAACACTCTGCACTACTGATGGCCGTTATGACAAAGATGTTAAAATGTTGTATATGTCTTAAGGTCCATCTGTCGCCTTTTACGACATGCTAGGTAAGAGATTCTAGTGAATGAGGATAAGTGTAAAAAATAAGCGAGTGCAGAGATGTGATGAGATTATAGTGGTGAAAAATGATGAGCTGTGCCGACCTCACCTGTGTGGATAAAAGTAGAAAGATAGTGATTATCTAAATAAAAAAGTATGAAAAAATTTACTGAATACAACCGTAAAGTGTTCTGCTTTATGTACTGATATTAATATATATACATAATAATGTCTGAAGCAAACATAAACATACTAGTGGAAGATGACAATGACATGAAATTCGATAAGGTTGTGTAATCCTTGTTCTTCAGCCTTGTTCTACATTTATTGTCTTTATCCATTAATGTAATTTGCGGTATATTATAATCAACTGATAAGACTCGTCCATGGGGTGGAAGCGGCGCTATAGTGGATGCTCAATTATTCATGGTAGACACGTATTTTGGTCACGAGGACGAAGGATTCGACCTGACGTGTAGCCTATCCTCAACTATCAATATTACTACGCATGTATTAGTAATTCGTACCTATTATTCGGGCAATCGTTGAAGGTTTTTACTGAACATTAAGTATGTTACTTCATAAAATACACTTTACACGTTCCAATAAAGAGGTCAACGTCTGGTAAAAATCATCCTTGACAAATACTAATTAAGGCAAACTTCTCTATGATTTAATTTAAGCGTGGATACCTCAAATGAATATCAGCATGTGATACCAGTTATTCTACCTACCAAAGCAGATACTAATATAAAATTATCTTACAAACGAATATCTACATATTAGCGGTAAAACCTTGGCCCCAAATTTGGAACCTCGGCGCGTGTTATTTAACAATCTGTTTAGATTAAAATATCGCAACGGAATACATTAATTATAGTTAAAAATACCTATTTAATTCTTAATATCTAATTTAACAATTACTATAATAATAATTATGATGATAATATGTGCCTACTTAATATATAACAAATCTACCTATTTTTATTGTGTCATGGACTTGTGAAGTCTTATCAAAAATAACGCTTAGGTATTTTAAGTACCAGGGCATCAGGATTGTTATCATACACCAAGGCCTGTATATGTGTGTGATTCGTATGCGACTTGTGTGTCTATTGCGTGGTTATCGCGAATTGGCACCGCCTCCTCGCGAACCGGCTGCCAAAATGAGTCATCATCATCAGCAGACCAAACAATGAGCTCCGCAAATAAGTGATATAAGTATATATGTAGGCGAGTATATAATAATTATTTATATATTGTTATTTATATATTATATATAGATGTTTCGTATTTGAATATATCGGTCCGCTTCCTGAATTTGTTGGGTGTGCTCTTCACGACTTATGCTGACCTGGTATCTATTTGCTCATTCATTTAGTTGATTGAAAGAAATCATTTCACTATTATTACAGATAATTTCTGAGGTCTCTTCTATCATCGGTAGATGCACCCTAGTGTTTTGATGGCAAATAAATTTAAATACAATGAAATTATTAACTACATACTTGCTTTACATGTCGGTACAGATACTGTCTATTATTTTATATCAAATACCTTGATGATCAATCATATCTATCCTTATACCTATTTGCAAATAGGTGAATCATCACCCATCCGCAAATAAATAACTTGACAAAACTGACGTAAAGTCCAATGACCGCATTTTTGCAATAACAAAAACATCTCCAATGAGCTCATATTCTCCTAGTACAATTGTGCGAAATTGACGTAACTCCTCGCCCGCCCTCAACAGAGACATTTTTTGCCTGCGCACGCGCCTTTGGCTTAAAATTCGTCATTGTTATGTCATTATTACGCTGGCTGCACTACAAAAGTGGACGATGCCGTTTACACAAACTTGCATTTCTTTGTAGGTCGGGGAAGCTCTCCATTCATAATCGGATTATATTTGCGAATGTCTGCTCCACTATCAGACAGGTTGTTGACCTTGCCTCAGTTTTTACATAGTGACTATAGAATTCGCAGTATGTACGTACCTATCATTTATTATAATTTATGTTAGGTATAATGCGGCTTCATGGCGTGCAAAGTGGAGCCGATAGTAAATACGTGCTTGTTTGTATTTTAAGAAATAGATACCATATTATTTATTTACCAGTTGTGGAATACCAGTTTGTGTGAGCAAATTTAGTTGCGATATCAATACGGACAGTGTGTTATCGCGGCAATGGGTTGCGTTATCGGACGTACGCATTTTATCTGCGCGACCGAATCGTGCGTGTGCTATGCGTTTCGCGCCAAACACATTTTGTGTTCACATAACACGTACCTTGATTAATTGCATAAAAAACAAACTCAATTTCGCAAAGGAATTACTAATTTTTAATAGAATTCACAATACGTGAGATTAGTTGTGAAATTCATGCGTTACGCACATGTGAAACTGTGATGATACCAAGCATAGTTACACGTTTGACTACTACCGTCGACAGATAACATTTGTCTATTTAATTTTATTTATTTTTAATTTTTGTAACCAACTACTACTCAAATTACCTACATCCAACGGTACATAATAACAATAATACATTATAAAACACTGTAATTCTTTTACAATAATAATTTCATTACGTTAAGATGAGTACATACTCGTATATATGTCGCCGAGAAATTGTAAGAACCGTTAGTTTATAATTTCGCTTAGTTAGTTTATAAACAACCTAACCTAACCTAAACGTTAGTTTATAATGTCACTAGATAAATCATAAACTAACGGTTCTTACAATTTCTCGGCGACAATATATAACTCTATTGCAGTACATTATAGAATAAAATGAATTGTTTAAAATGTAGAGAATTAAATTAATTTTTATTATTATAGCAGTTATATTAAATATTGAACGCAACCTAGCTAAAAGGCGATATTTCAGATAGGAGCAAAGAAAATTATCAGATAAATCGTGTTATCTATACCGAGAAACGAATGCACTATGATAGTGCTTGATAACAAAATGACAAATTGCAATAAAGTGGTTTGGAATGGTAGTGGTAGAAACCAGCTATAAATCGATTTCTCAGAAGTGCATACTTATCAATTGCTAATGCATATTAGTAAATATTTTATTGATAAAGGTATTACAAATTATATTAATTAAGAGTATCGCTCTGAACTAACTAAGCTCGAAGACCCAAACATTATGTCTATAAAATTATTATAATGTATGTCTAATAAATACCTAACGCTTTACAAAAACATATTTTCATAATCTTATACACTTCTTACTTTATGAGATGGGTTCGAATGAATGTCGAAATATTTTTATATCTACCATAATAGGTTTTAAGGGACAAAGGGATCATATTTGGCAACAATATAGTCATGGGCAATCTTATCGTGATATAAAAATGAGAAAAGGGGTTTAACCGTAAGCCTTTTGAAGCGGGTCGAATTGGGAATGGACATGAACATATTATTCCACTGTTTTTTGCTATTATTTGAATAATAAAACTGTCAGATATGTTTTACGCTTAAATGATATTTATTTTTTGTTTTTCGTATTTTTGTACCTTCTTTCGGAGCCATCGAGCACACATTGTGCCTAAGTTTTAATAGTGTGTGTTTTTGAAAGCATAAACTGATGATTTAAAATTTAAAAATACTTATTAATGATATTAATAGATATATTTACAATATGTTAAAAGTTTTACATATAATGTAGATAAGATTTTATAATTCAGCTCTGACTTTTGTCAGAGCTGAATTATAAAATCTATCAATTGCTAATGCATATTCCAACGTCCCCCACATTTTAATACAATGTTGTTTTCAACATTATATTATATTTACAATATGTTAAAAGTTTTACATATAATGTAGATAAGATTTTATAATTCAGCTCTGACTTTTGTCAGAGCTGAATTATAAAATCTATCAATTGCTAATGCATATTCCAACGTCCCCCACATTTTAATACAATGTTGTTTTCAACATTGTATTAAAATGTGGGGGACGTTGGAAATAGAAAAGAAGTAAAATTCCATAAAACAATTATATTACTCTTCACTAATTATAGAATACCGTATAATGTTATTGTCTATTGGAAAACAAACAAAACGTTACATTGTCTATAATCTATGCTCTACAATGTTAACCGTACCGAACTGGCTCAAAATAAAAAGAAGCAATTATAATAAAAATACAATTTTGACCACGACCCCCGGTATTATCGTCAAGAGTCGAGAGTCGAGGGGAGTTCGCGAATAAAGCGCCCGTAAAACTTGTAAACACTGGCTTTGTATTGACATATGCCTGATCACATTTAGGATAAATATAATATTGCATGATTATGTATATTTGTGCTACCGTTTTATATAATAATACCGATTAATTATTGGTACACGCATTGAAAGCATGTACCAATAATTAATATCATAGTCTTGTAAGCTAATAATATTTGATTAACAATGAAATCTAAACTGGTTTGCATGTCCTCGTCTCATAAGTTCTGGGAACCAACGAATGTGGACAACTTTATTGCGAATGATACCTGTAATTATAGGATAGGGCTGCAAGCCGGTATCGCACCGTTCATCTATTGGCGTCGACCGTCACCCGCCGATATTCCACACGCTCGCCGGAAATAACGTATGGACACAATACACTACTATGTGACTACTATTGATTTTGCTAAAAAATACCCGCCTTTCACTGCACTTTGCACGTGCTGGGACATTGCATGCCGTCATGTTTATACTTGTCATTCATGCTTTTAAAACATTAAACTTCTTTATCTATGCAAATGGTCTTATTTAGCGGACGAAAAATGTTTTAAAATTCCAGCATAGGTACGAATTGCGAAAGCTTTTAAACTGTAAATAAACATATAGATTGAGTTTCGTTTGGCCAGTTCAGTGTTACGAAACTACTACTTAGTTTCGTGTGTTCGCCTTTTCTCAACATTTGGCGACATCGGGAAACGATCGTAAATTTGAAGGTAACGCATTTTGGGTCGCATAAGATGGGTGTGACGATATACCACGACCTAATGGCAGATGACTAACCGAGTACAAATGAAAACTTTTTCAACGGAGTAGGTGAAACCGAAGCGCGTAGAAGCAGCTACAAAATATTATCACACGAATACGGTTTCTACTTTCCAATGCATTTTAAAGTATAGTGTCAGTGCAACGACCAGCATGCGATGGGACGATCTCTCGCGGCTAGCAGATCGAGTCCGCCCAAGGACGTCCACTCCGCTACAGCCTCCAATGGACCCATCGACTTTATTTGTAACACCATAAGCGCTATATTTTGGTTGCGAGAAACCGTAGATAATCCCTTGGTCGAGTCGGTAAGAAAAATGATCCTGTATAAAAAAGTAAAAAAGTGGAGAGCTCGCGGTTGTTTTATTTCATGCAGCCGCACCGTGGAGCGGTGAAGCCAACATGGCCGCGACTCAAGGCGAATTATCTGTGGATTCATTTTATAACATTTTTATCTTGCCATCCCTGAGACGGAGCTTTAGTTTCGTGTAATTTTATGACAAAGACAAAGCGTGATGCTGATTAAGCCTGTTTAAAGACAGCCTTATCAAAGACGACATTGAATTGTGCGTACAATGGGCACAAAGGTATTTTTGTGATAATATACGCATTATACCGTTGTTCTTGAAATGTGGCATCATCACATAGTAACCCAAAACTAAATGTTTAAAAAAAAATCGTTACGCGCCACCCTGTCTGCGAGGCAGGTGCTCGCCGATATTTTGACAACGATACTTAGCAGAACCGCCCTTTCTATAATTTAATTCCTTTTTTTCTCTATGCGCTTTTGACCCATAAGCGATTTTATCTTAGATTATCTCTAAGCGCTTTATAAACTTTTTGAGACCTCAAAGCTACCGAAATATCCGTAATATGATTGCATTGTAATATTATTTTGAGTTTGAGAATATCAAATTTTTGCTAATAAAATATAATATTATTATGACACGCATGTTTGTTATTTTAAAATTTTAAAATAAACTAATATGGAGACCACGGATCGGCAAGCGCAGCATAGGATGTCCACCAATGTGGACAGATGATCTGATAAAGACGGCAGGAACACGCCGGGTGCAGGCTACATACAACCGGACTAGATTTAAATCTATAGGGGAGGCATATGTTAAGTAGTGGACGCCCTATGGCTGAGATGATGATGATGATACAAGGCTTTTACAAGCTGGGCGTCGTAGGTCCAGGGTGTTAGGTTGAGATCATACTAAATTTAGCTCAATAGATTCAGTAATTTCGACGTTAAAAAGGTAACAAATATACTACTTTCGCTTTCTAATCTTATTATGGAATTAGTAAACTCAACTGGCGAAGTATGGGTTTACCTACTATGCAGGATATACCATATGGTGGCAAATGCACTTTTTTAACTTTGACTTTTGTCTTAGACACCTCTGCTTAACACTTCGGGAAAAAGGCGTGATGTTTTGTTATTTTAGTAAAATTAATAGACTTCCAATTTGCGCACTAAAAAGTTATCTATATAATGAACAGAATGTATGACGGTTGTAAGACAATAGGAGGAAAGAGTGTATTGTTTCACGTGGTCCCGGGGAGTTTCGCTACAATGAGTAGCATCCGGGTTTGCCGGCCGAGGGCCGCCGGCGACACCCACCCAATATGAATATATTAGACGACGACTGCTTTTAATGTTAAGAATATCATAGGTATGTTTCTTTTGGATACGGTGAGCTTGCGGACTGGCTTTCCCCTACTCTTAACATCAATACAAGCAACATTAGATATAGAGGCACCTAGCTCGAGTAACATAACATAAAATCATGCCCCTTCCTAGAAAGGCTAGTTCCGTAATACAACTCCTTTTTAAAGCTTTTAGAAATTGTCTTAGGTAAATCATTGTCAAATTTTAGTTTAGCATCAAATAACATTCCTAATTAATTTTTTTTAAGATGATGAGTGACAAGACGAGCAAATCAGGTGCCTGATGGCATCATGATTGCCCATAACAGACACAGTGCCACCCAGTATTTTGAAATTCAAAATTCTGCGCGGCACTGCACTGCGCCTGTCACCCTGAGATATGAGTTGTTGAATCTCATCATGCCCAGTAATTGCGCTGGTGACAATGCCCTTCAGACCGGAACACAGTAATGTTTGCACTTTACTGCTTGGCGTATGAATAACTGGCAAAGGTGTGGTACTTCCCCAGGCTGCCCCCTGCAAAAGAGGCCTACCACTACAATTCCAAGTAATATTGGTTATTGTAGATATTTATGCAAATAGATTGTGCCAACGTTTGAGTGTATAATTCAACTTGCACTATTTAACTCAAATAACAGATAAGAGGGGTGTAGAGTCACCCCAGATAATATAAAATAATAAATTCATCCACAACGCGTGGCAGGATGCTGGTGACAAATGATGAGGCCGACGCTTTGCGTGAAATTACAATTATCTCTTTATATCTCGCTTTCAACCCTTTGCTTCATTATGCAAAGTTTACTTTTTAATTGCCATTCATATTATTATAATGTAACTTTAATGCTATACATCTTTATGATATATTATTAATATCTTGTTAAAGTTACCATTTTACTCAGCCACAGCAGAGAGGAAAGGTAATACTTTTAGCAGTCTATGTACGTACATATTAATGTACCTTTATTTCTATCTATTTTTGTTCCACTAAAACTTAACGACTGGGTAAATTTTTATTTTTAAACGGTTTCTTTAGTTTGATCTATCTGTGCTTTAGGTATTTTTTTGGGTGTAAAGTTATTGATTAAATTAAATTTTAGCCCATTCCTGTTGACAGATGGGTCTGATATGTGATATAAACCTTTAGTTTTGATGACAAGACATTAAAACCGTTTGTTATAAAATTGTTAGGAATGAGGTGTTAATCGATTCTTTATATCTAATGTTAGTTCTGCTGGTTAAGCTTATAGCCAGCCTTAGGAATACGAGTGTCTTCCATAGTAATTGTTCATAATATTAATTTAATAAAACTAAGGTCTGTTGTTAGTATAAGTCTTCCATAATATTTCATGTATCTTCCACATGAAAACACAGCGCATTATAATTATGTCGCACAGACTTAAGCGTGAGGTAGGTTCGATTTTAATTCTGTAACCACGAAAATCTACCAATTTCAAACCAATATTCAAAATAAAGTGTGTATATATAAATAATTTGTGATATTCTCGTCAATTTTATCCCTTACGGTTGATCAGGCGCGTCAATTTCGTCTCAACGAGCCACCATGCGGGATCGCATTATTGCTTTTTTATTAGTATTTTTTATCCCCCGCTTCGCAGTTTTTGTGTGCAAGTAAGCGTGCGTGGGATAGGTCGGGACGCTTGTTTATTTATGCTGGTATTAGCATAATGCACTGAAATCTATTGTACAACAATTATTGTCATAAATATCAATTAAATTTGCAATTGATTCAGATTTAAGTTTATTGCCCTCAAGGACAACTCGAGTCATCAGTGACATCAAATGTACGTATTTACCAAAACCCTGAGTCAGAATCAAAGGTCATAACTGTTCGAGTGTCGACAATGGCGCATTTGCATTCGAGTTTCCGGCGTAAATAGCCAAATTATCGTGAATTTTTTAACGGTTGTGTGGTTGACCGCTGATATTAACATGTTGCTGCCATAGTAGGTACAAATGCATTTAGATAACTTGGTTTAAATCCATACGAATGTGGAAATTTGACTACATTTTAAAATTCATTTTGATGGAAATGTTGTGAATATTATGGTTTGCAGATGCAAATACGAATAACGTGTAAAATATCCCATCCATTTCTATGGTTTAACGAAAAATATACAATTTTTATAAAAGTAAATATTTGCATACGACATAATCGTTACCCCAATGACCCTAATTACTAAATTTTGTTACTAACCAGCTTCCTACAGATATATCGAAATGGTATCTTAACAGTTAGAGATAATTTATTTGCATCTAAAATAATCTCGAGTAAAAAGGTTTTTAATTACAGAATAGGCTACAACTTGATCGCAGTCTCACCTGATGGTACCTAAGTGACGATGCGGTCAACAATGGTGCATGCTTGCCTAGAAGATACCTGTTCACTCTTGACTTGAAGAACTTCAAGTTCGTTCAGCATCTTCTCTTTCATTCTCCCTTTCTCTGCATCTGGAGTTTCTACCTCCTACCTCATTATTTCAATCATTTTACTTGCCAGATTTCAAACTAATCACAACTTATACGACTATGTAGTATATTGTACATTTTAAAAGAACGCAAATCCGGTAGAGTTTATTTGCAAATTCCCCTAGAGTTTAGTACAGTGATTGAAAAATTCTCAGCATTCAAGAGCTCTTGAGTGGAGTGCGTCATCGATATGCAAATGATTGGGTCGAAAATGTGTAGCACTCTACTCATTATGGTTGGTAGAGTCCAATACTATTTGGTAGAGTCACACGATATTGGCTGCTTTTGTTTATAACGTTACGAATCCTATCGTGAGAAAATCAAATGGACTTTGAAAATAGATGTTATGGAATTTTTGCAGTATATTTATTGATTTAATTTAAATTAGGTGATATAAGTAATTATTAAAAGTAAGGTAATATACAGTCTAACTTTAATAACAAAATGATGTTTGTAGCGCTAGTAGCGTATGTAAGCTAATTATTGATCAATCGCTTGGGTAAATCAACGTCCGATAAATTTCTTCTTAGATGGTTGACAATTTGTAATATAGCATATTAATATTATTACCGTACTTCGAAAAGTAAGTTAAGCCATTGATACCGGCTGTTGTCATAGTGTCGAAGACGGGAGTAAGGGAGTATGAGAAGCCTTTACCTGTGACCCGTGACCTGAAAGGTCTGACTCATGAAATTACATTAATAGAGGAGGAACAAATAGAATACGTAGAGAGAGATAATTCAATGCTCTATAGGTAATACGGCTGTCTCTAAATATTATGTTTATATCAAATGTAGCATAATGTGTTATGTGTTCTATGGTATAGTGTATTTAGTTAGGGTAGATAGTAATTAGGTAGCTCTATTGTTTAGTATTTTTTCAATAAAGGCACTATGCCCTATAAAAAAAAAGTAGCAGTATACTAAATGAAAATTATACCAAATATTATGTTTATTACCAAATATAAATAACATGAAATAAAAATCAAACCAAGTGTGTTTATATGCTACATTACACTAGTGTATTAGTATATACCAAATGAAAGTTATATAGAATGGGAATTGAATCAAATATGTTTATATCATATGTAGTGACATTGTAACTAAGTAAGTTTATATAAAAAAATGTTTGAAATTAACGTTATATCAAGTGAAATTATATCAATTATTTTTATACCAAATTATGTCTAAAGAGATGAATATATCTATTTATTTTTATATATTAATTTTCGCCAGGAATATAATTTTGGTATAATAATGTGACCATTTTTGTAACCTGATATCGATGAATAAAGATAATTTTAATTTGAATTTGTATTTATTACTATTTACTATACTATACTATACTATATTACTATACTATACTACTATACTATACTATACTATATTACTATTTATTTTTTAAAATGTAAATTCCTCGTGTCCCGTATCATTCCTATTGTGGCTTCGATCATGAAGTGACATTTAATACGTTTAATAGGCACCGCGCTATTGATAAATAGATACCTACTTGCAATATGTGGGGACATTCCAATTCTATTCATTGGCAAAAAGAAAATAATGGACATTGTACAAAACACACACATTAGAGCACATTGAATACAACTCGCATCAAATAAACTTAGATACTGAACTAAATACCTATTGAAATTTAGCAGGCGGAGATAAAACTTAACATAACATAACATTCATCACGCCTTTTTCCCGAAGGGGTAGGCAGAGGTGTACCCAGGACACAGTCCCATAGTAGATACACCCACATTTCGCCAGTATGATATTGGTCCCATGTAATAGGTGGCGAGCCTATTTCCATCAACCGGGCACAGTTCCAGACTCCAGGCAGTTATTGAGATAATTCCTAATGGAAAATCCAATATTTAACACTATGCCTGACCTGGGGATCGAACCCGAGACCTCTTGATTGGCAGTCGAGCATGCGCCCACTACGCCACCGAGGCAGTCAAGATAGAACTTAGATGTTTATATCTTACCTTATCCTATTATACTAATATTATCAATCTAAAATCTCAGTACAATGTAAAAAAGCTACCTATTTAAGTGTAAACAAAACGCTGGTGTGTTCTAACTCGACTCCAACGCCATCTAGCACTGTTTTTTGTGCGTATGTTCTGTTTTAACGCTATGTTTTATACTGATATGCTCACGACAATGAAGACTACGCGGGTGAAACCGTGGGGCACAGCTAGTCTCTATATATATTAAAACCAAAGTCCTGACACACTCACTCATCAATATAGACCTAGAAAGCTGAAAGTTTGCACGTTTCTTCTTATGATCAGCATAAGGATGAAAGGATTTCTTGAAATTCCTCCTGAAACAAACTCGCCGGATTACTATGGTGGCATATATTTAGGAATTATTTTATTTTAAACTTTTCTACGTTACACAAAAATTGCAAAGATATTACAAAACGGAAAATAATATGGTGAAGATTTAACTCACCTATTTCCAATTTTAATTAATTATATGAATTTGCATTGAAAACATATGCTATGAGTCGAATATTCCCCCATCGCGGCGGAAGACAGGCTGATTCAACAAAAAATATTGCAGTACACCATCGTGTTCTATTTTTGAGTGCATTTCGCGCTATTTTGGCGTTCCCTCGACGCCAATGTGTCAATGACCCCGTTTCTAGCGTTGTTCACGCACTTTTACGAATTTTGGGGCGATCTTTGATAATTATTGGAATGAATAATTTCGGTCGTTTATTAGTACAGTTACTGCGTTTTTGGCTACTATTTGTAGCTAATTTTAGTTTGGGTATATTAAAGAATCGCCTTCTTTACTGAAAACTAAGAAAAGTGCAGAATTTTAATGATTTGGTCAAATTCTTTCTCTAAATCTTAAAGAGGTTAGTACCTGGGTAAGTACGATAAATATTTTATACGCAGTAACATAATAATTAGGTAAGTAGAACTTTTTTAAAATGTAAATTTTTGTGTTATACTTTTAATTTATAGTCGGCAGAACTTATTTTGAAACGATGACGTGAAGTATCAACGTTAACATACAAAGGCCTCGAACAGCGCGCCTGCATTTTTCATTAGCTGAATAGGACTCTATTCCATTCCGTCGCTATGAAGCGAGACGCGTTTGCGACTCACACACGCTCAGCGAGTGCGTAGAATGCGCGTGCGCACTCACGCACACAGAGAGGCGCCGCCCTCCTCGGAGCTGCAATTCGTCGGGCGCGGCACGGCGTCCTCCCCGCACTCCGCACCCTCCTCCCGCGCCCGCACGCAATTGCACTGCACTCCGTCTCCGCTGCGCCGCCGCGTGCGTAAAAAGCGCACGCAAGAGGCGCGGGGCGCGGTGCGGTGGCGGAGCTAGCTAGGGCCGAGGGCCCGCGACCGCGCCGCGCTGCGACCGACCCACAGACAGTCATCGTCAGACGCTCGCGAGAGCACACCGCCCCCACACACAGGGCGCGACACCAGCTTGCGCTCGCGATCAACCCTTAACGTGTTACTAACTTTTATCGTGTGCCAGTGCAAATATTCACATGACTTTTCCTATCGAGGACAACGTGAACGTGACTTTGGATTAACTCTTTGAGGTGAGTCCACCCCTGTATTCGCAAACTATTCTTATACAAGTTTTCGTAGAAGTTCGTAGAGGTGCTACGAGCCGTAGCGGTCGTAGCCGAAGATTCAGCGAATGTGAGTTACGCGAAAACTTAAGTGTCCGGCACGATTATTTTGTATGTAGATATGTAACTTTTAGTCGTTTGTTACACAACATAAGAGCTGAAATCCGGCGAGCCGGCACGTAGCCGAATTCATATAAACATGACAAGTGGGAATCCGGCGTAACCGCTTTCATCGGTCCCCCAACTTCGATTATACCTGCCGAATAAAAGGTAAAAAGTCAATTTGGCAGTGTGGAAGGGCTACGTATCGTAATATGTAAATGTGGTAGGGCGGTGCAGTTGAGCGGTCGCGGTGTATCGAGGCGTACGTTCGCAGTCGCCGGTCGCTCGCGCTGGGCGCTACGTGTACTACCACTCGGTGCGGATTGCACACCGCTCGCGCTTTGTGTACAAGCGGATTTATCGCCGGTGCTCTGTATACGGTGTGCGACCTATCGCACAACATATTATACTTTAACGTGTTGATAAAATTGTGTTCTCATAATGTATCCCGGCACTACTTACGCGGAAATACCAGGTACTAATACTAATATTGTTATTGTGAACGTTATCAAAGAAACTTGTTGCATTAGATAATAATGACCAATTAAAGTTCAACGTTATTTGATGATTATGCGGTCTAGTTGTAGATTTTTCATTTCTTACAATATTGATATTTAGAACTTCTGTAATTATGTAATAACATCGACAGATATAATAGGAATTTTTAAAAGCTATACGAATATATTTTCGTATATTTTGATGCTTTACTTTAAACTATTTAATTTGTTTACAGAAGCTCAAGTAAGAAAAATGGGCAGCAGCGAAGGCCAGCAGACTTTTTGTCTGAAATGGAACCACCACAAAACCAACTTGGTGGAGATCCTGGAAGCACTCATAAAAGTAGAGACCTACGTAGACTGTACTTTGGTGGTAGACGACCAGGTCACTTTCAAGGCTCACCGGGTAGTACTTGCAGCCAACTCTCCTTACTTCCAATCCATACTCGCCGACGTACCCATGGACCACTGCAGCATCTTGTTCCCCGGTGTGAAGGACTTCGAGATGCGCGCCTTACTCGAGTACATGTATACGGGAGAGGTAAACGTGACACAAGCTCATATCCCGCGCATTATGAAGGTGGCCGAACAGCTGGAGGTTAAAGGTTTGTTTGACATGACGGAGCTTCGACGGCGGCCGGGCAGCACGGAGCGCACGCCGGCCGCGTCACCTCCTCGCGTGGTGCCTGCGGCGCCTTCCAGCGTGTCCCCACCTGCACCCGCGCCTCCCTCGCGCTGGCCGCCACCGCCCGCCGTGCCAGTCTTATCCGCCGCCTACGATTCCGCCGACATGAACCCGCTCAAACGTAAGAAGCTATCCAGTATGCTGGCCACTCGTGACACGCCAATCCTTAGGAATGTCTTAGCTCAAACTTCGCCGGTAGACTCCTCTCAGCCTATTTCTCTAGTGTGCCATCCGGTCAATCAAAGCGTGTCACCGCGCCTGCACTCAAATGGCTCCGCCCACGAGACCGATCGCCCTCCGAGTCCTCAGCGACCGTTCGATTACCGTCCACGCAGGCTTTCTTCTCGCGCGTCGTCCCCTCATTTCAACAGATCCGACCGCTCAGAAGACGCGCACTCACCTTATACGGAGCGCTCTTACGAAGAAGATCATCAACGCAATTTCCACCCTTCTCCTCCGCCTACAAATTTCCAACAAGACGTAAGGGCCGGACTGGCACCGTACGTTCCTCCTCAACAGAAACCGGAATGGAAGCGATACAAACAATACACTAGATCCGATATATTGTCGGCGATCGAATGTGTCAGAAATGGCATGAGTGCCCTGCAAGCGTCGCGTAAATATGGCGTACCTTCTCGCACTCTATATGATAAAGTTAAGAAACTAGGCATCACAACGAGTCGGCCGATGAGTCGAGGTGTTAAAAGGGAAAGCAACGGTGCCGCGTTTCCTTACGGCTTGAGCGGTGCCGGTGGCGGTGACGACGTCAATCATCAAGCTACGACACCGCTTATAGATCCATCATTTCTGCAACAAGCTCTAGAGGGAGCGACCAGAGACGGCGGTCGCGAGGCTCTGCACGCTATGGCGCTAGCGGCCGCTGCACACGCAGCGCTGGCACCACGCTCGCCGCCGCCTCCCCCGCGATCGCCGCCGCACTCGCCTCACTCGCCTTTGCCGGACGAAGACCACGTCGAAGACCTCTCTGTTCCCCGTCGCCGCGAAGTCGATCCACCCGCAGGAGTCATCGTCCCGCCGCGTAATTTTGCTCTAGATTGTGGTGATCGAGATTGAACGGGAAGGTCTATGATAAAGAACATTTGAAAAGACTGACTTAGGCGTACAAAATTAGCAGTAAGACTCGTATATCGGTAAGCTACTGGTAGGAAGCGCCGCGCGCGCATGCCATTCTGACTGGGCGCTCCGGCCGGGCGATTGCAATGGGCCCCGCGGCCACTTCTATGCTACCCCTTTTTTTCTATTTATTTCCAAGAGACATCGCCACCTCTCAACGAAATCAAATTTCCGTTGAAAGGTAGGCGATGCCCTAATGTGATTTTATTTTTGTTTATTTACTTCTTTGGTTATTTTATGTTATAACATTTACGTCTTTGTTAATGGATAGCGGTATAAGTTAGCTTTAACTAGAAAGTAACGTTGTAAGTCGGACCGGTAAGTAGGGCCGAAGGGCGGCAAGGCAGCGCCGGCTTCGCGGCCTCCGCGCTTCTGGCGGGCTCGCCTCGACGAGTTATATAATATTTGTGCAATTTGTTCTCCGCGACTGTGATGTTGATATAGACTGAATCGCCGCAACTACCTCACGCTCGCTACTATAGCTCACTCTAGTCCACCACGTCGCACCATGCCGTTTGCCACTCAGTTGACTACACATTCGCTGTGCGTCGTTAGTTCACTCGGATTGGCGGGCATTAGGAGAGTTATAATAATATCACTCTCGACTCAGTGGATCGCGATGCGACATACCGAACTATTAATTCCTTATGTTACGGGTTAGATTAATATATTGTTTGCCATAAAATATTCGTTGTTGATTGATACCTAGTTGTGTTCACTATTCTATAATATTTTGCACAAGTAAGCACCGTGATTCTTGTTAGATTAAGCATAGGGAGAGACCATAATCACTTAGGTAAGAATGCTCAATGTTTCTCTTATTAGATTTTTGGTAAGGACCTTGCTCTTACTACACGTAAAACTTTTCTAGTTTGAATTTCAACGTAAATGCAATAAACTATTAATTAGTAAGTAAACTATTTCTTCAGTCGAAAATTGTTAAGCACCTGATCTTTATTTCGGCGACAACTCTACATAAGTCTATCTACCTAAAATTGTGAATAAATAATATTAATTATTAGGAAATAATAATATTATGTTGATCAGGTCATACATTCTTCTAATGTTGGTATCTATAAAATGTTGGTATATTCACTATCTTTATTCTTTGCCGGTTAAAAATATAAAACAACGCTGTTATTTTTAAGTTGATCAATAATTATTGATTGGAAGACTGATTTGTTACTTTAGTCTAGTTTGAACATGCCATAGATACAAAAGTATAATACATTAGAATTCACATAGATACCTACGTGAAATTGTAATTAATTTTAAGTTGACAGCCCTAGGAGTATAAATCTATGAGTGTGTAGAAGCTACACTTAGGTGTCACTGTTTTGTGCCTTTATTTGTTGTATTGAAGTGTGTGTGTTGGACATTCCAGTAGTTGCAATTATGCACGTTTGATCAATATTGGAATTATTCCATATAAACTTATGTGCTTTTACGTTCTAAGTATATAAAATATCAGTTTGAAGTATATATAAAACTTGGATTTAGTATAGGTACAGTCGAATTTATAATCGGAGGTATAGCTTAACGCTCAATATTGGACACGCATGGAGTCAACCTAGAGATTCAACATAGGCTGAACGACTGTCCGTCACATAGCCTAGTTTTTCAGGGTTCCGTACCTCAAAAGAAAAATAGGAACCCTTATAATATCACTTCATTGTTTCGGCATAATTCTTACCGCAGATATTATAATGCTATCGCTTAGTGACACTTTGGAGTCCGATTCACTCGAGTTTTCTGCAACTTCAAGCAATACTTTTTACTAAGCTATACCTCCAATTAATAAGTTGAATGTACCTACATCATATTAATTAATAGTTGCCTTACATGTTTTGTTAAAAAATAAATGTTATTTATTAATTATCCACTACTGTGCCTATAAATAATTTTGTAATTATAAAAAGATGTTATTGCACTAGAGTACAATTTAAGTTGTGAATTTAAATATCTTATCTATAATTTAAGGTTTATGTAAGTACCTACGTTTAAGTACTAAGAATAATATTAGAGATGGTTCTCGTATAACATCATATTATTATTATAAGAACTATATATTTACAGATAATACAATGTTATAAATATAAATTAAACGTTTAATATCAATAACTAATAAATGTTGTTCATAATTAATTTATTAACACCCTCATTATGGTGAAACATTATTATCGAGTCTACAGAAATATAATAATTTCTGTACCTACCTATAGACGGTCTTTACTTGGCAGAACGTGTAAATAACAAAACTATTAATTATACTAAATCGGACGTGTAATTCATCTTTAACGTCAAAATTAATTCGACTGCTTCGAAATTCCCGCATTCGACAAATACTAAAAATAACAGCCATTCTTATTATTGTGGATATTGTGCTTCGACAAGTAAGGAAATACAGACTATACATACTCGTGGGCATGTATGCATAATACACCTATAGCATCGAAGTATAATAATATACTATAACAGTTACTATTGTGATATAATTATTCATATGAATTAGGGTTTCCCCGCATACACTGCTGCTAGCAAGTCAACAGTCACTATGAGATACTGTACGGTCGTTTTATCCTGACGAGTCTGAACATAAGTTCTACGAACTTTAGCGCATATTAACTCGTGAATAAAACTCTTATTATTAAGATTGAACTGAACTCAACATTACATTTACAATAAACATTTGTTCGTATATTTGTTTATTTGAGAATAATAGTTTTCTTCATGAGTTGACATGCGCTACAGTTCGCGCAGAGCCTATGTCCAGACTCACCAAGATAAAACGACCGTACTACCCACAATAGAGTTATTGTGGGTATCCATTTCCTCGTAGGGTAGGGCTGTATGAATTGCGCTGTTTGCAATCAAAGGATACTTAATTTGGGGTAGGTAATGAATAGGAGAGTGGAGAGGCTCTTGGCCATACCTACGTGATAACATAAAGTTGACTCTTTGGTATAGAGTCCGGTTGGTAGTGGTATCAATAGCGCTACTGCTAGAGTACCAAAGTAGTGGTGAGTAGTGGTATCAAGAGAATGAGGCATGAAATCTTGGGTTCGATTCCCAGGTCGTGCAGGGCACAATGTAATTGAATTTTCTCAGTAATAGCCGGGAGACGAGACTAGGGCGACGAAGAGGATCTAGAATAGCGAGAACTTAAAGAATTTCAACAGTGTTTGTGCGAGCGCGATCGAGCGCGATGCCACTTTTAAAATCTTGAGCAATAAATGCGCGAGCTACTTAACGACAAAAAAATTGGATTAGAACCAATGGTCCATTGGACGGAGTGATTCATGAGGAGTTTATAGGAGCTACCTTATTCATTATTTGGTAGATGACGGTAGAAACTTGGGGGCCGCTCTTCATCGCGAGGACGAGAAAGAGGAACCTCTGCACAGCACCTGGGTATGCTAGGCTACGGATGGTATGTACATCATAATATAGGTAGGTAATTAATATAGGTACCTAATTTATTTCTTGATTCATACTACACAGATATATTATGAACGATAGATACGAGAGATAGATAGAATGAAAATCGCTCAAGCAGACGAGGGACCAGTTGAAAAATTGTCCAGCATTGTGTCATCATCAAGTCAACCATAGGGCGTCCACTACTGAACATAGGCCTCCAGCCAGCTTTGTGTCATCTTCATCAATCATAGGCCTCCACCATAAAGGGGGGTTTTGCCAATACTCGACACGCTTGGCAGGCGGGATGTCGAGCACAGTTCGATGTTTTTTTGCAGAGGACGCTGCTGCCCGTCCTCTGGATCTGTTAACCCTTAGCCGGCTCTTACGGCAACCACCCAGCCACCCTGTGCTTTAAAATTCAAAATTCTGCGCGGCACTGCACTGCGCCTGTCACCCTGAGATATGAGTTGTTGTATCTCGTCATGCCCAGTAATTTCGCTGGTAACATTGCCCTTCACACCGGAACACAGTAATGTTTGCACATTACTGCTTGGCGGATGAATACGTAACTCGCAAAAGTGTGGTACTTCCCCAGGCGGCGCCTGCAAAAGAGGCCTACCACTGCCAAAACAGATACAGATAACCACATTTGCACAAAGAAATGTAGAAGATGATAGGTATAACTCGATAGAAAGAAGTATTACCTTACAAACATAATTAATCTAAAGTGTAAGAGTTGATTCTATTGTTTTTATAGTTAAGAAATACAGTGGCGCCCCCATTACTAACTACTCTTTTCTGTAAAGCTATAGGTATACTACTTAATAGGTAGGATTAAATTTAAAGGCACGTAATTTAATGTAGGGTAACAATTCAGCGTAGGTGTTAATAGACAGGCAAGGCGCCTAATAGAGCCTGAAGCAACGCAGGCACCAATATACGAATTTAGTAAGTCCTTGGCATATCTATCTAGGTATATTGAAAATTGGAAAGACATGTTAAGTGAAATTTAATAAAGAAATATTATGACTGCCTCGGTGGCGTAGTGGGCGCATGCTCGACTGCCAATCAAGAGGTCCCGGGTTCGATCCCTAGGTCAGGCATAGTGCAAAATATTGGATTTTTCCATTAGGAATTATCTCAATAGCTGCCTGGAGTCTGGAACTGTGCCCGGTATATGGCAATAGGCTCGCCCCCTATTACATGGGACCGATAACATACTGGCGAAATGTGGGTGTATCTACTATGGGACTGAGTCCTGGGTACACCTCTGCCTACCCCTTCGGGAAAAAGGCGTGAATGTATGTTATGTTATGTTTTTTAAATATTATGAAGTGTAGGTAGGTATATACCAAAAACTGCTATGCTGGTAGGTACCTATCTACATCATCCTTAAGTTTCAATTTTCGATAAAAATATATTGTTGTTTCCTATAGCAGTACTGAAAAAAATCACACCATGTGCCGTACATAGGAACCCTATCAAAAAATCATATACATTCTTACATTCACGCCTTTTTCCCGAAGGGGTAGGCAGAGGTGTACCCAGGACTCAGTCCCAGACACACCCACAAAAAATCATAATCAAAATAATAGTGCTTAACTACAAAATAAGGTATGTAAGTACATGTATGTGAGTACCAAGGTAGTTCGTAGGTAGATTTCATAATATACCTTATATATATATTTTATTTGAAATTGAATATTTACCTACCCCTAGTGTCATCTATTTTCTATATACAGCACTTTTATGTGAGTCCATTAAATAAAGCATAAACTGACATAGTTTTCAAATACACTGACAGATGGCAGTTTGGAGTTAATTTTTTTTTAAAATATACTGTGATCCTAAGCAAAACCGAAAATGGAACTATGATGAGGATCATTGCTAGGTCGACAAATCTTATACTCAAAGTAGTCTTATCACAGTAATGATATAATAAACTTATTAGGTCAATATAGTTCATAATGTATGTGCAGAGTTATCGTGTATGAATTTTTAGCAGCGCAGTCCAAGTACATTGTATTCTGTGGTCCAATTATTAAAAAAGAATGGAGATTATTCATTGGATAAAGACTCAAAGTCGCACCACTCTTATCTCGTTGCTGATTGGCTAAAAATGTGTCATAACATCGTACGATGCGTGACGCTAAATGTCAAAAAATGTAAACAAGGGACAAGGGTTCACAATGTTTACTGTAAATGTTTTTTGCGATATTTTTATTGCGATTTAAATAATGAATGATAAAATGGATCAAGAAGAAACATTATTGAACTCTGACGTCTTCAATGTAAATGATATAGCTGAAATAGAAGGTGAGCAATAATAATAATCAAAAGAAATATCATGCAATCTAATAACTTATTAATAATTATATTTACATTACAGACTTCTTGAGTGGTTGCGACGGAGATTTTATGAAAAAGCTCGAGGAAGAGCTTTCTTCAGTAGAAAACGATTCGGGCTTACTCAGTGTTGATACGAAATTAAAAGTTGAGATTGCATCATCACCCCAGGTGTCGCCGTCGTATAATACTAGTGGAAATCCAATAATATCGCAGTATCGGCCAAAGACTTCGCCGCAACATGTGAATAGTAGTCAAGTGTACCCGCGAGAGGAAGGATACCTGCGTGGTGTAAAGGATGGGGCTCCTCTGCCCGACGTGACGCAAATTGGTCACAATCGTGTGCCAAAACAAACTCCAATGATCGTCCAGCAAGTCGTTCCCAGTCCTCTCTATGTGAACTTAGCTCCTGGAAGTATACAGCAACTCCCTGATGGCAGAGTCGTGAAAGTAGAAGGAATGAAAACAGCTAACCAGAAGCCCAAACAGACCAATCAGCCACTAATATTACAGAATAATGCGAAAGGGCCCTTCATATTTCAAAGTTCTGATGTGAATTTCTCTCCACTAATATTGCAGTCGAATAACCTTGAAACACATACTTTTATGTATACCAGTGCACCTGTACAAGGTAAGTAATATACTATTATTATGATTCATGTGAAAGTTTGTTATAAAAATAAGATACTAAAGTCCAATAATTTATTGAAATTATCAAATTTCGTTGGCCTTCACCTGATCTGACATCTGCCCTGGGCCTACATCTGCCCCCTGTACATATTATTTGTATAATAGTTGTCAATCTTAGCCCTCAGCATAAATGCCATACAGAAACATTATGTAAATACTACAAAATGATTCTCCATTAAAAACACTACATTGACAAACTCAACTAAAGGTGTGCTTTCTGCAGTTACAGTGTTAACCCAAACTAATAATCAAGAATGGTTAGTTAGTTGAGGCATAATAGGCGTGCAAAACAGGCAAAATATAATTGTTATATAGGAAGACGAATCACCTTAAGATCATTGGCTCTCGAATGGCAACACTGCCCTTAAAGTGTGATAATCGCTCTTCCAGTTTTCTAGTGTTCAAAAATAGTAAAAAGTGTCAAAAGTGCTTCTACAGTGTACCAATTCGTTTCTTACGCACCAATTTACGAAAATATTGTTGTTGCCATATAGGACATGCTGAAAAATGGCAAATAATGAAAAAAATTATCAAGTTGATAAAAATAAAAACAAAAAACTAGTGCAGCAAATATTCCATCAAGGGTTATTTCTGTCAGACCAAAGTAGCTCTTCCTCCACCATGGATTCAAATGGCAATAATTGCAATAATAATTCGGAAACATATGGAACTCCTTTGAACTCTCCTAAAACCAAAGAATGGTCAGATACTTCGCGTAAAAGGATGCGTAACAGCCCCGGTGATAACGGCGAAAATAAACAACCTAAAACTAAATACTGGCTCCAGCCCACTGGAACTGAGATTCCGACAAAAAATAGTTTTGATCTTTTGGAAGACGAAATAGTTGAAATCAAAGACCAGGAAGAAAGAACGTCAAAGCCTCCTCCTATATTTGTGTCAAATGTGGGTAATGTTAACCCGCTAATAACACTCTTGAATGATGTGGCCAAAAATGATTATTACATAAAAGTCCTGAACAATGATCAAGTCAAAATCCAGCCAAGCTCTTCTGACGCATACAGAAACATTGTCAAGAATTTAGAAGAAAAGAACACTGAATTTCATACATACAAACCAAAACAAGAACGTAGCTTTAAAGTAGTACTGAAGAACCTCCACTACTCCACGGAAGCAATAGACATTGCAAGGGAATTAAAAGCCATCGGTCATGAAACAACAAATGTGTGGAATATAAAACAACGAGTAACCAAAAAACCGCTGCCTTTGTTCAGCATTGAACTTAAACCAGCATCCAATAATGCAGATATATACAAAATTGAGTATCTTCTCAACTGTCGCATTAAATTTGAGCCACCACGCCCTAAAAAGGAGATCCCACAATGCTCCAATTGTCAAAGGTACGGGCACACAAAAACCTTCTGCCACCATAAACCACGTTGTGTCAAATGTGCAGATTCTCACACTACTGATCAGTGCCCGCGAAAAGAACGCTCCAAGGACGTCAAATGTGTCTTATGTGAAGGAAATCATCCGGCAAATTATAAAGGCTGCTCAGTTTATAAAGAACTTCAAAAAAGCTCGTTCCCTACGCTGAGGAAGCCCAATATACCATCTACAATTAGTAATCAGACACAGCTAAGACCAGAAAAACAAGATACCGAAAAACATCAACAAAGTACCAGTCAGAGAGTAAATATCGAGCAGCAGCAAAAAATTGTAAAAACTCCTCAGGAGCCTAAGAGCGCAACTATATCTACATCTAGCGTCTCAGCATTTAAAACATACCCAAATGTCCTCAAAGGAAAAACCAGTTCTGCCATAGATCCTTCATCATACCAGCCAAATCGTACATTACCCATGCCAGAAGCAGCCCAACCAAACAATAATAGTGAAAATCCAAAACAAGCAAAAATAAATGATGATTTATACAATTACAAAGAACTAATGGAAATGTTCAAGCAAATGATGCAACAAATGAACACCATGACAAACTTACTGTTAAACCTTATAACAGAAATGCGAGCTCAAACTCCTCAAAGTATTAACCAGGATTTTGCCAAGGGGGGAGGCAGGCAGCCCACCCTTCCCCCCCGGGGCTATGCAAACCGCTGACACTTGCTATGTGGAACGCCAATGGGCTGTCAAAACACATTCTAGAAGTAAAAACATTCTTGTATACACACGACATAGACTTCATGTTAGTCTCTGAAACACATTTTACAACAAAAACCCATTTGGAAATACCGAGATACAAAATCTACTATACCAATCACCCCGATGGAACAGCTCATGGAGGATCAGCCTTAATTGTAAAGGAAAATATTAAACACCACGTCACAAATTCCCATTGCACAAATGAGGTGCAGGCTACCAGCATCATCATAGAAAGCCTAAAAGGCCCTTTACAGATTACAGCTCTCTACATACCCCCAAAACATAATCTTAAATGCGAAGCTTACTCATCTTTCTTCAAACTCTTGGGTAACAAGTTTATAGCTGGAGGTGACTATAACGCTAAACACACGGACTGGGGCTCCAGAACTACGACTACCAAAGGACGGGAACTAATCAAGTCAATCCAACAACTTAACCTCAAAGTCTATTCCACCGGTGAACCAACCTATTGGCCCAGCGACGTTAAAAAGAAACCCGACTTGGTAGATTTTTATGTTACTAAAGGACTGCCAAACTCCTCCCTGCACTGTCACTCTACCTACGATTTATCGTCTGACCACACTGCGATTATAGCAAATTTGCACAATGACCCTATTGAGGTGACAAGGCCTTGCAAAACCCATAACAAAAAAACTGATTGGACATACTTTCGGGAACTGATCGAAAGCAACATAAACCTACAAATTCCACTAAAATCTAATGATGATATAAATGAAGCTGTTGAAAAATTAACAACCTGTATCCAATCAGCGGCATGGCAGGCTACACCAGACCAAACAACGACCTACATCCCCACCTTCCCTCAAGTGGTTATTGATCTTATCCAGAAAAAGAGGCAAATCAGAAAACAGTGGCAAACTACTAGGAGTCCTAATGACAAGAAAGTCCTTAACAAATGGGTAAAAACAGTAAAAAATACACTTGAAGACATTCGAAATCAGAATCTGCAAAATAGACTAATCGCACTAGACGCTACTGCGGCTACAGAGTATTCACTATGGAAGACTGTTAAAAACATTAAAAATCCAACAAAATTCGAATCTCCTTTACGCAAAACGGATGGAACTTGGGCCCGTAGCAACTCCGAAAAAGCTGAACTTTTCGCAGAGCACTTATCCAACGTCTTCGTTCCTAACCCCGACACGGGATCAACGAAAACCAAAGAGATAATAGAAAGGCTGTCCAATCCACATCAACTTGCTCCACCACTTAGAAAATTCACCAAAAATGAAGTCCTCTCCGTGATAAAGAATCTCAAACTAAATAAAGCCCCTGGCTACGACTTGATAACAGGAAAAGTCTTGAAAGAACTTCCAAATTCAGGCATTTCACTACTAACTTCTATACTTAATGCAGTTTTGCGCCGTGAATTCGTTCCTCTGCAATGGAAAGTAGCGGAGATCATACTCGTCCTCAAACCAGGAAAAGACCCAGAAAACGTTTCATCCTACCGCCCGATCAGTCTTCTCCCGGTAGTATCGAAAGTCTTTGAAATCCTTTTCATGAAAAGACTAACACCCGAGCTTGTGAAATCTGAGCTGATCCCATCCCATCAATTTGGCTTCCGTGAAGCACACGGTACTATTGAACAGGTCCACCGATTGGTCACAGAGATAAATAACGCTTTTGAGCATAAACGCTACTGTTCGGCGGCATTCCTGGATATATCCCAAGCGTTCGACCGCGTCTGGCATGAGGGCTTACTATTTAAGATCCTGAACGCTTTGCCACATCACTATCTGATAATAAAATCCTACCTGAGCCAGCGACACTTCTATGTCAAACACGGTGAAGACAGGACCGGCCTACGCCCTATACAAGCAGGTGTCCCTCAAGGAAGTGTTATGGGCCCTGTACTGTACCTTATCTACACATACGACCTTCCGACGCTAAATGACATACTAGTGGGAACCTTCGCCGATGATACAGCACTGATAGCTTCTCACCCAAATGCTACAGTTGCATCTAGTATGCTTCAAAACAACCTAGATCTTATATCCAAATGGCTGAAAGACTGGCGCATAAAAGCAAATGAGAGCAAATCAGTCCAGGTTACTTTCACACTCAAACATGGCTCCTGTCCTCCTATCCAGCTCAATAATATTCAAATTCCTCAACAAGAAGATGTTCGTTACCTGGGCATATACCTAGATAGGCGTCTCACGTGGAGGAAACATATTTTCACGAAGAGGAAAGCTCTAAGCGCACAACTTCGCAAACTCCAATGGCTTCTAGCTCGCAAATCTAAATTATCTCTCAACAACAAACTTCTGTTATACAAATCTCTTTTAAAACCCATATGGTCGTATGGCTCTGAACTTTGGGGTACTGCGGCAAACTCAAACCTGGACATAATACAACGGTTTCAATCAAAAATGTTACGCATGATCACAAACGCACCATGGTATATCACCAACGACCAGTTACACCGAGACCTCTCTATACCAACTGTCAGAGAAGAAATAAAAGCCAAGCTTAAATCATATGCCAACCGCATGAACCGCCATCCAAACGAACTGACAAGTGATCTAATGAATTCCAGCACAGTTACATTCTCAAGAATTAGGAGAAGAGCTCCGCAAGATATAATAAAGGATTAAGAAATATTAGTTGGATGGGCCACTGGGCACATACCACTCACGACATGCTCCGCAGACACCCAAACTCTCGCTCAATGCCTATTAGGCAGATTGCAAGAAGCATACAGTATAAAAAAAAAAAAAAAAAAAAAAAAAAAGATCATTGGCTCTCATGTCCCTAATGATGTCACGCCGGCACCACTTACACGGGAACGAGGCGTGACTGTGTGTCTGTTAAACTATAACTTCTTATGCCCAGGCACAACACAAGGCACCATCACAAATGCAAAATCAACAACAGAAACGAGACCAGTGCACACCTTCTTCACCAGCAACACACCCACATTGGTAACCACTGGCATACCAGTTGTCCTAGATGGTGATAAAATTGCACTCAATCCTCAACCAAAAGTAAAGGAAGTTAAAAGAAGCGCCCATAATGCTATTGAAAGAAGATACAGAACAAGTATTAATGACAGGATTGTGGAGCTCAAGAATATGTTGGTTGGTGAAGAGGCTAAGGTATGAAATTTTTGATATATAACACTTTGACTGGGAAAAGAAATATCAATAAGAGAATCTTTCTTAGAAAGTATGTATGACAATTTTGCGCTCGGGTATTTCGCCCTATGATGGGTGCAGATAGGTCTGTAAAGTTCTTGAAAGGAGACCATGGACCAGAAAGCGCAGCGTAAGACGTCCACCCTGATAAGGCAGTGGAAACACGCTGGATGCAGGCCACTTACAACCAGAATAGACGGAAAACTATGGGGGAGGTCTATGTTCAGCAGTGAACGTCCTATGGCTGACATGATGATGATAATGATGTATTTGCCCTTCCCAAAACACGCATGATGTGTTTTCAGCAGCATGTCAGTTGCAATTCAATTACTCAAGTTTTTTGTTTTCCACAGTTCAAAGATTTAATAATAATAATAATAACTAACAGAACGGGTTACCCCAATTACACTGCTCGAGACAATTTATATGGATTATGTCAACAACCCATATTGTCAGAGTTTCAGGTCGCCAAGTTCCTACAAGGCCTCCGACATGACCTAACGACTGCCCCCTACATATTTTATAGGAAACAGCCTGGACCTACAGTTTAACATTCCATCCAAAACACAGTATCTATTTGGTCTTTAACTTGCAGACCTGACTATGAAAACTTTTTTTTTCTCAAGTGCCATTTTAATATTTGATAAATGTTTCACTAACAGAGTATATACCCAAAGTTTGCTTGACATAGCTTTTTGACAACTTTTTAAAGCTGTCTGATCAAGCAATAAATATATGTGTGTTCCTAGTTGTTTAGAAGTCACAATGTATATTTCCAGTTAAACAAATCAGCTATCCTAAGAAAAACAATAGACTACATAAAGTATCTGCAAAATCAGAATGCCAGATTAAAACAGGAGAATGTAGCCCTCAAGCTGGTGTGCCAGAAGTCTGGTGTCAAGGAACCAGTATTTGATGGCGGTTACACACCACCTCATAGTGATATCTCTTCACCTTACCATTCTCCACATTCTATGGACAGTGATTCCCCATCATCACCTGAGACAAAGGTTTGTATAGATTTTTTTTTATGATAGTGAGTAACAAGACAAACAAATCAGGTGCTTGATGGTACACATCATGATTGCCCATATCAGACACAGTACCACCCAGTGTTTTAAAATTCAAAACACTGCGCGGCACTGCACTGCGCCTGTCACATTAGTCACACTGAGATATTAGTTGTTGAAACTCGCCACGCCCAGTAATTTCACTGATAACATTGCCCTTCAGACCGGAACACAGTAATGTTTGCACATTACTGCTTGACGGATGAATAACTGGCAAAGGTGTGGTACTTCCCCAGTCAGCCCCCTGCAAAAGAGGCCTACAACTACAATATAATAAAATAGTAATGGAAGCAAGCGCGGGTGCTGAGCCTGAGGGGGTTCGATTCCCTAGGTCAGTGTTATTAGATATCCATTAAGAATTATCTAATAACTTTTGCATATGTGCCCGGTTGATGGCAATAGGTTCTCCCCCTAACTTTTACTACTGAGTCCTGAGTGCACCTCTGCAAAACCTCTCGGGGGAAAAAGTAGTGATGTTATGTTGTTACATTCTAGGTGGAGGAGAAATACTCGAAGATCGTAATGGGAATGGGAGATCACTCTCGTTTGGCGCTATGTGCCTTCATGGTTGGTCTCATCGCTTTCAATCCATTCAGTGCTATCTTCGGCAACTTCATGTCTGAATCCTACACAAACGACTACACTTCGAGAATTGATCCACGGAAGATATTGTATGATAGAGAATCTGGTAAGACCGTTATTTTTTGTTTATAAAGACTGGCGGCCTTATCGCTTGAAGTACATAATCAAAATGTTAGTAGGTGGGATAGAAAAATTTCGCTGGTGACTAGTAGTACTTCCACAATAGCTCAATTGGTAGAGTGCCACACCATGCGGATTGGTGCGGAAGGTGCGGGTTCAAGTCCCGCTTGTGGGTACTACTAGCTATACTACTAGCTGTTCCCCGCGGTTTTATCCGCGTAGTCATGATTCGCGAAGGAAGATGCGGTTTTTTTTGCAAGCTGACATAATTTAGCTCTTTTCTAGTGTTGGAAGGGATATGAGTAACTTGGATGGAGGAAGAAGAAAAGGGTTTTTGTTTTTCTTAATTTACAATTGATTCATATGTTCTGTGTTCACAGAATATTCCGGCATCTCGGCTTGGGCGACTTGGTTTTTCAACACGTTTTTCATATACATGGTCAACTTCGTGGTATTGGGCGGTTGTCTCGTCAAGCTCCTGGTTTACGGCGATTCCGTTCCTAAATCACAGTCGAGAGAAGCTGGACTTTTCTACAAACATAAACGGCAAGCTGAAAACTTTCTGCAAAAGGTATATTTCGCTTCCTTCTTTTCAATAAGTCTTAGTAGAACTCTTGGAATATAATTTATCGTAAGTTCGTTTCTTTCGTAAGCGCGAACAATATAGGTGTTCTCTATAATATGTCTGCAAATTAATTTTTCCATTAGGAAATTTCTCAATAGCAGCATGGAGTCTGTATTTGTGCCTGGTTGATGTCAATAGGCTCGCCACCTATCTGTGTGGAACTTAAACGACAACTTGATAAACCTCTGTCTTCCTCTTCGGGAAAACAAGGCCTGATGTTACGTTATATTTCTGTAGTCGAACTTAAGGGCTCTTCCTTACAAAATTAAATATCCCAAAGGAGAATGGGAGAATAATTTTCCTCTCAACTGATTGTTCTAGCTTTTTGGTCTGGTCTTTATTTGCGCCAAAATACATTTGGTTGATGAAGAAAACCGTATGGTTTTCTTAAACAATTTTTCTAAAATATATTTTGGCGCAAATAATAACCAGGACGAGTCACTGCCTTAAATGCTCATTCCTTCTTTCAGAATGACATAGCAAACGCGCGCCTAGAGCTGCACCGTTCGTTATCAGTGAGCGGTAAAAGCGTTCAAGCGGGCGGCCAGGGACATGCCAAGTTGTCTGCTCTAATCGCTGCGATATTGAGGCAAATGCTGCAGAGATTACCCTTCGGAGGTTTCCTGGCGAGGCGCGCTGGCGATCTGTGGAGAGATAGGTAAGGGACTAGAAATATATTTGAAGAAATGATACCTTACTGAATTATAACAGTACTAGGCTCGTTCCCGTCGGAATATCGGGATATAAAGTTCCCATGTCTAATCCATCCAGGGTCTAATATATCTACATACCAAATTTCAGTTCAATTGGTTCAGTAGTTTTAGCGTGAAAACGGAACAAACATATACAACAAATAAACAGCGCTAGATGACGCTGGGAGTCGATTTAGAACACGCTGGCGTTTTGTTTACCTGAGATAGAATAGAATACTCTTTATTATGACCAAGGTACACCGAATACAATCAACTTAAAAAATAAATTATTCTTATTGGTCAACAATGGGCGGCCTTATCGCTTTAAGCGATCTCTTCCAGGCAACCAGTCTGAAATTTATAATATTACTTGAATTATATAGATGTTTATTTAATATGCTTTGGCCTTTGCTGGGCCTTTCAGTTGGTAGATCCATGTGGATGGATCTTCCTCGGGCTCGTTTACCGTGTCCCCAAAAGACATCCTTCAATTATTCAATATCTCCCACAGTCCATCAAGAAGAGCGACCCATCACTGGGCAGCGGAAGTGTCTAAAGTGTCGCACAAACTCGCCCAACTAGAGATCCTCTCCGACCATACCGGGCGAAGTGAACGGGTCCTTTTAGCTTTACAAGCTGTGAACTTGGCTGAAGTGGCCGGTAATAGACAGCTATTGGCCGATACGTATGTGACTGCTGCACTTGTCTTCAAGGACTATATGCCTAGGATTGGGAATTGGTTGTGTGGGTGAGTATCAAAATTTGATTAAATTATTTGTAAGATTTACAAGAATTGCGGAATAGTTTTTTCTATGTCATTTATTTTAACTTGAGACTTTTTATAGGCCCTTTAGGGAGGCGAAAGCGAATAATACTATCGCCACCGAATATGTAATAGTACTAACGTACTATACATATATAATATATTTTTTATGTATGTTATAGTCTGTAAGGTATTTATTAATATGGGCCTCTGTGACTTTTAATTTATTTTGTGTACTATTGCCTGAAATTAATGAATTATTACTATTATAAATATATCGATGTAGGACTTTTTTCTTGTAAGATATAAGAGAGCAATAGTATAAGCACATATCGTGTAATGTAAAATGCACGGTGTAACATAGGACTTTGATACGATTCTATATGTTTGTCACCAGATACCACAAATTGCTAAGGCTCATTTATCATAATACATTCCAACTAAAATTGTTTTTTTTTGTTGGGTGTTGGGGGCAACATACTGAGACATTTTTGTAGTGGTAGGCCTCTTTTGCAGGGGGCCGCCTGGGGAAGTACCACACCTTTGCCAGTTATTCATCCGCCAAACAGTATTGTGCAAACATTACTGTGTTCCAGTATGAATGGCAATGTTACCAGCGAAATTACTGGGCATGATGAGATTCATAATAATAATAATAATAATAATATGGGACAACTTCCACACACGGTCACGTGGTCCCAAACTAGGCTAGAAGCCTATACTATGGTAACCAGATGACTGATATACATACTTAAATACGATTATAACACCCAGACACAGATCAAACAGACATGTTCATGCACACAAATGTTTGACTTGGCCGGGGATCGAACCCGGGGCCTGTCAATCATCAACTCATATCTCAGGGTGACAGGCGCAGTGCAGTGCCGCGCAGAATTTTGAATTTTAAAACACTGGGTGGCACTGTGTCTGATATGGGCAATCATGATGCTTACCATCAGGCACCTGATTAGCTCGTCTTGTCACTCACTATCATAAAAAAAACAAACATTTTTTACAATTTGTATATTATAACTCGTAATCAATTTCTCTACGATTTCTGATCTAATTAAATTTTACCTATTCTTCTCAACTCTACCCGCAGTTACTATCTAAAAACTAGTCGGAACATCATAACGGACTCGTGCGCGGTGAGCCCGGTCCGCCTTCGGTGGGTAGGAAGCGATCGCGGCCAGAAGTTCTTACGAACGAGACGGTGGAGCTATGACCGAGCTCACGCCGCCTCCGCTCTCTTCAGCCGACTGCCCGACCCCGCCGATCCTCTCGCCTATGCTATGCGGGTACGGGACTTTAAAATTTATGCAGTTCAATATATGGACGATGTTTTAAGTTGACAAGTTCTTACTGTGGAGTCTGCCGACTGCCCGTCCCGGCCGATCCTCTCGTTTATGCTATGCGGGTATGGGACTTTAAACTTTATGCAGTTCAATATATGGACGATGTTTTAAGTTGACAAGTTCTTACTGTGGAGTCTGCCGACTGCCCGTCCCGGCCGATCCTCTCGTTTATGCTATGCGGGTATGGGACTTTAAACTTTATGCAGTTCAATATATGGACGATGTTTTAAGTTGACAAGTTCTTACTGTGGAGTCTGCCGACTGCCCGTCCCGGCCGATCCTCTCGTTTATGCTATGCGGGTATGGGACTTTAAACTTTATGCAGTTTATGATACGGTACATATTTAAGTTATCAAGTTTTTACAGTGGAGTTATGACCGCGATCATGCCATCTCCATACTCTATTTATTTACATTTGTTATAATTGTGTAGGAATACACATATTTTATACTATCATTTCATACGATTGTCAACTCCAATAGTTTGATCAAAATGACTGAATCTACCTTATACTTACGGTATAGGGCATACGCCGTTGATTGTTTGATCTAAGTACTTTACAGGTAGTATGTGTAACCGCTCCTTATCCATGAAATAATACTCAAATGCTTCAGCATATATAACATAATTTATTCCAAGCCTCGGTGGTGTAGTGGGCGCATGCTCGACTGCCAATCAAGAGGTCCCGGGTTCGATCCCCAGGTCAGGCATAGTGTTAAATATTGGATTTTTCCATTAGGAATTATCTCAATAGCTGCCTGGAGTCTGGAACTGTGCCCGGTATATGGCAATAGGCTCGCCCCCTATTACATGGGACCAATAACATACTGGCGAAATGTGGGTGTATCTACTATGGGACTGAGTCCTGGGTACACCTCTGCCTACCCCTTCGGGAAATAGGCGTGAATGTATGTTATGTTATTTCAAGCCCACCATTTTGATCTGTGCTCTACCATCGTCCGTCCCTTTGGTATCCCACCCACGGTGTTGCCATCGCGCCTTCTCACATACCATAGATTCAGCTTAAACCAATCTTTGCCATTTATACTTTCCATAACACCACCAAAACGTTCACAGAATCCGTGGCAGGCGCGTCACAAAATAACTTCAACCCTACTACATATGATAAGACAATAATTAGGATCAGCCGTGATCGCCATGGCATGGGTAACAATTATAGAGATTGTGGGGTACTATTCCATAGCCGATAACCCCACGGCAACCCACCCTTTAGCAGACATTATTAGCTTATGTATGTTTCCTTCCCAATTTATATAGATTTTATTTTTCTAGGCTTACCATTTGGAGCTTCTTCAAAAGAGTCTGCAAATGTTGCTGTGCCCAGATGAGAGTAACAACACTCGCGATGTACTGAATCTTATCAAACTGATCATCGATGATGTCTCCACCGACGCGCCGCAGCATACGGGTACGAATTCATTCATTCATTCAAATATATAACGGTTTTGCCCCTTGAAAAGTAGCCTGTGTCTAATCTATCCCTTTTTCGTCGTTCCCTCACTGCTGATGATCGCGACGGCTACTTTCAATAGGATCCACAGCTCGACTTTACATGTGGATCTATAGAGACCATTTTCTCCACCTGAATCCACAGTGAAGCCATGGATGCCTACTTAATTATATGCTTGAATGCCAAATTTCTCTGCTCTAGTATATCCTGTCAAAGATAATGTTGTCAAGAAAAGTGTTGATAAACTTTCTCGGTTGTCTGGAAGAGATCTTTTAGCGATAAGACCGCCAATTGTTACACTAGACATATTTCCATTGTTACATTTTAGTTTTAAGTTTTTTAAGATGTGGTGTAATAATAAAGAATTTATCTATCTATCTATCTATAAACTTTCTTTTTATGCCAATCAATTTTGTTTCCTATAATTTTGTTTATGTTTAACCAGGTTGTTGGGATCCGGTAATGGAGTGGTGGGCCAACATGGTGGGCGTGGCAGCGACGTGGCTTCTAGCCGATATGGGCAAGGCTATTAATATCGGCGACCAATTGAATTTCATACCTGAAGCGTTGGCTATCTGCGAAGATCCATTACCTGGGTAATTGTCACTTTACGTTTGAACAGTGGTCTGGTAGGTTACTCTTCTTTACTCTTCTCAGTAAAAACCTATGAAAGCCTGACAACGATATGACAAGACCCGGAATGCTGCTAATTCTGTATAGCTGCTTCAATGATAATTCAAAGAATGTGTCTCATATCAAGACACCGCCAATAACCCCTCTGAAAAGTACCCCATTCTATCTTTTGAACGATCAAGCAATCATTGTTACTCATAGATTTAATAATCTGGTGATTTTTACCTTTTGTTCGTGACTGTACTTGTATATAGTAGGAATTACTGGGACTATAAAAGCATCAATATTTGTTATTCATTTTTAACTAATTCTGTTGAATATTATCTTTTGTTAGTGGCCGTTTTCGACGAACTCTCATTTATTAATGCAATTAATTGGATTTGTTTGATGATTGTAGATACGTATCAACACTATATAAATTCAAACACGTATGAAGTCTTACAGCTTAGAATCTTGATCTTCCAAAATAATTCTAATGTAAGAAACATTAGAATTTTGCTCTACTAATGATTCGTTGTGCCTCGAATAGTAAGACATATAATAAGACTAGTAGATACGTATCAACAGTAAGCGAATACTAACACGTTCTTTTCACATAATTCTAATGATTATTACCTTTTTTTCGCGACTATACTTGTCGAACTTCAATTTTATTTCGACAATAAGAAATGTAGATACAGTAGATACGTATCAACACTAAGCAAATTCTAACACGTGTGTAGCGTCAGAACCTAGAATCTAATCGCCGCGCCGCGTTGTTTATAAAATACCGCTGTGTATTATAGTTGGATTATTGAAAACTATTGTCTTCGCGATTGTAAACACGATGAGTGTATTCTATAGCTATTGTGGTTATTATATTATTATAATATATTGTTTTAGGGCGCTGCATATGGCATACAAAAGCAGGCGCGGGTTGCTCTCTCTAGCGCAGTGTCGAGATGGACAAGAGATCGAGAGGACATCTGATACTATTCTCAAGGTATTCACATTTTTTCTATACTGGCGAAATGTGGTTGTTTCTACTATGGGACTGAGTCCTGGGTACACCTCTGCCTACCCCTTCGGGAAAAAGGCTTGAAAGTATGTTATGTTTTATGTTTTTATATTGTCTATTAACAACTCGGTGCTCGGACTGCCTCGGTGGCGTAGAGTGCGCATGCTCGACTGCCAATCAAGAGGTCCCGGGTTCGATCCCCCGGTCAGGCAGTGTTAAATATTGGATTTTTCCATTAGGAATTATCTCAATAACTGCCTGGAGTCTGGAACTGTGCCCGGTAGGTGGCAATAGGCTCGCCCCCTATTACATGGGACCAATAACATACTGGCGAAATGTGGGTGTACCTACTAAGGGACTGAGCCCTGGGTACACCTCTGCCTACCCTTTCGGGAAAAAGGCGTGAAAGTATGTTTATATCCTGATATTTTTGTAGTCGAGTAAACTATATTCCTGTCATATTATTTTCTCTTATAAACTCTCGGTTTTTTCCTAGTGAACTTCTTACAATCCCAGTTTTATTCGCGTGAGTTTATAAAAGAAAATTAAATGATAGCCTCATAGTTTACTTCATCTTTAAGATATACATAAATATGTTTTTGCGCCAATGAAGGCCAGATCCAGAGCCAACCACAAACAATCGAGTGGAAAATGATTCCCTATTTCTTTATATCTGTGTATTATCATTTTGTATGGGTGACGTTTAACCATAAACAATTATTACAGGTGTGCGATATTGCTGGAGCCAGGCTAGCGGACTCATTGGCGTATTACTGTTGCAGAAAACCCACGCAACTTATGATAGTAAGTTTGCAATAATATTCACTTATAAAAATATTAACGCTTCTTATAAACTTGTTATGTACATAATATGGCATGCCTTTTCTTTAATTTATTATTTTGCTTGGCAGATTTATTTGAAGAAGCTAGAAGACCAAACTATCGCGAGAGTGCATTGTAGTTGCATTGCACTTGTTACAATATTTTGTGCAATATTACTACAAGGCAAATCTCGAGGTGGTTGCATTCACCGCATGGACACTTTTGTTTGATTTTTGGCTGTATTTTCTTTATTGCATGGTTTGTTTTTATTTCAGTATTCCTTTCACAGCTTAACGTTTTGGTTGGTTATGGAGCGCCACCTTAATATACTGCACGTAATTTTTTTATAAATCTACGCATGTTCCTTTTTTATATGTCATAGGTAATCGAAAAACCAAATCATAGCGATAAACCTAAAACGATTGCGAAAAACGGATGATAGGAAATTAAAAAAGATTTTCTCACACCTCCTGGCTATTTTTGGGATCTTGGCACAAATCCAATGATAATGTTAGTTCATAACGTATGCACGCACACACACGCGCGCTTTACGACTCAGATACATGAGCGGCACGATCCTTGATTTATGAATTTCGCTTTCTAATGCGCGGCGGCTGATCATTGCAAATGATCCATAACATAATCCTAAACGCGTCTTTAGGCCCCCAAGACACTTTGTGCGAACATGCTTTCCTAATTTGCTATGTATCAAGTAAGTATGTTCCGTAAATCTGTTGTCAATCTTTCAGTTAATTATCATTGAGTGTAAAATGTAATCTCGTTAATAAGGAACCCACGAGACAGGTCTTGGCCTAGTGTGGGATCCAACAGCCATATAACGCTTTTTTGTTAATAAACAATTTATTATATTATTTCAGTTGATGCAAGTATTATGCTGTGACTGGGTATTGGAAGTCCGCGCGGGAGTATGGGAAGCTGGTGGCGGGAGAAACTCGCAACACGCGCGCCTCCACGCCTTCCAAAGGGATCTGCACTCGTTGAGAAGATTGGCCCAACTGTTACCGGTACGTTACACTGACAAAACTCTTATGGCGCGCGGCTGACATTGGAACTAACGATTCCTGGAACCGTTGAGTTCAGTCTCAATTCCCAAGTGCCGGTAGAATGTTAATGACTTGTCCAGTTAAATAAACAGCTGAAATTGGCACATCCCTGTTAATTATAATAATAATATGGGACAACTTCCACACACTGTCATCTGGTCCCAAACTAGGCTAGAAGCCTGTACTATGGTAACCAGATGACTGATATACATACTTATATAAGCTTATAAACACCCAAACACAGATCAAACAGACATGTTCATGCACACAAATGTTTGACCTGGCCGGGATCGAACCCAGAGCCTGCGACTCAGAAAGCAGAGTTACTACCATCTGAGCCATCGAGGCTGCATAAATTAGAACGAGCTTATATAAATTAGAACTATTAGGTAAGGTTACAGAATCTAGGCTCTGTCAGGGCATAACATGAATTTTTAAGTTGTATTGAACATTTCCTTTGATGACTAAACAAGCCAATTCTGGGAGTGGCGAAATCTACTTTTTTACAATTTTCATAAATATGAAGTAACTGTAAGGTTTTCTTTAACAAAATATGTTTTCGCGCAAATAAAGGCGATATCAAGAGCCAACCACAAATAAATTAGAAGAAAATTATCCGTATTTCTTCATATCTGTGAATTTTCATTTTGTAAGGGAGACGTTTAACCTTAAGGTTGGGTAATAAACGCATTTTTATTTCTTTCTTCCTCTATGACACTCGTATGATAATTGTTTCCAGTGGGTGACGTCTCGTGTGTTCCTACAGTCGGCGGTGTGCCGCATGATGGCGGGCGCGGCGCCGCGCCGCACGCAACAACTGCTCGACGGCAGCCTGCGACCGAGATTCAACAGATCTTCCATTATATGCGGGAAAGGTACTACATTTTTTATGCTATAGGTGGCCGCACAAGCAGACGGTGTGCCTGATGGTGAGCAGTTACTGCCGCCTATAGATACCTACAACACAAGGGGTATTGCCAGTATGTTGCCGACCCTTCAAGATTCCACTTGTACTTGTTTTGTTGTTGTGTATGTTGTGTGTTGTTGTGACTTGTAGCGTCCTTGGTCCAGCGGGAATATGCCCGGTTTTAAATCCGGAGTCCCTGGATCGAATCTCACCATGTCGACTTTTAGCCTGGGCGCTGCCGTGTTCCAGATGGCACGTTAAAATGTTTCCTATAAGATATGTAGGGAGCAGTCGTTAGGTCATGTCGGAGGACTTGTAGGTATCTTGGCGACCTGAAACCGACAATATGGGTTGTCCACATAACCCATATGAATTGAGACGAGCAGTGTAATTGGGGTAACCAGTTCTGTTAGAGTATAACTTCAAATTATTGATTATTATTATTAAGACTATTCATTTTCCTTTTTAAGAACCCAATATTGTAAGCTTATCGGGAAGACCGCAGCAGCGAGATCATTACATCAATTATATAATATACTGAAACGGGTCCGCCTTCAGTTTTAATTATAAAATAAAAGATTGGGTGGGCGTTAGTTTACTAATTCATATAATGTTCGATAAGGCCGGGTCACAAAATAGTTAGGTAATAGTTGTCTCCGTAGCGATGCGGACGGGAGCTGGATAATGCTTCCGACGGTGATGTCAACGGGATGGGGCCGAACCGCGAAGAATATTCTGCGAGTGTGGCCGATGCAGGATTTAATTTTTTTTTTATTATTGCTTTTGCAGTTTATCTGCTTACGTAGTTTAACGATTTTTTTTTGTGGTGGAATTAATGTGTACCAAATAAATAGCGTTAGTTTCCGATGATATTAACTGAATGATGGGGACACATTTAATTATTATTAACTTCGTTTTGTAGCTGGTGTGTTTTCCAGTAAGGCTATATATATAATCTTTGACATCAATGTTTCAATTATCTCGTTTTAACAGAGCGTGCGCTAGAAGGCGGCGGCGGTGAAGGCGAGCGTGCAGTAGCTCTGTACATGGCATGCAAGCACCTCCCCGCCGCGGTGTTAGCGGCTCCAGGCGAAAGAGCCGGCATGCTCGCGCAAGCTGCCGCCACGCTGCAAAAGATAGGACATCGCAGCCGACTGCCACACTGCTACCATCTCATGAAAACTGTTGGCACGCTGCCCACTGCACCTTAATTACCGTAACATGCAACATACCTATCGAATATTGTGTTTAATTCTCCAGTTAGGTAACATTATGTTAATAGAATTTGTTATGTAATATATATAATGATATTGAAATTAAGTACTTTTTTTTATTCTAATGATAATAAATAAAACCCTACCGCGAAGAGATGCACTATGGAATAAGGAATTAATCCTACTTAATCATAATATTATAAATGCGAAAGTTTGTGAGGATGGTTGGATGTTTGTGACTCTTTTATGCAAAAACTATTTAATGGATTAGGCTGAAATTTGGTATGTAGGCAGCTTAGTCCCTGGAATAACACATAGGATACATTTTCCGATATTTCCACGGGTACGATGCATACGCAGATAAAGCCGCAGGGCACAGCTAGTATATTATATTTGGCAAATGCATGAATGATCTACAACTGCTTTGCCTAACAAATAAAAAAAAAAAAAAAAAATTCTCATTGACAAATTAATAATTGACAGTGACGTGAAAATTTCGATTTTGTCAGGTAAAGTATTGCCATTTTAATAAGTTACATCCAGTTTAGGGTCTTTTCATATATTATGCATTGCCCACTGTCATACGCGATAAATTATTATATTACATTATGTATGTAACTTATTTATTTGATTTATTAAAACTATTTTTATGAATTCTTATTTACATAAATAATGTAGCACCTTATATTTTTACAATATTTTTAACAGATTAAGCGGTCTTCTAAACGCTTTTTTACGTGATCTAATATTAAATTATAGTAATAATTATATTTGAATAGGTACTATAGAAAGGAATTTCACCGATGCGGGACTTGAATCCGCGATAGTGGCCATCGTTACGTGGCAGTTACTAGTTTATATGTATTATCTATGGTGGCAGTGCTCTATCCAACTCAACTATCGTGGTTCTGCCACTTACCTATCGGTGAAATTCCCCCATTCCAAATTCCCCCCATCCACACATCGCATACTCGGCGCATACCCACTAATTTTACAACTAAAATCCATAATAATCTAAATACCACAATCTTTTAACTTTAAATTTTATACACAAGCTAAATCGGTACGTGGTTTTTTATGTTTTCGAATTAACTTATTATAGGGTTTTAGTAACTCAGCAGTGATCACAGGCCAAGTATTCTGTGTCACAGGCAGTGATTGTCGACACTCAACAATCGAAAAAAAATTTCACGGCCTTCAACCGTGCGGACAAGGTAATAATTATTATTATTCTGGCGAGTGGCAACATTCAGTGTTTTTAATAATATAGCTGGAATTGAAAATGGAAAGCTAAAAGAAAATTGAGAATTATTATTTACTACCTATTTTATCCATATGATTATACTAATTTAGATGGAAATTGTTAAAACTAATTGCTTTTATAAAGATTCCTATGAATAGTGCTTAGTTTCAGTGTGTTTCAAGTGTGTGTTTGAGACAAAACGAATAACCAAGCAACAGGGTTTGAAATTTAAAAAATAGATTTATGGTCTTCGATATGGTAAATAATAACTTTTCCTGTAATCTTAATGCTTTTAAACTAAGCTATTAACATTCGGCAGTATAGTACACTCAAGTACACTGTAAGTTTCTCATTCAATAAATAATTTATTATAGGCAGCTACCACAGTAACCACTCAAAAGAAAAGCACAACGAATGCAACCGGTGGCGTGCGCAAGAAATCAGGGCCTAAGTTCGAACTCTCCGAAGAACAGCGACGGGATATCAAAGAAGCTTTTGATTTGTTTGACACAGAAAACTCTGGTAAAATAGATACAAAGGAACTTAAAGTCGCCATTCGAGCCCTAGGCTTTGAACCCAAGAAGGAAGAAATAAAAAAGATGATTGCAGAAATAGATAAAGGTGACGGGAAGATTACCTTTGCAGATTTCTTAGATCTGATGACAGTAAAGATGGCTGAAAAGGATACAAAGGAAGAGATCATGAAAGCATTTAAGCTATTTGATGATGATGAGACTGGTAAGGTTAATTTATTTTTATATATATATATTAATATTTTACTACAACTAACTGTGATCTGCGGTTTCACCTGCTAAAAAGAAGCCTATTGAGGGTCTAAGCTATATAGTTACTAAATTTCAGACTAATTAGTTCAATAGTTTTAGTGTTAAAATGCATGTTTTTTAATTTAATTCTTCACTTCACACACATACTGATAAACAAGAGTTTTCTCTGTATGATATTATTCCTTCTGATTATATCCCTCATCCTGTCTACTTTAAATTTCTCTTATCCTGGGTTTTTTCCCTCTTCATCAGACTATTGTTTAGATATATTAAAGTTAATAAAATAAAATTATTAGTATAAATTTTAAACATAATATATTTATGTATATTAATAATATGTTAGCTTTGTGTATAGATTGTAATTTGTTGTATATACTTATTAAATAGTTTATCAAAGGAGATAAGAGTTGAATTTTAATAATTATTGTAGAGTTGCATATTATAATAGTTTAGTTTTCAAGCTATAGAATATGATTGCTGCTTGTATTCAAAATTCGAAAGCATTTATTGGTTGATTTCCTTCCTTTGATGTTCTATATCCCTCCGTGTCATTGGCTCATGGGCAAAGTTGGGGTGATATACTTTCACAAGCCACAAAATATGAATTGAATCGAATTGATAAATTTCACATTTATAATAGTAAGATAACAACAATATGTAGGTAACTATTGTAGTTTTATCTAGAGAAATTCTAAATAACACAACAGAATAACAGAACAGAACAGATAATAATATTATGTACTTCATATAGACACACTCATCTGCCCACCAATCGGGCCTTCCACACCCTGTGAGCGAGATTGAGCTCTCATCGAGCCCTTCACTCTTCACTGGGAAATTACCTCATGGACACTCTTGAGCATTTACAAAATTGCATGTTTGCAGTGTCTGTGTAGTAGGTAGTTTCATATTAGTAGTGACATTTGTATGGAAATGGTACAGTCAAAGTATTATTATACATATTTATGATTTCCAGGTAAAATATCATTCAAAAACTTGAAAAGAGTAGCCAAGGAACTTGGTGAAAACTTAACAGACGAAGAGCTGCATGAAATGATTGATGAAGCAGACAGAGATGGAGATGGTGAAATAAACCAGGAGGAGTTCCTACGAATCATGAAGAAAACTAGTCTTTACTGATCTACTAACTTACTGGTAGCTAATCAATTATAGGAACTGTAGTACTGCAATTATTGTATGCTTAGATTATTGATAGGTCTCCATGCGGTTCAACAAGATACTGTTGGCGTACTTGTATAATGCAGCAACATATTTTACACCAGTGTACACCTAGTCAAGATTTTGGAATTCATGTCAACATATTAAAAGAACATATTATCAAAATAAAGTAGGGACAGTTATTTCTAGGCTAGTAAAAGATCTTATCACTTAAAGCAATTTCTTCAAGACAACTGAGTGGAATGGAGTAGTATATAGTTGACAGCCTCGTTGGCTCAGATGGTAGTAACTCTGCTTTCTGTGCCGCAGGCCCCGGGTTCGATCCCCGACCAGGTCAAACATTTGTGTGCATGAACATGTCTGTTTGATCTGTGTCTGGGTGTTATAAGCTTATATAAGTATGTATATCAGTCATCTGGTTACCATAGTACAGGCTTCTAGCCTAGTTTGGGACCAGATGACCATGTGTGGAAGTTGTCCCATATTATTATTATTATTATATGAGTATCCCTGGTTGACAGTGTACTTAGTATACTGTACACAATGCAAAGCTAATTAAACTACAACCCATACTTTAAAATTATGTGACCATTCAACTGGATCATAATGATGGGGTGTAGAGTTCCTATTGCTGTGCATTGTCTTGACATGAATTCCATAAACTGTTGGTGTTTACATTTCATCACGACATATGACTGCTTGTACACAAGCAATGTGTGAAGTGGAAAACCATATGTCGGAGAGCATGTGGCGGGTAAAAATCCTCAGCTATCCATTTTTATCCTCTTATTGGCATATGCAGTTGCAGACTAAACTACAGACTGCGCGGTGCAGCCAGGATATTTTGTGCTATACTGTTTAATTTTGTGTTTGAACATGGTAATGTGTGTAGTAGTGACAGGAAAAGTGGTGACAAGTGTTTTGTAATTAATTACTTTTGACATTGCTTTTACTTTGATATTTTACCTATAGTTACATTGATGTTTTTAGGGAATGTGGTACCTATCTAGTAGGAGTGCACAGAGGCCTATCAATAAATATCTAAAATTGTATGTTTCAAACATGGTACTAAGTGTCACACCTATCACTTTTAACTAGAGATAAATATTTACATTATTGAGTATTTATAGCTGTTATGGATGTTTATAGCAAATATTGTGCATAATTTTCACACCAAAATACATTCCGTGAAATTATTCACATAACTAGTGTTTACTATGAATGTGTTGATACTATTTTTGTTACACTTTACACAAATAATACAAACACAAAGTTATGGTTGCCTATGTCTTATGTTTGTGTGTATGTTTTGCTTTGATACAACGTAATAATTATTAGGTGATTTGCAGTGAGGCCTCATAAAATAATTGTATTCTCAGAGGCTGCCTCGGTGGCGTAGTTGGCGGAAGCTCGACTGACAGTCATAAGGTATCGAGTTGATCCCCAGGTCAGGCAGTGTTATTGAATTTTCCATTAGGAATTATCTCAGATTATTTCTTATATCATTATCTCAGATAATTAGTTTGGAACTGTGCCTGGTAGATGGCAATAGGGCAGTAGGCGTGATGGTATGTTAATGTATCTCAGAGACCACTTCATTTTTGTCTTGTATATTTTGTTCTATTATTTTTTGTTTTTTGTGCTACAGAAAAGAACATAAATGGTTTATGAATACAAAAAATCAGATGAGTTATTTTTATATAATATTATATATAAGCATTTAAATTTTATTTTTGTAATATTCTAAGACTGATTTTTCTTGCAGCATTTCATGACACAGCTTAATATTATAATTTTATAAGAACTGTAATTTATATTTTCATACCTACAAATTAATTCAAAAATTAATGTGTAGATTCTTAAGTCTCTCTCTTCCTGGCTATTAATCCCACATGGTGGTGAAGTCAGCCTTCTTTTTATCTCAAGTTAGCAATCTTTAGTTTTTAAAACTATGCCTATGTTCAGACTCGCCAAGATAAAACACACTTACTGTAGCTGTGTTTTATGATGATAATATCTAATTTGTGTTATATTCTAGATATATTAACAATATAATGTACTTAATGGTCAAGAGTTCAACTCAAACAATCACTTCGCACAGAAAACCAAAAACTTGCATTATGGATAAGTGTTAAGTATTATTCTTTTTTATAGGTTAATAAGATCAATGTAAAACATAATAAAAATAAATTAATTGCACATATTAAGTTGTTTTAGATTAAAATAAAGATAGTAGGTACCATGAACAAAGTTAACTAATAATACTAATAATAGTTCTTGCAGTGATGGTACTCCAGCCTGACATCACTATTAAAATGCTAACCTAGCAATTTTGAACTTTGAGAACATCCAGGAGTGTCCATGACATACAGCCACATGTGATAAAATGAAACACCAACAGATTTTGGAATACATGTCAACACAAAGTAAAAGAAACTATACACCCCAATGCTTCACAGGAGATTTCTGGGCCACGTTGAACTTACATTATAATTTTGATTTAATTTGATAGGCCTTAGACGTAGGACTTAGATTTGTTTAATAATAAGACACCAAATGTGCATAAATAATATTTTTTTTGTATCGCCAAATTAACAAATATATTAATAAATTAAACAAATGTTCTACTAAAATTAGAAAGTGTTTCGCCATTAAAAAAATACTGAGTACTTAACCTCACTTTATTTATATCAAATTATAAATTAAACGGCGATAATAAGATGGATAGTATGTTTGGGGATATTATTATGAATAACATTCTCTACCTGGCAATAATGTATAGACAGTGCAATGTTTTCAGGGCCCAGCTTCCTTGGATTATAAGCCCGTTTCCTTTATCTAACCATTTAACTGGATCATAATGGTTAGATAATTTTGAAGCATTGGTTGTTCAGAGGTAGTTTCTTTTGCTGTGCATTGTGTTGGCATGTATTCCAAAATCTCAGCCACATAATATTATGAGCATACATAATTACTTGTAGTTGTACCATTGGTGCTGTTTTAGAAAATGTGAGGGGGTTTCCAGTTTTATAATGAAATAAAATATTTTGGAAGGTAGTAAGACATTATCGCTCAGCAAATCTAAGAAGTACCATTTGACATTTCATCTTTTCAAACTTTGAGAGAGAAATAACTTCACTTAGGCATTAGCCTACGAATAAATACTTATTATTTATTCGTAGGCATTAGCTCACATAATTTCAATAACCGTCAGCTTGCAACAATAGAATTATGATATCTATCACAATATGTACAATTCTTAATAGCTAAAATATATAAATTCAAATCTTTCAGGCAAAATAAGAACTGTCAAATGGACTCTTAGATCTGCTGGGCTATTACGATTCATCAAAAGCAATAGTAATGATCATTTTTTAATGCCATATAAAAATTGATGTATCATAGCAAAAATAAAAAACTTAACTACTAGTCATGTTCCTTATCAGATCAACAGATATGCAATTATTTACTTACATACATAATATACATATTTTAGCTAATTTATTAACAATGACTTGCTACACAAATCATGATAAATTTCAGACTAAGTAGTCTTAACAATATCATAGATTTGCATACCCCATATAAAAATTATCAATGAGTAACAATAGCAAAGATATACCTAATGCTTGGCAACTCCTCAGGAGAGCCAATAAAAGCTGATTGGAGTTTTCCATATTATGTTGAAACTCATTTAAAGCAATTTTTCACTTCAGTCCTGTTACATATTGTTACCTTAAATGATACTATGTAAACAAGCATGCATTAAATTGATCCAAGCTTAGACAGACAATCTTTCCACCACATTTCCTTCTGCCTGCCCAAAGTATGCTTTATGGCACATTTTCACAAACAATCCTATTTCAACTACTCCAGGGATCATTTTGATTGTAGCATCAACTTTTTCCCAATCTAGGTCTTGATTTGCGAACATCCAGTCAAGAATAAAGTTCCCATTATCTGTGACTACAGGTCCAGCTTTCGCTACAGCACTTCTTAATTTAATTTCACCTCCATACATAGACAATACTTTATTTTTAATAGGAACATAAGCCATAGGGACCACTTCGATTGGGATTCCTTTTTTGTATCTGTCACCCAACTTTACTGAATCTTTGGTGTAATCAGCAATCACAATAAGTTTTTTTGAACAGGAAGCAATAATTTTCTCTTGAAGTAAGCAGCCTCCTCCTCCTTTGATCAAGGTCATCTTGCCATCGACTTCATCAGCGCCGTCAATAGTTACATCTATTACCGGGTTGGTGTCGAGCTCGCCCAAGGTAAGGTTATGTTTAACTATTAATTGCTTAGCTTGAAATGATGTAGGAATGCATATGACCTTCAAATTTTCTGTTTCTACCTTTTCTGCTAGACGTTGGACTGCATACACCACAGTAGAACCACTTCCTACACCGATGATGCAGTTGTTGGTCACAAATTCGTCAACCGCCCGGTAAGCAGCTACTTGTTTCGCTTGCTCCAAAGACATATTTTTATTTACTTGATTTGTTGCAATCCCAACAGTACTTGTACAACGCCAAAGTCTCAGACTTCGCCTTACACTTGTGGCTACCTTCAGAAACATGCACTCCTGACCAAAATAGATTGGAACAAAAATACTGTCGTAATTTCGCAATAATTAACTTCACTGGTCACTGTATAAATTACGCTACTTGCGCAATGCTACTTACAAGGACGTGTTATCGTTGACTCGGACGGTTTATCAACATTTTGTTCGTAACATTTGAAGTCTTTATCAGCTGTAATTTTATTAAAAACAAAATCTCCGACTTTATCAAAATAATGAAATACAAATTTTTAGGTTATGTTCGAGTTATGACGTTCCTTTTAATCTGTGGTTATGACACAGTTATGACATTGGCAATTGGCGCCTAACAAGCGTCCATTTATTCATTTACAATTAGGGTGACCATCTCAAATATAGTGAATCTGGCCGACACTGACCAAGTATAGTGCGACACAAAAGTTTAGAAATTAATTATTTTGGAACTACAAAAAATGTAATAATGGCAACATCCCATTACTGTCAGGAAACTGTCAAGTTTGTGTCAAAACTATTAAATTATTATATTGTTCTCGGTTTTTAATGTTTTCGAATATAATTTCGAACAGGATACATACAATTTTTAGTGATTTAGTGGAAAATGAACAGAACAATCCGTGGCGGTGTTCGACAAATAATTTATAAGGTGTTTATGCAACGCTTGCAGGAGTTTCAACTCGGAAAATTACTTTCTCCGTTGGATGATGTTTACAAAAGAACAGCGGAAATGACAGGTATGTCTTAGCAACAATACTAATAAATCATTATTATTGAACTCAATTGCGAGATTAAAACCATTTAATACTCTTTAATTTTACCTAAAAATAGATAGCTTGAGTTCCTTTGAGGTTATATAAATTTTTCAAAACAGTGTCCATATAAAGTAGGATTTGCAGTTTTTGATACTTTTAGCACGTATTTACTTATTACGTATAAAAGATACGTTTACTAGTACGTATGTGATTCGAGTGATTAAAATGTTTATTTTACTACACCCATTACGTATACACCCATGTAGCTCTATGAAATTTAAGAAAGAGGAAATATTATAATAAAATAAAAGAGTATACTTAATAAGTATTTATTTTAAAATAAAGGCAACTGCATTTTAAAAGCTGAAAATACTTTAAGACGAGTAAATAAAAAAAAAAAAAAGGTTTTTTAAACATTATCCTATATTATTGTGTATCTAATTTGTAAATACTATATTATGTATATTATTATAATGTTTTTTACGTTTTAGGTGTATCAGAATCATTCTGATAGAAGAATCGCTATAGAGGGAGTAAAACATAACGGAAACTTCGGAACTCATCCAAAACACAGAAAAGGCCAGCCAAAAAAAGAGTTACTAATACGATTTTGTAAAGTGCACTATTCGCCAAAAACTTTCATTAATCTATGCTGTGAATCTGTGAAGAAGGAGATCCCTACATTCTCTAAATTATGAAGTATAATATTACGAGACGATATTTATTGCGATGGAAGCAGAGAGCGTTTACAAAACGATTTACAAGAAATTGGGATAAATTTTCTAATAATGTCTTGTTTTTGATACAATTTAGTCTTTTTTTAACGTTTTATTTCAGTATATAGTTAAATAGGTTGTAAATATTACATAATATAGAAGATATAAAGTCAAATAGCACAGTACCGGTGATACATAGCTCGCTCGCGAATCATACATAATGTACTTGTTTTTTCTATAATGTTTATAGTAATAAAAAAAGTTCTTTCAAAATGCTTTGTTGAAAAAAAAAATTCATTTATGGAAAAAATTCTTTGATTTTTTAATTATTAGTAGTATAAATCTGGGCAAACTGGCTTTTATTAAATAAAGACTAAACAATACAGCTACTTTCTTAGAATCTACCTTAACTAAATACACTTCGCTATAGAACACTTCGAAAATCAATTGGCCGACATGTGAGCCTATTGGAAATCCAAGTGCTCTAAAACCACTTAGATAATAAAACATAACATCACGTCTTTTTCTCATGTAATGGGGGGTGATACTATTGCCATCAACCAGGCACAAATCCAGACAGAAAATTCGTAATGGAATAATCCAATTATGTAAAATATTTAATCAAATTTATTATTATATAAAAACTAAATCGAACCCAGCAGTAGCGCTTGCGCTCACTATTGAGGCAGTGAGGCAGTATCAAGTTTACCAATCCTTATCCTAATCCTTACTTTTGTGAAATAGGATTCCAAGATCGATTTGTTATTTATTGACTAGAATGTCTAGGTGAACGAGTTACATAGACCCTTTTTTTCTCTATCTTCCATTAGAGAGGTAATAATATAGAAAATAAATATAAATCGCAAAGTATCAAAATTGTATAATATAGGTAACTTAAGTATTGCCATACATATGACAAGTGGCGCCCTCAATTAATTTCTAAACTTTTGTGTCGCACTGCCATATCGGTAACACTCGTATTTTCTTTTCATCATGCGTCATGCACGGAAGTCACAATTGCACAAAATTAAACGCAATATGATAATAATCTGGCAGATATATACAACAAAAATTGATTTAAACCTTGATCATAAAATCATAATAATTATTAATGCCAATAAGAAAATAAACCCTATTACTGATGCGTTACCGTTATTATCCTAAGGCGTACTTACATAAAAATGAAGAAACAGTATGAGACATAAGTTGAAAGCTCAGTCAATCATTTTCCACCAAATAATAAATGCATAATAAAAGAAAGTAATAAATAAGACAACTTTAATAAATTTAAAAATTTTAGCATTATTTAATTATAATTTTTTAAGGAATGATTAAGATTTCTTTGAAATCTGCCAAACCCTGCTACTTTTTTTTAATCGTTGGTCGTGAGCTCCAAAGTTGAAATCTAGGTTTACCTAGCTGCCCAAATGGCAGAAATCTGGCACAAATGGTCACACTGTTTACGATTGTCATTTTGTTTGAAACTAACAACGACATAAATTTATATTAAATGACTATAATATGCTTATTCTCCTGATCCAAAGAGAATGTAACACTTCCTGATCCTTAATCCTTTCTAAATCTATTCGAACTTAGATTTTTTTTTTTTTTAATTTATTTTATTTATTTCTTCTTTTTACTACATACTAGTGGCAAAATACACAAGCCGTACGTTGCTAACATGCAAAAGAAAAAAAAAGAAAAACAACGACACAACAACATTAAATGTCAGTTTTACCTGCTACTATCGTATTTTTTTATCGGGTTTTAGTCCCACACGATTATTATTGCCTGTGTTAAGTTTGATAAAGTTTACATCATTAATATTTTACGTGCTCAGTGATTAATATTCAAGTCATAGTCAAGTCAAAGTCAGGACGAGTTAAAAACGCCAGTAAAAAAGACACAACTCTAGTAAATTGATGGAAATTTACTACTACTAAGAGGCTTGTTCGATTTCCCACCAAAAAGATAAATTATAAATGGTTCAAGTAGCCACAACGTATCAACAGGAAGCATTCCCATACAAAGCAGCCGCCCCCATCCATAGCCGCGCAAGCGGAGACCTTGTTTCAGAAGCCACGGCTTATAGCCTTAAGCAGCCGAGCAAAGCGAACATGCCGCGGCAGCGGCCGGTTAAGCGACACACGTTATTCTGCCATGTCATAGAGTTCAGAACATTCTATCTTCTAGATGTTAGAGAAATTTTTATTTCAGTTTGTACATAATTAAATTGAAAAATTCATAATATAAAAATTATATCAACTAAGTACATAATATTATATTAAGTATTATATTTAAGTAAAATCATTAGTTTGTTATATCTAATGAATGTTATGTCTAGATAATGTTATATCAAATAAAAATTATATCGTTTAAATTTTAAATCAAAAGTTTGTTATATCAAATAATAACTATCCCAATTAAGTTTTATATCAAATGAATGTTATGTCAAATGAAAATTATACCATATAAGTTTTATATCAAGTGTATTATATCAAAAAAATATTATATCAAATATAAATATTAACAAGTGAAATTATAGCAAACGTCTGTTATTAGTTGTAATGGTTGTAGATATTAAAACTTGGGTTGGGGTATAGCACCTGCTATCATCTCCTGCGATAGGAATTTATCGGCTAGATCTTAGAGCACGAAGACCTAAGAAATTCATATTTTTTGGAGACAGAAAATTCTTGTGATATAATCTTAAGATCTTTGAGAAGTGCATCTTGGTCACTCAATAGCTTCTTGACGATCGATACATGCGACGAAAAATCAAAAATTTGATCAAAACCCTGTCTATGATCACCCGTTTCTCTTTTTATAAAATCTATAGTTGCTTTATTAGCTTCGGTTTTAATTAGTTCAGAGTGTCTCGCTTTCAAATTTTTAAGTGTAAATTCAGAACCTAATTTGTCTTTCATGAAAGCATTTTGTTTTTGTAGTCTATCCTTGGAGAATTGGATGGTTTTTAGTTGCTCCGAAATGATATCAACGTGGTTTTCCAAAATGCTTATTTTATTTTCAAGGAAATCACACCTATGCTTCGTTTGTAGGTATTTATTATGTTCATTGCAGTAATCTGCATAGTACTCCCCACAGCACATTATGAGTTTCCTAAGTTGGGACAAAACAGGAGCATCTTCTGAAGATTCACGTCTTATTCTTTGCAATTCGCTATATCCGAGATTTATGTAATTCACTATGATATTAAGCTTCTGTTGTAATTTTTCATTGTCTTTTAATAAATTGTTATTAATTTCACTATGTTTTGTGAATTTTTCTAATAAATGAGCACATTCACTTTGTGCAGTAGTCAATCGCTTATTGTTAGATTCAGATTGCTTTTCTTTTGCAGACGCGACTTTTTTGGCTACAACTGCAAGAATTTAATTAAAATTACTTTCACTTAAAAGGAAAAATAATTTACCAATAAGTAAATTAAGAATATTTATAATGTGGAAAGGTACTTACAACATGCAGTTTTTAGATTTCGCTTAAGTTTGCAAATCCGTGCCCTTCTAGAATTTAGTTTAGATTTACATTTCATAAGATCAGCAAGTATTTTTTCAATGTCACTGGATTCTGTAGGAGTTTGTTCTGGTAATTTTGAGTCTTGAAATCTGTTTAGATATGAAAAAGTTTTGTTGAGATTTCTGAGCTCTACCTACTCACTATATTAGTAGGTAAGTATTTTTATTTGGTGAAATATTTCAAGTAGAGATGCCCTAGATAGTAAGGGGCATTTAAGGCATTTGTGAGAATATAGGTACAGTACCTTTACCTTTTTTTTAGGATAGTGAGTGACAAGACGAGCAAATCAGGTGCCTGATGGTAAGCATCATGATTGCCCATATCAGACACAGTGACACCCAGTGTTTTAAAATTCAAAATTCTGCGCGGCACTACGCCTGTTACCCTGAGATATATGCTGTTGATTCTCATCATGCCCAGTAATTTCGCTGGTAACATTGCCCTTTATACCGGAATACAGTAATGTTTGCACATTACTGCTTAGCGGATGAATAACTGGCAAAGGTGTGGTAAGTACTTCCCCAGGCGGCCCCCTGCAAAAGAGGCCTACCACTACAACTTATTCTTAACACTTATACTTATAAAAGGTACCTAGGTACCTAAATATGTTAGTATAGTTTATTATTCCAGAAAGCCCTAATGATTAAAACGGTGGGGAGTTATTTAACCTTTTTTGAATCTGTATTGGTGACGTGGTACGCAAGCGCTACTGCCGAACCGAGGTTCCGGGTTCTATTCTCAGGTCAGGCAAAGTGTTATTAGATTTTTCCATTAGGCAATTAGCAATTAGCAAACCATTAGCATTTTTTTCAATGAAAGCCTTGAATCTGGAATGTAGAGCATATTCTACGAGATATTTGCACAATCCTATGAAAAATGTACCATTTCGATATTTTGTATCCCTGTTTCTGTAATCCATTATAATAATTATTTGCATGATATTTTTAAGGTAAAGTAAACTATAATTCCCTGTAATTTTAATTTCTCTCATAAACTCTCGGTTTTTTCCTGGTGAACTTCTAAAATCCTAATTTTACTAGCGTGATTAAACGTTCACTACAAAAAAATTAAAAGTTTATAAACAAAAATAAAATGATAGGGACATAGAGTACTTCATCTTCAAAATATCAAGATATAAATTAGGTAGTACATCTATTCAGTAAATAAAATTCGGAATTATACTATATTAGGCGGAAACAGGGATTTTGGAACAAAACATCGATTTTGTATGTTTTCCATAGGATTGTGTTACCTGGCTATAGACTCGTTCCCTATTACATAGGAGTTTAAAAACATAACTGGCGTAGTGTGAGTGTACCTATTATGGGACCGGGTCGTGGGTACATCTTTTCTTACCCCTTCGGGAAAAAGGCGTGATATATAATAAATTTTTTTATAAATCCCCATAGGCACAGCCTATTGCCAGCACAGGAATGGAAATACATTACCAGAGGGCTGTCTTGTCTTTATTATGACCTTTTACATAATTGCCCCATTCAACCCTAACTGATAATCATGTATTTGTGTGTTAGTTTCCCTTACCTCTGAATTTCACTAGCTATAGAAGTCAGCGCGTTATGTATTTTATGGTTTTCCATCTGTTCTTTTTTTATAGACATGACTTCCATCGTGCCTTTCCAAAATATTTTGTATTGTGAATAACTTAGGTACCTACTCACTTTGAAAACGGGTACGTTTTGAAAACTATCATGGGATCTGGGATTTCGAATATTACAAAATAAGTCCACGTGACAAGATAACAATTATGAGCCAAGGCAAACAATAGAGCTACTCGTAAATCGGTATACCTATTCATTACATTTTTTTTATTTATGTCGATGATTTAGTATAATATGCATATAAAAATAATTATTTAAATAAAAATACTAGAATATGTCAAATAGTAATAGTTTGGTAATAGTCATCAAACACAGTAAAGAGATATGTACATTAGTATCTTTGTATAGTAAGTAATCTTTAGCGAAAATGACAAGAGTGACGTAAACTTGACGTGACAACAGTGGAAAAGTATAATTTGGCACTTGGCGAAAAGTCAAACTAACTGAATATTAGACACATAAGAATCGATATTTGCATAAAAACTAGCGCTGTTATATTATAATATTTTTTCTCTACAACCTAGTTCTTTAGCTCTACATAATACATAAATTAAAAGACATAAAATATACAAGAAATAAAGTAAGTAGGCTCCTACGGAATAAACAAAATATTAGCTAGCTGACCTATGACTACTGACTACAGTTAAAATATTATAATTCCATAGTTACAGTAGGTACCCTACCTCACTATTAAGGTTTTCGTATCCTCCATGTACCTTCCTAAGTATGTATATGTAGGTCCTAGTGGTAGCCAATTTTCCGGCAAACGCCCGGCGCTAGTGGAAACCTGACATTCTGTTTGTCCGCGAGACAACCGCTCGCGCTCGCGTGGTAACCATTTCACGCTCGATTTCTGCTCTCGACTGAAATAGGTTCTCGTTTTTATGCTCTCTTGGTTTATAGAAAACGTGTGATAAATTATTGTGTGTTCTTTTTTTTATTTGCTAGCGTTCCTGCTCACGTAAACTTATTAGATTTTATTATAGTTGGTCATTTGCGTTGGTACCTCCTTAATTTATTTTTCTACTAAGAAACGCCCCGTAAGTAGGACGGGTACGATGCGATGCCTTGATGAATGAAAATGATTCGCCGATATATTCCAAAAGGATCCCGATCTTCTTACTTAGCCGTTATCCGCACGGTCGGTTTATTTCAATTTCCTTCATAAAAGACGCTATTCTCGGATTTGAAGTAGATTTATCATGCTCGGATAAAGCGGGCACTTTTTGTGCTTTTCTTGTGCCTGGATCTGACCCGAGATCTGTCCACTTAATGTGAATAATGGTGTACGATGGAAAACGAATGCGAGACCGAACACAAAAGACAACAATGCGAAGCGATTTCAAAACTTGATACAAGGATTTTGGAGAGATAATGCGTATTGTATAGCGAGCACATTATACTATCTGCGTTCGAGAGTTAGAGCTCATCTTTATTTTGGATTTTCAGATTGTTCAGCATTTTTTGCACACAATATAATTATTGTCATCTGTACAATTATATTTATTGTATAGGAACTTACCGAACTTACATAAATACATATTATCTATACATAGAAAATATTATGTATATTATATACCGACATACTCCAAAAGTACTTTTTCCGTGTATTTTGTTAGATATACTTACTCTACAACTATCTTACCGGACTCGCTAGACAGCCTCGGTGGCGTAGTGGGCGCTCTACTACCAATCAAGAGGTCCCGGGTTCGATTCCCAGGTCAGGCAAAATAGTAAATATTAGATTTTTTCATTAGGAATTATCTCAATAGCTGCCTGGAGTCTGGAACTGTGCCCGGTAGATGGCAATAGGCTCGCCCCCTATAATATGGGGATATAACATTCTGGTGATTTGTGGGCGTGCCTACTATGGGACTGAGTCTTGGGTACACCTCTGCCTACCCCTTTGGGAAAAAGGTGTGATCGTATGATACGTTATGTTACACTTCCCTTAATCTCGTTAGGTATACGTACACTTGACTTAGTTTTTATTAAACAATAATAAATAAGTTCATTTTTATAAATTAACTCAAAGAATATTATTTAATGCACGTCGTCGAATCTCGAGATGAGGGTATCTCTGGAATGCAAGACGTCCCGGATAATCGATTCCTCGAGGCAAAAGCTCGTGATCGTGAGAGATGCACTCGAGATGCTGCGCCGAGTATCCTACTCTAACGTAGTACTAGATATCAAGCATTCAGTAGAGGTAAATAAACCTACTAATATTTGGGTAAGTGGCTTTTATAGTCTATACGTATATACCTACGTATATACCTATCCTATATCTGTCTAAATGTACTCGTATGTTAGGTTAGATGGGAGTCCATTGTCCATCTAAATTTAATGACTGATCAAAGATATATTATAACGTGCTACAAAAAGGTGAAGAGAACTGTAGTGTGTACATCTACCCGTCCATAAACAACTTGCAAAATAAAGAATTGCGAAGTAAGTAAAAAAAAATCGACTTATCATACTTTGCCGATCATCTGATCCATTTAGTATGAGAAATAGATTTTTTTAACAGTTTAGTTCAAGTATTACTACACCTTTTTTAACAAATTGTATATTTTTTTATAGGCTTTATATTTACGAACGTAGAATTAAAGCGACCAAATTAGCACCTAGGTACTTATACTATTAGGTATATATTGTTGTGTTCAACGATAATTGGATAAGCTCCGCTCTTTATTACATTTTGGATAGGAGGTTGGAGGAATATTTACAAGTTTGAATTAATGAGAAAATTTGGTGAAAATGTTGCAGAGGTTAAGTGTGATCTCAGTCCGCTGTAGTATTTAATCGTTTTCCTATTAGGAATTGCAAACCCACTATAATCATTATAATATATTATAAAATCCTAAATGACTCACTGACTGACATGCAACGCAGAGCTCAAACCACTGATCCTGAAACTTGAAGCTTAGTATGTAGGTTCTTTTCGTTGTCTGGACGTGGGCTAAGAAAGGATTTTTGAAAATTCACATTCAAGGGTCCAAAAAGAGCGTCAAAGTTTTGGTATAAAACTCCCATGTTTCGTAATTGCAAGCGGGCAAAGCCGCTTTTACACTAGTAATAATTTAAACATATACTAACAGAAACGACTCCTAATAAATATTCGTTCCTAGAGTCATGTCCTGATAGATGACTTGACTAGAGACAGCTATAACAATTTCCTAAAGGAAAGTCTATAGCATTTCGCTTTAACACAAAGGTTTTACCATGTGCTTGATCGTTTCCTTTTACGTCTGTACTAGTGCACCACACAATAGAGCGCACCAAAGGTCACGTAAATAGTTAAATCTACTACTCTAATACAATTTGTAGTAAACCATGATCCCGACGCTAAGGTCGCATTATCGGATTGGAAAAAACTGTTACAAAACATCTATGCAGGTGGAAAAGTGGATCTTACTTTGCCGAGTTAAAGATGAAAATGTTTCGTAGGATGAAACGAGGGTGAGTTTTACAATGTTCATGTGACGGTGAGACCTTTTTGTTGGGCCTTTTGTGCACGGAGTCGGCGATGCCCACGGGGCTACGATTTCCATTACACGCGAGAGTTTCGAGAGATCTTTGCTTTTCTAAAAATTTACACTGTATTCGACTACGCTTTTAATGTAAGTAATGATAATGCGTTTAAGTGCAGGAGAATACTTGAGTTATTCCTATATCTGCGAATGTCTCAAGCTTTGGCTTTTAGAGCTCTTCAGAGTATTGTTAGGTATTAATGTTTTTGGACATTTTTTTTTATGATCGTGAGAGACAAGACGAACAAATCAGGTGCCTGATGGTAAGCATCATGATTGCCCATATTATCAGACACAGTGCCACCCAGTGTTTTAAAATTCAAAAATTCTGCGCGGCACTGCACTGCGCCTGTCACCCTGAGATATGAGTTTTTGAATCTCATCAAGCCCAGTAATTTCGCTGGTAACATTGCCCTTCAGACCGGAACACAGTTATGTTTGCACATTACTGCTTGGCGGATGAATAACTGGCAAAGGTGTGGTACTTCCCCAGGCGGCCCCCTGCAAAAGAAGCCTACCACTACAACATAATATTTCAGACATAATAAATTATCTCGTAAGGATTCGTAACGGGTATAGAGTTCAGAAGGGTTTTGTATCATCTGCCTACTAAAACTAAATGTAATTTTGTTGAGGATGACCAATGTTCAGAAATCTCAAACCGAATAGGAACCAACGCATCTCCAAAATGATGCAATATCGTAGAGTCACGTGTGACCAGTATTTTGGCATCAGTCTGTGCGCCGGCTGCAGCGTAATGAGATGCAGTTTGCTTTCAAATGGCCTGACGTAATTTCTAGATGTTCCTTTTCCTATCTATTACACTAACCTTCCTTACAAGAATAATCCATGCGTCTTGAATTTTTTTTACACAGTGCCACCCAGTGTTTTAATATCCAAAATTCTGCGTGGCATTGCACTCCGCCTGTCACCCCGAGATATTAGTTGTCGAAACTCGTTATGCCCAGAAATTTCGCTGGTAACATTGCCCTTCAGACCGGAACACAGTAATGTTTGCACATTACTGCTTGGCGGAATAACTGGCAAAGTTGTGGTACGTCCCCAGGCGGCCCCCTGCAAAAGAGGCCTACAAACATACATTTACACAATTGAAAGTTGCATTTGCCTAGTCAGCGATCGCTAGGATTACTTTTACAGTCCCTAATAATTTGAATAGGTGACTAATACTGTCATAATAATAATAATAATATAAATAATAATATGGGACAACTTCCACACACGGTCACGTGGTCCCAAACTAGGCTAGAAGCCTGTACTATGGTAACCAGATGACTGATATACATACTTAAATACGATTATAACACCCAGACACAGATCAAACAGACATGTTCATGCACACAAATGTTTGACCTGGCCGGGGATCGAACCCGGGGCCTGCGGCACAGAAAGCAGAGTTACTACCGTCTGCACCAACGAGGCTGTATAAAAGATATGCGTAGTCAAATCAAACGCACCGACACACGGACTTGACTAAAAAAGAAATTTAAACATAGTTGCAAGGGAATTGAATAATAGTAAGGTATTTTCGAATATGTAGGTACGTTCTTTAATATGTCAGGCGTAAGGGTAGTCGAATAACACCCAAACTTATATGAAACTGTAATTTGTTCTTACACAAAAATGTAGGAGGATACATGGTTTTACGTATTCGGGGACAAAAGTCAGTTGGAACATCTGTTAAGGAAGTCCTTAAAGTTTCGCGTAAGAACAAAGTGGCGTGTGTGTCCTGAGGGCACGCCGGAATGGCGTACCAAACTTTCGATATAAAGATCGCACCACGCAGAACACGGGTGCCAGTTTGGGGACATTTCCATTAATGTACACAAAAAAATGTTAGTATAATGTGGTTACAAGCAAAATGTCGTAGCAACATCTACGACGTAGACATTTCGTAGCAACACCTTTCCTTGTTAGGTAACGTCATAGACTAACAAATACAAAATGTATGTACACGTTGTATTTGTTAGTCTATGGTAATAATGGTGTTTTAGAAGTTCTTTATAATATTTGCTGTATGTCGAATTATTATTTCTAGATATGTAATGATTTTATTTATTAGGCTTCTTCAGTTTGGTAGTTAGATTTAAGTACCCCATATCTAAATATCTTTTTAAGAACACCTGGTACAATCACAATAAATAATAATTATAGCTATTTATGTTACAATGTACCTACCTACTGTAAAAGTCCCTACCACATTAGGCAGTAATATTTAACGCATGAGTGCGTAGACGAGTATCAAAATGAGCGAAGGCTCGACATTATGCGTATTCTAGTAATCGTAATTACAGAAGTTATTATGTCTGGTGCTCGGATAAATGGCCCATTTCTTGGAAATATTTTCAGAATATCAGCCCTATGTATATAGAGAGTAAGACAGTATGGACGCTACTACGTATCGTCGCCGATGTGTGAAAACATTGTAAAACGTATTTTGTACAAAAATGGAATCATTTTATGAATAAATTCTGAACTAACACAAATAAGAGCTAAGAGCAATTATGATATTTTAAATATATTTTTTTTGGTGACTTGACATCCTATGGCACGATAGGTTTTGGTGTAGGTTTGCTGTCAGTAACGGCGATGATTGATGGTTTATTGTGTAATGTATATTGACGTCAATCAAGGATGTTTGCATCAGTATGTTGTTGTTTGTTGGTTTTTGATTGACGCCTAACCTATCGTATAATGGACGCCTAACGACTATTATTACGCATGTTGACTGTTGAAATCGAAGTCTTTACGAGCCAACAAAGACAGATTGCTTCTATGCCACTATGCGACTGCAACCCCCTAATTGACTGTGGTCTGTCAATTACTCTCCCTACTTGGATTGGTAACCATAGCAATTGCTTTAGAAGAGAACATTGCGTATTATCACAGGTATTATACCTATAGTAACACCAACTTAGCTGTTCATGTGTGCAAAAAGGCAACTACGCGCTGTCAGCCGCCATTAAGAGGAACGTCAATGCCAAAGTCTCCACTAGCGACGTTGTAAACTAAACAAATTGTAAAAAAGCTGTAGTAATACTTAAGGGGATCCATCTACATGACATACTGAACGATATTCATTGCGAAATTAGCAAAAAATATTTCAACTTCCTATACAAATTTGCTGATCAGCTGATCCATGTTGGAAGTCGAAGTCATACAAAACTTTTGAATAAGCTTGATTATTACGGCATCAGGGGCAAAGCTTTGGATTGGTTAAAAAGTTATTTGCAAGATAGAAGGCAGTGTACCCAAATAACCAAGGTCATGAGCAATAATAAGAAAAATTTAACAAAGAAAAATTTTAGGTCCGACCCAGTTATAAATAATAAAGGTGTCCCTCAGGGTAGCATTTTAGGTCCTTTGCTTTTTTTAGTGTATATTAATGATCTACCTGAAGTAACATCCCATAAATGTATCTTGTTTGCTGACGACACTACGGTAATTGTAAAATGTAATAATAAAGAATCAATTCAACAAACTATGAACGAAGCTCTTGCGGATATAATACATTGGACAGAATAATTTATCAATAAATATTAATAAAACGAAAATAATACAATTCAATTCTTATAATACAAAATCCATACCTATTGACGTTGCTCACGAGAATGAGAAAGTAGATGAAGTAGAATCTTATAAATTTTTAGGAATATACTTGGATCGACACCTTAACTGGAAAACGCACATAGAAAATGTTTGTCAGAGACTTAGTCGCTTTGTTTTTGCACTAAAAAAGGTACGACAAACTGTGTCTTCAGATGCTGCACTAGCTGCGTACCACGGGTACGTGTCATCTGTTCTTAGCTATGGCTTAATAGCATGGGGAAACTCTGTAGATGCAGACAAAGCTTTTAAGGTTCAGAAACGATGCGTTCGAGTAATAAATAAAGCCTGGTTTTTGGATAGCTGCAAGCCATTTTTTAAGAAGTGTAGTATCCTTCCACTCCCGTGCATGTACATCAAAGATATATGTATATTTGTTCGAACCCATCCAAATTATTTTATACTAGCGACCCGCCCCGGCTTCGCACGGGTAGCAGAAGTAGATATAGTGAACGTTTAACAGGAGTAAATTCGTGTTACATTGTATTTTAATAGATAAAACCCTAATGGTTTACGCAGCGCACGCAAATTAATGACTATTTCTGTTACAATGACCAAACCTTAACCCATGTATAAATTTATCGTGGGCTATTTTGAAGTTATTGATAAGTACTACAAACCCCTAGTACATTCCTTTATTCTACCACCAATACTTTTCACATCGCATGCATATAATGACTTTCGATTATTGTGACTAAACCAAAATAAATGGATATAATTTATGTATACTGTTTTGTAGGTATTGATAAGTACTACAAACCCTTAGTACATTATTTTACTCTACCACCAATAGTTTTCACACCGCATGAAAAATAATCACTGCTTCGATTATTGTGACTAAACAAAAAAAGATGGATATAATCTATGTATACTGTTTTGTAGGTATTGATAATTACTACAAACCCCTAGTACATTACTTTACTCTACTACCAATAGTTTTCACACCGCATGAAAAATAGTCACTTTTTCGATTATTGTGACTAAACCAAAAAAGATGGATATAATCTATGTATACTGTTTTGTAGGTATTAATAATTACTACAAACCCCTAGTACATTACTTTACTCTACCACCAATAGTTTTCACACCGCATGAAAAATAGTCACTTTTTCGATTATTGTGACTAAACCAAAAAAGATGGATATAATCTATGTATACTGTTTTGTAGGTATTGATAAGTACTACAAACCCCTAGTACATTACTTCCCCACCAATAGTTTTCACACCGCATGAAAATAATCACTGCTTCAATTATTGTGACTAAACCAAAAAAGATGGATTTAATCTATGTATACTGTTTTGTAGGTATTGATAAGTTCTACAATCTCCTAGTACATTACTTTACTCTACCACCAATAGTTTTCACACCGCATGAAAAATAATCACTGCTTCGATTATTGTGACTAAACCAAAAAAGATGGATATAATCTATGTATACTGTTTTGTAGGTATTGATAAGTACTACAAACCCCTAGTACATTACTTTACTCTACCACCAATAGTTTTCATACCGCATGAAAAATAATCACTGTTTCGATTATTGTGACTAAACCAAAAAAGATGGATATAATCTATGTATACTGTTTTGTAGGTATTGATAAGTACTACAAACCCCTAGTACATTACTTTACTCTACCACCAATAGTTTTCACACCGCATGAAAAATAGTTACTTTTTCGATTATTGTGACTAAACCAAAAAAGATGGATATAATCTATGTATACTGTTTTGTAGGTATTAATAATTACTACAAACCCCTAGTACATTACTTTACCCTACCACCAATAGTTTTCACACCGCATGAAAAATAGTCACTTTTTCGATTTTTGTGACTAAAACAAAAAAGATGGATATAATCTATGTATATTGTTTTGTAGGTATTGATAAGTACTACAAACCCCTAGTACATTACTTTACTCTACCACCAATAGTTTTCACACCGCATGAAAAATAGTCACTTTTTCGATTATTGTGACTAAACCAAAAAAGATGAATATAATCTATGTATACTGTTTTGTTGGTATTGATAAGTACTACAAACCCCTAGTACATTATTTTATTCTACCTCCAATACTTATTACAGCGCATTCATATTATGTCTTTTTCGATTATTGTGACTAAACCAAAATAGATGGATGAAATTTCCGTGGACTGTTTTGTAGATATTGATAAGTACTACAAACCCCTAGTACATTATATTATTCTACCATCAATGGATTTCACAGCGCACGCAAATTTATGAATATGGTAATTATATTATGTGACACCTTGGTTCACAATATTGCAGTTTTCTTACGGATCCCTAATATTTTTCAAAATCTCATATAGCCTATGTCACTCACACTGAATTAAGCTATCCATAAGTGAAAGAATTTTTAAAATCGGTCCAGTAGTTTCGGAGCCTATTCGTTACAAACAAAAAAACAAAAAAACAAAAAAACAAAGATTTTCTCTTTATAATATTAGTATAGAAAACATAGTGACATTATACAAAGGCAAAAGAGATCTAGATTTAAAAACTTGCTTTTTCAGCCCACTTGTCATAAATATATTTATAAAAGAAACGTATTTAATATGTGCATTACAATTTACAATAAATTACCCGAGGACATTAAGATTTTAAAGGAAAATAAGTTTAAATTTAATCTACATAAGTGGCTACTAGATAAATGTTTTTATAGTGTACAGGAATATATAAATTTGAAATAGACTAAACGAAATGTATATTATGCAATCTTTCTGACATTAATATATATATTTTTTTAATTATAATTGACATGGGAATAATTAATAATATCATGACTGAAATATTTGCACGCCTGCTTGCAGGCTGAATACACTGACTTTTAGTTATTTAAGATCCTATATTATAATGTATATGTGTATTCTGGCAAAATAAAATATTTGATTTGATTTGTAGCGTCCGTGGTCCAGCGGGAATATGCCCGGCTTTAAATCCGGAGTCCCTGGATCGAATCTTACCATGTGGACTTTTCGCCTGGACGCTACCGTGTTTCGGATGGCACGTTAAACTGTAGGTCCCGGCTGTGTCCTATAAGATATGTAGGGAGCAGTCGTTAGGTCATGTCGGAGGCCTCGCAGGAATCTTGGCGACCTGAAACTCTGACAATATGGGTTTGTCCACATAACTCATATGAATTGACTCGAGCAGTGTAATTGGGGAAAACCCGTTCTGTTAGAGTATAAATTCAAATTATTATTATTATTATTATTATTGATTTGATTTGAATTTTTTTTGCAAATTTCGCAATTCTTTCTTTTGAAAGTTATTCGGTTTGTCGTGTAGTTGCACGCCCTTTAGTATTGCTACACTTTTGTAACCCCTTGTATATAAAATGGAAGGCGATGGGACTGTACAGGTTATCTTACTGTTTGTACATATATACGTTGCGCCGGTAATGCCAGGTGATTCGAGGATCAGGGCTGCCGACAATGCAGCAAAAACGTTTCACGTAATTACGATCATTCCACTTACCGTTTCATTAACGTGGACGGTGTCAGCTTTTTGAGGAGCATCCAGCACCGATTTGTTCGATACAATGCAATTTAAATAATAAATATACATTCATTTCACTGAACATAAAGCCATATGAAGAAGAACACCGTAACAGACAATTTGTTATTTTTAGATTTTGATGCGATTATTCAAATCACAATTAATGATTTATGATAATACTATCTTTGTAATAATACCTGTTAGCCTTTTGGTAAAAGTAAAAATAGTATAATATCGAATTACACACATTATTTTTAAAATATAAAAATGAGTAGAACAAGCTAAAACGAAATGTTATTGAACTCCAGTCATGTATAGCGAAGTAAACATCGTTTTTATCAAAAAAAATTATAACTTTAAAAGATAACTAAATTCAAAATCAGTAGTATATTATTTTATTGTTGTGTTATAATATGTTGGCTTCAATGATGTTGTATTGCTTTCACGTTGGGTTATTAATTTTTTAACGCTCAAAGCTGCGTTAGTAGAGAGGTCGAGATACCTTGAGCGAGACGAGGGTAGTTGTGATTTGCCGCTCCGTCGCGCCGCTAGATGGAGACCTCGGTAAAACTAAAGCAAGTACCACTTTTCACAAATTGCCAATTTAAAATGCCTAAACGGTTTCCAAGTACAGGCCGGTTTTATGTTTGGTTTTTGAGGTTACTATCTTGCCGTGAATAGGGTACAAATCCAAACACAAATGAATCCAAAAAACTTTCACATTGCAAGTTGTGCTCGAGTTTCCTGAACTATACCCTTCGTGCTATTCCAGGGTCTAAGCTATTTATCTTTCCATACATCGGTTGTTTGCAAGAAATTGCCATAATACCGCTTGTATATTTAATTATAGTTTGTGTCCTGTCTTTTGTTTCTTTGAGTGTGGTCATATGGTGTACAATAAAATTATATATCCATTAGTTATTGGGATGTTAGGTTAGGTTAGGTTACTTCCCCCCGATGGGTTCCCGCCTTCTCGCGGCGGTGGGGGTCAGTAACCGTGGTAGGGGCCCACGGTGAAGCTAAGAGGAGCCCGAGGTGGTCGGCTGCTCCACTTAGTTCTCCAGGCTGAGTGTGAGTAGCCGAGTAGGTTGCGGTTCGGTGTGGGACGAACCGCAACTGAGGCGGGCCGCGATGCGGTATGGGACGCATCGCGGCCGAATGGTGGGGCCGCGGCGGGAGAGAAGTGCCGGTATTGCGGTGCGCCGCTCTTCCTGCCTTCCGCGGTCCAAACGGGGTCGCCACCGTTAGATGGCGAAGGCGGTGGGGTCGCAGGGGAAGAGGAGTGTCGGTATTACGATGCGCCGCTCTCCCTATCCTCTGCGACCGAATTGGGGCGGAAAGCCGACGGCTTGCCGCGGTGTGGGTTGCGCCTCCGCGTGTCCCTATGAAGTCAGCATAGGGCACAGTGGATGGCGCAGGCGGGGCTCACTTGAGCCCTGCGGTGGTGGTGGGCGGGAATGGGTCTTCCGTGTCCTCTCGCACGTTCGATAGGCGTTCGAGAGGGCACGGAACACCCTTCCAAGCCCAAGATGTGGGGCCCGGGCAACGGATGCGGGGGTATCCGCTGCCCACCTAAAGGGCCCGCGAGGAGGCGCGCGCGTGTTTCCGCGCGCCCCTTGGGAGGGTTGGGGTGAAGGATTACCCTCACCCCACCGTGGCGGGGTCCTCCACGGAGGACCAAACGCCGTCGGGGCCGCGGATGAGTGCTTCGGCGTGCCCGCAGCCCCGACACATGGCGGCGCGAAGGAACACCCCGGGGTTTTTTAGTGGGTATACCCGCCGGCAGGCACAGCAACGTACCGACGTACGGTGCTGTGCCGGCGGGGAGTCCCACATAACCACCCTGCGCTCCCCCGGGTGCGGGTGGTATGCGTCACGCATTTTTCCCCGGGCACCAAAAAAAAAAAAAAAAAAAAAAAAAAAAAAGGTTAGGTTACTTAGTTAGGGCGTGCCCGCAGCCCCGACACATGGCGTCCCGCAGGATAACCTCCAGGGTTTTAGTCAGTCGGGATGATCCCCTTCAGGGACTTCCCATCCTTTTTTTTTTTTTTTTTTTTTATTCCCAGGAAAAATGCTTTACGCATCGTCACCCTGCGCCGGGGGGCGGCAGGTGTATGTGGGACTCCCCCGCCAAGATGTAACGGCGGGGTTTACCCACTAAAAAACCTGGGGGTTATCCAGCGGGACGCCATGTGTCCGGACCACGGGTACGCCGAAGCACTCGTCCGCAGCCCGGACGGCGTTCGGTCCTCCGTAGAGGACCCCACCGCGGGAGGCGAGGAGAAGTTCTCGCCCCCGACACAAAAGGGGCGCGCGGGATACCGCGCGCGCCACCTCGCGGGTCTAATCTATTCGGCAGTGGGTGCCCCCGCACTCACCGCCTAGACCCGTGTTATGGGGGATGGAGAAGGGCGTGGAAGAGCCTTCTTCGACGCCCTGGTCTCCGGGCGCGCATCGCGAGGTCGGTAGTGGCCTCGCGATCACGCTCCGCGGTCTCCTTCTGCGAGATGACAGTCTCGCAGAATTCGACCGCTGCCCTCCACGAGGTCTCGCTCTCAACCATGGTTCGAACCATGGTTGCTAGCGAGAGCTCGGCCCCCATAACTGTGACGAGGGTACGACGCTCACTGGCCCATGCTGGGCACTCCTCCAGTGTGTGCTGCGCCGTATCCACGTCACATCCACAGTGGTGGCAAGCGGGGGTCGGTTCCCTACCGGCTATGTGGTGCAGATACTTGCCGAAGCATCCATGCCCCGCAAGCACCTGCACAAGCCGGTAGGTAAGCGACCCGTGCTGCCTTTCCGTCCACTCCTGGAGTAGTGGACGGACTGCCACCACTGTCCAGCTGCCTGCTCGAGGGTGGGCCAGGCGCGTTCTCCACCTCTCGAGCAATGCCTCGTTGGCCGCCTCCTTCCACTGGTTCACCTCCCTAGGGGCAGGGAATTCCCCACGGAGACGGAGTGCAGTGCGCCACTCATACCGAGCGGCGCACAGCTCCGCCTCCAAGTCCCAGGGAGGGGAACCAGCCAACAGGCATGCCGCCTCATAGGAGACGGTGCGGTATCCCCGTATTACCCCGACGGCCATCACCCTCTGAGGTTTCCTCAGGTGGGCGATGGTTTGCTCCGTCAGGGCATCTACCCATACGGGGGCCCCATACAGGGCCATCGACCGCACCACCCCCATGTAGAGGCGGCGGCAGCTGGCCTTGGGTCCACCAAGGTTGGGCAGCAGCCGCTTGAGAGCGGCCGCAGCCCCCATCAGACGGGGAGACAACCGGGAGAAGTGCTCCCGGAAGTTCCACCGCCCGTCGAGGACGAGTCCAAGATATCGCATCGAGGACTCGACCCCGATGCGGACCCCTCCGATAGGGATGCTCGAACCCCCGGGTGGGGCTCTCCGAGGCCCGTGAAAACAAAGGGCCTCGGTTTTATTGAGCGCGACCCGGAGTCCCAACCTCCCTATCCGTCCCACCACCTCCCCCACCGCCACGGTGGCAAGGCGGGCAGCCTCCTCGAATGTCCCCCCCGGGGCCATGACGAGCGTGTCGTCAGCGTAGCACGTCACGCTGGCCCCAGGGGGGAGATCCCCGCGCAGCACCCAGTCGTACCCGATGTTCCACAGGAGCGGTCCTAAGACCGAACCCTGTGGAACACCGCACGACATCTCCCTTCTCAGCGACCGTCCCTCCGTCCCCGGATAGGTTATATACCTATCCGAGAGGTAGGCCCCGACAATTCGGCATAGGTAGGGAGGCACATTGTGGTATTTAAGTGCCTCCCTGATGACGGCCCACGGCATTGTGTTGAACGCGTTGGCGATGTCTAGGGACACCGCCAACATAACACCGCCGCGAGCAGGGACTTCCCATCCTGACATAACCCGGCCCTGCCCCCCGGCATGGCCGGGTATCTGTATGCAGATTTCCCTGGGTCACAAAAAAAAAAAGGTTAGGTTAGTTGATATTTTCTTTATGAAATGTCCCTAAAACCAAATTGGACACTGAACAGAATTAGTCGTAATAATGTGATCATGTCCATCTGAATTACGCATGCATCTCTCGCACTCTACACTGCTGCGTGCAAACTGTGGTTCTGTCGGATATCCGTCCACAACTGTGGCATATCGTAATAGGGATTGTCATAGCTAAACGGCATTTTCTCTGATAAACTATTCAGCTTTTAATGCCTCAAACCCATTGCGGTACACCGAGAGACTAAGCACATGCGTGAAACTTCATTTGAAAGAAAATTTATGTAATTGTGTCCACTGCAACCCACGGACGCGCTACGTATGAATTGATGTCGTTGGTACACGCGTGACTTACTCAAATATCGTGCTCGCGCAGCTCAACGCTATGCACGCTGTTCACGCGGTACACGGATGCGTGTATAGCGTGTTGAAGGACACGTTATACTCGCATCATCATATACACGCATTCTACTGAAGGGTAGAAACGTAGACCCACGTTGTCAAACAAATGAACCCACGCAGCTAAAATGCGCCGCGTGCCCGTGCACAGCATGTGCAGCGGTGGGTTTGAGCCTTTACTGTTATTATAAATAGTTACTAATTCAACGTTGTGTGGCCAGGGCGTCAGAGATTTTAGGTAGCTTGAAGGTCTCAACTTATATTAATTGTAGATCGAATGCTTCATAACCACAGCGATCAACCCTCAAGGTTCAGGAAGTCGTTTGAGATGGTCATGTCTTGCGTAGACCAGATGAGTATGTAGGGAACAGGTGCCTTGATTTGGGCAGGCTGAAGCGGCGCTGGCTTGAAGTCTTTGGACGATATAATAGGCATTGGCCTTTATGACTAAGATACATAAGATAGCGCAAAGTGTGGAGAAAAACGGCAAAGCAGCAGCAAAAGCAGACTTGCTGCTGCTTTGCTTGCTTGCTTTGCTTTAATGCTTATCATCAGGCACCTGATTTGCTCGTCTTGTTACTTACTAACATAAAAAAAAATGTTTAACATCTTTATAATGTGGTCATTGCAGTGCGGTGGTGGCAATGGTACAGTACCCCGCCCTTTCTACCAGCCATCTAGTTGCCAAAAGAGCCGGAATATGGGTGCTAAGGGGAGAGGACGGGCAGAAGCGTTCTCTGCGTGAGTGTTGGCAAAACCCCCCACGTATTTATTTATTAATTGACATAAATGATAGAAAGCTTACAGTGTAAATACTCGAATACCAAAGCGCTAACTTTACAAATAACTTCACTCATTCATCGTTCATGATGACGTCCACTGCTGAACGTGAAGAATATATAATATGAAGAAGAATAGAAATAGAACGCCATAAACTATTCAAATGGGAGGATTTTGCCGTAATCACCACGCTTGTCAGGCGGCTTGGTGATCGGTGATCGCAGTAGATGGAATACTTGGAAACGGAGAGCGCTGCTGCCTACTCTCCGAGTATGTTCCTCTGCCGGGTCTTACTGCACCCACGGGATGCACCCACGGGATGAGAAAGCTGACACAAATAACTTAAAAAAAAATTAATGACTGACTAACTTTCTTTAAAAGTAGAGTGAATATAGAGTCTTGAAGGGTAGGCAACATACTGGCACGGTGCCGGTATCTATAGGCGGCTTGTCAGCACGTCAGCTTGTTTGCCACCTACGGCATAAAAAAAACTTATAGGGGAGGCCTATGTCCAGAAGTGGACTTCATACGGCTGAGATGATAATGATGATATTATGGTAATTTTGTCCGACCCTGAAACCGGCTAAACCATTCCTCGAACATATCTAGACAGACACACATTTGCAAACGTTTCGCATTCTCCACATTCGCGGACGCGCGGCTGAATGTTTTACCTTCCATAGTTTATTACCTATTCAACGTCGGCCGTACAAATAAAATTGTATAATGCATAACCGAATGGCTAGTTTGATTTACGAGCCAGCGGCTGGTCCGGGAGTCATGCGTTGAATAACTAACGCATCTAGGGGCTATTCAAATGTCCTTAACCCCTCATGTACTTTTAGTTTGTATTTCCTTTGCGAATGCGAAACTATTTGTTATGTTTTGAGGAAGCTTTCTGAAGGAGTGGATTTTTCTTGCAAAAATTGCTCGGAAGGAAACTGACCATACATTTTACGGGTATTTATTATAAATATTTCTGTGAAATACAGTTTGTATGACTAACTAGCCGAAATAGCCCAGCGGATTAGGAAGTTGAAATGGCAATTGGCAGAGAACTTTAGCACGTAGAACTAATAGCCGATAGAGCTGTGAGATTTTCAGATGGAGATCACGAACCGACTATCGTAGCGTAGGACGTCAACCTACAAGGTGAACAGACGACCTAATAAAAATCGCAAGAAGACGCCTGATGCAAGCCGCTTACAAATTACAACCCGATGGATGGAAATCTATATAGGAAAGCATATATCCAGCAGCAGTGGACTTACTATGGTTGAGATGATGATGATGATTAGGTTGAAGAAATTTTTTACACTTCGATAACTGAAAGTTAGCTATAGTACTTATCAAAATTATCTGTCATTTAATAAAGACATTTTAGAAAAGTGATATGCTCATAGGGAACGCTGTGATGTATTAAAAGATGTATAGTGAGAGAGATAGACATATGGAGAGAATGAAAGGAGATTTAAAAAAAATAATACAATTTATAAGGCAAGTGTGAATGGTCAAGTCGGTAGGGTCGACCTAGGCGTACTTTTCATGAACAAATTGATGTAGTTCTAAGGGAAGGTCAGTTGAAAAGTACCTCTACAACCGACGAGCATGTATGAAAAACATGAAAGTGGATTAGCGAAAGTAGTATCTAAGGATCGTAGTCGGTGAAGATATATATATTTAGTCAAATAAGATATGTCATACTAGTAGGTAAAGTAGGTCGTAGTCATTGATTTAAAGAATAGGGGAGATAGGGTACGTTCTCTCAGCGCTTTCTCAATAACTGGGATGTGCAATTTAAAACAACAAAGATAGAAAGACGTACCTATGACCGAAGTGCGAACGAGACAACAATTAACTTTACTGACGTACGTGGACCTAATGGGCCCTAATTTGAACTCTTCATTTTCGAGAAGCCGAGTCGGCTTTCCCTTTTCTTTAAATCAATGGTCGTAGTAGGTAAAAGTTCACGCATATATTGTTCAATTTAGAGTTCGTGTTGTATGGTCCACGGTTCAAGCTTTCACTTGACCCTCACTGCGGTTGGTGGAAGGCCCAAAAGGATCGTGTACAAGGATTTGCTTTCAGCATAATATCTATTGTTTGTAGGTATAGACGAAATGGTCTTATATCATTTGTTATTTGGAATAATGTTAGCGAAATCACGTCGCGTATTTTGAAAGGAATATGTTTTCTCTTTTAGGGGTTCGTTCCTTAAGTAGAGACGGACAGCAAAGTGATCGTAGAAGGAACCCTAAAAGGATCACTTTGCTGTCCGTCTATCTGCCTGTCTAGCCGTCTGTCAAGTTGAAATACTTATAATTCAGGTCTACGGTTCCTTGCTGCGGCTGTAAAAAAATATCTTACACAACGTACTCAATCAAAACGGCTATATTCCCGCCATATTTCCATCATAGTGCCATCTTTGAACTCCAAAGAGTACTTCCTGTTGACTTAGAATCATGAAATTTCGCCAGAAACAAGGACATATTATAATATAGCACATTATGCACATGTATTGTAGAAAAATCCTTCCTCGTAATTCCGACTCAACTCTTTGCTATAACCAAATTATTGGACGTGCAAATCTATGTTTAACCTGTGGTTTAACATGAAAAGAAATTCGATCGCTTCTTCACAATTAAGGTGGTCGGGCCGACATCATTATTCCCATAAAACATTTATTGGTGTTTTATTTTAATAAATAACTTAAACTTAAACGTTATAAAGCATTTTATAAAATTAACGTTATAAAGGGTTTATCAAGTTATACTACAAAAAATACGCTTTGAAACGGCAAATAGGTATTAAATGCCTGCATTTATATAAATAAATAAAAAAAACCTGTTATCTATACTAATATTATAAAGAGAGAATCTTTGTTTTTTTGTTTTTTTGTTTGTAACGAATAGGCTCCGAAACTACTGGACCGATTTTAAAAATTCTTTCACTTATGGATAGCTTAATTCAGTGTGAGTGACATAGGCTATATGAGATTTTGAAAAATATTAGGGATCCGTAAGAAAACTGCAATATTGTGAACCAAGATGTCACATAATATAATTACCATATTCATAAATTTGCGTGCGCTGTGAAATCCATTGATGGTAGAATAATATAATGTACTAGGGGTTTGTAGTACTTATCAATATCTACAAAACAGTCCACGGAAATTTCATCCATCTATTATGGTTTAGTCACAATAATCGAAAAATACATAATATGAATGCGCTGTAATAAGTATTGGAGGTAGAATAAAATAATGTACTAGGGGTTTGTACTACTTACCTACAAACCTACAAAACAGTATACATAGATTATATTCATCTTTTTTGGTTTAGTCACAATAATCGAAAAAGTGACTATTTTTCATGCGGTGTGAAAACTATTGGTGGTAGAGTAAAGTAATGTACTAGGGGTTTGTAGTACTTATCAATACCTACAAAACAGTATACATAGATTATATCCATCTTTTTTGGTTTAGTCACAATAATCGAAGCAATGATTATTTTTCATGCGGTGTGAAAACTATTGGTGGTAGAGTAAAGTAATGTACTAGGGGATTGTAGAACTTATCAATACCTACAAAACAGTATACATAGATTAAATCCATCTTTTTTGGTTTAGTCACAATAATTGAAGCAGTGATTATTTTCATGCGGTGTGAAAACTATTGGTGGGGAAGTAATGTACTAGGGGTTTGTAGTACTTATCAATACCTACAAAACAGTATACATAGATTATATCCATCTTTTTTGGTTTAGTCACAATAATCGAAAAAGTGACTATTTTTCATGCGGTGTGAAAACTATTGGTGGTAGAGTAAAGTAATGTACTAGGGGTTTGTAGTAATTATTAATACCTACAAAACAGTATACATAGATTATATCCATCTTTTTTGGTTTAGTCACAATAATCGAAAAAGTGACTATTTTTCATGCGGTGTGAAAACTATTGGTAGTAGAGTAAAGTAATGTACTAGGGGTTTGTAGTAATTATCAATACCTACAAAACAGTATACATAGATTATATCCATCTTTTTTTGTTTAGTCACAATAATCGAAGCAGTGATTATTTTTCATGCGGTGTGAAAACTATTGGTGGTAGAGTAAAATAATGTACTAAGGGTTTGTAGTACTTATCAATACCTACAAAACAGTATACATAAATTATATCCATTTATTTTGGTTTAGTCACAATAATCGAAAGTCATTATATGCATGCGATGTGAAAAGTATTGGTGGTAGAATAAAGGAATGTACTAGGGGTTTGTAGTACTTATCAATAACTTCAAAATAGCCCACGATAAATTTATACATGGGTTAAGGTTTGGTCATTGTAACAGAAATAGTCATTAATTTGCGTGCGCTGCGTAAACCATTAGGGTTTTATCTATTAAAATACAATGTATCACGAATTTACTCCTGTTAAACGTTCACTATATCTACTTCTGCTACCCGTGCGAAGCCGGGGTGGGTCGCTAGTACAAAATAAAAAGAAATAAACTATGAATGTTGCAATACCAATAATTAGCTTTGATCTTAGAATCGTTGCACTATTAACTGGAGTACTTTCCAGCATGTGGATCACTGCAAAGCTATTAGTCAATAATGGTCTGACTACTAATAATGGTCTAGTCACATGATGGTACGTTAGTAGTACCAATATTTATTCTGTGCTGTTAGTGACAAACTATTTTGGGTATTCAATTTCATTCAGATGAAATTTGGTATAATGAATATCTAATGTACTCGTACTGCATTATGTTAATTGTTTTTAAGTATATGTAAGAAAATGTTGTAATGTCCAATTTGTGAGCCTATTAATAAAAAAAAAGTATTTTTGTTAAAAACATTGATTTGAATATCTGCTATTCATGTTACAGTAGCCCAAACACGTGTAAAAAAAACATGCTTTTTCCATTAAAAAAATTAGCGCCGAATACAAGCAGTAGAGGAGTAGCTATCGAAACGTTAATGTAATTAGAATAAACTAATCAGCTAATGGAGTAAGCCCAAGGTGCCATCTATGAAGATCGCAATCTGAGTACGTACTTATCCGAACGAAATTCTCTTAATTCATGCATGAATTACCCTCGCATGAGTACATAAGTTATTTTACAAAATTGCCGTGAGCGTTTATGAAGCTTTAGCAATATAAAATACGGTAAAGCAATAAATGCGGAGCTTTCTGATTGCATTATTTAGGTACCTGTGTACATTTTCCCGGTCTGAGTTTCTAAGTGCACATAAAAACGTGGGCAATCAACGGGCCAGATGTTTTTGCTGAGCACATAAACGCGAACAGCGTAAATTGACAATTAAGCCCGACTTTCGATACCTTTGGTATTGTGTAGTAAAATTTATCAGAGCTTTCAACTGAAGTAATATTAATTTAGTGATATAATTTTAATATGTGACTCCTGAATTGGCAACAATATATGTTTGGCCATACTACGAGCGTAGCGCGGTGGCAACGGCGGGCGCGAAAGTTCTATAGTGATATAAAATCTATGAAACCGCCTGTTCTATAGTGACGAAGGCGGGCGCCTAGCGCATTTTGCTTGAACGAACCAGCGAGCCTATTTTTCATATATTCCTATCCACTTGTTGTGGCCACACTACGGGCCTAGACAACAGGCAACCTAAAGCGCGGGTAGCGCGGATTTCAAACCTTTAAAGTCTTATTAAGCCTATCGAATCTTATTGAATTTAAAGAATTTTTTCTTCCATGGTTGGCAACACCTGAATTATGCCTGAATTATCGCTAGTGTGGCCATACCATAAGCCTAGCGCGGTGGCCTAAGGCGGGTTGAGCCACGCGCATTATGGCCATGCACTACTAACCTGTTGAAAAAAGCTGTTGGTATCTTAGTGTTTTAGGGGTTCCGTACCTTAAAAGGAAAAAAGGAACTTATAGGATCACTTTGTTGTCCACCTGTCTGTTTGTCTGTCTGTCCGTCTGTCAAGACACTTTTTAACGGGAACGCGTGGAGGTATCAAGTTGAAATTGATATCAACTACTTATGTCTGCGGTCCCTAGTGGCTGTAAAAAATCATACTTTTAAGTAAACGCAATCAAAAGTTATAGTCATTTTACTGCATATTTCCATATTTCGCGCAAGGAACTAATAGATGGCGCTGTATGTTCTTGGTATCTAGGTATGGAACTCTACACAATGCATACGAGTACATACGTATTCCTTAACAATTTATTTCACGAAATATAACTTATTTTCAGAAACATTTCAAGTGGTCAAAAACACTGGGACTACTCCAGCCTTAACGGGAAACCTGAGTGACGAAGAATTTAAAATTTCGGTTTTTGTAAAAACTATCGCCGTCGCTCTGCTCCTGAAAGTATGAGCTATGAATGTGTGTGTAAGAAGAATATTATTGCGACTTCGCGCGCATATTCATGTCAGTCGTAAAGTTTGTGACGCTTGTATTCAAATTAGGTAGGTACTTATCGTAGGTATTATTTTAGACTTTTGTTTTTATTCACATTCTCGTAAAGATGATTGCTTAAATTCATTAGCTACGTCTAGTATGAAATGGACCAGTGGTTGCAGTATTCAGACAGCGTTCACAAAATCGTGTCAACGAATCAACGAATGCGAGTTCGAATCCAGTCCCAGGAGTAATTTTTGCCCGGATATTTTTTTGTTAGGAACTTTTTTCTTCATTATCTGTATTTATATTATTGGGATATTAAATAATAAAAAAAAATTCTATAATATCACCCAGCGCTTAAAAATTCATATCAATGTGTATATTATCTTCGAAGGTAAGTATTGACTTTTTCAGTTCATCCTGTCAGTCTAGACGTTTGCTGAAAATATAACTTTTCATTGTAATATCTACCTAATAATAGTTCGCCTAAATAATTTTCGACCTGTGCTGTTGTTTACGGACTTGATTCTTTTGCTTAATATTTTAAATTTTTGAGACAATAAAATATTAAGCAAAAAGCAAGTGTTTATCAATTTCGATATGAATTCTAATTGTAACATTAGACTTGTCGGTGGGTAGATTGCGAAATGCATCACCTATAGATAAACACACGCCCCTAGAGCATTAGGTAGAAGGGATAGAAAAATTTCGCCGACGACTAGTACCTCCACGGTAGCTCGAGTGGTAGAGCGCCCACCATGGGTTGGTGCGGACGGTGCGTGGTTCAAATCCCGCCTGGGTGAAATTTTTCTTTCTTTATTCGTATTGATTCTTTTGCTTTAGTACTTACGGTTTTGGCTTGTTTGTATGAATTTCTTTCAGTATTTTGCTCTGAAAATGGGTAAAAGCAAAAGGGGCAGGACGTTTATTTTTGAACGCTCTACGAAAAATACACCATTTACGTATAAAACGGCAAATACATTTTGCGCCTTTGCCATCCGTTTGAGTATAGGTAATACGTACATACTTAATTATTTTGTGTTTTTCATCATGAAATTACGATAAAACGCAATTCAAATTTATTTCTTCAACCTAATGAGTGATGTTAGGGGTGAGCAGTTGATAGACATGTCGACCGCAAAAATTCGATCCGTTCGAACCGTTGATCGCTATCAACTACAAACTTTAAAACCATTTAGGTGGTGTTTGAGCCAATTATATGATCATGAGAACCCGGGTTTGATCCACAAGTCAGCCAAAAAGTGTAATTGGATTTTCTATTAGGGGTTTTCTGAATGACAGCTTGGACAGCTCTGAACCCAATAGATGACAATAGGTACGACTTCTACTACAAGAGATTTAAAATATTACTGGCAAAGTGTTAGAAAATTTCACTGAGTCTTCACCCATGAACGCAAATGCCGTAGCTTGCGATAATGCTCTTGAACCATCTCTTTTTTAAAGAAGTATCTACTCGTACAAGGCCAATAATGATTATGATGATAAAGTAATACATTTTAATACAATTACATATTATATAATATTTATTAACAAATTACCTACATAACAGTATAGAAGACAATGAAAGATCACCATAAAAACAAGTGCTATGCACTAGACATCTCAACATTAGGTTCTCCGAAGGTCTAACTGAACGAGAATGGGCCATATGAAGATTGATATTATAGTTGAATTGCATTTAAATCGATATTGTTACATACTATTAGTCTTCTATTTCTTCGTAAGAAGTATTGGTTTAAACTCGTTTTCTATGAACATCACTAGGATTTTTCAAAATACTATGTCTATGAGTCCCTTCCCTAGTTGTATAAGTGTGAGTGGAAACCCCCCCTCACCGCCTGCCGCACGCCGTAGAACGCGAAAGGGACAACTGCAGCTCAAAGCGATTATAACTACGAAAAAATGACGAAATCGATGTTTTGTATTCCCGTGTTCCCTCCGAGAATAATTAGTTTTATCCATAAATTTATATCTTGAAAATTAGGAAATAGATTAGGCTATGTCCCTGTTATTTTATTTTTTTTCCTTAACTCTTCATTTTTTTCTAGTGAACGTCTAATTGCGCGAGTAAAACTGGGACAGTTTTTCATGTTTTTAAAGGGTCATATTTCATTTAATAATGAGTTTGTAGAAAAATGAAAATAACAGGGACATGCTCACTGAAGACCTAGATTTTATAAAAAAAAAACCATTGCTCTGACGCAATTATCTAGGGAGGAAACACGGGAATACGTTTGTATGGAAAAATCACCCCTAATGTATCCTCTTTAGTTCTATATTTGTTACTCTTGAAATGTTACTATCCTGCGTGGTTTGTTTAATCTTATCCATTTACTGAAAACCTGAAATCCAAGCATGAATAGGTAACCAAGTGATTTTATAGCCAATCTAAAGTTATTGTTGTACAGCTATTAAACTTTATTACCGATTTATATTTCTTTGACATCACAGATTTCGTTATGTTTATCTCTTTATGAGTTTGTGAACAGTTGGAGTAATCGTTCTTTGATAGCGGCTATTTATTTGGGGTCCGTAAAGTGCCGATAAACCGTAATGACGATCCAAGAATGCGTTAAATAATGTTAGTGGGGTTTTTGCTACGCATTAGATATTAGAATTTGATAGCCTCTGTATGACAGCGGGGTACGATGAAAGAAAAATATATATTATTATAATTTTTAAATAGTTAAGTACTTATAATATACTCAATAATATAATATAATATATTTATTCAATATCTAGATATTCATATCACCAAATATTTTCAATATAAAAAATACAATTTCATTGAGACCACAGTAAATAGATATATATAGAAATAATTATCGAACCATGATAACTTGTTCACGTTCTAATTATAATTGGCCTTATCGCTTTGAGCGATCTCTTTCGGGCAGCTTTCTACTAGCCTTTAAACGGATTGTATTTTAATATTAATATATCGCATAAAATAAATGTGTTATACATAAATAAATTATAATACATATAAACATAACATAGTATGACTACAACACTCATAAACATACAAACATACATATCTATATCAAGAATAGTAACTATTATTATCAGATATGTTAGCACTAAAATTGCGACAAATTGTAGTCCTAACATATACAGGTTCAACTTAAAAAAAAAAAAACTTATTGGTCAACAATAATTGATGAAATTATAAAATAAAATAAATCGAATATAAGACACGGAGATAACATTACACTTTTTCCCAAAGGGGTAGGAAGAGATGTACTCAGGACTCGGTCCCATAGTAGGTACATCCATACGTCGCCAGTTATGTTTTAGGCCCCATGTAATAAGGGGCGAGCTTATTGCCATCTACTGGGCACAGTTCTAGACTCGAGGCTGTTATTTAAAAAAATCCTAATGGAAAAATCCAATAGTACTTTTAATTTGACCTGGGGATCGAACTCGGGACCATATTATATTTTTCCCAAAATATGATATTTCTTTTCAATATTATACCTACTTCTATATATACCGTTACTTACAGATATAGAGTTATACTCTATCCAAATGGAAGGTGAAAGCATAGTAAAGTTCCAAACACTGCGTTGAGTACGAAATGAAAACTAATGATAGCGGTCGCAGTTTCGTAGATTACATTTCTGACAGCAAGCCCAGTTACCGTGCCTACCGCTTAATTAAAACAAAATGGTCATGTGGCTTTAAGGCTTTTGTTTTTCTGTAATATCTTAAATTATTTTACAAGCACTACCTACAAAGTCAGTAAACAAAAGTCAGCGCGTTGACAGTTCTGACTAATGTTGGGTGAAAGTGGAAGAAGCGAAAGTAGTAATAGGCTTGTTTAACTAAATTTGAAAAATTGGTTAATACATTATCTTACTATCTATTATACCCTAAAAACTTATTATTTTTGAAAAATTCGATCATTTATATTGTGTATTTTTGGTTTTAAAAAATCAATTTGAATTTACCGCAAAAACGCTTCAGACTGTCATGGCGTTTTGAATGACGTCACGCCGTGGCAAACACAACAAAGGAATCGTGTGTTTTTATGGGAGTTGTTAGTTTTCTCTAATTAAAAATGAATTCCTCTTATTACAAGAACTGTGTAGCGCCCCAGTGTAAAAGTACGACTATAAAAACGCCAAACAAATTATTCATTTATGTTCCAAACAATAAACATATACGAAAAAAGTGACTAAACCTTGCGAGGAGAGATGATGTTAATAGTTTATCTGCAGTTTCGAGACTGTATTTTTGTGAAGATCATTTTGATGCTTACATCAAATGTGACTTATCACACAATCAACATATTTACAATTTTAAAACAAAAATAATGAATCATTATTATTCAAGTTTTAATTTACGAGTAAAGGTTATGTTATGTTGTTATCAGGTAGAATTTTAATTTAGTGTTATATTTATTATAATTAACCAACATTCTTTTCTTATTCTAGTTGCCAAATGAAATGGTTAATTATATGGAGTATCATGTTACGGGAACAGTAGCACAAGTGCGCATGAAACCAGGCTGTACTCCAATTTGAATGTCATAAAGACCGAATAAAACGGACATGTAGCACTACAGAAAGTCCATATATGTTAAAGAAACAGAGAATGATGACAATCGCAGTGTCTGAATGATTCACAGGAAATTTGTACACCACCTAAAAACCAATGTCCGGCAACTTACATTAAGTATGACAAACTCTACGAAACAAATAATACTGTTTATGTTTATAATAAGTCAATGAACATGTATTATATAAGTTACACATATTCATACTTACACAGAGGTTTTAACATTGCGGAATTCCGATGAGCAAAAGTCAGTATTTGATGCGAAAAAATTGCCGAGTATGACGGCGTCAATTCTGGGTAAATTCGTACTATTTGCTTTAATAAATTCTGATTCCATAGCGAAATATATTTGTCTTTCAAGAAATAACTGAAAACCACTATGTTAATTTGTCAAAAATAGCTAAAAAACGAAAAACTAATTAAATAACTTGCTCTGTTTTATGGAAACGTCAACAACAACAATGATGTTTGCCACGGTGTGACGTCACGCTTTCTGATTGGTGTTTAATATCACGTGATCGTATGCCTAGATTTACGGAATTTATTTTTTGAAAATATTATTAATATTTATTTCGTTTTATAAATCATTTAGTTTTTTAGTATTTCTACATCTTAGTTAATAATCAGAAACAACCGTGCATCCGATTTATTTATAGTGGACACAACCCTATTGGAGACAAATAGTATCTACCTGCCCCTACGGAAACAAGGCGTGAATGTATGTAGGTAAGTATCATTTTGTAGAAATTATGTACATATCCAGTTGTTGGTAAGAGGAAACCTACAGAAACCTAGATGAATAATTTATTCAGATGGACCCCACAGTTAGATGCTGTACAAGTAAGTCTATAGCGAACTTAAGCCCTACAGTGAAGTCTGCCCAAAAGGCATACAATATCAGCATGAACTCAATCTCCCACAACGGTCATAATATTGGAGTGATAATATTATACTAATACAATATAAGCCTTCTTTAACTGAAGCAGCCTAGGAAATAATAACATAACATAACATACATTCACGCCTTTTTCCCGAAGGGGTAGGCAGAAGTGTACCCAGGACTCAGTCCCATAGTAGATACACCCACATTTCGCCAGTATGTTATTGGTCCCATGTAATAGGGGGCGAGCCTATTGCCATATACCGGGCACAGTTCCAGACTCTAGGCAGATATTGAGATAATTCCTAATGGAAAAATCCAATATTTAACACTATGACTGACCTGGGGATCAAACCCGGGACCTCTTGATTGGCAGTCGAGCATGCGGCCACTACGCCACCGAGGCAGTCAGGAAATAATAATTATAAAATATTAAATGGCTCACTGACTGACATGAGACATGCAACGTCCCAAACATGAAAGATCCCAAACCACTGACACCTAGAAACTTGAAATTTGGAATGTAGGTTTTTTTCATTGTATGGACGTGTGTTAAGAAAGGATTTTTGAAAATTCACATTCTAAGGAGTGCCAAAAAGAGCGTCAAAGTTTTGGTATAAAACTCCTATATTTCATAAATTTGCGAGCGGGCAAAGCCGCTTTGTTTACACTAGTTATATTATATGGTGGAACAACTTAATAAATGAGGATTGAGAACTCAAACAAATTTAATTACTGGACCTGGGATAGATGAAAAAAAAGTTCATTTTTACCCTATACCAATAAAGAAACCGTTATTCCAAAACCAATAGTTTTTATTTTATTTCGATACGATAAGTATTTAAAAAGTTATTGTACATAATTAATTTGCTTAACACTTCGCTGGCCGCGTGACGTCATCGTATCCGACAGACTAGTGAGAAAATGCAATCCGATGACGTCACGCCGCGGTATTCTGGCGCATTGTGACTGTCACAATGAAATAGCGTCTGGTAATTTGTACGAATCTTGTGAAGTATTTTAGAGCCAACAAAAAAAACATATTTTAAGTTCAAATGATATAAATATAAATACCGTTCCCAAACCCATTAGGCTTTAAACACTTTTGAACATAAATTGAGCTACTGCTACCAAAAGAGGTAATGAGTCTGCAATGCGTTCGGTAAGATACATCTATAAGACCCTTTTAAAAAGTAAGTACTTATTAAAGTTAACATCTAGGCGTTGATAGTTTATTACAGGTATGTGTATAAGCCTATTGGGTGAGAGATGAAGCAATTTGCACCACCATTCAAATAAATGCCCTCCTTGACCCGGACAAAGTACTCGTTAGGTATTTACAGTTCGCGGGAACAGCAGATGTTTACTTCCACGAAAAAACCAGAATTGTGCTAACGATACTCCAAGGAAGATACAAATACTGCAAGAAATATTTATGGAGGTTTTTCGGAATGAAATCCCCGAGGGCGGCGGGACGCAGCCTGAAGAAAATAGGGGAAAACACGTTTCAAATCCCTCGCCACGTATAACTCTTAATACAAGGATTATAGAATGGCTTCTTAAGTCTTGGGTGCTAAAAGAAAGATAACAAGCAATTACCGCACGGTGATAAAAATAAATAACTACTTATTTTGAAAACAGGATGGTCTTTTTGCATCATTAAGGGACTTTGTGTAGCTTTATTTTAACGAATGCCGTAAGTTATCGGTTTAAGCTTTAGGAACCGCATTTGCCATTTTATTTTGCAAAACGTTAAAAATAAACCCACAATAAATATTAAATTTATTTTTAAATATAGCCTATGCGGTAATAATAATATTCATCAAATCTATGTAGTTTTTATTTTGTAAATTAATATCAAACTCCACCTTAAAAATGTTTAATCATACAAACGAGTACTATTAAAGCTAAGATCACCTCGGATGCGGTACTTACATCGCTTTTTTGCTCACCTGGGTCTCGTAAATATAACGGACGACCATAAAATGCATTAGTAAAGTCTTGCCTTTGAATAATGCTTGCTCCTTATTTCTTACCTGTACAGAATAGCCCCAGATACGAGCATGTATGTTAGATGTTATAATGTTTTCGTGTGTTGAAGAAATAATTTATAAAATAAAGGAAGGTATGACTATAAGCACAGTAACATCATTTTCAATAGTAGCTCGTAAAGTGCATCGTTAACGCAATGCATATAAGTTCAAAACGCAGCTTATTATTACGCACTAGTGGTTTTAGCTTGCATTACCCCCACCAGCGTTATTTTTTTTTAATCTGCGCACTTTTATATGTCTTAAGCTAATGTATATTTCCGTGTTATTAATAAACTATTTTAAGTTATTATACTTAATGTGATGAATCAATCATCAATCGGCGCTCAGCTGTAGGTTCACACTCGCCTACGCCCCGCACGTGCACAATGACCAACTTAGCACAGTTGTACCATTGTATCATAATGTACTATTTTAAACGACTAAAAGAAGGTTAACATAAAAACTACTTAGTACGTCTCTATTTTTTGATGAACTATATCTACACTAATTAACCAATACTTGCAGCGCTTGGCAGGCAGGTTGGCGCGCGTAGTTTGATGGTTTTATGCATAGGACGCTGCTGCCCGTTCTCTGGATCTGATAATACTTGGCCGGTACGACAACTACGAGTAGAGAAGGTGCAGATGGGGGTACTATTCTAAAGCCGGTAACCCCACGGCCACTAATTAATTAAAAACAACATGTAATTGTTTTAAAATCTAATGATAATCTGTATAAAAGCTACTCGTAAAGCCGCTATCGAACGTGTTTCAAATTGTCATTAGAGAAAGTCGTAAACTGACTCATGAGTGTTACTAATTAACTAATGGCCCTCGAGAGGCGCATCGCGAAAGGTTCACTAATTAATTAATTACCATTCCGACCTCCGATAACTTTGATACAAATTTTTAAATATTTTTACATTCGACTTAATGCAAATACAATCTGGTTTGTTGTTTAAATGGCTAGGGGAATTTTAATATTTCTCGACGTTCATAAAACTGTTGAGAGTAACACAATAATTGATTAATATGCATATTCCACGAGTATGACTGCCTCGGTAGCGTAGTGGGCATAAGCTCGACTGCCAATCATGAGGTCCCGGGTTCGATCCCCAGGTCAGGCAAAGTGATATTTGGATTTTTCCATTAGAAATTATCTTGGTGACTAGCCCCTTATTGCATGGGACTACTAACATACTGGCGAAATGTGGGTGTATTTACTATGGGACTAAGTCCTGGGTCCTCTGCCAAGCCCTTCAGGAAAAAGGGCGTAATTGTATTATTTTGACGATAAAAAGAAATTCTAAAGAGTTTACAAATGTAATTACAAATGAAATAATATAGTTGATATTATGATAATAATATAATAATATTTGATAATGTTTAAGATAAAATATACTTACACACAAATACACAAACACGCAACAACATAGGTATCAACGTATTTATTACTCAGGTTAAAATAAATGTCAACTGATAAGGTATTAGCTATTGATAAATTCAGTCTATTGGTAAGTCTATTGGTACAAAAATTATAAATATTATTGAATAGTTACTGTTGATAATAAAAATTAGTATGTTTATTCCATATAATTTGATAGATTTATAGGTGATACATTTACTTTATTTTTCCATAGCTTTAAAAAAATATAAATCAACACTGAAAGAACTTTAAAATGCATTTGACCATTTGATTATATTAGATTTATATTGTTATTAAAAATCAAATAACTCCTATCACCTAAGTCTCTAAGTGTATATATACTCCTATATTAACGACATTATCTATTGAGATTAGCATAGTTATTAGCATAATTAGATAGGTTAGTTTACGCTGGAGTGCCTTGCAAATATACTTCACGACAAACTTCTCAAGAGAATGCTCTACTTAGATGTAGGTATATTATATTTACGTTACATATTTTGATGTTTCCCAGTGTATATCAATGTTTAACTAAACATTAAAACACAAATGGGCGGGAGCGAGTCGCACGCCGATAGGTTGGTTTCAAGTACAAAAAAACGCACCCGCCCCGCGCGTGTGTGTTCAAATACAAGGAATGCAACAGACTTGGCCCGTCCTGCGTTGACGTGTGAAGAAACCTTTAAGCCTGATAAAAATGCTGAACTATACCATTTCTAGGTAGACTCTTGACTCATTAAACCAACGAACCAATCATGAATCAAACGTATCTGCAGGTTTTAAGCTTTCATACAGCAGATACTGAAACGTGATTTGAAAAATATGCGCTCAGAATATTTTATGAAAATGTACACTTTTATTAGTTAGTAACAGAAAAATCCGAAGCCTGTAAAATATTTGCGATGAATAAAAATTTATTGGGAATCTGCTCGGAAAATATTTGAAGAAGTTGGATTGAGGAAGTGACGACATTGTTATTATCGCCTCAATCCAGATCCTGCTATGAAACAATCTTTGGCATTCCCGTTCCAATCCGATGCTCAGCAGTAAAATATCTGTTATGATTTCCATCGACGACTTTCATCCTTCGATATTATTATTCGAGCTATTTTACGACGGAATTGAAATGGAAAAGCGTTCTCTACATAGCGAAATGAAAATAATTGTGCAAGTGGCGCTATTGTGTTTCATTCAACATAAAGTGAAGAAACGTAGCTAGGTATACTCGACCGGGAAAATAATTTTTCAAGGCGAAACAATTGGCCGTAGTTTAAAAACTGCTTGGTCCCTACTCAAGAGGACGTAAGCGAAAATTTTCAGCATTTTGCGGCGAATTTTTTGTCGTACTTACTCTTAAAACAAAGCTTAATGACCCGCACGGCACGCATTTGTTCGTGAACAATCCGAATAGGCCATTTTTCATGCGGAACAATTGAAGGCGGTGCTCCGACACAATTGGCAGAGTATTTTGTCAAGCGGTTGTCGCACACCGGCCCGCTTATTACGAACGCAACAGAAGTGTGGAAAGCGTTTAAATTGCTAAATGTCTGCTGTCAAACGTCATTTTTTGTATACCTTTTGACAGCAGACATTAAGCAATTAAACGCTTTCCACACTTCTGTTGCGTCCGTAATACGGGGGCGGGACTCGAGAGAATGACATAATAAGTGCACTCAATACTACCATACTGCGCGCGTTACATCCACATAACTATCGGCGCGACACAACAAGCAAACCTTTTAAGTTTACTTCACAGCAAACAATACATCTCGGTTAAACCGCTTCTATTTCTAGCGAAGGCTTCGTTTAAAGCTCTTTGATTCAGCGTCCGAAACATGCAATAAAACAAATCATTATTTGTTTATGTTATTAATCACCTGACGAAGTGTAGCGCTCTTTCCGATAGACCATAAAATCTCAGCTCTTATGATTTCATGGCAGCTGGAGGCAGTGCGGTGGAATTTTTCGTTTTATTTTATGATGGCGCGCACTGTCGCGGAGAAATATTGGCTCAGCGGAATAGCTCGTAAAGAAAGCCGTTTTCTTTCCACGGGGTTACGCACCGCAACTACAACGCCACCTTTTGCTTACATTTTATTTTTAGGCCTTACCCCGAATTTATGTCCGCTACATTGGGGTTCTAATTAATTTCGCGAAGCATCTGTCAACAAATCTATTGATAAAGGAAGTTATAGTAATAAGTAATAGGCAAAACAGCAGCGAATCCATAAACATTATAACTTCTAACCGAAGCCGTATAGAATACTTAAGTAAGTATAGTGAAAGGTATCAGATTACACTCACGTAGTTTTTCAATGGAGCATCACGGGCGATCAACTGCGGGATCGCGGGACTGCGCCCATTTCGCCGGCTCACCTCACCCGTCCTTTTTGCTCGCACATCATTATTCAAGTTAAGTGGACGGGACCGGTCAGGTTACCGGATGAGTAACAAAAATTCAGGGGTTGCGTGTTACACAAATCGGTATACGCCAAGTGAAAGGTTAACAAGATGGATTGTGACGCGGGATGATGTTTTTGTCAGAAATTTCTACAATTAATATAAATAATATATATATGGGACAACTTCCACATTCCACACATGATCGTCTGGTCCCAAACTAGGCTAGAAGCCTATACTATAGTAACCAAATGACTGATATACATACTTATATAAGCTGTAATACGTAGAGTAATACGTAGAGTAGCTGTAATACCCAGACACTGATCAAACAGGCAAGTTCATGCACACAAAATGTTTGACCTGGCCGGGGATCGAACCCGGGACCTGCAGCACAGAAAGCAGATTTACTGCCATCTGAGCCAATTAATCTGTGTCAATTTAATATTATTATCATCATCATCATCATCATCTCAGCCATAGGACGTCCAATGGTAAACATAGGCCTCCCCAATAGATTTCCATTTAGACCGGTTGTAAGCGGCCTGCATCCAGCATGATCCTGCTATCTATATCAGATCGTCTGTCCACCTTGTGGGTGGACGTCCTATACGTTACGCTTGCCGGTCCGTGGTATCCATTCGACGAACGAAAGTTATCGACATAGCCCAGCGGATTAGTAAAGTGAAGTGGCAATGGGCAGGGCACATAGCACGTAGAACTGATGGCCGATGGGGCTGCAAAGTTCTCGAATGTAGACCATGGACCGGCAAGCGCAGCGTAGGACGTCCACCCACAAGGTGGACAGACGATCTGATTAAGATGGCAGGGACACGGTGGAGGCGGGCCGCTTACAACCGGACTGAATGGAAATCTATGGGGGAGGCCTATGTTCAGCAGTGGACGTCTTATGGCTGAAATGATGATGATAATAATGATAATTAGAGGCTTTTATTACATTGTGAATTGTATATTCATGTATCACTTTTTAAATATAATATAACATTTTTATTCATAATGAATTATTCTTAATCATTAGACACCCTATTGAATGTGCTCTACAAAATTATAATTGATTATAGATACAATTAAAACTACAATCACTAATTCCTATTAAGACCGAAATAATATCATTAGGCGGGTATATACTATGTACTACTAATGGCTTTAAAAGAATCAAACTAGGTTTAATAGAGTCATAAACGAATAAAAAAACGTCATTCCTACGGCATTTAAAACTCGTTTAAAAAAGCTTCGCAACTTCGTTTTGAAAAGGCAGAAGTCATTATGTGTACCTACAGTACCTACCACAGACAACTCAACCTAAAGACCTTTTTGGGGGTATGCTTTCTACAAGATTATGCAGTCACGCTGCATTACAGGCATCTTTTACTTGTTATTCGATTCCTAGACATGCCACGAACTAGGTATCAGGTATGACATGTTTAAAGTATGATCGATCCAATAAAAGCTACCGCCACCGCAACTTGCCACATTTCGGAATTTGTTTTTTTTATACTCAAATTCATGACTGCCTCGGTGGCGTAGTGGGCGCATGCTCGACTGCCAATCAAGGGGTCCTGGGTTCGATCCCCAGGTCAGGCAAAAGTGTTAAATATTGGATTTTTCCATTAGGAATTATCTCAATAGCTGGCTGGAGTTTGGAACTGTGCCCGGTAGATGGCAATAGGCTCGCCCCCTATTACATGGGACCAATAACATACTGGCGAAATGTGGGTGTATATAATATACTATGGGACTGAGTCCTGGGTACACCTCTGCCTACCCCTTCGGGAAAAAGGCGTGAATGTATGTTATTCATGCATAGAAAACGGGGTCTATAGATTGAGCTATCTGTGTTACCTACACAGTACATAGTTCGGATTGATACCAATAAATTCGGTTCCACGGCGAAGGTTTATTCGTTTACGTAAACTTTGAGATTGGCTCTAACAAGGCTAGGGGAGGCGGGAGCTCCGGTGATTTCTACTCTTAAAATCCAATTTAAATGCATTCCTCTGTGGCACAGAAGCCCGCCGATACGCTCTTGGGGCCAATTAACTTATTCATCCTTAACATTTCATTGCTGAACTTTGATACTGCTTTATACTGATGGTTGGTTTTAAACTTTGTAATAAGGTCAAGTGTGTGGATGATATCTATTATAGCTGGTACGAGTATTTCGCTACCATTAACGTAATTATTTTTTTAATGAGAGGGATAAGTATACAGGTCGAATTTTTTCTCATGAGGATAATGAATGAAGACTCATTTCTGACGAGGAAAATTATTTTTTCAAAAATGTACCTAATGATGCAGTTTTTGTTATTAGCAAAATCAGTTTTATCATTCCTTTCAGCATTTTTTGAAATTCGCCGTTGTTTCGGAGATTTTGGGGATGATATAAAAAAAGGTCATTTTGTACCTATAGTACCTATCTCTGTACAGAAAGTATCTATCTTGTATCTCAGCATATTATCTACCATATTATATATTATATACTAATACATAATATACTATAGGATATTTACATAGATTTCAATTAGATCCTTGTACCAGTTTATCGGGTATACCGACTTTTCATAAGTACTAAGTTAAAGGTCTTTTAGGGAGTTCGCCGTAATAGCTATTCATAAAACTCTGCCAAACTTATTTAGAATGCAATTTCAAAGAGTCTAATAGAAACGCTCGCCAAGAATTGTTGCAAAGTGTAATGGGTTCAGGTAAAATTAACGCAGAAAAATAGGAAAAGTTAGAACGAGTTTCTACGATGGTTTTTTGCTTTCGCCAAGTAGCGACCTGTGATTGTAAACTGGTGAATTTATAATGCTATTTTCGAACTCCACTTCATCGGGAAGTTTTGCTCTGGTCCATAATTTAACTTGCAAGTACACTGCGTTCAGTCCAGAAAGCAAATTTGTTACTTAATAAAACAACTCGATTTTTCATCTTAAACCCTAAAAAAACAACCTAGATTTATATATGTTTAAAAACGAACCTAAATCCAAAGTATTTACCTCACACCTGGCCTGGTCTGTCTGTATAAACTTATTTTAAGTGTGTACAAGGGGTAGGTTTTTGTAAAACCCGCAATCGAGTTAAGAAAAAAACACGTTCCTCTTCCAAACATCTTTTCGGACCCTATTTATTTGAAAGGAAAGCGATGAGTCAAGCAGATTTGCAAGATATCTGGACGCTTTCTGTGGATTACTTTGCAAGTCTTGTATAGGAGAGGTATCATCACTACTTAAGGATATTAAAACCCTTCCTATTTGTATAAGGAGCTTGTTTTATCGCTGACTGCGGATCGTTTATCGTGTAATCCTGGTACCTACCATTGGATGGGGTTTGTTGGAAAATTATACTATTAGGTATTGTAAAGATCAAAGAGATCCTATTCTCCTATTGCTTATCAAATTGCATAAGAATTATTATATTATTTTTGAGAAATAAACTATTTATTATTATGTATTGTTAGTACAAATAACTTATCAAAAGCAGTCCTTTTGATAAAATTTCATGATTTTATAGGCTAAGCGGTTTATTAAGCTATTCGCTTGAAATACAATATGGAAAGAAATATTTCAATCACGAGCGGGTCTTAAACCCGCACCTTCCGCACAATCCGCGTGGCGTGGCACTCAACTAATTGAGCTACCATGGAGGTACTAGTCATCGCCACAAATTTTCTATCCTACCTACTAACTGTCGTTAGGGGCGTGAGTATATTAAATTTATAAGTGACGTAGTTTAGTACGGAAGGTGCGGGATCAAGTACCGCACGTGGTGAAATTTTTCTTCCTATATAAGTATTGCAGTCCTTTTGAGCTATACATTTTTAGTTTAAGGAGACATTAAGGCTGAGTTGCACCAGCTAACTTTAATTCTATTAATATTATAAATGCGAAAGTTTGTGAGGATGGATGGATGTTTGTTACTCTTTCACGCCAAAACTACTTAACCGATTAGGCTGAAATATGGAACCGACCCTCATAATATCTATGGTTAAACTAGTATTACGCGTTTCATGTTTAGAGATATCAGATCATCAGAGATATCGGAGATAGGGTCGGTTAAGCTTTAGCTGATGAGAAAAAAAAGCCGGTGCAATTCAGCCTTAGGAAGTCACAATTTTTTTATTGCTGAGCAACGTATTTCGTGCTATATAAATAATATAAGTATTATGTAAGTAGTAGGTATTTTCTGGAAAAAAAACCGGTGCAATTCGGCCTTAGGAAGTCACAAATGTTTTATTGTTGAGCAACGTATTTCGTGCTATATAAATAATAAGTATTATTTAAGTAGTAGGTATTTTCTGGAAAAAAAGCCGGTGCAATTCAGCCTTAGGAAGTCAAAAATGTTTTATTTCTGAGCAACGTATTTCGTGCTATATAAATAATATAAGTATTATGTAAGTAGTAGGTATTTTCTGGAAAAAAAGCCGGTGCAATTCAGCCTTAGGAAGTCACAAATGTTTTATTTCTGAGCAAGGTATTTCGTGCTATATAAATAATAAGTATTATGTAAGTACTTAGTAGGTATTTTCTGGTACTTGTTTACGAAATGATTGCTTGAATGGCTATCAGAATGACCTTTGATTATTATAGCTCTAAGATTTAATGAAGCCGAATATAGTTTGGTACAAAACATCTCATTCGGTGCAAACAAACGGAGTAGGTCAGTACATTACGTAAGTTAACTCTATGTAAGAATTTCATTTAATCAAATTTAACTATTATAATGATTTTATGCATTATTGATATAAGATGTATAATATGACTATTTACAATAATATTATTATTTTTTAACTTATAATGATTTCTATATACTTAGTAACTTCGCACATAATATATCTCTGAATAAGTGTAAAATATTTATGAAAATACACGTACTGTATTTCAAAAGATTGCGATATTTTCGAATAGGTACTTCGATTTTGATGCGGTTCTATTCAAGCATGAGGTACTTCTTATAACATCAGCTATCTGTCAGTCAAAGTCCAATTAAAATAAGTTCAGTCGTTTCAGAGATGAGCCCAAATAGAAAGGTTTTTTTACACGAAACCCGAAAAGTTTATCAAAAAAGGTATCCTATACTCAGCGTTGGAACATCAGCTATCTGACAGTAAATGTACCATTACAATCGATCCAGCCATCCCGGAGATTAGTGGCAATATACAAAATACAGACAGGCAAAAAAATATTATGAGCATCGATTTTTTTTTTTTCAATTAAATTTAATTATTGCCCAATCATGAGATAGTACAACAGATGGAGATAAAATACAATGCTGGTAATCATGATACCCGTTTGGGGGTTGCAATGAGCGAACAAAAAAAAAAAATATCGTTATTTATTCATTATGTTTGATTTTAATATAAAGCATTTCTATTATATCTTTGATATTTTTTTTTTTTTATGATAATGAGTAACAAGACGAGCAAATCAGGTGCCTGATGGTAAGCATCATGATTGCCTTTATCAGACATAGTGCCACCCAGTTTTTTAATATTCAGAATTCTGCGTGGCACTGCACTGCGCCTGTCACCCCGAGATATTAGTTGTTGAAACTTGTCATGCCTAGTAATTTCACTGGTAACGTTGCCCTTCAGACCGTAACACAGTAATGTTTGCACATTACTGCTTGGTGGATGAATAACTGGCAAAGGTGTGGTAATTCCCTAGGCGGCCCCCTGCAAAAGAGGCCTACCACTACATCTTTATTGGATTTATTTATTTATTCATTAGAATCTAGCATGTCCATTGTATTTCCAGTATGTTGGCGACGCTTAAAGACCCTCACTTCACTCCCCTTTTGAAGTTTTTTTTTTAAAAACACTGTTTGGCTGATATGGGCAATCATGATGCTTACCCTCAGGCACCTGATTTGCTCGGCTTTTCACTCACTATCATAAAAAAGAAAAAAGGTTTTCTTGTAATTTTAATATTACAAACAGACACTTCAATGTTATTTATTTGTTGATGGTACTTGGAGCAAAACGTCGCTAATTATATAAGTAATATTGTTAAATTTTATTATAAAGTAATCTAAATCTAAATGATTATTTTATACAGCTTTTTCATGATTTTCAGATACCATGGCGTTGAACAAGAGTCTGTTGATTCTTCTGATTGTCGTGTCCATCCTAGCGATAAGTCACGGAAGATCATGCTTGTAAGAATATACTTAATAGTAATTATTATAACAGTAATATTATAATACATTTCAATACATACTATAGTAGTGATTTATTTTCAAAGCACACACACACACACACACACAGAATACAAGCATATTGTAAGTGTCAAGTAGCAAAAAAACGCCAATAAAAGTTTTGTAAGTATAACTATGCCAAGATGACTTGGAATAACAATTTGAAGATTTAATTCAATTTGACTTGGATATAACAAAGAAAAATATAATTACAAATGTATAGAAGGTAATCAATAAAATACTATAGGTGTTTTATTTTTAAAAGGTGTTCTTTTGAGAATTATCGACCAACGAGAATTATGAAAAATGCTGAAAGTACTCATGTGACTAATTATAATGATTACTAAAACTGCGTATTATTTTTATTTTCAGGCCCAAATGCGAGGATATCGAGGTAATAAATTTTATTTTTAATATATAATTGTGAATAATAATTGACTCGGTTGTCAGCCACTTGCATCCGCTTACCAAAGTGCTAGATGGAAATATTATATGGAAGAAGCCTAAGCCCTGCAATGGCCGTCTTATGGCTGAAAGATGATGAATTAAATTTAGTCTAGTCATAAAGCCTTGTGTTTATGCATATTTTAATATTAATGACCTAGAAAAGTAGGCGGACGGAATCTTCAAAAATAAAAAGTGAAGCACCATAGTAAGCCCGCTCGCATACTTGTTCGGGGACCTTGAGTGGACGGAAAGGATTTTTGTGCTAAAAACGTGCAAAACTAGCAAATACGCAGAAATTATGGTGATACAAAATACAAAAATACAAATACAAAAAAATTATTTAGACAACAATTTGTTTTAAAAAAAAAATACTGGTGTTTTCTGCACTAGGGCTGGCCTGTATCGCGGGGAGCCTTACAGTTAATCGAAAACTATATTTGTTACAAATTACCTAAATAATTAATTAATTATTATGATTGTTATTAATTATTGTTATTATTTATTGAAAAAGTTCATTTAATGAAAGGTTCATTTAAGTTAATGTACGAGTAGTACAAATATGAAATCGTTGAATGCATATTAGTAATGCTCATTGATATAAAGAAAAGGGGAGATAAGGTAATGGCGTCTCGAAAATGGCAAGCTCAAATTAGGTCCACGTACGTCAGTAAAATTAATTGTTGTCTCGTTCGCACTTAGGTCTTAGATACGTCTTTCTATCTTTGTTGTTTCAAATTGCACGTGTCAGTTGTTGAGTAAACGCTGAGAGAATGTACCCTATCGCCCCTTTCTTTTATATCAATGGTATTGCTACGATATTTTATTATGTTTCAAGAAACCGTTATCTCTGCAAGTAATATTTAGTAGAGGCCCAGTTATAAGCATTATTTTAATTGTTTGCCAAGGCCGGCGCAATTAATATACCCAGGATAATTTGAATATAGCGCGACTTTGCAATTATTGGGACTGTAATGTTTATATGTTTTTCATGATCACTGCGATCGATGTACGATTTATCATGTCATGAAACAATGAATAAAAAATTAACCCTATTAAAAATGTCAAAAAATGTATGATGTCAAAACGATAAAATAAAATGTGATATTTTAAACCTCTCATAGCAAAATTTACCAAACAGTTGCTGGTTTAAGTTTGATTAATAAAATTAAATAATAAAAATAAAAAAGTAGTTCATTTAATATAAGATCTATCTATATTTAAACTTATACAGTAGTGTTGAAAATACACAGATATGAAGAAATAGGGAATAATTATCTAATCAATTAATTGTTTGTGGTTGGCTTTGGATTTGGCCTTTATTTGCGCGAAAAAACATTTTTAAAGAAGACTAGTTTTGTGGACAACTCCGTGACCGATGAATAGCTCCGTGCTTCACTCACATAGTTAAGAAGAAAACAAAAGGTGTGGTTTCCTGACATTGTATCACCTTGTCAATTTATTTTATCAGTGTTACCATGAATTATTAATTCATAGAATGAATTCGTGAATCGGTTTATTCAGAAATCCAATTCGTAAAATCTTATCGATACGGATTACTGCCGATGGGCACCTATTTATGTTTATCAATATTTATTTAAACACTAATATGAAGAAGAATGTATATTATCTGTAAGTATTTGCAGATATTCTTACTTGTTTGTGTAATGATAACAGAATTGGAGCGGTTCATGGGTTAAGGTTAGTTTACCATTCCAGCAAGAGAATAAATATGTTCTAATAATATTATCCACTAGTGTAAGCAAAGCGGCTTTGTCCGCTCGCAACTACGAAACATGGGGGTTTTATACCAAAACTTTGACGCTCTGTTTGGACCCTTTAGAATATGAATATTCTTAAATCCTTTCTTAGCACACGTCCAGACAACGAAAAGAACCTACATTCCAAGTTTCAAGTCTCTAGGATCAGTGGTTTGGGCTCTGCGTTGCCTGTCAGTCAGTGAGCCTTTTAGGATTTTATAATATATATAGGTATAGTGATTACCGCTTCAAAATATACCTTACTTCATAATAATAAAAAGATTTTTAAAAAATCAATGCGTATAGTACGGTGGATAGGATGTGAGATGACAATAATAGACATCCTACTTACATTTTTATGATTATTATTGATATGATATATATGGAAGTTAGAGGTATACTATATAATTATTATTTAAAATTAACAGCTTTTTAAAAACCTGTCAATATTATAACAAGGTTAGTTATACCTACTATTATGAATTCTGTGCTATACGATCACTTTTAAACACGAGCCGTGGATTTTCGGTGCGTCGCCATTGGTGTGAAAACGCTCTTATTAGGTACAGTAATATGAATACGACTTTTGAGTAATGTTTACATGCATAATTATAATAATAATCTGAATTACATAGATAGAAGTACTAATAAAGGCAGACACAGCGCTTCAAAAACAAAACTGAGGTAAAACCCAGTAAAACGAATCACGATAGTTCATAAAGAGAAATTCTTGCCTAAAGACACAGTATTGCTTAATAAGGTCACCAAACAAAACATGTCACCATTATGGTTAAAACACACATGGGTAGGCGCGGGACAGGTTCGGTGTCAAATGCAAGGTAACACGCCCGTCCCGCGCACGATAATAAATAAGGAGTTGTTCTCAATACAAATACAAGGAATGCAACTTCATCCGTCCCGCGCCTGACTCGCACCCTTTTTGACGTGTGACCTATATACCTATATACCTATAGTTACCTATATATTATGAGATGCTGCTGTTTTGGTTGTTTACTGGAATATTTCGTATTACTGGGAGTTACCTCAGTTTTCTTTCTCTGAGCGCGGTGTCTGCCTTTATTATCTACTACCTTTGAAAAATTTGAGCACTAACAAATTGCGAGGGGTGGAGTAAAGAGGTACAACATACATTTACATAATCTTTTTTTTTTATGATAGTGAGTAACAAGACGAGCAAATCAGGTGCCTGATGGTAATCATCATGATTGCCCATATAAGACACAGTGCCCCCCAGTGTTTTAAAATTTAAAATTCTGCGCGGCACTGCACTGCGCCTGTCACCCTGAGATATGAGTAGGTGAATCTTATCATGCCCAGTAATTTCGCTGGTAACATTGCCCTTCATACCGGAACACAGTAATGTTTGCACATTACTGCTTGGCGGATGAATAACTGGCAAAGGTGTGGTACTCCCCAGGCGGCCCCCTGCAAAACAGGCCTACCACTACAAAAATAATCACGCAAACAAATGCTGTAAACCTATGAAGTAGTTATAAAAAACTACTTCACTTTAGGTAGTATTAGGTGTACTACTGTGCATTATACACATTATACAGCAGAGAGGAAATCCTTGCGATGACAGTTCCATAGTGCTATATATTCAAAGCCTACTACCGTCTGTACTGAATTACGTAATGTTTCAGAAGAACAAGTGTGATTCCTCTTCTTCATCATCTTCATCATCATCATCGTCGTCGTCGTCGTCGTCGTCATCATCATCGGAGGAAGACGATTGTGTAAGATTTTTATTTCCATAATATTAAAGAGGGAATGAAGATGAATATAGAATAGCGTTTTTAAATAAGTCATGGAGAGTTCGCGCATAGAATAATCTCTTAGAAATCGTCTCTGCACATTGCGTTCTTGACGATTGCACACGCGCAGGTGCTACGCGGTTCAAATCCGAATCGCATGTAGTATAGAATAATTGCTTACAAATGCTCGTCGCTCGCGTTCGAGAAACGCTCCTTGTGTGACTTCAGCCTTACGCTACTATAAAGTCCCAAAACTCACCAAATCAAGTTGTTAAATTTTTGTGCCGGTGCGGTGGTTTAGTATTCTTATAGCCAGCCCAACGAACAGAACGACTAATGTAAAACGAGCTCTTAAGGGTCGCACTCCAATTTGTTTGCAGAATGTTTTTATTCGCGAAATGTTCGCAGCGAGTTTCTTCAAGCGAGCGTCAATTGCGGCTCTAATGAGCAATAATGATGAAACAGTTCCCCCAACTTCTGCAGTATTCGCAGCGTTTTATTATTTTATTTCCATGTTAATAGACGTTATGGGAACGAAATGTTTTTTTAATTCACTGGCTTTAACGTAATGCTACTTTAATTGCAAATTATCGTATTTAAGTAGATAAAAGTAAAAGTCGGCACACTTAACAGCAGATGTGTCCTCATTTGGTTGGTGCACGTCAATTTAAAGCGGTCTCCGTGTACGCCTATCAAAAAACAAGCCCCCTTATTACGAACAGCAGTAGAAGTGTGGAAAGCGGTTAATTGCTGTCAAACAGCATACAAAAAATTACGTTTGACAGCAAAATTTACTGCTTTTGTTACGCGATTCCATGTTCGTAATACCACCCAGACCCCCTTAATACGAACAGCAGTAGAAGTATGGAAAGCGTTTAATTGCTTGTCTGCTGTCAAATGGCATACAAAAAAATGACATTTGACAGCAAAATTTACTGCTGTTGTTACGCTATTGCATGTTCGTAATACCACCCCGGGTATAGCCTGTGTTTACACGTAAAATAATATGGGAAAACTTACACACAAGGTCATATTCTGATCCCAAACTAGGCAGAGCTGGCAGAGCTTGTACAGTTACTGGCGTTACAAAGAATAAATTAATTATGCACTACGCAAATTATCACCTATGAATATTTTTATTACAATAACCAAAATGTTACTTTTATTACCATTAATTCCAGGAAAAGAAAAAAGACGATTCATCATCATCATCTTCTTCATCTTCATCGTCGTCGTCATCATCATCATCCGAGGAAGACAATAAAATCAACGACTGCGACTCCGATGAGAGGCACAGCCATCATAATGTTAGTAATTCAGTTTTTATTTTCTTTTGTGATGAGCTATTTGCGTTGTGATGAGCTTTAGCTCATCACAACATTTATTATAATCTTCAAGGTGTGCCATTCCGCAATCAAGTGCACGCAGCGACTGCAAGTTACAAATCATCATCATCTACTCAGCTGTAGGAAGTCCAATACTGGACATAAGTCTCCCCCATAGGGAAAGTTTCGCTTATACTCGCCATGCTTGGCAGGCGGCTTAGCGAGCGTAGTTTGATAGGTTTTACGGAGAGAACGCTGCTGCCCATCCTCTGGATCTGACAACCATTAGTCGGCTCTTACGGCAAGCATAGGTAGAACGGGTGGCGTCTCTATTACTAATATTCTATTGCCTGTACCCCATGGCCAAGTTATAAGCAGATAATTGGCAGAATAGCAGTTAGCTACCGATTTTTTTCTGTGTATCGTAAAATAGAGTTGTAAAAGGACTTAATAATATCATGAAGTCTCTCAATGGAGTCGGTTACTTAATTCTACCTTTAATCAATATCTATACATTTTCTTATAATTTATAATATCGCTTGTACCTGCTACTCGTATATGCTATATTTTAATGAAACTACGAATGAAAAATTATGTTTTCTGGAATGGGTTGTTCTTGCAGCAAATGAACGATCGAAATCGCAAAAAACGAACGAAAAAATCTGGATCTAACACGAAATTGTTAAAATAAAATTATTATAGCCCTGCTATAATTCTAATTGTCTAAGTAACTGGAGGAATAAAATAAATGTAGAATGTAACTTCTCTCTTTTTATATTTTTTAAGCTAGGTAAAAGCTAAAAGGAAGGGGTTTTACAAGCTTAATTTAATTTTGTGTACATTTGTGAATCTGTAATATCAAAGCTCCCAATTGGATAAATCGATTTAGATTTATATTTAAGGGGTTCCGTACTTCACCTCAAAAGGAAAAAAGGGACCCTTATAGGATTACTTTGTTGTCCGTTTGTCTGTCTGTCTGTCCGTCTATCAAGACACTTTTCAACGGAAATGCGTGGAGGAATCAGGTTGAAATTGATATCAACTACTCAGGTCTGCGTTCACTTGTGGCTGTAAAAAAATTATACTGCTAAGTTAACGCAATCAAAAGTTATGACCATTTTACTGCATATTTCCATCCTCCTCTACTTACTACTTACTCCACTTCCTCCATGTTTGCTGTAGTTTGCAAATAGATGGCGCTGTAAGTTCTTAGTAGGCGGATTGTTTTTGGGATTGGAAGTGTTTTGTTCTGTATGTAGGTATGGATCCCTACACTTTGCATACATACGTATGCCTTAACAATTTATTTATATGTCCGGAAGATCTTATGTCCGTAAGGCATAATATTTTATGATTAAAATTCTCTTTTTTTTATTTTAGCATAAGAAATTCAAGCACTTCAACAGGCGATGCTCTTCTGGCAAGTAAAAGAGTAAATGAAGTTAGAAGAGATACAAGAACCTAATGGTAGTACGGAGACATCACCTTGCACTTGATTATGATAAGTTATTGCTATAAATTAGTATTTATATTAAGTTTAACGCAGGTAGCCGCATAATGTTACTTCCCAGAAATTGATTTTTTTTTAATGAGACTATCGGATAATGCAATATGTGATTTTTTTTCTTCGATTCCTGACGCTGCTTTTTCAAATTCGCTGTAGATAAGACACTTTTAAAAAATCACGATATTATTTTTATTATCACAATATCAGTGCAATGGTTACAATAATTATAAATTATACTTTTTAATATATTAGTATTTAGTTCTACTAAAGTAAATATCGGTGTTTTATTCATTGACAGTTTAAAAACAGAAGTCGAGTGACGCTCTTTGAAAGTTGGACCAAATCGACTGTGTCTATCCGACACACTACTTCAGCCGCTCTTGAAAATATGTTCTGAGTGCACGCACATATTAGAGTAATTCATTTTGTGTTCCAAATAGGCATCATCAATATATGATTGATCTGAAACGTGGTATGGTACTTCCCCAAGCGGCCCCCTGCAAACGAAGCCTTCTACAAAAACTACTACAAAAATTATCTGCTTCACCATTTTTGAGCGAGTATGACTAAACTTTTATGCAAAACAGCGTGAAAACCCATTATTTTTTCATTGAAAGCGTCACTTGTCGACGTTTGTTTCGACTGGTCAATGGTTTTATTTTTAGTGATAAAAGTACTGAAAAATTCATAACATCTGAACTCTCGAACAATGTTATGTTTTATTTCTACTTAAATATTCACTTCACTTAACTTCACTTGTCTACTGCTGCTCCTTTTACCGTCATAATCTTATTGTATAGAACATAGGTATATCATGACAGCGAGTAAAATGCGGAATGTAAGGAACTTTGTTTTTATCAAGTTCCATCCTTATTATAACCTTAGTTACCTCTACCTTTAGTATTAATATTATAAAAGTATATACATAACATCACGCCTTATTCCCGAAGGGGTAGGCAGAGATGTGCCCAGAGAAGGGTGTACTCGGGGTACGTGGTCCCATAGTAAGTACACTCACACTTGCCTGATATGTTTTTGATCCCTTTTAATGATCATTTGTCATAAAATATATAGGTTGTCATTGAAATAATTCGTAATAAAAAAAAAACCAAGACTTTGCCTGACCTGGGATCGAACCCGGGACCTCATGATCGGCAGAAGAGCTTGCGACCACTACGCCACCGAGGCAGTCTTAATATTATATGTTTATAACGTTCATATAGTTAAATACATCTTATTAAAACGTTTCATTTATAATGAAAGTTCAAAATTAAAGAAAGTCAAGTGTTAAAGAAACTTTAATAAAAATAATAATATGATTATCTAAACTATCAGTTTAATAATATATGCAGAATTCAGATAAATCTCTTGGTGACAACAATGTTTAATTACGTGTAATATGTGGACCTAAAGCGAGGCATTTCAATCACGAAGCGCCAACATGCCGCTGTGGTATTTTTCATTCAACGACCGTCGTGTCAAAGGATATTCTTGCACGAATAATAAAATACAATCATTACTATAGTAATCCTGCGACTTTTTTCCCGAGGGAATTTCTATACTATCTAAATTTTTTTTTTATGGTAGTGAGTAACAAGACGAGCAAATCAGGTGCCTGATGGTAAGCATCATGATTGCCATTATCAGACACAGTGCTTTAAAATTTAAAATTCTGCGCGGCACTGCACTGCGCCTGTCACCCTGAGATATGAGTTGGTGAATCTCATCATGCCCAGTAATTTCGCTGGAAACATTGCCCTTCATACCGGAACACAGTAATGTTTGCACATTACTGCTTGGCGGATGAATAACTGGCAAAGGTGTGGTACTTCCCCAGGCGACCCCCTGCAAAAGAGGTCTACCACTACTAAAAAAATATACTAAAAAAATAAATAAAGGAAGGTTTTTTTGCTAGACAGCCTCGGTGCCGTAGTGACGAAAGCTTTACTGCCGATCCTGAGGTTCGATTTGGGTTCGATCCCGATGTCAGGCAAAAAGTGTTAGTATTGGATTCTTTGACAGCCTGGTTGGCACAGATGGTAGTAACTGTGTTTTCTGTGCCGTAGTCTCCGGGATCGATCCCCGGCCAGGTCTATTTGATCTGTGTCTGGTTGTTTTATAACACCCAGCATAACAATAAGCTTATGCTTATATAAGTATGTACATCACTTATCTGGTTACCATACTACAGGCTTTTAGCCTAGTTTGGGACCATATGACCGCGTGTGGTCTGTGTGTGCTTTTATATGTGATCAAAAACATTCAGCCTCGGTGGCGTAGAGGGCGTATGTTCGACTGCCAATCAAGAGGTCCCGGGTTCGATCCCCAGGTCAGGCAGTGTTTAAATATTGGATTTTTCCATTAGGAATAATCTCAATAACTGCCTGGAGTCTGGAACTTTGCCCGGTAGATGGCAATAGGCTCGCCCCCTATTTCATGGGACCAATAACATACTGGCGAAATGTGGGTGTATCTACTATGGGACTGAGTCCTGGGTACACCTCTGCCTACCCCTTCGGGAAAAAGGCGTGAATGAATGTTATGTTATGTTTAAAAACATTCAGTGATCCCCACACGCTAAGTTACGCATGACAGGCATGCATGCACAGACAAAACGCCCATGCGTGTGTGTGACAAATCTGCTAGGGTTTCCACGACTGTACAGGTAAATCCGAGCAGTATTCTCACAATCACGCAAACCTAGCGTGTCTGACTACAACGAAATATGGGTGTACCTACTATGGAACTGGGTTCTACCCCATCGGGAAAAAGACGTGATGTATGTGTTGTTTATCTTATTCCTCGTGTTTATAATGAGAATCTTTGTTCATAATTTTCCTACAACCTCCTACAATTAAATATTTTATTTAAATTAATAACATAAACATAACATACATTCACGCCTTTTTTCCGAAAGGGGTAGGCAGAGGTGTAACCAGGACTCAGTCCCATAGTAGATACACCCACATTTCGCCAGTATGTTATTGGTCCCATGTAATAGGGGGCGAGCCTATTGCCATCTATCGGGCACAGTTCCAGACACCAGGCAGTAATTGAGATAATTCCTAATGGAAAAATCCAATATTTAACACTGCCTGACCTGGGGATCGAACCTGGGACCTCTTGATTGGCAGTCGAGCATGCGCCCTCTGCGCCACCGAGGCAGTCAAATTAATAATTATATTTAAATTGGACTTAGTAAAGTCCAAAAGCTAGATTGATTAGTGATTGTGTCAGTTATTAAGACAGTAAAATCAGGCCTTTTATTTTCATATAAACATGATAATATAAGAAATGTGTAATAATATCACGTATGAGGGATATATATCTATAGATTATATAATATTAATTGGTGGTACAAATTATAAAGAAAAACTAATATATTAATAATGTTTTTAAGACGTGATAAACACGTTTTACCTCGTGGTCACCGTTGATAATAAAACTGAATCGTAACGCAATATAAAAAGTCTTGGAGACGCAATGATGTAAAGAAAAGGGGAGATGGGGACGTTCTCCCAGCGCTTACTCAACAACTGGCACGTGCAATTTGCTCAGTGTGAAGTTTGCACAGTGACATGTAATGAACAACAATGATAGAAAGACGTACCGAAGTGCGACCTAGAGAACAATATTATTCTCTCGTACGACCTTACTTTACTGATGTGGACCTAATGGGACCTAATTTAAGCTTGCTATTTTAGAGAATCCAGTACCTCATCTCCCCTTTTCTATATATAAATGTGGAGACGATATTAATTTAATAAGATTATTAAGAATATAAGAAAACTGAACATAATTATTATAATATTAATTATTTTATATATTTTTAAAGACTAAGCGGTCTATTAGCTTGAACGGTCTATTTTCTTATTGTACTTATAATAATTATGTTTGAAAAAAAAAGGAAAATATCAGTGAATCAATATAAGTCAGAATTTATCAGTGCAACTCTATATCATTTACCTATTTTTAAGCGCTACCATCAAAAACCTTTGGAATTAATTAGTACTAACGAGTGTAAACTCTTAATATAGGTAACTTCGCATACATTTCTGCGTAAAAATACGCCTTAGTGCTCCGCAGACTGCGCAACTAATCAACTACTGAAAAAAAACAAAACACAAGTTTTGTGTTGCGGCAACGGAAAACTCGCATTATTTACATGTAACATAAGGAACAGATAATATTCGATGAACGACAAAAGTTTTCAGTTGCAGTAATCGACGATTGAATAAGTTTTAAATCGCCACACTTCGATCGATTTGTATTCGTTGCTGGTTTCCACAATTAGCAATGGCAATGCTTCGAGCGATTACACTCCCTCCTGGCCAGAGTCAGTTTTGCTTAAGATTAGAAAAGTTTACTAAGAATCGTGGGAACCGTTAACTGAGACTGTTTTTTGCCGCAACTGTCAACTTTTTACAAAAATTTTAAAATAGATATTTTTTCCGATAAAGTTGATAGTTTCTTCAACTTAAGTTGATACGTCTGCGAAGTGCCTTTAATAAAGACTTCATAGCAGCAGCGCGGGCTCTACCTACGATACGATTTTGCCATATTTTGATCACGCTTTACTGTAGTAAAGCGTGATCAAAATATGGCAAAATCAAAATATTCAAAACTTTGGCAAATTTAATTAGTGTATAAATTATAAAATTATGTAGACCTCGTTGTTATAATGATAGAGGGCTCTCATGACTCATCGTAGTACGCTCGTTAGCACAGCTCGCAATACAGGCTCGCTTCGTCGACTCCAATCCATGAGTTTTGTTTATAGCTGATAAACAGAACAATCTAATTTAAGCAAAGATATAGGCATATCTATACTAATAATATTATAAAGAGAGAATCTCTGTTTTTTTGTTTGTAACGAATAGGCTCCGAAACTACTGGACCGATTTTGAAAATTCTTTCATTTATGGATAGCTTAATTCAGTGTGAGTGTCATAGGCTATATGAGATTTTGAAAAATATTAGGGATCCGTAAGAAAACTGCAATATTGTGAACCAAGGTGTCACATATATTCATTAATTTGCGTGCGCTGTGAAATCTATTGATGGTAGAATAAAATAATGTACTAGGGGTTTGTAGTACTTACTAATATCTACAAAATAGTCCACGGATATTTCATCCATCTATTTTGGTTTAGTCACAATAATCGAAACAGACATAAAATGAATGCGCTGTAATAAGTATTGGAGGTAGAATAAAGTAATGTACTAGGGGTTTGTAGTACTTACAAAACAGTACCAACAGTATCAATACCTACAAAACAGTATACATAGGTTATATCCATCTTTTTTGGTTTAGTCAAAATAATCGAAAGTGTGATTATTTTTCATGCGGTGTGAAAACTATTGGTGGTAGAGTAAAGTAATGTACTAGGGGTTTGTAGTAATTATCAATACCTACTAAACAGTATACATAGATTATATCCATCTTTTTTGGTTTAGTCACAATAATCGAAGGAGTGATTATTTTTCATGCGGTGTGAAAACCATTGGTGGTAGATTAAAGTAATGTACTAGGGGATTGTAGTAATTATCAATACCTATAAAACAGTATACATAAATTATATACATCTTTTTTGGTTTAGTCACAATAATCGAAGCAGTGATTATTTTTCATGCGGTGTGAAAACTATCGGTGGTAGAGTAAAATAATGTACTAGGGGTTTGTAGTACTTATCAATACCTACAAAACAGTATACATAGATTATATCCATCTCTTTTGGTTTAGTCACAATAATCGAAAAAGTGATTATTTTTCATGCGGTGTGAAAACTATTGGTGATAGATTAAAGTAATATACTAGGGGTTTGTAGTATTTACCAATATCTACAAAATAGTCTACGGACATTTTATCCATCTATTTTGGTTTGGTGGTCACAATAATCGAAAGTCATTATATGCATGCGATGTGAAAAGTATTGGTGGTAGAATAGAGGAATGTACTAGGGGTTTGTAGTACTTATCTTCAAAATAGCCCACGATAAATTTATACATATGTTAAGGTTTGGTCATTGTAACAGAAATAGTCATTAATTTGCGTGCGCTGCGTAAACCATTAGGGTTATATCTATTAAAATACAATGTATCACGAATTTACTCCTGTTAAACGTTCACTATACCTACTTCTGCTACCCGTGCGAAGCCGGGGCGGGTCGCTAGTACAAAATAATTGAACATTAAAATTGTTTAGATTTATTTGGGAAGTAATCTGAAACTAACTTAAAATTCAGAGTGACGAAGAGATAATAATATTATTACGGCATAGACCAATTTTTTATACCAATAATGTACCTACTCACTTCACGACTCAAATCATATGACAAAATATAAACAGAGAGCATGGATAAGCGCAGCCAGCGCCGTCTCGCTAGTAATTATAATAAAAGCAATGATGGAAGTCAATTGGTACAATAAGTTCAATTGATGATGTCAATTCACGATGTGTATTTTCTAGATCAACTATTAATTTATTTGCGTTTTTTGATCGACACAGTCAACTTTAACTCACCTCTAAGATACATTGATAAAAATGCTAAAAATCTGTTTAATTCTTTATTCTGTCATATATTTGAGTCAAGAGTTAGTTTTAAATGATCGTCTTGATGATGACATTAAAAATTATTATCAAATAGAAAACGGTGATAAATTGGAAGACATGCCGATCATCATAAGGGAGATAAACAAAGGAGATGTCCAACATTTTAAATATAAAATGGTTCGACCTGATGAGACACCTGATGATGAAGATGATTTCAAAGATTATGTTATGATAAAATCGAAGCCAAAAAGAATCGATGTTGTTCCCTATGCGTTAATCAAGCGATTAGATAAAATAAAATATATGATATTGTGGCTTAATTTATATTGTGATATGCACCCAGACTGCGACAAAGCTGTGTTAAATGAGGAGCTTCGAAAGGTAAGACAAATTTGAAATCTACCTATATATACATAAATATCTACTCCATGACAAACGATTTGATAACGAGTTTTGACATTAACATGTTTATTATATAGTCAGTTATTATCAACCACTGTGTGTGACAACTCAGGAAATATGTAATATCTAAGCGTATATATGCAGAAATTATCACTAAAAATGATAAGTGCTAAGTGAATATGTCTAAAATGGGACGTTATCTAATTGTGATATTAACTAAATAGACGGTATTTCCAGATTGTGAAATGAATTTGAATGAAAATAATCTAAAGGATTGTAAAATACTATTTAATGGAATGTTTGTGAATATGATTGTAAACTGTCGCGCCGTTCCTTCGGCACACATCGTTTGATAAAGGTTTAACGTTTAGGAACATTCATGTTTACTTGTACATAAAATGTCGACCACGTCCACGCGTCTTGTCGTATTTAGTTTGTTGATTCATTTGTTGCTAAGTGCCACTGCCGCGCCATTTTCTGCTCAAGATATTTTGGATATATTTGGAAACCCAGTTGAAGATATTAAAACATCAATTTTGTCACAATTGAATCCACAAGTTCAAGAATCGAAGTCGTCAACTGAGAAACCTGAAAATAAAAGAAAGGAAGACGAAGCCGATAAAAAAATGATAGATGTTCCTCCGAATACCGAAATGTGTACCGGAGGAGCCCAAAAGGATATCAATGGAGTATGTAGACATCCATGGTGACCTAATGTTCTAACGAAAATTCGCGACGTAGTGTGCTCGATGCAACCCGACGAAATGGACGCGAAAACTTTGATTTTTATATCGATAACTATGAATATATTACTTGCGTGTAACGCGCGCGTAGCGTTCAATTTTCACGAAAAGCTGAAAATATCTATAGTGACAACCACTACCACAGAGAAATGGGAAGCTAGTAAAGTTATAAGGATACCAGACCTGGATTGTCCTCCTGGTCAGAGACGAGACGGACTGGGCAACTGTCGACAGAGATTATTTTGAGGAGGTATTTAAATCATTGGCTAACTATGTAGGTTATGTTCATGTACTCGTATTTTTATATATGGTATTACTAAAGGTTAATAGGTCAGCCTTATGGATTTCGATGCGTTCTATAGCTAAGTGTATTAAGATAAGGTAGATATTTATGTAGGTAGATATGTCGTATTGTTTAGTCGGTTTTCAATAGAGGCACTTGCCCATAATAAAAATAGGTATCTATACCTATAAATATTACGTGTTTACATAATATATATGCGCATGTATGTAGTAATATTATTATCATTAAAATAAAGTAACCTCTTAGATAACTCCTAAGTAGTACTTATTATGTTTACGCGAAAGACGACTTCGCTAATAGCCATGTAGCTATTGGCTTGTTCTCAGACTTCCAAAAATGGAATATGTATTTTTTCAACCTTCATCATCAACATCATCATCATCAGCCTAAAGACGTCGATTAATGAACATATAAGGCCTCCCTCATAGAACGCTATAAACTATTCATAAGGAGGGATTTTGCCGTAATCATCATGCTTGGCAGGCGTGGTTACATTTAATTTTTTGCTATAAATTTCGATGAAGAACATTTGCGTAAATTTGAAAGCTTTTATCTATTAGACATTATTACTTGTGTAAATCCTTTGCACATTGAAAATGTTTTTCTAAAACATGACTCAACAATAAATTGTCAATGAATGACTGCCAGTTGCACTGCTCATGGTTAAGGCCTCAATGATAATTATTATTCATTGAATATTTTTGTTGCAGGTGGTGTCTGCGGTTGAGGAAGCCCAAAAGGAAGAAAATTATACAATAAAGCAAAAGATGAGTAAAATGTAATCAAATTTAATGTTTTTCGCATTAATTTTAATAAATCTACATTAGAAAATACATTAAATATAAGTGTATAAAATACCTAATTTAAGTGTATAATTAAATATAAGTTTATACTAATATTCATATTATTATATTTTACAATATTATATTAATAATAATGTAATATAAAAAATAAAAAGGCTTACTGAGAAATATATACTCGTTTAACGTAAGTATATAAATTAGCATAAGATTTTGTAAGTAAATCATAAATATTTACTGTTTTGTAAGTATCATTCCTATCTAGATGCGATTTTATGTAGAATGATTTGACAATAATATTGTTTGTGAATGTGATAAAACTATTTTACAAAACCTAAAAAAGTAAACCTAATAAACTGTATATCCATCAAATATTTACCTAACTTTACTTATGTACCTAACTTATATATTTATTTATTGGAGGACTATGAAGTTTTATCGATTATTAACTAATAATTATTATGAAATGTTGTATAATAATCAAGCAGGTAATTTTATAACTGTACGATAATTGGGACTGAGTCCCAGGTACACCTCGGCCTACCCCTTCGGGAAAAAGGCGTGAATGTATGTTTATGTTTTATACGGTAATTAAAACTTTTAAAGTATAACTTCAGATATATTTTCATAACGTTCTGAAAATTATAATGAGCAAAATAAATTGATGGTCTCTTGACATGGATTCATTAATATTAGAATAAATGATATTAGTGCAGTAATTATTTACATGTTTTACATACATATATACTTGACACGGTTGTCTGGTATTTGTATTTTGTTCTTGCATAAATGTTGATGTCATTAAATTTGATAAATAAATAAACTTTTATTTTTTTGTTGACAAAAGAAAGAATTTTGAAATTTTTGACTTCCCATCTGATACATCTGATCCATTTTGTATGGGAATTGGATTTTTTATTGCAAATTTCTCAATTATTTCTTTTGAAAGTTGCACATTTCGACGTGTAGATACACCCCTTTAAGTATTACTACATCTTTTTGTAACACATTGTATAATACGCTTATAGTGTAGACGTACACAATAACATTAGTTTGTGTGTTTTCTTAAAACTTAATAATTGTGTTGTGAGTAAATAACTCATAAATAATATTATCGTTAAGTAAATGGGACAACACATTAATTGGGTTTGACGAATCCTTGAGGAGTCATATTATTGTAGCGTACAAATTACCTAATTAGCGTCCTGAGTAACGTTTCCTGCGTAGTACGTTCGATGCATCACGTTGAAATGGACGCAAAAATATTGTTTTTCATTATACTCACGATGAGTGTTTTCTTGGTTGGTCAAGCGGGTGTGGTATTCAGCATTTACGATAAGCTTCAGAGTGCAAAAATAACTACAACGTCTACAGAGAGATGGGAAGCCGGACAGATGATCAGGATACCAGAAATGGATTGTCCTAGTGGTCAGAGGCGGGATGGGCTTGGAATCTGTAGGCCGAGACTTTGAGGTATGGGTTTCTATTCTTTTTTTTTGACACTTTGAATAAACACTGTTCAATACGTGTTGTTATTTCTGTTATGACACTTTTCCTACAAAACGAGTCATCGGTTAGGTTATTTAGATGTTCTGATTAAAACAAAGCTACTACGCATTATTTTAAGAGTTGTAAAGTAGTGTAATAATAACAATGACTTGTATAATAACGTTATGCCATAAAATTATATATAGCCTATTAATATTATAAATTACTAGCTGTGCTCCACGGTTTCACCCGCGTAATCTTCGTTGCCGTGGGTATATTCCAGGGTCTAAACTATCTATATACCGAATTTCGACCCAATCGGTTCTGTGGTTTTGGCGTGAAAGAGTAACAAACATCCAGCCATCCATACATTCATCCATCCTCACTAACTTTCGCATTTATAATTTAAATAGTATAGGATAGTAGGATGTAGTATTAATAATACGTAACCTATCCTAATATATACTATTATAAAGGCGAAAGTTTGTAAGTATGGATGTATGTATGGATGTTTGTTACTCTTTCACGCCAAAACTACTGAACCGATTGGGCTGAAATTTGGTACGTAAGTAGCTTAGACCCTGGAATAACACATAGGGTACTTTTTATCCCGATATTCCCACGGGAACGAAGACTACGCGGGTGAAACCGCGGGTCACAGCTAGTAGAATAATAGTGATAGTTATTTTATGTTTATACAATTGGATAATTAATTGCATATCTGGCTGCATATATAAATATGCAGCCAGATATCAGTTAAAATATGCGATCAGTATGTACTTAAGAAGTTTTTTATTTAGTTTCAGACAATGCAGACAGGACCGAATATTGCAGACGCACAAAGCATCTATTAATCTCCCCAAATATCTACAACATCATATAAATGTCATCATACTGTTTAACATAATATTATTATACATTTTATCTCGTTTACGATTCGTGAAAATATATTATTATACTCATCATGTAATTGTATGCATAAAGATATAGGAATTAATAAAGACTATAATAAATTATTTATATAAATCTATTAAAAAATACAAGCTTTTTCGATACGAATACGAAATATCACAAGCTAAATATATAAGAAAATTAAACCTTTTTTAAATAACAAAAATATTCAACATGGACTACTTGGATACTTCCTTTGAAAGGAACAATAATGTATTCTTCGTGTCGTTACGCAAGTATTGTCTTGGTAAGATAAATGCTAAGTCTGAACATATTTCTAGAATAGTTGTAATATATTAATGGACTAGTATGTGGCTTTCACACTAATTGCTTTTATATTATTTAATTTTTTTGAGCATGGCGGCTCTCTACCTATATAATATTTCAATATTAATTCAACATTATTAAAGCTAGAAAAAATGTTCTATAAAAATATATATTATTCGATTTTGAAAACTACCGTGAGTGGTACTCATATTTATTATGTTACGAGATATAACGACTTAACTCACGTTTAAAGTCGAAATCGCTCGACCTAGGTTTCATTAACATAACGGTATTATTCATCAACATAATAATCATCTTAGCCATAGGACGTCCACTGCTGAACATAGGCGTCTCCATAGATTTCTATCCAGTCCGGTTGTAAGCGGCCCGCCTCCAGCGTGTTCCTGCTGTCCTTATCAGATCGTCTGTCCACCTTAAGGGTGGACGTCCTAGGCTATGCTTGCCGGTCCATGGTCTTCATTCAAGAACTTTACAACCCCATCGGCCATCAGTTCTAGCTGCTATGTGTCCTGCCCATTGCCACTTCAGCTTGCTAATCCGCTGGTCTATGTCGGTAACTTATGTCTTAAGTTCGTGTACGGATCTCCTCATTTCTGATTCGATATCGCAGAGAAATATAATTGAAATGGCATAAAACTTAAAGGTACATATTACGCCATACAATCACTTCTTTTTCCCGAAGGGGTAGGCAGAGGTTTACACAAGACTTAGTCCCATAGTAGATGTACTTACACCCACATTTCGCCAGAATGTTATTGGTCCCATGTAATAGGAGGCGAGCCTATTGCCATCTACCGGACACAGTTCCAGACTTCAGGCAGTTATTGAGATAATTTTTAGTGGAAAAATCCAATATTTAACATTTTGCCATACCTGGGGATTGAACCCGGGACCTCATGATCGGCAATTAAGCTTGCACCCAGTACGCCACAGAGGCAGTCAACATATAAGAGCTATATATTACAGCTGTAATGAAATAACGTTTTTTTAACATAAACAATTTTTCTGTACTTAGCAATAGTATAATAATAATATGGGACAACTTCCACACACGGTCGTCTGGTTCCAAACTAGGCTAGAAGCCTGTACTATGGTAACCAGATGACTGATATACATACTTATATAAGCTTATAACACCGAGACACAGATCAAACAGACATGTTCATGCACACAAATGTTTGACCTGGCCGGGATCGAACCCGGGCCCTACGGCACAGAAAGCAGAGTTACTACCATCTGAGCCATCGAGGCTGTCCTCCGAGGATTTTATGAGTACAATCTCATAATAAGAAGTAAAGGTCACATTTTTATCAATTCGAAGAATTCAGTTCATTTACCGTCACCTCTGTCGATAAACACTAAAGGTCAACCAATAATCTGATTCGTGCTAGTACTGTATCGACTCAGTTAAGTGAGAGATATTTAAGGAAAATAAGTGCTGCAATATTAAAATGAAGTTCTTGATTTTGGTTTTAAGTTGTATGCTGGCTTATTCCTGTGTATCTGCCAAGGCGAGGTTTAATTTGCTGCAAAGTATAAGTAGCACTGCGAATAAGGTAAAAGAAGACGTGGAAAGCGCTTTACATATCAAAAAGGAAGAAAGTGCCATAGTTTTTAAAGATGAAGAAGACGAATCTGCTGACAGATTTAGCACTGTTAAGACTCCTATAGCCACTGCTTCTGCTGCTACTGGAATAGAAGATATATCAATTGAAACGACTACACAAGTTTTGACAAGCACAGTGAGTAATTCGGGCAAGTCCAACATTACTAGCGACAAGGATGGTAGAGAAAACTTTGGTGCTGGTTGTGCTGAAGGATACACGAAATCTGGTGAAAGATGCATGCGTATTATTAAATAATAAATAAATACAAATTTAAAATCAAATAAAGTTTATTCCGAAGTTTTACTTGTTTTAATTTTAGAAAACTCCTAATACAATCACAATAAATTGAATTATTTACTTGTACGTTAGAAGATAAGTCTTGGTCAGTGCCATTAACCTAGAATTCTTATCATTTAATGTTAAATATGCTAAAGAAGTAAACATAACCTTATTATATATTATTGTAGTGGTAGGCCTCTTTTGCAGGGGGCCGCCTGGGGAAGTATCACACCTTTGCCAGTTATTCATCCGCCAAACAGTAATGTGCAAGCATTACTGTGTTCCGGTATGAAGGGCAATGTTACCAGCGAAATTACATGATGAGATTCAACAACTAATATCTCAGGGTGACAGCCGCAGTGCAGTGCCGCGCAGTATTTTGAATTTTAAAACACTGGGTGGCACTGTGTCTGATTTGGGCAATCATGATGCTTACCATCAGGCACCTGATTTGTTGGTCTTGTTACTTACTATCATAAATATATATATATATACATACACATATATATATATATATATATATATATATATATATATATATATATATATATATATATATATATATATATATATATATATATATATATTTTAAAGTCTAACCTACGTATAACTTCAGTGCAGTAATTCTTACACAAATATATAACTTGTGTGACGTTTTTGTTGTATCTTTTCTTCGCACACGCGTAATTTTGTTAATAAAAAACTTCGCGTCCACATGCTGGTGCGGAGAGGTGTGTGTATCGCTTAATTATAGGGACTGTACAAACACGCTAACAATCGTATTTTACGAGATTTTCAAATATTTCTTGATTACTCTTCGGGGGTGACCGCAATTGCTTGAAACGTCATGAAAGGATCCACCTTGGTATTGGGATTAGTGATTGTAAATCTATGACTTAAATTATTACCTGAGACAGTGCTTGATTGGGTAGAACTAGATGTACTGTGTTTAGTGCCTATAATATTCATTTTATGATTTTTACCATTGGGATTATTTTCCTGTGGACCGGAAATAGGTAGCAGTAGTTGTTCTTTGTTTGGGGGTTCTCCATTTTCTGGTATATCTATATTATATTCTGGTCTTCCTTGAGATACTGGTTGCCCTCTATCATTAGGTGGTCCTTGGTTTGGGGGTTCTCTATTATGTGGAGGTCCTCTGTTGTCCGGTGGCCCCCTATTATCAGGGGGACCTCTGTTCTTTGGTGGGCCTCTATTTTTTGGAGGACCTCTATTGTTGGGTGGCCCTCTATTATCTGGAGGACCTCGGTTGTCCGGTGGTCCACGATTTTTTGGTGGACCTCGATTGCTTGGTGGGCCTCTGTTATTGTCCGGTGGTCCTCGGGGGTCCGGTGGGCCTCTGCGTTCCGATGGTTCTGCACGATTTGGTGGCCCTCGATTATCTGTAGATCGTTTTCGATCAGAATGACCAGCAACACCAAAATATTCTCTGTGATCAGGAGAACTCATGCCAGGCGAATACTTAACACTGCGGGGCTCTAGATAAGGTGCAGAAACTTGCAGTGATCTTCTATCTACAAAAGAAGAAAATATTGAAAACTAGGACCAAACAAAATCATATTATTATATTAAATCCAAACACAAAATAGCTCCAAAGCAGTACGCGCTACGTTATCGCGTGTCGTCATACAAAACACTTTGTAAAAACCTTCCTTTTTTCATAATATTATTTCAAGTATTTAAACTTGAAATAATATTATGCTAAAAGTAAAAATACTTTTAAATTAATTATTTTATACATCCTAGGAAAGCCTAGGCTTTCAAAAGCATTTAAGTCATTTAGGCACGTTAATTTATCATGTTAACAAGAGTCGAGGAATGGTGATTAGTATTCTTATATAATAAATAAGTGAAACAAATATATTACACAGTAAACAGCTTTTATTTACATAAGCAAACTTAGTTACCTATTGGGCATATCACATTTTTTATCTACTTTCCGGTGTTACAGGAACTACTTGGAATAAAGGTGGAGGGAAAGGGTAATTTGTGGTAAACATATCAACATAACGCGCGTTTACATTATTTGCCCATGGCGCATTTGTTAACATATATCTTGAATCAATATCAAATTCTAATGCTGGAGTAGTGTAAGTAGGTGACGTTTCTCTTTCTATAACTGATTTAGATGTCATGGGTATTGATTCGTACAATGGACCAGGATTTAATGAATGTGTGTTGTCGGACGATAGATTTTTGTCATAAGATAGAGTTTCCCTATCGTCTTGACGAGGTGGAGGACTACGATCGTGCGAAGGTCCTCCATACTGATAAGGAGGCGGCCTAACATCGTTAGGTGGCGGTCTTCTATAGTAGGGTGGTCTACGATAACGATCTGGAGGAGGTGGAGGCCGTCTGTCATAAGGTGGACCACGGTAATAATATGGTGGAGGTGGAGGACGTCTGTCATGAGGTGGTCTACCATAATAATTTGGTGGAGGTGGAGGGCGTCTTTCATGAGGTGGTCTACCATAATGGTTACGCGGAGGTCCTCTGTCCGGAAGTCCTTGAGAAGATCTCTCATTGCGATGGTGTGGCCCACCATAATGATCTGGTGGAGGAGGAGGACGACCTCTGTCATGAGGAGGCCTACCATAGTGATCTGGTGGTGGAGGACGAGGACGACCACTGTCACGAGGAGGCCCACCATGATGATGAGGTGGGCCTCTATCATGAGGTGGTCTATCATGAGGGGGACTACCGTAACGGTCAGATGAAGGATATTGTAAATATTCTTGGGTGTCTGTTTCATATATAGCAGACCGTCGATCACTGTGATGGAGTTGAGTTCTGTCAGGTGATAGAGGTTGAGGTGATTCGTGGTCTTGAGTTGGAAAAGGTCTATTGTGAAATGGTGGATAATTGCCACGAGGATCCCTACCATAAGAGGGCTTACCTTCATTTGGTGGAGGTGGAGGAGGAGGTGGTGGCTTAGCATCGTAGCTCCAGTCACTCATTGGTCCTTGATTATAAGATTGTCCATTGTCATATTCTATTTGATAATCATCATGGAATTCAGAAGGTGGTGGGGGAGGCTTGTCATAATCATTTCTCACCTCATAATAGTTATTATTTTGTCTTTTCAGCCTTATACTGTTGGCTTTAGCTTCATTGTTCCAGTTTCCGGAGGATGTTGAATCCATGGATTGATGGTGCACTCTATTGCTCGTATTTATTGGTGTTGATTTGTTTAAATACGAAGGCCTGTCACTTTGTGGTGCCCGTATTTCTGATAAAAGAGAAACAGTTTGCTCGGTAAGTCGCGCCATAGGTCATAACTTAGTTTAGCGGCGTGTATCTCGAATTTATTTCGAGAACTTTGTCTTTATTAGAATTGTTTTTAGAATTTTATTCTTTATCTACTGCTAAATAACCTATACATAATTAAAGAACACGCGCTTGAAGTAACTTTTTTAATTTTCCTATCGTTACCGTCACTCGAATTTTTTTCAATACGGATTGATAATTATTTCTGAGCTAGGAGTGGGTACATATCACTTGTAAAAATTAATTTTTAAGAGAAACTCTTGAGAAAAAATTACACTCCTTTGTTTTAAAACAAAATTGTAATTTTTTCTCAAGAGTCAATCACCTTTTCAATACGGATTGATAATTATTTCTGAGCTACGAGTCTACGAGTGGGTACATATCACTTGTAAAAATTAAAACAAAGGAGTGTAATTTTTTCTCAAGAGTCAATCACCTTATCTGCTAATTGATACGTGCATGTTCTGCCACTTCAATGTTAAACAAATAAATATACGTAATATTGCGCAATCTTAATAATAAAACGAAGGTCAAAAGACGAGGAAAGTTCCGTGTTAGTAGCTTACACATAACCAGTAAATATAATTTTAATTTGTTTATTATCAAAACAACACCCACCTCTTAAATTCTTATGGTCATATCCAGATGTAGTAGAAACGACGAGACATGATGCACAAACAACAATTATTATTGTACACTTAGACATGATATTGACTAAACAGATATATCAAAGGTAATTTCCAAAATTCTCAGTCTTTAAAATTATATGTGTGTGATCTTCACACCGATCTCACATCTAATAACTATTTTCGCAAATAACATCTTAGTTATTTGATTGTCTAAACCGGTTTTTTTTTATTTGACCGCTGTTATAATAGTCATCGCTCATCGTAGCATTGTCCAATGTCGGACGTCATACGGCTCCCAATACGATGGAACATACCCATAAATATGTGTATATGCATAATAGTATACCTACCTGTTAAAAAAAAATGCTACATATGAAAAATATAAAACTGCGTTAAATATTACATTATCATTATTACTTACCTTACATAAGTCGGTACAGCCCACTGCTGGGCATAGGACTCCTACCTGTCACATATCTATTTCTCATTCCTTTTCTATTTCTTGCTTGTCCTTCAACAATTTTTTTATTCCTTAATCATTTTATGAGAATTCCTCACTCATCCCAATGTAAAATATTAACATAAACTTATATAAATTTTATTTGTATTTGTTTTTTTAAAACAAGTTTTTAGCATCTAGCTCTTAAGTGATGATCTTAAAATAAATTATTTAAACAAAGCCGATGCTGGGGTCACCCAGTACCGGTTGGGAACTCGGTTCTAGAAGTTGTTGACGTGTAGACTTACGAGTTAGTTAGAGTAGAGTCTAGAACCGAGTTCCTATAGGACAAGTAGTACAGCTTGGTAGGACTGAGAAGGAGGTCAACCGTCGAATTCAACTTCGGTTGTTCGGAAACGGAGAAGATCCGTAGACTAACGAAAGTTACCGATGTAGTCCAGCGGATTAGCAAGTTGAAGTAGCAATGGGCAGGGCATATAGCAAGCAAAACGGATGGCCGATGGGGCTATCAAGTTCTTCTAACGTTGACCACAGACCGTCAAGCAAAGACAATCTAATAATGATCTTATCTGTGGCTGTAATGATGATGATACTAGCCCAAATTTAACTATCCTATGATTTGACATCACGGAGATTCAGTACCTAAATCATGGCCATCATCACATCAGCTCAAGGGTACTATAATATTGCATTGTCACCGGAAATTTCAACTTAATCGGTTGAGGCTAACTGCTTTAAAATTCAGTAGCAAGATTTGTACCGAACATAACATACGTACATTGCAAGTTAAATAAAAGCTTGTAAAAACAACAAAATTTCGTCGGAAACGTTAACTCCATTGTATTGCGCATATTATTTCGCGTCAATTAATACATTAATAATAATATAAAAATTGATCTTAACGCCAACGCCTTATAGAAATTTCCTGGCGATAATGGAAACAGTTCCAAAAATTTCGCACAAATAGCGGTAACGCTCCAGCAAATAGGGTCAATGGAGCATCACATCGCTAATGCCGAGATAAAACATTAAGGATACGCCGATTATTATTGCTGACGTCTGCTGACAATGCTGATATTAATCGAAGATATTTCATTATATTTCCTCGAATAATTACAATGGTCTCGTATTGTCTGTCCACTCGTCTTCAAATAGAAATATCTCCTTGGTTAGTGGGGATCCCGGACAAGTATCATAATGATATCCACGTTTAATTTTGATGACGTTATAAAACTAGCTGCCCCATGCGGATTCACCAGCTCAAAAGTACCTCATGTCACAGAATAAATATTAGTACTAACGTACTGTGATATTATAGGAGCGATATTCAGGAATATACCAAACAGCCCATTGGTTCAGTAATTTCGGTAATATTGGCGCGTGAAGACATACATACATACATTCACGCCTTTTTTCCCGAAGGGGTAGGCAGAGGTGTACCCAGGACTCAGTCCTATAGTAGATACAACCACATTTTGCCAGTATGTTATAGGTCGCGTGAAGACCACACGCATTATATTCGTAATATATTCTGTATTTCCTCTCCTGCATGGTTGTCTGGAAGAGATTGCTCTGAGCGATAAGGCCGTCAATTGCTACACTCTTTCTAGTTTCTAAGTTTTTTGTTTGTACTTTTCTGTATTGTTGTGGTACCGGCTATACCTATAGAATAGTTCTTCACCCTCTCTACCCGTGGTTGCAGTAAGAGTCGGCTAAGGTTTGTCAGTTGTTAGGTCTTTACCTGACAACTGACCAGCCAATCGTGGCGAGCATTGGCAAAACACACCCTTATTAGGGAGGCATATATGTCCAGCAGTGGAAATGATGAAGGATTTATGGATATTAATCGTCTAGAGTGCAAATAGATGTCATATAGTAAGTATACGTAGAATGTAGGTACTTTGTTTTTATAAAAAAGGTAAGTATCAAACTCGGTAGGCCCAACTTCGAGAAAGTGGTCAATCATCGAATCCAACTAGGCTGGCCAGCGTTATAAAACCTTTGCAATGTCATATTGTCCAAAATACGTCAATGTGTGCCTCAAGTTGAAGGTATTCGACCAGTGTCAGTGTCAGTGTCAGTGACCAGTGAGTTTTTATTGTAGTGGTAGGCCTCTTTTGCAGGGGGCCGCTTGGGGAAGTACCACACCTTTGCCAGTTAATCATCCGCCAAACAGTAATGTGCTAACATTACTGTGTTCCGGTATGAAGGGCAATGTTACCAGCGAAATTACTGGGCATGATGAGATTCAACAACTAATATCTCAGGGTGACAGGCGCAGTGCAGTGCCATGCAGTATTTTGAATTTTAAAACACTGGGTGGCACTGTGTCTGATATGGGCAATCATGATGCTTACCATCAGGCACCTGATTTGCTCGTCTTGTTACTATCATAAAAAAAAGTGTGTGTTACCAGTTATTTCGAATTGAAGTGGCAGTAGGCAGTGCACATAGCACGTCGTTCTCGAATGGAGACCGCGGACCGGTAAGCGTAGCGTAGGAAGTCCACCCGCACGAGGTGGACAGACGATCTGATAAAAACAGCAGGATCACGCTGAATGCAGGCCCCTTACAACCGGAATAAATGGAAATCTATGGAGGAGGCCTATATTCAGCAGTGGACGTCCTATGGCTGAGATGATCATGATGAACATTTAGAAAGTTATTTCTACTTTGCTGTCATAGTTTATGTGCTAGATTTATTCTAACACAAAACTATAAGTATCTACTACATAATATCCTCAAACCTCACACATGCTCGGGGTCAGTAATAAATTATCACATTTTGCATACTCACACAAGTTTTCATTGCAAACCGGCAGTAGAGTCTTAAAGTGAAATGTAAAAGCCACTTACCTAATACAGAAAGCGGCGACAATCTCATTGGGGCGACAAATTGAGAACACCTTCCGGCGTTACCGCGCGCTCGCTGAATAGCTATTTATTGTGGCGAGCCGAGCCACCTGCCTCGTACAGAATGAGCGGTCACGTTCTACTGAATAGATAATATTAAATTTAACTAATTTAGGAATTAAATTGATGTTGAACTCGTTAGTGAAAACTTTGCGCAAATGCGATAGGCTAAAAAGCAGGCTGTATTCAGTTATAATTATATTTATGAGTACTAGATCTATGATATAATATTATTAATTGGTATATCGATGCGCTGCACACGAGGCGTAGTCTAAACGGATCGTAGGCATTATTAATTGGCTTGTTTTCTTTTATCACTTTAGTAATGATTTGTCAATTTTGCACTTAGGCATTGCCTACTGAGAATTGGAAAAATAGTCGATATAAATTACTAAGTCTGATTGTGTCTAAGGAGTCAAATCTGAAACGCCAATAAACGATGAGTACAATAATTATCAAAGCTACTTACTAAGTAGATTCGACACAATTTATAGCAACGACATGAATTTCAACCTTATGTGCCAAGGCTTTTAACTGACAACAGACTGTGTTTCGACTTTGCCTGAGGTATTTAATTGATACTCATAGTTTAAAATTAATAATATCTTCCACAATAGAGATGGTTCAAGGCGGAACTGTTTTTTTGCCTTGGTTTTTTTTATGATTACGAGGAATGATGAGTTTTATTTACGAGTACATTATTTGGATGACATAATGGTAATTGAATATTATGTGCACACGTGTTTAGGTACTTAGTGCTTACGTTATCTAATAAATAAGGATGTACGAGTACATTATGAGTAATATTTGCAAAGTTATAATATTATCGGTAATAGAATAAACTGCAGATTGAGGACAACCTCTTGGATTTTAGGGTAGTAACTTAAAGTCAAGGTGTAAGTCTTTTCCACATTTTACTTAACAGGAAAAGGGATCTCTTGACAGTCTCACACAATCCTATGGAAATTTTACTACATTGACATTTTGTATTCCCCTGTTGCCTTCGAATAATATAGTAAACCTATTTGACATATATAATATATTTCCTGATATTTTGAAGATGAAGTAAATTATATTGTCCCTACTATTTTATTTTTCTATTTTTGTTTGTAACACCTAATTTTTTTATGTAATGAACACCTAATCACGCGAATAATACTGGGATTTTTAGAAGATTTAAAAAAAAATACCGTGAGTTTATATGAGAAACTAAAACGGCAGGGACTTCACTATTAAAATATAGGGATAATATTATATATTCAGAGGAAACAGAGGAACACAAAACATCCATTTGGTAAATTTTACATTTCATACGATTGTGTAAAATTTCTTGTAGGTAGTTTACGCTCTTGCAACTTATTAATCCTTTGATGAGTTTTCTAACCAAAATCGAGAATTCAAAGCACTGATTCCCACTGCAACATTCTAATAACTTCCAAGTCATTTGGTAGTTTGAGAGGTGGTTGCTAATATAGTGTCCTAACCATCAGGAGTGCTTGCTTTTACTCCGCATTAAATTTGCAACAATCCGAAATCAGGCGCAGAACTTGAAACACAGGCCAAATGAACGGAAAGTTTTCGACAGTAGCCGTGAAGTCGAAACGTCTTCCTTCTCTATCGAATCGTACTTCACTACTTCGAATAGTTGCTCTTTGATAAAGTCTGAAATACAGAGAGCAGACAGATTAGTTTATGTGATCTAAGTTCTGTAATGTATTGGTACTTCCTTGTTAAAACCACAAACTTTACGATTTGCAAAAACCAAAGTGTTTTTATCTATTTTGGATTGCTTTAATAGTTGTTGTACTTGTTAAACTATAATATTATTGTATAGATATTTCTTAGAAGCCCGCATGTTATCTCTCCGTTTGCTCCAGAATTATGTAGCGCCTCCGGGAATTTTACCGCAAACTACTTTATTTGCTGTACATTTTATTCCGCAAAATATTTTATGAAGTCGCTCGTGTTGGATTCGATTTTACAATGCTTTACCGAGGTATATTACACTAAAATATTAATTTAATCCAAATATGGAATTGGTTACGCGTTGGTTTTGGGTGTTTCTCACCTCCTTCTTTACCATTGGTGACAACTGATTTTTTTTTATTTGTCCCACTTATTACCATTGGTGATGTCCAGTGGTGACTGACAAGTGGGATTTTGTCTAGCGGCTCGAGTGCTGCAACTGCCACCGTTTGTGTGCCGCTCGCGCGCATGAATCTAAGTTCACTGCGCGTGCTGATGGCGAACATGATATACCTACATGCGAGAGCGCATTATCCTGATCTGGCCCTATCACATCGTCTAAGATATGTTATAAAATCGTTACTTCCCCACTGCTCAATGCTCAACCAGATTGTGCTCAACTAGTTGAGCAGTTGAGCAGACTGCTCAACTGCTTAGGGCATAGTTTGTATTACTAAACATTTTATGCTCCATAGCTCAACTATATATTGCTCAATAAAACAAAGTCTCTTTGCGTGTCTGAGAGGATTTAGCAGATATTACATCTGCTAACTCCTCCTAATCCACGCAACGGATTTTAATGTGGTTTTCACCAATGGGTGGAATGATCCAAGAGAAAAGTTGATAAAGTAGAAGAGGTAGGAAAAGATCGTGCCGTATAAGAGCTTCAATGGTGTGCGCTGTGTAAACCAATGGAGTTTTATTATAAAAACAATAGGTACCTATTGCAGAATTATTCCTCTCAAAACGATATATTCAGCTATGCTCGTGCAAAGCTGAGGCGGGTTACTAGTAATAGATAAATAAAACAAGTCTCTAACGATACGCATAATTATTATCAAAAATAAATATAGAGTTGAAATAACCTCGATTATATTATTTTCGTTTCCAGAACATCGACTTAGTCTTTGAATTAGAATGTTTGATGTCTGACGTTTATTCGCTGTAAAATTTGATTTTGGCATTGATTAGGGTTGTGAATTATTAATGTCAGTTTAACCATCATCTTGGTTGACCCTGTAACCGTGGGTAGTCGTTGAGTAAGATCCCAGGGCCACCAGACGTCACGTATTTTCTGACGAAGGAAATGTGGACGATTGAGTAGTGTTAGTATGTACTAAGAACGCATGCCTACCTGCTAGCTTGCTTAGACGGCCAATTTTCAGGTATCAGGTAATCAAGGTACGTAAAAACATTACTTACCTCACGTAAATTCTCCAAGCTGATTTTTACGTATATTCTAGGCAATATCCTTAAAAATAAGTCGCCAATACTCCCAGACACTTTCCGTCGGCCGTATTGCTTTGCAGACGCTTTAAAGCTCCCAAAATAATTACTTAACTTCACGTAAATTCTGATGCTCCATTTTTATATATGTCCACCAGACAACTATTTTAAAACCTTTTACAAGAAGACAGACCGATCCAAGGGGCCAATCATCCCGTAAATTCAATTTTAATGCCTCCATGGGTAGGAGCGCGAGGGCATTATCTACGCGCATGAGACTGAGTGAGACAGATTGCGATGTCAAGGCCCCCTTCGGGCCGACTAAAGTATTCAGTGATCTGCTGTGTCCGTTGCAGACCGTCCAAACTAAGAACAATACGCCTGGAAAGTCTATTACCAAATTTAAAACCATATCTAAACTATCGATTTAGCAACAGTGGCGGTTATTTTAAAATTTGTCGGGTAATATGTATCTAACGAAAATAGATTTGAGAAGAGCATAAAAAAGTACCACTAGACAACTTTTCTGTAGATTATGTTAATAAGAAAATCAAAACGAAGGTAGGTGGCAAGGTGCAGGACGTACGTATTTATTAAAAATAAAAAAATTTCGAGGGTGGCATTTGTAAGACTCAAGGAGGATAATGCTGATGATGACAATGACTGGATTGGCTGGATGATGAATTATCTAATTTCAATGACGATTAATTACAATGAATGATAATGAAAATTAGAGGAACTACTCAGAAATGTTGAAAGCTTAATATTTTTCATTTTGTATTTTTTTATGATTAATTCCCAATAAATAATTAATTAAAAAAAATTGCTGTTATTCAATAAATTTGTTAACACTATCGAGTTTTCTACATTTCGAAAATTGAAGTTTTTTTTCGATTTTATCAAAACAGCTTGCAGGATAAAATTCTAAAATTATTGTAGTGAAATGAGCATTTTTTTTTACAAGTTAATTTTTAATTATTTACCGGATTTTTAAATTTTTAGCTGTTTTTTTTTAAATATTAATAATTAATTGATATGAGTAAACTGTAAGAGAGTGAGAGAGAGAGAAGTCAATATATCCTAATACATGACTCACTCAGTCTCATGCGCGTAGATAATGCCCTCGCGCTCCTTATACCCATAGAGGCATTAAAATTGAATTTAGGGGATGATTGGCCCCTTGGATCGGTCTGTCTTCTTGTATAAGGTTTTAAAATAGTTGTCTGGTAGACATATATAAAAATGGAGCATCAGAATTTACGTGAAGTTAAGTAATTATTTTGGGAGCTTTAAAGCGTCTGCAAAGCAATACGGCCGACGGAAAGTGTCTGGGAGTATTGGCGACTTATTTTTAAGGATATTGCCTAGAATATACGTAAAAATCAGCATGGAGAATTTACGTGAGGTAAGTAATGTTTTTACGTACCTAGATTACATGATACCTGAAAATTGGCCGTCTAAGCAAGCTAGCAGGTAGGCATGCGTTCTTAGTACATACTAACACTACTCAATCGTCCACATTTCCTTCGTCAGAAAATACGTGATGTCTGGTGGCCCTGGGATCTTGGACCATCGGCGAAGCTAGAAAGTAGTTAAATAGCGTTTTGATTTTGATACTGTTAGCTTTCTTCTTGAATGATAAATATAGAATAAAGAATAAAACACGTCTTCAATGCGTATTTATCAAAAGTAAACAATGGAGAGGTATAAAGTTGCATTGCGGCATTGTCGAGCCGGAGTGACACAAATGGCTCAATTAAACGAAGCCGACAGGACATTCAACGACAAATGCTAAACACAAAACAGTACATAAACTACAATATACTAGATAAATATGATAATTTCACATAGCTGCGGAGGAAATAAACAATTATTAGGAGGTGAAAATATCTCAGTGCCTCATGTCGAAGCTCTTCGATTAGTGTGTGTTGCCAGTTATGACGTCATCTCTTACTATGGGTCATATAAGTAAGCTCATAGTAGCACAAGGAGCTATGAAGAGGGATATGCTCGGGATTCTTTTATATTAAATCGAATGAAAAATGAGGAAATCCTTAGTAGGAGTAGATGAACGATAGCTGCCGACATAGCCCAACGGATAAGCAAGTTGTGGCAATGGGCAGGGCCCAGAGAACGTAGCACTGACGGCCGCCAGCGCTGTAAAATTATCAAATGGAGACGAACCAACCAAACGAACCAAAAAGGGCAGCGTAGGATGTCCATCCACACGATGTAAAAATTTAAAAAATAAATAGGAACACTTTTACCTTGAATCACGTTCGAGACTAGGTACTGTATAATTATCCAAAGCTAATATATGGCTAGCTAATATATGGCTTAGTAAAAAAAACCCATCGAAAATCCCCCTTAGTTATTGTCATTGAATTGCTGCTATATTTATCGAAAGGTCTCAATTCGCGACGAAACATCTTTTTATTTTAGTTTTCATTTTATATAAGCTTAGGTACTGTATTATTGTTTGCCAGTGCGTCAGAACATCGAACAACAAATGGGTGCATCCGTTCCCGTATCGGTACACAGTCGGGTTCTAAATTGGCTGCGTACATGTTCTACCTATATCTATCGAGTAACGTGATGATTATTTTATTTACCTTATATTTTGTTAATATAAGCTTTTGTACATAAATAACTGTAACAAGGTCTGATAATAAATCACATTGGCACATACCAATGGAGCTCTAATACTATACAAAACGCAATAATGTAATAGTCCCTCTCTTTACAAATAAAATTTTCATTTTATGTTGTGGTCTACTTTTTAAATGGTAAGTGCTTTTATTATAAAAAAAAATGTTAAATCATTAGGCTACATACTCATAGACTATATAGAATTTCAAAAATCCACAGCCTGACATATTAACAGCTTAAAAAAATTTTGGTGCTACCTAGATCTGTTAGATAACAGCGTACCCAAGATGCTGTCGCCTATGCCTCGTTGGATTGTAAATCTTATACGTTGGGCCAGCCACAAACACCAGCATCTTAATACAACTTAGTATTTATTTGGCGAACTTGCCTGCACTACAAAAGCCTTGGAGCATATTCATACCCAAACCATAAGAACACACAAAGTAAAACACAGATTCAAACAATAAACTCTACAATTTACTGACCAGAATCTTATTATAAAGTTGTGAAGCTTAATAAGGGACTTTAGCAGCATCGTATTCGAAATGCATTTGCTTAAAAGTTGTAGATATTAAGCGAAATTCTAGCCAATTAGCCGAGCGGCTGCGCTACGTCCGAGGAAACTTTCAGTGGAGCTTGTTCCGACTACACGAGTACAATCGAGAGCTTATTGGTTTTTGATTTATTAAACTTAAAAAAACTCCTAGTTGGATATAGTGAACGATTAAATTATTTCAAAACTCTCTGTTGGATTAAGAAGTTAATGAGCTGAGTTTGTTGCAGCTTTTGAAAATTATTGGAGTTAATAACCTATGTTTGAACCTACGTTTGATGGACTGACACGGAGTAAATCGATGTAAGTATTTCTGATGGTAATAGGTATTGATGTGATTGAGCATAAGGCTAAAAGAACAAGTTACAGTATCTAAGATTAGGCATTAGAATGCTTCTGTGGCGTAGTCGGCGAAAGCTCGACTGCCGATGAGGAGGTCCCAGGTTCTATCCCCAGGTCAGAAAATGTCATTTATTGGATTTTTCCATTAGGAATTTATCTCAATAACTGTCTGGAGTCTGGAACTGTGCCCAGTATATGACAATAGGCTCGCCCCCTCTAACATGCGACCAATAACATACTGGCGAAATTAGGTGTGCTTATAATGGGACTGAGTCATGGGGGTCACACCTCTGCCTACCCCTTCGGAAAAATGCGTGTCTGTATGTTATGTTAAGATTAGAAAATAGTAGGTAGCTATATAGTAAGTATGATCTTTCCGAGAAAATCATTTAACTTAAGTTAAGGTTTCATAAAACAGTGAAAATATTCATCAAATCTTTCTATAACATGGCTATATATGTACGTACGTACTTGTTATCATTTTAGTATTTCAGTATTACTCATTCTATGTGCATAAATATTACAATGAATGACTTCTAATGTAAAATAATTGAAAACTACGCTTGGAGTCAATCTGTTCCTCACGCAGCTACTACACACTACTACTCATTTTAATCAATGAAAGGAATTTCATATAAAATCTTAAGGTATATAAAATTCTTCGTCAATTTTGGGTAATAGTTAACGCCAATGGACACAACTGCAAAAAGTCTCTGTGCTTCAGCTGCAGAATTAACTCGTTGGGTACTTATACTAACGAACGTTTTTCACGCAAATAAATGTAGTAGATGTGAAATAAACACCTAGTAGATGCATCTGCAATTGGAATATTAATATCATTATCTTTATTTCTTCTTATTTGTATTGTGTGTTGTACCGATCTTAGATTTTTAATGTGTAAATATTTAATGATAATTCAATTTATTTATTTATAATTCAGCACAACGCTAGGACTAACTTAATGCTAAAATAGCATTTTCTACCAGTTATCCTGAATCTCACTTTTCATTATTTCATTATCACATCTCATTATTTTACTTAATATTATTGGCACACCAACCTCATAACTGGTAGAATGTATTGGACATTGTTTAATGATTGTAAAAATATTTTGTACGACAGTCTGATTCTACAATTTTGATTCTATAAAGACAGAAAGACGTATCTTTCCATCTTTGTTGTTTCAAATAACACATGCCAGTTGTTGAATAAGCGCTGAGAAAACGTACCCTATCTTCCCTTTTCTTTAAATCAATGAGTGTGGACCGACTTACAAGCTTCGAACGAGCGCACTTCGAGCATGTCAGTCAGTCGAATAGTCATACGAATTAGTGCTCGGCTATGTTCGGCTCTTCTACCGTAGACGCACCTTAAGTTCCATTTGAGTATTTCCTTTAGATATAGAAAATTTACATTCAAGACATCAAAGACTGTAGCTAAATCCGAATAACCCATTTTGTAATGACACAAGCACGCCGTGTATTCTCAAAGGTGTAAATTATCTCTTAGTATCAAAGTCTTCGCCGCGTTTTATGTTAAATAATTTAATTTCACCGTCGACGCCAAGCGCAACATGTTTTCGCGTAATTTAATCAATAATGTTTGTTGTCTAACGTAACGTAATTTATATCGCGACCAAAATATGAGAGCTTCGTTATAGTATCTATAGACGGCTATTGCGAGTGATAGAACTTTCAGAGGCAATAAAAAAACAGTTTTCCTTAGAAGGGCTCGCAAAACGGGGGGTTGCGATCAAAAAACAATATCGACTTAGATGTCTCAGTCTATCAGTGGAGTCAATGGCGAGTTCTGTAAAAATGTCACGTAATATGTAAATCGCCCGAGCGCGATGTGGCCCGACTGTCAAAGCCAGCCGGTGTAACATCTTTGGACGATTTTTTCATAGTGATGATTTCACTTTCCGAGAGATAAGGGTGAAAGTTCGAAAATGTTTTCGTACCTGTTTTGATTTGTGTTTAGAGTGGACTCCCTATTCTCTAACTGTTAGCTGTTAGATTAATAAAAACTGAATCATTATAAATATTATCAATGCATTAAATGCAATTATCAATACGCAAAGTAGGTTTATATCATACAACTGTGGTCTTGTGAAACGAGATTCGGTATTATTTACTGATAAATAGATAAAATATATTACTAAAACTTGGTATTACAATACATCAAATAGGGTTGGGGGGCATATCAATCGCAATTAACTCGACCACAACAAACAACACACTGTGAATTGTTACTCTTTGTAGTTTTAACTAACAATAACACAAATTCTAATGCTAATTCTAAGCTAATGTTATTTATCTAGGTATATTAATATTGTATTTATTATTATGTTGGTATAATATTTATACTCATATTAAATATTTAAGTAGGGGTATTTATTATTTTATTTTATTTATGTATTATGTCTATATATTGTGTTTTATATATAAGTACATGTTGTAGATTATTATTATTTATTTTTGGTATTATGATTATTTGCTGTTTGTTTTATGTTTTGTTTAATTAAGTAGATTTAGTTATTTTAAAGTTTTCATGTTTTGCACTCCACCCAATTTCTGTAACATTTTCTCTAGTTTTTGGGATAACTGGTAGAAAATGCTACACTAGCATTAAGTTAGTCCTAGCGTTGTGCTGAATTATAAATAAATAAATTCACACAAGGGGAGGAACCCGGGCCTTGCGGCACAGAAAGCAGAGTTACTACCATCTGTGCCAACGAGGCTGTCAAATATTATATATCATGTAGCTACAGATATTCATTGTTATATTCTGCTGTTGTTTTTACTCGTATCTATTATCCCTAAGTCAAGTCCAGCCAAAATGCATTTGAAGCTGAGCACTTTTATCTAAAGCGAGTCTTAATGGCGCAACAATTTCGCATAACAATTTCGCTGGCGTGGCGTCGGTATTGTTTAAATATGCACCATGTCACCAAGCGGAGTCTTCGTACTCAAAATATTACGCCCGTCGGCATAATAAAACGAGCGACGGTCTGGCCCGGCATTAAGCTGCACTAACGAGGTATGTGGGGAAATCAAATGTCATTCTTCTGTAATTTGTTTTCTACACTGCATTGAAAGACGACTTTACAATAAAAAATAGCTACGGTTTTATCACTTTATGACAATTATTACTTTATGACAAAAGCCGGAGATAGGACGAGATGGCGTACCATCGTGAGGACGAGACTCATGGATGGAGGTGGTCACGACCCTCAGACATGAGGAACACGACTCAAGGAGGAGGACAATTACAATAATAAGCCGGGTGTGACCACTGCTGGAAGTAAGTCTTGGATTATCACAACAATAACGTGATCTTGATCCGTCAATACATCAAGCCTACATAACATCATTTCACACAAATATTATAAACGCGGAAGTTTGTATGAATGGATGGGTGGATTTTTGTTAATATTTCATGCAAAAATTACTGAATGGATTAGGTTAAAATTTGGTTTGGTATTGTAATTCCAGTGTCTAAGCTACCTGGCTTAGACACTGGAATAATACAAGGGCCTTTTTTCGCGATATTACATGATATGCATATTTACAGCAGCAATGTCTATGCGGGTGAAACCGCGGGGTACAGCTAGTGCTTAATATTTGAAGAAAATCCTTCGCTTACGCGAGTGCGCCCATGTAACAGGTATTTAGAGTCAAAATTTTCAAACAATAAGTTACACAAGATTTTGTTTCTTTCACAAATCGCAATAAACCAACTCAGAGTCAACTCAAAGAGAGTATCTTTGTACCCAATTTTAAAATGATATTTGTTTTTATGTTCAATTCAAGTAGTACCTATCAGTTGATAGGTAGTTGACCAGGTGGATAGTTATCCACCTGGTCAAGTTAACCGAGTAAAACGGAAAACGAGCTTTTCTAAGAAGCTCTAAGAAGATTGCAATTTTAAAGACATTGCAATGCTTAGGCAGTACATGTATTTTTACTATGAAGTGTAATAAGTTTCTTGTAACTAAGTAAGTAAGAGCTTTGAAAATATAGATGGGATTCACATAGAGGTTTTATTAATTTATAAAAAAAAATTAAAAGCATATACATAACGAGCTGAACTAGTACGCGTTACAATATCCATAATAATGACCGTTTCCATTTAACGCTGAAAAACTTTAATGACAATTAACAAATGAAAGTCTAAACAGATCTAAAAATCTATTTCTGTGCATTCAAGGTCAGCGCTATTAACCCGTGACGGGACCTGTACCCATACTTTAAAAGGACTTTCTTAACTACAGCTAGTATATTTGGCGGGATCCCGTTGGGGTGAGTCCCAAACGTAACCAATCCCCAATATGAAACTTAACCAAATATCGTAAAACTCGCAGTAGAAAAAAAAAACCAACAAGTTTCTTGTACGTTTTTCTTATTCTTCTCAGGTACCTCTAACGCACGGTAAATTCATTACTTATTAGCTTTATTAAGGTTATTGCGAATTACTTTTTTTTATTTGAGTTTGAAACGAGTTACAGATAAGCAAGACGCAGCTTCAAATGGTTTGTAAGTCAGCAAGGTGCAGGGACCAATCCCATTTGGGCGCTCTCTTGGCGGGAACTTAATTCTGAATGAACTTTGAATTGGAAAATATATTCAGTGCATGTTGGTTTGGTTTCATTATTATTTCACGGATGTGAGCTATCGATGCATTGTTGAGGTTGCCGTCGAGAATTTGTAAACATATTTTGTCTACGAGAGGTTTAAGATAATAAATTATTTATTTATAGACTAAAAACTATTTACTAGTTGATATTTTATATCTAAAATAAAAATATGGATTTAACATGCTTTGTAGTTGGACTTGTCTGTCTATATAAAAATTTCACATGTTACCGATGTTTCATTGAGCAGAAATGCATATTGTATTTTATGTTTACGAGTACATCTTGTAATGACATTGGGTGACAAAAAGGCGATTTTCACACTGCCCCGCAACCGCATGCGTATGCGCGCTATAGTGAACCAAAATCACGTGCATACGGGTATAGAGTGGTGTGTGAGACATTGTATACAACTAAGTCGCTTCCCGCAATCTATACGCTTCATCATCATCATCCCAACCGTTGGTAATCCACTACTGAACATAGGCCTCCCCCACTAAGGGGGGTTTTGCTAATACTCGACACGCTTGGCAGGCGGGTTGTCGAGCGCATCTATACGCTTAAATCTGTACTACTCAACGGATTTTAAAGCGGTTTTCATTAATAGTTAGAGTGATTCAAGAGGAAGGATTATATTATAAAATTTGTTACCCGAAGGGTCACAAGTTTGGAAATAAAATTGCAATTACTTGTGAAAATTTATGCATGATACGAGTACTTTTGAATTAAATCCTTACATGTAATTTTCTTTTAAACAATAAGGGTGATTTTTCAGATGAACCACAAATAAATTTCCGCTGCCACGACTTTACTTTAGCTGTTTGAATACTGCAGTAGCGTAAATGCTAATGAGGTGCGCTGTAGCTTATAATAAGTAGACCATTTTAACTAATGGTAAAACCTAATACTCGTTCATTAGAATCTACTTACTATTTGCTAGTATTAAGCGTAGTTAGGTAAAGTTATTGTACCACTTCATAATCAACGACATAGCCCAAACATCAATAATTTAAGACGAATGGACATCATTTGATACAAAGCTATAAGAAGTATACTATAATTATACGAGTAGGTCAAAACAAAATACTAGAAAAGATATAAAAAAAAATATTCCGGCATTATGTAAATGTACCGCAATTACTATAATTTAGATTATCTCAAGAGTCAAGAATACTAAGCAAATAACCCGCCTCTGACCGCTCCCGGAATAAAGGTGCCTATAACAGTCGCATTGCCGCGTTGAATAGCAATCCTATAAGAAATTTACCAAATCGATTTTTCGTAAATACATCGTCGGTCGTTTCCTCTTAAATAATATTTAAACGGTCTTTTACATATTTAATCATACAAAATATTGGTTACACCAGATATTATTTAAGCTTGGTAAAATCTAGAATGAATTTCATATTGACTGAATTCATCAACAGCATAATGTTACTAACACGGATTTTGTTAATAACCCATCTATTATGAGCTTGACTAGTATGGAATTGATTGACAGTATTGGCATATGAGTAGGATGCCTACACCTTCCCGTAACACTGAGTCGAGCATTCAAGTGAGCAAGCATATACCTGCATAAATTGTAAGCAGCATTCGTTAATTTCAGTTCACAATTCAGAACGCGTTATCTTATGCTACTTATATTACAAATAGGAAAGTTTGTCAATATGTGCATGTGTTTGTGTAGTAACAACTTCACGCCAAAACTACTCAATCGATTAAGTTGTATGAAGATATATTATCTATTAGCCTATGAAATAAGACATTCATACTTAACATATGAGTACTTTTATCTCAGTATTCCCACGGAAACGATGACTAGACGAGTAAAACCGCGGGTCATAGTTAGTAGATTATAATTAAAAAGTAATACAATATCTGGAAGAGATCGTTTAAAGAGATAAGGCCGCCCATTGTCGACCAATAAAAATAATTTAATTTGTGAGTTGATTGTATTCTGTGTACCTTACCTTGGTCATAATAAAGAGTATTCTATTCTATTCTATAAACACATCGGTAAAATAACTATTACCTACTGTTTATTTTCTAGGCAGAGCCTGTATTATATGTACTATGTGTGATTTTATACTGACAACATAACATAACATAAGTAGCATTTTAACAAAACATAATTTCATGAGTTTAAAAGAATCCTACCATCCCAAAAGAAGCAAATATTCCACCATTATTTAGCAGCCTAAGAAGACCGCAGACACCTCTGATCCGAGCGCTAAACATCCCGCAATCTTGCACCCTCGTGGCGTCGCCGCAGCAGTATTTTCTCATAGAGACAACGAGATTGAGCTGGAATAAGGCGATAATAACTCACAGTTAACGCGGCAGAGGTAATCCCGCGCAACCACAATAATCCGACGTCCTTTCCACCGCCCGTTGGACTGAACGTGTGGCCTTAAACCTAATCACGATGTTTATTGTCTATATTAAATTTATTCTCAGGAGGTCGTAGAAGTTAATAAAATAGGAAATATTAAACTATAACTTTTGGTAAATTTAATTTTGCTATTTTGTAGTTACTGTTGAGGAACTAGGAACCCTAAATGGAAATTTCTGTAAGCCACAGTGCTTGCTCAGCGGCTCGGTGGCAACGGCGGCATCGAAATTTCTATGGTCATAAAAAATGAGTTAAACCGCCTGTATGTGGCCACACTACGGGCGTATCACATATACGGATATCGAGATGAGATAGTACTAGCCACGAATAATAGCGATTTGTATCCACTGATAACGATATCCATTTTCACTCAAAAAATATCTTAGTTTACCCACTGATCTCGATATCCGTGGCTACCAAGATAAGCCCAACTTATGCCGTGATCAGTTTCTAAAATTAAATTAGTGTAATCTTTTTAGCAAAGGGTATCGTGATCAGCGGGTAAAGTGAGAATTATTTTGTGGAGTGGCTTAGGCAACAGACGACTAACCGCACTGGTGGATTGGATTTCAAACCATTTCAGTCTTAAACTCGCTATTCTTTAAAATTTGAAGGAAAATTTAAATCTTCTATAGTTTGCAATACATGAATTAGGCCTGATTACTAGTCACTAGTAGCGCGCAGTGTGGCCACTGCACCCCTCTGCTATCGTGCCCGCCACAGGTCGCCGCGCTAGGCTTGCAGTATGGCCATGCAGAGTCATTACCAGTGGTGGACAAGACAAATTCTATAAAAAAATGCTAGTTGTTACCAGTAAGTACTGTCCTTATCTGGGAGATGGAGACTAGTGAGAATGACCAACATAAAAAAAATACTCATTGCCTACGGCTACGGCGTAGCAACTACTACGCGATTACTAGCAAGTGCAGAATATTATTGCTTAAGGTCTTTTTGTTTCATTATAATATCCCATTTTATACGTATACTTCGTCGTATCCATGCTAATTTATACTCCTGGAAAGCAGAGACAAGATACTCAATCAATTGGCTCTTTGGAGAGTTTCGTACAAAAGTTTGCACCCAGTCAGGAAAGGAAAATTTAAATGTTATTGAATTTTTATACCTTCGTTAAGTCGAGGCTTAAAACGCTCCTTGTTTCCTCAGCAGCGTCAAAGTTTATCTTTTAATAATATTGCAAGCCTTTGACGAAAGAACAAATTAAAGACTATTAACATTTTATTTTATTACTATATTTATATTTTTATTACTATAATATTTTTTTTTTACTGAATGTATATGAAAGTATATAAGATATTACTAATAACAAAAATATAATATTATTGTTTTCTATCTAACTGTCTTTTTTTCCGGCTTATCTCAGAAATGGCTGAAGCGATTTTAAAGGAACTTTCACTGGCAGATATCTTTAGGAAATAATTTGAGATAGGTAATGTTTATTGGCAACTTATCATCATCAGACTACGCTCGTTCACATCTAAATTTTATAAATTTCTTCTAAGGCACGCCACTTTGTTTGGTTTTCGGTTGTTCTACTTTAGTTCTCTACCAGATCCTTTATTTCTAATGCGGTCCGTTAGATAACCTAAGCCTGTCTTTTTGTTCCCGCTTATATCTGAAACTAAATATCCGTGGCTGAAGCGATTTTAACTGAACTTTCGCTGGCAGATAGCTTTAGGAAATAATTCAAGTTATTATGATTTAGAAAAATTATAAGGGTTCCATATAAAAAAATTAAACCCTTAACATTGCTGACAAAATCCAATTCAAACAGAGAGGTGAGGTGTACGTATTCCAAACGAAAGAAAGTCGCGTGTAATAGCTAGTAACATAAAGATAAAACCTTTTATGCAAACCACTGACGAGTGAAAATTTCAGTGGTCATGTGGCATATATGACGAGGTTTAATCCACGCAACTAACTGCACATTCAATTTAGACTCGTGCATAATGCATGTCGGCCGCTGCTACGAGACCCTCCGAGCATTTGCTGTATCTAATTACGTATTATGCTTTGCTATGTAGACCGGCACGTCTGTCGACGATGATTATTAGATCATGGTCCGGCCTACAATACCCAACTCGATATTGCAACTAATACCACCACATACCACGCATCTAATTGATCCGTCTAACCGTCAGTGGTCATATTTGTAAAATCCTCAATGACGTACTTGATAGCCAGATGACGTTGCTCGATTAGTAATATTATATTGTTAAAATTGTATCGCAATTTATTTTATGCCGATCAGGAGGTCCCGAGTTTGATCAGGCAAAGTGTTAAATATTGGAATTTTAAGATTAGAAATTATCTCAATAACTGCCTGGAGTCTGGAACTGTGCCCGGTAGATGGCCCCCTATTACATGGGACCAATAACATACTGGCGAAATGTCGGTGAGCTTATGGGACTAAGTCCAGCTAAAGTGGGTAATGGGTAACACCTCTGCCTATCTCTTTGCCAAAAAGGCGTGATTGTATGTTAATGTGTAAAAATTTATATACACTTTTTTATTCTTTATATCCTTATTCTTTACGAAATGAAGGTTTACAAAAGAACTATAAAAATATTTCCTAAATCATTCACGAGAGCTTCGGATAAGGATTAGTCGTGTACATTATAATTTATTCCAAAAATAATTATATTCACACACAGAGAGGAACGTTTAAATTCATACGATAAAAGTATCCTGCAAACTGTTCTTAAGTACGTACGACACACGACGCATAATGAGCGCGGCACAGAGAGGTGTTACCACGGGAACAAAACTCGTACGTGTTGTAGCTAGACTGCGCTCAGATTCCATAACTTACAATAGGACTCAACGTCTGTTAAGGCGCAGTCTAAAATGGCAAGTTTATGAACCTACCTAGCTTAACTTTGGGCAATCATAGACTCGACCCTCTCGGCGTCTTGGAGCAGAAACTGTCGTATTTCCTCATAAGGGTGGAGAAAATGCCGTCATAACTCACGGTTAGTCGTCTCCCCAGTGTGTTGTAAAGATGCCCTTAACACTAGTCTTCATTTTCTAGTGGGAGTAATACTGTCTGGGCTTTGGGCTATAAATATTTCAGTCACATTATATCCTAAGACTATAGGGTCCTATAAAATTTTTGAAATGTAGCATTTTCTTAAACATTAACTACAAAAGAATTTGATCTCCATCGGCTGAGGATAACAGTTGCGAGATTTGATCCGAACATAAGTTTAACATTGTAAGTTAGATAGTTAACTTGTAAAAATATGTATCAGGTGTATACTAAGAAACACATTTATCCCATTACTTCATTGTAAGAAACGGTGAAAACAGCAATTATTCTTTTTTTTAAATCCTAGTAATGGAGCATCTGAAATGGAGTCGGTCGTTACATTGGCTCACGTGGTGTGAGCTCCTAATAGCCTCTCTCTATTCCTCACTATTTGCCAGGTGCCTGCATTCCCACGCTCCCTTGCTAAAGGTTATTGGGCCTGCTTTCACGCTTTTTATTGCCTGAACGCAGTTTGAACTCAATTATTTTTATGGTCGAGAAAATTGCTATTTTGTTGCTTTATCACGATTATCAAGACGAAATTAGTTCAGCCATTGATAGCGTTTTTTCATTCCGTCATTTGCGTATTTAGCTATCCATAAAGGCATTCATTAATTACTGGCTACGTTTATAATATTTTTTTAGAGATTAACGTTACCATGTGCCAAATACGTAGATGCAATATCTGTTACAGAATTCACAAGTCTAACAACAAAGAGTAGCATTGTCGAGCGTTTTACAAATAGCTATTATGTACACAAGGCTGTCTTTTCAGTGTTTACTCGTGGACATGCAAAAGGCGAACGGAAGCCAGCGTTTTAAAATTGTTAGGTAGTCCGCTTTGATATCAAACAGTTTCGGTGTCGTGACACGACACGATCGCACGCGTAACAAAAGTCTTTGTTATTTTTGCAGACTTTTTAATTTTTTTAGGCAGTTATTGATTTAGGAATATGCGAAAGATTATTGAAAGGCATAGGTTACTATTTTATTTAAATATTTTTGGAAGTAAAATGTTCTCACCTCTGAGACATTAAGAGCATAGATCATTTAGATGAATGATTTAAAGTTACATTATGATAGCCTTATTATCCAAACACAGCAGCTTATTTTTATGTCAATTTTCCTACAGTGTAAAAAACAATCTCCCTTGGTATCTCTTTATTCATTTTTGTAATGCCTACAAGTAGGTATCAATGTTTCCATATTATTTTGAAAAAAGTACGTGTACGTGGAACTTTTATGAATGGGAATGCGAAAAAATCGGGAAGCTTACAACGAGTGTACGTGGATTACATGAGAGCTAATCCTATATCCGAGAGTTCGCAAATGGAGCTTTAATAATCGCAAGCTTTCTTTCGCAGATTAAATGAGATGACGCAACGATGCGTAATGATAGCATCAAATCACGATTTATCGCGTTCGATTCTAATGTTTATATACGTATTTTACAAGTTAATCTAAAAGGCGTAGTCTTGACTGACTCATATACTACGCAAAGCTCTGTCAAGTTACGTTCTGTAGTAGTTTTGAAATTACAGGAACCATGGTACTAAACTGTCACATGAATTAGGAGTTCTAATGTTCTTACCTCATTAAAATTATTACTTACAAAAGATCCTTTTAAGGAACTACATCGTTAGTGTTTGTAATCTAACTTTTTTAGTAACGCACAAATACTACAAATAATATGAAATTTGGATAAGAAGTAATTATTATTAGAATGAAAGTACTATAAAAAACAAGAAAATTAAAAAAGAAAGTCTATAAAATTGCGGTCGAAGATGGTCGAGGATCGTCGAGGACATTTTGAGGATATTTTGAGAAAGTGTAGAGGATCTAGAGAACGTTCTCAAAAATGTTTCACATATTATAACGAGAGAAGTACCAAAATATATTATAGGTTTCGAGTTATTAAACAAAGACAGGATGATTCGTTAAAAAGATATTATTTAACAAGGAATAAAGGTTTATATGTACAATAATAGTATATGAAATATTACACGTTTTAGGGTATTGATAACATTGATAATTGTAATATTAATTCAATTTTGTTTACGACATTCTACTTGAAAAAGCTCGTTATATAGATAGGTACTTTTGTAAGAGTAACAATACTTAAAGCATGTGACTTCTTTCTATGATAAGTCATTCATTGTACAGGCCGCTCGATTCTGGAACAGAAATTCAACAGTCTCAGTCACTTCATGCTTTTAAAACTAAATTAAATAAATATTATATATCACTTTTTATGTAAATGTATAAGTATTGTTAATATGTATTTTATTGATATAATGTTATATTTTATAGATTGATTAGATAATATGAATTATAATTTGAATGAATTATAATTATATTTTTATTATATGTGTATTCGATTATATTATATTCAATAGGCTCGCCCCCTATTACATGGGACCAATAACATACTGGCAAAATGTGGGTGTATCTACTATGGGTCTGAGTCCTGGATACACCTCTGCCTACCCCTTCGGGAAAAAGGCGTGAATGTATGTTATGTTATGATTACATTATAACTATTTGTTAAAGTATGTGCCTATCTATTGAATGCAAGAACGCGTAATTATAGGTGTGTATGTTTGTATGTATGTATATATAAGTATATTATAGTAAGTACAATTTTTTATTCTCCTATAAGTACACCGCTGACCAGAAATACTCATGAGTAGTATTCCTTTCCTTCCGGTTGTCTGGCAGAAATCGCTTTGAGCGATAAGACCGCCACTTGTACTAGCCAAAAATTAATTTAAATATTAGTCCTTTATTTTTGTATCCTAAGTATAGTGTACAATAAAGTGTTATTCTATATATCTATGAGTACATATCGTACTAAACGCGTGAACGTAATTTAGATCAACATCACAGAGGAATGCCGTCGTGTAAGCGTAGATTCATCAAACACGCACATAATTAAAACGGTTTCATCACATTTCCCCCACTATCGAAACTCCGCCAAAATGCTTATAAAGCATAAAATATTCTCGCATAATTTAATCAGCGCTTAATCCCGTATAAACCATCGCATTCCTGAAATCCCGTACAATGAGCAAAGTAAATGTAACTAAACGTATTTCCAGGAGAATCGAATTTGAGCGAGAGAAAAAAGAAATAGTATATTTAAACGACTGATTTAAGAGCAAACACCTCGGAGGGGTGACGACGCCGGGAGCCCAATGCAGGTGTTCTAGAGGCGTAGAATAGAACGAGTGTTTAGATTGCATTTCCCGATATGATTTGTATTTTCAGTGAGATAGAAAGAAAATTTGCGATCCAAAATTGGAATTTTTTATTTGGTTGTACCTGCTTATGTATCTGTTCTCGTAATAGCATGAATGGTCATTATTTCAGAACAAAATGTAAGAGTTTGTGGTTCACGTAATATGACATCGTGAAAAGATGAGTGCTAAACGACATGATAGAGTGCGAGTTATATTTACAAACTGAACCTGTCGTGATAAAAGGGTGAAAAAAGAAAAGTATTAATTAACAATTTGCTTGTATCGGGAGAAAAATCTTCTCTACAGGCATTTTCTAAAAAAAGAATAGGATCAGACTAAGTTGAGTATGTAAGAACATACAGTCACGCCTTTTTCCCAAAGAGGTAGGCAGAGATGTATCCAGAACTCAGCCCCATAGTAGGTACACCCACATTTCACCAGTATTTTATTGGTCCCATGTAATAGGGGCCAAGCCTACCGGGCACACTTTCAGACTCAAGGTTGTCATAATGATAATATCTAATGGAAAAATCCTATATCTAACACTTTACCTGACCTGGGGATCAAACCTGGGACCTCATGACAGGCATAATATATTATTATGGGTATGTAAGAATACGATTATTTATTGCTTTCCTAGCTTTTCAAAATATTGTACAGATTCTCTAATAAACTTATAAACAACGCACGTATCTGTATTGGATTTAACGGATAAATCCGCGAATGTTTCAGGTCACAGTAAAAAGGGACAGACTTTCTCGTAATCCCGCTTACCTTAAGAAATATTTGGAAGGGCACAAAACTTAATTAGCGTGTTTTCTTTGATTACCAACCATCAGGGTACCGGGTGGCTGGAACTGCCGCTCAGGTGACTTGGGCGCTACGGGACAATCTGTTTACGTGTTACTTTGTTTATTATTTTAAAACCACTATGGGTGACAATTTCTGATTATCATTGTTGTTCAGCTGCAGAGTTTGTGATGATATGGTGTGTTCTTAATATTTAAGTGCCACTGTAAAATAATTAAAACATCGCACGCGACGTAATTAAAATAACATATTATTATGTATGCACAGTGAGCTCTTTGTTAGAGAACATTTTTATGTAGTTCTCCGTGGTTTACTAATGAAACGCATAATAAGTATTGTCCATAATATATTTTGGCATAACAATAATCAGCATAATGATCACCACGCATTATATATTAGGTATTTTGACATAATGTGTATTGCAATAATCATTATTACCATGATGATATTTATATGCACATAATTTTCTTTGTCATAAAAGCCCATAAATATTGGCTCGCTCAAACTTTAAAGTAACTCATCTAACCTAACCAACTGATTCGGATTTCACAATATATTTTAATGCCAAAGGCTTATTATACTAATTATTAGTATGCCTTAAAAAATAATGGGAAAATCAATTATGCCTAAACATGTTAGACCAATTACTACTTATGCCAAACTTATATTTAATTATGCTACAGTATTATTATGCTAGTAAAAGTTATGCGAAAACGTTATGCCATACAATTTGATGCCTAAAAAATTTATGCTAAACACAGGAAGCCCGTTCTCCGTTCACGTTGCGCATAAAAAAACTGAGCGTGACAGAACGTTGATGTCTTATATATACTTATCTTATATATACTCACGTCGTAAATAGTATTGTATTGATAAAACTTCCCTTGGTAGTTTTACCTGCAACCCTTGATATTTTATAATCCAAAAATATCAGCCTAGACTTATAATTGGTATTTTTTAATAATTTAAAAGGTTTATATAATATATAATTATTCAGTAATATCACAAACAAAAATCCATTGTATGTGGCTTATGTTTTTGTTAAATTATTAATTTTCAAAAACAATGGCTCCTAGTCTATTATGCTTAACTAAATTACAACATTCACCGTCCGATGTAAGAATACTAACAAAACGGCTACAGAGAGCGCAGGTGGGTACTTGGAGTAGATGGCGTAATTACTGAAATGGCTGCCACTACAAATATTTAGAAGAAATCTTACACAGGGAGATTAGTTGTATAAGAACCAACTCACCGTCACTTACCTTTACCCGTACTGTTACTACAACATCATCATCATCATCATCATCATAATCTCAGCCGTTGGTAATCCACTACTGAACATAGGCCACCCCCATTAAGGGGGGTTTTGCCAATAGTCGACACGCTTGGCAGGAAGGTTGTCGAGCGCAGTTCGATGGTTTTTTGCAGAGGACGCTGCTGCCCGCCCTCTGGATCTGTTGACCCTTAGCCGGCTCCCACGGCAACCACGGGTAGAGAGGGTGGAGCACTATTCAAAAGCCGGCGACACACATACTACTACTACATACGCATTTTATATTCATTATTCATACTCAGAGCCAAGCACACGTTAACAGCACCATATAAAGAGTCCTGCACCGTGATTAGTTCTTAAGATATATGCAGCGATAAGGCACGTGGGTGTGTAATTTCTATATCTTAATAGGGAGTTTTGTGGACCTTCCCCTTTTCAGGAAGGTATTTCATTAATATGTAAGTATTTCTTAAATTATACGTAATATATATCTTTGCTTACACGTAGAAGAACAACAAAGTAGCAACAGAATTCACTAAGCTGTGCAAAATCAATTGGGTAATTCGTTTGACGTTCAGCGAAATGGTATAGACGATTGTTAAATTTCCCCTTGAAAGACATTGGGGTCGCGTCCGTATCACAAACGTTATTTTCGATATAATAATATTTTTATTCATGAATTTATTTTTCGGCTTCCACACACGGTCTTCAAGTCCCGAATACGCTAGAAAAGCCTGTGGTATGGTAACCAGGAAACTGATATACTTATTTACGGATATAACACCCAGAAAGATCAAAGAGACACACTCATGCGCACAAATGTTTGACCTACCCGGGAATCGTACCCAGTACTTGTGGCTCAGAAGGCAAAGTCACTACCAATTGTGCTAATCGGCCAGTATAATAATGAGTTGCTTGTAACCACTTAATTAATGGGTCAGTTTTATGATTTCCTTCAACTTTAGCGAGCTATAGCGGCTAGCCGCATGCGGCTGGCCTTACCTTACCTGTTTTACATACGAAAAACCCAAATGAATCTGTATGATATCGTACGCACTGAAATGCAGCTAGCCGTCAACCTCGCCACAAACAGCATAATCTACTGTGACCAGCCGCATGCGGCTCGCTGCAATCCGTCTAGCCGCTAGCGTGTAGCGTGCGTGTAGCGCTGATCAGAGTCGATTTTGCGAAGTGTTTTTAGCCGTGTGGTAAGAGTTTTCAGATTATCCGAACACCTTTGACAATGCCTAATAGAACCTGGGTTGTTAATATGATTTTAAAAACATATAAAAAAAAATCTTCTTTATTTTTTGTATATTATAGAGGTAGAAATCACAGCTAACAAACAAGAGTTGGAATAAGAATCTAACAGCAGATAACGAATTTCGCCGTGATATGAAATTGTACCACGAACTTCCGTGAGAGATGAGTGTCGAGAGCAAACACCTGTAATCATGTTTATTATAACAAATAGTCAGCATCGCTTAGCGTCACGCTGGCGATGCGCCCGACTTAATAAACCTTCAGCTAAATAATGTTTTTCATCTCCCCGTGTCTCTGAAACAAATTGCTTCATTTTTGGCTCATGACGACATTAACAATAGAATTTATCACTCAAATATGTTGCCAGTCGCCGTCGCTTAACACTTCTTAATTTTCTGCGCGAATATGGCTTCACGTCGGGCTAAATTAATTTGTGTGATACTAACTTCCTTAAAATCTGGCTAATACATCGTTTAGAAAGACAAAATCCCATGAAAAAATTACCAAATCGGTGTTTAGTATTTGCCCCTGTTTCCTCCGAATATACGTAATTAAACCATTCGATAAATAATTATTATCCTGATATTTTCAGGACGAACTAAATTATTTTTATTATTTTTATTTCTTAAGCTGTTCATTATTTTCTAGTGAACATCTAAAAATCTCAGTTTTACTTGCATGATTAGACTGGGTGAAATATTACCAAAATATACGCCTTAAAATAAAACATTACTTCTTTTGGTGAATATATGAAAAGACCATGTATGACATTTTTATATTTTACATATAGTTTGGCACAAATAAGGGTCAAATTATAAGAGCCAAACAACAATTGACAAACAATTGAGTGGAAAATTATGCTCTTTTTATATTTGGGAAATTTTATTATGTATGGAGAACCTTAATGTTTAGAAGAAAGATAATACCTATATTCCTATATATATATAGTTACTCATATAAAGCCACTTATTGTTAATTATCAAGGTATGGAAGTGATATAGTAAAGTACGATATTAATAGACTAAAGGTCCACGAGTCCAATTACCCAGTTCTCCCAGAGGCACCGACCACGTGACAGATGGCCAGAGCCGGACTCAGATAATTAACACGTTTCTTTCCGCGCCGTGGCCGTGGAGCAAAACTTTATTAATACCGGAGGGGACTTAGGCTTTGAAGGGTAACAAAGTTTTGTAATGAAGTCGCCCGCGGAATATTGCGATTGTAGGCAGGCTTTAATTTGTTGTTTGTACATTGTACATACAGTCATAATAAACAGGAATCCGACTTTATTTGGTTTACTTTTTGTCTTTTTTTGACGTGACAACGTCTTATAATTCGATAGAGCCGGCTGCACGCACGAAAAAACATGACTCATGCGGCGTTACCTCGCTCTGAGGCGCTTGCTGTAAGGCTTGAAGTGCAAGCGAGAGCGCGGAACGAGCGACATCCGTCTCTCTCCTACTTGAGTAAGCGATGCGTCTGCGTGGACAGCTGCTATACTATAGTACATTTACATGTTTTGATCGAGTATCAAGTGCAGTGAAAAGTGAAACAAATAAAATTAAAATTTTCATTTGAAAAATGCTACCATTCGATCAGTATTTTCTTAAGACGTTGTCACGTTCAACTATCGTCAGTAAACCGACTTTACAGACAACCAATTTTTTTTTATTAAAATTTGGCGAAGTCGTCCATAAAGCGCAGAAGGCATTCAGGGTTAAAAATACTTAAAAGATTAATACTGCCTACCTAAAATTATAATCAACATAAGTGTAGCGTCCGTGGCCCAACGGAAATATGCCCAGCTTAAAATCCGGAGTTCCCGGGTCGAATCTCACCATGAGGACTTTTCACCTGCCGGCGCTACCATGTTTCGGATGGCACGTTAAACTGTTAGGTCCCGACTGTTTTCTATACGATATGTAGGGGGCAGTTGTTAGGTCATGTCGGAGGCCTTGTAGGAATCTTGGTGACCTGAAACTCTGACAGTATGGGTTGACCCATACCCAGACTCGAGCAATGTAATTGGGATACCGTTCCGTTAGAGTATAAATTCACGGTAGAAAAACATATATAATTTAAGTTTAAGTATTGCCTATTTTACCCAAGTGACGTCAAATTATGTCTGTTTTATATGGTTTCCTAAAAAACCCCTCTTTCACCTGAATCAAAAATTCAGGTGGCTCCCCTTCTGAAATCCATCCTTTGGACCTACAGATCAAACCTGCCAAAGGAAATCTTTTGTTCACGAAACGCCGTATATTGCGTTTTTTTGTCGTGTAGGATTGCCACTATAGGAAAATAATGCGTAGTCTGATAGAATTCAGATATAATTATCCGTGTTATTGTCATAGTTGAGTACGATGAAGCTTGTGGGCGGGAATATTTATGTTATTCGCGTAGGTACTCGTAGGTATTAGCTTTGATGCTTGTCATTGTAGAAAAATATTACGATGTGGTATTTAGGTAGGTATACCTAAGTAAATTGGTTATAAATAGTCCCATACTAATAAGAGCAATACTCAATTTCAGTTAATGAAAATATACACAGTTTTAACGATTCTATAGTTAAAGATTCGACAGTTGTAGTGGTAGGCCTCTTTTGCAGGGGGCAGCCTGGGGAAGTACCACACCTTTGCCAGTTATTCATCCGCCAAGGTAATAATGTACAAATATAACTGTGTTCCGGTCTAAAGGGCAATGTTACCAGCGAAATTACTGGGCATGATGAGATTTAACAACTCATATCTCAGTGTGACACTGGGTGCCACTGTGTCTGATATGGGCAATCTTGATGCCTCAGGTATGAGAGGATCAGGTACCATCAGGCACCTGATTTGCTCGTCTTGTCATTCACTATCATAAAAAAAAAGTTCGGGCACATAGCAAGCAGAACTGATGGCCGATGAGGCTGTGAAGTTCTCGAATGGAGACCACGAACCGGCAAGCGTATCGCCTACGCTGCCACAAGGTGGGCAGACGATCAGATAAGGACGGCAGGACTACGCTGGACGCAGGTCACTTACAACCGGACTGGATGGAAATCTACGGTGGAGGCCTAAGTTAAGCAGTGGCCGTCCTATATGGCTCAGATGATAATGAAACGATTCTATGTCTGTTTATTTTTTATCAGATTTCCCATTCAACATGAATTAAAAATTACACACAAAATGTACGCGGCATAAATCCGGTAATCCCACATATATGACAAATAATTTACTCAGATCTCATATTCCATCCATAAAATATGATGGCGTAAGAACAAGTCGTTCGTTACGTATGCACGTACGCGTCAAGATGTGATGTTAATTCATAAGGAATTCCCAGTAATATTCATGTTGGAGATTTCAAATGTCAGCCATAGTGAGGGTGTCAAATCTTTGGAAATGTGTTTATGTAAATTAGCTGGTCCATTAACATTGCCTCCCCTGAGCGCGGGATGTACGCGCCGCATCAATATTTTATCTAGGATTTGAATTAGTTAACGAACGCTTGGATCAAAAGTGTTAAACTGCGTATTTACTTGGGTCGAGCAGCTGTCTAGGCCCGAGGCAGTGCAAGTGGATACAGACCGAGCATCGAATCGCAGCTCGATCCAGTCTATCGGAACGTGGCTGCCTCAATATACGGTTTTATATGTACTCTGTGTAAAAGCTTTTAGGCCACTATTTACGTGTCACTATAATTTGCTACAGACTAATTCTCTTAGCCATAGGTAACATGGTATAATGTGTCTGGTGTCTGACTCATCATAATCAACCGAGGAATCTCCCGCATACTCTCTTAAATACTACCCTTGATTACTACGGACGTAGAGCAGGTGAGTGTTAATTTCTGACATAGCGATTTCCAAGTGGTCTAGCTGTCGGTCGCCGCAAATATGCGTGCAATGTAAATTTGATGGCTGAAGTGACGCGCCGCGGTCAAGCGTCGCTCTCTGTCTATCTGGGCTATGTTGCGAATCTCGGAGGGCGTGTTTTGACAAATTGCTCCAGGCATAGCTCAATGAATTACATTCAACCTGCCTCGTCTACTTATGCTCAAAGTTGGATCAACCTGAGAATTATGTAAACTCGATACATGATAAATACGAGTATAACAATCTACACACTTAATTGTACACCATAATATCATAACAGTTACTTTAAGGCTAGTTAGAACAAGGGACGGTCATATCGCTTCAAGCGCATGTTATTTTATTCTAACAAGATAATCCTTTACTGAAGTTTTGAAACATCAGCCCTATAGATTTTCGAAGTGTCCTGTAGCTTAGTTTTGTGTTTGTTAGTTATGGTAGATAGTAAGTAGGTTACTATAGTATTTTTTAGTTTTTATGATTCCGTACTTTTAAAGGAAAAATCCTTTATAGGATCACTTTGTTGTTCTGTCTGTCTGTCCGTCTGTCAAGACCTATTTTCACGGGAACGAAAATACTTTATAAATAAAAAACACTTTTAAAATACTTAATCAATGCACTATAATGCAATAACTCTCTTTTTTGGACATTATATTATACTTGGTGACATTATATTAAGTACCTACTCGTTTGTATTGTGAACAGTTCCAAACTGTAGTCGTGCTGTTTTGTGGAGTAAATGTTCTTAGTTGGACAGTTGCACCCCCATTAGAGAGCTTTATGTCTTCGTAAATGGTGTACGTGACTTCAATGTCTCAGTTACACGCATCGTACTGTCTTGTAATTGTTAATTTGTTCTTCTGTGAATTGTTTAACGACGGTCCAACAATCTTATATTCGTATTATGTAAACAGTGCTTCTTACAGTTTATAGCACGGAAGAGGTTTTATTACTTGTTAGTGATATTAAAATGTTACCGCTTTGTTTAAGGACTTCCTTTTTAAATAATGATTATTATAGATTTTTTTTGATTTTTTATTTTATTAAGTGACAAGACGAGCAAATCAGGTGCCTGATGGTAAGCATCATGATTGCCCATATCAGACACAGTGCCACCCAGTGTTTTAAAATTCAAAATTCTACCTGGCACTGCACTGCGCCTGTCACCCTGAGATATGAGTTGTTGAATCTCGTAATGCCCAGTAATTTCGCTGGTAACATTGCCCTTCATACCGGAACACAGTAATGTTTGCACATTACTGCTTGGCGGATGAATAACTGGCAAAGGTGTGGTACTTCCCCAGGCGGCCCCCTGCAAAAGAGGCCTACCACTACAAATGATAAGATAAGATGATAAGATGGAGTTTATATTCTAATAGTTTCTAATAGCCCAGCGGCTTCGCCCCTCGCAGTTTTGAACTAATGGAAGTTTTATACCAAAATCTTTGGACCCTTTAAAATGAGAGTATCCTAAGATCCTTTCTTAGCACACGTTCAGACAACGAAAATAATCTACATTCCAAGTTTCAAGTGTCTAAGATCAGTGGTTTGGTTGGCGTTGCATGTCAGTCAGTCAGTGAGTCATTTAGGATATGATAACAGAATGAGTTTCCCCAATTACAATGTGAAGTTACCTATATCTACCTAGTACGTACCTATTAAAATATTACTGGTTAAAAGGCTAAGGAAATGTAGCAAGTTAACATAACATACCACCACGCTTTTTTCCCCGAAGGTGTAGGGGAGGTGAAATACCCAGAACTCAGTCCTATCACAGAAGTTATATATTTCGCTAGTATGTTATTGGTCCCATGTCCGGGTACAGTTCCAGGCTTCAGGCTGTCATTGAGATAATTGCTGATGGAATAATATTATGCTCTAACCTGGCGATCGAAGCCGGGACTTCATGATTGGTAGTTAAGCTTGCGCCTAATACGCCACAGAGGCAGTCAGGTAGCAAGTTACCTGAAATAAAAACCGCAAACCTCAAAACCAAACTGAATTATTACTTTGAGAACGTAATTAAGTTGCAAGGCCAAACCAAACTTGGGCTTGGCAAAGGACAATAAAATTCAGTCAATTATAGTTAATTTGGAAAGTTCGATTTAAAAATGCACAGTTAGTGAAGACGTCGGATCCTTGTCGGATCCCATGGGTCTGGAGGTGTGAGCGGTGTGACCGAGTGCCCGTTTCGTAGAGACGTGATCCTTTTGTTAAGCGCCCCGTAGAGTCCTGTGATATTGACTCCAGGTTATCACTGTAAAACATCTCGGTCCTTGTAGTTTACTAGATAACTAAATTTCATGGGTAGAGTATGTTTAGTTAGTTGTTTAGTTGAAAATGATATCATTAATTTTACTTTTGTAGTTGATATTTTAGATACTACTTATATTTTGTCTACTATTTAATCTAGTATGTAAATTATGATAAAAAGCATGATGATAAAGTTATTTTAAAAAAATTTTTAGATAAACTGATCGAGTGCAAATGATGTTTCTGAAGAAGGGTGGTATAGGCTATAGGACCCATGCTATCGGACAGTAATGATATCGTCAAAAAAAAATTGGATGAACTGACTGGTGACCGGTGGCGAAGAACGCTTCGATTATAAGTTGCTGCTATGAATGGTGGTTCCATAAATCGTACGTAGCTGTTCAATAACACCCATTTTTGGTAGAGGCAACAATAATAAGTACAATGTCTACGTAATATAACAAACGAGCCTCATAATCGATATCATGAATATATTTGTAGCTGCAGTAGATATTGCAATTCGCAAAGCCAGAGCGATTGTGAGGATTTATCAATATGGGCAGGGAGTATCTCCTTCCGAGGCCGCGGCCGCTCGCCGATAGCAGGATTTGTGTGTAGCTTTTTATTTTTAAAAGATTTGCATTACCAATGCAGACGGTAAATTGATTTTTATTACCTATCTAGAGCTATACAGCCAACAAAGAAAATTAATATTGATCATCCTTTCAGGATTATTTTTCAGGATTATCTTTACTGCGTATTAAGCACAGATATTTCATTAAAGTGTCGTTATAATTGACATTTAAAATAATTCACAGTCTAAGGCATATTTCTAGCTAGATTCCAAGTATTAGTTTGGTATTTCCAAGCATACTAGAGGGAAATAAATTAAAGAAATCTTACGGTTACTGCTACTTTGAGAACGTCAATACCGCTAGGCTGAACTGAACATAATATAATATGATGGTGGAACTAAAACGTTGCAGGCACGTTGCTCTTTTTGCTAATCTTCATCCGTATAAAATTCGATTTCCGTAAATGTTTTTTTTTCGTAACGCTTGTTTGTGAAAGCTTGGAAGATTGGTTTTGTATTATCGTGATTAGCAATATAATTATGTGCAGTGAAGCTAGCCTATGCTGTCGCCGCTGCTCACTAAGATAGCTTGTATTTAATAAATGTTGGTGAAGTGCCTTTTTATTTTTAAATGTTCCAGAAGAGACCTGAGTATCTTAAACGTTTCTCACACATCTTGTCTTATTAATTCGTACTCATAAAAAATACCTAAAATTAACACATAACATATGTTCACGCCTTTTTCTTGAAGGGATAGGCAGAGGTGTACCCAGGGACTCAGTCCCATAGTAGATACCACCCACATTTCGCCAGTATGTTATTGGTCCCATGTAATAGGGGGCGAGCCTATTGCCATCTACCGGGCACAGTACCAGACTCCAGGCAGTTATTGAGATAATCCAATATTTAAAAAATAAAATCCAATATTGAACACTTTGCCTGACCTGGGGTTCGAACCCGGGACCTCTTGATTGGCAGTCGAGCATGCGCCCTCTACGCCACCGAGACAGTCAGCCACCTAAAATTATGTTAATATTCTATTCGGTTCCAAAGTTTCAGGGTACAGATACGTTTCTCTCTACATCACACGTTTTTCTAAGATAACGTAATCATTGTAACATAACGCATCTAACCTCAAACCCTAACGGTTCACACACACTAAAGTTTGAGGTTTATTTTGTGGCCGCTAGTGAATTCGTATTTTTACGATACGCTGAATTTACAATCGCCTACGAAAGCACACTGTCTTGAGCAATCCCTTTGTTTGTTCTATTCAAATCCGATGCTAATACGTTTGCCGAATCAAAGCGGGCAGATGTTCTTCTTTGCGTCGGGAATGGGAATTTCAACGGATAAGATGAGAATGGCAACATTTCCTAACTATCATTGTTGGATATGTGCTTGGTTTGGGATACGTTTCAATGCTTTCGCCTATTTCTCTCTGAAATATCACTTTTGTAATATCTAGGCTATCGGACCGCTGATTATTTTAAAATATATGCAAGCCTAGCTCGCTTTTTAGAAAATATTTTAACAAAGAAAAAGTAACACTTATTTAATATTTATGGTACACGTGTAGTGGTAGGCCTCTTTTGCAGGGGGCCGCCTGGGGAAGTACCTTTGCCAATTATTCATCCGCCAAGCCGTCAATATGCAAACATTACTGTGTTTCGGTCTGAAGGGCAATGTTACCAACAAAATTACTGGCCATGACGAGTTGCAACAACTAATATCTCAGGGTGACAGACGCAGTGCAGTGCCGCGCAGAATTTAGAATTTTAAAACACTGGGCGGCACTGTGTCTGATATGGGCAATCATGATGCTTACCAACAGGGACCTGATTCGCTCTCGACTTGTCACTCACTATCATAAAAAAAACATAAAAGTCCGAGTGCTGCTATTTATTATTGAGAAATAATGTTACCCATAAAAGGCTATGAAATAAAAACGAGTGAGGTAATGTGAAGTGAGGACCAGTGGATGGCATCAGTGCCCGCTAATGGCGGTTGGTGCCCGAAAAGTTGGTAACTTGCGGAATCTATCGGCACCGCGCCACTTCTTTATGGGCTATCATTATCATCGCCTCTCCGTTCTCCGATAAAACGTGTTCGCCCCACTTTTAACGGCCATTCTCACAACTTTACAGATAACATAAAGTTATTATAAATTCAATTTTTATCTCTTATCCTCAGTTGTTGTTCTTGCAATTGTTTTATACTTAGATACTCGCTAGCAAAAAATATGAAAGTGTCTGTTATTCATAACAAACCATCCATAAATAAAACTGTGAGACTGCTAACTTTCCACTTACCTAACTTCTTTAAAGTGTTGGCTTCCGGTTTTTAAACTCTGTTGTTTTTTTTCTTGAAGGAAGCGCTTGGGGTTGTAAGTTCAAAACAGCTTTTAACACCATCTAAGTTTCTAGCTTTTTTGTATTTCTTATTTAACTGTTGCATTGAATGTAAGAACTAAACTTCTCAGTGCATAAATTTATTTATACATAGATAAATAAAGACATCAAAAAATTATAAGCTTTTTAATTGAAGTGAAATCTCATTACCTTTTTGTGAATGTAAGTTGTATTACTTTCGAGTAAATTTAAAGGAATTAAGTGGTTTATATGTTTGAGAAGTATTACTTATTTATGCGATATCCCTCCATAAAAATAAAATATTGTTTTAATGGCAGGTACGTAAAATAATAATAATAATATGGGACAACTTCCACACATGGTCATCTGGTCCCAAGCTAGGCTAGAAGCCTGTACTATGGTAACCAACTGAATGATATACATACTTATTTATGCTTATAACAGAATCATAATTTCGTTTATTGCATAAACTGTGCAGAATTTGTGGTATTCCATAATAATAATAATATTTCATAAGTATCAACAGTTTAGTCCACGTAGAACATACAATTAGTATTAATAATAGAATAAAATTTAAATACTGCTAATATCTAAATAGGCAAATGTCTATAAAATTCTTCACAATCGTCATAAAAAATGCTTTAAGAAACATTTTTGTTTAGAAATAAAAAAAATATTGTCAGTTACAGTTATTGTCAGCATATCCTTTAAAAATTCGTCAATAATGTAATATTAGATCTAATATTAGATGGCTTTAGATATCAACATATTCTGCAATTTCCTTTTAAACAATGTTATGTCGAGTCTATTTCTAATAAAGATTTAGGCAGATGATTATTGATTATACAGTGCAGGACCCCTACCATAAACACTTTAGAGAAACAGAGCAGTTCTGTGTACAGGTATACAGATTTAATTTTTATTCAGATTCAGATTCAGATTATCTTTATTCGGCTACTTTTACAAAATTCAAACAAGTGCAAATTATTTCTCACAAATAATACAGTTTCTTAAATATATAGGCACGGAAATGCATGATCCTATAATTTACAAAATAGGGTTTACAAGAGTCTATCGATTTTAAATGACACAGATCTCAGGAAATTTTTTGTGCTCCAAAAATAGTTTCTCTGTTTGTACAGTTACCTCAGAAGATAACACCGTATTGAAGAGTTGACGTGACATGTGCATGATATGCGGTCAGTACTACCGTCTGGCTAACAACTTTAGAAAGCATGTACCTTAGAACCTTAGAATATATTGTAGTGGTAGGCCTCTTTTGCAGGAGGCCGCCTGGGGAAGTACCACACCTTTGCCAGTTATTCATCCGCCAAGCAGTAATGTCCAAACATTACTGTGTTCCGGTATGAAGGGCAATGTTACCAGCGAAATTACTGGGCATGATGAGATTCAACAACTCATATCTCAGGGTGATAGGCGCAGTGCAGTGCCGCGAAGAATTTTGAATTTTAAAATACTGGGTGGCACTGTGTCTGATATGGGCAATTATGATGCTTACCATCAGGCATCTGATGAGCTCGTCTTGTCACTCACTATCATAAAATATTCTTAGAATATATATATTCAGTATGTTTTTCTCACCACAGTTCAGAGTCAAGATGTAATCCTAGAAATTTAGTGACTGTAATGTCTCATATTTCAGTATACCCAGACACAGATCAAATAGACATGTTAATGCACACAAATGTTTAATCTAGCCGGGGATAGAGAGAAATATTTTTTTATAATTTAAGCTTTATGAAATTATATCAAGATTTAAGAACAAATAAAAATTTTAACTGAATAATAAGTGTACTTTACTGTTCAAAACAATATCACAAATATAGGTACTTTGATTAAAGATACTGTGCAATGTAGATTCTTTCTCAAATTTAAAAACTTTCTTTGGAAAATGTTACAATGCCATGCTATTGGTATTTAGGTACAGGACAACCGAAAGAAAGAACCTGTTATTGAAATTAAACGTAGCTAAAAGTTAAAACATCAATAATGATACTATCTGAGAAATGTATAAGTTAATTTTATTTTCAGATTTTTAGGAAAAACCAAAACAATAGACGCCTTACGGTTCTTGGAAATGGTTGTTTGAATTTAATGGTAACTATAAAGTACCTTATTTTATTGTACATCTCACACAGCCTTTGTATTGAAATTATTAGGATATACTTTGAACTTTTTTATTTTAAACAACTACACATTTATGTTGACATAATGCAATACAAAATATTATATTATTATTCCTATTAACATGGTCACAACTTTGCCAGAAATAAAAGAAAAGTTCACACAATCTTAATATAAGTATTAACATCAACAATTATGAATACAAAACCTTTAGCTTAATAAAATGACATTAGAAAATAATAGTTAAGATAACTGATCACTTTTGTATTATAATAAACGCATAACTTGACATCAAAATGCCACCTCATAAAGATTAAAACTGATAACTTGTTATTTACTCGACACCTTACATGAATTTATTATCTTCAGCGGCGTTCCCCATAAAGTATACTTACGTACAACCTGCTCTTATAAATTGGACTGACATCATTCAAGATTTTAAATATAAACAAAATCGAATCAAAACATCATCATCATCATCATATCAGCCATAGGACGTCCACTGCTGAACATAGGCCTCCCCCTTAGATTTTCATCCAGTCCGGTTGTAAACGGACTGCATCCAACGTGCTCCTGCCGTACTTATCAGATCGTCTGTCCACACTTGTGGGAGGACGTCCTACGCTGCCCTTACCAGTCCGTGGTCTCCATTAAAAAAAAAAAACAATTCGAGAACTTTACGGCCCCATCGGCCATCAGTTCTACATGCTATGTGCCCTGCCCATTGCCACTTCAACTTGCTAATCCGCTGGGCTATGTCGGCATAATCAAAACATGAAAGTGCCGAAATTATAAACGCATCACCATAAATTTAAATAACCGATAATGTTCCAATAATAAGTAGCTTTGTACGTGACAACAAGCCATTTAATTGGTGCCAGCGCGTCTCATATCTGGCAACCGACCGATGTTAATTACGTAGAGGACAATGAGCCAAGCCTATCATGGCTGTGTTGTGTGCACCTGCCGCGACATGCAGCCTCTTTGTGGACTCGGCTCCAAATCTCCAAAGCACAATATGCCTACATACAATTGGGGTATATCCGTCACGCCCGTCAGAACAAGATGACCGATTATTTGAACGTCGGTGTGATTCGTTCATATACGGGTAGCTTTCTAGAGATTGTTGGATCATTGTATCGACCGAGGCGTATTACAAATTGAGACGTATTGTAAGGAAGCCCTGAAAATATATCCCACTTTAGACGGACTTTAATTGGGGGTGATTTTTCCATACAAACGTATTTCTGTGGTTCCTTCCATTAAACTGCGTCAGGGCAATATTTTTTCTTTTAAAAAATCAAGTTCTTCAGTGAGCATGTCCCTGTCATTTAAATTTTTCTACAAAATCATTGTTATGAAGTATGAACCTTTAGATAATGTCTAAAACGTGTATGTTTGTATGCGTGATTGTCTTGGGCAGATTTTGGTATGCTTTGGCTTAGTCCCTGAATTAACACTAGATAGAGAAATCCAACGCAGGGTGCAATTAGGTAGTCATTGAATAGTTATTTAATTTCACTCAATGGGGCTACCTAAAATATTACGTAAGTACCTATTATTCGTTTAAAAACTGTATTAATGAAATGAATCGGGAAAGGTTACATTTAAAACAACATAAAATATAACATACATTCACGCCTTTTTCCCGAAGGGGTAGGCAGAGGTGTACCCAGGACTCAGTCTCATAGTAGATACACCCACATTTCGCCAGTATGTTATTGGTTCCAATGTAATAGGGGGCGAGCCTAATGCCATCTATCGGGCACAGTTTCAGACTCCAGGCAGTTATTGAGATAATTCCTAATGGAAAAATCTAATATTTAACACTTTGCCTGACCTGGGGATCGAACCCGGGACCTCTTGATTGGCAGTCGGGCATGCGCCCTCTACGCCACCGAGGCAGTCAAGTACGCCAGCAAGGTTACATTTCTTTGTAATAAACCTCAACTGAAAACTATTTAGTTGTTTAATTACTTAATTATGCTTGAATACAAACATAAAACTGATTTGCGCATGTATACCTTGTAAATTACGTAACACGTAACCTGATTCATTCGTGGTTCGCTAAACGGTGATACGAATACTGTAGCGAGCATAAAGGAGTTGATGTCAGCGACGCGAATAAGTTTACACTTAGTTAATTAAAAGATTACACACGAATGGGTAATTAACGGCGGATTTGTTCCCTCATCTGTTATGTAGACTCGTCGGCTTCGGCGGTAAAGCTTTTACCTCTTACACTTGAGCTCATCATTGTAGGTACTTTGGATACAATTAGGTTAGCTATTTAATTGAGCGTTTCATAACATCTTATCTAATATTAATATAAGTACGTAGTTGATTTAAGGCCGTTATCCTTATTCAACTGTAATGTTACAATCCAAGAACGGGTATTATCAATGTACCTAATGCTTAGTTCTTCTCACTTACTGATGTAATCCATTACAGGACAATGCTTACGGTAAGGGCGATCATCAGTCGATCGATACGCCATGATAAAATCGATTACTCGCTCGAATTCAATCGATAGTAGTAGTTAAATCGATGCCATCAATCGATGTTTGACGGATTCGTTTGGTAACACTCTTAAATACTGCCTTTACATTACGATTATACTCGTAGTGCCATTGATACGAATTAGGCACTTCAATATGGTGTTTATGTTTATTACTATAAAGAATTTGTTGAATGAATTTGTTCCGGTCAGGAGGGTGACAGACGCAGTGCAGTGCTGCGCAGAATTTGAACCCATTACAATTTTTTATTTTGTATTAATATTAACGTAAAAACAATAAAAGACTGACACATTATTTCACTTTTAATATTTAATCATCATCCAGCCGTTGGTAGTCCACTGCTGAACATAGGCCTCCCCCATCAGGGGGGTTGTTGCCAATACTCGCCACGCTTGGCAGGCGGGTTGACGAGCGCAGTTTGATGGTTAACACAAAGGACGCTGCTGCCCGTCCTTTGGATCTCGTAACCCTTAGCCGGCTCTTACGGCAACCACGGGTAGAGAGGGTGAGGTACTATTCTAAAGCCGGTAACCCCACGGCAAATTTAATATTTAATCGGCAATAATAAATTTATGTGTCAGTTACTACGAGATTCAACCAGACAAATTTTATGTGTCGAAGCTCACAAGGGCTTTCGCAATAGATCAAAGGCTCAGAAAAATCAATAAACTAAAGAGCCGGAAACATTCAATTTGAACAAACGCAACACTCAAAAAAGGGTTGAGGTTTTCGTAGATTTTAATTTAAACTTGCGTTGCTTTGTATCTTATTGATTTGATGTTGGTTTGTAATTATTTGACGTCGTATAGTACATAGATTGTATGTTTTTTTCAGTTCGTGGTTTCAACTTAACCCTCAGAGGTCGGCGGAAGGAATATAAATGAATCTTATATTTATGATACTTTTTTCGTTCTCTTTTTTCCGGTACCATTTTATTGCTCGTGAAAGGGTACGAATTGTTTTGCTGACAGATTTACGAGGAAAGATTCGGCGCTTATGTTATTTGTGACTGTTTGAGATAAGCTTTGATTGCGGAATCTTTGAATACTTTAATATCGCTAACCACTCGAGGCGTTATGATTTATGGTTGAAATTAAGATGCCTTCACCCTTGGAGTTGAGATTGTTGATCACATTTACAATATCTACCTATATATTTTTCACTTAGGTATACTTCTTTAATAAAATTCGTAGCATAGTCAATTTTTTGTTTGCATTCTACGTTTTATCCGTAATGCAAAAACATTACACCCCGCACACACATCGCCTACCCATAGGATTTTTGCCTGACCATAGGCATTTTGATTTCATCCTATCCGCCCTTTATTTTTGTATTTACCCAGTTTACAATCCAATTTAGAACACCAATCCGAGTCGTGTGAATCTTAATTTTATTACCCTTATTTTGACACAATTCAACTTGGATCACCTACTATTACTTAAAATAATTCATTAAAATGGGCCTAAATAACGTAACTCCTGCAAGTAAAGCCCTGATAAAGCAATAAACAAAATAGAGTAAATAAAGCAATAGACTCGATTTTACAGTCAATTCTTATAAATGTAGGAGAAGAATTAATAGATTTGTGTTTAGCCTCATGAAGACGACGTATTCCTATTTGTTCTTAATCTAAGCCCCTTATTATATCATTTGGTAATAAAGTATAGGTGTCATTAATAATCAGTTATTTTACCATTCAATAATTTTCAGTTTTCTTTTTCATCATCAAGCATACGTAAACAGTGTTAGCTATTAATTTATAGCGAGCGGGTGTGCTGGAGTGTTCCTGAGCGAAGAGCCTCGAAGGCTGCTAACTCGATAACAAGACACAACAGCTTTGCTAATTGCAATTTATTGCAGGTACTACAAACAAGTCTGTCTCACTCAACGCTCACGTATTTAAATTAATTTGCACATTCCGACGACTGCCGCTTTCAACGTGTTTAGCTGTCTCGTAGGCTCTCTGCTAGTTACTGGTTATAATCGTATTTAGCTTGTACTTTCCTATAATATCGGGGAAAAAATGGTACACTATTAGCCTTTACAAGGTGTTACCAAAAAGTGTAGTAATAAGGGGGCATGAACTAGATTGCAAGATTGACAAAAAATATTAGATTTTCCACGGATTTACGAACCGGCTGATCCATTTTGTATGGAAAGTAGAATTTTTTTTATGAGAATTTTGCAATTATTTTATTACAAGTTGCTGATTTAGACGAGCAGATTACAAGGTTTTAAAAATATTATAAAATAAATAGTAAGCGGGGTCTTAACTTCCATTCCACTACCTACTGCATATTATATGTATATTTGTGATATATATAAAATATTTTTGATCCGTAAGTTCGGATGCCAAAATTTTAGATTGGCACCTATTGCCTCATTGGGCCATATCTTCAAAATCGATAAGGTCCAGGTTAAATCCTGAAATGACATAGGTAGTATATGAGGTACTTTTAAGTTATTGCATTGAATAATAACTACCTATAGTGTTTCATAAACTTCTGATCTCTTTATTAGATAGCTAAACAATAAGTTATCTCAGCTTATTTAAGATCCGGGCTGAGTAAACTTCTGTCGTTCTTTGTACCGATTGCTCTCTTAAAGGCGGATATTCGAAGTCTTGTTTATAAATTGTGTGAAAGCAATTAATTTAAAGTCAACAATAGGAAAGTTCTCCGTTGTTATGCATTGTATTCCTCTTAGCCGTCCGCTTTCTTTAACCGTCTCAGTCAAAGATTTCCTTTATTGGGAGTTTATTGAAAACAAGCCGTTGTTTGGATCATATTATTCGTATTTTGTATTCACGGGTTTTTTAACTATTCAACTAAAGCCAGTGAATGGAGTCTTTATACGTATCTGTAATAAGCACACTTATAATATTAAAAAAATTCTGCTAAAAATAACTACATACCAACATAAAATATGTTATGAAATAAAAATAATAAACGTATTACGAAGGTCCCTGCTACGGGATTAAAAAAAAAATACATAAACCTTATTAGGATGATATTAATTGATTTCCCCACTTTAAAGCGAGTGGATTACCATAAGCACTTTATCATAGTGAAATTCTTCACATACCTATATACATAATACCTACCTTAGACAGACACTATTTTTCCAAATTAGGTATATTGTCGGTCTACGAAACTCGATATAAGGATAAATGCCACAGGGCTGATTTCTTTACAGGTTCTATAATGTAGAAAATAGATAGACTGATTAAGTACAACACCTCGAGCAAAAATCAATCGTCATTCGATAACTGTTCTCAATACAACAGTAGAAAGGGATTAATTTGTCAGCAAATTGGATCCTAATGAAGCAAAGGCTCTTTAGGTAAACAAGACGGTCGTCTTGGCGCTGTTTACATGATTCAACGGTTCGTTAGCTTTGTTTCGAATCCGATAGCCTGTTTGCTATACAATTGCTTTAGTTGTTTACTCTTTGTACAGGTGAATGTTGACCTGTATTTTATTATTTCAGTAATTATTCGAGCTTTGGATTATAAAAAAAAACATGGTTATAATATGTGGCTTAACAACACATACCACAAGGTGATGACTTCTTTTCGATAAAAATAACTCTTCACGCCTCCATCATAGAACGCCATAAACTATTCATATGGGGGGATGTTGCCGTAATCACCTCGCTTGGCAGGCGGTTTGGTGATCGCAGTAGTTGAAATGCTTGGAAACAGAGAGCACTGCTGCCCACTCTCCGAATATGTCCCTCAGCCAGGTCTCACGGCTACCACGGGATGAGAATGAGGGTGGGCCTATTATATAGCCGGGAACCACAGGGCATATTACTTACTTATACGTACGTAATAAATTAAATTCCTAACTCTATTACTATGCTAAAATCAATGACGATTCATAAGCATCTGATTGATATGCAAACGTGCTTACGTCGCGCGATGCCTATTCGGACCGCCCTCGGCGTCAATAGAAGACTAATTTGCGCACCAATCAAATTTCTATTAATTATGTCACAGTGATTAGCGGGGTTTATTACGTGAATACGTAAATAGAGAATGGTTTATGTATTTCAAATGTTAAAGCTTAGATTAAACACGGTTTATTATAGCACTATTGTTGAAGGGTATCATTTTCATTTGAATAAAAATAAGCATTTATAAGCATTGATAATGTAACTAACTGATCAATGAATATTACAAGATTTTAAATTCTTCATTTGAAACTTGTTTCCAAAACAGAATTATATTTCTTGAATGCAAACCCCAGGCTACGATAAAAAAAAGAAATATTCTGTTTTGGAAACTGGTTTCAAAGTTTCCAAAGTGGCTGATGGGAGCAGGTATGTTAGTATGAATAGTAATGTACCTAGCAGCATTATCAGGGATACTTAGGCTGAGTTGCATCAATTGATTTTAACAATAAGCAATGCTGAACCGACGTTCAAATTTCTGATTAAACTAACACTACGCGTTGGACGTTATTTTTTTATAAATTAATTTGGTCGTCATTGTAGGAGTTGTTAAAATGCCTAGATATTTTTATGCCGTAAATGGCAAACAAGCAGAAGGGCGGGCCGCCTGTTGGTGATGGTACTTCAAGACTCTATTCACTCTCCTTTTTAAGAGTCCCATGTTGTAGCTCAACGGGAAGAACGCAGCATAGCGTTCATTCCACAGTTTGCATGTATGCAGCAGATAAGAACGGGAATATTGCACATTGCCTTGTTGCAATGGGAAAGTTTGCGGGTCGGTCAAGTATTGGTTATTGTCATAGTTAGTTGGTGGGACTCAGCCTTCGTAATAAATATCAATCCTCATAAACGGCACTAGTAAGGCAACTAACATGGCTTAATAAAGCAAATTCATGAGTTAACACAGCTATAAGCTACTAGGAAAGGAGTCCACACCGGCTCCTAGCTATTTGCACTAACTTTTCAACTCTGCCGTTTGTGTGTAAGCGTATTTCGAGTTGTTTACAGTTTACACTGTTTGTGAATATAAACGATGGTTCTCAACTCGCCATTTCACTTGTTTACTTTCTTACGGCTCGCTTCCATGGCAACACACAGTTTTTTGCTGGATTCAGTTTTTCCTGAATCAAATTATAGTGGCATGTTTGTGAGTTTAATATTTTTGTTCATATAAGCATCCAGTTTGAGGATAAGTGAACGGAACCCCATATAAAGACTCGTATTTCACTAAACTGATTCCAGGAAAATCTGGATCCAGCCAAAAAAGCTAGATGTTGTCGTAAGAAAGGGGAGTTATTTTGCTGCATTGTTACTAAGCATACGAAAACTTTCATAGTAAGCCGATATTTCAGTAGTTCTTAGAGCTCGTAGTTATTAACTGTAGCCAACTTGCACTGCTTTAATGACAGCACTAAAATAAACCTTCGTTTGGGATTTCGTGAGAATGGTTGATTTTAATTATCATTATATCTTAAGAAAGGTATTGCTAATAGTTTTATGGTAATATTGTAAATCTAAAGCATATACGAAATAATAATGTTTATCTACTAAGCGTTTTTGTTAATCACATAAATATTATATTTTTGTTACGAAATTGTGTGTAATGTGATGGTTATAAAATATTTTTTGCTGCAACATAATATTATTATACTATAATCATAGAAGTAATGCTAAATTTTTTTTATGATAGTGAGTGACAAGACGAGCAAATCAGGTGCCTGATGGTAAGCTTCATAATTGCCCATATCAGGCACAGTGCCAGCCAGTGTTATAAAATTTGAAATTCTTCGGGGCTTGCACTGCGTCTGTCACCATGAGATATTAGTTGTTGCAACTCGTCTTGCCCAGTAATTTCGCTGGTAACATTGCTAGATAGCTGATCTCAGTAATACGACCAATGGTATAACTAAACGTATAATAATACCCTTAGAATAATTACGCAGTGAGGCTTACAAATGTTGGTTTTAAAATCATGTCCCTCTAAAACTTTCCTTATGAATAATTTACGAATTTTCTTCAGAGATATGGTCTTGCTGGAGAAGATAAGAATTAAATTACGTGAAATTAATTTTTTTATTATAACATCAGAGTAAAAATTTAAGTATAATTTGAATTATCAAGGATATTTTAATTCTGAATACTGCTGAATGCTGAATGTCTGTCATACGACAGTATAAAATAAGAGCTGCATAGTAAAATATAACTTCACCTTCAAAAGTATTTTTTACTTGAAAAATGAGAAATTAAATTATTTATTTTTCAGACTTTTCTACTCAAAATTAAATTTATAATATAATGTATCAAGATCAACTTATAACGGATTAGCAAGTTGAAGCGGCAATGGGAAGGGCACATAGCACGAAGAACTGATATGGCTAATGGGGCTGTAAAGTTCTCTCATGGAGACCGTAAGCGCAGCGTAGGACGTCCACCCACAAGGCATTCTAAAAAAGACATCAGAAACATGGTGGATGCAATCCACTTACAACATGACTAGATGGAAATCTATGGGAGATGCATAGGCAAGTATCAGGTCAACAGTGGACGTCCTTCGGCTGAGATGATGATGATGAACTTAAATCAACAAATACTTACTTTAATAATACTTCAAAATCAAACATCAAAAAGAAAATCAGTGGCTTATAGATTTTATTCGGAAGCCATGCAGATAATAATTTGGCTTCAAACCTTTGGAAGTGGCAGTTGAAGAGGCTAAGACCGCCTTCTCGTAATTTTCTCAAGTGCACCCTCTACATTGAGTGAGGGCACTTATATTTGGAATTTATAATATTACGGTTCTAAATATATCTAGCTTTCAAGGGACCCCGAGCTGAATAGCAATGAATTCTTTCCAAGAGGTTTTAATAGCTTCAAAACCAGTTACATTTTGGAAGAAAAATGTTCATTAAGAGGATGTCATTGTTTCCTCCGAAAATATTATTATTTACCTCGTAGTATCCTGATATACTTAAGATGAAATGTCCTTATCATTTAATTTTCTTTCATAAACTCTAAATTTATGTTATCATGGAAGAATTTTAAGAGGTTTACTGCAAACAAATTATGAGACTTTACAGAAGTTTATTTATATATTTATTTTTATATTCGGAAGAAACATGAGAATACAAAACATCGATCTGATAATTTTTTAATAATATTGTGTCAAATTGCTAAAAGGTGGCGTGTTACCTCTTAATGTTTAAACAGCATAAAGTTATACTGATGAGTAACTAACGACATACCTATTTAATTAATTAATGTTAAATGGTTAAAAGTTACGAGATATTTACATACCTACTAATAATATTGTCACGTTATATTTACACAAGAGTAATCCCGCGGCCTTTATAGTGGTTTCGAGAATTTCTTTTGTTTTTTTATATGATAACAAATAACTCCGTAAATTTAGCTTTCGATGTCCAAGGGTAAGTTAGAGCTGTTAGTCAGTCACTTAGTAAGGAGTTTGAGTTCTATATATAGAGTTAACTGATCATTTCGCTGTCTATTAAAGCAGTAACTAATCTCTCATTAATTTGTCCTAACTAATATAATTATATTGATTAAGTTGTAATTAGCAACAGGCTATAATCAAATTATGATGTACTAACATATATGTATAAGAGGTTTCCTTTTTTCATCATCTTATTTACCGACTAATATAAAAATCTAAGTCCTGATTGACTGACTTGATACACTCACTCACAGCTCTCTGGGGCTGGGCGTATCCACGCCCTGACGCAGCGAAAAGGAAACGGACTCGTAATCCAAAGAATCTGGGCCCAGAAAACTATTATATCGCCACTTAATTTAAAATTTGATTTAAATAAAGTAAGGTTTAGTACTAAATATTTTTTCATAGGGACATTCATTCATTATTCCTAATGGCGATAATAAAAATATTATTAATAAATAAATAAATGGGACAACTTCCACACTCGGTCATCTGGCCCCAAACTAGGCTAGAAGCCTGTACTATGGTAACCGGATGACTGATATACATTCTTATATACGCTTATAACACCCAGACACAGATTAAACAGACATGTTAATGCACACAAATGTTTGACCTGGCCGGGGATCGAACCCGGAACCTGCGGCACAGAAAGCAGAGTTACTACCATCTGAGCCAACGTGGCTGTCATGCACATTTAAGAATCTTATCCGCCGTGTCCGCCGTGGAGTAATCGGCTTTAGAATAGTGCTCCACCCTCTCTACCCGTGGTCGCCGTAAGAGGCTAAGGGTTAAATGATCTAGAGGTCGGGCAGCAGCGTCCTCTGCAACAAACCATAGAACTTCGCTCAATAACCCGCCTGCCATGCGTGTCGAGTATTAGCAAAACTCCCCTTTATGGAGGAGGCCTATGTTCAACAGTGGATTACCAACGGCTGAGATGAAGATGATGATGACAATAAAGAGTTTTATTATTCAAAATTAATCAAAATTATAATGTAAGGTTGATATGGCCCAGAAACCAATAACTCTTTTTGCGCATAAGTTCAGTTTAGGAAAGAAGTCGCGAAAATTACGCTAGTATACCACAATACTCTATTTACTTTAACTGGCGAAATGTGGGTGTACCTACTATGGGTACTATGGGCACTGGGTTATGGGTACAAATTCTGCCTCCTCTTTTGAAAAAGGCTTAATTTTATGTTATGTTCTTTATCAATTTCGTACAGTTGGCATATTTGTGCATATCTTTTTTTTAATGATTAAAATAACATAGAACGTAAATAGTAAACTTTGCAAAGAAAAACTTTTACTACTCACTTTTATTTTACATTTTTACTCGTACTTTACTTCACAGAATTTATTTATTTGCCTGCGAAAACAATAATTCACAGTCGCAACGACCGCAATCGCCAATCATGAAAGTTAAGGGTACGTAAACTCCTAGCACTTTGAAACAAAAGTGTTCATACTTTTAATCCGATTCAAAGGCTGGAAAAGTCAAGGTTCGATTAACACCCAAAATGGCGAAAATTTCCCAATCAGCCTCTGTAAATTGGAAAACTTTTATATGCGTTCAACGTCCAGGTGTATTTCTATCGTTCTCGGGACTTGGGGGAGTTTTTGTCCAGATGGGCTCTAAAAACGATTTAATCAGCACCTATTGAAAATTTGAACCGTGAAATTGAAACTTTTTTAGGACCTACGATTATATTAGGTAGCTGAAAAATATCTTTACTTCTTAAAAAAGAGCAAATGATAATAACAATATAAATAAAAATTATTTTATTATCTATTCGTTTGGTATTACTAATTTACATTCCTTAGATAGATAGATAACACGTTATTGTGTACAATAAATCTTAATAGATCTTTATGTATGGTGTACAACACACATAGAGATAATCGTAACATATAGAACACAGAAACTATAGTTAAATGAAGAAACCTTAATTTAACTTAGGTCAAATTATTTTCCAAACATGAAATTTGAAGAATTCGTGTAGCAGTTAAATTGAAGTATAGAGTTAAAGTTATGTTTTAATTACAATAATACAGAATCATGTATCTCCATACTGGGTAGGTTCAAAGCCGGTTCGAGTACAACAATGTTATTATTAGTGTGTTGCAAATTGGTTTTTGGCTCGATACAGTGTGCGGCACCGCACAGTTTCGCGGTCATTAGCAATTTTGGCATCGGTGCGCCTCTGACTTATGACTTTACGAGATTTCACCATCTAAATTGCTTTCCACATCTTTGCCACATTTGGTAATAAAATAATCCGAGCCTCACTCGTACATATTTAGTAGATTGTTAAGTAGGACCTGAATTGAATAATGTCTTGTATGGAAGCAGTTATTGCCCTTCGTAAATATTCGTGATATTATATAATATTCGTTTAATTTCATATTCATATTCAATTCATTTGAGTGTAAAAACTGCAGAATTACAAATCTCTAGTTAAAAAGTTTCCTCATGAATATTTCCGCGAGTTATGGGCCCGAAGAGGAAGATAATAAAATTTGGTATAATTTAATTTTTATTGCAGCCAGTAAGGAACAAAAGGGGGCTTGATTTGAATAAAAATTAGGTTTTTCTTGTGTTACTGGGAAATTATTCTATAAAATTATGGCCAATTATTTCAGATACCTGGTCCTAAGGAAATATTAATATAATTTAATTTACGCAATATTATGTTTTATAAGTACAGCAGGACCTAATGAAATTACTCGCAGATATTAATTATGTTATACCACACGCTAATTTACTGTAATTAGTTTGAGAGTTAAATTATTAACTTCATTAAAATCATCATTATAGGTTCATTTATATTATTTTCATGATTAAGACAAGTTAAATGTTTTATCAGAACACACGCCTTTTTCCTGAAGGGGTTGACAAATTCGTTATGCCCAAGACCCAGTCCTATAGTAGGTACACTCATACTTCACCTTATAAGCATTATACTTACTCATATACGCCCAGGTCTTAAACTTTTGGACCTATAAAAGTGAAATTATGCACATAATTTTATTATCGTAGGAACATATTTGTATGTTTGAATTAACGTAGTTTTAATGATATTATGGACAATTCTCGAAATTCCCATGATAACGAAGTTGCGGGATTATTCTAGTCAAATTAAACGAAAGTAAAATATTCCAGACCCATGCCTATTGATTCGTGAAAACTGCGTACCAGAACCGGTATTAGATTAAGTGAAGCGTTAGTAAAATAAAATTAACGAGGGGTTCCCCGGAAGGCGACGCAGGAAGCGGACGCACCGTCACTGACGGAAAAGTTATTTACAGCGAATTTACTGTATAGACTATGGACTTTTTATCCTCTTAATCTCTTTACATGTCTGCACGATGTCTTCGCAATTATAGATAGGCCAGACAATCATTAGAGTGCAGAGGTGACTGATGGATTGCTGTGCCCCGCAGTTTTACCCGCTAAACTTTCCATATTATGTGTTATTCTATGGTCTAATCTACCTATATATACGTTGTGGTCAGCGTTTACGCTGCTGAAATCATCTTTCATACTACAAGCCCAATAAAATCTATATACCTTTTACTATGAATATTTCAGCGTGACAAATAAGCACATTTTATGATATAATTAGGATTGCCATTCGTATCTTCAAAACTACTCAGGACTAGTGTACTACTAGTACCCTAGTCCTGTAGTGTGTATGTGTGGTAAGTGGTAGGACTCTTTTGCTGGGGGCCGCCTGGGGAAGTACCACATCTTTGCCAGTTACTCATCTTCCAAGCCAAACCAAACCTCCAAGGGGTGACAGGCGCAGTGCAGTGCCACGCAGAATTTTGAATATTAAAACACTGGGTGGCACTGTGTCTGATGTGGGCAATCATGATGCTTACCATCAGGCACCTGATTTGCTAGTCTTGTTGTTCACTATTATAAAAAAAAAAAAAACTTAGCGCACGAATCTTCATAAAGTAAGTGTTGGTTGTTTTGGTACACAGTAGCAAAACACTAAACACTGTGCAACTTGGAAGTATGTGAATTCGAGAACGAGCAATTAAGAGAGACGAGACGACATAGTTGAAATAAATCATTTTTATGAGTAGTCACAGTAGCGGGTATCGCACTCGTTTTTACAGATGATTGTCGAAATTAATCGTTTCGCTGGTGGCACTGGTGATGAATGACGCAAGGAGCGAATTCAAGTTACGTACAAATTGCGAGCATAAATTACACTTTAATAATTTCACGTACGGCCGCTCGGCTCTCTCAATCACTGACTACCATGCCAGGTGTCGCCGGCGTTCATTCACACTGTTCAAGTTACAACATTGGCTTAAAAATATAATTTTGATGGTTTCATTTCTCTCGTAACAGACTTTCGCTTTCATTGAGGTATTTAGTTAGTGTTATTGAATTAGTACAACGTATTTGAATTTGATTTTTCTCTGTTTGATGGTAAATCTGCAAGTTTTATTTATCCACAATGACATGTGCCACTCTTATTTTAGATCGTTAAGTAATGGGGCACTTGCTGAGATGTATACATTTGATTAGTACCTATACCGCATAAGGATTAGGTAGTGAAAAATCATTAGAAAAATCAAAGACATATTGTTGTCTTTGATTTTTTCTCAATAGTCTATTGAGACTATATTGAATTGATATTTTATAGTAGATACTAATTTATTTTGTAATTTGAATTCATGATTTATATTCCAAATGCTGTCGTTAAAATTAAAACAAATGAAAATAAAGAAAAATTTTAATTTAGTGGAAGAGGCAACGAACCGTTTTCTTTTTTATAGCTGGCCAATTGAAACGTTTCCAGCTCTCTGAATAATTCATCTTTCGTTTGAACAAAGACGAAGTGGGCCGCGCGGCGATTCTTTGATCTTTTGTAATTGGAATCGATGCTCATATTAAAAAAGAGGAATTCTCGATGAAATGCACCGAAGCCATTTCCTTGAAGGCGATTACGGCGGTAGTGATTTGTCGCCGACTTCGAGATCCCGCTTGTACTTCGATTGTCCTCAAGGATTTGCTTGAACAATAATAATTGTTCTGCTTTTTTGTCTAAAAATTAAAGAGGGCCTTAATTTCGTTTGATGTCCTGAAAAGTTAAAACCTTTACGTGTACCAACCTAAGAGCCTCTGCATATTGCGTTTTTTATCATCGCCGACGACGAACGTTAAATTTTTAAAAATGACTATTGGGCACTGGAAAGTGTTCGATTTGCGTTTGAACCGCGTATACGCCCAGCATCGGTGCATCGTCTGCTATGATAAATGACTCAATGTGCACAGCCTTATACGTTTATTTAACCACAACTTCCAGTGTATCGCCTCCCACAATTATATTACAAGTCGGTTATTTTCTCTGAAAATTTACTTTATTTTGGAGTCAGGCTCAATTTCATGAGCATATTTATTTCTAGAGTTTTTAATATTGTAGCGTATATTATAATTCTAAACCTCCATAATACTTGTCGTATCTAAACTGTTTACTCTGGTGCTTCTACTAGTTATATCAGTGTACTTTGTGCAATATTACTGCATGCAAGTATGCCGAGCTAACAGTTAGCTTTATGCAGTGTTTCGTGAGAAAAACATTAATGCTCTGTTTTTATCTTTTACAGAAGGTTTTATTGTTTTTAAAAAATATTTTAGATTGAATTGAAATTTAAAAAGTGGATTCTACTAATATTATAAATGCAAAAGTTTGTGAGGATGGATGGATGTTTGTTACTCTTTCACGCCAAAAATACTCAACAAATTGGACTGATATTCGGTATGAAGATAGTTTAGACCCTGGAATAACATACATACATACATACATACATACAGTCACGCCTTGTTCCCGGTGGGGTAGGCAGAGACTATTTCCCTCCACTTGCTACGATCCTGACATACAACTTTCGCTTCGTTCACTTTCATGACATTTTTCATACATGCTCGTCGGTTGTAGGTACTTTTGACTTGGCCTTTCCTAAGAACAACGTCAACTTGGTCATGAAAAGTACGCCTAGGTCGACCGCTACCGACTTGACCATTCACACTAGCCTTATAAATCTCTTTTGTTAATCTCCTTTCATCCATCCTCTCCACATGTCCGAACCACCTCAGCATTCCTTTCTCTATCTTAGTCACTACATCTTCTACCACGCCACAGCGTTCCCTTATCGCACTATTCCTCATTTTGTCCATCAAGGTCACTCCAATCATGCTTCGCAGACTTCTCATCTCCACAGCATTAATCTTATTAATCTTATCTTGGAATAACATATAGGGTAAATACTTTAAATCTCGACTTCTTACGGGGACGAAGTCTACGCGGACGAAACCGCGGGGCACAGCTAGTTAAAGTATAATTTTAACTTAAGTTCCATTTAATAGGTGGTGAGCCTATTGCCATTCCATCAAATCCAGACTCCAGGCTGTTATTGAGAAAATTTCTAACCGAAAAATCCAGTAATAAACACTTTTTACCTGACGTGAGAATCGAACGCAGGACGTCATGCTCAGTAGTCACGCTTATGACGTCTACACCAAAAAGGCATTTCCAAACAATATTTTTTGGGTTATTTAATTAGGTTCCTAATATATCATATTGATAAAACTTTGTCAGGAACATAATATCTTCAAGAAAACTAATATTTATCTGAGGCAGAATAACGTATTCTTATCGTATTTCCTCCGAATATTGAATACACCAGTGGCGCTGAAATTACTTCGGCAACTCTATCAATAAAGTCGCCAAGTTCTGTAATAACATTGGCTATTACATGATGGACGAGAATCATTGCCAGATTCATTATACTGAGAGACATTATTATACGTACCCAAGTATTTTAGCTGACAATGTTAAGCCAAACCTGAAGGCTTATAGTTTTGGCTGTTTATTAGGTAAGTTACATATTCTTTAAACTTAGTAAGATTACTGGTACATTTTAATAAATAAGGTGTCGTTTTATTATAAATAATAATTTGTTTAGACCCTGTTACAACCTATTATTACTTTGTCTATTATTACTTTCTTTTGTAGAACTGTAGGGTAATAAACCTGATGCGTGTAAAGGGGGCATACACGCTGTCAGGTCGACCGAGTGTAGGGTTATGTTATTTTGTGACGCGGTTACCATGGATTGTGTGAAAGTTATGGTGGTTTTATGGAAAGTATAAATGGCAACGATTAGTTTATGCAGAATTTATAGGGATATATATGGGACACCAGAGCGACAGACGATTGTAGAGCGTGTAACAAGACGGTGGGCTTGGAATAAATTATGTTATATATGCTGAAGTGTTCGAGTATTATTTCATGGAACGGTGGACAGACGATCTAATAAAGACAGCAAGAACACGCTGGATGCAAACCGCTCACAACATGGCTAGATGGAAATCTATAGGGAAGGTCAATGTCCAGCAGTGAACTTCCTACGGCTGAGATGATGTTGAAGATTACTTTGTCAGTACGGAATCGATGATAAATAAGAAAAAACTGACTACCTAAGTTAATATTCCGAAACGATACCTAATCAGTCACGGATTGAAACTACTAGAAACCTTTAAATTCATAAGTACACTGTATAAATTCAGCTCATTTCAACTTCATGAGGATAGTCAGCGGAAGTTTAAAATTTAATCCCGACGCGGGTAAGAGAGCAGAAAAGTTAACCGTCCCAAAAGTTTTCAACTGTACCGCAACTTATTTGTAACTACTTACGGGACTGTTTAGATTTATACGCCAAGATTTGTATATAAACATTTCTAGAGTTTTATGATTTCATGGCATTTTCATTATTCATTTCTCATAGAGTATAATACCTATATAATCCTACTTCCTACTAATATTATAAACTAAAATTTCAGTACAATGTAAAAAACTGTCGTTTTTAACAGGTGAACAAAAAACGCTTGTGAGTTCTAACTCTCCTCTAGCGCCATCCAGCCTTTTGGTTAGATTGATGGATAGATGGATGTTTGTTACTCTTTCACGCTAAAACTACTGAACCAATTGGGCTGAAATTCGGTGTATAGATAGTTTAGACCTTGGAATAAGATACAAATTACTTTTTATCCCGATTTCCCACGGGAACGAAAACTACGCGGGTGAAACCGCGGGCCATAGCTAGTCAAATATAATGTAAGTTTTTTATGTAATTAATAAAGAGTGCCTCTTGGAGAGTTATAAAATAAATCATTAAATATTATTTTATAGATAAAAATCAGTGAACGAGTATAATATGTATTCGATTTTTTCGAATGTTATGTTTTTGAAGAATGACGACATAACGTAAGCAGCATTGAATATTTTCGCAACGACACTAACATAAGTTGATAAATTGAGTTTTAGAATATCAGTCGGTAACATATTCATTGCTCGTATACCATACGAAAATAACATATCAAATACAAAACGTAGGTACATACATTGAACGAGTGTAAGTAGAGTTAGAAATAGTGGAATCGCGCATCGACAGTTGCGAATATATAATTTTCTTACCAGTACATAAGTCTTAGTTACCATTAATTGTTAAGATATCAATTTATAAGACAATGCCCAATATTGGCCCTGAACAGACAGAATGCTTGTTATAAGAAAATCTTGCCAATAACTAATTACAAGTCATCGTTCCCGTAAGAATATTGGGATAAAAATTACTTTATATGTTATTTCAGGGTCTAAACTATCTACAAACTGAATTTTAGCCCAATCGATTTAGTAGTTTTGGCGTGAAAGAGTAACAAATATCCAAGCATACTCACAAACTTTCGCATTTATATTATTGAATAGGACAATTTTTGTAGCCAATTAAAATTCATATATTTTAAATTGTTAAAGCATACGTATGTATGCATAGTGTAGGGTTCCATACCAAGAACATACAGCGCCATCTATTAGTTCCTTGCGCAACGTATGGAAATATGCACTAAAATGGCCATGACTTTACGTTAATTGCGTTAACTTAGAAGTATGATTTTATTACAGCCTGAGTAGTTGATATCAATTTCAACTTGATACCCCCACGCGTTCCCATTAAAAACTGTTTTGAGAGACAGACAGACGGAATCCTAAAAATGACTTTATTTATTTTTTCATAAAAACCGTAATATATTTTTGGTATTTAGATCTTAAATTGTAAATAAAAAGTTTATTTAGAGGGTGAATTTCCTTCTTAAGTCCTTATCGTCGTTAACGACTTTGTACTCAATTTATGTGATTCAGTTTGACTCTTATTTGTTTATCTACACACTATTGTATCGAGCTCAGTCGCTGTATTCCACAGTTAGTGACATCCATGTGAAATGCTTCCGAGTCAAAGTTGGATCGGAGTCGGATCGGCTACATCCGGGCCTCGGGCCGGGTGAAGGATTAGCGAGCGACAATACGTGTTCGACGTCGTCACCCCTGACTTTATACGGATAAACTTCGAACACTTTCCTCCGATATCCTTGTTGCTAGCACGTTGTTTAGTATCGCAGTTTTATTTTAACTGAATAGGTTGCAGATGCGTTTCTTTATTTAAATTAATGCTTATTTGCTCGTTAATTATATATTTATTTATTCAATAATAATGTTAACCCCCCCGAATTGTACTCGGTGTCAAGGTAAGACACAAGAAACTTGTAGGGCTTAATTTTTTCAACAGATAGTTTCACAATATTCGGTTTGGTTACATTCGTTTTCTTTGAAGGCTATATCTGATTCTAAATAGCCATACATTTATAATTTTAGTACAATATTAGGTCTGTATTTAAGTGCTTATCCACGTTATTTTAATCAGAGACAGAGATAATAAAGTTCGTAACCAAAGTACGGTATTATACCAAAGAAATTATTAAGAATCATCGCAATGAACAGAACGCTAGAGTAAGGGTAAGATAATAGGGTTGCCCCCCAAGGGGAATACAAATTCGTAACCTTGTAACGATATCACTGTCTCAAGGGGGTCGTAATTTTCCCTGACAAGTGTTATGATTGGTGTACCTAATCTACGTTGGAAAAATTATGATATCGTTTGGATTTTTTCACACGATATTATAGCGAAAGTACAGAATGTGTTTAGAATAATAATTATTTTTGGGCCAATATTGAAAGTAGCTTAATTCATTTTAATTAACCTCTTGTACCCATACTAATTTTGCTTCATGATTAAAAACATTTGAATCGATTAGGCTAAAACTTGGTAAGGAGGTAGTTCAGAGGCTAGATACATACTACAGAATACTTTCCGCTGGTAAAACAGCAAAAAATTGTTATCATTATAATAGGCAGATTAAGATAAAGGCGATACTGTAATTAGTTTAATTTTATTTTGAAGCTATTAAGTTTTATTTTTATAAGAATCTTCATTTTATTTTATCTACGTGTAATGTAACTTTTTAGTGACTGCTGTTCATGTATCAATTCTCAAGTCAGTTAAATAAAAAAATAAAAAAACCTATTTAACACCACTATAAGTAAGTCACAGACAATTTAACTCATGGATCCCGCAAATTTTAGTATGAAAACCAAACGGCCAATCGCAAACTATGAACGAAAAAGGGGGACAGCGTATAAAATGTATAGGTTTTTTTTTTTTTTTTTTTTTTAAAATGACCTATGCTGTTGGCCTCAGATGGCCTCTACAGCTTTACCGGGCAGTGGTGAGCGCAGGAGGCGCTCGACCCAAAGTTTAAGGGCGACTAGCACAAGGGCACCTAGACGGTACGAACCTCGGCTTGGGCCGTCGCCAGAATACGTGGGGTCAGACTTGCCCTGGCACCCCAGAAGGGGAGTGTCCTAGGGCCCTATCAATGGTTTGATCTGTTTGATTATTTGGAGAGAAACTAACCGATCTGAAGGATCTGAGAGATCTTCGACCTCGCCGGCGAGGTCGGTGTTGTGATTGTGTGAGTTGGTGGATCTGGTATCCGACACCAGTACCGAAAACGGAGCGTCTGTTGCGTATATTGGTAGGATTGGGCGAACCTAGCGCCGCCGATGTGACGGCGGCGATAGAGTCGTCCGGGTCGTCCAGGACGTTGCGAGGGCGTCTACGGAGGGGAAGTAATGTATAGGTTGGCGGACGCATACCATAAATAAACCATCGTGTCTATAATATATCGTCTCTATCCTACTAATATTATAAATGCGAAAGTTTGTGAGGATGGATGGATGGATGAATGGATAGATATTTGTTACTCTTCCACACCAATACTACTGAACCAATTGGGCTGAAATTTGGTATCTAGGTAGCTTAGACCCTGGAATAACACATAGGGTACTTTTTTCCCGATATCCCGGGAACGAAGTCAATGCGGGTGAAACCGCGGTGCACAGTTAGTAATAACATAAACTCCTTTTTTCCGAAGGGGTAGGCAGAGTTGAACCCAGGATTCAGTCCCATGTTAGGCACACCCACATTTCGCCAGTATGTTATTGGTCCCATGTAATAGGAGGCGAGTCTATTGCCATCTACAGGAACAGTATCTATAATGACTATAGGTTAAATACATTTTTTATAGGTAACTGGTTACGAAACTGCTTTACGTAGGTGGCTGAAAGAGTTATCTATGATGTAGATACATACGCAATACATAACTACTTACAATGTTTGTCACACATACTAAGTAGTTACCTATGCATTATCCGTCAGCTGAATGCAATAGGTATAGTATACTGACACAGCATCAGTTCAGGTACATCCTGAATGTTAGATTAGAGCGTCTCATGCGGGCCTCACAAAGACTGTTTGCAGCTCAGCCGACTATGTCTACGATGGTTGATACTAATGCTTGCATAGCTAACGTGTAGATGTACCTGTATATAATTATATATCTAGTCATTATATTATGTGTATACACGTATTGTATGTACTCGTGCATATATGTGTTCGCCTACACACACGTCCATCTATCCAACCTATTCGTTTACTCGTAAATAGTTGGAAACTATAACTTTTTAAAAGATACATACGTGTAGGGTTTATGTTATTTTGTGACGCGCATGCTACGGATTATGTGAACGTTTTGGTGGTTTTATGGAAAGTATTAATGGCAACGTGTGGTTTAAGGAAGATCTATGGTATGAGCGAGGGCGCGATGGCAACACAGGGAAGGGGATGCCAGCGCGACAGATGATTGAAGAGCGAGATTGAAGATGGTGGGCTTGGAAAATTATTCAAAATATGCTGAAGTGTTTGAGTATTATTTAATGGAAAAGGAACGTCTATATACGTATGCTCTCTACACAAAGATACCAGGATTGTTTAATAAATATAAGCTCCATCACCGAATGTCTCTTTGGCACCTCACCCCGAGGTTGACATCGCTCGCTCTTTCCATACATTCTGTTTAAACCATTAGTTGCCATTTATATTTTTCCATAAATCCAACAAAACATTCACAGAATCAATGGTATGCGCGTCAAAAATTAATTAAACTCAACCCTAAAGTGTAGTGTAGCGTCCGGGGTGCAGCGGGAATATGCCCGGCTTTAAATCATGAGTCCCTGGATCGAATCTCACCATGAGGACTTTTCGTCTGCGCGCTACCGTGTTTAGGATGGCATGTTCAACTGTAGGTCCCGGCTGTTTCCTAAAATATATGTAGGGAGCAGTCGTTAGGTCATGTTGGAGGCCTTGTAGGAATCTTGGCGACCTGAAACTCTGACAATATTGGTTGTCTACATGACCCATATGAATTGACTCGAGCAGTGTAATTGGGGTAACCCTTTCTGTTAGAGTATAAATTCAAATAATTATTATTATTAGACGTAAATAACAGTCTGGAACTGGTCTTCGGGAAAAAGACTTGATGTTACGATGATGACGATGACATACGCTTTGTTCTCTTTGGGGTAGGCAAAGAATATTTCTTTCCACCTGACAATATACGACTTTCATCACAACCCACAATCGACGAGCATATATAAAACATGCTCGTCGATTGTGGGTAAAAAAAGCTTTTCGTTAAGACTACACCAATTATGTTCCTGAAAAGTAGGTATGATAAGTAGGCATGACGTCAATGGCTGAACCATTCACACTATCCTTAAAAATTAAGACGATAAATGGTCTTTTGCTGCTGCAACAGTAATCTTTTGTTGTGTGCATAAACAAAATTAATTATAAAGCATACGAATGTATGCGTAGTGTAGGGTTCCATAGCTAGATACCTGAACAAAACGCTTTAAATCCCAAAAAACAATCCACTTACTAAGAACATACAGCGCCATCTATTAGTTCCTTGCGCAATTCATGGAATTATGCAGTAAACTGGACATAACTTTTAATTGCGTTAACTTAGAAGTATGATTTTCAGCCACAAGGGACCGCAGATCTGAGTTGTTGATATCAATTTCAACTTGATACTTCGTCGCGATCCCGTTAAAAAGTGTCTTGATATACGAACAGCCAGACAGACCAAAAAAATGATCCTATATGAGTTTCTTTTTATTTTTATTTTGGAGATAAGGTACGTCTCCCAGCGCTTAGTCAATAACTGGCACGTGCAATTTGCCCAGAGTGCCGTTTGCACCTCACTTTTTCTTTAAATCATTGATAATATGCAAGAAAATGCAACCTCACATAACCATTTAAGCTTGAATTCTAGGATAAAATCTTCCTTTTTTGGGCTCAATTCGTACGAGGGTGTTCCATGAATCCTTCATTAGCTGCATGTTTAACAACTACTACTAATGGAATGGAACGGTTGGGTCTGGATGGAGCCTGGAAATAGGAATTGTACGAATTGCATTCCATAGTATACTTTACTATATACTAATTTTATAACAACGGATATTTAAGGAATTTAGATATTATGATCATCATCATCATATCAGCCGTTGGTAATCCATTACTGAACATAGACCTCCACCGTAAAGGGGGGCTTTGTCAATACTCGACACGCTTGGCAGGCGGGTTGTCGAGCGCAGTTCGATAGTTTTTTGCAGAAGACGCTGCTGGCCGTCTTCTGGATCTGTTAAACCTTAGCCGGCTCTTACGGCAACCACGGGTAGAGAGGGTGGAGCACTATTCTAAAACCGGTAACTCCAGACAGCAGATTAGTAAGATAATAATACTTATTAATAACCTACCCCGTAATGAAATCCATACACGTCTATAAAAAGATAATCAATATTGAAACAGTCGTCCGTTACCTGTTAATAATGGCGGGTACCGCAGTATCGAACACAAGATTTCATTACGCTAGTGGCCGGCATCGTCTTTATAGTGTCATAAACGGGGAAATAACATTAACGGGGGGCATAAAAACGACGACCTGTGGCATTGCATCCCACTGAAAACCTTAGTCTACGTTATTTCTGTTTTATTCACGGAAGGTAAAGTTTTGTAGCTAATAAATTACTAGTTGTATTCAATACGTTTGTTTAGTTAAATGTACGGGCTACCAACATTCGGTCAGCGAGCATTAAATAAAACATCACTTACACATAGACGATGAATGAAAACTCTTAAAAAAAAAAGGTTTTTTTTTTGTTTTAGTGAGTGACAAGACGAGCAATTCAGGTGCCTGATGGTAAGCATCATGATTGCCCATAACAGACACAGTGCCACCCAGTGTTTAAAATTCAAAATTCTGCGCGGCACTGCACTGCGCCTGTCACCTTGAGACATGAGTTGTTGAATCTCATCATGCCCAGTAATTTCGCTGGTTACATTGCCCTTCAGTCCGGAACACAGTAATGTTTGCACATTACTGCTTGGTGGATCAATAACTGGCAAAGGTGTGGTACTTCCCCAGGCGGCCCCTTGCAAAAGAGGCCTACCACTACATAAATGTATGTATGAGATTCCTTGGCATGGATTCCTTGGCTTAGCATGGACATGAATAATAATGATAATATTTTTTCTATTTGTTGTATGATAATTATTGGTTATAGGATTATTGAAATGAAATGTGATTTTTATTCTACATATATCTTTTGTATTATGTAGTTGTTTAATTATATACCATGACATTTGTACGCCTTCTAGGCAAAACATGCGGATGACTATGTAATATATGTATGTATGATAGCTGTGTAATATTATATGTGCTGATATTATATGTTATGATCATTTGAATGTAATTTATAATTTATACAAATAAATAAATTTTAGTTTTGTTTTAGGGACTAAGTCCTGGGTACACCTCTGCCTACCCCTTCGGGAAAAAGGCGTGAATGTATGTTTTAAATAAATTTTGATTTGATTTGATTTAAATTGTCTGATTTATTCAATGTTTATATTTGTATAGACTAAGCGGTCTATTCGTTTGATACAACATGAACCTGGAAAGAATAAATTCACAAAAATTATGCATTATTTAATGATTGACTTTGCAAATTAACAATTACAATGGGGTGCCACTGCTCTATTGTTTTATGGGGTGCCACTGCTCTATTGTTTTATGGGGTGCCACTGCTCTATTGTTTTATGGGGTGCCACTGCTCTATTGTTTAATCACAAAACAATTGCATCAACACTGACGCTGAGTTGCACCAGCTAAAATTAACAATAACCGATGTTTAATCGGTGGTCAAATCTCTGGTCCGAAATTGTCCAACCTCATTAAAAAACAGCACAACCCTATAGTATGTTTTTAGAAATATTTGAAAAAAAAAAATCATAATGACTGACCAACATTTTCATACCATTCTCAATCGTTTAAACATTTTTGGGGGTATGTTCATGATTTTTTTCTATGGAGTGAAAATAATGGCATCGTGTTTTAAGAACCACAAACTAAAATACATCCGGTATGACATGATATTTAGTTTGGAGGCTGAAGAGTATCATAGGCCACTTTTTACCACGGGAAAACATCTCATTCACTAGGCAAAATCCACTATTGTTGCATTTTTGAATCCACGCTGGTGAAAACGCGGGCCACAGCTAGTACATCTACCTATATATAAGTAACCGCTACTAATTCGTTTGTTGTACATTATGCAGAAACATAGCAGTACCAGTATAGAGTTACTAAAGGCACACCACACACTGGGCAACAAACGCTAACATTAAAATGAACACGGCTGTTAATTGATGTAAACAACACACGGACGGGCTAGTAATGGAAGTAAGGTATCACTCCATTTAATTGGCCATACTGAGGTTACTGCGTTAATTGGAACTAATAATGTTGCTAGGCCGCATTCAGACTGCGCGCGGAAATTGCTTTATTATTGCTAATTTAACTGTTGTACCTGAGTTTGCAGTTGTAGAGTTTTAGATCTGATTGTAACCTAGGTATTTGAGATATACAATACCATACTCTTTATTGACTTGACTCGAGCAGTGTAATTGGGGTAACCCGTTCTGTTAGAGTATAAATTCAAATTATTATTATTATTTATTGAGACCACAATAAACAGAATATACAATGAGAAAGTTCAACAATCCAAATTATGTTGACGATACAAAGTTAGACGGAGATTCATACACATTCACGCTTTAGACACAATACTAGTTGTAATAAAAAAATCCAGGGGATGTATGCGTGCCATCATGTTTGTATTAGCGAGCTGGCTTATTATGGTGATTCACTTTTTATTTTATAAGACTCCGTCCGCCTTTTTTCTAGGTACATGATCATCATTACTTCAGTTACTGTGGACATAGAAGTGCTAAAAAGTGAAATAAACCCCAAATAATTAACTCACAGGTACTATTTATCTCATTTTAAAAAATTGGACACCTACATCATTCATTATTAGGTCTAGCAGTAGACATTCTACGGCTGATATAATGATATCTGTAAAAACCCACCTATGCAAAAGTTATTTCCATTCAAAAGTCAACTGTACAGCTTCCTCAACATGGCAGCAACTCAAGTTCCTGATATAAGATGGAATGGAGCTTTAACATGTCTTAAGGAAGTAGTCACTGTAAATATTAGAAAGTATCTATGGGGAAGCTTACACACCTAATGTATACTTACGTTAGTGGAACAAAGTGCCTCGTTTGCGCCAAGACCAATAGTCGGACAGTGCATTAGTTAAATGGATACGCTTACTGTATAGTTTGCGTCTAAGTTGCTCCACAATCCGAACAGAAACTTAGATTACTGCTGTTTGAGAAATTGCAACTGAGACTGGCAGAGAGATGAAATGTCAATGCTGATTTCAATTTTGTCAAGGCTTCTGTTAGCTGTTCTCTTCGTTGTTACTTCGGGAATACGAGTAGCTATTCCATAATTATTTAAGGTGTTTCATGTTTTAACTTGGAAGACAAATTACACCTCTATAAGTATTATTATTTATGTCACATTTATCGTTGAGTTTCATTCCAACAGCGTCGTTCAATGTTAAGTAATATATACTCGTAAGACTCAATGTCCATTTTGAAGAACATATTATTATTTAATAAAACCGGGATTCTGTAAGAGGACCTCTAGGGGATTAAATAATAGTTTTGAAATCGATGCACATTCAATTTTTAAGTAGAAACCAAGTTTATTAGTAGCTCGACTCGAAGCACGGTCTCCACATGAGCTGACTCGAGTCGAGGCAGCCGCTCAACCCGAGGCTGCATTAATAAATGTATTAAAATTTACTGGCTAGTAAAATTTTTCAAGCCAAAATAAAAGTGCAAGTAGAGTGGTAGCAGGTTAGTATCCTACGGGTAGAGTAGCACTAAATGCAATATTCAAAACGAGTGTGCAATGGGACGCGCGGGAGGCGGCAGACACACGTAGGTATGTATATGCAGCTGATTGCTACGAGAATTGTACCCCGAGCATGAATCTGCGATGAACATTCATTCGGAAAAGCACTCTAGCTAGTTTTACTTTCACCCAAGAGCTATTGTATAGTATAGTGTGATGGCATTTTATTTAATATTAACAAATGTATGGAAAAAGGTAAATAACGGTTGATATTGTCAGCCTAAAAATTGAGTATATTTTTAACTTATTTATTATTATCCAACGTCTAAACCACAGAAAACTTTCAAATATAATGTAATTAAAGTTTACATGCTGGACAGGACTAGATAGAAATCTATGGGGGAGGCTTTGTCCAGCATTGGCCTTTCTACGGCTGAGATGATAATGAATGTTTACCTATTTTACACCTAATGCAAGTGATTCCAAATTCTAAAGCATTTCTCTTTTGCATTCAGGATTCCGGAGGTCACCCAAACAATTTTTCTCCATCGTGTTTCCGTGCTGTCAACAATAAAAATAGGAAACTATTTTCAAAAAAGGTCCACATTTTCATCATTCTATATAAAGGCTAGCTTGAAACAAATACTCTCCTGCATTTCCAAAAATATGTCTACAAAATGAAAAATCATTTTTTCACTCAGCGGCAGGTTATTGGCAAAGGTCGTGCGTTGTCAACCGTACATATTTGTTCACACAAAGCAACGCATGCATGAAATCCTATTTTACGGCTCGTATCCTTCCGTTTAGAGCGCCTTTTGAATGGGTCATGTCTGAGCTCACTAGAATATCTTAACCCACATGCTACCGAGTCAAGGAATATCGACTAGTTCCTTTACGTTTACTGTACCTGCGTATAATTCGTATAATATGTAGTATTCGTATTATAATTCGTTGTATATTGCGAATGTATGTAATTCGAGCCTATTAACAATTATAGTATTTTTTAAACTTTTATGATTTGAACACATATTTTAGGGCATAAACTAGGATAATGAACATTTCGTTAACATTTTATAAAGGGAGTATGATCAAGTTTATAATATCAAATGACGTCATAAAAAGGACATCTATCGACTTCTCATACAAAATGGGTCAGCTGGTAGCTGTAAAGAAACATCATGAAAATGCGAAGTCCAAATTATTTTTATCACTATACTTGCAATCCATTTCTAATCTCATTATAGTATGGCATGTGAATATACTGACCTTACTACCTCTTGTATGTCCAAATTTAAAGCAACAAATTATACTGACTACAGATTTAACACTATCTCTTTTATCACAGCTGGAAATTTCCTGTAAAATAAGTTTAACAAAATATAAAGCCATTACTGGTACCATAAGTACCTTCCATACATTAGCAATAAGTTATTATTATAAAATCCATATCCCACAATGGTTGGAGTTAATTTACGGCGGTTATGGCTCGTATGGAAATCCGCTGGGCGTGCCGCAGCGCCGTAGATATAGTGAACAGTGGCTGGGCGTCGTCGAATGTGCACGCCGCACACTGCGGCTTTTTAAATATACAACTACTTTTTATTAAAGCACTTTACGTAATTTTAACTTTGGTTAAATCATTTTTGTCTAAATATAGAATGCGAACACCTCCAATTTTTTAAGTTTTGAAAAGTTGATTACAATCGTCGCTGGAACTGCAGTGTGAAGACGCGCAACGTTGAGTGATGTCACAATATCTTCCCTTAGACCACAAATAAGGAAAAAGGTTCGTCATATAAGTATAATTTTTAACACAATAGCCAACTTCCAGTCACTTGCTCTACAATAGCCATAAACAATGAGCAAAATAATATCGTACAACAGATTGAAATGCGGTTAAAACTCCCGCCGTCACAAAAGGTCCCGCGGGAGCGCCGTTTATTGTTGGTCGCATTTTAATGAACCTTACTGTGGCCGATGAATACCGATGAAGGGCCTCATGTTTTACCTCCTCTATTTTGTACACAACATGTTTGCGAAATGTGTTTCAGTTATTCATAGCTTCTCGATAGGTACGCGAGCTTACCGGCCGGTACAAGTAAACATGAACTGTGGTCATTAGCAAATAGCTATTTGTATTGGTGTGGGTACCTGCTTCAATGTTGTGTTCCGAAAATTTTAATATTGAAATATACAAATATACTGTAATGTCACAAACCTAAAGTATTTATTAAAATTTAGTCTTAATTACTAAAATGTATCTAAAGTCAGATGTAAATACACACTAAATAATCTGTATCGAAAGAGGTATTCACCGGCTCTATCGATGATGATATCTGTAATTATCAGACCATTCGATTGACTCAGACCCACTTGCACACAATTTTTTTTTGATATTAGGGCAAAGTGCCTTTTTTGAAAAAAAATTAAGACTGAACAATAGAGCTACCCACTTCCTATAATTTACCTAAACTAAATACACTATGCCATAAAACACTTCGAAAATCCACTGGCCGACATGTCAGTCTACGAGTATATAAAATCCAAGTGCTCTAAACCACTGTCAGATGGCAGTGTACCCAAGATACTGGCGGCATTGCCACGTTGAATAGCAATGCTTATACGTTGCGCTAGATAAATTAAGGTTAAATATATTGCGAATATAGAATTTAAAAACACAGGGTTAGATATTATTTATTGAACCCTGTTTTACCTATTAAGAGCGTATAGCTACGAGAAGTTTGACATATTCTTGTGAAAAATTTATGAAATCAATGTTTTGTATTACGCCGTTTCTCTGAAAATAATAAACTCATTCTATAAATTTTATCCCGAAATTTTTATAGTGAAGTTAACTATGCCCCTGTCATTTGATTTCTCTTAAAGTGCCGTGTTTTTCACAGACATTGAACTTTTAAAAATTATAGTTTTACTTACTTGAATAGTCGTTATCGACAAAAAAAAAAGTTTATGAACAAAAATAAAATGATAGAGACATATTTACTTCCTATTCAAAATATCAGAACATAAATATTTCATATTATACTATATAGGTTTATTATAATCTTATTTAGAGCACTTGGATTTTCTATAGGCCGATATGTCGGCCTGTGGATTTTCAAAGTGTTCTATGGTATAGTGTATGTAGTTAGGGTAGATAGTAAGTAGGTAGCTCTATTGTTTAGTCTTTTTTCAATAAAGGCACTATGCCAGTTAAAAAAAAAAAGGAAACAGTGGAATACAAAACATCGATTTAGTAAATTTTCCACAGGATTGTAACATACTGCTAAGAGGTCCCCTTTCCTTTTATGTTACAACAGGTTTAATTAAATTAACACATAAACGTGTATGTGAATCTAATGAGATTTGACATTAAACTATGAGTTAAGGTATAGTAAACTGAGTATATTATACATAATGCGTAAAAATAAAAACACGTTTTAAAAATAACAATATTTGAGTTAAACTTTGCTAAGATCGTAAATAACGCGAAGCTGCGTGAGGCAAAAATGATTACCCGTAAACAAAATAATGTAACGTGCTAAGACGAATAAGGGTACGGACAATGAAAAATAATTAAAAGTAATAAATCTCTCGGCAGGTAACAAAAAGGTGAAGAGCTTAATAAACGTCGCATGTCTGTGGCGCGACCGTGGGAACTATCACACGCGCTCTCTGATCAGATATTCTCAACCCTACTATTAGGCCAGTCATTTTAGGGGTTTCACCTCGGAATGAAAGATAATAAGCTTTAAATTGGTATAAACCTTTGTTTTATCGTTCTAAATGTTGTCTCAAAAGTCACAAGTGCTATCGTGTCCGCGTCTTAAGATATTGAAGGTCAAAAATCGTCGGTTTTTCGTGAATATCTCACTTTCTATTGTTTAAATGAGATTTGCACCTATTATAAAGTTGTAGAGTATAAAATTCTCTACAACTTTTGTTTGAACTTTTTTTTCATACGATCAACCGTTTTTGCGGTAATGATATATATATAAAATATATTCCCTCACTGTCTTTTTAGCTAAAAATATAAATAAAATATATAATCCAAAATTATTAATATAGTTAAATATATATAATTAAGTCACTTATTTTAATTATACAATACAATACAATCATTTATTCATAATTTTCAGTTACACGTCACTTTAGGTATAATAATTAATAATAATATCATTATTAATTCGTTTCGTTTTTGTCACGATGGTACAAAATGAATATGAATAAAAATAAATTAATGATGATGATATAAAATATATCAATCATCACAATTAAATTATTAATACCATTATTTATATAAAGATGTCAATATTAAAAATAAAAATTAAATAATTACCACAATATTATTCGTTTATTCATAAACAACACAATTACTTATTTGACACACATTTTATTTTAAGGTACTCATCGTAACTATAAATTGATTGCTCAATAAGCCAGCGTCGTAGGCGTGCCTTAAAGCTACTGAAACTTTCAGCAGCAGTGACGTCACTCGGTAGCTTATTATACACTGCTGGACCCATAATGTGCGTGAGCTTGGAACTCTTCTTTAATGTTCTACTGAGGGCTCCCAGCTCTCCGGCTCTTCTTGTGTGGTATCTGTGTATGTCACTATGTTTTTTATAAGAATTCATATTGACTCTTACGTACACAGCTACCTGCATGATAACCAGAGCCGGCAGGGTCAGTATCCCGACACTCTTGAAATAGGGACGCGCAGAGACATCCTGCGGTACCTTCACTATTGCTCGTATGGCCCGTTTTTGCATTCTGAAGACACGCTCCCACTCGGCAGCGCGTCGCCACAGCTCGGCGCCGTACTGCAGTAGTGAGTGCACCGTCGCGAAGTAGCAGGTGCGCGCTACTTCCATGGACACCACCCGCGCTACTCTCTCTTAAGCGCAAAGCAAGCGCTACCAATTTTTGAGCACAGTTTGTCTATGTGGCTTTCCCATTTTAAACAAGCATCCACCTCGAAACCGAGAAACGTTGTCGCGGCCTTCTGTTCCAAAGGTTCGCCATCTACCACCACAGATAGAGACCTATTGCTGCGGCCAGACAGGCAGAAGTGGAGATAATGAGTCTTCTTTCGATTTAAGGCCATTCCGTTTAATCCGAACCACTTCGCGAGTTGTGCCGTTGTCGCATTCATCCTCTGCTCCAGATCATCCACTGAAACTGCGGTAACTACTGCGGCTACATCATCAGCATACATCAGAAGCTCCGCAGCGGTCACAGCCTCAGGTAGATCATTTAAGAGAAGGTAGAACATAATATTAGAGACAGAGGAACCCTGCGCAACCCCTATTTTTGAACTCTGTGGTTTGGACATAGTTTTTCCTCCACAACCGGTTACGACCTGAGCCCTGTCTTTCAGCAGGTCTCTAAGTAGTGAGTACGGAGCGCCTTCGATTCCATAATGCTTGAGTTTTTCAGCAAGTATGGTGTGGTCTGCGACTTTGAACGCTTTCGACAAGTCGCAACATATTATAGCAACTTGCAGTTTAGCTTCGCGCGCGGCAACTATGCGGCGGACCAACTCTCGAGTTAGGGAAGTAGTCGATCTTCCTTCTCGGTACGCATACTGTCTATCTGAGAGGGTGTCAGTTTCTGTTAGGAATGTAGTAAGACGGGTGCTGATACAATTCTCGAAAACTTTAGATATTGCAGGGATTATTGAAACTGGTCGATATGTTTTTTACCTTTGCCTTTAAATATGCCTTTATATATAAATAATTAATAATTAGTATATAAATAATGGGTATTTTTTAAAAATTATAATTTTTTGTAAATAATTAACTTTATACAACGTACTGATAACCGTAACTCACGCTTGACCTTGCATTAGGCCATATATTATATACGCGGTGCACTCTTGGCGGTCTACCGCAAAAACGGTTGATCGTATGAATAGAAAGATGAATAGAAATGAATAGAAAATAGAAAGCGAGATATTCACGAAAAACCGAATTTTACAACCTTTGACCTTCAATATCTTAAGACGCGGACACGATAGCACTTGTGACTTTTGAGACAACGTTTAAAACGACAAAACAAAGGTTTATACCAATTTACAGCTTATTACCTTTCATTCCGAGGTTGACCCCTTTTTTTACCTAATTAGACTGGGCTATATGCACATTCTTGAATCACTAATCGAGGACATTTCGACTTAAAATGTGTGACTATTGGCCATGTGGTTCCCGGATATATAATAGGGCCACCCATTTCTCATCCCGTGGGAGCCGTGAGACCCGGCAGAGGGACATATTCGGAGACTGGGCAGCAGGGCTCTCCGTTTCCAAGTATTTTAACAACTGTGATCACCAAGCTGCCTGCCAAGCGTGGTGATTACGGCAAATCCCCCCATATGAATAGTTTATGGCGTTCTATGGGGGAGGCATATGTTCAGCAGTGGACGTCTTCCGGGTGATGATAATGATGATGATGATGTAACTATATCATAAATTATAATATATATTATTATTCAGATAGGTACCCTATGTACATAATATAAAACGTTGGTATTATGTTTCATGTACCAAATTTGCATCCCGCTATCGGTGCAAATTTATCCCTATGGAACTATCCATAGGGATAAATTTGCCCTATCGGTATAATATACATACTTCTTTTTTGCCTATTATTGTAATTCAGACCCATCAATTTATTATTTTGTGTTAACCAACATCACACACATATATATATTTTTTTTTATTATGTACCTACTAACTGCGTGCCCCGCGGTTTCAGCCGCGTAGTCATCGTTCCCGTGGAAATATCCGGAGAAAGAGTATACTTAGTGTTATTCTAGGGTTAAATTCAAGAAAATGAGAATAAAACATCCTCCGGCATCCCTCAGAAAATAAGATTAGAATGGACACCTGAAACCATTGCTCTGCTTAATTACCTTTTAATTACAGTCGGTTCTTTAAATCGCTTTATGAAATTAATACCATAATTTGTTGTTATTTTCTCAAAGGTAAGTGAAATAAGATGCTTTATAACAGTTTTTTACTTATTTTAATTTGGAGATAAACTAGTAGCAGGTAGCTCATCATATCAGTTAGAAGTCTACTACTGCTGGACATAGGCCTCCCCAACAGATTTTCATCTGGTGCGGTTGTAAGCTGGCTTGCATCCAGCGTGTTCCTGCGACCTTTATTAGGTCATCTATTCAGCTTGCAGGTAGTTTGGGTTTAAAGAAATGGTGTACTTTTCTTACGTGTTCATGTTTCCTATTTCATATTAGAACGCTTTTATTCTGGATACCTATATACAAATAAGTAGTGTTTTTGCCGAGCTCGTCCTGTTTCCTTTTTAGCACAATAATGGGGCAAGGTGCTGTATTTATGCCAACATCGAATAAAATTATGTGCCATCGTGTTAATATTGCTGAGAAGAACACGACATGCGGTGGTTCCCACGGTCTGCGGTCCGTAGCATCCGCTATGAATAAACTTTCTGTATGATGATGATCTATGTAACATTTTATTACGTTCGTAATATTACACTTAGAACACGTTTTCGATAGCTATTATATAAAAATTTTATTGAAGTGGGTGCTACGGGGAGGTCAAAAAGTTCGCGGAATGAAAGGGAAGGGGGGTGAATTTAAACATGAAATTATTATTCCTTTTCAATATATTCTCCATTAACCCTAATACACTTTTCAGACCTTTCAAATAATTTGTTTAAAACCCTTCGAAATAAATGATTTGTCAAGTCCTTCAAAATAAGCAGATATTGCCGACTTCACTTCATCGTCATCCGTAAATTTCTTTCCACGAAGCTCTTTTTTCATGTTTGGGAACAAATAATAATCACAAGGGGCCAAATCTGGACTATAGGGAGGGTGGTTTAAAGTTTCGAAGCCGCACTTGTGTAAGGCAGCCATCGCAACATGACTCTTGTGAACGGGTGCGTTGTCGTGCAAAAGGAGCACACCTCGAGACCATTTTCCCCTTTTCTTTTCTTTATTTGCTACTTTTAATTGTTTCAGTAGTGTAGCGTAGTACTTCCCCGTGATATTGACACCTTTATCTTTATAATCGATCAATAAAATCCCCTTGGAATCCCAAAAAACTGTAGCCATAATCTTTCCGGCCGATTGTGACATCTTAAACTTCTTGGGCGGTGCTGCGCCTTTTTTGTGCCACAGCATTGACTCCTGCTTTGACTCAGGTTCATAGTGATGAACCCAAGTTTCATATCCAGTCACAATTCGGTTCAGAAATTCATCCCTGTTTTCACTACACAGCTCCAAAAACTCGCGCGAACACTCGCGACGCGCTGCTGTTTTTGAAGCGCTGTGAGCATTCTCGGTACCCATCTTGCACTGACCTTAGACATGCCAAGATGGTCATGGAGAATATTTAAAATGGTCGTAGATGATACTCCAGACATCTCTGCGATTTGTTTCTTCTTTAGGAGTGCATCTTCTAGAACAAGTTTTTCAACTTTTTCAACAATGTCTGAGGACGTTGCTTCAATTGGCCGACCTGAGCGCTGATCGTCTTCAATTGAGTCTCTGCCTTGCTTGAAAAGACTATGCCACTTGTAAATCATTATTTTTCCAGGGCAGGAGTCCCCATAAACTGATGACATTTCTTCCATAATGTTCTGAGGCGTTTATCCTTGCTTAGTGAGAAACTTAATCACGGCACGATACTCAATTTTCTCCATAGTTTATATTTTCTACCCGATTGACTTGTTTATCCAGCGATATCTCAAAGGTTTATGAACCGATTGTGCTGAAACTTAGTATTTATAATTGTATTGAGTCAACAAGTAGCGACAGGTAAAAAAAACTACCCCCTTCCCTCTCTACCCCTTCCCTTAACCCTTAACCCCTAAACCCTTCATTCCGCGAACTTTTTGACCTCCCCGTACATATGTCGTAGTTACATCTACGCCTGCGTAGCAATTGCTACGAGATTAACCTCGTTTATAAAAAAAATCAAATTGAAATAGGAATGACTAATAGAGATATTTAATTTAAAGATATCTAGAAATGAGAATTCGACAACTTCGACACGTATCGCTGAAGTAACACCGCCCTGCACGACACTAAGTGTATAACAGAGGGGTTGAATAATTTACGAGTGCAGCAACTTTAGCCACGACGGGGTGTTCGGTACAGATGCGAGACTCCATATATCACGCCGACCCGAAGGTTACTTCAATAAAACTTCAGTGGAACTTATTCAAACGCGTCGGCCGGTGAAAGCTGTTTTTAACTTTAACTCACGAGGGACCCTATACAAATAAAGAGTTAGCCGACATTCGAAAGCGGATTTTTCCTACGATTTATGTAAGTAAAGACAACATTCTTGGCTAGGCGCCACTCAGCAAAATTTTATGTTTTTCATAGGCAAACGGGCACACGGCCAAGTTGATGGTGAGTGTTCAACGCTCATAGATACCTGCACTGACTGCAGGAAATACCCAAGACGGGCTTTTATCTTATGTCTTGTTATACCTATTCATAATTTAGTGATTTATACATATTATCACGCCATTTTCCAGAATGGGTAGGCAGAACCCAGGAATACTCAGGATTCAGTCCCATAGGAGGTTTAAACCCACACTTCACCAGTTATGTTTTTTAGACCTATGTTTTTAGGCAGTCATAGAGAACATTCTTAATGGAAAAATGCAACAACACTAAGCCTGACCTGTGGATCGAACCCGGGACCTCATTGGCAGTAGCGCTTACGAACCACTACGCCTCCGAGACACGGATTACAGATTGTTACTTATTATTTGTACCACAGAATAACCTTAAAAAACGTAATATTAAAAGACATTATACTCGTATTACAAGTATATAATACGAATATTTATTTATTTAACTTAATTAGAACGGCTGCAATCGCCAATTACACTAATTAGTAAAGAAAATAAAACAGTAATTATACAAAAATCAAAAAACATATGTTGTATGTTTGTTTCTATCTAACTGTTTTTAAATCAATGTTATATTCCAACACTTCACAATTTATGTGCTCAAATATTCGTAAACTTTCCCAATATATTGTCAAAGAGCAAAATGGAAAGTAGGAATTCGAGGCGATAATGTTCGAATAAGTTCGCTCGACTTACGTTGATAACTTTTGGGAGGTTTTTGTACCAACAATCAGGAAGAATTTGGTGACTATTCATTGCATACAATAACTTTCCAACTACAATATCCTGTTGACAGTTTGAGTTTGTCGGATATTGCACTTCTGTGAATCAAAGTTTGTAAAACATGCAAACATTAATTTAGTTTAGTGGTCTGTTTACATACGAAATGTTGTTCAATATTCATTTTCTTGTTATTATGGATGTTGTTACACAGATATTTAGGTATGAATCCTTTTTGTTACGGTCCGCGGTTCTGCACAAGTTTGTCTGCACATCGCATGCATTTGCATAAAATTGGAATTGGTTTCAACGAGTGTATACCAATGTTGCAATGGAAATTTTGCTCAGTTCCCTCAGTATGCCACATAATAAACTTTTTGCACTTAGTTTCTAATTAAGGTCGTTATAAAAAAGTCACACTATTATTTCTCTTATCAACAATTAATTATAATGTAATAAATTATTAATTCATTGTTATCTCATTGTGTAATTGCACATTTTTCATAAAATAAAAATATGCATATTTTTAATTTATTAAAAATAAAAACTCCTAGAACAAGAATATTTAGTAGTTCTAGGAGTTTGCAATGGAGTTCCGAAAAGTAACGCCAAATTCAATCAAGTATTATAAAAAATACTTTACCTATACCCTCCCCTCATATAAGAGTTGCATGAAGCTGTGAAGCGTCAGATGGTATGCGTCACTCAGAATTTTCATTCACTTATATTGACTTCTCCCGCTCCCTTATAAGTGTGGAAAGCGTTTTAATTGCTAAATGTCATTTTTTGTATGCCGTTTGACAGCAAAATTTACTGCTGTTGTTACGCGATTGCATGTTCGTAATACCACCCCTGCTTAGCTAAACTATGCTAAACTGAACAGATAATTGATAGATATCACATGCATGTTAGCTACACAGCGTAATGAAAAAGCCCGCCCTAATATAAGCTTCAGGCCAAGGAAGATTCATGCAGAGTTTGTTTCCAAGTGCCGGATCCGCGACATCTGACAGCCGTCGCGTCAACATAAAGCGCAGTACACACGCGACACGCCGTCAAATCTTGTCACTCTGAATATATACTTGTAGAGTAAATACTCAAGTGTTGGAGTACATTGGAACGGGCACTCGTGTTCAAGCGCACACTCGAGTCGCGGGCCTCTCACCGGGTGTTTAGCAGACTGTGTAAACAATCCCTCCTCGTGATTTATGCTTTACGTGGATTGGTTTTAGAATAATATTTTCTTTGCGTACCGCGGAGAATATTTGTAGGTATGTAATTGGTGTCAAAAAGATGTGTACATAAATTATTTTCTGTATAACTCAAGCTTATTTTTGGGTCAACTGTCTATAAAAAAATAATGTAATGCTTAAATATAAGAAATATTATTTCGAAAGGGTAGGTAGTGCGCTGAAATGAGCCACCGAAAAAAGTTTTATACTAAACTTGTTTATACGAAATACATAGTCATGCGGAGCTATTTTAAAGCCAACTATTAAAAATGTATGAGTTATTTGACGACCAGTCATCTATATCTATACTATCTATACTAATATTATAAAGAGAGAAACTTTGTTTTTTTGTTTTTTTGTTTTTTTGTTTGTAACGAATAGGCTCCGAAACTACTGGACCGATTTTAAAAATTCTTTCACTTATGGATAGCTTAATTCAGTGTGAGTGCCATAGGCTATATGAGATTTTGAAAAAAAATGGGGATCCGTAAGAAAACTGCAATATTGTGAACCAAGGTGTTACATAATATAATTACCATATTCATAAATTTGCGTGCGCTGTGAAATGCATTGATGGTAGAATAATATAATGTACTAGGGGTTTGTAGTACTTATCAATACCTACAAAACAGTATACATAGATTATATCCATCTTTTTTGGTTTAGTCACAATAATCGAAAAAGTGATTATTTTCATGCGGTGTGAAAACTATTGGTGGTAGAGTAAAGTAATGTACTAGGGGTTTGTAGTACTTATCAATACCTACAAAACGGTATACATAGATTATATCCATCTTTTTTGGTTTAGTCACAATAATCGAAAAAGTGATTATTTTTCATGCGGTGTGAAAACTATTGGTGGTAGAGTAAAGTAATGTACTAGGGGTTTGTAGTACTTATCAATACCTACAAAACAGTATACATAGATTATATCCATCTTTTTTGGTTTAGTCATAATAATCGAAAAAGTGATTATTTTTCATGCGGTGTGAAAACTATTGGTGGTAGAGTAAATTAATGTACTAGGGGTTTGTAGTACTTATCAATACCTACAAAACAGTATACATAGATTATATCCATCTTTTTTGGTTTAGTCACAATAATCGAAAAAGTGATTATTTTTCATGCGGTGTGAAAACTATTGGTGGTAGAGTAAAGTAATGTACTAGGGGTTTGTAGTACTTATCAATACCTACAAAACAGTATACATAGATTCTATCCATCTTTTTTGGTTTAGTCACAATAATCGAAAAAGTGATTATTTTTCATGCGGTGGGAAAACTATTGGTGGTAAAGTAATGTACTAGGGGTTTGTAGTACTTATCAATACCTACAAAACAGTATACATAGATTATATCCATCTTTTTTGGTTTAGTCACAATAATCGAAAAAGTGATTATTTTTCATGCGGTGTGAAAACTATTGGTGGTAGAGTAAAGTAATGTACTAGGGGTTTGTAGTACTTATCAATACCTACAAAACAGTATACATAGATTATATCCATCTTTTTTGGTTTAGTCATAATAATCGAAAAAGTGATTATTTTTCATGCGGTGTGAAAACTATTGGTGGTAGAGTAAAGTAATGTACTAAAGGTTTGTAGTACTTATCAATACCTACAAAACAGTATACATAGATTCTATCCATCTTTTTTGGTTTAGTCACAATAATCGAAAAAGTGATTATTTTTCATGCGGTGTGAAAACTATTGGTGGTAGAGTAAAGTAATGTACTAGGGGTTTGTAGTACTTATCAATACCTACAAAACAGTATACATAGATTATATCCATCTTTTTTGGTTTAGTCATAATAATCGAAAAAGTGATTATTTTTCATGCGGTGTGAAAACTATTGGTGGTAGAGTAAATTAATGTACTAGGGGTTTGTAGTACTTATCAATACCTACAAAACAGTATACATAGATTATATCCATCTTTTTTGGTTTAGTCACAATAATCGAAAAAGTGATTATTTTTCATGCGGTGTGAAAACTATTGGTGGTAGAGTAAAGTAATGTACTAGGGGTTTGTAGTACTTATCAATACCTACAAAACAGTATACATAGATTCTATCCATCTTTTTTGGTTTAGTCACAATAATCGAAAAAGTGATTATTTTTCATGCGGTGTGAAAACTATTGGTGGTAGAGTAAAGTAATGTACTAGGGGTTTGTAGTACTTATCAATACCTACAAAACAGTATACATAGATTATATCCATCTTTTTTGGTTTAGTCACAATAATCGAAAAAGTGATTATTTTTCATGCGGTGTGAAAACTATTGGTGGTAGAGTAAAGTAATGTACTAGGGGTTTGTAGTACTTATCAATACCTACAAAACAGTATACATAGATTATATCCATCTTTTTTGGTTTAGTCATAATAATCGAAAAAGTGATTATTTTTCATGCGGTGTGAAAACTATTGGTGGTAGAGTAAAGTAATGTACTAAAGGTTTGTAGTACTTATCAATACCTACAAAACAGTATACATAGATTTTATCCATCTTTTTTGGTTTAGTCACAATAATCGAAAAAGTGATTATTTTTCATGCGGTGTGAAAACTATTGGTGGTAGAGTAAAGTAATGTACTAGGGTTTGTAGTACTTATCAATACCTACAAAACAGTATACATAGATTATATCCATCTATTTTGGTTTAGTCACAATAATTGAAGCAGTGATTATTTTTCATGCGGTGTGAAAACTTTTGGTGGTAGAGTAAAATAATGTACTAGGGGTTTGTAGTACTTATTAATACCTACAAAACAGTATACATAGATTATATCCATCTTTTTTGGTTTAGTCACAATAATCGAAGCAGTGATTATTTTTCATGCGGTGTGAAAACTATCGGTGGTAGATTAAAGTAATGTACTAGGGGATTGTATTAATTATCAATACCTACAAAACAGTATTCATAGATTATATCCATCTTTTCTGGTTTAGTCACAATAATCGAAGCAGTGATTATTTTTCATGTAGTATGAAAAGTATTGGTGGTAGAGTAAAGTAATGTACTAGGGGTTTGTATTACTCATCAATATCTTCAAAATAGCCCACGATAAATTATAACATGTGTTAAGGTTTGGTCATTGTAACAGAAATAGTCATTAATTTGCGTGCGCTGCGTAAACCATTAGGGTTATATTTATTAAAATACAATGTATCACGAATTTACTCCTGATAAACGTCCACTATACCTACTTCTGCTACCCGTGCGAAGCCGGGGCGGGTCGCTAGTTTATATATATTTTTGCAGACTGCAATTGGCGGTTGTCGATTGTTTTTGTCTTTAAGTCTGCAAGTAGAACTCCTTTTGTTTTCTTTATATGATTTTTAATAACTGATTAATTAAATTCAAATTTTTATATGTAACTTTTGACACTGGATATACACCTCTGTGCTCTTTGCCTATGTGAAATTTTTGCCATTAAAAGAAAAAAAAAAATTACTTGAATAAATAGCACTATGAAAATATCGCAAAAATGTTGCTTCTACTAACCGTAAGGTGCGCAGTAGCCCATAGACAAAACTATAACAAAACTGTTTCAAGCGCAACTGCCGAAAAAGCGTATCCTAGCTTCGAGAAATTTGACACAATTCTATGAAAAAAAAAACCAAATCGATGTTTACGAATATAATTGCAGCATGATATTTTTATAGTGAATAAACTATGTCCACATTTTAGTTTATCTTCTAACTCTTTGCCTTTTCATAGTGAACTTCTAAAAATCCCAAAATAAAAAGTTTACAAACAAAATTAAAATAATGGTTTACTTCATTATCAAAATATCAGGATAAAAATTATCAATTGCGTTTACAATATTCAGAGGAAACAGGAGAATACAAAACATCGATTTGGTAAATGTTCCATGGGATTGTGTCAAACTGCTGAGAGGTCCCATTCCCTGTTAAATTTGTTTGCGTGATATTAAGGTATGTGTGCATTACCTGTTTATCTCATCTTCCACGAACATTGACAGAAAAAATGTAAACTGGAAGTAGCGTAGGCCCATTCCTTAGAGCCATATTAATATTCAAAGATGTTAACAAACTATTCTTAGTATCTTATCATCTTTTATTTTGAAAAACGATCTTAAAAATTGTATCATTCAATTCAATATAATTATGTACACGGCACCGTACCCGTGCTGCAAATACACTGCGTATTTGTATTTAGAGTACTCATGTGTATTGGACCAAAAGACTGTTTCGAATATGCACGTAGGTTGGTTTGCTCTGTATTCCCCGAGTGGAGTTAAACGGAAGACATCGCAAAAAGAAATAAACAGCTCTGCGCTAACGCTCAACTTGATTTCCACGCTTTCCACATACTCTGGGGGTTCACGTACTGACGTACGTTAGAAGTACCGACGCTCAAAGGAAATCGTTCGCCTTTTAGTACTTTTAAACATCTGATAGATAAGTTCATGTTTACCTGATGATGTTGCTGTACTTAGATAAATTGCTATCTATAGTTTAAGGTCGTTCAGAACGGATATATTGTTTGTGTTTTTGCCTCAATCGCCTAATTAATCACCTATTTAAAAATTTTGTATCGATTACCTCGCTCCTTATGGGGGAGGTTTCTGTACATCATGTATAATATAATAGCTGACCCGGCAATCGTTGTTTTGCCATATAAATTATTTCATTAAAATGTACAAAAGGTGACAACTTACGGTTTTTAATGTCATATAATAAAAAAATTAAAATAAAAAAATTGTCCAAAATATAACATCAAAAGTTTTGGAGTGGGCCATCCTTATCACTTAGGGGTATACAATTTTTTTACGCCCTACATAACCTCATACCTACCGAATATACACAAAAAAATTCACAAAAATCGGTCAGCCGTTTCGGAGAAGTATATTAATATTATAAAGAGAGAATTTTTTTTTACCTACTCAATATTGTAGACGCTAGATCAGAAAGGCTAGTAGGACTTTAATATTGGTACCAAGCCCTTAAAAATAACACTTTGCTCTGATTAGCACAGGATTATTAATTTTTAATGAACTCAATTTGTGTAAGTCCATTAACGCGGGCCGCCGGGAAGTTTTCCAATATCGTGAAGCCGTTTTCCTGTGGAGTGAACAGGTAATTTTAGGACTCCTGCCTTAGAACACCTTATATGAAGTAAAATACGAGTATGTAGTTAAACATGGTTTACTAATGAAACGCATAATATGTATTGTCATAATATACTTTGGCATAACAACATTCAGCATAATGATCAAGACGCATTATATTATTTCAATAATTAGCCATAATGTTTATTGCATAAATACCATTAGCTTAAAGTAATGAAGCATAATTTTATAAGGCATAAGATTATAAACGCATAATGATATATACACATAATCTTCTTTACCATAGCCATAGCATTGACAGCCTCGATGGCTCAGATGGTAGTAACTCTGCTTTCTGTGCCGCAGGGCCCGGGTTCGATCCCCGGCCAGGTCAAACATTTGTGTGCATGAACATGTCTGTTTGATCTGTGTCTGGGTGTTATAAGCTTATATAAGTATATATATCAGTCATCTGGTTACCATAGTACAGGTTTCTAGCCTAGTTTGGAACCAGATGACCGTGTGTGGAAGTTGTCCCATATTATTATTATTATTATTATTATAGCCCATAATTATTAACAATATTAGCTGGCATAAACTTTTAATTCCCAATTTACAATGGCAAACAAGTAAATTAGTATTCTGGTTGTTTGGGAAAGTTATATTATTAGTTACAAGTCGGTTCTGGCGCTTCGCCGGCCGTTGCCGCGGAATGCTCACTTCGCTCGCTCGGCTCGCGCTTTGTGGCATATGTTCACCTAACCTAACCAACTGATTTGGTTTTTGCAATATATTTTTATGCCACATGATTATTATACGAATTATTAGTATGCCGTAAAAAAAAATGGGATAATAAATTATGCCTAAACATGTTAGACAAATTACTACTTATGTTTAACTTGCTATTATGCTACAGTATTATTATGCCAAAGTATTATTATGCTATTAAAAGTTATGCGAAAACGTAACGCCATACAATTTTATGCTTAAACAAATTTTTAACTTACTCGTAGTAGGTAGTTATCAGAGACTGGTCTTATAATTATGTTTATTATAAAACTCAAAACTATCGTATGAAACACATTATTTTTTACATATTAAGATGTAATAAGAATACTTTTTCACTAATTTTATATTGTTAGGTACACTTTTGTCTGACTACCTGCTACGGAAAGGGGCTTAGTTAAATGAAAAACAGCCCTGCAGCATGGAACGTATAATATAAGCTGAGCTATGTGTTTGTCGTTGGCACCTAGTACATCGAACATTATAAGTCCTAATTCTATATTGTCTGTCTATTTATTACATAGAAAAAAACTATCCATAATTTTGTTCTAAGCAGTGGCGATGAATAAATGTTTTCCATTCCATATAATTGTTAAGGTCCCGGGATCAATTCCTACATCAGCAGTTGGCCATATGTGGAAGTTGTCCCAAATTTTAAAAAAAGGAAATGTTGAAATATTGATGAAATTGTGTCATGACAACACCACAAATTTTAATTATATCATTTGACCAAAAATTCTAATCATGCCCTGCACCGTATTCTGTGTAACGCTATTAAAGATATCAACGTTAAGTATACTACCTCGACTCGGTGACTGCCTCGGTGGCGTACAGGGCGCATGCTCGACTGCCAATCAAGAGGTCCCGGGTTCGATCCCCAGGTCAGGCAGTGTTAAATATTGGATTTTTCCATTAGGAATTATCTCAATAACTGCCTGGAGTCTGGAACTGTGCCCGGTAGATGGCAATAGGCTCGCCCCCTATTACATGGGACCAATAACATACTGGCGAAATGTGGGTGTATCTACTATGGGACTGAGTCCTGGGTTCACCTCTGCCTACCCCTTCGGGAAAAAGGCGTGAATGTATGTTATGTTATGTTAGGTATACTAAGTTCGTACGTTTCGAACTTTGATTTTGTTTGATCAATATTATTTTAATCTAGAACAAAGATTTTTCTGAATAAAACTTGGATTTCTCTTTGAATATAAAGTAAAAATACAGAATTATTATTCATTAACACACCGTCGTAAAGTAACATCATTTCCCATTTCGTCGGTATTATTGCCAGTTCCTAATCTAAAGGTAAAGGACATTGTGACGGAGCTCGATTAAATTAAGTTACTACAGCGAAAAAGAGAGCAATTTCGATTCTCATAGAATTCAAATGAGCTTTTTATTCAAAGAGAAAGACTGAGGGAAACACTAAAACAGACGGTTCCACTCCATTGCATTGGAGGAACACGGTGACTCTCGTCTATATTTTAAACTTGGTGCTTCTGATGCGGCACAAACCTTGTCTCAATTTGAAACTTAAAATGCCTTTAGAAATTTTCATACGGCGCGTTCAGATATGAAAGAATATTTTCATGGGTAACATAATAATATGGAAGTATATTCATATAAAACTTGCGTGAGATCTACTAGACTTATAATCTTCACATTTTAGTAGCTAGGCTGGCTCGTTGGAGTAGAGGTCTCATGCCCTACTGCCTAACATGAGGAACTGGGTTTAATCCCCAGGTCAGGCAAGAACTCTTGTTGAATTTTTATATTAGCAATTTTGCAACCCAGCTGCATATATTTTACTTTTTACTGTAGGCTTACTAAAAATCTAACTAATCTAAATCTAACTTCACTTAAGAGGATGCACACACCCTGTTATTATTAAGGACAGTGTATGAAAGTTCAAAGTTCTAGTTGAATTCGTTCTAAAAGAAATACATATTGAAATAAAGTCAAATTCGTAAGTATCGTTTATTCAAATAATACATTATTTGCCTAATAGATGTACAAGAAAGCCAGGCGTTCTAGTTGAATTCATTCTAAAAGAAATAAATAATGAAATAAAGTCAAATTCGTAGGTATCATTTATTCAAATAATACATTATTTGCCTAATATATCTATACAAGAAAGCCAGGCGATATAATATGGCATGAGTACAATAACATTATCATTTACATAATTTCATGTTACTACTTCAACGGTTTTAAAGCTTTTATATAGAAAGCTTTAAAGTTTAAAGCATATTGCACCAAAGGCTAACCAGTAAAAACAACTTTGTAACCCAACTTTAATAATAATAATTTATAATTTTCATTTTAATTGATATAGGTTATGATATGATATCTTTTCTAAATTCATTTTACCTTATTTAGTAAAGTACAAATATGATTCAGGAAGTATTCATTTAAAGTACATTTATAGTTAATTTACTACTTAAATAATAATATATGGATGAAATAAGTAAGATGAAAATTTTCAGACTTATTCTAAAAATTATGATTTTAATAAATCAAAATTCTATTGGAATATTACAATATTGTTATTATTTTATTTTAAAATACTTATAATATCTACTTGTTTTACATACTAATAGCAATAGTTTTAATGGCGAATATTCTATCCGAAAATATCTATGTATGTACTTTTCATGAGGCCGTTTCTATCGACTTAATTCATTATAATCTACTTTTTAGCGATAACTTATATTTTTAATACAATATCAATATGTATGTCGTAATATTATTATTATTGATAGATATTTAGAATTAAAATTGATAATATCTTACACAACTAGTATAATAAATACATATTATCTTAGAGTGAGAGAGTCATTATACATAATTAATCTAATCACATGTATTTACAAGAACTATTTACAAAACGATTTGTAACGTAAAATTAATTATATTTATCTATTTAACGTTTCTACACAACATCTATGCCTAGTAATAAATGCCTATTTAATGAATGCCTACCGTCGTCGTCGTGGAGTTAATATTGTGTCCAGGTTTTGGCTGTAATAGAAAATAAATTATTTACTTAGGAATATAATATTAATATAAATATATATATTTCTGGTAAAAGTACCTATTTAAGTACGTATAATAAATTATTTATGACATCGCGAAAGACTGGACTCGTATAAGGATACGAGTCCAGTCTTTCGCGACAAACAAAAGGTGTAACAAAAAGGTTTAGTAATGCTTAAGATGGTGCATCCAACCATCAAACTGGATAACATATTAAAGAAGACTTGCAAAATTTCCAAAATAAACTTTCAACTTTTCATACAAAATGTATCAGCTGATTGGTAAATTTGTTTGGGAATTCGACTTTTTTTTAGCGATTTATTTTAAAAATTCACACAGAGCAATGTTGCCGGCAGCGGCTACGGAGGGAACCACTTTCGCATAAACACATTGAAACCAGCCGTGCCGCGTGTCGCTTCAAGTTCTACAGTCGGCTAATGAATCATACCTTTATAGTGCATGTCACGATGCATGCTTGGGCAAGTCTTTCCGGGATACTGAAAAATAAAAACGCGGTTAGAAAATAGTTTTACAACCAATTATTGTTTAACTTTTCGTTGTTACTTACCTTGCTCAGATCAAAATCGATGTTTGTTCTAACCGCCCGGTGATGCAGTGGCTGCGGAGGGCGGAAGTTGTTCCCGAGGGGTGCCTTTGGGTGCCGCGCGTCACCCTGCATCAGACGCCTCAAGCCGTGCAACTATAGACATATTTTAAAATGTTGATCTTATTACTACTAAGATAACGACGACTTCTCCTCGTCGAATCCAGCCCAGTAAAATATCGAGATGAGTTTAACGCGCAGGTAGTAGAAACCAGACTGTGGTGTCCTTTTGTCCAGTAGACATTAGGGGGAGCCCGAAAGACATGACATATTCTTACATAAAGCATCATATTATGTTTTTATTTTTAAAGTCAGATAAATATTTGTTAGCTATTAATTTACACCTTAAAATATTAATGCTAAACTCTACTTAATAATTATTTAACTCCAGTAACAATGGAAGTTATTTTGATAGTGATATTATCTAACTGGCCTGTAGTCACAGCAACCAAAGCCGTTTATTTGGTAGTCAATAGGTTGGCAGTTAATAGGTATCAAATATCAAAGCTATCGGTAGGTTACTTCACAATACGTATAGTTATCTGGCACCGCCTGCATACGAGCATGTTCAACTTTCATTATAACGTTGTAAACAACTGGGTGGAGTGCGATTTCTAGCAAATTGAAATTTCTTCCTTTTACGTGGTACTCGAGTTATTTGGCCAGAATATAGAAACAGTATGACAATTCACGACTATTATACATGTCTGTCTATAGAACAGCTTAAAGATTTCTTATGCTTCATTCTATTGTGGGAGCATATTATGTAAAAAACAATGGCAAAGCATTTATAGCTGAAATTGTATGCATGTGTTCTACAAAGTGTTACAAAAAGGTGAAGTAATACTTAAAGGGGTGCTTCTACTCGTCAACCAAAACCATTTGAAAAAGAAAGAATTCCAAATTCACAAAAAAAATTTTGACTCTCGATACAAATTTGCCGATCAGCTGAACCATTTTTTTGGCGAATTTTGCCCCTTTCAGTATTACTGCACTGTTTTTAACAAGTTGTAGATGTTCCACGAACAACGTGTTCCTATACATTCTATTATTACCAATGGTTATTTGTTACCCTCTTTTATTTATATCAAATTTTAATAGCTTGACAGCCTTTGTTAGTTGCTGTCCTCTCATATAGTCTTCTAAACAATTCAGATTAATGATATAATACAGATTACATACAATGGCGAGCCCGAAATAGTTACGAATGATAATATAAATTCAATATCGATGTGTACAAAGTTGCCAAGAACTTATTGACCCTGATGAAATGTGTCATATTTCCATACTGTGATTGTTGTGTTGATATAACGTAGGTGTTTGATATTGGTAGGTGGTGTACGTCTATATGGGTAGAGTAGGATTAACGGGCGGGGCGCACGCGATCGACGGTATCTTCTCATCGATGTTTACGCTGTATTAAACAATTTGGTTCTGATTATAGACACCGATTCTTGGGTCTGCTTTGATTTTTCAATAACGTGAGCTTATTCAATCTACATTTTCTACATTGACTGAGTATTTGGAGTGAAATCAAAGAGTGGAATGGCTCGTTAAAATATTGATTAGATTAAAATATTACCACTAAAAACGTTGAAGTATGCTAGCCATTAGGAACTGAAAAATTTAGAATTTCATTTTAAGATATCAGATAAAGCTGACAGTGGCATATCGGGTACACGTGCCCCATTTACATTTTGCATGTAACTAAAAATGTGCAAGCACATTACTGTCATGCAAAATCGGGCTTCAAGCGACCGCATGACGCATCACCACTAGCAGTTCCAAGCTATTCTAGCACTTAATTTCCTTTTCCTAGCCAGCACAAACGGAAAACATAAACAATGATTTATAATAACAGCCATACAACGCGGCACTTTCAGTTTACTTTTAACACGTACATAATTCACGGCGGAGTCTTTGTCTAAAGGCGAGGGACGTGAGTTGTTTATTGTAGCGTGAGCACAAATGAAAATGTTATTACGTTGGGCTCAACCGCAGTTGGACGGGGAGGTAGAGGGGCCACTGGAAGCACCACTACCGTCCGTGGAATCGTTGCAATTCACTAATGAAGCTCTAGATTTTCTCTAGATTCTCTAGATTATAATTAATCATTTTTAATAAAACCAACCTAAAACAAAAGAAAGAATTTCGGTTACATGCCACAGTGGCTTTATTTATTGTAGGCGTAATAATAAGACGTGTTGTCCTTCATATAGAGCACATTATTAAATAATTTACAAACGATTTAATTCCATTTTGACCTGAGTTGAGTTTATTTAGGTACTGTGAAGTTCTTTCCAACAAACAGAGATTATACTTATTATCTATATAATGTATATATTGTAATAGGTCTTTCACTCCATAAATTTGCCCTTCGAGCGTTATTTTACGGTTGAAGAAATAAAACTGAACGAACGTAAACGAAACTTTCGTTCCGGCCGTTTTCTCTAATTTCCTTAATTTATGAGCGTGAAGCGAAAAACGACACACATAAGATTTCCGCGACAAGAAATAATGAGGTTCCATTATTTTTATGTCTGGTGTCGAACTCGAGCCAAGCAACCGTGTAATGCAAATAGAGTGAACTTAGACCGTTGCAGCTTTGCTTATATTGATTGTTACGACTAACTTGACGTGCAAGTGAGAAGCAACTATAGTAGATACTTAATAAAATAATATTTGCTACGAAAATCAAAGTCATGCATATAATTTAATTTTATCTATTCAGATGCCAATTGAGGGCTGCTAAAAAAACCTGTGAGAAAACTTAAATAAATTATGTTCAATTTTGATTTGTTACTTCAAAATGATAAACTACCTTTAGATATCTTACAATTAAAATTCATTTATTATTTTTGTAGAGCAGATTTCGTAACATGACGCGTTATTGGAAAAGTTTCTGGCCCTCAATTAAGTTATTACTTTGAAGTAGTTTTGAATTTCCGTTCAAGTTCTGTGACTTGCGTTTGTATGAAGATATACGTTATGATAATCTATACAAGAACCTAGAGGTATATAAATCTATTATACCTATATACAATATACGTAGTTAATAATATAAGGGTAATGGAAATAGACTTGGGATCCAAGGAATCTGGGCCCAGACACCTATCCCCTACGTTTAATTTATAATTTGATTAGAATAAACTGAGGTTAAATACAGTATTTTTTTAATGGCGTAGCGCGTTCTAAATATACAACATTTACTTATTTTATTTTAATTAATGGCCATGCTAAATAAATATTATTTATGCACATTTGAAAATATTATAATTAGGCCTGTCAAATAAATTCAAAATTATAATGTAAGGTCAATGTGGCCCAAAATTTAATAAGTTATATTTTCCTTATTTGTATTCTGTGCTTATATTCAAAATAAGAAAGTAGACTTGCGCTGTTGTTTTTAACATTAGCTTTCAATTCTAATTTATCAACTGAAGCAGATCAATAATTAAACACTAAGAAACCATTTATTATATATTCATAACCACACAGAACAGCCTTAAACAATGTTTTTATATTTTTTTCAAAGCGCAAGGCATGTAAGCGTGGGCTTGACATCTATCATGAAAACTTGGCCTTATTTAAAAAGTTACCACCAAATGAGTGTTCAATTTGATTTGTAAAAATTGAGTTGAAGACACTTGAAATAAGTGATTATTTGAGACAAAGCTGCTTACAATAAGTGATAGTGCAAATACCACATGATCCACCAAAAGCCTGAGATCATTCGAGCTTCGAAGAGACACCAACCAACCTGTTGCTTAGTGATGTATATCGGCTTGTTGACGATGATCCAGGTGACGGTCTCGAAGCAAGCCGGTGCGGTGGTGGACCCATCGTAAGTCATGTAGTAGTCAGTGTCAGGGAGAAGACCCCGCACTGATAACTTGTTTACTGGCATCTCTGCTCCTAAATATGGAAATTGTTACATAATATTTAATACGTTAATTAATATGTAGAAGTATTGGAAAAGAAGAATAAAAGATTGCTACGAGTACATCTACATTTTGGTCCCTCTTCATAGTCGTAATGACAGATGGTAGTGAAGTTTTTGTTCGGACAGTACCACAACCGTGTAAGAACCTCAATTTTAATTACAAGTCATGGCATGAAATGATTACGGCAAGGCTATATGTGAAGACAAAATGGTAATGTGCCTTCTATTGTCAGGTGTAGAGGACATGAGACTCTGACATAATATAGGTATATATCAGTTACAGTACAGGTTGGACAATCTACCCATACTATAACTGGTTGGGGAAGCCCGTTCTGTTATTATTATTATTGATTCTTAATTCATAAACTTACCTCCGTACTTTATATTTTCTAATTCTTCTGTCAATACTCTTAATTCAGGATTAGATAAGTCTCCGAGCTGAAAAAGATGAGACTATTGTCTATAACGAAGACATTTTTTATCATTGAAATAAAATTCTTTATAAAACAGTTCAGTTCCAGTACTATCTCGAGTTATAATTTGTCTTACCGTAGAATTATTTCAAACACGTACACGAAAAAGCGAAAAACTGAGTAGTTGGCTCTAATTGTTTGTCGTCTGCACAGAAAATGCTTGTTTCAGCGATGTTTCAGTTAACTGCGGCTACGAGCGAAATATGAACGTGAATGCAAACACAACCCCGCTGGGACGACAGAGAATGTGCTAACATGCGCACCGGCCTTCATTAAGGAAACCCATAAAACGATCCGGGAACAAGGCCCAAAGACGATGATGGGGCAAAGATCACGATCAGTTTAAGCCCGAATTAAATTGGGGTAAGTTAAATTGATAATAAGCAGGTTAGTGGCCCCTTTATTGTAGGAATTGTGCCTGATATAAATTGACGGTTGTTTATTTTGTTCCCACGTATTTGGCTTGAAGATTTGTTTGTACGTATTTGGTTTGTAGCATTTAAATATTCAAAATAAATTTTTAAGTCGGTGTTTATAAATAATTTAAGACATTGTTTAGGGTACTTTGTGTCCATCGTCGAACAAGAAAAGAGATGTAGTAAAATGAAAGCTTTACAAATCCCGGATCACTTGACTGGCGAAATTGGAGACGCGTTTTAGTAAGACCTTCACGCATTTTTTTACAAAAAGTTCACATTATGGTAACGTTCGTATAGAAATCAATAAAAGTAATAAATTTTCCAGAACTCAGAACACATATTATGTTCCATGGTATTGCTTGTGGTGTATTATTGTATCCCGCAATTTACCTTATTGTACCACGATTTGACAGTTGTTAATTTGGGTTAATAGCTTTAATGGCGATCCAATGGCGCGCAGAAAACACCAATTTCCTTGATTAACCGAGCTCACTCCAGACCGGAGTGAATAGGTGCGGCTTCGTGAACACCTAGTCACTACTAGATAGCTCCAATTACGATAAAGTGCGATGGATTTACTTAAAAATTGGTACTTTGTATCATGGAAATAACACAAACATGTACACACATGTTTGTGTACATAGTTATTTATAATATTATGTTATTTACTCCCGAACTCACGTGACCATTTAAGTCTTATCTTAGATATATCCTAACAGCCTATGTGTAGCGCATATTATAGTATAAACTGCAGTAGTGATTCAAGTGACGACCGCAACGACGCCACCTAGCTCGCAGCGAGCGAAACTGGCGGAGGCGCGCGCGGTTTTTCCTTGTGATTTTGTCGCGCGAACTCCTGATGGTGGACTTCGTATATGTCCGAAACCTAGGTTGAGGGTTTTGATTTAAATGCTTATGTGAATTCCGTCGTAGTTGATTCTATATAATAAATATGAATCACTTACGATAGTTTTTAAAATAGAATATTGTATATTATTTTTTGTTTTTATGATAGTGAGTAACAAAACGAGTAAATCAGGTGCCTGATGGTAAGCATAATGATTGCCCATATCAGACACAGAATATTAAAAACACGGGGTGGCTGCAAAATTCTGCGTGGCACTGCACTGCGCCTGTCATCCCGAGATATTAGTTGTTGAAACTCGTCATGCCCAGTAATTTCGCTGCTAACATTGCCCTTCAGACCGGAACACAGTAATGTTTGCACATTACTGCTTGGCGGATGAATCACTGGCAAAAGGCGGCCCCCTACTGTGTTCCGATCTGAAGGACAACGTTACCAGCGAAATTGCTAGGGATGAAGAGTTTTAAAACTCTGGGTGGCACTGTGTCTGATATTGGCAATCATTACCATCAGGTACCTGATTTGCTCGTCTTGTCACTTACTATCATAAAAAAAATGTTATCACCTATGACCTACAAACTCTTATTATAAAATTCCGTGTTGCATGTATTCTATGAGTATGCATGTAAACGATGCTAGATGCTATACCAGTATAATGTTATTTCACAGTTGAGCAAATTGTATTATTTCTGAGAATGTGGTTAGTTAACTTATTTAGTAGAACTGTAGTACTTTCATAATGACCCCAGCTCACGCAGTTATTGCAGCTAATTTTACCCTTGGAAATATAATTTACATTAAACTTTGTTTGTATGCTGAATACATTCAACAAGTTCAATTTAATTTATTTTATGACTAATATATTTGAATATAAAAAAGATAAACAATGAATATTACCTGAAGTAATAACGATATTGAAACGATCCCCTGAGCCTTATGAAGAGCTTCCGAGAAATTGGAATAAAGTTGAGAGTTGAAACCGAATATTTGAATCTGTAACAATATAACTAACGTTTATAAATGATTTGAGATCTTTCATTTTAAATGTGCACATCCCTCCATTGTCTTTATACAACATAATGCGTAGGTAGCGTAGATAGGTCGATGGGCGTGCTCGATTACATTGAAAGGTCTCTAATCTTGTAAATAGCTTACGTAATGCTTCTAAATACTATAATAATAATAATAATCTTATTGATATAAATATAAGTGACAAGGTAGTACAATTCATTCACTAATTATACTTATAAGCAGGATACTACATAATCATTAAGATAGTTTGTAATTATTGTATCAGTTTGTAATTATTGTATCAGTTTGTAATTATTGTATCAGTTTGTAATTATGTATAATTTAAACATTATTTTGAAAATTAAGAATTCGGTAACAATAAATTTGTAAAAATTACTTCGAAAATTACAAATTAAATAAGTAATAGGTATCTAGCATAACAATATGATACATTGTTGTGTACTAGTTATCGCTTCTAAATCGCTAATAAACTTGAAATACATTAAATTCTATGAATATCTGTTACTTCATAAATAAAAGTTACTTTGTTAAGTCTTTGTTTGCATTTTATTCTTTTTTATTATAAATCAGCTTTTATTGTTGGCTTAAAGTATAAGCAAAAATGTGCATCTATTCCAACCCCTTAACTCTAAAATGGAGTCAACAAATCAAATCCGCGACGCTTGAGTACCAAATTCCTATGTCTACATTAGAGTATGTCACATAAATAAACACGCACACGGTTGAGTTGACTCCGCTCTCAGGATTTCGATGCCAAAGCCTCTGTCGCGTGAGAAAACATCTGTTACGCTTTTCTTTTGAGCTCCCAACAAATCTGCGATAATGTTTCGGCGTTTGGCTTTGTTACATATTGAGAAGTGACGGAAAAAAATGTTTAAGAACATATATGAGTATGTATAATATGATTTATTAGTGTGTGATTACGAGCTAACCCGAAAAGAATAAGTGAACAAAATTTGAGAAAGCACTCATTTTTAATCATGACAATTAATAATACTTAAAACTTGCAAGTGTTCTTTTTAAGATTAAAGTTTTATAGGAACGTAGGAATAATAGGAAAAGAAAGTAATATAGAATAGAATAATACTTTATTGCATACCAAAAAAAGAAACAATTTCACAAAAAGACACAATACAAAAGACACGGTAAACAACCGGCGGTCTTATCGCGTAAAGCAATATAGGAACAGAGTTCTTGTCAAGGTTAGACAAATGAGCTGAAACTCGATGGATTTACGCTGTTTCTCTTATTTTTGTTTGTTCGTTACGCTGTGTTTCGGTAAGTAGCGTTTTTAGGGCTCCTTTGGCACCCTCGATCTGGCCTGGCCTCGATGCTCCCCCCCTCTCAAGCCTCAAAGAGCCATCACTTCGGTCCGGATCGTTTTCACCGCATTCAGACATAAGTTAAATAAGATAATAGCACATTATCGAAATGTGAATTTAATAAAAGACTTAATAATATAGAAGAGGTTTTGGATTGACCTGCATCCTCCAGCCTCAGCATATGTAATTAGTCCTATTAGACTCAAAATTGTGTCCGCCATTTATTTATTAGCGAAAGACATCAGATATGAGTATGAATGAAAAATAAATAAAACTTACCTCAGCAGGAAATGAATAACCATTAATAGCGTGCTCAGAACCGAACTGATCGTGAAGTCCATAATGTATGTGAATCTCATGGAACTGGTATTTGTATGAGAGGGGGCCACCGGTGATGTTGATGTGGTGCCTCGTTTCGTTCTCCACCGTGAATATCACCGAGTGACCCGTGTTTGTGATGAGACCGTTTATCTGGAGCAAGGAAATTAAGTAGGTAAAGACGATACAGAGAATTGCAAAGCTCATGTAAAAATCATACTCACTGGTATTGATATAAAGAAAAGCGGAGATAGGGTTACATTCTCCCAGCGCTTACTCAACAACTAGCATGTGCAATTTGCTCAGTGTGAAGTTTGCGCACAGTGACATCTATTGAACAACAAAGATAGAAAGACGTACCTAAGACCGAAGTGCGACCGAGACAACAATATTACTCGCTTGTTTTTTTTTGTTTTTTTCAAATATATTGTGACACAGATATAAATTAAAAGGTACATGAACCTTACACCATAAATTTCTTTTGTTGAATAGTCTGTATCTTATGCAATAAGAAAATTGACCCAAATTTTCTTTTGCTATGTAACTGGATGTAGTTATGTCAGTATGTTCACTCTAAGCACAAAGTGCTTACCATTGGTAGTAGCTTTTTAAGGACGCTGCTGACCTGACCCAACAAGCACCTCCCAGCCTCGCACGGTTAGTATTCTTAATATGGAATTATATGTACATACCCTCTACTACTACGTCCGAGCGAGGCGATCCGGTGACGTTACGGAGTTGGTATAGTGAGCCTATGTCTATACAATTTCATAATAAGTATAAAGAATACAAACCTTACTTGACTTCCGAAACTTTATGGCAATACATACCTCATTTTTTCAAATTGTCAATGTTTATAGGTAAAATAAAACTTACCCTATGTTTATCTATATGCAAAAACCGTAGGTTGGGGTCGAAAAGTAACTTGTCGGGCTCGAGGTTGACGGGCGACTGCCGCCGTCCCTTGTTGCACAGCGACCATTCCGGATTTATTAACCCCCAGAACGCCGGCCCTGGAGGACGAAAACATTATTAACTTAATACAACTTATCTCTTAAAAGTTCTGAATTAGGTTAACCACTTACGAAACTTTTTTTTCATTTTTGCCTACTACAGAGAGTTTACGCGTCTAATTTTATTAGTTTGTAAAACTGAAAACTTCTAATTTTCATCCGTGTCACCTACGTTGTTTTTTTTTTTATTCGTACATAATGTCATTAAAATTTGTTACATAAATTTAAAATTCATATACATACACTACATATATACATACATACATTTAAAATTAGTTGTCAAAAAAGTTGCTTAGACACATGAAATGTGTGAAACTAATTACTTAGAGTGAACTTTGAATTTAAAAAAATCCTTCAATATTTTAAATATCGAATCTCAGTACAATTCAAAAAGTTATGTTTATAATAGGTAAACAAAACGCTAGCGAGTTATAACTCGACTCCAGTGCCATCTAGATGGCACAAAAAAATAGAGCTGAGGCTATCTTTTGTGTGTATGTTTGTTCCGTTTTCATGCTAAAACCACTGAACCGATTGAGCTGAAATTTGGTAAGTATATATGTAAATTAGACCCTGGAATAAAACATAGAGTACTTTTTATCTCGATATTCCCACGGCAACGAAGACTAAGCGAGTGAAGCCGCGGAGGCACAGCTAGTCGAGAAATGTATTTAACTTATAAATTTATTCCGGCTCAAAAATTTAAATTTAGCATTAAATGCGCTAGATAATATCACAAACTGTCGAAATTTATTCCTCGTACGAGTTTCCGGCTTCAATTGGAAATATCAGATGGTAACATTACCAATGTGAATGGACAATGGACCTACGTGAATTGGGAAATATTTATGCTAAGTATTTAAATCGATCATTAATAATAATGGTAGTGGTTCACTCATGAGATCCCAGGTATTTATACCCGCCCCCTTACTATTTTTTATTTGCATTGTTATATTACTACTATATTAATTGGTATTTATTTATTACCAACGGTAATGTCAGTTTATTTTCATAGATTTATTAATTATTTATTGTATTCTTAACAGGAAAGAGGACCTCTTAGTAGTTTGACACAATCCTATGAAAAATTTACTAAATCGATGTTTTGTATTCCCCTGTTTCCTTCAAATACAGTAAACCTATTTGATATTTTAGAGTTGAAGTAAAGTATGTCCCTATTATTTTGTTATTGTTTATAAACTCTTTGTAGTGAACGTCCAATCACGCGAGTAAAACTGGGATTTTTGGAAGTTCACTTTGTAAAAACCGAGCTAAGAACTATTACAGCTAAGAACTATAATACACTAAGAAAAATTTAAATTGACAAAGACATAGGTTACTTCACAATAAAAATATGAGGATATAAATTTAGAGAATGGGTTTATTATATTCGCAGAAAACACGGGAATGCAAAACCTCGATTTGGTAAATTTATCATAGGTTTGTGTCTAATTCCTAGAAGGCCAGGTACGCTCTTAATTTTGATAATCTGAGGTGTTTTTGGACGTAAAGTCTGTTACCAAAATGACAACGGAATGTTATATTACTGAATTCTATAGGACACCTCATTATGTCTCGCACAGGACTGAATCTCTGTATATATTTTTTATTTTTAAGAAATCACTTCATAAAAGGTATTTTTATATTTAAATATTTTTTAATTGGACATAATATGTAAAAATTTACTAACAAGCAATAAAGATGCATTGAACCCAATTTTTTTGATAAAAATTTGCTTGTAGTGTTTGTAAATTTTCTAAAAGATAAATGTTACTTACTGAAGTGGAGCAAATGTAGCCAAAGTGCTTTGGATCGCGCTCACGGTTTATTATTTACGTCCTTGAAAATTGCAGGAGTAAGCCGGCGCAGTCTGCGGTCACGCCCATTTTATGAGCACTCGTTAAGCGCATACACTATTAGCTTTTGTTTTTCTTTTGAATTCAATTTAGTGTTTTGTATTTAAATCTACTAACAGTAACTGATAATAAAATTAATTAGCATTTTATTACTATAATAAAAATTAAGTAATTTTTGTAAATTTTTAATAGAATAGATAGATATACTTATTTGTAAAAAGTTTTTACAATTATTCTTAAGGTAGGAATTACAATATTATGTTAAGGGATCTTAAATGATTAAAAATTTTACATTATGATAATGGTGACTGTGTTATGACTTCGATATTAAATTGCTATTTACGGTAAAAAAAAGGAATGTTATTTTATCGATATCGGCGATCGGTACGGGCCACCATCCCATTGTCAAAGCAGATATAAGCAAGAATAGCAGATATTAATGATAAATTAAAAAAAATTGTGTTGTACTACCGCAGCGTAGACAGTATCGTAGCGGCGTAGATGCTGTACGAGTCTCCGAATACGGTGTCACTACGAGCAAAAGCAAGGCCGTGTACGCCGTAAGCGATGATTTAATGTATTTTAGAATAATATTACCTAAATAGGCGTGTTCGAACCGAATGAGACAAGCATTAATTACTCAACTCAGTAACTATAAAATGCTGTCGAAGTTTTAAACATTTTCAATAAACACAGCTATTCAAGGCTGAGTTAATATTTTCCTAGTTAGGTGTGGACACGGCTTATAACTATGTTTCTACACAAATTGTAAAGTTCTGAATACCTGTGTCATTCCATAACTCAGGCGGCTTTGTATCTGCATTCGCTATCATGTAGGTACCCATTATTGGAAACGGCTAGTTTAACTGTTCAATTAATGCGACGCTCATAACATTGTTGTAATTGGCTTTTGCGATGTTTATTATTCAATTAGCCCGTTTAAATGCACGGATCAATGCCTGTTTTTGTTCTCAATTATGATAAATACGGCAAGTTATTTATTCGTTTTGCGGAAATGTTCCGTGTGCTTTAATTAAAGGTACAAATTATGAAGAGGACACTTCACGTAATAAAATTGTCGTAACATTTTTTTTTTTTTTTTTTGTATTGTCTATGTATTGAACTAATAAGTTATCTTATATACTGGAGTCTGGAACTGTATCCGGAAGATGGAAATAGACTCGCTTCCAAGGGACTTGTGGGTGTATCTACTATGGGACAGTCCCAGATACTCCTCTGCCAACCCTTCGGGGGAAAGGCGTGATTGTATGTTATGTTTATTTATTATTATTAATCGTTTATTTCGACCAACAAGGATCATAGGTACACAATATTATTTAATAAATTGAATTACAAACAACAATTAAAAAAATACAAAATAAAATGAATCGACATTATTGAAGTCCTTTTAGGTTTTTATAAAATTTTTAGTCCATAATAATTATTATTATTGTGTTTAGAAAGCTTGTTGGTTTAATAAAATAATAGCTTATAAAAAACGTGGTCAAGAAAGCAACAGTACTTTTCTGAACTGTATTAGGTAAGTGTATAGAATTTGCGGGTAAGTTTTGCTATTGCTACAAAAAATTACAATAAAATTACAGATATTGCTACAAAAATCAGATATACTCTACACTCAATAAAAATGATCCCGTGACACAACTTGTCATAATAAGTAGCAATTTACATAAAAACGGAAATTGATCATAAAATCGGGAAGGATATCGAAAGAGTGCCGCGCGATAACACACCTCACATTTTGGCGTGTAATATGAATGCAGGATAAATCACCCGTATAAATTTCATGTCACGTAAACCGGCAAAAATGTTATCGGCACAGAGAAATTGATACCGCTCGGAAACGAATGTGCTGTGACGCGATTGTGGTAGGTCGTTGTATCGACATACTGTTGCTGCATAAGTACAATTGATAAATTAAAGTTGCAGTTTTTTAATAAGAGATTTGATTAATAAATATTCATATAACATAAATTCGACTGACGATTAACACAAAAACTAATAAATATGTTTTATAAATATCGTGTTAGACTTTAGACCCATTTGGATTTAAGGGTAAAAGTATAGAATAAATTGTTAAGGAATACTCGGTGGGTATGCTTAGCGTAGGTTGCCATACCTACTCGTAGATACCTAAACAAAACGCTACAGCCTTCTAAGAACATACAGCGTCATCTTTTATTACGAACAAGGATTATTACTTAACACGGGGTAATCTTTTAAAATCTCTCGGAAGAAAAAAAAATCTCTTAAGTAAAAAAATATGTATAATCTACTGCAAGAATTATGCTATACAAGTATGATAAGAGCAACACTTCATTTACAAACCAACAAAGTAGGTGAAACAAATGAACAAGTTGAACAGTACTCAGTATATAATACAACTCACCTGATATCCCATCGTAGGTCCACCATTCCTCCCAGCTGACGCCGTTCACCGCTGCAATCAGACCAACTAATTAGCTACATTCACATAATGAACTGTCACTGTGTTAGGTGTACCGTTCTCTAAATTAGTTGAGAGTGTACCGAGAAATAACCAACTGTTTTTTGATAGGAAGTGTTTTTTTAATTGAAACAATAGAAATAAAATATTGCTGTAAGTGTAAACTCAAAAATCTTATGTAAATTTTAAGAAAAGACTGGGCGTAGCATTTCTTCACGTTTTTTTTTAATATACAATAGGCTTCCGTTTGACCTCAATCTCGCTTGATGGAAGGCGAATATGAGGCCTAAGATGGTACACGTTTGTCTAGAAGGTGTCTGTAATGAGTACCTAATCTATTTGTTTAAAATTATTGATTTATAACTAACATTAATGGACTGTATTTATATAGCAGCAAGCTTTGATTATACAGCACTATGTATAAATGTCAATATGGTTTTCTTCTCTGCTGCCCATATAGTGCGCAGTATATGATATACGATACGATGCGTTTATACGATATCAACCAATATTTCACGCGCTGACATAAGGTTCTTTACCCCCCCCTCCCACCAAAAAAGGAGGGTCATTCCTTGCTTAAGACTATAAGTTTAAGATACTTGTTACTCTTAGTAATTTGCCCTAAGCAAACATATTATTTTTAACAGGAAAGCGGACCTCTTAGCAGTTTGACACAATCCTATGGAAAATTTACGAAATCGATGTTCTGTATTCCCCTGTTTTCTCCAAATATAGTGAACCTATTTTATATATTTATTATATCCAGATATTTTTAAGATGAAGTGAACTTTGTCCCTATCATTTTCTTTTTCTTAATAAACTCTTATAGGATTGTATGTATAATCACGCGAGTAAGAACCGAGCCGAAAAACACCGAGAGTTTACGAGTATACGACAAAATTAATACCGGGACAATTAATTACTTCACTATAAAAATATCAGGATATACATTTAAAGAATGGGTTAATTATATTCGGAGGAAATAGAAGAATACAAAACATCGTCGTGATAAATTTTTCATAAGATTGTGTTCTTCTCGTAGTTAGAATACGCTCATAAGAAGCCTGCCATTACTTTCAACCAATGGCGGTGTAACAATTTTTACTGGAGTGTGCTATTAATGCATTATTAATATTAAATTTCATTTTTACTTTTTCAGAAACATCCAAGATAACGACTTTACGTAAATACTTCAAGGAGCAAAATAGCAGAAGTTAACTGATGGCGCATAATAATCATAACCAAAACAGTCTCAAAACATTTTTCTAGATACCTAGGTAATTTGAGAGATCGTGGTCTTAATGAGCCATAAATCTCATTCACTGGACCATCAACTTGAATATAGCCTCTAGAAACAATCACAGCATTATAAGAGATTTTTTATTTAATTTTATCTTTTTAAAGGAAGGGAGGAACCTTCCTGAATCAATGGAAATGAAACGCGTGGTCCAATGAAGCGGAAAAGCGTTATTCTTTTGAAACAAAACGTTTTTCCTCGTCGAGACTCTTCGTTTCTGATTTGTGACAGGCCTATTGTTGGGTTTGGTTAAATATGCTTAAATTTTATTTTATTGGAGTGCATTTAATTTAATAGTTTTAGTGACTTTTACTTAATTCTGAGCTGTTAGGATAATTTCAAAGCAATTTACGTAAAAAAAAGATATGATCCCCATTAAATTTTTCACCAACAGTTTGCTAGTTTTTGTTTAGATAAATAAAATTTTAATTGTAAAGAAATGAATACTTTAACTCTAAACCAGTTCTTTCAGAAACGCCGTAATAAATTAAATTATTTTTAGCGCTCGGCAAAAATTTCAACTCCATAAATACCACCACTGCGGGAGGGATTTACAGTAGATTAAAATTTCTAATTTGATCTGGCTAAAGTTCTCTTAATTAAGATTATGAGATTATAATACTCATAATAATTTCATAGCAATTAATTTCAAAAATCCTCCATCAAGACTCCACTGCCTCTAATTATTTGTATCTCGTCTTTAACAAGACTTTCGTCTCACTTCAAGGAGCAAAGGTGCCTTTTTTAAGGAACATCTTTGCGGAATTCTACGCTTATCATAAAATTCCGCAGTTTTTATGATATTTAATTGCGAGTTAATTGTTGATAGGGTAAAATAGCTCCATAAACTGAAATTGCCTCTACCTAAAAACGTTTTTATTATGGCTTAAGTATATCAAATGCAAATAAAAGTTACAATAGGGACAATAACGTTTATACCTCTAGAGTTACTATAGAATAAATTACGGTATTTAATGTCGTCGATATTTATAACTTGTTAAGTTCGTTTTCATAAAAGTACGTAGGTCTAAGTAAGTTATGCACACTGCATTCGAAATATACACCAATCTCGAAACTGGCTCGATATTCATGCCTGATTTATGTTTTTAATTTAAATTTTTGCATTCGCCAGGCGAAGTTACCCGCGGACACGCTGCGCCGCGCCTCGCACCCTGCATCGCAAATATATGTATTGGACGAGTCGAGAGATCGTTCCCGTTTCGATACGATACCGTGAACCGTACAGCTCAAGCAAAATGTCGACTTTTAATCTTTTAATGCTACTCACTCAACAAACTTCGCCTGCATCTACCGACTATTTTATTTAAAACTCGAAACATTTGTACGTCGAAAACTCTCCGTTAATTTAATCAACTCTTCGATTTATTGACTCCAAAATTTGCGAAAGTAGCAACAAACACCGAAAGTTTTGAGAGGAGTCGGTTAATAACAATAATTATTGGTTTATAAGTTCGCAAACAAGGATAACATTAAGTGAGCTCGCAAGCCTGCATGGACGCTAAGTACCTACACAGCTCAGTGCGGCTTATAGCAACTTTACCGTCGAAAACAACACCTGAGGTAACGTGTATGCTCTACGTTACAATGAACTTTCTCGTACCTATTATGACACAGGTTCTGAAGCATTGCATAAGAAAATGTTAAGTTTAATTATTAAGAGAATATTTCAAGCTAGAGTGCAAGAGTAAATATCGAAACAAATATGAGATTGAAATCTTATGCATTGTTGCATTGTGCAGACGCGATTGGTACGCGAAGCGGCGCAGCGCCCGCTCGGGAGATGCCAGTCAGCGTCTGCTTAGTTTTAACTCTCGACGTCTGGAAGTCTGCAACTACCTACACTTCTGCTATACGAGCCAACGGAAATGTTATTTTTTGACGTTCATTCGTAAATGTATTCGTATGTAAACTGAATATGAGATAAATATTTAAAGCTTAGATAGAACAAAGCGAAGTTTTAAAGTTTATAAAAACCTTTTATTTTATAAATGAACAACATTTGAAGTATTGATGTTGCAATCAAATGTTGGAAACGTGAGCAATTTGTAGCCGACGATCTTCACAAAGAGCTTCAACCGTGCATCGGAAATGAATCAGTTTCCGTTTTGAGTGAGGCAAATGATATATCTGTGTCTACCTCACGTTGCAAACGAGACTTTACTGCGTACGCATTACTGTTCAATGAACTAAAATTGAACAAATTTATAAAGGATATGCCATTCGTAGACACATTGCACATCTTCATACGCGAGCAATATTTAAATGCACGCTGAATTTCGTAAATGTTCAAGAATTAAAACTGATTCGATTAAGTTTCGCACTCGGGCTTTTATTCCGAGATGCATTAGTAGAACACTTTATAAAAGGGGATGATTCATTCGCGTCGAGACTTCGATAGCGATTTTCCAATGCAGTGGGCCGTAACAGAACGAATGGAAATGTCATCGATGTATGAAATAAATAAATAAAATCACGTGGAAAATAGGCAATTTCACGGTGCATTGGGTGTTCTTTGCGTGGCATGTGCAAGGCTGATCTCAGTCGTCGGCGCCCGCCTAACAAAAGATTCGATGGTGCGAAAAATTTAATCGTGCTTTTTGAGGACGCTCTATGATAATAAAAGAAGGTTTTTAAGTCAAGATATCAATCACACTTATAAATATATCATTATTTCCTAAAAACCGTCAAATATAAGTCAAAGGCGGTAGTGGTCATATGGTAATCAATCCCGAACACAAAACAACTTGTACTGCAACAACTAGCATTTGTACTGCATTTTGCACACTTCCAATCCAGACTCCTGATTATGTTCCTGCACACAATTTGTTGTTCTCTATTACAGTACGCGCAATACAGACTGTGAGATATGTCCTGTCGCTTATGAAACTGTATCTGGTACATCTCGACCGTTTTCGTATTCAGCGCGTATCCCACATACGCGAGAAGTCCTACCTATGCAAATTCTTATTATTGCATTTGAACCTGAGATATCTGTACCTATAAGTATGTTGACCACGTGAATGTCTACAATTTAGTACATACCCTTCTTTAAATTTTATTGTGAATGATTTTTTAAAGTTTCTGCAACTCAAAAAAACGGTAAGGTATAAATTACAGACACTCAAAATGAGCTTCTGAAAATAATGTATATACCTACAAGTAGGCAAGGTTCTCCAGTGTTCAGGTGCTCGTAGGAGTTCTGCCTTAATTATTATATCTAGCAATAAACGCGTTCGCGCTGCTGTTGCTGTTAAAACTTGTGCTTTCGTTTAGTGCATAGTCGTTACTGCATTCAGGCGTGACGGCGGCAGCTCGACCCGTAATTCAAATTTCATTGTAAGGACAATATTCAGTGAAGCAAAGTTAAATTAAAGTCGCATGCGGATTTGGTTGCGGCTACCAAGCTTAAGGCGGACCACGCCACCTGCGCTCCAGCTCCGGACCAAGCACTGGAAACACAATTTGTGGTGCGCATTTTGTGCCCCGGTTTACATTTGTACAATTTATTTTTACACATTTATCTGTGCGAGTAGGAACTAACCATTTGCATATATTGTTCTAACCTTTTCTTTGTAGATGTTAGTCATCGTTTGTTACATTTGAGTACAATTATAATATGACTTTTTATACCTATATATTACAACTTTACAATAGTAGACTAATTAGTTCGTGAAATAATAATGTATGTGCATACGTGTATACTTCACTGAATATGTCGTGTTCTCAGGTATGGTCATAAGCAATGTTTCAATTTTATTGAGATAAAACTAAATCGAATATAAGGTACTTCTAAGATCTAATAACACATTATTGAGAACTTTTTAATCATACTTCGAACAAATCTTACAAAAGATTGACCATTCTTTCGTTGAAAGAAAAAGATATCAAGCTCGAGAAAGAGAACTCAACAAAGTATCAAATCTTTATCGAAGAATGTAATCAACGAGGTGCGAGTTTAAAAATATTTTCTCGACAGAGACACTGAAAGGGACGCGTCAATGCGAAGAATTCCTTCTCAACTTTATCTGGCTTAAAAGGTGTGTAAATAAAGGAGTGTGAAACAATGGGAGGAAAGTAAACAAGGTCATAAAGCAAGTCAGTAGAGCCTATATATAATCAGCTTAGAGATAGGCAAACAGCACGCGAGGGCCACAGCTGTTTCCGCAGTTCCTGTCTACGATCGTTGCCTCAAGCTCGCTCGACTATTGCACAGTTGTCACTGTGATAAAGCAATTGTCATTGGACCAGTAGGTAACTATACCGTACCTTTAGAGCATTCAGAATAATATCTGTCAAGCTCTCTGCCAAGGTATATGATCTTTTCGTTTGTGTCTGTGTGCTTGTTTTATTTTTGTGTGCATTTCCTGCATTAGTTGCGTGATTATGTAAATGTGTGTTGAACCTGTTTACTGGATACTATCAGTACCTACTTAATATCTGTACTTGACACTTGACACTTCATGTTCTCAATTCATTCAGTATTTACGACTTCTCTATCTAATCTTACTTCTAGGGATAAAAACACAAAAGCGTTCTCTCCAAAGAGCCTTATATTTTATGAAGGAGCATTTTTCTCGGTGCCTAACCACAGGTAACATAGGTGCGGTAAAAACACTAATTACGAATTTGCACTCGCCGTTTTGTCGACCTAAAGTATTGTTGTTTTGTTGCTTTTGATGGTAATGATAATGTTTACTTGACTACTTCTATATACTATACATATTTAATGCTATTTTACATCTCTCATATTCGGTAAGTAGGTCCTTATTACCCCCAAATGGGGCTTGTAAGTGACCAATTAGCGCTCTAGGGTAATAATGTAGCTAGAAAAGCCCTAGGGCGGTAAGTAATTAAAAAAAAAACTTCACTCTTTCAAAAAGTTTGCGTACATCTAACCATCATACTGGCAATAGACATCATGCATTCAGGCCAATGACAAAAGAGGTCGCTTCGCTATTCCTTGTCTTCGTATGAGTATAATAGTCTTCAATTTTAAATATCGAACTACGAAGCTCAATTTCGTTCATGAAAAAAATAATTTAAAAAAGAGATGAAAAAAGGCGGGAATAGAAAACTTTTACTTTAAAATGTTTTATTCTTGTAATGCCGGTGTTTTTCTACTTACCTCACAATCGAGATGTAAAGCAGAGTAGTTAGCTCGGTTGTAAGCATCAATTGCACCCTCGAAGTATAGGCGCCCTCGCTGCGCTCGTGCGCCTAAATATCTCGGGCTGCAATTGATGCCTTACAGCCCTTGGCTACTAATCTACTATTCATTCAAAATTTGGAATGAAATCTTAAATATAGAGTTTGATTGGAAAACGAACTACGAGGGTCAAACTGAAGGAAAAACTTTTACTGGCGTATTGGGCAGCAAGAAAAGCAGCCGATGAAAATTTTCGTTAAATTTAGATTTAGGAGCTCTTTAGGAATCTGTAGATGTGTATTATTAATTCATGTCTATTTTTTTTATAAATTGGCGACAATTTAAAGGTGTCTGTCGCGCGTCAAACTTACTTATACTACTTACTATAATTTTACTACTACTTATGCTTTTTATATAATACTAGCGGCCCGCCCCGGCTTCGCACGGTAGCAGAAGTAGGTATGGTGAACGTTTAACAGGAGTAAATTCATGATACATTGTATTTTAATAGATATAACCCCAAATTAATTACTATTTCTGTTACAATGACCAAACCTTAACACATGTATAAATTTATCGTGGGCAATTTTGAAGATATTGATAAGTACTACAAACCCCTAGTACATTACTTTAATCTATGTACCACCAATAGTTTTCACTTTTTTCACATTCACGTTCTCACACACCAATAGTTTGTAGGTATTGATAATTACCACAATCCCCTAGTACATTACTTTACTCTACCACCAATAGTTTTCACACCGCATGAAAAATAATCACTGCTTCCATTATTGTGACTAAACCAAAAAAGATGGATATAATCTATGTATACTGTTTTGTAGGTATTGATAATTACTACAAACCCCTAGTACATTACTTCACTCTACCACCAATAGTTTTCACACCGTATGAAAAATAATCACTGCTTCGATTATTGTGACTAAACCAAAATAGATGGATATAATCTATGTACACTGATTTGTAGGTATTGATAAGTACTACAAACCCCTAGTACATTACTTTACTCTACCACCAATAGTTTTCACACCGCATGAAAATAATCACTGCTTCCATTATTGTGACTAAACCAAAAAAGATGGATATAATCTATGTATACTGTTTTGTAGGTATTAATAATTACTACAAACCCCTAGTACATTACTTTACTCTACCACCAATAGTTTTCACACCGCATGAAAAATAATCACGGCTTCGATTATTTTGACTAAACCAAAAAAGATGGATATAATCTATGTATACTGTTTTGTAGGCATTAATAATTACTACAAACCCCTGGTACATTACTTTATTCTACCACCAATACTTTTCACAGCGCATGCATATAATGTCTGTTTATGAATATGCACATTTATTACACGCAAATTTATGAATATGCTAATTATATTATGTGACACCTTGGTTCACAATATTGCAGTTTTCTTACGGATCCCTATTTTTTTCAAAATCTCATATAGCCTTTGTCACTCACACTGAATTAAGCTATCCATAAGTGAAAGAATTTTTAAAATCGGTCCAGTAGTTTCGGAGCCTATTCGTTACAAACAAAAAAACAAAAAAACAAAGTTTCTCTCTTTATAATATTACTAGCGACCCCCGCTTCGCACGGGTAGCAGAAGTAGGTATAGTGGACGTTTATCAGGAGTAAATTCGTGATACATTGTATTTTAATAAATATAACCCTAATGGTTTACGCAGCGCACGCAAATTAATGACTATTTCTGTTACAATGACCAAACCTTAACACATGTTATAATTTATCGTGGGCTATTTTGAAGATATTGATGAGTACTACAAACCCCTAGTTCATTACTTTATTCTACCACCAATACTTTTCACACCACATGAAAAATAATAACTGCTTCGATTATTGTGACTAAACCAGAAAAGATGGATATAATCTATGTATACTGTTTTGTAGGTATTGATAATTAATACAATCCCCTAGTACATTACTTTAATCTACCACCGATAGTTTTCACACCGCATGAAAAATAATAACTGCTTCGATTATTGTGACTAAACCAAAAAAGATGGATATAATCTATGTATACTGTTTTGTAGGTATTAATAAGTACTACAAACCCCTAGTACATTATTTTACTCTACCACCAATAGTTTTCACACCGCATGAAAAATAATCACTGCTTCAATTATTGTGACTAAACCAAAATAGATGGATATAATCTATGTATACTGTTTTGTAGGTATTGATAAGTACTACAAACCCTAGTACATTACTTTACTCTACCACCAATAGTTTTCAAACCGCATGAAAAATAATCACTTTTTCGATTATTGTGACTAAACCAAAAAAGATGAATAGAATCTATGTATACTGTTTTGTAGGTATTGATAAGTACTACAAACCCCTAGTACATTACTTTACTCTACCACCAATAGTTTTCACACCGCATGAAAAATAATCACTTTTTCGATTATTGTGACTAAACCAAAAAAGATGGATATAATCTATGTATACTGTTTTGTAGGTATTGATAAGTACTACAAACCCCTAGTACATTACTTTACTCTACCACCAATAGTTTTCACACCGCATGAAAAATAATCACTGCTTCGATTATTGTGACTAAACCAAAAAAGATGGATATAATCTATGTATACTGTTTTATAGGTATTAATAAGTACTACAAACCCCTAGTACATTATTTTACTCTACCACCAATAGTTTTCACACCGCATGAAAAATAATCACTGCTTCAATTATTGTGACTAAACCAAAATAGATGGATATAATCTATGTATACTGTTTTGTAGGTATTGATAAGTACTACAAACCCCAAGTACATTACTTTACTCTACCACCAATAGTTTTTACACCGCATGAAAAATAATCATTTTTTCGATTATTGTGACTAAACCAAAAAAGATGGATATAATCTATGTATACTGTTTTGTAGGTATTGATAAGTACTACAAACCCCTAGTACATTATTTTACTCTACCACCAATAGTTTTCACACCGCATGAAAAATAATCACTTTTTCGATTATTGTGACTAAACCAAAAAAGATGGATATAATCTATGTATACTGTTTTGTAGGTATTGATAAGTACTACAAACCCCTAGTACATTACTTTACTCTACCACCAATAGTTTTCACACCGCATGAAAAATAATCACTTTTTCGATTATTGTGACTAAACCAAAAAAGATGGATATAATCTATGTATACTGTTTTGTAGGTATTGATAAGTACTACAAACCCCTAGTACATTACTTTACTCTACCACCAATAGTTTTCACACCGCATGAAAATAATCACTTTTTCGATTATTGTGACTAAACCAAAAAAGATGGATATAATCTATGTATACTGTTTTGTAGGTATTGATAAGTACTACAAACCCCTAGTACATTATATTATTCTACCATCAATGCATTTCACAGCGCACGCATATTTATGAATATGGTAATTATATTATGTAACACCTTGGTTCACAATATTGCAGTTTTCTTACGGATCCCCATTTTTTTTCAAAATCTCATATAGCCTATGGCACTCACACTGAATTAAGCTATCCATAAGTGAAAGAATTTTTAAAATCGGTCCAGCAGTTTCGGAGCCTATTCGTTACAAACAAAAAAACAAAAAAACAAAAAAACAAAAAAACAAAAAAACAAAGTTTCTCTCTTTATAATATTAGTATAGAAGTATAGATATATTATATAGTATAGATTAGTGGCCTGTTCCAATGACTTTTAGTGTAATTTATTTATGTGATCGGATGATTTACTGATAGGCCTTTTCTGCAGGGGGCTGCCTGGGGAAGTACCACACCTTTGCCAGTTATTCATCCGCTAAGCAGTAATGTGCAAACATTACTTTGTTCCGGTCAGAAGGGCAATGTTACCTTATGAAGGGCAGTGTTGTTAATATCTCGGGGTGACAAGCGCACTGCAGTGCCGCGCAGAATTTTGAATTTTAAAACACTGGGTGGCATTGTGTCTGTTATGGGCAATCATAATACTTACCATCAGGCTCCTGATTTGCTCGTCTTGTCACATAAAAAAAATATAATAAAAAACACTCCCTAGTGTACAATTAACACAAAAATAAGTAAATATTAAACGCTACCTGCGAAGGATAAGAGTATTTGCAGTAATGCTGATGCTATAGCCACTCCAAAGAGGCTGTGCATTGTCTATGTAACAATATGACTCCTCATTGGAAATTGTTTAGGTAATTTCTTCAAAGTTTTTCATTATCAGTCGCTGATATAAGACATACTTTAAAACATATTTGTTTATAATTTTATGTTACATGTAAGTATTATTTTGGTCGCTGTTTTTTGTTCCGCTTCATTTTTGACGGTACCTGGAACAAAAAATTTATGTTGAATTCATTGACTGCCTCGGTGGCGTAGTGGGCGCAAGCTCGACTGTCAATTATGACGTCCCGGGTTCGATCACCAGGTCAGGCAAAGTGTTAAATATTCTATTTTCCCATTATCTCAATAACTGCCTGGAGTCTGGAACTGTGCCCGGCAGATGGCAAAAGGCTTGTCCCCTATTCATTGGATCAATAATATACGGCGAAATGTGGGTGTACCTATTATGGGACTGAGTCTTGGGTACACTTCTGCCTACCCCTTTGGGAAAAAGCATATTATGTTATGAGTTCATTGAATGTTACAACTTTTAACGAGTATGCAAAGAGTAACAATCGTGAAATCTCAAAAAAAACACTTATATTATGTTTTAAAATACCATAAGTATTTTTAGAGACGTGAGAATAGTATCTTTAGAGTAGTTTAATTAAAAACTTTTGTATTAATAAATTGCCTTAACGTGGAAATTAAATTGCGTTAAATTGCCTTAACAAAATTAACGTTAGCAAAAAATTGTGAACTTTAATTTGGTTTTTAACAGTAAATATTTTCAGTGCAGGCTTATCTACTGCTCTTTTATAACACCCTGAATAAAATCTAGTTACTGGACTATTTATGTGATCATAAAACTTGTAAACAAAAGGATCTATGCTCGGTTTTAACACCACTAACCACGTGAATAATAAATAATTCATATCTTTATTAAAAAAATTGATAAGAGATGTTTTGTTAAAATTCAAAAGTAACTGATTTATGATTTTGAATAATTATATGTACAATAAATTCATGTTAAAAGTTGCTTCACAATATTCTTCATCACAATCCGAATCACAAATTTCATTCTGAAACTGTTTAGTACCTACACACCTACATATTATGATTTTTTTCGAGATGATAAAATAGAGCTGTTAAAATAATAATCTCATTCTGGTTTTTCTACTGTTTATTCCTAAATAAATAACAATATCATTACTTGTTTCTTAAAATATTATGCTTACAAAGTTGACATGACGTGTCAATGGCCATGTGAACATTGAAGAAGGAAGTTACGATTTGATAGTAAACATAAAAATATCCTACTTCTTTCCTACTAATATTATATGTGCGAAAGTTTAAGATGGATGTTTGTTACTCTTTCACTAAAAAACTACTAAATGGATTGGGTTGAAATTTGATATGTAGGTAGCTTAGACCCAGGAATAATACATTGCGTACATTTTTCCTGATATTCCCACGGAGACGATGACTACGCGGGCGAAACCGCCGGGCACAGCTGGTACCTTGATTTTTTTTATCTTTTGATATTACGAGTATAGTTAGTTACCTTCTAAATTTTCATTAGTGACTGTGACGTATTTTTACCCATTAATACAATATTTGTATTCAGTCCACAATGTTTTTTACGTATAAAACTTTGAGACAGTGCACGAAAAATTCAATGTCCAAGGTTTATGTTAAAATGCAACCTTCGTGTCGTAGGGTTACTAGAGTAAGATAATGTACATTTGATATGTCGCCAAGTTACGTTTGTTCGTGGGCACCGCATAAATAAGCGTGAAGGAGTGCGGTATCACGCGAAGTGGTCGTTAACCCTGCTTCGGCCACCTCGGGCTTCTAATGGAAAGGTGAGGGTGTCACTGAAACCGCAATGTAACCGCTTCAAGCCCAAATGTTACCAAGGAAGGGTAATTAGCTGACAAAGTTATAACTATTTTAAGCCTCTGGTTTTCTTTGTAGTTTTAAATAGAAGGCGTGTTGGGTTCCTTTTTTCAGTATCGCTATACTGCGACTTCAGTATAGACTTGTGAAAAGTGTTAATCTTTTGATATCTACCAGTGACAATCTACAGGAGCTATCCGCTCCCCTAGTAAAAACTAGAGGTGACCAAAAACCTTGATAACTCGGCCAGCAAAGTTTGGCCCACAGAGAGGTATATAGGAGTAAGAGGTAGATGTAGCTTTTTGGGCACCATACCTGCAGTACAGAACAGATAATAATAATACGTATAGAATGGACACTGTCATCCGCCCACCAGTCGGGCCTTCCTCATCTCGCGAGCGAGATTGACCTCTCGAAGAGCCCCCGTGAGCTTGGAAAGCATCTCACACACACTCTTGCGCGTGTACAAAACTCCATGTGTGCCGTGTCTGTGTAGTAGGTAGTTATATCGCGACTTTTGTATGGGAATGGAGTCGAGTGTCCGGGGTGTGCCTGCAGGTAGCAAACTATGACATTTTTATTTATAATTAGTATAAGTTAGGTTTAGGTTTGCATTTGAGTTGTTGGGTACCCAAATAGTTTATATTATTTTGTGTGAATATTTGTATTTTATGTGTATAATAAATAAACCTAAAGGTAACAATCTTTTTTATTTACTAAGCTTAAGCTAAGAAAATAAAACATTTTGACTAGCAGATATAAAACTCGGCTTAGCACATACCCTAACATATGAGCGATTGTGGGAATTAATTCATAGATTTTATTGTCTTAAGGAGTTTAGAACTTAGTTAACATGAAGTAACTCCACATGATAATATAATTATTGAAATATACTAAGAAAGTAGGTAATATAATAAGGTAATGTAGGTAATAAAATAGAATGGACCCAATTAGCATGCAAACGTTGACAATAATTAAGTATGTAACTTTAACCCAAAAATGGTTTATGAATACAACGATGACATTAACCAGCGCTGATTTTTTAATTCTATACAAAAAGGCCGTGAATGAAACCAGCGCTACAGAGTGGAATGTCAGGGAAATATTTTGTGAAAAGGTCCGCTTTTTCAAAGCCACGTCGTCGTCGTATTGAATGCGTTTTAATGAAAAAACATGCGCCGATTCGCAACAGTCAAGGGAATTAAAACCTCTGCGCGGTGCTCGGGATGCGAATGCACCGCTCGGAATTTTCATTTGTCCGAATATTATTTCCACGGGGAATTTTGCCGGCACTATTTTGTTAAAATTTATAGCCTACAGACTTTTATTTTTCGTTTGATTAATGATTGGATTAGTTCGGCTGAATTGAATTCGGCTTGAAAACTATGCGTCGAAATGATGAGTTTGGATATAATGGTTTGCCTACACATAAGGTGTGATAATGAGTCCATGTATGGATAAAATTATGGGGATGGTTATTAAGAATTATATTGTTATTAAAAGATACTTGAGAGAAGAGAGAAAACACTAGAACCTATTGAGGACGGGTACCTACTACCTAAATAAAAGGAAAGTGAGGAATATAGAATATATAAATAATTTAATTTTAATTTATTACTCTAACAGTACGGGTACCCACAATTACACTGCTCGAATCAATTCATATGGGTCATGTGGAGAACCCACATTGTCAGAGTTTCAGGTCCCCAGGATTCCTACAAGGCCTCCGACAGGTTCCCTATTCATTCGCATACTATTATTAGCCATAATTACAACTCATAAAATTTTAAGCCATAATATATGTAATAGCTAATGATCACCAGTCATAACGTCAATACTCCTATTATAACTTGTTATAGTTTTAATTGTCCTAATATTTGAAACCTATAATATTCTATGTCCTAACTATTGATAACCATATTATTTTATGCCATAATCCTAACATGTCCTAACTATTGATATCACTAAAATTATGTGCCATAATCATATATTTCTCGAATGTTAACTTTGTCATAATATAAATTAAACCTAACCTAACCAATAGAATTTTGAACGTTCTTAACTCATTAACGTAGTAAACATCTTTTCTATGTAGCAAACTATTGATATATCACATTGCTATAAAAAATAATATTATAGTAAGGCGCTATTACTGATTATGACTAAAAATAAAGGTAGTTTCATTATTATTATATGTGTTATTTACACAAAGTCAAATTTTAGTGTTAATATTTGGAACAAAGTACTTAAACGACTTTTGAAATTATAATTACAATGGAAAACGAGTGCAAAATATGTACAACAAAAAGAGGAGCCAAGAAATTAAATATCAGTGGATTTACATATAAAAAAAATCAAGTAAATAAAAAATGTTATTATTGGGTATGTGAGTTACGGCGAGATCCTAGTAGAATTTGTAAACATACTTAATAAGCAATATTCAGGACAACACTACAATATACCTCACTTGCAAAAATAGGTACAATACCGATTATATACAGTAACAATTATGAACAATGAAAATTAGGACATACACCATTATTAACTATAAAATTATACATAACAACCATTATGACAACTAACAATAGGAATAAAAAATATTATACACAAAAATATTATAGCAATTAAATTTTAGGACAATTTATCAGTATTACTACAAAAAAATATGTATTTTCAATATTATGACTAGAGGAGGTTATGACAAATGATGTATGCGGAAAAATTTTATGACAAAAGACATTATGCGAATCAATAGGACACCCCTCCGACATGACCTAACGACTGCCTTCTACATATCTCATAGGAAACAGCCGGGATCTACAGTTTAACGTGCCATCCGAAACACGGTAGCGCCCAGGCAAAAAGTCCACATGGTGAGATTCGATCGAGAGACTCCGGATTTAAAGCCGGGCATATTTGCGCTGGACCACGGACGCTACAAAAACATAGAATATACAATACATTCTTCGCGACTTCGGTCGCGTCGGAATATTATTTGTAGTTTTGTATGGAACACTTATTCAATTTTTTTTACAAAAAATAGCATGAGACACTTCTTATAACATCAGCTATCTTCCATTGAGTCCCATCAAAATCGGTCTAGCCGTATCAAAGAAAAGCGGTAATAAATACACAGACAGACAAATAAAATTGTATATTTGTTATTAATATCATATACTTATACTTTCATAAGCATTTAGAAAAAAACCTGTACTTTTTATATTACAAACAGACACTAATTTTATTTATTTGTATATATATTCTGGCATTCATTATTTGAGATTGATACAATTATTGAAAGAAATTAATTTTAATGAAATGAATAAAATCTCCTATAAAAAGAAAAGTGTGTTATTTTGAGTAGATATTTAAGTTTAACAACAAAACTCTGTGATCAACTTACGACATAGACCCTCTTTCAGATGCAACAAACATAGACCGACTTTTTGGTAAAACCTATTAGTTAAATATTTCATCACACGCGAAGAGAAAAGTAAATTCCTTTACATTTAAAAGTGAAGAACCGCCTCCAGAATAGAGCACCTGAGATTACTAAAGCCAGTATAGAGGCAAGCTCTTAAATTTATGATAGTACATAGCGCTGTAACTTGCGAAATTCCCTTTTAGCTCTCAAAATTGTAGAACAAGATTTTAAAAATGTTGTGCATTTTATATTGTAATGTTTTGTTCCTTTTTAATTTTTAGCTAGTTTTTTTTTCAGAATATAATGTTATTCATATATTTAGTATAATGTTATATAGGTACAGACACTTACATTATACTCTGAAAACTAATTCAATATTCTTCATAATATTGCTGAATTGTTTGCTTATTGTAAGTAAAATGTAATGCAATAAAATAATAAAAAACAGGAAATATATATAATTATTGCAAAACATAATTTTTAAGATATGTTAATAACTGCAATTAAATAAATATATTGTCATAAATAATTATTGTTATTTATAATAATGAAACACTTTTAAGCTCATATAATAAGTATTCAAATTGGTTTATATATTTTGTGAAGGAATAATTAAATAGTTACATACTTCAAAAACTTGATATGTGTCTGCCACTGAAGTCTTCAGAATTCGTTAACACTATGTTAATAATGATTTTCTCAAACCCTTAGAAACCATGCCTAGATTTGTTTTAACGAAAAACTATGAAATACAATTTTACCGATTTGATTTGCTAAAAACTGTGTACGATATGCAAGGTTACGTGTAAAAGTACGCAAGTTATCGGAAAGTTCCCGCCATTCCGCGCGAGGTCTGAGCTTCAGAACTATGCTCACGCTGGCATGTGCGCGGCGCGACTGAAGGCTTGTTTCAGAAGCCTATACGTGCCTACTCGCCTACCTCACAAGTTTTTCACTTAGCAGTGTATTACAGAACGTCACAAGTCCCATATTACTACGCGCTATAAACGCTACCATCTGCTACCATTAGAGATGAAAATTCTATGTTGTTTATCTACCTTCTGTCTCTAGTGAACAACGAAAGATACAGAGCTTACCCGCTCAAAGCCAAAAGGCTACAAGTATGAACTTCAGATCACTGAACATTTAACGATAGAATTGACAGAACAGGGTTGAATTTAGCGTTATGGTAAAGGCGTGAAAACCACGCGACTCGGTGGAAAGCGCGTGAATTTTTCCTTGTGAGATAGAGACAGATACTGTTTTTCGTGATAAAGGGAACGGCCTACACGAGAAATGGTGGGGATGATCTTAAAATGTTCTATGAATCTGAGCAAAGATAAAAATATAGGCTTCTATTACTTATACAATACCATACCATAGGCAAAGAAGAAACAACTTTATAAACATAAAAAGCATAATTGTTAGCTAAATGCAACAATAAATGTAGGAGCTAGTTGCATGAGAGCTCATTCATAAAACATTAGCACAGGAAGAAGCCTCTCAAAGGACCTAACTTCAAGTAAATGTTGTTTATTTTGTTAGGGAAGAAAGCCTGTACACAACGGGAACGCCACATGTCAGAGCATGAATAAAAGAAGAGCTACGTTTCAGACTTTCAAAAGTTCAGGCGGTATTTTTCAAAGCTACACTTACATATTTCATGGCGGAACTTGATAGTTAGTTCTAACATAAATTTTTCGTATCTCGCATCTTATTTTTAATAAAATATTGTTTAACATTTTAAGTCGAACTACTTAGTAGTAATTAAAGTTAACTTTTACCATTTTGTCTGTTGTTATTAACTTTTGTCAACGTCTGAATCAAATAATAAACTGAAACTAATTTACTAATTTACAACAAATTTACAGTTTTCGGAGTTTCTCTTTTGCTTGTAATAAAAGACCTTGCTTCTTGATAAATTTTATGAATCTAGATAAACGAGAAGTACCCTAAAATATATGTTTTGAGCCTTATGCACGAGGTATCAAAATTTGAGTTGAAACACCGGTATCTTTTGATTGAGTTGAATTATAAGTTAGATTTTATCACAGCAGCCACGATCGTTGCAGCTGTGAAAAAATCTAACTTACAAATCAACTCAAATTACTTGAAATTACTTATTACTTAAAATCAATTACTTGAGTAATTGATTTTAAATATTAATTTGAATATGATACCTATGATATGATACGCATTCCTGAGAAAAAGGGCCTTAACGGACAGAAAGACAGACAGACAGAACGACAGGCAGACGGACATCGAAGTTATAATTATTATAACAGTTTCGTTTTTCCTTTAAGAGTAACGGAACCCAAAAAGGCCAAAAAATAAATATTTTATCTCTTTATTTAGATATGTGTCAGCTTAACTAATGAGGTATTAAATACGTTTTATACTAATACGTTTTCTCTATAAGTATGTAAGTAATTTTGTTCAACAAAGACCGGAATTACTTGCAAATCCTACAAAATTATTATAAATCTCAAATCTCATTTCTATATCAAAACGTTACGTTTGTAACAGAAACCTAAACAAAACGCTTGCGAGTTCTAACTCGATCTAGACTTACTCTCTAGCGCCATCTGGATGGCACAAAAAAACACCGTAAACGCTGGTTTTTGTGTGTATGTTTGTTCCGTTTTTACGCTAAAACTACTGAACCCAGAGAGCTAAAATTTGGTATGTAGATAGCTAAGACCCTAAAATAAGACATAGGTTAATTTTTATCCCGATATTTCCACCGAAACGAAGAATACGAGGGTGAAACCGCGGGGCACAGCTAGTGTATACAATATCATGTTAATATAAGGGCTTAATATAATGTACCTATACAAAATGTATTAATGAATCAATAATAATTGATTTCATAAAGTTTTATAACAACAGAATTTTATCCTACAAAGACCTGAACTCGTTGCGGTAGCTTACAGCTGATAATAAAATCAGACATTACAGAATTAACAAATGTGCTAACATATTGTCGTTAGTGGCCGAAGTCCAGTTAGCCCAAATAATAATATACTAAAGTAATTTATGTCTCTTGTGTTTGACCCTAAATTTGCGCAATAAATTATGGTTTACTTTGTCGTTTATGAGGGCGGTTGCAGACATAACCGGGCGCGGAACATGTGTAACAGATTGCGGCAATAAGGGAAATTGTCTTTTTTATGAACGGCCGTCGAGAACGTAAAGTATTCAGACGAAGAACGTGGCTCGGCGGCGCCTTCGTACTGAGATTTAACTTATAGCTTCATAACATTTATGACTCGCCGTTTTAAAACGTATTTACAAGCCTCTACAGTATTGAAGAGCCTGATATTCAGAAGAAACGGACCAAAATCAAAAATTATTAAGAGAAAGTTTAAAATTATGGGCAACGTATACTATAACATAATATATAATATCTTCTGAAGATTTAGACAAATGTGTACTGATTGCCATAGTAGGTATATTTCGTCAGTTAGGGCATGAGTTAGGGCTGAGCATGAGGTAAGTGAATCGATTATCAGGTCTGGCAAAAAGTTTTATTGGATTTTATTCAAATTTTCTCAAAAACAGGCTGTAGTAATTTACTAATATTATATAATTCAGAAAAAATATAAATAATCTTATTGCATAAATTGAATTGAATCTGTGGAATATAAATTACCTAACACAGACACATACACATCCAGTGTTTAAAAATTCAAAATTCTGCGACACTGCACTGTGCCTGATCAGTTGTTGAAACTCGTCATGCCCAGTAATTTTCTGGTAACATTGCCCTTCAGACCGGAACACAGCAATATTTGCACTATATAACTGGCAAAAGTGTGGTAAGTAGTTCCCCAGGCGGCCCCCTGCTAAAGGGGCCTCCCACTATAAAAACCTTTCCCTTACACCTTTACACACCTATACCGTATCCGTGGAATGATACGTTCATATAACGCTTCTATAAAATATCGGTATGATGAGCACACAGCTTTACTATCATTTTCTCAAAGAATTTTCGATATCGCTCGTGTAAGAAACGTGATCGTACAATTCTTGTCGTAGGACCGTTTATCTTCTTACCTGAGAGGTGTCCAGCGCGTACTGAATCCAGGAGTTAATTTCACGGGGTATTTCTCGCACTGCAAGAAATCTCCTTTCCGTTAAAGCACTCTTGTGTAAAATAGAATTAATTCATTTCTTGGTGGAACGGTACAGGTGGGTATTAAGGAACGACGTTAAGAAAAGTGGACTGTATTTTTATGTTGTTCGTTTTAGATTTTAGTTTAATTAAGTATCTTCATTAGTGTTTTTGTTACCTATTATTGGTGTTGTGTCTGATAATTATGAGAGATGTTGAAATTTAACATACCATAACATACAATCACGACTTTTTACCGAAGGGGTCGGGGGTAGGGGAGGGGGAAAGGTGTACCCAGGACTCAGTCTCATAATAGGCACACCCACATTTCGCCAGTAGATTATTGGCCCCATTTAATAGGGGGCCAGCACTTGAGTTCCCACGCTAAACTTAACACTTAACATAACTACTACAGATTTCTTTAGCCATAAGTTTCTTATAACAAACAGTACCAATAAAAGCGTCGTTCAGATCACACTGATCTTTCATTTTTAAACTAAGCGTCCTGGCGTCGCGCACCCGTACTCAACAACTAAGAAACAATTAACAATTAATTTAATTTATAACTCAACGATAAAATCAATGTATGTGAGTCTCCGAACAGTCGAGACTCTACAGCTACTATATTATAATAACTTACTACATACATACATACATTCACGCCTTTTTCCCGAAGCCTATCCCTTCGAGGTTTACCCAGGACTCAGTCCCATAGTAGATACACCCACATTTCGCCAGTAATAACTTACTAATAACTTTATAATAAGCTGAGTGTACAGCGGTGCACCCGCCAAGGCTCGGCCGTAGCATACTTTTCTCGAAGCAACTCGGGGCATTTTCGACTCCCTGTAACTTCGTTATGGATAGAGCTAAAAGCAAGAATTTTCTGTAACTAAGAGTGACCGATACTGAGCTATATTTATAAATTAAATATCATTTACAAATAATTGCTAGCCGAAGTTCTTTGAGGATGTCATAATATTATAGTCACTAATCAATAAATTGTAGGTAGTTCTAGCAGATCTGGCAGATCTGAAATTTTGTTTTAAGATTGTATTTTAGCCTATTATAATGAAAGAAATATTTCAGTACCGTTCTTATTTACGGTTGTTAGTCATACACATAGTATGACGACTAACTGCATAGTTAACTTTGTAATCCCACTTTGTACCAAAAATGTGAAAGTTTGTTTAAATTAATGCGTTAATCTTTTTACACGAAATTTACTAAACCGTTTGGGATCAAATTTGCAATTATTATTAATCTTGTGATCTCCATTCTTTTTGTCATTTTATTATAGAAATGCACGCAGATGCCTAAGAAAGACTTTTTATTTGTCTAAGATAATCTAAAACTAGGTACAGCTAATATATATATTATATTAAAATTGTGTAGTAAATTTTGTTTATTAAGGTTAAACGTGACCCTTACAAAATTAAAATATACAGATATGAATAAATAGGGAATAATTTTCCACTCAGTTGTTTGTGGTTGGCTCTGGATCTGGCCTTTGCGCGAAAACATATTGCGTTCCCTCATGGATGAAGATCATGGTCATCAGTGGATTTGGATGTATTAAACAACTCGTTCGTATGATCTGCCTCCATCGCTTCCAGTCTATTGCGTCTTTAACGACCGTGAAAAACTTGGCTCAGTATGGACCCTCTGTTGATCGCTCCATCATCCATTTATTTACACATAAAACATAAATATGACATTACATAATTTCCTCCAAGTCAATCAAACGTAACAAGACAACTTGTATCATGAAACGCCATCTCCGGGGAGATGTTTAATTAAACTTCATGAAATCTGAACAAAAGTGTCATATCTCATGTCGGACGGCGATTTCGACCTTTCATACGACCAAAATAACCGGGACTAGGTTGTAGGAATCTTACGTCATTCTCAGTATGACAGTTCAGCTGAAAGAGGTCTACGTTTATTGGTGTCATTGTGGATACATGTTGTGTAGGGAGAAAGCAACAAAGTGAAACAAATCAACGATACGATACAGACGGGGACATTTTTATTTTGTCTACCACGTAAATTGAATTCCGGGGTCCATTCTATAATATCTGTCGGATTTTGCATGATTTTCATCAGTGTTCGAGCTGGAATAGATAGTTTCAAAATATAATCTAAAAACTGCTTACTCAAACTACCCGGAAAGCTTTTCTTTAGAAATTATTTAACATACAAAATTATAATTGTAAGCAGCCTGCACCAGCGTGTTCCTGCCGTCCGTACCAGATCATCTATCCTCCTTGAGGGTGGAAGTCTTACACTGCGCTTACTGGTTCGTGGTCTCCATACAGCTAGACTGGATGGACTGGATGGTGGAGGCATATGTTCAGCAGTGAAATAATGATGTTATTATTATTGCACTAAACTACTTATTAAGAACCTGCTACTTTCTTCAACGATTCTTCACAAAACCATGATTCAAATAAGAAGACATTTGAACATTCAAAAGAAATCAGCATCTGCTTCCATTCACACGTTTCCGCTAGATTACTCTCTGGTATTACCGTGAGTAAAAAAATTTCACTTCCAAGATTAATTGTTTTCACTAAAGGCTAGAATACTATTTTGGGTATAAACTATTTTCTCATTCTAATCTATTGACTGACATAATCTTCTCACTAGGTTTTCACGCATAATACGTAGTTTCACTCGCGCAGTTCATTCAAGTCTTTATAAGGCTTTCGATGCATTACCACTTTATATCCTCTCCACAATATTTTTGTCACATGATAGGTATTCATCATCATCAGCCGGAAGACATCCACTACTGAACATATGCGTCCCCCATAGAACGCCATAAACTATTCATATGGGGGGATATTGCCGTAATCACCACGCTTGACAGGCGGCTTGGTACATTATGAGCATTCATAATTAAAATTTTATATTTAAGAAAAAAATCATACCTATCTCGTTACTGGAATAAGTCATCAGTTACCAACCATCCTTCTCTTACCAACCATAAAGCTTCTCAAAACGATTTCAATACATATCAATAGACCATTCCAAAAGCGGCTGAGCGATACTTTAACATTTCCAAAGAATAACAAAAGGCTCTTCACAAAGAAAGTCATCGTTCAGAAGTCATAAGTAACAGTGCAGTCAATAGCTGGTGTCAAAACACACTTCAGTTCCATTCAATGCCGCCTGTTTATAAATAATTCAATATTGGCCTGAGTGATGTTTTCACTTTGCCATTGTTGTACGTTTAGCAGAAAAATGAAGCTTCAAATTGAAAAAAAAATTTAACATTAACATCATGGTTATTACATTTTTTTAAATAGTTAAGACTTTAATTAGTTATAAGGACAACAGTAACAGAACACCTTTAAAAACTAGCATATTTACAAGGAATTCAGTATTAAAACTAAAACCAAACATATCTTTGGCTGTACCTTATGGTATTAACATAATTGAAAATGTCAAATTTAATGAAAATGCGATTAGGTGGGAAATCGCGGGAACCGTAAATTAATTATGAATATTTTTATAAATACTGGTTTAACATAAAAATAAGTCTTTTTTTCCTAATGCTACACGAGTCGAAAAAATGAAGGTAGCTCCGTTTATCTTGCGTGCCATTTCAAGTGGGGTCGAAGAAGTGATTATCATGAGGGCTGAACCCTGAGTCCTGCAGACCTTTATAACAAGCATCCTTGACTTGAGAGGCAGCCTCAGCAGGATTCAGGATATGTCATTAAAATTAATAAGTAACACTTGTCTTCTTTGCAAATATGGAACATCTACAGCGTTCTCAAGATTCTGTGATCAATTGAGATTGACTTTGCTTAATTAGTTTGAACGACTCTTTTTAATGAGTTATCTATTTTAATTGGGTACAATATATATGATTTAACATTCGAGAACTTTACAGCCCCATTGGTCATCAGTTCTACGAGCTATGTTCCCTGCCCATTGCTTCAACTTGCTAATCTAACTAACTAGCGTAGCGAAGGACGTGCACGAGGTGGACAGACGATATGATAAAGACGGCTGGGTCACGCTGGATGCAGGCCGCTTACAGCCGAACACGATGGAAATCTATGGGGGAAGCCTGTGTTCAGCTGTGGATGTCCTATGACTGAGGTGGTAATGATGATGATTTAACAATGGAAAAAGTTCTTGAAATTGTTGTTTATCCCAGTTAAAGATACCAGTTAAAGAACTACATAGTTAGAAAGGCCAAGGTCTTTATAAAGACCACAAGTAATTGAGACAGAATTGACCCGTTCATAAATGATTAATTAACACACCTAGCTTTACTCATACATAGTGCATAGCCCAAAGTACTGAGACAATAACATTATTATTACACAGCCTTCGTTGTACTGAGATCTTGAATTGAGCCACAAATTATATAGGTTTTTTAACAAGACGCGGTTAAACCCCTAAATACACAAACGATATTCCTCACCGAGAACTAAAGCTTTCTAACCGTTACTCGAAATTTCGTATCTCATGCTGACATTCAAATACGTTGTTATTTCTCGAAAATTCTTTACCGTCGGAAAGGAAACGTTGAGATCGGTGAAGTGGTATTTTAAACTGATATAAAACAGCTCGATGAAGTGACTGAAATGTTCGATACACTCACACAAATAGAAATGATGCACCTCTTTCGCTCGGGAACGGAGCTGTCGAGTCACAATACTTCCGCTGCAGTCTTCAGAATATTATTTGGGTTGTTTGTTGCGAAAAAATATTTTAATGACTTTTTGAACCGAATATTTGATAATTTCATGTGGTTGTTACTTCTCGCACAGATGGCAAAAAGATTACAATAATGAACTCTATATAATTTTTTTTAGTTTTATATTCCAACACATTATAACTATGTCACATGAGTGTCATAATCACCGTTATAACTTAAATATAAAAATAATGTCTAACTTATAATGAAGTTTTTGTGGACCGTACATACAGAATCGATTTTTTTATTAATTTATTACATTGGGATGGGTGAGGAACGCTCATTGGATGATTAAGGAATAAAAAAAAAAAATTGCTACAGGATAAGCAAGGAATGGAAATGGGACGAGTAAGGAAAACACAATAGATGGGATGAGACGTTATAGGATAGATACGGAATTGCGCATTCTCACCTCTATTTACACCAAAAATTATACACAAGGTACACATATTAGACTCGCTAATCCCTTTGTAAAAACTTTGCCTAAAAAAGCATAATTGAAGCATTGTGTACATAATATTATATAATATATAAATGATTCTAGGTACGTAACGAAAGTATGAGATTTATAATAAATTTTATATAAACATAAAGGGAGCTGAGTCTAGAGACAACCTGTTACTACCTCTGATGGCTTCTTGATGTTTTTATGATGTCTTATCCAGGACAACTTACGCTAATATTCGGAAACATCTTGTATGCAACACTAGCTTTCTGTCACAAAACAAAACTGTTAGGAGAGGTATTTATTGGGAAACAGTTGAAAGCACGGTAAAACAACAAATGTACGAGTAAATACTAATGCATATTAATTTTATTTTATACTAGCTGCGTATCATGGTTTGAACGTTTAAAAAGTATCCAATTTGCTCTACCAATAAGTAATTAATTTTTATTATATCTTTAGTGTTATTGATATCATACATATATTCACGCCTTTTTTCCCGAAAGGGCAGGCAGAGGTACACCTCTGGGTACACCTCAGTCAGAGGTGCTCAGCTCTTTATCAATATCAAGTCCCATGAATAGTACTATTTTCCCTTATTTTGTTCTTAATTCTTTATCGTCTACAAAGCTGTAAATACAAGTGTATCGTTCGCATAAAACTCGGAATACAATGCCAAGGCCCGGTGAGGACAGTAAGAAGTATTAGTAAGATTTATAATTGTTATCTAGCGGGCTAGGCGAGGCAAACTTATTGCCGAGTCGCGTGCCACCACTTAATATATTACGATGTCTTAGCCAAAACGTCTCTGTTTGCCACTATCCTGCACTGTTTACTAATAAAAATCAGTCCATTGACCGAAATAACAGCAGATTGGTTTAATGATTTCTTTTTACCATAAAATAAACAATTACCTACATTGACCCTCGATTAAGCAATTCAAGGTCATTGACCTCGACCTGAGTTTTAGACGACATAATATTCGGTATCGGCTCAGATACATATAAATTTTTTTGTTTAAAAGATAGGCGTTTATCTGGCTCAACGTATTAGCATTGCTATTCAATGTGGCAATGCCGCCAGTATCTTGGGTACTCTGCCATCTGACAGTGGTTTAGAGCACTTGGATTTTCTATAGGCTGACATGTCGGCCTGTGGATTTTCGAAGTGTTGTATGGTATAGTGTATTTAGTTAGGGTAGATATTACTATCTACCCTTCTGAGTACCCTACTTACGTAGGTAGCTCTAATGTTTAGTCTTTTTTCAATAAAGGCACTATGCCCGTTTTACAATTTAAAAGATGGTTAAAGAATCTTATCAATACATTATACCCATCTCCGAATATTTGGCGTAGAATACCAGTAGATATTTACCAGTAGGTAGGTAGGTATTTGGGGCGCACATTGATCAGTAGATAGAGATCAATATGCGCCCCAAACAATATTTTTGCCTGTTTGCCTGTCTGCTCCCATTAATATAGAAATACGAAACTAGATGAAAAATTACATACTTGGGCTATAATATACCCCTCTTGTTCGGAATCCCTCGCTGAGATGCGACCAGAATGAAGGCGACACGTCCAGAAGGTTTATGCGTTTGAGAATGAAAAAAGGCGAGACCTTGATCTTAAACGAGCCCAGCTCAAACCGAGGCTGCTTTCTAACATCCAATACAACTATAGGTATTAATGATACCCTAACGTGCGCTAATGGTAGCCAGACGTTCACCGCGAAAATTGCGTACATAGGTCATGTAAGGGCTAATCACGCAAGTCCTTTAATCTTAGTCTAAACCAAGCCAAGTCACTGTAGCCGAAAACGGCTAGGTACTATTACTTATTTATTTATTTGCCTCGGTAGTGTAACGGCCGGATCCATTGGTTCTGACCAAAAAGTATTATTGAATTTTTAATGGAAGTCCAAAACTGTGAACGGTAGATGGCAATAATTACATAGGCTCACCCCTCAACACATGCGATTAAAAAATATAACTGGTGAAAGATGATTGTACTGGGTTGTACCTATTATGGTACTCAGTCCTTGGTACACCTCTGCATGCACCTCTATCCAAAAAGGCGTGATGTTATGTAATAATGGGGGTACATTTCAATGAGTAAACCTTTGGGACGCTAGTACTAGTGCCACAATACCTACACAATATTACAATATCTTTCTGAGTAAGTAACAAAATAGTATCAAAATATAGAAACGACGCACCTATATTACTCGTAGAGTCATCACAATATTCCTCAAAAAATATTTCGCCCCGTTTGCCTTATGATAAATAAGGTGATTTGCTATCGCATACATTTTTATATGGACCCAGATGAGTTCACGACATGTAAAGGTAATATGGCCGAACTAATGTTCACATGGAATATTCATGGGCCCAAGAATGTTACGTGTTTGTCACATAAAAGTCATATGATCATTTATTTAAGCGCCAGAAATTTACTCGCGACGTTGGTATGATATATGCGATGGCCGCTATCAATTTTGGAAGGCAGGTGCAATATCACAAACGTATTTTTTTATTTAGTTTTGTATTTTATATTTTTTTTATGACACAAGTACTCATGTTTTAATAATCCGATGTTCGGACAATTTTTTTTATGTATGAATTTTGGGATTATAGATTTTTTAGTTACATAACATATTGTAGTGGTAGGCCTCTCTTGCAGGGGGCCGCCTGGGGAAGTACCACACCTTTGCCAGTTATTCATCCGCCAAGCAGTAATGTGCAAACATGTGTTCCGGTCTGAAGGGCAATGTTACCAGCGAATTTACTGGGCATGACGAGTTTTAACAACTAATATCTCGGAGTGACAGGCGCAGTGCAGTGCCGCGCAGAATTAGAAATAAAAATGAACATAAAATCACTCTTTTTCTCTAAGGGGTAGGCAGATAGATGCACCCAAGACTCAGTCCCATTGTACATGTACATTTTGCCAGTAAACATACTGATCCCATGTAACAGGGGGTAAGCCTATTGCCATCTGCCGGACACAGTTCCAGACCCCAGGCTGTCATTGGAAAAATCCTATATCTAACACTTTGCCTGACCTGGGGATCAAACCTGGGACCTCATGATTGCCAGTCGAGCTTGCACCCACTATGCCACCGAGGCAATTACGGATTTTTAGTCACGGACTCGGGTAATTATCAATTTTACGATCTCTTCTTCTCCCTAGCAATTATCCCGGCTATAGCCAGGCTCTGCTTTCCGGCTATTTCTCCTCCACTTCGCTCGGTCTTGTGCATCCTATACGGAGAGTTCATTGGCACTCATGTCATCCCTTACTAAGTCAAGGCAGCGTCGCTTTGGCCTACCACGAGGTCTTGCTCCTGTGACAATGAGGTTTAGGCACCTGTTCCCCACATACTCGGCTGGTCTACGCAAGACATGGCCATACCATCTCAACTACACGCGACTCTCCTGGAGCTTATCCGCTACGTCACGTACATGAAGGCTGCCACGGATGTAATCGTTACGAATACGATCTCGTCTCGTAACGTCACACATCCATCGCAGCATTTTTATTTCCGTGACGTGAAGCTCTTGGACATGTCGATGCAGGGTAAGCCACGTCTCGCTTCCGTACAAGAGAACAGGTCGAGCGATGCTTTTGTATATGAGACCTGAATTATCAATATTACGATATTTAAAAAAAAAACAATAAAAAAAATATAGGGATCGTAAAGTCTCATTTTGCTGTGAATAATATTAATTATCTTGTTGATATATTTATTTTCAATTTATTTTACATTAGACATAAAATTCCAAGAAATATAATAATGATATATGGGACAACTTCCACACACGATCACCTGGTTCCAAACTAGGCTAGAAGCCTGTACTATGGTAACCAGATGACTGATATAAATACATATATTTGACCTGGCCGGGGATCGAATCCGGGGCCTGCGGCGCAGAAAGCAGAGTTACTACCATCTGAGCTAACGAGGCTGTCTGGGCAGCTGAGTAACAATGTCTAATAATATCTGTAGCAAGAGGTAACATCCTAAGGTTGTTTCATAGGTCCATTTTAGATTCAACACAGGTGCGGCGGTATTAGGATATCCTTCGAGATCTTTAAACGCGACGTTAATTTTAAAAGTTATTTTCTTCGGATTCCAACAGTGCTGTAACTTTGTACGTGATTCCTAAACTTAGTAACTTCTTTTTTTTGTTTGAAAATTCCTGGTTGAAAAGTTAATTAAAGCCGTAGACGGGTCAGTCCCGGGAGGTTTACTTTATTGCATCGGCCATTTTCCACACACCGTGATTTCAAAGTTAAAAAGCATTAAAAATTATTGGATTTAAATGCTGAAAATATCCGATCAAGCCGTTAAACTTACTATTTTAAGAGGTATAAATATGATAGGCCTTGATTGAAAATTACCTAGTGTCGAAAATGTATCAGAAGGGCTGACCTCAAATTGGAAAAAAGCCAGGAGATTGACTATAATTCCTGCAATATATATGAGTTAATAGTAATAATTTTTCTTGTGACTTGAATCTGCAGCGGCTTAAAAACGAGAGGGTCGAGTTTTATTTTACCTTCTAACTTTCTAAAAGTGTAGCGAATCTCTAAACAAAATAGAGGTGTCCGAAACGCTCTGGGCGCGGCGCAGTTAATTTCACGGAGTATTTGTTTGGTGCAAAACACCACTTACGCCCATCCGAGGGGCAAGACACTACTACAATCTAGGGAATAGACCCTTTTTGGGATCCCACATAAAACGAGAAAAGATTGCAGGCCAAAATTGTAAGGCTCGTAAATAAAACAGAAAACGTAATCAAGAAAAACGTTCTGAAAATGTGTAGCAAAAATCTCATCATCGAAGTTTTTCAACAAGTGTAGGTTACAGAATGATTCTCTTTTCTTCGGTATCATGATGAACTTAATTCCATGTGTCTGTCAATTAACATATAGTGTTTAATGTTGAACATTTTGAGAGCAAGCAGTAAGTAGGTACTTCCACTTTAACACTAGTAAATGTCTCACAGTAAATGTATGCGCCAGCCAGCGTATATTTATTTTCGCTACAACAAACGTTCTCATCCAAACAAAATGAGCTGGACCAAAGACGTGCCTCCTCTACTTCCCACGAAGATTCCGAACATCTTACACATAAATCATGTAAAATAAATAACTTTAATGGTAAATCTACAATCGGAAGCCGTCCGCGTTTCCTCCCTCTCCCGCCTTAAATCAAACCGGCGAGCAACAGTAGCCTATTACTATCGCAGTTTAAATTTATGTGTTACCTATCGGCGTACACCTTTGGAAATTATATTTGGAACACCGCACTGCACCAGGCTAAAGGAAATGGCGTCATTAGCTTTTCTCGTATTTCTTACAGGTAGACGTTTACGCGCTCGCAGTACTTGCGAGTTGCAATTTATTTATCGCCGGCTTTTTTGGGTTCATTTGTACTGGAAACCAAATTAGAGACGTAGTTTTTATCCACTTGGGAGAATGAGGTTTACTTTTAGACTAAGTAATGCTAAACACTAATAATAAACTATAAAATCTAGATGTTATTAAGTAAATATAATAGTAAATAGTAAATGTAATAGTGTTATAAGGTGTATAATTCTCTGTTAGGAGTATATAAGTAATTTTAGGTAGTTATTGTAACATTTGATATTTGCACTCCACCCAATTTCTGTAACATTTTCTATAGTTTTGGGATAACTGGTAGAAAATGCTACACTAGCATTAAGTTAGTCCTAGCGTTGTGCTGAATTATAAATAAATAAATAAATAAAATCAGTTAATAATTATATGTACTACAAAAACTTCTCACAGGATTTCGTAAAAACTGGCATAGAATTAAATTTAAGCTTCAATACATGAGCCAAATCGGTCAAGAGCAATATTAGTCGCTATAATTCAGTTCGAGGCAAACTACTAGTAAGTAATACAAAATTAATTAAGTTTCCTTCACTTAAGTGTTTATAACTTTCTTTGCACAAGTTAGAGACACGGGATTCCATTGCTCTAACTTTATTGTTTGACAACAAAAAAGCACTCAGTATCAGATCTTTGCAAAGTCACTTTTGCACGTGACGCTTTTTATTGAAAGCGTGAAGGATAAACGAAGTCTTCGCATTTACTTACAATTGTGCGCGCTTGAAGGTGGTTAGGGTAGTGGCACAATCGTTGTATTTCGTTTAAAATCGGTCCCAGAAGGTCGACCAACGTCTGGTGCTCTCGCGCTTTGTTGTGCAAAGGAGACAAAGCCAACGGAACGTTTCCTACAGATAAGAAAATAAAACGGTGCACTAGACAAATGCCCTGAGAGAAAATCTACATACAAGCAAGTCTTGAATGCGATATGGGATTAACTTCTGAAATTTGTATTGTACTCTTATAATATTTACATTTTACATAATGTATAATGTAGTAAAGTTACTTTAAATGCATTTTTGACATTTCAAGGGGATTTCCATAATTATATTATTATTTGAGAAGTCAAAATATTGTATGCTACTTATCCATAATAAATATAGTATGAATAAAAACCTTTTTTATTTTAAATCTACAATTTTCCGAGCTCATTGTAAACACCATAAAGCGTAAAACTGTTTATAGAGCCTTTCTCACAGTACCAAGACGAACAAAAGCATTCACACAACTACAAGCATACAATACAATGGCAATTTCGTACGAATGTAAAGCCTAAAGGAATTCAGTCCAGAACCGGAGCGGGCGTACGTCTTCCTGAGTTCCGGAGTACAGATAAACCGCTTCCTCTTCCTGCCCCTTTGCCTAACATCGTGTAACGGACACACTACAAAAGACGTAGCCAGCATAAACACACGCCTAATGCGCCACTTTCCACCTCGGGTTATTGTGAACAGCGGCGATAAGCGAAAATGTTATTTATGTCCGCAACATGTGCCATGCTTCCTAGTAATACGTGTATTTTAATTAAAAACGGCGACACAAATCATCGCCCGATAAAGCAACAGCTTTTTATAAACTTAAATCGTAAATTAAAACTACCCACAAAACGAAAACACCTAAATCACATCGCATGTACGGCGGTCGGTTTGGATTCCGATCCGCACAAATTTCCCAATTTGATTTCGGTTTACAGATTTGTTTGACATCCGGCAAACGAATGCTCCTAAAATAAAATAAAAATGTTAGTGTCCGGCGTCCGGCGCGGTGTGCCTCGTCCGCGCGTGCACAAGCCCGCACGTAATTTAATCTTGTGTATCACTTTGACGAAACCTTGTGTAAAAATTGATCCCCGTGTAGCCTTGTGATGGATTAAGGGCAAACAAAACACTACCAACTCCGGACCACACCCTCGTTCAATTAACACAAATCTATAGCATAAGCACAGGCATGAGGTTGAAAAGTCCTCTACAAAACCGAGCTTAATTACTGCGCCCGCTTCTACCCTCTTCATTATTAGACCAATGAGTTAAAGCGTCGAACTCGAAGCAATAACTAAAACTAAACACGTTTGTAACAAGTTGTTTGTTGTGTTATCAGCGTCGTGCCAAACGTTCCCACTCGCACACTCGCCGCAAACTTACGCCCGCTCCTAATGAAAACTTTGTCTGAGGTGAACTCGCTGCCGAATTTTATTCGAATACAATATTACGTTCGTAAATTAACTGAGCAGACGTATAACTCAGTAAGTAGCTGAACATAAAGCAATACATACGAAAGCACAATAAATTAGTAGGGCGAGTCGTGTAAATGTGTGCGAATGCGGAAAGTAAATCAGTTGAAACAAATGTTGAACATCAGTCAGCGGGCAGTGACCGCCGTCCGTCGTTAGTGGTTGAGGCCTTGTGCTATAAATCTCACTGCCACCTTGAGAACTGTGATAGCTTTTATATTGAACTAACCAACATTCTTGCATTCTTTATCAAATAGTGACTAGTGATGTTTGTACTAGACGTGCTTAATCCTAGTTACTCTCGTTCTTCCGAGTTAATCAGCATGCCATAGGAGAAGTCAAATGCCCAGTATTCAACAACCATAAGATGATAGAAATGTAATAAAAATTCCATTCGATAAAAGAGCCATATTTTCCACATAGCAAAACATTGAAAGTGCACCGAACGGTGAACATGAAAGCCTTCACACGCTTTGATCTCGTAACAAAACAGACAAATGAATATGAAACCTGGAAATTACGGTGCAATACATCCACCGCGTGGGCTACATTTATTTGTAGGTGAATGCTCCGCGCATTAATCATAACGAACAGGAGAACGAGTGGAGTGAGCGAGAACTGGTGCATTCACTGGGACCCCTACACCGCAAACAACTGCACTGGACTTTTAATCTCACCTGAGCACGAATCGGCCCTTGCGGTTTTCTCTCGCCTCCCTGATCACATGCTTTAACTACTAGCAAAGTAGTTGTACTATACAGGTAGATGTTGGTAGGTGAAGTTTACACAATGCATTATTTGTTTCCACCACGTGTCCTATCCTTACATATCTAAACAACATTTTACTAGAAGTCACAGTTATACTCGCGTAACCTTGTCACTGCAACAGGTGACTAAATAGTCACATAGGTTTGGGTATGGATTATATATATAGAATTCTTCTATGTATAGGATTCTTCGGCGGTGCTCTTTTTTTTCTATGGGGTATTATCATAATATAATCATAGTAATTGTGCCAATTAATCACAATAAAAGTAATTAAAGAGAACATAAAGTGGTAGAATATAATTAAAACTACTTACATTGGACTTTTCCATTTAGTAGCATTGCATAATATTATTGTCTTTGTTATCAAGTTGTCTGAACAAAGAAAACCTGTAACCGGAGTCCGACGTTTTCTGTTTACCATTTGATTGCGTTTGTGGTCTCTTTAGACTGGAGCTGGCATATGCGGTAGAATTCTATAGATTGCTTTAATTTTTTTCCACTCGCACGCAAATAAATTTGTATTGCCTTAGAAATGGATACCTTTAATAATTGTGAGCATGTATATTATATTGTAGAAATGCAAAAAGATAATGTGACGCCAAATTTACAATATGTGTAGAATGTTTTATACCTAAAGTTAAGATTTCATGTAAGCGATGTAGTATCTTTCATGAGAATAAATTTCTTTAAACCTAATAAATATGAAGTAACATAAAATAACTTAAAGTCAATACTACACATCACACTTTGTAAGTATGTACTAGCCTTTTCAAGTAAGTAAAAGTATGTTAAAACATTTTGTACTTCAATAAGTAATTGAATTTTAAAACATTATAGAAAATAGCTTCGCACTCCCATTGGAGCTCTACAGTGTAAAACTCGTAAAAGTGCCTCATGCGTCAATACCTTTTGAAATACGCTAATGGAAATACGAAATAAAACGAAAAGCAAAGTATGATTAGTGAGCGCCATACGTCCCATTGTCAGCTTTTACGGCCGCCACTAAAATATCCATTGCAGACAAAAATATATACGTTATTATATAAAGAAATGATAAAATATTTTGCAAATGTAATTCCACTATTTCATTCAAATAATGAAAGAAATTTTTAGCGTTCTAGACTTATACATTGATTACATTTTAGAAGATGTAGCTACTAATACTAATAAAGTAAAAGTAGGTACATCTAACTATCTCAATGGCGATAACAGCCATTTAGGGTAATCTTAGATTCTCCAAAAAGTTAATCCATGAGGTCAGAACTTCAGACTTGCTTCAAAACTCGCAGTAATTTACAGCAGAGCCGCGGTGACCTATAACAACATTATAATTATCCCAAGCTAGCCGAAATTCTTGGAAATGTTACTTTAATCACTTCATACGACCCTATAAATTGTTTATATCGGTATATTAGGGTCTTGTACGACGTAATGTTTTGATTTAATGGTCAAATTTATAATTTACGTTTGGAGTCGATCTTATCTTACGATAGTGTTGGTCTTTAAGCTCTTTGACTATTACAAGGTTTTGGAGGCTATTTACTGTTATTGTTTATAATTCATAACTCAACGTTCAAGTTTCAGTATGGAATAAATTCTTATTGGATGTGTTCTAATTCAAAAATGGACTGAGAAGGCGTTAGTTTAATCGTGTGTAAGATCTTTGAAGCATTTCCTTCAGTTGGTACACCTGTCGACGCTTTCTATTTCCACCTATCCGTGTACGAGGAATTACTTCCTTTCTTTCTTTGCTCGTACTTTTGCATGTCTTGAACGAAAGAACAGGTGCTAATAAACTCTATCTCGAGTAGAATTTTTAGGATGCGTTAAAAGAAATTAACACAAAAGTAGAAACAATTTTTTTTGTATTTATTGAGTTTTATGCGACCAGATAGACGGAGAGACAAATTGACGCGGCGGAAGAAGTTTACTTTATTTTAAGTATAGTAAAGTTAATTTATTTTCGTCCTAAACCTATAAAGGTACACAAGAGCCAACCAAACTCGCAGTCACGTTTAACAGTAGAGCAATCCACATATAATCCGCAACCAATGTCAGAAATTATGCAAGCACGTCAATGCGCAAACACGAATGTAAATTAATTTGTCTGAATTAGCTGCGGCAGGTCGAATAGTTTGCCAAAAGGCAACCGATGTAAACAGGGTGTATACCTAACGCAATAAATAATGTATACAGGCCAAACATGGAAGTTATCCACGCCGCTGAGAGGGATCTGGGGTAAATTTTCATGATCTTGCGGTTTGTGATACGTGGCTGTTAATATTAGTTTATCATCCCTTCGCCGCATTGTGTACGGGGTTACAAATACCTGCCGAGATCACTGAACTGTTGGGTTTAGTTTCTCGAAGGGAATATTGAAATGCTTATAGGTAGGTAATACATAATTTGGGAGATATTAATGTAGCTCAAATGACTTTAAAGTTTTACTTTGATTTGCCACTACGTCACATCTGAGATGAGTTTATGAAATTCTGAACACATGACAGCTTTATTTCGACTAGTATTAAGTTATTATGAGAAGGTTATACTTACTTATTAGGAAACAAATCTGTACCTATCGTAATATTGTACATACTATTATATTGTATATATTTCCTTATTTTCTTGATCAATTTTATGTTTTTATCTGAATTATCCGTTGATGATAAACTTGAAACATTTTATGTATTTAGGTATTTTACTCATTATTTCGCCTGTTAATCATTCGCTAAAAAATTTCTGAGCATGTCGTCTTAGTTTTTCTTCATAATTCCAGCGCTTTTGGCTAAAATAACTGAAAATTTGGTTTGTTTATATTAATATTTTTGCATTTTTGACTGACATGTTTATAATTTGACACATTCAAATTGACGAATGACTTTAATTTTCAGTTGTCTTTTTTTAATCTTGTAAGGTTGAATACCTTTCTCAAAGGTTTCAACCATTCTTACTAGAAGTTTGTTAATTAAGGTTGCATACCTTCTTTAAGTTTATGTTTTAATTAATTTTTACTGGCTGCTTGTATTTTTTATATCTGGCTGTTTGTATTTTTATTAAAACTGTATTCAAAATTTTGGGTTTCGAAATTTAACTGGGAAAATTTTGATAAAAAGTGGGCTTCTGAATACTTTTAGTCAGTCTCAGTCTGAATCTGAATCTGAAGCCAAGTCTAGATCTCCTTCATCAAGTACAAAATATAATCTCAAAAACCCGGAAGTAAGTCCCTTTAGGCCTCCAGAGGTGTTCCTGTGGGTGTCCTATTGATTCGCATAATGTCTTTTGTCATAAAAATTTTCCGCATACATCATTTGTCATAACCTCCTCTAGTCATAATATTGGAAATACATATTTTTTTGTAGTAATACTGATAAATTGTCCTAAAATTTAATTGCTATAATATATTTGTGTATAATAGTTTTTATTCCTATTGTTAGTTGTCATAATGTTTGTTATGTATAATTTTATACTTAATAATGGTGTATGTCCTAATTTTCATTGTTCATAATTGTTATTTTATATAATCGGTATTGTACGTATTTCTATTTGTAAATCCACTGATATTTAATTTGTTGGCTCCTCTTTCTGTTTTAAATATTTTGCACTCGTTTTCCATTGTAATTATAATTTCAAAATTCGTTTAAGCACTTTATTCCAAATATTAACACTAAAATTTGACTTTGTGTTATTTTTATAATAAAAATGAAACTACCTTCATTTTTATTCCTAATCTGTAATAGCGCCATACTATAATATTTTTTTATGGCAATGTGATATATCAACAGTTTACTACATAGAAAAGATGTTTACTACGTTAATGAGTTAAGAACATTCAAAATTCTATTGGTTAGGTTAGGTTAGGTTTAATTTATATTATGACAAAGTTAACATTCGAGCAATATATGATTATGGCACATAATTTTAGTGATATCAATAGTTAGGACATGTTAGGATTATGGCATAAAATAATATGGTTATCAATGGTTAGGACATAGAATATTATAGGTTTCAAATGTTAGGACAATTAAAACTATAACAAGTTATAATAGGAGTATTGACGTTATGACTGGTGATCATTAGCTTTTACATATATTATGGCTTAAAATTTTATGAGTTGTAAAATTATGCCTAATAATAGTATGCGAATGAATAGGGAACCGTTCCTGTGAGGAAGTGCAAATCATGCCCTTCCCTTAAATCTTCGAAACTGTAACAACTAGTGGAACACAGGTACGCCGACTCTCCTTATTATTCCAGCGTACCGGGAGGAGGTGCACAAAGTTACGGTTCCTGATATTACATTTGGCCAACGTCCGCACCGACCTGTGGAGATATCTACGGACGGTGACGCCCAGACGGCGTCCTACAAATCCTCCAGTAACCCACAGTTACTGCTGCTGACACCATCATCTCCTCCCTCGATAGTTTAAGTTATAATTTTTCTTACACGCTAATCTGTTTTAATATTAAATAAATTAATTTTTATTTTATTTTTTATTGTCTACCTAGGTAGGACCTAGGCTTAAGTAGGTACCTTCATTTATTGTACGTTACGAACACAGTAACGTTACACTATCTACACTTTAATCGTCTGTATTAAAAAGTTGCGAAATTCCTTTAATAATAATTTACTCCTAATGTTACATCCAGCTGAATAAACAAAAGAAGATTGCAACTGAAATATTCACTTAGCCAAAAAGTTTTTGCACCGCTTATTGGTTTCCAGCCAGTAATATTGTGGTTATGTAAATCCGTATAAACACAATAATCATTGAGGCGAGCGCACGTGCCACGTACTGCATACGAGGCCGAGGAACGCTGCTACTTGTATTCTTGTATACCCGCGAAACAATATCGAGAACATGAATAGGTTCATATCTCAAAGAAAGAGCAGTACGCTAAAGATTAAAAATGGAATCTTTTGTATGATTGTTGCTATATTTACTTTCTTTTAAAAATATTTAGGTGCCTTCAAAGCGTGAATATAGTATAAGCATGCTGTGTCTTCGGCAGAAAAAAAAGTGATTTTTTTATATGTTTGAACAAAGAAAAGTAATATAAAATTTTAATCTAATATAGAGGTAGATACCGCTGTTCCCGAAACACCAAAGTAGTGTGTGTAATATTTCAATCAGGCTTTAGGCTTGAATTTTGTGAACCAGGTTCACAAAAAAGCAGCAGCCATTGTCGAATTCATATTTTTTACGAGTAATAATTAAAAACTTGGCGAGGTGCCTATAATATTTCAGGATGGCAGGCAGCGGTGGGATGGCTGGAAACATTTAAGATAATATGTTTGCAAACAACATGGGAAGTGAGATGCGACAAAACGCGACGGCGCGCAGCCTTGCGACGCATCGGTAATATTATCATAAACGTTGTCTTACAGTCCACTCTGCACATTGTTAAATTGAAAACATTATTGACACGTGATTGGCAGTGTTATGAGCAATTTTACCAAACGTATATGATACGAGACGTAGAAAAGAGTTGTTCCAGCTTGCCCCACTAAGCCGACCTGGTGGGGCAAAGTGGACCAATAGTTCGGAGAGGAATAATATGCCTAATAACTTAACTCGGTGGAGCGGATAGAGAATAGAGAGACAATTTAGAATACATACATAAATTTCCTACCTATTATTAAAAAGTGCTTAAATTTTTCGTAAGAAAAAATGCTTTGCATTGAGATAGTTAACGTTATGCTATAATTTATTGTTTCTGCTACGATTTTAAAATTGGTAGGTTGTTATCACGTCTCGCTAAGCTTTTGTCATTTTACTCACCTTCAACAAATTTAAAGCACGACTTACAAAGAAATCAATTTTATAAAGCAAAAAGAAGAATGAATATGAAATCAGCGCACATAAATCAGGTAACACGCACAAACATTACGTCAAAGGTTAATTAAAACGGTGAAATCAAATAAGTGTAAGTTAATCCATAGCATTGTTTATAGGAAAAAGCTGAGTTGAGCCGATGGGCGCGTAGACACAATATTGCTCTCTTACATTGTCGACAGATATTTCCGCTTGATGCATTTTTGATGTTTTTCTGATGTGGGTCTATCGACCCCGCTATCTAAACGTGATGAATATTCAAAGTTGGTTTTAGAGGGATACGTTTCAAGACGGGTCAATATTTGATTAACTATTATTCAATGTACCTTTAACAATTATTTACATATTAATAGGAACTTTTAAAAGTAGCTTTCGTCATCTCATTTGTAGAACCAAGCTTTGTGACCCAAGACGTAGTTTCGTAATAATAATCAAGCACTAACCTATGCAGTCTAAAATCCAGCAAACATACATACAATCACGCTTTTTTCCCAAAGGGGTAAGCAGAGGTGTACCCAGGACTTAGTCCCATAGTAGGTATACCCACATTTTGCGAGTATGTTATCGTTCCAGACTCCAGGCTTTCATAGAGAATTCAATAGACAAATCCAATGGCACTTTGCCTGACCTGGAGATCGAACCCAGCACCTTATTATCGGCATTCGGGCTTACGCCCACTACACCACCAAAGTAGTCCTCCAGTAGATATATTTTATAAATATTATGTCATATCTTTTCTACCACAGTAAAATTAGGTGAATTTCAGTTTTTCATATTTGGTTTAATTTGTTATAAACCACAAACTGCCTCTTCCGCTAGTTCCTAGTCCCCAATATCGCGGGCGCCACAGAAAATAATGTGGCTCCAAATAATAGTCTTCACTTGACATATTTGCGAAATCTATTATACAAAATGTAACATAACAGTTTTTTTTTATAAAAAATACAGCATATCCATTCTTGACTAACGTAAGTCAGTTCTCAGAACTGCTCGGGGACAAGAGTGTCCCAGCGGAGCCATCAAATAAAGGACCTTCTGTGCATAGATAAAGAACGCTAGCGCTCATTGGCCAAATTGAATTTTGTTCCGATAACTTCGGCACCAAATAAATATTAATGTGTCATCAAAAGATGTAGATAGACTGAGTATGCTGCAGTATTTCATATTATTTTGTGTCATTTAGATTTGTTTATTCATATTCTTTGACATCGTGCTCGATAACAAGAAAATTTGTTTACAAAGAGAATTAGGTGAATGAATCAGCCTCTTTTTCGCATAATACTATTTGAAGGTGCTTCAGTAATGTGAAATCTTTATACTTACGTAAAAGTATAAAGTTTCTAGACATTGACATGATAATAATTTTAGGAGCTTTAATTTTTATGGCGTAGTGTCAGTTGTGCTCTCTCCCTCCCGGCTATATAATAGCCACCACCTTACTCATCCCGTGGGAGCATACTCATATGCGGAGAGTGGGCAGCAGCGCTCTCCGCTTCGAAGTATTCCAACTACAGCGATCACCAAGTCGCCTGCCAAGCGTGGTGATTACGGCAAAATCCCCAAATATGAATAGCTTATGGCATATGGCAATAGACATGGAGGCCTATGTACAGCATTGAACGTCTTCTGGCTGATGATGATGATGATAATGATGAATGTCAGTGTACCATTGGAGTTGTCCCATTGTACCTTAAATGGAACTAATGACACTTGGTTATACAAATGAAAATAGTATTTATATATAAAAGCATCAGTCACAGGTCCTTAATTCACAATGGTTTGTAAAATTTGAGCAATATTCAATTGAACCGTCCACTTAAGAGGGCATCGTTGACAAACTGCTGGAAAGCCGGCCTCGCTCACAACACGGCGAGTGGAGAGCTGAGTCAACCGCGGTCGCTCGTTATTTGCGCGACCCTATTTGAAAGGTTACTTGTATTCACTTTAACTTTGTCATAGCTATCATGTTTGACTGCATTATTTAGATTAGATTCCTGGTGATAATTATGTGAAATTCATTTATTTTAAAGTTCTTAACAAAAATGTTATCGCTTATTTAAATTCACTTTTCTGGTGATTATGCGTAACCTCATTCAGCCTGGACTCGTTTAATTTTTATTTACAAGTTCCTATCCAAGATACTAGATTACTTTGAAGAATGTCATAAATATTATGTTGTAAAGTAGTACATATGAATTACCTTGGCACATCCTTTACTAGATATTTTTACACTCACTCATAATGATTTATCTAGTAATTCCCACCCTTGCAGTAGTAATCTTGAATATGGTTCGCTATAATCAGAGATGCAGGTAACAAATGGGGTAGTTAGGCGCTCGCCGCAGAGGGCAGTATCTGCAATTTATGAACAACCGACGCGTCGGGAACCTGGGTACGGTCAGGTATACCATCTTGCTTATACCTTCATTGATGAATAACTTTATTGCATAATATTATATAGATCCTTTATAAGCTTAAACGGTATATAAATCGATTTAATAGCTTCATGAAAGGGACAAGATACCTTGCTTAAGGACTCGTACACATAACATCATAATATACAATCACGACTTTTTCCCAACATTTCCAGTTATTGAGATATTTCCTATTGGAAAATCCATTATTTAACACTTGCCTGACCTAGGGATCGAACCCGTCGCCCACTACGCCACCGATGCAGTTGAGGGGAGGACTTGTATCGGAATGATATTATAAAACATTATAATATGTTCTATATATAGTAAGTACTGGTTATTTAATAAAATACTCGTCAGTAGCTATTATAGTTATGAAACAGATGCCTACTAAATTAACCATTGAATTATTAACATCGGCCCAAAGTTATCTGGCAAAGCACCGTTGCGGCAGTAGGTACTCGTATACTAACAAATAATTTAGTTATTTGGTAACTACGCAAATATAGAGGCTCGCTATCGACTCGATACCGTTTTCGATTACATGCGGTGTGTCCATCCGATGACCAAACATCCAATACGTTTCGGTCTCCCAATCGGATGGCACTAGATTGAAAAATGCACCGCTATATTTACACGTCACTCACCTCTGGGTCGTCAGAGTGACATTATAAAGATTAAAAGTTTCAACTCACCACCGGCTAATTAATTAATCTAACGCTACAACTCGCTTTGCTCCGCGACGTGAACGCAATTACTCGAACCGCAGTCACGGTCTATTCTCATAGGATGTTACCGGTTCAAGCGCACTTTTTTAAATTACGCAAAGAGCCAGTGTTTCGTTGATTACGAAGATGATTCCCAACGAGGGCGGAGAGCACCATTCACATTATGAACCCGTATCGTCGGAGCATGATTAGCAAATAATCAACGGTAGCCTTTCATCGCTGGCAAATGGCTGACGTTCGCTCGCATTCCGCTTGATAGCCAATCGACATGAGCAGTAGAGCCTTCGGCAAATACAATAGCGATTGCAATGGGACTTGAATGGAACCGATTGTGCCGCGATAGCAAAGATGAGAGACGGGTAAATAATATCTTGTTTCGTTTTCGATTACATGCCAAAGATATATTGCTCGCGATGATATCACTCAATATAAAGATGTGCGGAAATGTGTAAATGGTTTAGTGCAGTCTCGAGCGTTTTCGAAAGAAATATTGGGCTTCGTAAATCTCGTGTTAAAGCTTCTGGCTAATATTATTTCAGGAGAATCCTTACTTACATGTTCGCAGAGGATGATATATATTTTCCTTACAATCACCTGAAGAAATTCCCACATATTCTTAAAACAGCTTTATCCGAGGGTTCGGGAGATACGTGTTTTAAAAATCCTTTCCGTAATAAATTATTCGGAATGTACGAGTGTGTAGCAGCTAAACCGCTACGAATACTTTCTTTTATTGTTTGTTGTTGTTATACTTGCTCTATTTATTTGCTAGCAGTGTAACATTTGGACTTGCTGATAGTTTAGTTATATCTACATATTATTATGCTTATGCTACTATGAATCCTAATTTGTATTTATGCATACATCATACAGAATTCTATTAAAAACTATCAAGTATTCGAATATATCTCTAAGAATTAGAAATCAAACACTCGGTGGCGTAGTGATTGCAAGCTCTACTGTCGATCATAATTTCCCGGGTTCAATCTCTATAAGGCTTGACCTATAGGACAGGCAAAGTATTATTGGATTACCATTAACATTACCATTACGAATTTATTATTTCAATGACAGCCTGAAGTCCGGAACTGTGCAATAGTACATTAGTGCCATCTAGTCCCGGACGGCAGTAGAGCGAGCATATAGGCTCGCCCCCTACTACGGGGACCAAAAATATAAAAAGATATAACAGGCGAAACATAGTTCGAACAGTCCGATGGGACTAGGTCCTGGGTGCACCGCTGCCTACTCCTTCGGGAAAAAGGCGTGATGTTATGTTCAAAAAATAAAACCGATTCGTTGTAAAATACAAAAATAATAGCAATTTCTCAGGAGATGGGCCATGCAGAAAACATCTTGTAACGATGGTTTCAAGTGTACCGATTCAGCTCATATCGGGCTCTCTATAAAAAGATGTTCATTTCCTCACATCCATCATAGCGATGACAGCGAAAGGGTCTTTTAATTCTGATAGATCGCACGTATTCATTACATGACGGCCTTGCGATTTGTTTGAGCGTGGGAACTCCTAGTTGTGCTTAATAATAAATTACAAATTTCTTGGGTGTAAAGTAGAATAATATTTTATAGAGAGTATCTATTATTATTTATATAAATGATATTTAGAGAGCCTTGTAAAATCTTTTTCCTAAAAGTTAATATAGCTTCTTAGCACCTCGATTTACATATATAAAAAAATTCGAGTCAGTTTGCGCAATCTTTTCATAAGATTTTGGGATTAAAAGAACAAAAAAGGAATTTGACGGAAATTTTCTGCAATATGGAGCGACCGGTCTGTTTCAATTTCACGGAGCGTTTGTTGGGCGACAAAGACGCCCAAAGGTGTCATTTCACAGAGAGCTACCCCGAACTTATGAGATAAGATGAGATGTTTATTTTTTACGGCCAAGGGTAAACTTTTCCCTTCTATAGCCTGTTGTATCTGCCGATAAATTACTTATTATACTGGTATAATCAAATCAAAGTATAAAACGTGATTTAAGCACACCTCTACGATTTTCAAAGAATTCAATCTTTTTGAATTGGATCTCCTCATACTTTAATATACTAAAATTAAAACTGTTGATTATTAAGTTCATGTGGAATATTATTAGGTGCACTTCTCAAGATAGTTTGAGCGAAGGTAGAGTAGCACAAAGCTGTAATGTCGTATGAAACAATCTACTTTTCAGGTCGACGTCTTAAAACTGTAAAAGTGGAAATATCGGCGTGGAGCGACTGTTTGGTACACATTCCACTTCATCCGGACGCCAGTGTCTGAGTGCAAAGGCGTGTCGGGCGCCGGCCGGTCCGGCCTCGTAGAAATGCCGGAAAATATGGCCGCTGATGGAGCCTTAATGTTTCCGACTTGGCCCAGCTTGGCCCCTCTCGCGGTCAGCCCACACTCTGATGCCTGCAAAGTTCGTCGCTAATAAAGATACAGTGACAGGCATTGACACATTACGTGAGTGTACACAAAATGGAACGCCTTTTAGCGAGGAACCTTTATGGGATGTGGTAAAATATTGACGTGAACGTCTTTAACGTTTTGTTATTTTTATTTAGACATCGCTTGTTTTTATTTGTATTAAGAAGAGAACGTGATAAAAAAAAAGTTTTAATTTATATAAAAACTATACTTTTTCCGTGTGTAATTTGATAAAAAATATATGTTTTCAATTAATATTAAACTATACTTTTTCTATCAAGTCCTCTTCTAAATACAAATGAAAGTAGTGAACAAGCGATGTGCTTGCTCAATCTAGATGCGATTGGGATGTGAACTCATTAGTGGCCGTATGTTGTCTGTATTTTAAGTGTAACAGTAACTAAACTTCTATCAAATACACGCGCATTTAATTTGTTATTTAAAAGTGAGTATAGACTTTTTATTTGTAATAGAGCATTGGTACGCAGACAACATGGAAAAGTTTTGGAAATGGAGCTTTTGTCTGTAATGCACCATTTGTAAGTTTGCTACTAATGTAACGTATAACAAACAAAATGTCTAGACTCTAGTATATATTAATATACTCACCTTTTGAAACTGAGTTACACCAGCTTTAACATAACTAAAGTTTAACGTCATATCTCAGAAAAGACCAATATTAGGCGTATTACGTGCAACGCGTATTACAGGTATAACTATAGATATGAGGGTCGGTTAAAATTTAGTTTATATTGAAACTTAGCTGGTGCAACTCGATCTTAGTGAATACTTGGGTACATGACACCTCTGTTACATTTATCCCCTAAACGTTTTCCTTTTTTTTCGTTGACAGTTTAAAATAAGGAACTGCATGCTGGTAGCTTGGTAACTGTTGTGCTATGACCGCATGCCTACCGGTCCGGTCGGGACGGTTGATTGACACAACGGAAATGATTCCCCGCCACCGGCGTCGATGCTATCTCTCAAAAGGTAATACACACTCATTTGTACCCTAGATTTGATATTTGCACTTGATAACAACCTATTGGTTTATACTGAAACATTTTACTGTAATAAAAAATCCAATACGCACACTCATACTTAGATAGGTTCTCACCAAACATATTTTAATAATAAAATATAATACTGGTCATAATAAGCCAAGTGTACTGCTATTTAAATTGTTATGCTGTCATAACATACATTCACGCCTTTTTCCCGAAGGGGTAAGCAGAGGTGTACCCAGGACTCAGTCCCATAGTAGATACACCCACATTTCGCCAGTTTGTTATTGGTCCCATGTAATAGGGGGCGAGCCTATTGCCATCTACCGGGCACAGTTCCAGACTCCAGGCAGTTATTGAGAATAATTCCTAATGGAAAAATCCAATATTTAACACTGCCTGACCTGGGGATCGAACCCGGAACCTCTTGATTGGCAGTCGAGCATGCGCTCTCTACGCCACCGAGGCAGTTATGCTGTCATACCGCTCAAAAATCCATAGTTACGTATATATTACGTTAAATAATTATATATTGTATTAAATATCATAGTTATATATTAAATACTTTTACATACATACATGTTGTAATGGTAGGCCTCTTTTGCTGAGGGCCGCCTAGGGAAGTACCACACCTTTGCCAGTTATTCATCCGCCAAGCACTATTGTGCAAACATTACTGTGTTCCGGTATGAAGGGCAATGTTACCAGCGAAATTACTGGGCATGATGAGATTCAACAACTCATATCTCAGGGTGACAGGCGCAGTACAGTGCCGCGCAGAATTTTAAATTTTAAAACACTGGGGGCACAGTGTCTGATATGGGCAATCATGATGCTTACGAGTACCATCAGGCACCTGATTTGCTCGTCTACGATAAAAAAAAAGTCACGCGTTTTTCCAGAAGTGGTAGGCAGAGGTGAACCCAGGACCTACCTAATCCCATAGGAGGTACATTCACTGTTCCCCAGTTAAATCTTTTTAGTCTCATGTAATAAGGGGTGAGCCTATTGCCATCTACCAGGCACAGTCCCAGACTCCAGGCTGTCATTGAGAAATTTCCTAATGGGAAATTCCAATAACACTTTTAGCTTGACTTGGGGATTGAATCTGGGATCTCATGATCATCAGTAGCGCTTGCGAACCACTACGCCACCGAGGCAGCAAATAGGTTGTCTTAAATTTAAAAAATCATTGATTCTTACAAAGAGGAGTCCAATTTATTATTTATAATAAAATAAGGTCATAAACTAACTGTAGGTTAATAATATAACAAGGTTACAACAAAAGCTTATTATTCGCAAAGCCCAAAAGAATAGCAGAAACAATTTCCTAGAAATGACACCTCGGGGTGAAATAAACCGAAATAGCGCGAGAGCAAACCGTAAAACGATTCCGTAAAATTAACTCGATCGGCGGAATCGGTGAAAACCACTTCCTTCAAATCACGAAATGCTGTATCCTTGTATTGAACATAGTAATGTTCTACGAGGTATTACATAGAGGAGTATTAATACTTAAAGAAGTGTCTTAAGAAAGAATTGCTTAAAAAAACGATATTCCAAACGAAATGGATCGGCTCATTAGTGAATTAGTACATAGATAATAATATATATTTAAGCTAATGTTATTAAAACTTTTCCTTTTAAAAATCTGTTGTCCAATGGCCTCGTTCAAGGAAAACCTTTTCAGATTGTAACACTTTGTGATGTTCGAGCTGATTCAAAGAAGTTAAAACAAAATTAAGTCGAAAACTCTAGTTAGGGACGAAATGGGATCCTCAGCGACCACAGTGAGCATCAACATTTAATAAAAACGGATTAACTCGTTTAAACTTGGATTGAACTTGTGGAAACTTCGCACGAGTGGCAACCCTAGCAGGAAATTCCCGCAGCCTTAGATTGTTATTTTGATTACTGTTTATTCATTATCTTGGTGGGGTTCCTTAATTATTGCGTGATTTGCAGAGTTAAATTACGATTACGCCTACTTGCGGTGATTACCTATAGGTAGGTATGGCTATAGATTTCGTTGCTTTCAAGCTATGATTATTTCGAAATGATTAACGTTTGTCTGATTATAATTTTAACTTGTTATCCATATGCGGTTAGCTTTTTTCAAAAAAAGCGACGGTACTATATAATTATTCAGAAAATAAATGCTAACTGCCTAATTGTATGGGAAATCAGATATGGAATGACTCCGTTATGAAAAGTTAAGAGGTCATTCTTCTACTGCTTACTTATATTATAGATGAGATAGTTTGAGAGGATGGATGGATGGATGAATATTTGTTATTCTTTCACGCCAAACTGCTGAACCGGTTGGGCTGAAATTTGGTATGCGAATACTTCGCGGGTGAAACCGCGGAGCACAGCTAGTTAGTGATAAAACCATCAATCGACATAAATAAATATTACATAATGCATAGTTTAATTTTTAAGATAACTTGTTTTTGGTGTAATTATAGCGTTCATATATATTCTTCTTGTTTTTCTTCTTCTTCTAATTCTTCACAGCCGTAGCAAGTCCACTGCTGAGTATAGGCCTCCCCCATAAAGGGGGGTTTGCCAATACTCGTTACGCTTGGCAGGCGGGTTGGCGAGCGCAGTTTGATTAATTTTACGCAGAGAACGCTAAAGTTTGTCAGACCCAGAGGATGGGCAATCCTCTGGGTCTGACAACCCTTAGCCGGCTCTTACGGCAACCACGGGTAGAAAGGGTGGGTGACTATTCTAAAGCCGGCACCCCAAGGCGATCTTCATATATATTCATCAAATATATACAAAAGACGAACCTCATGGCTCAAAAATCTTAGGACATGTTTCAAAATGAGCACTGAAACCTTATTCCACGCGGCTGTCTCCAAAATCAGGATAGCAATGATGATTGCTGACCTCCGGAAATAGGAGAAAGCACCATAAGAAGAAGATATATTTTCATATTAAACTTATAGTTTGGATTTGGCTACTGCATTTTCTATGTAAGAAATAAAGAGAGAAAGAAATATTATTTATTTCAAACACATGATACAAAAATATGATACTACGATTGCGTGTGCCGCGAAAAGGTACCAACTCAGCATAAGTGGTCTTCCGTTGATACCTGTTTGATGACATCACGGACATTCCTTATCACTAATAGATTTAGTATCTAGCTTATCCCAAACTTCTATGTTAGAAACACATATCCACCTCATTTCTATCTCAGTCGCTTATTTATGCATCGCCATCAGAAGCGGCCTAAATGCCGTTACTTACGTTAACGCCACGTTCATCTGACTTCGTTTTCTTTATCTCCTCACATTACGAACGCACACAGCCCGATGTTTCCCTAACAAATAGAGGTCGGTCGTTCCTTTGATTACATGTTATTTGTTGCCTTTACAATGAACATTAGTTTGAGTGTTTGTTTTCGCCGCCAATTCTCAGCGTGGTTAGTTTTGCTGAGTAAGCTTAGAACTGACTAACACTTGTATTCAAGAACACAATACTATGATGGCCCGAACGCATATAATATAGGGCCGTTAAATGTAATTGCAAAATGGATATTAAAATCATATTATACGGTAATAGAATAACTAAATGATAAAATAATATATAATTGTTCTATATCTACTTTATATTAATTCATATATTAAATCCTCATCTCTATCAAGCGGTGTCCTATTGATTCGCATAATGTCTTTTGTCATAAAAAAATTCCGCATACATCATTTGTCTTATCCTTCTCTAGTCATAATATTGGAAATACATATTTTTTTGTGGTAATACTGATAAATTGTCCTAAAATTTAATTGCTATAATATTTTTGTGTATAATACTTTTTATTCCTATTGTTAGATGTCATAATGTTTGTTATGTATAATTTTATACTTAATAATGGTGTATGTCCTAATTTTCTTTGTTCATAATTGTTATTTTATATAATCGGTATTGTACGTATTTCCATGTAAATCCACTGATATTTAATTTGTTGGCTCCTCTTTCTGTTGTAAATATTTTGCACTCGTTTTCCATTGTAAATAATTTCAAAATTCGTTTAAGCACTCTGTTCCAAATATTAACACTAAAATTTGACTTTGTGTTACTTTTATAATAATGAAACTACCTTCATTTTTATTCATAATCAGTAATAGTAGTTTGTAGTGGTAGGCCTCTTTTGCAGGGGGCCGCCTGCGGAAGTACCACACCTTTGCTAGTTATTCATCCGCCAAGCAGTAATGTGCAAACATTACTGTGTTCCGGTATGAAGGGCAATGTTTCCAGTGAAATTACTGGGCATGATGAGATTTAACAACTCATATATCAGGGTGACAGGCCCAGTGCAGTGCCGCGCAGAATTTTGAATTTTAAAACACTGGGTGACACTGTGTCTGATATGTGCGATCATGATGCTTACCATCAGCCACCTGATTGGCTCGACTTGTCACTCACTATCATTAAAAAAAAAAAATAGCGCCTTACTATAATATTTTTATAGCAATGTGATATTTCAACAGTTTGCTACATAGAAAAGATGTTTACTACGTTAATGAGTGAAGAACATTCAAAATTCTATTGGTTAGGTTAGGTTTAATTTATATTATGACAAAATTAACATTCGAGCAATATATGATTATGGCACATAATTTTAGTGATATCAATAGTTAGGACATGTTAGGATTATGGCATAAAATAATATGGTTATCAATGGTTAGGACATAGAATATTATAGGTTTCAAATGTTAGGACAATTAAAATTAAAACAAGTTATAATAGGAGTATTGACGTTATGACTGGTGATCATTAGCTATTACATATATTATGGCTTAAAATTTTATGAGTTGTAAAATTATGGCTAATAATAGTATGCGAATGAATAGGGAACCCTATCAAGCCCCTCTTGTTACCTTTTATATTTGCATGTGCCCAACAAAGTTCTTAGTTGATTCTTAGCTTTAAGCTAGTTTTTAAATACCATCTGTATTGGAACTAAGAAGTGCAATAAATTATTGATTTTTGAGTATTGAAATAATTGCCTGACATGATAAACGCGGTGAGAATCTCCTAACTTAGAACAGTACCTTAGATAAAATATTGGTGACGTAAGATTCCAGTTGGTGAATATTTTGAACAGGTAATTTAAAATGTAGTTTGATTTTTGCTAACGACATGTTAATTAGAAAAATGAAGTAAGTAAAGGTTGATGAACACATTTGCGTGCCGGTTCAGGTGTCAGATATTATTATTATAAATTAATATAATATTAACATAATAAATTATTCTAAGGTAACGCGCCCGCTTTTTACCCGACTCGTATACGCTGTGTAATGTTATCTTCCAAATATATACAAGGCATTTGACCCGCCGCGCCGTGCTTCAGACGTGTCCTGCACACGACCAGCAATAATGTGTAAAGCATAAATATGCCTATAGATTATGTTTTCTAAGCATCGCTATCCCGGAGCATTGCCGGTACGCTGTCGACCTCTAATATTTTGCTGTATATCAAATTCTTATAGAAAAACATCACCAAGTTTATGGAAGCTAAAAATAATAAAGATTCTGTAATAATATTAATGACCAGGAAACCCTTTTCATGAGACCTTTGTATTATAGTCCAGCTCCTACAATATGTTGGAATTCATTAATGCTAGGAATTAGGGTAAACATATTTACACCCTTGTCAAGCAATTACAATTGCGAAGTTAGATGATAGCACCTTAAATATACAGAAATTGTTGTGTTAAATTGAATTATACACAAAGATTTTCAACAAAATTTATTTTTAGTTCAGTAAAAATAAAGTCATGTTAAGTTGTTTTATTTATTGGGTAACAAAGGCGAATCACACACTGCCCCGCATTCTATTCCGCAGTACAGCTTACGCGTGCGGGTGCGGAAACGCAGATTCTGCATAAATCTTCAGATTGCTCCGCACCCACGCGCGGGACTGCGGTAAAGTAACCGCTGTTAACGTCAAAAGGGTTCCAGTCATCGTCAGATTTTTACTTTATTATTTTGAATTATGTGCATTATTTATATTCAATGTGTTATAAAATGTGAAATATTTTTTATCTATTAAATTAAATATTGAAAATAACCACGAACGTGTTATATAAAACCACTTAAACGTTATCAGAATCAGTGACAGGCGCGCCACAAAATTACGTCTTTTTCCCGAAGGGGTAAATGTAAATGTAAAGTGGACTCCTTTTCCGCACTTAAACTCTTATCTGATCCGTTGTGCGTTGTGCGTTCCCGAAGAGGTACGCAGAGACACCCACATTTCGCCAGTATGTTATTGGCCCTATGTAATAGAGGGCGAGCCTATAATTGTCATCTACCGGGCACAGTTCCGAACTACAGGCAGTTAATGAGATAATTCCTAATGAGAAAAATTTAATATTTAACACTTTGCCTGACCTGGGAATCAAACCCGGGACCTCATGATTATGGCAGTCGAGCTTGCGCTCACCAAGGCAGAAAATATAACATTAACCCCATTTAAAGTAAAAAAAACTAATATAATGACCCTCTTGTTAGTTTATACCGTAAACCACATTTTGCCCAAATCACGCACGGATGGGGGCGCAGTTTCTCCGCATGTAGATGCGTGATCTGCAACTTTGCACGTTCAATGTGACTGTGTGGGACTATGCGTATTTCAACACACGGTGACACAAACACCTGTACTTACACACAACGTTACATTTAGCGTTCCCGTAGTAGAATCACGCAGCGTGATGCGGGTCAGTGTGGGAAACGCCTAATTACTTTTAATAGCCGTACTATTTGTATAGATTCTAACAACAGAAGTAACAATAATTCATTTGATCGATGAGTTTAATATTAAAACAAAAGAATGAAAAGGGGTCTATCCTCTCACAAAAGGTTGAGTAAGAAAAAGTTATACAATAAATTCAAAGTTCATTACATAATAACTGCTAACAAGGAGCAAATTAGTTTAACAATAGCTCAAGCATAGCAACTTAACTGCCTTTGCATCTTACAGAAAGGAGCTTTGCTTAACGTAGGTTTGTTTTTCTTAACGAAGCGTCTTGCTCGACGTTCTATAATGCACTTATGATTTATTAGCTTATTACGTTAGGATGCTCGGTGCAACATACGCTGCAACGCATACGTAATTACCTAATATACTCGTTGTTTCTGTAGCCTTTGCTAAGGTGAAGCAAATTGAATATAAGCATCTACTTGTGGCTGCAAAGGCATCTTTGCTATTATTGACATTATGATAAAATCTTTCCAATGTCTTCGATAACATAAAAGCGACCAAAGTTTGAGCACTTTTATTGAAGCTTCAGTAAAAGCTACAAATTAAGACCAAAATTGTAAATTAAGACCAAATTTGTAAAAAATATGACAAGATAAAGCTTAAATGGTTTATTGAACAACTAGCTATTCCCCGCGGTTTCACTTACGTAGTCTTTGTTCCTGTGGGATTATCAGGATAATATGTGTGTTATTCTAGGGTCTAAACTATCTACATAACCGAATATCACACTAATCAGTTAAGTAGTCTTGGCGTAAAAGATTAATAAACATCCATCCATTCTCACAAATCTTCGCCTTTATAATAATGTGAGCAGGATACTAGGAAATAGGAATAAGGATATAAACTTTGATACGTTTAGCCTTTCTTGAATTTTGACATAATCTCTCAACTTCTCTCTCTCTTTTTCCCAACCTCAATTTATTTCAGTATAGACGATGGTGCCTCGTGGCTTAGTGGTTCGCAAGCGCTACTGCCAGTCATGAGGCCCCAGGTTCGATTCCCAGGGCGGGAAAAATTTTATTCGATTTTTCATGCGGAATTTTCGCCATAACAGTTTGGAGTCAAGAATTGTGCGCGATTGATAGGCTCGCCCCCTATTACGTGCGGGACAAACACATAACTGGTGAAGTGTGTAACTATTAGTGGGACTGGATCCAGGGTACACATGTGCTGCCTACCTCTTCGAGAAAAAGGCGTGATATTACATCACATTTTTTCAAAATTTCGATCTCAATTTATTTTAGAAGTTGAGTGTATGGACGGTAGTGCAAAAATAGCTATGAAAAGTTCACTACAGTAAATAAAACACCTATATAGATAACGGTAGAGATTCACAAGCTCACTTGGATAAAGAAAGGAATGAGAGGAGCACGCTCTCTTATATCCGGCTGATTATACGGAAGCACGTTCACTGGATTTGCTGCTGATGATATGAATAACTACATTTCAAATAATATTTTTCGGAATAAACATTTATTTCCACTAATTATGAGCGCGGACTTAACACAGATTCTGATTCCGTTTACCGAGTTTATTCATTTTACTTTATTTAAAAATTAAAATAAACTATTTACACAATATAATACATCAATAGGTACTCTGTAACTTAAACCTATTTATTTTTTTATTATAATATAACATACAATAACGCCATTTCCCCAAAGGGGTAGGCAGAGATGTACCCAGGACTCAGTCCCATATTTAACACTTTGCCTGACCTGGGGATCGAATTCGTTGGGATCCTTTTTGAAAAAAAATGTTGTAACGGGTAACAGTGTTACTCGATGGGAAAAAAATCCCAACGTGTCACAGTGTGCCTCGTTTAGTGTGACTCGATGGGAACCCACGGCCCCGTGCAGGTAAGGCGCCCAAAGAGCTGGGGCTACATTATCTCTCTCTATGCCAGCTTTTTGGTAACCCGCTGTTTCGCTGCCTACATAATATTATAATACGAGAAGATGACTCGTATTAAACTGGTTTTGTATAGTAATTATCTATCTATAATATTGCTTACTAGTTTCTCTCCACGGATAGTAATTTTGTACTGCACCCACTTTTGTTGTAGTGGTAGGCCTCTTTTGCAGGGGGCCGCCTGGGGAAGTACCACACCTTTGCCAGTTATTCATCCGCCAAGCAGTAATGTGCAAACATTACTGTGTTCCGGACTGAAGGGCAATGTTACCAGCGAAATTACTGGGCATGATAAGATTCAACAACTCATATCTCATGGCGGCAGGCGCAGTGCAGTGCCGCGCAGAATTTTGAATTTTAAACACTGGGTGGCACTGTGTCTGTTATGGGCAATCATGATGCTTACCATCAGGCACTTGATTTGCTGGTCTTGTCAATCGCTAATATAAAATAAATAAAACTAAAAGAGTAATAAACTTAAGCTAACTTTATGGTAGTTACTACTTTATTACTACCGAATGAGCATAAATTTGGTTATATGAACGCTCGGTTTAGTTGTTTTTGATATTTTAATATCAACAAGCACCTTCACATAAACATCAGGTCTTCACATTTTATACCTAGTCTTATTTATAGGTAATTAAGTTATTTTATAGGTCAAGAATTATTCGTAAATACTATTTACCAATAACATTAACACTTCCATTTTAAAGAATATTTCAAAATAAAAATGTTATAACAAACAAGCGACAGACCTTAAAAAATCTCATTTTCTAATGCATTATGTCGCGAGCACCGTATGAGTTTTGTAGAAGGAAATTGCTCGGTTATGTCTCTATGGGATCAGACGCGCCATCATCTGTTGCTCCTTTATCGATTCATTGCTTTCCTGGAAATACTGCGCGTCTGATCCGCTTTTAATGTATTGCTTCGTTCTAATATCATTTTATTTGCCAATAATAAAGCGATTTTATATTTTTATAGACTAAAGGCTCGCGCACATTGGATATTGACTATCGTAAACTACATCGGGCAGCACCGAGCCGCATCGTCCGCCAACAGGCGGACACTACAGTGTGCGATAGTTCATACAAAAAGTACAAAAATAATGTAGGCGGATTTTTGTTATGCGATGCGGTGCGGCCCGGCCCACTTCAATAGGCGCGAATCTTAAGTGGTCTATTCGCTTGAAATACAATATGAAAATCTGAAGAAAAATTTCACTCATGAGCGGGATTTGAACCCACACCTTCCGCATCAATCCGCTTAGTCAAGCGGTCTATTACACACCCCCCTATAGGCGTTGCGGGATAGAAAAATTTCGCTGATGACTACCAGTAGATCTCCACGGTAGCTCAATTGTTAGAGTGCTCACTACGCGGTTTGTTGCGGAAGGTGCGGGTTCAAATCCCACTCGTGGGTGAAGTATTTTTTCCCATAATCATATTGTAACAAAGCTATTAAAACTTTAGTGGAGATTGTTTTGAGTCCAATATCAAGCAAAATGGTCCGTTTGAAATTACTAAGTAAGTAGGTATAATCAAGCAAGACTCATTGCATATTTCTGAGGATAACAAACGCAGCGCAGTGCTACGGTAGGCTTTGCATCGAAATCCTATGTTTCTGATCGTTATGAGCGGGCGTGTCGTTTAAGATTTTACTATAGAATAGAACGCTCTTTATTATCACCAAAAGAACATAATACATATTAAACTAAAATAACACTATTTTGTATAAAAAGGTGAAAAAATCATGTCAGAAATACCGAAGTCAGAGCTTCTTTTTTTCTATGTGTATATACTCTGGGTATATATAATATTTTGCAGGCACAAAAAGTTTACATAAGAGTACACTCATATATGTAAGTGAAACTAAACTATCCCTCCGAATGTACTCTTAACGAATAGAAATAGTCGTGTATGCTGTCAAAACTCGACAAAAGTATTATATTCATGATAATTAAATGCAGAGTTTAAAGCGGGAATTATAAGTTGCAGTTATAACTGCATTAACACAATGCGAGAGGGATCACAAGTTATGAACCAGACAATATGAAAGCTGTCTGAAATAGGGAATCCCGCGCGATATTATAGTCCCGCGTTTTGGGGTTTGACAGATTTCATAATTTATAATAATACTACTCGTAGTACTTACCTTGTTTATTGGAAAATATTAATAAATTTTTAACTATGAGCAAAAATACTTTCGGTCACATAAAATTAACCATTTCAAAAAATTTGCATCAATGATTTAAAAAACAATATTTCACTCTTTGAGGTCAGTAACTTGTACCGTGCTTTCTGATTATGAGGTTTTCAATTTATTTATATGAAAAGCGCTCACATAGTATAGCTTGATACATAAATCTAGACGCTTAGAAATGCGATGGTCGTCCTAAATTGTGTATGCTCCGAAATCGCTGCGTAATGTCCGACTGTGCAAACCGCATTTCCTTGAGGACACAGCAGAGAGACCGCAGGATTCACGCACACCTGAGACAAGTGAGACCAGCTGCTATCTGTGTAATCCTAGGCTTTCTAACGCCTCGAAATCAACCCGACACTGAATATTAGAGCTCCCTTGTCCTTGCGGTAGTCCAAACGGTCAAGCACTTACACCTTACTATACCTATACATAATTGATTGAAATTGGCGTTACTTTTCGGAACTCCATTGCAAACTCCTACACAAGAATATTTAATTTTTAGTTCCGATTTTTTATTGTCAAAAACAACATGCACAGTGCACCTCCCTCCCGCCCGCAAAATTGCATGCAAAGAGGAAATGCTATTAAGTATTATTTTTGTTAAATATTCTTGTTCTAGAAGTATACATACCCTATACATAGTTGAGTTGGGTAGACGAGCGCCTTGTATCTAGACGATCATGTAAATAGCATCTGTTGTTGCTGGTATATTAGAACATATATTTTATAATCCCAATGCATGAAAATTCGCGTTATAAATGTCTACGGCAGGCTATGTTGTTAGGTGCCAGACAATCTCATATTTTTCAATTGCGAGTCATATAAAATATTAACACAGCCATAAACGCGAGGCAATTCAACATTCATCTTCCAGATTCCCCTTATAAATTCACTCGTAACAAAAACAAGGCGTGATGTGAAGAGAATAAAACGCAAATATCAGCCAAGTGACGGTTCTTAAGGACATGACACCCGGATTGTGAGATTAAATTCATACCCTGAGGTGCAATTCGTTCGGGACTGAACGTCGCTTCGTCCACGCTCTTACAGATGAAAAATGGGGGTATTATCCCGATTTTAACTGTCAGGTTTATCAGCGAAGAATGCTTCTATTTAGATACTCGTTTGAAAACCATGGCCACGGAGATATTTATTTAACATACACGTACTATACCTGCAAAGCATGAAATTTTCTTCATATCAAAATTGGTAAGCATTATTTTCTTGTCATTATGTTTTGGATTCAAACGAGATGAACATAATTTAGCTATTTTATGCTATAAATACATAATTATAACACTATATACGTAACTTATTTCAATTTAAGCCAACATTTTACATAATATTCATAGAGAAATATTATTGTGATAACAAACCGCCCCAGCAATTAAGCGGTGATATTAAAACTTAATTAAAATTTGTTTATCGCAACCCGAAAGCGATTAAAACTTTAAACGAAGCCGCGCCGAACGCACGCCTTAACGGAATGACTTTATTTACGTAAATAGTGTTTCAGCCAAACTCTTGGGAATTTTGCATCAACATCTAGGGGTGCAAAAAAATATTTTAATTTAGAACATTAACTTTACTTAAGACCGACCTACAATGGATGGAAAAATGGGTTATTGCACTATTAGTTTTTATTTAGGTAGGTGTTTGACTTCACAAACTTGTGTGTCCCAAAGGCCACATTTTAAAGGGCTGTACTTATTTGGAGTTCCACTTGTTCCACTTGTTTGTTCAAGTTGCTCTGAATTTATGTAGGGGTTGCACGAAGGCCGCGCCGCGGGACGAACTAGTGAAAATTAACGAGACTCCAAGTAGAGTTCAATACACAACCTTATAAAGTAAGCGTGATAAATGGTGTTCGATTAGATAGCGCCTGGCTCTAACTTACATCGTATATTCTTGTAGCACCACAGGATATATTTACTTCAAGATGAGTTCGAGCCACTTAGCTTATTTTAAACCGCAAAGCTTTGGTATCACTGTTAGCAGTTAGCAAAACCGCACATTAAAATTTAAATCTTTTTCTATTAATCTATGAAAGTTCTATGAGCAGTCTGTATATATTTATGAAAAAAAACCTATGCGGTTTCTATCTGATTATACCTACTCTAACCTGTTACTCGGTGGCGTAGAGGGCGCATGTTCGACTGCCAATCAAGAGGTCCCGGGTTCGATTCCCAGGTCAGGCAGTGTTTAATATTGGATTTTTCCATTAGGAATTATATCAATAACTGCCTGGAGTCTGGAACTGTGCCCGGTAGATGGCAATAGGCTCGCCCCCTATTACATGGGACCAATAACATACTGGCGAAATGTGGGTGTATCTACTATACTGAGTCCTGGGTACACCTCTGCCTACCCCTTCGGGAAAAAGGCGTGAATGTATGTTATGTCTAACCTGTTATTGCACGATGTTACTGTTAGCCCAAACGGTTTAGTAGATTTGGCGTGAATTAATGAAATGAAAATAATTTATTTGACACGTTACACGTTACAAATTGTTTGACTGCGGTCCTCACACTAGACGCGAGTCTGTGTCGTGAGGGCCAAATAATTATAAATAAATAATAATGGGTGGGATTAATAATGGAAAGACATATTGTTTTCTTCAGGAAGTTGGTTCATACCTATGCCTATGTATATACAAACTCATATATTATATTATGGTATAAGTATTTCCACTGTCAAAATGCATCGGTGACGTAGTAGTTTGCAAGCGCTACAGCCGATCATGAGGTCCTGGGATCCCCAGGTCTGGCAAAAAGTGTAATTGGATTTTTCCATCAGAAATTTACTCAATGCCTGGAGTCTAGAACTGCGCCCTGTGCCTATGGTAGCTGATGACAATTGGCTGGCCCCTTATTAAGTACATGAGACCTAAAACACTGGCGAAGTGTGGTTGTGCCTAGGTACTATGAGACCGGCTTTTCGGTACAACTCTACCTACCCCTTTAAGAAAAAGCGGGAAGTTATGTTTTATAGAACTACTACGTATTGTATGTACTACGTATAGACAGTAATACTACGTATAGAAGCCGCGAGCGAGATTGAGCTACGATTAGAGCCGACGATTATTTGCACAAAATTTACACCATAACTTTATATAACTTTTTTACAAATATCTGTCTATAATTATTTTTTTTATATTTAACCGCTATGTTTACTGACCTAAGTCAAATAAACTACGGTTGTTTCGTATCGCCGGAAGGGTGCACGGCACAAAGTTTTCTTGTTGTTTGTTCCTTCGGTGTTTAACTCTAATAAACATTATGTAGGGTCAACTATTTGTTAGTTCAGCGGCATCGATCTGACCACTAACAAAACATATTTATTATTAATGAACTTTGCGTAAACTTCATAAAATTGTTTGCTATTATGTGTCGCTTTGTAGGCGTTTTCTTAATGCTAAAAAGGGTTTTAATTATTGGCCAAATTGTTGATATATTATTTTCCATAAAATATAATAATAATATGGGACAACTTCCACACACGGTCATCCGGTCCCAAACTAGGCTAGAAGCCTGTACTATGGTAACCAGATGACTGATATACATACTTATATACGCTTATAACACCCAGACACAGATCAAACAGACATGTTCATGCACACAAATGTTTGACCTAGCTGGGGATCGAACCCGGGGCCTGCGGCACAGAAAGCAGAGTTACTACCGTCTGAGCCAACGAGGCTGTGAATATTATATAATATTACAGTAATAATTCTATAAATCTAGTAGATAAAATAAACATAGAGCTTTTACTTGTAATTTTCTCTAAGACCTTTAGATTGAGTTGCAAAAACTAACTTTACGAGTACCAATAATAATCAATGTTTGACTGACCGTCATATGTCTGGTTAGACCAATTTTATATATTGCAGCATTTTCATACCTGATAAACATGATGACAATTTTTTTAATTAAAATGGCAGAGAGAAAATGACTAAAGAATAGAGCTATATATTTTGTCCACCACCGCATTTAAATGTTTTACTGTCCTTTTCCATCCCTAGATTGTCTGTAAGAAATTACTTTACGTGATAACACCGCCAGTTGTTTACCGTGTCTTTTGTATTGTGCCTTTTGCAAAATTGTTTCTTTTTTGGTATGCAATAAATTATCTATTCTTTTCTATGCTACCTTACTATCCATCCCAACTAAATACACTTTGCCATAGAACATTTCTAAAATCCACAGGCCGACATGTCAGCCTATAGAAAATCCAATGCTCTGACAAGATACGATTGAGATGCAACGTCTGACCATAGATTTGATGACCGGTTATTGTATACTCAGCCTTAGTGTATTTACGTTTCGATTAAAAATGTAGGGCCGCAGACTAAACTGAAAATAATGCCATGTCTACTGTATTCTGTAAGATAGTAAAAACACTATGAAATGTTTACGATGGCTGACTCTGGAGCTGAACTGTTTTGAATTTTTCATACAATTTGGATTAGGTAATGGCCGTTAGACGAAAAGCTTTTTTTGTCGTTTTCAGTAACATGTGTTACAATTATGTGTATTAAAGTGTATACATCTAGGTACTAAAGGAGGTCAATTCAACTTAAAATCAAACAAATTCAAATAATGTCACAGTAAAAAAAAATTACATTAAAACCATTAAAATTAAAATACTTTTATTTCATTTTACAAACAATTATATACAAATATATTTAATACCTGATTATTTTAATATTTTATATCAATCTCTCATTCACTATTAACTTTTTTTATTTAATGAATTGCATATAGTATTTTTAATGAATAAAGCCTTTGTCACTTTATATATAAATTAGGGAGTCTTGTGCAGTCACACAAGTGTTCCTGACATGTATGTGGGTGCCGCCGAAGGTTCCTAATACAAGATGAGCGATGATGTCGTCACTCATTTGCTTGCAATTAACAGAGTGAGCACAGATGTTGGAATCATAGAAGTCACAAAGTCGCGTGACGTACCCCCCTCTCATTTCAGCTCATAACCGAATATCCCACTGGACTGCAGTCTAATATCATTTTGCGTTTATATCTTTAGGTACAGATACAGTGACCTACTATTGAACACTATAGATAGCATATCTATATTTTTATTTATTTGGTTTTGATGGATGCTCCGATGCAATAGCCACAATCTCGTGACCTCTGACTGTGACTTCATAATGACTGTAATTACATGTTACACTTTTCAAGGCAAGGGAGGTCAGCTATGGCTGGTGGGCGGTAGGTGGTGAGGGCTTGCGTTTATGTATCGCTTTCATAAAGTCCACGGTTAATTAGTGTCAAATTACAACGTCAATGTTTTTCCATCGTCTTCATAAACAATAATATTCCACATATTGGAGGTTTCAATGTTAGTCAACATGTTTTGCTATTTGAGAATCTCAGATTTCAAATTTGCTAAAATATTGCTTTTATTTATTGAAATAATAGCTGGGTTATAAATAACTTACCAAAGCTAGATCAGGTAAGTAGCAGGTTAATAAATGTTAACTTCTAGCAATGAAAAACGTACTCGCACATATTCTACATAATATAAAATTGAGTATGCAATGAATTCTCATTGAAATCGTTTAAAAGTTCGACAATGTATTCGTGAAAAGTTCCATAAGTTTACGGGTTTTCCGTAATGGCGTGTTCACTAGAGTTCTTAAATCGTGAGTGCCGTAATTCAAGTCAGGATTTAAGTGGGAAGAAAGTTTCAGTGGGACAACAAAGGGTACCTTTCTGTCCTTTTAGTAATTTATATGCGACCGTGGATACCCGTGCTGGTCGCTGGTCCCCCAGGAGTCGCGTGTCCGTCAGTCCCACCTGACAGTACCCGAATCGAGTCCGACAATTTTTAACTTGACTTTAACGGTTTGTTTGCCGTCTGTCGCTGTAAATTGTGCACTTTATGTGTAAACGTCTAGTAAACTGGGCTACTTTTGTTTGTTATTAATATAAATAATATTATAAATATTTGGTGGTAGTAGTTCGATACAATATTTTTAAGACTTTGAAAGAACTGAAACACGTAAACTCCTAGAACAAGAATATTTAGTTTTTAGTTCCGATTTTTAGTGTCAAAAACAACACGCAACACGTGTTTGATTATTTTAATGAAAGGAGTATTCCTACAAAAAAATAAGTTTCTGACATGTTTGGAATATTATAGTAATTTTAGATGAAATTTGATACCCATTTTAGACCAAGTAGAAAGTGAATTTTCAAAATTCTTACAACAGAAAAATACACTTACTTAAGTACTATACGAAGAATAAAAACAAATTATTGATTAGGCAAACCTGGATTTTTAACATTAAAAATTCACTGTTTATTTAACACTCAGCTAAAAAATAACATATTTTATTTTAGACTTTATCGATAAAAGCATAGTTGATAATAACCTCGTAACAAAATTACGTTATCTATTCGTATATTATCAGCAATATCTCAACATTTTAATCAAGGAAGGTAATGAGAAAAAAATACTGTCACCGATCACGAATGGTCTGGGGAAAACTTGGCTAGTAATATTTCCACACGAATGAATTTATAATAATTGTGTGTCAGATCGGATAATTATTATGCTACCTATATTCATATAATAAATAAGAGAAATAAGGAGTCTATATATAGATATTTCCAAGTATTTAATTTTATGTGATAGTTTACACACCCTAGGAAAAACTTCATAAATAAACTCTACAAATTACTTATATACGTGGATAGCACTTAAAGTTTTTAGATGCTGGTAAGAAAAGCAGCCGATGTAAAATGTCGATGCCGATGAAATTTCGAATTAGGAACTTATCTATAATGTGTATTAAATTCATAATATGTAATTTGTTTTTACAAATTGATAGCAATTTTAAAGTGTTTGTCACGCGTCAAGATATATTTGACTAGAGAAAATGATACATTTTGAGGCTCGACAGACACTTTTAAAATTGCTGTCAATTTGTAAAAACAAATGACATATAACTTTCAGTGTGCCCCTTGTACAACGTAACAAATACGAGTACTTAGTTCACCAGTTTTTGACGTAACATCTAATAAATTTCACTAGAAAATGTAGGTATTTACATGACGCTCCCCTCTCGTAATCAACTCCGCTTCATCAGCGCCGGCGCTGGCATGGTAACCGATACGCTCATCAAATAGAACATATTTACGCTCGCTGACGATACGAGAGACACCTGACATCAGACACATTCTTAATTTCATGGATCGCTTACTCTATCTAGCTGATATACCTACTGTTTTGAAATGTGTGGACAACTACTAAACTATGTAACAACTTTATGTGCTATTAACAACTTCTAGCAATTATAATTTAAATTAACTTTCGACCGAAAAAGGAAGGGGTGGTTCGACGTGTCTGGATATATATATGTGCCTGTACATCTGTGCGTCTGCCTGTGGCTTCGTAGCTCTAAGGACCGATTTCGATGTGTTTTGTTTTGTTTGAAAGCTGGCCTATGTCTCAGGAAAATCGGTTCAGCCGAAGTATAAGACATTTCCTGACAAGTAGGTACGTTAATGCTATATTAAATAAAAACACTGTATTTTCAACAACTGCATTTTAATACATTTAACTCTGTTTTAGTTACATACTGCGTAATACATGATTTTACAATAAAGGAACACAACTTGACCCTACGATTGAAGTTCACCATAATGTCCAGCAGCGGGGCCGACAGGGATACTGATTGTTATCCGATACACATTAGGTTAGTATTTCTACGAAACTGCGTGCCTTAAAACAAGTCCTTGCATGTCGCGAATGTCTTATGCACCTATATTTTTGGGATCGCTAACAGAAAATTATCAGAAAACTAGAGGCTCAAGACATATGAGCAACTTCTAATGGTCAGATCGATTTAAAATTTGGTCCTGTTACTTCATCAACATTGCAACGACTTGGTAACCTTATAGCAGAATCAGGTTCCGATGGGCCAGCATTTTAATATATCGTGTTTGGGCTCATTTGGCCCCATGAAAGTGTTACAGATAGATCTATCAGGGTCTGATGATGGAGGAAGATGATGTTTTACAATTTTTTTTATTTACTTTATGTTTCACTGATATCTTAGTTTTAGGGTCAATGTTGCATGCTTTGCATTATTAGCTATACATGCGGTTCTAATAATTATTTACTGTAAAACTTTTATACCATGATAAAAGCAAATAAAAAATGATTATTCTATTCTATTCTTTTTGCGACTATTTGGTTGCTATTTTAGAAATTGAATCTTTATTAAATAGACTTGACAGAGTTAAATACTTTTTTACTCCTCTTGCTCAAAAAGTGCGTCATTGTTGCGTACCAGAGACGAGACTACTAGATCCCCCCCACCGGTGGCGAGGTCGGAGGTTTTTTCGTTATCTCTGTGTTTTTCGCTTATAAATATTAGAAATGTCGAGTAAATCCGTAGAATCTGTGATTAGTGAGTTTACTAAAACTATTAGCTCAATGGAAAATAGAATTACGTCATTGGAAAAAACGATAATGGATCAAAATCAGCTGATTATAAAATTGATTCGTCACAATGAAGATTCCAGTGGACCGGTGATACCCATAAAAATTACTGATGATGTGGGTAATTCTGTTACAAAAGTTGCCCAGCGGCCAATACGCGATGCCCGCGCTCGTGCGACTACGGCAATCTCCGTAGGCAATCGTAAGAAGGGAAACCGCAAAGCTTCGCCGGCTCTGCCGACTGCTGTGACTATCCGTACGGAGATGCCCGAGCCCGAGCCGACTACGTCGTTGAGTCATAGTGCGCCTCCGACTCCGAGTGCCGCGCCGACTATACAACTAGATTTTGTAAACAAACCAGCGCCCTCGGAGAATGAGATTCAAGCTCAATATAACACCAATGACAATGCCGGTGAATGGATTGAAGTTAAGCAACGTCGTCGATCGCTCCATGCTCCTAATAATGTAACCCGCGGTACAGCTGCCCCGGGATCTACCGTGTGTGCATTATCAGCTGCGGAGCGTAAATCGTATCTACATCTATACTATGTGCAGATTGGAACAACAGTAGAACAGGTTACGGCACATCTAGGTAACATTTGTCCTAATGATACCTGTTCAGTTGAAACTTTAAAACCGCGGGGCGATTACGCGTCCTTTAAGTTAACTGTCCCAACAAAAAATGTGGATATGTATCTGAAACCTGAACACTGGGCCCAAGACGTTTGCATTAAGCCCTGGCGAAATGGATTTCGCAAGCCGCAGCAGCAAGCGACCACATAGTACCCAGTATAAATACTATACTTTATTCTATCAGAATGTCAGGGGACTTCGCTCCAAATTAGACACTTGCAAGAATTCCATATTACTCGATAAATCTGATCTATATGCGTTCACTGAAACTTTCTTGACGAGTAGTGTGCATGATGCGGAAGTGTTCCCCCCGGGGTACACAGTACTACGCAGGGACCGCGCCGGCGACGCAGGATGGGGCGGAGTGCTACTGGCAGTTCGTGATCAGTATGCAGTTAAACAGGTGCTGGACATTGACGGGTACTCGGATGATACTGAATTAGTTATAGGCATAATCTCACTTAAATATAATAAAATTATATGTTGTGTCGTATATATTCCACCTAACTCAAGTGATGAAAAATATATCAATATGTTTAATCTTCTGGAAAATGTAACTTCTAAATACAATAAATTAAAATGCATCATAATAGGAGATTTCAATCTGAATTCGTGCAGTCAAAACGTTATTATGCATTATAATTGTTTGTTGTCATATTGTAGTATAAAACAATATAATAATATCAGTAACCAATATGGAAATATGCTCGATCTAGTGTTGAGCGATTTGGGCGATGAGGCGATTGAGGTGAATGATACAGATCCTGTGGTACCCTTGGACACACACCACCCCGCGCTCTCGGTGAGCGTGCGGTGCGTGCGACCGTCGCGTCCGTCGCGAACTTACGCTCCGCCGCCGCCGCTCCGGCCGGTACATAGCGATCAACAATTACCAGAATTTAATTTTTATAAGGCAGATTTTTTGACTCTATATAATGAAATAATCAATATTAATTGGGATGAACTTTTTTTAATTTCTGACGTAGACAAGGCTGTTGAATTATTTTATAATAAGTTATTTGATTGTTTTAAACACGCTATACCTGTCAAAAATAGATTTTCCAGTAATATGAAATATAATTATCCGATTTGGTTTACCACAGAAATAATTCATGTTTTGAAAAATAAGTATTTTCATTTAAAAAAATATAAACAACATAAGTTAGAGTTTAATAGAGAACTGTTTAAATATTATAGACAGCAAGCTAAAGACCTCATTGATTCGGCATACAGTAATTATATTAAACGAACAGAGATGAATATAAAGAATGATCCGAAATCTTTTTGGAAGTTTGTTAAGGAGCAGCAGGGTTCAAGGACTACCTGCACTGAATTTCAGTATGACGGTAAAACTGTATCAGGTTTAGAGGCGGCGAACGCTTTTGCAACTTATTTTAAATCCGTTTTTTTGCCTAATAACCCCGTTTTATCTACGTTAGACGCTGAACGTGATTCCGCTAGCTCTATGTGCTCCCCAAGAGTAGCGGTGGACTTCATTGACTCGACTGATCTAGAAATAGCAATTCGCAAGCTGAAAACTCAATCAGCCATTGGTCCGGATGGAGTCCCTTCATTTGTTATTAAAGACTGTAAATCAGTTTTTATAAAGCCACTACTTTATTTATATAACTTGGCAGTATCTACGGCTAAGTATCCAAGGATTTGGAAAATCTCTCGCGTGTCACCTATTCCTAAGGGAGGCTCTCGGTCAAACATCGAAAACTATAGGCCTATAGCTGTTTTGTCGGCCTTTGGCAAGGTATTCGAGTCGATACTTAATCGATACATCACCAGACAGGTTCGAACCCAATTGGCGGATTGTCAGCACGGCTTTCGATCAGGTAAGTCGACTGTTACAAACCACGTTAACTTTGTGGAATACGCGGTCGCTGAGATGGAGCGAAGTAAGCAAGTAGACGCAGCCTACTTCGACTTCAAAAAAGCGTTCGACCGAGTCCACAATGACGTATTATTGATGAAGTTTGCTGCATTTGGTTTTACGCCTAAACTCCTCAAACTATTTTCTAGTTATTTTACTGATCGATTTCAGTATGTCCAACTACATGGCTTCCAATCTGACAATTATTTGACCTGTTCTGGTGTAAGCCAGGGAAGTACGCTAGGACCAACACAGTTCCTCATCATGATAAATGACCTGCCCGGGGTCGTCAAGACGGCGGAATGCTATATGTTTGCCGATTACTTAAAACTGTGCCTGGGGATAGGTGACTCGACAGACTGCGAGGCGCTGCAGGCCGACATAGACAGTGTGGTACTATGGGGCGAACACAACCACCTGGAGTTTAACACTTCAAAGTGTAAAATTATTTCATTTACCAGATCGCGCGCACCCATCCAACACAACTACCATATGTCAAACGTCGGGCTGCAGCGTGTTACGGAAATTGTAGACCTTGGTGTTACCTTGGATACTAAACTGACTTTTAATACTCACATATTGAATATATGCAAAAAATCGTTTCAATCTCTGGGCTTCGTCTTGCGCCAGTCTTCTAGGTTACAAGATAGAAATGCTATATGCACACTCTATTTTGCTTTTGTACGGAGTAGATTGGAGTATAATTCGGTGATTTGGGACCCGCATGAGCATAAGTACAAAATTATGTTGGAAAGAGTACAGCGTAAATTTGCTCGCTTCTTATACAGAAAACTTTACGGATATTACCCTTATTTATATCCATCTCTGTTCGTTGCCGGAATGGTAGGTATTAATACTCTGGAGTTGAGGCGAAAGTGTGCGCTCTTATCTCATTATTACCTGCTACTCAATGGCAAAATAGATAACCCGAGTGCTTTGGCTCGGTGCGCATTGTTTACGCCGGTCCGGCAGCAGCGGCTGTGTGCGTTCCGTATGTTCATGACACCGTCCACACTAACACAAACCGCACAATATGCTCCCACTGCACAGGCCTTGCGCCTACTCAACGCTCTGATCGCACAACAATCTGAAGTGGACATATTTCACATCAAATTTAAAAGCTTTCTGAATGTGTGTATTCTATTTTTAAGTTAATGTTATAAAATGTTTCGTAAGTTTATTTTACCATGATAATTATTATAAATATGTAGTAGGTATATAATAAGTAGTTAAGTAGATACTGTTGTTTTTGGCTTGCTTCGCGTGTTGGACTTTCTGTAAGCGTGGCAAGCATCTGATTATAAATAAATAAATAAATAAATAAATAAACAGAGCGGGACTAAAATAACATTTCATAGTCTAGGGGATAAAGATAATTTATTTTTAATCTTTGTCTGTTACCAACGAGCTTTATATTTTTTGGATTGAGGATATTAAATGCAGAAATGATCACGGCGATAAAACCCCTTACGACTCGGTTTTTATTCACTCCCTCTTATACAATGGGTCTTTTTAGCCCCTTGTGTTAACAATCTACAATTTCTTGTACAACTAAGAATATGTTAGCTATATAGATAATAACTATAATGATTAATTTTGGAATGATTTAATTTTGAAGCGATTTAATCTATAAATTCCATTCAGTCACAAAATATTTGATTATCACTGAAGCAAAAACTGTTATCGCAGAAAAAGTTCTGGAATAGAAATATTGAAATTCTTGTCATATAAGGAGGATTTTCTTGCAGATAATCAAAAGAAAGCGAATGTATATCGTAACGGTTATCCGTCCAATCGACGGGATCGTTCGCGAAATAGACATTAAGATAATCACTGGGAGGAATGAAATCACAATAGGATCGGATGTAGAAAGGTAAATACAAGGTCGACGATAACCACACAGAGAATACATGAATAGTACGGAATCTTGCATGAAGACTAAAATTAGATCCACGGCACAGGGTATCCTAGTGAGGGGTATGTGAGTAGTAGGGATAGTGGGCTTTTATGTAATATCTATATATTTATATAGCCTGATTAGTACCGATGTTAACAAAAATAATTATTGTTAAACATACTTTTATCATAAAAATGTAACTAATTGCTTAAGCTTTAATGTAATGTAGGTACACATTATTTTGGAAAATAAACTATTTATTTTTATTTTAAATTCTAGAACTCGTCTCTAGACTATACGATGTTACAACCTTTTCAGGTCATTTATTTATTAATTATCCAGATTAAAGCTGCCCCATTTGGCGGCCGTCAGCATGCAGTTACTGTAAGTCACAGCAGATTTTGTATGTTGATATGATTCACGGGGAGATAGGCGTCGTCAGCGTTGGAACGCAACCTAAGTATCTAGAGAAGAAAAACACGAACAAACTCAGAATAGGGACTACGTCAAGCACGAGTAGGAAATGAAATTAGTGGCAGTCTCCTGCAACCAAACTGGCTCCACACGTATCGACATGTCGCTCCGGCGGATTCAGCCAGTGAGGTCGAGAGGGTGGTGTAGGCTTTGGGCAATCCTACGTTTCCTTAAGTCGTCCCAGGTGACACATGGGATGACTTATTCCAGTCTGTGGAGAGTGTTCTAAATGCTCTATGCACTTAATGTTTAAATCGTCTGCCAAAGATGCCAAGACCAATATATATGATAGTTATTCCGTAGCTGTACCTATACATTTAATTGCATGCAGGTGGCGATTGTTGCTAAGTTTATAAAAACCAATTGTGACTGCAATCACGTGCAGTGCCACTGAATGATAGCTCTAAATATATAAAGGTCCCAACCTTATACATTCAATCAATGATAAGATAAAATTACTGTATTGTTTTGATGAAACACAAACCCTACGCCTTTCTACTGTGATACACCGTCGGGAAAAACGCTAACGTAAACCGAGAGGAATAAAGACTGGCAACAATTTATTTATATGACGCTTCGGGGAGGAGTTATCCACAGAGCCGGGGAAAGAACGAGGTGAAATCAAGTTGATGCGTAGCGAAACACGAATGAGAAAATAGACTTGTATCTTATGAAGGTAATCAGGGATTATCGTAGAGCGCTACTTTGTTTAAGTCTGTGCGGGTAGCTTTTTTATATAATATATCAATACTAATTCAGTAGAGTTTTAATTTTTACGAAGAATTTGCCTTTTTTATTATTTATTTTTGGATAACAAGTTTTTAAAGGAAATGGACTCTTAATCCAAGGAAGCTGGGACCAGAAAACCTTACTATCCTATATATATCCTATATTGCTGGGTACAAAATGATATTTGCAATAATATTCCCTAACATAGTATCCATTTTATTATCTCCATATAATTAGATTTAATTAGAGTGAGAAAATATTTAGTAGTTAACCTACTAAATATTTTTTTAAATGGCGACACACGTTCTAATTTTAGTAGAACATTTGCTTAATTTATAATAATTAATGACTAAAATAAAACATTATATATGCACATTTGAAAATCTTAATATTATAGGCCTATCAAATAAAAACAAAGTTATAATGTAAGGTCGACGTGGCCCAGAAACCAAGAACTCCTTTTGAAAGGGAAATGGGCTTGAAATCCTGAGTAGCTGGGCCCAGAAAACCATACAGATAATGTTATCCATGTAACCAAATATCATTCTTGGAGAGTAACTGCATAGAATCTAAAGATATATTTTATGATAACGAATAGTATGTGTATGTCTATGTATGCAAGTTCATTTTTCATTAGCTATCGTAACTCAAAATATTGTTAGGCTTACTGTGCACTACATAACATAACATACCATTACGCTCGGGGTAGGCAGAGGTATACCCAAGACTCAGTCCCATAGTAGGTAGGTACACCCATATTTCGCGAGTATGTTATTGGTCCCATATAATAAGGGGCAAGCCTATCTTAACTCCAGGCTGTCATTGAGATTATTAAATGGGAAAATTAGAATAACACTTTGCCTGACCTGCGGATCGAACCCGGGACCTCATAATCGGCAGTAGAGCTTGCGACCACTACGCTACCGAAGCAGTCTTTAAATTTAGTTATTTCATGAAAAAATATCCAACAACTTAGAACAACAACAACAACAACCTAGTGATGTTGATTTTTGGTTCATCTTTGGCATTCACATCTATACCTAGTCAACACATAATATTACTATGAAGTCAATGAAAACGGTCAGTTGTATGCAGTGCATTGCAGTCACGGATTAAGCAACGAAACTGGAAATATCAACGGATTGCCACCAGATATACATCGAGCATCAGCGAACTGTCAGCGTTAACATACGGATTTGTGGGGATCGGGGATATTAAACACGGCTGGCGTCAGTCGATGCAATGCGCGTCAAATACAACTAGGGTGGCCCTAGTTCATGGTATTTAGGGACTTTTCATTGTTTTGAACCCATCATTTTTTCAGTATTATTACATAATTCAATAAATAGAAAAGTCTTTTATTTCTTACCAGCTAACCTAAATCATGCATATTTGAATTAACACTATAACTGAATATACGACACCTAATAATTAGGGATTTGATGCAATCCTCTGAAAAATTTACCAAATCGATGTACCGCATTCCTCTGTGTCCTCTAAATACTTATTATAAACTTATTCGATATGTTCCTATCATTTTATTTTCTTCAATAAACTCGCACATTTTCTTGTAGTGAACGTCTAAATTGCACGAGTAATTATTTATAAAAGAAAATAAAGTAGAGACTTAGTAGAGACTTAGTTCATGTCATCTTCAAAATATCAGAATATTTACATTACATTTATTGACTTGGTTAATAAACAGAGGAAACAGGGGATAGGGGAATACCAAACACTGATTTCGTACAATTCTGAAAGGATTGTGTCAAAAGAGTTGTTGGTTTTCGCTCTGACCTTACATTATAATTTTGATTTTATTTGATGGGCCTAATAAAACAATTTTAAAATGTACACTAATAATATTTTTTTAGTTTCGCAATTTTTAGGGTTCCGTACCCAAAAAGGAAAAAGAAACCCTTATAGGACCACTTTGTTGTCCTTCTGCCTGTCTGTCTGACTGACTGTCCGTCATTGTATGGTTTTCTGAGCCCAGTTTCCTTGAATTTCAAGCCTCTTTTCTTAACGTTAGCGTATCCTCTTAGCTCTCAGTTGCCACGGTGGCACAGTGAGGTTTTACGTAGGACTTTATTTCGAAGTTCTAGGGAAAGCAAGCACCGCAATCTGCTAAAAATAGGAACACTTATTATAATTGTCACACTATTATGATTATTATGCAATTTTTTGAGATTACTTGTAAAAAAGTTGTTATGGTGAAAAAGTTTATCATCATCATCATCTCAGCCATTGATAATCCACTACTGAACATAGGCCTCCCTCATATAGTCGGGTTTGGCCAATACTCGACACGCATGGCTGGCGCGTTGTTGATCGCATTTCGATGGATTTTTACAGAGGACGGTGCTGCCCGTCCCCTGGATCTGATAACCCTTATCCGGCTCTTACTGCAACCACGGGTAGAGAAGGTGGAGCACTATTCTAAAGCCGGTAACTCCACAGCTAAAAAGTTAAACATATAAATATATTAATGTTGGCAGACACTGCTATTACTGTGCTTCAGATTTTTACTATTAATATCCCCCGATATTTCTGAGCAGTTATGTACCAATATGTTCATGAAATTACTTTCATGAACTGATGGTAACCCTATACAAATCATCCGTTCGTGATAGCTTTGGATCTGTCAAATGTGATCTGGACAATGTTTCCAAACATATTTCACAATTTTTATTAAAAACAAACACTTTATGATAAGTAGGTACTTTAAGTCTACCTCGGTGGCGTTGTGGCCCCAGGCTCTACTGCCGATCATGAAGGGTTCAATCCCAAGGTATGCTGGAGTCTGGAACTGTGCCCGCTAGACGGAAATTGGCTCGCCCCCCGATAACCGACCTAAAAACATGTCTGACGAAGTGTTGGTGTACTGTGAAACTGGCTCCTGGGCACACCCAGGCCCTTCTTACCACTGGGCGCTCTGGGCACGTTCCCAGCGACTGGCGATTGCAAAGGGGCCCCAAATTTCCACCAATCTACCGATGTAACAAATAATTATTATTTATATTAATTATTTATATTAATTATTTATAAATAAATATTTATAAACTCCTAATAATCAATATCCACTATCTCATTTTGATCCTTATTATCTTAATCTTCTATTTTTAATGCACTCTTAGCAAACTGTTCCCGCATTCATGATAAAAAATTCGCCGCGCTCGCGCATTTACTGTTAACATTTTATAACTGTTAATGTTGCTCAAGTTGCTGTTATTTTGAGAGATTTCGTCACTTCTTTTCGTTTTTTTTTAATTTTGTTTAGCCCGGCCAAAATCTAGTTGACTAAAAGATTGCGTGTAGGTATATTTATGAAACCTTGGACACACCTCAAGACCAACAGGACTGACTAGCCGATAAATATGTGGTGCCACGTCGGTTGTAGGTCTATCAGACAGCTCTATGGTATTATATAAGCAAATGTTCATCGGATAAAAATTAAAATACTTATCATGTTATTGCTAGACCTCAGCGGTTATTGCAAGCGCTCGCACTTAAACAAATTGTAACGAAGCACACACCAGACGAAAATTTTATGCAAACTAGTTAAGAGTGTTCCTCATAGAAGAGAATGCAAATTAATTCTATTAAGATGAGCGCCCAGTATGCGCTTACGTAATTACATAGTACGGCATCGGGTAGGCTTTTATCGCGACTGTCCTCAAAGCTTTTAGAATGGAATATAAAAAAAAACTTCCCTGGCGTACCTACTTTAACTTTTACTCATAAATCTGTACGCTAACTAAACACATTGTATGTATGTATACCTATCGTCATTGGTACACCTACATAAAAGCGATTTTTTAAAGTGCTTTTCTACGAAGCTTCGGGCTACGACGTAGCAGTTGGCAGCGTAGCATCCTATGATTATAATAATAATATAATGATATAATAAATGTATGTGACGAGCATGGTGTATATATATACTATTAATAATATTATAATTCGTTTTATATGATATGTAGTGTTGTAGGAAGAAATAAAAGAGAAAAAAAAGGACGTCTGGTAGCAATTGGATGAATAGAGCTGAGGACAGGCTCAGTGGTGCAAAATAGGATAGGCCAGCAATGGACTTACACGGTGTGATGATTATGTTGAAGGTAGTGAAGTGGCTCTTGCAAGATTCCTCATTTTTTGGGACCTAGGAAAAATGCATTGACGCATACTCTTCTCAATCGAGGGAGTGGAAGGGGTTATGTGGGACTCTCCACACCGAAATCCGAAATACCGGATGTCCTGCGGGACGTCATGTGTCGGGGCTGCGGGCACGCCGAAGCACTCATCCGCAGCCATTGCAAGATTCCCCTACCGTTACCAAGTCCTTCTCGTCTTTTAAAACATTGGCTAGCCACTTACCGGCGTCAGAGCTCCCAAAAAGTCTGTCATACATAAATCTGTGAAAGAAGGCATTTCCATTAATTCTCAGCGCACCTTGACGAGGGTCGAAAGTTTAACGGATTATAACAAGTGGCAGCACTAACTGTCACGAGCAGACCTGGCCACGCCACGCCTCATGGCTTAATCGCCGAACTTTCCCCTGCGATTGGAGTTTTTGTGGAGTTGCGGTGGCTGTGTGCTTCCACTCGCACACCTAATTTATGCGTTAGCGAGTGAGTTCTGTGCGCCACTCTGTACTAGTTTGACTGTGTTCATACGCACACGTTACGTGACATTATTTATTTACCTTACCCACTTGTTTTAGTACCCTGCACACTACTATGCGATAAATTACGTATAGAGAATATAATATATAATAAAATTATGTATAATCTCCTTTCTTAATCTTATCCTTAAATATCAATTTGTAATGCCGCGAGATGTAGGCAGTAGACTCACGCTTCAAGTGTTGCAGAATTGACATAACATAGGACGATATGAGATGATATATAGAGACTTAGCCGAACAGGTTATCAAGGAATGTACAAAAGACGACCCACTGTACATACTATACATACCCCACCTAACTTTGCCTTGTAAGTTACAGCATACCTTTTTGATTTCTCTCTCTCTCTCTTCCTGTCTAGAGGGTATAACCCTCCCTGGCAGTGGGGTCAGCTTCCTTGGTTGTGTCTTCGACGATTATTTTCTAAGCACAATACTAATTTTAAATAATTTATTCAAATAGGTCCCAAGCAGACACTTTTGCAAGTCAACTATCTGTAATTTTTTGTTTTTTTTTTTTATGATAACGAGTGACAAAACGAGCAAATCAGGTGCCTGATGTTAAGCATCATGATTGCCCATATCAGACACAGTGCCACCCAGTGTTTTAAAAATCAAAATTCTGCGCGGCACTGCACTGCGCCTGTCACCCTGAGATATGAGTTGTTGAATCTCGTCATGCCCAGTAATTTCGCTGGTAACATTGCCCTTCAGACCGGAACACAGTAATGTTTGCACATTACTGCTTGGCGGATGAATAACTGGCAAAAGTGTGGTACTTCCCCAGGCGGCCCCCTGCAAAAGAGGCCTACCACTACAAAATAATGTGTATAATAATAATTGCTAAATAAAAAAAAAAAATCTGTATAATGTATAATATATAGATTATGTAATTTAATAACAAATTCTTATAAAAAAAAATCTAATTCAAACTCTTATTTCATTATTTGTCACAAGATGATACCTTTGCATGACAGTAAAGGTAAATAATAGTAATGAATCTCCAAAGTTACCTCCATCGCATAAGAAACTTGTAGGGTTCAATTGATAGTTTAAAATAGGTATAAGTAATTTGGATTTGTTTCGCTTTTTGTAATTTTTTGGGAGGTGTTGTTTAAAGTAAATTCTTAGGTTCTTGTTGATAGCGCTCAACGTGGTGTTACTATACAATAGTCCTCTCTCGCCCCTATTAGGTATTCAAGACATCGTTTAATCGAGCTGCACCACTCGGTTCTCGAGATCAACGCTTTAAAGAGAATTCGCAAAGCAAATCGTTCTACAGATATTGGCGGGAACACCCTTGGGGCTTGATTGCAGATAGAGTATTTTGTGAAATAATATTATCCGCCGTTTACAATGTAAATGAATCCTGGCCTGATCGCTGTGAAAGGATTTGGGGTGCTAGAGATAAACATTTCACTTAACAAGAAGATAAGTACCTATTATGCTCGACTTTAACTATTTTGTGGAAATATGATCTGTATAAAATATACTTACTGCGATTTCCTATCGAGTACAGGTAGTATGATGAGACAAATGTAATATGCTTAATTACCTATTAAGTACTATAAATATACGTTCCTAGGTTCAATAAAATAAGTTAAGACTGCAAGTTACCTCAGTTAACTTAAACTTAAGGGTGCGCATAATACTAGCTTTGGGCTTGAGCGGCACAGCACACTGCCATTCAAATTTTTATCTAAGATGCTTTGTTTAAAGTCGAATATTTTATATCACAGTTTAAGTTGATTGAAGGGTTGTGAGCTCTTTAACAAAATATTATGTTTTATAATAAGCCATCCACAAACAATTGAGTGGAAAATTATTCCATATTTCTTCATATCTTTGTAAAGCATTGGTTATTGTTAAATAAAAGTATTTGGTGCAACACAGACTCAGCTTAAATAATTATATGTTTTGTTAACTTTGTTATGTTAATGTTGTAAAAGGTGTATTAGGATTACCTAGTCACACCCCCCTAAATATTAACTTCCCATAAGTTGTCTTACCCATAAGGTGTGACTATCCATCAACCTAAAGAATCTGAAAAAGCCCATAAAAAATACCGATCAGCTGATCCATTTTGGATGGGAAGTCGAATTTTTTTCTTAAGAATTTCGCAAATCTTTATTTTGAAAGTTGTTCAGCTTGACGAGTAGTTAAATATTACTACACCTTTAAACACGATGTAGGTATAATAATATATTTCAATCCAAAATAGAAGTACTTTGGACTAAAATATGATAAAAATCCAAAATATAGGTATTTTCAAATATAACTCCAAATTATAAAACTATTTTAGACTAAAATATAATTAGGAACCTAGATAATAACTAGTGTCTTATTCCAAATAGCGTCATTAAATGTTGGATATATGCTCTGATTTCAAATAATTTAACTATTACGTTTGTGGGAAATTCATCGGTCGCCGCCCCTTTAAGAAAACGATGCGTATTTGCGAGATATTAAGGTGTATATATTATTCCGCAGTTATTATGCAGCTATGTATGTGTGTAGGACTATGTATAGTAGTTACAGTTCGCTAGGCGTTACTAATAGATTGTCTGATATTGTCCTGCCTATAATAAGTTCCTGCGTGTAACACTTGTGAAATAAAACAATGAAATATGTACATTGGTGGATGGGTTGACAATACGGACGCACGGTACCGGGGCCGGGAAGCAACTGCTTCTTTGAGTGGCGCTAACTCCAACTAACTCCAATTTGCAACATTGCATATTTCCGGCTCCGCGCCCCGTCACCGCTGTGTCCCTACACGTACTATTTATTTATTTTTTGTCCTAATTTAAAACATTGCCATCTATACTATACTGTGATAACTAAAACTGCATTGAAATCTTCAAAATCACTCCATATTCCTCGTTCACCAATGCGTTACTAGATGGCGCTGCTAAGATGTCCTGCACATAACGCCATCTACATAATATTCCACGCACTACAACGAAGGTACTTTTTTTGGACTTGCAGCAGCTATACTACCTAATTAGATCGTCGTACAGCCCATAGATGTCACTACTTATAAAAATGTTTTTAAAATTGCCCAAATCATAGAGCTACGAGCGTAGGGTTTAATATTGAAACATTTACCAAAGCCTCTTGAATAAAAACCCAAATTTTCATTATTTCGAAAGGTAAACCTAAAAGTGACCGGCTCAGTGGCGTCGTAGTCGCAAGTGCTACTGCCCCGGGATTTGATCTCCAGGTCAGGCGAAAAATGTTATTGGATTTTACGAGTTAGAATTTTGTTAATTTTTTTTAATTTTATTAAATTTTCTTGACAGGCTCGTTGGCTCAGATGGTAGTAACTGCTTTCTGTGCCGCAGGCCCCGGGTTCGATTCCCGGCCAGGTCAAACATTTGTGTGCATGAACGTGTCTGTTTGATCTGTGTTTGGGTGTTATATATAAGCTTAAATAAGTATGTATATCAGTCATCTGGCTACCATAATACAGGCTTCTAGCCTAGTTTGGGACCAGATGACCGTGTGTGGAAGTTGTCCCATATTTATTATATTATATTAATATTATTGATACTTAAATGAAATTATGAAACCGGAAAAAAATTTGACCTTATAATAAAACATACATTCACACCTTTTTCCCGAAGGGGTAGGCAGAGGTGTACCCAGGACTCAGTCCCATAGTAGATACACCCACATTTCGCCAGTATGTTATTGGTCCCATGTAATAGGGGGCGAGCCTATTGCCATCTACCGGGCACAGTTCCTTATATAAGATACATATATTAATAAACACTGTGTTGTACACCTAACATAGAACATAACAAGAAAATCTTAGACTTAGAGAGTTAATCTTAGACTAGACCAGTGGCGGTCTTATCACTCTAAGCGATTTCTTCCACATAAGAAGTAGAAGAATGTACCTACTTCTTCCTCCTTATAAATTAGGAACTCTTTGGGGATCTCTTATGTGTATTAAAAAGTGTGTGTCGAGCGTTGAAATGCATTTTGACTAAAGAAAATGATCAAATTGATACCAATTTGTAAAAAAACAAATGACATAAATTAAATACATCTTTCATCGGCAGCTTTTTCAGTGTAACCCCTGTATGTAGGTATCTAGGTATCTAAGTACTTATTTTTCAAGCAATTACTAACGTTATGCCTATAATCGATAGGTAGGTACTATCTTTTTTGATGAGGTTTATCTAAATGCCCACCATAAACACCACTCGCAATAATAACTAATCATAACCCTATCGAAATTCTTGCACACATTTTCCACCCCTTTTTCAAGATAGGCTGCGACCATCAGTCATCATTACCACCACTAAGTAGGCACAGTATAACCACGTGTATGTGTAATGTGTAGTCGCCCACGGCACACGCGATTCATATGCAAACTGCTCTGCCCTGACAAATTGCCCAATCATTTAAGATTTGACGGGAATGATAGGGATTTTTGTTTTTATAGGAGAGCTTTTGGGTGTCTGCTGAATTCATGTTACTTTCGAAATTTCTTAGCCAAAATTACATGTTAACTTTTTTAAATTAAGTGAACGAGTCGCGTACGATATTTCCATGAGGTTAAAAAGCGATAGGTGTCATCTAGAGATCGGTCCGTTACTATCGCAGTGCTAAAGTTTTATACAACAGTGCACTGCAGTAACTGTAGACACCCTGAGATATTGACATGATCGAGGAACTTATGGCAGAGCCTATACTTACTCTAAATCTAAATTGTTAATGGCCGATCCAGACCGGGACGCTTCAACGAATTATCGTCCTAACCGGGACGGCAGCGGCTGGCAGCGGCGCGGCGAGCACTTTCAGTGCCTATTAATTTTAGACTTTATCTAGATAACTAAAAGACCTGTATCGCTTGAAAAGCTCAAAAAGGGCTCGCGGCGCCGCGCTTGTCCTTTTCAGCCACTTGAGCTTTTCAAACGACACTGCTATTTTAGTTAGGTAGATCAAGTTTAATTTGCGAGCCTGCTGCGGACACCTCCGCCGGACTAGTCGCGTCGCTGCTGGCCTCTGCCGGCCTCTGCCGACCCAGTCTGAATCGGCCCTGATAATAAGTTCTTGGGTCTATAAATATGTAAAGTACTTAATTTCCAAGGGTCTCAGTATGCAATTGGAGTTCCGAGCGAATCATGGTATTATAGAAATTTATAAAAGTAAGAATAACTTAGACTGATATCAAAGCTCTACCCTACAAAAAGTTTTACTTAGGACAATGTTTACATTCGTAACCACCTGCCTCATTCAAATAAGTATAATTACCCGATAGAAAAACTAAGTGACCATCCTTTCTTCAATCTTAAGCTAATCACAAGTAATGTTTTGATACGCTCCAATTACGGATACATCTGCTCGGATTGCGTATCTATCCGTAACATCGGAGCATGACGGACGCACGGACGGATGGACAACCCTCTCGTGGGTGCCGGTTAACCGTTAAAATGAGTAATGACGGACTCTTCGCTGTGGTGGCCAACCTTTGGTATACCCCTAAAACAAGAATATTTAGTTTTTAGTTCCGATTTTTTTGTGTCAAAAACAACATGCACAGTGCACCGCCCTCCCGCCCGCAAAATTGCATGCAAAGAGGAAATGCTATTAGGTATTATTTTTGTTAGTGACACCATTCATATATCGACACGTCTTTCGCGTCTACACGACGCATCATCAGGAAATAGACTCTGACTCCGCTGTAAGGGCGACAAATGTTAGTACGAGGCCGCTGCTCGAGATGTTACCTCGCTGAACGCTGGACCCAGCTGGGCGTTTCTGGGGCGGTGCACTGTGCATGTTGTTTTTGACACTAAAAAATCGGAACTAAAACCTAAATATTCTTGTTCTAGGAGTTTGCAATGGAGTTCCGAAAAGTAAGGCCAAATTCAATCAATTAACCTTTGGTATGTATAATTTTTATAAAACTAAAATCAAGCAGCAGTAGATTTTTTAGGTATAATTTAGTGCTTGAAGATCCTAGGTCCTAGGACCGATATACCCTATACCAAGACTTCTACCACTAGTATACTGATAGCAATAAGAATCTATTATTAGTTATATATAGATGTTACGTATGATTATTATACCTTACAACAAATTCAACGGAATAGCTTATTTTACTGTGTTATAAATATTAAACACCATAAAATAATGAAGACTATCTAAGAACTATTATTTACTTAACACAATAAGTGTTTTCTTTTTTCAGAATTTATAATATTATTTAGAAGAAGGTAGTCTGTACAACCAAAGTTAAAGTTAAGCTGTTGAAACAAAGAACATCTATTCAAAAAGGTTGACAACACCCGTTTACTCAGCCGAAATGCACTTATTAAAATCCTTGTATAAATATGAAAAAAAATTGGTGATTATCATTTAATTTCATAGTTAGGGAACGCATATTGATTCTGATAGTTAAGGCGCGTGCGATGAGGCACCTGCTTCCGTCGATAGGGTTAAATCAATATTTGGACTAAAATATATTCGGGCTCGCTGTCTTTGCCTTTTTATTCCCGATAGCTAATAATATGCTGGTTATGATAATGAAGATTGGTTAGAATCATAATAAACTTTACTCGGATGTGTTAATTTAATTATTGATTTGTTGAAATACCGACCTTAGGTTGTATAGGCTGCCTAATATTTATTTATTTATTATTTTACACCTAGGACATTTTTTGAAACCATTTTTGTATGCAATCCAAATTCATGAGAATTTGAAAACAGTAGGAAATAGGATAACCTATTTCCTAATATAATATTATAAACGCGAAAGTTTGTGAGGATGGATGGATAGATATCTGAACCGATTGGGCCGAAATTTGGTATGTGGATAGTTTAGACTCTAGAATAACACATACATTTTATCCCTACATACATGACTGCCTCGGTGGCGTAGTGGGCGCATGCTCGACTGCCAATCAAGAGGTCCCGGGTTCGATCCCCAGGTCAGGCATAGTGTTAAATATTGGATTTTTCCAATAGGAATTATCTCAATAACTGCCTGGAGTCTGGAACTGTGCCCGGTAGATGGCAATAGGCTCGCCCCCTATTACATGGGACCAATAACATACTGGCGAAATGTGGGTGTATCTACTATGGGACTGAGTCCTGGGTACACCTCTGCCTACCCCTTCGGGAAAAAGGCGTGAATGTATGTTACATAACATATGTTATGTTATGTTATTTTGTCCCGATATTCCCACGGGAACGAAGACTACGCGGGTTAAACCGCGGGGCACAGCTAGTTCATTATTAAGCTTAAAAAACTTAGGTTAGGTATAACCTAGGTAATTTTTTTATCGGTCATGAATCAGGGTCTTTTTCTCACATTATGTTGAGTTCACAATCATTTTCAACAATTCTATAACATGGAATTTATCAAGTTGCAACTAAGATGTTAGCCTTACAAAGGAAACATTTGATCAAGTCTCACGGATAACAATCAGAGTTCAAAGTAGCAAAGGCAAAAAATCAATAAAAGAAATTTTTATCTTAGATTGATTGGGTTAGCCTGAACCCCGATGCGACCGTTTTTGTACACTTTCACAAAAAACGAAATGTATCAGTGTTTATTTGTGACAATTTGCTTTGTCGGTTGGTCCCGATTTACATTTGAAAGGGTTTTTTTTTGAGCGAAGCAACCTGTAACGACACGGTGAATGATACAGGTAGGTAGGTTAGGGAACGTACCTATATGTATACTTCGCGCAAATGAAGTTGATATTTTTTATTTTAAAATAAAATATATAAAAAAATAATTCGTGTTTGTCATAATTATAATTAATTTTACCCTAAAATTACTTAACATCATCATTAACATCATCTCAGATGTTGGAAATCCACTGCTGTGCATAGGCCTCCACGTAGATTTCAATCTATTCCGGTTGTAAGCGGCTTGCATCCAGAGTGTCCCTGCGTTCTTAACTGGTCATCGGTTCACCTTGTGGGTGGACAGTGGACGACCTATTGCCATTCGAGAACCTGACAGCCCTTCGACCATCAGTTCTATGTGCTACAATAATTTCCTTGTTCGTGTTGTCTATGTCCTTTCCCGGGATCGAATCGACTAAAACTTTCTCTATACCAAATTTAATCTAAATCGGTTTAAGCGTGAAGAGGTAACAGACAGACACACTTTCGCATTTATAATATTAGTATGAATATGGATATTCAGTTCTTAAAATAATAATAATAATAATGGACAACTTCCACACACGGTCACGTGGTCCCAAACTAGGCTAGAAGCCTGTACTATGGTAACCAGATCACTGATATACATACTTATATACGCTTATAACACCCAGACACAGATCAAACAGACATGTTCATGCACACAAATGTTTGACCTGGCCGGGGATCGAACCCGGGCCCTGCGGCACAGAAAGCAGTGTTACTACCATCTGGGCCAACGAGGCTGTCACTACCATCTGGGCCAACGAATACTATCTCTCGTACTAATTACAGAGAGTTATTTGATAATGATGTGCCTACGTGAAAACAAATTTTTATACAACTGGGCTCTTGCTGTTAGGCAAAGTCAAAAAACTTTATAGCACAAACATATACATAAGCCTAACATCAAATGCTAATGTTAGCCAATTGTTTTTATGTGATAATTAACACATTTCAAAGTATCAAAATTATGTTAGTCCCAATGATCCAGCAAGATGGGGAAGCATCCCGTCGATTCCTGACGACCCGTTTCGGAGCTGGGATAATAAATATAATCGATCAATCTGAGCTCGTCACTGGAGGACCGCACACTGCAGGCAGGGCCTGTCTCGAGCCGGTCACATTACTGTCAGCATTTGGACGACTCTATTCGATTAACGCTTGCCAATTAACAGAGCAATGGTCCGCCGATGTTGGTCATGTTATTTGTTTTATGGTTTTTGAAATCTTGCTATTTTGAAAGCTTTTTACACGACTATAGCAAAACCAATAAACTGATCAAATGCGAATGGGGCTCGCATATGAAGGGTTCGTACCCACCATGTACCTGTAACTTACCTATTTATAGGTGTCACCTTATAACAAATAAAATTCTTATTACGTACTATTAGTCTAATTTGTATAAGAATTTATTGTTATTGCAGTAAAATTCTTATTAATATGACAATTTATTAGACATGTTGGTTGTATGCTGAGAGCACCTTTAATTATAAACTTGTTTATTATTTGTTGTTATAGCAGCAATAGAAATACATATATCGTGAAAATTACAAGCGTCTAGCCTTACGGTTTACGCGATAGAGTCCTCTGTCAGACGGACAGAAGGACGGATGGTCGGCGCGGCGGAGGCTAGTGCTCTTTCGGCACCCTAAACGGGGGTACGGCACCCTAAAAAGGAAAAATTATACTTTTTTTCAGACTTTAGATGTATAGGTATGATTTTTTTCAGACTTTAGATGTATACTCGTGTGCCGATCATGCTGTCCCGTGTTCGATTCCCAGGTCAGGAAAAATGATATTTAGATTTTTGCTTGGCGATATGGGGCGAGCCTATGGCACTAGGCTATCATGGGACTTAACTGATACATAACTGGTGAAATGAGGGTGTACCTTAGTGCCTACTGTGGGACTGGGTCCTGGGCACATCTCTGCCTACTCCTTCGGGAAAAAGGCGTGATTGTATGTTTTGTCGTGAGCAGTTGAAAAAATTAAGCTCTACAAGTGTCTTGTGCGTTCTTGTTGTAAAGGATCTTTCCAAACGCGCGATAGGCTCATTACTGTTTATCTTTATTGATGTATTAAGAACAGATTAAGACGCAGACCTTTTTAATAAAAAAAAATGTGCAGAAGTGTCAAATTGTGACCTAGATATTTGAATAAATCTTTTTGAGTTTGAGTTTCCAATTATCAGAGAGATAAAAATAACCCGAACACTATCGTGTTAGTTAATTCTCTATCAAATGAAATTTATCGACTGACAATGACATCAAGCCATTGTAACCCTTACAAGCGATGCAATTGGCCGTAATACAGATAAATCAATTGGCATAATACGATATAAAATACAGCCCTAGTTGTGCATAACACTTGCAATCGGATTATAGTTAGCTGCTCTATTGCTGTGCGTTTTAACTTCGAACTTTGCGACGACTATTCATTTAAGTAATAATATATATTTCCTTATTCTGCTTACTGTTCGACATTATAATTCTATAGGTATAATATAGTATATAACAGATACTACAAAGGCGTAAGTTCGTAACATAATATTTTTAATATTTTAGGGATTGAGCAAACTATAAAATAATATGAAAAGAAATATGAAAAAATATACATATACTTACATAATGCACCATGATCTTATTTTTCGTATGTTTTTTATTTTTTTATGTCTTTATTATAACACATTGAGTCACCGAACTCGACTACAAGCTTAGAAACGAGCATTATCATATATTTTGTTCTAATAAAGACCTATTCTATTTGATTGTACCTTCTATTATTGCTTGCCTACTGTAGTACAACTAGCAATCGCTAGCTTTCAAATGAAAGCCCACTAGATCGTGGCTTGGCGACAATACGAGGCAATCAGGAGTTATGATTTATAAATTTCCTTGTTATGAAATCGTTTGCAATAGTCTAGCTCCAGTGAATGCACTAGAACTATACTATTCATTAGAATATTATCTCAATATTCTACAGAGGAGTTTCAGTTTCAGTTTTCGTCAAACTACGCTTTCTATATTGTGGCCCAAAGGCATATTATTATTATGTTTTTTTTTTTAATACATACAACTACTAAACGACTGCCTCGGTGGCATAGTGGTCGCAAACGCCACTGCCGATCATTAAGTCCCGGGTTCGATCCCGAGGTCAGGCAAAAAGTGTTATTGGATTTTTCCATTAGAATTTTTCTTAATTTCTCAATTCCTGGAGTCTGGAACTGTATTCGGTAGATGTCAATAGACTCGCATCCTATTACATGGAATCTAAAAACATAAGCAAAATATGGGTATACCTTTTATGGGAATGGGTTCTGGGAGTAATGTAAGGGTGCGTCCAGATCTTGCGACTGCGCCGTTGCAGCAACAGATAACGAGCTGCTGCTTTTTTGACTGTATACTATCTACACATGAGTTACCCGGAATATTAACGTAACGTCGGAATGATATTATAAATATACCATAAGTCGTGGCAAGTTTCTTTATTAAAAAGAAAAACAATACTACTTCTATAGCTAATTACTGGTACGCTACTGTAGAATACTTTGAAAACCTTTCTATTAAACTACTTATATCAATTAATATTATACCATCTCTAAATGTATGTACCTAGGCACCTAGTGCTATAATGTAAAGTGATAATGCACTAAGTCATAATTCTATAATATCAGTGGTCGGTATAAAGTCCAGAGCAGGCACAGGGACGCAGGACCGCTCGTAAATCTAGCCCAGAGTAGGAGATAGCGCCCACATTGCGCTCAGGTGCTACCGTGAGCCTGATAGCTAACGTCTTTATTATTGAACCATTAATGCATGTTGGAAGTAAGTAGAAATATTTTGCGACTATTCCTCTACGAGGTCGACTCAGAAGTGATCAGTAGACGAACGAAACTTACCGACAAAGGCCAGCGGATTAGCAAGTTGAATTGGCAATGGGACCACAGGAACATACTGGATGCAAGCCGCTTACAACCGGACAAGATGGAAATCTGTGGGGAAGCTATGATGGAGGCTATGCACACACTCTTGTTGTGTTATCTGTATTCATTGTAAGTGTTGAAATAGTTGTTTTTTTTGTTGAAAGATAGTTTGGTGTCTCTAAACTTTGGACCACCAAGCAGAGTAAAAACCTGGTATGACATTTTTTTTAAGTATGACACATTTTCATTGAGGATGTTGCGTTATTGCAACGAAAGGAAATGACGCTTGTAACAGTTACCTCAATATATTCAGCGCGACAGAAGAGATTTATATAAAATCTCGTTGTACAAAATTAAAGATTGTTATATAAAAGTTTGTTTATGAACTTAGTCATTACATCCACCTCAAAAATCACGTGTAATAGCAAGTTAACAAAACATAATTACAGTCCCTCCGGAGGAAGAAACATCTGCTAATCCTCGTTGAGAATAAAAAAGTCAGTAATCATATCTGTCCATTCAAATCTTAAAATCGAAAGTTCTGCGGTCAGGTTAGTAAAAGTAAAACGTATATATCATGTAAAATTAACCATAATGATTACTGAAGGTACCTACTATTAGAAATCAGGAGCACACCAGCTGTTACGCATGAGCCCGTCTTTTTGTGGCCGTATTTTTTCAAATTTACATATCTTCCAACTAAAGAGATTTAACAAAGGTTGAAGCTAACGAGGGTTATTAGCAACCACAAAATGTGTATTGAGCCGCTTCTGATTGACAAAGGATAATGTAAAATGGTTTCGTAAAATGTTCCTCTCCTTTCACGTCTAATTTGTCCGTGATCAGCTAACGCGCAGGTTGGTAAAGGGAAGGTAATTTAAAAAATTAGCACCGTTGCACTTCGCATTTATATGGTAAAAGGCAGCACTTACTTCCAATAACCTACATATATTGTTAAAATTTGCTTATCAAATAATAAAAATAACCACGAAAAACGTTCGCTTTTCGTCAGTATCATTGCGTTTTTCTTATGTTTATGATAAAAAAAGGATAATTTAACGGCGCCTATGATCTACGAAAGATGGTCAGTAAGTGATGGATTTACTATCAAATTCCTTAGTCATTCTTTATTAAGGCAATGAAACGGATTTATAGCAGCCAAAGCGATTTTATGTCAAAGTGCAGTTCATTGCCACCCGACAATGTCTGTGAGACAATGTAATTTTATGCTCAAATGAGCCTCATTTGAAGTGGAACTCGCTCGGAAAATTTTGAATGGCGATTTTGGTGAGCCTCTGTACTCCGCGCCTTTGTCTTCAACTTGAATTGCAGTTATGCTTTATATAACAACAGAAGCGTAACCACTTTCCAGTCATCTTCTCATTTGAATGAGAAAAGGTGTCTGCTGTCGTCAGGTTTTGTAATAAATTATTGCAAATCCTGAACTTTCAAAATCGCTAACGTGCATGCCACAGCGCCACGCTTAAGCATGGATAAGAGATGCATAATATTTCTCGCTTGTTTATCCTTTTCTTTCGTCATTCTAAAAAAAAAAAACAAATGTGAAAGAAGTCCCGAGTTTCTCTTACTACAGAAGCTCTGTTTTCTAAGTAAAGAAGATGCCAAGTAAACAGTGTATGGAGCGTAGCACAAAAACACAATAAAGTGTTTATGCTCTCTATAAAACGCTCTCTGGCCAGAACTCATATTTTATGGGAAGCCGGTGAACCCAATTACACCTGAATGGTTCGTCATGATCAGAGATGTTTTGGGCTCCAATAAAAACTTTCAAGATTTATGCCCTGGCTAGAAAACGATCGCTCACATTCTTGATTAATATTGCCACTTATTTACATAATTTAGGCACTAATTAGGTAAACAGCGTATAATTAAACTTAAATTAATTAATTCAAATCGAAATAAACTTCTGTGAACCGAATAAAGTTCACATTCATTGAAATTAATATAATCGTCTTTCGAAAAACGTGTTTTATCAGATTTTCTTTTCATTTTAAACTTGTTATAAATTAGCATTCATGCATATTAAACCTTGGTATTGATTATAAAATACATAATTTGTTTTCTTCTGTAAACGATAATAAGAATCATAAAGATTCATAGAAAATAATAGCTAAAAGTTTTAATACCTACTTTAATAATATTGATATATGAATAATAAGGTGATTAGGGCTCATGTGCAGCTAAATGCCTGGAACGAGATGAGACTCAATCGAATCGAACCGAGCGCTTGTCAATCAATAAAACTGTGAGTGTTGTATCACTTTGCGATCAAGATAGACTGTTATGGATAAGGTAAAATCTTGGATAATTATTATAAAAACATTTATAATAATATAATTTGTTCATTTTAAATGTAACAATTCAACTGAAACCGTATTTCTTCGGTTATCTATCTGTAAGTAAGAGAAATTTATAATATATTTATTTATTAACTTCTGTCACTTTAACGATAATATTTTGTTTGAACGAACGAGAGATAACTACAAAGCCTTTGTGGCAAGTCACTCTAAATCAAAACTTGATAATAATCTTATGCAGCAGCCACACATTGCATAGGGAATATTTGCTCCAATTGCAATGTGGCTTGGAGTTATTGACCACAGTGATAACATTGGCGCCAAATTGAAAATATGCGCCCAATATGTATCCACCGCATTACAGTTTAGAAATGTATTTTACTCTACTCATTGTACACTAACATTAAATAATAGAACTTTGTGTTATTCCACACTATGATAGCGCTTGATAAACGTTACCATGGGCCCGTGATAAAAGTGACCAAGTCAATAATTTATAAGGCATACCAAGCAGAAACTCCGTAAAAATAAACATGAATGGCTGCCTTATTGGGGCTTGATTTAATGCTGCTAATAAAACAGTAACTAACCTTATATAAATTACTAAACAAATAAATAACATCAGCGGTCATCAGACGGGGGGATGGTTGCCTCGAACTTTACATTGTTTTGTTAACATTTTTTTGTGCTCTAGCCTCGATTTTGTTATTTCGTGATGTTTCTACCCAATACCCAATTCCCAAATACCCAATTCTTACTAATTTTCAGTCATTATCGACATTTTAACTATTTTTTAGGAAATTACTTAAGGGTCTTTAAGAATCAATTTTTCTTCAAGAGAAGAAAACAGAAGGTCCTTGAAGACAAGGACCTTCTGTTTTCTCGGTTCATCTAAAAAGATGGATCAGCCAGCGGTAGTGTAATTTATATGACATTGGCATATCTGTTTGATCTGTGTCTGGGCGTTATAAGTGCATATAAGTCAAAGACTTAATACTTTACTAACATATAAGTATGTATATCATAGTCTTCTGGTTTCCATAGTACAGGCTTATAGCCTAGCTTGGGACCAGATGACCGTATGTGGAAGTTTTCCCACATTATTATTATTATACCCTGCCTCGACTGCCTCGGTGGCATATTGGGCGCATGCTCGACTGCCAATCAAGAGGTCCCGGGTTCGATCCCCAGGTCAGGCATAGTGTTAATATTGGATTTTTCCATTAGGAATAATCTCAATAACTGCCTGGAGTCTGGAACTGTGCTCGGTAGATGGCAATAGGCTCGCCCCCTATTACATGGGACCAAATAACATACTGGCGAAATGTGGGTGTATCTACTATGGGACTGAGTCCTGGGTACACCTCTGCCTACCCCTTCGGGAAAAAGGCGTGAATGTATGTTATTTTATGTTATTTTTTTTTTATATCCATCTCTTAAGACGGATTGAAAAAACAGACGGTCTATATTGGTGAGAACAGGCCATGGATAATATTTTTAAAATTTTGCCTGTATGAAGAAACATCGATATTGTACTCGTAGCAAAAGTGATATTTCAAATTATATATAAGAATAGGTCTCTTCATGCCCATTAAAATACTTGCGGGAAATCAATGAGAGCCGACAACGTATCGTCCAACAAACAAGACAGTCTAAACAGCTAATGCAATTGAACAGAAGTCATCGATTTATTATTTTCACGTCGAAACAAAATTATTGAAAGCTTATTAACGGAGGCCACCTGAGGAGAGCGTTCATCAATCTCTGTGCCCTTACAAAGGACCCTAACAAAGAAATATGGGTCTTTATGCTTACTATACAAAGTAGGCAGTACCGTAACTTGAATGATGACAGACTTAAGTTTATTCTAGTTATTTTAACTAACAGTTTATAAACTTCATTATGTTATATAAAAACCGCATATTATTTTAAGAATATGAAATTAAGATAAATGTAATGCAATCCTTATTATAATTCTTAGGGTAAGATTTAGAGATAAAACTGTATTTTATAATTTATTCAAGTTGATAGACGAGTTTTCCCCCTGATTCTGGACTAATCCATACTGTTTCAACAGCTAACCGCTACTATGTTGAAGAGTTATTACTTCAATTTAATGACCACTCCATGATTAGACATTGGCTCTCCGTGCGTCTATGGCTTTATTACATAAATCTTAAATAATATGGCCGGGTAATAACAACGAAAATGTCTTAAGCACTAATGTTACGTTCATTAAAATGGGCGTATAATGTTTATTGGTACTTGGCATCGCGGATCTTTGTCCATTATAATTAAAAATAATTACGTTGGTTTTGCACTAAAAATATTTATTAAAATTCCTAAGGATTACGTTGTGCTTATTCACGCTTAAGAATATAGATAGATAGATACGCTCTTTGTTGGTATACCAAAAACAATAATTAACCTTACAATTAACATATCATCACACTTTTTTACCGAAGGGGTAGATGTACCCACATTTCGCAGGTAGCTCACAATTAAAATAATTTTTTAAGGCATACCTTGTACGCTTAGTGTAGGGCTCCATATCCATCCGTATCCAAAACGCTACCGCATCGGCAAATTTGTATGGGATGTCGAAATTTTCTTTTTGAGAAGTTCACAATTAGTTCTTTGGAAAGTGATTTAGTTTAACGAGTAACACCGTCTTAAGTATAACCAGACCTTTTTGTAACACCTTGTATTTTTATAGACTTAATACACACAATATACAGACATTTAATATCTCAGGGTGACAGGCGCAGCGCAGTGCAGCGCAGAATTTTGAATCTTGAATAGATAGGCATGGTGACAGATTTTAAAATCCCGTTTCTTAATGTAGGTACACGTCTAATATTACCGAAAAAAACATTTTTTCAGAATAAAATTATCTTTTACCGCAAATTCATGCATTTTTAACTTTCTAATTTAAAACGAGCGCGAAAACGCTCGTATGTGACATGGCAATCAATCAATCAATCACAATGTTTTCAATAATACTGGGTCGTTTTTTAGAATACTTTCAATATATATTTTTCACTAAAACCGTTTATTTTTTTATTCTGTTATAGTGTCATCATGCCTATTATAAAACACTGGGAGGCACTGTGTATTTTATGGGCAATCATGATGCTAACCATCAGGCACCTGCTTTGCTCGTCTTGTCCCTCACTATCGTATAAAAAATGGATGTATATACTCCTCACGTACTAGCACGCCCTACAAAGGCGTCGCGTCGCGCTTCGGGTGATACTACAAAGTGCCGCGTACTCCCAGTGTAGTTCTTAGTGAAAGGACTTTGGACTGTACTGTGTAGTGAAATATCCTTATTTCACTACACTGTACGTATAAGACATCAGTGTGAATGTCCACGTATAAGTGTTAACTAGTGCTAAGCCGTCTTGTGAATAAACATGATTCCTGTTACATCGTTTGTCTGTATTTAATGCTGCCCGTGCCCGTATCTCACTAGCCAGGCCACGAACCCTTTCTGACATAGAGCACCGTCCAATTGGAATCCACTAACCAGTTGGACGCTCCGCTCCAGAAAATCTAATAAGAAAAGTAAGAAGAGGTTGTTACAACTGGCGCCCAACTTCGCGGCCCTGGCTACGGAACCAAGAACGTGGGCACTACAGACAACGCCACTCAGAAGTCGACACCTGTGCACTAGAAGGAGCATCACCGCCTGGATCTCCGACGGTGGAAGCCAACTCGAGGAGAAAGCATTGCTGCGAGGTACTCCAATCGAGGGGGAGTCTAATAAGAACTCCCTGATAGTACGAGCTCCCGATACGCTGTTATTGCAGTATGGAAGAAAGAAGAAAAGAAGCCGCTACAAGGAAAAGTAGCAATGCATCGAGGTTCCAGTCCGATGACCGTGTGCTAGTCACCAGCCACTCTATGAGCAACGTCAACAGAGGCCTGAGTACCCTACTCAAACCAATTCTAGACAAGCTAGACATCATTCAACAACGTCGTGGATCCACACTTCATGGAGTGGGTCAAGCTAAAAACGACGATAGCATGCCGCCTTGGAGCATGCCACGCTTCCGCTTGAATGATTGGAAGCGACGAAGGAAATCTGACCGCACAGGGTTTCCCAGAAGTCAGCAGCGACGAAGGAAGGCTGACCGTACAGGGTTGCCCAGATACCAGCAGGAGCTGGAAATATAAAAAGAAGAACAGAAATTTCAAAAAGTAGGTATGCTACCTGTTCTGGCTCCTCGTCGGGTCGACTTCAGAGCCAGAGGGGGAGACTGTAGCATACCATTATTTTATAAATACATATTACGAGCAACCAAAGGGCATCAGAAAGCGTGTGCATCATTCGAGATGACCCAACGTAGGTAAAGCCCTTTTGTATATACGCGCTGCGCGGCCGCTTGGAATGCGCACATATGGTCACCAACGATGAAGCTTTGGGCGCGAACGAGGAAGCGTCCCCACGCCGCTCTTAGTATAAAAAGGCCCTCCAGGATCATCACGACACACAGTACCGAGTTGGCCCTCAACTCAGTAACTTGCCTTAGGCACTAACCGTCTGGCTATCCGACTGGTATGCTCTATGGGTTTGTACTGAGTGAGTGACCCTAACGGCTTACCGTGACGCTGTACGCGCTCTCCTGCAGCTGATCTGGACCATATAGCCGTTGGTGGATGCTAAACTCTGGTACGCCGCCGGTAACCGTGATGCTGTACGCGCTCTCCTGCAACTGATCGGAACCAGTATAGTAGTCGCTAGTGGAGGCCGTCCTCACGTACTAGCACGCCCGATAAAGGCGTCGCATCGCGCTTCGGGTGATACTACAAAGTGCCGCGTACCCCCAGTGTAGTTCTTAGTGAAAGGACTTTGGACTGTACTGTGTAGTGAAATAAGGACTGTACGTATAAGACATCAGTGTGAATGTCCACGTATAAATGTTAACTAGTGCTAAGCTGTTCCACTTGTGAATAAACGTGATTCCTGTAATAACGTTTGTCTGTTTCTTGATGCTGCCCACTCCCGTATCCCACTAGCCAGGCCACGAATCCTTTCTGACATAGAGCACCGTCCAATTGGAATCCACTAACCAGTTGGACGCTCCGCTTCAGAAAATCTAATAAGAAAAGTAAGAAGAGGTTGTTACACTACACAAATTTCATGAATGCCCATGTACATATATGGTGTAACGTTACGATGGTAGTAACGTACAATGTAGGTACCTACCTAAGTCCTACAAGTATTACCTAGGTAGATAATATAAACAAAAAAATAAAATTAACATTAAAAATTTATTTACAAACAAGATTACGAGTAGATAAAAAAAGAATCTAAAAAATTATTGAGGGAGGAGGTGTGAAGCCGGCAGCTGTTGCAGAGGGTTCCTTTGAGGACCGTAGGACGCCCCCCCCCCGGGCGCCGCCGACCGCAGATGTGACTTCAGGTCGGTGAGGTCCCCAGCTCGACGAAATACCACGAACAGGTATTGTGCACCTCCCCCTCGGTACGCCGTAATAATAGGGAGAGTCGGCGTACCTGAGTTCCTCTCGATGATTCAAGGGGAGGGCACAATTATATCTTCGCAGGTACCCCTCTGGAGGCCCCAAGGGACAGCGTTTCCTGGCTCCAAGTTGTCCAAGTTGTCAACCAAGTCAATAAAACAAGTTGTAGAAGGTTCAGACCGGACCGAGTATAGTTTCCGACTGAGCCTGACTACGATTAATCAGAATGAGAATCCGAATGAGAATCAGATTGAGACTCAGATTGAGAATCCGATTGAGAATCCGAATGAGAATCAGAAGGAGAATGACCAAAAGTATCCAGGACCCCGCTTTTTATCCAAATTTTCCCAGTTAAATTTCGAAACCCCAAATTTTGAATTTAGTTTTAAGAAAAGTACATGCAGCTAGTAAAAAATAATTAAAACTTTTTAACAAGGTATGTAACCTCTACAGACATCAAGTAAAAATAGTTGAAACCTTTGAGAAAGCTATTCAACCTCACAAAATTTAAAAAATATAACTAAGATTTAAAGACATTAGACAATTTGAATGTGTCAATTATAAACATGTCAGTCAAAATTGCAAAAATTAATAATGTAAACAAACCAAATTTTCAGTTATTTCAGCTAAAATCGATAGAATTATGAAGAGAAAACTAAGACGACATGCTTACAATTTTTTAGCGGACGATTTTCAAGCGAAATAATGACTAAAATACCAAAATACATCAAATGTTAATCAGCAAAGGATAATTCAGATAAAAAACATAAAAGTGTTCAAGAAAATAAGGTAATATTTACAGTATAGTATGTATAATATTACATTTCCCCAACAACCCCGGAAAATTTTTAACTCATTAAAAATTTTGAAGGTTAAGAATTCAAGCCTTACAATTTCACACACATCTTGCAGACTTCCTCATACACTCACTCACAGACATACGTAGGGGCTATGGTTCACATTCGATGACGCATACTCCAAAGGATGAATTCTGAACAATGACATAGGCTTATTTATTTAGATTAGGTGTAGTCAGCCGCACCTGTCCTGAAAACCCATATAAAGAAAAATATTTACAAGTTACACAGGCTTATTTAATGAGTTGTAGACCGCTCATACTTTAAGGCTTGTTTAACGAGTTGTAATCCGCTCACATATTTACAAATTTCAAGGTTTAAGTATAAGGGAAAAAGATATCCCATTAAACATTATAAAGATACGAGAGGCCTAGTATTAAGCCCTATAGATAAAGACATAGTAAGTCTAAATTCAAGTTACAAGTTTACAAGTCAAGATATAAAAAATAAAAACATGGTATTATAAAAATATGCCGAAAAGGTTTACAAGAATAAGTCAAATAATGAAAGAAAATATTTACAGCGAGGGCGCAATAATGTGAAAAGTTGTGTGAAAGTGTTGAAGAGTTTAAAATTTGTAGGTAAGCATGTCGAAGAATGTAGTGTTGAAGAATGTAGTGTTGAAGAATGTAGTGTTGAAGAATGTTTAAAGTTTGAAGTAGAGAGATTAAAAATAAAAGTAGATTAAGGAAATTTCAAACCAAGCAATTTAGAATAAAGATCAAAAGAGCAGAAAAAGAAAATTAAGTTCAAATAGAATAATTGTCAAAGGTATAGTTAATAAAATTAAAAGTCATTTAGAATTAAAAGTTAGACAAAATTAATAATAAAAAGTTCAAAAGTCGAAAAGTATTCGTAGAAGATTGGAGTGTCAAAGAGAAAATGATAATTTAAGAAAAGAGTATTGAAGTGTGTAATGAAGCCAAAAAGTGTATTGCCAAAAGGTGAGCCAAAGAGTGTGAATGTGGTGTACTTGTGCAAGTAGGTTTTAGAATTTTGAGGAAATATAGAGATTAGAGTACTAAAGTGTGTATGTAGAATAGAAAGCCAAAATGTTACCAAAGAATGTAGTCTGAGTGTAATACTAAAAGAAAGCCAAAATGTTGCCAAAGAATGTAGTAAGAATGTAATACTTGTGTAAGTATGGTTTTAGAATTTAGGGGTAAACAAAGTGTCCATAAGTCTTTGTTGAGTCGCAGGAGCATTAGTCAAACCAAAAGGCATAACAGTAAATCTATATGAACCTCTACCTGGTACATAGAAACCGGTCTTATCTCTATCATCAGGATGTAAAGGTATTTCCCAAAAGGCTTTAGCTATATCAATGCTAGATAGATATTTAGCATTTCTGAGATTATCTAGAATTTCAGACACAAAAGGAAGACTATACGCGTCTTTTCGAGTAATAGCATTTAACTTCCTACTATCGACACAAAATCGCCATTCTCCATTCTTTTTAGGAGTAATAAGAACTGGAGAAAGCCAAGGACTTTCGCACTTCTCTATAACCTTCAATTCAAGCATTTTATCGACTTCTTTGGTAAGCGCCTTTTGTTTTTCAGGAGAGAGTCGATAACATCTTTGCTTTATAGGTAAAGCATCACCGGTATCAATTTGATGACAAACTAAATTAGTACGACCCAATTCGCCCTTTTTCTCAAAAGAAATATCTCTAAAACGTTCTATAAATTCCTTAGCGATTTCTACTTGATCATTGGAGAGATGATCAAATGAAGCTATTCCCTTGTCTACGACTTCACATGTAGTAACGCCATTATTTGTAAGCTCAAATGAAAGTACTTTTGGTGTAATACCAAACTCTTTCCAAAAGTCCCAACCAAGTATCAAAGAAGGATAAATTTCAGGGAAAACATAAGCTTTGATTATACGAGTCTGATTATTAAATGTAATGGGTAAATTACAATACCCTGAAGACATGGATTTCTGTTTATTAGCTACCATAACTTGAACCGATGACTTGAATATTTGGAAGCCTAGCTTCTCAATATCTTTATGGGAATTATTCCCCAAGATTGTAATACAACTTCCACTATCCAAAAGTCCAGAAAAAGATTTATCATTAATAGAGATTTTTATAAAAGGTCTATTGACATCTTTTTCTTTATCATAGAATACTGAAGTGGTTTTGTAACAAAACATGAAATTTCGAATGGTATGTAACCATTTGTTCCAATCATCAATATCAAAATTGTTAGATTTTGAGATATTATTCAAGTCATCGCTATTTAGTTTTTTTGTTGAGTTGAAGAACATTTAGGACAGTCAGTAACTTTTACTCCTTTGAGACCACATTTAAAACAAATAAGAAATCTAGGTTCAGTACAAGTTCTCAGAGTATGACCAGAAACTCTACAACGATAGCAAACGATAGCATTTTCAGGCTGAGGTTGATTGTTTCTTTGAATAGCATTAGTACGTTTTAAGGTGACTGAAGGTTTATAATCGAATTCTGCTGCAACTGAACTGCCAGGTTGCGGTTCATGAAAATCTCTATTTCTTTGCGACGTCTGCTCGAATTTTTGGCAGGTTTTTATTAAAGAGTCGATTGAATTTACTTCTGTTAATGCAACATAAACAGAGTAGCAAGGTCTGATATTGTGTAACAGTATTTCAAGTTGTTCAGATTCACTAAGCTTCCTAGTTAGTCTTGCAAACATTCCAGACATTATTGATATATAGACTATAATGCTTTCAGACCTGCCTTGAGTTCTATTTCGAATGGCCTCATATAACTTATAGTCATAATCGTGAGCCCCGAAATCTTTTATAAGTAATAAATGGATATCACTCCAAGATAGATTAGGGTTCCTATTATTTTGAAACCTAAACCAGTGTAGAGCATCGTCATTGAATATTTCAAAGGCGTGTTTGACCAACATAGATTCTGGAATATTACGAGAGATCCTAAATTCTTCCAATTTTTGTAGAAATGTTCTAGGACAAGATTTTCCATCATAGGAAAATGATTTTAATTCCTTTAAGGAATTAGATGAAGTGCTAAATTTCTGCAGCAAGGTTAGAATTTGTGGAAGATCAGATATTTCAGTAGTTATCTGAGTACCAGAGTGATCCTTTTCGATATGTGCAGAAGTCACAGGAGAAGAGACTGCCTGAGTTTCTAAGAGTGGAGTTGGAGTGCAACTATCAAGAGGAGGCTCATGAATTTCTACATCATGTTGTATCTCTTCATGTTCCAAAGATTCAAGATTTAAGGATTCAAATCTTTTTTGCATTAAGTAGAAACGAGACCGAAGCTTTGAAGCTTCTGCAATGAAAGGTGGAATTGCAGAAATGCGTTCGAGTCTATGACTGAGATGGATAAAAAAAGATTCTAGTTTTTTAAGAGAACTTCTATCACCACGACCAAGTGAAGCTAGCTTATTCTCAACATAATCTAAAGTATTACCCGCCTGAACTAAGTCTGTTTCTAGAGGAATAGGTGAAACTTTAATATCCCCAGGAAGGACATGGGCTAGTTTGGCTATTTGCTCTTTAAGACAAGCAAGAGTCTCGCCCGGCTCTTCAGCCCTAATCATGACCTCATATTCAAGTTCAGCTTTGTTCAAAACGGAATACTTTATCTGTTGCGAGTCAGACATGATTGAAATTCAAGTTTAAGTCTATGAAAGGAAAATTCTAGCTCAAAACTATCCAAGACCCAAACCGAAACTAAATCTAGAAAACGAAAAGATTCTCAAAGACGAAGTTTAATAAATAGGTAGATATTACAAGATTTAAGTTAAAAGTCTAGATTTTTAAGGAGATTATGTCTCCTAAGTAAGATGTCAGTTCCAGGTCTAGCGCAATATAAAGTCAGTTCTAGTAAGAAATTAGGTCAAAGTCAGTAAGATAAGTTCAAGGTCAAAAGTTTAAGAATTAAAAGATTAAAGAATATAGATAGACTAGGTACAGAGAAAATGTACCCAGAAGATTAAGTAAGTTTAAGAGTATTCAACAATATGAAAATAAAATATCAAGCATAATATACACGCAAAAAATAAGTTCTTAAAACGCAAGAATAAAATATACAATTGACGTAATGCAAACGTAACGTAAAACGCAAAATCCCGTAATGGTGTACGTAGCGTAAGATAAAGAGACGCAAGATAAGGAGACGCAAGATAAGGAGACGCAAAATAACAAAAACGTAAGATAAAGAAACGTAAAACGCAGAAGACGCAAAACGTGCAAGGCGCAAAAACGCAAACGTACCTTTATATACCTTTTAATAAAAGATTTTATTAAAAGGTATATTTTTAAGGTTTAAAGATTTATGTAGTTTTATTTTTAAGTTTTAAAAGGCCTTTAAACAATTATTTAAGTGTTAAAGTAAATTAATTGTTAAGTTAAGGATTTTAACCTTTTAGAACTTCTTAAGGGTTAAAATAAATAGTTTTTAAAGTTTAGGTTCAAGTTGTTTTAAAGTAAAAAGTTAAAACCTAAGAGTGTAATTTTGTAGAATGTAGTGTTGAAGAATGTAAAGTCGAAGAGTGTAATGAAACCAAAAAAGTGTATAGCCAATGGGTGGGCCAAAGAGTGTGAGTGTGGTGTACTTATGTAAGTAAGTTTTTGAATTTTGAGGATTCAGGGGTGAGGTTCTACCTATTTGGGCGCCAAACTGTAACGTTACGATGGTAGTAACGTACAATGTAGGTACCTACCTAAGTCCTACAAGTATTACCTAGGTAGATAATATAAACAAAAAAATAAAATTAACATTAAAAATTTATTTACAAACAAGATTACGAGTAGATAAAAAAAGAATCTAAAAAATTATTGAGGGAGGAGGTGTGAAGCCGGCAGCTGTTGCAGAGGGTTCCTTTGAGGACCGTAGGACGCCCCCCCCCCCGGGCGCCGCCGACCGCAGATGTGACTTCAGGTCGGTGAGGTCCCCAGCTCGACGAAATACCACGAACAGGTATTGTGCACCTCCCCCTCGGTACGCCGTAATAATAGGGAGAGTCGGCGTACCTGAGTTCCTCTCGATGATTCAAGGGGAGGGCACAATTATATCTTCGCAGGTACCCCTCTGGAGGCCCCAAGGGACAGCGTTTCCTGGCTCCAAGTTGTCCAAGTTGTCAACCAAGTCAATAAAACAAGTTGTAGAAGGTTCAGACCGGACCGAGTATAGTTTCCGACTGAGCCTGACTACGATTAATCAGAATGAGAATCCGAATGAGAATCAGATTGAGACTCAGATTGAGAATCCGATTGAGAATCCGAATGAGAATCAGAAGGAGAATGACCAAAAGTATCCAGGACCCCGCTTTTTATCCAAATTTTCCCAGTTAAATTTCGAAACCCCAAATTTTGAATTTAGTTTTAAGAAAAGTACATGCAGCCAGTAAAAAATAATTAAAACTTTTTAACAAGGTATGTAACCTCTACAGACATCAAGTAAAAATAGTTGAAACCTTTGAGAAAGCTATTCAACCTCACAAAATTTAAAAAATATAACTAAGATTTAAAGACATTAGACAATTTGAATGTGTCAATTATAAACATGTCAGTCAAAATTGCAAAAATTAATAATGTAAACAAACCAAATTTTCAGTTATTTCAGCTAAAATCGATAGAATTATGAAGAGAAAACTAAGACGACATGCTTACAATTTTTTAGCGGACGATTTTCAAGCGAAATAATGACTAAAATACCAAAATACATCAAATGTTAATCAGCAAAGGATAATTCAGATAAAAAACATAAAAGTGTTCAAGAAAATAAGGTAATATTTACAGTATAGTATGTATAATATTACAATGGCAAACATAAATTTGCAATATATTTTTTTTATTTCTTATTAAACTATGTGGAAAGTAAGTTTAATTAATAAAAAAATTTTTTTTTGTTATTTCAGCACCGCAAAACTACCTACTGAACCGATTTGGTATTCCCATAGGGAGCTAATAGTTAGTATAATAAAAACTACATCATTGGCTTTGAGCAAGTTTTTAGATGAATGTATAGGTACATATCAAAATTTTTACATCTTAAAATTTCAGGTACGGTAATTTTTACAGAGATAATGCATCATATTATAATGGACGATACAAATTCAGTTGTTCACGAATCGTGATACACTTTTAATAAATAACCGAACGGTAACCTTTCGTGAGAAAACGTCGGATCGCCACTTAGGATTTATCTCCTTTTGGACTTAACTACTATTTTTACCTACTGTATTTCTGTGGCAATCATTTATTTAATTTTTATAATAACCAAACATATCACGCTATCTAGAGCAAACAATCTTTTCAAAAATAGATTATTTGAAATCCAAGAACTTATATGTAATTTAGGTTGACTGAAATTTATAGCCAATGAAAACAGGATAAAAAAGGATGAATGTAATAAAAATAAGACTATTATTTCATAAAAAAATATCGTTCTCTTAGTCAAACATACTCACAACCCACGAGCATGTATAAAAAAGGAAGAAAGAGCATGCTGGATGAACCGAAAGTCGTATGTCAGAATCGTACCTAGAAGAGAAAAATTGTCTCTAAAGGCGTGACTGTATGAATATAATATGTTAAATATATCAAATTTTCTGTCGCTTTTATAAGTTTTCTGTAGTCTACGTCAACAGCAACCCTCCCCAAAAAATTTAATATATTGGTAAGTAGATATCTCTTCAGATCTTGAGATATAAGTGTGACGCAATAGTATTGTCTCCCGAACACCTGCAAATCCAAGGTGCCCAACCAACGCCATGGAAAAATCGGTGCCTTTACATCAGACATCTCACCTTGCTAATTGTTTCCGATTTCCGACCATCAGTGAAACTGTATAATTATGTACTTAATATGCAGAATATATTGCTTCCTTTAGGTGCTTTTTATCATTGTATTGTTTTTGGAAAATTGATCGGATATTAATTATTTATTTAAGTGGGTTAATTTGTTTTTAACCGTAAACGCAAGAGGAAGCTTTAAATCGTTAAAGAAAGGATTTACTCGGATGGATTGCTACCTAAATATTAATTGTCTACAACTTAACTCGATCTATAAGAACTTCTGATTGCATTTTTTTAAATAATTTTTTAGGCGTGTGTACGCGATTAAGACGCGAATCGATTACAATCCATCACTAATTAATTTTAAACTAGGGCACCGTTTTCTCGCGCCGTATTAGCTCGCGCATAAACCAGTAAATTTTGGGATAAATTGAGCGACAAGTAAATATTTCGGTTTCGGTTAAAAGATCATTTAGGTCTATCACAAATCTATCATTTAGGTCTATCACAAAGGTAATTTGCCACTTCCGTGATAACATCATTATTTGAAGTACAATACTTATTGTTCGTCGTCGCAATATTACGAAAGCTCAATATAAATAATAATTAGATAACTAAGTAGTAGGGTCACTGTAGGGTAGTTGTAAATAAATATCACGATAGGTAAAATGTTACATTAGAATTGTCTAATATTAATGTAGAATAAGTTACAATAATACCTACGCTTCAGACATGTCGATAGAAAAATTATTACCCACTTACACAATACGGCGATGATTCCTTAGAATGAAACAGTATAGAATAGTTTCAATAACAATATGCTCCTGCAATCAGAAATCATTAAACATTTAAAAGACGTGGGAAAGGAGAGCCGTAACTTTATAATAACGGATGAAAATTTGACACGAACTGACAGCTAATATAATGTTGATGGGTTCAAATAAAATTGATTTGTGTTCAAAGTAGAGACTGTATTTGACAGATTCAACTTCAACTAGCCACTGCTTGTGAGATTAACCCATTGTATGTATCTACGCCTTGATTAACGCCTACTGCTCACAAAGTTGTTCATTTTGAAGTATTCTACCGTGTCCCAAAATATATGATTTTAAGTTTTTTGCGGAAGGTGTTCATACCTAAGACTGGTTTGATTTTCTTCTACCGAGTTAGCTACTCAGTAAAAATTACAATAAATATGACTTGCTTAAGCATTATAATTGTGGATGTCCAACATATTTTGCATAAAATCTGAAATTACTACTGGTTCACTCACACCAAATGACACGTATTATAAAAAAATATTGGAATAAAAATTGATACGAAAGAAACAATTTTAACGAAAGAAAATAAAGGAATTAATAGAGGAACTTTACTGGAACTAGACTAAGACAAGGAGATAACGAGACAGAAAGTATTTAATATTTTTAATCGACTAAGGCTTTTGTAGCGGTGCTTAACATGGGTGTTATATATAAGAGGGAGAGTGTGACTTGCACTTTGTTCCTGCAGGAGTGCAGAAGCTACTGACTAGCTCTATTACCTTTACACAAGTGTTACAAAAAAGGTTAGTTAAAGAGATGCATAATGTCTACACGTTTAACTAAAAACAAAAATGTTATTGCAGTCTTAGTTTTTATCTAAAGCTGAAAGAACTCATGTCATATTCAGTAATAAGATCTTTCTTTGTCCTTTGGCTTTTCAACTGGCTGTAGTTTCGGATATGGCCCTGAAGACTCTGTTCAACCAATTCACCTTGTATTACAAGGAATGTTTCAGTCACTTTGAGTGTGATAAAATCAGACAGGAGCTTCTGTACTAGAGAAGCAAAGGTATAGAGCTGTCGAAGAGCTCATCTCGAGCGATTGATAAATGACAGGCTCGGCGAAAACAGACTGGCTTCTTAATTAAATACTCCCAGCGGCATTACTACTAACAGAGACTTAGTTGAGGACCCCATAGTTAAATTATAACTCTCATCGTAGTTATATCATGCTTTATTGTTTTATGGTTTACTGCTACTGCATTATTTATAAGCAGGAAGCAGGGCCTAAGTCTACCGATACCCATCTTAAGGGTATCCTTTCCCTGTGGAGAGAAATTATTAAGAACGACATTCTGTCCGGGCGAACAGGAAAAAAAATCTCAATTCAGTGAAACCGTTACCTCCTTTCAAAATTATTTAAAAGGAGTTTTTAGATTTCGTAACCAAGAAGTCTTTGTGAAATCAAAGACAAAGAAATGATTAAAAAAACAATATCAGTCAAAATGGCAAGATGTCAACAATAAATATAAAATTTTTAAATGTTGTGATTGTTCAACAACATGTTTTCTTTTCGTTTCTGAAATTGAATGGAAATAGTAAACCATTGTAATAATGGTTTACTACCACACATCGGCAAACATTAAAATACTAGGAAACATATTGATTGACTATTGTGCAGCCAGCGAAGTATCTCCATATGAATACATGAGAACTTACATCGAGAAATGTCCCGAAACAATAGAAGACGCCAAGATTTCCTGGATAGCTGAAACGTTCTTGGGTATACAAAAACATGGTCAGTTCCTTAAGTCTATCGCATCTCACTTGTCCGAACAATTGTCCGATGAAGAGCAAGACTACTTCATGATTTTATTCTATGCCGTGATCTTTCAAATAGGAACCAAAGATATGGAGCACCTATACAAGTGCATTTTTAATTTAAGTAAACCACTTCTTAACACTTTCACTAAGTTCCTGGGAAACAATGAGGTATTGGCTTTCATCTCGCACATGGCTCATTCAAACTACGATACCAATTTTATTACAGATAAGATAATTGCACCTTTGTTTTGTTGGCAACCCTATATTAGTGAAATGGGACATACGTATGGCGAGTATGTGAAGAGAATTGAAAGTAGAAAGATAAAACCCCCTACGGTTCCTATTCAGCCAAATGTACTTAACCGTAAATCTAAAGAGTCTTCTGCCACACCAGCACCTCGTAATTTACCAGCAACTCCACCGAACTCATTGACTTTAAAAACTAACAAAAAGATGCTCACAAAAAGCGTGATTGATCAAAGACTTCAACATAGCTTTGAAAAAAATAAGCAGAGGGCCGAACATATGTTGAATGATGTAAAAAATAAAAATTGCCATTACGCCCAACTTAAATCTGACAAATTTTATAAGAAGCTTTCCAATATCAGAGACGAAATAGAAAACGAATATACAAAGTCTCGTGTTCCAAAACAGAGACAGAAGTTTGTCATAAAACATAATCCACCACCAATCAAAGAGACGACTGCTACTCTTAAGAGAATGAACAAAAGGATCCAGTTAACTGAACAAGATGAAATTCAATGGTTAGAAGATTTAATGAAGTGTTGTAAAACAACAAGTAAAGTGGAGGACTTAGAAGAGTACGATAGGCAAGTGAGAGAAAGAGAGAGACTGTATGACATAGAAAGAAAACATTTAGTTGGACAAATATCTCATGAAGAAGCACTTATTGCTAGAAAGAAACTACAAGAAGATAACAGAAAAAAGTATGAAGAATTTTTAAAGGAACGAGAGTCATGGAATGAAGAAATTGAAAAATGGAAAAAGACAGAAATGGAAAGAAATCGCAAGCAAGTAGAAAAGATGTCCCTTCTTGAGCTAAATTTGCTTAAAGCTAAAAATGGTGTCACAGCAAAAAAGAAGGAAATTGCAGATAATCTAAAAAAAGAATCAGAATTTATGCTTGAAAATGCAATGAAAAAGAAGCAAGAAGAATTAGAAAAAAGAATGAATATGATAAAAGAAATAAAAATTCTCGCAATTATTGCCAAGAAAGCACAATTACCCAAAATTATTGATTTGACAGAAACATCTGGATTGGGTTTACTCTGCGAAATGTCAATGGCAGAGTTACAAGAGCGCTTGAATATAATGAAAATAGGTTTAAAGGAAGAACTTGATAGAAAAAAGAAGGTCATAAGAGCAGAAAATATGGCAGCAAAACAAGATTTAGAGGATACAAGAAAAACGATCAAGACATTTGTGTCTGAGCGCACCATTATGAGAAAACAAAACATGAAAAGACCAAAAGAAACCATAGATGTAATATCTCCAACTAAGGAAATTAACAATCTTAAAAGGATTTTGGAAGAAAAGAGGAAACTGCGTATACAGTTGACTTCAAGTAACTAGAACTACTTGCTGTGGTTTATTAGAATACGATATTAGATATGTTTGGTTTAGGTATTTATTATGTTAAGACAACGCATAAAAGCGACGGTTCACTGAACAACTGGATTCACCATTGAAAAAAAATCAAACTTTACTTGATAACCGATCAACGCCCGATTGAGGGATTAATCGATGGTTAAAATATAATAATCTTACATCTTTATTGTTATAATGTATATACAGTTCGATGATTATGTTTTAAAATTATAGAACTGTCTACAAATGGTGTTCAAACTCGAATTCTCGCTTGTTAAATATTGTCGTTTAGAAGTTTGTAAATTAATGATAATATAGTTTAACGTTAATAGTAGTGAAGTTGTATTTCTTTATTTTTATCCCAAACTATAAATTGTCTAGAGAAAGTCTCTGTAATAGGTATAATATACAATTATTTATTTTCAATTAAAATATGATTTTATTGATGCAAAAAGCAGTTAAAGTTTCACACCTGAAGTTTATCGAGTCTTATAAAATACTTCATATTGCCATATAAGCATTGAAATTGAGATCTCGCAATAAAATAAGACATAGAGCTACCAATATTTTAGACCTTTTTGCGATATAATATCTTCTCTATTTTATCGGAGACGACCCGTTCAACATCTGGGCTTTCCCACTGGTGGGTGGACGTGTAATTCACGATTATCCCTCGATCCACTACACTAGTGTGAACTAAGCATGTAAGTAATCGTTTAATTTATTTATATAACTGAGCGATTGACACACTTCGTCAACACCCAGCTAATCTAACCCGCGGTTCACAATTGTCGAGTGTACTAGTTGGGTTTTTTTTTTTTAATGATAATGAATGACAAGACGAAGAAATCAGGTGCCTGATGGTATGCATCATGATTGCCCATATCAGACACAGTGCCACCCAGTGTTTTAAAATTCAAAATCCTGCGCAGCACTACACTGTGCCTGTCACCCTGAGATATTAGTTGTTGAATCTCATCATGCCCAGTAATTTCGCTGGTAACATTGCCCTTCAGACCGGAACACAGTAATGTTTGCACATTACTGCTTGGCGGGTGAATAACTGGCAAAGGTGTGGTACTTCCCCAGGCGGCCCCCTGCTAAAGAGGCCTACCACTACAAAAGTTGGGTGAATATTTATTATGAATTTATTGTCATCCGAGTGAGTCTCTCGATATCTGACAAGTGGGAACGAGTGGGTAACCCTTTGACCTAAAGATCAGAAATTTCATAGTTTTTAATAATGATGTAGACAAGAAATAACGGCCGTGAGGTGCCGGCAAAAGAATAGCATCTACCCACGGTTGCCTTAAGAGCCGGTTAAGGGCTAAGATCTAGAGGACTCTGCGTAAAAACCATCATAATGCGCTCAACAACCTGCCTGCCAAGCGTGGCGAGTATTGCCTTGCTGACATGCAAAAGTGTCATATTATGACCAAATTGAATAAAAGGACTATGACTTGGACTTTGACTTTGGCCGCTTAAAACCAGACTGAATGATAATCTATGAGAGAGGCCTATGCTCAGCAGTGGGCGTCCTATGGCTGAGATGATGATAATGACGATGATGATGCATTTCTATCGCTGCTACAAGGATATTCGAACCCAGAACTCATTGCTACACATGCAGATATCGTCGACTTAGGCATGAAGCCGTCCAAAATAAGAAAAATAAGCTTAAGAATTTTTTTTTATAATATGGGACAATATTCGATAAGTCTTCGCACTCGCTTCAACCAGATACCACACTATCTAAAAGCTTAGAAAATACGGCATCTTTAAAATTGTAACACATTGCTAGTGTGCGTAAAAAATGTGTTGGACAGGTTCGGGTACGCAGATTTCGGCTTAGTTTTAGTGGCCGCATTTACAAGTGTGATACCGTTATCGAGGCGGAGCGCGCGCGGAGATCTGTCAATAATCTAAGAGGAATCTTTATAGCTAACCCAAAATGAACATAAAATTGAATGAAATTAACATTTTGTTCAATTCTAAAAGGTAGATGTTCAAAGGTGCATTATAAAGACTAATGGTGTCTTCAGGCGAGTCTCGATCAATGCGCATGCGCAAATTGGCTGCAGCTCTTAATTAGTACCGGCAAAGTGAATTATTAGTAATTGGAATTTATAGAGACAAGACTGAATAACAATAATACTCGGGAGCAATGATCTTTGACTGCGATTTAAGTCGTAAATGTGAAGGTATAATATTATGATCGAGAGAGTTGACGGTCGAGGTTGAATCTAAGGTCAGCTGTTGACGATAACTGGTCGGTTGGTAGTGACCCTGCCGTCTGAGCTACATGCCCCCGGGTTCGATTTCCGAACAAGTAAAATACTGTGTGTCTGGGTGCTATATGCATATATATGCTACATGCATATATATATATATATATATATATATATATATATATATCAGTATATCATGTATATCAGTGTTATGCTTACCATAAAAAAGGCTTTTCAAGCCTCATTTGGAACCTAATGACCGTGTTTGTAAGATGTCTCATAACATAAAAAACCTATCATATATAACATCTAAATAATGTAAATGTTAGATATTATAGATTATAATACTCTGTAACAGTAAAAACTCAAAACGTATGTAATAAGCAATCATACGACGCCGTGACAGTCCCATAACTATTATTCTCACCTCGATATCACGTGACAATGTATTCAAAGCTTGAGAGACCTAGTCAATATAATTTGGATTAAAGCAATAAATAAGGCTGGTTCACCCGTTCATTTGTATCAGCGTATAATTTAAATTCTTTAACGCCAATGTTCAAGATTACGAGGCGATAGAGGCGCGGGCGCCCGTGTCGCAGCGACAACCACCAAATAAATTTATATTTCCGACCGACATCGGCCCGAGTCGTCTCTTTGTAGATAATTCGACCGGTAACGTTGAATGACTCTATTAACAGCTTCCCTTTTTGGGATAAATGTCGACGTTAGGTGATGTCGCACCGCTCTCTTATTTATAGTGCTAAATATTAAATGGATTTTCTCTTTTTTAATTGTATATCTACAAAACAGCACCTATCTAACTATTTTTAGCATCAATGTTCTAGTGACAAAAATATATTTTACAATTCATAACATACAATCACGCCTTTTGCCGAAGGGGTGGGTGTACCCGGATCATAGTCCCATGTAATAGGGGTGAACCTATTGCCGTCTCACTGGGCTCAGTTTCTGACGTCAGGCAGAAAAAAATTTTTGATGTAAAATATTTTAAATAAATACTTACAACTTAATAATTATTAATCAGCAAAACAGACAAAATTTTTAAGCCCACATTGCTACATAAAATTAAGTAAATCGTGTCAACCTTATTATACTAACAACTTACCAATTTCCTCAAGCAGCCCGTCTCATGTATTCTCGCTGTCGTGTTTAAAAACCATTCCCGGGTCCGCACTATAAACACGGGCCCTCGTTCCGAGATTAACCTGATAACAGTAAAACGTCAATAATCACCTAATTGGGAGAGAACACTCTGCCCACAAACGCCCAAATACTCTTCGAGTGAGAAACAAATAAATATTTTAACTCCCAAACGAGATAATTTAACCGATAACTTAATGTGCTTACATTTTCGTATCTGCTCATGATTTTATGGGAAACCGTGACGCTGAGTAACGTTTTTTGTTTGTTTTGGGTAACTGCTTAGAGACATAAATTATGTGTGTGATTCCATATGAGACAATTAATTTGTGATTTGAACCTAATAGACTTCAAAACCCTTTCGAATGACTCTTTCGACCCATTTTACGTTATTGCATCGAACACAGTAGAAAGATACATTCATTTGAAAAAATAAACCAATGTTATTCTTATGGTTGGAATTATAGTCATCATCATCATCTCAGCCATCAATTTCAATCTAGTTGTAAGCGGCCTCCATCCAGCGAATTTTCAGTGTTCTTAATTGATATTTACCCATACAATCTTAATTTATAATTACCAATCACCTATAGAATAGTGTTATGGCATAGACATAATATTGCCAATTAGGTACGACTTACCTCTGTAATTCGTACATACATACAAATTAATATAGGAGAAAACTGAACAATATCGTTATTACGCTAACTTAGCCTCAAGCCCACCACATTTTATCGTCTGTTTAGATGGTCAATAATAGTTAAATCGATCCCAATAAAAATCTCCTGAGGTAAACTTGGTGAACTCCAACCTAAGTAGATACTAAGTAGTATAGGTAGGTCTCTTTAACAGAGGGCTGCCTGGAAAAGTACCATACTTTGCCAGTTATTCATCCGCCAAGCAGTAATGTGCAAACATTACTGTGTTCCGATCTGAAGGGCAATGTTACCAGCGAAATTACTGGGCATGACGAGTTTCGACAACTAATAACTCAGGGTGACAGGCGCAGTGCAGTGCCGCGCAGATTTTGAATTTTAAAACACTGGGTAGCACTGTGTCTGATATGGGCAATTATGATGCTTACCATCAGGCACCTGATTTGCCGTCTTGTCACTCACAATCATAAAAAAATACTGTTAATAGTATAGAACATGTCATGATTTTTAATAAAATTGCTAAAGAAAGTAAGCACTATAAACTGAAACGATACTACAGAAGAATCGTAAGCTATGTATGTATTAAATGTATTAAAGTGAGGGCAGAAACCTCGACACTTCAATATTTTACTGCCGACCACTGCAAGGCACCGGAGTGGGTATATTAAGATCTTTATGTTATGATTGCTCAGTCAATTTGCATATGAATAATATGCGAACTTTATCGTCGCATGATGTCATGTGCTTTGGTGTTTTCGTAAGAAACGTGCGAAAAATTAAACGGAGTACATTATTGCCGCGACTGAATTAAGTCGTGAACATTATTGTACTGCAATTCGTTCGTATTGCAGTAAGTCCTGCCGTAAGGACGAGAGCTCAGCGTGAGAAAGTTCAATTTACTTATATGACCAAGTCACAATAACTATGATATAAGGTACTTGCCATGGTTTTTAAACAACACACCCCTAATGATAATATCGAATTTAAATATTGTGTAAGGACTCGTGTAATAAACGATCGGAATTACGTCTCATAATCGATATCAACGCGCTTGCTATGATATAGGAGCACTATAGTACGGACAGCATTTAAGTTATCTTAAAAAGGAACTCCCGTAGAGGTCGCAAGTTTACCAGCGAAATTACTGGGCATATTGAGATTCAACAACTCATTTCTTAGGGTAGATAATTTATTTAATTTAGAATATTAAAACACTATCATAAAACTATCATAAAAAAAAACATTAGGTCCACGTACGTTAGTAAAGTGTAGAGTTGTACTAGCGACTAACATTGTTGTCTCGATTGCACTTCGGTCTTAGGTACGTCCTTCTATCTTTGTTTTTCATTATATGTCACTGTGCAAGCTGCACATTGAGCAAATTGCACATGCCAGTTGTTGGGTAAGCGCTGAGAGAACGTACCATATCTCCCCTATTCTTTAAATCAGTGAGTAAGTTAGTATTCTCTAAATGTGTTTCATTATTATATTATATATTTTTCATTTTATTTTTTATAACAACAATGAGTACACTGCCGACCAGAAATATTTACAATTTTTCTCCTTTCCGTTCGGTTGTCTGGAAGAAATTGCTTTAAGCGATAAGACCGCCACTTGTACTAGCCTAAGACTGTACCTACTTTATTTTCATAATATTTTGTTCGCTGTAAGGTGTACAATAAAGTGTTAATCTAACTATCTATCTATGGGGGGATTTTGCTGTAATCACGCTTGGTTGGCTTGGCTTGATGATTATTCCTATCAAAAACAATCATCGTTTATTATGACTGCTGTTACATAATGTAATTAGGGTGTAAAATAGAAATTTAGTAGCTAAAATAACTTTCGCTCAATATTTACAAACACAACTGTCACAAGCACCATCCTACAATGAACCGAGTATTTTAATATATCATTAAAATTCACGAAAACGTAGATATTAACACACATAATTTTATTGATATTGATAGCATCGCGTAACGCAAAGCATTAACAAAAGTGATACCACTGGCCTCAAATATTAAACATAAAAAAATAAATTCGATCAGATTGAATCCCATTCAGTAGTATATTAAGTCATCGGCACAGACAAGTGTCCAAGTGTCTCGGCGCTTCAAACGACACGAAATTTATTATTATAGCGGCAGCGCGCGTACATGCATACACACTCGGGCCGTATCACGAGCACGGCTTTATCGCGCCTCACTATTCCGAATAAACGGAATAACGAAATTGCTTTATCCCGACTTTATGAGCTACAGATATATATGAAGTTGTGATCGCTTTGACAGCATTATCGACTACTTTATATCTGGTAGGTGTGTTGAAACGTTTCATATATCCACATGCTAATGAGCTCGCCCAAATAATTGTAATGTCTTGTCAATTTGGATATTTAGGACCTCGGTTCTTGATACCTTTATTTGAATAGAGTTATAATGGAGATATGTTTTATTAGGATTTAAGGTGTTCGCTCATTGTACCGGTACGATATAATGTGAATGTTTCTGACCACGCGACTTATACGGAACGGTTTAACTTGCCCAGGCGGCTGCTAATGAGCATTTATTTATGTAATGTAATGACATTACATAAAATCACGCCTTTTTTTCGAAAGGGTAGATAGGTGTACCCAGAACTCAGTGCCATAGTAGTACACCCACATTTTGCCAGTATTTTAATGGTCCCATGTAATAAGGGCCGAGCCTGTTGCCATCTAATTGGCACAGTTTCAGACTTCAGGCGATTATTGAGATGTTTCTGAAAACTCCAATATTTTAACACTTTGCCTGATCTGGGGATCGAACCCGGGACCTCAGTCAAGCTTGTGCCTTCTACGCCACCGAGGCAGCGAGGCGTGTTCATATATAACATGAAATTTTCCAAATATGGAGAAAGAGACAATTATTTTCAACCAGTAGTAAAGAAATACAACGTCATTGTTTTCAACACAATTGTTTTTTCTTGGCTATTAATCCGGCCATTATTTGTGCCGAAATATATTATAACCCCATGGTTTTTTTCATATCTACAAAATACATAAAATAACCTCAAAATATTTACTGAACAATTTTGATAAATTTGCATAAATCATACGGATTTCTTCAACCAAATATATTTTGGCGCAAATAAAGGTCAGATCAATGGTGGAAAATTATTTTCTCATTCTCCATATTTTGAAAATTTCGTTTTGTATGGAAGAGCGACCCCCTTAACGTAGCAACACCGTTATCATAGGGATTGTTGACGGAGAGCTAACGCGCCGAACATGGCAGGTACGATCACGAAATGGTCTAGTAGACAAGGTATCTTATAATTTAATATTTCATGCCGCTTAAGGCCTGTAACGTACCGTTTTAGTGGACAAAGTGCTTTAAGTTGATATAATTTCCTTACCCACATTTCGAATTCTACAAGTCAAACTGAAATGTAAAGCCGGTAAGTTAATATGTTTAGTTAAATAGATAAGTGGTTACCTTCTCGTAACTCTACTACTAATCAGCTTTAAAGACAGATCTTCCAATAGATATGAAGTAATGTACGTAGGTACTTATAATTAGATAACAGGATAAGTAACATAGGTGGTGGGGCCGACATAATTTCCCATACAAACTTTATGACGATGATAGAAGAGATATCATTTCTACATTAGTGTTTTATTTAAAGTATCAACTAATTATAACGTGGTATTTATCAAGTTATACCTACTAGAAAAAATAAGTTTTATAACGGCAAATAGGTATTTAAAGTCTTTCCTTGAGAATTTCATAATTATATAAATACCTTTTTTTATGATAGTGAGTGCAATATGGTATATGGACAAGACGAGCAAACCATCGTCTGATGGTAAGCATCATGATTGCCCACATTAGACACAGTTCCACCCAGTGTTTTAAAATTCAAAATTCTGCGCGGCACTGCACTGCGCCTGTCATCCTGAGATATTAGTTGTTGAAACTCATCATGCCCAGTAATTTAAGACCGTAACACCTATTTGCAGTTTTAAAACGTATCTTTTATTCCTTAACCTTCCTATGGCCTATATTACCTACCGCCGTCATATTGTATTTAAAGCTAAAAAATCCTTTCAGAATAAGCCTCCTCTCTCCACAGATAGTAGACCATAAACTTTCTGAGCCATTGCCAATTTGTTAATGATGATTCCGATCTACATAATATATATTCACATTTGCTAACAAATTTCAAATAGTAAACACATTTGTGCAGGCGTTGAATATAGGCATAACTTGGAGTTAGTATGTCATTTTGGTGCCTAGCATTATTAGCCTTCCAATGACTTTATCACTGCTTTATTACTTTCTGGGTTTATTTGTGACTATTTTATGATTTTAATTTGATTAAGTAATAAATGAACGTTTTATATAATCTATAATAATAATACAAAGACAGAACCTTTGTTTTTTTGTTTCTTTGTGAGGAATAAGCTCAGAAAATCCTCGACCGATTATAATAATTTTTTCATATATGAAACGCCTCATTCAATTTAGGTGACAAAGGTTATATTCTATTTTGAAAGAAATTAGGGTAAGTTTATGGCGTTCTATGAGGGAGGCCTATTTTCAACAGTGGACGTCTTCGGCTGATGATAACAAATTAATCTTTGTTTGGAGTGTTATGTGCTATCTAGGGTAATAGAATGTTTTATATCTTTACCTTCTGGCATAAATGCTGTTCATAATATAACATATAATCACGCCTTTTTTCCCGAAGGGGTAGGCAGAGGTGTGCCCAGGACTCAGTCCCATAGTAAGCACACCCACATTTCGCCAGTATGTAACTAACTAGTCTCGTGTAATAGGGAGCGAGCCTATTGCCATTTATCGGGTACAGTTGCAGACTCCAGGATTGAGATAATTCCAAGTGGAAAAATCCTATATTTACCATTTTGCCTGACTTGGGGATTTAACCCGGGACCCTGATCAGCAGTCGATCTTGCGCCCACTACGCCACCGAGGCAGTCGAATGCTGTTCAATGCTATCTTCAAGCAACTTTCACTAAACCAAATTGATTGTCGATATCCGGAAAGGATGGATGATATGGACCATGTTACTCTGAGAATTTATTAATTATATGAGACTTTTTCCACTTGTCACATTGTGACCCTTATAAGGGGAGGTCAAAAAGTTCGCGGAATGGAGGGTTTAGAGAGGGAAGGGGGTAGTTATTTTTACCTGTCGCTACTTGTTGACTCAATACAATTATAAATACTAAGTTTCAGCCCAATCGGTTCATAAACCTTTAAGATATCGCTGGATAAACAAGTCAATCGGGTAGAAAATATCAACTATGGAGAAAATTGAGTATCGTGCCGTGACTAAGTTTCTCACTAAGCAAGGAAAAACACCTCAGAACATTATGGAAGAAATGTCATCAGTTTACGGGGACTCCTGCCCTGGAAAAACAATGATTTACAAGTGGCATAGTCTTTTCAAGCAAGGCAGAGACTCAATTGAAGACGATCAGCGCTCAGATCGGCCAATTGAAGCAACGTCCTCAGACATTGTTGAAAAAGTAGAAAAACTTGTTCTAAAAGATGCACGCCTAAAGAAGAAACAAATCGCAGAGATGACTGGAGTATCATCTACGACCATTTTGAATATTCTCCATGACCATCTTGGCATGTCTAAGGTCAGTGCAAGATGGGTACCGAGAATGCTCACAGCGCTTCAAAAACAGCGGCGCGTCGAGTGTTCGCGCGAGTTTTTGGAGCTGTGTAGTGAAAACAGGGATGAATTTCTGAACCGAATTGTGACTGGAGATGAAACTTGGGTTTATTACTATGAACCTGAGTCGAAGCAGGAGTCAATGCAGTGGCATAAAAAAGGCGCAGCACCGCCCAAGAAGTTTAAGGTGTCACAACCGGCCGGAAAGATTATGGCTACAGTTTTTTGGGATTCCAAGGGGATTTTATTGATCGATTATAAAGATAAAGGTGTCAATATCACGGGGAAGTACTATGCTACACTACTAGAAAAATTAAAGGTAGCAATTAAAGAAAAGAGAAGGGGAAAATGGTCTCGAGGTGTGCTCCTTTTGCACGACAACGCACCCGTTCACAAGAGTCATGTTGCGATGGCTGCCTTACACAAGTGCGGCTTCGAAACTTTAAACCACCCTCCCTATAGTCCAGATTTGGCCCCTTGTGATTATTATTTGTTCCCAAACATGAAAAAAGAGGTTCGTGGAAAGAAATTTACTGATGACGATGAAATGAAGTCGGCAATATCTGCTTATTTTGAAGGCCTTGACAAATCATTTTTTTCGAAGGTATAAACAAATTATTTGAAAGGTCTGAAAAGTGTATTAGGGTTAATGGAGAATATATTGAAAAGGAATAATAATTTCATGTTTAAATTCACCCCCCTTCCCTTTCATTCCGCGAACTTTTTGACCTCCCCTTACTGCAATGGTACTAATTTTTGAAAGTCTACGGCACCGTAAGCGTGCGTTCGTGAAACGTGCGTTGCGTCGTCGGTGATGATAAACGCAATGTGCAGAGGCTCAAATGAACTCTACCTACACACCTAAGCCACTGTCTTTTTTTATTTATAAAAAATACAGAAGCCCGTGACTTACTCGTATATCAACGATAAAATTTCACAAGAATCATGGGCTTATGAGGGTATCCAAGCTACGAGAAAGACACAATCCTATGAAAAATTAAAGAAATAGATGTTTTGTAATACCCTGTTTCCACCAAATATAATTAACCTATTCTATAAATTTATATCCTGATATTTTTAGTGTGAAGTAAACAATGTCCCCGTCATTTTAGCTTCTCTTATTTATTATTTCTTATTATATTCTCCAATGACGTTGAATTGCTTCACTAATATTCTCGTTTGCTTTTATAGTGAACTCTCCGATCAGCAATGTATGAGCATTCCAGGAAGCGGCTTTTAAACGGCTAGAAAAATTAGAGCACTAAATAAACTTGTGGTCTGTTTTGAGTTTAGTATCGTACAACGACAGCCAAAGTGCGGACGTCAGTTTATGTTTTACGGTACTTAAAATCATAAGAAAATAATTAAAAACAAAAATTTCATCATTTGGCCAATATTTGCCATCGAAGAACTAACAATGTTCCAAACATAGGAACACGAAATGCATTGAGTGGATGTTTAATTTAAACGTAATATTTATGCATGTAGTTTTCCAACTAATCCAGTTCGCTGTGCAGAATGGATATACATTGTTGCACAAGAAAGGCGAGAAGAATATTACAGTCACGACAAAAATTTATTACACCCATTGTAGTCATTGTGGTAGGTATACAAATTTTAATTGTAGCTTTAGGGAAGCTTTTTCTTGAAGGGTTAATCACTATATATTATAGAATGCTTAATGGCTCACTGTCTGACATGCAACGCCGAACCAATCGCTAATTCGAGAGACTTGAAACTTGAGTGGGAACCTCACTTTCGTTTCGTTATCTGAACGTGTACTAAGAATGGATTTTTTATAAAATTTACATTCTTCTAAGGGGGTAAATTGCGAACGGGCAAAGCCGCGAGTTTTACTATAGTAATTAGTATAATCGGCCATAATGACTGATGGTATTGTGATATTTGCGGTAATAAAGGTTCTATTTTTTGTGTGATGGTTAATTTTTTTTTAATTTTAGTTTTTATTTAACTACTTTTACGACATTTTTTTATTTCTTAATAGATAGGATAACATTTTTTTATGATAATGAGTGACAAGACGAGCAAATCAGGTGCCTGATGGTAAGCATCATGATTGCCCACATCAGACACAGTGCCATCCAGTGTTTTAAAATACAAAATTCTGCGCGGCACAGCACTGCGCCTGTCACCCTGAGATATTAGATGTAGACCGGAACACAGTAATGTGCCGTGGAGTTACCGGCTTTAGAATAGTGCTCCACCCTCTCTACCCGTGGTTGCCGTAAAAGCCGGCTAAGGGTTCAATAGGGTTCAGTAACAGATCCAGAGGACGGGCAGCAGCGTCCTCTGCAGAAAACCATCGAACTGCGCTCGACAACCCGCCTGCCAAGCGTGTTGAGTATTGGCAAAACCCCCTTTTTATGAGGGAGGCCTATGTTTAGTAGTGAATTACCAACGGCTGAGATGATGATGATGATGACAGTAATGTTTGCACATTACTGCTTGGCGGATGAATAACTGGCAAAGGTGTGGTACTTTTTTTTGTAGTGGTAGGCCTCTTTTGCAGGGGGCCGCCTGGGGAAGTACCACACCTTTGCCAGTTATTCATCCGCCAAGCAGTAATGTGCAAACATTACTGTGTTCCGGTATGAAGGGCAATGTTACCAGTGAAATTACTGGGCATGATGAGATTCAACAACTCATATCTCTGGGTGACAGGCGCAGTGCAGTGCCGCGCAGAATTTTGAATTTTAAAACACTGGGTGGCACTGTGTCTGATATGGGCAATCATGATGCTTACCATACTTACATCAGGCACCTGATTTGCTCGTCTTGTTACTCACTTTCATAAAAAAAACTTCCCCAGGCGACCACCTGCAAATGAGGCCTACCACTACAAACAAATACATAGTAAACTCAAGTCATTTTATTGAGCTGTATTTCCGTGCAACGAAGAATCTACGCAGATGCATTGATGATCGCAGCATTTAACTTAATAATCATAACAAAAATAAAGAAATATTTAACTTTTAAATTTTAATTCTTATATTATATATTTATATAAGTTAAAATGTATTAGTATGCAGTAATTTATTTATTTTAAAAATTATATATTTTTAAATCAGAATATCTTTTAGTGTAGGTAAGACTACTCCATTGCTCCTATGTTCGCTCGCGTCAATCAGTGTCAAATTTACCAGGAAAGTGGACCTGTTAGCAGTTTGACACAATCATATGGAAAATTTACTAAATCGATGTTTTGTATCCCCCTGTTTTTTCCGAATACAGTAAACCTATTTGATTTATTTAAATCCTGATATTTTAAAGATGAAGTAAAGTATGTCCTTATCATTTTATTTTTGTTTGTAAACTCAAAATATTTTTGTAGTGAACGTCCAATCACGCGAGTAAAACTAGGATATTTGGATGTTCACTATGAAAAAAAAACAAGTGTTTATAATAAACATTAAAATTATATGTAAAAAGAAAAAATTAAATGACAGGGACATAGGTTACTTCACTATATACTCGTACAAACATCAGGATATAAATATTGTGAGTTTATTCAGAACATAACAAAAATATTTAAACTCAAAAACACTTTCATTTCCAACAGTATTTACTCAAGTATATTGGTTCATAGTGGGAACGTATCGGAATAACAAATTTTTCAATGTGGGTGCGTCCCGGCCGTGAGCGTACCGGAATGTTACCATAACGGCCGGACTCTTTATTATATTCGGAAGAAACTGGGGAATACGATACATCGATTTGGTAAATTTTTCATAGGATAGTGGCAAATTCCTAGAAGCCGCGAACGCTTGTTAAGAGAATAAGAAACTACATAGGAAGAAAAATCTTTTAATCCAAATAAGGCTTTAAAACAGTTAAGTAAATAGAGTTTAAATTCAAATGTTATAAAACGTGGCAATGCCGCCAGTATCTTGGGTACGCTGCCATGTGACAGTGGTATAGAGCACTTGGATTTTCTATAGGCCGACATGTCGGCCTGTGGATTTTCAAAGTGTTCTATACATACATACATACATACATACAGTCACGCCTTGTTCCCGTTGGGGTAGGCAGAGACTTTCGCTTCTTCCACTTTCATCACATTCTTCATGCATGCTCGTCGGTTGTAGGTACTTTTGACCTGGCCTTTCCTTAAGATAACATCAACTTGTTCATGAAAGGTACGCCTAGGTCGACCCCTACCGACTTGACCATTCACACTAGCCTTATAAATCTCCTTTGTTAATCTCCTTTCGTCCATCCTCTCCACATGTCCGAACCATCTAAGCAATCCTTTCTCTATCTTTGTCACTACATCTTCTAACACGCCACAGCGTTCCCTTATCACACTGTTCCTCACTTTGTCCATCAAGGTCACTCCAGTCATACACCTCAAACTTCTCATTTCCACAGCATTAATCTTACTTTCATGCTTCTTCTGCCATACCCAACATTCACTACCATACGTAAGTGTGGGGATAAGCACTCCTCTATGCACAGCCAGTCGTGCCTTTTTAGACACTTTCTGGCTGTTCATAAAAGTATGCAACGCCCCATTCACCTGATTTCCTGCCACAACTCTCCTTTCAATGTCACAGTCATACTTTCCATCCCTTGTGAACTTTGAACCCAGATATACAAACTCTTTTACTTGTTCCACTCTCTCTCCATCAATCATAATCTTGCAAATTGTCATACATTCTTCTCTTTCAAAAACCATTACTTTCGTCTTGCTTACATTTACTTTCATTCCTTTGCTTGTTAAAGCAGCATTCGTAATATTAACCATCGCTTGCAACTCCTTCTCTGATGATGCCAGTATGACCTGGTCATTAGCGTATAGGAGGCATTTGACGGTCAACTCATTCATTCCTAATCCATACGCACTTTCTTTCAAATCTTTCAGACAATTGTCTATGAATAAGTTGAACAGCCATGGCGAAGCTACACATCCCTGTCTAACACCTTTTTCGATGTTAAACCAGTCCGTGTAAGCTCCGTCTACCCTGACACAAGCACTGGAAGCCTCATAGAGTGATTTCAGTGCTCGTATCAAGTTGGCGCTCACCCCATACACAGACAATGTTGACCACAGTTCATCCCTCACCACTCTGTCATAGGCCTTTTCCAAGTCTACGAATGCGCAATAGACCTATTGGCTATGAGCCAAGAATTTTTCGGCTATGCTTCGTAAGGAAAAGATCTGATCCATGCATCCCATCCCTCTTCTAAATCCCGCTTGCACATCCCAAATCTTTTCATCAGTTTCATTCATCACTCTTTTAATCAAAATCTTTGCATATAGTTTGCCAACGATGCTTAATAAGCTAATGCCCCGGTAGTTTTTACAGTCTTGCTGCGACCCTTTTCCTTTGTATAGCGGTACGATTACGGCCTTGCACCAGTCTCCTGGTACTCTGCCGCTCCTCCAGCAAAGGTTGAAAAGGCGGTACAGCTGACTAGCTACCACACCCTGTCCAGCTTTAAGCATCTCGGCTGAAACTCTATCATACCCTGCAGCCTTACCTGTTTTCATACTTTTGAACGCTTCCACAATCTCTTTCATGCTTATTCCATTTTCATCATGACTTTCATTCGTATCCCCGGATGGGGGCTTGCAAATTCTCCTTCTCAAATAAACTTTCAAAATATTCCTTCCATCTGTTTAGCACCCTTTCCTCTCCATTCAAAAAACTTCCATCCTGGTCTCTGATCTTGTCCAGCTGTGAGGTGGTAAGATTTCCTCTAGCTGATCTTACGGACTTCCAGAAGAACTTAATGTTGTTCTGAAAGTCATCAGATAACCTTCTGTCAAATTCATCTCTATCATGCTCTTTCATTCTTCTCGCAACCTCATTTGCCACATCCTTCAATCTTTTATACTCATTTCTTGCCATGTTTACATCCACATTCGTTGCCTTCTGCATTCTTTGATTAGCCTTTGTGGCCAACCAATCTTTCCAAGCTTTCTTCTTCGCAGACGCTGCTTTTTGAACTTCCACACAAACCTTTCGTATCTTACACCCTTTCTTTCTCTTACTAACACCACACACTTCAACTGCAACTTCCACAATTCCTTCCTTAAACGGCTTCCATAGCTCTTCAATCTCACATGCTTCATCTAACTTGGTAAACTTTTCAATCAGCTTACGTGCAAACTCTTCATTCACACGTTCTTCTTGCAAATTCTCAACTTTTATGCGTTCTAGTACACTAACAAAGTAACAAAGTGTTCTATGATATAGTGTATTTAGTTAGGGTAGATAGTAAGTAGGTAGCTCTATTGTTTAGTCTTTTTTCAATAAAGGCACTAATGCCAGCTTTAAAAAAAAATTTTATAAAAACAGTAGATGTCATAGCGCGTAATTGTCAATGATGGACTCTTTTGCGTGAAACTTGTTCCGAAAAATCCCTGTTTTACTCAAGTGATATGACGTTCACTACAAAAAAAATTAAGAGTTTATAAGAAGAAATGGGAGATGGAAGATGGGCACAAGATTTACTTAGATATATTTATAGTATCAGAATAAAAATATATCAAATAGGTTTAGTAATTCGGAGGACACAGGGGAATACAAAACATCGATTTGGTAAATTTTCCAAAGGATTGTGTCAAACCGCTTTCAGGCTTTCAGGTTACTTTTACCGTTAAGCCTAGAGTAAGTGTAGAGCCCTTATCAAGATCATGATTAAAACATAATATGATGTACATAATTATTATACCATAGTTACGTTTTTTTTTACGAGACGAGCAAATCAGGTGCCTGATGGTAAGCATCATGATTGCCCATATCAGACGCAGTGCCACCCAGTGTTTTAAAATTTAAAATTCTTCACGGCACTGCACTGCGCCTGTCACCTGAGATATGAGTAGTTGAATCTCGTCATGCCTAGTAATTTCGCTTTCGCTGGTAACATTGCCCTTCAGACCAGAACACAGTAATATTTGCACATTACAGCTTGGCGGATACTGAACTATTTGGCCGTACTGAAAAATAACTATGTAAATAAATAAAACATGGTAATAAAATTAAGTAATTGATTTATTTTCATAATATTTCAAAATACTAGATAGGTACGTAAATAATTTTCTAACATAACAGATATATTTCAACTAATTACAGCAATAAATAGTTTACAAAGCTCAACTTTTAACAATATATACAATAGTATGGTATTATACAAATTCATTTAATGCTACTACGGGTAGTCTCTCACCTAGGTACTGCTATTATCGTTGTTATTTCGCTGTAATACCTGTGGTAATACTTTTACATTGTTCAAAATTATACTCACTCATTTAATTACTATCATTTTTATAATTGATTGAATTTGGCGTTACTTTTCGGAACTCCATTGCAAACTCCTAGAACAAGAATATTTAGTTTTTAGCTCCGATTTTTTTTCCGACCCAGAGTTCTCTGGGTCCAGCGTTCAGCGAGGTAACATCTCGAGGAGCGGCGTCGTACTAACATTTGTCGCCCTTAAAGCGGAGACAGAGTTCTTGATGATGCGTCGTGTAGACGCGAAACACGTGTCGATATATGAATCGATCGAAATCGATATATGAACTAACAAAAATAATACATAATAGCATTTCCTCTTTGTATGCAATTTTGCGGGCGCGAGGGCGGTGCACTGTGCATGTTGTTTTTGACACTACAAAATCGGAACTAAAAACTACATATTCTCGTTCTAGGAGTTTATCATTTTTATTATTTATCTTGAAATTTTTAGATTCTGGTAATAGAAAATCTCCGACAATTCATATTACAAAGTATAGGAACTTTTATTTCCTGAAATCATACTGCAATCCATTTTATACTTTGGTATATTTCCAACTATGCACTTTCTTACAAAACAAATACCGAATTCCCAAAATTATCTCCTATACCGGCTTACATTATAATTATTTAAAATTAACTGCAAAAGTATGAAGGCAAAAATAATTATTTTCAATTTCTTATTTATTTATTGTGCAGAGTCTTATTTAGTTGTCATTCATCTTTCTTACTCTAATAATATTAACAAATCAACTTATTTACATATATACATGAATTAAATAAACTGGAGTCTAGCACTCTAGGTTCCTAATTTACATAACTATACGGAACATGGACATTCAATAGGAATAGAATTGTAATACTTTATAAAGGCAAATAAATAATAATTCTCAATTAGTGACCGATAACATCAACGGTCATGTTTAGTCAGCTGTAAGGGTAGATCGTTGGGCGCCGGCCGTCGGCAAGGACTCGCCGATCTAGATTTCGTTTTTGTTCTCTGTTTGTGTCCATCGTCATCGCTTTCGTCGTGAACGTTTATTTCCTCGTCTGAGTCGGAATGCGAGTCGTACCCGCGTGCTAGCTGGATAGATTGCGCGGCGAGCAGCGCCGCGGCAGCCGAGTGCGGCACGAGCGCTTTGAAGGCGCTGTTTTCTAATGCCGGGTGCGGCTTGAACGTCCCGCCCTCGAAAGCGTTCTGGTGCGAGAGAGCTTTCAGCGCGCTGGCGTCGAAGTGCGCGTGGTGCGACAGAGCCTTCAAGGCGTTTGTGTCCTGATGAGAGAGCGCTTTGAATGCGCTATTTTCGCCGCCCATCTGAGGCGTATGGTAGGGGGTGAGCGGCGCGGGGGACAAAGAACGCGAGCGGGAGCGCGAAGGGGACGGGGAGTGGGGAAGGCGGTGCGCGGGCGAGCCTCCACCGCGCTTGAGGAGGTTCATGCGCTGGTGTCTTCTCCACTTCGCTCGTCTGTTGGAAAACCAAACCTGTCAGTAACGGTAATAACGTGATTAGTATGCGGTGTTAACAAAATATTCATGAATGTAAATTTGTCGAAACTAATATGAGAGCTCCGAGGGATTCGATTATCTAACTGGATGTCGAGATAATGTTATTGGATATATGTTTAAGTATTTTATTGGTGTAAGAATGAACCGTGTTTACCTGTACTCGAGCTTCTGAGAGTGACGTCTTCGATGCGAGACGCTCTCGTGTAGAGACGCAAGGGTAATGGGATTTTTCGAATTCCTTTTCTAACTCTTCAAGCTGGTCGGGACTGAACGTTGTACGATTTCTTCTAAACTTTGGTTGTTCGCCGTCCAAGGAGCCTGAGTCATCACCGTCAACATCTGTTTCAAATAAACACTGTTATCAGAATGGTATAATTCACTAGAAAAAGATTTCAATGCTTTAGAATTTTAAAAAACTAACCGATTAGTCCTCGGCTCGATGATAGGAACCCCTGCTGTATATCAGGGTGTGGTACTCCAGAAGAAGGAGGCGGGACTCCAGGTGGCAAGGACAATGACCCCGGGGGCCAGACACCGCCGCCGCCACCCCAAGGAAAGGCCCCGTAAGGCGGAGGAGCCGCATACAGTCCGTACCCTGCGGCCCTTGCGAACTCTGCCGCAGCCCTTTCTGCCGCTCTATTGCGCAGGATTCGGTTAATAGAAGATACACTTGGAGCTGTCGCGTTCGTACATACACCTGCGAACAAAAAAATTATCATCATTTTTCTGCCATTATCCCGCACTAAGTGGGGTCGGCACTGCGCGTCATCATTCGCCATTCCAGTCTATCATCCGTCATATTTGCAATAACTCCATTTTCACGTATATCCTGATTCGCAAAGGTTGAGGAAAGTATAAGGACAAAAAAAGGCAAATAAACGGCCTAGCTGCAGCATTGGCAATAAAATTTTGAAAAAAATCGTCGAATGTAAGGCATGTGGCCTTACATTGTAATATGCGCATAGAGAAAACGCCAGCTCAGAGTATATAGGACAATTAACTTTAAACGCAGCCTCTGAACAAGTTCTTGCATACGGTTAATTAGCCACAATGTGCATAAAATGAGTGACCAGCAGCGCGTTAAAACCGATGCGTCATTGGTCGCGTTTTAAAATCAGTCGACATTATGATGCGTGCTGCGGGCATCGCGTGCCAGCGCAGCCTTGAAGCATCCCATGTAATTTCAGGAAACACTCCGAGTGAGTGCCATAATTTAATCATACCCTGTCCGAGCGTAATTGTCGTAGAATTTGAACTCCGACTACTGAGCAATCGCACCCAGCAGTTTTACTAGTGTTATTTAAATAGCACGATTACACTTTGAAACTATTTCGCAATTTGTTGGCCTCGAGTTATGAGTTACTTGTACGTGCACTTCACGCGATGATAATTTTAAAATAAGGCTATGTTAATAAGCTTGAAAAGTTCAAAAATATTTTGAGTGTAATTTATTTTGTCGACAAATGTAAACTTTTTTTTTTTCAGGTTTGATGCAATTGTTTTTTACGTGCATTTTTACGTGCGACTTATTAACTAACTGCTAACTGCAATACAGTTAAAATTGCACCTATGAATATTGAACGGACCTAAGCTCTGTCATTGGCAAATAGTAGCTACCATTTACCATTAGGTAAAGGACTTTGCAACGATAAAGGTAATTGAGCCAATAAGAAAATCTATTCCATTTGTACAAACAAGTCATTTAATTTGTAATAACTGCAGCCAATCCAACATCCAGGAACACTAATTTAATTTAATAACTTAATGAACACTTATTGCCTTTGTCTGCAAGATACATTGTCAAAGACGAGGCCAGTTACGGAAAATTACGCGATAGGTTAAAAATATACCGCCCCTAGCTTGCTTTCATCAGTGAAGCAATTTCAAAAACTTCAAACTTGGACAGCGATTATAATAAATAAAGACAGTGAATACTAACTAAGGGTGCTTAAAACCATCGCGATTTGTAAAGATAGATTCAATGGTGTCACCGTTGGTAATGAAGCCCCATTGTGGGCAGAACAGCGCGCGTCGACGCGAGCAACTCCCGACGTATCAAATAAAACACAAAGCGGACCTGTTATAATTTACTCAAAACACAAAGCCTTTTAAAGTATAATGGTAATGATCAGTTGCGCGCCTCCGCTTATTGTTAGCACGTTGAAAAACACAATAAGATGCCTTCTACATAATTTGTTTGGCTCGTAATCTGTTCGTTCGGATGATGTCCGATAGAAACGCCTTCTGTGCCGCGTTGGACGTCAAAAGTTTGATATGCCTGAGAATGATATAATGGTGACTAGTCATCGCTTACCGACGGAGATCTCTAATTATATTGAGGAGTAAAGTATTAAAAAGAAACAAACCGTTGAAAATCTGTTAGGTAATGTTTTGTGGGAGCTCAATGACGCGTCTCGCTGCTGCTCCTTTACCTACTTCGATTTCTATTCTTTTAAACGATAAAAAAACATCAGTGATCTTTAAGTGTACGGTTAAATTAGTTTATGGTAAAAAAAAGTTAGTACCCACTCAAACGTTAATAGTTTTGAATCGATTTATTTTGTTACACAAAAGCTGTGTCACAATTAAATTCTATATGAAAACTTTTGTATCCAGTTTGAATCTTTTGTTCATCTGATTGTTTATTGAACTGCTTTATATTATCTAAAAATTATACAAAACACCTCTGCGTCCCGGGTTTGATACCCAGGTCAGTCAAATTGTTATTGAATTTTTCTATTTGGAATTTTCTCAATGAAAACCTGGAGTCTGGAACTATGCCTGGATGTGGATGTGAATGGAAATAGACTTGCCCCCTATTCATTACACGGGATCAACAAACATAAATGAGGAAGTTTGGGTGTACCTCCTGTGGCACTGAGTCTTAGGTAAACCTGTGCTTACCCCTTCGGAAAAAAGGCGTCATGTTATGTTTTATACAAAACACAAAAAAAACTACAACACAAAAAATATAAATCATTACAACTTATAATTCTACAGTAAATACTTCTATGATAATTGTAAACCACAAGTTACAGTATGCCTAATCAACTTCACGTGAGTTTCTGGCATAGACTCTGCTGCAGGATTATTCCCTTTGTTTCTATCGAAAGGTATATTATGACTATCGATTTCATTTTAATTTAGTATTGTTAGAGGAATAATAAACACCCATCAGTGAGTATATAGTCTTACTGTTTGTTTAAAGATCATTATCCATCAACGAGTTGCAGGTGGGGATGCGATATCTGTAATAATTATTCTTTTAATGATTTGAGATCGAGCCCGGGTGCCATACATGCATAGTCATGGTCATGCAATTTGTCTAAACTCGTTTAATCATGATTAGTCACAATAAGGTCCGCTTCTTTTAAAAGGTTAGCGGTTAGATGGATGACTCTAATAGATCTTCGTACTTTAATTTTATTATTTTATCATAAAAGTCGAGTCTGAAAGAAAGCACTGATTTAAAACAATGAATTCATATATTTATTATTATACGTGTACGAGTATGTACGAGTATATGCAATGGTGTATAATAAATATTATTGCATAAGTTGTTAATACAGTTAAAAAATTTTGTTGCAATTTCAGAATTTCCGACAATCTCCTTTTGATAATTATTTGTGAAAATTATAAAATAATTTAATAGAATATAACATAACATAACACTTTGCCGGTTATGATATTGGTCCCATGTAATCGGAGTCTAGCCTATAGCCATCTACCGGGCACAGTTCCAGACTCCAGGCTGTCATTGAGTTAATGGAAAATAAATGGAAAAATCTCTAATGGAAAAATCCAATAATCCTTTGGCTGACGTGGGGATCGAGCCCAGGACCTCATGATCGGCAGTAGAGCTTGCGACTACGCCACTGGAGCGAAAATATTATCTGCAGCAAATAGAGTTAGCGTTGTTTTGACTTGAGTCAATAATACGAGTATAAGCAATGTTAAATAAGAAATGTGAGTATAAACATCCTACTTATATTATATATGCGAAAGTTTATGAGGATGGATGGATGGATGTTTTTTACTCTTTCACGCCAAAGCTACTGAACCAATTGGGCTGAAATTCGGTACATAGATAGTTTAGACCCTGGAATAACATAAAAAGTACTTTTTACCCCGATATCGCCACGGGAAAGAAGACTACGCGGGTAAAACCGCGGGGCACAGCTAGTCTCTGATAACTAATAAAAAGCAAATATTTGTGTATAATACATGTAAATTATTTCATGAAAATTATTATTTCATGTATTTTAAATTATTTGTATGTATTAGTAGTTCGCTCGGTTACCTGCCTAAAAGCGCGGCATTTTAGGAGATAAGGCAATCCGGCGCCGTCTGGCCATAGAGTGTTTAATCGGGTTAATTTATCGATAATTGACGGAAAACCTTTTTGTTTATACCTACTGCCGGGAAGTAACAGTAATTGTCACGCCTTTGAAGATTTACGCCCGTTTCTAAATTGAGACATTAACAGTTGGATCTTGTGCCTAATGGTTCGGAATGAATTTGTTTGTTTTACTTATACCGGTTTTGGATAGTTTTACTCGGTTTGGATCAACTCATATTGAATTTGATTTAAGCTAATTAGCGCTAAGTAGATACGAGTTAAGTACCTTAGGAACTTTAATCGCGTTTGTGGTCTATTTGAACTTTTAATTAGTATAAAGTTATTTTCTACTATAATGTTACAGTATCCGGTAAACGTTACCTGATATTTTAAATTTAACAAACTAATTTCTTGACCATAAATAAAATTGCCAAACTATCCATAAAATAAGCAATAAATAACGCTGTTGAATTAATAAACATATTATGGGTGTTGTTGAACACATTCTAATTTCGTCAACGCGTAGCGTAGGCGTAAGCCTGATAAAACATCTTTAACCGGAACTTGATGCGAAATATTTAGAATCACAAGTTACAAATCGAACCAGTTAACGAGTGAGTGGCATCACGTTCACGTCGTCTAAATGAATTATTGTTGGCTTTATGAGGAATATAAAACGATGAGGTCGGACGCAATCAGGGAGCTCCCGTGGCGAAGCTCGAGTAAAAAGGTGTTCGGAGCGCCAGGGGGTCGGTCGCTGCAACCGTAACGCTAAACGCCTACTCCACGCACCCGCTTTTCTACCTATTTCAATTAGCAATGAATGGGTAGTGCAACAAAAGAAGTTGCAGTATACGTAATGAGTAACTGGAAAAATTGTAACCGACATGCACTATCGTGCACACGCAACTAAATTATATGGATGTTAACAAATAGTTGGATATCCATACCTCACGTAGCTTTGGGTGTATTTAAAAGACAGGTATTTTAATGTTTCAGATTTAAAATGAGAGCAGGCCTTGCTTTCAGGTTACCTGAAGGTTTCTGACATGTCCTAACGACGACTATGATCATCACAACTCACGAGAGCTAGGGCCAATGAACAAAGGTCTAACATGCCTTCGTTAGCTTTGTATAATGTGGAAGTAACTACCTACATGTACTTTGCCTAAACTCTGCCGACTTTTTTACTATAATGAGATAAAAATGTAAAAAAAAACAAGCTGGTACAGTTTTTGTGTGAAAGCATAGAATCAGAAATCATGACCGTGTCCCAAACTAACTGTGGTGATGCACTGCTGGGAACCAATTTAATGCTGTAACAAATCAATAAATGTATCAGTTTATTGGAAGCTGTGTAGAGATCGATTTGATTTATTCTGCCCCGACAATGCCGGCAAACGAGTGGGACCTTGTTAGTAAATGTCAAAAAACTTGAGAGAAAAAATGCTTCACATTTTAAGCTAGCATTCTACTCGGTATTGGTATATACTTTCTATAATAATTTTATGTAAAAATAAAGGCCTGACTAACTAAAACACTTGCTCATCAACATCCAAATACGTAGTACTTAGCTCATCTAGCCCAAACCTGTAAACATAGAAAGCTAAAATTTTGCTGAAATTGGCATAGTAGCAGACCTGGGATATTACGCAAATTAGAGGTATGAAGAGGTAAGTAGCTGGGGCGTCTTTTTTTATGGGTTAGACAGAGAGATACGCGATAGAAAGAGAGGCAGCTTGCAGATTAATATAACGATAATTAGTTAGGCGCTGTGCAACCTGGTGTGCACTTTATTGCATCGAAGCTAGAGTCACTATTTATTTAAATGATTTTGAAGAGTGTACTTTCTGTTCCTTTAGTATTCTGTGATAGTACCTCAAACATATTTTTATACCTTCCTCGTCGCAATTCATATCCCTAAATATATATCTACGTACGTATTATATGTAGGGTATACTAGATACGCCCCGAGATTCTTAGAATTAGGCTACAAACACACAAACATTCGCATTTAGTTGTAATATTAGTCTGAAATGTGATTAGTGATGTAGATAATGTTGTGTTAAAATGGGTAGAGTGGTATTTAGTTATTCATCTTTTGCAACTCTTTTAGTTACCAATTAATTAGTACATAGGTATACTTAACCCTAATACATAGAAATTATATTATAAGAGTAAGTAAAATAAATAAAACTTGATTGATATAATTCAGTTTAGGTATTATCAAACCACGACCACAATTTTAGATAATGCAATAAATTACAATGAGGTAAAAAAAGCTTGTGGGTAGTGGGTACCTTAAGCCGTAAAAACAGCATTAACTTAACAGTGAAATAATAAATTACAAAAGCGTTTTTATAAAGCACTCAAAACATTTTAACACCCCGAAGGCGAGCCGTAAAGTCACTCGTCATCATCGGTTTCGCTAATTAATCGGCGCCAGTCAATAATTTCGACGTAACCCGTATAGTTTGAAGAATGCAATTAATCAAAACGTGGTCAGTAGCCAGAGTAGACGGCCGTAACGCCTCGTAAACCGATATCGATTTAGTAGATAAGTTGCGCAACCTATTGTGCGAAGTTGCCAAGTCATCTCTCACAAAGGCGGTAGTGGGCACCTTATTAAAATTTAGCCGGTTACGATGAGCCGGTGTTTTGATAACCGCTCCAAGGAGCGATCGACAAACTCGCCGCGCCGGTCTAAGATGCACCGTTTTTGACACATATCTTTTGTATATGAAAGTTTGTATAAATATTAGGTTAGAGTCAATTGGATATTTTGGTTCGTCGGCTATCTTCAAATTATCATTGTGGTAAAATTAAACTTTTAGTAGATTTCAAAGGCATAATCATCAATCGTCAGACGGTATAAGTTGGTTTGAAAAAAAAGGGTCTTTAATCGAAACTGATATGTTGTCTCTACTTTTTCTTAGTTAAAATATACTAAATTATGTAATCTCATTTTAAACATCAATAAGCAACATAATAATGTTTAACTTATCAATTGTATAATATGAGCGATGTAAAATATAAATTCAGTAGGTACACATAATATGTTACATACCAACGATAAGTTAATAATATAAAAGTTATAATTTTTTTTAAATATGCATTGAAATTAGCCAACCAATAGAAAATTAATCAATTTGTATGACACTATATATCAATAGGCACCTAGCAGCGGCACACGCGCAGATCACAAAAGCCCAATATTGCGAGAGCAATCGCTTGCTCATAAAGTTGATGACAAACTTCTAGAATAACACAAAATAATAAATTTTATATGAACACGATATAATAAAAATCTCCCGGTATAAAAATATAGATGTAAAAGTAACCATAATGCAGAAAACAGCCAATAAAAGTTAATTAAATAATTTTTATTAGGTACTTTCTACAGAAAACAAGTTACAAGTTTATTGCTACTGTAAAAATGATGACCTATATCAATTACAAAGACAGATATATGGATCCAGTCCAATCATAATTTGATTATTTGAATATATGAAATATTGAAAGGCACTTCTAGTAACTTAATATTTCTGGTATTCATAATAGTTATTCGAAGCTCCCCCGTCAGCAGGCGGTCCGTTCCGGTCAACACACTTTGATACACCGAAACCGTCGTCAAATCTAATGGAATCAATCATAACTACACCGAGAATGCCATCGTACAATCGAACAAAGCTTTTATAATGTACTTGGTATATTTAATGTTAAAGAAACCGCAAGAGTTAACAGTAAACGTAAAATGTTCAATGTTCCAAAACACGACAGAATTTATTTAAATACAGCAGCGTTTACGACAAATATGTGAGCATTTACGCAAACCTACCAACGTGAGATCGCGTGCAATTTTCGCATACAACGGAGGCATGGGCGCTCACTGCGCTCGACCAATTATTTTAAACACATTTCAACAATAAATGACGATTATACCCCTAGTGCCAGTCGGCTGTAGAGACTCTCTACAGCCGACTGGCACTCTCTACTAGAGAGATAAGAGCAATATATTTTAAAAATAATAACAACTATAATGAAAATTATTATTATTGATATTATAATATCTTCAGTCAACTGCAATAAACTTTTAATTGGATTTAGTGCACTTTCGTTTGTACCGGACTCAGTGGTGCAAATTAGGACAGGCCTATGACCAGCGGACTAACACAGGCTGATGATTATGACGATTGTTTTTGGTATTTTATTGGTTAATATGTAGCATATGATTAATTAAATTCATGAGTAATTTCTAATGTGCGTTGGTAGGTTTATAGAAAAAAAATCGATTATGTAAAATATAATCATTATGAAATATCTCAGGAAAGTATCTGCTTTGCCCTATCATGGAGCCGTCATATCCTAAAACTGATAGAGTTACAGAAGCTCAATTTTTATGATGTTTAACATTAAACCAATTTAGAAATATTCTGTTTTACGACCACATTTCATATCGAATTATATGTTTATTTTTATTAATAAAAAATAATTTGTATAGATAAAATAGTTATTTTACAGCGTTCTAATCTTTTCAGAGGTGTATTTTTTTAATGTTGCAAAAGTTCATTTATAAAACCCCTACGTAAGTATAGCAGTAGATACTCGTATGTAGGTGTTTCCTGGATAACACAGGCAGCCGTAAACTTGCATCCCTAGGATTTAATGGGAGCGAACAATTTAACAAGTCGGTTTAGCACTGTGTTTCTCATCAAGTATGTTATCGTCTTCTAATCCGGTCCTCGGTGATATCGTAAACCAGAAGTGGTCTTGTAAGCGAAACCTGTTCCAGAGCCGATCGCATGCACCCTGCGAACTTCACTAGAGAAAACTCGATGTCGACGTCGTCGTGTCCTTTAAGGAGCACTTAACTGACACCCAATTATCGGAGCGATTTTAAACTCTAAGTTTTAAATGTTATAAATAAAGACAGATTGTGAGCGAAATGGGTGTTTAAGTCGTTTCTGAAGTGTGTTAGTGGTGTTTAACGTCACGCATGGGCACGAGAGGTGTCGTTGGTGCAATTATCACAATTGGCCCGTTGGCCTCTGAGCTAAAGACGCCCATCGCATTCTCGCATAGATATCGACATGTTTCGATGCAAAAACCGGCTGAGTAAATTATGAAAAATAAATATTTAATGCTTAGATTTTTATGATACAGAAGAAGCAATTAGAATTGCAGGCTGCGACGTTAATGATGATATAAGAATCAATAAATTATGAATTCATATTGTACATATTTTTTAATTAAATATTTGTGTCATCAATTAAAACATGTGGGTGTATCTACTATGGGACAACTGGGTATACCTCTGCCTACCCCTTCGGGAAAAAAGAGTGATGTTATGTAATAATTATACTAATGTTGCACTATTTCTATCAACTATACGAAGTATTAATTAGTTCAAGTACTTATAAAAAATCCATCACAATCTATATTATTGTAGGTAGAGGTACTAAGTAAAATTAGGTTCGTATCTGTCTGACGTATGTATGTATTATTATCACAGCCATAGGACGTCCGCCGCTGAACATGGACGTATGTATATATGTCGCCGTGAAATTGTAAGAACCGTTATACTGATATTATAAACTAACGTTTAGGTTACGTTAGGTTGTTTATAAACTAAGGAAAATTATAAATTAACTAAGCGAATTATAATCTAACGGTTCTTACAATTTCATGGCGATATATACATACGAGTATAGATTTGTGTATATGTCACCGTGAAATTGTAGGAACTTTTAGTTATTATAATTCGTTTAGTTAATTTATGATTTTAGTTTATAAACAACCTTTTTTTTGTGACCCAGGGAAATCTGCATACAGATATTTATTATGTCATAGATTATGTCATGATGGGAAGTCCCTGAAGGGGATCTTCCCGACTGACTAAAACCCTGGGGGATATCCTGCGGGACGCCATGTGTCGGGGCTGCGGGCACGCCGAAGCACTCATCCGCAGCAGTTTATAAACAACCTAACCTAAACGTTAGTTTATTATGTCACTAGATAAGTTATAAACTAACGGTTCTTACAATTATGGCGACATATACAACGTTTTTTTTTTTTTAGATTTTATTTTAGTGAGTGACAAGACGAGCAAATCAGGTGCCTGATGGTAAGCATTATGATTGCCCATATCAGACACAGTGCCACCCAGTGTTTTAAAATTCAAAATTCTACGCGGCACTGCACTGCGCCTGTCACCCTGAGATATGAGTTGTTGAATCGCGTAATGCCCAGTAATTTCGCTGGTAACATTGCCCTTCATACCGGAACACAGTAATGTTTGCACATTACTGCTTGGCAGATGAATAACTGGCAAAGGTGTGGTACTTCCCCAGGCGGCCCCCTGCAAAAGAGGCCTACCACTACAAAGTGTTACAAAATGGTGTTTCATACACAATAATACAAAAACATATAAAATACAATACCTTTATACCTTTAATATCAAAATCCATTTTGATCCATTTAGTATGAAGTCGTAATTTTTTTTAGCAAATTTCCTGCTGCTTATTTTAAAGTTATTAAGTCCTACGAGTATATCGGGTGGATCTTATTACCTTAACCCTTTAATGCTCACGGATTTTTTTTTGTAAAATTTGATGTTTTGTATTAAAATTTTGTTTGTTTGGGTTGTGAGGACCCCTAGAAAAATAATAAAAAAAATCCCATGTACTTAGTTTTTAAATAAATATACGTAACAAATATGATACTTCGTGGCACACTGAGACATATTGTTAACGAAAACAATGTTTCGTATTTGTTACGTTGCGCGTTGAACAGTTATGTGGTTTTGTGAAACAAATGAAAGTAACAAAGACAAATTAACGATTTATTGTATGCAAAATCAATACTATCTTCTCATCATAATTGTTGATTGCATAAAATGCAATAAAAAGTATTTTTTCATTATCGAAATCAAAATTTTATTCCGTTATCGTATGATAATTAGTGAAACAATTTCGATTTTGAACAAAACACTAGGTAACTTTGATTGCATTTGATGCAATTTACATTTGTTAGGCCTGTTTTATAATATTTGCACCTCCCTCTCTGCGTTCGATGAACCCTGAGAAATGACCAGTGTTATCAAACCTAACGGCATCAGCTGACCTGGGAGCAGTCGAGGCCTATATTCTTTTATTGCTGGCACATCATCAATGATGGCTTCGGACAGAACACGGTTTTACATACACTAATCCTGATGATACCCCAACTCGGACAAAAACTTAGAAACCCCATCTCTTGGGATTTGGGAGTTCGGTAAGTATTATTGACGCCTGTTGCCGGCTCGGGCTCCCTTATAAGGTACGATCATTTCGTCTATGCTATACTTATCTTCCTCTTCCATCTGCAAACAGTTACTTCTAATATTCTCTAGCAATGGTCGTACTTTGAAATAGCGCACGTTGTCTCGAATTTGCTCATATTTTTAGTGGCATTATATCAGCAATAACCGGGCATCTTAAGTCACTACTACAGTAGTTTCTATATGCAGGCAATTTTATAATACCCATCCTTATAGTAATTGCAATAAAATCTCGTAAATCGTCGTTAGTAATATTAATTGCTCTTCAATGAATTTGCTTTAAACAGAGTATAAGTTCGTTTGGTCTTTCATATATGAAATTGTCTTCTGAAAAAAATTTTTTTTGAAGAATTATGTGCATCTCCTCAAAAGAAGGATTTAAGTTTAGTTCCTCGATCTCTGCGGGATATTTAAAATTTATTGATTTCCATATGAAATGTAAAGGTGGTTGTTTGTATTTCTTTACCCTCTTTGCTATGTATTTGGAACTGCTGTTAATTTTCTTGTAGCCAATCTCGTCAATCTCGAGACAAGACAAGATACTGAATTCAACAGAGACAATAGCTCTTGTTGCTGGTCAGATGGACACATCTTACGGATGACAGGAATCTAAGGCGCCGTTTCTTTGTCCACAGAAGTGAGCTAAAATTCGTAGTGAGAATATGATTATGTTCATCTTCTTTTGTGCTCTCAAAGAGACTAAAGTCCTGTTGCAAAGAATGCAGAGACGGAGGGTCCGAACTGCAATAAGTTTCTTTGTCGCTGCTGTATCGACGCTGACGTTCTGTGACGTCTTGGATGATACGACTTCATCTTCTGATTCTGAAGTGTAAGTCGATGATGTTCGCGCTGGTGGCGCTAGAGCTAAAATTCGTTGCGCTCTACGGCTCTACCCCATTTCACTCGCCAATAAAGCAAAAATAAACCATGCAACATTCACCAACACCCAAAATTTAGCTTAAAACAAAAAAATATATATACAAAGATTTTAAAAACAGCAAATTATTTAAAATACAAGATCATAAACATAAAAAAATATTGGTTTTTATATGTTAGTTGTTGTGCAAAGTAACATCCATGTTACATACGAAATCGATGGTACTTTTCACAGAATTTCGCAACGTAACAAATGTGTTACATTAAAAAAACCAAGCAGATATTCCAAAAATTAGTAACGGTTATGAAATACTATTATTATGCATGAGTTACTACATTCATTAGAAATACGTTTCTCACAAAAAAAAAATACAAAATGTGCGGATTAGCCACAAAAACTTATAAAAGTTACCGAGCGTCCGCGCAAACACAGCTGACCCGGCGGCATTTTGACACAGACTGGCACTAAAACTGCTTCTACACGTTTACAAAATTTTTCACTATATGACCTTTGTATTAACAACAATTATATAATTTTCACTTAGAAAAGTATTGAGTAAATTACACAGAATATTTTTTTGTTTCGAATGTTACACCCGTGATACGAAGTGCTAATAAGGGTTAAGTACTATAATACCTTTTTGTTTAAACGTTTTATTTAAAAGTATAGGTACTAAACACTAAACAATACTTCTACAGCAACATTAACTGACACATTGTTTCGGTCGTAGCACATAGACACCTAAAATCCAATATCATCATCTCATATTACGCAGTATCCGTTGCCTGTAAGCCAACCATTTACCTATTAGGCCATATTCGGGGTTGCATTTCGAAGGCTTTACCTATTTGGCCTCCCAAAATGGTTTGGCTCAATATGTATGAAGTTCATTACTCTAGTCGTCTAATCTTGTAATTGGATAAGTGTTTAGTTACTGCTTAAACAAGTTGGCCTATAATTAATCGAATTTGGGTTGTCACAGACGTGTTATGCAAGTTCCGGATATTATATTCAGCTAATCACGAAGATAATCGTCTCGTCTAAAATACCTGAGTGCATCAAGTCTAAGGTCTTCGACCAGTGTGTGTTACCAGTGATGACTTAACATAACATAACAAACATTCACGCCTTTTTCCCGAAGGGGTAGGCAGAGGTGTTTGTATCTACTATGGGACGGAGTCCTGGGTACACCCAGGACTCCGTCCCATAGTAGATACACCCACATTTTGCCAGTATGTTATTGGTCCCATGTAACAGGGGGCGAGCCTATTGCCACCTACCGGGCACATTTCCAGACTCCAGGCAGTTATTAAGATAATTCCTAATGGAAATATCCAATATTTAACACTTTGCCTGACCTAGGGATCGAACCCGGGACCTCTTGAAACAGTCGAGCATGCGCCCTCTACGCCACCGAAGCAAGTCAGTGATGACTTGTAAGCTATAAATAGCGCAACGAGCTATGGAGAGGCTGTGCTAGGGATTTCTCTGCGAGAACGAATCAGAAATAAGGAGATCCGTAGACGAACGAAATTCACTGACATAGCCCAGATGCCTAATAAAAACAACAGGTTCAAGCTGGATGCAGGCCGCTTATAACCAGACTAGATGGAAATTTATGGAGGAGGTTTATGTTCAGCAGTGGACGTCATATGGCAAATGATGATGATGTGGGTACACGTCTTCTTACCCTATTGGGAAAAAAGGCGTTATGTTATGTTATCGGTGTCTCAAATAAGTGTCTATCAACTTGGATCAAGTACCAAATTTGAGTTACAAGTAGGTCGTAGGTCCTCTTAGTATAAGAGATCACTGTCACAGTCTTTTTACGAATAACAGTCATTAGAATAAATACCCAGTTTTTAACAAAGTAAACCTCAACTATAATATTTATTCTGACAAAGAATACGAATATGAAAAGAAAAATTTCACCCACGGGGGCATTCTAACCGCGCACCCTCTGCATCATTCCGCGTATTGTATTTCAAGCGAGTAGATCGCTTAGTCTATAAAGTAAAAAATAATCTGACAAAAACCCTTTAACCTTTCATTTTGCTTGAGTTCACAGTATTTCTCATTATAATCGTGACAGTCGTCTAGAGCCAGTGCCAACACAATATGCTAGCTAATTTATCTTAACACGGTATGCTCTAGGGCTTGGAATTAGATAAATGCATAAATTGTCATCAATTATTTTAATGGCGCAACTCGTCTATAATTCGATGATCGGGCAAGGAGTGGGCCTGTATCATGTGCGCACACGCAACCAACACAACGCTCATAGTGCGGAAGCTGATGCTTCATTTATTTACAATAAGAAAATAGGAAGAAAAATTCACTATAGGCGGTAGTAGGTGGGATAGAAAAATTTTGCCGATGAGTACTTCCACGGTAGCTCAATTGGTAGATTGCTCACCAACCAAATTGGTGCGGAAGGTGCGGGTTGAAGTCCCGCATGTGGGTGAAATCTTTCTTTCCATTTTCCAAATATAAATTTTCATTTATTTACAATTTAGCTTGAGGTACTTATCTCGATAGAAATATAAAATTGTGTGTCGAAAGTCAAAATCAAATTTATTTATTTAATTTAGTCACAATATGACACTTTTGCAAGTCAATAAATCTACTGTGCATTCGGAAATACCTCTAAAAGAAGAACGCATAACAAACTTGGATGAGCATTGGGCAATATTCCTATTTTATCTAGGTTCTAGGCAGTCGTAACTTTTAAAATGTATCGTAAAGTTAAATTAAAATCTATACATTTTTTTTTTATGATAGTGAGTGAAAAAATGAGCAAATCAGGTGCCTGATGGTAATGATTGCTCATTTCATCATGATTGCTCATTTCAGACACAGTACCACCCAGTGTTTTAAAGTTCAAAATTCTGTGCGGCACTGCACTGCACCTGCGCCTGAGATATGAGTTGCTGAATCTTATCATGCCCAGTAATTTCACTGGTAACATTGCCCTTCAGACCTGAAAACAGTTATGTTTGCACATTACTGCTTGGCGGATGAATAATTGGCAAAAGTGTGGTACTTCCACAGGCGGCCCCTTGCAAAACAGGACTACCACTACATACTGCACATTCTGGCCAGGTAAACGTGTACGGAAATTATTATCAAAATTTTTGTAATGCTTACGCCAATAACTAGCGTATTAGGATATTATCAGTGAAATAATAGCTCATTGTCTCCAAGCCTAGCTGTAACGTGAGTCGCGCACCGGTATTACGCGCAGCGCTCACCAACGTTTTATAATAATACACATACATGACATTATTATTACATGTGTGCCTCTAGTCTTGTTTTTATAGCTTTGGTGGTCGTCCCGCTGCTTTGTTACTGCTTTTCTCTTCTAAGAAATCATAATAATGTTATGGAATTGGTATAATTTTAAATAAACAGTAGCAAGCAACATATAAACTTTTGAAAATACTTTTTGTTCTGACTGATACGTTGGTCGAGTTGACTGTCACAAAATACTAAAAAAATTAAGGTGTGAAACGACCTAGTGGTCGAGTATATCGCGGTCAGGTTGACTACCAACTCATATTATTATACAAAATATCTTTTAGATAAATCTTTCTTAAAAGCTAAATAAATAGGTTTTAGTTCAATGAAAAAAACGCGACTAATGACAAGTTTACAAAACTTTATGATTTAAGGCGGTTGCTCTTCCATACAAAATTAAATTTCCCATTTTATGAAGAATGAGAGGACACATTTTCCACTTAATAGATTGCTGCTGGCTCTGTAACGCCAAAACATATTTGGTTAAGAAAACCTTTAAAATTAATATTTTCTAATTTATAAAAATGCTGAAAAATAGCTTTTAGGTTATTTCAAAGCTTAGAATAAAAAGGCTTATTCCGTTTCCTCCAAAAACCAGTTCCTGCCTCCTCCAAATTTTATTAGTAGGTATAATTTTAATTCCAAAAGTTTTCTTTAACGGTTTTCGTTAACTATACGGTTTTCAAACGAAAAAAGTGAAACACCTGAAATAAGGTGTGAGTAAATTATTATTTTTCGCAAAGTAATTACACCTATTCTATTCTCATGGCCTACGTCCATAAAACCTAAGAAATGAAACTCTGACTGAAATAACCCTGAATATGAACCCTGAGACACACATAGATAGGAAATGTACTAGCGGTTTTTAAACCTAAGTACATGCTCCTTCACCCTTACGGCGTTAACCAATAGACACCTAGAACATTTTGATATAAATCTATACACTTTATAATGCTAGCAATTGGTTTGTGTTATATCGTGACTGCCATAGGCATTCATGGTATACTCAAATCTAAGAAAATTCCCTCACTATTATTATTTGGACTATAAATGCTCTACGCAAGTACATGGACCAACTATCTTAGTGCAATTCATTTAAGATTAGCAGGCCTAGCATGACACGGGAATAGAATATTTTCCACCTTTTCTTTCTCTTTCGTGCTCATACAATGCATATCTGCTGTCCCGTTCTAACCCTCTGGAACCCTTAGTCACTGTGCCTTGCACATGGTTAATCTATTAGAGCCCTCATAAACAGTCACAGGCTCAATAAATAGGTACGCCATCATCATTAGCTCAAAATGCCCCTTAAAGAGCTCTTAAGATAAGGTATACTTTATCTTATGTACCTGAAGAGGTAGATTTTAATCGAATGCTTTATTATTATGTGCCTAGCAGTGGAGCAATCATAATAAGTAAAAGTCTCGTTAGCAACTTTAACACTTAAAAAATGTCTTGGATTTGGTACCGAAAGTAATAATAGTGCAACATTGCCAGTTTTCTGCTCATGACCCCAAATGGTTCATATTTTGCAAGATCATGTCATCATCATCATCTTTATCATCAACAGCCGGAAGACGTCGACTGCTAAACATAGGCCACCCCATAGATCGCCATAAACTATTCATATGGCGTCTTCATGATCGCAGTAGTTAGAATACTTGGAAAAGAAGTTGCAAGATACACCAAAATAATTAAAACATCATAGGTTTACAGAAATTTAATCAATATATTTTTTTTACGGTAGTGAGTGATAAGAAAAGCAAATCAGGTGCCTGATGGTAAGCATCATGATTGCCCATATCAGACACAGTACCACCCAGTTCAAAATTATGCGCGGCACTGCACTACGCATGTTACCCTAAGAGATATTAGTTGTTGAAACTCGTCATGCCCAGTAATTTCGCTGTTAACATTGCCCTTCAGACCACAGTACACAGTAAACGGAACACAGTAATGTTTGCACATTACTGCTTGTCGGATGAATAACTGGCAGAGGTGTGGTACTTCCCCAGGCGGCCCCTGCAAAAGAGGCCCACCACTAAAAAAATATTGGTATAATATAGGTGATTTTTCAGTTAAAATGACATAATAATTTTATGTCGGGTCTGTGTTGAGAACCAACATGTTTAGTTAATAACGGTCTACACGCAAACTTTCTCAGAAGTAATTACTTATACAGAAGACATTTCACTCACTCATTTCATTTTAATGGATAGTATATTAAAGCTTACCTTCAGAAATCAGTCTTTCGCGAATCTCCCATGCAAATATCGTAGGATTTTCCCTCTTGTACTGCTCGATCTTGGACACCACCGCCGGAGTAGCAACCTTAGGTTTGCTTCCACCGATGAGACCAGGCGGTCGGAGTGTACCTAAAATAAAAGAAAAAATAATTTTAGCGTAAGTTTTCATTAATCTGTTTAATACTCGTTTTTATAAAATTGTGTAAGCATATGTAAATAACCGAAGTCAAAAGTTAATAAATCACTGTATTAATTAATAGATTTTGAGCGGCAGTCAATGAAAGTATTTTTATACATAATATATTTTTGGTACTTTGCAAAATAGACAAAAACCTAATTGAGCAAACTGTCACCTGCTGCAAGTCGGAAAGGAAACAAAAGAAACGCAAAATCGAATTATAGGCTCAAATAAAAATGCCCGCAATAGCGACACGATACCGATTGATGCAATTTCATTGAGTGCTAAACGTGAGTAAACGCAACGCTCTGTCGTGAATCAATTCACTGTTGAACGCAATCACAAAGGACCTTTCTTTAGCTCTTATGTGGAAACCAGTAGAGGTCAAATCGTTACTTCAAGCCGCACCTTATTTTTACAATTGCTTCTATACAGTTTTGTATTTAAAAGGAAGGTGGACGTGCTTTGCTACAAAAAATTGATAATCGAACACGGCGGTAAGAATAACAATGAAGGCTTCAAATTAGTATTTATAATTACAGAATCATTGACGTCGGCTAAACGAATCCCGCGTGCGAGATGTGAATTATTAATTCATTTTGCGCCCTCGAAATCTTCGCTTTTAGTTTTTGAGTCAGTGGACGGAATATGACAGGTATTTTCTTTGATAAAAAGCCGTGGTAAAGTTGAGTCCTTATTATTTTGAACATACAATCACGCCTTTTTCCCGAAGGGGTAGGCAGAGGTGTACCTTGAACATAGTTCCATAGTAGGGGCAACCATATTTCGCCAGTATGTTATTAATCCCATGTAATAGGGGACGAACCTATTGCCTATTATTTTGAGATAACATAATAAATGATATGTTTTATGTAAGATTCTCGAATGGAGACCACGGCCCGGCAAGTGCAGCGTAGGACGTCTTTGTTTTTTTTTATGTAGGTACTAAAATTTGTACTCTAACATAATTTAAAAATTGAGAAATTAGAAATTACACTCATTTTATATATATTTTTGATCTCCTACATATTCATCTATAGGTAAAGGTGATAAATGATGACAGGACGTTGACTTATTATCTTTATCAAATATAACTTATTCGTTACAAATTTTTAGTATCAAACCAGTATTTTTGTCAACTTAGTGCAAAAAAGTTATTTCGAAGTCTCCCCAACTTTTTGTTAACAAACAAATATTTACGAGTATAACTATATCAAACCTATAAATATTATACAAAATGTTCAAATATGGAATATGATACAAACACTGGGTCTAGGTAAAAAGTTATGGATTCCATAACAGCGGAGTTAGATAATGGATGAATGCGTGCTCCAAGACAATTATGTAAAAACCGAACAGTGGCATTCCTCCGGGCGACGGACGATTTCATTGCTGGTTTTTATCCTAACCAGCTCTTGGATACCTCTCTTCCATACCGATACCACGCTGAATTATTCAACGTCATCATATTTATATTCACATTTTTGTCAACGCCATTCAAGATAAATTCATAAGAGACCTTATGTCTTGATAAAAGTAAAGCTCATCGCCAAATAAGGAGTCACCACAAAAAACAACAGCTTTTATACCAAACCAGTAAATACATAGCCTATTATAGCACATACAGTTACCTGATATTGCGTTAATATCGTTATATTAAAATACCGCCTCGGTGGCGTAGAGGGCGCATGCTCGACTGCCAATCAAGAGGTCCCGGGTTCGATCCCCAGGTCAGGCAGTGTTAAATATTGGATTTTTCCATTAGGAATTATCTCAATAACTGCCTGGAGTCTGGAACTGTGCCCGGTAGATGGCAATACGCTCGCCCCCTATTACATGGGACCAATAACATACTGGCGAAATGTGGGTGTATCTACTATGGGACTGAGTCCTGGGTACACCTCTGCCTACCCCTTCGGGAAAAAGGCGTGAATGTATGTTATGTTATGTTAAAATACCGACTTATTCCTAAGTACCATTTTTCAATAATGCAATAAATTTATTATCATTACATCACGCCTTTTCCCCAAATGGGTGGGCAGAGGTATAAACCAGGACTCAATACCATAGTAGTAGGACCCAGTGTCCTAGGTGCATAACTGGGAACATAACGTACGTTACACGACAAGGGTGGGAACACGACGTACGTTCACCCACACTTACCCAGTTTTTGGTCCCATGTAATTGGGGGTGAACCGATTGCCATCCACCCACCAGCTTCAGACTCCAGGCTGTCATAAAATGATGCTAAATATTACAGACAATACCCTTGTGCTAGTCGACTTTACACTTTAGGTCAACCGCCTCCTGCGCTCATCACTACATGGTAAAGCTGTAGAGGTCATCTGAGGCCAACAGTAGGTCATTTAAAAAAAAAAGGCAATAGTTTATTCAAAAACAAGTAATTAATTTAAGGGCTTTTCTATTTAGGTATTAAAAATATAAGTAAACCAATAATTTTGTAACCACTAAAAAATAAAATATGTAATTTTCATAATGTATTTAATTTTATAATTATGTAAAAACAACCGTTTTTGGTTTGACATGGTATACATGTGAAGCCCTTATACTTACAATGTCTCGAGTACGTAGTATAAGTACGAAGTTTTGATACTTGGTTCATTTTATCTTTTTGATAAAGTTGAATGAACCAAGTATCAAAACTTCGTACTTATACTACGTGCTCGAGAGTAAAAAATAATTTTGTAACTCATTAGTTACAGAATTATTATTTTTACTCGATTAGTGGTCGACCTACGTATTATCTATGACCTATGTATTTTTTTAATATTTTTACAAATTACGTATGTTGTGTACTTTAAAGAAAACAGAATGTTATATCATGGTCATTATCATCATCATCAGCCGAAAGACGTCCACTGCTGAACATAGGCCTACTCCATAGAACCCCATAACTATTCATATGGGGGGATTTTGCCGTAAACACCACGCTTGGCAGGCGGTGATGTGATTGGTAATGGCAGTAGTTGGAATACTTGGAAACGGAGAGCGCTGCTGCCGACTGCCGGGTATCACGGATCCCACGGGAAGAGAAAAGGGTAGTCCTATTCATTATGATAGTGAGTGACAAGACGAGCACCCAGTGTTTTAAAATTTAAAATTCTGCGCGGCACTGCACTGCGCCTGTCACCCAGAGATATGAGTTGTTGAATCTCATCATGCCCAGTAATTTCGCTGGTAACATTGCCCTTCATACCGGAACACAGTAATGTTTGCACATTGCTGCTTGGCGGATGAATAACTGGCAAAGGTGTGGTACTTCCTCAGGCGGCCCCCTGCAAAAGAGGCCTACCACTACAAAAATTATATAGCCGGCAACCACAACACATACATTAGATTATAATATTATGCAATTGAACAACTTTCCCAATTCAGTCCCAAAAACTCCTTACACCGCAACACGGTTCCTGGAACTGCAACTATTAGCACCAACGTTGGTGCAACACCAATAACCGCGCTCCATTGATTGATAGCTAAATTGCAGGAGGCCGGCATACTGATCATTTTGTGATAATTAAATCGGTTAGAAACGTAATCGCATGACCGGGACCAATTACTCGACGTTGCCTAGGCAGAGGCGGACCGACGAACCACTTACATAGACGTACAGAATACTGAAACTATGGTAAATGTATATAATTTGTATGAAACTTAAGCGCGTGCTCCAAGCGCGGATTGCCGGTCATGCAACTATCGGCGCATGAAAAATGCGTGATCGTGATAATATATCGATAGATGCTATCGATATATTATAAAGAGTCGAAATACATTTTCTTACTCAGCAAGGTTTTCATAATTAAGTAGTAGCAGTAGCTGTAGTGGTAGGCCTCTCTTGCAAGAGGCCGCCTGGGGAAGTACCACACCTTTGCCAGTTATTCATCCGCGAAGCAGTAATGTGCAAATATTACTGTGTTCCGGACTGAAGGGCAATGTTACCAGCGAAATTACTGGGCACGACGAGGTTCAACAACTAATATCGCAAGATATTATTGGTCCCATGTGATAGGGGGCGAGTCTATTGCCATCTACCGGGCACAGTTCAAGACTCCAGGCAATTATTGAGATATTTTCTAATGGATAAATCCAATATTTAACACTTTGCCTGACCTGGGGATCGAACCCGGGACCTCATGATCGACAGTCGAACTTACGCCTACTACGTAACCGAGGCAGGAGAGAGGAGGTAATTGGGGAAAGCCGTGTTATTGGAGGAAGTATCATCATCACCATTTCAGCCAATGGAAGTCTACTGGGCATACGCTTCCCCCATAGGAGTGGTATTGCCAATACTCGCCACGCTTTGCAAGCGCAGTTCGATGGATTTACGCAGAGGGCTCTGATGCCCGTCTTCTGACTCTATCAGATTTACTAGTTATACCTTGAAATTATTTTTATACTAGCTGTGCCCCGCGGTTTCACCCGCGTATATTTATGTTCCCATAATCAGGAATATCAGGGAAAAAAGGACTTTTTATGTTATTCCAGGGTCTAATCTATCTATATACCGAATTTCAGCCCAATCGGTTCAGTAATTTTGGCGTGAAAGAGTAACAAACATCCATCCATCTATCCTTCCATCGATCCTAACAAACTTTCGCATCTATAATATTAGTAGGATATGTCATATCGTGGCCGTACTTTGTCTGGATCATCTTAACTACGCTACATGTCTCCAGATGTGAAAACTTCATTATAAGTTTAGGGTTAAAAATTGTAGTGCTTAAAACAAAAGCACATATTTTTAAGAACCTGTAACACAATAAATATCTATCATCCATCAATCATAAACAAAACATTCCGATGGAGTGAGAATTGTAATGGGTACAAAACGTCGGTTAATAAATTTCGATACAAGAACCATTTGAAGTCGTTTAACGTCATTATACGGTGCGCCTACAAAGATCTCTTTAAACGACATAGAAGAGCTACGAATCTAGTTAATTAAATTTGTGTTGAGGGTATTTAAAAGTGGCTCTATAGCGGTTGTACCATAGTGAATAGAGCAGGCAAGGATTGCACTGTCATGGAGCTAATAGATGAGTATCTTTACCGGCAAAGTGGGTCTGGATGGGCTGGTTTATTGATCATAATGCAATGCCTGTTAACGACGCCCTGATTCGGTGATTGATTGACTTTTTGTACTAAATGTAAATTAGTTCGCGCTTGCTTCTTCAGAAGCAATTATGTTTGTAAAATAAAAAAAATTGATTAAAATTTACTTATTTATTTTAATGGTTCTTTTATACACTCATAGTAGCTTTATTATCTAACGCGTCGTGTCTACGCATCATTAGTGGCTAGTTTAAATTATACAGATTTATTTTGTGACCAAAATACAAAGGCTTTAAGCGCCACAGTTTAGCAACAATAATGTTGTATTTTTGAACTAGAGATACTTCCTTATAGGAGACCATACACGAGTTCTATAAGTACCGTATTTCAGCATTATAACAGCTCTATTGTCATGCTAATGTTGACTCGTACGCGGTGTTTTGTGAAACATCTAACGTTGCGCACTTTTCTGTCTACTTAAAACAATTCACCTACTTTGTATACTGCACCCATGGCACACTTACGTTAAAAATTAAAATACAAATAGATTAGCACATAATAATTAAGATTAATAGGATATGACGTGGACTTTCTTAGATATTATATACTTGTTATAAATAGTGTTCGGTCAATTTTTGCGATGCGATTTAAATATTAGGTTTAAACGTCACCCATATAAAATGAAAATATACAGATATGAAGAAATAGGGAATAATATACCACTCAATTGTTAGTGGTTGGCTCTGGATCTGGCCTTTATACCTGTCACCCTGAGATATGAGTTGTTAAATCTCATCATGCCCAGTAATTTCGCTGGTAACATTGCCCTTGAGACCGGAATTCAGTAATGTTTGTACATTACTGTTTGGCGGATGAATAACTGGCAAAGGTGTGGTACTTCCCCAGGCGGCCCCCTAAAAGAGACCTACCACTACACAGTTAGTTAGTTGTACAATACATTCTGTCCGCAATTTTGGTGTTATCACAAATAGATACACGATTATCTCAATAATGCTTTACCTAGAAATACAAAACAAGGAAAACGTTCACAATGAAAGACCGTTCATAATTCAAATTAGTCCAAAAGAATTGGAGCAGAAAAAGAAAAAGCGTCGTTTGTTAGGCAAGAATGTCACCGGATAATTCAATTTTGATTATAGGACCAAAGCATAAATACGGCTTCATCAACCGTAGCGGCGATCCGCGTACAATCATCTTGAGTATGTATCATTAGCTTCTAAAGAAACATACCGAAATTGCCGGTTTTAATATCAAATTACTCATTCTGTGATTTCGGTGGTTTTGTACACTCAATAGTAAATTATTCGTGCCGGTCTTTAAGCTATGACAATTTTACTAACACAATGAAAAGCTTTTACAATCCAGTGGCCCATTAATTTAAAATGAAGTGTGTGCCTATTTTAACTCCTGGTCCAATTGAATATCGATTCTCAGAATTGGTGATACGAGTAGGTTTGTTCGTTTTTATAAAATTGATATCTCTGCCTTTGGTCTAAGCTATCATAGATTTAAAATACCAATTTAAAGTTTAAATTTATTAGACTTTCAGTCACATAATTTGTTATAGTTCTCATCTAATGCTCTGTGTCAAATGAATATATCTAGTCAATTAAATAATTGATTTATTCAATGTCGTCTGAGTTTCCCGCGATGTCATCAACTTGACTTTATTATACAAATTACTTATTTAGAATTTAAAAGTAAACGAGTAGATATTATCTTGGGCGCTCAAGTAAGATATAGGCAATAATCCATAAGAGGTCAAAACCTGCGTAATTTATTCGTCATTCACTTCAAATTGCAGCCAGCCGACAGTTTAATACTCAAACTCGACCATGGAACGTTATTTATGCGTGCCCATTTCCATGCAGTCAGGTTAGAAATTGTTTAGGCTAGATAATAACTTTTAAGCTAAGGCTACGTAGCGTATATGTTAAATACGTAAGTGGTCGGACATGACGGCCCGGGGCAGGTTGCGCCAGGGCTTCCGTGGGAACCCAACATGTGACGCTATGAAACCACCACGGGCGAAAATTGAGTGACACGGCTCTATGCCGCCAGTATTCACTTATACAGCTATCATTTACTTTGAGGTGCAAGACACGACTTCAACTATTTTATGATTACATATTGATTTTACTTTACTTCAAATATGATGGGGTTTATCTTATTTATGTATATAGCTATTTTTCTTGTTGTTGTGATAAACAAGCAGACGGGACGCCTGATGGTGAGCTGTTACCGCCGCCTATGGATACCTAGCCAGTATGTTGCCCACCCTTCAAGACTCTATTCACTCTTCTTTTGAAGAACCCCGTCATGTAGCTTAACGTAAAAACTGCAGTAGGAAAATAATTTCACAGTTTGCACGTATGCGGCAGAAAAGAAGGGAAAAATTGGGATTGTTCCAACTTTTTTTTTTTTTTTAACGTGTGGAAATGCAGTTACGCATACTCGCCCGCCAGGGGGAGGCGGGCGAGTTATGTCGGGCTCGGCGAGAGGCGCCCATACCGACTAAAACGACACGGTGAGCAGTCCCTCGCCATATTAGGCGGGATAGGGTCGCGCTAGCATTCACTATCCCGCCTCGGCGGTTGGCCCTTTTGGCCCCGGCCCTTGAAAGGGATGACCACGCTCACTTGGCCATCTCAGTCTTGTGGAGCTATGATGAACTCCGGAAGGGATTGTTCCACCCTGCCCCACCAAGCCGCTCCACTGGTGGGGCATAGTGGAATGCTATAAATTTTGTAGCGGAATATGCCCCACTAAGCAGTTTCTAGTTAATTTAGTCTAACAACGCTGTTCCATAATAAAAGTACAAACAAAATAATCATCTTATTGCTTGTAATTACTCTTGACATTGGTATCAAGGAAATAACAAATAGGAATTGCAATATAAATATAAGGTGCATTTAATAATCGCTTGAGTGCATTTGAAATCATTCGTTCACGACTCCTGAGCAAACACAAAGTGTCTCACGTTGCCTAATTGCACACCTCGACAATTCTAATTCGTGTCATATTCATTCGCGCTTCGCTTCAAGCCCACCATGCCTATTATTAGGGAGAATTAATTGGCTATATCTGCATTATTTGCAGAGTCAACAAACGTTTTAATTATACTGGGACAGAATCCCTGTGCTCATATCATATTAACCATGAAACTTTTGAACAACACCGAACTTTTTTTTGAACAGAACTCTACCAACACAAGTAGCGCTTTGAACATCATTTATTTAATGTATTTGTATCGATTAAAGCAAGTAGATAATCGTAGGGGAAACAGAGAAATGATAGGTTATAGTTGTAAAATATCGCTGATGATAAGATAGTTCTCACATCACCAATCAGAATGGCGCTGGAAGCCAGCCCGCGCGCCCGGGGCAGCATCGACACGACGGCGCGGCGGGAGTGGGATGCAAGCGGGCGCATTCATCCGCACCCCGGTGGCTTATAATTAACTCCCGGCAAGTTTTATGAATCGATTAGGATCTAAGCTTTCGTCAATAGCAGCTTTCGTCGCGGCAGCCACCACCGATTCCTTATCGCTGATTAATAGCGATTGAGATTTTCGCTGTAGCTGTGTTATTAGAGCGCAGTTAAACACGGTTCGAGACCGAGTCGCTTTCGACAAACTGCGCGGTTGTCAATTGATGCTCCGATAACCGATATCATTTATATAGGTATTATAATAACAGGGTTCCTTGCATACGGGATACATTTTTCAACTCAAGAGTCGAGGATTAGTAAGATTGCAACCGGAGTTATAGTAGATTGTATACTCGATAATGATAATATAAAACGTATAGGTCCCTACACAGTCATACAATTGCGTGACGTGTAAGATACTAAAGTATTAGATGTATAAATTGCCTCATGTCTTCTCCAAAAGTAGAGAGTTATTGAGAAAGATAATTTAATTATCTAATACTAAAGATTCCTTTTTATTCCTTGTCTAAATCTTAGTTAACCTACTCGTATGAACAAAATTTCGACTCTCTAGGTCCTGGGGGCTGGGTGTTATAAGTACCTAGATGTGTCAGGATTTTTATGTTTGCATACTATAGAGAAGATTATGCCCCGTGCAATACTAAACATTGGGCATAGAAAAGTATCTATACCAAAAAGAAGTCAATGAACCAAAAACTACATTCTTATCACGAGACTACCCGCTTACCAAGCAGTTTGGTTACAGCACCTTGCTGTGAGAGCACGTGATGGGCGATATCGTAGTGGCGCAGTCCAAAACGTGACAACTCCAGGAGCCTCTGCTGAGAGAGCAGCGAGGAGAGAGGATGCGACGCTCCCGGGTACAGCGGCGTGCCGGCACCGCCGCCCGCGCCCCCACCCGATTGGGATGGTGACACTGGTACTGAAATAAAAAAAAATGGTAAAGATAATTAATGGTAAAGTTACAACATAATGGTAAAACTTGCATAAATACATTCTCTTAATATAAGTAATGAAAGGTCCAAACGCCATGTCACCTTTTAGCAATTTAACATGATCCTATAAAAAGTTTAGTTTAGTTTTTCCTGTTTCTCCAATTTTATTATACCTATTTGATTCATGCTCGACTGCCAATCAAGAGGTCCCGGGTTCGATCCCCAGGTCAGGCAGTGTTAAATATTGGATTTTTCCATTAGGAATTATCTCAATAACTGCCTGAAGTCTGGAACTGTGCCCGGTAGATGGCAATAGGCTCGCCCCCTATCACATGGGACCAATAACATACTGGCGAAATGTAGGTGTATCTACTATGGGACTGAGTCCTGGGTACACCTCTGCCTACCCCTTCGGGAAAAAGGCGTGAATGTATGTTATGTATTTGATTCATTATAAATATGCTGATTTTTGAAGATGAATTAAACTATCATTCTATATTTATATTTTCTTCTAGAAACTCTTAACTTTCTTATATTGAACGTCTTATCATGCGAGTATAACTGGGATTTTTTAAAATAAAAAAGATTACGATATTGACTATCAAAAGAATGAAACCGTAATAGCATTATCTGTGAGTTCATTAAATTGCTTAATAGAGCTCGATAGATACTCTGTTCTATATCACAGTCCTAGATTTAGATCCTCTACCTACATCTACGTAGTAGACTTAGAAATTATTTTAGAAATTCATAATATTAAGTTAACTTGGGTACAGATTTAATCAATATCACCGAAGAATTTATCAATATCAGTAAACCAAATCAAAATTCAAATTAGTGAGTACCTATTTAAATAAATGATGTAAAAAGTGATTGATAGATAGAATATTCTAAAAAATTATAATGTCGGCAAGCAATATACTAATTGGTATAATATAATGCCGAATCGAGTTTTACAACCATTAGGGCAATCAATTACCTTGCAAATTATTTAAATGTTAGTACGTGTATTATAATGTGTGATTCATTCAAACTTTCTGAATAAAAGTCGATAATATCCGTCAAAATACTTAAGCGAAAATAACACAGCGCATTTAATGATTTTAATAAAACCGAAGGTGAGCGAAAATAACCAGATTGAGACATTAAAACAAACAAATTGCGTTTATATGGGGCGATTTTATATGGGTCTGTCAAATAACGTTATTTTTTACAACTTGGAGTAGCTTTGTAATGATAACGCCCACGGAAAGCCATTCTGAGAACTCCTATCACCTGGGACAGGTCAATAATCGTCAACCTGTGCGTTGTCATTACATATCACGTTATGAAACAACAAAGCAATAATTTACAATGAACTTTATTATAAGGTCTGGCTTACTAAGTACAAAGCTCGTTTAAATTGCTACTGTAAACCACAGTATGTGTACCTACAGCCTTATCAAATATGTACCTAAATACTAGTAGACTTAAGCACTAAGGCTTATTCAAACAAAGATAATACGTATTATTATTTCGAATGCAACTAAGAAAGTAAACAAAAATGTGAATGAGGTGTGCTGATATCGGTACAGTAATAATAACATCAGCTAGATTGGTAAAATGAATAAAGTTTAATGGCAAACTGGATCCATTCACGCAAAGTACAACATTTAAATGTGTTTGAGAATTAAAAATTCGATCTTTCAACACGTAAGTAAAATGTATAATATCTCTCGTGTATTTATCCTCGCAATTTGTCGTTAACACCAACCAGATAATATGCTAAAGACCGATCGTAACAATGCTTTCTTATGAACACATCGTAACACATTCAATTATAAATTAAGCTATTAACTTAATATACCATAATTTGTTTATCAGGTTAAGCATCGAAATTAATGCAAGTGGCATAACTTGTCCATAACTTAACACTTTTTATTAGCGAGTCAATAAGGCGATTTCGTCAAGGAAAGTACTATCAAGTCTTCGGTTATAACTGCAAGCGAACCTGATTCATATTACTATTAGATGTAGAGATCGGATTCCAATGGCTCTTCGATTTGATCGAGCACTCAGAACTGGACTTCAACGTATAATTTCTGGTGTAATCGCTTTAATAATGGGAGAAAAAAAACTGATATTATCTGCCCACGGTCAATAAATTAACACCGTTTAGAGCAAAAATGTAGATTCTTAGTGTCGCTACTATTATAAATAAATTGGACTCGGAGGAGAAGATGTTTTAAAGGAGATCGTTCGTGTTTAAATACGAGTGTGTGTGTTTTTATTAGGGTGCGTGAGCAGTGAGGCCTTATTAAAATATTTCGAGTGGAAACTGGAAGGACCACTTAGTGGTGCGCGGGAGTTTCACGCCTGAGCTGATACAACATTAAGTCGACAAGATAGCTTATTTGTGCTGAGCTGAGGATTAGTGGCAATAAATCACTGATTAGAATGTATTGACTGGCGTTGACTCCGGCGCATGGTCGACGCTCTTATTTATGACCCGTCAATTTTTTAAGCTTTTATGGCTTCATTTTATCTATTTGTTAATGGTTAACGATCTGAACTAGGCAGTTTGTTTATTTAATTAGCTTGACCGCTAATGCAAATTACATTGTTCACTATCTCGGTTTGATTAAGTGGTTAAACTTACATTTCAATTATTTATGGTAATTTAGCGCGTATTATCCTAGAACCGACACCTTTTAACACGACGTATTCGCAGATGTACGGTGTTGGTTAATTGCAAATTTAATAGTTGTAGACTTAGATAAGTTTGTCGCAAAATGTGTTGGTAATAAAATAAAAAAGGTCAAGAACTTCGATGCACTTGCGTATGCAAAGATTATGAATATTGTTTTATTATATTATTTATATATAAAAACAGTAATTGAAGCGTAAAACGTGAGTGGAGAGTTTAGCGAGAAGGCGCGGCGCGACGCGGCGTGATACGCTGCAATTGCCTGCTATAAACAAGCTAAGTAACTCGAAGTGAACGCTACACTCTGCATGTCCGAATGTAAAACAGTTTTATGCAAAAAATATGATTCCACCCGCGAGTCTTGCCGCTATTAATGTCATCACGCGGCGGAAAATTACCACCTTTCGTGTAAATTTCAATACAATATCGAAAGTGTACTCGCATGACCCTTTATGATTGCGAAGAATTACATCCAACAACGGTTCTCTTGGAATAGTTTTAAAAACGCATGAATTATAGATATGAGTCGGGTTAAAGACTGTTTTTATTTGATTCTGCATTAAATCGGAATATCAGTGATTTGTGGTAAATTGTCTGTAAAATTGATAACTGGTTGCAATAAACGCTGCGATTGTAAAAATGTAGGTATATGAGATATTAAGTTATATGTATCGCAATGTGACCTTTTCATGCCAAGTTCACTTTTGCAAGAAAAACGATGTGGTTACCTAGTAATGTGACTGGGTACACCTACAAAACGATAAAGATATTTTATGTCAACGCGTGAAAATTTAATTATGATACGAGTAATTATTAGGTAGATAACATGGTAAATCTTAATTTTTTTTTACACTGATAACATTTTGGATTGGGCATAATTTAACCTTATTTGTAGCTACATATATACAAAAGTATTTATATATATTTTTTTTTAAGTACCAAATTTAAGTTCTAGTATAAGTAAGTTCCTTATACCTTTCATAATATAACCTCTTGAAAAAAGCGTTAATAAAATATGGAATGGTTTCTTTTAAGCCACATTATTAATATTATAATATACCTTATTTTTATATTCGATCAAGTGTAACAGATTTTCATTTAAATATCTCTTATACAGTTGGCAACATAATAAAGTAATAACCAAAACCCCGCTGAGAATTTTATCACGAGCAATCATTGTCAATGATGTTGCACTGCCGAGTTAGCTTTGCAAGGTTTTTATCAAGTTATTTTTTGCCTACATCGTTGCATATTCAGTGCGGACGATTCGCGAAGATTTAATAGTCGTTTCGACTCGGTCCAGTCGGCAGAACGGAAGTGAGCTTTTAATAAATTTAACAGAGCTGCCTACCGCGAAGTTGGTTTTTGCTCAAGAATGGCGGCACTGTACGCAATTACAATCGTATACGTGAGCTCATGTGACTTTTGCGTAATTCGACGAAATCTCATGCGTCTTGTTCGACGAAGACTCGTTTAATGAATCGTTTTAATTGATTATAGAGTTACAATTATATAGTAATGTAACCAACTTTATTTTAATTCATATTAAAATTGTAAATAAATTATAAGGACCTAATAAATTATTTCAACTTCAAATAAAATCACGTATTATTTTTAAAAATAGATCCGTTTCAAAGCAATTAGTGACCACTTAGAAACTATTGAGTTGCCACATGTGGAACTCATAAATAACATAAGATGTTGGACCTTTCGACATTTTAACTGAGTTCTGGGATTCTGAGAACGATATAATATACCTGCATAAGTGCACACTTGAATATTAGGGTCTGTATACACGAACGAAATGTGTCTAAAATAATAAGGTATATCATAACAAATATAAGATTTTGGTATAGGTTGAGCCTTTATATTATTATCTTATTCAATGTTATTTAAATGATTTTCTATTTATTTTACAACAATAATTTATAGGAAGCGTGTTGAGCACTAAAAAAATATTATGATGTAATATTATACCTATATAATATTAACTGATACATATAAACTACTATGTGAAATTACCAACATAATACAATCCCAATGTAGATATTATTATATTACTTAAATAATTATTAGTATTGTAAAATTAGCATATAATACTTGCTGTACTTTCATTCGTTTTACTCCGTGTGTACGGATCTTTATCTTTAGTTGTTTTGTATGTTAGGAATATTGTGTGGGAACCTTTCCTTTAGATAGGGATGAAACGATGTTTGGGGGCGGGATTTTTGTATAGTTAGGAGTAATGGTAGGGCTGTTCCTCGAAGGCGTGTGCGCAACAACAAAACCAAAAGACAAGGGAGGTCCTGGACATAAGCAACGTGGAAGGCGCCGGGAGAGGACGACTAATTAGTAGGGCAATAGTATTTACAATTAGAGTTCCTATCCCTGGAACTAGGAATAGGTAGTTGTTCGTGTTAAACTTATATTAGAATTAATTATTTGATGTAATCTTAGTAACGTCCAGAGATACAGCGTGTAAAGTTTGGTATGTAATTTATTGTATTTTCATAATTTCATATTCACGGTTAATCCGTATCGAATGATTTTAACTACGTCCTTTGACATATCGATGTTAAACACTTACTGTAAAAGTTGTTTATAAATGTTGATATAAAGTATAGAAATTATTTGTATATCTATAACGGTTCAGTTTCCAGGCAACATTATCTTTTAAATCTTTTAATGAAATAATTAATTATTAAATTATGACATTTATAATATTATCTGTTATTCTTGGTTCGATTCCAGGAATATTTAATTTATTATTGTGGAATTAATTTTAAACGTTCATTAGTAATTTGCGTGGCAATAATGAACATTACTTTTGGTTCGACTCCGAAGTTGTTTTAGCCAGGTTTGTCAAGTTTACACACAAGTTATAATAAACTTATAATATTATAAGGTGTGATTAGACGTGGCAATGTCAAATATGAGGTGAGCGTTGTCGCGACGTTAAGAGTACTCTTAAACCCCTACCTGAAATCGCAAAGTTCAGGTACTTGTCAATGCCATCTCTATGCAACCCCTAACTCGTAATTATAAAACGAGTTGAACATTAAATTCATGTAAGAATTAGGTGTAATGCATGGTAACTAAGGCATTGTAATTACTTGTTCCTGATGATTTCGTTATTTCCATTTATCCTCAATGTATTGTCCATTTTATATTAACGTAAATATAATTAAATATCCTTTGAACATTCATTTGATTTTATGTTCCATTTTCATTTCATTATTATATTAACCTTTAAATAATTGTATTCAAAGTAGCTTATTTGAGAATGTTGTCATAGTCCTGATTCTATCAAACGTAAATACTCTAGAAATGGTATTCTTTTACATCTTTTGTTTTATGAATAAATTTAGTGTTGTTTTAGTTAGATATTTGTTTTATTTGAAAATCACAACGTAGGAAATATAAAAACTAGACGATCACTTTTTAACAGGCCATTTTTCAGGTTATTTTAGGATTAAATTCTAGGTAGATTTAGGTTGTGCTTAGGGATACGTTTAGGGTTGTTACAGTTGTTGCCGGGTGACCAGGATAATAGGTTTTAAAGGATGAATTATAAAAATAATTCAGACACCTATTATAAAGAACTTTGCTAGGATATTCGTTTATTTTATTCATTCTGAATGGGGCCTTGCACAACGGGGTATTAAAATTATATTGTGCAATATATTCTTAAAAGTTGAAACAAAAGGAACGGACAACATTCTCAAATTTCGAAAGTTTATGAAACAATAGATGAACACGGAAGGGACTAAACTGCAGTTATATTTTGCCAGATGTGAATTTAGACTTGCATTGAGGAGAAATGTTTTATTGCATTGTATCTTGTGTTCCTTTTCATAAGTTAGGTTTGCCAGATGTTTGTTTATGATGTATTGTTTTAAAGCTTAACACGTTTCTTATATTTTATAATAATTATAAAAGACGAGATTATTCTATGATTCCACTTTAGGTATAGTTTAGTAATAATTTTGATAAGTGTGTTCATATTTCAATAAAATATTCCATGAGGGTTTAAAATATTATAGAGTCAAGGGGCGTACAAAATCGTAATAGTTGTTATTGATTAATTCAAATCAATTAGAACGTAAATGTGATGTAGATTAATTTATATTTTTGTGTAATATTTTATAACTTGCACTTATTATTGATAGTACCAAAAATTAGTTATCGAATATGTTAGAAAACAATGTTGCTGAATTTATTAGTGCAGAATTGTTTATTCTAGATAATTATTAATTTTATATTTTATATTAACAAAATAGAGGTCAGTAGCTTTATACTTTAGGGAGGGGTTAATAAGTTTCATAAATATAAATAGTTATATAGTATTAGGGGCGTGAAATTTTATTTTAGTTTGAAATTCTTTTACAAATCATTAACGAATAAAAATTACTAAGATCAATGAAATTTAGGGTATTTTATTTTCATTATCTATAAAAGTTGGTATTATTAATGGGACGAGGGGAGCGTTGAAATTCTAATAAAAGTATTCTGATATGCCCAAACTACATATTAAAATAAATATAATAAAAACAAATATATAGCGACATAGAATAAAGGTAAATATTTTGGCTACATTTTGAGAAACACTTTAATCTAGGAAGGTTGTGGTAGTGTTTGTGACAAAGGCTTAAATAATATATATTACCTTAAATCTCATAGATGCTGGTGATTAGGTTATCTTGGAAAAGTAAAGACATTGATGTTTCGGTTATCTTCATAAAGAAAGGGCAGAGTACGTTATCTCCAGAAGCTATTAAATAATAATAATTATCCATAAAAATAGTCTAAAGTTTAGTCTAAACTCTATAAAGAAAAAAATATTATTTTACTAACTACAAAGTCACTTGCAATTAAGTATATTTATGAGGAAACGAATCTAATATCATTTTCTATATAGTTTAATAAATTTTATCTCCTAAATTACTTAATTAATTAATCTTGTAAGGTATCATTATATTATAAACTATACAATTTAAATTAATAGGGGGGAATATTTTACATAAAGAAAATTAACTTTCATAGATAAATTATAATGTTTTCAATAAAGAATAAAAATCGAAGTAATTGATTTGAGTAATTTAAGGTCAATATTTAATAAGTAATGTATGATGTATTTTCAGTTAAAATCATGAAGATTTCAAGTTAGAAGGAAAAAGTAGCTACAATCAAGTAAAAATTCAAAAAAAAAAAAAAAAAAAAACAAAGAGAAGAAATTAAAAATGAATAGAGAAAAGAAAAAAAACCCAAATGAAAATAATCCAAATAGCAGTGAGGATTCCAATTTATTATTCACAAAACTACAAGATATAATTACAAATTCTTTAGAGCCCGTGATGGTACGACTTAATGAATTGGAAAACAATTCAATTGCATCTGCATCCACAAATACACAAACAAGTATAGGAACAATAAATCAAGATGTAGATAATATAATACAACCTCCTATCACTACCTCTACGGGGTATGTTATAATGTCACCACCCACCAAACCACAATTTAGTGGCAGAGGAACACATCCTGTCTCGTTTATAAATGATTTGGAAAGATACTGTGCGAGAATGAAAATACAGCATAATGATATTGAATCCATTTTAGAATGTTTAACTAGTCATGCAAAATATTGGTCTAGTCTCCATGAAGACAATTGGAAGACAATTACTGATTTTAAAAATGATTTTCTAAAACATTATTGGGGAAAGGATGTTCAAAACAAAATAAAGAGACGCTTGCATTATGGAAGATGGACACCAAATTCAAATAAAACGATGTCTGAATATTTTGTAGAATTATATTCAGATGCAAACAAACTTACTGCTTATTCCTCCAAAGAAGCAATAACTGAAGAGATAATGGGACACTTTCCCTCTGAGGTTCAAAGACTATGGATTGTATTTGATAAAGAAGGTCCCATAGAGGCAAATATGTTTTTAAGGTCGATTGAATTTTCTTGTTTAAATGAATCAAATGAACATAAAGTTGCTAACTCAGATACAACATTAAAACAAATTAATACAATACAATTTCAAAATTATAATCGGCGCATTCAAAATAATAAAATCAGAAGAAAAAAAATAACAAAGGACAAAAGTAGAAACAGTTATTCTTTAGGTTTATAATATAGGTCATGTAGATATAAGTAAGTAAATTTCAAATGATTTCGTTTATAGTAAAGGAAATCATCCACATCAGTACTTATAAGTTTAATATTATGTATATTAAATTAGTTGGAATCTCTTGTAGTCTAATTATTGTTATATATATATGTATAACCTACTCAGTACCAAAGTGGATTCAGTCAAATTAATACTTTCTGTTGAACTAAAAATACTGCAAAACGATATTGGATCATTACCTACTTTAGAAAGGATATTGGGTTTATGCGTACAGTACTTATTTTTTTTGTAGGTATGAGAATGTTTACAACTTAAATTTAAGGTACCCAATCTATTGTTTAGATTGGAGTCGGTTTATCGAACCTTTACATAAGTTTTCGATTACCGGTCCACTTCTCAACTTTTGGTACCCAATCTATATTGTTTAGATTGGAGTCGGTTTATCGAAGCTTTACATGAGGTATTCGATTACCGGTCCACTTCTCAACTTTGGTACCCAATCTATATTGTTTAGATTGGAGTCGGTTTATCGAACCTTTACATGAGGTATTCGATTACCGGTCCACTTCTCAGCTTTTGGTACCCAATCTATATTGTTTAGATTGGAGTCGGTTTATCGAACCTTTACATTAGGTATTCGATTACCGGTCCACTTCTCAGCTTTTGGTACCCAATCTATTTGTTTAGATTGGAGTCGGTTTATCGAACCTTTACATAAGGTATTCGATTACCGGTCCACTTCTCAACTTTGGTACCCAATCTATATCGTTTAGATTGGAGTCGGTTTATCGAACCTTTACATAAGGTATTCGATTACCGGTCCACTTCTTAGCTTTTGGTACCCAATCTAATTATTTAGATTGGAGTCGGTTTATCAAACCTTTACATGAGGTATTCGATAACCGGTCCACTTCTTAGCTTTTGGTACCCAATCTATATTGTTAGATTGGAGTCGGTTTATCGATCTTTTATATGAGGCATTCGATCACCGGTCCTATTTCGAACATTACAACCTCAGTGAGGTGACTGCGAGCTATCAGTGAGATCAAAGTCAATTTACTGGTCCACCTTAATATTACGATTACCATGATTTGTGTACAGTTACAATTAAGGTAATTTTTTTATGTATAGTGAATTTTTCTCAGTTTTCCTTCGAAAAACATCGACAAATTCAAGGGGCGACTGTAACCAACTTTATTTTAATTCATATTAAAATTGTAAATAAATTATAAGGACCTAATAAATTATTTCAACTTCAAATAAAATCACGTATTATTTTTAAAAATAGATCCGTTTCAAAGCAATTAGTGACCACTTAGAAACTATTGAGTTGCCACATGTGGAACTCATAAATAACATAAGATGTTGGACCTTTCGACATTTTAACTGAGTTCTGGGATTCTGAGAACGATATAATATACCTGCATAAGTGCACACTTGAATATTAGGGTCTGTATACACGAACGAAATGTGTCTAAAATAATAAGGTATATCATAACAAATATAAGATTTTGGTATAGGTTGAGCCTTTATATTATTATCTTATTCAATGTTATTTAAATGATTTTCTATTTATTTTACAACAATAATTTATAGGAAGCGTGTTGAGCACTAAAAAAATATTATGATGTAATATTATACCTATATAATATTAACTGATACATATAAACTACTATGTGAAATTACCAACATAATACAATCCCAATGTAGATATTATTATATTACTTAAATAATTATTAGTATTGTAAAATTAGCATATAATACTTGCTGTACTTTCATTCGTTTTACTCCGTGTGTACGGATCTTTATCTTTAGTTGTTTTGTATGTTAGGAATATTGTGTGGGAACCTTTCCTTTAGATAGGGATGAAACGATGTTTGGGGGCGGGATTTTTGTATAGTTAGGAGTAATGGTAGGGCTGTTCCTCGAAGGCGTGTGCGCAACAACAAAACCAAAAGACAAGGGAGGTCCTGGACATAAGCAACGTGGAAGGCGCCGGGAGAGGACGACTAATTAGTAGGGCAATAGTATTTACAATTAGAGTTCCTATCCCTGGAACTAGGAATAGGTAGTTGTTCGTGTTAAACTTATATTAGAATTAATTATTTGATGTAATCTTAGTAACGTCCAGAGATACAGCGTGTAAAGTTTGGTATGTAATTTATTGTATTTTCATAATTTCATATTCACGGTTAATCCGTATCGAATGATTTTAACTACGTCCTTTGACATATCGATGTTAAACACTTACTGTAAAAGTTGTTTATAAATGTTGATATAAAGTATAGAAATTATTTGTATATCTATAACGGTTCAGTTTCCAGGCAACATTATCTTTTAAATCTTTTAATGAAATAATTAATTATTAAATTATGACATTTATAATATTATCTGTTATTCTTGGTTCGATTCCAGGAATATTTAATTTATTATTGTGGAATTAATTTTAAACGTTCATTAGTAATTTGCGTGGCAATAATGAACATTACTTTTGGTTCGACTCCGAAGTTGTTTTAGCCAGGTTTGTCAAGTTTACACACAAGTTATAATAAACTTATAATATTATAAGGTGTGATTAGACGTGGCAATGTCAAATATGAGGTGAGCGTTGTCGCGACGTTAAGAGTACTCTTAAACCCCTACCTGAAATCGCAAAGTTCAGGTACTTGTCAATGCCATCTCTATGCAACCCCTAACTCGTAATTATAAAACGAGTTGAACATTAAATTCATGTAAGAATTAGGTGTAATGCATGGTAACTAAGGCATTGTAATTACTTGTTCCTGATGATTTCGTTATTTCCATTTATCCTCAATGTATTGTCCATTTTATATTAACGTAAATATAATTAAATATCCTTTGAACATTCATTTGATTTTATGTTCCATTTTCATTTCATTATTATATTAACCTTTAAATAATTGTATTCAAAGTAGCTTATTTGAGAATGTTGTCATAGTCCTGATTCTATCAAACGTAAATACTCTAGAAATGGTATTCTTTTACATCTTTTGTTTTATGAATAAATTTAGTGTTGTTTTAGTTAGATATTTGTTTTATTTGAAAATCACAACGTAGGAAATATAAAAACTAGACGATCACTTTTTAACAGGCCATTTTTCAGGTTATTTTAGGATTAAATTCTAGGTAGATTTAGGTTGTGCTTAGGGATACGTTTAGGGTTGTTACAGTAACCAGGTTTGTATTCTAAAGAATTGAATTATATTAAGACTACATAACATCACGCCTTTATTTCGAAGGGGTAGGTTACCCAGGTGTACCCAAGACACAGTCCCATAGTAGGTACACCCACACTTTGCCTGTTATGTGTTTAGTCTCAATAGGGGGCGAGCCTATACTGCCATCCACCGGGCAAAGTTTCTGACTCCCGGCTGTCATTGAAATAATTTGTAGTGGAATAAGACTGCCTGACCTGTTGATTGAACCTGGGACACGGTAATGTATCATTACCATGCCTGAGATCTCATAATCAGCATTAGAGCTTGCGACCTCTTCGCCGCCGAGGCAGTCATACCAGTACAAAAAATACCACTTCACTGCGTCATGTGAATCAATCTTTAGAAGTGATGTACGTTTCATAGCTTCGTTATACGAGCCCTCATTTATGACAACCTAATTAGAAATTTCACCTCGACATCCGAAACAAGTGTCGGTAAAACCTTGCGTCACTCTGAGTGTGAACAAGTGTCTGATAACACAATACTGGTATGAACGTTATCCGTCTTCAAACCTTGTTTATACATTGTTGCTATTGTCTACTAATTAAGGAGCATCGTCGCAGTTTACAAAGCTACCTGATTATTATGCGTGATCAGCATTTAAATGTTAATTAGATTTATCATAGCACCTGGACAAACTACCTAGGGCTGACATGTAAAAACATTCTCGATTTACGTCTTCAGTTGTGACACATAAGGTAATTATTTTAATTAACTTGATTAATTATTCATATATCATTACTGTAATTAGTCAAGCCATGTTTGATATATTTCTTGGTTTCACAGATTGTGTTTTTAACTTGGTTTTGTATCACATGTTATAGAAAAGCAATTCTCTTCCATAAAAACCTAAAGCAAAGGGATCGAAACGTCGGGTATCGATAATATGTGATAAAATAAATATAAAATTATATGAGTGTTACAAAAAGGTGCACTTAGTAATATTTAAGTGGATGCAAATACTCGTCAATCTATGTTTAAATTGACAAGTAGTTGATAAATAAATAGCCGCTAAATTCGTTACAAAACAATCGACTTTCCATACATTTCCGATAAGCTGATCCCTTTTTGTATGTGAATTCGATTTTTTTCTGCTATTTTCACTATTCTTTCTTTTGAAAGTTGTTTAGTTTCCGCACTTAAGTGTTACTACACTTTTTTTAACACATTGTAAAGAGCTGATAATCTTCAATCGGCTGAACCGATTCTCATGAGACACACACAGCTCAACGGCATGAAAATCGTTCGGTTGGTTTAGGAGAAACAATGCCACAGAGACAGACACACATACACGTCAAACACCACTTCCTTCAGTCTTTCAGGGTTAAAAATTGAGATATATCAAATATTAATTTAAAATAGACAAAATATTATGTACGCTACTCTTGCTATATATATGCTATATTAGTCCGGAACTGTGCCCGGTAAATAGCAATAGGCCCGACCCTATTACATGGGACCAATAACATACTGGCGAAATGTGGGTGTATCTATACTACGTATAAGTCCTGGGTACACCTCTGCCTACCCCTTCGGGAAAAAGGCGTAAATGTATGTATGCTACTCTTGTAACGATTACTTTATAATATTGTTAGTGGTAGATACATAGGAATGACCGTGTGGTTCCCGGCTATATAATAGGGCCACCCCTTTCTCAACCCCTTTCTCACTATTCGGAGAGTGAAATGCAGAGCTCTCCGTTTCCAAGTATTGCAAGTACTGCGATCACCAAGCCGCCTGCCAAGCGTGGTGATTACGGCAAAATCCCCCCCATATGAATAGTTTATGGCGTTCTATGGGGGAGGCCTATGTTCAGCACTGGACGTCGTCCGGCTGATGATGTTGATGACATAGGTAGACCCAGGCAGAAATTTAATAACAAATTCTGATATTAATTACCAATTTACGAAGTAACTTCTAAGTATAATACAGAAATAATAAAATTCTACAAATTAATATTTCAAGAACATTTTAATTCATGAGCTAGCAAATAACACAATATTATTTATTCACCAGTAATTCAAATAATTTTAATTATTGACGTATTAAGTATTTCCTCGATAAATTTAATTTGATTGAATAATTAGTAATATCAAAATTAATGTAATGTTTTGGATTACTTAATTAATAATATAGGTACGTACCTCTTTTGCCCTATTATACAAATATAAGTTTACAATGTTTCCTAAGTTTATTATACATCTCACAGACTTACTAACTGGAAACTGTATTGTCCATTAATAGTATCTAAGTATTTCATGATGAAATCAATACTTAGTTTTCTTGAAATAGTTGAAAATATTAGTTTTATGTAATCCTTCACACATCTTGATGATCAGGATTAGTCACCCTTTAAAGCAAAAACGATCTACAATCGACAAACATGCGTATGAGGAATGTATGAAGAATGTGATGAAAGTAGAAGAAGCGAAAGTTGTATGTCAGGAGCGCAGCAAGTGATGTTAAATAATGACTGATTTCTGCCAACGGGAAAAAAGCGTGACTGCCTGTAGGATATGTACGATTAAGTAATGTAAAATAAAAAATAACGCTTTCATGGCCATTGATATAAAGTGCCATAGGTTCTTTCTAAAGAAGCGATTCAACGTCATTGTTTCTAAAGAATATAAAACGATAACAGATCTAGAAAACGTCACAAAATTACTGTAGCGACCTGTTTAAAAATAAACAGCTACTGTGAAAGTCCAATTTTGGTCGCGTGAAGGCTTAGAAGGTGACGTCATTTGTCATCGCTAACTGGCAGCTGGCATGAGTGAGCGAAATCCAGGCATATACGGCATAGTTCGCATTGTACAGCCATCGAACTAATTAATCGGTAGATCGGCCGATAGATTGCCAGTAGCGTTTCCGGTGAAGGTTGCTCAATATGCACCCACCGGCTTATAAACGATACCGGCGTTTGAAACGTTTTGATTGACGATAGCAAATAATTGGACAGACATACTTGGTGACTGTCAGATGCTAGGAACCACAGAACTCATAATAAGGTAGCTAGAAATGTCAAACGTGATAAATTTCCGTATAATTACCACAGATCATGGGAATAAGTCTAATTACATACAAAAAACGTATCGCCATCTCGCTATTATCTTTCTTTCACCCGTACTGTCACTACTACATACTCATATTATAATTAACACAGAGCCACGCACACTTAAACACTTGTTATTGGTTCTTTCTTACACACGAACGTAGCATACTTGACGGAGTGTAGGTAACTAATGAGTCACCTGTGCGGCGACAATGCTATGATATGCGACTTCTACTATGCCTAGTTACGAATTCTGTGCTACGAATGAACCCAGATCTTTCATAAAGGAGTCTTCATATTTGAACTTAAACTGTGTGTTCAGCACATAGCCTATAGTCTGTTACACAGAAAAAAGTATAGAGATACTCCAACCCAAACTCGTCCTATATATAATTCACTAGCTTTTTACATGCGCCTTCGCACGCACTGACTTGGTTTTCGGACAATAGTTATTGTTTATAACTTATTTATAATGTGTGTTAGTAACATTGCGAACACAAAGCTTGCGAGTGCTAAATTGATGCCAGTGTCATCTAGTTAAGATAATTGCAAACTGTTCCCTTAAACAAATTATAAGCCTCACACAAAATTAAGAAATTGAAGAAAAGCGCCCAAACCACTGGACACAGAGACTTAAAATTTTGAGGGTGAGTTTGTTTCAACGCGTAAAGGTGTACTAAGAAAGGGTTTTAAGAAATTCTACTCTAAAAAACCCCCTATTTTAGTACACCCCTACGCATCAAAAGGAACCCGCTCTCCAAATTTCGAGTGTCTATGTCAAGCGCTTTGGGCTGTACGTTGCCTGTCAGTCAATAAGTCAAGACCTTAACGTTATATAATATATATAGATACGTAAAAAAACTTTTATATAAAATCTTTAACTTTATAAGAAACTGATTTTAATTTTTTTTGTATCGATAAAATTGATTTATTTTACTTTGTTATCAAAACAACGAAAATTACAGAGTTAGCCCAGCGGATTAGCAAGTTGAATTGGCAATGGGCAGGGCACATAGCACGTAGAACTGATGGCCGATGGGACTGTATAGTTCTCAAATAGAGACCGCGGACTGGCAAACGCAGCGTAGGACGTCCACTCACAAAATTGACAGACGATCTAAGGACAGCAGGAACACGCTGGAAGCAGGCCGTTTACAACCAAACTAGGTGGATCTAGGGGGAGGCCTATGTTCAGCAGTGGATGTCCTATGGCTGAGCTGATGATGATGATGAAAAATCTGACGGGGCCCTATCTATATTAGCAAAGGTAAGCTTAAAGTACAATCCGTGTGGACAAAGCGTGTGGATGCAGAGCATCTGCATAGAGAAGTAGGTCTGCATCTTCGCACCTGCACGCGTGATCTGCATCCGTAAATGTGGTCTACACTCCGCAGCGTGGTGCGGTGCAGTGTGTGATATTTCTAAGAAACTGTTGGCCACAGATAGCCTCAACAGCTTTATCGGGCAGTAGTGAGCGCAGGAGGCGCTCGACCAAAAGTTTAGGTTTAAAGGCGACTAGCTCGGCTTGGGCCGTTTTTTTTTCTTTGTTTTTCTTTTGTTCCTCACACGAACCGCCAGATGTTCCCCGGTGCACTAGATGTAGTGCACCGGGGAACATTTGGTACAGTCACGCTCACTAAACTGCTCAAGCTCGCGGCGGCGTCGCGTGGTGAGCCGCCCTCCTCCTACCTCTAATATGGTTGAGGAGGACGGCGCTGGTACGTGCGTCAACTCGTGAACGGGTGATGCGAACGGGGGCTAGTCTGTGCCAGGTTGGTGTAATGGATCTAAGTTATAAGTAATAAATTATATGTATGAGTATTATAATGTTTATATATAAGTAATAATAATAGGTAAATAAAATATTACGCTATAGCTCTAGAGAGTTTAAGTTAGTCCACTTGAAAACGCCTACGTAATAATAATGCAATTTATTTAAAGTCATGTAAAAAAGGTCCAAACGGTCTTGTTTGGAGATATCTATTGTACAAATAAAAAAAATCAGCTTGGGCCGTCGCACCCCAGAAGGGGGGTGTCCTAAAGCCCTATCAATGGTTTGATTATTTGGAGAGAAACTAACCGATCTGATGGATCTGGAAGATCTTTGACCCCGCCGGCGAGGTCGGTGTTGAGATTGTGTGAGTTGGTGGATCTGGTATCCGGCACCAGTACCGAAACCTAGTGCCGCCGATGTGACGGTGACGATAGAGTCGTCCGGGTCGTCCAGGAGGTTGCGAGGGCGTCTACGGAGGGGAGGAGTTCTAGCTTTAACTATCGAGTAGTTCGAGGCTTGGACTACGAAGAGGTTGTAAGAACCTATCTAACATAAAGTTGTACGTGCTATACATACGTGTATGTACTACGAGTATGAACACATACATTAAAAGCTCAACATCCGAATCGATTTCACCACGCAATCCGCATCTGATTAACTAAATTTTCAAGCAATCTGATAAGATAAACAGGTCTGATACTTAAGCCCAAACATGGATGATGAAATTTGACCTGTCTTTTCGATATATAACTACAAAGTAACCTTTTTGATAGGCGTTTAAAGTCTTCAGTGGTGATTGATGTATGAGCCATAAAATCGATGTATGTAATATAACGTAAAACAATGCATACTTCGCGTTAAGGCTCAGCGCAAATGTGCCACCAGCCAAAGTTCAAAGCCACTATTGATCGTGACGCGCTACTTTGCGTTGTATTAGTACTTTTTTATAAGACCTCGTCTTCGCCCAGTTGTTGGATAATTTAGGCTGGAAATGATGTATAAGTCGCTAGCCACCAGTGGCTGAGATTGATAGCTTATAGGTCGTTTGCGTAAGCCTAAATATTAAATAAATAACATAAAATAAAATAAGCCTTTATTGCTGTTAAATTAACAATATTTCTTTCACAGTGGTGATTGTTCATATAGCTTGTCTCTGGCAAAGATTTTGATGTCCACTTTTCTGTGACTTTTGCAGTTCTGTTCCATAATGAGCCGGCTAAACTCTTGATATCGGTCTCCAATTGTTTCACTTGCCATCCTTTGCTCCTTTTGCCATCCCTGAAGTACCATTCTACCATTCTCTACTAGGTCATTTCTCATTTTTCTCTCTAATCATATGTCCCCCCCATTTCCATTTCAGTGTCTTCCATACTTTTTCAGTTTTTAGCATCCTTCAATATAGTTTTATTTTTTATTTTGGTTAATCTTACTTTATTCTTATTACTCCGATTACACTTCTCTCTATAATATTCTGAAATACATTTATTTTGTTCATTTTTTTTTGTTCATTAGTTTCTGCTTAGCCTAAATATTATTTAGTTGATAATAGTGACAAGCCCAAGATTTCAAAAAGTGTACCTAATATATTATTTATCCCAACGTAATACTATAATAACACTTATCAGTTACTGTTATAAAAGCTGTCGAAAATTTTTAAAAATTGGACACGACAGAATATAAAATTATTAGATTTTCTTACTTGTATCCAAATGGAAGTGAGGGAATGACGAGGTGTGATGAAATGAGGTGAGGTGAGGTGAAATGAATGAGTAGGTCGTGCGAATAGTATAATAATAATGTGATAACATTAATAAAAGAATAAATATTAAAAAATCTCAAACTACGTGGGGTTAACACAACATTCTTCTGTTTTCGTCTCATCTCTAAACTCACTCCTTTTTCTTGCAAACCCTCTTTCAAGCAGTCTATCCAAGTTTTTTTGGGAGCCCCACTTCTTACAATTTCGCGATATTCAACCCTTCTGTATTTTAACCATATGACTTTCGTTTCTTCAAATTTATTTTCATTTAAAGAATAACTCTAGCGCTTCTTTGTTGTCGTCATATTCCTTCTTTAATTCCTTTTTAATTCCGCTTAACTCCTTTTTCTTGTCATTATTTGACCCTACAAAGAGATATCAGCGGTAGATTCAAGAGTTGGCTACTGCGGAGCAAACAAGCTGACCCAGTCAAATCATTCCCGCATGAATCATTACACATTTACTCGTATATGAGGGAATGACGGTAAGAGAAAGATGAAATTGAAAAAAATATTTAAAATGTAAAATAACCTTACGCTAATTTTTTTGGCCTAAGCCGAGAACCCCCAAAATCTTGTGATATTAATATCTAAATAAAATCTGCCAAATGAGTTTTTTATACATTTTTAAATTTGCTGTGACAATTTTGAACATAATAATATTTTATTGAAAATAATTAATTCAAATAATATCCACTGCGTGTATCTATTTAATGTTGTATATTAATAAATAAGTACTGCTTTTGTGTTGACTTTCCGTAATTTAAAATAAATTTAAACAATCACTTCCTGAATTTCAGTGGCTTTAGATTCTCTGTAATTTCAGGTTGACATAGTTTTTACATTAGTGCATGTATAAAATAACTGTATTTTTAAATAGTGTGTCTTAAATAATAAATAGGACACCTAATTATTATACTGTAGATAGGTATAGATTTAAAGGCAATTTTGTTTCATTGGAAGAGAACATACTCGTATTATTATTATTGTTTATTTTTTTTATGTTTATTGGACCGATGAAGATGTAAAGTAAACCAACGTAACAATAATTTAGCGGCGCCCGTCGGCATTTTTCTGCGTTGCGCTGTGACACACAAAGTGTATTTTAAAAGTTATAAGTTTTCATGCCTCAGCGCGTTGATGTCTTTCCTTTTACTATGAGATTATTGCCAAAAATGCTCATCCACTTTTTTAGTTTTGTAAAAAAAATGGTTCCTTACGAACCAATAAGAATTGTTAAGTGAACTTACCATTAGGTGAGATGTTGAGCTGTTGTGGAATGGGTGCGGCAGGAGGCGCCGGCTCCATCTTCCAGGGCGCGCAGCACGAAGCAGGGGAGAACTCGGGCGTGGGGCCGCTGCCCGCCGATATCAACATGGTCGAGCCACCTTCGCCTGAGACCACTCTGCATACACCACTACAGTCCTCGGTTACAGTCCCGAAACCTTCTGATTAACTTCCAATATGACAGAAGCGGCCGAGTGACGGACGGCACTTGTCTCGCACGCGCTCGCTCGAAGCTCAGCCAGAACACTGAAGAGCGCGCTTGTGGTGCCGGCGCGCCCACTCGCGCGCCTACTCCCATTTGCACGCCTTGGAAAAAATCTCCACCGCCAAACAATAACAAAAAACTACCTCCACCGCATAGAGCCTCCGTGGACCTCTCTCTCTAACGTTCTTAATTCGATTTCTGAACGCGTTAAAATTACAGCGACGGTCGATTCCGGCGCAACCTTCTGTCTCGTTCTTAGATTTTTTTTTAAATGAAGCCTTTCTCTACTTTCTCGACACCGGTCTTAAGTTTTGTATTAATAAAGTTGCTTTCGGCGCAGCGATATATTTCACTTGTGACCTTTCGATCGAAGTTGTCGAATGAAACTACTCCTACTCGCACTCATTCGGTTCGGCCTAAGCTTGAACTGTATGAAAGGGACAGGTGCTCTACCGCCGGTAGAATTACGGTAGTGAGCACAAGTGATCTTTTACCATTTCCTCGGCGCGAAGGTGGCAATATATATCCCTCTCTATCGTAACAGTCCAGTTCTTTCGTTAAAGATAGAGACAGTGCTATTATAGATCACAGTTTTAATTCAAACCTGGCTCTAGTTGACCACGTTAAGCATCCGTTCTAGTAGTTGCCTTCAGGTTAATTAAAGCGAAGAGTATAAAATCAAAATTGTAACCTTTTATTCTTCGGTACAGGCTTCACATTCGAGGATCGCGTGGGAATTATTAATGGAGCATTAATATGTGGGAGAATGCTGGTGGTGAGAACGAAGCGTACAATTTCAATATCTCTCATATTCACCCTTTTATTGTTGGATCTACTATTTATAAATGACACATATGTTGCTAGAAATCTGGCGTGAATATTTCAATAAGTGGAAATATCTTTATTAGCAAATAATTATTGGTTATAGGAAGTTCGAAGTAATGTAAAAGGAAGGCTTTTGATGTTCTTTGATCACAACTGATATTTAAACTTGTATCAGTGCAAAGTGCCAATTACTTCTATATATGAATATAATTACAGATGATTGCCAGGGGTAGAATTCAAATAGCATTTAATATTTTTCAGTTAATATCGAACCTTTTTACCTACTTGAAAAAGTCGACATTCTTTTTTTAAATTTTTGCAATAATTATTTCTATGAAATTGTTGATGCGTTCTCTGAGTTTCAATTTTTCATATAAAATGTCCTATTTAATTGATTTTTAAAATAATATCAGTATCAGTATATTTTATAAAATAGACAATAAATGTCACATTGCGGGCGTGCGCAGCGAAGATATTTTATTATAACTATACATCATTATATTTCAATGAACGTAATTCTTGATCAAATTAAGGAACAGCCAGGTCAAAAGTACCAACAACCGGCGATCATGTATGAAGAATGTCATGAAAGTGGAAGAAGTTAAAGGCGTTGTATGCCAGTATGCCTACCCCAACGAAAACAAAGCGTAACTGTAATGTATATCTATAATTCTCAAGATATAATAAAGGTGGCGACTCGAGTTAATTGCGGTCAAGATGAACCCCAACTCGATATGTCAGAGGATAGAACGGAATTAAAGACGGGCATTTACCTTGCAGTGGGACAGTAGATATATACTGGCAGTACATACCTTATTACATAGGTAATAATAACTCTTTATATTATATCTAACAACCAACCAAAATCCACCTGTCACATTACATATCTGCCCCAGATGTGGACGTGCATGCCGTTCCCGAATAGATTTATACAGTCTTAAGGAAAAATGCTCTATACAGACTTAAAATGTTTGAATCGTCTGCCAGAGACGCTAAGGCTAATAAGGCCAATAATAATATATCTAACAAGGAATGAAGGTTATTTTATTATAGTAATTATATTGGTTAGGACGTTAACTATATACTTAATATGAATAATGTAATTATATAGCAGTAGTTTTTAAGATACAAAGCACTTACAAATCAGCTAAACTACATACTAAATATCACTAAAGATATAATAAAAGTATGTAATGTTACTACATTTTATCTTCCATCGCCACTTTCGAAAGAGCACAGTTTAATAAAATGTTATTTTTATTGGTAGCTTATTCTCAATTATCCATATAGGCTGTTTGTCAGCAGTAACGCCTAACCGGTGCTATTTTATATTTGTTTTATCTGTGAAGTGTTGTTACTGCCTCAGGACAGAGGCCGACGAGGATTTAGTGGCGAGATACGGCGTGGGTGTCGCCTAATGAATATATTTATTTATGCGCCGGCGCATCCCGCCTTTATCTCACCGACCGACGTAAACCCTACCATTCTACCATCGCATTGCATCCACGACCGGACTTCGACCGAGATAAATATTATTTTCTATGTACAATAAATATAATATGAGTATAAATGTTATACATTTATCAATCAATCAATATCTTTATTGACATAATATAATATATACAGGTTTATGTTGAATCCATAGGCTTCTGAACTAGTAAAAACTGTGTTTCAGGAGCCAGTAACCTTTCCTATTCCATTTTATTAAAACTTTATTAATTATTATGTTAAAGTGCGTTGAAATAGGGAAAAATATGAACTAGTGACAGAACAACTTAACTTAAGAATAATTAATTAGGTAGCGTAGTGGAAATACTATTGGTATTTTGAAATACCGGGGTTTCTCTTATACTAGTACTTATGGTTGACATGACCGTTACATAAATGATAATACCAGTGATCAATATATTAGTTTTTAAACTTGGCATTCAGAGATAAAATTGTAACGCAGTGGATTAGACCACTTTTTGGATGTGTGTTTAATACAGCAAAATGCAAATTTTCTTAATGATTGTTGTGTTAAGCTTTATATATATTTATATGTTTAATAACTTGACTTTACTGATTTGTCTATTTAAAAATAAATAAATCAGAATAAAAATATTAAGACTGCATGTAGTTCCTATCATGGATGGTCCTAAGGATAACTCCGTTTCCTCCAAAGGCCAATTGTTTCAAAAAATACCTTTTCATACATTGATTCCCATGTCCTTCACGACATATTTTAATACATTTATTTCATTCCTTGTTCCTCCAAAGGTTGTTAAGTACAGTTAGCTAAAAAATCTCGAAGAAACATACACTTATTGGAATATAGTAATACCATCAGGTATTTAGGTAGTTTAGGGTAGGGTATATCTTTAATGAAGTTAATAATAGTAACATCATTCAAGATTGTATTCCAATATAAGTTCAGTCAGGCCAATGACAATGACCGATTTTGAGAGTGGCTCAATAGAGCCAAATTATATTATAATAATAATATAATTTCCAGTCATTAATCTCACATTTTCTTCTAAAATAAGCTAGTAACATACTGCCTAGGTACGTTAATCACAGTAAATATAATTTGGAATTTCTAGTCCTATTCCAAAATATACCACCACATCTCAAAAACATTTTGCAAATTTTTGATCACAGTCAAAGTATTCGCAGTAATCATGTTTAGTTGTTTTTCATATCTAGAAGAGTGATAGAATACAGATACAATAAAATGAGGGTATTATTTCCTTACTTATCCACCACCCACCAGCCAATATCTTACCATTAGTATAGGCGCAACACCAAGTCGTATGCCAAATATGCCTCCTTTCCTCTATTTTATTAATAATATGTATATCTGTGTGTGTTTATTTTATTAATATATATAGTCCATAAGTACAGAATCTAATTTAAAATGTGCTGTTTAATAGTAATTTATCAGATTTAGACAGTTTTGTTGTTTATATATGGATTAGAATAGAATAGAATAATACTTTATTACATACGAGTACCAAAACAAAATATAGTTAAAATACACAATACAAAAAACATTGTAAACAACAGGCGGTCTTATCGCGTATAGCAATTTCTCACAGACAACCTGGGGATGGAAAAGGACAGAAAACATTTAACGTCGGCGGTGTGCAATATATAGGTATATACATAGATAAAATAGCTACTTATATATTATATAAACAACTTATATATATTATATAAATGGATTAATTACCGGGAAATTATGGATTAACCTACCCTAAAAGGTATCTTGTTCTAATCTACCTTTTATACTACTACTACATTATTACACAAGGTAATAAGTATTACACTCGTTTTTGTAAATAAGATTCTTAAATAGTGTCAAATTCCCAATAAAAATTACAATCTACAAAAAAGTTTCATACACTAAAAAGAGGTCTATAGACACTCGGCATTCTTCAGTTCCAGCTTCCACACAATAGCTTGAAACACAAAGACTTCAATTCACTCCCGACACAGAAAATCTGAATGCGACCCATCGCGTGCACACCTAACTACCACCGTCACTTGACACTTCATCTCCTACTCATTATTAAAAAAGAACAGGAAGCTTCTTAACACTTGGAGGTGTCTATCTAAAGTGGTATGTGGACACGCGACATTTGTCGTGGTCGGACGCAACAATAGCTGTTCGGTGGCGCAGGCGAGCATATTTCCATTATAATGCGTTCAAAATATTTGTGCTATCTATTTTAGACCACCCAAGCGGTAGCTGGGTATGTCACATGATCTGACTATACCTGCTAGAACAATATGATTGAGGTATACAGCTACTATAAGATTCCGCTCCCTTTTCAGGTCGATTGATTTTTAGGTGGAATCATAGGATTGCATGTCGTAGCTTACCGTGCCGCGTGATGCGTAGAAATACGAGATCTATAGCTGTTTTTAAAAGGTAGTTTGTATCTTTAGTAGCTTTATAATATCTATTTAAAATTACAAGCCTTATATCTTTTCTGAATTTTTATTCGTTACATAATGTTCCTTTCCTTCTGGTTGTCTGGAAGAAATCGCTTTAAGCGATAAGACCGCCACTTGTACTAGCCTAAGATTCTTTTAATTGCTATTACTGTATTGTTATGTCCATGTTTTGGTGTACAATAAAGTGTTTATCAATCAATCAATCAATGCAACATGGGGCTCTTTAATAGGAGAAGTATCCATAATCGGCGGTAACCGCTCAATATCAGGCGGCCCATCTGCTTGTTTGCCACCTATGGCATTAAAATGTGTCTAAAAACTTATAACCTTTTGTGAATTTCTTTAATAAGTGTAAGAGCTCCTACAAGTTGTATACAAACAAAATACTAAGTCAAAAAGTATAGGTACATTTGTACACTCGTGAGTTTTAGTCTCGCTATCGATAAGTGTTGAGGCTTGTTTTAGCATTCGATCGAAATGTTCGTTAGCATGCGTTTGTCACACTGTCAGTGAGATTGTGAACGCCAATGGGCGCGCTTGAGAGGGCGGTCCTACTCTAGCTCCACCCAGCCAAGCGCGACGTGTTCACAGAGTGCGCAAAATTAAAACATTTACGCGTTTTGACGACATGTTTGATGCTGTTTTTTCATTTAGGTTAGTGATACCCGACGGTTCCACATTTTGTAATGAAGCAATGTTAGGAATGGGGTCAATTCGCTATGGTACATTAGTGATATATGACCAATGTGAAGCCGCCTAACTTAGATGCCTTAAAATTAGGATTTAAAATTATTTCATCATCATCTCAGCCGTAGAAAATATCCATCTAGTCTGATTGTAAGTGGCAAAACTATTTTATCTTCTATAAATCTTGGTACAATGTAATATATAATTTTTTTTTAAGTATTAAAAATTATTTTTATTTTCTGTTTGAGTAATTTTTAAACTTTTGCGTACGCTTGATGGCAATATAGGCTGACCTTCTATTACATTACATTACATATAACATAACTGGCGAAGTGTGTCCTTATATTAAGCAAAAAGGAGCAACTCTGCCTTACCTTTCGGGGTAAAAGGCGTGATGTTATGTAATGGTTCGCATATTATACTGTGGTAAACAGTAATAGGGTACCTACTTACCTACGGGTGTAATATAATTTTAAACTTGATTAGGCAGATATTTTATAGAGTGCTGATACGGAAGGTTAGTACATCTCAAGAACCACTTTTTCATATTAGAACGGAACAGTTTTTATTACAGCAATGAACATAAAGTAAAATTTACAGCTCTATATACGTAATAACTAAATAAACTATTCAAGTTACGAAACATAGTCTGTAGAAGGTACGGCCGCCCGCCCACCAACATATGGCGTCCGTCCGCGAGGGGTTCGAAGCGCTCGCGCCTATTCTGGCTACCCCGTGTTTTAACTCGCCTAATTGCTTCGAATTTACATACATTAACAGAAAAAATGGAACAACTGACGCTCCGTACCACTATGTAAATAAAAACCTATGTATGTACGCTCACTTATCGCGAGTCAAGCCAAACCCCAGCATTAGGGGTACAACCGCGCATTGAACCACAATTCTAACATTACCAGTCAATAACGGATATCAATTGTGACAGTAATTACATAGCTCTATGAGAATGTGAATACGGAATAGCTCAAATTAACGTGTTCAATATATTAATAGCCCTATAAATAGTTAAAGAGCCACTTTATTGGACATATCTACGAGTAGTCGATTCGAGAACACCCATTGGAAAGACTCTCATTATCCTTTCAGTTCCATTGTATTATTAATTTTCTCAATCGCTAATTATGTTTCAAACTGTTACATAGATAATTAAATGACGTGAGAACCGAATACCGACAATAGCTTTAGCTAACGAGCCAAATTACAAAAGATTATAATTGGTTTTGAATAAAATTCCTGACATTTTCAAAGACATGACATTTAATAGATTCAAATATAATTTATTAATAACGTGGCTTGCTGAGAAATGTTTTTACAGCCTGAATGAGTTTTTTTATTATAAAATTTGAGCATGCACTTATTTACTAACAAATTAGTTTAATGACAATTTAATTAGATTCTGACATGATGTATTAACTATAAATAAGTATTTATCGTAATTTAATTTAAATTCCAACGTCTGAAAAGACAGATTTAGGCTGGACTTTCTATGAAATATTATTATATTATGTACCTAAAATCTTTGGAATAAATGATTTTTGATTTTGATTTTGAATTTGATTTTTGATTTTGATATTCAATATTCAATATTTTTGAATATTCAATAGAATATTTCACTGCCTCAGTGGCACAGTGGGTGCAAGCTTGGCTACCGATCAGGAGGTCCCTGTTTCGATTTTCACAATGACATCTTGGAGTCTGGAACTGTGCCCGGTGGCAATAGACTCGCCCCCTTTTACATGACACCTAGAAACATAACTGGCGAAATGTGAGTGTACCTACCATGGGACTGGATCCTGGGTACAACTCCGCTTACCCCTTCAGAAAAAAGTCGTGATATGTATCATCCATTCTAGGATTTTAAGTTCAATATTCTTTGAACAAAAAAACAGTTTTTTCTGCGTTAATGCCACACTCGGTGGGTTCTTTTTTCATCCTAGTTTCATCCTAGTAATTTTGCGGGCGGTGCACTGTGCATGTTGCTTTTGACACTAAAAATCGGAACTAAAAACTAAAGATTCTTATTCCAGAAGTCTACAATGGAGTTCTGAAAAGTAACGCCAAATTCAATTAATTATCTAATATAGGTAGGTATCATCCATGCTTTTTGCAAAAACTATATCGAAATAATTTAGGGCGCCTTCTCTTGAACATATCCTATTTCCTACAGTTACTTCCTACTGTCCTACTTCCTACTAATATTATAAATGTGAAAGGATTGATCTCTTTCACGCCAAAACTACTTTACCGATTGGGCTGAAATTTGGTAAAAAGATAGTTTAGACCCTGGAATAACACATAGGGTACTCTTTACCCTGATATTCCCTCGAGAACGAAGACTACGCGGGTGAAACCGCGGGGCGCAGCAGTTCTTATTATAATTTAATGACGACATGTACATATTTAACGACGCTGTCTAAATAGCCCACCACAATAGCTCAAGTTATCTCAGCTGCGATCAAACAAAGGCTACTTACAACAGTAACTGTTCTTAATCGTCATTTCACATACGGTTTCTACGTACGCTCGCAACTAAGTACCTAGACTATGCTGAAACTACAGCACACGTGGAGCGAAGGGAAGGTACAGACAACAACAAAAATAATAACGAATTATTACATTAATGTGATTTGGTAGCTAATTATTATGTAAATGAGTGTACATAAATACGTCAATTTGCTTTAGTTGAACAGTTCTAGCTTTTGATCTAGCCTTCACCTACACCCACACTTCACCAGTTATTTGTTTAAAACCCACGTTATATCGCGAGATTATGGCGGGCGCGGCTTTTTGCCATCAGCCGAGCACAAATTCTGAATCCAGGCTGAGAAAATTCCTCATGGAAAAACCAATAATACTTTAGCTTGACCAGAGAATCATTACAGTGTTTGCAATCACTACACCGAAAAGGTAGTCCTATTACAATATTTTAAAAAATATTGGGCATGACGAGTTTCAACAACTAATATCTCAGGGTGACAGTGCAGTGCCGCGCAGAATCTTTAATTTTAAAACACTGGGTGGCACTGTGTCTGATATGGGCAATCATGATGCTCACCATCAGGCACCTGATTTGCTCGTCTTATTGTATATATTACTAGCGACCCGCCCCGGCTTCGCACGGGTAGCAGAAGTAGGTATAGTGGACGTTTATCAGGAGTAAATTCGTGATACATTGTATTTTAATAAATATAACCCTAATGGTTTATACGCAGCGCACGCAAATTAATGACTATTTCTGTTACAATGACCAAACCTTAACACATTTTATAATTTATCGTGGGCTATTTTGAAGATATTGATGAGTACTACAAACCCCTAGTACATTACTTTATTCTACCACCAATACTTTTCACACCACATGAAAAATAATCACTGCTTCGATTATTGTGACTAAACCAGAAAAGATGGATATAATCTATGTATACTGTTTTGTAGGTATTGATAATTAATACAATCCCCTAGTACATTACTTTAATCTACCACCGATAGTTTTCACACCGCATGAAAAATAATCACTGCTTCGATTATTGTGACTAAACCAAAAAAGATGGATATAATCTATGTATACTGTTTTGTAGGTATTAATAAGTACTACAAACCCCTAGTACATTACTTTACTCTACCACCAATAGTTTTCACACCGCATGAAAAATAATCACTTTTTCGATTATTGTGACTAAACCAAAAAAGATGGATATAATCTATGTATACTGTTTTGTAGGTATTGATAAGTACTACAAACCCCTAGTACATTACTTTACTCTACCAGCAATAGTTTTCACACCGCATGAAAAATAATCACTTTTTCGATTATTGTGACTAAACCAAAAAAGATGGATATAATCTATGTATACTGTTTTGTAGGTATTGATAAGTACTACAAACCCCTAGTACATTACTTTACTCTACCACCAATAGTTTTCACACCGCATGAAAAATAATCACTTTTTCGATTATTGTGACTAAACCAAAAAAGATGGATATAATCTATGTATATTGTTTTGTAGGTATTGATAAGTACTACAAACCCCTAGTACATTACTTTACTCTACCACCAATAGTTTTCACACCGCATGAAAATAATCACTTTTTCGATTATTGTGACTAAACCAAAAAAGATGGATATAATCTATGTATACTGTTTTGTAGGTATTGATAAGTACTACAAACCCCTAGTACATTATATTATTCTACCATCAATGCATTTCACAGCGCACGCAAATTTATGAATATGGTAATTATATTATGTAACACCTTGGTTCACAATATTGCAGTTTTCTTACGGATCCCCATTTTTTTTCAAAATCTCATATAGCCTATGGCACTCACACTGAATTAAGCTATCCATAAGTGAAAGAATTTTTAAAATCGGTCCAGTAGTTTCGGAGCCTATTCGTTACAAACAAAAAAACAAAGTTTCTCTCTTTATAATATTATTATTATATTATTATATTATTAATTATTAATTATTAATTATTAATTATTAATTATTATTATTATTATTATTATTATTATTATTATTATTATTATTATTATTATTATTATTATTATATATATTATATATTATATTATATTAGTATTAGTATATTAGTATATTAGTATAGATAATACACTTGCTCAAAAAGTTCATTATTGTTGCATATCTGAGCGGGGATAAAATAACTTTTGAACGTCTGAGGGATAAAGTACATTATCTTATTTAATTTTTGTCTGTTAACAACGAGATCTTTTTATGGTGTCGCACCATATTACTATACAAAATGTTTGAATGAAATTAATAATTTTATTTTCTCACAATCATAGTGAAAATAACACACGGAACTAAAACCCTTTATAATTCGGTTTCTATTTACTCCCTCGGTAAAACTTGGGAGTAAAACTACCTCGTAAATAGGTCTCTTTAGCTCCTTGTGTAATAGTGTCATCATCATCATCATAATCATCAGCCCATGATCGTCCACTGCTGGACATAGGCCTCTCCTATGGCACGCCACTCAACTCGATCCTGTGTTCTTCTCGATCTGTGTTGAGAACACAGGATCGAGTGTAAGTAATAGTGTAACAATCTATTATCTGAAATCAATGCATTAACTTTTAATTTACGATGTAGATAAATTTAAAATTGTTTCCTAAATCTCATAAAAGAGTAGTTGCAACCGTTACCTACAACATTTTGCAAATAAAGGAGGCGATTTTGCTCGCTTCGCGGTCTGCACTGGGCACAATGGGTTTCGGTACAGTGATATGCATAGATATGCGCTAAACGGTGCAGCCCATGCAAATAACTGCTTCACACACACATTTAGGTATTCAGACCGAATGGAAATGTGTACCTATTTCTTTGCTTTCCAATTGCATATTGTGAATTGTGCTTGGAAAATGGAGATATAATCGCTATCATACAGAGAGATCTGGGAAACTACTACTCAAGATATATCGTTCTTGCACTGTACGACTATAATAACAATCTACTAATAAATAGAATCTAACCAACTGCGAAAATGCACCCCATGTTACTCGATATACGACATAATATAAACAAATTCGATGATTTGTTTAGATGCAAAAATTGATATTAACGAGTATCTACTATATACACAAAGACTACTAACATAATATGTTACCTTTTTGAATAAAACAACCTTGTACGGATTTTATCGCGTATACATATTATAAAATCCTGACGTTTTAAATACTGCACACGAGCACATTACCAATTTTCCTTAAAAAAAGTTTAAGAAAAAATATGTAAGCTACCTATTGTTTATGATAACGTTCCTGATGCACGCAGCATTCGCTAACAGTATCCATTGATTTAATGTTTTCTGCAGAGTTTGAAATTTTGTTACAATTTACTAATAAAAACTTTTTACAATATGAAATATAGGAAGAAAAATTTTACCCACGAGTGAGATTTCCGCACCAATCCATTGCATTATGTATTTCAAGCGAATAGACTGCTTAGTCTATAAACATTTAAAATATTATGAAAAACTTATTATTACTGGCTGCTGGATCTTGCCAACCTTTTTCTCGATCTTCGACTTGTGGTTTGTGAGCTTGCGATTAACTGTACTTTCTTTTTGATATGTCCTCTAGAAGGTGTACGATAAAGAGTATTTTGTCTATCTATCTACGTCCGTAAGTATATAATGTAATAAAGTTCATTCGTACTTACTTAAATTTTCCTTTGACCCTACATAGTCAAACTCGGGTCCGATGAGTTTCATGACCCGTAGCGGAGGCAAACCTCTTCCGGTCGTTTTCAGCTATCTTAGGAATGGTTTATTTTTTAATTAGCGCTCGCTTTTTCATAGGCCAGGCTCGATCAAGATAGGAGTAGGTTCGTGTGAATGGCCTACAGTCTACAGTGCGCCAGCGGCCTTACGCATTCACCATCCCAGTGACACTACGCAGAACATAAGCTTCTTATAAGGAATAGGAATAAGAAATAATTTGATACCTTATAATTTAGAAGTAGACGTACGTACCTATAGACTAGGGTCGATAATTTTTAAAACCAAAAAAAATAATAGTAGGATGAAACCCATTAGAAAATGGGGGGAATATTATAAAAATAAAAGGAAAAATAATTTACGGGCGATCTGAGGTCGGGAAGGGAATGGGGGTGAGTTTTTAAGGGTAAAAAACGGTTTTTCTCGATTTCCAGCAAAACTAAAAGTTCTATCGAAAAAAGTCAAATGGCAAAGTTGTAGGTAATAAAAAGATCTAAAACTTTTGTATATACACTTTTTTCACATAACCTCAAAATTTATGTGAAAATTCCAAAAAACCAAGTTTTTGGTTTTTTATTTTTATCTTTTACAAAATTTTTTTTTTTACGAAATTTGGTGAAAACTTACCTTTTTATGTCCCAAATACGCTGTAATTTATTTGATTAAAAATATTTATTTTTTCACCTTATTTTGAATTAATATCGAAAAAACAGCCTAATTTTCAATCGAAAATTCACCCGTCAAAATATCAGCATTTTTCAAAAAGTTGGTATGGTTTCTGTTCGTTGAAATCTCTACTTTCCGATGGTGAAAAAAAAATGTATGTTACTACAGTAAATCTTCTCAGAAAATGCAAAAAATCAAAAAAAACTTGAATTCAAGTGCAAAATTAAGGAGATTATTTTTTTTTTATCTTGTACTAAAATATCATTTAATTTCAATCTTTAGGTTATGTTACGTTAAGCATACTATTTTTTAAAGAAAATATTACGATTTTTATGTTTGAGTTGATTGATTGTATTTCGAATACTGGTTAGGCTAACGGTTGTAACAGCTGCTACGAAATATATACTATATAATTTTTAAGATTTACAAAAAATGGTACTGGATAGTTTTAGACAATTGTGTTTGAAACTCGTATACGCGCAGCATCCTGGCGTCGTCTTCAATGACAAAAACGCGAAGTGCCAGGTCTTTATCGCGTTATTGCAAAAGTTATACTTATAGAAATCTACGTCAAAAATCATAAAATACTGACGAGAGAATAAATCGAGAAGTGCAGCAAGAGCCTTAAAATTCAGATATTACCTAGAGGTAAAGAAGTTAGAACTATAAACAAACTACCTAGTAGGTAGGTAGGTGTTATTTATTATCAGTTTATGCTCTGTCTAAATCAGTATTAAGGACTGGTGGCTGGTTCACCGATTATATGCAAATGAGATGTCATAACAAGTGAATAATTACACCAACCACGAGTCGCCCTTACGGACGAGCCACACAAATTGGATTTACGTGAAAAGCGAGTTTTACCACCGACATGACACGACTATGATAGATATAGGTACTATGTAGGTATATCATACAACTGAAAAAAAATTAAGAATTATTATATGTGTAATCTTGAACGAAAGGAAAATGATAGAGAATAAGTTTACGAGTATGTTTTATATACATGATAAAAAAAATCTATACAAATGATGCCAAGTGCTTGCTATTGTAACATCAAAAGCCTGTGCACTTACTTAATTATAAAATAAGGTTGTTTTTGTCATGGAGCAGTTCACAGCACCATTTTAAATTTAATTATATTTACAACTTTTAAAACATCAGGATATATTTAATCATCGTAATTATCTCAGCCGTTGGTAATCCACTACTGAACATAGACCTTCCCCATAAAGGGGGCTTTTGCCAATACTCGACACGCTTGGCAAGCGGCTTGTCGAGAGCAGTTCGAAGGTTTTTTGCAGAGGACGCTGTTTCCCGTACTCTGGATCTGTTAACCCTTAGCCGGCAACCACGGGTAGAGAGGGAGAGCACTATTCTAAAACCGGTAACTCCACGGCTATATATTTAAAATTCATTAAACATATAATAATATGTACTTTACTATTTAATACGTTCTTTTCTAGCGATCTACTCAGCCCGTATCCACCCACTGCTGGTTGCCTTCTCGTGGTAACGCTCCTGTCCAAGTCTCATATATAGCGATTTCCGACAATTTTAACAGTTAATCATCGACAATTTTAACCATCGGGCCGATAGACTGCCTTTTTTTCGAATACGCTCATACCTACATTAAATTTATGAGAAAATATTATAATATTCTAATCATCGGAAAATCGCATGCACGAAACACATTAACTTGGTTAGTTTAATTTCTTGTATCGTGAAAGTAGTTAACCTATATATTCCTAAATAATAACCTCTAACTATTAATATTTCTTGCCTTTTCATATTATAATAGTCTCATTAACATACCGTCGCAGCGGTTTTCAGGAAAGCCCCGATGGAAATTGCGCCACGTCGCGTCAGGGAGCAGCGTGACCAAGCATGCTGCGTTAAGGGGTGCTCGGGTCGTTATGCTAATACAAACCATTATAGAAAATATTATATATGTAACATAACACTAACATTCAATTCTAAACTTTATAGTCAAGAGTTAGGGTAAATTTTCATTATCACATAAAGTACGCTTGCAGTGTTTCTATTTAGGTTAGCAGTAAAGGTTTGCGTGTCCAGTGCCGCGGTCGCGATAGAGGGAAAATGGACGGTTGACTACGTTTATGGCTTGCCCGCTGGTGCTCGGATTTAAGGTATATACTTACACGCGCTCATAAATACACCAAACTACAAGTACAGACGACGCGATAAAGCGCTCTAATAAGGCTTATTTTCTATACGTAGTGCCGGTTTCGTGTCGTCGACGGAAAAAAAGGACCTAAGCAATTTTATACATACATACATACATACAGTCACGCCTTGTTCCCGGTGGGGTAGGCAGAGACTATTTCCCTCCACTTGCTACGATCCTGACATACAACTTTCGCTTCGTTGACTTTCATGACATTTTTCATACATGCTCGTCGGTTGTAGGTACTTTTGACTTGGCCTTTTCTAAGAACAACGTCAACTAGTTCATGAAAAGTACGCCTAGGTCGACTGCTACCGACTTGACCATTCACACTAGCTTTATAAATCTCTTTTGTTAATCTCCTTTCATCCATCCTCTCCACATGTCCGAACCACCTCAGCATTCCTTTCTCTATCATTGTCACTACATCCTCTACCACGCCACAGCGTTCCCATATCGCACTATTCCTCATTTTGTCCATCAAGGTCACTCCAGTCATGCTTCGCAGGCTTCTCATCTCCACAGCATTAATCTTACTTTCATGCTTCTTGTGCCAGACCCAAATTTTATACAATGTACCTTTTCACCTTTTATACAGCTTGAACAAATAGTTCATATGTCAGTTTTGCTAATAGCTTCGTAACTGTGTACTTATATCATAGCAATATATTGTAAGTATGATTATTTTTCAAATTTATTGTCTTAATATCCGTAAAATATTCGTGAGAACATCTACAAGAATAATACGTTATTACATCAAGTGAATGGATCCCCTTGAGATTTAAGTGCCCCTGTCTTTTATATTGTTCAAAGAAACATCTCGGTTGATAAGTACTAGCTCGCTATTCGAAACAGTTCAGATATTTAAAATAACAATGCAAAAAATCACAACAAAAATACGGAAGTTTCTGCGGTTTTGTGGTTCATTGCTTGAAGTGCAGTAAAAAGAGCTAATAAGTATGCATATTATGAAAATATTTCAAAAGATAAAGCATAGCAAGGTCAGTTTCTGTTAAAGAATAAAGCTGTTTATAAGTCGAGCGGCTGACATCGGTTGACTTCGATCCACTCAGCGTCCATTTGTAAAGAACCCTTTATTTACTACGTAATTACAACTCTCCTACTTATTATTCAAAACTTCTTTTCATAGATATATTATCTCAAGAATAAATTGAGCTTAATTAGACAGTACAGATTGCGCGTAATATGAAGTTCAAATTAAATCTGGCAAGCGGTACCTCAAGATGGTAGACAATAAGAGTTTCTCCATTGTTCATCAGTATTTAACTGATATTATACGTGGAACCGAATGTAATTTTAAAACCACTAACTCTACAGTTCACACCGTGAATTTTACGACACAAAAGGCGAAAATGCTGTGCGAGATGGAGTCTTTGTGGTCACAGCGTTTGATCTGTAATTAGGGTGGTTAATAGCATAATAGCTTCGTAACGGTCTCAATCGAATCCCATTGTGTTTTTGTAAGGAAATAAATTGAAACCAAAAAAAAATCGATGAGTGTGCGTGTCTCCGTTTCAGTTAATATCTTTCTAATGCTCTCTAATTAGATTAACACCGCTATAGTTATCGATTTGATTACGTTATTAAAATGTAGTAGCTCATATTAGCAACATAGAGTTTTATAGACATTATAATAGCCATAGACTCTTTTTTTATCTATTCAACGCATATTAAATAGCTTGGGAAAAAATAGTTTTAAATAGTAGATTAAAATAGAATTATACTTTGTTATATCATACCAAAAAAAAAAAACAATGTTACGAAACAATTAATAGATAACACGGTAAACAACCCGTGGTCTTATCGCTTTAAGCAGTTTCTTACAGTCGACCACCTGAGGCACCCAAGTAGAGTCGAAGCTGATTAATCTTTGTTCAACCTTTGCGATTTATCAAAAAACAGTATTTCTTGATAAATCATCCGTTAATAGATTAACCAACGTTTAAACAATTGAATTTCGTTAACATGCAAATCATTTGAATAAATTTAATTTGGAAGTTACGATCATTCCTCAATAGCCGGGGTGTTCGATTCTTAGTGTTTTTGCGGAATGTCGCCAGTGCGGGCGGCAGGTGCGGCCGCGGGTCCGACGACGCTAATGAACACAATGAAGACGTATTCCTACGAGTATATCCGGCGTTGATCGATTGATTTACTCGCTGCCACCGCGCTCGAGCTTTTTGTCATTGGATACTTACTTAGACAGTGACTAATCTCTCTTCCAGTGGCAAGAGTTCTAGAATATTTTTATAAACGACTAACTGTGCCCCGTGGTTTCACCCGCGAAGTCGTCGTTCCCGTGGGAATATTGGGAATAAAGTACTCCATGTTTTTATTCCAGAGTCTAAGCTACCTACGTTTCAAATGTGAGTGTACCTCTGAATTTCGACAGTTCGTTGGCGCTGGAGGCGAATTAGAACTCGCTAGCGTTTTGTTCACCTGTTACTAACGTATCTTTTTTACATTGTTCTGGGATTTTAGTTTTGTAATATTAGTGGGATAGTCAATTGGCAATAGCAGTTCAAGCCTTATAGATCTACTTATGAAACCGCTTGCAATATTATAACTACAATGGAATTTGGTCAGACTTCTCATAAACGCAATAACAGCATCGAGTCCATTTTCTAAGAGCGACGTGCTCTTAGCCACTAAAAAGTGCTAACATTTAACTAAAATTTTCCTTGATCAAAATTGTATGTACAATACTTTATTATATTATAAACAAATGATAATTATGGCTTGTATAAAAATAAAATCTTGGAGCTTATATACTGTATTGGCTTTTATATTGTGCACGAAGTTTTTGTATTCGAATGTCGCCCTCCATTTGCATATCGAAACCGCGGGGAACGAATTTTAAACAAGACGAACGATGGGAGCTCTGATGCGCTAGATATCGAACTTAGCCGAGGGGATATGACGATTTGCATATGACACCAAGGGTTATTCATATACTTTATATGATTTACTGACTCCGTATTACGGCATGAATTGCGAATAAAACAAATTTGAAAAGGGGATCAAATTAGCAAAGTCTAACAGTCGTAGGTATTAGTGTCATACCTTTAATATGTAACTAAAATAATATTAATAAAAAATTTAATAATAATATTTGTTAGTTATAAGTATACTTTGAAGTAAAGCTTTTATAACCTGGCAGAAAAACCTGCCTCTTAAGCGAGCTTTCAGACGAGCGACGCCGACGTGTGTCTACTATTCTATTTCATACAAATTAGCGCCCGACTACGACGTTACGCCGACGTTCGTCTGAAAGCTCGCCGATGTTCGTCAAACAAAATTAAGTTTATGTTTATGAAAATAATTTTATAAACCAATTAAGTTCGCTTATAGGTTTACATTTTTTACTAGTTTTAGTCAAATACTCGTGTAAGAAGTCATAATGAATCTTTCATTTAATCAACTTCAAATAAGGAGGAGGTTTAATATTCGACAGTATGTTGTTGATGCTGGTTTTCTTATGGTTGTTACGCGAATACTAATAATTACATTAATTTTAAATTTCTTTGATTCGGCCCAATGTCAAACTGATGGGACGAATCGAGGAAGGAGCCACTTTGATATTTATTTTTTATATCTAACTTCAGAAGTGGTCTTACAAGTGTAAATGTCTTGTTTTTTAATATAACAACAACAATAATATATATGTCGTGTATTCAATATATATATATGTATACCATTGGTATCTTGCTGTAATGATAGTCTAAGTTTTGGATAATAAATAAATAAATAAATGTTGTGTATTCAATATATTCTATGTCGTGTATTTGAAGTCACCCTATTTCTGGTACAATTATGAAACAACCGAAGGTTCGAAGCTTTGCCTATCGTACCTACATGGGTACATTCTAACTTCACCCATCAGACGTGGCATAGTCCCTGTCACAGCAAATTACTATCCACAACGTATGGTTAGTGAAGTTACAGCAAAGTGCACTCCCAATGAGCGTATCTTGATGAGATTACACGGACATTATGCGCTCATACACGTAGCATGATCGGTAATGGCAAAAGTGGTTTGCCCATGTTATTTTTTTAGGCCTCAGACAAACCCAATGTTAGACCAGTTAACGAATAGTAGACGAATAACATACAATCATGCCTTTTTCCTGAAAGGGTAGGCAGAGGTGTACCCAGGACTCAGTCTCATAGTATAGTTACAGCCACATTTCGCCAGTATCTTATTGGTCTCGTGCAAGGGAGCGAGACTATTGCCACCACCGGGCACAGTCCCAGACTCCAAAACAAAACCAGGCCGTCAAAGAGGTAATTCCTAATGGAAAAATCCAATACCTTACACTTTGGAATCTGTATGCTCCCTTTAAAACTAAAAAAATGTTTCAATTAAAACGAGCCGGTAATTATGCGAAATAATGTAAAATAGATATGTTAATCGTGGTCTGGACGATTTAGCACCCTTCTTGTGTCTGCGGACATTTGTAGTCTCTAAGGGAGGGGTCGCTCTATCAGTATTGTCATCTACTACAAATATCGTCACTTAAGTTTTTATCGATATTTAAGTAGATAAACTGCTTGTTTTACGACCGTTACATGATATTATGTTGCGTTTGATACGAATTAAATGGTTTTAATTGATGCTTTATTATTGATTAACATTATAGTAGAGATAGTAGTTGTTTATGCACTGCGTAAAAGTACCATAGATGCCAGTTGATAGACGAGACGAGGCATGCTGTGGCGAGTCTCCTATAAGTTATTATTTAATTAAACGGGCAAAGTGTCTTTATGGAAAAAAGCTCTATAGATACATTTTAAGGTTGCGTACCCATAGAATGCCGAAGGAACCTTATTACTAAGCCTCCGCTGTCCGTCTGTCCGTCTGGCCGTCTATCTGTCACAAGGGTCTACTTAACACATAAACCGTAATATAACACATGTAATTTTCACAAAATTTATATAGCTATTTTCGCTTCAAAAAATTATAATAAAAAAAAAAAAAATTTCACAATAATTAAAAGTACTCAAAATTACGTTACTTGTAGTAACGTAATTTTTACAATGTCATATAAGACATTTACTGCAATTAGAATAATTTCTTATTCTAACTAGAGTAATAGTAATAAGAATGTTATTCATAAGCACTTCTTGAGTCAGGAGAAGTGACACCTTTAGATAGTAGGTACTAGATGGTGGGTAGGAACCCTCCATACACGAATCCCATTAGAATTTGACCAGTTCATTACTATTAACTCTATATTCTAACTTAGATATAAATAGACAATAACGACACGAAGAAAAGTGAGATTCGTATAACAACAATTATCACTGATCATTTTTTATTGTATAAAAGATTTATTTGCTACGAAAATGTCTATTAATTAATGTTAATATTTAAAATAAAAAAGTGTATTCGATTGTACTTCTGTATGACAGTTTTATTTCAGACATCCATAAACAGAGACATTTGGAAAATCAGTCATTTTGGGAAAAAGTGATTTTAGAATTCATTCAAAATGAGTTTAGTACAATATAAGATTCAGTCCAAACAGACCGCAAGCATACCCAAAACTATTTTGAAACGTGTCTTTAACTCTTTACCGATTACATTTGAATACATCAGGCGCCCTAACTCAGTTTTGACAAGCTGCTAATCATATTCAAACACCTTGCGATACTTAGATATGGACAGTTAGAATTTAAACGTTAGTCTCAGGGCACATGATAATTTGGAAGGGTTTGGGGCAAAAAGAATCAAACCAAAATGATAACCATAGGCAGGTGTTTCCTCAGAAATTAAATTATAATTTCTAGGAATTAATCTTTATGGAATTATTTCAGACATTGTGAAATAAGCTCGGCAAAAATCTCCCTCAAAAATATTAACAAAAAAAATATTTTGACCAAATGACTGTATAAGTTAGCTCGTTAGTAATTTGCAGTTCAATTTAAAAATGTAACTTAGGTACTAAAGATTTACATTTTGTAACATAAATTAATAAATTGCGAAGATTTTTTTTCATGTAATAAATAACTAATTGAATGTTTCTACTAGTTTCTCATAAGTTCAAATTTTTTCAAATATGATCAGTTCCAATAAAAGATTTTTTTTAATTACATCATGTGCATATAATATAACTATTATAGATTTAATTTAATTTGTTAACAGAAGTTATTTTTGTTGTATTGTATCGCCATCATATCATCTTTAAATTAAAAGTATAGCAACATTCTATTTATTAAAAAAATATGAGGCTTTTAATATGATTCAGTTTCATTAAGACCCGATGTATATAACCTACGATACCATTCATTTTAGGATTATGATAACATGACAAAAATAAAATCAATCTTAAAAAAATTGGACCTCTTGGGTCTCAGGAGACTATGGAAGATAAACCAGTAAATTAATTAGTATGTACCTATGTATAAATAAACCTATATAAAACTATGAGCTTTCATACAATAGGAGGCGTTATGCACATTAAAAACAACCCTAAAACGTGGCGAAGTTATGTTGTACCTACTTATGTAGAATACCTATACGCAGCTTTGTTTCCATCACTCATTAAATTAAAAGATAGCAGATGTATAGAAAATCCGGTTGTCAGATTCACAAACACAGGTTTACAACTACGTCAGCAGCAAACCATTATACTTACGTGTAAAATCGGCGCAAGATAAGGTGCGACTGACTTGACTCAAGCCAATCAGCTTGACTTCGCGACGCAAAGCAGGGTAGAACCACAGAAAAACCACGTAAAACGCATTTACCTCTATTTATATAAAAGATCATTCATATAAAGTCGATAAGTTAGCTTATTAATCAAATTATTCTCATGCATGCATTCCCTCGGAATAATGGGCGGAATGTTTACTTCAGTGTAATTAAAACTACATCAACCGAATCCCACCGTGACCATCGTACCTCATATCTTATACTACCTACTTATTTCACCCACCAATGTAAAGCATAAAATTATTTTCACAACTCACCAACATAAGCTGAACCATAACTTAGTCAACTCGTTCTCCAAAACATCGAAGAATAAATTTGAGTCGTGTACTAGACAATTGCAGGGTATAGAGGGCTTTCTTCGCTGGGCGGATGTATGAATTAAAATTTTATATAAACGCAAGTACATCGACTAAAGAAAGCCACCGATGGAACTGATAAGCAGAAACGGGCAACTGTCGGTAGCCATTGTTTTAACATGTGAAAATACGTTTCATTCATTTGAAGTTATTAAAAATTTAACCGTTTTTAATTCGATTTTAATTAAAACGTGTATTGTGTTTTTTTATATTGTGATGTGTGTGAACTGTGTTAATAATGTCACAATCCTTTGCATTGGTTCCATGGACAATGCTCTCCAGATAACAAAATATGTGTTAGAACAAACTTATCTCAAATTATTGAGATAAGTTTGGCTAGATCATTAGATCTACCCTTGACACCCTCGTTGGCACAGATGGTAGTAACTCTGCTTTCTGTGCCACAGGGCCCGGGTTCGATCCCCGGCCAGGTCAAACAAATGTGTGCATGAACATATCTGTTTGATCTGTGTCTGGGTGTTATAAGCTTATATAAGTATGTATATCAGTCATCTGGTTATCATAGTACAGGCTTCTAGCCTAGTTTGGGACCAGATGACCGTGTGTGGAAGTTGTCCCATATTATATATATATTATTATATATCTAGATGTATAAATGCGTAAGTTAAGGTATGTTCATATGGAGGGATTTTGCCGTAATCACCACGCTTTGCAGGCAGCTTGCTAATCGCAGCAGTTGGAAAACATGGAAACGGAGAGCGCTGCTGCCGACTCTCTAAATACGAGTATATCCCCCTGCCGGGTCTCACGGCTCCCACAGTATATGAATAGTTTATGGCGTTTTAAGGTGGAGGCCTATGTTCAGCTATGGACGTTTTGGGGCTGATGATGATGACAATTATGGTTAGGTATGTCTTTACCACACAATTAATTATCCGAAATTGGTCTGAAATTTTGCATAATATAAAAAAAAATACATTCACGCCTTTTTCCCGAAGGGGTAGGCGTACCAATATAATAATATATACCAATATATACTTATATAAATGCATAAAATATAAGTAACAAATAGGCTCGTTTAAAAGAAACAACTAAGATTAAGATAAAATAAATAAATGTTTATTTCTCTCACAAACAATAAGTTCTTATGATTATGAATTATGTTTACAATATAAAAGTTTATATAACTTATCGTGTGAGGGACTGGTGCCTACTGTATATAAGTTACGTATTTATAGGTACTTTGATTCATTTCTTTTTTGAGTGTAGCCAGCTTTGCCTACATTTATACAAAAGTTTCATCGCAATGGGTTGAAGATAACTGCCTTAAAACTCAATTGTTAAATTTGATTTGGTTACATATTACAATACATATAAAAATTAGTTAAATAAAAGCTTGGTAAAAGTATTCTAAGTTAGACCATTATTCATCAGGACATTATTACTAAGGCTTAGCACGCAGTACGAATTATTATCACTGCGAATCAAAATCGGATATTTGTAAACATTATCAATGTACCTATATAGGCATACCTCGATAATAAGATCTTCTAAAGAAGTGAGCTATTATTTATAGTATTTCGCTAATCGCAGCGTTAAGCCTACTTGTTACTCGTAGAAAAATATACTTAGATACATTAAGTATCTAAGTACCTATTGTATCAATTGTACATTGAATAAGCCGTAAGTACACAGCCGGCACACAAATAGCGGTATCTAAATAAGGCATTGTACTGACGAACCAATGAGGGCGGCAATAAAGTGCTAATTGCGCGCGGTAGGGGAATGCTCACCGATGCTCGCCAATGGGTAAGCATTAGGGGCATTTACATAAGGCATGCCCACTGAGCATTTGTTGATAACGATATGAGTATATTATGTACGAGTAATATGCGTCCCGTTACACGTCGGACTCTTTTACATTAGTACTTAATAGATTTTTAGACGAATAATTTTGTTACGCATCTACCTAGTTATTTTTATAAACTACTAATTATGTAAAGCATCATATAGGTTTATTATAAAGTCCTAAATGACTCACTGACTGACTGGTTTGGGCTCTGCATTGCATAGCCCAAACCACAAATCATAGACTTGAAACTTGGAATATAGGTTCTTTTCGTGCTAAGGAGGTTTGCTAAGAAGGGATTTTTGGTAATTCACATTCTAAAGGGTCCAAAAAAAGGGTAAAAGGTTTTAGTATAAAACTCCCATGTTTAATGTTGCTAAGGAGGTTTGCTAAGAAGGGATTTTTGGTAATTCTCATTCTAAAGGGTCCAAAAAAAGGGTAAAAGGTTTTAGTATAAAACTCCCATGTTTCGTAATTGCGAGCGGGCAAAGCCGCTTTGTTAACACTAGTATATTATGATATATGGAGACTAGATTATGCGGCTCTCAAAGAGTAAATTCAAAACCCATGTAATATATACTTTATTAAAGAAGCCTTATTTTAAAATCAATAAGTACATAGGGGACAAAGATGTTTTTAACACTTCTGCACAGCCACCACGCGACACCGTCCAAACAATGGCCTACAAGTTTCTTGTGCGTTCTTCTTGTAGAGGTATCTTTCCGAACGCACGGTAGACTCATTACCTACTCTTTAATCTTCATTGACTTGCATAAGTGTCGTATTGTGACCGAATTGATTAATAAATTAATTTGAATTTGAACATTTGTCATTGCTTTTATGAATATTTTGCAAATTATACAGAATATAATTACTGTTATTTTTTTTACAATATGGCTTAATTAAATTATTAGGTTTTTTTACAGGTAATGTTAAAATAATAGGTATGAATGAATAAATAATGACGTAATAAAGATTTTCAAATTAAATATAAATAAATGTGTCTACATCAGAGAACGGCCTGCGGCAAACTACAAAGAGCACTTTAACATAATATAAAATTATGTTAATTATTTACAGTGCCTTACGTGCACCTTGCTACGCTTCATTATGTTGTAACTGAACTAGCTTTACCATAGATATTAATATTAATATCAGATAGGTCCTATAACTGACGAAAACGAAATTACAAGTACCTTTACATATCTACAATATAATTAATACCCATTATGGTAAAAAATGCATACAGGTAAATTACTGTTCCTAGTCACTTTTCGTAAAATAAAAAATTATCATCTCAGCCGTAGGACGTCCACTGCTGCACATACGTCGCCCCTGGCTTGCGTCCTGCGTGTTCCTGCTGTCTATATTAGATCGGTCTGTTCACACTGTGATCGAGCGTCTTGCTGCCCCGTTGGCCATCAATTCTACGTGCTATATGCCCTGCAAATTGGCATTAAGGTAAACAATTTTAAAGGTGTTTTACACCCCTTTTAAAGTTATTTATATTTTTTACGTATTGTCAGTATATATATAAATAAATTTTAAAAAATCCAACTTAGCAAGTAAAATCCAAAAACATATTCGTTATTATTCATGCGTAATTTTCTTCAAAGGCCGCCTCTGTAGCTCCATCTATTCTTATCCTTAGTACCTACTGGCGACACGGAAGCCTGCTACTGTGTGACTCCATTGAACTGACACAGAAGAAAAATAGTGGGACCGTGTAAAACAGTGTGTGAGCTCTACAACAAGTATTTTATAAGATTGTGTCTTTTCAGCACACACTTTTTTCGTATCGTATCAGTTTATGGTAAAATGTTACCAAGACGAGACCATAATATGGCTCGTACTGTCAAAAAGTTATCAGATGTAATGTAGAGCCAAGCTTCTAACTCTATACGCCCTAGCTTCACAAACTCTACATCTTAGTCAAAATATGTGACTTGGCCGTTTCGTTACTACAAGAACTATTGTATAAGAGATAAGTGATGAACAGTGAATAAATTCATCACCTAACGCCCATGTGGCTGTTGCGAAACGGTCAAGCCACACATTTTGACTAAGGTGTAGAGTTTGTGAAGTTAGGGCTTGTAGAGTTAGGGCATGTAAAGTTAGAAGCTTGGCTCTACATGAGATATGATAACTTTTTGACAGTGCGAATCATAATATAAAATATGATTTGGTCTTGGCAACATTTTTTATGAAAATGTTTTAAGTAGGATGTATTTTATTATTTTTAACAAGGATCAGTATATCAATTTATCTATATCAATTTTCAGATCTCTAGCATCAAATTTGCGAAAGTAAACACAAACTTTCATTCTCATTGTTCCCCATCATTTGAGGGGACGGGGGAGTTTTAGACCTTTTTTTTGGGTACTAAAATACTAATACTAGCTAACATTTCTGCTTTCTAGGACTTATGGAAGTTCTAAAAAACTAAAAAATATTGATGATCATCAGTGAGTCAGTGACGAAATCATCTAAATATCTAATACATCTAAATACGATTTAGTCTTTTCCTATGTATTTCGATTTTTTTTTTATTAAAGTTAAACAAATTGCAATATTTATCTCGCTCATGGAAAATTTCATAATAAAGTCAATCACTTTGTCGATTACGTCATTTCCAAATAGCCTATTTTATACACTTCATAATGCAAGCTGAAGTACTTTTGATCCCTTATAGTATCAGATGACGGGAAGCTCTGTACAATTGGTTATCACAGAGGTTCGTCTCGGTCAGCGCTCAAACGACGCCGCGGCATTGTCACCTGTCTACACTAAGCATTACAATACACCGACTGTGTGTGCTCGATACTCAACAAAAAACACTATATCTATGAGGGTAATGAGATGAATTTATAATATCATAATGAAACAAGGTTTTACTATAGATACGTACATTCCACCTACTAACTTATTTATTGTGGCCAGAAATGAAACTAATATTAGTAATTATCAATAACTAGCTCAAAACGACAACGCGTAAGTGAAAGTTATGGCGTATCAGAAGATGTCCCTAGTGGCAAGGATACACACAAAGGAATGCTTAGGTAGTTCGGACATGTGGAGATGATGGGAGACATGAGATTGACCATTAATATTTATTTTTAGGTATATAAATAAATAAGACCATTCAGGTCACGTAACCCTAAGTACTTCTCGTGACCAAATTGATGTTTTTTAATAGGGCAGAGTGCCTTTATTGAAGAAAGACCAAACAATACCGCAACCTACTTACTATCTATCTTAATTATGCAACACTAAGCCATAGAACACTTCGAAAATCCAACGTACGTTCATCGTTGCGTACGTGGAGAGAAAAAGTCTCTGCCTACTCCAAAGGGGACAAGGCGTGACTCTATGTGTATCAAAATTATCTATTCAAGTAAAAGTTTAGCGCTTTCTCCCGTAATCAAAAGCATAAAAAATAAGTTGTGAAGGCATACGTAAGTATGTGTAGTGTGGGGTTCCATACCTAGCCTAGATACCTGAACAAAACCCTACCGCCTTCTAAAAGAACACACAGCGCCATCTAGTTGCAAACTACCGCAAACATGTTAGTAATTACATTATTTTTGTAAAATTTTATTGTTTTGAAATTATTTCTATAAATAAAATCGTTTTACTAATATTTATTATTTATTTTACTTATTTTACCTATAAGTAAGTATAAAATAATATCCAAAAAGTGACCACATACTGAGATTCGAACCTTGCCTTACAGCTCGTAAAACAATGCTTCGCTCACCTGCGCTACGATAACGTTAGAGTTAATGAAAAAATTTTGATACCAATTCATACGCGTAAAGTATGAAAATATGCAATAAAATGGCGATAACTTTTGATTGCGTTTACATAGAACTGTGACTTTTTTATAGCCACAAAGAAAACCCGAGTATTTGATATAAATTTCAACTTGATACCTCCACGCATTCTCCTAAAAAAGTGTCTTGACAGACGGACAGACACTCAGACAGACAGACAGACATCAAAATGATCCTATAAGGGTTCTCTTTTTTCTTTTTGAGATACGGAAACCTAAAAACAGAAATATTTTTGATTCCTACCTACGACTAAGTATAAATTCCATTGCATTTTTGTATGCACAATAGCTAAACGTCACATAAATCATAACATCAAGTTACACCCAGATTCACAATTGAATCCTTATCAAACTCGGTCACACTGAGACCAAAAAATAATTTACGACCTGTGAAAAAATCGTAAACAATACTCGGCAATGTGTCAAAATACCCTACACAATACGATCACCGACTCAGATGAAGGTCAAAATGATCATAATAACTCAAAGAAACCCACTTACAACGCTGAATAAAGGATGTCACCGCTGCATAAAAAATCTATGAACTACTGAAGCAGTTAATAGAGAGTCGGCACAATGGTGCCCAGCGGTGGTATGACCCTTGAATGAAGTACCACTAATTCATATTTATACGGTGTGTCCACGTCGAAAGGGTTCCTTTATCGAAACACTTTTTGTGGTGTTCATAATCTTGTCGTCGTAGTATGCTTTGAATAATTTGATGAAGGTAAAGCGAATTGTTATAAATATACTTTGATTAAATTTAAATAAAATAATGTAACTGTTATATTATTTCACAGCAATACATTATAATCTCGTATAAAGGTCCTAATGGACGTAATTGGGATGTACTATAATATTAAATAATATAATAATATGAGACAACTTCCACACACGGTCATCTGGTCCCAAACTAGGCTAGAAGCCTGTACTTACTATGGTAATGACTGATATACATACTTATATATGCTTATAACACCCAGACACAGATCAAACAGACATGTACATGCACACAAATGTTTGACCTGGCCGGGGCCTGGGGCCTGCGGCACAGAAAGCAGAGTTACTACCGTCTGAGCCAACGAGGCTCTTAATAAATGTGCAAATTGGCAAATTATACTTATCGGGGGGCACGGCAGTGCCCGCGCCAAGTCGAGCGCGAAGCAAACACTGCCGTACCATCCTTTACTGGAACCATTTCGCCGCATTTTCAGGCCCCTATTTGAGAACCTCTGGATAAGATCAGAACGCAGAAATTTTCGTCATCCAGTAAGCTATAGAATCACATACTTAAAATAAAATTTCAAGTCTGTAGGTAATTTAGTTTCGAAGTTAAGCAAAAGCAAAGTTTCGCATTTATGACACTCAGCCACTCACTCATGATCATCAAAAAGAACTAGTACTTCCCATAAACTCAGAGAGATCCACCGATCTAACATAAAATAGACGTACAGACGGACTTGATTAGAAGTATCCCTTCAACGGCCAAGTCACACAACATTAACTATAATAATAAAGAAATCGCAGTAAGGAACCTTAGACTTGGCACGACTTTGTCTAGATTTCATTACTTTTTAGAGATAAACAAGCAGCTCCATCGAGACTTGGCTAGTTTTTTACAGAATGTTTTTGGTGGGATTATGTATTCTGTAGACATAACATTATATCTGTAGGTGTACTTAATAAGTTATTACACCTTTAATATTTTGAGTGCATACGACATACATACAGAATACATACAATCACCCCATTTTCCCGAAGGGGTAGGCAGAAGTGTACCCAGGACTCAGTCCCAAAGTAGGTACACCCACATTTCGCCTGTAGGCCCCAGGTTTAATGCTCTAACTTTTTTTTTTTTTTTTTTAATGACCTATACTGTTGGCCTCAGGTGGCCTCTACAGCTTTACTGGGCAGTGGTGAGCGCAGGAGGCGCTCGACCCAAAGTTAAAGGGCGACTAGCGAACCTCGGCTTGGGCCGTCGCCAGAATACGTGGGGTCAGACTTGCCCTGGCACCCCAGAAGGGGAGTGTCCTAGGGCCCTATCAATGGTTTGATCTGTTTGATTATTTGGAGAGAAACTAACCGATCTGAAGGATCTGAGAGATCTTCGACCTCGCCGGCGAGGTCGGTGTTGTAATTGTGTGAGTTGGTGGATCTGGTATCCGGCACCAGTACCGAAAACGGAGCGTCTGTTGCGTATATTGGTAGGATTGGGCGAACCTAGCTAGAGTCGTCCGGGTCGTCCAGGACGTTGCGAGGGCGTCTACGGAGGGGAGGAATGCTCTAACACATTTAACTCTTTTTTTTATTTAATTTTTATTATTTAAACTTTTTATATTTTCTTGTAAGTTTCAATTATTTCTGTATACCGGTAAGGTGGGACATATATGGGAAAAAACTGCATCTTAAAACACCTGTAATATTATGTACCTATGTTCACAGCACAATAAATCATTGTATAATTGATTGCAGATAATTCCGAGCCAAGATTCCAATGACATGGGCAACAAAACTTTCTCATGTTTAACAAAGCTCAATCACATTTACACTTTGCCTTTCGTCGTTTATCAATATATTTGAGTAGTGCACTCAGAACTGTGCTCGAGACAATCGATGATAAAGAAATGGTACTAATGTAAATAAATGGTCAGCGATATGTTAATGTCCGTGATCAGGGAAATTAGAGTGGAGTATGCTTTTATTTAGTCATGATAAGAAAGACACCTTTGTAAGGAACAAGGGCACATTCCAACTTAACCAAAGCCACAGACGCACCATGCCATCGATTGAATGTGAAATAATAATTATCCGGCAACATGCTGGCGACTTTTATATCGTAGATCACTTACTCACTTAAAACTTGTACATTCGTACCTATAGATTTATCATTAACACAAAACAACCCTTTGTAACTAAAAAAAATCTATATAAAACTACACTTAATACGGGTTATGAAAGTACCTACACTAGACAATGGTAAATGCATAATAATAATAATATTATGCCGATACACCATCATAAGTTAATAAAAGTAAAATATGTATCAAAATTATTTTTAATATTTTTAATATTATATTTTAGAAAAGCTCAAATTAGTATGACTATTGTAGTAATCTGGTTAATATTTTATTTTATTATGTTTTTAAATGCTATCAGTCTGATTATATGTTTTTGTGTTACCGGTTTTTTTTTTTGTATTCTTATCTATATCTATGTGATTTATATTGACTGCAATCTGTTGTATAGTATGTCCGTCACGTTACCATGCGGTTCCAATGGAAGACCAGCGCTGGGTGTTAAAACCAGCACCATGCTGAGTTGGGGCCGTGTTGGGACACACTTTGTTTCTTTCCTTATGTGTTCAAATTTATGTCATATACTTAATATATAATCTGTCTAAAATGTAGTATATGAAGTCTAGGAATTGTGTGTGTCTCAATAAATGTATATTCTTTCTTGCTTTCTTTCAAAAGAAAAAAGAAATTTTAGATCGATATCAGAAAAATATGTAATCGTAATGTATCTATAGATAGAAAAATAACGAAAAAAAGTCTTCCGCCATAATATCCAGCATCAAATAATATGTAATGGAAGCGCGCTCACAACAAGTGAGCCTAACAAGCGGCCGACACAAAACTCTTTACTGACGCTAAGCCTAAATTATAGCGGTCAGTGACTAATCACTCATCATCTCGATGTATTTCACACTTGGACGGAACGCCCGCCATTTGCCTTTATTTACAGAACATTGTTATTGATGGGTGTTATTAGTTTAATATGGGCCCTCTTACGATCATGATTTATATTGATATTGAACGTGAGACGTACTCGTAAGTTGTATACTATATTGTGATGGTTTAGTACTGAATAATATCTAGTTGTGGGTTTTAATAAATACAATAATTACATAACTATTAATATGCTATCAATTTACTTTTTTTAACTTTAACTACGCTTACCTTGGAACTTGGCTATAAAGCTAGAGCGGCCGTCAAATATTTGGTTAGATCAATGTTACTTGTTTCATCATTTTAACAACCAATATAAATAACGCCAAAAATAACATTAAAATACAAGTGTAACACGTAATATTGGTCTTACTAGAGATCTGGACGTCGGTTAAGCAATGGTTATAGTAAAATTAGCTGGTGCAACTCAGGCTGTATAATCTTAATTTTTTTAGTTTTAGGCCTTTTTTGCCCGGGGCCGCCTGAGTAAGTATCACACCTTTGCCAGTTATTCATCCGCCAGGCAGTCAATGTGCAAACATTACTGAATTTGGTCAGAAGGGCAATGTGAAAAAGGGTGAGAGGCGCAGTGCAGTCCCGCCAGGAATTTTGAATTTTAAAATACTGGGTGGCACTGTGTCTGAAATGGGCATCAGGCACCTGATTTGCTCATCTTGTCACTGACTCCCATTAAGAATAGAATAATAATAATAAGGGGACTGACTGATGCCTACTAGTTAGTATTATAATATACTACTAGAACAAGTTACACATATTATTTTGCACTGCTCGAAAAATACCTACCAAAAGATCCCAATATACGCGGAATCAGTTTTGTGTATACTGTCGAATAAAAAGTTGTAAAGGATTTCATTACTACAAGACACTTTTCTACATATATATTATCTTATCAGAATCTCGGACTGCCTCGGTGGCGTAGTGAGCGCATGCTGCGCATAGATACTTGTAATTTTCACTTTCACTCACTTGCTATAACAACAATTAATAAAAATAAAATAAAGTTCATACTTAACGGTGCTCTCCATACAACCAACGTGTTTTAATAATTGTCATATTATAAGACTTTTACTGTAACAAGAATATATTCTTATACTAATTAGAATAATAAGAATTTCATTTGGAAGGTGAGGAAAGGTGAAACATATAAATAGGTAGGCATATGGTGGGTGTGAACCCTTCAATGCTAGTCCCGCATTCGCATTTGACCAGTTTATTTGTTATACTTATTATAACAGTATAAGTATATAACTTATATATACTTATTACTAAAGTATCCGTGGCGTAGAGGGCGCATGCTCGACTGCCAATCAAGAGGTCCCGGGTTCGATCCCCAGGTCAGGCATAGTGCTAAATATTGAATTTTTCCATTAGGAATTATCTCAATAGCTGCCTGGAGTCTGGAACTGTGCCCGGTATATGGCAATAGGCTCGCCCCCTATTACATGGGATCAATAACATACTGGCGAAATGTGGGTGTATCTACTATGGGACTGAGTCCTGGGTACACCTCTGCCTACCCCTTCGGGAAAAAGGCGTGAATGTATGTTATCAGAATCTAGCACCCATAGTTCACCAATAAAGACCTTGCGATACAATAACGGCCAGCGAACAAAATCTCGATCGCCAATGTACCTAGTTCTAACGACACGAGTAAGAAATTAGTCTTGACAGTAAATTGAGGTGTAATTCAGCAATGTTCGTGCTCACGAGTCGGGTATCGACAGCGTAATGGGCCTAACCCTAGATCGCGGCTCTTAGGACTGCACTATCGACATCGCCGCTTTATTTCATTGTACTATCATCTTGGCTAGTGATGTTAAAAGAAAATTTAATAATTTGTTATCGATTTTGAATTACAAGAAAGCTCCAGGAGTCGTTTTAGATAGAGTCTAAAGAGATCAATGGAGATGGAGTTTCAGATAGAGTTTTAATTGTTAGTTTTTATGGACGCCTTTACCGAGGTCGCCTCTAACTCATCCCTCGGGATCGGCTGACCTACTTAGGCCTGTGGCAGAGGATGTCTGGACCTTATGTAGATAAGGTCTAAGTACACAGGCCTAAGTAGGTCAGCCGATCCCGTGGGATGAGTTAGAGGCGACCTCGGTAAAGGCGTCCATAACAGTAGTGTTACTGAATATAGACCTTGAGGATTTTTTCTTTTGTGACTCTCGTCACTGGACTGACTTTCGGAAGAAAGACATAGGTAAGAACCATAAGAACCAAAATTGAAGACGATGACATTTTGGCAGATGAAGAAGATACTACTCGTACCTATAGGAAAGTTGTCAGGAGAATCTGTGGGTAACTACAGGGTACCTAAATTATTGAATTCCTTAAACTTCTTACTCTTACTCTATCACTTGTATTGATTTTAATTGTTCTATTGGAACAGTCCCTATTTTGTCTTTTCCGTCTGTAATGTTAATTACTTTAAAAAGTAAATTTAAAAAATTGTGACTTAAAAGTATTATGTTATATATTATTACCTATTCCATATTGTTTCTCCCCAGCCCTATGAACTATCTATCGATGAAGGCTCACTCATCGAGTTCAAAAGCCAAGTGCGGTGATCTGTTACCGTCGTAATGTCAGGGTTATACAACAAATGCTACAATTTCTAACCGAGGCCCGATCTCGTTTAGCTAGAATAAACGGTATTGCCGCTATCGTAAAAGAAGACATTTAAGCTGTGATTTATTTCTATCACGCGGTTGATGGCTCATTTATGCATCGGAATATTGGAAAGTTTAACAATGATTCACTTCGATTGTAGACGTCAGTTCTCTTTACTTAAAACATTGACGAGAGAGCGAAACATATCATTTTTTAGGATTTGCTACTAATTGCTGATCAATTAAGACAATAATATTGCATTACTAACTGCCTCGGTGGCGTAGTGGGCGCATGCTCGACTGCCAATCAAGAGTTCCCGGGCTCGATCCCCAGGTTAGGCATAGTGTTAATATTGGATTTTTCCATTAGGAATTATCTCAATAACTGCCTGGAGTCTGGAACTGTGTCCGGTAGATGGCAATAGGCTCGCCCCCTATTACATGGGACCAATAACATACTGGCGAAATGTGAGTGTATCTACTATGGGATTGAGTCCTGGGTACACCTCTGCCTACCTCTTCGGGAAAAGGCGTGAATGTATGTTGTTATGTTATATTACATTATTTGTTAAGAAAGAACATATAGTAACTTACATGTGTATCTTTTTATGACGGTATTTTAAAGCATTAATTGACCTTGTAGGCCTCTTTTGCAGGGGGTCACCTGGGGAAGTACCACACCTTTGCCAGGTATTCATCCGCCAAGCAGTAATGTGCAAACATTACTGTGTTCCGGTATGAAGGGCAATGTTACCAGCGAAATTACTGGGCATGATGAGATTCAACAACTCATATCTCAGGGTGACAGGCGCAGTGCAGTGCCGTGCAGAATTTTGAATTTTAAAACACTGGGTGGCACTGTGTCTGATATGGGCAATCATGATGCTTACCATCAGGCACCTGATTTGCTCGTCTTGTTACACACTATCGTAAAAAAACAAAAAAAAAAAAAAACCTTGTTAACACTACCTTGGAACAAACTTAAAACCTGTAACTAACCTTAAATCTACTTAACTTCATAAACGACTATGATAACTTAACCCCGGAGGTAAAGCCGCCAAAGACCCTAATACCTGCCTGTAGGACAAAATAACAAACACATTTAGAATTAAAGTGAATGCAGTGCTTTGTAGATCTTAGAAGTGATAGACATACCAGGAATATATTTTTTGTTTGAAAATGTTGTATTACTAAATCTATGCTATATTATCGGCCATGTGGTTCCCGTGGTGGTATTACGAAGATGCAATCGCGTAACAACAGCAGTAAATTTTGCTGTCAAACGTCATTTTTTGTATGCTGTTTGACAGCAGACATTTAGCAATTTAAGCGCTTTCCACAATTCTGTTGCGTCCGTAATAAGGGGGCCGATTATATAATAGGGCCACCCTTTTCTCATCTTGTAAGAGCCGTGAGATCCGGCAGAGAGATATATATTCGGACAGTGGGCAGCAACGCTCTCCATTTCCAAGTATTCCACCAGCTAATGCGATCACCAAGCCGCCTGCCAAGCGTGGTGATTACGGCAAAATCCCCCCAAATGAATAGTTTATAGCGTTCATTGGGGGAGGCCTTTAATATGCTTCGCAGTAGACGACGTCTTTCAGCTGATGATGATGATGATGATGCTAAATTAGATATTAAGTACTAATAAAAACATTAATACTTAGTAACGTTCTATAACCTAAATTATTTTAATAAATCCCACTTATCACTAGTAATTATAGTAGTTTTATTGTAGTAGTAGGCCTCTTTTGCAGGGGGCCGTCTGGAGAAATACCACACCTTTGCCAGTTATTAATCCGACAAGCAGTAATCATTACTGTGTTCCGGTCTGAAGGGCAATGAAATTACTGGGCATTACGAGATTCAATAACTCATATCTCAGGGTGACAGGCGCAGTGCAGTGCCGCACAGAATTTTGAATTTTAAAACACTGGGTGGCACTGTGTCTGATATGGGCAATCATGATGCTTACCATCAGGCATCTGATTAGCTCGTCTTGTTACTTACAAAAAAAATAGCATTATTAATCATCATCATCATCATCATCATCTCAGAAGTAGGAAGTCTACTATTAGACATAGGCTACCCCATAGATTTCCATCTAATCTGGTTGTAAACGGCTTGCTTTCAGCGAGTTCCTGCTGTCTTTAATAGATCGTCTGTGTACGTGGATGGACGTCCTATGTCCTTACCGGTGAATATTATTGATGTGAAAGTTTTAATGATTGAAGGAGTGTTGGTATATGAAGTAAGTCAAAACCATTACAAAACAAGTAATCATATAACATTAATTATCGTATCTACAAATGTATATATCTACATTCGTAAAGAGATAAGATTGCTTCCATGCCCTAATCGTCAGCTCGCGGCTAGCGCTTCAGTCGTGCGATGATTTCGCACTCGCCCAATTGTTAAATTTTACCTTCCTTTAAACTTAAACCTTAACGAGACAGGTTAGAGTTTAAAATTGAATTAACCTCAGTGATTAATTACTCCTCTCGTTGTAAATAAAAAAGGTCTCTATACTCTATACCTAAGACACAAAGATATATTTTTCAACACGATGATGTCCTAGCTCAATGTCCTAAAGGCACTGTAAATCAAAGTAAACTTAATGCGCCGTGGTTTATACTGATGTATGCTTACAAATCGCTCTCTCAACTGTAATATTTGTGGCAGTAATGATTGGCGTTGTCCTTTGTTTTGGGAAGTTCCACCAGCAAATTTTAAACGCTTATGATCGAGTTACCTTAAACCATTAAACGCAAGACTAAAGTGTACTGCGTACACCTTACTTTAGTGCAGTGGATATTGCATCCATGCAGTGTGAACGTGTAGGGAGCTGTGCTAACAGGAAAACCAATCGACTGTTTATTTTTCGTTTGATTTGATTACAAACTATTATTAACGTATTTGACCTTAATAAATAAATGCAACTAATAAAAGTTGCGTTTATTTTTTAAGAACGTTATTGTCTATAGTAGAATATACGTCAATGGTTAATATCAAATTTTGATTTAAGTTATTACCAAATTTGGATCGGATTCGTTTCAGTAGATATCCTACTATTACTACTACTTGACTAAATTGCCACTGGACTAGATAAGAAATAATTAATTATTTAAAGTAAGTCTTATAAGGAAAATAAATGTTCTTCCTAACAATATCTTACCATTATCTCAGTGTACACCTAAACTCAGCTACTTTTTTTCCGAGAGTCAGTTCAAACTCCATTTATCATCTTCAAAACAGGTATATAAATAACGAGAGGATGTTATGTCAAATTCAGTGCTTAAGTGAAATTATTATGCCAATTTGTGTGCATAAGTGAAATTAACTGGATACGATGTGCGCATGATGCGAGCCTGGCCGACTATAGCCTCTAGTTATCATGCATCAAATATTTACCGCCCGGGTTTTTTCTCCATGGGATCATTCATCATCATCAGCCAACGTCCAACGCTGAACATAACCCTCTCCTAAGAACGCCACAGAGCGATGTTCATTCATTGGATTATTAGAATAAAAACTTCCTTAATGTGTGTGGCAGAGGCGAGAAAAATTGTATACGATTGGCTTACCTCACTTACTTATGATAAGACAGAAGATGTGCTTAAAATTATATGTTAATGTGTAAGAAACATAATTCATGATAATTAGTTTAAGATAATAATTCATATTATATATATTAAATGCTATTATTATTATTATGTTTATTCGTTACATTATGTGGTATTTTATGTTATTTATTCGTATTATTCAATTACTTTTACTTATAATTTACAATTACTTATTAATATTCGCTTGCATATAATATAATAAACCTAGATGTATGTTATACCGTTGCTGTCTACTGTTAGATATAGCTTTTATGTTAATTTTTGTTAAAATTCAGGTTTCCTCGATACAGGCTTGCCTAGTGAGGAAACCAACAGACAATAAAATTTATTATGTAATATAAGTCCTGCAAAAATGTTTAGATTGTACTTTTGGTTCTCTGGTTTTAGTTTGTGTGTGTTTTAGTGTGTAAATTTTTGCAGTTAATAAATATATTTCAAATATTTCAAAAAATGCTACAGACCGTCGAATTGCCCATAAGCTATATTTTTATTTATTTTTTAACATAATTAAGGGTTAGTCAGAATTAAACCTAGAATCCAGTCACATTGTAAAAACACCCATGTTATGACATGCGACCTTTTGTGAGACATTTGTGGGACATTTGTGGGAGTGACCCACAAATCCACTCCAGGTGAATGGAATGAGAATAATTATATTAAGAAACTTCCTAAAGGAAAAATCCAATAACACTTTTAGTCTGACCTGGGAATTTAACCTAAGACCTATTGCTCAGCTTGCACTTTTACGACCACTATACCAACGAGGCAGTTTATCGAAAATTTAACATTTTAATTGAATATTGGAATGACGAACGGGCGCGGTGCACCGCGGAGAAAACACTTGGGCGCTTGTTTACTCTTTTTAGTATACTTATGTAATTTATTAGTTTATCTGAAGACTACAGGTTATTTAGATCGACGTGGTTGCCGTGGAATGATTGATAGCTCCCGAAACCACTGCCGCCGGCGGACGCGGGATTTATCACCGCGACACATCCGGCACAGAATACAAACCTTAAACACCAGCGCAGGTGGAATGCCCTCCATTGCCAACAACAGACATCGAGATGAACTAGAAGAAGCGAAAAGAAGGCTGATTTGCAATAGCTAACTTTAACAATAAGAAATTTTCACCCATTGGTCAAATCTTTGGTAATATCAACATTACGAATTCTACCATTTTAACAAATAACGACAAAGGGCGGTTAAAGTTATTGTTTGTGTCAAATTTTAATCTACGAAATATTGGTGATGGTGCAACAGTTGAAGGTCAACTTGCATTCATAAAGATTTTGTTAGAATCAGGGGTAAAAATAAAAACGATTTTGGTGCAACTCAGCTTAAAAGTTCCTGATAAAACCATAAAACTTTTTTATTTTTTTACTCCTAACTAGGTACTACTTGCCGTAAACCTGTGAGAATATCATATATGAATATGAATATAAATTTTAATCAATTGTAATTATAAACTTTGCTAATATTTAAAAATGTACAATAATGTTAAGCAAACATCTAATACAGGTAGATACCAAAATATATCACCCGCCAAAAATACAACGATATCTTTTCAATAAATCACGCGGCTTAAATCCTCAACCATACATTAAAGCGATAATCTAAGACTCCACAAGTGCAGTTATTACCAATAAGATTTATCACGTTCGCCGCTATTATCTCACAAAACTGTGATATTTGAACCCTTTTATATGTAACTGCCGCCAGCCAGACAATGAACACCGGCTTTACCTTTCCTCGCTGTTTTTGTCCACTTTTTTGTCTAAGCTCGTAGGCAAATGGTGTCCAGATAAAGGTCGAACTAACACCAGCAGTAATTAGCAGCGATTAATAATCAGTTATCTTGATCTCGGGCTCGGTTAGCTTAATAATTGGTGAATATATTTTCCGATAATCGCTTTCTCTGTCATTCTAAATCACGTCTACCGTGTCTTCTTTTGGTTCTCTATATTTTGGATTACAGTGTTTAATAAAACTGTAATCAATCATAATAAATTCGGTAAGGTACATTTTGAAGTTGCGTGTCAATTTATAAAATGATAACATTGCCCCCTTTGTTCGTCGAATGTTGAAGATCGAGATCGAAACCGTCGATAGAGGTCTATGTTCGAAATCAATTTGTTGGAATGAAGGCATGCTCGATGTCATAAGTGAGGTTTATCTCATGATCGGGATAAGTCAGAAGTTGATCGGTTTCGCGCAACGCACTGAGCTCGAGGAATGTGGCGTGCGGTGCCGTACATTTGCTTCCACGAAATTCGTCGCGGATGAATCTGATTCATAGTTAACTGAAGAGTGAAGACGAGTAATTACTTTTTTTTAATGTACCTACCTATTATTCGTTAATATTATATTATGTCGGCAACATCAACATCGTGATCATTTCAGCCATATAGGTTCTCCTGTCCGGTCGAAATTTTATTTATACTTATGTTCACAAAAATTCAACCGGACCAGGAGTGTGTTTAGGTTAAATTCATTACCTTTCTAGTAAATCACAAGTCAATACATTATAACTTGTACAGGGATATTTCACAATAAGTATGATACAATACTTTGCTAATTGAAAAAAGAGTTAATTATTATGTTTATAAGTTTTTAATGCTAGAAACAAACGATGAATATTCCATTTTAGTGGTAGAGACGTAAAGGAACAAGTTAAACATCGACATCCTGCAAGTTAAACGGTCCCTCTTCAAGTTAAAGTGACGGGCGCCGTGGCGACCCCTCGCGGCGTTCAATTGATGCATCGCTTGCTCACAAACTGATTCTGAATCACATTAATTTTATATGAATGCTGCTACTTTGATAGGTTGGTATCAACATTCAGTCACCGACAGTTACATCCACATTTCGCTAGTATGTTATTGGCTCCATGTAAAATAAGGGGCGAGCCTATCGACTACCGGGCACAGTTCCCGACTTCAGGCTGTCATAGGGAAAAAATCCCTTTCTAATATTAATGACTTAAATTCTATAAAACTTTGCTTGACTTGGGGATCGAACCCAGGTCTTTAATATATAATATGACGTGGAATGCTAAATAAATAAAGAAGTTACATAGATAAATCATGTCCTAAGTCATATCTAAGTGTGGTTTCATGGAACAGCATGATAGTATAACATAATTTCATCATCGCCAACATCTCAACCATAGGAAGTTCACTGCTAGACTTAGCCCTCCCCCATAAGGTGGGTTTCTGTATATACTCGCCACACTTGGCAAGGGTTATTTCATTTCCTCCATAGGTACATTGTTTTAGAAAAATACCTTTTCATACATTGATTCCAATGTCCTCCACGACATATTTTAATACAATTTCAATAATATACGACAATAATAATTATTTCATTCCTTGTTCCTCCAAAGATTGTTGAGTACATTCAGCTAAAATATCTCGAGGAACCATAAACTTATCAGGCGGGTTGACGGGCGCAGTTCAATGGTTTTATGCAGAGGATATTCGCCTGCTTGGAATAAATGATTTCTGATTTCTGATTTCTGCCTCTGCTCTGGATCTATCTATTTACCATTAATACAAGTAAAAAATCAAGTCACTACTTATAGGTAACATCTACGCTAAAAGATGAAAAGTTAAGTTTTAGTTTGTTACTAATAAAAATTTGATACTGCGTATAAAAATTATATTTATTGTAAAATAAAAAATATATTTATTACATGTACCTATTTTGTAAGTAGCTATAAGTTAGTGTAGTATTTATAATAGTTAGTGTGTAACGGTGCTGCTTAAGCCATAGCAACAGATAATGTTTGTAAAAAAAAACTACATATAGACGAGACGTTTTAATATTATTGTATAAGGCTTCTAGATTTTAATTAACTAGTAAGCTCTTAAAAAACTTTTGTTTTTATGCAAGTCTTATTTTTAATAGGTTCCTCAAATGTATGTGTATGTACCTAATGTATGTACTCTCAAAACATATCAAACATACTTATGTATGTGACCAAAACATGTGATTTGACGATAGTTGGATTGGTTGTAAAATCCACAAAGTTAGTTAATGATATCTCATTATAGGTTAAGAGGCGACAACTTTACTACTGACATAAACCGGAAGATTGATTTAGAATCATTTTGTTCCTGAATTCTATTTGATGAGGTCCTAAACTTGATCTACTTGACATGTTTATTGATCTAATAAAATGTTTACGAATCGAATTTTAGTAGTTAGGATGCTTCGTTGGGAAACCCACGAACGGCAGAAAATATATGTATAATGAAGAGGTTGTAACCATTTCATTTTCCGGGCAATTAAACAGGCAAGCCATGTGTACCAAAATATTTTGAATGGAAGCAAAATTTGGTAAAAGTTTTTAAGCAGCCACGCGACACCGTTTAACGGTATGCGGTTTTATTGTGGTTTCCGAAACTTCGCATAAAGATTCACCTTTTTTAATGTCAACTTTGCAAATCTATTACGGCTTTGTTCTGCCGTCACCTGCCGCGTTTCCCTTCAATTCAGCGATGCAACTTTTGTCACATGCTTACAAATAAATAAGAAAGTATCTTAATTATGTGGCTCTACATACTATTTGATTCGCTTTTAAAACTCTGATAATTACAGCACAATTAAAGAAAAAAAGCTCCTAAACGTTTGCGTTTTTATTGTTAATATAATTATAGAGCTTAAATGCTAGGAGCATATATTACAGTAGCAAGGCCGTGATTATTTGCCAAAGGTAACGGAATGTATCCTATGCATGGTCGGTCCGGCTATCAAGGTCCATTAAAAGTCCACTTCGTGAATGTTCGCGGTTGTATTCGACACGCGATCTGAGCTTCACGGAACCTCAGGTAGGCAAGCGCCGGCAAACTCAATCCCTTCTACTTGGTTGCTGATAAATAACCGGCTACTCATAAATCACGATATTATAATCCTACCATTATAACCCCATCGAGTGTCATAATGTCCCATGTTCAACTGCAATGTACGCCCAAGCACCGTGTTTTGTCTATCGTTGTATCAAATTAATTGTTACGTGCGATTACACACACGCATTTGGTTCAAAGGAATTCGGGTGCCTTAAGACAGAGATATAAGTTTTTTCTGTGGTCTATAGCGGCGGTAGGTAACCAGCAAACCATCGGTAGCTGACTCCGGCCGGAGATTTCATGCGCAAGTTAGTTCAAACAAATCGTACGGTGTCTCTCTGCATCACGTCAAACGTTTTTACGTCACTGATCACAAACAGAATCAAAACTCAGCGTCACGATCTGAAAAGATTGTTTTGTGGATTTATAAAACGATCATATTATTATATTTTATACACAAACCATGGATAATAAATAACTAATTCGCTTTACGAGCATAGAATAAAATCGAATCACAGTTCCACACTTTAGGTCTGCGTGGTTCTATATTGCAAGCTTTATTTAGCTTCTTAGATCACTCAATTAGGTTTACATCAGTAAGTGTCTTATTGCATCAGGGTAAATTTCTCATCCTGTAATTTTTTCAATCACTTAGTCTTAAATTAACAATAATCACAAGAATAATATCGCCAAGTTATTCAACAGAATAGGTTTCATGTGGCTTCCAACGATTATAACAATTTCTTTCGGGTTTTGCTTTATTCTTTTTGTGAGAGGCCAAACACGATATCATGTTTCCATAAAATCACCGGACCGACTATTATTTTGTGGGATTTTTTTATCTGATGTAGACGTTTTGCTTGTGTTGTAAAACCAACCTTGACGATGAGAGTTAGAAGGTAATTTTGTTCAGTTGCGTGTGCGAATAGGACATTTTGCAATGGGCCGGTAGAGATGCCCAGTAGCCTAGGTAACTCGATAAGGTGGATATCGCTCCGCTCCCGTTCAAGTGTTCGGTACGATTAAGACAAAGCGCTGTTAAACATACATTTTTGGCCGTGCGTTCCACTTATTGTGTAATATTAAACAAGGGAGCAGTGACATTGAACTTGATCATTTATCATTGTTGTCAATTAAACTTATATTTTCGTCACAGGGTGATGTGCTTCCAAAAGCATCATCTAAATATGTACGAGTAACTTGAAAACAAATTGAAACAACCAAATTGAACTTCATCAATAAATTATTTAAATACTTACTGCCTTATTTTCTAACAACATAACATAACATACATTCACGCCTTTTTCCCAAAGGGGTAGGCAGAGGTGTACCCAGGACTCAGTCCCATGGTAGATACACCCACATTTCGCCAATATGTTATTGGTCCCATAATAGGTGGCAAGCCTATTGCCATCTACCGGGCACAGCTCCAGACTCCAGACAGTTATTGAGATAATTCCTAATGGCAAAATCCAATATTTAACACTATGCCTGACCTGACCAAGTAATTTGCGCCGCACACGCAGCACTTTTCACGCTAGGAAACATTAAAAAAGTGACATGAGACATGATATAAAATGTTTAGAAATTAAAAAATGTTTAGACTGCCTCGGTGGCGTAGTGGGCGCATGCTCGACTGCCAAACAAGAGGTCCCGGGTTCGATCCCCAGGTCAGGCCGTGCTAAATATGGGATTTTTCCATTAGGAATTATCTCAATAGCCGCCCGGAGTCTGGAACTGTGCCCGGTATATGGCAATAGGCTCGCCCCCTATTACATGGGACCAATAACATACTGGCGAAATGTGGGTGTATCTACTATGGGACTGAGTCCTCGGTACACCTCTGCCTACCTCTTCGGGAAAAAGGCGTGAATGTATGTATATGCCTGACCTGGGGATCGAACCCGGGACCTCTAGACTGGCAGTCGAGCATGCGCCAACTACGCCACCGAGGCAGTCTAAACATTTTTTATTTTCTAAACATTTTAAATCATGTCTCATGTCACTTTTTTAATGTTTCCTAGCGTGAAAAGTGCTGCGTGTGCGGCGCAAATTACTTGTGAATATAAAGATTATGCCACTACCTGGCAAATGTTTACCTTTCTGGTGCTTTACCACTTCACCACCGAATTCCTAATTTTCGTTGGAGCATGTATCATACGTGTCAACCATAATTATTATGGATATGTTGAAACAAAAAGCAGACCATCTGGCAATTTGTAACGGTTTGCCAGAAAAAAGGCGAACCTTTTCGTTGAATTCAGTAGCCATAACGGTTGACTGAATGCGGTTATATTATGGGTTACGCTATGTGTTTACGAGGGCGGTTCATTTAGTGCCTCATTTTACCATAACAACAGGTCAATGTAGTTTTTGTAACTTTTTATATTAGTCCCTATTAGGAGATCCTGGTTGCATGCGGCCAATGTGCATTATAACCAGCGCCTGGCCAAAAGTGAATAGTTAACCGTAACTGTTTTAGATTAAGTGTCAATTATTTTTATGGCTGTACTGTATGTGTGTAACTAGTTTTATATATGGAGACCTAAAAACCACTTATTTAATTTATAATTTGTCCTCTTTGAATCAACCGTTTTGCTTAAAAAGGTATTTCATGCCAATAACATATTCCAAGAACCATATTATATGATCACAACATTATCTATTCCTCAATAATAAACGTTTATTTTTTTATGTTCAATCGTTGTAAAAAACAGATCAAGTTAAAATAGTTCGGCTCCCACCTACCGTGTTCCCACTGTCCATCACTCACGTAACCAAATATCACAGGACGATAATATTGTAGGACGCCTTATCTGAGCGTTTATTTTAATTCGGTCTGTCAGAAAAGGGATAAAAAACTTATTGAGACGACCCGTGCAGCTACTGGGATCGCGCCTTGATCCGTGATGGCTGAACTGCCTTAACGGTCCCAGTTGAGCTATTGTGGAGGTATCAGTCATCGGCGAAATTTTTCTATCTCACCTACGGCATATAGGGGCGTGTGTGCTATCTATAGGTCTAACAAGTTTAAATGTTACAATACAATTCATATTGAAATTGATTACACAATTTCCAATGATTTTTTTTAGAATGCGAAAGCATTTAGTAATGCATCAACCTATGGTAATACACACGCTCTTATAGGCGGTAAGGGTGACAAAAAATTTCACCTCCACGATAGCTGAACTGGCTGAGTGCCGCCATGCGGATTGGTGTGGAAGGTGCAGGCTTAACAGGATACAGGACCTCTTAGCAGTTTGACACAATATTTACTAAATCGATGTTTTGTATTCCCTGTTTCCTGAGAATACAATAAACCTATTTGATATTTGGTATATCCTGTGTTTTAAAATTGAAGTAAAGTATGTCCCTATCATTTTATTTTTGTTTATAATCTCTACATTTTTTTGTAGTACTTAAACGTCTAATCACACGAGTAAAACTGCGATTTTTGGAAGTTCACTATGAAAAGTCCAAGGGTTTAAATGAAAAATTAAAATGACAGGGACATAGGTTACTTCTCTATAAATATATAAAGATATAAATTTATGGAATGGGTTAATTATATTCGGAGGAAACACGAAAATACAAAACATCGATTTGGTAAATTTTTCATAGGATTGTGTCAAATTTCTAGAAGGCCCTGTACGCTCTTAAGTCCCGCTCTGAAATTGTCCTTCCAATATTCATATTGTATTTCTAGCGAATAAAACCGCTCTAATCATTAAAATACTTATTATAAAATATTATGAAAAATAAGTAAGTATGACGTGTTGACCCCAGTACCACAGACAACTCAACCGAAATTACGACTCTTTACGGGGGGTAAGCTTTCACTTAGGTTATGCAGGGACACTTATTGTTACTTTTTTATTTAGAGACCAACAGCTTATAAAAAACTCAAGAATAATACCGCCAATTATAGGTCTCGCATAATAGGTAGGTAGGTATATAAGTTAATAATGGATCCATAACTAATTTATTATTATGAAAACCATACTAAATTACCAGAGCTATTATTTTATAAAGAACCAATTTTAGCGCATGTCATGGCTTTCGTGAACTATGTCTTCGAAAAATATGAACAATTCAATAAAAACCAGCCGACCTCCTATACTAAACTACGATACTAAATTTAATGAAGTATTTTGGTATATTGAATTGTCTGTCCGTAGAACCAAGTACTTAATTACAACGAGAGAGTTCGCAATCGTGTCGCGTCAAGACTCATGTTTCGCGGTGAGGCAGAGACGCGCGCGACCGCGCAATTTCCCGCCGCAGACTTGGCTTCAAGTGTATTTATTTAAACAAGCTTAATGAAGTCTCAATAGACTGTTGATGAACTAGATACGATTTTATTGGTATTATTGCAATGGTTTTCCAACTAATTCCATCTATGTACCTACCTATTTTAATTTTCATGGAGTTTTCATTGGTTGCATATAATTTATTGATAAAATCTATAATAATACTCTAACTTAGTAAAACATAGTACAACGAGCTATGGAGAAGGCTATGCTCAGAATTTATCTATGAGATCTATAATCAGAATAAATGAGGAGGTCCGTGGACGAACAAAATCCCAGCGGATTAGTACGATAATGTTAAAATTGCTATGGGCAGGGCATAGCACGTAGAACTGATGGCCGGTGGGGCTGTAACGTTCTAAAATGGAGACCATATGGAGAGCAGCAAGCGCAGCGTAGTACTTCCAGCCACAAGGTGGACTAACGATCTAATAAAAACAGCAGGAACACGCTGGATGCAGGCCGCTTACAACCGGACTAGATGGAAATCTACGGGGTAGGCCTATGCTGCTAGAGTGGACGTCCTTCGACCGGGATGATAATGATATCATCTACCTTTTACCAGATGTTACATGGATTAGGGGGTACTTAAGAAATATATGGGAACCATTTGCAATCTTGCAATAGGCATGATGACACTATAACAGAATAAAAAAATAAATGGTTTTAGTAAAAAATATATATCGAAAGGATTCTAAAAAACGACCCAGTATTATTGAAAACTTTGAGATTAATAATATTTTTAATAAAATAAAAGTACAAAAAATTGCGATCGGCCATCTTAACTGAAACGCCAATCAGAGCGAATGACGTCACGCCTAAGTAAACTGTTACTGAGAGTATAAACACTTGAAGTAAACATTCACCATATCGCATTAACTTTTGTTGTGTTGTGATCAGTCACTTGATTTGTTATATATTCGTGGTAATCCAGGAATCATCGAAGATGGAACAAGGTTTTATTAAGACAAAAATAAAATATTTACTTAGGCGTGCCGTCAGGACCCGACGCCATGACACATACGAGCGTTTTCGCGCTCATTTTAAATTAGAAAGTTAAAAATGCATTAATTTGCGGTAAAATGTAATTTTATTCTGAAAAAATGTTTTTTTCGGTAATATTAGACGTGTACCTACATTAGGAAACGGGATTTCAAAATCTGTCACCATGCCTATTTTCATGAACCACGAAACACATTTTGAATTTGAATTTAATTGTGAGTAGGCAACTTAAAATAACTCACCGTTGTTTCTTATAATTGGTTGGTTGGATGGTTCGATCCCAGGTCAGGCAAAGTGGATTTTTCCATTAGGAATTATCTCAATAACTGCCTGGAGTCTATAACTGTGCCCGGTAGATGGCTATAGGCTCGCCCCTTATTACATGGGACCAATAAAATACTGGCGAAATGTGCGGGTGTATTTACTATGGGACTGAGTCCTGGGTACACCTCTGCCTACGCCTTCGGGAAAAAGGCGTGAATATATGTTATGTTATGTTATGTTTCTTATAAATTTAACTCTGTTACATCGTACTACTTATATAACACATCGATTCCATGTTGGTTGTTTGGTCTCCGAGTTTACGGACTTGTAGGTAGCCGTAGCTACCCATTATTGAACGATACGCCGTGTAATTTATCAAATCGTCAAATTATATTCCAGTAGTCGATATCGAATTATAACATTTTTTGTGCGTTACACCCCGACATAGGTATAAAACCGATAAAAGACGCACACGCGACACGCGATCCTTGGCGTCTCAAGTCCTCACAAAAAATCCCCATAAAAAATTAACATCGATAATCAAATCTCTACGAGCTCTGTAGATATTATATTAAACGGCTATAAATTATACTAATAACTTTAAACCTATAACTATAACTAGGAGCGTGTTAGGATAACTCTTATTAAATATTTGTGAGTTTTTGTCGGTGTCTTTATAGTAGGTAGGTAGCGTAAATAAAGGATAAACTCGCGAAGTTGACTATCAAGGACTTCATACGACTTCTTTATCATATATTTTTAACTAAAAATTATTTATAAAGAAAGATGAATGATGCAGTTATATAACTTTGATAAATACTAGAGACCTATGCAAGAATAACTGACTTTCATTATCTTTCATTATAATGAAATAAGTGAGTCAATAATAGTTTTTATAACTAACAACTAGCGCCATCTCTGCTACATACTTGGAACTACGTAGAAAGCTTGAGAGCTAAGCTTACACACGAATGTTTACCTGTTCGGTTAACTTTTCAAAATATTGTGAGCTCTGCTGACACGAAATCTTACGAGACCTCGAGGTTTGTTAATCAAGAACGTTCAAAACGCCTCTTTAGCTTCCTTGAATCGCAATAGATGGCACTCTATGGACTATCCACAAAATAAAAAAAAATCGTCTGGAGTTCCCCTCTACTTTTATAAATTAGGTTGTTGATAAGTCTCCGCGCGCGCTCCGATTAGATAACGCACTACCTAAAAATAAAACTTCCAAAACGCGGAAAGTTTTATATTATTATTCTAGTGCTAGTGCGCCTACTTGAAAATTGTGTTTCACAGGCTCGGGTACGCGGTATCTAGTCTGAGCGTGCGTCAACACCTATCAATAATCTAAGCCTTTATATTATACTGCCTCGATGGTGTAAGTAGTGGGCACAAGCTCGACTGCCGATCTGGAGGTCCCGGGTTCAATCCCCAGGTCAGAAAAAGTGTTATCAAGTGTTTTAAGTGTTAGTGGGCCTCGCCCCCTATTACATAGGATCAATAAAATACTGGCGAAATGTGGATGTGCTTACTATGGAACTGAGTCCTGGGTACACCTCTGCCTACCCCTTCGGAAAAAGGCGTGACTGTATGTTATCATCATCAGGCGGAAAACGTCCACTACTGAACATATGCGTCCCCCATAGAACGCCATAAACTATTCATATGGGGGGATTTTGCCGTAATCACCACGCTTGGCAGGCCGCTTGGTGATCGCAGATTTCGCAGAGTATGTTATTGGTCCCATGTGATAGGGGGTGAGCCTATAGCCATCTACCGGGCATAGTTCACAGACTCCAAGCAGTTATTGAGATAATTTCCAATGGAAAATCTAATATTGAACACTTTTTGTAACTTTTTGTTTTTTTTTTTGTTTTTGAAGTGGTAGGCCTCTTTTGCAGGGGGCCGCCTGAGGAAGTACCACACCTTTGCCAGTTATTCATCCGCCAAGCAGTAATGTGCAAACATTACTGTGTTCCAGTCTGAAGGGCATTGTTAACTAATAACTCAAGGTGACAGGCGCAGTGCAGTGCCGCGCAGAATATTTAATTTTAAAACACTGGGTGGCACTGTGTCTGATATGAGCAATCATGATGCTTACCATCAGGCACCTGATTTGCTAGTTTAAAAGTGTATTTACTCCTTACCGTAAGCCAAGCGTATGTAAAAAATATGAATAAAAAAACAAAACCAGAATCCTTCGACTTTAAACTTTTCAATTAAGCAGGCCCTGATTATTAGTTGTTGAAACTTTAAGTAACCGCCATACTTCGCTCGTAATTCTTAATTCATCACTCAGCTGTCCCACGTAATGGTTTTCTTGACCTTTCACCCTTCGTAGAATCAAGTTTACCTATATACGAGTATGAAAATGTAGTATACACATATATTTATACTTAGAGGTATATTTATACTTCGCAGGTGTATTACGTTGGTTTAAAGGAAATTGAGTGGTTAATAATAGAAGTAGGGGTGTTTCGAGCAATTCATTTGATTATTCAGCCGCACTCAGACCTGTTTTCTTTGTATGCGGCAGTGAAACATCTAATGTGGTGATTCGTTTTCCATACAAAATGAAAATTCACAAATAAGAAGAAATATAGAACCATTTTCCACTCTATTGTTTGTGGTTGGCTCTGGATCTGGCCTTTAGTTGCGCGAAAACATATTTTGTTTTAAAAAAACCGTTTGGTTTTTTTTAATATTTTAAAAAACATTAACAGTAGGTACCTAAAAACAATTTTCATAAACACGAAGAAACTGTAAGGTTTTCATTAACCAAACATATTTTTGCGCAAACAAAGGTCAGATTAAGAGCCAACCACAAATAATTGCAGAGTGGAAAATGATTTCCTATTTCATCATATCTGTGTATGTTCATTTTGTATGGAAAACGAATCACCTTAATGTTAACATTGGTGTTATTATGCCCTATTTATGGACGCAACATACCATATCATAACATATCCACATAACATAACGCCTTTTTCCCGAACTTAGTCCTGGGTACACCTCTGACTACCCCAGTCAGAGGTGTACCCAGGACTAAGTCCCAAAGTAGATTCACCTACATTTCACCAGTATGTTATTGGTCCCATGTAACAGGGGGCGAGACCCACTAACACTATTAACACTTAATAACACTTTTCCTGACATGAGGATCGAACCCAGGTCCTCGTGATCGGCGGTCGAGCTTGCGATGACAACGCCACCGAGTCAGTCACACCACATTACATAATATTACAACATCCCGCCTTTACCCCCGTCAGATCAGGTACAGATGAATCCATTATTACACTCACACTTCACCAGTTGTGTTTTAAATAGGTATATATTTCCATCGACCGGGCACAAATCCAGACTCCAGACTCTGAGAATATTTCTAATGGAAAAGTCCAACAAGTTCCTAATCTGGAAAACGAACCAAGGACCTCATGTTCAGCAGCCACACGCCACATTTACACGAAAACAAAATGGTATAATATAATACATGTAGATGCAATGATGCATCATCATCTCAGCCTTTGGTAATCCACTCCTCCCCCATAAAGGGCCCCAAAAGGTGTTGCCAAAACTCGACACGCTGGGCAGGCGGGTTATTGAGCGCAATTCGATGGTTTTTTGCAGAGGACGTTGCTGCTTTTCCTCTGGATCTGTTAACCCTTAGCCGGCTCTTACGGCAACCACGGGTAGAGAGGGTGGAGCACTATTCTAAAGCCGGTAACTTCACGGTGGTAAGTAAGCAAAGATCAATAATGCATATTTTATTTATGCCAAAGGTGGCAAACAAGAAGACGGGTCGCCTAATGGCGAGCGGTTACCGTCGCCTATGGACACATGCACCAGGGGGTATTGCCAGTATATTGCCGATTCTTCAAGACTATTCACTCTACTTTTGAAGAGCCCCATGTTGTTGCTTAACGGGAAGACCGCAGCAGGATATCATTCAACAGTTCATACACATCAGGCTGAAGTCATAGGAGATAGTCAGCTAGGTTCGGCTTTGTAGTGCTATCACTTTCGCACAAAACACAGATATCAATGTTGTTATAGCTAGCAGCTGTTGCAGTTACACCTTTAGAACTTGACATAGCAAAACCGATTCCCAGCCTCCAATCACGCCAATATAAATTTCGATATAAAAACACATATAAATTCGGGCGGCAGGTGCAATAAATATCCCGATTAGATCTTACTCAGCGGATTACGAGCGGCCTGCGTTCCACGAGCCTCCAGTTACTCGTCTGACCTTTCCTATATCTCGATTATAGGTTATACGTATAACAAGGGTTTAAGATTAAACTCATCTCGAAGATGCCTATAAGTAACACAGAAGCAATTTAGGATTCGTGGAGAAGGCAATGTTTTTATGGTTCCGTACCTTAAAAGGATAAAAGGGCCCTTATTGGATCACTTCGTTGTCCGTCTGTGAGTCTGTCTTTTTCTCGGGAACGCGTTGAGGTTTCAATTTGAAACTGATATCAACAACTCAGGTCTGAGGTCTCTTGCTGCTGTAAAAATATCAAAATTCTGAGTCAATGCAATCAAAAGATACATTCATTTTACCGAACATGTTCATACTTTGCGCAATGGAAACCTCTAGAGTAGGTACTTCCCATTGGCCTAGAATCATGAAATTTGGCAAGAAACGAGGTTTATATCACAAGTACACAATGACGTTGAATTGCTCCCACTATAAAGGAATAAATCCCAAAACTGAACAATTTTACAAAAAATATTGTGATATAAACATATTTGCAGTTTCCGTACCTCACTACCAGTTCAACTTTCAGTTTCCATTCCCAGGTCTATTAGAAATTGCTTAAAGCGATATGACCGCCGGTTGTTTATCGTGTTACCTGTTATTTGTTTTGTAACCTTGTTTCTTATTTTATTTTGGTATGCAATAAAGCGTAATTCTATTCTATTCTATTCTATAATACCTATTATCCAGAGCCTAAATGAAAATGGTGCTAAACTTTATTATTAACTTTGAAAACTATTGTTAAACCCTGTTTGCTGAATTAGCTACACTTGGAAGTTCCTTCTCATATTAGGAGAAGAAAAGAAACTTTAATATTGGGAAAATTCCGTAAATACTTTTGTATACAAAGTACTCAGGATCCACGATCCAAAGTATTTATGAAAATATATGAAATTACAAGATTCTTATGGTGATTTATTGGTTCATCATGAAATTTATATTTTGCCGATTATAATTCTTCTATAAATACTTTTTTTATGAAAGAAGACTTATAATGAGTTTTCATATATGATATATTAAAAGGTTTGGCCTAATTTAATCTTACAAGATTTCACTCACATCCTGTTTTATATAATTTTATAAACTTATATATAACATACGTTCATGCCTTTTTCCCGAAGGGGTAGGCAGAGATGTACCCAGGACTCAGTCCCATGTACATACACCCACATTTCGCCAGTATGTTATTGGTCCCATGTAACAGGGGGCGAGCCTATTGCCATCTACCAGGCACAGTTCCAGACTCCAGGCAGTTATTGATATAATTCCTAAGGGAAAAACCCAATATTTAACACTGCCTGACCTGGGGATCGAACCCGGGACCTCTTGATTGGCAGTCGAGCATGCGCCCTCTACGCCACGGATACTTTAGTAATAAGTATATATAAGTTATATACTTATACTGTTATAATAAGTATAACAAATAAACTGGTCAAATGCGAATGCGGGACTAGCATTGAAGGGTTCACACCCACCATATGCCTACCTATTTATATGTTTCACCTTTCCTCACCTTCCAAATGAAATTCTTATTATTCTAATTAGTATAAGAATATATTCTTGTTACAGTAAAAGTCTTATAATATGACAATTATTAAAACACGTTGGTTGTATGGAGAGCACCGTTAAGTATGAACTTTATTTTATTTTTATTAATTGTTGTTATAGCAAGTGAGTGAAAGTGAAAATTACAAGTATCTATAAATTGCGGTTTATGAAATAGAGTCCTGACATAGACGTACGTACGGACGGACGACGGAAGCTTAGTAATAGGTTTCCTTTTGCACCCTTTGGGTACGGAACCCTAAAAGACTAATCTAATTATCATCCATAAAAAAACAGCTTTTATTTAAACTGTCGTAATTTTCGTGACTTCGTTTCTTTGGGTTCAGGAACTCCTTTCTTATTCTTTGTCATCACAATAATGGGAACCTATGTTTCAGCTCTCTTGATCCAACGGTGGCGGCTGGGCGTTGATGAATCAGTCAAGTCGTTGAAATTTATATATATAGAGATGGAGATAACTGTAAAAGTTTGTAACCTATAAGGGTCGTGAGAAGAAATAAAACAACCAATGTTAATATTATCACAATTTAATGGAGAAATATATGAATTAAAGTACATACAGCTTCGTAGACTATGAAAAATATTCGGCTATACTTAAAATATTGAAGACAATTTTAAAACATAGTAGTAATAATAACCTTATATCTAGTAAAAGATCGAAGAGAAAATATCCATAGCAGTCAATATTTGTAATGAGTATTTAGTAAGAATAATGTTTTATTTAATATAAGCGCCTTGAGAGCACAATCTAATAAATTCTATTCCACACAATCTAATCGACATAGAAAATGACATGAAATAGATTTTAATAAGTCTACAAAATATTGTTTCATTAGCTATCTAATAGGTAATTTACATGAGTCGTTAAACGACTTTTGTTAACATTAAACTTTAGCCACGTAACACGCACAATGCATAATATTATATATTTTTTTAATTAACCCTTAAGGCTTACGCAGACGTAAATAATTGGTTATGTAGGTACTCAATATTAAGCACACCGTTCCGACTATAAAACAATTATCCGGATTTAAAAGCACGATTTATTTATAGGTAAAACTTTATGAGGATACGACACACCCCTTGAGAATTTGACAAAATCTGTTAAAAATTATCTCCCTCATTAATATTTCTTCCTCGATCCAATAAATTAATTTATATTCTAATATTTGTAGGACAAGGTAAAACTGTTTTTCTTTTATCTTCATTATTTTTAGTAAAAGTTGAGAGTAAATCTGGGATTTTAAAACGTTCACTAGAAAGAACCGAGGAGTTTGTAAAAAGAAAAATACCAAATAAACAATGGGAATATACTTCATCTTTAAAATATTAAGATATACCCTAGATAAGTTAAGATGACATGTACCAAATTCTCTGAAGGTGGTGACGTATCCCGCGTTACTTTATTACGAATGATTTAAACATGAAAATATCTGAAGGTAATTTTTACATCTTTTGAACAAAAGGTACGTATATTATGTAGTTTGATTTTTTAATTCGGATCATAGATTGCAAAATAGCCGGCGCAATGCACAATTAAATAGAGTCATAATAAAATTTATATCTAACGCAATGTAACACTATTATAAAATTTTCACTTCCTTGCTACATATTAGAGCTTTTATTAAGTAGGTTATTAAGAAATGCAAGAACTTTTTGTCTTTTTATCTACCTATCATGTTATCTACCGTATAATATTATGTGATATTATATTAAAATAGTCGTTCATTTCGAATAATGAACAAACGATTCATTCCTTTGTAATGCATCGCTTCAGATAGATTTTTATTGGAATGCTTTATAATTGAATACAGAGATATGTATGCAAATTCTAAATACATCTAGAAACAAGCTAGCTTATCGGATTATCTATCTTTCTCAATATTATTCAGTAGTAAATAGACAAAAATATTTTTATTATTAAAGTAGCAACTACGCATAATATTTCACTAAAAATTTAATATTAATGAAAAGGATTGTACTTTTCTTCTCTCTATTCTTAATAAGGAACTGCACCTTTTCATATATTAATGAACTACATTTTGAGAACACGATTAAATTTAAATATAGCCATGCAGATGAGTATTTTATTAGAGATAAAATTGGAGTTAACAATAAAAACTATGTACCTTAATTATTTGTATAAATATAGATAAAAATATTGTAGAAATGGTATCATTGTTCCCCATTCGTTAATTGATTTTATTAGTAAAAAAATCGTTTAATTTCAGTGGCAGCCTTAAATCACGCAATGGCCGATCAGTTCTGTTATAATTTTATTGGCACCGATTAATTAAATAAAATATCTAGTTTATATACCTACATAGGTATTAAAAGTTTGTTAAAATTTAAGAAGGTGTTTTTACTCAAATAGCACACCATACAAAAGAAAAAATACAATTTCTTCTACCCACACAGCCATACAGCAGACCATACGGACATATCAGCCATACCGATCAGCTGATTAATTTTGTCATTAACACCTAAGATGTCTCAGGAAAATTCTCAAGATCAGATGGTCCGATTGCGTGCGGAATACCGAAGTGCGGCGACAACTTCGATGGTGTGTAGAGATGGACACGTGAAAAGAATGATGGACGAGTATACAAGCACGTCTTTTACTCATAACTTGCGGAGGGCAAGCGCAAGCATGGCGAACAACTCCTGAGGTACAAAGACATGTTGAAAAGGCACATGAAAAGGTGCTACATAGAGACAACTCGGTGGGAGGAGCAGGCCGCTAAACGACCAGAGTGGAGAGCTTACGTAAAAGACAAAATGCATGACTTTGAACTGAGACGGCGCTATGAACTTGATACTAAGCGCGATGAATTGAAAGCCCGACCCGGGATGTGCGGGATGTGAGGCTCGGGTCGGGCCTCGCACGTGTGCGAGGTTCTTCACAAAGAAGATTGGCTATATAAGTGCATGCCAGCGGACGAACGACAGCATCGGAGTTCAAGCTGTCACCGTGGCCGAAATTGGCCAGATCAGATCATCATCATCATCATCATCAATTTTGTATGGAAAGTTGAAATTTTAAAATCGCGAATTTTGCAATTCTTTCCTTTGCAAATGGTTTACAGGTAAGTACAAATACCTTCTTAAGTATTACTACATCTTTTTGTAACAACTTGAATAAATAACGTCATTTAATTTAGATAGCACAATCACTTAGATTACATAATTTAAGCTAGGAGCACATCGAGAATATATACCTAACAAGAAGGAAAGCTTGGACGCTTTTCAGACCGGGGTTCAAGAATTAAAATAAAATGTAAAACCGTTTTGGTAAAAACCAAAACGAGAGCTTATCGCCTGTCATTAGTATGAAGCCTGGCAAAATTCGTATTCTCCATTTTTCTACTACATAGGTACATAAAGATAATAATTAAGGCTAAGCTTTTAAGTACAATAAGACACATAATAAAAAAAAACATTAATATTAATATATTCAGACACAATAGCATTAAATAATATTCAAACCACTACATATAAATCAGCCCTTGAGACAAGAAAATCAGCACAATGATAAATTATTATTAATGTCATCTCAGGTGATCTCTGCCGCGGCCCGACCGTTCATAATAAATTTTTAAATATCCTCTAAAAGCCTAAATATAAACTTTCAGGTAGATCATACCTCCGAAAGGTATAACGGATAAGGTATACTACAGAGCACGTAATATGAACACAGTTTCGAGACATAGAAAACTGCTTATACAGATGTAGGCTGTCTACTTAAACCAACTCAAATTGATTTATTAAGACAGGCCTTAATCCGAAGCTCATAAATTTAATGGAAATATCAAAAAGTATTACAACACGACATCAACACATAAAACATATTGTCCATTTCAATTTTAAAATATCTTTATTACCACAAATTAAATAATTACATGTACTAACATTAGTATACGTATAATAAACCTAGTGGTACAAAAAAACATATAAATAAACAAAAAAGACAATACAAAGATTATTTGAATGAAAAATTAAAAATCTCGGAAGGTTAATTTAATCTCTGCCAGTTTCACAATATCTTAGTTGGTTATCTAATAATAAATGATGTGAATTATTTTTAAATTAAAAACAAATATCAGAGTAGGTAGAGTAGGTAGGTAGAGTAGGTAGGAGGTAGGTAGAAACGATGGTGTCTGTAATAGTAATTAAACTGAGCTACCGACACCAACGCTCCCCTGCTTGAGATATTTTTAACACTCTTTTAAACATTTTAATATAGTAGTGTAGGTTGTAACATAAAATTGACAAAATAGTATAAAGTATTTTTTGAAATCAACTCAATAGATAAATTATTTATTTATTACATCAATAATTAACTGTCTGTGTTCATATTTTATGTCTACAAGTATAATGAGCCTAAAAGGATGTCATAGCTGACATTTAAACAGCGCGTCACGTCTGAGATAGGAGCTGACCTTTCATATATCATCATTAATCGCTCGTTCATCGATAAAGTTAAATAGGCTAATCGCGAAGTTTAAAACGATTCAAATGTCGCTCTCAAGGAGACCTGGGCGAGGGTTGTCGGAATCGATTAGTTGAATATCGTCGTTTTGATCATCGAGATGTATGAGTTCTACTCGGACGCCGGTTTCATCTTTATCGACCGCCGTCCTTTGTGGGCGACGGTCGGGCGACTGTCAGGTATCGATATCGTGATCCTGTAAACTCTTTTCGGCCAAACGGAAACTTTCCAAGAACTCATTCAGATCAACCAAACCGTCCTTGTTGATATCCATCAGACGGCAGATGTCTACTAGTTGTTCTTGCGTCATAGAATTAGGCATGTACTTACCAATCAACTGGCACGCTTCGGAAAACTCTTCGAGGGTTATGAAACCTGGAAAACGAGATGTATTGTTAATTTGACCTCTTGACCCAAATGTACCCTTAGACTGATGGTGATCCAATTGATCTTTTTTGAGTTCCGTACCTCTAAATGAAAAAACAACCCTTATAGGAACTCTTCGTGTCCATTTGTCTATCAAGAACAAAATATTTAGTTTTTATTTGGACAAAATGTTTCAGACACAAATAACGAGTAGGTAAGTTAAGTGGGAACAAAATCAATCTAAAACCTTTCAACCATTCAATTTATATAAAATCATTTGTAAAATACCTGAATTGTCTTTGTCGAGAATCTTGAATATCGCCTCGAGACTTCTTTTGTTCTTGTAAAGAGTTTCGACGACCGTTTGAGTGTCAGACCTACGGCCAGTCTTCTGTAACCAGTTACGAACTGTCATTAGTCACGTCTCCCACAACCAGCGCTTCAAAATCACAACCTCTCTTCACAAACACAAATTAGCGAATATTGAATTAAGGACAGTTATAGTAGATTTCGGGTTGGTTTGGAACTTTTCAATAGCAGTGTAACAGAAGTCTGATTGATGTTAATAGTAGATTAGTAGCCAAGGGCTGTAAGGCATCAATTGCAGCCCGAGATATTTAGGCGCACGAGCGCAGCGAGGGCGCCTATACTTCGAGGGTGCAATTGATGCTTACACCCGAGCTAACTACTCTGCTTTACATCTCGATTGTGAGGTAAGTAGAAAAACACCGGCATTACAAGAATAAAACATTTTAAAGTAAAAGTTTTCTATTCCCGCCTTTTTTCATCTCTTTTTTAAATTATTTTTTTCAAGAACGAAATTGAGCTTCGTAGTTCGATATTTAAAATTGATGACTATTATACTCATACGAAGACAAGGAATAGCGACCTCTTTTGTCATTGGCCTGAATGCATGATGTCTATTGCCAGATGATGGTTAGATGTACGCAAACTTTTTGAAAGAATGAAGTTTTTTTTTAATTACTTACCGCCCTAGGGCTTTTCTAGCTACATTATTACCCTAGAGCGCTAATTGGTCACTTACAAGCCCCATTTGGGGGTAATAAGGACCTACTTACCGAATATGAGAGATGTAAAATACTTTACTGCTGCCTAACGATCAATTTTAAGTATGTAGCTTGACCTGTTTTTTCTTTGGGTTGAATTTATAACTTTAAATTTTACTCCGTTCCTGTTGAGAGATTGATCTAATATTTGGTAGATAAACCTATAGTTCATTTCTGATGACGACACAAACCGAAAAAAAAATAGTTGTATCTACACAATACATATTAATGCATTTTATGCATACTTACCATACACCCATATTGTATTTTAAGCGAATATAAAATAAAAAATATTGTGTAAAATGGTTGCGTTATCAATTTCGATATGAATTTTTAACATTAGACTTGTCGGTGGGTAGAATGCGAAATGCATCACCATTAGATAACACACACGCCCCTATAGGCGTTAGGTAGATGGGATAGAAAAAAAATAGCCGATGACTAGTACTTCCACGGTAACACAGAACAGATAATACCGCGAGCGAGATTGAGCTCCGATGAGAGCCGATGACGGAGCTTGTATCGCACCTCACGCACACTCTTACAAAACTCCATCTGGCAATGTATGTATGGGAATTGAGTCGAGTATCCGGGGTTTCACGGTAGCTCAATTATAGTGCCCACCAAGCGGATTTGTGCGAAAGATGAGGGTTCAAGTCCCGCTCGTGGGTGAAATTTTTCTTCCCATTTTCATATAGTATATCATACACCTTTCACAATTCACAATATAACCTAAATTGTTCTGTTTAAATTATTAGCATTTAGGTACCTTTTTTTATTAACTACGACGAAATACTCACGTTAGCAGTGAAGTCGAATGTGTCCATGTACCGAATCCGGCGCGTATCGGGGTCTGTTCGCACAAGCTTGTCCTTGAGCATCCTCCACGGCAGCCCGAGGTGAGTGACCTCTTCCATCGCTTGACACCAGTCGCTAATTGTTATGTGACCTTTGAATGGTAACAATAGGTCTTTGTCACATATATTTTAATAGGGTATGACATATCGGTCATTTAGATAGACATATTTGTAACCCTTTATTGTCACACATAAAGAAATTAACCTATAGTAGATGATATAATAACGATAATTTATTGTACAAACGGCAGTCTTATCAACCAATGGATTAGATATATGCTCTCAATAGCCAGACTTTCGCGACTTAAATACTTAATACCGCGGCGCTATTTCTGACTTGACGATTTTTCTAAAGCTATTCTTGACTTATAACTCTAGTCATGGTGTCTTAGCCAACACTTTTAGATGTCTTTTATTTATTACTCGTAAATTTTTTGTTTTTTAATAAACCCAACAAAGTGTCAAGTGTTTTTATATATACCCATATTAAAAAATTTTGTAATGTTTTATTGAAGGGCTTATAAATGGGTCGAATCACCTACTTACTTTAATCAAAAAATATTGACTCATACATTTTTAACTAGCATTTTACGATTTTGAAATTGATTAATCCTTGTATCTTGTAAGAATATCTTTAAACAATTTCAAATTGAATGCTGAATTTAATGACAAGCGCAATAGAAAGAAGACCTTCACAAAATTCACAAGGTTCCGAAAGTTATTGAGAGTTTTCACTACATTTTGTGCTATTTTAAGAAGTTATATTTATGAAAACATTTGAGTCTTATATTTTTAATAAAATTAACCATAGCCTTTTCAGTTGTAGACGTGAGATATTAATAATTTATCTGTATATTAATATTAATGGATGTCTGTCACTACTGACACCCGAACAAAAAACTCTTAGAGAGCAAATTCTCTCACAATTTCATTTTATTTAACCTATCTGAAATTGAAATTAATTTTGTTATCACAATCACGCCTTATTTCCGAAGGGTTAGGCAGAATCGTACCTAGAACTCAGTCTCATAGCAGGCACAACCACATTTCGCCAGTACGTTATTGGTCCCATTTAACGGGGGCGAGCCTATTGCCATTTACCGGGCACAGTTCCAGTCTCCAAGCAGTTATTGAGTTTCTAATTAAAAAATCCAATATTTACACTTTGCCTGACATGGTTATCGAACCCGGGACCACCTGATCGGCAGTCGAGCTTGCCCCTACTTAGCCACCTTAATATACTGGCGAAATGTAGGTGTACCGACTATGGGACTGAGTCCTCCGAAAATAGTAAACCTATTTATTATTTATATCCTGATATTTTGAAGATGAAGTAAAGTATGTTCCTATAATTTTATTTTTGTTTATAATATCATAATTTTTTCGTAGAGAACGTTCAATCACGCGAGTAAAACAGAAATTTGTGAAAGTTCTCTTAGAAAACACCGAGAGTTAATAGATAAATAATAACACAATAACATAGGTCCTGGCGAAATGTGGGTGTATCTACTATGGGACTGAGTCCTGGGTACACCTCTGCCTACCCCTTCGGGAAAAAGGCGTGAATTTATGTTGCATCTATGTATATTTTACTTCACTATAAAATATAAGGATATAAATTTATAGAATTTGCTAATAACATTCGGAGGAAACAGGGTATAATACAACATCCATTTGGTAAATTTTCCATAGCATTGTGTCAAATTCCTAAAAGGCCGCGTACGCTCTTACGGGAGTTCCCTTTATTTAATGTCTGCTGAGTTTTTACTAATTTAGATTGTTTTTCCCGTTTCCCTAAACATTCCGTAGTTAATTTCGTAGGACTTTTGGGTCAGCAGATAGGTGAGTGTGCACAATAAACAAACATAATGGCGAGCCTTTTGTATGTTTCCCCGCCCACACTCCATCATTAGAGACTCACTTTCCGAGTGTGCTTGTTTGTTTCCCATATAACGACTAAATAAGAAAAATAATATTTTTATGTCTGCTAAGTTCATATTAGTATTGTTATTTGCCCTTATGGTAATACAAATGCCGTAATGTATAAAAATAATTATACTAATATTATATAATATGTTAAAGTTTGCCTGCGTGTGTGTGTATGTTTGCTACTTCTTCATGCCGAAACTACTAAACCGATTGATAAATAACACTTAATTAGTAAAAAAAATTAAAAAATCTAGAAACAGTGAAATAATTGACGGTATTATTACTCAGAGCGATCTAATACAGATTGGACGATTGGGCTGATATTTAATATGTAGATAGCTTAGACCCTGCAATAACATATAGAGTCCTTTTATCCCGATATTTCCTCTGGAACGATGACTACGCGGGTAAAACCGCGGGGTACAGCTAGTACTTTATAGTTATGATCTACCCAACACACTGAATATTTGCAGAAAATAATTAAATTTTCCATACTAACTTTAATCAAAGATTAATTATATCAGGAGATTAAATTAAAAATTAAAAAAAAAACATACTCACGAAAAAAAGTCTACTTTCCATTATTCAATCTGATTAAATCAAAAAGATTAATTTAATCAGAAAATTAAATACAACGATACTTATTATACGATGGTAAAAAAGTAATAAAAGATGGTTAGATTGTACTTGTACTTATAAATTAATATCTACAAATAAAATAATATAGCAAAGTAAAAGTGTTACTGTTTATGAGAGTAGAAGCCCCAAGCAATTTCCTGAAGCGTAGTTATGAAGGCCCTCCACAAGTTATACTTAGCGAAATCTCTTCCTCAAATAGATTTACGATAGTTCCCCTTTAACCCCAGTAAGTTGCGGATTGTCACAGCTGTTTGTTTGTACGACTATACGTACCTTACCTAAATCAATTTATTGGAAACTAAAGATTCGCCAGCGTTTTCGGAAAACTTTGATCCCCTTGTTTGGGTTCAAAGTTATCGAGATGCGAATTTCTTATATAGTATAGTACAATCTTATACACGCAAAAAAGTGATGACGATCAATGATATTGTTTAGAATTCGTTCAAGTATTGTAATCAAGCACATAATTCGTTCAAGTATTGTACGGCCAAACCTTTATTTCAATTAAAAGATTTCAATACTCGGTAGAAGTCAACAGTAAAAATAGAATATTAAGAGAAATATAAGAACATGTTACAAAATTATTACTTTCACGTCAAAATAAACAAAACGAATGTTAGTGTACTTTTACCATTGATAGTAAATAAAGCCCCCAAAAATAATTAGCTTCATATTTTAGCGTAATAAACGGTATTCGTTCACTACGACAAGGTCTGTACCACAATGTCAACCCTTTTCACCCGTTCTCACCTTCAGTGAATGTGTAAAACATAAATAAATGACGCGGTTAACTGGGTTTGCTATTCAAGTCACCTCTAGCCATCGATAATATACCTAAATAGACCTGACCCGTGGTTTAATTATTCGCGAGGAAAAAGGCTCTCCTACTGCTCTGAATCTTATCTGACTTATTTACAGACACAATTAACTAAACTAACATTAGAAACATAATATCATAAGTAAAATGCGAATCACGATAAACTATAAGACGTAAAAAAATGGTTGTCTGTAAAGTCGGTTTACTGACGATAGTTGAACGTGACAACGCGCTCACTCAAGTAGGAGAGAGACGGATGTCGAACGCTGCCGAACGCAAAGGCCGATTGTGCTTCTTTGTCGCTCGTTCCGCGCTCTCGCTTGCACTTCAAGCCTTACATGGAACGCCTCAGAGCGAGGTAACGCCGCATGAGTCATGTTTTTTCGTGCGTGCAGCCGGCTCTATCGAATTATAAGACGTTGTCACGTCAAAAACTGATTTGTCGAGTAGACTTTACATAAGTGACCAACATGTCTCATCTCTGCCTTTAGTATATAAGGTTATACGAATATATGTGCTTTCTTTGAGTTATGGACACAAACACTATAACACGTGTCGACGACACGAACCCCTCTATTCAGTGTCGAATCAACAGAACGTCTACTAATAATATTTGCGGAACGCTACATCAAGCGTGAACAAAAATGTTTATTCCATTTCCTAACAAATAAAGAGCACTCCTTATTCTCTTTGATAATCTTAGGCAGGTAGATCTTCTCAACCGCCCTTTTAGAGGACTTAAGGAACAATGTAGAGGAGGAAACATGAAAGCTTTCTTACCGCTTTGATCCAAATCCATGCTTCTAAATGTAGCTTCCAATGGCCTACGAGCCATCACGATCTGATTATGAAGTTCCCTCATAGCTGATGATTCTACAAGCCCGACTCTCTGTCGGAAAGTCAATCGACGAGTTCGTGATACTGCGGCCGTGTATTGTACAAATTGCCGCTCCAGCGAATTCCCACAAAGCTTCAAATAAGCGCCCTTATTAGACCCCAGCTCGTAGTAGTTGGACGCCGAGAAGATAGTAATTACCTGTCATAAAGAAAATGGCGGGCGTTAGACGCTGCCCTATTAAAAAGGCAGGAGAACCACCATAAGCGATGTGAGATTTTTCATAAGAAAAGTACAATAAAATGCTAATTTGAGTAAGCAAAAGGAATACGTCCGTTCCGTCCAAAGGAGTATATCCGTTCACACCGATGCATGAATAAATAATATTACTACTATTTTTTTCTGCAATCTGAATGTTATTACAAGTTTTGTAAGCTATAATATCGTCCATAGCTTAGAGCTGGTGGATGGTGGGTAAAGTCCTTAACATCCCGTTAAATCCCACATAAATAAATATTGCAGGAATTAGTATCGACAAGCCCGGCAAATGGGTTTGACGAATTGCGACAGTTTCGACAAGAATAAATTAATTAGCTCGCTTTATTTGGTTTGCAGAATAATCCGGTTCTTCCCAATTTTCTGTAACGTCGCCCTTTGTGATTTTTTGCAAAGCTTGAAGACAGGGAATCAATCTTCCGTCGCGATTGCGTTTAATCATGATAACAAACCATTCATATTTTAATATTGGGAACAATACCCGTTTCATTTTATTATGGTGCGGGTCGTAGAAAAATATGCAAATCGATAATACCAATATGTATACCAGTATGAGAAAATCTGTAGAAAAACGAGGACAAAAAACTGATCAGCATTTTTACACTATGAAGAGCTCTCGTTACCGCATATTTCAGATGTTTGCAGTTAAAGCACAGACAACATAAAAGACCGCGTTTTCATAAACTTTAGTATGGAAATCAAATTGCCAATTCATCCAATTCATGGCAGCGTGCGGAGGAGGTCAGCTAGTTTTATTGGATCGGCATTCGGATCGGTTTGATTGGCATAATTCATAACATTAAGTCATATCATGCGCGAACATTGAATCTAATGACAAACAAAAAAGGGCAGGCTGTTTTGCAGTGTCACTGCATAACTTTGGCTTTCCCCTAAAACGTCGTCTTTAAGTTGAGTTGTCTGTGAGTTAAATGCACCAGATCAATGTATATATTTCTACAGAAATATAGACATTTCCATCTTCTCACAATCCGATTTCTTCGTAAATGACATTCCCTGTAGAACGTTAACTTTTATCAAAATAAAGATCTTTCACTGCAGAGAATCCGACATATGACAGCGTGTAGGTGTAATAATGTTCGTTGGCAATCATCATAAAGTCGAGAAAAAATGTAATATTAGGTTTCATGGTTTGTTTTCTTGCAAAAGTTGTTTTCGTTAAACCCGTTTATGTTTGATTATTTTATTTATCTCTTTTTAAAATCGCAGAGCAATTCTTGAATAGCTTAGTGCATATAAATACTTTGCATTAATTGATGACGTTAAACTTAGATGAAGAGACAGAGACACATATTTGGAGAGTGCTCTCCGTTTCCAAGTATGCCAACTACAGCAATCACCAAGCCGCCTGCCAAGCACGGTGATTGCGGCAAAATCTCCCCATATTAATAGTTTATGGCGTTCTATGGGGGAGGCCTATGTTCAGCAGTGGACGATATGAAGAGACGTTAAAAACGTGACACCACAGTAATCCGGTGTCACATCAGGCCATTAGACACCACTATACCATATACAATGTAAAATACTACGACACGATTCCTTTGCAATGCGCCTAATACTGTCAAATTTTCCATTGCCATTATAGGTATCTATTATAAGATTCTCTACCCAACTTTATTTACGCTAATGACAATAAACGTCTAGTCATGGCTTCCCATGGTGTTCAGTAAATACTGATTAATGATTAATACCAGTGTTAGTAAACTTGGCAAATAATTTCGTTTTGTCATCGTGTGAAAGATATTTTACGCATTAGAAGCTTGAGTTATGGGATGTTACACACAATTTTTGATAGCAAAACGTGGCAATAATTTTACAGTTTACAATTCTCGCAACAGACTGACTCGGCTCGGCGAGCAGACTATAGTAGTCGAATAGAAGAAAAATAAAATAATCACTTACGTTCCCATTGTGCATGATTTCGTATCCCCCAGGCTTGCACTCATGGCTCCGGACGAGGAAACTCAGTTTGTTCTTCTGAAGAAAACTCGCAGAGACGTCGGGACCGAAGTATGTGCCCGCACCGCGCAATGCGTTGGCCACGCAACCACCAGTGCATTGTGGATCCGACCATAATATATCAAATACCTGCAAAATATCAAATAATTAAAAAATATATACATTTTAGTTAAGCCGTTATGTATAAGGATAGATAGATAGATAAACACTTTATTGGTACACCACAAACAAGAAAACCATAATAACTACTGTAACAATAGGCGGTTTTATCGCTAAGGGTAGTCTCTAGGCTTTTAGGTGTGGGTACGTGAGTCGCGATTGCAACCACTATTGACATTCGGCAAACTAAATCCTCAATGCCACCATTTCCACCATTTTTATATCGATTGCCACCAGTGGTATCTAAGCATTTATGGCGAGTGGGAATAGATGCTTTTTTGCTAACAAGTTAATTTAGATTAGACTACTTCTATCAAAACCTGAATAATACCGGTGATTTACGTTGTTAATAATTTCAAAAATCAAACGAGACCAAACTCGATAGGTCGGATACGTCGTTTCGTAAAACCTAAGGCAGTGAGTATTTAGAGTCAATCTTTTTAAGTAGCAAATACCTAAACTAAATAAAAGTTGGTAAAATAGGAAGGAGTATTTCAACACTCTTACTACAAAAACAGAAGGCTTTCAATTTTAAGTAGAGACTCATTTTAAGTACCATTAAACAGTTGTGTGCCGTTGAAATGGCACTAGCTCAGCATTACGCTAAGTGTATTTAACAGTCAGAACTTTAGAACAGAAACAGAGCTGACATTCACTCCCTAGCGGATCGCGTGGTTTTCATACCGTATACTTACCATAAAATGTTTTGTTTTAAATGAATTAAGAATTAATTTTTTTTCATTTTTCCTCTGATGTGTGACAAAAAAGTTTTATTAACAAAAGATTTGCGTAGACATCATATATGTAGCCGCGTTCAGGATCCTATTGTTACAATATTGGGAATTTATATTATATAATATAAAGACACAGTCTGAGAAAGATTACATATCTTCTCATCCTCGTTCTAGACCAGATGATCTTAAATTAATTCAACTTTTAATAGTTATTATAAAATATCCAAAAAGATTTTTTTTGCATTTCCTTCAGAATTATTATACCTACTCGTATTCTTAATTATTTTTTCTCAGTGATTTTTTAATTTGTCGCCACCACATTCGATATCCAAAAGAACACAATTACCTAATCTTGCTCAAGACGATCCAGACATTGCTGAATGCATAAGTTTCCAGACAAGAAAATTGGAACCATAAATCTCTTTGTTGACTTCAATCAACAAAAATGAAGTTTTGAAGTCATTGAATATTTTATGTGATAAATCTACTGAGAAAATAAAATATTTAGTTCATAATATCATCAATCATAATATTATAACCGCAATAAATATTCACAGTAAATGTGAAGTGGGTATGGGTGTATATGGGTGGGTGGTCATGTCCGTTTCACGACTTATATAAAATCCTTCATGTCTTTGATATAGATAACTGATATAATATAAGAATGCTACTGATGTACATAACACAATAGTATTTATTATACTCACATTGACAGAGCGACAACTGTTAAACTCAATATTGTAATTAGCCTAAAGTTTCAGTAATCAATTTCAATATTTGAGTGCAAGGAACATTTTTATTTGATATTTTGTATCCAGAATGTACTTACCTAAATTTTACCTATAAAAATAAATTACTCTCGAAAACTAGGTAACCATCCCTTGAACGAGTAAAATGAAAATACAGGAGCTTCACGTTCACACCTCCCTTTTACTATTGTGACTTGTGCGGTAATAAATTGCGCCTGATTTTTCTTTGTGTCCAAATTGACCTCGATCGATTTGGGGTCCCTACGTGCCTACACAGTGTCCTTATTTCCAAACAGAGTAGGATCCTCAATTCTGAATATTTATTTGATGAACATCAAACGAAGCTGCCTCGATAGAAAATTTTATATAGGGTTTAATCAAACCTGTCACATTCATCCGTCGACCTCATTTTCACTAACGTGGACCTAAATACGGTTGAGCAGAAAAGAAACAAGCCTTCGACGTATTTATACGAGATCGCAAGTGGTGATTTTTAACGACTTGCTCAACCGTAAATCTTCTATGGTAAGAGGTTTATATGCGCAATTTCCGTTGGAAAATTATTTCGTGCATTTCATGTTTCACTCGTTAGCTCCATGATTCATGATAAAAATTAAAAAATATTCTTGATTTTCAGAAGTTTCTAATGTTTCTAATTAATAAATAAGCTAATTAATAATAAAAAAAACATTTATTTATGAGTTTCATAAAAAATGTCTTAAGGAAATTATTTAGGTATATTCCTAAATCTGAAATGCAAATGAGAAAATGAGAACCAATATTGAGACAATTAAGACCATAATAAATGCTGAAAGTGGTTAACCCAATTTACACTAACCCGGCCCAACACACTTAATAGCCCTCTATTGTCCCTACATTCAAATTGACACCCTGTTTCATTGGCGTAGTTGCCCGCCACATAAAGAAATTTTCTCTCTGAAATTTCATATACGGACTCGTATCTAGAACAAAGTGTCCTTTCTAAACAAGCACCTTCGTGGAGGGTAAAAAATAAGCCTGGAATAAAACAAGAGAGGCATAAAGCTGTTTGTGAATCGCTGATGTGAACTTCATAACTGAAGTTCACATCAGCGATTCACAATACTATATTACAATGATAACTCATTGAGTACCTATATTTTTAAGTCTACCTCCACTCTCCACAGTCGACAATTGAAAAATGCTACAAAAATATACATTTATACTTATGTAGAAAAATCAATAATAATTCACTAATAGTTTTTTTTAGGGCATTTGCCTTTTTTGAAAAGAAACAAAACAATAGAGCTACCTACTTACTATCTACCCTAAGTACACTCTACCATAGAACACTTCTAAAATCCACAGGCCGACATGTTACCTATAGAATGCCTAGTGCTATTCCAGAGTCTATACTATCTACATACCGAATTTCAGCCCAATCGGTTGAGTAGTTTTAGCATAAAAGAGTAACAAACATCCATCATCTATCCTCACAAACTTTCGCATTTATAATATTAGTAGAAAGTAGGATTACTGTTACGCAATGTCATCATCATCATCATCAACCGTAAGAAGTCCACTGCTGGACATAGGCCTCCTCCATAAAGGGGGGTTTTCCGATACTCGCCACGCTTGGAAAGCGGGTTGGCGAACGCAGTTAGATGTTTCACACAGAAAACGCTGCTGCCCGTCCTCTACTCGTACGTATAGTTCTTGTAGCGGATAGGCGACATGAAACCAAATGCGCGGCTCTTACGGCAACCACGCAATGTCAATCAATGACAGCTTACATATTTATTGGTAATGTAATATAATTGTAGGGGTGTACCTATGTCAAAATAAGTTTATAATGTTATAATAATCAACGCTGCGTAGTCAGAATCGTTATAAACTAATTCAAACCATCCCTCATACCGTCCCTTCATTATCTCTATTTCCTTTCTCTGCATGGTTGTCTGGAAGAGATCGCTCTGAGCGATAAGGCCGCCAGTAGTTACTCTTTCTAGTTTTAAGTTTTCTTTTTGTCATTTTCTGTATTATTGTGGTACCAATAAAGTTTTATCATTCATTCATTCAAATATGCATTAAGGCTTTAATATTAACTAAAGTTAAACGGCTCTCATACGTCTGGTTATACCAGTAAGTATTTTTATACGCGTTGAACATTAATAGGCTCGCCCCCTATTACATGGGACCAATAACATACTGGCGAAATGTGGCTGTATCTACAATGGGACTGAGTCCTGGGTACACCTCTTCCTACCCCTTCGGGAAAAAGGCGTGAATGTATGCTATGTTATGAACATTAATGTTAAGGTTATCAATGATGTCATTTTTATAGTTGCAATGGTGAAATGTTTATTATTGGTCCAACCACAGACATGAGGGTTGGTTATAAGCTAAAGCTTATACAAAACTAACTTAACTAACTAAACTGAAGCAAAGTTAATGCATAAGCAGTACTTTCATTTATTCTGTTGCTAAAGTTAGCAGGTACAACTTAGCCGCTGTCATCTTTATATTATTCTCTTTTGTTTTAATAATAAATCCTTTATCAACACGAGAGTCAAGAGCGAGCCTTTGATTTGGTTTAATGTAATTTATCATACATACAAGTAGATGTTAGAGTGAACTGTCAGCCTGAACGACAAATTGCGCGAAGAACCGCCCCGCTGGGACTGAGTTCATAAAGCGGTCGCCTGTCAGTATACTACGCCTGAGTTTATCTTGTGACACTCCGATCTCACTGAGAAAATTGTATTACGCCGAGGGTCGCGGTAGCTGAAATTGTTCCGAGTCGAATGAAATAATATAGGTAAAATGTCACTGATATAATAATATTATCTTATAAAAAGACAAGAGCCGGTCAAATTATCTTAATCATTACTTGAACCATTTTTGTAATAATGATATTTTTAGTTTAACAATTTTAAACATAACATAACATACATTCATGCCTTTTTCCCGAAGGGGTAGGCAGAGGACCCAGGACTCAGTCCCATAGTAAATACACCCACATTTTGCCAGTATGTTATTGGTGCCATGTAATAGGGGGCGAGGCTATTGCCATCTACCGGACACAGTTCCAGACTCCAGGCAGTTATTGAAATAATTCCTAATGGAAAAATCCAATATTTAACACTTTGCCTGACCTGGATCGAACCCGAGACCTCTTGATTGGCAGTCGAGCATGCGCCCTCTACGCCACCGAGGCAGTCCAACAACAATTTTGTTGTCTTTATTTGGGGCTACATCGAAATTAATAGCCGAATCTTCCCAAATTTTATTTACAAAGAAAAGTATACGAATAAGAACAAAAAGGTAAAGTGGCAATCAAGAATTGTAATTCTCTGAACTCTAATGTTACGCTTGAGATCTTCTAAATAAGCTCCATCTTATTAGATTTTATGATTCGAAAGCATTGAAATAAAGAAAAGGGGAGATGAGGTACTGGCTTCTCGAAAATGGCAAGCTCAAATTAGGTCCCATTACGTCCACGTACGTTAGTAAAGTTAATTATTGTCTCGTTTGCACTTATGTCTTAGGTATGTCATATCTTTGTCGTTTCAAATTGCCCATGCCAGTTGTTGAGTAAACGCTGAGAGAACGTGCCCTATCTCCCCTTTTCTGTATATCAGTGTTCGAAAGTATCTCTTTGGTGTACCTACGGAGAATGACCTTACTGTGTTGATTTTTTTAAAGTCCGTAGCTTAATCAGATATGAATAATAATGAATTTGTCTCGTTATTCATCAATGCGAGAAATTAGTCTAGGTAACGACGACTGCCCAATATTCTTCATTCTGGTTGTAATGTTAAAAGGGAAATTACTGGACATTCGAGACTTACGTGTCGTGTACGGTCACAGAACAGATAACAACACTACGTATAGAATGGACACTGTCATCCGCCCACTAATCGGGCTTTCCTCACCCCACGAGCGAGTTTGAGCTCTTGACGAGCCTTGTTTCGCTGGCTAATCACCTCATGCACACTCTTGCGCGTGTACAAAACTCCATGTGTGCAGTATCTGTGTAGTAGGTAGTTATGTCGTGACTTTTGTATGGGAATTGACTCGAGTGTCCGGTGTGTGGTACGGTGTTGCATAGTGCATAGAGCTTTGCAATCCTAGGTTGGACTGACATATCACTGATAGCATAAGTAAGGCATTAAGCTGTGTTCCGGTCTGAAGGGCAACGGTACCAGCGAAATTACTGGGCATAACGAGTTCCATCAACTAATATTTCGGGGAGACAGGCGCAGTGCAGTGCCACGCAGAATTTTGAATATTAAAACACTGGGTGGCACTGTGTCTGATATGGGCAATCATGATGGATACCATCAAGCACCTGATTTGCTCGTCTTGTATCACTATCATAAAAAAAAACATTTGGCACAGGTATTTCGCGTTCTGCTTGAGTCATTCATTTTTTAATATAACAATAATATAATTAATAAGTATTACCTACCTTTATCTATCAATAAGCTACTTGTTTATCAACACAGTCAATATCATGTCGGCTCAGAATACAGCTCAGTTCTCGAGAAGCCGGTTAAATTGACATTAAACGGGGATTAACCCATCGAGGAAAGCAATCAAGCCTAAGGAGCAAGGTCAAAATATAATCGAATTCAACGTTATTTACAATAAATTGATGACACCGTACATTTATGAGACTATGATTGCCGTAAAATTCAATTTGGCAAACCGTCAATAGAGCGTATTAGGTTTTTTTATATAAGCACACAATACATGCAGAATTTCAGCTTCATTGAATTTAGTTTAGTGTAAATTTCAACGGTTTTGAATAGGTATTAAAGCGTCTGTAGCCCAGTGGGAATTGGTTTTGAATCTAGAGCCCCTGGTTCGAATCTCTTATCATGTAGTATTATCCTTTTTCATCTGGACGCTATTGTGCTTCGGAAGGCACGTAAAGCCGTTGTTCCCGGTTCCGATTATTGACGTGCAAAAGTGTCAGATTATGACCTATTTAAATAAATATTTTAGAGTTTGAGTTTGATTCCCGGTATTGATGATAGTCGTTAGGTTACAGACGATTTCGAGTAACTCGAAAACTAGACACTAGATCTCCTGCAGAGGGTCGGACAAATGGTTGCCGCTTGGCTCGCGCGCTAACGGCAAGTGGGAGACCGTAGGATCGACGCCAAACCGTTTTCAAGTCAGCGATGCTCAACGAAATTTGAACGCACGCTTTATGCGATAAGGTTCAATTTTGTGTGCCAGCAGAATGAGTAGGTATATTCTTATACCTAAAAGGGTAGATTCTTCGAAAGTGAATTTACTGTAAGTTAGTACTATTATTTATTATGTGCTTACACCACGCTAAAGTTGTCGTCAGCTATAGGTTCAAATGTAGGTACGCTATAATATACACCTTGTTACAAAAAAGTGTAAAAATAATATTCATTTATTTAGACAACAGAGACACTATTTTATGCAAGATATATATTAACATAGATAAGTTACATATATATATATATATATATATATATTAAGATATGCAACTTAGGATAAATTGCATATCAAATAAAAACTGAAAATAAATAAAAAATTAAATAAAAACTTAAATACAATTGATTTACTTAACAATAATCATTTCGAACACTGTTTCAAAAAATATGCTACCTACCCGCTATACTAAATCACTGCTCGGTTCTGTTGGTTACTGTATTCTGTGATATTAGATTAGGGGTGACGCGTATCGCAATTTAGTGCACGTCAAGATAAGCTCAATATTAGTCACCTGTTTTATTTACGGTCTAATTAAACAAATCAATAAAGGTCGTAGAACTGAAACCTTATAAAGGTGTCAACGTGTTGTTTCTAGCACAATACATATTTGCTCGGCTCGTATGAGAATTGTACATAACTCACATTAAATAGCTCGTGCGTGTGTTATAAATCACAACCTGAATCACAGATGTATTTCATGTTAACCAAATAAATAAATTATGTAGGTAATATGCTTAAAAAATAACTTTGTGGCTTTTTTAGGGTTACGTACCTCAAAAGGAAAAAACAGGAACCTTGATTAGGATTAATTCGTTCTTCTGTCTGTCTGTTTGTCCGTCCGTCTATCTAAATAGAATCCTACACGAGACTTAAGTACGAGTAGGTTATTAGTTATGTCATTTTTGACTTATTACATTGGTGAATTGGACGAGAATGTCATTTAACTGAGGTTCGAAGGACAGCTTATACGAGTATATATATATTAATTTGAATTTATAGTCTAACGGAACGGGTTACCCCAATTACACTGCTCGAGTCGATTCATATGGGTTATGTGTACAATTCATTAATAATAGCCGTGGAGTTACCGGCTTTAGAATAGTACCCCACCCTCCTCTACCCGTTGAGCCGTAAGAAACGGCTAAGAGTTAACAGATAAAGAGGACGGACAGCAGCGTCCTCTGCAAGAAACCATCGAACTGCGCCAACCCGCCTGCCAAGCGTGGCGAGTATTGGCAAACCCCCTCTTTATGGGGGAGGCCTATGTACAGCAGTACAAAATACAAAATACAAAAAAATGTAACCAAGTGTAACAAAACCACAACTTACTGCACACCAATGATTATATTTCATTACTGCACCAATTGATATAAAGACAAGGGGAGATGAGGTACTGGCTTCTCGAAAATAGCAAGCTCAAATTAGGTCCCATTAGGTCCACGTACGTCAGTAAAGTAAGGTCGCACGAGCGTATAATATTGTTGTCTCGGTCGCACTTCGGTCTTAGGTACGTCTTTATTCCCTTGTTGTTCATTATATGTCACTGTTCAAACTCCACACTGAGTAAATTGCACGTGTCCATTTGTTGAGTAAGCGCTGGGAGAACGTACCATATCTCCCCTTTCTTTATGTTGACTGCACCAATGATTATATTATTACTGACAAGAATTCCATGGGGTAAGAATGAAAGCGATGTTTATACAGTGCAGTGGCGCGGCGATGAAATGAATCGATATCCATAATAGTTCCCTAGTAGCTACGTAGAGCCAAGTAAATAAGTGAATTATCGATGAAGTGACTCACCTGTTTCCATTCCACTTTGTCTATTGCTTCCGGCGCAGTGGATTCGGTCACCGGGGGACGTAGTAATGATACGTACTGAAATACAACACAATTATTAACTATTGATAGGCTTCTGTCCACTTATTATGAGCCTTCGGCCACGAATGAACAGACTTGTGACGTATATGAATATTAATAATTACATTAAATAATACTTGTTAACCGGTAATACACAATATCACAAAAGTAGTAACCGAAAAAATCTTAAAATAAAATATAAAACGACCAGCATACTTCACATAAACCAAAAAGTTTTTGTTCGTGTTTTAATTTTTAATTGAGTACTATTATGACTGCCTCGTTGGGCTAGAGGGCGCATGCTCGACTGCCAATCAAGAGGAGGGGGACCTCCTGGGGATCGAACCCGGGAGGGTTCGATTCCCAGGTCAGGCAGTGTTAAATATTCGATTTTTCCATTAGGAATTATCTCAATAACTGCCTGGAGTCTGGAACTGTGCCCGGTAGATGGCAATAGGCTCGCCCCCTATTACATGGGACCAATAACATACATCTACTATGGGACTGAGTCCTGGGTAGACCTCTGCCTACCCCTTCGGGAAAAAGGCGTAAATGTATGTTGTTTATGACTAACCGTTTTTCATCAAATATTCCATAGAGAAATAAAAACTGTCATGGTACCTCATAATATCGTAGTCAAAAGCAGATATTACTGAAAATTATTTTTATTCTATTTTTATCTTTTGGCTGGCTACAAAAATATTAAACGAAAAGTAGTTTGTTGAAAAGTTTTGGTCTTTTTGCCAGCATGCTCCTCATTTGTGGCCTGAGAAGGACATTGACCTTTACTAGACTAAATCAGTAACACAGATCAGTAACTAGGAGAACCACAGAAGTTGAATCTAATCTTTCGAAATGAAATACTATAAAAGCACGGGTTCTTATTTCGTCACAAAGTTATCTCGCACTACTTTTGATATTTTCATACATTCTAAGTTATCTTGTCACAAGCTCAAAAAATATATGTTTAGTCGTCACAGGTAGGTAAGTGCTATTTTTATTTCGTCACACGTCTCAAGTCCCATCAGCAAACAAAGTTCTAGTAATTCCTTTCAAGCACATTCTCTTGGACCATAATCCCGTCTTTGACTTGTTTGCGGATGGATGATCGAAGATATTATTTTAAGAATGTTTGAGGTACTGCGAGCGTGATTTATTTTCATGTATTATTTAGTGTTATTTTTATTCAGAAATCAGAAATCATTTATTCTAAGTTATTGAGTGTTGTATTTGTTTTAATCAATGTATAATTGATTGAATTTGGCGTTACTTTTCGGAACTCCATTGTAGACTTCTGGAACAAGAATCTTTAGTTTTTAGTTCCGAATTTTATCCGATATTTTTTTTGTAAGAATCTGAACTAAAAATTAAAGAGTCTTGTTCCAGAAGTCTTAATCAATGTAGCTAATGTAAATTAATGTAGTTAATGTTATTGAATCTGTGAAATGTGTGTGACGTATCTAAGCCGTCTTAATGAAATAAATTGTGAAGGCATACGTATGTATACCTGAAATAAAAGCTTCCAATCCCGAATAACAATCCGCCTACAGTTATGTAGGCGGCCCTGTGTGTTCATCTATTATGTTCAATGTTCATCTATCTGTATGCTCAGCGCCATCTATTAGTCAGTATATTCTAGGCAGTATATTATCACAGTACAGGTACCATCGCTTACGGAAATTTGGCTTATTGCGGATTTAGCTCCTAAAAATATTTTGCTGAAATTTACAGCTTATTTCAAAGTTGTGTTCCTTTTTCGTGCCTACACCTGTACCAATTACGCTTTGTTAATCCTTTAATGGAGCCTTGGATTAGTGTGCCTAACAAATTGACTTGTTTTTCTTTGTCATTGACCTTTTTCGAGGGTTTATCTTTTTGTTATTATTTAAATAATTGACAATTCTGTCTGAACTATTATTACATCAATATACAGTGGAATCCGTTTATTTTGACATAGAAGGGAAATGACAAACACGTTATATACTAAGCGGACGTCATAAAGCATTTTGTAGAAAATAAACAACCTCCTGTTTTTGTTAGGGATTTATTTTAATAGAGAGAAGCACAACATGTTAAATCAAAATAATAACTGTACGTTATATAGGTACGGTATGATACTTGTATGTACCTACTGAGTACTGAGATTCAAAACAAAAACAAGCTTCGTGCCAGGCACGCCGAATTACGCCGGGCGTCAAGTGAACCTCCCGAACATTGCCGAAGGTGTAAACAGGGCCGTCTTTACCAGGGGGTGCAAGGGGTGCGGTGCACCCGGGCGCGGAGCGACCGGGGGCGTCTGTCGATCGCTGAATTTTTGGATATTTCATTGAACTTAACGCTATTGCACAGTTTTATATACATGTTACTTACGACAAATATGTATGCGCAAGCAAAAAAAAATAGTCATCAAAATAATAATATTTTTTTTACTTTTATTACGCTTTCGGCGCTTGTCATACCGCATTACTACACTACACAAATAACAATTTTATTTAATACAACACGCGCGCAGCAAAATCTCTAATCCAAAGAGAGTCTTTCATACTGCAGTGTGTCGTCGGTCGCGTGCCACGCTGCAGTGTAAACAAAACGAGGGCGCAGGCTGAGTCCCGCACCCCGGCGCAGAATAGACTTAAGACGGCCCTGGGTGTAAAGATAATATCATGTCGGTAACCATAACCGAACATAAGTAATTTATTAAAAATGGGTCATAATAAGCGACATGTTAAGCGAAGTCATTACACCGGACTTTGTTATAAAGAATTTTATATGAAAACTAAACTTCTTTGTGTAATTAGGTAGGTACCTACCTCATGCGGTTGGTCAGTATAGGCAGAGTCATAATAAACGAATTTTACTGTAATAATATTGTACTTTAATACTGTACTGTAATAAGTACTGTACTTGTACTGTAATACTGTAATAATAATTGTACTGTAATAGTGTACTGTAATATTATTTGTTATTAAACTATAATTACCTATGTCACAAGAGATACCAGTAAATAACGTTGTTATGGTATCAAATCGACAGAAACATGATATAAATCAAGAGTCATTTCATTACCTACATAAGACCTCAATAACGCGAGTAAACTTAGGTATTACAATACGTGAGCTGAATTCAAAAAGATCTTTTGTTTACCCAAACATCGACGAAGAGTATTAGAACATCGGACTTTCCGCGCACCTCGGAAGCACAAAATAAAAACGTAAGACAGGCTTCATATGATAGGTACCTACAGGTGAAAATACGTACTAACACATAGCCGAGCAACTTTGCAGTGAATCTCATAGACAACCACTGGTTGTGACCTACAAATTGCAAGCTAAAAAGAGAACATTGAAATTCTTACATTTTTCATGTACCGCCAAGCAACATGGCTCTTGCCTTTTCGTAGGTACATCATTAGTAGAAGTAGTACATAACCGAAAACTGGCCTTCTCTACCTTTTTATTCTGTATCGAAAGTTTCAAGCACTGACTGTAAACTTCTTGGTTCCGTGCATTGTATACGTGAAAAGAGTACAATTTCAGCTGAGTTGGGGCGATGATAACAGGTAGCATATTTTATGTTATCAACAACTTTTACTGAATAGCTTTTCCATTTAACACTGAAAAAATATTCCACGTTCAACTTAGTTAAGTTTTGTATCATGAGTTTGTTATTTCAGGTGAATTTTATGTCACTGGAGAAGGTGCTAACGGAAGATCAGCGCGGGTTGTGTTCTGCAACCTGCATTATGCTGAGTCAGAATTATAACCGTTTCGCAGCATACACGATGTTAGTATAAGTTATAACTACTTAATTAGGCTAATGTTTTTAGTGTGCAGCGAATAAATAATATTTCTTTCTTGCTTTTAAATAAGGATTGTACCATTTAAGTTTTATATCAAAGGTTTGTTATACCTATCAAAGGAATATTATATCAAATCAAACTTTTATCAAACGTTATGTTGTATCAATGGTTTATTATATCAAATTAAATTAATTACATCTAGTGAAATTATCAAATGAACGTTATGTCAAAAATATTTAAATCACATATGTGTTATATGTGATTTAAATTTTCAATCACACACCCCAATTTATCATTTACGTTCAATATTGTGAGAGAATATAAATAAATAAATAATAAAAAGTTTATCTTATCAATTCCAAATTTAATAGAATATTATGTTTACACGTAAATAACATTTAATCTAACTACGAGTTATGCACTAGCATTTAGCATAGCGCGCTTGAAATACTCTGCTTAAAAATATCTACCAGAAGATCTCGCTATGCACGGATTCCTAAAATTTTATGTCAACAATGAATTTGTACAAGTAGCTAAGTCCATGATCTCCTTGATCTGAGTTGACTAAATATTGTTGGTAAAAAAACAAAATCAACAGAGCTATTTGAACAGTGTCCAAAATAAACGTATTTTTATAAAAACTGGATTCTCTTCGTGTTTTTACTCGCTGAAAGTATCCCTACTACAACAAACATCCCAATCGGTTCAATAATTTTGCCGTGCAGAGATAACAAACCAACACACATTCATTTAAACTTCGACTTTATAATACCAACTATATAGTTATTAATGGAAAGTGGGATGAGTTTTAATAGATAAGTGTATAGGGTGTTAGTGTTGGGTTAGGCAAGCAAATATATTATATATTGTTATATATTGTTGCGTACAGTGGTCCATTAAAAAATTAAAGTTGGCCGAAACAAAATCCAAGACGCCCAAACTTTACACTACTCGTATTATCACCAGTCCTTTGGAACGTAAGTGGTCGATTTTCATTACAGTCGAATGGCGGTCCATTAAATTTGGTCCATTAAATTTGGTCCTTTCAAACGTAGTACCGATTTCTGGATCATCTTCGAACTCTGAGTTGATATTTTAGGATTGATCAAGTCAACGACTTAGGTTTTTGACGTTTTAGGTTTTTTTTTCGTTTTGACTCTTTATGAGCTCAGAAACCTCGGCGTAGTGGGCGTAAGCTGACTGCCAATCCTGCCGATCATGTGGTCCCGGGTTCAACCCCCAGGCAAAGTGTTATTGGATTTGTCAAAGAGGAATTACACAGTAATAAATCTGTGGGTAACCTTAAACAGTTACCTACCCTACATTTTTTTTTAATTTGTATATTCTAAATGGACATACATACACTCATTTGGTTTATCTAACCCTACACTAAAAGCCCTGTATTTTGTATTTTAAAATCCATACCTTATCTCGATCTAGGCTCCGGATCATGTCCAAGTCCGTAGTATCTGAAATACCTCCGTGGACCACGAACACTCTGTTGTTGATGATTGTTCCGAGAGGAAGCCACCGGTACACACCTTCTATTAATTTCAGAAGACGCTCGGAATTGTGCTGCAAAATAATAATAAATGTAAATTAATACAGTATATTCTTACAGAACGGCAGGATTATTACTTTGCGGTAGCAATGCATCATCTAAAAACTACTGTCAACTAGTTTATTTGGTATTACGCATAAAACAAAAATGATGTTTGACTGCCGGAAATTGCAGTAATATTTCACGTCTGCTGCTCTGCTGTATCATTGCTATTGTAATATTCGCAATAACCCTGCTGGTTTATTTATTAAAATAATTTTATAAACAACATTATTATAATAACAATAGCTAGCCTGGCAAAAATTGTTTTGCCATATAAAGAAAATTTTGTCCTAAAAATAAAAATAAAATTTTGGGGTGGGCCACCCTTATTACTAGGCATAAAAATAGTTTTCGATATTTCTACTCTATTGACCTATCAGGTCTGAGCACAGAGCAGCACAGAGAAAGGTAGGGTACCTTTCTCTGTGCTGGTTTTTATAAATTAAAACTCGTTTGGATTAAATTGGATTTTTACTGAATCTTTGAATTGTTATTTTCTAGTTCCTAGTTGTCGTTATTTTACGTAATTTACATGTAGTATTTTTTATATCTTCAAAAATGTGGATACGTGTAAGCGAGAAAGCGAATTAGCTTAGCACTGCGCCTTAAGACGACGAATTGAAAATATTGGCGGTAGGGATCTCAATATTTCTCAGCAACTCCAAAACATTTGGAACTAATGTTTATGTTTTTACATTTACCATGATATTGACATCATTTTGGTAATTGGTTTACATGATTGGTTTACTTTTACAGCAGAGAAAAAAATATCAAAAACTGCTCTATAAAAATAGAGATTCTCATTCTACAGGGATATGAGACTGATTTATGCCCGTAAATTTTTTGTATAGATTAATGTATGCACAGACTTCAATGTGTTAATTTGATTTTATTAAATTAGCATTAGTTTTTATTTTATTAAAGAAATACTGTTTTGGCGTAATATACAGGACTGTGAGCGGGTTGCGGGACTCAGCGCACGATTTTAGATTCATTATTTAACACTGCGTCACCTTAAGAAATAAAAAATCAAAAAAGTTGCTGCAAAAAGTGAATGGGATGAAACGTCATAGGATGAATACAGAGTATCCCCTATGTCCCAATCTGAGGTTCCAATTAAGAAAAGATGACGAAATTAGAAACATGCAAAAGCAAAAGGCAAGAACTTTATTTAATTTCCTAAAAACATTTAATTAAGCTTTAAAGTACCTACAAAGTTGCATTCAGAGTTAATATCGATGCCGCAGGATGTTTCGACTACGACCAATGAAAGGTTCAATGTGGAACCACACGATTTAATAAAGACTGAGAGTTAAACACTTCGAATGTTTTATTAGGTAAGAGTTTTATTAAAAGCCAGAAGACGACTGGATTAAAACCACGTCAAAGCGCTTGTCCTGTTTATAACAAAAGAACTAATTAAGTAGATAACTTCTTTCGTACATATTAGTTAAGTTTTGTTTATTTGCTTTCCCACGGCGTTGTTATACAATACCTTATACTTTACCAATTACTCCAGGTACCTAAATAACTGTGATAGTTTACCTAAGTACTTTTTTTTATGGGACATCTTCCACACACGGTCATCTGGTCCCAAACTAGCCTAGAAGCCTGTACTGTGGTAACCTGATGACTGATATACATACATACATACGCTTATAACACCCAGACACAGATCAAACAGACATGTTCATGCACACAAATGTTTGACCTGGCCGAAGATTGAACCCGGGGCCTGCGACATAGAAAACAACGTTACTACCATATGAGCCATCGAGGCTATCAAATTATGCTACACCCACGTGGGCCTTACTACCCAAATTATCGATGTTGCATAATATACCTACTTACCTAATACCTTATTATGGGCATACTATGTGTGGGTCTTTAATTAAAAATGTCGTGGTAACATTATTTAAAAGAATATTCACAAGTTGTCAAAATGCAATGGCAAAAATCGTTGCAAAGGTTGCCTACCTATATGATAAAGTTATCACTCCGGCCCACATTGAAAGTGGATATAAAACGAGCAAGGTTAGGGAAAAGCCGCAGTGAACTGAAAATATCGTGACGATAAAATTTTAAGACATCCCTATTGGGCTCGCAGGCTCAGCTTTTTATCCTTGCCTCTCTAGAGTGACTAGTTATAGATGTGGGCATGAAATATTAACACACATTGACATCGTTGAAGGGCAATAACTATAACTAATAGAATCCAAAATCCGACTATAAGTCTAGAAGTACCGTGCAGTGACTGAGCCACTTAAACTTAGGCTGACATAAGTGCAATATAACTTTACCAATGCTTAACTAAATCTTAACCAACCGTCAAATTTCTAAGTAGAACAATATACGTATACCTATACAGGGTTACCTTAAAACCACCAGCAACCCTGAAGGACAAAGCAGCCAACATCATAAATAACAACATTTGTTCTACGAGTTTTGACATAACTCAATAAGTTAAACAAAAATATTTTTCAAGTTTTTCATTGTACTGTCATGACATTTGTGAGTCTATGTTTCATTCACAGACTAAAAGACACTTTCTTCGCCAGAGACCCAGGGGCTTGTAGGCTGTACGCGCACCGTAACGTAATCTGTTACGATGCACGTAGAGTTATGAACATTTAAGTGGAATATTAAAGTTATATTTATTTTTGTATGACAGTAAAATCTAACAAATTATCAAAACTGGTAGAACAATGTTGTTATATATATTGTTGGCTGCCTGCTCCTACGAGGTTGCTGGTGTTTTTAAGGTAACCCTGTATACGCGTTGCGCGTTATCTTAGCTTAGCGTTATATTTGTCGTTATTTTAACAGTTGCTTAAAATTGTTAATATTGGTCTAACTGTAGATTTGACGACTTTTTAAGCATTGGTTATTTTTAAAGTTTGTTGGTGCAACTCAGTTTTAATCTGTCTGTTGATACAAAAATACGCCATTGCTGTCTGTTCTAGGCACATATTGGCCAAGACTCAGTTTGGTAAAAATTCAAAAGTTTCATTACAGCGTTCATCTTCCATGCCTTCACTTATGGTGATATGTGCAAATTCTATCATATATGATATGATAGTATTTGCATTGAAATTTTCTAAATTTTTGTCACGATCACAATTTAACGGCATAAAGGAACAAGCTAACTAAAATTTTTAATAATATTGCACTCACAAGATTTTACAAATAATATGTTAGACATTTCCACCAGTATAATAACAAATTCAATTCAATTCAAAGATAAACAAATTCTACTTCCCACACAAACCAATCAGCCGAAACATTTTTAAGTTAATTCGAATATTTTCGCGTGAATCTTGAAATTCTTTTTCCACGAGTCATTAAAATTTACGGGTAAATGCGCCCTCTTAAGAGTTACTTAACCTTTCAATAAGTAACACCTTGTATATAAAATACTGAAGGAAATTACTGTAAGCAAAAGGTTTAATAGTTTTTCTGCCACGGAATTTATGAGGGTCGATCCTCTCGCTCATTTTGACAATTTAGCAAAAAGTGTTGGATCTTGGAAAGTGTAAACAAAACAGAGTGCCCAATTTATAGCTTCGTTTTAAAGAGTTCGTTTTAATTTATATCGCGTGGGATTTGAAGGGATGTGTCTTGATATATATCATAGATGAACCAAACCGCTAACCCGTATTGCTTTTTGTTGTTATGAGTTTATTTAACTTACCCTGTATTTTTGTTGAACTTCTTTTATAAATCCGTACCTGAAAAGTACACCAAAGTTAAGAATTATTATAGTCAACAACAACAAAGGGAAGGCCCTCGTGTGGCAGTTCTGCAGTGGGACACATATGCCAAAATGAAAAAGTTAATAATTAACTACGAAAATCTTCAAGATGACCAACCCACAAATTTTAACTTAAAAAATTAGGGGCATTATTAATGGGATTTTTACATATAGAGGCTATACTATATAAAATATGTTATGTAAGCTATCGAAGTGTAGGTGTACTTACTATGGGACTGGGTCCTACGCAAAACTCTGCCTAACACCCTTCGGAGAAAACATATGCCGTGATCTTATGTTATGATATATCAAAATCGTTGCACGCTCTAAAGATTGGTTACACTGTCATTTGTTGCAAGAAAATGACGCAACCCTAAAATGAAATTATACTTAGTGCAACAAATTACGTCAAGACAATCTTGTCAGAATAAAGCGGGATAAAACGTCTCTATATACAGAATCTCATTGGCGGTAATCACTATCAGGTCTCATGATCTTAGAGTATTTAGAACAGGATTTGTTAAGCATACGCTCTCAGTCTGCCGAGCTTTACTGAACATATACAGGATACAAATATCCGTGTGCTTGTTTTGTGTTTGTGTCCAGCTTTCACTTATTAGCGAGCAGTACACACTAACGTCTAGCCGAAATGCCGGAATAGCCAAAGCCGTCGGTTTCTTTCGCATGTTTCAGTGCGGCTAGCTTCATTTTATAATAATAATCACATAAACTTCTCTTCCTGACAGTATTTTGTCTTTAGGTATATTAGGTAATATTTGACAAAAATAAAAATGGGACGAATCGATTCGTCGTCGAACGTCAAACGACGAAGGAGCCCCACAATACACCAGAGAATTTGTCGGCTAGCCGCATGTCAGTGCGTAAATAACATGCGGTTTGCATTTGGGTTTCATATAAAACAAAAACTACCGCACTAGTGCATATACGCCCGCTTATAATGACATTTTACATTCTGCATTAGTTTGCGTGTTGTTTTTGTGTTAATTTATGTGTTGTTCCTGTTTACCACACCCCTCGGGAAAAACAGTCAGAAAAAATAGTACAGGAAGCAGCGCTTGACACCTCCAGTGATCTATGTCCTAACTTGTGATACTCACCTAGAATTCATAATGAGATCTTCGTGGTTGCCTCTATTCAAGTACACGCCTCCAGGGAACGCTACCATACAAGCTAGCAGAAGCAGAAACACCTCGAGACCCTTCTTGCCGCGATCTACGAAGTCTCCGTTGAATATGTATGGGTTTTCCGGCGAAGGCAGCCCATTCTGCATACAATATTGAATATTATACGCAACGTGCAAAATTAAACTAAAATAGGGGCTGAGTTTCAGGCACGTCATTCAAATTTTAACTTAATTTTTTCCATTAGGAATTATCTCAATAACTGCCTGGAGTCTGGAACTGTGCCCGGTAGATGGCAATAGGCTCGCCCCCTGTTACATGGGACCAATAACATACTGGCGAAATGTGGGTGTATCTACTATGGGACTGAGTCCTGGGTATACCTCTGCCTACCCCTTCGGGAAAAAGGCGTGAATGTATGTTATGTTATGTTTAATTTTAACCTACATAGCTAAGTTATAGGCACTATGGAATGTGCCTAACTAAAGTTAACTGTGGTCGTAATATCTCATATAATATTTAATCTCCAGTACAATCTACTGAACTGGACATTAAATATTGGATATTAAATATATGGATCGATGTGGACATAAAAAAACAACGCAAGTACAGGTCAGTTACCAAAAACTGGTGCGAACAATACATTGGCCATAGCTGTTAATGCACGGCATGACGTCGCATCGTAAACGTATCGTGAACAGCCTCTTCATTGCACGCGATCAATTAATAAAATAGTTATTGATTTGTTTTTATAACTGTGTGTTAATGCGTCAGTGTGAGTACTTTGATCACGCCAGATTTTAGTAACCTTTCCTGTCTATTCAATACAACATATTTGTTCTAACAATTACCAAGAAAAGCCTTCAGATTTTTCAAAGTATTTCACCTTTCACACGTAAGATACGTTCTTATTTGTTCAACAAAATATGAATAAGTAATTTCCTTTGCATTATAATCTCATTTCATATACAAAAACACCTTCCAAACCACAACGTATTGAGTGTTGAAATATCTCGCCTCATTGTGCGAAATGGATTTCCATTTTCCTGGTTTTTCGATCAAATAATATAACCTGCAATTCTTTAGATTTATTTTTCAATAATTTCCTTGTTTGTCCAAAGCATTGTGTACAATTGTACTGGTTACTTTTGGTTTTCTCACAAACATATCTATAGTTATTTACGGCGTATATAACGCCGTGGAGTTACCGGCTTTAGAATAGTGCTCCACCCTCTCTACCCGTGGTTGCCGTAAGAGCCGGCTAAGGGTTAACAGATCCAGAGAACGGGCAGCAGCGTCCTCTGCAAAAAACCATCGAACTGCGCTCGACAACCCGCCTGCCAAGCGTGTCGAGTATTGGCAAAACCCCCCCTTTATGGAGGAGGCCTATGTTCCTGAACATTAAAAACGGCTGAAACGAAGACGATGATAACTTGTATAAATAAGGCATCATTCTGGATTAATGTAATTATACTTGAGTTAATAACTAACACAGGTATAGATAAATAATTTGTCTTGCGCCATCAAGGGTTAGTAAACTAAAACTAAACTCCTAACATTTTAAATATTTATTTCTGAATTAAAACCAAAAATAAGCCCTAATTTTCGTACAAGTGAGCCTTAATGTGGTACAAATAAGTTGATTGAGAGTAATTTCGACGGCGAAGAACTCGACACGTGGTTCAGTCTCCACATTTAATTTAAAGTTTAATCTATAATAGAAAAGGATGATAGGATAGGAGACCACCGAGCGGCAAGCGCAGCGTGAGACATCCACCGACAAGTTGGACGGACGATCTTATAAAGACAGCAGGAACACAAGGAATGCAGGCCGCATACAACCGGCCTAGATAATAATCTATGGGGGAGGCCTATGTTCAGCAGTAGACGTCCTATGGCTGAGATAAGTAAAATCGGAGAATAATAGAACCCATATTAAGCATTAACGATGTATTTTTGTAATTATTATGCGAAACACTATTGATGTTATACAAGCCTAACTTTATGGTTCAAGTGTTCGAAACAATCAAAGGGCATTTCTCGAATCCTTACATATGCAGCGACAGCTTGGCGCTGAAGGCTGCTTACGTAATATATTATTGGTGCTTATGTTGCCAACTTATCGATACCCGCTGGGTTGTATAATGTGATATCCTTTACCAAGCCCGGCTGGTTAATCTCTATTTTACCTAGTCACGATCGAGTCATGCGCAACCCACAAAACCCATGCCAGCCGTAATTGGCAATTAGGAACTTGTTATACTTTCAAAACGGAAAACCTTCGTAGGTACCGTGAGGCAGTTGTTCAATCGTAAAGCGAGTCAACTGATACTCATAGCTAGCTATAAAATCATTCAAACTCAAAATCAAATATATTTATTCAAATATGCCTTAAAAAGACAATTACCTACTTGTGCACGTTAAATAAAATACATTAACATACATTGCTATTGATGACTCGTTGACGGTGGAATAACTGCCTTATTAATTACGTTACTTCCAAAATGAACCCTTTCTACTGTAATGTTTGATGCGGGTTTTCAAACGGAAGAAAACCCGTATGTAACAACTGAGAAGTTAACAGATTAAAACAATGAAAAATGAACATTGATAAAACAATGAAAACGAAATGTCATCTGCAAACATTGAAAATATCATACATGGGATGAGTGCTGCCTGGCAGAGATTGCTCTACAATAGGCGGCCTTATCGCTAGATAAGGCCGCCTATTGTTACAATAGTAATTATGAATGGTTATTAGTTTTAAAATTTTCTTGTTTGTGGTGTACCAATAAAGTGTTTATCTATCTATCTATAGACGACACGAAATTATTTTAGAATACATCCAAAACATACCGTTGTCAAAATTTTCGTATTGAGTCGAGATGACTACCAACTTGATATCAGCACACACAAATAGGTAGTTAAAAACGACATTGCTTTTTACCTAAGTACCTTAGACTAACGGTTAAATTATAGAGCAATATTTTACTCGTATGCATGTGGCTGTCTGAATAAACTTCTGATGCTCAAAAACTAACACTCTTGCATAACATTTGCAGGATAAATTAAATCTGTAAAATATTAGAAACAGATATAGGAGTATAAAACAATAAGTACAAATAAACTGGGTCGTCAGTCGTCAGTCGTCCGGCGTAACAGGCGGTCAATCATTCAAGCCGAGGGTTAGCGACATCCAATTACTACTATATTATGTATAGATGACGCGTGCGCCGCTCCCTGCGACGTACTGTCGCCCTCTTGACGTCAAGGACGTCGCTAATGAGCGCCCGCGAAAAACAACTCCAAGGAAACCCCACTTGCACGCGCTAAGTAAACACTTATGACCCTCATTCCCTTGCTTTATGCCGCAGCGATTACGAATAAAAAATACGCTCTACTTCAAAATGATGTCTGGCTTGTGTTTAATGTTTAGTTGACTTTCCTTGGCGTAGTTTACCCAGTCGTTTTACAGCGATGTCTAAGTTAAAAACAATGTCACGTCAGGTACGAAGCCTCAAAGGTTTCTACATACTCAATGCTTTCAAATGGGAAATAATGAATTGCTCGGCATATATATAGAAGCTAGGGATAGAAAGTATGAATAGCAAAAGCTATAAAATTGTCTCCACGCATAGACTACACAAACATATCGCAACGTCACGGAATCAACTACGATTACGAAAAACTTTTGTAAACATTGGGCACAGAGTCACAGACAACTCTACCTATAAAAGACCCCGCTTTCATGAATTGAAATATGAAAACAAAATCGTCAATTAGGAGCCAAGCTCGTGGTGTTTATTATCACCAGTTTATTATTAGATCGTTCAGACTTCAAACATGTTATAGTTTATGTCATATCATGCGAAAACATTAAATTTCATGAAAAACGAAAATGCGTGGAGCCAGCGACTATGCCGTAACACTACATACGCTTACCCGTCTAAAGCGGTCGTCTTTTAAGTTGTCTATGACATTGCTAGAATTCATGGGTTCTCGAAGCGAGTTACGAATAAAACCATGTGAGCTAAACACGCCATGGAAGTCATAAGTACTACGTAAAACAGGAATGAGCTCTATCTGTGCATCTTGCAGTTTATATAAAGAAAATAAAACCTTATGCTATGGTCGTGTCTTGTTGCGCGCAAAATAAAAATGAAGCCGAGACCACTGAACGCTGTGTCTATTCTAACAGTGTCTTAGAGTTGCCAGAGTTAAGTTGATTTCAATCCTTTGTTTGTAGAAAAATATGCAATTGATGTAATTTAATGAAGTAAAAACATTTACTTTTAAAATGTTTCTATATATAAATAATAATTTATTACCGACATGTTAAAGCAATATTATTTGTTGCTACGTATAAAGCCTTATTAACGCAAACATTTTGCAATTGGCGTACAGGTTTTCTTTTATTTGTATGAAATACGGACACCTGACCTGACAACCCCACATGAAATCGCCGACTCGGACGTTAATGGCGGAGTGTTTTTTGATTTCGTGCTATTTTTGAAGAATATTAGTTAAAATGGGGAGTATTATTCTGATTGTGGTTAATCTTTTCACAGGTAATAGTTTTAAATATAATTTGTTATTGAAGAAATACGGTGACCATGCATGACTATCCAATCACAGTCCTAGTTCAAGAACAAATAACTTAAATACCTATGCATTTTTTATTCCTTTGTCTATTAAAATAACTTTGTTTCAATTGCAGATTTCCTAAAGATCCTAATGTTAGGGAAATATGGACAATTGTCCTTAAATATGTAATTGTCCTTAAATCATATTTCAATATAGTCACCATCGCCAGAGAGGGATAAGAAGTACAGTTACTGAGCTCTCGTTCGGGTTCAATTTTGCGAGAACAGCTCATTCCTGTTGTACGTAGTACTTATTACTTCCATGAAACACGCATATTGATTGCTCATCGCTCTCTATCTGTCAAGTTTATCTGTCTACTCGATAAGCCACTTGGGTTGACTTTTCACGCGGTTTTCTTTTATTTCTGCTTGGATATCTACCTGTATTGATTTTACGAGTGCCTACGTTCGATGGCAATGAACCACTTTATAAGTGCTTTTGGGAAGTGGGCACGCATATGAATACGTACTCTACCTCTAGATAGAGAATCATTTTCTTCATCTGTTTGCTTCATAGTGCTTCATTGACTGACTTGATGTGTTAGATCCCTAAACTTACCAGTATTTAAGACAACGTATGTTGGTTTATGAACAGCATTCTGTTCAAATATTTATTATGTTCTCTAGATATACACTGTGAGAGACAAAGACATAATAAGTTAAATATTTTAAAAACTCACATACTTATCATGAACCACCCATAAGGATGTGAATGTGACTGACCTGTGTTATGGGGCGTAATATAATATAATAATAATTCGGCTGAATATACGGCCACCCAGCTATCAAGGATTAATTTACGGCCTAGCGTGCACTTGCGTTAACCGTACGTGCGTTTATTCTACCGTACGGTCTTTGCGACTTTATTTTGCCGCAATGCGCGCACTTCTATGACACTCCATACTTCACAGAATATGTTTGCGGTTAACGCAAAGCAACGCAATGCAAGTCAGTGCGCGCTAGGCCTAATTAATTGTTGTAAGCCCTAATATGGCTCGCTTAGTCTTAAATACTCTACAACACGTGTGGCAGTAGAGTTAGAGATTAGAGATTAAAGATAGAGATTAGATTAGAGATCCAGACCCAACCACAAACAATGGAGTGGATATTTATTTATATCTGTGTATTTTCATTTTGTATGCGTGACGTTTAACTTTAAGAGGGTGGGGTCCTTATGCCGGTTACCCCACGGCAACATACATAAAAATACTTGTTATTGAGGTTTAGGTATAACATTGTTCGGTTTCGCTTCACTTATATGGAAAACTCATTATCTCTTACTGGCGTACCGAGAGTCAGCCAGTTATAATTAAGAATGTTACATTAGGTACTCTCCTTAACACTGGTCAGTACCCACCCTAAAGTATTCTAATGTTACTCCTCACCTTATGGAAAATGACCAGCAAATCGTCGAGTTTTCCGTGCAAGTCGCCGCAAACAGTAATTTGGCTCGAAATGGAAGTGGTGGCGACGTTGATATTGGGCAATCTCTTGAGCATTTGGGTCGCATCCTTTAGGATTTGAGCCACGTGTTTTGCGTGCAGACGATGCTGTGGCAGAAGATAAACCTTTAATAAGAACTTTATGTTTAAAATGGTCCTATGTCTTATTTAACACAACATTTGCATACATTCACGCCTTTTTTCCCGAAGGGTTAGGCAGAGGTGTACCCAGGACTCAGTCCCATAGTAGATACACCCACATTTCGCCAGTATGTTATTGGTCCCATGTAATAGGGGGCGAGCCTATTGCCATCTACCGGGCACAGTTCCAGACTCCAGGCAGTTATTGAGATAATTCCTAATGGAAAAATCCAATATTTAACACTTTGCCTGACTCGGAGATCGAACCCGGGACCTCTTGATTGGCAGTCGAGCATGCGACCACTACGCCACCGAGGCAGTCAACATTTGGCAGTCAGTTGGCAGTCAACATCATTTGCAGTTTCACTCAATACTCTAAGCAGCTTTACTTCTAAAACCTTATTAACAGGAATCTGTAGCTCTCTATCTAAAATTTTCAGACAACAACTTGTAACAAAAAAGACAACTAACAAAAGACAATTTCAATTACTCGTTAATTAAATTTAATAAGATATCCTACTTCCTATTAATTGAATCGATTAAATAAGAAGGGGAACATGTCAGGTTTTTTCACATATTATGGCAATTTCGATAGTATTCGATTCTTTAAGGCAAGACTATTGAAACAGTTAAGAAACGGAATGTGTCAGTACATTCGTTTGAACATTTATGCAGTTGAGTAAGAAAGGGAACAAGTCAATCATTTTTAATATATTATTACACAAATCAGCCACTCTTATGACACCAAAAAAAAACATTCTAAAGTATGTATTTTAATCCGATTTAACTTAAACAAACAAAAATATATAATTAATATTTTTAGATACCAGTTTTACGTGTCTTCTGAAAAGTTAGGACAACGTGACATGTGCCCCTTCTCATTTAAAAGATTTAATTATTAAAAATGTGATAATAGGTGAGGATGGATGGATGGCTGTTTGTTACTCTTTCACGCCAAAAGTACTAAACCGATTGTGCTGTAATTAGTTATGTAGATAGTTTAGACGTAGTTAAAGTAGTATCTTCCGATAATAAGTTAATAAACATCCCTACGTCCCTATTAATACGTTTGAACAGCCTATGGCATCTATACAAAATAAGTTCTCGACATACGTATTATAATATGAATAAATAAATAAATACCTAGCTCATTCGAACTCTGTAAATGAAAACACGTTCACAAATAACATACTTAATGAAAGTAAATCGAGTCAATAATACTCGTACATCATAACCCAATATTCGAGGTGACCGGATATCGCAAAGGGATACAAACATAGAAATAGAAATAACAAGGTACTAGAAGTCACATTTTTTTTTATGATAGTGAGTGACAAAACGAGCAAATCAGGTGCCTGATGGTAAGCATCATGATTGCCCATATCAGACTCAGTGCCACCCAGTATTATAAAACTCAAATTCGCGGCACTGCGCCTGTCACCCTGAGATATGAGTTGTTGAATCTCATCATGCCCAGTAATTTCGCTGGTAACATTGCCCTTCATACCGGAAGACAGTAATGTTTACACATTACTGCTTGGCGGATGAATAACTGGCAAAGGTATGGTACTTCCCCAGGCGGCCTATTGCAAAGGTAGGTAGGCCTACCACTACAAACATGGCCGCTTAACCTTTTCGTCGCTACAGGTGAATCGTAAGTCAACTTTAGCTACGTTCGTATGTGTAAGATCTAATCACGACAATTCATTGTGGGGCGCCGCTCGGTCCTGCCTTTGAATATGCGTATGTAGTTGTGAAAGAAAGGTGGTGACTTGCGTTTTTTATGTATTTGTTAACTTTTGATATTTCTATTACCTTGTTATTAAGAATTCTATGGATACAAACCTTTTTCTTCCTAAACGCTTCGATCAGCAGGTCGATATCCTTCCTCTGTAATGGGAACTCGATATCGGGGCCGCGAGAAGGTTTCGGAGGCGCTGTCTCGTCGACGCCTCCTCCTTCGTCCGACTCCTCAGAAAACACTTGCTCCACTGAAAAACAATGTTTGGTATAAGACATGCTGGTATCTAAGTTACACATAGAACATAGAATAGACGATAGAGGTACTTATATACGGGAAGCGTCAAACGCTAGTGCTTCTTTTGTGTCGGTTGTTGCGAGGTTGATATAAACAGGTACAGGGCATATTTTTGTAATATAGTTACTGCTAATTCTTATACAGCAAATGAAACGTCAATATAAAAAATAAAAGCGCCACACAATCACAAAAACAGCACAAAATTAAGTAGAGTTATTCGTACATGAACAAACTGTTCTCGATTTGATTTGATGCTTGGCAAGTTACTGCATAAAATAGTGCAGAGTAGTGGTACCTTTCATTCAGAATTCTGTTTGGATCGTATTGTTATCATAGATCATAGTTATGCCTAATTATATTTAATTAACCCCCAAAAATGTATTTAACTAATTTTGATAAAATTTAGCACTCGGCTTTAGGGAATTGGAATGACATTTACCATAATTAGCTTACTTGTTAAGGTGTCCGGAAAATTTTTTCTAACGATAATTGCAATGAAGTAGACATTCAATTCGAAAAATATGTTAAAAGCGGGGCTAAAACGCATTGTTTTTACGTTCATTTCGTACTACATAAACAATAAAGCCTGATGTCACGTAGCGGGATCTAGCGCTATAATATCCAAGGTTTAAAAGCCCCAAAGGAGTTGTTATGAACGCAATAAAATTCTCAACACATTTTATAGTCGCAAAGATATCTAACAGAATTGCTTACTTGTAGATAGATAATACTTTATTGTACACCACACACAAAGAAAATAACATTACAGGATACAGAAACTAACTGTAGGTTGCGATTGAAATAACATATTCAAAAAAAATTGAAAGTATAACTATGCGGCTGATACTCGTAGCATGTGGTTAGCTCGCATTAGTAGTACTTTTGAAAAAACTATACCATACAAAAACTACATTAATATCATCGATTTAAAGAAAAGGGGAGATAGGGTACGTTCTCCCAGCGCTCACTCAACAACTGGCATGTGCAATTTGAAACAAAGATAGATAGACGTACCTAAGACCGACGTACCTAAGAGCGACGGCGGTAACAATTAACTTTACTGACGTATGTGGACCTAATGGGACCTAATTTGACCTTTCCATTTTCGAGAAGTCTGTACCTCATCTCCCCTTTTCGTTAAATCAATGATTAATATAGAAGATATTGTACTGAAATTTGGTACTTAGTTAATAGATAAAACCTACTTTTCGGAGGTATGTCCCACTAATGTCATTCTGGCTTTCATATTGCTGATGACTTACTTATTGAAATTCAGTCCATAACTACCTATCTGCATTTATTTTTCGAATTTTCAAGTCGATTTTGTAGGGAACACTGCACTTCATTAACTTTACGTGCCAGCAATATAAATCATCAATTTTCAATTAAAATCGATAATTTATTTCAATTGCAAATGAGAGGTTTTTAAACCGAAACGCTCCTTTGTTAATGGATGTAGTTCAGCGGAATTATGGGGAAATTTACACCCACGCTCCACTATAAATAAATACGTGACTAACTTCTGCTATTTCATATTCACGAGACTATTAAAGGTGCAATTGGACGGCCGCTTCATGCAGCAATTACAAGTGACAAATGGTTCCGCATGGTCCTTGATCATAGAAACCAGGCGTTAGTAGCAATAGCTAAATCTTTCTGTTACCGAATGTCACCTCAAATTTGATCTTGAACAGAATCACGGATTTCAGTCTAATGTCATTTCAATCCACGAATAGCCAAGACCTAGTTTTATATTGGGTACACATTAGCAGTGGGAAAAGGTCACTGCAGTTAAAGTAACCCCTTCTATAATTTTTTAAGGATAAGTCTTCCTACACTCTGTCCACGATCAATACATATGAATGCGGCTGGACATGGACTTAAAGTTCCATTATAATAAATAGCTTCCAAAACGCCCTAGCACATAGATATTTAGCCACTCAGAAATATTTATAATCACAAATATTAATGTTTTATTCCATAAAGCATAGAGTATGTCTATTTTATTAACTAAGAAACACTTTATAACACTCCACCTACTAAAAACATCCTACGGCTTATTCCAAGAACAAAGAAATTTCAGCTTAATCGATAAGTGATTACGTTGGCTTTCGCGATTGTTGCTTACACACAGTTAATTTGATTGTTCACGTGATAAAATCTTTTAAAATTTGTTTAATTTAACAGTTACTTTTTATGTAGTTTTGGAGTGAATAGGTTGCATACCCAATTTCAACCAAACTTATATTAGTAGCATTGTGGTAACCCTACGTTTACTGCAGTTATTTGAGCGAGTGACATGTGGAAAGATACCGCAACGTTGCGTGTTTACGTTGTTATGTTGGTGTTAAACTGAAAAACGGAAATGCTCCGGACATGACATAATGTAACCGAGGAAGCTTCGTTTTATGCGTCGCCTCGGGAACCCACTTCCAGTAATAAAACATGTGTTTTAGAGCATGCAATGCACTAATGTTTTTACTGACAACTACATTATACTATGTAGGTTTGAACGAAATGTATCTGCAAATTGTATGACAAAATGGGGCTTAAATACGCTGAAATTATTAATTATCGTAACCAATGTTAATGCAGCTGAGCCGAAACGTTGAGGTGAATAAATAATAAATATTTTGAGCGCGTTTAAACCTCGTTATGGCTAAAATATGTGTTCGAATCGCGAAGCTCTCTCATTACTCTAAGTAGGTAACTTAGAGTAAAATATATTTTAAAAATAAAGCACCTTTGAATTATTAATACTTTGTACCTACCTATTGTTCACAGAATTGTATTTAAAATTTGGACCAGCATCAAATGGCTGTTTGTCGCATTTACAGCCAATAGCCAATACGAACACTGCTATGTGCTCATTACACAGGAATTGACGGACTCGAGATCACTACAAGCGATTAGATTTATTCATAACTTAACTTTCAATTTCCAACTCGACTGTACCTACCATACGCTTCTTGATTAATACGTTGTGAGTTGTGTATATGTAAATAAACGATTATAAAATTCATCTATTAACAAAAGAAACGGATATTCCAGTCCTATTAATAGTAATAGTAATATAGAGGCAGCTCTATTTATAAGCCACTTATACACAGTCATAATATCAGTATATAAATCATCATAAGTATTTAAGATAATGTTTTTCTGTGTCTATTTTCATAATATTTTTCGTATTTTTAATATTATTCGATTTCATCGAAACAGTGGAATAAATCAGATTATTTTCTTAATCAAAAATATTATGAATTTGGTACCCGCAGTTGCGTTGATAATATTAAACGTGACAGTACTTTAACAACTGTTTCTTTGGTTATTATAGTTCATTTATAAAGATAACAGCATATTCTGAATTTTCACTCATCTCAAATAACAAACTACTTCAATTTGCAGTAAAAGTTTTGCCAAGTATAACTTCAGAAGAACAAATGAACACTGACAGTTCGCGAGTTAACGTCAGCTGAAATAAAAATAGCTGTTTATAAACGCCGTACCTTGTAACATCCGGTAGCGTTTCAGTTTCAGTCGATAAATTGAGTCCAATTCGGATAAATTATAGAATATGTTTGTAGATTTTATTTTTTGTTAATATATAGTAGTAAATGTTTATACGTAGCCATTTAGTCTTAGAGCCACAGCACACGGCGTTTTTTATCATCGCCGATGACGAGCGTTTCACGAACGCGCGCCGCAGTTCAAAAAATAGTATTGGATTGCGTTCCATTTGCGTTTGAATAGCGAATACGCGCTGCATCTGCGCGTTGTCTAACTTTGCAAATGCCGAGTGGCTCTCAGCCTTTAATTTGGCTTAATTGTGATGACAAATATTACGAGGTGTGGTGACACAAAAAAGTGTAATGAAGTTCGCTTAGCTGTAATCTATTTATTCTATTTGGGAAAGCCGTATCTCTATTACTTTTTTGAACTAAATAACGCTAATCTTTATTTATAGATCATTATTTATAGGTTTTTATGTAAAAACATTTTTATCTCTCAAATATGCAAAATTAATACTTAATAATTTTCCTTAGCTGAAAGCATATTAAAATGAAACCCAAGCTTTGTCCTGAATTAAGCAATTAAGGTGTCGTTTCATTCCTGTCGAAAGGTCAAGGGGAAGTGACTCACGGATGGATGCTGTTCTCGAGGTCCTCTCGGAGGAGGGTCGCCCACTGGTGTCACGCATGTGGCTTAGAAGCGCATTGAAAAAGTTGTACAGCTGTAACAAAAATTAACATTTAGTAAACTTATTGACAGACAGGAGTGTGATATAATATCGGTATTATAAAGTTTATGTATTATTAGTGTTTTTGCATTACTCTATAAGGCGGCGGCTCTAATTTTTACACACCTACATGTCTACCATCACGGAAATTTTTATATGAAAAGGCTGTTTTATCTTTTATTTTAGGTTGTTATCATAAAAAAGTGGTTACAAATGATACAATGACCACTTTATGATGCTTACTGATTATCATTAACATTGAATATTTTTATCAAATGAATACGTCAGCGCTATGTGGGTGTATCGTCGATGATGTAAAATTGCGACTCACGAGGAATTTCAACCCTAAGGCAATCGATCCGTCAAAAATTCAGGATCTATAAATATTTTCATGAATGGTCTCTATTTCACCTTATCTATGTCAGTGTATTATTTTCGGGTGTTAAGGTGTTAATCTCAGTGGGTTTAACGTTTTACCATGCGTGCAATAATTGCGCATGCACATGACCAGTCAGTGATTGCTCAGGGCAAACTCGTTTCACGTTGCACCAATTATGCTTAGACTAGTTGTGCGGTTCAACACAAACACAATCGAACGAATCGAAGCCCATAAATATCTAATAATGCAGTCAACGTGACGTGGCAACTAGGAAAAGCATTAATATACTCTCAGCTATGGATGCATTCGTTTACCTACCAATATGTGCACGTATAATAAGGCTATCAACTATACACGCGAAAAGATATGACACCATTTTCATTTTGCTCAAAATTGATTATATATAAACTTTCACGAGAAATAACTGCTATCTACTACCTCAACAAATATAAGTTCAAAAAATACGCTAATCGGTAAAGCAGAAAATGATCCAATATTGAAGTATAAATGAAGGCTTAGGCGCAGAATGGCCAATTAGCAAAATGGCATACGAGTCTTAAAAGGAGATTAAACACTCATTAGTCGCTAACTTCAAATGACCGACACGTTATCCCCTAGGATAGGTAATATGTATTCGAATATGATGAAAGATTAGATAACTAATTCAGTCAAGGCTGCCTTTCCATCAGGGACGTGCTAAGCTGAGGATGAGTTTGTAACCAACCAGATATGATACCAATCAAAATATTTTCTTCTAATAGATTATTCATAGATTATAGTCACACAGATACACAGCTATTATATTCAGCTGTGACAGAATCGGTCAGCCTGTATTCTGAATTGCCTCTATAAAGAGGTCAGGTTTTCCCGTCTAATAGCGTAATTTTATCTGACATTCAGCTTAATAGCGATAAGCTCGTATATCAAGCAATGAGATAATAAGCTTATGAAACCTTCACTCACAGAATATAAACTTCTATCGGTGCATGGATAGGCTTTACAAATTAGCACTCAAGAAAACATGTTACTGGTACTTAATACCAGGTTATACTACATTAATTTGTTATAATTTTTTATCTCTTTCGATATAATAAACAACATAGAGTGCAATTCATGCCGAGGCTAAAGGCATTCGGAATCGAGAGACATGAATAACTTATGTAGCTATGTATATAAAATGTTTTAAAAGGAATACATTCCATACGATGAAAATATCAATGCCAACTAATAATTTTATCATAAGAGATCGAGTAAAGAAATATCCCATTATGGAAATGCCTTATTTGTTATTCATATCCGAAACTGATAAAGATCACATTATTCAGATTGGAAATCTCATGATATTTCCAATATTCCTAGTTTAGAGAGAGAACGTTCTACATGCTTGCCGCAACGAGTACGAATAATGGTCACATAATATATACAATTTGGATCTCTGCCACGGACCAGAAATACCGCTGTTAATTTAATTGTTAGTCTTGCAATTACGCCCGTAACCTTACAACATTTTATCAGATTTACAGACTTCTCGTGCTATCACGACTACACCTAGACTCTAGACATTAAATGACAACAATTTTAATGTACTTACTGTAATATTTCTCGAATTACATTGCTTTTTAATCGACGCTAAAATATAAATTAAAACTTTGGAGGCAGTAACTCGTTCCCGTTGGGATAGGTCATAGTAGGCAAAAACTATTTTCTTTCCAATGGCTACGATCCTGAATTACGGCTTTTTCCTCTTCCACTTTTATCACTCACATTCTTCATACAGGCTCGTCGGTTGTGGGTACTTTTGAACTGGCCTTTCCTACAATTATGTACTATTACTTATTTAGAGTACGACGCCGACTGAAGGTATAAAAATCTTCTTATTATTTCCTTTCCATACGTTTTCCTACATGAGCTCGTTTCCACAACTTGTATTAGCCCAAGCTAATCTTAAGATTAACAGTTATCTTATTTTGTGTCCTCTGAAAGGTGTACAATGAACCTTTAATCTTTGTAAGTTAATATTTAAATTTTAGAATAAATTGTGTTTAATATGACAAACAATTTTCTGGATAATCCGAAGCGATGTCGTTGGTTGGCGGTGCGTGGCTTTGTGTGCACAAGCACAAGTGAACACAATGAGTCAATGGAAGCGACACCCGCCCTCACAACTAGATTGCTTTACCTCACCTCGAATCTGACTCAATTTACTATGACATTATTGCGAATATTAAGTATGTAACATAAGAGACAATTTAATTGTTGCCTTAAATATTAAAACATGTGTATCCAGAATCACTTGCCGTCTGCCTTATTGAATGTGATTTTTGTGTAAATCGTAATTATTTTGCATGATATTGGCAAATTATTCGTGACCAATATCCGTATGAGTACACGCTATTAAGTATTATTAAAAAAAATTGTAATGATACGAAATACCCCTGTACCGCATATCAAAAACTGCTCAATCGTCGTTTCAATGTATTTAAAATTAACTTAAATAACCCAACAAATACAACATACCACGATATACCTTTTACAATGTCGGAAAAAGCCAACACCAACTATAAATTGAATTTTAGGACGACCGCCACATTTGTGGAAGGAAATTTAATTTGTTCCTTTATCTACGCTTGTAATTTCAATTTGAGAACAGCTTTTAATTTTGCTACGAAATTACTTGTACAAACTTGAAATTCTAAAGTCTATCCAATTTTACCGCTTACATTTGATTTTATTTGTTCTACCTATTGGGGTTAGAAAGGTAATTTGGGGTTATATAATATTATTAAATACTTGCCTACCTATTAAAAAACATAAAAATACATTCACGCCTTTTTACCGAAGGGGTAGGCAGAGTCAGTCCCATAGTAGATACACCCACATTTCGCCAGTATGTTATTGGTCTCATGTAATAGGGGGCGAGCCTATTGCCATTAACCGGGCACATTTCCAGACTCCAGGCAGTTATTGAGATAATTCCTAATGGAAAAATCCAATATTAACACTATGCCTGACCGGGGGATCGAACCTCTTGATTGGCAGTCGAGCATGCGCCCACTACGCCACCGAGGCAGTCCCTATAGCTATTATACCTTACCTATTATTAACTTAATATGAGTAAATATCTATATAATATGATGTCAGTTTAGTTAATCTTAGGCTAGAACCAGTGGTATGATAGAATCCAGTGAATGGATGAAGTTGAAGACCTACTTCAAACTTTGTAACTATGAAATTGCTAAATAAAAATAAATTGCGACATATTCGAATAAAAATAAGAATCTACCAAAACTAATATGGAACTGAGATTTGAGATTCATTGTCAATGGTGTATCTCGGAAAATTTTATTACAAAACATATTGATACAATCCACACAATAGCTGAGAAGCAGAGTCCGTTGATAAGTCAGGGGCAGTTAATTCCCTGAGCATAGGCCTTTGGAGTCTCTATACGATCTGTAATCGTATTACAAGAAGGATAAACTATGCTTACTCAGAACCAAACAAATATATAAGCTTTCTGAAGAAAGTTACGCCGGGCCGCGCCGACTCGCTGGTCTCAAATGGCAAGCAATTATTTTCAGCTTCGAAATAAAATGTTGTGTAGACGTGAAAAGTTTGTTTGTCGCTGCTATCTTGAGAGCTTTATAGAATCCGCTATGAAATTCTTAATACCAAGTTTGTGGTGTTATTAACTGAGTTAGCTGTAAAAGGTGTAATAAAAAGAAGAACTTATGTACGAGTTTATGAACTTTCTACAGTAGAAACTCGATTAACCTAACGTTAAGATTTTGGCTGGATGGTAAACTAAGACCAAGTTCGTTCTTTGTATCGACGATTACTATAACGTGATGACTATATTATACTCGTTTGCACTTACGAAATGTTTTAACACAATAACAAACTATGATAATTTCTAGAAAATATAGGAGGAGAGTAATGTAAGTTAAGTACATTCGTTGTTTGTCAAGTCAAGAAGGGGTAGGCAGAGGTGTACCCAGGACTCAGTCCCATAATAGGTACACCCACGTTTCGCCAGTACGTTATTGGGCCCAAGTCATAAGGGGCGAGCCTATTGCCATCTACCAGGCACATTTCCAGAATACAGACAGTTATTGAAATAATTTGTGTTTTATGTTGGTTACGTCAAAACTACTGAACTTAGAAGGCAGTTTGGAATGTAGATAGCTTAGACCCTAGAAAAACACATGGAGGAACCTGAAACTGCGGTACCATAAATTCATCGTATTAATTCCTACCTTTACTTGATCCTGTTCCCCAGCGTACTCGATGTTCTGGAAAATGGTCCAGGTGTATCGCCGGCGCACTTCCATGCGCGCCAAGTACCGTCTGTACCATTGCTGGATTAGAATGGCTGCTTTCATCGCTGAAAATAGAACTTACCTTTAACAAAAGCACAATAATACCTGCGTATAGACTATTCGTATAGTCAAGATAGTAAGGCGTTAAATCTCTATCACACAATTTCATATAAAATCACGCTGCACTTCATTTATGACGAATTATGAGCTAGAAAATTATCTCGGTACTAGCTTTTTTTTTTGACAGCCTCGTTGGCGCAGACTGTAGTAACGCTGCTTTCTGTTCCGCAGGCCCCGGGTTCGATCCCCGGCCAGGTCAAACATTTGTGTGCATGAACATGTCTGTTTGATCTGTGTCTGGGTGTTATAAGCGTATATAAGTATGCATATCAGTCATCTGGTTACCATAGTACAGGCTTCTAGCCTAGTTTGGAACCAGATGACCGTGTGTGGAAGTTGTCCCATATTATTATTATTATTATTATTATATATTATATATTATTAAGCTCGAGTCGGAGAACAGACTATAAGAAACTTAAACCTGATGGAATAAAGTTCAAGTAATCTAGTATTAGTTAATTTGCGATGCTAATTAAATAAGCCTATACTCGGATGGGGCTCACTTCGTGCAGAATTCCTGTGGCCGCCTTCCAGCACCACCATCTGAGCAACACTCACTGTGATATTGTTTTACTGCATTTTTTTATCGTTAAATGAATGTAAAACCTAATAAACTTGAATTTACGAATATACAACGTGTTACAAAAAGGTTTAGTAATACTAAACAGGGACCCGTCAACCTTAACCACCTAGAAAAGAAAAAAATTAAATTTATTTTGAAAGTTGTTCAGTTTGACTGGTAGATACAACCCATAATTTACTACACCTGTGATACACATTATATTATAAAACATCCTAATCAACACACAGTCCATAACATAGTGTAGATAAACAAAATTCGCACCTACTGTAAATTAATACCAATTCAAATAAAAGTTAGACGCAGTTCTGCAGAGCCACGCTAGTTTGTTTTAGTTACGTACGTTGGGGTGGATCAACGGAACATTCACAAACTTATTCAACAGTTACTGTAACAAAATAATTAGATTAGGAAGAGGTACTACAAGCTGCGGGTAACTCGTGTACTTAATATAACATGTAATGAATACGTCACAACTCCAAAGAAGAATATAATGTTCCTCATATTATATTCGCAAATGAGAATTTTATATGATGCCTAAGCGCGATTAGACTTAAGTGCCTCCCTGGGTTTAATATTTCGAGTCGTCTACTCGTACGTCTCTGGGTTGTTCCGGGACTAATAATTCGACATGATGAGCGCAATTTTAACTTTGGATATATGTATTTGGGGTAACTGCTACTAATTAAATGCGTACAACACCTATTAAGATTTTAACACGATCCAATGAAAAATTTACCAAATCGTGGTCAACTATGGGACTGAGTCCTGGGTAACCTCTGCCTACTCCTTCGGGAAAAAGACGTGGTTGTATGTTATGTTATATATGTATATGAGTAACTAACTCAAACCAACCTCAAAAACACACTTAAATCATTATACGAGTAAGCGTGAACAAACGTTATTTTTAGTTTAAATAACCAATTCCTTCCTTAGTACTTAGTACTTAGTATATTTTCAAAGCTGTAAGGATTGATGTAAGGTCATCCCGGAAAGTATAAATAAAAATTAATCGATGATGCAGCTAGAAACATACTTACATTAAATATAATATTGAAAGAACCAATAAATAGAAAATTATTAATTATCCGCAGAAGAAATTATTATGCGTGATTTGAGTCTAAAATATGGTTGGACAATAAATATTTTAATTATTGACCTAATTAGGGGCAACAGAACGAGCTTAAAGTAATTATGTGCCCAATCACATTTAATTATATGGTTGCGTTCTAGTTCCATTTTATGACAACGACAAAGCTATAAAGCAACTGGATACGACATACTGAAAGCTTAAAATGTAGGTCACAGATAGAATATAATAAGACCGTACTTAGTAATTATGTTAGCCATTATCGCTCGATCTAATCGCAGCATTATATACAGATAATAGCATATAGTTTATCAAGTACTTACAACTTAGTATAATTTATAATATTGAAAATGGGCTAACTACTTAATAACAATCCTGTGCTGTACTTTAAACATGTTGCAGTTATTTTTTCAGTTTGTAGTTTGCAGTTTTTGTTGTGAGGGCCAGCTGCAGATATAGAAACTACCTTTATACCACAAAAACGTGCGATTTGTGCCATCTAAGATGCGTCCACGTGAATTCACTAGGGAATTATTTGGAGAAATAAACATACTGACTCTACCATCCTTATTCATTTATGAGAACATCATGTATGTGCGTAAAAATTTACAATAAACATAAATTAAATAGTGACCTCCATAATTTTAATACTAAGAATAAAGACAAAACAGCTATACCTAGCTTTAGATTATCTAAAACAAATAAAATATAATTCTTAGGAAATAAGTGTAAGTTTCTATAATAAAATCCCAAAAGAGATAACGGGGCTCTCAGAGGCTAAATTCAAAACCTATATAAAATCTACTTTACTAAAGAAGGTTTATTATAAAGTAAATCAGCACATAGAGAACAAAGATGCTTAGAAACCTCCGCATAGCCACCACGCGGCACCTTCCAAACGAACGAATGTAACCAAATCAAATATTGTAAAACAATCAGTTGAAAAAATTAAACCCTACAAGTTTCTTGTGCGTTCTTCTTGTAAAGGTATCTTTCCGAACGCACGGTACACTCATTACTGTTTATCTTCATTGACGTATAAAAGTGTCAGATTATAAGCTATTTGTATAAATCTTTTTGACTTTGACTTTTACATTATCAACATGTTACATAACAACTTATTAGGTACGACTTATAAAAGCGGCCATACGAAATCATACTTCATACTCATATCTTGTAAAAAATAGCTTGATACGTGACAGCTGAACGATTTTTTTGGTCATATATCCGTTAATTAAGTATATTTCAATCGTGTAGCCTTTGATTTAAAAGTATTTTTTTTTATGTTAGTGTGTGACAAGACGAGCAAATCAGGTGTCTGCTGGTAAGCATCATGATTGCCCGTATCAGACCCAATGCCACCCAGTGTTATAAAATTGAAAATCTGCGCGGCACTGCACTGCGCCTGTCACCCTGAGATATGAGTTGTTGAATCTCCTCATGCCCAGTAATTTCGCTGGTAACATTGCCCTTCATACCGGAACACAGTAATGTTTGCACATTACTGCTTGGTGGATGAATAACTGGCAAAGGTGTGGTACTTCCCCAGACGGCCCCCTGCAAAAGAGGCCTACCACTACAAAATGAGTAGTATGAGTAAAAGCGTAACATTTCAATCACATAAATACGATAATCTTTTAGGGAGATTTTCAAAGTTCATCAAAGAAATAGCCAGCCATAGCCAGCTAATTCTGTAATTGGATTGGGGCGACCTTTTATTAAAATGTTCTGAGGCAATGCATATTTTGTTCTCGGCTTCGGTGCCATGTTTCTAAAAGGTTCAGAAATTTTTCTTTTACATCTGTATTCGTTGGATTGTTCAAACAAGAAATTTAGGTATTTTAGTTACCTAAACCTTACGGTCCTTACGGTCTAAAGCGAAAGCTTAAAATTCTTAAGGAATTTATAGGCAAATATTTTTTTCGTAAAAAGCTGCCTGAGTTTTCAAAGAGTTTTTTCCGACATCGGCCACAAAAGATTATTAGAGATATACCTTCGTCGTCTGGTGCTTGCGTTCGTGGGTTAACATAAGCCGATATAAACCTACAGTTATTGGGCAGCAAGTGGACCTAAACAAAACAAAAAGTTTCGAGAAAAGCTCTTTACGATAGCCAGAATATATTATAGAGATATATAATAGTTACATAATTCTCCCGTCCTTTCTTTAACTAATAATTAATAAGACCGCTTCTCGGCTACGTAACCGCTGTTTGCATACGGCTGAAACCTTAAATTCTCGGTTAAGCCGCTTGTGTTATTAATAAAAGACAGGATTCCCTACGATCCAATTTACGTAACTTGAAAACAATAGATGGTAGAATCGCTTAGCTAAGTAGGTACTTAGCTAATATACTTAGGTATAAGAATTTGCCTCAAAATTACCGACTTGAAATTTAATAAGAAGAAAGGTAATAAGGATGTATTATATATTGTTTTTTTGTATTTTATTTATTTATTTATCATTTAAGTATTTGTTGTGCGCAAGCTCGACTGTCGATCATGAGGTCCCGGGTTTGATCCCCAGGTCAGACAAAGTGTTGGATTTTTCATTAGGAATTATCTCAATAACTGCCTGGTGTCTGAAACTGTGCCCGGTAGATAAATAAAGGCTCGTGCCCTATGACATGGGACCAATAACATAGTGGCGAAATTTAATTTAGTCTTATTTAGGTACACCCGTACCTACTATTGGACTGAGTCCTGCGGGTACACCTCTGCCCACCCCTTCGGGAAAAAGGCGTGATTGGTTGTTAAGTTATGTTATGTTTATTATATTCTTAGCAACCCTGGCTACTGCTGAGAGAATTGCTAGGAAAAAGAAGAAAATTTATCGTCTATAGTTTACCTTCATTTTACTAATCTAGATAAGTAGGTTATAGTTAGTTGTAGGACTTCAAAATCCAAACTTATCTTTCCTCTTTGCAAGTTTGTAGAGCGTAAAACAGGATTATTTAGCTTCAAAGAAATCCAATGACCCATCTCTATACCTGCCTCACTTCATTTCGATTGCTTTAGAAGGTCTTTAATATACTAAAACCCTTTTTAAAGAAAACATGGACTCACGTGAACATGTGGCAGTGGTAAATTTACTTAATGATTACAGACCGTTAGTACTTTGTGGAATCAATATTTTATGCTCGTATGCGTAATATTACCTATATTAAGTATACGAGCTTAAAATTATGCCATTTAGTTAATTACACAAAAGTGACCTGAGTCTATATTTCAACTTTATTAATTAAAGGCGTTGCGTGATCAATAAAACGAAAAAGACTAGACACGTACAATATTTGTAGTGGTAACACAGTCTGTGTTCCGGTCTGAAGGGCAATATTACCAGCAAAATTACTGGGCATGACGAGTTTCAACAACTAATATCTCTGGGTGACAGGCGCAGCGCAGTGCCGCGCAGAATTTTGAATTTTAAAAAACTGGGTGGCACTGGGTCTGATATGGGCAATCATGATGCCATCAGTCACACTTGGTTTGCTCGTCTTAATATTTTATTTTTTATAGACAAAACGGTCTACTCGTATGAAACCCGTCCGTCAAAATCCCGCCCGTGGGTGAAATTTTTCTTTCCTTATTCGTATTGTATTTGCTCGTCTTGTTTATACTCTCTATTTAAAAATATATATTTATAGTAACTTTAACTTACTGCTTATTTATTGTTAATACTCTAATGGATGGAGCTGATTACCTGTTGTTTTTTTTTTATTAATCGATTCTGACTTTCTACGACGAAGGAGCCTTCCAAACGGGGTAATAAATTTTTCTTGCATCTCAATATAAATTCTCATTTTCCAAGGAAGAGACACTAAAAATTCACAAAGCTCTAATACACTGAGCTAGAAATTATGCCTAAATTAAATAGGTACTTACTGCGCTCCGCCTTTGTCATGCTAACATCGTCTCTCCGCCAAAACTTGAGCAATGGTGCCAGAGACTTCACAGTGCACTTGGTATTGAGAAGCCTCTTTCCTAAGGTCCTGGGCACTTCTTGTTCTATTTCCGAGCTGCGACATGACGACGAGTCGTCTCCCTGAGACCGCGCCCGCCGCCCTCCGCGAAAGCTCACGCATCCGCATCCCTCCGATAAAGAAAACATAGTGGGACTCTTGTCCTTTCTATACTTTTTCTTATCTCTTCGTTTCCCCGTACATCTTGGCTTCGTCTGTCGCAATTTGGGAATGATTACTATCTTAACTTCGCAACGATAGAAAATGGCATTAAATCATTTCCCTCTTGTCTGTGAACAATAGAAAACAAAATATTAATATCTCGCACCCTAAATTATAAAACGCAGATAAACAAGTTCTGAGATTCAGAGAGTATTAACAGCTATAACATTATCTGTTTTAATGTTGTCTTCAGCTATTAATTATCAGTTGCCCTACTTTCAACGTGGTATCAAAAATATGTAATTAATTTTGGTTGGTGGTTTGGTGATAAATATTATTTCTTTCAGGAAAAAGCAATCAAATAATGGGCATTTTATGGCTTCTAGGAGTCATAAAGTGTCAAATATATGGAGCAATCGCTGAGTATGTAAGCAATAATCAGTTCTAGCCCCTCCACTCATTTTATCTGGAATAGTGGCCTCAAATGGCCGATCGTGAAAATTTTCTTTTATTTCGCAGCTGTCGTTAATTATTTTCTTTACACAATAGTCTTGTTTAATAAATTTTGATAAACTTTGTGTCACCGTAGTTCATATGACGAACGAGTACCCAAAGCTCCTTTCTCTCACTCAATACGTAAGAATCCTTAATTTTGTAAAATTATGCCTTACTAACTGTGTCCCGCGGTTCCACCCGCGTAGTCTTTGTTCCCGTGGGAATATCGAGATAAAAGTACTTTTTATGTTATTCCAGGGTCTAAACTATCTATATACCGAATTTCAGCCCAATCGGTTCAGTAGTTTTAGCGTGAAAGAGCAAAAAACATCCATCCATCCATCCTCACAAACTACCGCGCATTTATAATATTAGTAGGATAATATTATAACAGTCATTTATCTTTACAAGGATAAAAGGCTTTTAATATTCAGAAGACTAGACTGTTTTAAATGATAGACATATATTTACATAATAGGTGATTTTTTTTAAATCAGATCACGTACGTTAGAGCAAATAGTATAAAGCTGTTTGTTGCGAATATAAAACGTAGTAATGATAGTACGTGATTCGCTGCAGAAATCTTTGTAGATTGTAAACAGGTACAGTTACAAACAAATCACGTTACTCTGTCAAGCTTTTAATATGATAATCATTTATTATAATAATATTATGATCCTTAATGCCTAAAAATTCGCCGCCTATGGAAACTTCCAATGGAAAAGTATTCCACTAAGATCCACTGAAGGAATAAGTTTTTCTAAACGCTGCTTTCCCTCACGGGAACAATACATACTAATTACTAATTAGCACGAGTAGATAAGTGACACATAAAAAAATGTAGATTTTATAAATTACGCAGCTTTTGTATTTTTTGGGGTTCCGTCCCTCAAACGAAAAAAAGGAACCCTTGTAGGATGGGATCACTTCGTCGTCCGTGTGTCTGTCTGTATGTAAAGAGCTTTTCTAAAAAACGCGTGAAGGTGTCAAATTGAAACTAATATCAACAACTCAACAAATCAAACTGCAAACTTCTAACTCAACGCAATCAAAAGGACGGCCATTTAACCTCATATTTCCTTACTTTCTCTTGGGTACTTCCCGTTGGCCTAGCATCATGATATTTTCAAAAAAAAAGTGATTACTAACATGTTTCCACTAGTTTGCAACTAGATTAATGTTCTTAGAACGTGGTAGGGATTTGTTCAGGTATTTCAAGGTAGGTATTATGGAAACCTACACTTAACTACGTACTTATAGCTCGACACAATAGAGTAGAAACGGAACTAATTTAAAGTGTATGTGTTGATTAAATTGTTTTTACTCTAGTAAGAGACAGTGGCGCCCATTATTTTCCACTCTTTTGTGTCGAACTATACCAAGGTATTTAATTATTTTATTTCAACGATGTTTTCACATATCTATTTTTATCCACATCTACTAAAACCTTAACCTCAAACTCTGCTATTACTAAATATAATTTCCAAGAAGAAAGAGCTGGGATGAGGTTTTCGTAAACAAAGATTATTACCTAATAATGCATGAAACATGTGTGAAAATGTGATGAAAAGTTTCGTCTGGAAACGAATTGCGTATGATCCATTGATATATAAAGAAAAGGGTGCTAGCTTTTCGAAAATGGCAAGCTCAAATTAGGTCCCATTAGGTCCACGTACGTCAGTAAAGTAAGGTCTTACGAGCGAATAATATGGTTGCCTCGGTCGCACTTCGGTCTTAGGTACGTCTTTCTATCTTTGTTGTTCATTACATGTCACTGTGCAAACTGCCCACTGAGCTAATTGCACGTGCCATTTGTTGAGTAAACGCTGGGAGAACGTACCCTATCTCTCCTTTTCTTTATATAAATGGTATGAACGCAAACTGATGTGAACTCTGAAGGTTACCTACGTCTGAGTACATTATGTATGAGTATATTGCATATAAATAAAATATTTATATTCAAACACAAACTAAAAAACATTCATTCAAATAGGTGACACTTTTTCACGTCAATAAAATTAACAGTAATGAGCCTACCGTGCGTTAGAGAAGAAATCTCTACAAGAAGAAACTTTGGGATATTTACAATATTTGGTGCGTTTATTTGGAAGGTGCCGCGTGGTGCCTATGCAGAAGTTTTCAGGCATCTTGACATCTTGGCATCTGATTGACTTTATTATAATTCTTCTTTAGTAAAGTAGATTTTATAAAGGTTTTGAATTTACCATTTAAGGCGCCGAAGTCTACAGTAACAGTTTCATATCGAGGCTATAGAAACATAAAACATTGGGCGCTGTATTCTCGCGGAAATGAAGTGTAAATATCTTAAACGTCTTCGTTTTATGCGACTATTTTCAGATAAGCCTTGAATGTAAACACATAAAAGTGCGCTCGTTAAAGCCCCAACGCCCAGCACTTGGATGAAATAACGGAGTGCCAATTACTCAAATCGTAACTCTTGAATGCCCGACGAAACTTACGTCCGTTTAAATTATGTGCGTAGTCGTTGAAAAACTCAATTTGGATAGCAGACAAAAGACGGTTTGAAAATAAAGGTAGGTATAAAAAGTTTGTTTTTTAAAAACCTATTTATCAGGCGATTGTCACACTCCCCCTCACCATGCAGAATAGTGCAGGAGTGCAAGCAAAAATACGGATGCGGTTTCGGTGTGTTGTACCTACGTGTGTTTTCAATGGGTACTTACTTACGAGCAACGTCACAATACGCAATCCCGCACTTACGCTGTGTATATAGAATTCGATACACACAGCGTTAGTACAGAGGCAAAATTCGATAGAATTTTGGTTTTCACAAGTATTATTCGGCGGCGCTGCCTAGATGCAGTGACTGCAAGTGACGTTTCTATCAGTTGAAAATTATGAACTAAGATTATAAAAGTTAATTTCGTAGCTAGCAATTGCCGAATTTTGATAATACTAAGTACCTACCAAAAAAATCGTGATTTAGATCAATAAAAAAATATTACACATTCCTGTAAATAATAATAAGTAGTTCATTAATTTGAAAACTAACTATTAGTAAGTTGTGTTCTATTTAACAAATTAACTTTTAATTTTGCCTCTATTTCGGTTTGCAAGGACAATTTTCGAAAATGTAGAACCCTATGTCACTCCCACTACTGAGACGAACCTTAAAGCCACATACATAGTTTATATATACATACCTACATACTCTCGAAAAACATAACCCTCATTCTTCGCAGTGGGGTAAAAATATATAATATCGCTATAAAATAATTAGTATAGTTTACTAGAAATAAAGCTGTTTTTTGCTCGTTGCCTACTCACAATTAAATTCAAATTCAAAATGTGTTTCGTGGTTCATGTACGAGTCAAACTGAACAACTTGTAAAAGAAATAATTGCAAGATTGCAAATGGTTCCCATATATTTATAAGTACCCCCTAATCCATGTAACATCTGGTAAAAGGTAGAGTATCATCATTATCATCCCAGTCGAAGGACATCCACTCTAGCAGCATAGGCCTACCCCGTAGATTTCCATCTAGTCAGGTTGTAAGCGGCCTGCATCCAGCGTGTTCCTGCTGTTTTTATTAGATCGTTAGTCCACCTTGTGGCTGGAAGTACTACGCTGCGCTTGCTGCTTTCCATATGGTCTCCATTTTAGAACGTTACAGCCCCACCGGCCATCAGTTCTACGTGCTATGCCCTGCCCAATTTTAACATGCCAATTTTAACATGCTAATCCGCTGGGATTTTGTTCGTCCACGGACCTCCTCATTTATTCTGATAATAGATCTCATAGAGAAATTCTGAGCATAGCCTCCTCCATAGTTCTTTGTACTATGTTTTACTAAGTTAGAGTATTATTATAGATTTTATCAATAAATTATATGCAACCAATGGAAAACTCTATGAAAATCATAATAGATACATAGATGGGATCAGCTGGCATACCATTGCAATAATACCAATAAAATCGTATCTTAAGTTCATTAACAGTTTATCGAGACTTCATTAAGCTTGTTTAAATAAATAGACTTGAAGCCAAGTCTGCGGCGGGAAATTGCGCGGTCGCGCGCGTCTCTGCCTCACCGCGAAACATGAGTCTTATCTTACCTACCCTACCATAAAGTAGTAGAGTGTAACAGTAGAGCTCTATGCCCTATACCGGGCCGTGCGCGTGCGGCGTAGAGTAGGTTAGGCACAATAACATCTGTTAATTTTAACATTAACAAAAGCTTAACTGACCCTCATGGTTAGATCAATGTTACGCGTGGCACCATTTAAGCAAATGTAAAAATAACAGCAATGTAATAATGTTACCCTTAACGTGCAACGCGTAATACTGCTTAACCACAGATATGAGGGTCTGTAAAACATTCGTTAAGTTAGTTGGTACAACTCAGCCTTAAACTTTTAACACAACCTGTAAATAGCACAATACATAACCCTGTCTTCATTAGCGCGCTCTAATTGAATCACTTAAATGCTTAGTGCTTTTAAACTTAATTAGAAGGTACCAACTTAAATACAAAGTGCGGAGCACGAAGCCAAGTAGTAATTTATTCCATTTCATCCGAGTAGGGCGGCAGCTAGACCGCAATAAACTCGACCGCGCGGTCGACTCGCCACCTATATATTTTTATTTTTTTGTGGGGGGCGACTCGAACTCGGGCGTAAAATATTACAGTTAGGATAGAAAATAATGTCATAAAGTTATATTTCATGGTTATAAAACATACTAAATAAATAATACTGATTATTTCTATATTGAAATATAAAATAGAGTAATATCTTATAGTATACCGAACAAGAAATAATGTTACAAAAGCCACTATAAAGACATTTTAAAACAACCGGCGGTCTTATCGCGAATTATAATGTTTATAATATATTAATATTATTTTAATAGAAAGTTATTTTAATATATTAAAGACAATATTAATCGTAAAATAACCGAGTCTCAAAAGTATTCTTCACCATCGGTTAGTTAATTTAATTTTTTTTTTGACGATACCATTGTTCTCCGATAGCACGGTTCGCTGAAACCACCCTTCGCCGGAGAAATCTTTCCCCACGGATCAGTTCACGGATAAAAAATATTATGACGATACCATTAATCTCCGATAGCATGACACGATTTACTTATAAGCTATAGATGACTTGGTAGCGAACATGGTCGAAGGAATGTCAGCCGTGCCAGGTCTAGCAAGTTTATTACCCCCCACATTTTCAAGCGACTGCACTTTGTGTTGGCGGTCGAGTCGCCCCCCACAAAATATTAAAAATATGAAAGGTGGCGAGGCGACCGCGCGGTCGAGTTTATTGCGGTCGAGCTGCCGCCCAACTCTTTCGTCCAATACTTGTAAAATATTATCCAATCTGATCAAGATGCAGCTCTGAAGGAAGTCTTAGCGGATAACTTATTGAACTGTGTCGAGTACTGTAGATTTTTATACTAACGAAGTCAACTTTCGTAATATTTTCATTTATTCAAGGGTTCATGATTTTATTCATTCAAGATTATCTTTAGTAACGTTACCGACGTTACATACTTTATGATGTTGCTTTTGGGAAGTACCTATATGTCACCGAATAATTGTAAAAGCCGTTAGTTTATAATAAATCTAGCTTGATTATAAATTGACGTTTAGGTTAGGTAGTTAGTTTATAATAAATTTAGCTTGATTATAAATTGACGTTTAGGTTAGGTAGTTAGTTTATAATAAATTTAGCTTGATTATAAATTGACGTTTAGGTTAGGTAGTTAGTTTATAATAAATTTAGCTTGATTATAAATTGACGTTTAGGTTAGGTAGCTAGTTTATAATAAATTTAGCTTGATTATAAATTGACGTTTAGGTTAGGTAGTTAGTTTATAATAAATTTAGCTTGATTATAAATTGACGTTTAGGTTAGGTAGTTAGTTTATAATAAATTTAGCTTGATTATAAATTGACGTTTAGGTTAGGTAGTTAGTTTATAATAAATTTAGCTTGATTATAAATTGACGTTTAGGTTAGGTAGTTAGTTTATAATAAATTTAGCTTGATTATAAATTGACGTTTAGGTTAGGTAGTTAGTTTATAATAAATTTAGCTTGATTATAAATTGACGTTTAGGTTAGGTAGTTAGTTTATAATAAATTTAGCTTGATTATAAATTGACGTTTAGGTTAGGTAGTTAGTTTATAATAAATTTAGCTTGATTATAAATTGACGTTTAGGTTAGGTAGTTAGTTTATAATAAATTTAGCTTGATTATAAATTGACGTTTAGGTTAGGTAGTTAGTTTATAATAAATTTAGCTTGATTATAAATTGACGTTTAGGTTAGGTAGTTAGTTTATAATAAATTTAGCTTGATTATAAATTGACGTTTAGGTTAGGTAGTTAGTTTATAATAAATTTAGCTTGATTATAAATTGACGTTTAGGTTAGGTAGTTAGTTTATAATAAATTTAGCTTGATTATAAATTGACGTTTAGGTTAGGTAGTTAGTTTATAATAAATTTAGCTTGATTATAAATTGACGTTTAGGTTAGGTAGTTAGTTTATAATAAATTTAGCTTGATTATAAATTGACGTTTAGGTTAGGTAGTTAGTTTATAATAAATTTAGCTTGATTATAAATTGACGTTTAGGTTAGGTAGTTAGTTTATAATAAATTTAGCTTGATTATAAATTGACGTTTAGGTTAGGTAGTTAGTTTATAATAAATTTAGCTTGATTATAAATTGACGTTTAGGTTAGGTAGCTAGTTTATAATAAATTTAGCTTGATTATAAATTGACGTTTAGGTTAGGTAGTTAGTTTATAATAAATTTAGCTTGATTATAAATTGACGTTTAGGTTAGGTAGTTAGTTTATAATAAATTTAGCTTGATTATAAATTGACGTTTAGGTTAGGTAGTTAGTTTATAATAAATTTAGCTTGATTATAAATTGACGTTTAGGTTAGGTAGTTAGTTTATAATAAATTTAGCTTGATTATAAATTGACGTTTAGGTTAGGTAGTTAGTTTATAATAAATTTAGCTTGATTATAAATTGACGTTTAGGTTAGGTAGTTAGTTTATAATAAATTTAGCTTGATTATAAATTGACGTTTAGGTTAGGTAGTTAGTTTATAATAAATTTAGCTTGATTATAAATTGACGTTTAGGTTAGGTAGTTAGTTTATAATAAATTTAGCTTGATTATAAATTGACGTTTAGGTTAGGTAGTTAGTTTATAATAAATTTAGCTTGATTATAAATTGACGTTTAGGTTAGGTAGTTAGTTTATAATAAATTTAGCTTGATTATAAATTGACGTTTAGGTTAGGTAGTTAGTTTATAATAAATTTAGCTTGATTATAAATTGACGTTTAGGTTAGGTAGTTAGTTTATAATAAATTTAGCTTGATTATAAATTGACGTTTAGGTTAGGTAGTTAGTTTATAATAAATTTAGCTTGATTATAAATTGACGTTTAGGTTAGGTAGTTAGTTTATAATAAATTTAGCTTGATTATAAATTGACGTTTAGGTTAGGTAGTTAGTTTATAATAAATTTAGCTTGATTATAAATTGACGTTTAGGTTAGGTAGTTAGTTTATAATAAATTTAGCTTGATTATAAATTGACGTTTAGGTTAGGTAGTTAGTTTATAATAAATTTAGCTTGATTATAAATTGACGTTTAGGTTAGGTAGTTAGTTTATAATAAATTTAGCTTGATTATAAATTGACGTTTAGGTTAGGTAGTTAGTTTATAATAAATTTAGCTTGATTATAAATTGACGTTTAGGTTAGGTAGTTAGTTTATAATAAATTTAGCTTGATTATAAATTGACGTTTAGGTTAGGTAGTTAGTTTATAATAAATTTAGCTTGATTATAAATTGACGTTTAGGTTAGGTAGTTAGTTTATAATAAATTTAGCTTGATTATAAATTGACGTTTAGGTTAGGTAGTTAGTTTATAATAAATTTAGCTTGATTATAAATTGACGTTTAGGTTAGGTAGTTAGTTAGTTACCTGTTAGAATCGTTTATAATAACAAACGATTCTAACAGTTATCCGGTGACATATTATTATATAAGGTATATCATTATCACCAAAGTTACCTGTTGTCTGTTACACGGTATTCTGTAAGAGATCGCTCTTAGCGACAAGACCGCCAATTATTTGTACACGCACATTATTTGTTTTAATTGTATTTTAAATTTAAGGTTTCTTTTTTCTTTGTAGTGTAATAATAAAGAGTTTATCTATTTTAGTTTATCTATCTATCTTATCATCATCATCATCATCTCAGCTGTTAGAGGTCCACTGATGGTCATAGGCCTCCCGCAAAGATTTCCATCTAGTCCGGTTATAAGCGGCTTGAATTGAGCGTGTTCGATGTCATTTTATTACCTCTACCAATTTGTGTAGTTAATATATGTTTAGCAAATCACGATTTGATTATATTATTGTATAAGTATTATTGGCCGTGTGGTTCCCGGCTAAATAATAGGGCCTTCTCATCTCGTGGGAGCCGTGAGACTCGGCGGAGGGACATATTCGGAGAGTGGGCAGCAGCGCTCTTCGTTTCCAAGTATTCCAGCTACTGCGATCACCAAACCGCCTGACAAGCGTGGTGATTACGGCAAAATCCCCCATATGAATAGTTTATGGCATTATACGGGGGCGGCCTATGTATGCCTATGATGATAGGTATTATGAACTATTGTAAAAATCTTTTAACAGTTGTATGTGAAATAAATTAGAGGCTTTTACCCTAAGGGGGTCCAAATAGAATAAAAAATTAATGCATGTTAAATATATATAAATCATATTAATAATTTTGTTTAAGAATTTATATGGAATAATTAAAGCTATATTCATTCATTCATTCATGTGAAATAAATTATTATCAAAGGTTCGATAATGGAAATTGTACCTAGCTATTTTATAAATCCTGATGATTCCTACTAGGTACAAAATGGCGCAATTTGTCAAACGCTAATCCTAGAAGATAACCTTTTGGTAATTAATGTCGTAGCGTTATTTATGAGGGCACATGAGTACAAAAATAATGACAATTTATATTTTGAGATAAAAAAAAACGCATGAAAAATATAACCTGTATTTTTTTACCATTTCTGCAGAAGTCTTATATATCAAATACATATATTTATGTCTTGGTAAATAATAGAATAATAATAATAATAACCTATAAGACCTAAGTACCTATTATTACATTAACAAATAGTCGCGAAGTGATCGACAATCGTAATCATGAAAGAAAAATGACAATAAATCTGAAATTTTGGATCAGTGCCAGTAAAATGATATGTCGTCAGATCAAAATAACTCACAACATAAAGCTTTCTTCAAATTATGTTTAAAAGAGTCGACTTCCTTTGTATATTACTGTCGGAAATGAGGAAAACAATGAAAAAGAAATGTTAATTTCTTATTCTTGTCGAGTCTTTGTGGGGCTAATCATGCCAGGGTTTTCAGGGCGCTTGAAGGCGTCTAATATGACCGAACGACTATCGTTTGTATATTATACCTATATATACACCGTGTTTCGGATGGCACGTGAAACTGTAGGTCCCGACTGTTTCCTATAAGATATGTAGGGGGCAGTCGTTAGATCATGTCGGATCCCTTGTAGGAATCTTGGCGACTTAAAACTAACATTATGGGCTGTCCACATAACCCATACGAATTGACTCGAGCAGTATATTTGGGATAACCCTTTCGGCTAGAGTATAAATTCAAAATGATAAATTATTATATATTACTTATTCTACTAAGTATTTTTTTTTATGATAGCGAAGTGACAAGACGAGCAAATCTGGTGCCTGATGGTAATCATCATGATTGCATATGAGACACAGTGCCACCCAGTGTTTTAAAGTTCAAAATTCTGCGCGGCACTGCACTGCGCCTGTCACCCTGAAATATGAGTTGTAAAATCTCGTCATGCCCAGTAATTTCGCAGGTAACATTGCCCTTCAGACCGGAACACAATAATGTTTGCACATTCTGCTTGGCGGATGAATAACTGGCAAAGGTGTGGTACTTCCCCAGGCAGCCCCCTGCAAAAGAGGCCTACCATTAAGTATACTATTATAAATGCGAAAGTTTGTGAGAATGGATGCATGGATGTTTGTTACTCTTTCACGCAAAATCTACTGATTGGATTGGGCTGAAATTTGGTAAGTACGAGTATGTAGGTAACTTAGAACCTGGAATAATATAAAAGTACTTTTTATCCTTATATTCCCACGGGAACAAAGACTACGCGGGTGAAACCGCGGGGCACAGCTAGTTATATTATAAAGCTTTCGAAGCACGGTACGCCTGTGGTTGCACCTAGCAAAAGTAAAAATAATTGAGATACCATAAATATGGTCATCCATCCATGTACGGAGCGGTCGGACGTTACTAGAAACAAGGTTTTATTTCATAAAAAGCTGGTGTTTTTAATAGTCAGTCGTGTAACATTAAGCGTACAGTGACATACCTTAATTGATCCACTCTGCATATACACGAGCACTCTGCGGTAAACCATTCTGAATTCTGTATAGAAATCTACCTCTACATGTCAGTATTCATATATACGGACATATATTATACACCGTACGTACGTTCTTCGTTCTCTCACGTAAATAGATGTATGCGATACCGACAGGTGTATCCGCTATCAATCTTATGAAAGAGATTCCAGTGGAAACTTCAAATACGATAGTATTCCACCAAATTACGAGTATGGTTCTTATCTGTAAAGATTGGATCTCAATGTTAGGAACACTATCTCATCTATTGATGACCGCGTCGTCACATACCATCAGGTGAGACTGCGGTCAAGTGCTGGCCTATACTGTAATAAAAAAACCCTATCCTTCTTTTGACCTAATCCAACACTTGGTGGGGTTAGCACCAACATTTTTAGTTTACTTTTTAGTTATCATGATTTTTTTGTTTCGTTCTTATCTATCTTTGAACCTTTCATCCTGCACCCTTTTATCACGCAGTTCATCTGTTTTTTTTTAGATTTCCCCTTTAGTAACATAAAGTAATCTTCGTACCTAATACATGTTACGTACATTCCCAACCCGTATTATCATTTATTGGAAACAATAAATTTGGTCATAAAGGTACGTCAATGTTCCAAAGTTCTTACCATTAACACGATTCATGATCAAATAGGGTTCATAACGGCTATGTATATTGAGCCTGATAATTATAAATTTGCTTAAACTGTAACCGTAGCATTGTATCGGTAGGCTTACGAGGTATACGTACTAGAACAATAGTATTTGCGATTAATCATTGTACCCTCTGTCACCGTATCAAACCGGTAATTCGCTCACCGAACCTCCCATAGGTTGGTGTGCTAAGTTCTACCTATCGATTTTATTAGTCAGTGTTAAATATTAAAAATGTTATTAGACTTAACTACGTGCCCCCAAGATTTCAAATAGTGAAAAATGTTTTCGCAGTTTTAACGATTTTATTATATTACGAAAATAATTTACAGATTTAAAATAGAAATTAAACGTGAAGACGTAATTTTACTATCGAAGTTTATAAGGTTAAAAAAAAGTTAATAAAAAAAAGACGTAAACTGCCGTTTAAGCATAGCTTAGATAGAATATTTATTAAACAGCAGTTATCATAAATATTTTTTTAAGAAATATGAATTTTGCAATGATTTTAGTAAGTACAAACTACAAATGTATTGTAGGGTGAGCAAGAACATTAGTAACAAAGAAGTAACATAAAGTCTAATCGCATATAGAACCTGAACAAGCAATCCCTTCTATCCTTTCAAATATTTAGTTTCTCATTCAGAACACCAACTCTGCTATGTGTACTATGTATATAGTACCTACATATTATACAGTTTAATGTGATAGAGCTAGAGTTAGCGTGCATTCGTGACGGTTTCTGGTCTCTGGGGATACAGGATAACCATTAGTTTGTTTCATGTACATAAAATATTTACCTATATAATAATGCCACTATAAGTAAATAATGTTCACATATGAGTAACTGTTACATATTTTAGTATCCCAGGCGTTTTTTTGTGGAAATAGAAGATCCAGATGAGAATTTAAGGCGGTTCGACTGATATGCAAACGCGAAATATGCAATCGCAGGTCGAGTATGAGTTTGAAGGCCGAGCAGTAGGCGATGCACATAATAATACGAGACCGGCAATTGCCATTTCCGCCGAGGCATATATAGTGCTTTTCTCAAAAGAATGCAGGGAAATAAAACATACTTTTGACTTCGCTGGAAGCAGGTTTTCCATTGCCAATTTGGCTTCTAATCTTAAATCTGGTGGAGTACAATCAATCTCCATTTCACTCTCTGAACCGTCGGAACTCATTTTATTTATAAAATTTATATAAAATAAGTATGTAAATAACAAATCAAGACGAATTTTCAGATTTCCCGCCAATTTTCTATTTATCATGTGTGCCGAAAGACAACCGCATTTATGGCTACTATACAGCCACGTGAACCTAATTTGTACAAAGCAAAGAGATTTTGGTTTGCCAAAATTGATAAAAGAAATCCAATCAAAGTATTTAATCAGCGTATTTAATAACTCCAGCACGCTGTTTCATACAACATTGCTGTAGCGTTGTAATGTTCCAAAATCTATAAACGCTCCAGCAATAATTTGATTTTCTTTGTCCGTAAATTCGATACCTCGCATGTTCTTTTTTCGAAAATATATATAAGAATGACAATATGCATGTTTGAGAAAAGTTTAATTATCCAATTTGTATGTAGAAAAAAATAATACTTTTCCACTTAATTGTTTGTGGTTCGATCTTGATTTAGCCTTTGTTTGCGAAAAACCATACTTGTTTTTTTTTTTTTAATAATGATAAAAGCCATGCAGATTTTATTATATTAAAAAAAAACTATGTACGTGCCTACCACTTTTTCGTCACCCTGCGACATAATATAATAGATAGCTGTTAAGTCTCGTATTTCCAGCACGTAGCACATACATATAACTTTTTAATGGTGGTAGTAGGTAGGCTAAACGTTATTATATAATTATTTAATTAATAATCTGGTATCTGTAACGGCTCACAACTAACAGTAACTAATCAAAAACTATCTACATAATAACAAAGCACCGCTGAAACTTTCTCTTCCTAATTTATAATCTAAATTCAAGCTAAAACCATATTGTTAATGCAAATCCCCAAAGTCACGGCAATGGATTTAACCAACATACTAAACCACTAACCACTATGGTATCTGGTGACACAATAACATAACATAACATAACATAACATACGTTCACGCCTTTTTCCCGAAGGGGTAGGCAGAGATGTACCCAGGACTCAGTCCCATGTAGATACACCCACATTTCGCCAGTATGTTATTGGTCCCATGTAATAGGGGGCGAGCCTATTGCCATCTACCGGGCACAGTTCCAGACTCCAGGCAGTTATTGAGATAATTCCTAATGGAAAAATCCAATATTTAACACTGCCTGACCTGGGGATCGAACCCGGGACCTCTTGATTGGCAGTCGAGCATGCGCCCTCTACGCCACGGAGGCAGTCACAATAACCCAACTTTAATTAATTTCGGTGTAGTACTTTCATACGGAATTTCGCTACGAGATCGAATCATGATTCGATGACGGATCATGACGGATAAACGAACGACAATTACCTCCATAGCCCAGCAGATTGGCATGTTGAACTGGCATTGATTTTTTGAATGGGCAGAGCATTATAGCACATAGAACTGATGGCCGTTGGGGTTTTAAGGTTCTCGGATGGAGATTACGGACCGACAAGCACAGCGTGGAACGTAGTGTGGCCCACCACAAGTGGACAGACAATCCAATAAAGATATCAGGAAGGAACACCCTCGATGCAATCCGCTTACAAATTGATTAAATAAAAATCTATGGAGGAGCAAGCCTTTTTCAGCAGTGGACATCCTAAGGCTACGAATGATGATGATTACGATAACTCCCATATGATTCGCATTCGATAAAATCTCAAACGGCATAACCCAACTAAATTATGATGAAAAGCACTATATTTAATTGACAGACATGTATAAACAAATAAAAAGAGAACTATTTCTGCACGCCCATGTGGCCACGTGTCGATCTAGTGACGTTCACTCAAATATTATTATTATGTCGGCTTCCTTCTGTATGATTGTCTGGCAAACATGTCATGTCTGCAAATACAAATAGAAGAGCGATTTGGTCATCGCTCTATATACCTTATGACTTACTTTTTTACGATCTTTGGACTGGAGAGTGCACGCATAAAATTATTAACTGCCTAACCAATTTAATAACAAGTCTGTATTATAACATCGAGCAACGTTAGACTAAAACAACAAACTATTTTCGTATCTTGAACCAACTGTAACATGACGAAAAAAATAGCATTTTCATACAAAGTATTTTATTATTTCTATTCTTACTTAGAATTACTAAGGAGCAATGTGTGACTCAATAAATGCCTTTTTCTTACTTACTTTCTTTCGAAGTATTATTTTATGAAACAGCTATAATTAATATTATAAATGCGAAAGTTTGTGAGGATGGATGGATGCGTGGATGGGCGGATGGATGGATGTTTGTTACTACTTCACGCCAAAACTACTGAACCAATTGGGCTGAAATTCGGTATGTAGATTAGACCCTATGGAATAACACATAGGGTACTTTTTATCCCGATATTCGCATGGGAACGATGACTTCGCGGATGAAACTGCGGGGCACAGTTAGTTATGAATAAAATGATCCTTTAAGAGGATGTCAATTGATAACTTGCTCGATAGACCGACGGGAAAGGAAAGTCATGGGTTTACGCTACATTATTGTACATGTATAGTATATAAGGCTGATGTGAATGGTCAAGTCGGTAGGGGTCGACCTAGGTCAAAAGTACCAACAACCGACGAGCATGCATGAAGAATGTGATGAAAGTGGAAGAAGCGAAAGTTGTATGTCAGGATCGTAGCAAGTGGAAAGAAATAGTCTCTGCCTACCCCAACGGGAACAAGGCGTGACTGTATGTATGTATGTATGTATAGATAGAATTAAATCGGTAAATGAAATTCAAAGTCTTGACTGACTGACACACTCATCAACGCCCAGCCGTTGGACCTAGAGGATGAAACTTCACACATAGATCTTCATAATGATGTAGAGAAAGTCTAAGAAAGAAATCCTCGAAATTCACACGGGACCGAAGTCACAGGATTTATTAATCTAGTGGGTATTTTATAATAATCATAATCGTTTCACAAGACAAGCATCGTTAGCCAAACTGCTAACGATGCTGCCAATTGGAGAAAATTACTTTTCTAAAAACATTGTGGTTAGTTGCTAGGTCATCGTTGAACTAATTAACAATTAACAGCTTACGAGGAGTAGATATATTATAATGGGGTACAATTTAATTAAGCAAGTAACAAGCTTAATTTTGTTGTCGTAAACAATACATTACCTATATTGGCCAATTAAGTTGTCATGACTTAGCGAAAATAAAATAATAATATTGATAAGGCATATTCTTAGTGTAGGGTTCCATACCTAGATACCGCAAACATATTGGTAATAATTTTTTTTTTAATTGTATGGTTATAGGATTTTTTCCTTTATTTGCAATCTTCTAGCAACGCGAAGATGGCGTAGTGGGCGCATGCTCGACTGCCGATCATGAGGTCCCGGGTTCGATCCCCAGGTCAGGCAAAGTGTTAAATATTGGATTTTTCCATTAGGTATTATCTCAATAACTGCCTGGAGTCTGGAATTGTGCCTGGTAGATGACAATAGGCTCGCCCCCTATTACATGGGACCAATTACATACTGAAAATGTGGGTGTGCCTACTATAGAACACTGAGTCCTGGGTATACCTCTGCCTACCCCTTCGGGAAAAAGGCGTGAATGTACGAGTATGTTCATGTTTTTTTCTAGCAACGCGGTCTGCTGCCGTTCCGAGACCGCGTTGCTCAAAACTTGCGATTTTCCTTATTGCCAAATTTTATGATGCTAGGCCAAAGATAACTAACTACCCTAGAGGTTTTCAGTCCATTGCGCAAAGTATATAAATGTGCTGTAAAATGGCCGTATCTTAGCAAGAGCTAAAAACAAAGTTATTGATATCAATTTCAACTTGATAACTTCAGGCAATTCCGAGAAAAAAGACACTGACAGACGGACAGATATATAGACAGACAGACGGTCAACGAAGTGATTCTATAAGGATTCCTTTTTTCCTTTTGAGGAACGGAACCCTAAAAATGGGATATTAGGTAAATAACTAGAAAATTAACGCGTTGGCTTTATTTATCTCTTTAGTACCTATGTGTATGCTAATATTTCACAACTCGGAATAAAATATTTTAATTAGGCTCACAAAATTAATATCATTAAACCTCACAGGAGAGTACGGCAAGATTTAGCATTCGTACCGGGAATTTCTCGAATCTAGGGGTGTCCTCAAATTTGCATATTCATTTCCATCGGATCATGGAATAAAATAAAACACAAAGGAATCTACTTTAGAAAAGGCAGATTTAGAATTTAATTTAATTATACTGACGCGATTTATCTATTATAGCTAGGTACATTTAATTCGTAGAAGACGGAAAAGTCTACTCGTAATTCAAAAATAAACTTATTAGGTTTGTATGACGTGATTTAAGGGACAAGACCAAACATTAAAGGTCAAACACACCAAATCTAATATACAATACAAGTTTTTTTTTAAAAGGTCCTGAAGTAGGACTATCTCCGAAACTATTTTGAAACATGCTTAAAAGACTGACATGTCTGATAACTGATTTCAATATATAAACTAAATCTGAATAATTACATTAAAATAAAAATACTCTCGCCAAAAATCAAACGAGATGATTGAAAATTACACACCCTTTAATTACATATTTCAAATATTATTTTATTTAATTATTAATTATAGAACATAAAATAGCCTATAACTAGCCTAAAGATAAGATTAAAAGCTTTCAGTATCACAATTCGTCACAGTCACAAACATGTTTGTGTAAAATCATGAATTAAAGCTGCATGTTCATAAGCAACAATAAATATTCAAAAAAGATTTATTTTGCGGCGCTAGAACTTCCTGAATTCTAAATAACACTTTTTATAAACCAAAGTTGGTAAAGATATGTGGAACGCTTTACCTTCGTAATAAACTTGAGAGCGAACTTGAACTTGACGTAATTTAGTTCCGACCTTCCCTAGAGGAAATAAGCGTGCATGAAAGCCGCCGCAACGCGCCGCTTTACAAGTTACACAATTTATTATTCCGTAAAATGCGTAATTCATCTTGTAGAATGTGAATAGAGGTGTTCCTTTTACAAGAGTTTTCATTTGCGATGGTCTCAAAATGTGAATAGTGCGTGGGGGTATTTATTCAGAACTTTTCCTCTTGCGAATAATCGAATTTTGTTTTTTGTCAACACTGCGCGCTGACAAAATAAGATCACGCTTTCCGGTTGTATTTTGTTTTGAGAATTTAACATTGAGTCTACATTCTTATTCGATGTACTCATGGTATATCAATTCATCGCTAATAGGTACGAGTAATTTCGTTGGAGTAAATAGGTAATTTGCATCTTGTTGCTCAACCTGGCTAAAGGTAAATGTATTTCTCTAAAAAATATTCATTGATTCTCTTGCAAAGGAATACGCATTCAGAAAATATTTGTAGCTATTTCTACTAGTATATCCTGGTGGAACGGTGGAAGAGCTAAAACATAGTGCAGTATATTGGATTACCTATCTCTTGAGTCAATATCGTTTAGTCCTCTGTCTAAGGGTCTCTATACACTACACACAAAAACTGGCGACTCAAAATTTCAGAAGAAAAATGAATCATATTATTGGCGATATGTGCCCAACCATGTAGCAGAAAAAGCCGTCCGTTTGTGTCTGCGGATCGGTGGCTTAGGTATGAAGAGTCCTTTATAGCGAATTCTCTGCAGTGCCAATAGTTGACACATTCCTTAAGTCTTATATCTGTATAGTGAAGTAGTGCAAGTTAAATACGAGTATAATAATCTTACAAATATACTTAGTATAATACACGAGTTTGACCAATATCTTTATAAACATGTCAACGTAAAAATATTCTCATGTTTATTGTTTGAAAAAGCGTAAATGAGATTATTGAATTTTTGAACAAAACTATAATACGAGTAGTAGTGTTTCTGAGCAGATAGCTCGAACATAATAAAGTATTCATTTCATTTACTATAATTTTGTTTTTTTTTTATGCGATGAGTGGCAAACAAGCGGATGGCCTGCCTGATGTAAAGCAGTTACCGTCGCCTACTGACACCTGCAACACCTGAAAGAATTTATTTATGCCCTTTTTGAAGAAGGTCGTGTTGTATGACTGCGGAAAGACCCATGGAGGAAGGTCGTTCCAAATTTTGCATACATAACATAATGTAAATATTGATGAAAATTTTAGGATTTAGATAACTTGTATAAGAACTATACACATTATAAAGTTGTATATGCTTAGGTAGTTGAATTTCAGACCAGGTCTAAAATTGACTTGCTAGTTCTTCTACTTTAAAAAAAAAATACTGCCTCGGTAGTAGAGCGCTGCTTGCAACTTGCAAGCACTAATGCCAATCATGAGATACCGGGTTCGATCCCTAGATCAGGCAAAAATTGTTATTGGATATTTCCTTAAGGAATTTTTTCTATGACAACCTGGTATCTGGTAACTGGGGTACTGGGTACACCTCCCTACCCTTTTGGGACGAAGGCGTGATGTAATGTAATATTTAAAAAAAAAGTAATTTCTTGGAATTAAAATTGTTACTAGGTACTTATATAAAATTAATTCAAAGATCGCATCCACTGAACCGCTTATTTCGAGAGTTAAAAGCGACGAGAGCGTTGACTCAGTGAGATTACGATTTAAATATAGGAGGGGGCGAGTTGCCAAATCATTGGGGAAATGTTTGGGACAGCAAGCAACGCCTAAATTCTTCTGTCGAGCCGCAATTGTTCAGCCTCGATGAAAGAACTTCGGCTCCTTTGTTTCACTAACTTTGATTAACACGACGCGCGAACGCTTTTATCTCTATAAATAATCCTAGAGATAAGCTGTAACAGTATTCGAGGTACTTTTAGGGTAGAAAAGGTTTTTTATAAGTCTAGAATATCTTTCAATTACTCGTTTATAATTACTATCTGACTACGACCAACTTGCTTGTATGTACCTGCTATCAACTTAGCAGATATCATACTTGTAAAAAAAGGAAAGCAAAATGATAGAAGCAAAATTCACATAATATAAAATAATCGCATTCGACCAACAAAACCACATACCAAATGGCTGACCACTATAATATTAGTTATCGAGGCCAAGTCTTATCTCCTATGGGAATTCCATTATCTTGACAAATGTTCGGGCCACTGCCGCTGAAGCGTTTTTGATAGATGTTCCTCTCTCTGACGCTCTTACTTTCTTATTCGATTTGGCACGTTTGATACTTACGAGTATCAATTTCGTTTTCTATGTCTCTAAGACATATCGAATGATATAACGCCGGCGCTTTGGCAACACACCTGAACGAACAGTTTAATCGGTGTACTCTCACAATTAATATATCTTCAGTAACGTATCGATTAGACGAGTTACGAAACGTAATGTGTATAATTTATTTTCTGTATTAAGAGTGGAGGAGGTGGAGTAACTACGGGTACGGTTTTTTCATTCATAGTTATAAGATTATATTAGGTAATATTAGTTTTAAGGCTTTCTTGTTCGTGGTGCACCAATAGTGTTTATCTATTTATCTACCGGGCACAGTTCCAGACTCTAGGCTATCTAGGCTTGTCAAAAATTCCTAATGGAAAATCCAATAACACTTTGTTTTTTCTAGGGATATAACCCGGGACCTCATTCATTGTGGAGTTTATTAATAATTAGAAAACCTTCACCCCTAAGATACACACACACGCACACCCCCGACACACATTTAATTTATGTTTTATTTACTAACTCACCATACTTAAAAAGGTTATTGGTACGCAACATATCACTACTGCACATAAACTATAAAATTACTTCATAAATAACATACATACACACAGTCACGCCTTGTTCCCGTTGGGGTAGGCAGAGACTATTTCTTTCCACTTGATACGATCCTGACATACAACTTTCGCTTCTTCCACTTTCATCACATTCTTCATGCATGCTCGTCGATTGTTGGTGCTTTTGACCTGGCCTTTCCGTAAGATAACATCAACTTGATCATGAAAGGTACGCCTAGGTCGACCCCTACCGACTTGACCATTCACACTAGCCTTATAAATCTCCTTTGTCAATCTCTTTTCGTCCATCCTCTCCACATGTCCGAACCATCTAAGCAATCCTTTCTCTATCTTTGTCACTACATCTTCTAACACGCCACAGCGTTCCCTTATCACACTGTTCCTCACTTTGTCCATCAAGGTCACTCCAGTCATATACTTCTCAAACTTCTCATTTCCACAGCATTAATCTTACTTTCATGCTTCTTCTGCCAGACCCAACATTCACTACCATACGTAAGTGTGGGGATAAGCACCCCTCTATGCACAGCCAGTCGTGCCTTTTAAGACACTTTCTGACTGTTCATAAAAGTATGCAACGCCCCATTCACCTGATTTCCTGCCAAAACTCTTCTTTCAATGTCACAGTCATACTTTCCGTCCCTTGTGATTCCGTCCCTTCATAAATAACATGAAAGATAAGCAAGCAATGCTGTCAATGCCTTAGGTAAAGCGCACAGTAAATTTATTACATTAATAAACATGTATATGTCATAATATAATTCAATTTGTATCTAGTTACCTCTGTGAATTGCATTCAGATTAAACTGAGGCTGCTAATAAAGTTATTCTCCATAATAAATGCAAATTGGGCTGGAATAGAAGAGCATAAATTCTTAACGATCCTGTAAACCCTTCGAACACTCCACAAGCTTATAAGAGCCAAGGGTTTGTTTACATATAGAATCCACTTGAATTTTATGATATAGGCTTATAAATAAAGTTACAAATATGAGCACAACTCTCTTATGATAAATCGCATAACACACTTTAAAGCATTGATGTCATAGGTATTATCGAAAACTACCCCTTACTAAGTCTGACTCAGACCATCACTGCAAACACATCACCTAAAAATGCGGTGTCACAATGATCAAAGTGTACAAAAATCACAAAACAAGGTTAAAAACCAATAATAATAGTGACACATCATTAATAACTAGTAAGTAACATTATTACTACACATACTAATTGAATTTATACATTTTATCTTATCTTATCAAGTTATTTAAACAATTATATAAAACTTGAATTTATATTCTAAACAGAACGGGTTACCCCAATTACACTGCTCGAGTCAATTCACATTGGTTATGTGGACCACCCATATTGTCATATTATGTCAAACTGAATCAATTTTTTTTTCATAAGGAACTGGGATGGTACTCTCTCTTAATATATAAGGAAGTCTTTATACTAAAACAATGCCTGTTTGATCTGTGTCTGGGTGTTATATGCTTATATAAGTATGTCATACTCATACTCAGGGTAGTCATCTGGTGACCATAGTACAGGCTTCTAGCTTAGTTTGGGTCTAGTAGATGACCGTGTGGACGATTTCACATATAATAATAATAATTATTAATTATAATATTCCAATAATATATTAGTGGTTCCTAATTAGTAGGTACTTATCAAAGTCAGTACACATTATACACTTATCTGCTATTATGTCTTCTTAATTTATAAGGCTACCAACCGTAATCTTATTAGCATATTCATTTACCCAAGTCTTATATGGCTTAAGTGGATTTTATGGATGATTAATCATCAAGAAAGCCTACTTTCGGGGTATTGTTGGAAGTTTCAAAAGTCGTCTAAAATACGTATTCAGGCAAGATTTGAGATCGCCATGAAAGTTGATAAGATTTGTATAAATTATCTTATTAAGGGTCAGTCTATCGAGTTGGATTTCGACGTCGGTGCTCAAGCTCTCTTTCCTTTAAACTCCATCGAATGTAACTTCTGAAGATGTGTCCAAAACTTCAGAATTCGTATTCTGCACAGTCAAAAAAGTCTCTAATAATCTAGTCTAATAATTGTTGGTTCGAGACCGACATCGACCGATCGAAAAAAGATGTTCTTTTCGATAAGATGAATAAAAAGCGTCGAATATTATGATATCATCTTCCTTGAAAGAGCCGGCTGTTAGTTTTAATACGCGAAGCGCTTAACTTGTGTAATCTAGCACCCTCTTATCTTATCCTCCCGCTAAGCGCCTCAACATCCTAATGGCAGGGTAGCTAAAGATATAAAGCCAAAGGAAAGCTATTAGGAGGTAAATTGGACCTCGTAGCTGTGTACAACTACGTAACGAGACAGGTCACAGATTCAATTATATATTATATAAAACCTTAGATATGTTTATTTGTATATAAATTTTCTTTGAGCTAAAGGTACCTACTAGCCAGTCTACATTGATAAAAAAAGACTAAGTCAGAATGCATCAAATACTAAACAAATTTAATTCTTTATTTTAAAAGTTGTTCAGTTTTTTAGGTAAATGTAACCTTAAGTTTTAGGTAATACACCGTTTTGTAACTCCTTGTAGGTATATGTTAACCAATAAACTTTTGATGATTAGGTTAAAATTATAGTTAATATATTATTAACTATAATTTTACATACAATAATGTTGAAAGTACCTACATCCGTAATTTGTAGAAACAGGAACATTGTTGCATGAATCTAAAATAACATTTTATTTGATAAGTTCTTGTAACGCTATGATAATAATAATGCCGCGTGTTTATGACCGCAGCTATTTATTCAACAGCCGCGAGATCTACCTAATCCAATTTTAAAGACAGCTGCAAGTTTCACGTTGTCACAATGAGGACAAACTCAATCAAATTCAGGTTGAACTCTTCACAATAATAAAGTTATCAATCCCTATAAAAATTATTAATTCAAAATGCAATTAAGAGGATTTTCTACTGTTTAGGAATTTGACACAATCATTTACAAAATCGACCTTTGATATTTCCGATCTGATTTTTTGAGCATGAAGTAAATGAGGATGAAGTAAAGGATGAAGTTTGTTTACTTTTATAAACTCGTAATTTTATCTAGTGTGATTTTTACAAGCTTATCATTAACTTGCCATGTATGTTAGGTAAGTATGTACTATGTATGTATGTATGTTAGGTAAAAATCCTGCAACAGAATTTTCAAGCAGTTAGCCTATTTATTATTACGGTTTAGCTGAAATTTTGCATTCTCATATAGGCTATTGAACTGATCTGATGATGGAGCCTTGATGTAGCAACTGAAACTCCGTGATGGCAAATGATAAGATAGTTAAATTTGGCTAATATGTTAAATTTTAATAAGTAATCTTCATTCCACATGATGACGAGGGTCTGATGATAGAGCCGAAAGATAACCATTGGAACTGCCTTACTACATATGCTAAGACAGTCGAGTTTGGGCTTGTTTGCTTTGTTGTTTAGCAGACCATTCATTCCATACTTTGAATATTGGTTTATTTATCTGAGATTCCACATGACGACGAGGATCTGATGATGAAGCCGAAAGATTGCCATAAGAACTGCTTTAAAAAAAGTGCTGAGACAGTCGAGTATGGACTCGTTTGCTTTGTTGTTTTGAAAACGTTTTATTCCACAAAACCTTACAAAAGGGCTGAGATATTCGAGGTTGGGCTTATTTACATTTTTGTTTTGAGGAAAATAGGAAGGACCACAAAAACACAAAATAAATTTATATAATTTTCTTTTTAAAAACAAGCTACTATTTAAATGCTCTAAAATTAATTAAATAATTTTAGAGCATTTAAATAAAAACTAAATTAAAAATTGAACTATATAAATGAAATGAAATGAAATGAAATGATATTTATTTGCAAGAAACATGGTCATAATACAAGGTGACATTCAATTTAAAATTTAAATTTAAATCAAACAAAGCCTTATTCATTTACAATTATTACACAATTTTTATATCATAAAAGCTTGTCGCAATATTTTATTGCATTAAATACAACAGAAAAGGCTTTGTTTAATTAATTAATTTAAATATATTTATTTTCATTATAATAAAAGATTGTTATAAAAAAATATTTTTTATATAAATTTACTTTCGAGTAAAGTAGTCTAATCACGAGGGTAAAACTAGGATTTTATACTTCCACTGGAAAAAGATGAAGTGTGACAGAGAATATATTACAAATACCTATAATATGCCTATCGGTACATGGTATGGGGATATAGCTAACTTTATCCTCAAACCAGGAAATAAAATAGAATCTTTGGAAGAAACTCGCTAAACATCGATTTGATCTATTTTCCATAGGATTGTGTCGAATGCCTCGGGGGCTGTTCTTTCTCTTTATAACTAAGCTAACTTGACTAAGCGACTATTCGGAATAGGGATTAAGGATTATTGTCATCAATGAGTCTGCCATCGGGAACTATGACAAAGTGGACCCATACAACTAAGAACATCTCTGGTAAAAACCGATAGGAGCATTATAAGCTGGCACATGAGGAGACCTCGACAAAGGACGGCTCATTGGACGTTAAGATCATGAAATAATGAAGAATTAGATAGGTAATATCATTATTGTGTATATCAGTATCAGTACTGTGCCCGGTAGATGGCAATAGGCTCGCCCCCTATTACATGGGACCAATAACATACTGGCGAAATGTGGGTGTATCTACTATGGGACGTGGGAGTCCTGGGTACACCTCTGCCTACCCCTTCGGGAAAAAAGGCGTGAATGTATGTTATGTTATGTTATGTTAATATCATTATTAGTCTGTGTCACGTGTGAATGCCTCGTTGGTGTAGAGGTCGCAAGCGCGAATGTTGAGCACAAGGTCCTAGGTTCATATCCCAGGTCAGGCAAAAAGTTATTGTATTTACCATTAGGAATTTTCTATTGTGCCCGAATGATAGCAATAGGCTCGCCCCTCTATTACCACTATGGACGCCACTATGGACTGGGTTTTAAGTACACCTCTTCCTTCTTAAAAAAAGGCGTGATTTTATGTGTATACCTTTGTACCTATATTTATAATATAATAACTTTATTCAACATAAGCTTTGAACGATAAACCTATAAGTACTTAAATATTATGTAGGCAGTAGGTGTACCTATTCTAATTGATTAACAAATGACTATCAAAAGCCACTTAAATAATTAGAAAATGTGGAAAGTCATGGAATTGTCCATTGTCCATTAGCGTCATTTCCCTTTACACCAATATTCCAATTCATTCCCTATATTAAATTCTTCCTGAGGTTCTGGGAAATCTCAAAACGTTGAGACTCGAGACTGAAGGAAACTCCAAATAGTTTCCCTCAATTCTTATTCGTGACCCTATTTCAAAATTTCCAATATGATAGGTATATAATATCCTATCCTTAAAGGCCAAGGTGAAGGAAACATTCATTAATTATCCAAAGCCCAGGCCGACTTTAGTGCTTACTTCATTTTCATTTAAAAATTAACCGATGTGTCAATCACACATGAAAGTAGGCTTCAAGGTAGTTCGTACCAGTTTTTCAACACTAGGAAAATACAGATACGTGTCAAATATTTTATTTATACCACTCTACCCCAGTCACGAATCACGATGATAGGCGCGACGCGGAGGGCGGCACGAAACATTTTTCTTTCTACTTTATCATAAAACTATACGTCGTCTATATGTATAGAACGTCTATGAAATAATAGAATGTGGCCAAAAATGGAACTACATCACCGATATTGAGTCACTGTCAAAACGCTCTAGCTCAGAGAACCCGTAGCTCTTTTATCCCCTTTTAATTTTGTGGATGACTAATGACCACAGCGATCTGAACTATTCGGCACAGAATCGGCCCAGAATAATAATAGTATTAGTTAACGTGTCATTGGCGTACCTATCAGTATAACCTCTATTGGGCACATCGGTGTGATCATTTCATATTATCTATTCTCTGCACTTTTAATTTTAAGTTTGCGTGTAGTTTAACCGAGAATTTTTTTTTTTTAAATATTGTTCGTATCTTAGGTAGGCATTTTAATTTTATAGGGTCAGAAAATAATTTCCAATGTAGGTACATAATTTCTTGTGAATAGGATATACTTATCTGATATCTAAATATATTTGAGTAAGTGAGTGAGTACTCTAGGTATCTCCATTTAAAAGTTTTTTCACCTTCTGAAGTAGTGCGAAGCTGAGAAAAGCTAACATTTAACATCGATAGACAGCAGATAGCCAGGTGATTTAGTAGAAAATAAAGTTTTGATAAATATATAGGGTAACCGGTAGTATTGTTAGCACCCCCCCAATCATTGGCACTTTCAACTTTTAATCGTAATATTATAACACAACACGACTGTAGCCATTTCTAATATTTTTTCCTAAATAGTATTTTAAATTTAGCGTCTGGCAAAATCAAATTGTAAGTGACATTGACAGTTAAATTGGCGGGATTTATTTTTTTCATAAATTTGTGCGCCATTGCTGCTGATGATTTGAAAAAAGTTAGAGAAGTAGAAAATAAAACTGCGTTAAAATAATTATATTTATGTAAGTTTTGTTTAATGTTTGTAATTTTCACGTAAGAGAAGGTGCATAATTTGGGATATTTGTGTAAGATTTGCAATTCAATGATTACTTTGGCAGTTTTTGATATGCCAATAATTGCACTATGAACTCTATGACGGTGTAGTCATTGGCACCAATGCCAATCATTGTACTTTTTAAATGTTTTTTAAAATACGACTTATTTTGTGTTGAAATTCATTTAAATTGTAATGGAATTTATATCGCATGGATTTAACATATATTATCGATCAAATCCAATCATTGGCAGTGCCAATGATTATACCGTGGCATGTGCCAATGATTGTACCTTGGCATAATATTGGCCATTTTTGTGTATTTCTTTCGTTGGAATAGGATTTACTGATAACCAATGTAAAGTATTTTAGGTAAAAAAAACCGCAAATGCATACGTAAATAATAAATTAATAATTATCAGGGTGGCATGCCTTTATCAGCCATTGGCCATTTTTGTGTATTTTTCGTTGGAATAGGATTTATTGATAACTAATGTAAAGTATTTCAGGGTAAAAAAACCGCAAATGCATACGTAAATAATAAATTAATAAAATATTAATTGTCAGGGTGGCATGCACCTATTTATGATTAATGTAGGGTTCTATACCGAGCTGAAATAATAAGTTATGAGTAAATTTATATCAGTATCGAAGAACCCATATCCTACTTTATATTTAATCGCCGTACCTTTGTTTGCGTACATATCAAAATCAGATTTTTGCTTAGCTCCAAGGCAGACACGGCAGCAATTGCAGACAACCTAGGTATTAGATATTAATTGACACTTCATACCCTTTACCATACCCCATACCCATACCCCATACCCATACCCCTTTTTCCTTTGAGGTATGGAACCTTATATGTAATAAAATGAAACGGGGCCAGGATCTAATGTGATTTTTAAAAGAGTCAACACGGTCGAAGCTAAGCGAAGCCTTACGGTCAAATTTTAATTATACCGTTCGAAAACTGTTGACCCCATACAATGAAATAGGTCGTGGTCAGTTTATCTACTGCAAGCATACCGTAAAAAAAGCTTTTGTTTTGGATACGGATTAGTAAATTATTACGTCTGGGTAGTGTTTCCCATTACACTTCTACCTCTAGCCATTATTCACCTATCTACATAGTTAAAAAAAATATTTTTTGACTAGATGATTGTATTGAAATCTGCAATGAAGTGTTTATTTTTATTTCGTGAATTAACTCAGTTTTTTTCTAGTCAATGCCTTTCTTTTAATACCCTTTACCCCCCTTACTTTGAAATACGTAAGTAATCCGCCATTTTGTGGCGGCCGCCATCTTAAATATGTAATGATACCAAATATATTCAATTGTATTCTAATTAGAACTAAAAATGTGTACTTAATATCAGATAAATCAGTCAAAAGTAAAAAGAGGTAAATTGAATTATTAAGAAACAAATAAAAAAGCCACAACAAACAGATCAAGTTTAATAAAACCGTTTAAAATTTTGATTTTGATGTTTTAGTTACTATTGAAATCAGTCACGTATGTTGTTTTTTCGTAATTAGTTTTAGCTCGGTAGTTTCGGAGAACGCCCGAAATACCCATTTAAAAAAATCATCCTGTATACCATAATAATTGACAAAATCTTAAATCTTCAGACATAAATCCAATCAGAGACAAGTAAATAATCAGAATAAAGAAAAAAAAAATTTTTTTTTAGTGCCAATGATTGTACATTTTTTGAGTGCCAATGATTGTACTTGAGTGCCAATGATTGTACTTTTTGACCACTGCTGCTAAAAATGTCGATTTTGAATACATATTAATAATATTCGAACTGGAAATTTTTATTTAATTTATCACCAATAATCAACAAATCAAATGACATGAGTATATTTAACACTATTAACGCATTATTGAAAATATTCCATATTGAATGACATCTGTCACCATTAGGTGCCAATGATTGTATAGGTTACCCTAACTTATTTATTTATTTTCAAGGGAAGACAATTTAAGAGCGAGGTCGAGGTACATTACCAATAATATTATTGCGTTATGACATGAATACAACCGGCAATTCCATATAAAAAAAATAATTAAACAGTTCTCAGTAAGAGTTCGGTGTAGTGTTCATAATATTTTGACATGCTAATTCAGCTGTTTAGACACGCCGTTGACCGTCGGTAGGTCATCTAATTTAGGAGCACGTTGTTTCTGTTATGCGACTGTTTCTAATGAAGGGCAACGGTAGAAATTATAATATCATTGATGCGACTGTTTTATAAACAAATCGAAACGTTGAAGTAACGTCACATAATATTAAATTACTCTACCAAACCTGGTAACTAGCTAATAGCACTGGTAGGGCTCTTTTGCAGGGGGCGCCTGTGGAAGCACCACACCTTTGCCAGTTAGTCACCCACCAAGCAGTAATGTGTGCTCTGGTCTGAAGAGCAATGTTACCAGCGAAAAACTAACAACTCAGGGTGACAGGCGCAGTGTAGTGTCGCGCAGAATTTAGAATTATAAAACACTGGGTGGCACTGTGTCTGATATGGGCAATCATGATGCTCACTTACCATCAGACACCTGATTTGCTCGTCTTGTTACTCACTATAATAAAAAAGGTACAATATTGAAATTAACTTTGGACCCATAACAGCGACAATATTATGACACTATAGTTGATGGTGCAATTCGTATATTATAAGAAAATCACACCACCATGTATTGTCGGTATACCGATCCAGCGCAGCTGCAACTTTGCTTTTCATTTGTTTTTCACTAATGGTTCAAATAGTATTAACTAAGGTCCTACTTTAATAACTACTTCAACTGTACGCGTTTTTTTTTGATACGAGATAGGTACTTCCCGCCGGTCCCCACTTCCTTGGCCCTGAAGTTTAAAGGCCCACATTCATAAATATTACCGTATACGTAGGTATACGGTGATATTATACGGGTAGGTGGCATTAGGCAGAAAACCCTAGCCTTGACAGTAACAGCCATTATCTCTATGAATCCATTTAAAAAACGCGTCGGACATAACCATTATTCGTCAGGATGTTTAATTGAGTTGCGTAAAAGGATTTTTATAGGATTGCTGAGGGATAATGTGCTTTATGCGCTCTTGTTTTAAATTTTATATGCTGTTTTAGTATTGTTGGCGGTTTGTGAGCAATATTTCAAAATACGAGCATTGCGCTTGTATACATAGAGGTATATATAGGTATTTAATTACCTACTTAGTGTGTATTTTTATTGCATCTAGATATTTTATAATTTTATTTTCACAGACTTGTGTTCGTTTTAATGCCAAAAGGCAATAGGTATGTGAATTATACCTAATGCCGTTTGCTTCCCAGCTATAGGTATAACAAGTCCACCCCTTTCTGATCCCATGGGAACCGTGAGACCCGGCAGAGGAACATATTCGGAGAGTGGGCAGCAGCGCTCTCCGCTCCCAGGTGCCTATTCTCGTGGAGTGGAGTGGCATAACTTCTGCGATCACCACGCCACCTGCCAAGCGTGGTGATTACGACAAAATCCCCCCATCTGAATAGTTTATGACGTTCTATGGAGGAGGTCTATATTCAGCAGGGGACGTCTGCCGGCTGATGATGATGATGATAATGATAATGTGAATTATGAGACAAAACATTTTACTCTCATATTTTATTTTCAGATTTCATCAGACTTCGATATTCAGCAAAGAATATACCTAATTACTACTTATAGTACCTACTCTCAGTACTCAGTACATAAAGTACTCGCTTATTACGATTTCGAAGGGAGCCAGTATCCAGTAAAAAACGCGTATTATGCGGGAAAGCGTATTTTGCACAACAGAGAAAATAAGAAAATTACTATTACCATTTACTAATTGAATTAAACAACTTTTAACGGCTTTCATTCAAACTAATAAATCAATATAAACAAATAATATATATGTATAACCTCAGGTGACCAAAAGGGTGGTTACTACCTTGGCCAACGTATAAGTTTGGCCATACAGAGAGGTAATGTAGCTAGTTTTTTGGGCACCTTACCTGCAGGAGGCGACCTAAATGATATTTTTTATTTATAATTTATGTTAAGTTATTAGTTGAATTGTTTTATTTAATTATGTTTTTTCATTACCTACACATAAATGCTAATTTAGTTTTCTTATGTAATATAATATAAATATTATTTATTACTAATTTGGTGCGTAATGGCCTGATCTATCGGTCACAACTTGCTTGTCGCATTTTAAGGAAGAAATCGAACTTAATATTCTTTAGCTTCACATCTTTAAGGTCAGCGGGGCTGTTATCAATAAAGATATTAAGCGTCTACATTTAATCGGGAAGTGATCATCAGCTTTTAAACGGTTGATAAAACGATGGTCAAGTCATCCAAGCTCGAGATGGCGTAATTATTAGACGGGATGACAATCGGTAGTATGAAAACATGCGTCAAGTTGCAGGAACTATACCTACTATAAAATAGCGTATAATACGAGAAATTGTATTAAACAATATCGTATTAAGCTAAATTTACTGTATTTCCAAAAAAATTAATAATAATACTTACGAAATAAATTATGTTGTTTTCTTATTCTTCAAACTAAACGAAAACAAATAAGTGATTGGAAATAAATAAAATTAGTCCACGAAACAAAAATCACATTTTACCACTAAAAAGAAACCGAGCTTCAATTAGTCGTAGAAAAGTTAACGCCGACTCTGAGCGACTGAAACGTACTGAAACGACTGTTTCAAGCGAGCGGGATTTGCCGACTGCTGCGATTTTACGACTGAATCCAGTTGCCCTTTTGGCTCGCGGATCGGGCTGCCTTTATGCTATGGGGACCTACTAATGTTGTGTAGGTATTATGTAATTGCTGTATCATAGTTCGGTTGATTTAGTAACTTACATTTTACATAAATACTAATGCAGGGTATTTTGACCGTTATTCCTATAAAATTACATATATTTTAAGTATCATAATATTAAAATGTCTAATAAACTTTGAAAATAATATCAAATAAGTCTTATCTAAGTAGGTACTATCATCATCATCATCATCAGCCGGAAGACGTCCACTTCTGAACATAGGCTTCCCCCATAGAACGCCAAGTAGGTAGGTACCTAGTAAGTATTTATTTTTATAGGGCTTAGTATGCTAGCCAAAGAAATGTAAGGAAAATGATAACTTTGCTAAACTCGTGAATCACGGTGAATACCATAGAAGAAAAACGCATTTTTCTTTGCGTTTCAATGCGTTTTTCTTTTATGGTGAATACCATCTCACAATGACTGAATTAATTGAAAAAAAACAGTATTGAAAGAATACGGACGTCATAATATTGCAACTGTATGTTCTTCCTTTGTGCGCTTGAGGCGTACAGGATAGTGAGAAAAATTCAGCCGTCTGGGATCCTGACTCAGGTTTTCACGGGGCACGAGGGGCTTTTTTAATACTTGCACCGTTTCAAGTGCAATGAAAGCCATTCGTGCACGTGCGATCCCGACGAGCAGGAATCAGTACCACATATTATACTGCCAAGCCTTTGAGCGCCAACGGGAGAATATAAGACAAACATTGGCGATGGATGTTACGAAAGAGAGTGTATGGGATATTATGAAAGGACGTAAGAGAGGAGAGTTTTTGGAGTATTCTGAGCGAGTAGTAAAGATTGTGATAGATAGTAATAGGACGAATGCGTGATAGCGCCAGATGATGAATGAAGGAGTGTGGTAAAGATGAAGTTGATAGAAATAGGACGAAAGCGTGATAGCGCAAGGAGATGGGTAAAGGCATCTATGGGTAAAGGAGTGTGTGAAAAGATGAATGAGAACACAATCCCTGACTCAGTCAAGGGACAGGAGCCAAATAAAAAAAAAATTCAACTTTACATTAAATAAAATTTTTGCATTTTACTTTCCACTTTCCAGGTTTTCAACTTCCCACCACGCTAAAACTAGATATACTAGTATAACTAGTTTTTTTATAAATGTGCGGTCAAGCAACAGTAGCTTTATTATTATATAAAAAAGTAAAAATCACCTTTAGAAAATGTTTTGACATTAAAATGGCCAAGAAAATGGCAATATTAGAACAATCACTCAAAGTCAAAGACTTGGTAACGTCAATTTGACATTTTGACATTGACAACTGATTTGTGTATTGTGTAGCGTAGCGTTGCCCGTTGCTCTGATAGCTTTTTTTGTGAACAATTTCCATCTTCGCTTATTAATTTTGCTTGAAATTAGTAAATTCTTGTGACGTAGAGTTTTAAAGCCACTGCAGCTATCGGCACTACTTTCCTGTGTCTTTAAATCATCATAAATATTTAATAGACCACAGGACATGCAGTGGTATAGTTAGAACTGTTGCAAACTAAGAAACTGCAGCAATCTAGGATCGTTTATTGGTTAACAGCACTAGATATTTCTTCCTCGAAGCTCTCCAAGATAAACCGAAAACCACGGCGTCGAAAAAAAGTGAAGAAAATTCCCATCTGGAATCAGATAACCGTTACAATGTGAGTACATAACACCTAAGGCATGAGTGTTTTCGATCAATAAACAGTCCAATGCAACTTGCAAGCTTGTATTTAAATAATGCTGGACAATTTTCTAGATAACACTGATTGTGCTGGCGTAGGCATCAATTTATAATAGGTAAGTCTAGATTAATATAATAAGGCGAATGTGCTCTTAAGTTCTTAATAAAGAAATTGCAACCAATATTTGATAATGTAAACTTATGTGTATTAAACCTGTAGATGCCAGCAGCAAGTTTTGGGTCAATATCACAGCTGCCAGGGGACTGTGGCATAAAAGATGTCTGGAATCACAACCTCCACGAAGAATTTCAAATCATAAGACAGGTAATAATTAAGTTTTCACTGGAACTGCACAACCCTGTGACTGGTTGGACTATTTGCACCTAAACTGTTCTAATATCTCAAAGTAAATGCTTTTTGGCTATAGCATTGTATTACCAATAATTGCCTATAACCACAGAACAGATAAAAATACTACATATAGAATGGACACTGTCATCCGCCCTCCAATTGGGCCTTCCTCACCCCGCCAGCGAGATTGAGCTCTCCACAAGCCCTGCTTCTATGGGAAATCACCTCACGCACACTCTTGCACGTGTACAAATCTTCATGTGTGAAGTGTCTGTGTAGTAGGTAGTTATAGCATGGTTGGATTTTGTGGGATTGAGTCGATTGGCCGGGGTGTGCTATAACTAAAACTCGATAATAAATTATAGTGTATATAGAATGTTCATAAATTATATAAGCTTCACTTTTGACATGACACTAAGGTCTTGGTCTGCTGAGTCAAATATAATCATTTAAATTTACACTCCTTACAAATATAGCAACATATTTTTTGTCAGGTTGTTCAAAAGTACCACTGGGTAGCGATGGACACAGAGTTTCCTGGAGTAGTAGCGAGACCTATTGGAGAATTCAGATCAACGGCTGACTATCAATATCAACTGTTAAGGTAAGATCTTCTAACCATGTTTACATATTTGGCATTTGCACTATGGGTTTTACCACAAGTACATGTTTATGTATGAAAATAATTAATGTTGCCGATAAGACAATGACCACCATAAAAATATTTAGGCTTCTAGGAAATTGGTTAAAGGTAAATATGGTATGTGTGTACATTTTACCGAAAGGTACATACATATCTACAGTATTGTAACTTCATAGAAACGCTCAGAATGCAAGTAATACCTACGCGCTTCAAGTTCAACATACATTCAGAATATGCACAGTGGGGAATGTGCCGCAGTGCCGAATGAACAGTGTGATAGTTTTTAAACTTTATAAACTAACACTTTATAATTAGTTGTTACTTCAAATAAAACACTAATGAAAAAATTATATCACCTTAAGTAAACATAATGAATGCTATTTATTAAAAAAAAACCAATTATTTCCATGATTAACATTTCATTATATTAACATTTCAGGTGTAATGTAGATCTTCTTAGAATAATACAGTTGGGTTTAACATTCATGGATGAAAATGGTAAAACACCACCCGGATATACAACATGGCAGTTCAACTTCAAGTTCAATTTACAGTATGTTCTTAAAGTGTAATGGTGCATTCACACAAAGCTATTTAATATGCCCATAAAAAAAGCTATGGGCCTTATTAATAGGACAACAAGCTATGGAGAAGGCTATGCTTGGAATTTCTCTACAAGATTGAATCAGTACAAATGAAAGTTACCGACATAGCCAGGCAGATTAGCTATATAGAATGCAAAACTGATGGCCCATGGTGCTGAATGGAGACCATGGGCCGGCAAGCACAGCGTAGGACGTCGACCCACAAGGTGGACAGTAAATCTAATTAAGACTGTAGGAAAACGCCAAATGCAAGCCAATATATGGGGGAGGCATATGTCCAGCAGTGGACATCCTATGGCTGAGATGATAATGATAATTAACAAAGTACATGCCAATCATCATTAATCTATCTTTGTCATAGCCAAGAGAGGCATAATATTATACCAGTGCTAGAGTATGGCACTCAGCTTGCTCCTTGATTCTTCTATAACTGAGCATCCTTCCAATAATAAGTAGTATATGTCTCCCTCCATCTTACAAGAGGCGCCTTATACTAGGTAGATGAAGTCTCCACTTTCAAACTCCTCTACTATGGTTATTGACTCTGCAATTCATTGCCATTTCAACATGCTAATTGTTGAAAGTTAGACCCAATCAGAAATATTTGCAATGCTTTCTCAAAATCAGTTTGTGTGAATGCAACATAATAATCCATTTATAAACCCAAGAAGTACCTAATTTATTATTTTTATGAAAAATATTATTTCTAGGGAAGACATGTATGCACAAGATTCAATTGATTTACTACAGAACTCAGGGCTACAATTCAGGAAACATGAAGAAGACGGCATTGAGCCACTGGAGTTTGCTGAACTTCTCATGTCATCAGGTAATTTATAAACATAGTTTATAAATCTTAAATGGAAAAATCTCATACAGAGGTCAAAGTACCTACAATTGACAATCACGTATGAAGAATATCAAGCCATGAAAGTCAAAGAATTGAAAGCTATAAGTATATCGGGATTGAAGCAAGTGAAGTGGAGAGAAATAGTCTCACCTATCCCAACAGGAACAAGGCGTTTGTATAGTTTATGTCACAATATTGGTCGCATACAGAATTTCTATGAGGCACATTGTAGGAACTCATGACTCATACAATGTTTTACTATTTGGCATAATAATTCATATTATTATCTGACATTATGATACAATAAACAGCATGAGGTCACAAGTCAAATCGGCTTAGTCTAAACATTCTCACTGAAAATCCCCTAAAATTTGTACTATGCTAGAAATTATTGTAATTTGGTTTCAGGTCTAGTCCTCATGGATAATATCAAATGGCTAAGTTTCCACTCGGGATATGACTTTGGGTATTTATTGAAACTACTCACAGATCAAAATCTGCCTCAAGATGAGAATGACTTCTTCGAAAGCTTAAGACTGTACTTTCCTACTGTCTATGATGTTAAAGTAAGTTACAATTTTAACAATTCAATTATTAGTTAGGTACGGCAAGGTCTTGTAACACTGCAGTCATAGCAAGTAACAATTCACATCAAATTTCAGTACTTGATGAAGCTCTGTAAGAACCTGAAAGGAGGTCTACAGGAAGTGGCGGATCAACTGGAACTGAGGCGCGTGGGTCCGCAACACCAAGCCGGCTCCGACTCGCATCTCACTGGCATGGCTTTCTTCAAAATTAAAAAGGTAAAACATACTTTTATAGCATCAGCTGGAAAACACCCACTGTTGAACATAGGACTCCCCCATAGAACACCATAAACTATACATATGGTTGGATTTTGCCGTAATCACCACGCTTGGCAGGCGGCTTGCTGATCGCAGTAGTTCGAAAACTTAGAAACGGAGAAAGCTGCTGCCAACTCTCCGAATATGTCCCGCTGCCGGATCTGAAAATATAAAAATATTTTCAGATATTTTTTGATGACAACATCGAGAGCTCCAGTGGGCACCTGTACGGACTTGGGGCTCCGTTCTCAGTCAACGCCAACAACTTCACGGACAGCGGTGAAAACGGCAACTCCTCCTGATGCGCGGAGAAGGCGTGCATCAGTCTCACGCCTAAACCGCATTTGTTCCATCTTAAGGATTGATCAACATTTGCGGGAACTGTTTACATGTCGATAAGATTGTTATCTGACTTTGAAGACGAGTGTGGTGATCATGGTTAAATTCGTTGAAATGGTCAGACTTATTGCTGTATTTATGTAGTCTCGAAAGATGAACACAATTAGACATCCATTACACAATAGTTTAGGCAGACCCCTGTCACTCCATACAATCGGCCGCGCGCAATAAACTTCTACTACTACTAGGCCTATGGAACACTCCGCTGAAGCTACAAGTAGCCGGGGCATCCGGGATAATTTCTATGGGCTTGACAGAGAACAGATAGAGAGATACGCGATAGAAAGAGAGGCCGGCTTGTATGTTAATATAACGATAATTAGTTAGGCGCTATGCGACCTGAATTGAACTTTATTGCGTCGGGGCTAGAGTCGCTATTTATTTATATGATTTTGTGGAGTGTCCCTTCTGTCCCTTTAGTATTCCGTGCTACTACTACGTAGAAAACATAACGTGTTTACACGCGTCAAATGTGTGCGGGCATACTGGCGTTACTGCATCGTTGATGGCCTTCTGCTGGTCGCTGGCGGTGGGGGGTAAGTGTCGCTTCTTTACGTACTAATAGTCATTACTTTGGTTGAGCCGTCAATCAATTGCCATTAATCATGGTTGATACTGAGCAGAGTTGTTCCATACTGGTCTAGCAACGAAGCTCAATTTCGGTTGTGACGGATTAGTACGACATCATATAATTTTCGTCGTTGCTATCGATAGGGTCTATAGAAAAAGAGAATGCTTAAATACTATTCTGTCTCCGTTGCACAGCAAATCTTTCCATCGTCATACCTCTCGCGGCCGTCACCATTATGCTGATGTACCGCCATTACCGAGTTGATAGACCTGACGAGTGTAAGACCTTGATATTGAGTGATTGATGACTAATTTCTTTTATGACGTCAATCATCACATTACACGATAGCTTAACCATCAATCATCGCCGGACTGTGGCAAGACTGCCAAAAACCTGTTGTGTAATGGACTCTCTTAAATTCTCAACACTGCAAGATAAAGCGCCTATTACATTATACAATTTTCAGAGCGCTAAATGAGCGAGCGTCGTAATTTAGTGTGATGTATAGGTACGAGTAGCTCGACATTTATTAGAGAGATGGTCTACCAGTATTAAAAGCCAAGGAATACGAATACTGCTTGTAGTTAATTGTTTCGGAAATACTCCATAACCATGTTATATTGTATTCATATTTCGCACCCATATCAACACTTGGAGTACAATAATACAAACTAGTACATATTGTAATGTAGGAATGAATGTGTGAGTACATACTACATATTTATAATGATTAATCAAAAATTCTATGAACAAATGCATCTTTTGTACAAATAGATCATGATTAGAAAATTTATTGTAAATAATGCTTCGTAATAAATAACAATGATTATAAGTTGGTGCAGTGGAAATTCAGTTTTAAATATTTTTAATTGTGTTAATATCTGATTTGTAATTTACACACAATGTAGGTTTAAGTACTATTGTTAAGGCTTTATCGATCTTATTTTATATCAAATCAATTATTATTATGAATAAGAATTTCTTATGTCGCTTTTTACTATTCATCATTGCTAGATAAATATTTGGAAAAAACTTGTGTTTAATTTTTACCTGCCACCAACTTTTTTTTTCACGCCTGTATTTTTGTAATAGGTAATTTTAATAAATATTATAATCAACGAATTTTGCTAATGGAATATTATAAATTATAGTCAACATATTATGTAAAGTAGGATGTGGTCTAAGATTATACGGCAATTTATTTATTTAGGTACCTAAGCATGTGATACAAAACAAGCACCATCATCATCCAATGCCCGCTACATCCCACTCCTGAGTGGGCATAGGGCCTCACTTATCTTGACCCTGTCTGCAAATCTTTACGTGCTCAGTGTGCAAATCAGCTCAATATCTGACAAATGTACGAATCGTGGGACGCTATACTCCGATTAAATAAGTAATATTACTGTCATTTTCTATTAATTATCAATGTCAAATCGGTAACCATGTCAGCTGTCTGAAACTGTCACTGTTTACTGTGTAATACCTGCTCGCGGCAAATCTTTGCATTTTGCGAATTAAATAGTTTATCTTTTGATGATGCACGCGTCTACCTGCAACTTTAGCATATTCAGACTACAGTAAACTAAAATATACAATAAAGACAAACCCAGCAAATATAATATTTTTGTGAACCAACGGCGTGGTACAATTGCGTATTAAATTTCTGTTGAGTGCGGAGCCGCCAATCATTAATCTAACCTGAAAATCAAGATTTTTCACTGTGGATTTTCACTGGCACAAGGTAGTAAACAACATTTTTAAGTATTAGAATCATTGAATACGGCCTTTATTATAAACCGTCTAATCATTACTTTCCTAATAAAGATGCCTGCCGCAAGCTTTGGCTCTATCTTGGCTAGTACTGCTAAGGAAGAATGCACGATAAAAAATGTTTGGAACCACAACTTACATGAAGAATTTCACGCCATAAGACAGGTACCACCACCTATCTCTCATTAACAGGTTCTTTCATGAAAGGAAATGAAAAAAAAAGCACCACCTTCTAAAGTTATAAAGGCTTATTAATAATAATAAAAAATAATATGGGACAACTTCCACACATGGTTATCTGGTCCCAAACTAGGCTAGAAGCCTATACTATGGTAACCAGATGACTGATATACATACTTATATAAGCTTATTTAACACCCAGACACCGATCGAACTGGTCATGTTGAAGTCTAATTTCTCTGGTCTAGTACTGAGATTAAATTTTTGCGCTTGGTTCATCAGATATAAGGAAGTTTGGTAATTCCCACTTAGCAAAAGTCTTATCATTTTATCCCTGTCTTTTGAATGTAATAATTGTGAAATAGAGATTACACATTATACTAACTTGACTTATTGATTAGTGTGATATTTCAATATGCTTTCTGTAGTTTATTCTGACCTGTGTGAATCTTGTCAGATTATTTGGATTAATATATTTAAATGTAAATTATTTCTTAGGTTGTTCAAAAATATCACTGGGTTGCTATGGACACGGAATTCCCTGGAGTGGTGGCAAGGCCTATAGGCGAATTTAGATCAACTGCTGACTATCAGTATCAACTTTTGAGGTAAATAAAATAATTCCCTTACTGCTCATAATATTTAAAATACTCTGATATTATGTCCCAAATCTAAGATAACATTATATCACACCTTTTTGGCGAAAGGGTAGGTAGAGGTTTAAGCAGGACTTAGTCCTATAGCAGGTGCACTCACACTTCGCCAGTTACGTTTTAAAGCCCCATTGGGGCTGAGCTTATTACCATTTACCGGGCACAGTTCCAGACTCCAGGCTGTCATTGAGAAAATTACCTCTTATTGTTTTCCTGCATATCTTTAATATTAAAATAAATGGTTAAGGCATATGTATGTATGCATAGTGCAGGGTTCCATACCTAGATACCAAGAACATACAGCGCCATCTATTACTTCCTTGCGTAAAGTATGGAAATATGCAGTAAAATGGCCATTACTTTTGATTGTGTTACCTTAGAAGTATGATTTTTTACAGCCACAAGGGACCGCAGATCTGTGTAGTTGATATCAATATCTAATTGATACCTCCACATGTTACCGTTAAAAAGTGTCTTGACAGACAGACAGACGGACGGACAACAAAGTGATCCTATAAGGGTTCCTTATTTCCTTTTGAGGTACGGAACCCTAAAAACGTGTTTACCTCAGTGAGTGTTACAAGCCAATCCACTTTTACAGATGTAATGTCGACCTGCTTAGGATCATTCAGTTAGGGCTGACGTTCATGGATGAAAATGGAAAAACACCACCGGGTTGCACCACATGGCAATTCAACTTTAAATTCAATTTGCAGTAAGTACCATTGCATTTATTATCGAAATCGACGAGAATAAAAGAATATCATCAAAAAGATGAAAATTTGCATATACATCTAACAAGGAACTAAGATGTAGACAAGGAATAAGAAAGGAAGGAATGCTCAAATTTGCCATGGAATGCAGATGGCGTATTATTCTTGTAAAAAATACTTTAAGAATATTATTTGAATTGTTGGTCTAGTGTTCACAAGCACTACTGCTGAGCGTCCTGGGTTTGATTCTCAGGATGGGAAAAAGTGTTATTGGGTTTTGCAACTAAGTACTTATACATTTTCTCAATAACAGCCTGGGGTTTGGTTTTGTGCCTGGTTGATGACAATAGGCTCGCCCCATACTACATCATCTTCCTGCCGTAATCCCACACTACAGCCTACCAAATCTAAAAAGTACCATTTGTATAGAATAGAATAGATATTTGTTCTTAAATTTTGGATTTGAATTTAAATTGAATGAGAGTTGTACATCTTGTGTAAAAAACCATAATTCCATGGTTTTATGGTGATTGTTATTAAAATTGTGTGAGTTACACCTTCATACTTTCAATATCCAAAAGTAGACTGTACCTCTTAGATTTGTTGGACTACTGCCCGCCTAGCATGGCACGGGGATAACTAAGTTTCCTCGATTTTTCTCTCTTTCGCGCCTGAACCTTTCATATCTGCTGTCTCGTTCTAACCCCCTGGAACTTTGTTTTCTCTACTCACTCTGCTTTCACTACTTTTTATGCATATCCTCATTCAACACGGTTCAACCAAGTCTTCTTAGGATGTCCCCTCCTCACATATCATCACTAACATTCATCTCTTGCTCCATAATATTACATAGGACTTAAAACCCTCACTCTTAAAGTGTAAGTGTTCCTACAATCGGAATGGATACACCTCTGCCAGAGGTCCTTAGTCCTCAGCCTAACCCGTTAGCACAGAACAGATAATAATACTACATATAGAATGGACACTGCCATCCACCCACCAATCAGGCCTTCCTCACCCCCCGAGCGAGATTGAGCTCTCGACGAGCCCCCGTGAGCTCGAAACGCACCTTACACACACTCTTGCTCTGCTTGCTGTGTAGTAGGTAGTTAGACCGCGGTGGATGGGAATTCAGTTGAGTATTCAAGGTGTGCCGTTAGGTAAAACGTCATGATATTATGTTAAAAATGATTAGCATTTCACATTAATGTCTCTATTCAAATATTTGATGTTACAGGGAAGACATGTACGCCCAGGACTCTATTGACTTACTCCAGAACTCTGGACTGCAGTTCAGAGAACATGAAGAACATGGAATTGAACCTTTGGAATTCGCTGAGCTTTTGATGTCATCAGGTGAGTACAGGCTACAAGGAATAGAAAGTTTTAAACACTAGTTGGAACAAAAGTGTCAACTTTTTTTTGTGTGCCCAATCTTAGAGTTTTTAGTAACTGTTTTGTCTATCTGTCATAAGCATGTATTGAAAGGTATATGTTTACATAGCTACACCTTTTTATATTCAACTTCCCATTGGAACGGAGACTAAGCGGGTGAAACCGCGGGGCACAGTCAGTATTATAAATGCGAAAGTTTGTAAGGATGGATGGATGGATTTTTGTTACTCTTTCACGCCAAAACCACTTAACTGATTGGGCTGAAATTCGGTGTGTAGATAGTTTAGACCCTGGAATACCACAACGGTACCTTTAATCCCGACATTCCCACGGGAACGAAGACTACGAGGGTGTAAACGCGGGGCACAGATTAATAGAGTAAATAAATATTTATTTCAGGGATAGTACTAATGGACGACATCAACTGGCTGAGCTTTCATTCTGGTTATGATTTTGGTTACCTCCTCAAACTGCTCACCGACAAGAACCTGCCGCAGGAAGAGAATGATTTCTTTGAAATTTTACGGCTGTATTTCCCTACAGTATATGATGTAAAAGTAAGTATAATAACAATGTTATGTAACATATATGGCAGGTAATCTGGAATTATGAAATAATTAAAATTTAGTTTGAGTTTGCAATTGAAAAACTTGGGCATACATTTTTAGCGGATAATATTTTATATCATTTTACTTATTTCTATTCCACAATTAAAATTTACATAAACTTATAATACACTTATATGTGAAAAGAAATCCCGTGAATCAATAATTATTATTTGTTTTCAGTACTTGATGAAGCTCTGTAAGAACCTGAAAGGAGGTCTACAGGAAGTGGCGGATCAACTGGAACTGAGGCGCGTGGGTCCGCAACACCAAGCCGGCTCCGACTCGCATCTCACTGGCATGGCCTTCTTCAAAATTAAAGAGGTAAATATAATATTGAAGATACATCATGTAATATGTACATATATAAATGAGACATTCTTGATAAAGAAAAAAGTTTTTCAATGTTCTGCATCTGATAATCCAGTAAGGTTTTTTTAGTTTAGGAAATTAACAGAACAACACACCTTTTTCCCCGGAGGGTAAGGCAGAGGTAAGGAGAGGGAGAGGCCCATTCCCATAAAAGATAAACCCACAATTCAACTCTTGGCATTATACTATACATACTTTGGGCAACGGGCTAAAACCTTCCAGTATACTTCCCGTTGGCGTATCATCATGAAATTTGGAAAGAAGCAATATCAGAAGTAAAGGAAAAAGACGATAAGGACGGCAGGAACGCGCTGGATGCAGGCCGCTTACAACCGGACTGGATGGAAATCTAAGGGGGGGCTATGTTCAGCAGTGGACGTCATATGGCTGAGAAGATGATGATAGAAAAAAATCCCAAAACTATAAATTTTACTTTAAAAAGTTTTGATTACTAACATGTTTAAGGTATGGAACCCTACACTAAGCATACTTACAAAGATATGCCTTAACAATTAATTTTTTTCAGCACTTACTAAATCCATACCGTTTGGTATGGATTTAGTAAGTGCTAAAACTTCAGTTGAACTTCAGTTTTCAAGTTGTTTCAGATCTTCTTCGACGGCAACATAGAGAGCACCAGTGGTCATCTGTACGGTTTGGGAACACCTTTTCCCTCAAACGGCAATAATTTCCAAGACGCACTTGAGAATGGGAATTCTTCTTGATCGCAGGACCCTGTGTGTCACACACAGCGCGATCCTAAACCGAAGGTGTTTCACATTACTGAGTGAAGTTGCGTGATGCCTAGTCAATTATAGACATTCCAAACGAAACTATGTTGAAGTGTCAAGTGCAATAAACCAGAGTTACGGAATATTTGGATGTAAACTTTGTTCGCTGTAGGATGGTGTCTGTGACAGTTGTGTATTGTCAATATTACATGTGATTACAAGTTACCTTACACCATATATGTTATGTTGGAGCATAACATATATGGTGTAAGGTACACTATGATCGTTTCGACAATTACACTATGATAGTTTTTGATAGGAACAGACATTTATTCTGAAAAGGAACAGTTTTTCAAATGTCACAGGCACCATCATATAGTAAACAGGGTATAGTTATGCAATGTTCCAAGCCACGACTGCAGAAAATTGAGTTATTATGATAATACAAATTTCACTACTGTGCAGCTTGTGTTAAGACATGAGGGGCTCGATGAACGCCGATAAATCGCCTGTTTGTAAACTTTTTGGAAAATAAACATTTATTTTTTTGTGGCATGTGCTCCGCGTATTCTCAAAGTATCGATAATGTTTACACACATGCGAGCCTTGTCCGAATACCTAGTTTAAGCAAACGGCTGTCGTGTACATTTGTCACCACCAGATGGGGACCAGCGGGAAGCACTCTTCAGCAAATAATCGGCACTCGGCGAGACCCGCTAGTCTGGCCCCGGCTTAATAACGTTTGTATGTGCATTGGGCCGGAGAAATGTTTGTGTTCTTTCTTTACGTTCCATGTACTCAACGGATATTATTTTTATGAATGGTAGGTACTTATAAAAACCGCGGACGATGAGAATGGGATACAACCTTTTGGAACTAAGACGGTCCGCCGGCCAGCTGTAGCGTCGGCAAAGTCGTGTCGCGACGCTAGTTGATCATTCTCATCGCGCGCGGGTTATTATATGCTGTCAATGGGGCTGGCAAGTGAAAGGTGATCTCAGATAGCGCCACCTCTGAACTAACCCTTGATATGGTGTGAGATTTAAACATTTCTAATTTTATTCATATTTGCATTGTTTTTACACATTTTTCATATTAAGAATTTATATAATCCATTTGAAAAATAAGTTATATAAAAGGAGAATTGTGAAAAAGAGGCGCCTCTTTTCGTGGAAAGGATGCAGAGCTAATTGAAAGTTAAGTTGTATTTCCTGATTTTTTTTAATTTTTTACAATTTCATGGTATCAAATAGTGCTCAATGGTGTATAGATTGCTTATCTAGGCAGTCTCTTTTCTTTCGAGGTTCACTAAATCGTCTCTTTATAATGTAACTAAAATTTCTAACATTTTAGGTTAAGTATGTCCTTGTTGCTGTGATGCAGATTACGCAAAAACAACAGAAAATAGTTTTTAACGGCAGAGTCAAACTGAAATACACATATTAATATGTAAACCTGAGGATTTTACCAATCTTTTCATAATAACTTTCCTTGAAATGTTTATGACACACTCTCGCCCCGCTTTTAGGCTCAAATTTTACACTCCTTATCACTTTTATCCACAATTTAATGCTTTTAAGCTCATACGAGGATACTCGTGGCCTTCAGTTACTTTACAATTTAGCACACAACACACAACAAAATCTAGGAACTTGTTAAAAACTGAATTCACCACTAATTTCATACAAAACTGCTTTGTTATTGGTGACTTCGATACTAGCGCCACTTTGACAGTTGTCGGCCCCATTGTCAATATAATGTTTTATTGCGAGTTTCAAAAAATAATCTCTTACGTTTATCTGAGTCATGACCAAGGGAAAGTGTTTATAGCTCGACAGAAAAGAGTAGAAACGGAACTAATTAAAGTGGAGGTGTTGATTCGTTTGATTTTATTATTGAAAAATACTGTGACGCCCCCATGATTTTGTTCTCTTTCTGTGAAGTTATAACAGTCTATATTAAAATATTGGGTGCGGTACACGTGTCTGATGTTTGTTTCCGAAAAATATCAGTAGCGAAAATTGTTAAAGCGAAAGTTTGCAACAGCAAAGAACCGTGAACGTGTTTACAATGTTTACAGGGGCATAAACTTCGAAATGTTTTCGCTGGTGTAATCATGCGTTGTAACATTATTTGCTGCTGAAACTTTCTACGACATTGTTCGCTACTGCAAATTTTTGGAGAACATTTTTTCAAAACTTCGGAAACGTGCAGCACAGCCCTTATTCGAATACATAGTGGTATTCTGTAAATAGCATATTTATAATTCTTCACGTAGATATAAAGATGTTTGTATTTTGTATAAAATATTCATTAGTATTAACTTGACATTATGGAGAAATGTTTGCGTTGCATAAATATAGTGGTTAAAAATATGGATAAAAATCATAACTTGAAAAGTTAAAAATAATATTGATCGTAATATTGATGTGTTAGTGAATAATAATTATGGATAATATGGTCTATAATTATTGGCATGGAATATGACATTTTAATTCATACTTTAATTCCATGACTTAGGCTAAGGCTCGCATGACGGATTTCCGCTGCGCGCGGTTTTTTATTTTATATCAGTCGGGGGAAAATCCGCCAGAGCGTACCTACTTGTAATTTGAATCACAAAATGACGCCGTTAAAACCGTACGCGGTTAAGAGCCCTATCACATTTCAAACGTATTTTTTGTATTAAACGGTCAACTTTGGTGATCTTTATCTAAAAAGCTAAAAGACTACGACATTTTTAATTTATTAAAAAATGTTAAATACTTGGTAGTATTGACCATGACAGCCTCGTTTTTCTTAGTAACCTGTCCAGGAAAACGAAGTCCCTGGGGGTTAGAACGACATAGCAGATATTAATTGTTCGGGCGCGAAAGAGAGAAAAAACGAGGGAAAACTAGTTATCCCCGTGCCATGCTAGGCGGGCTGGTTGGATTAAATTCCTAAAAATATTTTTTTCGCTATTGCGAGGCAGCTAATCCTTCGTTGTGGCAGCAAATATGGTCCACCATACAACATTTAACATACATTTATTAACGTTTAAAACTACTTAAAAAAGTGATTGTCCATTCTGACGCACACTTGATTTCTTATTTCTTCTACACATAATATATGTATGGATGTATGGGCAATGTTATTATTTAGAATTAAATGAAGCTAAATAATGTTTTGGTTGTGTACGTCGTTATAACGTCGGTCGCCTATTATAAATTATAAGGTACAGGCATATAGACAAAACAATTAATGTTAATATTTTTCTATAGAAAAGCTAATCAATATAATTTCATTGTTATTCTATTTAGTGGGATTAAATAAATGCTATTCAATAATTAATTGATTGTTTTTTTTTATTTAGTATCCGTGTAACAAAAAGGAGTAGGATAATACATGAAGGGTTGCCTCTCTCTACCCGTCAACCTAACTGGCAAGAGAAAAATATCGACTTCCCGATAATTTGTAGTGGTAGGCCTCTTTTGCAAGCCGCCTGGAAAAGTACCACACCTTTGCCAGTTATTCAACCGCCAAGCAGTAATGTGCAAACATTACTGTGTTTCGGTCTGAAGGGCAATGTTACCAGCGAAATTACTGGGCATGACGAGTTTTAACAACTAATATCTTGGCGACGGGCCCAGTGCAGTGCCGCGCAGAATTTTGAATTTTAAAACACTGGGTGGCACTGTCTGATATGGGCAATCATGATGCTTACGATCAGGCACCCGATTTACTCGTCTTTCTATCATTAAAAAAAAACGACCTTAGCCGATCAGCTCATCCATTTTGTTCGCGAATTTCGCAATCGTTTCTATGTTGTTCAGTTTGGGGGGTAAATGCACCGCCTTATGTATTACTATTAACACGTACAAGCTACAAATAGTTTTCACTTTCCATAGCTCATATTTTTAGATTCCATCCCGAAAAAAAAAATCATTATTAGTAATCACTTTATTGGCGTTTCAGACTATAATTTATAAAATGCCTTGCAAAACGGCAAGACTCTTTCACAATAGATTATTATGCTAAGGACAGTACCATAATTACTAGTCTACAACATAGATCTGTACAAAGCAGTTTACACAATAAGGGAATGACACGAAATTATACTCAACTAAATCTCACTCAGAAATCAAAGATTATCAATTATTAGAAAACCACAATAAATAATTATAAAAAAACTTTGATTACAATACTGGATCAATGTCAACGATATGGAAATGCAAATTTGTTAATTAACATAAGCTAGCGAGCGAATTATTAAAATCTAGACCTAAGTATATGAAATATATTGCTCAATAGTAGAGTCACAATATAATTTATAACAAACTATTTATTTTAAAATCTGTTGCGATTGTTCGTTGGTGTTAAACTTTTTTAACAAGTCTTTTGGGCAACACTCATTTCTTTTTCTTCTTCTGTTTCTGTGAGTTATCCGGTGTGTTCTCTGCCTTACGTTTCCCTGCGTTTGCGCCTTTGCCGGTCGCGTTACCGCCGGGTGTGTTTTGGTTGGCGTTGCCACTCTTCTTCTTCTTTTCTGCGCGCTCCTTTTCTTCTAGCTCTTGGTTTTCACGCTCGATCAATGTGATGAGGGTATTGCATCTGTGAAGTACATATTGTATTCCACCAGGCCTGGGACACTCCGCAATAATGATATGAAGCTACAAGTAGCTGGGGCGTCCGTCTTGACGGGATATTTTCTATGGGCTAGACAGAGAGAACAGATAGAGAAATGCACAATAGAAAGAGATAGAGCTTGCTGGATAATATAACGATTAGTTTTTTTTTATGGTTGTGAGTGACAAGACGAGCAAATCAGGTGCCTGATGGTAAGCATCATGATTGCCCGCAGAGCCTAAGTTCAGACTCGTCAAGATAAAACGACCGTACTGTACTACCATGTGAGCCAACGACACAGAATACTAAAGGGACTCATAATCATTTAAATAAATAGCGACACTAGCTCCGACGCAATAAAGCGCAATTCAGTTCGCACAGCGCCTGACTAACATCTGCAAGCCGACTTCTGTCTATCGCGTATCTCTCTGTCTAGCCCATAGAAATATTCCCGTCCAGACGAACGCCTCGGCTACTTGTAGCTTCATATCCCTAATGCGTAGTGTTCTAGGCCTGCCAACGAGGTTGTCAGTCTGTATGTACAAACCTTCTCTGCAGTTCAACAGCGGTCCTTGACTTGAGGAACCAGTCGAAGCGGAACTGCGGCGCCGCGTGCACGCCCGCGCGCAACTCCTCGTACACATTCTCCTTGTCGAATCCTAGCTTGTGTAACATGCACACTAGGAACCTGACAACAAAATAATTAACTAGTGGGACTAATATCCGTATTCAAGAATACTATGTGGTCTCACAGTACGCTCCAATGCATAGGGCCGTTAAATTCAATACTTGAGTGAGATCTAAGCTCATTCGCTGCCATTACGTAAGGTAGGTAAAGACCTATTATAACGTCCGCATAGTTGAGCTTATAAATGTTACTCTATACAGTGGTAAATTGTTCTTGGTGGGAAATTTAGATATTTTTTTTAAGTATATATTTTTTTATTTTATTATTTATTATTATAGACAGAATATTATTTATTTCGCCGGTTAAGCAAGTTCGTAATAACTGAAGTTTTATTTTATAGTTATATTTATGTCATACGCTAATCAGTTAAAGATAAGAGCGAACTTAGCAACAGAAACGGACCAATCACTGTATTCGACGCTGTGGAAACGCTTGTATGGAAAATCACCTCACGCACACTCTTGCACGTGTACAAAACTCCATGTGTGTGCTGTCTGTGTACTAGGTAGTTATAGCGCGCCTTTTGTATGAGAATTGAGTCGAGCGTCCGGGGTGTGACCTTAGGTAAGTTTTATCCTTGATTACGGGTGTCGAGTCTCACTAGTTCTGTGTACAGAACTACAGCCCAGCAAATCTAAGAAGCACCGTTTGGCAGTTCTTATTTTGGCTTGTTTGAAGAATTTGAATTTATAACATGTACATCTTGTGATAAAATTCATAATTTCATAGTTTAACGGCGAAGGTTATTTTGAAATTGTGTGTTACGCGGTTACGCCTATGCAAAGTTATTTCTTCTCTCTCAAAGCCTGAATAAATAATTAAACGTCAAAAGAGACTAAGATTTGCTGGGCATGAGCCGATTTAACTTTGCTTTTATTTTTAGTGATTTATGGTGTACTTTAATGTTAAATGTGTGGATTTCGAAGCGATCGCATTTATTTAGAAGATAAAGATAGATTTGCACGTCCTATTTGGTAAAATTAATAGTTTTGTCGAAATTACGTGGAGTAGATTTATTTACACGTTCCGTACAGACAGATGTACTGATGTACTGATTTCTGTCTTGTGCCAGTTTAACACAGGAATTTAACCAACCTGTCTTCCTCTTCAGTATAATTTTTCCCCTTGTTTGTACCATAAGAAATCCGCAGTTGATGGAACGGTGCCCTGTAACGCGCCATTTTAGCGTCCAACGCTTTCTTGATCGAGGCTCTTCTTTGTATCTTGGCTTCTCCTCTCTCGATCTGTCCCATTATTCTGTCTATATCTTGTAATTCGTGACAACGGTCCCAGAACACTGCTGAATATTCCATTACCTAAAAATATTATTTGTATAGTTAGAGACCGAAAACGCTTACTGAGCTCAAAATGCGTTGTGATCACTGTAGACATAAGTACCATTGGAACCGTTGGAAGTCCACTGCTGGACATAGCCCTCCCCCAATCTATATTTGCATCTAGACAGATTGTAAGCGGCATTCATCCACATCGCAAATTAGTGTTGGGGTTATTATAAAAACACTCATGACGCTTTGCTGAGCTTAGGTCTTTTGGACGTTAGGATTGGTAGGACCCTATCACAGACTTAACGTTAAGACAATTTAGAGAGGGTACCATAAAGCAAATACGGAGAGGACGCCTCCTCTCCGTATTTGCTTGGGAGCCTTTGCAACTGTGCACTGTGACCCTAACTAGGTCCTGACGTCATCACGGTGGGCGTGGCTTGAGTCAGTGTACTATCGGTGTTCGTACCGTGACCATCTTTAATATAAGGTCGGTGCGAACAAAAGATGGCGACCTTAGGTCACGGGAAATAAAAATATATTATAGTACGTAGAGTTACAATAATTCCTAGACTTTTTAGACGTTAACACTAAAAATTCATGAAAGCGGTGTCTTTTAGTTTTAATTGCCTGTTGAACCTATAAAAAAATCAAATATCACTAATATTATTCATTGTTACCTCCTCGGGCGTTTTTCCTTCTACATCCTTGGCAATGTTCTCGATATCGTCTCTCCCATACTTCTCATTTGCTTTGATGAACTGATTGAAATCGCGTTTGGTCCAATTTGTGAAACCTATACATAATTAAAGTGTATTGAGTAGACATTGACTGTTTTACCTCAGAATTACATTACACTACTGCAATATCGCCTCTCTCTTTCCCAATGATGGCTATAAAGAATAGGCCTTAGGGTCGTAGCCTTAGGGTGTTAGCACACCAATTGATCGATGATCGACGTTCGATCGTTATTACCATGAAATAAATCGATATCGACTCTATTATTGATTGACAATCCATCGATTTGTTTGTGCAACCCTAAGGCTATACTTCACACCCATGTGGTATATATTCTTCATACCCATCTGGTACATTCTTCATACCCATGTGTATTCTTCATACCTATGTGGTACATTCTTCGTACCCATGTGGTATATTCTTCATACCCATATGGTATATTCTTCATACCCACGTGGTAAGTGGTAAAAGCAAGTTCTTCTGAATTATAGAACAAAGCACCTGCTGATATCATGGGGTAGCCAGCCACACTATATTACCATTAATTGAATGTAACCCCACCTTGAGTAAGCAACTGTTCCTTTTCTGTGACCTCTTCTTCAGTGAGAGCTTCTGCATCGTCAATTTTGCGCTGTTCTTCTCTTTGAATTTTAGCGGCGTCTGGACCGAGTTCAGGGTTGCGCGGCACTTTATACCTGATAATATCGATTTATTGTATTTAAAAATTGTTCCCCATGTAGTCATTCCAAGATCTAGCTTTAACTAGCTTATTCTCGTCTGCCATACATACAGAAAGCTTGTTTCTTGCTTTTCAGTCATCAAATTTGTAATACAATCGGGTTTAACGATCTTTTGACCGCTATATCCAATAAACTACTGAATGTTTCATAGTATGCTTACTAATATTTTGTGAGGGAGGATGGATGGATGGATGTTTGTAACTCTGACACTCCAAAATTACTGAACCGATTGGGCTGAAATTCGGTTTTGGTTTGGTGAACTGTGAAATTTGGTGTATTCAGTATGTTTTTGGTAAGTTTAGACCCTGTAATAACACATGGGATACTTTTTATCATCTATCCCGATATACCCACGCTAACGAAGACTACGCGGGTGAAACCGCGAGGCACAGCTATTATGGTATATTTTTGGAACTATGTGGAACTTTAACACTCACCATGTGTAGACGTTTCTTTTCCATTAAATAATACTCGAACACATATATACAGCACATATATTCAGCATATTTTAAATAATTTATTCCAAGCCCACCATCTTCCTGGCCTTAGTGTAGGGTTATCATATAATGCGTGTATGGGGGGGCATACACGTTGTCAGGTTGGCCGAGTGTAGGGTTGATGTTATTTTGTGACGAGCATGCTACGGATTCTGTGAACGTTTTGGTGGTTTTATGGAATGTATTTATGGCAACGCGTGGTTTAAGGAAGATCTATGGTATGGCAACACGGGGGGGGGGGGGGGGTTGCGAGCGCGACAGAAGATTGTAGAGCGAGATTGAAGATGGTGGGCTTGGAATAAATTATTTAAAATATGCTGAAGTGTTCGAATATTATTTAATGAAAAAGGAACGTCTACACATGTAAAAATATATTTGGAAGATTTTTGAAACATATATTATAGTATTAGGTATTTCAATTATCTCCGCACAAATTCTTCTTTTACATCTCTCATATTCGGTAAGTAGGTCCTTATTACCCCCAAATGGGGCTTGTAAGTGACCAATTAGCGCTCTAGGGTAATAATGTAGCTAGAAAAGCCCTAGGGCGGTAAGTAATTAAAAAAAAACTTCACTCTTTCAAAAAGTTTGCGTACATCTAATCATCATACTGGCAATAGACATCATGCATTCAGGCCAATGACAAAAGAGGTCGCTTCGCTATTCCTTGTCTTCGTATGAGTATAATAGTCATCAAGGAGAGCGCGGGAAACTTCGAATGAGGAACGCGGGTTTTTTCGGACTCCTTAAAATTATATAATAAAATATTAATTTTTAGGAGATTATCCATCTATTTTTGTGTAAATATAGTTCTATTTATTGTATTTATTTGTAAATAGTTAATTGTGTACAGCTAGTTGGTAAGTTTTTTCTTATATTTTTAATATGGGTGACCCCCCCGATCCCGGGGGAGGTGTTCCCCCTGCCGCCAGCTATATTACTATTGTATCCAGTGAATCTGGAATGGACACAGATGGCTCAGTAAATAAATCTGTAAAGCGCGGCCGCTCACACAAGTTGTGCAGAAATAAAAAGAAAAGGAGACAGTCGGAAAAATCTATTACTGCGGACCCCAGTGTGGATCCCCAGTGTTCTTGCTCGGATCACGAAATTATTCCAGAACAAAGTCCGTTTACTTTTATAAAACCATCAGCTATTAATAACACAACTCTTGATCCGAGCAAGGAGAGTAATGTGGTACGAGCTGTAGCCCATGAAACTACTCCCCAGAGTCATGTCCCCACACCTGTCGCAAGGCCTCAGTACGAGTCTACAGATGTTGCTCCATATGTGGTTCATGTTCAGCGCATTCAATTGTCTCCGAATGATTCGACTGTCTTACACCCTATTGCTTTGGGAAAGTTTTTAAAGCGCTGTGCTTTCCATAGTATTGTAAATGGCAGTGTTAAAAAAATAGGAAGAAATAGAGTAGCTATAGCTTTCTCTAAACACGAAGAAGCCAATGCATTCATCAGTGACAAGACACTAAGCGAAAATGACTTAAAAGCATTTATTCCCTCTTTCGCAGTAACCCGAATGGGTATTGTGAGAGGAGTTCCTGTCGAATGGTCCCCCGAGGAAATAATAGACAATGTCACAGTCCCATTCGGATGTGGCAAAATTCTTAAAGCACGCAGACTTAATTATAAGGTAATAATAGAAGGTACACCCACATGGAAGCCAACCCAAACCATTGTGTTAACATTTGATGGACAAATGCTACCTAAACGAGTTTATATGTGTTATAATGCATTACCTGTTGAAATGTACACCTTCCCGACCATACAATGTTATAATTGTTGTCGATTTGACCATACTAAGATACAATGTAGGTCTAAGCCTCGCTGCTATAAATGTGGTCAAGAGCACACAGGTGAAAATTGCAGGATTGATGAGGGCTGCGTCTCATGCTGCCTATGTGGTGGTATTCATTATGCTATTAGCAAAATTTGCCCTGAAATGGCCAGACAAAAACAAATTAAACTATCGATGGCCCAAAATTGCATTTCCTATGCGGAGGCCATTAAATTGCACCCAACAGTATCACGACCATATGCAGAGGTAGCAGCAACACCAATAGACCAACCTACCACATCCCCTAACTCCAACTCCACTAGCCACTACCCATCCAATATTTCTTATAAAAAAACAGTTATTGCCAAACCAAAGTCCAATCCCAAAATAGGGAAAGGATATGACCAGGTAGCTCATAAGTTATTAGTCAGAGATTACAATCCTCCATCCCCATCAAATGGCTGTGCTTACAACACAGCTGTGAATGATGAGGAAACACAGTCAATAACCCAGATTATCATGTTGTTAATTAATTTATTGTTACAATCAAATATATTAAAACCGAATCACGCTGCCCCTATTATTGAAACACTTGCCAAGACATTCACACCCCATAATGGATCAGCATACCATATCCAGAGCAGTTCAATGGAACTGTCGGAGCGTCCGGAGCAAAAGGAGTGAGCTGATCGACATTATTAATGAGTTTGATCCGTTTATTATTGCTTTGGCAGAGACCTGGCTGCGGCCAGGTTCTGCCTTTAATATCCGCGGCTACTCCTGCCTTCGGGACGATAGACCCGATGGGCATGGAGGAGCTGCCCTTCTTGTAAATAATACTTGTGCTTTCACCCCTCTATCCTTACCTTCCTATGATAATTTCTCTATAGTATCTCTTCAAATAAATAGAATATGTTATGTTTCAATATATATTCCTCTTCCTAATTCCCTTATATTAGATGAAATCAAAACTATCCTTTCTTCCCTTCCTAAACCTTATATAATCATGGGAGATTTTAATTTACACCATTGTTCATGGGGGAGCTCCATCTCCAGTACTGCCGGTGTAGAGTTTTTAGATATCCTAGACACTTTAAATCTTTGCATCCTTAATACTGGTACACCAACACGTAGAACAGACCCTACTCAAAATGTCAGTGCTATTGACTTGTCAATATGTTCTCCTCAATTAGCTTCCACTACTACTTGGCAGGTTCTAGGCTCAACATATGGAAGTGATCATTTTCCAATAGTTCTAAGTTTTCCTAAAGCTCACTGTACATATAGACCCCCACGTTCACCTAGGTTTAAGTATATAATTAAGGAGAAAAAATGGGAAGATTTTAAGACAGCAGTAGAAGAGAAAGTTGCGTTACTTCCCCATGCTTCGCAGGTTTCTGTCTGTTCAGAGGCATTCACTGAAATAATAGATGAGGCAGCAAAAGAGACATTCCAACTAAAGAACTCAGTACAAGGCAAGCTCCCTTCTCCACCATGGTGGGATGAGGAGTGTACTGTGGCCATTAGAAAGAGAAAAGAGGCTGAAATAATTTATAACTCGAATATGTCTGAAGAAAATTTCGATAATTTAATTCTTATTATAAATGAAACAAAGAAATTGCTTAAAAATAAAAGATTTGATGGCTGGAAAAACTACTGTGGGTCCCTCGCTCCTAACACTAAACCGTCCATAGTCTGGCGAAACATACGGAAGTTCAGATCGGCTATGACGAGCTCATCAGTTTCTCCAGCTATAGATCCCGTTTTAACTGAAGACTTTTTAGATCAATTAGCTCCACCCAGTGTTCCTCAACAAGAGTTGTTTATAAATATTCCTCCATCTGTTTCTCCCTGTTCTTTCAATCTTGATGTTCCTTTCTCTATGAGTGAATTAAAGGGAGTTTTATCTGTTATTAAGGATACTGCTCCTGGTGAAGACGGTTTACCATACTCTTTTTTTTCTCACCTTGGAGAAGAAGCACTTTCCTACTATCTTTCTATTCTAAACAATGTGTTATTGACAGGTGACATTCCATTGCAATGGAAATCTCAAATAGTGTTGCCCATTAAAAAACCCAACAAACCTAGTAGTGAAGTAACTTCGTATCGACCAATAGCCCTATCAATAGTGATTATGAAAATTATGGAGCACCTTATAAAAAATAGGTTAGAATGGTTTATAGAAAGCCAAGGAAAGTTGTCAAATAGTCAATTTGGTTTCCGTAAAAACAAAAGCACACTAGATAGTATAGCAGTCTTTACTACAGATATCCGAATAGCTTTTTCACACAACCAATCGGTACTGGCTGCTTTTCTCGATATTCATGCTGCCTATGATAACGTCCTTATACATGTTTTAAAGGAAAAATTAGTAGCAATTAATACACCATACATGATTATCAATTTCATTTGTAATATGTTATCTGGTCGAAAAATAACTTTGGACGCATCTGAATCATCTAGGTATACATGGAAAGGCTTACCACAAGGCTCAGTGCTTAGTCCATTGCTATATAACATCTATACATATGATCTTGAATCATCAATAAACAGAGAAGTCAATATTCTGCAGTACGCTGATGATCTCCTCTTGTACGCTGTAGATTTATCTATAGAAGTGGCTTCCGATCGAATTTCGTCAGGGCTTGGCGATCTAAAACTCTGGTTAAATAAAAATGGTCTTGAACTATCCGCTCCTAAAAGTTCTGTTGTGGTATTTTCTAGAAAAAGGCTGTTACCTCTGGTTCACATAACTTATGATGATATCACTATACCTATAAAGGCTCATACAAAGTTCTTAGGTGTGATATTAGATTCAAAACTTACTGGCTTGCCACATTGCGAATATGTTGTAGATAAGTGCGAAAAAGCTTTAAACATCATGCGATGTCTCTCTGGCGTTTGGTGGGGTGCACATCCATTTTCTATGAAGCTCCTCTACAATGCTTTAATAAGAAGTATTCTGGACTACGGAAGCTTCTTGTTGGAGCCGGGTAGTGTAGCAGCTTTTGGAAAATTGGATGCTATCCAATCCAAGGCGCTACGGATTGTTACGGGTGCTATGAGATCCAGCCCAATCAATGCGCTGCAAGTGGAATGTGCTGACCCTCCATTATATCTTCGACGACAGTTTCTGGCAGACAGACTATTTTATCGCATATTTCAATTATCAAATCATCCACTTACACTTAAACTACGTATATTAACACAATTAATATCGTCATCAAATTACTGGTCACATAAGAAACCTCCATGTTTAGTAATAAGCTTACAAAAACACGATAATCTGGTAGCACCTACTCATCAATCCTCTAATCTTCCTTTATTTTCTTGTAAATACCAGGCTTTGACTTTTTCACCGGAAATTCATTCTAATTTAAATATTACTAATAATATCAACTTTGCCAATGTAGAATTTAATGCTGTAGTTAACACTAAGTGGTTGGGTTGGCATCATTTATATACTGACGCCTCTAAACACTCTCAATTTGGATGTGTGGGTGTAGGAGTTTTTGATCCTCTTTTCAAGATAAATCAAAAGATTAAGTGCCCTCCTGAAACTTCAGTATACACTGGTGAATGCATTGGTATATTGAAAGCATTAGAATACGTTAAGATAGCTAGATTAAAAAAAACAGTTATTTTCACAGACTCATTGAGTGCATTACAAGCTATAGAAAAATATCCATTCAGATCAAAACCATTCACTCCTCTGATTGCTAAAATCAGAGAGTTACTTTTTGAATATAGTCTGAAGGATATATCTATAGCTTGTGTTTGGGTTCCGAGTCATTGTGGTATTACTGGGAACGAAAAGGCGGATGCGTTGGCTAATGAGGCAGTTGAATGTGGTGATATATTCCCGTATAAGAACTATTGTAACGATCTGGCTGCTATTCCTAGGATTCAGCTTCTGGATACTTGGAACGAGGCTTGGGCAGCTATCAGTAACACAAAGGGCAGATATTATTATAGTCTTCAACCAACTATCCCGAATAAACCTTGGTTTTTCAGTCTTAGCCTTGGGAAGATAGTAACATCTATCATTATCAGAATGAGGCTGGGCCATGTTTGTACTCCAGCTCATCTCCACAGGCTTCAGATTGTGGATAGTCCAGAATGTCAGTGTGGACATGGCTTTGGGGATTTGAACCATGTGTTCTTTTCCTGTCCGAATAATGATACTGAACTGTTTTACACTGATCTCCTTTCATTTAATATTCCTTTTCCTGTTAATATATCCTTTCTCCTTTGTAATACTAATTTATATTATATATTGTCATTATTTATTTTAAACAATAATATTTATTTATAATATTGTAAATCATATAACATTCCTTTTAAATAATTTAATTAATTTGTAAATGTACATAGTTCCTTTTATTTTATATTTTTTGTAAATATTTTATTACTGGATCCTCTCCTATCCCAAATTCCGATCCTAGTTTGTATATATTTTTACGCGAAATAAGTTTCCCCGTTATTAAAGTTAGTTTTCGATTTTGTACATATTAAAAATGGAAGTCATAACGGAAAATGGCAACCCAAGTCGCATAGAAGAGAGAAGAATACATACACCTGAAATTGGCAGTGCACAAGACGTGCGGAGCCAGGCTCCATTGTGGAGTCAAGAAGAAAAAAAAAAAAAAAAAATAGTCATCAATTTTAAATATCGAACTACGAAGCTCAATTTCGTTCTTGAAAAAAATAATTTAAAAAAGAGATGAAAAAAGGCGGGAATAGAAAACTTTTACTTTAAAATGTTTTATTTTTGTAATGCCGGTGTTTTTCTACTTACCTCACAATCGAGATGTAAAGCAGAGTAGTTAGCTCGGGTGTAAGCATCAATTGCACCCTCGAAGTATAGGCGCCCTCGCTGCGCTCGTGCGCCTAAATATCTCGGGCTGCAATTGATGCCTTACAGCCCTTGGCTACTAATCTACTATTACAGTCTACAATATGACTCACCCTAATGTTTTACGGTAGTGATAGATCTCCTGGTCGAGCAGTTCGAACAGACGAGGCGGGAAGAACTGGAAGTCTTGAACTATCGGCTGCTTCGGCGGCCTCGGAGCCTACAGAGATACTACTGTTACAATATGTACCAAAATGAGGGCAAACAAAGCTAACCAGATATCTGTTAGGGCCGGTTTTTGGTTCGTTGGCTACAGTTAAGTTAACCGTTTGTTAAATTTACTATAGATAAATTCCTAACCAATAGTTTAATTGTGTGGAAAAAACGAAAACTACGGATGAAAAAACTAATTTTGCTGAATTTTAACTACTTATATGTCAAAAAAATAACAGGAGAGACAGGCCTCTTAGCATTTTGACACAATACTATGGAAAATTTACTAAATCGATATTTTGTATTCTCCTGTTTCCTCCTAATATTAATAATAAACCCATTCTATAAATTTATATCCTGATATTTTATTTTTCATTGAATTGTGTCAAATTCTAGCAGGCCACGTACACTCTTAACCAGTGAAAAAAAACCCAGCCTTAGTTGTGGCCACTTTAGTCTTTTTTAATAAAAAAGAATTTTTAATCGTGTTTTTGAATGAAAAGTAAAGAGAGAATATTTTCAGTCTGTGGTTGACTCATGATGTGGTCTTTATTTGCAGCAAAACATATTTGGTAAGAGAAAAAAAGTTTGATTTTTTCATATTTATAAAAGTTGTTTAAAAGACTAAACTCAGCTCCAACCTGGTTACTCTGTTTACCCTATCTGAAAAACCACCAGGCACCACTAACTATATAAGCTGATATGAAAAATATACTTAAAATACATAAAAATATTATGATAAAGTGATTAGTATCTACCACAGACTACTCCACCTAAAATCGTCGATTTAGGGTAGTATGATTTCGCCACGATTATGCAGTATTACTGCCAATCGACCTAGCCCCTTTTCATCTATCATTATTCAATGTATGATCATGACATGAATTATAACATCTTTGAAGTCAAACAATCCCATAAAACCTCTAGCCGATTCTCTGCACACAGCCACATTTTGGCGATTTCATTAAAAATCGAATCAGTAAAAGACGGCATCATGGCTAAGTTGGTAGTAACTCTGCCTGCAAAGCAAGGAGTCATGGGTTCGAATCCAATTCGGGGCAAGTATTTGTGAGATGAGTTCAAATGTTTGTTCACAGGTCTTGGATGATTGTGGTGTGTTATTATATGCACAAGGAAGACTAGTGCCCCCTGCACTGGGATTCTATGTTGTTGTGTATGTTTGTGGCTGAGATAGGTTTGTGAGGGTGTGTGTGTGGGTGTAACCGTTATTTAAAAAAAAAATATAGCGGCGTCTTTAAGTTAAATTGTCTGCGGTATGTACTATGACAGTATAAAGAGCTAATCAATACAATAAATAGATGATATGCCAAACCACCACCAATAGAAGTATTAAAAATCGTCGAGCTGATATACCTTTAGCTCTTTACACTTATTACCTGTACCTTGGGCGCCTTTGGTTCGGAAACTCTGAGAGCTTCGCGGAAGTATGCGTCCACGGCGTAGTTGGCCTTACGTTCACGTTTGGGAGGCTCGATCCAATTGCCCAGCGTTAACTTCTGCTTCTCCCTGTAATCCTCGCCTACATTTCAACAATATTAATAATATAATATATAATAATAATAATAATAATAATAATAATAATCATCATCAGCCCATGATCGTCCACTGCTGGACATAGGTCTCTCCTGTGGCACTATATAATAATGATATTTATTCCCTTGTGGTGGGCGGCCTTTACGTAATATTACACCATGAGACGGAAGTGGCAGGTGCCGGAGTCTCTAGCATTATCACGGTTACCATCCATAGTCCTTGCACCTAGCTGGGGGATGTTTTACAGCTCATCTTTAAAAAACTAGATGGTTTCAGAGATGGAACCCGATAGGTGCTATCTATTATCTTTAGATTAAAAGCTCAAAGGGCCCTCTATAAGTTTGAATTTAAAAAAAAAGGTCTCCGTGCACGTCTATCAAAAGACCGGGTATATCCGTGTTTTCAAGCGACATAATAATATGGGACAACTTCCACACACGGTCATCTGGTGCCAAGCCTGTACTATGGTAACCAGACGACTGACATACGCTTATAACAACCAGACACAGATCAAACAGACATGCTCATGCACACAAGATGTTTGGCCTGCTCGGGGATCGAACCCGGAATCTGCGGCTCAGAAGGCAGGAGCACTACCGGCTGAGCCAACCGGCCTGTCAAAAATTTAATATCAATATTAGTTTAATAAGTGGAAAGAAACAAATACTCTGTGTGGAATGGAAGTAGCATTTGTCACTTCTCGTCCTCTAGCATCTAAACATATAAAAACTAAATAAGAAAATCAAAACGCAAATCTTGTTTTAGAAACGCGACAGATGATCAATTCGAAAACTCTTCAACCACGGCTGTAAACTCCTACATTCAAGTGTAAGTGATGGTAATGAAAGGATTACGTACGCCATAGTTGTCTTTATTTGCTTTCCCTTTCACTCTTATGATTAACATACATCCTTCGTCTCTGTCACACTCGTTACTCTTTATGCTAAATCTACGGCCTAGTAATATGTTCCACTGTAAATTTTACAGATTATAAAGTGCTTTTGGATGTTTCACAGATTTATTTAAAACTAATGCTTACACAAGTACGATCCTTGAAATTATCCCCGATAGAGTATACTTAAATAAAGTATGTTATCCTGCTTCATACTAATATTATAAATACTAAAGTTTTTGAGGATGGATGGACGTCTGTTACTCTTTCACGACAAACTGCTGAACCGATTATGCTGAAATTTCGTATGTAGATAGTTTAGACCCTGGACCACAGAGGGTACTCTTTCCGATATTACCACGGGAACTATTCCTGCGCGGGTGAAACCGCGTGTCAAAGCTAGTTAAATATATGAATGAAGTTAAGAGTCAGTGAACCTTCAAACTGATACACAGAATCCGATGTGGCGCCTGGGGTGTCCATAGAAAACGCTCGGAGGGAAGATTCGCCGAGGCTTTCCACTTTCTGCTTCAACTCTTCTGTCTAAAAAAAACATAGGATCATTAGACTTTATACAATTTTTGTAGCGTTTTGTAGTTTTGCACTCCTATTTTAAAACTACAAATTTGACGAATTTCTGATTTTAATTCAGAGTTTCCTAGCCCTGAGTTAAAATCAATGTACACATAGCGATTAACGACGCGAACGATATTACGCTTTAATGCCTAAACTGCCAGACCATTTTTTTATGTGATAGGTGTCCGCACAAGCAGACGGTGTGTCTGATGGCTCGCGGTTACCGCCGCCTATGGATACCTGCAACACCGGGGGTATTGCCAGTATGTTGTCGACCCTTTAACATGTTGTAGCTCAACGGGAAGACTGCAGCAGGGAAATCATTCCACAGTTTGTACATATACGGCAGAAAAGAAGGGAATTCCGATTTCGATGAATTTAGACACACACAGAGGCATATTACCTTATATAGGTCTTAATATCTAGGTGTTAGTATCAACTACATATACCCTTTTAGGGCGCTTGTGGTACATAATGTGTGGGCGAGTTAGCAGTTTTATATAATATAATTTTATATAATGTTTTTTTTTTTTAATTTTGTCAAAGTTATATAATATTTACGATTTAATTTATTAATTAACAGCAATATAATAACATTTCAAATTCCATTTCTGTATTAAAATTCTATAAATTAAAATATTTTTATAAGATTATTTAAAAACTTATTTATACCTTATGTCTTTATTTTTTTTATATTTTCCTGACATCCCGATATTCTAACAAGAACGCGGCCAATGCGGGTACAACCTCGCGGCACAGATATTAAGAAATATCAGTAATTTAAAATATATATACCTTGCTCTCTCCCTTAGCCAATATAGAATCTATATCCTCTTCAGTAATTTCTGAGTCCTTCGATGAGAATACATGGTTAGCCCCGTGTCTGATCATATTGAGCATTTCATCTTTATTCAGTTGAGCCTTGGTATCAACCAGACGTCCAGATTGTATGACGAGTTTGTCCAATCGAAGCTTCACTTCTGCGCGTTCCACTATCTTCTCTTCAACTGTATTGTCTGTTATGAGTCTGAAAACGCGCACCTGCGAAAATATGTTCAGGCAATTAGTTATTAAAGTACTAGAAATGTCAGCGCGAATGATTAGCACACTTTTTTAAAGTACTGATAAGTGACCAATATGAATCCTAAATGTATAAACTTAGTTTAGTCGCCGCACAATCACATTACAAACACGGGCATTGTCATCTGTTCTGAAGACATGCCTTTAAATTTTGAAGAGATGGGTAGCATCTCTTCTAAATGAACATAATATGAAGTTTTCGTAAGATCTAAAACCCCTCCAAGTCGAGATTCAATTTGGTTTCATTTGGAGTCGCCACCCGGTGGTAACAGGAAATTTTATTCCCGATCGCCACCTAAGGGCAAGCCATGTGGGGCGACTACGAATATTCGCTTTAATGTTGAGTTGTCTATCAGAACACAGGACTTACTTGTTTCATCTGTCCAATACGATGAGCCCTGTCCATAGCTTGCAGGTCCATCTGTGGGTTCCAGTCAGAGTCATAGATGATGACAACATCTGCAGTAGTAAGATTAATGCCGAGACCGCCGGCGCGAGTTGACAACATGAACACGAACTTCTCGCTGTTGTCTGCATTGTACTCTTCAATTTGCCTGTTTCTGTCTTCGTGTGGTGTTTGTCCATCCAGTCGACAATACTGGAAAGTAGACATTAAACTAGTCATTTGGGAATTTAGTTTAGTTTAAAACTTTATGCACTGGCTCTAACATAATTTAAAGATTTCGTTATCATTTTTAGCAGATATGGAATTTTAGAAAATAATAATAAGTTTGCAATGGTGTCTTTTACCTGACGTGGGTCTGTGATTTTACTGAAATCAAACTAAGAAATATTGCTATTGATTATACCAGAAACCCAAAACTTTAGTTATGAAAATAATTGATCGTATTTTAAGCACAAAGGGTCCCACCCCAATATTATCAAAATTGAGTTATATATATGAGATTGTAAGGTACATGGCTAACTTCCAGTTTCCAGTCATATTGTTGGTTGAATCATTCTCACTTAACTATGTTCAATTAAAGTAATAGTCTGTAGGGCCTAAAATATACCTTATACTGTCTCCAAAGACAGTAATCCTCCAATATGTCCAGCATCCTGGTCATTTGTGAGAATATAAGGACTCTTGAGCCTTGTTCTTGCAGTTTAGGCAGCAGTTTATCAAGTATCACCAGCTTGCCGCAGTTGTAAACCAAATGTTCATCGGTAGTGTACGGCGGGCCAGGTTCGGCGCCGTCGAATAGGTATGGGTGGTTGCAACATTTACGCAGCTGCATCAAAATGTTCTGAAGACGCATCTTTTCTACCTTGCCGGCGCCATTCACTGTGGAATTGTTAGGATGGGCATGACATGTCAGTCATTTGAAAACTATGACTAAGGCGATTCTCACACTGCCACATGCCACGCAGTGTAGTGGATGCGTTTGCGGTGTGTGCTTTACGCGTGTTTTCAATACAAACAGAGATACTTCTAAGCAACATTACAACATGCTTAAGCTGCGTGGTGTGGGGCAGTGTGAGAATCGCCTAAGTTCTCATAGTCTTTAAAGGCTACTTAAATATTCATTGTGCATTGTGCAATTATTGTGTTCTTGTCGTTGTTGTTAGATATATTCCCGAACGCACGGTAGATTAATTTTCTTCTCTGGCGTTTAAACAAGTTCTAACTTTAAAGATTTTGAGTTTTGAGTTAATAGTCTTTATTTTCTTAATACTTATGGCTGTGCATAATATTAGAAATGGGTATGCGTAACTATTATAAAAAGAACTTACCAATATCAATGTCTTTCATGAGCACTTTAGTATACCATTCTCTCTGCATTTTACTCAATCCAACATAAACTTTGACTTCCTTCTTGGGTTTTAGTTTCTTTTCTACTTCCGATTTGAGACGTCTCAGTAAAAATGGTCTCAATACAGCGTGTAAACGAGACACCAACTGGTTATCACCGAGAGCTGCATTTGTGTTGAACCAGGAGTCGAAATCCTACAAAATTAATACTATAATGTACTCTACTAAGAGGGCTGTAGGTTCTTAAACGAAGACCACATACCGGCAAGCACAGAGTAGGATATCTATGCAACTTAAAACCAGACTAGAAGAAAATCTATGGGGGCTTATGTCCAGCAGTAGATGTCCTACGGCTGCAATGATGCTGGAGATAATAACTACTATAAAGCATTTTTTATTGCAGATAGTGAATAAGACGAGCACAGAAATTCCCCTGATGTCACACCAAAGCATTATATGCATAGAATCATCTAGGACTACTTTGAAGTCCTATGTATTATTACAGTGTTTTGACTTCTAGTGTGGGCTATTCTTGAGTCATATCCATTTCATCATCATCATCATTTCAGCCATAGGAAATCCAGTGCTGAACATAGGCCTCCCCAATAGATTTCCATCCAGTCCGGTAACAAGTGGCCTGCAACCAGCGTGTTCCTGCTATCCATATCATATTGTCTGTCCACCTTGTGGGTCGACGTCCCACACAGCGCTTGCCATACCGTGGTCTCTATTCGAGAACTTTGCAGCATCTTTTTTTTATAATCCCTGAATGAGAATTGAAAGGTACTAAGATTGACGAGTCTGTGGTAATGTTAGTTTCTATAACGAATGGACAAATTAGGTGCAAATTCATTCATTTGACAGCTTCGTTGGTATTTAGTTTGTTTTGTGTTTGGGGTTACCCTAAGGTTTTTTATTTAATTTTACTCCATACTTACATCAGAGCTGTTAAACACATCAGGCAGTAAGAAATTCAACAGCGCCCAAAGCTCATGAAGGTTATTCTGCAGCGGAGTACCAGTCAGTAGCAGTCTGTTCATACTCTTAAACTCGCGCAGAAGCTCCGAGAGTTTGGACTTCTCGTTCTTTATACGGTGAGCTTCATCAATGACCATGTACCTCCAGTTGAACTTCTTGAATACTGATTTCTCTCTGATGATCATTTCATATGAAGTGATGCAAACGTCCCAGTTGCCTGGCATTAGTGTCTCGCGGATGAATGTGCTCTGAAGTTATGTTAAAATGATTGCAATTTAGTCTTATAACGACAAAACATATGGTGAGGAAATAATTTGTATGAAAATTAGAGGAAGCAATCGGACCACATATTGGCGTGTGTGTGATACCGACACCACATTGTAGCTGCTGCAGCGGTACGATATTAAAGCTATGCCAACACTGCAAATACTACAAATTTTAATTGCTGCTATTTGTAAAAAACAAAAAAAACGCAAACGCAAAAAAATCTAACTATAGTATATTGGTATTGCTCACAGATTTGCGCCTTTAATCATCCGATTATAATTCATAGTGCTCTCTAAGCAATGATGTTGACTCTAAGCATACCTATATTATACTTCAACAGGAGTTTTGGTTGGGTATGCCTCTCAGTCACTCTATCAGTGTATGTGCACTGTAGTTAGACTGTACCGTAAAGTATCCACAGTTCATATAATGTATTGCAATAAAACATTGATAAGTAAATAATATACTGGATTCAAACACCCAGCATTAAAAAATGGCTGGGCTAAAATGCTGTGGGCCCTACAATAACTTGCAGATACTCCCAAATTTTACCAAGACCAAATTACATGGTTTTGTTTATAAAAAGGTGGAGTAATACTTAAGGGGGTGCATCTTACCGTCAACCTAAAAAACTTAGAAAGAATTACGAAATTCAAATAAAAATAATAGAGTTCCTCAAATTTGCCATTGTAGTATGGGATGAATCCATGTAGTATGGGAAGTCATATATTTTTTAAATGCTTTTGAAAGGGTTTGACGGCTACATGCGAGGTGCATGTTCATTAACATACTATATTGTATTATATAACATACTATGTTTTTTAACATACTATATTTACCTACTACCGTTGTAGAATATTGCCGCGACTTCGTTCCTCCAGTTGTTGACGAGTGAGTGTGTCAGACAGGCAGGAGTTTGATTTTTATATATCACTAGCTGTTCCCCATGGTTTCACCCGTGTAGACATGGTTCACGTGGATATATTGGGAAAATACTACCCTATGTGTTATGTCTCACAAACATTCGCATTTGTAATATTATGTAGGATAGAGTTTTTAGTAGGACTTACCCTAGTTTCTTGATCACCAATAAGACATACAGCTTTTATGGAGGGACACCACTTCTTGAATTCATTCATCCAGTTGGTTAATGTTGATTTTGGCACTATTACTATATGAGGACCGGCCGCATTTCTGTACCACAAAATAACTCTTAAAGTATGTAAGTATATTTAGATTCTAGATACTAAGATTATCAATACACTTATAAAAATATATATTTATATTATTATATAAATCAGTTATTATAATTTGTAGAAACCATTTAATATAGGTTTTACCAATATGAAAACTGAAATAATTCGTCAGATTTATGTAACAATATTATAAATGTATGGATATTTTTTAACTATTACAGGCATATTAGGCATATTAAGCAGAAATGTACCCAGGATTCAGTCTCATAGTAGATACACCCACATTTGGCCAGTATGCTATTGGTCCCATGCAGTGGGGGGTTCTTTTCAGCAAATAAAACTTAAAATTTTTAAAAAGGCTGTTATGTTCTGTTCCATAAATAAAAAGTTAAGTAATTTATATAAAAATTACCAAAGAAACTCACTTCAAATTCTTCATATACCCCAACAGAGAGATAGTCTGCAAAGTTTTTCCTAGACCCATTTCATCAGCAAGAATCCCATTGATACCATTTTCATAAAGTGAAATCATCCAGTTCAGACCCCGCACTTGATAATCTCGCATTTCACCATTTTTTATGTATGGTGGAGAAGATTCAAAACGGAAAATGGCTTTCTCTTTTGCATTAGTCTCTGCAAGAAGCTCCTCATCTTCTTCTTGTTCAGTTTTTCGGTGCCGATGACTGAAAATAGATATTGTTTATTTTCAAAAAGGAATAAATTATTATCTATTGATAAACCTCTTCTCCAGCAGATTTACCTATATGTGAATGTATGCACTTTTGTATCCCTATAGCTCCTGAACTACTGGTCCCGGTTTTTATAAATGCACAATAATTATATTAATAATTGACTTGTGGGTGAGATAAGTTACATGTTTGTCTGTTGTGTGGGTAACATGTTACATTTATGTCAGGTTTTTAGTTTTTATGCTAAGTAATCATTAAAGGAAAAGATAAATGGAGTAAAACAGTTATTCCTTGATGCCCTAAAAATAAAATAAGAAAACAAGGCAGACCATGCAAACGCTGGGTTGATGAGATCAAGACAGCAGCAGGCAGTTTATGGACGAGGACAGCTGGGAATAGAATGTTATGGAGACAGTTGGGAGAGGCCTTTGCCAAAGGGCGAACAGATAATTGTATTATTACAGTAGATTAAGTGATTTGTAAACAGTTTAAGAAAAATCTGAATAAAGGCTATTTATTATTTTTATGCTAAGTAAAACATGATACTCACTCAGCAGCAGATCCTGAATCTTCTTTGATTTTTTTCGGTCTTCCAGCTTTCGGTTTAGGTGGGCTGCTACTGGACTTCGGCGTGTTAGTCATAAAATGTGAAAAAATCTCCGTTTGCTTCAACAAAAAGTCGAACCTTTTAGATCGGTCTGTCTCAATTTTACTTTCGAAATCACCCTCTTTGCCCCGTGACGAAGCCGTATCACTCGATGATTCGCTCTGCATCAAGTTTCACATACCATTGTTAGAAAAAGACTTTAAACTGAACAACAGCAACGAACTAAAGAAAAGTTAGGCACTTACAAAGTTATCACCGACTTCTGCAGGTGCATCCTCCACAGCTTCCTCAGCTAACGACATTGTTTGATGAGCTAAGTCCTAAAGCTGAGGCTCCAATGAATTAGCAGAATTCCGTTAAATCGCACAACTCTTTACGGAAATCGATTTCTATCCAGCCCGACACGAAATCAAGCAATACAACTAAGTACCACAGGATGAAATCTACGCAAAATCGAAAATTCAATGCAAATACAAGCCTCAAGCCTCAAGCCACCCGCGCGAACTCCATAAACTCACAGAGCAAAAATTAAACCTATGAGCTTGAGCATTACATTGACAGTTGACAGCTACAACAGTTTTTTTTAGCAATACTCAACACACGGTAGGTGTATTTCCTATTTTATAATGCACATGCTAGCGGCTACATGGCAGTGGAGGAACAAAATGAGGAATTTTCTTATTTCTTGGTGTAGGTTTATCTAGCGATAGTCAGTTCGAGCGCACACAACAATAACACCATGTATGGGATACACGGTGTTATTGTCGTCTACACAGTGGGACCGTGTAGGCCAGCGCATGACAAGGATAATATTAAAATAGGGCGTTCCATCAAGCTGTTTGGTCCATGGTTATACTGTGCTAGTCGCTAGCAATGCACAGAACAGATAATAATATGTATAATATGGTACTGGTTAGCAGGGCAGGGTTCATGCTGGCTATACCTGCTGGATGAACATCTTGGTAAATAGATAAATTTATAGGTCGTCTGTTAAACCTAGAACCTACTTAATAAAATAACTTGTTTCATATTTTATAACTTTACATTTTTTATTGCATCATTTATACATTTTGTAAGGTATTCTTCTCTTTCTTCAATTGTATCTAGCTTAGAATAAGTAGTCCAAAGTACCTGAAAATTATGTGGAAAAGTTAGTTTGTTAGTTCACACAGGACAATCCATAACTTTAACCAGAATGAAAGAAAGTCACTTCCTGCCATATGTATACTTAGATCATTTAAACTATACATCATATTTTAATTTGATTATCTTCAATAGACAGGTGAATCAAGAGGGAGGTTTATATGTACGTTGGTATGTGGTGCGAATCGAGGGTGGTTATTAAAAAAACAAATTCTACACACTAAAGGATAACTACTTTACCAAGTTCGCATGATATCCTAAACAACGTAGTTCTTCAATTTTCATATAAAATGGCCCTGCTGGTGTCTCAGTACCAGTAATAAGACTATAATTCCTGCCAGCTATTACTAGTACAACCCATATGTTGTTATCTGGTGGCCGTCGGAGTAATCCAAATGTATTTGATTTAAAATGTTCCGCAACAGGCACTGGTGATCCTTTTGGGGTGTTGCATATTATTATATCTGAAATAGAACAATATAATAAACAATATTCTTATAGTCAATATTCTGCCCACTATCACCCATACTCCTCTCATGATCCAATCATCCAATTTGAATGGATAGGGTCAGAACCAGCCTTTGGATGATCCAAAGGCTGGTTGTCGCCCATTCTTGACCAATAATAGGTTTAGTAATAAATAATTACATTAATTGACAGCCTCGTTGGCGCAGACGGTAGTAACTCCGCTTTCTGTACTGTAGGCCCCGGGTTCGATCCCCGGCCAGGTCAAACATTTGTGTGCATGAACATGTCTGTTTGATCTGTGTCTGGGTGTTATAAGCTTATATAAGTATGTATATCAGTCATTTGGTTACCATAGTACAGGCTTCTAGCCTAGTTTGGGACCAGGTGACCGTGTGTGGAAGTTGTCCCATATTATTATTATTATTTATTATTAATTAAATCTTAAGATGTATCTACATGTTATTTAAATTAGTCTCAATAGTGTTCTATTCTATACTGTACAGATTGGCTTCAGTTGGAAGGTGAAAGTGGACAGGAAAATACCTGAGCATTTGAGACTTATCTGCTCAGGGTGACAAAGGCAGTGTTGTGTAGTAATTCAGTATAATATATTTAATTACCTCCCCTTTGATAATGGGTGAGTATATGATCCCCTACTACAAACTCATCACCTCCACGGACATCTTTTAATACTTTAATGATATCAATAACCATTTTCTCCGTAATATTGTACTGTTTGACAAAATCCTCACTTGGAACATAATCAGTGTACTTCTTAGCCAATATTCTGCACTGTTTATCTGATAATCTATTAGTTAATTGTCCACTGCAGAATATTTCGGCATTGTTATGTATTGTTAGAATTTCTCTGCCGTAGCCGTGGCATTGCTTTCCGTAAGTTCTTTCCAAAAATTCTGGACTTAAAACTTTATCCATGAGGTCTGTAGGATATATTCCAACCAGTCCTAGATATTGCACACAGCAAGCAAATGATCTACCATGTCTATTCACTTCCGCATCTCTCTCAGGATTCCTTAACTCATCCAATACCATGTCGAAAAACCTTTCAGCTGTTTTTGGTTTGTACCTTAAGGTACCATATGCAAGAACTAGTCTTTCTAAATCTTTGCTCCTTGCCTGAGACATGTTTTTGCCTATAACATTAGCTATAGAATCTAAGCAGCCCTCATGTATTATAAGCCGGGTAGATCCCAGTAGTGCCAAATGCACATTACACATAACAGATAATCTCGAGGTCTCATATTGAAAAGTATCAAGCAACTTGTATGTAATAGAAACTGATTCATCTGTAGGTATTCTCATTGAGTATCGGATAATTTTCAACAAAGCTGCTAGTGAAACTTCATGAATATCCTTACTGTTCTCTATCACCACCTCCATTATTCTCATTACTAAGGAAATCCTCCGTATCGGTGTTTTGCTTTTAAAAAGCCCCATTGACATTATGGCTAAGTCATCAACGGAAAACATGGTGATGTTTTTCTCCATTTCAACTTCTAAGTTATGCATGTCGAATGGTGCATTTCTCTGGACACCAACAAAGAACAGTGTTTTCACAAGTTGCTCGGGTGTTAGCTTTTTAGCTTTGTATGCAAGTTTATTTAAGCATTTCTCAACAAAATCACTAAGTTTTGACACATTGATCATGAAGAATAATGAAATAAATAAGTGCATTTCATCGAAAGTTAATCTATTTATTCTATTGAGGCATGCATCATCAAGGGCAACCCAAACTTCAATAAAGTTCCTAGTTCGAATTGATGCCGTTTCTGGCCACACATTGAAAGCATAAAATAATGAAGCCAATTTCTCATCAGATGCATTTTTTAGATTGTCTGTGAGGTTGTCTATATAATTATCAAATATTGAATTGGAGATACATAATTCATTTTCTTTGCAGTACAAACCAAATTTAGGAAAAACTTCAAAGATTTCGGCAGGCGACTTCTTAGACCAGTCCTGTGCAACAAGATTGTCAAATTGTTCTTTGGTTAGGGGAGAGTATTCCCTGGAGGTTTCGATGTCGACAGCAATCCCTCTATTTCTCATGATGTCGTATGCGTACTTATTTTCATGTTCCATGAACATTTTCACACATAATTTAGAATTACAGCTAATATTTCTGGTGGAGATTTGATATATATTCGTAGAGCCTGTTGTAATAATTTGCTTTGGATATTTTATGGCTGACATTCTGCGGGCTATTCTGGTTATAAAATACATTTTTAATGTAACTATTTAGATACATTTATCGCTTAATTATCTCTTTTTTCTGGCTCAAATTATGATTAATAATTGTATAACACGACAAATCCACAAAATAAGGTTATGTTTACATTTTTCACCGAGCAATAGCATTTTTTACAACTTTGACGTTTGTGGTTTAAATGTCATTGACATTCTTATTTTCCAGTAACTGTCATTTACGATTTACTTATTTTAAATTTTAAATAAAAAATAAAACGCCATGCGCGGATTCTCAAACAACTTATTTTAAAATTCTTTAAAATATAACGGCACACTTATGTCAACAGTTTGCTGCTTTCACATTGCACCCAGTGCTCTGATTGACCCCAGCAGCCAAAATATTGAGGCTTCAAGGATAATAATTTTTGTATATCCTCAGCTGGCCCAAGTCCCGGCAATGGTATAGGGCCACTGCTGTTTTCTATTTCACGTTTAGATCCCAAATATAGATACTTGTCATACCAATAAAACTTTTGAGACTCCCACTAAAATAAAAATAAACTGTTATTAAGTTATTTCCTTTGTGAGCTAATAGAGTAAAGCTACCATGAATGGTCCTTCGAGACGGACCCACCGATGGAACTCAACAACAATAATAATTTTAGATCTTCGTTGAAGCATAGAACATGTTTTTATACGCAGAACGTATAGAAGTACCTACGTACTATTAGTTAAAATGGTAGATAGTTGACAATAAAGCATTTTACTAATATTTTCAATTAAAGACATTATTAAGGTAGCCTAGTACAGAAAACACAGCACATGACGGTGTATTAAAAGGTGAAAGTGTGCTACTACCACATTTGCTAAAACGGTTATCAGTCCTTAGTGTTCTACCTGTTTGTTGAATATGTTCAAATCATAACTGGTACTTTTAGCAAGAGAATTGTCGAAATCTTTGGTGACATTTTTCTTTAAACTTTGTTGATGGTGTTGAAGTTGAAGCACTCTCTTACACCACAGGGCCCATAAATTCTAAACGAAAAATAACGATTTATTTATATTATAGGTATACTTATACTTAAGTATATATATACTTAAGTAGCTGTTAACGTTCCAGTGGGAATATCGGGATGAAAGTATCTAACATAACATCACACCTTTATCCCGAAGGGGTATAGGCAGAGGTGTACCCAGGACTCTGTCCTCTAGTAGGTAGGTGCACTCAAACTTTGCTAGTTATGTTTTATAAGTGTCATGTAATACGAGGCGAGCCTAACGCTGTATCTACCGGGCACAGTTCCAGATTCCAAGGCTGTCATTGTGACAATTTTATGAAAAATCCAATAACACTATTTACCTGACATGGGGATCGAACCCGAGACCTCATGATCGGCAGTAGACTTGCAAACCATTACGCCACTGAGCTAGTCAGACATTATGGCCTATCATTATGACGATGATGATGATGATGGGTTACAGTCTAATTTGAAATTGGAGAAAGTGAGGTCTATACACTAAATAAGGCCTTCATTTTTTTTTCAATCCATAGATTACCTACCCGCAATACCTATTATAGAACTATTAGTAGGTTGGTGTATCTCATCATCATCAGCCGGTAGACGTCCTCTGCTAAACATATGCCTTCCTCATGAAACGCCATAAACTATTCATATGGGGGGATTTGCCGTAATCACCACGCTTGTTGTGCGGCTTGGTGATCGCAGTAGTTGGAATACTTGGTGCCGGATAGCGCTGCTGCCCACTCTCCGAATATTATGTCCCTCTGCCGGGTCTCACGGCTCCCTCTGAGAAAGGGTTTGGCCCTATTATATAGCCGGGAACCAAACGGCTAAAATTAACCTTTAATATCTATAAATTTAAGTATGATACTTACATCGCTTCCACGAGACTTCTCCAGTTCAAAATATCTATTGTATTTATCGTGGAAGCATAGTTTCAACGTTTGCCTTCGACTCTTTTTAAATATCGACATTTCGACCGTATCAAGGGGATGTAAAGTCCGCACTTCCAGAATATTGCAATCTTGTTTAGATATGGGCGTAAATAAACCGAACGAGTGGCAGGAAACTATTGCAAGGATGTTTGGAGTCAGAACTAGAACGTGGGAATACGCTCGATCATTAAATACGTATATCAATATATCCTACTTATATTATAAATGCGAAAGTTTGTGAGGATGTATGGATAGATGGATGTTTGTCACTCTTTCACGCCAAAACTACTGAACTTAACATATACATAACATACATTCACGCCTTTTTCCCGAAGGGGTAGGCAGAGGTGTGTACCCAGGACTCAGTCCCATAGTAGATACCACCCACATTTCGCCGGTATGTTATTTGGTCCCATGTAATAGGGGGCGAGCCTATTGCCATCTACCGGGCACAGTTCCAGACTCCAGGCAGTTATTGAGATAATTCCTAATGGAAAAACTCAATATTTAACACTTTGCCTGACCTGGGAATCGAACCCGGGACCTCTTGATTGGCAGTCGAGCATGCGCATTCGGTATGTAGATAGTTTAGGCCCTGGAATAACACATAGGGTACTTTTATCCCGACATTCCCACGGGAACGATGACTACGCGGGCGAAACCGTTGGGCACAGCTAGTTTATTATATATCGAGATTATATATTATAGAGATTTTTTTACTTTGTGCTGGTTTTTTTACATGATAACTCGTTTGGATTAAATTGGATTTTTTAATGAATCTTTGTATTGTTATTTTGTAGTTCCTAGTGGTCTTTGTTTTACATAATTTGATGAAGTATTTTTCATATCTTCAAAAATGTGGGTACGTGTGAGCGAGAGGGCGAATTAGCTTAGTACCGATAAAAAAAAAAAGATTATTGCGCCACACTCAGCCATCCACCGGGCACAGGTACACCCACATTTGGCCAGTATTTTATAATATTGGTCCCATATAATAGGGGGCGAGCCTATTGTCATCTACTGGATACAGTTCCAGACTCCAGGCTGTCATTGCGAAAATTGCTAATGGAAAATCCCATCTCTTTTTTGCCTAGTCTGAGGATCGAACCCGGGCGTGATCCACCGAGACACTACGCCACCGAGGTTCTTCAAAAGTATTACTTTAAAAATTGTAACAACCAGGTATATAAGCACTATTTTTTCTTACGAAGTAGGTACTTAGGCAATACTTAGCCTATTACTATTGCCTAAGAATTAAATAGTAAGGTACTTAATCATTGATTTCAAGGAAAAGGGCAGATGAGGTACTGGCTTCTCGAAAATGGAAAGCCCAGTTATTTAGGTCCCATTAGGTCCACATACGTCAGTAAAGTGGGGTTGTACTAGCGACTAATATTGTTGTCTTGGTCGCACTTCAATCTTAGGAAGTTACGTCCTTCTATCTTTGCTGTTCATTATTGTACTGTGCAAACTGCACACTGAGCAAATTGCACGTGCCAGTTGTTGATTAAGCGCTGGGAGAACGTACCCTATCTCCCTCTTTTAAAACAATGGTATATATAGGTATCTTACATATATATTATGTACCTACATTACACGTTATACCTACAAAAACAATGGTTAAGGAGTTGGGTATACCATGGTATTTATATCAAAACATTGAACCCGAAAGAGATACCAATTTTTTTTTTCCCTATCAATGTAGGTACTTATTATGTAAACTCCATTGACTACAAATCCTCACCGAGATACACCAATCGTTTAGTGTGCTTGCCTTTTCTTGTAGTTTCCATGAACAGGCTCTCCACTGAAATGTTAAACATGCTATCGTGAGAACAAGAATTCTTTGGCTCATAAATATGTTTCTCTCCGAAAGTCATTATTGCATGAATAGTATATATAACATTTATTATATAGGTATATTATATAATTTAAAAATAAAAATTAGATGTAAATGTACAAATCAATTAGGTATACGATTGATTGAAGGGTTTTTGTGTCATAAGTCACGTAGTGTCATAGGTCAGAAACAAATCTTTTTTTTAGATTAGGCCCAGAACACACCATAAAACGCAACTGCAACGAAACCCTTTCGCAAGTCTTGTTTTGAAAACAGTTAACAGTTTCAAAGCTTTCCACATACCTACGGTGCAACCTAAATAATGTGATGAAATTATCTTACAATCATTTTAGTTTATAGCCACAACGCGCCTAAGCGATGAAACTCAAACACTACCTAGTTGTTTCCTGCAACCTGCAAGCTGGTTTTGATGCAGCTGATATGAATTGCGATTCAAACCGGTTTGAAATAGTGTGAGAGTTTGAGGTCGCTCAAAAGTAATTTAAGTAAACATAACATACATTCACGCCTTTTTCCAGAAGGGATAGGCAGAGGTGTACCCAGGACTCAGTCCCATAGTAGATACACCCACATTTCGCCAGTATGTTATTGGTCCCATGTAATAGGGGGCGAGCCTATTGCTATCTACCGGGTACAGTTCCAGACTCAACACAGTTATTGAGATAATTCCTAATGGAAAAATCCAATATTTAACACTGCCTGACCTGGGGATCGAACCCGGGACCTCTTGATTGGCAGTCGACCATGCGCCCTCTACGCCACCGAGGCAGTCTATAGTAATTATATTATAGTAAGTATAGTAATTTGTAATATAGGTAATTTGAGTTTATGCTATTCCTATAACTTAAACTCAAATTACAGTTTCGTCGCTTTTGCGTTTCACCGTGTGTTTTCATTTATTAGGCTACGTCTTAACACATTGCTCGCGCGTGATCGTAACGCGACCAACGCATCGTCGTGCGATGACACAGTCTGTTCTTACTCTATTCGCTGTAGAATGGTGCCTGTGACATTTTTAAAAACTGTTGATTTTTACAAAAAATATTAGTGGATGATACTATATAGATAGATAGGTAGATAAAATTATCTCTTCTCCAACAAAACGTAATGGATGTAAGTAAGAAATTATTAGTAACCGTTATAATATGACACATTATGTCGTTAAATTTCTTTGACACGTAATATTATTGAAATAAAATAAATTAAAATAATTAATTTGATTTTATACTCTAACGGATCGGGTTATCGGGTTATCCATTTCCACTGCTCGAGTCAATTCAAAAACACATAGGTAGGTATCTCACATTCCCCACCCTATAGTGAACAAAGTGTATGTTCCTATTTCACGCTAAAACTACTGAACCGAATGAGATAAAATTTAGTAGGTACTTGAGTAAGTATGTAGATAGCTTAGACTCTGAAATAACACATAGAGTATAAGTACATATCAGCCCAATATTCCCACGGGAACAATGCCCACGCGGTAAAACCGCCAGGCACAGCTAGTAATATAATAAAATTAAAACAGTGTTTTTACACAATGAACATACTTTATTATGACTTAGGTTGTTGATAAATAGATACCTTTATAGGCACATTAAACTAATTTGATATCTAAATTGTAATGTTATTCGATACAAATTACAAACCCAACTAAATATTTTTTTTAATTACTTACATAATAAGCTTGCCGAACGATAGATCCAATTATAATTCTTATTCTAATTAAAATTAATATTCGGAACAATTTATAATAATTCTTTAGGTTATAAATTGAAAGTTAAACATAAATTATATCGTTTTTGGATTATATATTATTTATAATAGGTAGGTACTGTCGAGTTTGAAATTGAAGGCAAAGTATCGGAAAAGACGTTTCGCAGTGCATTCACGTATCGTGTCGGATTCCAAGGGGCCTTGTAAGCACTGAGCCGTAAGCAAGTTGTCCGTAGATAAGATACGAATTATTGCGCTGGTTAGATTTTCCTCCATTTTGTAACTCGACTGTACTAAGGTACTACGAAACTAAAAATGAATGAATCAACTAAGTACCTAGATTAAACAATCATAAATAAATCCACTAGATACCTACCTAACTTTGGTTTTTAAAATGATATTTCTTAGATATTATTTAATATTTCTCTATGTATAATTGCACAGGCTTCACGGGTAAAATCACCTTGGGAAATGATGACGCAGATCACTTGTTTTGTTTCACATTATCGGTTAGCGTCAGTCTGAAAAAAAATGTAGAGGTAAAATTAAATAAATACCTATTGCAAATAATGTCGTGCTGATTTGAAATTTTCATTATTAATAAAAAAAAAATGGGACAACTTCCACACACAGTCATCTGGCCCCAAACTAGGCTAGAAAGTCTGTACTATGGTAACTAGATGACTGATATACATGCGCTTATAACACCCAGACACAGATCAAACACACATGTTTATGCACACAAACGTTGACCTGGCCGGGGGTCGAACCAGGGGCCTGCGGTACAGAAAGCAGAGTTACTACCATCTGAGCCAACGAGGCTGTCAAACACGTTATTATTTTAGGGTGCTCCACTTATAACCAAAATTATGCACAATTTTTTTTTTTTATATTATTTATAATACAATTATTTTGTACTAAATTAATTCGTGCAATATTTAACTCTGAACTTTCACATAAAATCTCCACCACCTATTATAAGCAGTTTTTACCAAGTGAAGTTCAAGTGATTTCATGCAAATAACAAAACTTTGGTGTTAGGTGTTAAGTATAATAAAAAGTACGTAGAGTCACCATAATTTGAGCTCAGAAAGTTAACTTGTTATAATATTTCTTTTAGAAAGTTTCGGTATAGTTATTGAGGGAGGCAGCGGTAATAGATTGTTCCCATATCTAGCGTGGAAATTTTTATCAATAGATGTATCACTATCTTCTGATTGATCTACTGATTTGTTGATGGCATTGGTATTAAGCACTCTGCGATCCTGAAAAAGCGTATCTCTATATTTCACATACATAATAATATTATGACATCACTCCTTTTTCCTCCGAAGGGTAAAGCAGAGGCCATTCCATAGTAGGTACACCGCACATATCGCTTGTTACCCAAATATGTTTTAAGTCCTATGTAATAGGGGGCGAGCCTATTCATACATCATTCATATAGTCACGCCTTGTTACCGATGTGGTAGGCGGACACTATTTATCTCCACTAGCTACGATCCTGACATACGGCTTTTGCTTCTTCCACTTTAATGACATTTTTCATACATTGTCATCGGTTTTAGGTACTTTTGACCTGACTCTTTCCTTAGAACAACATCAATTCGTTCATGAAAAGTACGCCTAGGTCGACCCCTACCGATTTGACCATTGACCTACACTTACCTTACATGTCTCTTTTTTCAATCTCCTTTCATCCATCCTCTCCACATGTCCGAATCACCTGAGCATTCCTTTCTCTATCTCTATCTTGCTATTAACCGGGCACTGGTTGCGACTCTAGGCTGCTTATGAGAAATTCAAAGACGAAAAGGCAGTACTTATTATAATGTTAAAACCTATACGTATAGTAGGTATAATATTTCACTAATTATTCCAGCTAATGTTACGTAATACGAATTATTGCAGTCTGTTTACAGTCTTTATGATTGTGGGAGAGAAGTTAGTGTCCATGCGTTAGGACGTTTTGATACCTTTATAAGGTACTTTTTTATGACAAATCGTTAGTTTTACTATTCAAATAAAGATCGTAGACAGCCTGTTACTATGTTTCAATTTATGATTCAACCTACCAAAGCTTCAGTCTTCTTTCGTAAGTTAGACCTGGATAAAGTGAGGACTAATTCAGATTGCAGCCTATTTGTGATTGTCTCATCGTCGCGTGTAATGGGACCATCAGGCTTGTCACCGTTTAGGAATTCCAGTTTCGTTGGCTCTCGTCTCCCAACTCCATTATAAGCATATTCTCCTATAGTCACCGACACTGGCCGAGATAACTTTTTCATAGTAGTCGTGCCATTAGGAGCCTTCATGAAGTAATTCGATGGCGGTCTCGGTACTGAATTCAAAGGATTTTTCAATTTGTAAGATTCCAGCGACTCCAACTCCGCTTTATCGTCTTTTAAACTCTTTATCAAATTGGCATTGTCTATTTTATTGTGATAGTCTGGGGTTGGAGTTCGAGTGAGGGTTCCGTTTTTGCGTAAATTTGGAGCTTTAAGATCTGTTACTGGATGCGATTCTGCATGATTGTGGTTACCGTTTTGGTGTCCATTTGTTTTTGGCATCTGGAATAATGGGAACATTTTAATAAACCGTCCAATATTTGTGCACTTATGTAGAGGTACCTAAGAAAATGTCAGCTGATTGGTCAGTTTGTCAGTTTATATAAATAACACAGTTGCAGCACAAAAAGAGGATCCAGTCCGTCCCAGGTGCCAAGCACCAAAGGGAGACAACTCGCATCGAAGCATTTTCTTCATCGAAGCGTTTTTGATGGTACCTAAGTACCATCAAAAACGAAGCGGTAGAAAAGGGCTAGTGATTTCTATTTCTGGGGTGGTGAAGGCTGTTAAGTATTTCTTGATTTGTGGTATTATTATTACCATAACTATTTGTAACACCCAATATTATGCACTTCAAAAATCAAATTACAATAATTTATATTAATTATTATATTAATATATTCTAATGCCGGGGTGCCGGCAATAGAATAGTTAGTAACACTATTTCTACTGGTGGTTGTCGTAAGCAGCGTCCTCAAACTGCGCTCGCTAACCCGCCTGCCAAGCGTGGTGAGTATTTGGAGAAATCTCTCCTTACCCATTGTGGGGAAGGCCTATGTCCAGTAGTGAACTTCCGACAGCTAAGATGATAATGTTATCATGTTACTTACAGGTGGTGGAGGTGGAGGGATATTGCTTGTCTCCCGTTTCGGTTGTGGGTGGTCGTTCTTAGCCACGCCGTTCCCGTTGATCACAGCATCGGGTCTTCTCAAGGGAAGAGTTGGTTGGCGATCCTGGAAACCAAACGCATATTTTTAGTTTTATTGTTCTTATTAATCTCGTATATATTTTTTGTAGTGGTAGGCCTCTTTAGCAGGGGGCCATGGGGGGGCCTGGGGAAGTACCACACCTTTGCCAGTTATTCATCCGCCAAGCAGTAATGTGCAAACATTACTGTGTTCCGGTCTGAAGGGCAATGTTACCAGCGAAATTACTGGGCATGATGAGATTCAACAACTTATATCTCAGGGTGACAGGCGCAGTGCAGTGCCGCGCAGAATTTTGAATTTTAATACACTGGGTAGCACTGTGTCTGATATGGGCAATCATGAAGCTTACCATCAGGCACCTGATTTGCTCGTCTTGTCATTCATAATCATAAAAAAAATATATATATACACGGGGCCCGTGGTAGAACAGATTTATAGACATTGTTGAAAAGTGGAGCAACCATCAAAACTAACAAAATAAATTAAGCCCAATGACGTTGAATTGCTTTACTACTAATTAAGATCTACAAGTTCTTACGTTCTTCGTGAGGAGGTACGAGTATCTTTCCGAACCGAACGGTAGATTCATTACAGTTTTATTATTTTTATTTTTTTATAACTCAATTGACGTGCAAAAGTGTCAGATTGTGACCTAATTGAATAAACTTTCATATCTTTCATAAATGTTTCGCTTTTTATGTCCTATAATGAAACCTAAAAAATAATAAAAATACTTAGAATCGGTTTTAAACTGCAATAAGTATATAGATAAATATTTTATAATATAATAAGAATCATTTCCAAAGAGTCTATCTAATATTCCTACAATAGGTTCAATAAAACCTTGTAACTTGTAATATTTTTGAATAATACGCAAAAACGTTGAGTCGCTTTCTTATAATACGAAACAAAAAAGTATTGCCACCTACCTACCTAGTTATCGCAGATTATTTCTCCGAATTTCAGTAATACCTGTGGTAATACTTATTAACAAGTAGTGGACGGCTAAAACCAGTATGCATGACATGACTCAGAGACCTCAGTTTTTTTACAAAACTGACGTCAAGTCAACATGCTAAAGTTTCCTCACTTATGTAAGGTACAATCTAAACAAGTATTTGCAGTTGGCAGTAAATAAAGCGAGTCAAGGAAAACTCCCTACGAATGGGTACAAATAATACAGATGCTGCAATTCATGTAGGCTCTCCATTACGAAGTATGTAGTACCTATGTACTAAATATAAAGTATTTTTCGAGCATTGCGAATCATGAGAAGTGCGACACGGACCTAACCCAATATTTTACTACAGTCTATACTCTATACCCAGGACTCAGCCCCATAGTAGGGGCTCGTTTCTATAGGTCTTAAAATTAGTTCCCAATTAGATCCAAAGCTTTAATTCAGCTGGTCCAAAATAGGTCAACCGATAAAGGTACAACCACAATTCTGTGTTTTTTGGTGGTGTTACCACCAAGGGGCGAGTCTATATACCTAATACCTACATTAATATAGGTACTGATTTTTACCTCAGGTAAACAAACGTCTACAAAGTGCACGTGATGTTAGAGGCAACTTTACGTAAACCAGTTTTTATAAGAGGAATGTGCATAAGGAATGTTTACAACATACAACAAATTCATAACCCATAAAGATATTTAGGTAACTTGGAAAAAATATGCAGGACATATTACATCGTAAAGTATTATCTAGATTATATTATATTTATTATATTAGAATAGAATTTGTAATTAATCTGGCGTGATGTCAGCTTCAGACGACTATTAATTCGCTTGGTATCTGACTTCATCGAATAAGCATTTTACATAATAATTTGATCAATTACGATTTTACCTCCAAAATATTATATCAAAGTATAGAAACATGTTTACATAGCATTTGGCCTTCGAGACTGTTGAGTGATCAAGCTAATTGCTACAAAGTCTATACAGTCAGAAAATATCAGGGACAGGAAACTAGCTTGTATACGGGTAATTTTTTGCATAGATGCGCTTCATGTTTTTAAATTGCTTTACTACAGCTGAATTTAGTCTTAAAGTGGCCACGCAAAAAGTTGCGTGAGGTGGCTAGACAGCCAGCAGCTCGTACACACATACACCTAATATATTTTTTTTTTTCTTGGCTAGTGCCTTTCTTGAAGAAAAAAAAAACCCAGAAGCCGACATATCGAGACCTATACACACTTTATATTAATATAACATATCAAAAATATCAAACAATCCCTAATGTAGGGCTTGACCAGCGACCTTTACAATCGAGTAGACTCCAGGTCGTGCAAGGGTCTTTTAATTCACCTCAGTAATACCTCCAATTTCAAACTCGACTGTACTCGTATATTTTTTTTTATTCGGTCAAGGATATAATAGTATATCGAAAGAGTTGTTTTCGACGTTTTGTAAACTTTTTTATTTTACCGTTGACTAATATTTATTATACTATGTCCTCACATTATATTTTTATGTTCGTAGTCAATGTAATTCCACAAACACTTAACAATAAGTAGATACTTAAAATTTAATGAGGATTTTATCTCCGGTCTGTTGTTAAGTGCACTATGTGATTGACCTAGTACGATCACCTATATTATGTACCTACACGTATGCACACGTATGTATGTAGGCAGGTGGATAAGAGCTAAAAGTCTGGGTCTGTCGTGTTATATAAGTTACTCGATTCTAGCTATATAGGTAAGCCGAGGATATTTATAACTAGCTGCGCCCCGCGGTTTCACCCGCGTAGTCTTCGTTTCCGTGGGCATATCGGGATGTAATGTATCCTGTGTTATTCCTGGGTCTAAAGTCTAAACTATCAACATACCGAATTTTAGCCCAATTGGTTTAGTAGTTTTGGCGTGAAACAATAAGAATCCATGCTCTCAAACATTCACATTTATAATATTATTAGTAGGATAAGTAGGATAGGTAATTTAAAAACGGTTAAAGATAGTATGTAAAAAAATATGAATTATTTAAGTGGTATAAGAATTGAAGATTGTGTGAAATTGACGTAATAATATGTTAATGTGATGTTAAAATAAAATGATATTTTTGCACGTCTGCTTGCAGACGAAATGCATTGGGCATGGGCAGCATATAGGTATTATTAAGATCTGTACCTTCATTGTATTTCTTGCAAATAAACTATTTGATTTGATTTAGGGTTTACAGATTGCATTAGTGACTATAAATTAGGTAGGTACATGAATGTTAAAAAATGGATATCCGTTTTGTGCGTAATTTTAAGCAATCATTTCAAATTTTGTTAATTAAGAGTTGTGGATGTTGTGGTTACTTTTTTAGCACTCCCTTACCTACATAACATACCCAGAACCTCACAGCGATGTCGATTGTCTACAGCCAGTCTGCCAGTCGGGCAGACCAAAGTCTTATATAAATATACAGATGGTCATCGTCATAAAACCACTACAATACAAATATGAGTAAACATAAACAGTTTCAGACAATACACGATTCACAATACACATGATAAACAAGTATCACCTACAAACGTCCTATATCTGAGCCAGTGTACCTACACGTTATCGAAAACAAACATTAACTCAATCAGAGATAAAAACTGAATTCCTACATTTCGAAGTATGATGACTAACTTTACTATAATATAGGTAATACGTTCAAAGTATATATTCTAAAAACTATCTGACTATTTTTTTACAAAAAGTAAAAAAATCCCCCTCGAGGGCGATTTTCGGTGAGGATTTTTAGACTATGTAACAGGTTTGGCCCGTTTCGCACTACTCCCGATTCGCACTGCTCGAAAAATACCTACCGAAAAATCCCGCTTTGCTCGCATTCCTAACATTTTATAAAAACAACAATGGAAGGTACAGTTGAAGGGAAAAGTGTTTTAAAGATTATTTGAAAATTAACTTTAAAATATCTGTGTATTTCTTATGTTATGGCTGTGGTTATGGTTATGATAATCTGAGAAGCTTAATAAAAGTAATTATTCGTCAATAAGTGTCATTCCCGCTGGTCCCCAGTAGGATTATTTTGGATGAATTGAAATGAATTACTATCAAGAATTTGTCCCACTTGTCACCACTGTTGTTTATTTAGAAGACCGTGGTGATAATAATTACTGAAATTAGTCTAGTTTTGTATCTTTTAAATGGTTTTAGTTTATTATTATATTTTGTTATACATAATAGTAAACCAAATATCATTGTATATATTTATTTTTAACTGTGATTGTTGTCAAAGTCAAAGTACACGACTTGTGCCATAGTCGTACATACTATTTATTATACATATAATCCTGTCTTTTCTTACTACAGAACCTCTACAGAAGGTAGAGAAAAAAATGCGCTAGTGTATTGCTACGAAGATGAAGTTAAACCTTTTACAAAGTAAAATAAAATTCAAATATTGTATATTGTTATGTACTAAGCCTTATAATAGGTAAATTCATTCCACGCATTGTACGGTCCTACTCCATTATATACGGTATTATTTAAACCATGAATAGTAAATAGTAGGTATGTACAACTTACTTCGTAGCACTGTATAACTACCAGCGGCTTGGTTATATTATTTTTCTTCATTTTCTCGTTAAAATAACACAGATCAAATCAGTAACGAAAACAGCACATCTTTCGCATCTCACTACTAAATTATATTCCACTTATTGCAAACACGTACTCGTTCTCGTAATGATGTGAATAAATGTTATTTTTAAACTCTGTATTCACTGAAATAAAACTAGTTTTTCCGAGCCGTGGCAAATCACGTAATTATTTTCGCACTACGAGACTTGCTATCGCATTGCAACGCGGTCGACCGACTGAAATAGTGAGCGTTCGGTGAGGTGATACGGAGAGCGATGGCGACCCTCGCTCATGTAGTCACTGCATATTATTCTGTGTCCATTGCTATTGCTAGTCATTGTCGTTATCAGTGCAAGGCAGAACCATAAAATAGGAAGGTACAGAAGACAGGCTACTCAAGTAAACTCAAGTACTCATTATGCACTAATAGACGCACAATATTACAGGGAATTTCACGGGAAATCACTGGACGCGTGACCGTAAGCTTCAAGCTACATTTTAGCGTGTATTTTTCAGATGCAGTTTTAGGTGTTATATATGAAGATGCATTTCTGTACCATTATTTTACTGTATCGGTGCAAAATCACGCCGGTCCACTGACCGTGTACCACGCTTCGACAGTACCGGAAGACTTTACAAACGAATGAGAATGCAAGCACAGATTTAATAGTTTTAGATACAATCGGGCCATCAACTCGACATTACTAACAGTAGAATATTAAAAAAATGACAGAAGTAAGTTGGATTATTTTAATTGTGATTTCTAGCTCTACGTATTCAGCGGTGTTCATTATCGTCCATACATGAAAACGCAATTTAAGACCATATGTACCTCATATAGATTATTAATGATAATACATACCTACGCTTGATGGGCGTTACATGTTACCCATCAAACCTATATAATACCTATATGCTTATTTACTTGCTTAGCCACTTAAGATTTATGTGTTCTTGTAAGTCTTTCTATGCAACTATACCTAAGTATATGTATTACCATTAACGTTTTCATAGAAATTCGGAAACTTTAGGTATTTGATACTTTTTTACGCCAAAAGATCATATTACAAAAGTGAAATGTAGGTATGTAGCTTAATTCCTGGGATAATTATAATTAAGCAAATTACGGAAATCTTTAAGAATTTGCAGTCTTAATATAATCTTTTTTCCGCTTAATTAGTGAAGTACGAAATATTTTTCAACACCGCGGATTCTTCCATCCATAACAAAAGCTATTGTAATCGCTATCAAGATTCAAAAGTTTATTATAACTAGAAAACTAGTTCAGTTAAATACCTGACTGTATTCTCTAAGGTATAATATAGGTATTATGTCTATAAGTGCACCTAAGTAGAGATAATTATCTTTTTGAATTCTTATCCTTTATGTTTTAAGTTCAATCTTGTACCATGTGAATAAATAAAATATGATATCATTCAAACGCTGACGTGAAACCTAAGGTAGGATTCCCCGGTGATAATTTGCTCATCAATATAATATAAGGAAGGAATTTTTTTCTACTTTAGGCTGATTTGCACCAGCAAATTTTAACAATAACAAATGTTTAACCCACCGACAAATCTCTGGTTACGCATTGCACATTAATGTTAAGGTTTAGGGCCGACGGTTTCGGGGCATGTCGTCTGACTTTCAATATGTGCTATTACTAAAATGTCCACATTCCGTTTAATTCCGAATCTCTTAAATGAGCATTTCACAAAATGTCTACTTTCGGAAATGTCAATCTCTCTGAAACGACTTCAAACTTATTGTCAAATTCGGACATATCGTCTGACTTTTTAGTGCTATTCCTAGAATGACCACATTTCAAATAAAACACAATTCTTAAATATTGGTCAGAATACCATCAATTTACACAAAAACTCCCTACGCCGTCGAGTTACCGGCTTTAGAATAGTACCCCGCTCTCTCCACCCGTAGTTTCTGTAAGAGTCGGCTAACTTCTTAACGGCCGGAGATCAAACTGCGTTCGCCAACCTGCCTGGTAAGCGTGGCGAGTATTGGCAAACCCCCTCCCCACCGCCCTTATGGGGGAGGCCTATGTCCAGTAGTGGACTTACTACGGCTGATAATGATAACATACCATACAATCATACCTTGTAACCGAAAGGGAACAATTACGCCTTGTATTCAGGGCTCAATCCCATAGTAGGTACACCACATTTCACCAGTATGTCTCATGTGATAGGCGAGCCTATTGTGTAATAGAAAAAGTACATATCAAGTGGCTACAAACTCATCAATAAGTATCAAGTCGTTTCAGAAAGATAGACATTTCCAAAGTAGTCATTTTGTGAAATGCATATTTAATGTAAAAAAATGTACAAAAGTGCATGCTATATTTTTACTGAATATGCGTAATATTATGGTTCCTCGCGCTATATTATAATATCGAAATACTATAAACCTGTTATTTAATTGTATGTATCTGGTAAAGGCTAAACGATCAGCAATAATTTGGCACACTTCACAACAGCCAACAGCAGTAAGTAGTAACGCTCCAATAAATTGTTTGGTGGTTATGTAACCATGTAGTAACCATTCGTGACGAACAAACCAAGTATATTTCATAAGATAATATCTCGGACAGATATACGAGTGCAACGTAAGAAATGTATTTAAAAAATAATTAATGTTTATTGAAGAAATTCTAAGCAGATCAGGTTAATAATTAGTTATTTAAATAACTAATAAAAAATTGATATATTTTTTAAATTTATTTATTTTGATCTTAATGTGCACACCGCTTAACGGAGGCGTAGTATCTAGGGTAGAGATATTGGACTTTGGAAGGGTGGTGCATATTTAAAATGTATGATCCTTAGATCTTCTACATAATTACAAGGCGCATAGTAGTACAGAGTTAGTCCCGCTATGCACTAGTCCCGATATACTCTGCTCGTCAAATAACTTACGTAAAAGTCCCGCTATATGCATGGAATCAATTATGTGTACTGTTGAATAGAAATATACTATTATGATGGTCCTGAGATTTAATAAAAACTTAAAGAATGGAGTTTTACAATTCGTGTAAAGAGGTTTATAACACATATTTCTCTAAGTAAGTATCATTTTCAATGTTTTCATACATTTTTTTTTTACGGTATGAAGGACAATGTTGCCAGCGAAATTACTGGGCATGATGAGATTCAACAACTCATATCTCAGGGCGACAGGCGCAGTGCAGTGCCGCGCAGAATTTTGAATTTTAGAACACTGGGTGGCACTGTGTCTGATATGGGCAATTATGTTGCTTACCATCAGGCACCTGATTTGCTCGTCTTGTCACTCATTATCATAAAAAAAAAATTAGGATGGACATGCATAGCGGAATCTTTCGTTAGGTATTTTTCGAGTATAGCATAGCGGGACTAATCATAATATTTTTTAAACAACTATGTATTTTTAGGAAGATGGTAATAATTTTTTGTGAAGAATAAAAGTTCGGCATATTAAAAGGGTACATTCATAGCCTAAAATCTTAATCTTGACTACAAATGTTACCTTCGTCAAACTCACACACACTGCACGCTTTAATCTTATATATATAAAAATCTTGTGTCACGATGTTTGTCCCGAATAAACTCCAAAACTACTGAACCGATTTCAATCAAATTTCACATGTATCCGTATTTTGATCTAACTTACTGGATAGGATAGTTATCATCTCAATTATTCGCTTATGTCGTGAATGTAATCGAATAAAATGTATCAATTAATTGTTTCTTAAGCAAGTGTTTATTTACTGTTTAGTTTTATGAAGTTCTCATAGATGGCGGTGTACGTTGATTCATCGATAAAATTCTTCAATATTGTTTGACATCTAGGTTGCAAATACACCCAATAGATGGCGCTGTGCTCGGTTTATTAGAATATAAATTCTATTACTTTATTTCACGTAATATTTATTTATGCTCAGGATATAACCGTATTATTTTGATGGTTTGTGACTGATATTTTTATAATTATACTGCGTATGTTACAATATTATTACCATTAATAACAAAAAAAAAATTGTACTATTTTTGTTAGAGAATTATTAAAGTCTTGGCGCCAAATTTTAATCAAAGTTTCAAGATCTGGCCATCAAATTCTATCGAGTCGCCATCTCTGGTTTGAATGTCCAAAGCTTTGGTATCTCATTCGTTCTCGAGACCTCCTCTGAGTGTAAACAAAGCTCCCTCTCGATCCATCGAGACCTACTATATCGAACAATCGATCAATCGATTCTTCTCGAAGCATGCGAACTAGAACGTTCGGGAAATTCAAGGTTCAGGTATTATAAATACTGGCGCCGAGTGTCACCGCAGTTCAGTTCCTTTTTAAACGAGTGAATTAATACTAGGTATCTCCCGGAAAGTGATAGTTTCAGTAAAATCTCCACGCATTTTGAACAAGAATATGAGAGTACTCCAGTTTTATTTTAAATTTAGGTAATTCGATTTTACCGGAAGGGTTTTATTTCCTCAGTTGCGATTAGAGAAATAAAATATGGCGGTACGAAGTTCGCCGGGTCAGCTAGTAAGCTTTATATGAATCGATAAGTATTATATATATTACATTATATCAAAAGCGGAAGTTAAGGCATAAAATACATTTGATCATTGTTATTATTATTGGCCTTAGCGTCTCTGGCAGACGATTCAAACATTTTAAGTCTGTATAGAGCATTTTTCCTTATGACTATATAAACCTATTCGGGAACGATATGCACGTCCACAGCTGGGGCAGATATGTAATGTGACAGGTGGATTTTGGTCACTAATGTGCCTCCTAGCTCTCATATTCACCAGAAATAAAGAAGAGATTTGATCATAGTTTTATAACTATAGGGCCTAGTTGGATAATTAAAAGAAAGTATTTAAGAACATTATGATAACATACCGCTTACCGGATACTCTTACCGCTTACTCGGATTTCACATTTTATAATATTCTCTATCACATTTATTCAAGCTAATTATATTACTAATCTTAATTATTAGTAAATAGGCATGTTAAATTTAATAGACTTTATTTACTATCTGTTACGGTCTACGAAAATCGCGCTCGAAGTAAACGAGTTCAACGCACTCTCATAAGCTTCTGTAGACCTTCGCCGACCTCCACTAATGCCGACCCAAAAATTTTTAATGAAGAAGCCTTGGCGTGGGTATTGTTTCTTGTATATTAAATTATAAAACTCTTTATTCGTTTACTTGTACATAATTATATATACTATATAGTCTTGACTGTTTCGGTACTTGCGTTTAAACGCTGATGATTGATAATACGATATAAGTACCTTTTTCCTGTCATTAAATATTTATAAATTAGAGGATATGCCTGAAACCTGGTACTTAGTGCCTAATCGAAAAGTTCACATAATATGATGAGAATCAAACATAAACAAACACGGACGTGACGTACGTGACGTATTATTCCGCTTTTAAAGGACCATATTTATTTATATATCTTAACGGCGTTCGTCTTCCATACAAAATGAAAATACACAAATAAGTATGAAGAAATAGGGAATAATTTTACACTCAATTATTTGTGGTTGGCACCTAATCTGTCCTTTATTTGCGCGAAAACATATTTGGTTAAAGAAACCCGTATGGGTTTTATTTAAAATAACATTGACTGAAAGTATTTCTCTAACAAAATATGTTTTCGCGCAAATAAAAGACAGATTAAGTGCCAACCACAAAAAATGGAGTGGAAAATTATTCCCTATTTCTTCATACTTATTTGTGTATTTTCATTTTGTGTGGAAGACGAATCACCTTTATAACATTTTATACCTTTAGAAAATATTGTAAAAAGCCACATAATGGGAGAAGCCACTGGTCCCTGAAATACAGTTTTTAACCTATATATGGACCTATGGATATCTATGGATTCATACAATATGCTGTAACATTTATTTCAATAAATATAAATAAATTGCTGAATCATTTTAATCATTCTAATCTACTCTTGGAAATACTTTCGTTATGGAATTAAAGCTATCGCAAAAAATTACAGATGTTCCATACGATATTTTCAGGTTATGGAAGCTTTTTTATAAAATATCAGATTTTATACGCAATTTCAGTTTCTTTATAATTTGTAGTAAGTTATTAGTTGAATTGTTTTATTTAATTATGTTTTTTATTAATTAAAGTAATTTAAAATTACCAAAAAAATTAGAGTTGGTTTTACAATGAAAATTTTATCAAATGATGAAAACAAGGATATATGTTTTTAAATGTGTATTAATACACATTATTAATAATATCACACAATAAAATAAACTAGGTATAAAAACAATTGTACCATTCAATATAAATTTTATGTGATTATTATTTTACTAATTCATTAAATTGGAGCAGAACAACTGAGATTACTATTTTATTGCTTTTTTATAATTTATATTTTAATGTTATGCAGTATAAATGTTGCATATTTTAATATTTTGATAACTAGTTCTGAGGTGGACATTTCTAATTAACTTGGACTCGATAGAAAGTGATCTTTGATATAAAATGGGTACGTTAATTAAGCTTTTTATGGCCTTTTATAAAGAGGTAGATTCCACTTGTTCACCGATAAAGAAAACAAAAGTTTAACCATAAACCCGAGTATTTACCGCACTACGCGGTTAGCCGCTCGTGGCTCTTTTTCTAGAGAAATTCAGGCGGGAAAAAACTGCTGGTACGGTCGCTTGTGTGTCTTTGCATCACAAAATGATGGAGTTAAAAACCGCGCGTGGTTAACCGTAGTGCGCCCTCGGGCTAAAACCTAATGTGTAGGTTTGTGTTTATATTCGCTTGTTCGTCACGCTGAATACTGAACCGATTAGGATTTTGTTTTAAAGATGACTCAGATCCTAAATCCTAAATTGAAACATGGAGTAGTTACCTTTCAGCGAATGTAACTGCGAGCAACAATATATACGAGTATAGAGTAGTATAGCAACTTACCACAGGAACCGCATCATTCTCTTTGTCTTTTTCTCCATTGGCTTCGTTTTCTTGAGAGGCGAACATTTTTCTATGGACTTTCTTAAACTCGTCCATGAGAGCGTCGTGTTGTTTTTTCTTCTCGTTGTCTGGCGGTTTCGCTCCACTGGGCTTCTTGGGCGGAATCGGGGCTGTGCTTGTTTCTGGGCACGAGTTTTTCTTTTTCTGTTGGAAAATTTGGATTATCAATTGCTGAAATATTAGAAATGTAGAAGTACAATCGACTTTGAAATAACGCCTTTATTTGAAAATCATTTCGTGCTCGAGTCCATCGATTTATGTCAGAAATGTCACTAAATTCTTTCCAATAAAACGGATATTATGTAATGATATTATGTATAAGTATTTTTAAATTTATTATGTTGTTATAAGTGCAGCATAATCCTATCTAATATTATAAATGCGAAAGTTTGTAGATGTGTTTATATAATGTGTGTGGTACAGCGTCACGGCAAAACTACTGAACCGAGCTCGCATCTTAATTAAAAAATAGCACTGGGTACTTTTCAGCTAGGCAAACCATATTCATATCCAGTCGAGATTGTGCCATGCCTGCAATCATTTACAAAGGTTAGTTAGTACACTTACGAGCATTCTCCGTTGAAATTCCTCAGCAATGGCACTAGACAGCGTAGCAGAACTGCCTACACTAGAAACATCAGAGCTAATATCCTGCATAGGAGGTGGAAATATACAGCTCGTCTTCCCACAGTTAGCCGTACTTGTATGATGGACTTCAACCACAATCGTCTTCTTATCATTATTCCTATTGGTCGCCGTGAAATGATTCCTAGGAGTTTGGTTATTATCATAGCTACATTGTATAGTCGCACCATCCTCGGTTAGATTAATAATTGTTCTATTTGACGGACTGGTAATAAATTCTCGTTTGTTTTTGGCTATGTTGTTTTGTGTTTTGCTCTCGAAGTTGTGTGGGTTGTTAGGTATGCTGGGGGCGTCGTAGTCGGGTTCTATGTCGGAGGGCGCGTCGAAGTTGTGAATATCGCTGTTCTTCCATTCGAAGTCCAGGCTATCCCACGTCCTTCGTTTCAGTCGATTCATTGTCAATCTAAAACAAACACGACACTATTCAAATATACAACATAATGATATTCTACATATAATTACGTACTTGATAATCTCGGTCCATAGAGTCTTCCGACTCGAAAAACTTGTATTTATATATTTTATGTATGTTTTTTAGATACTCGAAGCAGAGGACGCTGCTGCCTGTCCTCTGCGTCGAGTATTGGCAAAACCCCCCTTTATGGGGAGGCTTATATCCAGTAGTGGATTACTAGCGGCTGAGATGATGATGATGATGTATATTGTATGGGTATTTAAATAAGTATATGTATTAATTTGTTCCAAAATAACTTAAAAACCATTAAACTTTGTTTTAGTTTGGCTATTGCTTAATAGATGATAGCTAATTTTATAAGTTCGAATTTTTTTTTTTTATAATAGTGAGTGATAAGACGAGCAAATCAGGTGCCTGATGGTAAGCATCATGATTGCCCATAACAGACACAGTGCCACTCAGTGTTTTGAAATTCAAAATTCTGCGCGACACTGCACTGCGCCTGTCACCCTGAGATATGAGTTGTTGAATCTCATCATGCCCAGTAATTTTGCTGGTAACAATGCCCTTCAGACCGGAACACAGTAATGTTTGCACATTACTGCTTGGCGGATGAATAAATGGCAAAGGTGTGGTACTTCCCCAGGCGGCCCCCTGCAAAAGAGGCCTACCACTACAAAATAATCAAATAATAACAATGAATATGAATCAAATCGGTCTAAAGTAAAAAAAATGCGGAGATATAAGGCTCGTTTTACATTAGACCGATTTGGTTAATATTCGAACTTATAAATCAATATTATATAACATTATGCAGCCGCGCTGCTTGCGACCCAATATGAAGCGCCACTTAAGGGTCGCGAGTCGCGAAGTATGGGTTTGTTGAGAATAAGATAAATACCAACCTACTTAAACATACATACAACATGACGATGCACTTCGGGATTCATGCCAACAAAACACGTAGAAAATCGTGGTATTTAGGTACTCTGAAGTTGGTGTATTTTTGTAAACAATAATGATGCCACCTCATGCCACTTTTACTTCTATATCTACGCTGTAGGTGTATTTCAAGGAAAACAATCAGTGCGATCGTTACAAGATAATAATATATCAAACAATAATAAAAATCATGTTTCCATGTGTACGATAAGGAATTTATGGCGAATATTAATTTATCTATCGATTAGTTTACAACCGTTTATAATATACTATTTTCAATAACAATTAATCATCACCGGACTGCTGATAGAATAGAACAGATAACTCTTTATTGGCATCATAACACAGAAAACAACAAAAATTTAAAATTTAATCTAGAAAACGTGTCACAATCAGCGGCCTTATCGCTCAGAACGATCTTTTCCAGGCAACCATGATCTTGGAAGTTCATTTTATATCTAATCTAGTTGCGCCCCGTAGTTTCACACGCTGAAAAAGGGAGCCTAAAGGTAAGTAGTTAGAAAAGGGTTCTACTTAATTCGGGTTATACTTAAATCTGATAAGTAGATAACTTTCCTAATCAGTTCAGTCGTTCTAGTGAGAGTGTGAAGAGATTGTATGACAAACACATAATGTGTACAACTCCACTAAGCAAAAAGATTGCACCTCGCTTTTTTGTGTATATTTTAATGTACATATGTATAATATAATGTTAAAAACAATAAATGCAAAGTAAATCTAACAAACATATGTTAACTTTTTTAAAGTCATAGTGGTCATAGCGAATCCTTTTTTACAGACCGTACCTCAATTATCTTAACATTGCAAGGGATTTTTAGTACGCAAGATATACGTAAGATGTGAATAGATAAATGAACCTTTGGTATGTAGCGAAAGTCCTACAAAATACCTAACATGTCTCAAACAAGGTCTTAGAATTTTATGACCACTTTCGAAACATATCGCAATACGTATTCCATTCGTAAAATGTATGAATGAGCTGAATACGAAATTAGCGTCCATTCAGAAATGCACATCGAAGGTCAAAACCAAACAGGACTATTATGTTTTTATTGACCTTCGATGTGCCTACGATAAAACTCTCTACGTAAATAATATATTATGTCTTTTAGATAGGTGTCACCCACCTGGCACTTTGCAATCCACCTTACCCGCGAGTGCATAAGTGGTCCAAATTACACCTCCAATTTGAAACTCGAAAGTAATATAATATATTATATTATGTACATAACATAATATAATACAATATATACACAGAGAAATTAGTGATGGAAGATTTGCTTCTTAAAAACCAATATATAGGTAATACTTTTTTCTCTTTCGCGCCTTAACTGAATGCATCTGCTGCTTCCACACTTCTTATTCTCCACCGTCTATGCTAATCCTGCAGGTTTAATTCGTTATCAGCTCTATCACACGCAGGAACATTATCATAGGCGCGGGGCTGCGTTCCCGCGCGGCTGAGGATGCCGAGCTGTTGTAACCTGAGATCTCTGGTGACACTAACTCCTCACTGATACAGCCTCATCAATAGTTACCTGTCAGCTCTATCGGCAGCCTCCTCCGCGACGCTAGCGAGCCTCCGTCTCAGTGCTGCAGGCGGCGCCAGCGGCGCGGGCACAGGCGCGGGGCTGCGCTCCCCCGCGGCTGAGGACGCCGAGCTGTTGTAACCTGAGCTCTCCGGTGACACTAACTCCGCACCCGCACCTTCGCGGATAAGGAGCTCTAGGCGCCCTGTTGCTTTCATCGCTGATATAGCCTAGACATAAAGAAAAACATAAAGATATAATAATTAATCGAATATTTATTCTAAAACTGTGGGGTTTCCCCGCATCTATTTGTCTCTACAAAATGATGTTGTAGTGTATTGGAGCCATATTATGTAGGTGTCTCAGATCATGCGGGGTGAAGGCCACAACTGAGTTGACATCAAATGCTCCCTACATAATACATAATAATGTACCTACTCGTTTATTATAGGACCCAAAGTTACAGTTAACTTTACGTTAGGCTAACGATAGGTTACCAAACATATGAGATTCTTTAATAGAAAAAAGAAATACTCAGTAAAACACTTACCTCATTAAAAGTAACGTTGGTAAAGTCCAGCCCGTTACAAGAAATGATTTGATCCCCGGGCCTTAAGCCAGCCTCCCGAGCGATCCCACCTTCTCTAACGAACTGAACGAAAATTCCCGGCTTCCACTCTGGACCCTTGCAGATCCTGAGAAACAAATGTAATCAACATGAGCAGTAATTCTCAAATACTTTTGAGTAACTACTGAATCTACCGGGCATTTGAAAAGATACCTCCACATAAATGCATCTATAAGAAGAACGGACAAGAAACTTGTAGGGTTTATTATTTTCTCCTACCAGTTTTTATACAATGGTTTCAGTTGCATTCTTTTGTAGTTGTATGTAGTGCATCGGGGATGTTCGTGGCTGCGCAGATAGATGGCTTTTATTCTATAAAAATAATACAGCTTCCCTGATGGCGAGAGTGCGAGGTAGATCCAACATATTTCTATCGGTTTAAGTACGATTTGACGGAACAATCATAAGGCATTGGCTAGGCATGCATAATGCTTGCTGCGTCTAATGCTAAATGATGGGTTTGTTCATGTTAGTTAGGTTTATTTTTGTGTGTAAATATTGAATAAGTACTAATACAAGTTAAGCCGTGAATGTGTACTAACATTATGGACTATGTCCGAAATAAATTTATTGAATTTTAATTTTTTGAAGGTTCTAGGTGAAAGCTATGCAGAAATTTTTTAGCCTTTGTGCTCTTGGTAGGTATAGATTTTTGTTTATAAGCCTTCTTAAGAGATGAATATATTATATTTTTGAGTACTAATAAATTTATGAAAAGTTACATACATTATCCCAATATTTTTTTTCAATTAAATTATAATAGGTAGTAAACATACCAACTCGTAATTAGGAAATAGCTCGGTAACTCGTGTGGGCTTTCCAATTATTAATGTCTATTGTAGTAATTCGATCGTGCAGTTTCAGGAATTTTCCGATAATTACCTGCGCGAAACTGGTGAAAGCGTATGAAAAAATTGATTAACGTGGGCATACTGAGAAAAGAATGGGTGGATGTGTGATACATCATTTTGTCCGTTAATTACCGATAAAATGATGTATCACTTAAAATTAAAATCGCAATGGTAAGGAAATGTAAAATCATGGTACAATATAATATACTTTGCCAGGAATGGTGTAGGCGTTCCGAGATGTGAATGGTCACATGACTGCCTCTTGTTTACGTTATCGCTCCAGGATGTTCTCAAAGTTCAAAATTAATAGGCAATAGCAATTTGATAGTGACGTCGGCAAGAGTTAGCCAGGAGTGCGATGTTTTTTGATTATGTGTTAAAAGAGTAAAAGCCAATTATATACCCGCATCCCAGCTTAGCTCTCAGTGGCACCAGGATTGAGAGTCGAAGGTCAGTCATCCTCTCGGTTTCATGGCACAGGGTAGGAGACGACGAGACGTCGGAACTGATGGACGCTCGCTCTGATACGAACTGCCACGAAAGCGGCTCGTGAGGTTTTCTGTGAACAATAGAGTTTTATTTCAACGTCCTGCTAATATTTAACGAGGAATAAATGTTTGTGTGTGGGTATTTGGTACTTTCTAACACCTCAACTACTGAATCCAATAAACTGAATTAGATAACTGCCTATGCAGACAGCTATCCTGAACATGCCTATACCTATCGAAGGTAACTGCCAGTAGTAACTATTTTGGTATAAATGCAAGGTGTAATGTGTAGGAAAATAAAGAAACTTACTCTTTCACCGGCAGCATTCCCACATCTGAAACAGATTAAATAATATAATAAGCACGAAATGAAAAACTACTACTACAAAAAAATTTTAAAAATTATAATGTACAAGGGTAGTTTATATACAAAATTTATAATTTACAAATAAAGCAAATATAGCCAACTAGAGCTACATTCTACAAAATATTTCGCGAGCCCTTGCTCTAAACTAGTTGGTGATTAAACAATAGATGGCGAAAATTCAACCTTCGCAAGCGCAGTTGCCACCGTCCAAACTTGGTCCGATTCTTGCCATTACATTTGTCACAATTTACATTGCGCAATGCTCGCAATAAATAAAGCCGGACTAGATACCTCACGCGCTTTCACAATAAATAAAATCATTTCCAGCAGTCTAAGAGATCGCATCGTCCTCCCGCTGGCGTAATTCAAGATTTGATTAATTAGCATAACAATCTTCGACATTAACGCAATGGCTCGGAAGACAAGACAATAAATTAAGTCGAGTTGCGATCGTGAGATCATTTGCTGCTTTCAACGAAGGGTATCAGACAAGTTAGGATCATTACGGATCGATGCGATAACTTTGATTGATGTATTTATTGAAATGTAAATCTCAAATAGGTTTTGCGAAATACTTACGACGAACTTTGATTTTTAGACGGGACTGGCAAGCCATATAGTGCACCAACTCGGAATGAACAGCATCATCCACTCGGTAACCATTAACACTCACTAGCTGATCTCCAACCTGGAAGTAAAGAAGGAGAACTCGTTAATCTGACGTAATCTCTTAATCTGACGTAAGTTGATTTATCAATTTATTATAATATCTTTTAGTCTCAGACTTATTTACATAAATACTTTCAAGTCAGTTAACCTCTTGGTTGGTTTAATTTTTTATTTAAAATCTCAGTGACACTTTCGGCAAGTTACTCGTATATATTTCTATACTTTGTATTTTGTACCGATTACCTTCTTTTATAAAATACTAGTGATCAGCCCTGGCCTCGCTCCGGGTACCATTATACTTACATAGAAACCCTTCTCTTGAATCACTCTATCTATTGCTGAAAACTGCATTAAAATCCGTTGACTAGTATGTAAAGATTAACTTGTGCTATCGAATTTTGTGCCATGTTGCCAAATCTGTTTTCCAACACGAAAACGGAAATGCCCTCACATTTGCATAACGAACTTTTTATGGGTTTTAGATAATATATGCAACATAAATTATTGAGCATAAATAAATGACCATAAGCATAAATCACTATGGTTCCTAATCTATTAATTTGATTGGCGAGATGTTGAAGAAATCTCTTAAGTTATCTAACATCCAATCAATCTGCTTTTTAATTTAGAGAACCAGTATTACATACGTTTCCCAATAAGGTACACCCCCGCTGTTTGTACTCGTATGTACTACGGTACTCTTGCATTAGATATTATGTGGACCTTCACAACTTTACATTGCGCTCGATTTTAAAAGATCTACTTTAGACATCACGTTATGTAAATAATTTCATCGAAAATGACCTGAATGCGGACCGGGGACCGCAAGATTTACCGACTCACTTTTCCTTTGAAGCTAATTATCACCAGTCTGTGACTGCAAGGGTTATAGGGTATTATTACCTAAAACATTCTGAGCACTTGTCGGTTTTTACTGATTTTAGTACCTGATATCATAATATAAAAAAGTGTGTAATTTCATATTAGTTTTGGTACGGGTTTATAGTTTATAGCTTTGTTTATCGCCTTTGGCGGGACAGTTTTGTCCCTTTCCCTGACCGTAAAATAATAATATAATAGTTTGAATTTATACTGTAACAGAATGGGTTACTTAAATTACACTGAATGAGTCAATTTTATGGGATACAATACAATATATACTCTTTATTGAGACCAAACATTATATAGATTAAACTTAAAAATAAAATAGCAGAACTTAATTCTAATTGGTCGACAATGGGCGGCCTTATCGCTTTAAGCGATCTCTTCCAGGCAACCAGTGATATTTGGACAGCCCATATTGTCACAGTTTTAGGTCGCCAAATTCCTAACGGCCTCCAACATACGACACCATACGACACAACCGCCTACACATAGGAAACATTACAATTTAAATTTGCAATACATTTATACACAGTTTAAGATGAATAAAGTACATCATGTGGTAATTTATACCTTGATGAAGTGTATAGTAGGTAGTTACTTTCATCTTTCATGAAGACAGTTTAGGCTCATGGACAAGCCGGCTTGTGGTCCGTGCCCCACATATCTGGCAACTTTCGATCACACTTTCGTTAATACTTACAACTCGTCTTTTTCACCATGACGCAAAATAACGCCAGACTACAAGACGCCGAGCCCTCTCAATGAATTCACTTTCTTTATGAGTCTGGTTGAACGACGTCTTGAAACTTGACTGTATAAAACTGCGGTAGAGTACAAAGAAGCCGCAAGGGTTTCGCAATAATGTGGTTGTAGCAATTATAGAAATTGCGGTTTACATGAATTGATCAAATCTGAGATTACGTCGGTTAAGCAAGCAAGCTACTCGTATCATCACGGGAATCTATTTGAGTATTGTTTTAGGTGTAAATTAAAATAGTTTTAATCGGCACTCTTCAAATTGTTTTCATCAAGTATTTATGTATTATTATACCTAGTAATAGGAGTAGACGTCATGGGATGAATACGGAATAAATCTATATTTTCGTCCGTGCTATCCGTACTGTAGATCTCGGCTGTATTCTATACGATATGTAAAAGGCAGTCGTTAGGTCATGTTGGAGGTCTTGTAGGAATCATGGCCACCTGAACCTGACAATATAGGTTGTCCATGTAATACGTACGTACGTATGTAATACGTGTGTATGTACGTATGAATTGACTCGGGTACTGTAATTGGTAAAACTCTTTCTGTGAGAGTATCATCGTCATCATCATCATTATCTCAGTCGTAGGACGTTCACTGCTGAACATAGGCCTCCCCATAGATTTCTATCACGTCCGGTTGTAACCGACCTGCATCGAGCGTTTTCCTGCTGTATTTATCAGGTCGTCAGTCCACCTTGTGAGTGATAGTCCTACGCTACGCTTGCCGGTCCATGATTCATTCGAGAACTTTACAGCCCCATCGGCCACCAGGTCTACGTGCTAAATACCCTGCCCATTTCCACATCAACTTGCTAATCTGCTGGGCTATGTCTGTAACTTTCGTTCGTCTACGGATCTCATTTCTGATTCGATCTCACAGAGATCCCGAGGATAGCCCTCTCCATAGCTCTTTGCGCTATTTTGAGCTTACTGATAAGGCCCACAGTGAGAGACCTCGTTACAGAGCCATAATTTATCACTGGTAATCCACACTCCTTCAACTTGAGGCACTGAGGTATTTTGAACGAGAAGACATTCGACAGATTCGATGACCTCTTTCAGGAAGTTGAACCTACCGAGTTGGACTGCTTGTCCTAGTCGTACGTCTACGAGTCAACTACTTACATCTAGAACCGAGTTCCCAACCGATACTAGGGTAGCACAACATGGGCATTAGCCAAATCAGCCATTACCTTCGTCTGTTAAGAGTATAAATGCATATTATTATTATTATATTCATCCAAATAATTATTATTATGTAGGTAATAAATCTAGCGTAGGAACTCGAATTATACCTACGTATATACCTATAAGCTAAGGTTTTCCATGAAATCTGGTTATCACAAAACCCATTACCGAGTTTCAGCACGATGTATAAAGCTCGCTTATCAGTGACTCATTCAAAATAAATAGCATAAAAATAGTTGGTGCTATCGACGTAATGAAACCCACCTGTATCAACTTGATACGGTTAGTACTTGATTTTGTATCTAGTATACCTATACTATAGGCATATTAACAATGTCAAGTTTGCACACAAGACATTATGATTTAAGTAGAAAAACAACGGTCTGACTCAACATTGGTAAATAAAACATTTTATTAAAAATCAATTTAAAATGAAACATATATGAGTAAATCGCCAATTTTTCGGCGATGTAATGTACTTACTAGTGGGTGGTGGGATGGGTAGGTACTAGCGACTGGTATTTTGTACTTTAAACCTATTTTGATCTAAGCACTCTACTTATGCCTCTAACAAGTTTAAAATTAAAAAACCCATCTTCTTTTTTATTCTTAATCATCAGACCCTGGTCAGCATCTACATGTAACATATTCATTGAGATGATTCCGATGAGCCCAATCACGATAAATTTGAGTACTGACCCATCTGAACCTGATGCTACATAATCTCTAAGTTACTAAATCGTTGCGATAATGTTGAAGTGACAGGATACCCAATGCCGAATAGATCGGACCACTGGAAGTTGCTCATATCCCTTGAGCTGCTAGAAAAGGGTTGATAATATTCAAACGGCTGAACCGATTTTCATGAAACATATAGCTAAGAAACTAAGAGCTCACTCGATCACCTCAGATTTCAATAAAAAAATCCGTATCAAAATCAGTCCATTAGGAGCTGCAGTGCCACTGATACATAGACACATCAAAGCTATAACACCCCTTCCGTTTCTCAGTCGGGGGTCAGAGCTCTCCGAGTTCACAGACAATTATTAATTGTCTACACAGTCTTGGCATTATGTAATTTATTTCATTACTTATATAGCTAATATTTATAACAGTAAAAAGAGTAACCTACATTCTAAATTACGTTATTTTCATTACCTACATTTGCATAGATAAACACGTGCCCCAGGGCACCGCTCACATTCAGTGTTGCGCACATTATTAGATATTCACATAATCTTATGAGATAAGAACAATCACCGAATACGCAATCGAGATACGAGTACGTAGAGATGTTTGCAACTCTTATGTTCAAAGGACCGTATTAACTATTTTCTATTTTAGCAAATGTTACACAAGAAATGTTTGGCAGAGGTGAGCACGCAAGCGGAGAGCGGTCGGTAGAAAGTCGCCTTTAGCCGAGTGCCGAGAAATGAGTGACTCACGCACCGGACATGCATGCTACACGGGTCTGACTTGTAACATGGAATATTTCTAAATTGTCATATAATTGCACCGTTTGACCACCTTCCTGCAGTTAGCTAAAGCCGCAGAGTATAGAGTGTCTTTAGAATTGCATCGCGATCTATAATTTTTCAGAATCCACATCCCGTCGTAACTTATTACTGAGGTCTAAAGAACGTAATTGCTTGTAAACTGGTTTGTATGATTTATTTTCTATATTTTCTTATATTCTGTTAACTTTAGCTTAGAATGAACTTAACTGTGTAAATTATATTTTTACAATATTAAGATATTCTTAAAAATAGTTTTATTGTTTATTTGTTGGATAACTAAGAACCACACTTTGGCGTAGTACCTACCTATCAATAGTTTCTAATATACCTGTTAAATCGTGTTATTGATGTTATAGCTAAAGCGAGTCTAGTTTTTTTCGTTATCTTCCCAGGATCATCAGAGATTTCCTCAAACACATTGTGCTGCTGAATGGAACGGATGTATGATCTTAAAATGTTCGTAACTTCTTTGTTATAAAAGTACTTGTGTGAAAACGTTCAAATATAGTAATCTCAGGCATCAAATTGTACATCGTTCTGATTGTATAAAAAAGTTGTTTTGTTATGATATCTTCATAATGTCTTTTACCTATTGTGTCCTTACCGGATCTTTTTGTGTGTCACTTTATGTGTTTCAGCTATTACAGGAAGGCAAATTGGCCTACCTAATGAGGTAAATGTCCTCTACCATGAATGAGAAAAAGATGTACTTAAGTAGACTACAAAATCTTGTGAAGAGCAATGAAACAACAGCAACAATGAACAACGAAATATTTGCCCCAGATTCCTATGGCACCGCAGTTATCAAAGAATATAATAACAGGCACATAAATACCTCTCATGCTGCTGAAGCAGTCGACGCAGTTACGTGAGCACTCCTAAAGAATAGAATGCTTCTTGCGAGAACCATTCAACCTCGGACTATACGTAATTGTACAGAAGTCAGCACACAAGTATCGAGTTAATTATTATCAAAATTATTCGCACGCGCCCAGCTGTGGGATACCAAAGCTGAGAGCGTGAGAACCTCACGCAACGAATAACAAACGGAGTAAAAAGCTTCGGAGCTGACGACAAAGATTGCCTTCCTATGGTCATGTAAGAACGATAGAAACACTGACTTAACAATGAGATAATGCTCTATTGCTCAACGTGAATTGATGTAAAAACCTACGTATGGTAAGGACAATAGAATTTGTAGCTACCTATGCTCATTTTCCATCACAACAATACTTTGAAGATGAAATTATGGACACGCGTTATTTTAATGGAATCCATAATAAGGAAATACCTTTATAGCTTTTACCTCAATCAAACTGGGAGGTGGGTTAAAATCAGATTATATTTATTTAGCCAGACCAGACTATTATAACTTCTTCTCTGGTGTACTAAGAACTATGTTCATGTCTAGGGCAAGCTTAATCAGTTCTACCAACTTGACGTTTCAACTGTAGATATAACTGTACAGCCTCAGTTGTCAGGTTTTGTTTTCTTAGAAGTCTTGGAAAAACTGCATGATGCAAACAAACAATTCGCAATAAACGGAGCGCTTTGCTTTGCCTGTACAGTCAATAATAATAATCCTAAATGTGTGGCCGCTTTTAACTCCAAACAGATTAAAATAAATAAAATTAGATAACAATCACCTTCAATCCCTGGAGATGAGCTTCAGAGTTGAACTCCACTTTAGAGACAAAGAAGCCCGCACCGTTCTCGCAGCCGCCGCGCAGTGAGAACCCGAAGGCAGGTGCTGCGCGGCGTGGCCGCAGTAGCCGCACCACGCGCACGCGACGATCTGCGCCCGCGCACCGACCCGACGTTGTTGAGGCTGTGGATGTCGCGTACATCGCGAGCCTGTAATAGAGATATAATGGTTAACTGTCGAAGAATTGGGGTATCTACTATGGGAATTGATATACCTCTGCTTACCCATCGGGAACAATAGACGTGGTGTTATGTTATGGTGATGATGTTAATGGTGTTGATCGTGAAATCATACCAAGAAATCTCGTATAATATTACATAATATGTATACTAATGAGTACTTATGGCAAATGTTACAACTGTAGCAGGATTCCAACTGTAGTAGGATTCCTCAATGCTATAAGAATTGCTAGATAAGACATTATTTTGCCGAATATTACGCCGTGATTCGCTACTGTTGACCACAAAAATTAGGCCAACTTTAATGTCTTAATGGTGATGATTGCAGTGCAGCATTATGTAGGACTTTGTATAAAATTCTAACGTACCAGTCAAGGTGTCAGAATCCCGTTCTAGTGAGAAATGATTATTCTAACTGGATATGCTTATAACATCACGTCGTATTTATTTATCCTGATCTACGAGTAAGTAACCACCAGATCAGACATAGATCCTGTCGGCTTATCAAACCGTCTGCTATGTGTTTAGTTCTGTTTATCTTCCTTTAACTACAGGTAGCCGCCAACCCACCACGAGCTGTTTCCTTGACATTATCTCATAACATTTGAAATACGAGTAACGTTGAGATGTGAAAGGTCGTCAAACACTATTACATCTCAAGGGTTTTGTTACGTCAACTATTTGTTTTATGGATGATAGGCAAAACTTGGTTTTATGCGCATACCATTACGATAATAATCGCAATATGATATGTGGAACCTATTGGAAACAGATAGTGATCAGTAACGGAAATAATGCTACTATAAGCATTATTTCCGTTGCTACCTCTCTACCTCTACATTATTGCGAGATGAATTATTGTTTCAAGGAATTTCCTACTTTTGTATCTATTAACTACTTATCTACCTACTTATAGCCACCAATTAGTTAGAACCGGGTTTAAGCTAATGCGTATAATATATACCTTGATAACTATAATTATATTATACAACATATTATGTTACAAAATCTCTTGACTGCCTCGGTGGTGTAGTGGGCGCAAGTTCCACCGCCGATCATGAGGTCCCGGGCTCGATCCCCAGGTCGGGCAAACTGTTATTTGGATAATTCCATGAGGAATTATCTCAGTGATAGCCTGGAGCCTGGAACTGTGCCCAGTAGATGACAATAGGCTCGCCCCATATTACATTAGACCAATAACATACTGGCGAAATGTGGGTATATCTACTGGGACTATGTTTGGGTATATTATACCTCTGCCTACCCCTTCGGGAAAAGGGCGTGATTGTCTGTTGTGTTACAGAAATATATTTAAAAGCGGGTTTATTTACTCGTCAAACTGAAAATCTTAAAAAAAAAGAGAATTGGGAAATTCGCAAAAGTATTTTCAACTGCCCATACAATTTATCGATCAGCTGATCCATATTATATGGGAAGTCCATAATTTTTTTTCAAATTTCGCAATTTCTGTTGGAAGTTGTTCAGTTTCACTCCCCCTTAAGTCTTACTACATAACACGAATCTAAAATGCACACACGCACACACCCCCACACGCACTCGTGCACACGTGCATAAAATCCATTTGAATTTACAGAGTTCATCTATTAATAATCTATGTAGGTAGTAGGTAGTTTATTACAGTCGAGCTTATTCATTGAGAATCATCAAACTGCTCTCAGTTCCAAGACAGTTTTATAATACCGTGTTTTATTTCTACAATTGCAGAAGATGCAAAGGATTCAGGTCGCAAGAGTCAAGGGTGAGGTAGGTGGGAGGGGAGGCAGGGCTAGAGTGCAGCCTCCTCAGGCGGAGCAACGACCTCGGCCTGCCCTGCGCCTGCGCAGCCTTCCGTTCGCAACTCGATCTGTTGCAAATGTTACCAGCCGGGACCGATTATCCTCTACACATCTCTTGTCTAATCAGACAAAGGTTTTGCTATTCACTATTCACTTCAGTTTCTCAGCGTTTCACTTGGCTTGAGGCAAAAGGGTAGTGACTTGGTACTTAGGTACACCTAGGTACTGATTGAATTATCTTACTGTTGAATTAACTACTAAGTAAGTAGGTACTAGGTAGTAAGTATAGTAGGTATAGGTCGACCACTAATTGTGAAGAAAAATGTGTTCTTTGTAACTCAAAAAGTATTACCTATACGTAGTTTAGATTTTAGATATACTTTTTTCATTAAATCCTACCATGGGAAACCAAAGAGGGTTCTTTTTATAAAATTATAATATTAATAAATTAAAGTGGTAGTAATTAAAAGTGGTTACAAAATTATCGCTAGACTTATTAACATTTGTAGTGGTAGGCCTCTTTTGCAGGGGGCCGCCTGGGGAAGTATCACACCTTTGCCAGTTATTCATCCGCCAAGCAGTAATGTTTGCACATTACTGCTTGGTAGTGTTCCGGTATGAAGGGCAATGTTACCAGCGAAATTACTGGGCATGATGAGATTCAAAAACTAATAGCTCAGGGTGGCAGGCGCAGTGCAGTGCCGCGCAGAATTTTTGAATTTTAAAGCACTGGGTGGCACTGTGTCTGAATATGGGCAATCATGATGCTTACCATCAGGCACCTGATTTGCTCGTCTTGTCACTCACTATCATTAAAAAAAAAAGTGTGTGTTATTTTTTCCATTCTTGGAAAAATGAAATAAGAAAATAATAAAAAAAAGTTTAAAAAATGAACCGTTTGGAGTCTGGGACCGTGATGGCCAGAAGCTCACCACATTTTCAAAAATCTTGAGAGCTTGCTTGGTCAAGGCGACGCGTAATCAAAATGCTGGCGTTTATCTGGCCCTACTTATATATGTATACATCATTGCTATTCAACGGGACAATGCTGCCAGTATCTTGGGTATCTGACAGTGTTTTGAGCACTTGGATTTTATATAGGCTGACATGGCTGACATGTCGGTCTGTAGATTTCCGAAGTGTTTGAAGTAGGTAGGTAGCTCTTTGTTTCCATTTTTACAGCATCAAATACTTTGGTTTTTGAAGAAAACAATATAAATAAAACACTTCAATTAATTATATATCTAAAATCAAAGCTATTTCATATTCATTTAAACATTACGTTATTAATAATATTATGACAGAAATTAATTAATAATATATAATAATAATTAATAATATGAAAGACCATTTAATATATTACTTTAAAACTAATTAAAAAAATATTGTACGTAGGTACTTTCTAATATATTTTTGTAGTTTGTTATAATATGTTTGATCTGAACGACTAAAACTGTATAGTTTCAACTAATCAAGAGGTAGAAGACGAATGTTTTAAGGTAATTTATTACTGGCAAGTAGGTACCTACATCCAGTTAATTTGGACTGTTTCTTGGTACACGGATAATTCCGAAAACAGGAAATGAATGTCCATTTATGAGCCTGTAGATATCCCAGGTTTGTACTCCATGTCCGCTGCTTTACACCGGTTAACTCGCTGACTGTAGCTCCATCGAGATTAACCTTAATTATCTTGCGCCATTTGTACAAGACTTACCCACACTAAGCAATTGATTTGCTAATGTAGGTGACACATGTAATTTGCTATGATTTGCCCCACTTAGTTTTTCATCACATGTCAATGTAGAAATTGTGGTAGCCTCAATTATTGGAAGTGAATTATAATTATATCTACTTAAAATATGAACGTATAACGCCTACATCTAAATTATATATTAAATAAGCAACTGTTTTTATTTATTCGTCAACATAAAATTTAAACTATTTGCACAAAATTTACATCAAAACTTATATACTAACTTAAACTAGTAGTTCACTGCGAACTGACACCTCGCTAGGTACTGAGGTTAATAATCGTAAAAGCATATCAAATTGGTAGAAGCTGAAATTATTGTAAACGTTCCACTAATATGAATTATTATAATTTATCCAACATAGCGATAGCGCAAATTAACGACATCCAGCGCTACCTAGTGGATTTGAGCGGACACAGGAATTTTATTGTTTGAAATATCTTTTATATCTTGACAACCCCTGAACTGATGATGATATGATCAAATTCTAACTTAGACATTATAAATTTTATAAGCCTACCCGTTAACTATAACTTAATAGTTCTCAAGTTATGATTTAAAACGATTGATATTTTATAACCCCTATAACTCTAACCCCTTGATCGATTTAGTTCATGTTAGAACTTAAAAATTCTTTTATTTTATACTATGTACTTGCCTGCAAAATTTAATCAAGATTGGATCAACGGCTTTCAAGTTATCGTCGGACAAACATATATACAAACTTTGACTAATACATTTGTGCTGGTCCTATACTATCTGTATATGTATGTCTGTTTACGGACTATCGGTTTTGAAATTATCGTCAGACCTGTTATAAAATCCTCGTAAACCTTTTATATATGGAACCCCTCAACCGATTTGGCTCATTGTCTCACATAAAAAAATCTATCACACTAAACTATATGTCTGCAAAGTTTCATCAAATTTATCGTCGATCAAACTTACATACGAAAGGCCAACCCTTAAACTGGAACAAACGCAGTTTTTTCTCACTTGTCAACTCTAAGACCTCGCTTTGCTCGGTCGATTATAAAAAGCTGGCTACATTACCTCTCTGAATGGCTAAACTTATACGTTGAACAAGGTAGGCATTCCATCCCATCCCATCCTCATCCCCATCCATCATATATTACCTATATTATGTATTTTCTGGTATTCTATGATGCTTATATTATATTTCTGCCTCGCTATTGCTTACTTCGGACAGCCTCGGTGGTGTAGTGGTCACAAACTCGACTGCCGATCATGAGGTCCCGGGTGCGATCCCCATGTCAGGCAATAATATTGGATTTTACCATCAGGAAATATCTCAATGACAACCTAGTCTGGAACTGTGCCCAGTAGAAGGCAATAGGCTCGCCCCTCAGATCATACAAACTTGTATAATCTGAGGCTGGCTGGCTGGCTGGCTGGCTATTACATGGGACCAATACTGACCATACTGACGAATTGTGAGTGTAGTACCTACTACGAGACATAGTTCCGGTACACCTCTGCCTTACCCTTCGTAAAAAAGACGTGATGGTATGTTATGTTATGTTAAATATAAACCTAGGCCTATTAAACAAATTGTACATTAAAAAAAATTTAAGTTTCCCCCTGCAGGTAAGTAGGGTGCCCAAAAAGTTATATAAATATTATTATCATTTTAAAAAAAAGTTAAGCTCGAATGCAAGGTAGATTTAATTCTTACGTAAGTATGTATTAGCTTCATTACAGTATTTATAAAAGTGTCTTGTTAAGCCAATTTGAATAAACTAATCTGAGTTTGAGCTCGAAAAATGAGATGCTGATGTTTTTTTCTCCAAAGCATATTTTTTTTAGATTTGAATGAATGACTCGCTATATATGACAGAATAGCGGAAGTGAAAGTTGATCAAATTGCATAGACTTGCTATAAAACGCTTAATCATACACAATGGTAATATTATACTTATGTATTATTGTCGGCCATAATATAGTAAACCAGTCATAATAGTGTTAAGAGAAGTCACCTGTACTTTTATATTTGTTTTTGTCTGTTGCATTTAACCTCATAATTAGTAGATGCCATGGTTCTTCATAACCGTACGACCTTTGGTAGGTATTCGATTATTGTAATAAAATTGAATTAAGTCGGAACATCCCTTTACTTATACTAATGAAATGGATAAGTGATTTATATAAGCCGATACTCTAGTTTAGACTTTGACAACCTAAATACATTATGTACCTACCTTTTCGTCTACGAGTTACTTCCTACACGTGGTATCTATTGAGCCGTTAGACAAAAACAAAGAACAATAAAATGTAAGAAAAGTAGTGCGATATCAGCTTATTATGGTGGTAGCACTTAGCACTCCGACTCCGGCGCAGCGCAGGTGGTTCGAGCGCGTTCGACCGTGAAGCCCCGCACCGCGCACCACTCGCCATCGCATCACTGCGCCGCGGCCTGACCGGTACACCACTTCGTTCCCCGTTTTTTCTCGCACAAACTAAAAGAGCAACGGCCTCCACTTAATCGCTCACAAAAATACCTACTCGAATCTAACATCCGTTCTAAATCCAGAGGCTCTCACAAACCTCCACACCCGATCCTTTTTTCCAAGAAACACAGAAATGTAAACTCAAAACGTTGTAAGACAAACGCAAGCGATAAGCTTCGAGATAATCTTTCGTCACGTTATGTGAAACTATTACATAGAAACTCGTAACTCGTTCCCTAGTTGTAAAATATTTCCATGTGATCGATATTGCTAGGATACAACGTTAAAACTTTTAGGGAGACGGTGCATGACTGAGGGGATTCTTAATTTCCGGCTAAAACTGGGGAAGCTCGACAAAAGCCGCTTGTAGGATTGAATTACGTCGTTCGGATCAAAAGCTACTTGAAAAGCTTTTTCCATTTCTAAAGAGGATGTGCCACTTAGCAGAATTAGCAGTGGCGCGGAGTTGTGCCCAGTCAGAGCCTGCTCTCAGCTAGGAATGCCGTAAAACAACGCGCTGGACAAACCGGCCGAGGCGACTCTTCGCCAATTAACCGCCTTCGACCTCTGAGCCACATGCCCCAACGATTATTCCGTTCGATACTCTTCATTCTTCATAGATACGAGCTACCGCGGACAGTGGATATTCAACTAGAACGGTCTGTCTAAACAGGTTTCAATTGAAGAGCTTTCGTTACTTTGAACTTTCATCAATTTGAATTAATATGTTTCCAATTTCTGCAATAAAATTTGCGGCCAGATCTATACAAACATGACTGCTTTTACGAGTTTGTATTGCGTGGTTCAAAAGATATTTTGAAGCACAATCATTGGTTTATTAAGATGGGATTGTAATCAAAAGCTGCGACCGCACAGGGTACCTATTGCAGTTAAGTTGCATAATGGCACGCATCTTGATGTAGATTGTGGCCTATTGCAGCCTGCCACCTGCACGGCAATGTTCCACTGCTCCATGTAATTTGTACATTAGCTGTAATAATTTTCACATGTAAATGATGTAAACTATAAATATCGGAGAGGGATGTGTTGAAATATTGAATAACTTGTATGGACGGTAAGCAATTAGATTAATAGTCAAAGGATATAACCGATTACTAAAAATATCTTACAGCCGAACCAACTTTCCGATATAATAAAGGATGTGTTAGGAATTGGACAGGTAATGGTAGTTATAAAGGCCAGTAAATCCTTTATGAGTTTCTCTTTCTACCATATCAAATATGCCAGCTTTATCGATAACAAGTTCCAAATATAGATCCGAGTCAATATCGCACGAAAGTTGCTCGTATCATAGAAAACAAAGAAAGCTGGAAACGAACGTAGAAATGGACGGAAGAAATCGGTGGAAAAAAACTTGGAAGCACCATGAATGGATGGAAAGTGAGCCGACTTGAAGCAAAGTCTCGGCTTATGTTCACACGCTTCCATATACCAGACAGCTAGTTTTATTTTCTAAATGAATATTTATAATTACTCACACGGTATCATAAACTGCAATCAATGTAAAATTGCAGCCATAGGCAGTGTTACTTATTTTTTAAAATTGATTTAAACGTCCGCTTCTTCGACAATGAAAGGCCCGTGGTGTGGAAACGTTGCCGTTCCCTTACATTAAGATAAAAAGAGAAATCTTATAGTAACAGATATCAAATCAAATTGTGTATAAAATCGGCATGACGAGTACTTCTGATTACCTAATAAAATCACTATGTCAATAAAAATATACATCAGTTAATAAATAACCAAAAAAAACAGTCTTCAAGTCTCAAGTCGCATTTATGTATATCAACATATACCTTTATTCCTTAGGAAGCCTAAACATAATCTTAATAATATTATCATAATCTCATTATGTTTTAATAACACTTGAAGTTGAAGTATTGTTTATTATTTTACTCATTTATTTAAAAACAAACGGGTTGGAGAAATTATTGAACTCTATAAGTGATATAACAAAAACCTGTATTTTAATTGTCATGACAGTATATAAGGGTTGACGTCAAAAGTCAGAAAATGTAATAAGAGGATAAAGACCCATTCATTATTCTTGTTTTCATACGAAGTCAACTGAGAAAAAGAACCTACCAGTTACGTAAAGCTGAAATGTAACCAATCTTTCTTACCTCAAGTTACATTAATTAAGGTAATAAGAGGTTGTGAAGAAATTATACGGGCGCTTACGCACACAAAAATGTTTGAAAATGACAGCGTCGATGGCTCAGATGGTAGCAACTCTAATTGCTGTGCTGCAGGGCCCGGGTTCGATCCCCGGCCAGGTCAAACATTTGTGTGCATGAACTTGTCTGTTAGATCGGTGTCTGGGTGTTATAAGCTTATATAAGTATGTATATCAGTCATCCGGTTAACATAGTACAGGCTTCTAGCCTAGTTTGGGACCAGATGACAGTGTGCGGAAGTTATCCCATTAAAAAATAAAAACAAAAATGGGGATTTACAGAATCGTCCATTAGGTACAAAATAGCACATCCACCAACTATATTGTTACTTAAAATGTTTGACAAAAAATCAGTTAGATAAATAAGTAGATAAACTCTTTATTGCTACAACACAAACGAGCAACCTTATACAATTAAAATACATTAAAAATAAAATAAAAAAAAGGAAAAGGTCGCCCAATTCCCCCTTAAACCAATACTGTTAAGTAGGTATCACTAAAACTGCTCAAAATTGTATGGATCGCGGACTGTTTCTGAATTATGTAGATCTTAGTGTGGGAGTCTAGAATTGTGCAGTATCTATGTTCAAAATCAAAATCAAAGAACATTTCTCCTGTATGCCTAAGGGTACCTATACCTAATATGGATGCCTACCTATATCTACCTACAGATATACTTAGACTGGATAAACTTAGATAACAAAGATCGGAATAGCTCAAAACTCAACATAACAATCCGTCAATGATATAGAAAACAAATTAGATTAGTGAAACTAAGCCTTGGGATAACTGTATCATTGACATTCTTATCTAGACGTCGATCCATCTAAACTTGCATTAAAATACATATTTTATTAGAACGTTCTTAGAAAAGGTAGGTATGTAAATATTTATACTGACTTTCCTATTCTGTTTTGCCTGTTAAAAAGTACCCAATTATTCAGGTTCAAATCTGTCTGCTTTAAATTTCACCCTAATCGGTTCAGTAGTTTTGGCGTATACAGTAACAGATATCAACATAAAATCCATATTATGTACGTAGGTACCTTTGCGTTTGTTATTTAAAATGATAAAATTAAAAGAACATAAAATGTGTAATGATACCTTCATTACATTTTATATTTTATTACCACATATAATGTATTATTTATACTTTTGCATTTCAGACTAAAATCAAACTCACCTTCACTCCGACTAACGTTAAATTCACCGTATTTCACTTCCAGCAGCATCAGAATTAAAACAAAACATTATCGCGAGTCGATCAACGTCTCGATCCACTGGAATGTACGAATCTAGCGTTTCTCATTTCACTGGCACCTACACACTTCAAACAAATATTGTTCGTAGAATTGTAAGCGAGACCGAATAATTACGGTTTTTAAATGTACTACTCATTCACGGTTGGTTTGCAACGCGGTGCTGTGGCCGTGTGTATGGGGATAATGAACGCAGGTTGCCGCGCGCAAGGTGACGTGCGCTCGCGACAAAGAGCCGACGCGAATGCTAGTAAAAATAAAAGCGGTGGAAGAAAGTTCGACGTCACCATGATATAAAAGCCTTCGCGTGGCTACCTGTTTAATTCCAATTCCGATTTGAATAGTAGGTAAATGTTGGACTCATAGTCTCAAAGCAGCCTAACTGTTGGCCCCGATCGGTTGCACTTATCCTGTATATCAAACACCTTCCAATCTAGAGCAGTTTATGGCTATACACTGATTTGTTAAATTGAAAACTATTGTCAACACTTCACAGCGGCATTTCTGTGTAGATAAGTGTGGGTAACTATTAAGTTATTTAGGTATAAATCTATGATTTAGGTAATGTATGGTAGATAACCTGGGGCACGATTCTTTAGCTTTAGGGTCGATAGTGTAGGTGAGTCTCAATAGGAAGTATATTTTCAAAAGTACTCGTATTCAGACTCAGTACTCAGACTCGTACTCGTACTCAGACTTTGATCCAAAGGCATTTTTTTTTCTACACTAATACAATATCTAATTATAGATATCACCGACATCTTATTGATATAAAGATACCGTTGGATTAGTTAGGTTGGATAAGCTCCGTGCTGAAAGACCTTTAAACTTAATAACAGCGAAGAAAAAAACAATCAATAACCACATTTGAACATATTTTATTAATAGCACAACAACACTAAAACTAAACCATTCCGTTTGTCATTATCACATCTCCGGCATAGGTATCTGTGGCATTCCTGCATTTCCAAATCCGTGAATTCAATAATATTATCAAAGATATGCTGCCTTCCTTCTAGTATATCACCCAAAAAATACAGCCTTCTATAACACTATAGAACATGTCACACAATATCTCGACTTCGTTAAAGCTAAGTATTTACAATAAACATCTATTTAACATCGATTTAATCAATAATTTTCTAAAATACATCAAGTTTAACAACAATATCTATATATACCGTTAGGCTTTAATTCTCATTACAATCGTACGTATCGTATGGAATGGTTGATTGATTGATGTATGAGTGTGTAGGTATACATTTTCTATGAAACTCTCCAGATATCAAACCCAATATTGCTGAATTACAAGTACTGAGTACTGAATTCGCAACACCCGTATACAAAAATGTATAGTAATATAAAGGCTTTACGTAAACGTCCCGAAAAAGATTCACCAAAAAATCAGACTTTCAATACAAGATGGATGTGATCACTATGTATAGGAAGTCAAATATTTTGCTGAAATTTTAAAATTATTTTTATCCTACCCGTTGTTTGATGGGTAGATTACAACCCCCTTAAATATTACTAGACTTTTTTGTTTAATCTGGTATATTTATTTAAAGATGCCGCATCGTATCAATGCGTTGCTATCGACCCTCAAGGCTTTCAGCCTCCCTAGCATAACTCGAGAATATATTTATTATTCGTCCCCGGGTTTACCCCTTTGTTAGTGGACCAATTGTATTGGGTAAGGGCTGTCAAAAGGGGAAAAAAGTGTTTCCCACTTAGGCTTACTAGGTGGGGCTGAAGGCGAATACGTTAACCCTACGTCTAGTCTCTCAAACGGGCACCACGGATACCTATATTTACCCAGAAGGTTCTACCTTAAGTCCCTGTCTATATTTTCTAATCTGTGACCCCGTGTCTAACACTTTATGCTTATTATTGTGTATACAACACACAATTCTTCAGCTTTGGCTTTGATGGGTAACAAATTGGGAAAGTATCACTTTAAAAAAAAATTGACTACAGGTTCTGAAATACATTCGTAAAAAATTGGTAAGTTGATCAAAATCATTAACTACGGGATAAAATTTGATATTTATCAAAATAAATTTATCTAAAAAATTATAACAACTTATTGATATTATATCCTATAATAGTTCTACAATTTAAGTAAATATCTAAACGACAAGTCTAATTTTCTAAATACCTCAACTCGATATCTACTAGGTATCTACATATGTACGTATAATGTATATACTTATATCATCCAATTAATTAATTGAATTTTATTATTTCACGTTAGTGCAATAATCCTATTAGGTACTTTTAAAGCTTCTACGAACCATATTTAAAGTTTCTATAACGAGAAAGAGTCTACGAACATAGGTACATGATTCTATTTAATCAGTGATTCGTTATTTCTTTACAAGAATATTAATTTAACTTAAAAAAATATTACCTACTCGTGTTTTATTAGGTTAGTGTCTATGTAGATAAATTAATAATTTATAAGATATCATTTGCATTACCTCCATAATCCTCTGGTTTTCAGGAGATTGGGAAAAAGGATTTTTAAGGGTTGTTTGCATTAAATAATTTAATGCCTGTAATTATTAACATACATAACATAACATACATTCACGCCTTTTTCCCGAAGGGGTAGGCAGAGGTGTACCCAGGACTCAGTTCCATAGTAGATACCACCCACATTTCGCCAGTATGTTATTGGTCCCATGTAATAGGGGCCGAGCCTATTGCCTTCTACCGGGCACAGTTCCAGACTCCAGGCAGTTATTGAGATAATTCCCAATGGAAAAATCCAATATTTAACACTATGCCTGACCTGGGGATCGAACCCGGGACCTCTTGATAGGCAGTCGAGCATGCGCCCACTACGCCACCGAGGCAGTCTGTAATTATTACAGGTAATTATTAAAAAATCTTAAAAATATATAAAAAAATATTACAGGCATTGACGTATCTTAATATCATTGATTACAGGCTTATTAATTTTGATTTTGTAAAGCAAGGATTTTTTGTCATTTGTTTCATGGTAGAGCACATATAAAATATCTTTAAGAAAACTCTTCTAAGTACATTATGTCTGTTCAATTAAGGAAGCAGATACATATTATGTACAGTACGGTCGTTATATCTTGGCGAGTCTGAACATAAGCTCTGCGAACTTTAGCGCATGTCAATTCGTGAAGAAAACTGTTATTCCCAGATAAACAAATAAAACGAACATATGTAACATGTATATAAGTACATATGTAATGTGTAACATATGTACCTATACAAATGTATATTGGTACATATGTTATGTTCAGTTCAGTTAAATCATAATAAAAGCAGAGCCTATGTTCAGACTCGCCAAGATAAAACGACCGTACTGTAACATGGTGATACCATTTATTTACAATGTTATGTATCTACAAAGTGTACAAAAAGGTCAAGTAATACTTAAAGGGCCCGGCAAACTGAAACCACTTATAAAAAAAGAATTGCAAAATTATCGAAAAAATAAATTCTACTTCCTACTTCAATCTTTAAAATTGCTTTTTAAAATTACTAGGTACCTACGTAAAAATACGTGGTTATTTTAAAGCCTTATTTAGATTGAAAGTTATATCACCATAATAACGACGGCAACCTCTATATGTATAAAGTCAGTGCGCGAGCTATGTGACAGTTGATTTTGTAGTCGAATTTTTTTTGCAAATTTTGCAGTTATTTCTTTTGTACGTTGTTCAGTTTGGCAGGTAAACTGCTCCCCTTAAGTTACTACACCTTTGTGCAACACCTTGTATGTATGTGTAATGTGTATAATTACAATTTAAAGTTCAAACTACTGGGAATGGTCACACGTTTGTTGACGTCCACATCCTGAGTTTTGCAAGAATCGTAGGTAATGAAGGTGTGAATCGAACAATGCTCTCGCTGAGTTCTCAGAAATCTCTACTGACTGCACAGACAATATTATGTAAGCACGAAATGTATAATGCTTAGCGAGTGTCTCTATCTATAAAATATAAAATATCTACATCATGATAGAGATTTTAAATAACATTTTAATCAGCTAGCAAGCTAGGAACGGAGAATTAAGAGGTTGAGTAATGTATCTAGGTTTAGAGTATATACCGAACCGGTCAGACCTGAGCCTTGATGAATAAAAATATTACATTTTCTCTTGCAGTTCATAATATATCCTAACCCACTCCCAGGTCAGAATCGGAATAATCCACCAAACCATATCGAGTCAGCTTTAGGGGGCCAATAATGCTACTAAATTTAGGCTTATGCGACACAACACACTGCCATTCAAATTTTTATCTAAGCTGCTTTGCTTAAAGTCGGATATTGCATATCACAGCTGAAGATGAGTTGAGGGCTGTGAGCTCCGATCTTCATTTTTAGCACGGTTTTTATTTATTTACTCAAAATATAAACAATAAATAAAAAATATAGTCGATTACTCCATAATAATATTAGTCTAGCTATTTAATCCATAAAAAATAATACGAGTATACTTTGTTCTTATTTGAGTTTAAAAATACACTTATTACTTAATTTTTTCATTCAGCGTGCTCTTAAGACGAGGGTTACGTTCGGAATGAAAATATTTTGGTTTTTGCTTTTCCTAAGCGAACCCGCTTTCGGGTCAGGTTTTGGAGTCATGTTCGGAATATACACGTAGAGTTAATGTGAAGTTCTGAAAACTATAGTCCAAAGAATATTTTCCATATTACAAATAGCTAGAATTAAATACATACTGTATAGGAATTATTGGTACGTAAATAACTTAAAGTTGTGCAAACTACGGATTAAATATAATATTATTATTAAACAATATGTTGAGCGGAACTTACTAGTAGAGCTGTCTGTTTTGTGCATAATAGCGGATTTAATGAATAATAGGTAAATTGGACGTACTTGGCGGTAATATACATTTATGAAGAAAATCAATGACATTATTATATTACACTGGACAACTAGTATTAAACAAACTTTAAGGTAGAAGTCACCAAAGTTGATATTCTAAGACGCACTATGACATCCCCTAGTAAACTTTAAAAACTCGTACTTTCAATCTTTAAAATTAACGTAAAATACGTGGTTATTATAAAGCCTTGTTTAGATTAAAAGATTTGTCACCAAAACAACGACGGCAACCTCTGTATGTGTTTAGTCAGTGCACGAGCTATGCGACATCGTTCTTGTGCTATTTTATGATACTGATAGGTATAGATATAGTTATCATCTTATTATAATATTTTCTCCTTGATACAACTTGGTTTTGTTTATTTACTGGTCATCTTGATACTGAAAGGTCAGTATCAAGATGAATTAATTATATTTATAATGCACCAATTACATAAAATATAATATAAAATAGCAAAAGGACGATGTCACTTAGCTCGCGCTCGGACCATAATATCATAGTATAATAGCGTGCACCGAGTTTTGGCGTGGACAGTTTTTGCACGTTACTTACTTTATAGTATCTAACCTCTTTGACAACAAATAGATATTATAAAATGGAGACCATTGATTCTTACCGTTCAAGAAGTAACAACTAGGCTATACAGGGTTAGTGAGTTAGTGGTTACATTATAATAAAATATTAATTCGATACATTCATTATTTATAAAGGCGTATAGTAGAAGTCTCTACATATTTTTTATGAGCCATATATATAGGTAGACCGCTTTATTTGAGTCCTCGCCTACGGGGTAAAGGTGCGTAGGACCGGAGAGGTGCAGACGGTGCCTAGCCTACCGCCCGCACCTCTCCGGTCCAACGCACGGCCTCCGTCCACCTCCGCGCCCCCCCGCGGCCCCTGTACCCCGCAGGCGAGGACTCATGTAAGCGGTCTAGCTATAGGTGCAAGTTTATCGATCTTATATAAGTTTTTATAATAAATAATATAATTGCAGTGTTCTAAAACAATAAAAAACTAATATTATTATACCTAGTGGCACAAGGATAGGATATGATATAAGATAATTTTGGTTTATATAATGTGTAGTAATACTTAAGTGGGTGCATCTTACCCATTAAACTGAAACTTCTTTGATAAGAAACAAGCTGGTAACACTCCGCATTCGATAAGAAAGAAATCTGAAATTCGCGATAATAAATTTCGACTTCCCTTTCAAAATAGATCAGCTGATCGGCAAATTTGTATGGGAAGTCAAAATCTTAAGTAGTACTACACCTTTTATAACATGTTGTTTACAAATATTATAGGATATACATCTACAATAGTAAAGCGTGGTTAATATTTTATAATATTTGGGAGAAAAGATCACGACTGATGAGATGAACTCCTTTTATATTCAGAATTTGTGTTTTTATTCTTTTAAATAATTCATTCTAGGACCTAGGTTATATAAATTCATTATCAGATCTTTGATATAAATATGCTCAAAATTTTTGGATATTGGATTTACAATATGAAATGGGAAGAATAATATCACCAACGGGCGGGATTTTTACGTCCTAGATCCTAATTAGCCAAATCAGTATTTTGACGACTGGACTGACGGGCGAATTGAGGGCGTACTTCAGTATGAGTTAATGTTATAGACAAATATAAATTGTTAGAAACTTGTTATATTACTTTAGAATCACAATGAAACAGACAATTTATTCATTATTAGAGCACTTGAGCTCATCCATTTTCTTAGAACCACATGATAAAGTCAAACTTGTGATGATGTTTTAAGTTACTAAAAATTTGAGTAGAAGAGTCAAAAGGCTTGGAATCTGTGACATTCATCATCATCAGCCGGAAGACGTCCACTGCTGAACATAAGCCTCCCTTATAGAACGCCAATCATGGCGGTTGCTCGCCGTCCGCATCCACCGGCTCGCCTGCAATCCTGAACAGGTCGTCGGTCCACCGCGTACGCTTCGTCTTCTGGTCCGTGGTCTCCACTCGAGACCTTTCTTCCCCAACGGTTATCAGTTCTGTGAACTATGTGGCCTGCCCATTGCCACTTCAACTTGCATACTGTGCGAGCTATGTCGTCAACTCCCATTTTAATTTCCCGTGATAGATTAAATGAATATAAAAAATCATTTGATCAGTCATGACCTCCTCTACTCCGTAAATAGTTATCTACGCTTTATTATTGGGTAACCCAGTAAATGAACAGTGTTCTATGAATTGAAGGTAGGTACATAATAATATTATCTAATCTAATTTTAATCTCAAGAGATTGAGATACATTTTTTCGTTTGTCAACGAGTAGTCTTTGGGGTTCAAAAATCAATATAGAACATTATTTGTATAATTTTAAACAGGTACATGTTCAATACATTCCTTTGATAGTAAATCTATAAATTGATTTATATTATCCGATGGTACCCTGCGCTTTTCTTAATTTTCTCTCGATTTCTCTCCAATTGGTAAAAACTAAGCAATGGTTATACGGTCATTTTGATTGCCAAAGGGATGTAATTAGTTTTTATGAGCGTGTCCTATGCAATATTTATTTCAATGAAACATTTTCAAATTGACGATAGGAGATGAAAAATAAAATCATCTCTAAATAGGGAAATAGGTAAATAGGGAATATTAATTATGAAAATATAATTGTTTGAATATTTAGCACCACTAGCGTAGCTACCAAAAACATACACTAATATGAAAGACGATTATAACATTGTCTTTGCTAATATTAAGATTGTCATTTGCTATGCAACCAGCTACTCTCGAATGGTTCTCTCATCTTGAAAAAGAACCAAATCGTAGGTAAATGCGAAAATTCGTTAAGTTTTACATTTTTGTTAATTTCCATTTTAAAAATATACATTAAGTTTAAAATAACAAAACATTAGATATTATTTATGAATAAATAAATATGTAGGTAATTACAATAAATATTATGTAGGTACTAGGTACATCTTAAATTTTAAAATATTTTTATTTACCTATTCGTTAATTTTGTGCTCCTGTTAAGTGTATAAGTATTGTTTTAAAAATATAAGATTTTCAGTAAATTGCATACAATGTTTGCATTGCACTTCAATTCCTTTATCATAACAATATTATATGAGCAAATTGTTAAATGATTAATATACTAAATATTAAATAAATCAACTATACATCGTCATTTCACTGGGTTAAACTTGCATCTACTTCTAAACCAACAATTATTGTACATTATTTAATATTTTAATTTTCCGACAACATTTTTTGGTTCTAAAAACAAACCGTTTTATACAAAGAAACTACGAGTAACATCAATTTGCGCAATAGTTGTTTAAAAAAAAAGAAATAAGTATCACTTTGGATTGAGCCTGGGGTAATTTCCTAAATATTAATATTAATAATTACTTGAACTAATGCTGAGCTTTCGAAAATTTACCATCTGTTTTAGGTTCATTCGATTTTGAACCTTTTTTAATTGGCTCTGATAATTTAGGCGATGGCCGCACGGTAGTTGATGTAGATATCGTGCCTTCGGGTTTTTTGGTACTTGATTGCGTGGTGTCAACTATTTTTGGCTTTGTTGACGTCTCAGGGGCAATTGAACTATTGCTCAGAGATGCAGAGGCTGTCTTTGTAGGTACAAGAGTTGTCCTTGATGTTGCTTTACTGTTCGTAGCAGGTGGCTTAATAGTTGAAATTGTCGTTACTGGAGTGGACACAGAAGTAGAAGTTGTTGCAGTCGACCTAGTAATAGCTGGCAAAGCCTTTGATGTTATGGGTGTGCTAGCTTTTACAATCGATTCTTTTATATTTTCTTTTGATTTTGGTGTAATTTTAGCAGCCGATGTAATAATTGAGCGAGTACCTGTAGTTTTTGAGGAGGTGGAAACTATTGGTATTTTATTTTCACTTAAAGTGGAAGGTTTTGTTTTAACTTCGGTTGTTTGTGAAGGTTTTACTGGAGGAGTCGTGGAAACAGCAGATAGAGAAGATTGTAAAGACGATTTCCCCGATGTTGTCACTGAAGATGATTTGGTAATATCACTCGTACTAGTCGATGTTATAGACTGAATCATATTCATCTGGGCTGAATTGACATCTGGAGATGCCTTTGTCAATGAGCTAGTAGCAATCGACTTCGTATTTGCTGTCGTAACTAAAGGTGATTTCATCACAGTGCTAACTGTAGATACAGGTGGTTTAGTATTTATTGTTCCTTTTGTAATAGTAATATCTAAAGGTGATTTTATTGAAGGAGTAGATTTGTCATTAGAATAAATTTTTGTAGAAGTAGCAGGTGGTTTTGCGACAGTGGATTTGTTACTTAACATCGATGGAGATTCAGAAGTAACTGCTACGGCAGTAGTCGTAACCACCACTGGTTTTGTTATTAAAGATGACGCTTTTCCGCTTAATTGAGACGTTGATGTTGTTTTAGCAGAAGCGTTTGATGACGTTTTTGCATTATCTGTATTTGCAGGTGGAGTCGAATCATCCGATTTTGTTGTTGTTTGCCTAGTGGTTGTTTTGGATGAGGTTTTGTCTCCTAATGAAACAGTTTTTGCTATATTATTTACAATGGTACTTTCATTTGCCAACGTTGTGCTAGTAGAATTAGTAGATGATATCGTGGAAGATGGTGCAGAAGTTGGTAGGGCAGTGGTATTAAAAGAAGTTTTTGTGTCAATATTATGTGCGCTGATACTTGATTTTCGTGACTTATCATCTTTCCTGAGATTACTATCAATTGTTTTGGAAGTAGATGAAAGTATAGCACAAAGCGGTGCTTTGTCACTTATATCTTCAATGTTTTGTTTTTTCGAGTCTACAGCACTAGTATCATCGGATAACGTTTTCTGATGTTGTAATTGCTTATTGGCACATATACTGACAGTACTTTTTAAAACATTTGGCTCTCCAGTTACTGGTGATTTTACATTATTTGTAGAATGTTTTGGTACTTCTTTACTTTTCTTATTTGTCAACTCTGTTCCTGGAACTGAGGCTGAATTATTTTTGTTTGTGTTTAACATTGTTGATAATTCTTGTGGATTTTGCCCACTCAAGGCATTCGATGTTTTAACTGTTACATTGTTTTTTGAGCCATCCGTGTTAAATGATTTAAATAGAGGTTGTGTTATAACAATTGGAGATACTTCTTTCTTACTTGTTGATGGTTTTTCTTTATTATTGCTTACTGTTGATAGCGGTTTGGGTATTACAATATTTTCGTTAGTGCTCGGCACTGAAGTATTATTTAATATTTTATTTACAGATGTATTTGCATTTGCATCCAAGGTTATGTCTTTATTTGATGCTATTGATGAAGTCGTGCTTTTATTACTTCCTCTTTCATCTTTAGACTTATCGTTTATAGAATGTGAATACACAGAATTGACTACAGATGTACCATTACCTACCTTTTTCTCATTAGTAGTAACACTGCCTCCTTTTGATACACTGACTTCTATTGTTGACAAAATTGGCACAGGCGTTACCTGAACAGGTTCCATATGTTTTGACTTATCATCTGTATGAATTTTCGCAGTTGTGAATATTAATGGATTAGGATTATACCCGCTTTGTTTAGTTTCATCAATTTCGAGGAGCATTTGTCTTTTAGTTGTTACATTTGCTTTAGAATTATCGTAAGTATGAAATATATTTGTATTCATATAGTTATGTAGTGGTGCGGTGGCGATAGTTGTTGTTTTTGTTATTTCATAATCTTTTGTTGACAATAAGCTCTCTGTTGTACCACAAAATTCTGTAGTCGATGAAGTTTTCGTTTTATTGTCCTGTTTAGATTTATCGTTTCCTTTATCGTTAGTCGTATCAGTCTTGCCCTTATTATTAAATTTGGCACTTTGAATTGTTTCCGGTTTATCCCTGTCCTTCTGCAACAGGGGTTCAATGACAGGGTCATCGGAGTCATGACTAAAGTTAGGAGGTTTCCTTTTCAACGAGGTTTTTTTGGGTTTCAATATAGATTTCTTTATTTCGTTTTCTATTCCACTCGTAATGGAAGTCGAGTCTCCTCCATCTTGAGACGTCTGAAATTCAAATAGACCCTTTTATAAGATATTTTTACTATTACTTAGAATTAATTTCTATATTTAACTACAACGAGTTAACCTATTTCAATAAGTCTAAACACGGTCACTTAGATGATATACTTAATACAGGTAAAATAATTTAGATTCCAGTGATGCGTTTGGTGAAGGAAGCCTTGAACGAGGCCCGAGGCAGACACACTTATGCGCACAAGTGTTTGACATGGTTAGGAATCGAGCGAAACCTGCGGCTAAGAAGACAGATGGGTAACTACCACAGAGCCAACCGGCTAACGTTACCTTCCGCATGGCGAGGAGTGGATGTGCGTGCGGGGGTCAAGCGCCGCGCTCGCGCAGCACGGGCCGGCCGTGCAACAACAACACCGGCGGAGACAGCTCCGCGGCCGCACGTAATGTCACCGGACACACACCGCTGCCCGTCTGACCCCACTCTTCCGTCGGGCGCGCTAGCATACGCGCTTTCTACAACCAAAAGGATAACATTGTTATGGTTATAAGGCAGGATGTTGCTGAATCATCAGCAACATCCTGCCTTATAACAAAGGAAACAAGGCATCAGCCTTGTTTCCTTCAAATGTTAGGCAGAAGGGTTACCTCAGCCGATACCCACATTTCACCAGACATTTTAAATCCCATCTAATAGGGGTCAAGCCTATTGTCATCGACCTCATCTGCTATTGAGAATTCCTAAACGAAAAACCCAATAACACTCTACCCGGGCATCGGACCCAGTATTTCATGTTCAACAATAGCTCTTGCGACCACTAGACCACAGACGTATAATAACTCAATGTTTGGAAGAATTCCTGTAAATGATTACCTCCATGATAGTGAGCTCGTCCGGTCCGCTACAGATCTTATCGACCGCCATTAGCACGACCACCACGACCGGCAGTACGCCGATTGTCCAACCAACTGCGTCTGCCCACATCGGGTACACATAGTGGCCATATGACGCCGGCTTATACTCTATCCAGTTGAATACTAGGATAAACTAAAACACAACATAAACGGCTTAAATTAGTATGACTTAAAAACAAAAAGGCAGATATCTCGCGTTGGAGAGACAGCGATGGGCGATTGATAATTTTCTTGCTCAGAAAACGTCTACACATCAGAAAAGATCAGTGGAATCCGTCCCATCGAGTCGAATTAATAGAAGTAGAGCATATTTCACTCCAAATTTCAGGCATTACACTTTGCTCCACTAGTGGAGCGGCTTTGTAATGCAAAGTGGAACAATCCAAATATAGGGGACATATTTAAAAAGGAACCACACAAAATAATACCTCAGTGCGTCAAATCGAAGGTATATTAAGTGATGACTTATTATTTATAGCTCTAAAACGTGGTCTTACATCCCGACTAGATGTCCTGTGGCCTATGTCCAGTAATGACGTCCTGCGGTTGAGATGATGATAAAAATCATCATTGGCGACGTGAACGGTTAGCGATGACTACTCATTGTAGTGAGCGACTGAATCGCCTGTCACACGTCGCTGGTTTTCTGGTGATATACCACTTGCTTAAAGGCCTAGAGGTACCAAATTTTATCTATTTAACCTTGACCGACCCTCATATTTCGTTCACTATTTAATGAAGCAACTTATGTTAAACGATACATGTAAATAATTTGTAATAGGCAGGTACTTCATTGTTAATAACATCTGGGCGACCTAGTTCCGCTTGAAGAAAAAAATGGATTTCAAGAAAAACACTTATACAAGTACCTACAAATAAGTTAACTGAGAGAGAAAAACCTTATCTAAAAACAAAATTTTAAGATATATATGTCGTCCATACAGCCATTTTCACGAAATCACTAGAGCGCATCCGCAACCTCTCCCGTAATTGCCTATTCCCATCCCAAGAGACTACTGTTATCCCATTCTCTCCTTAGGCCTGGATAGTATGGCACGCCTGATAGCTCGGGACCGTTATCGCGAATGATGGACCATGATATTATGATGAATTCATGTTGCTTAGTCTAATACAAACAAAAGAAAATCGAATACTTAAACACCAAAAACTAAAAAAGGTCTTACCACTAGAGCAGCAGGAGTGATCAACCGCCACATAGCGCTCCAGAAGAACACCCACAGCTTAGACTGACGACCGATCATACGCTGTATATCTTGACAGAACTTCTCAGCTCCGTAGATCCAAGCTATGAGAATGCATTCGCCGATAGCTATGATGAGCACTGACCAGTTCGCTGCGTACTTGTCCATGAGTTGAAGCCAATACATGCCGCTCTAAAAAATAATAAGGTAGGTACTGTCCCTTTTTTCTCTGAAAGACACAGTTACACCCCGTTCCCACTACTCATGTCGAGCCCAAAGAACTTTAGTGTGCTCATTAGGCGAGCGTTTTATATAAAGCTGTTAACATTTTTTGCCCGACAAATAAATGCAATATCTTATCGGGCCCGACCAAAGAGTGCCCGACATTTAAAAAGTGGGAATAGCAGCATAGGTTTGTATCCACGGATTCCGTGAACAGACTGCATTTTGTGACAGTGCAATGTTTCGTAGTACTTCGTATGGAAATAGGTCAAACAATGCTACTTAAAAAAGCCAGCGTTGAACTTTTACATCAAGTGAACAGTGAACACGTCGTCCTCTTGTCTCTACTTAGCCTTATGTGCTGAACCGTTTTTAATGATCACCTGTTTAAACAATGTCCGACCGGATCCTGATTAGGTGACCATTTGTATGATTGTATAGTGATAGGTGCCAATAGATCTGATGTACATTTGCATTGGATTTTGAAAGATACGTAAAGCCGCTGGTCTCAACTGTCATCATAGACGTAATTCGTAATGTTATGTCAGAGGTTTTCTGGCGACCTCAAAATTTCTAACCAAGAAAAAGAAGAAAGGCTACTTACGTTGGTAGTAAAGATAAGTCCACCCAGATATCCAAAGACGGCCACAGTCAAAACCACCCAAACTTTCTTTTGACGGAAATTGGGAAATCTATCCAAAATTGCCGTAGTAACCGTCTCCATTAAGGCGAACTGAAATGCACAACAATCATAATGCATTGCTTTCAAAACTAACTTAGAAATGTATACTTTTCTACAACTCTATGGACACTAAAGTTGAACACCAAGTAGTTGGTACTCGAAAAAAAGACTGGCCGGCTTGGTCAGATGATATCGTCAAATTTGTCGGAAACCGCTAGATGTGGCTCAAACACAGGACCGGAAAAGTATACAAGGTCTACATATATGAACTCTACTCAGTGGCTGGATAGATAGAAAGATGAACATAGTATTGCAAGATCTGAAGTCACTCCAAGCTGAGTCTCTTAGCAGTTTTATCTTTGTTTAGTTTCTTCGAAGAACAGACAGGAATTGTCGCCTGAGCTCAAGGTTCGCTTGTTTTTAGTGCCCCTAAAGTTTATCTACCTATTTGGTGTCACCTTAAACTTTTCTGGGATGAGTCCTGGGTACACCTCTGCCTACCCCTTCGGGAAAAAGGCGTGAATGTATGTTTTTTTTAAACTTTTCTACTTCTACTCACCTGGGAATCAAGTCCAAGTGTTAACAGCATAACAAAGAATAGGATAGACCAAAGCGGTGACACAGGCAACCTGGTCACCACTTCAGGGTAGACAATGAAAGCCAGACCCGCTCCCTGGTCTACCACTTTGTCCACTTCGACATCTAACTCATGCGCAAGGAAACCAATCACACTGAATATAACCAGACCAGCGAAGAACGATGTAGCTATGTTTGATACGGCTACGATTAACGCATCTCTGCAAATAAAAGACAAAACATACTTTTAAGTGCCTTCAGAAAATGAAGATTAAAATACCAGTGTTACCCATTTAAGGTAGGTATCAGGTATTCTGTAGCGGCTACTACTAGTGGCAAGTGGCACTTTAAAATAATGATAGATATTAGTTTGTAACGATTGTTTCTAATGAAGCATTCTCCACAGACTCTATATATCTTTTAGACGAGCCCGGAGGAGATGAAGAGTGCAAAGTGATACATATTGTAAAAAGTTTTAGGTACAAGATAAATTCAGTCTCCACCTCTAGGAAATTGACAAGAATTAGAAATGAATTTGATGTTAACATAAATTAATCATGTAGCGTCCGTGGCAAGCGGAAATATGCACGGCTTTAATTCCGGAGTCCCTGGATAGAATTTCACGAAGTGGACTTTTCGCCTGTGCGATACCGTGTTTCGGATGGCACGATAAACTATAGGTCCCGGCTGTTTTCTATAAGATATGTAGGAGAAAGTCGTTAGGTCATGTCGAAGGCCTTGTAGGAATCTTGGTGACCTAAAACTGACAATATGGGTTGTCCACATAACCCATATGAATTGACTCCAGCACTGTAATGGGGGTAACACGTTCTGTTAGAGTATATTGTAGTCAAATTATTATTATTATTATCATCAGTCGTGCTGTATACCGCTTGCAGTCAGCCGCCTATTCATACCTTTAGCTAACAAGTATTTAAATTACTTACTTGTAACAATTGTTTGAAAATTTGTTGTAAGAAGAGAGAGTTATCAGACCGCCCCATGCGGGACTCAGCGCGAAAAATATTTGCACAGCCGCATCACCCCACACCTATGTACATAAAATACTTAATTAAAATAAAAAAGCTTCGAATCTTCAGTAAATGAAGATACCATTCGGCAGCGGACTACATGTGTCGACTGCAAGAGACCAGTCAAAAACTGCATACAGTTCGTTATTGCAGTCGGCTATGGATAGAATTTGTTTGCCAGGCGTTTTAAAATGCATACATCGGAAACAAACTGGTGTGCTGATGCATTTTAAAATGGACGTCGAAAAACTTTCGTGAATCTGGACATTCTTTCTTTTGTAAGTTGAGCAGTTTGAAAGATCCCTTCTATAGGTATTACCTACTATAGCTTTTTGTTACACCTCGTTGAAAAGTCTTAATTTTTTTTTAGTCAGTTGAGTACCGAATGACACCTTTAAATTAGACAATCGTGCTTTACTATAAATGTCCAGTATTACCTGAGCATTAAGAAGCTGACTGAAGTCAGGTGTGAGATAGAATAGAATTCCAGTTGACGCCCCTGGTAGAGTCACGCCTCGGAAAAACAATATTACCAAGACAACGTATGGAAATAGAGCAGTGAAGTAAACCACCTGTAAAGGACACCAGTATCTTTTAATAAATTATAAACATAGCATAATGATATCACGCATTTATCCCGAACAGGTAGGCTAAAGACCCAGTCCCCTCATAGGTAGGTACTAAAGTACAACACTCCTCACTTCGTTAGATTTTATTATTGGCCCCATGTAAAAGGAGGCGAGTCTATTGTCATCTGCACGGCACAGTTCCAGACTCCATTGAGTCATTGAGAAAATTTGTAATGAGAAAATCCAATAGCACTTTTTGCCTGACCTGGGGATCGAACCCGGGACCTCATGATTGGTATAGCGCTTGCGGCGACCACTACGCCATCGACTTGCATTATTACCATCGTAAGCTCATATTGTCATCCCACTACTGATGGGCATGTTTGATTCCTTTAGTGCTATTTTTCTCTATATTGAGCGGATCGCTTCCAAGTCGTTCCTGCGATCTTAACGATGACCAAATTTATACATATGAGCAATTGTTTCCACACACGGTAAACCATACTTCTCCTAGTACCTCGGAAAATAAAACATGTATTTCGCTATAATTAACTTTATGCAAAAATCACATCACCGTAAGACACATCACATATCTACTAACGTGTTTTGAAGTTTCTGAAGTGTAACCTATAAGGGTATGAAAGATGGAACTAACCTTTCCTGAAGACTGGACTCCTTTGCAGAGGCAGAGGAAAACAATCAACCACGCAGCAAGCAAACAAAGGGCCATCCCCAATCGGATCTGACCCGTTTCCTCAATACCCGATGATAAGCCAAGCACCTGATTACTGTAACATAAAATAAAATAGGTATCCATATCTATTCAGTAATAGGTAAACGCGTCGAAACCCAGTTCATGTTTACGGGACCAAGAAACTAGGAGTTTACGACACTTTGAAGTTAGTTTGGCTTCTCATTTCTCTGAATTTAAGTTAGTATACCTATAAAATGCGACATTCCACAGTGAATAGAACTTTAATTAATGGAATGTATAAACAATAACATTAGGTGTGTACTTATCCAATTTTCAGAGCGCAAAATGAGCTAGCGAGCTAACTAAAGTAATTTTGTATTGAGTAAAGACTACTATTTTCTTCAAAATAAGCCATTTCCATATTGGTATGCCACATATTGATACTTCCCAGAAATATATCTTTATTAGGTAGCTACACTAACTGATGGTATAATACTAGTAATACAGGCTGTGATTTTTTTTTAATCAACTCGTTCTATTCTCGGCACATGTATTTATTTTTCAAACTCAAAACTCAAACTCAAACAGATTTATTCAAATAGTTCATAATCTGACACTTTTGTACGTCAATGAAGATAAACAGTACTGAGTCTACCGTGCGTTCGGAAAGATACCTCTACAAGAAGAACGCACAAGAAACTTGTAGGGCTTAATTTTTTTTTAAATGTAATAATGCCGCTTTAGTTACTATCAAAATCGTTCACATGAGTCCTTTTAGCATTTTTCGAAATTCGCTGTAGTTTCGACGATGGTCCTGAAGACCTTTTAAAAAAAAGTATACGTACCTACTGCATACTCAGATTTTATACCTAATGTACTTAATAGTCGCTTAATAGTCAATAAACAGGGTTCAAATCGAGGTTAAATCAGGAGATACTCAAAACATATAAAAATGGGTAATAAAATGTCGTGTTTAGATTTATTATGAGAATATTTGTGAAAGTTACGCTTACGTGAAATATTCTTCGGCAGGTGGACGTCTGAGAGCGACGTCGGCGAGCGCAGTGATATTGTGCGAGATTGTGTAACTTTGATTAAAACATTGTCTTAGATAATATGTCCCGTTTTTCGCTTCACATTCATCTGCTTCCTCGTATGAATAGCAATCTAAAAAACGATATATCCCTGTGATAGACCAAGGGACAGTGAGGCATTAGGGTAACACTGAAAGTTTAATAGTATTCTATATTTAAATAAATATAATACAGATTCCCAAAGAGTTCCTAATTCAAAATTTAAATACATTTTTCATCGGCTGTTTTTCTTACTGGTCTATTCTACAAACTTTCAGTGTCCCCCTTGTAGTAATTAGGTCCCGTAAGCACTTTTCAGATACGGAACCCTAACAGGCTATTTTGTTAATAAGCTAATTCATTATTACCGAAATATAGGAACACATCAGTCCTTGTAAAGAAAAATCAAACCGACATCTTCACGCTTAAACCGCTGAACCGATTTAGATGAATTTAGTATAGAGATAGTTTGAGCCCCTGGAATAACACATAGGGTACTTCTTATCCCGATATTCCCACGGGAACGAAGACTACGCGGGTGAAACAGCGGGGCACAGCTAGTAAGATATATAAAGGGAAGGCTTAAGCTTACGTATAGTGCTCCATTCAGCGTCGCAATTCTGCCACGGCAATTGATAGAAGATGCTCGAGAATGATGCAACCATGTAGTAAATAGTCCAAGCGATAATAAGGTTGTAATACAGCATCACGATGCTTGAAACGATGACCATTCCATAGCCGAGGCCGCGGAACAGAGGACAGAACTTGTTGTAGACCGCAACTGGTCCTAAAGCTGCGTATTGACCGAAGGATAGCTCCATAAACATCAGCGGCAGGCCTGCTATTATCAGCATTACCGTGAATGGAATTAGGAATGCACCTGAAAATAATGATATTATTAAAAACCTGTTTCGAAAGAAGAAAGATTATTACTATTTAAAAATAATATTTCTTATTTGGTTTCGAAAATGGCCGATGCTAATTAATCGAATTTAAGCTTTATCAACGTCAGCCCGTAATCATTCCACTGCTTAGCATAGGCCTCCCCCCTCTTGTGCCATTTCTTTCTGTATTGAGCGGATCGCATCCAGGTCTTCTCTGCGATCCATAATATGTATGGTCTAACGCAAATACAGATGTCTACGGTAGAGCTTGACGCAGCCCTCTCACTCTAGGCACCCTGTACCAAGGAATGTAGTAACCAGGTAAGCGACAAGAAAGCCATAGGCGTCGATTACAATGTGATCATAATTGACGGACGGTTAATTTCTTCTTGAATGAAGACAATTATCAGATTACACGCTAAACCATCAACATCGCCGTGACTGTGGCTAAACAAACAGCAAAACCTATCATGTAATGGACACCATAGGCAAAGAATACTATAACTATGTAAATAAGCTACACGCCTTCCCCCGCCATTTAACGTCGCCTGTAACCAGTCAGGCCAGTCAGTCAACGAGGCAGTAACGCCTGTACTTACGCACACCTTTGACATGTGTACACACGTTATGTTTTCTACGTAGTAGTAAGGCTATTGCGCGCGGCCGATTGTATGGAGTGACGGGGGTATCATCATCATCTCAGCCGTTGGTAATCCACTACTGAACATAGACGGCGGTATGCCATAGATAATAAATGTACCGAAAGCGATATAGGTATACGTACGTACCTATATCAATACAATACCTATATAATACAATACAATAAGTTGCCGGACAGAGCTACTGATGCCCAAAGTAAAATTAATAAATTGCTTCAAGTCTCGATTGAAGCGCTGGCTAGTAGAGCTGACCGCGTTTAATAGTAACGATGAGATTTTAAATTAAATAATGTATAAACTGAAATTACATTTATGTAATTATTATTATTATTGACATTACGGTTGTGTAATTAATAAGTTATATAAATATGACACAAATTGGTTTTATACGAAATAAAAAAAAAACAAAACACCTACTATTGAATAATACTATCTTATTAAATAATAGTGTACATAAAAACGAGTATAAACGCAACCTAATTTTTTTTTACATAAAATAGGCTAACGTTTGACCTCAATCTCCCTTGATGGAAGGCGAAGATAAGGCCTAAGATACGTTTGCCTAGAAGGAGTCTGTTCACTTTGGCCTTAAACAAACACATGTATGCATATATGCATGTATACATGCATGTATATATGTATTACATTGTGTGTATATATGTATGTACACAACCACAGAGGAGATGAAATCCTTTCATCCTGATCTGTGTACACAACTATGTACAATACAAAATATTATGTACACCTATGTATGCTACAATAAGCAATAACTTGTATAAAATAGGGCAGAAATTTTCACGCCTTATTTGAGACCCTAAACTTGTGAGTATACTGTAGGAATTGGTAGAGATAGGTATATATAGAACTGAAAGTTGCAGAAACTTAACAAATTACTCAGAAATAGACATTGCTCAAACTTTTCCCCGTAATACCCTTTAGCTGGCAGCTTGGACACACCTGCTAAAAGCAAAGTTCTATTATAAAAACTTCCACCTATAATCTCCTAAATGAGTTTCGCAACTGTCTTTAGTACATAAATACTTGGAGAAACGCATTAAACCTTGGAGGCTATTACTAGCTTTCACTTAGAAAAGTTTTGGGTTCTAAACGAAAGATAATAATGTGTTATGCATACAACATCAAGGGCCATTTAGCACCACGTAACTCGTAACATAACATAAATATTCCTGTTATTTTTGTGAGGGACCAAGTTACCTATATGTGGGTATGTATAGACACTTTACCATCCATAATATTCTTTTAAGTGGTCAAATTCAAATTCATCATCAAATTTTCTTTATCATATTTTATCATATTATTAAGTAATAGGCATAATACAATTAATTATGTCCGAAACGCGTCTTTTCAAACGTATGAATACATACTTAAAACATGTCCAACATCTTGGACAGCAAAATGTGTGTAGAGTAGACCAGTGTTATCCTTCTGTTCTATTTCTCTGATAATATTTATTAATAACTATTGCTGCATACCTCTATAAGAGAGAAACGCTACATATGTACCTGCATTAGCGAGAAACTCGGGTTAGTGAGAAACCTCTATAAGCGAGAATGAGATTGTGCTCCCTTGAACTCTCGCTTATCCAGGTTTGACTGTATTGAATAAAAATATCAGATTACTCGTATATTTTATATGCAAAAGTTATATAAATGTGAAAACCTGTGTTTTACAAAACCATGGTTTACACTACAGTTTAGAGTTTACATTTTAGAACCATTAGTAATAATGGTAATTTGTAATAATGGTAACTTTTCAGGAAAAACAAATTTCATAACATTATTGTTATAAATCGGTGACAGAAAAATTCGTTTAACAAACTGTATATTAGCGATTCGTATTTTTGGGTAACACCATTGAATCCGTCCTCAAAATACGGCTAGAGTGTCTAAATACTATTAAACTTAGTTCTTTCAATTTTTAAGTTCTTCGCATTGTTACACAAACGACGATACGTAGGTAGGTAATAAGCAGATTTTGGAATCTGCTTATAAAGTACAACGAACAACGAACGAATATAGAAAAATGTTAAATTTTTAAACAGTTCTAATTACCTAGGCCTGATAAGAAACAGACCTATTAGAACTCCTTAATATAAGCTATAATCTTTAATATAAGCTCCTTAATATAAACGTAAACTCCTTAATTTCCATTAGGAATTATCTCAATAACTGCCTGGAGTCTGGAACTGTGCCTTGAGATGGCAATAGGCTCGCCCCCTATTACATGGGACCAATAACATATTGGCGAAATGTGGGTGTATTTACTATGGGACTGAGTCCTGGGTACACCTCTGCCTACCCCTTCGGGAATAAAGGCGTGAATGTATGTTTTTATGTTTAATAAAAACGAGTGTTTAGGTCAAATTTATTTATTGAAATTTTACCCCTTTCCTGTTGACCGATTGATCTGATATTTGGTAAACACTTTCAGTTCTGAGTCAGAAGACGGACCTAAAGGCTGATGAAAATTCACGAAAACCGTTATTTTATGATTGTTATATAAGTACATACTTGTATCTATTTACTCACCTCCTCCATTGTTATAGCAGAGGTAAGGGAAGCGCCACACATTTCCCAACCCTACACTATAACCCAACAATGAGAGAAGGAAGTCAAATCTTCCGGTCCAATTTCCTCGCTCTGGTTCTGCATCGTCTGCGATCGTTTCTCGCGTCTCCTCTTGGCTCTAAAAAATTACGTCTTGTTCAATAAAGAAGATGGTTATTAGGTAATTTAACCTTTCGTGGTCTTAAACTACGGTTAAAGATTTTGCATTATGTTTCCATGTGGTTTTCGGCAGGATTGATGCGGTGATCCTTTATAGTAAATTCTGTTCCGGTACTTTTTCTTCTCTAATCGAGTCATGTCTTATGAACGTTATCGGGACTAAAAGGGCCAGCTGGGGTCGATATAATATGACTTTTTACAAAATGGTGTAGTAATAATTATGGGGGCACAAATGATCTGTCAAACGGTATGAAGTGTGAATCAAAAAATCAGTCACGGTCAATTTGTTATTGACCGCTCAGCTGACTTAATTGACTTTGAATGGTAAGTTGGCTTATTTAAAAAAAATCTGCCGATAACAAATTTGCCGATCTGCTGATCCATTTTGTATGGGAAGACGAAATTTTTATACGAATTACGCGATACTTTCTTTTGAAAGTTCTTTAGTTTAATGGATAGATGCTCCCCCTTAAGTATTACTAGACGTATTTGTGACACGTTGGACATGTCGCCGTGAAATTGTAATAACCGTTAGTTTATAATTAATCTAGTGACAAACGTTTAGGTTATCTTAGGTTGTTTATCATGATATGATCAATAATATGATCAGTTACTCTGTTTATGTTTTTAATTTTAATGTTAATTGTTTGTGGTGTACCAATCTACGAATAATAATGTCGTATAGCTCGACACAAAAGAGTAGAAAATAATGGGGGCGCCACTGTCTTTTACAAGAGTAAAAACAATTTCATCAACACATACACTTTAAATTAGTTCCATTTCTACTCTTTTGTGTCGAACTATACCAATAGTGTTTTTTTTTTTAATAATAATATGGGACAACTTCCACACACGGTCATCTGGTCCCAAATTAGGCTAGAAGCCTGTACTATGGTAACCAGATGACTGATATACATACTTATATAAGCTTATAACACCCAAACTATTTATCTGTTTATCTATCTATCTATCTATCTATAGCCTCGTTGCAGGGACTACGAGATAGGTAGATATAGATAGAAAATATAATAAAGAAGGATCTCGATATGTTGCAGTTCCATTGTACGCACCGTTATGAACTGCGTGGCGGAAACGTCGACTTTACCCATAGCAGATGCCGCTGCCGCGCTGTCTGAGAGCATGTTATTTACCTACTTTATTTATTATCACTGTATGTATTACAAAAAGGTACAGTAATACTTAAGAGGGTGCATCTTCTTTCCACACTGAATATTTTCATAGAAATAAATCCCAAATTGGCGGAAAATATGTCGACTTCCCAATCCCTTTCCAAATTTAAAGTCATGCAAGTCAGTTGACTCAGCTTTTAATCTTTTAACTGACTGAATTATTTGACTTTCACACTTCATACCGTTTGACAGATAGATGTGCACCCTTAATTACTCCTAACTACTGTACTATGTATAGGTAATAAGTAAGACACATGTTTTTAATGTTTCGTAGACCCTCGTAGCTCGTAGCGGATAGCGTAGCACCGTAGCGTCGCTTCCGGCGTACAAAGTAGGGTGGTAACTTTTAATAGGTACTTATTACACATACCTACTGTAATTTTGTTTTTTGTAATTTTAAACACACCAATGTATAAACCTACATGTATTTATATTTTTTGTTCTAACAAATACGTTCCCATGTCCGCATTGACTAGACATTTTTCAAGAGTTTCCTAATGTTGCACGGGCAGCATTGATTTAAAAAAAAGGGGAGATAGGGTACGTTCTTCTAGCGCTTACTCAACAACTGGCACGTACATTTTGCTCAGTCTGAAGTTTGCACAGTGACATATTATAATGAACAACAAAGATAGAAAGACGTACCTAAGACCGAAGTGTGACCGAGACAATAATATAATTTGCTTGTACAACCCCAATTTACTGACGAAGACCTAATGGGACCTAATTTGAGCTCGCCATTTTCGAGAAGCCAGTTTCTACCAAAATTCGAGCTAAAGTAGGTAATAAAAAATAAGCATTTTACAATTCTGTATTTCCTTACATGGTGGAACTCATAAACATTCCGTGTAATTTCGGCATAACATTAGGTACAAAATTAAATAAGTAGGTACGTACCAATAATTCTGGTTTGGGTATTATTTAGGTACCAAATCGGACATGCAAATCTATGTTAAACATCAATTCAACATACTTAGCTTAAAAATTCAACATAAATCACTCAAAATAAAAGCCATTGTTGTTTTATGTTCCGACAAGGACCAAAACAGGCTATAGACATTGGAACCCGCCCCCAACACTACTTACGCCGTGCCGCTTCCCACACCAATCTAAATCAGACTAAATTACCGAAACACTAAAAATACCTATATCCCTAACACTTTACTGTTAAAAAACCCAAATAACTGAACCTTCGTACTTGAAAAGGCTTCCAATCCCTGTTTTCCTCCATTGACCCAGAAGACACGAAACAGCTGAAAAGTCATATGGCAATGTATACCTGTGCCTACATCAATAATTTACCGTGACCTACTTAGCGCTGTGCTTTGAAACAATTATTTCTCTGAACAATTAGAATACTTAGAATATAGGTGCACTAGATTTCTAACACTTAGGTAACAATTAAGGTACTTATATTCAATTCCCGAAGCGCATACAAACGCTATAGTAATAGTTCTATAGTATTATTAAAATACTTACGTCCGAGAATTTGCCATCCATTGCAACCGCTGGGATAAGGGTCTTTTTGTTTTCCATTATAATAAGTGAAGCCTATTTGAAGAGTGCGTGCTGATCGACATCAGCAGGCATGGTATTGACAGAGAGCATAGCACGGCACATCACAATTCTAAATTATATAGCTACAAACACAAACCACTTCAAGAATTCTAAATAACACTTTATAAATGTCGAGTTAAACTCGATTTCATAAAGAAATAAATCTAGGAGACGAGTGGGTACATTAAATCGAAAAATACAAAACGCAGGAACGCGCAGATGTCAAGTCTCGCATCGACCGAACTCTGAATGAACATGTAGGTCAATATCAAGCCCGCCCCTACACCCCGCACGCGCGCCCTCCGGATTTTCTTCAATTTCCCTTTATCATAATAAGAAAATCCTTCTGACCTTTATGCTTAGTTATTCCTATCCCCATTCTCGATTGTTATGTGCTCTAACTTTTTATCGGACGTTATGAGCGACAAAACGTTAATCTTTTCTCGACGGTTACGTAACAGCCTTCCACCTACATAATAGGCACTAATCGCTGTGATTCGTCATACGTATATGATCTTTATCGTGGAGGTTTTGGCCAAATGACTGTCCCATAGATTTGTAGATATTATTAATTTTCCCTTTGCTATACTTACCTTGTTTTTGTTATGTAGGAACCGCCATTTACACGTTAGGGTTGGTCAGTTACTTCGGTATTCGGTAACTATTTTAATGAGTGTTAGAGACTGCCTCGGTGGTGTTATGGGCGCAAGCTCGACTGCCGATCATGATCCCGGTCCCGGGTTCGATCCACAGGTCAGGCAGTGTTAAAGATTGGATTTTTCCATCAGGAATTATCTCAATAACTGCCTGGAGTCTGGAACTGTGCCCGGTAGATGGCAATAGGCTCGCCCCCTATTACATGGGACCAATAACATACTGGCGAAATGTGGGTGTATCTACTATGGGACTGAGTCCTGGGTACCCCTACCCCTACTAGCTACCCCTTCTGGTGGGTCTGCCTACCCCTTCGGGAAAAAGGCGTGAATGTATGTTATATGTTTTTTTTAGGGCATAGTGCCTTTATTGAAAAAAGACTAAACAATAGAGCTACCTACTTACTATCTACCCAAACTAAGAACACACGCGTGTAATTTTTTTAATATAATTTAATTTTAAGATTATAAATAAATAAAGAGAATAATAATATTGGACAACTTCCACACACGGTCATCTGGTCCCAAACTAGGCAAAGCCTGTACTATGGTAACCAGAAGACTGATACACGTACGCTACGCGATATATACGCTTATAACACCCAGACACAGATCAGACATACTCATGCGCACAAATATTTGACCTGGCCGGAGATCGGACCCGGGACCCGGGATTGTACCACGCTTGTTTCAATACGGAGATACATACAAACAATGATATAATATCACTCAACCCCGCACTACGCTGCGAGGTGCTAGTATGAGAATCGCTTTATTTTCATATTTCTCAGACGTGGCAACTCTTTTTCCCTTAAGTATTTTATATCTAAACCTAAGGATTCTAAATAACATTCGATGTATTCTTGAAAACATGATTTAATACACCTTAGCCCAATCTTACAATATGTAACAAAAGTAAATAGGAAACATCAATAACTTTACACACTGGTCCCACGAATTCAAAATTTCGTACGTTTTGTACCAAAAAAATGCAATTAGAAAACTAATATTATTACAAAGTGTAATTAAGATTTTCTCTTACAGACAATATTTATATACAAAATTACATCTGGAAGACTTTTCTTTGATAAATGGAATGTCCAGGAATGTCCAGGGAAAGGGAAAACTAACCAGTTTGTGACAAATTAAGTACAAGTTCGTTTACTTCTTAGCTAGAAGTGTTTTGATGAGGGACTCCAGTTTGCGAGTGTCGGCGGCGAATTTGCGGATTCCATCGGATAGTTTGTCTGTGGCCATCTGATCTTCATTGAGATGCCAACGGAACGAGGCTTCGTTGAGGGTGATCTTGTCGAGCTCGCTTTGCTCTGCGAGCTTGGGATCGAGTACCTGAGAAAAAAAAAATTAATATAATATTTTTACATATAAAACAACATACATTCACGCCTTTTTCCCGAAGGGGTAGGCAGAGGTGTACCCAGGACTCAGTCCCACAGTAGATACACCCACATTTCGCCAGTATGTTATTGGTCCCATGTAATAGGGGGCGAGCCTATTGCCATCTATCGGGCACAGTTCCAGACTCCAGGCAGTTATTGAGATAATTCTTAATGAAAAATCCAATATTTAACAGTGCCTGACCTGGGGATCGAACCCGGGACCTCTTGATTGGCAGTCGAGCATGCGCCCTCTACGCCACCGAGGCAGTCATATATAATATTTTTAAAAAGTCTTAAGAGTCAATGCTAACTCTTTTTGTTCATCATCATCTGGCCTCCCCCATAGAACGCCATAAACTATTCATATGGGAAGATTTTGCTGTTATCAGCACGCTTGGCAAGCGGCTTGGTGATCGCAGTAGTTGGAATACTTGGTTCCGGAGAGTGCTGTTGCCCACGTTCTCTGAATATGTCTCTCTGCCGAGTCTCACGACTCCCACGGGATGAGAAATGGGTAGCCCTATTACATGGCCGGGCTATTTTTGTTATTTCTATAACACAATCGTATAACACGGAATTTTACGTTAACGTGTTTCCGTATTCAGTGACGTCGTGAGTCAGACTGCGTGAGTTGTGTGTGAGTGGAACCAATAAAACATACTGGCGAAATGTGGGTGTACCTACTATGGGATTGAGTCCTGGTTACACATCTACTTACCCCTATGGTAAAAAGACGTGATTGTATGCTATGGCATATAATAAATTTCGAGTTAAATTTGAAAATATCTATATATTTTAAATGTTTATCATATTTCAGTGCAAAGTAATTCTATTTTGGATTGATATACAATTACGGAACCTAGATAACTAGTGTCTCATTCCGAATAACACAATTGAATGTTGAAAATATGCTCTGATTTCAAATGATATAAGTATTAAGTTTGTACGTGGAATTGCCCATGTTCAATAGAAGTATCCATCTGGGACGACAAATAATTCGCCCAGATGAGATACAACACATCACTCCTCGGAAAATCTGGAAATTTTTAGAGTCAGCAGGCTTAAGTAGTGAATTATAAGCCATAAGGGCTCCCACAATAATAGATCAGCAACGGTCGAAGCGGCTTCAGGTCGCTATGGATGACATTAATAATAATAATAAAAAATTGGTTGTCTGTAAAGTCGGTTTACTGACGATAGTTGAACGTGACAACGCGCTCACTCAAGTAGGAGAGAGACGGATGTCGAACGCTGCCGAACGCAAAGGCCGATTGTGCTTCTTTGTCGCTCGTTCCGCGCTCTCGCTTGCACTTCAAGCCTTACGGCGTTAACCTCGCTCTGAGGCGTTCCATCCTCAGAGCGAGGTAACGCCGCATGAGTCATGTTTTTTCGTGCGTGCAGCCTGCTCTATCGAATTATAAGACGTTGTCACGTCAAGAATGGGAAATTGGTCGGTCGCCGCCACGTTAATACGTACCCTCTTCAAAGGTTGATCGCTATCAGCCAACTCCTGCAACAGTTTAGGACTAATAGTGAGCAGGTCGCAGCCGGCCAGCTCGCGGATCTCGCCGGTGTTACGGAACGAAGCGCCCATCACTTGCGTGTTATATCCAAACTTCTTGTAGTAATTGTACACGCGGGTTACGGATAACACGCCCGGGTCTTCCTTCGCTTCGTATGTCTTCTTCGTGTGCTCCACGTACCTGCAACAAAAATAATATAGGTATATGTTAAGTATTATCCTAAGCTTTTCGAACTATATCCTGCAGGTAGCCGCAGCGAAGGTAAATGACAGCACCTTGCCCGCAGGACTAAGCTGCTTCGCATGAGTGTGTTCTGTATGGCACCAATTTTATATAATAAGTTGCCAAAATCTATCCGCTCGATATCGAGTATTAGACAATAATAGAGTTTTTAGTAGCAAATTTTTAGTGCAGAAATGTTAGAATAATGTAAATGAATTTCTTTTTGACAAATTGTATTGAATATTATTATTTTTAATTTACTCGTTTGACAGTGTATTATTAAAAATTGACATTTTTTTAAATTTTGCTTTTATTATTGTAATTTGTTTTTACTCGTTTAATTTTTAATGATTTAAATTTATTTTTATTTTTTTAACTAAGTTAACTAATTAGAAGCATGCCATTGTTATATTTCTTCTGTATTCCGACAAGGTGGGACATAGAGATCCTGTTTTTTTTTTCCTTTAACACCCATGTAAAAATTACGTATGTTCACAGAATAATAAATCATTGCATCACTGCATCAGTAATGTCAATAGGAAAAGGTACTAACGGAAGACCAGCGCAGGTTGTTCTACAACCTGCATTATGCTGAGTTAGTACCATTTCGCAGCATACTCGATGTTAGTATCAGATAAACTTTTTTAGGCTAACATTTTGTTGTGTGCGGCGAATAAATAATTTTTCTTTCTTTCTTTCAATGTAATAGATTTTAACATAAAAAAATATCACGCCTTTATACCCGGTAGGCACAGCAGGTGCACCCTAAAATTGTACTGGAAATAGCGTATTATATTTCTATATAGCGTATTTATTTCTTTTCGCAGTATAAGTGTTGAAAAGATAATCCATACTTCCATACTAATATAGAGTGTGTCTGTCTGTTCTCTCTTCACACTTAAACCTTTGAACCGATTGAGCTGAAATTTATTACGTAAATAGAAGCTTAGACTCTGGAATAACACATTAAAACTTTATAATGTACCCTATTATACGGTTTATGTATAGTATATAGAATAGGTAGGTGTATAGATGTGTGGTCACTCACTAATATGATATAGATAGTCTATTGTCCAGTGTGTCCTGCCTATAATAATGTCCTTTAATTAACACAGGGGTAAGACACAACACCGTATTATTTAATCTCCGTTTATTCGCAATAGTAAATGTAAATGCACCCGCCTACGCGAGGGGGCCGAGTGCGACTGACTTTATATAAATCATTGCAACTGCATCGACAACTGTTGTACAATCTGTGTCCCTACACCTATTATCCCGATATTCTCACGGGAACGAAGACTACGCGGTTGAAACCGCGGGGCACAGCCAGTATAACACACTTGAAAAGATAATAATCTCATGTTTGTAAGAGCACATTACAACTGTTTTCTTATCGAGGCTTGACCTACGATATCATTTATCAAGGTTATTTCACATAGATACAGAACTAAATTATATAATTCACCATGGTACTTAAAACATGGCTGGCGTGGGTGTAACCACTATGGGACTGGGTACACCCCTTCGGGGAAAAAAGGAGCGATGTTATGTTATCACTGTTTCATCTTAAAGACGTCGTTTTAATGATTTTTAGTTTAAAACAAAACCGACAATTTTAAGGTTAGCTATTTTATTGAATTGTTTGACTTCAAACATGTCATAATTCATGTCTTGTTATAGTTATACCATCAATTTTGTAGCCATTAAAAAAAATCATATATAATTCATCATCTTCCCTTTCATTTCTTCGCTTAACATGTCCATACCAAGTCCATTCCACTCTTTAATTTCTCAGTCACTGGTGCTACTTATAGACTTCCCCTTACATATTCATTTCTAATTTTCATATTATGTTACTAATGTTATAATTTTATAAAAATAAAACCCTTTTTGGTTTGCTATGGTAGGGTTAAATGGACAAAGTATCAAAACTGCGTATACTACTTTTCCAACTTTAAAAATAAAAAATTTTAAAACCCAATTTATCCTATTTGTGGTGGTCGACCTATATTTCGCAAATATTAAATCTGATTAGAAATAAAAAGAAGCGGGGCCTGCTGTTAAGTTTTTTGAAGATATTAACGCAATGGAAATTCAAGGATTAATACCCTCTGCTGTAGGCAGTAGGCCATAAACTCTATCAAAAACAGTCAAAACTATTTCACAAGCAACCGCTGACGTGAGCTTTACTGCATTTGTATGCGTGAAAGGAAACAGACTCGGAATCCAAAGAAGCTGTGCCCAGAAAAACTTGAATTGTCCATTCAATAGGTAATAATGCCGGGTAGAGAATGTTATTCGAAACAATATTCCCATACATACGTAGTAACCCTTAATTTAATTTGATTAAAGTGAGGTTAAGTGCTAAGATTTTTTAATGGCGACGCGCGTTCCAATTTTAGCAGAACATTTGCTTAATTTGTTGTAATTAATGGCGATACTAAAAATATTATTTATGCACATTTGAATATCTTATTATAAGACCTGACAAATAAAATCAAAATTATAATGTTAGGTTGACGTGGCCCTAAAACCTACAATTACTCTAGTCGTCTTTAGTGTGAGTTGTCTGTGTACGTTACGCAATTCATAATATTATGTAAATATACTTACCAATCCAAGATCCTCCCAACAAACGGTGATATAAGCGTGACGTTAGCCTCTGCGCAAGCAATGGCCTGGTACATCGAGAACAGAAGGGTAAGGTTGCAGTGGATGCCGTGTTTCTTTTCGAGCTCCCTGTAATATAAAATAGACCCTATTAGCTTAAGCAGAACATTCTTGAAAAAGTTGTACGCGTGACTTATTACAGTTACCAATAATTTCTAACCTAAAAAACTATTACGTTATGTTGCGAGCAGAAATATTATGAATGTTTTTGATAGCAACGTTAATTGAATGCGAAAATCATCATTTTCTTAAATGTCCATTATGGCCGTGTGGTTCTTGGCTATATAATAGTGCCACCCCTTTCTCATTCCGTGGGAGCCGTGAGACCCGGCAGAGGGCCATAATCAGAGTGGGCAGCAGCACTCCGTTTTCCAAGTATTTCAACCACTACGATCACCAAGCCCCCTGTCAAGCGTGATAATTACGGCAAAATCAATCCATATGAATAATTTATAGCGTTCTATGGGGAGGCCTATGTTCAGAAGTGGACGTCACCTGGCTGACGATGAACATGATAATGTCCCAAAACCCACGCTTTGACTGTACGGGAAATCAATTTTAAGGCAACAAAACGTCTAATTTTGATTATTTTTTTATGACAATCATAAGTTTAGGATTCTATTCAGTAAGTTATGGGAGTCAAAACACGATTGACTAGTTTTGACTCGATACAAAAAATCGCGAATTTTCCTCTATATCTTAATTTTTAGAGAGATATTTCAGAGAAAAGCCATTTAATTTGCTAGTTATTTATCAAAATATTTCAATTATATTTCGTTTACGTTCCATAATAAATATTTTAGACGATTACGGCTTTATTTTATTGCGAAAGGGTATATTTTGTAGCAAAAAATACATTTATTAACAACATCCAGTGAAATTGCGCGCGGGCCGACCATCACATCAGACATGCAACCACGATCCCACTTCGCCTTTAATGTCAAAGGCACCATCTTATAATTGTTTATGTAGTCAATACATAATATTTCATACTTGGCAGCCTGAATCCCCTCCCAAGTAGACGCCAGTTTGATCAGGATCCGCTCCTTCTTGATGCCGTACTCAGAGAACATGTTGATGAGCTTGATGGCTTTCGCTATACTCGCGTCCTTGTCGAAAGACAATCTGAAATTACAACAAGATATACATATTTTTAAAAATTAAACCGGAAAATAGAAAGTAATCTATGTCACCTGTAGGCCTAGTATTTGGAGGAAGGAATATAAGGAGACCGCACATACAATTACATAAAATGTAGTGACAGTTGTAGACAAGTGCCTGTTCAGCCATCTTTATGCGAAAATTTTCGTAGTAGTCGAACTGTAAAACCCTAGCCATGGCAGCCATTTTATGCGACATTATGAGTTGTAAGTATGTTAAGCACCCGATTTTTTTTTTGGTATTTATATTTTCATATCTATGTCTAAGGCCTAGTAGGAAGGAGCTTTTTTGACAATTGCAATTTTGCAATCGTGGCGAATTCGAGAGCTATCTGTCAAAAATGAATCGGATTTGACATAACGGCGATACATATTCGACACTATTGTGATTGTCAAAAAATTCGTGCTAGGCCTACTACACTATAATAACGGATAGATAATAGATTGACATCTCAATTATCAAAATTGAATCACTTAGGCGCTACAGACTACAGTAGCACCAAAGTGGATACATTACATAGATTGCTAAGAATATAACTATTCCTTTTAGGCTTTGCGACAGTCGAATATAAAATAAATGGATTTATTTCCAGATATAGATCATTCATAAAATATTTTCCTTAAAAACAGTCTTAATTTGTTTGCTTTAAATATTTTAATACAATTTATAAATAGTAATTATTACAATATTTACATATTCATTATCATGTTTTTGATGAGATTGCAATGCAAGTCGCATTTTAATCATTGCATTTAAATTTTAAATAACGTTTCCCTATTATTTGATATAAGAAGTGTGTTTAACACAAAATGTTGACAGTAAAATTGTATGTACAAAATTGGTTAGCACTAAATGTCCGCGTTCCTTTGCTAATGGACTCTTCACACTTAGCTGGCGACAAAATTTCACAAGAACATTTCGGCTACATGCGTCCGAGCATACGAATGCATGTCGCAGTAAAAACCCGTCTGGTCGTGTCGGCGGGTGGATTTTGTGTGTAGAATCCTTATTAAGTTTGAGTACCTATGCAAGTTACAAGTACCTATGCAACAGTAGTCATCTGCAGTCGCCGAGGCCGAAATCGGTCAGGACGACATCGTCATCTGCTCTTGTCTCACACTAAGTGTGCTCGGCACAACATGTCTTCTTTCCCTATTCCAGTCTTTTATCCTCCATTTCTGCTCTCATTCCTTTTTCACGCATATCCTCATTCACACAGTTCATCCAGGTCATTTTAGGACGCCCCCTCCTCACATAACCATTTACATTCATCCTCATAGTCCCTTTGGCCACATGACTTTCTTTTCTTCGCATAACATTGTCGACATCGTCATCCTGCTAATTATGCTGCTAATATTATAAATCTCAAATCTCACACAATCTCTTACAAAGGTACCTTTGTAACAGGTAAACAAAACGCTAGCATGTTCTAACTCTACCTGCCATCTAGCGCTGTTTTTTGGGTGTGTATGTTTGTTAAATTTAACGCTAAAACTACTGAACCGTTTGAGCTAAAATTTTGTATGTGTAGATAGCTTAAACTCTGGAATAGCACATAGGCTACTTTTTATTCCGACATTCCCGCGGGATCGCGGGTAAAACCGCGGGGCACAGCTAGTCATGTAAAAATTAAGAAATATGTTTTTACCTCGCATCAACCTCTACGGAGACTCGGCCAGGGATGATCTTTAGTATTTCACATCCAAAAAGTATACTCAGCTTGTCCAATGTTTCAGCAAGCTGTTCCTCCAGTGTACTGAAAACATCAATAAAATATTTACATAATCTCTCTTAGTTTGCCATGGGAAATGTAGGAATTCCTTTCTTACTTCTTATGTACACATGATTAAAATCAATGTGCAGTTCAGCTTTCTAGCTCCAAGGATTAGGCGAAGAATTAGGAGAGGGTGTTGATAAGTGAGTCTGTTAGTAAATTAGTCAGACCGACATTGTTTTTTTTATGAATAAACCTTTATAGGTGGAAGAAACTGTGTAAAAAAATGAGTTTTGGAACTGATTATTTTTACATTCGGGAAAGTACGAGTATTATACGTAGTTTTGATACTTTTTCAATTTACCCTACCATGGCAAACCAAGAAAGGGTTGTTTTATAAATTATAACATTAATATCATATAAAAATTTCTTAGTATATATATTTTTTTTTAATGGTTACAAAATTATTAGTTATATAATATAGTTAATATTATACATGTAAAAGAGGTTAATTTTTGATGTGATTGTTGCCTTTTAAAACTAGTGAACCGATTGGACTGACTCTACACAGTTTACTTATTTCCAGAAATAACATAACATAGCTGGCTGTTTCTTATAAGATATGTAGGGGGCAGTCGTTAGGTAATGTCGGAGGACTTGTAGGAATCTTGGCGATCTAAAACTCTGACAAAATGGGTTGTCCAAACAACCTATATAAATTGACTCTGTTCCGTTAGAGTATAAATTCAAATTATTATTATTATAGGGCACATATGGTATGTTTTGGTGGCTGAAACTAATAAGTGTTGTTATACGTTTATGTTCAGTAACCGAACACCGGACATAGGACTAGTCATATTGCCGATTATTGCAGTCGCAGCAGTTGACACGACCGTAATACTTTTTTCATTACGTGCGATCGGTGCCAACAGCCTTACCACTCACTTATCATAATATCAGTTATTAACCTAAATTAGTATCATTTATCAGTTTCTAACGGTTAATCAGTTAATCATTTCATCTACATAATGTTAAATCGTGCTTGTGTCAGAAAGAACAATAAATACTATGCATTTGTGTCAGGAGTCAGGTCATGTTAGTGATTAGATATTTACATGTTACAATACTTAAGTCACTAATCGTGAAAAATGATAAGAAAACCCTTCTTTTCACATGATGAAAATTTATAATTTCTGGGCAACTTTTGAAATTTTTATCACGGTAATAAAGCCTCCGCCTCAGTAGGAAGCCGTGGCGACGTCGCCGGCTACCATGTCCAAACAGTTGTATCGAAATTTTATGGTAGTATCCCTCATGTGGCCACGTTTGGCAACGTCGCCAATCCACAAGTCACGTATCCAAACATCTTGTTTGGATACGTAGCCGGCGTCGTCGCCATGGTGTCCTAGTGAGCCGAGGGCTAAAGGGAAATTAGTGAAATAGCAGATTCTTACTTAAAACAAAAAAAAAATACCAACTAAACACTTGGTCTTTCACGTGATACAGTCTGTACCCATCATTAGCCATGTACTTAAATGCATTGCAAGGCTGCTTAGTTGTTGTATTGCATAGCATTTCGTTTTCGTTTAGCCATGAATTTTAAATAATTAAGCGGATTAATTTCTTGGTTCTCCAGTTGTGTTAATTTTTTCTTCATTTTTCGATCAAAAATAATATCACACTTCCTTCCTTTGATGTTCTCGAATAGAGCATTCTTAATTTTTGATTCCTGATATTTTGCTTCCTAGCGTAAAAGGTGAATGTAAACAAGTTTGGTTTGCACCGCATCCTCTTTATGAATCGATTTAATGAAAGTTAAGTTATGTATGTTAGGTGTGTTATGTATGTTAAGTTAACGAGTGTTTAGCCAAAGCAGTAAATATGAAGATAGCTCTGCAAGTTTTCGTCCATCTTTAGTCCCTTGAAGTTTTAACGGATCTGCTTTTCGCCATATTGCTTTATTACCATTACATGGTAGAAACATCCACTCAAATTGTATGTTAAGTATGTTATGTATGTTAAGTTAACGAGTGTTTAGCCAAAGCAGTAAATATGAAGATAGCTCTGCAAGTTTCCGTCCATCTTTAGTCCCTTGAAGTTTCAACGGATCTGCTTTTCGCCATATTGCTTTATTACCATTACATGGTAGAAACATCCACTCAATACATATTCCGGGAAAACTTCCTTAAAAGTCCGATTTATACTTTTTGATGTCAACTTTCAATTCGTTTTTTATGAATGAAAATAATAATCGTATATAAGTTTCAGTTTCATTGTTAGGTAATAATAATAATAATAAGCGTTTAGTGAGCGGCGAGTCATCGCCTGCCGTCATATTTCACCATGAGACGGAAGTGGCAGGTGCCGGAGTCTCTAGCAATAGCCCGGTTACCATCCATCTAGAAATCACACCTATAGACCAATCAAGTAGTTTCCATCCATTCACAATAGACCTTGTACCTAGCGGGGGCTGTCTTTGAGGTCACCTTAAAAAAAAACTGTAGATGGTTTCAGAGATGGACCCCGATAGGTGCTATACATTACCTTTAGATTAAAAGCTCAAAGGGGCCTCTGCACGTTGGACTTAAAAAAAAAAATGGTCTCCGTGCACGCCTATCAAAAGACCGGGTATATCCCGTGTTTTCGAGCGACATAATAATAATAATAATATGGGACAACTTCCACACACGGTCATCTGGTTCCAAACTAGGCTAGAAGCCTGTACTATGGTAACCAGATGACTGATATACATACTTATATAAGCTTATAACACCCAGACACAGATCAAACAGACATGTTCATGCACACAAATGATTGACCTGGCCGGGGATCGAACCCGGGCCCTGCGGCACAGAAAGCAGAGTTACTACCATCTGAGCTATCGAGGTTGTCATACAAACAATAACAAAGCATACAGTACTGGTAAGATATTAGTTCTCTCTTCCGTGCTATTGATATCCAAATGAATAGTAAACAATTGTTCCCAGGGCATCGGAGTTACTTCGAATATACCGTCTCCAAACCATTTTATTATTATCTTCACAATTTATATTCTTCTTGCTCGATACAGCGTCCGTTTTTTATATTCAAATAATGGCGTCGCGATTGAAGCAGCAGAATCTGAATCAGATGCCTCTTTTTGAGATGTAAAGCATTCTTCAAATATCTCTAGAACCGATTGATAATTTTCACATACCTTTCTTTTACATAGTTGAGATGCATCGTGTATCTTATTTTTTGATGACGGTGGAGTACATGTATGATCAGTTTTATGTAATACATATTTTATTTTTAGTTTAGTTCATCGTTATTGACGCAGCACAGGAAAGCCGATTAATACACTTCTGCTTCCAGAGTTGTACTATTATTATTTGTCTCTCCCAAATTATATCTGTATATACCGAACAGTAATGTCGGATTGCCTTTTTTATTTGTGCTAATAAATAATTGCTCTTGTTGTTCCTCCGTTTCAATAAAATGCAATAAAAGCTCATTCAAAAAATGAGAAACTTTAGCTACCACACACAGCTAGGTCCGGAAAGAATGAAGCAAATTTATCTGACAACCATGTATCAGAATTTTATTGTTTTGTAATTTTACTTTAAAAATATTCACAAATGAATTGTAATGTAAGCAGTAGGTACTCGAAAAGTTTATAATGATTCTAAGGATAGCAAACTCCATGATAACAAACACTAAGTACTAGTCATTATGACATTGATACAAACTGTACATTTTGACTCTCATTAGTCATATCCATGATGTCGTGATGACTTTTATATATTTTCACACTCGATCGTTCTAACATTTGCACTTTGTAACAATTCGTTTTTTACAAGTCACAAAATAAGAATTGAATTGAACAATTAGTTAATTTTAATACTAACTCGTTCTGAAAGTTATAATATATGACAAGTAATGTATTTAACAATCGTTATTTATGTCAAGAGTGTTATATGTCTGATATGCATCTTAACTCTCACATTATTTGGCACATTTCCAATCAAACCATTTGGACGTTTAGTCATGTGAAGTCATGTCCCGTAACGCTTTCGTCAGTGTCTTTGATAGCAATAATCTGTTGTATATATACTCAAACAGACTCTTTCAATCATATGTAAAGCCCATCTCTATCACAATAAATTTGCCCTTACACCGCACAACATAATTTACAATCTCACGCCTTTTTCCCAAGGGGTAGGCAGAGATGTGCCCAGGACTCAGACTCAGACCCGTGGTGGGTATACCCACATTTCGCCAGTATCATATTAGTCTCATGTAATAAGGGGCGAGCCTATTGCCATCTACCAGGCACAGTTCCAGATTCTAGGTCATTGTCATATGAGATAATTCCTAATGGATAAAACCTATATCAACACTTTGCCTGACCTGGAGATCGAACCAAAGCCCGTGTGATCGGCAATCGAGCTTGCACCCACTGCGTCATCGATATAGTCACCGCACAGTTTATCTTCAAATTATTTTACTGTGATAATAAATATGCATTTTTACAAAAACTATCAACTCTAGTTATAAAATGGTACTAATTCTATAAATCTTTTAGATAGTGTTTCTTTGAAATATATAAATTAAATTATATTATGTAAATAAATATGTTAGTCAGTAACAGCATTTCACACTGCAAGAAACCTTCCATGTTATAGAGCAATTTATTATACTAAAAATATTTATTTATTTATTGTTAAGGACTCCCAACGGGGGATACTCAAAGATACAATATTCTTATGGCTAGGGAATTAAGTAAATGATAGGGAGCCACAGCATGCACAACTAAACATTAAACTTATAGATAGGTATAGTTATTAACATAACTAGCCAGTCTACTGTGTATATTCTAAAAATAAATTAGGTACTTTATCTAACTAAAATAATTCTTCTTTTATAGGCAACAACATAATATAATATAATAATAACATAATATAATCAATTTATAATATGATAATATTAGGTATGGACATACTTCCTATTAATAATGTGCAGTGAGACAACTAACATAATATGTACTCATATACTAACTTAACTACTCAGCTTGAACGCCACTGTACATATATAGCAAAATATAAAAAACAAAGAAAATAAAAAAATAGTAGCTAAAGATCAAAACTACTTAAATATTCTACATACAGTTTTATCCTTGCACACAATTCAGATTTAATAATAATTTAATATATGGTATTGCAAAATATATGTGTAAGAACAGTGGCTTTGCCCACTGGCAATTATGAAATATGGCAGTTTTATACCAAAATTTTGACACCCTTTTGGACCCCTTCGAATGTAAATTTTTTAAATCCTTTCTTAGCCTACGTCCAGACAACGAAAAGAACCTACATTCAAAGTTTCAAGTCTCTAGGATCAGTGGTTAGAGCTCTGCGTTACATGTCAGTCAGAGAGTCATTTAGGATTTTATTATATTATATAGAGTGATTCAATGACCACCTGGAGTCTGGAACTGTGTCCAGTGTAGGCTGTACAGGCTTGCCCACTATTACATGGGACCAATAACATAATAGGATGTCCTCCCACAAGATGGACAGACGATCTGATAAGTACGGCAGTAGCACGCTGGATGCAGGCCGCTTACAACCGGACTGGATGTAAATCTAAGGGGGAGGCCTATGTTCAGCAGTGGACGTCTTATGGTTGAGATGATGATGATAGGTTTATCTACTATGGGCCTGAGCCCTGAGTGCACCTATGCCTACCCCTTTGGGAAAATGCATGATGTTATGTTAAAACAACAGAACTATATTTTTGAAACAATAACTTCCAGCTGGGAATCAAAAATCTTGAATAGAGTAGCTTCTAGTAATATCTCACCTGCCATTATCCTTTCCATATTTGATAGCCTTGTCAAGGATGTGCTGGTACTGCTCCATGGCAGCAGCAGAGAGGATCAAGCTGGGGTTCGTGGTTGCATCTGTAGGCTTGTACTCTTTCATTGCTGCAACATAATATTACAATTATTAAAAGCATTATCACAGAAGGGACATAAGAGACACTCCTCAAAATCATTTATATAAATACTGATTTTATATGTGACACTATTGAGATTCACAGTTGTGAATGTTAAGTTAAATTGTTTTAAACTTTATATTTGCTAAAAAAATATCCTCATTTATATAGATCAGGAGCAACATGCGGATATGCTACATGCCCATATCCGGAGCGCATTACTGTGGATTCAGGACCAGCAAAATAGGGCAATTTCAAAAAATATCTATTCAGTTGAGCCAGAGTATCACAAATCATCCCTATACTAACACATCCATCCAATCACTTTCTTGACTAAAATTGTAATTGGATACTCATCCATTAAGCGAGGGCTCCCTGAAGCCCTCACTTCAGAGAGCTATTTCCTTTGAATTGTTTTGTAAGAAAAATTTAGGTCAACATATGAAATATTGTAAAATAAAAACACTCTTTATCACCCCGCGGCACAATGTGACTTTTTACTATCTGGACCTTGATAACATTTTTCAGCAATATCAGCATATTATATTCAGCCATCCTCTACTATATCAAAATCTACAATGTAACTTTTTTATATTTAAGATGTGGAATGCTAAATAAATAAATATCCAGACCCCATTCTAAATTACTTGTCAATCCTTGATATTGATTTTACATGTCCACACCCCGGAAACTCGATTAAATCCCATACAAAAGCCACGCTATAACTATCTACTACACAGACACTGCACACATAGAGTTTTGTACATGTGCAAGAGTGTGCATGAGGTGATTTCTCAGCAAAGTGGGGCTTGTGGAGAGCTCAATCTGACTTGCAGGGTGAGGAAGGCCTGATTGGTAGGTGGATGACAGTGTCCATTCTATATGTAGTATTATTATGTGTTCTGTGACATGGCCTATAATGACTTTAGAGATTTACACTTTAAACAGCCAATTAGCTTGTAAATTCCAAACTGTTATACTTTTTTACTTTAATATTTAAACTACATAATTTTATTCCCTTTAAGTTTGATTAAGTACATTATATTATCTTACAATATTACATTAGCAATTACATTAGCATTAAGCAATATTACAATTACATTTTAATCTAAGCTAGAGCATTTATTTGACAAGACAAATAAATAAGCACAAAAAATTAATGATGATACTCAATCACATTGTTATGTTATATTATCATTAAATATTACAATCTATCATTGTAATGTGTGTCGGAAAACTAAGTTCATGGTAATAAATTTTAAAATGTTTTTCACATGGTATAAATGTTTTATATATTTGTAAAGCACCAGAGTTATTAATATCTATATTTTTTGTAACCTTGTAATATTTACTAACCTTGAAAATCCCCTGTGTCAGCGACCACAGTGGAATATTGCTTTAGTTGATCAAGTGCACTCATTTTGGACTTCTTCACTTGGGGTTCACCACTCATACTGACTGATTACGTAGCCTGCAATAAGTATTAAAATTAAAATCACTGCACGCTATCAAACAGAGCGGAACACACTCGAATCACCGCTAAAACATTCCAACGTCATGCAACCGGCTGAAGGTGACCCTTCAAGTTGTAAGTAAAGATAACCTCTTCGCAATTTTTGTCTTGGTTACTTGTTGGTTATCGTAGCATAAAAGTAAACCCAAAATATACATTAACAATACCTGTAAATGTAAAAATACTAATGTAACAGCCTTGAAAACTGAAAAGATAAGGAGGAAGGAAGAGGAATAATGTTCGAAAAGTTTTATGCCTTGAGAATTTTGTTTGATTGCGAAGATTCAAGATGGAACGAAAAAACTGAAAACAAGCCAAATTTTTGACAGTGTTTTTGACAGTTATCGTCCAAATTGACGTTTCATGCCATGCAACGGTATGTCTATGTCAAAATGTCGATGACCTTGGCTGTGTCGTGCTCCAATGAAGGTTATTTTATTCATTAGCACACTAAAATGTGTCCCTGTAATATAATTTATAAAAGTTCATGCTTGAGCAATACGACTTAATCTGGTGTATAAAAATCCATATTAAGATTTATTTAATTAGAAAACTCGCTAGTGGTATGACATACGATCCGTGAGACGCTAAATAAAAATAATATTTTCTACTCTATGGTTAAATATCATAGGCAATGATGGCAGAAGTGCTGCCAGTGAAAACAAAATCCTACCATCCAAGAAGTAGGTATTTTAAAAATATATGCAAATAGACTAATAATGTTCTAACATTGCGCGCTCACGGGATAACTTTTCTCGGGTAGAGGAAAACCTCTATAATTTGGTGATAAAATTGATAAGGAAGGGCAAGGACAGAATATTCTGAGTATCCGCATATGAGGTGGCCCGACCCCAGATAAACTGGGAAGGGGGCAGGAGCAAGAAGAATATCAAAAACAACATAAAAGTAGTAGTCGTCCAACCAAACAGCTCCAGAAAACTGATAAACTTATTTATATTCGCTTATGCCTTACCGCAAAAAAACAAAGTTTCTCTCTCTATAATCTTTAAATATATAAAAATCTTGTGTCACGATGTTTGTCCCGAATAAACTCCAAAACTACTGAACCGATTTCAATCAAATTTCACATGTACCCGTATTTTGGTCTAACTTACTGGATAGGATAGTTATCATCTCAATTATTCGCTTATGTCGTAAATGTAAACGAATAAAATGTATCAATTAATTGTTTCTTAAGCAAGTGTTTATTTACTGTTTAGTTTTATGAAGTTCTCATAGATGGCGGTGTACGTTGACTCATCGATAAAATTCTTCAATATTGTTTGACATCTAGGTTGCAAATACACCCAATAGATGGCGCTGTGTTCTGTTTCTTAGAATATAAATTCTATTACTTTATTTCACGTAATATTTATTTATGCTCACGATATAACCGTATTATTTTAATGGTTTGTGACTGATATTTTTATAATAATACTGCGTATGTTACAATATTATAACCATTAATAACAAAAAAAAATTTGTACTATTATTGTTAGAGAATTATTAGTCTTGGCGCCAAATTTTAATCAAAGTTATACTGACGCTTCATTTTCTGGATTAGCTTGCGTGCTTATATAAATGGGTGTTGTACAAGTTTACTTCACTCTGATCGAAGACCACAACAATAACAAGTTAACAAGAGCATTTTTTCTTTTACCTGTCTATTCTGCTCCTCTCCCTCGTCATAGAGCCAGTTTTCAAGCGAGTCTAGTGTGGCGACGAGCCTGCTCCGTTGGTCCGCAGCTACGAACTCGTGCAGGGCTTCGCCCTCGGACAGTTTCCCTCGGAGTTCGTACACATATTCCTCCAGGGCGTTGCGAGCGTCCGCGCGCTCTTTCTCCTGTCGATCTTGCGCTTGCATCTTACCCTAAAATAATGTCATTTTTAGAAATATAAAATAAAAATCGACTTCTATGCCATCCTAATAATATTATAAATGCGAAAGTTTGTGAGGATGGATAGATGTTTAACTTCTCTTTCACGCCAAAACTACTGAACCGATTGGGCTGAAATTCGTTATGCAGATAGTATAGACTAATAATCTTATATAAATAAAAATCTTGTGTCATGATGTTTGTCCCGAATAAACTCCAAAACTACTGAACCGATTTCAATCAAATTTCACATATACCCGTATTTTGGTCTAACTTACTGGATAGGATAGTTATCATCTCAATTATTCGCTTATGTCGTCAATGTAAACGAATAAAATGTATCAATTAATTGTTTCTTAAGCAAGTGTTTATCTACTGTTTATGAATTCTCATAGATGGCGGTGTACGTTGACTCATCGATAAAATTCTTCAATATTGTTTGACATCTAGGTTGCAAATACACCCAATAGATGGCGCTGTGTTCTGTTTCTTAGAATATAAATTCTATTACTTTATTTCACGTAATATTTATTTATGCTCACGATATAACCGTATTATTTTAATGGTTTGTGACTGATATTTTTATAATTATACTGCGTATGTTACAATATTATTACCATTCATAACAAAAAAAATTGTACTATTTTTGTTAGAGAATTATTAAAGTCTTGGCGCCAAATTTTAATCAAAGTTTCAAGATCTGGCCATCAAATTCTATCGAGTCGCCATCTCTGGTTTGAATGTCCAAAGCTTTGGTATCTCATTCGTTCTCGAGACCTCCTCTGAGCGTAAACAAAGCTCCCTCTCGAACCATCGAGACCCACTATTTCGAACAATCGATCAATCGATTCTTCTCGAAGCATGCGAACTTGAACGTTCGGGAAATTCAAGGTTCAGGTATAAATACTGGCGCCGAGTGTCACCGCAGTTCAGTTCCTTTTTAAACGAGTGAATTAATACTAGGTATCTCCCGGAAAGTGATAGTCTCAGTAAAATGTCCACGCATTTTGAACAAGAATATGAATTTTTCAATTGAGTACTTCAGTTTTACCTATTTTAAATTTAGGTAATTCGATTTTACCGGAAGGGTTTTATTTCCTCAGTTGCGATTAGAGAAATAAAATATGGCGGTACGAAGTTCGCCGGGTCAGCTAGTATTAGTATAGATTTATATGGCAAAACAACGTTTACCGGGTCACCTAATAGGTACATTATAATTTTGTATTAATGATGGGGTTTAGAGGAGAATAATTAATTTTCAACAATTTAAAATTTTTAGAAATTCGAGAGCTTTTTCTTGTCATAATCATATATAATAATTAATATTTATTTATTAGGTAGTTATGTAGTCCGTAGTAATTGGCATTTGTATGTGGCAACTCTTAAATATAATTCTAGAAAATTCGGGTACCCAACGGAGGCGCTATGCGGAATCTCTAGCGGTTTGAGCGATCATTGCAGAAAGATTGAGTGATTGTCAAGCAGAAGCAACGTGTTTCTGTATTTCGTGCGTTTCTAGAAAGTGTGTCCGTGTTATTACAGTTTCAGTGCAGTTTTGAAGAAGATTTATCTTTACAATGGCTGCTATGTCCGTCATTGGTATTGATTTCGGCAATGAATCATGTTATATCGCTGTTGCAAAAGCAGGTGGCATCGAAACTATAGCGAATGACTACAGTCTTCGTGGTACACCGTAAGTAAAATATTTTAATAAAACGGCATTACACTAAAAATGCATTATTTTATGATACTACATGTCGTCACTTGAAAAGAAAATTCAGCGTTCAGTCATGCCGACCTTCCTTACTATCTGCTTGTCATGATCGGCTCCGTATTTGGAATTTTATAAAGCAACATGCCATTTATTACTCGAACGACTTGTAACCTTGTTTGTACACTAATAAACATATAATACGCACATGTTACTGATTTTTGTAACGATTAACGCTTTTGGGACACCTTTGACACATAATATTCATCATAAAGTTAAGTTCAGTTATGAATCAGCTTATTATTACAAAAGCAAAAAAAAATCCACAATTACCACTAATTGCAAAACATACATCTTGTGTTCTTTAAGTGTTGGATGTATGGCAAAACGAGCCACGCCATTTCTTGGTTGTAGATCTGGCTAATAATTTCCTTATAATAGAACTATGTATCACTTATCTGACATATCTTAATAATAATAAATATATATTTCAGACACATGATAAGCATACAAATTACATGTTTTTTCCCAAGGGGTAGGCAGAGGTGGACTCATACTCCTACATATAATCCACAGTCAGTGTTAAATTACACACAGTTACATTGCCAAATAAACAACCAAAAACATGTTGTATTTTCAGATCATGTGTGGCCTTCTCTCAAAAGAACAGAATACTAGGTGTAGCCGCTAAGAACCAGATAGTTACAAATTTAAAGAACACTGTGTTCGGTTTCAAAAGACTTCTAGGTAGAAAATTCTCAGATCCCTTTATCCAGAAAGAGCTTAAACATTTGTCATACAAAGTGGAACCTAGAGCAGATGGTGGCATTGGAATCAGAGTCAACTATCTTGGGGAGGACAATGTTTATTCTCCTGAACAGGTAATGCTATAAACTCCTAATGACTAAGTTTTTTTATGTGCTTATAAATTGAGACCTATGTCAAATTTCAACCAAAACAAAAGAAAACTTAAGGCTTTACAAGGGTAAATTTATTGGATTTACTTTAAACACACACACTTACACTTTAAAGTATAAACTAGAAATTGAATAGCTATTTATTGTTGGTAACTTGAGAATAGTGTTTCTAAGAAACAGCAAAGGGAACTTCAAGAGATTCATTTTTCTATGAGATTTTACTGTGATACTGAAATGAAGAAAACAAGAACCTAATATTGGTCAGGTAGTAGACTGAAAGTTCGATAGTAGGTGTGAAACAAAAATCCATATATTTGTGTTTACAATAATTGTCAGAAGTGGAATATGAAATTAACCTTTAGCGCCAAAGAATTGGGAAACACTTCATCAGTAATATATTTAGTCTCGTTTAATAGGGAATGAGCAAAATGCCGGCAACATTTTCAGGCTCATCAACAAATTCAGGCAACACACACATACAAGCTTCAAGATAATTCCTAATATTAAAACTGTAAATTAAGCAATGAATGACTGAACAGTTGGCTCAGCCGGTAGTGGACCTCCGACCTTCTGAGCCGCAAGTCTTGGGTTCAATCCCCAGGCAGGTTAAACATTTGTGTGCATAAGCATGTCTGTTTGATCTGTGTTTGGGTATTTTAAGCGTTTATAAGTATGTAAATCAGTTTTCTAGTTACCATTGCAAAGGCTTTGCTTAATTTGGGACCAGATGACAGTGTGTGGAAGTTGTCCCATATTATATTATTATTATACCTAGTTCTGAATGTATTTAAATAATTGAAATCATTATCATAAAACCACATGTTTTCCTGTACACAGATAACAGCCATGCTGTTCACAAAGCTGAAGGAGAGTGCTGTCATAGAATTGCAGACTCCTATCAATGATTGTGTCATCTCAGTACCCAGCTACTTCACCAATGCTGAAAGGAAGGCCTTGCTTGATGCTGCTGCTATTTCAGGTAATTTGAGCCCAAAGACCACTTAGCCTTTAGATGAGGTGACATAAATAGGGGGGTGTCACTCCGCAGATTAGGTATGGAATGGCCAATGATTACATATTTAGATATATTAACCTATTTATGTATATCTGCGAGTGGGAACCCTCAGCCTTGACGCCAAACCAGTTTCAAGGTTATTAACACTTAAAAATAGCAAACACATTGATAAATATTTACAACATTAGAACTTAACTAGAATAAAACTTAAATAAAAATGAAATTAATGTGTTTAAAATGTGAATGGTCCAGTCGGTAAAAGTCGACTGCAGGCATAATTAAAAAAAAAATTACTAATTAATATATTCTAATCCTATTTATAATAAATCTGTTTTAACTTGTTAATTTTTTCCCAGGTCTGAATGTGCTTCGCCTAATGAATGAGACGACAGCAACTGCTCTAGCATATGGTATTTATAAACAGGACTTGCCCGCTCCTGAAGAAAAGCCAAGAAATGTTGTCTTTGTTGACTTTGGACACAGCTCACTTCAAGTTTGTACAACTTGTAACTATATTAGTGCCCTGTTCCGCTGTTTCACATGCTGAAAAATATCATAATATTATGTCCTACTTGTTGTTACCCGCGACTTTGTCCACATGGAATTTAAAGATTTAATTTTTTATATGGAACCCTTTTGAAATTGGTCAAGCCAATGAGTCTGATTCAAAAAGTTTTTAATTATTTTTAAATGGAACCGTAAACATTTTTCTAAAGTAAAGCCTATATTAAGCCCAGGAACATCAGCTATCTGACAGTGAAAGGCCCATTAAAATCGATCCAGCCATTTCGGAGGTTAGTGGCAAAAAACAGACAAAAGTTGACAGACAAAGTTATATATTTGTTTACAAAGTAATGCTTATGATTACAGCCCATCAAATCTAATAAGTAGCATTTGACATTTGTCTCTTCTAGCAATTTTCAAGCCGAAATAACTTTGCATAGGCGTAACTCACAATTTCAATCAAGTTCATGAATTTTATCAAAGATGTACAAAATTCTTAATCACTAAATTTATCTCTAAAACAAGACAAAATATGACTGTCAAACATACTTCTTAGATTTGTTCATTAAATTCTTAGTACTGATTAACTTATTGATCGACAATGGGCGGCCTTATCGCTTTACGCTACCTCTTGCAAGCTTTTGTATGGATAGAGTCATGATGGGAAGAGTAGGGGTATAAATTGGGTTCAAATTATTATAGAAATATCTTACATATTCACTAGACTAATATTAATATTTCACAATAATACTAAAATTTAATACATAGTATCTTGGTTATAAGTATCTTATTTACTTTACTATGCATATAGTAAAAACCAATCAAATCAAAATAATTTATTTAGACCACAAAAGTTTTGCACACAATAATTTTAATATTACAGACACTTCAATTTTATTTATTAGACATATTGGTTTTTGTCAGAAAGGATAATAAAATAAATAAATAATTTATGAGGCCCGTTTATACACAGCAACAATACTCATCGTGGCTGGTTATTGTTGGTTTGGTCTTATAAATATAACAAAACTAGCATAGTATCTGCGAGTTTTCCTGTCGGAAATTCCTTCCTTGTTTCTTGACTACGTCGTAAAGGAAACCTATGTGCAAAACTGCTTTTTAGGTATAAGGGTTAGCGCTGACCATTGTTGTGTGAGTGCCAGGTCTTTGATTTTTATTATAAAGAGATGAAAGTTATATCCATGGCAGGTCAATATCTAAAAGAAGCCTTTCTGTGTATGCTTTGTCTTCTTCAGCATGCCTCAAGGCTATTTCTTTTGTAGGTGGCAGCTTGTGCATTCAACAAGGGTAAACTGCGAGTGTTGGCCACTTCCACTGACGCTCAATGTGGCGGCCGTGACTTAGACATGGCCTTGGCTGATTACTTCACCCAGGACTTCATTACTAGGATGAAGTTGGATGCCAGGAAAAATCAAAGGTATTGTTTGACTTTAATTATAAAAAAATTACAAGAAGAAAATTCTGTGGCTTACTGACTGCTTCAACTGACACGTTATACTTTTAGGTCCTGGCTGTTTGTTAAGTTATGTAGGGGGTGGTTAAGTCATGTCAGAGGCCTTGTAGGAATCTTGGTGACCTTAAACTAACAATTTGTGTTGTCCATATAACCTCTATGACTTGACTCGAGCAGTTGGGTAAACTCGTTCTGAAAGTATAAATTAAAACTATTATTATAATTTGTGAAGATGAAAGTTGTGACCGCTAATTTGCAGTGATATGGTTGTTTGAAAGAGATCGCTCTGAGCCATAAGGCCGCCTAAGAAATGCTCTCTAGATTTTATTTTGATTGTTTTCTGTTACTACAATTAGTATCAATAAAGAGTTATCTAAGTAAATCACTCATTGTTGTTAGGACATTACTTAAAATGCGACTAATTTAAATAATCAAAAGATTTTTCCTCAAGGTGGTAAATACTACAGTGAGGAACTAATGAGTCGGAGCCTCAAACAACACCAGCAATCACAAAGAATCCGCTTATAATTAGAAACTGATTGCGGATCCCAATAAAACAAAAAATACACAGAAATTATAATTTATTGTATTTTAGGTCGTTCCTCCGCCTCTTACAAGAGGTAGAAAAGCTGAAGAAGCAAATGTCAGCGAACAGCACCCGGCTTCCGCTCAACATTGAATGTTTCATGGATAACCGTGACGTCTCCAGCGAACTACAACGCTCACAGATGGAGCAAATATGTACAGAGACATTCAACAGGATTGAGAGAACTCTTAGGGGAATCCTTCACAATGCTAGTGAGTTCATTTTCTTGATTTTATAAAGCCTTGTTTCCGCCGAAGCGTTAGGCAGAGGATCCATTCCCATACTTCGTCAGTTGTTTTAACTCCCATGTTACATTTATTTTTTCATTCATATACATCAAATGAACAATCAAATAGATTTTTAAATCATGTTTGTTTTGTTTGAAATAGCTTCTAGCAATTTCGCTAGAAGTACCTCGCTTTGGCTGATTGTTCCATTAGGTTAATGCCACAGCAATAGACAAGGATTGCAGAAAAAAATATGCTTATGATAGGAGAGCCGAATAGGTGATTTCTGGAGCGCGTCAGAATAACATGATGATTTGAATCATATCATATACTAATAATAACATAAAGGGATATCTGGCACCCTGTTGAGTACCTCTATCAAGTCATAGCCCTCCATCACACCCCGGACACTACCCAATTCCCATACAAAAGCTGTGCTATAAATATCTACTACACACGCGCAAGAGCGTGCGTGAGGTGTGTTCCGAGCTCACGGGGGCTCGTCGAGAGCTCAATCTCGCTCGCGGGGTGAGGAAGGCCTGATTGGTGGGCTATCCTATACATGTATTATTATCTGTTCTGTGCCTCCATGTAGGGCGCTACATGCTCCCTTTATTTTTTCTAGTAACTTCAAATATGGCGTTGTGGGCTCCCCTACTATAAGTTGCCAAGAGAGCTGCTAAAACACTAACCTCAGGCTTCAAATGACCAATGTACTTTCTTCCTACTAAATTCATAACACACTTCTCATACTATTAGTGTTACTTATCCCACTGTTTCCATTAGCTTTCTGAATTCTCCCTAATATTTTCAGAACTGAGACCTGAAGACATCCATTCAGTTGAGATAGTCGGAGGATCCACTAGAATTCCCGCAGTCAAAGCTTTGATTGAACAAGTGTTCGGCAAAAATGCTTCTACCACTCTTAATCAGGTAATACTTCATTCGAATTTTGTGTATCTATTAATGTAATATTACTTACAATCATTATCCATCGAAATCTATGTTATTTTGACCCGTACTTCTACTTCACTTTCGTAAAATGTAATTACTATACCTGCTGAAATAGTTTGGTGTAAAGAGTTAATTACACGCATACAGTGGCAAATTAAGAAAAAGTGCTGTAGTTTTGTTGTCTTTTCAACAAACTTCTAAAAAGGAGATTTTCTTTTCAACTTTATGTTGTTTTTCGTGTGTTTGTTATGTGTCGAAGTAAACCAATTATTATGAATTGATTTTGAGAAAAAATGTATTACCTATCTAAATGTTGATACAAATATAATAGTACTAGCTGCTACCTGCGGCTTTCCCCGCGTGGTCAAACGTGGTCTTCCCGTTGAAATGAGATGTTTACCGCGGTAAAAAGAAATCCATGTCGCTCTCGAGCCTCCTAACTACACACTTTGTGTTTGTTTGTTCTTTCACGTCTGTAGATCTCTACACACGTGAAAGAACAAACAAACACACTCACACACATCATTAACGGGCTATGCCCAGCGGGTTCACCCGCATTGTCCTCGTTCCCGTGGGAATATCGGGAAGAAAAGTACCCCATGTGTTATTCCAGGGGCTAAGCTACATACCAAATTTCAGCCTAATCGGTTCAGTAGTTTTGGCGTGAAAGAGTAACAAACATCCATCCATCCATCCATCCTCACAAACTTACGCATTTATAATATTAGTAGGATATTGTATGGATATGGATAGTATCGATAATACAGAACCTATGTACTAGCAATCCAATTACCTTAAAAGCAATCTTGAATATTTAATCAATGCTTCTGGAATCTACGCCTCGTCGGGGTCAAATAGCGCAGATCAATAATATTAGTAGCTACTCACTTAAATGCTATTAAGGCAACAATAGTTAGGGCAAGCCCATTTAGAGTTTTTATTACTGTCATGGATAACACTTTATCATGCGGCTTTGTTGACACGGTAAACACAGTATTATGTGGATACTGATTATATTGTTTGTATTATGAATATTTCATGCTATAAAAATCGACATATAATCCTGCAATATAAAAGTAAAAAGTACATACCTACAACTGATGAGCATGTATGAAGATTGTCATTAAAGTATAAGATGCGAAAGCTGTATGTCAGGATCGTAGCAAGTGTAGAGCAATAGTCTGTCTACCGCAACGGGAACAAAGCGTGACTATCTATCTATCTATGTTCAGGACGAGGCGGTGTCCCGTGGTTGCGCTCTGCAATGTGCTATGCTGAGTCCTGCGGTGCGCGTGAGAGAGTTCAGCGTGACCGATGTGCAGCCCTACGCCGTGCGGCTCGCATGGGACGCTTCGCGTGGGGAGGACGGCGATATGGAGGTAAATCATTTTTTTTATGATAGGGAGTGACAAGACGAGCAAATCAGGTGCCTGATGATAAGCATCATGATTGCCCATATCAGACACAGTGCCACCCAGTGTTTTCAAATACAAAATTCTGCGCGGTACTGCACTGCGCCTGTAACCCTGAAATATTAGTCGTTGAATCTCGTAATGCCCAGTAATTTCGCTGGTAACATTACCCTTCAGACTGGAACACAGTAATGTTTGCACATTACTGCTTGGCGGATGAATAATGTACATGTCATTCAAATCAAAATTTAAATCTTTGTTAAGGGCATCCCACAGTTTTATCCACTGAAAAGTATCTTAGATTATCCTAGGATCTATGCCTGGCCCAGTAAAGCTCATAAAATGTGGTATTTCGTTTAGATGATACCATGCTTCAGAAGCCACATAAAGCGGTTGGTCCCGGCTTCGTCACAGAAGATAGTCAATTGGTCATAATATTCAATTGATTGATGTCATGTTACACTTAAATTTACCACAGGCATGAAGATGTAGTATGTAGATGTATGCATAATGCGTTCAGCGTAATATTATGAAATACACACATTAAAATTTGAAGCTAATGAACAAATACTGCTTCTAAAACGCCTTCCTAAACTCGTATTTAATTAAACAGGTGTTCCCGCCGTTCCACGCTGCGCCCTTCTCGAAGATGCTCACTTTCTACAGGAAAGAGCCATTCTCTGTCAGGGCCTACTACTCTGATCAAGTTCCATATCCGGACACATTAATTGGTGAGAACAAAGTGTGCTAGAAACACAGACAAATCAACCTCAAAGACGACGCTTTGGAGGGTTGTGCAGTGACACTACATAACAGCCGGCTCAGCTCCTTGTTGTTTCCCTTTGGTTTTAATGATTGCACATGTTATAAACTATGACATGTTCGAAGTCAAACGTTCCAATAAAAACAAACCAACCTCTCCCCGCACACCGCCTCATATTGGTGATTTTGCTTTCATACCAATATTCATGAAAGCGTGGATTTTAGATGAATTGTCTGTGGCTATAAATCATGCCCCCTCATCGATGCTCGAGTATTATAACGCGTAACATAACACAGGTCAATGGAACATCAGAGACGTCCAGCCGACTCCCGAGGGCGAGTCGCAAAAAGTCAAACTGAAAGTGAGAGTAAACATTCACGGCATAATAACCGTAGCGTCCGCATCTCTGGTCGAAAAGAAACAGGACTCTCAAAATGATAACAATGAGGTGGAAAATGCCAACGAGAGTCAAGGGAACGATGTGCCGATGGACACAAACGGTTCGCAAGAACAAAACGGTCAAGACAACCAAGAGGTGAGAGACGACGATATGAAAGAGCCGCAACAAAAACAATCGTGGACACAGAAAGTAGGCCAGTGGTTCTCAGGGGTACGTGTCGGTAGCGCGTGTGTCCATATCAGTCATGTCTGTTGCCAGTCTATTCCTTTTACATTTATTTATAAATCTGGCCAGTATTAAGAGCGAACGTGGCCTTTTAGGAATTTAACATAATCCTATGAAAAATTTACCAAATCGATGATTTGTTTTCCCCTGTTTCCTCCAAATATAGTAAACCAAACGATACATTTTATATGCTGATATTATGAAGATGAAGTAAATTTTAGTCTTCTCTTTCATTTTAGTTTCTCTTGTAAACTTTCGATTTTTTCCTAGTGAACTTCTAAAGATCCCAGTTTTACTCGCGTGATTGGACGTTCACTACAAAAAAATAAGAGTTTATAAAAGAAAATAAATTAATATGGACATAGTTAACTTCATCTTCAAAAAATCATGGTGTAAATATATCAAATAAGTTCACTATATTCGGAGGAAACAGGGGAATACAAAACATCAATTTCGTAAGTTTTTCATAGAATTGTGTCAATTTGCTAAGCGGTCCCCCTTTCCTGTAAACGCTTGAACATTTTTGTGGTTTGAATAGACCGAATCCGAGCTCTTTAGATTTCGAACGTGTGGGCTTGCTTGGCACGTGTTTTTTGACAATCTTAATCGTATTGAATTCGTGCGTTATCTGTCGGCATATAGAATTTGACACAACGACGCGACGATCCGAATTCAATATCATTGCGATCATGAACCTAGAAAACGGCGGACGGACTATTAAAGGCTCGTACGGACTACAGCCGCAACAGGCCGCACTGCATCGCATAACGAAAATTCGTCTACATCACTTTCGTACATTTTATATGAACTATCGCACACTACAGCGGGCCGCATCGCCCGTCCGTCTGTAGTGTGCGATAGTTCATATAAAATGTAGGAATGATGTTAGCGGATTTTTATTTTGGCCCGGCCCGCCTTAATGTGCGCGAGCCTTTATAAAACAAAAATTTAAGCACCATAGTAAGCTAGCTCGCTAATACAAATATGACGGCACGTACACATCTCCTGGCTTTTTTCGCATGAACTAGTATTGTTTCTATGGTGTGTGCCTGCGTGCGTGATTAGCGAGCTGACTATAATGCTTCACTTTTTGTTTTATAAGACTCCGTCCGCCTTTTATTCTAAGTTCATGATTGCAGTTATCAAAAAATTCGTGCTAGACCTACGAGTTGTAAGGAATTACTGCTCACCAGATTTCGTTTGGTTGGTCTATCGTTTTTCAATGTACTTATTATAAAAAATGACCCTTATAATATAATAATGTGGACGCTAATTCTTTCAATAACTTTCTCTTGAATTTGGAACTTTTTTCAAAATTTTGTCATAGTTTTGAGGCAACAGACATGACGTCGTGTTTCATCCTCCCCATCCTTGATCGAGGTCCCATTTGCACAGCTTGTCTCTTCACAAGGCTTGTATGACTACCGCCTTTGAAACATTGGTTTGACTTGTGTTTGTGTTACTGTCTCTGTGTCCACGCATGTTTTTGTCGTATTTCGACGACAATGTTTATTTCTCGCTACTTTTTTGTTTGCAGCTGTAGATTAGTAGTATTTAAGAGTTTTATGGAAGAGATGTAGGTGCAAATGGGTCACCGCCCTTCTTGGATATCAGTCGCTTATTCCTTCATATCTATTCAAATATCAGATGTCCAAGTAGAGGCGGTGGTGGGGAGACTTTTTGCCTAAAAGTCGTGAACCGTTTGCTGTTATTTCAGGACAATTCTGACGACAAAAAGGACAAGTCGAAGGATAAAAAGAAGGTTGCAGTAAAGACTATCGAATTGCCAATAGATGCGCAAACACATGGATATTCCCAGCACGATCTCAACGCTTATATGGAAGCTGAGGTACTTCATTTTATCATTATATTTTACTTACGTAGGGTTGTCATCAGTACACGTTTCCTAAGATCCAAGGGAAAAGATAAAAAGGTTGATGTCACGGAGCTCAGAGATCGCGCTATAACATATTTATCTTGTGTTGGTTTTTTGAGCGAAGAAATGGAATCCTTATAGCCGACGGCGCTGGTTAGGTTATTCTCTAATGGAGTTTGTTTTAATATAATTCAAAACAAGTGGAAGTTCACAATTGTAATATCGTTTGTTACGCCAATTATTTTTTGTTTGGTAGGTCATTTTGGTATGTGCCATATAAATTTTAAGAATTTAATTTACCACTCCCTAAAATAGCAACAAAAAAATACACAGGGTAAAAAGTTTTACATTATCTGAGGTACTTGCTGTGCCACGCGGTTTCACCCGCGTTGTGATCGTTCTCGTGGGAAAATCGGGATAAAAAATATGTGTTTATTATATTATGTTATTAATAGTCTATACTATCTGCATAACGAATTTCAGCCCAATCGGTTCAGTAGTTTTGGCGTGAAAGAGAAATTAAACATCTATCCATCCTCACAAACTTTCGCATTTATAATATTATTAGGATGGCATAGAAGTCGATTTTTGTTTTATATTTCTAAAAATGACATTATTTTAGGGTAAGATGCAAGCGCAAGATCGACAGGAGAAAGAGCGCGCGGACGCTCGCAACGCCCTGGAGGAATATGTGTACGAACTCCGAGGGAAACTGTCCGAGGGCGAAGCCCTGCACGAGTTCGTAGCCGCAGACCAACGGAGCAGGCTCGTCGCCACACTAGACTCGCTTGAAAACTGGCTCTATGACGAGGGAGAGGAGCAGAATAGACAGGTAAAAGAAAAAATGCTCTTGTTAACTTGTTATTGTTGTGGTCTTCGACCAGAGTGAAGTAAACTTGTACAACACCCATTTATATAAGCACGCAAGCTAATCCAGAAAATGAAGCGTCAGTATCTAGACACAGTCCGACAAGTTCGCGAACAAACACAATTAGGGATACACAAAATTAGAGAACCCAATCAAATGAAGACCAAACCTACGCCGGTTTTGTCTTTTATAAATTCTCGAATTTTTGGTGTCGATAACTCCATCAGAATTGCAAAATCCATTGGAATAAAAATTGTCATGGTAGAGGGGGACGTAAGCTTGACAACTCCCGTCATGAATGCTCTCAGCATGGTAGTACTTGATGCTTGGTACTTTTCTTGATTTCCAACAAAGCATCTAATACTATTGAAAAACTTACTTACCGATATAATTCCTTCTTTACAGGTGTATTGTGACAAACTGACAGAACTAAAGACAGAAGGCGAGCCGATCAAACAACGTCGCCTAGAGTTCGAGATACGTCCCGGCGCGTTGGATGACTACGCAATAGCTATACAGCTTGTTAATAAGGCTGTTGATCAGTTCAAGTGAGTTCATTCCTCATATTGTCAATCATTATCATCTCAGCCGTAGGAGTTCCACTGCTGAACATATGCATCCCCTAAATATAACATTCTTATCCGGCTTGTAAGCGGCTTGCATCCTACGTAGTTTAATAGTGGTAGGGCTTGTTTGCAGGGGGTAATGTTTCCATATTAGTAACTGGCAAAGTTGTGGTACTTCCCCAGGCGGCCTCCTGCTAAAAGGCCTACCAATACAACTACTTATGTGCTTCATTGACTTACAAGTGTCATTTTAGGACCAAATTGAATAAAACAAAGACTGTGACTCTAGCTATAAGATACATAAACAGCCAAAATATGGGCTCATTTCCACTTCTAAGACACATAATTTACTGAAGAATAACTCACTTTAAAAAGAGTTTCATCAGCTATTGAAAAACCTCTATCCAGTTGTCCTTCCAAAGAGTTAATAGTCTTAGGACCAAATTACATACATACATACAGTCAAGCCTTGTTCCCATTGGGGTAGGCAGGGACTATTTCCCTCCACTTGCTACGATCCTGACATACAAAGGATTTTTATATAAATTTAGTGATAATTGTACATAAATAAAATTCATTTCATGGTTTTATGGGGAAGGTTATTGAAATTGTGTGAGTTTCGCCTCTGTAAAGTTGTTTCGGCTTGGAAATTGCTTGAAAAGATGAAACTTCGAACGGTACGCCTCAGATTGGATGACTGTAGTATCAATGGTGGATTTTCCCCCTGGATTTGGAACAGACTACTGGGCTTCTGCTATAAATCTTACTTATTATATAACTTGTACTAGCCTAAGATTAACTGTAAGAAGCTGTAATTTATCTTTGTTATGTTCTATGTAAAGTGTTAAGGTGTTTTATGTATCTATATAACTTTTCAGGGCTGGCGATGCTAAATACGCGCACCTGAACGAGGCCGATATACAGAAAGTGGTTGAAGCGTCAAAGAACGCCCTCAACTGGCTGGAGACCGCTCGCGGTGCCCTCGCACACTCACCGAGACACCTGCCGCCGCCACACACCGCCATGCAAATCAAGCAGGAGAGACAGGTAACACTTAAAAATAACGATAAAAGATAAAAAACTTTTTATTGAAAGTAAAATATATGAAATAAAACACATTTGAAAACATTACTATAACAATATTTTATTCTACTGGCAATTGGGAGGGGCTCAGCTTTGTGCTGCATAGGGGGCCCTGCGCAGCGCTCGTTTTCACCCTATCCTATACTCGAACAGGTGTTCGTCGAAAAAAATAATTCTACAGTGGGGTTATTTTACAAAAAGTTACAAAGGAAACGGACTCGTAAACATGAAGCTGGGCCAAGAAAATCTTACTGTCTATCCTATATTGCCGGGAAGAGAATGTTATTCGCAATAAAATTACCAAACATAGTATCCATATTATTATCGCCGTTTAATTTATAAATTTAAATAAAGCGAGGTTAGGTACTAAGAATTTTTAATGCATAATTTATGCATATTTGAGAATCTTATTATTAGGCCTATCAAATAAAATCAAAATTATAATATAAGGATGTGGCCCAGAAACCAATATGTTAAAACATGGTCCCATTATTTCAGAACTTCGAGAGCACGGTGAACCCTATCCTCAACAAACCCAAGCCTAAAGAGAAGACCCCGCCGCCCGCCAACCAGACCGCCGGCGATGGACAAGAGAAGGCACCCGAACAGCCCCAGGAACAAATGGATGTGGAGTGAAATTCCAACCGCGGCTTTTCATCGTAACACTTAATAATACCTACATTTCTTTACCATGACGTCTATAAAGGTACTAAAAAGTAAACACTAACGAAGAAATAATATATTATCTTCTATCAATGTCATTGGTTCCTCAAAGTTTGTATGGAAAATGATGTCATTGGAACCACCTTAAAACTGCCGTCTTTCAACTTTTCTATAGAAAACAATGATAATGTGCAATGTGTAGTAATACTTTGAGGTACTACTCATCGAACTGAACAAATTGCAAGATTAGCAAATAGAAATTTGCCGATCAGATGATCCATTTTATATGGGAATATTCTTTTTCAAGTATTTTGCAATTATTTCTTTTACAAAATTTTACAGTCTTAGTGTGTCACAGAAAATTGTATTACTTGCACTTACAGCACCTACTCTCAAGTAGTGTATTTTTATGCTATAATTCTTACTTTAAAGTAAGGTCTGGAGTGTTTATGCATAATATTATTGGATTTATTGCAATAAATTGTGTGGCATCCTTTGAGATGAGGCTGTAACATTTCATCTCTTTACAACAATAAATTGCTAAAATAAAACTACCGTAAATAAAAAGCTAAAAGATACAGCACCAGTCCGGCTAAGCGTAAAATATGTACGTATTATTTAAGTCTTACGATTAAAATCTTAGGATTTAATATCTATTGTAAACTTTCTGTTAAATTATAGTGATATTTATTTATATTCACAAGAATGACCAATACTTTGTTGCTCGCGTTTACTTTCGAAGCGTAGCGTAATCGTGTTTTAAACATAATTGGCTTAGTCTCTTTTGCCACTTTGTACTGTACCAACTTTTTAAAACATGGAAGCAATAGGGCACTATTTTAGTAAAAAAAGGGAAATAACACAATTACGCTTACAATTACGCTACGTTTCGGAAGCGAAATCTCTTTTCAAGAGAATAAAAAAGCATTTCATGTTATACAAGTAACTCATAGTATTAATTTGATTTAAAGCATTTTGGTTACAATTTATTTACTACATTTTTTAGTTATTGCAATTTTTATACAGAATTCAATGTGATATAACTTAGTCGGGGAATAACCACTAGAAAATTAATGCTTATGAGTGTGCGATCCGTGCTCTCTCGCATACGATTTAAACTTAGGATATTTTAAGCTTCGAAATATTAAAATTGTGCAACTACATCACTAATCTAGTATCATTGACATGGAAACGAGTTTTATATGAAGAGTAAGGGACTCTCTCCACGAGCGAAAATATCGCGCTGAGTGATGAAACTCACGGCAATTTTGTCACCATGAAGATTATAAACTTTGAGCTCTCGGAAATTAGTCGTTATCGCTGCGCTACGCATATTATAAGTGTATACAATTAGTATACAATTTCTTAGAAAAAGTTGTAGTAATACTATGGATTTTATTATATGAAATAAATGAATAAATAATTAAGGGGTACATCTACCCGTCACCCTGAATAACTTCCAAAATAAATAATTTCGATATTCGCAAATAAATTCGACATCCCACACAAAATACATCAGCTGATCGAGACATTTAGTATGGGGAGAGAATATTTTTTTTGTGTAAATTAAATTATGTGGCAATGAAGGTAATAACGCCACTTTACACTCGCTCGTGAAGACGGCCCCTTACGTTGAAAAGTGCGTCAAAATTTTAAAAAGGCTTTCTATATCATTTTTTTGCCGGACAAATAATGATAAACGTAGGTAGGTAGAAATACATTATATGAAAACTAGCTGTGACCCGCGGTTTCACCCGCGTAGTCTTCGTTCCCGTGGGAATATCGGGATAAAAAGTACCCTATGTGTTATTCCAGGGTCTAAGCTACTTACGTACCAAATTTCAGCCCAATCGGTTCAGTAGTTTTGGCGTGAAAGAGTAACAAACATCCATACATACATCCATACTTACAAACTTTCGCCTTTATAATAGTATTAGGATTAGTCGTCGGACTTTACTGCATGGATTGGACTTGCATTTATCGTTACACTACGCATTATGAAATAGAATTTGGTTCCCGTGCAAGTGTGTATGTCATTATGATAAACTGGCAGGCAATGATTTTACTGATTTATAAGGGTGTTATCACACCAATCAATCAACGTCGATCTATAGTTTCTACCACACTATCGATCATGGATCGATGGTAGAATGGAAAAGTCGACTTCGGATAAATCAACGCTACTATAGAACACCCTGAGGCTAAGTTGTTTTACAGCCGGCGAATTTGCGATAGCCTATTTTACCGCCCAAGAAACGAAAAATAAATGCAGATGAATAAAAGATATAACAAGATCAGTTACATTTGAATAGTAAATTGAACTCGTGTCTTATGTACTACAAAATATGGTTCAAATTTGTATGAAGAAAACATAAACTCGTATGCGCCGATTCTCGGCATACAAAGATTGATAGCGACGTCAATCTTTGTATCTATAATTAATGGAGATTAAATTCAATAAATTATATTGTGACATTCTTAGTAGATTTGACTTTGTTGCGCTTTGGCAATTTTTTGTATGATTATTGAGAATGAGAAAATAGTCGATCGTTCATCGTCGGTTGTGGAACATTTTCAGTATTCCCCCTTAAATATACTTTCTTTTTGTGCCGTTTTTCTCTCGACTCTTATTATTGTTATAAATTCAATTAGAACATTCCCTGGGAAAGGATAAATTACGATATGCCTTCACACAAAACATTACGCGAATTGTAATATTATATTTATATTTATACGAATGTTTAATTAATGAAAAAGGGGTACTACACACCATAGCTGTCGTCCGGGCGACATAATGTGGATTTTATGTCGGCTGGGTTAGTAGAATGTAACTTTTCACACGGCCATGAGGATGATCTACGTGCAGCGTATTTATCCTGTGTGACGCCGATAGCACCCGTGATTAGTAGTATTTTTTTTTATATAAATTTCATTATAAGTTTTATGATAAATATAATTAAAATCGCTATTATTTTTATTTTACGGTCATGATTTATTTTGCCGTCGGAACGTGTTGGCAGTTAGATGTCTCTGGTGCGTAGAGCCCTTTATGATAAACAGTTTTTGACGGTTTATAATTTATTGACTAGCGTTTTATGTTATTGGCACTCTCACTACATAGCTTTGTTTTTTTATGAAATAGTCAATTTTTCCATGAAAGGAGAATAGGTAATTTGGCCTGTGTATATTGTCAAATAAAATGGTTTGACCGTTTTTATTTGTGCATTTTTGATGTTAAAGCTTAGTAAATGAAAATTACTAAACCAGGCTTTTCTTTTATTTCCGCCAGCCCCTGCACCATTCGTAAACTCGGAGTCTCAAATTTGATAAACTACAAAGCTTTTCTAATTTTTTGGGTTCCGTACCTCAAAAGAAACCCTTAGGCCTCTTGTACACGCACGGTTTACCGCCGTGAAAATCTACGGTTAATACGCCGCGTGTAGGCACGGTCGTCAGTGTTGTATGGATTACTATGAAAGCTTGTAGACGCGCACGGTGCCGCCAAGGCGCGGCGCCGCGGCCGTGTGCGCCGTGCGCATCTACAAGCTTTCATAGTAATCCATACAACACTGACGATCGTGCCTACACGCGGCGAATTAACCGTAGATTTTCACGGCGGTAAACCGTGCGTGTACAAGAGGCCTAAGGCCTCTTGTACACGGTTGTTCAACCGTACGGCGTGTTAGCCGTACGGTTGAAAAAACGTGCGAGCTTGTACATGGCACGGCAAAATCACCGGGCGAGACATTGGCCAGGTACGGGCTAGTAGCGTTTTTTTTTTCATCACCACTTAAATCTTCAAATGTGGGCTGTAAATGAATAAAAATATCTTTCCAGGAATCATATTTAAGCCGTTTATTTTTGATTGATAATTGATTGAATTTGGCGTTACTTTTCGGAACTCCATTGCAAACTCCTAGAACAAGAATATTTAGTTTTCAGTTCCGATTTTTAGTGTCAAAAACAACATGCACAGTGCACCGCCCTCCCGCCCACAAAATTGCATGCAAAGAGGAAATGCTATTAAGTATTATTGTTGTTAGTGACACCATTCATATATCGACACGTGTTTCGCGTCTACACGACGCATCATCAGGAAATAGACTCTGACTCCGCGGTAAGGGCGACAAATGTTAGTACGACGCCGTTCCTCGAGATGTTACCTCGCTGAACGCTGAACCCAGTCTATTTCCTGATGATGCGTCGTGTAGATGCGAAACACGTGTCGATATATGAATGGTTTCACTAACAACAATAATACTTAATAGAATTTCCTCTTTGCATGCAATTTTGCGGGCGGGAGGGCGGTGCACTGTGCATGTTGTTTTTGACACTAAAAATCGGAACTGAAGACTAAATATTCTTGTTCTAGGAGTTTCCGTTTATTTTTATAATCATCGACGGTCTTATCCCATATTATAGGCCTTTCTTGAATTAATGTAATTAATAGTTCTTGATTTATGCTCATTTTATAACAAAATCGGGAATCAGCGTATGTAAACCGTCACGAATCCGTGCAAACGTCCGGCGCCGTCGACACACTCCCATAGACTGCCATACAACACTGATGAAAATCACGCCGTGCGTAGACGCGGCGCGCCGAGGGGCAGTCACGGCGCACACGGCCGCGGCGCCGCGCCGTGGCGCCACCGTGCGCGTCTACAAGCTTTCATAGTAATCCATACAACACTGACGACCGTGCCTACACGCGGCGAATTAACCGTAGATTTTCACGGCGGTAAACCGTGCGTGTACAAGAGGCCTTATAGGATTACTTTGTTGTCTGTCTGTCTGACTGTCTATCCTTCTGTCAAGACCCTTTTTTTCCAGAACGCGTTAAGGTATCAAGTTGAAACTCCAAGGATATCCAAGACTAAATTTTTAGCTATTGTGGGTGTAAAGTAAGAGAATATCAACAGAAAAACATAGCTGGGTGTATAGGTTTCCTGGGAAATATTTTTCCCTTAGGTTAGGTTAGGTTTTCTCAAGTCCAAAACTACGAATATTAATGTATTATCGTAGGTCGCAATAAAGTTCGAGTTCTTTTTTTTTTTATTCGTTGTGAAACACATTTGCCGCCTTGGCAGGGGGTGTCAGCTTAGTTCCCGGCCAATGCCAACACGGCGAAGGAAATGTTAAAAAGAAACGGAGCTCTTAAAACGACAGAGAAAGCACTATTTACTGACCCTACTAAGGAAAATATAACATTTTAGTAGAATTCAAAATTATGGGAATTATTTAATTAATTCGGAAGATATAAATAATAAAGAATAAACACTTTTGAAATAAGTAATGAAATTATTTAATAATTTTATTACATATATTGTTCAAATTAGTTAAATCTAGACCTCAGATTCTTATGATTACTTGAATCAGCGTTAGAAGAATTTCTTTTTTGCCATCTGGCAACCGGATAATAGAAATGGCTGTTTTTATTCTGTGCTGTTTATTTTTTACGATTTTCACTTTTTAGTTGATTTGCACTTTGCACATCTTTAGTGGAAATAAGTTTTGTAAAGTTTCTCGTATTTTGTTATATTGTGCTATAGAAAGTTTTGTTCTTGTGCTAACGAGATCATAGACTCTATTATTGCGATTGTGCGAAAAAGACGCCTAGGTTAGGCAAAGTGTTAAATATCGGATTTTTCCGTGAGGGATTATCGCAATAACAACCTGGAGTCTAGAACTGTGCCCAGTAAATGGCAATAGTCTCGCCTTCTATTACATAGGACCAATAACATACTGGTGAAATGTGGGAGTATACTTAGTATGAGACTGAGTTCTGGGTACACCTCGGCCAACCCCTTCTAGAAAGATGTTGTGTAATATAAGATTTACCTTATTTTCATCTGAATAAAGACTACTTCTAATACCTGCTCTTATTTTTTACCCTTTGCGTATGTCATGAATAGATATAGAAGTAAATATAGACATATAATATTGGTAGGTACCTATAGCTAATGTTAGAAATATTAAATCTCCCGCGCTACTGAATAGTTCCAGTGCGAAGCGTTGGTAGCGTTAGCGTCGCTTCGTGTACGCAAATCTGAAGTACGTAGTGGGACTTCTTCTTGTATATGTGTTCTGTGCGCCTTGGACATACGTTTTATTTTGACATTCAGTAAAATAATATCGATTCAATAATAATTGAACAATCAATAACGATTTTTGTAAAAATATTTCCCTTGAGCGTGAAAGGGTTAAGTATACGCATTTATTTTTTATTTAATTTGTTGTTCCTAGTAACCAAATAAATACCTACTTGGAGGGTGATTTAAAGGAAACCAAAATTATTATTCATTGCCTACTACATATTTTATTTAATTATATATATTATTCCTTTCGTGGTTTGCATTTCGGTTCACCCTCATTCGGATCAACTTCATTGTCGAAATCTCTAGGATTCTTCCTGTTGTTAAGGTAGTGAGCTCTTTCAACGTATTGGTAGATTAAATAACCTCCCACAAATTCTGTAAAAAAAAAATGCTATATGTATACCTCTATATAGTAGGTACCTACTGCTGGAAGGAAATAAGATGGAAGGCATGCACAAGAGAGGAACGATTTTGTTACGGTTTTTTTCGTAATACTAAAAAATAAATCACAAAAAAAATATTCAGTTAATATAAATATTTTATGTATATAATAATATGCATGGCGATTTTTTTGGGTCTGTATATTGATTTTATTTTTTGTATAATAATATATGTTAAAATAATAAGAAATATTTTTGAAAATTACCTATGTAATAAAACCCATGAATCTTATTACGATTTCCATAGTCTTTTTCCCAAGTATACCGAGAATGTCCGTTTATTGACGTAAAATGTGGACGAATACAGACGAAAGGTGTCCATGTACTGATAAAGATGAGGAGGTAAGTATTTATAAATTTCATAATTTACACTGGTTTGTTTTTAGTCTAGTGAGTTTTGAGCAAAAGGTAGGTACAACAACTACAGTATAATACTATGTTGTTATTTGAGATACTTTCGTCGAAGCCAGGTAAAAATAGTAATACTTACGTGGAAGCCAGGTAAAAATAGTAGCAAAGGTTCTGGGGAGACAGTTTGGAAGCCCATGAGCTATAGCTCCAGCAAAAGGTTTTTGTTCATGAGACGACAATTTGTAGTACACTATTCCACGTATAAACGCTAGCTCGCCGAAATGCTTGCCCATATTGTTGTAAATATCTCGTAAATTTCACAAACAGAAAATATACGGAATTTTAAATAAACACAACAGTCATTGTCTTTATTTTTTGTACACATAAGTTTATATCATAGTAGGTATAAATAATATAAAATCCAATGAGTTTGTATATCTTTTTGTTAAATGATAAATGTTTAAAAGGTACGTTATGAGGCCATATTATACGAAATCTAGACGATATTCGGAAATCTCACGCACACATGCGGGAGCGCACGAACGCTGATGTGCGTGAGTCCGGAGTCCGGAGAAGTTCATGGCCAGTACAACTATTCAGCTATTTTAATATAAGTATTTAATATTTATACGTAGAGACTCTACGTTTAAATAAAATCACGAGAGTACACTTTTACTCATTAAAAGTACTCGTGATTTTATTTAAAAGATTTTTAATTGGTAAATTTTTTTTGATACATATTGGAATTTCATTTTCAGGAAATTGATTGATTTTGAACTAAAGTTTATTTTTGTAGTTTTAATTTTATGTTTATTTGATTCTAAGTAGCCGAAATCAATATATTTTCACTAAAAATTGAGTCAATTAAATATTTCTTTATTTTTTTTTTATTTCAGATTTATAAAACTAGTAAAAAGTGATCTATCTATTATTTATACGACTTTCACAACAATGCACTGTTAATTTTTTCATACCGGTAGCCGGTAAGACGTTAAAACGTCGGTTTTTACAAAACATTCGTTGGTTTGAGTTCGATTAATCAAAATTGAATTTAAAAAAATTAAAAAAGTACCTAGCTCACTTATTAGATCATAATTAAAATGATCTTTCATGCTATGCATTAAAAACTTTTAAAAATACAGTATTTTAACTGTAAAATTGTAACCGTGATTGTAAAGATACAGATGGAAAAGTATTCAAATATTTACAGGTTGTTCGGCAGAACGTTGAACATAATACGAAAATTGAAGGTAGGTAGATAGGGTCTATCGGTAGCTTCGGACGTTCTTTCGGCCTAGGTGAAAAACCGGCTATTCAGATCGCCTTCAGATGTCCGAAGGCTCAGTCATTCAAATTTGCGTCCGCGGACGTTTCCTTATTATTTAGGATTTAGGCAAAATATTATTCAAAATTTAGGCAAGGCCACTCCCAGATTACCTTTCTGATTCCTGTCTCAGTATTTAAAAAGTACTCTGTGTTCCTGTCGCGTCCGACTAACGCTTCCTCTTGTTCTGTGTCCGTAAGTTGCGAGTTGCGACTATATGTGTTCTGTGGTTGCGACTGTAGTTAGCACTTGTCACTTGTCGAAGAATGTTGGCGCTTGTCTGATCTGACATGCGGCTGACATCTGACGTCAAACATCCACTGGTGTTACCATTTGTGGCAGATTTGGCACTGAATGCTGATGATTAGATTTTTTTTTTTTTTTTTTTTTGCATGTTAGCAACACACGGCTTGTGTATTTTGCCACTAGTATGTAGTAAAAAGGAGGAAACATTTATCGCGAAAAAATAAATAAATCTAAGTTCGAATAAATTTGGAAAGGATTAAGGATCAGGAGAATAAGCATATTATAGTCATTAAATATAATTATATAAATATACAAACATAATATTTAAATTTTAATATCATTCATTATAATAAAATTAGCTAATAATTTATATATTGAAGATTTAGAGATGATAACAAAATATTTATGTTAGTCGGAAGTGGTATGTCCATGGATATCAATTGAGTATATAGCCAGGAATGGTCGTGATTGGGGCAGGAAAAGAAAATGTGATTCAAATCCCCGACGTCCAAGCCACATTGACAATATGCACTGTCTACAGATGATTAGATTAACTAGGCAGAATATGACCATATATATAAAAATACTCTATGATATTATATGGCCTATTTCACGGAAATCTATATTAAAATAAAAACAACAATATTATTCTTATTCTTCTCTTCGTCTTTTTAATTTCTTTATGAAATTGTTAACTGAGCTCTCAATCATCATGCCGTGTATTCATCATTTTATATAAGTACGCCCCTTAAGATTATGATTAGTAATTTAGTATTATGGTTTATTTTATTAACTTTTCATAATCTTTTTAACTGATCGAGATTTAAATCAATGTGTGTTGTATGTCTGCCACCTTTTACTCACATTGGCGTTTAATCTTATCTTATATATATAAAAATCTTGTGTCACGATGTTTGTCCCGAATAAACTCCAAAACTACTGAACCGATTTCAATCAAATTTCACATGTACCCGTATTTTGGTCTAACTTACTGGATAGGATAGTTATCATCTCAATTATTCGCTTATGTCCTGAATGTAAACGAATAAAATGTATCAATTAATTGTTTCTTACGCAAGTGTTTATTTACTGTTTAGTTTTATGAAGTTCTCATAGATAGCGGTGTACGTTGATTTATCGATAAAATTCTTCAATATTGTTTGACATCTAGGTTGCAAATACACCCAATAGATGGCGCTGTGTTCTGTTTCTTAGAATATAAATTCTATTACTTTATTTCACGTTATATTTATTTATGCTCACGATATAACCGTATTATTTTAATGCTTTGTGACTGATATTTTTATAATTATACTGCGTATGTTACAATATTATTACTATTAATAACAAAAAAAATTGTTCTATTTTTGTTAGAGAATTATTAAAGTCTTGGCGCCAAATTTTAATTAAAGTTTCAAGATCTGGCCATAAAATTCTATCGAGTCGCCATCTCTGGTTTGAATGTCCAAAGCTTTGGTATCTCATTCGTTCTCGAGACCTCCTCTGAGCGTAAACAAAGCTCCCTCTAGAACCATCGAGACCCACTATTTCGAACAATCGAATGAATCGAATGAATGAAAATTCGAAACATGCTTCGAGAAGAATCGAACAATCGATTCTTCTCGAAGCATGCGAACTAGAACGTTCGGGAAATTCAAGGTTCAGGTATAAATACTGGCGCCGAGTGTCACCGCAGTTCAGTCCCTTTTTAAACGAGTGAATTAATGCTAGGTATCTCCCGGAAAGTGATAGTCTCAGTAAAATCTCCACGCATTTTGAACAAGAATATGAATTTTTCAATTGAGTACTCCAGTTTTATTTTAAATTTAGGTAATTCGATTTTACCAGAAGGGTTTTATTTCCTCAGTTGCGATTAGAGAAATAAAATATGGCGGTACGAAGTTCGCCGGGTCAGCTAGTATATATATAAAAATCTTGTGTCACGATGTTTGTCCCGAATAAACTCCAAAACTACTGAACCGATTTCAATCAACATTCACATGTACCCGTATTTTGGTCTAACTTACTGGATAGGATAGTTATCATCTCAATTATTCGCTTATGTCGTGAATGTAAACGAATAAAATGTATCAATTAATTCATAGATAAAATTAATTGTTTCATAAGCAAGTGTTTATTTACTGTTTAGTTTTATGAAGTTCTCATAGATGGCGGTGTACGTTGATTCATCGATAAAATTCTTCAATATTGTTTGACATCTAGGTTGCAAATACACCCAATAGATGGCACTGTGTTCTGTTTCTTAGAATATAAATTCTATTACTTTATTTCACGTTATATTTATTTATGCTCACGATATAACCGAATTATTTTAATGGTTTGTGACTGATATTTTTATAATTATACTGCGTATTATGTTACAATATTATTACCATTAATAACAAAAAAAATTGTACTATTTTTGTTAGAGAATTATTAAAGTCTTGGCGCCAAATTTTAATCAAAGTTTCATGATCTGGCCATCAAATTCTATCGAGTCGCCATCTCTGGTTTGAATGTCCAAAAGCTTTGGTATCTCATTCGTTCTCGAGACCTCCTCTGAGCGTAAACAAAGCTCCCTCTCGAACAATCGAGACCCACTATTTCGAACAATCGATCAATCGATTCTTCTCGAAGCATGCGAACTAGAACGTTCGGGAAATTCAAGGTTCAGGTATAAATACTGGCGCCGAGTGTCACCGCAGTTCAGTTCCTTTTTAAACGAGTGAATTAATACTATCTCCCGGAAAGTGATAGTCTCAGTAAAATCTACACGCATTTTGAACAAGAATATGAATTTTTCAATTGAGCACTCCAGTTTTATTTTAAATTTAGGTAATTCGATTTTACCGGAAGGGTTTTATTTCCTCAGTTGCGATTATATGTGTTCTGTGGTTGCGATTAGAGAAATAAAATATGGCGGTACGAAGTTCGCCGGGTCAGCTAGTTTAATATATAATAGGTATTATGTGCATTTTTGTGTCTTCTGTGCGTGGTGAAAAGCAAAGTACGAGCGTTCGTACCGATCCGGCAGATTTTTGACCAGTGTGCAGCAAATTTACAAATGTTGGAGTGGTCACCCTACAAACGTCTTTGTTCTAGACGACGTCTCAGTATTATGTTGTGATGTCTCTCATTTCAGGTATACAATTCGGTTGCGGTTTTCTTCCAAATTAACCGGTCATTTTTTTTTCTTTATACCGATCAATATCCAGCGTTTGTTGGTCTCTCTATCCACGGCGACATTGGCAAATTTGTGCCCGCACAAGCCATTAAAAATAAGAAGTTGAAGTTGAAGTCCACAGAATACATATACAAGCTCAAGTCTCATGTAATCACAGAACACATAAACAAGCATGTAATGTAAAAAATATATTTACTACAAAATAACAATCTATTAAATAAACTAGGTATCTGAATAGTGAGAGCACAGTTCTAAGATAAAAAACGCGCCTTGTTAGCCCAAGGCCAAGGCCCAAGGACATTCTCGGTGTAAAATCGCGTCCTACTTACTACTATTATTTCAAGTTTCGTGTGTACGTACGACGTCGTAATTGCCTCATCGAACTTGACTCTCGACTCGTTAAAAACTAAACCTATTGAATAAACTCTAGAAACTGCTTACCACGACTCCGTGAGTCTAGTGCGGTTTCTTAGATAAAATAGTGTGGTTTACTTTTTTTTGTTGTTTTGTTTATTTTTGTTGTATTATTTTGTTAAAAAATTCTGTGAAAGATGTCTTCAATTTGCCTTCCCGCTGGTGATATGTTTGTTCCGGTTAAAATAGAAGAACACGATCTCTATTCTGGCATTACAGAACTGTTGAAAGTTTTAAGACCTACATGGTCCTCAGGAAATATAAAATTCAAGGTAAAATTACAATTCATTGGCTTTTTTATGTTATGCGACAACTTTTCCAAACTTTCTTCAGGTCCCAAACTAGGCTAGAAGCCTGTACCTACTGTGTTATCTGTAATCGGAAAACTGATATAATACCCTAAATACGCAAATATCACCCAGACACAAATCAAACAACATTAAGTATGCATATTTACAATATCATAATTGTTATACCTACTTACCTACCTAAATTAATTAATGAAATTATATAAAAATGTGTTCATTGTTTCAGCTATTCACAGATGGTATTACAAACAAATTAGTGGCTTGTCAACCAAATGATTGCACCTGTGATGAGGACATAGTCCTGGTTCGCATTTATGGCAATAAAACTGATTTGCTTATTGATAGAAATGCTGAAATTCGGTAATGTTGTATAACTCTGTTTTTAAATTATAATAAATCCTGTTAGTTAAGAGTAAATAAGATAGCATTGCTTTTTCCTACTAAGTTCCAGCTTTGACGCTTAAACTGCTTAAAAAATATATAATTAGCCAACCCTATTGCCATCTACCGAGCACAGTTCTAGACTCCAGGGCTGTCATTGAGATAATTTCTTATGGAAAAATGATTTGCTGAAGCCCTCAATTCTAAATCATCCCAATTTGTGTGTATAATAAACTGAAATTGAAATGTCATATCACACCCCTAACTATATTATTCTATATTTTCAGAAATATTAAAACTCTAAATGCTCTAGGGCTGGCACCAAAGGTTTATGGCATATTTGAGAATGGACTAGCATATCAATATTACCCAGGAGTGACACTCAATGTTGAAACTGTGATTGATGACAAAATATGGCCACTTGTTGCACAGAAAATGGCTAAAATGCACAAAGTGAAGCTTGGTAAAGAAGTCAGTTGGATTTTTTCTTTTTTTACTGCATCTTAATTATATTAGCCCTAATTATATCATGTCCAGTGCGGTAGAGTTACCAGGTTTAGAAAAATACTTAAACTCTACCCGTGGTTGCCATAAGAGCAGACTAAAGGTTTCTTAGATCTAGAGGGTAGTAGGCTGCTACTAGCAGCATCCTCTGTGTAAAACCAATTGTGCTCTTTCCCTTGTTAAGCATAGCGAGTATTGGCAAATCTTGTGTGGGAGGCCTATGTCCAGCAGTGGATTTCCAACAGCTGAGATGATGATTTCACTGCTGGGCAAAGAACTCCCTACTTTTTCCTGTAGTAAAACAGTCAAAATTACAGAATCACTTATGTGGTCTGCAATTAACTATTTGTAAACCTTATAAAAATAGCTTGATGCCTGAAAGTTGAACAAAAATCAATTTTTTATACAATCTGACATGAATCAAATGGTAGAGTGCACGCCACGCGGAATGGTGTGTGGTTCGAATCCCGCCGTGAAATTTTTCTTCTCATTTCAGATTGACAAGCGATCAAGCAATTCGACTGCTTAGTTTATAAAAATATAAAAATAAATTTTTGACCATCTGTAAATTATTTTTTAAAGAGGGTATTAGATTAATCATTTGCATTATAAATTACCTGATATGAAACTATTTATGTACCTAATTTTTGAGGAAACTTTCCTTAGGCAGACTTGCTACAAATCCAGCTATGCAAATTGTTCTTTGGGGTTTTTCCATTTATTAATTTAATATTATAATTGCCTAGTGATAACGTTGTTACTACAACTTTATAACATTCGTCACACTATCTTATCAGCTTAGAGGCTTAAATGCATCTTTCATTGTGTACTTGAGGTCAAATACCTACAAGTACTACTACATAATATTACTACATTCATTTATATTGTAAAGCAATAAAAAATGCAATATACCATGTAGTATTTACCTAGTTGATCGATTGTCAACTTTATTTTAAAACGCATTATGTACCTCCGTCCCCAACAATTTATAAGACTACACAATGTACTTATCAACACGTATATAGGTACTTTTGTCTTTCTTCTGTTGTCACAACCCGCCCCCTTATTACGGACGCAACAGAAGTGTGGAAATCGTTTAAATTGCTAAATGTCTGCTGGGGAACAATCATCACACATACCGGTGGTGGTATTACGAACATGCAATCGCGCGTAACAACAGCAGTAAATTTTGCTGTCAAACGTCATTTTTTGTATGCCGTTTGACAGCAAAATTTACTGCTGTTGTTACGCGATTGCATGTTCGTAATACCACCACCGGTATGTGTGATGATTGTTCCCCACACACCCTTTATTTCCAAAAGTTCTTTTTTTTAATTCGCAATAAAAAAAGAATGACTTTTAAATGCGAGGTCTATGGCGAGGTCTGCTGATTGACGGTGCGTTGTCCACCTCTGATCCACCAGTCGACGGCGAACGGACGCCGAAAGTGGAGGCGGTGCCGAGTCGTTATATCCTACTTCCTATTATAAATGCGAAAGTTTGTTATAAGTGAGGATGGATGGATGTTTTTTACTCCTTCACGCTAAAACTACTGAACCGATTATGCTGAAATAGTATGGACCATTTCATTTATTTTTTCAATAACAATCAGTACAATTGTGTTTGAAATTAAAAAATACACTTAAACCCACTAGTTAAGCATAAAATTAAAAAAAAATAAAGTTACAATAAAATCAATCCATAAAATAATCACATTAATCAGAAACATGAAATTAAAAAAAAACAACGTCAAAAAAAGAAAAGGTTATATAATACTAAACCTGGGATAACACATAGGGTAGTTTTTATCCCGATATTCCCACGGGAACGAAGACTACGCGGGTGAAACCGCGGGGCACAGCTAGTGAGCATAGCTCACTATAATAATAAACTATAAGGATTATTGACCTTAAAGATTTTGGAAGAACAAGAAAGAAGGCAGAAGTGGGTTTATTGATGAGAATTTTTAAGAGAAATTGGGTATATCAGAGTATAAAATATCTATACTAATATTATAAAGAGAGAATCTTTGTTTTTTTGTTTGTAACGAATAGGCTCCGAAACTACTGGACCGATTTTAAAAATTCTTTCACTTATGGATAGCTTAATTCAGTGTGAGTGACATAGGCTATATGAGATTTTGAAAAAAAATTATTAGGGATCCGTAAGAAAACTGCAATATTGTGAACCAAGGTGTCACATATATTCATTAATTTGCGTGCGCTGTGAAATCTATTGGTGGTAGAATAAAATAATGTACTAGGGGTTTGTAGTACTTACTAATATCTACAAAATAGTCCACGGATATTTCATCCATCTATTTTGGTTTAGTCACAATAATCGAAACAGACATAATATGAATGCGCTGTAATAAGTATTGGAGGTAGAATAAAGTAATGTACTAGGGGTTTGTAGTACTTATCAATACCTACAAAACAGTATACATAGATTATATCCATCTTTTTTGGTTTAGTCACAATAATCGAAAAAGTGATTATTTTTCATGCGGTGTGAAAACTATTGGTGGTAGAGTAAAGTAATGTACTAGGGGTTTGTAGTACTTATCAATACCTACAAAACAGTATACATAGATTATATCCATCTTTTTTGGTTTAGTCACAATAATCGAAGCAGTGATTATTTTTCATGCGGTGTGAAAACTATTGGTGGTAGAGTAAAGTAATGTACTAAGGGTTTGTAGTACTTATCAATACCTACAAAACAGTATACATAGATACTATCCATCTTTTTTGGTTTAGTCACAATAATCGAAAAAGTGATTATTTTCCATGCGGTATGAAAACTATTGGTGGTAGAGTAAAGTAATGTACTAGGGGTTTGTAGTACTTATCAATACCTACAAAAAAGTATACATAGATTATATCCATCTTTTTTGGTTTAGTCACAATAATCGAAAAAGTGATTATTTTTCATGCGGTGTGAAAACTATTGGTGGTAGAGTAAAGTAATGTACTAGGGGTTTGTAGTACTTATCAATACCTACAAAACAGTATACATAGATTATATCCATCTTTTTTGGTTTAGTCACAATAATCGAAGCAGTGATTATTATTCATGCGGTGTGAAAACTTTTGGTAGTAGAGTAAAATAATGTACTAGGGGTTTGTAGTACTTATCAATATATTCAAAATAGCCCCCGATAAATTCATACATGTGTTAAGGTTTGGTCATTGTAACAGAAATAGTCATTAATTTGCGTGCGCTGCGTAAACCATTAGGGTTATATCTATTAAAATACAATGTATAACGAATTTACTCCTGTTAAACGTTCACTATACCTACTTCTGCTACCCGTGCGAAGCCGGGGCGGGTCGCTAGTAAGTAAATAAATATCTAATTACAGGTGCCCCAGGAACCATTCGTGTGGGATAAAATTGAGCAATTCTTAACATTATTGCCAGAGCCATTCAATACAGAAGAAAAACAAAATAGGTCTGTAATTTTTTTTAATGAGCACTATAACAAAATCTAGGTATCAAAAGGTGTAAAGTACGTAAGTACACATACATTATGATCATTGTTATTGATGTTTTACAATATCCGGCTTTGTACAGTTAATACAGGTGAATAATTTAAAAGGATCTTCAGAGCCATCTCAAAACAACGGCAAATTTCGAAAAATGCTAAAAGACCGATTTTGATAAAAACTAAAACTGCATCATAGCATTTTTTTTAATTATTACCTACCCGCGCCGTGAATCGAACTAGTTGATTTAAAAAAAGATTCACACCATCTGATTGTGTCATTAATAATAATCAATTAATGACTATGCTCTACCCCAAAATTTATTTATTTATAATTCAGCACAACGCTAGGACTAACTTAATGCTAAAATAGCATTTTCTGCCAGTTATCCTGGTAAACTGATGGAAAATTGTATGAAAACAAGCAGAGCATAGCTTCTGTTTCAAAGCGGGACTAAACCCAGTTAAAACACAATGCTTATTTAATAGTGCACTGTTCATGATAATTATATTGAAAACTATACAAACGGGCATAATTTTGTAATTTGCGCAATTTCCCCGCCTTCAGTATATTCAACATCCATTTATATGCAAATGAGTTGTCTATAGCCATAGCTAATAAAATATAAATGTCTGTCAAAGTTATGCCCATTTGTTCTGGTGTTTACGTAACTTTTTCCTCTTTATTTATTTACTCTTAACATTTATGACATGTTCAATGCCAATAGATTGAAATGTAAATAGGGTCACTACTTGTATGAAGTCTACAGTATTGCAACATAAATATTTTCTCGGCAATTATTAAAAACAATTGAATTGTACTAAAATTAAATAAAGACGTACATTCATGAGCAGTAAAATGTTAAATTTTCAAATCTTCTAAATCATTATGAACACAATGCAGTGTAAAAAGAAAGAGTGCGAGCTTTGCTCAAAAAATTATAGCATCAAGTTTTAAATTTATCTTAGGATCCACTGAACTTTTGCAAAGATCCTAAAAATTTCTAGAAAGATCTAGAAAATATTAGTTTTTAAATATTCGTTTTTTTTTGCAATCCTAGGTTTTTGATATTTGAAGCAAATCTCGTACTCATTTTTTATCATGAAAAAATGCAGTGCCATCGTTTCATAATAACATAATATGATTTAGAAGTTATGAAAAGTTACTGTTTAGCGCTGGTGACTTAAACCGCGCTTTATGATACCTTGATCTCTGCCCGATATACAATGTTAGCCGATATTTATTTTGCAATCATATCACCGGCATTGATCGTGTTAATTAGTTATCTATCAAGTGTGATTTTTTTGTTAACAAATATACTTTTGTGCGTCTCTGTTGTAGATTTGTGAATAGCTTTGGCTCGGTAACAAAACTAAGGATAGAATTTGAGCGCCTAAAGTCACACCTAACAAAAACACAGAGCCCAATCGTGTTTGCTCACAATGATCTTCTTCTAGGGAACGTAATCTACAACAAAGATCAAGGGACAATATCTTTCATCGATTATGAATATGCTACTTATAGTTACCAGGCTTATGATATAGCTAATCATTTCAATGAGTTTGTTGGTAAGTTATAAACTATAGCTGTAGAGCTCAAAGGCTTTCGATTTCCATTAAACTTGAAATTACCCATATGAGATGATATGAAGACAGAGAGAACAATTTTCCACTCAATTATTTGTGGTTGGCTCTTGATCTGTCCTTTATTTGCAGTAAAACATATTTGATTAAAGAAAACCGTATTGTTTTTTTTATTATTGATAAAAAACAAAAGTTTTCTTTATCCAATTATGTTTGGCCGCAAATAAAGGCCAGTTCAAGAGCCAACCACAAACAATTGTTTATGAAATTATTCTCTCCGTCTTCATATTTGTGTAATTTCTTTTTGTATGGAAATCAAACGTCCTTAACTGAGTCTGTTCATGAGGTATGGGAGCGGTACGGGAGGGGTAATATCCGAACTATCGCTATACTCCGTGCCGTTCCCATACTATTTTTCCACTATAACATTCCATTCAGTTGAACCAATTTAGTTGGGACGATCAATTGTCGCTAATAAAATGATTGATAGTTTAAATACAGATTGGTTACCGAAAGTTGGCGTTGACAACATATTGAACTTTTTTAGGGTTCCGTACCTCAAAAGGAAATAAGGAACCCTTATAGGATCACTGTGTTGTCCGTCTGTCTGTCTGTCCGTCTGTCAAGACACTAAGAGGAACGCGTGGAGGTATCAAGTTGATATTGATATTAACTACTCAGATCTGCGGTCCCTTGTGGCTGTAAAAAAATCATACTTCTAAGTTAACCATTTCACTGCATTTTTCCATACTTTGCGCAAGGAGCTTATAGATGGCGCTGTATGTTCTTGGTATCTAGGTATGGAACCCTACACTATGCATACATACGTATGCCTAAACAATTTATTATTACTATGAGTTAGAACCCACTGTAGGCAAAGGCCGTACTGATCTTAGTGTCTGAATAAGCCCGCCATTACGTCGCACCCTGTAAGAACCGGCTTATAGCGAACAGTCTCGAACTGCCTCGGGGGCGTAGTGGGCGTAAGCTCGACTGCCGATCAAAAGGTCTCGGGTTCGATCCCCAGGTCAGGCAAAGTGTTAAATGTTGGATTTTTCCATTAGTAATTATCTCAATGACTGCCTGGAGTCTGGAACTGTGACTGATGTACGGCAATAGGCTCGCCCCCTATTACATGGGACCAATAGCATACTGGCGGAATGTGGGTCTGCCTAATATGGGACTGGGTCCAGGGCCTTCGGGAAAAGTACATGATCGTATTTTATGTTATAGCGAACAGTCTCTTGAACGATGTTAAAGAAGGAGATTGTTATTGCAACCAATATGTGCAAGTTTTTAAAACTATTAGTTAAAATTACGTTAGTATGAATACTTTGACGGCGCCAACTTTTGGTAACCGATCTATAAATTACGCAACATGTTTTTTAAATGTTAGGGTGTCTTTACACATACTATAGCTAAGAGTACACAGCAGGCATGGCTGTATTGGCTGTAGATATTCCCGTATAGGTATGTGTGCAAGTGGTCTTAATTATGCTACTCTTTTTACCCACTCAGGGCCTCTAGAGCTGTTTGCCCATTATTCTGGTATTCGACCAGACGAATATTACGGAACGGTGTACCTTCTCATAGAAATTGTTGAAGGAAAGGTACCGTGCCGGCACGCCACGATCACGAAACGGTCTAGTGGGTCTTATACATTTCTGTACAATATACAACGTGTACAAAAAGGTGGTATACTTAAGAAGGTGGATCTACCCATCAAACTAAACAACTCACAAAAGAAATAATTATATAGTACATAAATAAAGAAAAATCTGCCGATCAGTAGCCATTTTGTACGGTAATTCGAAATATTTCTTTAGCGATTTCCGCGATTCTTTCTTTATAAGTTGTTTATTTTAATGGGTAGATGCACCCCCTTAAGCATTACTACACCTTTTTAACAACTTGTAATATAAATTACAAGTTGGCAATTACGTTTAAAGGCCTTAAAATAAAACATGATTATTAGTACACTTATTTATTATGTGCTATAACGTTCCAGTATAGTGGGCGAAGTTCTTAAACATGTTCGTTTCATCTCACAGGGTTGTCACTCGATGACATAGACTACAACAAATACCCTAACAAAGAATTCCAATCAGCATGGATCGTTGCATATCTGAAGGAATATCAGAACACGTCGGATCCGCCTGTAAAAGATATCGAGAGAATTTACGCGGAAGTGCAGCTCCTCTCGTTGGCATCTCATTTCCTTTGGGGCGTGTGGTCACTGGTCCAGTTCGAGCATTCCGACATTGACTTTGATTTTGGGAGGTGAGTCCGAATTAATAATAATAATATGGGACAACTTCCACACACGGTCATCTGGTTCCAAACTAGGCTAGAAGCCTGTACTATGGTAACCAGATGACTGATATACATACATATTTATATATGCTTATAACACCCAGACACAGATCAAATAGGCATGTTCATGCACACAATTGTTAGACCTGGCCGGGGATTGAAACCGGGGCCTGCGGCACAGAAAGCAGAGTTACTAGTTACTACCATCTGAGCCAACCAGGCAGTCAATTTATTAATAAGTAATATAAGATTATTACATAAGGGGCAAGGAGACCCATTGCACACGAGGCAGGTAGTAAATAGAAACCGAATTAGGGTATTAGTGCCACTTTTACTACGATTGTGAGAAATTAAAATTCATCAAAACATTTTGGCTAATATCCACCATCTACATGATGCGACACCTAAAAAATATAATCTCGTTGGTAACAGAAAAAAATTAAAAAGAAATTTAACTTTATCCCCTAGAAGATGAAATGATACCTTAGCCCCGCTCTGGTACGCAACAATGACAAAATTTTTGAGCAAGAAGCGTGAAATATATTTAATAATAATAATAATAACGATTAGGACCAACTGAACTAGATGGAAATCTATGGGGGAGGCAAATGTTCATCAGTGCACGTCCTACGACTCGAACGGTGATGATTAGGTTACTTTGGAATAAACGTACACACATACAGTCACGACTACTTCTCCCTACTTGCTCCGATCCTGACATACGAATTTCGCTTATTCTACTTTTATCGCACTATTTTAACCGCGAGAGTTGTTACTAGCTTCAAACGGCTTAAACTAGGCACAAAAAAGACATCTTAATTCGTCCATTCGTTTTAGGAGCTACAACGACACTGACAGACAAAGCTTATAACACTCCATTCTCTTTCGGTCGGAGGTTAAAAATAATTTAATATTAATTTCCAGGTATGCTGAGATCAGATTGAATAGATACTACGAGATAAAAGACAAAGTTTTGAAGGAGTTCAGTTGATTTCAGTAAGAGAAGTGAGAAGCTTTTGTTCGCGAAATTGAGTTCATACTGTAAGATGGGCAACTCAAACTAAAAACTCTTTAAATACTTTTTAGTGGCGTATACTTTCGCCAATGTTATTATTATCATTTTAATGTTAGCACATGATATGATATTATTAACGACTACCTGTGCCTCGCGGTTTCACCCGAATGTGCGTATGTGAGTATTCCAGTTTGGTAGTACATAAAAGTACCCTATGTGTTATTCCAGGGTCTAAAATATCTACATACCAAATTTCAGCCCAATCGGTTCAGTAGTTTTGGCGTGAAAGAGTAACAAACATACATCCATACAAACTCTCACCGTTATAATATTATTGTGCTGACATGTTTAGTTTAAGGGTCTTAAGGGTCGTTACATATCTGACGGAAGATGCGTCGCGTCTATACGGCAACGTCGCGTCACGTTAGAACACGCAAATCCTACTGAAATTAATAAAATTTTAAATGCCAAAGTTTGTAAGGATGGATGGATGTTTGTTACTCTTTCTCGCCGAAACTACTGAACCGATTGTTCTGAAATTTGATATATGGATATTTTAGAACAAGGTATAACACATAAGGTACGAAAACTAATCGGGTGTAACCGCGCACAGCTAATGTATGCTGAAGCATTCATCATTGCACGCATAAAACCGATGATGCGTTAATAGAACCGCTGGTACGTTCGTCGCATCTTCCGTCAGATGTGTAACGACCCTAAAATTCACGAGTTCACGATTCAAGTCGAGTTGCCTACGTACAGACCACATTTATATCCTGACATTATTTTAAATTTTTATTGTATTTTTTATTAGTAGAGATAGTTGTATGGTTGTATGGTTTTAAATAAAATGAGGGTAATTTAGTAAAATATTTTGTCAGTACAACATAATATTTATGGGACAAAGTCCGTGGACGTAATATAGATTATCTATGATCTTATGTCTGTAATCTTAGATAAGATCTATGATCTGTCTTACTTGCTACGAAATTAATGACATTATATTATTTGAATTTTATTTTATGAAGCAGTCTATATAAGAAATGTAGATTATGTGAGTGGCTACTTTGAAAAGTGGACATTTTAGGAATAGCACATAATATTAAAAGTCAGACGACATGCCCCGAAACCTATTGATCAAACACAGACCACACAACCTTAAGACGCCACTTCAGGGCTATATCTTATCGTCAAAAAGAAAAAATTGGAAAATTCCCAACTCGCCTCGGTGGGGTAGTGGGCGCAAGCTCGTCTGCCGATCATGAGGTCCCGGGTTCGATCCCCAGGTCAGGCAAAATGTTTTGATTTTTTCATTAGGAATTATCTCAATAACTGCCTGGAGTCCGGAACTGTGCCTGGTAGATGGCAATAAGCTCGCCCCCTATTACACGGGACCAATAACATACTGGCGAAATGTGGGTGTGCCTATTATGGGATTAAGTCCTAGGTAAACCTCTGCCTACCCTTTCAGGAAAAAGGCGTGATTGTATGTAATGTTATATCTACTCGTCAAACCAAAAGAAAGAATTGGGGACAAAAAAAAATTGTACTTCCCGTACAAATTTACCGATCACCTTATCCATTTTGTGTGGAAAGACAAATTTTTGTTGAGTCTTGTTGGTTGAGTTATGTGTGGTATCAAATTTAAGTGCCAATGAGAATTTAATGTGAATAATGAAATTTAATATTCGCTTATAGCATAATATTTTAACAGGGTTTAATTCAAAGCTTTTACGTAGCTTCATTTAACTGGTGTTTGTTATAATTTGGATATAATAATAATAATAATGTAAAGTACCTGCCTATTATATGAAATTTATTATTTTTAAAATGTAATATTATTTATGTAAAATACGACAAAATGTGGTCACAGATTAGCAAAAAAGTGTAAAATAATGAAGTGCAACTGTATTTTTTAAATCAAATAAAATGTACGTCAAAAACGGACGTTAAGAGGCCGGCAACTGACGGAGTCCCAATATAAACGTAATACCTAACCTAACATTTACAATCAGAGCATATTATTATCAACATACAATTATGTTCTTCGGCACAAGACGCTAGTTATAATATAGGAATTATATGTGGGGGGATGACGTAGGGGAATCAGAACGCCACTTTAGTTTGAACACTTTTTTATTCTGTTATTAACAAGGACACGTCTTTCGTCTTTACAGGCGGAAGCCTGAGAAAAAGAAGATGGTGGAAACCATCTTCTTTTTCTCTCAAATCCGCTTTCTTCCTCGCTCTTGCATACATCGTCCATCTACAATCTCTTTCATTCATACTGTACTTCTCATCTCTTACGTTCTATTTCCCACATATATTTAAGTCGAAAATACATATATTTTAGAGTTATATTTGAAAATACCTATATTTTTAGGAACCTATATAAACTAGTATCTCATTCTCAATAACATCATTGTATGTTTGAAACATGCTCTGATTGTAATTATTGTAGGTATTGCGGCGTTGGTATCGAAAATTCATCGGTCGCCGGCCTCATAACGCGCTAAAACATTAAATAGGTTACACTCCTTGTAGGTGTTTATTGTATGGACGACATACACGTGTGCGCGGGCCGCGTTTCCTTGTATCTGACACCCGGTCCGAGCGCACCCTGATATGTGAATCAACCTTAATCATAATATATTTACCTCGTATTGGCGAAGTTGCATTAGCAGTGGTTTTATGGCTTTAAGGTGATTCGTCCTCCATATAAAATGGAAATACGATAATACAAATACGAAGAAATAGAGAACCATGTTCCACTCCATTGTTTGTGATTGGCTCTGGATCTGGCCTTTATTTGTACGAAAACATGTTTTGATAAAGAAAACCGTAGGTATGTTTTTTTATATAAAAAAAACAATAACATAACCTAAAAACTAATATTATTACAATTTTCATAAATACGAGGAAACTAAGGTTTTTATTAACCAAACATGTTTTGGCGCAAATAAAGGTCAGATTAAGTGCACCGCACCAAACAATTGAGTGGAAAATTATTCCCTATTTCTTCATATTTTTGTATTTTCCTCAGATCATTCAAACAAAATCTGTGGTATTTTCATTTTGTATGGAAGACGAACTCCCTTATGTTCTGTTGTTGCCGTAAAATGTTTTCGAATCGAGAAACTTTGAACTAATACTTTAGACATTGAATTAAGTAACACTTTAATAATAAATAATAATTAGTTTCCGTATCAAGACTATTGCCAATCTGTGCATTGTTTATTTTTAATTGTAATGGCAGTTATTAGTTATAATGCTTGTAATGAATAAAACGTAATATATTATTGTTTATTATATCTACCATTGTTTTATTTAATATCAATTCTCTCCCAGAATATAGCATAGTTTTGGTATCACATTAGGTGCATAAAATACGCCTATTATCGCAGAATAAATAATAGTATATATTATTGACTTTCGATGTAGACAAGTCTTATATATAAATTAAAGGAATGTTAAAATAAATAGAAGAAATATAAGTTTACATATTTTTAATATCAAATAGGGAAATCAGTACATAGTCAACTCATTAGAAATGTTTAGTCAATGTTTAAAATCAATAAAGAAGTCAAACCAAAGAGGATAATAATGCCAAATCCAAAGCAAACTTTAGAATCTGCAAAATGCATTTTATAGTTGTTTGGAAAGCATTAATAAATTACTTATTATAATATAGCTAAGTATAAAAACTAATATACCTCATTTATTACTCATTTATTTATAAAAAAAATAATAACAGATTCGTAAGTTTGCTACGGATGTGAAGCTGATAACGGGTTCACCTAAGAATAATAGACTTATTATTATTCGTAGGGGTTCACACAGATCGATTTTAGTTGATCAACTGTTAGCAGTTGAAACTGTTAGCATGAAAGTTCAGACGCTTCGAATCGTATGTGATTTAGATCACATACGATTCGACGCGTCTGAACTTTCATTAAAAATTATGGAACAAAAATCAAATCAGTTTTAATGTTTTTTGTTGAAAAATGGTTGGTCAACTAAAAAACCGTGTGAACCCGCTATTATGACAGTGCCACCAACTTAGCTGTTCAGGTGGACAAATTTGAAACTACGGACGGTCAGTCGCAAGGTCAGGCGCCATTTTGAGAACGTCATTACAAATTATTCTCCACTAGCGACGCTGACTGAACAGATACTCCTAAGATGGTAGGACTGTACTTAAACTTGGCATCCTGAAGCGCTAGTCTATACAAAAGTGGCACCGATTCTTAGGCATTAATTACAAGAATATCTACATATACAGTAGGTATAGTACAAACATATTGTTTATACCTTGTCTAATTTAGCATGATCAATTACAGCTCAGAACAAAAAATTTTTTTGGTCACATTTCCTTTAATTAGGTAAGTACATACTTAAATGGTATCTCGGGTAAATTAATATTTAATTGATGAATTAATAACCCTCTTAGAATTAATTTACGGAAATAATGGCCAAAAACTAGATTTTTGTACAGCTGTTACTGATCAAGCTATATTTGACAAAGCCTAAGTAATATATGATAAGATTTATTTATAGTAGGCAAACATTAAATTACATTATAACGTTAATTATAAGATTTTTTTATCCTACTACTTAGCAACTAATTATATAAAACATATTATCTACCTTTATTACTTTTAGTGTATCACAAGAACTTCATTAAATATTGATGTTTTTACAAAATTTCTTACACCTATAATAGTAACACTAAGGTAAAACTGAGCGGTAAGTATGTACGCAGATTAATAAAAAAATAGCACAAATAATAGGATACGACATTAGCCACGATAATTAATCATAATAGCGTAAGTCGTATCCTGGCTATAATTATATTATGGGAAGGTACCTATATGTAGGTATATTCACGTATTTATTCTAGGAAAGCGTTTAGTCAGACGATGTGCGTACATTATATGACCCATATTATATGAAATATGTTAAAAGGTTCGAAACCTTTAGATTTCGTAGTTGGCTCTAGTGTTTGTTGACAATGATGGGTACCGATAACCCTGTATAAAAATATTTCTCTCGCTTGAGCCTGGTCCTCCTGACTCCTGGTCTTCACACACCTGAGCCACCCGGCACCCGATAAGACATAAGTACGTCCATACAATTTCATAATTATAGAATACTACCTAATCACGCGAGCCGAGTCGGTGCTAGTTCTGAGCCACCGGCGCCTGCCGTTGTGTGCGGTGACCGAAGACCTTAAAAAATATTTTTATACAGGGTTAAATCGGTTACTCATCATTGTCAACAGACACTTACGAACTCATTCCGAAAATCAGCAATAGGTATCAAGGTACTATTAATTAGCGCCACAGAAGCGCTAGTTTCGATACAAAAATCGCGACGGTCCATCGTTATTTCCTATTTAACTCGCAAATTATAAAATTATTCTTAAGTAGGTCGTAAGTTTACCTGCCTTTATGAGATGAGGTTTTCGTCGATGTATGGGATAAAGTCATCAGATAATCTATAGGAATTGAACAAGTACCTAGTTATCCTTAATATGACATTGCTATCAAAAACAAAACAGTACGGTCGTTTTATTTTTTTATTTTATTATGATTAAACTGAACTACATTTACAATATAATATATACATTTGTTCGTATATTTGTTTATCTAGCAATAACAGTTTTCTTCATTAGTTTACATGCGCTAAAAATCGCAGAGCCTATGTTCAGATAAAACGACCGTACTGTATATATCTATATTCAGCCCGTATTCACCCACTGCTGGGTATACCCAGAAAAAAAAAGAGGCCTATAGGCCTCTTCTTTTTTACGCCACTTACCTGTTAACATACCAATTAACATAATTATCTACATGTAACAGGGCGCGTCACGGTTTAAAAGCGCTGACCTTGAAAGCGCAGATTTTTTATTTGTTAAGACTTTTTAGACCAATATACATGCGAAAATCCCTCTCCACTTTTGCCGATCTCTACCGATGCGACCTGTACGAGCTACGTGTAGGTATTATATTAATCATTGAGTTGAAGTTTTAAGCAAGTCACCGCCGGGGCGCTGTTTAAAATTTAAAACAAACAGTCACGTAAAAAGATTATTATTTATTATCATCGTTTTCTCGTATATTTACTTGAGTACAATAAATTATTTTTTTCTAGCTTGATTTTAGTAAAAATATCCCCCTCAGAAAAGTGTTGAGCTTGTTCCAATGGTTAAATTCCAATTCAATTTATAATAGCTACTGCGTAGGGTGCGTCGCGCGTGTCCTCTCCTGTTACTCCCAACGACCCCCAATAAAACGGACACCAGTGGGGGACGTCAGGACAATGTATCCACTGTGACTTTTCGTTCAAGTGCAATGGCTTGTATATTCAATATTCCGAATATGTCGTCACTTGTGAGAACCGGTAACCGGGAGGCAATTTCCACATGTCACCAATCTGAAAAGCCTATTTGTCACCAATGGTGACAAGTGTACCTGGGACCCTGTGAACCTAGGAGTGCAGTTGTGAATGAGCAAAATGTTAATTTAATTTGATGTAATTTAATTTTATTTTCAATGATTATGTCTGAATATAAAACATTTTTTTAAGTGATCGACTACTACAGTGAATTATTTAAAAGTGTATTTAGGGCCATCTCCGAAACTACTGCGAATTTCCTAAATGTTGAATGTACTCATGTGACCCAGTTTCATATAAAATAAAAGTGCCACCCAAGGACGTTGAATTGCTCTCAACCATAGATTTTTGAAAAAAATAATAACTCGCCTGTCGCCAGGAATCGAACGACTTGATTTTGGAAAAAAATCACAACCTGTATTATTGTACCATCTGATAGTGTCTCTAATAAGGATCGATTACTGGGAAGTAACATTATGTGGCAAACCAATAAAACATAGCTGATTTTAAAAAAAGATTATCCTATTGCCACCTACCAGGCATATTCCCAGATTCCAGGCTGTCATTGAGATAATTCCTAATAAATGGAAAAATACAATAACACTGCCTGACCTGGGGATCGAACCCGGGACCTTACCGGGACCACTACGCCAACGAGTCAGTCATCCTCTATCGAAAGGTTAATAATACAGTGTGATTTATTTTCAAAAATCTAGTTCAATTCCCAAGAGAAGGTATGTAAAGATAAAAAAATGTAATGATGCTGTTGGAGTTATTATCAAAATAGGTCACATGAGTCCTATTTGCCTTTTTTATAATTCGCTCTAGTTTCGAAGATAGTCCTAGACCTTAAAAAATTCATTCTGTAGAATCTGTCATAACAACAAAGTGGGAATGCGTCGCGCCGTTTTTAATATCTGTACTGCATTATGGTTAATACCAAAGTATAGTGATAGTGCACTGATATATATGTAAACATGGCCAAATTTTCAGAAAAATAAATAAATAGGCTACCTTTTTAAACGGTGAAGTTAAATAGGTAGCCTGGGGGGTGGGTAACCTTACAAGGTGTTGATATACAGGTCGCGTCATGGTTTATAGCTCTTGGCAAAAGTGGAGGGGGGCTTTGCACAGGTGTATTGGCCTAAAAAGTCCTAATAGATCTAAAAATCGATTTTTGCGCATTCAAGGTTAGTGCTATTAAACCGTGACGCGACCTGTACCACATAGATAGATGGTCAGGTTTTACATAGGTAGCCTATTTATTTATATTTAGCCATGTGAAAATTTGGCCATGTTTACATATCAGTGTGTATGCGACTGTACCCATTCAAAATCAGTTGTACAAAGGGGAATTTTTAGAAATAGATTACAAATTAGATTTACAATATGTTGTACAACTTAAGATTTTAAATAAATACATTGGTAGGTCATACTTACTAATAGTACTTACTGTCTCACAAGTGTCTTCAAGGAATTCCGCCTTGCAGTGGAACATCTAAAAATAATTTATTAATAATGCCTAATGAGGACAAGATTATTTTTGTGGCTAATGTAATCTACATAAAGATATAAATTTTAGCATCATTCAATAAAGTTATCCCATACATACTTAACATTTTTTTTTCAGATTTGGTTTATTATTTTCATTAGTTGCCAGGATTATAATCAATAATATACAATAATATTAAAACTATTAAATTAATCATTAAATTAATTGCTTTATGTCAGTATATTTTATGTGGTTTATATTTTTGTCAGTTTTAAATTGAATAGTTTCATGTTATTTTTATTGAAATTAACTGAACTAAATCCTGTCAGTGAAATAAATTGATTAATAATAATATGTCTAAGTTCATACCATTTTCAATATTAGGTATTAAGTTTAAGACAGTTAGCCAACATTGAATATGAAAATATGATCAATTGGTATCATAATATTTCATACAACGAAATACAACTTTTACAAAACAAAAGATGGCCAATAACGGGAAAATAATATCAATAAAACATAATGCAATTCAAGATAGCTCTTTGACATTTTGTTTCAAAGTCATGTAACAATTCATCAATATCATTGTCCAGATCATCAGTCTGTGCCATTTTTGTGACCATATCACTTATAAGAAAAGCACCTATAGTGGCTTCTTCGTGGTTGTCTTGTATATCAATGTTCACTACATGTACCGGTTGATTATAAATAGACCTCCTTGAACCAAACCATTCTATAACTTGGTCATATACTCTCTCTTCACATGTTATTACTACATCGAAACGTTCTTCAGATGCTTGGAACTTCTCCGGCGACGGTTTTATCCTTCTATTTCTATCCAACATGTGTAACAATCCATTTTGCGTGTAATAATTCTTGTCTTTTTCCAATAAGTCATTGTAAATATCGTCGTAAGGAACGCCAAATTCGTAGCAGTTTGGCCTATCCGCAGATGCTCCTGGCAACTTAACCTTTTCACCAGTTCCAAAGGACTTGACTTTAAATCCTTTCTTAACAAGAAAAGCATGCGCTTCCATACTGCGATTCATGTTCGATGAGCAAACTACTGCAATATAAAGATCTGCCATTTTAATATTGTGCCACTTTTCCAAGATCTAAATTGCTCAGTAAGTTAGTCGTCCTCGTTTTATTCGCCCGCGTCTATTAGCATGGTAGTTTATTAGCTTGGTTCACGACTTTCGTGGTACTAAAAACTTTAAATCTTTATTAAACTGAATGTAAAAATAACACACGTAGCAAATTCCCCGGTACTATCAATGAATCAAAGTATCAACGAAGTTCGAAAGTCAAGGGGGTATCAGCTTAGTTGCTCAGTGAGCTTAGTTCCCGGCCAATGCCAACACGGCGAAGGAAATGTTAAAAAGAAACGGAGATCTACAAACGACAGAGAAAGCACTATTTACTGACCCTACTAAGGAAAATATAACATTTTAGTAGAATTCAAAGTTATGGGAATTATTTAATTAATTCGGAAGATAGAAATAAACACTACAATAAATTTCTTAACTTATTTTTTTAAATAAGTAATAAAATTTATTAATAATTTTATCACATATATTGTTCAAATTAGTTAAATCTAGACCTCAGATTCTTATGATTACTTGAATCAGCGTTAGAAGAATTTCTTTTTTGCCATCTGGCAACCGGATAATAGAAATGGCTGCTTTATAATTACGATTTTCACTTTTTCATTGATTTGCACTTTGCACATCTTTAGTGGAAATAAGTTTCTCGTATTTGTTAAATTGTGCTATAGAAAGTTTTGTTTTTGTGCTAACGAGATCATAGACTCTATTATTGCGATTGTGCGAAAAAGACGCCTAGGTTAGGCAAAGTGTTAAACTGTGGTGTTAAGTATCGGATTTTTCCGTGAGGGATTATCTCAATAACAACCTGGAGTCTAGAACTGTGCCCGGTAAATGGCAATAGTCTCGCCTTCTATTACATAGGACCAATAACATACTGGCGAAATGTGGGAGTATACTTAGTATGAGACTGAGTTCTGGGTACACCTCGGCCAACCCCTTCTAGAAAGATGTGTAATATAAGATTTACCTTATTTTCATCTGAATAAAGACTACTTCTAATAGCTGGCCTTATTTTTTTACCCTTTGCGTATGGCATATAGAATAGGCATATATAGAAGTAAATATAGAAATATAATATTGGTAGGTATCTATAGCTAATGTTTAGAAATATTAAATCTCCCGCGCTACTGAATAGTTCCAGTGCGAAGCGTTGGTAACGCTAGCATCGCTTCGTGTACGCAAATCTGAAGTACGTAGTGGGACTTCTTCTCGTATATGTGTTCTGTGGTCAAAACTCTCTCTGTTCTGTGTCTGTGAGTCAAAAGAAGAAAAAATTATTTCCAATCACAAAATAGCATTGGATACGAGTGTCAGTGTTGCCAAGTCAATGAAACAAGAAACGGCCAAACACTTAAAAAGGTGCTAGAATGTTAAAATATTCGTACCATAAAAAGTGGCTAAAAGTGGCAAGAAAATAGTTTTTTTGGTTCTAGAACAAGGAAAGAAAAATTTTCTTGCTCTCCGATTTGGTTCAATACTTTAAGCATTTATTATTAAAGCCGGGTCCAATAAATGCGCGGCAAACCCACGAACACTGCTGCGCGGCGAACCGGAGGTCTGTTTTTGACAATGCATCAAAGGAGCTCACACGGGCTGCGTCCAGATTACGCGTGGCAAAACTCTAAACATTGCCTCGTGTGGTGAATTTGCCGCGCATACACAGGTGACTTGGTCTGGATGTATTGCATTGCTATAAAAAAAAACTATTGATGAAAAATTCAGAATGCGATTTTATCTTTACCATACTCATCATACAGAATAATCTCTCCAACTTAACCTAATTTGAGTATGTCTTCCAAATCTATTCTAAATATGGCTAGATTTAGCCGAAACAGGCTAACTTGGCAGCACTGGCACGACCAGTGGATATCGACCGACGATGACGCTTATCTTTTGACAATTGACACCTGGCTGACGTGACAATAACAGTAATAAAATTAGTAGTACTTTATTTTTACTTCGCATTCGTCTAAGACTTCAAGTTAGGGCTAATTTCCACTAAGCAGCTAGTCGTGGGCAACACACGCTTAGCTCAGGCTAATTTTCAATTTTCACTAAGCGGCTGCGGTCACCTGCAACTGGCCGCTTAGTGGAAATTAGTACATATTGTATTTTCTAGCGTCGCACGGTTAGCGGGGTCTTGACTCAACGTGCTGTGTGAGGGTGGCCGCTTTGTTTATGGATGCTTGAGATGCTTCCTGTTGATATGCGCGGCAAAGTGAACTATTTATTAATTTATATCATATTGTTGGGAAATCATACAAGCCTTTAGTAAAATTCCATCAATTTACTAGAGGTGTGACTTTTAGACTGGGTGAGTTTTTAACTCGTCCTTTGATTTTGACTTGACTAGAACTTGATTATTCAAGTTAAACAACGTAATCAATAATCAATATGCTTTGTACTGATAATAAATTTGTGTGGGTCCATAAACGAAGAAAAAAAAAAGTATAATTGACAATTGACAGTATCTGATAACTTTGTACTTTTCACAGGTACTTTTTAGCACAGGTTTTAGGTTATGTATGTGTATGTGATAAAAAGAATAAAAATAAATGATAAAAAGTCGTCATTATTAATTATTAAAATTACAAAATAATTTCATATTGTTAAAAGAACATAGTGTACAGTAAATAACTACTTTAGGTTTTACATTAATTAGAAACAGAAAAAACATTAGGAAATAGTATTCTGTGATTAGGAACCATGAACTCCCTTGCAAAATTCCTTGCCCCTGGGCTAAGAGTTATCCGTGGATTTCACTCATGTTCGGCTAATTTGGCGTGGTCAAAGGAAAACACACCTAAAAGATTTCTACAATACAATAAGATAGTTTACGCGCCTCAGCAAATAGGTGAAGAACCCAGACCTGCTGTAAGTTATGAAAATCATTTTAATTCTAACCCACGAGTACTATCTACGAGAATAAAATATTATTTTATCATTATTTTTCTAATATTATCCTGCTTTTCAGTTTGTGTGCCACCAGAAGACAAATTTTAAATACAGTCCTAAGAAGTTATGGTACATCGCTTCATTTGTGAGGGGAATGACTGTTGATGAGGCAATAAAACAACTACATTTTGTGCACAAAAAGGGAGCTATATTTGTCAAAGAAGCTATTTTAGAAGCACAAGAACTTGCTGTCAAAGAACACAATGTTGAATTTAAGAGCAACCTGTGGATAGGTAAAAAACATCTATGAGCATTTCAAGTTACTTAAGCTTTAAATATCCTTATATTTAGTGAATATACTGATGGTTGGTCAGATTGATTGGCAATTTCCCTGTCTACTGAGCTGCAGCAGCTGGTCTTGGGTTATATATCCACTGACAAATCCATAATTTGTGTGAGCATAGATTCCTAAGTTTGGGTATCCTATTAACTATTTCAGGCCTTAAAATAACAATTTGAGTGTAAGTGGTATATAAGTATATGTATTGGAATCTTTGGTTACCATAGTACAGGCATTGCTTAGTTTAGGACCACAAAATCTTATATTGTGTAAGTCATATTGGTCACTACCTGCTATAGCTCCACTGGTTGCATTTGAATCCCAGTCACCACCTTGTAGTAGCAATGGAAACTATTCATTTCTGCCCAATGGCCTCCCTTTTCTACCCACCCACTCTGGCCACCCACCATCTCTGGCACTCTGCCATCAGTTAACAATGAAAACATAAAATGTTCCACTTACCATCATCAGACAGAAGAAATCCACTGCTGAACATAGGCCTCCCCTATAGAACACCATAAACTATTCATATGGAGGGATTTTGCCGTAATCACCACGCTTGGCAGGCAGCTTGGTGATTGCAGTAGTTGGAATACTAGGAAATAGTGAGCGCTGCTGCCCCCTATCCGAATATGTCCCTCTGCCAGGTCCACTTACCATATTATATTGTTATTTCAGCGGAATCATTTGCCGGCAAAGGCTTATGCATAAAAGGAGTAAGAAGACATGCAAGAGGGAGAATGGGTGAAGTAAGATATCAATATGCACATTATTTTGTGAGACTTGAGGAAGGCAAACCACCAACAGATTACTACAAATTGAATCCTTTGACTCCAGAACAACAGCTTGACAAATGGCTTGAACAAATGAGAAAGAGGAAAATAACCAATTCATATTAGTATAATATTTATCACTGTAGTATTTGTGTTTTACAGCAAAGAAATGAATTATTTCTGATTTAATGTCTTTCAAATCTTATCTCAAGTAGGAAGTAGTTCCAAGTAATTTAGCATTTTTTTTCTTCCTAAATTTTCAACTAAAAATGCAATAGAATCTGTATAATGTATGAATAGTTCTATTATGGTATTATTTTATACTACTAGTTGAACTTCATAGTTATTATAAACTATTATCAGAATCTGAGTGAGTTAGCTAATATTATAAAGTGGTAGTAGAGATACAAAGTTGTGTCATTTGTACTACTAGTTGTACTAGTCAATATAACCATGACTAATGATACTGAGCAGAATAATTGGGGAAAAATAAGCACTATAAATACGTAGTAGGTAGTAGGTACTTTATAGAGTTGATACAGAATTCTTATCTACGAAATTCTTACGGAAATTATACATTTCGGTTGTGCAGTATGCACAACACCTATAAATATTCCGATCAGTATCAAAGTATCAATAGTTTTACTGACCAGTATAACTAATCACACTGAGCATCCAAAAAATGCCCTAGTTCAGAGAGAGAAAATTATATGTAGGTACTTACTAATATTTTACAATGGCAAGAAAATAAAATGAGCTCCAAATCATAAAAATTGTTTATTGAAAGGATTATTATATGGAAAATATAGTTCCATTGATAAACAAACATGTAGGTATAAAAAGATTCAGATTCCACTTGGTTAAACCTTATAAGCATACAGAATACCCTTTTCATGATCTCACCCTTTATACTATCTAAAAGGGATCTTACAGGTTTTGATTATCTCATTTTCTATCAGAGATAACCGTAACGGTTATGGTGTGTAGGGGTCTTTAGACTCCAAAGGTATAATAATTTAAGGTTGCTTAACACATAAACGCGAGGCGGGACAGTTCAAGTTGTCTTCCTTCTTCTTATTTGTACGAGACAAGGCTGACAGCGGTGGTGGTATTACGAACATGCAATCGCGTAACAACAGCAGTAAATGTTGCTGTCAAACGTAATTTTTTGTATGCCGTTTGACAGCAGACATTTAGCAATTTAAACGCTTTCCCCAATTCTGTTGCGTCCGTAATAAGGGGGCCGGTCGGGCGCGTTTTATTGTATCTACCGTGCGTTCAGAAAGATATTACAAGAACGCACAAGACACTAGAAGGGTTAATTTTCCCTATTTATAGTTTTTAGTCGCATGCCGCGTCGTGGTTATGTAGAAGTTTCCAGGAACCTTTGTAATCTATGTATTGGTGGATTTTATAATAAGCCATCTTAAATAGGTTTTGAATTTACCTTCTGAGAGCCCATTTGGGATGTTTGGATTATTATAGAGCATACACAAAATAATTTAAAGCTAGAGGTACAGACAGCTATTTTGTCTTTATTTCTAATATTATAATTATAGAGAACATCCCTCACCCCACCTGCCCTACGCCTGTATATGTGTAATCAATCTTAAATTTGCTGCTAGACTAGACATTTATTATCACTATATATTATAAAATTCTAAATGACTCACTGACATGCAACGCAGAGCCCAAACCACTGATCCTAGAGACTTTGGAATGTAGGTTGTTTTTTGTCTGGACGTGTGCTAAGAGAGGATTTTTGAAAATTCACATTCTAAAGGGTCCAAAAAAGGCGTCAAAGTTTCGGTATAAAACTTCCATATTTCATAATTGCGAGCAAAGCCGCTGTTCTTACACTAGTATTACATATTTTTATTTTCAGTTATGTACTTACTATTATTTATAAAAACCTTATATAATAGGTACTAGGTTCCATAATCATACAGTCTCTAGTTACTAAGATTGTGCATTGAACATTAAGGTTTGATTACCTACTTACCAAAAGATATGGATTATTTCAGAAATCTATTTTTATTTGCAATGGGCAGTGCGGGTACAATCACTGGGTAAAATAATATACTATTATAACTAGCTGTACCCCGCGGTTTCTCATGCGTAGTCTTCGTTCCCGTGGGAATATCGGAATAAAGAGTACCCTATAACATTATTCCAGAGTCTAAGCTTTACATATCAAATTTCAGCTCAATCGGTTAAGCAGTTTTTAAGTGAGAGAGTAACAAATATCCATCCATCCATTCTCACAAACTTTCGCATTTATAATATTAGGACTATTAGGAGATTTATATAAGTACCTAACCTACTATACTCAAATATAAATAGATACTAATTAAAACAATAAGAATATAACACGGGAAGGCAAAGTCAGGCAAAATATTAAAATGTACCTACACTGGCATAATTTTTTTTTAATTTCATATTCTAAAACAAAGCAAATTATTATAGACAGGTTTACTCCCAAAGGTCCCCACTAAAACGGACACCAGTGAGATGTTCCTAACGGGGGACGTTAGGACAAAGGATAAATTTTTGTGCTATAAGATTTTTTTTGTCCGCCACACAAATAACAGGCCAAATCCCAATATTAAAATAGTGAACAATGGTTTAGAACTACTAATAAAAAATCTGGTTAGTATTAAAACTGTTTTTCTGATTTGTTAGTTATTATCCTCTGGTATTCTACAGTGTTTATTTTAACTTGCAATGTTTGTTTTTTAAAGAATTCTATATAACCTTAAACTCCTTACACTACAATCACAGCTCAAATCACGCTACATATTACAATAAATAGTGGGCGAGCTATTTCAAAATTGGGGTTTGCCCTGTTATTTAATTAAAGCTGTGATTATAAAGAAGATTTTCATATTTACTGTGGTATTTTGATTTGTAACACGAGAATTCCACCTACTGTAATTTCCACCAGTGGTGTCGGCTGACGGCACAAAAATTAATACTTTTTCCTAACGTCGCCCACTGGTGGCAGTATAGTGGGGGCCGTTGAGACAAATATTTTTCTAATATCCAAAAGACCGCCACTGGTGGCTGTTGGCACAACAATTTGGTGCCCGTTTTAGTAGGGGCCGTTAACCGTTTTACACATCCCATGTACCTATGCGCTTGTTTGTGACGACACTTGTGTGTGAACGTTGGATGTATAGTAAGGCGTCCATTATACACGATAGGTTATTTCAAGTTTTTTGCAGTGAGTTTTGCTATAGTTAATAAACATAACATACATTCACGCCTTTTTCCCGAAGGGGTAGGCCGAGGTGTACTCAGGACTCAGTCCCATAGTAGATACACCCAAATTTCGGCAGTATGTTATTGGTCCCATGTAATAGGGGGCGAGCCTATTGCCATCTACCGGGCACAGTTCCAGACTCCAGGCAGTTATTGAGATAATTCCTAATGGAAAAATCCAATATTACACTGCCTGACCTGGGGATCGAACCCGGGACCTCATGATTGGTAGTCGGGCATGCGCCCTCTACGCCACCGAGGCACCGAGGTAGTTAATATATAGTTATAGTTAACATAATAATACTACGTATAGAATGGACACTGTCATCCGCCCACTTATCGGGCCTTCCTCACCCTGCAAGCCAGATTGAGCTCCGATGAGAACCGACGGAGCTCGGAACGCGCCTCACGCACACTTGCGCGAAAGCTCCATGTGTGCAGTGTCTGTGTAATTATAACGCAGCTTTTGTATGAGAATTGAGTCGAGTGTCCGAAGTCTGCTATCGTGTAATGGACCCCTTTAAATATGAACATTGTTTCTGTGTGTGAAACGCTCTGGACGGGCACACCGAAATAATAATTTTAACATGTATCTACAATCTACTCACACACACACATAAATAACACTGTCGCGCGTTTGTAAGATTGTATTATTGCTCAAAAGTATTTTTTAGTCTTAACATCATAATTTAATTAATATAAACATACCTACAAGTAGGTACTATCTAGATCTAAATCATTATCTATTTAAGTAAACAATTCTTATCTTCGAAACTTAGCAATTAAATCGTATTAATTATGTTATAATTATTGTGCTAATCATGGCAAAATTTGATACTTAAACCATTATGCATAATTAGGGGATGAGGAAGATTCCTAAGAAAAATGTTACTATAGGTCTAGCGCTTATAAAAATAAATTGTTAAGGCATACGTATGTATGCATAATGTAAGGTTCCCATACCTAGATACCATGAACATACAGCACCATATATTAGTTCCTTGCGCAAAGTATGGAAATATGTAGCAAAATGGTCATAACTTTTGATTGCGTCAACTTAGAAGTATGCTTTTTTTACAGCCACAAGGGAATCTGTTGATATCAATTTCAACTTGATACCTCCACGCGTTCCCGTAAAAAAGTTTCTTGACAGACGGACAACAATGTGATCCTATAAGGGTTCCTTTTCCCTTTTGAGGTACGGAACCCTGTTCCTGAGGTATGGGAACGGCGTGGGAGGGGTGCGAAAGTTTTTTCGCTGTGTATACAGCGGTAAAACTTTTAATAAATTTCTAATATTAGAAGGATGCATAAAATAGGAAAATTTCCTTTAGGAAATTCATATAAAATTCAATATAATATATTAATTCATGATTTTGTGTCCTAGCTTTACCTAGTATAATACGGATTTTCAATCAATTGCTCCTGGAGCGGTAAACATACCTCTTAAAAATATTTAATTAATAATTAATGTTTAATACATAATATCTTATCATCAATGTATCTTATCACGTTAAATGTACAGCGATTCTGACACTGTCCCACACACGCAGCGAAGTGCGGGATGTAATGCTCCATGTAAGTGTTGAAATCTAAATAACAAGGTAATAGCAATATCAACGGTCTAATAATACAAAACGCTTGACATCTGAGACAACTACAGCATCATCCGGAAGGCGTCAACTGCTGAACATAGGACTCCCCCATAGTACGTAGAAAACTATTTATATAGGAGGGATTTTGCCGTAATCACACGACTATTACATACGAATATATCAAACGCAGAACTAAGCAGCGGCTCATAAAGAATCCTGGACTGTGATTAGTTCTAACCACGTGACAATGAAGATCACACGTATGTGAGTTCTAGAAACTTGTTGATTAGATTTCTATGCTTGTAAGTATCTCTGATTGTATTGAAAACATGCATAATTCAACACACACAAAACGCATCCACGCGTTTTTCGTTCTCACTCCCGCTCTACGCTACGTCAAGCGTGGCAGTGTGATAATCGCGCCTATCTAGTCAACAATACCAATAAAATCAGACGCTCAACGATGATCGCGGCTCGGGTTTCTTCGGAACATAACCGTACAAAAATATGGAACCTATAACGCAAATAGTGCCCGCAGCGAATTGCACTGTTAAAACGAAGCTAAATATGTACATTGAGGCCACACATGATATGACTATCGCGACAGATGTTGCGAAACCCTTCAATATGTTATCTGCGTATTTAACAACCACAGCTACAATTAGTCCACCCGCAGCCTGTAATACGACTAAGTACCAAACGAATCCGTCGAAACCGTGCAGCAGGTTTTTACTCGTTCCCTCTCCAATAAGATATGTGGCGGCGCCGAATGGTATTGATAGTAAACTTAATTGAACGTTCCTCATCCATACCTGAAAGAAAGCCAATATCAATAATGATTGTCGTGATTCCTCACATTTATTCTATAAAGTGGTATATAGTTGATTTTTTGTTGCTTTCAACTCATCATAATCACCATTTCAGCCGTAGGACGTCAACTGCTAGACATGGAACCTCCCTGATAGATTTAGTTCGGTTGCAAGGGGCTTGCATCCTGCTGTCTTTATAAGACAGCAGGATGCAGGAGCAGGATGGGGAGGGGATAAGGTTTTTGTAGTGGTAGGCCTCTTTTGCAGGAGGCCGCCTGGGGAAGTACCACACCTTTGCCAGTTATTAATCCGCCAAGCAGTAATGTCCAAACATTACTGTGTTCCGGTATGAAGGGCAATGTTACCAGCGAAATTACTGGGCATGATGAGATTCAACTACTCATATCTCAGGGTGATAGGCGCAGTGCAGTGCCGCGCAGAATTTTGAATTTTAAAATACTGGGTGGCACTGTGTCTGATATGGGCAATCATGATGCTTACCATCAGGCATCTGATGAGCTCGTCTTGTTACTCACTATCATAAAAAAAAATAAAAAAAAAAGATCGACTGTCCACCATGTCGGTAGACGTCCTACGCTGTGTTTGCCAGTCCGTGGTCTCCAATCGAGAACCTTACAGCCCCATCAGCCATCAGAGTTCTCCGTGCCTTATGCAATGCATATTAACACTTCAATCTGTTTATTCGCTGGGACATGTTGGTAACTTTTGTTCGTCTACGGATCCGGTCATTTGCGATTTGATCTCGTAGACAAATCCCGATCATAGCCTTCATAACCAGTTGCTGACTCACACCCGTATTCATGAATACTATGAGGTCTCACAGTGCGCCCGAACGCATAGGGGCCGGTAAATCTAATTCGAAACAATGGCCTGCCATGACCAACGCAGTGAGAAATTCCTTACTTAGTTCTTGAATACAGGTGTTAAGTCTTAATAATTCATTAATTATTGCAGTTATGAGCATCGGTGTGCATGAAAAAGATGGCAACATATCGCTTTCTGTTTCGACGACTAATGAATTTGTGCAGACTAAAATTACTTTACATACATTAATATACAATATATTATTTATTATATGTACATTGCATATATATGCTGGGTGTTTGTCAACTTCAATGGCAATCATAAAGATAAGAGGGCATTGCCCGAACTGAGTGAATATTTAGGATTAAAATGTAATTGGGGACAAAAAGGAATACAAATTAACATTGACGATGGGAGTAAGCCCTACAAGTTTCTTGTGCGTTCTTCTTGTAGAGGTATCTTTCCGAACGCACGGTAGACTCTCTGTTTATCTTCATTGACGTGCAGTGTCAGATTATGACCTATTTGAATAAATCTTTTTGAGTTTGAGTATTTAATTTACTATAAAGAAAACTGCGCCTCGTGGTTTCACCCGCGTCCGATATACCGATATTCAGAATATCGAGATAACAGTCTCCTAAGTGTTATTCCAGGGTCTTAACTATCTACATACCAAATTTCAGCCCAATCGTTTCAGTAGTTTATGCGTGAAAGAGTAACAAACATCCATCCATCCTAACAAACTTTCGTATTTTATTAAAAGAAAAATACGTATGCGGTCCAATCTGCTGAGGTAAGTAATAACACTTCTTGCCTACCTGGGGATCGAACCCAGGACCTCATGATCCGCAGTAGCGCTTGCGAACAATAAATACGCCACCTAGGCAGTAGTAGGTTTTGTAGAGGTAGGCCTTTTTTTCAGGGGGCCGCCTGGGGAAGGCCTGAGCATGACGAGTTTCAACAATTAATATCTCGGGGTAACAGGCGCAGTGCAGTGCCGTGCAGAATTTTGAATTTTAAAACACTGGGTGGCACTGTGTCTGATATGGGCAATCATGACGCTTACCATCAGGCACCTGATTTGCTCGTCTTGTCACTCAATATCATAAAAAAAAATCAAAAACAATATGATTGGGATGGTGTTTACTTACCGATATGTCAGATTCTTTTAATACTTTTTCAAAATAGATGCCAGCAAAGCCTGATATAAAGCAGGCTGCTAAAGCAGCAGAGAAACCAATGAGTTTGGATTGGTTTTCTTGTGATTTCTTCTCCTCAGTTGAGTTGGAGAGTTGTACAAGTGCAACTCCAGCGGCTAGCAGCGCTAGGGCTCCCCACTGCCACTTCTTTAGTTGCCTTTTCAATACAAGTACAGCGAAGAATGCTGTAGTCAGCAATTTCAATTGATATGTCACCTGAAAAATAATATAGATAGATAGATAATTGATAATACTTTATCCGCGTTTCGGACTGTTGCACAGATCTGGCCTTCCTCATCCCGCGAGCAAGATTGAGACCCGCTTCGCTCGGAAATCACAGCAAATCGTCACCACTTTTTGGTGGAACGGCGAAGCAATGGAACACGCTATCGTCGTCCGTTTTCCCCGAAAACTATAACACGAGTTTGTTCAAGTCAAGAGTGAATAGGTTTTTACTTTAAAAGCGTGCTCCAATTAAGGCCGCGTCATCACTTACGAGCAGGTTATCTCACCTGCTGCAGCTCGACTGCCGATCATGAGGTCTTGGGTTCGATCCTTAGGTCAGACAAAGTGTTTAATTTTGGATTTTTTTCATTAGTAATTTTCCCAATAACTGCCTGGAGTTAAGAACTGTGCCCGGTGGATGGCAGTAGACTCACCCCCTATTACATAGGACGAATAACATACTGGCGAAATGTTGTACCTACTATGGGACAGTCCTGTGTACACCTTTGCCTACCCTTTCTGTAAAAAGGCGTGATTGTATGTTATGTTGTAATACTTATTCGCGGAGAAACCGCGTAACAAACATAAATATACAAAAACCAGCATCAACAACATACCTACAATCCAATAGCAAACTCCACGTTTTTCAAAAAAAAAAAAAAAGAAGTCAGTAATTTAAAAAAATGCTGAATTTTTCAAGAAAATATCAACAAAATAGTGTAAGTGGGTATATATATTATAGATACATACTTATTATATATGTCGTAATGTTAAACGTACAGCAGGAGGTACCTAGGCATTAGAGTTAATATTATTAGGTAGGTATCGACGATAGTTATGTATATTGAATTTCTAGCCACTTTCGTAACAATCAGGCAATTAGCAGTTGACATAAAACTATTTAAATTTTAATTAGGTAGAAGTACCTATATGTGTTATTTGCTAAGGATGAGTTTTTAATCCACCGATGAGTCTTATTTTTTAGATGTAATGAGTAAAATTACTTTATTTTATTATGGGTTAATTATATTCGCAGGAAACAGGGGAATACAAAACATCGATTTGATAATTTTTTCATAATTTCGTGTCAAATATCTCGTAGTTATGATACGCTTTTAATATGGCTTTCGTGGAAAGGTATATTTTTATGTAGAACGAAGATTAGGAGCTATGTATAATGTGACAGAAATCGTACTATAAAAAGAAGAATCAAACGAACCCTAAATCAATAGGGTATCTCTTTGTAGTTTCCGGCTCCACCGGTACTGTGTGTTATCATTATATTACATTGAATATGACAAACAGCTGTAGATAAATGAACTTAAAGAACTTAGAGAAAGACCCGGCATTCCTGAATTTTAGTATGATAACAAAATCGCTATAAAGGGCAGGGCAGGCTGTTATATTGCCTATATCACTTCATAACCTTGGAAGGCATACTGCTCCCTCTAAAGCTAAAGACTCGTCTTACAGCTTGAGTTGTCTGTACAAATAGCTCAATCAAGTAATAGAAAGGGTTCACATTTGTGTTGACAAAAGTTTCTTTAACTTGTCTTCTTTCATTACAAAAGAGCCCATCGGCGAAAATAAATAAAATAGCTTGTAATAATAATTACCTGATAGGTAGCCGCATCCAAATTAGACGCCGACAAGTAAAGCAAGTTGTTTTGTATAATATAAAGGAAGGATGGCACACACACACGCAATGTGTCCCTGACATTTAATATTACTACATTGTACATCGATCGGCAGCCTTTCGTTACGCCACCAGACTCTTGCATTACCAAACAAACACATATTAGTAACTTGCATATTTCTGCCATTAATACAGCTGAAAATTAAAGTGATAGTTAATGTTTTTGCAATTACACGCCATTCCTGTTTGACAGTTAGCAATGTCCCTTCTACATGGATGTGCGACGGGCGACCATGTTCCACCTCTAAACTATCTGTATATCTAATTTCAAAATAATCGGTTCTAGCCTCAAACTCAAACAGATTTATTCAAATAGGTCATAATCTGACACTTTTGCACGTCAATGAAGATAAACAGTACTGAGTCTACCGTGCGTTCGGAAAGATACCTCTACAAGAAGAACGCACAAGAAACTTGTAGGGCTTAATTTTTTCAACAGATAGTTTCACATTATTTGGTTTGGTTACATTTTTATCATAGTTTTGGCGTAAACACCTAGCAAAGATAAAAACACTCATAACAAATACTGATCAACTTTTGCATAATTTACTTGGTTTCTGTAATTAAATTCATTGGCCGAGGATATATTTATATTGAATAGGCCAAACTAGATAGGGTAATATTTTTATGTCGTTTATAGTTTACAGAGTTGTCGCGGTAAGCTTCTGGCTCTGATCTATATAACCACTGTTCCAGTCACATAAATATGCCAAAACCTCTAACATCAGAAGCTGGGTTGAAAAGTGTGTGATTCCAGCAACATATACCTACATATAGCTGTTCTTTGTTCCCATTGGTGTAGGCCAATACTACCTCCATTTCACTCCACCTGAGATGACTTTCGATTCTTCCACTTTCATCACATTCTTCATACACATGTTTGCCCATTGTGGGTACTTTTGACCTGGCCTTTATTTAAAACAACTACAAACTATGTAAAAACTTGGAAATGAAGGTAATACCTGCTGAAGAAGCAAACATGTCCCCTGGCCTTGTGCGAGCATATCGCATACTGAGCCCGAGAACTGCATTCTGAACTGTTAACACCACCAAACTCACATATTTTATGTAACCTGCAACAATTATGCAACAATGAAATATTAATTTGTATAAAGTGCATAATAGAATTTTTAAGATATCCAATGTTATTTTAACACAGGCAAATAAAGTCATTGTGATACCAGCACTGACAATTAATTTTTGTTTTTAAATTGTGTCATCAACTTTAAAAACAAATTATGTATAAACTTAATGAAATGAGGTTTTTTAATCAATATCCCTGAGATATCATGGCCAAAGTATTGTATTGGTGAAAATGAAATATTGTTTATTGAAATTAGTGTTATAAGTTTATTTATTAATATTTTAGCACAATGCTACTACAGTAACTTAAAGTTAGAATATCATTTTCTACCAGTTATCCTGAAACTGATGAAAATGGTGCAGAAATATAAGTCACCATTAAAAACTAATGTTACCTAAAGTCTGTAAAAATTGGTACACATTAATGGGCAACATAATATTGGTCTTATGGGATATTTGACAGTGTGTTACATATTACAGTCCATCAAATCAAAGAAGTACCATTTGATGTTTCATCTTTTCAAGCTGAAATAAGTTTACATTAGAACACACAATTTCAATAAACTTTGCTGTAAAATAAAACCATGGAATTAAGAATTTAATCCCACTACATACAATTCATAATCACAAAATTTGATTCCTTCATACAAGGCAAAATAATAACTGTCAAATGGTACTTCTTAGATTTGATGGATTGTAGTTAATGTTAGTTGATGCATCAGCCTTAATGATTAACTAAAACTTATAGGAATATGTTCATACCATATTTGTTACTTATTCTCCTATTATACACTTGTGATTTCTTTGAATCAGAGTCCATATTGTCTTCAGTAGTATTGAGGTTGAGTTGAGTGTCAGCTGCAACTTCACTTTCAGGTTGATTGTGTAGACTAATGTCTTCCTCACTTTTAGCCAAATCACCAGTTTCAGACTTCATAGGAATTTAATGTCCTGATAAACAATCGTAAAATCAAATCGACTTATTATCTATGATAAAGTTTAGGATAAGGATTATTTATGAATTTCAAAGAACTGTGATTTTACAGGTGTATATAAATTGTGGTTCGGGGAAATGTGGGTGTGCCTACTACAGGACCGAGTCCTGGGTACACACCTCTGCCTACCCCTTTGGGAAAACAAAGTGACTATTTGTACGGGTACTGGACAAATAAATTATATTTATTCGTACATTTATTGGATGATTAGCTTATTAATAAATAAAAAATAAAATCACATTAAAATTTAGATTGGAATATACAAATTAGAGATAGAGCCTCTATTTCTGATTTAATATATAATGTATGACAAAGTAAGTAATAAATACTTTTATTGGATTAAAGTTTTTTGTAAATGATTACTAAGATTTATAGACAAAATGAATGCTCATTTTAAAGGCGGCCATGTAATATAATACACAGCAAACCCACTTCTGTAGGTTAGGTTTAAGGTTTTCTTTTTTTTTTAGCACTCTTATTGATAAAATAAAATTATTCGTCCGACTTCTGTACGAATAATAATAAATTGTTCGTACGGTAACGTAATAGACTCAGCCTCGGGAAAAAGACGTGATTGTGTTTTTATAAATTACTTGTAGTAATGTGATTTACGGTACTTTACAACAAATTGTGAAACCGTGTAGCTAATATCACAACACAAACTAATATTATAAGAAATTCGTCAGCATCGGTACCGTAATATATATTATGTGAAATATATGTGGAACAAAAAGTGTTTGATAATTATTGTAGTTACTTATTTTACTTTTATTTTATTATACTTGCCTTGTCCTCATTCTCATACTGAAATAATAATTATTTGTTTAAGTAAACATTAAATAAACAGGGTTTACTTTAAAATTAGCGAAGCACGGTGAAAAACTTACTTGTCCGCTGTGAATATAATATTTTAAGTATAAAGAAGATTGTACTTAAATTCCTATATAAACCAAGTTTCGGCGCACAACGCGATTAATTAATAATACGAACATAAATCATTTTAAATATTTTTCAAAGAATTTGTTGACGTCCGCATTTCTTGAAAACAGTGCTAACAGCACAGATCACTTAGTACTACGTAGCTAACAGTTAACAGATAAGAAAAGCTTCATTCACCAATAGATGACACGTAAAGACATGTGACGTAAAGCCGAAACGTCATCTCATTTTTTAATTATGTAAATATGCGACACACGTTTTTTGCATTTGCTTTAATCTATATCTATAATCCAAACATACATTATTACAAATCACAGAACACAATTACCAGTATATAATAAAGTACTAGTTTGAGAGGATAGATGGATGTATGTAACTGATAGTTACTTAGAAAAAATGACGAGTTTTGACCCTGGAATAACACAGGGCACTTTTTAGCCCAATCGGTTCAGTAGTATAAATGTAAAATTAAATACCAGTTACTATGGATAATTCAAACAAAAGCAATAATAATTAATCAAAGGTTTATTTTATTCATAATCAACTACAAACATAAATTAATATTAATATGATTGGTATTGTGTCCGGACAATATTTTTATTGATCATTTTCAAAGTCAGCGGGATTCTTGCGACTAAGTCTGTGGTGTTCCCTCTCTACACCTTCATAGATGAGGTAACCAACGATGAAGGCTGTAACAAGAATAAGCATATTAATATACTATCATGTATGTTATCTCTTTTTTTTAAATATGGCATATGCAACAGGGTTCTTAGTTCCTTAAGTACCTTTTATTTAAGACCTTATAGTATGACTAAGAATGCAAATAAATTATAGCATATTGACATACCCCGGACACACTTCTGCTCCAGCATTGAAAATAATAATCAGGCAATCAGAGTGAAGACTTGTCTATCAAAAGACAACGAACACTCGATTGGATGCCTCAAAAAACCTGACAATACCTATACAAAAACTGACGCTGAAACTAGTGAACTACTACTGACAACTCACTTCCCTGGCTGCCAAATTGCCACTTCGCAAGTCTGGGAGCCATATAGAGAAAGGGCCACCACTGCCCTGGACTGGAGTGTAGCTGAAAGTATAGTCACTACAGATAAAGTAACCTGGGCCATAAACACCTTCCTACCATTCAAATCGGCCGGTCTGGATGGCATATTTCCAGGACTGCTCAGATGGAGCGGTGATGCTATAATAAATCAAATTGTCTCGGTGTTCCGAGCCTGCATAGCACACCGCTACATTCCTTTGAAATGGAGAGAAGTAAAAATCATATTTATACCCAAACCAGGCAGGGGTGACTACACCCAGGCAAAATCCTTCAGACCCATAAGTCTTACCTCGTTTTTGTTAAAAACGCTGGAGAGACTGGGGGACAGAGAGATCAGAAGTCATCTGCCACTATTCAAACCGCTGCACCCTAATCAACATGCCTATAGTGCAGGCAAATCAACTGAGTCGTCACTCCACAATGTAGTGTCACGCATAGGAAATGCGTTAAAGTCTAAACAACCAACATTGGGCGCATTCATAGACATTGAGGGTGCATTCGACAAAACGAAATTCTCTAGCATAAGTGGGGCACTTAACGCATGTAAAGTGGCCACAACACTTATAGATTGGATAAACAACATGTTAAAACAACGAGCTATACAGTTCACAGTCAACACCACTACACGAGGAATCGTGAGTAGAGGATGCCCACAGGGCGGAGTTTTATCTCCTCTTCTGTGGAACATAGTGGTAAATGAGCTCATAACAGAGCTCAACGCTAGCAATCTCTACACGGTGGGGTATGCTGACGACATAGCTATACTAATATCCGGTAACTTCGAAGGCACTCTTTGTGATTTAATGAGGAGAGCTTTCAGGATAATTGAAAGCTGGTGCATTCAACATGAGCTCTCAGTAAATCCGGAAAAAACTGAACTAATTATGTTCACAAACAGAAGAGTCCCCGGACCCTACAGGCTCCCAAAACTCTTCAATACAACACTGACACTTAAGAACGAAGTCAAGTACTTAGGAGTAATTCTAGATAGTAAACTACTCTGGAATAAGCACCTTGACTACAAACTGGATAAATCAACAATTGCCTTTTACCAATGTAAAAAGATGATTGGTAAGAAATGGGGACTCTCGCCAAAACTAACACTTTGGCTATACACTGCTGTAATAAGACCAATGTTGACCTACGGAGCTCTGGTCTGGTGGCCTAGAACGGAACTCCGGACTACAGTCACTAGACTAGGTCGCTTCCAAAGATTAGCTTGCTCTTCGGTCAGTGGGTGTATGAGAACAACCCCCACAGCGGCAATGGAAATAGCCCTACAAATCACTCCATTAGATCTATACATACAGCAAGAAGCTGCAATGGCAGCTATCAGACTTATGCACTTAGATCTTTGGGGCAAAAACCACAATAGCCCACACACCACTATACTGGGCAAAGCTATCGAATATCAGCCGCTAATAGCCGCCCCAAGTGATAGAACGTATAAACAATATATATTCAACAAAAAATATGAGGTACAACTGAGGGAAGAGGAGCGAGACCACTCGTCATGTCGCGAAGTACGCATATACACTGACGGGTCCAAAATGACGAATGGCTCAGGAGCAGGAGTATACTCCTCCGATCTCAACATAAACATACACATTCCATTAGGTGCATATAGCTCCATCTTCCAATGTGAATGTGTGGCATTAACCGAGGCTGCAAGAGCCGTGCACAGACGGAAGTTGAACAATTTCACCGTTAAATTTCTATCTGACAGCGCGTCCGTGCTGATGTCTCTATCAAATAGACACACCACTAACAAACTAATCATTGAATGCCATCAGGCCCTGGAAGAAATATCTTCGACTAATCGAACTATTCTCCAGTGGATAAAAGGACACAGCGGATCACTTGGCAATGATGCCGCGGATGAACTGGCGAGGAGAGGATCTGGGATGACAGTGACCGGCCCGTACCCACTCCTTCTCTTACCCTTCTCACAGTTTCGTACGTGGATCCGCCAGAGATCCGCTGAGCTCCATAATCAAAGATGGCTACAAACAATAGACTGCAGACAATCAAAATCAGCTTTACCCGCCTTAAACATGCGACTTACAAAGCGTCTGTTAAGTCTAAACCGAAAGAACCTTAAAATAATGATAGGGACTATAACAGGTCACTGTCCCTTAAACAAACACTTATTCACCATAAACGCCACAGACAGTCCTCTATGCAGAGGCTGTTTCATGGCGGAAGAAACGGTTGCCCACGTAGTCCTGGAATGCGAGGCAGTAACCCTTCAACGTGAACAAATCCTCGGAACAGTGAGGTCACTCCGCGAAGCCTGCGAAGCTCCCAGGAAGCTTCTGAGCTTCTGGGCGGAGTTAGGCTGGCTAGATTAGCCAGGACTTCACGTACAACGGACCAGGTATAGAGTCTAAGTGCGGAAAAGGAGTCCACTTTACATTACATTACATTACATACCCCGGACACTCGACTCAATTCTCATATAAAAGTTACAATATAACTATCTACTACACAGACACTGCACATATGGAGTTTTGTACGGAAGGCCCGATTGGTGGGCAGCAGATGACAGTGTCCATTCTACACATAGTATTATTATCTGTTCTTTGGTATTTAGTATCAATAAAGCAGTGTTATTGGATTTTGCCATCAAATTTTTTTTTAATAGCATCCAATATTCTGGATTGAGGCGTGTTTGATAGTGATACGCTCACCCTATATTTAATCACATTAGACTTAAAAAAACTTGAGAGGTGTCAAGGGACACCCGGATGGAACGAAGTTCCAAACCACACTGTTCAATGCGAAATAGAAATGAAAATATCTGGCTTGCTTTCTATAAGAGAGCACATTTCGCCAGTATGTTATTGGTCCCATGCTATAGGGGCTAGCCCATTCATATAGCCAAAGCATATATTCATATTTGTATTCTAGGTCACCATAGCATAATATATGGGTATATCAGATTTTGTTTTTTTTTTATGAAATATAGTGTGTGAGAACACTATGAACTTATCCAATGCTTTATAATGGGATAGCAAAAGTCAAACACTTTTGAACTTGTTAAGGTTCAAATATCTGTACTGTGACATTATGAATAACATAACATCACATCTTTTTCCCAAAGGGTCAGGCAGAGGTGTTCCCAGGACTGACAACTGCCATAGTGTGGTTGTACCCATAATAGTTACACCTACACTTCCCCAGATTATGTTTTAAAATCCCATGTAATAGGAGGCGAGCTTTTAGCAAGGCGCAGATCCAGACTCCAGCCTGTTATTAAGAAAATTTCTAATAGAAAAATCCCATCACTGCCAGATTCAGGCGTCTTGCTCAGCAGTTGCATTTGCCAATTGCCACCACTACACCAAAGGGCAAAGAGGCTGTCAAAAATTTTCAAATCTAGGATTTAGCTAAGATAATATTAAGTTTAAGAAGACTATGAACTATATAACCAATTTTTTTCAATCGGATTGCAAAGATACACACGTATTTAATTGAACTGAATAATACCAGTACCTGCAGTGTGAGATTATTAATTATTTAATAATTAAAAATAGCAAGAATACGTACGTGGGGCGACTCTGAATACGCTTTCACGGAACCTGCGAAATATGTTGGGAATTCCATTCGAAATAGCTCCAGCATAAGCGCGTTGTTCATGAGCTGAGAGCTTATAGGTAATCAGACCACGGATTTTAGCTAATTCCCCGAAATGCTTGCCCATTTTAGAAACTTATTCTTTTATGTGGTAAATAATTATATAATCGCAGCAGCAGCTGATTTAGCTAACTTTTCTAAAAAAATGTCTGATTATAGATAATACATATAAACTGTCTGATTACAGCTGTGGATTACAGACTGCTGTCCACTGTCCACTGTCAGTGCTTCCATTTATGTCAAAGCCTTGTCAAATCAAGTCAAATGACAACGTCGGATTCGCTTGGTGACGCATATCCACAAAATAAGAATTGAAATTGAATTGACGCATATCCACGCTCGCACGCGATTCGCGTGCGACGTCACGCCGTAATAAATGCGTCGCGGCGCGATCGCAACATGAAAGCGAAATTAAAAAAAAAAAAATTAAAAAGAAAGGTAACAGCGCCAGTTTTTTTTACAGTTGTTTATTCCTCCTTTTTATTCTGTGCAGCAGAGGGGATTATACCAAGAAGCTTGGAGGTAAGCTTCTTGGATTAAACTAGCGATAGGTCGTCGACGCATTTCTCGTAGTCGAAACTAGACCGTCTATTATAATCGCCTAGACGATCAACTAGTTGAATTCGTCAACTAGTCGACTCTCATGACTCTAGTTTAACGCGTAGACGCCTAGACGGACAGTCTAAAGAACGACGCGACAGTCCAATGAACGACACGTGTCTCTTTCTTTTTCGGAAGTTATACTATAGGCATCCCTTTATTACATTGAAGTTTATCCGAATTCTTATCATGGCGTATATTCTCTGACATGTGTATTCAAAAATCAACTTTCTTGCAGACATTTTCGAGTTCAAATTGGCTTATGACCGTCGATCCGTCTGTGATGTTATTCAATAGATGACAACCGAAACGAACGTTATTATGCGTCGAAGTTTAGACACGTTTACAATTCGTCCTTCGTGGATATGAACGTCTCGCCGTAGAATTCTACGAACCGTAGCCGTCTACGAATTCAACTAGTCCATCAATCGACGGTGAACCGTCCATGCGTCGTGCAAACGTAGACGGTTGATTTAACTAGTTCGTCCATTCAACGCTCACCGCTAGATTATACCACAGAATAAAGAACTAATAAACTAAAAGCACAGAATACAAACGAATACAAAAGAATACAACATAAAATTTATAGAAAAAGAATAAAAACGAAAAAAAGTTCAACATGGAAGAAGTTGACTCGATTATTTTGCATTTTCTTCGGCAATTTAACATGTAAGTTCATTTAGACTTAGGTAATACTACATAATAATACTTGAAATAAATAACATCCTCTCATTACAGAAACATAGATGAATGTGTGAAAAATTTATGCGACTTATCAGTGGAAACAATTATTGAAGCAGCATCAACTTGCCTCAGATCTATTGACTCGTCGTTAAAAGTGCCGGTCAAGTTGCCTTCGGGTATTTCACATAGAATAGAAGTGGCTGCACAAATAGCTTCATATTGCAAGGTTAGTAAGGCCTGTTAAATTACTATCCTACTAATATTTCTATGCAAAAGTTGTTGCTACGTGTGGGGTGTATGTTTGTTTCCTGTTAAGGTGAAAACGCACTAGAGCGGCGCAGCGGCGGAGAGGTGCGTCGCGGCGGCGGAGCGGCGCGGCCAGAAAAATATTCTTTACACTGTTTCCTAAGAAATAAGACGCACTACAGTAGCACTGCAGCGGAGCGGCGCGGCGCGGCGCGTAGTGCGTTTTATGTCATACAAGTTCCTACAAAGAATATTTTTCTGGCCGCGCCGCTCCACCGCCGCGACGCACCTCTCCGCCGCTGCGCCGCTCTAGTGCGTTTTCACCTTTACCTGGTCACGGCAAAACTACTGAACCAGTTGGGCTTAAGTAAATACTGATGTATATAACTAAGGACATATAATAACACTTTTCACTGGGTGAAACTGCTACTACTTGTGCCCCTGTAATTTATTAAAAGTCTAGTCTGACATTACAGTAACAAGTTAATTCTAAAATTCTTTAAATGCAACTGTTTTTTTAAATATCCTATAAAAATAAAAGAGCTGAGATAATAACTATCTAGCATAACTAAACCTATGTAATAATGAACGAGAGTACATGTAAAGACAAATTAAACTCAATGGGTATACCCCAATAGTCAATATAAGGTACACTAGTCCCACAGTAGGTACACCCATACTTCACCAGTTATGTTTTTAGACCTTATGTAATAGGGGGTGAGCCCACAGACAATATTAATAATCGAATATAATATAAATGGACTCAATCGAAATGTCTCAATGAATGTTACAGATAGAAAATAATTAGGGATAATGGAGCAAAGGGTTTTAAAAAATAATTTAAACATGGCTGTGGTTGCTGGCTACATAATAGGTAACCCCTTCTCATCCCGTGGGAGCCGTGAGACCTGGCAGTGGGACATATTTGGAGAGTGGGTAGCAACACTCCGTTTCCAATTATTCCAACTACTGCGATCACCAAACCTCCTACCAAGCGTGGTGATTACAACAAAATTCCCCCACATGAATAGTTTATGGTGTTCTATGGGGATGATGTGACACATGAGTCTATATTTCAGGATTTAGGATACAAAAACGATGTGGGTTATCAAACATTTCTCTATTACAATGAAGCTGAGCTACGACAAGTGTTTATGTTTCTTATTGAAACACTACCTAAAGAAGGTCAAAAGCCGGTCAACATTACCACTAATAAAAAGTCTCTGCTTATGCAAGATATTGGCAATAAAATAGATGAAGAGCTGAAGAGAATATGGATACCCCCTTGTTGTAAACAGCCATCTCAAAAAATTGGAGATTTTGAAATCTCAGGTAATTATAGCAAGCTTTTTAATTACTTGCATTTTTTGTATGTATATATGTTTTGGTCAAATCTTGCTACTGAATTTTAAAGCCTTGCTAATGAAGCTAGAAAAATAAATTGTTAAGGCATATATTGGTAGGTATGCTTATAGTAGGGTTCCACATCTATTATACCCCAAATATGTGAGTAATCAATATTTTTTATTTGAAAATTTACGGTTTTGGGATTTTACCTTTCACTTGTGATATAAGATCTTCCTTCTTGCCGAATTTCATGATGCCAGGCCAACGGGAGAGAGCCCTAGAGGTTTTTAGCCCATTGTGGAAAGTGGTAATGTGTGGTAAAATAGCCCATATCTTTTGGTTGCATCGACTTAGAAGTTAGATTTTTTTACAGAAGCAAGAAACCGTAGACCTGAGTTGTTAGTATGAATTTCAATCTGATACCTCCTAGTGTTAAGTGTATAGGGTATTAATATCATTTTATTATTAAATGATATTAATACCCCTTGCTACTTAATTTACGGAAATATCGATCCTTATTATATACTACTTATATATTTTATGATCCATAGAGCTATCAGTATTAATAATATCCTCCTAAATACCCAGTCCGTTTTGAAGTTGATTGAAATAAAATCGGCATAAAACCATTTCTTCATACATCTATTAAACTTCCAATTTCAGATCAATGGAACTATAACACCAAATATTCAATGACTGAAGAGGAGATGATTGCAAAGCTCCTGAAAAACAAACAGAAACAACAACATATCACAAAATCTATAGAAAATACAGAATATGTGCAAGAAAAGGTTGCAGTGAAGTGTGACATTGATAAATCATTGAAGGAATTAAAGGAAATGGCTATTGTTTTAAGGCAGAAACTGGATACTCTTGAAAGTGGGAAAAATGTTATGGAAGTTGAATATTCACAGGTAAATTATAACTATACTATGACTGCCTCTGTGGTGGTGGGCACTAGCTCAAGTGCCGATCAGCAGGTCCCGGGTTTGATTCCCAGGTCAGGCAGTGATAAATATTGAGTTTTTCCATTAGGAATTATCTTAATAACTGCCTGGAGTCTGGAACTGTGCCCGGTAGATGGTAATAGGCTCGTGGCTCACCCCCTATTACATGGGACCAATAACATTATGTCGAAATGTAGGAATTGAATCCCCTAAGTTAAGTGACAGTCATCTTAATCCAATGTCAGGAAGCTGCGAGCGGGGGCTGGTCTGAACGTGGTTCTCTGATTCTTAGGATCTCGATTGTTATATGTATAACATACACAATATACTTCATAAGAAAATCTGCTTGAAAATATACTTGATAACATACCAGTCAATGTAATGTATAGAATGATCTCTTATAAATATTTATATTCACAAGTTTTTTTTTTTTTTTTTTTTTTTTTTTTTTTTATGATATTAAGTAACAAGACGAGCAAATCAGGTGCCTGATGGTAAGCATCATGATTGCCCATATCAGACACAGTGCCACCCAGTGTTTTAAAATTTAAAATTCTGCGCGGCACTGCACTGCGCCTGTCACCCTGAGATAGCAGTTGTTGAATCTCATCATGCCCAGTAATTTCGCTGGTAACATTGCCCTTCATACCGGAACACAGTAATGTTTGCACATTACTGCTTGGCGGATGAATAACTGGCAAAGGTGTGGTACTTCCCCAGGCGGCCCCCTGCAAAAGAGGCCTACCACTACATCTAAAAGTAATTATAAAAGGTTGTTTTTTTTAGGCACAAAGATCATGTGAAAGAGCTGAAGCAGATCTTAAAAATGTAGAGAACATACTAAGAAGCATAGGCATAACTGATATTGAAACGGAATCTGGAGTAGATGGTACATTATTTGAAAAAGTTCAAAAGAATATCAATGTGCTCCATAGGAAGAGTGAAGAGTTAACTTCAAGGAACTTGTCTCTCAAAGCTGAGATTGATAAATTGAAAAATAATGTCAATTCATCTGAGGTAAGTAAGACTGCTTTCCTTTTACGGCCAATTTAGTATTTGAATCAAAATGTTTATTGTTAAAAATGGAAAGATCATATATGTTTCATATCAAATTAAAAATTCAAGTTTGAATCTAGTACCGAAAACGCGCCAACAGTTCCCGAACGAACCCAAGACTACTTGTGACGTCACAATGTTTAACAACTACTAAATATTTTTTTTATTTAGCCCCAAAAACTAAACGAGATAAATTTATTTTTTGCACTAAATTTAGAATATTTCCAGTCAAACACAGTAATAACGTGAAATTCTTATGACATAATGACGTCACAATGTTAACGCCAAACCGTGGCGCGTTTGTAATAAAGTGACTCATATTGAATTTTTATCAATTTTGAATTACTTATAATTGATAAAAAATATATTGTTAAAGTGAATTTTAATCGAAGGATACATAATTTTTATTAGTTTTAAAATAAATTTAAAAAATGACAATATATATTTTTTTAAATACGGACACACCCGCCCGTGGTTGCCGGCTAAGGGTTATGAGCTCCAGAGGACGGGCAGCAGCGTCCTCTGACCAAAACTATCAAACTGCGCTCTCGAACCCTCCTTATTATATTAAATCATAATAAGACTAAAAATGGTATTTTGCGACCAAGCCTATGTCGCTTTATTGGTTTCCATAAAATCGTCGAAAATCTAAATTCCATATCTTATATAGTACTAGATGTGCCCTGCGTTTTCACCCGTGTAGTCATCGTTCCTGTGGGAATATCGGGTTAAAAGGTACCTTATATGTTACTCCAGGGCCTAAACTATGTACGAATCGATATCTACGAATTTCAGCCCAATTGGTTCTTTTGGCGTGAAAAAGTTACAAACAGCCATCTATGCTCACAAACTTTCGCATTTATAATATTAGTAGGATAAACCAGCTTGTAATGCAGTCGCTGTACAAAATCGGCTGCCGAATAACACCTTAATTATGGATTAGTTATATTATTGCCTATTCTATTTCCAAATTACGGAAAACAATATTTCTTTAACAGTCAGAGAGAATGAAATGCAAAAAAACTTTGCTTACTTTGAAACAAACTGCCAAAGATATGAAAGATGAATATGACAAGAAAGAAGTATCAAGGAATCAATTGAAAGAAAATTATGAAAAACTGAGGAGAGGGAACAAAAGGTAACATTTTAGATATTCACTATAACTGTTTTGTGGGTTGATGAGAGTTTAAACATACTTGCAAGAGAAATGGCTTTCCTACCAGAGTCACGACTAGGGGTTGTGTGGCCATTTCTTACATAGTATAAAACAAAGTCTCTTCCCGCCCTCTGTATGTACACATAAGATCTTTTAAATTAGCAACGGATTTTAAAGCAGTTTTCATCAAAAGACAGAGTGATCCAAGAAGGTTTATAATTATTACCTATGTTTGGTACCCGGACCGAAGCGAGGGCTGGTCGCTAGTTCATTATATATGTCTGACTCACAGACAACTCAACCAAACGCGGCGCGCGCGGAAACAACAAACAGTACCTATATTATTATTTTTTTACGCACGTAGGGTGCGGTGCGGTGCGGCGTGAAAGGAAGTCCGCTTTCCTGTTAATAAAAAATATTTACTTACATAATATTATTATCTAATAGGGATTGTAATCTAGATCTTAAATTTAGATTTTTAGGTCACGTTTACTTTCAGATCTGTATACACAAAAAGAATACTAGAAATAATAAGCAATGTTGACAAGCAAAACATGGAGATAACAAAAATATTGGAAGACACAAGACAAATACAGAAAGAAATTAACTCTTTGGAAGGACAACTGGATAGATGTTTTTCAATAGCTGATGAAACCCTTTTTAAAGTGAGTTATTCCTCAGTAAATTCTGTAGCTAACAAGTAGGAATGATCACTAATTTCGGTTATTTATGTATCTTATAAGACTTGGTCTTTGTTCGATTCAATTTGGTCCTAAGAAGATTATTAACTCATTAGAAGGACAACTGGTAACATCAATAGCTGATGAAACTATTTTTAAAATGAGTTCTTTCAGTAAATTATGTGTCTTAGAAGTGGGAATGAACCCTTATTTTGGTTGTTTATGTATCTTATAGCTAGAGTCAGTCAAAAGACACGTAAGTCAATGAAGCACATAATTAAGTAGTTGTAGTGGTAGGCCTTTTAGCAGGGGGCCGCCTGGGGAAGTACCACACCTTTGCCAGTTATTCATCCGCCAAGCAGTAACGTGCAAACATTACTGTGTCTGAAGGGCAATGTTACCAGCCAAAATTACTGGGCATGACGAGTTTCAACTAATAACTCAGGGTGACAGGCGTCGTGCAGTGCCGCGCAGAATTTTGAATTTTAAAACACTGGGTGGCACTATGTCTAATATGGGAAATTATGATGCTTACCATTAGGCACCTGATTAGCTCGTCTTGTCACTCACTAGCATAAAAAAAGTAATGAATATACCGTGCGTTCAGAAAGATTCAGAAAGATACATCTACAAGAAAAACACAAAAGAAAATTATAGGGGTTATTTTTTTCATCTGATAGTTTAACAATATTTTCTTTATTTCAATCTGATACTTTAATATTTGTTAGTTTGAAATGCCCATATAATACGTTCCAAGTAATATGTTTAAGATGCAACTCGTTTCCGACTTCATGAAAAAAATCCCATCTAGTCACACAGTAACCCAATTGCGACTCGATGGGAAGAAAAATTCCCAACATGGCAGTTTGACACGTTGGGAACCCACCCAGGGTTCCTAACGGGTTGCGACTGGAAGTCACAATTGATTTCAACTGACCAACTACTTATATTCATATATTGACTGTATTCATAAAAACATCGTGACTCGCAGTCGCTTTCGTAAGCCGCGGAAAGATACCTTAAAAATATGTTTATTCCAGGATGCCAAAAGAGATGATCAAGCCAAAAAGGCGTACAAATTACTTGCCCTATTGCATTCAGAGTGCAATACAATAGTCTCTCTAGTCAATGAAATGGGAATACTATCCAGAGAAGTAGTTGATTTAGAAGAAAATATCAAAACAGAAACTGCTAAGAGAACTGAAGATACACTGAGAAAGATACAACTTGATCTTGCTAGGATACAGGAAGAGAATTAAAAGACTTGTATGTTACATAATTTTATTGGTTCTACTATTGTTTTGGGAGCTTGCAGCAAAATCTTGCTTTTAACTGTTTACTGGATAGAATTGCAGTTTTAATCAGACATATAACTTAGGCTGCAAGTATTTTAACATAACATTATTTTACCGAAGGGGCAGAGATGCACCGTGGATATAGTCCCATAGTAGGTAGTGCACACTTTGCTAGTTTTTTTGTTGTGTTTCATCTTGATTAAATATTTCTTTTGTCAAATACCTTCATATATTTTAACCATTTACATTGCAAATGTCCGACAGGGCTCTTAATTGCTTATTAAGATTAATTTGAAAGTACTACCTATCATTATTAGAACTAAGAAATGCAAATAAACTATTAAGTATTGAAATATTATGTAAGTATACTATATTTTAATAGACCAACTTCAAAATACTTTACAGAGGATTTACAAAAACACCATTTAATGTAACAAACAAGTGCAATATTTTGCAGCTGGCTTTCATACTAGTACGAGTATTTTATTGTATGATTTATATAATGGACTTTATACTCTAAATATATTTGTATATTCTGACATTTGTGTTTATCTATACTAATATTATAAAGAGAGAAACTTTGTTTTTTTGTTTTTTTGTTTGTAACGAATAGGCTCCGAAACTACTGGACCGATTTTAAAAATTCTTTCACTTATGGATAGCTTAATTCAGTGTGAGTGCCATAGGCTATATGAGATTTTGAAAAAAAATGGGGATCCGTAAGAAAACTGCAATATTGTGAACCAAGGTGTTACATAATATAATTACCATATTCATAAATTTGCGTGCGCTGTGAAATGCATTGATGGTAGAATAATATAATGTACTAGGGGTTTGTAGTACTTATCAATACCTACAAAACAGTATACATAGATTATATCCATCTTTTTTGGTTTAGTCACAATAATCGAAAAAGTGATTATTTTCATGCGGTGTGAAAATTATTGGAAGTAGAGTAAAGTAATGTACTAGGGGTTTGTAGTACTTATCAATACCTACAAAACAGTATACATAGATTATATCCATCTTTTTTGGTTTAGTCACAATAATCGAAAAAGTGATTATTTTTCATGCGGTATGAAAACTATTGGTGGTAGAGTAAAGTAATGTACTAGGGGTTTGTAGTACTTATCAATACCTACAAAACAGTATACATAGATTATATCCATCTTTTTTGGTTTAGTCACAATAATCGAAAAAGTGATTATTTTTCATGCGGTGTGAAAACTATTGGTGGTAGAGTAAAGTAATGTACTAAGGGTTTGTAGTACTTATCAATACCTACAAAACAGTATACATAGATTATATCCATCTTTTTTGGTTTAGTCACAATAATCGAAAAATGATTATTTTTCATGCGGTGTGAAAACTATTGGTGGTAGAGTAAAGTAATGTACTTGGGGTTTGTAGTACTTATCAATACCTACAAAACAGTATACATAGATTCTATCCATCTTTTTTGGTTTAGTCACAATAATCGAAAAAGTGATTATTTTTCATGCGGTGTGAAAACTATTGGTGGTAGAGTAAAGTAATGTACTAGGGGTTTGTAGTACTTATCAATACCTACAAAACAGTATACATAGATTATATCCATCTATTTTGGTTTAGTCACAATAATTGAAGCAGTGATTATTTTTCATGCGGTGTGAAAACTATTGGTGGTAGAGTAAAATAATGTACTAGGGGTTTGTAGTACTTATTAATACCTACAAAACAGTATACATAGATTATATCCATCTTTTTTTGTTTAGTCACAATAATCGAAGCAGTGATTATTTTTCATGCGGTGTGAAAACTATCGGTGGTAGATTAAAGTAATGTACTAGGGGATTGTATTAATTATCAATACCTACAAAACAGTATACATAGATTATATCCATCTTTTTTGGTTTAGTCACAATAATCGAAAAAGTGATTATTTTTCATGCGGTGTGAAAACTATTGGTGGTAGAGTAAAGTAATGTACTAGGGGTTTGTAGTACTTATCAATACCTACAAAACAGTATACATAGATTATATCCATCTTTTTTGGTTTAGTCACAATAATCTAAAAATGATTATTTTTCATGCGGTGTGAAAACTATTGGTGGTAGAGTAAAGTAATGTACTTGGGGTTTGTAGTACTTATCAATACCTACAAAACAGTATACATAGATTCTATCCATCTTTTTTGGTTTAGTCACAATAATCGAAAAAGTGATTATTTTTCATGCGGTGTGAAAACTATTGGTGGTAGAGTAAAGTAATGTACTAGGGGTTTGTAGTACTTATCAATACCTACAAAACAGTATACATAGATTATATATCTATTTTGGTTTAGTCACAATAATTGAAGCAGTGATTATTTTTCATGCGGTGTGAAAACTATTGGTGGTAGAGTAAAATAATGTACTAGGGGTTTGTAGTACTTATTAATACCTACAAAACAGTATACATAGATTATATCCATCTTTTTTTGTTTAGTCACAATAATCGAAGCAGTGATTATTTTTCATGCGGTGTGAAAACTATCGGTGGTAGATTAAAGTAATGTACTAGGGGATTGTATTAATTATCAATACCTACAAAACAGTATACATAGATTATATCCATCTTTTTTGGTTTAGTCACAATAATCGAAGCAGTGATTATTTTTCATGCGGTGTGAAAACTATTGGTGGTAGAGTAAAGTAATGTACTAGGGGTTTGTAGTACTTATCAATACCTACAAAACAGTATACATAGTTTATATCCATCTTTTTTGGTTTAGTCACAATAATCGAAAAAGTGATTATTTTTCATGCGGTGTGAAAACTATTGGTGGTAGAGTAAAGTAATGTACTAGGGTTTGTAGTACTTATCAATACCTACAAAACAGTATACATAGATTATATCCATCTATTTTGGTTTAGTCACAATAATTGAAGCAGTGATTATTTTTCATGCGGTGTGAAAACTATTGGTGGTAGAGTAAAATAATGTACTAGGGGTTTGTAGTACTTATTAATACCTACAAAACAGTATACATAGATTATATCCATCTTTTTTGGTTTAGTCACAATAATCGAAGCAGTGATTATTTTTCATGCGGTGTGAAAACTATCGGTGGTAGATTAAAGTAATGTACTAGGGGATTGTATTAATTATCAATACCTACAAAACAGTATATACATAGATTATATCCATCTTTTCTGGTTTAGTCACAATAATCGAAGCAGTGATTATTTTTCATGTGGTGTGAAAAGTATTGGTGGTAGAATAAAGTAATGTACTAGGGGTTTGTAGTACTCATCAATATCTTCAAAATAGCCCACGATAAATTATAACATGTGTTAAGGTTTGGTCATTGTAACAGAAATAGTCATTAATTTACGTGCGCTGCGTAAACCATTAGGGTTATATTTATTAAAATACAATGTATCACGAATTTACTCCTGATAAACGTCCACTATACCTACTTCTGCTACCCGTGCGAAGCCGGGGCGGGTCGCTAGTTTTTTAATATTGCCATAACCACTCAGAGTAAGGATACCAAAGAGAACCAGTCGTGCAAAAATCTGTTCCAAGCCGCGAGACTGGTACTAAATCAATAAATTACCAGACTATGTGGTTATTTGCATGGCAACCGTAGGCCGACCGCGTGATGCAAGTGTTAGGTAAAAAGCTAACCGAATAACAACAGATATGTGCGTGAAAGCGACAGGTTTTCATAATTTAGTCATGTATTTACAATAATTTTAGGAATTTATGTATCCATATTGCGTGTTTCTATTTTATTTTAATTTTTTTAACTCTATAAAATGGACAACAGCGCTTTGTTCGAATGAAAAACTATGAAGTCGATTATATTTTAAATATTTTTGTATAATATTATCCGAACTAAAATATTTTTTTTTTACATAAATCAAGGTTTGGCATTAATTACCTAGTGAAATTTTAAACATTTAAACATTGAATTAAATATTTGTTTATTTTATCTCAATTACGTACTGTGCATTATAATATTATAATTTTTGTTTCTAATTGGTTTACATTGCATAGTCCTGGTTAATTTTATATTTATGATAACATTTTAATATTTTTGTGACTTTCGACTATTTATTAAGAGTAAAGTATTCATATTACGTAACAATTAAGAATAATATCGTCAAAGGCCCTTTCCACGTGCTAGAATCAGGCCCATGAACCTGTACTCACTATTAAACTCAGATTCTATCATGTAACTTAATTATCTTTACAAAAATAAATACATTTTAATTTTAAAACATTTTTGACCCTTTTAAATTTTAATTCTTGTAATATATATTTATAAAAGTTAAAAAGTATAAGTGTGATTAATTTATTAAATAAAATTATATATTTAAATCACTAAATATTTTAGTGCATATAAGTCTACTCCAATGCTCCTATGTTCGCCCGCGTCGCTTAGTGTCAAATTTAACATTGAACTTCATAGGGTAAAAAATCGTTCAATACAAATTAGGCTTTAAAACAATCATGTAAAAGAGTTTAAATTCAAATAATAGAAATTCAGTAGATGTCAAAGCGCGTAATTGTCAGTGATGGACACCTTTTTTTGAAGCTTGTTCAGGGATTGTGCGTCTGTAGAAGAAAGCGATTCGAAGTCATTGCATAACCACAATGATCTTTGAATTTATAATACTATGGAAATGTCATCGCAAGGATTTCCCCTCGGCCATATGGTACCCATAATAGCCCATATATATTTTCAAAAACTATTTCACACACAACCTGACAGTTTTTATTGACAAAAATGAAATTTACCATATAGATGTTTTGTATTCCCCTGTTGCCAGCGAATATAATAAAACCATTCTATAATACTTTACTTCATCCTTAAAAATATCATATAAATATATACACAATAGGTCACTGTATTAAGAGGGAACAAGGGAATACAAAACATTGATTAAGTAAATTTTCCATAAGATTGTGCCAAACTGCTAAGAGGTCCACTTTCCTGTTAATGTAAATGCAATTTTTATGATTTTCACAGTTTATTAGGTTTAGGTAAAATTTCTGGGGGTACATAATCTTCATCAGTGGCATTCGCTGACTTTTTGTTAACTGGAGAAGTTTCCACCAGTTTTTCCTTTTCTTCTATTTGTAAGTCTATTTGGTCTTCTGTCTCAAAGAACCAGAGCTTCTGTTCTTCTGTTTGCATTTGTTTTTGTTTCTGTTGTAAGAGTTGCATACGTCGCGCTCGGTCCAGCCTCTTGGCTTGCTCTTCCAGTTTTTCTTCTCTTATTTCTACCCACGATTTGAAAAGCTGAAAAATTAAATAAGTTTTTGGTAATTTTGAATCATCAATATTAACATTTCATTCATATATGAAATGTTATTATATATTATATGTTATAAGATATTATGAACCAAAGAGTAGATTTTGCACTGTCTTTAACTGAGTGCATACATTTTGCGGTGAGAGAGTGGAAAGATAAACAAATGGAGAACCCCTAGTGTTCTCCAGGCCTAATCCCAGCTGTAGGTACTCATAGGCTGAAGATGATAATGATAAGTGAATGTAAGCTTTTACATACCTTTTGTTGCATTTCAATATCTCTATTCTGGACTTTATTGATGGCATTTTCAATAGCAGTTTTAATAGACTCTTCCAATGATGAAGATTCTGGTTGGCATTTACTCAGAATATTGTAACACTGATCTAAAATTTCATTCTTCTCTACTTTTTCTTTCTCAAGTTGTTCTAATGTCTCTTTGTATATTTTAAATGTTCCTGAATTAGATACATTGTTGCACAAAGACAGAAGCTTATCATATTTCTTGTACATTAACCATCCGATTATTTGTAAGTTGGTACTGAGATTATCAGTTTTTTGTTCTGATACCCAAGCTAAAGTCTTACTGGCTAATGTAATTGTTTCCTTTATATCAAAATGATCATCAAAGTAAGGGTTCCGTAGGAACTTAATTCTTATTTTTATTTCTTCCACTTTCTTTTTAGAGTCTTCTGGAGGTGCAGGCTCTGGGGAAGTGTAGTTTATGACATATTTGTAAGCAGCATATTGACATAATGCACAAGTCAGTTCGTTGCTGAATTCTTCTTGTAGCATAACTAAGGCCGCGACATTGGCAGCCAATTCGTAATTCTGAGATTTAAGTAGTTCATCTAACAGTATGTTAGCAGTGTAATCATCAAGAAAAACACCAAAATTTAACGGTTGTTTCAAAATTTCTACTAGCTCTTGTAAAAAACCAAAAGAGATGAAGTTTCTAATAGTGGCATGATGAGTTGATTCCAGCATATTTCTGGTCTCTGCGGATAGACGCAACTTGTGAAGAAGATCCTTCAACTCCTCTAGATGTGCAGTATCATTAACAGCATGAGCAAAGATGTCTATGTCTATTGCACTAATAACTCCCTTAGAAGTAAAGTTTACTTCCAATTGGTTGTAGAAATCATTCATATTTATTTTGTTTATAATGGGCGACGAATTCACATTTTTCCAATTTTCTGTGCACTTGTAGTGATTTGTTAGGAAAGTTCTGTTTGTTAAAAAAACTGGTGTTATATGATTTCCTTGCAAAACTTTGCGTAAATATCTTAGCATTTTTAATAATATTCCAGGTGGATCCTAAATTTTAAGGTTATATTATGTAGCTAAGTGACTGGTTAGCAGTTAGCAGACGTAAACTTATAAACTCGCTGAATAATGATGTCCAGACATTCAGATATTCTCGGGATAGCGATTACACTATAACACATTAAACAGGAGCAGCTGTTGCCATAGGCTGTCACAAGTCACATTCGTAAATTCACAACACAGAATCACAATATCACAATCACACAGAATCAGAAACACAGAATCCACCTAAGAATCTACAGAACAAAAGGAACAAAGGACAGAATCACAGCTTGCACCATAGATAATACATATAAATAGCTCGCACTGCCCACCACAGATTAAGATAAATTTATTTATTTATTTATTAGTACCACGACTGCCACTGAAACACCACTGAACATAAATTGCTCGGAGACTGGAGACTGTTTGTTCTGTAAACTGAACACATTATAACGCTTTTTATCGCATTATAACGCTCGAAAACACGGGATATACCCGGTATTTTGATAAGCGTGCACGGAGACCATTTTATTTTTAAGTCCAACATGCAGACAGAGGCCCCTTTGAGCTTTTAATCTAAAGGTAATGTATAGCATCTATCGGGGTCCATCTCTGAAACCATCCACAGTTTTTATTATTTATTTTTTATTATTATTATTCAATATATTATTATATATTCCCAAACTTAGTTACCCTTTTCTTATCGCCGATTAATTTACAATTTAATTTGAATATGGTGAGGTTAAGTACAAAGTAGACAGCCTCGTTGGCTTAGGTGGTAGTAACTCTGCTTTCTGTGCCGCAGGTCCTGGGTTCGATCTTCGGCCAGATCAAATATTTGTGTGCATAAACATGTCTGTTTGGGTGTTATAAGCTTATATGTATATAAGTATGTATATCAGTCATCTGGTTACCATAGTACAGGCTTCTAGCCTAGTTTGGGACCAGATGACCGTGTGTGGAAATTGTCCCATATTATTATTATTATCTATAAAGTATTTTTGAATGGCGCCGCGCGTTTTTATTATTATTAATTGCGATACGGAAAAATATCATTTATGCATATTTGAAAATCTTATTATTAGGCTTATCAAATGAAATCTATATTATGTAAGATCGGTGGCTTTAAAATAAAACGAACAACTTTTTTATGGAGCCAGAAAAAACGGCGTTCCTAATTCGAAGTTTCCCGCGCTATTTGTTTTGTGCTGTGTAGCTCATAGAGTAAAAATAGTGCAATTGTGCATAGTTTTCTGTGGTTTTCAGTCATTTCATTCATTCCTTCGTGACAAAAGAGTAGAGCCAAGAGGAAGAGGATCCTTATTCTTTCCGAGGATCCTTTTTGTTCTGTGCACAGAACAAAGAAGAAAGTTCTGTGGCCAAGAACATTCTCATTCTCCGGCATTTTTATAGTTTTCGAAATAGTTTTGTTATGTCTACTTTCTACTTTCCTTAGAACGTGCTACTGAGTCACATACGTAGGTATTTAATGTGTGGTTGATTCGGTTTAAAGTTTCGCTGAGATTACTGATTGAGTAGGTACCTACCGATCAAACGTTTTCTAGAATACATTTTTTAAAAATAAAGTAGAACTAGCTGATAGTGAAATTCCTATATTATTTAGTTAGGTATTTACTTTTTAACAAGAATGGTGTTTGCATGCTGTAGGCACAGGTTGTGGGAATTATAAATTATGTTTCCTTACCCTGAAATTAGGCTACTATTCTACTACTGTAAGTTAGTAAACAAGGTTCCTATTCATGTACGTAATGTTCATAGTTCACTTACAAGATCTGTTTTCTTATTTCCAGTTTAAAATGGCAAATCAGTGGGGACAGAAGGCTGAAGAGCTTGAAATATCAAACAAAATAGCTGGCCTCGGTTTAAAAAAACATAATGAGACCACAGAATCTGATGAGTCACCAGATGCAGCGAATCCAGCCGACACATCACTTTTAATGAAAATTATTAGACAAGGTTTGGTTGAATCTAAACTAGACATAGAAATCCAAAGGAAAGACCCCAATTCACCTTTATATTCTGTGAAGACATTTGAGGCTCTCCATTTGAAACCAAACTTGCTAAAAGGTGTCTATGCTATGGGTTTTAATGCACCTTCGAAAATTCAAGAAACTGCACTACCAACATTGTTAGCAGATCCACCTCAAAATATGATTGCCCAGTCTCAGTCAGGTACAGGGAAAACTGCAGCATTTGTACTCGCCATGCTGAGCAGAGTTGACTCCTCTAAGAATTATCCCCAAGTCTTGTGCCTAAGCCCAACATATGAACTCGCTATTCAAACAGGAGAAGTTGCTGCAAAAATGGCCAAATTTTGTCCCGAAATTAAGCTTAAATATGCGGTGAGAGGAGAAGAGTTGCCTCGAGGTTCTAAAATTACAGACCATATTATTATTGGAACTCCAGGAAAAATGCTAGATTGGGGAGTAAAGTTCGGCATGTTTGATTTAAATAAAATCAAAGTGTTTGTCTTGGATGAAGCCGATGTGATGATTGATCGACAGGGACATCAAGACCAATGTATCCGTATACACAAATGTCTCCCTTCAACATGTCAGATGATGTTCTTCTCCGCTACCTATGGCTCTGCTGTCATGTCCTTTGCAGAAATTATTGTACCCAATCCTATCATCATTAGATTGTTGAGAGAAGAAGAGTCATTAGATAACATAAAGCAGTATTATGTAAAATGCAAAAATGCAGAAGAAAAGTACAGAGCTATTTGCAACATTTATGGAGTGATTACAATTGGGCAGGCTATCATATTCTGTCACACGAGAAAGACTGCATCATGGTTGTCAGAGAAGATGTCTAGAGACGGGCACTCGGTTGCTGTGCTTTCGGGTGAATTGACTGTAGAGCAGAGAATTGCAGTTTTAGATCGCTTCAGGGCAGGATTGGAGAAAGTGCTGATCACAACCAATGTCTTATCACGTGGTATTGATGTTGAACAAGTCACTCTGGTGGTAAACTTTGATATGCCCATGGATATGAACCAAAAAGCAGACTGTGAAACATATCTACATAGGATTGGTAGGACCGGGAGATTTGGCAAGGCCGGTATAGCTATCAACTTGATTGACTCACCATTAGCAATGCAAATATGTAATGATATTGAGGCACATTTCGGGAAGAAGATTAATTTACTTGATATTGAAGATGCTGAAGAAATTGAGAAAATTGGTGCTTAAAACAAATGTTCTTTTATGTTTTTGTTCCATTATGTTACTTTGATCTTTACTGTGCACTCATTGGCTTAAGTTTCATTTAATACATAGGAAAAGGTTCCATAATGATATATTATGTTAAATAAATTACATTTTCTATTATATTGTTTATCTTACAATAATACCAGAAATCACATACACAAAACCATAGAATAAATTATGAAACTTAACAAAATACTCTTATGTGATATAATGACATAATGTATTCTAATATTAGCGTGCAGTTTGCCCTCCAGCTTCTGGGTTTGTAGCTCCAGAGATCATCACGAAGATTACAACTGGAACTATGTACATCCACTGAAAAATAAATACAGTCAGAATAAGTCAGTAGGTTTTATAAATACAAATCTAGTATACTCTGTTCCGAATACACTATAATAAAAACTAAAAACAAGCTTCAAATTCTGATAAAAATCTTTCATTAGATATCCCTAATATCATGGGCACAAAAAAATAACTAGTCATTGCAGATTATCTGCCATATTGGATTTGAATGATAAACAATTTCGTCTAGCTTATAACCGTGTATTGTCAACCAAATCAAATGTGTATTTATAAATTTCATCTCAATCAGTTGAGGATAAAATTTAGCTTTAAAATTTAGTTAGATTTGACCCGAAAACACATACAAACATTGCGAGTTAAAGGCCTGTAATATGCAAGGAAACCTGCTCTGTTTGAGGATAAACTTCAAGGAAATTATTATTTATACTTCAATATTATATACGGTTTATTTTGCTTGAAAATGCAGGCTATACCGTCCTTTAATGCCTATTAAAAGACCGGGCTCATGTTTTCGGAAACAAAAAGTTTATGGGGTTTATTTATTATATTTACTAGTGTAAACAAAGCGGGTTTTTCCACTCGCAATTAAAGAAACATGGGAGTTTTATAACAAAACTTAAAAAGAACTTACATTCCAAGTTTCAAGTCTCTAGGATCAGTGGTTTGGGCTCTGCATTGCATGTCAGTCAGTGACTTATATAGGATTTTATAATAATATAATGGTGTTTATACTCACATATTTAGCTAGGAATGATCTATTGTCTTTTACATCGCCTTTCTCTCTTGCTTCCCTTTCTCTATCTAGTTTTTGTATGTAGGATGCAGTATCAGGCCTTGAAGTAAAAAGCATTCATAATGTAAATGATCATGATTATATTATATTTAGTTTTCCGGCTTCAAAAAATGTATGTATACTACTATTAATATTATAAATATGTAAGTTTGTGAGGATGGATGGATATTTGTAGCTCTTTCACACCAAAACTACTAAACCGATTGAGCTGAAATTTGATATGAAGATTGTTTATACCGTGAAATAACCAGGGTACTTTTTATCCCGATATTCCCACGGGAATGATTAATACATGGGTGAAACCGCAGGGCACAGCTAATTCTTTATAAGGATTATATTATACTTACACAGGAGCTTGCTCAACATAGCGCAAATAGAAATTAGAGTTGACTTTATATCCATTTTGTATTTGAGTCAAGGGCTGTGATGTGTTAGTGACTTGAAAGCTAACAGCTATAACAGACCCAGTAGGTAACACCCAAGCATTGATGACGTCTGATAGTCCACTGTCAAGGAATGACTCCGCCTTCACTGAGGACAACAACTCTGTGCCTTTGCTGTTATCTGCAGATGTTACTACTGTTTTGATTGTGTAGAAACCATTATTTCTTGCCAATACCTGAAAATATAGGACAGATATTTATTAGTACAGTGAACAGGGTAAATAAGAGCTGCAGGGTAAATAGGGGATAATCTGGTTGTGTTTTTTTATCCTGCAATGGTAACTGGCAACTCGTTCATGCTTTTTGTGTCATGAATAGAGAACTCAACACAACAGTTATTAAGGGGACAAAAAGGGGAAATGTAAACATGACTAGTTTATCCCTATTTACCTTGTTTTACAGTATCACATACATAATATACATATATACAGAACACACACATTTTTGGTGTCAAAACATGACTAGCATGTTATTGGATTATGCTGTGAATGCAAGTCAATGTTTGAGATTGTTGATAATAAAATAACACATTCATGCTAGAAAGTATTACTAAAATAAACATGAGTATGAGATAAAGAGGATATTTATGTAAAATTTATGATGCATTTGCAAAAGTGGAAAAAAAATTACATTTACCTTTACGAAGTGACTATTTGTACGGGTACTGGACGAATAAATTATATCTATTCGTACATTTATTGGATGATTAGCTTAATAATAAATAGGAAATAAAGTCACATTAAAATTTAGATTGGAATATACAAATTAGAGATAGAGCCTCTATTTCTGATTTATATATATAATGTATGACAACGTAAGTAATAAATACTTAAATTGGATAAAAGTTTTTTGTAAATTATTACTAAGATATATAGACAAAATGAATGCTCATTTTTAAGGCGGCCATGTAATATAATACACAGCAAACAGACTTCTGTAGGTTAGGTTTAAGGTTTTTTTTTCGCACTCAATTGATAAAATAAAGTTATTCGTCAGACTTCTGTACGAATAATAATAAATTGTTCGTACGGTAACAGTATTAATAGACTCAGCCTTACCTTTAATTCATCAATATGACTCTTTGTGAAGTGTATTTGGTCAACTACGGAGGTGCCTGCTCTAAGACTTTTCAGTGAAATAGTCCCCCTTTTACAATACTTCCCGTCGTTGCAGTTCAGAGAATGCAGCATGTCAATATTCAACCAACCATCATAGTCTAAACATGTCTGAAATATCACGATTTAAATAATATGAGGTAATACTTTGAAGAAAACTAACTCTTCTATTATTTTTCAGACGTAAATTTTACCGTGTAATTTAAAATCACGACAAGGCATGATACAACTAAAATGGATCGATGCATTTTGTGGCGAAACTTCTAGATTTCTTATTAAAGAAGAAGTAACTATGAGAGCATGAGTAAAAACAAATAAGTTGTTCTAGAATTGCTGAACTAGCCTATTTAATTTCGTTCTGTTCTGTGATTAAAGTTTTATCACGAATTTTTTTAATTTTTACAAACAGAAAATTTCCAGTCAAAAGTTAAATTGTCAACAGTGTCACAATGACATTAAATGTCAAGTTTTGTCACAGATACTAATAAAATTTGACATTGTCATTGTCATTGAGTAAAATCATATAAATATTTTTTCTCACTGAGCTCAGCATCGTACGACTTTTACTTGGCTTACATCTACGGAGTTTTTCCTGTGTTTCTATCACTATGTAGTTTGGGAGTTGTCCTTTTTAAATTTATTTTATTATACCTACCTACTTAAGTTATGGAGCCCACTGTCTCAAGTCAAGATTTTCAGGCTTTCGCTAAAGTAGATATAGTCACTACCTGCTATCCTGTGTATTAGTTTGGAACTACAGTTTTCTCATGGGGACTGTGATAAAATTTTTGTTACTCGCGCTGGCGTATGGAGGTAAAAGTATACTACAAGACTACAACTAGGTACAATTACTACATAGGTACAATTTATTGGCTTACACAAAGATGGAGGAAAGAGTTTCTTCGGTTTACTCGTAGAATTAACTTTTTAGCTCTGGGTAACCAATCTAAAAGTTGTTAAGTCCCAATGTGGCACGAAGATGTTGGATTAGAATGTGAACAAACAACTGCTCATATTGTGTGCCCCCGGATCCTAATCAAGTCGAGCAGAAAAGCGGCGTAGCCGTACCTATACCATGTTTCCTCGAAGTAGTTCAGGCCATTTTTCGACCCCTTATAACTTCGATGTCAAGTCAATCTATTTCATTTAAAACAAAAGATTTTTTATATTGTCACTTTAAGATGTTGTTAGGTTAGCTAGTAATAACTTAAGACAGAAGGTCCCTAAGACCTCTTGTACACGCACGGTTTACCGCCGTGAAAATCTACGGTTAATTCGCCGCGTGTAGGCACGGTCGTCAGTGTTGTATGGATTACTATGAAAGCTTGTAGACGCGCGTCTACAAGCAAGGTAAACCGTGCGTGTACAAGAGGCCTAAGTAGGGACATAATAAAGTAACCGACTTGGTATTACATGGATGGATCTCACAACTTTTTACGGTAGAAGAACTAAGTTTCGAGATTTGTTTTTTTTTTAAAGTTCTGTTTTTGATGTCATATTGTTATTTCGGTCGCACTTATGTCTTAGGTACGTCTTTCTATCTTTGTTGTACATTATATGTCACACTGCAAACTTCACACTCAGCAAATTGCAAGTGCCAGTTGTTGAGTAAGCGGTGGGAGAACGTAAATTGTCTCCCCACTCCCCTATTATATCAATGTTAGGTTCTTCTTAATTTTCCAATTTTCTGCGCTATTTTCTTATTTTTCTCTTTCCATAACAACCTTCTTCTACGTATTAGAAAACTAAAAAATAAAAGATGAATGAAATCGGTAAAGTCGCTCTAAAGTTATGTCGTGACCAAGGGAAACATGGATTAATTTTTAAATAAATAGAAAATAGAATGATTACTTAGTAGGTACCTACAACAAAAAGAACTACCTACGATACTTAACAATATCTGTGTGTGTTTTCTATCTGTGACATTATAAAGCCGGGACTACAGCTACGTGTTAGCGTGTTATATAACAATATTCTGTTAAATAACACCAAAGCCACGCCCACTTTCCATGGTAAGCCGGGTCCGCAGCGGCATGTTTTTGTGTTACCTAACACAATAACATGAAAAGTGGGCGTGGCTTTGGTGTTATTTAACAGAATATTGTTATATAACAAGCCGGGACTACAGCTACGTGTTAGCGTGTTATATAACAATATTCTGTTAAATAACACCAAAGCCACGCCCACTTTTCATGTTATTGTGTTAGGTAACACAAAAACATGCCGCTGCGGACCCGGCTTACCATGGAAAGTGGGCGTGGCTTTGGTGTTATTTAACAGAATATTGTTATATAACACGCTAACACGTAGCTGTAGTCCCGGCTTTATAAAAACATTAAAACTGATTAACTGATTTAATTTTTGTTCGTGGAATTTAAATAATGTTTTAATGACAGTCTGTTCAGACAATCTATGGTTCGAATCGAATGCGATTTAGCAGTTGATCAACATAAGTTTGAAAATCGAACCTTGTGAACCAACTACGAGTATATAAGCGCGGGTGTCGAGGGTTTCAAACCTTTTCAGTCTTGTTCGGTTTTCTTTTATATAATGGAAAATTGAAAACGTCCATGGTTTGCAACACCTGAATTAGGCTAAAACGCACCATGTCGCGTGTCAGTTTGGCCACCACACGCCTCCGCCATCGCCTTATTAGGCCAACACGCTAGGACTCGTAGTATGGCCATGCACTATAATACACATGAGTCAAAGGATAATAGGCAATTATAATGACTAAAACATTTGTTACCTACCTGTATTATTGCTCATTGATTAGATTAATTGCTCCACTAAGCTAAATATGTATTAAGTAGGCAGGTGTTTTTTGTGGTCTTTACGACAGTTACATCATTGATAAATATTACTGTTTATATTTTATTTCACTATCGTATCAATATCTTCCACGAGTGATTTTCTAAGCGATTTTTCCTTAAGAATTCGGGTCCAGTTGAAAGAGTTTCACGTAGGTATACTTATATTCTTATATTGGGGTGAAATTAAACATGAATACTTGCTTTTACCTCTGACGTGGAATATTCCGCTCGGGTAGCTTTGCTTTGAACACAAGGGAAACTCTTAGGAGATAATCGGCTCTTCACGTGTACTTACTAGGTTATATAATAACTATTCATACATTGGAATCTCAGCCATTATGTCTTTTAGGGTTCCGTAGTGTATAGCTCGATCCCCACTGATTCACTCACTCATTAACTTATGATAAGGACTAGAGGTTGAGGGGTGGTCGGGGGTGTGATTGCATAGCACCGTCGCATGGGGAATTTTACGAGTACCTTCCATTAAATGGAGATGGAGCTGTCGGGGGCTGTTCGTGGAACAGGTCGTTTTTCGGGGGGGGGGGGGGGGGGGGTCTGGGGGCGAAATGGAAAAAAGGAACCCTTACAGGATCACTTTGTTGTCCGTCTGTCTGTGTGTCTGCTTTTTTTTTGCGGACGCGTGGTGGAATCAAGTTGAAATTGATATCAAATACTCAAGTCTGCGGTCCTTTTGGCTGTACAAAGATCGTACTATTAAGTTAACGCAATCAAAAGTTATTGTCATTTTACTGCATATTTTTATACTTTGCGTTGGTCAAATGTGCTAATGTGCTTATCAAAATTGTATTTAATGATGTCTTCGTGGCCCAAATGTGCGAGGCGTTGGATCACGAGCTATAAGGCAGGGGTTCGCATCTCTGTACTTAAATGATAATGTTTTTGGATTTATTTTGTACTTTTACTTTTTTATAAAAGGTTTTATAAAACGGCCAATAAATTATTATATATTCTTGCCAAATTATATTATAATAATCTTGATTGGGTCAAACGCTGACCAATTAATATAAAAAAAATACATGTTTGCTGTAGTTAGCAACTAGATGGCGTTGTATGTTCTGAGAAGGCGGTATGGAACCCTATACGCCCAACAGCCTATACAGCAAAGATCTTTACTACAGTAAAACCCTACAACTTTGCCCACTTTTTTCAATAAAATTAAGATATGTCATGTTTTTTCTACTGACGCATTGGTATTTTTCGCTATAGTCTGCAACATTGGGATGATGTGCATGGATTAGAATAGTGTTTATATTTTTAGGACGATATTTATTACATGATTTCGATGATTTTGATGGCGGGCGAAGTTACTCGACTTTTAGCCAACATTACCCATGTCGTTTTTTTTAAGGAAATTATAACTTTAAGAACAATGTTATAAGAACTAGTATAAACTTCAGGGCAATTTAGACCGTTTTCTTTCAAATTCCTACTAATACAGACAAAACTTTCCTCATAAAATGAGTTGGCAATGTTACCCGGGTATTTCGCAAAAAATTTGCCCGCAAAATTAAGCCCCTCACTCAGCAATTTATGACAGGATACTGAATGAAGTTGGCTGCAGACGCTATAGACAGTGATACCAGAAACATAATCTAGTTTCTACCAAAAATATTAATGCTGCCATAATGCAAGAGATTTTTTTCCTAAAAACGATTTTCCTTAAAAAATGCATTTTGGGCAAAGATACCCCTGGAGGCAAAGTTGTAGGGTTTGACGGTACGTGGATATAGATCCACGTATGTAGTAAAGATCTTTGTAATACCTATCGCCAATTACAGATCTCGCTATAATTGGCGCTGCTGTGTGTGATAACAGTTAATAATGGATCCAAAACTAAGTTACTATTATGAAAAATATTATACCTACTTACTTACTGGTGAAACCGCGGGGCACTACTTGCTGTGCCCCGCGGTTTCACCCGCGTGAACTCAAACTCAAAAATATTTTATTCAATTAGGTCACAATCTGACACTTTTGCTTTGTCTAAGCTACTTACGTAGGTACCAAATTTCAACCCAATCAATTCAGTAGTTTTTGCGTGAAAAGGTAACAAACATCCATCCATTTTCACAAACTTACGCATTTATAAAATTAGTTCCTACGAATATTTAAAAGTTACACCAATGGCACACCCCGGTCACTCGATTCAATTAGAAAGAGATTCAACGTCATTGATTCAATTCCAATACAAAAGTCGCGATATAACTAACTACTACACAGACACTGCACACATGGAGTTTTGTACACGCGCAAGTGCGCGTGAGTCTGGTTGGGGACCGTTCCTGGGCTCGCTCACCTTCCGTGTTCCCAGCGACGATCAGTTTTTCCAGGCTCTCATTCTATGTGGCAAATGTAGCCGAGTAAATGCTAATAGTAGCGCTAAAAAGTAGGCACATATAAAAGAAACTTTACAAAATGTATGTCAAAATGTATTCTTTAACACAATTTTAGTCGAAGATTTTCATTTGAAAAAATTAATTGGAGCATAAAACGTAACCTGCATTACCTACCACGTCACTATCGTGTACTTTACGATAGAAGCAATGGCTACTAGCTAATGTAATTTAGCAGGACCTATAGTTGAAATAGATAAGAAGTAGTGGAATTATTTATCTGAGGGCGGTCGTCGGGGTCAGCGACGGTGGTGGAGGTGAAATACTCCGACATGTGGCAAGTGGCATATATTATACGCGACAGCGATTATAATAAAAGCTGGAAGGAAAACTTTACACAACATCAAGCTATAGATTATATAGGTACAGTTTCGTCGGTCGCAGGTCTACTTATAAAAATTACTACTTATAAAATAAATAAAAACGAAAGTTTGCGAGGATGCTTTTTTTTCTTAAATGACCTATGCTGTTGGCCTCAGATGGCCTCTACAGTTTTACCGGACAGTATGGTGAGCGCAGGAGGCGCTCGAACCAAAGTTTAGGTTTAAGGGCGATTAGCGCAAGGGTACTTGGGCCGTCGCCAGAATACGTGGGGTTAGACTTGCCCTGGCTCCCCAGAAGGGATATCCTAGAGCCCTATCAATGGTTTGATTACTTAATAATAATAATAATAATAATATGGGACAACTTCCACACACGGTCACCTGGTTCCAAACTAGGCTAGAAGCCTGTACTATGGTAACCAAATGACTGATATACATACTTAAATACGCTTATAACACCCAGACACAGATCAAACAGACATGTTCATGCACACAAATGTTTGACCTGGCCGGGGATCGAACCCGGGGCCTGCGGCACAGAAAGCAGAGTTACTACCGTCTACGCCAACGAGGCTGTCTTGGAGAGAAACTAACCGATCTGAAGGATCTGAGAGATCTTCGACATCGCCGGCGAGGTCAGTGTAGTGATTGTGTGAGTTGGTAGACCTTCGGGGTACAGGGGCGCAGGGACCGCGGAGGTAGGAAGGCAGGCGCCTGACGCCCGCGCTCCTTCGGTCCCCGTTCACGTCCTACCTCCGCGCCCCTGTACACCCGCAGGCCAGGTCTCAACTAAGCGGTCTACCTGTACCGTGTTGCAGATGTCTTGTTGTCTAACAGTTATTCACGACTGTCATCATACTAGACGATTTTCATTAGGCTTGCTGCGGACCAGGCTCCAGGCCCCAAAGCTTTCATAGCTGGTTACCCGCACACCCACTTTATATTAAGAAAAACATAATATATCCTAGTTAGTTAACTAGGATATATTATGTATTATAAAATATAATCGCTATATTCTATTAACTGTTACCCAAACAGTTCAAGTATCTGGACGCACACCTAATTGGAGAATGCAGTTAGTTTTTCTTTGCGCTTTCATTTGTAATGTCCAAGCATCTTAAGACCAGTCGGCAAAACCTTTGGTGTAGATACTTTTAGAATTTTAAACCAAGTTGTTTTCAAACTGAAATTTTACCTAGCTTTTTTTTTATGATAGTGAGTGCTGATGGTAAGCATCATGATTGCCCATATCAGACACAGTGCTACCCAGTGTTTTAAAATTCAAAATTATGCGCGGCACTGCACTGCGCCTGTCACCCTGAGATATTAGTTGTTGAATTTCATCATGCCCAGTAATTTCGCTGGTAACATTGCCCTTCAGACCGGAACACAGTAATGTTTGCACAGTACTGCTTGGCGGATGAATAACTGGCAAAAGTGTGGAACTTCCCCAGGCGGCCCCCTGCAAAAGAGGCCTACCACTACAATTAACTTTAATCCCTAATCCATCTATAGTACATATAGTACCTACCTAATCTTTATAGTGCACATGCAACAAAAAATATAAAGCAAAGTAATTAAGTCCATTAAAAAAAAAAGAACAAAAACAACTGGCGAAACCCCCCTATGGAAGAGGCTATATTCAGCAGTGTACTTCCTAAGGCTGAGATTATGATGATGATGAAAAAATAAAAGAAAGTATTTCGATACACGGTTGAGTGAAAGGCGCGTCAAGCTCTCCTGCTCTACCAAAAGGCCAATGCTAGTTTTTTATCAGCATTTGAAATCCTGAAATAACGTTTTTATGCCTGCCAATACATTTAATAAAATATTGTTTCGGATAAAATTTATCATACCTGTTTAGGTTCGATTCGGAGGAGAACAGACCGGGTGAGAACGGGCCGGACCTATAAAAGTCACCATAATATTTTAGAATTTGGTTAGACGGCATAGCTAATGTTTTAGCGTTGCAGCAACTTTAATAAACCAGTATTTGAACAAATACTTTTACGGAAGTTCTTAGTCTAACGTAGACTGTACGAAGGGCTCGCGTGGTCTACTGTTCTCGCGGAACCAGAAGTATTATGATGTTACTGTTATTTGGTGACATGACATGTTTTTTGTATGGGAGCGGATGCCTTTATAATGATTGATGGTGTTTTGCGTCATACAATTATTATTCATCATTATATTTAGTTGCCGACATAGCCCAGAGGATTAGCAAGTTGAAGTGGCAATGAGCAGGGCACATAGCTCGTAGAACCGATGGCTGATGGGGCCGTAAAGTTCTCGAATGGAGACCACGGACCGGCAAGACGTCCACCCACAAGGTGGACAGACGATCTGAAAAGTACGGCAGGAACACGATGGACGTAGCCCGATTACAACCGGACTGGATGGAAATCTATGGGAGAGGCCTATGTTCAGCAGTGGACGTCCTATGGCTGAGATGATGATGATTATGATAATATTTTAATCTTTTGATATACCGTAGTCGAACCATCAAAGCTATCTTAAAACAACATAGGGGAAATCAAGACTAGGTAAAACAATTCCCAACAGTTAATTAAATAGGTAAATCGTCGAGACATACCCACTTAACTCTTTAGCCGGACGGACAGATAGACAGACAGAAACAAAAAGTGATGTAGAACGCTAAAAATGACTGAACTAATACCTAGATGCCCCTGGGATGTAGCTCATTCGACAGGCGAAGTATCATGGTGGTAAGATCACTTTGCGTTTAAAAAGGAAATTTGTGACGCGAATGGATTTTTGCCCGGTCGATGCCAATAGACTCGCCCCCTTTTACATGGGACTTTAACTGCCGAAGATGGGCGTACCTACTATGGGACTGGGCAAAGGGTTACTCAGTTGGGCAGGGTCCTAAGCCTTCAGGAAAGGTGCGAAGTTATAATTAATCCAAAGTAGGCATGGAATCATCATGACATTTTTTTCACACCCCTGCACAAGGAACAAGGAATCCTAGTAAAAAAACGTCCCTCCGCAGGTTGTATGACGCATACAATAACACACCACACACATTCATGAACCATTGAGCTCATCGCATATTTATTATACCTATGTAATACCCCTATATAATACCCATAATAATATAAAGAATGTTATGATCTGCATAGTTTCTAGATATAGAGACTAGATATAGATAGAGATATTTGATATCAATAGTGTGAAAGTTATATACATTTAAGGCTCGCGCACATTAGGGCGGGCCGGGCCGCACCGCATCGCATAACAAAAATCCTACATCACTTTCGTACATGTACGATAATTCATAATATAAAATGTACGAAAGTGATGTTGGCCGATTTTTATAATGCGATGCGTTGCGTTCCGTTGCGGCTGTAGTCTGCGCGAGCCTTTATGTTCCCCGACGTGGACTCACCACGACTTGCATCATGGATCTTGTAACTCTATCGTACGTCGAGAGTGCACGTTATCTGCAATAGCCAATACCAAGCCTAGCCTATACACTATACTGCCTATCTACTATTCGGTAATTGAACATGTCCAGCCTAATGGAATTTTCTCTTGGCGTTAGATTTAGGGAGACGTGAATTTCAATCAACTAATATTCATGTTGCGTAAATATGTGCATAATAAATATACAATTTTAGTCGAGTACTGACTTTAGTAAGCCTAACTTTAATTAACCTTTTTAAATATTTCAAATTCCTTTTTGAAGAACATAAATTGAAACTTGATCATTAATGATATTTGGACAAAAGTGGACTTAATTCCAGGGTGTTTTTTTATATTATTTTTTATTAGACTTCTCCTCTATTAATACATATATATTTGTTTTTTTTTTTCAGGAAAGAGACCTCTTAGCAGTTTGATACAAACCTATAGAAAATAAAATAAAAAATCATTTATTTCACGCAATAGTGCGTATATAATAAATTATACGCACCAGATGCCCATATTAATAAATACCTTACGGACTAACATACATAATAATATTATATTAACTATATCTATGCTTTAGCGATGATAGGTTTCGGTCTCGCCTTCCTAAAGCGCCGGAACACTATGCCTTCCGGCTAAAATTCTGGCGCCAGGAGTCTCATTAAATTTCACCGGAAACCGGAGCACGTAGGACTTGAAATTCTGTGTCCGCGTAGACTCCAGCCTCGACAGTGAAATCTTGGAGAATTCCTGGTGCGGGACTCGTCCTTGGCCCCTTTCTTTTATGTAGCGGACTATCTCCTCACCGGATGTTAAACTACAATTTCCAATTTTTTTTTTTTACTCAATTATCTAAGTCGTTGTTTTGTATTCCCCTGTGTCCTCCGAATATAAATCTATTTGATATATATATTATATCCGGACATTTTGGAGATGAAGTAAACTTTGTCTCTATTTATTTCCTCTTATAAACTCTTCATTTTTAGGGTTCCGTACCTCAAAAGGAAAAAAGGAACCCTTAAAGGATCCACTCTGTTGTCCGTCTGTCTGTCTGTGTCCGTCTTTCAAGACACTTTCTTACGTGAACGCGTGGAGGTATCAAATACTCAGATCTGCGGTCCCTTGTGGCTGTAAATCATACTTTTAAGTTAACGCAATCAAATGTTATGGCGACTTTAATGCATATTGCCATACTTTGCGCAAGGAACTAAAAGTTCTAGGGTCCTCCATGCATGCAACTAGATGGCGTTGTATGTAAAAGGCGGATTATTTTTGGGATTGGAAGTATCTGGCTATGGAACCCTACACTATGCATACATACGTATGCCATAACAATTTATTTTGTAGTGAACGTCTGATTACGTCAGTAAAACTGGAAATTTAAGAAGATCTTTGAGAGTTTATAAGAGAAACTAAAATGCGGAGACAGTTAACTTCACTATAAAAATATCAAGATATAAATATAAAGAAAGGGGTAATTATATTCGGAGGAATCCAGGGAATCTATTTCTAAAAATTTTCAGTGTCAAATTTTTTGTAACTTGGATACGTTCTTAGATGTATGTGGTACGAATAAAGAATTTATCTTACGGTGGACTTTCAGAAGATAAAAAGTACCAACTGTCTACCTATTGAGTATTTCAAGAATGCAGTACGTATCGTCAGGTATGGAGAGGCGACGCGATTGCTAGTATTGTGTGATGACAATATGAGCTTTGATGAAGAATTGTTCGGTTGGCTTTCACTACTATCCTATACCAAACCACGGAGTAAGTAAGAGTAACTAATATATGTAATAATGAATATAAAATCGTAGTAAGGCCCTCTGAATATAGGCTCTGCGAACTTTAGCGCATCGAAATTCTTGAAGAAAACTGTTATACTTATTATGATTTAACTGAACTGAGAATAACATTTACAGTATAAATTTGTTGTATCTTTGTTTAACTTGCAAAAACAGTTTTCTTTGCGAGTTTACATGCGCTTAAGTACGCAGAGCCTATGTTCAGACTCGTCAAGTTACGCCGAATGTACTGTACAAGGCTTGAGTTACGTGTTGATGATGCAAATGCCACTTCAGTTGCTAGTTTCGGTTATTGACAAGTTTCAGTAGCTGCAATCGTGCTGCAAACCTGCTGGTTTCCCCAATTGGCAAACGAACCGAGTCAAACGATTTCAAAAGTTCATTAAGAATTACGGCAATCGTAAACTTGGAGTTGCTACGACGAGCAACTTCTTCCGAATTTTTTTAAAAAGTTCATAGTATCTCACATAAGTTGATGGTTTCTTGAACTGAAATAGACCTGTACGCGGAGCGCCTAAGAGAGTTTAATTAAGTACCTAAAAGGGTTGTTTACAAAAAAATGTAATTTCAAGTAAGCCTAGACAATGAGGGGCGAGTAAACTTCATTAGCCGCATGATTTGACAAGAACAACGTGATCAAGCACTTTCATCAAAAAACAATTAAGTTTCGTGACGTCATCCAGCAATTTACAATACAATTTAGAATGTACACTGCTATTTGTGGACGATTAATTTCAAGACAACAAAATAACGACAGTGTTAGGTGTGTAAATTGAAAATAATGCTTTTATAACACGGACACGGGCCCAGCTCGGCGGCGTACCGCCTAAATTGCATTTTCATATTTGAGTAGTTGCCTAGATAATGTGAATTAAAAAGATATCGTTAAAAAGTTATTAGCATTTGAATTAACTGGATAATAGTGATTTATTGCATAAACATAGGGAATAGGTAATGCAGTAAGTATTTACCTACTAGTAAAAAGTGATTAATACCTGATAAATTAATTAAGAACTTTTGTTGTAGTTGTGTATGTAAGTATATGTGCGTTTTTTTGTTACCTCATCATACTAAAACCACTAAACCGGTTGCACTGAAAGGAGTTGGTTTTAAGGCCACGCCGACCTTATATTATATTTAATTTTGATTTTATTTGATAGGCCTGTAATAAGATTTTCAAATGTGCATAAAATGCGTGTCGCCATCAAAAAATATTTAGTGTAGGTACCTAACTCACATTATTTCAAATCGAATAAGAAATAAATCGGCGATAGTAAGATGGCCACTATGTTCAGGAATATTATTCCGAAAATACTCTACCTGCGGCAATATAAGTTAGACAGTGTAAGGTTTTCTGGGCTCAGCTTCCTCGGATTCCGAGTCCGTTTTCTTTTGTATGGTAGAAAGTTTAGAGTCTAAGCATTAGTCCCTGAAATCATAGGGCAAATATGACTCAACTTTATGAACTCTCTGAAGTTAGCCGCGGTACGAATATTATAGATGTCGTGCGTACTGCGCAGCCAACTTCCGAGAGCTCATAAAGTTTTCCGTGAGCTATAGTTTTCAGCGGGTAAAACAGGCATAGCTAATAATATGATAATAACAATATGGTCATACCGGTTTTTGATAGTGGATTTCACTCCAAACGGCCGGCTAATAATAAAAGGTTAATCGTTCGCATAAAACACAGCACAATAAAGAACGTTTCACCATTCACGAGGCATACCGAGTCAGACATCTCGCGTTATTATACTCGTAAAGTTTGCCCTTTCCTTGCATAATGACATGACGAATATATTTCACGATATTTTTGCTTCTCAACAAGACGAGGTCATTATGAGCAGTTATGGCTTGAAGGGGGAAATGTGTCATAATAGTAACTATAGTCTAAGGAAGGTAACTGTAGCATCTATTTCATATTTATATTTCTTGAGTTCCGTACCTTAAAAGGAAAAAAAGGAACCATTATAAGATCACATCGTTGTCCGTCTGTCCACTGTCTATTGGTCTGTCTATTGATCTGTTGTGTCTGTCCGTTTGTTCGTCTGTCAAGACCCTCTTTCTCGGGAACGCATTGAGGTATCTAGTTGAAACTTTTATCAACAACTTAGGTCTACGGTCTATAGCAGCTGTAAAAAATCGTATTTCTAAGTCAACGCAATTAAAAGATACGGTCATTTTACCGCATATTTCCATAGTTTGCGCAACGGGCTGAAAACCTCTAGGGCTAGGGTGTTTCCTGTTAGCCTAGCATCATGAAATTTGGCAAGAAGGAAGATCAAAAAAAAATCTACCTTTAATAAATGCGACAGTTTGGAATGGATCGTTGAGTGTTTATTTATTACCTCTTCATCGGAATTACCTTTCAGGTGATTATAAAAGTATGTAATATATCTACTACTATCTACTTTGCTATTAAAGTAACATTGGGATTTTAAGCGGGTAAAACCGTGGGGCAACGCTAGTAAGTATGATTAAAAAACACAGATTTGGATAAGACAGATAGGATATACAATGCTGAAGACTTTTGTTACCCATATGAAAATATTGTACCTACAAAACTTTTGTTCGTGATAAAAACTGAGCATATGCGTGTTTATTCAACTTTAGTGAAAAATTTAAAACAAATTCAGTCGTGGAGATAATGGAGAGCTCCAGTTCCGGGTAATAGGGGACGTGTGGCTGGCAACCTCTGCCGGGTGAAAAAGTACCAAAGTTCGTCGCGTTTCAGCGCATAAATTGAGCTGTGAACAACACATTATTCACATTCCATATATCACGTGTTACTGAAATCTTTAATGTCTGCTTTAAAAAAGTCCTGCTACAGTAAAATTAGTAGGCTAAGAGAGTATATTTTCATTTTATATCTATTTCATGAAAGTATAAACATTTATAACAATTTTTTTTTTGTCCCATTTTGAAAAATGGCTACCTTTGTACCTTTTTTTTTTGGTGTGGCCGATTACCACAACCACTGTCTAAATATATGTTCTAGCAGATTGTAATATCGTGTTTGTTATTAAGGTTGGGTAATAAACACATTTTTCTTTCTTTTTATTTCTTTCTTTCCTATACAATATGAAAATGGGAAGAAAAATTTCACTCACGAGCGGGATTTGAACCCGCAACTTCCGCACCAATAAGTTTAAATGTGTATTTCAAGCGATTAGACAGCTTAGTCTATAAAAAATATAAAATATTAGTTCTACGTTGCCAGCGTTAAAAATAATGATAAGGAAAACATGAAAAACTGTATGTAGGTAACATTGATCTATTTGGAATTTAGATTAATTTTCAAAACATTATATTTTTATTGTCCAGGCTACTAACCAGGAAAAAAGGAAAGTAGCTAAGTTTCCACGTTAAAACCGTCATCTCACTTCAACTTTTGCTTCCTTTCAATTCCGATTCGTAATTCAGCTTAAAACTTAAATGCAAGTTAAAAGCTTAAAATAGTCGTGAGCACTTTCTTCCGATTTTTATTGTTGTGAAGTTGAAAATTCTTTCAGAACTTCCAATTGACTAATTTATGTAGTTCCGCGCATTTTATTCCGCGAATACCATTCAAATTAAAATGTTATAAAATATTGATGCAGTATGTGTCGCCAGATAACCGAACTTATCGAATCATTGCAAAAACCTAGAATAATTGCAACAGACAGAATAGTTGGAAAACATTAAAGAACTAACTATTTTTAGAATCATTGCAAAAATCTACTCTAGGACAATTGGAAACTTGCAGTTGACTCTCGCAGTGCAATAATAATTAGGGCAACTATTAAATAAATACCAGGAAATCCGATCTAAGGAAGAGATGTGACGTCAATGAGTAAGACTATTTAGTTTTCTCTATCTAATGGTTGAATTTATTGACAATGTTTTAATAAATTTTAGGTGAGCAATCTAGTTGAGCAATGGGGAAGTAACGCATCTCTGTTCCTAACATTCTGTTAGAGTATTAGATAAATTCAAATTATTATTAATAATCGTTAGGTAAGCCATTGAATCGACGGAACAGCATTATTACACGATCCTGAGACAAGAATGAAGTGTTTCTTTAATAATTTCATAAAAATAAACGAGCAAATCTCCTCGTCGTCGGAGTGGGAGCAGTTCGTGCTTGGAATAAATTTCTTCAAAGGGATCGTTTTCAATTTCATGGCTCAATCTTCGGGATCTCAGCGCGAATATGTAAAGGGGCATTTGTCGGTGTCAACACAGTGTAATGAGCCCCTTTCGCATTAGCTACGTGCTTGTGGATTGTTTTATCTCTCCTTATTATCTCTACGATTAGGAAGCGTTTATGGAGGCTACACCTACATCTTTTATTACCCTATATCCTATCCATTTTTCGCGTTTATGGTTTATTATTGCAAAGATACCAATGTTTATATTTATGTGTGTACTTACTTTAATCTTGAAATAAAGATAGTGTTCAAATAATTTGATTAAAACACATAATTTTTATTCTATTATTATACCGGATAGTAAACCAATTTATGAGGATTAAGAGAATGAGGACGGCGTTATGGGCTCGCTTATGGGTACCCCTCCACTCCACTTACCTCAGTGGAGTCTACAACTAGGGTAACTTAATAAAGTGAGCAGAATTTGGTCGCTGGTTACGGCTTAACTCTATCACAAGGAACATTTTGAATTCTTAATTAACGCCGCGAGCGAAATGCAACGGGAATCGTTTCTTCAAATTCTCAGAAAGGTTCTTGCCTACAAACCAACATAACGGCGGTACTTCATTAAAAGCTCTTTATGAAACGCGGATTTAATAGGTTTTTACAGAAAGCAGGACCGTCTTAGATTTAGAAGCCAAGTTGCTTTTGACCTGTAAACTTAGGTATACTGTAGGAACTCTGGTGCCATGGTTGGCTACAGATCCACTGAATAAGAAGGAAACATTTAGCAAAGCGGTGCCAGTCGTCTTTTTCTTTTACTTCATTTTAGATATCTATCTAAAACTACTAGCCTCAGCCCCGAGCTTGGCACGTCTTTAGATATTCCAAAAGCGTGTTTACTTTTGTATCTATTACCAAATTCACCTAGTCAGTAATCTTAAATTATATAGGTACCTAAATTCCCATTTCCTTCAGGTCTGATTAAATTTCTTTTTTTAGGGTTCCGTATCTCAAAAAGAAACCCTTATAAGATCACTTTGTTGTCCGTCTGTCTGTCTGTCTGTCTGTCTGTCTGTCTGTCTGTCAAGACACTTTTTATCGGGCACGTGTGGAGGTATCAAGTTGATATTGATATCGACTACTCAGATCTGCGGTCCCTTGTGGCTGTAAAAAGTCATACTTCTGAGTTAACGCAATCAAAAGTTATGCCCATTTAACTGCATACTCGTATCTCCATACTTTGCGCATGGAACTAATAGATGGCGCTGTATGTTCTTGGTATCTAGGTATATATACATACATATGCCTTCACAATTATTTTTTTTAATAAATAGTAAATAGACTGGACTTCTATGAATTTCCTCCTAGTTACATACATACATACATACATACAGTCCCGCTTTGTTCCCGGTGGGGTAGGCAGAGAATATTTCCCTCCACTAGCTACGATCCTGACATACAACTTTCGCTTCGTTCACTTTCATGACATTTTTCATACATGCTCGTCGGTTGTAGGTACTTTTGACTTGGCCTTTCCTAAGAACAACGTTGTTTATGAAAAGTATGCATAGGTCCCGACCCCTACCGACTTGACCATTCACACTAGCCTTATAAATCTCTTTTGTTGATCTTCCTCCTCTTTTTAGATTATAGTTTCTGTAAGAAATTGTTTAATGCGTAAGACAGCCGGGTTTTACAATGGTATTATTTTGTAGCATTGATTATAATTTTTGGTATGCAATAAAGTATTATTGTATTATATAATACATTGAATGTAAACACAATACAACAGTCCTTCTCTCAATTAAACGGGGATGGTGAAATGATTACGTCGCTGATATGAAACAATAACGAGTTGTGGGAATAGCCCTCGCGCCGAGACTGACCCTCGGTGCTGCCGTGAGTGACGTCCCTGCCCACCCTCGCCTGCTAAAGATCAAATCAAATGTTATTCTGTTTTGTATACTGTGTACGCAATCTGAACAAACGAATATTTTGCTGATGTTTATTATGAGTGGGCTTAGAACCGGACTTGATGGAAATCTATGGTAGAGGCTATATATATCTTTGTCAAGTTGTGGACTTCCAACGGCTGTGGTAATGATGATGATATTTACGAATGTGAGATACAGTCGTGTTTGAAAATTAAAAAACTCAAAAACACTTGTTTCCAACTCTATTTGCTCAAGTATCTTGGTTCATAGTGGAAGCGTATCGGAATAACAATTTTTTCAATGTGGGTGTGTCCCGGCCGGGGGCGTACCGGAATGGGACCATAACGACCGGACCGAACGTTTTTCTGTAGTGGTAGGCCTCTTTTGCAGGGGGCCGCCTGGGGAAGTACCACACCTTTGCCAGTTATTCATCCGCCAAGCAGTAATGTGCAAACATTACTGTGTTCCGGTATGAAGGGCAATGTTACCAGCGAAATTACTGGGCATGATGAGATTCAACAACTCATATCTCAGGGTGACAGGCGCAGTGCAGTGCCGCGCAGAATTTGAATTTTAAAACACTGGGTGGCACTGTGTCTGATATGGGCAATCATGATGCTTACCATCAGGCACCTGATTTGCTCGTCTTGTCATTCACTATCATAAAAAAAAAAAAAAAACCCAAAATTAGAGGCATGGTTTGAAAATTATCGCTTGCAGTTATTCCAAGGAGGTGCCATACTACACCACAAAATTACTTTGTGTTAACTCTAAGTTAGTATAGTTCGACACAAAAGAGTAGAAACGGAACTAATTTAAAGTGTATGTGTTTATGAAATTGTATTTACTCTTGTAAAAGACAGTGGCGCCCCCATTATTTTCTACTCTTTTGTGTCGAACTATAAGTACATATTTACCACACTATACTACCACAATACTCTAAGTAGGTATATATTTCATACATACTTATATTTAGTGTGACATAATATTTTGAGCAACAAAAAAATTATTATTTTAGATAAAATACCGTAAACTACATCTTATATAACGGCATACGTTTGTTTGAATTAGTCAGTCGGAAAGCGAGGGCCAATCTTCTTTGCCTTTGACATTGAAGTTCCCGCTATTGTGAACTGTTTCAGCGGAACATTCCACTATTGGAGCAGTAATAACGTTTGTTCGAGAAATTCAACGCGAAACTATAGCGGCACCCGCGACGTCTACGAAAGCTAACATAGGATGCGCCTTTTTAAACTGTGATGAGAGAATCTAAGGTTAAATTTTTCAAAAAATTATCGAATAGGTTGATGATCGTCGATATCTTTGTCAGTTATAAAGGTAAATGATAATCAGTTCGCATCCTTTTAAAGGACCATTGTAGATTGAAAAACCTTTTACATTGGATCTACCTGTGGATTCAAGTGGAAAATTATGTTACCATGGCTCCACTGTGGATTCAGGTGGCGCCGATCTTGCTAGGATCCCAGTGGAAGTTTACAAAAAAATAATATTGTGATTGTTGTAGTTTTCCACTAGATGGCGCTATATGTTCTTAGAAGGCGTAGCGTTTTGTTCAGGTATCTATGTATGGAACACTACACTATGCATACATATGCATGTTTTAACGATTTATTTGAGTTATGGCCAGATAAATGGACGTTCAGGTAAAACTCTACCTAAAATGTGTTGTTCCCTATACATATTCTATAATAAAAGGCATAGTGTTTCTTATTGAAAAAAGGCATATAGGTACTTTGTAGTGGTAGGCCTCTTTTGCAGGGGGCCGCCTGGGGCAGTACCACACCTTTGCCAGTTATTCATCCGCCAAGCAGTAACACTGGGTGGCACTATGTCTGATATGGGCAATCATGATGCTTACCATCAGGCACCTGATTTGCTCGTCTTGTCACTCACTATCATAAAAAAAAAGGTACATTTTGAAAGCAAATTGAAAAGATCTTAATGATGATGATGAAATATAAATTCAAATTCTTCAAACAAGGCATAATAAGAACTGTCAAACGGTACTTCTTAGATTTGCTGGGCTGTAGTAGTTTATATTAGCCAATCAGCGTCCAAATTTTCAAATATCCTAGGGTCCATGGACTTTTGCAAAGATCCAAAAAGTAGCTAGGAAGTTCGAAAAAGTCTTAGTTTCAATTACACGTGTAGGGTTCATGTTATTTTGTGACGCGCATGCTACGGATTCTGTGAACGTTTTGGTGGTTTTATGGAAAGTATTAATGGCAACGTGTGGTTTCACGAAGATCTATGGCATGTGGGAGGGCGCGATGGCAACACAGTGAGGTGGATGCCAGCGCGACAGCTGATTGTAGAGCGAGATTGAAGATGGTGGGCTTGGAATAAATCATTTAAAATATGCTGAAGTGTTCGAGTATTATTTAATGTAAAAGGCACGGCTACACACGGTTTTTGGAAATCATCTTGTTTGTCGCAATGGTCCGCTTTTTTCCAATTTTCCTGCGGCATATGCATACCACCATAAGAATTAAGGCACATAGGTTTTGAGTAGTCGTCACAATGAGTAGAAAGACCCTTGTTGATGAAGCCGTGTTCGACACTGCGGGGGGAGAGGTGAGATTGCGACCCTTCTGATTACACAATGTTGGTTTTCATCCCTTGTGCAAGTCGCGCTCCGGAAATCTTTTGTGATTCGACTTCGGTTATTGTGGCGCGGCATACTAATACGCGTTGGTGACGCCGTTGAAATATGTGACGACTTGAGAATCGAGAACACACAAACCACCTTTAATCAACCTCCTACAATAACATACTCGTGGCTTCAATAATACGTTTTCATATCGTATTGTATAATGTGTATACTCGTAGCTTGATTTGTCTCATATTATACCATCTCTTGACTCACCTAGATATTATTTCATAAGCGAAAATTTAGATGTTTATGTGTTTGTTATTTTTTCACGCCAAAACTACTAAGCCCATTACGGTGAAATTTTATAGGTATACCTTAGAATATACCTATATAATACCAGTAAATTTACTATGAAGCCTTATATGGTATTTTTCAGCTGGTGCTGGTTTATTATAATATTATGGTTTGGATTTCTTAAAAAAATCAATTAAAATAAAAAAAATCATTATCTACTTAATAAATTACTTAATTTATACTATTTTATAAATAATTAAATTAAATTAATAAAAAAATAAATAATTAAAAATTCAATTAAAAAAATCTTAAACCCTTTTAAAACAAATTATCTGTTCCTAGGTACACTTCTACTTTTTGTTTATAATGTGTCCTATCAGCCAAATTATCAGGGGCTGGCTATCGCAGTGGCAAATAAAATATGATGAGAGTAATATTTTAGCGGTAGCTACTTGGATGCGGACCATTTTGTGACATTGAAATACATTACAAGTTTTCAGTATTAGATAAAGAGCTAATAGTGAACTCCCCAAGAGAGGCAGTCTCTAGTCGGTAATGCATCCTACACAGCGCTATCCACTGACCCATCTCGTACTTACAGCGTAGCCAAGAACTAAATTACATTTGTGCCGCCCGTCGGCTCCATGATCTATCGGACCTCTCTATATATATTTGTACATGAGGGTTATTCATGTATTTCACTGTAGAGCTTACCAGAGATTTCACCAATATTATACAATGTGAATGTTAAGATTTAACATGTGTATGATAATTAAATCTATGTAAATGAAATGAATAATTATATTAAAATGTATGAAATATTGTATGGAATAAAAATAAAGCTTTAATAATAATAATAAAAAAAAGAATGTTAAGATGGATGGAAGGATGTGTGTGTTTGTTACCTCTTCACGCAAAAACTACTGAATCAATAGGCTCCAATTTAGTATATATTAAGCTTAGACCTTGAACTTTCAGGGTGATTGAAATTACCTATTATCTACCGACCTACAAAGAATTAGTTTTTTTCTTTCATCGGCCTACTCTTACTACCTATACTTACTATACGAATATTATAACCACATTATATTTTAATATTTATTATTACTAAAATTGTGACACTTTTATTTCAAATAGCCTATTTGATGTCCACGTCAAATCATAAAACACATAATCGAACTATCCCACCATTTATAGCTGCATTAAGACCCAAAAACCTCTTCAATAATATTAAATAAACGCTCCGAAACTGTAATCCGAGACAAACTTACATTCGTACTCGGGTAAAGGATTTAAGTCAGTATGTCAGAAGCTCTCCGGGCGTGTGTCTCTTCTCTGATAAGAATACGTAAGAGCATAAAAATAAAAGTTCACATCGAAGGAACAGGGAAAATGTCGCGGAATAATATTTGGGATTCCAGTTTTATTTGACTGCAGACCCTCAGCGAATGGAGACAGAGATTTCCCGAGATAGCCCTATCAAAAATTTATGGAGTAGCTACATAAAAGGACAACACTTAAGAACAGTTTCAATAAGTGTTTGGCTCCAAGCGGCCGTGACAAACGATATCTCGCAGGCCAATGGGCGCACTTTTTGTTGATAGAAGTTTGCTACTCGTATTTGGAGATATTAGCCACTTGATATTATCTACAATCATTAATAATAATTTTTAATAAATAAATGTTTATTTCTCTCACAAACAATAAGTTCTTATGATTATGAATTCTGTTTACAATATAAAAGTTTATTTCACTTATCATGTGAGCGACTGGTGCCTACTGTAGGTTTATTGAATAAACCTGAGATGCAGGTCACCAGTTCATTAATCAGTAGGAGATTTGTAAGGCTAGTATCGACGTAGGCATACATTTCTCGTTGTTTGTTCCGACATGACGATGTCCTAAAGAAAGGTCAGGTCAAAAGTACCCATAATCGACGAGTATAATATGAAGAATGTTCAGAAAGTGGAAAAAGCAAAAGTCGTCGGACTTTCGTATATCAGGATCGTAGCACGTGGAGAGGAAAAAGCCTCTGCCTTTCCTCAACGGCAACAAGGCATGCCTATTTGTAGTATGAATACATCTTAAATTATTATTTTTCTAGTTAATACCTACCAGACCATACATTTCACTAATGACTAACTTAAGTATACTAATTATGCAACCACTAGGTAGAGGCCTCTGGGTAGAGATGGTAAAGAATATTTCTAGTCGATGTCCGTTTATACGTGTGGTACTTAAATTTACCAAATCGATGTTTTGTATTCCCCTGTTTCCTTCGAATATAGTAAACCCACTTATTTGATACCTTTATATCCTAATATTTTTAAGATGAACTAAACTATGTCCCTATCTTTTTATTTTTGTTTATAAACTCTTTAGCCTTTTTTAGTAGACGTCTAATCACGCCAGTAAAACTGGGATTTTAAGTTCACTATGAAAAAACCGTAAGTTTATAAGAGAAACTAAAATGACAGAGACATAGTTTACTTCAATATAAAAATATCAGGATATAAATTTATAGAATGGGTTTATTATAATATACGGAGGAAACAGTGGAATACAAAACATCGATTTGGTAAATTTTTCATAGTATTGTATCAAATTACTCGTAGCTAGGATGCGCTCCTACTCCCGCCATGAGTGATGATCGAAGAATTTTATCCGATAATGATAAAATTTAAATAGCTTCACAGCCTAGTTAGTAGGTAACTGAGTCTGTTTTATTGTAAGCGTGTACAATAGATTATAATATCATAACATGGCTGTTCGCAAGCTATTAACAGATTATCTAAGTGAAACACTGTCGTTTCTATACACAATATAATATATTACCTATATACGCATCCGCAATAATAATACGTTATGTAGGTACCTTGTCGTATATGTAATGAGATAGGTACGTATAACTATATGTCTTGATATTAACGTAACATAACATAACGCCTTTCCCCTGAAGGTTTTAGGAGGAGTCTCATGACCTATATGAGACTGGGTCCTGCCTATTACTTACAGCCACACTTTGGTAGTCAAATTATAAGCTTATCAATAAAGCAATTATAAATTAATATATAAATATAATATAATTCTAAGCTTATCAATAAATCCTTAGGTATACCTATATATAATCGGAAATCTCGTTGGTTTGTAGACATAAACATCGCCAAAAGAAATTGAATTTATAAATATTGCCTAGTAGTATAATCACGAATTGAAGCCACTTCATTATCAATAAGCTTTGACCGAGCGCGGGGCAACACCTCGTTTAAATGTAAATGAGCCGATTGTAGTCGTTCTTCAGTTGATTCATTTATAATACTTACGTAGATAAGTACTGTAATATCACTTTCATCTTCAACCCTTTACACTTTATCAATCAATGTAAGTATGAAATCGCTCGAATCAAAACACATACGACTGCAACATTCTTGGATTTAATATTTAACGTTCGCATAAAATGTTTTCGTTTGACTTCTTTGTCACTTCGTTCATATAATATTTATCGTTCGCGTAACAAAGAAATTCCATTTTGAGTCATGAGGCAAATGCTCAAATAGTTCGACGCGACGTTTGAATTTCCCTTGAGTAAATATTATTACGGCGCGTTGTTGGTGAAACACAGCGTAATAACAGTCGAGCTTGGGGTTGACAAAGTGGGATTGGCATTGAAAGGAACGGTTGTAGAATCGTAGTTTGGAGCCTGTAGTCGGTAGACTCGCGTCGAGGTGCCGCTTTGCGACACCGTGGCCCATTGCCGGGGTGTCGTTACAAGCCGCTGATTTGTTTAACCGCACCAATGTGCATGTTGTTGCATTTAACAAATAATATATTATGCATTTCGAGTAACAGATATAAAGATGTCGATAGTTTAAGGACCCACCACGGCATAATAGGTCACTAAAACGGTAATTACATTTTTTAAAGTAATTCAGAAAAGTAAACAAGATTGGTGCCGCGTTTGTCTCCGTCAGAATGTCACCTGGCGGACTCTAATTTTGTTCCAAACTTTGGTAAGTAAGACTGATAGACATTTTTAAACAATCCAACAAGGAGCAGTAAGCAGCTGTTCTTTGATTGACATATTAGCGATTAACATTATTGTTCTGGAGAAACTTCTGGGTAATGGAAAAACCATTTATTGGTCTTGATTTTACACGATTTAAATACACAAAGGAAATACGTTGTAATATGGGTAGGCCCTTTTCTTTAAATCAATGGGGCAGGATTATAACGTAATCTAAAAACTGAAAGCCGAATAGTTATTATATACTAGGTATTATATATTATATACATACAGAAATGTAATAAAATTAGGTGGAGTACTTACGTAGTCGGAAATTGAAGTATTTTTTTACACAGATGCAAACGTAGAACCATATCTCCTACATTATATAAAGTACAAGAAATAATTTCCCGCATGACGTTTGCTCCTCATATTTACTTGTGGAAGTCGGATTATCACGTTCACCGTGATTATGATTAAGCGCCACCACCGGAGAAAAAAGTGTAAGAATAAAATTAAAATTACATTTCGTGCGTCTTCATTACACTTTTATACCTTCCGGAAAATGTAATATAAAATGTTATGAAAATATATACTTAGCCTAAGTAAAAAGGCGCAGTAACGTGTTTGCATTATTTTTTTCTATTTGTAGAAGTGAAATCTTTTAAATCATTGACTGTCTAATACTATTTTAACAAAATAGAATTCGGTAAATTCAAAACCTATATAAAATCTACTTTCCTAAAAATGACTCATATAAAGTCAATCAGTACATAGAGGACAAAGATGCCTGGAAACTATCAGTTGAAAAAATTAAGCCCTACAAGTTTCTAGTGCGTTCTTCTTGTAGAGGTATCTTTTCGAACGCAAGTTAGACTCATTACTGTTTATCTTCATTGCCGTGCAAAAGTGTCAGATTGTGACGTATTTGTAAGTTATATTTGTAATTTGTATTTATAAGTATTTATATTTTGTGTAGTATGTTTATAAATATAAGTAGCTATATTATCTATGTAAATATCTATCTATTGCACACCACTGTCGTTAAATGTTTACTGTTCCTTCCATCCCCAGGTTGTCTATTAGAAATTGCTTTACGCGATAAGAACGCCGATTGTTTACTGTGTCTTTTGTAAAATTGTTTCTTGTTTTGGTATGTAATAAAGTATTATTCTATTCTATCCTATTTGAATAAATCTTTTGAGATTTTTTTAACATAATATTACACCTCTCTGAAGACGCTTCTCTCCCAGAGGTAACCCCAGGAAGTAGCGGTACCACTAGTTATGTTTTGTAAGTCTCATGTAATAGAGGGCGACCTTACCGGGCACAACTCCAGATTATTATTGTTTTTGGTAGTTTTTAGGCCAGTAATATTTTCCTCGTCTAGCTAAAGCGATTTACCCATCGGGTATCTATTATGTAAACACTGGTTGCAGACAGGTACAGCGGCCAGGTGGCTTTTACAGCCGTATTTGTCATCCTACCTACCAGTAGCTACCAAAATGTTCCGATTTATCATAGGGAGCTCATATTTATCCGCTATTCATGACTTCCGCAACTTCACTACTTACTTAGTTTTAAACTATGACAGGAGTGCGCGCACAGTCTGCCTCTATTTTCCCATTTTGAAGTTGTGTTAATTTGTATACCTACTTAATTGTTTTCGGTATCATTGACTAGCGAGTATATTTGGTGACCTTTATTTGTATTTTATTAAAAATAATGCTATAAATCGTAAATATACCTAATCAAAAAAGACGCGACTCGCGACTGACTACAATCTGTTTTTGAATGTGAAAGTAAATAAAAGGAGGTATCGTAGAAATAGTGAGTGAGGTCGTTTTGTTGTTGGAAGTTTTTATACTGTGTTCGGGAAACATAACGAGCACCTGCGCCCTCATCTACATAATGTGGACAAGTCATTGAACCCGGGGCTGGACTTTCGAGGAGACACCGCTTGGCTCTCGGATCCTCAAAAACTCCGTACATTATGAAACAGTGAAGCAACTTTGTTCCCACACTAATATTTGATATGCGAATCCTGCATTTTCCACGCTTGTTTCCTTTTCACGTCAATACTACAACGTTATGTACTTTGTCCACTATACCGATGCCCACTATAAGGCCAAGAGCGGCGAAAAATAAATTCTTTGTAAAGGTGTATAGAAATGTATGAGACCTTTTCGTGTTTACCGTGCACGGCGCGTTACCTCTCCGTCAAAAATTTCTATGAGACGGTGTTGATACGTTATAGTGAGCAACGTACACCGTTCCGTATGCGTCGCCTGGTCGGACACGTTCACATAACAGTTCTATAATGGACCGGTATAATGGAGAAACATACGTGTAGATTGTACTGCCAATTGGAACGTTATCCTACTAATATTATAAATGCAAAAGTTTCTGAGGAAGTTTGAATGTTTGTTACTCTTTCACGACAAAACTACGGAACCGATTGGGCTGAAATTCGGTATATAGACAGTTTAGATCCTGAAATAACACATAGTGTACTTATTATCCCGATATTCCTACGAGAACGATATCTACGCGAGTGGAACCGCGGGGCACAGTAACACATATAAGTTACTTTTCAAAGGGCACACAAAGAAACCTCGGGGCACAAGTAGCTCGATTAGTTGCTGTGGTTGATCCGTAGATCATAAATTATTTACGCAATCTCACATGTTCGAAAAGTTCATAATAACGTTGTTTGCTTTCGATTAGATCGAATAATGTGGTTTGAAATAATGTTTTGAACTATGAAGGATGACTAGCAACTCTACCTGAGACAGCTATACATTGCCCTGCTAATCATTCCAACTAATATTATAAATGTGAAAGTTGTGAGGATGGTTAGATGGATGGATGGATGGATCTTTGTTACTTTTTCACGCAAAAACTACGGCAATAGATTGGGTTTAAATTTGGTGTGTAGACAGTTTAGACCCTGGAATAAAACATAAAATAAAACATATAAATATACTTTATAACCCGATTTGTCCCGGGAACGATGACAACGCGAGTGAAACCGCGGGGCACAGCTAGTTAGATTAGATAACTTTTTATTGGCATCACAATACAAAAAAATAACAAATATTAAAACTTGAAAACGTGTAACAATTGGCGGCCTTATCGCTCAGAACGATCTCTATCTAGTTCGATATAATATACAAAAAATATTAATATTTATGAGATATTGACTGCCTAGTGCTTCGTATTTCCTACTGCTGATCATGAGGGCCCAGGTTAGATCCCCAGGTCAGTCAGACCCCTCTGCCTACCCCTTACGGAAAAAGGCGTGATGTTATGCTATGAGATATTTTAGACTAGTTGTAGTGGTAGGCCTCTTTTGCAGGGGGCCGCCTGGGGAAGTACCACACCTTTGCCAGTTATTCATCCGCCAAGCAGTAATGTGCAAACATTACTGTGTTCCGGTATGAAGGGCAATGTTACCAGCGAAATTACTGGGCATGACGAGTTTCAACAAATAATATCTCAGGGTGACAGGCGCAGTGCAGTGCCGCGCAGAATTTTGAATTTTAAAACACTTGGTGACACAGTGTCTGATATGAGCAATCATGATGCTTACTATCAGGCACTTGATTTGCTCGTCTTGTCTCTCACTATCATAAAAAAAGACTACTTAGGTATTTCTTGAAAAAGTACCTGAAGTTTCAAAATAAACGTACCACAATCAATTCAAAATCAACACGTTCAAATATTTACACATGATCGTCTTTGTTTATAGAATCGTAATTTAAAAGGTCCTCGCAAATATAACACTTGAACATTTGTTTTGAATGTTACACGGGACATAACGCAAACAAATAAAATCTCCCTTATGTTTTGATGGCAAATTGAATCCTTTTGTTTTTCAGTAGACATTACGTAGTTTATACTAGGTACTTTAAGACATAGGTACTACAGTAAAATTTTACTAGGTCTGATAAAGTGAAAGTGTTGTATAAGTTTTTTTATGAATAAATGAATAAATTTTATTAATAAAAAGATAATTGGTGTAGTGTGTAGTGGTGTAGAGGTTTGCAAGCCCTACTGCTGATCAGGAGGTCCCGGAATAGTTCCCTCGGTCAAGCAAAAAATAATAATGGATTTTCCATTAGGAATTTTCTCAATGATAACTGGTGAAATGTGGGTCTACTTATTATGAGACTGGCTCGTTCCCATTGATCCAAAGTCCATTGTTTTGGTACACCTTCATTACAAGAAAAGGGCGCAGGGAAGTCGTCAGTTATGAGATTAACTAAGCATTTAAATGTACCTACTATTTCATTGGTATTCGATAAGTAGGGAAAACCTTGGATATCAGATTATCATGTATTTTAAGTTATTAAAAAAAAAATATATATTTTTAAGAGTGCTTTCTTACGTACTTATAGTGGCGTGCCATGAGTTCGGTTTGAGGGATGGCCTTGCAAATACATGCGCACTATTTCCACATACACCATGAGAAATCTTAGTTTTGTGCGGACATATAATTTGTGTTACAAATCGTGGCAAACCATATACAGCGTAGCGGTTTGTCAGGGGTTAAGCCACTCCGCTCCACGTCTGTTGTTTTCAAATAAGCAAATGTCCATACTTTGATTCCACTGCGCTCCACCTAACAAAGCTTCATGACGGTTTGTTCTCCACACATTATTGGCTAGTGTCGACACCCTGGGAAGTCCGTGATTTTTTCGGCGAGTCACTGTATTTTATATGAAAGCGCTTAAATGCTGCATTCTTCGTAAAAATCACAACAGTAGAACCACACGGGACCAGCGGTAATTAGTACAGTCGTACCTACACAGACCACCCTAATTGAAACCGCAACGACGACGGTTTGTTTCAATCCTGTTTTTACTCACCACCGTTAACGAGGGGTGAGTACGCGACTTTTACTCTAAACACACCAGCTTGCTTCAAATAGATTAGGTAAGTCTTATATTTAATTAAAAGAACGAGACTCGATGTTCGCTCCTTTTATCGTTCGTTTTATGCCTAATAATTAGAATTTGAATAAATTAAATTTTTATAAATTAAGCGGTCTATTCACTTGAAATACAATATTAATTTGCGAAAAAAAATTACCTCCACGGTAACTAAAATGGTAGAATGCCCAATAGAATATATAATAAAATGCAATGAAGGTGCGGGTTAAAATCGTTGATCGTGGGTGAAATTTCTCTTTACATATTCATATTGTAGAATAACTAACAACAACACAACACACAGTACACAACACAGTAAAACAGAACTACTAAAAATATACTTCTTATTTATTTGACTATTTAGTGCCGAGTGAAATTCGTATTTACAAATAATGTTTATTTTTAGCATATAGATAAGTGTGTTACCAATTCACAATATATTTAATAGAAAATGCCTAATATCCTAGTTAAAATAATAAAAATACAACAGTGTCCAAAACTACATCACTTAATTGATGTTGTTATTTAATTGTTTAATCTTTTATTTTGCTTATTTAGAATGAGTAGCTAATATAAAATTTAGTTTTTATCATCATATACAATTTCTATTAATTGGCACTATTAATTTCATTAATATAATAACTAAGTGATTTGATTTTACATTGGCTATTTGATATTCAAAAACTTGCGCTTATGGTGTAATGAGGACATACTTGTAATATACCGCACCACCAATCTAGTCCCGTGGAATTTAATGTTATTACAATGGTAAGTTATGTATTACACATACAAAACAACTTTAGAATAAAACTAGCGCCACGTCTATCCGTGCTATGGAAAGTGTATGAGAAGCACCGACAACTCAACCTAAAAGACCTAAAAAAAAAACTCGCCAATTGTGGGGGGGTCGGCGGGAGCTCAGCTAGTTTGTATTTGTTCGATGATTCGAAGTCTGAAACTTTAAACATGAAACATTGTTCATAGCATGTCATGCGAAAACATTGAATCTAATGGGAAACGAAAAGGAACTGCGCCGGCGGTTATGAAGTGTTATTCCAAGAAAAAAGCATAGCCCCCTAAAATGTTGTCTTAAGGTCTAGATGTCTGTGACCTTAGAATATACCTACCTATACATTTATCTATGTTTTTGGCATTATGGATCACAGTTCATTAAGGATTATAATTGTATAACCTATCATCGACATAGCTCCATATCGTCATCAGAAGCGGCGCATGCGCCGTCCGGCGCGGCTAGAAAAAGTTTTCCAGATGCGCAGGCGCACAGTTGATAAACTTTATGCCTCACGTTCCTTTGAGGTTTGTCTATAGTCGGCGCCTCCTTCAGATTGTTGATAATTATATTTGACGCGTCTATTTTTAGCTGGAATTAAAAATTAGAGAGTTATACTTTATACTAAATACCAAACTCACACAAGCCTTGGTAGCATATAGGCTATAGGTAGAGGTAGAGGTAGCTATAGGTGTATATACGAGGGGTACCCGTAATTCCTGCGACTTCAATCCCGTGGGGGTTTTGGGAAATCCTTTCTTATTCCTTAACTACATTACAATGAAAAACTATGTTAAAAATTTTAGCTTTCAAGGTCCAAGGGCGTCCATAAAGGGCTGGGCGTAGATGAGTGAGTGTGTCCACTTAGGATTTCATAATTTAATATTATATATAGAGATTAACAAGTTTTTATGAACGAAATATGTTAAGAGCTCTTTGTGTATAATCTTAGTATGGTAACACAGTTTTGTTATAGAATTTCTGTGGCCTTCATCCTGCTTTATGACATCGATATATAGCAATATCATTAGATTGATTAAGGCGGTATTAGACGGTTCATCCGAAATGATTCACTTATAATGAATAGCTGTGAATTATGACCAGTGAACGTCCAATGAAAGCGAATCGGCAGGTAGTGATTATCATCACATAGCCACATCATTGGAGAAATATGAAACATCTTAATTAGACTAGTTCATTTTCGAAGCTTCATCGATGAAACTGCCAAAATTAAAGAAAATGTGAACCGTCTAATATCGGCTTTAACAATAGAATTCATGATACTTACGGCTCCTACAGTAGAATCTAGCTTGATATTTCCATGAGCCGAGACATCTATGCTTCCAGCTCTGCTCTCAAAGAATATTGATTGTGGTGCTCTCAGTTCTAGTTTCCTAGTCAGAGATTCCAATCTGAAAAAAAAAAAAAGTATTCATTGTAGCTAGTTGTAAAATCATACAGGTTTCGGACATTATTAGAGGATGTAATCATTCCAGAGAATTTTAATTCCAATATTGAAACAACCCACAAACATACATATATACATACAGTCACGCCTTGTTCCCGGTGTGGTAGGCAGAGACTATTTAACTAAACTACTAACTAAAAACTACTGACTACCCTACTAACTAAACTACTGACTGCCTCGGTGGCGTAGAGGGCGCATGCTCGACTGCCAATCAAGAGGTCCCGGGTTCGATCCCCAATGTTAAATATTGGATTTTTCCTAATGAGGAATTATCTCAATAACTGCCTGGAGTCTGGAACTGTGCCCGGTAGATGGCAATAGGCTCGCCCCCTATTACATGGGACCAATAACATACTGGCGAAATGTGGGTGTATCTACTATGGGACTGAGTCCTGGGTACACCTCTGCCTACCCCTTAGGGAAAAAGGCGTGAACGTATGTTTTATGTTTTTTACTAACTAAAAAAAAAAAAAAAAATATTTCCCTCCACACTACGATCCTGACATACAACTTTCGCTTCGTTCACTTTCATGTCATTTTTCATACATGCTCGTCGGTTGTAGGTACTTTTGACTTGGCCTTTCCTAAGAACAACCCTTTCCTAAGAACAACACAAACATGTTTGCATGTTTGATGCATATTATGGTGAGTATGGGGCTAGGCTAGGAAGACGAGTGCAGATTCTGCCATGAAGAAGGAAACGGTTATGCCGAGAAGAAAAGGAGAAGTGGAGAGAAATAGTCTCAGCCTAACCTAACGGAAACAAGTCATATAGATGGACAAAAGATATATAGATGGACTCTTAATTTACACCACAGACAAACCATTTAAAACTAATGCATATTGGTTAACTGTTACAAAGTTACATGGTACTTTAAATAGTACAGTTGTACTTGACCACGGACGATGCTGGTACATAAATGGTCACTTGTATATCTTTTCCTTGGGACATTATATATGTAGCATCTGTGGTCCAGTGGGAATATGCCCGCCTTTAAATCCGGAGTCCCTGGATCGAATCTCACCATGTGGACTTTTCGCCTGAGCGTTACCATGTTTCGGATGGCAAGTTGAACTGTAGGTCCCGGCTATTTCCTATAAGATATGTAGGGTACAGTCGTTAGGTCATGTCGGAGGCCTTGTAGGAATCTGGGCGACTTGACACGCTGACAATAAGGGTTGTTCACGTAACCCATATGATATGTAAGAGTATTCTAGTGATTCAAATTATTATTATTATTATAGCATGCGATGCCTTCCAGATCGTAAAAGTCTAATTTTAAGATACTGTTTAAATGAACTCACTGTAGATTAGACCCCGGAGGTGCTCTTACGAAAGGCACCTGCAGCGCGCCGTGCACAGTCAGACCACCAGCGCTGTCCACAGCGAAGGTGTCCGCGAACACTCGCACCTCGTCCCGGGACGCGTGGAACACACGCCCGCCGCGTGAGTCGCGCACTTCGAATGTACGCCCGCTGAACTCTATACTGTCCCGTTCTGTAAATTGGCTTACATTATGATTATGAAAATGGGAAGATAAATTTCACCCACGTGCGGGATTTGAACCCGCAACCGTACACACCACTCCACGTGGCGGTTCTCTCCCAATTACGCAATTGTGGTGTAAGCGTCATCGGCAATTTTTTTTCTATCCTACCTACCGATTGGGGCGTGTGTGTTGTCTATAGGTTGATGCGTTTCGCATCCTACCCACATGGTGTACATTATCATCATCAGCTCTCAATATCCCAAGACTTACTATGTAGGTAGATACTGATGATACTGATGATAGGAGATACGGTAAAAAAAGAAGGGCTTCCGCTAGTTCTGCCAATCTCATCTGTCTCTCCCCATTCTCATTCAGATGCTTATTGATGTTGACAGAGAATCCAACATTTTAAATATGGATTAAGCAAGAAGATCAGGCCTACGCCTTTCATGGGATCTCGAGAAAAAGTCAATTATATTAAAAAAAGTGGCTCTCTCACAGCAAGTTGCTTGATCGTCATACGTCGTTACAGTTTTTTTTTGGTTTAGTCTTAGTTGGGACATTTCCATATTATGACAGCTATAGTTAGCTACACTCTGGAATTTACATGAGGCTTAAAGCATAATCCATATATAATTTAACTTACTCATCATAAACTTGGCATGATCTCCACGGTCTGGGTTAGAAACGAGAACAGTAAAGTTCCTATAAGAATGCATCGTTATTGGATGACCTGCTTGCGAGGTAATCGTAGATGCCACTAGGCGGTCTAAAATCCAAGCTTGACCATTTAGTTGAATTCCTCCTTTTACTATTTTGACGGGGCCTATGCCATCCTGTAACAGTGGAAGAGAAAGTTAGAAATCCAGATGTTCATGAAGATGAGAATACAGTACATGGGATTATCATCATAATCATCATCAGCCGGAAGATGTCCACTGCTGAACATAGGCCTTCCCCATAGAACGCCATAAACTATTCATATGGGGGGATTTTGCCGTAATCACCACGCTTAGCCGGTGGCTTGGTGATTGCAATACTTGGAATACTTGACAACGAAAAGCACTGCTGCCAACTCTCCGATTACGTCCCTCTGCCGGGTCACACGGCTCCCACGGGATGAGAAAGGGGTACTACACGGCCATGGTACGGTACATGGGATATGAGCCACAAATCGGCGTGCAGTCGCGACATGAAATTCCTTGCAAAAGTTGCAACGATGCATTAATCATCATAATCTCAGCCGTAGGACGGCTACTGCTTAACATAAGCATGCCCATAGATTTCTATCTAGTCTGGTTGTAAGCAGCTAGAATCCAAGGTGTTCCTGCTGTCTTTATTAGATCGTCTGATGGGTGGACGTCCGACACTGCGCTTGCCGGTCCCTGGTTTATGCATTAAAAGTTAATAAGTAGTTAATAACTTGTTTTATTTGCTTAGTTATGAGATTGGCTTTATGTTATAAGAGGTACTCACCATGCTTAGCCGCATTGCGCTTATGATCCACAGGGTAAGTGCAATATTCAAAAACACCAACAACATCAAGAACACGAGTATTCCGTAGAGTGCGTTTCTTCTCCATCCTCGCGTTAAAATCGCCGGTAAACATGATGATTTAGGTGGTTCATCCATGTTGGCAGCTGCAGGATGTTCACCGGTCGGTGTACACTCCCATCCTCTAATCGCGCCCGTACCCGAACTGTCCCTCAAACTCATCGCCCGTGTGTTACAAGCGGATTACCGAATCCTCGTTTCTGTAACCACGGATAACAGCCGATCTCAATTAGATGGTAGTGGATACCATTGCAGAGTCGAGGGTGGTATTAGAGACCGCATGATACATCGATGATATACGTATGTAGGCAGGCTTTGTAGCCTGCTTACATACAGGCAGTAGATCCGTGACGACTAAAGTCCTGTGGAATTAGGCGGTACTAATCTGTTGCGTGTACAAATTTTTCAGTTCTGCATAAACACTACCGCCACGTGTCTCTCAAACTTGAGTGTTACAGCTGACTACTGGAAACACTTAGCCTAAAATATCCCGAAATAACTCTAAATTTGTTATATTTGCATGCTAAAATATATAACATAACATACAATCACGCCTTTTTCCGTAAGGGGTAGGCAGAGGTGTACCCAGGACTCATTCCCATAGTAATTACACCACAGGTTACACCGACATTTCGCCCGTATGTTTTTGGTCCCATGTAATAGGGGGCGAGCCTATTGCCATCTACCGGACACTTTTCCAGACTCCAAGCAGTTATTGAGATAATTCCTAAAATATATACGAACTTGAAATGAAGTGACAGATACGTATGAGTAACAAACATTTTATCGCGCTTTAGCAGTATAAACAACGACGCAGAACTTATGTAAAACCGATGGCTCAGATTTAGGACGGATGCAGGTGAATGCCCAGGGGTCTGAAATGCGAAATAAACACCTGCATCGATTCTTAGGCATTCCGTATAAGTGTACGTATATTGCAGTATATTTTGTAACTTGTTCATTTGTAGAATGTAAGTACTAAGTACTACTCACAACATACCAAAATTAACTATCAGTGTCTATCTTTATAACATTCCCAAAGCTCAGTGCTTTATTATATTATTCAGTACACAAGGTGATACAAAAACATGTAGTAATACTAAAAAGGGTGTATCTACCATTGATTTATAGAAAAGGGGAGATAGGTTATGTTTTCACAACGCTTACTCAACAACTGGCATGTGCTATTTGCTCTGTATGCAGTTTGAACAGTGCAATATAATGACGAAGTGCGACCGAGACAACAATATTAGTGGACCTAATGGGACCTAATTTGAGCTTGCCATTTTCGAGAAGCCAGTACCTTTTCTCCCCTGTTATTTAAACAATAGTATAGTATCTACCAATCAAAACTTTGAAATAAAAGACTTAAGTTAGTCGCTAAAAGACATCCCATAGGTACAAAATGCAGCTGATCGTTAATTGTAAAGTTAATCGTCTCGTTCGGTCTTAGGTACGTCTTTCTATCTTTGTTGTTACAAATTTCACATGCCAGTTGTTGAGTAAGCGCTGAGAGAACGTACCCTATCTCCCCTTTTCTTTAAATCAATGTATAAATTACCTGATATGAAACCTTTGTTGTACCTTATTTAAGGATATATGACCAAAAAAATATTTTTGTTTAACGTTGATATATCAAGTTATATTTTACAAGGTATTACTACAATACAATAAGTATTACTACAACCTTTTTTGCAACATTTTTTGTAACTTAAGTAATTTATATAAGACCTAAAGTTTAAATAAAATATAATATCCAGATAGTTAATTTTGTTTTCATTTCTAGTGGACTCTTGAACTCAGTGTGATTTTTCAATTAGTCGGTTTGTAATTGAATAAAAACAAGCTGGAAGGAGACAAGACTTGCGGATAAAACGCAGTGTAGTGCACTAATGAACGGCATACAGAGCGCCTACTAATGAATACACAGGCTTACGAAAAACACCCATTAAATAGGAGAAATGTTGTTTAATAACCTGGTAGCGGCCGACGGGACCTCCTTTGCTAAATATTAGGGACCTTCATTGTTAAAGACAGTTCTAATTATTACAATATGAAAATGGGAAGAAATATTCACCCTGCAACGAGCGGGACTTGAACCAGCACGTTTCGCACCAATCCGCGTGGTGGCACCTAAATATTATAACACACGCCCCTATTATATAGACGGTAGTAAGTGGGATAGAAATATTTCGCCTATGACTAGTACTTCTACTTAGGTAGCTTAATAATTGGTAGAGTGCCCACCACGTGGATTATGCGGAAGGTGTGGGTTTAAGTCCCGCTCGTGGGTGCTATTTATATTCCTATTTTCATATTATATTTCGAGAGAATAGACCGCTTAGTCTATAAAATATTAATTATTATTATTTATTAAAACTATTTATCTGGCAATAACTACAAAATACGGAAGTTCAAAGAAAAAAAAAAGAAAAGATGTTTGCGTTCGTACTTCACGTCAAAACTACTGTACTATCGATTCTGAACTGAACCAGGGCTGTAATTTAGATTCGGAGCAACTACTTTACATATAATGAAGTATAATTCATATAGTAAACAGAACATCTGTATCTAACTACTTAAGTAGGTACTATACTACTTGCTACATGTACGACAGTAACCTACCCACATTGTCTACAACCCTACACACCATTTTGTGACTTAGTCAAAAGGCTTTGTGGTAGCTTTTCACGTCGATACAATAGCCCTCTTCATAACAGGATGAATATGCCCTACATTCTGGGTTATAGTCTCAAAACTACATAATAATATCCGCCCTTTATAGGGTATCTATATAATTAATTTAGTAATTATGTATAGGCTAACGTGTTTTTTTTTTATTTTAACATCAGTGTTTTTTCTACCGCTCTATTATAGAGACGATTTGATGAACTATACTCTATCTACGATGTAAATAAACGTGGCTAACGGCGCTAGTATCAATGTGTTAAGGTGTTTTGACTGCGACTCGATATGTCGGATTAGTTAAACTTTTGGCCACATTAATAAAGTAAGTACGTCGGTAAATACTGATTCACCGAGTTTTGTGTCAAGATTAGAAATAGGTCCATTAAAACTATTTATGTATTTAATTACTAGCGGCCCGCCCCGGCTTCGCACGGTAGCAGAAGTAGGTATAGTGAACGTTTAACAGGAGTAAATTCGTGATACATTGTATTTTAATAGATATAACCCTAATGGTTTACGCAGCGCACGCAAATTAAGGACTATTTCTGTTACAATGATCAAACCTTAACACATGTATAAATTAATCGTGGGCTATTTTGAAGATATTGATAAGTACTACAAACCCCTAGTACATTACTTTATTCTACCACCAATAGTTTTCACACCGCATGAAAAATAATCACTGCTTCGATTATTGTGACTAAACCAGAAAAGATGGATATAATCTATGTATACTGTTTTGTAGGTATTGATAAGTACTACAATCTCCTAGTACATTACTTTACTCTACCACCAATAGTTTTCACACCGCATGAAAAATAATCACTGCTTCGATTATTGTGACTAAACCAAAAAAGATGGATATAATATATGTATACTGTTTTGTAGGTATTGATAAGTACTACAAACCCCTAGTACATTACTTTACTCTACCACCAATAGTTTTCACACCGCATGAAAAATAATTATTGCTTCGATTATTGTGACTAAACCAAAAAAGATGGATATAATCTATGTATACTGTTTTGTAGGTATTGATAAGTACTACAAACCCCTAGTACATTACTTTACTCTACCACCAATAGTTTTCACACCGCATGAAAAATAATCACTGCTTCGATTATTGTGACTAAACCAAAAAAGATGGATATAATCTATGTATAGGTACTGTTTTGTAGGTATTGATAATTACTACAAACCCCTAGTACATTACTTTACTCTACCACCAATAGTTTTCACACCGCATGAAAAATAATCATTGCTTCGATTATTGTGACTAAACCAAAAAAGATGGATATAATCTATGTTTACTGTTTTGTAGGTATTGATAAGTACTACAAACCCCTAGTACATTACTTTACTCTACCACCAATAGTTTTCACACCGCATGAAAAATAATCACTGCTTCGATTATTTTGACTAAACCAAAAAAGATGGATATAATGTATGTATACCGTTTTGTAGGCATTGATAATTACTACAAACCCCTAGTACATTACTTTATTCTACCACCAATACTTTTCACAGCGCATGCATATAATGTCTGTTTCGATTATTGTGACTAAACCAAAATAGATGGATAAAATTTCCGTGGACTATTTTGTAGATATTGATAAGTACTACAAACCCCTAGTACATTATATTATTCTACCATCAATGGATTTCACAGCGCATGCAAATTTATGAATATGGTAATTATATTATGTGACACCTTGGTTCACAATATTGCAGTTTTCTTACGGATCCCTATTTTTTTTCAAAATCTCATATAGCCTATGTCACTCACACTGAATTAAGCTATCCATAAGTGAAAGAATTTTTAAAATCGGTCCAGTAGTTTCGGAGCCTATTCGTTACAAACAAAAAAACAAAAAAACAAAAAAACAAAAAATCAAAAAAACAAAAAAACAAAGTTTCTCTCTTTATAATATTAGTATAGATATGCCTGGATTTAACTTTAACGCTCCAATTTTGCACCATCTAAATTCATTGATTTAATTTGAACTACTGAATGTAAATATAAACAGGATCTACGGCACACGTGAACTACTGACATAACCTTACCACGGGAAATTTTAGGTCAAGATCGGCTATAATGTGTTCTCATGGAGGAGTTCCCTTGACTACCAGTACCTATTTAGAAATATAATAATGCTATAAATTAATAAATCTCTTCGTTTTGTATTGTAGTGCTATTATTTCCAGTAATTTGTTGCAAGGAATACTGCTAACTACAACTAAACTACTGTTTCAGTGCATTGTTTTATAGTGCATATTAATTTGTGCTGTCGTAAAACCGACTCACAATACATTTTCATTCACTGTAAGTATTAATAGCTATTAATTAGTAATAGTTAATGGCTATTATGTGACAGGTTAGAACCTAAATAAAGGTAAGATTTAAAAAAATAATATTTACACAATTAGAATCACCACTTGTCCGTTAAAAGCTCAAAAACTGAAAACAGCGCGATCCAGATCGATGCGATGCTTATATTTGCTTAATTCTTTCTCTAAAATTAATAAAGCGATGCAGGCGGCTGCATCGGGCTTGCTGTGTGACTGAGACTAGGTAAATTCATAGGTGGTGGAAGCGACACTCGAAATATCTGGCGCGAAGCGAGGTGAGGCGGCGTGTTCCAGAATATAATATCAGGCGGTGGAGTGGCCTGCGCGACGGTGCTCGCCGCCGCCCTCAGTGTGCCCATGCCCTCATAATAAACGATATAGTGCGAAAATAGAACCGGAACGAGTATCGTTGAGCTCTCAACGTAAATAAAATACCGGCGTGGTGTTGCAGCGCTGCTGTCTCTCGCTGCCCGCGTTTCTGTTTTATGAATGTCAGTACCTATATACTCTACCACTATCGCGATCGATCTGAGCCGATGGTTTAAAAATAAATGGCGCGCTTTATCTTCCGTCGACACTTTGATCCACAAACTAGCCAAATTGGCTTTCACGGCACATTTTTAGTTTGATGATTAACAGTTATTGGCACTACTATTTGAGTTAGTATCCTGATAGAGGCACATATGACCGATCGCAAGAAAACGAGTGAGAGGCGCGTGGTTCGCTCCAGCGTCATGGAAGCACTGACAGAGGTATGCGCGAGCGACGCCGGTGCCAAAACACCTCGTTTTGAAGTGCTGCATTTTTAATCGGGCTCCTGTCTCGCGCGGGACATAACTCGGGAACGTTGGATACAGCTGTGTTCCTCTCTATTACGAATTCTAGTTAACGTTAACGTGTCATTAGCTGACACGTTCATATAAACTTGTAAATAATTCAAGTGGACGCGACCCGACCGCAGTTAGGCTACTTCAATTATTACTCGAGCTGGAGTTGTTAATTCTAACATCTTTACTCTTGTGCCACCCATTTTACCTATTCGTATTTTGTACATGTTTTTATTTTGTGGACTATTTTATTTTATAGCTTATGGAACAATTGTATACAATTGTATATAACACACATACTTATTTCAAATGTATACAGGTCGTGAAAAGATAGTGTGCCACTTTATTTTATTGTTCGTTGCTATTGTTTTATATGCGCGCTTAAATATTTTATATATATCTCAAAAATGAGGATGAAGGCTTTGTCGTTTCCTCATGCAATCGCGGCTGTATCTACATAGCAGCAGCAAGAGAGATCGTTCGGGTTCAATAATAAAAGTTTACGTGTCCATAACAAAGTAGCGAACGGATAATAATCCAGAATATTACATGTTTTCTTTGGGCCTTTTGGTACGGCGATGAAATCATATTGGATGTCACCGAATGTTTTCATGGAAGTTTTATTGGGCTGATAAATGTGAGCCCCGAGGGACTACTGCGACGGCATTTTTTAGATAAGTAAAAGAGAAGTGCCCTCAACTGAAGTCCTTAGATTGTTCGTCTCGACTGTGGGATAAGCTTGGAATTTTTGCTGTCACTAAAGAATGTGGATACAACAAAGTTTGCGGATGTATTTTTCTATTTCAGGAATAGATTATACCGGCAGAATTTTAAAACTACGCTTTTGGTAAACGAAATGTACTTACCCAGAACCCAGTCCCACAGTACGTGTGTTATGTTATGTTTTTTAAGCCCAAGTTATAGGGGGCGAGCATATTGCCATCTATTGGGCACAGTTAGACTCAAGGCCGACGTTGTGAAAACTCCTAATGAAAAAATCCAATAGCACTTTTTGACTGAGAACGAACCCGGGACCTCATGTTCGATAGCAGCGCTTGAACTACTACATCACCGAGGCTTGTGGAAGATATTACACAATAAAAAAATGTAGAGTAGACTTAGTGGCTCTACATAAGGCGACTCACGCCTCCGCATGGAGTGCGTGGCAGTGCGGGAAACACCTAACTGTAAAGTTAGACGATTAATCATAATAATCTTTTTAGGGTTACTTACCTCAAAAGGAAAAAAGGAGACCCTTATAAGACCACTTCGTTGTCCATCCGTCTGTCTGTCCGTTTGTTAAGATCTTTTTTTGGGAACGCGTCAAGGTATCAAGTTGAAACTGATATCAACAACTCAAGTCCACGGGCCCTTGCTGCTATAAGAAAATCTCCTTCTTAGTCAACGCTATCAAAAGATACGGCGATTTTACCGCACATCTCCATGATTAGAGCAACGGACTGAAAACTTCTTGGGAACTCCTAACAGGAAGTATCGACCCTAGAAGTTTTATAACTATTCTAGGCCTGTTGGTTATTATTATTATTATTTGTAAGAAGAAAGATCTTATATCACAATTAAAGGAATAAACCCCAAAACCATAAAATTCCTCATCCCGCCAGCGAGATTGAGATCTCCACGAGCCCCGCTTCTATGAGAAATCACTTCACGCACACTCTTGAACGGGTACAAAACTCCAGTGTCTGTGTGGTAGGTAGTTATAGCGCGGCTTTTGTATGGGATTGAGTCGGTGTCCGGGGTATGGTTTTGTTCAGGTATCTAGGTATGGAACCCTACACATACTTACCAAGGTATGCCTTAACAATTTATTTTAACTAAAATGCTTATAATTGATTGAATTTGGCGTTACTTTTCGGAACTCCATTGCAAACTCCTAGAACAAGAATATTTAGTTTTTAGTTCCGATTTTTTAGTGTCATAAACAACTTTGCGGGCGGGAGGGCGGTGCACTGTGCATGTTGTTTTTGACACAAAAAATCTGAACTAAAAACGAAATATTCTTGTTTTAGGAGTTTAAAATGCTTATGGTAATAATTGTCCCAGTCCCAATTTATGTTTCAAATGCGTTTCGTAAAATTTTAGTTCAATTCGGCAATGGCGCTCGATTCTGCTTTAGGAAACAATTTCCCGTGATCCCCGCGTGATGCTGCATAATGTCGCTCTCGCATCTACAAACATAGGTATTATGAATTTGAATAAAAAGAACTTATCAACGCTCTGCAAAAAGTATTTGAATGAAGTTTAAAGATAAAAAATATACGAAATTGTGCTGTACTATACTTGCTGTATAATAATTATGTGTGATTTGGTGATTAGTTAAAATTTAAATAAAAACCTAACAATAATTGCAAGAAATTTTTGTTGATGTTTTTCTTTATTTATTTGTTTGATAACTAAGCAAATGTTCTACTAAAATTGGAACGCGAGTCGCCATTAGAAAATACTTAATCTCACTTTATTCAAATCAAATTATAAATTACTCGGCGATAATATGAGGGCTAGTATGTTTGGGAATATTGCGAATAAAATTCTCTACCCAGCAATATAGGCTATACATACCTATTATATCAGCCTCCTTGTCGCAAAGTAATTTATAAGAAAAATGTTTTTAATATGAGTATATTAATTTACAATAGGATACCTGATGACATAAAATTATTAAAAGGGAATTTATTTAATAAAAAATTAAGTGACTGGCTATTATGCAACTGCTTTTATAGCGTTAGCGTTAGTAAGATTAATGCTGTGGAGATGAGAAGCCTGCGAAGCATGACTGGAGTGACCTTAATGGACAAAATGAGGAATAGTACGATAAGGGAACGCTGTGGCGTGGTAGAAGATGTAGTGACAAAGATAGAGAAAGGAATGCTGAGGTGGTTCGGGCATGTGGAGAGGATGGATGAAAGGAGATTAACAAAAGAGATTTGTAAGGTCAAGTCGGTAGCGGTCGACCTAGGCGTACTTTTCATGAACAAGTTGACGTTGTTATTAGGAAAGGCTAAGTCAAAAGTACCTACAACCGACGAGCATTTATGAAAAATGTCATGAAAGTGAACGAAGCGAAAGTTGTATGTCAGGATCGTAGCAAGTGGAGGGAAATAGTCTCTGCCTACCCCACCGGGAACAAGGCGTGACTATATGTATGTTTTATAGCGTTAAGGAGTTTTTGGACTTTCGTGGAGATTTTAAATAATATTTTCACGTCTGCTTGCAGGCTGAATGCAGTGATATAGTTTTAAGATACCGAACAAGCTTTGTAATTATGCATTCTCACAAATAAACATTTATTTGATTTATTGATTACAGTTTAAGGTTTCCTGGGTACAGCTTCCTTGGGTTCCTAGCCCGTTCTCTTTTACTCCTTTCTGTCACCAAGACAGATTGATCTGATATTTGGTACACACACCTGACAAAAGGAACTCTTATAGGATCACTATGTTGTCTGCCTGTCTGTCTGTCAAGACACTTTTTAACGGGAACGCGAAGGTATCAACTACTCAGAACTAAGTTAATGCAATCGAAAGTTATGGCCATTTTACTGCATATTTCCACACTTTGCGCAAGGAATTAATAGATGGCGCTGTATGTTTAAAGCGATTTAAAGCTTTTTGTTGAGGTATCTAGGTATGGAACCCTACCGTATGTATACATACGTTTGCCTTATTAACATTTTTTACAATATACAGGTACATGTACTTATTACAAGCTTAAGTGTAAAATTGTGTTAGGAACAATAGTATAGTGTCAATGAACGGGTATTTTTAGGAATAGGATAAGAGATTTGCGTGGAGCGATGTGGTGCTGCTGGTTGGACTGTTTAGTCGCCTGGCCTGGGTGCCAGCCGCGACTCGCGACTTCCAAGCGAGGCTCCGAGCGGTGCGTCCGAAGCTAAACTTCTCCATCATACCTGCGTCACTTGAAAATTGAAAAACTTTTGCAATGCCTTTCTTATGGAAATAGTTCGCGTTTACATTTGTGTGGGTTGTCATAGTATGGATTCAACTCGTCGCGTTGTCGAGCAATAGCGTCAACGCCAATTGTCGTTCAATAAAAAAACTTTTGCTGCATTGTACATTCTAAACGTAAAATGCAAACAGTTTTTTATGGTTTGCCGCGCTAGCAATCAAAACTGCGTAGATATTTTAAGGATAGCAAAATGCAAACGTTCGCGATAGGTGGTGTAAATCCGCATGAAATATTGATACAGTTTCGTGTAAACGTGTAACAAATGCGGTAATTTAAGCCACCTGACGACGCGGCGCGGCGCAGCTCGGTGCCCGCTCTGCTTTGCACCACTTTTGAACTGCTTACCTTATGCCACCATTTTGTTGATGTTATTTATGAAACTTCGATTTATAATTAAAATTTAAAGTATTATAACCCTTATAATTTAAAGTATTATTACTGCTTGGCGGATGAATAACTGGCAAAGGTGTGGTACTTCCCCAGGCGGCCCCCTGCAAAAGAGGCCTACCACTACAACAATATATATAATGTTAAAGATGAGCGGAGAGTGCCCAGTCTTAAAATGGTAGAAGATATAGTTTTTTTTGTTATAATATGGATAGACGGCAGTATTATTTTCAAACTGATGAATCTCTACAGGTAGTAGTTTTTTAGTGGTGAGTCTCTTTTGCAGGGGGCCGCCTGGGGAAGTACCACACCTTTGCCAGTTATTCATCCGCCAAGCAGTAATGTGCAAACATTACTGTGTTCCGGTATGAAGGGTAATGTTACCAACGAAATTACTGGGCATGATGAGATACAACAATTCATATCTCAGGGTGACAGGCGCAGTGCAATGCCGCGCTGAATATAAAATATTAAAACACTGGGTGGCACTGTGTCTGATATGGGCAATCATGATGCTTACGATCAGGCACCTGATTTGCTCGTCTTGCCACACTCACTATCATAAAAAAAATGTTTTAGCTAATATTCATAAGCTACAATTCTACTGGTTATTTCTCCATAGTAATATTCCAATAATAGTTTTCAGTGGTTGAACTTTGACTTGAAATCATCTCACTGTGGCTAAAGTAGAAAGGGGTATCGTTACAAAGATAGCATGTTTCCTACTTTTGTATCAGAAACAGTGTTCCGATACTCTCAGTCGATAAATTTATTTGCTCTCTTCCGTATTTACAAGACCATTTACACCGTCGGCGTCCCTCCATTCACAAGTGTTGATTTAGGACCGGTATTATTATCGTAAACGTTCGTTACTCTTACCTACATGTCTTCCACGTTTTGTTACTATTTTATTAGGAGTATTATAACTTTTATTTAATAGCTATATTTTGGAACTTCTTCTTGTAACTCGAGCGTTATTGAAACTCGTTATAGTATCTGAGCTTACTGAAGGCATTAAGTTCACTTGAACATAGGTACTTATGTCTGTCTCTGCGTAGTTATCTGGAAGAGATCTCTCTGAGCTATAAGTTTACCAATTGTTACACTTTCTATTTTTACTTTATATGGTTGTTATTTTCAGTATTTTGGTATCAATTAAGAGTTATCAATTTATCTTATCGACATATTAAGTATATATTTCAGGAACTTAAGTTCCAAGTTAATCTTTGCGTAAATAAGGTCGTTATTATAATGTATAGTTTCAGCATAAACATCGATAGTAACTGGATGTGAACTGGAACTGGCTGGCATGGTCATTAATCGTAACTTTAATATTATTTCGTATGTGTACGCCGAAGAGCTAAAAACTTTCCATTCGATAGTACATAAAATTGATTCCGTGCATAGCGGAATCTTTTGGTAGGTATGTTTGGTAGGTGTTTACAAGCAGTGCATAGCGGGCCTAGTGCATAGCGTCCCTAACCCCTTTTAGCCGTTGAAAGTAACCTACCTATGTATTGTTCACATCAAATTATAACATAGCTAATTATAGTACAAATTTCAGCCTAACTAATTCAGTAATCTTGGCTTGCCAATGTTTTATACACACATCCATATAGATAGGTACCTACCTAAACCTTGATTAAAAAAATTGCTTTACGCGATAAGACCGCCTGTTGTTTACCGTGTCTTTTGTATTGTGTCTTTTTGTGAAATTGTTATTTTTTTTGGTATGCAATAAAGTATTATTCTATTCTAAACCTTCCAACGTACATAAGTACCTAATTTAGATTGAAAGTAGCTTTTTATAACCAAGTATCAGCTCCAGTATTCAAAGGATTACACTAAAAAAGAGTTTCCATATCTGTGAACCACAAATAAAATACCCCAACCGGGCGGAGTCGTGGAAAGAGTCCACTAGTAATGGGGCAATCATCTAATGAATGCTTCCGGGCAGATAAGCTTCGATTAAATGGTCTCTTTATTGCTAAAGGAAAGGCGCGTCCCCTTTATGTGCACATTGAGATATCTATTTAGGTTTGGGATACTTACCACTCGAATAAAAATAATATTCTGAGTGACCTTTTACCTCAACTGATATCCAAGAGTTAACGGCGTCTAACTTTGGCTAAGGTCTTTACTTTTTCAATTCAAGTAGGTATATACTATATGAACAAGGCTAGGCACTGTAACGGTACTGTATAATAGTAACGTACAAAATGACGAGGTACCTAAATACATTACATGTTTCAAGTTCATTAACAATAAAAGGCTAATTCTGATAAACACATAAAACTGATCAAGGAAACAAGGTAATATTTATACAATATTACAGCACTTCTGGCGTTTTAGGCTTGGTGCAATAGGCCACCAAACCCAACGATCTAGCCTTAAACAAACACTTATTCATAATGAACACCACATACAGAGTCTGTTTCATGGCTGAAGAAACAGTTGCCCAAGTAGTCCTGGAATTCGAGGCAATTCAACATGGACAAATCCTCAGAACAGTGAGATCACTCCGCGAAGCTTGCGAAGTTCCCAGTAAGCTTCTGAGCTTCCTGAGTTAGGCTGGCTAGATTAGCCAGGATTTCACGCACAACGGACTCAATAAGAGTCTAAGTGAGGAAAAGGAGCCCACCTTACATTACATTAAATTACCCAGCTACCCGTACCTAGCGTGGATACAAATTGTGTGGCCGCCACCTGCCAATCGTAGTGACTTTTTATAGATTGTATAAAAACGCGCGACTGTGACTAGTGACTATGATCAGTGTCCAGATTGAGCAAAGCTCACAGTTCTATTCAACCTCTAAGCATACAGTTCTTCCAGCATCTAAGTAGTTCCTATCACTGCATGGTTGCCTAGAAGAGATTGCTCTGAGCAATAAGGCCGCCTATTGTTAAGTACACGTTTTCTAGTTTTCATTCCAAAAAATTGTTAGTTTCTGTGTTGTGATGACTGAGGTGTGAAGAGTTCTTTATATCTATTATATTCTATTTATCCTCAATCCGAAGTTTTACGCACATTGCGCATTGTCACCCTAAGTCCTAAGTCTTAGGGCCTACATAATTCACTTTACTGATACTTTGCAAATTATAATTAAAAATACCTTAGACCTGAGATATGATCCAGGCAGATTCGTATTATAAGTTACATTTAACAATTTATGGGCTGCATATCCTTTCAGCGGGTAGATAATGACCGTAGTAAAACGTTTAAGCACGGTATAACTGGTGGAAGCGGTTATTACAATATTATGAATGGCTTCCGCAGAACGGCTCGCGGTACTGCTTATGTAGATACTGTATTTAACTAGGTAGACCGGTATTTGGCTTCTTGAAGTATTTTCGAGTCAATGTAATGTGTGGCCAACAGTGTTTTTTTCTGCCTATAGGTCTCTGACATAATCTAACGACTGGCGTCTACGCTGTTAGCTTGGATCAATGGTTTTATGCTTTGAAAGTTTTGTATGTTTGTGAGCAAACATATTTAATATAATATTAATGTCATGGGACCGAGGGTCTACAATAAACTACCTCAGGATGTCAGAGATGCATGCTCTACACAATTATTGAAATTAAGACTGAAGCGATGGCTCATAAACAACACTTTTATAGCTATAATGAATTTATTGTAATGAAATGAAATTTTTCAATCTATTTATAACTAATTTTAATGTTTTTTGTGTAACGAATACACATTTGTGTAATTTCAATTTTTATAAAATAATTTATACGACCTGACATGTATATGCACATATATTAATAAAGATGATTATGATTATTAAATTAAAAATTAACATCAACAATTATTATCCATATATGGGTATGTAGGTATCTATATGTTATTTTCAACGGTTATTTCATAGTATACAATATAACAATTTAGTACTTTACTTATGTGTACTGAAATATAAAATAATGAGCAATTTAACTCTGAGCAACATAGAAACATTTAAAACGACTTCCCTAGAGTGTTAAAACAGACTAGTACGTATATAAGTAAAATTGTTTTTCTAACAGAGAAATTACTTTGGGATTGAATGCGCAAACAAAAAGCGATTTAACATCAATTTGGGAACGTAGCATTATGTGCGGGTTGGGCTGGTAGGCTACATTGTATCATACATACATACATAACTACATTTAGTAACATTTTATTTCCCTGCGCTATTTTGCCACCGTGACAAAAAGACTGTCAGGGCTTTTTGAAACATTAAACGGAAGTTAGTGTTTAGGCAATTTTAGTTGATAATGCAAAGGTATCAGCGCCAAGTATTGCATCAAGTGTGATGATATTTTTAGTCAGGACGAGTTTCAATATTATACTAGTAGATAAGATAACATATTCTTTTCACAAAAAGCAATATAGTCCGCATCGAAATCCTTCTTGTTAAAAAGAATAAAAAAGTCTAAGGCAGAGGGTTATAATACCCGTAAGTATACATCCGCAAGTGCAATGCTTAGTTTTTGCATATTCTCCCGAGCCTATGACTTATGTTGTGTAGTTCCCTTGCTTTCAGCGAGGCTCAGCAGCGGCGCGGCGACGGGTAATTAGTGCGCCTTCCTTCCGCCACCACCGACAAGCCTCACCGTCGCCCCCTATGTGACTCAACTCAACAAAATGCAAGCTTTTTCTTACTCATATTTTGTAGGTTAATTACAATACACCATTGGCAAAACGAACAGAAGAATTTCAGAACAAATGAACCCCGGCATCGAATGGAGAGCGTCATCACGAACGCAGCACGTGAATTGAATTTATTTTTATCAGCATTCATCAACACAACAAAGGAACTTCGTTTCACAAATGCCGATGTACACGAGTATGATGAACACATATTTGGCTAAAGAAACATAGACCTCAGGGCTATAAAAGGGGACCAAATTGTCTAATTTTAGAAAATACTTTTCTTTCTCATATTCAAATTGTCATTGCCCTTTAAATTCCTCATAATCCGTCCAATTGTAAAACCGGCGGGTGGTGCGGTGCGGTGCCCGCGCCCGGGTCGCAGTAATCAAGACGGCTTCGCTTGGATTTCATCCTCCATAGTAGATGAACGGGCAAATGTTATGGTTCATTTCTAAACATTGCCAATTGAAACCTCTATACAATAAAATAAATTAGTTTTGGTTTAAAAACACGTGCGAATGCGATTAATTTAGCTTAAAACGGTATTTGCTTTACAACTATGTGGCATTTATGAGGAGTGCTTGCACTACATTAAATCCAGTGGGAGTCGACATGGTGGAATGTGTTTCGCATTAAAAAAACTCATTACAGGCGGCAAGCGGCGCGCGGACGAGTGGCGTCTTTGAAGGCCCACGCCGCTGCCGCAGTATTATTCCAGATTATGCCGGCTTCTATACAAATGAAATCTCTCTTAAACCCAGTGCAATTTTGGAACGAGAAAATAAGACTCAAAAGTTGTGGGTTGCATTCACACTCATAGCAAATTTTATTATGAGAAATGTTTAGATCAATCGTGGGTATCTGGTCAATACAAAACGAGCCTAAGTGTTGCGAGCGGCTCGGAATAGCTACATATTTAGTTAGTATGTCCCCGGGGACTGCGATTGCGGTTCTTGCCATTAGCACGATTGAGTACCAACCGTTCGACTGCTTTACCTGAACACTTTAGATAGGTACTCATAAGTTTTCCATATTGCTTTCTTAGCATCTCACTCAATTTAAACCGCCAAAGTATATCGCATGGAATTGTAATGCGGCAGCGATACATTACTCTCTCAAGGAGGTTAAGGTGAAATATCGACGCCTTGTTGGTTACGGCGGTTCCGACTCGTATAGATGCAGATGAGCTAACTATTTGTCTTGTCTGATGGCTGGGGCTTGATTAAACCGTGAAACATTTAGCGAAGTTAACCCACTAGGCTCTGCCAGGTTCCCGAGCGACTTTAACTAATTATATGTAACGTTTAGTTGTGGGTCCTTTTATAGTGGAGTGAATGTTTACGTTGGTTATTTTTAAGTAATCGCCGAGGCACAGGCGCGGGCGGGCGTTCACACAGTGATTAGGACAGATAAATGACGGACATTATTTGTAATGAATGTTTAGGTGGTCGTAATCGCATCGCGTAAAGTGTCGGCGCCATTACTCCACAGCTGCTGTTGGCGAGATATTGCCTCAAGCACCATTTACCGCTTTCGCGTGGATTTATCCTACCTACTAAAAGGACAGACTCATACATTTAAGTTGAACTTATTTTCAGGATTGCATTAGCATACATAGGTAACACGTTTTAATCAAATATAAATTGAGCGACGGCTAGCCATGTCATAAAAAAATATTATTATAATACGTTGGTTCGTGGGCTTCGTTGAAAGCTATTGCTGTCTTATTTTATGAAAGAATCGTACCACAAATTCAGCTATTCAGACGGGAAGAAAATTAAACCACTGTGAAATTAATATAAGTGTTAGGAACAAAATGGGATGTTCTTTAAATTTTAGGATATCTTTTATCCCCAACTCTTACCATAAAATAATTTAAGTGCGATGGAGTGGGAAGCGAGTGGCATTTAAACGATTTGTCGGCGTATTAATAAAACGATTAAACGAAGCTCGCCATGGTAATCTGGGAGCGTGGAGCGTCGCAGCAGATGGCCACAATTCTCCAACTTTGATGACGAACGCCGCGCCGCACCGTCTCCCGCCGCGGCGCGCCCGAATCAACCAACCGTTTGTACACTTTTACTTTATACTACTTACACTTGGAACAACTTCGCTGGAGGATTTGAAACTTTTACAAATCGAAATGAGGAATTAATATTCGTCGATTCACCTGGTGTAAATTATAGATCATATTATTTACATCACTACCTATTACCTATTAATGATGATTGAAAACTGCATCAATATCTATGGTTTAGGAGGTCTATGGTGTGGGAGTTATACGCTCAATTTCATTGGTCTTTAGAGTCCGCATAGGGGGTGCGGGAGATTTCTTTTTCTGCATGCCATAGGGACGGCATGTTGTAATCGTTTTCATTAGTCAATAAGGCTCACATGCGGGTGCGGGAGATTTCTGTTCAAGTAATAGAAAGCCTATTTTCATTGGTCAATAGCCCGTATGCGGGGAATTCCCGCATGCCGTATATAGACCGAGCAATTTTCATTAGTCAATAACCCGTATTCAGGGGACTCCTCGTGCGATATAATGTTCGAGTTAACGACTAAAAAAAATGAGCCCTTACGGATATACAAATAGACGCGGAGAGTGTCCTTGTTTTATGCTATGCTAGCTGTGACTCGCGGTTTCCCCCGCGTAGTCTTCGTTCCCGTGTGAATATCGAGATAAATAGTACCCTTTGTGTTATTCCAGGGTCTAAGCTATCTCTGTAATAAATTTTATCTAAATCGGTTCAGCGGTTTAAGCGTGAAGAGGTTATAGATACACAGTGTTGATATGGATATGAATATATAATTTAGCAAGTTATGAGACGTCGTTAGATGTCGTTAAAATGGTTGTCTCTCGACTCCCGACTAATGATAGGCATCGACCCGACATTCGTCGATCGTAGGCCGTCGCGTCGTTTGATGACTCGTCAAAATTGCTTCCTGTGTTGTTAAGTGCAGGAAATTGTGACTCCTCCACCGACACACCTGCTAATGCTAACGATTTGATTACAACTGACGTGAATACGTACCTTTGTTTACACCATTTATTTTACTAAGTTGTCAACTGATGCTTTAAACGAATGGTTACTTTAGAGTCAATGACTGAGAACTAATCGAAATTAATTCTTTTGACGATCCCGGGAAAGACTCTAGGTCCGTATAAAACAGAGCAGAATGACTTATGTTTATCTATTTGTGACAAGGGCTCCTCCGTCTCATAACAAGTCCATTTTTTCGTTCGTCGATTCGTCCCATTCTAATTTGTTTTTAGGGTTACCGTACCTCAAAAGGAAATAAATTGTTATGGCATACGTATGTATGCATAGTGTAAAGTTCCATTCACAGATACAGCGCTATTTATTAGTTCCTTGCGCAAAGTGTTGCGTCAACTCAGAAGTATGATTTTTTTGCAGCCACAAGGGACCGCAGATCTGAGTAGTTGATATAAATTTCAACTTGATACCTCCACACGTTTCCGATAAAAAATATCTTGTCAGACAGACAGACAGACGGAAAGACAGACATACAAACAAACGGACAACAAAGTGATCCTATAAGGGTTCCTTTTTTCCTTTTGAGGTAAAAAGGAACCCTCGATCACGTTGTTGTCCGAATGTCTATCTATATAATATGTCTATATCGTATGTCTGTCTGTCTGTTTGTCCGTCTGTCAAGATACATTTTAACGGGAACGCGTGGAAGTATCAAGTTTAAATTGATATCAACTACTCAAATCTGCGGTCTCTTGTGGCTGTAAAAAAAATCATACTTCTATGTTACGCAATCAAAAGTTATGGCCATTTTAATGCATATTTCCATACTTTGCGCAAGCACATATAGATGGCGCTGTATGTTTAAAGTGATTTTAAGCGTTTTGTTCAGGTATCTAGGTATAACCCTACCCTATGCATACATATGTATGCCTTAACAATTTATTTAATACTTGATTTAGTACAGTCAAGAGAAAAACTTTTCAACGTTTTTAAATAAAAGTTCATCAGAGGAGGACTAGGATTGCCTAGTAGGAATATTGTCTGATAATGATGAATAATCTGATAAAAATATCTATATAACGTCAAAATTTCACTCCCAAGTGGTACGTAAAAAATCCAAAATAAACCAAACAATACTTTCACTTTAATATCGTTAGGGGGTTGAAACTTTGGCTAAACAAGAACTTCACAAACTACGCAAATTACACTATGCAGATAATATATTAGCGAAGTAGTATTAAATATTCCAGACGGGTTCTAAGCAGGGAGTTGAGCTCGGCCGCCGCGCCTCCTCGGTGCAGTAGGTTCACCAGCTATTAGACACCGTAAATAATAAGCATTAAAAGCCTCGACCGTTTTATTTACAGACACTACGTGTACGATTTACTTTCTTCCACACAAATAAATCTGTTATGGCACCGGTGCCGGGCTCGTTTGTACAGAATTTAGAGCTATAAACTTGGTCTACGCTTTTGTTAGATAGCGTTACTAGGTCGCTTATTAACTTGGAGCTCAGCCCTAAAGTGAATCAGTAACAATTATAACCTGAGAGATTCTAAAAACTAGAACAAATTTTGTAGATTATTATCCACAAGAATTAAGAGTAGCTGTTGTTAAAACCGAATAAAATTCCGCGCTTGTTGTCGACTGCATGTGCGAAATTGACACCCAAGTCCAGCGCCATTGACTTTGATTGGATTAGGTTCGAAGCGATGTCGGTGCACTGATGCCGGCTCAAACGTAAAATTTTACGTGACCACTTTCCAAACGTCGACTTTCGTGACGGTATTGCATACTTGAACAGTCCTCCCGAGCTCTGATCTCTCACTACGCGCCGGAGTATTATGTAAATTTACCAAAGCCTGCAATAGAGACGACACTCACCTACTAACGCTTTATATCGCTAATAAAACGGCAGCACTCGAATTGAATTCTGTATATTGTTTCAAATCATATAAAATTCACGAGAGCATTGATCGTGAGAAGCGTAGCTTTCCTCGTATTTCGTATACCTACAAAGCAGCAACACACTATAAGAAGTTCTAGTGTCCTTTGGACTGAATGTAGCGCAAGGCATTACGGAGACCGCGATCCTCTTACCTTGATGGCATCGGTATCGAAATGTTTTGTTTCCTATTTGCACTGATGCAATTGGATCATATACCGAGTACTGTAGGTAACTACTTATTATTAATAAACTATTATGTATATAGCTAGATAGATAAACTGTAAATTGGTATATAACAAATGAAAACCCTTCACTGCCTGGGTGGCGTAGTGGGCGCAAGCTCGACTGCCAATCAAGAGGTCCCGGGTTCGATCCCCAGGTCAGGCAAAGTATTAAATATTGAATTTTTCCATTACGAATTATCTCAATAACTGCCTGGAGTCTGGAACTGTGCCCGGTAGATGGCAATAGGCTCGTCTCCTATTACATGGGACCAATAACATACTGGCGAAATGTGGGTGTATCTACTATGGGACTGAGTCGTGGGTACACCTCTGCCTACCCCTTCGGGAAAAAGGCGTGAATGTATGTTATATTATGTTGAAAACCCTTTAAATAGGGTATAAGATCTTATAAGTGTATATTAATATAATAATGGGGGCAAGGATGCCTCAAATGTATTTAATATTATATAATAATATTGAGTAATTAAAATAATTAGTGTAACAATTATTGGCGCACTATTTTATAATTCGTAGTTTTATGAAGCATTATCATAGCAATGAATTCTTTATAATGCATTAATTTGAGTTGTTGTTACTTCGTCACAAAGTTTGTTCGCCACGCAATAAGAAAAGTATTGTCTCGCCACAGTCCTTCCTATATTTGTTAAATCGCCACAGGTTTTATATAGGTACCTACTTAAAACATATAAATGATCTGGTTCGATTCTAGCAATAAATTCAAGTTACCAATGCAAAACCATTTTTAGGTGCGAGTACGTTCTGTTCTGTAATCTATTATTTCTTAATACTCTCGGCTTATTCTCGAAGCAGAATTTATGCGCCATTTACCGCGCCGCTCTATTCACCTGAGTAAGGTACCAACTTTGAGTATATTTAACATATTTTTTCCACTTAATGGTTCTCGTAGAGGTTCTTTCTACTCTCTCATACTAGGAAGTTTAGAAAAGCTCCCCACATTTTATTCCTATGCTCCTATATGGGGTCACTGGCAATGAATTAACATTTAAGAGTGATTTATATTAAATGATAATTTGGAACAACTTTTACTGTTAAGAAAATAACCATGATATCACGAACATATTTTAATAATTTATAGAAACGGTTTCTTGTTTTAATAAGTTTTAAATAAACAAAACGTACTTATAGCCGGTGCGATTCTGGAGTTGTTTCCATAGTGAACATAAAATCACGCCTTTTTCCCGAAGGGTTAGGCATAAGGTATACCCAGGTCAGTCCCATAGTAGATTCTATAGTGAAAGTTGTTCTTAATGATGAGAACAGTGACCTTCTAAGAGCATGCTGATAGAATTCCAGTATCCCTGTATATAAACTTCCTAGAACTAAAGTTTGTGTTGAATATTCAAATAATAAAATGCATTGTTCTGAAAGAAAGGTCCCGAGAATGTGAGTAATGTCTCATCAATATCGTAACCATACGAGATAGGTCGACATAGTAGTTCCGCCGCTCTTTGAACCGGGCCACCTAAATCTCATAAGAATGCTGCTAGAAGGTAATATCCACATCTCATTACACGTTACTTTCAAGAATTATGACTTGGCAAAGTCCTTTATTGGAAATACCTTCACGAGCCTGAAATATTGCTATGTCGTGAAGACTAAAATTTCTAATTAGAAATTCTTTAGTAAAACTTTATTAAGTTTTTACTTACCTATTGCAACGAAGCTAATGAAAATACCATGCTGTCAGATGCTCATCGCGAACAGACACTTTGAACGCACACTGTCTAAATTAAATATTTTTACCCGGAAGTATTGCCTGTCTTAATTACAAAGAGTCAGACCATTGTCATGTTATGACTGAGGAAAAAGGCGTGATGTGAGACATCAAATCATGCCTTTCTCCTCAGGGGTATATTGAGGTATAACGAGGAACCAATCCCATAGTGGGTACACTCATATTTCGCCAGTTTTTTGACGTGACAACGTCTTATAATTCGATAGAGCCGGCTGCACGCACGAAAAAATATGACTCATGCGGCGTTACCTCGCTCTGAGGCGTTCCATGTAAGGCTTGAAGTGCAAGCGAGAGCGCGGAACGAGCGACAAAGAAGTACAATCGGCCTTTGCGTTCGGCAGCGTTCGACATCCGTCTCTCTCCTACTTGAGTGAGCGCGTTGTCACGTTCAACTATCGTCAGTAAACCGACTTTACAGACAACCAATTTTTTTCTAAGTCCCAGGGAATAGGGGGCGAGTCTATTGTCATCTACCCAGTACAGTTCGAGACTGTTACTAAGAAAATTCCTCATTATAAAATCCAATAACACTTTTACCTTACCTGAGGATCGAACCCGGGACCTCATGATCAGCAGTAGCACTTACAAAGAGTAATTAATGAATAAATATTTCTTTTGCAGTTTCATCGATATTGCAGCAGTACAGGAGTCCTTTCTTCTACAAATACATAATGTAGTGGACTTTAGTGTTGGCTTTGTGTTTGAACTCGAAGTCAATATTTGGATCGCTCGTACATTTTTATGAGTTATGGATTGGGCGAACCCTCTGTTGTTTGCGATTTTCTTATAATGTTTGGTGCCCTAGTTTCAGTGTGTACTCAAGAAGAAAGAAAGAAAAATTTGTTTATTACCCAACCTTAATACGATATTACAATAGAACATATACCTATTTTACAGTGGTTGTGGTAACTGGAGAACACGTTTCCCAAACTCTGCTGTACCTACTCCTAACTACGAGTGCATAATGAATGTACCCTTCTATGCACTGCAACTGAATTTAACAATATTATGTAGTTCTGACACAATTATAGTGTCATCATCATCATTCAGCCGTTGGAAGTCCACTGTTGAACATAAGCCTCCCCCATAAGAGGGGTTGTTGCCAATACTCGCCACGCTTGGCAGGCGGGTTGGCGAGCGCAGTTTGATGGTTTTGCGCAGAGGACGCTGCTGCCCATCATCTGGATCTCATAACCCTTACCCGGCTCTTACGGCAACCACGGATTGATAGAGTCAGATACTATTACCGCCTTTAATATATATTATATTTTAAAGGCGGTAGCCCCACGGCATTATAGTGCCCCAATTATAGTGTGATAGTGTGAAAATATCGCTTGCGGTGTCTCTTGAACCATCCTTGGTGAGATCGACTAATGGTTTGTAAAGTTTGACAAATAGCGCAAAGTACAAATAAGGGACAAATAGTTAAAATTCTACAGAATGCGTTTTTTTATTTATAACATAAGCTAGCCATTGCTTAGGAATTTTAGTTCAGTTTAACAAATGGTTGGTTCAATTATGACTAGCCATCAAAAATGTCGTGTCTTACGACGAAAATACAAACTCTGTCAAAGAATAAGCTAGTTTGTATGTCATGTGTCAAATGTGACCAAAATTGCATTAGCGTTCCTATAATTAGTAAGTTAACTGTACGAGTATTACAAAGCAGAAGTTTATTTCAATAATCTATGTGCTGTTTTCGGGTCGTGTCTTTTCATCACAAACAATTACCCACGGGTCTTGCATACTCGTAGACTAGACTCGTAGAGCAGTTTGGCGCGGAACCAACGCCTAGCACTCGTTCAACATGTCTGCCTATTTACAAACTGTTATTGTGAGTAAACTTCAGTTTGTGGTTCGATATAGAAAGTGCAAAATCGATCCGGTTTTGTAGAAGACTTTTAAGAAATCCCAGTTGTCTCCAGTGGGGATGAAGGAGTGGGAACCAGCGGGAATGACCCCTTTTATCTATATTTAAATGTTTTTATGGTTCACGTTGTAGTCGTGATATTCAATTGATAGACCGTCCGGTAATTTGTGGTAGAAGGTTCTCCAGGTTTTTAATTTATGAATTGCATCAGTTTTTGTTATTTTTCGTAATTATACCACCAATATACCACCTACTCATATGTCCTAACAATTTATTTAAAACAAATTCGATAATTATAAAAGCACTAGCTGTGACCCGCGGTTTCACCCGCGTAGTCTTCGTTCCCGTGGGAATATCGGGATAAAAAGTACCCTATGTGTTATTCCAGGGTCTAAGCTACTTACGTACCAAATTTCAGCCCAATCGGTTCAGTAGTTTTGGCGTGAAAGAGTAACAAACATCCATACATACATCCATACTTACAAACTTTCGCCTTTATAATAGTATATATATTAGGATTAGGATTAGGATAGTATTAGGATTAGGATGAAGAACTTTTACCTAGAACATAAAAGACGCAAGAAACTTTATTGTGTCTAAAAAACAAAGAGATCTTGAAGAAACGGTGGCAATAATATAGTTCTTTGTGTTGGCAATATCGAGCAGACGGTAGCCACGGCCGCGCCGCGCCGCGCCGCTGGGCACAATGATATTAATCGGCGTAAAGCTGATTATGCACTCCTCTCTAAGGTTTTCACTGACTGCGTAACATACCTCTCCCATTTTACTATAAATTCTTTGAAAACTTTCATGTTTTAACTATTGTATTATGATATGTATGACAGGTAGTATGAGTATTTTCCACTTTTCTGTTTTACTTGGATGACTCTACTTTACATTACATACAATTACGCCTTTTCCCGAAGGGGTAGGCAGAGGTGTACCTGCAGGACTCAGTCCCATACCACAGCCCATAGTAAGTAGGTATAGCTCGACATAAAAGAGTAGAAAATAATGGGGGGCGCCATTGTATTTATGAATTAGAAAAACTTTTACTAACTTTTTTTTTTTTTCTACTCTTTTTTGTCGAGCTATTACACCCTCGTTTCGCCAGGCGAGCCTATTGCCATCTACGGGCACAGTTCTAGACTCCAGGCCGTTATTGAGATAGATATATTGAGATAGTTAGGCTGGGTTTTTTGATCACTGGTTAAGTCGACCAATGGTTAAATTTTTTGACAAATAGTTAAAATTCGACAAAATTCGTTTTTTCATCCCTGGTTAACTATTTTTTTCCACACGATTTAACCATTGGTTAGAAATTTAACTATAGTTAGTTTGACAAATGGTTAACTTAACCGTAACTAGCGATCAAAAAACCGGCCCTTAATCTAGAAATATGCAATCAAAAATCATAAAAATATGTTAATATTTTTCTTACCTTTTTCTTAGGTTAAACTATTGTTATCTGCTAACTGAGTAAGCGGTGCGGGCTGACCTCAATTAATTATGGCTCGGCTCTCGACTCGGTTGAGTATTTCACTCCAAATTAGTTTATTCTATCTACGAATCTAGTATTTAAGGGCATATTATTTTAATATCTCTATATTTATAGATAAGATGCTTTTAAACTCACCGTTTATGAGTTTTCCATACTGCCTCGTACCTGTGTACAAACGCGTTATTTTGCGTACAAAATACCACGGTGGTGTGTGAATTGTCTTATTATCTGTTTCATTCAGTTATGTGGGTCTCAAGAGACAAGAAGCTCAGACCAGGCAGACCTTTTCAGAGATGGAAAGACGACATTGTAAGGATCGCAGGTAAGCTTTGGTGGAGGACGGTCAGGAGAAGAGAAAAGTGGATATAAACGGAGAAGGGTTTTACGGTCCTTATTTCTAAATATACCGGTACTAACTAACATAATTTATTTAAGTAAATAATGTAAACTAACATACTAACAAATTATGTAAGCTCAGTGGTAAGAAAAAATTAAAGCTCTTTTCATTAGATGAATTGTATTAAGTTTTTTTGCATAACTCTTTGTTAAAGATTTTAATCACTGTTCATTTATTTTGAAACTTTGATAATATGTATACTTACATCATATTTCTATAAGATTGCAGTCTGGGGTTATACTTCTTGAAAGTAATTTATTGTATCTTTAAGATATAAAAGTGTAATATAGCGTTCAAACTACAGATATACCAATTTAATCCCTCAGTGGGCTTGAATAATTAGGTTGAAAGCTAGTTAAAGGACTGATTTAGGTAAAATATTCATCGCTAAACTTGCATGCCTTAGATTCTTAGACATATATACTCCGTAAGTAGCAAGCTCTCCTGTCAGTAAGGTGTCGTGGCAGCTACAGGCCCACATAACAGCTGGCTTAAGGATGAAGTGTCCACCACCGTGGAGCCATGAAAGTAGCGTTGCACAAAAATAGTTGTTTTAAAGTTAAGGGCTCGGCTGGACGCACGATTATTTATCGTTTTTTTTTTATATTAAATAGGTCTGCGTTTGACCTCAATCTCACCTCATGGGAAGTGAAGATGAGGCCTAAGATGGAGCACGGTTTCCTAGAAGATAATTATTCACTCTTCTCTTGAAGACCCCAAGATCGTATTCAAGTGGGAAGACGTGCGCCGGTAGGGAATCCGCGCACTCCTTAGCGGTCCTCGGGATGAGAGTAACCGCGTGGCGTTTGGTACGGTTAAGTGGAATATCGACCATGTAAGGATGGCGCCTTGTCGTTTCCCTGGATGTTCGGTTATAGAACGGACATGGGGGAACGTTATATTTTATTCCAATTCTTTACATTACGTCAATATGTCTAGCTAAGACGCTCGATGTTATTGAACCCACATACAACTAAACCTTAAACCTAACCTAAAACCTAACTTTAACTAATGAATAAAAGTGATTTGATTGACACTTAGTATTTATCTGAAACCACCATTTTCTAACGACCCGTCTTGATTAAAGCACAGTACAGGTTTAAATAGAAAAACAAACTTCGCCATTTGTATATGAATCGCTTGATTAATGTCCTCCGAGCGACCGGTAAAGTTGATCTCAAATCTATCATGTCTATATTGTGTATATAGAAGGTGTTAAAAAAGGTTTAGTAATACTTAAGAGGGTGTCTATCCGTCAATAACAACCACTTGCAAAAGAAAGAATTGCGATATTCACAAAAAAAAAATCGGCTCTCCATACAAATTTGCCGACTAGTTGTTCCATTTTTATAATAAGTCAATTTTTTTTGGCGAATTACGCAATTTTCTCTTTTAAAAGTTGTTCAGATTCACGGGTAGATGCACGCCTTTAAGTATTCCTACAACTTTTTTAAAATACGTCGTATATTGTGTTTAATATAATGTTTATCGAGTGAAGTTACGCTAAACGCCGTGAACCTAGAAAAAAAAACGGAATACGTCTTGTAAAACAAAATTGAATGCTTACCATGAAGCATATTAATACAAACATGAGTGCACGCCGTCACGTTTGTTTATAAAATGGTTAGGCTTAAGACCGTTCGCGGCCTTCTATAGGAATTTGACACGATTCTATGAAAAATTTACCAATTACTCTGTTTCCTCCATATATAATAACCTCATTCTAAAATTTATATTCTAATATTTTTATACTAAAGAAGCCTATGTCCCAGTCATTTTAATTTTTTTATAAACCCTTGGTTTTTTCATAGTAAACTTCCAAAGGTCCCAGTTTTACTCGCGGACGTTCACTATAAAAAATATAGCGTTTATAAACAAAATTAAAATGCTAAGGACATACTTTACTTCATCTTTGAAATATCAGGATAAAAATATATCAAATAGGTTTAATGTATTCGGAGGAAACAGGGGAATACAAAACATTGATTAAGTAAATTTTCCATAGGCTTGTGTCAAACTGCTGAGAGGTCCTCTTTCCTATTAAACGCTATATTAGTAGCTCGACTGTAAGATCAGTGAAGCGTCGATGGTGCCTGTAGGTCGCTATTAGCAAGATTCGCACTATCACCGCGGAGCATGCCAAAACTATTCCCGCAGTTTTAACCTTTCCACACTCATTCCTTTCATTTACTTTCACAATATACCATGGTACTGTTTTTAGTTTAGAGATGATTTGCAACAATATTATGTACATTTTTTTTCACACGGTCAGCTGGTCCCAAACTAAATAATAATAATCTTTATTGATATAAATATAAGTGACAAGGTAGTACAATTCATTCACTAATTATACTTATAAGTAGGATACTACAACATTAGGATAGTTTGTAATTAAGTATAATGTGTAATTTGAACATTAATTTGAAAATTAGGAATTCGAAAATAATAAATTTGTAAAAATTAATTCGAATTCGGATTAGGTGATTAGAGTATCGAAGAGAAACGAACAGGTGTGGTGCCTGAATAGGGCCAACAATTATGCAGTATATTTTGGCGAAAGCATACCCCTTTAAAACAATGTTTTTCGTTTGAGTCCTATTAATAAATGCGAAAGATTGTGAGAATGGATGTATGGATGTTTGTTACTCTTTCACGCCAAAACTATGGAACCGATTGGGTAGAAATTTGGTATCTTCAGTATTTAGATAAATTTGACCTTGGAACGGACTTAGGATGATTAAAATTGAATAATTTGTTAGAGGTCAAATCTGACCCCTAAAGTCAAAGTCAAGGATGACCTTTTAGGTAAAAGTCAGTTACCCAGATTATGAATCTGGGTAACTGACTGATGCTGATACCAAAACGAATCAATTTAATGTCAGAGTTAGATTTGACCCCCTGTCACTGACCCTTGTGGTTTAAGATTTAATGACCCAGAGATTGTAATCAGAAATCCTGATACCAAAACACTAATTTAATGTTGGGAGTCAAATTATAACACAAATACTATTTATCCTGATGTTCCAACAGGAACGATGTCTACGCGGGTGTAACCGCGGGACACAGTTAGTATTTTGTAATTACAGACTGTGTTACAGGTGAATGCTCCTAGTTAGGTACCTCTTACCTTACCATTTAACCAGATTATAGCACTGCAAAGTTGTACCAAACCAATAAAATTATAGCACAATATTAATTATACCCGATTGTTCACAAAATAGGAACTATAGGAACATTGAAACGAGACACGATATAGAATAGTAACACTGTTATAGTATACAATACGATTGCGACATAAATGCCAATTGTCGAATTGTGATCCATGTGTAGGCATTTATTGCATAGCACGTCGGTAATTTGCATACGTTTGAATACTAAGTACCGCTGGCGTCATGGTTTGGAGCTACTTTAATTGAATAGTTCGATATATGCTTAATAGTTTTTTGTAATTGCCTCGCTGGTTCTGCCAATTTGACTGCCTCGGTGGCGTAGAGGGCGCATGCTCGACGGCCAATCAAGAGGTCCCGGGTTCGATCTCCAGGTGAGGCAGTGATAAATATTGGATTTTTCCATTAGGAATTATCTCAATAACTGCCTGGAGTCTGGAACTGTGCCCGGTAGATGGCAATAGGCTCGCCCTCTTATTACATGGGACCAATAACATACTGGCGAAATGTGGGTGTATCTACTATGGGACTGAGTCCTGGGTACACCTCTGCCTACCCCTACGGGAAAAAGGCGTGAATGTATGTATGTATATTTTTTGTAATTCATGTGAATTTGTGTTTTTAGGGTTCCGTACTTTAAAAAGAAAAAGGAACAAATAGGATCACTTTTTTGTCGGTCTGTCTGTCTGTATGAATGTACATCTGTCAAGACGCTTTTACACGGTAAACCCGCGGAAGTATCAAGTTGAAATTGATATTAAATACTCAGGTCTGCGGTCGCTGGCTGTGAAAAAATCATACTTCTAAGTTAACGCAATCAAAAGTTATGGCCATTTTACTGCATGTTTCCATACTTTGCGCAAGTGACTAAACGCTCTAGGGTACTTTTCGTTGACCTTTGTTCAGGTATCTAGGTACCTGTAGGAAATCCTACACTAAGCATACATACATATGCCTTACCAATTTATTTTATTCATGTTTCCATATTTCTGACTAGTTGTTGACTAGTAGGTACCTTCACGGTAGCCCAATTGGTAGATTGCCACCACACTGATCGGGGCGGAAGGTGCAGGTTCAAGTCCCGCTTGTGTGTAAAAATTTTTCTACCACTCATATTGTATTTCAAGCAAGTAGACCACTTCCATAAATATATAAAATCTTCCCAAATATATTCTCAAATTCCTACATCTACTAGAAATCCTATAAATCTTAGCATGTTGACGCAGAAGACGAGTTAACTCAGTCTCAACAGATACGAGAGTTAATAACTTATTTATAAGAAGTCGCCTGCAAGCGCAGATCGCGTAGTGCCTCTACATACGTAGAACGTGCTACAAGCTACGAGATCTGCTACGGCTACGAGATGCGCTACGAGCGCGCTGCTAATATGTTTGAGGTGGATCTGTATAACGTGTTACAGAAAAGTTTTACATACATGTGCCCTGCGGTTTCATCTGCGTAGTCTTCCTTTTCGTGGGAATACATAACATACATTCACGCCTTTTTCCCGAAGGGGTAGGCAGAGGTGTACCCAGGACTCAGTCCCATAGTAGATACACTCACATTTCGCCAGTATGTTATTGGTCCCATGTAATAGGGGGCGAGCCTATTGCCATCTACCGGGCACAGTTCCAGACTCCAGGCAGCTATTGAGATAATTCCTAATGGAAAAATCCAATATTTAACACTTGCTTGACTGGGGATCGAACCTCTTGATTGGCAGTCGAGCATGCGCCCTCTACGCCACCGAGGTACCGAGGAATATTGGGAGACAAATGATCAATATAATATACAAATTATTCCAGGGTCTAAGCTATCTATCTACACACCAAACTTCAGCTCAATCGGTTCAGTAGATTAGCGGGAAAAGATTCAAACATTCACATAAAAAACAGCGCTAGAAGTCGCTGGGAGTTGAGTTAGAACACGCTAGTTTTATTACAAAGGTAAATTTTTACATTGTACTGAGATATTAGGGGATCAGTGGATCGAGCAAATTTTTGACAATGGCATGGTATTGAATTTATATCGTTATCGTTGTTCGAACTCCAGCGGGACTAGCATGGCACGAGGATAACTAGTTTTCCCCGGTTTTTCTCTCTTACGCGCCCGATCAGTTCGTATCTGCCGTCTCGTTCTAACCCCCTAAGACTTCGTTTTCCCTGTGCACTGTGCTACCGGGGCAGATTGTCAAATATTTCCTGCAAGGCCCACAGCCTGAAAGAAATATTTGACAATCTGACAGGTTAGTTTTAATGGGAAGTAAAAAAACTAAAGATGGGTAGCGGCTAAATGAATACTCCTTAGTATCACTAGATACTTCTTTATTCGCATGAATTCGCCTCCGCTTACGAGGGGTTAAACCTGTGACTATAGGTAGATATAGGCATAATATGTCGAAAGACGCGCTATTATATATGCTGATTATTTCTAAACCGTCATAGGTTCTGACTTGTTATATGTCTCGATCTCTTGAAAGTATATTATGACGCGCGGGGAGGTTAAATTGAAACTGTCGTCATTACTTGGTATGCATTGTGCGCGGCGTCGTGTTCCGATCGACCCTCGGATCGAAGCTCCGGTCACGTTTATACAATTGTTTTCTGACGACGTGTATCATTCTTTTAAATCAGTTTTCATTATTTATAGTCCATCTTGCTAGGGTTGGCAGATGTTCATAATACATTTTTGTTCTACACTCTTTGAGCCCAGTTTCTTTCAGTTTGTGAAGCCCAAAGTCTTTACAGTTCCAATCTTTGTTGTGAAACAATTTAAGCGAGTCGAGACTTTTTTGAAGTGCGACGGACACGCACACATGCATTCAATTTAAATTTCGTTTTCACAGAAACCTTAAGTTTATTTTATTGTACTCTTATTCTATTGAATGCAGGTGTTACATTTTTTTTAATTTACTACATATTGATTATGTCTTAATTAATTGTGTGAAAGATAATGACGTTTCTGTAGAGCATGACGCCCATACCCTGATTAAAAGTTGACATCGAGGGCTCGATTGTCACAAGAAGTCTATGAATAGTTAATACTTTAGCATTATTTCAATATCCTTTTTTCCAACTTAGCTTATTTTTTTAAGATTTCCACTTATAGAATCATAAGCTATCGTTTTGGAGTCAGCGTGCACTTGCATGTGTTATTATTAATCTATGAATCGATTTAAGAAACTTCAATGAATGAATCGTGAAATCAGCCCGCCTAGCACAGGGATAACTCATTTTCCTCGATTTTCGCCTCTTTCGCGCTCGAACATTGTTTATCTGCTGTCCGACGCTGTCCGATATCTGACGTTCTAACCCCATGTGACTTGGTTTTCCCTGCTCACTGTGCTACCGGGCCAGGTCTATATCTATGTGTAATCGATGGTCTAAATCGACCCGTCTTGTTATTTTCCTGTTACAGTTTTAACAGCAGTATTTCACGTTGAATTCCCATGGATCATCTCTATCATTTGCGTTATGAGCACGAGACTCAATTTCACGAACGCCATCTCCAAATAGCGTCTTTAGTATTCATGGGGATGTCGGAGATTGCGCGTGACATTTGCAATTTTTATTTCATTAAGAATTCAGATGTGAGGGATTGTGTGAATGAATTGTCGCGTCGAGCCGAGCCGCGTTTTATATTACGCATCAATCAGCGAACTGACGAGCGTCTCGACATCAACATTATGTACGTACTTAGGAAACTCTCTCACTAGTTGCAGAAACATGCTATTAGAGGTGAATGTAAAAGGGATACTAATCTTCCATTTATGTGCATAATTTGGTTATGAAAGTCTCAAAAGACGCCTATTTTTTGAATAAACTATTGTAGTTTGTAAGTCGCCGTTCAGTAAAATGTGACATATTATACTCGTGAGGTACCTATTATACGACGGGTGGCTATTAGTTACCGGACAATATTAATAGTGTAGTCAATAAATAATTAGAAATGGAAAAGTCAAAAGCAGAAAGATTCTTTTCTTTGGAACTTTTACTGCACTAGTAGATAAATATAAAAAAACCCCATCCCTCTATGGTTGGGTCCCCTCTGTGGTTGGTCTTTTGAGGTTGGCCCAAATATTTTTATTTAGCTTATATCTCAAAAACGATGTATCATAGGAAATTTTGTTCTAGAACACAATGAAAGCTGTTAAAATTTACTACAACTGTAATTCTATTCACTTTTTACCTTTTCCGAATCTTTGTTTAGTTATGAGTGTATTTAGTTAGGGTAATTAGTAAGTAGGTAGCTCTATTGTTGAGTCTTTTTCAATAAAGACACTGCCTTACATTTTATTTGTTATGAGCTTTACTAGTACAAATAAACTTCCAAAGCCAAACTTACTACTTTCAATCTTTCCATCCACACTTCCATAAAGATAAAGATAAAGATAAATTTATTGCCAGCATAGAAAAAAAAATACAAATTTAAACATTTCACATAAATTAAATAAAATTAGATTACTTCTAGCAATTGGGATATGCTCTGCTTTGTGCTGCACAGGGTGACCCTGTGCAGCGCTGGTTTTCAGCATATCCCATGCTCGAACACAGATGTTAGCCGAGTAACAAAAAAAATGACATAAGCGGGATTACAAATTAATAATATTAAAATAATTATTATACCTGTGGTGCAAAATACTGCAATTGATTCCATCACATTTCCTATACTAAAAGATCCATAAGCAAATAACAAAGAGCTAAAAAAATATATTATTAAATACCTATAAAACATAACATACAATCACGCCTTTTATTTATTTATTTATTTATTTTTCATCAAATGCCCACTACGCGCATCCCCACGCGCATATGCGCGCGTTTTTTCCCGAAGGGCTAGGCTGAGGTGTACCCAGGACTCAGTCCCATAGTAAGGACACCCACATTTCACCAGTATGTTTTCCTCCTATGTAATAGGGGGCGAGCCTATTGCCATCTACTGGGCACAGTTCCAAACTCCAGGCAGTTATTGAGATAATAATACCTAATGGAAAATGCAATATTTAAAACTTCGAAACCGGGACCTCATGTTCGGCAGTCAAGCTTGTGCCACCGAGGCAGTCATATTTAAGTACCTATATATTAAACTTGTGTGAGCACAGTGGCTTAGCCCACTCGCAATATAATTATGAAATATGGAAGTTTTATATCAAAACTCTGACGCCCTTTTGGACCCCTTACAATGTGAATTTCAAAAATCCTTTCTTAGCACACGTCCAGACACGAACCTACATTCCAAATTTCAAGTCTCTAGGATCAGTGGTTTGGGCTCTGCGTTGCATGTCTGTCAGTGAGTCATTTAGGATTTAATAATATGTACTGATAAATGCTAATGTTGGTCATACATAAACCAGGAAGTTTTAAACACAGTATCGGAGTTATCCATCAAGCGCTATGTCAATAATGCGGCGTGTAGTGCCAGCGAGAGGGTATCGATCATTTTAAATCTAATTGTTGGTTTGGTTGTAGTTTTACTGAATTAATGTTACTAAACTGTCCTTGCTGTCATTATTTTGGGTGCTATTTTGAACAAAATTTTTAAGCCACTTGCATTAAGCACACAACCAAAGGAGTAATATTTATATTGCAGGAAAATACGCCAAAATATGTGCACAAAAACCAACCAAAATATAAAATACTTCATGCTCTATGTTGTAACTATTTGGAAGCATCTATCTATGAGCACGTATCAGTATTTTATCATCTTAGTTTTTATTTCTTTAATCACTTGAATACGTAAAACCTTTGTATTTTTTATTAACACATAAGTTTATCTATTGTCACTTGTTATAAAAACTAATTGTATAGGTACGAGTAATTTGTAACAAATATGGTTTTCAACTAACTGTAAGGCTCCCCGCGATACAGGCCAGCCCTAGTGCGGGAACCACCAGTAAATTTTTGTAAAACTAATTGTTGGCAAATAATTTTTTTTGTATTTGTATTTGTATTGTATTAGAGTCTCAATAAAGTCTTCGTAAGTAGTAAGTACTGCTGCTAGCCCAAATACTCGTTCAATATTTCTCGTAGTGGTAGTATGTCGAACAAGTGTCGGGTACAGCCTGCGGCGGACGGGCGCCGTTGTCATACACGACCTCACCCGTCTGTAAGCGAATTATTACTACATACCGCACAGTTTATCTCAGAGGGTAACAAAGTTGACTATCATGGGTTATCCTAATCCTAATCCTAATCCTAATACTATTATAAAGGCGAAAGTTTGTAAGTATGGATGTATGTATGGATGTTTGTTACTCTTTCACGCCAAAACTACTGAACCGATTGGGCTGAATTTGGTACGTAAGTAGCTTAGACCCTGGAATAACACATAGGGTAATTTTTATCCCGATATTCCCACGGGAACGAAGACTACGCGGGTGAAACCGCGGGTCACAGCTAGTATTAGAATAATTTAACTTTACCAAAAGACTAGTCAGTGGACAGTGATAAGCGATAATACGAGGGCGAGGGTAAAAGAAGATCGAATAGACTGTGTAAAAGACGTATGTAGACGATATGCATATGAAGAATGGAAGAAGACACACTGACCAACTAACCATTTAAATATTGCTAAGTGGTGACCTCAGCTTTTGTTTGTGCAGTCAGCAACAAAAATCGATGAACATGTTCCGATTCTCAAAATAGGTAAACATCATATTATATAACATATTACATTAATGCAGTGTTCATGTTCATTCAAAATTAAATGAACACTACATCATTATAATATGGTGTTTAGCTATTTAGAAAATCTAGATACGGTCCTTGACATTTGATGCTGACCGTTCTCATCTTATTTTTTTATTTTAACAAAATAGTTGTTCCTAATACAATATCTTTCTAGAAGTAAGTAGGTAGGATTCATATATAATAGAAGTAGAATCCACAACACGGAACACGGTCGACGGTCACATATGGCCTCTGTATTCGGCCTCCGAAGAACCGCTGACTTTTCTATTTTGGCGAGCGCCCGATGGAAAAATATGTTTTTCTCGAAGTGAGATATCAGTCCTTTCACTTGAAATATTATCCCTATTATTGATCCAGTTTCCCGTTTAAGATAGACACATAAGTCATTTTTATTCACTACCCTTGTAAACGTGGCAGAATTTTTAAATCAATTTCAGACTTTACATATAGGTGAACAAAGTATAACGTGCTACAAAAAGCTACACTTTTTTGTAAGACTTAAGGTTAAACGTCATCCATACAAAATGAAAATAAACAAATATTAAGGAAATAGGTTCTGTAAGATTTTCTTTAACAAAATATATTTTCGCGCAAATAAAGGCCAGATCCACCAACCACATACAATTGAGTGGAAGATTATTCATATCTGTGTATTTTCATTTTGTATGGGTGATGTTTAACCTTAAGTTTAGATACATATTTTGTTTTATGTTAACGGGAATTGCACACGTCAACATAAACAACTTCCAAAAGAAAGAACTGCGAAATTAGGAAGAAATAAATTAGACTATCGATACAATTTTTTTGACGGGTAGATGCGCCCCCTTAAGTGTTACTTCACCTTTTCTAACACATTATATTAATGCGCCCCGTTTACAGAGCAATTTACAGAGCAGCCGTTACCAACTAAATGTTTACATATTAAAAAACTGCGCAGACATAGCAACTTCTATGATCGATATAGTTTCGGTGATCGACAACAGATTTCAATTGTTGCAATAGAGGTTGAAACAGCTTCGAATTGCCTCAAATAGCAATTGATAAATACTATACTTGTGTCAAAGTTACTGGTTTCCCCAATTGACAATCACAAATAAAACTACTTTATTTCCCACAACTAATCAAACTATTTCAAAAGTTAATTAAGAATTGCGGTAATCGTTAACAGGGAATATTTGTTGGCACAACTTTTAACGATTATTTTCAAAATTTCTCCAATAAGCTAATGGTTTCTCCAAACCAGGTTGCCTTGTAAGTGGTCCACGTAAAAATATGTTCTTATTAATAATTACTTAAAAGTTAATTTGATCTACTTATCAAATCTAATTTGTGTGGAGCGATGATACTGAAAACTCTATAAGTCCTCGAAGCCTTCGAAAAACATCTAAGGTAGGACACAATGTAGCTGTGTTGATGGATTTTATGCAATTTTCAGTATCTATCACATCCAGCGCTGCGATCCGCGTTCCTTTGGGATTAAGTTCGATCTTTTCGCAATACTTACAGCCCTATAGCATAGAGTAATAGTTTGCAGATCGGAAGCGTCGAATGCCAGCATCTCGTTTTTTTCTTAATACGGTCTTGAGACTGCTACACATCTAATTGAAAGGTAGGTTTAACAATACAAAAATATACTCACACATCTCTGAGATATTATAATTCAATTATATGAAGTATAAAAGTTGATATCAAAATTATTTGAACAATGAGGAATAAGGCTCAGTGGCACCAACTAACTTTAATAATAACCAATACTTGACCAGCTGTCAAATCTGTGGTTAAGCCAATATTACGCATTGTATCATTTTAACAACTGATAAAAATGATCCCAAAAACAACGGCATCATTAACGTGCAACGAGTGATAAAGAACTAACTCTAACTAACCAAAGATTTGAAGCCTCATCATTGGTCATTAGAGTTGGTGCAAATCACTCAACAATATATTTATATATTATTGGCCAATGTGGATTGAATCAAAATCCAATGTAATTAAGTGACACGCATCAGCGTCAAGGGCCCAGGGAATGTGATGTGACGATATGTCGAGAACGTGAGAGGAATACATTTTTGTTCATAGAAACCATTTTCAATTTCACGGCTCAATCTTTGTGTGCTCGGGGTGAATATGTAAAAGGGCATTCGTTGATGTCAACAAAGTGTAATGGTTTCGTGCTAGCGCTCGCTTGATCTATGAGTTAGAAACGAGATCGATTTCAAATTGAAAAAAATATCGCTGCACATACACTGCCGGCAGAGATTGTTCATCGATTTTCTATAAAATATTGAATTGTAGTGTACTCAATTTGAATTGCCTGGTAGATACATGAACTATATTAAAACTACATAGCATGAAGCTTTAACTTACTGGTACGTACAATTTTATTTTAATATTTTAGGAACTAAAGTTAATATTTTTAAATAGCGATCCGTAACTTCGTAGGCGTGGAATTTTTTTTTATTCGGAACTCTAATAAGTTTTCTTTAAAACTTTACAAATAGACACTTACATTTTATTTATTAATATAGATAAATATTGTAAACAATAGTGTTGTGATTCATAAAGACGTACTAGTCAATTTAAAAAAGTGAAGTTACCTACAGACTTTCAATTTTCCGCTCGAAAGTTTCACTTTATAGCAGTCTAAGTATTTTCATCGATCAACGTCTGGTAGATCTACAATTTAATTAGCTCAATATTGCTATAGCTTAAACTGTTATTTCTTTGAATTTTTGTTAAATTCGTAAAATTCCTACACTTAACTGATCTAGACTCGACACTCTAAGATACTTATAATCTCATCCTACAATTTTGATTTTGTAAGACGTACGAGTAAAATACTCAAAAAGCTAGCCTATTGCTAAATTAATTCGTCTACCGAAGATTCGTGTCAGATTTTCGGTTATACAACTAGATATAGTATACGTAGTTCTTACCCCAGGGTACAAGAAATACATTAACTACTTTGCCCCTCTAAAAGAAACATTGATAACTGCTCTCATTTATGTCTCGTAGTAAACATCGATTAATGAATGTAATTCAAATGAAATATCGTGTTGACGAGTGTAAAGAAAAATGGAAAAGGTATTTGTCAGTAAGTATAGGCGAGCGGCAAGAGTCGAGTTTTGACAAATTATTTAAGAACGTGTGCTCGGGCCAGGGCTATTATACGAGTGATGGATGGTGCTGATAGTATACAACAGAATACGCCTTTTTAATATTTCCCTAAATGTTACACCGGCCTATTGTGGACGGCCGATTGCCTTTTGTACTTTTTAAGTGCTTGGGAATGCCATTTCTACCGTGTACTATGATTTATGACTACTATTATATAATATAGTGCTATCTCCTAGCTTCTGCAAATGTATGGATTTTTTGGTATTTGTCTTCATTAGGCTGAAATTTTGCATGTGCGTGTGTATCATAGAATTACAGAAAGTATAAATTATTGGTGAAACCACGCCAGTGTTTAAATATGATTTTTCTGAAAGTTAAGCTACATATTGATGTTATTTTCTCTAGCCTCATTTATAAAAAAAATATCCCTCAGCATGTAAACAGCACTGTACGTGGCTACGTAATGACGTATGCATATATAAGTACAGCTATTTCATACTATATGGGGGATATCCATCATCTTTATATCGGACCCTGTTATGACGTGAGTGTAAAGGTTGTTACGAATATTAGGCGGAATTAACATCAGTTTGTAATACTTTTGACGCGGAATAATGTGGGAAATCATTCAATGTACAAGTAATAACAGAATGAATTTATTTGGTGAACAATTTATTGGCTTTTGAGCCGACGGCGTCCGGTTTATGACAAACATTGTAATGCTATTTAGTACGTGTAATGAAAATAGCAATATTTTAATTATGATTAATTGCGGTTTTATTAATTGATATATCGTGTAACAGAGAGGAGAATATGTGTAGCAGAGATTTGCAGTAATATGATTGAGGGGTGCATCAAACTAACTCCTTCCTACTATAATCTGCATCTTCTTCTTCTTTTTATATTATATATGCGAAAGTTTGTGAGGATGGATGGATGGATGGATGTTTCACGCCAAAACTACTGAACCGATTGGGCTCAAATTTGGTATGTAGATAGTTTAGACCCTGGATTAACACATAGGGTACATTTATCCCGATATTCTTACGGGAACTACGCAGGTGAAACCGCGGGGCACAGCTAGTGATCTGTAAAATTATGTGAAAACAGTCGTACAAAATAAACAAATTGAATCAGTTGATCGGTGAGTTTGCATGTACCGTCAAATCATAATTTAATCACCTTGTAAAATACACGTACCAACCCATAATATATATTTATTAGTAATTTTCGATAAAGTTCTGTTTGCGAACACGAGTTCATAAAGAATGCATTATTTTATCAAAGATATATTGCAATAAATTAGGAATAGTATGTAGTTTGTTTACAAGAGGTGCGGGCGGGCGGTTCCAATGCGTACAGGTGGGCAATACAGGTAGCTGCGAGCCTTACGCCGAGAAACTTGCCGCTCCCAAGGGAAATCACCACAACAATTACATCTCGAAAGCTACTTCCAATAACACCCAGCAACCTTTAAAAACCACCGATACTACGTGCCTGCCATACCCTCTAACAAATACTCAACTATTATAAAACGAGTGGCGGCTACTTATCTCGAAACGAGAGGCATTATGTATTTACGAGGCTGCTCAGTTCTGTAAGTCGGTTTGTGATAATACTATGAATATTCAGAGGCTTCGCCTGTCCCTGAGGATGGAACCCTTCCAAGCATAAGAGAGGAAACGCGGATGGTGAGTTTCAAAACAATATGATATTATCGCCGCGTTTAAGCGGTCCTAATAAGATTTACCTCAATATTAATTCGCATCGTGGCGTCCATTATTCGAGAGTATTGTCTAAATAGAGACTGAATTCCATCAGCTCTGTTTACAACCGTTACATAAATGAACAGCGGTTGAGAAGTTGCTGTATTATATAACTATACAAGTATAATACAACAACAACGTATAGGTTACTAAACATCGACATATTTTGTACATACTAAAACATGTAAAGAGCACATGAATTCGATTTCACGATAACAAAAGAAACAACCCTAGCATTATAGAACAATCATGTCCTACAACCTTTTCCTCTATGAAAGAGCGAAATGATTAATTATTTTTTCGACCTCTTCAAAACACCGTCTTATTCTTTTAAATACTTCCGTTATTTTTCGACTCGATGGCGGCGAGAGGGTGATTTTCGGCTATAAATTAATATTAAATTAGGGATTTCAAACAAAAACAATTTAACGGTCGGAGCTTTATGTAGAGCTTAATATAGATTATAATTTATAAATGTACCATGTACACCTATTTATTTAAGTAAATGTAGTTTTCGTAAAGATTCACTACAAAATCAAATTGAAAATATAAAAGTCGATCTTCTTCGATTATCTGACATATTTTTGTTTTCTCCATACATAAAAGTAAGAAAAAAATTAGTAATAAAACATTATACTCTTGTCTCTGTGATTGTTGTGTTGGTGTAGTGGTCACCAGTGTAGCTGCTAAGCTTGAGGTCCAAGGTTCGATTCCTAGGTCAGGCAAAAGTGTTGTTGGATTTTCTCAAACCGCCTAGAGTCTGGATTGCAAAAGGCTCGTTCCTTGTTATATTATTATTATATCATTATTATAATTATATGGGATTTAAAAAATAACAGGCGAAACGTAGGTGTACCCTCTATGAGACTGAATCCCTGGTTTGGGGACAAAGGTCATGATGTTATGTTATGTTAGAAAGCTTATATTGCGAATCGAGCTTGTTACAGTATAAGGGCAACTCCACGTACCTATATAACAGATAGATACTCTAAGTTTTCGTAGCGGTGTGATATTGTAGAGAGGCGAGAAGAGAACTAACGCGTGAATTCAATCAGGGCAGCTGACGCGGCCGGCTCCCGACGCAAGCCGCCCGCCACCCGGCGCACGCTTGAACAGAGCCACTAAAAGCGAATCGCCGTAAACAAGAATTAACGCCAAACCTGCATCGACCACTGCACTCTCCTTTATGGTGACATGATAAAAGCGTCTCGTTTTAAAAGCGTACGTTACTGTACATAATACATGCCATATAAAGTCGTTACATTTACAATGACATGTAAAGCTTTAGAATTGTGTAGGATGAGCAGTTGAGATTGAAATTGGAGGCAAAGTTTGGGAAAAAATTACTTTCAGTGAACTTGACTGTAGTGATTCAAAGATTTTTTTTTAATTATAGTAAGTAACAAGACGAGCAAATCAGGTGCCTGATGGTAAGCATCACGATTGCCACAGTGCCACCCAGTGTTTTTAATATACAAAATTTTGTGTGGCACTGCACTGCGCCTTTTACTACGAGATATTAGTTGATGAAACTCGTCATGCCCAGTAATTTCGCTGCTAACATTGCCCGGAACACAGTAATGTTTGCACATTACTGCTTGGCGAATGAATAACTGGCAAAGGTGTGGTACTTCCCCAGGCAGCCCCCTGTAAAAGAGGCCTACCACTACAAAACAAACAGACAGGTGAACAAAGCGACGATGATAGGTACAATTTTTTCCATAAAACAAGACAACTATCATAAATCCATGTAAGTATGGAACGCATACAGATTATGCTGAACTTAACCTGTTTGCTGCCACCTAGTACATCGTAAGAGCGTATCGTGGCCAGGAATTTGACACAATCCTATAAAAAATTTACCAAATCGATGTTTGTTCGATCGCCGTTTCCTCCAAATATCATAAACCCATTATATAAATTTATATTCTGATATTTTTATAGTGAAGTAACCCATGTCCCTGTCATTTTAATTTTTCTTATAAACCCTTGGTTTTTTCATTGTGAACTTCCAAAAATCCCATTTTTTCTCACGTGATTGGACATTCACTACAAAAAAATTGTAGCGTTTATAAACTAAATAAAATGATAGAAACATATTTTAGTTCATCTTAAAAATATCAGGATATAAATATATCAAATAGGTTTACTGTATTCAGAGGAAACAGGGCAATACAAAACATCGATTTAGTAAATTTTCCATAGGATTGTGTCATACTGCTAAGAGGTCCTCTTTCCTATAAGTCCTTATCCTGTAGTTTAATTGTTATCATAGAAATAAATAAGTAATCTATTTTTGGACTAAGCTGTGTGAATTTTTTTCTTTCTATTATATTCTTAATCATGAGCTACTTGGATTGGGTGTGAAGTCGCCATTCAGTTCCAGCATGGTATTGTCATCGCAAGGATTTTCTCTTTGCTGGCCAAATGGTGCGCAGTATCCTATATTAAACGTTATCATAAACAATTTCACGCGCAATTTCTGACATAAGGCTTACTGCATTTGTTTGCGTGATTACGTAAATGCTGTACCAGTTCACCTCACCGCCCCGCAAAAATTTACAGATATATGTAAGTACGTGGAAGTTAATTATGCTATGCCTCAAATTAAAAACTCCTACAGTCATTTTACATATATTTGCGTTTGGAGCACAGTTTCGAGACGTTTCAGTGGTATTATAGTTTATACGGAGGAAATCAGCACATCGTCCCTCGTAAAGAGGAATTAACGTAGCACAGCCCGCAACCGCACCCTTTTATGGCTTTGCGATAACAACAATCGTGGTTTGATAACGACTGCACCGATACCTAATACCTACTTTGACGTTTTGTACGGTGTATTTAATCGTTAACACCAACTACATAGACTTTTATAACAGCCGACTCAAAAAGGAAAGGGTGTTTATTAGTTTGTGTTAACATAATAATATGTATGTTTGTCTTCGGCATATCGTAGTTTCTTAAGTAGATTTTAATGTTAAGACTAAACGAATGGATCGATTTTGAATGCTGACCCCCCTGAGGCTCGACACCAAACCGGTTGCGGTACTTGTATTTATTCTGTGGTCCTACAAAGTCCTAGAAGCACTGCAATGTGCTCGTTACCCTGAATCATGATTAATATATAGCTTTTCATTTGTATTAGCATAAGTCGTATTATGAAGCTTGTTCGAGATAATAAATCATAAAACTATCCATGTTTCCTAATAGAAGACATTAATTGTGAAGATCATCGTAACTAGTATAAACAAGGTACAGAAATAGTAAAGAATGTTTATTAAAGAAATAAACACAATGTAGTGTCCAGTATCAGGAATTAGGGTGCAAAAGCGGCGAGGTAGGGTCGTGTTTCACCGTTGATGTATCGCCAGGGAGAGGCTTTTTCTAACAAGTAACAAGACGGACGCTCGAGGCCTGCCTGCCGGCCGCCGCTGCCGGCAACGGAATGTTAAATACTACCCTCATTACCTGAGTTTCGGCTACTTTCGCTTCCTCACTGATAAGAGTGCCGTGTGTTTAATTTGGCCATTTTATTTGTAGTTGGTACATATATGAACATTTTATGCAGGTAATAGTTATTATGTGTTGAGTAGATAGCAGACATTATGTCTTCTTCTTTGTTGTAACTATCTTAGCTATAGCTAGCGTATTCTCGTCCTGCTATTATTCCTCGAGTTTTCTTGGTATTGATATCTACTACGTAGGCATGTCCTCTCATTTCTTGCTTTCTTTTGCCAACATGCACCGTAGTACTTATGTTCTATTTATTTTTCAACCTATTTACAAATATGCTTAATGATAGTGTTTGTAACACCCCCCGTCACTAACAAACTATGCATCGATTGTTTGAAAAGGAGATTTTTAACCAAAAGGGGAATGTTAAATTGCGTGAAACTGAAATTGAAGTGGCTGGCTTGAAGTTCAGGCAGCAAAGGACATCAAAGGCTTTATTCACATTCATCGACACGTAACGACGACGTCACACGTGCATTTTATAAACATGACGGGCTTACTTACTTTCGCGTAAACACACTGCACTTCCAACAAAAGCAAATTACGCATTAACTTATGCAATTTGTTACAAAAACTACAATATTATACAAAAACCTGACTGCCACGTTGGTGTAGTGGTTGAAAGTGATACTACTGAACATCAGGTCCTGGGTTTGATTCTCAAGTCAGGCATAAAGTTTTGTTTGATTTTTCCATTAGAAGTTTTCTCAATAACAGCTTGGAGTCTGGATTTGTGTGAATGATGGCGATAAACATAACTGGCGAAGTTAGGGTATACCCAATATGGGACTGAGTCTTGGTTACACCTCTGCCTAAGCCTTTGGGGGTAAGGAGTGTTGTTAAGTTATGTTATGTTATGTTATACAAAAATAGAAAAAAATTAAGATTTTTGCGTTACACATGAAAATTAGTAAAATATGTTAATTCAAAATGAATCTGGTTATTCTATCGAAGGCGATTTATTAATAAAACTTGAAACGCCGCGAATCGCATCCGTTTTGAGTGAAAGCTTAAAGTTTCAGCGAGGCAGTTACGCTCCCCTTCCGGACGATCAACGTGAATTATTCCCCCAGAAGAAATCTCTAAGGGCTGAATGACGGATAAAGGACGAGCCGTTTTATTGCCTACACCAGCCCTGACTGTACCCGCTTTAAAAATACACCCTCCAATGCTAATTGAGGGATAATGTTATTCAATACTCGACCGCTATTGATTAAATTAGACGCCTGAAATATGTCAATTTTCGTGATTAAATTCACCGACAGTTTTGTAGGGAGGAATGACCTTCTAACATTGCAGTTAAAAAACTTGGGCACTAAATTGTTTTGCGAAAAATATTTTATTTATTTATTTAATTTAAATACTTGAGTTGCTTACAGCGAAGCCAAATCGCACAACAAACCTGTTTACATTACATAATGCCTGAATGGAATACTATACACACATACTTATAACATTATAACAAGTGTTATAAGAAAAATACTAATGACATTTGGAATATATCAACTTTTTTTTGTGATAGCGAGTGACAAGACGAGCAAATCAGGTGCCTGATGTTAAGCATCATGATTGCCCATATCAGACACAGTGCCTTCCAGTGTTTTAAAATTCAATATTCTGCGCGGCAATGCACTGCGCCCTTTGATATTAGTTGTTGAAACTCTTCATGCTCAATAATTTCGCTGGTAACATTGCCCTTCAGACCGGAACACAGTAATGTTTGCACATTACTGCTTGGCGGATGAATTACTGGCAAAGGTGTGGTCTGTACCACTACAAAACGAATGCGAATCAACGTTCGGTTCTTGAGCAATTAAGGCGTTGAGTTTATATCAAGGAGATGGCTTTATGCAGAGAGCTTTAGTGCAATTTCACCTATTTTTCTATGTTCTAATTTTAAGGTAAAAGGGTGGTTATAATAATATTCTTTTCACCTGCAAATCACTGTAGTATATATACCTAGATTCGAGCAATGGCTATGAAAACCATATTCCACCACTGATAGGCTTTATAACTGACAATTAAAACATCGTAACTGCACCGGCTGCGGACGTTATATCTGAATCTTAATATCTCTACTCTCACTGTAAAAGAGCTATGAAATATTTATTAACTGAAAAATATGTACGTTTATTTATTTATTAGCAAACAAAACATTTTACAGCACAAAAGTGCAGTTATTTAAATTTTTGAATTAATTACAATTTTTTCGCTAGAGGAAACAATCAAAATCTAAAATCTAGTCTAATTAAAACTTGTACTACAAATCAACAGATTTAAATTAAGTGTGTTTGCATTAACATCTTTACGTTTAAAAAGTATTTGTTTTAATTGCCATTGAAACTTGGATTGGGAGAGATAGAAGATATGTAAGTTTTTATGGTCAATAATCAACTCGTTGTACTGGCGACATATCCTCACGATGAGGTTATAGTAAAAAGTGTTATTTGAGTATACCTGCACAATAAATGTATTAACATTACGGCACCGGGCCCTAAAACGTTCTGTACTTAAGGGGTTATGGGTACATACATACATTCATCATACATTCACGCCTTTTATCCCGAAGGGGTAGGCAGAGGTGTACCCAGGACTCCATCCCATAGTTGATACACCCACAGTTCGCCAGTATGTTATTGGTCCCATGTTATAGAGGGCGAACCTATTGCCATCTACCGGGCACAGTTCCAGACTCCAGACAGTTATTAAGATAATTCCTAATGGAAAATACAATATTTAACACTTTGTCTGACCTGGGGATCGAACCCGGGACCTCTTGATTTGCAGTCGAGCATGCGCCCACTACGCCACCGAGACAGTCTATGGTCTATGGGTACATGCTTATATTATAATATTTTTCGGAGATTCTACTAAGTTTAAGAATCATTATCATCGTTGGCATCAGGGCCGCACCGTAAGACTAGCGCTATATATGGAATCCTATGAAACCTCGCACACTTGCCTGCGTCGAATTGTCCGAATCGGTGGTGTACGAGAGTTCATAGGATTTCATAATAACAATTTATTTTATTTTATTTATTGAACGCCAACACAAAATACATTCAATAAAAATACTAAATCATCATCATCTCAGCCGTTGGTAATCCACTACTAAACGTAGGCCTCCCCCATAAAGGGAGGGTTTTGTCAACTCTCGACACGCTTGGCAGGCGGGTTGTCGATGGTTTTTGCAGAGGACGCTGCTGCCCGTCCTCTGGATCTGTTAACCCTTAGCCGGCTCTAACGGCAACCACGGGTAGAGTAGGTGGAGCCATATTCTAAAGCCGGTAACTCTACGCCACGGCAAAAATACTAAATTCTAAAATTGTTTCATTCGGCGCGTTTGGCTCGGGTAAATGTGCGTTCACCTTTCGGCGAAATAATGTGGCGGGCGAGATGAAGGAGGCGTACGGCGACTAGCGATCAGGCCTAATCAGGTGTTGCGAACGATGGAAGAATTCAATTTACCTTTATTTTTTTATGCCATGGCCACCTATGGCACAATGAAGCGGGCCGCCTGATGGTGAGCGTATAGATACCTGCAACACAAGAGGTATTGCCAGTATGTTGCCGACCCTTCAAAACTTTATTCACTCTCCTTTTGAAGAGCCCCATGTTGTACGAGTAGCTCAACTCATAATAGTTGCAATAATTTGTTATACTAAAATATAGGTAAAAAGTAGTTAATAATAATACCAATCTTTATTTAATATGTTTAATATCGAAAATTCGGGTCAATTTACAAAGTATAAATAAAATATTATGTTATTTGTGAGAATAGAAAGCTTCGTTGCGATCATAGAAGAATTTCCTTAAAACATCATTTTCAAAAATTTTATGGGTATAATTTAACATTGTAGAATTAAAATTAAATTAATTTTAAAACCGTTCTGAAGCGCGAACGTATGCCAAAAACAAAACGGAAGAGGCAACTGGATCGTAGCACTTTCGTAGCGCATTCGTAGCACGCCGTAGCACCGGCTGTGACTTCCGACGTTTTCCCTTACCCTTTCTGACTACACTCGACAGACATTTCAAATAGGTATACTAAAGAATAATATAAATATGAATATTACTTTGAATATACCTAATATAATGCCTGAGACATAATCAACTGCAATCCGCTTACTTAATGGGATTCCAAAACTCATTCGCCTAACATAATCACAGGGCCGTATTATTCGATAGATTGAGTATATCACTGCCTAGGGGCCTGGAATCAACTAGGGGCCCCGCAACTTCCCTAAATCAATGCTTTTTTCTTGGTAAAATTCATTGTGTAGGTCAAAACAAATCAAAGCAATTCTGTGCAGATGCTTGTTTTTCGGTAACTCCTTAAAAATACTAAATAGGTACATAGTGATTTACCAAATAGTAAGTAAATATATCAATGCCAAATAATCATCTACGGAGACGAAATTATTATTTCAGTAAAAAAAATGTAAAATACTTAACTCAAAAACCAGACGCACCTAAGCTGATGAATCTGCAGTTATCTAAAAAATATGTTTGGACGCATTGAATCGTCTCGATGAATAGATAAATATGAAAGGATGATGACGGGGTGATCTTTTTCTACGTTTATATTTAGGCCGAATAGGCCATTGCCTCACATCGACAAGGGGCCTGACGCTTCCGAGGATTTTTTTTGTTTATTTCATTGGCTACCCGTAGAATATCGTAAATTTAAAATAACACATTTGTCAGCCTCGTTAGCTCAGATGGTAGTAACTATGCTTTCTGTGCCTTAGGCCCCGGGTTCGATCCCCGGCCAGGTCAAACATTTGTGTGCATGAACATGTCTGTTTGATCTGTGTCTGGGTGTTATACGAGTAAGCTTATATAAGTATATATATATACTCGTATCAGTAATTTGGTTTGGCTCCTAGCCTAGTTTGGGAACAGCTGAATTTGTGAAAAAAAAAAAACACATTGGAAAGTTAATAGGTATTCTCATACTATAGAAAACTTTTAAATAGTGGTGGGCCCTGAGCCTGGAGCGGTTCATGCCAAATTTGACCCCGACATGGCTAATCCAGCCCTGCATAATCGACACGAATTTTTCACGTATATTTCTTCCAGTAGCAAATCCAATTTAATTAAGGCGAGGAACTCGCGGTTAAAATCCTATTTAAGCCGTTTTTATTACCACCCGACGGGCAAAGACGGTTCGCCACCGCGCTCGAAGAATTTGAGCGCTCGCGAGGATTTCCCTGGCTTTTATCTTAGCAATGTTCAGTGGAATCGTGGGAGATCAATGCAAATTATTTGTTCAAATCTAATGCTCGTTTTGTTGATTCAGGTATTGTACTCGTTAGTAATTATTATGAGGTTGTAATAATGTCCCGAACGCATACGTTATTATATAAGTTTATTTATTATTTTGTATAAAATAATTAATCATTTAGGCAATTCACGTCATTCACTGCCGCACTTGCATGCCAAATAATGATAATATTTGCTCGCAAAATTACGCATTCGCATTACGCATACAGGTCCAGGGCATTATGTGAAACGACTTAGATTTGTACTCGTATATGTTAAGGCTCATTTGCATTGGTCGTCTACTCTACTACTACGGGAAGTCTCCGAGTACGGGCTATCGACCAATGAAAGTAGGCTTTCTATAGCTTAAACAGAAATCTCCCGTGCCCCGTGAAAACGTGAGTATTGCATGCGGTCCCTAAGGCAAGCGGAAACAGAAATATCTGAACCTTGAATGACTAAGCGACCAATGAGAATGAGCCTTAGGTATTTAATTTAGGTACTTATTCAGTTACGAAGATTGTATTCAGATAACAAGCACGTTTTGGTTTTTAAGAAGAGAGCTTTTAAGAGCTATGATTTTTAATCGAAACATTTAAATCAAAGTTTTCCTTTATATGCAGAAACATTAAAATTTTGCGGTTGCTAATAAACACAAATGTTTTGTACAATAAGAATAAGGAAAGAAAAATTTCACCCACGGGCGGGATTTGAACCACGCACCCTCCGCACCAATACGAGGTGGGCGCTCTACCACTTGAGCTACCGTGGAGGTACTAGTCGTCTACCTAACGCCTAGGGGCGTGTGTTTTATCTATAGATGATGCATTTCGCAATCTACCCACCGACAAGTCGAAATTAATAAACACTTAACAAATATTTTGTGTTTATTAGTCGATACATCGACCGATTCATCGATTAGACCAGATTAGAAATAAGGTAGAAAGTTAAGTGTAACTGTAATGTAATTCCGAAGTAACAAATGCTCACCTCCGCCGCGTGGCTCACGGCTCAGAGCTCGGGACTCGAGGGAGCGCTGGTGTTTGCCCTCAATTCAGAAAAGATCTGGCTAATCCAGTCTCCCGGCGGAGCCACTCATGATATGTTATCCTACCCCCGACCTTACAATGTTATTTGGAATTAGCTTTTATAACTGGATTTCTGATAATAACCATTTGTACTTAAATATGTTGTTTACTCGATCAGTACAGCCGCATTGGAAGCGGAATTTAGAAGTCTATGAATTAACACTGCAACAACTTTATTAATGTTGATAAATGGCTTATGTCACCAGCTCGACACGGAGAACTGACTACAGGTTTGTCGAGTTGGGTTAGCTCGAATAAATAGGGTCACTCGAGGTGTTCATCGATTTATTTATGTTGATGTCATAAAAGGCAACATTTCATAGCCTGGTTTTCATTTTTAAATTACATAACCTATATTAAAATAGAAGGGTTAATTTTGTGCTGTCTGTCTCAGTCAAGTCTGATGGATATAATATATCCATTAATTACCCTAACATTTCATAGAATATGTTGTAATATTTGATCTATTAAAAAAAAAAAAAAACCCTAAGTAATATATACTTGGCTTATGAAAATTGTATGAAAGTGCCAAATCGTGTAGCTACCAGGAGTAAAATAGCGTTTCCTTTTTTAAAGTGTTTCAATATTACCTTGAAATATTGGTTCAATTAGCTGTGCATTTTAAGGTGTAAAGGACTCTACACACCTAAATCCTTTCGGCAATAATAAATGACGGTGACCAAATTTTACAAAAATTATGACGGCGACTTCCACGCGTGCTTCGTCGAAAAATAAAAAACTCCGTGTTGTTTCGGCGGGTCCGCGGATTATTGTCGGCCGTGTGAAATTTAAATACACGGGCTTATGTCATCGATTTGATTCTTGTGAAATTTTGTAGCGGACGACTTTTAAGCCTTTTGACAGCCTCGCTGGCTCAGATGGTAGTAACTCTGCTTTCTGTGCCGCAGGGCCCGGGTTCGATCCCCGGCCAGGTCAAACATTTGTGTGCATGAACATGTCTGTTTGATCCGTGTCTGGGTGTTATAAGCTTATATAAGTATGTATATCAGTCATCTGGTTACCATAGTACAGGCTTCTAGCCTAGTTTGGGACCAGATGACCGTGTGTGGAAGTTGTCCCATATTATTATATTATATATTAAGGCAATTGTCCCACCGCCAACGATGAGCGAGAAGCGAATAGAACTAGAAACATGTCAGCGAGCAACGAGAAGCGAGTGTTTTATCCCGATAGTTTTGTCGCTGGACTATAAGCGATAGTGCGAGTGCGACGGGCGATCATACTCTAGGAAGTAATGATCGCTGGTTGGTCTCTTGGCGGGTGTTTTCACCATCAATCGAGCATCGCTGTGTGAGTATTTTCTTTGATAGCTATTGTCGCTATTAGTCACTATTATCACTTTTGTTTACACGAAATATATGTCTACTCGTACGATAAAGAAAATAACCGACAGTTAGTGGCTTCTTCGCCGGCGGTGAGACAAGTGCCTTACGGAGGAAACTCGCCAAAACTAAAAAAAGTCCACGACAAAATTCACGCTGCCGACAAAAAGTCGCCTGGTTGTGTCTGCGGGTCAGCGACTTAAGTGTGTAGAGTCTTTTAGAATTTGCAGCGAACGATGTAAGATTTTGAACGGAGGCCAACAGCGGCGCGGTAATGATCCGAGAGCGCATGCATAATTTACCCCCAAACAGCTTGTTTTGTAATGTTATTAGTTCGTAATCTCCTCGGAAAACACCTAACAACATTATTTCCCGCCGGGTTTAATATTAAAATAATTTATTATCTACGCGACTAAGGATTCGCGCGCGTTTCTACTATTTAAATGTGATTGCTTAAGGTATTTTAAGAGATGGGCTATTTGAATGTGCGTTTTATATTTCAAGAAAGTAAGGAGTTGCTATAATAAAATGGGTAGAGTATTGGATAAGTCAGGCACAGGGTTATATTAAATATCTAAAACCTCATTTTGGTCATATTTTGTTACGATATTCTGTGTGAAAACTCCAAAAAGGAAAAAACAATAATCACACATGCATAATTTACTAGCTGATTTTTTTTGATACTGCCTCGGTGGCGTAGAGGGCGCATGCTCGACTGCCAATCAAGAGGTCCCGGGTTCGATCCCCAGGTCAGGCAAAGTGTTAAATATTGGATTTTTCCATTAGGAATTATCTCAATGACTGCCTGGAGTCTGGAACTATGCCCGGTAGATGGCAATAGGCTCGCCCCCTATTACATGGGACCAATAACATACTAGCGAAATGTGGGTGTATCTACTATGGGACTGAGTCCTGAGTACACCTCTGCCTACCCTTTCGGGAAAAAGGCGTGAATGTATGTTATGTTATGATTTTTTTTTGTGACCCAGAATGCATTGACGTATATATACCCCTCTCACTCGGGGGAGTGGGGAGGGGTTATGCGGGATATGTATACCGGTTATATGGTATTATACCGGGCTAGCAAGCTCCGGTGGAGAGCACCGGAGCTAGCTAGCCCGGTGGTATACCCACATAAAACCTGGGGGATATCCTGCGAGACGCCATGTAGTATCGGGCCTGCGGGCACACCGAAGCACTCATCCGCAGCCCGTTCCGTTTGGTCCTCCTAGTCGGACCCCACCACGGGGGGCGAAGTGGAGCCTTAGCCCCCAAATAGGGATGAACTGACCTGAGACTAATGTTCTGTTAATAAACACGACTATGTCGAAGTATAAAATATCAAACATATAATATCCAATCTAAATGTGGAATGTATATTAAAATTGAAGCAGGTAATCTTATTTTAATCCACAGCAAGCGATGAGCGAGAAATAACTCTGCCCGAGTCTGACTTTGCAATGATAATTTAATCACGATGTAAGTGAATAGACGACTCTTATTATTGTCTTCAATGCAATAAAGAGTAACGTTAAGACAATGTTTTATGATCATCTTCATTTCACTGGGAACACTAAATTTAAATGAGGATTTAAATTGTATACTCGTACCTAGTTATTACTTCTGTTTTAGATTTGACTGCCTCGGTGGCGTAGAGGGCGCATGCTCGACTGCCAATTAAGAGGTCCCAGGTTCGATCCCCAGGTTAGGCAAAGTGTTAAATATTGGATTTTTCCATTAGGAATTATCTCAATAACTGCCTGAAGTCTGGAACTGTGCCCGGTAGATGGCAAGGCTCGCCCCCTATTACATGGGACCAATAACATACTGGCGAAATGTGGGTGTATCTACTATGGGACTGAGTCCTGGGTACACCTCTTCGGGAAAAAAGGCGTGAATGTATGTTATGTTATGTTATGTTAGATTTGAATCGTATAGGTATAAGTTTAGGACTAGACTATGTATTTCTTAATTTTTTTTAAGGCAAAGTGCCTTAAATTTAATAATGCCATAATCATCATTATCACAGCCGTAGGACGTTCACTGCTGAATATAGAAAGTTAAAATTTTTTCATTACAAATAAATTGTTAAGGCATACTTTGATAAGTATATTATTGTGGGATTCCATATCTAGATACCTGAACATATTGCTGCCGTGTTCTAAGAAAATACAGCGTCATCTAGTTGGTGCATAACTGCACTACAACAAACATGTTAGTAATCACATTATTTTTTCTTTAATGTAATGGTTTTGGGATTTATTCTTTTTAATATAAGATCTTGCTTCTTGCTAAGTATCATGATGCTAGGCCAACGGTAAGTACCCTAGAGCTTTTCACAAAGCAAAGTACAAAGCACAAATGGTGCAAAGTATGTAAATGTGCGGTAAAATGGCCGTATCTTTTTATATCAGAAGTTAGATTTGTAGAAAATATGTTTTATAGAAAATCATAAAATAAAATATATATATAAATTAAAATATATAAATTCATTCTTATATCCGTGGGGTTACCGGCTTTAGAATAGTAGTACCCTACCTTCTTTACCCGTGGTTGCTGTAAGAGTCGGCTAAGGGTTATGAGATCCAGAGGATGGGCAGCAGCGTCCTCGGCGTAAAACTGCGCTCGCCAACCCTCCTGCCAAGCGTGGCGAGTAATGGCAACAACCCTCTTATGGGGGAGGCTTATGTTCAGCAGCGGACTTCCAACGGCTGGATGATGATGATGATATTCAAATTTATATCTTATGTACTTACTTATATATCAAATAATATCATATCATATCATATGCCTTATTTTAAATCTTAGTGGAATATCCTCAAGTAGTGCAAATTATATTGTGTAAGAAAAACAAACTTTAATTGGTAGATACGTAGACATGAACCCAGATAAGGTAGATAGAACACGAGATATCAGTTTTATTGCTTCGACCAAGACAGTCGTACGTTTATAATTGTTAACATTTAGGTGTTTTGACAGTCCCAAGTTTGTTTATTTTAGTCATGGACATCGTTAAAAATCCTCTTAAATATGAAACTAATAACTAGAGAGAAGAGAGATTAAATACACGACGTAAAGACCTAGCGTTCACTTCTTGCCTTAAGCTGAAGGTAGCTCAACATGCGTCGCGGTATCAGGCGGTAAAACTGTTTAATGTTCTGCCGTCTGATACGAGTATAAAGGAAATCGATAATCAATGCCAATTTAAGAATAAACTAACGCAATTGTTGTTGAAGGGGTGTTTTTATTCAGTGGAAGAATTTATAAAATGTAAATATAATGAGATGTGAAATTTTTTATTAGTTGTGGCATATTAAGGATTATTATTATTTGAATGAATTGTGTCATTTTTAATAGGTATCCGAATTTTGACATTTATATTGATTAATTAATTTATTATTGAATTTTAGTAATATTATTGAATTTTTATCTCTAATTTTTTTTATTTTTTTTTATTTTTATTATTGTGTAATTTCAAATACAATACTGATTGTTAATGAATTAAATAAATGAATTAAATAAATGAAATGAAACAGATCAGACCACTCCGCACACGGAATAGTGTGCGGAGTGGTACGTAGTGAGTACACAAATTTGCCAGATTGTATTGTGTTTGGGTCCGTTATAAAGGGAATGCTTAACCTTAGCTAGCCGGTAATCACATGGCTTAATGAACTGAGCAGTAACACTAGGTGTAGATAGTGTCAGCATTTCACGAAGGTTTGTCTTAACATTTAAAATTGTGTTCAGTCACGTGTGATAAAATGTACACACCTTCAGATATTAAAATACCCTAACCATCGACTTCAAGATATTTTTTAGCATGGGTTGTATTGTTTCTTTTGCTGTGCATTATGTTGACATGAATTCCGAAATCTGTAAATGTTTAAATGTTATTACACGTGACTGTACGTCACATTATTTTTGTGTGTTTAAGCGCTCAGGACCGCGTGCGCACACAGATACATTGTGCAGCTACGCACACAGCTTAGCCCGCCATCGGGAGCTACATCAACTCTATCTACCTCAATGCGTCAATAGAGCTCAGATACGGATCGCATTCATAGGCACGCAGCGCAACTGTCGATTTGTCCTCGTTACCATTCAGCAGACAGGTTCTGTCGCTGCTTACTCATTTTCATTATTGGGATACGGTCCAGTTAGGTCTCGGTACTGTTTACTGTTTGTTGCAGTTCCGAGAGCTCTCTAGGATACATCACACTATTTATCTATTTTATCGGCTTGTTCCTCTAAGCGCAATTACTTGAATGAAAATCAACATTATAACATAACATACAATCACGCCTTTTTCCGGAAGGGGTGGGCAGAGGTGTACCCAGAACTCAGTCCCATATTACGCATATTGGTCCCATGTTTCTAATAGGGGGCGAGCTTATTGCCATCTACTGGGCACAATTTAAGTCTCCAAGAGATAATTTCTAATGGACAAATCCAATACTTAACACTTTGCCTGACCTGGGGGTCGAACCCAAGACCTCATAATCGGCAGTCGAGCTTGCGCCCACTACGCCAATGAGGCAAAATCAACGGGGTCGGTTATGATGAATAAAAGTACAACAGTCATAATTTGAACAAGCAAGAGAGCACATATCGTGATAATATACAATGAGAAGTTACCGCAATCAGCCGAGGGTGAGGTTAGATTGGTCTGGCGAGTGCATTAGCTCCAAGACAATTGAATTAAAACAACGATATCCATCGAGTTGGCATCGCACCAATTAACTATCTGCAGCTATTGAGTTACCGGGCAATTTACGCTTTTAGCTGAAAATGACTTTATTGATAGTCTATTCAGCTCAGACCTTCGATGACCTACTGACCGGTGACCGCTTGAACTGTTCACACAAATTGGCAAGGGTCGTCATTCCTCGCTTCATTTACTGTCGATGTTTATTCAAAGCTTGTACAAATTAGCAGTTATTGAACTTCTGTCAGTGTTGTTCTAGGATATGTTACATTATTTACATCATTGCAGTTTGGACAACATAATAAATCATATTTCCTGAACATAATATTTCCTCTTGATTGGATACGTCAGGTGGAAGCGGCGCTCGTCTCGGGACTTCAATGTCGCGTGCAGGTGATAAATCTAGCGCCATCAGTCCCACTAACGAGACAAGGTGTCGCGGCTGCTAGCAAACATATTCAAGTAACGATTGTCAGAACTCAGATCCCGCGGGCGCCCACGTCCGTGCGCTCTGTTACTTTTTTTATCGGTTTTAGATAGCAAACGTTTTTGTACTTGATGGTCGGGGGTCGTTGGAATGTTTTCGTCCGATTTCGGAAATTGAGATTTTTCAACGCGGTTCAGTAGGCTCCGTGTCGTACAACTGCACCGATGACAATAAATATCGGGCGCGGCGAGCCGTGAAATCGAATAGGCTCCGTCTGTGAGCGCTTTACAATCAGCAGCGGCTGTCGCACGCCTGTACTCGGCATGGCGCGGTATAGCTCCAGCTAGCGGTGCCCCCCTTCACCCTGCTTTAACTTACTGACGTTCTGATGCATAAAAACCTATTTTAGACCTGTTACATCGAGGAATTCTATTAGTTCCGCAAATTATAGGCAGCCGCCGTTCTAGTATAATTTTAGACTTTTTTTTAATTTAATAGACAACATCTTAGATAAATAAAATAAAACGTATGGCCTCCAAAGATTACGCATCAAACAAGATCAAATTAATATAATATTTAAAGTACTTATACAAAAACAAGGACAAAGTTGTTAAATAGACCGCATCATCACTTACCAGCAGGTGAGATTGCGGTCAAACGCCTGTTTAGTTTCATATATAAAAAAAAAAATAACAATAATCGCTTTCTCAAATCTAAATATCGTACTAGAAATAGCGTGTACGTGATTCACCGTAGATATCATAACAATTATAAATAAAATTTAACTTATTACAAATAAAATATATGAAGGCAAAAGAGGTGCATTTAGCTTATACTAGAAGGACATAGATGTCCCTCACCCGGATCCTAATGTTTATCACTTAAAATTTTATAAAGTAAGTTTTCGAAATTAATATAAATGAAATTAATATGAGTATCTCGAATCAAGTGTCCCACACATGCAAATAAAACTATGGATGTTATTTGTACGTAAGTTTTTAGTGACCATACCGGTCACTAAAAACTATTTTACTGATTGGGCTATTTATTACGTATGTAGTTACTACGTATGTAAGAAGATTAGATCTGGAATAAGTCAGGGTAGCACATACTCACACTTTTCAGCGGGTGAAACTGCGAGGCGTAACTAGTTCCAAATTATATATGGCGATAAACAATCTGGCACTAGCTGTTCCAATATTACGGAAGTACATCGAATGTGTTAAAGTATTAATCCGTTACAAGTAACAGAGAGGTACCAGCGTCTGGTAAGATCTCAATAATATATTTAAAACATCGCACGTGAAGCAGGTATCGGAGTAATTTGCGGTTGCTCCCCCCGCACCTCCCCACGTCCCCTAACGCGTGTTCGATTAAAGTACAAGTAATTCCGGAAAGGAAATTGAAATCTTAAAGCAATGCCCCATGGACTCAATGTTTCTCTAAGTCGGTATAAAATGAAAAATAAACACGGACAAACTCTCTGAAACCACTTTGCATTATAGAAACAACGAGATAACTCTTCCGTTTCGTTAAAAGGCTCCGAATTAGGAAATGTGTGTGCTAGTTTTGAAGTGAAATCATTTCGGCCGTTCTAAATGGTGCAGCGGCGTGTGAGATTGGCGCAGTCGTATTCACAACAGTGAAGTAATCGCGTGTCGAGTAATGAGGAGGGTCTGCGAAGCCCAGGAGTTTAATTTTCCTCTTCCGCGCGGCTGTCCCGGTCGGTCGCTCATTAATGCCGCGACAATGCCTCGCGCCTCATCATTTGCGCTGTGACGCGCTGCAACCCTGCACTGCCATCCAATACGAAACAATGGCCCTAGATATATTGTTACGTTGCTGAATGTGCTCGGTGATTAGTTCAACTTTCATTTAGATACTAATGAACTTGCTGCGCGCATCAGCATTGTTATAGATTTAATAAAAGATTTCGTATAAAAGTCCACAATCATACGACTGTGGACTTAGCACAGTAAATATACTTTGGTGCAGATGGGCCTTCAATTGATTTAATTCATCAAACATCATAGAACACAATTCCACTTATCCCGAACTATCACAAGCACCAATGTCCCATAATTTCCTTACCCTACAAAGGGCAATGCGGTTCAATAACGGCTAGTTTCTGAGTGGAACATTAGTCTCATGAATGAATCATCGTGATCGTGTCCACAGGCTGGGGTCGTGACTAAGCTTTAAGCAGGCAGATATTTAACTCACACACACAAGGAAACGTCTCTCTCTATATTTTCGCATGGCAAAACAGGATTATTAGTGAGAAAACATGCTTTGAGGGGCGAACTTTAATAAACACATTTTCTTATGTTATTTAAAATATATTAAAATCAGCTACTTACAAATATTCTTCCTTTTATAGTGTAGTATAACATTCTGAAGTAAGTAGTTATTTCGTAGAAACCGTAGAAGTTTGGTCTCTATTAGAGCAATGTGGCGTAGTGTCGGTGCGCCGCGGTCGTATTCGATTAGCGCGAATAATTCCGAAAGGGAAATTGAAAAGCTAAAGTGATGCCCAGAGGATTTGCTCTTTCTGTTATTTGCGGCTAGATACAGCAGCCGTTGCGAGCAGAATACTCAACTACTCTGTACCCGTTTGAACCCTTGAGATTCTTGTTATTAGCTCTTTGTGTATGATGAATATTCCATTATCAAATACAACGTACTTATTACTTATGCCAATAAAATATCATTGTAAGTACCTTTATGTACGCACTTACATTTTTTTCAGTCAAGCAATACTTAATAAAAAATGTACAGTATCTTAGGCGATTCACACACTGACCCACACCCGCATACTGTTTCACATTAAGTTAATAGAGAAGTCAGCTTATAAATATCTGCACAAATTTGAAGTATATACAACGTGTGTAAGTTGTATTAATACTTAAAGGGATGCATCTGGCATCTACCCGCCAGAATAAAATCGATTTCTCATACAAAATGGATCAGCTGATCGGTAAATTTGTATTCGAAGAGTCGAAACTTTTTTTCGAATTTCGTAATTCTTTCTTTTGCAAGTGGTTTTGGTTGACGGGTAGATGCACCACCCCACCGGACACAGTTCCAGTCTCCAGGCGGTTATTGAGATAATTCCTAATGGAAAAATCCAATATTTAACACCGCCTGACCTGGGGATCGATCCCGGGACCTTTTGATTGGCAGTTGAGCATGCGCCCTCTACGCCACCGAGGCAGATTTATTAGCTGACTATACTTCATAAAATATGTCGTGGAGGAAACGGAAGTTAATGTATGAAAAGGTATGTTTCGAAAACAACGGGCCTTTGGAGAAAACGGAATAACCCTTTGTTTACCTACTTATTACGCGTCCGCATGAGTACGCGGGGCGGTATGTGAACCACCTTAAAAAACCAAGTTGCTTTTATTATGAAATTAGCAGCATTTAGTTAAGACAACTATAATAGTAACTAAATAAACTAATAATGCCATTAGGCAAAGTGAAAACGTTCACAATCGTCTATCTGTAAGCACAGGACAACACCGTTACAACTCCGCGCTAATTAGAGGTATTGTTCGGCACATTATTGGGTCTGTCTTCGAATTTAGTTGTAAACAGTAAGTAGTCACTGGACCGGCGGTAATCCCGCCTTAATTAGCAGTTGGTTCGGGGGCCAGCATGAACGGGGACACACAGACCGCTAATGTGGCCAACTTAATAAGTATTTAATGTTACATAACAGATTTGATGTGTTCATTTGTAAGGCCCGTGGTTGAGGCGAATTAAAATGAATTTATAAGCACTGCCGTAACCATTCTACTTTTAGAATGTCTTTGTAGTTCTTAAAAAAGAGAAACAGGCGAACAAAATATCCTCGAGAACTTTAAAGGTAAAATTAAAATTAATAAAAAAAAAATATTATTAATAAAAAAAACTTAAAAATATAATTTTATTTTTCTTGACACATTCTTGACAATTTAGTTTGAGTACCGTAACAGGATTAAGATATAAAGTACTTTAAAGATTTTTTATTGTATGTTTTAGTTTGGACACCGACAATTTTAACTTGGTAACGATTATCATTGTTGATGAAGGTCAAATTAATAAGTTTCATGAAAAGGGTTGTCACCCTATAATAAGATACCTAAAAAATGTGTACACAAAATAGAATTTTATTTAATTGAGGCATTCATCATCATCATCATCTCGGCCGTTGGTAATCCACTACTGAACATAGGCCTCCTCCATAAAGGGGATTTGCCAATATTTGACACGCTTGGCAGGCGGGTTGTCGAGCGCAGTTCGATGGTTTTTTGCAGAGGATGCTGCTGCCCGTCTCTGAATCTGTTAAACTTAGTTGGTAGAGGAATGTGGCGGATGGTGGGTTGTGGAATTAATTGTTAAAATAATATAAAAGCAATGTATTTTTCACGTTGGTTTTCTGCCTTAACTAACCGTTTGTATTATGACTCGCAGGGTACCTGTACCGGCTTTTATCAGGTTAGTCGCGTCGTAGCGTGTGCGCGTATTTCTAATCACACCGACAGATTAGTTTCATGAAGTTCTTTTATTAAACGCCGTTTCATGTGTGTGTGTTCTGTGAGTTCAGTCTACGAAATATTTACCTATACTTAACCCTTTTGTTATTTAACCTGTGGCTACAGTCCCACTCTAGGTTAAGCGGTTGCTTACTATTTTTCACTCTATTGGGTAATTGCAGTCTCAAAATAAAGTTTTATTGTTTTACCACCTGCGTGCCTATTTTCAGACGCATAATGCGCAGGTGACGAGAATTTCAAACTTCTGGAACAAGAGAATCTTTAGTTTTTAGTTCCGATGTTTTAGTGTCAAAAACAATGTTTTATTTTAGTGCACGGTGCACCGCCTTCCCGCCTGCAAAATTGCATGCAAAGAGAATATGCTATTAGGTATTATTTTTGTTAGTGACACCATTTCAAACCTTTTTAGTCTACTTGCTCGCTTTTGTTTAAAAATTCGAAGGAAAATTGAATTCTTTAATTGTTTGCAATTCAGGTTTTCCTGAATTAGGCCTGTTCGCTAAACGCCAGTCGCGCGTAGTGTGGCCACCGCCCGCCGTCGAACCAGCTACAGAGACCGCACTAGGCTTGCAGTATGGCCATGCACTAAGGGTTATTTAGGGTCAATTCTTAAATATTTACTTTGAGTATATTTTCTTTTTTGGAGTCTTCTCGTGACCACGGCTGTTGCAACTTATTCGAAACGTCGAGGTAAATAATAAATGTTTTTAGCGCAATTAAGTCCCTTCTCTTTCATAAAATATCCCTTAAGCTTTAACTGGATAATTGCACTGGATTTATGTACATTTGAAGAGCTAATCTTTGACCATGTTAAGCGACTCTGGTCATTTTCTGCATTGTATTCTACTAAGTTGCCAGAGTGGTCCTATTCTCTTAGACAAAAGCTTTACATCATCATTATTATCATCATCTCAGGCATAGGACGTCCACTGCTGAACATAGGCCTACCCCTTAGATTCCCTTCCAGTCCGGTTGTAAACGGCCCGCATCCAGCGTGTTCCTGCCATCCTTATCAGATCATCTGTCCACCTTGTGGGTGGAAAGCTGTAAATACAACCTCGTTTGACAGCCTCGTTGGCTCAGATGGTAGTAACTCTGCTTTCTGTGCCGCAGGCCCCGGGTTCGATCCCCGGCCAGGTCAAACATTTGTGTGCATGAACATGTCTGTTTGATCTGTGTCTGGTTGTTATAAGCTTATATAAGTATGTATATCAGTCATCTGGTTACCATAGTACAGGCTTCTAGCCTAGTTTGGGACCAGATGACCGTGTGTGGAAGTTGTCCCATATTAAAAAAAAAAAAAAAAAAAAAATAGAGATAAATATTTATAAGGTACAAATATTAAAACATAAACATACATTCACGCCTTTTTCCCGAATAATATATATATAATATATACAAATATTAGACCATAATATTATATTTGCTGGAGTAATTCAGTACAGTATGTTCTATGAAATAATTTACAAGCAATCTCAAGAGTATATTACCTACGATCTCCTCGCACCGTCCCTAATCCCTCTCTAATTGTTGGTCAGAAGACTATTGGACTGGAACGGGCAAACCCAATGCAATTATAAGAGATAAGGAATGTATTCTGTACTTAAACAATAATTACTTTGTACAGTCTAATCCCAGTTCATATAATTGGGAACATAAAAAAATTTGAAAAAGTGACGCGAACTTTGTAAATACTTGTACAGAAAACAATATCGGCAGGTGATTGATAGCGTCGGAGAATTCAAAACCACTCATAAAAGAACCAGTGAGATTGAAATCCAAAGTTAAAATAACATTTTCCGACAAAATATAATCCCAAGTAAAGTCATCTCCGACATGAAAGAAACACATCGAAATTCTTAGGGGGAAATATTACTTTGCAATCGGGAAATTCTTCAGTGAAACAACTCGCGGGGAGGTAGCGTTCATTTCGACAAAAGACGAGCAATATTCCGTGCACAAAGGAAAGCAGCCGATATATTCAATGCAGTGACACAAGAAATGGCGGCACAAAGCGGTAACAAAGCTCATATTGAAGTTACATCGCGGTGAAATGCCGTCGCACCGCGTTTAAGTTTACTTTGGAACATGGACAAGGTGATCTTCTTTTCGTAGCGACCTAAAAAGCGACTATAATACATTGCAAATACATACATTTTTTGTGCTCCACTTTCGCGGACTGATAGGCAGATAAGCTTTTCTCAGTTTTTCAAATAGTAATTAGTTACAAGGGGCACATTAAAAGTTTTTAGAATAGGGCAGTAAGAAAAGCATTGGCTGCTTTTCTTACTGCAGAAAAGAAAAATATATTTAAATTTCAAATAAGGAACTTTTTGGAAATCTGTAACGTGTATTAAATTCATATGTCATTTGTTTTACAAATTGGCAGCAATTTAAAAAATCAAATGCGTTTCCAAAGAGTTCCTCATTCGAAATTTAAATACATTTTTCTTCGGCTGCTTTTCTTACTGGCTTTTTCTACAAACTTTCAGTGTTACCCACACAAACTTAACTTTAACATCAATGAGTAGTATACCGGTTGTATAGTAATTTTGATATGTATAAAAAGTTTATAGTAGGTACAATAGGTTTAATTAACAGTATGTTTCTTGCATACAAGTATTCATAGATCGTGTAAACCGAGGTAATTATCCCTTAGAAGCCTTATTGTCTTATAAAGCTTTATTATCAACTTTATAGTCTTTAAAGTATAACGCAACAAACCAAAATTCGGCGCTTATTTTTCAGTGTTTCAATAATGAACAGTCGATGAGTTGACACATTTCGATTGATTAACATGCTAATGAAATAACAGGTGCCATGAATAATTGCTGAAGATTGAACACTGACACGTTTCATGAAATTTTGTTACATTCTGCCATTTTTCATTATTTTTTTAGCAATTTGATCAATCTGTAATTGGATGTTATTAAGATTTAGAAAATCTGGTTTTGTAGGAGTTTTCTCTATTATTTATTGTAAGTAAAACAATTTTTAGTTTGCGATCGACAAAAATAACGATACAAACTTAAACTTCTGTTAATTAATGACCTAATACCTACGCTTATAGTTTTACTTTGATGCATTTGAATTTTTTAAGAGTCTGAATTATTTTGAAGCAGAAATTTTTGCGAATCCGCGTTCAAGTTGAGTTTGGAAAATGTTTACTGAAGTGATTTACGCATGCGCCCATTTTACGCGCCACCCCTCGATGTCTTACGACCGCCTTCCTCGCTGAGCCATCAACCGCAAAATGAACCTTTAGTACCCCAAAATAAAGGTTTTTGCATTACAAACGTAAAATCTTACGGAAATTTTGGGATTCGTATCATCTTTAGTTCCAAAGCCGTCATTATGCTCGCGTAGGAAGAATTAGAATTTCGTGACGAATTCTCCCAAATTCTCACTCCATCGTCGATTGGGCTGTGTCACTGCAAATGAAACCTAACGCTTTTTAGGATAGGGTATAAAATAGTTTGAAAATATTAGCCTGAACAGGATCTTCATTTGGAGCAAGGAGTGCAGACTTCAGTTGGCCGTAAGCCTCGAGGTTGAGTGCACGAGCCTCATATCCTGCGAAGGCAGCGGAATCGAAACTTACTTCGACGCGGGAAACTTCTTTCAATCCGACGTTTTAGTCAGTGGTATCTTTACGTGCATATTAGATTTCTTTACTTAATTTATAAAACGATGTGTGAAAATCCCAGTAAGTAAAAAGTCTATAAACACAGAAAATATAATAAAGGAACTCTACTATACTGAAGATAGATAAATTATTAGTAAACGTAGGCATGTATATAAAATAATTGAAACATAGATTTAAATAATAAAAAATAGTACTTACCAAACCCTATGTTCTGAAAATATTGTAATAACTGCATAATTTAATATAACCCATTAAAGAATCGATTTATTTTTACTCATAAAACTAAATTTATTCATTTAACCAAAATCTTTTTTTTTAAACCAAAAAATAATAAACTGTTCTGTCTGTTACTCGTATCAAATCTTCTTTATTTTATTAGGTAACAGTGCCTAATTTCATAATTATTCTTGTTAGCAATTATTTTGGAACATGCTTTAGCAAAGTCCTAATTAAATTCTTGGGATACCTATTTCACTAACTGAAGCTCATTTAGTGGAACATTGTTCACTGTGAATTAATTAAGCTGTGTTACTTGCCTTGTAAATAATAAAGAGCGGATGTAAATCGTAGTTAGAGGCGCGGTTCAACGTGGCGAGTGGCCGGGTACCGACACGGACTCGCGTTGCTTGCTTTTCCGGCATATTTTGCCGTTTGCCCAACATTCCCCAGTTAATTAAAGCCCATTTGTACACTGTCTTGCGATATAATTTATGAAAAGAGGAAACGTTTCTCTAAATATTTGAATCCTGGAAATATTTAAAATGATTTATTCGTATCAAAATGTTAATGTGAGGAAAGAATTTTTGTACCTGCATTTGTTCTTGTTTTATGGCATTTAATACTGTGAGTTAATGTATATACTCGTAGTCATAAATCTTGGAAAGCTCGAGTATATTGACAAACAAGTAAAAGCCTCCACCTCCTTGTCAATTCCAAATAAGCCCGCCTCAAGCCAAGGCTCCGCCTACACCGAACAAGGTAAATAAGCCGCGGCCTATGTATATAATTTTATATAAATCATGGTACATGCTACTTCCCTGTTAAGAACTTAGTAGATCATTTTTGCTGTCTCTCAATATTACGTCCTAGTGATGTAAGCTTGATGCATTGCTAAGAAACGAACCCTCGGAAACTCTTTGTACTCGTATCTACATAAAATTAATAAATAATTTTACATAAGAAAGGTGGTTTTACGTTTTAGAAGATTTCAGGTTGTAAAATATAATCGTGTTCTATGTTGACCCATAATATTTATCTTTGCTACCAAAACAAAATTGGGCATCTTCTAAAATGTTATTAACCGTGTAAAAATCCCCAGTCTACAGATAAATAAAAAAAACATTGCAAGTAAACGGACACATCCAGCTCGAGCAAACAGCGGAACAAATACAAACAGACGGTTTATTACTGAAATACAGTTCTTCAGTAACAGGACAATGTTAACAAACAAAATCAACAGAGCGGGTGAAACTTTCGCAGCTAAGAAGTCGAAACTGTGTATACAATGTCGGAGGAACTGTGAGCTCTAACAAGCCGGCCATCCGAAGTTGTTGAGTGCGGCCGAGCGGCGCGGCGTGGCGAGCTCTGAGTGCACCCACTAGCCAACGGGAATAATTCTGGTAAAGCGGTCAGTAAGTGAGCAGACAGTTTGGAAGTGTACGCGGTGGACAGGCCGCACAGCCGCATCGCCGCACTGAGGGATTTGTTACGGCCACACGAACAAACAAAGGGCATGCAACGCTAATGATGGAGACGCATTCGCTGGGCCGGAGGCAGACACCCGCGGCTAGGAACCACATTGTCTACACGGACCACAAGGGCAGAAAGTTAGTATAAGTATATCAGCTTCAGACTTGATTAGTTTATTAAATTTTAATATAAAACGGCGTTTGAGAGTTTGGGACTGCCTCGGTGGCGTAGAGGGCGCATGCTCGACTGTCAATCAAGAGGTCCCGGGTTCGATCCCCAGGTCAGGCAGTGTTAAATATTGGATTTTTCCATTAGGAATTATCTCAATAACTGCCTGGCCCCCTATTACATGACCAATAACATACTGGCGAAATGTGGGTGTATCGACTATGGGACTGAGTCCTGGGTACACCTCTGCCTACCCCTTCGGGAAAAAGGCGTGAATGTATGCTATGTTATGTTATGTTATGAGAGTTTGGGATGATTTTTATGTTTACTTAATTTAATAGTAAATATTAAATAGTTTATTTAATATTTAGATATAATTGAGAACATCATCTTACAATAAATCCTGGTCAAGGTAATTCGAAACAGTTTTAAAATGTCATTAATTCCCTATAATAAAGGCACACTGCTCTATTCAAAAACTACTTCAGTGAACTTACTACTACTACTAGCTACTTACTACTAGCTTAACTAAGCTAGTCCATGAAGAAAAAACATTTCAGTTTTAATAACAAGAAATACGGTTTTAATAACAACTGGGAAATGAACTGGGACGTGAAATATAAAGAATGCAAATTAATTGTGTCGTTTTGATTGCGGTGAAATAATATTCGGACGGGGAGGAAACGGGGACGCTTAAACCAAACAAATGACTGCTATTATTTCTCTCAATTTAGTCTAACAAGCAAGTTAGAGTCAAAGGTTCGACGAAGCGCGGAACTCAATGGCCGTGAATATTGTAATTTTCATTAATTACAACCGAAAGTTAACTTTCGCGCTCTTCTTACTTCTTCACTGGTTTCTGTTAATTTTATTGGAGTTCTTTGGGAACTGTACGATATTTTTACTATCATTGAGTGTTTTTCAACGACGTGACTTTTAAAGATAAATTTAATATTTCTTTAAATACCTACTTACATGTAACTTATTAATCTGCCTTTGCATTATAAATGAATTGTAATGCATAAAAGCAATGCAGAAACTTTCGAACAATTTTTTTTTATATTACATCATATAATCGATAACAGAGTAAAATGTAATTCACCTAGAGGCCTTTATTTATTTAACTTGTACGGACATACAATTTTACACCGGTTATTAAAAAGTTTAACGTCTCTCGTAACAAACTGCTGTTGGCGGTAGCAGTAATTTCTCATAATTTACCTGTTTGTGTTTTAAATCATTTCTTTTTTCGTTGTGTTTAAACAACGTTTAAAACTTATGTTTTTCAACTATACCTATTATATAAAAAAAAATCTATTATATAAAACCTATTATATAAAAAAAAGACTGCCTCGGCGTAGAGGGCGCATGCTCGACTGCCAATCAAGAGGTCCAGGGTTCGATCCCCAGGTCAGGCAGTGTTCAATATTGGATTTTTCCATTAGGAATTATCTCAATAACTGCCTGGAGTCTGAAACTGTGCCCGGTAGATGGCAATAGGCTCGCCCCCTATTACATGGGACCAATAACATACTGGCGAAATGTGGGTATATCTACTATAGGACTGAGTCCTGGGTACACCTCTGCCTACCCCTTCGGGAAAAAGGCGTGAATGTATGTTATGGTATGTTATGTAAAAAATATTAATATTATTTATTGTTACTATTTGGATTTTATTTTTGTAAGTACTTAAACCTTGTTTCCTAGATCAGTTGCAATTATTTAATACAAAATCATTCGTTTAGCATAAAATCATTCGTTTCTCAAGTCTAAATGGAATAGTTCTGCCAGTCATAGTAGAAGAAATTTTCATATAAATTAAGTGTATAAACTTGGTAACCGCTAGTCGGGAACGCGACCGGACAAACTTCTGCTGAACATTTAAATTCACTACTGACTCCTTTATGGCGTCTTTGTTGTTACTTCCCTTAGTTCGTTCGTTATTATGTCTCTCCATTTCAAGATTCTCATTTAAATGAATCTGTGTACTTAACGCATTTGCTTTAGATTTCAATTCCATTTTAGCCGTTAAAAATGTGTATTTCTCGCTGCCAGTATTTTTGATACCAAATCATAATATAATATGATTAGGCATCCAGAAAGTCAATCAATAATATCAGTAATATCAAACCAGTTAAGAATTTACCGTGCCTAATATACTTCTACAAGAAGAAGAAGAACGCACTAGAAACTTGTGAGGTTAAACCTCACAAGTTTCTAGTTTTTCAACTGCGAGGTTTACAATATTTGGTTTGGTGTAACACACAATATAAACAAATTTATTGTTGGCTTGTAAGGTGCCGGATGGTGGCTATGCAGAAATTTCCATCGTTGTCCTTTATGTATTGGTTAACACTGTAATAAGCCTTTCCTAACAAATTCGATATTATACAGGTTTTGAATTTACGCTCTGAAAGACTTTTTATTTGGTTTAGATAACCTAAATCTAGGTACGGTTTACAATATATTCGTACATATTATAATGGTTATATAAACTTAGTATATTATGTATTAGTTTATAGCATTCAATAGCTAATAATGTATTTTAATTAAGTATTTGTGTTTGAAACCACCGTCCCTTCAGTAAAATGTATTTTTCCTTTCCCTACATGGTTCTCTGGAAGTGATCGCTCTGAACAATAAGGCCGCCAGGTGTAACTTTTTTCTAGTTTTAAGTTTTCTTATATTTTGTTATATTGTGGTTTGTTAGTTATTATTCATTCATTAATTCAATACTCTCTACAAGAGCTTATAACTTAGCTATCTCATTCTAATTTTAGTAAGAGCTGTGATGAATAAGAGAATAGCATAACAATACAATGGAAAAGTTATGTTAGGCATGTGGACTTGAAAACAAGGTGGGTAAATACTAGATTCAGAGAGTGAGAAGCACTGGTGTCATAATTATCCGGCATTTACCTCATCCGGCCATTAATCGTTTGTATATTACATTTAAAATGACAGAAAAACTCTGGATAAATAAAAATATCTCGTATGATATAAACTCTTTTAACATTGAACTTCTTACAAAACACGGATAAAAGATCAACAGATTTCATGTTATCGTTAGACAAACGATCATACAAATAGGTAAGTTTTGAATTGTCTGACTTGATTAAGCGCGCGAACGCACTAGCCGCACGCCATGTCGTCTTGCTTCTATTCCAATCAGTAAGTATTGCTAGAACTAATGACTCTGTGAGCTGCAGACTTCGCGAGTTTGTTTTTTTTTCATTACATATATATATTTTACATATATTTTGTTCACCACCTTACTGAATTGAGAACTTCCTCCTATTTTAATCGGCTAGTCGATTAAAAACCACAAATCATACTTTTATTCCGAAAGCTGATAATACTTCCTTGTGATTTGATGTGAAATAGAATTTTTTTTATGTTTTTAATCTCCAATGGCTCCAAAGTTTTGAAAATTACCAATAACTGAATCCACCAAAAACAATTTATACTATAAAATATCGAAACTGTTCACAAAATTTCGGGAATCGGTTGAGAAATGTGACCAATAGAGGAGAGCAGCCATACAGACGAACATACGAAAACATTTTTGGCCTAGTTGAATTGGAGACGCTTCGCTCGCACTTTGCGCTCGCTGGGTCATACTTTAAAAGGAAAAGCCGGACCTATATGCGCACGTCTCATCCCTAGTGGAGAGCCAACCCCACAGAATGTGTTCCGGCAAGGACAGCCAAGTTACTTGTGCAGTTTCCGTTAGTCACATTTTCGCAACAAGGTATTCACATTTCGAGGACTGGAAAGTTGGCGTTATCGCATTTAAAATAGAACGACAAACACATCTAACTTTGTGATGCAAAATGGACACGACGAGACGTCCGGAAAAAAGCTTTTCAGTTAAGCATTTATGTTTTTTGTGTACCCTGTATTCTGATAGTCAGTGCTTTTAGCTGCCTCGTTAAAATTGATTGCCAAATGTTTTGTATATTAATAGAACTTTTAATAACTATTGTATACTGTAAAATTTTGGTTAAATTATGTTGGTTTATAAATGCAGCTTGTGGCACCAATGACATATTAAAATAAGTGTAAAGTGATGTAATATTTGGAACTCACCTAAAGTTCTTCTATTGCTAATTATAAATTCATGAATATCAGTATATCTACAATCACACCTTTGTCCCGAAGGGGTAGGCAGAGAATGATAGGCAACCCGATGCAAGACGGACACCCGTTGGGTGGTTTAAGGTAATTATTTGAATACTATTTCAGTGAATATGAGCGAGGGCGCTAGTGTCTATGATACTAGGCAGTTTTGACAATAACTCAATTTATTGTAACACTCATATATGGTAATAGAATAATGGTACTGGCTCGGAACAGATATCTTCTCGTCGAGTCGGTCTGTGGTACCGACCGTGGTGTCAGTTTTCGGGGCGCTCAAAGGCTACTCACATGATCTAACTATGACGTCAGCCGGGGCCAATGTGAAGTGTGCCTTTCAAATTACGGTGGCTTTCAGATGTTATTTTTTTATGCCATAGGAGAACAAGCAGACGGGTCACCTGATGGTGAGCGGTTACCGCTTTGGACACCTATAACACCAGGGGTATTGCCAGTATATTGCCGGCCCTTCAAGACTCTATTCACTCTCCTATTGAAGAGCCCTATGTTGTAGCTCAACGGGAAGACCGCAGCAGGGAGATCATTCCACAGTTGTGCACATATGCGGCAGAAAAGAAGTTAAAGCAGATTTTATCGAGATTCGAACCTCCCTGGTACGGATTCAAAGCCAGACATATTCCCAATATGCTATGCACGCTACTTTCTTAACTGTACTTAGAATATTACATTAGTGTTACTACTTATACCCATTTTTTACCTAATAACATTGAAAATATTCTATTTAAAATGCGCATGGTGTGTCTACAATGAATTTGTTGAGCACTTTATTACGAACACAATGTGATGTAATTTTAACATATTCAGAGTAGGGCGCGACACGTCCTGAACACAGTTCGCGCGAGCATTATAACTACGAGTAAGTGTACAAATTGATTTATTGAAGTTGAGCGTGTTCAAGACTTGCGCCTGAGTACTCACAGTCCTTTGCGTTACACAGATAAAGTGGAAATAAAAAAGAAAACTTCACAAACAGAAATCCCCTTGTCCCGAGATTTACGAGCCGACGCACCTCCGACGCAAATAACTTATGTACATGTATACATGTAAATTTTATGATTCGACGAATAAACAATTCTATCTGCTAACTATAAGCCTTTTTTATCGTATCTCTGGTGTGTTAACGTTTGATTTTTTTTTTGATTTGTATCAAGTGTTGTATTCATACAGAATTGGGTTAATGATCGAAAAGTTCGAAGAACATTAGCGATCAATTTTCGACTAATACAATTGAAACCAAGTTTTAGTTAAAACCAACAATTTGCTTTATGAAATCTGAATGTATAGCATCCAAGTAAATGTGATCATTTTGTTGATAATTATATGAAGTCACGCGAAGGTAGGTATCTAACAATAATAAACTAACTTTTCTTCAAGGGTAATGATGATGGAGATTAGTTTCGTTAATAACACTATTTTTTAAAAGCGATCAGCTGTGCTTTTACGAACTTGCAATCGCGTAACAACAGCAGTAAAATTTGCTGTCAAACTTCATTTTTTGTATGCCGTTTGACAACAGCCATTAACCAATTAAACGCTTTCCACTCTTTTACTGCTATTCCTAATAAGCACGATGGTCTGGTGTACTGCCTGCCTAACTTTACATTTCCAAGTGAGGGTGTTACCAGATCAATAAATCGATTATCGATCGATGGTGAAATTCATCGATCGAAGATCAATCGATAGGTTTTGTAACACCTTTGCGTATCTTGATTGATAAAATGTAAGTTTACACAATAGTTAAGTAAGGTTGGGATATACATGACATATTACAAAGAGACCAATATATTTATCCTTAGTGTAGGGTTCCATACCTACTTATAGTGCAATTTGAATGGGATTTTTTCCTTTACTTGTGATAATATTATAAGATCTGGCTGGCCAACGGGAGTACCATAGAGGTTTTTTGGCCCGTTACGCAAAGTATAGCTATATCATATATAAATGTGCGGTAAATCTTTTAATCTTTTCATTGCGTTGACTTGCAAGTTTGATATTTTTACAGCAGCAAGGAACCGTAGACTTGAGTTGTTGATATGAGTTTCAACTTGATACCTCAACGCATTTCTGAGAAAACGGGTCTTTACACACGGATGGACAGACGGTCAGACAGACAGACAGACAGACGGACAACGAAGTGATCCTATAAGGGTTCCTTTTTTTCTTTTCGGAACCCTAAAACCGCACAAAATTTATCATTAGTTTATTTGTAGAGAACTATAATGAAAATTGCTAACCAAGTAATGAATAAGGTATTATTATATGACGACTGCACCTCCGCAGTCGGTAGGAAGTGGATTTCAATGTTGTTCTGAAGAGTTGTTTAATCATTGAATTAACATCCCGCAAATGCAAGCACAATTTAAACTCTATTTTCCGGGCATTTCTGTTTGTCAATTAAAATATTTGGAATCACGAAATCATTTCAGTAGCGGTTTATTTGTTCATTCGGGAAATTCACAAAAGATGCAATTTGCAATAATTCATTGTTGCATTTTTATTGCTATAACTACTTTTATATTGCATGTGTGGAAACTTAGATGCTCCCTAATATATTATTGTTATAGCACAAATGGTAAAATAATCGTACGAACTGTTTATAATATATCCAACAATAAACAAATTGAAATAACTTATTTTAAAATCTATTGTTCTAACAATGACGAAAAGCCTTGTTATCTCGGTCTATCCCTTCTAAGGGGGTTTGAAGGGATAGACCAAAGGGAATATATCTTGCTACACAAGATATAACATGTGTAGCACGTTTTGATACTTTGTTAACATAACCGTACCATGGCAAACCAAGAAGGGTTGTTTTTATAAAATTATAACATAATTCAAATTTGGAATTTTTTTCAAAGTCAAAGTCAAAAAGATTTATTCAAATAGGTCACAAACTGACACTTTTGTACGTCAATGAAAATAAACAGTAATGAGTCTACCGTGCGTTCGGAAATATACCTTTATACAAGAAGAACGCACAAGAAACTTGTAGGTCTTAATTTTTTCAACTGATTGTTTTACAATATTTTGGTTTGGTTACATTCGTTTGTTTAGAAGGTGCCGCATGGTGGCTATGCGGAAGTTCCCAGGCATCTTTGTCCTCTATGTACTGATTTACATTATAATAAGCCTTCTTTAGCAAAGTAGATTTTATATATGTTTTGAATTTACCCTCTGAGAGCCCCGTTATGTCTTTTGGGATTTTATTATAGAAACGTACACTATTTCCTAAGAATGATTTTTTATTTTTTAAAGTGGTCACAAAATTATTGGTAGGTATACCTATACAAACAAGATTGATTTAATGCCTTACAATTGGAACAAGATATGTGATGAATTGAAAGTATAATCACAAAGTAACAAAAATGATTCCAGTTCAAAGGTTGGCATGTAGTATTTGTAAAGCTTGTCACGTGTTCACATAGAGGGCGGATTGTTTGCGCGGCGCGGCGCATTCCAGACTCGCATTATTGTCACCTTGTTCGGTCCGGATACTTTCAACGTTGAATTATTCCTGCATGAAATGGTCTGCGAATTTAGCGGTGCCGTATTAAAAAGCGACTTGAGTTTTTATCGTAAAATATTGCGGTTGTTTTGGTAGCTTTTGTTGTACACCAAGCATAACTACAATAACTTAGCCAGAGTTCACATAATTTTTTTTTTTTTTAGGATTTTATAACAGTTAATATTAAACTTTTAAATATACCTATTGGAAAGAGAAATAAAAAATATTTTGCATCAATGAAAGTTCTTGGTTTTTGGATTCCGTACCCAATGGGTGCTGATAGGACCTTAATTACTCAGCTACTGCTATCTGACAGTCTGTCACAGGACTCTAGCTTGTTTCTTAAGTGGGTATAGTTACCTACTTCAAATGATTTTTTCTTTAACGTTAAACACAAAAATCTTATACATTCTTAATACATATACTGCGTATGTTTTTGCAATTTATTGAAATAATACACAATTTAGCAGTCAATATTTGCTCTCCCAACAACGAGTTGCCGCGTTGAGTGGAATAGATTTAACGTGCGCAATCAGATCAGATGTTGGTATTCTATCCGAAGTCCCTGAGCTTCGTATACACTGAATTATTTACACTTGTGTTACTGCCTACTGTTGGCTACGGGTGGCAGAAATATTTAGCCCACTGTAACTATGTGTTCAAATGTTTTATAGGATTCATATATTTATTATGCACGGTTACTAGTGATCAGCTGACAAGATGGCTATGCTTATTATTTTAAATGGCATATACTATGATGTTGCGATTCTGCAATATTAAAAATTATTATTTCTGAATCGCAACGCTACTCATTATTGAATTTTCCAAAGCTAAGTCATACCAAAAAGCTAAGCAAGCAATTTCTCTATTATTCTGTGTAAATTATTTTTCTATCATTAAACATTTTATTTTATTTTGTAAACTTTTAAGCATCTAAGCCCAAAAACATGAACTTATAAGAAACAAAACCAAAAAATTTTACTTACATATAATGTTTACACTAAAATTAACAACTGTTTTAGAAATAAAATAACCAGTTAGTTCTATAGCATGGAATGCCATGGTAGATTCCAATCGCACAGACCTAATACACCCAATAGTAATAGTAACCGTACCGAAACTATTCGCGGTATAAGGATTAACATAACCTTATACTGAATATGATTTTGAGTATAACAAAACCCACTTTTTACAAATTTTTACTTATTACAGATTTAATATTCATTGGAATCTTGTCATTGAATTTGTGTATTGACTTTTGCATTTCATATAAAATGATATTTATTCTACTTACTGCCTTATTCTGCGTTATAACGTATGTCTATAACGTACAAATTTAATTTTTCAATTATGTTGTTACGGGCGACAACTGTGAATCGTCGGTGACAAGTGAGACAACTTTAAACAAAATCCCAGTCGTCCCCTTTGGGGACGAAAGGGTGGCGACTAGCGAGAATGATCCACTATTAAAATGTATTTCTTGTTTAATAGGTAATTCAATATTTTTCGATGCGTCATAATTTTGTTAAATTACTCGTAGAATGTTCAATCACATTGTGTGTGACAATCTACACCTTGAAAATTATGTAAATGACAGTCAAAGAAACCTTGAAATGTAACACACAAAAGTAACAAATACGTGTAATATAACGTAGATTATATTTAACTCTAGTACAAACATGGCGTTAAGCTCAAAGTGAGCAAAAGTGAACAAGTTGTCGTTAGAGAGTGTATGAGTGGGTGCAGTCGAGTAACTTTGCTCAACAAACTTCTAGTGCTGTAAGTAAAACGTCTGCGAGAGTTTGCCTCCGCGAATTACTTCCAAGCGATTTCATTTCCAATGATGAGCTGGGCTTGAGCATCTGTGACCAATTTTAAATGGAAGAACAAATATTTTTAATATAAAACTAACAGTTTTAGATAGATAGTGAGATAAAGTCCGTACAAAGAACATAACATGATGAAAACAATCTTAGACTAGTCCAAGTGATGGTCTCGATGGACTAAGCTTTTAGTTATAATAATATTATAATTTAGTTAATGTTATGTGTAAGATTTTGTAAATACGAAAACAACAAAATTTTCAAATGTTTAAATTGCTAGTGCTAAAAAAATCTATTGATGTATTCCTTGTATTTTATTGCTTTGTTGATGATTAATTACACAATATTATAACTTATATCGCTCAGTAATTAGTTTCCAAATCCAATGGTGTTAAACACCATTAATAAAAACAGTGTATTATTAATTATTATATCACAATTATTGTGTATATTGGGTTGGGTTTACAACAATCTAGTGCTTGCTCTAATTTCATTACATTATACAAAATCATTTCCATGGTACACGTGTAATGTGGAAATTTATATTGTAGCCTGTACCGCGGCATGCAATAAAATGTAATTAATATGAAAATTGGTACAGATTGTTGAAATTTTGATTCATATTCACCAGCCGCCTGCACACGAGTCGGCCGAGCTGCAACACCGTTAAAATAATGGACAGCGATTAAAAAACCTTTTGCATGGGGGGTGTTATATCGGGCTAGTAAAATGTTAACTACAGGGTATGCAAACGTCTCAAAGCTCTTGGATCGTACAACAGCGGCGATGCATTATTTTAGACAATTTGAATAATCCGGGGAAATTGAAAGATTTGTGTTGCAGGAGACACGCTCCCCTCAGGGGCTAGGCCGGGCGGCGTGGCGCGTCGTAAGCGTTGTTTTATGATCGTCGTGTGCCAACAAACTTCGAACTGCTTTATGATCCTAATTTATAAGTGAGCGGCGTCGGGAGTATTTATGACTCTTTCTGGAGTCCTCCCGCGAGTGCGTTCAGCGGTTCGGTCTCTGTCGGCCGTTAGGTTTGCGTATACTGAGCTTAAGATGACATTTTAGGTTATGGCAGATATAAATAATTTGTCATTATTTTGGTTTATGACGACCTATTGCCCCTATAGAGGTAAAGTAGAATTTAATTTCAATTTTCAATTTGTTTGTATAAATAAGTCATTATGTTCAACCTAAATCTGCCTTCTCAGGCGTCTGAATATTAAATATAATTTAAACAATAAATTTATTAAACTAAAAATATTATTGACATTTAATTATTAAAATAAATTATTAATCAAATAAATAATGGAAAAATATTATGCCATGTAGATGTTAAATTATATTTCATATAAAAAAAATCATTAATACTATAAAACATTTTTCCGCTAACCACTTCCTCACACGTCGTCACACATATTACACTAACTAAAAGAAAATAAATTGCTACGCTAGTTTCTATTCGTGGAATCTATCACAAGATTGATTTACAGTCTCGGAAATCCAGAGCGTAATAATTTGAAGGCATAAATTAAATTTCAATTTCGCTATGACATTTTGCTGAGGCGACACGTCTCTCAGGATGGTACACTATACATGACGTCCTGCCCGTATAAACTGCACCCAAAACTGTAACTATGTTTCAACTGTCGCACACTCCACTGTGACGTTTTAATTTTAACATCCTCTGGGGCTTTGGATAATAGAGCACAGAAAATAATATTAAGTTCAAAGTAAAACTAATGCTTTGTTGATTGATTGTATTTATTAGGAAAAAAATATTGTATTATATATAATTTTTATTGGATAAAAACATATTAGATATAATATCACTTGGCTTGGTTAGGTTTAAGCTTGACTTGTGACCACAATGCTTGAACCTAGCGAGTGAAGCGATCATGCCGCGGTCGCGGCCAGCAAAGCGCCAGACGCGACTCTGCCCTATTTCAGATTTGTGAACATTCTGTCGTCTAGAGGTAAGAGAAAACTTATGTAGTATATATTAATATAGATTAATATAAATTATTATTATATGTATGTAGAAAATAAAATCAAATAAAAATAATATCAATTAATAATCATATCACTACTTTGTTATATCAAATAGATATGATAAAATCTAGGATAAAATAAATAAAAATTGCACAATTTGAGTTTTATATACAGTTTATTATATTAAATGAAAGGAAATCACGTGAAATTACATCAAATGAACGTAATGTCAAAAAAAAATTTGTATGAAACATTACACACCCCAGGGGGCGAGCCGATTGCCATCTACTAGGCACAGTTCCAGACTCCAGGCTGTTATTGCGAAAATTCCCAATAATAATTTTTGCTTGACCTGGAGATCGAACCAATTATATAAACAAGATTTAAAGGCACTCTGCCACTACCAACTAAAAAAATAAAAAAAATAAAAAATGTAACATATTGAACATATAATATTTGCAGACTACTCCTGCAATAAGCGTATTGTCTACGCTACTTACTGTTACTGTCAATACGCTACTTTTTATTATGATATTTTTTTACTTTACTTTCATAAAGCGTTAAATGCTAAAATCTCTATTTATATATGAAAGTTATTTCATATACTATTGTTTACATGTGAGAGAAGTAGTATATAGTTGTCAAATTTCACCTTCAATGACCATTACGCTATAGAGCGAAAAGTGATCATCGGATTTTTAAAAATATTTCTCGTGTTAGGTAGGTACAGTCAGCATCAAAAGTCAATAACCACGTCCAGTTTTTCAGTTGATTTTGAACATTAATGATAATAATTCAAATTTACTTGAGCAATAGAATGTGGCACAACACGGTGAACAGCTATTTTAAGAAACTGTATGTGATCATCCACTCTTGATGTTGACCGTACTACTCGTTAGTGAAAATGAAGTAAACCTTGAAGCCCAAAATATCACTTACATAAACAGTAATACCTGAGCATAAAGAAGTTTTGTTCCGCTTCTCACCAATAATAGTAAAGGTGCAAATTCCAAAATCGAATGAATTTATTACATAGTTTAAGACCCTACATAGTTTAACACATATGTATGAATGAATCTATGAATGATTCTAAAAATGATAAAGTTCTAAGAATTTTCAGAGGGCAAAACCACGGGACGCAATGACTAGGAATTAAAATAAAAGAGAGAACGTATACACTTACACTTCCCTATTCACAATCACGTTACAGACAAAACTGTGTAAAGGCAAGAAGAGCCCAGCGACTTGGCAAGTGAGTTTCAAGATTGCGAAGACAACGCTTGCATTACAATTCCATCCGTAGTGCAAGTGGTAGGTGCAAGTATCCGAGTACAACATGCAAAAGCCATTGAGTAGCACTTGTGAATGGATGTCCCTGAGAACGCTGGCGGGTGCCGCATATTGTGTGAACATGAATGTGACATTACTAGCTCATTGCTCACACTCCACTCGTATTCTAAAAAACCGTGAGACTATTTCACATATTTTGGAACTGTTTTTAAGTTTTAACGAAAATAACAGTTAAAATAATAACGATGAAGGTACGCCAATAACTATTAGGTACACACTTTCTAGTTTTTACATTTTTGTTTATTATTTTCTGTATTGCGGTATGTAAAGTTATCAATACCTGTTAGGTATGGGTATATTTGGGTGTTACCAGACTAATCTAGCGATCGTCAATCAACGGCAACGATCGATAGTAGAATTAGTCGACGTCGATCGATAGTTTCTAAAAAGGTAAATAAAAATAAATAATGTGCACTATTTTTTCTATTATGGAACAAAGCAGAAAACAAATCACGCCTTTGGCCGCGTTCCGTTCGCTTTGCTACAAATCAGCATTTGGGTTTCATCTCTGCGGATTTTGGCCCGTCTAGTTGGTACAAATACATGTATGCAAGGCAGGTTCGGCGGTGCATTGGTTCAAATATCCGTCGCTCGGCGATGGCTCACCGACACGAAGGAGGAAGGAGATTTCAATGCACTTGATTTATGGGCCACATAATGGAGCTCTACGCTGCATTTTGCTGCATGCAACCGCTAACCGTTCGACCCTCTAACCTAAACATCTTTTGTATGTATGGAAATACCTTGCTCCTTTATTGGTAAAAGAGCACAGCCAAGAGAACAGTATATATTAACCCACACAATTTTATGTCATTCTTATATTCAATTTATATTAATTATATTTAACAATAAGATACCGAGTAGGTATATGGACTGTGATATTGTTTATTGGCGTTTTAGTTAGCAACAATGATTGTTTATCCAGTCGACCATGAAGTTTTTTTTTATATATAAAATAGGCTTACGTTTGACCTCAATCTCGCCTGATGGAAGGCGAAGATGAAGCCTAAGATGGTACACGTTTGCCTTGAAGTACTAAAATCGCATTACAAACACAGTTCAAAAGGGACTATCGAAATACAAACGTTGAACTTCGAGATTACCGTGTATTTTGTAAAAGCAAAGTTCTAGTAAATACAAAATATTAGTAATTGAGCGTACTCGCTCTCGGGCGGCCTTAGCGATACGTCATTGGCAAATTGAAAACTTAATTTATAGCTCTCCCATCGTCTGGGCTTATGCAGCTTACTTTGGGTGACACCGCGAGTGCTACAAATTTACTTATTTGAAAATTCTCCCTCTGAAAGCTTCCCTCCTAAAAATGAACTCTGACTTCCTTTATTTATAGTAAAAGCCGTATTATTTCAGCAAAATAACAATTCATTGAGATGCAGTTCTAGATATAGCCAGTAACTTATGCCGTGAATAATAGACCGGACTTCAGAACTATCAAATTTGCATATAATGAGTTCGTATTCGAAAAATACTGAGTCTCGGAAACTACAAAGTTTTGCTATAAAACGTTCTTGGCTACGAGTAAAATGTGCTAGCTTAAAATATAGCTGAGAGCGGTGACTTTTTTAATTAGATACAAAGTAAAAATCACAAGTATTGTGAAATAGTTGGGATGTTTTTATAAAGCTGCATTAGTGTTTGTCTCGCATCATCCGATGCGTTCTGTGTATGGTATTCGCGGCGCAAAGTGCTACGTTATTCAACTTAATAGCCATTAGTTTGGTTCGTTAGCGGAATATTGCTAACGAATGTGAGGCCTGCGCGCATTTCCGCGCCGCGCCGCGCCACATACCGACGCGACGCGAGGTGAAACACTCAATTACGAGTAGCACACACTGCTAAACTTAAACCATCTAACATTTTATACGCTGCTTAATATTACGATGGAATGAGCATTGACCATTGACCGGCAAAATCCCCCATATGAATAGTTTTTGACGTTCTATTCGGGAGGCCTATGTTCAGCAGTGGACCTCTTCTGGCTGATGATGATGAGCATTGACCATAGGTGACCATAGGTGACGTTCGCATAAAGGTCGTAACGTAAAAGCAGTCATCCTACCTAAAATGTCTAGCAATGCCAGATTATATACCCCTGGTATTGAAGATATCTGGATTCAAGAGAACATAATATACTGATGTTTACCAAGCGGGCAGTTTTGCACCTATAGCATTACAGATATTGAAAATCTTGTTGTTGGAAATTGTCAAAAAGTTTTACCTTTTAGAAATATTTTCTGGAAGAGATGGCTTTGAGCGATAAGGCCGCCAATTGTTACACTGTTTCTAGTGAATATTTTTTCTTGTTATGATTGTTTTGTATTGTGGTATCAAAAAAGTGTTATCTAATCTAATCTAAAAATCTAAATAAAGAAGAGATACATATTCTGGTAGTAAGAAGTATTAGCATTTGTGAGACCTAACTTTAGTGGTCATTACATAAAACTGGTCTTATGTACAACCGAAATATTAATTCAAGTAGAGCACTAGAGTCTCGTTGGTAAACTGTTCCATTCACATGAAACAACAGTTATATTATAAACAGCTATATTTGTCATGTAATGTAAACTACATTACAACGCAGTAATACTATGCTGGAGAACGAAGAGAACACTCACGGACGCCACCGCGCCGCGCCGGTACAAAATTATGAGGACGCTACGCAATGATTTGTACTATAAGATGTGAGTTATCGTTTTTGGTTCATGTCATTCATGAAATAATAGAGTATGATGTTTCAGGAAAAATAAATAATTAGGTATGCATTTACGAATTCATCCCAACTACAATATGAATATGGTATGGTAGTAGGTAGAACAGAACAATTTCGCCGTTGAATAGTACTTTCACGATAGCTCAATTGGTAGAGTGCCCACCACGCGGATTGGTGCAAAGTGCGGGTTTATATCCCGCTGGTGGGTGAAATTTTTCTTCCCATTTTCATATTGTTTTTCAGGTCAATACACCGCATAGTCTATAATTTTTTTTATATTTCTATAGACTAAGTTTAAATATTCTGAACTATTCTGAAACGATATTTTCTAGTTTTGAATTTAAAACTACAAGGAAAGAATCTGATGACGCAAATGTGTCTTTCTTTCCTTAATTGTAAAAAGTGCAACAAAAAGGTGAAGGAGGTTAATTTAATATTCTCATCAAATATACAATTGCCAAGCGTTTCGAGTATTGGCAAAACCCGCCTTTATGGGGGAGGCCTATGTTCAGTAGAAGATTACCAACGGCTGAGATGATGGTGATGATGATGATTCAATTTCACATAAAAAACCGAACAGCTCTATTTTGTAAGAGCAGTCGATTGTTTTATTTTATTTTTTACGACACTTTTTACTATAACCCTTTTTTAGCATCTGGCATAATATTCAAGTTTTAGTAGCTAATTTATATTTTAATGAAAAAAAAAAAACTAAGTTTATCTAAATATAAAAAGCTATGTGCAATTTTCAGCTTTCTAGGTACACAGATGAAGGCTGGGCGTTGATGAGTGAGAGTGTTAGTCGCAGAGTCGCGGACTTTACATACATACATACAGTCACGCCTTGTTCCTGGTGGGGTAGGCAGAGACAATTTCCCTCCACTTGCTACGATCCTGACATACAACTTTCGCTTCGTTCACTTTCATGATATTTTTCATACATGCTCGACTTGGCCTTTCCTAAGAACAACGTCAACTTGTTCATGAAAACGTACTTTAAATTTTATATATAGAGATTATTTGGTACTTATCAGAGAGAGCAACTGTCTGAAAGAGAATCTGGAAACATAGGAAGCTCAGAAGTCAAGCTGGCATGATGAGGATGATTAATATAGCTCATTTGCGGCGCTACGGGCCGGCTACGTGGCCACAGAATAACATAACATAGAGCAGAAAGTATGAACCAATTTAAAGTGATCTTTATATCCACAGTGTACTCTCGGATGAAGCTCAGACTCGTAAATGCTTGTTACTGGAATATTTTCTGCTGAGTTAAAGTACTGTGTACGTACGCTGTGACGCTACCAGGCGATGCTACGTGCCTTCTCGCGTCTCTGCGTACATCGTTTACGCTTCCGTTCTGGAAATTTATTAGATTCCACCCCATTTCTACCTTTTATCTCCATTATGTATTTAATGCAACAATATAAAGGACTCGGCAAATCGCAGCGCTAACTAATTTTAAACGGAACAGTGTGTTCTATCTTCATTATGTATTAAGTATTGTATAATTTCGTATTTACATGGAATCGAACACATTTCCTTTTTTATTTGTAGTGGTAGGCCTCTTTTGCAGGAGACCGCCTGGGGAAGTACCACACCTTAGCCAGTTATTCATCCGCCAAACAGTAATGTGCAAACATTACTGTGTTCCAGTCTGAAGGGCAATGTTACCAGCGAAATTACTGGGCATGACGAGTTTCAACAACTAATAACTCAGGGTGACAGGCGCAGTACAGAGCCGCGCAGAATTTTGAAATTTAAAACACTGGGTGGCACTGTGTCTGATATGGGCAATCATGATGCTTACCATCAGGCACCTGATTTGCTCGTCTTGTCACTTACTACCATAAAAATAAAAAAAAAACAGTATAATCTTTGAGTTTGAGTTAGATGATAGGGGTTCCACACTCACAAAAACTCGCACTAATGCCAAACGTCTCTTATGAAAATTAGCTATGGAGTGAATGGCATAAAGCCGATTACAGTGTCATACCAATCGAAACTTCATTTAAGTACGTATTAGTGTTTAGTATAACAAATAATTACAATAGGTATTAGTTTACATTACCATGCCAAAAGCCATGTCAGCTTTCAAAATACTAAATATTGAAGTCTCATAAAAAACTAAGATAATTTACTAGACCTGGGAAAAGAAATCAAAGTATCACAATATTACAAGCTTTACTGGGCATTTATCGATTAAACTGGCGGAAGAGTACAAAAGCGGTGGAGTGCGGCGGGTATTATTCGTGTAATTGGTTTCTAATGCCACGTAAACCCCCCAAACGTGTTGGGAGACTGGACTGAGAGATAAAGTGCACGAACAACGCACCTACAGATCTTTCTACGTACATTTTTTATTTTAACTTAAAGGATTTAAGTATACGTAGGTATATTTTACTTAGCTCTTTTTTGTATGTGATGCGACCTTTTGATCAGTAATGGTTTTAGGTATAAGTAGGACGATATTAAAAAGTTAAAATTATTATAATTTATTGTTTTATCAGCTACTTAAAATTCATAGGTATAATAAGAAGTCAGATATTCCAAGATATCTCTCTGGCTTTCATGATGTAGTTTTTTTGTACTAAAACCTAAATTTTTGTAGAGTCTGATGAAACTTTTTCGTATCATAAACTGGAGACGCAGAACATTTGCGTTTTAAGATGCGCGACATATCCCTAACATCCTGCGGTGAGGCTTTTAGAATTTTTCAGTGTGCGATGCCCTGTCGCGCTCGAATCCTTGGAAATTTATGACCCTGGCCCGCTGACGGTGGCCAGTTTTACGAATACCGGATACGGCGATTTTGTACACGTCTTTTAGAGATATGTGCTTGAACTGGGGAATTTGGAATGTGATGTATTTATTTCACAAGAAGATTTTTTATTTGTTGTTGCTTATGATTTAACCTGACGGTGATAACAATAACTCGCCTGCATCCCCGTTTTTAATATCTACTTGCAATATGAGCCATAAAAGGTTAACGATTGCCAAATTGAGCTCGCGTCATTCACTGAACTAGAGCTTCGAGTCGGTTATTCTGAAACTGTAAAAAAACAATAAAGCGAATTGGTATATATAAAACTATTTTATCCGTTGGCAAATCACCGTGCATTTTAATATGAACAATAAACGCGGCGAGACCATTTAACTGCCGCCATTCATTCATTTAAGAATCAATTTAAAAAAACTTATTTGGTACTAAATAATACAAATTATTGGACTGGCTTAATTAGATTAGATGAGCATTTAAACAGTCTCAGTTTGAAATCCAGGGATTTTTGGTATTAATTTTCTTTCATATATATATTTTAAGGAAATTACATACAACGTGCTACAAAAAGATGTAATACTTATGGGGTGTATCTACTCGTCGAAGTGAACAACTTTCAAAAGAAAGAATTGCGAAATTCGCAAAAATATATTTCGAGCTCCCAAACAAATTGGATCAGCTGATTTACTTTTGCAAGTGGGTAGATGCACCCCCTTAAGTATTTAGAACTTAAGTACTACACCTTTTTGTAACACCTTATATACCCTGATTCATAAATGTAATTATGCTTAGCATATTTAACTTTTTTTATGATAGTGAGTAACAAGACGAGCAAATGTGCCTGATGGTAAGCATCATGATTGCCCATATCAGACACATTGCCACCCAGTGTTTTAAAATTCAAAATTCTGCGCGGCACTGCACTGCGCCTGCCATCCTGAGATATGAGTTGTTGAATCTCATCATGCCCAGTAATTTCGCTGGTAACATTGCCCTTCATACCGGAACACAGTAATGTTTGCACATTACTGTTTGACGGATAAATAACTGGCGAAGGTGTGGTACTTCCCCAGGCAGCCTCCTGCAAAAGATGCCTACCACTATTTTAGATTTATTGCGAAAATGAATAAAGTTGAATGAAAGACGTTTTTTTTCTTTTTTATTATCTGCCGTTTACAAATGTACTATGAATTACCACAGTACTTAACAAGTAATGAAGAAATGAGAGGAGGAAATATACGAGTTTGGTGCAGCAATTCTCGGAGCTATAGGAAATAAAGTTATGATTTATGCAAGTGAAATGTGTTTTGAACAACGCAAGCGATTGTAGGCGCCCGTCGCGTCGTTGCGACAAATTTAACTCACTCAAAAGCTTATTCAACGCTATTATGCAAGTTCAGCAGAACATATTGTTCGAGTCCCTTGCGGTAATGATAAAATTAGTGGAATTTGTTTGAGCATTAATGTTTACTAGAAAATGTTCATAATATTAGAATTAAATTTCTGACTAGCTTGCTTCATTTCGCGAATTCATTTCATAGTTCACACATGTATGAAAGCAACATTCGCACCCAAAAATCGTCATAGCAATATCAACGTCAAGCATAGGCGGTGTGCTTCTCTATCTATCTGTGAGAATTATAAGTCTACTTAAGGTCACCCATACAAAATGAAAATACACTACACTACACTACACTACACTACACAAAAACTACACAAAATACACAATTTGTAGATGGTTCTGGATCTGGCCTTTATTTGCGCGTTCTATTGCCATATAATTAAATTCAGGTCCATAATACAGGGAAACCTAGTTTGAATGTCAATGAAACACCTTTTACATGTAGTATCCGACTTAAAAGTATAATATTAGTGAATAAATTGTACTACACTGTCACTTATATTTATATCAATAAAGATTTATATTTAAAGATATATATATTCAATTGCCAATTGGTAGAATAATACAGGGTGTGATATGTTTCAAAATCAACTCGTTCAATTTACGGCGAGAATCATTATTTTTTGTAAAATTTAATGATGATTTTTAGTTATTATCAAAATCATTGCATAACTTCTTTCAAAAATTTTTTTATTTAGCTTATCTAGTTTTGAAGTTAATCCTGAAGACCCTTTCAAAAAATTCACTCAGTATAGCAAAAATATAGTATAGGTATATTGAGTGTATGATGATGAGTAATTTTAATAAAGAGTACTCATTATCATCTCTATTTGATACACTCTTAGTGACCTTATTTTTTTTTTAAATTTGAAATGCCATATTGTTTAACCTTAGATTTGTTTCGCAGGATACCGTACGCCGACAAGATCACCCCGGAACCAATCCTCCACAACAATGCGCGGGACACAAAGGCTGACTCCATCAGGAACAGTTACAATAGTCAGTTCAAAGTCGGCATCTACGGCTGGAGAAAGAAATGCCTTTATGTCCTCGTCATGTCACTCATGCTTATGATGATCATTAACCTGGCTCTGACGCTTTGGGTATTGAAAGTCTTGGATTTTAATTCAGTGAGTATTGCTTTTATATATTTTTTGAAATCTATATTTTCCTGAATATGTGTCCCATTAGATAACAGAATTAGCTCTAAATTATCGAGCTCATTTTCGGAGGTCATGCACTTTCTTATATGTCCTTTAGCATAGCTTTAACGCACGCTACATAAAATCTACTTTACTAAAGAAGGCTTATTATAAAGTCAACCAGTACATAGAGGACAAAGATGCCTGGAAACTTCTGCATAGCCGCCTCGCGGCACCTTCAAAGAAAACGAATGTAACCAAACCAAATATTGTGAAACTATCTGTTGAAAAAATTAAGCCCTACAAGTTTCTTGTGGGTTCTTCATGTATCTCTCCGAACGTACGGAGACTCAGTACTGTTTATCTTCATTGACGTGCAAAAGTGTCAGATTATGACCTATTTGAATAAATCTGTTTGCGTTTGAGTTTGAGTTTTGAGCTATTCGGATGCGAACTCAAAGCTTCTCATCCGAATCCGGACTCTTTTTTCACACAGTTCATCCAGTCCAGTAGATTAGTTAGTATAATTCGTTATCGTATACTTTTGTATATTATAAATTTCGTCACAATTTTAGGCTTAGGCGTAGGCTGTCTTCATGAATGACATCGTTCACAATTATAAGCTTAATTTTAGGAAGGCATGGGTCAGTTACGCATAGTACCCGGAGGCCTCCAACTGCTGGGTCAAGCGTTGGTGTTGGACTCTCTGTTTGCATCGAGCATCAAGTCTCGCCGCGGCCAGCCAATATCCATAGAGTCTAGCAGAAACTTCACTGTATCTACTAGAGATGAGCTTGGTGTCATGCAGAGTAGGTTATTTTTAGGTAAGACTTCCAATTCCAAATTCATGAATATGTGCTATAGTCACTAAGGTTACCCTTTGTCTCTATATAGCTAAGTACGAGTAAGTACCAACCATGGTACCAACATTTGTAAAAACAGCAAGTATCATTGGCAGATAGGCACTTTTTGTCATCAAAGACGTCAGAGGCAAACTAAAAACTGATACCGCAGACTCTAATTAATTATTACATACACTTTTGTCCCACTTCCTCCAACTTCAAAAAACATATTCACTATTGGAATTGCAAGAAAATAAAACTTCACCTTCTAATACCGATTTTATATTATTGCATATAACCAACTTAACACATATGTAGGCAGCCTTCCGTGTCGATTTAGTGATATGCCCGGACTCTGAAATCACACCTCAGAAATTTTGTTGTCCAGGTCACGATCGTTTAGAAATAAGCGCAGCTCGGTTAGAAGTGCGAGACTCCCGAGGAATCCTCCTCTTCGGCGCGTCAGAAGATGCAGTGACAGTGGGAGCTGATACCATGACGATAGCCAGTCCTGCTGGCGTCATCTTACAGACGTCAGCACAGACTCCTCTGGTGAAAGCTCCACCTTCTAAACAACTTATGTAAGATTTTACTGTTGTTACTTTGGTTTCTTAACATAAAAAAAATCTTAAAATTTCACTCAAAATAGAAAGGTGAAAGTGTATGCATATATGTTTTGATGTTTGTAACACAATTACGCTAAAGCTAATGAACCAATTCAAATCAAAATTTGTAGTTTACAAATAGCAATCTAGGATGTGAAGATTTCCAGCAGCAGGTCCTAAGCTACCATTCGTACTTTGTAGCGGATAAAACTTCAGGGAGCAGCTAGTTAATCATAATTATATTTAATATTATGTAATTTCTCTTATTTATTTGAAAGAATATTTAGGGTTCCATTAAAATTAGTCTATCACTACTTTAATATAGATCGTAGGTAATCTCTAAGCTTTTGTTCACAGGTTAGAGTCCCCGACCCGTTCACTACAAGTGTACGCGGGACAGAACATAGCGATCGAGTCTCGAGCTGGTGACATTAGTGCGAGCTGCCTCACCACCTTCAGACTCAAATCTGTTGCTGGAGCTGTATGTATTTCTATTATTTTTGCACATTTATGGAATAAGGATTTATGAACTGTGTAAAGGAAGATATAATAGATTTTCTTTAAACATGGATAAGAATTGGCGTGGTAGTACCCGCTATAGAATAGTACCACATTCTGCCCTCTGATAAGCGTAAGAGCCAGTAGTAGTTGTAGTGGTAGGCCTCTTTTGCCACTTTTACACCTGATTTGCTCGTCTCGGCACTCACTATCATAAAAAAAAGCCAGCTAAGGGATATCAGACCCAGTGGACGGGCAGCAGCGTACTCTGAAGAACTGCGCTCGCGAACCTGCCAGTGATGATGGATAAAAAAAGCGCGATTATGCATTTGATAGCAACGATGCCACACTAACATACAAAAAAGACATATTATGTCATCCCCTCCCCTCTTTTATTAAACATGCCTGTAGATATTAAAAAATGTGTCTCTTTCCCCTGTTTCAGATTCGCCTAGATGCCCCAAGCATATACATGCCAAAGTTGAAGTCAGCTCTGCCACTGCCTCCGACATCACCACACTCCCACGATCCTCATCATCAGAACATCTACCAGCTGTGTGCGTGTGCAAACGGCAAGCTGTTCCTAGCGCCACCACACGGCGTGTGCGCAGCGAGAGAGGAAAGCCTAATCTGTCGATGATATAATTATAATTGTTACTTTATATTATGGACTTGCTAACGAATTGGTTTTATAGATCATGTGAGAATTTATTAATATACTTAGCTAATGTGAGTGCCATAGTTATTATATACTCTTTTTACAGTTCCATTTGCATATAGAAAATCTGCCATTGCATTTCGTACAGTGAAGAGCAAGAACATGACGCGTCTCTCGCTCTACCCTGAACCATAATACAGGTATTATGGTCCCCTAGGGTCGATTTTTTTCTCTAAATTTGGAACGGACTAGTGAATTGCGTGTGTTTTGTGAGCATAGCATTTTATCATGCAAATAGATTGGGATATGAACGAAATATCTTTATGTTTACTGTTATGTTTACTTTATTCTTTATGTTTATTATGTTTACTGTCTAATTTAAGCACCCAGCAAATGAAACTTTCTAATAATTGCATTAGAAAATGTTCTCGCATAAAAGAAAGAAAGTTTCTTCATGTCTCTGAAGAAACTTTATTATCAGGTTAGTGAGTATATACTCGTAATGTGTGTTCTTAAACTTTAATTAATATTTATTTTATTAATTAATATAATTTGTATGGCGCTTGATTATTATAGTGATTTGAGGTTATAATGTTAATGAATATCAAGTTATCGATATAAGTTTTTTTAAGTTGTTTTTTTAACCTAAAAATTTATAGTACTAAAAATGACAACGAGTTTAAAAATAGAAGTAAATCCTATAAAGATTAGTGCCTTTTGGAGATCGCAATCTAAATCTACACAAGATTATGGAAAAAGAGATAATGGCAAATTTTATTTTTTTGACGTGACAACGTCTTATAATTCGATAGAGCCGGCTGCACGCACGAAAAAACATGACTCATGCGGTGTTACCTCGCTCTGAGGCGTTCCATGTAAGGCTTGAATTGCAAGCGAGAGCGCGGAACGAGCGACAAAGAAGCACAATCGGCCTTTGCGTTCGGCAGCGTTCGACATCCGTCTCTCTCCTACTTGAGTGAGCGCGTTGTCACGTTCAACTATCGTCAGTAAACCGACTTTACAGACAACCAATTTTTTTTATATCTCAAGTTTATAACGGTAATATAATAGTTAATTTTATTATATAATAGTTAATTTACTAGATTAATATTATTTTACATTAAGCTTCAATTAATGTCAATTATAATTAAACAAACTGGTTTCATTATTATTAAACACACGGACAAAATATGAAATTATAACGATCGTTATATTAATTTATATAGTTACATGTAATCAGACTATAGCTGTAGGTTTCATTAATATAAATATAATATAATTTATTGATGTAAAATGTAATAAATTGTTGTATCGTGTTATATGAGTAAATATATTATTAAAATTTAGAAAATATATCAGCTGTAAATTTATTGGCTATAAAAGGGTAATATGAATCGTATAAAGTTATGAAATGTGTTGTTAGGGATCAGTAAAATTAATGCTAAAAATGTTAAAATAAATCGAATAATGTGTATAAAATAGAATTGTCAGATATTAATAGATGTAAAGCTATTTATTTCATTCGTTGCATATGCCGCAGGATAATCGGAAAAAGCGAATCATTACGAAAATCCTAGGGTCCTAGGATAATTATGTAGAATCGCTAATATAAACTACGTATCCGAATCTAACTAATTTAGTAGGACTTGTGATAGAGATTTATACTAATCAGAGCATTCGTCAAGTTTATCAGCCAACTATTCAGTTTTTGCAATGATTCGGTTTTTACGTTTATCCTGCGACATAATATATTATATTATCATGAAAGCTCGGTAACGGTTTTGGTAATGGGCGTTTTGATTTAGCAAGCACTGTACCTATTGATACAAAACACGTCAACATAATGTGACCGTCAGAAACACAATACGTGTAGAGTTTTGACAACTCGCGCACAACAACGCGCTTTACTAAAACCCATTCTTAAGGGGATATATGCCACCTATTAGGTATTTGACACAATCCTATAAAAAAAAATATTAATGTTTCGTATTCCCCTGTTTTCTCTGAATCGCATATTCTGATATTTTTAACATGAAGTATGTCTAGTATGTGAAGTATGTCTGTATAATATTTTATTTTTTTACCCTTTTATATTATGTTATTTTTATATTATATTCCTAATTTTTGTAGTGAACGCCTAATCACAGAGTCAACTGTGATTTTTAAATTTTCACTAGAAAAAATACGAAGCTTTAGAAAAGAAAATTATTAATAATTATTAAGTTAATTAGATAAGGACATGAATTTATCGAATGCATTAGTTGAATTTGGAGGTAAAAAAGGAAAACAAAACATCGATTTGGTACATTTTTCATACGATTGTGTCAAATTCTTAATAAGTAGGTGGCGTATTCTCATAACGCTTGTCATGCCAATGTTTGTTAACAGGAAACGCGACATCACAGCAATTTTGCACAATCCTATGGAAAATTTACCAATTCGATGTTTTGTATCCCTGTTTCTCCAAATATAGTAAACCTTTTTGATACATTTTTATATCTTGATATTTTGAAAATGAAGTAAACTATGTCCCTATCATTTTGTTTACTTTTATAAACTCTTGATTTGTTTTTGTAATGTAAACCTGAGTAAAACTGGGATTTTTATAAGTTCGAAAAATCCATTAAAAAAAAAGAGTTCATATGAGAATCTAACACAACAGCGAAATAGTTTACTTCACAATTCAAATATCAGAATATAAATTAAAGGAATAAGTTTATAATATTCGGAGGAAATAGAGGAATAAAAAACATCGAGTTGGTATTTTTATAGGTTTGCGTCAAATTCCTATAAGGCCGCGCACGCTCTTAATATTAAAGTTAATTTAACTGTACATAATCTGGCCATTAAAGGAACGTGTACTTAAATAAATATAAATAGCAACGTTTCTTTTAGTCGACGGTCTTTTCTTTTAAATCAGAAAACAATTGCGAAATTCGTAAAACGAATTCGACTACCAATGCAAAACCGATTAGCTGATCCATTTTGTATGGGAAGTTCAAAACATTTTGCTAATTTCGCAATATTTTCTTCGAAATTTAGATTAGATTAGATTACTCTTTATTTCGACCAATTTTACATAATATTACACAGTATTACATAATTTTACATAATAACTTAAAATTTAAGCTATAACTAAAAAGTGATTGGTCGACAATGGGAGATCTTATCGCTTTATGCGATCTCTTCCAGGCAACCAGTCTGGACGGAAAGGTGTATGCAAGTTGTTCATTTTCACAGGTAGATGCACTTCCTTAAGTACTATTTTTGAAACACGTTGTAAATAACTAACTGTACTTAATTCGGCAAGATTATCAGACCTCAGACCAAATAATAATATATAACGTAGTAAGTATCTATTATAATATGTACGATGTAGAGATAGCTTTGTGGTTTTGTTCATTGTCCTAGTCCGTTTGTTCTTTGTACGCTAGTCCACAATTGCCGGGAATACAGAACAACTAATATTTTGCTTATAGTCACAAGATAGATACCTACTTTCAGTGACTAAGAGAATATTATTAAGTTTTATAATTCATTATCATCATTCATAATTACTTTCTTCTTAATTAAATCGTTAACATTTTAAAATACTTTCACTTTTATTATGAAATACTTTCGTTATTCTGATTAGATAGGTTATCTTCTGAGTATGTTCTTAATTCATTGCCTTATTTACTCGTAATAGGTGGTGAATTAAACTATTTACACTCCAGACAGGTAACTTGTATTTAAACGTTATGTTAATATGTCAGTTTTTTTACCGATAAATAACTAAACTCCATTTTAATTTAAGAAAAAAGAGCTACAGTAATTTTCGCTAAACTTATGCGTTATACAAGAGAGTCTATGGGTCTTTTATTTATTTATCATACCGCAGCAAATTCTAGTTTCGGAGTAAACAGAACAATCGATACGGAGGAGTCCGCGAAGCACAATGAGTGGCTGTGGGAACAGACACTGCTAAAGTTTAATTAAAGATTCATGATAAATTGTCGCAAGAAGCTGCATCGCGCGGCGTCTCGCACGTGAATAACGCCCTTTCTGCCAACATTTAAATAACTTATAGCCGTAATGTAACACTAAATTCATGAGGCTCTGTAGCTATTGTTAGACCTCGCGTTGTCTTAACAATGCTAATTGGCAGGAAGGACCGCAAATTGATCGCATATGAGTAAGCTGTCTTGGTCTTGCTTACACTATATACACCTTTCTCTTGCTAATTGATATAAAACAGGTACAATTATTATATGAAGGTAAAACAAACAAACTTATCCACTCACACCCCTGCATTAGGATTTCCTGAGTAGCAGGCGGAATGAACACAGAGCGGAATAACGCGCCACACACATCCAAGACCTTAGAACGTAGCCTAAGAACAAACATTTGAGGTAATCGCACAAATACTTGCCCCGACTGGGGTTTGAACCTAAGACTCCTTGCGTCACAGACAGACATATTAGCAACTAAGTCATGATGCCGTCCAATCAATAGATAATATCGTTAAATCAAAATTACATTAACTATAACAAACTTTCAAATCTGTAAATACGCTGTACTTTTAAAATTCAACAATATTATCATGCCCTATAATAAGTTCTCATATTGTAAAATAGCTTCCCGTCTGCAGTGCTTTCCACATTGAATTGCATATTAAGAAATAATATTAGCCTCCCGTTTCTATCTACACCTAATTGAATTTCGGAGTTCTTTGTTGCGGTATAGCCGTGCGGGAACTCTTAAAGCCATTTCAAAGACACCTCCTCAAGCCGGCGACCGAGCGAGAGGAAATAAAGTTATGATTTATGTAGTGAAATATGTTGCAGGCAACGGCAGCGGGCCAGCACTCGGCTCTAAATGCCTGACACCCGACGCCTCCTGTCCCTGACAATATAAATTCGATACAAAACGACAAGACAATCGCTTACCGTTTACACACTGTTTTGTGACTTTTGTATGATTAGTGACTATAACATCTAGATTTCTATTTGTAACAGTGTTCAACATTTATTTCAGTAGCTACAATGCTATAAGATTCAAAACTCATTGTCAAGTTTGTTCACGTCGTTAAACTTTCCAAAGGCAAGTTTATGATTGCTAACGATCAATTTATTTAATTGAGGTACTTTGTAGCGGGCTAATGAAAAGCTTCAAAGGAAGTCAGACGGGATGTGAATACTGTAATCGTTTCGGTACTGTGTGTGTATTGTACTAGTAGAGATATCGGGCAGGTGCGACACTCGGTCGTATTCCTTACCCCGATTTGACAGAGGTCGAGAGTGTGGTCTGCGTCGATTAGAGCACTCGCTCCGACAGGATTTGATTACGACACTCTCATGCGACCAGGGATTAGGCACAACGACGCAGTACAGAGTTCTGAGCATAAGTTGCATATATTTGAGTTGTATATTAAGATTGGTTGAATACATCTACTACTCTGAGTACATCTAAATCTACTATCCCTCAAATAAAAAATAAATGGGTAACCGTAAAGTATCAATTATTAGTTACCTTTTATAAAAAAATTTGAATGGCTTGGGCATGTAATATTGACGGCACGACTTAACTATCCAACGACTTAACTATCCACTAAATTAGAATAGCACAACAATCAAACTACAAAACTAAAATGGGACCTAGTCCTGGTTAGTACCGAGGTGAACCCAGTGGGTACCCAGTGGGTACAGCGCTGCCTACGTCTCTGGGAAAAAAAGCCTGATTGTATGTATGTTTAGTTTATGCTTCAAACTAAACTTTCCGTCTGCTAAATAGTTCATAGTTTCGAGTTCATAGTTCCAATTTGTAGTTCCATTTTTTGCCATGTGACTAGATGCAAGATGGAATCTACGTCACGTAGTTGACATTAGATAAAGAGAGGTTCAATGGAAGGACAAGCACGGCGCTGGTCACGCGTTCCTTTATGATTCAATTTAGTGCGAAAACAGACCGTCTTCAACCTTCCCGCCACCTCAAACATCCCTACGTCAAGGGAAACGTCAACAGATAATATAATTTGCAAATCTCTATGCTAACAATTTGTTTCTTGGTACGGTCTCTAACAAAAGTATATAAGGTTCATAAGTACCTACCTACTCTTAATAATATTATCATGTATCTATAAATATTATGTACTGTAACGTATTTAAACTACAGATGTTTATTATTAATAATTGAAAAACCCTCATCTTCTCCTTTTACAATACAAGTATGAAACAGGATAACCATGAAAGATCAAAATATAATTATTTTTGCTTACTTCTACCATGAGTAGTAGGTGGATGATGGCGGATTCCCGTAAATGTGTCATTTAGCGGATAGCATGCAACGACTAAAATACCTACCACTTACATCGGCTAAAGTCGGTAAAATCGTTGACGTCGTGAAATTAGCAGTCCCTGTGTTGTCTACGGAATGCCATTATACATAAATAAATTAAACCAGTTGAGACTTGCAGTCACTAGAGACACAGTTTGCCAGACCCCAAAGAAAAGAAGAAAAAAATAAAGCTGATTTTAAACTGTTCTAATTATGTATTTGTTAGCTTTTTATCCAACAAAATATTTTTTATAATACACCTTTCCTTCTACAAACCTGAGTAAGCTAGTCAATTGTATTTATATCCATAATATTAAATAGGTAGTGGTACCAGGTTCTGGAGCAAGAGGAATGCGTCAGTGTTTAATCTAATGTAATAGTGAACAGTAGCCGCTGGGCGCTCGAAGCTGATCGGATTCCGAGGAGGCATTTGTGCCCAAACTGTTGGCAGCCTGATGTCTGAAGCGTTTTCGGAAGTAGATACCTCAGTGAATTACACTACTGCAAGGTCTTGTTAAACTGACTGACTCTGTCACTTTATACCTAGTAGTTTGTTTTAACATCTTATATGCCGAGATTCCAGACACAATATATTTGATTGGGTTGAAAATTAAAGTGTATTAAGCATAGACCTTGAAATAAAATATGCTTTATTTTCAGAGAGAACTGAGGTGCAGCTAGTATATAGTCTATTTTTATGTTTTACATTTAACATTATTTTATTTGAGAAAGAGTCAATTCGAATGATTAGTAGAGCTATAGAGCAATATTTTACGAACCCCAATTAATATTCCAAAGTGTCATTCTAATTAATTTACCAGCGAGTGCCTTACTTAATCTGACGTTTAAAGGCGGTAAGCCGACCTACCGATGACGTGCTCTGGGCGTTCCTTAAAGTTGGCACATGTAATAATAAAATTTTCTTTAATATAAAAAATATTGTGAAAATTTTTATTATTAAAAATAAATTGGTAAGTTGCATTTTTTGTAACTGTGTATACTACCTACAATATTAAATTATGTACAAAAACAAATTAAACTAGATATTAGAATTCTTTGATCACACCGTCATATTATCTTGAGATGTTAATAAATCATGGTTTGATGCGTGACGATGGTAAAAGACCTTATGGTATGACCCTCGTTCCATGGAATCTGCGGCGGCCGCTGGTGTGGGACGCTACTTGCGTTGACACACTAGCGCCGTCACATGTACCAGACACCCAACATACGGCTGGTGCGGCGGCGGGTTCTACCGAGCAACGCAAGCGGAGCAAATATGCAAACCTCGGTAGCGGTTACATATTTGAACCGTTTGGAGTCGAGACTCTGGGACTGTGGGGGCTGGGAGCTCAGCGCATTTTAAAAAATCTATCTGAGCGCTTGGTAGAGGCGACGCATGATCAAAATGCTGGTGTTTATCTGGCCTAACGTATAAGCATTGCTATTCAACGTGGCAATGCCGCCAGTATCTTGGGTACGCTGCCATCTGACAGTGGTTTAGGGCACTTGGATTTTCTATAGGCTGACATATCAGCCTGCGTAGATTTTCGAAATGTTCTATGGCATGGTGTATTTAGATAGGGTAGATAGTAAGTAGTAGCTCTGTTTAGTCTTTTTTCAATAAAGGCACTCTGCCCTCTCTAAAATAAATAAATCAAATATGGTCTGTCATATCAAAATAGATACATACATACGTTAAAAACTGCCAAAACTATGTCTCTTCTTTGCTGTAGCCGTGTAAAGATAACAAAACACGTAAACCTGCCGAACGGTAATAAAACAGGAACCTCAAAAGCTGTAAAACGGAAATCAAACGTAAAAAGCTCGGACACTAAATGAGCGTATTTCATATTCCATATTCCGTGGTGCATAATAATTGCAGGTTTATAAGGTGCGGCTAATCCTCGACGGCCGTGCCGTAGTGTATATTATAAAATATATTGTCACAGACAGTTCAATCTAAAGACGATGGCTATAAAGGGTATGCTTTCACCAAAGTTATGCAGTGATACTGCAAAACAGCCGGCGCCGCCCCCTTTTTCATTAGATTCAATGTTTGCATAAATATGTTTGAAGTCAACGATGCACGAATTAATGCTTACTGACCTTCCCCCGCATGCCACCACATATCGCAAATATGTGGCAGTAAAGTACTGTAATTTAGTTTTCTAAAACTCATGATTAAAATTCATGAAAGCGGCGTCTCTAAGTTAAATTGTCTGTGTATAGTGTTAACGTCGGGCATTAAACTTACCCTCTGCACACCGCAGAGAAGAACGAGTCCACTATCTCCTCTACCTCTGTTACCAGCATTAAATTATTTAATCCATGGAAAGTTTCACTATTACTCACCGCACATTATAATATGATATTTTGCAATTTTCAGTTGCCTTTGGGACGATTTAAAGAATGAATAGTGGACCCGTTGAAAATTTTAGTAAGAGATAAATAACTTTTTTTAAATGAACCAAAAGTGTAAGAAACAGAGTATGTCGGAGTCGCCTGACTGTCTGCCTCGGCAGCGTAGTGGTGCCACCGTTACTGCCGATTTGAGGCAGGTCCTGGTTTGATTCCTGGGACAGGATAAAAGTGTAATCCTACTAATAATATAAATGTGAAAGTTTGTGAGGATGGATGGATGGATGGATGTTTGTTACTCTTTAACGAAAAAACCACTGAACTGATTGAGCTAAAATTTTGTATGTAGGTAGCTTAGACCCTGGAAACACATGTGGTTCTTTTTACCCTATATTTATTTATTTATTTATTTGGCGTACATAACAAATTACAATCACTTCAAAAATACATTTAGTTACAATAATATGTTCTAGATTGCAACTCAAAAAGATGTACACTCAGAAAAACAATTAGGTAGAGTATCGAGCGAACAAAATAATATGTGACTTAAATCTAATTTTACATTGTATAATATAGTTATCTAATTGCAAAGCAAGTTTAGTTACAATAATAGTAACATCCAGGTATCAATTTTAATGATACTATTATATACAACAATCAATCAAGGGGTTGAATTCAGATACAACGCTGTCGTTGAATCCGAAGTTCTTCTATTGGGTTGAAGGATATCCTTTATTGTTTGTTTGTAGTTGTTAAATTTAGGATTAAATAATATTAAATATATTCCCACGGGAACGATGTCTACGCGGGTGAAACCGCGGGGCACAGCTAGTATGATTATAATACCATGAGGGGTTTTCTTAGTTCGGAGGTCTTGTAGGAATCTTGGCGATACTATGATAATAGCCACAGAACCCGTACGAATCCGGCAATTGAATTGAGGAAACTCGTTCCTTTAGACTAAGTATTAATTTAAATTTTCGTTGATTCCTGAGCAAAGACCTCCTCTTCTTCTTCTCGCTTTTTATCGAGTTACCTTAAATACAAGATGCCCATGAAGGCGTTAACTTAAACAGGACAAAACATAACATAATCATACATTCACGCCTTTTTCCCGAAGGGGTAGGCAGAGGTGTACCCAGGACTCAGTCCCATAGTAGATACACCCACATTTCGCCAGTATGTGATTGGTCCCATGTAATAGGGGGCGAGCCTATTGCCATCTACCGGGCACAGTTCCAGACTCCAGGCAGTTATTGAGATAATTCCTAATGGAAAAATCCAATATTTAACACTTTGCCTGACCTGGGGATCGAACCCGGGACCTCTTGATTGGCAGTCGAGCATGCGCCCTCTACGCCACCGAGGCAGTCCAACAGTAAACAGGAAATTTGTCTAAAAAGCAGTTTGAAACGAAAAATGAAGCATTATGCCTGAAATGCAAAATTGAGTAAGAAGCAGTTTGCTTCTTTGCTTAGAGCAGTTCCTGAACTTGTGATTAGTGGCCAGGCTACATAACATTATGTTCAATAATGTCCTTGTGATTATGTTTCAAGCCTTACAATGAAGCATTTTATGACACCGTTCATTAAAACGGCAACGTACGTGCAAACTCAAAAGAATTCATTATTAAAATACCTCAGAGACTACAGCTGTCTTAGTTAATGTGCACTAAGATTTAAGACTCAATACGTGACTGAAAGAAATAGAAAATACGACTCAAAAATATTTTCTTTATGTTGCCCTCTTGGTTCTTAAAAGAATCTTCGACTTCATGTACACAGTATTATTTTATATTAGACTAACTTAATTAACGTGACTTTGTTTCTGTGGGAATTTCGGGAAATCCTTTCTTTTTCCTTGTCACATCATAATTGTATACTTTTTGCAAAATTTCTGCTCTCTAGATCCAAGTATCGAGGCTGCACGTTGATGAGTGAGTGTATCAGTCAGTCAGGACTTTGATTTTATATATATAGAGAGTTTTATGAACAAAATATCGTTTACTAGCTACTTTTTACAAAGGACACCATAAGGACCTACTTTGTTTTAATTTACAAAAAATAATATAGTTAACTAACTGTCTTCGGTGCTCGCTTTGTTTTAACAAACGCTTTGAGCTTATGAATGTCATATAATAATATAAGTAAATTAGTTTATTTCCTCTCGGCGACAATTTAGCTCACGCTCTTGTCACAAATTGTCGGCGAGGGTAAATGCAGACTATTAAGGAAATACAGCAATTCAAACAGCCCTTACCCTACATTACGGCGCAATCTTACACCGGCAAAATTATAAGCAACACCTTCTTGTGTCGTGTTTCGAAGCAATAACACCGGCTATAAGTGAACTGACATAGTGTTTCGGATATTTCATACACTAGAAATTTTCAACTGTGCAAGCCTCGAGAAAGAATAACTTCGATAACTTATTCGTAGCTGTGTAGCATACGAGCCTTTGTCAGTAGATCGGTAAGTAAAGGCCGTAAAGGTGCTCCTATGTTTTGTTGGGGAATTTTTAAATCTGCGAAGTTGGTTGTTTTCGAGGCGCAGTTCGGTGACCCCGGTGTTAAGAAACCGAGGAATAAATTTACAATTCCGTATGTGAGTTCAGCGGCACCGGACAAATACTACTAAAACTCTTCCCTGCGACTTGCTGTACTGAATTTTAAAATTTGCAAGTAAACATCAGACGCAATAAGCAAATACGACACTAGTAAATGTGAGGGATGTTTATTCAACGTGCATAGGAAAAGTGTAGTAATACTTAGTGTTTGAAAGTGATTTCATTCTTACAAAGAGAATTTCAAGATATGCGATAAAAATTCACCTCCCATAAACATGAGTCAGTTGATCGGTAATTTTGTTTTAATTTTTTGTAACATGTGGTAACATAGGGACAGCAGATAAATAAAAAAATTGAAAGGTTTTCTTAAAAGAAGCTGAAAGACACGTAGTACAAATAATACAAAAAGACTGAATTTTAAAATTTCGAAGCTTTTTAAATATTGATGATATCATCATCATCTTTAGCCTGAAGATGTCCACTGCAGGCCTCCCCCATAGAACGTCGTAAACTATTAATATTGGGGTATTTTGTCGTAATCACTACGCTTGGCAGGCGGCTTGGTGATTGCAGTGAGTAGTTGGAAAACTTGATGCCGGAGAGCGCTGCTTGAAGAGTGGGTCTTCAAATATGTCCCTCTGGTAGGTCTCACGACTCCCACGGGATGTAAAGGGGTGGCCTTTTTAAACAGCCGGAAACTACACGGCCAACATTGATGTACTTATCTATACTAATATTATAGAGAGAGAATCTTTGTTTTATTGTTTGTAACGAATAGGCTCCGAAACTACTGGACCGATTTTAAAAATTCTTTCACTTAAGGAAAGCTTAATTCAGTGTGAGTACCATAGGCTATATGAGATTTTGAAAAAAATAGGGATGCGTAAGAAAACTGCAATATTGTGAACCAAGGTGTCACATAATATAATTACCATATTCATAAATTTGCGTGCCCTGTGAAATCCATTGATGGTAGAATAAATAATATAATGTACTAGGGGTTTGTAGTACTTATCAATACCTACAAAACAGTATACATAGATTATATCCATCTTTTCTGGTTTAGTCGCAATAATCGAAGCAGTTATTATTTTTCATGCGGTGTGAAAACTATTGATGGTAGATTAAAGTAATGTACTAGGGGTTTGTAGTATTTACCAATATCTACAAAATAGTCTACGGACATTATTTCCATCTATTTTGGTTTAGTCACAATAATCGAAAGTCATTATATGCATGCGCTGTGAAAAGTATTGGTGGTAGAATAAAGTTAAGTACTAGGGGTTTGTAGTACTTATCAATATCTTCAAAATAGCCCACGATAAATTATAACATGTGTTAAGGTTTGGTCATTGTAACAGAAATAGTCATTAATTTGCGTGCGCTGCATAAACCATTATTATATCTATTAAATCTATTAAAATATAATGTATCACGAATTTACTCCTGTTAAACGTTCACTATACCTTCTTCTGCTACCCGTGCGAAGCCGGGGCGGGTCGCTAGTTCATAATAACTTATGTATTGTAATTCTGTTTTCGCTGAATTGTCTTAATGCATGGAGTATGTGCAAACATTACTGTGTTCCGGTCTGAAAGGTAATGTTACCAGCGAAATTACTGGGAATGCCAAGATTCAACAACTCATATCTCAGGGTGACAGGCGCAGTGCAGTGCCGCGCTTGGCTACACATGTGGATCCGTGGACACTATTTTCTCCACTTACCACTTGTTTCCAAATCCCAAATGGGTTGGCAGAGGTAAACTACGTCTCAAAGACCGCTACCTAGTTTTCTTTATAAGTAAATTTGTTATTTATATTATAAATTGGCTCACTTGTAAGTACCTATATAAAATTGTGTATCTATATATTGTATTTGTATATAATATTATAGTGTTATGTATGTATTTATATAATCTTAGTTTATTATGTATTGGTTTATAGTATGGTATTACTACTATATGGTATATATTATTATGAAGTACTATAATATTATTAAATATTTGGTATGTATTTTATTTATTTAAGTATAATGTGTTTAAAACCACCGTCCCTTCAGTATATGTATTTCCTTTCCCTGCATATTTTCCAGGAAGAGATTGCTTTGAGCGATAAGGCCACCAGTTGTTACTTCTTTCCAGTTTAAGTTTTTCTTCTTTAAAAAAAGAAAAACCGAATAGTAACGCCAAACTCAATCAAGTTTTTTTTTCTTTTTTTCTGTTATATTGTGGTACCAATAAAGTGTTTTCATTCATTCATTCATTCATACCCAGGACCATAGCAGATACACTTGACCAGTTGTAATAACTGTAGCATTAGTCATATATATTATTACATATTAGAATATTAAAATACCAGTGTTAAATAAAGCCACATCACATTTTTCACTGCTTACGATTCTACCATTTGCATTCTGCGCAATATATAGAAGTTGCGAATATTTTTGAGACCTAGTTTGAAACCATTTAGAGCAAAACTTGTTTATCTGCCACGGACACACTTCGTCTCACGCTCGCTGCTATGTCAAGTTGTTCTTATGCATGAAATATTATGTAATGAAATATCTTCGAAATGGCGTTAAGTATTAATTTACAAAATGTTTTACCAAAACGTATGCTATGCTAGTATAATATGCAGTCACGAATCATTGCTCGAAATATCAACATAAAATTGCATGCTTCTAACTCTTAAAGTGTTACATACTTAGTTAAATCCAGCGCGGCTTTTTACGCGCATTTGAAAGTATAATATTTGTGTTAGGCTTCCTTAAAAATCGTCACTCACAACCACTGACCTCCCGTGTAAATAGATAGGCTGTCAGTAGTTTGGGCTCATTCAAATAGTCTCAAGAGCATGTTAAATTTTGCTCCCTTATGTTTTGTTGCACATTGATTTCACAAACAACTGTACTGAACAAACGTACGTAGAGTAATGTAATAATTCAGAGATATCTCTGAATATTTATACTTTAACTACTCTGCGCCAGCCACATTGATTACGTATCAGATTTTAATTAAGAATACGCACTTCAGCATGTCAAAGACTCTTGCGAACAAATCTGAAATCATTAAATTCCCGTCAGTCAACACCGTTAACTAACAGAATATCTGGAAGATTAAAATTTATTGAAGTATTAAATATTTACGTTCTTCTTAATATATATATTATTTTGTTTTGTCCCAAAATTATACCACTGTTACCTTTTCCAAACAAAAACGATTGTGCTTAGAATTTCTTTGCCCGCGGGGCACATAGAACATAGGGTAAAACTTGTAACAGCTAGGCACAACTAGTTTAGTCTAATTACGAATGGACAGCTAAAGTGGTAATAAAATTAGTAATTAGGTACTAATAAAATGGTTACCTAGTTTCCTTTTAATTACCGAAAACTTCTTAAGCATTTTCGACTTTAACGAAATCCATTACGGTTGTCAATAAAACTAGTGCACGGATACTCGTATGGGTGATAATATAGTCACTTGTTCAGGTATCGAGCTGTCTGTGGCGGTGATTCGTACAGAAAATGTCATAGAATAGGTAATGCAGTACCTCTATAAAGAGTACCTAAATAATATAGTAGTGAGTAGTGACACGATGATCCGGACTAATTTATGTCTTCATTATTACTAATCCTTGTAAAAATCTCTTTAGTTTAATTTTGTTTCATTCATAATAAAGGTAATTATTGGTAGCCGAATATACCCACGAGGTGGCCAGATGACCGAATAAAGGCGGCAGGAACTTCAACGGTTGAGATGATGATGATTAAAAATAAACTTAACTCGTCAGTTAACTCGTATAACTAAGATCTGATGAGAGTATTTTCCTCAGAATTTAAGATTCATCTATAATAACAAGCAATATGATTTTCTTTAAAAATGCTTATTCTTTTAAAATTACATACTCCACACGTAAATAATAATTCTAGTATGTAAGAAAAATACAGCGAATTGAATGAAGATTGCGAGTTTTCTTACACTGTGGCCGAGTTGAGGAACTTTCCCTCTTCACACGGCATCGACGCAATGAATTATGCATGAGAATTAACTTTGACGGCAGATAAGCGGCCGAAAGATTTATTTGCCGATATGATGTGTAGAAAACAATCCAACTTGTTTCCCTCTTTCTGAATTATGGCTGTTGTTTTATTGCGAGCACGTCAAACGGTAAAGTTTGCGACGACACCTTATAGTTCTTTACTGTTGCCGTCGTTCATACATTTATGATCGACTTGTTTCTTTTTCTATATATTTGTTCTAAAACTCTATTCAATTAATATAATTCCGAATTCGCTAATATTATATTCATATTCTATATTTATTACCCCAAAATGTGACAGCAACACAAATCGGTATTGTGGCTGTGCAGCCTTTTATCAGAGTTACGCACGCTCTTAGGTACAGGACCTTCCCGGAAATTTAACTTCGTTAAGAATGAAATATGTCCCGTCGTTATTCCACGGCTTGTTGCGCGAATACTTACATTTCGAGCTTTCCACCTCTAGTTTTCTCATCAGAACCGACGGAAATAATTTCAACCGAGACTGAATTATGACAAAACTCCGACGGACATTGCCGCATCCGTAATGAGAATGAAGTCGAGATATGTCCGTAATTTATTATCACATGTTAGTTCGGACCACGATTGCCTCGCTTCGTGGCACCGCTCCGTGTGCAGAATCGACTGTTTTTGCCACAAATAAGATAGTTGCTATAGTGTTACTGCATTTATTAGCGTTCCGCAGCTATAAACCGGGTATTCAAGATCGTTATTAAAATACTAACAATGTAGAGTAAGGGAGTGATAAACCGAGCGAGTACAAAGTGAAATAGTAGGTAGGGGGTGGTACAAGGAAGTATTTAATTAAATCTAGCGGCAGGGGCTTCGGGCCGCTTTACATCACCGCGCTAATCACAGGTAGGCGGTAGGCCGTCGACACGTTCGCCTATTTGAATACCAGAACGTTATTTTGTAACTGCCAGAAAACTCATTAACCTCTACTAAATTATCTAGGCTTTTTACAACTTCCTCTAAAGCATGGGTTAATATAATAGCACACGAAAAACCGTTTTAACTATTAATGTGGGTGTTGAGATGTTACAAGTTATCTCAATTCTTTAACAAGATTCAGTTGATACCTACCTATAAAAAATATTTTTAGAATAATACATATCTAAAAGTTTTACCTAATTAATACTGCAAATAAAACCTTTAAAGCCAAATACCATAAATTGACAAAATTTTTGGCATTTTTGACTTTATATCACAGAATACTATGCTTTATATTGTCCAAAAAAATAACAATTTTTATATAACCTATAAAATGGAACATAATATTATTAATACCCTTAAAAATGGCGAGCGGGTATCAAGCACCTACGCGGAGGCCTATTTTGACGATGAGCATTGTGATTACAAAGAACCTTCTCAAACTGCAATAACAGACACTTCACCAAAACTTAACTCTGATGATGAGAAAGAAGGGTGTCTCTGGGTGTCTCCGAGCGACTTACTGATTGGTATTGTTGAGTCAACACCACCTTTTACATCAAAAATAACTCGTGGTATAACTCATGAAGGTATTCTTGGTATCGGTAACGAGATATTACAAAACGAACGGGCGTTGTTTTTAAATAATCTTACTGAATTGGTTCATGAAAACGACGCCGCATGGAACCACATCTTGCAACATGAAACAGCTGCAGTCACAAAAAAAGTTAAAGAGGTATACGCAAAAATATTCCAAGAAAAGACTAGAATCATGAACGAAGAAATATCTGCATTCTATGAGAAATCACTTCACGACTTAGAAGACCATTTGAGATCTCAAGTTCAAAAAGTTTTGAACAGCACTCACGGCAGTATAGTTTGTAAATTGAACACTGAAATAAAAGATAAATTGAAGAAAGAAAAAGACATATTAGAGAATGTACTGCAGAATAGATACGACTCAGAAGTAAGTAAAGTGAAGAGGTATTATAAGCTTTTACTGGATAATGAACTAAACCGAAATAGGTCCTGCGTCCACAGAGCTTTAATAGAGAGAAATGACGCACTTAAAGCATTTTATAGACAAATTGAGGCGGAAAATATTACAAGTACGATGTACATATTATGTACAGAGAGAAAAAAATGCAGGATAAAACAGTTTATAGTAAATAACTACCAAAACCTGGAACTAAAAGAGAAATACCAAAAAATTAAAGAAAGACAGAATATTATTAATTTTTATAAAGAAAGGGAAATACACATTTCGCAAATTAATAGAGAATGGGAAGAAAAGATAAAAAAGGTATTACAGTTGTTTTTAAAATTCATCAGTTTCAGCCTTAAGCTTTTACCAGAACAGGCTACATTTTTACTTGATTTCGAAAAAATGGTAGTCTTACAATTAAACGAAATTCAGAAAATGCCCGAAAAGCCATCACCCGTTCTCTTCGATTATGAAACTTTTAAGAACATATTCCATTTCGAGACAAAAGAGGAACAACAAGATGATTGTACAAAAGAACCGTTTGTTATAGAAGGCGATCTATCTGTAACTCCACCACCAAAGTATGGTAGTAGAGAAACCATACCGGATGATGTCGCTTTGCCTACAGTAAGACTTGATAGGCAGTTTGTGTATGCCAAATGTCATAAATATGAAGATATCAAGGCAGTACTTGAAGCGATGCGCTGTAAATGTTCAGACTTGCCGAAAACTACAGCTGTTTCACCACAGAAGTCTGAGGAATTAGTAAAAGAACCGAGTGTATCTACTATAAGTAGCGATTCTTCATTTGAGCCGGTGCTCTTAGAAGACATTCACCGTCTCGACGATTGTCCTGCTATCAACTGTCGAGATTGGCTCAAGCAATGTAAATTCCCTCAATTAGAAGCCTATTTGGATTTTGATGATGCAAAATTCGAAACAGTCAAAATTATTTTAGGAAAGTCTCCCACAAGTCCCATAAGTTCACCTGTGTTTCTTGATCCAAAAGATATGGCGCGCAAAGATTTACCATTTTCAGTAACTAAGGAACCGTACCACACCGTTGCTACACAGTATTCTAGTCAAGAAGACTTACAAGAACTAGATCATGAATGCACTTGTATTGACGACTACATACAAGTGAAAGGTAGAGATTCTCCTTATAGAGTAGAACAGAGTCCAAGCAAAATTCTTCTTGAAGCATTAAACAAACGCAAAACTTCATTGCGACGTCTGTTCCAGGGAAATCCTGATTTGATGAAGATGTTTACTGATGAATCTTTTGATTTTCAATACTAGATTTTACAAAATTTATTTGGAAATAATCAATGTTTTATTTTTATTTCATACTATTAAACACATAAACATACATTCACGCCTTTTTCCCGAAGGGGTAGGCAGAGGTGTACCCAGGACTCCCACAGTAGACACACCCACATTTCGCCAGTATGTTATTGGTCCCATGCCCAATAGGGGGCGAGCCTATTGCCATCTACCGGGCACAGTTCCAGACTCCAGGCAGTTATTGAGATAATTCCTAATGGAAAAATCCAATATTTAACACTGCCTGACCTGGGAATCGAACTCGGGACCTCTTGATTGGCAGTCGAGCATGCGCCCTCTACGCCACTGAGGCAAATACATACATAAAAAAAAAACAAATACACACAAAAGTTCATACTATTATATCTAATTAAATACCTATTCGTACTTATGAAATACGTACGTGTATTTATTGAACTTTCATAATCTAATTTAAATATAGCCTACTGTTAAAAAACCTACATCTCTTTTTTTATTGTACTTATTCAAAGTTCATATTTCAAAATTGTAAATTTCAAATGATAAAAATCAGTCGGTTACGTGTTAAAACTTACATTATACACAGCGTATCATTTACTAAATACGAAGTTATTTATATAAAAAAAATAAACAAATTTCTGGTGGCCAAAAGTATTCCTCGTATTATGTATACAGCACATAAAATGTTTTGCGTATTTGCATTTCGTACGCTCGGGATCAAATAAATGAATGTATCGAGCGTAAACATCACAATCATATAAACAACAGCGTTAGGTAGGAGTAATGTCAGCGTGCTCGGGATATTGGGCTTTAAGGTAAATTTACACCGTGCTAACAACTTAACTTATTAAGTCGTCACCTCTTCGAGCTTGTAATTGTGGGACTCGGCTTGTAACATTTCAACGTGTCTGATATTTGCTTGTATTACGAACCATTGTACTGTATGTATCATTACCACTGGCATTAGAGACTTATGAAGTATCTACCAAGCAACTCTACATCGTCAAAATGACATAGTTATTTACAACAAAACAGTCAACAAAGCTTGATTAAACTTAATCCAATTTTATTTCTATTTTTTACAAAACTTACTTGAGGTAATTTACCTTCTATAAGCGCACTATTATATTATACTAGCTGTGCCCTGCGGTTTTACCTGCATAATCTTCTCCCGTGGAAATATCGGGCTAAAAGTGTGTCCAAGGGTATAAACTATCCATCCGCCGGTTGTTTACCGTGATACCGTTTTTTGTATCGTTACTTCTCGAGGCACGTGCAATTTGCTCAGTGTGAAGTTTGCACAGTGCAATATAATGAACAACAAAGATAGAAAGACGTGTCTAAGACTTCAGTGCGATCGAGACAACATTATGAGTCGCTCGCACGACCTAACTTCACTAAAGTACGTGGACCTAATAGGGCCTAATTTGAGCTTTCCATTTTCGAGAAGCCAATACCTCATCTCCCCTTTTCTTTAAATCAATGTTTAAGATACATGTTCCGTACGGGGATGGATGAATAATAATCTGACTCCAATTGATTAAAATAAACTGTATTGAGCTTTTTACAATGGATGCCGCGGCCGGTTATAATGAATGTGATGATGCGTGTGCGCTTGTCGGCGATCCGTGAGCAAGTGGTAGTGGCGGGCGTCCCTCCCCGTCCCGCGCCTCACCAGAGGCACTAGTGATGTGCCGCAACATCCTCCGGGGCCTTGGAAGCTCCTGCTTCCAAAGTGAGAGCTGCTGCAGGCTTCAGCAAGGGGCAGAAGTGGCTAACACCTCGGCGGTAGGTGTCAGAGGTAGCTCCTCTCGAGCTATGCTCCATCCATGCCTGAGAACAGACTAATTATGCGCCCTAACTTCCATTGCATGGGTGGGGCGTATCGTCTATTAAATAGTACAAGGTCTCCAGGCTGTGTAGGTAGGCTGGGATCCATTATTTTGTCGTTGCTGGAGATCTGATATATTCCAGCTGCCGAAGAAGAAGAAGTGATCTGCATTGTTGAAGCCGGTCTGCTCCAAGTTCTGTGACGGTATAGACGTCAATGGTCTTCCTACTGGAAAGTGCCCTGGGGTTATGGGATAAAGGTGATTAAGATAATAAAGACAAGTAAAGGCGGACCATTCAGGATTGCCTTGATCTGACTGAACAGAGTTGCCAGCGCCTTAAACGTTAAATGCATCTGCCCTAGAATGCGTCTAAGATGATGATTGGCTGATCGAACACATGCTTCGACATGTCCACCAAGTGTGGGAAATAAGCTGGCTGGAACTGTAATTGAACATCCTCTCCGGAAGAAAACTCTTTCATTTCATCAGCTCTATAAGTTAAAAGATCTATAATTCCCTTGTGGCTCCAACGACTGTTGTCACAAAAGAATTCTATGGGATTTTCTGCGAGAGATACAACGGCTAAGATGAAAGCATTCTTTGAAAGCTGCTTCAAAGTGCAGACATTTGTGCCTAACACAACCAACTAAAGATGACATTTCGTTATATTAACATTCGACGATGATACACATATGACGATGATACATTCGACAAACGAAGAACTCTAGAGACATATATAACACAAGTTATCGAAAGAAAGAGCGAATTCGTCAGGCTGTAAAATACCTACTCTCTTATAATATTGATATTTCTACAATTATTGTAAATGAAACGAAGCAAATAAGGGAATGAATTTAAATTGGAATATCGATTATTATCAATTAATATATTTTAACTATTTTCATCATCATTATCATGTTTTGTCAATATTATGGATTAAAATTTCTGGTAATTTATTAATTAATTTTATTATTATTAAAGGACGGCCATAGATATTCATAGCTATTCACGAGCAAGAAGGATTTTAGGACCAGTCCACCAAATATCTCAATTATTATTATTTATGAGGTCCACGTCACATAAAGCTAGGTCAGCTGGGTTGAGGTGAGTGGGAACATGATGCCATTACAATACACCATGCGAGTACACATCACAGGGCGCGTTCCACGACGTCCGCGAACTGCGGGCCCAAATCACATGACACAAACGTATAATCCGAACGTATAATAGTAGTCTTACTGTGACGTCACCTCGTCTAATTGATAGATTTTGTATAAAAGTTCAATGTACTACTACTTAACTAGGTTCCTTACATAGGACATGCCTAGGAACTGACATACTGATAACATTATCATCATGATCCCCCTCAACCTCACTTTCTGCCGTAGTTATAATTGCGTGTGTTTCTGATGTGCTTACAGCCTGAGAACGCTCTTTATGCAAAAGAGAATTATGACGCTCTTTACAAGAAGAACAAGGACCCAACCTGCATTGACGAGAAGAGTGACCTTTGCGCAGACAGTTGAGGCATAACTTCAACCGCAACACGTGGGCGATTCGCTCGTCAACGGGCATGCCCAAGAAGGAGGAGCAGTCGTACAGGCGATGGCTGCCGTTGCAGAGGACACACGACACAGAAGACGGTGCAGATGAGGCTGATACTGCAAAGGATTTCATGTTAGACCTTTCAGATTTATGGAAAGAAGACGAGTGTGGTTCGACTTTATTATGGCTGTGTTGTTCGGGCTTATTATGATGAATGGATTCTAGAACATCCGAACGACTTTTCAAGAACTGGAAGAAATCATTTAAAGAAGGACTAGCACTGAGGATATTTTTATGTTCTTCCCATTTGATGCTGGTGAAGCTATCAAGTTTTGCTGCGACCAAATAAATAATTAACGTATCCCATGATTCGGTTTTTTCACCCAGCGTATTTAATGCGCGTAAATTCTTAGAAACATGATCAATGATGAATCGTATGCCCTTGGCAGAATTACGCTGTACTGGCTGGATGTTAAACAAAGAATGCAAATGGTTACTGATAAGCTGCTTAACATTGTTGTATCTCTCACAGAGGAGACCCCAAGCTTCCCTATAGTTATCAGAGCTAACCTCCAAATTGCTGATGACGCGAGAAGCTTCTCCTTCAAGATAAGAGTTCAGGTAATAGAATTTATGTATTGGTTCAATTCTGTCATTATTATGGATAAGTGCAGTAAATGTGTCCCGAAATTCGAGCCATTTAAAATAAGTTCCATCAAAGTTTGCAATTTTTATGGTCGGCAATTTAAAGCCCATAGCACTATAATTATTGTGTTTACATGAATTGTGACAAGCTGAGTCACCACTTTCCGATTTGTTAGTGTTAAATTTATTTTCATGCTTTTCCAAAAAACACTGAGTTTGTGCAATTAATGAAGAAATGTCGGATTCGATACTTTCCCTAATATCTAATTCACTATCTAAATTGTATTGATTCAATGATTCTATTTCAGACTGTAATTCTTCAAAGTGTGTAAACATTTCACGAAATCTCTCAAATCGCTGGTTGACTGTATAGTACTCAGTTCTCGAAACAGATTCAGCATTAATGAATGAAGATAAAAAAGTTCTATACCTAGTAATGCGACCTTTTATGGAACTTCGTTTTGCATTTAAATCCTTTAAATCGAGATTAACATTTGTTTGAGGAATATTTAACGTTAAAGCACTTTCTGAAGGCGATTTAGAGACTTGTTCACCACTTTTAGACATATTGATTATTAAAAACTACAGTAACTGAACCAAAAACAAATAAAATGTTACAGTTAAATAATAAAGTAATAAAACGATACGTAATTAAGCCAGTTTACGCCCCAACACCTGGTAGGTACTCGATCGGCGGCCGCCGGTGCTGATAAGGATCAGCTGATGCACCCGAGAACAATAGCGAGCGGCGAGCGGCTCGTCAGCGAAGCTTGGACCCTGGAATGCACGGGGCAAAACTTTAAGAAGCGGATAAAAACTGGAGTAAATCGATGGGAAAGCTATCTCGAATGCTAAAATGAATGATACAATGCTTTAAATTTAATTATTATAGGTAGATATTCAAAGTAAAACAGAAGAATGACTTGCGCGTATAATAGTTGGCAGTTGAAATTCAAAATGGCTTGCACTTCAACGGAAATTTTACAAGCGACAGAAAGATTGGAAGAATGAAATAAATTGTGCAATAAAACAGATGAATTAGCGCCTTTTGATTATAATAGCGTATTTTGTATGATTTATAAGTATGTAGGTATGTCAATGGGCTGCGCGGCAATGGCGTGAATAGTTGCAAATAAACGAAAAAAGAAGCAGTGGCAATGCTATTCAGGCAAACAAAGCTGGAAGAAATCACTGTGGGAAGATTTGAAAAGGATAGATAGGTGTATAACGGGCACTTTCCTGGCTAAGCTGTAGCTGCGGCGCGGCGTTACGTCGACTGACCGGCTGGCTTCAAGCTGGATAATTCACCGTCGTATTTCTTGTATCTTGCCTCTTGTTTGCTGGAAATCTTCGACCGAGGACCGTTGCGTAAAATTCCAACAAACGGTCGTAGCAAATTCAAACGGTCGCGTCGCTCGCTCGAACGGTTTGAACTGTAACGTAGATATTTCTTCCTTCCAGTGTATTTTCTTCGTAGCTGGATCACGTCGGTGGTCACCAATGTTCCGTACGGGGATGGATGAATAATAATCTGACTCCAATTGATTAAAATAAACTGTATTGAGCTTTTTACAATGGATGCCGCGGCCGGTTATAATGAATGTGATGATGCGTGTGCGCTTGTCGGCGATCCGTGAGCAAGTGGTAGTGGCGGGCGTCCCTCCCCGTCCCGCGCCTCACCAGAGGCACTAGTGATGTGCCGCAACATACATAACTTTGGTATTTTTATAGGATTGTAATACATTCCTAATTTCCTGGTGGTGTATTCTCCTAGGTGAATGATTTTTAAACAAAGAGATATCATAATATACCATTGCAGTTTTGACTATATTAATGAAGTGCGTTATGTGAGTGAAAAGAAACCAGCTTCGCTTATAAAGGTGTTGTTACCTCTTAATCTCGTTAATTTAGTGGTAACGAAGTAAAATCGACTTTACAACTCCCATGAAGATAACAGTTTTAAAGAAGAAGAGAATTGGAGTGGAGTATTCATTCGTTTGTCTGATGATAAAGGACGAAGTCACAAAGTTATCAGCCAGTACAATGAATTAACAAACACAAAAGAAACTTAGGTAGATTGCCCACTTGAATTTTATAGCTAAAATGATAATTTTCATGATGACAGGTTTGGAAATTGATTACAAGAAAAAAGACTGAAATATTTTGTGTCATCTTAGAAAAAATATAGATAATTTCTTCTAGAGTTATAATAGGTAGGCCTCTTTTGCAGGGTGCCGCCTGGGGAAGTACCACACCTTAGCCAGTTATTCATCCGCCAAGCAGTAATGTGCAAACATTACTGTGTTCCGGTATGAAGCGCAATGTTGTCAGCGAAATTGCAGGGTATGACGAGTTTTAACAAATGGCAGGTGGCACTGCGTCTGATATGGGCAATCATGATGCTTACCATCAGGCACCTGATTTGTTCGTCTTGTCTCACAACATCATAAAAAAGGTTACCATTATGATGTAGACAAGCAATAAGAAAGGAATTCTCGATGACTGCGTCGGTGGCGCAGTGGGCGCAAGCTCGACTGCCGATCATGAGGTCCCGGGTTCGATCCCCAGGTCAGCAAAGTGTTAAATATTGGATTTTTGCTTTAGTAATTATTTAAATAACTGCCTGGAGTCTGGAACTGTGCCCAGTAGATGGCAATAAGCTCGCCACCTAACATGGGCCCAATAACATACTGGCGAAATCTGGGTGTACCTACTATGGGAATGAATTCTGGGTACACCTCTGCCTACCCCTTCGGGAAAAAGGGCGTGATTGTATATTATGTTGTCGATATTCTCACGGAAACGGTAACTACGCGGATAAAACCGCGAGGCACATCTATTATAATATTTAATGAAGGTTCAAAAGTTTAAAATACTCTACACGTTTTACAAGCAAGGCGAACTTAAACAATATTATGCTAACTCGACGTTTCACCATTTCATAATATTGTGCTAAGTGCCAGTTTCCGTGATATCTGACATAACTGCACTCTCTGAATAAACTTGGTAACTCACTACGCGCAGAGTTCATTCATCTTTTGATTCTGTTTCGCATTAAATATAATGCGAAACAGAATCAAAAAAATGTTTTATTAAACATGATATTTCAAGTTTCATGTTTCAACCTTACTTTGTTTGACAAAGTTTTGGTAAGTGGTTTAATTAATACGTACTATATTCAATGTTAAGAGCGTATTGTCATGCTGACTCAACTTCACTACGAGTATAAAATCGCATTAATTTGTATAATAATTTGTTCAACACGCCTTTTTCCGAAGGTGTTTTCATAAAAAAGCAATCTTATAGTATGATCAATCATACTATAAGATCTTATAGTATGAGCAATCTTATTTATGATTCATTATTGTTGGCAAGGCCTTATATATACTACTAAATTATGTTCTCGCTTTAATTTAATTAATGTTTAAATTACACTACTATTATACTACTATTACATGGGACCAATAACATACTGGCGAAATGTGGGTGTATCTACTATGGGACCGAGTCCTGGGTACACCTCTGCCTACCCCTTCGGGAAAAAGGCGTGAATGTATGTAATGTTTAAATTAACTTGCATGCTGTTTGCACCTGTAAATATAATGACACTTAGCATCTACAAATTATGAATGTTTTAAACTTAAGCCACGGTGTGCATTGTGTTGGTGTTCTAATAATAAATAAATAAATAAATCTACAAAAAAGCGTATCATTATACGAGCATATTAATATTGCAGCATATTTTATGATCCAGTCGAATGTTTAGATAATTTTGAAGAACAGATGTATAAGAAAATACATATATCAGTGCACGCGACTGTACCAACAACCTTAATAGTTCATGTATTGATCAAACACGATAGTGCTGCGTTACTCATTCAAACGTTCGAAATCGTTGCTCTGTTATCTGTTAAACAAGTATTTGTTACAACGTAATTTATTTATTTACACGTATTAACAAAAGAAAAGGTAAGGTTTTGTGAACATTTTGTGTTAATGTTTTTATTTACTGTTGCACAAACAATTTAGATTACTATAAGAATTTTAAGTGTTTTATTTGGTTAGCATTTTTCTGTGTTATCAATAACGTATTCTTTGTTCTTGTTAAAATTAAGTTTGCACAATCCCAGTGTTATAGGTAACTAGTTATGCCCTACGGTTTCACCCGCATAGTTTTCGTTCCCGTGGGAATATAAGAAATACCCACCTGTGCCATTCTAGGATCTAAACAATCTACGTACCGAATTTCAGCCCAATCGGTTCAGTAGTTTTGGCGTGAAATAGTATCAAACATCCATCCATACAAACTTTCACTTTTATAATATTAAGTAGGATTGTATTTGTGTGTGTGTTTGTAAGGTACGTTGTGATATCAAAGCTACTGAACCGATTCAAATGTTTAGTATGTTTGGTATTATAGAGTTCTTTTCAGGTATCGTAAATATCTTAGTTCTTGCTATAGAAACCAAATAAAACTCAATAACGAGTTGGAAATCATAATATCGTAAAAAACATTGCACCAAACTATAGGTCTACCAATAATTTTGTGAACACCTTAAAAAAGTAAAAAAGAATATTTTTCAAAATTTATTAATGTTATTATTTTCTATAAACAACCCTTTTTAGTTTACTATGATAGGGTTAAATGAACAAAGTATCATAAACTACGTTTAATTATTTCCCGGGTGTAAAAGTTATAAGTTTATAAACTAATTTTTTACAGAATTAGTGGTCGACATATAATATATAATACATATTATATAATTATATAATTATTATATTGACATACATTCACGCCTTTTTCCCTAAGGGGTAGGAAGAGGTGTACCCAGGACTCAGTCCCATAGTGGATACACCCACATTTCGCCAGTATGTTATTGGTCCCATGTAATAGGGGGCGAGCCTATTGCCATCTACCGGGCACAGTTCCAGACTCCAGGCAGCTATTGAGATAATTCCTATTGGAAAAATTCAATATTTAACACTTGCCTGACCTGGGGATCGAACCCGGGACCTCTTGATTGGCTGTCGAGCATGCGCCCTCTACGCCACCGAGGCATTATATAATATGTTATATATATTATATAACATGTTATTATGTCATTATATAATATGTTATATATACATACATTCACGCCTTTTTCCCGAAGGGGTAGGCAGAGGTGTACCCAGAACTCAGTCCCATAGTAGATACACCCACATTTCGCCAGTATGTTATTGGTCCCATGTAATAGGGGGCGAGCCTATTGCCATATACCGGGCACAGTTCCAGACTCCAGGCAGCTATTGAGATAATTCCTAATGGAAAAATCCAATATTTAGCACTATGCCTGACCTGGGGATCGAACCCGGGACCTCTTGATTGGCAGTCGAGCATGCGCCCACTACGCCACCGAGGCAGTCACATGTTATATATATTATATAAATATAGTATATACGACGTTACAAGAAGGTGTACCCACTATAATAATATTATAGAGGGAGAGAACTTTCAAGAGAAAGAATTTCGAAATTAGTAAAAAGAAATCTACTTTATATAGGTACACAAAATGGTCAACAAATGGGTTTCGGAAGAGTTATTAATGAACAACTTTTATGATGTATATATAATAAATTATGTGTTTGTTTTTGAAACGTCAGTTATAGATAATATGTATCTCGATAAAGTACGTTAAAAATTATTCAATTCAAAATAATCTATAGGTGCTGCTAGTACAAGAATATTACAATTTCGTATTATTCTGTAACCCACAGCTAAACTACATTAGCACCTGTGCTTGGAACTCAAATTTTCATTAAATCTACGTGGCTTCGTCATTTGACGTAGTAAATAAAATAAACATGGGGGACAGTGAAACACCTAACAATGAAGACTCAAAGAAACCGCGTAAGATAATGAAAGTCAAACCGTCATTATACGATCTCTCGGAAGCGGTACACGAGAACAAAAAATATTGGAACAAAGTTTTCGCTGCCATGGATCCTTCTGGTGACATTGTAAGTTTATTAGGGTTTAAATTAAGTTTCTTTGTAATACATTTGTACTATCTGATATAAACCCAGTGATGGTGTAGCATCACGCCTTTTCCCTGAAGAGTTAAAGAAGTGTGCCCACCATTCACACAGCCACATTTTGCCAGTTATGGTATTTATGTCTCACTAGTTGTGCCCCGTGGTTTCATCAATATCGGGACAAAGAGTACCCAATTTGTCATTCCAGGTCATTCAGCTCAATTGGTTTAGTAGTTTTGACGTGAAAACGAAACAAACATACACGCAGAAAAACAGCGCTAGCACTGTTTTTTGTTGCCAGCTAGATGGCGCTGGAGTCGAGTTAGAAGTCGCTAGCGTTTTGTTTACCTGATACAAACGTAACTTTGTACCGATATTTGGATTTGTAATATTAATAGGAATGTCGATATCGATGGACGTTTCCTCTGCATAAATAATCATGCCAAACTACAGAACAGATAGAGTTGATACATTTTAATTAGCTTGTATAGGTTTAGAATTTATTAAAATAACGTACATAATTGACGGCTTCGTTGGCACAGACGGTAGTAACTCTGCTTTCTGTGCCGCAGGGCAATAGGGAATCATTTTTCACTCATTTTTTTGTGGGTGGCTCTTAATTTGGCCTTTATGTGCGCCAGAATATATTTGGTTAATGAAAATCTTATTTCACTGCCTCGTTGGCTCAGATGGTAGTAACTCTGCTTTCTGTGCCGCAGGCCCCCGGTTTGATCCCCGGCCAGATCAAACATTTGTGTGCATGAACATGTCTGTTTGATCTGGGTCTGGGTGTTATAAGCTTATATAAGTATGTAATATCAGTTATCTGGTTACCATAGTACAGGCTTCTAGCCTAGTTTGGGACCAGATGACCGTGTGTGGAAGTTGTCCCATATAAAAAAAATATATATATGTAAAGAATAAGAATAACACTTATCAGTGCTGCACAGGAAACCCTATTATTAAACGAGTAGTTACCTAAATATCAAAAAATGTATTTCGCTCTTTACATTTTAAGCTAGAAGAAAGCAAACGCATAGCTGAAGTTCTTCCAGAAGATTTGTATAGAAAGGTTTGCAATACTTTGGAGATCCCACTTGTATCTTGGCATGAAGAAGACAAAAGCAAAAATAAGGGTATCAATTGTATTTTCTTTAAATGTTTTCTATGAGGTAGAGTTTAATTCATATAACATGACTCTCCACAAAAAGTGGAACTAAATATGCTAAGGAACTGTCTCATCTCAGCATTCAGCACGTTTGCAGTTTGCATAGCTTTGCGCTATGTGTCTGGGTGTCAAGTTTTATGAGACGGACTCTAGTGGTTTGTTAACCTACGTATTTTACGCTCAATAATGCACTATAATTTAAGTACAAGTTTTTAATTAATTAAGCCTGAAAAAAGTTAATATATTTATTGTAATAGTCAATGTTTAAGGTCTTTCGACGCGTCGCTTGATAAAAGAACCAATGATATCCCATAGAAAATATATCCGTATAGACAGAGATATGGATTCGGATACAGACGTTGAGTTTGTCGCAAGGTTTGTTAATTTTACCTACTTATCTTCTCTTTCTCTATATATAAAAATCAAAGTCCTTATCGACTCACACTCACCTCATCAACGCCCAGCCTTATCAGTTGGACTTAGAGAGCACATATTGGATCCATTGCACATGGATTACCATTGTGACGTAAAGATGTATATGTAGATGTAGATGTAGACTTTTATTGATAAAAAATAATTTTACATGTCAATGATCTTAACGAGTAAACGAGGAATAAAAAAATAATTCCCAATATCCCCAAGGAAACGGTGACGGTGACTACGCGGGTTAAACCGCGGGGCACAGCTAGTATTATTTATTAAGGAAAATAACAATTTCACTGTTTCACTGCATCAACCGTCGAATTTTTTTTTTTCTAATTTTGCAATTCTTTCTTCTGGAAGTTGTTCAGACATTTTTTTTTTTTTTTTTTTTTTTTTTTTATGATAGTAAGTGACAAGACGAGCTCATCAGATGCCTGATGGTAAGCATCATGATTGCCCATATCAGACACAGTGCCACCCAGTATTTTAAAATTCAAAATTCTGCGCGGCACTGTACTGCGCCTATCACCCTGAGATATGAGTTGTTGAATCTCATCATGCCCAGTAATTTCGCTGGTAACACACTGCCATCACTAACATCTGCCTTATCCATGAGTTTAATATACACAATCGGTTAAGTAGTTCTGACGTGGATGAGTAACAAACATTCATCCGTCCATCGATCCATCCATCCTCACAAACTTTCGCATTTATAATATTTTTTCAGTGACGACGAAGATCAAGCTAAACAAACTCCAAACATTCACCAAGAGTTTTTGAGTAAACCAGAGCGGGAACAAGTCACTTGGGCTACACGATATCTGCAGCCAGAGAGAGAAGATGAGAAAAGCCTCATCAAGAAAGCCGATGATTTGACTGACAAGGTATTACTCATCATCTCAATTCAATTCTTATTTTGTGGCTTGTGAAAGTACTCATCATCTCAGTCAACATACTCATTAAGATTGGCAGGCGAGTTTGCAAGCGCAGTTTGATAGTTTTTACGCAGAGAACGCTACGGAATTTTGAATTTAAATTATGAAATTTAATTTGTATTTGAATATGATTTGAATTTGACTTTTGAATTTGAATTTTATTATTTGAATTTGATTTTTTTATTTGAATTTTGAGTTTTGAGTTTTAAATTTAGAATTTAAATTTAGAATTTAGAATTTAGAATTTGAATTTGAATTTTAAATTTGAATTTGAAATATGAGTTTTGAATTTAAATTTGAATATTGAACTTTGAATTTAAAATTTTTAATTTTTTGACTTAACATCGATCACTTGCGATACCCTCGGGTCACAACACACTCGCCCACGCGCCACTTATGCTTCATATCCTCTTTCGAGCACAAGGCTCTCGCGACTCTATTCTTGCCGGCCAGTTAAGGCAAGCCGAATGATGAAGAAGATGAAGAACATAACCCTCCCCCAGGAGCACTCAGGTCCGTGGGGTCGCTTCTTCCCAACAGCTCGCCATGAGCTGTCCTGCGTACTTTATTGCGTATATTATTATTATTTTATTTTCAGATTGCCCAAGAATTTTGTCAATATATGAAAGAGTTGGGAGGCAATCAGCAATCGAATCTCTTTAATCCAAGAGCAATAAAAGAACTTTTTCAAGTAAGTTAAATTTGAAATGTTATGAACTTTTCCATTAATATTATCAACTTTTCTTGCTACACCAGAAAAAGCACTGGTTTATCCACACCGAAAAACTTACATTATGAAAGTGACTTTCAAACAACTTTGCAAGATGATACAACAAATATGCAGTGTTAATGCACCGCACCGCGTTAGTGTAATGATTTAAGTTTGTTTTTATAGGCTTTGAATATCTAATATCCCTATAAATTTCCCGTTTTCAGATTGAATTCGACACCCATGTTTCCCGCAGTCTGCGAGTCATTTCGAAGGAATTGCCTTCTATCGAAGAAAGAGTGGCTATCGTCACTGGTAATCCTGAGGTCTGATTTTTATATATACCACAGATGACTATTTCATGTTATTATATAATCTTATAGTTCGACACAAAAGAGTAGAAAATAATGGGGGGCCACTGTCTCTTACTAGAGTAAAAACAATTTAATCAACGCATACACTTTAAATTAGTTCCGTTTCTACTCTTTTGTGTCGAGCTATACCCATTAAACAGTAAAATTGATGCGCAGAGCTATAGCTGAATATGTACGTAGATCCATCAATTTAAACAGACATATTTAAAAACGTTTATTAATAAATTAATAATAAAGGGGATGCCATGCCCGATGATGAAAAATTGACATCTATTGTTATTATTCAGAAATCGCGTTACGAAGCTTTGGAACGTGAAATCACAAAGGATATAAAAGCGGAGGAAAAACCAGATAATTTCAAGGCTTTCAATCAAAGTCTTCCGTTGCACGAGCAGTACCGCGCTCCTTGCAACAATACAAGGAAGCTATGGAGATCTGCTCGACACGTGCCGAGAGATCTGGTCACTTTGAAGACTGTGTGGGAGGGCATCACCAATCTCAGGTTACATCGTCTTTATTTTGTTCTATTCACATTTCAAAAGCTTCAAAGCCTGTCGTTGAACGATGGGAGGTACAGGAATTTGTTTTTTTTAATTAAGCTCCATACACCGGTCAGTACAGGACTCACCTCATGTGTGAAGTTCGAAGAAAGCTGCAATGAGCGAACAGTGTAGGTGTAGTATGTCAGAAAAAAGAAGCGGGTTGAGATATTATTGGGCATACAGGACTAAAACAACTTATAATGTTCAATAGACGTTTTAGCTTTGTAAGTTTCTTGTAGAGGTATCTTTTCACGACGCTCGGTAAATGTATTACTTATAAGCTTAAATTTGATTTTGACTTAGAGACGAGCGCGCAGTGAAGTATTGAGTAGGATTTTACGTAGCTGCTTTTGACAAAAGTACTATTATTATAAGCCGTGTCACCGCACATCTCTTGAAAGCTGTTTTTCCATTCACTTTCACAAAAGTGAGTAAGTAGTGAGTAAATAAACATTCAACTATATTGGGTTCCGTACCTCAGGATACAGGAGCAAAGGAACACTTATAGGATCACTTTGTTGTCTGTCTGTCCGTCCGGAACGCGTGGAGGTATCAAGTTGAAATTGATATCAACTACTCAGATCTGCGGTCCCTTATGGCTGTAAAAAAACATACTTCAAAGTTACGCAATCAAAGTTATGGCCAAACCATATCTCGCTCTTTTTAACAATTTTTTTATTTTTTTTATGATATTGAGTGACAAAACGAGCAAATCAGGTGCCTGATGGTAAGCATCATGATTGCCCATATCAGACGCAGTGCCACCCAGTGTTTTACTGGCAGCGCAGCACTGCACTGCGCCTGTCACCCTGAGATATGAGTTGTTGAATCTCATCATGCCCAGTAATTTCGCTGGTAACATTGCCCTTCATACCGGAACACAGTAATGTTTGCACATTACTGCTTGGCGGATGAATAACTGGCAAAGGTGTGGTACTTCCCCAGACGGCCTCCTGCAAAAGAGGCCTACCACTACAGAATTATATTGCAGCCCATGTTTCACCGTAAACTCCTCACAACTACCCAGTAACCCTCTCAGTACACCAATATATGGAGCCAGCAGGACCATGTCTTCATAGTATAGCTTATTTTATTGACACATGCTACATGTGCATGTAGCATCAATGTGGCACCCGACTGGTTGCCTGCTGAGTCCATCTATCAGCTTATCCACATAAAGGTTAAAGAGGCGGGGGAGGACACTCCTTGTTTCACACCACACTGCAGTCCGTAGGTATCGGAAAGAGTCCCAGACCATTTTACAGAGTTAGACTGGTTGCAGTACTAATACTTAAAAATATCACATACTTCCTCCCGGCACATAGTATCGCGGAGCTATCGCTACAGCACATCATAACATACCGTATCGAATGCACGAGAAAGGTCTAGAAAACAAACATAGACCGGCGTCTTTCTATCCATATAGTAAATCTACTAGTATAAACCTCTGCACTAAGATTCCCTGTGTCGCAGGCGGCATGGACACAGACAGAGTTTTGTACACGCGCAAGAGAACGCACCTCACGCATAGTGAGGTGCGTTCCGAGCTCACTAGTCCATTGAAATGTTACATTTTTTAGGCCTTACCTTGCGTTTTTTAGAGGACGCAATTTTATTTATTTGATATGTAGGGGGGGTCAGTGTAAAGCTAAAAACAAGTTTGTGGGGTCGCAACCCTTGTCCCACGGCCGCCATCTTGAAAATAGGGGTTGAAATGGTTTTTACGGTATATCTCTTAAACTATTTATTTATTATTATTAACATTTTTTGTTGTAAATTAAATTCTCTACAACTTTGGTTCAGTAACTTTTTGTCGTAGAACTATAAATAAAAAAGTTATAAGCGAAAATCTTCAGAAATTAATTATTGACTCTTTTTCACTCCATAAAAGAACAGCTGCCTGCTATTGTTATTATTATTCCTAACCTCTGTTATTGTAAGCATAGCTCTCATAACATTGTGTTTAAGTTGTAGCTTAACCTTTTTTTAGTTGTGCTACATATTTCTCCACGTGCGGATGGTTTATATTCTGTTTTTAATTGTGAAGACGATTTCGAATAATTTTAGATACGATTTGAACTTATAAACATAAATTTTAACATCGAAAAATATAATTTTTTTTTCGAATTTCTGAAGATTTTCCCTTATAACTTTTTTATTTATAGTTCTACGACAAAAAGTTACTGTACCAAAGTTGTAGAGAATTTAATTTGCAACAAAAAATGTTAAAACATTTTTTTTATCAAATAAATAGTTTAAGAGATATACCGTAAAAACCATTTCAACCCCTATTTTCAAGATAGCGGCCGTAGGACAAGGGTGGCGACCCCACAAACTTGGTTTTAGCTTTACACTGACCCCCCTACACATCAAAAAAATAAAATTGCGTCCTCTAAAAAACGCAACCCCAAATGTAACTTTTCAATGGACTACACGGGGTATCGATTATCTCTGTCGCGGGGTAAGGCCCGATTGGTAGGAGGATGACAGTGTCCATTCTATACGTAATCTGTTCTGTGGCCCCGGCTGACATTCTAACCCTGGACTCCTTGCTTAGCTTTGAAGTATTTAATTTTATTTCCAGAAGTGTCAGAGAGTACTGCCGTTGGATGATAGAGCACCCTGAGCACAGGAAGCCTCCATATCTCAACAGTCTGGGCATGTTTGATCCAGCTGTACTGAACACCAAGCAGTCTTTCCAAGCCTATATGGTCCCGATTTCTTCGTCTGATGGCCCAGCACCTGTCGATGAAATCCGTAGGAGGCTTTCCCAGTTGGCTGATTCAAACTAAACGTTGGTGAATTTAGCTCGACGTTTTATTACATGTTCTTGGGTGGTCGGGGCTAACAAACACGGTTGAGAGATGTAGTGCAAAAGTACTTTTCTGAAAACGAGGTCAAATAGATGTGAGACATAGCCAGGAAGAGAGAGATTGTTTCTCGTCCGTTGGCTTTCATTAATTAAATCTTATTTTGATCCAAATTTTGGTGTTTTATTAAAATAAATTTGACATATACCTATGCATAGGTAAGCTACTGGATAATGTCATTTATTATGTTTTTCTGCTCAATCAGCTACAGAAAGTGGGTCAAAACTTGTAAGATTTTATTAAATAGGTATCTAACATTTGTTTTTTTTTACTTATTATCATTATAAAAGTTACACAATCGTTTGTTTGTTTTTTGTTATGAATTTAGTAAATAAGTAATATTACATTATTTATAACATGACTGCCTCGGCAACGTAATGTAAGGAATAGCCGGCCCATTATGGAACAGAACTGCAAAAGATAGAGAAAAGTTGATAGCTTTAGAGGAAGGAGGCTTTTGCCGAAAGATAAGCTGTATGAACAATCGCCAGGGAAAAAATATTGTTAATTTAATTTATTTATAGCAATTCATAAATTACAGCATAGCATTCATTTATAGCAAAAAGTGCTAATCCCAAACAGCACAAATATGACCAAATACGCAACTGAATTTTGTGACAAATAAGGAAAAACAAGAGTAAACTACCTACTTACTATAATATATCCCAGCGAAATTACTGGGCATGATGAGAGTCAACAACTAATATCTCAGGGTGACAGGCGCAGTGCAGTGCCGCGCAGTATTTTGAATTTTAAAACACTGGGTGGCACTGTGTCTGATATGGGCAATCATGATGCTTATCATCAGGCACCTGATTTGCTCGTCTTGTTACTTAAAATCATAAGAAAAAATACTTGTTTTTATGCGTCTTACTATAAGGTGTAGTTAAGGAGGTACTTCTTCTCGTCAACCAGTTACTTGCAAAAAATTCGCAAAAAAAATTCAGCTCTCCATGCCGATCAGCTGATCCGTTTTGTATGGGAAGTCGAAAAATTTTCTGGCGAATTTTGCAATTCTTTCTTTAAAAATTGTTCAGTTTCACGTGTAGAAGCCCCCTTGAAGTATTACTACACCTCTTTTAACACGTATAGTATAAGGTTGCCTGACCGCAATTTCAAGCGAATAGACCGCTTAGTCTATAAAAATATAATATATAATATTTAACACTGCCTGACCTGGGGATCGAATACGGGACCTCATGATTGGCAGTCGAGCTTGCGCCCACTACGCCAACAAGGCAGTTGCCTTTATATTAGAGGTAAATTTTTGATGCATCATTGTCATGCCATACATGGCGTGACCTACCTACTCGTATTGTTATCTTAAGTATCTTTTTAAGATACATTACATTATTTCAAAACTTCAAAGTCTAAAGTCCAATAGATATGATCATAGCGTCATCATGTAGAATGATGACTTTAGACTTTGAAGTTTTGAAATAATGCGAAATTTAACTATTTATTTTTTATGATAGCGAGTAACAAGACGAGCAAATCAGGTGCCTGATGGTAAGCATCATGATTGCCCATATCAGACACAGTGCCACCCAGTGTTTTAAAATTCAAAATTCTGTGCGGCACTGCACTGCGCCTGTCACCCTGAGATATGAGCTGTTAAATCTCATCATGCCCAGTAATTTCGCTGGTAACATTGCCCTTCATACCGGAACACAGTAATGTTTGCACATTACTGCTTGGCGGATGAATAACTGGCAAAGGTGTGGTACTTCCCCAGGCGGCTCCCTGCGAAAGAGGCCTACCACTACAACAAAAACAACAAACTGTAGGCATGTTAAGAAATAATTTCTTTATTCCTTTTATTATATATTTATTGGCAGTTAGAACATTTTATATGAATAAATGCTTTAATTAACTGAGTACTCGTATCAACGTTATTAAAAATATGAACTCAAAAATTGATATTTTTTTATGTACAAAATTCGACATGTTTGAGTACATCTGATATCCTCTGATTTAATCTTATCACTTAACAACCTGTAATTCTGTACAATAGATATTGTGACATGCCTATGTAATTCTATACATATGTTTCTACCAGCGTTTATGACCACGGTCACTATCACTTCTTATCATAAAGTATAATCCCCGCTTCGTTTGGTTGTCTGTCTGTCTGCTTGAGATAAACTACATTTTTGTTTTTTTATGATAGTGAGTGACAAGACGAGCAAATCAAGTGCCTGATGGTAAGCATCATGATTGCCCATATCAGACACAGTGCCACCCAGTGTTTTAAAATTAAAAATTCTGCGTGGCACTGCACCGCGCCTGTCACCCTGAGATATCAGTTGTTGAATCTCGTCATGCCCAGTAATTTCGCTGACAACATTGCGCTTCAGACCGGAACACAGTAATGTTTGCACATTACTGCTTAGTGGATGAATAACTGGCAAAGGTGTGGTACTTCTCCAGGCGGCCCCCTGCAAAAGAGGCCTACCACTACAAAGATTTAACCTGACAGTGATAACAATAACTCCTCGTCCAACTAACGTCCTCTGCAAAAGCGTGTCGAGTATTGGCAAAACCCCCCTTTATGGGGGAGGCCTATGTTCAGTAGTGGATTACCAACGGCTGAGATGATGATGATGATGAATTTAACTAAAAGTGGATATTATATAGGTACTTAACAATGTGGGACAGTATTTCCTGCCACTCACAGTGAACTAGGCAAACTTCTATGGCAACCAGATTACTGAAACCGGGCCTGCGACACTCCGCTGAAGCTACAAGTAGCCGTCTTGACGGTACAATTTCTATGGGCTTGACAGAGAAAACAAATAGAGAGATACGCGATAGAAAGAGATGCAGCTTGTATGTTAATATAACGATTGTTAGTAAGGCTCTGGGCGACCTGAATTGCACTTTATTGCGTCGGTGCTAGGGTTGCTATTTATTAAAATATTTTTGAGGAGTGTCCCTTCTGACCTTTGAGTAGATATTCTGTGCTAGGACATTAATTACACCTAACACAGATCAAAGAGACACGCTCATGCTTACACACACAAATGAAAAGTAAATCCATTAGCTGATAAACACTAAAGATAAGTTCAGGTTTATGCTCAGAGTAAGGATACAGAAGCAATTCAACGTCATTGGGTTTATGACAATTTTTTCTTTATACGAATTAAAAACAAACAAAACAATGTAACCAAATATTGGTTGTAAAAATACAGCTGTGACCTACGAATAATATATTATTATTCGTAGGCTGTGACTAAAGATGGGAGCCGGAATCAAGTTGTCCGGTTAAACGAGTTCTATTCATAGTTCACCGTGAATGTGACAGTTATGGCACAGATAGAGTGATGTAGGGGAAATAAGAACACCTAATATTCTTTAATATAATAATATTATTATTTGTATACATAACATAATATTATCTATACAAATAAATAAAATTGCAGTGTCTGTTTGTTTTATTAAAAAGAGTTTTTACTAAAAGCATATGAAAGTACTTAAATACGTACCATTAATAAATATACAACTTATGTTGTCTATGTGTCTGTTTGTTGCCACTAAGGTCCGAAACGGCTGGACTGATTTTAATGAGACTTTCACTGTGAGATATCTGGTGTTCTAGGGCATAATATAGGCTACCTATATTTTTAGAAAAAGCTTCTCTATCTAACCCTACCGAGGAACATGTCCCATAGTAGGTAAAACCACATTGCACTAGGAATTTTTCTAGGTCCTATGTTATAGAGTGCGAGCCAATTACTATATACCGGGCCCAGTTTCAGACTCCAGGCTGCGTTATTGAGAAAATTCCTAATGTAAAAAAAATATAGCACTTGGCCTGTCCTGGAGATCGAACCCGGGACTTCATGATAGGCAGTAGCGCTTATGAACACTACGCCACCGCGGCAATCGGACAAACAGACAGAGGATTTACTTCATATAATAATACCTTTTAATCAAAATTATAGTTTCAAGTTACTCCCATAATATGTACTCTCCTCTCCCTGCATGGTTGTCTGGAAGAGATCACACTTAGCGATAAGACTACCAATTTATTTTAATTTTAAGGTTTCTTGTTTGTGGTCTAGTAATAAAGAGTTTATATATCTCTGTATTATATATACTAGCTACATCCCGCGGTTTCACCTGCAGCTGCTAATATGTCATGTTATTCAAAATTTTGACTGGCTACAAAATGTCAGCTCATTGGTACACACACACATGCACACGCACATATACACAGTTCACACACACATTTTATCTATGTACATGTTCGATGTGTCCCACTTTCCTCTTAATAAAATAATATAAATAGAATCATACGACGTGGCACATTCGGCATTTGAATTAGCGTTATAACGTTTAAGACTAAGATAAGACTTACCTACCTTCTTACCTATAGTTATTTCCCATGTGCTGATAACGATAGTACGCGGCATATAAAACAAAACAAGGAGTCTGTTTAGTTATCAGTGTATTAAATCTACTTAGCAGTTTATTGTGCATCAAAATGGATACAAAATCGAGTGATTATGAATCAGATATGGAGTTTGAACCGGTTTTGAATCGCGAAATTGGAGAGTTCGGCAAATATCAACTGTACAATATATTTTTACTGGCGATTCCTGCGATTTTCTGCGCGTGTATGGCCGGTGAATACATATTTACTGCAGCCAGCCTTCCTCATCGGTGTTACGTAGCGGAATGTGACGGAGCCCAGCCTGAATATGCACCGGAGTGGGTGTTGAACGCGATACCTACAACATCGACCGGATTTGATAACTGTTATCGCTACGCCAACCGCAGCGATATCCTCGAGGCGATACCGACGAGTGACGTATGCCCTGCTGTCATATTTGACAGAAACAACACTGTACGTTGCGAGAGCTATGTGTACGAGAGAACAAACACGGTCGTTTACGATTTCAATCTGGAATGCCAAGAATGGCTGAGGGCTCTGCCGGGCACACTAAATAGCCTCGGAGCAATGATCGCCTTGCCACTAGCTGGGTTCGTGTCCGATCGCTTCGGGCGGCGGACGTCTGTAGTGTTATTCTCGTTCAACATAGCTCTAGTCGGACTAGTGAGATCGTTCTCTGTCAACTACGCGATGTATGTCGCCTTAGAGTTTTTGCAGACGGCTCTTGGTGGAGGCGCGTTTAGCGCTGCGTATATACTGGCGGCAGAAATAGTCGGTCCTAAATACCGCGTCCGCACGAGCGCTATGATGTCGAGTTCTTTTGCTCTAGGACAAGTTATACTCGGCGCCGTTGCTTATGCAATCCCCGACTGGCGCAATCTCACCCTGGTACTGTTCGTGCCGGTATTTATTCTACTGATATTTCACTGGTTACTCAGCGAGAGCCATCGCTGGCTTCTCAGTAAAAATAAACAGGCTCGAGGACAAGCCACCCTCGAGTACGCGGCGCGAATGAATGGTAAACAAATATCTGAGAGAGCCATGAACTTTCTCCTCACAGCTATTCCCAATCAACTTGCAAAGAACAAACAACATCGCGAACATAATCTCTTTCGCCGAGTTATTAAATCCCCTGTAATGTTGCGCAGATGTTGCACTACACCAATTTTATGGATTACCACTGTGTTTATTTATTATGGATTGTCAATAAATTCTGTTAATTTGACTGGTAATATGCACATAAATTATATAGCTATAGCTGCTATAGAAATTCCGGGATACTGGACCGCGGTCGTGGTTTTGGATAGGATAGGTCGCAGGGTGACTTTGTTTAGCGGTTTCTTGATATGTGCAGTTTGTTGCACCGCGTTTGCATTCACTCCTCGCAACATGTACGGTCTGTCTTTATTTTTGTACTTGACAGGTAAATTCTGTATAGGAGGAGTTATGACTTCTTTGTATCTTTACACAGCTGAATTGTATCCTACTCAGTATCGCCACTCATTCCTAGCATTTTCCTCGATGCTGGGTAGAATAGGGTCAGTGATATCGCCTCTGACACCACCGCTCATGGTCTATTGGTCCGGCATACCTTCTATGATGTTCGCAGGAATGGCATTCCTTTCCTCATTCCTGGTTCTGACGCAACCAGAAACAAAAGGCTTGAAGGTGCCTGACACTATAGAAGATGCTGAAAGACTTGGGAAAAAGTAAAATAAGTATCTTATATTAAGAATATTAAATGTTGATTATTAATAATATATAATTATTATAAGAGCTAATTTTAAGGCAATTTTTAGTTCTTAGTTTTTGAATAACTTAATAATTTTTGTAAGCTTGATTATTTTAAAATACGATTTTTGACTCGTTTTAATAAACGATTTAGATTTAGATTTTGATTAATCTAAAGTAAATTATTAATATTATAAGATCAAGGAAAAGAGGTTGCATCTCTGCCTACCCCCTTGGGAAAAAAGCGTGATTGTATGTTTTATGTTTATTGTGAGTATACATATTTATAATCGAAATAAACGTTTAATAAATTTCCAAGCAAGTACTTATACATCAAATGCTTTAAAAGAATAACTTACTTAGCCGCATTATCCCTCAGTTTCATATCTATAAATGAAAACGCCATCTTAAAATTTCAGTCAGAACCACTAAAGCACATAAAATATTATAAAACAAGTATCTTGCAACGACGGTTCTATTACACGATACTACATTTCATGAGGAAAGCTGTGGTTTCAAATTGTTTCATGTTAGCTGAGACTCGACTCAAGGAAACCTCACTTACCAAACGTTTACATACGTAGCCGCTAGAGAGCGCTATATTGAAATAATTTAATCCTGGGAATATGAAATAAGAAGGAAAGATAAGTAATAATACAATTACCTTTTCTCTGAAAACTATTAAATTTTTGCGATTAAACTATCTCCTATTATATTTTCTTATGAAGTAATAATATGATATGGATTTCAAACAATGCGGTTTTCCGAAGTTTCCCTTACGGCGCGGCGGAAGACCACGTTGATCAAAGGATTATGACTTCCAAAAAAGGATTTTTGTAATCCTCTTCCGAGGATTTAATTAGTACGAGTCAAGTACGACTATACTTATTCTTCCAAACTGGTTCTTTGCTTCCAAGTCAGGCTAACAAATAGTTTAATACATGGCCGTATTAGGCAGGGGGTGGGTTATAACAATAAAAATTTTGTTTGTTATAACAGTAAAGAATTTCACGCCACTCGCAGCTACTTGCACATGAATTTTCTGAAATCAATATTTTTAGTCGTGTTTTTACCTAAAGTATAAGTTGAAATGAGAAAACGCACCAGCCCTAGGCTGGGTTTTTTTCTGGTTTAGAGCTCAAGCCCTATATTTTAGTCGATATATTTTTCTTCATAATTTTGGAATAAAACATATACTTAGTCAAACAAATGGGTGAAGGTCGTCTGTAATCGTATCCTCCAAATTTAAAACATACTTAACTAGACGGCGCTGGAGTTGAGTTAGAACTCGCAAGCGTTTTGTTCACCTATTAAAATCGTTGTACTGAAATTTGAGATTCATAATACTCGTATTAGCAATATTAGTAAGATTTCAAATTATTATATAATATGAAACCTCTTTGCCTTTGCTTCTTCAAATTCTATAACATTTCTTATGACATTTCTTGACTATATTTGCGTTAAAATAGTTTTTTATGCAACAAATCAATAAATGCAGTCAAAACCTGTATGTGGGCATAGCATAATAACTGATAATAACAGATTTTAAAATATCGAATGATTTTATTTCATTTTATATAATATTTATAGAAAAGTTGATGTAACAAGATGCCTTGTGGTAAACGTCCTCTCGTGAAATCTTGGGATAAGCCGAGACAAATCAGGAAGGTCACACCATCACGCTATGAACAAAACGAGGCTTCCGTAAAAATACACTGGAGGAAAGTTGTACGAGATATGGAGCTTTCTTATAAAGATGACCAGGTTGCTAATTATATATCACATCTATAAGGTACATACCTCTGGAAATCTAATAACATATTTGATTATTTTAGTTTTGGGAATCTCAGACTGATACTGTCCGCGAATTGGTGGGACCAGTAATTTTCCAAAGAATCGCGAAAGTCTTCAACTTACCGCTGGAAGCAACAAGATATCAACCTCGCTCTGAAACCAGCTCTCTTGTGCCTTCGGAGCAGTTCTACAAAGCAAAACTTTCTACTCAGGTTTACAAACTACTAGAATTTTACATTAGTAAAATTTTCTAATGATTATTGCAGAATAATCATTATATAAGATTATTAATTAAATTAAATATGGCAGGTAGTTAAAAGCAGTGTGTTTTAAACAGACATTAGAGAACGAAACCGTTGTAACTAATCGGTCAATGCAATGTTCAAACAGTTGAACGGATTGGGTTGAAAGGTACATTTATTATACTTTTATATAGTTATTATCACGTAGACATACTACACCTACCACACATTATTTTTGAATTCAATTCTCTAGTGAAGAAATCAATGAAATTGAGAAAATAAAACATAATGGGAGCGAAGCCTCAAAACATACCTTAATATATTTAACATATTTTAACGTCAAATTGTAGATCCCGGCTGTTTCTTATAAGATATGTAGGAGGCAGTCGTTAGGTCATATCGGAGGCCTTGCAGGAATCTTATCGACCTGAAACTCTGACAATATGGGTTGTCCACATAACCCATATAAATTGACACGAGCAGTGTAATTGGGGTAACCTGTTCTGTTAGAGTATACATTCAAATTATTATAATTAGTTTATTATTAAGGAAGGCCCAAACAAAATGATTTTTGTAAATTTCAATTATATTATAAGACCTTGAAGAAGGCCAGGAAACGTTGGCTGGACATCGTTTCTTTTCGACATCTTTCTGACGAGGATGCACAAGATCCAGGTAAGTGCAGGAGAAGTAGCCGGAAAGGAGACCCTGGCTACAGCCGGGAAAATTGCTAGGGAGATAATAATAATTAATAGGGATTGAAGTACCTATGACCTATGCCTACTTATACATATATACGAATCTGATGCAACCCTCAACTCTTTCTAATATTAGCCGTGTACCCAAACACTCACTATAATGAATTTTGTTGATATGTACGTACACTACACAAAGAAAATATTCGGTCACTGAATCTCTGAAATCTATTAAATTCTTGCGATTAAACTATCTCCTATTATCTTTTCTTATGAAATAATAAAATGATATGCATTTCAAACAATGCGGTTTTCCGAAGTTTCCCTTACGGCGCGGCGGAAGACCACGTTGATCGAAGGATTTTGATTATCAAAAAAGGATTTTTGTAATCCTCTTCCGAGGATTTAATTAGTACGAGTCAAGTACGAGTATACTTATTCTTCCAAACTGTTTCTTTGCTTCCAAGTCACGCTGTGTGGGTTGGACCCATTATCATAAATACGTCCAATTTCTGCCTCGGTGGCGTAGACGGCGCATGCTCGACTGCCAATCAAGAGATCCCGGGTTCGATCCCCAGGTCAGGCAGTGTTAAATATTGGATTTTTCCATTAGGAATTATCTCAATAACTGCCTGGAGTCTGGAACTGTGCCCGGTAGATGGCAATAGGCTCGCCCCCTATTACATGGGACGAATAACATACTGGCGAAATGTGGGTGTAACTACTATGGGACTGAGTCCTGGGTACACTTCTGCCTACCCCTTCGGGAAAAAGGCGTGAATGTATGTATGTACGTCCGATTTCATAATCTTCATATCTTCATATAGGGTGCCATGCCCCGATCAACTTACTCTATGAGCGACTTCGAGCCATCTGTTGATGAAGAGGAGCAAGAAGAATCTACTGTAGAAGAGCAGTCAGACCAATGGAGCGTTTCTTCAGTTGGTGAAAGCGCTACTGCAAAAAAATCAATTTCGCGCATAAAATCTTTAACGCAATTGAAGAGTGGCAACTTCTCCAGATCGCTCTCAGCTAAATTGTCATCTAAGTTTTTCTCGAAAACTCTAATGAGAAACGTTTCCAGTGGAAAAAGCATGAAATCAGTGGCTGAACTGTCTTCTTCCGATGAGTCTACATATTCTGGTGATGATTTAGAAGTCAATTATGCCTATAGTAGATATGGGCGGGCGTAAGTATTTTAAAATGTTTACACTGCGGTATAAAAAGTTATGTATCTTTAAAAATGCCTCGGTGACGTAGAGGGCGCATGCTCGACTGCCAATCAAGAGGTCCCGGGTTCGATCCCCAGGTCAGGCAAAGTGTTAAATATTAGGTTTTCCATTAGGAATTATCTCAATAACTGCCTGGAGTCTGGAACTGTGCCCGGTAGATGGCAATAGGCTCGCCCCCTATTACATGGGACCAATAACATACTGGCGAAATGTGGGTGTATCTATGGGACTGAGTCCTGGGTACACCTCTGCCTACCCATTCGGGAAAAAGGCGTGAATGTGTGTGTGTGTGTATCTTTAAAAATATGAATACAATCCAAACTTTCGCATTTAATATATACTAGCTGTGCCCCGCGGTTTTACCCGAGCAGGCATTGTTTCTGTGGAAATATCGAGATAAAAAGTACTCTTTATGTTATTCCAGGGTCTAAGCTATCGCTATCTATATTCCAAATTCCAGCTAAATCGGTTCAGTAGTTTTGGGGTGAAGAGGTAACAAACATACATACATTAAACAGTGCTAGATGGCGCTGGGAGTCAAGTTAGCACGCCGTAGCGATTATAATAGTTAAGATTAATAATTTTACTAGGATTAGGCTATAATATTTGTAGAGCAGTATAGTAGGCCTCACGGTAGCTCAATTGGTACAGTGTCCACCACGCGAATTGGTGCGGAGGGTGCGGGTTCAAGTCCCACTCATGGATGAAATTTTCTTCCCATTTTCGTAATGTTTCGTAATGCACTAAAAAATATATAATAAAAAAATTAAATGATATTGATATATTTATAGACTAGTGTAAGAACCCGCCCGCTCACAATTATGAAATATAGGAGATTTATACCAAAACTTTGATGCCCTTTTTGGACCCCTTAGAATGTGAATTTTCAAAAATCCTTTCTTAGCACACGTCCAGAAAACGAAAACAACTTACATTCCGAGTTTTAAGTCTCTAGGATCGGTGGTTTGGGCTCTCCGTTGCATGTCAGTCAGTGAGTCTCATTTAGAATTTTTGAATATAATATAGTGATGACATTAAATTAAAATAATTATAAAAATCTAATTTACTAGCCTCCCTCGGTGGCGTAGAGGGCGCATGCTCGACTGCCAATCAAGAGGTCCCGGGTTCGATCCCCATGTCAGGCAGTGTTAAATATTGGATTTTTCCATTAGAAATTATCCCAATAACTGCCTGGAGTCTGGAACTGTGCCCGGTAGTTGGCAATTGGCTCGCCCCCTGTTACATGGGACCTACTATGGGACTGAGTCCTGGGTACACCTCTGCCTACCTCTTCGGGAAAAAGGCGTGAATGTATGTTACGAGTATGTTATGTTCATTTACTAGCAAAAATCCATATCGCGGTGCGATAAATCCCCACTATAACATGCTGTACTGCAACGAATCCGAGACAGACATGATCAAATGGAAATCAAAATACAAGCAGAAGACTTTGGAAGTATCTGCGTCGGATGAATTCACAAAAAAAGCTGAGATTATGACGAAAAAGGTAGATAGTTAGATAGATAAACACTTTATTGTACACCATACATAGGACACAAACAAAAAGGAATAATAATTATATTAATCTTTGGCTATTACAAGTGGCGGTCTCATCGCTTAAAGCGATTTCTTCCAGACAACCAGAAGGAAAGGAAAACTATACTACTGAGTATTTCTGGTCGGCGTTGTACTTGTAGGAGAATAAAAAATTGTACTTAGTTTAATAATTAATAATATACTATATATACATATAAACGTACATACTTATACATACTAGGTAGATGCAAATCTAGTTGTATGATATGTATGAGACCGATGATGAGAACAAAAATTGATTTCTTTATTGACGGCCTCGGTGGCATAGTGTTCGCAAGCGCTACTGCAGATCATTAGGTCCCGGCTTCTATCCCCAGATCAGGCAAGTGTTATTGGATTTTTCTATTAGGAAATTTACTGAATATATATTATACTAGAATAGCGAAGAACAGCGGCTTTGCTCGCTCGCAATTATGAAATATGGGAGTTTTATACCAAAACTTTTGACGCCCTTTTTGACCCTTTAGAATGAAAATATTCAAAATTCCATTCTTAGCACACGTCCAGACAACGAAAATAACGTTAATTCCAAATTTCAAGTCACTAGGATCAGTGGTTTGGGCTCTGCGTCGCATGTCAGTCAGTGAGTCATTTAAGATTTTATATAGTGATTATACCGGATAGGATTACTGGAACTATGCCCGGCTCGGCCTCTTATTTTAAATGGGGCCTAAAAAACGTAACTAGTGAAGTGTGGTTGTACGCGGACTGGGTTCGGGGTACACATCTGCCTACCCCTTTGAGAAAAAGGCGTGATTTTATGTATATTTATGTAAGTTCTTTGTTTGGCTCTTTTTATTTGCCCTTTTACGGGAATGCGGCAAAAGTCGGTAGAAGAGGGTTATGTTTTCATCAGTACATCAATCAAGTTTATTTCACTATTGTGCCACCTGCACATTAGTGCCGAAAACCACAAACGTATTATACTGGTCCGATTAATCGATTAGTCGATCATTAGTCGATTATCATTAAGGTGACAATCGTTTTTTTTAATACTGTTTGTTCATATAAAAACATTGTAAAAAATTTAAATCCATTATTGGCTGTAATATTAGTACGAAAAAAATGTTATTTAATTTTAAGAGCTGTGGATTTTGTATTAATAAATAAAAAATAATAAAAAAGGGGATAACTTCCACACACGGTCATTTGGTCCCAAACTAGGCAAAGCCTATGGCTATGGTAACCAGAAGACTGATATATATACTCATATACGCTTAAAACACCCAGACACAGATCAAACAGACGTGCTCATGCGCACAAATGTTTGATCTGGCTGAGGATCAAACCTGGAGCCTGCGGCTCAGAAGGCAGAGGCACTACCGGCTGAGCCAACCGGAGGTTAGCTTGGCGGATTTTTGTTATGACGCGGTGCGGCCCGTTGCGGGTGTAGTCTGCGCTAGCCTTTACGTTCCGATGACGCATCGGTATAGTGGGCGATCTTCTTTATGTCTAAGTTATGATATTATGTATAATAATATAATATAAAAAGATTTGTTATCCACATAAGTATGAATCCGCAGAGTTCCTAATATATATTAAAATACAGCCCGCGATACCTTATCCCTATCTAATAAAAATAGCCAAGACTGATGAAAAGACTCGGAAAAAAATCTAACTTCGCCGCCATTATTTTTGTGTGTTTTGAAACGAGTCACACTGTGACTCGTTGGGATATTTTTTATCCCAACACTGTTACCCGTTGCAACCTTTTTTTTCCCAACAGGTTACACTGGTGGTTACCCGTTGGCACCTTTTATTTTTAATCCGTCCCATCCAGTCACACTGTGCAACAAGTGTTACTCGATGGGATTTTTTTTCCCAACGTGTCAGACTGTGACTTGTTTAGTGTAACTCGTTGGGAACCCACCAGTTATGTACTGTATGTTTCAGATTTCCATCGAATTCTACGAGTGGTGGGTTGGCCTTGGTAACTTGGAATTCAAAAGTGAAATCAGAAGACCTGAAGATATCGAGGCTCTGTTTCAGGTATATAGTGTTACGAGTATAAAAACTCCTATAACAAGAAGAGTTTCCTGAGAAGCTGACATCTAAATGTGGACCATTATAGAGTGATTATAGGCTGATTAGTACCTATTATCAGTCCCTAGTTTTAATTATTACCTACTGACTTTCAAATCGTTTTGTATTTTAGGTTTGGTTTGATGAGCATGCATCGCGAGGTTTGGTTCTACATCCAAAAATACTGCCCTGTGTTCTTGAAAGTATTGCGAAGTTTGTTGGCGTACCTAAGGTAATATATACTTATCTTTTAGGCAGTAGTTTATATCAGTCACTTACAGTTCCTTCATAATACCTGATTTATAATTATAAAACGGTGTATGTACTTAATATTTGAAGGGCTTGAAATAATCAGAAAAAAAGAGTTTATAAATACTGAAGAAAATTATATTGATTGATCAGCTACCTAATTCATTTTGTATTGGCAGTCGATTTTTTCGCGGATCGTACTCATATTATAAATGCGAAAGTTTGTAAGTACCTATGGATGTTTAGTACTCTTTCACGCATAAACTAATGAGCCGATTAGACTGAAATTCGGCGTGTAGATAGTTTAGACCCTGGAATAACACATAAGGTACTTATTATCCCGATATTTCCATGGAAACGATGACTAGGCGGGTGAAACCGCGGGGCACAGCTAATGCTATATATATTTTTTTCCATTAGATATCTTTTAGATGTTCTGTTTGAAAGAAGATAAATAATTTTTATCTACAGGTTTTCTATCATTATGTATACTTACAGGCGGCATGTCCGAATGTGCTACAGCGTCAGATCGCGTACGATATTCACGCGGAAACGAGTCCGGCTCACGTGAATGCGTTCGGCTCATGTTTGCCCCACAAGCTGAAGCACATACCGCCCAAGAACAATACCAAGGAGATGTGGGACTGCGTCCGTATACCTGAAGACCTGCGCACCATGTCCTGCGTCTGGGACGACGTGGGACATCTGACGTATGTTTGCCTAAGACATTGACCGTTTTAAAAGATTTCGTCGTTGACGCGGCGTAGTAGTCGCCATCTCTAAAGTCGATTATGAGGATATATCTCACAGGTCGGGCAAGGTGTTCTTGGATTTTTCCATTAGAAATTATCTCAAAGACAGCAGTCTGGAACTGTGCCCTTTAGATGGCAATAGGCTCGTCCCTGTTACATGGGACTTAGAACTGGCAAAATATGGGTGTACCTACTATTGAACTGAGTCGTAGAGGCCTACCCCTTTGGGAAAAGGGGAAGGCATGTTTAAGCAGGCATAATATTTTGTAAAAGTGTCTTGTTGTTTTCTTCTGTGCGGGTATAAACATTGAACTTTAACATGGGGTTATTTTACAAGAGAGTGAACAGAGTCTAGAAGGTTCCGCAATTCGCAACGCCCAAGTAAAGTACAAGTAAATTAGTATTCTAATAATAGTAATAAACATATTTCATGGAATGGGATTAGTAAATAATAGAAAAATATAAACTGATAATGTAAAGTTATCTAGTTCAAATATCAAGAAAATTTCAAAACATAGATAAGTACTAAAATATAATAACAATCATTATAATCAGATGGTAGGGTTTGTTTACTAGTTAGCTGGTACATGAATCATAAAACATAATATTGTTCGTCCATTCTGGTAGTCCCCTACTAGTTATTGGTAAAACTTATGATATACGCCTAACCGCGCGGGTATTTTTCAATGTTATTTCATTAAAATTAACATTTATATCTACGATACGAGTATAAAGTGGTCTATTTTCATAAGAAATGCGTCGCGTCGAGTTTATTAAATTGTATTGGTCTAATAATATTCTTGACGACATTTAGTATCCAGATCAATACTCAACATTGGAGACTTTAGTTACGAATGCAAATATACGTAGAATTTTGTACATAATTCTTGGTAACACTGCGATCGCAATAGTTGTGGCCCCAACATCTTTTTGTCCATCGCATGCACTTACATTATATATATACATTCAAGGTCAACGAAAGCCTTCCAGAAGTGGCTGGAACAACGGCCGTACCTACCAATGCCGGAATGCCTAAAACCCCAAGACGATGGTGACGACAAGAAACAGCTGTTTGTGGTACCTTCGGACTACGTGGCGAATGAAAAGACCTCGTCTTCAGGCCAGGAACTGGCTCTACCAGTCTCGCAGTTCTCGCTTGAGCTGAAGGAAGTGCTTAGCAAACTTATGAATCAGTAAAATTATGAAGTTACCTAACTTATCATTGTCATTGTAAAGTGATGTTATTTTAGTGTCTCATTTTATGTATTATTGGTATGTTTTTCTGGCTTAAATATTAGAAGTTATTTGTATACATTAAATTGAGTTTACTGAACTGTGTTCGTTTACGGAAGTCCAAATGCGTAGATTTACAAGTAATGCCTATATTATTTGATATAATGCTTCCTATCACATTATCTTACGTATATCGAAAGAGATAAGTATATCAGCTACGGATCATAAAAATTATGATACGTGGACTAGTTCTAGTTAGAGCTAGATATTACCTAAACTTATAATTGTATTATAATGTCGCTCGAAAACACGGGCTGTACCCGGTCTTATGATAGACGTGCACCACGGAGACCATTTTTTTAAGTCCAACGTGCAGAGGCCCAAGAGAGAGCTAAGAGCTTTTAATTTAAAGATAATGCACCTATCGGGGTCCATCTCTGAAACCATCCACAGAAGATAAGCTCAAAGACAGCCTCTATATCTTTCGTAGGTCGTCACTCCACCTGACACAGGGACTCCTTCGCTACGTTTTCCTACTCGCGGTCAGCTAACATATCAACAAAAAAAAAAACTATAAACAAAACACAACAAAACGACAACTCAACACATATTTCATACAACACTAAACTTCGTCATGTTGATAAATATCGATCGAACTCGATCATCAAATATAGTATATTGTAGGTACATATTATATGATGTAATCTTTTACGACATATGTAATTAAAAAACCTTGATTTTGAATAAGTAATTGTTAAAAATGCGACACGTGGTTAATTTTAATATATTATCTAGATTTTTCAATAAAGAGCATTTTTTTAAAACGTAGGTATTTTTTTTTTAATTCCAAGTAAGATGATCTTAGTCAAGCCGCTCGCGTGTTCCTTATATATTAGTCAGTATACATCGTATGGCCTTTTTTAGTGAAATCCGGTGTCGCGGCAAGAGACAGTCTATTTCTTTAATTTTTGGTTTCGTCGACACCCGTCGCGGTAGTTGTGGTCGTGATGACGTGAAGTAGGACCAATGTCTAACTACTGCATTGGAGGCGTAGTGGGCGCAAGCTCGACTGCCAATCAGTCAATAAATTTGATTTTTAGTAGTAGTGGTAGGCCTCTTTGCAGGAGGCCGCCTGGGGAAGTACCACACCTTTGCCATTTATTCATCCGCCAAGCAGTAATGTGCAAACATTACTGTGTTCCGGTATGAAGGGCAATGTTACCAGCGAAATTACTGGGCATGATGAGATTCAGCAACTCATATCTCAGGGTAACAGGCGCAGTGCAGTGCCGCGCAGAATTTTGAATTTTAAAACATTGTGTGGCACTGTGTCTGATATGGGCAATCATGATGCTTACCATCAGGCACCTGATTTGCTCGTCTTGTCACTATCATAAAAAAAAATTATCCCCAGGCCTGGCGAAGTCTTATTTGGATTTTTCCATTAGGTATTCTTCAGTGACAGCCTGGAGTCTGGAACTGTACTCGGTAGATTCTGATGGCAAGGAACCAATAACATACTTTTTTTATGATAGTTTATGACAAGACGAGCAAATCCAGTGCCTGCTGATAAGCATCATGATTTCTCAATTCAGACACAGTGCCACCCGGTGTTTTAAAGTTCAAAATTCTGCGCGGCACTTCACTGTGCCTGTCACGCTGAGTTGTTGAATCTCGTCTTGCCCAGTGATTTCGCTGGTAACATTGCCCTTCAGACCGGAACACAGTAATGTTTGCACATTAATTAATATACTTCCCCAGGCGGCCCCCTGCAAAAGAGGCCAATACAGCCATTGTAGTGGACAATACAATACTGCCGAAATATGGATGTACCTACTATGAGACTGAGTCCTGGGTACACCTATACCTTCCCCTAGGGAAAAGGCGTGTTTGTATGTTTATATATGTATGTTTTTAAAGTGTAATTATATTCTTTTATTCCACATCTAAGCATTTGTTTTTGCAATGCGAATGTGTATTTTTTTAATCGTGGATAATATGCACGTTATCCACTTCAAGTGCAAATAGTAAGGTAAAAGCAAGACACTACAAACTGTGGTGTTTATTGTGCTATGTGTGCCAAAGTAAAATTTGTAGGTACTTTAATCCTACTTTTATATTATATAAATGCGAGAGTTTGTCGGTATGTGCGTGCATGTTTGTTACGTCTTCAAGCTGGTTGATTCTACTTTGTTCACGTAGGTGAACAAAGTGAAAAAAAAAGTCTCCTCACCTCACTCCGGAATCAATTCACCTGGATTCAATGACAGGATACAGGACTTCTTAGCAGTTTGATACCATCCTATGAAAAATTTACTAAATCGATGTTTTTATTCCCCTGTTTCCTCCGAATACAGTAAACCAATTTGATATATTTATATTCTGATATTTTAAAATTGAAGTAAAGTATGTCCATATAATTTTATTTTTGTTTATAAACTCAAAATTTTTTTGTAGTGAACGTCCAATCACACGAGTAAAACTGCAAATTTTGGAAGTTCACTATGAAAAAACCTAGGGTTTATAAGAAAATTAAAATGATTGGAACATAGGTTGCTTCACTATAAAAATATCAGGATATAAATTTATATTATGGTATAATTATATTCGGAGGAAACAGGGGAATACCAAACATCGATTTGGTAAATTTTTCAAAGAATTGTGTCAAATTTCTAGAAGGCCATGTACGCTCTTAAAGGCTGAAATACCACATAGAATAATTTTCAGCAAATAAAACCGCAGGGCACAGCAACTACAGAATATGAATTGCAAACAAAGAGGATTGAAATCGGTAATCAAAAGCGTTCGCGATAATTATTGGGAAAATATAATATCTATAGATTGCTTGGAGCATTCAAACAGGAGGTGTGAACCGTACGCCACCCTCTGCTGGCAATTAAATAAACAACTGTCAGCGATCTTGGCACTGTCACTTTCTCTTTTCTTTTTTTGTGTATGTTATAAGAGAAAATTTATATGAAATTAGTTTAAAATAAGAATAATATTATAAAACGTAGTTTTATTTATACCCCCACTGCATCTTTTTTTGATATGATATTTATATATGATATACATAGTATATCAATATGATGTAGGCAAAGAAAAAGAAAGGAATTACCAAAGGAAATGGACTCGTAATCCAAGGAAGCTGGGCCCAAAAAACCTTACACTGTCTATTCTATATTGCCAGGTAGAGAATGTTATTCGTAATAATATTCCCAAACAAAGTGTCCATCTTACTATTGCCGTTTAATTTATAATTTGATAACAATAAAGTGAGGTTTAGTAGTAAGTATTTTAATGGCGACGCACGTTCAAATTTTAGTAGAACATTTGCTTAATTTATAATTATTAATGGCGATACTAAAATATATCATTTATGCACGAGAGTCATATTATTAGGACTATCAAATAAAATCGAATCTTTCCCAACGAAACTGTAGTCATGAGAATAACGCAAGTTTGACGCTTTATTTTCTATTTTATTATGTAAATGTGTGCTGTGCTTGTCTTTTGCTGCATCACAACCTCCCTCCTCCAAAACCCTCGACCAAAACCAGAAGAGTGAGTATAACTAGAAGCAGCGTTTATTGACACTTCCCGTGTTTAATGTTCTACAATAGATTGATATGTCTGAAATCGATAAAGTTTTTATTAATTCATTTGCTATCTAAATCGCACATTATGTATTATTGATTCCATTATCATGGACATGTATACATAAAAGATAGATAGATTTAAAAAGGAATTTAATTATTTGCAAAAATGGACACATCAATAAAAATATCTGATCCAAACGAAGCGAGAAGACATGTTTTAGAGGAGATAGCAAATAGACAAAATTTGGGAAGCAAGAAATACCATTCGGAGACATCCCTTCAACAGTATGGGGAAGACGATGAAGTATTTAATGAGCCAGAAAAAGACCCTGGGGTGAGTCAAATGTTTTATGCCTATATTTTATTTAATCACATCTCTTCTTGTAGTGGTTGGCCTCTTTTGCAGGGGAAGTACTACACCTTTGCACAACGGTAACCACATCGGCAAGCAGTATTGTTATTTCTGGTTGTCAGTATACTCATTGTTGTTAAAAAAAAGATAATACATAATATACTTAATACAAATTTATCATCATCATCATCATCATCATCTCAGCCATGGGACGTCCACTGCTTAACGTAGGCCTAGGAATCCCATCCAGTCCGGTTGTAAGCGGCCTGCATCCAGCGTGTTCCTGCACACATATACACATAATAAACACATAAATAAGTAATAGCGCATAAGTAATACTATTATAACACTAAATTATTAATAAATTCTTCATACTTATGTATAATAAATATATTATATACATACAAAATAAAAATATTATATTAAATAATTCTATCGTTTAACATTTAACATCTGTGTCTGGGTGTTATAGGCTTATATAAGTATCTATATCAGTCCTCTGGTTACCATAGTACAGGCTTCTAGCCTAGTTTGGGACCAGATGACCGTGTGTGGAAGTTGTCCCATATTATTATTATTTATTATTAATTATTAAATATTTATTATTAATTATAATTATTATTATTATTAGTTATAGTATTACTACACCATTATATAGATATTCGTGATTAATATGCGATTAACGATAGACGCTGCCGATTATGTGTCATAATTATCATCAGTTCACGTGACAAGTTAAATCAGGAAAATCCACATTACGAAACATAATGAAATAAAAGTTGTCGACTACAATTTTGTCGTAAACATAGTCACCGCTTAGGCCTTCCGGCCTCTGGCTTGCCGGCTTATTGAGTTTAAATATCCAATGATGATGTTGCCTAGGGAACCTACATTTTATTTCAAATATTTTGATCATCTTCTATAATTAACCTTTCCCAATGTGAGAATTCAACTGTAATCTATGAGCTCATTTTGTTCTGATTTGCTCTAGTAGAGAAATAAAGCAACCATGCAAATTATTGGGCATCTGAGTTTTAGTTGGTTACCTAACCATCCTTATTTTTTAATATAGGACAACTTTCACACACGGTCATCTGGTCCCAAACTAGGCTAGAAGCCTGTACTATGGTAACCAGATGACTGATATACATACTTATATACGCTTATAACACCCAGACACAGATCAAACAGACATTGTTCATGAACACAAATGTTTGACCTGGCCGGGGATCGAACCCGGGGCCTGCGGCACAGAAAGCACAGACTACCATTCTGAGCCAACGAGGCTGTCTCCTTGTATCCTTGGCCTTATGTTTATGAAATATGACAAGCAGAGTTAACATAGGCCACAGTATTTGCGCTTGTGGCTTATAAAGAGTCAAATGACCTCTCCACGTACGCTGTAATAATTTATGTAGTGCATGCATGCCCAGAACTTAGAACCCAGAACCTCTGGCGATCCAACAGGCAAGTACCACGTACAGGTTAGCTTGACTTGGCCCCATACGAGTGGTATGGGTACTCTACCTATAGATAACTAGCCACTATATTTAGCTGCAGCACTTAACCTACGGCTACGGCCTGGACGACCCGGACAACTCTATCGCCGCTAGGCTCGCCCAATTCTTCCAATATACGCAACAGTCGCTCCGTTTTCGGTACTGGTGCAGGATACCAGATCCACCAACTCACACAATCACAACACCGACTGCGCTGGCGAGGTCGAAGATCCTTCAGATCGGTTAGTTTCTCTCCAAATAATCAAACAGATCAAACCACACAGATCAGGCACCTGATTTGCTCATCTTGTCACTCTCACTCATCATTCATCACTCTATATCATAAAAAAGAAACAAAATACTTGTGATTTTTACCCGTTCCCATAAATATGCCTCACTCCTAGTACCAACGTTAAATTGAATAAGAAATGAAAAGGAATGGGGACGACGGTAGTACGGCGGAAGCAAATACCTAAAGCGTCTCGTCTTTTCAATTGAGATGTCTGTGGGTACCCAATCGTGTATAAGTCAGATATATGAAAAAAATCGTTTCAGGTTCATAACGCATCCCTGACGGATCTAACCGCAGCTGACGATGGCCTGGCACGGCGGAGGACCATGTCGCAGCCAGGGCCGCTCTCCGGAGGCCTTCTCACTGCGACCGCAGCACGAGCTGCCAGGAAACGATCGCCTAGAAATGTTATGTACGCACCAGAATTAGAGAGAACCGTATGTATGATTTATAGCATTGATGTCAAAAGATAACCCCTCATAAAGCAGCAAAAATGTCCAACATTGAGACGCAATATCTTTTCCCCTCAATAAGTCTCACTTAGGCCATCACTAGGCACTTAGGCTACACATCAGCATCATTTTACACGAGGAATGTACAAAACATACATAACGAGATTAAAACTTGTTAGACATCATCGGAAACTACCACTATTTTAATTTTTTTTTCATAAAATATAAGATCCACATTTTGGAACTAAATGTCAAATGCGTGTAGCTGCCACGCACACCCACAGGGCTTACCAGAGCTTATTTTTTGTAATGAACTGGGAGGTTTTACCCTCTATAGGTATACAAAAAGTGTAAAAAAAGTAGTACTTATATTTAGAGGTGTCATTTATTTAGGTATATCGTATAATTTTTTTGCCACTGTATGCTACTTTTACTTATCCAAAAACACAAATAAATAGAACCCTACACAAACTGGAAACATCAAACATAGTCATTTCTATATAAAAGTCTCTATTCGTTTTTCGAGATGAAAGCTGAGTCTTGAGTTGACCACAGAACGTAAGCGAAGCCAAGTCAATTCGGGTTTTGTTTGATCAATAAATATTCCGGCAGTTGATTGCGTAACTTTGCCCTGCGTATACCCGTAGTTCGCGAAGTACACTACGAATCCCTAGAAATTATTTTAGAAAATTGTTTACACAAGTTAGCTAATCATCATCATCTCAGGATCATCTGGACATAGGCCTCCCCCATATGGGATGGCTTAGTAATAAAATTAGCTAATCATGCAATATACTAGTTGTGCCCCGCGGTTTCACCCGCATAGTCATCGTTCCCGTGGGAATATTGGAATAAAAAGTATCTTAGCAAGTAAACGACAAATTTGGACTAAAACTAATTCGATCAGTGGTATTATTACTGCTGTACTACCAAATTTACCAAATTATTATTCAAAATTAGCGATAAAACGAAGTAATTAATTGATAAGTTATGAACTACTAAATTCAACATCGGTCAGTTCTTGGACTGCCTCGGTGGCGTAGAGGGCGCATGCTCGACTGCCCATCAAGAGGTCCCGGGTACCGGTTTGTTCCCGTTTGTTCACCCAGGTGAATTCACCATCCCCAGGTCAGGCAGTGTTAAATATTGGATTTTTCCATTAGAAATTATCTCAATAACTGCCTGGAGTCTGGAACTGTGCCCGGTAGATGGCAATAGGCTCGCCCCCTATTACATGGGACCAATAACATACTGGCGAAATGTGGGTGTATCTACTATGGAACTGAGTCCTGGGTACACGTCTGCCTACCCCTTCGGGAAAAAAAGGCGTGAATGTATGTTATGTTATGTTCAGTTCTTGGTTTAATCGTTCTAAGGCATAATATTCATTTAGCAATTATACATTATAAATTAAACGTTAAATTCTGCAAAATTTCTTCCAATTTTAATAATAATCTATCTAACTTGAACTGGTTTAAATCTTCGAAAAGTACATGGATCGTACAACAGAGATACAAACATTTCTTGCAGACTGACTTATATTTTTTGCAGATCATAACTAATTTAAAAAGCTAATTTTAAAGCTTCTATTAGGTATTACAGAATGAAGTATACTTTAATGATGTTTGGAAAATGTTAACCTAATACCTAGTTACATTATGTAGGTTTACGAATACGTCATAATTATATTACTTATCTAGATTTATTTTTTTATAAAATCAGTGATAAAAAGCTATTCGTCATGTTGTTTTAATAGATAACCACATATTTGAGTTCGTTTATTAACCCTTAGGTAATTAGAATGAACTTGAATGAAACATGAAATCAGTTTAATATACTAATCACATTGCCTTTGATCCTATTGTAAAATTGCACACAATCTAAAGGATTTTTTATTTTTTATTATTTTTTAATTTCCAATTTTTAATTTGACAATTCTTTTTTATTTAAGTTGTTCAAATTGATGGGTACATAGACCTTAAGTATTTCTATAGGTACCTTTTTGTAACTCGTTATATATGTCGCCGTGAAATTACAAGAATCGTTAATTTATAATGAATCTAATTAGTTTATAATTAATCTAGTGACATTATAAACTAACGTTTAGGTTAGGTTAGGTTGTTTATAAACTATATAAGCGAAATTATAAACTTGCTAAGCGAATTATAAACTAACTGTTCTTACAATTTCACGGCGACATTATACAACATTTTATTAGGATAATAAATAAACTTTAAATATATTTATTAGTGCGTTGTTTTTTATAACTTTGTCGCTTTGCAATCTATAAATAGCTGCTTGGATTATAACGATAAATGAATACCGGACTATTTTGAATTTTTAATACCTACATAATTTATTATCATCAACCTATTATAGCTTTTTGTAATGTTCCACGCGGGAGCAATCGAATCCTCTGTGAATTCTACTATATTTAATTTTTAGGGTTCCGTACCTCAGATGGAACAAAAGGAACCCTTATAGGATCACTTTGTTGTCCGTCTGTCTGTCTGTCTGTCTGTCTGTCCGTCTGTCAAGACTCTTTTTAACAGGAACGCGTGGAGGTACTAACTTGAAATTAATATCAACTACTCAGATTTGCGGTCCCTTGAAGCTGTAAAAAATCATACATATAATCATACGTAATCATACGTAAACATAATCATACGTAAACGCAATCAAAAGTTACCCATTTACTGCATGTTTCCATACTTTGCCCAAGGAACTAATAGATGGCGCTGTATATTCTGTAGGTGGATTGTTTTTCGAGATTAGAATCGTTTTGTTCAGGTATCTAGGTATGGAACTCTACACTATGCATACATACCTTATGCCTTATACATGCATATACATGCCTTAACAATTTTTTAACTAAGAAATAACAATATTAAATTAGGAACCGCTTTACAAAGTCAGTGGTTTTGAATATTTTTTAAATACAATAATAATAAAACGCCTCTCAAAAGGAAATAAATTGTTAAGCATACGTATATATGCATAGTGTAGGGTTCCATACCTAGCTACCTGAACAAAACATTTCCAATCCCAAAAATAATCCGCATACTAGGAACATACAGCGCCATCTGGTTGCAAATTACAGCAAACATGAAGGAGCTTTTAGTCCCTTGTATGAAAATATGCAGTAAAATGGCCATTACTTTTGATTGCGTTAACTTAGAAGTATGATTTTCTTACAGCCACAAAGGAACGCCGATGTGAGTAATTGATATCAATTTCAACTTGATACCTCCACGTGTTCCTGTAAAAAAAATGTCTTGACATACACACAGACAGACAGAAAACAAAGTGATCTTATAAGTGTTCCTTATTAGGGTTCCGTACCTCAAAAGGAAAAATAAATTATATATCTCAAAAGGAATTATATATATATATAAAACCTCAAATCGAATTATATATTTGAAATAAACTTACGTTTCTTTCATACTGATACACATATTTTAATCTGTTTATCATCTTTCACAAATTGAACGGATAGGTGGCTGTAACTGCAACAGGCTGTTTTGCAGTGTTACCACAGTTAAATTCATTTAAAGCTGCGTTCGTTTAAGGTGATTCGTCTATCATACAAAATTAAATGAAGAAATAGGGAATCATTTTCCACTAAATTTTTTGTCGGTGGCTCTTAATCTGGCCTTTATTTGCACCAAAATATATTGGCTTAATGAAAACCTTACAGTTTATTAGTTTAAACGAAAATTGTAAAAAAAACTAATTATTAGGTTAAGTATGTTATTTTTTGAAATATCAAAAACACATACGGTTTGCTTTAACAAAATATGTTTTCGCGCTAATCCAGAGTCAAAAGTTGACTGGAAAATGGCGAATTCATACTATATGGACGCAATGGGTTGTTATGATTTAACACTCGAGAATGAGATGGACATGCCAGTTGTAAAATAATTACACAATTGAAGGAAAATAAATTAGTTTTGTAGTGGTAGGCATCTTTATCAGATGGCCGCCTGGAGAAGTACCATATCTTTGCCAGTTATTCATCCGCCAAGCAGTAATGTGCAAACATTACTGTGTTCTGGTTTGAAGGGCAATGTTACCAGCGAAATTACTGGGCATGACGAGATTTTCGCGCAGTATTTCGTATTTTAAAACTGTGTCTGATATGGACAATCATGATGCTTACCATCAGGCACCTGATTTGCTTGCCTTGTCTATCATAAAAAAATATATATTTATCATTTATCATAGTTTTATGACCGATGTCTAATAATAACATAATTATTATTATTATTAACATTAAGTATATTGAAAAGGGTTTTGCCTATCTACCTAAATCACATTTACTTTGCGCTACCATATTAATTTAATTATTAAATGTATAAAAATAGACCTGCAAGAGATCGTTTATTATTAAGTACATACTTAAATGTAATATTAGGTATGTTTTATTTCAAAATACAGTATTAGAATGAGATTTGTATAACAAAACATATAGGTAATTATCACATATATCATCAGTAAATATAGAATAGATTAAAGCATCGAATCATTCAATCAACAAAGATAATCATTAATTTCAATAAAGATAAAATGAAAGGTTCGTTGTAAAGGGCGAGGCACAGTTCCATAGAGGTGAGCGAGCGGCGAGCTCGGCCCGTGTTTGTGAGGCGGGTCACTCTCGCGCAACCAACTGTAAACCTTTTGAGTCCAGCCAGCCGAGTCACCCCAGCCACCCTGCCCCTCGCCGCCGACCACCCTCACCCCACCCCCTCTCTCGTCTGTTAATACTGAGCTACCAAGTGCCGACACATGCCCGTGCCGCCCCAACGCCTCGCCTAATGAAAATCCAATCTTTTTATAAACCTCCACCGCTAACGTCATAAATTGAGTATTTATCGAAATGTTTATTAACTTGACAATGATCTGCACACATCTATGACACACGATAAAAAACTTAATCAGTTTTTTGTCATACTGATAATATTATGTTACATTTTGACGCTCCACTCTGGCGATGATATGATATCAATAACTATTGCAGTACATATTATGTATACTGGATACATTCAACATTTTTACTGATTTGATTTTACTACCTCAATGATAACGATGAGGAAAATGAGCAAAATGCCGAATATGATAAGGTATTTCTGTCAAATTGAAAAGCGATGCCGTTGAAGATAGTACGGCACGCAACAACTAGTTTTATATATTGCCGTTGGACTAATAAAGCTAAAAATGCAAAATGATCCGCTTTTGGGGGTGAGTAAAGTCTCTATTATCGAAACGTACCCAGTTTTTATTCTTACCCGTGTTCATTCATCTTCATTTGTTTGCAAAGCCCATAGTTTTGTCGCTCGCTTCCTATATATCCGGCAGGACAACTCTTTTTAATCCTAGCATAAAATAAGGCTATTCAAAATTGCATTGGTCGAGTTCCATGTACCTATATCCGGGCGATATGTTTTGTGTAAAGCTTTTTTCCATGAACAGTGTACCGAAATTCGAAGCAGAGGAACGCACAACAGCATAATGGGATTAAAGTGAAATACAGGGCGGTGTCGATCGAGAGAAACAAGCGACTAATGAAGTTATTAATCCGATTTTATACGGCTTTCGATGTTCGTGCTCACCACTTTTTTAGTTCATTCGCGGCGGCTGTATGAATTTGTCAGGCAATACAGATTAATATGCGATACATTTATAACACGTACCATCTACAATATGGCGTGGAGTTTTGCATTTTCCTATGTATTGTTTGCAGGACTCTACTAACGACAGACAATCGATGAGGCTCGCTATGAATAGGGGTGATGAATCGGGGGCAACTACTCCTAATCTAGGTAAACTACAAAATCTATCTACGAAAAAACTCATTCTTACCCTACTTAAGCTTGGCCACTGATCATGAGGTCCCGGGTTCGATTCCCAGGTCAGGCAAAGTATTATTTGGATTAGGAATTATAGCAGTGACAGTCTGGAACTGTGCCCGGTAGATGGCAATAGGCTCGCCCCCTATTACATGGGAACAATAACATACTGGCGATATGTGTGTGTACCTATAGAGTCTTGCTAAACCTTTTCCTACCCCTTCGGGAAAAAGGCGTGATTGTATGTTACGTAACATAATTCTTCAGTCAGGATAATATTAAGAATAGTTTTACTTGATTTTCAGATAGAAACAGCCCTCAGCCATATAATACCCTGAACGGTGGGTACAGAAATGGAGACGCTAAATCATTAAGTAAGTAACACAAACATTGAGAACATTGTTAACTCTTTAGCTGAAAGATTAGGTTTAAATTTAAAAAAAAACTGTTGTTGTAGCATTGTGTTGTAGTTATAATATGATTAAACACACGATGGATGCAGGTCGCTTACAACCGGAGTGGATGGAAATCTAAGGGGGAGGGGGAGGAACTTTCGCATTTAAAATATTATTTTAGCAAGAAGTAGGATGAAAGGAGATTGTCAATTGAGACTTATTATATTATTATATTCACTCTCGCATTGAGATTGAATGATCAATTCGATAGGGGCCGACATATGCATACTTACCATTAACAAGCTGATATTGTTCTAATGAAGGCCCAGGTTATAAGTACCCACAACCAACGAGAATGTATGAAAAATGTGATGAAAGCGAAAGAAGTGAAAGTCGTATGTCAGGATAGCGTGTGGAGAGAAATAGTCTCTGCCTAGCTTAACATAAACAAGGCGTGACTGTATGTATGTACAAGCTATATCTAGCGGTGCTTAGCTTAATTATCGATATAACAAATTTTAGAAGCAAGGTCACTGTCATAGATCATTTTTACTTAACAATAGCAAAGGATAATATTCACAAAAATGCTGTTATAATATTATAAATATTAAAATTATGGAAATATCTTTTGTTGGAAGCCGTCAGCGTCACAGTATACCTCTAGTAAAGGATAATAACATCCTGATTGACGAATATTTACATTACAATACTGAATACTGAAGGAAACAAAAACTTTTCAAATGCTTTGTTCCAAAGACTGGTTAATCTGTGACTGGTCTAGCTAGGCTCAGCTGACTCATCGCTTTAACTATTTCCGTTGCGAATTCTGTGAAAAGCTAAAGATATTACGTTCATAGAAGGGTTATCTAACCTTCTTCGTAAAAAAGTCATATGTAATCTGATGATATTTTATTTTAATAAAGCACCAACAAAAATAAACTTAATAAACACAACATAAAATCTTCACTATCAAGGTCTACTTTTAATATATGGTTGCCACATGATTCACTAACTAAAAAAACAAATTAACAACATCCCCTACTTTTTGAAATAATTCTGTATAGTACAGCCAGTAACGTAGCTTACCTAGACGTTCTTGAATGATAGTTAAGTATAAGATTCCAATACACCAAGTTTGATTTCCATACAACATAAAATTACACAAAAATATTATGAAGAAAGAGAGAACAATTTTCTTCTCAATTGTTTGTGGTTGGCTTTTGATCTGACCTTTATTTGCGGTAAAACATTGTTGGTTTAAGAAAACCGTATGGTCTCTATCATATTTATAAAAAAAACATTTTAATAACCTAAAATTTTTTTTTTTAATTTCCATTAACATAAGCGTGTTTTTAACCAAGTATGTTTTGCCGCAAATAAAGGCCAGACCCAGGGCCGGCCACAAACAATTGAGTGAAAAATTATTCCCTATTTCTTCATTGTTTGTATAATTTCATTTTGTATAGAAATCGAACGCCCTTAAGTAGCGTCTGTACCAGTCCTATGGTACAAGTTCACTCGGATAGGTTAGGTGAAAGGGATGCAACCGTGGTTCGGAAGGCTTGTCAAGCGGTTGGCCCCCGTTTTCGTCATAGACGATAGTTGCTGTTATGTGACGTCTTCGTGTAATCAGGATACTCGGTAACATCTCGATTGTAGCTAGATTGAAATCGAAGAGTACTTAATTTTATTTGTTTTCTGTCTGAGGGGGGGGCACTGGTGTCCTGTAACACAGGTTTTTCAGAAACCTACAACAGGCACCAGTCACTCACAAGACTGTTCAAACATTATACATATTTCCAAATACCCGTAACACATACCTAGAGCTTAAGAACGAAACATATTGTGAGAGAAAAATAAAACTTTATTTTATTATTATTATTATTATTATATTCTTTATTTCATACGCACAGGTAGTTATCGTCTGTATATTCCATACAACGATGCCCGTGGGAACGCAACTCCTCGCAAGAGATCTGTGGCTACAATGGACGCTCAGTCCATTCGCTCAGTGGAAACACATGCCCCGCCACCGACCAGCCCAGAAGATAATAAGAAACTTACTAGGTAAGTTACTTTACATAATATTACTTTACCTCGACACTTTTAGTTTAAACGCTCAGTCAAATCACTTGTGGCCGAAATGAAAAGACGTCGTCGTCATCATGGCGCGTCCAATAATGACTTCCATTAAGCATCTCAGAAACTCGTAAATTGGTTTAAGTGTTTTAAAATAACTCCTGTATTTTTTTTTAAATAATATTATTTACTAAACCAGGGGATCTTAAATCCAGTTACTCTCTGTTCACTGTAAGATGGTGCCTGTGACTTTTGACAGACTATTGATTCTCACAATAAATTATTTTTCTTAGCAAAAACAATCCTCGTGTTAAGGTGGCGACTGACATGAGCATTTATTCGATCTGAGCACATTACAAGTTTGAATATTCGTTATGTCAGTATAGTGAGCAGAGCAAATACACAAAAAATGCTTAAGTCAGTCGCCACCCAATATGTCTGCTTCAACATAACGTAATGAGTGTAAGTCAGAAATTAGTGGTAACTGTAATCAGTCGCGCGTAATATTCAAAATACATAACTGTCACAGTGACTATCCTACAGCGAACAGAGAGATTATCATGTAGTACAAATCTTAGGTTTAATGTGAAAGTAATTATATTATTGTGTCTTTCAGGACATATTTGACTCTGGTTATGAGTTCAATATACGCAGTTTTGCTGGTCACTCTTGGTGTTATAGTTTATCCTGGAGACAGTATCATGGGAACATCGATATCTTTGGTAATTATTACTTTTTTTTTTATCACCTCAAAATACGTATACTGGTAGTTCTAGAAGGTGTAAATTTTTTTTGTGTCTTCCAATTTAAACATCCGCTTTGCGATCCTATTCTGATGCTATTCATCTCTTTAAGTTTTAGGTAAGGGATGAAAGTGAATATAAAATATAAGTGAAATAAAGTAAGCAAGACGAAAGTAATGGTTTTTGAAAGAGAAGAATGTATGACAATTTGCAAGATTCTGATTGATGGAGAAAGAGTGGAACAAGTAAAAGAGTTTGTATATCTGGGTTCAAAGTTCACAAGGGACGGAAAGTATGACTGTGACAATGAAAGAAGAGTTTTGGCAGGAAATCAGGTGAATGGGGCGTTGCATACTTTTATGAACAGTCAGAAAGTGTCTAAAAAGGCACGACTGGCTGTGCATAGAGGGGTGCTTATCCCCACACTTACGTATGGTAGTGAATGTTGGGTCTGGCAGAAGAAGCATGAAAGTAAGATTAATGCTGTGGAAATGAGAAGTTTGAGAAGTATGACTGGAGTGACCTTGATGGACAAAGTGAGGAACAGTGTGATAAGGGAACGCTGTGGCGTGTTAGAAGATGTAGTGACAAAGATAGAGAAAGGATTGCTTAGATGGTTCGGACATGTGGAGAGGATGGACGAAAAGAGATTGACAAAGGAGATTTATAAGGCTAGTGTGAATGGTCAAGTCGGTAGGGGTCGAACTAGGCGTACCTTTCATGAACAATTTGATGTTATCTTATGGAAAGGCCAGGTCAAAAGTACCAACAACCGACGAGCATGCATGAAGAATGTGATGAAAGTGGAAGAAGCGAAAGTTGTATGTCAGGATCGTAGCAAGTGGAAAGAAATAGTCTATGCCTACCCCAACGGGAACAAGGCGTGACTGTATGTATGTATGTAAGTTTTAGGTACAATTCTTTTAAAAAAGTAAACTTTCATAAAAATTAAATATTGTTTTCTTCTTTACAGTTATATTCAATATGCCTCTGTGGTATGGGATTTTTGTACCTGATATACTTAGTAATAGACATAAATAGATATAAATCTGTAGCACTGAAAAACCAAAGAATAAGAGATCGACACGACGAGACGGTTTCAGAGTATTTTAGAAAGCAAGAGGTAATTATCGATACATACTTCATACGGTTTGTAGGACTGCGGTAATATTAACTATTTGTTTTGATAAAATCCGTTCTCATATAAAAAAGTTATATACATTTAAAAAATTACGTGTCTATACCTATATTAAGTTGGTTTGGCTGAAAATTAGGTAAATCATAGTAGATATGTAAAATTATAGACTCCAAAGCATTTACTTAAAGTTAATATATGGGACATTAAAGGGGCCAATCTCCATACACGGTCATCTGATCCCAAACTAGGCAGAGTCTGTACTATGGTAACCAGAAGACCGATACATATACTTACTTATATACGCTTATAACACACAGACACAGATCAAACAAACATCCTCATGCGCACAAATGTTTGACCTGGCTGGGGATCGAACCCAAAACCTGCGGCTCAGAAGCAGGGGCACTACTGTCTGAGCCATCCGGTCAGTCAAAGTTAAAAAAAGTACGTTTTTTAAGTCTGTAAAAATAATAGTAGTGAAATTTTTTGGTATGCAATAAATTATTATTCCATTCTATTCTAATTGTTTCGGAAAAATAAATAACAGAGAAAACATATACCAAAAATACGCACTCACAAATCAATTCTAAATAAACTTGTAAATGTTTGTTTTATAAGGAATACAACATAAGCAACCCTCCGACTCCTTGCACCCAAACACTAGATATGATTGATAGATCATCAATGCCTCCACCAGTGCTTATACCCTTGAAACATGAATACTGCTTCAGTCGCGGAAGGCATTCTGGAAGTTTTTATCTCAAGTTGGGCGCTGCAGGTAGGTTTCTCCTAGATTTTATCACGCTGATATTTTAAGTTTAATAAAATTACTGCCTTAACATTCCTATTCATTTAAAAGTTAAATATTTTTTTGGCTGGATTGACTTTAGAAGCTACATCATACTCGTATATTTAAGGTTTTTTATAAAAGTTACTCCTCTTAAATAGCGATTTTCCTCTGATTATATAGCTAATTAAATTTGAAAGCTGGGAAAATAGGTTTTAAGAAATTCTGACGTTCCATTTATCTATGGAATTTTCGCTACTAAACAAATATTACATATTGTTGAGTTTTTGTTTTAATACTGTTGGTTTTTTCAAGGTTTTGCTATCGGTCACCTGGTCCATTCAGTTCTCCTGATTGCGGTACAAGTGGGCTTCATACTCGACGAGGATGTCAGCAACAACGACTGTTTGGACATCCTGCAGATTATCCTGGACATCATGTTCCCTCTCTACTGCTTCCTGCAGCTGTACTTCATCTTTAAATACTCCAATGTTATCATCCTACGTGCACAGGTGGATAAAAATAGCGCCTCGAAAATGAGCAGTTTTATAGCGTCACTTAAATAGATCAAATGAGTAGTAACTTTACTTAGGTTTAGTAGACTAAGGGCCTCTTTCACTATTCTCGAGTGAAGTGCCGAGGAAGTACTCGTCTATTATAGGGGCGAGTGAGGCGCAGTGCTAATTGCATAATGTCCGAGTAATGCTAATCGGCACATAAACTGGTTTTTTTTTGTGAAACTGTCAAAAGTTACTTGGGACTTCTATTTGCCGAGTAGCACTAATCGGCGAGTAGTTTATCAACACTTTACTCGAAGGTGGTGAAAGAGGCCCTTACTCTACAGACTAGTGGTTGAAAGTGCTATTGCTATTATAGGGTCTCATGTTTGACCCTGGGTTGGTCCAGGGCGGGCAAAATGTTTTGGAATTTTTCATTATGAATTTCTCGATAACAATCTGGAGTCTAGATTTGCGTCCAATTAATGTCAATGGGCTCGCTACCTAGTACATTGACTTTAAACAAAACTTGGTGCTGTTCTATAGTAAGTATGGAACTGAATCCTAGTCGGGGCACTGATAACATGTAAACCGTAAAGAAACCGTTAAAAGTGAGTAACCGTAAGTAAGGTGTACCTACACCACATGTTAGGTTTTTACATAGGTAACCTATTTATTTATATTTAGCTATGTGAAAATTTGACCATGTTTACATCAATGCATACGACGAACGTTCGGGTACACAAGGCGAGATGCTATGTAGTATATGCTTATTATAGTTTTTTTATTATGTGTTCACTTATTCTTCATAATTTTAATGACCGAATGGTTCTTTCAGGGCCTGGCACACTTTGCCTTTATGCACATGATAGGAAGCAGTCTTTGTTTCTGGGTGTCGGCTATCGTGCGTGAAACCATCCTCTCGCTTAAAATCTACGCCAATACTGTTTATGGCAACGGCGGATATGGCAGCAACGCTACGAGAAAAGAAATGAATGGTGAATATGAGGGTATCAAACTTTTATTCATACTTGAAAATTAATACCATTAATTAACAATCTATGGCATCCATTACACGCTGGTTTTGTGGTCAGTTTTGCTACATTCACGGTTATGTTTAATGGTTAACCTTTTGTGTAATGTAAAGTTTTTAAATAATGTAATTTTAGTATAATTAATGTAAATAATTAAATTTATGTATGATTTTTAATGTACTATAAAATGTAAAGATTGACGTCAATCAATGGATTAGCGTTCATCACTCAGTATCACTACTCAGTATCATCATCATGATTGATAGTTTCTGATTGACCCCCAACATATCGTGTAATGGACCTAACAGTAATACCTTTGCAGAGTACGGGTTACCTAGTTCCATAAAGGTCTGATTCCGATCTCGGCAGCAAGCAGCAGTGCAGCCGCAGCACTGCTGGTCCCCATATGTTCTTTTTTGGTTTATTACATTCCGAGCTGGGCAGCAATGCAGCGGCACCACAGCAGCACGGTAGTGCTGCCCTGTCGTCGCCACTGCCCGCCGTATTAACGTGTCTACAGTTGACAAGTAAATTGGCAACAAAAAGATGTGTGTTTCTAATTCAGAAAAGGATCAATTAAATTAACTTAATGACTTTATATTATCCAGCTCTTTACGAAAGCAGTCATACTTATTATCATAGTAATTATATTAAAATTAAGCAGCGCAACACTGCTGCCTTTCTCTGAATCAGTGCGGCAGGCAGCACTGCAGCAGATCCACTGCTGCTTGCTGCCAACATCGGAATCACACCTTAAACTATGATTTCAATGATTACAAGGTTGATCACTGTAGTATCAATTTCTACAATTTTGTAATTGACTTTTTTATCAAGTGGGCCGTACCGCCCGCCTCTCCTTGTGTAATAGTTGATTGGTTAGAATATGACAATATGTACAGTCACATTATTTTTATCAGCATCGATATTGGAGAATTGACTGCGGAATGCCGATCTCAAAATAATAGTTCCGATTTTGCTCACCTGAGTTAAGTTGGAAGCACTGTATCAGTGTTTTGATTTTAAAAAGTAAAGCAAAAAAGGAATTTCAAGCACAATGATCACCTTCATTGTGCTTAAAATTCCTGATTGATTTCTTTCCAGCCCATAAAATGGATTCGCGATTCCTCAATGTTAGTAGTCTCTACAACGAAAACTGTATTGGATCAAGAGCTATTAACTCCATCGTCGAAAACTTCTCGCCGTATTTGTATCCGTTCAGTGTTGAATTCAACATTTTGATTGGTGAGTACATTTTCTATAAACCATAACATAACGCCAGGACCCAGTCCCATAGGCCATAGATAGTTTATTATATAAGGTATTACCCACAATACATCTATATAATTAGTAACTTTTTATATACCAATGGAATATTATTGTAAAACTAGTGGCCCGCCCCGGCTTCGCACGGGAGAAGTAGAACTGAACGTTTTAACAGGAGTAAATTCGTTCACTATTTTGTAGATATTGGTAAATACTACAAACCCCTAGTATATTACTTTAATCTACCACCAATAGTTTTCACACTGCATGAAAAATAATGACTGTTTCGATTATTGTGACTAAACCAAAATAGATGGATATAATGTCCGTTCACTATTTTGTACATATTGGTAATTACTGCAAACCCCTAGTACATTACTTTATTCTACCACCAATACTTTTCACAGCGCATGCATATAATGACTGTTTCGATTATTGTGACTAAACCAAAATAGATGGATATAATGTCCGTGGACTATTTTGTAAATATTAGTAAGTACTACAAACCCCTAGTACATTATATTATTCTACCATTAATAGATTTCACAGCGCACGCAAGTTAATGAATATATTTGGTAATTATGTGACACCTTAGTTCACAATATTGCAGATTTCTTGCGGATCCCTAATATTTTTCAAAACCTCGTAATATAGCCTATGTCACTCACACTGAATTAAGCTCTCCATAAGTAAAAGATTTTTTAAATCGGTCCAGTAGTTTCAGAACCTATTCGTTGCAAATAAAAAACAAAGTTTCTCACTTTATACTATGATATTGGTATTGGTAATAGATTGAATAATCTGGAGACATATACGGATTACGGAAACAGTGAAAACAGTAAGAAGAACATTCATAATTCGATGTTGTTGCAATCCAGTTTAATAGAGCTATGATAAAGAGAAGCGAAATCATAAGCGACTGCCTCTATGGTGTAGAGGGCGCAAGCTCGATTGCCAATCAAGAGGTCCCGGGTTCGAAACCCAGGTCAGGTGAAGTGATAAATATTGAATTTTTCCATTAGGAATTATCTCAATAACTGCCTGGAATCTGGAACTGTGCCCGGTAGATGGCAATAGGCTCGTCCTCTATTACATGGGACCAATAACATACTGGCGAAATGTGGGTGTATCTACTGTGGGACTGAGTCCAGGGTACACCTCTGCCTACCCCTTCGGGAAAAAGGGCGTGAATGTATGTTTTTCTTATGTTTTTTTAGTCATAAGCGCGTTTTAATTATTTACAGAACGCCATCTATTATGCAATGTTGGAACTAAATTACCTAAAAATGTTGCTTCAGGGTAGTTATGTCTTGCAAGAAAATATTGAAATTTTTCTGTAGCGCCATCTAGTAAGCATTGTTGGAACTAAAATATTCATAAGAAACTTTAAACCTGTAATTTTCCACAAAAGGGCTGAAATTTTTGAAAACGCTGAAACACGTGTTTAATTATTTTCATTTTAGAATGTTTCTACAAAATTTGAAATTAATCGGCTGAAAAATGAAGTCTACTCCATACAAACTTTCAACCCCTATTTAATACACTTAGGGGTAAAATTTTGAAAAATCCTTTCTTATTACTTGTCTAGACTGTAAAAATAATCTATTGTCAAAATTTCATCATCATCGGTCCAGTAGTTTTGGCTCTGGGTTGATGAGTCAGTCAGTCAGTGAATCACTTTCTCTCTTTATATAATAGTATAGATAGTGATCCAGTTTTTACGAGATTTTGCAGTGTACTCGTATGTATGTCCGGTACTAATTTTGCAACTGAATTTGGAAACAGTTATCCTCAACCGATTTAGCTAAAATGTTACATACTTATGCAACGTATTACAAAAATTTGCAGTAATACTTGAGGGGTGCATCTACCCGTCAAACTAAATAACTTTAAAAAGAAAGAACTGCGGATTTTACATAAAAAATTTCGACTGCGCACACAAAATGGATCAAACTGATCGTCAAATTTGTATCTATAGTAAAAAAAATTGCTAATTTCGAAATTCTTTCTTTTGAAAGTTGACAGGTTGATGTTTGACAGATAGATGCACCCTCGTAAGTATTATTACACCTTTTTGTAACACTTTGTATGAGTTTGGTGACAATGCAATATTATGGTAACATAAACTAAACTGATAATGGAGCCGTGAGATAGCGACTGGAACTGCGTGGCGGCAAATGCCAAGATAAATAAATTTTGGTATGTTAAGTTTTTATGAGTAGGTACTTTTCATTCATCATGATACGAGGACCTGATGACGAAAGCCGAAAGATTATACCTAGGGAACTTCCTTATAAAAAGTGCTAAGATAGACGAGGGCTTTTTTATTTTAGGCTCTTTTGCTTGGTTGTTTTGGGGACCTTTTGGGGAATGATTACTAAAAAACAAAAATATTTTTAAAAACAAGCTTTAATTTACGAGTTTAATTTAAGTATTAATTTATAATATTACACAATTTTTATATCAAAAAAGCTTGTCGCAAGATTTGATTGTTGTAAACGCGACAACCTTTTTGATATAAGAATTAAGAATCAATGGTTTTATTTAATGAACTTTTTAAAGTATTTTTTTTTTTCATTTTAGAGGACTTAATTATAAGCTTGTTTTTTAATCATTTTTTTTTTCAACTTATTGTTTTTAAATATAACTAATATAAAATTACAAAGTCAAAGTTCAAAATACACAAAAAGAAAAATAACAAAAAATAATGAAAATAATAATCTGAAAAAAATAATGATGTACAACATAACCCAGAAACTACTAGGATTTGTAATTCTAAGCAAACTTTCAAATATGCATGACTAGTGCTGCGGAAGGGAGTAAAATCGTTCGACCCGTCTGCTGATTGGGAAAACCAGCAATACGAGTACATATGGAATCCGAACACCTTTGGTGTTTGGTGTTTGGTGTGCCCCTTGTTAATACCTAATAACATGTTCTCAGTTGCGGTTTACTACATTATATGGAACAATATTGGCAACTGCGACGGAGGCGAGAGCACCTCAGAAACAGACTCAAACTTCGAGGACAACTGCAAGAATCCTGCAACGAGTGAAGATAATGATTTCACGAGTAATATTGTGATCCATGCCGACTGCCACGCCTCCAACCGTGGCCTGTTTGCAGGCATTATGTTATTAGTCATAGTCCTAGGCATGCTTATAATTGGATTCGTGTTTAGCAGTGTTGGAGAGTAAGTTACCATTTTTAAGTCGATATTTGCCGTTTTAAATGCGGATTCCCTGTTTTAAATCTCACGTGTAGATTTTTGTTCTGGGCGCCACCGTGTTACGGATGGCATGTTAAACCCATAGTTTATCAAGAAGAGATTGATCTGAGCGATAAGACCGCCAATTGTTACGCTTTTGTTTAGTTTTGATGTTTATTTTGTTATTTCCTGTAATGTGATCTCAATAAAGTGCTACCCGGCACAGTTCCAGACTCCAGACAGTTATCTAAAAATAATTCCTTATGGAAAAATCCAATATTTAACACTATGCCTGACCTGTGGATCGAACCCAGGACCTCATGATAGGTAGTCGAGCTTGCGCCCACTGCGCCACCGAGGCGCCAATCTTGGTGCCCTAAAACTCTGACATTCTGGGTAAGCCACATTTCCTCTATGAACTGATTCGAGCAGTGTAGATTGGGAAAATTTTTACATTAATACAGATATACTTCTTTAACACAGCTCTCATTTTCAGAGACTTCCTCGAGATCGGCTACTTACTTAACGACTGCCTAAAGCTCGGTCTACACGGAGTCATGCTGATCGGAGTTATTTTCGCCTTCAACCAGCTACGGAAACTGGATATAAACGAGCATCCTATATCTCTTCTCGATGATGTTCTACTCTTCATCTGTCTTCCAGCTTTCTTTTTGGAAACAGTTCTTTCGATGGTCGCTACGATCAGTATCTTGAACGTGGTTAAGAGCATTGACCTAATCGTGATGGTAAGATATTAATTTAATATTGTAATGTATTCTTTTAATTTAAGTGTCTTTCATTTCTACTGTTTAGTTTTCTGCACTGAGTTGGTTTTTCTTTGATTTTATAAGTCTTGTACTTAAACTACGTTTCAGTTTTTAATAAATTTGTAATTGATTTAATTTTGAGTATTTGCCACATAATGTAAACGAGAAACATATGCACATTAACAAACTTTCCCAAATTTTCCATTGATTACTGGACTATGCTTGTTTTACTTAATAATATGCTATTTAACTAACGAGCTTTATTTTCATTTAAAAGTCTTTTTTTATTTCCTAGGTTGTCCAAGTAATAATCCAGACACCGCTCATAATGGACGGTCTCCGCCGATGCAGTAACAGCAAGAAACTCCGACGAATGAAACCTGGTAGAGAGCTGCTTATGTTCCTTCTCATAGCGAACGTGAGCACGTGGCTCTTCAACACATTCTCATACAAATCACCAGAGAGTTTGGATGAGAGATACGAGTTCTATGGCAAGGTGTTATGGACCGTTCTTGGCCATATTAGTTTACCTTTGATAATGTTTTATAGATTTCACTCTAGTGTGTGTTTCGCTGATATCTGGGATGCCGCTTATAAACCCGGTTCCGAACATTAAGGTCACACAGGTTACAGTTTTTGCAACCCTTACTCATTGAATCTACAAATTTTAATTTTATCGCGTATATAATTTTATATTATTTATACTTGACGTTTCAAACACTTTGCAGTACTCGTGGTTACAGGAAGACTAGATGACACTTGTTTACACAAAAAACGTTTGAAATTATTGATTCTATAGCGCCAATTATTTTTATCAAAACGTTCTAGGTGCACTGCCTCGGACTGCCTCGGTGGCGTAGAGGGCGCATGCTCGACTGCCAATCAAGAGGTCCCGGGTTCGATCCCCGGGTCAGGCAAAGTGTTAAATGTTGGATTTTTCCATTAGGAATTATCTCAACAACTGCCTGGAGTCTGGAACTGTGCCCGGTAGATGGCAATAGGCTCGCCCCCTATTACATGGGACCGATAACATACTGGCGAAATGTGGGTGTATCTACTATGGGACTGAGTCCTGGGTACACCTCTGCCTACCCCTTCGGGAAAAAGGCGTGAATGTATGTTGTTGTTGTTGTTGTCTAGGTACACTCCAATCGGTATCCAGAGTTATTGAAGCTTTCTTCGATATACGCGATGTTAAAATTTGTTTAATTGAATGAGAAATATAATGTATTATTACAATCTAGCCTGCTTATAGGCTTATGAGTAATTAATTTCTAACTTAAATTGCTTAGACATTTAAAACTAAGAATATGTCCATTAACATGTAATTCCTACAGTCCCTATTAAGGTGAAGCACTTTCTCTTGTTAATTTAGCACTGAACTATGATACTATATAATTTCACCGTCACTTTTACTACACTAACTCGAAAGGTTTCTTCCTTTTAAACCTCCTTACTAGATCCGCGTTGTCGAGGAGCTGGATAGCCTCGACATTCACGTGATGAGTGATGATTCACGAGATGAAGCCTGCGTTCGTGAGCTCCAGCATATTTTTAAATACCCTGTTGATAAGGTTCCGTATGTAGTATTTAGATCCCTATGGAGATCGTTATTTTTAATATACCACAGGGCATTCACTATTCCACGCAACACATTGTTTTGAAACACATTATTTGGGTGGTACATCCCAATAATTTAATACCATATGTCCATATGGGCATCAAAACTTGTTTATTTAGTAATATTTTATTATGTATTGATGACACAGCATGTCTTTCCAGCAGCAATACATTTCTTTAAATGTAATCTCCAATTCATCTCTTCTTCTTTTTGACGTACCAAGGTACCAAGGTACTTGGCTGTGTTTTCGTAAGGTACTGCCTTGTTGTTAATGAACACAGGTTTATAATTAGGTACCTTATTGTTGAAGTTAATATGAATAGATTTTGTTTCATTGAGTTGGAAACGCCGCTTTTTTGTCCATTCATATAAGGTGTTAATAACTACTTGAACTTTTCACTGCCTCTTCATGCGTTACTCCTGTAGCCATGATAGCCGTGTCATCGGCAAAGGTTGTACAGTATTATACAATAAAGTAAAGTAGTAAAGTGTTATCAGTAGGCACTAGACTGGATCTATTACACTGGGTACACCAGCTTTTATTACTTTAAGTTCTGAATGTGCGTTATCTTGCTTTACTCTGAACGTTCTTTTTGATAGAGACGATTCCAAAACAAAGTCTTGGAAGCGTATTTCTTAGTTTGTATATGAGACCTTCATACCTTCGACACTGTCAAAACTTGTGCTATATATATCCAGAAAAACTGTAAAACAAAAATTTTTTTCTTCTAATGCTTTTCTATGTTATTGCTGATTCTATGCATTTGGTCTATTGTTAAATATTTTTCTCTAAATCCTAATTGGTAGTAAGGGATTAGATATGTTTTTCCTATTATCGGTTTCAGAAGTTTCAGAAATATTGTTTCGAAATAACTTTGGGGGAAATAATGTTTATAACCATTATCTCCTACCCAGTTATTAGTATTTTATAGAATCGTAATATAAGTCATAATGTTAGTGAATAGTCGTAAGTGTAATATTTATTACGTCGTATCAATTGAGCAATAAGTTGTATAATTTAATGTATACAGTATACACACCAAATATTGTACACCAATGCTCTACACCTAATATACACCCAGTTAATAGTAAATAAGTACTAGAATAAACATAATACAATATATGTAGATTAGTTCCTAAGAAGTATACAAGGAAATTTAACTTTTAGCACAGCTTTTAGTTAGGATTTTTGAAACAACAAAGATTATTACAATTGAAAAAGATAATAGTTATCAATTAGTTATGACAGCATCCTAGGTATAAACTGACTGTAAATTAGAATAATTTACATTAAAGAAAAATTATAAAACTTAAATAACTATATTTCATTACGTTTTTATCCTTCTTTCCTTTACTTAAAGCGCTCATCAGTTCGTATACTTCTTATATTTGTCCACCCACACTTCTATCTACTTTACAGGGCGCCCATCCCCATATTACAGCTTACCGTTATGATCTCTCGAGTAGAAGGATGTCAAGTTTTGGCCTCGGAATGGAAGACGAAGCGTAGCTTGACCTGCGACGCGGTGGATCAAAGATCTGGTCACTGGTAGTTACCAGTTATACCTGTTGCATTCTTTGGGCAAGGCTAATATGTTAAGCTGTAGACGTCTTCTGGTTGATAATAATTATGTACCTTGTCTTAAATATATCGGGCCATAATCCATTGTTTAATCTGCGGTACAGTCCTATTATGAAACGTGTGCCACTCGTGTAACCAGCGTGCCACAATACACACGATGTTAGAGGACGTCTTAGCTGACCGCCTCTGAGCGCCTAATTAATGTTGCGGGCGTAATACAATTACCGAATATTAGGTTAAGTACTCGGACGGTCCTCTGGCACTTAGCCTGCGCTGCCACATACAAACTAGTTACCTTAGGCACGCTAGAAGCCGAGCCGTGTTTGCACAACCTGTAGGTAGACCGTGTAACAACTAAATGAGTTAGCCGCGAAATTGTTCGGAACCATGATAAGTTATTGTCAGGAGCGTTTCCGAGCTGCTAGTTGCTGTTAAGTTTTGTATAAAACTTTTTTTTATTGGAAAATATGCTTCGGTCGCTATCGTACCATTAATTGTACCCTTTTGTCCCACTAGTACCATTGATGGTACCGTTAGCACTGAGTTTTCACCTAAGGATCACTAATAGGTACAATGTAAAAATTTGTCAGGAACCGCTGAATGAAACTCTCACTATAACCAACCAAATGGAAGCCTATACCCAGTGTTAGATGGATATGGACTGAGTAGACATATAACATTTGCCAAGTTGATACGAAAGATAATAATAGAACAGAGAAGATTGGTAGATATCATAAGTCACCACCACACCTGCACCATCCCTGCTAATTGTTTAGTAAATATTCCTCAACGTTTTAATTACGGGTTTCAATATAATGCATTCATGTCTCATAGGGACCTCCTGTTAAACATGAACCCTGTTTTCTGTGCAACCATATCTTGAGATTATATTCACAAAACACCTGAAGTAAGTTAGATTTACAAAATCAACCTTTATTACAAATCCGTTTCCAACTTGCCCACGCAACACACGTATATTAAATTCTTTCACATTTGCTTTAAAAGAGTTGCTCAATTACAATTCGTTTACATTCAGCCAGTGAACCGAAAAGCTAGTATTAAAATGATACAAAAATCGGAACGGGCCCGAGCCTGCTGGAACTTTAGCGGTGTAAATATTGTAGACTTTATGATAAAGCAATAGGTTGGTATTTTGCGTGGGTAACATTGTGATATAGAATGTTTTTGATTTTAAAGCGTATATAGAAAAATATTATCAGCGGGTGAAGCAGTAGGGCATCACGACTTGCGGATGTGCGCTCGGCTGACCAATGCCACTGTTGTCTAATTGTTTCCGATCTCTGAATAACCACTGTATATTGACAAAATTTGAACACGTGAATGAAGGATAAAAGTATTCAATGGTTCAGCGACTTTTTAGCTCTGATTTTCAATCGACTTAAATGACAAGCCTGCATTGTAAAAGTTAGATTAATCGTCATATTGTAGTTACTTTGCTATAACAACTATACGTGACACCATAATACAATTTTCCGGGTTTCAGTTTATTACAGCTTGACGTAATTACACCAGCTCACTAAATATAATTTTATTACATAATATTATATTACAAAGGGACTATTATATAGTTCATTGAATGTTGTCAGTCCTAACGTTAGCTACTATAGTTAGAATAATATTATACTAGATAAATAAAACTAAATGACCCAATTTCACTAATATTCACTGCCTCGGCGGCGTATTATTGTTATTAGATTTTTCCATTACAAATTTTCTTCATGAAAGCCTGGACTCTTTAAATTGCCCGGTAGATGGTAATAGGCTCGCCCCTATTTCATGAGGACTTAAAAAACTGGGTCCTAGGCACACTTCTGCCTACCCGATTGGGGAAAAGGAGCGATGTTATGTTATGACCAATATCCACAAGACAGATCCGCTGGACCTATAAACATGACGAAATATTTCAATCCATGCTCCCCTTTGTTTTTTCCACCACTTTTAAACTATATTATTAAATTGAGGCATAAAAGCTTTTCCCATGTGCATTAATTTGTTAACAGTAGGTACCGTATATAAATGTAATAAACAGTACAATGTTAAACTGATTGTCATTGAAAGCTAATGAAAATTAGCAGCCGTTTGCCTATTACCGCCGATATATATTTAACTTTAAGGCTTGATTTGACGAAACTTAATTCTTATGTGTTATCAGTATTTACTTGTGATGTAACTTGTTCTGTACGTAAAATTAGTATTATTAGTTGTAGTGGTAGGCCTCTTTTGCAGGGGGCCGCCTGGGGAAGTACCACACCATTGCCAGTTATTCATCCGCCAAGCAGTAATATGCAAACATTACTGTGTTTCGTTATGAAGGGCAATGTTACCAGCGAAATTACTGGGCATGATGAGATTCAACAACTTATATCTCAGGGTGACAGGCGTAGTGCAGTGCCGCGCAGAATTTTGAATTTTTAAACACTGGGTGGCACTGTGTCTGATATGGGCGATCATGATGCTTACCATCAGGCACCTGATTTGCTCGTCTTGTTACTCACTATCATAAAAAACAAAAATTATATAGTTAATTACTTACTTCGAAGTGGGTTTGGTCGTATCAAGGCTAATAAGAAGTGTAGTTTAAAAAAATCCCCTGCTCTTCTGCTCTATCATTATTATTTAATTGATTAATTAGTGTAATTGGCTATGATGCCGTTCTAGTTGATAACAAATAAATAAATAAATAAAAATAAATCATTAGACCCTAGTCACCGTCTATCTGTAACAGACTTATTGAGACGATTCAAATGAGACCAAATACGATATGTGTGAGTACTGGCCCATCTGAACCTGATGCTGGAAGTAGCAGGATACCAAATTTCATTCGGAGCACTGGAAGTTACTCTATCCGTAGGGATAATGTATAGCCGCTGTATTACTTTATTATCTCGCTCGAAAACATGGGCTATACCAGGTCTTTTGATAGGCGTACACGGAGACCATTTCTATTTCAAATTTTTCTAATACACTTACACTTACTTATAACACCCCTTCCTTTTTTGGTTGAAGATTAGAAATAAGCTTTAACTTTATTAAGTAGGCAAATTGGGTAGATCAATATATATTTTTTTTATGATAGTGAGTGACAAGACGAGCAAATCAGGTGCCTGATAAGCATCATGATTGCCCATATCAGACGCAGTGCCACCCAGTGTTTTAAAAAGTGTTTTAGAAGTTTTCATAATTGTACAATGCGTAGCCAATGAGTGCGTAGCACATAAAACAGTAGTACTTACATAAATTAGATTTCCCTATCCCGGTGACTTTCAAAATTCTGTTTTATTATATTTGGTTACAGTATGTTAGTTCAGAGTTCATTTATTAGATCACAATGGAACATTAGTAGGCCGCGGTCGCGGGCGACTGCGCGCGCGCACCGGAAGGGCGCGACGCGTCGCGACATCGCGCCGGAAGCGTCCCCATGGCCCGTGACCTGCGCTTGCCACACGCGATGTGATACCCGTCTGTGATACACGCTGTGGATTTAATAAGTGACTCACACCTATTATTAATTTAAAAATAATAGTGCATAATATGATAAAGTATACCATATTAAAATCAAGAACGTTTATTACCAGCCAATGCTACCGAAAAAAATCCCCTTACAAACTTATTCGGGAGCCGTCAAGTGCGTAATGAACAGCGGTCGAGGAGGCGTTAACAACACTCACCGTCAATACGGAGTGCCGGTTCTTCGTTATTAGACACGAGTGTTTCCTCCACTAAACCACCAAGATTCAATCGAGCCTCACAAGTCTACTTACAAGGTAAGTATGTTTATTTACGTCTCGAACAATTTCATTCATAATGTTGTTTTTGCCCGCTTTTATTTACCAATATCTCTGATATTTCGTAATGGATTCAATTTCTCACACTATCGCTCGCTGAAAGCTTCACTAGTTCACAAAATTGTCATAGTTTCGAAGATAGATTGAAAGGACTACTAAGGAACTATTGAAAGGACTATTAAACTCGCACTTTGCGTCGGCTCATTTGGTAGTTTGAAGAGCCAGTGTTCTATCACCGGGCTGGCCAATTATTTGTTGCGCGTGAGCATATCTGTCAGATTCGTGTCAGTCTAGTGTGTTATGGGTACCTAATAACTCGCTTACATGAATCTTATTATATATTATCTTATATTTAAGATTTTTTATATATTATCTTTTATATATATATTAAAGAAGGCTTATTATAAACTCAACCAGTACATAGAGGACAAAGATGCCTGGAAACTTCTGCATAGCCGCCTCGCGGCACCTTCAAAGAAAACGGATATAACCAAATATTGTGAAACTATCTGTTGAAAAAAATAAGCCCTACAAGTTTCTTATGCGTTCTTCTTGTAGAGGTATTTTTCCGAACGTACGGTAGACTCAGTACTGTTTATCTTCATTGACGTGCAAAAGTGTCAGATTATGACCTATTTGAATAAATCTGTTTGAGTTTGAGTATCACTTTCAGCATCTAGACATTGCTCTTTAATTGACTATTCAGTTTTGACGTATCACTTCTACATGCTACACATAGCACGCACACCCTGCCCTTGTCACTTCAACTTGCTTATCTTCTGAGCTATGTCGGCAACTTTCGTTCGTCTTCGGATCTCCTCATTTCTGATTACCTACGAAAATTAAACTTACATTATATTAAAATTGCTGTTTACATTATATTTTCATGTTCAATGAATTAAAATCTCATACCCCAGTTCACACGCGAATAAAGGATGAACACATAATATTGTGACCATCGTTGTATGAATAATTACCTTTACACACGATGGAAGTAATGTTTTAAAGGCACTGTCGAGTGACAAGATGCGAAAACTCTTGCCCTTTAAGGACCTTATCCCTTCGACGCTACTATCACTGACTATATAATCAAATAGACCAATGACATGCTGGTTATATAAAATGTATTTTAATAACTATATTTATTAAAAAAAAATTCGTTGCTCTAATAATAATAATTTGAATTTATACTCTAACAGAACGGGTTACCCCAATTACACTGCTCGAGTCAATTCATATGGGTCATGTGGACAACCCGTATTGTCAGAGTTTCTGGTCGCCAATATTCCTATAAAGCCTCCAACATGACCTAACGACTGCCCCCTACATATCTTATAGGAAACAGCCAGGACCTACAGTTTAACTTGCCATCCGAAACACGGTAACGCCCAAGCGAAAACTCCACATTGTGAGATTCGATCCAGGGACTCTGGGTTTAAAGCTGGACATATTCCCGCTGGACCACGGACGCTACAAAGGCAATGAAAAATTACGCTCAGTGTTCTTTGCTAAGAACCGCGATCTTTAATAAGATCCGAAAGTCCGAATGGTCAGGGACTTTAAACAAATGACATAATATTATAATATCATACCTCTGTAGATACTTCCCACTATACATGTAAATATAGTGGCTCACACGTGCTCGTTTTCTTGGTTGGGGTGCAAAATTGAATCACTTTTGGGAAACAAGTATTTTATAAAATGCTTTTAGTGACTTACGACGGATTTGGTGACGTAAGTGGAAATATGAGATAGTTGGGTCAAATTTAATCTGGTACTGTCCGATTTTACAGTAATCATGGTCAAATCAGTCTTGTATTATTATTGACCGTCGTTGAATCATGAGATCGTCAATAAAGGCCTTTTCACTAAACGTAGGTGTATGTTTACCAATTATATTCCCACATAGGGACAAACATACGGCCAATGAACCGAGCCTTATATTTTAGTTCTTTATCTAAACGTTACGGTCAGAAAAAAAGGAAATGGGCCTGGAATCCAAGGAAGGGGGGTTCAGCAAAACCTTACAATGTCTCTTACCGGGTAGAGAATGTTATTCGCAATAATATTTCCAAACATAGTAGTCACCTTATGATCGCAGTTTAATTTATGATTTGAATTGAATTAAGTAAGCTTTTTTTTATGATAATGAGTAACAAGACGAGCAAATCAAGTGCCTGATGGTAAGTATCATGATTGCCCAAATCAGACACAGTGTCACCCAGTGTTTTAAAATTCAAAATTCTGCGCGTCACTGCACTGCGCCTGTCACCCTGAGATATAAGTTGTTGAACCTCGTCATACCCAGTAATTTCGCTGGTAACATTGCCCTTCAAACCGGAACACAGTAATGTTTGCACATTACTGCTTGGCGGATGAATAACTGGTAAAGGTGTGGTACTTCCCCAGTTGGCCCCCTGCAAAAGAGGCCTACCACTACAAGTACACTACAAGCTGAAGTACTAAGTTTTTTTTAATAGCAACGCGCGTTCTAATTTTAGTAAAATATTTGCTTATTTCAAATAAATAGTATGTTTTAATATCGCCATACTAAAATACACTATTTATGCACATTTGAAAATCTTATTATTAAGCCCATCAAAAAAAATCAAAACTATAATATCAGGTCCACGTGGCCCAAAAACCAACAACTCCTTTCTTATGTAAATAAAAATGCAAATTGCAACAACTACTAAGGTATGTTAACCCGTAGTTCCTTCAATTTGACTATCCCAGGACAAGCTTTCTCGATCAAAGACTCGCCGCCATCCGCCCGGAAAATTGGCCGAGCCCAATGAATATTATTAAACTCTTCGATAGTTCCATGCTACTTCACGCTAGTTAAGAAAACATTGCACAATTTTATTTTACACTTTTTCTATTTAAAAATGTTCGAGCGGATTTCAACTTGTTAAAACTTTTCTATAACAACTGTAATTAAACGACCAACTGTTTCAATTAGAAAGTAAAAATTACTTGAATACCTTTAATATTTGCATATTATAATGAAATTATTGTAATTGTTTTAATTGTTACTTCTGCACACCAAGTAACTACTTCTGTAGAATATTAATTATTAGGCATTAATGTCTTTTCGTCTAAAATACCTCAGTGCCTCAAGTCGAAGGTCTTCGACCAGTGTGTGTTACCAGTGATGACTTACGGATCTGAAACGTGGTCTCTGACTGTGGGCCTTATCAGCAGGCTCAAAATAGCGCAACGAGCTATGGAGAGGGCTATGCTCGGAATTTCTCTACGAGATCGAATAAGAAATGAGGAGATCTCGTAGACGAATGAAAGTTATCGACATAGCCCAGCGGATTAGTAAGTTGAAGTGGCAATGGGCAGGGCACATAGCACGTAGAACTAATAGCTGGACTGCATGGGGCTGCAATGTTCTCAAATGGAGACCACGGACCAGTAAGCGCAGCGTAGGATGTCCACCCACAAGGTGGACAGACGATCTGATAAAGAAGGCAGGAACAAGCTGGAGGCGGGCCGTTTACAACCGGACTGGATGGAAATCTATGGGGAGGCCTATGTTCAGCAGTGGACGTCCTATGGCTGAGATGATTATGATGATGATGATGAATAGTCTATAGAATTTTAATTACCTCATGAACACGATAAAGTATGAAACCTGAACCGCGATAATTTTGCTTTTAATCAGGAAGGGCGCCGGCCGTGGAGGTATGTGACTAGGGATCGCCATCCACATCCAGTAATTTACGAAGCTTTACTATCACGATGTGATTGATACTGTTACTTTTTATGAAACGATACTTGTCATTTTTAGGGTTCCATACCTGCAAAGGAAAAAAGAACCGTTATAGGATCACGTTATTGTCCGTCTATGTCTTTTTGCCTGTTTCTCTCTCTGTCTGTCTGTCTGACGTGACATATACATTGAAACAGAAGTGAAACAGTTTGCTAAATATTTGTACCATTGCATTTATTTCTTGGAAATATAGATCTTTGCACTTTACGTCATATATGCTTAGCGCTTTTCACTGAGAGCTTATTGACGATCCGCTTCCTTTGCCGGCTTGTCGAACACAGATCACTTTAATTAGTACTACGTTGTCGAAGAATGTGTCATTGCCTTCTAACGCTCTATTTGAATCTCCACGGCGTAGATAAATGTAGATGCGTTCCATAGACAAGTCCATGGACTGGCTGGTGGCTTGACGGAGGTAGGTATACTCTGAAGCGATGAGGTTGGTATGCTTGGCCAAGGCTGGTGGTGGATAGCTGGCAGTCGGTTATTTTGCGCGCGTTACAACATGTATCAAGTTAAAATTAATATCTTAATATCTTTGCGAAGGCTGCGTAATCTCTTGCCTATTTCCACCAAAACTGCTCTAGCACAATCTCTTCTTCTTCCTATTCTAGACTACGCGGACGCTAGCTATCTGGATTTAACCCAAGAGCAGCTTAACAAGTTGGAAAGACTACAAAATTTCTGTATTCGGTTCATTTTTGGACTGAGAAAATATGATCACGTTTCAGAGTTCCGCAATAAGCTGAAATGGTTACCCATCCGTCTTCGCCGGGATACTCACATTCTTTCACTTCTTTATAGTATTCTCTTTAATCCATCTACGCCTCTCTATCTCAAAGAACGCTATGAATTCGTCTTTCAGTCTCATTCTCATTCTCTACGTTCTTCCAATAACTTTCTTCTCAAATCTACGACCCCGACCATATCTTCTCAATGTACTTTCAAATCCTTCACAAATTATGCAGTCCATCTTTGGAATGCTCTTCCCGTTGCCATAAGATGTGCTAAAACTCTTGAAGGTTTTAAATGTATGCTAAAAGACCACTATTTGTCGCAAACTTAGTGTTCTGATATCCCTAAACATTATAACTTATATTTATTTATTATATTATAGATAAATTATGTATGTATGTTATATTTCTATATGTTTTATTATCTGTATATTATATTATTACCTATTTTATTATGTAAGTAATGTTTGTTATATTATTAATAATTCTTGTGGTCATATACTTAATACTTACTGTGTGTATGCATTATAGTTTTTTTTTATTTTTATTTATTTTTATATATTATATCTTATGCAATATATATTATGTTATTTATATTTTAGGTATAAGTATATTATGTATGAGTATGCATATATATATATATATATATATATATATATTATAGTATAATAAGATCTTGTTTTAAGAGAAATAAAATGTATACCCTTTCCCATCCCCTACTCATCCTATCTTTCCCCTATCCGTCCAGACTGGTTGCCTGGAAGAGATCGCTTAAAGCGATAAGGCCGCCCATTGTCAACCAAGAATTAGTTTTATATTATTTTAGTTTAATATGTTTTATGTTATTTTGGTGATAATAAAGAGTATTCTATTCTATTCTATTCTAATATCAACAACTCAAATCTGCGGTCCCTTGTGACTGTAAAAAAATCATAGTTTTAAGTTAAAGTTTTAAGTTTTAAGTTTTTTTTGCCGTGTGGCAACACTGGGAACAGCTGTTAAAATATGTGCTAAGATAATTTTAATTATAATTTATTAGTTTTATGCGTTAATTAGTGGAAAAAATCACGTGAAAGTGAAAGTAAATACCTACAAACATTGCCATTGGAGTGTTTTGTGATCTCTCCAAAGCTTTCGACTGTGTAGAACACTGCACGTTACTGAGCAAGTTAGAAGTATATGGAATTCATGGGAATGCCCTGAACTTGGTGGAATCATACTTATCTAGTAGGCAGCAGAAGGTAAGCGTCAATGGTATCACATCTGCTAGTTCTCCTGTCAAAATGGGGGTCCCACAGGGATCAATTTTGGGTCCTTTCCTGTTTCTGGCATATATTAACGATTTGCCTTATATGGTCCAAGGTCTAGCAGATATTGTTCTATTTGCCGATGATACGTCATTGATTTTTAAAGTTGATAGGAAGGATACCTCACTCACACATGTTAATAATACTTTAGCAAGTATATCCAGATGGTTCACAGCAAACAATCTGTTATTGAATGCGAAAAAGACTAAATGTTTGAAATTTTCTTTGCCTAACGTCAGAAGTATAGAACCAAACATAGTTCTTGACGGTGAAAGACTCAATATCGACAATGCAACTTTGTTCCTTGGCATACATATAGACTCTAAACTGCAATGGAGCACTCATATCACCGAGCTCTCAGGGAAACTAAGCTCTGCAGCTTACGCGGTTTACAAAATTAGGCAACTAACGGACATAGCCACGGCGAGATTAGTCTACTTTGCATATTTCCACAGCTTAATGTCATATGGGATTTTGTTGTGGGGGTCAGCTGCAGATATAGAAACCATCTTTATACTACAAAAACGTGCGATTCGTGCCATCTATGAGATGCGTCCACGCGAATCTCTTAGAGAATTATTTAAAGAAATAAACATACTGACCCTACCATCCTTATACATCTATGAGAACATCATGTATGTGCGTAAAAATTTGCATAAATTCAAATTAAATAGTGACCTCCATAATTTTAATACTAGGAATAAAGACAAAATAGCTATACCTAGCTTTAGATTATCTAAAACAAATAAAAAATCATTCTTAGGAAATAGTGTACGTTTCTATAATAAAATCCCAAAAGAGATAACGGGGCTCTCAGAGGGTAAATTCAAAACCTATATAAAATCTACTTTACTAAAGAATGCTTATTATAATGTAAATCAGTACATAGAGGACAAAGATGCTTGGGAACTTCCGCATAGCCACCACGCGGCACCTTCTAAACAAACTAGTGTAACCAAACCAAATATTGTAAAACAATCAGTTGAAAAAATTAAGCCCTACAAGTTTCTTGTGCGTTCTTCTTGTAAAGGTATCTTTCCGAACGCACGGTAGACTCATTACTGTTTATTTTCATTGACGTACAAAAGTGTCAGATTGTGACCTATTTGAATAAATCTTTTTGACTTTGACTTTGACTTTGAACGCTATCAAAAGTTATGGTCATTTTACTGCATATTTCCATACTTTGAGCAAGGAACTAACATATGACGCTTTATGTTCTTTGTGTCTAGGTATGGAACCCTACACAATGCATACATATGTATGCCTTAACAGAAAAGCGGACCTGTTAGCAGTTTCACACAATCCTATGGAAAATTTACTAAATCTATGTTTTGTATTCCAATGTTTCCTCCGAATACAGTAAACCTATTTGAAATATTTATATCCTGATATTTTAAAGTTGAAGCAAAGTATATCCCAATCATTTTATTTTTTGTTTATAAACTCTTTATTTTTTTGGAGTGAACGTCCAATCATGCGAGTAAAACTGCGATTTTTGGAAGTTCACTATCAAAAAATATTATACCCTTGGTTTTTTTACTTGGTATTTGAAATAAAATAACAGTGATATAGTTTCCTTCACTATAAAAATATCAGGATATAAATTAATAGAATGGGTTAATTATATTCGGAGGAAACAAGGGAATACAAAACATCTATTTAGTAAATTTTTCATTCGATTGTGTCAAATTCCTAGGCGATGGACGCTCTTAACATTTTATTTCTGACGTTTTGATGGTTATAATTAACAATGACATATAATTAATATATTACGTGTATGTACTAACAACGGAGTTTATAAAATTCACATTTGAAGGGGTCCCAAAAGGGTGTCAAAGTTTTGTTATAAAACTCCCATATCTCAGTATCATATCATAATATTTTGAAAATGGATTAGTTTAGTTAAAGCTCCAAAGGCGTGTCCAAATGTCCTCCAATTGTGTTATCGAATGTTTTGATTTTAAATCGAATTTCAGGTACTTGAATTTTCCAAAAGCCTTACCTATGTAGGCTTTTAAGCAAAATAGGGCTTGCATTTCCTTGGTCCTTAGAGGTCGAATCTGTTTGGTTTTCTGTCGAATCTACGGATTTATTTTGCGAAGGCGGAGAAGACTACGCAGATCTGATTGGTATACGTCGGTACACTCCGAAAAAAAATCGAAATTAAAATCGTCCATATATACGAGTAACGCTACAGCAAACTTCCCACCCCTCAAAGAAGCTAACTGCCCTCGCACGCCGCGAGGAGTATGTGCTAGGCGGGCAGTAGGTATGTGCTTTCCCCATTTTTCACTCTTTCGCGCCCGAACAAGTCATATCTGCTGTCTCGTTCTAACCCCTTGCAACTTCGTTTTCCCTGGTCACTGTGCTAGCAGGGCTGGTTTAATTAACGACCCATCTATTTATTGTGTCATATCAAAAACAGTATATCTTACGTTGTGTTTGTCTTTATGCCAATGCAGTGGAGGATTACCCTAGAGGTAGTGTAACCGTGTAGCGCACGTCACGGTTGGGCGACCATATTTAGAGATATGTGACGATCCAGCGAATGCCCAGTGAGCCGGCAGAGGATGTGAGTTATTAAGTGGTACACTCTCAGGTGATCTGTCGAGTGAGAGAATCGCGGAGCCGAGCACGTGTCGCCTCACCTCGCTGTTGGGGTTCGGGGCATAGAATTACTATGTTATGGAACCGAGCTTTTGAGAATGAACATTAGTTTTGTGCACTTTAAACAGTGGAGCTGTACGCACTAGTTAGTTACACGCTACACTGTTAGTTTTTCCCTAAATAGAGAACATGTTTTCAATCGATTTTATAATATATCTGTGTCAATATTCCGTTTTGATTTAATGAATAAATTGGAATAATCTTTAAATCATATTGCATTTTAAAAATAAATTGAAAAATATTCAAGGAATTACCTTTATTAGACATAGACAAAGACAAAATTGATGTAAAACAGTATGAAGGACGATGCCTGCGAAAGTTTGGAGAATTGTGTTGATATAATAATTTTATATGCATGTAAATTGGTTTATATACAACGATACATTTTGAAGAGTTACATAAAAACAATATCATATTACAGAATTATTTATTAATACAATATATTAAAATGGGTAAGCTGGAATTAGTTGCTAGCTAATCATAATACTATCGTCGATGTCTAATAAAAGTGGAATGATGAATGAATGCCACATCCATACACCGATTTGAAATTAATCTAACATAATCAATGTATGGATACCGTAGCGAATCATCCGTTTGTGACGAGCCTCTGATGTTATTCATACCAAACATTTGCATTTCCATGATTCCAGCTGCCGGGCTCGGATTTACCCACGGCCCGTGCGGGAAGCGCGCTCTGCGACCTACCTGTAATCCCGGATTAACGTCGTGTAGTATATCTAGTATCTACCTCTAAATGTTACGGTATAATCGTAGTCATATATTGTTGTAAAATTAAAATACCGCTGTAACACTGTATAGTAGTATTGTGACAGTTTTGTTTTTGTATGTTTTGTCTCTATATCAATACAGTCCTGCCCCTAACATGACAACAATACGTACATAGGTGTCTATATTAAATATTTATATAACGTCATAAAATTTCAATGCGGCGTCAGACATGAATATTCGGATATTCGCATCGAGCATTTGTATATTGTGTATCTCCTCGGCTCGCTGTACAAGTAAGAATAAATGGTATGTCACATTTCTTCTTACTGGTAATGTGCTCACATTGAGCGAATGCTCATGCCAGTCACCGCCTTTAGTTTTAAATTAGCTTTCATTGTAAATAAGTAAAATGAAAGTACCGGTTAATACTCTACGCCCCGCGAGGTAGCCACTTGGTTATTATGAATTGAACATTGCAAGAAATTTCAGCCGACATGTTTCAAACTCTATGAAGCAATGAAACTTCAGTTCAATAACAAACTTTTAATGAAACACGGTTAGTTGATCCCACTACAGGATGTTTTCATTATTCCGTTAAATTTTGTACAAGAATTTAATGAAGCTTGTTTATGGACCATTTGGATATTAAGTTCATTATAAAAACGGATAAACGATCCGTTTCGTAGATGCTGAAATATTTCTTAGTTTATTATGTTGTAGATACGGGTATTGTCTTACTATAATAGTGCTATATAATATTATACTTACATGATTACTGAAAATCTTTTTTTTATGATAGTGAGTGACAAGGCGAGCACATCAGGTGCCTGATGGTAAGCATCATGATTGCCCATATCAGACACAGTGCCACTCAGTGTTTTAAAATTCAAAATTCTGCGCGGCACTGTACTGCGCTATCAACCTAGGATATTAGATGCATCATTAAGCATTCTTTTAGAAGGAATTGTACTCCTAATTTAGTACAACTTTCTCTATAAAGCCAACTGTGTAATCCCAAAAAAATATTAGCTTTTTCGTATAAAACGCTCCTTGACCTCGAGCAAAATGTGTGTGGAACAGTCATAGGACGTCGACTGCTGAACATAGGCCTCGCCCATAGATTTCCATCCAGCCCGGTTGTACGTGGCCTGCATCCAGCGTGTTCCTAACGTCCTTATCAGATCGTCTGTCTACCTTGTGGGTAGACGTCCTACTTTATGTTTGCCGATCTGTGGTCTCCATTTAAGAACTTTACAGCCCCATCGGTCATCAGTTCCACGTGCCATGTGCCCATTGCCACTTCAATTTGCTAATCCACTTGGCTATGTCGGTAACTTTCGTACTACCCACATATACCATGTTTTATAACATTAGCGTACAAGTTGATAGTATTATTTAAATGGAGAGGCATCGCAGTGACATCAACCACCGGATATTGGCTTACTGCAACCAATGACTCGCTCCGGATGCGTCCGTTTTGTACCCATGCCACTAGCGGCTAATTAGTTTCCCGACGACGTTGCAACGACCAAATAAAATTATTATTGGAGAGGTACATCCTGTATCGACGGGGTAACTTTCAGAAGGTATATCGTAGGTAATGCGTTCTCAGGAAATATTGAAAAGATGTGTGTTTGTTTTTTCAAGAGTTTAGTTGTCTATACTTTGATGTAAAGCCTCTGTGCCTCGGTGGCGTAGTAGTTCGCATTCGGTACTGCCGATTATAAGGGTTCGATCCCCAGGTCAGGCAAAAAGTGTAATTGGATTTTGTCATCAGAAATCTTTCTAATGGGCCGCCTGGGGAAGTACCACACCTTTTCCAGTTGTTCATCTGTTCATTACTGTGTTCCGGTATGAAGGGCAATGTTACCAGCGAAATTACTGGGCATGATGAGATTCAACAACTCATATCTCAGGGTGACAGGCGCAGGGCAGTGCCGCGCAGAATTTGAATTTTAAAACACTGGATGGCACTGTGTCAGATATGGGCAATCATGATGCTTACCATCAGGCACCTGATTTGCTCGTCTTGTCACTCACTGACATAACAAAAATGTTTACGTAAACATATCGTTTTACCTACAATATTGATCTACAAAACCCTTTTCAAGGCATAGGCAGCGCGTCCAAGTAATGAAGATTTGAAGATAATCGAAGGAGCTCGAGACGATTTATAGTTGGTGCAGTCGACCGTATAATAATGCTCTCCTTATAAACTTTGTGCACACCTTGTATTACTTGGATAAAAGAGGTGGTAATGCTTATAATGTTGGGTACGTACCTAGGTGGGTTTGGTAGATGATATTGGTATTAAAATTGTTTTTTTTTTTCATATCTAAATATTTACGATTTGTTGTAAAATATAATACGTATGCATGGGGGAATTCTCCGGTCGCGGCCTTCCTAATAGAACGGGTTACAGTCCTATGTACCTACATAGATAAACATAGAAATAAATTATATTAGACATATTCCCTAGGAAATCTATACATTTCCTAAGTAGCAATCGGAAATTAGGTTAGGTTAGGTTGTTCGTAGAAAAATTTCATTCATTCAATTTTTTCTTTCCTTATTCGTATTGTTTTATACATTTCCGGTAACATATATCGCAATAGGCTCACCCCCTGTTACATGGGACCAATAACATACTGACGAAATGTGGGTGTATCTACTATGGGACTGAGTCCTGGGTACAATTTCTGCCTACCCCTTTGGAAAAAGGCGTGAATGTATTTTATTTTGGTTTTTTTATTTAGGAGTTTAAAGGCCGATTGGATTTATCGTTATATTTGGGTTAATAATTATTCTTTTCTATTCTATAATAACATAAAATAAAATCAGGACTTTTCCCGAAGGTGTAGGCAGAGGTGTACTCGTACCCAGAACTCAGTCCCATAGTAGGTGCACACCCACATTTCACCAGTATGTTATTGGTCCCATGTAATAGCGGGCAAGCCTATTACCATATACCGGGCACAGATTCAGACTTCAGGCTGTCATAAAGATAATTCCAAATGGAAAAATCATATATCCAAGACTTTTCTTGACCTGGGAATCGAACACGGGACCTCATGATCGGCAGTCGAGCTTACGCCCTCTACGCCACCGAGGCAGCTGAGTACGAGTACGAGGCAAGTTATTATATAATATATCAAATGTATATCATACAATTTGAGTAACTAACAGTACTTATATCATGCTAAACAAACAGCTTCCGTAGTGCTTATGTTATTCAATAAGGCAGTTTGAAACTCGGCTAATAACCTGAGTTCGCGACAGCCGCCTCAATAAACATGACAAAATAGAACCATAATAAATATGGAATAGGGTCTCCAATCAAGTCGGCTTCACCCCCCTCTCCCCCCCACGGACGCCACGCAGGAAGCCTTGCAGACCTCTTCATGGTTAGACATATCACTCAAAATGAATTTTATGAAAAAACTGTTACCCGCGACATTGTCCGCGCGGAATTAAGGTGGACGTGGTGGATGTAAATTGGACCGAAATAATTTTCCGTACAAACTTTGAGGAACCAATCACGATAATATAAGTGATATTTTTTTTTCAGGTGTAATGTTTTAGGTAACTAGTAATTTTAAAGTAGTGTTCTATTTTTACTTACTGCAAAAAATACGTTTTAAAAGTCTTTCCTTAAGAATTCCATAGTTCTCATAAATACCTATTTTTAAAACCATTTAAATGATGTTTTAAAACCTATCTTTGAAAATGCCACTTTATAATTAGTTGTTACTTAAAATAAAGTACTAATGAAGAAATTTATATCTTATCTATCATCGTCATTGGCTCAACCACCTGAAAAAAGTATTTGTTCACTTCACAGACTTTTATTTGGAACCCTAACCAAAAATAGCTTGAGTTACTTCCTCTATCATATATATTATATCAGGATAAGCCAATGAAGTCCCGTTAAAATCGGTCCAGCCGCTTCGGTGATGATCCTGAAGAACGGGTACAGCGCAGAATTAGCGGAAGCAATATATACTTATTATATTTTAGCTATTGTATAAAGTTTCATAGTATGCATTTAGAAAAAATCTCTTTATTTTCATATTAGAAAACCAACACTTCAATTTTATTTATTTGTATTGATTGCTTCAGTTGACATGTTTTTGTTTGGATTTCTTCTAATCAGCTTTTCTTTTAATTCAGTTTTTAGGACTTTAATAATAATAATAATAATAATATGGGACAACTTCCACACACGGTCATCTGGTCCCAAACTAGGCTAGAAGCCTGTACTATGGTAACCAGATGACTGATATACATACTTATATAAGCTTGTAACATCCAGACACAGATCAAACAGACATGTTCATGCACACAAATGTTTGACCTGGCCGGGGATCGAACCCGGGCCCTGCGGCACAGAAAGTAGAGTTACTACCATCTGAGCCAGCGAGGCTGTCGTTTAATGAGTTGAGAGCATTGACAACATCGTGTTCATCAACTTCGAAATATCAATTTAATAATTACTGAATCTAATTACTTTAATTCGACTCGTTCAATCTCTATAGCATATCAATTTAATAATAACTGGATCTCGTAACTTTAATTTGACTCGTTCAATCTCTGTAGCATATCAATTTAATAATTACTGGATCTGGTAACTTTCATTCGACTCGTTCAATCTCTGTAGCATATCAATTTAATAATTACTGGATCTGGTAACTTTCATTCGACTCGTTCAATCTCTATGGCATATCAATTCAATAATTACTGGATCTGGTAACTTTAATTCTACTCGTTAAATCTCTGTAGCAGTGCTACGAAGTCTCGTAGCTTTCGTAGCACTGCTACGCGGAGACGCGTCCGCTTTGCGTTCGCGCCCACATAATATTTTATAGACAAGTGGGTGTCGCCTCGGTTCTTGGGACAAATTTTTAAATTGCTTCCTGCCCTGCAGGCTGCCATCAATCGTTTATTTTATACTTTATCAAAATATGCATTGAAGTTTTTTTTTTTTACTTACAATTCGCAGTTAATTTATTTTTACCGCACTGCAAAATAAAAGAGTGTAAGCTATATGCAAAGAGTACTTAGATAATTACAAACACATATATTGGTTCTAAATGGTAACACATTTCAAAAGAAAGAATTGAGATATTCTCAAAAAAAAAACAATTCATTGTCCATAAAATATGGCTCAGCTGATATCGGCTTTGAATGGAAAGTAGTTTTATCTTTTTATAATTTTCGCATTTTTTTCTTTTGGATGTTGTCAATGTTGATGGTTAGATACACTGCACCCTCTTAAGTATTACTACAGCTTTTTGGAACACTGCATAAAGTATTAGTATTATATTTTTCACCGGTTGATACCGCAGGGCATCATAGTACTTATACTGTACACAGCTATGCACAATACTCTCTGTTCTCACTGGGAACTTAGCTATCTGTACATTTTACATTAGACAAAAGTCTAAGTTGTGATAGTCGTAATGGAGACAATGCTCGCAGGGCCTCCTGCCTCCGATAACAGAAACTACATCAAGATACGAGGGGACTTTGGAACTTTGTGTCGGCCGCATCGTTACTCGGTTGTCGCTAGTTGCTCGCGCACACTGCAGGCTTAATCATTTAACTAGGAATTATTTTATACCATTTTGAATAATTAATGGTTTCAAGCAATTCTTTTCAAGTTTCAAGTACTACCTATATTTTATGTGTCACTTGTATCTCGAAAACAATGTGATTGTTTCATTACGCGATTAAAACGGTATATTTAAGATGTTCACTAGAAATGCAACTAATTTGAAAAAAATTAAATAATGTGGACATAGTTTGCTTCGTTCTCAAAAAAGTATCGAATAAGTTATTACAGTCCATCAAATATAACAAGTACCGTTTGACAATTCTTATTTTGCTTTATTTGAAGGATTTGTATTTAAATTTAGTGATCAAGAATTGTACATCTTGCGGTAAAATTCAAAATTACATGGTTTTGCGGCGGATGTTATTGAAATTGCGTGAGTTAATAATAATAATAATAATATGGGACAACTTCCACACACGGTCATCTGGTCCCAAACTAGGCTAGAAGCCTGTACTATGGTAACCAGATGACTGATATACATACTTATATAAGCTTATAACACCCAGACACAGATCAAACAGACATGTTCATGCACACAAATGTTTGACCTGACCGGGGATCGAACCCGGGCCCTGCAGCACAGAAAGCAGAGTTACTACTATCTGAGCCATCAAGGCTGTCAACGCTGTTACGCTGTTACGCTGTTACGCTTATGCAAAGTTATTTCGGCTAGAAAAGATGAAACTTCAAACGTTACTACTTAGATTTGATGGGCTATACTTATATAGCTAAAACTATATAACTAAAATAGTTATATTACTATATTATATTACTATAGTTATATTATTATATTACTAAAATAGTTATATTACTATTTAGTTATATAGCTAAACTATATAACTAAAATGACTTATAATTTCAGGAGAAAACAGGGGAAAACGAAACCTCGATTTGGTCAATTTTAATAGGAATGTGATTGTGAGGATTGTGATTGGAAATAATTTGTTTTATTATGTCCCCTTATGTTACAGAGATTACTGCACTATCGAGGAATAGTGCATGTGCTTGGACATAAGAGACTCTTGAGCTGTTTGCGAGAAGCCCCACATTCTCATTGTCCTAGGTCATCTTAAAAAAGCCATGAGTAAAAAGATCTACAGATAGAATAAAAGCTATATTTTACCTATTCCGTATAGCACACCTTCATACCAAAATTAATTGTCCAAATATATTGTTAAGCGATTGGGAGACAACATTTATTCGCACAAATATGTATTTTAAGCCTTATTTACATAATTTAAGCGGCACCAGAATGATTTCGTACTATTTCGTAATACACAAAATGAACGTATCCCAAGATCCCGCTTACAAATTGGACCCGACGGAATCCTATTCTGGAAATTTAGGGATTGACTATGATTTTATTTGAAACTATACTTCTAGCGCTTAACAGGGAAGGGGACCTCTTAACGGTTTGATACGATCCTATGGAAAATTTACCAAATCGATGTTTTATGTTCCCCTGTTTCCTCCGAATATAGTAAACCCATTTGATAGATTTTATATTTTTCAAATGGATATTTTGAAGACGTAGTCAACTACGTCCCTATCATTTTATTTTCTTTTATGAACGATTTTTTTGTAGTAAAGAGATCTCAATCAATCAATCTCAATTAATGCGTCTCAAGTGGCGTTGGGCAGGACACGTTGCTAGGCACGGTGATAGCAGGTGGAGTAAGTCGCTTACTGAATGGACGCCTCGAGAAGGAAGGCGTGGCGTCGGCAGACCATCAGCCCGATGGGTCGATGACATCATTAAGATCGCAGGGAAAACCTGGATGCGATCCGCTAAGCACAGAGAAAATTGGCATAAGATGGAGGAGGCCTATGCCCAGCAGTGGGATGATAATGTGGGCTGACGATGATGATGAAAGAGATCTCGCGAGTAAAACTGGGACTTTTAGTTTTAGTTCACGAGGAAAAAACCGAAAGTTTGTAAGAGAAACTAAAAATGACTGGGACATAGTTTGCTTCACTATAAAAATATCAGGAAATAAAGAGAAAACAAGGGGATAAAAAACGTCGATTTGGCAATTTTTTATAGAATTGTGTAAAAATTTTCGTAATTAGGATACGCCTGAGTCTGTTTCTGAGGAATAGAAGCGACATGGAAGGTGTATCATGTGAACTGTCTTGCTACATACTGCTATAATATTTGCTACACAAAATATATGTAATATAATAATGATCATGAATAATTTAAATTAATATTATAACTATGATTAATGTCATGATATTATAAAGGGAAATAAAGGCTATTTTATTTTATTTATTTAATTTATTAAGTCTATCAAATTTGTTTAGTAATCTGCGTAGAATGAGCTAATCAGATTTTAGATATTGCATTAACGTATGCATTGATTCCGTGTATAGGATATTAAATTAACATGGAACATTGATGTGTTATGTTGGTAATCAATCCATGATGGATTTTTTCCATTCATAGGGTATAACATTAGAAATACAGTGATGAGATTTTAGAGCGACACTGAACTCGATCGAAGCCTGTTATAGAATAGTCGCTTACGGCCCATAGGGAGCGCGGCGGGCGAATGGAGCGCGCATACTAATTCGTGGTCGTTGAGGAACATTTCAAATGCCACCGAACCCGGCTTACGGGGATATGTGAGACGTACCCAAGATTTAGTTTACAACTTAGATTACGGCCGTGTGGTCAAGAATTAAGCAAGTAATGGGCCGCACGTAACGCAAGCTATTACTGACTTAATTGAAATTCAATTATGGTAGCATTTAGTCAGGAATCAGGAACCTGATCCAATTAGATATAGGTAATTTAATATTAAATGAACTAAAATAATTATGATTTCAATACTATACCTACTGTACGAGTAAATAGTTTCTACAAAATTCAGTGGCCTTCATGTTTTTCAATCTGCGACAACCAAATGAAAAATATATTTCCCATCAAGGGAACCCCAAAACCTGACACTCGAATAAATTAGAATTTAATTGGGTCTTACTCGCGGCTTTACGCAAATAATTAGAATTGTATATTAGGTAATTTTTAATATCATTAATTGTTCCATATCTTAGCTTTGTTTTTCAATATAAGTTAATTATTTTGCGGTCCTCTGTGTACATTCGAAGTCGGTTTGAATTATAAGGAAAGCTATTTTCGATTTCATCTCGACGTAAAATGGGTATATTCGGGTATAAAAGCCATAAACTACGTGATCCGTTACTGCACCACACTCTATATTTAACAATAAATCTTAGGATGCGGCAGACTTGCTGGCCACCAAGTCGAAAATCGTTTACCTGTTGCCCGACTCGCTGTACCATCTCTTCCAGGGTGGTACGCTCTTTTCCTTTTTATGCATTTACGTTTCAGATTAAAAGATCCAATAGCCACCCCTAGGCTCGGGAATCATCGGGAAACTTCGCTCGTATTCGTACGGAGGCTGTGTTTCCATTGGTGAGTTTGGGGATGGGGTGAGTTGTGACATGTTGTAGGGAAGTTTTCGCGGCAGAAAGATCAGTTGTGATCGCGAGGTTGAGTGGCATTGCCGTGTGCTCATACAGCTCCCGACTCCCTTCCGCCGTCCGTCCACCACCCACCTGCAGGGTAAGTGAACATTTCATTCAATTAAAAAGCAATTTCTTCGGGAAGTCGCGGATCTATAAGTACCTTCAGATAAACACCTCCAATTACTATCGCAGAAAATATTATAATGTAATCAAATCTGAGTTAATGGATACCTCCTACCTACGAGTTTATGAATAAGAATAGTTTGCGAAAATGAAATCTTTTTATAAACACCTTTGTGTTATGAATATATTATTATTATTATTATTACATAATAATTTCACTATATATAAAATGAAATAATAGTTTCTCGATTGAGAAGGACCAGTAATGAAAAATACATAATATTTATATTTATAAAAGTACATAACTATTATACCACGTCATAAAACCAAATAGATATTAGATAGATAAATTAAAATAAAAATAATTATTGACTTTGAATTATTGGTATCACTATCTTTATATATTATAAAATTCTAAATAACTCACGGACTAACATGCAACGCCGAGCCCAAACCGCTGATCCTAGAAAAATGAAATTTGGAATATATTTCCGTTTTGTAATGTGAACGTGTGTTAAAAAAGAATTGTTTTAAATACCTATTCTAAGGAATCCAAAAAAGGGGTTAATGTGTTTCAACTAAATATGGCTAATTCCGAAACACAATACGTGAGCCCGTTCAAATTTGACATGTATATATACCTAAGATATAATAATCGAACACCCGTTTCAAGGTTGAGTTTGAGTTTGAAAAATTCGGTTCGGTCATTTAAATATTATCAGCTTTTTTTCTAGCGGCAGAACCGATGTGAGCAACTTTCAGTGGTCTGATTGTTTCGAAATTTGGTAAATTTGGTACCATAGACACTTGAAATTTGGAATATAGGTTCTTTTAGTTATCTGGACGTGTACTAAGAAAGGATAATTTTGGTATAAAACTCCCATATTTCGAAATTATGAACGCGCGAACCCTTGCTTCCACTAGTAAGATTATTAAATAAATAAATAATACAACTTATTATATCTGATTTAGCTCACTTATATTTATTTGCATACCTCGATGTAGTACGGATATATCGTAGCCAGTATCGGTAAATGTAATCTTCAAAGGAAGGGATTTGGCTGAATTTACCTTCTCATACCTTTCATCAATTTACATATTTATTTGCATAGGTACTTCAAAATTATATGGAAAATTAATAAAACCGTAAAGCCATCTTGTAAATTAGAACATGCCGAATATGAGACGGAAACCTTGAAATGCATATGTTTTATTTAAATAACCAACTTTTAAATTTTTCTAACTGTATTTTTCATGAACGTACTTTTTAATCTACGTCACGAATGACAGTTTTATGGGAAGGAAAACGGGTGTTTTTCTAACTTCGCAATTGAAAAATTAAGGCTTTAATTTTTAGCAGATAATTTTTTGTATCATTTTACTTATTGCTCTATTTCTCAATTATTTAAGTACATAATTTAATTTGCAATATACTCATACGTAATAAGTAATCTAATGAGACTTATTTTTCTTTCCGGACTGATTATATAGTAGATTGTTACACAATGGGCCTAAAGAAACCCATTGTGCACGAGGTAGTTTAAGAGTCGGTTTCTATTTACTCACGAGCTTTTTCGAGTTATAATGGCGTTAAGCACCGTGTGTTACACTCTATACTACGATTGTGAGAAAATAAAATTATTAATTTTATTAACGTTTTGGCCGATAACCTATACGTGCGACACCAAAAAAATTTAATCTCGTTAGAAGCAGACAAAAATTAAAAAGAAATTTACACTATCGCTTAGAGGTTAAAAATTTATTTTATGTCCGCTCTGGTGGGTGGTGAACAATGACGGACTTATTGTGTAAGAGGAGTGAAAACATTTTTGAAAACTAGTAGGCATAATGATTTTTTTGAGAACAAAACAAACAACGCACTAACGCCATATTTTCAGCCGCAACTGAAGTCTATTAATGTGAATGTTGCTAAGGTAACAACATTCAGTAGGACCGTGAGTCTTTTGTCATGTGGATGGTCCGGACGTAATATTTTCTCATGATTTTCATCAAAGTAAAACAAATTAATTGAATGCTCTGTTAGATACAACACCTACATATCTGTAAGTCAACGCAGGCGTCGCTAGCGGAGAATTTGTATGTCAAATGGCAGCTGATAGGTTGAAGTTTAAATTTTTCACATCAGCTAAATATAATTGGTAACACTATAACTGCAAAATCGAATTTTAGGAAAACAAAATATATGTAATGTCTGTTGGATATTCGGATTATTTTATAGATTATTTTATTGATTATTGGGTAAAACACAGTCGATACACACAGATATATTGGTAATATGTAATAATAAATTAATCTATCACGAATATAGTAATATTTTTTGACTGAGTGAGCCCTGACTGACTGTCCGCTATTTTAGAGGTGGAGTTTAAACTGTGGGTTTTATGAGGGCTAAACGACAGTGAAACAAAAGAGGGGGTTACACTATAAATAAAATGGGGCAGACCATAGACACGGGCAATGGATCGTAAAATAGAATGTACACACAATGTGGAAAACTTGATTCGCTTTTGATTTTCGGCTCCGAATACAACTACCAACTCGTATAAATACGGTAATCTTACGGATCATTAATTAACTCTGATCTCATTTATGAGTTCTACTCACAAATGTGATCGGCTTATACACAATACACGTATTTCCAATAACTATGTCACTTGATTCAACATTGAGTTTGGTTAATTATGTTTACTTTGTGGTCCAATTTATCATAACTATCGATTTTCCCCAGACTATTTGAAATGAAAAGTGGTGAGAAAAGTCTCTGTCTCTTCATGTAGCTTCAGTAGTCAGTAGTAGGTTTCAGTAGTCACAATAATATAAAGCAGTATCACAAAATGTTAAAAGAACGTATATGTGGTGGATATTAATTCATGCTGCTAAACTCATACTCATATAGCGCTCATAAAACTTATAATAAAAAAATTATATTTCTATACATTCAATGTCAGATTAAAATTGACCGTGGAGAACCACTTGCGGCCGTGCGTCACTTAATTTATTACAGGAATATTTAAATTGAAAGCCCGATCACCTACGGAAATCAATTATAGGTAATAACTTGAACTCGCATGCCCGTAATGTGCAAGGTTCTTCACCAAGGAGATAAGCTACACATAATCCGATTTGAGTCCAAAAACTACAACTAATTTGAAACTGCAGCAGGGGCAGAAATCAGTGGAATCAATATAATTATCATCACAAATATTTTTGCTCTGAGACCTTTTTCAATGTGAAAATAATATTAGTAAGCCTAATAAAAACAGAAACAACCACAAACTTCATCACAATGCACACCTAAACAAGAATTAACAAGCCGTTACGTAATATATAAATTGAACTTTGTTACTCACGTATGTAGGTTCACTATTAGGTAAAACATTCGTTAGTAGAAAAATTGTAAAAACAAAGGGAAATTCCAGTTTTGCATCCATCTGTCCAGTCATCTAGTAATGAAACTGTAGGCTCTAGAGGCAATGAGTATGTACTCATTCTCGTCCCCGTTTTTATTTTCACTCGCTGAACACTTAGGTGGTGCTTTAGTATACACTTTACTGACCATAAAAGTGCATTCAAAACTACTAGATGATATCTGTGTGTTTATGCCCTTTGTGTTATTTTATGAGGTTTCTTTATGTCTATTTGAGGGCCTTCAAAGCTGCTGGAATAAGTGGATATCAAAACTTTTTAATAGAGCGCGCTGTAGGATAAGTAATATATTATATTAATTTTGGTTCGGTATATTTTTATGCAATTGAAAAGTGGGGTTACCAGTTTACCCCACTACCCACCCTCTCTACTCGTGGATGCCGTAAGAGCCGGCGAAAGGTTATCAAAACCAAAGGACGGGCAGCTGCGTTCTCTGCGAACTGCGCTCGCCAACCCGCCTGCCAAACGTGGGGAGTGAATAATACGTGATAAAACGTAATAATTTTGTGACAGAGTATAAAGTAAATTTTATGTATGGATAAATATTCCACATTCGCATTTTGATTGGTTTTGCGAGATTTTATGTTTACTTTTTATTAAGTTTAAAGGACTCAGTGACTTCGTGTGTTCTGAAACCAATCAAACTTTTCCTGTCGCGTACCTAAATTACGATTCGTTAATCAACGTACTAAATTTTAAAAAATCAATATCAATTATCCTTATCACAATAGTATACATACAACGTGTATAAAGGTGTAGTAAGACTTAGATGATTAGATGGTTAGATGCAAACATGCAAAAGATAAATGGGAATAAAATTCGATTTCCCATTCAATATGAATCAGCTGATCGGTAAATTTAATATTAAGATTTTTTGCGTATGTATTTTCTTTTTCTGTTGTTAAGTTGCTTATTTTTACAGGTAGTTAAGTATGACTACACTTTTTTGTAACACGTCCTAAAAATAATGTCCATAATAAAATGATAATATTTAAGTTAGGTGTCTATTGTATTTCAACATCGGTAATCTACCTGAGGCTTTATATTGTAAAAATAAATATTTAAATATTATATACCTACACGACACTTTTTTCGTAAGTTTATTCACATATTATCGACCAAACAGCCTTTAGAATGACAATAATACTCATATCAAAGCTATTTTCCATCAGGGTATCGAAGGCCTATAGAAGTGGAAAATAAAGGTGTCTCACATCGCCATGGTTCGCGCAACAATGAACCTTCGAACAATCATTACCAGAGAGCGGCCTAGATTGAGCGAATTTACCTTTCAATGACTATTGTGCACGTATTGCAAGGACGTGCCGCGGTGAATAGGCCTAACGTCTCTCACGGTGTCATGTATGCAGTCAAATGTACCCGGTACGCCCGCGCTCGTTCGATAACTTCGTTCCATTGACAATACCATAATTGAAGTCGGCTTCCATATGTCCTGCATCAAGAGATCAAAAATATACAAGTGTTTAATAATAAAACTACCTCGGCGACTACTTTTTGAGATAGATTGCCTCAATAGTGTTCGCAAGCCGATCATGAGGTTTCAATATCCTGGTCAGGGAAAAAGTGTTTTTGGAATGTTTTCATTAGGAATTTTCTCATTGACGACCTGTGCTTGGAAGAAATATAATAACTTTTTTACTGCTCCATCATCAGACCTTAATTAATCACTTAATAATAAAACTCTTAAGAATTGGTAATCCATAATCCACAAACGGCTGGAACAATTTTTATCTAACATGATACCTTGAGTATGTCTAATTATAGTTACGTTTCGGCTCATCTTTCAGTCAAAAAAAACACTGAAACAAAATTTATCCATTTAGGCATTATGTAGGGTAGCAGTGTGAATAGCGGCGCATTTTACATAACAACATGCCTTTCTCCCCTAAGGGTTAGGCAGCAGTGTATTTACAAAAGTAATTACTCATCATCATCATCATCATCCAGCCATAGGACGTCCATTGCTGAACATAGGCCTCCCCCATAGATTTCCATCCATACCGGTTAAAAGTTGCCCGCCTCCAGCGTGTTCCTGCCATCTTTATCAGATCGTCTGTCCGCCTGTGGGTGGACGTCCTACGCTGCGATTGCCGGTCCGTGGTCTCCATTCGAGAACTTTTCAGCCCCATCGGCCATCAGTTCTACGTGCTATGTGCATTGCCACTTCAACTTGCTAATCCGCTGGGCTATGTCGGTAACTTTCATTCGTCTACGGATCTTCTCATTTCTGATTCGATCTGGCAGAGAAATCCTGAGCATAGCCCTCTCCATAGCACGTTGCGCTATTTTGAGCTTGCTGATAGGGCCCACAGTCAGAGAACACGTTTCAGATCCGTCTGCCGGAGATTCTTAGCACCCCTGGGTCCGTCGTTACCGTGACCGCTACCGGAGTCAGGAATAGCGGAGCTGTCGGGGACTAGGGGCCTAGTCTGTGTGGTGCTTATCATTGGGGGGGGGGGTTTGCCAATACTCGCCACGCTTGGCAGGCGGGTTGGCGAGAGCAGTTTGATGTTTTTTTACGCAGTTAAGTAGATACTAACCTGGCTTCTATTCAGAATATTCGTATCATATCCATTAAAACTTATTACCCGACCTCGAAATCGAACCCAAGACCTCATGCTCAAGACTTAAGTCCACTACACCTTCAAAACAAAATAAATAAAATTAAGAAAGTGTTTATAAAAAAAAAATTAAAACAGTTTCTCCATCATCACAATTTAATCACAATATTGAGCTCTAAAGTTGATAATTCTCAAACGGTGAAACTAATTTTCGTAAAACATGACATAATATTAAAACTAAGAACATTCTCGATCAATATTTCGGCTCAATTATCATACAAAATAGCTATAAGGCTATTATGTAAAGGTACATAAGCATGAATACCAACGTATTTTACATTATAAAGAAGTAAACTTTCCTATATTGTTTTCTAATACGTTGTTACTTAGAAACAACCTCTAACAAAGTCATAAGTGCTAATTAAACCGAGCCGCCTCGGTTACAATTTGTAAAGTCCGCAGACGAAATAAGTGTTATGAGCGATCTTGCCGTAATGGCGGCTAGCGGCTTACCACTCGCGCTTAACTTTGTAAGTCTGCAGACCTGCGACTAGATCTTATGGCTGTAGGTCCGCTTATTAAAGGAATGTTTGAATTTTCTTCCAAGCCACCACACGAAGAAGGCGAGCATATTCCTGGGTGCTTAGTGCTTACCTTAGAAGTCAACCACTTTATGGTGTTCTCGTTTTTAAGCAGTAAGTAGTTAAGAATGCCTGACGCAAAACCATAACAATATATTATTAAGTGTTTCTACGAGATTTTAATTAACATTTTTAATAGCGCATATTTAAAGCATAATTGAAAAAAAAAGCAATACAGCTACCTACTTACTATCTACCCTAGACACTGCCATAGAAAATTTAAAAAATTCACTGGCCACATTTTTAATTGACATAAAATAATGTACATATAATGGCGCCTTTTTCCCGAATGGGTAGGCAGACGTGTAGTTCCGCAGGACTCAGTCCCATAGTAGGTACACTCACATTTGGCCAGTCTGTTATTGGTTTCACAGAGGAGATGCTTTGACAGCCTCGATGGCTCAGATAGTAGTAACTCTGCTTTCTGTGCCGCAGGGCCCGGGTTCGATCCCCGGTCAGGTCAAACATTTGTGTGCATGAACATGTCTGTTAGATCTGTGTCTGGGTGTTATAAGCTTATATAAGTATGTATATCAGTCATCTGGTTACCATAGTACAGGCTTCTAGCCTAGTTTGGGACCAGATGACCGTGTGTGGAAGTTGTCCCATATTATTATTATTATTATTATCCTGATCTGTGATTGGTCTCATGTAATAGGGGGCAAGTCTATTCCATCTACCGGGCACAGATCCAGACTTCAGGCTGTCATTGAAATAATTTCTAATAAAAAATAATTATCCTGGGTCACCAGGACCTCATGATCGTCAGTCAAGCTTAATATGTTTATTTAATTGGGTATGATGTCCAATAGTTTAAATGACATAAATATTATTTGCTAAAAATTTCATCCAAGTTTATCAATTGTTCATGATGATAAGTTTATCAATAATAATAATGATATACACAACCTGGTTGGCACAGATGTGGAAGTAATCCCCGGCCAGGTCAAACATTTGTGTGCATGAACATGTCCGTTTATTAATAATAATAATATGGGACAACTTCCACACACGGTCATCTAGTCCCAAACTGGGCTAGAAGCCTGTACTATGGTAACCAGATGACTGATATACATACATATATAAGCTTATAACACTCAGACACAGATCAAATAGACATGCTCATGCGTACAAATGTTTGACCTGGTTGGGGATCGAACCCGGGACCTGCAGCTCAGAAGGCAAAGGACCTACCGGCTGAGCCAAACGGCCAGTCAAATCAATTTTAGAAGGTCACCCGTCTCCCTGGCAAATTGTCATTGGCATAAATAGTAATTTTTATTTGGTGAGTCTTCAGGGCTGGCTATCTCCGTTTCCACGGTTTCTATCTATCTAAAACAACAACAAGTATCTACAAGTATATCTCAATCGCTTAATAATATTATACTTAATGTACTTTTAAAATAAACTCGAAGCGCTCTCTTAGGGCAACTTGTCAATATCTTATCATAGTGATAAGGCCGCCAATTGTGACACGTTTTCTTATTTTCATTTTTGTTTTATTTTTTCTTTTTTTATTATAATTATCTATTCTATTTATTATATTGTTATCTCTATTAATAATCGTGAATAGATATTGTAAGGCAGGCGCATTATCACTTCAGACTGTTAAAAAAGAGAGCGGTTCTAATTTAAAGAACGGAGGTTCTTTAATAAAGGTTAAGGCCTGTTAGGTAATTGAGTCACTTATATGAATGTTATTCCTACAAAGTCTTAGCTTAAAAGAGAGGGTGGTCGAAAGTCTAGCTGTAAAATGGTCTGGCTCCAGCTCCACTCTACAGCCGAGCGGTAATCCTCCCAATAAGCCTAGCCGTGCGTGCTGTTATTTGAATTGCTTTTACAAAAATAGCTCTATAGTTTGCTTTATCCGCACTTATCGTTTTCGTAATTGTATTACCTACTTAAAACGTTTTACCCGGGTTATAAGCTAATAATTGAATTAACATTTTTAAATTGAAATTTCCAAAATGCACATAAGTAATGAGTTATTAACATACTTTATAGGCATTACCTATAGTTACTTTATTACTTATAGGCCAGTCACTTTAGGGGTTTCACCTCGGATCGAAAGATAATAAGCTGTAAATTGGTATAAACCTTTGTTTTGTCGTTCTAAATGTTGTCTCAAAAGTCACAAGTGCTATCGTGTCCGCGTCTTAAGATATTGCAGGTCAAAGGTCGTAAAAATCGGTTTTTCGTGAATATCTCACTTTCTATTGTTTAAATGAGATTTGCACCCATTATAAAGTTGTAGAGTATAACATTCTCTACAACTTTTGTTTGAACTTTTTTTTCATACGATCAACCGTTTTTGCGGTAATGATAAATAAATATATGTATAAAATATATTCCCTTACTGTCTTTTTACCTAAAAATATAATTAAAATATATAATCCAAAATTATTAATATAGTTAAATATTTATAATTAAGTCACTTATTTTAAATAATTAATAATTAGTATATAAATAATGGGTATTTTTTAATAATTATATTTTTTTAGTAAATAATTAACTTTATACAACGTACTGATAACCGTAACTCACGCTTGACCTTGCATTAGGGCATATATATACGCGGCGCACTCTTCGCGGTCTACCGCAAAAACGGTTGATCGTATGAAAAAAAAGTTCAAACAAAAGTTGTAGAAAAATTTATGTTTTACAACTTTATAATAGGTGCAAATCTCATTTAAGCAATAGAAAGCGAGATATTTACGAAAAACCGATTTTTACAACCTTTGACCTTCAATATCTTAAGACGCGGACACGATAGCACTTGTGACTTTTGAGACAACGGTTAGAACGACAAAACAAAGGTTTATACCAATTTACAGCTTTACAGCTTTTACCTAATTAGACTGGGCTATTAGACCTGGTGATTTCCAGTGATGCTGCAACATCAGAGAGCTGTAATGAACTTTAAACGGCTGAGTCGATTTGCTTGAAACTTTACGAATAATGTCGATAAATCACATTAAAAATTATGATTCATCACTTTGGGCGCTGCCCTTTTTTCTGTTTTCGTTGTGGATAAAAACATGTATTTTTAAAAATTTACGTTATCATCTAAGGCGCTACAGCTCGGGGTGGGCCTTGGCCTGGTCAAGAACATTTCTCCAGCTTGATCTGTTCTGTGCCTGCTGTTTCCAGCTTCTGACACCGATCGTCCTCAGGTCCTCCTCGGCACCATCCATCCACGTCAACTTTGGTTCGCCACGACTTCTGCGGCCGTCAGGTTTCCCTTCTAGGGCCATTTAGGTGCCCTCGACTCCTCCATGCGCTCTACATGGCCTAACCAGCGGAGGCAGCCGAATTTGACAATTGTAAAAACAAAACAACTAATAACTACGTTTCTATATCCCTGGATTTAAATCTTTAAATTCCCTTAAAATTAAAAAAAAATTGATCAATAGTTTAAAGTCGACAATATTAGTTTTAGGGTTCCATACCTCAAAAGAAAAAAAAGCATCCCTTAAAGAATCACTTCGTTGTCCGTCTGCCTGTCTGTCTGTTTGTTAAACCCTTTTTTTTGGTAACACTTTGAGACATCGAGTTCATATCAACAATTAGAGTTGAAGCTCATATGAACAATTCAAGTCCACGGTCCCTTGCTGCTGTAAAAAAATCAAACTTCTAAGTCAACGCAATCAAAAGATACGTAGATGCATATTTCCAAACTTTGCGCAACGGGCTAAAAACCTCTAGGGTACTTCCCTAAAATTCCTAAAATTTAACATATGTTTGCGGTATTTAGGTATGGAACCCTACACAACGCATACCTACCAAGGTATGTCTTAATAATTTACTGATGTAAATTGTTAAGACAAAAAATGTACCCAAAATTCTGGCGGAGCTGAAGCTGTCGAGTTCTAATTAAACCACCAAAATAATTTTAAATATATAATCCAAACATTACATAGGTTCCAGAAAAATATAATAATATAATTGACGCCTTCACCTTTTTGCTTTTGTTTTTCGTTCACTGACATAAAACCATCGATAATTCGTAATAGTTCTAAAAAGGTGTTAAATCCTCCAACATTCCGCCCACCAAGTTAACTATTTTTTCAACACAAGTTAACCATTGGTTAAGAATTCAACTATAAAGTCAGCTAAACCAGTGGTTAACTTAACTATAACTAATGATAAAAAAAAACCAACACTGCAAGTAGCCAAAATAAATTGAATCAAATTCTAAATTGAATCCGAATAAGTGGAAATGGTATCTGAGGTTGGATCTTGGATTGAGTTTATGTCGGTGTCCCTAACGAGTAACGAGCCGCTCTCGGTCTGTCTCAGAGACACTGCTTTGTATTGTTTGTCACAACTAGTTGCAGTGTTTCACTTCTCGTAAACTAGTTTAAGATCCAATTATCATGATAGATGTTTATAGGAAACACCGCCTTTTATCACTAACCAATCCTGCGGAAAAATTACCTATTCGATGCTTTTTACCTATATTCCCCGGTTTCCTTCTAATATAGCAAACCTATTTGATTCATTTATTATATTCTGATATTTAGAATATGAAGTAAACTATCGAAATATCGAGAGTTTATAAAAGAAACTGAAATGACAAAGACATAGTGTAGTGGTAGGCCTCCTTTGCAGAGGGCCGCCTGGGGAAGTACCACACCTTTGCCAGTTATTCATCCGCCAAGCAGTAATGTACAAACATTACTGTGTTCCGGTCTGAAGGGCAATGTTACCAGCGAAATTACTGGGCATGATGAGATTTAACAACTCATATCTCAGGGTGACCGGCACAGTGCAGTGCCGCGCAGAATTGAATTTTAAAACACTGGGTGGCACTGTGTCTGATATGGGCAATCTTGATGCTTAACATCAGGCAACTGATTTGCTCGTCTTGTCACTCACTATCATAAAAAAACATAAATAAATGGAATGTGCCAAATTTCCTCCTAAGTCCTCATAGCGTTTTGTTAAGGTGCGTCGTCATCTACGCTCATACACTCCTATGCACATTTATTAAATTAGCTATGTATTGATCAAACCAGGCAAGCGTCAGTAGCCAGTTGACTCATGCTAAAATGCGGGTTTGTCACTTGGATTTTTTTAACGTCTGTCATGTGAACTGGGCTTACGTATATTTTTACCTAAAATTTAATGTTATTTAAATGTTACTAATACTATTTTATATATTTAATGGCTTCAAATTTGAACCTGTAAATGTAGCATTCAAAAATTTCAAGAGATCACATTATTGTTAGCATAATGCGTTTTTTTTTTCATAAATTCATAAATATAGAAAAAAAGGAACCCTTATACGATCACTTTGTTATCTGTCAGTCTGTCTGTCTGTCCATCTGTCAAGACACTTTTTAACGGGAACCCGTATAGGAATCAACTTGAAAATTATATCAACTACTCAAATCAGCGGTCCCTTGTGGCTGTATTAAAATCATATATCTAAATTGACGCAATCAAGTTATATTTTATTGCATATTTTCATACTTTGCGCAAGGAACTAATAAGGAAGTAATGTTTGAAACTATCATTTCACAACATCAATAATCCAATCAATTAACAAAATATGCGATGGTACATATTATGGTACATAATGGTACATGGTACATAAAGGTACATGGTACATACTCGTATAAAACGGTCCACCTAATTATATATAATTAAGTCGCATATTATATAAAATTAAGCAATATACACCTATGGAACGGTTTTCAAAACAGTCATAGGTATCTATTTCAGAAGATTTTCTCCAAAGACTTATAAATGTCGGAGTGTATCAGACGCCAAGTGCAGTTTCCATTGTCCGCACGGATACGGCGTTATTACGAGTACCGGTGAAACCAAACAACCGCCTTTATGTCTGCGTTTTATATCATCGGCCTTATTGGACCTCATGCCGTCTCGATGAGACAAAATATATTATACTGCTTATAATTTTATATCTACTGTAAATTGAGTGGAAAAGGTTTGATATTCCTTATCAGCTATGTTATTAAGTTTTATCTCATTCATGCGTTTTCGCCGTGTTAAGTATACTTTGTTGAATGTATAAAGCTGGGTATCGACACTGCAAGGCAGGCCTCGTGAGCCAGCTGACTGACTTACATACTCACTCACTCCACGACGCCCAGCGATGCTGTTGCATGTGTGTACTGTGTAGACAAGGAATAAGTAAAGAAATGCTCACGAATCATTCGAACTAACATTACATCTCACGCCTTGTGCCCCGAAGGGTAGTACCCCCAAGTACCCATTCCCATAGGTACACTCACACTTCGTCAGACATCCACTGGAACTGTTCTGGGGAGTGTTTTGATGAACTTTTCAACCTGATACCGGCGTCACGGTTCTATCACAGTACTGGCCGCCAGCGCCTGAGAACAAAATCGATACGTGGACGTCGCACGCTGTGCTATTTTCCTGTTCTTTTCTGCCACATACGTGCAATCTGTGGAAAGATCTTCCTGCTACGGCTCTACAAAAGGAGAGTGAATAGAGTCTTAAAAGGTCGGCAACATACTAGCTATACCCCTGGTGTTGCAGGTATCCATAGGCGGCGGTAACTACTCACAATCAGGCGGCCCGTCTGCAAAAAAAACAAAGACTATTATTATAATGAACTTATTAAAATGTACCTTTACCAAAAAATAGTGTTTCGGAGATTATGATAAGACGTAAGAGGTGGGTTTTTAAACGATGCTGAGCGGTTGATGAGAGTAACGATAGATAGGAATAGTACGATTGCACGAATGAGTGTGAATACAATCCCTGATTCAGCCAGAAGACAGGAGCCTACTAAAAAGTCTACATAAAAACTATACCAATCAAAATAACGAGCCAAAAAAATAACGAGGTCGTGGGTGAGTAATATTATAAAATACACAACACAGTCGCAAAGATTTGTAAACAGGAATAGAGCTATAGACCGTAGACATGCACATACCGGTTTGCTGAAGATAGAAGTAATGAGGCGTGATAGGCTCGCGTCGCTCAACTACCGGAAGTAATGGCAAAGCTTTCATTGTTTCCGGTGGACACAGCATAACAACAATAAATATTTTACTCTGAAAACAGGTTATTTACTATTGTGATATTATAACATATTTGACGATGTTGGAAAATTGATTGTACCTTGCAAAATATAGCTTGATACGAGACAGCTGAACAAAAATTTATTTTTTGCCTTTATCATCATCTCAGCCATAGGTCCACTGCTGAACATAGGCCTCCCTCATAGATTTCCATGTACATCGGTTATAAGGGGCCTGCATCCAGCGTGATCGTGCTGTCTTTACCAGATCTTCTGTCCATCTTGTGTGTGGATGTCCTACGCTACGCTTGCCGGTCCATGGTCTCCATTCGAGAACTTTCAAGAATTTTTTGGTCTTATTCCCTTAAATTAGATACATAAATGGTATTATATCAGATGATTTATAATTCAAATACCCTCTTAGAATTTAATTTACGGAAATATGAAAAAAAATAGATTTTTGTTCAGCTGTCAGGGTATCAAGCCATATTTTACAAGGTATGAGATCATCCAATCAGTTGTAAGATTAGATAGATTGATAAACAGTTTATTGGTACACCACAAAAAATAATCCTTAAAATTTTACAAATAGTGTAACAATTGGCGGTCTTATCGCTAAAAGCGATCTCTTCCAGACAACCACGACAACCAGACGATTAGTGTGTTTATGTTGGCAAATTGTTTGATTTGATTGGCGAAAACACAAGCATAACCAAGGTGATTGTTTATGCTTGGGCATAGCTTTTGGTTGAGTTTTTTTAAATAGAGGTTCTAGAAAACTCATTGTTCCACGGAGTAATCAATAGTAATTTTTGTCATTCTTCTTTAGGTTCGAGTGGAGGTTTAAGTAATTTTCATACGAAATACATGTTTTTATAGTGTTAAAGAGTTTAAGGAATCCTGTAATGCGGTAATTAAAAAACGTTTACTGATTAAATGTTAAAAAAAAATGAATTTTATTAGTATTACGTACTAGATGTACATGTACCTAGTTCTTAATTCCTAAAATGAAAATCTAACCCAATAAGTAATGATTTTGTACCATATAAACTAAACTTAAATTATTCAGTGTTGTAAATATTTAGCTTATTGTTTCTTATATGAACGAAATGAGTCAACATTTTTTATACCATATTATTCAGTATTATTCTATTCTATTTTATCTTCCACACAAATTATGATTAATCTCAATTCATATTCACCTGGTTTAGATGAAACGAATTATAAAATATCTATAATAGCTAGTTTATGCATCATTTATTTAGATCGAGAGTCGACCCAATTTAACCTCCAAGTTCGCCTTTACCGGGACCCTTCGACAGTACTATAAAAGTGATTTATTGAGCCACGAGATCGTCCGTTCAGAAATATAATATGACTTTATTTATTACGAGAGAAACTGATAATAAAAATCTTGACAGCGCGCGCTCATATTTTTAATAACGATTATAAAATTTTCCATTCATTATAAAATGCGATTTTAATATCGCTAAAACGATCGGTTATTTGCTTTATGGTTATTATCGAACAACATCAATGTAGTTACAGCAGTATTTCTATTATTATATATGTATTTAAAGGTATTCTATTGGCACGAACATTATTATTAGCCACATATTTGCGGCGAGGCGACAGAGGCTCAGTTACTGAACAAACTAATCTGAAAATTACACGCACGCCGCCCACCGGGCACCGATGCACGGTCTTTATTCCACCTGATGCTGCTAGCTGAACAAAACATTGACAAAGTAGGTAGAGGGGGTAGGTAAGTAGATAGGTAGCCTCTGGCCGAGCAGCATACTCCATAATAACACTCACATACTTTAATAATATCTTACTACATCGGCTGGCCTTTTTAATACCTAAGTTATCGACACGACTCAATTGTGTTTTCAAATAAACACCCAAGTAAACTTGAAACATATTATTATTATCTCTCTTGTATGAAACATTAACGTAATAAAACGTGTTAAGGCAAAGACAAAGTATGAAATCTTCCTGAGGTTGAGACATTAATTTGAAGCAAGCAATAAAGGAACAGCGAGATATATTCACCGTCTCCGGCGGCAGAAGTGACGCTGTTAAACGCCGCTCTATAAATTTTCAATAAAAACTCATCTGTTTCAGGACATGCCAAAATATACCTTCGCACCACCTTGTAAAATACATTGCCCGCCTCAAAGGCTCCGTGAGAGATATGCACTTTTGTAAATTACTGTAAACGAAGAAATAATTTACTATGATATAATTTCCTTTCTTTAAACGCGGGACACGGGAAAAGATAACTTAACCCGACATCGCAAGATGCCGAATTGGATAACCTTCATCACCTAAATATAATTTTTGGCAATTGATTTTATACCGAAAGATTAACGCTGTGGCTTTAGCCCGTCCGCCGTTTCGTCGCGTCGCGCCGTCGTAAAATGTAAGCGAGCTTTATTCAATTAAATTTGGCGACATTATAACAATCTCAGCTAGCTCATTTATGAGGGATACCAGTTCAGCGTTGTTCTTGGGGCTTTTAAATTGGTTCGTTTAATATTTCGCCAAATAACTTTAGAGAAGTCAGTTCATATTTACTTACAAGTTATTTTGGGCTCGGGAGCGTAAATATTTTATCACCTTTCCTTATAACATCAGCTTTAACAGTCTAAAAAGGGTAACACAGAGAGTACATATAAAAGAACAGTGTGAAAAAACAACACACCATTAGCTAAGGTGTATTTATCCTTATCTAGAGGAAAAGGAAATGTTGATTTAAACGTAACCCACTTAAAGTCTACAGAGGACGGTTGCAGTGATTTATTTCTTCGGTTGAAATACTGGGAAAAATTCAATTTGCTTTCAAAGAAAACTTGCCAATTTTTGAAGACAGATTGGCCTCAACATATTTGAGTAGCAACGATTTTATCACTACCCGTTAATTGTTCTCACGCTATCGACTTAACATTAAAATTTAGCGACTTTTAACACTTTTTATTAACTCGTTAACGATGATATAGGAAAAATGTTCACAGTCTTTTAATTTAATCAACATTTCTGTTATTGGGGTTATGATTGTGTGACAAAATATTTTATAATTATAGAATTCCGTACCGCAAAAGGATAAATTAACATGGAATAGGTACTTTAGATGTAGCGCGTCTCTATGGATATTTTTCCTAACGTCTTGAAAATTAGAGCAATAAAATCCTACACGCTATTAAATTATGTCGAAAATTGTAATGTAAAAGCAACACAATCTGTGCACAAGTGTTGCAAGTTGGAGCAGGTATTTCTAATAGGTTTCAATTGTGGGGACCTATCAGCTCTCCAATAAAAATTGCACGATACGATACGAATTTCTCTCGCAGCTTCGTAATAGCCCATCGCCGAGCTTATTACCTGACGCCATCTATTGAGAACGGCTTTACAGGGAAATCCCGAATAGGTTGTAGACGCTAAGTTAATAATATCTATCCCCAGCTTATTCTGCCTTTGTGTCTCACAAGTAAGTATAAGTCACAATATCTTTCAAAATAAATATTTTTATTCTTTTATCATACCGACATATATTTCACTATATAATATTTTTCTAAGTTAACTTAAAATCATAATCACGTCTTTGTGTCTGAACTCTTTTAATTATTACAGCGTTAAGAAACTTTTCTTGTCGAAAACATTTCAACTTTACTCGTAATTAATGAACCCATTTAAATTCTTAACATGTTTCCGAAGAAACAATTTCTGAAAAAGAAGAAAATATACCCAATTCTAACGGGAGAAGCTCTAAGTGTTGTAAAAGGAGTATAAATACTAATTAAAGTGCTTCAAACTTAAGCAGTCAGTGGGTGCGGCTCTCGTGGGCCAAAGACACCAGCTCTCTGTAAACTTTTATCCCTCTTGGCTCTGGAACATACTTGAGAACTAAGGAAATAGCTTCGCAGATCACCCGCGCCACTTGACATAATAATGTAATAGGTTGCACTCACTTACGAAGGTACTATTTATTGAATGCAACGACGCGGCATGGAAACTAGTCAGTACTCAGTAGCCGCAAGCTAAGCGTCTTCATATTATTCGTTAGTGGCAGCGCAGACGAACCGGACACAATTACAGGTGGCAATCGTCTCTGACCACACTGTAGAAATATAAGCGCTTAGCCGTAATGGAGAAGCTCTCTCATTATTGCGGTCCGACTGCGACAATGCGCCTTTACTGCGCTCCGGCGGTTGCCACGCCCCTCTCGGATACAACTAAGCTTGAATATCGACTTGCAATCAAGATAAAACTTTTAATATCATCTTGTTCCCTCTCCCTACCTTCGAGGACTACTAACTGCATCAATTTATTTTGTTTACGGATTTGTTTCAGAAATTGGTTTTAGCGTAAGTCCAATAGATTTGAAGCTAATCGAGCCGGACAAGAAGAGTTCCTCCGAGACAGTTCGAGTCGACAAATTGAGCAGTTTATTCTGCTTCAGTATCTGCTAACCTATTTTTATAGTAATTGTTCTCATGTGAGAGCCAATACACGGCGCGTGGAGTGGTTAATGCGCCGACCGTAATATCAATAAAGCGAGGGAGCAGGGTGGTGAGCACCTGTCCTACCCAACAGGTGCCGCGTCGCCTTCGACTTTTCTCTGATACCTAAAATATGGCGTGTCATCTTCTAAGCTCAGATTAACCGTTTGTTCGATATTTTTTCTACGATATCTTGCTATAATCGTTTTGTATACCTATTATGCTTGAGAGTATAATGTGGCTAGCCGGTAGCAACTGGATGAGTAGAGCTGAGGACCAGGCTCAGTGGCGCAAATTAGGAGAGGCCTATTGTCTTATAGCAGTGGACTAACACTGCCTCATTATGATGATGTATAATATGGCCAATCTCAAAAAAAAAAATAACATAACATACAATCAAGCCTTTTTCCTGAAGGGGTAGGCAGATAGTTCCTATATTAGGTACACCCACATTTCGCCAATATGTTTTTGGTTCCATGTAATGGGGGCAAGCCTGTTGCGATCTACTGGGCACAGTTCCAGACTCCAGGCAGTTATTGAGATAATTTATAATGGAAAAATCCAATATTTAACACTTTGACCTGACCTGGGGATCGAACCCGAGACCTCATGATCGGCAGTCGAGCTTGCGCTCACTATGCCACCGAGGCAGACAAAATACAAAAGTGTCAAATAAAAAACTTGCATTAGAGGTCCGTAATTTTTTTTTCTCTGAAAAAATGAAATAGGTAGGTAGGTATGGTTAGCCATAGTTAAGAATAATAGAAGTAAATCTTTAAAGCATGGTTGATAAAAGCTTATCTTAATACCAAACAAAATACCATTTCAACTAAATCGTTAAGTTCCCATTTCATGGTAGAAAGTGCAAAACTTTTTACCGCATCTCATTTCTATTTGTTCCCGGGGCTGTATTGTTTGCCTATTTAAATATGTGTCAGAGATTTCGCCCCTAAAAAGGGTGATAAAAGCCTGCAATGTCAACACGCTATACAAAAGTAATCTCAACAGTTTTCCTTTTCCTTGCTTCCACTTTCGTAAGATGATTTCTCACAGTTGTTCAACTATGTGAACTTCGACCTTTGCTCAACATTAAAATACGCACAGATATTCATTGAGTTGAAAATAATAATGTTTCCTTTATTTTTATTCGCCTTAAAGACGAATTCCAAGTGTACATACCAGAGGCCCACACAAACTTGTATTTTATCACATAGTATAAAATAATATAGGTATCTAATAATAATATCTTTCTGAGAAACAAGTCGGTATAATATAATATAATATAATATAATATAATAAATAAAATAATATCATAAATAGGGCAGGTATAAGGTATAATTGGCCGTGGGGCTATAGAATAGTACCCCACCCTCTCTACCCGTGGTTACCATAGTAAGCCAGCTTGCTAGTACAAACATGACGGCACGCATCATTCACACCAAAGAAACAATGCTAGTTCATGTAAAAAAGCCAGGCAATGTGTGCGTCATGCTATCATGTTTGTATTACCGAGCTGGCTGTAAAATTTGGCTGTATTATCGCATAGCCACCACGCGGCACCTTCCAAACAAACGAATGTAACGAAACCAAATATTGTAAAACAATCAGTAGAAAAAATTAAGCCCTACAAGTTTCTTGTGCTTTCTTCTTGTAAAGGTATCTTTCCGAACGCACGGTAGACTCATTACTGTTTATTTTCATTGACGTACAAAAGTGTCAGATTGTGACCTATTTGAATAAATCTTTTTTGACTTTGACTTTGGCTTACTATGGTGCTTCACTTTTTGCCTATTATACTCCGTCCACCTTATTTTCTAGTTCTAGGTTCATAATGAATAGGTATAAACCGCACTGATGTCATAATGTGCGGATTATAATCTGTAAATACAAATGCTAAAAATATCCCTAGAAATATCCAATTTAAGTTTAATTTTCAGACCATAAATTCGGTTTAGCTTCCCTGAGTGCCGCGGGATTGAGTCTGAGGCTCTCCGCAAAATTGCACCGTACATTTTTATCCCTTTGTACAGTACGCGGAAAACTTAAGGATCATTTTTAGTCTTTGTAATTCAGTAATTCGTTTTGTTAGTCTCTCTGACAAAACAGTGGCCTCATTGCAATCCGAAAACTTCACCTAGGTATTTTAATTTTCCCGAATATTTTGGTTTGTTACGCCTCTACCTTTAACATCCCTTTGAGTTAACTCTAGTTAACGTTTAGCCTTTAAGTATTTTTTTTGTATCTTACTCGTATTATTTTATATAGGTAAAGCGTGATCCATAATATTACATACACCCTTAAGTTATTTTGGTTTACGAATTTATCTTCACGCTGATTAAAACCTATCTCGAATATTGCGCGAAATAAGCAAAAACGTTTTCCTCATTCCAAATTGTGTTACTTACCTAATAACGAATACAATTTTCCCTCCAGATAGTATTTACATCTCCGGTGTTCTTGTAGCGACCTGTCTCTCTCTCCCTTTGCTTTCTTAAAATATCGTTATATATTTTCAAATAACTAGAAAATTTTGAATCAGAATTGACAAGACACATTGATTTTTACGCATGCACAGATAAATAAGAATGAAATACAGAAGGATATAATGTATAACATTATTTATACGTTTTATAGAAAATAATTTGAGATGAATAAGCCCGTGAAAAAAATTATCCAACCTTAAAAAGAATTCCCTAACGGAAACCTTTCAAAAACTCTGCAACTGAGTAAAAATATCTCAAACCTTTGGGTTTTAAGAATATTCTGAGAAAAGCTAGAACTGTTATATATTTTTCTTTAGTCAATTCTATGATTAAAATTTAATGCCGTGAAAATGTTGCGCGAGGTGTAAGAAAATGGCACGTGATTACACACGCATGGCTTAACTCCTCTGAGCTGCAGTCGCAATGTGACATTTAAATATGAATATGTCGTTGCCGTGTCACTGCTGCGTGCACGATGCAAGTCGGCTAATAATACCTCGTTGATTTTTCCGCGCATCTGCTTCTAGAGCGACTCCGCTACGCCCCTTGCGAGACATATACATAGAGACGGTGTGCTCTATACCTCTCTATTAAACCCTTCAAGTAAAATATATCTAACATTCACACATCGCTTACCTTATCGCAGCTTTCTCTAATTGCGACCCCGATTTATATGGAAAGTTACATTGAAATTATTACTTCTCATAAAATTCTCTCGAACTAGAACTTTTTTACCGCGCTCAGTTTTCTTACAAACTTACGAGATAACAACCCTGTGACAGGCATTTGTTTGGTAGTAATTTGAGTCACCGGGAAAGCGTTTTCTCGCAAATTGACGTCTCCCCTCGAACGATAAAAGTTTTGATTCATATCCTTTTACGGAAAGGAAGAGGATATTTTCTAACTTCAGGCAAATTGGCGCGGATTAAGTTTAATGTAGACTCCTATTAAATAGGAAATCCAGATTGTTAATTTAAAACATGTGATCTTGTAACAGCGTAATAAAACCTTTCCGTAATTTACATTGAGGTGACAATCGCAAATAAGTGCTACCTACCCGACAACATTCAATAAAGCGATTCCGGCCAAAGGAAGCAAGGAGATAACCTACTTACTGATCCGGCATATTCTATTTGCCTGTAATAATCGCGATGACAACCTCATATTACATAAAAGATTTGCCCTCTTTTCGATCTAAATGCGATTTGCTCCCTTCAGAGTTATTGCCGGCTCGTCTCGAATTTTTACGCTATTGAAAATGGAGAGCTACTACTATAGGACATTTTTGAATGTATTCGAATGAATAAGAAATTTTGGCGCCTCGGAGTATGCATAATACGAGCGAGAAGAAGCGAGGGAGGCAGAGTCTGAAGACTGCCGGATAATGGTACCACCGAACTCCAACGCCGATTAAGTATCTTAATAGAATACGATTTATTAATCAAATATTGTACCTATAGTAGGTAGGAATAAGAATGTAATTATGTACAAAAAATAATGGATCTAACTTCTGTTGTAACTTACCATTATAGATAGTGGGAAAAATTTAGTTTATTGCAATCTGAATCGGGCTACTTCGATCGTCGATTATGAAAACAAAATAAACCTCCAAACTTATATAGTTATTTTATTATAGCAGTGGTATTTTTGGTCTAGTGACTAGTGAATTTAATCTGATATTTTTACTGTTTTCATTCATACACAGCAGTTTTGACAGCCTCGTTGGCTCAGATGGTAGTAACTCTGCTTTCTGTGCCGCAGGCCCCGGGTTCGATCCCCGGCCAGGTCAAACATTTGTGTGCATGAACATGTCTGTTTGATCTATGTCTGGTTGTTATAAGCTTATATAAGTATGTATATCAGTCATCTGGTTACCATAGTACAGGCTTCTAGCCTAGTTTGGGACCAGATGACCGTGTGTGGAAGTTGTCCCATATTATTATTATACACAATAATATTATTATTAATTGTTATCAAGATTCAAGAAAGTGATTTCTAGGTAGATTTATTTATACTTACAAGATTGTTTTAAATCAAAATTGTTTTAGGAAACATTACACCGTCAATTAACAGTTAACAATGGCCGCTAGGTGCTCAATTAATTTATGTTTCTTCAGAATAGAATGTAATTGTTACTGAGGTTTTACATTTCACAATAAAGTAGCATTATTCTTTGAAAACGTGTACTTACTTACTTTTAAGCCATATACCAACAGTAAGCATAGTATTTAATTATCATGTTTTCTTAACAAAAAAACTAAAAGTGTACAAAGTTTGAGTTAGTTTAGTAAGTAGCAACAAATATCTAAAGTAACCACAGCCATGAAAACTTTGATAACAACCTAATTTAACACATTTTAGAACCCATCTTAATAGATTCGGAGCCTTCCCTCAAACATCCCTTCGTGAAATTGTGCTAATGTGAGTAAACACCCAATATGTACTCCGGTAACTGGTAACACTATTCAAACAAAAGCGGGCCGAGGTTCGGCTATTATAATATCGATGTCACACGTGTTACGTAGCTATTTATTCGTGTTGACAATTCGACGCGATAACGTTAAAGTGAGCGAATTCGGGAGTCGCTTTTGTAGCATTAGCTCGGGAATAAGTTTGTTCATTACGGGAGGGAACAATGGTGTAGGCTCGACGACAGTGGAGGAAACGTGCGCCGACGCCGCGACAATAGGCCCGCCTGCCTTATCGCGCCGGAACGCGACCACCACCGCGGCGCGCCGCCTCGCCTCGCTACCCGCCCCGCTCCTCACCATCGCTACATCCACTTGACGTATGAGCACTGAATAAATGGGAAAACTTTTAGCTCCCGTTATGGGAGAATGAACAATTGGTCATCTGTTGCTCGAAGGGAATGCTTAAACATGCGTTAATCTTACCAGACACACGATAGGGGAGACGAACGCTTTGTGTGCTTAATTGTTGCTTGCCCTACTTTTGGTTATTGTACGCATTTTTTTGTATAAGGAAAAATAAACTTTGAGGAAACTCTAGCAATTCATCGCTGCTAAAGAATAAATGTTCGGTAATTGCTTAGGAGTTTTTGTAATAAGCAAAACAATTTATTTATTTGTTGATAAAAATATTGATGCTGACTGGCTAAACATGAACATCACGATTTTTAAGTTCATAATGTGTCGTGTTTATCTACTTATGAGAACGAACAGTTTCTAATTAAATAATAGGGTATAGGGGTGGGTTCCCAACGAGTTACACTAAGCGAGTCACATTGTGACACGTTGGGAAAAAAAAATCCCATCGAGTAACACTTGTTGCACAGTGTGACTGGATGGGACGGATTAAAAAATAAAAGGTGCCAACGGGTAACAGTGTAAACCTGTTGGAAAAAAAAGGTTGCAACGGGTAACAGTGTGACACGATGGGATAAAAAATATCCCAACGAGTCACAGTGTGACTCGTTTCAAAACACACAAAAATAATGGCGGCGAAGTTAGATTTTTTTCCGAGACTTTTCATCAGTCATGGCTTTTTTTTATTAAATAGGGATAAGGTATCGCGGGCTGTATTTTAATATATATTATAGGTGGTACTCGCCCATTTTCTAATTAAAATTAAGCAAAGATTATCCAATATCAACGGGACCACGACTTATTCAGAAACCAAAAGTAACCTTGGAAAATAAAAGTAGAGTAAGTTTTTATGAAATAAGTGGTAAACAAGCGGACGGGCCGCCTGATTGTGAGCGGTTACCGCCGCCTAAGGATACCTGCAACACTCTAATCACTCTCTTTTTGAAGAGCCCCATGTTGATCAACGGGAAGACCGCAGCAGGGAGACCATTCCACAGTTTGCTAAACTAAAGTTTGGCTAATCTTGAAAGTGGTACGAATATGAATTTCTATTATGTAGGTATTCCTTTTCAAATGGACTCACAATCTCTATAAACTTCTTTATTTTTCTTCTATCTTTCTATTTATACAATTCAAAATCTTGACTGAATGACACAGTCACTCAACAACGTCCAGCCTCAACTCTCGGACCTAGAGAGCTGAAATTTTCTATGTAGAATTATAGTAAGTATGATGTAGACAAGGAATAAGAAAGGGATTGAAGATATTCCCACACGAACGGTGACTACACGAGTAAAACTGCGGGGCACAGCTAGTATACTTATAAAATTATAAGTCGTGACTGACACTTGACATACTCGCTCATCAATACCCTTGGACCTACATAACTAAAATCTTACATATAGTTTTTAATTACGATTAAGACAAGGAATAAGAAATTCCCAAAATTCCAGGAGAACGGAGTCACGGAAGTCACGGTGGTAATGATAATATTGCAAATGCAATAGAATAGAATAATACATTATTGCATACCAAATTTAAAAAATACAATGTTACAAGAAATATATGACAACTGGCGGTCTTATCTCATTAAACAATTTATTAGAGACAACCTGGGATGGAATGGGAGAGTTAAAACATTAAACGACGGAGGTGTGCAATAAGTAGATAATATGGGATATTATGCCATTGTACTCATATCAGTAACTAAATATACATCTACATAAAACAGATACAAAAATTCTTGAAACTGGTATACTATTACTAGTTATTTCTACCGTTCTAGTTATACCATGTTTAAAGTAGGTAAATATAGGTACGTATGTACCCGCAAATATGAAGATGGAAGAAAGAAGACATAAAGAAGAGTCCGCACATGATTCGGGTTTCGCGATAATGGAACCGTGATTAAAGTCGGTTCGTTGTCGACGAAACCTGCAAAATGTGCGGTTAGTTCCTACTAAGCCACTGCTGACCCATCTTTGGAAGATTTCAAGCACATTTTCAAAAGGAATATATAAATATATGGTATTGTTTATGGGTATTGTTTTATATTATTATTTGTACCTGATCTGAACTTTATTGTGAGTTAATATTGTTAAATTATGGCAGGAGTGAACGCCTTTGAAAGGAATAAAAACTAAAGACCAGTGGTTCTTAACCAGTGGTCCGGGAATCCATCGAAAAAAGTTTTTTATCAATAATTCGAAAAAAAAATGCAAATATATTGTCTTCGTCGATATAAAATATAAATAGGAGCAGGGGTTCTCGACACTTTTTAATTTGGTTATAATTAACGCCTTTACAGACATAAAACACTTAAATCGGATTGATGTCATACCCAACATTTATTTAGCACAATGCCACTGACTAAAGACAATATGGTCTTATTTATAAGGCTTGTTACATAGGCTTTTACTGTGGCCCAAGTATATCTTGGCGTGCCAGTGCGCCACTGTGCATAAAACGAAAGTACTTTAATTACAGTTTTTCACAACTTTTAATTACTTCCAGCATTATTAAACTATTTTAATGTATCAGATTTATCACAATAATGTCGCGGTACTCTCTCAAACGCCAACTCACAGTATAAGGAATTAGTTCCAAAAACCGGCCACCGCCAACTTATATTTGTGGCACCGTACTATCGAAATTCTTTTTTAAGAACTTTTTATGTTAACAGGCAGCCGCTAGGCAGCTACTTACCCTCTTGAGCTAACCTTCGGCTCTCTACTTAATTCGTTCAAGCTACAAGTCTTTAAATATATTATAGCACTAATGGAAATGCCATCGCGAGGATTATTGTTTATTGTTATTGATATTGAGTACGGTACATAAAACCTTACACTAATTAACACAGAGAACAAAAATGAATACAAAATTATACATACAATGTTATACATACATATACCCATCAACTTAAAAACCTGCAAAAGAAAGAATTAAAAATTTGAAAGAAAAAACGACTTCCCATACAAATTCACCGATCAGCTGATTCTGTAAGGAAAGTTAAAAAATGTCTTGATAATCTGCCAGGTTTTCTCAGAGACAAAATGAATTTAATACAATTTTGATATTTCGAGCCAATCTTGTGACTCGGAACATATCTATTTATGACCTACCTACATTATATTTGGATAAATAACTTCTAAAATTATCTAGTTCTAATTAAGATGCTGTTAAACTAATATATGCCTACCGGCACCTAAATTATAACTAATTATAACTACTTATATATAGTTTTAAATTGTGTTGTCTCGGCAAGTCAATGTTATAAATTCTTTTGAGAAAATAAACATCTCTAACCATACGTGTGTGGAAGTTGTCCCATATTATATTATTATACATTCTAATTTGTATAATTTATTCTATGAAAAGATGTAGTTATACTTAAAGGGGTACATCTACTCGTCAAACTGAACAACTTTCAACAGAAAGAATTAAAAAATAATCCGACTTTCAATTCAAAATGAATCAGCTGATCCGGTATATTTGTATGGGAAGTTGAATTTTTTTTTGAGTATGATATAGCAATTATTTCTTTTGCAAGTTGTTGAGGTTGTCTGTTATATGTACCCCCTTAAGTATTACTACACCTTTTTGTAACACTTTGTTTATTCAAGGACGCAAGTACAATAGTATATTCACGACTGTACGAAGTATTGTTATAGACTGCGATTCAATTGTAAGTTAAAACAGTTCAATTTCAATTTATAAAACAATACCACCCAATCACTCTCTTCAACGAGAACGTATTAAAAACGTCCACCTCACACAATATGCGAGCCTTTAGTTTATTTTGAATGTGCAAGTGCTTTTTAATTTGACAGGTGAGTGGACGCGCCTTACCCTGATCTATTGTGTTGTGAAGTATCGAAATTGAACGCCGCTGTCCATTTGGAAGCTGTACGGGACTCGACAATAACCAGCCGGCCATCCGATTCTCGCTTTTTGAATATTCAAATGGTTTTTTTCAATTTAATTGCGATTTGATCGTTGACCTGTCGGTGGTTTCCGAACTCACTCGATGCGTAACTGAATGGATCACAGACAATAGGGTAGTGGACTAATTTGGACGACCCCTCCTATAATAAAAGTATATATCTTCTATTACCAACAAAAACTAATTAATTGTATTTTTTATATATCCTATGAATTCGGGTCCAAAACGCTCGTTTCATGACGGCGAGAGTGGCGGTTAGTGACATCTCATCCGATAATACTTGCAAGTAATTATTAAGTCAGTTGACTATATAATAAGTAAATATTAATACTATCATTACAAATACCGATCCTTAACTTTCGTAAAATTCATTTTAAAGTTTTCGAAGTATTATTGTGAATTTTAAGCAGCACATTATTAATGAGTAAGGACTCGAAACATAACGGCAAGTGATAAATTCCAGTAAAAATGCCTAAAGTGTTAAATATTGGATTTTTCCATTAGGAATTATCTCAATAACTGCCTGGAGTCTGGAACTGTGCCCGGTAGATGGCAATAGGCTCGACCCCTATTACATGGGACCAATAACATACTGGCGAAATGTGGGTGTATCTACTATGGGACTGAGTCCTGGATACACCTCTGCCTACACCTTCGGGAAAAAGGCATGAATGTATGTTATGTTATGTTTAAAAATGCCTAACTGATGAAAATTATGTTATGCTTTTATATTATTGAATATCTTAAAATTCTTAGTGTAAATATTAAAATTGAGTATTTTTATCGTATCCTTAGAATAGAATAAAATAGAATACTCTTTATTATCACCAAAATAACATAGTACATATTAAACTAAAATAATATAAACCTAATTCTTGGTTGACAGGGCGGCCTTATCGCTTTAAGCGATCTCTTCCAGGCAACCAGTCTGGACAGATAGGGGAAAGATAGGATGAGTAGGGGATGGGAAAGGGTACACATTTTATTTCTCTTAAAACAAGATCTTATTATACTAAAATATACATAATATACTTATACCTAAAATATAAATAACATAATATATATATCGCATAAGATAAATATAAAAAACTATAATGTATACACACAGTAAGTATAAAGTATATGACCATAACACTAATTAATAATATAACAAACATTACTTACATAATAAAATAATAATATAATATATAGACAATAAAACATATAGAAATATAACATATATAGATACATACATAACCTTACAGCATAGATTTTGTGCTTCGACCATTTATTCATTGATATTATTTGTAAACATCCCTATTTCGCGCTCTTCATACAGGTCAGTTTCAGTTGAAAAAATTATCTACTTAACTGAGAAACTATCTAACTAATTTTCCGAAGTTTTTGTTGAAAATTGCTGGTCATAGCAATTAACATTCCCAGTTTACGATTGCCGCAATTCTAAATAAACTTTTGAAATTATTCAACTCGTTGCGATTGCCGATTGGGGAAACAAGCAACTTGACACAATTATAGTACAAAATCGACAGTGTCTGGATGCAGCAATTTGAAACTGATTCAGTCGTCAATTTCAGCAACTGAAAACTGTCGATCACCGAAAATAGCAACTGAAGTTGATACGTGTGCGCAGTTTCTTTATGTTTGTAAACAGCTAGTTGCTAGTTGCCCGTTGCCGCAACATGAAATTCAAAGTTGCCCTGTATGCGGAGCGCCTTAGCTAGTTTTTATTAACTTTACAACTATAATGGGAATTTTAGTAAAATATAAGCAGTGTTACCTATATTCAATCAAGAAATTCAAGAAGCACAAGCCCTCTACGACATTTCGTAGCGCGTAGTGGCCTCTACAACACTTTAGTATAGCTTGACAGAAAAGGGTTGTTGTTACTTCGCCACTAAGTTATCTCGCACCACTTTTGACTTTTCCATTCATTCAAAGTTATTTTGCCACACGCCCATATTGTTACTTCGCCACACGTCTCAAAGTATCATCAGCAAACCAAGTTCTAATGAATTTTACTTGATTACATGTAGTGGTATTGTAGTGGTAGGCCTCTTTTGCAGGGGGCCGCCTGGGGAAGTACCACACCTTTGCCAGTTATTCATCAGCCAAGCAGTAATGTGCAAACATTACTGTGTTCCGGTATGAAGGGCAATGTTACCAACGAAATTACTGGGCATGATGAGATTTAACAACTCATATCTCAGGGTGACAGGCGCAGTGCAGTGCCGCACAGAATTTTGAATTTTAAAACACTGTGTGTCACTGTGTCTGATATGGGCAATCATGATGCTTACCATCAGGCACCTGATTTGCTCGTCTTGTCAACCACTATCAAAAAAAAAAAAGCACGGCTTCGACAAAAATGTGGTATAAGTTTATGGTTTTTATTTTCCTATGGCAAAGTGCCTTTATTGAAAAAATACTAAACAATAGAGCTGCCTACTTACTATCTACCCTAACTAAATACACTATACCATAGAACACTTCGAAAATGCACAGGCCGACATATCAGCCTATATAGTAATCAGTTCGTAACAAGTCATCATGTAATGGGAGCGCCACAACGAGGTGAAAGTAATTCAACGTCATTGGGGCGCCACTAAATAAAAACAATTGAATTACATTTTAAATAAGTTCCATTTCTAATACTTTCTGTCGAACTACCAATTAGTTTCTAGATGTTCTTGTTTTTCACACCGAACGTTACAAAAAGTTGTAATAATATTGAAAGCACAGGAGGTGTAACTAACACCTCCCTATCAACTGATCAACTTGCTAAATAGAACTGAAAAAATGGCAAAATTCCATTTAAAAAGTTTTGACTTCTGTACGGGTTATTAAGAGATGGGTCACTAATATATGGTATAGATAGGCAAGTCTATGGTCTAGTGTGTCCTGTCCTGTCTATAATATTGTCCTAATGAACATAAGGGTAGGACACAACTCCGTATTCTTTAATTTCCGTTTATTCGCAATATTAATAATAGTAAATGCACCTGTCTACGCGAGGGGGGGGGGGGGGGGGGGCGTGCGCTTGAAATAATTCATTGCATGGACAACTATAGTACAATCTGTGTCTCTACAACCTCCTATACCCTGGTCGCAAGCTCTACTGCATGACGTCCCGGGTTCGATCCCTAAGTCAGGCAAAGTGTTTTAGATTTTTTTCCTTAGGATAAGCTCAATGACAGCCTGAAGTCTGAAACTATGCCCGGCAGATGGCAAAAGACTCGCCCCCTATTACATGGAACCAAAACATAACAGGTGAAATGTAGGTGTCCATACCATGGAACTGGGTGCTGGGTACATCTCTAGCTATGCCTTTGGGATAACGCGTTATATTATGTTATGTACATAATATCACATACATCTATATTACGCCTAAACTTAAATCTCTTAAGGTAAAAACTCACTACATATTGTTCGCTAAAGATAACTTTGGACTTATTTATATGCAAAAGTTCAAAGTGTGCAAAATGTTCAGCTAAATCAGTTGAGTCTTGAAAACTTGCTTGAATTTTTTTTGCTTGAAAATTTTGTTGCAAGATTTGTACCGGACATACATACATTGCAAGTTAAATAAAAGCATAATATAATAAAATAAATAAACCGCTGAAGACAACTACTAAATATATGAACCATGGAAATTGCAAATCGCATGCATTCAAGTATGATATGCGGTAATACATATTACCATACCGAGAATGCACAGAGAGCAAATGATGATCACAGTTGGTCAGATGCTAATGACGACCATTCATAGTGATCTGCATGATGTGCCGTTATTACTTGCGACTACAAGCCTCGGCCATACCACATTTGTCAAATGGGAAGATAGCTTATCGACCTCTAATTGTGCTTTGATTGATTTATGATACCTACACCTTGATTATATTACGGCTGATTGACAGTCAAGTCACCGCACGATGTGGTGTGATAAGAATACCTAATTAAAATAAGAGGATCACAAATCCATTTTCAAATAAAAATGTACCTATCAAACAGGTAAAAAACAATTATTTAATGCCATAGGTGGCATTCACAACAACAAGCAAGACGGGCTGCCTGATGCTGAGAGGTTTCCGCCGCCTATGGATACCTGCAACACCAGGGGTATCCAGTATGTTGCCGACCCTTCAATACTCTATTTACTATAACCCAATGGGAAGAACTCAGCAGGGAGATCATTCCATAGTTTTCACGGCAGAAAAAAACGGGAAAATCGCACAGTGTGCGACGTCCACGTATCAATTAGGTGCGGCTAGCTTCAAAACAAAAAAATATGTTCTTGGCCAATTCGTTTGAGCACTGGAATGCAATACAAAAGTTAAAAAAAAAATTATGATTGTGAATGACAAGACGAGCTAATCAGGTGCCTGTTGGGAAGAATCATGATTGGCCATATCAGACACTGTGCCACCCAGTATTTTAAAATTCAAAATTCTGCGGCGCACTGCACTGCGCCTGTCACCCTGAGATATGAGTTGTTGAATATCATCATGCCCAGTAATTTGGCTGGTAACATTGCCCTTCATACCGGAACACAGTAATGTTTGCACATTGCTGCTTGGCGGATAAATAACTGGCAAAGGTGTACTTCCCCAGGCGGCCCCTTGCAAAAGAGGCCTACCACTACAACACAGACACAGCTACAGACTAAAAGGCACACCAACAGAACAGAATTCCTTTTTTTGGTCATATTCAAATTCGGACAAAAATCTTTGAAAATTGTTAGTATTTTGATTCCGAAATATAAGAAGAGTTGCATTCACAAAAAATCTTACAGCAAATGCATGCATACAGAATATGCAATGAAAATATAAAACGAGAAGCCAAACAATTTCCTGTTCTAATATAAAAAATAAAATCTTCCAGCAAAACGGTAGCAATTTACACTCAGCAAATGGAATAGTATTCGTCGGTTCTCAATGGGGATGTGGACGTGTGGCGTGTGTCGTGCATCATCTTAGTACGAGTAGGATAGCAGGCAGGATTGTAGGCTGTACACTGTAGCTTGAATGCAGAGTGCGCCGTGTGCCATCCAATCTCGCGCGCTAAATTGTTCATAACGGAAGTTCATATCCGGACGTCGGGCCGGTGCGCGCTTCGGGCGAGATTAGGCGGTAATTACCATTTCCCGTGACACAGGAACAGGAGGCAGACAACGTCGCAGAACCGGCCTCCAAGCTTGCCATCCTTGTTAGCATCGACCTCCACAGGAAGACACGGTTTTGCGACTTTCGGTTTCCAATTGTGGTTCTATTTGTCATGTGGTCTAATATTTCCTGTGATATTGATTGCAAAAGGAACACACTTGTGCTATGTTAAACCTTCAAAGATTTGGATTGTTAATGTTAGTTATCGTTAAGTTTTTCCGCTGGAAAATGCTTTAGCTGGCTAAATATTGACGCTACATAGTGGGTTACGTACCTACTTTTTTACTGTAAAAAATTCGAAAATAATCGTGAAAAACCTACATAATTACCTATAAATTATCGATATTATTGCGTAAAATGTTGGTACCGATCAAAGAGAAGCAACATTCATCACGTATTTTCCAACGGTATGTTAGAGGACTTTGTAACTGAGTTTTCCCTGAGCTTAAACGAAATGCTCGTCGCGTGGCGCGGCGCTCACTTGACCGTTCTTTTTTACTTTGTTTACAACTCCGTGATTGAAAAACGACCCGGTAGGTATACCTTAAACATATTGCTAAAACCAACGTTAAAATACACGTGTTTAAAAAGTATTTAAAAGAATTCTTAAAAGTATATATACATATAATATATTTGTATACCATACCCATACGAGTAATATGTTACTTCTGTATGTCCAATGAGGCAAAAATAGGCGAGACCAATTCTAAATTTGTTCCTGATTCGACATGTATGTACGTATATGCCTAAAATTCCTCCATAGAAGACACCAAGTACCTAATAACTCTTATTTGCGAGTGCGTTCTCGAACCGAACTGAACGCAAATTGAGTGTATACCATAACCGAGTCGGAAAAACTGATTATGTTAGAATTGAGTGGATGGAAAGTGGAAAGGTTGCGTTGTTGTTCGCTAGCGCGCCGTCGTCGATATGATTGAATAAGCGAGCACGGAGCTCCCTAATGAAACATATTGAACGTGTATCGAATCACTTAGGAGACAGCGACGCCGCGCTCTGTTGCGCTTCTGCACTCGCTTTTCGGCCATCAAGCCGTAGGTGAACCTATAAATATCATTATACCCCGACTCTCGTTTTAAGAGACATAATAAATTAAATTAACTCCAACTTTGAACGTCAAAGGAAAGCAAAAAATCAGCTTCATTTTACGGAACATAATTTCACGCGGTATCTGCGAGCCGCCTTTCTGTCGCTCAGGACAAATATTTACTACGGAAAGCAGCGCCGCAAATGCCTACGAAAAGAGGGTCCTAATTAATTCATTAAGTTCGTTATAATTACGGCGTTTGTGGCATTTAACGTGCATTATTTTTAATCTACTTCCTATTTGCGTATAACTCTAATGGAATAAATAATGAAAATGACTTTTTAGAAGAAAACTTTATTCTTAATATCTCCCTTGTGTTGTCGCTGAAATACTTTTGGGAAATAGATTAAATAGGACTATTCAAAACTTTGCCAAGTTTTTACTTATGTCTGTAGGTAGCTTTCTGAGGCAGTTATAATTATAATATGTGTACCATATACGCATCAAAAACAAATAATGAAGCCGGTAGCTTTTAGTAAAAACGCCATCAACATATTGGCACATTTTATCAAAATCCGTTGCAAACCAATCCCTATTAAAGGGAAAGTATTTCCAATTCGAAAAAAATTCTAGCCGTCACAGACATGACGGGCGACACCACTGTGCCAACAGCCTTGCTACGGCTCGAACAAAGCTTTGTACGTATCCACTACACTAACTAGTTCCTAGAAAACCCTGCAGTTTTATACCAACACCGTCAACAGACCCATCAATGTGAGACGGAAATGTTAAACGCCGATTTTGCTAAAAAAGAACTAGTGGATATGTCCCAATCTCTATGTCCCAATAATTAAGCAATAACTCAGTTGTTTTAACCACTAGCTGAGAGATACCTATTTAGTTTAAATTACTTCCTACGTCACAGGCATTTTTTTTTCCATTTGGTCCTAATAGGGCACTTTTGCAAGTCAATGAAGCCAATTACAAAATATATCTACCGTTATTAAGAGAAAGATAAATAGATAAACAATTTATTATCCACCTTACAAATAAGATAAGATAACTTTTATTAATAAAGAACACAATTTTATCATACAGACAACGGTCCCCAAACTAGGGAGGATTTTGGGAGCCTTCTACCCAAATGAATAATGGTTTTAACAAGTAGGTAACGTTATTTGTAAGTAAAGCCTACATAATATATTTACAATGAGAGATTGAACAGAGAGAAGACAGACTTGATACGAGACGCAAGGATCTTGAAACTGGGTTATGTCCAAGGCTGAAGGTCTCTAGGCATGCGTCTCGTTATCAGGCTGTGAAACTCTTTAACGTGCTGGCTATCGACATGAAAGATTATATACATGATTGTAAGATTTTTAAAAGTAGACTCCAAATAATATTGTTTAAGGGGTGTTTTTATAGTGTAGAGGATTTTATGACATAAAAAAAATTTTGAAAATTAACATAGGTATATTGACATTAGATTTATTAATAAAAATTTTAAATTGTATTTGTGATTTTTTTACTGTTTTCCTTAATTGATTTTATTATGATTTTATGATTCCATTTTAATTATTTTGTTTAATTTTTATTGTTTATTATTTGTGTATTTGTATATTTGTGCATGTGCCTTTATTTCAAATACAATGTTATATTGTTTGATGAATAAATGAAATGTAAGATAATAAATTAGATTTAAAAGATAATACGAGTAGGTAGGTATAAGTAAATAAATTAGGTATGAGTTATGGAATAGTTGAATATAAGATGGTATGCCACTAAATATGTGTGTGTCAAGGGCGTCGCCAGCCGATGATCAAGGGGGGGCTAGTGAAGGAATTTCTACCTAAATTTGAGTAAAAAACCCATTTGAGTAAACAGGCTCAGCAGGTAGTAACTCTGCTTTCAGTGCCGTAGGCCCCGGGTTCGATCCCCGGCCAGGTCAAACATTTATGTGCATGAACATGTCTGTTTGATATGTCTAGGTGTTATAAGTTTATATAATTATGAATATAGTACTATGATAACAAGTCATCTGGTTATCATAGTACAGGCTTCTAGCCTAGTTTGGGACCAAGTGACCGTGTGTGGAAGTTGTCCCATATTATTATTAAATTGTAATTGCAATTGTCCAAAATTTATTATAACAATGACAATTTTGTAATGTTTACATTTGTAAATTTTCCAATTGTAGCCAAAGAAACATATTTGTAGAAATAAAATTCTACAGGTTGCCTGTATACAATTTAGAATTACAAATTTCTATGAAACAGAAAGGCCCTGCAATCCTACAATTTTGTAGATCATTTTTTTTATAAAATAAGGCCCAAATGGTTCTGTATTAGGTAAAAATACGTGTCTATCGTATGGCGACACTTGAATGTCAACATTGACAAAAATAAAGGCTTTTCGATTCTCTAGGGGGGGGCAGCAGCCCCCCCCCTACCCCCCCCCTGGCGACGCCCGGGGTGTGTGTGTGTGTATATGCGTGTATATATGTGTATGAACATAATATGAAGAAAATACAGCAATACAAATTGAGTTCTTATCGCTTAAAGCGATTTCTTCCAGGCAATCCAATGCGACGTAAATGACGTGACACTAAAAATGGCCACATGTAAGTGTAAAGTAGTTGTAAGGCACGATACACTTACGGATAAAATCGTGCAATGTACATTTATCGCGCAATTAACACGTGTTCTACAACATTATTGGACAGTCACCGAAATTCAGTTACCAGAGCAGCGAGAATGCTAAACCACTCTGTTATTATTGTGTGACTAACAAAAATATTATTGGTATCAAGAGAATAACGCGGAAAAATCCTTAAGGTAAGTCGTTCCTTATATTATTAATTTAAGTACCTACGTATACTTACGAGTAGCTTACACTATATAAGCTATTCATCACCGTCACGATCATTAAATATAAGTATTTAATTTTATTTAATTTAAATTAAGATAAACTTGATTACGAAAAATGTAGCCTATATATTAAACATGTACTTTACACGTAGTTTGGGTCAATAACAATATAAATTAACAAATCATATCGGACAACAAACAACACAATCCTCCGGTTCCAAATTAGGCTAGTAAACCCGTGTCATAACCATACCATAGTAACCCTAAGACAAAATCGAACGAGTAGTTCGATATATATAACGGGTGGATAGCGAATATCTACGTAGGCATGTATACAGACTTGTATGCATGTACACATATACCTAACTATAATTATTAAACTGATTTAAATTTCTTCACTAAATGCTTTTCCATAATTGAGCAAGAAAGAATACATACAGTTCTACCTTAAAAGAATATAGATGAAAGGCATTAAGATTGTCAACGGTCTACGACATGCCGTTTGTACCTATGTTTTGAAGTATATAATATAAGCACATAAGCATAGATATTAGATATCTAGACTCAACTGACAGGCGTGCCCCATTATTCAAAGAATTTAAATAAAAAGTCAAATATGTTCGAGTAATGTTTATTAAGTAATAATTAGTCTTAATCATTGGTATAATGTACATAAAAAAAAATAAAAAATCTTCAAAATTGTAAATATAACCAACTAAATCAACAAGTTTCTTAAGCATGGGTGGGGCACATTAGTTCGATATGTCCGTCTAACATCATTTTATTATCATATCATAATAAAATGCCCCAGTATACCTTATAGTGCAAACTTGACTACAGAGACTCACGCTAGTTGAAACTAAACGTAGATAATAAGTAAACAAGAAAATCCTTTAGCAGGTTAGATTCAAATAACTCATTAAGCAAATACATTTAACAAAACTTACATAACTTACAAAACAAAACACAATGTTGTAAATACCTTTTAGTCACTTTTTCTAACATAAATCAAAATAAAAACGACAAAGTGTTGCTTGCATGGAAGACAAAATATTGGAGTCACTGACCGCTCCCACTAAACCACTAAATTGGCGCCGCATTTGAAATTATTTTGTGAGTTGCAAGTGTGAGGCACATTTTCAAATGGGGCACGTACAAAAAATTTGTATGCTTAGTTTACCCTATTTCCATAGCAAGCAATCCTCTACCCACAAACAGAGCAGAGATTAGGAACAACGCTATACGTTGCTCAAAAAGGCTTTCAGAGGATCTCACTATAATAGATCGTGTATTGTACACCGAGATGTTCTAAGTAGCAGTTTCATTTCTAAAGAATTTGTCCTGTACAGATGGTGAAGCATAAGAGTATATTATTGAAATGTATGTATCGGTATTGAAAATTTCTAATCGTTCGCGTGGACTATCGGGATAAAAAGTACCATATGTGTTATTCCAGGGTCTAAGCTATCTACATACAAAAATTTCAACTCAATCGGTTTAGTAGTTTTAGCGTGAAATCGGAACAAACATGCACACAAAAAAACAGCGCTAGATGGCGCTGGGATTGAGCTAGAGCACATTTTGTTTACCTGTTACAAAGATAATTTTTTTACATTGTACTGAGATTTGAGAAAATAATATAAGAAGGATATAAAAGTACTCCAAGTAGGATCTTTGCTGGTGACGACGCAGGACAGTCTGGATTGAAGGAGAAAAATTAGCTTAGTTTCCTAGTTATATATATTAGTTAATTTCCCAAATATGGAGAAATAGAGACTAATTTTCCTCTCAATTGTTATTGGTTGGCTCTTAAACTGGCTATTATTTGCGCAAAATATAGTTGGTTGATGAAAACTGTATGGTTGTTTCTATTTGAAAAATTGTAAAAATAATATTCTGTATTTTTATTATTATATTTTTCAATTATTTTTGTTTTTTGTAAATATGAAAAATACTTTATGGTTTTTATAAACCAAATATGTTTTGCGAAAATAATGTCTAGATTAAGAGCGATTAACAAACAATTAAGTGGAAAATTAGTCTCTATTTGGAAAATTTCATTCTTTAGGGTGAGAAATCCTCTTAACGCATAATACTGTAAAGTATGTTGCAGCAAGTGACAGCAAGAGGCACAGGTAGTCATAACAAAAGGTTGTCTGATCTGTATAAAGCAATAGTTTTGATGCATAAAAGATATATTGTATAGGTATACAGATGAGAGTTAATCTGTAGACTGTTATAGGCACAAGTTTTTATTAATCGCAATCGATTCAAATCAAGCGTTATAAAATCTCGTACCTATGAGATTTGACATAAAGAGGATACAAATTGCAATCGTCAAAAAATCGTGCTATTATAACATGAGAAATAATATTTAATCCACGATACCTATTAGAGTGCTTAGGCGCTACGTCCAAAACGAATCAGATTTGAATCCGTTATTTGGAAGACTGACTGAATTCGGATATTGCTTTACGCACTACCTCCAATCTTAATCCGTGATTACGGACTTAGGCTCGTTCCGGATGCAGTATTCATACAAATAAAACTATGGATACTTCGGTTCGTCAATATCGTTTCCGAAATAAAGATCGACGGATGACGGAGAGAAATCGAATGACGGAATCGTTTCTAGTGTGTTAACTACTTCGAACCGTTTTTTCACGGATTCGGATCGGATTCGTCTCGGACGTAGTGTGTATCTGTTAAGAGCGTACGCGGCCTTCTAGGAATTTGACACAATCCTATGAAAAATTTACCAAACCGATGTTTTTTTTGTATTCCCCTGTTTCCTCCGAATACCCATTCTATAAATTTATATCCTGTTATTTTTATAGTGAAGTCACCCAATCTCGTGCTCTAAAGGGAAAAGCGCAATATTAAACATCATAGAATAATAATAAAAGACCTACCTAATATTTGTTTCCGAAGTGTAAACTTCTAGGATGCAAATTGAGACACATCACGAATACGCGTGCTAAATAATAAAGAGCGTTCCACTCGTTCACTTAGCCTAAGTAACAAGTATAATGGTCATGTAATGACAAACTGGATATAATCGGTTTGTTTAGAATTTATGTACTCGTAGAACAAAAAAATATAATATTTAAAAACACGCACTAAATTGTTATAAACAAAGGCTGGGTTTTTCTATCACTGGTTAAGTCGACCAATAGTAAAATTTAATGACAAATAGTTAAATTTCGACAAAATTCGTTCTTCGAAATTTTTCATCCCTATGGTTAACTATTTTTTTCCACACGATTTAACCATTGATTAGAAATTTAACTATAGTTAGTTTGACAAATGGTTAACTAAACCGTAACTAACGATCAAAAAACCGGCCCTTAGAGTTGCTATGGTAAATACATCAGAGTCAACATAAAGTCATTTTTAGGGTTAGATCGTAATTAACTTGTTAATTTATATAACGGCGGGTTATTAAATATAGTTAATAGTATATTAACTAAATAGTTTAGAATCCTATTACCCTAACTGGGTTCTGATTCGATTCGGATCGACTATCCGCAATTAAACATAATAGGTACATTGTATATCCATCCAAACTGTCGTACATACATACATACATTTACGCTTTTTTCCCGAAGGGGTAGGCAAACTGTCGTATTTTTATTAATATGATATAAAGACGAAAGTAGAAAATCTCAACCTCTATCTATCAATCTTCCATACCCTCATATTTTTATGGTGTGGTTGTGTAAATCACAGCCACTTTAGAGTGCAACGACATAGACCAGCATCAGGTGCGATACAGTCACGCAAATATTTTATGAAAATACCTAGAGTGTTAGCTTTAGGGATGCGTCTACCTTATCGATAGATAACAGTGTCTCTATTATATTTTATACAGTGAATCATAGTCTTCTTCTCATCTGTTTATATAATATCTGTTTATCACAGCTTACCGAATTTAGATGAACATTTTTCATGTTTAGCGAAATTCCTCATTTAATGGCAACTTTTGACAATGATCTGCCAATTGTGTACCGGTTAAAGTTTCTACGATAACTCGTAGTTAGTGGCTAGGGTTAGCATGTAAATAAGCCTTTCTCAATAAAAATGTTAAAAAATTAAACTAAAAATGTTTGCAACAAAATTTTAATTGGTCACGTCTTCATTTATTTCTGCAGCTATCTTAATTTGAAAAAATAATTAGTGAAGATGTTTTCAGCGATAAGATGAACATTATCGATATAAAATATGGCTAGTCATATCTAGTAGGGTGTCTCAGGACGGCCGCGCCGCATCTTACAGCCAAACGGTAAACACTTTGCTGTAATCTCGAGATGAGAAAACTTTCAGTTCTCTTAATTCAGAAACTTATTCAACAACCTAACAACCTTAGAGGACCGCGCGGCGGACGCAACACAAACAAACTCGGCATTTAATCTTACACTTTGTGCTATAAGTAGAAGCGTTTTTTGTGACTTCACTAACATCTTGAGCTGGTAGACGAACCTGAAGGAAATCTATCCCACTAAATGTGAAAGTTTTGATGTGGTTTGTTTAGATACCAAGAACCACACCATCGTGTGGATGTATGTTTTTTAATTGGTTGAAATTTGGCGTGATATATGGTGGTGATTTCAACGGGCTACCATGGGGAACAGCTAGTCAAGATCGCGGCTTTCAAATAGTAGGTCTTAGAACTGGTGGCTTGGTGCATTCACCAATCCCATTGGGCTGTAAGGTTCTCGAATGGAGACCATGGACAGGCAAGGGCAGTGTAGGACGTCCACCAACAAGGTGAATAGACGATCTTATAAAGACAGCAGGAACACTCCTGATACAAACCGCTTACTTAAATATTCTATCCTAAGACTATTAGTCTTTATTTAAGTTGGCATTATACGTGCATAATACCAAAAACGCATACTACGTGATACAACATTCATGATTCACACGAGTCAGATAAAGCTGACAGTTTTAAGAGTGAACAGAGAATTTATAAGCTAGAGCCGACACGTTCATGCGGACATTATAATGAGATTACTGGATTATAATACAACTACGTCACGCATACGATATTATATACCTACTTAGATGTTGATCTTCACAATGCATTATCTCGGTGATCAGTCTAATTCAAACTCGGCGGAAAATAGCACATGATGCTGTAAAAAAGTGAATAAATAAAATTAATCAAAGTAGTAAGAATACGATAGTTAGGTTAAGGTCATGAAGAACCGTTCGAAAATAAAAACTAAGAAATGCGCGAAAATCCAGAGGTACGTTGTTTCTTATAAAAATGTCTTAATTAAAGAAGTCATACACATTTAGTTGTATGACTTCTTAATTAAGATTTTATTAGAAATAACTGCGGATTAGTAAATTAGAATATTATTATAGCATAATATGTAAATAATAGCCAGGCTTAAAATCATAATAGCCTACACATTTTTTTTTTCATTTATTATTTTGAATTTATAAGTATAGGTACGAGTAGATAGATAACATATTAAGGTGTATGAGCGTAAAATAGCTCATTTAAAAATCTTCTAGCACATGGGTTACAGAGCAACTTTACGAAAAAAAAAAATAGTGCCTCCTTATCTCTGAATCATGCCTTAAAATACGTCCTCGATGATTTCATTCAGTGCGTTAGTAATGGTCTCGTTTCTGAATTGAAAGGCTATGGTAATACATGTGTGTGTTTAAAGATGAGTCCGGCAAACCGCAGCCCACTGTGCGAGGCGGGCGAGTCGCGCCCGGCCGTCACGGTTACAGATATGGACACGGTACACGAGGAAAACGATAATGACAGGTATGGGAAGCTGTTTTTTTTTTTTTTTTTTGTTTTTATGATTTTCTAATATCGGAATATGTAGGTAGAACCAACATTTCGTGCTTGCGCTTCGAAATAAAGTGGCATTAGCATTTACTATACAACCTCATGCCTAAATAGCGCTCATGTGGGTATAGCCACTTCATCAATGCTCTTGATAGACGTTAAAATTCTATTCAATTCAATTCAATTCAATTTATTCAACAAAAACAACAATATGAGTTTACAGTTTACACCAAAGCACTCATATTGCTAGACAAAACAAAACACAGACATAATACAATACAAACAACATTACAAAATACACACATGATACAAATAAAAACAAAAACATTTATACAGGCTGCTAATGGTATCAGCATGTATGTCAGCATTCTGAACTGTCTGCAAAAACCTATTGATGAGCACCACCGCTCTCGGCGTGGGCGCATTGTTTGCGTAGTAGGTATGCAACGGCGTAGCGCGCGCAAACAAATGATGGTGACGTCGACCAGTCCTCAAGTAATTATCTGGGACATATTATTGCATGCTGCTCAGCACCGAAGGATTGTCCACCTCATTACGCAGCAGCATGCAGTAATGCATGCACAGCAGTAGTTTTCTTCTGAGTTCAAGCGTGTTCAGTCCTACCATACCCGCAACAAAGAGTGATGGAAAGAGAAAAGGATAATATCCGTAGTCTCTTTTGTAGAGGTATCTTACAAATTTACGCTGGACTTTCTCCACCATCAACGCGTACTTTTTCTCGCGTGGGTCCCAGACTATAGCCCCAAACTCAAGAGTGCTACGTACATATGAGTTATATAACGCTATCGGCACACTCCTACTTAGAAACTGGCTCGATGTGCGCGTAATAAAACCAAGAGCTTTACTAGCTTTCTTGCAAACCGCCATAATGTGTTCACGAAAATTTAGTTCAAAGTCCATCAAGACACCTAGGTCACGAATTTTATCAACTCGCTCTAGCGGAATATTTCCTAGTTGATAGGCATATCTGTAGGGAGCCGACGATCTTGTGTACGTAATGATTTTGCATTTAGATATATTAAAGCTTAGGTTGTTTAACCGAGCCCAATCCCCAACAGAGGAAATATCACGCTGAAGTTGTTCGCAGTCTGATCCACTACCGATACTATGATACATTTTCATATCGTCAGCAAACAATAGACATTTAGCTGTGGACAGAATCTGAGGGAGGTCATTCACCATAAGTAAAAATAGCGTAGGTCCTAACGTACTCCCTTGACTAACGCCTGATCTGGTGTAATATTCTTCAGAAAGGTATTTCCCTACTTGGACATATTGCCTGCGATCTCTAAGATAGTCTGCTATGAAGCGTAGGAGACTCGGAGAGAAGCCAAAACTTGTGAGCTTACACAGCAGAATATCATTATCGACAACATCAAATGCCTTTCTAAAGTCAAAGTACGCTGTGTCTACTTGCATACCTGCGTCCATCTGTGCCGTCACAAAATCGACAAACACGACGTGATTCGAGGTGGTGGAGCGCGCTCTGCGAAAGCCATGTTGAGCATCGTGTAAAATGTTATTAATCTGGGAAGTAATGCGCCGATTTATAATCGCTTCAAATATTTTGCCAAAAGCAGATAGTACGGCAATAGGTCTGTGACATTGCACATCAGATGAGCCATCCTTAGGCACAGGGGTGACTCTAGTCACCTTCCATGACGAGGGGTACAAATTACTACGCAAGGACAGGTTATAAATATATAAAAGTGGTTCTTCGAGCGCACTAATACAGTCCTTAACCAAAAACCCAGGTATACCGTCCGGACCCACAGCGCAAGAAGCTTTAAGCTCCCTCACTGCCTGGCGCAAGGTAGAAGTTGTTATATGGCCAACATTAATACAGGTTGACGCATTTGTAGAGTTGCTACTATGGCTTTCGCACTCTGCAGCGTGAGCGTCTAACCGGGGAACCACGTTTAGGAAGACCGAACCAAAATATTCCGCAAAAACATCAGCCGCTTCTTGTCCTGTAACTTCTTTACTATTGTACAAGTATTGGCGACATAACTTCCTATCTTTACGTCTTTCCTTCACATGGGTCCAGAAACGTTTAGGATTGCTACTAATATCGGTTTCAACGGTACGAAGATGTAGTGCGTATGCATCATGAATAAGAACTTTGACTTTTTCTCGATAATATTTGAACATTTCCTTATTAAACTCGAGTCCATTAGCCTTATATCGTTTATGATGAAAGAATTTAATTTTAATATTGGATATAATTTCTGCCGTATACCACTTTGGATAGCAATACCGTTGAATAGTGCCGCTAAAAGGTTTGGATGCAGGAACAAAGCTAGTTATAGCCGAATTCAATTTTGAATAAAAAAGTTCAACTACAGGGTCAATTTCAGTTTCCGTTAGAACATCTGACCAATCAATGTTCCCGATAGCGCTATATAGAGCTTGAAAATCAGCCTTTTTAAAATTCCAATTTGGAGGAGACCGACGGTTAGCAGGCGGAGATACCTGAGCATTGTTAGTGCATGATTTACGTTGCATGGATAACGTCACGGAAAGTGGCGGATGGTACGCATCAATTGGTACTAGGGGATCTTTAGATACAGATACAGAAATACTATCAGTCTCTCCATTATATAATATCAAATCCAGAATGCCACCACACATATTTATAACACCATTATGCTGCCGGAGATTACAGTAAGCAACAAAACAATCAAATTGAATTCTGACATTATCGCTACATGAATTAAGATTAAAATCGCCAAGAATAATAAAATCAAGATCTGAATATGTACATATTGCATTTTCAATGCAGGCTAATACATTAAGGTACTGCTTATCATTATAATTGGGCGGTATATAAACAACAGCCACTAGTAATTTTACATTTTTCCATGTCACTAATGCAAATAATAGCTCTATGTCTTCACTTAGCCCATCTACATCTGAAATTTTACGAACTGAAAATGTGTCTCTAACAGCAAGAAGAACGCCCCCCCATCCAACGTCTCCAGCTCTGTCCTTACGGACCACATAATAACCCGGTGGAAATAGCTCAGCATTAAAGACAGAACTATTCAAAAATGTTTCTGTCAGAGCTATAAAATCAGATGTACCTGAGCTTAAAACATTGTTTTGAAAGAGAGCAACCTTGCTACGAAGACCTCTTACATTCTGGTAGAATATATTTACATAAATTACTTTATTATTGAAGGGTCGCCTGCAACTCTTACTTGGTGACCCTTCTGCTGGCACGAAAGTTCTGCCTCCAGGGCTTGACACATATATCTTTCGGCCAGCTTTCCGATGACATAACCTTATCCTCTAATTTACACGGAACACCCAGCTTAAAGGACGCATAATGCCCACGGGCCTTTAGAGAGTCAACAGTGCACAAATCGGTGCCGCATAAGGTCATAAGGTGGCTGCGCACTTGATCTGCAGTCGTGCCTAATTTTACAAAATAGAGGTGTAAATATTTCCAGCGTTCAGATGCCTCAAGTGACGTAGCGCCAGGCTCTGCTGTTCCACAGACAACACCAGGAAGAGAGCGACGTTTCCTTCTCACCTCAGTCCATTCCTCACTTGCAGGTGCATTATTAGGGGACAGTTCCTGAGGCACTGGTACCACGGAAATATTTTGTGGCACAACCGGGGCATCTAATGTTACGGAGACCATACTCGCAGGAGGCTTGCTCCCGGGGGCAGGACAAGACTTTGACTGCCCTTTCTTCCCTTTCTTGGAAGCTTTAATATTAGTAGTAGTAGTTACTTTCACCGCAGCACCAGCTACCACCGGAGCTCGCGACGCGTATGCCTCCTCATCTGTCCTTACCACACCAGGAATATACTCTTTGTTGCTATCGGTAGATTTTCCTACTATTCTCTCTAATGCAGAAATACGCGTCTCACATTCACCAACCGCCCTTGAAACTGCCATACTCACCTGCTCCGTGACGGATTTACTAATTAAATTCATCAGGCGCTCATCGGTCATGCGTTGCAGCTCTTCCCGTATGATAGTACGTATGCTATCCAGGCAAACCGAATCATCCAGGTACGAATCACCTGTCATGCTAACATCGACCAGCCTTCGGCGCATAGCCATGTTAACATAGCTCCCGCTTGTGGAAGCCTGAGCTAGGTGGGATGGCAGTACAAAGGAATCGTCATCATGACTAGTCATATCAAGCATATCACGTATAGGCGTATTGGTGTTTCCGATTTTTGGCTTTTTACACTTGCATTGCGCGCATTCCCAAGCTTTTTTTTGCTCAGCTGTCATAGTGTCAGAAAATTTCTTCTCGGTAATATTAGCGCAATCCAAGTCATACGCTTGAGAACAAAAAGCACAAATTAGGTACATTTTGTTCGTGATAGGCCCGAGACAGCCACCACAATTTAAGCCCCCAGGAGCCATCTTGCACAATAACTATTAATCAGCAAAGGGCAAGGAACTCAGGCAAACAGTTAAGAAAATGTATCGCAGCAGTATGTCACACAACAAGCAGTAGCTATAAGCGCAACTTATAATAGCCACTAGCAGAGAATTGAGTAAATAAGCGCGCAGGGCCGAGTAGTACAAGGCGAGTGAAGCAGTGAAGAAAATAGTACGTGCGAGCGATGAGTCACTCCGCACACCGACCGAGCGTTGCAGCGGAACGATGCGGAGAGCGGTGCGGTGAGGTGGGATGCAGCAGGCGGCGGCCACTGGTATGGAGAGCGGCGAGCGATGACTCAGCCCGAACGGTGGTAGCGCGGTTCAAATATACAAGCCGTTGGCGTAAAAATGCAATCAGTTTACCTGTCGTATCTTACAAACCACTTGAACGATTTGTACACGACCACTGTCACTCACAGGGATATGAATGTAGCTACGTAATCGTGTAATTTATTCACGTATAGCTTCACTTTTAACTACTTTTGGCTTAAATTTTGTGCGGAGCAAACAAACGTGAACTAGCCTCGATAAGCGCTAACACGCTACTCCCTATATTACCCATAACACAAAAAATAATAAAAAAATGTCTCAATTCTTATTGCTGATGTTGAGGTTTTAAAATGTTGAATGCGAAACTTGAAGCGAATATGTAATTAACAGGGAAATTGTTTTCTTTTGTTACTATTAAGACACTTGTCTTAAAATAGTAGGGATGTGCATCCCTAATATATATTATGTATTAGTTTTAATTATTGTAATTTTCTAAATTATCCATAGGTTTCGCAAGTTTGGTTATATAAGTAACTGTGTAGCGCAGTTCCATGAGCGAATGTGAGTACCAACTCAAACCAAAACGTGGCTTCATGGTACAACATCCCATTCATCATCATCATCTCAGCCGTTGGTAATCCACTACTGAACATAGGCCTCACTCATAAAGAGGGATAAACATCCCATTCATGTCACTGTAATTAAATTCGTTGTAAATACATTTAATAAAATAGCAAACTAGCTTTACTATATTTCTGTATCACATAGTCAGCACTTTAACGGAGAAAATCTCATAAGATAAGTAGGTATTTCTTCTGCTTGCTACTAAACCACTTGCCTTGAAAAATATTATGCGCAGTAAAGCCAGTGAGATAAGAAATAAAACCTAGCCGCTAGACAAAAGGCAATGCAATTTAAAAGTAACTTTAATTAAATAGTTAGCATCCCTTTGTTGACGACTACGCCTGTCCGTTTCGCCGACGCATTCATTTCCCATGCTCTCCAATACAATAGCGCTATCAAAAAATCATAACGCTTTTTTTTAATGTCGATAGACATAAGATTATGTTATACACCTATATACTTATGTTACAGTTTTTAGTTTCCAACGTGTTTTTAGAGAATCAGCAAAAAACATAACTAGCGTAGTATGGGTCCTGGGTAACCCTCTGCTTACCCCTTTGGAAAAACGGCGTGATGTTCTGTTGTTATGTTCAAATCTTGATTATAAATAAAAACGTATTTATATGTGAATTACAAATACGAGTATTTATGTACTTGTATGTAGATTACATAACTCATAATAATAATATCACGCCTCTTTTTTCGAAGGGTGAGGCAAAGGCTTACCATAACCATAGGGTCCACCCACACTGAGTCAAGTGTTTTAAGTCCCATGTAATAAGGGGCGAGCTTATTGCCACCAACCACGCACAAATCCAATCTGTGCGAAAATTCCTAATGCAAAAATTATTTTTTTTGTCTGACCTGGGAATTGAACCAAAGAATCTCATGCTCAACATTAGCCTTTGCGCCCACAACACCATCAGTCTCTCAATATAACTCGTATGGATTGATATAATATACGGCAAACCTTTGTTGATATTGTTCTCATTCTTTACCGGCGACATCGGAGATCTGCAGCCGATATTCAAAGCAGGTTCATATAGGATATAACGAAGCTTCAGAAGACATTTCCGGTGAACGGATGCACATTTTGGAGATTTTCTCGCTGAGAGACTTGCACTCGAAATACTTCAATACTCTTCAGACTTTCTTTAAATATTGATGCGTACAGGCTGTTCAAAAACTACAAACGATTATAACGAAATATAAATGTATAATTTGTCTATAAAATTAGTAAACGTAAAATTGAAGAGGCCTTGGTGGCATAGTGATTTCTTACTAAAGTCCTTTGAGGCAATAAAAAGAAAAGTGTAAACATGGGACTTTCTCAATGAGTGTGAACAGTTATTTAACTAGTGCTAAGAGGCCGTAAGCGGGCGGTAACAGCCTTCTGCTTATTTGTCACCTATGGCACAGAAAAAAACAGAAAAAAAAAAGAAGAAAATAAGTTGTAATAATGTAGGTATTAATTAAGTAGGCATTTCTACTTATGCCTCGTAAATCCAATAATGTAAATTGTAACATGCTGTATTTTGCAAATATGTGAATATGCGACGCATAGCATACAAAAGGAGGGATTTGGGACTAGGTAGTCTCAAACAGCTTGGAAAATATTTATGACGTTTGATAGACCGCTTTGTGCTGTTATGTACACCTAAGCTCGTCTGCTCCAAGGCACAGTGAAATACAGTGAGACACCTAGGACCTAGACTATTGCGGGAAATCGATATATAGCGATAAATAAGATACTCTACCTATACATAGGCGATTTCTCTCATGCGTATATTATAGGGAATGACTACAGAAACCTTAATCTTCCTTGTCGCTGCAATATTAATCACCTGTAGCTACGTTTGTATATCTGTAAAAACTAATCACGGTGTAGGATACCACAGTGTGGCGCTGTTTGGTTCTACGTTTAAATATAATACCTATGTGTAGGGACAGGAAAGGTGGCGACAAGCTTTTGTGTGTAATTATTGACTGACATTTCTACTACCTTGTTATTTATATTTCTATGGCATTGACCAAATCAATTCAGGACAATTTAGAACATTAGTTAGTATAAGTTTATATTTATAAACAACTATTAGTGAAGATTTTTACACGAACCACTAAAATACATTTACTATCGTAAACCTATGAATTTTCAGTGATGAATCATCATACTCTGACCTGGGTCGCCTTCGTGAAAGAACCAAGGCGATGTTGAATCCGCCGACTGATCCTCTGATACAACATGCCCATTCACAGCCATCCAGTCGCAGGATGTCGTCTGATATTGAATCGAAACTAGTTGGAAATCTTAATACCAGGTAACGAAAATAACTTGGTCTTTCATTGGATTCATTTTGGATACCTAGTCTTATAACTTTTAGGATAATATAGAAAAACTGGCTCGTCGAGATATCGTTTTACACTATTCATGAATTTATGAAATGTTCATCTATATGGTTAAATTATATATACATATACTATGTTTTAATCTAATTATTTAATGAGTTATTATAAATATTTTTTTTATGAATGTGCAATTGACTATAAGTAACAAATTATCAATAAATGTTTTATCTGATATATATATAAATATATATATATATGTTTATATTATAAGTATATTATATATTATTGTATATTATATTATTATTATATTATTATTATATTATATTATTATTATTATATTATTATTGTATATTATAAGTTGTTATTAAGGCCAAATTCAAACACTGAGTAAAATCTGTGTCGCTGAAAAATAGTTCAATATATTGAATTGGTTACGAAGACATTGGCCAAATGCAGTCAATTTCCAGCTTAGTTTGATGATTATTTGAAATCTTAATTGAGAGTCAAATAATCGGGTGTTAATCAAATCTTTATGATTGACACCCACTTCCAGACGGCCATCAGCTATTATCGCAGCGTTCCGCCGTCCATCGCAAGCTTTAGCTTTATGTGCGGCTACACAACGACGGTTTCTGTCGGAGCTGTCGCCGCACTCGCGGACATCGGTTGCGTCTACTGGACACGACTCCCCGCCATCTACTGCTGATATTATGGGACAGTAAGTAAACGCTCGTAAACAAATCCTTATAAGAAACAGATATCCAAAATAATTGAAAGATAAGAGTTTAATCAATAGTTGGGCAACGTAGGCGAAGACTCTAATTTCTGGCACCTTGGTACTTAAACCATTTCCTATTTGAAAATCTCGATGTAAAAAATGTTAATATATTCAGTCTGATTGCCAAAAAAATTGTTCTTGAATAAAAATTATCAATGGCTTAATCAATTTTGTCAATGGTAGGCCTCTTTTGCAGGGGGCCGCCTGGGGAAGTACCACACCATTGCCAGTTATTCATCCACCAAGCAGTAATGTGCAAACATTACTGTGTTCCGGTCTGAAGGCCAATGTTACCAGCGAAATTACTGGGCATCGCGAGTTTCAACAACTAATATTTCAGGGTGACAGGCGCAGTGCAGTGCCGCGCAGAATTTTGAATTTTAAAACACTGGGTATGATATGGGCAATCATGATGCTTACCATCAGGCACCTGATTTGCTCGTCTTGTTACTCACAAACATAAAAAAGGCAAAGGGTAGACAAATCCATTCTACCTTCGTTCGAGGCCATGGATGGACAATCGACCTATTGGGTCTGTTAACAATAAAAAAGTATGTCCAGCGAGAAGTGCCCGTAAATAAATGTAGTAAACTCTAGATATTTTATGCATTGTTGCCAACAGGTGTTACTCGCACATTATGGAGCCATAAACTACAATGTACATTAGAAATGAGGTCACCCGTCGGCGGCAGTGCGTGCAGTGGCCGCTCTCGGCCGCAGCCGCTCACTAAAGCGTTGACATGGGCACAGACCACAAACTTACACCCGCCGTTACACTAATTGTTACAGGAATTCTAGGCATTTATCTGTGTCCCACATTCAATGTACAAAGCGATACGAGATTACACTCGCACTCGCTATAGAAAAGCAAACTAGTGGTTTTCTTAATTTGTGGTTTTTGATGATTTTTTGAGTTCACTTCTTCTGTCGATTTCTTCTACTTTTTATGCACAACTATACACATATTTTCTATATTTTTTTACAACGTGGTGAATAACTTAGAAAACATTATATTAAAATTTCTATAAAAGGCTTCAATAATGCATACTTACGTTACAAATTTTGTGGAAGAGTACTATAAAAAAGAAGCTGGCAAAACTCTACATATTATATATGTTTTATTATCGTTTATATACTTAATAATATAATATTTTTAATAAAGTCACAAAGAAGCCGTGTAGGTAAAAAGCAATCTGTGTTAAATTTCAATTTGAAATATTTACAACATTACAGTGAAGCCTTGAGCAAAGCTCTATCTGCGCTATACGCGAAACTCCTAGTTGTTCTCGGATTGGCTTTCCCTGTGACTGAAGTAATTGCAAACGGAGTCCCAGATGCATACTACCAGGTATGACTTTATGCCTACTTTTCAAGAAAATAAAACCACTTAAACTTTAAGTGGGTACGTATTTCATGACAAATGCCAGTTCTACTCGTGCTGCAGATTCACATTTTTAATATTACTGAAACCTACGAAATGCACAGAGTTACTAATAAATGCACTAATAGTAGCTTTTATCTCGAGTAGGAATGGAAGTAAGCCGATCCCAGGATTTATGCTACTTATATACCATATTTCAGCTAAGTTTCGGCTAAGGTGTTTGCTGAAATGATTACTTACATGCACACATATTATATTATACGTACATAGCAAATGTTCGCCTAGAATACCATGTGCTTCGAGTTGACAAATGCAAATCGTGCGTTTGTTGGACGAGGTGACAAATAACTTATTTAATAATAATATGAAGTTTCCACACTTCGAAAGTTATGTTTTTCTGTCCCAAGTAGGTGGCATGCCTATTGTCATCTACCGAGCACAGTTCCAGACTTCCAGGCAGTTATCATTCTTCATTAAGAAGAAGTTCCTAATGGAAAAAATCTAATAACACTTATGCTTAAATATATTGAGAACTGTGTTTTTTTTTCCAGGGGTTTTATCTATACCTGTATCTGGTATCAGTATTGTTCGTAATTTTCCAATACGCGAACATAATGCGTCAAAAGGCTGTCAACATTATTATCCATAACTACGGTAAGACATAATGCCTATTTAGAAGACAAAACATTACCCTAAACAATAAGCCAGCGACACACTACGGTAATTAACCGCATTTGCTTAACAAAATGAGACATTAAAATCACATCTTGTTTGCATAATTGCTAGCGAAGAATAATACCTTCCGACTGCTGACTCCTTTAGTTTTCATTCCTCCATTTCTTTAAATGTAGCGGCAAATTTTTCCTTACATGTGCTCTCTAATGACAATGTTTTCAATTATACTAATCTTTATATAAATTACAGAGGATTCAGAAAAAGAAGACAAGGAAAAAGAAAGGAATGCAAAACCTGTCCAGAAGGAAATGTTGAAAAAGAAGGAAAATATATCGCGCTATGGAAGTTTTTATTTGCGGCTTGGCGCAATTGGTAATTAATTAATCTTATCATTTATCGACTCTATGATGATAACAGGAACCGACGACTTTTCGTGTCTTCTGGAGTACAGTAAAACTCAGTTATTACCATACAAATCAATCAGGAAGGACTGGGCGGGCAAGCAACAAAGGCGCTTCTATTAAATTATATTTACTTGTAAAATTCAAACTATTGTAATTTCTTAAGTTTTTTAATCTTTATTGAATTAAATTGTTAAGGCATACGTATGTATGCATAGTGTAGTGTTCCATACCTAGATACCAAGAACATACAGCGCCATCTATTAGTTCCTTGAACAAAGTATGAAAATATGCAGTAAAATGGCCATAACTTTTAATTGCGTTAACTTAGAAGTATGTATTTTTTACAACCACAAGGGACCGCAGATTTGAGGTAGTAGATATCAATTTCAACTTTATACCTTCAGGCGTTCCCGTTAAAAGGTGTCTTGACAGACGGACAGACAGACAGACAGACAGACAACAAAGTGATCCTATAAGGGTTCCTTTTTCTACTGAGGTACGGAACCCTAAAAAGACTATAAACAATTCTACAGCTACCTACGAGTATATACCTTCTAACCTATTCTACATTGACGAATTCGTAAGAATTGTATCAAGCAATTTTTTTTTTGCTATAATAATACTTTTGATTTCCAGCATTTGCCATAGGATCAATGGTATACAGTGGGCTCGAATTCGGTGAATATTTTGAGAAGACAGATCAATGTCGGTCGATACTGTCGGCCATCACGCCGGCGTTGCGAATGATCCTCACACTAGCACAGATGCAATTTATTTTCCTCACAAACAAGGATATCGAATCTGGGAGCTATAAAATGATACAGAGATTCGGCTTTATGCATATGTTGGCTACGAATCTATGCGAGTGGCTGTACGTTCTGGTCGAGGAGACAAAACATGAGATCCATCACCTTGAGCATGCAATATTGTCTTCGCATGGTTCCCAAAATAAAACGGGAGAGCAACCGTGTAGGAGGGCCAATATTATGGGTGCCCTGTTGCAAAATGCTTCGCCTTTCTTGTTCCCCTGCACTATCGAATATTCTTTGATTTGTGCTGTGATTTTATACGAAATGTGGAAAGAGGTATGATGCACTATTTATTACTAATTTTCTAATGGATACGATGATAAACGTCAATCATATCAGATAACTGGCACAACAAAGATTAGTAATATTTTTTTTCCCAAAACAGGTTTAAAATATTAAAACATACTTCCTCTAGAAATCTTTTGTGACCTACAGATTATTTTAGGTCAAATGTACACCGGAAGATTTTGAGAAAAAGTATTCAATGCCTAAAACGAAATCTCGCAACAACTCTGTCACTCCTGAGAAGATTCTTCAACAATTTGGTATGTAAGTTTGAAAATATTAAAATATTGACGTAACCATAAAGATGTGGGCACGGCACATAAACACAAATTGACAGCCACTTAGTAAATTTTGTTCTGTTCTATGCAGTCTAGGACGATTTCGTTCAAGTATTCAGCTTCAGATTCAGATTTCACTAGTATTCAGAGCATTCCAAACTGTGTTAATCTTTTTTGCCCATATCTATTGATTTTATAATTTATTACAGGTCTATTTCATAATTTTAATATACAGATGGCTAGATGGCGTTTCGCTTACATGTGGAGAAACATGGAGTCGTATGAAAATTCTATACAAACATGATGTGATAACCCTGGTGGGGCAAAAGCCACCAGGTTTTTCATGTCGCGGAATCCGCCCCACCGAGTCGATTTAGTGGGGCATATTCCGTGACATAATTTGTAGCATTCCACTATGCCCCACCAGTGGGGCGGCTTGGTGGGGCATAGTGGAACAATCCCAAATTTTATCACAATTTTTCCAGCGGTTTCGGCTCTTCTTTGATGAGTCAGTCACTTTCTCTCTTCATATGATACGATAGTATTGATAATAATAGTACGAAGTAATTTTTATGATGGTATTTACTAAAGGGGATGTATTATGTTCCAGCTGGAATGTTAGGCGTGGCATCGCCGCACGGCAGTCGGACAGCCTTGCACCACTTCTCCGTAGATTGTTCGCATGCACACAGAGGCTTATTTGCAGGGATATTGCTGATCGTTCTCACAATAATATCACTTATTATGTTCTTTGTATTGGCTAACAATCCGGACACAGTTATTGTAAGTTACTTTAGCAGATTGTAAAAATGGATAGCGGTGGTGATAGTTTACTATATCACAAGAGTTCATTATATCACTCTTTCCCGCCAAAACTACTGAACCGATTGGGCTGAAATTTGGTAAGTAGGTAGCTTAGACCCTAGAATAACACATAGGGTAATAATATCATAAATGTGAAAGTTTGTGAGGATGGATGGATGTTTGTTACACCTTCACGCAAAAACTACTGACGTAACACATTTTTTCTCGATATTTATATTCACATTAATTTATTAATAACATCATTTATTAATTACAAGTCTCTTTTATTTTCTTTTATTCCTCTATCTTTATATAGGTATATTCTTTTTATCTCTTTTATTCCTACGGCATATCTACGCCGGTGAAATATATGCCCATATGCTACATCAGTATATATAAACAGTTTTAAATTAATATTAGTATGTATCAATTACAGTAATTTGGTGTACTTGGTTGGAATATATAAAGCCTGCTCTTCTGTTAGAGAAATCAATGAAATAATTGTACAACAAAACGAGTTAAAAGAGTTGAAACAATTTCACTGCCAGCAATCTGAACTCTGTACCTATACGGCGTAACGTTGTAGAATAAACTTTCATTTTCAGGACGCCATATTTGAAGTGAATATATGCGAGCTAATTTTATACACATTAAGTTTAACGGCGTCTGTGGCGGCTTTAAAGCAAATGAGGGCGCTGCCGTATAAAAGGAAGTCTCGAGGTGTGTACATAACAATTTCATAGTTATTTTTATAACGCTGAACTGCTGTATATAAACGGTCGTAACGATGTTGTTCTGCGCCCGACTGAGCACAAATCATTTCAACGCTCGTAGTTGGTTAAGGGTTAAAGTATGGCATAGCGCGTATCGTAGCTTCAAATATTGGAAATAAAGTCGTCTTTAACGAACGTTTAGTAAAAGAAAAATGTATATACAGATTTTTTTAAATAAATTACTTTGAAATATGATGTTACGTACCTATATATATTATATTTTAAAGATATCTACTATTTAACTTCAATTTTAAATTTTTTATTCTCTTTTTCCTTTGGACGGTAAACCGCTTTTATCAGACTTTAACAAAAATAAGCCAACGGTCAGTAAACCAATTTTTTTTTATGATACGATTATTCTGCGATAGCTTCCAAATACAGATCTGGAAGTGATCGCTCTGACCGATTAAGCCACCTCACGCTTACAAAATTTTATTTTCATTATTTTCGGTATTGTGGTATTATCATCAATACCAATGTAGAGTCTGCCAAAGATCTATGTAGCGCAGTATTCTTGGAGTGAAACTTATACACAGGGTAAAAAACACTATACTGCGCTCCAAAACGCAGATCGCAGACGTAGCTCAGAAAGCCGCCAGCCTCAAGTGGGACCGAGCCGGACATGTAAGCTGCATGTCGGAGGAAATGTGGGCACAGTGTGGAACTCAGTGGACTCCACGAGACCGAAAATGACGGTGAAAATGATGAGAAAGGACGTGAAAAAGGGAAGGGAGGCCTTTACCCTGCAATGGGATGGTACAGGCTGAATAATAATAATAATGTATATATAATATGTGAATCTGGCATTTAGAAATGAATCTGATTAACAGCGGTACTGGGGCTGGACACGTCTCTGTTGGTGCTAGCACAGTCTGGCATGTTCGTGTACTGCATGTTCAGCCTCATTGGCTGCCATCACACCGCGCGCGCCAGTGATAGCTCCGGATACACAGGCTTTGTCTCCGAGTTCCTCTCGCTTAACCAGGTATAGATAGATAGATATTTTGACAGCTTCGTTGGCTTAGATGGTAGTAACTCTGCTTTCTCTGCCGCAGGCCACGAGTTTGACCCCGGCCAGGTCAAACTTTGTGTGCACGAACATGTCTGTTTGATCTGTGTCTGGGTGTTACGAGTATAAGCGTATATAAGTATGTATATCAGTGATCTGGTTACCATAGTATACTAGGCTTCTAGCCCAGTTTGGGACCACATGACCGTGTGTGGAAGTTCTCGCATATTAATGCATATGTAACAATTGGCGGACTTATCGCAAAGAGTGATCTCTTCACCGACCAAATATGATTTACTGTACTCTCCGATCTCTTCCAGACAACCGTGCAGGTCTCCCTGCGGTTGTCTGGAAGAGATCGGAGAGTACAGTAAATCATATTTGGTCGGTGATGTGAAATATATATGAAAAAAATTATTAAAATTGTATTTGTATACCTATATAATATTGTATAAGTAGTTTATAGACATAATATACTTAAACTACAATTACAATAATACACAAGTACATACTATAAACTAAAAACATATATAATAAATACCTATATATCATCTAAATCATATATTAAATAAACTAATCAATATAATATTATACTTACTACTCGTACACTATTATAAGATTCTATGGTCTGCTTCACAGCGTGGCAGCAGCACGGGAACTGGGCACCCGCTGCTGCCATCCTGCGGACGGAGGATGTGAAGAAAGTGAATCTATCCAAAACTGAACAGCTGTCCAAAGAAAGAATTATGAAATTCGCAAAAAATAATTCGACTTCCCAAACAAAGCCGATGAGATGATGATGATGATTTTGTTTGGAAAGTCGAACTCTTTTTTGCTAATTTCGCAATCCTTTCTTTCGAAAGTTGTTCAGTTTGACGAGTAGATATTCCCCTTAAGTGTTACTACACCTTTTTGTAACACGTTGTTTATGACCAGCATAAGTTAATTATTGACCAGGTTAACTAAACTAAGAACTTAATTTTCAGACTATAGTTCAATCCCTGTTTATAATCGACGCATGGTGGCGTCGCAGCACGACGTCGGAGCAACGGCGAGACAAGCCGGGCCGGCAGCTCGTCACCTTCCTTCTGGTCTCCAACATGGCCATGTGGGCAATCAACACTCTTGAGAAGGTCTGACTAAATAAATTTAGACTCTCATAACGTTTATCCTGTGGGCCTGACTGTGGACCTTATCAGCAAGCTCAAAATAACGCAACGAGCTATGCTCGGGATTTCTCTGCAAGATCGAATCAGAAATGAGGAGATCCGTAGACGAACTAAAGTTACCGACATAGCCCAGCAGATTAGCAAGTTGAAGTGGCAATGGACAGGGCACATAGCACGTAGAACTGATGGCCGATGGGGCTATAAAGTTCTCGAATGGAGATGTCTAACTATAAGTGCAAATGACAATCACCAATTATGACTAATTATCTCAAAACCTGGATTGTACTAACCTTATAAAATCTCGTTTTTATTCCAATAATATGCTATCTTCATTATCATGATATTTTTTTTAATATATAGTAAAAAGAGTATAATGAATGAAATTTCATAATAACTTGAGTCGTAAACATCCACCGATATCGTTTAAATTATTAACTCCATTAACTTAATGAAGCTTGTGGTGGATTTTAATTCACGGACAATATTGAAATACCCATACCAACACTTTCAATACTCCGAACAATAATGCTTTTATTAATTTTATTAATCTAATTTAAATTAATCTTATTAAAATGAGATCTTAGATAAATTAGCAATATTTCTTGTAAGTACATAACAATATGTACATACTTATATATTTTCGTGTTTCGCGGAAACGGCTCTACACAGATTGGGATCTAATTTTGTATGTGTTTACTTCATAAATTTATCCATACAAAGGTAAAATATTTAAATATATAATATTATAGATGAACGCAGCCCCACCCCCATGAGAGGCATATTTTTTACTTTTGCAAATATAATAAATAACTTCGGTTTTCGGTTTAAATATCTTTATTATCAACAAAGGCACTTTGCCACTTACGTGATAACATAGAGTTTACATTCATAGTACCATAAGTATTGTTCAGTAATACATTAGTTCAATAAAAATATAATAATTTAATAACTAACAAGGGTCAGTGTAGGGTAGTTGATAAATAAATATCAGGGTATCTAGGTAAAGTGTTTGCATAATAATTCTGGCTCATTTTTTAGATTTGTGTGCAATAAAAGCAAAATTGGTAATTGCAAGTAATAAATAACATGATAGGTGAACGTAATTAACCTTATTACACTACTTGAACTAACATAACATAAATTCACGCCTTTTGCCTTAAATACAACCGTTTAAACAGATATTTAAAAAGCTTAGTTAACTTTAGATCAAGTATAGAATATTGTTTATTTTTTACAGAATCGTGCAGAGTTTCGGCCAGCTCACTTGACCTTCTATGGGCCGTGGGCGTGGACGATCATCACGCACGTCTCTATGCCATTAGCTATATTCTATCGGTTCCACTCGACCATCTGCCTCTTCGAGATATGGAAGAACTGCTTCAAGAACAAGCCTATTTACTTGAATGTGTAGCGAACGACTGATTGTACAACGACTATGATCCTCATTAAAAGTTAACTATGAAAATGGTTTTATTTGATGAAGTTCCTCAAACATCCTATCATAAATGTAATGTATGTTGATTTAAATAAATTATTTATATTTACTTATAGAGCGAGAGTGCTTGATGCGCCTCTCAGTTTACTCTGTACCACGAAATTAAGTAAACGTATAGGTTAGTATTCTGTGGTATAGGCGAAAAAAACTCGATATGTAAAATAGCCGAGAGCTAACATATTCTGATAAATTACATAAACAGGATCAATTGCCATTTTTCCATTGGTTGCGTTCCAAATATTCTGCCTATAAGTATATAACTGTACACTTTTTACGGAATATTTACCAATTTATTAATTAAGTTATGCCGTGATCATGGCGCATGAAACTGCGTCGAAATATCTGGAGACTCGCAAAACGTCGAATCATATCCCGTAAAAAGTGATCTTAATTCTGCCTACTATATTCATTACTAGCTGTGCCGCCCGGTATCACCCGCGTAGACTTACTTCCCGTGGGAATATCGGGAAAATTTTACCTACCCTATGTGTAATCCCAGGGTCTTAGCTACCTGCGTACCAAAGTTCAGTCCAATCTGTTCAGTAGTGTAGGTGTGAAAGAGTAACAAACATCCACCCATCCATCAATCTAACCAAAACCACGCTAGATGGCACTGGAGCTGAGTTAGAACTCGCAAGCGTTTTGTTCACCTGTTAAAAAACGTAAGTTTTTACATTGTACTGAAATTAGAGATAAATATTAGTAGGACGGATATTCTATATTCTTACCTAGGCCTTTTTGAGCTCTAGGCTTTTGTGTGGGGCGTTTCAACTTGGCCCTATCTATTGGCCCTATTATAAAATGCACTGAAATCAAAATGCAAAACACACTGAATCGACGAGAAGATTCTGATTAGAAACCATAAAGTATACAATGATGCCTTTTTCCCGAAGACGTAGGCAGAAGTGCACCCAGGACTCAGTGCCATAGTAGATACACCCACATTTCGCCAGTATATTGTGGTCACATGTAATAGGAGCCGTGGTTTTGCCATGGAGTTACCGGCTTTAGAATAGTGCTCCATCCTCTCTACCCGTGGTTGCCGTAAGAGCCGGCTAAGGGTTCACAGATCCAGAGGACGGGCAGCAGCGTCCTCTGCAACAAACCATCGAACTGCGCTCGACAACTCGCCTGCCAAGCGTGTCGAGTATTCACAAAAACCCCCCTTTATGGGGGAGGCCTATGTTCTGTAGTGGATTACCAACGGCTGAGATGATGGTGATGGAATAGAAATATTTTTCCTAAGAGAATATTGCTTTGCCTGTACTTGGGGATTTCAACCTCGGAAGCTTACGCCCTCTACGCCGAGGCTGTCAATAAAACATAACAATATTATCATTATTTATTAATTTTATGACTATATTCAGGCTGTAAGCCTCTGTGACAGGTAAAATATGAAATGCTTTATTAATATTAGGTACGAGTATATTACATTATCCCACCAAAAACATTCTGTAAAAAACTAGCCAAGTCTCGATGGAGCTGCTTGTTTATCTCTAAAAAGTAATGAAATCTAGACAAAGTCGTGCCAAGTCTAAGGTTCCTTACTGCGATTTCTTTATTATTATAGTTAATGTTGTGTGACTTGGCCGTTGAACATTCTTTATACGTTAGTGGGTACAAGTCAATTTTGTTTACACGTAATGTTATATCTGTTGTAACTACCTATGTTTGTTAAGCGAGATAATAGCCCATACTGGTATTGGTAATTGGACGCTAGTGTCTCATTTTAGGCTGTTGTTAATTGTGCAACACATGCATTCAGCATTGATTGACAATGCTGACTTCTGCTCTCTTCTTTTTGGAGCGTCAAATCGACCACCGATCTAACATAAAATAGACGTAAAGACGGACTTGATTAGCAGTATCCCCTTCAACGGCCAAGTCACATAACATTAACTATAAAAATAAAGAAATCGCAGTAAGGAACCTTAGACTTGGCACGACTTTGTCTAGATTTCATTACTTTTTAGAGATAAACAAGCAGCTCCATCGAGACTTGGCTAGTTTTTTACAGAATGTTTTTGGTGGGATTTCACTTCTTTTTGTAGAAACGTAGGCATATTGACTTATTTTATTAATCGACATTTTTTACGATATTATCTTGCGAAATCAAACACAAATAAACTCAACGATCTTTAGTATATAGACAACAAACCAGAAATACCGATAATATTTAGACTAAAACAATAATAAAACCTATATGTTTAAGACTTCTTTTGTCTTAATAAAAAAAGAAACTCAAAGAAAATATTATACTGAATATTATACTCAATCTATACAAACTATAAACAAAACGTTAACTCTTAATTATTAGACAAGTGTCAATATAATTAACTATCAATGAACTTTGTACCAAAAGTATTACCTACCTAGTACTGAAATACAGCTAAATTAATGATATTTTTAAACGAAACGAAGTAATATCTACCTAAATAAACTAAACCTAGAATACTAGAAAAGTACTTACTTATAAACACGAACGCGATTCGAAGTACTACCTAACTGTAAATAAAACCTAGAAAACTAAGAGTACTAAAAAACTAACAATTAAATAAAGTATTCAATTAAAAGTACTTTTAAATCTAATAATAATTAAGTAGTAATCAGTAATCCGTCACTAATCATAAAATCCCTAACCTATTCAAATCTTCGCAAACCTCTCTAATTAATAAGCGAAATAAACGAAATGCAAATAATCGGAAAAACAAACGTAAGCACGTTTTTAAATAAGTCAGCGCCATCTAGCGACGGGTGCGGGTATCACCGCCACTCTTTAGTCCAATGAATTATATTTTGACCAAATTTTGATCTTCGATTATCCTAGTTTTTATAGTTTTCCCTTTATGTGGCCATTAAACCCTAACTCTGTACCAAATTTCAGCTCTCTGAGTTTATGGGAAGTACTAGTTCTTTTTGATGATCATGAGTGGCTGAGTGTCATAAATGCGAAACTTTGCTTTCGCTTAACTTCGGAACTAAATGACCTACAGACTTGAAATTTTATTTTAAGTATGTGATTCTATAGTTTACTGGATGACGAAAATTTCAGCGTTCTGGTCTTATCCAGAGGTTCTCAAATAGGGGCCTGAAAATGCGGCGAAATGGTTCCAGTAAATGATGGTACGGCAGTGTTTGCTTCGCGCTCGACTTGGCGGGGGCACTGCCGTGCCCCCCGATATTTATAGGAAATATTAGACTAGATGTAACCCGCGGTTTCAACCGCGCAGTTTTCGTTTCCGTAGGAATATCGGGATCAAAATTCCCCTATGTATTATTCCAGGGTCTAAACTACCTACATACAAAACTTCAGCCCAATCGGTTCAGTAGTTTGGACGTGAAATAGTAACAAACATCCATCCATCCATCCTCACAAGCTTTTGGCATTTATAATATTAATAGGATAAGATATACAACGTACCTACATAAAATACAGTTCTTGAGAATTATCTCGTTATTATCTTGATTTAAGTCGTGATGTGCAAATTATCATGTTTACGGTTGACAGTCTCGTTCTAAATGATTAAAGTCAATGATTTAAAGAAAAGGGGAGATGAGGTACTGATGTCCACGTACTTCGGTCTTTTAGGCGCTGGAAGAACGTACCCTATCTCTCCTTTTCTTTAAATCGATGACTTGAATAGCCTGACCAATAAGTATAAGGTATATTCTATAACCAGTAATTGTTCAACAAAATAAGGTACTATACTATTCCTACTATCCTACCAAAAAAAATACAAAGAAAACGCTAGCGTGTTCTAACTCGACATCTAGATGCTAAAAATAGCACTAGTGCTGTTATTTTGTGTGTAAGTTGGTTCCGTTTTCACGATAAAACTACTGAACAGATTGAGCTAAATTTTGGTGTGTAGATAGCTTAGACCTGGAATAACATATAGCCTACTTTTTATCCCGGTATTTCCACGGGAACGATGATTACGCGGGCGAATCTGCGGGGCAGAGTCAGTGCCTACATAATTTAAAAATTGAGGAGTCTATTTATGTAGATAGGTAAATTTGTATTAGGAATTAATCCAACAAACTTTAGGCATAAAAGAAATATAATCTGACGTCACCAGCATCCACCAATAGACATCCTGACGCTTCTAGATAACGCTTATCAGATACATGACAATGCAGTTAAACCATACGTTTTGAGATAATACTGATCTTTATTCAAGAACACTACTGCATATAATATAATATAGAGTGTACTAGTTTTTTTGTAAGTTGGTAGTATATAAGACACATGGACGACGTTTTACAAGAGGCCGTGGAATGGTAAGTCAAAAAATTATGATTTTATAAACAAATTCCCATAGAAGAGATATTAACTTACTTAAAAGTTTGAAAGTAGCTGGTATTGAGGGCATCTACAGTAGAGTTTTTAATTTGAGGACAACTTGGAAAGTAATAGTGCATCAAGCGCAGTAGATAAAATCACAGCCAAAACGTGTACAAATGCACTCATGCATAAACATATGACTTGATACATACTCACACTCGAGCCCACTGCAGACGATATTTTCCCGTAATATGCCTCCAATTTCAAACTCGTCTGCATATATTGTTTAGAATATATTACATTGTACTTCATCATCATCAACCGGAAGAGATCTACTTACTATACTGGACTTAATCGGGCTGTTACCAACCATTTGCATTCACCGCGAGCCAGCGACCTAATCCATATCGTGGAAGGTTGGCTTATGCTTCATTTTCCAGCACGTAATCTTTAGTTTCTTCATTGCCATCGTTTGTTTGTTCTGCGAGGGATATGGGCTGGCTATTATCATTTTTATAGGTTTATTTTCCCATGTCATAGGACAGATGATGTAAGGGAGGCCAAGTGGTACGAGTATGGGCTGCATCACCACCACTACCACCCTCTCCGGCAGACCAGCACAGCTCTGGAGCGGAAGCTACGACAAAAACGGTAACTATTTACTATTATCTTTAATAAACTTATACCAGTTGAAACATAGACCAAACCATTAATGTGAAAAAGCAGTAGATATTAAAAAATACTCGAGAACTATAACATTACTATACAAACGTTACTATATAGAAGTTATACTCATTAAAAACAGCCCTATAACGTGGAAAATTAAGTAAAAGATAGCATTGATGTATAAACCCCGTTTGTCATAAAGTGATAAACAAAAGTTCATAGTTACGTGAGCAGTAAACCATATACGTGTAAGATACAAGACAAGGTGCCACTGATTTGACTCAAGCCTATTTATTAGCTAGAGTACTTCGATTAGAGTTCGCCCAGATGTACATTTAAAGTTTATATAAAAGATCTTTGCTCACGAAAGAATTCTCTATAATAAAAAAAAATTCAAGTCCGATTGACTGCCTGACTGACCAATTGACTGTCACTCTCACTCATCAACGCCCACCCTCAACCCTTGGACCTAGAGACCTAAAATTTTGCACATCAGTTACTATTATGATACATACATTCACGCCTTTTTCCCGAAGGGGTAGGCAGAGGTGCACCCAGGACTCAGTCCCATAGTAGATACACCCACATTTCGCCAGTATGTTATTGGTCCCATGTAATAGGGGGCGAGCCTATTGCCATCTACCGGGCACAGTTCCAGACTCCAGGCATTTATTGAGATAATTCCTAATGGAAAAATCCAATATTATGATGTAGACACGGAATCTGAAAAGATTCCCAAAATTCTCATATGCGCGAAGTCGCAATAATGACTCTAGTTTATTACTCGTCTTGAATCCTATCATATAGTTCCATAATTAAAAAGTTACTATATTACAGAGTCGCTTATATGATAGATACCGTCGCAGCATCAGAAATCCTCAATCATCTAGTTCAGAAGAGCCACCTGCATGCAGTACAAACACCAATCAAATATAAAACCCATAAACACTCAATCGTCGATCTCATCGTTTCAAGAATGAGGATCGATTAACACGGACGTATAACTTGAGAGTTCTAATTAATAGCACAATCTGGACGTACTCACGGTAGGGCGAGATTCACAGGGGCACTTGCCCCATCTAAATAACAATTTTGCTAACTCAAAAAAAAAGGTGTTAGTTTCGATTTCGCATAACCAGCTTGTTGAAACCAAGTCCTATCAGAACATATTAAGTTTTCTTACTCCAATTTCATCATTAAGCACCCCCCTTTCCCACAAATAAATCCTGGGTACGACCATGAGCCAGCTGGTTCTATGTGCCTCGTTAGAAGACCGCTCTGAAAGTGACACCTCCTACACTAATTACCCTTGAGGACAACATCTTACCGGCCCCGATGCATATTTATTTATTGCAGGTATATTTTCTTCATTTTTAGTGCAGTTCATGGTAATAGCATAAGGATTTTCTACTCTTAGGTGTAGTTCACATGATTTATTTATTTATTTATTTATTTTCAATTATAACGGCCGGAACCAATTACAATAATTGACATCTATGAGTAATAAATTCTAAAAATAATATTATGCTAGGAACATTAAAACTAAGTACAATAATATAAATTAAAAAAAAAAAAAAAAGTAATAAAAATAGAATCAAACTTTCAACATAAAAAAAAATTAATAATAAATATACTTACAAAATACTAAAAACATAGCTCACAGTTTGTGAGACACATGGACAGAAGTGAGGTCCATCTGTCAGCGAGCACATCACTCTCAGTATTTTGGTCCAGGAGAGCATTGAGTGCTGTGAGCATGCGAGGGAGAGGAGAGGATGCACGCGCTGCAGTACGGGAGAACGGCACAGCAAATAACTTGTGCTTCCTACTTCGCGCATAGTTGTTTGGGACATATAATTGACACAGCTCATCATTTAAGTTGGAAGAATCTATCTTTCCACGCAAAATCTTACAGGCCATTACTATTTGATCGTAAGCGCGTCGAACTTCTAACGAGTTATACCCTAGATGCCCTAACAGGAATTTTGTAGGGTACAAAAATGGGTAGAAACCATGAGATTTTTTGTAGAGAAATCGCAAATACGCCTTTTGGACCTTTTCGAGTTGGAGTTTATATGTGCTCTCGTGTGGATTCCAAACACTTGAACTTGATTCCAGCTTGGAGCGAACCAGAACATTATATAATTGCTTAACAACCTTAATATCTCTGAAATCTCTAGCATTTCTGAGGACAAATCCCAGACGACTAAAGGCGTCCTTTGCTAAAGAAATAATATGACTGTGGAATGTCAGCTTTTGGTCGAAAGTGACACCCAAGTCTTTCATGGCAAAAGTTCTATTGATATTTTGTTTATCCATTTTATAATCGAATAAGACTGGATGTCGTATTCGACCAAAGGTCATGACATAGCACTTGTTAGGGTTAAAGTCCATCTTATTTGACACACTCCACTGATGTATAGCGTCGACGTCCCTTTGTAGTGCCAAACAGTCTGCTTCTGATTTGATCTCTGCATAAACTTTTGAGATCGTCTGCATAGAGTAGGCTTTCAGCATGGTAGATAACGTTGGGTAGGTCGTTCACCATTAGTAAAAATAACAGAGGGCCTAATATAGATCCTTGACTGACTCCGGAACGCGTGTGATAGGGCTGAGACTCATAAAGACCAAGCCTAACAAACTGCTGGCGGTCGCGAAGGCAGTCCGCAAGCATTCGGAGCAAGCCCGGAGCAAAGACTATGTTGTTCAATTTCGCCAGCAGAACATCATTATTATCCCTATCAAACGCCTTCCGGAAGTCGAAATAAAGCACGTCAACTTGGCATCCCCAATCAAGTCTTTTTGAAATGAAGTCTACAAGTGTCAGTAGATTAGTGTTTACTGATCTTTTCCCTCTGAAGCCATGCTGTTCATTACATAAGTACTTTTCCACTTGGGCATAGATATATTTATGAATAATGTTTTCAAAGATCTTGGCAGGGGATGACAATATAGCTATAGGTCGATATTCCTCAACTGCTGCCTTATTTGAACTTTTTGGTATTGGAATTACTCGTGTAATTTTCCATTGAGTTGGATATATACCAGATTTTAAGGAAAGATTAAAAATATGACATAGAGGTTTGGAGAGAATTTTACTAACACTTTGAATTACGTCTGGTGGGATATTATCAGGTCCTACTGAAGTATTAGCTTTAAGACTCTTAATACCAGAAATGACGTCATCCAAAGTGAACTCTGCTATGTTGATGTAATTACTATCTCGGTTAGTGCAATTGCAGTTTATTGAAGAAACATTAAGTTGAGGAATATCTAGCAGAAATACACTTGCGAAAAATGTAGCAAATGCCTCAGCGGCTTCTGGGCCAGAAAATTCAATACCATTTTAAGTAACATTAGGTTCAAACCCACCCTTCGACCGCAGGCTAGATATGTGCTGCCAGAATTTACGAGGATTAGCTTTTAAGTTACGTTCTATATCATGCGTATGGTTGCAGTATGCTGATGACACTCGTAGTTTGAGGTCAGCTCTCAAATCGGAAAATAGCTTGTAAGATTCTTGAGACAATGTGCGTTTCCAAATTTGTGATGTTCTAGTTTGTGTTGCGTATCTCGAATTATGTCGCCGGTAAACCAAACGGGATAGCGTCTATTAGTTCCGTTGCGCCGTTTTTTAGGCATACATAAATCGAATACACTGTATATTTTAGCATAAAAAGTTGAGCTAGCAGTGTTAACATCTTGACTATTTAATAGATCATCCCATGTAAGTTGAGAGATTGAGCTGAATAATTTTTATAATCACATTTCGAGAAATTCCAGTCTTTACTGGGATCGATGTTACTAGGCTTTATAATGTTAGATGAATGAGATGTGTCAATTCAAATGATGTGTTAACGCTTTTTTGTATCGGTAGCGCACGTCGTCGTGACAAAGCCGCGATAGCATGCGCGAACGCCCTAAACCAAATAAATAGATACATAAGTATACAACGTGTTAAAAAGGTGTAGTAATACTTAACGGGTGCATCTGCCCACCAAACTGAACAACTTTCAACTGAACAACCCGCAAAAGCAAGAATTGCGAAATTAGCAAAAAAATTTCGACTTCCCATACAAATTTGCCGATCAGCTGATCCATTTTGTATGGTCGTAAACATTTTTCGCGAATTTCGCAATTCTTTCTTTTGCGGGTTGTTCAGTTTGATGGACAGATGCACCCCCTTAAGTATTACTACACCTTTTGTAACAAGTTGTATAATGTAGCCTCAACGAGCCTCAACATGCTCGATAAACTGGCACTGGCCCCTATAAAAGTAAAAAAGATCGATAAGCGAAATAGAATTATGTGCCTAGTTTGAAAACGTTTGAAAACGTCATGAATGACGTCACGTTTTCAATGAATGTGAAATGAATACATAAATCACGTTTCTCATGAATAATGGTGGAAACTTGACATTGACTCACCACTGACTTACAATGATAGTCTTTGAACCTCATCTATACAGAAAACATGTAAATTCTCGTAAGTATGTGAAGTAAACAAATCAGAGTGCGTGTGTGTTCTGATGAAGAGTATGAGTTTATTAACCGATTTAAACTTTTATGTAATTGATAAAGTTGACGTGTATTCTGGTATCTCTCTATGAGTTGAAATTTAAAATATAAAAAAAAGTTGCTACCAATCGTAGAATGTCAATTTTCAATCTGATCTAATTGTCTAATCACAACACTTAAATGTGTGACGTAGTAAGTCTTATCGAAAACGTTCCACGTAATGCACGTTTGAACAAATGAATTTCATTGCAGCAAGCACTAAATAACTGTTTAGTGCTTTTTAATATTCTCTAAATGAGATGACATTAACCCAGTAGAACCCAAATAATAACCATCTCACACACTTGGTCTAAACATCGTAACAGGCACTCGTCCCATGTCGTGTGAACTCATTTAATTTGTATTAGTTGATGCATGAATCCAAGACGACTTACTTGTGCAGACATTTTGTGGAAAATATAAAATAGTTTGGTGTTATAATGAAGAATAAGGATAAAAGCAATCAAAATGGAGGGAGAGATTGGTGCAGGGAGAAGTCAGAGCCGCTTCTTGCAGTGCCTGAGGATGAAAGGTGAGTCCGAGTTGGACAGGGCTGTCCATTACTACTTTTGCTTATTTCGTAAATAGATTACCAAATACTTGGATTTTAATCCGACAAATTTTGGATAGTATTTATGAGAAACATTATCATTTCTGCTGCGCTCTGCTGTTTCACCCTCAAAAAATGTCGTGCAACACAATGTCGTGTTAACAGCCCAATCAATTCGCTTTAGGGTAAAGGAGTAATTGCCAATTCAATTTTTTTTATTGGAAGTGGGGGATGTAAACCAAATTCCCAATTTTTTTTTTTTTTTTTTTTTTTTATGATAGCGAGTAACAAGACGAGCAAATCAGGTGCCTGATGGTAAGCATCATGATTGCCCATATCAGACACAGTGCCACCCAGTGTTTTGAAATTCAAAATTCTGTGCGGCACTGCACTGCGCTTGTCACCCTGAGATATGAGTTGTTAAATCTCATCATGCCCAGTAATTTCGCTGGTAACATTGCCCTTCATACCGGAACACAGTAATGTTTGCACATTACTGCTTGGCGGATGAATAACTGGCAAAGGTCTTCTTCCCCAGGCGGCCCCCTGCAAAAGAGGCCTACCACTACAACAAAAATTAATATAAATAAATTAATAAAATTAATAAATAAATTAATAATTAAAAAAAAACGTATATTAAATTATTGTAATAAAAAGAACCTTTTTTTTCCAAAATAATAAATTTCACTATAATCTATGTAAGTCAAACGAAATAAATGGTTTTGAATTGAATTGAAAAAAAGACTTAATGGACCTCGGAATGTATTGAGTAGAAAATTAATATTTTAGTGGACAGCCCTAAAAGAAGTGCTTCATTATAACAACTATTAGTCGGTAAGCTGCAGCAAAACAGCTCGCGTAACATTATAATATCGACACCTGATTTACTTCAAATAATTGCTATATCCAAACTCCACGCGATAAATTATTTTGCATTTTCTTGGATGCTTAAAAACCTATGTTAAAGTATGCAAAGTAATTTTATTGACCACTTCTCTTCCAACCGGAGTGAATCCCGGCTACTTATTCCTCAATATCATATTAATAGTAGTCAGCTTTTATATTTCTGACTGTACTTAGCAAGCTTTGGAGGAACAAGGAATCAAATATTTCTATTAAAATATGTCGTGGAGGACACGGGAATCAATTTATGAAAAGGTATTTTTCGAAAATAATGGGCCTTTGGAGGAAACGGAATAACCCAAATTTTGTAATGTATAAGTCAGTTTCGCTATTTAGAAACTATATCACCTTTATCATTGTTATTACTGATTATATTCTAATAGCATCATTTTAAGGGTAAGAAGCCGGCTTAGGATTATCAGGACGGGCAGCAGTTTCCTCTGTATAAAACCATCAAACTGCGCTCGCCAACTCGCCTGCCAAGCGTGGCGAGTATTGGCAAACCCCACATGGGTGAGGCCTACGCCCAGCAATAGACTCCCTACGGCTGAGATAATGATGATGAGAGTTGACTTCATAGTTTAAAAATGATGAATACTTTTTAAGACTTACTGATTACCAGCAGCTTATAAGATATAAGTAACTTGCAAGAAAACTACAGAGAGATATTTTTTTCATTACAGAGAACACCCGCCACATTCCCTGCCGCATTTAAGCGTAGTTCTGCCGCAGAGCAGCCACTCCAGTATTGACCATATACCCTCGCCATCTAAACGAAAACCACTGTCTCATGGCGAGTAAGTGATCCTATAGAATGCTCTGGACTGTAACAGTGGTTATTTCTAATTTGAAAGAAGTCTATTGCTTAAAAGAGCAATATTATGCGTGTGTAGAGATGACAGATGACTAGTAGTTACTACCAGAATGTCTTTGTAATTCGTAGACTCGTGATTATATTCTCCTAGAAAGAAGATAAGGAAATGATATTAATTTTATTCGAATCGAGAATCGGAACCTATCCATTACTAGATGAAAAATATTAAAATGCTTTTTATATTTTTCATTAGACTATTACTATAGCTAAAAAAAATGCTTCATAATATGTAATGTGATTAAATAATTATTTATTTAATCTTGCTGTCAAAGTTTTCATACTCGTATTATTAACTTAATTGCTATTAAATTTGACACGAATTTTAGTCTAATCAATAAACTGCAAGCATTCAATTTTCTAACATGCACCAAACACTAATATAAATGAGCTTTTCATGTGTGAATTTTAGTATAGGAAATTAATAACAATTTCAATCGGTTTCAGCGAATCAATGACAGTAGTACTATCTGCGTTTTATGCAAAATTGTTGATTGTACTAGGAATAGCTCTGCCCGTAACGAGCACTATACAAAATGATCTTTACACAAATGTTTCTACGGATGTGAGTATTAGAATAACATAAACAATTTCTTTTCATGTTCACACGACTTTATACAATTGAAATCGAAGAACGACCAGTGTGTGTCCACCATTGTGTGTGTGTGTACATACTAGTGATGAATCATGTCATCATCATCATCACTAGTGGTGAGTCTGTAATGTCTCTGAAAAGTGGTCTCATTCTATGGGTCCTATTAGTATGCTCTAAGTAGCATAACGAGGCATAAAGAGGACTATGCTCGGAATTTTAGTGGACAGACAATCGAATAAAGACAGCAGGAACACGCTGGATGCAAATGACTAGATAGAAATCTACATTAGGGGGATGTCCAGCAGTGGACTTCCTACGACTGAGATAATGATGATGGTGCCGTTAAAATAAATAACCAAAGAAAATAAAATTGTGGAAATAGTTATTTTTCTAATATTTTGATTACAGGTGTTCACAATGTATCTTTACATTGTTGGTATAGGTTTTCTCAGTTACACATTTCATCACCTTCGAATCGCTAGAAGGAACAAAGACGGTGAGAATCTTAAGTTTTTTAAAATATAATCATGTTCGTAAATAACAAAACCTATATTTAAATTGAAATGCTACATTATGATACATTGTGCTACGACGTAGCAAAACAGCTCTTACGTACTCGTACTATGTATTAATGACCCTATACTTAAAATATGTATTAGACCTTAAATCAATCGCTTTAGGTTTCTAAATAATTAATTGATAATAATGATATGTTATTAAAATGCTTACCCGTGCTATACGTACGTATACATTATGCTACGCCGTGCTACGCTGTGTTCCATGACGTAGCATTAGATTCTTAGTAGTACATTGTGTTACGTATTAGTGTCAATAAATTAAGAACGAACTAAACTAAGAACGGTTGTGGCTGCGGCGTAATAATAGAGTATTCTTCGTCTGCGGTGTCATCATCATCATCATCGAGCGGTGTTCATCATAAATCAGAGAGAGACCGATCCAGTAATAATTGTTGTCAATGTTTTTAATGTAACTGAAAATAGCCACAAATAACTGGAAATTCCACATGAATAGCCGAAAAACGGGCTATTTATTTATCAGGCAATATATTTATTCAATTAGCGCCGTGGTTAATTCGTTCAAGGCGCCATCATAATCATAATCATCGCCTACTACCTACTAATTCTTATGCTTATTAAAGCGACCAATATATTATCCAGTATTAAGAGTGCTAAATTAGTCAGCATGCTAATAAAAACAGCAATCCACGCCGCCGAACTAAATTTAGCGCTCTGAAAATTGGATAATATAATTGTTCGTTTAAGGTGTCAATCTATGTGATTTACCTTTTTAAGGCGCGGTGCTAAGCAAATTCGCCCTCTCGCTCACACGTACTCACATTTTTGAAGATATAGAAAATACTACATGTAATTACGTAAAATAAAGTTTACTGGGAACTAGATAGTAACAATACCAACTTTTAGTAAAATATCAAATTTAATCCAAACAAGTTTTCATGTAAAAAAACCTGCATAGAGAAAAAAATCAAAGAAAAAAACACACTGAAGACTTGTTTGGATTAAATTGTATTTTTTACTGAAAGTTTGTATTGTTATCTTCTAGTACCTAGTAGACTTTATTTTACGTAATTACATAGGTATAGTATTTTTTATATCTTCAAAAATGTGGATACGTGTGAGCGAGAGGGCGAATCAGGTTTGCAACGCGCCTTAACTACTTAATATATTATGTTTTAGAATATGTTAAAAGGACAATCTACGGCAGTTTTTACCTGCGCATAGGAGTGGCCGGGTTCGGAGTGGGTTCTATAATATACTCGTGCCTACAATTCGGAGGGTATTTCGACCTCTCTGGCGACTGCCAGCTAGCTATAGTTGCGATCAAACCAGCACTACGGATAGTCTTTATGGTCACGCAGACTGTCTTTATATTCTCTTATACTGATGTAAGTCAAATATCAACAAATATTAGCTTCGTCTAGTACTAACTTGACGAAGCACTACTTAGCATTAGCGTTCGCGACTTTGATCGAGAATTGACTGAATCCACTTACAATACACCGACATCTATCGACACTTAAGAGCAACGGGGTCTTCGTCCTCTGCTGCGGAGGAAGAAGACCGCGTTGCTCGAAGATCAACAGCCTAATCCTTCGAGCAACGTGGTCTCCCGCTGTGCCGCGGAAGACCGCGTTGCTGGAAGCTCTTATTACATGCCATAGAACTTAAATAAAATTGTAGAATCATAACATTATACGAGTACATGTGTAGAAGCAACGACTAAGATGTCTAAGTCCTTGCGTCTCAGTATTAGTAAATATTTGATATATAAGTGCATTTGGTATTTTCGAACTTGTAAGTACTTTTAAGGCATTTGCAAGGAGTGTAAACATTCGATATTTAATGAAGAGATCACGAAACTTAAATAATTTATCTAACGTGTTTTGAAAACATTTCAGTTAAACTACATAAAGAGTTAGCATACTTAGATAAATCTGTAGGTAGTCAAACACTTCCGATTTTTCCTTATTGATGATTTATATATATATATTTATATATATATATATATATATATATATATATATATATATATATTTTATGATAGTGAGTGACAAGACGAGCTAATCAGGTGCCTGATGGTAAGCATCATAATTGCCCATATCAGACACAGTGCCACTCAGTGTTTTAAGATTCATTTAAGATTCATAAATTCTGCGCGGCACTGCACTGCGCCTGTCACCCTGAGATATGAGTTGTTGAATCTCATAATGCCCAGTAATTTCGCTGGTAACATTGCCCTTCATACCGGAACACAGCAATGTTTGCACATTACTGCTTGGCGGACGAATAACTGGCAAAGGTGTGGTACTTCCCCAGGCGGCCCCCTGTAAAAGAGGCCTACCACTACATACTGTTACAGTATAAATTCAAATTATTAACACAGCGTATTTTTCCAGAAGGGGTAGACAGTGGTGTCACAACATTAATATTACAAGAGTGTCGTTCTGTGGAATACAACTGGCAACTGCATGTAGTCACGATTTTCTCATATTTTAGCTGATAAGAAAATAAAGTGTTAACTTGCAGTTGCGTCATGCAGCCATCCGCTGAACATTAGGCCTAGACCTTTATTATTATTTCACAGATTCTGCATCCAATGCGCGGCGTAGTCCTAGACAGATTTGGTCTCATGCACCTAATCGCAACAAACGTCTGCGAATGGCTGAACGTCGTGGTCCAAGAAACCAGAGACGATATTATAATTGTAGCCTACGATAGACCCGCGCTACTCCGATACGCCAATATCAGCGGCCACGCAAAAATCGACATCATGGATCAACTAGATAACATAACCATAGAAGAAATTCAACGACCATTACAACTGAAGAACATAAGTGAGGATATATTCCTGAACGTGACGATGAATAATATAAACTTAACGCTGCAGAGTGATGTGTGGACGTGCAACGTGTCTGATATGATAACTCCGTTGATTAGAAGTGTCAACCCGTATTTGAGGCCGTGTGGTGTGGAGTACAGTTTGCTGTGTTCGGTCATTATTGCAGTTATTTGGAATGATATTTGTACTGTACCTGGGTTGGTACGTGATCTAATTTTATATGTTATGTTCTGTTCCGAATGCATAGAGAGAAAAACGTTCATTGATCCTAGAATAATGTTTGCAGCAAAACTAAACGATAGTATCACATCCGTTACTTTTAGGAATAGGTTTCTGTTTACCCACTGTTATTCGTGACAGTAATAGTACTCGTACTGTACATTAAGAGGCACCTCAAGCTCTCTCTTGGGATTAAGTTTAGGGCCCTGCCAATTCCCCTACTATCAAGGATCTGCAATCCATACTTATGTTAAAAATGCAAAAGTAACTCTGTTCTGTATCTGGTACGCTTTCACACCAAAGCCGCTGAACCGATTTTGATGATAGACGGGAGGTCTATTATCCTTACACGGTTGTACTTTATACCCCGAGATTCCCACGGGATGATGTCTTCGTGCATACAACTGACTGAACGTATCATAATGAAAATCTGCACGTTGGCTCCGAAGACTTGATGCTGAATGATGATCCGACGCGAATTTTCCAAATAACCACATTACTTCATAATTTTTTTCCTTAGATGTTATATTAAGGTAACAAAACACAGATAGGCCAACAAGACACTTCATGAGGATGCTTTCGCCATGGTTATATAGTGATAAAGATGAATTGTCAGTGTAAGAAAACCAACCAATTAAACACATCATTTTCAGAAACCTCATAACCAACCAACAAAGTCGACAGAACAACCGAAGCAATGCTGCGAGCGAGTTAAAACAATAAATCACTACTCAGTAGACTGCGGCAGCGCACATAAAGGACTGTTCATGGGTGTGGCTGTACTCGCCGGAACTATCGTTAGCCTCATGCTCTTCAATGGACTCTTCCAAAATGAGAAGCATGTGGAGCTGGCTTTGCTTCAAGTGAGGGATCATAATATTCGTTTATTCCCACTAGTTATGTGTTGTAGTTTTGTACATAGAACTAGTGATACTTTTCGTACCTAGACTCTTTGTAATATACATACTCGAAAAACTGTTTAGAAAAACATGGTCCCACGAGTGTGATAATTTGTCACTTCTACCACAGTTCTACCGACTTTTGCTCTCCTATAGTACTCTTGTCTTGTAAATTCATTCATTAGGACGCTTCTTATAGGATAGAGCGAGAGCTCAGTAGAACAGGCCTAGGGAAATGATGGTCTCATATGAATTTCCAGTGACAGTACAGTATACAAGCTTACAACACCCAGACAAAGATCAAACAGTCATGTTCATGCACACAAATGTATAACCTGCCGGAGGATCGAACCCGGAGCCTTCGGCTCAGAAAGTAGAGTTACTACCATCTGAGCCAACGAGGCTGTCACGAGTCAACGAGTATGTGTGTTATAAGCGTATATTAGTTAATAATATGTATATCAGTCTTCCGGATAACGTAGTACCAAGTACAGTCAGGCTCTGCCTAGTTTGGTACCAGAAGACAGTGTGTGGAAGTTGTCCCATATTATTATTATCATAAATTCACGCCTTTTTCCCGAAGGGGTAGGCAGAGGTGTACCCAGGACTCAGTCCCATAGTAGATACACCCACATTTCGCCAGTATGTTATTGGTCCCATGTAATAGGGGGCGAGCCTATTGCCATCTACCGGGCACAGTTCCAGACTCCAGGCAGCTATTGAGATAATTCTTAATGGAAAAATCCAATTCTTAACACTTTGCCTGACCTGGGGATCGAACCCGGGACCTCTTGATTGGCAGTCGAGCATGCGCCCACTACGCCACCGAGGCAGTCAACACATTATACCTATTATATACCTATACATACTCATACTTATTATACCTATACCCTATTTTAGATAAACATCTGGGAGACGATTCTCTTCATGTTAATGACACTGGGCTCTGGCGCCTGTATCCAACGCATGCGGACATTACCTCTGCGCCGCACCGTGTCGGGTCTGCCGCTGGAACACGCGCTGCTGCTCGTCACCCAGTGTGGGGTGTACCTGTATTACTTGTTCCAAATTATAGGAACTGGCTTTCTGATACAACGGTATCCGGAGGAGAGGCGGGCGACCAGGTATGTACTACCTAGATTCTAGATATAAAATAATAAATACTTACCTACTACTAGGTACGATCCTCAATCGCCTCAATGTACCTACCTACTTATATCCACTTAGATTGGATATAGGTAAGTAGATGAATAGAGATGCCGCAGATCTCGATCACCATAAAGGCACTAGATCGAGCGCGATAAAAGGAACTACTTACCTAGGTACTCAGTGAGAAGGTTTTTGTTAAAGACTTTAACTAAGGAAAACACCCACCTTGTGTTTTTTTTTAATGCAATTGAAGCGTTTACCGCGCACGGCTAGCGTGATTCGGGTGAAATACCTACCCAAACACCTGAGCGCGCGTTTTCCATAATTTTGTACTTGATATTTCGTTTCACAGCCAAAGAATAAAATATCTATGTCTTACAGAATAATATCACCCCTCAGTGCGCTAATACAGAGTTCATGTCAGACTCTGCTAGTGCTGGACTCGTGGAGCCGCAGATGTAGAGGCAACGGTCGAAACCGACCGGGACGGCAGCTGGTCACCTTCTTGCTTGTGGGTAACTTCGCGCTGTGGCTCTTGAACCGAGTGAAGAACGCGCGAGCTGAGTTTCATCCGCTACAGGTGAAGGTTTCAACTTTAAAGAAAGGGGGGGGTGAACCGTACGAACCCCCTCGGCTGAGGTTCTTACATGAACAGTTTGTTCTTGTACAAACTTACCTCTATTTATTTTGTGGTGCGTTTTTGGCTGTTTAGACAGCTTTCATTTGTTATGTTGACGCTTCATTTTCACATAGATAGGTATACTACTTGTTTTGAGTAGGTATACAGAGTTTGTTCCCGTTTGTTCACCCAGGTGAATTCACCTGGGGGAACAAGTGGGAACAAACCATACAGATAGGTACAGAGTAGGTACTATTAGCGTGATCAAAATATAGGTATAGGTAATAATCAATGACGTTGAATTGCTTTCTGTAATAATGTAAAATAAATGTAGGTACTCCATTGATTTAAAGAAAAGAGGAAATAGAATACGTTCCCCCAGCGCTTACTCAACAATGGCACGTGCAATTTGCAGTGTGAAGTTTGCACAGTGACATAATGAACAACAAAGATAGAAAGACGTACCTACCGAGATAACAATATTATTCGCTCGTACGACCTTACTTTACTGACATACGTGGACCTGATGAGACCTAATTTGAGCATGCCAATTTCGAGAAGCCAGTATATCTGCCTGGAGGATATTGATGCGTCTGTGGACAAAATTAATAACAGGCTTGTAGAAACTGTCCAAACGGTGGGCTCTAAGTTTTATAAACCCCACCGTACAAATAGACCTCAAAAATTATCCGATCACACCCTAAACCTCATGGCTGAGCGACGCTCGCTACGACTGCAATCTCCCGATGATGCTAAGTCATATAGGCAGCTCAATAGACGAATTTCCAAATCCTTGCGGCATGACATCCGTCTCTTTAATACTAATAATATTAAAGAGACGATAGAGCGGAAAAAGGGCTCCAAAGTGTTCGCAAGAGATATGTCTATTGGGCAAAGCCAGCTGACGAAGCTGAAGAGAGAGGATGGCAGCATAGCGTCGACAAAAGCAGAGGTCTTAGAGGAGATCGAGAGGTTCTATGGACAGCTATACGCTTCGGTCGCAAAGCCTGTTAACAGCGCGGTCAAAGACCCAAGAGTCAAGCTGACCCGACACTATACCGAAGATATCCCGGACATCAGCCTGTACGAGATTAGGATGGCCCTGAAACAACTTAAAAACAACAAGGCGCCGGGTGACGACGGAATAACAACAGAGCTTCTGAGAGCGGGTGGAACACCGGTACTTAAAGTCCTCCAGAGGCTCTTTAACTCTGTCATATTCGAAGGTGTGACGCCAGAAGCATGGAACAGAAGCGTGGTGGTTCTATTCTTCAAAAAAAGTGATAAAACCTTGTTGAAGAATTACAGACCCATCTCGCTTCTGAGCCATGTTTATAAGTTGTTTTCAAGGGTCATTACAAATCGTCTCAGTCGCAGGTTCGATGACTTCCAGCCGTCCGAGCAAGCCGGTTTCCGCAAAGGCTTCAGTACCATAGACCACATCCACACGCTGCGCCAAGTTATACAGAAGACCGAAGAGTATAACTTGCCACTATGTTTAGCGTTCGTGGACTATGAGAAGGCCTTTGATTCGATCGAGACATGGGCGGTGCTAGAGTCTCCCCAACGATGCCATATTGACTATCGGTATATCGAAGTGTTGAAGTGCTTGTATAGTAACGCCACTATGTCGGTTCGAGTACAGGACCAGAGTTCGAAGGCAATCCCGTTGGAAAGAGCCGTAAGACAGGGAGACGTCATATCTCCGAAACTTTTTACTGCCGCAATGGAGGACGCCTTCAAGCTTCTGGAATGGCAAAGACACGGCATCAATATTAATGGCGAATACATCACTCACCTTCGGTTTGCCGACGACATCGTAGTCATGGCAGAGTCGATGGAAGATCTCGGCACGATGCTCGAAGACCTCAATCGAGTTTCTCAATGGGTCGGTCTTAAAATGAACATGGAGAAGACGAAGGTGATGTGTAATGCCCATGTCGTGCCGACCCCAGTATCGGTTGGGAACTCGATTCTAGAAGTTGTTGACTCATACGTCTACCTAGGACAAGCAGTCCTCCCCCCGATGGGTTCCCGCCTTCTCCCCCCCCCGATGGGTTCCCGCCTTCTCGCGGCGGTGGGGGTCAGTAGCCGTGGTACGGATCCCACGGTGAAGCCAAGAGGAGCCCGAGGTGGTCGGCCGCTTCACTTTCCTCCAGGTTGTGATCGGCCGAGTAGGTTGCGGTGCATCCCACAGGACGCAACGCAACTGAGGCGGGCCGCGATGCGTAACGTAGCGCATCGCGGCTGAATGGTTGGGCCGCGGCGGGAGAGAAGTGCCGGTATTGCGGTGCGCCGCTCTCCCTATCCTCTGCGACCGAATCGGGGCGGAAAGCCAACGGCTTGCCGCGGTGTGGGTTGCGCCTCCGCGTGTCCCTATGAAGGCAGCATAGGGCACAGTGGATGGCGCAGGCGGGGCTCACTTGAGCCCTGCGGTGGTGGTGGGCGGGAATAGGTCTTCCGTGTCCTCTCGCATGTAATCTACTGCGTTCGAGAGGACACGGAACACCCTTCCAAGCCCTTAGAGTGAGGAGGGCTCTCTGCTTTCCCCTGTGCAGATCTACCCCTGTACCGGGGCAACCAGAGAGCTTCCTGCGCTATTTGCGCGTGGTGGTGGGCGGGAATGGGCCTTCCGTGTCCTCTCGCACGTTCGGTAGGCGTTCGAGAGGGCACGGAACGCCCTTCCAAGCTCTTAGAGATGTGGAGGATGATTCTCCGCTCGTCTCCATGCAGAACTCCTGTGCGGTGGCGACCGGAGAATCAGAATCCTGGGGCCCGGGCAACGCATGCGGGGGTATACGTTGCCCACCTAAAGGGCCTGCGAGGAGGCGCGCGCGTGTTTCCGCGCGCCCCTTGGGAGGGTTGGGGTGAAGGATTACCTTCACCCCACCGTGGCGGGGTCCTGCATGGAGGACCAAACGCCGTCGGGGCCGCGGATGAGTGCTTCGGCGTACCCGCAGCCCCGACACATGGCGTCGCGAAGGAACACCCCGGGGTTTTTTAGTGGGTATACCCAACTTCGAGAAAGAGGTCAATCGTCGAATCCAACTAGGCTGGGCAGCGTTCGGAAACCTACACAATGTCTTCTCGTCCAAAATACCTCAGTGCCTCAAGTCGAAGGTCTTTGACCAGTGTGTGTTACCAGTGATGACTTACGGATCTGAAACGTGGTCTCTGACTGTGGGCCTTATCAGCAGGCTCAAAATAGCGCAACGAGCTATGGAGAGGGCTATGCTCGGAATTTCTCTGCGAGATCGAATCAGAAATGAGGAGATCCGTAGACGAACGAAAGTTATCGACATAGCCCAGCGGATTAGTAAGTTGAAGTGGCAATGGGCAGGGCACATAGCACGTAGAACTGATGGCCGATGGGGCTGCAAAGTTCTCGAATGGAGACCACGGACCGGCAAGCGCAGCGTAGGACGTCCACCCACAAGGTGGACAGACGATCTGATAAAGACGGCAGGAACACGATGGAGGCGGGCCGCTTACAACCGGACTGAATGGAGATCTATGGGGGAGGCCTATGTTCAGCAGTGGACGACCTGTGGCTGAGATGATGATGATGATGAGTATATCTGCTCATCTCCCCTTATCTTTTTATCAGTAAAGTACTCTGTAGCTGTCCCTCACCCTTTCGAAAATCGTCAATCGGCAGGATTATTAGGAGTTAGGAGCACAGTGCAGTGATGTAGGATTTCGCTTCGAATATTATATAAACCCGGCCTATTATCATTTGTAGTTATGCGGGTAATATCTCGAATATTCTTTTTTTCAGATGGAGTTTTATGGAGTATGGGCTTGGACGCTTATTACCCACGTATCTGCGCCTCTTCTCGTATGCTACAGGTTTCAAGCTACGGTGTGCTTCTATGAAATATGGAAAAATTCATACAAAATTAATAAAAATGGTGTTAAAAGTGAAAATAATGAATTCGAATTAAAGAATCATCATTCAGCATAGTCAAAACAAGAACTTATTATTTTTCAATTTAAAACCAAGGTGAAATTATCAAAAACGGGATAATACTGAAAAAAAAATTTATAACTGATTACTGGCAAATGCACTAACGTGTGAGTGCGGAAACCACCTCCGTAAGCGGATTAAAAAAAAACAGTGTCAAACATACTATGAAGCCAGATAATACATGCTCTTTCCGCGTAATGAGGGGTCCGTATTAATTTTTTTAACGTTTAAAAAGTTCTATCATTTTCATGCTCTTTTAATAATTCCTTGCACTCTCTGCATACTTACACTTACGTCCAATAAACCAATACTTGCGCAAATTGAAAGGCAGTCAGAAAACTATACTGACTGCCTCTCAGTTTGCGCAATTATTAAATACAGATGAGCTTCATAAAACAAAATTTAAGAAAATATTTAGCCGATACATACTCAAGAGTCAAGAGCTAATAGCTCTCTACTGGTAGTACTGATGCATGCTGTCAAACGTCAAATATCTGTCAATGTCAACAAATGTTCCAACCGTCATACCGCACCTGCACACCAATCCTCTTTTATCTGTGCACTGTGCACCAATCGCCAATCACTAATCCTATCAAAATAATTTGTGCAAAAATTCCAATTTACAGTAATTTTGTGCTGTATTTTCATAAACTTTTATAAAAATATCGTAAATATGGCTTCTGTAATGGATGTCGACGAAGAAGAAGTTGAAATGGCTTCTTCCAGCAGTGGGAAGGGAGACAAAAAGAGATTCGAAGTGAAGAAGGTAAATCATCAATTAAACGCACTATCATTGTCCATAAAATATAAATTTATGTACATTCTTTGTTTTGTCGTCAAACAAAAACAATCAAACTTACCTGAAAAATTATATTATTTTCAGTGGAATGCCGTTGCTTTATGGGCTTGGGGTATGTATACTGTAAATAAATACCTAAATAAACCTAACCATAAAACTCACCAAAATAATTTATCAATGCCATGTTTAAGATAGTAGATTGATCTTTTAAAGATGATTGACATAGTTACTGTTGATGGAGATTACCCTGGATGGATCAGCAACATAAACTGACTCTTAATATGATTAGGCAACTCAACCTTAAGATGACGCTTTAGAATGTAAGCTTTCGCCTAGGTTATGCAGTGCTACTGCGTAACAGCTTACCCGCTGCTTTTAATTTCTCACTAAATTAGATGTTTGCGTATGAACTAGGACATATTTGAAGTCAAATGGCTTAATAAAATCTAGCCAACCTGCACCCGCACCTTGGCATATAGGCAATTTTGTTTTCATACAAAATTCATTCCTTAAGGTTAAATGGTCAGTGGTGATGGACACCATTCATGTCAATTCAATGTCACTTCAATGTTTACTTTAAGACTTGTAAAGCCTTTGATCTTTCAAACCTGTTAAAATTTTGTGTGAGTCCCTTAGTTAACATATGTTTATTTTCAGATATTGTGGTGGACAACTGTGCTATCTGCCGGAATCACATAATGGATCTGTGCATAGAATGTCAAGCTAACCAGGCTTCCGCTACCAGTGAGGAGTGCACAGTTGCTTGGGGAGTTTGCAATGTAAACTAACATCATTTGAATTTACAATCTTACAAAACAGGTTTCACAAATTACACTGCACGAGTCAATTTATATGGGTATATATGGACAACCCATGTTTTCAGAGTTTTAGGTTGCCAAGATTCCTACAAGGCCTCCAATGTGACAGTTCTTAACTGCCCCCTGTGTATAGGAAACTACTGGAGCCTACAGGTTTTAAGATGCCATCTGAAACATGGCTTGGTATGCAGGTGTAAAATTCACATGCAATGAGATTGCAGGGACTGGATTTGAAGCCAGGCATATTTCCACTGTGTAATGGACATGCAATCCTATTTGTTATTCATTATTCATCATTAAACTTATTATTGACATTAAAATTTCATGAAAATCGCAGAAAAAACCTGGATGTGAGAGCTTGGAGAATGCATAGAAATGATACATCAAGAAAGAGCCCTATGCTCAGCAGTGGGATGATACAGGCTTACAATGAAAATGATTGTATGGTCATCAAGGTTTAGAGAGGCCTTTGGAGAAATACTGGTCACATATTGATTTTGATAGCCACATTCATAGTAAATATCTTAGATCATCCTTATCCCAAACGAAAAAGTGAAATCTATACTCCATACCATAATTATAATAAAAAGCCTTTATTCTAACATTAAATACAATATTAACTTATTAACATCAAACTGCCACCTTTCTGCCATTTGTTTTGCCTCTTGGCAAAGGCCTCTTCCAACTGCCTCCACTCTGTTCTTTCCTGAGCTTTTCTGGTCCATAAGTTCCCTGCTTCAGTCCTAATTTCGTCGACCCATCTTTTAAATGGTGTGCCCTTCTTTCTTCTTCTCCTCAATACTATAGAAATATTATAAATGGGAAAGTGTGTTTGTTTGTCCATCCTTTTTTCCCCATATGATTTTTATTGTGTGGAGATAGTTAGGAGGCTGCAGCATAGGCTACTTTTTAACATGGTAAAACATCTCATTCCCATGGCAAGATCGAAAACAACGCGGGTGAAACCGCAGGGTACAGCAGCAGCTAATAGACCCATAAGTTCAAGACTAAAATACTGTTTGAGCTCAGAAACATACTAGTGCCTGAGCATTTTGGGCTACTTGTGGTTCAGCCATCAGCAGATGGCTAATGCCCATGAGACTTATGACTTCTTCATAAGGTAGAGGCGATCATCCATCCTTACAAAGTTTCGCATTTATAATATTAGGTAGTAGTAGGATATATTATAAAAACTAGTTTTCGTATTAGATGTTGTTTTCTAAGCCTTAAAAAGAGTTTAAACATAACTGGCAAAGTGTTTGCGTACATACAAAGGGAATGGGCTCACGTCTGCCGCCAAACCTTGTACTTCCGTCATTTGGTAATGTGACCTATAAAGTTTTCTGAGAGTTTTACAAGTTGGTGGTTTGATAGATTTTGATGTGCTTTTTCCGAATTCCTAAATTGCCACCTTGTATCTTTGCCACTTGTGCCGCCGTGGTCCAAAAATGGCGCCTATAAACAGTTTTTGAATCTCCTTTCAGCATGACATCACGAGCGGCATAGATACCAGGTGGCAAAGTTGAAATTCGCAAAGAAACACATGGAAATATTTAATGACTACTCCTTTTCAAAACTCTCAAACTTTTCAGTCAACCTCGTTATTTCCAGGCAAATTACTAAACTATTTGGCGAAAAAAAATGTGATGTCATGTATCATAACCAATAATGTGGAAAATTGTTTTTGTATTATTTTCAGCATGCTTTCCACTTCCACTGTATCTCACGCTGGCTCAAAACGCGGCAAGTTTGTCCTCTCGACAATAGAGAATGGGAGTTCCAGAAGTGAGTATTAGAAATATGTACAGCTATTATACATCAGACTTCCCACATATTATTAATTAAAAAAAAAAAACATTAATGTGAATGCTCAGATGTATGCATGTTGCCTCCTAAGTCTGTTACAGAAAAATTATTGCACTAAATTTTGATATATTGTAGTAGTTCAAGCCCTAGCTTTCAGTGGCTGAAACCACAGGTTGCCAGATGTCTCCTTCTATAGACATTGTTTAATTTGATATGGTGTTTGTTACAGGTATGGACATTAGAGGACTATTCCCAGCCTCAAGATGATTCTGCATTATGAATGGGCTTTAAATGTCAAATATTGCATTAAGTTCAATAAATTCACTCAAAGTAACCAATTCTTTCTTACTTTCACAATCTTTTGTAAAATTGTCAGTACAGTAACATTGTAAGATACAAAAAAATGCAAAATCCAAAAAAAAATAGTAAACATGTACAAAAAAAATCTGAAATGTTTATTTTTACTTTCGAGTAATAATTAGGGAGTAAGAGAAGGTACAATAATATCATGAATTGGTAGCACGAAATCAATAAGTTTTATACCCAATAAGGGCTCTTTCACACGTATTCATCGAAATGTAGTGTCTCTGCTGTATATAATAGCTATGGTTCGCCACGGCTTCCTGGACGCACGTTTTTGTCTACGCCTCAACCATACGTTTCTAATAGTGCCGATGTGTCCATACACATTGGAGTGAGACCCGACGCGTCGCCATAAGTGTGAATGATGCCTTTAGGTTCAGGTAAATAGAAGAAATAGAAACATTCGGAATGAAACTTCAGGCAATTTATTGTTTCAATGAAAATATTCTGTATTGGCTTATTTCATCAACAATTTGTCTTGATCTGATAAACATGAGAATATCACAAATGCTTGAGACATAGTCCAGCAATGCTCAATGCTAAATATAAATAGTGCATTATATCAGAGAAAAGTGAACTTATACCAACATCGCTAATCAAAATTAGATCCGAAGATGATTCACTATTCTCTGACTATAAAGTTATGTACACAATTTCGATAAGTTACAGCATAGATTGTTTTTGCGCAAATATAAAATAACCCAGTGGTAAAGGCGGAAAAATAGAATACATTTTGCTAATTACCGACTACGATTTAATGAACCTCGCTAATGGAACTACAAAATCCGCCACGAATTCGCCGTCAAAACGCCCAACACATAGATCTTTCGCTTCATCATCGATAACGTGGATTAAAAATGTTGTTTAACATTTACTTGGGACGCAAGCATAAAAATAGAAACTAAAGATTTAAATCGAACGAACGTCAGCGTCATTCAAGCGATACCATGTATACTGTTACTAGTATAGATATAAAACCTATATAGGTTTTATATCTATACTATATCTATACTCTTATGCATATGCATAGGAGCAGCTCGCCAGCCTGTTTATTATCAGTTGACCCCATTAAGGAGGAAAGTTTTAAGTCCTAAAACAGACTTCGAACTGGTATCGGATGATGTAATGAAAACCGGGTTAGATGGGGTTTCTCTAGCGACAAGTTGTGACTGAGGGGCATTCCAGTCAATGACGGACCTTTGCAATGTCCTAACTCTAATAAAGTTCTAGAGAAAAAACAATACAAAGATTCAGTAAAAAATCCGATTTAATCCAAACAAGTTTTCAGTGCCTTCTTATTTTTCTGAGATTTTTTTTTGTGCACGATTTTATACATGAAAAAAACTTGGATTAAATTGGATTTTTTACTGAATATTTGTATTATTATTTTCTAGAACCTAGTTGTCTTTATTTTACGTAATTAAATGTAGTATTTTTTATATCTTCAAAAATGTGGGTACGTGTGAGTGAGAGGGCGAATTTGCTTTGCACCGCGCCTGAAGGAAATTTTCGAAACAAACCAAACGCCGTACATCTGGCTAAATGCTGAACCAAAATGCAAAATGATTATAAAACACAATATAGCCATTTCGACTCGAAAAGAAGTCAGAATCCTACGTTTAGACGGCGAGGCGAGTTTAATTCAATTTGAACACGGCAATAATTCAAAATACGTGAATTCAACTAATTATGACAACACGATGCTATCTTGATCTTCATAATAGTAATTACGAATAAACAAAATTAAACATAATAGATAGAGATCAACTTAATTAAAACATCAAGGTTTGTAACATTCTGACACATAGAAGGTGTAATATTATAATCATTACCTACATATTAACTAGTATGTTCACATTTTATTTGGAGACCATTCATGCAAACGGTTCTATGAAAACCGTATTATAAGGAAGAAGTGAGACAAGGCAGTGCATAAAAATACGTAAGGTGGTATTTCACAATCTTTCTTGCAGCGATAAAGTTGTGTGTGACATACTCGCGCATTCTTTATGAGCTATCTGAAGTTAGCTGTTAGCGCTGTACGAATATTAAAGATGCGTACTGCGCAGCCAAAACGGCCAACTTCCAAGAACTTAAAGTTTTGCGCGAACTGTAATTTATAGCCCATCAGAGCCTATAGCAAGGCAACGCGCGATACAATTAATATCAGCGCAGCGGCCAAGGACTGTGTCGCTGCAAAAAGTCGCAGTGGGTGAAGACCCTTACTTCTAACATATTAAAATACGAAAGAAACTCATGTCATGTCTCCAAATTACATTTAAATATTTCAATATGACTAATTTATACACATGTTTGTTGATCATAAGAATGCGGGGTCATTCCCACTAGCCCCCACCTCCCAGGTTCACACTGGTGACAACTAGGATTTTTTATAGAATTTATCTCGTGCCATTACTACCACAGAGAAGTGGGACGCAATCTAAATCAAAATTTCCATTTGTCCGTTGGACTATTTAAAACAAAAACCCAGCTGCCAAGAGCCACCAGGGCAGGGTGACCAGTGGGAATGACCCAGAATTTGTCACATCATTATGTGAAACCCTTCAATTAACCAACAATTGCCCAAATATTCATGTTTACCCTATTACTACTAGCAATTAATTGTTTATTTTACCTATACCTACAATTTCAAATGAAATATTTTATTTTCTACATTTGAAAACAATTTTAATACAGTCCTTTCCAACCTTTTTATATAATTTTAAAATGTAGGTAATTTATAATCCAAACCAAGTATAATAAGTAGGTAGTGTGTCAACTTATTCAAAAGATAAAACCGCTGTTTAATAAAATTATCATTTAGTTTAGCAATGTTTAAATGAATTATATTATATGTGGGATATACTTCAGAGCCTTCGCACACCTATTCTGTAATTCTGTAGTGTAATAGTATCATAGTCATAATTTTGTTTTTCCTCAGTCACTTAAGTACAAATTAACCCAGATATTACCGAAACAATCAAATTATTATTTTTAAAATATTGGTATCGGGTTACATAAAAGCAAAAATTGCGATTATAAAAGTCCCGTCGTTATATCTGGGTTGATAACTCGTATCCAAGTTATTAAACGTCGAAACTACAAGTGTCAAAGGGGAAACAGAACATTTATTACGCATAATATACTACTATGCTACGTTACGTGTGCAAATACCTTATAGGGTAGCATAAATATCAAACAAGTTGTTCTCGCATCAAAATAACTGTGTTAATACAAAATAAAATAGAGTTAAAATGTTTTAGGTTTTATATGTCGGGTCAGACATGTATACAATTTACCACTCTCAGCTTAAATGTTGAAAACAAGCTTAATTGATTAATGCAATAAACGCAATAAAATCAACATTCGCCAACTGATTTCAAAGTCAGCTAAATAAAATTTAAAGACCATTATCAGATAAATTTAAAATCTTGACCATTTTTGTACACAAAAGAAGTGTCATCAACACAATTATTAACAAGTTCATTTAATAAATATTCCTGGAATCAAACAAATAAAACTTGAATGCTTATCACACATACAATTTGTCAGAGCTTTCACATCATGAAAATAAATACTAATTAAAATAATTTCTAATCAGTGTCAATTAAACTAATAATTGAAATCGTCAATTATACGGTGGAAAAAGCTTAAGATCTCAACACTGTCAGTCTACCGTTAAAGCGGGTGGTAAATCAATAGTGCGACTTTCATTACCGAAAATTAAACGTAACCGTTTCATAGGAGGCAGTGGACGGACAGGACTGTGTTTGCGATGTCTTTCCTTGGACCTGCGCCGTTTCTTTAGGCGTCGTGCAGTCTCGGGGTCGACGCCCTCCAGTCGCAGCACCTCATATTCTGGCGCCTCCACCGCGCCGCCGCATTCCATCACTTCCTCTACCACTGGACTTCTCTTCACTCGTAGAGTCAACTTCAACCTTCTCCGTGGAGGAGTACAAGGACACTCGCTGCTTGTATTAGAGTTGTCAGCCAACCAAGTAGGTCCCGGTGATTCTGTTGCATCCTTTTTTGTCTCTTCACTCAGACTTGTCTCCTCTTTCTGACTTTTGTTCACCTTACTATTGTTAGACTCACTTGGATTCACATTCTCTCTGTAGTCTGAAATTTCACTTTTCAAACATGCATTATCGCTATCACACTTGGGGATTATTTGTTCTTGAACATTAATACTATTATCTGCGTCTTCAATCTTTTCATCAGTCTGTATACTTTCAACTGTTCTATTGTACAGAGATTCTTCAGTTTCACCTCTTTGTGCTAAATGTGTGTCAGATAAACTAATACTATCAGTTTTCAACCAGTTTTCATCTATTTGGTTTTCATCAGATTGTTCATTTTTTATGCCGACCTTGCTGGCTTCTAGAGCTGTGGGTACATGGGCCTCATCCTTGGGTGTGTTTAAATTCCTTTCAGATTTAGCCTCTGAAGCTATTTTAGAAGAATTTCGCACTTTAGAGCATGGAGGTTGTATACAAGTGTCGAGTAAGCGTTTGTGACTTCTTAGAACTATACCGGAGTATGAATCACGACTGCTGCGTGAACTTGTGGTGCTGCAGCAGCGTGAGGGAGGCGCTCGTCGCTTTACATTTCCTGTTGCAACAGAAACACTATTGGAAACTCTATTGCTGTCTGTTCTACGCCGCAGCCTTTCTCCTCTACTAGAAGCAGAGGATTCCCTACTACCTGCACTCTCCTTATTCACACCATCCATTGCATCAGATATACAGCCCTGAGCTATCAAAAGCTCAGCATCATATTTCGTCAAACCTTTTTGTTTCATTTCCTTCATGCTGAGTGGAGATACAATATTTGCATTTTGTCTGTTGGATATTCGAGACTTTTCAGGATTTTTTTCACTGACAGTTTTTTGAGTTTGTTTAGCCTTAGTCCTGTTTATTCGGTTATCTGTTTCTCTGAATGTGTATCTAGTGGCTTGTTCATCATCATGACCATTTTTTACAGAGAATGCCCCCTTACCTCTTCTTTCACAAGTTTCACATTCACAGTAGCAATTTCCATTGCCGAAAAAGTCCTCACCATAGAAACATGTTATTTCTTCACCTACTTCAATATCCCGGAGTACACGAACAAAAGCCTTCCCTCTGTCAGTAGCTTCAAATGTGCAAGTGGGTCGACAGTCATGGTTGATATAAGCCGCTGGACCGAGCCACAGCTGAGCACAATTCTTCCTGCAGCTGTACATAACTGAGAAATCATTTTTCCCAGGATGTAAGAGCTGTTTTTCCTCTTCCTCTGTCATCTCAGCTATACATCCAACAAGGAAGTCAATTCTTTCATGCTTAAAAAACTTTTTTGTTGTTGATATTTTTGCACCAACTCTTCCTTCCAAAGAGTATCTATAGCATGGTTCTATGACAAATCCAGCCTTGTTATCAAACACTCTTAAATAACGGTAAATCTGCAAAGCAAAGTAGTAAATTAAGTAGTGATCATAAAATTGACAGAGAACTAGCAATGTTAACTGATAATGTTTGTTTACTGTGGTTTTTAACAATCAAATGATTTTTTCAGTATGACCATTTTCTTCAGGTATTCTAGTTTATTTGTTTGAGGCAAAATTAAAACTGAAACTTTATCCCTTTAACACATTAACAGATTGATATGACTTTTGGTAGAAACACAATTTCCGTTCTAATAAAATTCAACATTAACTGTGAAAATATTGTTTATAAATAGGTAAAACGAAACTTACATGTTCTCTCAGTTTGCTCTGTTGATGTTTGTTTTTACTAAAATGTCTAGGCATCCATTCACCTTTGGCAAGTTTAGAGTAAGCTTTATTGTAGTCTTGAGTCTCGACAAAGTCCTTTATTATGTTCTTCAATTCTTCTTTATTAGTTTTGAGAGGTCTGTATCTCATGTTCATTTTGTGTGTTGTGATACCAAGGTATGGATCGACTATTAGAGCGGTGGCCAGGTCGTCGTACTCCGACAGTTCGCGAGGAGTCATTCCCATTGGTTGCATCTTGTGGAGTACTTGCCTCCCAGGGTACGCGGCGGATCCTACAACCATCCTGAACACCTGAACAAAGGATGTGATATACGTTAATCATTGTCACACATACTCATCACTGCGCGTCTTTTTATCAATACATCTCTAATAATAATAAATGCATAACAACTAGAAATATAACGCTCACAAGCCTCATGGCTCGTAAACACTGAGTCCCATTTTATTTTCTAAAATATTTAGGGACAAACATGGCGGACGAGTAAGAAACTCTTAAAACGACACGTCAAAACTTTGACGCTCCTTAGCACTAATTTATACGATTGAATTTACAAAGTTTTTACAAATTTAGAAAGAAATGTTAATTAACTATGAACACAACTTACTTAATTCATCGCTTAAACGTGAAATTCATGATTACTTTGAGATAACAAGTTCACTATCTCTACGCACTTCCAGACGCTAAAGGCTAGGTTATTTACATTAATTAAATACATTAATTTTAATTCTTAGTTTCATTATTTTATCATATACTTAGTTATATCAACTAATTTTTCCAAACTCTATAAAATAAAATTCTTGAAAGAAAGCTGAAAAACAACCATCAACCATGTTTTTCGTGCACCCCATTCATATTCATACGATAACTGTTTGCGAAGTAAGTTTTTACATGATAAAATCGCTGTTTGCTTGATAATAAATATACGTTTTTTTTCTGTACCATTACTACATAGCTAATAAGCACGGTTTCAAAGTTGCACGTTTTTGACGATTTTGATTGCACGTATATGTATATAATTTTTTGGGTACCGGTCTATGATTAGAACAGTAAACAGTCAGTCAAAATGCCAACTTTGAGTAAAGGTCTGAACTGACTCTGTAAATGTGTCGACAATTGTCAAATTGACTTTTGGTAAACGGACACAGTAAACGGATATAATTTGTTATCTGTGACCAAAGTCACACCACAGAATAAATCGGGGATTACAATATCAGCCGCGCACCTTCATGAGTCAATGTCAAACTATCAAACCATCTAACGTCAAATAATAAGTCAGTCAGTTGGATTGTCTTCTTTCTGTGGGTCAGTTCATTATTATAACCATAATATGGAATTTTGGCGGGAGACCGAAGAATACATTTTGGCTCCTGTATCTTTATCAATTATCGGTGCATTTTCAAGTGTTTATCATGTTAATAATGGTGGAATATGACGTGTTGAGCATTTTCGACCATACACAAGTATCTTGACAAGTGATGTTCTTGTAAAGACCACCACTTTACTAGAACTGTGACTTGACTGGGCTTGCCCTGACTCTGAATTGACTAATAGACTATATTATTGTATGTTTATTAACTTGAAGCTGTGACTTGACTGGGCTTGCCCTGACTCTGAATTGACTAATAGACTATATTATATGTATGTAGGGTCAAGGAGGCAACGGTGACTCAGTCGACTACAGTGGCTCAGTTATGATTCTGTCAAAACTAAAGGGAATATACAATTGTCTCTATCACTCATTTCTAGCGCTTGGTACCCTACACATTCTAACCAAGCGGATCGGGGAACGAGCGCGGCGTGGTGGTGTTATTACAATTTTTTTGTTTTTGCTCTCACAAAATTACTTTTTGCGGTGAGTTTCAATTGTTTTCATAAATTTATTTGTTACAATTGGTGATAACTAATACTTATGTTGTATAGTATGTCTTGTGTCAATTGTCTTGGTCTCGAGATTTCTCCTTTTTGATTTCGGTTTCGTTTGCTGTGACGAAATATTTTGACAATGGCGAAGTGGTACACCGTGGCTCATTTTTGAAAAGTACACAGTGACTCATGAGTCAGCTATAAGATTTCAAATAATTTTGATCTCAATAGTAGTTATTGTAGCTTGATATGGGAGAAATAGACTAAAACTGTTAATTCAGACACTGAGATGTCTTAGATCTTATAAATTTGCCTTAAATTCTAAGCATCGTAGTGATTTGTTAAAGAAACAACTTGTGATTGACTCTTTTAAATTTTTAATTAAAAATATTATAAAAATCGTCGTTTATTTTAGTTATTACTACGCCTGTACTGTGTACTATTAGTGTCACTCCGTACCACGGTAGTGAGTCCGTGTGTACACCCGGTAGTGCACAGTGACTAATTTCCCTTCTTTTGGTTTTAGGCTCCTAATTTTTTTTTATGCAGTATATAACGAAGATTCGTAAATGCTATGTTAAAATATAATGTAATAACAACAATGTGTATAAATTCCAGGCTAAACCTATGACGTTTTTATCATTTTTTCCTTCTCTGAAAAAATACCGAGCCACTGTTGCCTCCCTGACCCTATATAACTTGAAAAATATAACTTGACACTGGCAATACATTCGTGGTGGTCCATAAAAGAAGAGAACATAAAAACATAAAATCTTGTGTTGAGTAGTGTTTGTCGTTTTGTTCCGTAGAGATCACAGAACAAAAGGAACCACAGAATACTATTATTATATAGGTGTTGAGTTCTTTAGGGTATTGGCATTGTCAGTGGTTATATGTATTATCTATGGTCAGTGGCCCAGTGGCAGTACTATTGTAGTGATCTGTGGCCAGTGGGCATTGAGTGGTGATAAGGTTCCTCTTGTTCTGTGGTATTGACCACAGATCAGGATGAAAGAGGTTAGATTGGAAATAGTTCCTGATTTGTATCAGAACGCTCGTCGCCGCTTGTCTCCCACTCCTCAACTCCACTACAAGCAAGAGACCAATACGCGCACGCATTACGCATACAAATTAACCATACACACATCGATCGCGAGTTTGCTATTGATTATCATCTAGCGCAAACACTGCGTTTGACATGCACTCACACACGCGCAAAAGCTCATCTAGACACGCGGCAGCGTGTCAAGCCAAGTAAGGAACTGTCTAGCCAGCGCCGAGTGCCACTTTTGACTCTTCTGTAACTCAAAATCTCTTTAACGTTCACACATAAAACTACATGTGTTTAATTATATCCATAAGGACATCTAGTAGCCCAAATTTCATGAAGCTAGCTCAAACGGTTATAAAGATATTATGAAGGTCAAAAAGTCGTAAAATTTAGCACTGACTGACATATAGTACCTAAATCTAACGTACTTCCAGATGACCTAGAAGGATGAAATTTGGAATCCAGCTCGATAATTGTGTTTAAGTGTAGGAAAAAGTCTAAAAATTTAAAAATAGAGGGGGGGGGGCATACTACTTTTTTTTTTAATGTAGCGTTGGAACCGTTACAACGTTACAAGCAAATATTTGAAATAATCCCAATATATTTACAATATAACAGAAATATAAAAATAAAGTTAAGTCAAAAAATAAGTGGTGTCCTGGCCAAGTCAAATCTAACCTACTTTTAAATCTCATTTTTTTTTAAAATAACAACAATTGTTATAGGCAATAAAGCAAAGAAATAGTTTGATACTTGTTCATAATGTTATTTTGTTCCTATAAATACTTTGGATTTTGCATAGAACTTGGCACTCATTTAGATCTCCTATCCTCTTTTTGCGGCGAAGCCCACAGCCAAACATTAAAAGTATTAAACTTGGCTCTCCTTTTTTACATGTATGTTTTTGGTGGGATACATGTTACGGTCACCTAAAGGTCGATTATCGATATCGATAAAATTACTGTATCATTATTACTTTAATTTTTTGCTATATATTTATTTATTTGCTATGAACTAATACGGCTTCATAGCCAATTATACTAATTAATTAATTAACTACTATACAATGTCCTTACAATGTAATGTTGTCACTATATAATTTCTGTGTCTGGGTGTATAAGTAAGCTTATATAAGGAGGTATGTATATCAGTCATCTGGTTACCATAGTACATGCTTCTAGCCTAGTTTGGAACCAGATGACCTTGCGTGGAAGTTGTCCCATATTATTATTATTTTGTGACTTATTATAATTTTATTAATTCTATGTTTTTTTTTGGTCTGTGAGTTACCGCGAAAAACGTCGTTCATGCATAGAAAGAGATGGGTTAAACCTATAGTAAGTAAATAAATGACACAAGTTAAAAATACAAGCGTTCCTATTTATTAAATTATCATTTCCCTTAACTCACACTAGGTGGGGACGCGAGGAAAGAACCGCGGGGCACAGCTAGTAGGATATAAATCATACACTACCTACTTACTGAAAAAGTCATAACGATATATTTGAGCGGCGTAGCTCCTGGTTTTAAGTATCTTTTTCCTAACTCTTTTGTTATGTCATAATCATTTTCTGCAAAATGTTGAAAATTTTGCAAAAAGAACAAATTGTGCTACATTTAGTAGGAATCCATTTATTTCTACCGGTTGCCTCAATCCACAATTTTCTCATATCTGGATTTTTTGGAAACCTAAAAATAAAATTTTAATTTCATTATAAACGGAACAATCAAACATAATTTTAGACGAAAACCCACACTCTACAACTAAATTGATAATCACAATTAACATGGTGACCACAGTAGATGCCACGTATTTACTTCGCGTGAGAAAGAGGAGAACAATTTTTTTCTTTAGACGCTGTTTCACAGACAGACAGACTGAAAGAGACACACACTCACTTCATAATATCCTGACACACGGCTTTCGCTTCTTCCACTTTCATGAAATTCTTCATACTACATGCACGTCGGTTGTAGTTACTATTGATTTATTCATCTTTCCTTAGGACAACATCAACTTGTTCCTAAAAAGTACGCCTACAAAGAGGTATATTAATTACAAAATATTACTCATAATAATCATTTGCATACGACACTTATTATCGACAATGTTTACAACATGGTACAACACTATCGATGCGCGGGGATTTCCCGGAATTCAAGCTTCGCCTTGGCGCACGCGACCCCTCGCAAAGAACGCAGTTCATTGCGCGATCACCTACGAGTACAAGGTGGAACCTATGTATTGTAGTAAGCAATGTATAATTTCCAATATGTTTCGCAAGTGTGTCGTTTTTGCCTAACAATTACATAATACTTTTGTAATAATTACAAATATCACTTGAATTTAAAGGTTTTAGGACTTACCGGTGAAAAGAAATCCCGTGTCGGGTCTACACTACACACCTGGCTTCTTTTTCGACAAGTTATAATAGCGCAGGACGGCATTATACACTATCTTCGCGGAGCTACGTACGTTGTGACCACATGAGCGCGACTATTAGCCGGTAAAGCTAATTTCGGCGGAATTACGAGCGTCTGCTCAAGAGGGCAGCAAAGCCGGCCCCGCCCACAAGGCCCCTCTAATCTCTTTCATCTCCTCTGTGGTATTGACTTTAGGGTATGTGTACGTAGTACTAATTATAGTGATCTGTGGTACTGTGTTCTGTGGTACTCTGTGGTTCTGTGGTTGAGTGTTGCGAGTTGCGAGGGTTTTGAGCTGTGTTGATAAAAATCTAAAAATTAAACATAGATAGAACTTTTGTAATAAAAAGCTAAGAATTTTTTTCGAAACTAAATGATACTTAACTGTAATTATAAGTTTGTATGAAGTGTATGGTATGTTTTTATTTTAATACTAATTTATATTTTAGAAGGTTAAAACATTGATATAAAGAAAAGGGGAGATGAGATACTGGCTTCTCGAAAATGGCAAGTTCAAATTAGGTCACATTAGGTCCACGTACGTCAGTAAAGTAAGGTCGTACTAGCGAATAATATTGTCTCGATCGCACTTCGGTTTTAGGTACGTCTTTCTATCTTTGTTGTTCATTATATTATGTCACTGTGCAAACTTCACACTGAGCAAATTGTCTTAGATATGCCAAGGTGGCGAATTATTAATAAAATAAATATTTTCACATGTAGGAAGCCATTGGATCATTTATTGATGACACCTTCATAGGGACACTTCAAACTTGCTAAGAGACCATAGAGTGACCTTAACAAAGTAGGTCCTACTCTCTGCTCTCTTTTACACAAATGAGGTACTATATAATAACTTAACACCCCACCTCGATTAATAGTGTTTTTATTTTAATCAAAACACTTTTAATCACTCACAATCATAAATAGAAATACACTTCAACTATTCCGTATTACATTACATTAACAAAAAACAAATTTAACTTAACACCCTCATTCTAAATTAAAAATCACAAATTAAACAAATCACATCAATACACAACAAAATAAATCAATATAAATCACAACATATTTAACGAAGTACACAATTGTTGAAATCTCTCAACACTTAACACCTTTGTTAATATATCAATGTTAATATATCTTTGTCAACTAATAACTCAGGGTGACAGGCGCAGTACAGTGCCGCGCAGAATTTAGAGTTTTAAAACACTGGGTGGCACTGTGTCTGATATGGGCAATCATGATGCTTACCATCAGGCACCTGATTTGCTCGTCTTGTCATTCACTATCATAAAAAAAAAAAAAAAATCAGCTAAATTTTCGGAAGTATTTACATACTGAACTTCAATCTCCTTCTTGCATATCAAATCCTTTATAAAATGATATTTTATATCGATATGTTTAGCTCTTTTGCTGTTCTCATAACTCTTTGTCATATCTATGGCAGCTCTGTTATCTATATTCAGAATACATTTAGCGCCAATGCTACCAAAATCGCTGCATAATCCTTTGATATTCACAAGATCACACGCACTCAAAGCTGCAGCAACATATTCTGCCTCCGCTGTTGACATCGCTACACAGCTTTGTTTTCTGGCGAACCATGTCACTAAGTGACCATTTACAAATGTTACCGAGCCACTTATACTCTTTCTGTCAGTGTGATTTCCTCCCCAATCTGCATCTGAATAGGTTTCGATAACATTTTCTTTGTCATTTTTCTCATAGGTCAAACCATATGCTTTGGTTTCCTTCAAATAACGTAAAACTCTTTTTACTTGAGTCCACATACTCTTTGTAGGCTTATCTAAGTACTGACTTAAGAATGTTGTGCTAAAAGCAATATCTGGTCTAGTCACTGTTGCTAGGAACATTAGTCCCCCAACCAATTCTCTGTATGGTACGTCCACGGTACTATCATTATCTACTTGGAAACCCTTCGTCATTGGAATCTTTGTTCCATTTGCCTCTGTCATGTTAAACTTATCCAACATTTTCTCTATCTGAGTTTCTTGTGTTATCTTTAGAACTTTGCCTTCTCTTTTTATTTCCATTCCTAGAAATTTTCTTACTTCACCAAAATCTTTTGCTTTAAATTCTTTTTTTAATTCATTTTTGATAATATTTATTTGGTTTTCAGATCCAGTAATCAAAATATCATTGACGAATACAATCATCCAAACATCATTTCCTTTTTCTTTATCTTTTCTATAATATAGACAAAAATCGTAATTCGATCTCTTCAGTCCAATTTTCATTACAAATCTATTTAGTCTATCATTCCAACACTTTGGGCTTTCTTTTAATCCATATAAACTCCGATTCAGTTTTAAAACTTTGTCTTTTCTTACATTTTCCACTCCTTTAGGAACTTTTAGGTAAACTTCTGCCTCTAATGTGCCATTTAAAAACGCTGTTGGAACGTCCATTTGATGAATTTCATAATCATTGTTCACAGCATGTGCTAAAAATGTACGAACAGTACTCATTCTTGCAACAGGTGAATAGTTTACTTTAAAATCTTCATCTTTTTGCAGAAAACCTCTGGCCACTAATCTTGCCTTTTTTACATCATTATCTTTTTTAACAAATACAGTGGACCCCCGATAATCCGGCCCCTGTCTAATCCGGTGCCCCCTGTAATCCGACATGACTTAGAATTACATGTATGTTTGACAATCTTTGCTAATACATATAGATCACGCAGGTTTGGTAGATATGTATGTGCATTTATGCTTAATTTTATAATAAAACGTAAGCTCTCAATTGTTATTTAATTTACTAAATTCGACTTACATAAATTAAGTCTGATTTGTACTTCAAAGTACATACATATGTACGTATAATATATAGATTCTTGTCATTAGATATGTAATTTGTCGGATTACAAGGTACTCTTTCGTAAAAAAATCCGGACTATAGGGGTCTTAGGCAGTGCTCTATAATCCGACAAATTCGATAGTCCGACACTGCCCTGCATAATGTTTGCCGGATTACCGGGGGTCCATGTACCCATTTAGCATCAATAGCATGTTTACCTTTTGGCAATTCTGTAACATTCCATGTTTTCATTTTCTCGAGAGCTTGTAATTCTTTATCTATTGCTTCACTCCAGCCTTTTTCTATAGCTTCTTTATAATTTTTCGGCACTTCATCTGCATTTGCACTATATGCATAATATGTAGTATCATATTCCTTTAACTCTTTTGGTATATTCACTCTTCTTCCACTTCTTGTGCATTTAACTTCTTCAATAGCTTCCTCCGGGGCATCACTGAAGTCATCATCATCATCATCACTATCTATAGATTCTTTCTTTTCTTTGTTTTCATATACTTCTTTATATATTACGTCTGGCCTTTCATTGTTCTCGTCTTCTTTATATATTACGTGTTTTTCGTCGAAATCTCTTGATGTAACTATTTGGTTTGTTTCTGGATTCCATAATCTGTATCCATTTCCTGTGTATCCCACAAATCTCATTTCTTGAGCACGTTTTTCAAATTTAGCTCTTTTAGGCATTGTCACTACCCATGCCTTACAACCAAATACTCTCATTTTGGATATATTGTTTTCACCATAATACATCTGAGCCGGTGTCTTGAAATTTATAGCTGCTGATGGACACCTATTTAGCATGTACATCGCGCAATACACTGCTTCTCCCCATAGACACTTTGGAAGATTTGATTCAATCATTAATGCTCTTGCTTTGTTATAAATTGTGCGATTCATCCTTTCAGATACTCCATTCATTTGTGGACTGTGCGGTTGTGTATATTCCATATTTATTCCTCTTTTTCTGACATACTCGCTTATTTTCTTGTTTTTAAATTCTCCTCCATTATCGCATCTTATTCGTTTAACATAATTTCCAGTTTGTTTTTCTATGTACTGAATATACTCAATCAGGTTATCAGTCGCTTCATATTTATTCCTTAGTAAATAAATTACTCCAAAATGCGTAAAATCATCAACAATCACTTGAAAATATTTTTCTCCATTAAGCCCTGGCACTGTTACTGGCCCTGTAATGTCTGTTTGTAAAAGTTCGCAAACATTTCGTGATCTGGGTTTCTCTACAGACTTAAATGATAGACGTGTTGATTTGGCTTCCATGCATGTGCCACAACGTCTATTGCAACTCGGTAAATTCTATGTCTTCAGGCTATTTCTGTTTAGATGTCCTAATCTTTTGTGCCATAGCATACTCGACTCCTCTTCATTATTATCAGTTACCATCATATTATTACTATTATTTGATCGCAGCATCAATCGCAATATGTACAGTCTTCCATTTTTTTTCTCCATATACATTGATCTTATGGGATGATATCTTAATCATTTCATTTTTGAATATTACTGTATATATATCCCTTTTCCATAAGTTTACTCACAGATATTAAATTCTGTGATAATCCTGGTACCACAAGAGCTTCTACATCAATATTCATATTTCCTTTTCCATAACTAGTTCTTATTGTTCCTCTCTTTTTAGATGTCAGGTACTCTCCATTTGCCACTTTAATTCGAATTGGCTCAGATAACATTGTGACATTAGTGAGCATATCTTCGTATTTCTCTTGAATTAAATGTTCAGTTGCTCCAGAATCAATTATAAAGTTTATTTCATTTTTCTCATTCGCCAAATTAGTCTCAATCGTACCTATACGATTGAGACTAGGTACGATTGAGACTAATTTGGCGAATGAGAAAAATGAAATAAACTTTATAATTGATTCTGGAGCAACTGAACATTTAATTCAAGAGAAATACGAAGATATGCTCACTAATGTCACAATGTTATCTGAGCCAATTCGAATTAAAGTGGTAGCCTGAAGACATAGAATTTACCGAGTTGCAATAGACGTTGTGGCACATGCATGGAAGCCAAATCAACACGTCTATCATTTAAGTCTGTAGAGAAACCCAGATCACGAAATGTTTGCGAACTTTACAGCCTACTGTAAATCCAATTAAATTTCTGTCATCGATTCCAGATGAAGTTCTATTCTCATTATCATGTGTCATGTTCACCGAATGCCCTCTATTTTGGCCTCTTCCTCTACGATTTGATCTTCTGAAATTTGGTCGACCTCTGCTGTTTGTGTGTAACTCAAACGATTTATGTCCCTTTCTGTGACACTTGAAACATGTTATGTTTTCTGTACTAAAACTTGTCTCTTCTTTCATTCTCGTTTTGATTTATATTTAATAATTTCAATTCAGCATCTAAAAGCCTAGCTTTCACAAAATCTAATGTCAAGTCTTTCTCACTCGCCATTGTTTCTAACGACGTGATGACATTTTCATATTTATCGGGTAGTGTCAAAAGTAAATGACATACCTTGTCTGTTTCTTTCATTTCTTCGTCTATTATTTCTATCTCATTTATTAAATTGTCAAATTTCAGATAATGATCTTGTAATTTTGTAGCACATTTCATGTTAAGTAGCTTCTTTTTTAGTTGTAGTTTGTTAAATACCGATTTTCTCTGGAATATGTCCTCTAGCGCCTTTATCATCTCTTTTGATGTTGTACATTTCTTCACATAGGATAAATATTTATCTGATAGACATTGCACTATTGTAGATCGTGCTTTTGCATCATTTTCTTTTCCAGGTTCATTTTCATTTAAAACTCCATAAATACCCTTTTCTTCCAGTAACATTTTTAATCTGAAAATCCAATTTTGGAAATTTGTTCCATCCTTCAGATATGGCAATGCTTCATATTTTCTTTCCATATTTATATATTTTCTTCTTTTTCATATATATTTCATGCCATCTGGCTTAGCTTTTTACTTTTTATTAGCCCATAACCTCTTAGATATGCCAAGGTGGCGAATTATTAATAAAAAAAATATTTTCACATGTAGGAAGCCATTGGATCATTTATTGATGACACCTTCATACTTCAAACTTGCTAAGAGACCATAGAGTGACCTTAACAAAGTAGGTCCTACTCTCTGCTCTCTTTTACACAAATGAGGTACTATATAATAACTTAACAAATTGCACGTGCCAGTTGTTGAGTAAGCGCTGGGAGAACGTACCCTATCGCCCCTTTTCTTTATATCAATGGGTAAAAATGAATATATTTTTTTACGGACTTTTAGCAAGATGTCTCGTTTCTTTTTATTTATTTATTAAATTTAAACTAAATAACTAATTGACTAACCTATGCCTCTTAATAGATAGATAGATAAACTCTTTATTAGTACACCACAAATCAAAATAGTGTAATATCGGTAAGAGCTTATTAATTTTTAAGTTCTCTTCGAAATTATTGTAACTTCGGAAGTGTTATTGGGCAACCGTTCTGTCGAAAGTCGAAGTATAAATAAAAAATAATAATATGCTAATGATTATTACTTATTAAATTAAATATACACAGTTCAAGCTAATATTACTGTTGTGTATTAAATTTATACTGTGTACCTAACAAAAATATTCCAATCTAAAACCTACGTAACTAAACATTTTATAATATAACCTTAGAATTTATATTTGGTAAATAAATTTTGTTACATCAGCTTTGCACGGATGGAAGAACATGTTTATTATAATTTTATATTTTGAATAGGAATAATTCCATACAACAAAGATTTAATTTAACCCTTTCGTGAGCATTACAAATAATGACATATCTAACAAAAATTTAAAAATATCCCTAATGCTCATGAACATATTGATTGAATAAATGGTGCACACCTTAATATCTTGTGCTGGCAGCTGGTCTCTTCAAGATTTCATACAGATTCACTGTATCCACCCAAAACTGACTTTGTTTAATCTCCAAAAGGAAAATTCAATAAAAAAACAGTTCTTTATTAACATTAACAGTTTATTTATCAATTAACCAATATATTTTTGTTTCAGATAAAAATTTAACTGTAGCACAATGGCACATTCTTCGAGTTCAGAACACTTGAAAAATGGAATAATAGACTTCACTGCTGGCTCCCTAGGTAGAGTATAATATTAATTTTAATATAACCTTGAGGTGAATTATTATGATATATATTACGCAATATACATAATATAACTTGAGCCTGATTTTTATTAAAAATAGGCTGGAAACATTTCTACTGGGAAAAGCCACTACACAAAGCTAGATTTTTTTTGTAGTGGTAGTATGACAATTGACAATAGCCAATTTGTATGGATTGTCTTAAGTAATTTTTTTCTTTTGGAACAATGACGTTGAATCGCTTCCTTCTACAGACGAACAATCCCTGAACAAGCTTCACAAAAAGGTGTCCATCACTGACAATTACGCGCTTTGACATCTACTGACATCTACTGAATTTCTATTATTTGAATTTAAACTCTATTTACCTGATAGTTTTAAAGCCTAATTTGGATTGAACGATTTTTCACCCTATGAAGTTCAATGTTAAATTTGACACTAAGCGACGCGGGCGAACATAGGAGCATTGGAGTAGACTTACCTACACAAAAAGATTTTGTGATTTAAATATTTAATTTTTTTTTAAATAAATTAATAACACTAATACATTTTAACTTCTATTCTTTAATTAAAATTGAAATGAGTCAAAAAGTTTTAAAATTAAAACGTATTTATGTTTGTAAAGATAAATAAGTTACATGATAGAATCTCGGTTAAATAGTGAGTACAGGTTCGTGGGCCTGATTCTAGCACGTAGAAAGGCCCTTTGACGATATTATTCTAAATTGTTACGTGATATGATTACTTTTATACTCTTAATAAATAGTCGAAAGTCACAAAAATATTAAAATGTTATCATAAATTGTAAAATTAACAAGGACTATGCAATGTAAACCACTTTAAGTTTAAACAAAACCAGTTTAAACAAAAAGTATAATATTATAATGCACAGTGCGTTATTGAGATAAAATAAACAAATATTTAATTCAATGTTTAAAATGTTTTCAATCCACTAGGTAATTAATGCCAAACCTTAATTTATGTAAAAAAAAAATATTTATGCTCGGATAATATTTTCCAAAATTTAAAATGTATTTAAAATGTAATCGACTTCATAGTTTTTCGATCGAACAAAGTGCTACCATAGAAATCTATATAATGATTTTATACTAGAAACTTTAAAAGTTACTAATAGGGTACTCTTGTTAGATAAATACATACTAATAATAATCATCATTATCATCATCATCAGCCGGATGACGTCCACTGCTGAACAAAGGCCTCCTCCATAGAACGCCATAAACTATTTATTTATAATAATAATATCAATGAATAATCTGCTCTATCGGCAGTCTTAAATTTTAAGTAGTATATTTACTAACCATAAGATCAAAGCTGTGAACCAAAAAAGTGAGAGTATTCTTTTTCAACACTTGCCACCCTCGCCGTCATAAAATTTAATCTATTCTACATATTTTTGGCACTACTACATAAGCTTATATTTAAATATAGAGCTGAACACATATAATATTTAATAAACAACGTCACACGAAGGATTTGGCATCATAATTACTTTTATTTATTTATTTATAATTCAGCACAACGCTAGGACTAACTTAATGCTAGTGTAGCATTTTCTACCAGTTATCCTAAAATAGAGAAAATGTTACAGAAATTTTACAAGCACATGAACTCTTGTCTGTCAACTTATCAGTGGCTGTATGAAAAAAAATTAAATCTTATTTTACATTTATTTACCAAAATTAAGAAAGATAACAATAATTTTCTATAAAAGTTAATTAAAGTTATTTACTATAAAAGTCGGGAGATTTTGATAAGAATAAAACCTACATAAATGAATTTTTGAAAAATATATTTTGAAAAACTAATCTAACCACTCCCGTCTGTCTTTCATCACACCTGCCGATTATGATGCGGTCATTTAGGTTATCACAGTGATGATTGGTACTGGTATGCCAACTGGTATTACAAGTCCGAGTCCTCTAAAAATATATCATGTGGTCTTTTGGACGTAGGGATGCACGGAACTGTGAACGGGAATAGCCAATCAAAGCTTGTTGAGGATTAACGACGATGTTAGTAATCAATTTTTTTATTATTAGATAAATTATTAATTAGCACTTTTGACATGAAAAAAATAACATATTATATATACATAATATAAATTAATAATTAATTATGTTTACAAAATTTTACAAATACAGATCCTCTCAATCGGAGTTGTGAGAAAAATGAAATTTTAATATTGGCAATACCAACAAAATGGACGAATTATTGTGTATGACGGTCACAAATTGGATAATTAGGTCAATAATTAATTATAACAAGTGTAATTTAAGAAAAAATCTCCTCATTTTCTCTTCTTTGTGCTCCATTTCCCGGTCACCATTTTTGAGTCATCATCTATGAGTCGAGCTGAAAATCTTCTAACTGCTGAACCGATATTAATAAAACATAGCTAAGAATCGCATCAGCTTTCAAACAAAAGAAACAGCACCAAAATAGGTCCATTCGTTAAGGAGATACCGCAGGTGGATGCACATACACGTCAAACATACAACTCCCTTTCCTTCTTTAGCTGGGAGTTAAAAATATGCACGTACTAATAATACGTGAAATGTGATCTTATCTTGTTTCTTTATTATTCCAAAAACATTTTTAAAAGTGAGAAGAACGCAAGGCATATTTTAATAAAATTTGAAACATGAAAAACTGTCCCCTCGTAACAAACTAGCTACTAATTACGTATGCACTAAAAATTAGTACTCATATTATGAGTAGGCAAATTGTAATCGTATCATACGCGTTCTAGTGCTTAATATTTAGATTTCTATGGGCGCTGTTGTCCATTTTATTGTGTTAAAAAAATTAAAATAAAATAGAAAAACGCAATATAGATATATAAATTCCTAAAATTATTGTAAATACATGCCTAAATTATGAAAAGCTATCGCTTTCACGCACGTATCTGTTGTTATTCGGTTAGCTTTTTACCTAACACTGGCATCACGCGCACGGCCTACGGTTGCCATGCAACTAACCACATAGTACCCGACTATATTGTGGCGGTACCAGACTCGCGGCTTGGAACAGATTTTTGCACGACTGTTTCTCTTTGGTATCCTTACTCTGAGTTTTGGAATGATTTCTTTCACATTGAACTGCTGAATGGCTAAGTTGGTAGTAACTGACTGTGAAGCAATGAGTCCTGGGTTTGAATCCCAGCCAGGCAACTATTTTTGCCATGAGCAATAATGTTTGTTCTTGGGTCTTGGATTCTTCTGCATAGCCACCTGCAAAGAAAACGAATGTAAGCAAACCAAATATTGTGAAACTATCTGTTGAAAAAATTAAGCCCTACAAGTTTCTTGTGCGTTCTTCTTGTAGAGGTATCTTTCCGAACGCACGGTAGACTCAGTACTGTTTATCTTCATTGACGTACAAAAGTGTCAGATTATGACCTATTTGAATAAAGCTGTTTTGAGTTTGAGTTTTTGAGTTTGGATGTGTGTGGTGTGTTATTGTATGTGTCCATGCCGTCCGTGACACGAAATCCTAGTGCACGGGTGTGGGTGTGTATATATTACAGGTAGATTTTTTTATTTTATTTTATGATAGTGATGACTGATGTTAAGCATCATGATTGCCCTTATCAGACACAGTGCCACCCAGTGTTTTCAAATTAAAAATTCTGCACGGCACTGCACTGCGCCAGTCAGCCTGAGATATTAGTTGTTAAAACTCGTCATGCCCAGTAATTTCGCTGGTAACATCGCCCTTCAGACCGGAACACAGTACCTAATGTTTGCACATTACTGCTTGGCGGATGAATAACTGGCAAAGGTTATTCATCCTTTGATTGTTTCTATACATTTTTCGAACAACTTGTTTAATAATGTATGGATTTTATTCAAGGTGGCATAGCAGTAGTGTATGTGGGCCAACCTTTAGACACAGTGAAAGTGAAGATGCAAACATTCCCACAGCTGTATAAAGGCATGTATGACTGCTTGAAACAGACACTAAAAAACGATGGAGTCTTAAGAGGCCTGTATGCCGGCACCACACCAGCTATAATGGCCAACGTGGCAGAGAACTCAGTACTGTTTGCAGCATATGGATATTGTCAGAAATTTGTCTGCAGTGTTACTGGTACTGACGTATGTATCCTTTTCCTTATATCTATACTTCTATACTATTATATAAAGAGAGAAAGTGATTCACTGACTGACTGACTCATCAACCCAGAGCCAAAACTGATGATGATGAAATTTTGACAATAGATTATTTTTACAGTCTAGACAAGTAATAAGAAAGGATTTTTCAAAATTTTACCCCTAAGTGTATTAAATAGGGGTTGAAAGTTTGTATGGAGTAGACTTCATTTTTCAGCCGATTAATTTAAAATTTTGTAGAAACATTCTAAAATGAAAATAATTAATCACGTGTTTCAGCGTTTTTAAAAATTTCAGCCCTTTTGTGGAAAAATACAGTTTTAAAGTTTCTTATGAATATTTTAGTTCCAACAATGCTTACTAGATGGCGCTACAGAAAAATTTCAATATTTTCTTGCAAGACATAACTACCCTAATGCAACATTTTTAGGTAATTTAGATCCAACATTGCATAATAGATGGCGTTCTGTAAATAATTAATACGCGCTTATGACTTAAAAAAAACATAACAAAAACATACATTCACGCCCTTTTTCCCGAAGGGGTAGGCAGAGGTGTACCCAGGACTCAGTCCCACAGTAGATACACCCACATTTCGCCAGTATGTTATTGGTCCCATGTAATAGGGGACGAGCCTATTGCCATCTACCGGGCACAGTTCCAGACTCCAGGCAGTTATTGAGATAATTCCTAATGGAAAAATTCAATATTTATCACTTTGCCTGACCTGGGTTTCGAACCCGGGACCTCTTGATAGGCAATCGAGCTTGCGCCCTCTACGCCATAGAGGCAGTCGCTTATGATTTCTCTTCTCTTTATCATAGCTCTATTAAACTGGGTTGCAACAACATCGAATTATGAATGCTCTTCTTACTGTTTTCACTGTTTCCGTAATCCGTATATGTCTCCAGATTATTCAATCTATTACCAATACCAATATCTTATTATAAAGTTAGAAACATTGTTTTTTATTTGCAACGAATAGGTTGCGAAACTACTGGACCCATTTAAAAAATCTTTTACTTATGGAGAGCTTAATTCAGTGTGAGTGACATAGGCTATATTACGAGGTTTTGAAAAATATTAGGGATCCGCAAGAAATCAGCAATATTGTGAACTATGGTGTATATAATTGCCAAATATATTCATTAACTTGCGTGCACTGTGAAATCTATTAATGGTAGAATAATATAATGTACTAGGGGTTTGTAGTACTTACTAATATTTACAAAATAGTCCACGGACATTATATCCATCTATTTTGGTTTAGTCACAATAATGGAAACAGTCATTTTATGCATGCGCTGTAAAAAGTATTGGTGGTAGAATAAAGTAATGTACTAGGGGTTTGCAGTACTTACCAATATGTACAAAATAGTGAACGGACATTATATGCATCTATTTTGGTTTAGTCACAATAATCGAAGCAGTCATTATTTTTCATGCAGTGTGAAAACTATTGGTGGTAGATTAAAGTAATGTACTAGGGGTTTGTAGTAATTATCACTATCTACAAAAAATAGTCCACAGACATTATATCAGTTTTGGTTTAGTCACAATAATCGAAGAAGTCATTATTTTTATGCGGTATGAAAATTAATGGTGGTAGAAATAATTTACTAGGGGTTTGTAGTACTTATATATCATCAAAATAGGCCTCGGAAATTGTTTCCATCTGTTAAGGTTTGGCCACTGTAACAGAAATAGTCATTAATTTGCGTGCGCTGCGTAAACCATTAGGGTTATACCTATAAAAATACAATGTATCACGAATTTACTCCTGTTAAAACGTTCACTTCTACTTCTCCCGTGCGAAGCCGGGGCGGGCCACTAGTTATAGTATAAACAGTTCCTGCTGTCTGTATGCAGTATAATGTGTCTGTATCTTTTAACTATGCAATGGATTTTAATGTGGTTTTCATTTAATAGCCTCGGTGCCTCGGTGGCGTAGAGGGCGCATGCTCGTCTGCCAATCAAGAGGTCCCGGGTTTGATCTCCAGGTCAGGCAAAGTGTTAAATATTGGATTTTTCCATTAGGAATTATCTCAATAACTGCCTGGAGTCTGGAACTGTGCCCGGTAGATGGCAATAGGCTCGCCCCCTATTACATGGGACCAATAACATACTGGCGAAATGTGGGTGTATCTACTATGGGACTGAGTCCTGGGTACGCCTCTGCTTACCCCTTCGGGAAAAAGGCGTGAATGTATGTTCATTTAATAGACAGAGTTTTTCAAGAGGAGGGTTTCTAATGTGTAATGGTATCCGGAGCGAAGCGACGGCGTTTCACTAGTTCAAAATAAAATATTTGTTAGGCTGTGCTTCGTAGTTTCACCCGATATAAAGTACCCTATGTGTTATTCCACATTTAAGGCTATCTACACACCATCAGATTTCAGTTTTGGCCTGAAGAGCAACAACCATATAGTCTCGCGCGACGATTTTCTGTATAGTCTATAGGTAAAATAGATGGTAAAATATTTCTTGAGTGATAGAATGGACCATAGCTTGTCGCAAATGGTTTCATACTTTGGCATGCCATAAAGAGTAATGCTTAGCCCATGATAGCTATGGTGAGCCGAGAGAGTCAGTCAAATAGAATAGATGACTTACTTTACTTAATGCTCTATGACCCCTATACGTTGCAAATTATAGCTTGATACCTGACAGCTGAACAAAATTTAATTCTTGTCCAAATTTTAGTAAATTAACTTTTAAAAATTACCTGATGCGATACTATTATTATACCGAATTTAAGGAAATATGACCATAATTTTTTTTTTCAGATGTCAGGTATCATGCTATATTTTACGCCCTATCCAGAGCTACGCGCTTTGTCTCGGACCATGTCAGTTTAAAAGTTTTTATTCTATTTACCGTCTTATTTCTTAATACAGAAAGTGGAAAATCTATCGACAATGGGTAATGCGTCGGCTGGTTTCCTGGCGGCGTTCTTCTCATCGTTCACACTATGTCCCACCGAGCTGATTAAATGTCAACTGCAAGCTATGAGAGAGATCAACGTGCAAGGATCGCAAACAGCTGTACGAACTCGGTATTTTATTCTTCTTGTTGTTGAGTCAGTCTGATCAACCGTCGTGTCACAGTTTTAGGGTCGCCTAAAGATCTGTGAAGTGACCAAACAACTAACGTCAATAACGACAACTGTGCGACCCGAACTGCACTTTATTGCGTCGGAGCTAGATTCGCTATTTATTTAAATGATTTTGAGGAGTGTCCCTTTAGTATTCTGTGGTTTAATATGGTACAACATCCACACATGGTCATCTGGTCCCAAACTAGGCTAGAAGCCTGTGGCTATGGTAACCAGATGACTGATATACATACTTATATAAGCTTATAACACCCAGACACAGATCAAACAGACATGTTCATGCCCACAAATGTTTGACCTGGCCGGGGATCGAACCCGGGGCCTGCAGCTCAGAAAGCAGAGTTACTACCATCTGAGACGAGGCTGTCAAAGCCGGCTGGTTTAGCTTCGTATCTTAGAGAATTTACTTTGTATACATTATACATTGACATGGAAGATTAATTACTTACAAACTTATTAGCCTCGTTGACTTGCAAAAGTGTCTTCTTAGGACCAATTTGAATAAAAATATTTAAGTTTGAGTTTGAAAGCCTTTAACGTGCCTTTCGAAGCACGGTAGCTTCATTTTGAATTTTCAACATGTCTATTTCTAGCAAACTACCTACTGAAAAATAAATGGGTGTACAACTATATAAATAAATGGGTAAAACTTGACATGGCTTCGTATCTTTCTGTGGCACCGTTGCTCATAAGCGATTGAACCGATTTTGATGTGATTTTTGGTTAAAAGCTGACGTGTTCTTGGTTATGTCTTATGCGAAAAAGTTACCCTTTTGAAGATTATATGTTGTTTAAACTCGTCATGCCTAGTAATTTCGCTGGTAACATTGACCTTCAGATCGGAACACGGTAATGGTTTGCACATTGACTGCTTGGCGGATGAATAACTGTCATTTTTGTTTACATAGCTGTTAAAGGCGTGCCTGCTGTGCCTATTCCCGTTTCACAGCATTAATAATATTATTAGGTGAAGAGTGTAGAGTGACAGTTATTCAGGCAGCAGTCGCAGCCTTACTGTGTCCTTACTACATTGACATAATACCCACACAGCCGCGAATCGGTCGAAGGCCTAGGTGGCGTAGTTGCATAGCAATCTATCACGCGCTTTCCTAGAAAGCTGTAGGTTTCAGTTGAGTTTTCAACTTTATAGAGCGCAAGAACCGCGCGCATTGAAGTATCCACCCAAACAAACTCTCAAGTTGAAGAGGAAGTTGAAACACAAGTCAATGCTGGCGAAGTGGAACCAGACTATAACGAAACGGTAGCTGCGTGCTATTCGATATTATGCACTACAATCATAGACATCAAATTATGGACTTTTTTCTTGGTTTCGGATGGCACTTGAAACTGTACTGTAGGTCCTATATACCGCCTATAATATATTAAATAGGAGGCAATTGTTCGGTCATGCCGAAGGGTCTGTAGGAATCTTGGTGACATGAAACACAGACATTTGGGTTATGGGTTGACCACACCATCGTATGGCCTTATTGTTTGACTCGAGTAGTTTAATTGGGGAACCCGTCCTGAGAGTATAAATTACGCACCACATATAGGTACACTTTATTCATGTCGGTTAGTTGTAAAAAATACGTATAGTAATAGCACGTGTATAGTTCGACACAAGAGTAGAAAATAATGGGGGCGCCACTGTCTTTTACAAGAGTAAAAACATTTTTTTCAACACATACACTTAAAATTTAGTTCCGTTTCTACTCTTTTGTATCAACTATATATAGTCGATACGAAGTTGTCGTACCCCATTACCCTCAGTTTTATCGTCATTATTAGTAGGTATCTATGTTTCCGATCGAACAATAGCGTTATAAAGTGTTGCTAATGTAGATAATAGATTAAATTGTGCAAACTATGTCACGACAAATCGCTTTCACATATAATAATATGGCTATGATGATAATAATAATAATATTATTATCTCAGTAAGTAAATAATTTGATTGATAATTATTATCTACTATTTCTAGATTGCTGGGGGTAAATATAATAAGAAAAGATTATATTCCCCCAGTAACAGAAGTTAGTACCAAACCATATTACCTATCAAACCTTGACACCCTCGTTGGCACAGATGGTAGTAACTCTGCTTTCTGTGCCACAGGGCCCGGGTTCGATCCCCGGCCAGGTCAAACATTTGTGTGCATGAACATATCTGTTTGATCTGTGTCTGGGTGTTATAAGCTTATATAAGTATGTATATCAGTCATCTGGTTACCATAGTACAGGCTTCTAGCCTAGTTTGGGACCAGATGACCGTGTGTGGAAGTTGTCCCATATTATTATTATTATTATTATAAACCATATTACCCATTATTTCCTACTAAGAAATAAATAGGTACTTATATAATGATACCATTTGCTAATCTTATCAAGTCCACATGATTGTATTGTTTGGCGTCCTTTGTCATTTATTCTCAATAACAATAACACATTCTTAAATTACGAACACGAACCCAAGAAAGCTTTACAATGCTTTCACTCGTACTGTGATGTGCCACAAAATTCCATGGTGTTACCCACTGACGGTTGTCTTGGCGGTTTATTTGACCTACTATTTGCGAAAAATCTCTGGAGCCAATACTTAGACTTCCATGAGAAACCACAGTTACGTATCCATTACTTTACGTTATTACATTAATTTTTATGCTTTACGTTGGATGAAATACAGCGGGGAGAGATTACATTTCACTGTATAAGTTAAGTGTGTACACGTTTACAATCTGTCATTAAAATCCTTGATGAAACAAAAATTAAAACGTTTTTAAAATAGACAATTATAAATGTATGTTATTGTTCAAGGTGAAAATAACACCGCTGCAGTTGACTCAGCAAATATTCAGACAGTATGGAATCCAGGGATTGTTCAGAGGACTTGTCCCGACCATCATGCGCGAGATGCCGGGATATTTCTTCTTTTTTGGTGGTTACGAAGGTAACACATTGAATAATATTGATTTGTGGTTATTTGTGCTAATTTTGTGAGAACATATAAACCTTTGTCTGCAGTACAAATGCTGAGTCCTACCGACTGCGCCAAACATTTTTGTTTTTATTATGAAAGACATTAAAAATAGCTAATAATGAACCGGTTATAGATACATAGAGGTAAACTCTTTATTGTTACACCACAAAAACTGAATTACAATTCATATTACAGCTAATCTTATTGGTGGAAAATAGGAGACCTTATCGCTTTAAACGATTATTCCAGGCAGCTAGCCTTTGGGCGGATGGGTGGAAAGGATAAATAATATAACAATTAGCTATTTTATCGCTAAAAGGCGATATCTTCCAGCCGACCTTGCCGGGGGAGGTACGGTAGATCACATAATATTACTCATCTCTACTGCTGGACATTGGCGTTCCCCATTAGAGGGGGTTTGCCAATACTCGCCACGCTTGGCAGTAACCCTTAGACGGCTCTTACAGCAATAACAGGTAATATATCACTCATAACCCCATAATCATTACAGGTACCCGGGAGTTACTAACAAAGCCGGGACAATCTAAGGACGATATCGGTCTATTGCGGACGATGATAGCGGGCGCAGTCGGCGGTATCGTACTCTGGACCGTTATATTCCCTACTGACGTCATCAAGTCCAGAGTACAGATCTCCAACAAGAGCCAGAAGTTCATGCAAGTTGGCTACGACATCGTGAAGAAGGAAGGTTCGTTAGAGGTTTTTCAATGTGCCTATCTAATACTCTCTGTGCCGTGCGTTTCACCTAAAAAGTTTAGTAGGTGTTAGGGCAAATGCATAAAGGGTTGTGAGTAAATTGGTTGAAATATGGCGACTCGGAGCTTTATAAATCAATAGAATTATATGAAAATACAATTCTATTGTAACGAGAACTCATGACTGATGGGGCTGTAAAGTTATCGAATGGAAGTGCAGCGTAGGACATCCACAAGGTGGACAGACGATCTGATGAAGACATAAGGAACACGCTGGTTTTTTTTTTTTTTTTTATGTTAGTGAATGGTAAGACGAGCAAATCAGGTGCCTGATGGTAAGCATCATGAATGCCCATATCAGACACAGTGCCACCCAGTGTTTTAAAATTCTAAATTTTCTGCGCGGCACTGCACTGCGCCTGTCACCCTGAGATATGAGTTGTTGAATCTCATCTAGCCCAGTAATTTCGCTGGTAACATTGCCCTTCATACCGGAACACAGTAATGTTTGCACATTACTGCTTGGCGGATGAATAACTGGCAAAGGTGTGGTACTTCCCCAGGCGGCCCCCTGCAAAAGAGGCCTACCACTACAAACTACTGCTGGATGCAGTCGGATACTTACAACCGGACTAGATGGAAATCTATATGGGGAGGATGGGGAGGCCTATGTTCAGCAGTGGACGTCCCATGACGGAGATGATGATGATGATGATAAGGGATACACTGAAATATTTTAGAATAGGCCAGTAAGAATGGCTTTGGATTTAATGTGGATTCAATTCATATGTCGTTATTGGTTTTTACAAATTGGCAGCAATTTAAAATGTGTCTGTCGAGCGTCAAAATGAATCATTTTCTTTAGTCAAATGCATTTTGCCCAGAGTTCCGATTTCAAAATTTATATTTTCCTTTTTTTATCGGCTACTTTTCATACTATTCTAAAACTCTTTCAGTGTTACCCACGTAAAATAAACTCGTTTTTCAGGTGTATTGGCGCTGTATAATGGTTTAAAGCCCACTTTGGTCAGAACAGTCCCTGCAACCGCCGTTCTCTTCGTTGTCTACGAATACTCTAAGAAATTCATGCACCAATCTTTCGGCGACTAGCGAATGCATACACGCGAATATACTGCCACGTTAAATTAGAACGCTTTCACATATACGGCGACGCGGCGTAATGTCTACTGTTACAGCTCGCGCGAAACTATTACCTATGTGAAGTTTGTCGTTTTGGCTGCGCAATGCGAATATTATAGGTGTCGTGCGTACTGCGCAGCCAACATGGCGGATACGTCATTAAGTTTTGTGCGAACTGTATCTTGTCAGCACAGTTAGGTAACACTATGCAAATAATTCTGAGCGTTAAGATATAACGCCACCTTTTAGCAATTTGACACAATAATTTTCAACCAAATCGATGTGTCGTACCTTGTTTCCTATACTGGATACTTTACGAAATGTCCATCGGCATGGATTTATGCGGCGCACCGCCGTACATGCAAAAGAACTTGTCCTACTTCTGAGACTTGATCGAGAGAAAATTAAGCATTCAATAAATATTCCAAAGATAGATCAGCAAAGTTGCATTTAAGTTTTTGTTAGAAAGTTGTTATATTATTAATAATAATCTAGTTAGTATAAATATTACTTGCATATCAAATGCCCAGACGCAGGCGTCTACTGTTTATAGAAATTTCATTGACGATAATAATAAATATTTGCATTTATAGTAAGGCTGAGTTACACCAGTAACAACTTTAACAGTAACCGAGGTTTAAACCGGTGGTGAAATATTTGGTAATACCAATATTACGTGTGGCGCCTTATTACAACTGCAGCTGCTGCCTTTTAACGGTTGCTTATAACTAAAGCATCTGTTAAAATTACGCCTGGTGCAACTCTGCATAAGTATTTATTATTATATCATTTAATTTGACTTGAGAATAACCTTATCAGCTATTGATAAACGTTGTAATTAACTAAACTTACGTATGCCACAAGTAACTACACATGTGATAATTTATTATATTATTAAGACTAGTGAAATAATATGTCTTCAAACGTTGCTATTTTAGGAAATAGTGATAATGTTTGTTGGAAATGTCTCATGGGAAAATAGATATTTTTATAACTGAAAGCCATAGTTTTATTCATAATTGACCCACAGACAACTCAAACTATTAAAAGACGCTATAGGAGAAGGGTTGCTTTCGCCAAGGTTATGCAGTGACACTGACAACAGCTCCCCTTTCCTTTCGTTTCTCATTCGATTCAATCTTTGCACGTCATGTTTGAAGTACTTTACATTAAGAATAATTCGTCCCGTTAATAATTTTCAAAACTTCACACTTCTGGAAAATTAAGAACTACGAGTAGTCATCGACTTCACATCTCCTGCATCACGCCACGTATAGTCATGCCCCCATTCATTTGTCTTTAGGGTGAGTTGTCTGTGTAAGTATCTAAATTATACTAACTTAGGCTAGTTAGGTTTTAAAGTATATTTACTGATTTTTACTTGTGTTTAGTATTATCATTGAGTGTGAATCGCTAAAGGTCAGGAGAGATAAACTTTGAGTCAGCTATCTTATCTTACCTATATAATAAGTAGTAGTTCGTAAATAATAATATTATGTAGTAAGTAGTTACATTTCATCTTCAACTTCATAACATTTCATAAAATTTTTGTAGTTTTTATACAATATGCATACTTTGATAGATAGTTTTATTATATGTTCTAAGGAATAGATAAGGAATAATTAGTATACCTACTATACATTAAGTGTGACGATGTGTATTTCAAGACTGCCATAGATTACACACCTTTATAAGTAGGCACTGAAAAAGACTGCACGATCTCTGCTTTTGTAGTATACGCAAGAGTTATAAAACATAGAACACAAAGAACTTATAAAAACCTATAGAGATTAGATGCAGATAATTAAATTCTTTTTGCTTATAAAGAAGACTAAAAGATCTGACTTCTGACCTAAGCGTGTCACCAAAACAGTGTCACTCAAACCAACTAAAAAATCTCATAACCAAACAAACAATAACATAATATAGCCCTTCAGCAAACATTGTTACTAAAACGCATGTCGTCAGACGAATATCAAGTACAGAACGTGTACAGATACGCCAGGAAATCTTACAAGAAGAACTTGAGAAGGGAAGAGCATGAAAACGGAGGCTTCAGTCCTCACGAAGACAATGTGGTCAGCGACCACTCTCCGAGGAGCGATAGAGTTGCGATGGAGACGCCTGGTTGCAGCTGTGACGATCACGAAGGGGACGTAGCGAGCATTCTACATAAGAAGTGTCCCGTGATCACATTAGCTAAGCAGCAACTACAGCGGCTCCTGGACGACACGGACAATATACTCTGTGATAATACTAGATGTTGTAGGTAACTAATGTCTTCACAGTCATTTCTATAAAGTAAAACTCTAGCAAACGACTTGTAGATTACAGACGAGCCTCCTTTAAGCTATTGGCACTTTATATTACATTAGCGTTGTAAATAATTCTGGTCTTGCGTCGTACCTATCCACAAACTGGCCTAAGAGCACCAGTACCACGGTAATGATATCTACTTTACCGTACTAGTACCTAGCAGCACAGAATAAATAATAGTACTACGATATGGCAGTCCTTTATTAGGTCAAGTGTAGGTAACTCAGCTGCAGTGCCGTAAATAGTCTTTTCTGCACCCTATGCGAGCTTCTATACATGCGCCCTTGTTTTTTTTTTTTTAATATTATAGGGATACCCTAACAAGAGCAATGCTATATATGAAGTAAAGTAGGCCTATGCATAGGACATTTCATCTTCATCCGCAGCCCACTACATCCCACTGCTGGGCTGGGCTGGGCTTCATATCATGCCACTTAACCCTGTCCTGTGCAAGCTGCGTCCGATGCGACATTTAGGAGAACTAAATAAAAAAGTTTTCCTAATTAGTTATTTCACGTTGAGACCTCTGAAAACAAGTTGGTAGGTATATCTCTTTAACAGGTACCTATCTATTTTTTTATTTTCAGGTCTATGTACGATTTCCTGTTGTTATGTCGAGAAGTATTACTCAAACAAAAGTGCCTGTGTTCATTATTTTTAATATTAACAGTGGTGTTTTTGCTCGGTCTTTTATTTGGGGCCGCGTCGTGTGGATCATATCTTGGTAATTTTAACAGTCCGTTACTGACATGCTTAGACAATCTTTTCCTCCCGGAGACGCATGCAAGTCCTGATAAATATCGTGGTATTGTATAAAAGTGTCATTCAATTTTAAAATATTGTTTTATTTACTTTTTTAATATAACATAGCATCACACCTCGGAATCCCCCGAATCCGAACCGAATCGACTGAATCGGGGAATACCCGAATGGTTAGACAGATGTACCCATTCCTATAGAAGGTACACCCACACTTCGCTAGTTATAATAGGTATTATATAAGTCCTGTCAAGTCCCGTGTAATAGCGGGTAGTAATAACTTTTATATATCGCTAGTAGTAAGTTAGTCACTATAGAATATTACTATACCTTCTCTTTATTATCACCAAAGAATCAAGAAGAAAGAACATTTTAAATATAAACTAAATAATATAATTTGTAAAATGAAATCGGGCGCCTACCGTACATGAATAGCAATATGCTTGTTGACTCTATTATTTTCCTTTCGGCAAGGCAGTAAGGATGTATGGCACAGAGTACTTTTTATATATGGATGTATAGCTACAGAATAAATAAAAGTACTAGAGTAAGCACAGGCTTCGGAAAAACCGATCGTCGTCGTGACTCGTGACAAAGTTACTGGGAGTGTAATTGGTTTACCTACTCCCAACGGCCCCCACTAAAACTGGCGCCAGTGGAGGACATTTGGACAAAGTATTAACACGGTCGCCGTGGAGTTACCGCTTGTATATGTATTCTGTGAGTTACCGGCTTTAAGCGCCCTCTACCCGTGGTTGTCGTAAGAGCCGGCAAGCCCGTCGCACACGTAGCTATAATATAGGTTTATATATTAATATACCGAACTATAATATATATTATAGCAAACTACCCACACACGGAGGCGATGCTGTAATATTTATTTAGCCTTCATTCAATTAATTAGGGTATTGTGTTCTGTGCCATTAATGGTCGGCCTAGTGTTTGGACGTGTTTTGTATTAGAGGGTGTTCCGATTACTAATTAAGTAATTATGAATTCAACAAGTACATTGTTAATGGATTTAATTGACAGTTCTTCAGAGGACGATTCCACTGCTGCTTTGGATAATATGTTATGTTTAAAAATATGTCGAAATATACCTTGCTATACCATAATATTAATATGCAATAATATAAATTACGGTGTATGTTGGTATATGTTGGTGACGTCACAGAAATATATATTATATCTGTGTGTGCGGTCAGTCGAATATTTGTATAGAAAATATATCGTAATATGCCTTGCTATAATTTATATTAATATATATTATAGCTACGTGTGTGACGGGCTTAACCCTTAAGCCCGTCACACCGTTCTATGACGTCACCAACATATACCGTAATATATATTATTGCATATAGCTACGTGTGTGACGGGCTTAACCCTTAAGCCCGTCACACCGTTCTATGACGTCACCAACATATACCGTAATATATATTATTGCATAATAATATAAACTACGGTATCAATGAAATGAAGGCTAAAATATATATTATAGCATCTTCTGCGTGTGTGGTAGCTTGCTATAATATAATATATTATAGGTCGGTATATTAATATAGCTACGTGTGTGACGGGCTTTAACAGATCTAGAGGACGGGCAGCAGCGTCCTTTGCAAAAAACCATCGAACTGGGCTCGACAACACGTCCGCCAAGCGTATCGAGTATAACCCCCTTTATGTTCAGTACTGTATTACCAAAGGCTGAGATAGGTAGCTATTAGCTATGTATTTATGATATGTGATAAACCACTGACTGCTTCTAAGCAGTGGCGTAGCGTGCCTTGTCGGGGCCCCGTATAAAAATTTTTTTGGAGGCCCTTATATGGAGGTAAAGATTTTTCACAAAAGAAAAAAAATATTGTGAAAAGAAATATTTATTTATTACATAATTTACCCATTTTACAAATAAAAATAGAATTTTAAATATTCACTCTCCTTGCCTTTTTTTCGGCAAACTGATTTATTAAATCATTTATGGCTGATGATGATTTTAGTTTTTCTAAAGTTTCTGCCTCTATGGACAATAGTGAGATGTCTGATAGCCGTTCTTGTCCCATCGAAGTTCTTAAGTAATTTTTTATTAGTTTTACGCGGGAAAAAAAGGAATTGCTTTATAGAATTTTGTCATTTGTAAAATAAAATAAATTAGAAAGTTTTTATTCTTTTTCCTTACACACTTTGGGGGCCCCCGTGGCCCGGGGGCCCCGTATAATTGATACGGCAAATACGGCGGTAGCTACGCCCCTGCTTCTAAGTTTGATAGGAGTTTATTGTACATAGGTGTGTTTAATATCTAGCTACCTACAGTAAGTTTTTGCTGATAAACGTACCAATCTAAATCAAATAGGTTGTAGGTATGTTGGATTCAAACAAAGAAAGCACCCAAATGGTGGTATGGACAATAAATATACATATATGCCTTGTTTCCGCGAACGGTAGAACACACGTTGTACACACAAGATCTAGTCCCATAGCAGGTAGGTACCAACAGAAATACCAACTACCTAATAAATATGCAAATTAAGCCTCGATTGATTTGGTACTTACACTAGTGGATATAGGCAATTTAAAACAATGAACATTATGCTAGAATATTGTTTTTGAAAGACTAAAATTTTATTTTATAAAGATTTTATGCTAAAATCTCTTGAGTGTAAAAGGTAGGGTGCAGTGAAGAGGAAACGAATGCACAAGGTTATTTAGGCAGGGTGCATCCTTAAGATCGAGCCATTGCTATCAACCAGGCACAAATTCAGACTCAAGACTGATATTCAGAAAATTCTTAATGTAAAATCCAATAATATAGGGTATGCTACTGTTAAGTAGCATGTGTGACCACTACCTTGATGGGTATTATATCATGTTAAAATACAGTACATTAATGGCTTAAATGGCTTTAATTTTGGATAATAAATTACAACAGAAACAGTGTTAATGAGACATTTATTATAATAATAAATACAATAACTGTTTTATGGTATGGGGATGTCCCCACTAAGGACCTCTGGGAATGGCTAAGAATAAATAAACAACTGCTGCAAACATTAATGTCCTATTTTATGTTATTGTATGCTTAGTAATAACAGAAACTTAGATAATGTATTATTTACTTTCAAAAATTGCTCTCATCAATCAAGATTTATTTCTGTAAAATTTACAATTGGATATACAAATGGACACATTTCTAAACTTGCATCAATTTATACTGCGGTAAGGCAAAACAAGTTGCAAATTTTAATAAGATGTTACATGTGAGGAGGCCTACTCACACAAATAAATTAGAACTCATTGCATTTAAAGATTATTCAAATATATCATAATGTATTAGGTACATAGGTAGTAGAGTAAATATCCATACTGTTTTAAGTTACATATGGATTTAGGTGTGAGATAAACACATTCTTCAAGTGATAAAGCTTTTCAAGCAAAAACAAAAAGCTTAGCAAGTAATTATGCAGGACAGGACTATGGTGTCTTATTACTTTTTTAAAAAGAAAAATTCAGATTTCCAATAACACTCAAAAATCCACATTATTAATTAACCTATCATGAGTAAAATTTATATTCCGATCTCCTTTTTTGCCACAAGTAATTTGAAAAACCAATACCCATACAAATAATTTACTATTAGTAGGTAATAATGTGATTAATACTTTTTATGAAGCCTTTTGCTCACTTTAATATATTAATATGCAATGAAAAAACATTTCAGTTACATAAGACAGCTTTGAGAAAAAAGATGTTTATGTTATGGCCTCCTCAAATGAGTGTCCAAATTTCATTACTGAGACAAATACTAAATAATTAAATTCAAATTACTTCTCCTCACACCACTCATTTTCCTTACGAACTTGATCTTCCTCAGCTGCTGTAAAGTCATTCTTGATGTTAAATGTCTTACGAATCTCTTCGGGTGTTTTACCTTTAATCATATTAGCAACAGTCTTGCATGTGACGTCCAACAAACCCTTGATATCTAGATAGTTAGCAGCTAATATCAGTTCGAATAATGTCCCCTGGTCCACTTTTAAAAAATCAGCATCCCAGGATGAGATGTCATCAGTCCTCTTTTCTTTATTTTCATCGTCTTCTGGTAGAGGCGGGTCGTCCTTATGATATGTGGCCCACTGGATGACCTTCTTGAGAATAGCTGAGTTAACGTTCGGCAGCGGCACAACTTCTTCCTCGTCATCTTCCATGCCCAAATCTTCCAACATGGTTTTAATCGTTACTGAGCATTTAGCTATTTCTACATCAACCACGAACACCTCGTTGTCCGAAGACTGCAACTTAATGTTCGGCATCTAGAATAGAAAGTACCTGCTGTTTATAAACACGTTTACGGGACAGTAGCATAGCATACAAAAATAATCAAGTCGCCATCTTACATACAAAAATAGTTTCAGGACAGGCAGTGACTAGATAACCTTACCTTGACAAGCTGCTAATTTACGTCCGTTTAACCGTAAATATAATATCTTATAAATATCCACAACTTGCAATAAAATTTCACAACGCTTTTATTACTAAAACTGCAATTTCACAGGAATACGAATGAATGAATATGATTGATGAAGATGACAGATGGATGAGTGAATGAAGAAATATGTCAAATGTCAATGTCAGGTATTAGTCTTTTTTTTTTATTTCCTGAGCAAGAGAATTATGCACCACGAGTGACTGTTATGTTCCTTTTTTTCTGTGAATGTTTTATCAATGTCATGTTAGTATTTCCGTCTAGCCGAAATCACTTTTGGTTAGCCGCCCGGGGCCATGGCCCCCACGACACCCACCACGCTACGCCACTTACTATTGGGAAAACTTCTAATAGATACCTATGTACTATATAGCACTGACCGACCTAGGAATCGAACAGAGGTCCTCATACTCAGCAGCAGCGCTCGCGACCACTAGCCCAAAGAAATAGTCAAAGAACGAAAAAGGGTCAAAGTTTTATCCCTATAATACAATTATTATTATTATTATATGCTCAATGATCTTTATCTTAAAGCCCGTCACACACGTAGCTATAATATATATTAATATAAATCATAGCAAGGCATATTACGATATATTTTCTATACAAATATTTGACTGACCGCACACGCAGCTATAATATATATTTCTATGACGTCACCAACATATCGCACTCTTAATAAAATACTGACCGAACTCAAAATTTGACCAAAATGAGTTATAGTGAAATATCGACTTAAAAAAGCGAGTACTATAACCTACTTTATTAAAAACACCCCTATTACTTAAAAAATAAGATATAAAATTAGAAAAGTCTATATTTTCCTTCCGCCGTGCACCTACTACCTCCATCGAATAGTGACTGATTCATTGTTTCGTCCTCGGCTGCAGGTAGTGGTTGTGTACAACGCTGACCGATTTCGAGATATGTCGTTGTTTCGTAAAAAAATAAGGTTAGATTATTGAACTTCGTTAAAGCAATAACGTCTAATTTTGTGTTAAGTCCATATTTTAGGAAGTATTTAGTTGATCTGTTGACTCATTTTGTAATAAACAGCGAAAAGTGACTCATTTGTTAATAAGTCCCTTAATTTTTTATTTAAATAATGAAATAATAACCTAATTTCAAAATGGTCAGTGCTTAATTAGATGTGTTAAGTAAAACATAGACCTATTTTCAGTTAGTTCAATAATGACATTTATTTTTTTGCAATATAATGACTCAACTTCAAAGGGCTAAATAAAAACATATTTTTCTAATATAAATAATTAAAAATTTAATAATATAATGATTGCGTCTGAAAGTTCATACATTTAAGATGATGTAAACGTATTTAGTTATTTCTGACGACTTTTATTTTTTATTCTACAGGAGTTTAAAGAACATGCTGTTTTTACCAAAAACGTTTTATGTCCATTGCCAAAAATTAGTAATTTTGAATTCGGTCAGTATTTTATTAAGAGAGCGATATACCGTAATATATAATATTATTGCATATTAATATAAACTACAGTATCAATGAAATGAAGGCTAAAATATATATTATAGCATCGTCTCCGTGTGTAATAGCTTGCTATAATATATATTATAGGACGGTATATTAATATATATTATAGCTACGTGTGTGACGGGCTTAAACCTTGTAAAAAATAGCTTGATATCTGACAGCTGAACAAAAATCAATTATTTGGCCCTAAGTTTATCATTTGAATTAGGTATAAATTATTGATTTGTGTTCAGCTGTCACGTATCCAGCTAAATTTTACAAATTATAGTAAGATCAAATCTACTCTGCATATAACTAATGCTGACCAAGAGAAGAGCGAAGCTTAGTTCAGATATGACAAACTGTGCAAGAAATAACAACAAAATTATATCTTAAATACCTTATTTATTTGATTAACATAAAACAAAATTGTACAATAACTCAATAAACATTGTAGTAGCTCTAAAAATAATAATATAATTGAGGCAACTTTACGCTCTAATCACAATCGTATCGTGCATACTATACATAACAAGTACACGGTAGGTATAACGCGATGCGTAAAATCTCACAATTATTATAAAATAATAGTTAATTCTTCTATTCCACAAGCACTCAGTCAAAGAGAATAATAATGAAATTACTTTTTCTATTTCTATTATATAGGAAAAGCAGACAACTCCTAACGCCTAACATGTGAGTTTTGGGTATCATTATTATTATTGATGATATATGTTATAAAATGGTGTTGTAATACTTAAAGGTGCATCTCCCCGTCAACCTGCAATTCGCGAAAAAATTCTACTTCTGAAATTTTGAACCATATTTCGTCGTCAAAGCACTCGCGCCGCGAGGCCGTGCCCGTCTTGTGAATTTAACCTGTCACAATGTGACTCGTTGGGAACCCACCAACTTCGCTAGTAATTTGTTCATAATTCGTAATTTTTTGTCGTAAATCAAAAATTTTTGCACTATGTTATGGATTTTTTAAAGCCCTATAAATCTGCAAACTCAACTAAAATCTTTACGGATCCTCATTAGACATAATTTCTAAAAGTGTATGTTTTGATAATATTAATATTATTAGTCATACAGCACTTTAAAATACAACTATAATTTATTTAATATACAAGTATTAACCTGCAAAAGAAAGAATTACGAAATGCGCAAAAAAAAAAAACCTACTTCTGAACCATTTTTCTTCTAAAAGTTATCCAGTTTGATCGGTAGATGCACCCCCTTAAGTATAACACTTTTTTTAACATCTTGTCAAAGTAGTAAGTAATAAGTAGGTACTATATTAATTAATTTAAATCTCAACTAAAATAATTTCATCAAAATAATACAGGCGCTTTCACACGTACGACCGCGAGCCGGTTTTGACCGCTGTTTCCTGTTAAGCCACACACAGAGTTATGTGCCTACGCCTAATTTGAGTTTGTTTGGATTTTTCCACCGCATCGCCGCGCTGTACGTGTGAAATAGGCTTATACACATAATATAACTAAATGGCATAGTATACTCATGTTTTATTTCTCTTTTTTAACTAGGTCTGTGTAGAATGATCTCAAACATATAATTAAAATGAATAGGTACAATAACAACATTTTCAGTAACCAGAGGTAGGTACATGGTACCAAGGTTACCTGGTGCATTATAATAAATTGTTGCTTAGAATTTGTAGAAAAGTTTTGTTTTGTAAATATGTCCAAAATTATACAAGTTCATATATTTTTTAATAATTAGTCATAGTGATTACAAAGTTCACCTGTGTGTTAAATATCATTATATAGGGCTTTTCGTAATCAGTCGACATCTCTAATAAGATCATTGTACTTACTCATAATTTTGAAAAACTTTTACTCTGGAGTCAAGAAGAGAAAAGGTTAACTTGTTGACTTTAGCAAAATCCATTATGGCCGAATAGCAAAGCTGTTCAAAATTATAAATTACTAGATGTGCCCCGCGGTTTCACCCGCGTAGACATCCATTCCCGTGGGAATATCGGAAAAAGTACCCCATGTGTTATTCCAGGGTCTAAGCTATATACCAAATTTCAGCTCAATCGGTTCAGTAGTTTAGGCGTGAGAGTAACAAACATCCATCCATCCATCCTACCAAACTTTCACATTCACATTTATGAGTAGGAAAATGTCAACTACTTGCAATTTTCAATTTACCCTGTTACAACGTATATACGTGTTACAAAAAAGTGTAGTTACACTTAAGGGGGTGCATCTACTCATCAACCAAAACAACTTGCAAAAGAAAGAATTACGAAATTCGCAAAGAAAAACTTAGACTTCCCATACAAAGCCGATCAGCTGATCCATTTTGTATGGGGAGCCGGTAAGTTGTTCAGTGCGATGGATAGATACACCCTCTTAGTATTACTACAACTTTTTAAACGCATTGTATAATATTATTCTGTATGTGTAAGTCACTGAGCTCCTCAAAACATTCCATGTCGTCTAATAATTGCAACCAGAGACTAGAACATCTGAGCATAATAATATCTCGCCTTGTAAAGCGTAAAGCCAGCCATACACGCTTTAGGCATGACAGGTATGCATGAACACTCAAAACACTCACGCGTAACCTAGCGTGCATGTGAGAAATCCCCTGTACGGGTGTGGAAATCCGAGCAGAATGAACGTTTTGCCTGTTCATGCACTGTCCCAGATCTAGGGAGCAAACCGGGGCACCGCCCCGGGCGGCAGCTTCAGGGGGCGCAAAAACGTAATATAATATGAATAAAAATAAAAAAACTTGCTTCACAAAGCGCTTAGAATACGTAAGCCTGGTTGGCTCACCGTTGACTACTGAGAAAAAGGCGTCAAACAGGCCCTCACCGAATATTTTTTAAAGTAATTTATCCCAAACGCTGAAAAGATTAGCGCCACTATAAAGTTCCTGCCCCGATTTGAAAAAAATGCGTAACCTAGCGTGTACAGCTAGCTTAACATTATACCATATAATAATAATACCTAAAATATACATTAAGAACAAAAGTGTACGAGATGCGTAATAATTAATTAGCCTGGAGTTACACTTATTGGAGCGGAATCATAGCCACGCGCTTATTTTGTAATAATTCGTTAATAAGTAGTACAGGGTTACTGGTACTTAGTTTACATCCCCCTAAGCAGTAATTGTATACAACTTTCACAGCAATTCTGAAATTATGGCATACTGTTCCAAATATTCTGCTGTGAATCAATAAACTTTTTCAGAGTTAAGTAACTTCATAATAAATATTGTGGAAAATGCTGAGAACAATCTGAATCATTACCATTACCTTAAATACTTAAATCCAACCGACTTATTCCTCATACTAACGTATTACAATCAGCATATTTCCAACATACAATGATGTTATTCACTATAAAATATAACCAAAATTTATTTAACTAGTCCAAAATAATTATATTTTGGACTGGTTAAATTTTGGTAATATTTGAAAATACCTAGGTATATTTTGGATTATTATAATATTTGAGTCCAAAGTAAGTACTTATATTTTGGCTTAAAATATAATTAGGAACTTGGACAAGTGTCTCATTTTGAATAACATGATTGTATGTTGGAAACATGTGTTCTGATTTTGAATAATTTAAGTATAACGTTTGTATGGGGAACTCGTCTCTCGCCGGCGTTTTAAGAGTATCTCAACTGTCAACTGATCAGTAACACTGTATAAGTTTCACACCCCAAATGAATACTGATAAAATTAACTAATAAAACCAATATTTCGGGATATTTATTATGGCATAAAGCATTGTACATCTAGATTTTAGTTAGATAAGCATTACAATAATTACAGATATAATAAAGGGGGCCTGTTACAGATAATTAGTGTGTTGTTATGTGTTATATGTCTGGTGAAAAATAATACACTGAACTAAATATAATAATTATCTCAGAACATGGCAGTGATCATCAGCATTACAGATTGTATTTCAATTTGGTAACATTTGAAAAGCGATTTTCTGTAAAAATCCTAATAATTTGACTACGTAATAGTGTGATCTTTACAGAAAATTTATATGAAATACAAAAAATTAAATACTATAAAATAAGAAGCTTGTATAGCACATAAGACCTACACACAGGAACTTCGTAAATAAATTAAAATAAGTACATAATTTTATACATATAAATCACAACATATCACAATATATTTTTCATATATAAATCTATGTATACCTGTTAATTTATTACAAGTTCCTAATACTGACATACATGTTATCCTACAAAGTACCATTATAATAAGGCAACAGTGGTGGTAACTAGGTAGTATAATATTGAAACAAAAATCATACAACTTGACTTAGGTACCTACTTACTTACAGATTTCGTTGAAATTCACCTAAGAGTTGAATCCAGTAAGCTGGAACAAGCTTATATGTAACAAATTACTTTGTTAACTTTACCTTTTTACTAGGATCGGACAATGTTGTCACAGATCTAATTGAATTAGGCCCATTTGGAAGAAAAGGTAAAATAATAATCATAACCGCACTCATCGATAGCAACGACGCACAGCGGCGTCGACGCGAAAGAAAAGTTATGACATGTCGTACCAATCTTTCACCATTGAAATTGGGTTTCGTTGCAGACACAGGTCTGTGTACAAGACCGTGATTTAATAATAAAGCCAGCCATACACGCTAGGTGACATGACAGGTTTGCATGCACAATCAGACTGTAAATTAACCTAACGTATATGTGAGACATCTAGGTCTGTTTTCTAGGCAGCTCGTGCATGCCTGTCGGATATAACTGTACAGTCAAAGCTGTCATGCATAAAGTAGCGTGTATGGCTTAAACAGGGCCTATAAAAACGCAGTATTACCTAGGACTTAACGGCGAAGTCTCAGGCGAATCTATCGTCCTGAGACATCAGTTATTACAACTTTAAATTAACAATTTTTAGTTCTGATCAAAGTATTACATTAATTTGGAAGACATTGATTTTTCATTCATAAATCTGTAACGGAAAAATTAATCCACACCACATTAAACCACAAACAATCGAGTGTAAAATGTTTCCCTATCTCTTCATATCTGTGTATTTTCATTTTTTATGGATGATGTTTAACCTTAAATAAAAATATTGCTCTAACATAACATAATATTATAGCTCTTACTATAACTGGTCCATGCACAAACGTTTCACCTAGATTCCTTGACCACTTTCAACAGGAACCATGAAAATAAATTGAGCTAATAAAGCCTTTCTTTTAAATTAACTATACAAATTGCATCCATAATTATGCAAATATCAAAATGTTGTCTTAAATTCGTTTTTTTTTGTAAAATAGACTACTCAAAATAAAACTATTAGGGCGGAAGCAGTTTAAGTTAACAATTGATTACATACTTAATTTTGAATATTATATACGTAATAACACGGTAGTTATAAATAAACTTAAAATTCATTATGGCCTCCAATTTTCTTTTGAGTAGTATATATTTTTTGTATTTATATATTTATATACTCATTGTTAAGTAGGCAGTAATTTTTTTCTAATTGTATTTAACCAGTTTATAATTTATAAAAAACTATATAATTTATAATAAACTAAAAAACTATATATTATATCAAAAATGTGAATCAACTTTCTAAAATTTCTACTGTTACTAAATGGCACAAGTCTTATAAAATTTCAAATCATGCAGCCCATTAAAATACATTTACATCTCTCATATTCGGTAAGTAGGTCCTTATTACCCCCAAATGGGGCTTGTAAGTGACCAATTAGCGCTCTAGGGTAATAATGTAGCTAGAAAAGCCCTAGGGCGGTAAGTAATTAAAAAAAAACTTCACTCTTTCAAAAAGTTTGCGTACATCTAACCATCATACTGGCAATAGACATCATGCATTGGCCTGAATGGCCAATGACAAAAGAGGTCGCTTCGCTATTCCTTGTCTTCGTATGAGTATAATAGTCATCAATTTTAAATATCGAACTACGAAGCTCAATTTCGTTCTTGAAAAAAATAATTTAAAAAAGAGATGAAAAAAGGCGGGAATAGAAAAATGTTTTATTCTTGTAATGCCGGTGTTTTTCTACTTACCTCACAATCGAGATGTAAAGCAGAGTAGTTAGCTCGGGTGTAAGCATCAATTGCACCCTCGAAGTATAGGCGCCCTCGCTGCGCTCGTGCGCCTAAATATCTCGGGCTGCAATTGATGCCTTACAGCCCTTGGCTACTAATCTACTATTATTGAGCCTAAAAGACTAAAGTAAAATGTATAGAAACATTTGCTCTTTCATTACACACTAAATCTTTGAAATGAACCGTACAAACGAAAATATTTTGCTAACTATTAAGAAAGCTAAACTATTAATAAAATGGCAATACAAGTTCAAATAAACTAAAATTCTACTACAATATTGTTATAGTTATAAAACTTAGGTGTTAAATAGTTATAGTATAACCTTACTATGAGAGATCACGTAAAATGAGCAATAGAAATATTTAAAACTTATTGCTATTGTAGCGGTATGACAATAACATAATAATATCTCTCAGATCTCTCTAAAACCATTTATATCTATAACAATTAAAAACAAAACTAGCTGAGAACAGCAGCTCAACGCTCAAAAATAATGCTAAGTAGATTGCAACTTTGTGGTCCACTTTTGTTCATTAAATTCATGCAAATAGCAGATCTCCTAATTGCAATACTGCTTTAGGCACTCTGACCTATAACCTATATTTACAACCTTATCAGAGAGACTATTTAATTGCTCACATTAGGTGGAACAAATGCAAATACATCACATTTTATACATAAAACCTATCATCGTTGCTGGACTCATTAACTTATTAAGTATCTAATATATTATATTACAAATGAGTATAGCTAAGAGAGCTGCAACCGTGGATGTATAAAATAGTATCTAAAGTAAAATCCATTAATCGACATAACAGTTGCCAATTGCAAACAAAAAGACTACGTCAAGATGGAAAAAAATAAGGTTTGCTCTCCGGATAGACTCTTGTCTGAGTCACTATCGAATTGCCATTGCTTAGCAATTTTGAACCTTGAGTACATCCAAACGGTGATAACGTAAGCAAGAGTCACGTGACCATTCGTAACTCCGAGTGCCATACCTGGCGGAGTACATTATTATTTATTATAGCTATAGCCATTTTGTGACACATACTTGTTTACAATTATATTTTGGTCTCGTTTTGAAGTTTTGACTTCACATAATCTCACCGACTCACAGGGGTCCGACTAAAATTTTTGGTTGACTTGAATGACTATATTAAACTGCTGTGCGTTACGCGCTGACATGTCTTGCGCACTGTCCTGCGGTTCTTCATCGCCACTGCTCATATTTTCATTCGAGTCCTATTGAACATACAAAGATAAATCAGCCTAGTTTTTAAACTACCTACTTATTATTCTGTGCCACTACCGGGCAAATGCCTCCCACCCCTCTCTTTCCATTCCGCTATGGTTAAACTTCAGCTATTGCACTTAATAAACCATACAAAACTGAGATTGATACAAGAATACAATTGTATTCTAATTAATCACTATAGATCACATCACTATATGTCATCAACCGGGCACACAATAGGCTCGCCCCAATGACCTCTATTATACAAATACGCTGGACTGGCTTTAACCCTAGAAAATGACAGCAATCTTTTGTACCGATTGGCTCGCCCCCATGGAACATATTCTAATATAACAACATGTTCTGTTGTATTTTTCTGTTCTATTGTAGTGGTAGGCCTCTTTAGCAGGCGCCGCCTGGGGAAGTACCACACCTTTGCCAGTTATTCATCCGCCAAACAATAATGTGCATACATTACTGTGTTCCGGTCTGAAGGGCAATTTTACCAGAAATTAATGGCCATGACGAGTTACAACCACTAATATCTCAGGGTGACAGGCGCAGTGCAGTGCCGCGCAGAACTTTAAAACACTGGGTGGCACTGTGTCTGATATGGGCAATCATGATGCTTACCATCCTGATTTGCTCGTCTTTTTACTCACTATCATAGAAAAAAACATGACTGACTAAGCGGTGGTACCAGTCTTATACACAGGTCTTGCAAAATCAGTACGTCGTACAGTGGGGGTACGTCGGCTTAATGGTTTCTTGGCTCTTAATGACTTTTCTTTTCAATTTACGGCCGCGAGAGGCATGACAGTGGATATGTTGTGCAACAAAGACAGAATAGCATTCTGTCTCTTTTTCTATCATAAGTGCAGTCGCTTGTCACTCAACCTGCGTGCAATACGATACTCATCGATAGCAATGACGTACAACGACATTGACGCGAAAGTAAAGATATGACATGATCATACTAATCTCTCACCACTGAAATTTTGCTTCGTAGCAAGACCTGTGTATAAGAACGTGATACCTATTTAGTGTTTCACCTCTCCCTAACCCTACGAGGAGAAAAGCGTGATGTTATGATATCAATACTACTCAATCATAATAATCAATATTGATATACTTACAATAACACTTATCCTTATTAATATGACATTAAACATACCGTAGTCTTGGTCCTCTTAGCGGGCGGTTGTACTAAGTCTGTACTGCGAGCCGCAGCGAGAGCTGCACTTAGCTCGCCCGCGGGTTGCGTTTGCGGCTTCGGTTGCGGCTGCAATTGCGGTTGCGGCGATTGCGGTAGCGGTTGCGGTGGCTCTTCAATCACCGGCTCACTTAAACTGTAAGAAACAAGTTATTAGTAAAAACATATATTAAAATGGTTTGCGGCAACAGAACTAAAGTGTACCAATAAAAGCGGTACTAGGTTTGAACAAACATAAAAATAAAATGAAACGAACAGGGTCAGGCTAAATAAAACAATATCTTTATTTCCGACTTCAGGATCCAAGAAATAATAGTACAAATTGAGAACAATATTTTTCCAGTGGTGACTTATTGATTGAACATCTTTAGTAGATGAAAAGAAAGGACAAAATAAATTTAATGTCAAGAGCATGTTCACACGAGTGTATTATTATAAATACAAAAGTTTGTGTGTTTGTAACCTCTCCAAAACTACAATTACCGATGAGGCTGAAAATTTGTACCTAACTTAGACCTAGCTTAGCCCTGTAATAGCGCACTTTTCAACGCGGATCTCAGCTAGTAGTTTTAACTGATAATTATGTATAAGAAGAGTATACACTGTTTTTGTTTGAATGTCCATTCAAGCTATTCAAACGATGTTGATGATGATCCCATCATCATCATCTCAGCCATTGAAACTGCCACGCTGACATAGGCCCCCACTACACTACGGGGGTTTTGTCAATACTCGTCCCACTTGGCGTTTGGCAGGGGCGTCGGTGAGCGCAGTTCGATGGTTCAACCCAGAGGATGTTGCTGCCCGTCCTCTGGATCCGGCAACCACGGGTATAAAGGGCGGTGTACTATTCAATAGCTACATATTATGTACACGAGTATACCTACACTTTCATTCGAATATTCGAATGGGTGGCCTGTAATGTCAAAGATTTGTAACAAAATTCAGTAAGTAAAAACCCATAATTATTTTTATAGTAGCAAGACGACGTGTGTCATATTATTATAGCCATATGTAAAATACTATATGTCCGCTACGTAGAGACCCAGTACGCGGCAAGATCTCAGCTTTCAATAGTCACATTTCATGATTTAATCACCTTATTGTTTAACAATCTTATCCTGACGACGCAGTTGGCCGTTGGTAACAGTGACTGTAGCGACATATGAACACTTTAGTCAAAACAAGTGTCTTGTTCTATACTTCATAAACATTTATAAATTTAACTAAGTGTTGCTAGTAAACCGGGAAATACAGAGTCGCACATACTCACAAAGGGTCCCGTAGATATTACGATACAACACTTCATTTTTTTATTGATTATAAAAACGAGTTCCTTGCATAGAGTCCGTGGGTTATGTTTATTACCTTCATATTTTATTTCTGAAAGTAATACACAAAACACACAATATACAAATTCTGAGAAAATTTGCATGTCTAAAATTATTTCTGCAAAACCATTGGCGCCCGTTGGATAAGGAACTCTTAAATTATTTAGGAATGATGCGACAATGTTGCGAAATTATATTATGTACAACAAAATCATGTACATGCATCAACATAACATATAATCAGGCCTTTTCTCGAAGAGATAGGCAGAGGCAGACACTTATTCAGCTCTGTTCAGCTTTTGTCCATAGAAAACCAAGATTTTGTATGAGATGCGTTCAGCTGAACGGACCCGAACGGAAGTGTGGTTCGTCCCTAAGTCCCATAGTAAATTTCGACAGAATGTTCTATGGGGCGACGCTATTGCCATCTGCCGGTACAGTTCCAGACTGACATTGAATAAATTCCTAATGGAATAAACCAAACGGTCCCCCGGCTTAGAATGGGGCCGCCTCATATCTTCGCGTGGGTGTCGTAGAAAGTGACTACGAGAACTAAAGGCTACCACCATATGCCAACAACAGCATTCTCAAGGAGGGTTGAGGTCATACAGGCGGCCGCGCTTAAAAATTCTAGTCAAACTAAAACAGCAGTATGCCAAGTGACCAATAATGAATGGCGACCGGACTAGGGCGTACCCCGCAGATGTGGGAAGACGGCATCCAAAAAAGACATGGATGAACTGTCTGAATGAGGATATGAGTGAAAGAGGATTGTGCGGAGATGACGGATGATAAGACTGGAGGCGGAAGAGGACGTGCTTTGCTGACCCCACCTAGTGTGGGATAAGGGCCTGATCTGGGGATCTAACCCGGGACCTCATGATCGGCAGTCGAGCCTGCGACCACTAAAGGCAGTCAAAACATAATTCCAAATTAAACGGTTAATTTAATAATTTATATGCAATATAATAACTTACGGTTTACCCTTGAAAGCGTGGATATAGAAAATTAATGTCAATTAATAAAGACATAAGGATAATTTTATCGTTAAAATAGGTAATATGAAAAATAAATTAATCACAATCCATTTCCGACTAACATATTAAGAGCAAAATAATGAATGTATGCAGGCCACTTAACCGGGTGGACTTTTTACATGACTGCAAAGGAGGGTTATGTTTTTTGAGAGTATGTATGTATTCTATGTAAGTATGTACCCACATCGCCACAAACATGTTACTTTACATACACCACATACATTTTAATTTATAGCAATTTTGAAAACTGAATGTGGTCATCTATGTTTGATGCTGACCGTACCAAAAAATAAATCGATTAACGACAGCCGGAACCGAAACGACATATTATGACGTGTCGAGTGTAGAAGTACTGTATAGTATCATCATCTCAGCCGTTGGAAGTGGAAGCTGGACATAGGCCTCCCTCATAAGGGGGGTTTTGCCAATACTCGCCACGATTGACAGGCGGGATGGCGAGCGCAGTTTGATGGTTTTTTTTACGTAGAAGACGCTACTGCCAGTCCTCTGGATCTGTTAACCCTTAGCCGGCTCTTACTGCAACCACGGGTGGAGAGGGTGAGATACTATTCTATAGCTGGTAACCCCATGTCCACTGTGTAGCTAACCTTATAGTAAATAGTAGTAATAGTAGGGCTCAGATTTGATGGTCACCCATCCACCAGTCAATATTGCTTCCATTATAATAATTATGTACTTACGTGGCGTTATTGCTGCTAGGGCCGGGCGTCCACTGGCTCTCGCTGGTGGTCTCGTCGTGGTCGACCACATAGTTGTCATTCACATCGTTCACATCTGCTGTTGGTCTATAAACAAAATGAAAAGACTTTAAAACGTGTAGGTACCTAAACCATTTCGACTTACTAGACTTCAGTCCATCAATCTAAAAGTACCGTTTGACAGATTATTTAATGATGGATAATTGTTCACCTTGGGATAAAATTCATAATTCCATGGTTTAATGGCGAAGATTATTGAAATTGCGTGAGCTAAGCCTGCAAAGATTTGAAAAGTTTGAAAAGAAGAAACGTATAACTTACTTCTTAGATTTATGGACTGTAATGTCATTTTTTTTTTAAATCAGACATACGAACATACAATATATAGTGATTATATCCTATCAATCCATCCCGACAAACCATAAGCAATGGCTGTTTGTTTTGCCCAAAGTGCGACCATGAATCACGACATTATTCACAAAGCATCTTTGATCATGACCTTCCCCAACAAAAGATGCATTGATCGACGTTTTTGGCAACAATTAACACTGATTACTGTAATATACAGAGGCGCTTTATCACATAGCTTAATCGAGTTATCTATTACTAACTGTGCTCCGCGGTTACACCCGCGCAGTCTTCATTCCCGTAGGAATATCGAGATCAAAAACAAGACAAACTATCCTGTTAGTTTTATTCTAGGGTCTAACTATTTACATACTGAAATTCATCCCAATCGGTTCGGTAGTTTTAGCGTGAAAACGGAACAAACATACACACAAAAAACAGCACTAGCGCTGTTTTTATTGTGCCATCTAGATGGCGCTGGAGTCGAATTAGAGCTCGCCAGCGTTTTGTTTACCTGTTACAAACATAACTTTTTTACATTTACAGCAAATAGACCTCCCATACAAAATGGATCATAGGCATAGGCAAATTTGTATGGGATTTAATATGGGAAATATGCAATTTTTTCTTTAGAAGTTGTTAAGGTTGACGGGTCACCTCCATAAGTATTACTACACCTATTTGTAACACGTTGTATAAGCATTCAGATACCCTATTAGACTTTTAATTTGAAGGCAATGGATATAAATTAATTGGGTCTATCTCTGAAGCCGTTTACAGCAGATGAGCTCTAAGAAAGCCCTCACTAAGTGCAAGGACTAAGGAATATTGTAACGTGTTCCCGAAGAGACTTCGACTACGTATGCATTCAGAGACCTTTTTGTACATTCAATCAGAAGGCAATGGATACAGGTCGCGTCACGGTTTAATAGCGCTGACCTTAAATGAGCAGCAATCGATTTTTACACCTGTTCGGACTTTTTAGACCAATACACCTGCGCAAAGCCCCCCCCCACTTTTGCCGAGCACTATTAAACCGTGACGCGAAGCTCTGAAATCGCCCACGCAGACAGCTCTAAGACAGCTCGCAATAAGGGTTATGTTGATGTTATGTTATGTTATTATTATGATAAAACACAAAGTATCTCACTCGTCATAGCGCACGTAGGCCGGTGGGTTGAAGACGCTAGCTTTTCGCGGACCCTCGGACTCCAGATACCGCAACGGAGTCATACCAGTCTTAATCAACGGGTAGCCTGCATCCGATGCTACGGAAATAAATAAACACCAATTATACACTATATTACACTTATTACTTATTATTACTACTTATTACTTATTATATTACACTAGACCTATTGGCATTAAAGTAATGGGCACGAAAAACTCGATTACATTCGCTTTCAGTCCATTCGTTTCGCCGGAGTTGCGATGCCACAAACATGAAACCGATCAGGCCACGCTTCTTTGGTAAGGGGTTAAAATTAAAAATCTACAAGTAAAAATCAGACCTTGAACACAATCTATCTATTAACTGTTAATTGTGACGATTCCAATAAGCTCAAAAGCTGTAATATAATTGACTATATGTATAATAATTGGCCCATCCTGATGCTGCAGCTGACTGAAGTTCAGTCACCACCCCAGACCACCATACAGACACAGAGATACGTCAAACTTATAACACCATTTGCTTTTTCAGGATTAAGAAGTTTGTCTATGTAAAATGCACATAAATTACATAAAACTACTTGGCCTATGTTACTTTCACTGTTTAAAATCGAAGGCAGCAATTTGTTCGCCTCCTCGCTCCATAGGTATAATTAGCCGGCCCCATCTGCCGGGAGAGCATCTAAACAGTCTTTGGCTTTTATTATACAGGGCGCCGTGGGATTACCGGCTATAGATTATTACTCCACCATCAGATCCAAAGGACGGGCAGCAGCGTCCTCTGCGAGAATTGGCAAAACCCCCCATGATGTAGGTATATGGGGGAGATCTATATGTCCAGCACTGGATTTCCAACGGCTGATGATGATGATACAGGGTTAGTGGTAATCAGTTAGCACCCTCTTAAACGGTCATTGTATAACTTGGGAGATATTACATAGAGTCATACATTAATAGGCCGTGGAGTTGAGTTACCGGCTTATGAATAGTGCTCAACCCTCTATACTCGTGGTTGCCGTAAGAGCCGGCTAGGGGTTAACAGATCCAGAGGACGGGCAGCAGCGTCCTCTGCAAAAACCCATCGGCATTGGCAATACCCCCCTTTATGGGGCAGGCCTATGTTCAGTAGTGGATCACCAACAGCTGAGATGATACAATAATAATAGTTAATAACAGGACTACTGAATGCAAAACCGTACCTGTAACTGATCAGTTATGAGTATGAGAACATACATACCTTCACCAGGTTGGAAGTGGTCCTCAGAGTTGGCCCTGTATGGTGGAGGTGATTCTGGAGCCGTGGGCGGCTGAGGGTAGCTGCTTCTTGTTATCACAGGCAGGATTGTATCACTTTGGATACCTGACAACAATAATACTTGGTTACTAGTACTTATAAGATTGAAAGCATCTTAAATAATAAATAAATTTACCCAGCTTCAAAAGAAATACGCAATAACTCATAATATAATAGATATATATTTAATTTTTATAAATTATAGATCTTGGGGGAGTATCGGGCGGTAAAGAGAGCGTACTTGGGACGCGTAACCGGGAAAACGCGTCGGTCGTCCTATGTATCGTTGGAAGGATGAGGTCAAAAAAGACCTGAAGGCGCTTCAAGCAGAATTGTGGCAAGCTATAACGCAGGTCGGACAGGAGTGGCGTCTTCTTGTGTCGGAGGCCAAGACTCATTTTGGGTCGCTGCGCCAGTCTAGTTGGTTTGAAACTATCATGGTAAGCATTAATATAACTAATTACTTAACTGCGTCGAAATATCGGGAAACTCGCAAAACGTCATGACAAATTTTCCAAGCAAAAGTTTTAATGCTTTTTTTTTATTTGAGGTTCACAAAACAATGGACGTTCTGCTGTTTTCAGATACTCGGGAACCTTATCACAGCCAGATTTACGGTTCTCGAGATTCTAGATAGTTCCTAACCTTTTATTTCCAGGGTAAATCACACTCACCATTAAACTTGCTTGATCTGGCCCTCCATAAATATGCGAAGAAAGCTGCAGCTATAACTATAAAGAGCACCAGGAAACATCCCACTACTATCCAAGTGATCATGGTGCCTTCGGATGAAACATCTTCCTCGGGAGTAGGGGGCACACACTTCAACTCGTTGATTCTGTCTTCTACCAACCTGAGAACAATGGATTTATATAATAAACTAGCTGTACCCCGCGGTTTCACCCGCAGTCTTCGTTCCCGTGGGAATATCGGGATAAAAAATTATTCCAGGGTCTAAATATCCATAACAAAAATTCAGCCCAATCGGTTCAGTAGTTTTGGCGAGAAAGAGTAAAAAACATCCATCCATCCTCCTAAACTTTCACATACTTTCACATACATAATACTAGCTGTGCCCCGCTCTTTCAGTTGCGTAATCTTCGTTCCCGTAGGAATATCTGGATAAAAGTACCCTATGCGTTAATCCTGGGTCTAAACAATTTTCATAACGAATTTCAGCCCAATCGGTACAGTAGCCTCATTGGCGTGAAAGAGTAAAAAACAACCATCCATCCTCACAAACTTTCGCATAATAGGTATATAATATAAGTAGGATTCAATTAAATAGGCTGCCAGCAGCGAACAACGTGACATCGGCCTTGTGCTATTTTATTTCGTTCATTATACATGATTTATATACAGGAATGTAATTGAAGGTGGTGTTAACGGAACCGTAGCCGGAGTTGGAGACGGAGGTGCAGGAGTATTATATTGAATTTGATTGGTTAATGGTTATTTGGAGCGCGAACTGCCCGTGCGACAAGCAAAACTTGTTTGTAACCGCTGTGCTTCGACTGCCGATATAACCTCCAGGTTAAAGGTATAGGAATCGAAGTCGAAGCTAGCATACGTTAACATTCTTAATTTATACATGAATGTGTACCATATTGTGTGGTATTAATATTGCATCATAACCGTGTTTCGGCTGTAACGTGAACTGGTCGCTGTAATACCAATAGTTATTATTCTTTGGTAATACTGTAGGAATAGGTAGGTACCTAAAGGATGTGGGTGTAGCACATTCGTTAAGGCATCACTGAAAAACTCAGACCTAACAGTTATCTACTGATGACTCAAGCAATTTAATAAGGAAATCAGTTCAGTATGAGATTAACTTGCAATAATGACAACTATTTAGACATACAATCTTTTTCCCGAAGGGATAGGCAGAGGTGTATCTACCCAGGACTCAGTCCCATTGTAGATACACACCCACGTTTCACCAGTATGTTATTGGTCCCATGTAATAGGGGCGAGCCTATTGTCATCTACCGGGCACAGTTCCAGGCTCCAGGCGGTCGTAGAGATAATTCCAAATGGAAAAATCCAATAACACCTTGTCTGACCTGGGTATCGAGCCTCATGATCGGCAGCCGAGCTCGCACCCACTACGCCACCGAGGCAGTCAATATTTAGGTTAAACCTATTACTACGTAGTTATTATTCTTTGCTTTTACGATAAAAAAGCTTATCTATAAACATAACATAGCATCACGCCTTTTTCCCAGTGGTACGCAGAGGTGTACCAAGGGCCCTGTCCCATAGTAGGTACCCAACACTTCGCAATTTATGTTTTTAGTCTTAGCAATAGGGGGCGAGCCTATTGCCATCTACCGGGCACAGTTTCAGATTGACCTGGGGATCGAACCCGGAACCTCATGATCGTCAGTAGAGCTTGCGGACCACTACCCCACCGAGGCAGTCGAGCTTTTATGTTAAAGTTTAATAAAATGAAGTCTAACCCTTTGAAACAAAACCCGCAATCTGCAACTGTTTTGATACAGGAGGATGCAGAACTCAAGGGCTCCCGCTTCAAGTCTTCACATCGGAGGCAATCTCTGCACTCAGATTGAGTGGTCTCACAGAACTGGCTCTCCTTGCACTCTCCATCCCATGTACAAGCCGACGACAACGCGCTTTGGAATAGCGTCATCGACAGCACTGTCGCTATTATGGCAAATATTGACCTGGAACAAGTGATACAATTGACGTTCAGAGTTAAAGAGCTTTCACACATTTCCTGTTGACTTAATGGAAAAATCCTCGGTCATGTCCGCTGTGTATGCGAATTATACAATACAATACAATACTCTTTATTGAGACCAAAATTTATACAGATTATACTTAAAAATAAAACAACACAACTTAATTCTAATTGGTCGACAATGGGCGGCCTTATCGCTTTAAGCGATCTCTTCCAGGAAACCAGCCTTTGGCTGAATTGTAAATTTTTACTAAACGCTTTTTAGCGTGTCCACTTTGGAATGTCATTAGTTCAGGTTACAGGTTCGATAAATTTCAATTGGAGGTGTCCACGTCTAAGAGGCCTATTACATTACTCTAAATTAAGGCCCCTAACCCCCAGTAAGGCAGAAAAATCCCATAGTCGTTAGTAAGGGCGCCCTTGTATTGTACCTAATAGGCCTTTAACCATGGTTTAACAGTGCTTCTTGCTCCGGTCCGGTGCAAGTGCCAAACCGTGACATGTAAAAACTTGACACTGTTAGCGGAAATATGAACCACTTCAAAAGCTGCTTAAATGGCCGTCAGATCAGACCAGATCATGTAATAAGATTTTTGGCCTAGGTAATACTTAATTTTAGCGTAATATAATACCTAAATTGTAGGTATTAATCAGATATTAGTAGTGGGTAATAAGTAATAAGTAACAGCTAGAGGGAAAATAATGATAGAACCTAAGTACATCCTTACAATATTTTCATTAAATTATTCAGCAAACCTGTCGATTAATTTTATCACTCTGATTTTATTTTAATACCTTGTATTTGCAAGTGTTCGTTCAGTAGATACCTACTACCTACCTAATCAAAGTAAAAGAGCAATATGACGTGAGCTTTTAGGTAGATATTCTATAATTAGGGCTGCAAAATAAGGACATTGCCCGCAGCCGCTCTGTGGCTATTGGCTATCTTTATGAACGCAAGCAGCAAGCACTACCTATGGATCTATAACTTACTAATATCTAGATAGGCACCTGCACTTCATAATATATTTCAAGTTACCAATGTCTTCTTTCGGAAACGTGTTTGAGCTTGTTTATTTTTTTATCGACACGACAAAGCGTTTGCAAAGGTTTTAAGGATAGGTACCTGTGGATTAAACAAGTATTGACAATACGTCTTTTGTTACTCTAATGATCTTCAACGAGAAATTATATGTACTTCCAGATGCAGAATAGCTAGCAAAATATTAAGTAGGTAATATTAATATAATGCAATGATAATTTTACTATTTATTATCCTCCTTGTAGTTTCAATAGCAGATGAGTGTGCGTTATTTCCACATTTTGTCCTGTTCTAGCCTGATAACGATAATGCATTTGCGTCGCAATAAGAATAATTACTGCCTACGTAATAATGTACCTTTGTATTATGTATATAGTATATACATACTATATCAATTAAAGGAGCTGGATAAAAAAGGAGGGAGTTGGGAGGAGTCTCTATCACTTGTCACTTAGAACTTTGCAAGCCGCCTCGATGAGGCACCGGTTCTCGTAGGCACGATAAAATTCCTTTCAAATCGGGGGATGATGCAATCACCGTTTTCAGTTCTTTGTATTTTATTATGTGTGATAATGACCTTAGATTAAATTTAGGACACAATGACACACAGTACGTATGAAGAAGAGGTACCTATAGTTATTGATAAGTAATAAAATACCAGTTAGTTGAATAATGTAGAATAAGTTATGAATATTCTTCTAGATATACATGCCTAAGGTATTTTAACGTTAAAAATATTGAAATTAATACCTACAACATGTGAGACCAGTTTATTCGGACGTCGGACGTAAGCCACACGAATACGTTAAATGTTTAGGCTAATAAAATATTTTGGATATTTTGCAAACACGTTTGTATGAATTAGGAAGACTTGAATAGAGGATATGGACTATGGTCATGTAGGTATTGCGAAGGTATGAATGTACCTACGTGGATAAAATGACTGAGGACTAACTAAAATGAATGGACTTGAAAATAATGGGTGTGGTGGAAAATAGGCACCCTTAAAAGACTTGGATGAACTGTGTGAAAGAGGGCGCCGCTTACAACCGGTCTAGATGGAAATCAATAACAATAATATGAGACAACTTCCACACACGGTCATCTGGTCCCAAACTAGGCTAAAACTTGGAGGGGGAAACTATGGGGGAGGACTATGTTCAGCAGTGGACGTCTTATGGCTGAGATGATGAAGATGAAAAAAATTAACACAAGAGTTGCTTAGGTAAGTATAAACCTATACAAATAAAATCTAAAATGCTAAAAGTAAATTCGTCATCTGGCAAGTGGAAATTCCCTGCATCAGTTTTATCAAACTGAGATGGACATAGCAGCAGTATAAAAATTAAAGCCTTTAGAAATTCAGTTCATTGCTTTGCGAGCTGCAAAGTTTATATAATACTAGCTGGGCCCCACGGTTTCAATCGCCAAGTCTTCGTTCCTATGGGAATATTGGGATAATGAGTACTCTGTGTGTTGTTCCAGAGTCTAAGCTACCTACATACCAAATTTCAGCCTAATTGGTTCAGTAGTTTTGGCGTGAAAGAGTAACAAACATCACAAACTTTCGCATTTATAATATTAATAATTCATAAAAAGATATGATAGAAAACACGTATTTTAACGGTCCATATTGTTATAAAAATACCTATGATAAACAAATTGAGTCTAAATGATAGAGGTTATTGAACGATCTTGGTATCATAACGCATTTGCAAAGTCGATGAGGAGTTGTGAAGCATACACAAAAAAAGATTATTATAAACAAGTGTAATAGGTATAACTATAGGTAAGTATTAGTCACCGCGCCGTCAACACCTCAGATTCAGAACGACCTTGAAGCGGATATATATATATATATATATATCAATATATATATTTTTTAACGTACAGAAATCAATGTGGGAGAGATATTAACAAGTCGTGCACGTCGCAGTTTTTTGTCTATTTTGATAACTACGAGTAGCTTCCTAACTAATTTCGTTAGTAATATTTATTATGTACATTGAAGTACAATAATAGGTTTTATTAGTAAGAATATCATAAGGTAGTATTTATTTTGATCGACTAATTAGGTAGGTAGGACAGGGACAGCTGGAGCTCGCAGAACCAACGTCTCAATTCTGTCACGAGTCATGAGATCGGTGATAAACAGAATAACCTACCTAGCATTTATATTATACGGCTGTCCCGTCTTCCTTGACAACCTAACTGAACAACCCAACTGGAATGAATGTCTCCAATAGTGTCTTGTGACTTGACACATTTGCAAAAGTTTTCAGGACTAAAAGGACAGGAAACTGTGTTTCGTCATTATCATTGAACTTTCATTGTCTCATCATCAAACGTAGTATCATCTATAATCTGTCACCCAATAGCTACCTACGTTACTTGTAGTTCTAAGTTCTAATTCAAGACCACGTTCGTCAATCATCTCTTGAACATTAGTGTAGGAAATGAACAGTCTTTGTATGGGGACCCATGCATTAATTCCTCAGTCGATGTAACTTTGCAGGGTTATAAAATAGTATGAACCAAAACTTATTTTAAAATATCCAAAAAACGCACGTACTGTATGAGGCCGTATTTAAAGACGATATTCGGAAACCTCACGCACACATGAGGGAGCATACGGTCGCTGGTTTGCGTTAGTCTGGAGTACGGCCATTACGGTTATTCGACTATTTTGATCTATTCGATATTTATACGTATCTTTTTACTCTAGTATTTTTTATCATATGAAATATACTAGTAGTTCGCCTCGAACTGAGACCTCGCAAACCCCAATTCCCTGTAACATATAATAATAATAATAATAATATAGACCTCTTAAGGTCTAGAAGGGTAAAGTCTAAGGTCTTTAGGTATAATTGAGGTATGAGGTAATTATTTTTTAAGATTAGCTCTGAAATTCTGATTAGGGATGTAAAAAAATTATCGATTATTAAAAAAAAATCGATTATCATTTCTTAAAAATCGATTTTATTTAAACGATTATTACGTTATAAAATCGATATAAATATATGTGTAATCTGTTTTCGATTGACTGCCTCGGTGGCGTAGTGGGAGCATGCTCGACTGCCAATCAAGAGGTCTCGGGTTCGATCCTCGGGTCAGGCAAAGTGTTAAATATTGGATTTTTCCATTAGGAATTATCTCAATAACTGCCTGGAGTCTGGAACTGTGCCCGGTTGATGGCAATAGGCTCGCCCCCTATAACATGGGACCAATAACATACTGGCGAAATGTGGGTGTATCTACTATGGGACTGAGTCCTGGGTGTACCCAGGACTGGTCGTGGCTCTCCACGGTAGCTCAAGCACAGGGTAGAGTGCCCCAGTGCCCACTAAACGGAATAGTGCGGAGGGTGCGTGGATCGAATCCCACCCGTGGATGAAATTTTTCATTTTTAAGCTTTGCTTGGGCAAAGTTCGTACATTAGCTAGGTATAATTATTATTGAAAAAAAGCTGATTTCTTTTGTTTAGATTTTTTTAAACAATTTATTTTAAAAAAAAACGTATTTTTTTAGAAAAGTCGATTATTATTCCATTAAAAATCGATTTTTCATTAATCTTTTGCAGGGGGCCGCCTGGGGAAGTACCACACCTTTGCCAGTTATTCATCCGCCAAGCAGAAATGTGCAAACATTACTGTGTTCCGGTATGAAGGGCAATGTTACCAGCGAAATTACTGGGCATGATGAGATTCAACAACTCATATCTCAGGGTGACAGGCGCAGTGCAGTGCCGCGCAGAATTTTGAATTTTAAAACACTGGGTAGCACTGTGTCTGATATGGGCAATCATGACGCTTACCATCAGGCACCTGATTTGCTCGTCTTATCACTCAATATCATAAAAAAAAAAAAAAAAAAAAAAAAAAAAAATCGATTTTGTAGGTACAAATAAAAATCGATTATTAATTAATCTGCCTCGGTGGCGTAGTGGGCGCATGCTCGACTGCCAATCAAGAGGTCCCGGGTTCGATCCCCAGGTCAGGCATAGTGTTAAATATTGGATTTTTCCATTAGGAATTATTTCAATACCTGCCTGGAGTCTGGAACTGTCCCCGGTAGATGGCAATAGGCTCGCCCCCTATTACATGGGACCAATAACATACTGGCGAAATGTGGGTGTATCTACTATGGGACTGTGTCCTGGGTACACCTCTGCCTGCCCCTTCGGGAAAAAGGCGTGAATGTAAGTTTTTTTTTTTATGATAGTGCCCACAATAACATACTGGCGAAATGTGGGTGTATCTACTATGGGACTGTGTCCTGGGTACACCTCTGCCTGCCCCTTCGGGAAAAAGGCGTGAATGTAAGTTTTTTTTTTTATGATAGTGAGTGACAAGACGAGCAAATCAGGTGCCTGATGGTAAGCATCATGATTGCCCATATCAGACACAGTGCCACCCAGTGTTTTTAAATTCAAATTCTGCGCGGCACTGTACTGCGCCTGTCACCCTGAAATATGAGTTGTTGAATCTCATCATGCCCAGTAATTTCGCTGGTAACATTGCCCTTCATACCGGAACACAGTAATGTTTGCACATTACTGCTTGGCGGATGAATAACTGGCAAAGGTGTGGTACTTCCCCTGGCGGCCTTCTGCAAAAGAGGCCTACCACTACAAAAAGTAAAAAAAGTAAAAAGTTGTTGTTATTAATTAATCGATTTTTTTTACTGTTTAGTCACATCCCTAAGCAAATGTTGTTCTAAACTCATCACTAATAATATTAGTTATAATCTATTCAACATAACGATAGTGCGACTTAACGACATCAGCGCGCCATCTAGTTGTTTTGAGCGGAGATGGAATTTTATCTCTTGAGAATCGGGGTATCTTTTATAACTTGACAACACCTTAACTGATCAATCTCAAACTGGATATTATAAACATTATAAGCCTATCCTACGTACATATTTAATTTTATAAAAATCGAATGAATAATTTTCAAGTTATAATCAAAAAATATTGAGAGCTTATAATAGCTACAACTCTAGGACCCCTTGACCGATTTAGCTCATCTTCGAACTTAAAAATTCTTTTATCCTATACTACCTATCTGCAAAGTTTTAACAAGATTGGATAAGCGGCTCTCAAGTTATCGTGAGACAAACATACATACATACATACAAACATTGTCTAAATTATATATGCTGATCCTAAACTACATGTATTTTTTTTTTAATCAAAATTGGTACATCGGTTGTTGAAATTATCGTTAGAGCTATCATAAAGACCGCATAGCCCCTATATATCTGGAACCCCTATACCGATTTGGCTCATTATTTTACTACAAAATATTATTATTTTTAACTATTTGTCTGCAAAGTTTCATTAAGATTGGATCAACGATTCTCAATTTATCTTCAATCGAACTAATATACCAGAGGTCAACCCTTAAGCTGGTACAAGCGCAGGGATTTCCCACTTGTCGAATCTAAGACCTCGCTTCGCTCGGTCTAATAAAAGGAAAAGTTTTTTAATTGCCATTTTTTTTATCTGAATCTTATTTTCAGGAAATGGATTGATATTGAACTAAAGTTTATTTCTGTGGTTTTAATTATGTGTACCTACAGCCGAAATCACAAGCAATTCTTAACCTATTTTTACGAAAATTTGAGTCGGTAAATTTTTTTTTCTGTTTTATACTGAAATTTTATATAATACTAGCGGCCCGCCCCGGCTTCGCACGGTAGCAGAAGTAGGTATAGTGAACGTTTAACAGGAGTAAATTCGTGATACATTGTATTTTAATAGATATAACCCTAATGGTTTACGCAGCGCACGCAAACTGGTAAAAAGTTATACATTATATAGACGACTTTCACAACAATTCATTCAATGGACGGATTTACAATAGACGTCAAAACGATAACTACGAGTATGATAATTCTAAACCTTTTATAGCAAAATTTACAAAACACTCGGTTGTTTGAGTTCCATTAATCAAAATTGAAATGATCTTTCATGTTATGCATTAAAACATATAAAAATACAGTATTTTAACTCACATAATCAGCGAAATCAATGTTTGTTTCACTTAGCAGGGTTTTAACTTTTACGAAACCCCCTATCAATTAAAAAAATAAGCTAGTTTATTTTAATCGGCTATCTGCTAGTGAAAGTCACATTAATATCGGTCCAGCCGTTTCGGAGATGAACCCGAATGAAAAGGGTATAATTTTTTACCTAATAAACCTTTAAGGCCTTTAAGGGCATACCCTTTCTAAAATAAAAATCTATTTTATGTCCTAGGTCCTAGAACATCAGCTACCTATCTAGCAGTAAAATTCCCATCAAAATAGGTCCAGCCGTTTTGGAGATTAGCGGTAATAAACATACGCACATAAAATTATAAAATTTTATTTTTTGTTATTTGTATTAATTAGGTCTACCTATTAATCGTAACTTTCATAATAGTAATAATAGTAGGTAGGCCTATATATTCTAAGTAGGTAAAAACCTGTATATATTACAAACAGACACTTCAATTTTATTTATTTGTATTATAGATTATTGTGCACCTTGCCTACCTTTTTTTTAAACGTGTGGAAATGCATACCTACTTGGTAATTGGAACTGTTTTCGTATTGTGTAAACATCATAATAAATTGTTTCTTTGTATGAAGCACCCCGCCGCGCCGTAGAGACACGGTCCACGGTCATCTCCAAGCCGCGTCGCGTCGGTCTCGGTGGAACGTGATGAGTCATGTACAGGTTTGTACTATATCGCCTCATACCGAACTGTGCCGGACTCAAATTGTAATAAAAAGCTCGTGAATCGAAGAGCAGGTAAAAAGAATCATCGTTATTTTTTCGACATTACCTATTGAGAAAGTGAATGTGTTTTGTAGGATCAGATTAGGTGTAGTTTAAACCTATACCTAAGGTATAAGTACCGCCAAAACCGAACTAGTTAATTTATATTTTACCGTTATCCTTTATTATTTATTGTTATAAGGTACTTACCTACTTACACATAACATGCTTACATTATAATTTATAATATAAATATCATCAGCTTGAACGAATTAAATCGTCCTAGGTAAGTAGTGTAAATAATTAAAAGAACATGTCTATTCTAAGAGTACCTACATAATATGTTCCTAAATTGATTTATTAACTTCCTTTTATTATTACCTACCTGTTGTAACTAAATGAGATAATGGTCATACAAGCCTATAATAAAAAAAAGTTAGTAATAAAATGTAATCACATAAGAATACTGTTATTCTGTTGTTAACAGTACCTGATTTAGATTTTGGAGGAAAGGCGGAATTAAAATTATACCTACTAATAAAATTTGGAGGTGACAGGAATTATTTTTTTGGAGGAAACTGAATAAGGTCTTTGGGTAGTTATAGCGGCTTGTTATACCTACATTTTTGCCACAAAGTAAATTCGCTATGTTTTTTAAAATCCATACATTGAAAGTAAATTGGTCACATGCATAAAAAATGTGTGTAAATTCGACACAGTCATAAAAGTTACAGTAAATTTGTCACAAATACTTTTTTTTGCATAAAGTAGGGATAGCACGTGCAAAAATCACTGGCCAAAAAAGGCAGTGTTAACAAAAAGATGTAGTAAACTTAATTGTTCAGTTTGACGAGTAGATGCACCCCTATCAGTAGGTATTACTGCAGTTATTTGTAACACTATAAAATGTATAATGTCTTAAACTGTAGGTACCTACTACTTAATTGGGCAGTTGTATAAAAAATATTTTCTTATTATCATTTGTTTCAACGTGGCAAATTCATAACGAAAAAAAATTATTGTGGCGAATTTCACTACTTACTTTTTTCGTGACGAATTTACTCTGTGACAAATCGACAATAATCCGGTATAGCCTATTGTAATATAGGTCCAATAGATATGTATAACTACGAATGTAGACCTTTATGGATTAGATCACCAGACTACTCGTATCATCGAGGTAGGCAATAGGTAAGTATAACATATAAATATATTATACCTAAGTACCTATTCAGTTATCGTTCGTCGCGCGAGTTATTATAATATTATTATAGAGTTATTATAATGTATCACAAACGTGTGGGTAGGCGGCGGCAAGTATAATAGGTGTATATATTATGTACCTATAACAGTGTGCAAGTGTGCTTACCATTAGGTCTACATAATATATAACATTAAGTAGGTATACTATGTTAGGTCTCCCCATATCAAAGCTTTGAGCGCAAGGAACAGCTGATATTGTGACGCAATATTGCGTCATTCTAAGGATTATTAAGTTTGAATTATTTTAATAAGTATTATGTACTTATGTATTAACCTAACCATTATAATTTAATTACCATAGGTACTAATTTAATTACCTAGGCGTACCTTTCATGAACAAGTTGATGTTATCTTAAGGAAAGGTCAGGTCAAAAGTACCAACAACCGACGAGCGTGCATGAAGAATGTGATGAAAATGGAAGAAGCGAAAGTTGTATGTCAGGATCGTAGCAAGTGGAAAGAAATAGTCTCTGCCTACCCCAACGGGAACAAGGCGTGACTGTATGTATGTATGTATGTACCATAGGTACTTAACATGGTTTTAATCCCAATACTTTTAGATTCTATGTTATAATTGCATACCAATTTATAGGTCGATAGGTAGGTAGGTAAGAAATATCGGTATATTACCTATATTAATCGACCGAGCGAAGCGAGGTCTTAGAGTCGACAAGTGGGAAAAACCTGCGCTTGTACCAGCTTAAGGGTTGACCTCTGGCATGTAAGTTTGATCGACGATAAATTGAGAACTGTTGGTCCGATCTTGATGAAACTTTGCAGACATGTAGTTTAAAGTGATAAAATTTTTTACTTTAGATAATGAGCAAAATCGGCCGAGGGGTTCCGGATATATAAGAGTCACGAAAGTATTTATGAAAGGTCTGACGATAATTTCGAAACCGATGGTCCGATTATTTTTTTTCAAATTTAGACACATAGTTTAGGACTTGCATAAAAATATAAGCCAAAGTTTGTATGTATGTATGTATGTTTGTCTTGCGATTACTCGAAAGCCGATGATCCGATCTTGATGAAACTTTGCAGACAGGTAGTATAAAAAAAAAGAATTTTCAAGTTCGAACATGAGCTAAATCGGTTTTGGGGTTCTAGAGATATAGGGATTACAAGATTTCAAGTAGGAGCGCGAAAGGCCTAGTACATACCTGCGAAGTAACTATTATCTAATCTGTGTTTGCCTGCGGGTGACTATAGTCCATCAAATCTAAAAAGAATCGTTTTTTTGGTATTGCCTTAGGGTTTGAATTTAAATCTTGGGATAAATTTCGTAATTCCATGGTTTTACGGCAAAGGTCAATGAAATTGTGTGAGTTACGCCTATGCAAAGTTATTAAAAGTATGATAGTGTATGAAATGTCAAACGGGATTTCTTAGATTTGATGGGCTATAGTTATATAGTGTATATGAACATAAATGGTGCAGAATAGAACTTTATGAGTAAGTATCTACTATTGATTGGCTCCTTTAATTTGGATCCACAGCTTGAATACTCAAATACTCATCCTAGACCAGGAGTTTCTTCACAGAAGTGATAGTGTCTCATCAAGATCTTTATATCAGATGACAGCTGCCAAACTAAAAATGGCATTACCTCGGAAACTATTCATCTTAGACCAGCATTTTCTTTACAGAAGTGATAGATTTCATCAAGATCTTTGTTTCAGATGACAGCTGTTAAATATTAAAATGATTTTACGTCTAGGATCACTTATTACGGGATATTTAACATGATCTTTATCTCGGTATTACTATTTATCTTAGACTAAGAGTTTCTTCACAGATGTGATAGATCTCATCAAGATCTTTATTTAAGACGAAAGCTGCCAAACTAAAAATAGCATCACCTCGGAAACTACTCATTTTAGACCAGTACTTTATTTACGGAAGTGACAGATCTTATCAAGATCTTAGTTTCTGATGACAGCTATCAAAAGAAAAAAGGCATTATCTCGGTAACTAATCATTCTAGACCAGGAGTTTAAAACCAGGAATAACCAAAACTGTCAAACTGTACTTCGTATATTAGATGGACTATAGTCATCCGCAGGCTTTATCGAATTTGCTTAGGGATGTGACTAAACAGTAAAAAAATTGATTTTTGTAGTGGAAGGCCTCTTTAGCAGGGGGCCGCCTGGGGAAGTACCACACCTTTGCCAGTTATTTATCCGCCAAGCAGTAATGTGCAAACATTACTGTGTTCCGGAATGAAGGGCAATGTTACCAGCAAAATTACTGGGCATGATGAGATTCAACAACTAATATCTCAGGATGACAGGCGCAGTGCAGTGCCGCGCAGAGTTTTGAATTTTGAAACACTGGGTGGCACTGTGTCTGATATGGGCAATCGTGATGCTTACCATCATTTTCTCGTCTTGTCATTCATAATCATAAAAAAAAAAGATTAATTAATAATCGATTTTTATTTGTTCCTACAAAATCGATTAATGAAAAATCGATTTTTAATGGAACAATAATCGACTTTTCTAAAAAAATATTATTTTTTTTAAATAACTTGATTTTAAAAAAATCTTAACAAAAGAAATCAGCTTTTTTTCAATAATAATTATACCTAGCTAATGTACGAACTTTGCCCAAGAAAAGCTTAAAAATGAAAAATTTCATCCACGGGTGGGATTCGATCCACGCACCCTCCGCACTATTCCGCTTAGTGGGCACTGGGGCACTCTACCCTGTGCTTGAGCTACCGTGGAGAGCCACGATGGACGCGTGGAGCGTGGAGAGCGTCAATCAATAATAAATACCCTCTTAGAACTTTTTTTAAATTTTTTCTTCTTATGTTAATGAGTAATAAGACGAGCAAATCAGGTGCCTGATGGTAAGCATCATGATGGCCCATATCAAACACAGTGCCACCCAGTGTTTTAAAATTCAAAATTCTGCGCGGCACTGCACTGGGCCTTTCACCCTGATATATCAGTTGTTGCAACTCGTCATGCACAGTAATTGCGCTGGTAACATTGCCCTTCAGACCGGAACACAGTAATATTTGAATATTACTGCTTGCTCGACTGCCAATCAAGAGGTCCCGGGTTCGATCCCCAGGTCAGGCAAAGTGTTAAATATTGGATTTTTCCATAGGAATTATCTCAATAACTGCCTGGAGTCTGGAACTGTGCCCGGTAGATGGCAATAGGCTTGCCCCCTATTACATGGGACATACATACCTCTTGATTGGCAGTCGAGCATGCGCCCACTACACCACCGAGGCAGTAACGTAATAATCGTTCAAATAAATTCGAATTTTTAGGAATAATAATCGATATTTTTTTTAACAATCGATTATTTTTTCACATCCCTAATCAGAATTTCAGAGCTAATCTTAAAAACTAATTACCTCATACCTCAATTATACCTAAAGACCTTAGACTTTACCCTTCTAGACATTAAGAGGTCTAGAAGTTACAGGAAATTGGGGTTTGCGAGGTCTCAGTTCGAGGCGAACTACTAGTTATCTGAACATCTAAACTATCTGAGAACTTGTTGACATGATTTTTTTCAGCTGTTTCAGGAAAAATCATGTAACTACACTTGTCAATCTGCCTGCCAAGCTTGGCGAGTATTAGCAAACCCCCCTACCACCCCTTATAGGGAAAATCTATGTCCAGCAGGGGGCTTCCTGTAGCCCCTACAGCCGAGAAGATAATGATGATCCAGATCAGATAAGGCTTTTAAGAGATCCTATACAATGTTAAAATATGGTTAAGTAGGTATACAAAGTTATTCAAGCCCCGCGGTTTCACCCGCGTAGTCTTCATTCCCATTGGAATATCGGGATAAAAAGTACCCTATCTGTTATTCCAGGGTCTGAGCTATCTACATATGTACCGAATTTCAGCCCAATCAGTTAAACGAAATCGCACACGAGTTTTGACGGCAACAAACATCCATCCATCATCCATCTATCCCCACAAACTTTTGCATTAATTTTATTAGTAAGATTTTGCGCATGTCACAATTACACCTATTGTTCGTAATGTAATATGTAGATATTGTATGGTAAAATTGCATTCCCCATTTTTTAAGTGCCATACCTCAAACGGAAAAAGTAACCCTTATGAGGGTCATGTTGTTGAACGTCTGTCTGTCCTCCTGTCAAGACACTTTTTAACGGGAACGGTTGAAATTGATATCAACTACTCAGATCTGCGGTCCCTAGTGGCTGTAAAAAAATCATACTTCTGAGTTAACACAATCAAAAGTTATGGCCATTTTACTGCATATTTCCTTACTTTGTGCAAGGAACTAATAGATGGCGTTGTATGTTCTTGGTATCTAGGTATGGAAAACTCTACACAATTATTTTGTTCTTGTACACATCCGAGAAATGCATAATCTGTTGTCTTGTAATAACACCCTAGGACTTGTGTCACTGTAGCACAACTGAATATAAAATTTTATCCAAATTGTGCAGGTTATTTCGAGATACATATTATGATTACTATTACAATAATGTAACATACAAAAATGGCTTATTAAATAATAAGACTAAATGTTTGAAATTTTCTTTGCCTAACGTCAGAAGTATAGAACCGAACATAGTTCTTGACGGTGAAAGACTCAATACCTATCGACAATGCAACTTTGTTCCTTGGCATACATATAGACTCTAAACTGCAATGGAGCACTCATATCACCGAGCTCTCAGGGAAACTAAGCTCTGCAGCTTACGCGGTTTACAAAATTAGGCAACTAACGGACATAGCCACGGCGAGATTAGTCTACTTTGCATATTTCCACAGCTTAATGTCATATGGGATTTTGTTGTGGGGGTCAGCTGCAGATATAGAAACCATCTTTATACTACAAAAACGTGCGATTCGTGCCATCTATGAGATGCGTCCACGCGAATCCCTTAGGGAATTATTTAAAGAAATAAACATACTGACCCTACCATCCTTATACATCTATGAGAACATCATGTATGTGCGTAAAAATTTGCATAAATTCAAATTAAATAGTGACCTCCATAATTTTAATACTAGGAATAAAGACAAAATAGCTATACCTAGCTTTAGATTATCTAAAACAAATAAAAAATCATTCTTAGGAAATAGTGTACGTTTCTATAATAAAATCCCAAAAGAGATAACAGGGCTCTCAGAGGGTAAATTCAAAACCTATATAAAATCTACTTTACTAAAGAATGCTTATTATAATGTAAATCAGTATATAGAGGACAAAGATGCTTGGGAACTTCCGCATAGCCACCACGCGGCACCTTCTAAACAAACGAGTGTAACCAAACTAAATATTGTAAAACAATCAGTTGAAAAAATTAAGCCCTACAAGTTTCTTGTGCGTTCTTCTTGTAAAGGTATCTTTCCGAACGCACGGTAGATTCGTTACTGTTTATTTTCATTGACGTACAAAAGTGTCAGATTGTGACCTATTTGAATAAATCTTTTTGACTTTGACTTTGACTAAGATATTAGTAAACCACCCTGGTTTCACATGGGTAGAAACAGACCTTATTTAATTAGGTATATCTGTCTTGTAGTAACTGGCTTCTCGAAAATGGCAAGCTTAAATAAGGTCCAATCAGGTCCACGTAAATCAGTAAAGTAAGGTCGTACTAGCATACAATACTGTTGTCTCCGTCACACTGGTCATAGGTACATCTTTCTATCTTTGTTGTTCATTTTAATATGTCACTGTGCTAACTTCACACTGAGTAAATTCCACGTGCCTGTTATTGAGGAAGTGCTGGGAACAACCCTATCTCCCCTTTTCTTAAATCAATGATTGGATCTCAAAGTCAAAGTCAAAAAGATTTATTCAAATAGGTCACAATCTGACACTTTTGTACGTCAATGAAAATAAACAGTAACGAGTCTACCGTGCGTTCGGAAAGATACCTTTACAAGAAGAACGCACAAGAAACTTGTAGGGCTTAATTTTTTCAACTGATTGTTTTACAATATTTGGTTTGGTTACACTCGTTTGTTTAGAAGGTGCCGCGTGGTGGCTATGCGGAAGTTCCCAAGCATCTTTGTCCTCGGGATCTATGGGTTGGATATCAAGAATTTGTATATTTTGATCCCTCTCCCCCTCTATATTCCTGCTAGTGATGGATGATAGTAATATATTTAATATTTGTAAAATATTTATTTATTATTAGGCATTATTACAAGTAATCAGCTTAAATTGATCATCATAAATAGTAGGATAATTTCTATTTAATTAAATAATTTATTAGGTGTATTATGACCAATACTTCCTGATAAACCGCAGGCATTCTGTATTGCCATATCGCACAAAGTCAAGAGTCGAATAAGAGAGATCAATAATATTTAATTTGAAATATTTGTAACAATAATATTCTATATTCATTATAAATTGACGCATTTTCAAGGATTGCTTACAGAGCTTGAATCTTTGAGACACGTTTAGTTAATTTACCAGGAGTAAAACCTGTGTTCCAGGTCCAGACATTAAATTACTTTGAATAAAATATTTATTGTTATTTTAAAATAAATAAAAATGTAAACTTACAGCATTTCGAGGTGGTTTTAAATAATTTATAAAACATGAAGATAAACTAAAACCAGTACTAGTTTATTCTCTGGTTGCAACAAATTATCCAGCTCACTAATATTTCGCACGTTAATTCACCATCACAGCCACTAAACACGAATTTACGAAACGAACTGAAAACCGAGAGTTTTACGAGAAAATAAATTACCGAACCCGGCAAAACACAAAACAAAAATGACATTATACTAAAATCGACAAGTTCAAACTTGTTACCATTATACCTGTCTCTTTCTTATTAATAAAAAATAGAAAGAAATAGAAGATGCTAAAATGAACTTCATTTCAGCAGTAATTGTCACTGTCAGTATTGACTGTCAATGTCACAATGTCATGTGTTTTTTCACAGAGTATTCCTTTTGACAAATTATTGTTTCTGGCTACTGGCCACAGACAGAGTATTTCTAACGCCTCTAACCCAAGAAGCTTGGAGGTAAAGGTGGAGAACGCACTCCTAATACCTATTTGAGTCAAATACCTACACATTGCCATCTCACTCTCAGTGGTCGGAACTCTCTTTCTAATAGGGTAACCCTACATTTTTGCCTAAAAGCAGGACGCATATTAATCATAATGATAAGTAAACCATTAGCAACTATATTATAATATAATAAATATGGTGTACTACTAGCTACGCCTTGGATCTGCTTTATGATGAAATACGGAATACCTCTCCTTGTCGGATTTCGCTGTGTCTGTTGCCAAATACAAGACTCACGACTCACGGTTCAACAAACAACATGACTAGTAGTCGCATCTGGCCAATAATGGTTTGAAAATTAGCACGACAGCCTGAAGAAAGGGGAGACCAAGATAAAGAAAAATGTTATTTTCGAATTATTTAGTATTATGAGTTTAAATAACTCTTCCGGGGTCCAATAGATGGCAATATTAGGAAATGGTATGTTCATTTCCACCAACCTTAAACCAACTTAACATAACAAAAATATAACATGGTCGTATGTAGGTAGACTGCATTATCAAGCATAAAAAAGGTAGGTATACCAGGATTTCAAGGTTTATAATCGATTATTAAGTATAAATAAAAAATAATATATTGAAGCTCAATATAAACCTATTGGTTTCAACTAATTTTCTTTAGCTTAGCTTGTTAACTTCCAAAATGTTGAGGAAAAAAGGTTATACTTGATCAAAAACAATGTATTTTGATCTGTAATAGTTTAACAAACTTATTATCAAATAATTGTAAATTATACAATTATTTACAAAAAAAATCAAATCATTCGGTCTGAAGGGTCATGTCATCGAGACATGTCTCGCAGTGATGAACACAGTGCAGTGACACGTTTGGTTTTGAAATTCAAAATTCGAGGTGTCATTGCAACTGGAATGGGCAAGCGTGATTTTTTCATCAGGTTCGCGTCTTGGACTTCTCGTCATTGATCACACGTGACTAAATAATACTATTTTGTGGAGCTTTTGCCTTTTTCCACGTAAATGGCTAAGTATATTCTGTGAATGAATTTTAAGATAGGCACGCATTCGAATTTTCAAAAATGTACTCGCAATTTGCTGATTATCATTGTTTCATGCAGCTCATTTTCTTTGAAAAATGGGACAGCCGTTGGCTTTAATCGTTTTCTTGATAGATCATAATCTGATTCCTTAAAGTGTAGGCTACAAATTCTGGAACTTTCATAAAAATAGGACTTCAGTGGTACAACAGCTAACCACGAAGTTCTCCGAGATTTGTCTTTGGGAAATCTGAAAACAAAACACAATTTTACTATAGATATACCACTTGAACGAATTAACCACAGGACGCGCCTTCTTTCCGTTCTCGCCTAATACCCCGCAGGTTAATACCATGAAACATCGGACATCGTTGTAGTTTTACTGTCACAGTCGTTCGTACACCATCGGGAGAAAAACATATTTAAAAAAATGACGAAACGTGCAGTTAAATGGTGTAAAAGTTATAGTGGTCGAGCAACTAATGTTTCTTTTCACTTGTAAGTTTAATTTTTCTTTATTAATACAGCTATTTATACCAAAAATTAATATTAATTGAAAAAATATATCCAACTTAATCCGACTATATTTAATAAACGGTCATGAAGTATTATACACCACGAACAAAATACACCTATCTAAATTACCTGGATTATTTACGTCAAAGTCAAATTTACTAGGGCTTGACAATGTTTTAGGTAGGTATAATAATATCGATAAAAATAAATGACATATATCGATAAAACTGTATTAATACACTTGAAGCAAATCGGGAAAGTAAAAAAATTTGAACTATGGGTACCTCATGAATTGAGTGAATCGCAAACACGCGTCGACTGCTGTGTTACTTTGCTCAACCGACACAATAATGAAGGGATTTTAAATCGAATCATTATACTTGTGCGTGTTTGGTGAACTAGCGCCGGTGTCGTTCACTACAGCTTTCTAAAATCTGGCCAAACGATTACGGCAGATATCTATTATCAGCAACTGCAAACCATGAAGGAAGAACTAGCTGCTAAACAACCGAGATTAGTCAAACGCTCTAGGCCACTGCTGCTTCACGACAACGCAAGACCACACACTGCACAACAAACAACCACTAAGTTAGATGAGCTAAAATTGGAATGTCTGCGACATCCACCGTACTCTCCGGACCTCGCTACAACAGATTACCATTTTTTCCGGTATTTGTACAACTTCTTACAAGGAAAAAAATTTAACTCCGATGTGGTAGTCCAAACCGCCTTCAAAGAGTTTATTGATACTCGCCCCCATGGTTTTTTTAGTAAAGGGATTCATGAACTACCCATGAGATGGCCAAAATGCATAGATAACAACGGTGCATACTTTGATTAATTAAATATATTTTACAAAAAAAAAATACTATTATATATTCCTCCCGTACAAAATGCCAATTTCCTATGTAAGGACCTAATATTAACTAAAAGGCAAAATCAAGCCTACTGAATGGCGGGGATAAGCTTATCAGCAACTTAATAGCAGCACTAAATAGTAATAGTATCCGCGTCTGACAAGCTATCATGATCTGGTTTCATCAACAGCTCGGCCAACCCATATAAAAAAAAACCGTATTTTCAAAATCGTATTTAAATATTTATTGTCAGACTATCATAAACTCGTTGTTCTTTCATTCGTCCTCGATAGCAATTTATCGACTATGTCAAGCACTAGTGTAGGTGACATAATTTTACGGGTACTTCTCGCTGTCCACACCTTTTTGGTCAACACTGGAACTTTTTTCTAGGTCACTAATGGTGGCAAGTAGGACAAAATAAAAAAATATTTTTAGAATATGTTTCATAAATCACATAATATTATACGTTATAAATTCATAATATTATTATAACGTCATTAATTGCATCATTATAATATTTTGTCAAGTACGTATATATATGTAATATGCTACGGTAAATGTGTTTTATTGAAAATAATTATTGATCGATAATTATTGATAATTTTCAATTAATCACATCTACCGTAATATGTACATTACACATACCTATTATTTTAATATCGTAATCAGAATGAATGGATGCACCAGCAGGCCCCGTCTAGTATTCTTTTCTATGGCTAGCGTAAATTACTTATAATTATTCTAACGGTACCTGGAAGTTCAACATTATAAGGTGAGGGTTGAATTGAGGATGTAAGAATCAATATATTACGAGTATGTATGATAGGCAATTCCCACATGTCACGAGTGGAATACATATTCAGAAATAAAAATTGCAGTTGTCACTAGTGGTGGGCAAGGAGATGGGGATCAAGTGGGAAGTACCCAATTTTTCTCTCTGTCATTTTAATCGCAATTGTCAGTTGTTTTGCTCTTAGACAGTGACAATGCTACATGCGAGAATAGTGCAACAATATAATACACAAAGGTAAATCTTTGTGTGCGCGCAATCATGGATACGAATATTACGGTAGTGTGTGTATATCTTCGTAAAAGTCAGCAATGTGTGAAATCCTCCTCCCCCCGCAAAAATCGGTTGAACGTGTTTTCATACTTCATTATGTACATTTCGCGTCCAGTGGTTAAATCGTCCTAGATATAACAATTTCACTAGATGATATGATCATAAAAAGGAGTCAATATAATGACAAATTATTAAGACTTTTTTTATGAATAGAGATTTGTGTATTTTGATTTTATATTATCAGTTTTATAATTCACATTATTATATCCCCTTTTAAAATGCGATCATTATAAACTCATTACCCCTTGTCCACACCTAAAGTTTTAATCAACACAATAATTATCGGCAAAAATTTGCCTTTAAGAATTCTGTTGTCTAAAACTTTAATCATAGACCATTTAGTGTTCACACAAACCAAGCAGTGTTTGTGTAGTGTTGCCAGCACAACGCCTTTTTATCTACATGGACCGGAAGTTGACCTTTTTATCTACATGGACCGGAAGTTGATTATAGAAGGGCCCAGTTGCATTAGTCCAGAAATCGAGTTGTAGTTAGCGACTTACACTTATACGTAACAAAACTGAATGGAAATCTGTGGGGGAGGCCTATGTTTAGCAGTGGACGTCCTACGACTGAGATGATAATGAGATGACGAAGTAGTAGGTACAGATTGTCAGCATTTAGATTCGGTTCTGGGTTTAGAATCCAAATCTGCTGCCTATGAGCAAAATGCAAAGGCAATCTATAATTAATTTACGTCGTTTGATGCTGTATCTTCCTAGGCGGTATTGTCAAAGTTGTGGTGTCAAAAGTCAAAATGACGTTGAATCGTTTCTACTACCACAGAATACACAGAATAGGAAGGTAATTAAAATCCGTTTTTAATACCAGATTGTTGATTTATTTAGCCTACACACCCTACACACTCAATCTCTTTGCTCAAGTCTGAAGTCTGAAGAGCCAGGACAACCAAAGTAAAAAGTGTAATCACAAATTATTAGAAATGGATGTCGAAGCAGCTGCTTTATACTATTACATATTATGTTCTATTAATTATTATATAAATGTATTTAACTACTATTCGAAAAAGAAAAATACTAGAAAACGAAGATGGTGGATGATACAAATGCATCGCCGAAGATCAGTGTAAGTTAATAGTAAATATATAAATTATTATTGGGTACCCAACCGTTTCTTATCATCAGCCAGTATCAACTTCATCTGGATCTAACCTGCGACTGAGACGATTCGTAATGACCCTTGAAAACAACTTATAAACATGGCTCAGAAGTGAGATGGGTCTGTAATTCTTCAACAAGGTGTTATCACTTTTTTTGAAGAATAGGACCACCACGCTTCTGTTCCATGCTTCTGGCGTCACACCTTCGAATATGACAGAGTTAAACAGCTTCTGGAGGACTTTAAGTACCGGTGTTCCACCCGCTCTCAAAAGCTCTGTCCGTCGACACCCGGCGCCATGTTGTTTTTAAGTTGTTTCAGGGCCATCCTAATCTCGTACAGGCTGATGTCTGGGATATCTTCGGTATAGTGTCGGGTCAGCTTAGCTCTTGGGTCTTTGGCCGCGCTGCTAACAGGATTTGCGACCGAAGCGTATAGCGTATAGCTGAGGATATTACCAATCCTTATCCTGATCCTAATTTTTGTGAAATAGGATTCCAAGTTCGATTTGTTATTTATTGACTATAATTTCTAGATGAACGAGTTATATAGACCCCTTTTTTCGTCGGGTAGTAGTTATCCATATCTACTACCAGAGTATTTTTTTTATGATAGTGAGTGACAAGACGAGCAAATCAGGTGCCTGATGGTTAGCATCATGATTGCCCATATCAGACACAGTGCCACCCAGTGTTTTAAAGTTCTAAATTCAGCGCGGCACTGCACTGCGCCTGTCACCCTGAGATATGAGTTGTTGAATCTCATCAAGCCCAGTAATTTCGCTGGTAAAATTGCCCTTCAGACCCGAACACAGCCATAATTTTGACTAATAGAACTTTACTAAACTTGAAAATTAGTTTAATTTGACACTGGCAAATACTTTTAACGTGTGAGTTTAATTGAGAAGAAAGAAAAAAAGCAGGCTACTGTCTATGGCAGCACCGGAAGTCAGTCAATGTGAACACTATTCTGGCCGAAACACAGGGACCGGATCGAGGAATTTAAATGGGGCATATTAATAATATTGATCGTATTCTCACCCAAACTTATTATATAGTAAATTTAAGTTTCTGTGTGAGACGAAGAGGTAAGCTTGATTAAACCAAGTTTAGTTTATGTATGTTTGGATTTGGTGCTGTTATATAAAGTCATTCTCGAATAATTAATAATTTGTTACACCTTTTTGTACCAGACTATGTACCACCAAAGGTACATAGTAAATTGAAATAGATGAGCATCGGTAAATATGTTTTTACCCATGATTTGGCCGCCCCCGTGTTATATGCAGCCGGGGCCATTACCCCCCGGTTTGCCTTAATGCAGATCTGGGTCAACAGCATAATTCTAGGCATAATTATGGTGTTAGCTAATACTTTAGGTGTGTACGAGCCTTTATAAACATTAAACATAGTTTGGTGTTGGATGAATTTGATAAACTCAAAACTTGAAAGATAAATTTACCCATTTTCGGGAGTTTTCAGTGTTTATATATAAATACCGTACACCACACTAGAAAGAGAGTTCCGACCACTGAGAGTGAGATGGCAATATGTAGGTATTTGATTCAAATAGGTATTAGGAGTGCGCTCTCCACCTTTACCTCCAAGCTTCTTGCTCTAACCTCTCTACTATACCAGTTTATATGTATTATCTATGTATAATAATCTGATCTGTGGTCTCCTATGAAAAGAATAAATCACAGAACAGAGAGGAAAGAATTTAACCAATTTATTCAATCAAAATATAGTTTGTTCATACAGATTAATCCGCTAATTACTTCACAGAACAAGAGGAACAATTACTTGACTAAGTGTCTCCAGAATATTATATGGAGAGCCCATCAGAAACGGGAGAAATGTCGGTGCAGGAGAGAACCTCTGAAGCTTCGCGATTAGTCGGCCAGAATTCCACATCAGTCAAGCCCAGCTATTTAAATGTGTTCAGCAATATATGTGGCTTGATATTTCTCGGCATTATTATGTATTGCTGCTTTAAGGATGGCGCAAACCTGTTCTCATTCCACCCAAGTCTCATGAGTCTCGGGGTATGTAATTTCTATCTAAGTATATAAGATAGTACATCTTTATTTGAGTAGGTATCTGTATGAACGTGCGGTAGCTTTATTATTCTTTTCAATCACCGACTTAAAAGAGCTTTCTATTCAGAGCTATTTGAACAAATGAATTTGTGTTGTGTATTATTGTTGTATGAAGGATGCTTGGGTTCTGATAACAGTAAAATCCAGGTTGGTTTGTATTTGTACCTTTTATAGTCCGTTTGATTTCCATAGACATAAGTATTGAAGAAATACCCTCCACCAGTCAAAGTCAATTTTTTGAACAGATTTACAATCTTTGGTTTGGTTACATTTGTTTGTTTGGAAGATGCTGCATGGTGGCTATGCAGAAGTTTCCACCATGTTTTGAGATAAAGATTATATGCTAATAACAACCTGAAACTAAATCATGATTTAATATTATGTTTCAGTGGTTGTTGATAATGACATCTGCTGTGAATGCAATAACTCCAGGGGACCTGGCCACAGAGTGGATGCCGATGCGTCTGAGGAGTGCTCGTCACTGGGTGCTGCAACTCATCGCTGGGATCATTGTTCTCATTGGTTTCTTGGTTATTCTATCCAATAAAATCATAAATGATAAGCCCCATTTTGTAAGTTTGCATGCTAAGTTTGGTCTGGCATCATTTATCTTCATGATGATGACAATGACTGGCGGTGTGGGTGCTTTGTATAGTCTCAAATTAAAGTTCTTGCTTGCTCCTATCTATACCAAACTGGTGCATGCTACTGCGGGTCTCGTGACATTTATTTTGGGAGTAATCACTATCTTACTCGGCCTGTTTTCTCTTTGGTTCACCTTTGGGGAAGCTCTCAGATACATCAGTTTCACTTTAGTACTGGCTATCATGGTGTGCACTATATTACGTCCCAGTCTTAAGATTTACTTCAGAATTAAAGAAAGGCTTGAAAATTCCAATTAATTTGACATATTACATATGGAATTGAATAATGTAACTTATTTGCCAAATATGCACAATAACTATGTAGTCATTGATGTTCTGCATGTTAAAGAATTTGTATTGTGATAGCTATTTAAATATTCTTTAATCTGTTTATACAATCTGTTAGCTGTAAGCTGTTCTGAGAATTTATAGGTTTTGTTGCCTTGTGATGTTAAATGTTTATAAAAAAAGGTGCACTATTTTTAAGGCTTGGCCTGTTCATTATGGTGTCTATATCAATTTATATTTAGGTTTCGAACTTAATTTTGCAGTTTTATCTAGAGGCTTAAAGGAAAACATGCAAAAACATACTTCTGAATATATAATATATCAACATTATATCAGTTAGGTATCTAGTCCATGGTAATATATTATATTCAATATAATAGTAGATGTTTCGTAGTTTAATGTAGTCACATTCCATATTTATATTAATGAGGGTCATTTAACAGCAATATTCAATATACAACTGGCAACTGATTTATATTAGGACCTATAGTCCTTTTGATATAATAATATAATGTGTGTTAAAGTATACAACATGTCCAATCTCGCATTATATTTACATTCTGTCTACTATAAAAAATTTGAAACTCATTTTTAGAAATATTTATGTTTTATACTTATTACAGATTCTATAGTTGTCTAGGTCCATTTTATTGGCAAAATCTATTATCATTACAAAGGAAGTCTTCCCCTATTTAGGAAAATAATATTCATGTGATTTTGACTTAGGAGTCCATTACACAAAAGTTTTGCTGTCAGTTTTGCCAGTTATGACTGATGGCATGGTTTTTTTTATGGCGAAACCTCGTAAGATTTGCCATCTCATTACAATCTAGCCTATATAAGGCTAATGAATAATTTAATTGTAACTTATATTGTACGTTGTTCAGAGAAAAAATAAAAGCCAGGCTTAAATCATATGCCAATTGCATGAACCGCCATCCAAATGAACTGACAAATAATCTTATGAATACCAGCACAATCACATTCTCAAGAATTAGGAGAAGAGCTCCGCAATACATAATAAAGGATTAAGAAATATTAGTTGGATAGGCCACTGGGCACATACTACTCACGACATGCTCCACAGAACCCCAAACTCTCGCTCAATGCCGATTAGGCAGATTGCAAGAAGCATACTGTATAAAAAAAAATCGTATGTAAACATTTTCTTCTATGAAAGATTCTATAGTTAGGGATATAATTATATCCATAACATAGTTACTTAATTCCCATACAAAAGTCACGATATAACTACCTGCTATACAGCACACATGGAGTTTTGTGGAGGTGAGTGCTGAAGCTTGCTCGCGGGGTGAGGAAGGCCCGATTGGTGGGCGGATGACAGTCGTCCATTCTATACTTAGTACTATTATCTGTTCTGTGAATTCGCATATGGTGTTATGGCCAATTCATCCTTTCCCACTGCTTCGATGTGCGCAACACTTGTAGCTATAATAGCCGTGTCATCAGCAAAGGTTGCAATGGTAGCACCATTGCACCAATTTTGATCACTGGGATATCAAAAGTATACAATAGATACAGGACTGGACCTAGTGCCTAGTACACTCCCTTATGGTACTCCAACTTTTATAAGTTTTCATAATTAATTGCAGTGATTGATGCCTAATCTATCATGTAATGGTCGCCTTACAGTATTTACAATCTACATTACCATTACATTGGGTATAGGCTAGAGCCCGAGAGCTCGACACGCCTCCTCCCACTCTACCCTTTACAGATGACTAGGGTCAATGACCGTTTTTATCTCAACATTTAGAACGGACTATAACTAGAATGTAATTATAAAAGTTTAATAAATATTGATGTGGGATGTCCAATTTATTTTATATTAATCATTAATATAATATTAATATTGGCTTTACATGTTCAAATAGTTTAATAGACTTACTTATTTCTTACGATTTACTAGTTAAAAAAAATGTTTTTGGCAATGCAAACAGACTGATTTTTTTAAGTGTTTATTTATTAGTTCATAAAAATATAAAGAGGAGGCAATTAGTGTTTACAATACATAAACTTACAATACATAATATAGTAGTAATATTGGTTATTTTTCTGTTTATTCAGAAATTATTTTTGTACCCCGAAGTTGCCAACTGTTGTGTATATTATTTTGTCTGATAATGTATATGATAAAGAACTTGTTAGTTTACTCTAACTAGTACCATTAAATAAGAATAATCATATTCGAATAAAATCAAAATGTAGCTATTTTTAGTACAAACAATTTATGTTAGATAAGAATAATAATAAATATATTAAATAAATGTCTATTTATGAAATGTCTATATTTTGAAAATATAATGTTTTGGCCTATGTACTATAAAAAAGAAGTTATAATGATTAATGAATATACAGTAATGTAATGTAATAAATAAAAAAAATAATGCAATTTAAATGATATGTTTTTCATTTTATACTAATATTTTTCTATTGTGTACGTCTGTGGGGGGGCCTTTTACGTTTAAAATGAAAATGCCATTTTACAAAACCATCAAATATTTATTATAATGCCATTAGGTACTACATTATGTGAATTCAGTAAATATATAATAAATAGTGGACTAGATTTTACAGTTCATAAAAACATATATTTAGTGAATTTGTGCTGTGTGATCATTTACTAGTTCTTATACAAAACCAGCTGTGCTCGCGGTTTCACCCGCGTGGTCTTAGTTCCCGAGGGAATATCGGGATAAAAAGTACCCTATGTCCTTTCCCGGGACTCAAACTATCTCTATACCAAATTTAAATCGGTTCAGTGGTTTAAGCGTGAAGAGGTAACAGACACACACTTTCGCATTTATAATATTGGAAAGAAATTGGAGGAGGTAACATACTAAAAAGTAAAGTTATACTTGCGGAGGTGAATCTACAAATCAAACTGAACAACTTTCCAAAAAAAAAAATCCTAATTTCGCAATTCTTTCTTTTGAACGTCGTTCAGTTTGAGCGTTTTTAACAAAGTACATAATTGTATAGCTTTCAATCGACAGGAGCTACAAATAGAGCAACGGCGTTGAGTAGGGCGATCTCTCTCGGGAAGGAACGGTCCAGTTGTAATTGGACCGAGAATAGTAACTCTTCGCGCGACTCGTTGCTGTATACTGGTACTTCTAGCCATCCGTCTGTGGTCGCCTTGTCCTGCAATAATATTATTCTTATTAAAAGTTTATTTAAGTCAATACATTACATACAATCACGCCTTTTTCCCGAACGGGTAGGCAGAGGTGTACCCAGGACTCTGTCCCATAGTGGGTACACCCACATTTCGCCTATATGTTATTGATCCCATGTAATAGGGGATCTATTTAAAGTCATTAACTGTTTGAAAATGTTGTATATTTTAGGAGGTGCTATTGAATATTCCTAAAAGAGAAAAGATGCTATAGAATTACTCTCGTGCAAAAATATCCACGCCAAAAGCCGGCGCACGCGACCACTACCTACCGATTGGTGTAGGTACAATCTAAAACAAGGCTTTAAAATGACATAGTAAATAATGAATATCATCGTCATCTGAGCCATAGGATGTCCACTGCTGAACATAGGCTTCCCTCTTAGATTTTCATCCAGTCCAGTTGTAAGCGGCCTGCGTCCAGCGTATTTCTGTCGTAGCGTATATAGCTTAGTTTACATAATTTAGATTAACATGTATTATTATTGATAATAACAAATATAGACGTCGTTTTTTTTATGATAGTGAGTATAAACAAGACGAGCAAATCAGGTGCCCGATGATAAGCATCATGATCGCCCATATCAGACACAGTGCCACCCAGTGGTTAAAAATTTAAAATTTTGCGCGGCACTACACTGCGCCTATCACCCTGAGATATGAGTTGTTGAATCTCATCATGCCCAGTAATTTCGCTGGTAACATTGCCCTTCTTACCGGAACACAGTAATGTTTGCACATTACTGATCGGCGGATGAATAACGGGTAAAGGTGTGGTAGTTCCCCAGGCGTCCCCCTGTAAAATAAGGTCTACCAGAGTGTGTTATTACCGGGTGTACGTATCGCACGGTAAGCGGTGGCGCGGCGGAGTGCGGCGCGGCGCGCGGGCCGGCGGGACTCACCGCGCCGCCCGCGCTGCACCACCCACTCATGCGCAGCCCCGACACCACCACGGACTCCGACTCTTGCTTATCTGACGATACCGAATGTTGTCACTGGTCCCTGGTCACTACATACCTACATCCTACTAGTATTATGGATTGTAACGCGCGCACATCACCGACGGACAGTTATGACGACGCCAGCCTTTGCCGAGCATAAACATACATTCACGCCTTTTTCCCGAAGGGGTAGGCAGAGGTGTACTCAGGACTCAGTCCCATAGTAGATACACCCACATTTCGCCAGTATGTTATTGGTCCCATGTAATAGGGGGCGAGCCTATTGCTATCTACCGGGCACAGTTCCAAACTCCGGGCAGTTATTGATATAATTCCTAATGGAAAAATCCAATATTTAACACTGCCTGACCTGGGCATCGAACCCGGGACCTCTTGATTGGCAGTCGAGCATGCGCCCTCTACGCCACCGAGGCAGTCCGACCTCAATCCTCGCCGAGCATACCGACTTCAATCCTCGCAGAGTACATCCACCTTCGTCGAGTTCACCGGCCGGTCGTAGACTCGTCTGTGAGAAGCATCTACGTTTTATCTACGCCGTGGATATTCAAAAAGAGCATTCCAAGGAAGTGACACATTTTTCGACAGGCCGGCAAACGAGGCGGATCGTCAATAAACTCTCAGAGCAAAGCCTATTTTATGACGTAAAGTGCAAAGACCTGTATTTCCAAGAAATAAATGCAATGGTACAAATCTTTAGCCTTCTGTTTCAAAATGTGAAAACTACAATGTTTGTGAGGATGGATGGATGGATGTTTATTGCTCTTTCATGCAAAAACTACAGAACCGATTGGGTTGATATTCGGTAGCATTTGATGTCATCCGATGTGATCAAAGGGAGATGAAGGCGTCCGGAGCAGTAGTACCTTTATCATTCCACGTAGCAAGCAGCAACAGCTCAGTGGGGCTGGCGGCGAGGCGGGCGGCGGCGAGGCGGGCGGCGGCGAGGCGGGCGGCGGCGAGGCGGGCGGCGGCGCGCGCGCGCAGGGCCCACACTACGCGGGACGGACGCAACCACTCACGGAGATCCACTTCTGGCAAACGTATCAAACATTTAGCCCGAGTTGGACCTACCAACTATTATAATATAATATAATAGAAATCGTTTATTTGTAATAAATGCAGGTTACATGTAGGTGTTTGGTACATGGTCCGTGTACATTTAGTCACATTGCGACATACAAATATTAAATAAATAGGTACATTCAAAGTTATCTTTATTATTATTTAATTATACACGATACACATTCAAGTATAGTTTTTTCTGTATCCTTTGTGTTAGAGTTAGTTCTATAATTGTGGTGTACAATAAATAATCAATCTAATTTTCACTTTTTTATTTTAAAATTGGCCCCTTAAATTTTTAGAGTATAAGCTAAGAATACCTTGTAAATAAACGTACCCTTCGGCATATAATCATGATCCTCGATGTTGTTCTGCAGTCGTTGGACAGCGGCGCGCGCGCGATGACAGAACTCTCTAATGTACAGCTCGGGAGATTCTGGACCAACCCATATAAGCTGCCATTCTTCCGGAACCTATGTACAAACATTATTATGTTAGGTACGAGTACTTACAGTAAATAATAATTTAAATTTATAATATATTCTCAGAATGGGTTTCCTGAATTACACTGTTCAATTCCCATGAATTATGTGGACAACCCATAACATTGTCAAAGTTTCAGGTCGCCAAGATCCCCCCACAAACGCTCCGACGTGACCTAACGACTGCATATGAGTTATGTGGATAAACCATATTGTCAGTTTCAGGTCGCCTACATAATATCTTATCGGAAACAGCCAGGACCTACGTACCTCGTAGTAGTTTGTTATAGGTAGTAGATTCTACGAACCGCCGTGCGCGTGCGCTCCGCGAGGGCGTAGTCGTCAAAATGGGACTGATCCAGCGATCTTAGCGTCCCCACCCGAACGAGTTCGGGTCCCGCGACTCGGTTTAATTCGAGAGTTAGTAATCAGCGAACCTTTCAGACCGCGCGCAATAAATTCTTTGGTTCCGCCTATTTAGATAATATTTTTACTGGAATGGACTTTATGTGGCATCGCTTACGCAACGCCACACCCTTCACACTACCACCCCTTGCTCGTGAATCTTTGGAACTCTCATTTCAAAAGCGGACTGCAACAATACACTCATCAACTTTAGTGATACCTTCAGTAGAATAATAGCCACTTAGCGAGTGATGTAACCCCCCCCCCCCTCCGCGCCGCGCCAGATTGTCACTCTCTCACCGTGACTCTTTGCAACTCTCCTTTCAACAGCGGACTGCATCCCCCCGCGCCCCTCTCCTCCCTCGTGCCCCTCCAGATTACCACCCTCTCACCGTGACTCTTTGCAACTCTCCTTTCAACAGCGGACTGCATCCTGCCGCGCCCCTCTCCGCGTCGCTCCCCTCCCTCGCGCCCCTTCAGATTACCATCCTCTCACCGTGACTCTTTGCAACTCTCCTTTCAACAGCGGACTGCATCCCCCCGCGCCCCTCTCCGCGTTGCTCCCCTCCCTCGCGCCCCTCCAGATTACCACCCTCTCACCGTGACTTTACAACTCTCCTTTCAACAGCGGACTGCATCCCCCCCCTCTCCGAGCCCCCCCCGCGCCGCTCCACACTTCCCCCCCTCCGCGCCGCTCCATACTTCCCCCCCTCCCCGCCACTCTCTGCTACTCTCCTTTCAACAGCGGACTGCCACTCATCAACTGTATAGTGATACCTTTAGTAGAGTGGTGGCCATTCTCCTAGCAGCACACAGCGAGTGATGTATTCCTTCCGCGCCCCTCCCCGCATCGCTGCCTTCCCCCTGCGCCGCACCCCACCACCACCCCTTCCCCGCGACTCTCTGCAACTCTCCTTTCAACAGCGGACTGCCACTCATCATTTTCCTCCATAGTGTGAACAGGTTCTTTATAGATGTGCTCTCCGTTTTCGACTCTGTGATGACCGTTGAACTTAATTCTGTATAAAAATTGTTGTTGTTAGACAGCCTGCGGACGTTATTATCAATTTAAGAACTCTTGGAGTAGGGTTTAGCCGAAATGAGAGAATGAGATGTCTTTTATGAGGCACGTAAAGCGGTTGATCCCGGGTGTCGTTATAGACGATACTCAAACTATTGAGACAACCCAACGCTTGTATATTTTTTATAATATACTAGCTGACCCGGCGAACTTCGTACCGCCATATTTTATTTCTCTAATCGCAACTGAGGAAATAAAACCCTTCCGGTAAAATCAAATTACCTAAATTTAAAATAAAACTGGAGTACTCAATTGAAAAATTCATATTCTTGTTCAAAATGCGTGGAGATTTTACTGAGACTATCACTTTCCGGGAGATACCTAGTATTAATTCACTCGTTTAAAAAGGAACTGAACTGCGGTGACACTCGGCGCCAGTATTTAATATACCTGAACCTTGAATTTCCCGAACGTTCTAGTTCGCATGCTTCGAGAAGAATCGATTGATCGATTGTTCGAAATAGTGGGTCTCGATGGTTCGAGAGGGAGCTTTGTTTACGCTCAGAGGAGGTCTCGAGAACGAATGAGATACCAAAGCTTTGGACATTCAAACCAGAGATCGCGACTCGATAGAATTTGATGGCCAGATCTTGAAACTTTGATTAAAATTTGGCGCCAAGACTTTAATAATTCTCTAACAAAAATAGTACATTTTTTTTTGTTATTAATGGTAATAATATTGTAACATACGCAGTATAATTATAAAAATATCAGTCACAAACCATTAAAATAATACGGATATATCGTGAGCATAAATAAATATAACGTGAAATAAAGTAATAGAATTTATATTCTAAGAAACAAAACACAGCGCCATCTATTGGGTGTATTTGCAACCTAGATGTCAAACAATATTGAAGAATTTTATCGATGAATCAACGTACACCGCCATCTATGAGAACTTCATAAAACTAAACAGTAAATAAACACTTGCTTAAGAAACAATTAATTGATACATTTTATTCGTTTACATTCACGACATAAGCGAATAATTGAGATGATAACTATCCTATCCAGTAAGTTAGACCACAATACGGGTACATGTGAAATTTGATTGAAATCGGTTCAGTAGTTTTGGAGTTTATTCGGGACAAACATCGTGACACAAGATTTTTATATATATATATAAGATTACTCGTTAAACTAATGAGGTCTAAACATTGTACTCATAAGTCATAAAGTCATAAATTATTAAGTCATCATAGTTTAGCCAACCCATTTGCTATAATTTTTAACATACGAAATTTCTACAAACTTTTCGTCAATTAAACAGATGGGTGAAGGTCGATTTAATTCGGATCTTAGACTATAAGAAAAAGAAGCAGCAGAAACATCAGGCGTCGTCTATTTATATCTATTTGCATACGAGTAAAATGATTTGTCTCTTAATCATAATGTTACCAGCGAAATTACTGGGCATGACGAGATTCAACAACTAATTATATCTCAGGGTGAAAGGCGCAGTGCAATGCCGCGCAGGATTTTGAATTTTAATACACTGGGTGGCACTGTGTCTGATATGGGCAATCATGATGCTTACCATCAGGCACCTGATTTGCTCGTCTTATCACTCACTATCATAAAAAAAACATCTTCCTGCCCTTGTCCCACACAAGTGCGGGGTCGGCACATCATGTCTTCTCCTGTCTCCATCCGTCATGTCTACACTTCAATCCCTTTTCACGCATATCCTCATACACACAGTTAATCCAGGTATTTTTAGAACGCCCCTCCTCACATAACGACTTACTTACATCCTCATGTGGTCGTATTAATGTTCATACCAGGCTAGTCTTCCACTCTGTGATTTCTCAGTCACTGGTACTACTTTCAGACTTCCTCTAACAAACCAATTTCTAATTTTATCCATCCTTGTCACTCCACATATTTATCTCAACATTCGCATATCTATGCCGCATACATTCTCCTTTCACCCACCGCTTTCGTTAATAAAATGATGAAGAAGAGGAAACGGCTATGCATGTCCTCTGTGAATGCGGGCCACTCATGTTCAATAGAAGTATCCACCTGGGACGAGAAATAATTCGCCCAGAGGAGATACAACACATCACTCCTCCGAAAATCTGGAAATTTCTAGATTCAGCGGGCTTAGGCAGTGAATTATAATAATCGACTTATAACTAATAATCTAGACTAATAATCGAAATATATCGACTGCCACAATAGATCAGCAGTGGTCGAAGCGGCTTCAGGTCCATATGGATGATATAAATAAATAATAATAATAAAATGATGAGCCCCGTTACCTTTTAATCCAGCTAATATATCAGCAGCAGCGTTGTTCTCCCAAGCGACGCGACAGTTGGCAGGCAGACCCAGCAACTCCGGGGTATCCATGTCGGGGAGGGTCGCGAATGCGTTTGCATATTCCTGCCGGTCATTACATACCATCACGCGTTGTTAGGTGAAGGCTGAAGACTGAAGGGTTAGGCAAAGGAGTACCCACTCACATAGAAAGTATACCCAGGTCAAAAAACAAGGTCTCGTGATCCGGGCTGATTCTACTTATAGCAGGTTTACACGATTCGATTTTAGTTGATAAACAAAAAATTTAAAACGAATCTGATTTTTGTTCGCTTTTGAATTTCAAATCATCACGATCATTATTATTAAAAAGATCTTTCGGCTGATCCATATAGGCTTCCCTTTAGAACGCCAAATCGCAAGGTCCCAGTTGAATTTCAGACAAATTAATTATTGTGTTCTTTACGTTCGAATAGCCGGCTTCCGACTGTCTCCAAGTCTTCAGCATCATCTCCGTCTTCATTCATAAAGCGCGTGTACGTGTAATGCGTTTTGAACCGTTGTACGCACCTAACCTTATGTAAGTATATTTATGAGTGTCAGTGCACATACCTGCAGATGTTCAGTGAGCGGCGGTAGATGCGGCCAGGCGGGCGCGGCCCACGCTCGCGCGGCGCCCGCCGGAGGCAGCGCGCGCGCACTCAGCGCCGCCAGCGCTGCCCTGTCAACGTGCGTCTCAACCCGTGCGCCATACAGTGAACAAATTAAAGCGCTGCCAGCGCCGTCTCGGACCGCCCGAGCTGCACTCGCCGCTTCGCTCCACTCCCATCCGTACCACCGGCTCCAACCTGAAAACGGTACACGACACATCGCGGTGCATTGAGTTTCATACTAAAGTTTTTGGCCTTAATTTTGGAATCTGACATGTTTTAAAAGTTTTTATAATTTTTAATGTTACCTATGGATTATATTATTATCTTAAATATATGAATTAATAATAATAAAGTCCCGTTTGTACCACACGGCGACGCAAAATCTAAATATTTTACGTCGCCGTGTGTACGCTCGTTGGGTCTCTCCCTTATGATATCGCATCCCTACATGACCATATTCGATCGAGTGGCGTACTGTTCGTCGAACATTATTGTTTCTTGGTACGATGGTATAACGGTAGTATGGCCTTACCATGTTTGATAGACTATTCGCTGCTTAAATTTCGTCAGACATTAATCCATTAAATCTAAGAAGTACCGTTAGACAGTTTTTATTTTGCCTTGTTTGAAGGAATTGTATGCAATTTAGTGATTAAGAATTGTAAAAGATCTTGTGAAAAACTTCATAATTACATGGTTTTAGAGCGATATAAAATACAAGTACGCCCTTTTCCCGAACGGGTTGGTAGAGGTGTATCCAGAACTCAATTCCATAATAGGCACCCCCACATTTCGCCAGTATGTTATTGGTCCGATATAATACGGGGCGAGCCTATTGCCATCTACCGGGCACAATTCCAGACACCAGGCAGTTATTGCTAATTCCTAATGGTAAAGTCCAATATTCATCACTGCCTGACCTGGGGATCGAACCCGGGACCTCCTGATCGGCAGTCGAACTTGCGCCCACTACGCCACCGAGGCAGGCGAAGGTTACTGAAATTGTGTGAGTTACGCCTAATCAGTTATTTCGGTTTAAAAAAAAATTTATGAAACGTCAAACGGTACTTACCGTGTTAATCATCATCATCATCATCATCTCAGCCGTTGGTAATCCACTACTGGACATAGGCCTCCACCATGTGGGGGTTTTGTCAATACTCGACACGCTTGACAGGCGGGTTGTCGACCGCAGTTTGATAGTTTTTTGCAGAAGACGCTGCTGCCCGTCTTCTGGATCTGTTAACCCTTAGCCGGCTCTTACGGCAACCACGGGTGGAGAGGGTGGAGCACTATTCTATAGCCGGTAACTCCACGGCTGATGGCCTATACAGTAGTACACTAACCGTACGGTATATAAGCGCGTCGTTCCTGCACGAGCGCGTGGAAGAGCGCCAGACAAGCGAGTTGTCGCGCGCAGCTGCTCCGAACGTTGCCCCACGTAGACAACGTACTCAACACGTTGTTCTTCACGCCTTCCGGGGCCTGTATGTATATAGTCACCGGATAATTATTTAAAATCGTTACTTTATATTTCACTAATTGTAAAAACCGTTAGATAATTAATCTATCTATAACACAGACGAGTTTGAGAGGTCTTTTATTATTTTTTATGATAGTGAGCGACAAGACGAGCAAATCATGTGCCAAATGCTAAGCATCATGATTGCCTATATCAGACTATCAGACACAGTGCCACACAGTCTGTTGAAATTCAAAATTCTTCGCGGCACTGCACTGCTCCTGTCTACCTAAGATATCAGTTGTTGAAACTCGTCATTCCTGATAATATTGTCCTTTAGACAGGAACGCAGTAATGTTTGCACACGTTGTGGTACTTCCCCAGGCGGCCCCCTGCGAAAGAGGCTTACCACTACAACAACTACGACTACTACTACAACAACGTCGACACGAGTATGAGTTCGAGAGGTCGAGGACGAGACGACGAACTGACATCCGCCATTTCTTGTCATCCTTATCTACGCTAACGCCTAACCTATCGTGTATACGTCACGTTACGCTCACGATACATTAAGATGGAAATCACCTCGAGCACGACATTGACGCACGCGTTGGCGACGAGCGGCGGAACCTCGCGGTACTCCGACAATATCCAGAGGCGGAAATCTTTATTTTCGTTCTCAACCTGAAAATTTACGAAGTGATCATAGATCATCATCATCATAGTTATTAATATACAGAGGTGAACGACACGAGATGTAGCTGCGTTTCCTTGATGGAGCCATGACAATCGCCTAGAACATCGATTCGAATTTCTGTCTAACTTAGGACTTATATATCATCTGTATTGGAGCTCATCATATTTTGATACATCAATAGTACCTACATTGTTACACAAGGGGCTAAAGAGACTATATACGAGGTAGTTCTATTCCCAAGCTTTAACGAGGGAGTAAATAGAAACCCAGTAATAGGTTTTAGTTCCGTGTTACACTCTACTTTTCACTACGATTATGAGAAAATAAAATTAATAGTTTCATTAAAACATTTTGGCTAATATCCTATTCGTGAGAAACCAAAAAATCTAGTTGGTAACAGACAAAAATGAAAAAGAAATTTAGAGGTTGAAAAGTTATTTTAGTCTCGCTCTGGTACGCAATAAAAACAGTTTTTTTGAGCAAGAGGAGTGAAAGTTTTTGTTTTCTAGTTTTACCTCCAATCGTAGTGATACAAAGCGGATTTTGGGCAAAAATATATTAAAAATTGCACAACTTGTGAGAAACATTTTATGGTTACAACATCAAAATTTTATGGTTTTACGGCGAAGGTTATTGAAATTTGGTGAGTTAGCTATTTCGGCTTGAAAAGATGAAACGTCAAACGGTACTTCTTAGATTTGCTGGGCACTAGGTGTGATTATCACAGCACATACACGTACAACGGACCAGGTATAGAGTCTAAGTGCGGAAAAGGAGTCCACTTTACATTACATCACAGCACATTATCCATCATCACTGCCTTGTCATACTCATATATTCAATCATTCAAATAGTATTGTGTGAAGAGAAGTGAAGTAGAATGTTCACCGGTCCCCTGGCGAACTCGGCGATGAAGGCCTGCAGGTCGGGCGTGAAGGGCGCGCTGCCTACAGAGAGGGCGAGCCAGGCGCCTCGCTCGCGCGCCGCCCTCGCCGCGCCCTGCCATGCCGGCACTCCTTGCGACCCCTCCACCTTGTAGATACCGGCATTGTTCACGCGGTTCGATTATAGTTGATCAACTGCTACATCGCATACGATTCGAACCGTCTGAACAGACCTTTCTCTGAACAATTTTTCTTTCAATTCCACGAACAAAAATCAAACTCGTTTTATTTTTGTTGTTGAATAAAAGTTGCTCAACTCGAACCGTGTGAACCCGCAATTATGACTGATTAGTGTAATACTACACCCCGGATATTCGACTCAATTCCCATACAAAAGTCACGATATAACTACCTACTACACAGTCACTGCACACATGGCGTTTTGTACACGTGCAAGAGTGTGCGTTAGGTGAATTCCCAGCGAAAAAGCGACAAAGGCCCGATTGGTGGGCGGATGACAGTGTCCATTCTATACGTAGTATTATTATCTGTTCTGTGGTAATACCCAATTCGTCTCGGACGCCTTTCGGCTGAGGTGAATATCCGGCAAGCCAGATCGCTTTGGGATGTCCGAAGGCTCAAGGTCTCATCCTTTTAATGAAGAACTAAGCCGATGTCACATAGCTCGAGCGCAGACTATAATCGTCGCAAAATAAAATATTGGTGACCTCAGCATTTGACAAGTGGGGAAGGAGGTTAAGGTTAAATTTAATAGCTTCATATAAAATGTTCGATCTTTAGAGCATCGAACATTTAGTCGGGTATTCAAGGGTGAACTGGGCGTATAATAAAAGTTACCCTAATTAGTGTTTCTCTAGGCGCGCGAGGTTGCAGCGCTGCCAGCGCTTGCGGAGATAATATGAGCGCTGGACGAGAGCTCGCCCAGCGCTGCGCCGCTGAAACCACGTCCACGCCGCGCGTCGCTCCCGCACCTTTATAATCATTCGTAATCATTCAGTCTTACGTACCCTTGAGCACAGAATATCAAAGGGACAGAAGGGAAACTCCTAAAATCATTAAAATAAATAGCGACTCTAGCTCCTACGCAATAAAATGCAATTTAGGTCGCACAGCGCGTAACTAATTATCGTTATATTACCATACAATCTGTTCCCTCTGTCTAGCCCATAGAAATGTTCCCGTCCAGACGGACGCCCCAGCTACTTGTAGCTTGATACCTCTAATGCGGAGTATCCCAGGCCCGCCTTGAGATACTAAACATGAACCTAGTCCCCTTCGGGAAAAAGGCGTGATGTTATGGTAAAGTTGATTCTCAAGCCGTTGGTCACTCTTCTTCTTTTTGTGGTGTCAGTCAACAGTTGAATAGAATAGAATACTCTTTATTGCGACCTTGATTACATGTATTAATACAAATTGTCTAAAAATTAAAGTAACATATCATTAGTCGAAAATAGGCGGTCTTATCGTTATTACTGATCTCTCCCAGGCAACCAGCTTTCGTGCTAGGTCCTCAGGTCACTCACCAAGTATATTATCGACAAATGCCATAACAGCGCGGTACAAGGTATCCGGTCGTACGGCCGCAACCGTCACCACCACCTCGAACGGGCTCAACTTGTATTTACTCAGCATATTTATATCTCCTGACGATATGAACCGCTTCCAATCTTCCTCGCTTTTGAACGACAGTCTGTTGTATAAGTTTTCGTCTGCTGCCTACAGTTGTTAAACAAATATTTTGTATGTAAAAGCAAGAAAGAAATATCAATATTAGGGATTTACTTGATTTTTAGCATCAGATCCTCAGGTACTTATTTCTTTGAAACCAATTAAGTCCTTTGAAAGAATTTAGCAGAAATGACGAAGATATCGGTGAACTTAAGCAAAAATAGGCAAAGATCGTAGAGTACAGCTAAATTAGTTTAAAAACAGTTTTCTTTTAAAATTATGTCACTGATCCTGAATTCCAACCGCTAAACGATAAACTAACATAGAACCTTTAAAAAATTACCTTTAACTTGGCGACACCCTTGAGACATTCCTCTGGTATCCATGGATATGCCTTCTTTATTTCGCTCGTGTTAAAACTGTCCGCATTTATTTCGGTGTTGCCAATAAATATTTGCCATAGCTATAAATAAATTTTTATGTTAAACAGTGTGGAAAAAGACTGGTCGGTTGACGGTAGTGACCCCGCATCCGAAACCCTGGTCTATAGTTGACCACTTGCATGACATTGTTATGTCTGTGGCTGGTGGCTAGAATGATGTGGGCTAATCACTCGCTTTTTTTTTAAGATAGTGAGTGACAAGACGAGCAAATCAGGTGCCTGATGGTAAGCATCATGATTGCCCATATCAGACACGGTGCCACTAAGTGTTTTAAAATTCAAAATTCTGCGCGGCACTGCACTGCGTCTGTTACCCTGAGATATGAGTTGTTGAATCTCATCATGCCCAGTAATTTCGCTGTTAACATTGCTCTTCATACCGGAACACAGTAATGTTTGCACATTACTGCTTGGCGGATGAATAACTGGCAAAGGTGTGGTACTTCCCCAGGCGGCCCCCTGCAAAAGAGGCCTACCACTTCAAATTACTTGAATATACTTGAATATTAGCTTACTTGAATATAGGAGATATATCAAAACCGAAACAGCCCCCATTTCTGGGAAAGTTTATGAAAAAATGTGGTAAATATTTTTGGATTTATTACGTACTTTATCAGGCATCATATCCTCGTATGCTTGTTTTAGCAAATGCAAAATGACGATGTATTTGTCCTTCTTATGTAGAGCTAACAATACTCTTTCTATAATGCGTCGAGTGAAATACTTCACGATTTCGTCGTTGTTTATCTTTGCCTGGTCCTGAAAACATATGAAACTGATAAGATCTGGTATCTAGTGTTGTCTCAGAGGGCGCATGCTCGACTGCCAATCAAGAGGTCCCGGGTTCGATCCCCCAGATCAGGCAAAGTGTCCATTAGGAATTATCTCAATCAAACTGCCTGGAGTCTGGAACTGTGCCCGGTAGATGGCAATAGGCTCGCCCCCTATTACATGGGACCAATAAAATACTGGCGAAATGTGGGTGTATCTACTATGGGACTGAATGGGTACATCTCTGCCTACCCCTTCGGGAAAAAAGGTGTGAATGTATGTTATGTTATTACCATACTTTCGCAAGGAACTAATAGATGGCGCCGTATGTTTTTGATATCTAGGTATGGAACCCTACACTATGCATACATACGTATGTCTTAAGTATTTATTTATTTTAACAGCATACTGACCTCTCTCTTCACAGCGTCAAAGAACACTTCAAGTGCGACATCAACAGGCAACACAACGAGCGGTCGTTTATCCGTCAACAGTCTCGCGGCCAGGGTCAACATGGCCGCACGGGCCGCACTAGCCTGGAGGTTGCTATGTACTGTATCACTGATAGTTTGTACTGTTAAAGCTGTCTCGGCTAGTGCCGCCGCTGTATTGTCAACGTCGCGGTTGGATTGTAACGCTGCTGTTACAGCGCCATCGTGGAGGATGTCACTGCTTCGTGATAGCGACCGTAATAAACTCTCCTGTTGACAAATGACAAAGAAATTATTGACATGATTATATGATCACGCGTGTTTGTTTCAATCGAATAGATATCGGTTTTAAATAAGTCAATGATCGATCGTCAACGAGTGTGTGGCATTTTACTTGATCGCATCAATATCGATTCTATTTCTGTTCGATATCGCGTCAACGGATCCACAATTCAATTATGGTCTTTAGCTCGATTGAATTATTGTATTGGCTACCTGCAATTCGTGTTGTTTTTTCTTCAAATTAGCTTTCTGCAATTTGATCTCCTTGGATTTTTCGCTCATATCAGGGTTCAGTTTGTATAGTGTGTAATTTATAAGTTGATCTGTAATAAAAAAAACAAGGGACTTAATATCTACCTATATACAATAATTATTAGGTACCGTACGATGATGAAGAACATACACGACAATTTGTTATGATCATCAGTGCGTGGGTAAAGCCGTTGGTTCTGGTAAATAAAGGTGGTTAAACACAGAATACAGACCTAAAGGTACAGAAGTGACACTCCTCAAATTGTCCGCCTACAAATTGCCTCTCTTTCTATCGCGTATTTCTCTAACTTTTCTCTCCTTTAAGCATTGAAATTGTACCGTTAAGACGGGTGATCCGACTACTTGCAGCTTCGTACCTATAATGCCTTTGTCCCAGGCCAGGTTAATATAAGATAAATAATGATTATAGCTAACCAATGAGCGGGTGCAGCCGGGCAGTAAAGTGTAGCGGCGACAGCAGCGTGGCGTCGTGTTGCGACAGTGGCGGCGGCGCGCGACACTGCAGCAACAGTCGCGCGACACTCTGCGACGGAGACAACCATCCGCGCGACAACGACACCCAACACTCATGCACGCACTCCACCTCCGTTATCACTACGATGCGACCCAGTCTGGAAATAACTCACACTATCAGAATTCTATGAGAAAAAATGACATTAACCCTAGGTAATAAATTCGTTGCCGTGGGGTGCCGGCTTAAGAATAGTACCCCACCCTCTCTACCGTACCGTAAGAGCCGGCTAAGGGTTATGAGTTCCAATCATATGCGATCAATCAAACTGCGCTCGCCAACCCGCCTGAGTATTGGAAAACTATATCGGGCCTATGTCCAGCAGTGGACTTCCTGAGGCTGAGATGATGATGATTATTAAATTCGCATCAAATATAAACGATAATATTGCTTTCGGTATTGTTTTTACGTTTCGCTTTCTTGTCGTCTACCAGCTTAGTGCATTTTGTGGTATAGGGTCTATACCGGGTACAGCTGAGTGTCGCGTCCAGCTCTATCGCATTTCACAGTACAAAATGCAGTTGTCGTTAATCTCTCTGCATTTGTAGCAGAGTATGTTACGTACACTGGTAATCAGTTAGCATCATAAGGCGACGACTGACATGAGCATTCGTTAATGTGTACACGTTATACGCAAGTGAAAAGTAAGCGTGTCGAGCGCTGAGCGTCAATGCGTTCCCCGGCTGTCGGATTTTTGGCGAATTTCTTTGAATGTTACATTCTTAGCGCATGCGCTTATCCGCCTTTTTGTATTCAATACAGTCTGGAGCACAATCAAGCCTTTATTCGTCGCGATGAAGCGTCATAAGCATTTGCTCACAACAAACAAAATCTTCGATGCGCCTATTCATTTCAAAATCGAACAAATTCCGTCTGATGCCACTATTAAAATATAGCCGAGCTAATTTCTGAGTCCTACAAGCGTAGCTTAGAACGTCTACCTGTAGAATGGACAGACGATCTAATACAGACTGAAACACGCTGGGTGCGAGCCCACAACACAACCGGACTAGAATATGTATGTCCAGCAATGAACGTTCTACGGCTGAAATGATGATAATGAAGCTCGATGGCCCAGGTATTACTTACCTAACAGCATACTGCACAGCGGTTGCTAGTTTATCGCTGTGTTGCGATACAAAGTCGCATGGTTTGTCTGCAAGCATTCTCTTGAGCCACGCCAATCCTTCCCCATCCGGGTCTATTATTAACGGGGTCAGACCGGACTTAGGGCTGTCTAATACCTACAAAATAACATGAGTTAAGTCTGTAAAGTTTTGCAAGGAAATGGTTTAGTCTAATTTAACTTCTATTTCCATGAAAAGATAGATAGATCTTTGTATGAAGAATGTGATGAAAGTGGAAAAAGCGAAAGTTGTATGTCAGGATCGTAGCAAGTGGAAAGAAATAGTCTGCCTACCCCAACGGGAACAAGGCGTGACTGCACGTATGTATGTTCCATGAAAAATCCATCCAATCTCCGCCAATAGTAAAATAATATTGCATTTAGCCATAATTTGATTTTGACTACGGCAAATTTTACTACGACAAATTTTGTCCGAATGCAGTAAAGTCGAAATAGAAGGATTAGGTACATTTTTTAAACTGACTGACAGTCGACTAAATTTCACATGAATCATGACGGCCACGTGTGCCCGCGTTTACGAATCCACGTCGCCGACAAAAAGCCACTGGGTTGTCTCGATGGCTTAAGTAAGTTAAGTTCCTTAACCACTGTCATATTATATAGAGGTAGTTATTCCCATAAATATCTTTAGAAGTAACAATAGTGACGATCAATTACCTGATCAATGAGCACAGCATTCTTAATAGCCGATTCGTCCGAGGACAATCCATCTGCTTCCCAACCCAATTGTTTCTCAGTAGACGACAGAAAGTTGATCACCGTAAACGTAGAGTCATTGAATCCAATCAATTCACTCCACTTCTTTATGTAAACCCTAAATTAAAAAAATCATTTAAATGATTAGGCAAATAATAGACCATAAAACGAATGGTTTAAAGTATAAAATGCCTTACTTAGATTCCGGTTCAGTTGCCTCCGGGAGGTAAACTATGTACGCGGCTGCTAAGAGTGAACGTTGAGTCAGGCCTGATATCTCCTTGGATATATTTTCTAACTGAAAAGGAAAGACAAACTTAACAACATATGCGTTTAGATTGAGGATTGCATAAATTGATTGATTGATTGGGGGGGTTCTTGGTGTGAAGCTTTCTAGGTGAAGTTCCAAAACTGCCCTATATTTTGCTAAAGCTTAGATCAAGTAGTGATGTAGTATTTGATAGAAATTGTCTATAATAAGAGGTACGAAAAATTACAGGATTTTAATAGGTGTTGAAGATCAGATCAGATCAGACACCATATAAGAGTCATCTATAAAAGCTAAAGTCGAATAACGAAAAATTGGGCGTTCAACACATTCATCATACTGTCGGTGAATAAATGGACGGCAAATTGTTTTGTTTTTGTAAGTCAGTATAAATGTGAAATTGCTTCAGTGAGAGTACTGAGACATTACTGTCTCAGTGCCGTTACCGGCATGAGCTTTCGTAGCCGACCTATAGAAGAGCACTCACGTCAGTCTCCCAAGCAGTATATTCATGTTTGAGCTGCTCTAACAACTCCCTCGCCGCGTTCAAGGTACTAGCGGCGGCGGCCAGCCTCAGTTCGCAGGCGGCCGCGTCGCGGGAATGTTGCAACAACTCTTCCTTTAGAGCGGCCACGCGCTCCTCCACCGTGCCTAGACCGGTCGATAAGGCGGATAGCTGGTTCTCTGCTTCTTTCAGACTCCTGTAACATGTCGATGAATAACTCCAATGTAATGAAAGTCATGAAGTAACTTCTACCCGTCATTTGTAAATATTCCCAGGTTAGGCAGTGTTAAATATTGGATTTTTCCATTAGGAATTATCTCAATAACTGCCTGGAGTCTGGAACTGTGCCCGGTAGATGGCAATAGGCTCGCCCCCTATTACATGGGACCAATAACATACTGGCGAAATATGGGTGTATCTACTATGGGACTGAGTCCTGGGTACACCTCCGCTTATCCCTTCGGGAAAAAGGCGTGAATGTATGTGATGTTGTATTTGTAAATAAAAAAACTTTAATTCACGACGAGACGCCACGATGGACCGAGAGACTTACTTGTGTAACTGGGCTTGATGTGTAAGCAACGGTTGCACGCGAGCTAAAGCTTTGGCGTAGTCGAGATTAGCTCGGACCCACGCTGCGAGCGGTGCTACGGCGGCGCTCGCTCGCTTGGCCGCGGCCGGGGAGAACGACGTGCTACGAGACGCTACGAGACGCTCTACGCTCGCTACGGCTGACGCTGATATCTGCGACGCGTCCAGGCATCTGTGTACAAATATATCAACATTTGCTGTGGAACCTGGAATCGGCAGATCAACATCAGCTACATTACATATTACGTTATTGTAAGTGATGCCTTTTATTGCATTAAGAGTATATATTACAATCATAGATACCGTATGTCTTCTTTAACGCCTCGCTTCGAGAGGAAGTTCTTCATGGAATGCCAAGAAGTATCGGCGATGCCCATCAATCGTAACACGCCTTCCAACACGTCGCGGACCACGTCTGGCGGAGCTCGGAGTGAACGAACCTTTTACATAATAAATTATACTTACATAAACAAATTTTCAACTCGCTAAATGAGCTAGCGTGTTAATTATATATTGTTAGCGGTGTTGTACGTTAGGTAGGGCTTAGTTAGGGCAAGATAACCTCATCTACTCATGATACACCACGCTGACAAACGAGGCTCTGGCAAACCCTACCTATAACAACCAGCGGGGAATGGTGTGATTACCTATCTGATAGACCAGCAACCCACCCCGGACCACACGTAGTGACAAGTCATTGCTGTGTCCTGAGGGTTATGTCGAGAGGGTTGAGTGTAGGTTCAGGGTTCAGGGCATGCATGCACTACATAACCCTGGAGATGTAGTGTATGTGGAGAGGTCACATGATTCTTCAGCCACGAGCGAATGTAATGGTCGCGTAACATACGAGTCAGTATTTAGAGTACAATGTAAGGAAATAGTAGAATGTAAATACCTCGCTCAAAGATTCCGGTCGTATGTCTCCCACCGCCGCTCTAGCAGCTGCTATCACGGGCTCTACTGAAGCCAATTCTGCCTCTATTTCTTTCTTTCTGTTGAATAAACGCTCCGATTTATTCATAACATACAACGTGTTCCAAAAAGGTGTAGTTATACTTGGTGCAACAATTTGCAAGAGAAAGAAGAACTTGCAAGCCAAATTCCCAAAAACAAAATTTCGACTCTGTTTAGTATATTTTTGTATGGGAACGAAATGCATCAGCTGATCGGTATGTGGGAAGTTGAATTGTTTTTTGCGAACTTAGCAACTTTTTTTTAAATCGTTCAGTTTGACGGGTAGATTTTCCTTGTGTATTGCAAAACCCGCTCTATAGCTATGTGGCTATGTGATCATAATATAGTGACAGACACGAATAAAAGGACAGCTAAAGTCCGTTAAGTGGGATAGAGTAAGTTTATTTAACTAGCGCTAAACGGTCACTAGTTATATAGAAACTTCCTTCTGAAAGAGCCCAACATAAATTTAGATTATGAATTTTTCGCTTTTGAATTACTCTTTTTTTTGTTATTACAAAATGTGCACAGAAAACATACTGTATTTGTAGTTTGTCATTCTCCTTCTCAATGTTAGCCTTGAGTGCGTGCATTTCGTCCTTCTTGTCAGTATTGGCGCGTACAGTGGCCGATATTTGGTCCAAAGCGCTGTTGGCTTGAGCTTGCTTCTCTGAGAGAAGTGCTTCTTGTTCCGCCGCTTCTGCTTGTAGCTTGCCTACTTCGGTTCGCGCGCGCCGAAGCGCTTCCACTCCTGACTGCAAATTTTATAGATTACTAAGTACTAACTCTATATGAGGCTAATGCCTCGTGAATACACGAGGCATTAGCCTCATATAGAGACAAGACTCTGTTCTCCGTTCTCTTCTGCGCTCTGTTCTATTGAACGGAGCGCACTCAGGTCTTTCCTCCAAGTTTCACAAATTATTATCCCCGATATAAAACACATGTAATTCAGTAAGGATAGTGCATTTCCCAGTGGAGAGTTATAAATGAAAAAGAGATATAAATGAGAAGAGAGAGCGTATTCTGTTCAGGTGCGAAACAGAAAGAAATCGGAAATATTATCTCAGTGACAGTTACATAAAGTGACTGGTTAGAAAGAACTCACTTACCGCAAGCATACTCTGCCTTTGCAATAACGCTGCCCTCTTCTTAGTAACAATATTATAATATGCTTTTATAAAGGCGATGTATCGGCACGGCGCTCGAAACCATTCCGCCTCTACACTATTATGTATCTTCACGAATCCGTCCGCGGGTATCGCGTTTAGTTGCTCCTTGGTCAATTCACTTGCATCCTCTTTAGATAGTCTGTGAAATGTTTGTTAGGCAGGAATATTTGTTGACTTTTTGTTATATGATGATACGGTGCTATCAATGTGCTCACGCAATAATCACAAATAGTGCATCATGATTTGGGTGAACCTAACAAGTGTAAGCATCTACCTGCCACCACAGTGCTACATCATACATATAATTGTTGAATTCGTAAAACGTATGTTGTTTGGGGCTTTTAAATCGAGGGGGCTCTACAGAGTGATGACACTACAAGACACTATAACTGATTACTAATTACCCTGTATAAAACCGTAGAGATTATAGTCACAAAGATACCAATAGATATATATAGGTCCTAGATATATTCGTACCTTTATATTTACAGAAGGAATATGTCATTGAATAAAAATATCATTTAGCTCAACACTAGGACTAACTTTGTACTAGAATACCATTTTCTACAACTCATCCTGGGAAAGCAGTAAATAAAATAGAAATTGGGTGGTGCGTGGCAATGCACGTCCGCGCTGTGTCTAAAGCAGATAATATACAATAGCTACTTATGTGATTTCATAGAACACGCGACATCGTCCAACTTCAAAGGCATTTCATTTGCGAGTGGTGCGAATTTTTTTAACAGTCGCATTCGTATCGAATTGAGTGTTATCCGTTGAAAATGTCCCATACATTTGACATAACGACGATACGAATTCAAAACGATTGCATTGAGTTGGGCATAATGTTTGTAACATCGTTTTCCTACCAAATCAAGCAAAAAGTGAATGAAAACGTGACCATAATGCATATACAGAACCCTATACCTCTGTATAACAAGAGTGGGCATTTCTCTCAACGTGTTTTGAGACCATTTATCCATCCACAACAAGTGAGCGTCGTTGTATAACATCGGATACTTTTCCAAAATGTCTTGGAGATTATCCTGACGCTTGTCGAGACATATCACGATTCCTAGGTTTTTCTTTATATCTGAAATTAGGGTTAAACTTTTGCATGCAAGTAATTCGAGATGATCATGAAAAAAATTGTTTCCAAATTTTCTTTATGCAAATAGGAGAAAGGGATGAGTACAATGTTCGCTTGATGTTAAGTTCGTATACTCCGTCCTATTACAATCGCAGTATAACGACTAAGTTCTAAGCAAAACTGCACTGCGGTCGGTAAGGTTATAAACATGAGTCCCGGCGATGTGATGACGTCTTTCAAGAAGAAATTATTCATCCGTTGCTCATAACCTATCGTCTAAAGTCTATAGTCTTATCGTAAAATGGACGTCTTAAGCTTTAAATATTATGCACAGTAATTTCCCGCGGAGTGAATCTCGGCAAATTACGGACGGTCACGGAATCATATCATACCGAATGAATCGCATCGAGAATCTCTCCCAATGTTGTACTTAAAATTCACTAACTGCCACTTACTATCCATATCCTGATCACCGAGGTGCGCGGGGCAAATCAGCGCTGGAAGCGCGTGCGGGTGTCGCGCGCATCTAAATGCTTCTATAGAAGATAGCGCTGCATCGCTGACTGCTCCTTCACATATCGACACTATTGTTCGAGTTCCTGTCGCCGCCGATGATAGAGCCTGGAGAAAACTATGAACTGTTTTAAATTTTTCATTGCAGTCGATTTATTTAGGTATTTAAGATGTGCATAACTAGGTCCGTTAGGTTATTGGCCCGGGGATTTGAAATGGGAAGGGCGAAATTAGTATAAGTTGAAATTAGTAACATGGTTTTCTGGTGCCAAACTAAGCTAGACTAAGTCGGAACCGGAAGATTGATTAAACGCATTTACACATAATATAACACTCAGGATTCATACGATACTATTCTGTTCTATTTTTAAAATTGTCATCCTATACAAAATTAATCTACTTCCTGTGCTCCGCTGTCTCATCATCTGTATCTCTGAAAAGTACTCATTTTGTTCTTCCAAGGTCTAATAGTTATCTATATATGACATACCTTTCAGGTCAATCAGTTCAGTAAGCAGCAAACATACACACACTCATACCGACAAACTTTCGAGATAATAATAATAAGCCGAGACTTAAAGAGCTTAGCTATGCTATTCCATCCAAAGAGGCGTCTTCATCGACATCATCATCTCAGCTGTAGGAAGTCCACTGCACATAGACCTCCCTCATTGGGGGGTTTTGCCAATACTCGCCACGCTTGGTAGGCGGGTTAACGAGCGCAGTTTGGTTTTTACGCAGAGGAAGAGGACGCTGCTGCCAGTCCTTTAAATCTGATAACCCTTAGCCGGCTCTTACGGCAACCTCGGGTAGAGAGAGTATGGAACTATTCTATATCCAATATCTCCACGCCAAGAGGCTTCTTACTGGCATGTAACTTACATTCTTCATAGTGTTATAGAATTGGTTATGATGTTGCACGAAAAGTGTAGTGGCGGAAAGTGCAGCGGCCGATATAACCGCGGCCGCGCGCCTTCCTACACCTGAGCTCGATACACACGCTACCATGCCGCCGTCCGTCTGGGGATTATACATCTTATGTAATTGATAATAAGGTTCATTTTTAAAGGGGTATAACATCAGAGACCTATGTACTAAAGTAATAAATTAATAACATAACAACAGGCCTTGTTTCTGCAAAGGGTTAGGCAGAGGTCTTTACCCATTTGCATAGCAGTTTTTAAGTCACATTATATAAGTATAATGGGGGCGAGTTTATTTCCATAAACCGGGCACAAACCCAAACTCCAGGCTTCTATTGAGAAACATTAGGTACCTTCAAAATACAGAGTAGGTACACAGAGTTTAAATGTATGTTTAAACGGAACGCTTATCTCATAACAGGAAACAGATAAACGACGTTTACACTGGCTGAACTTAACCTTTACTAAAAACTGGAATTATGTTTAAAGAAATACTTACCGCTCTCGCCATCGCAGGACACAGAACAGCTAATTCTGAACACACTTCTGCACCGTTATCACCAAATATATTGTGTTCGTATTCATTCACTGAAAATTATAAATTAGCTATCAAAAGTTAATTCAATAAATACAAGTAATAATTTATCAGAATGATGACACGTAATTATTTGAACCCTGACCAATGGTCAATGGTTCTTCTAGCAATGTTTCAAAATAGTTGTTCTTTTTCTTCATAGTTTTTTCATCATCTCTTATTTTCATAGATATCATTGTGGTATCAACCAAAAGGAATGCGTTATCTTTCGCGAAAGTTGATAGGATATTAGATAATATTTAGAACACGCTAAGGTATATCAGGAAGGCATGTATAAGGCAAAATACGCAAGACGCAAGCTTTCCTAAAAACATAAAACAATTCTTCACCTACCTGATATCTAACTTTAAAAGTTACAAGAATTAAGGGCACGTCTGAAATTCACAGACCTTGAAGAAATGCCATAATAATGGTGTTATAAAAAAAAGTCTAAAATGTACTCACAGCACTGGTTAATAAGTTTCTCAGTATTAAGCCGCCACAGTCCATAATCCACGCTCTCCAAGTAAACGCCATCTCCGCGAGCTTTAAAAGTAAAATACAAATCGTCGTTATCCCACTTCAAATATTTTCTGATTATTTTGGCGAATGCTGATTTCTCTTCGTCCGTTTCCATTCTATCTCTGAATATTGTGTTCGCTTCTGCTGTGATCGCCTGAAATAAACTAAAACATAACCATCTCGACTTGTTTCCCTTAAGGGGGTAGGGTTTGCACAAGTCTAATACTTCCATTTTTTTTTTTTCATTTCCGAACTTAATCTTTCACGCATTATCCAAGAATTTCTCTTCTTACTAAATCGATCTGCGACCAACAGTGGTGTCAGTTATAGTTATTGGGTTACCTCTTAATGCCCTAAACTTTTTCTTACATAATATTATTATCATTTAGTCTCAAATGATCATACCATCAAAAGTTCTTCCATATTGGCTGGAGAGTACCATTTGACATTCTCACAGCATCGCTTTAAGTGTGAAGCGTTCCAACTATATTGTGGTCGGGAGTGGAACGTTTCCGTTACCTGTCAAATAATATACATGTTACATTATTTGTTTTTTAATCTGTATCTTTTAATGGTTAAGGAGCGAAAATCAAAACTTATATAGCCGCGGGGCATAACTAGTGAACATATAATTTTATTTAAAGTTATGCGTGCTAATAGGTATACCTCTTTATACATAGTGAGTATAGTGGCAGCCAATACAATAATCTCATTTGTTTGTAGATTTTTGTGAACATTTTGTTGTAACCAGGCTTTGATCAGTTCCAGTAACTCATCCTCATCGGCTTCTCTGAAAAAATAAATAACCATCCCATTCATTATATTATAATGTTTGGAAATTATTCCATGTTAACCTACATACTATGTATAGGTATAGGTAGGATAAAGACTATTTGGTATAAGACTCAAATTTTACAAGATTGATGAGACAATAGTAAGTTTAGTGAAGTGTACAAAAAGTCTCTCCGGACGTCGGGCCCAGCAAATTCTCGAATATTTAGTCAGAAGACAAATTTAATGTGAACAGTTTCATATAAAATGTTCAGCCATTTTGCAAAAGCGATACCCACCTCCCCCCGTTAACCCATCCCATTAACCCCCGCCTGCGGCCAGGCATTCAACGAGTTAAATCCCGTACTTACTTACGCACAAATTTGACACGTGTACACGCGTTATGTTTTCTTCGAGGTAGTACTAGGCTATTGCGCGCGGGCCATCGTATGGAGTGACGGGGATCTGACTTGAGTATGTACAGACAGTCACACCCGTATTCTAGAACAATACCTATGTAAGGTACTGTGGTAAGTAAGGAATTTCTCACCGCGTTCATCACGGCAGGAAATTGTTTCCAATCGGAATTAACGGCCCTATGCGTTCGGGTCATCGTATTGTTTTCGAATACGGGTGTCAGTCGTGCCGACATCGGCCAAGTGTGAGCGGTGGTAAGCTATGAGGATAGTTACGGTATCAAATGCAGCGGCAGTGCAGCTCGCAGGCTGGGCGGCGGCGCGCGCGCCGAGCTCAGCACGCGCACGCGCGCCGCGCGCCACTGCACGCCCGCGCCCTCCGCGCCCGCGCCCGCGCCCGCGCCCGCGCCCGCCCGCTGCCAGAACCCGCTGTACTCTATCAACTGGACAACATTCAACTTATACTCGATACAGGATCTCGGAACTACCTCAGCGCCTCGAGTCGAAGGTACTTTTTTATGCCATAGGTGGCCCGCACGAGCAAACGGGCTGCCTGATGGTGGGCGGTTACCGCCTTTGGATACCTGCAACGTCGGGGTATTGCCAATATGTTGTCGGCTCTATTCGCACTCTCCTTTTGAACAGACCCATGTTGTAGCTCAGCGGGAAGACCGCAAAGGGAGGGGAGATCATTCCACAGCTTGCATATATGCGGACGAAAAGAACGGGAAAATCGTGCAGTGTGCGTCGTCCGAGTCGATTATGTGCGGATGAGCTCTCAGGCGATGTCGGCCAGTACGGTGATAGAACCGTGACGTGTGGTCTTCGACCAGTGTGTGTTACCAGTGATGACTTAAGATTCTGGAACGTAGTCTCTTACTATGGGTCTGGTTAGTAAGCTCAATGCAACAGCTACGGCTATGCTCGGGATTTCTCCACGAGATCGAATCAGAAATGAGAAGATCCGTAGACAAACGAAAGTTACCGACGTAGCCCAGCAATTTGCCAAGTCAAAGTGGCAGAGCACATAGCACGTAGAACTGACGGTCGATGGGGCTGTGAGGTTCTCGAATGGAGACCACGGTCAGGCAAGCGCGGCGTAAGACGTCCTTCCACAAGGTGGACAGACGACCAAATAAATACCGCAGGAACACGATGGATACAAGCGACCGGATTAAATGGAAATTTATGGGGAGCCTCATGTCCAGCAATGGACTTTCTATGATGATGATGATTTATATTAAAAAACGTTAACGGGACAAACACAAAACGATCTTCGACTTCTTCTTGTTTTTCTGAGGCCAAACCGTGATGCCATAATGTCCATTAAATTGAACATACCTGCATTAGAAACGAATGCACAGCGCTGGTCCCCCACACGTCAACCCTAGCGCGATGTAACCCGCGAACGAATAAAGTTGCTCGAGCGCCCTCATTCGTACTCTGATCTATTGAACGGACTGCATTGTTCTGAAAATCGATAAATTTTAAGTTATTATCAAGGACAGTTTTAATACAAAAAAAATGTGCTTATTATTAAGTATAATCATGATTTTATTTATAAGGACCTTGAGCCGCTTCGACCATTGCTGATCTATTGTGGCAGCCAGAATAGGAAAATTCACTGCTTTAACCCGATGAATCTATAAATTTTCAGATTTACCGGGGAGTGGACTGTTGTATCTCATCTGGGCGTATTATTTGTTGTCCCAAGTAGAAACTTCTTTGAGCATGAGTGGCCCGCATTCACAGATGACATACCTATATAGAAAAGTTTTATTAAGACTTATGAAAATTGTAAAAGTACCCTTTTCAATTCAGCGATAATATCAGCGGGCTCCAATATCGGTGTGCAATCAATAATGATTAACGGTGAATTGGATTCCTTGATAATGTATTCCGCTAGAATGCTGCAAAACAACAAAATAGTATATATTATTATCATAAATCATACTAATAAATTTACATAAAAGCGAAAATAGCTATTTCTGTTTGTTACGCTTCCACGCTTACACGGCTGGACCAATTTTGATGAATCTTGCCTATACAGAAGAAAGATTAGATAGATGGATGACGGATAAGTGTGTGTGTTCGCATTCAATCAATCTGTGATGATTTTTAGAAAACATTCTTAGAAAACATTACGTTTCTATAATAAAATCCCAAAAGAGATAACAGAGCTCTCAGTGGGTAAATTCAAAACCTATGTAAAATCTACTTTACGAAAGAAGGCTTATTATAAAGTCAATCAGTACATAGAGGACAAAGATGCCTGGAAAATTCTGCATAGCCGACATTTGGCACCTTCGAAGCAAACTTAAGCTATACAAGTTTATTGTGCATTCTTCTTGAAGAGGTATCTTTCCGAACGCACGATAAACGCATTACTGTTTATCTTCATTGACGTGGAAAACTGTCAGATTGTAACCAGTTGAATAAATATTTTTGAGTTTGAGGCTGCTGAAATTTATCGGAGAGCTAGGGCGGTTCTCGTGAGCTAGCTACCCCACCCACACGCAAAATAGGCGCAAAGAAGTCGGGTCCGCTTAATCTTAATCATAAGTTACTTCTTAGCGCAAGCGTCCGGTCCAATGATGAGCAGATGTTCGGTACTGGAAGCCAAACAGGCGCGGACAGTGGGCGCGGCTGAAGCCAGGCGCGGGGAGAGATACAAACTATCTGTTAGCCATTCCGTCACCGATGACACGTTCACGTGCGGACCGAGGGTTGATGACAACTGTAACACACACAACATTGCGTCCTTTTACCAAAGGGGTAGGCAGAGGTGTACCTAGGACCCAGGCTTTTAGTACCCACACTACGCCAGTTATGTTTTTTAAGTCTCATATAATTGGGGGCGAGGCTATTGCCATCTAAGATCCAATAACACATTTTGGTTGACTTAGAAATAGAACCAGGACCTCACACTGAAGTCTTATACAACAGTAGCGATCCGACCACTAGACCAAACAAAATGGTCATGAAAAAAGCCTTAATTACATTTATTCTATACTTACAATAAATAAATAAAATTCAAGTGTTGTTTGTTACCGCTGATCTCTGAAACAGCGGGACCTATTTTAAAGGGACTTTCACTGACAGACAACTGTCTCCCTTTGGTTACGGAACCCCAAAAATAAAAGCTATTTTTGTTAGCGTCTGGGTAGTTTTAGAGTTGTTCCCTATTGTGGCAGGTTTTTTGATCATTAATGCTTAGGTTAATAAGAATATACTCAAGCTACTTTTTTTTAGAAGAATTACAAGGGCGAAATAAATTAAAACCATTAAACTCCACGCGGACAAATTGGCGAGTAACAGCTACCTTCCCATAATATTATATTATGACGTCGTTCGTACCTCTTCATTTAATGAATCCACAGCGCTGCCTTTCAATACATTCATAATACTTCTCTCTACTGCAAGATATACTATCTCCTCCGGGCTTATTCTGTCAGTGTTTATAGTTTGTGTTATGTACGAAAACTGCGCTAGTATTTGTTTGACCTGCAATAAATTATCAGTGATTATAAGACATGAAATAGAGACTAGGGACCGGCAAGCGCAGCGTAGGACGTTCACTCACAAGGTGGACAGACGATCTAATGAAGACAGCAGTAACATGCTGGATATAACCTGCTTACAACCTATTTGGAAATATATAGGTGGGCTTATGTATGGATAATGATGATTAGATATGAACTTATAATTTTAACTTAATTATTTAAGTTTTGTTACTGCGAAATCTGTAGTGAAATATCACGATCTGTGCTATCGTATAAAACATAACATAGCATCACATATTTGTCCCGAAGGGGTAGGCAGATGTGTACCTAGTCCTGTAGTAGGTGCACCCACACCGCCCGAGTTATGTTTTATTAGTCACATGTCACATAGGGAGCAAACCTATTGCCATCTACCGGGAACAGTTCTAGACTCTAGGCTGTCATTGAGAAAACTTCTAATAAAAAAGTCCCATGGATCCCATGATCGGCAGTAGCGCTTGCCAACCAGTGCGCCATTGAGGCGGTTTCTTCTTCTGCGGATCAGGTTCTAAAAGAAGGAAAAATATAGAAACCGCTCGCTGTGCCCCGCGGTTTCACCCGCGAAGTCTTCGTTCCCGTGGGAATATCGAGATAAAAAGTAACCTATATGTTATTCCAGAGCCAAAACTATGTTACATTTCGAATTTAAGCCCAATCGGCTCAGTAGTTTTGGCGTGAATAACAAACATCGATTCAGCCATCCTTACAAACATCCTCCATCATTACAAACAAGACTGCCTCGGTGGCGTAGTGGGCGCATGCTCGACTGCCAATCAAGAGGTCCCGGGTTCGATCCCAGGTCAGGCATAGTGTTAAATATTGGATTTTTCCATTAGGAATTATCTCAATAGCTGCCTGGAGTCTGGAACTGTGCCCGGTATATGGCAATAGGCTCGCCCCCTATTACATGGGACCAATAACATACTGGCGAAATGTGGGTGTATCTACTATGGGACTGAGTCCTGGGTACACCTCTGCCTACCCCTTCGGGAAAAAGGCGTGAATGTATGTTATGTTACAAACATTTATATTAGTAGTAGGATGGTGAAATTAAATTCAGTGACGCGAAATGATCCTTACCAATCTAAGAATTACATTTAAAGAAAATTTAGATAAACAAGTTGAAATAATGGCCACTTACAATAATGATTTTATGAACTTTCAAAGCTAGATCGGCTTTGTGTGTGTCCACCCACTGCATGCACTTAGTGACGACTTGTTTTAACAAAGGTAGAGCCTCGCGCCCTATCTCGCTGTCCACTTCGGTTCTTTGCGTCCAATTTGTCAGGAGTTCTAAGTCACAGCTTACGTCATCGCTGAAACATATTCTCCTCCTTTTTTACTCATTGTTATTTTACAACCGCACATGGAATCATTAATTACTGTTAGGTTAATATAGTTGTACATTACGATACGTGGGAAAAATATTCTCGCACGGCGTGAAGTTAAACGCCGTGCATAAAAATCAAGTCGAAGAGTGATAAAACCTTATTAGAAAATTATAACCATTCAGTAAATACACACAACATAAGGATGGCTACACACACATGTACTAAATTAATATGAGATGTACCTATGGTAATTGTCTTTGAGAAAGAAGATCTAAAGATCTTACTGTATCAGTCGCTCCCAGCAATAATAACAGTAGTAGTAAAGGACACGCGGGATCAGCACCTCACAAATGTTTTAAAACGAGAAAAATGTTAATTGCTCGAGATTTTGGGGTCGACTGGGGAAGTATCACACCTTTGCCAGTTATTTATCCGCCAAGCAGTAATGTGCAAACATTACTTTGTTCCGGTATGAAAGGCAATGTTACCAGCGAAATTACTGGGCATGATGAGATTCAAAACTCATATGACAGGGTGACAGGCGCAGTGCCGCAGGTGGCACTGTGTCTGATATGGGCAGTCATGATGCTTACCATCAGGCATCTGATTTGCTAGTCTTATCACTCACTATCATAAAAAAAAAAGAGGCAACTTCACAAACTGCTAAGATGTTCAGGCTCACCTCAGCAATATAACACCCATCCTAGACACAGTGGCAGGCGAGGCGTGATGTAAGCCGCGCGTTTCAAACACAAAGTTGACGTTAGAGCCAAACTGCACGCGCCACCCGGACGGCAACGTCAGGAGACGGTTGTCATCCAACACAGAGTTGAGCGCCTCTACCCACTCCGGGTCTATGTCGCCGTCGCAAACCACCCATGACCATACATCTACAAAAATACCAAAAACAAGTCAGAAACACAAGTATTGCCACGTCTTCGTTACGCGGAAGAAAACATGTAACATTTTTTTTATATTAAATAGGTCTGCGTTTGACTCCAATCTCACCTCATGAGAAGTGAAGATGAGGCCTAAGATGGAGCACGCTTTCCTAGAAGATAATTATTCATTCTTCTCTAAAGAAAAAGAAGACCCCAAGATCGTATTCAAGTGGGAAGACGTACGCCGGTAGAGAATTCCACTCCTTAGCGGTCCTCAGGATGAAAGTAGCCGCGTGGCGTTTGGTACGGTTAATATGCGAAGTTTAAGTCTGATAATAAGAGCCTGCGTGCCAAGCGTGGCGAGTATTGGAAAATCCTATGGGTGAGGCCTATGCCCAGCAGTTGACTTCCAACGTCTGAGATGATGATACGAAGCTTGATATACTTAAATGAGTTACGGTCTTTAACATTGCATTTAAAACTTGGCAAGTTACGAGATAACAGAATTGGTTCGTATTGAAAATGGCAAATGGTGGTCCTGCTAGTTTCGTTTAGTGTTTAGTTAAATGACGAACGGCCGAAGCATACTTTTCTCGAAGAAACTCGCGGCATTTCCGACCCCCCTAAATCTTCGTTGTGGTTAGAGCTGAGAGCAACAAGCCTTAATTTTCTGTGACAACGAGAACATACCATAGCTAACCTGTGAATTGTAAGTAAAGACCTGCCTATATGAAACTCGATAAAACATTATCTCATATTACCAGATGATTGATTGGAAACTTCCACAGCCGTAGCAGATATGACGCCGTCGGTCCACTGCCTGGTGTCGTGGTCGATGTTCCCGAGCAACCAGTCGCGACTCATCGCTTTGGGACATATCGTATACTCCACTATGTTTTTACCGCGGTTCATTAACGCCTGGAAGAGATATATCTTTATGAATTTATAAGCGTTGTACTTTTCAAAAAGCTATCAATTAGGAATATGTAATCTATGTTGGTTATTATGTTGAACTAATTGATTGATTCGCCACAAACAAGAAAACTTAATCAAATCAAATATTTTATTCATTCTAGATAACCATGATCCATTTGTTAGGTACATACATTATTGATAAGTTAGTTAGTTGATTAAATGTTATTAAAATTATCATTATTATTACTATCAAAGGCTTACCTTATGTACAAAGTTATCATAATAATAATTGCAATTTATACTCTGAAAGTTTTCCCCAATTAAACTACTTGAGTCAAACCACTATGGGTTGTGTTCTCGTTGTTTTGTGAAACATGACATACAAATATCGATTTGTATGTCGGGAGTTTCACGACCTACATATCTTATAGGAACTCAATCGGGATTTATTGCATTGTCATAAACACTACATTCTTTATGTTTCAGTTATAGTACAATCCAAAGAAAGAGGGGTCAAAACTTGTAACAATCGCAGACAGGCGAATCTAAATAAAATCTTGTATAAACAATTAAAACAATCAAATATGTGAAAATATTAGACACTTACATTCTTCAACAATCGTCTTATGGTAGTTTTGCCTGAGCCCGGAGGTCCTACCAATACTACTCCCATTCTCTGCTGCAACTGTTCATAAAGCTCTACGCATTTTTGTACCTAAAATTCAAAGTAATGAGAAAATAAAAATATAACGATTTATAGACTACTCTCTAATCTCTAGACTACTCTAACTCTAACTAGAATTCTCATATGTTCTAAGGTTACCTGCAGTTGACTATGAGCCAATTGAAGATTTTCAACGGAACTTTCTACAGCAGTTTTTATAGGGTCCGGTGGCGTTTCTTCAGGTGGGACATCGGCAAACACCAATGACAAAATATTCTCGAATCTGGAAATATAACCAAAGGCTTTTTTACACGTTCCAATTTAATTAGGTTCACTAGTGTTTAATTGAAGCCACAGATTGAAGCCATAGTATACTAATACTAAAGGGACAGAAGGGACACTCATCAAAATCGTTCAAATAAATAGTGACTCTAGCTCCGACGCAATAAACTAATTATCGTTATATTAACCCAACAAGCTGCCTCTTTTTCTATCGCGTATCTCTCTATCTGTTCCCTTTGTCTAGCCCATTGAAAATCGTACATACTACATAATATGTACTAACTTACTATTAATTGATGGCCGAAGGCGCTATAAGGTTCTCGTATGAAGACCACGGACCGGCAAGCGCAGCAAATCACCCACAAGATTTAATAAAGACGTTTACAATCGAACTAGATGGAAATCAATGGGGGAGGTCTATGTCCAGCAGTGGACTTCCTAAGGCTGAGATGATGACGATTATGTTACCATTGCATTTATATAATACTAGCTGTGCCACGCGGTTATACCGCGTAGTTTTTGTTCCCGTGAGAATATTGGGATAAAAGTATGTGTTATTACGTGTTCTTCCAGGGTCTAAACTATCTACAAACCGAATTTCAGCCGAATCGATTCAGTAGTTTTGGCATGAAAAGGTAACAAACATCCATCCATCCATCATGACAAACTTAGCATTTATAATATTAGTAGGATTAGAACATATAATTATCCAAGACAGACCTGTCGGCAGCATCGCTCGTGAGCTTGGATACGTTGTCTCGCAGCAGCACGCGGCGCGCGGCGGCCCGCGCGGCCTGCTCGCTGGCGGCGCCGACGAGCGCGGGCGCGCACGAACATATCGCCGACTTCAACGCTCGCAGGCCCCAGTCGTAGTGCCGCTGCTCGCTCACTAACGCACTGGATCACACACAATAACATCTCATCTGTATTAAACTTAATACTAGAATTTACATGGATGACGTGGGCCGTGGGAGGCGGTGGGAGTCGGTCGACCATATCGAAACAAAATAGCAACCATATCGCAAACTGTCAACATTTCGTCAGTACCACAGCGCAACCGCAAGAGGCTGAAGCCTGAACCTTTAGACACTGGTGTGGTTGTGTGATACGTATAAAAAACGTTTATCCGCCATGACACTACTGCTTGGCACTACCTGTAGAGTGAAGGAAAATTTTACTTCCTACACAACACTGTTGCCGATAGTATCACGAGCAATATTATTTCCCGTGACACGAGTGGGTCAGCTATTAAAAATTCTCGTTTGTTAACACCTCTTTATCATAACTGCAATCTTAAACTACATGAAACAACGAAGGTTTTGACACTTCAGATAAAGTTGATGAGTATATTAATAATGATAATGTCAATTTTATCTCATTTGACAGTATTTTATTGGACCCCAATCAATCCTAATGGTTTTATCAAAATATTTGTGCAAAAATTAGAAGTAGAGCTCATTAGAGCCAACCGGCACCGGCATCGTCTCGTCCGCTGCGGTCAGTTTTCTTTAATAATAGCGGGTTCACACGGTTCGACTTGGGTTGATCAACATTTGTCGTTCAACAAAAAATTGAAAACGAATTTGATTTTAGTTCGTAGAATTGAAAGAAAAAAATAATTGAAGTTCAATTAGATGCTTCAAATCGTATGCGATTTAGTTGTTGATTAACTAAAATCGAGGAGTTTGGCGCCAATAAAGATGGCGGTTTTAAACACTGTGAATTTCATGCATTTTATTGATTCATTTTGACTCTTGACTTGTAGTAATTGGTAGAGTATTTCAAGTTATGTGTTGATCGTGTGCAATCGGTGTTCGCAAGTGATATTAAGCCGCGTATGTGGTGGCAGCGTACCCGGCCAGCGTGAAGACGTCGTGCAGGTCGGCGGCGAGCGCGCGCGCGTGCGGCGCGGCGCGCGCGGCCAGCAGGCGCGCGGCGAGGCGGCGCGCGCGCGGCGCGGCCACGCTGGCGGGCCGCAGCACGCGCCGCAGCGCCGCGGGCAGCGCGCGCCGCCCGCCGTACCCGCGCCCCAGGGGGTTCATCGTCGCCGCCACGCCGCACCACGGTGATACCGATATCTAACGGACGAACGATTATTACACCGCTTGGACTGGCCGTGCCCCGCGGTTTCAACCGCGTAGACAGCGTTCCCGTCGCAACATCGAGAAAAAAGTACCCTATGTGTTATTACAGAGTCTGAGCTACCTACACACCGAATTTCAACCCGATCGGTTCAGTAGTTTTGACGTGAAGAGTAACGAACGTCCACCCATCCATCCATCCTCACAAACTTTAGTATAACGTTTAGAAATATGTATAAATAATATTTTTTATTAAAAATAATACTTAACGTCACTTATTCAAATTAAAAATTAAACGCGACGATATGATGGTATGATGAATGATAGATGATAGATGATGGATGTTGACTATTGTTTGTTTGATTATTGTTTCAAACGAGCAGTACAAGAATCCTGGACGATGCTAACTCATTACTATAGTAACTGTAAATAAAGCACCTAACATACCTGTTTCCCATTCAACGTAGCAGTATTCACCGAACCTTCACGTTGTGTAGCGGAGAGCAATGAATCCAGTTGAACGGCGACGGCCGCGAGAGTATCTGCGCTGAGTCGGTTGAACTCATCGAAACAACCCCAGGCGCCGCTCAACGCCAGCCCCGTTAGAAGACGACCCATGCATTCTGCGTCCATTGCCTGAATCATATAAAAGTTTGAGAGAATCTGGTTCACCAAGTATTTACTGAATTTCTGAATTTCTGAAATGAAAATGTTATTCATTGCCACCATTTCGATGAGCCCAAGCACAATATGAACTGCTATAAGTTAGTTAGGAATTCAATATTCTAGTGAGGTGATACTGCAGAATCAAGTCGAGGTTACCATAACGCTTAATTTATCTTATATTGAGAATGACCATCTTTCAGCAGATCAAGAAGAAAATTAGATATTCGTACTTCGTCACAGTTGAAAACAAGCACCAAACGCCCAAACAATCCTCCTAATGCTTTGATTGATTCAGTCTTCCCAGTGCCGGCTGGGCCGAACGGATTGCCCACTAAACCGAGGTGCAATGCCTGAAACAGTTTAACAATATTGACAATGGGTTCATTTCTTCGGTGTGGTGTACTAAGCTCTTGCAGAACAGGAGTTGTTGAACGTAAACCACCCCTTTGCCGAGGTAAATTAATTTGTTCATATGTATCATTATTTGTGTGGTTCTTTGGATATATTAAGCCTTTTCTTGTTATATTGACGCTTCATTTTCTGCATAAGTTTGAGATTTAATGTAAATGTGTGCTGCACCTGTTCACCGAACGGTGACGGAACGTTCTGACGGTGTTCACCGAAAACCGTCAGAAAAAAAATTGTACCTACTGTAAGTAGCGTCTGACTCTGTCAACTTCCAGACCTCTAAGGGTAGTGGAGAAGTTTGTTTAATGAAATGAAATAAAATGAAATACATTTATTTTGACAACACTGCATAGACACAAAACAAAAACACTCATAAATTAAAAATAAATATAAAAACAAACAGATAATACGAGTATAACAATATTAATAGTAAAAGGAATAAATTATAAATGTGTGAAGTTCATAGTCGCGTCGTGTAGTGTCGCCCGAATGGGTGCGAGCTCAGCATGTGTTGCAGACAGACAAGTCAGCAACGCTGATTTTCAGCTCGCACCTTGACGTGACGACACAAACTAGGCATTTATAAAAAAAAAGAATTGAGTTACGATTATTGCAATACCGGCAGACAAATAAAAATTAAAAGTAATAATTCAATTAAAAACATTATAATTATGAATTTCAAAAACAAAATAATAATAATAATTATAATAACAATTTAAAAATAAAAAAAATATATATAAAAAATCAATATTAAGCAGATAATTATCATATTAAATAGTACCTAAAAAAATAAATAAAAAAAGATGTAGTGCCACGAGTGGATTACATAGTTTTTTGTAATTCTAAAATATATTTTTTAAAATTTTTCGAAAATTGGACTGTTTAGTTTCCAACGATCTTATTAAACGTCTTTAGCAGGGTAGCGTTCAGATATTATATTATGCTATACAAATGGTCACCCATACAAGGAGGGACTGACCGGATTCACATAGTAACGTCACTTGAAGTCGAAAATAATTATTTCAAAATGCTAGAGCGAGTAGCATCCAAAAATTTGATTAGATTTAAATTTATTGGGTAAGGTAGAGTGCATATTATGTTATAGTCTGTTTTTTTCCCTTACTTGTCGGAACATAACAACTATGTCTCTTTAATTTTAAGTAAGATTTGGACGTCCGATTCGGTATTGGTCGTTATATAATTTTTTCCGAAATTACGCGGCGTGGTTCGTTTAGGTTCACGTTCCTCCATGTAAGCAAAAAACGACTATAGCATAAATAGGCCTTTCCTAGAATCAGAACAAAACCGCTGCGTGCAATGCAACAACAGCCTAAGTAACTTATGTACCTGTGTCAATATTAGGAAGCAATCGTCAGCTAATTCCGTGCGTACAAACTGGCCCGTATTAGCGCCGAGGTATTCATATGAGTAGGAAATCTGAGCCAGCCCCATTTTAGCTATCACCTCGTTATTGCTCGTCAAATAAAATCTACAAGTAGAACAGATTTGTATTAAGTACAGTCGACGGAATGCAAACTGGCTACGTGTTTTTGTATAATTCGTAACCAATAAAACATAACATCACGCTTTTTCCCGGAGGGGTAGGCAGAGAGGACTGCGTTGTTACTCAGGAGACCTATGGTACACTTATGTTTTGTTGGTCCCATGTAATAGGGGGCCAGCCTATTGCCATCTACCAGGCACGGTTGCAGACACTTTGCCTGACCTAGGGATCGAACCAACCCGGAACCTCATGATCGGCAGTAGAGCTTGCAATCACTACGCCACCGAGGCAGTTATACTGATTGTTGGTCAATTACACAGCCTGTACCAGAAGTTTTTCATGGAAACCCTTTTCAGGCACCAGATTCACACAAAACAGTTAATCTACAAATATTTCAAATATTTATAACTTTGTGTGAGAAATAAATAAAAAAAATAATGAATGACAAGGTACTTTGGAATCCGACGCATTCACAACTACAGAAGAAATTTCTTTGAAATAGCGCCTCCAATTTGTGCGTCGATCGAAACTTACTAATTGGTCAATCATGCCTTTATCCGACAGAAGAGATTATTATGAATACTTGTACGTATAATATAACAGAAAATTAATAGGATAAAACGAGTTCAGCACTTTTAGGGTTCCGTATCTCAAAAGGGAAAAAGGAACCCTTATAGGATCACTTTGTTGTCCGTCTGTCTGTTTGTTTGTCTGTCAAGACACTTTATAACTGGAACGCGTGGAGGTATCAAGTTGATACTTATATCAACTTTTCAGATCTGTGGTCCCTTGTAGCTATAAAAAAACATATTTCTAAGTTAACGCAATCAAAATTTATGGCCATTTTACTGCATATTTCCATCCTTTGCGCAAGGAACTAATAGATGGCGCTGTATGTTCTCTAGGCGACTTATTTTTCGGGATTGAAAGCGTTTTGTTCAGCGAAATTACTGAGCATGATGAGATTCAATAACTCATATCTCAGGGTGACAGGCGCAGTCCAGTGCCGCGCAGAATTTTGAATTTTAGAACACTGGGTGGCACTGTGTCTGATATGGGCAATCATGATGCTTACCATCAGGCACCTGATTTGCTCGTCTTGTCACTCACTATCATTAAAAAAAGGTATCTAAATATGGAATCCTACACTATGCATACATGTACGTATGCCTTAACAATAATTTATATATACAGTGATACGTACCGCAGTTGTTTCTGCCACAACCAGTCCCCGGTCGAGGTCACGTTATTGTCTATCAGAGCCCTAATGACGCTCGTATAATGGGCACACTGTAATATGAGAGCTTGTCTTTTGTTCCGTTCGCTGTCGTCCTCCACCTCGGCCGACGAATAATACGAATTCTCCTTCTCAATGTTCCCGTTTAACTTGTGAAGTTCCCTTGACGTGATCGCTTTCTCTGCTTGCTCCGCGAACCTAATGTTTTGGGCCAAGCAAAGAATCTGCGTCGGCAGCGAAAACGGGTCCTGACTTTGCGATGAATTCTTTGCTATGCATTTCAATGTCATGTTTTTTAACGATGATCGCATTTCGGTTTCGAGGTTCTTTAGCCACATCTGTAATTAGGGTTATTGTTACAAGTCGGTTTGTAGTAATCATAATCTGTTTAGAATATTAATGTGTGGAAAATAAGACTACGCGTAGCGAAATCGTAACTCAAACATAATGTTCGATTATTCCCTATTTTTACTTTTGTGCTGTTCCGTCGTTTGATCACTGGGAAGTGGGTAGTATTGGAACATTGGAAATGAGGGATACTATAAGTAATCAGTTAACAAAAGCTGGCGCGGTCGCAGTAGGTACTTACAGTCACGCAATTTCTATTTAATACCTACGTGTATTATATTTACAAAAAAATTCATTGACTTTTTTCGTGCACTCACAGATACTATGATGATCAATGACATTATAATATTACACATGACCCTCACTGACATGACTATAAACTGATTTAAACTTTATTTGCGTAGTAATTTAAAGCTTTATTTTGATTGAAAGATTTTTCATCAAATGCTAGTGCTCTACGTTCGCGTACGGTCCTTTTTTAAGTTATACCTTGTAAAATATAGTTAGATATAGTTGATACGTCACAGCTGAACAAAAATCAATTTGTTGCTCATATTTCTTTAAATTAGGTACATAAATGGTATCATAACAGGTAATATATTATGATTCAAAAGATTAATCCAAAACCTTCTTAGAACTTAATTTACAAAATTTTACACAAATTAATTTTTATTCAGCTGTCAGGTATCAAGTTATATTTTACAAGGCATGGTGTGTAGCGTGCGTCGACATTTCTTGGCGTCAACATTTTTTTTGCTCGTTTGAGACTCTATGATACCTAACTTCTTTAATTTAGTTTTTAGTTCCGATTTTTAGTGTCAAAAACAACATGCACAGTGCACCGCCCTCCCGCCCGCAAAATTGCATGCAAAGAGGAAATGCTATTAGGTAGGTATTATTGTTGTTAGTGACACCATTCATATATCGACACGTGTTTCGCGTCTACACGACGCATCATCAGGAAATAGACTCTGACTCCGCTGTAAGGGCGACAAATGTTAGTACGACGCCGCTCCTCGAGATGTTACCTCACTGAACGCTGGACCCAGAGTCCAGCGTGCAAAGAGGAAATACCTAATAGCATTTCCTCTTTGCATGCAATTTTGCGGGCGGGAGGGCGGTGCACTGTGCATGTTGTTTTTGACACTAAAATCGGAACTAAAAACTAAATATTCTTGTTCTAGGAGTTTGCATGGAGTTCCGAAAAGTAACGCCAAATTCAATCAATTAACCTAACTTCTTTGACTATACGAAAGCGTTGTACGCACGAACTTTAGTTAATCGCCTTAAACTAAACGATACGATCATGCTACGCCTCATGTAGAGTTCTTAGCCAACCTCAACAGGGCAATCGATGTCAACAGGATGCTCGAGCTGGAAAGTTTCTCCATAGTGTGTCCGCAACGCCGTGATGGACATGTCTCCAGGGCCGAGGTTAACGCCGGTAGCTCCTGGGAATAGCTTCTTGAGATGTGTTTGCATGACAACTGCGCGGCCATCGGCCCCGGCTCGCGCTTGTCCGAGCAACTCTAGGAGGTCGTCGTCACTCAGGAAGTATAGGCGAGGGAATGTCGATCGTTTCTCCTGTGTGATAAGAAAATATAAATAAGGCCCACTTGCACGTCCGTTAGTTAACTACGCTATTATTTATTCTGTGACGTTACTAAGCAATAACAACAAGTAACACAGGGTGAAAATAAACAAATTATACGCCATGAACATTAAGAAGCAAAACCCTTAACATTCCAAGGCTGAGTTGCACCAGCTTACTTCAACAATATTATAAATACTTACCCGCAACATAACATACAATCGCCTTTTTCCTGAAGGGGTAGGCAGAGGTGTATCCAGGACTCAGTCCCATAGTAGGCAGACCCGCATTTCGCCATTAAGTTTTTATGGGTCCTATGTTATCCTATTGTCATCTACAGTTCCAAACTCCAGGCAGTTATTGAGAACCGATATTTAAGTAACACTTGGCCTGACCAGGGCATCGAACCCGGGACCTCCTGATAGGCTGCGAGCTTGCCACTACGCCACCGAGGCAGTCGATACCAAATTCAAGACTACTGTAAATGTTTCTCCTCCCATCCATCGGTTTTCAGGAATAAATGCGACCATTAGACCGATAAGACCGAAGCTTGTAAATTTAAATATAGTTTCTGTGTCATGTACCTACTTATGTTATTTTTCTGTGTGACGAATACACTGTACATTAAAGAACCTATAATTATCCATCTCTCTAAGAATTTAAGAGTGCCTTTCCATTAGACTGTGTATCCAAGGATGGGTTTAATATCCACATAATAATAAGAATCTTTTATTTTCATTACACAGCTTGACAACTCTTGACAGTGTAAAAAGGTATTACTAACTAAAAAATTAACATGAATTGATCAAATCCATTCAAGCTGCACAGCAAAGTAATGTTATCTTAGCAATTAGGTACCTTAAAAGTCTTTGGTGGAAAGGCATCGTTAAACCAAAGTAACAAAGTCTAAAGCTACTCTTGTGCTAAAGACATAGTCGATAAAGAATCATGTGACAGTGTCAAATTCGGGACATCCCCGATAATTCTGGACTCTGACCGATAGCCGCAGACAACTCAACCTAAAGACGACACTTTATGGGGGGTATGCTTTCGCCAAAGTTATGCAAAACAACAGGCCCAACTTTTTTTAATTTCTCGTTAAAATGTTTACAAACGACATGAACTATAACATGTTTGAAATCAAAACGATCCAATAAAGACAAGCCGATATCCCCCCGCACACAACATAACATCATAACATCATACATATAACATCATAATATTATGTTGCGTAGATGTGCTCATAAGTTACAGTTGTGTTTTTAATAGGTAAGGTTTTCTTGAACTCTGTATGGTCTAGATGGTCTATAAATATGCGTAATAAAAAACATGTGGCTGACATACGTCACACGCTACTCGAGGCGAGTGTGTATTTACAAAATTACGGTTTACCCCGGCGGTTTTTCTTGCATCCGCTTTGATATTTTCAGATATATTATATAACCAAGCCTACTTACCCAAGCCAATGCTGGAGAAACTGCGGAAACTGCGGCACAGAAAGCAGAGTTACTACCATCTGAGCCATCGAGGCTGTCAAATATATTATAGCATCGTCTCCGTGTGTGGTAGCTTGCTATAATATATATTCTTATGGCTGTTATAGGACGGTTTATTAATATATATTAAAGCTACGTGTGTGACGGGCTTTACATCTCAGGGTAATAGGCGTAGTGTAGTGCCGCGCAAAATATTTACAATCCTAAGCCACCGACCCGCCCTCAGTCGATAATCCTTAACACTTACATCAATATACTGGTTGAGAGCTGTCTGACAAGCAAGCAGTTGTTCAGCTATAGAATCCAGCATCGGCTGTAGTCTCGTGGACTGCAGCAACGCTGAGAGTCGAGGATCCGACTCGAGGATACGGGTCACTTGTCTGAACCCTTGGTCCACCTTCTTGAACTTCGTAGCGAGCTCGCTGTCGTCGTTTGAAAGAATCGGATCCAGATACAACCATCTGGAATATTAGTCATTATACTTTAGACTAGGTGGAGTTATAGCAGCGGCTGGTGTATTTATTTATTTAATCAAAACGGTTTAGTTACACCAATTACAATGTGAAGTTATTGTGTTTTCCCCCATGACTTCATTCTTACAGATGGGCGGTATCTACCTACTTATTTGAAAGTTATATAGGTACCTACTCGAAATCGTAATAGGAGTCCTAACGCGTTATACCTGATACTTACTTAACTAATAAAGTAATAGAAATTCCTTGATAGAAAAGTCATTCGCTTAGTTAAGAATTTCGTAATTAATTATTGACTGTCTCAGTGGCGTAGTGGCCGCAAGCTTGACTGCAGAGTTCCCGGGTCCCCAGGTCAGGCAAAATGTTAATTAGATTTTTTCCATTAGGAATTATCTCAATGTCAGCCTGGAGTCTGGAACTGTGCCCGGTATATAGCAATATACTCACCACATGGTACCAATAACATACTGGCGAAATGTGGGTGCACCTACTATGGGATTGAGTCCTGGGTACACTTCTGCCCCTTCGGGAATAAGACGAGAGTGTATGTATGTACTTATATGTATGTTGTTATTTATCTAGGTGGATGGTACTGTGGTAGGTATGCGCTTTAGGCCGGGTTCAGACCGGTGTCAGAGCTAATGTAATATCGTCTATCGTACATTACAGACCTCGTAGTGCCATCCGGTCCACACTTAGGTCACACGATAGATGACATGACGTGTTACACCTGTCTGCGGGGCTCAATACACACTTTTAATCTGCGAGTTTTAGTAAGAATTCAGTCAATGCTTATAAAGATTAAGAAAAAAATAGATGCTCCTAAGGACTCTACTCTCTACACACCTAAGCCTCCGACTCTCCGACGTAAGCCGTCGGCTTCTGTCTTAAAATTTTAATAATAATCATGTCGTCGACATGCGCCTGTGTATATAGGTATTATACGGATCCATGTCAAAGAAAAAAAGGCTTAAGTTTGTATTGTGTGTAGAGTTATTAATAACTACTTCATGAAATTATGAGCAGAGTAGTAGAGACCCCACTATTTTCGCTGTATTAGAGTGCGGGTGACAGCTGTCATGATTATTTAGAGACATTCAATAAAGTTTTCTTAGTTAAAAGAGATATTTGAATGCAAATAAATAAAACCACCACTTTTAGTAAAATTATAAATGTTTATTATCTAGGTATAATAATTAAGTATTGGCGCCTAATAGGGTATTATTTACCTAGCATATACCTACATACATTATGAATATTGCATTGATCGTAAATGACACCTACTTGGTATTAAATTTCAAAATGGCTCTTACAGGTAGGTATCTACATAACATACTTAGTTACCAGTTATCAATAAAAATATTCATAATATACGACCATAGAAGGAACACTCACAAAATGACTCATACAATATTATATCAAATGTTAGTAGGTAGGTACATAATATTAAAGATACATAATTAGCCCATTTACACATATTCTATTACAAACATATAAAAAACTAAATTAGACAAACATTTTATATTAAAATATTAACAGATGCACCTTAAACTAATTATAAAATTTCTTTGGAACAGTAGTAGTCAAAGTCGTATTAGTCGATATTTCATAAAAAAAACATATGTTTTTCTGTTGCATTTTTAACTATTAAAAAATTTCAATTGCGAAATTATGCGATACAAGAATATTTTAGTTGTGACACAATAAGTACGCGTAATTAACTTGAACTACGGAAAAATTATACCAAACGATCTCTAAATAGACAATTAATTATATACTTGTACGAGTACGAGTATAGGTACGTTATAGGTAAGTATTTCTATTTATTGCCCTAGTTTAGAAAAAACACATTTCATTATCTCTTCAGACATATTACTCTTAGACTAACAATATCGTCAAACATGAAAAAAGTGAACTAATTTTATTAAAAAAATATAGGTGATAATATGTAGAGTAATGAAATATCAAAAGTAAGAATTTTTGGATTTAATGATAACACTAGATTCAGGCTATATTATGATCAGACTTTTTGTGACAAAATTATATTGTAGCATAAACATTGTAAAATTATAATATTGTACCTATATAGTAGTAAGTATAAATAAAAACAGAAGAATATGGACAAAATTTGATAACGTGAAAGTTGTCAATTTGAGTATGTTCAAAATTCATCAAACGTCTGCTTACAACCCACGTTTATTGCATTATAGTACAAACATTGTGTAGTCTAACTACATAATAATATCTTTAATCGATAAGACTACATAACATTAAGCCTACAGTGTTTTGTATGGCACTCAGATCAGTATGAACTTTCAACAAAAGTTCACCTCATAATTTGGTGAAAGTTTTCAATACTTATTGAACGCATTTATTATGTTGTACAAGACCGATAATTATCAGACCGCTTTGATATCTCAGAGAGATAATAATTCATTTGTGTATTAAGGTCACCTACTTCTCTTTCGAGAATATTTAACTGTTCGTTGTGATCATTATAGAGTTCCTCCATGTTAGCTAGAAGTTTAAGTTGCATCTGGGTGTCACTGGCGAGTTTAGTTGCACGATTCAACAAAAGTTGAGCACGTTCTCTAGAGTTAGAAGTTTGACTGGCTCTTTCTGCAAGTGACGTATTGGTATGTTTGAATTTTTGTCTTAGTTCACGTGCCATTTGTTCTGCACCTTCAGCACGATTTACAACATCATTAGCTTCTTGTTTAACTTGTTCGGCATCGCTTTCAATCTTTAAGATATCCTTTTGTAAATCTGATAGACGCAAGCGCAGTTTTTCAACTTCGTCTTTAGTTTCATTTGCTTTTTTCTGAGCCTGATCAGTTTCTGAAGCTATAGGAGTAAGATCTCCTTTGGCTGCTTCAATGTCACTATTAGCTTTGTTGATAGCATTTTCAGCTGCATCTTGAGCGGCCTGTGCTTCATCTAATGCTTCTAAGACTTTGTTAGCCATTTCTAATGTCAGATTGGCGGCATTGTTGACGGAAGTAGCATTTTGTTTAAGAGCTTTAGCTCTTTCCAAGTCCGGTTTGGTTTCTGTTATGATGTTTTCGATATTAGTGAGTTGCGAAACGGATGAGTTTATACGTTGGGAGAGTTCGGTTATTTCTTTAGGTTCTATTCTTATCGACAAATTCAGAATATCATTGGCTAAAGTTCTTACATCTGTTGGAGTGCCAGAGGTATTAGATAGAAATTCTTTTAGTTCTCCTGTCAAATCAAGACTCTCATTCGTGATTCTTTCGGCTGATGATCTAAAACCATGTGCTTTGTTGTGTAAATCATTAGCTCTTGCACGCACTGCAACTGTATCTTGCTTTACTTGAGATATAGACCTGAACAAATCTTCTGCGGTGAGCTCGTGCTCTTTAATTCTATGTTGTGTTTTGTTAGCAAAGTCTGAAGCTTGTTCAGCTTTAGTGACAGCTCCCTGGTCGCACGATATTCCACCACATTTTCCACACCCCGCACCACCACAAATATCACAACTGTCACTTTCTTGACCACACATCTTTTCGTTAAGTTTTGGTATTTGAGATTCCAAATCTCCCAATTGTGCAGCTAAATCATCCAACTTTTTATCATTATCATTTTGAGTGCTATTAAAATGACCATACTGTAACTCAATTAAACGATCCGTATTTTTTATCTGTCTATCTGTATTGGCAATTACTGTTTGAACATTTTCAGCGTCGTCAGCAGCTTTGAGAGCTCTATGTTTGGCTTCTCGAGTCAAGTTGAGAGCTCCTTCTAGGTTGGCTTCCTGTAGTTTTGTTGCATTATTTCCTAAATCAATAGTTTTTGTTTTCAAACTATTAATGCTCGATTGTAAGCCATCCAAGGTGACATTTCCAAGATTTATTTTAGATGTTACTGCGTTAAGGTTATCGTTACTGTCTTTAACTCTCTTCTCTGCCTCATCTAAAAGATTTTGTAAACTCGTTACATTCGATAGTAATTCTGAAACTGTAGATTGGCCTTTTTTCGCACTTTGAAGCAAATTTTCAATATCTGTTATTTTCTTCGTCATTTCATCGAAATCTCGCGTGTAGGCTCCAGTAGAACCAACAAGTTTAATTTTGCTAGCATTTCTGATTGCAAATTCTGTTTGGATTCTTAAGTCATTAATTAACTTATCCCAATTATCAAAACATTCACCACATGCATAGCACTGGGGAGCTTCTCCTAGATAGCCTCTTGCACAGGTATCGCATTTGTATCCTCCTATTCCTGGTTTACATATACAAGATCCATTTTCTCTCATACACTGCCTAGTCATAGATCCGTATAAATCACATTCACATTGATGGCACTCTATATTTGGATTTCCCCAATAGTTTTCTTGGCATTGATCACATTGCCTTCCACCATGACCAGGCCTACAGTCACACTTACCGATGTATGGATTACATTGAGGAGATATTGATCCAATATGATCGCACTCGCAAGGATCACAACCTTTACCGAGTGCAATGCGCCAATGATTTTCTGTACACTGATCGCAGTTTGTACCCATTACATTGTTGAAGCATGGACATTGCCCGGTTATTCCATCACAATTTCCTTTAGTGAAGTTAGTTCCTAATTTAGAGCAGTTGCATTTATAACAAGATTTTTCTAACGCATCTCCGTAGTAACCTTTTTCACAAACTTCACAATGATCGCCTGCAGTGTTGTACAAACACTGTAAGCATTTTCCAGAATAAGGGTCGCAATTTCCAGGTTTTGTGATATCTGTGTTGTCGTTACATTCACATTTCTCACATGTACCTTTAATTGGATCGCCATAATAGTTATCAGCACATACATCACACAGTGATCCAGCATATCCCTCTTTACAGTCACATACAACATCTTTTGTTTCTGGGTCCAACTCACATCTGTCAGCATGACTGCTTTTAAAAGGATCTCCACTTACACCAGGACAAGGGCACGGCCTACATGGTATATCTATGCCGAGGCGGGGATCACCATAAAATCCATCAATACATCTCTCACAGCGGTGACCTTCTGTATAATCTCGACATTCTTTGCATGCCCCCGTTTTGTCATCACATTCAACTGCGTGTCCATTACAGTCGCATTGTTGACAATTTGGGAAATTGAAATAGCCTGGTTGACATAAATCACAAGCACGGCCGTATGTGTTAGCCCTACACTTGCATTGTCCACTCGTGGCGTCACAAAAGTTGTCAAGAGAGCCTATACTATTACAGTCACATCGTTTGCACCCAAATTTGCTGAAGCCGTAAGTACCAGGGGCACAACGGTCACACCTTGCTCCGACAATATTTTCTACGCATTGGCAATAACCAGTATAGGGGTCACATTGGTGACTTTTAGACCCTGATGGGTCACACTGACAGGACTGCGATCCGTTTCTAATATAAAATCCGATACTAGCATGATATTTTTTACAGATGTCTGGAACATTTTCTCTGTTTAGATCATAGTAATACGAGTCACCGCAGTTGTACCGATCGAATTCCTCTCGCATCGAACTAGCGTTTTGGAAAAATGGCAAGTCATCAAATGAAGGTATAAGAACGATGGAATCAATTAAAATAGAGGCTCTTGAATTGGAATTTATGCCATCTTGACGACCCAACGAGATGCGAATTTCATATTCTTTATCTTTCTCTAAGCACAATGGAGGATTAACTAAAACGCTACGTTGGCTAGATGGTAACCTTGTATAAATAGAATCATCTTCTGGTCGGACATTAGCACAGGGCGATTCTGAATCTAGTGGTAAAGGCCTCTTTACTAATATTGTCGCTTCTTCCCAGTTTTGTGTCGACTGAGGCTCATATCTGATAAGAACATTATAATTCATACTTTTTTTCAAATTATTTATAACAAAAACTAAAGTACTACTCTCGGAAACTTTCATGAAACCGGGACCAGACCAAGTTTCTTTCCTACCATCTGGGAAATTTTCTCTTATTACAACGTTACATAATTGGCTTTGAATGGCATTATCATCTATCAGAGAATCACATTGACTCGACTCTGCTTCGATGACATTCGAGTCGAGAGCGCCGACAAAGAAGTTTTGAATAGGTTGATCACATCGGCGCCCCGTAACACTAGGACGACACTTACATTGTCCCGTTATTACATCACAATCTCGATCTAAAGATCCACCAACATCACAATCACATGCTAGACATCCGTCATCACTATCAGAAAGACCATAAAATTCTGTTAAGCACTGATCACAATTCCGTCCGGTAACATGACGTTTACAAAAGCAATTTCCAGTAGCAGCATCGCATCCTCTTTCATTAATGGTGCCCAAACTATCACAAGTACACGATTCACAACCCTCTGGATTACGAGGGTCAAAATTCCAATATCCGTCTTTACACCTGTCACACCTAGAACCATCTACATTAGTTTTACATAAACAACGACCCGCAGTTTTGTTATTGGCAAAGTCGGTTTCATCATCACAAAGAATTTCCTGATCTGTAGTGCCTTCCGGATCACAATCACACGGTCTACATATTTCGGGACTTTGTATATCCAAATTAGGGTCCTTAAAGAATTTAGGATTACACCGTTCACAGTTCACACCCATCGTATTGTGTTGACAATTGTCACATACACCACCACTTATTTTACCAGTTTTATTATACACAGCGGGATCAAAATGACACGTAGTAGCGTGATTATTACAGGTACATCTTTTACAAGCATTCGACGTTTTGCCGACTGCAGGTTGCCATGGTAAGTCGTTGAAGAAATCTTCACAATATTCACAATTCAAGCCTCTCGTATTATGTGTACACTCACAGCGCCCGTGTACCATGTCGATCTTAGATTCGACTCCGGGCATCGGCAAACAGCGCGAGGCATGACCATAACAAGAACAAGATCCACGCACAGTCATCTCGTAAATGGCGTAATAGTATTTTTCCTGAATTTCAGCTCGATTATCAAGTTTGTCATCACCGAGAGTGTGCAACTTGGTGAAATTAATTCTAAGATTGGTCATACGCAGCAGGTTCTGAACTTCTTCTGAGTAGGGATTAGTGACGTTAATGTTAGGAGGTAAAACTCTGAATATAACTTCACCCTCGGTCGACGGCGCTACCTTGGAATAACGGGATTCGCAAATGACTTCAGTCAGAGATCTCGGATCTCCCTTAGGTACATCAAAATCATCACAGTTATGTGCGAAATACCGATATATCCTCCAAGTTTTACCAAAATCGAAAGATCTCTCCACAAACATAGCCGCCGGTCGGAACGTTTTGAACTGAATTATCAAGTGGGTAAAATGGAATTCCGCTTCCATGTCCAGCTGAATAGTAACATTCTCTTTTCCATTTTCGGACTGCCACCACGATTTAATTTTCTTGCCGGGCACGAACTTGTATATGACATTTTGAATTCTGTGATTGAGATCGTAGTTGTGGAGCGTGTTGTTGGTAGACTCGCACCAGAAACACTTCTTAGGTTCCAAGTGGGACACGATGCAGTAGCGTTCGCGTCCGTGCAGGCCGCATGTGGAGGAGGCGGTGAGGCGCGACTCGCGCCCGATGAGCAGGTTGCCGGTGGCGGGGTAGCAGGAGCTGAGCTCGCACGCGTGCGCGGACAGCCGCGGGTCGTTGCGGAGGCGGTCTCGATACGCAGCGCCTCCACTGCCGATAAGCGTCGCGATAAACAAAACGCGCAGAGCCATGGCGCGATACGGAGTACGGGCTCTCCGCGCGCCGTTCGCTGCACTGTCGGAGCCGCCGATCCACTCTCGCGCCGCGCTGCCCCCGCCCCTGCCCGCCGCGCCGCGCCGGGCTCTAGCTGGCCAGGGACGAACTACGTTCTCACGAACTAGTAGAGCTTTTTAACTTTTTACAAGTAATATATATTTGTATAGTCTAATTTGTTGCCTATATCACAATGGCTACATATTATCAAAATAACAAATTTATGTATGCGCGTAGTACGTACATAGGTAATATTATTTATGACTAATAATAATATCATAAGACCTGTAGAACTGTTTAGAGGTAAGTATACTAGGTATACTTATTGGTAGGTATTAGGTATACTAATTGACAGTCACTATCATAAAAAGCTCTTATCGATTAGACTTTTCTCATATTTTTATCTACAAATTTTATAGTTGCATCCCTACTTCGGCTTATAATTTAAATAGAAAAAAATACTTACTTACCTATTTCTTAATTTAATACTATTTAGGAGTTTTACTACAGATTAATTATTTATGTCAAACCAATAGTTATTTTTTGCAGTTTTTAGAGCAACAGAAAGAATTGAATAAATACCATTGGCGGAATAATATTATCATTCTTTTAGCCAGGTGGGTCCCATTTCTGGACAAAGGCCTTCAGATCATTCCTTACGAATGGAGTAGAAAATATATTTGGGATATGCCACTCCGCTCCAGGTCTATTGGTTTCAAATGAGTAAATATCCATATTTTGATTCCACTGCGCTCCACCGAACAAAAATTAAAATAATATTTTTGGTCGACAGAGCTCCATGGGAATTTAAAGCACAGTTAGCAACGGAATTAAGTAATGGTCAAATAAATCTAATATAAAATATGTTTTCTCATCTAACACATACAATATTGAAATAGTATGTTAAAATGCTTGCAAGTACCAGGCGAGCAGAAACTAGTAAGAGGTCGTCTTCAGTATGAGCATAATATATCTCTAATATTTAAGGTTAATCTAATATTTAAGGTATTCGTATGTTAAAGTGCTTGGAAGTACCGGGCAATCAGCTTCAAGCTTCTGAAGACCAAATATGAACCTGATGCAAAAATTTTGAAGACGCTCAAGTTTATTTAGCTGTCCTCCCTAAGGTCAACGTAGCAGACGTCGGCATAGTCATATACAGGGAGAAGAAGAGACTGCAAGCGCATTTATAGTGGTTGTAGGTAGAAAGTTATGCAGTCTACGCAGTGAACCGGCTGAAGCGTATAACTTGCGAATAGTAAGAAGATGAAAAAATAGTCTTATCAAATAAAAATTTTAATCAACACTATAAAGTATATCCTACTTCCTACTAACATTATAAACCTCAAATTTCAGTACAATGTAAAAAACTTACGTTTTTAACAGGTTAACAAAACGCTTGCGAGTTCTGATGCACCTACATCGACATCTAGCGCGGTTTTGGTTAGATTAATAGAGGGATGGATGATTGTTACTCTTTCACGCCAAAACTACTGAATCGATTGGACTGATATTCAGTATATACGAGGGGAGGTCAAAAAGTTCGCGGAATGAAAGGGAAGGGGGGTGAATTTAAACATGAAATTATTATTCCTTTTCAATATATTCTCCATTAACCCTAATACACTTTTCTGACCTTTCAAATAATTTGTTTATACCTTCGAAAAAAAATGATTTGTCAAGGCCTTCAAAATAAGCAGATATTGCCGACTTCACTTCATCGTCATCCGTAAATTTCTTTCCACGAAGCTCTTTTTTCATGTTTGGGAACAAATAATAATCACAAGGGGCCAAATCTGGACTATAGGGAGGGTGGTTTAAAGTTTCGAAGCAGCCCTTGTGTAAGGCAGCCATCGCAACATGACTCTTGTGAACGGGTGCGTTGTCGTGCAAAAGGAGCACACCTCGAGACCATTTTCCCCTTCTCTTTTCTTTAATTGCTACTTTTAATTTTTCCAGTAGTGTAGCGTAGTACTTCCCCGTGATATTGGCACCGTTTTTCTTAATAATCGATCAATAAAATCCCCTTGGAATCCCAAAAAACTGTAGCCATAATCTTTCCGGCCGATTGTGACACCTTAAACTTCTTGGGCGGTGCTTCGCCTTTTTTTTGCCACTGCATTGACTCATACTTCGACTCAGGTTCATAGTGATGAACCCAAGTTTCATCTCCAGTCACAATTCGGTTCAGAAATTCATCCCTGTTTTCAATACACAGCTCCAAAAACTCGCGCGAACACTCGACGCGCTGCTGTTTTTGAAGCGCTGTTAGCATTCTCGGTACCCATCTTGCACTGACCTTAGACATGCCAAGATGGTCATGGAGAATATTCAAAATGGTCGTAGATGATACTCCAGTCATCTCTGCGATTTATTTCTTCTTTAGGCGTGCATCTTCTAGAACAAGTTTTTCAACTTTTTCAACAATGTCTGAGGACGTTGCTTCAATTGGCCGACCTGAGCGCTGATCGTCTTCAATTGAGTCTCTGCCTTATTTGAAAGGACTATGCCACTTGTAAATCATTGTTTTTCCAGGGCAGGAGTCCCCGTAAACTGATGACATTTCTTCCATAATGTTCTGAGGTGTTTTTCCTTGCTTAGTGAGAAACTTAATCACGGCACGATACTCAATTTTCACCATAGTTGATATTTTCTACCCGATTGACTTGTTTATCCAGCGATATCTCAAAGGTTTATAAACCGATTGGGCTGAAACTTAGTATTTATAATTGTATTGAGTCAACAAGTAGCGACAGGTAAAAATAACTACCCCCTTCCCTCTCTAAACCTCCATTCCGCGAACTTTTTGACCTCCCCTAGTAGATAGTTTAGACCCTGGAATAATCCAAAAATTATATTTTTTCTTCCGATTTTACCACGGGAACGAAGACTACGCGGGTGAAAATGCGGGGCGTAGCTAGTACATTATATAATAGACATAAACTGAGCTGTAATCTATAAGGGATCTATATCTATAGGGGTTACAAAAGAAAATCAAAGAATTGAATTTTGAAATTAAATGATTCCTGTAATCAACAATTTACAAATATAAAAAGGAAATTGTTAAAAATCAATACTTATCCTAATATAACTAATTAGTGTATTTTTTAATGTCCAAGATTTCGTGGGGAGGAGCGCATAGCCCATATATTTCAGTAATAGAAGCAATATATGATACTAGCTGTGCCCCGCGGTTTCTCCATCCATCCTCATAAGCTTTCGCATTTATAATATTACTAGCTATGGCCCGCGGTTTCACCCACATAGACATCGTTCCCGTCGGAATATCGAGAAAAAGTACCCTATGTGTTATTCCAGGGTCTAAGGTCTAAACTATTCACAAACCGAATTTCAGCCCAATCGGTTCAGTGGTTTTGGCGTGAATGAGTAACAAACATCCGTGCATCCATCCTCACAAACTTTCGAATTTATAATATTAGTAGGATAACTACAATAAAATAGGCAGCCTGAATGCGGCCCTGTGCATGGCGACGACCGTTCCCGCCCGCGCGCCCCCGCCTCCCTCCGTTCTACGAATCCAGCACTAAGCAACAAAAATAACGCCGCATTTTGGGATGCGCTTTTTGTTTTGGTCATTATTATGGCAACAGAATTCTTCCTAGTCCGCCGCGCCGCGCCGTCTTTATAGATTATATGGCCTTTCTTTTATGGATGTTGAAGTGATTTGTTGTAAATATCAAGGCAATAAAGCAGTCAATTCACTTTTATACCTACTTGTGAATCGTTTTATAGAATATAGATATATGTATGTGTAACCTATTCACGTCATTAGGTAGGTAGGTACGAGCTTTTGAGCTAGGGACGTTGCAAATTAATCAGTAAACCTATTCTAGGCGCCGTAATAATTACATATTTGGTAGACGTATTACATATAAAATAATATGTAATATCTACATATTATGCCACGGATACTATTCGGTAGGTACCTACGTTTATTTTTTTGCAAGATGTAGAGAATGTAGAGTTTTTGCTTTCAACTATGTCATAACTACATGACTTTTGGAAAAGATTACCTGCCGCGGGGACGGAAGACATTTACTCTTTAAACGTAGCTTTTATGGGTTTAGCGCATAGCATTTCAACTAATACAAAGTCTATCCAAGTGAAATAAAGAGGTAAACAATACCATCTTTTAATAACAAAACTAAACTAAAAACAATCGTGTTTTTGCGTCTGAATTCTAATGTACTAGGTATTTAAGGTACAATTAAAGTATTTATTCATCTAGTGAAAATTCACACGTTTAAAGTAAAGTTCAAAGAAAGTCCATCGTATATTTCGGTGACATGACACGTGATGGACAATGAGCGGGTCCTGTTTGGCGAGCGTAGCTGACGCAGATGACGCCGCCGCGCCGGCCTTCCGCTCTACGCATCCGCTGATAACATGCTCACACTGAACGACCGACCTCATATGCCACCAAGATATAAAGTTTTATAAAACCCTAACGATATGAGTCGGAGAATTGGAGTGCTTCACCTTTAGCTGTTTTAAATAATATAGGATACAGTGTTACAGTGTACTATGACAATCAGCTTAACCTATCTAGCCTACCAGCAGTGGTCGAAGCGGCTCAAAGCCCATTTGGATGGAAATTAATAAAAATAGCATCATCATAAAGGGATGAGGAAATACACATCATTTTGTAAAACCTTTTACTATGGAATATGCGGAAACAACTGAAATCACGAACAATGTTGTATGAAACAACAAATAAAATATATGGAGTTATTCGCGATTTTAAAGGTACCTATATATTTAATATAAAAGAATCCCTTTGAAACCGGGGCATATCGCGGAAATTCAAGGCTCAAGGTTGGGTATCAGTGTCCCGGGCATTCCAGCTAGCACACTTATTGTCTTGTTACCTTTTCTTTTTCATAACATTAAAATTAACTCACACAGATTTATAGCGACACAAAAGAAATTGGCAAATACTTAATTCGTTCTCCGAATAAAAAGCTATTGTTGAAAGGACGAATAGTCAATAGACAGACTGAATGAACAAGGAGGCCTTAGAAATTAGAGGGTGACGGGTGTTCAATGAACTGGTAACAAACGCACGTATCTAAGTATACGTACAAAACACAAATGTATGTCGTAGGATAATTATATATTATGTCAGATGGGTTCATGTACTCGTTATGCAAGATAAAATAAGGAAATCTCGAAAAACTTTGCAAGCAAAGTGATATTTTGCCAGCGTAGGATTTGGACAGGATTTTAATTGATATCATAAGTGTTGTTAACTTTGGACCGATTAAGCGTCAGTAGTCAGTGAACTAAATTGCAACATAGTATTTTTTTACTTCAAACTGTGAATATAAATTTGTTTTATCTTGATAAAAAAAGAATTCGAACCTCAATTTGCCTCGTATAAACGAATGGTTTGGAATAGATCCTGTATCTTCACGGAGGTAGTGATCAACGGGTAAACTAAAATAATAGATAACTGTTGGGGTACAAACACTAGAGGCCCCTTTTAACTATAGGTACTGATAACTTGTTACAGTTTCGACAGCTTTGATAACCCCTTATCTTTGTTAAATTAGACAAAAGTAACTATAATGCTGAAAAGTAACGAATTTTAATATACCTAAGTAGTTTACGCATTCATGTACCTACTCTACAACTTTTCGTAGGAATAACCATAGCGCATAATAAATGAACGATCCATATTTAACTTCAGTTTTCTTGTGAAAATATTCTCATTGTTATTGTCATTGACTTCTGTGAATGAACACAAACGCTTTCGAGATGATAAGGGTTCATTCTCAAAAGACGGTCATGATGTCAAAGTTCAATCAGATATGTAAAATAGGTATGAGTATGAATACGCGATTCGATGTGTTTTAAATATATGCGTTTAAAATCCGTCCACTGTCGTCATCATCAGCCGTAGGAAGTCCAGTGCTGGACATAGGGCTCCCCCTCACTCAACAAAACTCACCACTCTTGGCAGGCGGGTTCGATGGTTTTACACAGAGAATCCTGCTACCCGTACTCTGGATCTCTTGGCCACAAACCTTAGCCAGCTCTTACTTCACCAATGGCCAAGGGTAGAGGGTAAATACTATTATATAGCCGGTTACCACACGGCAACTGTAGTTCACTGTGGTATACAACTGTGGTTCCATCAAACTGAGCACTCAGACTATATAATTTTTCTTATATGTATTCATGTTGAGTGTAGTGTTACTGTTTTTGTTTTAAATGATTATACAAGCCTAAATAATTGCATAATACTAGTAATAATATTATAAATGCGAAAGTTTGTGAGGATGGACGGATAGATGTTTGGATATTTGACACTCTTTACCGCCAAAACTACTACATCGATTGGGCTGAAATCCGGTATGTAAATAGTTTAGACCCTGGAATATCACATAGGGCACTTTTTATCGCGACATTCCTACGGGAACGAACACTATGCAGGTGAAACCGCAATATATAATAATAATAATTTGGGACATTTTCCTCACATGGTCATCTGGTCCCAAACTAGGCTAGAAGCCTGTATATGGTAACAAAATGACTGATATACATACTAATATTTAAGCTTATAACACCCAGCAACAGATCAAATAGCACACAAATCATGCACACAAATGTTTGACCAGGCCGGGGAGCGAACCCGGGACCTGCGGCACAGAATGCAGAGTTACTATCATCTCAGCCTACGAAACTGTCCTATATAAGAAGGATATGTATATTATGTACATACTGGCGAAATGTGGGTGTACCTACCTACTATAGGACTTGAGTCTTGTAGGTGGTTGGCAGAGGTGTACTGCCTACGTGGAAGAAGGCGTGATTGTATGTTATGTTGTTACGTTTATATTATGTACATATGTCGGCTATAATTTACATAGATAGAATACCAATAAAATGCCGTTTTCTAAGTAAAATATATTGTAATTACAAAATTTAATAAAACGAATTGGTACATTGTTTTATTACACCTTATAACAGCAACAGGATTATTTTAATTAGTCAACCTATGGATTTTATGGATATAACTTTATACACAGTAAAACTCGGTTAAAACGATTTTGAAGAGATCCAGGCAAAAACGCGTCTAATGCGAGAAAAAAAACCTTTAATTTACAAATACATGTTTTATAAGTTAAAAAAACAATTTTTTACCGAGTTTTTCCTAACGTTAGTACTATTAGTTATTCTGTGCCTAAACATAAGGAATCACTACCTATATAGTAAGGATTGAATGTTGTATGTAGGTTTTAGGCTTAACTTGCTTGTTGCTGAAATGTTTGGGACTGCATTATCACAGTCAAGGGTTGTTCGCTGTCAGGGTCTTCCATTTCTTTAAGATAGCGATGTATCAGTCGTGTTATGTAAAGGGATTTTATATCCTGATCAACTTATTTGGTGGCAACATACTTGTTGCATTTGAAGGTAAGAAAATAAGCTTAATATTATTTAGTTCCTTCAACACCTTAAGGGGGAGTGAGGCAGTTATCAATGAAGCGAATTATGCGACTTCATAATTTAATTCGCATAAATAAAAAATATTCATCCAAAGCTTTTAAACAGTCGATAAAACGAAGACAATAATTGTGAAAAATGTATCAAAACATGCTTCCAAGTTGCAGGGATTGATATAAATAAATATAATAAACGTGATCGTATTAATCGATTTTTAATGTAATTATGATTTACAGCAGGTACTTATAGTTTTAGGTAGGTACATATCTACTCGTGTACTAATGTAATGTGTAATATTTAGTATCTAATTTACATGATCAAAAGATTAGGATAACATTATAGACACTAGTACTTAGTTATATTTATAATGAACAGTTCCAGGCGTAGTCATAAAATAATAAATACCTAAATTATTGTATAAATTGGTTAAAATACTATATATGTCTTGTAATGTTAAAAATTATCATATCATATAATTATTCAAGGCCAACGAAATCCGCTACCCAACCCCTACCGCCATTATTCATCGTAGTATGGAATACTATTTTAACGTAGTTATCATTACTAGTATAATCGGCTGGTGTTTCAGAACAGTATGTCGATATAACCACACCCTGACTGTCTCTTAGCTCTACATAATTCTGATCACAAATAATTCCTAAATCGAACTCCGCAAAATGTAACTTCAGTCGCGTACCCACTGGTGTCTGTAGCTCCCATTCACAACTAGATACCATTCTATATATCTCAGGATACATTGGACTAGTAACCCTGCCGAGCTCATTAGTCAATTTACCGCCACATCCCCGTCCTTTATCAGTTGTTATATAATTCATATCATAATATACATTGTCATCTAAAGAGCCGTGACTATGCAACAGCATGTACATGCCCGTCGAGAAAAACGGAACATTCGAATCAAAGTCTTTCTTAATAGAGGCAAGTTTATTCGTAGAAGTATTATTACCATCGTATATGTCCAGATAAATATTGTCATTCCAATAATCTGGAGTAATTGTGATAAAATATGCAGATATGGTATGATTTTCGGGCGCAGTTATCAAAGTGTAGCAGTCCTGAGTTGAATCCCCATCGGAAATATAGTACTTTGGACTGTATATCGATTGAATCTTGCCCTGGGTACCAGTGTAATTGCTACCACAAGTTCCAACCAAACCCACCGAAATATCTACACCTTTATGATGTGACGTATCTGGCTCTGCAGAAATAATCAACGTTATACTTATGCTTCCGGTTAAATAAATATCCGAAGGTTGCACAGATCCGCAAAACTCTAGCGATTGTGGCAAAACATCCTCTGCATAATAATTGGCGATGAATGTATCAGATTCATGATTTATAACATAGTCTTTCCCTAGTGATTGATTTCGTGGTACAGGTGTACGAGTAATAGTTAATTTATCAATATTACATTTCTTTTTATCGCCAACATCTTCAGTGGCACGCAAGTCTAAATCGTGTATTGTTAAACGTATATTTTCATAAAAGCTTTCTGAATCAAAGTGATACACACAATGCAATCCCAATGTCAACATACCTCTTTCATAGCCAGGTGATTTTAAACGCGTGATTGTGTCACCTAATGCGTACCTAGATTTGCCACATACAGACTGTCGTACAGATAAGCGCGCTTCGAAACCCGAACTTACTTCATCGCTATCTGTGGAAAGTCTGACACTCATAACATTACCCGATGAAGTGAGTGATGGTGGTATTGTATGGCCACAATATGTACCTATTACGAAACTCTCTGGATTAATGCCGTCTTGAATTTCTACAAAGTCGCAGTCACACTTATTATAACCTATTGCAGTTTGGTTTGTTACGTTTGCACATGAAGATATATGGAAAGAATCAAAGTCAATTTGAATGACAGTGTCTGGAGGAGATCTAATTCTCCAGTGGCAATCTATATTATTTTCATACACGACGTTGTTACCCAAACGGAACGACTTAAATGTTTTAGTGGATGATGATGATAATTCAATATCACCACCGCATCCAGCAGCTTCAGAGTAAGTAAATAATACTTCCACTTTGAATCCTTTAAAATTGAAACTTTGATCAGATACAAATTGCAACAAAACTTTATTACTGTGACTTCTCAATACTCTAGTAGAATTTACATGACCACACATTAAAGCCAATCGTTTTTCATCATTTATCTGGAAGTCATCAAAAACTGACACGTAATCATTGTAGCAAATATAATTGCTTTCTAAATCAATATACAAGAATTTAAGAACAATTATTTTATTTGCTGGAGCTTCAATAAACCAGGTACAGTTCATATTTGTACCGTAGTTTTCGCCTTGATGCGAGGATATCAAAGTGGGCTCATTGATCTGGCCACCGCAGCTATATGTCTGATACTTTAATTTAAATCCCTTCATCTCTATGAATTTGTCTGATTTAAATACAATAGAAATTGTATTATAATCACTAAGAACGGGCGGAAGTTCACTTCCGCAATAAGTATCATATAAATAATTATTGTCATCCGACTCTCCTAAGATAGTAATATTGTCATACAAGCAATCTGGGTAGGTTCCTTCGACGGCTAACTCTTCAAATTCTATTAAAAGCTTTTTGTTTGCCGGTGCCATTATAGTATAGGTGCAATTTGACATTGGAAGATATGCATATGGAAAACCTTGGCTGACTAGAAATTGTTCATTTTCCGTTGCTAAATAATTACCTCCACATATAGGAGTCCACAGAGCTTTAAATCCATCCAAATTAGTCGTAGAATCTGTGCGCAAAATGATTTTCATTTTATTGAATGTAGAGTTATATACCATAAGATTTGGACGGCCACATAGTTTGGTAATTTCTTCAAAATTGTCGTTCTTGAAATCGTAAAGAATAACAGCGTCTTTAGTACAATTAGATGTGTCTTCAATGACAAAACGGTCAATAAACCTCAAGGAGACCCTGCTTCCAAGATCGGCCGTTATTGTCCAAACACATTCTTGACTTGGTTCATAATTTTTAGGATAATTTGGTGATGTAAAGACGTTTTGGTATTTAGTAAGCTGTCCACCACATTGTCCTTTAACAGTCCTTGCCATAAGTTTTAAACTGGAAGAATTTTTGTTCAGAGTATGATACTCAACATATACGTGCATAAAACTGAGAAGTAAAGGACTATCCAACGTTTTTGTTTTACAATAATCACCGATGTTAGGTGAAGTTTGGGCAGCACCTTGCCCTATCTTTAAAAATTCATCATCACAATTATATAGAAAAGTTCCTTCCATTTTCAATTCCAGCCGGTTATTGTATGGCATCGAAATCATCCATGCGCAGTCTGCCGATTTATTTAAAATATTAGGCGTTTCTAATATATTTACTGGGTTTTCATTCACATTTATTATACCACCACATGGTTGAGATTTCCATGTTAAATGAAAATTAAAGGAATTATTTTTACTTCTTATTCCTTTTATATCCATTGCTGATGATGGTACTCTAAAAGTTTTTTCGGCAGTGCCACATATATCACGGAAGAATGAATATCCTACTTTATTGACCCATGACCTAATACTTAATTTTGGATCAGAAAAACGACAACGACTTTTTGCAACAGATGAATTTACTTGTACTGCTACCAAAATACTACTGTGTGATATATCGTTACTGTTATAATGCCATTCACATGCGTACGACCGTTGAATATTTGGTGATGAAATTTCTCCTTCTAAGTCATGTAAATCGCCGCCACATAGCGCTTCATCATCGGAACTGAATTTCGCTTTAAATCTATGAGAAGAAGACGTAGGATTTAACCACAGGAAAATTGATAAAGTGCTTCCTGTTGATTCGTATACTTGCGTCGATGGTGAGTAATCATCGCTTGGTATATTTTGAATAAGAGATTGAAATGATCTATCGTTAAACATACCAATAGTATGTACAGTAGCGTCTACATCTATGAGTTCCAATCGTATCCGTTTCGATTTATTTGGTACCTTGATGGTCCATTGACAGTACCTGAGAGTAGTTTCTAAAGGATATCCAGGGGTAGATATAAATCCTTCAGGAGTTGCAACTTCTCCTCCGCAAGTCGGTTTGGAAGAAGTAAAAGTAAATCGAAAGCCTTTAAATTCTGATATTCGAGACCATTGACTTTGCTTACCTAGATATAATCTAACAACAAATTCATTTCCTAATGTTTCAATAGGAGCATGATCATCGCCGTTTTCGTTACAAAATTGTTTCAAAACTACGTCCGATTTGTTAACTGAGATGTATTCTTCAATGGTTATCTTTGTTTCGCAATGTTGTTGTGATTCAGGTATATCAATTTCTTGTGGTTTTATAGTAAAAATTTTAAAATGTGGTCCTTTGACACGCCATTCACAAACACAACCGTAGGAGTTTTGTGATATATCGGCAAAGTCGTGAGGATAGCCCGGAGAAGTGATTTCTCCACTCTCTGCAACCAGAGTGCCACCGCAATATCCAATAGATACATTCGCCTTAAATCCATTTCTTGGTTGAGATAGTTGAGTTGCATATCTTATGAATATCACATTGTTTGTGCTTCGGATGGTTTTGGGTGTGTCACCGCATTCATGTAACAGAGTTGGTGCTAAGTTTGATGAACCATCTCGAATTTCAACTACTTCATTCCCACAATCATTTATGTAATCTAAATCAAATCTTTCTATGAAGTCGACTCGTAATGTTTCTCCTGGAGGTGCAGAAAATGTCCAAATACATTCAGAAAATGGATCGGGAGGATTTGGATAGTTCGGCGAATTAATAATTTCCCATTTTTGATCGAAATCCAACGTTGATGTTCCTCCGCATTCAATATTTTTCTCCTCATAATGAATTCTAAAATTATGAAATGCGTTTCTAAATATATTATAATGTTCAGTGTGAAAAGATATGTGTAATGCATTACTCGATGTGGTTAAATTTTCCTTATTTTCATGCGGTAAACCACAATATATTCCACTACCTAATGTTGGCGCTTCTAGTGTTTCACCATTTTTGAGAACAACTGAAGTGCGACAATCTCCGTTTGAATTAGTTATATTAAAATGTGTAAATTTTAATTTAATTACCCTACCTGGCCGAACTTTGATGGACCACTGACAGCTTGCAGAATAGGCTGAATAAATATCTTGCCAGTAAGGCTCCACTTCTCCTGAAAGATCTGTAAGGGTTCCCCCGCACACAGAGCGTACTAAACCTTTGAATCCTTTTTTAGTTATTGAGGAATCCGTCCTGAATTTAACTTTCATGTATGTAGTAGCATTTATATCACGCCGTTGTAATAGCGATTCACATAAATGTTCCTTTACCGGTTTCCACTGTCCTAGGGTATTAGAAGAGTAAATGTCAACATAATCAGCAAAACAGTTGTTGGACTCTTCCAGTTTAAATTCATCAAAACTTAATTTTAAATGAAGTCCTTTTGCGGCTTGGAAAATCCATTCACAATTCAAATCATTATTGTAATCATCTGGATAATTAGGAGATTCAAACACACTTACACCACCATGGTCGAGAAATATAGTAGTGTTTGATCCACAGTTAATTTTATCTTCGTCAACATTCTGTGTGATTGATTGTTTTTTATTCCATGTTAAATGGAACAAAGCCCCTTTGTTAGTGAAATCGAGTGATAACTTTATGAAGGCTACGTTAGAAGATGTTTCCAGAATTTTTACAGGATTTGATATAACTCCGCACATTTCTGATAGAAGAGGGGCTGTGTCATCGTAACCATCATAAATAGATAAGGTATTATCACATTCATCCCGAAACGAAGAGATTTCCAAGTTATCAACAGAAATTCTAATGCCTTCAGAACCGCTCGATTGTATTCGCCACGTATATGTTGAATATCCCTGATACAAATGAGGATATAATGGAGAAGCTATCTCTCCCTCATCCATATTTATTAATTCATTCCCATGTAAAAATCCATAATGTATTAAGAAACCTCTATTACCGCTACTTTCCTCATTACTATGAAATTTAATGTATAGTTTAGATGCTGAGGTGCTGTTTAACGGAATATCGGTACCACAGTAAACTCCCAAAAGTTTTCCAGCAGCATTGTCTTCACGAATTTCTAGGTAATCTTCGTTGCAACCATCTGAGTACTTTAAGTCAAATACTTCAAATGTTAAATAAACTTTGTTGCCGGGCGAAGTGCTCAATGTCCAATCACAGTTAGAGCCAATCGAATATGCTCTAGGGTAGTCAGGTGAAGCTATGGATCCTTCCTCCGAGTTCAATGTCCCACCACAAGCTTCATTTAGAGACGTGTAATGAGCTGTAAATTTACCTGAGATATTATTTTCGTAGCTTCCCATTAAAACAGTAATAGCACTTCCACGACTCACAATTATTGAAGGTGATTTTCTTCCACAATACTCATCGATCAAAGGGGCATATTCGTCATCACCGTCGTATATTCGCAGATATGATGGCCAACAGCTCGTTCCATTTCTTCCGTATTCAATAATAGGTATCGATATGTGTGTAATCGTTAGAGAAATCTTTTGATCTAGTTGTGGAGCACGGATAGTCCATGAACAACGTTTGCCACTATAATCTTTATTAGATATTATTCCATCATTTATTGCAGTAATAGATGCTCCACAGGTCATAGAAAAGTTAGCTTTGAATCCTTTTGCACCAAAGCCATTACCAGAGGTAAATTGTAAAGTTATTCTATTGTTCTTTGATAAGAAATTAGAAATGTTGGACCCTGGACATATAATAGCTGTATAGTTTGACGACGCTAAGAAATATTTAGTATCATATATTTTAATAGAATCTTCACAGCTTGAAGAGGCCAAATCGATATCCAAGAAGTTGATTTCTATACGATGATTGGTTGGTACTGATATGGTCCATATACAGTCTAAATTTTTATCATAGTTTTTAGGATAATTTTTGGACTGTATAAAACCAGAGGTTGATTCTAATTGACCACCACACGTTGCTTTACTTGTAATAAATGCTGCATTTATATAAGCTCCCTTTAGTGAAGAATTTTTTAAGAACCTTATTAAAGCGTAATTGGAAGAAGTCTTTATAGTTGATCTTTCGTGATTACGACATATTCTTGACAAAATTTGAGAATCTTTATTTGGACCATTGTATATTTCAACACCGTCTGCCGTGCAATTAAAGGATTCTGTTAAATATAAATCCGAAATAACAAAATATACAGAAGTACCCAGAGGAGTTTCTATAATCCACTCACATTCCAACTGTTCTGATGAAACAGAGTTCCCATCAATAGATATGGTACCGGAACGCTTTTGGATATAGCCTCCACAGCCAACATTGACCCATTCCAAACGAAAACCAGGTCTTGGGTGAGAACCTGTAGCAAATTTGATTTGTAAAGAGTTACTTTTAGTAGTAATCATAGGGGGAAGAGAATTGCCACACAACCTGTTGGAATATGTAGTTTCCGAGGATTCCTTCCATTGTATATAATCTTTAGAGCACGGTGCCTCTAAATCTAGTCTGATTCTGGGCAAGCGAAAAGGACGATACAAATTATATTCTACAGATTTGAAAACGTCGAATGAAGTAAATGTTACGTTTATCTTGTTTCCCTTCAAAACTTCTACATTCCACAAACAATTTAAGTTCATTGGATAATTATTGGGAAAATCGGGGGACTCTATAACACCATGTCTTCCTGTTATATTGGTATTGCAAATAGTAAAATAATTAAGTAAAAATCCTTTTCCTCCAATATATGAATCTGATCTAAATTTAATATATGCATAGTTAGAAGTGGTTTCAATATTGCCTAACCCAGCAGACATGGTGCAATACGATCCCAAAAGAGGAGAACCTGAGTCTCTTCCATCAAATATTTTTACGTAATCATCTCGACAATTAGTTGTATGTTCTAGTTCCAAATCAGTGAAAGACAAACGTATTCGAGATCCTAAGCTTGTTACTATTCTATATAAACAGAGGGCGTTTTCGTTATAACTTTCTGGATAATTTGGTGATGTTATCGATCCAGATGAAGTAGTTAAAGTACCACCACAGCCCGTTATAGAACCATCCCATTCTAATTGAAAGCCCTTGCCTGTCAAGTAGTAATCTGAATGAAACCGAATGTATAGAGAATTGGATAAAGATTTTAAAATTTTAGTATTAAAATTGCCGCAATATTGTCCGATCATTGGAGCACTTTGTATATTACCGTTCCTTATTTCTAAATAATCTCCATAGGTACATTTGTTAGCTATAGGGCGCTCTAAATCGAACTGAGAAATATTGAGCCTGATCTGTTGACCTACGGGTACTGTTAGAATCCATGTACAATCCAAATTAGGTTCATATCTATCAGGCCACCCTGGAGAGTAAATAAAACCGTGAGTTCTAAAGTATACTTTATTACAATGAGTGTTATCGTCTAAAAACGTGTACGATACCGAAAATCCAAAAGATTTAACACTTTGGTCAGATTCAAATTTCAACATCAGACGGTTAGACAATGTAGTCAGTGCTGGTGGAGCTTTTGTTCCACAGAACTTCCCAATATCATTACTTTCATTATTATCACCAATTTCTATAATATTTAAATAATCGCTCTCACATGATTGCATACTTTCAAGATCAAATCTATTCCACGTTAGTTGTATATGCATACCTTCTGGGGCAACTAAGATCCATGTGCATGATTGATCATTTTTATATTTGTTACTACCATCTGATGGATGACTGATAAGGCCTGTTGTTTCTCTATAAATACCTCCACATTCTGTGTTTATAGTGGTGTAATTAGCGTAAAATCCTGTACCGGATAAGCTCATATCGGATTTAAATCGTATATACATGTAATTATGTGTCGACAGAAGCATAGGGGGTATATGATCAGATCCGCCACAGTACTTTCCTAGAAGGGTGGCATTAGAGTCCATCCCATCCCTAATTTCAACATTATCATATTGACAGTCATAGTAATTATTATCTTCGATATCAAAATCTTGGAATGTTAATTGTATCGCTTTCCCTGGTACAGTACTTATTTTATATTCACATAATCTATCTTCAGGGTAGTTGAAAGGATATCCGGGTGACTTTATTACACCGCTATCTCCATGGAAAGTCAGTTCACACACAGACTCATAATATATTTTAAAACCTTCCTGAGATAAGGTTATATCACTGCGGAATATTAAGAATAGCATGTTTGAGGAAGATATGTAAGATGTTGGATGCGAGTTTCCACAAAATCTACCTACGAGCGGAGATTCAGCGGATGGTCCGTCATAAATTTTCAAATAATCATATCTACATCTAATTGACTTTTCGAGATTAAATTGTTTGAAATTTAACCGTATTTTAGTATCAGGGCTAGTTTTGATTTTATATTCGCATAACATATTATTTAAATAAGTACCATTATACCCTGGGGAACTAATTTCTCCTTTCTCTAAAGTAAAATACCCACCACAGCCAGGTAAACCTGAAATAGGAGAATATGCTATCTGGAAGCCTTTGCCAGATCCATATGCATCGGAATGAAAATGAACCAGTATCTCCGATCCAGCTGACTCTAAAGGCGCGGGTTGAGTCGAATTGCAATACTTATTCAGTAGTGGGTCAGTATTTCGCATACCATCATAAATAGCTAAGTAATCAGAACTACAATTGGGATGATTTTCAATATCTAAGGTAAAGAAATGTAGTTGCAACTTTTTTGAAAAATCGGTTTTCAAATGCCAGTAACAATCACGGTTAGGTGGGTATGGTCCAGGTGACCCTGGTGAGCTAATTTGGCCGTGGGTAGTAGCATCAATCTCTCCACCACAGACAGGATCGATACTAGTCCAATGTAAAATAAAACCAAATTTAGCTACAGTAGCATCAGACCTAAACCAGAAATAAAGATTATTATGACTAGATATAATATTTCCCCCATTTGGAAATGTATTACCACAAAACCTACCTAACAATTGACTTGCAGAGCTTCGACCATCATGAATTTGTAGAAAATCATACATACAATCGGGATTATCCTCTACGCTGAATTTGCTAAACGTCACATTTATAACCTTGCTTGGAACTGTGTGTATGACCCACGCACATCTAGAATTATGATTGTATGTTGTATTAGACAGAGGATAAACTATACTACCTTCTTCAGCATCGAGCACACCACCGCAAGTTTTGTGCATCTCGCATTGTGGGCCTGAATATTGGGCAGTACACTCACATCTATATCCTCTAGTGGAGCTGTCGTCTAATCTGCAGAATCCACCGTTGAGACATGGGTTATTAGAACACATGTTGCTGAGTGAGCTACAGTCAGGACCACCGTAACCTGGATTACAGAGGCAGCTATATCCCGATCGCAGCTGGTGGCACTGGCCGTGGGTTCCACAAGGGTTATTTATACAACTTTGCTGATTTCCGGTAGATATATAGCATCCATGAATTCCAATTCCATCTCCGTCCATTCCAACGGGACAAACACATTGCGCTGTTTGTCCTATTGACAAATTTTCTATGCATTGAGCTGAAGGATGGCATCCTCCATGATCTATATTGCATGTTCCTCTCCAGGTACAGGTGATACCATCACCTTGGTAGCCCGGTGGACAGGGTCCACACGTAAATGACCCAATTGTATTGTGACAAGCTACCAAGGTGCTGCAGCCTCCATTAGGTATTGATGTGCATTCATCGATATCAGAACAAGTATATCCATCACCTTGATATCCTCGGGGACATTGGCCGCATCGAAATGATCCTGGCAGATTTATGCACTCCACTTTAGGATTCACCGAACACCGAGGACCTTGAATGGATTCACACTCGTTTATATCAGTTAAGCACTCATCACTAGTTCCATTCGTGGTCCACCCTTGTTTACATATACAGATGATTCCTGATCGAGAAGAATCTGATAAACAGGTACCGTAGCCGCACATTTCAAAATCACCTTGAGAACAGTCTCGAGTTTTCTTGGTACAATGTAACCCAAACCATCCAAGCTTACACTGGCACTCGTAATAACCGGGTTTATTAATGCAAGCAGCTCCATTTTGGCATCCAAGCTCTGTACTAGCAAAATTCCGACATTCGTTTACATCGACGTCACAATCTTTTCCTTCCCAATTCGACGGACACAAGCATTGATAACCGTTTATTAAGTTTAAGCAGGTACCTCCATGTTGGCAGGGATTTGATTGACATTCGTCAACTCCACGATTGTTAACTTGTGTTTGAAGGATCCGAATTTTTCGCGTTAGCATGTTAATCTTTCTCCAAATGGCTGTTATGTTAATAAAGAAGTTGTCTTCACTTATATATGCAATTCTCCTTTCTAACATGTCCAATCTTTGTAATATACGATTGTCTCCAATCTGTACATCTTCATTGTGATTTTGTGAAGGTAGAACCTGTATCGCTTCTCCTTTGGATTTTGTATTAAGCATATCAATATCTCCGATGTAGATACTTGATAGGGGGCCATTTGGAAGTAGAAAAATATTTTTGCCGAATGCTGGTTCTAATATTAAGTCCCCATTGGAAGTCTTGATTTTTGGTCGGTCTTGATAAACTTCACAGTCGAGACTCACAAAACAAGTCACTAGGAAACCACACAGCACGAATATTCGTGGCATGGTCCATGTATCTCAATCGACTAGTAGCAGAAGACTAAATGTTACTTTCAACACGCTTTGCAGAGTTCAAAAATGGGGGCGTTAGGAAAGAACGCCCCTGTCACATTATATTATCAATTTCATATCAAATATGGTATTAGATGGATTTTGACATGCGTGGTGTCATTTGATTCGTCTAAAAAAAGTACTCGAGTAACATAAAGTACCTCATTTTCGAATGTTGTCCTTGAAACTAAAAAAAAGGGAAAATAAATAGGTAAACTTTTAAAAGGTTAATTAAAAGTCTTTAATTAAGGTAATTTAAATTAAACTTTTCTAGTTCTATAGCGACACAAAAACTTAAAGAGAGAGAGAGAGCCTAACTATACCTATATAGAGTACTGTCATCATTTTAAGATCGTCGTCGGAAGTTAATCTGAGGACACTGACCCGGTGTTATGAAGCTCACGCATGTCAAATTTTTTTGGAATAATGTTCTAAGCACCTCACTTGCGCATCGTGATAATGCTCGTATTCTATGTTCAGATTATTAGAGTTTATCACGTATATCGTCGGTCAAAAACAGTAATGGAACATTTCAAATTGGAACTTTTGTTAAAAAGTCATAAAGTGTATTTTTTTTATTTCAATAATAATGCAAAATATTATCTCCAATATTATCTAAATCAGAGTAAGCAACGGCAAATTTCAAAATTAACTAATACTGAATACGAGGAGATAAGATAATCATTTATTATATTACCAGAATAAGTCGTTTCCTGTCAATTAGATTCCAGACCTACTTTACTCAAAACACGAGAATTTACATATTTTCTGGTAATGAATCCGACCTACGATATAATATTTATAGATACCATAGTTAAGTAAGCAGGTCTATATACCTATTTTACCCATATCCTGGCCAGACACATATGAGACAGATGCGCTCAAATACTTAATTCGGGGCGGTCGAACCTGTGACTTCGGACGGATCGGAATCCATAGTTGCTAATAACAGCAAACTGGCTAGTAATACGTAGGAACACATGATTTTGATGTAAGTAAATATTATTTAGCAGATGACGCGATCTAGCCATAAATGATTTGTAGAGTCGTGCAAAGGCAGCTACTCGTAGTTCTCAATAAATTAAAAACTGGCGCATAGCATATTATGTTCCGCACATGCGGCCGTGGCCGGTGGACGGCTAGGTCAAACAATGGTATGAAACACAATCATTTATGAATCCTTTGTCTTGTCGTTTCTGCAGACATTAAAAATGTAACCTATTATAACATAATGTAACCTTAAAAATACCTAGGTACATATAAGTTTTATTTACAATGGAAAATTGAAGATTCGAGTAAATTACAGTAAAATTAAGATAAGAATTTGCTTAATAAGTATTGCGCTAGATTTTTTCTAGAAATATGATCTTTAAACTCGAGAGAAGTCTGAGAAGCTGAAGATGCGTTTGACATCCAACAATCTGTATTTTCATAGGTCGACTTTTCATATTTGAAATCATATCTTTTAAAATCTCTTTTTTTTGCTCTAATAAAAAAACACCTCTAATGGAAAGGCACCCTTAAATAATGTTATCGAATATTCAAGAATACTTTATGTCTGACAACAATATGGTTCTGGTATATACGCCCACAAACATCTGAGGACTGACTAATTAGTCATATTATTATTATGCAGCATACGAGGCTTGGAGTTCATTTATCGCAACGTATGATATTAAACCTATAACGTTTCATAATAAAACTTTAAAATAGTTATCCACAAGGCCGATTTATGTTTTTCAATATTTATTTACATTTTTTGAATTCGTTTCTCTAAAGAAACCAGATAACCACCAACGGACAACGAAGTGATCCTATATCATTTGTCGGTCTGACACTACCCTTTCAGCGTAATCAAGAGATATACCGTTTATATGAGTAATCCACTTGCAAACTCCTGTTGTGTACATTTTACTTTCGTATGAATTATAATTTCAGCTTGGTATGGTGGAACCATAACCAGTTATGTCACCTTACCATTTTTTATTACCTAAACCGTATAGGTAATCAGTAAAGTTACAAATAATAATAAATACATGTCGAAAGAAGATATATAATTAAAAGTTTTGGTTAACCTCGTCTTTTCTTTTAATCAAAAAAAAACGGCAACATAATTAGTTCGCGTTTCACGCTTTGAAGAACTTCAATCTACTCGTACAATTCCACATACACATTCAAAGACACAGATGATAAACAGAAAGACATGTAAAACTTATAATACCCCTTCGTTTGACAGTCGGTGATAAATATAGATAACGAATGGGCAATGGGCGGATTCACATCTGTTGAACCTATTCAAGTTTGTCATGTGTGTCACTCGCCACACAGACCATTATTTCGGTATCGATCGATGGTCATTCTTGGAAATTGTATATTTACAGTTCCACTATCTTATCTTTTCAATCCACTAGCATCGCTAGTGGAGAAGACAGAGGAATAAGTTCCCAAAATTTTGGCTGACAGGACGTAGTTTTAATTTGGCCCACTGAAAAGTAAATTTTAAGAGGCACTAGAATTTAAACTTGTTTATTCGTTTAGGCATAACGTCAACGTGTGTTGACGTGTTGACGGGTATCCGTTACACACAACAAAATAAAAAAATATATGTCGGGAGTCGAGTCATATCCGGAACGCCAGCGCCCCCTGACGCTGTTTGAAGGAAGGAGTTGTGTAGGCTGTCTCTGGCAAGCGGCGCGTACGGTCTCAACCAAAACTATCTCGAGTTCGGATATACCTCTATAACGTACTTAGTGTTATAAGTGTCGATATATAATGTATACCGCGTATCGTTAGTGTTAAAGACATTGTGAAGATTATTATATCCTTTGGTTTAAAAGAATGAAGTCCTGCAAGTTTCTTGTGCGTTCTTCTTGTAGGTGTACCTTTCCGAACGCACGGTAATATAAACCCGTCCGGTAATGACTTAATCGAGTGTACAAGCCTTATTTCTGCATCCAACATTACCCACCGACGCCCACAACAGTTAGAAGGTCGATGATAGTAGCTCCTGATGCTGAAAGTTATCCTCCACCTGTACCAAGTCCCTATATATATTAAAATAGTTTAATTAAATGGAAATAAATAAAAAGCCGCTAAATAGAAGTCGGTCTGACCAGATTGGCTTCACACCACCATCAACGGTGCACTCCAAGTAGGAGGAGATAGGACCAGAAGGAGTGTAGCAATGCTGTGTGAGGACTGAGGACGGATGACGAAAGTCACGAGATGGTGTTGCAAGATTCAGGGAGGGGAATTTTTATACAAGCTTATGAATAGGTTAAGACAAATCTAATCGAAACTGTTAAACTACGATATACTAGAGTAATCCCGCGACTTCCACGTGGGAATTTCAGGAATTTCTTATTTATTTCTTGTCTACGTAATAATGAAAACTAATGTGCAAAATTTCAGCTATCTGCGTTCAAAGGCAAGGTCCGCCAAGGACTATGTGGGGAATTTGGCACTTCTTCTTTCCATCCCAGGTTGTCCAATTGGAGACGTAAGATTAGGAAGGCTGACTCCCATGTAGGACGCATAGCCAATAAGAAAGGAAGAGAGAGAGAGAGGGAGGTTCAAGCTTAGGGCTAAGTTGATATGGTTGTCAATCAACACTGATGAAAGAGATTATGCCAACAAATGCTTTTGCAAATTTATTTTTGTTTACAGTTTGCAGTAGATTTAATGACTACTGTATTTCTTACATGTCGAAGACGATGTCAATGATATATAGCAAACTGTAGGAGAGACATAAAGAAAATTAAACCTATACAATTTGGAATGGCATAGGTTCGAAACAGAACGGGCACTTTGGAAAGTGGTTTTATACCTTTACATGACACGTTTGACACATTTCTTTTCAACTGTCCCATTGACAGTGATGGACTACCGCGTTGAATGAGATACACCCTTTACCCCGTGGGCAGAGACTATTTCTCTCCATAATTAAGTTTATAGCCAGAAGGAGAACGAGAGAGGCAGAGAGAGAGAGAGAGAAAGAGAAAAAGTTGGCAGGAAAAGATCGCTTAACCATTGTAATTGTACTGTCTTGTCGCCGTCGCAAGCCCGGGCTACCTGTACCTTCATACTTGATACCTATAATGTGTCCCAGGCTCCGGCCTCAATCCGGTATCAATGAAGAGTTTCTAAGACATACCTTCTTTGTGCATGATGCGCGTGCCTAGTGAGCCGGTGCGCGGCCCGCAGGCGCGCGTCCCAGCCCGCGCCCGCGCCCGCGCCCGCGCCCGCGCCCGCGCCCGCGCCCGCGCCCGCGCCGCCCAGCGACGACACCGCCCATTGCTGCTCCTCTATCTACAACAACAACACTACATCACGCTTTGTGCCCCGAGTACTTCCCGCTAGGCCCCACCCACTTAGTCACCGCTGGCAGGGGGTGTCACTCTACTGTTTAGGCAAAGAATTTCCGGTTAACTGGTGGTGGAATAACTGGTTTAGGTATGTTCGTGACCCTCTTGTAGAGGGTTTAGCGAATGGTTGCCGCTCGGCTCGCGCGCAAGCCGCGTCACACGTTCTATAAATATTTTTCTGTGCACCGAACATTCATTTATAAACGATCTATAATCCTTATTAAACATAGTGTTGCGATTAGTGATGTCGAAATGAAAGAAATAACATTGAATTAAAATCATATAGGTATACTTTATTTACACACTATACGTTGTATAGTGAATTAATACACAGTAACACACTGGTTATCTTAGGTAGATAACTAATTTTGATTTATTTAAACACTTACTTATCGAAATATGTATAACGGCAAGTGGGAACCCTCGCGCTCGACGCCAAACCGGTTTCGAGTCAGCGGTGTTCAACGGAATATCAAACGCCCAGGTTACGCGATAATGTTCAATTTCGCGTGCTAGCAGAAAGAGTGGGTATATTTTTATACCTAAACTGGTATTTTCATCGAGAGTGAGTTTTCTGTACTTGGTACTATTATTTATTCTGTGCCACTAGTGACAAATGGGATTATTTTTAAATAATTTTAATTGTGAATGCGTCCCACTTGTTGCCATGACTGGCTGACGTTCACCGGTGACATGTAAGAATTGCCTTTCATACGATTTCCAGCTCCACCTCCAGTACCAATACCAGCGATTCTGCGTAACAATTATTAGCAGGGGAGCCCAAGATGCTAAAAGTTTAGTTTTACTGGAGTGTCGTGGTGACCTATTGGACTTTGGAGATCAGATTTATCTCACACACCTACCATCCATCCTCCACCATCACCATACCATCCATCGGTTGTCTGGAAGAAATCGCTTATTAGCGATAAGAGCGCCGTTTGTATGTTTAACTTTAGTTTGTGTCCAGTGATGTTATTTCATTGTGTGTGGTGTATAATAAACTATCTATCTCTATCTATCTACACTTCCAACTTCCATAGTAGGTGCATCAACATTTCACCGGTCCTATGCAAAACTGTATTCTGTTAATAACATTCTATATGAACAGTATTGGTAGCGGGCAGGGCACACCGTTTCGTATCCTTCTCCGGGTTGAATACGGTCCTATTACGTTCTACGTCTAAACACTTAATAGAAGACGAGCCTATCGCCATCAACTGGGACTCGAACCAAGAAGTTCATTTCTCTTGCGATCAAAGTGACATTTACTCTTGAAAATTAATTTCCAACGCCAAAATTGATGTCTCACCTTAGCCAACACGTCTTTGAAGTCTTTCACAATAGGTGTCTGTCGTTTGGCCTTATCGTTGTAGTAGATGATTGTGAGTCGCGCGCCGGCGAACCAAATCTCTAGCTCGTTGAGGGCGCTCCTTACGGCTGATTCACTCGAGGCTGACGTGCAAATTTTCTAAAAATTATCAAAAGATTTAGTAGTTTTTACCTATTTAGTCGTTTTACTATAGAAAAACCAACAAAGATGCTTTCTGCATAACCTGGTCTCAATAAACAGATGACATCACAAGAAATATGTACACATATTGTAAAATGAACTTTGAAAATTATATATTAATATTGTATTATTGAACAAGTCTTGGAATTTCTAGAACCGGTTAAAAATTACTTTATAATTCAGCAAAAGAGTTTCTAGAGGCCGTTTATATGAACTAAACGACACGTAATAAGTCAAAGAAAACTCTTTAAAGTAAAATATGTAACCATTATCGTTAGGTCATATTGGAGGCCTAATAGGAATATTGGCGACCTTAAATTCTGACAATGAGTTATCCATATGAATTTATTGGAACGAGCAGTGTAATTGGGGAAACTCGTTCTGTTAGGGCATACATTCAAATTATCATTAATCACCTGTAAAGCTTTCATTTGCTTTTTGATGTTATTGGCGACAGCTAAAAAGTGTTTAACTTTCAACTCGTCAGATTTAACGTATTTCATGTCTAGAAGGTCGAACACTTCTCTCCAATGTCGCTCCGTGAAGTCAATGCCGCGGAGATATTTTAGTATTGTAGTAAGATCCTGTGAAAAATCACCATGCCATGGATATGTCATAGTCCCACCATCTTATCTTATATGTTAAATGGCATCTGACTGGCCGTAGGGACAATTAAATGGAGTAAAGAGGCATCTGCCTGCTCGCGTGTTCAATATCGAAATTCTAAAATGTTTCGCCTTCCTCGCAGTTAGATGCTCACGCCTTCAACATCAAAAAAACTTTTTCGTCTCGCTCGCAGCAAGCTGTTTGTGACATTTTTTCGCTGACTATCAACGGCTTATACGTGTGTACAGTATTTTAGTCACTCAGAATCGGATTCTGCATTAGGATGCAGACCCCACAAAATAAGTTTTGGGAGTCAAAAATCTTGTCTGTTTCTCAGTCGAACAGAAATGTGATTAATACGTGTAAACTGTCGTATTAACAATATTATTAATAATTAACGGATTTAAAAAGTTGTAGGTTTCTTACAGTATATTTTTCAAGTTCCTGTTGCATGAAAAGTGTGACAACAGTATATGGTTCTAAGCACCCCTTCCATTTAGTGGTGAACTCGTCAAGCAGATGAAGTTTCTTGTGGAAAACTAACCAATCTTGCTCAGCCATCTGTTCGTACTCTGTATAGAAGTATCAAAACAGTATCAATTATAAAAGTCTTTCCAAGACATTAAAAGAATCAAGCATGATATAATATGATCCCTAATCACAAACTTAATGTAACCTGACTGTGCGGTTATACCCAAATATGTTAGAATTTAAATCCAAATACATTTTCATTTGGATTTATATAAATGCGAAAGTTTGCCCGCAATACATGTTGCAATGTATATGTATTTCCTTTCTCTGCATGGTTGCCTGGAAGAGATCGCTCTGAGCGATAAGGCCGCCAGTTGTTACTTCTTTCTAGTTTTAAGTTTTTCTTTTTTGTTATTTTTTCTGTTATATTGTGGTAGCATTAAAGAGTTTTCATTCATTCATTCATGTACCAAACATGCTACTACTACTTCTTCATGCTACTACTGCACCAATTCGGCTGAAATTTGGTACATATTATATAGCTTTGACCCTGCAACAACACAATAAAAAAAATACTATTCAGTGGGTGAAACCGAGAAGCACAGCTAGTATGTATTTTTTAGAGATACTTACTTTATTTAAAGCTATACTGCAAATTAAAGACAAACTTTCTGATTAAATACAGAGTTGATTACTTATAACAATCTACTTCTTGTAGCTATGTATTGAAGTATATCAGTATGAGTCATATCAGCAATTAACGCATAGTATGTGTAAATTGATACTGGCGCGGTCCAAACAGATCTCTGTTATATAGACCATTCGACAAACATATATATATATATATATATATATCCCTATCTGAAATAATATGTATATGTATCAATATGGGCTGATTCTAAATAAACAAAAGACCCATTTCATAAGGTTCAACCTGGCGGGCCGAAAACACGAAAGGATGACTGTTGGTGTTGGAAACACGGTGATAGAGCAGGTCGAACGGACCAGTTTTCTTGGTTTTCTCCTGGACAGCGCTCTCACGTGGGAATTCCACATTGACAATCTGTGCGAAAAGGTAGGACGAGCCTGTTTCGCGCTATGGCGGGTTTCCGCGGTCATACCACCAGAGATGGCCAGAAACTGTTATTTCGCGTCTGTGCACTCTATCATCCAGTACGGTATCGAGCTCTGGGGACGTGGAGCAGACTGGGAGCGTGTCTTCAGGATGCAAAAGAGAGCCCTACGTGCCCTGACGCGAGTACCACAGGACACCCCAGCTACGCCACTTTTCCGCTCAACGAGAGTACTAACTGTCCCTTCCTTAGTGGTCCTCCAGGCTGCCCTCTATGCCAGGGGACATTTGGACGATTACCCGAGGTTAGGAGACGGCCACCGCTATTGTACGAGGAACGCGCACCGCCTGCGCTCCGTATCGTGCCAGTTAAAGAAATCGTCTAAGTTAGTGCATGTCATGGCACCGGATGTATACAACAGACTTCCGGAAGATATCCGCAACACAGTCTCAATGAACTCATTCAAATATTCATTAAAAAAATGGCTTGTGGAGAAAGCGTTCTACACATTTACTGAATTTTTTGATTAATAATTTAATAGATTATAACTTTGATATGATTACTTAGTACGAGGTAATGTAATATTATTTATTTATTTTTATAGTGATTTATTATGTTATTTTAATATGATTTAATTTTATAATAATTTTGACATAATAATGGTATTTTTGTTTTATATGAAGAAGTGTTTATTATAAATGTATGAAATTTTAACAGTATAATTTATATGCAATGTACCAAAAGACTTGTAACAGATGTTATTAATAAATTAATATGAATATAATATGAATATGAATATCTATACAAATAAATAAAACAGAAATGTCTGTTTGTAATATATAATTACAGATTTATACTAAATGCATATGAAAGTATAAACGATACTTATAACAATACAATTTTGTTTTATGTCTGTCTATTTGTTATCGCTAATCTCCGAAACGGCTGGCCCGATTTTAAGGGGACTTTCACTGGCAGATAGCTGATGTTATGAGAAGTATCTCTAGTAACTTTTATTAGGAAAATAAATAGGGTTCAGTATAAAAAAATCATGCGGACGAAGTCTCGGTTAACAACTAGTCTTAAAATATAAAGCATGAAAGATGTACCTTCATTATACCCTTTTAGGACGCTCCAAAGATTAGTATATTCTGTTATCATTATCTCCGCTTCGCTCCAGGTTTCTGTTATGTTAATCTCCATATTGAATTTTTCACATTCTTTCCTGTAAATAAGTCGGTACCGTGCCTTCTACAAAGACGCTCCCTAGTCTATCAATTATTAGTCTATCATTTATTATAAGCGCAAACAAACATACGTGAGGAACAGTGGTGGACGCGTCATCTTACATGGCACTGTCAGATTTATTTTAATTTTTTTTTTATTATTATTAAACTTCCAAGTCAATTATTATATTAGAATAGGTCTCCACCCTCTCTCCCCGTGGTTGCCGTGGCGGCCGGCTAAGGGTTATCAGATCCAGAGGACTGGCAGCATCGTCCTCTGCGTAAAACCATCAAACTGCAGCCAACCCTGGGCTGGACATATCCAGCAGTGAACTTCCAACGCCTGAGATGATGATGATAATGATGAGTCTCTCTGCCACATCCAGAACAATAAGGTTATCAATTTATTTATTTACCACCACCTAACAAAATAGAACAAAAATATAATACTACATGTCAACATACATAAGGTCTTCTTTCTCAACAAGGAATCTGTCCCACGCATCTCGCGCTTCAAACACAGAGCGACATCTGTCGACCATTTCTTGATATGAAACATGATGTGTTTGTTCGAGGCGCGGTTTGGCTTGAGTCCACCGCGAGAGCCACGCTTCCACCCCCGTGTTGAGATTCTCCCACTCGCCTTTCAAACTGGACTTAACTATTTCTGCCTGCAAAATACTAACTTATTGTATAATTTTAACGAGATGTACCTACTTGTACTAAGGAGATATGAGAGATAAGGGGATATGAGGAGGGTTAATAATATCGTGACGATGGCAGGAAATACATGGATGCTATTCAATCAAAACAGAGATGAATGTCAAAAAAGGGAATAGTGCCTTTGACCGGCTGGTGATGATGATATAGGTGTTATATATAACTAGCGACCCGCCCCGGCTTCGCACGGGTAGCAGAAGTAGGTATAGTGGACGTTTAACAGGAGTAAATTCGTGATACATTGTATTTTAATAGATATAACCCTAATGGTTTACGCAGCGCACGCAAATTAATGACTATTTCTGTTACAATGACCAAACCTTAACACATGATATAATTTATCGTGGGCTATTTTGAAGATATTGATGAGTACTACAAACCCCTAGTACATTACTTTATTCTACCACCAATACTTTTCACACCGCATGAAAAATAATCACTGCTTTGATTATTGTGACTAAACCAGAAAAGGTGGATATAATCTATGTATACTGTTTTGTAGGTATTGATAATTAATACAATCCCCTAGTACATTACTTTAATCTACCACCGATAGTTTTCACACCGCATGAAAAATAATCACTTTTTCGATTATTGTGACTAAACCAAAAAAGATGGATATAATCTATGTATACTGTTTTGTAGGTATTGATAAGTAATACAAACCCCTAGTACATTACTTTACTCTACCACCAATAGTTTTCACACCGCATGAAAAATAATCACTTTTTCGATTATTGTGACTAAACCAAAAAAGATGGATATAATCTATGTATACTGTTTTGTAGGTATTAATAAGTACTACAAACCCCTAGTACATTATATTATTCTACCATCAATGCATTTCACAGCGCCTGCAAATTTATGAATATGGTAATTATATTATGTAACACCTTGGTTCACAATATTGCAGTTTTCTTACGGATCCCTATTTTTTTCAAAATCTCATATAGCCTATGGCACTCACACTGAATTAAGCTATCCATAAGTGAAAGAATTTTTAAAATCGGTCCAGTAGTTTCGGAGCCTATTCGTTACAAACAAAAAAACAAAAAACAAAGTTTCTCTCTTTATAATATTAGTATAGATAAGACAACAATAAGTGAAGTTGGAAAACTTAAGAACATCCTTTGAAAAATTAATAAGTTAAACAACTAATGCCTTAGGGAGATGAGTGCTGTGTTGTGAGGAGCATTGTATAAGTAAAGGGCGATTAGTAATATGCCGAGGTATCACAAGACATCTTATTTTTTATGATAGTGAATGACAAGACGAGCTAATCAGGTGCCTGTTGGTAATTCAAAATACTGCGCGGCACTGCACTGGGCCTGTCACCCTGAGATGTGAGTTGTTGAATCTCATCATGCCCAGTAATTTCGCTGGTAACATTGCCCTTCATACCGGAACACAGTAATGTTTGCACATTACTGCTTGGCGGATGAATAACTGGCAAAAGAGGCCTACCACTACAAACCTACCTGTTCTAAGGGGAAATTAGGGATAAGGGGATATGAGGAGAGTTTATAATATCGTGACGATGGCAGGAAATACATGGATGAGATTCGATCAAAACAGAGATGAATGACAAAAAAGGGAATAGTGCCTTTGACCGGCTGGTGATGATGATATAGGTGTTATATGTAATAACTAAACAATGTGAAAGTTAACAATGTAAAGTTGATAGTGAAGTTAGAATACTTAGGAACATCTTTAGAGAAATTAATATTTTAATAAACTAATGCCTTAGAGAGATGAGTGGAGAGTGGAGTGTCGTGTGGAGCATTGTATAAGTAAAGGGTGATTAGTAATATGCCGTCGTGTCACAAGGCATCTATCGGCTCTTGTACCTATTTCAATAAAATACATTGCTAAGGCATACCGTAGTAAGTATACATATAGGGTTCCTTATGATATCTAAACAAAACATATCAGTATTCGTTCATGATGGTACCACCGGGAAGTATAACCCTAGAGGTTTTCAATGCGTTGCGCAAAGTATGGAAACGTGCAGTAAAATGGCCGTATCTTTTGATTGCGTTGACTAAAAATGTTTTTTTTACAGCAGCAAGCGATTATAGACCTGGGGTTGTATTACGAACATACAATCGCGTAACAACAGCAGTAAATTCTGCTGTCAAATGTCATTTTTTGTATGCCGTTTGACAGCAGACATTAAGCAATTTAACGCTTTCCACACTTCTACTGCTGTTCGTAATAAGGGGTTGAGTTGTTGATATCAGTTTCAACTTGATACTTTCAAGCATTCCCGAGAAAAGGGTTCCTTTTTTCCTTTTGAAGTTTATAACCATAAAAACATTAGAAATTACTAATTAGTTCACCATACCTGATGCTCAAACATTTGTTGATGGGTGTGCATGAGCTCTCGAACCTTCTGCCACTCCTTGACAGTAGAGTCGACGGAAGCGTCTCCGCCCCACGTACGCAACATGTGACCTTTCTTCTTGAGCGCTTCTATCGTTTTCTCCATCTTTAGACATTTTATAAATACAATTAAAGTGAAACATATTAGTAAGCAGTTATTTACTTATTTCGCTTTGAGCTGCAAAATTGTAACATAGTATAGCGTAACGTAGGAGATATCGTCGTAACAGCGTCTATGACTCAGTGATAGTATGTACTGCTGCAAATCTGGAGACCCTGGGTTCAAACCTCATTACAAGTGACACTTCACCTGGGTGCTACCGTGTTCCGAATGATTTGTTAAAATGTGGTCCCGGTTTTTTATAACATATTATATAGGGCGCAATCTTTGGGTCATGTCGGAGGTTTTGTACAAATCCTCGAGACCTGAAGCTCAGACACATGGTCTAAGAGTTGACCTGTACGCAAAACATAATGAATAATTTTTGACTCGAGTGTAATTTGGCAAACCCGCCCCCATGTTCAAACGTCATTTTTTGTATACCTTTTGACAGCAGACATTAAGCAATTAAACGCTTTCCACACTTCTGTTGCGTCCGTAATAAGGGGGCGGTTCTGCTGAGAGTTTAAATTCCGATTATGACGTACCTCAGGCATTTTATCTCTAAGCGCGCGTTGTTTTCCACTGACTTCGGCTAGTTCCTTAGCATTCTTAGGCATGATACGTTCTTGTAGCGTAGCTGTGGCGGTCGCTATAAATTCCGTAGCTGTGGCGGAATCCCTTCGACAACTGGCCAGTAATGATTGAAGTAAACCGCGCCACAACGCTCGCGCGGCGGATTCTAACTCGCGGCGGAGGGACGACGCGTTTACTGATATCCATTCTATCTTCTCGTCTTCGCTGAAGGATATATTGCGTGTGTAAATTATGCATAAGGTGAATTGAAGCGAAAAGAAAACAGGGTGAATTAAAGTTCTTCGAGTCGAACTCCGAAACTATCGAGAAGGTCGAACATTATTGTTCGAACTGCTAAGGAATGGAACACCTAGCCAGAGTCATTGTTTCCCGAAAAGTACAATCTGGAGGTCTTCAAGTCAAGAGTGAATAGGTATCTTCTAGGCAAGCACGCACCATCGTCGACCACGTCGTCACTTACCAACAGGTGAGACTGCAGTCATGTGCTTGACTATTCGTAATTTAAAAAAAACATTGCTGAAAGGACTCACGAAACTGATTTTGATTTAAACCAAAACAGCTTCATTTACATTCATCATCATCATCGTCAGTCAATTTTATATCCCAGTTATACATTAATTTACATTAAACATATTTGAAAAAGTATAATTCACTCGCCGAGAGTCAAACGAGTTGAATTTGAAAATTAATTGAACTTTCATAAGTGGCATGAAAGATGGTTACAGCAGAGTTAACACAACTACGTCATTTGCTTCGAATACGCTTTTGCTCAAAGTTAGCCTATAGATGCCAATCAATGCAAAAGATACTCACAATGTCATCTTCGCCACAGCCTGTCCATAAGCCTTGCACGCTTTGAAGTTGTTTTCCCAGTGAGTGGGTTCATTAAGATGTTGGTTACATAGAGCGTCTAGATCCGGCACGCAGGAGAGCGCGGCGCGGCGCGTCCACGCATCGCAACTGCGCTCGAGTGAGGACAGGGCCTCTTCTAGTTGCTTCACTGCTTTATTGCCGAGCCAGCTGTGTCTTTGGGAGATAGAAAATTATAGATGGGAGTTTTGGCGGGAAACAGAAGAATACAGTTTGGCTCCCGTATCTTTATCAGTTATCGGTGCATTTTTGAGTGTTTAAGACGACGAATTGAAAATATTGGCGGTAGGGATCTCAATATTTCTCAGCAACAACAAAACATTTGAAACTAATGTTTATGTATTTCATTTATCATGATATTGACATCATTTTGGTAATTGGTTTACATGATTGGTTAACTTTTACAGCAGAGAAAAAAATATCAAAGACTGGTCTATAAAAACAGAGATTTCCATTCTACAGGGAAATGAGACTGATTTATGCCTCTAAATTGTTTGTGTAGATTCATATATACAAATACTTCAATATGTTAATTTGATTTTATAAAATTAGCAATAGTTTTAATATTATTCGAGAAATACTGTTTTGGCGCATACGACCTTTCAGTGCACGCAAGCTCGCGCGTGTTTTAGTATGCAATCTGTCCCCCCTCAGTCCGCTACTGACCATTGTCAGCGACGGGTCTGTGCCAGTCGAGCTCCCGCGCGCTTTCGATAACCATAGTATCAAAGTAGTGATCAAAATATTTTACCGAGTAATATCTTATCATTAAAAATGGGGAAAAAATCTGTTAGAGTTCCTAAAAGAAAGAGGAAAGCTGATTTAATTGAAAAGTGTAAAAAAATGGTAAATAAAAGGTGAGTAAACGTCAAATAATTAGAACATTTGTTAACTGCCTACAACATATACATAATATACCTATGTACTAAATGTATGGATACTTCCGTATGACTGTTTTCCTTGGGATAGGTGGATAGCTAGTTATTTTCCTGACATTTTTTACTGGTTTGGTTTATTTATTTTATCCATCATAAATAACTAAAATGGTAAATCAGTAGCGTGGACCAAACATTGCAGTATTTTCGGGTTTTTAGTATGATTATCTGGTCTAGGTTTATATTATTTATAATCTATGGGTAAGTATGTATATTCCTATGTCTCCACAATAAAATAAAATATAAAATCTCTCTCCAATATAATATAAAATCACTCCAATATAAAATGAAAAAATAAAATAATCATTTATATTGTAGGAAGCAATCGTCAGAACAGAGAAAAGCAATGGAGTCGTCTCTGGATTTAGCTGAAAATAAAACAATGACAGTTGAGTCTCTAGTAGGGTATGTATAATCATGTGATTATGTGTACCTAATCATTTTACACATCCACTAAATTAAAGGATCGCTTATAATAGGTATTAATGATGTAATAAATACGAGTAAACTATATTGTTAGGGTTCTGTACCTCAAAAGGAAAAAAGGAACCCTTACAGAATCACTTTGTTGTCCGTCTGTCCGTCTGTCTGTCAAGACATTTTTTAATGGGAACGCGTGGATATGTCAAGTTGGAATTGATATCAACTACTCAGATCTGCGATACGTATTAAATTATTATACAATACTACTATTACTATAAAATATTGTGGCTATAAAAAAATCATACTTCTAAGTTAACACAATGAGAAGTTATGGCCATTTTATTACATATTTCCCTACTTTTTTTTCGCAAGGAACTAATAGATGGCGCTGTATGTTCTTGGTATCTAAGTATGGAATCCTATACTATGCATACATACGTATTCCTTATTTTATTTTGTAGAGTACAAGAAATGCCTCTGAGTTTTTTTTTATTTTATTTATGATATTGAGTGACAAGACGAGCAAATCAGGTGCCTGATGGTAAGCATCATGATTGCCCATATCAGTTATGCAGAATTACAAAACGTGTCACCCACGTAAGATTTTATTATAACTTATCAGTGTTTATGTTGAATTACAGAACAATAAAGGTTTACTAATAGGATAATAATGCGCATACACGTAATTTTGAAACGATTACGGCAGATATCTATTGTCAGCAACTGCAAACCATGAAGGAAGAACTAGCTGCTAGCTAACTGCTGCTTCACGACAACGCAAGACCACACACTGCACAACTAACAACCACTAAGTTAGATGAGCTACAATTGAAATATCTGCGACATCCACCGTACTCCCCGGACCTTACTCCAACAGATTACCAGTTTTTTCGGAATTTGGACAACTTCTTACAAGGAAAAAAATCAACTCCGATGCGGCAGTCCAAACCGCCTTCAAAGAGTTTATTGATTCTCACCCCCATAGTTTTTTTAGTAAAGAGTACTACCTATGAGATGGCAAAAGTGCATAGATAACAACGGTGCATACTTTGATTAATTAAATATATTTTACAAAAAAAAAAATCTTTATATTCCTCCCGTACAAAACACCAATTTCATATGTATTGTACCCAATATTTACCGACGATTTCAGTTTTGTCTAACTGTAACTTCAGTAGTAGTACCTACATACATGCCTATACCTATATCCTTCATAACATCATATCCTACTAATATTAGCTGTATGTAGTTATGTTGTGTTGTTATGTTGGTAACAATACTTGTATATACCTACGTATATACGTCGTGTTAAAAAAATTGTATTAATACTAAAGGTGCATCTTCCTATCAAACTGAACACCTTTCAAAAGAAATAATTTTTAAATTCGCACAAAAAATATCGACTTCCCATACAAATCTGCCGATCAGCTGATCCATTTTATATGGGAAGTCGATTTTTTTTGTGCGTATTTCAAAATTCTTTCTTTTGCTTTTAGGTTGACGGGTGTAGTAAGACACCCCTTTATGTATTACTAAACCATTTTTTAACACGTTGTATGACTCAACAATAATAAATGGCTGAACGGATTTGCTAAAAGCTAGAAGATCATATTTCTACCTATAGCAGTAGTTCTGCACCATGAATACTATAGACCGTTATATATCTAATTAATTGAATTTCCTATTAGTGAAATAATTTTCATTATCGGGCCTTTCATTATTCAGTTTCAGAGATTACATTTTACAAACAAACAAACATCAAACTTTAACCTCTATATAATATTAGTGTATAGTAATATAATATTATATATAAGTAATATAATAATAGTGTAGATATTTTTAATGAAAATAGATAGTCCAAAAAAAAATAAGGTACGGAGACTCTACGGCGTCTATGTTCCAGTGCGTAATAAGTCGCGCTGTGATGACGGCTCGAGTCGAGTAATAGTATTCTGTGATCGAGCCGGTCAATCGCAAGTTACGTAATATTACAGGGGTGTAAGCGGGTTGCGGGGCTCAGCGCATGATTTCAGATTCATTATTTAAGACTGCGTCACCTTAACGTGCAATAATGGTGGAATATTACGTGTTGAGTGTTTTCCAAGATACACAAGTCTCTTGGCAAGTGATGCGAGAGTTGAAATGTGATTTTTCGTGTTCCCACCAAAATTCCGGCAGATTCTTGAAAAAACCACCACTTTACTAGAGCTGTGACTTGACTGGGCTTGCCCTGACTCTGAATTGACTAATTGACCATATTAACTTGAAAATTTATATAACTTGACACTGGCAAATACACTAACGTGTGAGTCCATGAATGACCCGTGTAAGCAGGCTATAGATACAAAACTTGATACTGGCAATACATTCGTATGGGTCCATAAAAGAAGGAAACAAAATTTATAGATGTGAATGAGTGCATATTATCATTTTAATTTAAGGTAGCGCCCGCAGCGGAGCTTACTAAATATTTCTTCATTGATTGCTTGTTTTGAGCAATATCCCTGCTTGGATGAATGTTTTTATGTAAACAGCCACTAGTTAATGGTCCCAAATTGGGCAAGACGCCTGTACTATAAGCAACGAGAACTCTGATACACAGAAGACCAACAAAGCCAACAGGTCAGTCATTGACCGTTGTTGTCATGCATTGTGTAACCGCTGCTCTTTTACTGTGTTGTTACCGCACCATAGATTCTGTTTCAGAGTTTTTCTGTTTTAGAATCAATGGCAGGCGCGTCACAAATTAACCCTACAATTGTAATTACACTACATTACTAACTTGTCAACGATGCTAGTGAATATGGACGTGTCAGTCGTAGTATGAACGCCGACGAAGAGCGCCGGTAGCGCGACCAGTCTCCGCAGCTGATGATAATGTTGTACTCGTAACTCTTCTATAGGGGGCTGGACGCGAACTCTTTGGCCCCTGGTATGATAAATTAATGTTTATTAAGAATAATTAAAGTATACATGGGACAACGTCCTCGCTGATTTCCATCTGGCATGTCCAGAATGATATATTTTATTTCTTTACTTCGATTTTTCTCTTTTGCGCCCGGACAGAATGTATCTGCTATCTCTTTTAAGTTAGTTTGACGAGTAGATTACCCATTCACACAGAGATTCACTTAGATCACCCCCTCTTTTACACAGAGGACTGAGGACGCGCTGCCCGTCCTTCACATCTGATAACTCTTACACGGCTCTTAAAGCAACTGTATTGTATTTTACTATTCATAAAAATATAACATTGCTGGTAGCTAAAGTATATCTTCACCTATACAGAGCTTACCGCAAAATCAAATCGACTTTCACGTGCGGAAAATGCTTGTGCAAAGACAAAAGAGTCTCAATATATTGACACTCGAGAGCTTTGTACAGTTGCCAGTCCCAATGTGAACGCCACAGCTCTGTGTTCTTGTAGCCGTTTGCTTCCACCTGCAAAATAAATATTAACAACTTTGTATAAGAAAGACAAAAAGTTTTGGCTTGACATCGTAAAAGGGGTAATACTACTTAACGAGTCTTACATATCAGAGCTAAAATAGCTTTAGGAAAAGTTGATGAGCAGACCCTTGCTGTAGCCAGGATAGTTTGCTAAGGCTAGGTTTTTTGATCGTTAAGTCGAAGTTAAGTCGACCAAATGTTAATTTTTTTGAAATAGTTAAAATTCGATAAAATTCGTTTATTTATCCCCAGTTACGTCTATTCCCGTTGTCCCCAGACTCTGTGTCCCCGTCTTACGGGGACAGCGGTACCTTAATTAAATATTTAAAATTACTTCCGTTGTCCCCGTACCCTGTCCCCGTTAACGTCTATTCCCGTTGTCCCCGTATGCCATGTCCCCGTCACGGGGACAGCAGGACGTTAGTTAACTATTTTATTTCCACACGATTTCACCATTGGGTATACTCACGAATGTGTACAATTTAGACTTGGAATCAAATTACTGTTTACAATTTACCTTTTCTATAATATCCCTGATATCTTTAACCCCTTTCTTCCACTCGGATTGCTTGGCTAACAATTCAGTGGTCATCAGTTTCTCTACGATATTCTTTATGTTGACGTGCTGACTGGTTAGATAAGTATTCTGGAACATAAAGAAGGATACATTCTCCTCTTCAAAAACCGTCAACGGTTGGAACAAACCGTCCATTAGTTAGGTCGAGTTGATGTAAAATCAAATACTAGCCAAAACTAATTTTGGTCAAAAGCAAACTATTTATTTCGGAATGCAAACCACTACAACATGAAAACCGAATTCGACATACGTTAACTCGATAAAGGCCACCTTACTCTTGATGGTTCATTGATAGTGTAGACGACTTATTTATTTATATTAACCTACATAGGTGTATATAAGGCGAATGGACACCTCCCCTGAGCATACAGTGAATATAAAAACCGCGAAATATTAGACGGCTTTGTCAAAATTTTAATAACGCTTTTCACCACGCTCGTAACAAAGTTGCTCACGCATTCAAGTTTAAAATTGTAAAGCCCAGACAAAAACTAGTATATTCATGTAGGTATTTGGAGTCACGACATTTTTAGTTCACCTGAGATTCCAACTTCAAGACAGCTTTTTTCAGCTTATCAGTATAGTTGGCCAGTTGTTCGATATCGTCCCAGTAGACCGCCTTCTGGTTCTGCACGAGCGAGGAGAGATCGAGCGCCGCTTGCAGCATCATGGGACGAGTGGACGGGATCATGCGCTCGCCCAGTGTGTTGTGAAATGATGCCACCTGGAGTGTGGAAGAACCGATTTTCATATTTTATCACGTGAAAGAATAAAGAGGGAGAGGCGAAAAAGGGTTTTATGAATATTTTGAACATATAAATTAGAATAAAAACAAATAAACGCGCTGTCGACTACTCTTAGTTGTATAGACTGCTCAATTAGGCCCCCCCCAACTAACCCCTGCCTGAGTTTCTCATCATGAATACTGGCTGCAACTCCCTGGAGTGAGTGAGCGCTGCAGCGGCTGGCGGAGATAAGAGGAGATTTGTCGTCATGAATACCTGATGAAAGTCCCTGGCTTGAGTGAGCGCTGCAGTAATATGGTACAACGTTGCAGCGGCTGGTTGGGATAAGATGAGACATCATGATTACCTGCTGCAGGTCCCTGGCGTGAGTGAGCGCTGCAGCGATATCGTCAAGCGCCGCAGCGGCTGGCGGGGCAGGTAGACCCAGCGCTGTCAACACACGCGCCTCCAACTCCGCCCACACGAGCCGAGGGTTGAAAACCACAACCATTAGTTTGTCCGAGCCGAACTCTACTACCGGCTTGTTCGTCGATAGCTGCAGTAGACCGTTCTTTGATTGCGCCTGGATATATAACGTGGAGTTTAGAAACAGCAGCGAGTGTGAACAACTAACGTTCTGTTAGTTATACCGAATTACACTGTTCGAGTCAAACCTTTATGGGTTGTGTGGTCAACCCAGATTTTCAGGCCACCTAGACATCAAGGGATACTCGGGACCTGTAGACCAATCTGAAACGTCTCTGGCGACTATAGATGCTCATAAGTCAATGAGATTTGAATCTAGGGATCCAATACCGAGAATAGTGTATAACATTTGTGAATGTGTGCGGGTGTGTGCGTGTTACAAAATTAAACAAGATCTTAAAAGATCAGATATTGCTCCAAAGTCTTGATAATAATTGCGTGGAACGAGAAAGTGTTTACCTGTATCAGTTCGCAACTATCAGTTTGGGTAGCTCATCATCATTATCTCAGCCGCTGGAAGTTCACTGCTGGATAGACCTCCAACATAAGGGGCGTTTTGCCAATGACTCGCCACGCTTGGCAGGGTTGGGTGCGCAGTGCGATGGTTTTAAGCAAAGGACTCTGATCTGATCGATCCCCGGCCAGGTCAAACATTTGTGTGCATGAACATGTCTGTTTGATCTGTGTCTGGGTGTAATAAGCTTATATAAGTATGTATATCAGTCATTTGGCTACCATAATACAGGCTTCTAGCCTAGTTTGGGACCAGATGACCGTGTGTGGAAGTTGTCCCATATTATTAAAAATAAAAACACCTTAGCCGTTTCTTACGGCAACCAAGGGTAAAGATGGTGCAGCCATATCCTTAAGCCAGTAACACATCGCCTGCCCTGTATGAATTTTATACTCACTTGTAAATCCCTAGACCATTCCTCGTGAAGCTGCGTGTACATCCCTTTGAGATCTTTCAGCAACTGTGTCGCAACTCGAAGAAGTTCTGTACTACCCTCAAACTCTTTTAAATATTTGTCAGCGCATGTGTGTATTTCTTTTACCTGAATATGAAAATCACTGTAGTACTTATTAGAGAACGTATAACATAACGATCTTTGAACGACTATAATGAACAATATTTAATATAAATAACTCCTTTCTCTTGTTAAGTTGATTTAGAATTTTTAGAGTGACATTACTTAGCCCCATGCATTGTCATCCAAAATAAACGCGTATGCAAAATTTCATCTTAATCGGTTGAAAATATAACATCACGCCTTTTTTCCCGTAGGGGTAGGCAAAGGTGTACCCAGGACTCAGTCCCATAAGGTTACATACACCCACATTACGCCAGTATGTTATTGGTCCCATGTAGTAGGGGGCGAGAGTTCCGTCATCTACCGGGCACAGTTCCAGACTCCATTAAAATGTCATTAAGATAATCCTAATTCCTAATGGAAAAATCCAGTAACACTTTGCCTGACTTGGGATCGAACCAGGGACCTTATGATCGATAGTCGAGTTTGCGACCACTATGCGGAGGCGGTGGATAGTTTGGCCCTAATATATAGGTATATAAACATTGCAAGATCATAAAAACCATGCAAAAATACGATTAATCTTAGATAGATAGATAGATAGATACATAAAATGAAAATAAAGTAGGAACAACTAATCTTAGGCTAGTACAAGAGGCGGTCTTATCGCTTAAAGCTAAAACTAACCTTAGCTTCCGTCTGCTTGGCCCACTGTATCTGATAAACCACATTAGACATCTCCGGAGGATGATACATCTTGACGTGAACTTCATCTGTGTCTAAAGTGTTCTGTATATTCTTCAACATGGATAGCAGTGACGATATGAATATTTCCAACTCGTTGTTAAGGGCGTGCTTCACCAGAGGACGCTCTATTAAGGCGCGGTATCGCATGAATTCGTAAAGCATCTGTGAATTGATATTTGGTTTGATTTGGTCATAATATTTTTTTAAGATTTCTTTTAGTTTGTAAAATCCACTATACAGGGTTCCTGCTAATCAGTTACCATTCATGGCATCCATGACAGGATCATGGTACTCAAAATTAGGCACAACATTTACTATATAGCCATGAACCTAGAATATAAATAGTTAAGGCATACGTATGTATGCGTAGTGTAGGGTTCCATACCTAGATATCTGAACAAAACCCTACCGTCTTCTTAGAACATACAGCGCCATCTAGTTGCAAACTACAGCAAACATGTTAGTAATCACAATTTTAATTCACAGTTTTGGGGATTTTTCTATATATAAAATCTTATACTTAGGTTTTATAAAAACCTAAGTATAAGTATAAAATAAAATCCAAAAAGTGATTAAATACTTAGATTAGAATTTTGCCCTACAGCTCGTGATCCCATCCCTCACCCACCAGAGCCACGATAACATTAGAGTTAGCGACAAAATTTTGATACACATTTAATACGCGTAAAGTATGGAAATATGCAGTAAAATGGCCATAACTTTTAATTGCATTTACTTAGATGTATGATTTTTTTTACAGCGACAAGGGACTGCAGACCTGAGTATCTGATATCAATTAGAACTTGATACTTCCACGCGTTCCCGTGAAAAAGTGTCTTGACAGACGGACAGACAGACAGATTACTGGATATCTTTTCGCATGCCAGTATTTTCAAAACTGTGTCTACCAGCGAAGTCTGTGAAATTTACAGCAATATGTAACAACCATACTTCAGGCAAATAAATGTATTATTTCATGTCATTTTAGACAGACAAAAAAGTGATCCTATATGGGTTCCTTTTTTACAAGCGTTTATTTTTCTTTTTGAGGTACGGAACCCTAAAACAGCGGACGGAGTCTTCTAAAATTAAAAGTAAAGCACGATAGTGAGCCAGCTCGCACTTTTTTGGGAAGGTCTACCTTGAGTGGATGGAAACGTCCACTCAATATATCCTTTCGGATGTTTGTACTAAAAGATCGATCAGGAACCACTTACACTGACCCCTAACTGCTTGCGTGCACGCACACATTCACACCTTTTTTTTATATTTATGGGTATATATGTGTGCGGGGCGTCATGTTTGTAAGCGCTACTACTGTGGCGCTTCACTTGTTTTAGAAGACTCCGTCCACCTTTTTTTCTAGTTTTATGTATAGAGCAAACTCTGAATTCGCGCAACAAATCAGTTGTTTCATATATTTTGTTCATAGAGCCTTTTCTCTGAAACAACTGACTTCTGTTAGAAAACTGTCGAACAAGGCCCCACCTGTTTAGTAGATGTATTATGCAGCCTGGGTTTCAATTTCTCTGCGATCACAGCTTCAGCCGGGCGGAGACTTGCAGAGAACTTCGACGCAGCTGTCTCCCAGGACGTGTTAACACCGTTACACATCCAAATATTTGTATCTATAAAGTAATGGTGGAATATTTACCTCATGATTTCCTAATATAATTATTTGCCTACAAAACTTTTTAAAATTATAAATTGGACGCCCTGACTCCTGGAAAAGCGGAAGCTGAGGACCAGAAGGCAGTTATTCCAGGTTAACCTTGAAATACAGTTGATTTCATTTATTCAAAATGTTACATTACTGTGTTCCAGTCTGATGGGCAATGTTACCAGCGAAATTACTGGGCTTGATGAGATACAAAAACTCATATCTCAGGGTGACAGGCGCAGTGCATTGCCGCGCAAAATTTTGAATTTTAAAACACTGGGTGGCACTGTGTCTGATATGGGCAATCATGATGCTTACCATCAGGCAGGCACCTGATCAAGACGGCAAACACGCTGGATGCATGCTGACAACACAAGGGTTGATGGAAATCAATGGGGGAGGCCTATGTCAAGTAGTGGACGTCCTACGGCTGATATGATGATGAATTTACAATGGTGGACTTGTAAGATGCTTGTTCAGGTGACACTAATATAATAGGTAAATATTATTTAAAATATACAAGGTACCTTCAAAAGGTAGAAACAATTTGTCGGTCTGTAATTCCCACTTTTCTGATTTCGTCAAGAGTTTGTTTAATTGATTATGTGTAGATCTTATGTCTGAAATCTGAAAATCAACGTGTTTTATCAATATACAGATTTGCATCGAAACGAATCCTACTAATACTATAAATCTCAAATATCAGTACAATGTAAAAAAATACGTTTGTAACTCGCTAGCGTGCTCTAACTAGATTCCAGCGCCATCTAGCACTGTTTTTTTGTGTGTATGCCTTTTCACGCTAAAACTACTGAACCTATTAATCTGAAATTCGGTTTGTAGATAGCTGAGACCCTGGAATAACACATATGATAGATACTTTTTATTCCGTAAACGCGGGGCACGGCTAGTTGCCCCGCGATGCCCACGATTACGATGACTCATCCTTTTGATCTATTTGGACAAGAACCTAGTAATGAAACCTAGCTTAGTCAATTCCAATTATAATATCTGCGAATATTAGGCGTCCATTACACTTAGGTTAGCCTTTAATCAAATAACCGTCCAATCATGAGTGATACAAAGTGATTGACGTCAATCAGCACATTACACAATAGGTTAACCAAAAACCATAACCGTGACTGTGGCAAAACTGAAATCAAAACCTATCGTGTCATAATAACCATAAACCCATTGTAGAGCGGTTACGCACTACGACCGTAACGAATCCGACCCGTATCCGTGAAATACGGTCCGATTTCCCTCCGTCATCCGTGGATCTCTATTTCGGAAGCGATATTGACGGACCGAAGCAGCAAAAGGTTTAATTGTATGAACACTAGCGCTCTGATCGCAATCGGATCAGATTATTTTCGGACGTAGTGCGTAACCGCTCTTAGAATACGCCTTGACTATACTTATTATATATATTAGCCGTGGGGTTACCGGCTTTAGAACCTCACCTTTTTTTACCTCACCCTCTCAACCCGAGGTTGCCGTAAGAGCCGGCTAAGGGTTATCAGATTTAAAGGACTGGCAGCAGCGCCCTCTGTGTAAACCATCAAACTGCGCTCGCCAACCCGCCTACCAAGCGTGGCGAGTATTGGCCACAACCCCCTGATGGGGGAGGCCTATGTTCAGCAGTGGACTACCAACGGCCGAATGATGATGATACTTATTGAGAGGAAAAATAAATAAAAAATATTTCCTTCGACCACGAGAAGAGTGCTCTTGCACGATACTTTTAAATTACCTGTTTCAGCCTCCCCTCGAACTTCTGACAGAAAAGAGGCACATAAGGTTTTCCATCCCATGTATGCAGCGCGTAGTTAGGCCAGTACGTCTCAGTCAAGCTTTTACAGGCGCTCGTCCAAGTCTGTACCACTTTCAAACCTTCAGAGAGCAGTGTCAGTATTTCATAATCCTTTGATTCATTATCTACCTTCCATATGTCAACCGATGATATTGCTTTTTGTACTGTTGAACATATTAAGTGGCCTGTAATATAAAAAAAAACATCATAGTTGTGGGCATGAGAATCCCCTTTCTTGTGTTATTTCTCTCTGTATTGAGCGGATTGCAACCAAGTCTTTCCTGCGATCGTAACGATGTCGTCGATATAGAAGATATCAGTAACTCAATAATCAGTAATAGTCAGTAATTTAATTTTTAAGTTGATTTTATTCGGTGTACCTTGATCATAATAAAGAGTATTCTATTCTATTCATTTCCAGTCTGGAACTGTGCCCGGTAGATGGAAATAGGCTCGCCCCCTATTACATGGGACCAATAACATACTGGCGAAATGGGGGATATCTACTATGGGACTGAGTCCTGGGTACACCTCTGCCTACCCCTTCGGGAAAAAAGGTGTGAATGTATGTTTTTATATTTCACACGCAAACAACCACATATTATTATGTACGAATACACCCACACCATTCACACGCCACACTGCAAACTATAAAATAACATACAATCACGCCTTTTCCTGGGCCCTGGGCTTCTGCCCAGGGCTCAGGACTCAGTCCCACAGTAGGCACACCCACATTTCGCCAGCATGTTATTGGTCCCTTGTAGTAGGAGGCAAGCCTATTGCCAACTACCGGGCACAAATCCGGACTCTAGAGTTTGATGAAAAAAAAAACAACTTTTTGCCTGGCCTAGGAATCCAACCCAGGACCTCATGCTATGCTTGAGACGCTTCGCTTGCGACTACTACACCAATGAGTCATTATAAACGGAGATTATTGCACTTTGATTATCACATCATTTATTGAAATAACTAACGCGCTGAGCATGAACCTAGACAAAATGGTACCTAGACGGAGTCTCATAAAACAAAAAGTGAAGCGCCATAGTAAGCCAGCTCGCTAATACAAACATGACGGTACGCACACATTCTCTTCCATGAATCTAGAAAAAAAGGTGTGAATACATTCATGCACACAAGCAGGGTGACCCCTGCTCACCCAATCTCTGCTGCATGTGACTACTTAAGCGTCAGCTTAAGCACAGATCGAGCTTTTAGTACAAAATCCATTCCGTCCACGCAAGGTGAGACCACCTTTGTCCCCAAACAAGTGTGCGAGCTGGCTTACTATGGTGCTTTACTTTTAGTTTTAGAAGACCCCGTCCGCCTTTTATTCTAAGTTCATGGCGCTGAGATGCAAATGTGGCAAGTCCAAGTTAAAATATCTTACCAACAATATCAAACACATGTGTCATCCTAGTCTGTGTGTAAGGCACGGATGTGAAGCGCCACACGTCGTCGAGCAGGCCTCCTATGTTCTCTGTAGCCTCTCTCATGTCGCCCATATTGCTTGATTGCAAAACCCTGAACAATACAAAAAAATCTTGTTTTTATCTTAGAACCTAGGACACGGAAAATTTCAAGTGCTACTTTCAGTAAGTAAGTAGGTACTAATTAAGAATTAATTACTAGGTAAGATTTATTTTTTTTTCCTTTAAAAAAATTTATGCTGTGCACATATTTATATAGTCAGGCACACTAATGCAGAAAGTCAATCGTCAATTTACTTAAATAAAAAACGAAAGCTGCACACAGAACGATAATAAAAACACATGAATAAATTCTGTACTGAATGGTCATACTTATAGTTCCAAGTATTTTATATTATTGTATATTATGGAAAATGTAACATCACACTTGCAAATTATTATATTAATTATGCAAGAAATATAATGATGATATTAATATAATAACTGGCTGTGTGTCAGAACTTACTTAATCTCATCACAAACATCTTGAAACAAATCACAGAAGGTTGCAGCTGCCTCTTTTTCTTTCTTATTTGCATCTTTCTTCTGTAAGATGCTTTTCCAGAAATCCAGTTCATCTTCAACTGAGAGAATTACTGAAAAATCATTGAAAATTAATATAATCCTACTATCCTACTATAATATTATAATAAATGCAAAAGTTGGATGAATGTTTGTTACTCTTTCACGCCAAAACTAATGAACCGATTGGGTTAAAATTTGGTATGCAAGTAGCTTAGACCCTGTAATAACACAGAGGGTACTTTTTATCCCGATATTCCCACGGGAACTAAGACTACGCGGGTGAACCCGGGGGGCACTGCCAGTATACAAGTATCTTAATTAAAAAAAAAATGATGAGTCCTTACTGTTCACATTTGATATATTCTTTCCATGAGTGAGTGCCCTGAGAATTGCTTCCAAATCAGTGAGATTCTTATGTAGTTTAATTGAATATACGTCATTCTCCTAAAAAATAATAAACATAATAATATAGTTAACAGAATCAAGAAAAAACTTCCTTGGTACACAAGTTTGGCTGTGTGCCAGTTGAACTCTAAACTACCATTTTATTTAGGAACTTATTAGATAATTAGTTTAAGAGGTAAGGTTTTATGGTCTATGTCAGTCAGCCAGATGCTTGCGCCTGTACCATTGACATTGCCATAATCTTTGACCATACACAATATTCGCCATCATTTTCAAAATATCACATAATTTGTAAGCATCAGAGATGCATTACTGTGGTCAGCCTCAAGGCACAGACTTCAGCCATTACAACATGTATAACATCACGCCTTTTTCTCAAAGGGTAAGGCAGAGGTCTACCCAGGACCCAGTCACATAGTATGCACACCCACCAACATTACAAATTTTTTAAGTCCCGTTTAATATGAGGCAAGCATCATGTCATACCCGACACAGCTCCAATTTGTCGTTGACAAATTTTATATGGTAAAATCCTATAACACCTGGGAATCGAACTTGGGCCCTCATGATCGGCAGTCAAACTTGTGAGCACTATGCCACAGTGACAAACAACAAATAGAAATCTTAAATAAACCAGTAAATCAAAACACTTACAGCAGTTAGCAACGGTGAGTAAACCTGTCTCAGGATATGGTACAAAGACTCGGCTGGGTTATTGGATAATGTAATGATGTTGATATTGCTGACAAAGGCAACACTGTCCTCACAGGCCTGTTGCAGTGTTGAATTCTTGTACAGCACCAAACTTTTGTCTTTGCAGTCTTGAATCTAAAACATTAAATACCTACAGGACTGTTGCTCTCCTCACACAGCATATTCCTTATAGTCTTATAAGCTCTGAGAAAACCCAAACTGCATTATGTAAACCCAAAATGCAATCAGCAGAAACCTCTAGCTCTATAGCCCAATCATTAAGCTAGAGGTTTTTGCAGATTGCATGGAACATATATTGAAAAATTGTCTCTCAAGCTGCACAATACTCTGCTTGTTTTATAACATGGGGGTAATGTAATGTAATAGGGGGTGAGCCTATTACCATCTACCAGGCACAGCTCCAGGCTGTCACAACGTAATATGCAATAAAATACACAATTATAAACCTTACAAACCTATAATGAGATGTGCTCTGTGATTTTATCAACTGAAAGGTATTCCATGGTCCAATCTATCCAAGAAGATTCACACCAAAAGTACTGAACTAAGCTGTTACAGAGATAACAAGCATACACACACAACAAACTTTTTCATTTGTATTCTAAGCAGAATTAGTATCAGCCTAGCCTAGAATAATTTATAAATGTGCTTAATTTGCACTTACCTGAGTTTGTAGCACTAAAGTATTTTCATTCCGTAAGTAGCCTTGGATTAGTAGTTTCTGAGAATCATTATGAAACTCTGTCAAATTGTCCTCGGACTTATTGTCCAATAGCAGATTATTCTTGTTATAAAAAAGCTCTGTAACATGAAGGTATTTATTGTTACAAACTGATTCTGATCTCAATCTCAAGTACACTTTGAAAAGCCGGTTCTACACCGACTCTGTTTAAAGAATCGTTTGCGTGAATTCAATTTGTGAGGTAAGTAATAATAAATATTTATAATTATAATCATCAACGAGAAAGTAGGAAATCTTAATATTAGCACTAAGGAAATCGAAAGATTAACCGTTTCGAAGACAAGAGCATTTGCTTACCAAATGAGCTCAATATGAAGGTGCGAATAGAAGTCATGATCACTGTTGCAGTTAAATGAATAACTTATTCCAATACATAACGAAGATAATGTTATTTATGAAATATTTATCCTTTCATGGTTTTTCAAATATTCACTTAGAATCAGCAAGAACCACATTTATAATTACTGAAAACTTTTGTTGTGGGGAGTATTTGAAAAAGTCAAAACATTCGTTGCTATGGAAACTAAAAACTACGAGTTACGAGTTTTTTTTTTTAATATGACATTAATTGCCTGGTCTGTCCGCTGTCCATTTGCTGTTCGAATATTGTCATAATATTATCAATAATCATAATACATGTTCGGTGTTACAGTAATTCCAAAAACCTGATCGGATTTTATGGATCAAGATTTCTCGATTTTATTGAACTACGACATTATACGATTGATGCTATTAGAAAAATATATTTATGATATTTACTGGTAAACGTATAAATTTCTACTTACATATGAATATAAAAAATAATGTCAAATTTAGCTTACAGTCAATTGTAAGTCATCATAGTTATCAATTGTCACTGTCATTTATTATCTGCTGTCACTGTCACGGCTTTATGACAACTGACAATTTGAAAATCGATTCGACGAGAATTATAGTTTTCGAAAAATAATAAAAGTAAAATATTTTGCAAAGCGAAATAAATTTAATATTTCATAGCTCTTGCAAAATGCTACGATCCCGGCCACTAATTCAAGTGAGTTTTGTTACAAATATTGCCTATACAATAAGAACCTATAAAATAGTAAAACTGGTATGAGATTTATTGCTGAAAAGGTGAAGTGGAAAAATCCATAGTCACTAAACTGAGTCTGCAAATAAGAGCACAGGTTGATGCAGTGTATTTTGTTTGTCAGTAGAATATCCCTTATCAATGCCCTCGTGCATCTCGTTTGCCTAGAAGTATGGGCAACTGAAAGGATTACTTAGATGGTTCGGACATGTGGAGAGGATGGACGAAAGGAGATTGAATAAGTTGATGTTATCTTAAGGAAAGGCCAGGTCAAAAGTACCAACAACCGACGAGCATGCATGAAGAATGTAATGAAAGTGGAAGAAGCGAAAGTTGTAAGTCAGGATCATAGCAAGTGGAAAGAAATAGTCTCTGCCTACCCCAACGGGAACAAGGCGTGACTGTATGTATTTATGGGCAACTGTATTAAACGATATGACAGACATTTTGTTTGTTTTTTTATAAACAAAAGATGCCGAAATAAAAAGTGCTAACCGATAAGTTTTGTTGGTATGTGCGAAACACCCCACTATTTTCATTAAGCACTCTGAAACTGTTTATGGACCAGATCATGAATTTTAAAAAAAATGTATTGTTTTAGTTTGGTTTTGTATTTCAGGTTTTCAAGAACATAAAGCAACTGAGTGCTGCATCTTACAGCAATGCAGCCCCTCCAGACACCACATACATGGAGATACCTTTGTATGATGTTAATAAACCACAAACACTTGAGAAACGTAAAGCAAGGTAAAAACCTATGATCATATTATGTGAAAATAATAATATGGAACAACTCTCCACACATGGTCTTTTGATCCCAAACTAGGCCAGAAACCTGTACTATGGTCACCAGAATTCTGATATATAACATACATATAACACCTAGACAGATTAAACAGCATGAGCATGTCGCTCATGCACATACGTATTGTATGACCTACCCAGGAATCAAAACGGGGACCTGTACTCCCCAAAGATCTGGGTTATAGTTGCAGTAGGCTTTAATCCATACTGCCAAAATAAATCGGCAATGGTCCGAAGGGTTCCATTATGGAAAACACATTTCCTCCTGTCTGTAGATTGAGACAATTTGTACAAGAATATTTTAGTCAAAAATTCCAATCTTTCTGCTACAAAAAATTATTGATATATAACAATAGTAACCCAACATTTCTGACTATGATTGATAGGGTAAAACTACTGATAGTATTGATATCTGGCAATACTACCTACTAATAGTGCATAATGTGAAGGAAGCCTATACCCAACAGTGGGTGTGGGAGTGGGCTGTGGATGATGGTGGTAATGAATACTATTGATTCCAAGCACTCTGTCATCAAATTTTCAACTATCTATTGTGTGGCATTATTATGATCATCCATAGACCTTCACCCTTTGAGCAATGTTCAAGGTCATGACAGACAACAGCAATAGGCTATTATCATGACAACTGCACTGTCTTGTTATATCGCACTTATAAGCACAAGTGAAGTCCCTTATTACATTGGAAAAATGCCTCATTGGTGTATGGGTTGGAAGTGTGTCGCTGAGCATGAGATCCTGGGCTCCATTTCCAGGTCAGACAATAAGTTTTATTGGATTTTGCTATAAAAAACTTTATCAGTAACAGTTTTGAGTCTTGAATTTGCGCCCAGTTGATGGCAATAGGCTCGTTTCCTATTACTTATTGACTTGAAAACATGTGGCGAAATGTATAGGTACACCTCTGCGTGACCCTTTGGGCAAAGAATAATAACTTAATTAGGACTACCCTCCTAATATTATAAATCTCAAATTTAAAAAAGGAAAAAGGCGTGAATGTATGTATGTAATCAAATTTAAACACAATGTAAAAAACTTACGTTTTTAACAGGTGAACAAAATGCTTGCGAGTTCTAACTCACCTTCTGCGCCATCTAGCGCGGTTTTGGTTAGATTGAAGGAAAGATGTCTGTTACTCTTTCACGACAAAACTACTGAACAGATTGGGCTGAAATTTGTTATGCAGGTAGCTTAGACCCTGGAATAACTCATAGGGTACTTTTTACCCTATATTCCCACGGGAACGATGTCTACGCGGGTGAAACCGCGGGGCATAGCTAGTTACTACATAAAGAAGCGACACTCACCTACCCCCGCCATTAGTCCCCCGCCTGCGACCAGCAGTAGGCAGTCAAGGAAGCAGTAACGCCCTTACTTACGCACACATTTGACGCGTGTACACATGTTATGTTTTCTACGTAGTAGTAGTAGGCTATTACGCGCGGGCGATTGTATGGAGTGACGGGAGTCTGATTCGGGGAAAAGGGCGTAATGTTATGTTATGTTTGAAATCGGAAAAACCTACTCCATCCTATTATCATATCGTCTGAAATTGTCTATTATTATTATTTTTAAGATGTTATATAGAATCTATTAGAAGCATAATATTTACCTATATGAAACTGATATCATCACAATAGCTATCAGTTGTTTGTGTGATTTTACTTCTAGATATTATCTACTTACATTGTTATCTCTATACTTTTCGAAGTACAAGCTGGTACACAAGTCGTAACCTACTTACCATAGCTTTGAAAGTTTTTTGTTTTATTTATTTATGCATTGTTATATTAGTAGCGTCCGTGGTCCAGCGGGAATATTTCCGGCTTCAAATCCGGAGTCCCTGGATCGAATGTCACTATGTGTACTTTTTGCCTGGGCGCTACCGTGTTTCGGATAATCATAATCATCTTTATTGATATATTTTAAGTGCAATATACAGGTCTGTTCATACAAATTTGCATGATGAATGGCACGTTAAACTGTAGGTCGCGGCTGTTTACTATAAGATATGTAGGGGGCAGTCGTTAGGTTATGTAGGAGGCCTTGTAGGAATCTTGGCGACCTGAAACTCTGACAATATGGGTTGTCCACATAACCCATATGAGTTGACTCAAGCAGTGTAATTGGGGTAACCTGTTTTGTAAGAGTGTAATTTCTAATTAACATTAACATATAATTAACATGAGAATAATCACTGAAACCATACCAAAATGTTTATTGAAAGCTGAAGTGGAAGACATAAGACAACTGATAATAATAGCTTGCGTAAAACGTTTTAGCTGTACCGTTTGCACCATAGTCTTCCACTTATTAATTTCTCAGTCACTGGTGCTACTTTCAGACTTCCCTTTACATACTCATTTTACTCATTTATAATTCCAGGCTCCTCTACCAGTCTCGCAAGCGAGGCATGTTGGAGAACGACCTACTGCTCAGCACATTCGCCAAGAAATACTTGGACAGCTTCAATGAAGAGCAGACCATAATGTACGACCGTCTTATCAACTCGCCGAGCAACGACTGGGATATCTTTTACTGGATCGTACAAAAACAGGAAACACCTAAAGAATTTGATAATGAGATTATGGATCTTCTGAAAAAACATGCGCAAAACGAAGAAAAGTGTGCCCTTCGCCAACCCGATTTGTAAATGGTTGCCGTAGTATTAAATCGTATTTGTTCTTGAATTATTTAATATAGTAGGATGTTTATACGTACGTAGTAGTACGTAGTCATTGCAAATGGTATTGTTTATATGCTTATATTATTATACGCTTATTGAGATATTTTATGTTGAACTAAAATTTAAAGTAAAATCTTTGTATTTTATATTTAGGCACTTTTATTTATGAGAGGGAATCTGATAAGGTACTTACATACATATTGGCCTTGGCGTCTGTGGCAGACGATTTGAACATAAGGTCTGTATAAAGCATTTAGGCCACTCCACAGACAATGTGTCCCGTGTGAGGACTTAAGGAAATGCACGTTTGCCCGGAGCATGCATCACCCTCTCGACCTCACTGTCTGAATCCGCAGGAACGATATGTCGATACGTGCGTCCCTACTGACATAGCAGCAAAAATAGTGAATTCGGATTATGTTCTATTTGCACTCTTACACGCGCTGGAAAAAAGTTCTTGCCCGTTACGGTCTTACACGGGTAGCGCGCCCCACGTCGTGTGGCCTTGCATGTCCAGTATAGGACAGTATAGTAATGCTGTCTTGGCTGTTATTGTGCCATGTGTAATTTCTTAATGCCAAAGCGTTTTAGGTTCCATAATTCCAAGGCACTATTATTATTACACACGTGCTATGTATTTTATTAACGTATTTGTATACACCATTTTTTATTTAAATTAGACGAAATCAGCGTGACCAAGTGCGTGTCGAATCACCGACTGAAAAAAACCATTGTAATCCTGAGAAAATGACTAAACTAAATGTATGGAATATTATAACGTGTATCTCCACGTGGTATCTCTATCGTTGTTGGTAGTTTCGGGTAGCTCTAGGGCACGCCGCAAGCCCCCAATATTTTGAATTTTGAAATCAAGCTAAAAATAGGATTACCTCTGCAATATACCGGAAACCCTAGTTACAAACACGCCAATGAAATTTTGCTCGACTTCGTAGGTTCAAAAATGATTAGTGTTTTTGAAAAGTACTTACTATGCTATAATAAATAAATAAATAATACTGTGACTAGTCGGATGTATGTTTTCCCATCGAGACACCCTTTATATATACATTTTTAGGTTTCTGATTATGTTTATTATAGAATTTAGGTAATATCTATAAACGAATTGGGATACTCAGTTGAAAAAATAGAGCTGTAGAGTCTCGACTGTTTAGAGACTCTGCATAGATTGTTTTATTTGTTAAGTTATAAGTTAAAGTTAATAGTTAATGTTTTGTTTGTTTTTGAGTACGGGTGCGCGACGCCGGGACGCTTAGTTTAAAAATAAAAGAGCAGTGTGCTCTGAACGACGCCTTTATTGGTACTATTGATTTTAACAAACTTATGACTAAAGAAATCTAGAGTTATGTTAAGTGTTTGGTTAACGTGGGAACTCAAGTGCTCTGTATGGTGAGCCCATACATGTTCCCCACAGAAAAAGAAAAATAGAAAATATACAAGAAAAACATAGTTGAAATTAAAGTGTATACAAATACAAATAATATGCATAATTTGCAAAATGTTTGATAACCATACATGTTTGTTGTTAAAGTTGATTTGTTGATGATACGATTGTTCAAAGTTATAAAAACATAATGATAAAGTTAAATGCTAAGTACTACTCAAATAAATGTTAATTGATAAATGTTTAAAATATTACAAAATATTTAAATGGTAAAATTGGCAAGTACCTAAAGTTCAAAATAATATGCTATAAGTAACAATATAATTGATTGAACATGAGTGCAAAAATTTTAAAATAACACGTTAATTTTGAAATATTTGTTAAGTGTAATGATAAATTGATAAAGATAATAATTCAAATAACACATTAAAAAAATTCAAAAAATGTTAAAATAAGTAATCAATTTCAAAAATATAATAAAAATGTAAAAAAAGTAAAAACTATGCATTAATGTCTCTAGTTTGTAAAGTCATTTGATAGATTATACCACTACGCGATATATGCAACGTATTGCGCGCACTGACACTCATTTATTTGAGACACTAATTGTGAACCACGAATCACTGATAGGTACACACCGATACCTCATGGCGCTTAGAGGCAGCGCGGGCGCCGCGCTAGTCCGCGGGCGCACGCCGCGCTGCTGAAGACAGGGGCGCGGGGGTTAATCCAGGCCTGCCGCTTCTGCTTTGCTAGTTTTGCTGATGTGATGTTCTTATTACACACCAAACATACTTGTTGTCAATCGTTGCATTTATTTCTTAACTTCATTATTGTATAAGTTCTCATAATTCTCCTTGTCATTTGGGTTATAATTAATTACTCTGCTATGTTTATGTTAACGAATATGCCTTTCTTTAAGGGTGCTAAACACTTGATATTTGACTCCATTATTAACGCCAACGTCTTGCAGTGTGTTAAGTGTTTATAATAAAATATTAGAAAGGTTTGTGTAAACTTTGTTTAAGTGGTTTTCTCACGGATTTCTTTATTTGCTGGGTGGTTTCTAAGTGTTTCACCTTTTTTTTTGTAAATGTTCTGCTGAATGATTTGTAGTTTGTTATGTTTCGTTACTCCATTATATTTACTGATTTCATAAATATTACATAATGTTATGTATTCTGGAATATTGATGCTGGTAGAACAACGGAAAGTTTTTTCATTGGGAATTGCTTAGATGGTATATAAGTTTGACTATGAATGTGTCAAACATAATTTGGTTAGGGCAAACTTGGTATTCAATATGTTACAAGGGCTCATTTAATTCTGGTTTTGCTCATGCACAGGTAAAATAGATACTTTAGTGACTGGGCGCTTCAGTAAACCATTTTTGGTTTTTAATGTTATAACTCTAATATGACCGTCTGCGCCTTGATGTAGGTCGATGACTTTTCCCATAAGCCATTTTCCCGGTGGTAGGTTATCGTCGTGTATGATGGCCACATCGTCTAATTTGATATTTTCCTTTACTTGTCGCCATTTGCTTCTAGTTGTTATTTGAGTGAGATATTCATTTTTCCACCTTTTCCACAAGTCTTGTATAATTTTTTGTGTTAATTGCCATCTAGTTCGCTGATCTGTTTCAGTTTCAGGTAATGTGACATTTGATACTCCAGTTAAAAAATGTGCTGGAGTTAAATAATTCATCTCGTCAGGATCTTCTGAAATTGCACACAATGGGCGTGAATTTAAACACGCTTCGATTTGAGTGAGAATTGTGTAAAGTTCTTCATAAGTGAGAATTTGCTCACCTATTACTCTTTTAAATAGATTTTTAAAACTTTTGACTGCTGATTCCCACAATCCGCCAGCTGACGGCCACGAAGGGGCATTGAAGTGCCATTGTATTTCCATGTTTAATAATTCAGATTGAGATTGTTTATTTTCAATTGTTTCGCGAATTTCTTTATATTGTTTTTGTAAAACATTATTACAACCTACAAAATTTCTACCGTTGTCGCTATAAATATGATTCGGCGTTCCTCTACGTGCCGCCATTCTGCGCAATGCAGCTATAAATGATGATGTGCTAAGGTCCGAGACTAGTTCTAGGTGTACGGCCTTTGTTGACATGCACACGAAGACTGCTACATAACCTTTAGAGCTTCTAACTCCACGGCCTTTGCTTGTTTTTACAGAAATGTGACCTGTAAAATCCACCCCCGTGTGAGAAAAGGGTCTTGATGGATTAATTCGCGCTTCCGGTAGGTCTCCCATAATTTGTTGTTTTAATTTCGGGTTTTGTTTTGCACATATAACGCATCGTCGTATCTGTGCTTTTGTTGCTCTGTTACCACCAATTATCCAATAATTTTGTCTGATAGTACTTAATGTCATACGAGCTCCACCATGAAGCATTGTCGTATGAGCATTAACGATGATTAATTCTGTAAGTCGTCCTGTGTGCGGAATAATTATCGGATGTTTCATGTCGTCACTAATCTGTGCGTGACGTAGCCTGCCTCCAACTCTAAGGATGTCGTTTTTATCAAGGAAAGGATTTAAATTTGACTTCACGTGCAATTTGTCCTTTTGTTTTAAATTGTTTATATCGTCTTCAAATTCTTTTAGTTGTTCATGTTTGATGATTTTTTGTTTTGCATTATTGATTTCCTCGAGTGTTAGGAACCCTTTTTGTTTTTTGTTTGTTATAAAGCGATATACCCATGCTAATATACGCGTAATAGTTTTTATGCAATTATGGCGGTGTAACAAATTTTCAATAATGCTTTCTTCGTTTGTTACAACATTAACATGTTTCGGCTTTTTGACTTCTTCTTCATTTACGTAAATTGGAGGATTTTCCGTATTTTCCGGAATATCTGTTGTTTGATTATTACCGGTCGTTTTTGATAATTGCATATGACTTAGTTCTTGATATTCGTTGATAAAGTTTTTGTTTTGTTTAGAAATATCTGGAGTTCTTGATAATTTTTGCTCTACTTGTATAAATTGAGCTATAGGTTTCGTTTCACCTAGGTTTTGTTCAAAATTAGCTTTGAGGGGGAGTTTGACTTGATACCTCCCGTCCTCTAGCCGCTTTGTAGTTTCTTGATAAATGCAAAGACACTCCAAATCCTCTGATGAGTGAGATGTTTCCTCTACAATATCTTCTATTTCCCAAATTTCGTCAATGTCCACTTGCACGAAATTACATTGTATTGTTTTGATATTACCGCATAAAATCCACCCCAAACGGGTATGCTGCGCTATTAATGATGAATGTTCCGATCGGAAAATACCTTTCATTATTATTTTAGGATAAATGTCAGCGCCGAGTAGTATATCAATTGGACGACTGATATTAAAATCTTTGTCTGCTAATGGTAAGCCCTCTATCTCTTCCCAGGATGGTTTCGTGAATGAGTTCGATGGTAAATGCTTTGTCAGACTCTTTATGACATAAACATCTGTGTTAAATTGATAATTGTCATCCATTGATTTGCAAGTGATATTAATGGCTCCCTTGCAACTGTTATTCTTTGATCCTACTCCGCTGATGACGCCTTGACACCTTTTCCTCGGTAATGCTAACTGTTGTGCGGCGTTTTCTGTTATAATAGAAGCTTGAGAGCCTTGGTCAATCAATGCTCTCATAATTTGATAAGTACCATCCGCTTTTTGAATCTGGATCATTGCTGTTGATAGTAAAACGTCTGGCATATCATCTTGTTGTGTTATGTGAAAATTGCTTTTTTCTTGTTGTTGATTTCTAACTGGAGTCTGATTAGAATTTGTGCTTTGGTTGTACAATTCGTGTATGATTGTATGATGTGTCCCATTGCACGTTCGACAGTGACTTTTAGAAAAACATTCTTGTCCTTTATGATCAAAAAGACAATTCTCACATAAATTGTAGTTTGCAATAAAATTCCTTTTGCTCGATAGTGACATATCGAGAAATCGGTTGCAATGATATAAACCATGATTATTTTTGCAAGATGGGCAAATTATTTCGGTTTTATTATTTGACGTGGTAGCCTTTGACATATCTATATTGCTTGAATAAGATTGTTTAAAATTATAAGACTTCTTATAGTTATTGTCACTGTAGTTCGATGTTTTTGTTGTTTGTTGAATCGTTTTTGAACTAAAGTTATCTTGTTTGCGTCTGTTTGATGCTTCCATACTTATAAATTTACCTTCTAAATAATCCAAAAATTCAGATAGGTTACGCAATTCACGGGGCTGCTTTACTAGCGATAGATAATCTTGATGTGTGTCACTGTCGAGTTTTTGACACAAAATATGTACTATAAGAGGATCCCAAGACGAGACATCTACTCCAAGATTTTTGATTGCATTAATTGTTTCCTGCGTTATGTCATGAATTCGTTTGATTTGATTTGATGAAGCTTGCTGCATTACAGGAAGGTTCAGTAATGTGTTGATATGTGTGGAAAATATCAATTGTTTGTTGTTATAACGGTGGTTCAGAATATCCCAGCTGATTGCATAATTGTCAGAACTAATGCTGAGATGCTGAATAAGCCTTTCTGCTTCACCCTTGACCTTTGATTTTAAATTAAGCATTTTTTGTGCATTTGATAAAAAGTTGTTATTATGTATAGTTTCAATAAAAAGGTCTCTAAAAGATGTCCATTGATTGTAGTTTCCGTGAAAAACTGGAATATCTACCTTTGGTGTTGATTTTTCTTGGTGAACCATTGACCGAAGTTTGCTGTTAATTGCCCGTTTTGTATCTATATATGTTGTTTTATATTGTTTTAAGGTACGTTGATATTCATCATTACCATCGCAAAAGCTATCTAAATCCCAATGAAGTGAATCTATTACTGACCAGCGATGTTCTAAACATTTTAATGCATCATCTAATTCCCATTTTTCGGTTATCATTTCTAAATCAATATCTTCTATTGTAGACGCGAATGCTTTAAAATTTCTGTTTTGTTTTTTCAACATTTCGTCTAGTTTGTTATCCGTATTTTGATATGTTGTCATTGTATCTGATGTGCTAGGTTTATTCACTAGTAGAGTTGCTGGTTTTAATATAGGAGTTAAAGGCGGTTGTTCTTTAACTACTTCTGAATATGACAGTAAATTATTACGGACATGTTCATATAACAATTTAGTTTGTGAAAATTGGTCATTGTTAAAATACGGTAAGTTTATGTCGCTGAATTCTGCGAGTTTAACATGATTCGACTGAAAATCTTGCCAATATTTTTCTAAGGATTGTAATCTCCTTTTTATATAGTCAGGTGTTTTCCTGTCACTTCCGTCCTTTTTGAAATTTCTCAATACATTTTCTATTGAATCATGTAATATCTTTTGTTCTGTTAGTAAATCTTCCATATTGACAAATTTTTCTTAATATTGTACAGTTTAATAATATGGAAAGATCTGACCTTATGATGACTTCAAACCTCTGCTCTCGATAATTAGTGCACGTTTCCACTTTCACTGATTGTTACAAAACCACTAAAAATCTAGTTCACTTGAGGTCTGTATACGCGCACTCAGACCTAGACAAAACTAGTGGCCTTGCAGTTATTGCTCGAAGGACCATTATGTAGAGTCTCGACTGTTTAGAGACTCTGCATAGATTGTTTTATTTGTTAAGTTATAAGTTAAAGTTAATAGTTAATGTTTTGTTTGTTTTTGAGTACGGGTGCGCGACGCCGGGACGCTTAGTTTAAAAATAAAAGAGCAGTGTGCTCTGAACGACGCCTTTATTGGTACTATTGATTTTAACAAACTTATGACTAAAGAAATCTAGAGTTATGTTAAGTGTTTGGTTAACGTGGGAACTCAAGTGCTCTGTATGGTGAGCCCATACAAGAGCGTTCTTATATAGGTAGAATTTAGTTCAAAAATATTAGGTAAACTCAAACTCAAAACTCAAACAGATTTATTCAAATAGGTCATAATCTGACACTTTTGCACGTCAATGAAGATAAACAGTACTGAGTCTACCGTGCGTAATGTTCTATGTATATTTATAATATTATTTTGATGAAACTATCAATTATTATAAGTGCCTAACTGTTCATGTAGGTATCACTAATTCTAAAATGACGTTAAATATTGGGGTCTCAACATCAGGCTTAGTGACGCACTTGCCTACATTGGTGAGGAATGAGGAAATACGCACTTACAACGAATTTACCTTTTTTCAAAATAATGACTAATGTAAGAAAAAACCATAAGTTATACGATATGTAATGACTACTGTTATATTTATTTTACGATTTCACTTTTGTGAAGTTATCAAGAAAAATAACTAGTAATGTAAATTAGCTACATACGTAAATCAGCTTTATTCGCCAGTTACATTAACATATCAATTTAAATGAACATTACTTTCAAGTCAGTGTTCCAGTATACTAAGGAATTTCATTTCCCGCGGCAGGGTCCTTTTATTACTCCATAGCAGTTGTGTGTAATAACGCTCGAAAATAAGGCAGCGCTCCGCAATCTTATTTTGATTTAATTTAATTCCGTTATCAGGCAGTCGTCATATTTTATAATTGTGTTATGAATGAGCCCACAATCTTATCTTTCGTTTAAATGTTTGTGCTTTGATCCATTGAAGTCAGTAATTTGCAGTGCGTTTGTGATCTAGTACATATCATTTGTTGGAGAGGACTGGACTGTATTATTGTTATAAAAACCGTTAAAGAAAATTGAACAGTGTTTGGTGATTATTTTATTATTTTGGTGTTAAAAGTGTGTAAAATTATTCGAAGTAAAGATGCCTATTCGTCGTAGCCAGGTAAGATATTAATTACTTACTTATAAAATTATATCATTTATAATATTAAATTAATAGTGAGTATTAATTATTCGTCTCGATTGTTATCAACTAGCTTCACTTTTGTGTTCACGCTTGGCGCACAAATAACTTAGATAATTATGTGCATTTAACTTGGTCCAAAAAGTACCTATTATTGATAAGTATAATTATTTTGTGCAAAAAGTTTTAATTAAGTAAAAGAATAAAGAACCCACTATGGCAACTTACTTTATAAATAATACCCCGCTATCTGAGGTCTCGAGTATACGTGACCTGGGTGTAATGATAGATTCTAAATTAGATTTCCGTGAGCATATTGACCATATTGTAAAAAAGGGAGCTCGTTTGGCAGGATTTGTATCGCGCAAGACAAAATTTTTCAATGACCCGGAAATACCTATCATACTCTTCAACTGTTACGTGCGATCTTTATTAGAATACTGCAGTCCCATATGGAACCCCTCCTACGCTGTTCATATACAAAGGCTGGAAAATCTTCAAAAACAATTCCTATACCATCTATCATACGCCAATAAGCTCTGTCATAGACTCACATCATACGATTCCAGACTCTCTCATTACAACATGTCATCACTGCACTCCAGACGCAAATTAGCAGATATATTATTCCTACAAAAACTAATTTTGAGCAAAATAGACAGTCCTGACTTACTCACTAGGATCATGTTCACCATCCCGCGACCAGGTAGTCTGCTTCACAATCGAAAAACATTCAGTCTTACTTTCCACCGAACCAATTATGGACGTCATTCACCATTGCATCGAATGTGCTCCGATTATAACGCAATTTGCAGTGACAAATGTGGAGTGGTCAAATTAATAAAAAAACATTTATGTACCCTTATTAATATTATATAATATTTGCTACATATTTATTCTAAATACTTATCCATAATGTATATTTACGATATTATACTATGTATTTATTTTTTTTATTTATTTATATATATATTTTACAAATTATTTATTTATTTATCTTTGTTGAGTGCTAAATAATTTCTTATGCATGTTGTGTTCACATCGAGAAGGACGTACACTATTGTAAATGGCTTAAATAATAATTTTCTGTATGACATATGTGTAACGCCCAGTTTTGTGGACCTAATAAAAAAAAAAAAAAAAAAAAAAAAAAAAAAAAAAAAAAACCAGCAAGCAGTAAAATTATGTTTTATGTGTTTGCTTATTGAGAAATTCAGCTATTAGTCTTATGTATTGGACAAATAATCAATTTAAATATTCTGTGGAGAAAATAGTACCTACTTATTTAAGCTGATAAGGTAGTCTCACAATATATTCATGTACGTAACTACGTAAACATTGTGTAGACTTTTCACTGCGAAACAGATAAGTGCTATTTTATCATTTAATTATGTAGTAGGTAGATAGGTACATATTTGCCAGTCATTTAAAAAAAATCAAGTATATAGCTAATAAACATCGAAGCCATAATAAGTTCAATTAGACTGATAAAGATACGAGTCGTTGTAATAAAGGTAGTTGTACATTGCCAGCTAAGTTTTGAGTATATTATATTATAATGGCTGTCTCGCTAAAGATACTGACAATAACTTCCAGATCCCGTGTTATACCACGTGTTAAAAAAGGTATAGTGATAATTAACGGGGCGCATCTACTCATCAACTTTTAAAAGAAGGAATTGCGAAATTCGTGAAAAACAATTCTATTTTCCATACAAAATGGATAGATGATCGGAAAATTTGTATGGGAAGTCGAATCTTTTTTTGCGAATTTCGCAATTCTTTTGCAGGATATAGTTGACGAGTAGATGCAGCCCTTTGAGTATTATTACACCTTTTTGTAACACGTTGTATAACTAAACCTTTAAATATCTTTTTTTCTTTTTCTCACCAAAATGATCATCGTAGGCGTGGTGCGGATGTGACTGTCTTAGTTCCAAAATTGGTAAGGTTTAGTCAAATAGAGCGCAGTCCGCAGTCATCGATCGGCTTAAATATAGTGTGCTATTATTGTCAGGTATTGGTGAAATGGATATTCGAGAACCAACACAAGTTGCAAACAGTGCGGTGTTGCTCATCCTCGCTTCGTTACAAGGAGCTCGAGGAAAGTGCGTCGACACACGCTGAGCCTCTGCCTACGTCTTCGCCGATTGAAGATAAACCTATCCCATACATCACGCCGGACATCTCTTTCAAGGTAAATTATTTCGTAATATAATGTCATTAGTATAGTACGTTAACAAAAGCTGGTGCATTCACAATACTCATTCTGATGCAATTACAAAATGAATAGTTACAATTGCAATTTCCATCATTGACACAATGTTTTGTACGTGCCAACTTTCGTTAATCATACCATATGCATAATCAAACCATACTTTCTACCTTTATATACCTCAAATCACAGCAAAATTAGGTACTCGGAATAGTAAACTTCCATTAAAATAAATGTTCCGTTAAAAAATCTGTCCAAAAGAAGCCATTAAAATGAACTTGTAGTGGTAGGCCTGTTTTGTAGGGAGCCGCCTAGGGAAGTACCACACCTTTGCCAGTTATTCATCCGCCAAGCAGTAATGTGCTATAATATTACTGTGTGCCGGACTGAAGGGCAATGTTACCAGCGAAATTACTGGTGACAGGCGCGGTGCAGTGCCGCGCAGATTTTGGAATTATTAAACACTGGGTAGCATTGTGTCTGATATGGGCAATCATGATGATTACCATCAGGCACCTGATTTGCTCGTCTTGTTACTCACTATCATTAAAAAAATAAAAACTTCTCTGTAATTCCCCGATAGCCACATTTGAAGGTTCAAACTCATCGCTGCGCATGCTGTGCCCGGGCACGCGGCTCATTTTAGCTGCGTGGGTTCATTTATTTGACAATGTGGGTCTAAGTTTCTACTGCAGGACTCTTTATACACGCATCCGTGTACCGCGTGCACAGCGTGCATAGCGTTGACAGCCTTGAGCTACGTGAGCGCCATATTCGAGCAAGCCACGCGTGTTCTTCATTGACAGCGTTGAACTACGCGAGCACCATATTCGAGCAAGCCACGCGTGTAATACTAATGACGTCAATTCACGTGTAGCATGTCCGTTGGTTGCAGTGGACTCAATTACATACATAGTCTTGCAGAGTGAAGCTTGACGCACGTGCGCAGTCTCTCTGCCTCGCCGCGGTCGGTTTGAGCTGAGCCTTAATGTAGTAAATCATCATCATCATCATCATCTCAGCCATAGGACGTCCACTGCTGAACATAGGCCTCCCCCTTAGATTTCCATCCAGTCCGGTTGTAAGCGGCCTGCATCCAGCGTACTTATCAGATCGTCTGTCCACCTTGTGGGAGGACGTCCTACGCTGCGCTTACCAATCCGTGGTCTCCATTCAAGAACTTTACGGCCCCATCGGCCATCAGTTATACGTGCTATGTGCCCTGCCCATTGCCACTTCAACTTGCTAATCCGCTGGGCTATGTCGATAACTTTCGTTCGTCTACGGATCTCCTCATTTCTGACTCGATCTCGCAGAGAAATCCCGAGCATAGCCCTCTCCATAGCTCGTTGCGCTATTTTGAGCTTACTTATAAGGCCCACAGTCAGGGACCACGTTTCAGATCCGTAAGTCATCACTGGTAACACACACTGGTCGAAGACCTTCGACTTGAGGCACTGAGGTATTTTGGACGAGAAGACATAGCGTAGATTTCCGAACGCTGCCCAGCCTAGTTGGTATCGACGATTGACCTCTTTCTCGAAGCTGGATCTACCGAGTTGGACTACTTGTCCTAGGTAGACGTACGAGTCAACAGCTTCAAGAATCGCGTTTCCAACCAGTACTGGGGTCGGCGCAACATGGGCATTAGACATCACCTTCGTCTTGTCCATGTTCATTTTAAGGCCGACCCGTTGTGAAACTCGATTGAGGTCTTCGAGCATTATGCTGAGATCTTCCATCGATTCTGCCATGACTACAATGTCGTCGGCAAACCGAAGGTGAGTGATGTATTCGCCATTTATATTGATGCCGTGTTTTTGCCATTCCAGAAGCTTGAAGGCGTCCTCCATTGCGGCAGTAAACAGTTTCGGAGATATAACGTCTCCCTGTCTTACGCCTCTATCCAACGGGATCGCCTTCGAACTCTGGTCCTGTACTCGAACCGACATAGTGGCGTTACTATACAAGCATTTCAACACTTCGATATACCGATAGTCAATATGGCATCGCTGGAGAGACTCGAGCACCGCCCATGTCTCGATCGAATCAAAGGCCTTTTTATAGTCCACAAACGCTAAACATAATGGCAAATTATACTCCTCGGTCTTCTGTATAATTTGGCGAAGCGTGTGGATGTGGTCTATGGTGCTGTAGCCTTTTCGGAAACCTGCTTGCTCAGACGGCTGGAAGTCATCGAACCTGCGACTGAGACGATTCGTAATGACCCTCGAAAACAACTTATAAGCGGAACGCTCAGAAGCGAGATGGGTCTGTAATTCTTCAACAAGGTGTTATCACCTTTTTTGAAGAATAGCACCACCACGCTTCTGTTCCATGCTTCTGGCGTCACACCTTCGAATATGACAGAGTTAAAGAGCCTCTAGAGGACTTTAAGTACCGGTGTTCCACCCGCTCTCAGAAGCTCTGATGTAATTCCGTCATAACCCGGCGCCTTGTTGTTTTTGAGTTGTTCAGGGCCATACTAATCTCGTACAGGCTGATGTCCGGGATATCTTCGGTATAGTGTCGGGTCAGCTTGGCTCTTGGGTCTTTGGCCGCGCTGCTAACAGGCTTTGCGACCGAGGCGTATAGCTGTCCATAGAACCTCTCGATCTCCTCTAACACCTCCGCTTTTGTCGACACCATACTGCCATCTTCTCTCTTCAGCTTTGTCAACCGGCTTTGCCCAATAGACTTATCTCTTGCAAACACTTTGGAGCCTTTCTTCCGCTCTATCGTCTCTTTAATATTATTAGTGTTAAAGATACGGATGTCATGCCGCAAGGATTTGGAAATTCGTCTATTGAGCTACCTATAGGACTTAGCATCACTGGAAGACTGCAGTCGTAGCGAGCGTCGCTCAGCCATGAGGTTTAGGGTGTGGTCGGACAATTTCTGAGGTCTATTTGTACGGCGGGGCTTATAGAACTTAGAGCCCACCGTTTGGACAGTTTCTACGAGCCTGTTATTAATCTCGTCCACCGATGCATCGATATTCTCCAGGCAAGCGAAGCTATTAGATAGTTCGAGTTGAAAGCTTTCGGGGTTTTGTATATGGGCGCGAGTAGGTCGGAGCGTGGACTTCATCAGGCGTGACCTTTCAAGTTTGACGTCAATATTCAATGTGCCTCTTACAAGTCTGTGATCACTCCCGCTTTTCACCATGTGGATCACGGAAACATCATTGAATATATGTCTCTTGTTGGTCAAGATGAAGTCTATCTCGTTTCTCGTGGATCATCATCCACGGGGCTCAACCAGGTCCATTTCCTATGAGGCGGCTTCTGAAAGAAAGAGTTCATCATAAAGTCCCTCCTTCTCCAGGAAATCGGCCAGCCTCTGTCCCCTAGGGTTCCGTTGCCCATATCCATATTGCCCCACTCTCAGCTCGCCATCGCTTTTCTTGCCTAGCTTTGCATTAAAGTCCCCCATAACAACAGTGAAGTGGGTCTCGGACATATGTATGGCCCTACTGACGTCCTCATACATAGTCTCCACTTCATCATCTGGGTGTGACGAGGTAGGTGCATATACCTGAACGACCTTCAGCGAATATCGTTTGGATACTCTGAGTATTAGGTATATGACCCTGCTCGAGACACTTTCGATGGTAATAATGTTGTTAGTGAGGGACTTGTGGACGAGAAAGCCGACACCACCTTGGGACTGTTGGTCGCCCTCCCGGTAGTAGAGTAGGTTACCTGATCTTAGGGTTATCGTGTCCTCGCCCTCTCTACGGACTTCAGACAACCCCACGATATCCCAACGTAACCTACCTAATTCCTCTTCCAGCTCAATGATCTTCTCGTCGGTCCTCAAAGTGCGTATGTTGTGTGTTACCAGGGCCAGTCGTAGTATGTAGTAAATACTTAAAGACAAAGTTTATATATTTACGTTGTTTAATTTATACAATTGTTATTACTTGAATAGCAAAAACTATAAGTAAAAATGGCTTATTCACATGAGTAACTTTGAAAAAAAAAATTTTTATTCAATTACTTTAATTTTGTATATTTAACACAACACCTCATGAGTTAAGAATTATAATATACATCCCAATTAAATAGTCTTCGGTATGAGCTTATGATTTGAATAGTAAGAAATACATATTATATAGGTAGCAGTAGAAATCTTTAAATATATACCCAGAACTATGGAAATGTGATCAAATCTATTAATACTATTACGTATCAAAAATACGTTATCAAAAACTACGCGCAACTGCAGACTTAAGGCTTACTGCACTTGTTTGCGTTATTATGTAAATGTGTGCTGTACCGGTTTACCTCACACCGCATACCTTTAAAAATTGACACAAAAAGAGTACTGAAGTAGTGTAGGGACATTCCTTAGTGCGTATTGAAAGGCAGAAATATTTCCAACATTTTCATCATTTATGATCTCTGCATTAAAGTAATTTTTCTAGATAACTTCCATACGTGGGTAAACAACTTGTTTAACGAATGCATTTGTAATTAAACAGTAACCTCATTAATGTACCTTTGAACCTTTATCTTGTTTGCGTCGGTCTGTGCAAGTACATATTTATTTCTAAACTATCGTATCAGATGCGGGTTGTATGATTTATTTAGCTGATACTTGCATATCCGCCAGCGACACGTGATCTGAAAATGCATTGCACACACTGTACAAGGTGTTAGAAAAATATGTAGTAATAGTTAAGGGGTGCATCCTACTTCCTAATAATATAATGAATGCGAAAGGTTGTAAGGATGGATGTTTGTTACCTTTTCACGGCAAAACTAATAAACCGATTAGGCTGAAATTTGGTATGCAGGTAGCTTAGACCCTGCAATAACACATAGGGTACTTTTTCCCGATATTCTTACGGGAACGATGTCTACGCAGGTGAAACCGCGGGGCACAGCTAGTAATATTACATAATCATCAAACCGAACAACTTGCAAAAGAAAGAATTTCAGTAAAAGCTCTTTGTTCGCGGGGTATACGTTCCGAAAATATGCCGTGAATACAGAAACCGTGAATATGGAATGGTAATTTATATGCGATTATAGCGGATACGTTCCTGGGTGATAAAATAAAAATCAAGTGTATGAAAAAAAAATGAAGTTTTTGACAATATTGATTAATTATTATCTTCAGGCTTAGGCAATGGTTTAAAACATTTTGTATTTATTCTTGTTTGGCAGTTTTTAAAAGTTTCTTCAATTGACACTGATATTCAGCAGTGGCATTAGAAATTTGCCTTTTAAAAATAAGACTGTTCCATAGAAGGACCAATTATCATAAAGAAATCACAGAGCTCATTTGCCATTCTTAAACCTTCACTAAGATTTTTCAAACTAAATGTCACGTTTCCCATGCTCGTTGAAGCCTCTTCCTCAATGGGCTGTGAATTTAACATTTCCTCCGAGTCGGTTTCAGTCAAATGTTCATCTTGCGATTCAAGCAACATCTGAATGTCACTGGATTCTATTTGTTCGAACCCATCTCGTCCAACTCCATTCGCAATTTCGTTTATGTTTGCAGTCAAAGTTTGAATGTGCACAGATTCTTCGTCATTTTCCGCATTCAGAATCCTTTTTATCAATGTGTATGTACCTACCAATTAGATCCGCGAATAAAGAAATCTATAGCCGCGAATACAGGAGTTGGGTCGCACTTTTTTAATCCGCAAATAGTGAAAACGCGAATGAAGGAAGCGCGAATAAGGAGCTTTTACTGTACAAGATTCGTAAAAAAGAAACCCTTTTCTACAAATTGCCAATCTGCTGATCTATTTTGTATGGAAAGGCGAATTTTTTATCATGAACCTTCCAATTCCTGCTTTACCAAGTTGAACAGTTTAACCAGATGCACCCTCTTAAATATTACTTAACTTTTTTGTAACACCTTTTATATGCGAATCAAGATTTTCGAGTAAATAAATAAGATTTACACATCGACTTTATACCCATATAGACATAATGTTTATTTTATTCTAAATTGATTCTATCTATACTTGTGTATAGTGCGAGAACACTACAGCGATAGGTATCAAACAAGAATAGCCGATAGCCTTATGATAATACGACACAGTCCCACCATCTTATCTGTTCATTTAACAGCGGTGCTTAGTGGACAATGGACAGCAGAATTACTTACCTGACAGGTCGTAATTTCAATTTTGCAGAGATATGATATGGAAGTAATTATGCCAAAACACACACATGTTAGAAACTTAAAATGACTGTTGTAGCATCCTCCGCGCCTATGTCATGAATAGCTATCGAGTATAATAGGCCAGTTTTGTCGTTTCAGTTTGATGACCTTCAAGTTAGATTAGCCGCACCCTACCAGCTCCGACCAAAACCTGAAGCGAAAGAGCTAGACTTTGGCAAATACTTCACAGACCACATGATGAAAATAAACTACTTCAAAGAATTAGGAGGCTGGCAAAAACCTGAGATAGTGCCCTTTGAAAATTTAAGCATACATCCAGCGGCAAAAGCGTTGCACTACGCGATACAAGTAAGTAATGCTAATTATAATTATTATACATAATGGCAGTTTATGTTCCAATAAAATGGTCTTCCACAAATTATACTCTTCGAGTTACTTGTATGGAGTATTTGCAAAATTTGGTTTAGAAAGTTTCTTGTGCGCTCTTCTTGTTGAGGTATCTTTCCGAACGCACGCTAGATTTATTACGATTATTAACTTTATTGACTTGCAAAAGTGTCTTCTTGTGACCAAATTTATATGAACAATTTTGACGTTGATTTACTTTTGTAGAAGTTGTCAGGTCATGTGTTGTTACGACATAATATGGGTAGACCACAAGTTTTATAATGGATGGACCCGAGATCTGCAATCGGAGAAAACCGTTCTGTAGTACTTAGTATAGTTCTGTATAGAAATCGCTTATTAGCGATAAGACCGCTTGTACATTTAGGTTTAGTTTCTGTGTCCTGTAATGTTATTTCATTGTGTATGGTGTACAATAAAGTATTATCTATCTATCTATACATTCTTATTCTAAATTATAAAAATATTTGTTTGTTACTTCTAGAAAAGCGGAGAATGTCTTCGACATAAGTGTTTATTGTTGTAAATAATGTAAATATATGCGTAGGACGTTATCGTTCTGATGATGTATTCAACATTAAATGTAAAACATTATAATGTGTTATCGGGAAGTTTTCTTTCTGATAACAAACGTTTTATACAAACATTAAGTACGAGGACAATAAATGCGTGCTTTCAGAAACTCCACGCAAAAACAAACGAACTTCAACACAATTTCGCAGTTTGCTGAATCATATCTATAAACAATATTACAGTCACATAGTAGCGTGATTTATTTGCGCTGTAAAATTTGTGTAAATATCTACCCTTATCAATGGCCTACATTACAAAGTAATGATAAAGTTTTTCGTTGTTTACAGCTTTTTGAAGGTCTCAAAGCATACAGAGGAGTGGATGACAAAATCCGATTGTTTCGACCAGACCTTAATATGGACCGAATGAACTTGGCGGCTCAGAGGTCTGGCCTACCAATGTTTAATGGAGAAGAACTAGTTAAATGCATTTCAAGACTAATACAAATTGATCAAGAATGGGTCCCGCACTCTGAAACTTCTAGCTTGTACATTCGACCCACATTAATTGGTACTGAGGTGAGTGTTACTTATCAATAAGCTGAAATATTTCTTAGTTTTGTCAAGTGTAAATAGGTAATTGATCGGAAACATCGGTCGTATGTGAGTCGTTGACAAAAAGATCGAAAGATCAACAATAGTCAACGTTGTCTTGAATTTACTTAATACCTATCTATCTAGCATAAAACTAAAACACAACCACAAGGAAGCAATACAAAGATATGTAAATGTGACTGCCTCGACGGCGTAGTGGGCGCATGCTCGACTGCCGATCATGAGGTCCCGGGTTCGATCCCCAGGTCAGGCAAAGTGTTAAATAATGGATTTTTCCATTAGGAATTATCTTAATAACTGCCTGGAGTCTGGAGCTGTGCCCGATAGATGGCAATAGGCTCGGCCCCTATTACATGGGACCAATAACACTAAGAAATACTAAGAAGATTCTAATAATATTAACCGTAGTTTACTGAAAAAAGACTTGACTAACATTAGCTCAATTACACAATCCAGAAACTAAATAGGCAACATTGTTATGCTTCCGACCTTACGCAATGTGCACATGCGGCAGGTGCAATAATAATTAATTAGTTTAAAATTAGACATCAACCTGCTATAATATGCATTAAACTAACGATTGTATGGCATCAAGTATCTAGCACAAAGATCATGAAAAGGAGATGTACGATGTACATACGCGGTGGGTAAAGGGTACCTTAGAATACTTGCATGGACTGCTTGCTTGAAACAGGATATGCGTGTGTACATACCTAAACATTTTGCGCAGTGATATCTGATGATAGACTAGAATAGAAGATGTGAGTTTGGAATTAAACATAAGAACACGCCTTTTTCCCAAAGAGGTAGGCAAAAGTGAACAGGGGGAACTAAATCAGAAAGATAATAGAATTTACGAATGCATAGCTCTTCTTGGAATTGGATTGAAACATTTAATTTATTTTAGTAATAGTGTCCCCCCCAGGCATTGCAATTGAGTTTAAAACTGGGTTTCTTGAAAATTGACCATTGCAGAATTTCATCATGTAGATGCAATATTTTAGCCTAGTCGATTTCCTAATAGTTAAGACGTGAAGGAGCAAGAAACATTCACACACACATGAACTAGGAACGTTACGATAATTTATTGATTAAAATATTCCATAGTGATTCCATTCGTGGAAATATTCCAGAAGAAATATTTCGTCGACTTCGCCTTGAACGTTATAATTTCGTTATCTAAATGAATGTTAGTTTGTTCTGAGCACTTAGAATGTACAATTATTAAAAGTTGCGATAAATGTGCGCAAATAGTTTTTTATCAGTAACATTTAAGATAGGAACATTCTTTATCATGGATTAATTTCGTGTAATAGAAATAAGTACCTGTTAAAGCTATTATAATTAATAATGTGTCTGTACATACTAAAACCTAAAGGCTTGTAGCAACAAGTTTGAGGTTTTGTCGCCAGTATGTACACAAGTAAATAATACAAATTGATAATCTTAACGAGCTATAAATTATTATAAAACTGATTGCAATTCTATAAACGTTTTCTATAAATTAAACTCAAGAATAAGGTGATTTATATAATTTAATTAGCGGACAGACATTGACCATAAATTATAATTTGGTACAGTACATACGAGTACACATTTCTTGATATTAAAAAAATATATAACGCCCTGCATGTGACTATTACGTATTATGTCATATGTCAGCTATTTATTGTAAACTATTAACTATTGTTATCAGTACATCGGCCTTAAACCGTTGGTTTGGTAACAGAAGAAAAACAAATGAAATCATCGTCACTTTACCTGCAATCAGCAATAATTACATTTACTTACATGATACCGTTATCTCTAATTTAAACTGATAAGAGGACCCCCCAAAAATCTGACAAGGCTGTTATTGTGCTGATAATCACTTTCTCATATGTTTGTCACACCTACCTACGTAGTTTTAATTTGTATACCCACCTACTTGTGATTAAGTAGGTACCTTTAATTACATTTTTTAAATATCTATATATCTACATTGAACAAGGAGCAATGGGGCATTAATATTATTAATCACTATTTATTGAAAACAGACTATATACAGATTATTAAAAATAAATTGTTAAGGCATACATATGTATGCATAGTGTAGGGTTCCATACAAGGAAAAAAATATATTAAAAAATAGATCTTACCAAGATTCAAACCCGGCCCTTAGATCGTAATCCAGCGCTCGTACAACGTGTTTGTTATACACTACGAAGATGTTAACGTTACTGACATAAATTTGATCCGCATATTTTACCCTTTAGTCCTTTGCGCAATGTATGATTGAGTTTACTTAGAAGTATCTTTTTTTACAACCACAAGGGACAAACCTGAGTGTTTGATATCAATTTCAACTTGATACCTCGCCGCGTTCCCATGATAAAGTATCTTGGCAGACAGACGGACAACAAAGTGATCCTATAAGGGTTCCTTTTTACCTTATGAGGGACGGAACCCTAAAAATAAGAAAATTACGACGATTTAAGAATTCCTTGTATTCCTTCGTTCGTCTATGATATTTTTTGCCACAATCCTACTAATGGATGCTTGTTACACTGTCACGCAAAAACTACTATACCAATTGGGTTGAAATTCGGTATGTAGGTAGTTTACACCCTGGAATAACACATAGGGTCATATGTATCCCGATATTCTCACAGGAACGAAGACTACGCGTGTGAAACCGCGGAGCACAGCTAGTTTACTATAAATATAATTGAGGGCGAAAAATTAAGTTGGCGACTTATCGAGCTGCTCGGCTCGCTATACTCACATGCCGTATACTGTTACTAATAACGTGTTCACATCGAGCGAATATGCTCATGCCAAGTCCGCCTTTACCGTCTTGCAAATGTTTAATCCGATTTTCTGATTATTTATATTTTATATTGTTTTGTCCGACTAGCCAACTTTCGGCGTGATGTCACCGGATTCAGCCCTGCTGTTCGTTATATTGAGTCCAGTGAGTGCATACTACAAGGCGAGAAGCGACGGTGCGGTGTCAATATACGCCGACCCCACTGTAGTCAGGGCCTTCCCGGGAGGCGTCGGTAATAGAAAGGTTGGCTCGAACTACGGACCTACTATTGGTAAGTTTTCCATTTGCTCTTTGCATCTTCTTTAGCTCTTTGAAATAACTATCATAATAATATTGAACTCTTTCTTAAATAAATTAATGAACAGTATCATGTTACGATAAGAAGACTAAAATGTTATCATATTTGATGTAAGCCAGTGCCCTGTAGTTTCGCTCGCGTAGTCTTAGTTCCCGTGGGAATATCGGGATAAAAAGTACCCTGTGTGTTATTACAGGGTCTAATGTGTACATACAGGGTCTAATGTATACATACAGGGTCTAATGTGTACATACAGGGTCTAAATGCGAATTTCAGCCCAATCGATTCAGTAGTTTTGGCGTGAAAGAGTGAGGTGGGGGGTGCGGGGAGATACGAGTACAAAGGCACTACCGTTCTGAACAACGCTCTGATTTATTCTGTATCGAACTAATACTAACATACATTATATGTTTATGTAGAAAGGCTATAGTAACAACGTGTAATATATGCTATGTACTCCACTTCAAGAGTAAAAAACATCCATCCATCTATCCACCTTCACAAACTTTCGCATTTATAATATTATTAGTAGGATGTTGTAGGAAGTATGACCGCTTTGGCCACACACCGAATAGACATGAAAAAATCGATATAATTATCTCATAGTGTCCTTCTGAAAACTAAATGAATAATATTGTTTACAGAGACTACAGCACGAGCCGCTAAGATGGGTCACCAGCAAGTATTATGGCTATTCGGTCCCGACCACGAGCTCACTGAGGTGGGATCTATGAATATATTCATAGTATACATCAACGAGCAAGGAGGTAATTATTATAGAATAGAATAGAATTGAAAACTCTTTATTGGTATCACAATTAGTACAGAAAACAATAAAATCAAATATTAAAACTAGAAAATGTGTAACAATTGGCGGCCTTATCGCTCAGAGCGATCTATGATTTTATTTGCGAATTGGGTTATGGCCTATGGCTACTAATATTATTAATCTCAAATCACAGTACAATGTAAAAAAGTTACGTTTGTAAAGAAACGCTGGTGTTCGAACTCGACTCCAGCGCCATCTAGCGCTGTTTTTTTTGTGTATGTTTGTTCTCTTTTCACGTGAAAACTACTGCAGCGATTGAGCTGACGTTTTGTATGTAGATAGGTTAGACCCTGAAATAACACATAGGATAATCATTTTCCCGATATTCCCACGGGAACGAAGACTACGCGGGTGAAACCGCGAGCACATAGTACAGTCATATTCCCGTTAGGATAGACAAAGACTTTTTTATTCCACTCGCGATGATACTTGTTGGTAGTTAGTAATTGTTAGTATTAATAAATTGGTAGTAATTGTAAGGATAGGCCTATAAGGATGAAATGTGATTGACGCAAGATATTTGTAATGTAAGTCTGAACGGTCAAGTCGATAAGAGTCGATTTAGGCGCATTCTCTGAATAAATTTATATGTTTAACGCCATTAAATTTACATATTACATAAAAGCCGACTCAAATAGAAAACAAATAACCAGAATCTTACAATATAATCTTTACCTCATGTTTTCATAATAAGGTTGATGAAATGTAGAGTCATGCAGTTAACACAACTATCTCGATATCCGTCACCACGACATGCCTGATTGTAATGTTATCGCGTATGTGCCGATGTCTCTTTGACCCTTTGACCGGTAAATTCTCGTTTCTTATCTGCAGCAACAATTACGGTCACTAACATCACCATATTTTCAAGTTATTAAATTAGGAAGGGTCGTGACGTAATTAAGACATTATTGGATAGCTGTTCAAAACATATGCTTATCCGTACAATATTTATTTATTTATTTAGATCATCCACATCATGTACATCAGTTATTATTGTTTGGTTACATTATATATCTTAATTCTAAATGTCATAATATTTATGGATGAAGACAGCATGCATAAAACAAAAATGATTGAACAACATTAATAATTATTAGTTATAAAAAATATCAGAAATGTTAAAGTAATTTTCAAAATTTAAAATTTAGTACAATACAATACAGATATTGAAACCATAACCATAATTATATATAAGTAATGTCCGTATTGTCATTGAAAAATGTACTAATAGAAGATCAGGGCTGGTTGTTCTGGAACCTGCTTGACTAAGTTGGGTACCGTTTCGCAGCATACGTGATAATAATATTGTTAGACTTAAGACTAACATTTTCTACGTGTGCAGCGAAAAAATCTTTATCTTTCATAACTGTTTAATTTATGATGTCTGTTTCTTTAAAAACGCGTCGTACAAATTTTATATTTAGTTTCGCGTCTTGAACTTGTCCGGGGTTAATGCAAGGATATTATAAAATTCAGTCACAGGATGGATAAAAAAGGAGTTTGACGAAAGAGATTTATAATTCCAGAGTTTCATAGTCAAATCGATAAGGGTCGACATCGGCGTATTTTTCAATATTTTTGACCAAGTTTATGATTTTTAAGGCCAGGTAAAAAGTACAATTAACCGACGAGCATGTTTGAAGAATATGTCATTGAAAGCATAGGAAGCGAAAGTCGTTGCCTGGGGCGTAGCAAGAGAAATAGTCTCTGCCAATCTTAACGGGAACAAGTGACTTGTTGCATGTATGTGTATAAATATGAATCTGTTACTTCCAGAGAAACAACTAAGCACTCCTCCGTTGAACGGTCTCATCCTGCCCGGAGTGACGCGGCGCTCGATCTTAGAACTAGCGTCGCAGTGGGAAGATGTCGTCGTTAAAGAGGAGGTCATCACCATGGACCAAGTTATAAAACTTAATAAAAAAGGACGGGTAAGTTATACCTATATTGTACAAAAAAATAAGTCAAACTGTGGTAATAGGGATCCCAAATGCTTTTACATTCACTACTTACGAAGTTTCATACAACTATGTTACACACTTGAAAGAACGTTTAGTTGTTAGTTTATTTTTGATTTATTTATAAATTTTAATGAAAATTATGTATCATCCGATTCAAAAATCATTTTAAAAAATATATTTTTTAATTAATTTTAAGCAATTCAATATTGATAAAATTCCAATAAGAGTCACTTGATCACAAACGCGCTACGAGTGGTCGCCATGATTGAATTATGTATGGTACTTTATCACATTGTGACGTTACTAAAGGTTGCGGGCTCGTTGGGGAACTATCAGCGTGTTTTCGGTACTGGATTAAAAATGTTTTTTTAATTTGATATAACTTTGTAATTAGAGCGAATAGAAAAAAAATAGTTGTGGTACATACGAATCTTATATAATAATATAATCTTTTCATTTATGCCAAAAAATTAAATACTCAATTATTATTACATCATATTTATATTCATTTATACATAATATTATACAATAAGATATACGAGTAAATGTGTATAAATTTGATAATATACATGACTACAAGTCCTAGTAATAATACTAATATAATAACGAAAGTTTATGTAAACGTATGTATGTTTGTCACCTCCTCACGTCTAAAATGCCGAAAATATAATTTCTAGAGCCAAGGCATTAGAATAATAGGGTTTTGTAAGACCGAGGGGCACAGCAGCAGCTTATTAATGAATATATTGGTGTTGTCCAGTTGTTAGAAATGTTCGGCGCGGGCACAGCAGTGGTGATCAGCCCGGTCAGTCGGGTCGGCTTCCTCGATCAAGTCATCCACGTGCCCACCATGAAGCAAGCGCAACCAATCTTCCAGCGAATCAAGGACACACTACTCGCGATACAGTTCGGACACATAGAACATCCATACGCCAAAATCATATCATAGTGAAAAGTGATTCTGAAAACTTTAAAGCTTCAGTGTTGTTTATAGACTTTTTGTTCGAAATGTGCCAACGATAAACTATGTTCTTGACGATAAGCCAAATTAAACGAAGGAGTTGCCACGTAGCTGCAATGTGTCGCAAGATACCGTTATCGTGGTTATTTATCGGACGATGGTAATTCGGCTACCTTCAGTGGCAGGCAGTATACCGTCAGTGACAGTGATTCTAATTTATTAAAAGACGATACTTTTTGTGGAAGCACTATTAGAATATAACAAACTTGTATGGTTAAGAATTTCGTAGTTTGAGCAAGGCTAAGTATGTATTCCCTAATCAATTGAAATGTTAATTGAATGTTTGTATTATAAAATTATCAGAACTCGTCTACTTTCGTGAGAGAAAGTAGATCTATTGTGTCTGTTAATGGTAAATTATAATGTATCTAGGACTTGTACGAAGGACTCTTTCGTAATACCGCGACGTGCCAGAATGATCCACGGGCTATGCGCGCTAATTTACATGTTAAAGTTTAGAGCAAATATGTTATACCTGTATGAAATATTGATTTGTAATAGATAGCGCTGGCGAAAAAACATGATAGGAGCAGCGACACATTTTAGGCTTGAGAATAAAATATCTGTATAGCACATCAATGGAGATAACTGCATTAAAGTTATAGACTCGATGGACGTACCAAGTTTTGATACTACATCCCCGACATATCTTTTTACTTATTGTAATATCGTATTAATTGATTATTTAATATAAACTGAGCTAGTTACGCCAATTATGTGATATTTATGAAGGTCCTTTTTAACTTAGGCTGGGTTTTTTGATCACTGGTTAAGTCGAACAATGGTTAAACTTTTTGACAAATAGTTAAAATTCGACAAAATTCGTTTTTTCATCCCTGGTTAACTATTTTTTAACACGATTTAACCATTGGTTAGAAATTGAACTATAGTTAGTTTGACAAATGGTTAACTTAACCGTAACTAACGATCAAAAAACCGGCCCTAAGAAATGGCTTAACTTTGGCACAAAACCTCACAGTCGTATCATAAACTATCGTGTAATGTGAAATATCATTGCGTAATACGACATTGACTACATCTACAGATAACGTACATATAACAGAAACAACGAAATTGACATTGGAGATAAACCAATTATTTATTAAACATATGAATTTTGAATGCAGTCTTTCTCCCTTGGTGCATTCTGAGATAGTGATAATGGAATAAATGTTTTGTAAACATTTTATAGAATGAAAGGTTTCTTTGTAAAAAGGCAATATTTCGCCATTTCCTTTAGGCCAATGAAGTCTACACATATATAATGTGAAATCCGACTAGTTGATTTTGAATAGAAATAATTTGATAAAACGTCAAAAGTAGTTTGTAAGTTAATATTATGTAACCAATTTGTAAATATTTGTCCAAATGCTCCCTGTACGCACTTAGTTAAATGTACATAATGGCAGGGTAGTGTGATGTTTGTTTGTAGATCTAAGTATAGTATAATTTATTATTATTATTGTATAGAAGAATGCCTGTTTTCTAGTCTAAGATCTGTATGATTCCTTAATTATTTATAAATACATGACTTACATTTCCTGTATTTCTTTGCATTATACCCTGTTTTATATGCATAACCTCTGATCCTACACAACTTCCTAAACATAATGTTTATTATAAGTTACTAGTGGCCCGCCCCGGCTTCGCACGGGAGAAGTAGAAGTGAACGTTTTAACAGGAGTAAATTCGTGATACATTGTATTTTTATAGGTATAAATTAGGGTTATACCTATAAAAATACACACAGGTTTACACAGCGCACGCAAATTAATGACTATTTCTGTTACAGTGACCAAATCTTAACAGATGGAAACAATTTCCGAAGCCTATTTTGATGATATATAAGTACTACAAACCCCTAGTACATTATTTCTACCACCATTAATGAAAATTAATGGTGGTAGAAATAATGTACTAGGGGTTTGTAGTACTTATACCGCATAAAAATAATGACTTCTTAGATTATTGTGACTAAACCAAAACAGACTGATATAATGTCCGTGGACTATTTTTTGTAGATAGTGATAATTACTACAAACCCCTAGCCCTAGAACATTACTTTATTCTACCATGAATAGTTTTCACCGCATGCATATAATGACTGTTCGATAATTGCGACTAAACCAAAATAGATGAACATAATGTCCGTTCACTATTTTGTAGATATTGGTAAATACTACAAACCCCTAGTACATTACTTTATTCTACCACAAATAGATTTCCCAGCGCATGAAAGTTAATGACTGCTCCGATTATTGTGACTAAACCAAAATAGATGGATATAATTTCCGTAAACTATTTTGTAGATATTGATAAGTCCTACAAACCCCTAGTACATTACTTTAATCTACCACCAATAGTTTTCACACTGCATGAAAAATAATGACTGCTTCGATTATTGTGACTAAACCAAAATAGATGGATATAATGTCCGTTCACTATTTTGTACATATTGGTAAGTACTGCAAACCCCTAGTACATTACTTTATTCTACCACCAATACTTTTCACAGGGCATGCATATAATGACTGTTTCGATTATTGTGACTGAACCAAAATAGATGGATAAAATGTCCGTGGACTATTTTGTAAATATTAGTAAGTACTACAAAACCCTAGTACATTAGGTATATTATTCTACCATTAATAGATTTCACAGCGCACGCAAGTTAATGAATATATTTGGTAATTATGTGACACCTTAGTTCACAATATTGCAGATTTCTTGCGGATCCCTAATATTTTTCAAAACCTCGTAATATTATAGCCTATGTCACTCACACTGAATTAAGCTCTCCATAAGTAAAAGATTTTTTAAATCGGTCCAGTAGTTTCGGAACCTATTCGTTGCAAATAAAAAACAAAGTTTCTCACTTTATACTATGATATTGGTATTTATAATAGATTGAATAATCTGGAGACATTAATATACGGATTACGGAAACAGTAAAAAAAAAGGAGAGGATTCATAATTCGATGTTGTTGCAACCCAGTTTAATAGAGCTATGATAAAGAGAAGCGAAATCATAAGCGACTGCCTCTATGGCGTAGAGGGCGCAAGCTCGATTGCCAATCAAGAGGTCCCGGGTTCGAAACCCAGGTCAGGCAAAGTGATAAATATTGAATTTTTCCATTAGGAATTATCTCAATAACTGCCTGGAGTCTGGAACTGTGCCCGGTAGATGGCAATAGGCTCGTCCCCTATTACATGGGACCAATAACATACTGGCGAAATGTGGGTGTATCTACTGTGGGACTGAGTCCTGGGTACACCTCTGCCTGCCCCTTCGGGAAAAAGGGCGTGAATGTATGTTTTTGTTATTTTTTTTTAAGTCATAAGCGCGTTTTAATTATTTACAGAACGCCATCTATTATGCAATGTTGGAACTAAATTACCTAAAAATGTTGCTTTAGGGTTATGTTATGTTTTGCAAGAAAATATTGAAATTTTTCTGTAGCGCCATCTAGTAAGCATTGTTGGAACTAAAATATTCATAAGAAACTTTAAAACTGTATTTTTCCACAAAAGGGCTGAAATTTTTGAAAACGCTGAAACACGTGTTTAATTATTTTCATTTTAGAATGTTTCTACAAAATTTGAAATTAATCGGCTGAAAAATGAAGTCTACTCCATACAAACTTTCAACCCCTATTTAATATACTTAGGGGTAAAATTTGGAAAAATCCTTTCTTATTACTTGTCTAGACTGTAAAAATAATCTATTGTCAAAATTTCATCATCATCGGTCCAGTAGTTTTGGCTCTGGGTTGATGAGTCAGTCAGTCAGTGAATCACTTTCTCTCTTTATATAATAGTATAGATATATAGATATGTGTTTATGTATTGTAGCAAATGTAGCATTACTTAACTCAGCCGGGCTTTATTGGTATTAGTATCAATGTTCAACTTGGTCTTATATTTGTATGGTGTGCCCAAATTACTTGGTTATTTACATCCATTAGTCCGTTTTCTATTGGAAAACAGTATGACATTTTGGAGTACAGCAATGCCATTTGGTACGAATGTTATACCTACACGTCCACCTGAGCCCAAAACGCCCGGTAGCCAGTTTTAACTCCGCGACAGTATATACAGGCAGTACAGGATAGTAGTATTATTTTAAGGATTGCGTCATAATTTGCTTCAGAACCCTAAAAACTGGTATGGGGAATGAATTGGGCATCATCTAGTCTTGTTACCTGATAACGACATCAAACTTGATTCAAAGGTCCAAACTAATCCTTGCTTTTGCTCGGAGCGCCGCGAGCTCGGTACTTTTACTGTCGCGGAGTTCACACTGGCTACCGGGCGTTTTGGGCTCAGGTGGAAAGTGTATAATACACGTACCAAATGGCATAGCGGTACTCAAAATTGTATACCTCTCCATACAAGCATTCCCAATAGAAAACGAAGTACATGTATCGTCGTGAGTTTTATTATAATGCTATCAAAATGTTTGCTTTATCATTCCGTTATTTATTCACCGATTAAAATGTTACTAAACCCTGAATATACTTACGCTACAACCTTACAGTTCCTATAGAAGGCCTATGGTGACTGACACCAACATAAATTAATACATACATATATCAAATCACGTAATCTTTTTTTTTGGCGTACGTAACAAATTACAATCAGTTCAAAAACAAATTTAGTTACAATAATATGTTCTAGTTTGCAACTCAAAACAATGTACACTCAGAAAAACAATTAGGTAGAGTAACGAGCGAACAAAATAATATATGAGTTATATATCCTTATTTACATTATTATAAAATATATGTTTCTATATATGCCGTGAGGTTACCGGCTTTAGAATGGTACCTCACCCTCTCTTCCCGTGGTTGCCGTAAGAGCCGGCTAAGGGATATGAGATCCGGAGGACGGGCAGCAGCGTCCTCTGCGTAAAACCATCAAACTGCGCTCGCCAACCCGCCTGCCGTGGCGAGTATTGGCAACAACCCCCCCTTATGAGGGAGGCCTATGTTCAGCAGTGGACTTCCAATGGCTGGATGATGATGATGATGATGATATGTTTCTAGTTTCTAATTGCAAAGTATTATGCACACTTCAGAATAATAATCTCAAATAATGTAATAAACGTATCACTGATAAAACAGTTATAAGTAGGTACGTGGGCGATTTTATCATCTGATCCATAATATCAAGAAAGATATCCATAATAGAAAGAAAGTATCTTATGCAACGTGTTAGAAAAGGGTGAAGTAATACTTACGGAGGAAGATCTACTCATCAAACTGAACTTCCATGAGAAAGAATTATGAAATTCACGAAAAATTTTTTTGACTCCATAAAAATGCGCCGATCAGCTAATCCATTTTGTATGGAAGTCGAAATTTTTTTAGCGTATTTTGCAATTATTTCTTTTAAGTTTTTCAGTTTGATGGATAGAAGCACTTCCTTGATTATTACCTACACCCTTTTGTAACACGTTGTATATATATATATATATATTATTTATGGTTTATTACGTCTTTTGCTCAAAAGGTGTCGGGAGGTGTATTTAATTCGTCTCAGACCCGAAATGTAGGTACCTAATGAAACTTGAGACATAATAACAAACTATTATACTTACATTCCGTTTATTCTCATCAATATATTAACATAATATAGATTAGCATAAAATATTCAAAGCGAAATAAGGAGGTGATAAGAAATGCGTCAGTGTTTTTTTTAAGAATTTATTAGAAGTCATTGGCCAAACAATACTGAAAACATGTGCTAAAATCGTCATAAGATCTTATTAAATGTGGCGATAAAATTAACTAAGCGGAACGTTTATCCGCTGTATTTACTACTCGGACAATTCAACCTAAAGACCCCGCTTTCATGAATAGTTTAAAAACAAATCGCCAATTCGTGGCGGGTGCGGGGAGTCAGGTAGCTTTATTGGATCGATCACACTTCAAACATGCGTCAACATTGAATCGAATGAGAAACGATAAGGAGTGGGGTTGGCTGTTATGCATATAACGTCATAAAGCGTCGTCTTTATGTTGAAGTGTCTGTGACATAAAGGTACATAGACATTATTGTACACACGTTTTTTTCGCCGTGAAAATGTACGGTAAATTCGCCGTGTAGGCACGGTGGTCAGGTTATATGGATCACTATACCTAATAGTCCGCTCGTGCACATTCATAGACTAATAGTGCTTAGTTGTTATTCTGGTGGTAGAGGTAAATCGTCATCGAATTCATCGATTTGTTTCTTCTTGCTGTTCCTCCGCGGGCCCGAGCGACTGACCGGCTGCAAACCTTGATTCTCTTGATTTGAAGCTTCACTCGAATACCTATCGAGTAATTCAAATAAATGAATTCCTGTTTATGTAAATGTGTGAATTAAATAGATGAAATGAATGGAAAGCTATAATAAATATACAGACGGTTGACCCGGCGCGGCGCCGTCTCACACTCGAACGTCTGGTGCGCAATAACTTTAATGAGGCGCTGGTATAGTGCGACACAAAAGAGTAGAAATTAATTATTTTGGAACTACAAAAAACGTTATAATGGCAACATCCCATTACTGTCAGGCAACTGTCAAGTTTGTGTCAAAATTATTAAATTATTATTATTGTTCTCGGTTTTTAATGTTTTCGAATATAATTTCGAACAAGATACATACAATTTTTAGTGATTTAGTGCAAAAATGAACAGAACACAATCCGTGGCGGTGTTCGCCAAATAGTTTATAAGGTGTATATGCAACGCTTGCAGGAGTTTCAACTCGGAATATTACTTTCTCCTTGGATAATGTTTACAAGAGAACAGCGGAAATGACAGGTATTTCTTAGCAACAATACTAATAAATCATTATTATTGCATTCAATTGCGAGATTAAAACCATTTAATACTCCTTACTTTTACCTAAATATAGATAGCTTGAGTTCCTTTGAGGTTAAATAAATTTTTCAAAACAGTGTCCATTTATAGTAGGATTTGCAGTTTTTGATACTTTTAGCACGTATTTACTTATTACGTATAAAAGATACGTATACTAGTACGTATGTGATTCGAGTGATTAAAATGTTTATTTTACTACACCCATTACGTATACACCCATGTAGCTCTATGAAATTTAAGAAAGAGGAAATATAATAAAATAAAAGAGTATACTTAATAAGTATTTATTTTAAAATAAAGGTATTTTAAAAGTTGAAAATACTTTAAGACGAGTAATGAAATAAAAAGTTTTTTAAACATTATCCTATGTTATTGTGTATCTAATTTGTAAATACTATAATATGTATATTATTATAATATTTTTTTACGTTTTAGGTGTATCAGAATCATTCTAATAGAAGAATCGCTATAGAGGGAGTAAAAAATCCCGGAAACTTCGGGACTCCTCTAAAACACAGAAAAGGCCGGTCAAAAAAAGAGTTACTAATACGATTTTGTAAAGTGCGCCATTCGCCAAAAACTTTTATCATTCTATGCTGTGAATCTGTGAAGAAGGAGATCCCTACATTCTATAATTTATGGACTATATTACGAGATGATATTTGTTACGATGGAAGCAGAGAGAGTTTACGAAACATTTTATAAGAAATTGGGATGAATCTTCTAATAAAAAAACGTTCTTTCAAAATGCTATATATATAATGCTATATATATAAATTAAAATAAAAAAAAACATTAATGGATAAATTTCTTTGATTTTTTAATTATTAGTAGTATAAATCTGGGTAAATTGGCTTATATTAAATAAAGACTAAACAAAACAGCTATCTTCTTACAATCTACCTAAACTAAATACACTATGCTGAAAATCCATTGGCCGACATGTGAGCCTATTGGAAATCCAAGTGCTCTAAAACCACTAAGGTGATAAAACATAACATCACGTCTTTTTCTCATGTAATAGGGGTTGTTACTATTGCCATCAACCAGGCACAAATCCAGACAGAAAATTCGTAATGGATATGTTATCAAATTTATCTATACTAATATTATAAAGAGAGAAACTTTGTTTTTTTGTTTTTTTGTTTGTAACGAATAGGCTCCGAAACAACTGGACCGATTTTAAAAATTCTTTCACTTATGGATAGCTTAATTCAGTGTGAGTGACATAGGTTATATGAGATTTTGAAAAAAAATAGGGATCCGTAAGAAAACTGCAATATTGTGAACCAAAGTGTCACATAATATAATTACCATATTCATAAATTTGCGTACGCTGTGAAATCCATTGATGGTAGAATAATATAATGTACTAGGGATTTGTAGTACTTATAAATATCTACAAAATAGTCCACGGAAATTTTATCCATCTATTTTGGTTTAGTCACAATAATCGAAACAGACATTATATGCATGCGCTGTGAAGAGTATTGGTGGTAGAATAAAGTAATGTACTAGGGGTTTGTAGTAATTATCAATGCCTACAAAACAGTATACATAGATTATATCCATCTTTTTTGGTTTAGTCAAAATAATGGAAGCAGTGATTATTTTTCATGCAATGTGAAAACTATTGGTGGTAGAGTAAAGTAATGTACTAGGGGTTTGTAGTAATTATCAATACCTACAAAACAGTATACATAGATTATATCCATCTTTTTTGGTTTAGTCACAATAATGGAAGCAGTGATTATTTTTCATGCGGTGTGAAAACTATTGGTGGTAGAGTAAAGTAATGTACTAGGGGTTTGTAGTACTTATCAATACCTACAAAACAGTATACATAGATTATATCCATATTTTTTGGTTTAGTCACAATAATGGAAGCAGTGATTATTTTTCATGCAATGTGAAAACTATTGGTGGTAGAGTAAAGTAATGTACTAGGGGTTTGTAGTAATTATCAATACCTACAAAACAGTATACATAGATTATATCCATCTTTTTTGGTTTAGTCACAATAATGGAAGCAGTGATTATTTTTCATGCGGTGTGAAAACTATTGGTGGTAGAGTAAAGTAATGTACTAGGGGATTGTAGTAGTGATCAATACCTACAAAACAGTATACATAGATTATATCCATCTTTTCTGGTTTAGTCACAATAATCGAAGCAGTGATTATTTTTCATGCAGTGTGAAAACTATTGGTGGTAGATTAAAGTAATGTACTAGGGGTTTGCAGTAAATAAAATACAATGTATCACGAATTTACTCCTGTTAAACGTTCACTATACTTCTGCTACCGTGCGAAGCCGGGGCGGGCCGCTAGTTATTATATAAAAACTAAATCGAACCCAGCAGTAGCGCTTACGCTCACTATTGAGGCAGTATCAAGTTTACCAATCCTTATCCTAATCCTAACTTTTGTGAAATAGAATTCCAAGATCGATTTGTTATTTATTGACTAGAATTTCTAGGTGAACGAGTTATATAGACTCTTTTTTTCTCTATCTACCATTAGAGAAGTAATAATATAGAAAATAAATATAAATCAAAAAGTATCAAAATCGTTTATAAGTTACTTTAAGTATTGCCATACAAAGGATAAGTGGCGCCCTCAATTAATTTCTACTCTTTTGTGTCGCACTATACACACCACACTTTGGTCGAGTGATTGATATAATCCAGTTTCTGACCTAATTGCGTTCATAATTATCTAATTCAGACGATAATTGTTAAAAACTATAAGCCGTGCCGCGTAGTTCCATCCGCTGAAAAGTACATTACATGATGACCAAAGGAAATGAGCTTGGAATCCAAGGAAGCTGGGCCCAGAAAAGACGAGTAAATCAGGTGCCTGATGGTAAGCATCATGATTGCCCATATCAGACACAGTGCCCCTCAGTGTTTTAAAATTCAAATTCTGCGCGGTACTGCACTGCACCTGTCACCCTGAGATATTATTTGTTGAAACTTGTCATGCCTAGTAATTTCGCTGGTAACATTGCCCTTCATACCGGAACACAGTAATCTTTACACATTACTACTTGGCGGATGAATAACTGGCAAAGGTGTACTTACATACTTACTAACTTACAAGTGTGTAAGGTAACTTTACTCTGTCTATCTTATATTGCCGGGTAAAGAATCTGTTATCCGCAATAATATTCCCAAACATAGTAGCCAATCTTATCATCGATGTTTTATTTATAATTTGATTTGAATAAAGTGAGGTAAAGTACTAAGTATTTTTTAATGGCGACGCGCGTTCCAATTTGAGTAAAACATTTATTTGATTATTTCACTATAATTCATAGCGATATAAAAAAATTATTCTAAATAAAAAATATGATTAGGCCTATCAAATAAAATCAAAATGTTAATTTAAGGTCGACGTGGCCCAAAAACCAACAGCTCCTTTCATCTAAATCCATTTAGCCATTTTTGGCCGATTGATGTACCAACTAAACTAGTAGAATAAACATATTGGTGTGTCAAGATTTGTGAGAATGCTCCGGCTCGAAGGACCATTTTCTAATTGCGTGTGCGCTGTTTTTCGTTTTCATAAGTAATCACATCAAATATTGTTAAACTGGCAGTAGGAAAATGTTTCGTACAAGAGAGGTATCCTTCTAAGCGCACGGTAGATTTATAAGTTACACGTTGTCCTAGATGAACGACAAACGCGGCAAAATGACGCGACAATGTCAAATCTATTAAATGTATATGTGGAGCCTACGTTATCGCGTTAATCAGTCTGCGACATCGCAACGTATCGCGTCGTGTCGCTCACCTAGAACAACGTGTTGGCTTCATTAATGCATTAATGCTTGACTTTTTAAAGAACAGAAGAGAGTAAATAAGTATAATACTAACGTGTAGGGTCTAGTGTATCCGCTTCCTGCGCCTGCGCTCGAGTGTCGCGACGCCGCGCTCTCTCCGCGGGGAGCCCCTGTGCCTGTAAACATATAAACAAGTGTTATAATATTAGGGTGGGAACAAACAAGCGTAATTTTTTAAGTTGTATTGAGCGAAATTAACGGTGCATTCATTTTCATACTAAAGTCCTGTTTGTGTCACACGGCGCGGCGACGCAAAATCTGACCAACTCATTTTGCGATATGCATGTCTACTACACGAACCAGTTGATGTCATCTTAAAGGGGAGCCAACCGGAGAGTTCCCCATACAAACGTAATAGTTAAATCATTTGAAATCAGAGCATATTTCCAATATTTAATGACGTTATTCGGAATGAAACACTAGTTATCTCGGTTGCTAATTATATTTTAGTCTAAAATACTTATAATTTGGAGTTATATTTGAAAATACACATATTTTGTCAAAATGTTTCTTTGACCTAATTTTATATTACCTTTGAGTTGATCAATCGGTGATTGGCTAGTGCCAGATGACATACTCCCGGCGGACGTTACTGCCACTGAAACAATTATAGTTTTAGGTGGTTTATTCTACTTTGTTCACCCTCCTCAATTCACCTCGGAATCAATTCACCTGGGTCATATGACCTAATTCCACAAAAGTAGTTTCCTTTGTTCACCTACGCACTTGATCACCCATAGGGACCTACATATGAGACTTTTTAAATTACTTTTGTGGACTATATTAAATTCACCCATGTAGACAAACAAATTACATAAGTACCTATACAATTTTAAGTTTCAGATTTAAAGTACCGTACCGAAGTAACCGTATTCTGTTAACACAGTTCACATAGAATTGTTGACAGAGCGCTAACGCTCCGAAGGCCGTGCAAGGCACGCGACGGTCATGAAACGGTCTAGTGGGCAAGGTGTACAAAGAATATTTTTTCTCGTAACGTTCCTTTTTTCTATACCATACTGTTATATTGCGCAAAGTGATTTTATATTGAAGACGCAGTCTGACTTAACCTTTGGTGAGTGAAAATAGGCGGGTGATGAAATCATAAGTTTGCATTGACGGAGTAATAATTAACCTTTTCATATTATAGTCTGATAAAATTTTAAATGTGGGTCACGTGCGTTTAACCTATCGCACCCCTACGTTAAGTAGAGATGATAATTATGTATGAATCGTACGTAGGTACTTTAGTTACGTATAATAATATATTATGTTGAAGTAAAATGTATCATAAATAACCTCTCTCTTGTTGTTTGAGCCTGGCTTGCGCGCGTTGCATCTCTCTCGTCCACGCGCTCGTCTCAGACAGGCCTTGGTCTCCACACAGCTTTACTATGAACTTCAAACCTAGACAACATTATAATTAAGTTTTTTTTATGTCACATATGGATACCTGCAACACAAGAGGTATTGCCAGCATGTTGCCGACCCTTTAAGACTATTATCACTCTCCTATTGAAGAGCCCCATGTTGTAACTCAACGAGAGACCGCAGCATGGAGATCATTCCACAGTTTGCACGTATGCGACAGAAATAAACGGAAAAATCGCACAGAGTGCTACGTCCACGTATAGATCGGGCCCGACACAAGTGTGAGGACGAGAGTTAGGCCGGCGTTTCGCTGAACATGAAACAAACGTCGTGCTGGTGTTATTTATTTCTTAATTTCAATGTGAAAAAGAAATAAATTTGAAAGAATCATACATTGAACGTTGTCAGGGAAGCGAGCGTTCATCTTCTTGTAGAGGGTCAGAGCTTCTTGATATCGTCCGGTCGCGCGCAGGCACCCGCCCATCAGGAGACCCCATTGAGGCTGGACAAATTATAGTCAGTATATTACCTACTAAGCTTTGCCTCGCACTTCTGCTGGTACCATTATTAACACACATAGGTAGAGTAGGTACTACGTTTAGTGTAGTGCGTGTAGATAATTTAGTTGAATCAAGCACAATCGGTTCAGATGTTTTGGTGTGAAGTAGTGATGGTAATTAATGCGAATTAATTAGTCTTAGCATGCTAATAGCTATTGATATGCTATTTGTTAAGACGATAATTCGCACATCGCACTTCACACCGCCCTGCTATTAACTTTAACGAATTAAATAATCATACACGTTCATTCAATATACGACTCTAACAACAAGCAAATAAAGACTAATTGTTTAATCGTGCCTACCAAATTGCTAATAATTTCACTTAAGTGATGAATCCGCTTCATTCGCACTCACAAAATTTCGCAACATCATTGTATTTGCTAAAAGCTAATAAAGCATTCGCATGCTAACAATGAATGCGAATGCTAATTAATCCATCACTAGCGTGAAGTGTTACCTAACAAACATACATACATACCGACAAACTTTTACATTTGTACTTAATATTAGGAGGATTATTCGTATTTATTTTAAGGTCTATAAGTCCTACCTACGTCCAATCCGAATGTACATTCGGATTGTATTTTGTTCTTTAATTATTTATATCGTCGATGATATTATATGCTTATTTTGATTAATAAAATATAGATACATAGGTAGGTTTCTGTAGATAGGTAGGTACCTACGAGTTTATTAATTTTATCTGGAAGTGATTCATTCCTTGAGTTGATTACCTATTAATGTTTTTTTTTCTTAACAAAATAATATAATATCTCTGTTCACGATAATAGATAATATACATATAATAAATACACTCATTTAAACATTAAAAGGTCAAGGAGAGATCGTCAAATTTATAAATCGTTATAAGTAAATAAGTAGAGAGGTACTTTATATGAAAAATCAATTCAATGCAAAAACTATTACTATTGGTAATAATATTTTAACCACCGATTTATCTGTCTTTATCCCACCTACAAGGTGGACAGACGACCTGAGCAGGAACCTTGACCGAATAAATCGTTCTAGGCAGGAACCCAGCAAGAACACGCTGGATGCAGGCCGCTCACAACGGGACAATCTATGGGGGACGCCTATATTCAGGAGTGGATGTCCTATGGCTGAGATGATGATGAATGTAGATGTAATTACAAATCAATCAAATAATCTTTGTTTGGAACAATAAACAAAACAGAAGAGTATTATATGAGAAACGATGAAATAAAATAAAATACACTTATAAGTATAACACGTTACGTAATGTCACAGAATAAATAATAGTGGGATCTAATAATAGTTAAGTACGTAATAAATAATGGTGGCCTTGGCCCCTGTCTAACGTCACTACGTACTAACGTAGTCTAACGTTACTACGTAGGAACGAAGACCACAGTTTCTTAAAACATTTGCTACGATCTACTTGTCCTACTAATCCTACTGATTATGAATGTATAATATTATAAATGCGAAAGTTTGTGAGGATGGATGGATGTTTATTACTCTTACGCCAAAACTACGGAACCGATTCGGCTGAAATTTGGTATATTTATACTTTTTATCGAACGAAGACTACGCGAATGAAACCGAGGGGCGCAGCGAGTACTTAATATAAATACAGGCAAACGTAACCGTGTAGTAAGTAGCACAGAATACAACGGGTAGTTCATAAGTGCTACGGCAAAGTATTAGATTAGATAACACTTTTATAGATACCACAATACAGAAAATTAACAAAATAAAACTAAACTAAAACGTGAGTAACAATAATTGGCGGTCTTATCGCTCAGAGCGATCTCTTCCAGACAACCATTTGAAAAGAGGAAAGGCATATATTGGAAGTATTGGCTTTATCTATTACACATTTTCTCAATAACATAAGACATAAGTCTTACACCAAAAACATACCTTAGTCACAGAACAGATAATAATACTACGTATAGAATGAACACTGCCATTCGCCCACCAATCGGGGGTGGTATTACGAACATGCAATCGCGTAACAACAGCAGTAAATTTTGCTGTCAAATGTCATTTTTTGTATGCCGTTTGACAGCAGACATTAAGCAATTAAACGCTTTCCACACTTCTACTGCTGTTCGTAATAAGGGGGCGGGCCTTCCTCACGCCGCCAGCGAGATTGAGCTCTCCACGAGCCACGAGCCCCGCATCTATGGGAAATCACTTCACGCATACTCTTGCACGTGTACAAAACTCCATGTGTGCAGTGTCTGTGTAGTAGGTAGTTTAGTTATAACGCGGCTTTTGTATGGGAATGAGTCGAGTGTCTGGGGTGTGCTCGCGCTTATATGCAGCAAGCTGCCCGCCCGTTCATGTTGAAATATTAAGTTATCGCCGCGCTCGCGCATTCGGTGTTAAAATTCTAAACTTTCGCTTCGTTCCGTTTTCTATTGTTCAACTTCTAAAGCCCGGGCAAAAACTAGTACCTATTCTACTTCCTACTAATATTATATAAAAGCGGTAGTTTGTAAGGATGGATAGATGAAAGTTTGTTACGCTTTCACGCCAAAACTACTGAACGGGAACGAAGACTACGCGGTTGAAACCGCGGAGCACAGCTAGTACAGTATAAACTGTGTACATCATTCCTAACATAAAAACTATTAACCCCCGTAGAATATTTTAAAAATAGGCTGTGCATTATTCTAAAATCTCCAAGGCCCCTAAAGGTGTAAAGACGGCCCTGACAGTATACTCACATTGTTGGGTTGGAGAGTGTTGGCGCGCGCATAGTATCGCAGCGCATGCTCAGGCGTGGCCTCCGCCGCGAGCCACTCCAGGGCAGACAGGGAGCACGGCCATGCTGCTTCCACCTGAAAACACATACATCGTTAGTCGTTATCAATATCTGGTCACAGACCACTCAGTCTAAAGGTATATGCTGTCGCCAAAGTTATACAGTAATACTGCATAACAGCTGGCTTAACTCCTTTTCATTTTCTCATCGAGTCAATGTTTGCGTATGACCATTACATGAACTGAGACATGTCTAAACTCTAAACGATCCAATAAAAACTAGCCAACCTTTGCCGCACTGGCACACCCCGGACACTCGACTCAATCCCATACAAAAGCCGCGCTATAACTACCTACTACACAGACCCTGCAGGAGTTTTGTACACGTGCAAGAGTGTGCGTGAGGTGATTTCCTATAGAAGCGGGGCTCGTGGGGAGCTCGCTGGCGGGGTGAGGAAGGCCCGATCGGCGGGCGGATTACAGTGTCCATTCTATGCGTAGTATTATATCTGTTCTGTGGCACTGGACTAACAGCTCGTAGCGCATTATCTCTGACGAATCAAGCGCGAAATTATCCCGGAACTAGGTAGATTCGGCGAACAGGCTATAGATGAAACAGTAGGCAGTCCACTAACGTCTAGGTAGTGATGCCTGGCGGTGTGCGTGTCGGCCATGTCGGCGTGCAGGCGAGCGAGCGCGGCGGACACGCTGACGTCCCACGAGCCGACGAGGCTGTACCAGTGGTCGGCGGCGGGCGTGTCGCCGGCGCGGCGCGCGGCGCGGGCCAGCCCGGCGGCCGCGAGCGCGCGCAGCGTGCGCCCCGCGCCGCCCGCCCCGCGCGCGCGCGCCCACCGCGCCGCCGCACCCTCGCTCCCCGCCTGCTCTAGCGCTAGAGCTGTCATAACAATGCCATCAAAAACAAAACTTGTAAAAAAAAACCAAGTCTCGCAACTCAGTTGTTCTACCGTAGGGTCTTGTTCACACTGCGACTTTCAGCTGCGGCAGCTAGCTGCTTAGCTGCTTTTCAGCTGCCGCTAGATGCCGCGACAAACGCTGCACCCCGCACACTGCACCGTGACTTTTAGCTGCGGCAGCTAGCTGCCTAGCTGCAAAAACGCCGATCGCCGCTGCAGGCTTCCAAACGCAAGGAAGTCGCCAAAACGCGCAGCTGCGGCGCTGCAAACGCAAAAACGCCTGTCGCGGCAGCTCAAAGTCGCAGTGTGAACAAGACCTAAAAGGTTGTGAGATCCATGTGATACCGGTCGGTTACTTTATCAAGTCCCCACTTAAGAGATCTTCTGTCTTAAGTTATTACGTAATTAGCTAACCTAAAAACGTCTTATAGTGACCATATCAATATTAAAAATCTTTTATGTTTTAACTAAAATAGATTGACTTGACGATCGCACTAAGCAATCTTATTTAATATAATAAATAATATATATTTATATATAATATGTATTACTTGTGAGATACATTGTTTTCATTGTTTTTTCCTTGATTTATACACTAAACATTAATATTCTAAATTTGAAGCTTCTATATCTGCTAGAAGTGCCTTTTAATGAGTTTTAATGATCGGTCAGACAGTCAGTGAGTGACAAAATTAGCAATTTTGACTAGTTATAATTCTTAAACTACTGGTGCCCCCAGATACATAAAAACACGCCTTTTTCCCCAAGGGGAAGGTAGAGGTGTACCCAGGACTCTGTCCCATAGTAGATACACCCTCATTTCGCCAGTATGTTATGAGTGCAATGTAATAGGGGGCGAGCCTTTCTCATCTACCGGCCACAGTTCAGACTTCAGGATGTTATTATGATAATTCCTAATGAAAAAATCCAATAACACTTTGATTGAACCCGGGCAGTCGAGCTTGCGCCCCCTACGCCATAGAGGCAGTCTACAATACAAAAGCTGTAATACAGAGTACAATTACATTAAAACATTACAGTAGAGCAAACATTAGGTACCTATATGGATCGTTAGGTAACTGACTTTAACCTACACTAAATTAGTACCTACTTACGATTTCTCATTTTTATCACTGAAAATTGGATTATGAAATGAGCATTTTTTTGCAAAATATAAACGCCGGTATCGTAAGATAGGCGGTAGGTATTATACGCATTATATCAACACAGAAACAAGCCAAGATTTACACCCAGAAAAATCTGACTCTAATTAAATAATATATAGACGTTAAAAATGCGACAAATGTGAGGTCTCACACAGACTCGACATAAACAATAACAATCGGTCGTAGATACTCAGCGCTCAGCTTGTTCGCACATCTCCGGTGGAAACACTCTCGTCGTTCTACAGAGTCGCTCCGCATCCCCGTACTGCGTACTGCTCCACTACCCTCGCATATCTTTGGTGGGATCTCAATTAGAAAGTGTGATATAGTTCGACACAAAAGAGTAGAAACGGAACTAATTTAAAGTGTATGTGTTGATGAAATTGTTTTTTCTCTTGTAAAAGACAGTGGCGCCCCCATTATTTTCTACTCTTTTGTGTCGAACTATACCCAGGTCGTGCGAGGCGATAGAGTCAGCGGGGTCTAGATGCGCGGCGGCGGCGAGTTGTTCCGCGGCGTCGCTCCACACGGCGGCGGCGTGGTCGGCGGCGGCGAGCCGGGCCGCGGCCGCCGACAGGGCGCTGGACACGCGCGCCGCACACGAGTACGGATCGTCCCGGGACGCCGCCTCGGATAGGGCGCGGGCTTCCGTGTAGTTGCCCGACTGTCAACAAAAGAACATGGAAGGCACATTGTAAACGCCTGCGTGGGAGAGACGGACTAAAAATCTGACAGCGCCGGATAGCGTTTCCCGAAGAATTTTAGCAGATATGTGTACTAATTCCCCATAGTGTGTTTTTGTAGTGGTAGGCCTCTCTTGCAGGGGGCCGACTGGGGAAGTACCACACCTTTGTCAGTTATTCATCCGCCAAGCAGTAATGTGCAAACATTACTGTGTTTCTGTCTGAAGGGCAATGTTACCAGCGATTACTGGGCATGCCAAAATTCAACAACTGATATCTCAGGGTGACAGGCGCAGTGCAGAGCCGCGCATTATTTTGAACTTTAAAACACTGGGTGGCACAGTATCTGATATGGGCAATCATGATGCTTACCATCAGGCACCTGATTTGCTCGTCTTGTCACTCACTATCATAAAAAAAAAGCCAGGGACGTCTCATATAATAGGGAACCTATTGCCAACCTTCTACAAGATAGTATGATAACAAGAGGCTTCTCTAATATCTATTAAAATATGTTACTTATTCAAAACTGTGGCTTCACAAAAAAAGTGTCGTTCAGTTACCGCATAGGCGACGAATGCGGCGTCCGCGTTAGCCTCGGCGCGCAGCACCCGGTCGTGCGGGTGCGCGCGCGCCACCGCCTTGAGCCGCTGCAGCGCGGCGGCGCCCGCCCCGGCCCGCGGCGCCCGCAGCGCGGCCAGCGCGCCGCCCAGCTCCAGCCGCGCGCCCGCCGCGCCGCCGCCGTACCCGCGCAGCGCCTCCGCGCACCACGACATGCCGCTACACGACACACTCACACTTACACGTCATACCACGCCTGGGACACTCCGCATTACAGGTATGAAGCCGCAAATAGCGGAGGGCGTCCGTCTGGACGGAAACATTTCTATGGGCTAGACAGAGAGATACGCGATAGAAAGAGAGGCCGGCTTGTAGATTAATATAGCGATAATTAGTTTTCTCTGCAACCTTGCACAACCTTGCAAAAATCAAAATACCTGAGCGGCTGTCAATTCGTACGCCTTACCGGGGCACAATAAAAGCCGGAGTCCGCTCTCTGTCATACCGCACCCCATGGTCGGTCCGTGTAGACGCTCAGTCGAACTGCTAGTAGGTATAGTTACAGTGCATACCTGTAGTCGATGTCCCGGTCGCGGTGCGAGTGCGCGGGCGCGGCGAGCGCGGCGGCGGCGAGCGCGAGGCAGCGCTCGGCGGCGGCGGCCAGGCGCCGCGACCACCGCGACAGTCGGTCCCCGCGGACCACGTCCCGCACCACACACTCGTACGCGTCGCTCTCCTGCAACACGTTACACGCGGGACTGGAGGCGAGCCTGGGGTATCCGGAGGAGAGCAACACGTACTGCTTTCCCTCTTATTATGTATGACTCATCATCTGCCTTTCCTTATCCCGCTCTAGGTGAAGTAAGCACAGCACGTCTTCTCCCGTTCTTGTCTACCATCCTTTATCTATACTCTATACAGACCCACTCTAGGTGAAGTAAGCACAGCACGTCTTCTCCCGTTCTTGTCTACCATCCTTTATCTATACAGACTTCTTTTTCACGCATATTGGATAAATCAGCCGTCTACATAATATGATGTATTTAATAATTGATAACCACACCCACAGAACAAGTGAAGCTCCTCTCGACCACGCTGCACATTAAGTTATAGTCCTTACATCATCAATAGAAATGTCCTGATGATAAGTAGGGGGCTCGACATCGAGCATGGCGTGGAAGGCTGCCTTCCCTCCCTCGGCGTCGTTCAGCGCTACCGAACACAACACTAGGTGCAAACCTGGAATGGAAACGATTTCATCTTTGAGAATTTTATTAAATACTTAGCTTATATAATTTGAATACTTACTAAAGTATTTTCGCCGAGTCAAGCTGATGCATTATCTCTATCGCACGATAGCATACAAAAGACAAGGATAAAATAACGAGTTTTTGATAACTTGGCGTGACCAAACAACGCCCAAAACTCATTAGTTAATTTGACATTGTACAAATAGTTCGCTGCGGCTAATCTGTGGCGAATGAAGCACGAGGAAATATTCTCGGTGTTAGCTCGGCACGGCGAACCGACGTTAAATGGACCCCTTTTTTCCAAATACCAACAAATTAATTTAGCACCCCTCTTTATTTATTTTTCCTACTTTGTACTCCCTTATCAGATTACAATCAGTCGTATTATCTTACCAGTCTGAAAGTCTCCTTGCTCATGCATTATGTGTTGAAAGTTGGTAACAGCATCACGAAATTTGCCCATTCGCACCAGCAGGAGACCAATGTTGTGCATCACTTTCATTCTGAAATTAACGTTATTTATGCATTTCTTCGAGAATAGCAAGTATTCTGTACAAAAGATTTTATATAATAAGTAGGTAACCTTAAATCTTTTTCGGCTGTCGGTGTTTGATCTAAGGCCATTCGGTAGAGTTTCAAAGCTTTTGGATGTTCGCCCATTTTGAAATAAATATTTCCCATATTAACCTAAAAAATAACAGTATTTAGTATTATAAGATATAATATTAAAAATTGTGTGAAACTCTCCACACAAAATTAAAAGCCTCTCGATTACGTCATTTTCAAACAACAAAAAACCGCATCGATATCGGTTCATTCGATTAGGAGCCACAGTGCCACATACCGACACACAGATAGACAGACTCATCACATTCTTAACACCCCTCCTTTCTACGGTCGGAGGTTAAATAAAAATAAATTATACCATGCAAATGGGAATAATAAAATGTCGGTTATTGAAATTACCTTCAGTCTATTAGCATGAGGAAAGAGCTTATTTCTAGTAAGCAGCTGGTATGTATTCAACGCCTCTGTATACATTTCATTGAGCGCGTATTGATCAGCTAAATTACATAGAACCTGGAATGTATTATGTAAAATTAAAATATTAAATTTATTTTAATTATTCTTGACTCTAAATTTATGAAATTGCTTGACGTGGCGCAGCGATGCACGAACCTTGAAGCAGGCGTGAATTTAAAAAAAAATTATGCTGCTCGAGTGTACTTCTCGTCACTTCTAGGGTCAAGAGGGTGAAGTTATCTTACTGGCGCTGTAGTTTACTCCACGTCATTATCTGTCACAGTAAGTGTAGGATAAAAAGACTCGCGCTTTGTTTTAATACAATTGAAGAGACTTGCAGTAGTTAGGTATAATGTTGGTCTGGGCTTTCAAATCTCACCGCAAAAGTCAGATCCAAGTTGTGTGTATCGCCCAAATTGGCTTGTTCTTGCATTCTTATCAACTGTCGCTCCAGCGCCGACGCCTCTTGTGCTTTGGATAACGCCTGTGAAAAAAATACATTTTTGGGCACACACGGGCCACACGCGACAGCCACAAACGCCGCCACCTGAAGAATGATGTAGTGGCCGCCGGCTTCAAACTTGTGCGACGAGTCCATATAAAATGTATGAAAACTACAGGAAATATGCCGGTGGCGGCGTTTTGTGGTTGTGGCCGGTGGCCTTTGTGCGGGGCCGGGTTTTTTTTTATTTTGTCATTGAAGTCGTTACAAAATCTCGCGTGCACCCTTTTAATATTACCTACCGTTTTTTTAGCTCATTGTATTAAATTCCATAAAACATCACCTGTCCTAGATCGTTTTCTCTCTTAGGCGCTGTATCATCGTCCGGGTCAGTGCGAGCGCTCAACATGCAGGACTCCTCCACAAGCGCCATGATGCGAGCTTCCATGCTCTTCACGCGATCCTCGATTCTGATATTAACAAAGAGTTGTCATGATGCGAAGGAATTAGGATTGTTAGCCGTGTGGTTCCTGGCTATATAATAGGCGGCCACCCCTCATCCCGTGGAATCCGTTAGACCCGGCAGAGAGACATATTCAGAGAGCGGGCAGCAGTACTCTCCGGGATAAAGTATTCCAACTACTGCGATCACCAAGCCGCACAACAAGCGTGGGAATTACGGCAAAATACGGTTTATGGCGTTCTATGGGGGAGGCCTATTTTCAACAGTGCCGTGGAGTTACCGGCTTTAGAATAGTGCTCCACCCTCTCTACCCGTGGTTGCCGTAAGAGCCGGCTAAGGGTTAACGGATACAGATAACGGATACAATTGACGGGCAGCAGTGTCCTCTGCAAAAAAACCATCGACCTGCGCTCGACAACCCGCCTGCCAAGCGTGTCGAGTATTGGCAAAACCCCTTTATGGGGGAGGCCTATGTTCAGTAGTGGATTACCAACGGCTGAGATGATGATGTTCAGCAGTGGACGTCTTACAGCTGATGATGATGAAGGAATTAAGTGATACGCTTAGCAGTACTCCTCAAAAAGATTTTTGTCACAGTTTCAAAACATAAATTACAAAGTGTGGGGTACCAACAATTACGATGGTGGGCCTAACTTTGCCTATATGAGGCGACACCTCATGGCACCCAGTCGTAGCAGTAGCAATGAAAACTAACGTCGTGACTTGCGACCAATGGTTGCGACAATGCTCATAACTTATTTAAAATTTTCGTCAAGTGTATATAGTGTATGTATAAGTATAATGATCTGGGTGTAATATATTATCATATGCATAGATGCATAGTTTATATGTATGTTTCATCTTTCAAGGTCTTCTATTTCTAGTTTCAAATTGGTTGCTGTTAAACAGATTAGGTACCTATGTACCTACCTAATTTGTTGGATTATGTCATTTATAATGAGGGTTTTTTTGCGTATTTTATACTTATTAATAAATACAATTAGGTTAATAAGAAATAGATTCCTCGATGATAAGACAGTGTACCTAATGAGTAGATATTAGTATTAAATCAATAAATATTTATTGCATGATCAGTCTTTTATTTATATAATCTTAATAACTTTATGACGGGAGTAGGTAATAAGTAATTATACTTAGCTGCAGTAGGTACCTACCTAAGATTTTTGTAATAATAATATTGGTAAGTACCTACTTAGGCACTTAATGCGTTCCACAGAGTTCGGTTCGAATTCCATCTCACCTGATTATGTAATAGCAAGAAATCGAGAATAATCAAATCAAAAATCAAATAATTTATTTATTTATTATAGACAACTATGATCCATTTGTTAGTTACATTTACATTAAAATTAAAAATTATCATTATTATTACAAATTATTATTATATCCACGCTTGGATGGGCGACCATTTGCGTGGTCTAATAGATGCTAGACCACGCAAATGGTCGCCCCAATGCAATGCTCCCAGATAGGAGCAACTGTGTGTAGGAAGCACAGGCACAGGCAACTCAACCTAAAAGACCCGGCTTTAATGAATTAGTACGAAATTGCGGTATGTGGCGGTGTGGAGCGTGGCTTGTTTATATTGGATCGTTTGACTTCAAACATGACTAAGGCGGGGCCGACTGCTATGCTTCTCACTTCATAACCTTGGCGAATATATTCCCAATATGATATTTTATATTTTGACTAAGCGGTCTGTGCGCTTGAAATACAATATGAAAATGAGAAGAAAAATTTAACCCACGAGCGGGATTTCAACCCGCACTTTCCGCACCAATCCACTTGCTGGGCACTACCATTTAAGCTACCGTGGAGGTACTAATGTGTTTTATGTATGATACTCACGTATCCTCCTTGCTCTCCTCTCGAGACGGTACATCTCTAGCGGCGGAGGTGTAGCCGGCGGCGCGCACGGCGGTGACGGGGCGCACCGCCGCGGTGCCCCCTCGCGACCCTCCGCCGCCGCGAATGTTCACCGCCGCCGTGCCCGCACGCGATCCGCCGCGAGCTCCCACCGTGCCTAGTCGCATCAACTGAAACATTATAGATATAACATAACAAGCCGAAGGGTTAGGCAGAGATGTACCCACCATCCATAGTACAGCTAGGGCAAGCTTATTGCCATCAATCTGGTGCAAATCCTGACTCCAGCCTGTTGCTGTGAAAATTCCTAATGGAAAAATCCAATAACACTTCTTGCTTAACCTGGGAATAACCTAAATTCGAACACTGTTGTGCGCTCATTACAAACATACTAACAAAGTAGGTTCATTCCTGCTTGTCCACACCTCCCAGGCAATTGATGTCCTCGTATAATAATGATGAGAATTCGTTCCACCCATCCAAGTCGGAACGAGCACACTAGAGTTATTAACATAAGGTTTTACAATATTATCATAACAGATGACTTACCCCAGTGCCCATACGACTAGGCACTTTCCTCCCGATGCCAGCGGTCCTGAGAGTCTCCTGAAAGGTCTCATCATCTCTCAGGTTCCTCGTGTCCAATGCTGGCGCCACTTCATTAAACCCACCATAAAGCTCGTCATCTTCGTCCAGAACCATAGCCGTTCGCGGCTTCGCGTCCGTGCCGAGTCGAGAAGCACTATAATAGCGAGAGCTAAGCATTTTTTAATAGAGGATTTGTTCAACAACCGTAAAATTAGCTCACGTTCTAACCTATATTTTTGTTGTGACGCGGTAACCATGGAAACCGTGAAGTTTACGTCACTGGTGACGTGTACTACCACAAAGGTTATAGACCTTTGTGGTAAAAGTTTAATGATTTTTAACAAATTGCGTTTAGGTTACCATACAGTGCCACCAACTTTGCTGCTCAGGCAGGATATATTAGAACTATGGCTTTTGGCCGCTATTTTGAAAACGTCCGCTAACGAAAGTCTCCACTAGCGACGCAGTTAACTGAACATATAAGATGTACCAAAGAGACAGGAGCTTTTAAGCTCTTTGCGTGGGACTCCTTAGTTAACAATGATCTATATCAATGTCTATATCTAATCTATATCACAGATCACTATAGATCTATATCAAAGTTGCCTAAAAGCACTTTCACAAGCTATATATAGATACCACAATGCCACAAATGATATTTGTATTTTACATATCAAATCCGGAACCGTACAGTAATAATAATAATATGGGACAACTTCCACACACGGTCATCTGGTCCCAAACTAGGCAGAGCCTGTACTATGGTAACCAGAAGACTGGTATAGAATACTTATATAAGCTTTTAACACCTAGACACGGATCAAACAGATGTTCATGAGTACAAATGTTTGACCTGGCCGCGGATCGAACCCGAGGCCTGTGGTACAGAAAGCAGGGTTACTACCATCTGAGCCAACGAGGCTGTCAGTCCGTTTTCTATTGGGAAACAGTATGACATTTTGGAGTACAACACAAAACTTGACTCAAAGGTCCAATCTAATCCACCAGAATTTTCTTTCTGAGCGCCGAGAGCTCTGTACTTCTACTGTCGTGGAGTTCAAATTGGCTACCGGGCGTTTTGGGCTCAGGTGGACGTGTATAATAATACCCGTACCAATAGCATTGCTGTACTCAAAATTGTATACCTCTCCATACAAGCATTCCCAATAGAAAACGGACTATACATATTAAGTATGACTGTGTAAATAAAACAAGAGCAAGGTCACTTCAATATTTATTATTACATGATCACTATTCAATACATTCAATTTTTCCATCTCATATTTCGTCACACCAATAAAACGATCTTAATATTATGAAGACCTAACTAAAACAATTGACTGAAAATAAATGAAATCACATCACAATTTAACATCACCCTCTCGTGGGTCAACGTATATATTGAGACACAGACATAGCGCACGGCAGAACTGATATTAAAACTTTTGACAATGAGTTCTCATATTACGAGAGAGAGTATCGTCTCAGTTCCTTACGAGAAAAATAGCATTACTCGAATTGTATACTAATGCGATGTTAAAAAAAACACAGTGCGGCAAAGCAGGTACTGTAATAATAAATATGACATATAAATTTTAATTTAGTATGTTGTGCAGTTTGACGGGTAGATACAGCACCTTAAGTATATCTACAACTTTTGGTAACACCTGTCATATTCCTAGTGCCTAGTGCCTGTTAAAGAATATTTCAAGCATTTATTATTTTATTTTACGAATGCTTTGGGAAAAAGGCGTGATTGTTTGTATGTTGTATGTTTATGTTATGATTGTAATAAAAAAAATGACAGTCGCTTAAACTAACACGAAGTGTGCGGAACATTACTACTTCAAGTAACAACTCAATATTATCTATACTTCTGGTAAATAAATACGATATATATTTTTTATTTATTTCTATAACATAGGACATAATTGTGAAATGTGTTCGTACTATGAGACTACTGAGTCCTGGGTACACCTCTGTCTTTCGGGAAAAGGCGTGATTGTAAGTTATGTATGTTAAAATATTTAATTTCAAGCGTTTAATATAAGGTCTGCCCTACGCTACGCTACATGTGTTCTAATATAATGCGGCACCATTTAACTGTAACGTAACAGTGCTACTGGAAGACACTGAAATATTATTGTCTTGTTCACACACGAAAACTATGTCAGTACATTACTTTAACTTAAAAACTAGAGAAATTAAAGAACGTCTACACAATATTCCTACTCAATGAAAACAACATCGCCACCGAAGCCTTACAAATGATTCATGTCTAAACATCCTTCGCTTACACATTCAAAACGTTACATATAAAAATAAACTATTTCAAAAGTTTCTTATCATCATCAAAAACAAAATGATTGTATAATAACATTCTTATTATTTTATTAACTTTACCTAATCCGAAAATAAATTTCAACAACGCGATATTAATATTCATGACCCTAAGAGACTAGTAAGAAATGCAAATATTATTTTTGTACACTTTTTACTTATCATTAGATAACACCAGATAAAAATAATTATAAGTCTAGTAACGGGGATATGACTTAGATTTAAACAATCTATAGCATTTTCACTCACGTTTATCATATGTACCTACGGGCTGAGCCTATGAGTTATTTGTTAGATTACATTCCATTGAATATTATAGATTTCAATTATACATTGAAAAATTATTATTTCACAAAAGCGTCGCAGAAACATTGGAAAAAGCGGACCATTGCGGAAAACCTAGGACGTTTGCATAAAACCGTATGATTGGAAAATAAGAAAAATTTTCTCGATCTTCCTAGCTATTATTATCTCACTATTATTATTTTCACTAATCAAAGCATTCTCGCAAATCCAATCAGCCAATCAATCCTTATGAAGTGATTGTAATTCGCAATTGTCCTCTTGTCCATTGGATTTTGGTAAAAATAGCTATATCTTGTAAATTAAATAATAGAAAAAAGGAGAAACTGAACTAATTTAAAGTGTAAGTGTTGATTCGATTACTTTTACTGTTGTAAAAGACAGTAGCGTCCCCTTATTTTCTAATCTTTTCTGACAAGCAATACAAATATCATTTTTTTGGCCATATTTTCGTAAAGGGATCTGAATTATAGTTAGTTTAAGGAAATTTGGCCAAAAAATTGATTTTTGTTTGCACACATCAATTTCCAAGGTAGAAGATAAATTCATTCTTAATTTATATTTTTTTTTGTAGTGCTAGTCCTCTTTTTCAAGGGGCCGCCTGGGGAAGTACCACACCTTTGCCAGTTATTCATCCGCCAAGCAGTAATGTGCAAATATTACTGTGTTCCGGTCGGAAGGGCAATGTTACCAGCGTGACTGGGCATGACGAGTTTCAACAATTAATATCTCAGGGTGACAGGCGCAGTGCAGTACCGCGCAGAATTTGATTTATAAGACACTGGGTGGGACTGTGTCTGATATCGGCAATCATAATGCTTACCATCAGGCACCTGATTTACTCGTCTTGTTACTCACTATCATAAAAAAAAGAAAAATCTGGATTTCCGAAATGATGCGCTTTTTCCAATTATCCTACGGTAAATACATATTGAGCGAACCAGTAAATTAATTTGAATTAAAATTCTTTCTTTGCATTGCGTAAGTCCAGGATTACATAGTTTAAAGTTTATTTTTCGCAGAATTATTTGTGCGTCAGGTCCGTTCAACTTCGTTATTTTTTGTCTATTTATAAAAAAAAAAATCAGCTGCATTTTAATAAGCTACGCTATAATTCCGAATCTGACATCGATACACGCAACACATACTTACAAATAACATTATTCGAGTCAGTTGTTTTTCATACATTACCCAATATGAGGTGATCTTTCTATGTGTCTATGTATCAACACATAATTCATTTTTCTCAAATATATATGACTAAAATTATAGTTTATACTTGGTATGGCATTGTAGCTCCTATGAAAAATAATGTTTTAAATATTAACATGGAAGTTCATTTGTTAATATATAATATTTATTAAATTTTAACAATTCTGCCCTCCTTATATACATATCTTATAGCCTCTTGCTTATTTCTATATACTTTTATGAAAGAGTACCAAGTATATTTATGTTCTGGGTAAGCCATGCATATTTGAATTTTAATTAAGATATATACTCGTAGTAGAACCAAATATAAAACAGAGTTAGGCTCAACAAACACCGATCCGATTGTTTGATCAGATAACTATGTACGGCAATCTCAAGTAGGTTCCAACTTGTATATATAAAAAAAAACCGATAGCGTTTTTCATCTTTGAACAAATACAAGGTATTACAGAAAGTAATACTTAAGGAAGTGAATCTACCCATCAAATTGAACAAATATCCATAGCATTGTGAAATTCACAAAAAAACATTTCGACATCCCATACAAAATGGATCGAAGTTTAATTTTTTTTTTTGCAATTTTCTCAATTTTATTTGCCAAATTTTTCAGTTTGATAAGTAGTTACACCACCTTAAGTATTACTACACCTTAACAACCGTAACACGTAATATTATATATGGCGTGTACACTTTCAGATTCTGATCAGACAGTCGGATTCAGACCATTGAATGATAAATCTGAAGTGTTTCCAACTGTCACAGATCCGTAAGCACCATTATGTGGCATAAAAAGAATTCACACAAACACATGCACGCGATGAGGTGGTATAATTCTATTGTTTAATTCGGCTTTTATGAGGAACCGGCCGCAGCATGAAAGACGAATGTGGAGAATTTAGATATAAAGTTGGTCTCAGTTTCGTGCTTTTTTTTTAACAAAATTTAAATTGCAGCGGAATACGCCGAGAGGCTTTTGTATCACAACCTGTATTGTACACAGTCACTTTAGTTAGGTCTTCAAGGACATCTCCAAATCTCATGACTATGAAAAAATTAAAATATGCTTTTTGGATCATTTATTTCCATACTTTGCCGCCAATGACGTTTAACAGGAAAGAGAACCTCTTAGCAGTTTGACACAATCCAATGGAAAATTTACTAAATCGACGTTTTGTATTCCACTGTTTCCTCCGAATACAGTAAATCTATTTGATATATTTATGTCCTGATATTTTAAGAAGTAAAGTATGTCCCTATCATTTTATTTTTGTTTATAAACTCTTAATTTTTTTTGTAGTGATCGTCCAATCACGCGATTAAAACTGGGATTTTTAGAAGTTTACTGAGGAAAACCATGGGTTTATAAAAAAAAATTAAATGACAGGGATATAGGTTATTTCACTATAAAAATATCAGGATATAAAATTTATAGAATGGGTTTATAATATTCAGAGGACACAGGAATATAAAACATCGATTTGGTAAATTTTTCATAGGATTGGATCAAATTCCTAGAAGACCATGTACGCTTTTAAATTGCTTCCCTATTTGCCGCACACCATTTCATAAGATGATATTTTGATTTCGATTTGACATTTCAGATTTTTTGACATTTCAAAATCAGCTGTTACTAGTCTGGCCCCGCTACAGTGACCATGGGAAGTTTCCCATGGTCACTGTAGCGGGGCCAGACTAGTGGGTTAGAACAAGACAGCAGATATGCGTTGTTTGGGCGCGAAAGAGAGAAAATTATTTATTTCCGTGTCATGCTAGGCCTGCTGCATTCCCCCCGATGGGTTCCCGCCTTCTCGCGGCGGTGGGGGTCAGTAACCGTGGTAGGGGCCCACGGTGAAGCGAAGAGGAGCCCGAGGTGGTCGGCTGCTCCACTTAGTACTCCAGGCTGAGTGTGAGTAGCCGAGTAGGTTGCGGTTCGGTGTGGGACGAACCGCAACTGAGGCGGACCGCGATGCGGTATGGGACGCATCGCGGCCGAATGGTGGGGCCGCGGCAGGAGAGAACTGCCGGTATTGCGGTGCGCCGCTCTTCCTGCCTTCCGCGGCCCAAACGGGGTCGCCACCGTTAGATGGCGAAGGCGGTGGGGTCGCAGGGGAAGAGGAGTGTCGGTATTACGATGCGCCGCTCTCCCTATCCTCTGCGACCGAATTGGGGCGGAAAGCCGAAGGCTTGCCGCGGTGTGGGTTGCGCCTCCGCGTGACCCTATGAAGTCAGCATAGGGCACAGTGGATGGCGCAGGCGGGGCTCACCTGAGCCCTGCGGTGGTGGTGGGCGGGAATGGGTCTTCCGTGTTCTCTCGCACGTTCGGTAGGCGTTCGAGAGGGCACGGAACACCCTTCCAAGCCCAAGATGTGGGGCTCGGGCAACGGATGCGGGGGTATCCGTTGCCCACCTAAAGGGCCTGCGAGGAGGCGCGCGCGTGTTTCCGCGCGCCCCTTGGGAGGGTTGGGGTGAAGGAATACCTTCACCCCACCGTGGCGGGGTCCTCCATGGAGGACCAAACGCCGTCGGGGCCGCGGATGAGTGCTCGGCGTACCCGTAGCCCCGACACATGGCGTCGCGAAGGAACACCCCGGGGTTTTTTAGTGGGTATACCCGCCGGCACAGCAACGTACCGACGTACGGTGTTGTGCCGGCGGGGAGTCCCACATAACCACCCTGCGCTCCCCCGGGTGCGGGTGGTATGCGTCACGCATTTTTCCCCGGGCACCAAAAAAAAAAAAAAAAAAAAGGCCTGCTGCATTGAGGGAAATTGTTTTATACAAATTTAACGTCCCGTCGTCTATCGCGTAGTTTTTATGAACATCGGTCCACTTCATTCAGCTTAATCTATATTTGCGATTCGGAGACAGCCCTAAAGACCCAAAAAAATCTGTACATTCGCAAAAGTTACATACTAACGGATGAATCCAGATATTCGCCGATGACTCATGAAAGTTAATATGAATTAAGACATGAATAATCTTACAATGTATGGCGTGTTGTCGCTAGATCTGGGTAGAGAAGCGAGGTCTGGGCAGCTCGAACACGTCGCCGTGTACAGATCGAGCGAGTGCTTTTATGCTCGCGGCTATGTCTTGCGGGTCTTCGTAGTCCTGTAACAAAATCTATATCAATAAAAATAAATCGCAAACCGTTTCGTTCGGTGCGTTCGGAATAGGCACACCTATTGGATCCGAAACGAATTTTAGAATTCTTTATATGAAATCCTATGAAACCTCGCATAACTATCCGATTCGGACTATTCGACGCAGTATTCTATTCTAAATTAAGTTTCGTTAGGCGATCGACTCGGATAGATGTGCGTTCACCTTTTACTGATTTGCCTTGCATCGGTGGACTCGGTGGCGTACTGGTCTCTCTCTACTATTTTATATTTCTTGTACACAATAGCACGCTCAATAAATTAAACAAAAAATTTGGTCTCAAGCGCTACTGCCGAGAGTTTGATCATTGATCCCCAGATCAGGAAAAAAGATTTTTCCATTACAAAATTTCTCAATGACAAATAGCATGGCACGGGGATAACTGAATTTCCCCGTTTTATTTCTCTTTCGCTCCCGGAAATTGCAAATCGTTTGTCCCTTTCTAATCCACTGGGACTTTGTTTTCACTGGTCACTGTGCTACCGGGGCACGAGTCTGGAACTGCTCCCGGTAGTAATAGAAAGCGAGTCTATTGACATCTCAATAGACTCGCTTTCTATTACTGCCTACCAGTTATAACATTCGTGGCGCATTAATAAAATGTACGTACATCTTCATCGAGTTCCCTGCGATTGGATCGTTGGTTAGGGAAGTGCGGCATGTTCATAGGAGCGGAGTGGGCTATGTCTGCGCCGCCGCGCGACCGACTGATGTGGATGCCTTCGTCGTTGCTCGCTTCTATTAAATAATCATATTTGAAGAAACACATTTTTATGAAAAGTATTTAATATAACTGTTCGAGGCAAATATTGGGTTGTGGGGTCAACTCAAAGGTGCCTATAGCCCAAAGAGCTTCAGGGCGTCATGGTTCTTAAGACCACCCCCTACATATACGTGACAGCCGGGACCTTACAGTTTAACGTACCATCATAAACACGGTATTGCGTGAAATGTCTAAAATGAGATTAAACCCAGGACATTTTCTGGGCAAGCTACTAATATTTTTTCCCATATGTAGCAACATCTCTGAAAGCAGTATTGTGCAATTAGCAGACGTTGCAATATAAATCTCGAGACAAATTCTAGTAACCTCAATCTAAAATGGTCATGCCAGTTTTAATAAGCGTCAAATATGAATGAACTAAAGAAAAAATTATTCCATAGTTCAATTTGATAGAGCGACGCGATAGAAGGAAGCTCATTGAAGAAGTAAGACTGTAGATCTTGCCCAGGCATAATATAGGTATAATATTATCCAAACTACAATAAACAGTTCGATAAATAACAACTTACGATCAGAATCATCATCGTCGAAATCTTCCAAATCTGAGGCCATATTGTGGTTCTGAGAGACTTCCAAGTCAAATAGATCTTCTGCATCCAACGATTCGTCTTCTTGGGGAACATTTCTGTGCGTCTGAAATTAGAATGAATTATTTATTATCAGTAAACTCAAAGTGACACATCAAGCTAAGGAGGGCTATGCTTGGGATTTCTCTAGGAAAGCGAATCAGATATGAGGAGATGCGTAAACGAAAGTGTATAGCGGATAAGCAAGTAAAAGTGACAATAGCATATAGCACGTAAAACAAGGCAGATGGGGCTGAAGAATGGAGACCACGGACCGGCAAGCACAGCGTATAACGTTCGCCAACAAGGTAGACAAACGACTTTATAAAGACCGTAGCCAGATGGAAATTCATGAGCGGTCTGGCTATTTCCAGTGTCCAGACTTCCTTTGGCTAATCTTCATGATGATTATTTACGTATAAAAATACTGGGCACGATTGGAATTAATAGATTATCACAGCGCAGCGCAGCGACCCAATTAAAATTTTGGCCTTCGATACGCAACACCTATCTTGCCTGTTCTGGGCGGTTATTAGGAATTTATATGATTTTTGCTGGACGACTACTTTTCAACAGTAAATGTTTGTCGAATGAGAAGTCACACTGTGTCGACTGACACATATAAATTTCAGACTCAAACGTTCGTGTGCCAAAGAGAGTAAATTACGCTTTACTCAAAGGGGTACTTCACGAATCATTTACATGATAACCTCTAGTTTTTTTGCTGGATTAAATATTTTTATTTTTAATTTTTGACAGCTCAGATGGAAGTAACTCTGCTTTCTGTGCCGCAGGCCTCGGTTTCGATTCCAGGCCAGGTCAAACATTTGTGTGCATGAACATCCGTTTGATTGGTGTCTGGGTGTATAAGGTGTTATAAGCTTATACATACTTATATCAGTCATCTGGTTACCATAGTACAGGCTTTTTAAAGTTGTCCCATATTATAAAAAGGAAAAAAAAAACTTGTTTTTATCATTGTGTTGTGATCTGAGCATCCAGTTTACTGAATCTTTTTTGCTGGATACTGTCCCACAGTTGATCCAGCTGTTGTTGAGATATTAAATTAAAAAATTTAAGTAACCAAGAAAAATCGCATCAAACTGGGTCCATTCGTTTAGGACCTAATTTGCCACAGATACACATACCTACATGTCAAACTTAAAGCATCCTTTTCTTTTTCGGTCGGGGGTTAAATAAACACATCCAAAAAAACTGGCTGCAGTCGTGTGAAAGGGGTGTTATTGCTCTAGTAGGTAGATTTATAGATTTAGTTCTTGAACTTTGAACACGTTTAACGATAGAATATAGATGCTACAATGATTGCAGGTCTTGCATCATCCAAAATAATTGTGTCAAGTAATAATAATACATTTGACAGCCTCGTTAGCGCAGACGGTAGTAACTCTGCTTTCTGTGCCGCAGGGCCCGGGTTCGATCCCCGGCCAGATCAAACGTTTGTGTGCATGAACATGTCTGTTTGATCTGTGTCTGGATATTTTAAGCTTATATAAGTATGTATATCAGTCATTTGGTTACCATAGTACAGGCTGCTAGCCTAGTTTGGGACCAGGTGACCGTGTGTGGAAGTTGTCCCATATTATTATTATTATTATTATTATTATTATTTTAATATTTATTTTATGATTTTTTCCAATATTGTGTTACTTATAATGTTCGACAACTTAAACTACTTACCTAAAAATTATATTTTAAAACGATTTTACATATTATACAATGTCATGGACCTGTTTAAAATGATATAATTAGTATGATAATTGATCTGCTCGGGTCTGTAATGAGGAAAAATATAATGACTCAGGGCCCATTTTTTGATCGAGTTTAGTTTACCATTGGTTAAACTGACATTAGTCAATTCATAACCAATGGTTACTTTTGTTGAAATAAAAGTTAACTAAGAATGAAAAAAACTATATTTTCTGATGTTTAATTATTGGTTCATACAGATTTAACCATTTGTCGACTTAACCTATTAAATTTTTCAGAATGTTAACTATTGGGCTAATTAGATTTAACTATTTGTCGACTTATCCAATCACATTTTTTCAGAATTTTAACTATTGGCTCAATCAGATTTAACCATTTGTTGACTTAACCTATCGCATTTTTCAGAATTTTAACTGTTGGCTCAATCAGATTAAACCTTTTGTCGACTTAACCTATTACATTTTTCAGAATGTTAACTATTGGGCTAATCAGATTTAACTATTTGTCGACTTATCCAATCACATTTAACACGATAAGAAGATGATCAGTTTTAATAATTTGTTGACTTAACCTATCAAACAACCCAGCCTTAGTTTGCAGGAACTAGAGTTCTACCACAGAATACTAATAAGGGACAGAAGGGACACTCCTCAAAATCATTCAAATATAAAGCGACTCTAGCTCGACGCAATAAAGTGTAATTCAGGTCGCACGGCGCCCAACTAATTATCGTTCAAGCTGCCTCTCTTTCGATCACGTATCTCTTATTCCTGCTTGCGACGTTAGGGATGTTATCTTTTTAATTTGTCTATGAAACTAAGTATATAATTATCTTAGGTTTTAGGTGTAAGCAGTGTAAAGTAATACGAGTGCCAGGTGACATGTTTGTAAGAATTAAGAATAGTTTAACATTTGGGAGTTGTAGGTATCTACTTATATACTAATAGACATGCATTATTACCTTTCGATGGCCATAGGAAGTAAGAAAATTCGTGGGGTTCAGACTCTTGTAATAATTTAACCATCCGAATGCGATGAAGCCTCGTTGGCTCTGATGGTAGTAGCTCTAGTTTCTGTGCCACACGTCCCGGGTTCGATCCCCGGCCAGATCAAATTTTTTTGTGCATAAACATATTTGATCTGTACCTGGGTAGCTACGTATTACTGAGCTATAGGGTAGTAATAAACATCCATCCATTCATCCATCCTTCCTCACAAACTTTCGCATCTATAATATTAGTAGAATAGAACGATGGATACAGGTTATATACATTTACACCCGTATTCAAGAATAAAACTTATGTAAGGTAGCAAGCAATACTGTGCAAATTAAGGGATTTCTTACTGCTTTCGTCACGGCAGGCCATCGCATTCACCGTTCGCATAGCAATCTATGCGAAATGAGAACGCACAGCGTCGATTACAGATATACGAGTACTCGTACCTAATACAATATTATGATTGGTCCGTTTTTGCCTGATTTGCGGATGAAATAAAAACGTCAGTTTTCACGAACTAGCAGATCCATTAAAATAAATAATCATCATCATCATCTCAGCCACAGGACGTCCACTGCTGAACATAGGCCTCCCCCATAGATTTCCATTCAGTCCGGTCGCAAGCGGCCCGCCTCCATCGTGTTCCTGCCGCCTTTATCAGATCGTCTGTCCACCTTGTGGGTGGACGTCCTACGCTGCGCTTGCCGGTTCGTGGTCTCCATTCGAGAACTTTGCAGCCCCATCGGCCATCAGTTCTACGTGCTATGTGCCCTGCCCATTGCCACTTCAACTTACTAATCCGCTGGGCTATGTCGATAACTTTCGTTCGTCTACGGATCTCCTCATTTCTGATTCGATCTCGCAGAGAGATTCCGAGCATAGCCCTCTCCATAGCTCGTTGCGCTATTTTGAGCCTGCTGATAAGGCCCACAGTCAGAGACCACGTTTCAGATCCGTAAGTCATCACTGGTAACACACACTGGTCAAAGACCTTCGACTTGAGGCACTGAGGTATTTTGGACGAGAAGACATTGCGTAGGTTTCCGAACGCTGCCCAGCCTAGTTGGATTCGACGATTGACCTCTTTCTCGAAGTTGGACTTACCGAGTTGGACTGCTTGTCCTAGGTAAACGTATGAGTCAACAACTTCTAGAATCGAGTTCCCAACCGATACTGGGGTCGGCACAACATGGGCATTACACATCACCTTCGTCTTCTCCATGTTCATTTTAAGACCGACCCGTTGAGAAACTCGATTGAGGTCTTCGAGCATCGTGCCGAGATCTTCCATCGAATCTGCCATGACTACGATGTCGTCGGCAAACCGAAGGTGAGTGATGTATTCGCCATTAATATTGATGCCGTGTCTTTGCCAATCCAGAAGCTTGAAGGCGTCCTCCATTGCGGCAGTAAACAGTTTCGGAGATATGACGTCTCCCTGTCTGACGCCTCTTTCCAACGGGATCGCCTTCGAACTCTGGTCCTGTACTCGAATCGACATAGTGGCGTTACTATACAAGCACTTCAACACTTCGATATACCGATAGTCAATATGGCATCGTTGGAGAGACTCGAGCACCGCCCATGTCTCGATCGAATCAAAGGCCTTCTCATAGTCCACGAACGCTAAACATAGTGGCAAGTTATACTCTTCGGTCTTCTGTATAACTTGACGCAGCGTGTGGATGTGGTCTATGGTACTGTAGCCTTTTCGGAAACCGGCTTGCTCGGACGGCTGGAAGTCATCGAACCTGCGACTGAGACGATTCGTAATGACCCTTGAAAACAACTTATAAACATGGCTCAGAAGCGAGATGGGTCTGTAATTCTTCAACAAGGTGTTATCACCTTTTTTGAAGAATAGGACCACCACGCTTCTGTTCCATGCTTCTGGCGTCACACCTTTGAATATGACAGAGTTAAAGAGCCTCTGGAGGACTTTAAGTACCGGTGTTCCACCCGCTCTCAGAAGCTCTGTTGTAATTCCGTCGTCACCCGGCGCCTTGTTGTTTTTAAGTTGTTTCAGGGCCATCCTAATCTCGTACAGGCTGATGTCCGGGATATCTTCGGTATAGTGTCGGGTCAGCTTGGCTCTTGGATCTTTGGCCGTGCTGCTAACAGGCTTTGCGACCGAAGCGTATAGCTGCCCATAGAACCTCTCGATCTCCTCTAAGACCTCTGCTTTTGTCGACGCTATGCTGCCATCTTCTCTCTTCAGCTTTGTCAGCTGGCTTTGCCCAATAGACATATCTCTTGCGAACACTTTGGAGCCCTTTTTCCGCTCTATTGTCTCTTTAATATTATTAGTATTAAAGAGACGGATGTCGTGCCGCAAGGATTTGGAAATTCGTCTATTGAGCTGCCTATATGACTTAGCATCATCGGGAGATTGCAGCCGTAGCGAGCGTCGCTCAGCCATGAGGTTTAGGGTGTGATCAGATAATTTTTGAGGTCTATTTGTACGGCGGGGTTTATAGAACTTAGAGCCCACCGTTTGGACAGTTTCTACAAGCCTGTTATTAATTTCGTCCACAGACGCATCAATATCCTCCAGGCAATCGAAGCGATTAGAGAGTTCGAGTTGAAAGCTTTCGGGGTTTTGTATATGGGCGCGAGTAGGTCGGAGCGTGGACTTCATCAGGCGTGACCTCTCATGTTTGACGTCAATATTCAATGTGCCTCTTACCAGTCTGTGATCACTACCGGTTTTCACCCTGTGAATCACAGAGACATCATTGAATATTTGCCTCTTGTTGGTCATGATGAAATCTATCTCGTTTCTCGTGGAACCATCGGGACTCAACCAGGTCCATTTCCTGTGAGGCGGCTTCTGAAAGAAAGAATTCATCATAAAGAGTCCCTCTTTCTCCAGGAAATCGGCCAGCCTCTGTCCCCTTGGGTTCCGTTGCCCATATCCAAATTGCCCCACTCTCAGCTCGTCATCGCTTTTCTTGCCTAGCTTTGCGTTAAAGTCCCCCATAACAACAGTGAAGTGGGTCTCGGACGTATGTATGGCCCTACTGACGTCCTCATACATAGTCTCCACCTCATCATCTGGGTGTGACGAGGTCGGTGCATATACCTGAATGACCTTCAGCGAATATCTTTTAGATATTCTGAGTATTAGGTATACGACCCTGCTCGATACACTTTCGATGGTAATAATGTTGTTAGTGAGGGACTTGTGGACGAGAAAGCCGACACCACCTTGGGACTGTTGGTCGCCCTCCCGGTAGTAGAGTAGGTTACCTGATCTTAGGGTTATCGTGTCCTCGCCCTCTCTACGGACTTCAGACAACCCCACAATATCCCAACGTAACCTATCTAATTCCTCTTCCAGCTCAATGATCTTCTCGTCGGTCCTCAAAGTGCGTATGTTGTGTGTTACCAGGGCCAGTCGTCGTCGTTGGGGTGGGTAGCCGGAAAACTTCCGGGGATTCTTAGCACCCCCTGCTCCGCCGTTACCGTGACCGCTACCGGAGTCAGGAATAACGGAGCTGCCGGGTACTGGGGGCCTGGTCTGTATGGTGCTGTTCATTGGGGGGGTTTTGCCAATACTCGCCACGCTTGGCAGGCGGGTTGGCGAGAGCAGTTTGGTGGTCTTTACGCAGAGGACGCCGCTACTCGTCCTCTGGATATTTACCTATCAGCCGGTTCCTACGGCAACCCAGGTAGAGAGGGTGAGGTACTATTCTAATGCCGGTACCCCACGGCACCGGCCAAAATAAACCAAAATAAATAATATTCTAATATATTAAATAAGAAATTAAAACACCGAAAAATATGTACCGAGACAAAATCTCAACATTACCACAGAATGTAGGAACATTTATTTTGTAGGCTCCCACTATGCGTGCGTTTAAAATAGGGATCTTTTCGTAAGGGCCGCCCAGAATGAACGCATAGCGTTAGATCTCACTCAAGTTCCTATTGTTTAAGCATTAGATTTACCGGCCCTATGCATTCGGGCGTACTGTGAGACCACATAGTAGATATTATCGTTCTTGAATACGGGTGATGGAATGGAACACAGATGAATGCACCACAGAACACAAAACAATTGACGTGCGACTGTGCCTGCGCGCGACAACCCCTTAAATTTGTATGTCTAGACTACGCTCTCCGGGTACCTGTAGCTTCAAAGCAAAAACGTAGAGTGTCACAGGCCTGGTTCTACTACAGTTACCTTAACAATATTGTACGTGATTTTTTTGGCATCTTTAATGGAGGACAGTCTTCTTCTCTGTGAGGGAGGTAGTTGCGGCGAGGGAGGTCCATTCAGTTCACTAGACTCGTTCCAACTGTCCATACTGTTGCGGGCTTTGCTTACAATGCTACAACAATTAACTCTTTTATTCATCTAGAAGGTAAAACTTAAAACAAATGCAAATCACGTTTAAAATTATATAGTGACTTTTAATAAATAATAAATATTGATTTTTAACAAAACAATTTTAATACTAACTAAGAATAAAGATAAGTTAGATATAAGACCTTATCTAACCAATGTCACCGAGGTAAATAGATGGAAATGTTCTTGTAAAAAAAACCAACAGGTCACACTGTTATTCCTTTGGGATGTGACTCGATGGGAACCCGCCTTTTCAGCGGGGCGGGATTATAATTCATTTATTTTTATTATAATTTCTTCAAAACAATAGAAGATAATTTATCTCTAATTATTGTAACCATATTGTTTTGTTATGTAATTATTAAGGTATCCTTTCATAGCCATCTGAAAATGGAAGTAGCACACAACATAACATTTGTATTGTATGTTACTTACATTTTTCTATGCATTTATATTATGAGTCATTCCATAACTGACTGCATGCAGTCAGAAAATAAAATTGAAAATAGAATTGGTTTACCCTTATTTAGTTAATTAACAATAACAGAGTGTTATGTCGCAACATAACACCTAAGTATGTAGAAATTCTGCTGTTGTCTTACCTAGCTAAAATTTTATGATCTCTCTTTGCTCTTTCCTTGTAGGCTTCAAACTCAGCATACTTCTGATCTGTGAACTGCCTGACTGCCTCTTGAACTGCCTCCAGCTGTGATTGTAAAGTTTCATTCATTTGTTTATTCAATGTACTTATAACTTGGTACGTAGGAGGGTTGTTCCTCTTTTCATTTATTATCAAATTGTTGGTATCCATGTTTTCTTTCATCTCAATGTCATTTGACACCTCCGGTACAAGCAGGTTGAATACTGGAGAGTAGTTTTTTGATTTCTTTAATGTGTTTATGCGATCTTGTGTAGTCTGGAAGAGATAAAAGACAAATGTTTTATACACCACACATATATTATAACTTTCTCAAGAATTAGAAGAGCTCTGCAAGACATAATAAAGTCAAACATGTTTGATCTGTGTATGGGTGTTATAATTGTGTATAAGTATGTATAATATCAGTCTTCTGGTTGATATATAGTACAGGCTTTGCCTAGTTTGGAACCAGATAACCCTGTGTGGAAGTTGTTCCATATTATTATTATTATAAAGGATTAATGGAGCCGATGGCAGATAACAAGTGGAGAAAAAATAAATAAATAAAGGATTAATAAATATTTGTTGGATGGGCCACTGGGCACATACCACTCACGACATGCTCCGCAGAAACCCAATCTCTCACTCAATGCCCATTAGGCAACTACTACTACTAGAACTACTAGAATTCTAACAACACTTCCTGACTTTATACTTGCCCCGGCTTCACAAGCATATTTAATTCCTTTTCACCATAATTTTTTCTAACTTACACTCATCTGAGTTGTGTCCCTAGAAATATTATATAAATATATTAAGATTCATGAAAAAATCTAAATGATGATGAAAATCACATCGAAATCTGTTGCACCTATAGTGATTAAATTAAAACAATACAAGGCCTATGCCCAGCGGTGGGCTATAGAAGGCTAACAATGATGATGATAAATACCTGAATAAATTTGAACTTAACCTCAGAACAGTGAATTTACTCAGTGAAGCCGGCAAGAGTATTTCTGGGCTGAGTAAAGCCAGCTAGATTAACCAGGACTTCACGCAAAAAGAGTCTTAATGCGGAAAACGAGTCCACTTTACATTTACATTACCTGAATAGATTTAGGTAAAAGCACAACATTCAGTCCGTTATTGTCATGAAGTATGGCATGAGTAGTTTGGCCGCAAGCGAGACATGAGTGGAGGGTGCAGTGACCAATTATACGCTCACTCAGCAGTGCTGGCTGGACCACTTGGGACTTTAAATTGCTGGCCGCACATAATACCAGCTTCTGCAAACATTATATACACTTTTAATATTATTGTCTATTTGTATAATAAAAATTGCAGGATTGTGACATATAGACAGACTTGGTGAGGCCTTTGCCCAGCAGTGGATTAGCATAGGTAGGACAAAAAATAGTTCCAAAAATTCTTTAATTAGACAGGTAGGTACTTAAACAGTATAAGCATTTCCCAATGACTAAAAGAATAAGTTTAACAGAATCCTGTGAAGTGTGACTAGATGATTAAAGACTTTAAAATATAATTAACTTTTTTATTTTCTACTAAAAATTGGATTTTCGTAGACTTTACCTACCCAAACAGACGTTTTTCTTTTGTGAAATTACTAAAATCTAATTAAAATCACTAACAAAATAATAAACAAAAGCCGATCGACTTTTTTATGGGACTGCTTTTATTATTAGCACACCTCTCAACTCCAACGTAGGTAAATAACAATTCACAAGCACATGTACTGTGTTATGTCAATAGGATACTGCGTAACAGATAAGATTATGGTCAATTTGCCTGGTTTCTGTGATCTACCGAAAGTCTGGCTACAAGGAAGTAATGGAAGACCCTTCATCAAGGTCAATACAAGTTGACTGACGATACCTCGCTGAAAAAAATATCCCTTTGTTCGATGGATGCGAGCTCCAGTTTCCCAGTTTCGACAATATCTTCGATTTTATCACTTTCCAGTGTTACATTTAGGCATTTACAAACACTCAGAACCATGATGCGTACAAAAGATTGTTTTATTTTAACAAAAAAGTAAAAAATGCACGAAAATCGTAGAAAATTCGACAATACAAATATCCACTTTCAGAATAGGTAGTTATGTTTTATGAATGTGTGTGTACACAATACAAATACGCGATACAAACACATGCATACAGAAAAACACATGTCGTGCAGCTGATTTTATTTATTTGTCTTCTCGTTCTAACAAATACATTTCTTGCTTTGCGAAAAAGAGATAAGTACTATTTGTTATGATCAGTACTACAAAGCATTAGGCAACATTGGATCGCTATGCTGGAGGCGGGAATTTTAAATTAAAAACAATGTAGGGCCATTTTCATAAGTCCGGAAGACATGGTGCTAGTTTTTACAATGATTAACTTGACAAGGTAATAAATAATAATATACATATCTTGGTTTTTAATAATATAATACATTTAATCAGATTTATTACATAGTATTTTATATATATTTATTCAAAGAGGGTAAAATACTACCCGTGTGTTGTCTAAAACAACATTAAAGTAGTAGTCATGTTTATTTTGCTGTCAACTTCAATTTTTCAGATAACATCTGCTGTCTAAACTCCAAGCTGTCAAAAGTCAAATAAAAAAATAAAAAAATCTCTAATTCACAACCTCAAAAAACATACGTGGCGAGAGTGGTGAGTAGGTAATCGTGATTAAAAATCTGCAAAATTGTTAATTTTTCACATCGTTCGTCGCTTCTTAGTCAAGCACTAGAAACTTGGAATACTTATTTGTGAATTATCAAAACATATTTGATACAATATTTCGCTTAATCGTCTATGAATCCTGTTCAAAATGTCGAAAAGAAATCAGCCCAGTTGGTCGCCACCGGTAAAGTCAGAAAAAACCCCAGTTTTGAAGCTTTTCAACAGTCTTACAAGGCAAAAAGAAGTGTTTATACCGGCAGAGGATAACAGAGTCAATTGGTACAGTTGCGGACCCACAGTATACGATGCCTCCCATATGGGACATGCAAGGTAACAGCTTTTTCTGATATTACTTGAGACCACCATTGGGATGAATCATAATATTAAGTCGACTCGTCTTTCATATTTGCCTAGCATATCAAGTTTTTATCGTAGGTAAATATGTACCTACAATCTTTAATAATAAAAGGCATCCGTTGTCCTGGATGACTAACTGATATAGCACACCACCTAAACCAGATCAAACTATGTACAGATCTCACATTTTGAGAAAATGTTGTTTTTACTGTAAAGTGTAATAAGAAAGATATCTTTAAAATTATTACAATTACAAAGACATGGCTGAGTGTCGTTGCAAGACTAGTCACAAATTTGATCTTAAGAAATGATCAAAAATTATTTAAATTTTTTAGAAACACATATTCTGTGCCTTTTCTTGTTAAAGAGTTTGTAATAATTCACAATAATATTATTGCATATTCTATTTCCAGATCTTACATATCATTTGATATACTGAGGCGAGTAATGTCAAATTATTTTGGATATGACATCCTGTATGTGATGAATATCACAGATATTGATGACAAGATCATAATGAGAGCTAGACAGAAGTATTTGTATGAGAAATACATGAAAGAAAAGAAAACATTGGATGAAATAATTGATGATGCAACTCAAGTGGTGAATTACTATGAGTCAGTTATAAAAGACATGGTCGACCCAGATAAGAAGAAGGTTATGCAGAATATGCTTGATGGGTAATAAATCATTATATAGTCACATTATCCAACTTCCTACAAATACTTTAAATATGATAGAATGGCTGTGCTCTGTGGTTTCACTTGTGCAGATATTTTTCCCGTGGGAATAATGGGAAAAAATTATGTTATGTATCTATGGTCTAAGCTACCTACATACCAAATTATGTTATGTATCTATGGTCTAAGCTACCTACATACCAAATTATGTTATGTATCTATGGTCTAAGCTACCTACATACCAAATCTCAACACAATCCATTCAGAAGTTTTTCCATGAAAGAGTAACAAACATACATCCATCCATCCATCCATTTTCACAAACTTTCGCATATATTAGTAATATTCAACCTAATCCATTCAGTAGTTTTTCCATGAAAGAGTAACAAACATCCATCCATCCATCCATTTTCACAAACTTTCGCATATATTAGTAATATTCAACCTAATCCATTCAGTAGTTTTTTTCCATGAAAGAGTAACAAACATCCATCCATCCATCCATTTTCACAAACTTTCGCATATATTAGTAATATTCAACCTAATCCATTCAGTAGTTTTTGCATGGAAGAGTAACAAATATCCATCCTCACAAACTTTCGCATTTATAATATTAGTCAGATTGGGTACTATGTGAATATTTGCCACTAATTTATGCCTGAACTACTGGACTGAAAGAACACAGCAAAGTTACATTTTGATTGCTTGGATTTTTCCAATCTGTTAAAGTTAATAAAATTAGTAACAACATTTTATTGCCTTTAACAGACTGTATTGTATATTTACATATTATTTATACCTCATGTTTCCGGTGACTGTCAGGTGTTATGTGAATATGCACTATAAAATTTTCATAAAGTTGTTTAATTCAAACAGTTAACATTTGTTTAGTCTACTTTTGATACCAATCATTTCCAATTCTGTTGTAACAATTTTATAAATACCATCAGTTAAGGGATCATAGTGTATGAGTCCCATGTATTAAAAAAAATAATGTTTTACATTAACTTATATTTGTTTTCTAGCATGGCATCAGCAGTTGGCGTCCTCAGGGTTGCCATAGATGGTAGTAACCCAGATACAATAATAAAAGCCAAATGTGATCTCCTCACTTCAGCCAAAGTTCCATTGTCAGACTGGCTGGATAGCAAGTATGGTGGCACAGTCACCGACAATTCAGTATTTACAGATTTACCTAGGTATTGGGAGAATGAATTCCATAAGGATATGAAAGCACTGAATGTGAGTTAAATGAACATTAAGAGCCTTTGCATGCAGTGTTTTATCATCACAGACAATGCACATATTTTGACCATGCACTTACGGCGCGGCGCTGTATATTTTGGTATGTGTTCGATTCAGGTTAGAATCGCATATATGCACTGCATCTGCGCATTCTGGGCGATGATTAAAACGCTATGGGCAAAGATTCTTAAGAAGTAATAAAGTTTTTAACCACAAGCCAAATTCATTCTATAGCTAATAACATAAATCAGTTGAAACTTTCTGTCCCTACATGCAGGCTGCCACCATATAGAACCTCTATTGTGACTTCTTAGACTTAGGAATCTATTTTATTTCACATAATTGCAATTTATAAGTTGAATTGATTCTTTTAGGTTTTACCTCCAGATGTATTAACAAGAGTGAGTGAATATGTACCACAGATAGTTAGTTATACACAAAAAATTATAGACAATGGTTATGCATATGAATCCAATGGATCTGTATATTTCAATGTGAGTGAATTTGACAGTAGAGAGAAGCATCATTACGCCAGACTTGTTCCTGAGGCTTATGGGGATACGAAGCAATTGCAAGAAGGAGAAGGTATTTAAAATTCAAATATACAATTGGTCCTATGATCTGTGTCGGAGACTTTAAGGGGTCAATGTACTCGTCATTTAATTTGGAACAACTTTCACAATTTCACTTTTCAAAATTTTTTCACAATTTCTGATTAGAAATTGCGAAAAAATTTTAGCAAAAAAATTTGCTATTATTTTTTTGTATGTTTACAACAACCTTTTAAGTCTCTGACACTGATGATTGAATACTTTGTACACATTATTATTATTTTGCTACTGCTTTTTCAAGAAATTAAGTGAAGAAGACAAGTCACACTCTGATCTTTACAAAAATCCATCCTGATATTTGAACTCCTCTGGCCGCTATCAAGAGTGAATCCGGTCGGATTTTTGGTGATACAATGTTTCCTTACTGAGATGGATTACCCACAAAATGTGTGCTTGTTCTTGCAGCTATAACATACAAATACTTGTTTTTGTACACATTTTGTAGCGATTTCGTGACAATTTCAGGTGACCTGAGTACCGATGCGATGGAGAAGCGTTCTCCCAACGACTTCGCGTTATGGAAGCGCAGTAAAGCAGGCGAGCCGTCGTGGCAGTCTCCATGGGGCGCGGGCCGACCCGGCTGGCATATAGAATGCTCGGCGATGGCCTCTGCCGTATGCGGCGCTAACTTGGATATACACACGGGGGGGTGCGATCTCAAGTTCCCACATCATGATAATGAACTAGCTCAGAGTGAAGTGAGTATTAATTTTCTTTTTTTGAATATTTGTCTATCAGCTATATTTTTCCTTTATTTTAGGCTGCCACAATAGATAAGCATTAGTCAAAGTGGTAATAGTAAGATTAAAATGTTTATTTATTACATACATACATTATTAAATGCTCTCGGTTGGAGGTACTCGGTTTTGGCATGGCTTTTCCATAGGGCAACATCAATTTGTTCGAGAAAACCTAGGCAAGGTTTTAGACCCCACCGATTTGACCAATTATTTTTATTCATTGTCGAATGTTGTTTCAGGCACACTTTGATGAACCAGGTTGGGTAAAGTATTTCCTCCACACGGGCCACCTGACCATAGCCGGGTGCAAAATGTCCAAATCTTTGAAGAACTTTGTCACAATATCAGACGCGTTGAAACGACATACAGCAAGACAACTGCGGCTAGGCTTCCTACTGCACGGCTGGAAGGAAACATTAGACTATTCTGATAATACTATGGATATGGCTATACAAACGGAGAAACTATTCAATGTTAGTACTGTGTTAATATTATGTTATCAGAAATTTTAACGACATAAATCGGCAAATAGCCTAAAAAAAGAGAAAAACAATATAATATTTTAATTAAATACACTGCTATAGAACAATAGACTGCTTCGGCGGCGTAGTGGGCGCATGCTCGACTGCCAATCAAGAGGTCCCGGGTTCGATCCCCAGGGCAGGCATAGTGTTAAATATTGGATTTTTCCATTAGGAATTATCTCAATAACTGCCTGGAGTCTGGAACTCCGGTAGATGGCAATAGGCTCGCCCCCTATTACATGGGACCAATAACATACTGGCGAAATGTGGGTGTATCTACTATGGGACTGAGTCCTGGGTACACCTCTGCCTACCCCTTCGGGAAAAAGGCGTGAATGTATTTTATGTTATGTTATGCTATAGAACAATTCGAAAATCCAGAAGCCGACTGGCTAGCCTATAGAAAATTCAAGTGCTCCAAACGCTATCAAATGGCACAACATAATAAATCTGATCATATATAAAAGCAATGGTTTTACTCAGAGGATGCTGCTGCAGTTGTCTGGATCTTATAACCACGGGTAGAGAGGGTGGGGTAAAAAGCGTAGCCCGGAATTCATTTCAAGGGATGTTGAGTTTGAAATATGGTAAATTTTCAGTAAAATTAGTTTTTTTTTCTATGCTTATAACATAGAAGTCACATGTAGTTTGCGGCGAGCGCGGCGAAATTTTTTATGATTATAACAATGAATGCGACGTTTTTCTCTGCATTTGGGATAGAGTATATAAATTTAATTAAATTACAGGAATTTTTCCTAACTGTGAAAGACGCGTTACGTAGCGGGTATCAGGAAGACTGCGGCGGGCCGTGGAATCCGGAAGAAAAACAGCTGTCTGATAAGCTCACTGCCGTGAAGGCACAAGTACACGCAGCTCTTTGTGGTAACTATTATATTAATCATCATCTTCATCATCATCATCATCAGACGGAAGACATCCACTGCTGAACTAGGCTTTGTGGGGGACATAGAACGCCTCCGCGCGGTTGCTCGCCGTCTGTATCCACCGCGAGCATGCGATCCTAACCAGTATATTATGTTAATATTATGTTATATCAATAGTTTATTTTTAACACTTACCTTTAAGACTTCCTGGGTGGCGTAGTGGGCACAAGCGCAAGTCGAGGGCCGATCATCAGGTCCCACCCCCTTATTACGAACAGCAGTAGAAGTGTGGAAAGCGTTTAATTGCTTAATGTCTGCTGTCCAAAGGCATACAAAAAATGACGTTTGACAGCAAAATTGACTGCTGCTGTTACACGATTGCATATTCGTAATACCACCCCGGGTTTCGCTCCCCAGGTCAGCCAAAATTATCTCAATAACTGCCTGTAGTCTGGAACTGTGCCCAGGAGATGGCAATAAGCTCGCCCCCTATTACATGAGACCAATAACATACTGGCGAAATGTGGGTCTACCTACTATGGGACTAATTCATTGCGGTGTGAGGTGTGATGTTAAGTTATTAATTGTAAGCAGTGTAGGTACTTTGACGGCGCCAGCTTTAAAATAGGAACCTATACAACGTGTCATATAATAAGGTGAAGTAGGTAATACTTAAAAGGTCCGCTTTCCTGTTAAGGGTGTGTGTGTATCTTATCGTCAAAATGAACAACTTTTATTTAATTATAATAAAATAAATAAATAATTATAGTATAAGCCCGTTATGTCCCACTGCAGGGCAAAGGCCTCCCTCCCCTCTCCATTCCGATCTGCTGCTATTGTGCACCATCCTTGAAGTATCTGTCAAAATTGAATTTGAATTTGAAATTTGAAAGTTCAGTTTGACAGTTTGACAGGCACCCCCATAATTATTACTACACCTTTTTTAAGACATAGTATAATCATTTTTCAGATAACATCGACACTCGCAGCGCAATAGAAGCCCTGCGCGAGCTAGTGGGCGCGTGCCACATATTCCTGCGAGCGACGCCGACCGCTCGCCCCGCGCCCCTACTAGCGTCTGCCGCGAGATACATCACCGATATATTACGTGTGTTCGGTATCGGCGATGATTCTAGGCCTATCGGCTTCCCTGTGGGCGACGCACAATCCGCTGACGTGAGTATTATATAGCTCGACCGCTAATTGTGTAAAAATGAATAGCCAAACATTTTTTTTTTTTATACAAATAGTTTTACCTTCGGGAAAGTAGTATATACGAGTATACGTAGTTTTAATTTTTGATACTTTAATCATTTTAGTACTCAATACTGAAACATTTATTTGCATCCTTACAACACACAAGGTACAAGGTACAACTTACAAGGTATTAAAAATAGGTACTAATTTTTACATTATGTTATTTTTATTACTTTTTAAATTGGTTACAAAATTATTGGTATACTTATATCACTAATCATCATCATTAGGCGTCCATTTTACACGATAGTTTTCGCTGTTAGTTTGGCCACACCCCCGCCGTCACTTCATACAATCGGCCGCGCGCAGTAGCTCACTACTACTACGTAGAAAACATAACGTGTGTGTACACGCCTTAAATGTGTGCGTAAGTAGGAGTTACTGCTTCGTTGGTGGGGGGAGGTGAGTGTCGTTTCTTTACTTAGTAATGGTTAGTATTCTTTTCCTTAACCTTTTACATCATCATCATTCATCATCATCATTATTAATGCTGTTTCAATCAGCGTTAAAAAGAGTCAAGTGATCTCTCGACTAAGAGTTTATGTAGTGCATGTATGCCCATATAATCTGGACTACCATCTAGATCTAATCAGCAGGACCCTTAAGAATGTCTGGTCAATATTTGTGTCTATCAGGTGCCACTATGCCACTAATTTATTAGGTCTTCTGTGCGTCTTTTACTTATTTTATCTTTAATTTGAATAATAATGATGAAACAGATGGAGAGTCAAGTGATGCCGTACCTGGAAGCGTTGAGTACGTTCAGATCCCGCGTGAGAGAGGCGGCGCGAGGCTCGGGAGGGAGCGGCGTGTTGGCGCTCTGTGACCAACTGAGGGACAATGTACTGCCTGAACTGGGAGTCAGGCTCGAGGACAAGCCTGGTAAACGTTTAATGTTTCTTTCAGAGCGCGCGTAAGATAGCTCTCCTAAATAGAACATTTTTATATAAAACATCTGTTCAGTTAAGTACTTGAAGATAATATTAGGCAGTTGACTAAACTAGGCCTGATTACTAGATTTTGACTAGAAGATTTCCAATAGAATGATTTAGAAGATTTCGACCGTGCGTGGAATTATCTTGCGCGCACTCTAGTATGGCTAGTTTTTCTAGATGTGAAGCATCTGCGAAGAAACTAATAGAATTGTAGGTAATTGTTAAAGAACTTACGAATTATGTCCTTGACGATTTTGTCCTTGGTATTACCATATTGTTAAAAATATCAAAATAAAAGACGTGTTCCACTTTGCCATTGGTAGATCGAAGTTTCCGGCGGTACCAAAATTAGTGTAGACCAACATCCATAAGACTTATAACCTGTTCCTTGTAATTTAAATAAGTATTGTTCTTGTATACGGGTGTAAGACATTCTCACAGGAACGATGACTACGCGGGTCAAACCGCGGGGCACAGCTAGGTGAGAATATTAATTGGTGACTGAATTTCTTAAGTAACCAGAAATTCATCATTCGAAGCTGATTCTTTTGGGCCGAAGGTCATCTCGAAAAACTCTACATACCATAAGGCTCGAAGAAGTCTCTCATGAGTTATAATAGCTCGACACAAAAGAGTAGAAACGGAACTAATTCAAAGTATATGTGTTGATTAAATTGTTTTTACTCTAGTAAGAGACAGTGGCGCCCCCATTATTTTCTACTCTTATGTCGAACTATACTTGCAATATCATTTACACATCGTCTGTATCACATTGTCATGTTATGTTTGAAACGCGGCCTAACAAAAGTAAGCAAATATTTAACTAGCAAGCGTAAAACAAAGAAAACGGGATTGGAATCCAAGAAAGCTGGACCCAGAAAACCTTACACTGTCTATTCTATATTCCCGTGTAGATAATGTTTGTCGCAACAATATTTCCAAACGTACTACATTTCCCTCTTACGCTTATTTATTTATAATTTAACTTTAGTAAAATGACGATAAGTACTAAGTATTTTTTAATGGCGATGCTAAATAATACAATTAATTTACATTTGAAAATTTTATTATTAGACCTATCAAATAAAACGTAGCCTAAAACCAAAATTGCAACAAACTCAAGAGAAGAAATACAACTCCTTTATGTTAACACTTACCTAACGTCATGTTATAATGTTTGTAGACCGCACAGTCGTCAAACTAGTAAGTAAAGAAGAATTAATGAAAGAAAGAGAAGAGAAGAAACGGATAGAAGCCGAGAAGCATAAGAAGAAGCAAGAGTTGCTCGAGGCGCAGCGAGCCAAAGAAGAACTCAAGAAAATACCGCCCTCTGAGTTATTCAAGAAGGAAACTGACAAATATTCCAAGTTTGATGAAAAGGTACTTTTATAAATCGACGATTTTTCTCTGTATATCTATCGTAACAAATCACTTTTTTATGTAAGTAAACCTTGAAGTCTTTGGACCTTTCGCCTTAAGTCTTTAACACCTAGTAATTTCAGCCAGTTTTTCTACCCACTGTGGCGAAATATAGTATAAATATTCGAATAAGTTGTGCTGCCTTATACCGTTGTCCACACAAAAACCCCCTTCACCGTTTGTTAAAGATTAAGAAGTTGATCATACGTCGGCTACTAGGCTATGCGCACTCTACGAATTATAGTACCTAGTTACGATTTGTGAAATGCGAAAAAATCCATCCAATATTTTTGCCGTGCGCAAGCAATTGGTATAATACACAGATTTGCGATTTTTATTCGCCACAAAACGCATATTAACGTATTATTTGCCTATTAGCCTTAAGACGTTTCCAGACCAATCGATCGATCGTCAATCAATGGTAGAATCGATATTGTCTACTAGGTAGAAATACTAGATCGACGTTGACTAACCCATTCTACCATCAATTGATTAGTCTGGTAACATTAACATTCTATGCAACAATTTATCTTATTATTCATGTCATCCCCAGGGTCTGCCCACACACGACCACGAAGGCAAAGAGCTCAGTAAAGGCTTAATCAAGAAGCTTCAAAAATTGCAACAAGCTCAAGAGAAGAAATACAACGAGTACTTGACATCCGTCAATACCACTTGCTGACGACATACCGGTTACTACAAACCATATGAATATTTATTTATTTTGCTAACACTTAAAGCTGTTTGCCCACTTTACCGGTATGTTATAGAACAGTAATATGAACGAATGAACGTGTCCGACCTGGCGATGGTTACAGAACGGCGTACCTTGTCCACTTTAACGTATCAACACCGTTCTCATAGAAATTGTAGACGGTGAGGTTACTCGTCGAATAAGTCACGCGGCAGTCACGAAACTGTCTAGTAAGGTCTCATACATTTCTACACAAAGAATATTTTTTGCCGTTCACGGCCCTGTAACGTATCGGTATAGTAGGCAAAATGCTTTCGTCACATTTCGTCCCATGAGTAAAATTTCCGGCTATTTAAAATTTTGCATCTTTTCTCGAAAGCCAATACTGATTTTATTCTATAAAAATGTTCTTAATGTATGATAGAAAGAAAGGCTATATGAGAGCATTTATTTATTTAGGAAAAGGTATTAGATGTGCGTTGAAAATTAACAGCAACAGTTTAAAAACAGAATATTGCTATTTTGGCCAAATTTCCACTTTAACGGAGATGTTAATAAGTGACGACTTGTGTACATAGCAAGTACATAGAATCTACTTACATAATAATATAGTTAGCTATATAGCAATATCACGCGCATAATTTTGTTGATAATTCCCGCTAACAGATACTTTTCATTAAAACTTAGAATAAGCAAACATTGTATTATTAAATACATAAGCGCAGAAAAAAATCTAACGCTATACGCATTTATCGTTGTTTTTGCGAATTTTGCAACCGAATGCATTGCTCTGAACGAGCGTCTGAACTTGTTATTTTTCATATTATGCACCATCATCTATTTATTTAGCTCTCTTGATTTACTATGAAAATCATCATTACTATTATGTAACTGCATTCCTTATCTCGGTGCAGTTTTAGGATATAAGTAGGCATTTCATTATAGATGAGGTCCTGAGTTCGATCCCCAGGTTGGGCAGTGTTAATGGATTTTTGGATTTCCATTAGGAATTATCTCTATGACAACATGGAGTCTGGAACTGTGCCTGGTAGATGGCAGTAGGCTCGCCTCCTATTATATGGTACCAATAGCCAATGACATACTGGTGAAGTGTGAGTGTACCCTCTATGGGACTGAGTCCTGCGCACACCTCTGCCTACACCTTCGGGAAAAAGGCGTGATTGTATGTTATGTTTATTTCATTATTTACTTCAACCATTTAAATTATTCTTTTTTTATAATTTGAATATTAATTGAAATGTGTTCAATTCATGAAAGTTTAGGTAAAAATATTAATGAATATCATTAATGACTCTGTTACAGTATTAAGGTCTCAAATATTCATTTCCATTATGGATACTAAACCTATCATCTTCATCATGATTTTGTACATTAGTCAACTGTTTGAAATAAAGGCATTTTTTAAATTATTAACCATATTTTTATTTCTGTCATAATGTATTCATCATTTTTAGCTCGTTAAGCCTGTCATACACATAGCTAATATAAATTCTAGCAAGGCATACCTTGCTAGGATTCATATTAGTCAGTCAGTCAGTCGAATATTTGTATAGAAAATATTCGACTGACCGCACACGCAGCTATAATATATATTTCTATGACGTCACCAACATATACGATAATCTATATTATTGCATATTAACATAAACTACGGTATCAATGAAATGAAGGCTAAAATATATATAGGTATAATAGCATCGTCTCCGTGAGTGGTAGCTTGCAAAAATATATATTATAGGACGGTATATAAATAGCTTTAAACAGCTATATATAATATTCACATGGTTCGACTTTAGTCGTTCTACTGCCAAATAGAATTAGGCCCGAACCGTCTGAACAGAATTACAATATTTTTTTTAAATTCTACGAATAATCATTTCAATTCAACAAAAACAAATTGTCGAACTAAAATTGATCAACTAAATTCGAACCGTGTGAACACGCTATTAGCTATGCCGTTGCCTATTGGCATATATGATTGCCTGGAAGAGATCGCTCTGAGCGATAAGGCCGCAAATTGTTACACATTTTCTAGTTTTAATTTTTGTTTTTTGTAATTTTCTGTAGGTATTAATTGTGTTACCAATAAAGAGTTATCTATTCATACTTATAATATAGTCCGTCAATCATAATTGCCCATATTAGACACAGTGCCACCCAGTGCTTTAAACTTCTAATTTAAATTTTTAATCACTAAATTTAAATTAGAATTCTCAATTGAACATTTTGTGATAAAAATCATATTTTCATGGTCATTAAAATTGTGCGAGTTGCGCCCATGCAAAGTTGTTGAAAGATGAAACAAACTCAGTGTGACAGGCGCAGTGCAGTGCCGTGCAGAATTTAGAAGTTTAAAACACTGGGTGGCACTGTGTCTAATATGGGCAATTAGGAGGCTTACCATCAGGCACCTGATTTGCTCGTCTTGTCACTCACTAACATATAAAAAAAAACGATACTCCTTAGATTTGATGGGCTTTGATGGGCTACATAGCCTTTTCTAAGATGTGCTAACACGGCGGACCTAATTTTTCTCTGTCTACCGCCTTTAGTACCACCCTAATAATAAATGCTTAACATAGTCTAAATATAACAAGAGAAGTATAACCAACAAAATAGATATCAATAACATCAGCGCTATTAACAATTTGTTAGAAAACCCACCGATAATCTAAAATCTATATAAATCTGTAAACATCAAAAAAGAATTAGCGTCACGTTAATCGTCACAATAGAGGTACCTTGATATAACGGTTCAATGAGATCTTCATAAAGGCCCGCCTCGTGCGCCGCGACTAAATAATTTATAAAAAATAGTTAAAAAAGGTAAAAAGTGAGGTAAACAATCTGGTAGCGTTTTTTGTGAGGTAGAACGCACAATGGTTTAGTTTAGTAGGGTGCCGCGAGTGAGCACGAGCGCCGCGACATCTGCAACCTAGCACGTACTACTTTAGGGACCCACTTCAAAATGATAACATATTTTTGGTTTCATATTCACTTGCATTTATAAAAATTCTGATTAAAGACAATACTCAAACTTTTCTTTCTTAAGTAAAGTTTGAAAAACAATTTAAGTCTAAAACTAAGTTAATAATAATAAAAATGAATTGATATTAAAATTTGTAAGCCTAAATAATTTCAGCGGAATAGATTTGGCATAACTATAAAAATGAGTAATTAGTAGGTATAGGTACATTTGCAGCATTTAAATGTAAATATTAGTTACTCTGACCTACCTACGGAGCGACTGCTTTCTATTTTTTAGGCATTCAATTGTATGGCATAACGTTTACGCATAACTTTTATTAGCTTAAACTTTGGTATAACAATACTGTAGCATAATAGAAAGTTTAGGATAAGTAGAAATTAGTCTAACATGTTTAGACATAATTGATGGTCCCATAACTTTTTAAGGCATACTAATCGTATAATAATCATGTGGCATAAAAATATTTTGCGAAATCCGAATTAGTTGGTTAGGTTAGGTGAACATATGCCCCCCCCGATGGGTTCCCGCCTTCTCGCGGCGGTGGGGGTCAGTAACCGTGGTAGGGGCCCACGGTGAAGCGAAGAGGAGCCCGAGGTGGTCGGCCGCTTCACTTTCCTCCAGGCAGGTGTGAGCGGCCGAGTAGGTTGCGGTGCGTCCCACAGGACGCAACGCAACTGAGGCGGGCCGCGATGCGTAGCGTAGCGCATTGCGGCCGAATGGTGGGGCCGCGGCGGGAGAGAAGTGCCGGTATTGCGGTGCGCCGCTCTTCCTGCCTTCCGCGGCCCAAACGGGGTCGCCACCGTTAGATGGCGAAGGCGGTGGGGTCGCAGGGGAAGAGGAGTGTCGGTATTACGATGCGCCGCTCTCCCTATCCTCTGCGACCGAATTGGGGCGGAAAGCCGACGGCTTGCCGCGGTGTGGGTTGCGCCTCCGCGTGTCCCTATGAAGTCAGCATAGGGCACAGTGGATGGCGCAGGCGGGGCTCACTTGAGCCCTGCGGTGGTGGTGGGCGGGAATGGGTCTTCCGTGTCCTCTCGCACGTTCGGTAGGCGTTCGAGAGGGCACGGAACACCCTTCCAAGCCCAAGATGTGGGGCCCGGGCAACGGATGCGGGGGTATCCGTTGCCCACCTAAAGGGCCCGCGAGGAGGCGCGCGCGTGTTTCCGCGCGCCCCTTGGTAGGGTTGGGGTGAAGGATTACCCTCACCCCACCGTGGCGGTGTCCTCCACGGAGGACCAAACGCCGTCGGGGCCGCGGATGAGTGCTTCGGCGTGCCCGCAGCCCCGACACATGGCGGCGCGAAGGAACACCCCGGGGTTTTTTAGTGGGTATACCCGCCGTCACAGCAACGTACCGACGTACGGTGCTGTGTCGGCGGGGAGTCCCACATAACCACCCTGCGCTCCCCCGGGTGCGGGTGGTATGCGTCACGCATTTTTCCCCGGGCACAAAAAAAAAAAAAAAAAAAAAAAAAAAAAAAAAAAAAAAGGTGAACATATGCCACAGTGCACGAGGCGAGAGAAGTGAGCGTGCGTGCGGCAGCGGCCGGCGAAGCGCCAGAACCGACTTGTAACTAATAATATAACTTTACCAACCAACGAGAAGTCTAATTTGCTTGTTTACCAATGTAATTTAGGACTCAAAAGTTTATTCGAGCCAATATTTATGGGCTTTTATGACAATGATGATTATGTGTAAATATCATTTAAAATCTATGCTTTATAAAATTATGCTGCATTACTATTATGCTAATAGTATTCATGACAATAAACATTATGTCTGAATGATGTTATGTCAAAGTATATTATGACAATAAATATACATATAATGCGTTTCATTAGAAACATTAAAAATCTGGAATAAAACGGCATGCACTTGGCAATTGCAGTATTTTACGAAATGCCATATAAGTATGGTATAGGTATAAACCTACCTTATTAGTTATGAGTAACTCGGCGGTAATAATAACCAAATGGTGGAAATCAAATAACAGTCGGTATGGGAACAGTCCTCATCTTACAATAAGTGGTGATAAAGTTAGCTCCCCACCTCTGCTCTACATTTAATATTCACATGTTAATAACGGAAATTCCCAGAGGCGGTTAAGAATAGTTTCTGGTCGTGAATGTTGTTTAAATAGATTTTGTATTTGATCACAATCGCTTTGATCGTGGTCAGATTCAACAAAAGGTTGACGGTAGGCCGGGATCCGGGAAGCAAAGGGCAGGGGGCGAAGTCTTGCGAAACGTCACCATACTGCCCCGCCGCTGACCGCCCGGAGAGATGTCGATCACAAACATTTGAATAACGATATTGTTCCTTTTCCACATTCCGTATAGATTTTATGATAAGGCAAAATCGCATAATGAAGTCAACCGACTGAAAGTTGCATGTTCAAAAAGTAAGATTTCTAAGTAAATTACTTCACAGTTGCTGATGTGGAAGGCTACTGTAACGGTCTTTCTATAGAAATCAATAATAATAAATAATAATAACGAAATCAATGTGCCTTCATCTTACAGCTCATGGTTATGTAAAATGTTTACTTCCGTTTTTTTATTGATTAACGTATTTCTGTCAATCAAATTATCAGATAGCATCTTATCTCGAGTTAGTATTGTAACAAATAAATAGATTAGTTTTGTTTTTTTTTACTTAGTCTTCATCACCTCTTTTTGTTCCAAACCGACTTTTCAAAACCGCAGTTCCCAGAAGATTTTCTGTAGCGTAGGTATGGTATCACCCAAGTGGAATATAACGTCGTTTTCGTACCTAATAGGTAATTCGCAAGAATGCTATTTCCCTTGCTCCAAAACCTGTGTAATGTTGGGACCATAGGCGAGCTAATGAAACCACGGAGTATGAGAGTAGATTGATTTATTAATAAAAAGGTTACTCCTTGTTATACTACCTTATGACTAACATGCTACACGTGTCGTGGAGTTATAGACCTTTAGGTACTCCTCAAGTTATTGAGGTAAGTTAACAATAGATTTAATAACAAATAATATCGGGTTACACATTCCTTATAACCGACATCATAGTTGTTAAATAAATAGGTACTTTAAATATGAACATTGTTTTTATTAGTATTTCAATATCTGGTTACAATGAATAAATGTTTTTTTATTTTTTAATTATAGCTACTACCTACACTACACCTCAAACACCTGATAGCCTAAAAGCTACATACATAGTCTTCATCTTCAGGACGTCCACTGCTGAACATAGGCCTCCCGCATAGATTTCCAGCTAGACCGGTTGTAAGCGGCCTGCATCCAGCATGATCCTGCTGTCTTTATCAGATCTTCTGTCCACCTTGTGGGTGGACGTCCTACGATGCGCTTCCCGGTCAGTGGTCTTGTTTCGAGAACTTTACAGCCCCATCGCCCATCAGTTCTACGTGCTATGTGCCCGCTGCCCATTGCCAATTCAACTTGCTTATCCTCTGGGCTATGTCGGTAACTTTCGTTCGTTTGCGGATCTCCTCTTTCTGATTCGATTTGCCTTAGTCTCAGACATGTTGATTGATGATGTTTGCAACTTCTGGGTAGGTAGAGTATATAGGTCATCCAGTACCAGTAGTCTAGTTTGAGATTGTACGCTTTTAACTGCATTGTATACAAAAAGATTAAAAATGTAATTGCCGTTTAATAAGATTTATAAGGAGAGCAATTAAAAGTTTTGCCTTATAAATTATGATTGTCGTGCTCCCCTTCCCGTTTTAAAAGGTGGAGACGTCGGGTAGCTGTAAGCGAGCACCTAGAGAGAGAGAGTAAAACTTGCCGACGTGTCCCCGTCACTCGGCCCTGCAATTATGGCTTGTTTTTCATCGCGGCCTCCGAAGTACTCCCTTAGCTGAAAAAAGAAACCAATTTTGCACGCTCATTAATTATTTAAATCTCATTAAACAGCCGCAAGTTTCCCTCTCTGTTTCGTAATTCCGCGACGCCATTTTACGCGGTAGCTAATTTAAGCCGTTGGACAACAGCAACGGGGGAATTTCTTCGAGTTTAAAAAATAGAGTAGGTAGGCAGTACGGTTATAGTATACCTACTTAATTTTTTATATCTAGGTACAGTCTCAATGGAGGTAGGATCTTAAATTTAGACATAAAATGTGAACATCACACCTATAAGTGTTATACTTGGTTTCGGTGCATGTCGTCTGACTTTTAATATGTTCTGTTCTTAGTTATATTTTACCTTTTATTTTGTAGTGATAGGCCTCTATTGCAGGGAACCATCTGGGGAAGTACCACACCTTTGCCAGTTATTCATCTACCAAGCAGTAATGTGCAAACATTCTGGTAACTGATGTGTTCCGGTCTGAAGGGCAATGTTAGCAGCGAAATTACTGGTATGACGAGTTTCAATAACTAATATCTTAGGGTGACAGGCGCAGTGCAGTGCCACGCAGAATTTTAGAAAACAGAGATAGACAATAAAGATAGAAAACACTGGGTGGCACTGTGTCTGATATGGGCAATCATGATGCTTACTATCAGGCACCTGATTTACTTGTCTTGTCACCGTCATAAAAAAATAATCAACAATGGCTAATTCTTCTGTAAAAAAATGTTTCCATTATTATGATTTAGGTACCTACCATGGATAGTCACTATCTTAAAAAGTAAGTACGTACTTACTTACCTTATAGTAACTGCTATTCTTTCCATTATTCTGTGAAGACTAAAGTAACACTACCGATTCGTAAGTCAGTTTTCATTGTAAATACTAGTTAGTGATTCTGTGTATCCAATGGGCAAAAAACCACTTATCTATTCTATTATATAAGGCATAAGAACAGATCTTGCTAAATGATAAATCGCAATAAATTCTCATAAAAGTATTTACAAGCATCAAAGCGATTTAGTTAAACAGGAAATTATACATCGTTGTTGTAGGAAGGTATTTACAGAGCATTTGAATGTTCGCGCTGACGGGCTTCCTATTGGATAATAAAACCTCGCAGGACTGTCTTGTTTCGGAGAAAAATTGAAAATTAGGAAATTAAACTGTACGGTGACTGGTGACATGGTACATGAAAGGTGCGGAAACGACGCTCGTAGACGCTTCTTTGCCAAATAATGGCGTGCGGGTGACACTTCGGCTCTAGTCTCCGCCACTCCATTAGTGAGCAATCTCATTAATTTCTTGGATATTAATTTCTTACCAAGAATTATTAGTAGGTACTAAGGTAAGCGTCAAAGGAGGTTTGTTTTCTTTACAGCGATTTATTATTCACCGCATTATCGTATATCGACTGATAAGGAACTATCCTACTCAAACACATTATAAATATCTAGGTGCTAATTGCTGTGGTGTATTGCATGAGAATTATGTTTATTAATAATAATATTTTGTGTTGATCGAGATAGTCTCAGGACGAGTGGGTGGCCCCCCGGCCCGGTCGGGCGAGGTGGAGATCACTCGCCCATGCTTTAATTGCTTTTCACTTAGCAACCGCCGCTCATGAACAGAGAACGTTCGCAAAAATGAAGAAAAAATCATTACATCAACATCTTTCAGAGATTGGCCAGATTTAGGACGTTCAGAAAGACAGCCACCTCCTTATATAACGCTTTCCTCTTTCTTGTTTTTCCAGCGCGCCTCATTTCCGGAAGGGGGTCGCGGGGAGACGCGGCGCGGGCGCGGGTGGCGAGGGGCCTAAGTAATTTCGCTTAAGAACTCTAAACGTAATTAGTGTAGGGCGTGCAAAGGGAAGGGCTTGAAAGTTGGAGAGGGTTGCCTCGCCGCCTCCGCGCGCCGCCTGAATATTTGATTGCGCTCGTCTCGCGATAATATTTGCCGGAGGAGCTTTCCGTAAACACGGACACTTTTCCCCACCGAGCTCCGTACTTATATTTTCTTCATTCCGCTTTCAAAGCTGTCGCGCGCTTTTAATTGGGACCGGTGTTATTTATAAGTAGACTTGTGATAGAATTAAAATGGCGCGCTACGTCGCTTCCGAATACTTATGCTTACGCAGAAAATGTTTTAATACAAAGTTTTTGACGAGTTATTTCCTTTCAAGAAAATCTTCTTTATAGGACTTCAAACAAATTCTGGGCGTCGCGTCGTCTTTGTGCTCATATAACATAAATAGGTATTAAATAGGCTTACCCATATTTTATTATTTACTCGGGTTTGATAGATACTTAAAACATAGGTGGGCGAGTTGGCATTGGGTAGATACTAAGTGATTTTACTTTGATTTTAATTCCCTTGCTTTGATACACTTTTTTTTTGGAAATAGGGAGATAAAAGAAAATCACAGTAAGGGCCCTTGGAAGATACTATTTTTAGGAGATCTACTTCCAAATATCATTATTAGCAATTTTCTATTTTAAACATAATATAATATAATATATAACATAATATAACATGCTTCAGTATAAGGAGTAAGTAATTATTATACTTTAATATTATTTTTGGTAGTTAGCGAGAAGGAGAGATGAGAATTCGTTTAATTTTCGAAGCCCGAAGCGTCGGCAGTAATTTACAAATTCAAAGGGCCTGAGAAACAAGAGGGAATTAGAATTTGTAATTAGAGTGAAGCCACGCCACCGCCACGGTACTGCGGCTACTCCTACAACATTTGATTAGCAATTATGCTAATTTGACTTAGAGCAGGGTAAGATTTCTCCTAATTTATTAGTTCAATTATTATCGCGACGCCCAAGTTATAAAATACTCCATGCTATTTGAATTTAATAGCGATATGCATAAAATTAATATGATTAACGTGAATTATTGAAGATCTTCGTAAAAGATTTCAACGTGAGCTCGTGCAATGCATTGCTGCACTAACTTTTAATTTTGATTAAAACTTTAATATTATAAGTTAAGCCTGTAATATTATTCTTCAGTTAGATTGAATCTTAGAGTAGGTAGGTACATTCACCCTCCAGAATCACGAGCAACTCTCAAGATTAATCGTTTAATTATCGTCAAGTTTAATGTATCGTGAAACAATAAAAAGCGTCGCGACTATCGTATTTTGTTACGTAAACGCAAAAAACTGTAGGCAAATGCGAATGCGTACCGTGGCACCCCGGCCGCGCCGCGGTGCAATTTAATTATCAGAGCGAGCTCCCGCGCTTTACCCTTTTGTATCTTAACCCCCGGATGAAAAAATACTCACCCATAAAATAGAGGACGGGTACGAAAAAAGGAGCGTATGCAAATTCAGGATAAAATATAGCCCGTAAATGCCACCGTTTCTAAAAGAATATTAGAGACGTTTTTCAGTGGGTGGCTGGGGGTTGCTTTGTACTTTGTCTCCGCGCGCTAAGTACAGCAGGCTCGGGTGTCCGCGCGAAGGATTTCGCCTTCATTTGCGACTGTTGTTCGGCAATAAATCAACGCGCGCACTCGGGACTCACTACTACAGCTACAGATCAGCTCTCTGGGTACATTTATTTGCATACACACTCTTCTCTAGATGGGATTAGCAGTGTTACAGTAAATCTTTGGAATAACAATAATTATTTGCTGACGGGCTGACGCATATTCCAGTTAGGTGTGTGATACGACTATGCATATCGACCGTGATATTTATACGATTTCAATAAATATCGACATACCTATTTTACACTTATTAATTAACTCCCTGAAGACATAAAATTACGACTACGTAACCCAAGAATTGCGTCATTTAAAAATTCTGTAAAAGTATAATGAACTGAAAAGCATCTTTAGAAAATTATAGGTACTTCGTTTTTTAAGCTTTAATTAAATAGGGTAGAATTATTAAGTGGCTATCGGTAGATATGGGTGTGTGCCGCCCTGGCGAGGATCGAATTTTTTATTCGGTAAGTAATGAGGGGTCACCTGAAGAGGAATGAGTTAATAGGCGTTTTAATTATTGACGACAGGAGCCGAGCCGTGCGCCGTGCGTCGGGCAGCCGAGGCGAGGTGGACGGTGGCGGTGCGGAGCCACGAGCTCCGAGAAAGAGACAACATCAAATATTTAGCGCGTAATGCTGGTCGCTCTCTCGCTTGTAATTAAAGCGTTCTTTCCTTTTTTCAGTGGCCTGATACAATATTCAGCATGAGAAAGAAGCGCTCCGGTGGCGGGGTGGCGCCTCCATTGTATTCGCTAAGGAAGATAAATTAAAAAATATAATTACAAGGCGGCCGCCATAATTCTCGGCGGGCGGGTGTGGGTCGGCGGGAGACACCGCGGGAGGAGGAATAGTGGAGGAGCGGGCGCTCCCGGAGGAGGCTTCTTAAATATTTGGGGATAGCGCGTACCTACGCATTACGTAAATTAATGACACGGATTCGAGGAAGGATGGCGCCCCCGCGCGCCCGCACTCCGCGCTCGCGCCGCGTCGCCGCTGTTTGTTTTGTTTTAATGTGCTCTGTTAACGACGTTATTAGACGAGCATCACAATGCCGTCCGACTCGGACCGACCGTCCTTTGAACGCTGCGAGTGTCGCGACTCTCGACTCGCGTCTGCAGGTCCCGCGCCGCGCCTGGTCTCTAGCTCCGGCCGGACAGATTGATTGGACTAATGACTCTCTCTTATTCTTGTAATTGCTTAAATTGGAATTTACGAGACTCCTTGATTTTTCGTAATTGCGACGAAATATAATCTTGATTTATTTGTGGACTTCGCTCAACGCGTAATATTACTTTAATTTTAAAGAAAATCTGCTCGCATAATTTGTATAATGATGTACGAGTACCTACTTGATTTGAGATGAATGTATAATCATTAGTCATTTTTGTATAGAGGCTCTGGTTATTTATACCCATTTTAAATTAAACATCATAATAATATTTCGTTGTTTTACTTAGAATATTAATTCTTCGTCTTCGTTACATCACTCTTGATAGTGACACGGTATCAATGTGTTGTCACCGATCTCTACAGTGCCACCAACTTAGCTGATCTGGTGGGCATAATTGGAACTACAGCATGCCGTGATTGACAGGACATTTGATATACTTACAAACTGTCCACTGTCCTGACGCTGTTAACTGAACAGATTAGATGGAACTGTGTGTAGGTACGAGTAGGTATATCTTACTTATTACTCATCGTATGCCTAAAACTTGTTACAAAAAAGTGTAGTGATAATTAAGGGGGTGCATCTACCCGTCAAGCTGAACAACGTTCAAAAGAAATAATTGCAAAATTCGCAAAAAAAGTTCGACTGCCCATACAAATTCACCGATCAGTTGATCCATTTTGTATGTGAAGTCGATTCGAATTTCGCAATTATTTTTTTTATTATGTTTGTTTGGCGGTTATAGGTTTACTATACCTTTTTATAACACATTGTATAACTCTTGCTTTCATCAAACACCCGTTAAATGAATGTATGTGTGTGTTATTTAAATGTTATTCTTGTATTGACGTGTCCTAGTTATGGTGTACAATAAAGTGTTTATCTATCTATATCTATGTCAATAATCGCCGTTTTTTACGCCGTCACTTAGACGAATCTAGCCACTAACGCACAAACTATATTACATACTCGTAGTAGTATTATGTACCCAGTAGATTTAATAGATTTATATTTAAACACATTCACGCCTTTTTCCCGAAGGGGTAGGCAGAGGTGTACCCAGGACTCAGTCCCATAGTAGATACACCCACATTTCGCCAGTATGTTATTGGTCCCATGTAATAGGGGGCGAGTCTATTGCCATCTACCGGGCACAGTTCCAGACTCCAAGCAGTTATTGAGATAATTTCAAATGGAAAAATCCGGGGATCGAACCCGGGACCTCCTGATTAGCAGTCGAGCATGCGCCTTCTATGCCACCGAAGCATTTATATTTAAATTAATTAAACTGTTTTATTTCACCGTTGGCCGTGTGGTTTCCGGTAGGATTCCTGGCTATAATAGAGCCACCTCTTTCTCATCCCTTGGGAGCCGTGAGACCCGGCAGAATGACATATTCGGAGAGTGGGCAGCAGCGCTCTCTGGCACCAAGTATTCCAATATGGATGATAATGATGTATGAGGGATACCTATGTCCAGCAGTGGACGTCTTCCGGCTGATGGTATTGATGATTTATCTTCACCTGTTTGTTCTGTTGTTTTTGTTTGTTTGGGTCAAATATATATATAAATTATTCCTGTTTTCAATTTCATAGTTAAGGCGGTTGCTCTTTCATACAAAATGAAATTTCTCAATTGTGGAGAATGAGAGAATAATTTTCCATTCAATTATTTGTTGTTGGCTTTTAATCTGGCCTTTTTTTGCGCTAAACATGTTTGGTTAAATAATATCTCGTATTTTTTTTTCATATTTAAAAATCATTTTTAAAAATCGTTTTTAAATTTTAACATAACATACATTCACGGCTTTTTCCCGAAGGGGTAGGCAGAGGTGTACCCAGGACTCAGTCCCATACACCCACATTTCGCCAGTATGTTATTGGTCCCATGTAATAGGGGGCGAGCCTATTGCCATCTGCCGGGCACAGTTCCAGACTCATTTTAAATTTTTTTTAAGGTTTTTCATAAATAGGAAAAAACCATAAAGTTTTCTTTAAATAAATATGTTTTCGCGCAAATAAAGGTCAGGTCAAAAGCCACACCACAAACAAAATTATTCTTACTTTTCCATGTATGGGAAATTTCATTTTGTATGGAAGAGCAACTCCCTTAAACGTAAAAGTTTGTGCTAATGAAATTTTATTTACAACATTTCGTTGACATTTTGAGATACATACTTACATATTGACTATAAAGAATATTGATTTATAGTTGAAAGTGGATCACAATATTATGCACCTACTACTTAGCTGCTGCTGTGCCCCGCAGTTGCACCCGCATAGTGTTCGTTCCCGTGAGAATATCGGGATAAAAAGTACCCAAAGTGTTCCAGGGTCTAAACTGTCTACATAGGTACTGTTAAGCGGGAATCCATCGATTAGGAACACTTCTAATTTTTCATTATAATACCGATGTAGATAAGTCCCATCTCTATTGCGTAACATGGGCCCTTTGGGCAGTATCCTTGAATAGTAGTCCTTGAACCTCTTAGGAGCGTGGTATTGTTCGGAATATCAATAAATAATTATTAAAAACTGATATTTTGCGTTAATTATTAGTTCCTACCGAATTTCAGCCCAATCTGTTTAGAAGTTTTTGCATGACAAACATCAATGCATCCATCAATCCTCACAACCTTTCGCATTTATAATAATATAAGGATGTAAGTAAGTAGTCATAGTAAGATATGGCGACCGTATAAGGCGCGCATGCCTCGCTCAACAAGTGAGCACATGTGATAACAAGGCCGCGCCGCGCCGTCTGACCGCACCGAGCACCGACCACGTCCCTTACTGATTCGTCACAAATAAACATCAGGAAAACACTGGAAAATCCTTACTTTACCGTTACCTTTACTATTTGTGTCGTGTTTCATTTGTTACTGGTTATTTTGAGTAACTGAATAAATTGAGTAGGTAGGTATATGTACTTATTAGTCTCAGTCACTGTGGTGCACTTATAGAAAACAGAGAGCCTGGTTCATCTTGAGTTGTTTTATAATAATTGACTTGTTTCATGCCAAATATTTATTCAATTCAATTCAATTCTTATTTTGTAGCTCGACAAAAAGAGTAAAAAGTCTTAATTCAATTGTTTTTACTTTTTATAAATCAATTAAAAATACAGTGGCGCCTTTATTTTATATACTGAGTTGGAAGATGGATGTCTGTCGATGCTATAGCGATCGATGTGACAACAATTACTCAGGGCTAATACTAATAACACGTTAAAAATGTTCTAAAGTAACCAACTTTTGTATAACCTTTTCGTATATAAGGAGATTATGTTATGTTATTATTTTCTACTCTTTTCTGTCAAGCTATAGGTATATTTGAGACTTGACACACCGATGTGGCCTTACAAATCTAATCAAAAATGTGTGGGCCGTGACACTACATGACTAGTGCACTAAATCTGACAAAGTTAAGACCTTATCTCAGGATCATATTTAACATCTAATCTCAGGATCATATTTGTAACAAAAGGGTGTAGTAATACTTGAGGGGATGTATCTACTCGTCAACCTAAACTACTTGCAAAAGAAGGAATTGTGAAATTCTTAAAAAAAAATCTAGTTTCCATAAGATTTTGCCGATCTAAAATATTTCGCATCTCTTTCTTTTGGAAGTTGATGAAGACAGTCTTGATAGGTAGATTGACTTCCTTAAGTATTACTACTTTTTTGTTACACCTTGTATATATCTCTCAGTCTTTAGATGTTTGATGGATCTCCGCGCGCGCCTCGACTACATACCGCCTTGCCAAATGCACCGATACTATGCCAAAGTCTGCTTACCCGAGCGAAGCATTCCTAGCAAACAACGTGAAAAACATCACGCACTAGGCATTCAGAGCGTGCGTGGAGATTTTTCTTTAGGTAATTTAAGATCTGAGTCAACACTTTAACGTATTCCAATATGTGATTGAATATCACGGCATATCGCACAGAATAGCAAACCAAAACTCATTCGAGAACGTTGTACTCGTGCTTAACATTATACCGTCTCGTAAATATTCGACAAACGGCTCGGTTCGAAGGACCCTCAAAAGAAAACTTATTAATTTTCGTCATTATGAATTCCGCGAACGAAACTCGAACGTCTAATTTCAACCCTAACTTATCAAGACGCGAATAAAAAAGTTCACCCCCATCTCCCCCCAACTCACCCCCTTGTTTAAAACGCCGGCGAAAAAAGAAGCACATAAAAATGCATGAGGCCTTCCTCGTTATAAGGAAAGGGTAGCGACCCCCTCCTCCCTTTGAGGAGGTAGCTGTAAAAATCGTCTCTAATTTAAATTTGGGAAGTTTCGCGAGCCGAGCGCGGGCCAACGTTGATGTCTTGATAAATGCGAGTGAATTCCACTAATTCCGCATCTTCAGCTCCGAGAACTTTTAATTGGGAGAGCATAAATCCCGCGCCGAGTAATGGACGACACATTAATTTCATCTGTTGACTAAAAGCTTGCTCCAGAGGGTACATTTAGATAGCGATCGCTCATTGTTTCCACCAACTTATCTCTAATGAACGTTTTACTCAATTTTATTCTCAGCTCACGTGTGAAAGCGTTACATTACTTTTTTAAATAACACAATTGTTTTACTATATTATAGGTAGGTATATTCTTTATTTTATCTGTGACTAGCTATGCCCCGCGATTTTACACACTGAAACGTGCCCGATGTGTTATTCCAGGATCTAATCTAAGCTATCTTCAATCCCAGTGAATTTTACCCTAATCGGTTTAGTAGTTTTAGCGTGAAGACGTAGCAAATACACACATACCGACCAACTGTCGCATTTATAATATAAATAGTAAAGTAGGTTTCATTTAGTAGGATTTACATTAAGAGCGTACATGGTCTTCTAGGAATTTGACACAATCCTATGAAAAATTTACCAAATCGATGTTTTGTATTCCCCTGTTTCCGCCGAATATAATAAACCCATTCTATACATTTATATCTTTATATTTTTATAGTGAAGTAGCCTATGTCCCTGTCATTTTCATTTTTCTTATAAACCCTTGGTTTTTTCATAGTGAACTTACAAAAATCCCAGTTTTACTCGCGTGACTGAACGTTCACTACAAAAAAATGTGGAGTTTATAAACAAAAATAAAATGATAGGGACACATACTTCATCTTTTTTTAAAGATATTTTTATCAGGATATAAATATTTAATATTAAATAGGTTTACTGTTTACTTGTTTAGGTAAAAGGCTTCGTAGCGCGTGCTACGTTTGCTACGAAGGTAGTGCTACGAGTCTACGACGTAGCGTTCTTAGACGGATAATATATATTTACATACTGACTCTGACATAAATTCCTTCTATAAAACGAATTATGTCTTTGTTTCTATCTATATGTAGGTAGAGGTAAAAAATATTAGAAGCATGAGTCAAATACCGATATGAAAAAAAAATCTTCCGTGTAATGTTCCTAAGACAATTCAACAAGGATATTAAAATTTCCTTATAACGAAACGTTCCACTCGAAGTAATTAAAACAGAAAGCAAAGTTTGTTTTGGCAAACAATTAAATGAATACGCGTATCGCGTTTTCTTCTTCCTCATTAAATCTGGACAAAGCGACCGCCAAACTTCGACGGCTGTAATGTTATTCATTTGTGAAAGTCAAAGGTTGTGTTTGCAAAAAAATATATAAGTCGCCTGAGAGCGGACGGTGGCATTTTTTCCATTCGGCGCGTTCCATTAGCGTGCCTTTGTTTGGCGGGAGCGCGCAAATTAATTTAGCTCTCCCGCCATTTCCTCGCCCCGCGTCCCACTCCCCTGCCTCAACCCCGCCTCGCCCTTTTTGTCTACGCCTTGCTCTCTACGTATCGTTTTCTTCTTTATGGCTCATTAGGCAGCATTGTCACCATTGTTTTTTTTCGCCTAACCCACAAGATCCAATTATTATGATCAGCAAATCTGGCGATCGATAACTGTTCTGTTACTACGCTACTATGGCATGTTGTCTTTTGGCTAACATCGAGAGCTAATCATGGCTTATAAATAAAATACATAATATTATGATGTATACTATGTAATATACTAATAAATAGGTAATATAATATTTATATAAAAAGAGATATTTAGATTTTTTTTTTGTCTATAGTTTATACAACGTTAATAAAATACTTTTACGTAGTCAACATAAAATTATTGTACATAATATATTATCTGTTTTAAGAAGTAGTTATTAAAAAGTATATGTTAAGACTTATAGTTGTTGTTTATTCAGTGAAAACCGCAATTTCAATAAAAATCTATATTGTAATAAAAATAAAACTCACCAAGTCTGCGCGGGCGCTGAGTAAAAACGCGTGCTCGCTGTCACAAAAAACCGTCAACTGATTCAACTCAACTGGCGGCCGTGACCCACAGTTTTTAACCCTCATACTGACTGCTGCTTAATCTGTCTACATATTCATACTAACTGGTGTATGTTCTGTGACGACGCGTGCCCTCACCGGCTCCCCACGGGCATAATCAACCCTTGCGTATTCATAAAGCGATGCTTCATATGTCGGCTCATTCAAATCTATGGGAGATATTAAAGTATCAAGCTTGTCTCGCGGATTTTTATCGATTTCAATTCCGTGGAGCAGTTTTAATATGCTGTTAGGGTCTAGAAGAAATGCGCTCATTTATTATTTACTTGTATGCATAGAATTGTGTGTTAGGTCTATTTTTTATTAGTTTCAGAGAAATAATAATTAAAATAATGTAAAAAGCTCTGTAAAGAAGAGAGATAGGTATGTTTAGTTACTCTGAAATATGAAATAAGTAATTGTCAGTTGAGGAGAATTAATTAGTATAAGGTAATATAAAACGGTAGAGCTTCTTTGAGTCCATCTTGAGAGTTCGTGTAAAAGCTTTTTGTTCCCCGCTAATTAAATTCTTATTAATTTTACAGTGGAAGCTTTCTTTATAAGACAAAGTAAAGTTCTCTTTTTATCTGAAGCTGAGACTCCGTGGACTGAAAATTTATAATTAATTACTTCGAAGACACATTTTAAATTCTTAATTAAGCAATCCGTACTTTCTCCCGCCTATAAATTAGATCGAGCCGTTTCCATAGAGACTACTCATCCTTTAAAGCGGCCCGAAGGGGGGTAAAGGGGGGACTTTACAAAAAATATAACTTAGGGTGAGTAAAAAACCGTGGGGTGACTCAACCGGCCGCTGCACCCCACGACGAGAAATCTACGATCAATATTAACTCTTTTTTTGAACGGTGAAACGCTGAATTTTTAAGTCGTTTTTAGTATTCACCGTAACGAGAAGTAATGCCGCGATGTGTGTGTACAATGTATTGGACACGCACAGCTCGCGGATATGACGCCCGATGTAATATTTGCACTGAACATTCTCAATAAATCACTACTCGCTACCCACTACCCAGTGATGATTGTGATTCCAGTCATGTGTGCATTTGTCAAGGTCAGGCGACATATGTGACTGACGTTGCTAACCCTGATTTTTGGACTTTTCTATATTTTATATTAAACCGTTTTTTTTTTAAGTTTTTTGCCTAAATTTTTTGTAAATAATTAATTATGCTTTTAAATTTTTTTCATGCGTTTATAATTTGTATCGGTTATGATTATTCTTAGAAAAGGTCAGATTATTATCGTTAACGTAACAAATTTTTGTTACATGTTCAATTACGGCTAAAGGTGACTATAGTTTTTCTTAATATCAAGTAAAAAACTAACATGCATACGTAAGTGTGTTAATAAAAAGAGCCCGGTGTTTGAACGCGTGTTCAAAAAACATTCATTAGAAAAAGCTATTTATGACAGCGACCATTATCGTCCAATAAATCAGCTGCCCGCTCTTCTGTTTTTCGATAATGATTCTATTATTATGGAAAAGCGTTATGTAACTGTAACATTTTTTTCTCCTCGTTTGAGAGTGTAGAGACAGCTTTTATCGAAGAGTTCTTGATTTTATGATTAATAAAATTTGGAAAGACCTAACCAACATGCGCACATATATAGATGTGTACCATGATAGATGGATAGCTATCATGACTTTCGCATTTATATACCTTATTCGCATTTATTACCGTACCTGTACCCGTCTTCGTTCCCGTAGGAATATCGGGATGAAAAAACCTTATGTGTTATTCCAGGATCTAAACTACCTACATACACAAATTTCAGCTTAATCGGTTCAGTAGTTTTTGCGTGAAAGAGTAACAATCATCCATCCTTCTTCACAAACTTCCGCATATATAATATTAGTAGGATGGTAGGGATAAATGGGTTGCTTCGGTGGCGCATTGATCGCAAGTGACTGGCAGCCGGGTTCAATCCCCAGGTCAGGCTAGGTATTTTCTCAATGACGCAGCGGCTGTACAAGTCACAAGCTGACACAGTCTGGTATACCGGGTACACTTAGAACTTTACCCGGTAGATAGCTAATATGCTAATAACCTAAAAACATATCTGGTTAGGTGTGGATGAACCTACTGTAGGACTGGAAAAAAGGCGTGATGTTATGTTATTATGTGTTTTTTTAATATGTTGGACTAAACAGGCATTTGACCGTTATGTTATGTAAGTGGGTTGTTAAAGAATATTCATGGGTTATGATTTAAAATACGACCACTAAAATACAAGCAGCAGTCGAGGAGCACAATACATACGAGTGGGGATTGTCCTATTATTCTATCAATGAGAAAAAAAAGAAGCTTAAATGAATAGAGATATAAGAATAGTTTAAAGAAAGTTGGTCTCCATGCTATCGCGCCGGGCGTAAGTTTTTATGCGTGTCGGTCGAGCCGGCGCCCACTGTACGGGTTACAAATTGTGGGGTGAAAGGGGTAGTTTTTTCTAATCGACTTTCCTAACAGTAATAAACGATATTTATCTTTCTTAATTATAGTTTCATTCCACTATTTGGTAGCTCGGTGCGTGTTTTTGCTTCAACTGTTTGTGTTATTATCGAATTATGTATGTTTGTCGTTAATGCTAAATTTGTCCATATTATAGCTTAGAGCGTTCTTAACATGCTTCAACTCGATTCTACTCAATTTTATAGGTCCGTTTTTATATTTTTCTTGTGTGGATGATAATTATCAGAGTTTTGAACGTCATTTGAAACAATTTGTATTATTAGGTATACGTTAAAATTATTAGGCGCATAAATTATTTTGAGTTATACCACTTATGACTTACCTATGCGACTCTACCACGTAAATATAAAGTATTTCAGGGTTAATATTGGAACTTCTAATCTAGAAAGCTAATATGAACGGATAAAAATTGCTCTAAAAATAAAAGCTAAATAGGTTAGTAATCTAAACCTAGTTACTGTAACTATTTAACAAGAAATTCAATTTTATAAAATTTAATGTCCTTAATCTCTGATACAAATAAAAATATTAAAAGCCGGCTGCTTATTATAAATTTTAAAATGAGAAACGAGGCCAGTGATCCCTTGAAGCGCATGCGTAATTCAAACCCTTTTTTACCCTTTCGTTACCCTGAGTGTTTTTTGTAAGCGTTTTTGGAAAGGGTTGCATGTATGGGGTACCTGCCACGCGACTTGATGCGGTAGGGTTGAGTTTTTTTCTATGAACGAACGCTAGGGTTTTTTACTGATGCTGTTTTTTCTCTATGAATCGAGTACGAGAACAATAAAAAGTGCAATGACCTCCCGAGATCAGCTGATGCCTCATAATAGTGCACTTGTGATCATGCGTTATTGATTTTTACCGTCGTTCAAGGTCGCTTTTATTTGGCAATTTGTATTTCAAGAAAAGTTTGTATTTTAAACTGAGCTTTTATTTTTGACATGTGCTAATGTGCCTTTTAGCAAAAAACTGACTTATTCCTTAACGGTACAAATATTACAGCAGATGAAAAGGTTGTCTCCACTTAAGAGTAGGTATACCTTCACACATGCCATTTTTATCACCCTTTTCATTTATTTTTTTATAGAAACAGTTAACATTTGCAGCGAATGGTCTCATTTTTCATGGTATTCGGTAGTCTATAGTCAGCAGCCGTTCATTTTTTGGCAATTGGAGTAAAAAACCAAACCGGTGCATTTTTATCGATACTTACCTACTGCCTCTACCTATATTCCACTAACCCACATAGATCAAGGTGTTAAAGTGATCAGGTTCCATACCCGTTACGTTGTGCACATTTTATTTATCAAGCCTTTTGTGAAACTCTTTGTTGATCAAAAAAACATACCCCGTTGTTACTTGACGCTTCCTTTTTGTAATAGTCATGGTAGCTCAAACAACGTTATGGGTTTATAATGAATGTAGAGAGATAATTTATGATATAATTTTTAGAACACTTGGATTTTCTATACTAGAATATAGTTTTGTGGAACTTTTAGTTTATATTTTTTCTAGAATATAAACTATAAGCTATAGTTTATTATACCTACATTTATTCTTATAGGTATAATCTACCTACACTGTCTAGTAAGTAGATAGTTTATGAATTTCCTTTATTTTTTATAGTAAAGGCACTTATAGACTTTTTCTTTGGCATTCATAATATTTACCCTGTTATCATTGTTATTTATTCGCAGATACATTTTGCGCCACGAACGAAATTGACAGGTACCTACTTGTAGGTACCTATTAGTAGTAGGTAGGTATTTGTTTGTGGAATAAATTCATTAAGATCCAAAAACTTGAGTATACTTTTCTAATCATAATTTAGCCTCACAGCGATAATACGGAGCGACACTACCTGATTAAAAGTTAATGGCTTCCATCCCATTGTACAAGCAACCCAACAGACCACTTTTGCGATTTTAAAATTAGTGGCAGCTGTTGTACCGCCCCACGCTGCCTTGAGCCTTGTACTTTTTACCGAGAATCGAAAAAACCTGGCACTTTTTCTCCATGGACCAGGGAGCCACGGATCCTGTTTCGCAAAGATAGAATTTCATCAATAGCCAAGAAGTTTCTAAGAGTTCTTTTTAATTATATCTCTAGGTATGCGCAAACAGGTCACGGCTCGAATGACTCTCCAATATTGTTCAAATATTTTATTGGAATTTTCGAGAAATACCTTCGCTGCCTAAAGACGAAATATGAGTACTCGATTGTCATTAATTATATCGATTGGAGTTTGTTTAATTAATTTAAAAAACTTAATTTTAATTAATTTCAAAGACAAATAGGTTACACCTATAGCATAACGCGTATTTAAAATAATCAAAACAATTTCTTTTTAATTTTAGGAAAGCGAATAAATTTTATTATACTGTATATACAGTGATATTTTAAAAGCTGTTATTTTAGTAGTCATCAGTCATCATATGGAATAAATTTTATTATGGAACTAACTTCGTAATCTCAAAGAACAAATGCAACTCTAAATGTTATTGTTAAAAGAGCCTATAAACTGTTAAATAGCAGATTTTTTTCGATTTTAGAATAGACTCCATAGTGAAAGTTCCAAATTAGAACTTCTATGATCCTTTATGTCGATGCTAAATGATTATCAGTAACCATGTTTACTGTATACGCATATTTATGTTGCCAAAATATTTTTTTCTATTATAGAGGAACATGAAGAAGGCACATAACAAACGGATTAAATAAATAGTACAAACAAGTCGGCTACTGTGTGACCACAACACTGGTGCAATGGTTACAAACAAACTCTCTTTGTTAAAATCCCTCTGTAACATCTCCTTCATTCTAAAGTATTCAATATCAGCGACAATTAAGTATTGTTATGTAGAATAAATGCGGCAACATTGCATGGTAGTGATACTCGAAGGATTAGAGGATTATGCCTTCGCAGCAAACAAGTTCGCGTGAATTTCCTTTCTTAACTCCTTTCTGGGATTACTTTGTCGGCAAACCGCTTTCACTGTTTAGTTTTTACGCTTTAAAAATGGACCCCACATTCTTGTTGATATTTTTGCATCTAAAACTGATCAAAAATGACTTGCATCATACAAAAATACCTCTATAATGATATAGTCGCGAATATTCTCGGCACCCACGGGAACAGAATCGCGACAAGTTCCATAGCATACGGGTTATTAATGACATTGTGCAGCTTCATTCCTTTGTGCCGAGAGGTAAATACGTCAAAAATGTTAAAGGAAGCTTTAATTGCGTTGAATAGAATGAAAAAGGGAACATTTGGCGTAAAAATCAATAATCAAAGTGGCTCTCTACAATGGGCAGCGGTTACACGAATTCTCTATCAAAATATAATCCTGCGTGACGCAGCGTGGGTGGATTTTTTATTACATTATTCCAATTTGAAGTGGTGGGACAAATCATGACATCATTCATTCAAAATATACCTATTTATTTCTTAGATTTTTGCGATTGTTACTCATTGAATCAAACCGCGCATTGTTCGCGGATTTTATTGCGTATATAGTTAATATTTATTCCTGACTTTTCAAACACTAGTCTTCCTGTGACCACGAACACTGCAAAATGTTTTAAATGTCATAAAAATAGACGCGATAAAATCCTTTTTAAGGGTGTTCTATTCAATAGGTACCTACTAAGTAATTGTTATTATCGGTCAGCATCAAAAGTCAATGAACACATTCAGTTTTTAAAAAAAGTTGAACTCCATATTACAAATGACACCATATTATATATTAATGGAGTGATCAGTTAATTTTGAACATAAAAATTCAAATTTCACGTCGTCATGTCGCGAAGTACGCATATACACTGATGGGTCCAAAATGACGAATGGCTCAGGAGCAGGCGTATACTCCTCCGATCTCAACATAAACATATACATTCCATTAGGTGCATATAGCTCCATCTTCCAATGTGAATGTGTGGCATTAACCGAGGCTGCAAGAGCCGTGCACATACGGAAGTTGAAAAATTTTGTCGTTAAATCTGATGTCTCTATCAAATAGACACACCACTACCAAACAAACATTGAATGCCCTACAAGAAATATCTTCGACTAATCGAATTATTTTTCAGTGGATAAAACCCTTCTCACAGTATCGTACGTGGATGCGCCAGAGATCCATTGAGCTACATAATAAAAAAATGGGTATACAAACAATAGACTGCAGAAAACCAAAATCGCCTTTACCCGCTTTAAACACGCTGCTTACAAAGCGTCTGTCAAGATTAAACCGAAAGAACCTTAAAATAATGATAGGGACTACAACAGGTCACTGTCCCTTGAACAAACACTTATTTACTAATCATAAATATCACACACACCACAACATTATGTATTTCTATTTTTTATAAACGCCACAGACAGCCCTCTATGCAGAGGCTGTTTCATGGCGGAAGAAACGGTTGCCCACGTAGTCCTGGAATGCGAAGCAGTAGCCCTTCAATGTGAACAAATATTCAAAGGTCACTCCGCGAAGCCTGTGAAGTTCCCAGGAAGCTTCTGAGCCAGGACTTCACATACAACGGACCAGATATGAGTCTAAGTGCGGAAAAGATGTGAACTCCTTTACATTAGTTTACAGCTCCGATCAGCCATCAGTTCTACGTACTTTGTGCCCTTAGGTTGATCATAAGGTTGATATAATTTACTACTTACGAGTATACTACGTAATAACATAGATTTTACCAACAGTTCGACTCATTTTCCTTGTAGACTTACAGATAAAGGTTTTAAAAATTGATTCAAACACTTACTATTTCAATTCATATTCATAATAATGTATATATATATAGTTAATAGAGCGAGAAAATGGTAAGTCACCTACATCGTCGTAAAAAACAATATTCTAAGATTCGGCGCACACGTGTGCTGTGTCGATTTAGCCTATGATTCTATGATCACAATGCATGTCTAATGCATTCACGTGTTTGCTTAACCCAACACAGCTTTGAGGATCGAGTCCTTTTCAAACTATTCTTACAAAATAATTCTAAAGTATCAAATGATTTATGTTTTTAATGTGGTATAAGTAAGTGGGAAAATTTATAAAGTGTAAGACCACAATGAACTAAGCTAGCATTAAAGTTTTTAGCTTTTACTAGGTTTAATTTTTTCTCATATTTTCTTTTATAATTGTATTGGTATGTGATAGGGAAGAATAAGAAGATATTTCTATAGAGTCCTAATAATATTATAAATTGGAAAGCTTGCTTATGTGTGTTTGTTACCTATTAAAGGCAAATCAACTGAATCGGTCAGGCAGAAATAGTTAGGTACCTAGTTTAATCTCGGTTCCCTGTTCATTCGCTTAATATTTTTAGTCATAATTTTTCAAATCATCACCTAATATTAGGTATAACTAATAATAACTTTTCATAATTTACATAGTAATACCATTTAACGCCTAAAAAGTCTTAGAATATTAGAAGCCATGTTATTTTACGCCATATTCTTCACAATTCCTACCTATACTTATTGCTAAAAACTTATGCTATAATAATATTATATCCGGATATTCTCTTTGACATAATAATAATCTTTAACATATATTTCAAGTCGTCCAACCTAATTCGGAATTTTCGTTACTCATAAATATCACACACACCACAACATTATGTATTACTATTTTTTACAATTAGCATTTGGCTGACATAAATCCCATTGCCATTTCAGAATGAGATGTACATCATTCAATTATTTTATTGGGCACTGTATAAGAAACAACAATTGGAACAAGAATATAAAGTAAAACAATTAATTATGACCAAGAATAACTAATCATTTACCTAAATGTGGACCACGTTACTAGTGTAATTAAAAAATTCGCTGGACAAAACCTTTCAAGTCAGTATTGTGAAAGTGATAGTGAAATGTAGTATTATGGAGTCAATAGCGTAATGAGAACAAACACATGAACATAGTGCTTCGCCTTAATTCATAGAGACAGTAAGAGTTACGTGTTAATGGACACATTCTTAGTTTTAAATGTCTACATGGCAGTTTAAGTTTACTCTTTAGCGTTTTTTAGGCCAGATCATAATGTAATGATAAATCTTTATAAGTATAATATGACATACACAAAAAAAAAAAAAAATCAGGACATACAACATTATTACTTTTTACATTTTTATTAGAACATTTATGACAACCAGCAACAATAGGAATTTAAACCCTTGTACTCAATAATATTATAACAATTAAATTTATAAAATAAATTAATAATTATAATACTATGGACCAACTTCTACACACGGTCATCTGGTCCCAAACTGGGCGAGAAGCCTGTACTATGGTAACCAGAAGACTGATATACATACTTATATATAAGCTTATAACACCCAAACACAGATCAAAAAGAAATGTTCATGCACACAAATGTTTGACCTGGCCGGGGATCGAACCCAGGGCATGCGGCACAGAAAGCAGAGTTACTACCACCCGAGCCAACGAGGCTGTCAAATTCATATGGTACAAAATATACCAAATATGGCTTACCTTAAGAATGTCGCGTTGCGTTGGTCCAATAAAATGCGGGCAAAAACAAACCGCAGATGATTATCCCGATACACCCATAGCCATATTCCATATCCTTTCCCAATTCCTCTTCCGGTGACGGTTTTTGTAAAAGATACATAGATACCTATATATTGATGTACATATGTATATCGTAATAATATTATTAAGTAAGAATGCAAAAACAGTAAGTTTGCACTGCAAGTTTTAATAAACTTGATTATCAAAATGACAATTCACAGCCAGTCTAAAGACAAAAAGATAAAGAGTCTACAGAAATATATCAAGGTTTTCCCGTTGTTAAATTACAGTATTGAACGCTTAAATTAACTTACAAATATAGTGACAATGTAGCATAGGTATCTACGCAGCCATTATGTTCAAATTAGGTACACAAGAGTTGAAGAAACAAAGTCCACAACACCTGTTACTGCGGCGGACGCAATCAATAGAAGTCTTCGCTACCGCTACATAACACAAAAACAAATGAATGCTAACTCTAAAGAAAAATAACAAAGACGAAAGTGTTCCAAGCAGCAGATTATGAGCACGTTCAGTTATTAATTTATACGTAGCATCGAAGTAAAAAACTCAACCCTCACTTAGCATAGTAAAAAAAAGTAGCGCGCGTCGCGTAAAAGGGAAAGGGTGTCTCGGTCGGCTCGCGTGCTGCATTCTGTTTTTTAACCGTATTCTGTGGTTTGTTTTTTCGGGCGATGCGTTTCTGTTTTTTAACAACACAATACCTCCGTTAAGAATTGTTTTTTAAGAGCGTCATGTTGAGGTGAGCCGCGAGACGCGACGCGCGGTGTGCTGCGCTCGAGGCGCGATCTCTGCTGTTTTTGTGGTGTCTTATTTTTAAATCTCGACGCTCGGGTAAATTGGAGATCGGAAACTTTTCACTGTTTAGTTACGGTTTAGTAAAGGGGAAGAGCGTCGTTTTTTATGTATAATTTGTATTTATATCTTGAAAGAGGGTAAAGCACGAGCTGTTGAGACATATGGTTCGTTAGACAAACTCGCTGATGGCTTTCACGAGGGGCAGGTGGTATATACCTACTTCATCTTGAGGAAACAACGGTATGCATCTGTCAACCCTAGCTTCACTCTGCATACCAACTGCAACTGCTCACCGAACAGCCAAGTGTAATATGTAAATATGTACGTGACCTTACTATGTTTCTTCCTTTCTAACCTATAGGTTTAAGAATAACAATACTGTAAGCAGTTAAGCTATGCATAATACCTATATAAGTATTTGTATATCTATATCTATAGAATATGTAATACAACTGGACACCAAACTAAATCTAGCTGTAATAATATCAACTAGGTACCTTTTAAGTTTATGATTATGCACCTAATCACTACGAATCAAACTACTTATCCATATAATTTATTGATCCTTAAAAAATCACAACTCAAGTGAACTCTTCTCAAGATTTTTGGGTCAATATATCTAATTCATTCATCGCGGGGTATTATATTATATTGCTCGTACGTACCTAATTTCCGAACACTTACTTTACAATAAATTAATAAAAAATAAAAAAAACCACTAGAGAAATTACACCGTGCCTTCATAGTGTTGTGTATTGTATATAAACCAAGGTAAGACATTAATTACAAAAGTTTTATAGATCGGCATCGAACAACAACGATGTCATTAAAGACAACATCAATAATGTCCGGGTATTTGTAAGTGCGCTATAAAAAATGAGTCATGAAAATGCCATTAAATATTAAAAGTGGAGAAACAGAGAGCTTAACAAGAAATAAAACATCGTTATAGGAGGCTAGGAGACGGCGAAAGTCGCCCCCGGCCGGGCTATCGGCGCGCCTCAGTTAATGCCTACTTATACCTTATTATATAGCGGAGTTTGCGTTGAGGAACAAAATTAATTGGTTAAAACTCCTCTCAGTATCCAGGGCGGGCCCCCGTCTCCCTCTTAATTCCCTCGCCCCCCGCGAGCCGCCACCTCGCCCCTCGCCCCTCGCCCGCCAGCTCCTTTGAACGCAACCTACGTAGAGAAAAAACAGAAAAGTATAAAGTTGACTCTCCAAGTGTTGCAGCTTAATTAATGTAGCTTTTTTTCTTTATTTTATTTAGGCCGCTATATTTTATCCTTTTATAGATAAGTATATTTGCATAATAACGCTTTAAAAACACAATTTTAATGTTACAGTAACATGCCAGTTTCTTGAGTACAATGTTCTACAAGCATTTGTAAATTACAGTTATTCTATTATTCCAGTGTTGTATTCTAAGTCGTAAACAAAATAAATAAGAATATGTTCAAACATAAATTATTATTAACATAAACTAAATACACTTATTATAATAATGTTGTAAAAGCATCTTATTATAACTAACACGCAACGGTATTTTGTTGATAATTTTTTACATGTTACTTATTCATTTACTTTAATTAAAACGGTACAAGCCAAATTACATTGATTAAAGATGAAGAGTAACAATTATTATAGAGTTAGAAATATACATAAAATGAGAATAAAATAAAGATGAAATTAAATGAATGAGATTAAAGATCACCCATCTAGTATGTTCAGACTAGATAGAAATTTATGGGGAAGGCCTACGTTTAGCAGTGGGACGTCATTTGGCTGACTTGATGATGATGAAAGATAATCATGAAATTATAATGTACTACATCATTATGTACATTATGTATAGAAATTTATGGGGAAGGCCTACAGTACAGTAAGTACAGTAAGTACAGTAAATACAGTAAGTACACTAAGTACAGTAAGAAATATGTTATGGATATTTTTTTAGCAGTTTGCAGTCACAATTTTTATATTTTATTATTAGTACAATTAACATAATCAAAATATATAAAATATATGGGTGATGTTCTTAGTTTATATACACTTTTGATTTAATCCAAACTGCGTTTCGGTTATAGACTTAACAAGCCTAAAAATAAATACCAAGCAAATAAATATTAAAAATAATACAATAAAAAAACAAAATATAGTCGCAAGTTTCAGAGTTACAACGCTTGGCATGTGCCTCCGTAACGAAGGGCGAAAGCAAAGGGTAGGTCGGGCGGCGCGCGGGAGGTGCGAGGGGAGCGGGGGTTCGTTGCCACTTCTCCAAATAAATTATAATTCGCCCGCTCTCTTCTCAGAGCAAAGCCTCCGTGACTACTGTTTCAAAAGACGCATATTACCTTGCTATTAATTTTGATTTGTATACCTTATTGAGTCCTAATTTTTTAAACAATATTATTATAACGATACTTGGCACTCACCACCTATTAAGAGTTACCGTGTTTTGATTGATACGTACTACATATTACGATACGATTATGTCGTTTTTTTTTTTTTTTTAATTTAATCAGTTGCCTGATTGTAAGCATCATGATGCCCATATCAGACACAGTGCCACCCAGTGTTTTAAAATTCTAACATTGACCTTCAGACCGGAACACAGCAATGTTTGCACATTATTGCTTGGTGGATGAATAACTGGCAAAGGTGTGGTACTTCCCCAGGCGGCCCCCTGCAAAAGAGGCCTAACACTCCAAAACACATACACACACATACAGTTAGGTATACCTAAGTTGAGATAGGCCACTTTCTACTGTTTTAATTTTAGCTATTGTATGTTCATTCAAGTTGTGGTGTAGGTTATGTGAATACTGAAAGTGAAAAGTGTATACTGAATATTATTGATGTAATCGTGATATTGTTCACTTACTCGTATGTACTACTTATGTACTACCTACCTTTCCACAAAGGTACTCTAAATAGGTTATAATGTAGCGTACTCTACTCATTACTCATAAATTTAGCAATTCTATGATTTTACACTCTAAACACCGGCCAGTATCAAGTTATATGACAATACCATGCTTACCTAAGTTAATCTTACACCCTTTAGTTTGTAAAGGTATAGTATACGAGTCACGTGTACATCAGGTAAGTACAGATTTCATGAGTATATTGTTTGTGACATTGCATGCAAGTGTAACAATGCAAATCAATACTTGATATATCCGTAGAAGCAAAATTAAGTTTGCTTTGTAGTCATTGCTACGGGTCCTGTCGGTAAGGTCGAGACAAATAATAAGGGTTATGGGCATGCATGCACTACCTAAACGTCCAGGCAATGCAGCGTACGTGGAGAGGTCACTTGACTCGACACTTGACTGAAATTTTAGTTGTTTACGTTTTTACCTCATATGAAACGGTCTTACTGAGCTTGACCTATTCGTTGATGTTTATATGTTTGGATCAGATTCAGTAACCCCTATTCTGTTGACAGATTGTTACAATATAATGTGGTGCACGCCTTTAGTGTAGACGACAATACTAGAGGCAAGGATAATGTGGAAGTATGTAGAGGGACAAACACATTCCGAAATCGTGATCAAGGGATACAACAATAAAACATCAGAGGTCCTTTAGCTCAGTAGATATAAAACCTGTGCAGTGACCAGGCATTCTCACTGGTTAACTGTAAACTTAATAAACATATGATGATCATGGGGCTAGTCCGGGAAGCCGAGTGCAGATTCTGCCATGAAGAAGAGAGATATACAATCCCTCTGTGAATCTGGGACGAGAAATAATTCGCTCCTATGAGATGAAACACATCACTCCTATGAAAATCTGGATATTTCTAGATTCTGAGGGCTATAATCTATATGGACTGTCACAATAAATCAGCAATGGTCGGAGCGGTTTCAGGTCCATATGGATGATATAAATAATAATAAATACTTAGGTATACCTGGTGTAAAATTATTATTGCTCATTTTGCGTAATAAAAAAATCCATATTTTTTGGGTGATTTCAACAGGTCCCCAATCCTTCGTCTCCACTGGAGACAACGGGAGTTTCAAAAATAATGACCTACTTTTTACCACTGGGCCATGTGGGCCAACTTTTTTAAAATTCCTAGTTATCACCAGTAGGAAAGAAAGAAGTGGCGACGATTCTCAGTTGTCGGTTTATCGGTAGCCTTTAGTTTTTATGATCTGTGATCGGTAGGTATATAGGTAGGTGATTTTCCTAGCCTTTTTGTCGCTGAGTGGAACTTGTTTGCCCAGCTGTTATTTATTCAGAAAACGTCACCATTGGTGACAGCTGGGAATTTTAAAAAAGTTGTCCCACATGTCCCAGTGGTGACAAGTGGGAACTTTAAAAAACCAAGTGTCCCCAGTAGCGCTATAGGAGCGGGAATGATGCATTTTTATATATATAACTTGTTTTGATTACTTTGTCGAACATTATGTCTACTAGGCACCCTTTAGTGAGGCCTGAGGCAATAGTGATCAAGGCGGTGCGGCCCGCGCACGGTGGGTGGAGGTAGCTCATAGCTCGGAGGTCGCAGGTCGCGGGTGAGCGGTGAGCGATTAATTTAATAAATACCAACAGGATGCCGGTGCGTTTGTCTCCAGACAGAGTTATGCCGAGCCAGACGACGCTTGAATTACGATTCTATCGCATATATATACTATATATTACCTAGTATACAACTATTGGTTAGATATACAAGAAACTAATATAAGTACACCTATATATACATAAATAGGTATACGTACATAGGTATGTATGTAAAAATTTGTACATGCACGTTGTCTTATTATCAACATAATAATTAAAACCAGTACGAAATTAAAATAATTCAAGTACTTAAACCTATCTACTACTTACCTAACTGCAAGTAGTTTTCAGTATAATACCAATACTTAAAATTTTACCCAACATTGAATGAGCAATTATGAATGGATTTTTAGACTCCTTTACTTCAGAACTACTGATTTATACCTAGATAGCTCAAACCTAGAATAGAATAACATACATTACTTTCAGCGGGCACCTAAAACCGCTAGGTACAGCTATAATACCAGATATTAAAAACTCTGTGTGTGTTTAATGTTGTACAGTCGACAATGAGGGTGCATGAGTGTGTGCGTGTCACCAACACATGCACACGTGAGGGTTAGGGCCCTACGATATTAGTGAGACAACTCATTACTTACCGCCGATCTTAGATAAATTACTTACTACTCACTAGAGTATTCTGTAACTATGTTTTTATTTTACTTGGTTTCACTGATTATAGTTTGAATACTTTTTTTGGAATGGACTCAATTTTTTCACGCCAGTCCGCTGCTGGTATAGGCCACCCCCATAGATTTCCATCTAGTCCGGTTGTAAGCCGCTTGCATCCAGTATGTTGCTGCGCTCTTTACTAGGTCATCAGTCTACCTTGTGGGAGAAACAAAAACCTAGTCATAACTGGTCCGTAAGGCAAGATGTCATAAAGTCACAAATGTGCAAAAAAAAAACGGCAAAACTCGCTCGCATGCTCAGATCATACTGTGTGCTGACTTTTGGACAAAAATCTTTCAATCTCAATTAGACCTTAAAATTACTACGTCAATAGTATTTAGAATATAGTAAGCAGGTACTCGTACCAGCATGTTAAGTGCCTATTCATTTTAAAAAAAATAGGAGTGATTTTAGTTACGTAGCAGCTCAAATACGTAACAAGATGATGTCTATGAGATTTGCAAAAAATCTTAGGTCACCTAACCCGTATTGTTAAATAACATTTGGCTATATAATGTTATCTCTAAAACAAAAGTAGAAGTCAATGGGTTAAACCAACTTTACCTCATACACATACTCATTTGTAAACAATGAAGGTGAGGAATGTATTCCTAGTAGTGAGTATACTATAGCCTGTGCTATAGCTCAGTATAGATAGGTACATGTGATGTTTCATGGAAGAGTGACACTGTTATTATTTTTTTTTTTTTTTATGATAGTGAGTAACAAGACGAGCAAATCAGGTGCCTGATGGTAAACATCATGATTGCCCATATCAGACACAGTGCCCCCCAGTGTTTTAAAATTTAAAATTCTGCGCGGCACTGCACTGCGCCTGTCACCCTGAGATATGAGTTGGTGAATCTCATCATGCCCAGTAATTTCGCTGGAAACATTGCCCTTCATACCGGAACACAGTAATGTTTGCACATTACTGCTTGGCGGATGAATAACTGGCATAGGTGTGGTACTTCCCCAGGCGGCCCCCTGCAAAAGAGGCCTACCACTACAGAATTATACAGAATTATATTCTATAGATAATATTATTTTGTACCGGGTTCGATTTCCAGGTCAGGCAACAAGTGTTACTGGATTATTCTATTACGAATTTTCTCAATGACAGTCTGGAATTTGGATCTGTGCCCGATAGATGGCAACAGCACCGCCCCTTATAACATTGGACCTTAAAACATAACTGGCGAAGTGTGGATGTACCTATTATGGGCCTGGGTCCTATATATGTATATAATGCTACATTTCGGAAAAGCTTCACGTTATTTTATGTTTTATATTCTGTACATTTAAAATATATGAAAATCCCTTATAGCATAGGTACGTTTTATCCGAGTACGACAGTCGATAAGGAAGTAAATTTTTACAGAAGTAGCAGTTCTTTGCATCCAAAATTGTCGCGACGCAACGGAATGCCAACGTAATTATGATGAGTACTCATATAAGCTTCTTTCCGCAGTGAAGTTTGCTAAAATATATATAAAGTAACTATAGGTGAAATCTTATAGAATAGAATAGAATAATACTTTATTGCATACCAAATTAAATAACAAGTTTCTAACCATAGAACGTTAGAAGTAACGATAGTATTATATTATTGATCTCCGTGCGTGCTCTGACCAAATACTATTACTTTCTACTTTAAAACTTTAAAATTTTCAAAATGTAGTATGCGTAACACAATGTGCGTGCGTAAACAGCGTGCAAGGAGTGAAAAATTGTGTTAGACAGGCTCGGGTACGTTGATTTCGGCGTAGTTTTAGTTACCGCATTTGACAAGTATGATGGCAGTATCTAGTGAGACCGCGCTGAGACCTGTCAATAAACTAAGGGTGCAATAATGTGGTTGTGGTTTTGTTGAAAGAAAATATGTTTATAAATAACAAACATTTTTATTTATTTTAGATACTGGACATAGAGAAATACATACATATCATATTCATAGTACCATAATCGCGTCACATTCAGTTAGACATATCTTAGTAAATTATTTTGTACAAGTTTCTAATAGAGAGAAAGTAAGTAAGTACCGTTTTGGAAATCCTGTATTTTGTTAATGAGGTAGATTAGTTTATAAATCAGTTTCTATGAATTAATTACTAAAGTATACATATTATACAATTAATTGAAAAATGTTGATTAAAAAAAACCATTAAAACTGGTTGACTAATATTATAACGTCCAAATGGCACAACATCATCAAAAATAAACAATTTAAGCAAAACAATATAAAACACATATTAAAATAGGAACTTAATCGATTGCAAACATGTGACTTTATTAATATTCAAGATTGATCAAGATTTACTGTAAAATAAGAATATTATGAAGTTTGAGGCAGTTTTATTACCGCCAGTTATAAATAACAAGCGAAGAGCGAATTTCCGATTTATAAAATTAAATGTTCGCTCGTCGCTCATCGCTAACTCGTAAAACTGCCTAATAAAGCGGTATACTAGTATACATATAGTCCCATTCATCTTGATATCTAGGTTCGCCAGAAATCATTCAAACATGTGATTTTTAAGTAAAATATTGTATAGAGATCTTGCATTCAATGTGAACTCGCATCGTAAAATAGACAATCAAAAAATCAGTCTCACAATAATAATTGTCAAGACGTTTGTTCGGTAACGGCTTATCCTGTCGTGCGTTATCTCTACAGAGATAAACAATAGAAAATATTCCAAGAACTTTGGCTCTTTACCCTGGCGTAGTGTAACCGTATAAATGAGGTAGATAATGGCACCGATCGCCTCACATTACTCTAACTACCGTATCTATAATAATATTACAACATTGCAACATCAAATTACGAACTCTAATCGAATGTAATCATTAATTTGTACACATCAATTTTGTACCAATAATTTCTTTGGGAAATATTTCTTATAATTAACAATCATATTTTATACACTTAAGAGACCCTACATTCCGATTAGAATTATGACTAAGAAGATAAAATAATAATAATCAACAGTCACTATCATTAGTTTCATACAATCATCGTAAATAATGTGCGCTAAGGCATTCAGAACAACCGCCGAGGGCCTGGGACGAATTTTTTAAATTACGTAATCGTGTTGAGTCACATAAACTATTTGGTATAAAATATATGCAATTTTGCATGCCGATAATATGAATTCGATACGATTACATATAAGTCAAAAAATTCGTACGAGGGCTACTACAGTTATCAACTTAAAACGAAAAAATAGACACGTTATACCTAATAGGAAACTAATACCCGTAGAACAAATTGCAATAATGCTGCATTATGCCTTACTCCTTGAAGGATCATCTTGCAGCTTTTTTTTATTCAACTAACTCATGTACATATAGAATTGAATTGATTTAAACTACACATCGTAAATATACAACATATCCATTAAAAGTGGCTGTCTTAATGATTTTAGAAAACGGCTCTTAATAATATTTTATCAATTCTAGATGCACATAAAATTCAATAATACGAATAACATAAAGATCAAACCTCCTATTTACCATCATCGAGAGATCACACCGAGAAATTTTTAATATTAATAATAATTTATCTACATATAACGAGAGCAAAATGCTATATTGACGCCTTGCTCTTTATTCTTTACTTGCAGAAGTAAGAGAACTAGCATTCTCATTTATCACTGCATATAGCTATGTACAATATTTATATCTTCTTTAATAAAATAGGTATCATAAATACATTGAACAACTACAAACTAACTGATAAATAATAAATAATTTTATTAAAGTTAGGCATATATACAAAAGCGGGTAGCGCTCGGTTGGCCTTCCCGTAGCCAACGCTCTGACTCGAGAGAAGCTGTTTCTTTTTATTGATCTTTAATTACAACAAAACTGGACTGGTTCTGGACAAATGTCCCCTATAGCATTACCCATTTATTCCCTTACTGAGATACTCTACAAAAATCGGATAGAAAATTGAATTAATTCACTTAAAAATAAAACTAAGTATTCATTGGATTGTAAGAAATGGTACAAATAATAACCTCGTGATTAGGGACCAGTTATCGCGAGTTTTGCTGAATATCAGGGTGCTAACAATGAATGACCGTCGTGAAGACTTACTCTTTTAGTCACCCAAAATACATCTTTTGTAATGGATACAAAAACTTTTATAATAACGTGGCCTTTTCCACAACGAGTCGACTCGTTAATAGCGAGGACGATGCCGTTTTTAAATCGAACCTGGAGCATAACGAAGCAGTTTTTTGGATTCTTATAATAAACAATCGTCGATGCCAATAAATCAAAAAACAGCTCTCGTACAAGGTTTCTGTGAACGTTTTGCAAGATGCAAAACAAAAGGAACAAAACGGTCGCGTTTTTGCATCACCTCGCTTTGCGATTATGCAAATGGTATGGACAATAAATTTCCAAACTGTAGCATGAACGAAAAAGGTGCTTTTTATGGTCCATATTGCAAATTTAAATTCATAATAAAAAAGAAAAGGCGGACTACCTAACGAGACCACGCCGGTAGTCTTACCGAGAAGCGAGAAAAACTATATACAAAAAACTGTTACAACGGTCGGTAGAACGATAACAAATAGTTACACATTTTAGAGGACGACGAAACCGCGGAGCGTAAAACGAAACAGCGTCAAACTCGGGAGGAGATTGTTAGCAATCGGGAAGCGAATCCGGCACAGGGTCTACGCGGGAGGAACTCGTATACCGGCTCAGCTCAGGGGCCCGCGGGCCGGGCGGGGCGCGGTGACTACGCGGAGTGCACGCGCAGGTCGGTGGGCGAGTCCGGCGTGGCCGGCCGCCGCGGCAGCGACAGGTCCTCCGGCTCCGTCTGCTCGGGCCACTCGTCCCAGCGCCAGTCCGCAGCCGCGGCCGCGCGCGGACTCGCTAGCTCCGGCTCGCAGCCGGAGCCCGCGCACCGGTGCAGCGCGGCCGCCTGCCGTCGCCGGAACCTTGCGCCGCACCTGCACGCGAACGGCGCGTCACCCTCGTGCACCAGTGCGTGCGCCTTCAACTGGTTGGAGTCGGAGAAGCGCGCCGGACAGCGGGCGCACGCGTACGGCCGCTCGCCGGTGTGGACGCGGAGGTGCCGCCGCAGGTTGGCGACTTGCACGAAGTGGCGAGGGCAGTGAGGGCAGCTGTACGGCTTCTCGCCAGTGTGGAGCCGCAGGTGCGTCTTCAGGTGATGGTCGCGCGTGAATCTCTTATGGCACTCACCGCACTCGAACGGCTTCTCGCCGGTATGGGTGCGTTCGTGGTTCTGCAGGACGTGTTTGTAGCCGAAGGAGCGCGAGCAGACCTTGCAGGTGAACAGTTTATCGCGGGGCGGGTCGGCGGCGCCGGGCGAGGAGCCGGAGGAGGGCGGGGAGGGAGGCGCGCCGCCAGTGTCGTCCAGCTTGGGCGTGCGGCGCCGCTTGCGTGCGCGTTCTTGCTCCGGCGGCGGCAGCAGCGGCGCGGGCGGGGACGGCGGCCATGCGGCCAGCAACGCGCCCGAGTACAGCTCCGCCGGCAGACCTGCCACCAGCGCCGCCGCGCGAGTAGCCAGCAGCCGCTCCGCCAACATTGGGAGTGATTCTTGTCTCATTGTCGAAAGCGGTCGCACGGACACACCTGGTGGCAAAGAACGAACGATCGTAAGGTATCTTGCCGCAAAAGTTTTTTTTTTGGCGACCCTAATGAAAACCGAATTTAAAATATTTTTTTTTAAATTACCTTAACCCAATATTCTGAAACCTTTGATAATCTCTATAATATATTCAACTTTAAAATGGGTAAGTAGAACGGATCGTCTCGTCAAGATCACTTCCGTTGCAAGATAGTTTCTACCTAAACAAACAGCAAGAGTCGAAACTATCGATAGCGATAGCTCACTTATATCAGCGAGAGAGGACAAAAAACAGAGCAAAAAGTGAAGCAGACTCTTCAAAGGAAACATTTGGTCGCAATCACAGCACGAAGCTGCCGTTGCAGGTCGCTTCCGCCCCGACCTGTTGCGCAAACCATCTCTGAAAAACTATATCTTGACGTCAACCATATTATACATAAAATTATGAAAAATAAGAAAATAATATCATATACGAAGAATAGAATAATATCATATAAGAAGAAAATATTAGACCGAAAAATCCTATGACTATAGAATAGAATGTAATCAAAGGAACTAGAGAAGAAGGATGAGCTTATAGTGTCATCAGGAAGGGAAGGAGGAGAGGAGGCGAGGGGAGAGCGACCGGAGCTACCGGACCACTTACCTATATAATGGAATTAATTATTCCTTGAGCGGTAAACTCCGCCCGCCGGTCCCGCTCCGCCCAAATTATATTCAAATATTAATTTCGTTGAAGAAAAGCCTTTTTGAGAGCACTTAATTAAAATTAGACAAAATCATAATTGAAAGTTCTCCTCGAGGCGTGAAGAGGCGGCACGACGGACCTCCTTACATTATATCTACTTAGCCGTTGAATTAATTCACGACGAGCGCGCTCGGCTCGCGCTTAATTGAAAGAGACGATACACCTTAGTAGTATAATATTATTTCGTCATCTGTAAATCTACTTTTTAATATATTTTTTTATATTTATTATAGGCCTGTTGAAAATTAATTTGAAGAGAGTTGGGGAACTTTTCCGAAGTGTGTAAAAGATAATTTGAAAGTTTGTGATTAGAGGGAGTCGCGTGGGTGCGTGCGGCGTGGCTCGGCGATGACTGCTGCGATCTGCGTGGTGTTGAGCTACCCGGGTGCCTCCGAGCACGTACCACGAGATTATTCCATAACTTTTTAATAACATTCCTCTCAGTGTTTCGAGGACGAGCAACGAACCGCACTCGTGATGTGATCAGAATCACAACAACACGCCGACCGAGTCCTTAATGTTAAAGTTTAAACAACATTACATCTATTCTTTTACAATTTCTATACTATTTGAAAATCTATAATTAATCAAAAAAAGGACTGATGGTTTTGTTTTTATGTAGTGTTTTTTATGAGTTTATTTTCGTTGGTGCCCTATTGAAAATAAAATAAAGTTGTACGTATAAATTACAAAATTACGCTTTAATATCCAGTTATGCTTAAAAGCCGTTGAATAATTAATAAAAAAAATATAACATTAAAAAGACCGTATTGAAATCAAACTTTTATTTTGAATACAGCATTAATAAAATAATAGGATATGTTTTCTTCTTCCAAAAATATGATAAAACACATTATGAAGTGTTGTGAAAGGCAAGAGGCAATAGCGGTACTAATGTGTCATTTTTATTAGTCGACCGGCCCCGTCGGCCGCGACAATGTTGGTGATAAATTTTTACAGCGTACCACACCCTTCCGTGCGCTGCTTTTTATGTGCTAAAGAGTTGTAATTATCCCCTTTTTATACCCCATAAATATTTGTCAATAACCCATATTCAATACTTTTATAGAGTTGCCTGCGGCTGCCACTTCATAACTCATTATTACGTAAGGGTTCTATCGATAACTGAGGTGTAAATGACAGACTCATTGTAAGCTTTTGAGCTTCTGTTACCGCGCTCCCCGTTCATATCGGTCTTCTATCTACTCGCACCTATCTTCAATGAAAGGCTTGTCTTTAGTTACTGATTGACTGACAGACAGACACGGTCCGCTTGACGAAGGGACTTTAAAAGGGATCATAGTCCCACCATCTTATCTATTAAAAGAGTCAGGAGAGTGTAGTTAAGAGAGTCACTAGTGAAGAATTTGGCAACGTAATGACGTTCTCATAAGTCGTAGTTCAAATTTTACCGGCATTATACTCCTTCCATTATTATTAAATTTAGGGTTTTTGTTGATAAAGACATATTGAAAATTCTGAAGGAATCCAAATAGGATCAATGAAACCATACATAATATTAGACAACTATTTTAATTTAAAAAAAAAACTCTTTTTTTTTTCTAGTCTCTACTATATTGAATAAATTAATATTACTTGAATATAACATAACATCACGCCTTTTTCCCGATGAGGAAGTGAGGGGTGTTCCCAGGACTCATGTAACGAGGCTAGGGGCGAGTCCATTGCCATCAACCGGGCAAAAATCCAGACTCCAGACTCCAGACTGTGACTGAGAAATTTAAATTTTCTCATAGGAAAACACTTTTTGTCCAACCCGGGAGTCGAATCTGGGACCTCACGCTCGCTACAGCCACTACATAAGTATAATTTACTAAGAATTCTTTTGGAACCTATTTAAGATTGAATAACCGAGTAACAAGCAAGCGAATATTCTTGTACTTGAATATGTTCTAATTTGGGCTCGTGTAATAGGATTAGCTTGACACTAGTAGGTACGTTAAGTAGGTGAGCACGCACTCTACAGATTATTGAGCTTCACAGGTTTCGGCGGTTTAGGGTTAATGGTGCTATACGGCTTCTTTGTTACATCTTTTATACTTAACTATAATTTAATACTGGTAACCGAAAATGTTTTGGAATTTGTGTGTTGTATTTTTTTTAATACTGGCAGCCAAAAACAGATTTGAAATTTGAATGTTTAATTTTAATTACAGTTATTGACTAGGGCATTTTTTTAGTTAACGCTTAATCACGCCAGCAAAACTGGGATTATAAGACATTATAAAAGAGATTGATAATACTGACATAGTTTTTCCTAAAAAATAGGTATCAGGATATAAATTCATTGATTGGGTTCATTATTTTGAGGAGGGAATACAAAACATGGATTTAGTAATTTTTTTTAGGATTGTGTCGAACTCTTCAAAGGTGTCGTTATCTGTTAAACGGTTTTTGACTGATTTGAATATAGTGATCGAGCATAATTTTTACCCATCTAGGATAAAGTTGAAAAGAAAGAACAATTTCTAGAAGCGATATATTAATTAATAATAGTCCTTTATGTTTTGGTATATTATGTAACAAATAACAAATCACCAGATTTGTTATTATATAATTATTAATTATCAGAGTTTTAGTTAATAAGCTAATATTATATTATTTCATTGTTTTTAATGTTTTAATCAGTACAGTAGTACTGATTAAAACACCAGTAACACAGTTACATTTTCAAAAGATAAAAAACCCGATAAAAAACCTTAATTGCTTTAAAAATAGCTATATAAGGTGTTGGAGGATTTAACACCTTTTTAGGACTATTACTTGACTGCCTCGGTGGCGTAGTGGGCGCATGCTCGACTGCCAATCAAGAGGTCCCGGGTTCGATCCCCAGGTCAGGCAGTGTTAAATATTGAATTTTTCCATTAGGAAATATCTCAATAACTGCCTGGAGTCTGAAACTGTGCCCGGTAGATGGCAATAGGCTCGCCCCCTATTACATGGGACCAATAACATACTGGCGAAATGTGGGTGTATCTACTATGGGACTGAGTCCTGGGTACACCTCTGCCTACCCCTTCGGGAAAAAGGCGTAAATGTATGTTAGGACTATTACGAATTATCGATGGTTTTATGTCAGTGAACGTAAAAAACAAAAGCAAAAATGTGAAAGTGTCATTATATTATATTTTTCTGTAACCTAATGTTTAGATTATATATTTAAAAATTATATTGGTGGTTTCAATATAACTCGTCGGCATCGGCTCCGCCAGAATTTTGGGTACATAAGGTATAAAATATAAGTAAGAACTTGAGCTTATTTATTCGAAAAATAATAATGATAAGATATTAATAACAATAAGTAATAGCCGTACGTGCAAAAATGCTGTTTCATTGAGCCTCATTATGATATATTTCCCTAATTATTATTTAATGAGTATGAACTGATTAATTAAAATTATATTAACGAGTTAATAATAGTAAAGTTTCATTAATATATGATTCACTATAAACTGTTAAATAATTAGTAAGTAGTAAACTGGTATTTAAATATTATTTATTATAATGCCACCAATTAGGAAATATTTTACTACCGACGGTATCAATAAAGAAACATTAAAATATTTTATTTATAGGTACCTATAATTATGAGTAATTATGTATAGACGACAGAAATAACATTGAGAGCATTATGGAATCAGACACACATTATGGATTAGTAATAGCTAGTTTTAAATTGTATTTACATACCAAAGAATATCCCCAAATTGATGTGAATCAATCACAAGTTTACAATTATCAAATCACATTGTTCAAATCAGTAGAACATCTAAATCTAAAACAATGATTCGTAGCGGTGTGCTACGACACGATATGTTCGTAGCACATCCATAGCTCGTAGCGCGCCGCTACGCTCGCTGCCGTCTACGGTTCACTGAATCTTCAAAAGCTCGAATGCAAATAAACATGTGTGCGAGTTTCCGTCGCGGCGCGGCCAATCGCTGCCTTCGTTCCACGCATGTCGCGCCGCTAACTTTGAAACTTTTCACACATGCACTTTCAAGCGAAACGGAACATAATAAAAGTAAACACAAACCTCTCGAATTCTGCGTCGACTGCAGCGACAGGGCCATCTCACGCCAGTTTCACGAAAAATACATTTATTTGCACCACTTTATAAGTTCTCAGGATGACTGTCGTATTATAGTTGAAAACTTTGTTATCGTCCTTATTATTTTTTCTTATGAATAAGATGTAATGTGATTGTATGTCATGTCGGCACAGAGTCGCGATCGTGAATGTATGAGAAGCGCGATGCGGGCGCGCTCGTTGCGACCTACCACAACACTGGCTCGAGCTGTAGGCTCGCAGCTCGCCGCCGCCGGCCGCCCCTCCGCGCGGTAAACACGCCCCTCCCCTCCCTTACCCTTCCCCCTTCACCCCTCTGCACTGCATTCACGCAATGCATTCACTTTTTATGGCCGCTACTACATTATGTTCCTTCCTGATGTTTTTTAGCCCTCTGAAGTGAGCGCCACATAAGCACTTTTTATGTTTTATGAGTGTCGGCTCCCGTGCGGTGCGGTGCGCTCCTGCAGGGCGGCTACTGCTTGCTTATACACTAGATAACTGATTGATCTCGAATTATCTCATTTCAGAATGATTACAAATATGGTTCACTACTGAAATCGGAATACGATGCAGACAGAAAATGTGGGTAGGAAATATGGAGTTTAAAAACAGAGAGCTGTTTGTTTATTTTTATAAGAAACACTTTATTTTTGTATCTAAATTAAGTAATCCCGTCGAAAACATAATTAGTAACTGACTATAAAATTCAAGTACCGCAGCAAAGAAGATCAGAATACGAGTATATGCCAAGTTTGATATAAAAATGTTGCGTTAATATAATTGGCAAGTATAACTAACAACTTGGCAAGTTAATCTAACCCAACAGAAACGGCAATTGTCATATTTAGTTAAATTAAATGTTTATAAATGTAATGTACATAGTAACAGGTAAAAACGGTATCTATTTATATCCAAATCCTTGCATTTATACTTATATCTTAGATTATGCGTTGGTATCACATGTAAGATATCACATGTTATTGGTCCCATGTAATGAGGAGGGAGCCCATTGCTATATACCGGGCACGGGTTCAGACTGCAGGCTGTTATTGAGATAATTCTAATGGTATAAATCCAATATTTAACATTTTGCCTGACCTGGGGATCGAACTCAGGACGTCGTGATCGGCAGTTGAGCTTGCGCCCATTACACCGCCGAGGTAGTATAAGATATCACCTATATCTATTCGGTTGTCTGGAAGAAATCGCTTTAAGCGATAAGACCGCTACTTGTACTAGCCTAAGACTATCTGTACCTACTTTATTTACATAATATTATGTTCGCTGTAAGGTGTACAATGAAGTGTTAATCATTCAATCAATCTATAATATAAATCTATAATACGTAAACGTGAGCTACAAAAATTATAAAATATTCCGAGTATACATAACATGGAATCCAGCTCGTTACCTCTATAATATGTTGATTTAATCGTTAAAACTTAACAGAACTCAACCGATTCTATCTTTGTCCTTCAAATAAGTCTCCAAGCAATTATTGGCTCAAAGACAACATGCATAAAAAAGCATAAGTGTCGGGATACGACGCCAGAACGCGTAAATTAAGCATTTTTATTATGCTCTATGCTACTATTTATAACACATGAGTATTTTTACCATTCTAGTGGGCACGCGCCACCCTACTGACTACAAACATCACCATACGTATGTTTTACTATATAAGTCAAGAAAAAACTATGTTTTTACTTATCTCCTTGCATGAATGTAGGGTAAGTATACAAAAATATAAGATTAAGTATATATTTTTAGCTATATAAGGTATTTTCCATTCAACTTTTCAGTTATTATTTTTTTCATATATACAAGGTATAATTAGAATGATATTTTTTTCTTCATTAAAATACGCTGTTTGAACTAATTAGGTTGGTATTAAGAAAAACTCACACTTACTTGCATGATCCTAGAACAAAAGGCGGACGAAGTCTTAAAAACAAAAAATGAAGCATCATAGTAAGACAGCTCGCTAACGCAAACATGACGGTACGTGATTGCTTACTATGGTACTTCAATTTATATTTTATAAGACTCCGTCCGCATTGTTTTCTACGTTCCTGCTTACTTGACAAAATATTATCATTTTGCAAAAGTTCTATTAGATTAATTCAAATTCAAATTATCTTAATTCAACGATTTCAGGTTACATGATGATATTCTACGAATAATATATATGATATTATAATAAAATTAAGCCCTACTGAAATCTATCTTTATAGACGTATGAATATAATACAACATCATAGTAATAATATCTTATATTATGTTTAATGTCTTTTATATGTAAAAATTTGTTAAGTCAATATGTTTTTTATTATTATTATATTATTAAATTAAATGTCATATTATATTTCACAGTCAAAAAATTCATTTAAAAAACTATAAAAACAATTCCTACACCTACTCCTTATCAGTAGATAATAGCTAAATTAATAACTGGCAACATAAGTGTGTGTAAGTTATAGTTATATTTAAGTAAATAGTTTCCACAAAGATATCTTAACGAGTAAGTACCTATACATTATCTTAAACAGTAAATCAAACAAAGACCAAACCATTGAGCTCACAAAACGCGAAAGAAAATATTCTTTAAGTTTTTTAAAAGCTTTGCCCACCTGCTTCTGTCGCGTGCCTTCTACTATTATTGTATAATCGTCTTTAACTCATTGCAACAAGATTTTAAGTTGAATGTAGGGTTTTAAAAAACGGAAGTTTTTTGTTGATAAAAAGTGAGTTTTCATCTCGTTTCGGTGTAGTGCATCATCCTTATTCAACAGGATGTTTAGTGTTTAGAGCTGTTATCTGGCACACGCGGTGCACCTTGCTTTACTTCTGAAGACCCTCCGTTCTACCGAAATACTTGTATCTATAAAATAACAGATCTTTGTCCCGAATATATTCTCAGATAAACTATAAAGTTTGCCAAAGGTAGATAAAGATAAAGTGGCACCTGCTGCCACTCTATCTTATCTTGAATCAATGTTAGCTTGTTAATTAAAGTATAGCAACAGCTGATTTCGCTCGCTGTAGATCGGGCGATTGCAATATTGATTTATATTAATTTGCCTGAAGTTATCGTAAATAACTCGTAGCAAAGCTGGCATTCCGTTTTTGTGACATAATTACCAAAGTGAAATAATATCTTTTGTTCATCTGCAGATGAGCATCTCATGAATTACTTATATTACACCTACAGCAATTTGCAGACTTTCATTAAAATTTAAAGCCTAATTTCGTCACAAATGGTGTTTTTACAGATAGGTTCGTGAAAGATTAAACAAAAAATTATTTATCTTTTTTTTATAATTGCTTCCGCAACTTGCCACTTGCATGTTGCAAGTTTCACTCTTTCTTCAAGTCCTCACTCTGTTAGGGCATATGTCTTTACTGAGTGATCGCATCCTACCTGCACCTCCCTAGACTCTTGGTACCTCCTAAGAATATTCTGTTATTCATTGGCTATGGCAATAACAACATCTTTGATAAGATTCAAATACTATACAAAAACCGAATTTCTCTGCAGTGAAAATGAAGGTTGAGTGTGGAGTATTCCATTGTTTCGAGAAGCAGCACGCTCGCTGGTCTCCGCCGGCCGCTTTCACTCAAAGGAGCCAACTCTTTGAAGACGTGAAACCACAATTAAGCCCTCGCCGGAGAGAATTCAAGGACGCATCTCTTTACACAGAAATAAAAGGAATTCGCCTAACACTTTTACTTTCCTTTCATCTTGCGAATTATTCGCACAAAACGTGAGCTTTGTTTACAGCTCTTATACAATGCCGTGTAAACCCTTCCAAAGCATGTTTTATTACTATAGACCACCCTTTCGAAATGGGTTTGGATTCATTGATATGAGATCTATTTATGTACCAATACAATATTATAAAGGAAACACTTGTTTATTATTTAATTCGTTTAATATGCTCTTTTCCTTTAATTTGTTTAGTCCATACATGCCATACTTGTGAACAAAGTGTGGCTTTAAATTGGCCGTCATCTTTAAACCATAATATTTTGTATTTAGGTTGACTGTACGTGTGTATCGGGCACATAATATTTTAATGTTGGTGTCAACCGCATCAACTCATTATTCTTTTAATATATGCAAGTATTCTTATATCAACATTTATTAAGTCACAGAAAGAAACAAAAAGAACGCATAACGCAATTATAGTTCTTAATAAATTTTTATGTAACTCCCGCAAAACTAGAGCAAAAAAAAGTCTATTCCAAAAACTTATTTATGTATAAAAAATTGGCAAGCCTTTTCGGTAGAAGGTTTATTGTAGTGACGTCATAAAGTAACCATTAAAAGCGAAAGTACACAAAAGATCCGATAGAAACAAAGGGACCCGACATGCGCAAGTAATTTGTCCTATTGCGTTGTTATCTGAAACAAAGCACATTTAAAGGCCAGTTTTGCAAACTGGAGCAGCCGTGTTTTATGACATAATGCCGAAGGTATTGTTCGATGGTTCGATGAAGCCTTGCCAATGTTTTTGCAGCAGTAAAATATCTACAATAGCACCGATGTCTGATGTCGACAAAAATCATCGGCTACCATAAAAAGCGAGGCCATATCTACTAAATAATAATTTAGCAACTGAAGATATTACTGTAATTGTATGGAATATTATCGGTTGCTTTGGGTTTCTAGTTCCTTCGGATTTAAGCAAACTGCCACATTTTAATTAAGAATGTATAGTTATTAATTGTTAGGAAACGTGAGTACCAGTTACATTCCTGTGGTTATTTTACAACAATAGAGTGGATCCCTTCCGTGTGAACGACAGATGTGCGCGAGCGCTGCCGAAATTACTAAAATTGTGAATATTTCATTCACATTATAGCGCGCTCGGCCGTTACGAATCAATCGCACACAATGAACCCGAATTTTAGCCAGTTTTTTTATTTGAGCGTGATTTTAATGTAAATCGTACGGTAAAGTTTGCACAAACCTGGTTTTCTTTACAAAAATAGAAGAAAGGGCGCTTGATCAAGAACCAATAGCAATAATGTAGTGATTGATTACAAACTTGTTTGAGTAGATTGACATCTGAATGTAGCGACGCTACGCGACCGCTAACGAATAACTGACAATCACTAATTGTTCACTTTTTGCCCCAATTTTTAAAATTTATTTTTAATGTAATTAATCCTAGGTTCAAGTGTTAATATCGGTGGGTAACAATCGTGGAAATATCACTAAAATTAATAGTTCTCCGTAACATGAATTCTCCTAAAAATTTAATTTATATTATTAAATATTTATATTCTTTTAGTTTTCGTTAGATTCATGCAGGTGAGAGGTAGGGATGGGGACAATCGAACGAAAATAAAGCATAAAATATCGTTTCCAAAGGATTCACATTGAATATTTATCCCGCGGAGCCCTGTCCGAGATCCCTTTGTTCTCGACGACCGTTTAAACTTTTGATTCTGCAACTGGCAACAGTCAACTGGACCCTGTGAACTGATCATAATGTCCGATGGTCACTTGATCTCAAGCAAAAATCGACTCTTGCCAATGATGATATACAGTTGAAAGTTGAAATAGCAACGACTGGCGGTTAGGTCAGCCGAAGAGCGGCAGGTGGCTATTCAATGCTTGCGTCACAGGCTCTCCCCTTCCGGGTGTGATGAATAATTCCCTTTTACTCGGAGAGAATAAAATTGTCCTTGCGAACTATCCCGGCGACTCGATACGCACCGTCGACCGCTCCGCATAAATGTGAATTATATCCTTCACTATCCCTACACTTTTAGAACTCCTATTTGATATCTACGCAAAAGCTTTTTTGGGACTTGTTCATAATATAATACCGGTACCTACGTATAATAAAGGTATACAAAACTAATAAATTTAAGATTCGAACTCTATAAATTAATTTATACATTAAAGCTGCAATTAACTATTCAACCAATATATTTTTTTATGGATTCAATATTCCAACTTAATGAATTATCTAACTGCCATACAAAAACGCTCTTAATTAATCATCCACAGTATATAGAGCTTACGGTCCAGTAACAACTGCTACGGTCTACAATTTCGTAGCACTGCGTAGCATCTAAAAATATGTTTTGCGCGGCTTAATTTTATAAATATACTAGAACGTAGGTATTCAATATGTTATGTATAATCGTGATATTTTGAATGAGTCGTTGGTATAAATTATGTACCCTTCACAAAAGATTAGTAATAGGTATAATACGGTATTGTGCGAATTCGTGTCTGGAGTCCGGCGAAATACGGACGGCACGTCGCGGTGGTGCGGTGTGCGGGACGGGTGCGTCGCGCTGGCAAGAATCTGCGGACACAGCTCGATCACTCCTTCTTTCCATCCCCATTCATAACGTCTTTCAACTGTCTCGTGTCTTTGTGTGGCCGTCTCGTATGTCGCGCACTCCTTCGGCCGGAGCCGGAGCTGTCACCTTTTGTAATGTCCGCGACTCTTCGTCCGCTGTCAAACGCCTTGCACAAATTCAAAAATAACATCAAAGTACATTTTTTGTGATGTCCCTGTGCAAACGTAAGATAAGTTTAGCGCGACTAAATCTTTGTTTGATGCAAACAAGGGACGCGTCCTGGCTTATCTGCGTTGCGCTGCGCTGCCTCTATCCTTGTTAAGGTACACGTCAAGAGCACTGCTTTTACTATTAGAAAATTATGATTCTATTTTAAAGGCTTTAGCAATTTACGAATTACAATAGAACTTTATGTGCAATCAAACAGAAATGCTCTATACACACGCACTCACAAACTCAAGTAATAAATAATATAATCTTCACTAAGCCTAAGGCTTTTTTATTCATATATTGAAACTCAATGCTACTATTATAACAACATTAACGGACTTCGCGAATCCATCATTAAACTAACATCGAACTTGTAATTCCGCGCGTGACTTAAAACACATTGTGTGGCGAGAAGACGCCACATGACACAAAAGGTTCTTCTCATGACATCAATGTGCAATTTCTAAAAAATATAATAAACACTCGTGCCGCGGCGGGACTCTTGCTATTGTGATGCAACGAAATGCATAATTTGTCGAGCACATGCCGTTTTTTACATTAAAAAACTGATAAAAAGTGACCTAGAGAGCGATTATCTAACGGGAATCCGTTGGGTCGATCTATTGAATATTTTTTGACCCGTGGACATCGACTACAAATAAAATGACGTCCAGGTGCGCGTTTGTATAAAAAATGTTTTTATGTACGCTTTATCCATTGTTAATAAGATTGGAATTTTACTTCTTTTTGTATAAATTTTAACTGAAATGTTACATTCAATGCGACCTGACCCTATTTCCTGGGGCCCGTACATGAATGCATAACATAAAATCTACATGCTACTATGTAATCTATTCGGCACAGGATACCTGGAGCCTTAAGAGGCCGTATACGAAATCTAGACGATTAATATTCGGAAATCTCACGCACACATGCGTGAGCGTACGGTCGCTGGTTTGCGTGAGTCCGGAGATAGTCGATGGTCATTACGGTTGATCAACTATTATGATCTATTAAATATTTATACGTATCATTTACTCTCGTGATTTTTATCATTTGAAATAAAAGGATATTCAAAATATTTTTGTAGTGGTAGGCCTCTTTTGCAGGGGGCCGCCTGGGGAAGTACCACACCTTTGCCAGTTATTCATCCGCCAAGCAGTAATGTGCAAACATTGCTGTGTTCCGGTATGAAAGGCAATGTTACCAGCGAAATTACTGGGCATGATGAGATTCAACAACTCATATCTCAGGATGACAGGCGCAGTGCAGTGCCGCGCAGAATTTTGAATTTTAAAACACTGGGGGGCACTGTGTCTGATATGGGCAATCATGATGCTTACCATCAGGCACCTGATTTGCTCGTCTTGTCACTATCACTTCTTGTCACTCACTATCATAAAAAAAAAATATTTATTTTTAATTGTCAATTTTTTTTAAATATTTGGATTTTATTTTCAAGAAATGGATTTAGATTGAACTAACGTTAATTATATGGTTTTAATTTCATGTGTATTTAATTCTAAGTAGCCGAAATCAAAAGCATTTCTTAACCTATTTTTACAAAAAATTGAGTCAGTTAAATATTATTTTACTCTGAAATTGTATATAAAACAAGCAAAAAGTGTCAAACTAGCAAAAGTCCACATTATATAAACGACTTTTACAACAATGCATTGTTATTTTTACATAACGGTAAGCATTGATATAAAGAAAAGGGGAGAAGAGGTACTCGAAGGAGTAAGGAGGAGCTAGGAGGCTTCTCGAAAATGACAAGCTCAAATTAGGTCTAATTAGGTCCACATACGTCAGTAAAATAAGGTCGTACGAGCGAATAATATTGTTGACTCGGTCGCACTTCGGTCTTAGGTACGTCTTTCTATCTTTGCTGTGCAAACTTCAAACTGAGCAAATTGCACTTGCCATTTGTTGAGTAAGCGCTGGAAAAACGAACCCTATCTCCCCTTTTCTTTATATCAATGCCGGTAAGATGTCAAAACGGTTCAAAAATATGTGATATTCTCAACCATCTTACAGCAAAATTTACAAAACAGTCGCTGGTTTGAGTTCAATTAATCAAAATTAAATTATAATAATAAAATAGTAGGCGATTTATTTGATCAAAATTGAAATGATCTTTCATGACAGCCTTCTTTGACAGCTTTGAGTCTTTTTTGACAGCCACGTTGGCTTAGATGGTAGTAACTCTGCTTTCTGTGCCGCAGGTTCCGGGTTCGATCCCCGGCCAGGTCAAACATTTGTGTGCATTAACATGTATGTTTGATCTGTGTCTGGGTGTTATAAGCGTATATAAGTATGTATATCAGTCATCCGGTTACATAGTACAGGCTTCTAGCCTAGTTTGGGGCCAGATGACCGTGTGTGGAAGCTGTCCCATATTTTTTTTTTTTTTTTTATGTTATGCATTAAAACTCATGAAAATACAGTATTTTACCTGTAAAATCACGTCTGAATAATCACATAATAAGCAAAATTTCGTATACGGCCGTTTAACAGGAAAGAGTACCTCAAATTTACTAAATCGATGTTTTGTATTCCCCTGTTTCCTCTGAATACAGTAAACCGATTTGATATATTTATATCCTGATATTTTAAAGTTGAAGTAGTATTTTTAAGTTGAAGTAGTAGTTGAGTATTCTAAAGTATGTCCCTATTATGTAATTTTTGTTAATAAACTATATTTTTTTGTACTGAACGTACAATCACGCAAGTAAAACAGGTATTTATGGAAGTTCACTATGGAAAAACCAAGGATTTATAAGAAAAAATAAAATGACAGAGACATAGGTTACTTCACTATAAAAATATTAGGATATAAATTTATAGAATCGGTTTATAATATTCGGAGGAAACAGGGGAATACAAAACATCGATTTGGTAAATTTTTCATAAGATTGTGTCAAATTCCTAGAAGGCCATGTACGCTCTTAAGAAAACAGTAAAACCTTCAGAAATTTTTCACATTATTAAACGAAAAACAAGTAAAGATATTTACTCTAGTAGTGCAAAACAAAAGACTACCGAACAGCAAACACGACCACTTACAGCTGTTTAGTTATTAAAATCGAACTTCGAAAATCCTTTGACGTATTGAGATCGCCCTTTGTGACCGTCACCTCTGGTCGTGACAACCTCTAGCGCAATCTACGCAAGCTTTCGCAAGAGCACCCTCTTCGACCCGACGTCGTATTCATACACAAATCAATAAAACGAATAATAACGTTGCTATTTTCAGTCTCTACTCAATTTACCTATGTTATAACATGTCGACACGGCAACCTTACATCACTTGGAACCACGTTATTTTTATTTTGTTGAATAGATAAACTTTCGTTTCATTTTTGAAGGTTCATAGGTAGATCTTTGTTTACTCGACTGTAAGATTGAGCTGTTAGTAATATTTTATTGATATTGTATGTAACAAGGATTCTACGTTGAATTAATAAAGAGTAATTATAATATCAAAAATTATAGGTAATAACTCCAAATAGGTAGAAACATAACATACCGAGTATAAGGGAAGGTAGGTAGGTATGGATAGGTAGAGAGTAGGTAGTAGGTTTATGGGATTGTACCCAGGACACAATCCCATAAACCTACATTTCGCCAGTATGTTATTGGTCCCATGTAAACGGGGGCGAGCCTTTTGCCATCTACATGGGCACAGTTCCAGACAACAGGTATAATATAAATAAGGTATAATATACTTCAGGTATAATAATAAATTAATACATTCCTTTTAAAGGCTTTTAGAGAATATGTCCTTTCGAATTATCAGTACCTTTCTTCATATTTACGTACAGTATAATATAATGTAACAAACACCTGCACATATAAATATTATGTACCTAAGTTATTTAAGATAATCTGGATGTAGTAAAATTAGTAAGTACTTACTTCTACTCTCGTACACGTATATAATAGAACGCAACGGCCAGGATGTGCATTGCTATATTCCTCCATTGAGTAAATCTGTATCAAAATGCAATTTGAGATGTCTAACCTCATACATTTTTTTAATTCTACAAAAAACATTATCCGATTACTTAAATTGAAGGCCAGCTGCAGGGCACTTTGCGGACAGACACTTTTTTTTCTATTCGCAAATATCCATCAATACCATAGCCATTCAGCACGCAGTATGCACTTCCGATTGGAAAGGTCCAATTTCATTTCAATTCGGACGCATCTAATTCGAAATTCATTAATCTTGGCATCGGCCCATCGTGAGAGAGATGAGCTCACAGATCCACTTGGCATGGTCAGTTGTTGACAGGAAATCGATTACATGTGTATAGTTTTTACAGAGGAATAACATTCTTATCCGATGCTTTTTCTATAAAACCCGCATATATGAGTTGCGATATAATTTTCTGTTTAATAAGCATAACCTTTGCTTATTCATAGTAATCGGACAAATTAGTACTATCAGACTTATGGAAAAGGTAAAAATTCCTAGATATTATCAGATAATGCATTCATTTAAATTACCAAATACAGCGTACGTTATTTATCCTGATATTACGATTCTTCTTCTTTTCGATTCAAAATGGCTAGTGGTTTAGATTGTTTTGGTTCAATATTTTGCGAGATCTACGGCGTTTTGGTTGGCAACGAGAAGGTCCTTAATTAAAGCTGTTGTGGGACAGCCAGGGCACAGCAGAAGGTGAGCCATTGACTGGACAGACGCGACAGCCCCACAATCACACTAGACTTGTCGTCACTAGAGAAACCTCACCTAACCTGGTTTTCTGGGCATCTTCCGACCCCAGCTCGAAGTTCTGGTTTCTCGAAGCTCGGATTTCCAAACTGAATGTCTCACCGTGATATGGCCATTGTGAGGAGAGTGCTGCTCTAGCGTTTCAGCTCAAACAATCACAGCGGCCATCGGGGTTAAACTGCGCTTCTGCTATAAACTTTTGTTTAATTATGAATGTAGTGTAGTGATTAAAGATGTAAAAATGTTAGATGTAAGAATTTTACTTTGTCGCAAGTTATGTTTTTCTTTTAGAATTAATATGTTACCGTTGTTTTAAAATTTAAATGTAGAGTGGCATAGAATACTTAGTGCAATCGTGCTCACAAAACTGTTCCAGCTCCTCCTCCCTCCTCCCTCTAATGTGAGGAGGTCGGCGCTGGTACATGCGTCAACTCGTGAACGGGTGCTGCGAGTGAGGGCTGGTCTGTACCAGGTGTTCTCTGCTTCTATGGATCTCGATTGTTATATGCATAATGGACGTGGTTGAGTCCCGATGGTTCCACGAGAAACGACATAGACTTCATCTTGACCAACAATATTCCATGATGTTTCCGTGATCCATTTGGTGAAAACCGGGAGTGATCACAGATTAGTAAGAGTCACTTTGAATATTGACGTCAAACTTGAAAGGTGACGCCTTAATGAAGTCGACGCTCCGACCAATTAGCGACCATATACAAAACCCCGAAAGCTTTCAACTCAAACTACGAGTAATAGCTTCGCTTGCCTGGACAATATAATATGCTTCTGTGGACGACATTAATAACAGGCTCGTAGAAACTGTCCAAACGGTGGGCTCTAAGTTCTATAAACCCCGCCGTAAATAGTCATGGCAGAATAGATAGAAGATCTCAGCATGATGCTCGAAGACCTCAATCGAGTTTCTCAACGAGTCGGCCTTAAAATGAACATGGACAAGACGAAGGTGATGTCTAATGCCCATGTTGTGCCGACCCCAGTACCGGTTGGGAACGCGATTCTAGACACTGTTGACTCGTACGATTACCAAGAAAGTTCGAGAAAGAGGTCAATCATCGAATCCAACAAAGGCTGGGCAGCGTTCGGAAACCTACGCAATGTCTTCTCGTCCAAAATACCTCAGTGCCTTAAGTCGAAAATTTTCGACCAGTGTGTGTTGCCAGTGATGACATACGGATCTGAAATGTGATCTCTGACTGTGGACCTTAACAGTTAGCACAAAATATCGCAACGAGCTATGGAGGGCTATGCTCGGGATTTTTCTCGAGATCGAGTCAGAAATGAGGAGATCCGTAGACAAACTAAAGTTACCGACATAGTCCAGCGGATTAGCAATGGGTAGGGCACATAGCACGTAGAACTGATGGCCGATGGGGCCGTAAAGTTCTCGAATGGAGACCACGGACTGGCAAGCGCAGCATAGGACGGCAGGAATACGCTGAAGGCGGGCCGCTTACAACCGTACTGGATGGAAATCTATGGGGGAGGCCTATGTTCAGCAGTGGACGTCATATGGCTGAGATAATGATGATGATGTATGGGTAGGTATAGGCTCACGGTAGTTTTCAAAATCCTGGCTATATAGGAATACCTTCTTACAATTTGATAATAATACCAAACAAATCGATACTTTGAGGTCTATAAGAACACCGTTTCCTGTCCAAAGTGACACATTATGATGAGCGCCACAATACAATAATTCTGAAAAAGAGCATTTAATACAGATTTTGTATTGTGTGGGCGAACGTCAGTCAAAATCAAAATTATATCAATAGCATTCATTGATTCATCGTAAAGGCCACCGTTAATCGTAGCTGGATAATTCAGCGTAATCTTTTTATATTTTAAAGTTAGGTACCTACTCGTACATACATACATACATTCACGCCTTGTTCCCGGTGGGGTAGGCAGAGTCTATTTCCCTCCACTTGCTGCTACACGTAATATCGGGTTATATTATATTATATTACCCATAATAATTGTACATATCTACCTTAGTATGTACCTACCTTTTATAAGGTTGGAATAACGAAAAATACTTAAAAATATGTAAAAACTAAGATACCATTGCAATGCACAATGATCTGGGTGCAAAACGGATTGCAACAGCAGTAAGAATTGTTCAATTATTACGATATAGAATCTTTTTGCATTGGGTCAACATAAAGCCATCGAATATTATATTACTTGCGAAAGAAAATATCCCATTTCCGCATCTTCTTACAACAATGAGTGCGCCTTCAGTCTATTCAAATAATATGTATTCGAGTAGTTCGTGTGGGTAAACCGAAAATTTTTTGCTACACGAATTAATGGATAACCAAAACCGATGCAAAATAAAAAAATGAGCTTATTAAATGTTGGTTTCGCGTAATAACACGTTGGTGGTTTTTTGATTGTTTCCAAGAGCCACACCGAGATATCCGGTTACAGCCGTTAAATATTTTGCCTCACGATGAAAGGGAAACTTGCTAGTTTTTTCGTCGAGATTTCGTTTTTGCTCTCAAAACACGGAAGTTGCGTTATGCAAAAGCTGTGCTCGGGAATCAATTTCGCTTTTATTCCCGATGAATTCCACTCGTAAATAACATACAATTACATTCGCACATTTACGTTTCTGATGAAACCGACGTCTTTAGTAATGGCTCCCTCATTGTTATAACTTCATAACCGCAACAAATGAATCACTAAAGATTTTTTGAGAACTCGTAATTTAACGTATTAAGTCAAATATCTAAATTTTGCTGAATTCAAAGAATTTTCGCAAAGGAACATTTATCAAGCACACAAAGAGAGTGAAACCTCTCTCAAAAGAGGCCTGCTCCGGACAGATTTAATTTGTTGCGAAGGCCTTTATAATTGGAACATAAAGATTGCGAGTAATTAATTTTCGCAGCGAGTCAGAAGCAAAGAGCCGGCGCATTGAGTCTGGGCAGCGAAGGCACCGGCCCTAATTAATATTAATGACTCGATATGATGCGGCCTTATAGCGCCCAGAGCTGAGCGCCACCACACCACATCGCCGTGCCTTTATCTAAACACCTTCCGCGCGCCACCAGCTCCCGTGTCAGTTTTATATAGCCGACGACAGCATTGAAAGTAAAAGCTTTATGTGTTGATATGAAAGCGCGATAGGTATTCACGCGATATGTGCGGATGAGATGTGAGAATGGATGATGGGCGGCGGTGGCCGGCGCGGCAGAGGGACGGGACGGGGCGGTGTGACCGATGAGACGCCGCTAAAAGCCGGACGGAAGCCGCGGACACCCGACTCCGGTTACACCGACCGTGGGATCTGACGCAAACATATCTATTCAGGGCTGCCTCACATCATATAACATGTAAAGGTATATAAAATCTGCCCCATCATATTTAAGGTATTATTTTTTGGTATTTTTTTTTATATTAAAAAGTATATGTATTGGTATTACAGATAGATAACGTTTTATTGAGACTAATAAAATTATATAAGTACTTACTTGATATTACAGCTAACCTTATTGATCGACAATGACGGTTGGTTGTAATTCGACACGAAGTTACTCACAGAACACAGTGAAAATTGTCGGTCTTGTTCATTTTTTGTAGTGGTAGGCCTCTTTTGCAGGGGGCCGCCTGGGGAAGTACCACACCTTTGCCAGTTATTCATCCGCCAAGCAGTAATGTGCAAACATTACTGTGTTCCGGTGTGAAGGGCAATGTTACCAGCGAAATTACTGGGCATGATGAGATTTAACAACTCATATCTCAGGGTGACAGGCGCAGTGTAGTGCCGCGCAGAATTTTGAATTTTAAAACACTGGGTGGCACTGTTTCTGATATGGGCAATCATGATGCTTACCATCAGGCACCTGATAAGCTCGTCTTGTCACTCACTATCATAAAAAAAAAATTATCTCTTTAAGCAGCGCCATTCAAGTCTGCGTCTACACCTTATAGGTGTGTTAATAACAAATAAACTCAGAGTATGCCAAAAAATACTATCTATCCGATATGTTATTAACGGAATGTGTGTCAACCCTATTATTATTGCACAAAGATGAGCACGGTATTCCGCGAGTCCTTCCTGTGAGTCCATGTGCGACTCGTCGACGTCTCGCTGCTAACTACTTATAAACAAAAACCACTTTAGTTTTTGTCTCCTCTCCTGGGTCCCATTCTGTCTACAATTTCACACTGAATTAAGGAGCCAAGATAGCTTCTCCATAAGTTATGCTAAATACTTGAAATATCTCAACTACATACATACTGTACGTATATATATAATATATCCCTTTGCCGATGAATAAGAGAATAAGAGATATAGATCTAGTGAATGATTGGAAATAACTTCGGGTTCTTTTAACTTTTTAAAAGATTGTTTTGCACGTATGTATCAATAAGATCTGCGCCTGTAACCGTTTCGGCGGCTTCACTTGCACAAAAGCGGAGCAAATGTAGGTAAGAAGGTTATAATCGAGCTTAAAGTGGGTTAAGCAAAAAGCGGCATATGTTTTGTTGTAAAAAATCCTTTGAAAGGCGTAATGTGCACGTGTAGAGCTCTCGAGTGCAGGCGAGCGAAAGTCTCCGCGTGCGGCGCCGCACCGAATGCTGCACTGTATGTTGCGCGTCGTGCAAACATCAGACATTTGGTCTGATAATGTCTCCATAATATTATCTCTTTGATCCTCATAAAGTTTACTCGTACATAGTATGTTTTTGTAATGAAAATAGTAATTAATTTTCATCATTATAAATTATCCAATAATTACAGTAGAGACGTTATTAGAGCTTTTTATCTAAGAATTTATTTTTAATTTATATTTTTAAGCTGGGAGGTAGTCTGCTCTATGTGATTGTGTAACACGATACCAAATTTTGAATTATATTCCGTTAGCCGCTAGAAAAGAACTATCAAAAAGAGATCGTCATACAGCTAACCAGATTTTCATTTCATTTCATGAGACATAGCTAAGAACAATCTCGATAAAGCTCCCACTTTTAATCAATTATTTATTTTCAAAATATACAAAGTAGGACTACAATTAACCCGTGTCTATGCACATTTTATAAAACCTACATCCTTTATTCCCAAATGAATGCAGTCACGATTCTCTGCGGTGTGTCGATGCAGTGAAGCGGCGATCAGTTGCGTTACTCTGAACCAGTGGTGTGTGAAATCACCCACTCGATCGACATTGTGCATACCCTCTACACATGTACCGACAAACGTAATAATGTACCTCTTCTCCTTATATCGGTAACAAGTAAACACTACAATTTACATTGCGGCAATCAAATATGCTTCTATTATCCACTTTAAAATGTAGATATTTCCTGCAATATAAATGTTACTTCTATATGAGAATATTGTGGTTCACCTCGGAAAAAATATTTATTACTTAGTAAAAATATTTCAATGAGTCGATAGTTATGAAAATCGATCCTTCATTCATAATAAGGCAATCTTACAATAATTTTGATTTGCCACCTCGAACTCATCCCGCGGGATCGGATGGCCTACCCATTAATTTTAATATATTTCTTTAGTCATCTGATGCCACTCTATATACTCCTAAGTCAACTGAGGCCACTAGTGAATCTTAATGAAAACGCTTCATCATCATCATCTCAGCCGTTGGTAATCCACTACTGAATATAGGCCTCGCCCATAAAAGGGGGTATTGCCAATACTCGACACGCTTGGCAGGCGGGTTGTCGAGAGCAGTTCGATGGTTTTTTACAGAGGACGCTGCTTCCCGTCCTCTGGATCTGTTAACCCTTAGCCGGCAACCACGGGTAGAGAGGGTGGAGCACTATTCTAAAGCCGGTAACTTCACGGCTTATCAAAACGCTCACAAACTGAAAATAAATAACATGTAATTATACTCGTACTAGCGCCACTCTACGCGGTTTACCAGCGTGGATTCAAATGCAACAGTTGATTTTTCCATGTGAATGATTTTTTTTTTGCGGTAAATAGTGGCCTATGTTACTCTTCAGCGTTAAAACTACTTCCAAACAAAATCATGTCACGCCGATGCTCTGGTGTGAAGCGAAAGAAGAACAAACAAACACACTTTCGCATTTAGAATATTAGTATGAATATACACAACTTGTTCTATTAATCTTTTACCGTCCGTAGGTACATAGTCTGTAGTACATAGGAACCTAACTAATATTTTTCACAGTAAGTACAACTTACTGCCATAAAATAGGTCTGTTGATAATCCACTCCACACAAGACACACGTGTGAATACAATAGTTAAGAAACCAGAGCAATCCTGCAATTTGATACAAAGGACACGATTGAAAGTGCAAGTGTTGCAATAATACTTCATTTCCACTCTCGGTCTGCCATTCCGCCACTTTTTCTATCCTTCGCCCGTTTTGTTTGCCCGTCAAATGCGAGTTATAAATGATCGAAACTGCGATATCGATTTTATTTACGAATTTGTTCTACGAAGCACTTCTATCCTTATTGTTGTTTGAAGGATAACAGACCTTCTCATGGTATCGTCACGGACCATTTTTAAACTGCATTGGCCGGTCTTTGGAAAATAGCCAGTATGCGATGGATCAACAAAAAAAATAAATTTTACCTGAACACAAAGGAGGATAATATTAGAAAAAATATTTCAATAATAATATTAGTCAATTAATTAAGAGACAACATCAATTTATTATTGCAGCTACCGTTTAGTTTCAGGAACTCTCATTCAACACCAAGAGTTAACATTATAGTCAAATAAATAATTTAAATTAGACAATAAACACTAAAATCCTAAATATAATGTAAAGCCACATACTTCATGTTTATATAAGTTTCATTGAATCCCTCAATCACTCAACCATATAAACACAAGAATTGATAACTGATCGATTTCTTCGCGGAACAGACCAAAGAGCGGCAATTAACTCAAATTTTTTTGTCAATGTCCCACATTCATTTGATTTATTTTAAAGACCCTTTAGAGAAAAGAAGAGTTTGCGAAATATTACAGCCCAATGGTGCGCATACTATGTTTCTCAAACTTTACTATAGACAAAATAATTGGGTAATTTACCGATATAGAAGAGAGTCAGATATCCTTATTTTATAACATTGCAATATTTCATAGTTTTGTTTAACATCTTATAAAGAAAAATAAGTTACTTTTCTTTCCAATTATGATTGTCTACGTTGACCTGCTAGATAACCGTTAACTTCTTTTAATATACTTACTATGTAGGCTTTTTATACATTACTGAATACGTACTACAAGAGCGGTAGATAATAATGTACTTGACCACCAACAAATAAATTAAAAAAGAGACGAAATTGCATATATTATGTATAATAAAAGTTTGAGGATCACAATCGCCGGTCCCATCCCGACTGCGGATTCTCAGAAGATAGTAAAAAGCGCAGGTATACATCGAGAGTGAAAGGGTCGACGTCGATGCAATTTGAGAACTAGCCCAGTTCCACTGACCTTCGGAGTTTTTGTCCCAATCAATATCAGATGCACAAATCTGAAGCGAATTTTAAGTATGGAACACGTGGGAATTCGCCCTTTTCCAGAGATTAACTGATATTGCATTCACGTGATAATCCTTGATCTAACATCATACATATATCAATTGTAGGAAATCTTGCTGTAACAGGAAAGCATATCATGGTAACCATCATAAAAAAACCATAAACGATTTATCAAATTATTATGAGATTGTTTCCCGAAAATTACAATCTGGAGGTCTTCAAGTCAAGAGTGAATAGGTATCTTCTAGGCAAGCATGCACCATCGTCGACCGCGTCGTCACTTACCATCAGGTGAGACTACTACAGTTAAGTGCTTGGCTTGCAAGTAATAAAAAAAAAAAAAAAAAGATAAAATGTCCAAAGTAGCTGAAAAAAATATTTAATGTGATGGATCCTACTATGAAATAGAACAAACATATTATACAATCACGCCTTTTTCCCGAAGGGGTAGGCAGAGGTTTTACCCAGGACTCAAGTTCTATAGTAGGTACACCCACATTTCGCCAGTATGTTATTGGTCTCATGTAATAGGGGACGAGCCTATTGTCATCTACCGGGCACGGCTCCAGACTCCATACAGTTATTGAGATAATTCCTAATGGAAAAATCCAATATTCAAACACTTTTTCTGACCTGGGGATCGAACCCGGGATCTCCTGATCGGCAGTTGAGCTTGCGCCAACTGCGCCACCGAGGCAAAAATCTGGTAGAATCAAAATCGAGGTATAAAATAGAAGTCGAAGTGTAAAAATAATTCTGACATCGGGTCTTTCTAATCGCGCACTTTTACTTTATAAATTAATACAACTTATGTTTACGTACCTTACGCACGTATTTATGTTATTGACATAGATATCTATTAAGATTTAAGTAATGTATTTTCACACGTTTGATTGTGACCATTTATCATAATCGCCAAACGCCCTCGTATGTGATCATTATCGGTTTATACGTAGAACGGACTCCAGACCGCTTACGCTTGTGCAAGCTTAACCCTCACAATAATCTCACGAACACATCTTAAATGATGAACCTTCCAGAAATTGTACCAATATTCTCTATTCTATAAAGAATTTCTATGAAACCTATATACCAAGATATGTATCGCGAAGCCAACAACTATATAGCTAAAGAATATTTTTTAAACGTACCTTTATCATAACATAAACAACATTTATTAAAAACGTCTATTTTATTTACTTTCCACTTTCTAAAATATTAAATCGAAAATCTATCAGTATATAAAATATAAAAAGAATCGTAATAATATTTTGGTTAAGGTAACCATTCATATAGACCACTTTCCCACGCACACGCATGTTTTTATTCAAATACCGACGTCAGAATCGGACCCTTTGCGTAGGTAAAATTTAAATGTTTCAAGTAAAATTTATTTGCGCAAAGTTTTTTCAATATGTGGGTAATGCGTGGTTAAACTTTCTACGGACATCGTGGGAATGCAGGTGGGGAAGGGTTTGGATCAACTGAAACTTATTGTATTTTGTATTCGAATCGATCCGGTTGCACAAAAGTGTAAGTTAGGCTTTTGTGCACACGTCAGGAGATGTTCGACTAATAGATAATTTATGGAGCCGTCGTATCGGTAGGTAACAAACCAGGCTCGGATAGATGTGAGGCGAACGTTAAAATATTAGGGTTGTTCGGGTCCGAACGACATACCATATATCTCCGAGATCATATTCAAAGATTTGGCAAGATAATTTGCCTTGGCTTCGGCGGCTTTGTGAATAGTTAACCTGTCGAACTTTTTTACCCACTTTTACAAATGCGAAAACATTCAATATTATTTCCTTTAAAATCAAGAAATAAAACGTATCTTCTATCGTATTAACTTAGATAAAAGTAGATGCTAATATTGAAAGCCTATCGGCGTTTATTACGTACCTGCCAGTCCTCTTACCTAGGTACTTTCTTATCCTAGGTACTTTAACATTATGCTACTGCAGTAGATGTGTCGTAGGTAGACTCATAAAAGTAACGATTTCTGCCAATTTCTAAACAAAGAGCGGCTAAACAATTGTAACGTATTGTTTTGCATATTTTCTAAACAATTTAGAGCACAAACTGTAGCATTTTAACTACTGTCCATTATTCAAAAATATTGTATTTTTTACCTTTGCAAAAATAGTTTTCACAACATTAAACATTATGCACATTTCGTTTTGTCAATACAATGAAAGAGATTTAGAATATATCTGTTCACGTATTAGTGTTGCGTTAATGGCGCAAGTTAATCCGTTTGTATGGAGTTGTAGATGAAACGGCATTATGACCCGTTGACAAGCTTTCGTACCGTAAATTAAATCACAAGGTGTTGTGTTTGTAATCCTCGGGCCGCGGCTGCAGTCACGTCAGATCGCCCGCAAAGCTTCGCTTATGACTTTCACATACACCTAAAGCAACAGTTAAATTTAAATGTCACCAGATTAACACTTAACATCATAATGCTCTTGTTTACTTTTCATTCTGTCGAATTAAATGGCCAACTCTTAAAGTTATGACCGTTACAGTTGTATTTGGTATATCACGAAGCATAAAGTGGACGTGTGGATGAATGACATTAGCAAAAGCCTGGATTACCTTCTCGATATTAAAAATTTGTTTTCTCTTTATAGCTCACGGTAAATCTAGATGGCTTTAGGAACATTTATTAATACAATTAGAACTAGTTTTATTCACTTGAAACTAATTCATCACGACTGCAAAACATAACGCACACATTTACAATAACTGTACGTCACCATGTTGTATATAACATTATCGTTACATAGGTACGATGAAAAGAACCATTATGAATATAATTCAAACTTAACCCCATCCTAATTTCCCCTTTCGAATTGACATTAACCCCTAACCCTTTCTCTCTCGCGGCTACGGGCGGCAGTCCTATGTATTATATGAGGCCGTGGATTTATTATTACCCTAACCCTTTCATCCAATCAAAACGCGTCTTTGTCAAGCAAAAAATGAATAAAAAAGTTAAAAAACGAGGCGCGGCCGCAGACGGCGCGCACGTCTCCAGTTGGGATCTAATAATAACCCTTTCTGTGGAAGGGCTCCCGACCAATAAGACGTGAGGCGGAACCCGACGATCATGTTCTTTTTAGAGTTTTATATCGTTTTATAATGAACGTGTCTTGCTTGTTCTATTTTTTTCGATATTTATATTCTTTTTATTGAATAGCAAGGGTTATATTTTTATCAGGCTATTTGTCCTATTATACCACTCTAGTGACATCGCAGCCGCAGGTCGTAAACTATGAGACTAATTCGGATTAATGTGATTTCAATCGATTCGTTATTATGACGCAAATGATGTAGTTTTGTACCAATAATTATATCTATAATTACGAACATACCAACATAAAAAGTATAATAATTACATACATATATACAGTGACGCCTTGTTCCCATTGGGGTAGGCAGATACTATTTTTTTTCCACATGCTTCGGATCCTGACATACAACTTTTGCTTCTTCCACTTTCATCACATTCTTCATACATACTCGTTGGTTTTTGGTACTTTTGACCTGGGGTTTTCTTAAGATAACATCAAAGTATAATTACAATTAGATCAATATATAATTCTTATGATATTGAAAATCATTTAAGTTTTATATTTTTGTAATATTGTGTCTTGGACTTTTATTCGTTTACCGTAAGCAAAAAATGTTTAGTTCATATTCTAATGAAATGGATATAAATTATAAATGAAAGTACCTACAGCAAGTCAAAAGAAACAGTCTCCTCGTACACTCGTACATTAGACCAATACCCTTCTTCACATGTGTTCACCCATACCAGTTGGTAGAACATAGAGAACAGTGAGTGCAGTTAGTGGTGGTCAGATAAAATGTTCCCGCATGTCCTTTACCACAAACGAATTAGCCGACACCCTCTTTTACTTGAATTGAAGACATGCGTGTGTTTTGTTGTGTACAATCAACCACAAAATGGGTAAAAAATATGTGTTACTAAATGTTCGCTTAAATCCCCACTTTTGTAGAATGAGACCATCGTCACTAAACAGATAATTATACTACCTCATCGTTCTAAACGTTCTGAAGTTGAAGCTTGAATGGGTAGCAATATATATTATAGGTAGGTAGCAATAATAGGTGAGCAATCCATATCCTTAATACAAATTATTGGATTTCTCTATTGGGGGCAAAAAAAAAAATTATTAAGTTCGGAAACTATCGGAATTAAGCATATTAATGGAAAGCTGGTAGAAACCCGCTTTTAAAATATGTCACGAGCTATGAATTATGTCTTCGTCTGTACTTTCAATTTATGGACACAAATTTACAAATTATCACTAATATTTATTATCAGACGAGTTCTAAAATCATGATTATGATTATGTGGAGTTATAATACAGGGTTGAATTTTAAAATAAGTTATAAGTAAAATAAGTATTAGCTGTAGATATTATGCAAGTAGTTACCTACATAATACATATTAGGTACTTACCTAATAAGAATGAAGCAATATGTTTTTTTTTAGCTCTACAAACCCCTTGATAAACCGAACAGAAATAGTCTTGTTCCATTTAGTCAGTAACATTAATGAAACGATAACACCCTAAACAAGTTTAATTTGTTCGGAGCTGAATTAGAGTGATTGAAGTCAAATTGTTACCGAAGGACTGGTAACGTCAACTACATTGAATAAGTAATGTGCCGGCGACACGTCATGGAGCTCCCAAAACAACAATAACATATCCAATATGGGAAACATAAATTGTCCCCTATGTACGGCGACGTATACGACTTTCGTACGAAATTTTCTTTTTTGTGAACGTAATCGAGCCAGTAATGAGGAGCCTTTTAAAATGCCATAAAGTGGCACAAAAAGCGAATGTTGTGTGTAGTGATAGGGGCGTATTCAGTATTCACTGCCGCGACACGATGAGGGCGATTGTTTCACGTTTAATTGGTTAAGTAGCTTGGACTGATAATTGTCACTGGACACGACATCTCACATGTATGTATGTGTACAAAACCGACGAGTACGTGTAACATCACACTATTTTTACAAATATCAGTAGAAGCTCTGATTATTCTACTCGTATTGTGAGATAATAAGACCTTGTGAAACAGTGACGTATAATTTTTTTTTTTTTATTGTATTGTTTTGCATATTAATTTCCCAAATAACATAGTATTTTTCTTGATATCTCGATGCTGTACTTTTAACTTGCTAATTTTCTTATTACAAAATTACTTTAACGTATTTTAAGTAGATTACTAGAATAACTCAGCATGACTTACCGTTTACAACGACCATGTTTTACAATTTGTTTTTTCATTTAAGGAGGGCAATTCGAAAGGGAAAATTTGGGAAAGTGGTCATATATCATTCGTAAACATAAACAAATTAAGCGTAAATGAATGATGGATGCTCAGAGCGGCGTGGGCCGGTGTCGGACACGGCACGGTTTATCACCGGTGTAATCCGAGGCATTAGTCAAATTAACACGGCATAAAGTTTGGCGCGGCCTCTGATTAGCCAGCAATGGACGCGGGCGCGACTCTGCCTAATTGACCTAAAAGTGCTATAACACGAATCAGTCGAAACTACATTTTATACTCTTCGAGGGTTGTCACTAAGTATAATGTGTCACCAATATTTTAATAAGTACCTCTTTGATAGTCAGCAGTTAAAATTTGATTTCAAAAATTTGAAATTCTAGCACTAATACTGTTTAGTGCAGTTGTAGATTATATAAATTTATTCACCACTTACACCATACACACACAAATTGGTTCACACCGAATCACTCATATAATATATACATTCCAAGGGATGGTAATTAATTTGATTTCGCTTTCATATGTATGCGAATTTATGAGTTCTTAGCATGCTAATTGCTATTGCTATGATATTTGCTTATATACAATTATTAATGCAATGACACGTATTTATTCAATATACAACCCTAAAAGATGAACCACAGAGATGAACCTCATTCTTCGCACCACCCTGCTAATAATTTATACGAATTAAACAATTACACGCATTAATTCAATATACGCCCTTAAGTACAAGTATATCATCATCATCATTATTATCCAGCCATTGGAAGTCATTGCTGAACGTAAGCCTCCCCCATAAGGGGGGTTGTTGCCAATACTCGCCACGCTTGGCAGGCGGGTTGGCAAGCGCAGTTTGATGATGTTACACCGAGGACGCTGCTGCCCATCCTCTGGATCTCATAACCCTTAGCGGGCTCTTACGGTAACCACGGGTCGAGAGGGTGACTAGAGAGGGTACTATTCTAAAGCCGGTGACCCCACGGCTAGTACAAGTACAAGTATATATAAGATAATAATTGCTTAACCTCATTATTCTCATCACCTGCTAATCTGCTAAATTAATAAGTAATTTCACTCGCAAACAAAACGAGGTCAATTAGGTTCACACGCTGCCGTTCCATGATAGTACGAAGTATGAAGCGTGATTTCGCTTCACATTTCACAAAATTTCGCAACTACATTTAATTTGCTAAATGCAAATTAAGCATTCGCGTGCTAACAATGAATAAAATACTAATCTATCACTAATACCTACTAATATCTTTAGTCTAACCGACTTATTTTTTCATAGACTTGTATTTATATTAAACACGAATTGAGACACGGTTTTAAAGGATCTGAAAGATCTCCAAGCTGAGCTGGCGAGGTAAATACATAACCTAGCCAAGTACATCGAACAGCAAACAGGAAATCAACTTCATATATTATTAAGGAAGTTAAAAAATTATTACAAATGCATCTGAGTGCACGGCAGTGCTCGACTTGGTAAGAGCATGCTTTTCTCGAAGCAATTCGCGGCATTTTTGACCCTCTGTAACTTTAATGTAGATATCCTGAATTAAATCTTAATTGTTATAGTTTACGAATAATTGATAGTGGAAGTTTTGAGAGGTTGTCATGATATAGTCACTGATCATCAATAATTATAGATACTTTTCGGCGACCGACCAACCTGAATTATTTTTTTTTTATTGTGTTCAGCCTATATTTACAGGAAATATTTAAATATACCGTCCCATAAATTACAGTCCCGTTACTAAATGCGGCTGGTAGCCATGTGCTAACTGCATAATTAACTTTGTAATCACAATTAGTACTTTGTACCACTTTGTACTATAAATGCGAATCAGTGTTATGTGTTTACCGTGACAGCTGAGAATAAAAATCTGTTTTTTGGTTACTGTATACTAGAGATGTAGTAGGTAGCCCTACTTATGCGAAGTGGACATGGTAATGCGGCGGATTGATAGGCCCGCGCCCGCGCCCAGTAACCCTAATCAAATTAATGGCGACTAAACCCTGATTAACGCCGCCGCTGCTCAGCAATACATTTCCATGGCACGCTGGCGGCAGGGCGTGCCCGATTTATCGCACCTTTTAGCCCATTCAAATACCTATCCACAGAAGGCAATATTTTCTATCTGGACAAGGACCTACCAACAATATAGTCGAAATGAAACTTCTCACTAAATATTTACGTGAAGGTCAGCGAGCGGAGTAGAACTGAAAAAAAACTGTAGCAATAAATTATAGAGATAAGTACCTAAGTTGCGATATTTTCATTCATGGTTGATTAATACCATAGGATATTAATAGCAGCGCGGTGCGGCGTGTCGGTGGCGGATCGAGATCCAACAAACTTTCCTTCTCCAAGTTCGTTTGACGTAATTAAAATCCATCACCGCTGAATGGTACACGGACACAACCGACGTGTAATTTTCCTTTCAAAGAGAACTTCCGTTTTAGCTCCTCCCTCTCCTAATGAAAGATTACTTTCCTCTGCCTAAAAAGGCTTTTAAGCAACGCGAGCGAAATGACCGAAGTTTATACTTTAATGACTTAGTGCAAAATTTGCCGATTCTCGAAGAAATTTTAAACTTAGATTAAGATTTCGACGTTTGAAGCGGCGCGGCCGAAGAAATTCTTCCAAGGATCAATTTGAGTGCGAAGTATGAATTTTAAGCGATCTGTTCTAATTACTTTTTAATTACTTTTATGCATTAGGGATTTATGTTGATTAATGATTACCTAAAAGATGTTTCAAATGAATATATTGGTATAAACATCAAAGGAATGAGAATCGATATATTATTAAAATAAATTTAAGTTTCGTAGAGGCACTACGACTGCTACAGGGAAGCTACAAGCGTTAAAATGTATAACGTAATGCCCGCATGATTTTTGGCTATCTCGAATCTATAATTAGAAAAAAATATATAGTAACTATATATATAGTAACATAGGCTGAACATAATGGCAATGAAATACGCCGTGGAACAGCACCGTAGACCATCTCGCACTTATTAATTGCCAGCTCCCTTCGCATGTGGATGCACGGAGGGCGCAAAAACGGGTCCTCCCGCGCGCTGTCAGCGAGGGAAAAAATCAGTGAGCGATCGTCCCCTTGTGGCCGAGTCCATCATATTGATTGAGGGAGGGATGCCATTGGTCAGCATCCCCCGCGCCCGTTCATTTATTATAGACACTGCTCTCTGCCGTCGCAATACAACTCGCTCTACTCTTGCGAAATCATCACTAACAACTAGCCTTTCATAAATAAATGCATGACGAATCTGTATCGTATACTTATAATACAAATTTGTATTTATTTAGTAATGTTTTTCTGTGCTCCGCAGCTTCATCTGCTAATAAGTGTAATTATTTAGCTCAAAATAAAGTAAATAGGTATATATAGATATCGACTGCAGCTCAATCCTTTCAGAAGTTTTGGCGTGAAGTGGTAGAAAACACGCACACGTCTACAGAACATTGCGCATTGATTATACGAACATTTTATTTGCCAAATGCAAATCAAAAGAGATAGGTAAGTGTAACAAGCTCTACTTATTGGAAAACGTGAGTTTTTAAGTAGGTTTATGTTAGATTAAATCCCCAAAGTTAGTAAAAGTCAACACCGATCGGAAAAGTTATATCCCTGTAGAATTACCATTTCGGATATATATTTTACATTAGGCCGTATCCGAGCTGTCATCGGTGACGATAACGAGACAACTAAGATGCGCAAAGTGTCCCAAACCGAATCTCTCAGCGGAAACGAACTGTGCCGGCGACTCTATTACATTCGAGAAAATAAAGGCGAACCGAGGCGAAGGGAAAGTTTTATTCTCCTTAAAATATGTAGAGAAAGTGAAAAGTAAGAGAGGGTGGCGGTGGGGTAGCGGTCAGCGGCGGGATGATGGATCACCGCGCGCTGCCGCCGGTTGCCGCTTGCCTCGCCTCGCCTCGCCTTCCTCCTGTTCTCAATTACACACACGTATAACAACTTATTCTGACAAGAAAATAGGAAACCCACATTGTTTTTAGTTTATTTTGATTCGATTTTTTCAATTTTTCCGAACGCACGGTAGACTCAGTACTGTTTATCTTTATTGACGTGCAAAAGTGTCAGATTATGACCTATTTGAATAAATCTGTTTGAGTTTGAGTATGAGACACAATAAAAAATTAGGCAAGAAAGAAACATTTATTTTATTGCCAAACATACAAGTTAAATAATAATGTCCCGGCCTACCATCTAACATCTTCTGGCTCTGAAGGCAAAATAGTTACTTAAGTACTGTTAAGCGGAATCCATCGATTAGGAACACTTCTAATTTTTCATTATATTACCGATGTATATCCCATCTCTATTGCGTAACATGGGCCTTTGGGCAGTATTCCTTGAACCTCTTAGAAGCGTGGTATTGTTCAGAGTATGAATAAATAATTATTAAAAACTGATATTGTGTGGTGTTTATTAGTACAATGAAAAAAAAATCTTATTATTATATGTCTTTTATATTAGAGATACTTAAATAGGTAGGTCCGTTTTACCGTCCGGCCCTTCGGGTTCAACAGCGATCTGTAATCGAATCAGATATTTTACTATTTCGAGTCAATGGTTTAGATAGACGTAAGGTATGACGGTACAGTGATGTCAAAAAAGAAAAAAACACTCAGATATGTAAACAATAATAGCAATAATAATATAATGAAACATAATAATAATAATAAGAACCAGCAATAATTAACTTCAAAAATTAATTGAATTAATTAAAAATATTAATTAATTTTTCAAAAATTATCTTCTTTGATTAGCAGCGTCTAAACTATTTTTTTTAATCATCTTCGATTACCAGCGAGCGAGCTATTGTTTTCTAAAATTAACTTTTTTGATTAGATAAAACAGTTTAATGATTCACCAGTACTCAACTCTATGACGCTACTTATTACCGGTGTGATAATCAAAGGCGCAGGCGATAACATTATGGTCTGTTAACGGCAAATATTATATTATGATGATATTTTTGTAACTGTCGGCAAAATGTAAGTTAAGGCATGAGTACATTGTCGATTCGGTAGTATTGTGCATCACCGCACACTTGTCAGGGCTTGGGCAGAGATCCGATCGGAGCAAGGAGATTTCAACCGGAGGAGCAGCCTTTGCACTGTTTTGCATGCCATAATATGAAATGCCAAATATCAGTTAGTATTCAAGGTAAGGCCCGTTTCGCTTTTCTCCCGATTCACACTGCTGGAAAAATACCTACCAAAATCTCCTTGGGCAGTAAGCAGTATTACGGCACTATTTTTAGGATGCGGTTGTGTCGGGTGTGCTATACGGTTTCGAAACAACATCATATAAGTACTGTATAAGAGTTTCCAATAGTTTACATCTCCGAAAAATGTATCATCAAAAGTTTGTGTAGCACCGCATTATGGTACCCGCTTATATCGGAAATTTTACAATAAATCACGTAAGTTCTAAAATTAAATACTAAATTAAATAAGATTATTTTTAAAGCTCTAGAGGAGCTCTAGACTCTAGCTCTATGTATCCTTACATACACATGTATAACCCCAAAAATACGAGCGTTTCTGGCGAAATAACTTCATAGATCATCACCCATCCTGTGTGGTTTTATCAATGGGGCTCGAAGCTCGGATCTCGTGTGTCATGTGTGTGAGCCAGTGATGCGGCAGGAGTAGCGAGCGTGCCCTCCCCCGCGTCGCCTAGCAACCGTTTGTTTTCGCTGCCGACTGCCGCCGCGGCTGGGCGGGATAGAAGGGGTAGGCTCCATGATTGATCAGCCTATCCGCTACTCAATACCTACACTACGAGTACATACTCTATTACAAATAATAATTTGGTATATTTATTACTCTTACTATGTGTTAAGAACTGATGACCGATGAGTAGGTAAGCATACTAAAACTGAGCCAAGCGAAGAACTTTAGAATCAGTTACTTCATAGCTTGACCTGCCATAGTGCTTTTTAAAGTCTATATATTTTAAATTTGATTAGGTGGGTTGATTTTGACTTTGTATATTTGATTTTGGCTTACTGTCTGTAATAATAGGTATACCTAATTTGGTACAATATTATACTAAAAACTCTTCCGATCTGGGTCTTTGGAGCACAAATATTATATTGAGCAGAGACACACATATATTCAGTATTTATTTAATATTTTGACAGCCTCGTTGGTGTAGTGGTCGTACGCGGGACTGCTAATCAAAAAGTCCCGGGTTCGAGTCCCGGGTGAATCCAAAACGTGTTATTGGATTTTTGTAATTTTCTCCTGGAGTCGGGGTTTCTGTCCGGTTGATGCCAATAGCCTTGCTCGCCGTATTACATGGGACTTAAAAACATGACTGGTCAAGCGTGGGTGTACCTACTATGGGAATGGGTCCTGGGTGCACCTCTGCCTACCCCATCGGCATGTTGTTATATATATTTTTTATATTAATATTATTTAATAGCTGTGCCCCGCAGTTTCACCCGCGTAGTCATCGTTCCCGTGGGAATATCGAGATAATAAATTCCCTATGTGCTATTCCAGTGTCTATCCTATCTACATACAAAACTTCAGCTCAATAGGTTCAATAGTTCTGGCGAGAAAGAGGTACATATATCCATCAATCCTCACAAACTTTCGCATATATAATCAATGACATTGAATTGCTTCTTACTACAGACGTACAATCCCTGAACAAGCTTCACAAAAAAGTGTCCATCACTGACAATTACGCGCTATGACATTTACTGACAGCTACTGAATTTCTATCATTTGAATTTAAACTCTATTTACCTGATTGTTTTAAAGCCTAATTTGGTTTGAACGATTTTTCACCCTATGAAGTTCAATGTTAAATTTGACATTAGGCGACGCGGACGAACATAGAAGCATTGGAGTAGACTTAAATGCACTAAAATATTTAGTGATTAAAATATTTTATTATAAATAATTTTAATAAATTAATCACACTTATACTTTTTAACTTTAATAAAAATATATATTACAAGAATATAAAAATAAAAGGATCAAAATGTTTTAAAATTAAAATGTATTTATGTTTGTAAAGATAATTAAGTTACATGATAGAATCTCAGTTTAATAGTGGGTACAGGTTCGTGGGCCTGTTTCTAGCACGTAGAAAGGCCCTTTGATGATATTATTCTAAATAGTTACGTGATATTACTTAATCTAAATAAATAGTCGAAAGTCACAAAAATATTAAAATGTTATCATAAATGTTAAATTAACGAGGACTATGCAATGTAAAACAATTAGAAACAAAAAGTATAATATTATAATGCACAGTACGTAATTGAGATAAATTAAACAAATATTTAATTAAATGTTTAAAATGTTTTCAATCCACTAGGTAATTAATGCCAAACCTTAATTTATGTAAAAAAAATATATATTTATGTTCGGATAATATTATGCAAAAATATTTAAAATATAATCGACTTCATAGTTTTTCATTCGAACAAAGCGCTGTTGTCCATTTTATTGTGTTAAAAAAATTAAAATAAAATAGAAACACGCAATGTGGATACATAAATTCCTAAAATTATTGTAAATACATGCCTAAATTATGAAAAGCTATCGCTTTCACGCACGTATCTGTTGTTATTCGGTTAGCTTTTTACATATCATTGGCATCACGCGGTCGGCCTACGGTTGCCATGCAACTAACCACATAGTCTGGTAATTTTTTGATTTAGTACCAGACTCGCAGCTTGGAACAGATTTTTGCACGACTGGTTCTCTTTGGTATCCTTACTCTGAGTATATAATACAATTTTTTTTTAACTTTCTATTACATAATATTAGTAGGATAGTAGGAAGTAGGATACTTGGCTCATAAAGTGTAAAACTCGAGCAGGTAAGTATCTAGTAATAAAACAGTTCAACCGAGGAAAATCCCCAGCGATCCTTAGGAAATATTGTTTTATTTGCATATTTATAACTACCAAAACGGGGTCTTGAGTAATGGTCGGCTACCCGGAACTGCCTGGGTAACGCAATATTTCATTTCGAAGTTTTTGCATTTACATTTTAACCACAGGACCACATTGTTAGTGGACAATCGTCTCGCCTTGCACCGATTCTAATTGTCTCAAAAAATTGCTCTACTTTTTGTCATTTGCATTATATTCGCAACTTTGGTTTGGTTGCAAAGGATTTTTTGTAACTGACAAAACTGTAAAACAATTATTTTTAAATACATTGTAGATATATAAATAATAGTAACGGAACATAAGAACAATATCAGTTATCGCCTTAAATAAATAAATTGGACAAAAAGATGATAAAAACATTAAAAGTGATGTTTCCTAACATAAAAATAAAGCTATTTTTATGTTCGGTGGAAGTCTGTGAAGTAGAATTTGTTCAATCAGGAAAATATTTAAGAAGCAACTAGATTTTAAATAAATATGTATACCATTTGGTCATATCAATAAAACTCACAATAGCACAGACATTAAATTGGACATATCATCTTACTAATTTCTTATATACCAATATTTCTTGTTATTTTTGTTAACTCCAGAGTTTATAACAGAAACAAAGGAAATTCGCAAAAAATCGCGTTTCTCAGGAGGTCTCACAATTTTGCAAAAGCATGTCATTGGACGATTTCTAGTTTATTCAATGTTACACTGTTACAATTCGAAGAAGTTGCATAACTGTTTCAGACCTTTATGGTCCTTTTTATGTTCTCTGTTATGCATAATTAGGATTACGACAAATTTTTGTTTTCATCTCTTCAAATCTTTGCTTGGTAAAATAGAAAAGCTTAAAAGGTAGGTAGTACCGAAAATAAATCTATACTTTGTATCTACGAGCAAAGGTATATTCCAAGATAGTCACATGAATAACGAGTCTAACCAACAATTAAGTTGAAATTAAAAAAGGGACTGATATTAAATTAAATTTACTCGTTAGGGCCACTTAAGAATAGAAAAGTAGGGAGAAACAAAACAAGCTACAATTACTGTTCGCCTAATTACGACAGTTGACATCATTGTGCCGAAAAAACACTTTTCTAATAGAATTTAATGATAGAGGTACCGGGGAATAAAAACTTGTGTAGGACAAAAATATTATTATCACAAACTCAAAGAAGGTTAAGTACATGGACAGTCTAGCCTAGTAGTATTTAATTTAAATTATTAGACAGTTATTAGTTTAACATTACGTTAGGGAATAACTTTAAGTAATGTGCAAATATTACTGAGTTCCGGTCTGAAGGACAATGTTACCGGCGAAATTACTGGGCCTGACAAGATTCAACAACTAATATCTCAGGGTGACAGGCGCAGTGCAGTGCCGCGCAGAATTTTTAATTTTAAAACACTGGGTGGCACTGTGTCTGATATGGGCAATCATGATGCTGACCATCAGGCACCTGATTTGCTCGTCTTGTCACTCACTATCATAAAAATAAATAAAAAAACTATTTACCTATAATCAAGAACGAACTAGCCCAACCTAATCTTCAGATTTTGAAAAATTTGGATTTGGTGACATCAATTCATAATGAATTTTAAAATCGTCGTGAAAGTACTTATTATATAATGTAAAAGTAATTTATTCAACATTTTACTCCATTAATGATCTTTGCAAAATAGAATATTATAATCTGAGTTAGTCACTTGAAAATGTAATAAAGCAGACATATTTCCATGCATATCTTATTGAGGAATTTCAGAGGACGGCGCGGCGCAGGGTGGCGCGGGGCGCGTTCCGTCCTAAATTACTGCTATTATTTTATAATCCCTCCTCGTTACGTTTTTAATATTAATGACATTCCTCAGTATTTTCTTCATACAATCCATTTCATAAAGGAAAATTCCTACACGCCTACACTGTCACACACTTCCGATACCTAAGTATGAGTATATATTACCCACAGAAATGATTAGACCGAAATGTAAAAGATTCTTATAGCTTCTGGTTTATTCAACAGTGCCTATACCTATTAGGTATACTAGTAAGCTGCCTAAATATTATGTATAATAATTTAAATTTTAATCGAGAGCAGCAGAGTACTTCAATAAGTCAGTGTTTGTGAAGTATGAAGGTTCTACAATAAAGAATGTTAGATGTTTATCTGGCTACGCATATGCACCGGCCTGTTAAATTATGCTAACAGAGTTATAAATGAGCCTTACAACTATTATTACTCATGACTCATGAGGCTCAGAGAACTTGACTAATTAAAACATTCACCTACCGCGGCTGACGGAAACTTATAAAAAAGCTGACCCCTAACGGCTGCAATAAGGTGGATTTAACTTTTTATTGAACCATATAAAAACTCACACGCGCCTTTGAAATCCGATTATAAAAGGGGTAGACGCGTCTTCAGAAAAAATGACAGTTATCGTATAAGTAACTCTAATTCGTTGGGATACTGATAGAGCTATTTGAGAGCCGTTAAGGCTCAAAACGAGCGATTGTTTTGGATATCTATTAATTGGATCATACGGTAATCGATAACCTTCACGGCATGTGTTTAACACATCTGCTTTTTTAAAGACGTTTCATATTCACTCATATTTTATGTTATTAAGGAATTTTTCGTAGTTTATTTTAATATCTAATTTTTTACATAGTTTTTGACTAAATATATAACGATAGAATAATACTCTCCTTAATCTAATTCCACAAAGGCATCAATATTGTAATGCAGACATCAATAATATTAATTTGCTTGCAACTTGTGCAGAAACTAGGAAAATTACACAGGCATTTCTTTTTTCAACATCTTGAATAATAAAGGCTTATTTGTCTTTGTCTTACAGGTATTATCTGGATATAAAAAGAATTCTGTTAATTAATTTTTTTTATAAGCTAAACCATCATAAAAATAAAACACTCCGCTCTAAATAAAATATACCCTTATACTTAAAAATATACACTCTTACTTTTTGTGACACCACAGAATAACACAATATGTTGTTTTATCAATTTCAATAATCCATTCAACAGGTGTCCGAGTAAAAAACAAACCGTGTCCACAGAAAGTTGTTTAGTTATACCTCAACTGTCGCTCCTATTAATTTTTTTTTCAATTATATAAAAAGCTGCTACACCCATAGGGTTATCATTAATGTAATTCTTATGTTATAAACACAAATGGAGTTGATCTCACAAAAACTGCCAGAAGTAGCCTAACGAAATCATAAGACAAAATAGTTTCAATCCAAAAATTGATAGGTACGTGTTACAAAAAATATTATGTAGATCATCTTGCAAAAACGAATTGCTTACAAGAAAATCTCAAATTCCATACAAAATAGATCAGCCGATTGATATTTTTTTATGGACAGTCGAAATATGTTCTGGCAGTTTTTGCGTTTGCATATTGTTTAAATCGCGTGATTAGATGTTTACTAAAAAACGAGAGTTTATAAGAGAAAAGAAAATGATAGGCACATCCATTAATTTCATTTTGAAAATATCAGGATATAAATTTATCGAATGGGTTAATTTATATTCGAAAGAAACAGGGGAATAACATCGATTTGGTAAATGCCTAAGCATTACTAGATCTTTGCCACCACCCCTCATCTCTTTGCCAGTTATTCATCCGCAAAGCAGTAATGCACAAACATTATTGAGTTCCGGTCTGAAGGGCAATGTTACCAGCGAAGTTACTGGGCATGATGAGTTTCAACAACTATATCTCAGGGTGACAGGCGTAGTGCAGTGCCGCGCAGAATTTTGAATTTTAAAACACTGGGTGGCACTGTGACCGATATGGGCAATCATGATGCTTACCATCAGGCACCTGATTTGCTCGTCTTGTTACTCACTATCATAAAAAATCTTTTTATAACACACCTATATATCTACTGAGCTCAAACGGTAGCGAGGAAACTAAAAAGGTCGGTGTAGGTCCTACGCTAGTCGGTGCTCCGTAACATTCTATTATCCAACAAGTGCACAAAAACTCACAATAGAAGGGTTGGAAGGGTTATAAATGCATTATATCCGTGTAAACATCGTGTAATTGAACTCAGGTAAAGGGTTCGCCTTAACAAGCCTATTCTATACTCACCCATTCATGTGTGTAATGTTCAATGTTTAGTTATTTTAATAAATACACAAACATCGTAGAAAAAAAATGCGTTAAAAGATAATCGAAATGGAATTACTTAAAAAAAATAGGTAAATATACAATATAAACTCATATAGTAAATTTTAAAGTGACTTCTAACTTAAAAACTTGTTTGTATCTTTTTTTTTTAATTTGAAGCATTGTCTACGATAGGTCTGGTCTAAAATTGAGCAGTTTTGCACCTTAATTAAGATTGGTTAATAAATATACCTTCATCATCATCATCATATCACCCGTTGTAAGTTCACTGGTACTCATATGTCTATATATGGTATATTAAATGGAGAGATCTCCTCACAAATAACATATAATCTTCAAAGATGAAATTAAATCTATCGTCACTTCTTACATCAAGACCTTTCTCTACAAAAACATAAATACTACAATTCTAGTGCCTATAATAGATTATTTGATGAACCCTTACATAATAAACTCAAGTCTAAAATCTTCTTAAGCTAACGAGTTGACAGAGCACTTGTTTTAAATCCGAAGCGTGACAAATTGAATCATAAAGCGCGTCCTTTATTAGCGGTTTCAAGGACCATTATCCTAATTCGGTGTGTCTATAGAACTTTCCAAAAATAGGACATAAATCGTGGAGTGACACAATAACTATAAAATGATAAAAAACTACCAGCTAACAATCAATAGTTATACCCTTTATTGCGGCCGATTGTAAAACTGATAAAGGGATGAACAGCCCGGCTGTCCGCGGATCTAATTTATAAATAATTGAGTTTTCGTTTTTTTGCTTTACAATGGAGTTTTTATATGTAGAGAAAAATCTTTAGCTTTGAAAAAAAAAACGTCATACGTTTAAATTATTTTGAAACTGTGCGATACCTAAAAACCTATTATTATGAGTAACTTACATTGTATTGTATGTGTACTGTAAGTATTTATATCTATTGAACAGAAAGTCGACAGACGATGTAAAGAGTCTTCTTTAAGAAGATCTAAAGAGTCCTGTTGTCTAGCAGGACTCGCTAGATGGAAATCTATGGGAAGGCCTAGTTCCAGCAGTAGATAGACATCCTACGGCTGAGATGATGATGATGATAAACGAAAAAAATTCTACACCATTTTCAAAAACTCTAACTCTAAGAACTATAGCTAACTAACTAACGTCTTTAAACAATTATAACAAACTATTAAGTAGTGAAACGTTTAGAAAAAAACTGGATTTTGAATTCAATACCATTACACCCTTTAATTATTCCCTCGTTCAGGAGAAAAATGTTCGCTTATTATTTTATCCCCAAATACAAAAGAACCAAATTCACAACTGTCGATTCCAAAAAAAGGATTTTTTGTATAATAACGGCAATCGATAGACGCGAGGTAGTGATTACGAGTTTCAAAAGCACCCCTTTCTGACCCACTTTTTACCAGTTTTTAACAATTTTTCTGTTCCCTCTTCAAAAAGCTCCCTTTGAAAGCCGGGCGTGAACGAGTTGATGATATTACTTTTTTGCAGAGAAAGGAAATTTACGAACAATCTACTGTATTAACAACAAAAACAGCGATGTTGTGCGCATTGTGCTAGTTTTTTTAAGTTCGCGTGCGCTTGCGCGTTGGCGGCGTCCGCGTCCGTGTGAACCCTTCCCTGCGAGCGGATTGAGCGCGAACCCTTCCCGCCATGTTCGCGAGGGTCGCCTTATATGAACCTCAGCGTGCGTCGTGGTTCCAAAAGGTCATGTTGCGCCGATGAACGCCGCTCATATACGCTGTTCTGGCTTGCAACGGGTCGCGCTACAATTCGCATGTGTGCCGCCCGACAGCTGCATCAGTTTTTATATACGCTCTCATATTTTTTCACAATGGCCCGACGCATCGCACCCTTGAAACAGTTTGCGTAATCGATGACAAAACTAAATATTCCGCCCGATGATTTCCGTATTTTTGGAGAACCCAAAATCCTTCATTGAATGACGTGATTGATTTAAAATGAATAAAAATTGTTGCATTTTAGATTCAAAGATAAACGACAAAAGTGCGGATACTATATACTCTACTATATATTATATACTCGTAACATGCAGTTCAAGAAATCACCAAGTTAAATTAGGCATTGTTTGAAAACTTTATAATATAGAGCCCAGTCATGGGTAACATTTAAAAAACATGATATGGAATCAATTGCAACCAGGTTTAATCTAGATAGATGGATTTCTTTTTCGCAGAATCGGAAGTTCTATCTTAACAGGAAATCAATCAATAGATAGCAAAGATTTTAAGAATTAAACTTTTGACCAGGACCGCGCCGCGCCGGAACTGACCCCAGAATGTATTGAGATATTTGTAGTGGTAGGCTTGTTTTGCAAGGGACCGCTAGGGAAGTACCACACCTTTGCCAGTTATTCATCCGCCAAGCAGTAATGTGCAAACATTACTGTGTTCCGGTCTAAAGCGCAATGTTACCAGCGAAATTACTGGGCCTGACGAGTTTTAACAACTAATATCTCAGGGTGACAGGCGTAGTGCAATGCCGCACAGAATTTTGAATTTTAAAACACTGGGTGGCACAGCGTCTGATATGGGCAATCATGATGCTTACCATCAGGCACTTGATTTATTCATAAAAAGACCTAAAAACGTTAGATTAGATTGTCGCAAAAACTGTGAGAAATTTTGTATTGCATCAAGCCAAACGACATGTTTGGCTCTGAATAGAATATTTATCATAGAGCACTACTTGATTTACCAGTAATATTTCAGGCTGTGGAGCTTTTCTTGAAAGATTTCCACCAAATTCTTCCAGATAGTCTTCTTCTGCGCCACCAGTGCTTAGCCCATCCAGTTTGGTGCATCCAAGTTACTACCTTTATCTAAGCCAGTATCGGCGGGGGCGTTTTTCTTTTGGTTCTCGTTACGTGGTGATCTTTTCCCAGCGGTAGAATTTAATAGTTTTACCTCTGTGATATTTTTTTTCATCACATAAGGCATACCTTATAAAATCCTGTCGACTGCGCCACATTTTTTTTTATTTAAAGTGTCAACTTGCAATCTCTCGTAGATTAAAAGTAATAGCTAATAAATGCTGATTCGAAATTTTTCCAAACGTCTAATAAAAATTAGGTAATAAACACCACTAAAGGCTCGCGCACATGAAGGCGGGCTAGCGTATCGCATAACAAAAATCCACCTTCATCACTTTCGTATAAAATGTATATTTATGTATTCATATAAAATGTACGAAAGTGATTTAGGCGGATTTTTGTTTTGCGATGCGGTGCGGCCCGTTGCGAGCCTTAACATTCCTCCAATCAAATAAGGTATACACCTAGCACCTAGCACACTGCAGCACAAGAGCAATCTTAGTGTAGGTCTGTACGTCACCAATTATTCAGAAATTCATTTAAACCAATGTACACATAACTGCATTAGCTACAACATTAGACAATTGTTAATTTAACCTTTAGTATCTTGTAATATTACTTACTTAAATTTTGTACTTAACTGTAACTTTTGAGTGTATTGTATACATATCCAAAAATTTCGTGAATGCTAGTAATCACAGTACTTTAATTGACAAATGACAGAACCTTACATTCACGAATCATAAAGCAAACTATATTTCCCGATATATAACCGATTGAATATTTTATTTCTAACGTTCATGCAATAAACATGTATTTTTTATTTACTTCACCCCAACAACGGTTCGACTATACAATGGCCAGTGGTATTGATTATGCAAACTAACGGTCCTGGATGCAATGGGCCGGTTTTTGCGCAGGGATACGGGATAGGAAGGGTCGACATCGTTCAACGCATTCTCGTACATATGCACTATGTAATACGTATGTCACATCTTGTATGTAGTTGAGAAAAGGTCTCCACTGGATAGTTAGGTTTAAAGATATTTATTTCTCAAAAAGACAGAAGTCACTTACATGAGAAAATAATTAATGTATAAAACTTAAAATGTGGGTAGTCGGCCGATCTTAAATTAGGTAATTATTCGTAACAACATTACTCGTAACAAATTTTGGCAGCGAGTTAAGTATTTAAACATTCATGATCATAGTTGGTAAAACCTTCATTAATATTGAAAACTAGTCCTGGCAAGTGACAAAGTTTTAAAAGTTGTCATCAACCAATATCATGCACATTTAAGTGAGCCCTACTTATCTATTCTGCCAAAAACGCTGAATGCATTAAGACTAATGTAAAAAATTGTAGGCAATGTACTCTTAACTTTGAAGCACGTTTCAGGTCTCGTTATACTTTCTAGAATCGCGTAGAGGAGTTTATAGAAAATACACAGAAAAATATATTATTTCAGCGTCGGCTAACCACTTTTTTATTTTGAATAAGACAGTATTAATGTTTGCTTGTACCCAATAACATAAATAATAGTGCTTAAAAATATTTTTTTAGTATAAAAACTCTGAAAAAACTGTGATAACGCATTAAATAGTATTTTTAAGTAGTTATTAATACTGTTTATCTGCGTAGCGAACGCAGCGTGACGTCAGTAAGAAAACCTCCGACGAAAATAAAAAATGAACGTAATCCCAATATTTTAGTCTCGGATCCTTTAGCATTTAGCACAGCCTGCCTACTACTGGCTACGTTGCTAGGAAAGAGTAGTTTACTTATATAATGTCAAAAACAATCGTATAGATCAGAAAATGAGCCAAAATAAAAGTATAGCAAAAATAAGTAAGTTTAAACGTAATATACCTAACCCAAAACGACATATCGTCCTAGATCTTTCATAGTATTCGTTCGTACATATACTCGCAGAATGTACTCGTAGAGGAATGAAATAGCCACGTCAAAAGACAATAGGCAGTGGGGCAGAAGCGGGTAGGCAGACCCGACGATAAATGAAAGATGTGTTCGGTTCGGTCGAGCTCCCAAGGAACTATCGATTGAAAAGACACAATTAAAGTTAGAGTTAGGCAAGTAACGCCGTTTGTTGTCTCACACGTGCGCCTGTGTTGGTTCCGTAACCCCACAAAAGTTTCATCTCTGGAGACCCTTGGGCGTGCGTGTGCGTGTGTGTGTGTGTGCCAGTGGGGAGGGCCGCCCTCCCAGCAAAGGGAGTAAAAAGTAGTTGTGACTTATTCACCTCTTTCGGTGTCGCCCTCCGCGGCCGAGCTTTCTTGTGTTTTTTTTTGCTATTTGCTTCCTTTTTATATAAAATCTTGACCGTATATGTGTAAACTGGTACGAACTTTGATTTTAAGCAGATTTTGCTAAACAATACAAGCTTTTTATTATAATCTAACATAACATACCTGTACAATCACGCCTTCTTCCCGAAGGGGTTTCGGCAGAGGTGTACCCTAATGCCATCTACTAGGCACAGTTCCAGACTCCAGGCAGTTATTGAAATAATTTCCAAAAGAAAAATCTAATATATTACACTGCCTCACCTGGGGATCGAACCCGGGACCTCATGATCGGCAATCAAGCTTGCGCCCACTTCGTCATCGAAGCAGTCATCGAGGATCGAGGATGAGAATATCCATATTATAATTCCGTATCGTAACAAGTGCTAAATGTATGTTAACCAGTGGTTAATCGGTGGCTTTGTGGTCGCAAGAGCTACTGCCGAAGTCCCGGACTCGATTCCCAGGTCAGGCAAGTGTTGTTGGATTTCAGTTAGTAATTTTCTAAAAAGTAGTAATTTTCTGGCGCTTACAACCGCGCTGGATGGAAATCTATGGGGGAGGCCTACGTTCAGCAGTGGACGTCCTATGGTTGAGATGATGATGATGATGAATTTTCTAAATGACAGTCTGGATTCTAGAATTGTGCCCGATTAATTGGCAGTAAGCTCGCCACCTTATTACATAGACCTATAAATGTATGAAGAACATATAACTGACGAAGTGTGGTTGGTACCTTCTTGATGGATTCACCTCTGCCTTACCCTTCATGATAAAATACGTGATTTTATGTTATGTTCTAAGTGTTAGAACGAAATATTAGGTATGTTCTTACGTTATTACTTATAAGAAGGATTGTTTATATAGCTCGTACACGTATAGGTCCTACTTAATGGTAGCGTGGCGGTAGGGTTCGACTTAGGCGTAAGTACGCCTCATGAACAAATTGTTCTAAGGAAAGGCCAAGTCAAAAGTACCTTAAATCGACGAACTTGTATGAAGAATGTCATGAAAGCAGACGAAGCGTAAGCCGACGTATGTCAGGTTCGTATAAGCAAGAGGAGAGAATAATAAATAGTCTCTTATTCTCATGTTCGTAGCGTTGAGCTTCAGTATAAACAGGATAATGGACGGTGTTTGACAAAAATGCGCAATATTATTTACATTAGATCTGCGAGCAAAAGAGCTATCGCACCTGTCGCCTGAGGCGCTATAACAAAACCCAGATGTACCTATCTATAAATAAACAACATATATGGTATAGAAGCAAAGGGTTTGCGACATACTCGTTCGAGTGTCGTGTGCTAGTGGCAAGACATCTATCCATCACTTCACCCCGCGCCACGCCGCGGGCTTCGTCTCACCGCACGGCACTCGGCACACACCACGCAATAAAAAATCCCTTCCGAACATAAAATCCAGCTCGTGCTCATCCGACACGCAACAATTGGACTCAACTGCGGGGACACACTTTTTCTCTAAAAAAGTGAATTTATTTTTAAAAACTATCTTCCCCTGTACTACTGTAAGTTTAAAAAAGCCATAATGCGTCCCTGAACGGCGAGCGCGCGCCGGCTGAAGATTTGACGCGCTCGCGCATGTGTTTATAATGGTCCCCTCGTAATTTCACTTTTTTCTACAAAAATTTAAACCGTACAGTACACCGGTTACTGTGCGGTACATGACAAAAAATGCTTTGCGAATTCTTAATCGCATCGATCGGACATCAAAGGGAAAAAATTAAGTAGGTTCAGTTCTTTTCCACCGTCATGGGCGAGCGGGGAACGGCTGGACGTGATGGGCCGGTTGGGGCTCAACGGTTTTTGTGTGACCCCTAATTTACAACATAAGAAGGGACATCTCCCTACTTGCAACTTGACATCTTAGATGCCGTGGAATCTAATGTAAATTCTTACAAAAACGGGAATTTAAATAAGTGTAGTGGCAGGGAACCGGTGGACCCTTCGCATAAAAGAGGTCGTTATTGATACCGGCCCTCTATCGATAAAAACATTATATCCATACGTCACAAACAGAACTGGTCAGATTTTATCTGAATATCTAATGCAGCTCTTAACAGATATTGTGTAAATTAATTGAAGCAGACTTTTATACAAACACACGTAGGAAGCGGCAGATATCAGACAACTCTACAAGAACTGGAACTTAATTTTTTTTTCGATCTAAAGCTTAGGGAAAAATTTTATTTGGTTATTTATATTTCAATATACCATGCCGCAAACTCTTAAATAAACATCGGAGAAATGAGCTAGCACAGGAAATTACCATGATACGAGATTTTCTCCACTAACGTCCGACATATCGCCAATAAATAAGATTGCCAAAAAGCAGTGAGTCCGACGGCGCGGCGGCGGTCAGAGGGCGGAAACAAAGTAAAAAATCATTTGCAATGCCCCTACGCGAACTCTCCGACTAGGTGCTGTTGTGCGACCGTCAGTTATAGCCACGTTTTAAGATAACTGTGCACATACACATATAGGTAGGTAGGTACCTTATACCTATTAATACTTAAAAAATATATTGGTTACCGAAAAAAATATTACTTTATTGTAACAACACACCAATGATCACCAGCATTCCAGCTCTCACTGGTCAACCGTACTCTCTATCGCCGAATCTTAATTTCAAGAGCTCTTTTACATTAATTTCCAGTTACGAAGGTCCCCAGTCGTCGCCAGTCGCGCTGCAATGGTTATACGGATCCGTCCTCAGGCATAGGTACGCCGGCGGCACGGGCATATTATGTCTCTCTCGGGATTACCTATAGCATTACTCATGACATACCATCGTGATTACCACACTTTTTGTATCATTTGCTGGCACGTTTTATCCCCTATTCTTGTGTGCTCATTACGAGAAAATACATCAATAATTTACCTTAGTCTCATCCCTACTCAACCTCTGGTTATTTTTGGTTTACCTCTACAGTAGCAATAAACTATTCCACACATAAAAAAAACTACGAATGCCCAAGCTACGTAAGCTTTCATAAATCTATCTACTATCTGCGCTACTTTAGTTCATATAAGTTTAGTGAAGTTGATTTCGGTATAGAGGTTTTTGCTGAGAATAGTGGTGGTGAGTAGAGTATAGTTGTGTGGAGGCCAGGCGAGTGAGCGATCATATATAGTCGGTCGGGTCGGGGTAAGTCTCCGTAACCCTTTAGTGTGGTGGGGCGGGGCGGGCCGGGGAAGGGTTGCGAGGAAGGCGCGGCGGCGACTGGGCGGCGCGACCCCGCGCCTCTCGCACTTTTACGACGAGCTTTTTTATCGTGCGTGCTGTCGTTTTTCCTTTTCTATTTTTTATGTTTATTTCCCCGAACCATAAATTATGTTTGAAAGAAGGGAACGCTCGGACGTTCGACTCGACAGGAACCGGGGTGACGTCGTATAAGTTTTCTGCTCTCTGTATATTTCTGTTTTTTTATGGGCTCTCGTGCGTAATGTGCGTAGGGGTGAGTGCAACGTTGCCATGACGACTGCATCGCATTAGACGCGGCGGGGCGCGTTGTCCTCGGGGAGTGGGGAGGAGGGAGCTGCTGAAAGCTGGTTATCGATACGAGCAGATATAATTTGTGAGCAGTTATCTGTTGTTGTAACGCGATACGCAATCACAAACACGTTTGTCTATATATTCATTCGATACTTTGTTTACGAACAAACTAGCGAGATGGACGCCGCGCCACTGTTTACTCACACTGCCCTCACTCGGACAGTCCATGCCGTGGACCGTGAAATTTTATACGATCAAACAACGTTATTACCATGTATATTTAGGGACTTACCATAAATAAATAGGTTATTTGGAAATCAAATCAACGAGGATAACAGTTTAATTAAGATTCTAAATGTACTTGTAGTTTTTTTGATTAATTAAAACATAAGTACCTACCTACATTCACCTTTTAAAAAGCAGCCCATATAATATAATTTTTACAGTAAAAGAATAGTACAAGACTTTGCAAAAACGCAAGTAATAGTTACATTGTATTGAGTCGATACTTTGATGTCTGCGGTTAATTTAATTACCATCAATCAACCGCAAAAGCTCAACAAAGGCATACGTTGTATGCAGTTAATTGCTCACCCTTGCCCGCGACAAAAAACACGCCACATTGCGTCCAGCAAACTAACCACCGCGAAAGAGAAATTTACGAATAAAAGCAGGAATCGTTACACGCTGCATTTAAAATGAGAGAACCCTTTAGGGCGCCACACCGCCAGACAAAGGGCCGAATGGCAAATTGCCGGCAGGTAGCGATGGCGAATATGTCCAAATGGAGTCCCAATAATTACTAAGGGCTCTAGTTTAATAAATGGCTCTTTTTCTAAATTATGAAGGGCTGATCGCGCCATACGGACGGTACCTGCCGCGAACCCTTCGCTTCGCCCTTCACATAATGAGTTTAAACTCTCCATTACATTTATTGGCAGTATTTTTGTCAAGAATGTTAGATATGTACCATAGGAAAATGTATAGATAAATACATGTAGGTTATATTGGGAGCTGATCTATTTAATAAGAGTATAGCGGCTGTATCATCATCATTATCTCAGCCGCTGTAAGTCCACTGCTGGACATAGACCTCCCTCATAAGGGGTATCGCCAATACTCGCCACGCTTGGCAGCCTGTAAGACGACAAAGTTACCAAAATTCGTCGCAGTTGTGCCAATTTTAAAGATCCCGCAGGCGTTTAGGAGCTTGTATGTACAAGCACGCAATGTTTTAGTCAAACGCTAAACTTCATGTATCTTGCACAACAATTTAAAACCCTTTAAAAAGCGAAACCTTTTTATTTACGTACAAAACACAATGACAATACACACCTACAATGACAATATCTAAGGAATGAGTTTGTATACAGTTGTTTGTATAAAACAGCTAAGATGGAACAGTGAGGACGCACAACAAACCCCTTTTACCCGGAGGCAGTGGAGTGAATCGCGATGACTTGTAATTCTGATGTTTTCGCCGTTCAAATCGCATTTCCTGATGGGGACATTTATCGGAGTCAGTGGAGCGAGTACGAGAGTACCTACCTCTGATTTACGGGACAAAGCCTGTCTCCCAAACAAAGCATTCGGAGACTATTTAAAACGAATCCCTGGGCGACACCTACGCACACAGCGGCTAAGTGAGTGCTCGTGCACATGTTACAGAATATAGCGATTAATTCACTTTTCCAAAGCTACACGATATATGAGGTACTACTCGTATGTCGTAGTAAGTAGGCAGACTTATTGCAATACAATACTCTTTATTGAGACCACAATAAATATAAAATACAGATTTAACTTAAAACTTTAACGTACTTAATTATAATTAATTGGTCTACAATGGACGTCCTTATCGCTTTAAGCGATCTCTTCCACGCAAACTGTCCTTGGATTGATAAGGAAATGATGATGAAAATTATATCACAGTATTTAATATTAACCTGAAGAAAATTTGCAAAAAATAATAAAAAAAAATATCCTACAAGTGCTAAGGGTATTTCTTAGCCAAAATGACATAAAATGCAGTTTGAGCATAAAGTGATTTTAAATAGGACCAAACTGGAGTAAAATTCTATTATGGATTATTTTAACTATTATTTCCAGCATGTCGCTTTTTCCTTGTACCGCATGGCATTAGGACTTGGCTCAAGCCGGGCCTCATACGGAAGCTCAGAGAACGCTTGGCCGATTACTTTCAACGTCGCGCCACTATTACCGGCAATCCTTTACTACAGTCCTTTCATGAGCGATAGACCAGAAATATTTATTAATATTATTCAATATTTTGAACGCGAACACAATGAGAGATTTATATCGTGAGCACCAATTAGGGGCTGCTTTGCGATTTTTGCTTTGATATTATAGTGTTGAATTTTTTTATACGAGTGAACGTAAACAGTACGATGCACCGTTAGCCTCATGTGAGCTTCATACAGGCCCACTGCAATCAGTGTTATCTTATCGAGATGAAGTCCTACATAATAATGCACTGCTCTCATCACCCTAACGGGATTTTCTAAGTAGCGTTTACCTAATGCCCGGTAATTCCCTGAAAGTTATGGATTATAATTCCACTATATGATGCATGTGTGTATGGCTGTCTATGTGTTTACCTCTTTAAGCCAAAACTATTTAATTGATTGGGCTTGATATGATGCTTAGAACCTTAAATAACTCACATACGAGGGGTACTTTTTATCGAAGCAAAGACGGAGACGGAGAGTAGGTATGCCAATACAAATGTTAAACAATACCTTGACAATATACAGTAGGTATTTATGTAAGCGCCGATGGTATTGTAGGGACACAAATAAACTTACTTAGGTACTACTGGTTACTACTCAGCAATCTTCAGAATAAGTGACCGAATGTGAACACAAATGGTTCATTAATACATGTCAAGAAGACACTACGAAAGATGTTTGAACTAAGATCACATCATTAATATTGAGAAGGCCACGTAGGCGGTGCCCGTCAAAAGGATAGTTTCGGAGATACTTTACCGTTCACCCTTTACGACTTCCATCTATTCGTCAAAGAGAAAACTGCTGAAGTATCACAAAAGAAAGCCTTCTAAATAAAGTCCTACTTATATCTGTTGGAGCTGTATAAAAAGCGATAATGATGCCAATTTTTCGGTTGTCTCTCTTATACTTTCGTTCTAACATTTTAATTCGTTCACTAGTTATTACAGCAAGTGCCTGTAGCGATGCTTACCCTATTAACTAACGGTCCTATATGTCTTTAAGCACGTCCACCCAGTCCTACTTAGATGGGTCACCATTTCGTTCAATACCCTCCTCGGAAGGCACCAAACGTCATAGGTCCTGGTTGTACCATAGACCATAGACGATTTTTGCTAGGTCAAGTTTAACGGCCTGGACACGATCTAGCCGCTGTGAGCAGCTTAGCGCTGAGCGGCGAGCGAAATAATTAAAGTCCAACTCATTATGTAATTATGATAAGGTATATGATAAGTATGATTCCTCTTTTATGATATTTTGACATTTAATTCAAAGTACAAGACCTCTTAATAATACCCCCGTTAATATGTAATGTGTTGATAATAGGTTTATTTCTAACGAAGATTTATTTGTCAGTTATTGGGTAAAATAATAATAGCAGTACATTCCACACATTTCTGAAATAATATGTGAGCTTTCTTCGATGTGTGTAGCTACAGAGACATAATAGTATTATGTGTATAGCAAAAAAAAGGAGGCTTACGTCGTAAAACTATTTGGTATTTTCGCATAAAACTCGTAAAATATTCTTTCGCACCGGACACATGTATGGACCAAAAGTATTTCTGTAGGTAGCAGATTTACAAAGATCGTAGCGTTGGTTCGGTCAACCCATTAGTGTGTGCGCCACGGGGGCTCATGATCACTTTGCTCTCATGTTAATTTATGTGCTTTGTAGCATTGTGCTGCACAATAGGTGCATTTTATAACCGTGCTGCCGGACAGTGGACGCCCAGATTAACATCTACCCATAGTCCGGGATCGGTGCAGGGCTTTCTCTCTTGTGCAAGATACAATAGCCGCGGTAACCGGGCAGCTACCACCTGGCTATAATGGCCTAACGTAATAGATATCGGCAAAAACTCCCATTGTCGACATGAAAGGATACTGATGCAAAAATATTACGCGTTTTGATATATTTTAACAATTTATTTTCAAAGTGACAGTACAAAGCTTTACTTAGGTAGATGATTTAGAAAAATCAAGCAGATTGATTTTACATTTGGATTAGTAAAAATTTTTTATCCACAAACAGCAAAAATAACTTAGCTTAAGAAATCTATAATGAGTAAAAAAAATCGTAAAGTAAATCAATACCTACTTACCTCTTCGTTTTCGATTTGCAATTCTTCATCTGGTAAAGTGTTTTTCATTCCTGGTCTTGATTCAAATTCGCCGTGTACCCTGAATCTGTACACGCACGTGTATACAGGATTTCCCCAGTTGCTGATTACCAGAAGTTTTACATAATTGTAAGCTTTTGGTGAATTACGTAGGACTTCAAAGTACTGTATGGGTTTTCCGTCCTTATCGTATTCGAAATCGCCGAAGTCGTGGGGGTACGCTTCCGAGCGGAACTCCATACCTTCTACTTTGAATAGACGAGGCGCTGACGAGATTTCCCTGTTGGAAAAGAAATTTTAACGTTGATATCATATCCCTGTTTGCAAATAAGATAATTTTTTGGGCAAGGTAACTATTGTATTATAATTCTCTGCTGTTTGAAAGAGGTGACGAGTTAGCGTATCTATCGCTTAACATCTCGCCTGTCATGGTACTATTACGACATATCTTTACAACCAAATCTCTATCAAATAAATAAATTGTTAAGGCATACCTTGGTAAGTATGCTTAGTGTAGGGTTCCATACCTAGATACCGCAAACATAGTATCGGTACTTAATCACATTTCTTTTTTGTATAATTTTACGGTCTTGGGATTTTTTCTTTTACTTGTAGTACAAGATCTGGCATCTTACCAAATTTCATGATGCTAGGCCAACGGGAAGTACTCTAGAAGTTTATAGCCCGTTGCTCAAAGTATGGAAATGTGCGGTAAAGTGGCCGTATCTTTTGACTGCGTTGATTTAGAAGTTTGATTTTTTACTGCAGCAAGGGATCGTGGACTTGAGTTGTTTGATCTGAGTTTCAACTGAATAACTCAACGCATACCCGAGAAATAGGATCTTGATAGACGGACAGTCACACAGACAGATAGCCGGACAACGAATCCTAAGAGGGTTCCTTTTTTCCTTTTGAGGTACGTTTTACCCTAAAATTGAAGCAGTTGTATAACCTTGTAGGCGATATATGTGCAGGTATATGCTCAATGCTGACGCCCTTCACTCGCACAGCGGCGGGAAGACGGATAGTAGCTTCACCCCGCGACCCTCTGAAGGCCCAGCACTCGCCGGGCAGCGTCCCCGGCTGTATCATGGCCCGGGCGCCTGCACATCCGCGGCACAGCAAGGATGTCAGTGTATGTAGCACCCAGGTCACCGGCGACTCGTATATCACGTACTCTACCGTATCCCCCGTGTCTACCACCTTCGCACCAGCACTTTCCAGAGCGTAGTCGGCCAACTGTATAAAGGAGTTGTCGATTTTAGGGCCACGTCGACCGCACATTATAATTTTGATTTTATTTCATAGGCCTAATATATTTTTTTTCAAATGTGCATAAATTATAGCTTAGTAATTATTAATTAAGCAAACGTTCTACTTAAAATCGTAAGCGCGTCGCCATTAAAAAAGATACTTTAGTACAGAAGTACTAGTATGAGGTTAACCTCATCATCATCATCATCCAGCCGTTGGAAGTCCACTGCTGAACATAGGCCTCCCCCATAAGGGGGGTTGTTGCCAATACTCACCACTTGGCAGGCGGGTTGGCGAGCGCAGTTTGATGGTTTACGCAGAGGACGCTGCTGCCCGTCCTCTGGCCCTTAGCCGGCTCTTACGGCGACCACGGGTAGAGAGGGTGGAGCACTATTCTAAAGCCGGTAACCCCACGGCAAGGTACTTAACCTCACTTTACCCAAATCAAATTATTAATTAATCGGCGATAATAAGAGAGCTAACTATGGTTGGGAATATAATTTTGAATATCATTCTCTACCCGGCAACATAGGATAGATAGTGTAATGTTTTTTGGGCCCAGGTTCCTAGGATTGCGCGCCCGTTTCCTTTAAATAAAAGCAATTGGGTGTCTTCTAAATAACCACGCGTAGTCTGGTGATGGTGACTAGTGACTAGTGACTACCTCAGTATCATTTTATAATTATTATTTTTTCAGATTTTAAATTTTTTTTATGATAGTGAGTGACAAGACGAGCAAATCAGGTGCCTGATGGTAAGTATCATGATTGCCCATATCAGACACAATGCCACCCAGTGTTTTAAAATTCAAAATTCTGCGCGGCACTGCACTGCGCTTGTCACTGAGATATTAGTTGTTGAAACTCGTCATGCCCAGTAATTTCGCTGGAAACATTGCCCTTCAGACCAGACCAGACCAGAGTTGATACTTTTTCTTAAATAAATTAATATGAATAAATTAATTTGTATTTGATGAAGCTAATTTTATTGAAGAGATTTAGTACTATACCTATCTAAAAGCTCAAGGCCGTTACAAGATGGAAAAGTAGGTAATGTGAATAGTGAATACCCTCTGCTCTTCTATGAGACACAGGAATATAATGTGTATACCTACCACAGAATTAGAATACATACCCACCTAATAGTAGAGAAGTTAGAATGTTAGATCATGATAATAACGAACAAAAACTGTCAAATGGAACTCGTAAAACTCCGAGACTAACTGTAGTGTCCGACCGAAACAAGATTTTCAGCCGAAACCGAAACCGAAAACGAACCTTCGGTATCTATTTCAGTTTCGGCCGAAACCGAAACCGAAACCGAAACTTTTAAAGACATGTTAAAAATCTACTGTTTACTGAATTTGGCTTATTTTATACACTTGTGCGGACATTTAATACGTGTTGAGTGGAAAATAAAACAATAATGTATGTAAAAGTATGTGAAAGATAATTACTTATTTTCTTTGATTACTTACTTATTACTGCTAAAAAAGAAACCAAATACACAAAAACACGTTAACACTTTATAGAACAAAAAATTGTTAATAATCAACACTTCGATTTTAAAAAAGAACCTTACATACATTAAAATTACCCACAATGCAATGTTTATTGTGTTAGAATATTAATATTTCCAAAAAAATTATGGGATGTTCATTGATTGTATCCTTTTCCCAATTTTTTTTTTTAAAACCTTTCATTTTACCTTAGATTTTTACTTAGATATGTATATCACGTTCCAATCGATCCGCACATAATGCTACCAAAATAAATCAATTATCTGAGGGTCACACACAGTTACATCATAGCTGGTAGTTGTTTTGGTAGTAAGAATTAAAATATCATCCAACAACAACTAAATTACCTAAACAATAAATGTATATTGCAAGTAATAAATGAATTTGTGAATAAACATACTTTTACATACTTCTCATAATTTAAAAATACGTGTTAATAACTCAACGGAAAGGACTTCTATGCCTAATAAAGATCTATAAAATATGTTAGACAAAAACAAACACGTACCTCATCACTATGCGCGAAAAATAATACAATATAAACTAAACTCACGACGAAAACACGCCGGACCGGCCGGCGGTCTGACAACTGACGATGGCGGGTGACACGCGAGATACAAACTCTCCCGAAGTCAACCGAGCGATGCGCGATAGTTCACGAACGTAGAGTTTCGGTTTGGCCGAAGATTCGGCCATTTTTTGGCCGAAACCGAAACTCTAGCCGAAACTAGATTTTTGAGCCGAAACTGGCCGAAACCGAAACCGAAACCGAACCTTCGGTCGGTCACTACTAACTAGTTACTTTAGGAACGTAGGTAAGTAGGTACCTATCTATCTCTTTGGTACTCTACTATTACGTATGTAGTAGGTCCGACAAGTTATATATATGTAGTCACAAGAGACAATCTAATCTAATCTAATCATCTCGAACCGACTAGGTACTTCAAAAGATGGAGGCAATGTCACTATGTTAATCACCTGCCGATCATAGTCCCTGACATCGGCGACCTGGCGAGAGTTCCGTCGCATGGACGGTTCTAGAGCTTCCTTGGCGCGGTTCGCAGCCGCCGCCACCGCCGGCAAAACTGATGAAATGCGCTCCATCTCGCTTTGGAGCCGATCATGTTTGCGATTCACCTTTATGACAATTGGAAAATTAGGTGTTCACCTACTTGCAACACGTATTGTAGTTCTTATTGAATTTTCTCACAAATCACTTAAAAACCTCGAACCTCATCTGAACCTCATCTGTCGAAGCATATTAATTATCGTAATAAATTAGGCATACAGTGAACAAAGCAAGCGAGGTAAGTTGATACGTTGGCCTGGACTCCCTAAAATTAGCGCCTAGGCGAAATTTAGAGCACGAAACAAAATTGGTCCACATACTTCGTGATCAAATCTGTAATAGCCGCGTGCACTGATAGGTAAAATTATATATTCACACCATGAAAAATAATGACTGCTTCGATTATTGTGACTAAACCAAAATAGATGGATAAAATGTACGTGGACTATTTTGTAGATTATATTGATAAGTACTACAAACCCTTAGTACATTATTTTATTCTACCATCAATAGATTTCACAGCGCACGCAAATTAATGAATATGGTAATTGTGTGACACCTTGGTTCACAATATTGCAGTTGTTTTACGTATCCCTAATTTTTTTTCAAAATCTCATATAGCCTATGTCACTCACACTAAGTTAATCTTTCCATAAGTGAAATAATTTTTTAAATCGGTCCAGTAGTTTCGGAGCCTATTCGGTACAAACAAAAAAACAAAGTTTCTCTCTTTATAATATTAGTATAGATGTAAACATGGCCAAATGTTCACATGGCTAAATTTAAATAAAAAGGCTACCTACCTATGTAAAACGTTACATGGTACACCACCAACACCTCTTGTTAAGTTACTTACACCTCATGGTAGGTTTTACATAGGTAGCCTATTTATATATATTTAGCCATGTGAAAATTTGGCCATATTTACATATTAGCGTACGCTACTACTACATACGTGTATGATAAGTGTACAATAGTATTACCTCCGATAGCCCACGGGTGAGCTGCATAACCACATACTTGACTTCCCCAAACCCGCCATCGAAGTTGTCCTGCGGGCCCCAGAAATAAGCGTACACATGCACCCCAACAAGCAAAGATAGTGTGACGCACACAAACGAACGAAATAAATTGCGGACGCAAAAGTCTTCGGATGTATCATCCATTTACTTTTTTTAGTATAATATTTCCTTTTTAGATTTAAATATGATTGCTGATTTATTAGTAAATTAAAATAGTAAATCTGAATCACATGCTCAATAACAGAAAACAGACATTTGTGACACTGGCAGATTTACTTTCAGAAGAACTAAGTTTTAACTAATAAATAACTAAAAACTAGAGCATTCAGAACTGGAGTTGTCAAGTCTACGGCCCGTCTCGGCAGAGGTACATGAACAATTTGTTCGTGTATTTGTGAGCTCGTTTTGTGATTGTACAAAGCTTTTACTTGCTATATTGACGCTTCATAACCTACATCAAAGTTTAAAATATCTTCGTGGCATTCGTGCTCGAAGGACCCACATAGTGGTCCTTTTTTATCGTAGCTTTTGGGTCTTAGAACATAACACGATAGATTCTTAACTAGTCTGATATTATTGATTGATGTTTAAAAATGTCTTTTAACACTTATTTAAATAAATTTTCTTTGAGTTTAAATTAAATCAATAGGTAGACGAGTAAAAAAACTATATTTATAATACACAGAATACACAGATTTATTACAAAATGACCGAGCTATGCAAAAAAGTCTTAACTTTATCCATGAAATTCAGTTGGGTACCGGAAAGCCCCGGGAATCCACTTGAGCAAGCCTCGAGTACAACGAACTTGCAAAGGCGGCGCGCGCAGCAGCAGTAAAATTTCGCAATAACTGCTGTCGAATGCAAATGTTTAATACAAAAAATGGCGCTTGACAGCAGTAATAGCGCGATTTTCCTGCTGTAGCTCCGCGATCACAAGTTCGTAATTGATGCTGCTTCAAGTGGCGGCTGAACACTGTATATTATGCAGCTCAGGCCTTCTGCGATTGCTGTGCGTACTCGATCTGCGCGGCGGTGACGGACTTCATGGCTTCGTGTGCGGACTGTACGTTGACGCGCCACGCGGCCAGGACCGAGCGCAAGTGTTCCCACTGCGCGCGGCCGAATGTTCGGTGCATCGTGCTCGACACGCGCACGGTACGGGACGCCTGGTCCATGAGCGCGCGGACTAGACGCGTCTTAAGCACTGGAAATGTTACATAACATGATCAATATGTATGTATATTATGTTTTTGTAGTGGTAGGCCCCTTTTCAGAGGGCCGCTTGGGGAAGTACCACACCTTCGCCTCATGTCTGATATGGGCAATCATGATGCTTACCATCGGGCACCTGATTTTCTCGTCTTGTTACTATCATGAAAAAAAATCCAAAAATAATCCACTCCTGACCTGGGGATCGAACCGGGGACCTCATGATCAGCAGTCGAGCTTGCGCCCTCTACGCCACCGAGGCAGTCGAGGCTGATGATGATGATGATGAATAAAAAAGTATTTCGAAGTCTAATTGGAGCCTTATAAGCACAGTTACTGATCTAGATGCCAGTAGTTAATAAAATTATATGATTTACCTTCAATAATGAATGCCTCAACATCTTTCTCTTCAATTTGAAGTTCTGAAACAATCTCATCGAAAGATATCTCAGGGTTTGACTCTGCCATCTGCATGAAAGTCAATATTCTCATTTTCTTTACATTTTGATCATGGTTCAAACCTGTAGCAACAAATAAAGAGTCCAATTATTAAAGAAATATTTGAACATCATACTGATATTATTAAAAGAAGTTATGTTTGTAACAGATACACAAAACGCTAGCGAGTTCTAACTAGAATCCAGCGATAACTAAATGTCACAAAAAAAAAGCAGCAGTTTTTGTATCTATGTTAGCTCCTTTTCACGCTAAAACTACTGAACCTATTCAGCTGAACATTGATATGTAGATAGCTTAAATCCTGGAATTACACAAAGGGTAATTTCTATCCCAATATTTCCACGGGAATAAAAACGGGGAAACTGCGGGCCACAGCCTATTAATAATAATATTAGATTACTACTTTCACACAAAAAAAAATTGTTTAAAGAATATCAGCACAATATTCCCCAGAAGTGATATACTGGAGCAATGTACCAACACATTTCACTTATTAAATCCTAGTTTCTTAACTTAATTAATATCGACTTTATATGTATGACACGTACAACTTCAATACAAAATTACCTTGTGACTTGATAAAATCAGGATTTTTCTTATAAAACGCCTGATAACTGGAGAGTTTCTCTGAGACGAAGATATTGAGCAGCTCATAGATGGGTTCTCCCTCCAAGAACTTGACAGGCTTGAGTTCAAGTAGAGGATCGATTAAGAATGTGTTGGGGTCGGCAAGTGCGGTGACTATACATTTGATGGCGTCTTCACGCGCGTGCGACGCGTTTTCATCTGTGTAGGTGCCCAGTAACTCTATCATCACCTTTGATGCTAGATCACTGGAATAAAAACAATGGCAGATTACTTACAAGTTTACTGTTTTTAGAAGCTTGTAATTAAGAGTCTTTTATAGTGAACATCTAATCTCGTGAGTAAAGCAGGGATTATTGGAAGTTCACTATGAAAAAACCAAGGGCTTATCATGTCTGTCTCTTATTATCATGTCTGTCATTTATTATTCACAATAAAAATATCAGAATATAAATTCATAGAATGGGAATGTTTGGAGGCAACAGGAGAATACAAAATATATTTTTCATAGGATTATGACAAATTTCTCCTAGCTAGGATATATTCTTAACACTTTTATTGGAATACGAAATATTAGGTCCGCAAATATGGAAAGTACATATATCGCCGGTCTTGAACTACGCTGTGTGTTTGCCGCAATTAAATTGTTAAAGTTCTAATAAGATCAAAATCTTATTAGAAACAACTAATAATACCAGCTCAATAAGACACAGTTGTTAGAATTGATGAGTTATTCTGTTAGGTATTCTTCTTGTATTTAGGATTTATTAAATTCCCATTTTCATTCCGGTATAACATACTTCAGAGAGGGAAAAATAGCCAGAATGCTGGCCGCATTGGCCCATTGGATACAGATGCTTACGCTTAGGACACCTGACACCTCCACCAAGCACTTAGTCAGCTTTTTGTACAGCATCTGAGCAGCTGGCCCCCAAGAAACTAAGGTACAGCACATTTAAGAATAGTCCTAAGTAAAATTAATAGTTAAACCAACCTATGTTGATCTTTCAGCACCTGATGCAGCAACCTATACAGCTTCTGCATCTGTTCATTATCTGGAGGACAGTCAGCAAACTCTCTCTTCAGCTTGTCCACATCAGTGAATATCTCCCGTACTAACCCCACCCTGGCCGCCAGCTCTATGACGTGGTAGTACACATGGTATCTCAGGGGGGACTGGCTTTCAAGGTTATTGTATAAACGCCATAACCTGTAAAAATGTGTGTTAAATGTGTAAATTTTACTTAATCCCCAACTCTTAGAATGGTTTACAATAAATCCTACAAATATTATAAATGTGAAAGTTTGTGAGGATGGATGGATGAATGGATGTTTGTTACTATTTAAATATAAAACTACTGAAACAATTGAGCTGAAATTTGGTATATAGGTACCATAGGCTGTTTCCCGATAATCCCACGGGAACGAAGACTATGCGAGTGAAACCGTGGGACAGCTAGTATTTATATAATATGTAGACTAACATAGTATGGTATTTATTGATATAGGCCTCTGATACTTATGAGTTACTAGCTGGGCCCCGCGGTTTCACCCGCGTAGTCTTAGTTCCCGTGGGAATATTATGAGTTATTCCAAGGTCTCAACTATCTTTATACCAAATTTCAGCTCATTTGATTCAGTAGTTTTTGCTTGAAAACGGAACAAACATACACACTGCTAGCACTGTTTTTTTTGTCCCATCTAGATGGCGCTGGAGTCGAGTTCGATAGAACATGCTAGGGTTTTATTTCCCTGTTAAAAGATAGCTTTTTTACATTGTAATGAGATTTGAGATATTTTTTGCTTATTAGTGACTAAGCCTATATACCTAATAAAGGGTTAAAAAGATTAAAAATAAATAAAAGTGGTATTGGAGCAATATTAAATGTTAATACAATAAAGATTATCTACTCACGATTGTACAGCAACTACACCAAGTTTAGGTCCTGGAGTGTTTGTTAATCGCTGACTGAAAGATAAAATAAGCTCTTCGCCTCTTTCTAATGGAATCTGTAATATATACAACAGTAGGTATACATAACTTGAAAAGTTCAAAGTTCAACAAAAGACCAGCAAATCTAAGAAGTATGGGTTTACGTTTTATTTTTACAAGCACGAAATAACTTTGCATAGGCGTAACACACAATTTCAATAACCATCGCCATTAAACCGTGAGATTATGAATTGTATCACAAGATGTACAATCTTAATTTAAATTCAAATCCTTCAAATGGGTAAAATAAGAATTATCAAATGCTATTTCTTCGATTTGCTGGACACTTATGTATAAAAGGCATGAAAGATGAGCACAAATTCTATTAATTCAACTGGACTTGATGATTATATAATATGGGTTCAGAAGTGGATGTCCTATGGCTGAGACGATTCTGATAAATCTTGGGCTCCGACTAGTTGTTTATTCCTGCCTAGTGCATATTTATTGCACCATACTCAGATTGCACAGCCTTCATTTTACAAGACATCTTCCAAACCAAAATCTATTTCATAAATATAGTCGTATAGTACTTACAGAGACCATGATAGAGACTATACTGTTGAGAATAGCCTCAACGTCAGACTCGTTAGGCTCTTTGAAACATGAATCACAGACCCCAACAATTTGATGCAGGTCATCCTCAACACCTTTTTCCGATTTTTCCTCAGGTATATCAGCTCCAAGACTCTTGAAGTATTTTCTAAGCTCTAAAGCCTACAAACATAAGACAAATTCTATAGTTTTTACAAACATTTTGGTATAAAATAATAATTTACAAACTGTTAGCATAGGTTATGTTGACGTAAACTAAAATGCATAATTGCTTTACTTGATCTTCCAGTGATACATCAATGAAAACCGCCGGGACTTGCATCTTAGAAACTGTAATATTGTTTTTGTTTCACAAAATACTGCAAATTCCCATGAAAACTTGGAAAAACAAGACGTGCTCCAACCACCACTGCACTAATTTGACAAGAATGATTCACAGACTATACTACACACTACTCACTACCATATGTGTTCTGTGCTCACTACACATTACACAGAACAAAGACCACTATATTTATTAGTACGAATGATTGCTTTCGATTTGTAATCTGTGGCAGAAAATTGACATTGATAATTTCAAGAGCTATCACAGGTTCTATGGCGAAAACCGGTAACATCGAGAAATTGTTACAGCACTATTATCACTCGCAATGTCAGTGTCAATTTTATGCTAGTAGTCATCAATGTCAAGTTATCAAATTTAGAATTTGAAATCGCGGGAAGGAAAAGAGGGTTGATAGGTGTCACACGTCTAAGAGAAATTATTTTCGGAAAAAATATTTTTTAATATCTTGTGATTCAACTAATCAACATTCAATAGTGGTAAAAATTGTACTTAGGCCTAGGCATTGTAATATAGTAAGTCTGTAGTTGTACATATTTTAGTTAGTTATTTTTTATTGTATCATAGTATAGGGACTAGTTTAAGTAAAAAAACCCAGGAACCGTTAATGGAATCGATTCCTCCTGACCGGCCGCCGGATCCGCCGGATATTCCTATGGGATCGGGCCTAAAAAGACGGTCTGAGGGCCCTCTTAATAACGATGCGGCTAAAAAAGCCGTATTTAACAAGGATTTGTCAGATGCCTCCACACAAAATTTATATACTCATCCCTGCTATATTTTGGGAATAAAAGCATACACAGATAACGACAACGGACCGTTCATTGTGCATGTGTCTCACTCTGATCCAGACCCCTCCTCTGGGGTGGTCTTAAAACCTCTTAAATTTGGCCAATTTCTCCATGCGAATAAAGTTTCTAATATCTGCCCTGATGGTGTTAAAAAGGTGGGGAGAAACAAAATCTCAGTAGAGTTTAGAACTGGCACAGACGCGAATAAGTTTTTGGATAATCCAATTTTAAGTGCACACAAGTATGTAGCTAATATTCCTTCTTACAACATCACCAAAATGGGAATCGTCCGTAATGTGCCAACTGACTTGGCGATGGAGGACTTTGTGGCATCTGTTGTCCTACCCAAGGGGGTAGGTGACGTTATGAAGGCAAGAAGATTAAATCGAAAAGTGAATATAGCAAACAATACATCATGGATCCCAACGCAAACCGTCGTAATCACTTTTCATGGTCAGGTTTTGCCTCAGAGGATATACTGTTTTTATTCTTCGCTGCCTGTGGAGCCATATAAATATCCTACTATCCAGTGTTTACAATGTTGCAGATTTGGACATGTCAAAGCGCAATGTAGATCAAAACCTCGCTGTTTCCGCTGTGCGCAGCCTCATACGGGAGACTCCTGCGGCGTGGAGGAATCGGTGGCGTCTTGTCTCCACTGTTCGGGTAGCCACTTTGCTAATAGCAAAGACTGCCCCGAGCGGGGGAGACAGGAGGCTATCAAAATCTTGATGTCGCAGGATAGCCTCTCCTATGAGGATGCGGCAGCGCGTTACCCCAGGGTAAGGAAACCATATTCTGAAGTATCCCAAGCTAGCTGTTCCTCTTCTTCCTTTTCTCCCTCTCAACCTAGCCAATCCTATTCCCAACAGCAGTCTACCAGCTACTCAAAAACTGTAATTTCAACCCCTCGCCCTAGAGTTCCTCTAGGAAAATCTTACAATAGACAGGCTCATCAGGCTATAGTAGCTGAAATACCATCCTCCTCCCCAAATGGCGTTGCCTTATTGGCTGCCAATCCATCTTCTTCTCTGGCTATTTCTTCTGATTCTGTTCAAAATGGCAAACTTCTCGACTTATTACTGTCCGTAATCATTTCCATTGTTTCCCACAATAACACCAACCTACCGTCCAACGTTGCCAGCAAACTTTCAGAAATTTTTTCAATTCTTAATCATGGGTCTGGTTCTGATTTAATGGAATACAAAAAGCATTCGTCGCAGGAAGCCTGAGCTCCTGTATCTCATTAATCAACACAAACCGTCAGTCATTGCCATTGCGGAGACATGGCTTGTGCCTGGGTCCCGTTTCCGGGTTCCAGGCTTCGCCTGCCTCCGGGATGACAGGGCTGACGGTTATGCAGGCTGTGCTTTACTTGTGAGGCGTTGTCTTCCTTTTTCTCAAATTTCCTTACCCCCTTTTCCTCCGGAACTTAATATCGTAGCAATAAGAGCTTTTGACATATCTTTTATATCTATATATATTCCACATCCACAATCAAGACTCATCCCGGATATACTGCATGTAATATTTTCTGTTCCTCCCCCTATCATAATTATGGGCGATTTTAATGCACACCATTTTCTTTGGGGTTCCAACCATAACGATCTATTCGCTCTTTCCCTGCTTGAAATATTTGATGAGGCAAATCTTTGCGTCATAAATAATGGCTCAAAGTGCTGTAGACATTACCATATGTTCTCCTACTCTTTCCTCTGTCCTGTCCTGGAATGTCCTTCCCTTCACGTATGGGAGTGATCACTTTCCTATCCTCATCACCATTTCTGATAGGGTAACTCCTTCAGTGAGTTTTTGTCCCACCCTTAAATATAGGTTATCAAATGTTGACTGGTCTTCATATTCTACTTCTGTTGATAACAAGATAGATAATTTTCCAATATGTGACCCAATTAACATAGATCAATGCTATGCTAATTTTGTGGACGCTATTATTTCTAGTGCAGATGAGTATTTCCCCTTGAAAAAGCCTTTTCAATTTAAAGTTTCAACCCCTTGGTGGGACTCTGAATGCACTGCTGCCGTTAGAGCAAGGAAAAAAGCTGAGGAGGATTACAATTTGGCCATGACAAGGGCTAACTTTATAACCTATAAGAAGGTAGCTGCGAAGACAAGGCGAATTTTGTCCAAAACAAAGAGGGAAGGTTGGAAAAAATTCTGTTCCCTGCTGTCTCCTAGAACTCCACCCTCTCTGGTCTGGAAAATGATAAAACGATTCAGAGGCTCATGTACTGTCCCTAACATATATATGCATGACCCCTCATCGTGGGTTGGAGGATTTGCTGATAAAATGACCCCCCCTTCTGTTCCAAATATAGACTGCCTTGTTCCGGCTCCCCGTTTCCTTCCTAGCCTCAATACCTTTGACTCTCCTTTCTCATTTATAGAACTTCAGTTGGCTCTCGATGGTTTGGTGGATTCTTCCCCAGGCATAGATGGTATTCCGTATTCTTTCTTAAAGAATTCCTCCAGGAAATGTAAAGAATATTATTTGGGTCTCATTAATGGTGTTTTTGAATATGGTGAGGTTCCACAACCTTGGAAAACCCAGGTAATTATTCCCATTGTAAAGCCAGGTAAAAATGCCTCAGATCCAAATAGTTATAGGCCAATCGCGTTATCTTCATGTTTAGCCAAGGTTGCAGAACATATGATTAAACATCGTCTTGAGTGGTTTGTTGAAAACAGAAGCTTGTTGGCTAAAACTCAATTTGGTTTTAGAAAAGGCATGAGCACTATGGACAGTTTAAGTATTCTTACTTCTGATATCCGGATATCATACCTGAAAAAGGAATTTCTTGTGGGCGCTTTTCTAGATGTTTTTTCTGCTTACGATAATGTCTTACTTCCCTTACTGAGAAATAAACTTACTCGGTTAGGAGTTCCAGAGAAAGTAATCCGTTTCGTATGTAATTTATTAATGGAAAGATCAATTATTATAAAAAATCAAAATACTTTTCTTCCTTCTCGAACTTGCTGGAAAGGTTTACCGCAAGGGTCAGTGCTAAGCCCTTTACTTTATGCCCTTTATACGTTCGACTTAGAACTGACCGTTCTTCCCTTTTGCAACATTTTGCAATATGCGGATGACTTGGTTCTTTATGTATCCGTCAAGTCCATAGAAGAAGCCGAAAAAAGATTGAACTCAGCCCTCAGCTATCTTCATGACTGGCTCCTAGATCATGGTCTATCCCTTTCAGCTTCTAAAAGCAGTGTAGTTACATTCTCAACAAAGCGATTCATTCCTCCTGCATTGATCAAAATTAATAGTCAGTTAATCCCTCTACAGAATGAAGTTAAATTCCTAGGTATATGGCTTGATCGCAAATTGTCAGGATCCACTCACTCTAATTATGTAGTTAAGAAATGTGAGAGCAATATAAACATTCTTAGATCTCTTTCTGGTGTCTGGTGGGGTGCTCATCCATATACACAAAAGCTTCTTTATAATGCGATTGTCCGTAGTCACATAGATTACGGATCGTTTATCCTGAGCAATAGGTCTGCCTGCCGTGAGATTGAGAAGGTCCAGTCCAAGTCCTTGCGGATAATTCTAGGGGCGATGAAGTCGTCCCCCATCAACGCAATGCAAGTGGAGTGCGTGGAACCTCCTCTCTCCCTCCGCAGGCAGTATCTATGCAATAGATTCGTTTGCAAACTGTTACAAAATTCTAACCACATCCTTATTAAAAAATTGGATTTATTGTCTGATTTATATGGACCCCGTTCACCCCAATTACTTCCTGATCTTCTTCGCAGCTATCTTCATCTAACTCGTCTACCAAATCCATTACACCAGTGCTCTATAATGCCATTATACTCCACGCCGTTTGAAGCACTTACTTTCGAGCCTAATATAATACTTGATTTTGGTATTAATAAGAACACGGTAGAGGCTAATAGTGTATTTATAAATAATATTCAATCTGAGTATAAGGATTGGGTTTTATTTTTTACGGATCCCCTGATGAGCCAGTTGGTGCGGCGGTTTGGATTCCATCATCTAGGATCATTCTAAGCTACAAATGCCCTCCTCTTACTTCTGTTTTCACGGGAGAAGCTATTGCTATCCTGGAAGCTATACTGTTTATAAAGTCACACAATTTAAGTCATTGCATAATTTTCTCGGACTCCGCAAGCTGCTTGCAAGCTATTCTCTCCAATCAATTCCGTTCTAAGTCCAGATTTCCCATTATTCTCAGAATAAGAGACTCCCTTCTTCAGTGTCATAGGCTTGGAATTAGTATTATCCTTGCATGGATTCCTGGCCACATGGGTATCCTGGGGAATGAGTCAGCGGACTCATGTGCCAGGAACGCTGCTCTTACTGGTTCTCTGGTTCATCCTCATGTTTATTCTCATGACATCTGTGCCACTTTTAATCCCAAATTATATGAAGCCTGGTCAAAACAGTGGCAAATTTCAAAGTCCATAAAAGGCAAATTTTATGGTGATATTCAGCCAGATATCCCTCATAAACCCTGGTTTTCAAAATTCCAAGGGGCAGATAAAGTTACTACTTCAACGATCTGCCGGTTACGCTTGAATCACTCGTGTACCCCTGTCTTTTTGGCTAAACTAAGAATAAGAGACCATTCCATATGCGAGTGTGGTTTAGATTATGGAAATGTGGACCATATCTTTTTCTCTTGTCCAAAGCAACAGTTTTCTCTATATGATATTATTCCTTCTGATATCCCTCGTCCTGTCTCCTTTAAATTCCTCTTATCCTTGGTTTTTTCACCATTTATTAGGCTATTGTGTAGATATATTAAAGTTAATAAAATAAAATTATAAGTATAAACTTAATATTATATTAATGTGTATTCGTAATATGTTATATAGCTTTGTGTATAGATTGTAACATAACATAACATACATTCACGCCTTTTTCCCGAAGGGGTAGGCAGAGGTGTACCCAGGACTCAGTCCCATAGTAGATACACCCACATTTCGCCAGTATGTTATTGGTCCCATGTAATAGGGGGCGAGCCTATTGCCATCTACCGGGCACAGTTCCAGACTCCAGGCAGTTATTGAGATAATTCCTAATGGAAAAATCCAATATTACACTATGCCTGACCTGGGGATCGAACCCGGGACCTCTTGATTGGCAGTCGAGCATACGCCCTCTACGCCACGGAGGCAGTATAGATTGTAATTAGTTGTATATTCAATATTCTTAGTAAATAGTTTATGATTTATTAAAGGAGATATGAGTTTTATTTCAATATTTATTGTAGTCTTGCTTATTATAATAGTTTAGTATCATGCTGTAGAATATATATGATTGTTGATTGTGTTCAAAATTCAAAAACACTTATTGGTTAATTTCCATCGTTTGATGTCCAATCTCCCAACGTGATATTGGCAAAGTTGTGGTGTTATAAACACTTTCACAAGCCACCAGCCACAAAATAAGAATTGAATTGAAAATTGAATTGAATTTGAAATCGCGTGGGCTTAATTTTATTTTTGTTGATCGTGAATCCGAATCTTTATTATAAAAACAGATATGCATATTTTTTGTAATAAAGAACAATGCGTAGCTTTCATAAATTAAGTGATACCCGATCTACCATAAATGGCACAAAGTTAAAAAATAATTTACCACTGATATCCTCTGGTATTCCATCACTTGACCATGTTATTGGTAAGAAATCCAAAATTTCACATTCACTATAAATTAACCTAATATCCAACCAAAATCATGCTCTATCGAGGTATTCACATCTCTTCCAGGTGGAGGATTACCCGCCGGTAGTGTTTTTGCTGTTGGTAAGTAATTAAATCCATATGGACTGACTTTATCAAAATTTTATTATGTTGATCTTGCTATGTGTAAATTTTGTACATGAATTTTCAGAGGAAGATGTGTTAGGGAACTACAGCAAGATTCTGATCAAATACTTCCTAGCTGAAGGGGTAGCTTGTAAACATTCACTTCTCGTAGCATCGGCTGAAGAACATCCACAAGATATTGTAAGTTTTCATAACTCTTAAAAAACATAATACAATTTAAGTAATAATAAATAGCAGAAAACTAAAAATTCCACCCCATATAACTCTGCATCTATCTGAATAGTCATATTATATTAGCAGGTTGTGACCTGCGCTGATCTTTCATTAGCACCTCAGTAGGTGCAGAACACATCTGCACCTACTTATTTAGGCTAAAGTTTTTTTTTAGTGTGCAGTGAATAAATCATTTTTCTTTCTATATTCATGTTCAGTCACTCACTTCAATTCAGTGCCTCTGTGATGTAGTGGGTAGCAGCTCGACTGCCGAGTCTGGAACTGTGCCCGGTAGATGGCAATAGGCTCGCCCCCTATTACATGGGACCAATAACATACTGGCCAAATTAGGCATAGTAGGCACACCTACTATGGGACTGAGTCCTGGGTTCACCTCTACCTATCCCTTCGGGAAAAAGGTGTAATTGTATGATATGTTATGTTATTCACATGACTACACAATTTCACAAAGATTAGATGATACATACATACAGTCACACTTTGTTCCTGTTGGGGTATAATATGGATTTTTTTATTGATCCCATTCATAATGGTGGAATTAGAGGGTAGAAAACATTAAAAATGTCAAATTTACTTATATCATAGGTGAAAGAGCTCCCTTTAACATGTCCGGCGCCACCCGAAGAAGAGATAAATTCAATATCCAATGATGTAGACAAAATGAAGATAGCCTGGAGGTACGAGGGGCTCAATCAAGTTGAATCATCATTTGGAAGCAACACTAGTTTTGGACACCACTTTGATCTGAGCAGGCATATGGACGAGGAGTCAGTTAAACAATGTGAAGTTATGTATTGTGACTTGGATATTAATCAGAAAGTAGATAATTGTAAAGGTAATAATTTTATGATTTATTGTTTAGCATGCAGTAGGGTTTGTTAGTTATATAAAACTTACATTTTACAAAAAAATTTATTACCAATAAGGAATTTATTACAAATCAAAAGATCCTTATCTTGATTTGCTGCACACAAACATAAAACAAAGATACACAAACAAACTGACAATGCACCTTAGCAGAGTGGGGCCTACACTTTGACAGGGTCTTTATGCAGAATGTCACCATGGAAAATTTGGACACTTTCACATAATGATACTTTCCCAAAACATTACAGCTCCCACATTTGACAGCCTCGTTGGCACAGATGGTAGTAACTCTGCTTTCTGTGCCGCAGGCCCCGGGTTCGATCCCCGGCCAGGTCAAACATTTGTGTGCATGAACATGTCTGTTTGATCTGTGTCTGGGTGTTATAAGCTTATATAAGTATGTATATATCAGTCATCTGGTTACCATAGTACAGGCTTCTAGCCTAGTTTGGGACCAGATGACCGTGTGTGGAAGTTGTCCCATATTATTATTATATTATTATTCTGTATGATCTAAACTCTAAGGAAACATTGGATAGTCGATTAAAATACTTATTTTAAGCTTAAGTAAACAAACACAAACGCTATTTTATTTTCAGGATTTAAAAATGGTTTATACCACAAGTTGCTGACTAGTATAAAATCAGCTGTGTCTAAAGAGGAATACAGAAGCAATGGCAAATGTAACAATATTCTGAGGATAAGCATACAGTCCCTTGGTTCTCCCGTCTGGTTGTCATTGGATATGGGAGACAGCACTAGTTATTGTCAAGATCTGTTGAAGTTTATGTTCTGTTTGAGGACCTTGCTTAGAGATACTAATGCTGTTGCATTCGTGACTGTGCCTTCACATTTGTTTGATGTAAGTTAATGATATTGTATTCATAACAATTGCGCCTGCTGTTTCACTCACTGAAAGTATCCAAGTGTTCTTCCAGAATTCAAGCCTACATACTTAGTTCAAACCAATGGATATTTTTTTTTATGATAATGAATGACAAGACGAGCAAATCAGTTGCCCGATGGTAAGCATCATAATTGCCCATATCAGACACAGTAATACCCAGTGTTTTAAAATTCAAAATTCTGCGCGGCACTAGACTGCGCCTGTCACCCTGAGATATTAGTTGTTTAATCTCATCATGCCCAGTAATTTCGCTGGTAACATTGCCCTTCAGAACACAGTAATGTTTTCACATTACTGCTTGGCGGATGAATAACTGGCAAAGGTGTGGTACTTCCCCAGACGGTCCCCTGCAAAAGAGGCCTACCACTACAAAAAATTTATTTACCATTATTTGTTATGTTTCAAATGCATAGAGAATAACGGCCATTGATACTGAGTATTTATAGTTTAGCTAAAAACGGGACTTGACGCGCTAATGCTTAACCGTAAGTAACTTAAGCCCGTTTTTAGCGCTAAATGTGTTTGAAACGTGAAAGTTGAAAAATTACTTCCTGAATTTTTCGCGCTTATCGTACCGCATATCGTGTACTGCATTTCCTGATACAGGGTGGAGTTAGAGTTGCGTCAAGCTCTCCCGCTAAACCCTGTACATTACATTAGGGATAGACTATAGTCTTACGTCTAAAGAGGTAAAAAAAACACACACACATACACCTCAACTTTCGCATTAATTATAAAGCTACATATGCATTTGACAGTTTATTTGAAATAAAAGTGGTTTTACTCTACAGGATGATCACATAATGAAAAGACTACTGTACTCAGTCGACAACGCAGTAAGGATAGAGTCATTTGCGGGTTCCAGTCGTGAAACCAACCCTGTATATAAGGAGTACCATGGCTTGTTCCATATAACTAAACTGTCAGCTTTGTATACTTTGGTGCCGTTTGTTCCGCCGAGTCTCGACCTGGCGTTCAAGCTGAAGAGGAAGAAGTTCCTTATTGAGAAGTTGCATTTGCCACCAGGTAAAGACATTATATCTCTAATATGTTTGATGAGCCCTTTCTATTTAACCATTGATGTCTTATAGCATTTAAACTCAAACTCAAAAGTATTCAATTAGGTCACAATCTGACACTTGCACGTCAATGAAGATAAACTGTAAAAAACTACACTACTAAAGCTTTATACCATTATTGACTTGTATAAACAAAGTTCATGTTGATACATTGGCTATGGAAACTTTATTTTAATACTGGTATCTTGTAATTAATAATTATTATTGTAAATCTGGATATTATAATAATGGAAATATTTTATAATTTTAAGTGAATCCTATATATAAATTTGCATACCAGATAGTTCTGGTAGAATGTATCAACTCACTTTACTGATAGTACATCTTTTATAAACATACATTCTGCAAATAAATAAATACAGGAAGAATGCACAAGAAACTTGTAGGGCTTAATTTTTTCAACTGATAGTGTCACAATATTTTGTTTGGTTAACTATGGCTCCTATACTCTAGTCATTTTGTTTCGAGACTAATGTTCTTTTGAATGAAAAAATAGATCTGTGGCTTTTAAAAAAGCTGCTAATTTATAAGCAAACCGTAAAATGTTTACAAATTCCATTAAGCTTTTTTTAAAAACAATTTTGTAATGTTAAGAATAGATTTGTATAAAAATAATTTGAATAAAAAAAATAACAATAATATGATCTTAATTTTATTATGTTTTTCTAGAGCTCCAAGAATCGAGTGAACGTGAGCAGGATGACATTACAGCGACGCCAAAAGTTAACTGCGGCAGTTTCAAAAAGAAAGATATTGATTTTTAAAATCGTTTATTTATTAAGAACAATGGAGACGTATTTTTATACATCTAATATTTGCAATAAATAACTTAAGAGAAATTTATTTTGCATTTTAAATCCAGACATCAGCGTAGGATTAAAACTAATGCTGGCGAATCCCGCTTATACTTGTGCAAGTGTCGTGTCGTAAAACGTGTTAAAAAAGTAGTATTAATACTTACGGAGGTGTATCTACCCATCAAACTGAACAACTTTCAGAAGAAAGAATTGCGACTCGAAAAAAAAAAATTTACCGCATACAAAATAGTGAAAACACATACATTCACGCCTTTTTCCCGAAGGGGTAGGCAGAGGTGTACCCAGGACTCAGTCTCATAGTAGATACACCCACATTTCGCCAGTATGTTATTGGTCCCATGTAATAGGGGGCGAGCCTATTGCCATCTACCGGGCACAGTTCCAGACTCCAGGCAGTTATTGAGATTCCTAATGGATTGAATTCCTAATGGAAAAATCCATTATTTAACACTGCCTGACCTGGGGATAGAACCCGGGACCTCTTGATTGGCAGTCGAGCATGCGCCTTCTACGCCACCGAGCCAGTCTAAAATAGTGAAATCAGGTGATCGGCAAATTTTGTATGGGCATTCGAATTTTATTTTTTTGCTAATTTCGCAATTCTGAAAGTTGTTAAGGTTGACGGGACATCCCCTAAAGTTATTACTACACCTTTTTGTTACACGTATAATAATATGATGATACTAGTAAATTTAAAATTCGATCAATTCTCAGGTTGAACAAGTGACGCTCATAATATGTCCATTGCATAAAATTCTGTCCGAAATGCCTTAATTATTAGTCACCCCACCTGTCCAGCAGAGCGTATCTCCTCAAAACCGGCGTGTCTATTCATTGTATGATTTTATTTATTCACTAACGCGGTATATTCAACGTTGCGTCCTCGTTTGATTTGGAGAAAATATACTTTTTAATAAATGTTGAAAATATGAAGTGCAAACTGGATATTAGTGCTAAAGTTCTATTTGGAGTTTTCAACACTATATTTTTTGTAAGTACTTACACTTTAATTACGAGAATTATCATAATAAAGATAAACTGTTATGATAATTGCTATAGCGACAAAGGCAGCGTCATGTTTATACTAGGAGCTTGATCCTAGTGTTTAAACCTACATAACGGGACGACGACCGACAAATTCCTCATAAAACCTAAATTATGAGTAATTATTTGAAATCAGATCATATTTCCAACATTCAATGATGTTATTCTGAATGAGACACTGGTTATCTAGGTTCAGAATTATATTTCAATCCAAAATATACCTGTCTATTTTTTTTTATTGTCTATTTCAGAATAACATCATTGAATGTTGGAAATATGCTCTGATTTTAAATAATTTTGGTATTACTTTTGTATGGGAAATTCGTCGGTCGACGCCCCGTTAACCACTCATTTTTTAAATTATGGGCGTATGTGGATATTAAAATGCTAAATGGGAGAGAGCCGCAACGTGGATTGGTGCGGAAGATGTGGGTTCAAATCCCGGGGTGAAATTTTTCTTCCCATATCCATATTGAAATGAACATTTTAAAGCATTTAGAATTATATTAGGTAGCATTTGATTCGTTATTATGACCATGCTTGTGCCCCACGGTTTCGCGGGCTGAAAGTATGTGTTATTCCAGGTTCTAAAGTTTTCTATAGTATACTCACCTGCGTAACAACTTTCAACCAAATTGTTTCAGTAGTTTTAGAAGCAACAAACATAACACACACACCGATAAACTTTCGCATTTCTAATATGAGTAGGATTATTGCTACATTTCTCCTAGTTTTGGTCTTTATAACAGAATATAAAACAATCGCCTCTATCCATATTTAATCTTGTCCATAGGCATGTGGTTTCCTAGAAGTCCTATGCGGCTTCCTCCTGCTCAGTGACAACGAGAGGATCCTAATGTCTGGGTTACTCGCCTCCCCTGAGAGTGGCTTGGAACATCCTCCATTCTATTACTTAGCGTTGGCACTGCTAGCGGCCGGTGTGATCATCTGTGCTGTCGCCGCGATGGGATGCTGGGCTTCTTATATGCCTGGATATCTTATATTAACTATTGTAAGTGTAATAACCATGCTACAACAGCAATTGCTAATAATATGTGGAATTTATGTGTGTGGAAGCTATATTATTGTCGGAGTAACTGGTCTCCAAGTCTCCAGCATGACAACTTCCCTCTGCATTATACTCGTATTTAATAGGTGACATCGAGGACCCACGCGTCTTTATAATTAATCTTAGTTTAAAGACTCAAGACCGATCGTTTGTTCGTAATCTATGAGAATCAAAAAATCGGTGTGAGTCGCTGAGACATACTAATCAGATAATTAAAAAGTAAGTAGATAATTTAGGATTGATACGATTCGACGCGGTCTGCGAAGTTTCAGAGAATTTCGTTACCATCTTCGCCTGCCCTCATCCTACACTAGGTAGGGTCGGCACAGCACGTCATCTTTCGCCATTCCAGTGTATATCATCCGTTATCAGGCATTCACTCCTTTTCATTCACACAGGATTCGTTTCATAGGATTTCATATAGGTACCTAAATAATTCTAAAATTCGCTCGGCTTGAATAGATGTGCGTTCACCTTTAAGCCGGGTCTACAGCTAAATGTTAGTAACAAAACCTTGTTATCTAACACGTGTTATATAACAACTCGTCCACAGCGACTTGACACCGAAAATGTTTTTGTTAGCAATTATCATTTTCTAAAATAAGCTCCGTACAAGGGCAAGTGTTTTCTTGTTTAAAATCCATTGATTTCGACTCACAATATGCTTTAGTCTCAATCTCAGGATGGAAAACATCAAACTATTTCGCCTGCGGGGGGGTTCGTATTTCATTTTTTGTTAGCGCTCGTGCCGTCAACATCTCTGCTGGATATTTGAAAATCATAACCTCCTTTTGTAGCATACAATATTTAGCAATTTTCTATTATTTAGAGACTGTAGCATATTGTGAGAACACTTGCCCTTGTACCGAGCTTATTTTAGAAAATGATAATTGCTAATAAAAACATTTTCGGTGTCAAGTCGCTGTGGACGAGTTGTTATATAACACGGTTAGATAACAACGTTTTGTTACTAACATTTAGCTGTAGACCCGGCTTAACGTGTTAGCGTGTTATATAACAATATTTTGATATATAACACCAAAGCCACGCCCACTTTTCATGTTATTGTGTTAGGTAACACAAAAACATGCCGCTGCGGACCCGGCTTTAAACGTACATAAATCAAACAATACAAAAGCACAATGAGCTTTATCGCTACCATCGTTCCCTGCATATTTATTTGTAATGAATGGTAACGAAAGTGCGAGTTTTGTTTGTTGCTTAATTTGGCCTAATTAGCCTACTAAACCTACTTATTAACCTAATAATTTTCTAATTATAGATAGTATATAAGTATAGTAACCTACCTGTTTGGATATACCTATTATGTGCTTACTTAGCAAGTAGGCTTTATACTAAGCGTATAAACGCGCAAAAACACACCTCGTGTTTCAGGGGTTCCGGATAATTTGCAACTCTCTCGCCATAATCCCGTAGGCGAAACGTAATTTATTTATTTATTTATGAGGGAGATCAACAGCTATAAATCAGAAAAATATAGTTAAAAACGGGATAAACCATATAAAATTTCTGGAAATGGAAATCTAAAATGATCGAAATATATAAAATTGCTTGCGCGTCAACATAATTCTTTAGTATAAGGTAATAGGTAAAAACTATCATTTTTTAGACACAAAAAATTCTTACTCGGACCATCTAGAATCTAGGACATCACCAAGCCGTACTAGTCCACTGCTGACAATTGGCTTTCCTTAATTTGTGCCACTGAGCACTCCACTCTCCAACCTGGTTGGAGAGTTTTTGATTTTTCATAATATTATATTATTATTTTGCCCACTGAAACTGCCCCAGTTTGGTGAAAGTTCTTCAGTTTGATGTGTAGATGAACTCTCTTAACTCTCTTACCACACCTTTTTCTAACACGTGTACCTATACAGTAAGTACTATTTTCCTACCAGTAATAACTCGTTGATTTCAGTACTTCCTAGCAGTGTTAACTCTCCTGCTATGTTCGTGCGCGTGCGGCGTGCTGGCAGCGATCTGGCCGAGGTGTCTCGGGCTGGCGGGCGCTCAGGGAGGGGCCGTTGCCGCGCTGCAGAACTACTACGCACTACCCGATTATGAACACTTTACTGCTTCTGTTGATCTTGTGCAGACTAAGGTACGTTGGTCACTGTGGGTTGCTTCCCAGACCATAAGTGTATTTAAGATAAATTAGGTAGACTGGATGAGCTGAGTTGTAGGCCGTAGCCAGGAATTCATTTCGGGGGCTCGACCTAGAGACCAGTAAAAAGGGTTTTCTGATTCCTGGTTAGTTCTACTACTTATTGTTTAAAATTTTGACAAGAAGTATACCTACTTAAAAATTACAGCAAAATTTGTTTTCCTTACCTAAGGTAAGAAGTATGAAAAACGCAGGGACAATGAGCGCGACGAAAAATGTTATTGTAATAACATAGAAGGCGTAAAATATAACGAAAAATTTGTGGTAACAAATAACAACAATGAAGGCGCGAGGAGCTATCTGCGAGTTCTTACAATGAATGCGGCGAAACTTTCTGAATTTTTACACAGCTAGGCATTTTTGGGGGGTTTGAGTCCTGACATGTAACATAGCTAAGAACAATCCCGATCAAGGCACCTTTCAAATAAAAAAAAAACAATATGGATATATAACTATTACTAGGTACCTAATCTCTAAAGTTCTCAAAGGCATGAACCGATTTTGATTTAGCTCACGCATCAAACTCATACCCAGCTTTTCTGGTGCTTAAAATGTTGCTCATTGATTTCCAGTTGGAATGCTGCGGCATAACCGAAGCGCGTAACTACGAGATGTCTCTCTGGCAGCTCCGTAGATTGGGACCCAGGGGTATGTTCGTACCAGCCACATGTTGCGTACAACACGCACAAAATGCTTCCTATCTCAACCCCGCGCCTGTTCACGCGGACCGATGCCAGGAGGTCCGGGATAATGCTGCCTTTAGATATGTGCCGGTACGAAGCTTTCAATTTCATTGATTAATTAAAACACTTGTATCTTTTTATTGTAGCCTTTATAACGACTATAGTTCCCTAATTTATGTAACAAATATCGTTCTGATTTAATGTAGATAAGGCTCCCTGCAACACAGGCTAGCCCTAGTGCGGGCGCCACCAGTAAGTTTTTGTAAACCAATTTTGGCAATTTTGTTTTGTATGACCACTGACCACTTATTTCTTTGTAACGCTACGGGGATTTGTAAAAATGAATTTAGTGATAATTGCTGTCATAACCGCTACTGCCGATCATTAGGCCCCGGGTTCGATTCCCACGTCAGGAAAAGTGATTGTCGGAATTTTCGAATAGGAATTTTCTTAATGACGGCCTGGAGTCTCGAATTCTGCCCGGTTAATGGCAATAAACTCGCCCGAAGCAAAAACGTTTCTGTATTCACAATAACCCAGCATGGCGCTTTGGAGAAAGCCTATAGCCTAGGCTTTTCGGGAAATTTAATTGACAACCAAAAACTTAACGTTGTCCTAGGACACAGAGAAACAGAATTAGATACTTTAACTGGTTTATGAAGTCTTAATCCCTTCCTTTCGACTAATAAGCATTTCATCCTTTCAGGGTTGCATGGTCAAGCTAGAAGAATGGTATCAACAACAATATCTAATGTTCATGCTAGGTTTATTCATCTTCGCTGTATTCAAACTCGGCATACTTCTAAGCACAATATTTTCCTGCATCCGCCTGAAGAAGCGCCGTCAAATCATACATTCCATTACAATGAGAACTATCGATAATAATACCAATGATAACATCTACGAGAGTAAATTCGCAATCGATAACCCAATCACAGCGAAGTACATACAACCAAATAATTTCTACACGCCAAGGGTTCGGAACCCCAGGATCTTTCCGAACAAACCTAACGAGATGGTATGAGAATTAGCAGCGGAGATAAACGCTTTAGAGAGGAAACTCGAGAAGTTCTCGGACTATTTGTATAAGCATCAAGCAGATTCTATTATGTGGTGATACTCATTCATTGGAACAGTCCAATGAATGTACAATGAAGTACAGACTTCATTCAAAGTAATGGTTTACATTCTGCATCTTGGGTCTAAAATGACGGCCAAATGAACAAATCTAACTAAAAGAGTCGTCATTGTCCTTGTAGACGCACAAATTAGTATAGTTGGTTGGCTCGCGATATGTGCCATAAAAATTGTCGAAGTTTTCATCGTTTTAATATTAAGTACCTAATTAATATCTCTAAAGTGTTTGGCTCCGTTTTCCAAATTGTGTTCTTATTATTAACGCACACGACTGATAGATATAATTATTTTAAGGAACAATAAAAATCAAGTTTTATGGTTCAATATGCAATATTATTTTCAAAAGAACATTCAAAAATTGGTCCTAAAGTTAAAAACATTGTTAACAATGGCTCTGGAATGTTTTACTACGTTTTTGTGTTAATGTTATGTTTACAGAGAGCTGAATCACAACATAAATACAAACAGAATGGTGGCTCAATAGGTACAATCGCAAATACAAATACCTACGCGAACTTAAGGCTTGACGTACACTATGAGTTGTAATCGTTACTATTTATAACTTTTACTGTGAAATCGCGACAAAAAGAAATCAGCTGTTCCATACGTTTTGTTCCAGGTTCAGGAACAATTTGTATTGAACTGCGGATTTTTTCACGATTTCAGAGTTCGCTGCTCAGTGAGTTTTTCCAAATGATCAGTAAAATGACGCCTCGTAGTCACCGACACCGAAGACCCGTCACATTGTATCTCTATATCGTTAATAATTGTTCTAACATAGGTGATTTTTAAGGTGGACGCACATTTATCCGAGCCGAACGAGCCAAATGAAACGATATTTTAGAATTCTTTATATGAAACCTCGCACACCGCACCGATTCGGACGATTCGACGCGGGCAGATGTGGTTTCATAGGATTTCATATAAGGAATTCTAAAATTTGTTTCGTTCGGCGCGTTCTCGGATAGATGTTCGTTCATCTTTAATCGCAATGATAATTGATGAAATTCGTAATGCGCACCAAGCTTAGCGATTAGGTATCTTTTATCTCAAAACTGCACGCGCCGCTTTCCTGTTTGTATTCTGTGGCTGAATGTTCCATTGTGACAGTCAAACAGACACGAACATATCGAACACAGACGATACAACCTACAAGACGCCGCTTTAAGGTCACGCACATCCATCTTAGAATTCTTTATAAGAAATCGTTTGAAACCTCACTGTCCGCGTCAAATCTTACTTATCAGTGCGGTATGCAAGGTTTCATAGAATTTCATATAAAGAAGCTCGGATAGATGTGTGTTTACTTTTAACAAAATCCCCAATATGTAACCGTTTGCGGGGGATGTCGGCAAATTTTTATTGGATCGTTTGACTTCAAAAAGAAACTTGAAAAGGAGTAGGTCCAGCGGTTATGCCGTATCACTGCACAACCTTGACTAAAGCATACCCCTCGTAAATCGATGTCTATAGGTTGAGTTGCCTGTAGTACAAAATAATACGCGTCATTGTTACATAACAAAATTATCCAGCACATACAGTTGTTTAACAACATTATGGTGTTATATACCTACACTTATTGAATGATATTGAAAAATGTCCTCGAATATAAATCAATGTCACACATTAAAAAACTGTCTCTAACAGCCTAATTCCAGAATCCCTCAAAACCCAATACTATAAATGATACCATGAGATCCTTAACAATAACAATAATCTATGTTTAATAATTGATACTATAATATTATCTATTGACCATTGAGACCAACATCACAGTATAACTACTCATTTATCTTAGGTACAGGAATGATCTTATAATAAATATTCTTATTTTATAGAAAAATGTACATTTGCACTATGTAAAAATAAAAGATGGGATGTGCCCATAGAAATAACAAGGTAATAGAAATGTTATAATCTTCCTGTCCTCACCCCGCACTAATTGGGGTCGGCACAACACGCGTTCTTCCGCTATTATTACAGTCTATAATCCGTCATCACTGCAATCACTATTTCTCCCATATCCTCATTCACACACTTCATCCAGGTCTTTTTTGGACGCAACTCCTCACACGATAACCACTTACATTCATCCTTATCATACACAATCTTAACTACAGGTGACCCATTAATCACTTGTTACGGCGACAAGGTCACACGGGTATGTGACTTCTAGTACCTTGTTATTTAGATTTCTATGGATGTTCCCGAAGGCGGATTAATAACCGACACGACTTTGGGAACTGATTCGGCAATGTCTGTATTCGGGATCTCAACAAATAAATATTGAAGTCTTTCTAGACGATTGAAAATCTACGGAATACATTTATTTGTACTTTAAAACCTTCCCATAGACGGAATGACACAGAAAGGCCGTTCCCGTTTACATCGGGATAAAAAGTACCTTATGTGCTATTCCAGGGTCTAAACATTCTACATACCGAATTTGAGCCCAATCGATTCAGTAGTTTTGGTGTGAAAGTGTAACAAACATCCACCCGTCCACCCTCAAACTTTTGCATTTAAAATATTAGTAAGAAGTAGGTACCAGTACAATGATGAAAGGAGACCATTGACCGGCAAGCGCAGCGTAGGACGTCCACTCACAAGGTAAACAGACGACCTTATTACCGCAGGAACACGCTCATAGCAAACCGTTCTAACCGGACTAGACGGAAATCCAAGGGGAAGGCCTATGCCCAGCAGTGGACTTCCTACAGCTGAAATGATGAAGACGAGTACAATAATGTATGCTATAGATTGTCTATCGTCTAGAAAAGACTTAAATCACTCCTTGTTAACACAATTTAATACAAATCATAAATATCTATTGCCCCAATTATTTCAATATTTTTCATAAATAAATTCAATAACGAGTAAATAAAATAGTGTCTTTTGTGCTTCTTTCCTTATCTTCTATTACAAAATTTGAAATAAATATACATTAACCTACTCTGCGGCTACACTTTAACCTAGATTTCTAGATCATCTAGATAATAGAATGTCAGTTGCGTAGATATTCGGAGACTATCGTTATAACACTATCTAATATTATGAGGAAACTTTCTAAAATTAAAATATTTACAAAAGAATTAACGATTAGAGTTATAAATACTACGAAGATAATTCACAATAAATATTCTACAAAACAGCGTGGTCCAAAATGTAAGATATATCGAAATGTTTCGCGCTTCTTTGAATACATACCAATATGTAAATGCATCGCAAGGATTTCTTCTATCCAGGCCATAATCTTTATCAGAAAGGTTCATACGCTAAACGGCAAACGAGCATAAAGTCAAAACCCTCATAAAGTCAAAACACGCATAAATCTAAAACAGTCAAAATCTATTTCACGCGCATCCGCTGACATAAGGTTTACTGCATTTGTTTGCGTGATTTGTAAATGTGTGTTGCAAAACACACAGCATCAAAAGTCTAGTAGTTAACGGTAAGTGAAAATAATTTTATTTTCATAATTATTTTAATTGTTAGAGGACCCGGGACACATGAGAGGTATGTCCTTCTTAACGGTACAATTTCTATAGGCTAGACAGAGAGAACAGATAGAGAGATACGCGATAGAAAGAGAGGCAGCTTGTAAGGTAATATAACGATAATTACTCAGGCCCCCTGCGACCTGAATTGCTATTTAATTAAATGATTTTGAGAATTTTTTATTTATTTATGTTTTTATTTATTGAATTTGACTGCCTCGGTGGCGTAGAGGGCGCATGCTCGACTGCCAATCTAGAGGTCCCGGGTTCGATCCCCAGGTGGTTAAATATTGGATTTTTCCATTAGGAATAATCTCATTATTATTATCAAAAACTAAACCTCATAAGGATTAGTTTTTGATAATCGACTTTTGATGCTGACCGTACCTGTTTAACTCACCCGCAAAAATTGTCAAAGAAAATTGATTACTAGAAATAGCTTAGATCCAATCCATAGTGTTACATATTCAAAGGCTTACATAGACACTAAAATGCCACTGTTGATTCTGGCTTTAATAAATTCACACAACTTTGGTCAACATGATCTACATTGGTCATATCCTTGGCTCATTCCTGAAAACCCCACTTCATTCACATGGAGATTTCGGGAACAAAACATGTGGGGATTTCGAGAACATCTACATGTATAATTAAGTAGAATAATCGAAACGCGACTAATTGACTATCAAAAGGGTCCGTTTAAAGTATGTCGTTTAAGAAATTGTTATCTAAAGAGTTGAGAAGTTCTTGAGCGGTGAGATTGCTGGCGTCCGTGGAAGGCATGTTATCAAGGAAGTCGAGATCGAAGTCTGCAGTTTGTCCGCTAAAGGAAGACGTATTATGAAGAGATGGGAATGTATGGGCCCCGTTGTTTTGAGCCTGCATTCCGTTCATCATGGAGTTTTGCATGGAAGTATTTTGATGCATGGGTCCGTTTTGTCCCTGCATGGGTCCGTTTTGACCTTGCATGGGGCTGCCTTGGTGACCCATCCCGCCCATGCCGCCCTGCATTGACATACTCTGTGATTGACTCATGTGGATGTTTGGCATCTGTAGATAAAAAGATAACATGTTTTTAAAGGTAAATAAAATACAGTCTGTGATCTGTAAACATGGAGCCATATTATAACTAAACTAGCAGTGCCCCAACGATCCGCATGGCGGCACTCTACCTATTGAACTACCATGCAGGTACGTCATCAGAGAAATTATTCTATCCCACCTACTACAGCCTATAGGGGGTGTGTATTTCAAGTTGCGAATATACCGGTTAGTATGTAAGATTTAAGGAATCCTACTGTGTAAACGTTTGTTTGAAGATTGAAGACTAAAATATTTCAAAACAAATTAATTAGAAAGAAATTACCTGTCCTTGAACACTCATCATTTGATTCTGCTGCATGATGAGTTGAGACATCGGCGACTGCTGTTGACTACTTGTCCTGGAAATTATCATAACCATATTAACCACTTTGCCCACTATACTGTCAAATTATTTATTTATTTATTTATTTAATAACATAATGATAGAAAGGTTACAGTATAGATACCAAAGCGCTATCTTAGTAACAAATGACTTAATAAATTACAATATTAACTGATAACTGACGCATACTATCATCAAAAATATCGACATGTTGGAGCTCGCTTGTCAACGCGTTCAAGACGGATAATGCTCGCGAAGTAGGCGTGTTGTTAGCGTTATAGTACTTGCACGTTGTAGTAACGTTAAAAGGCCGTGAGCGGCAAATAAATCTTTGTATACAAATGTAATTCAGGGTTCTGTTGAAGTTGGGTCGCTACTGCAGCGCATCAGGCATGTTCGCGGAGGCGCACGTGGATGGGTTTCATGCAATACTGCGCAAAAGAGCGTCCTCCATGATGTCGTGGCTGCGGACCAGCAACAACAGAATTCTGAGTGTGTTTGGGGCACGTACTGACGACCCCTTTATGTGGCACTGGGCTACTATGCATGGAGCGTGTATATATAATAATGCTATTTGCCTCGATTTTCATTTTTATTTACTAACATAGATTTTAAGATTTTTTTATTACAAATATAATATGGACACCGTCTGTTTTAAGATTTAAATAATCCTTGCTTTTTCTACTAGTCCGTCGCGTGCCGCGTTAGCTCTCCGTCAACGTGATGATACGTTATAGTGGGCAAGGTACACAGTTACGTATCCGTCGCCAGGTCGGACACGTTCTTATAACGTACCGGTATAATGGGCAAACACAATAAGCGGATTTATTATTGTCTGGGTTTCTACTACCGGTTTTTTTTACTAGATAATATTATTTATCTAGTAAAAACCGGCGCGTGAAGAACATTCTTATCAATTTTTTATTATTGTGCAATAGATAATATCAATAATTATGAAATAGAGTAGCGTTAGCAAATTATATACAAACCGTTGCTGTTGTTGATGTTGCATCAATTGCTGTTGCTGCAACCTAGCTTGTTGCAATTGCATTTGTTGCTGCTGTTGCTGCGTCAACCCACCGCCTACACCGCCCATCACGAATCCTGGCCACCAGAAATCAAATATATTGTTATGATATATAACCAAGTCCATTGTGCTATATACAAAAAGGTGTAGTAATATTAAAAGCGGAAGTTACATACATCTAGTTATTAATCATCGGCCAATTGAAAAATGCTATGAAAAAATTAAGTGGACTGCAATATGAAGGGTATAACTCTCACTATAAAATTTGCTTATAAATTTGTTAATATTATTATCGCAGGTAATTCGTAATACCGACTCGTATTGTTACGCTTGAACTATGACTGCGTCTTTTTGTACTAGCTTATATTGCAAAATTGAGGCATACTGAATATTACCTTGATGATGATGGGGGAACTGCTGCCTGGCAGGTTGCTGCTGCATGAGCACATGTCTCCATTCAGGAGCATATTGTCTGTGATGCTGCGCGAAGGGCCTTTGAGGAAGAGGGGCCGTACGCCTTACAGACGGCACGTTGCCGACATTCCCCACATTCGGTCCTACGAACCGAGCCTTGTACTCAGGCGGTGGAGGCCGCATCTGTTGTTGCTGTTGCGCCCGCAACATCTGCTGCTGTTGCTGTTGCAGCATCTTAGCCTGTTGCTCGCGCGATATGCCCGCCGCAGCCACGCCTGCGACACGAGACCCGACTTGATGGCCTAGCGGTTGAACTGTGTGCAAATGGGGGTGATGGGTTGTGTTAATAGATACAGAGGGCAGGCTCTGCGAGCGAAAAACATAGACCATCTATGTACACACACGCCGCGGACACACATTACTGTCAAATCTAATGTCTAGTAATTATAGTAATCTTAATAATTAATAAGTGTACATCTTGTGATAAAATTCATAACTCCATGGTTCGTATAACCCGTCGTATGCGAAGGTTATTGAAATCGTGTGAGTTACGCTTATGCGAAGTGGTTTCGACTTGAAAAGATGAAACGTCAAACGGTACTTCTTAGATTTGTTGTCATATTGCACCAATGTTACGCGTATTGCCGCCAATACATCGCTATGAGGATTATGGATCACTCTTTGTACTGAATGTGATGAGTGACCGCGGCATTATAAATGTGATAATTTAAAAGTTGTACACATAATGTACACTTAAACGCACACCTTTAATGCAAACCATTTAACGTCACCTCAAGCAAACGCGTCCGAGATTTATTATGAGTTGAAATTCTCATATTTTTCATGCATTTTGATGAGAGTCAAAGACTACCTTCTGAATCTTTTTATTACTCTGTATTGTGACGACGTGAACTTATGTAGAGTGGTATAACTTAGTGCTCAGGTAGCAATTACCTATAGTTCTATCGGACAGCCAAAAGTCGTAGATGATAAAAAACATAGATACGAATAAACAAAACGTTTAATTTGCGTCACGTGCACGTTTTTCCTTTTAATGAATAGCTTTCCTCACGTGTTTCCTTGCGACTGTGATGAAACTATGCGTTGTATGAATAATAATATGCATCATGAGCTGGTGGGAAGGCGGCGTTGAACAATGGATAGGTATGTTATTCAGTTATTCTAATAAATTTTCATGATTTTAACTAAACCTTGTATTGCAGCAGCGAAGTAAGAAATTTTCTCTCATTTTTGACACTAGCGGGTCCTATTTAGACCATATGACGCCTTTACAGTCGTGGAGTTATCGGTTTTAGAATAGTGCTCCACCCTCTCTACCCGTGGTTGCCGCAAAAGCCGGCTAAGGGTTATTAGACCCAGAGGACGGGCAGCAGCGTCCTCTGCAAAAAAAAACCATCGAACTGCGCTCGAAAAACCTGCAAAGCGCGTCAAGTACTGGCAAAATCCCCCTTTATGAGGAGGCCTATGACTGCCTATAACGGATGAGGTACACATAACTCAATTCTATAGCAGGTACACCAAACTCAAACAGATTTATCCAAATAGGTCATTAGACACTTTTGTACGTCAATGCAGATAAACAGTACTGAGTCTACCGTGCGTTCGGCCAACCCAAACTTCGCCTATAATATTTTAAGTGCCAGGGAGTAATCGCAGGCGAGTTTATTGCCATCTGCTAGGCACAGTTCCAGACTCCAGGCCGTCATTGCCAAAATTCCTAATAGAAAAATCCTAGAGGTTCGCACGAGCTACTACCGATCCTGAGGTCATCACGGGTTGGTCAGGCAAAAAGTGTTATTGGATTTTTCCATTAACAATCAAATCAATGACAACCTGGAGTCTGGAATTGTGCCTGGTAGGTGGCAATAGGCCTTGGTGGCCCGAGGCATTCAGCTATTTAGATACATATATTATATCTATGTAAGCTGGATTGACAAATGCTGCATAGACCTTCAGATTATTATAAAAACTCAAAACCGCCCGTTCATATTTAGTGACGCGTGTTCGGGTATTTACGCAAATAGTTTAAAACATTTTTTACAATGCCACTTGAATAACATGAACTAATGACATTACATACAGAAAAAATATTTCTTATGGTCGTAAACAACTGGTTTGTATAGAAAACATAATGTAAAACAATTATGTGTTGAGGCTGGATTATAATGGCTTATAACTCTTAATAGCAGCATACGTCATATGTTTGTCGAAGGAAACCCTAGTAGGACCTGGACAAAGGTTACATATTATGTAAATGTTTAGACTTTAGACTAAGGGAACCTTTTGTCACTTACGAGGTAGGTATCTTAATATTCAGTTTGATGCGGATCATCATTATGATGAGGATAATGAGATGAATGCCCTCATCAGACCACTGCTAGGCATAGGCTTACGGCTATACGCCCTTTTGTGCCATTCATATCTGTTATGCTCCGTGACGGTACCGGCTATAGAATAGTTCCCCACCCTCTCTACCCGTGGTTGCCGTAAGAGCCGGCTAAGGGTTGTCAGATCCAAAGGACTTGCAGCAGCGTCTTCTGTGTATAAACCATCAAACTGCGCTCGCCAACCCGCCTGCCAAACGTGGCGAGTATTGGCCTATGTCAATGTCCAGCAATGGACTTCCAACGGATGAGAAAGAAAGAAAGAAAAATGATTTATTCGCTGCACACAAATAAGTAGGTATGACTTATACTAGCATCGTGTATGCTGCGAATGGGTGCTAACTCAGCATAATGCAGGTTGCAGAACACAACCTGCGCTGATCTTCCGTTAGCACCTTCAGTGACATCACGGACAACTAATTCTTACTTATAATAAAATAATAGACAATAATTTCTAGAAGGATGAGATAATATCTGTTTCGAGTAGAAAGCATCCAGCTCGCAATCAGCCTCCTAGTTCACATCCTAGTTAAATATAGATATTACATATCTTTACGCATGTCAGTTAGCGTATAGACCGCACCCCGGACACTCGACTCAATTCCCATTCAAAAGTCGCGATATAACTACCTACGGACTCGTCGAGAGCTCAATCTCGCTCGTGGGGTGTGGAAGGCCCGATTGATGGGCGGATGACAGTGTCCATTCTATACGTAGTATTATTATCTGTACTGTGGTATAGAGATACGAGCAAGATGGCACGTATAAGTAGCTGCTGCAGATTCAGTCATGTGCATATAGCCCTAAAGTTAGTTTATTAGGATAAGTGTACCTAAAGGAGGTGGTCCCGGCCCAGGAGCGGCGGCTTGCTGCGGCGCGGCGCGACGCATCGCTTGAGAGAAGTTGATGCTCTGCGACTGAGACACTGAATACGTGTCGCACCCATTGCCACCTGCAAAATTGAAACAAGACTATTGAGTAAAAGTTTATTAAGAATTTTTTTTAGATAATAGCAATCCTGGGACACTCCGCTGAAGCTACAAGTAGCCGGGGTGCCCGTCTTGACGGTACTATTACTATGGGCTAGACAGAGAGAACAGAGAAAGGGAAGCAGCTTTTATGTACATATAACGATAATTAGTTAGGCGCTGAGCGACCTGAATTGCACTTTATTGCGTCGAAGCTGGAGTCGCTATTTTTTATTTATGATATGATTTTGAGGAGTGTTCCTTCTATCGTTTTTGTATTTTGTGGCAATAGTCACAATAATTAATCTGATATCCATAGTCAATTGCTTTCTGGAATAGTCTGTGATAAAGACTTATTTATTTATTATATAAAATCTTGAAACTATTTGGAAGCCACACAGAGCGACAGCAACGTGGTAAGCACAGAAGATGGCGCAATTTTTTACTTCTTATGTATTCTTATGGACAAAATAAGGAATAGTGTGATAAAAGCACGTTGTGATGTATTAGAAGATGTAGTGACAAAGATAGAGAAAGGAATGCTCAGATGGTTCTGACAGGTGGAGAGGATGGATGAAAGGAGATTTTTAAGTCGGAAGGGGGTCGATCTAGCCGTAGAGAAATAGTCTCTACATACCCCATATATTTAATATTATGGGTCTCATTTTCAGGTTTATATTATGAACTTCATTTCTTAATTTCCTAAATGATTGTTATTCGCGACTTCAATAGGCTTATTCTTGGATTTCTTAGATTTACATTATATATAGATTTACCTATTCTGAATTTTAAGAAAATCTCCTAATATCGTGCGTTTTTAGTAATCGTCTGCCAACAAATTAACATTAATAAATAATTAGGTAAGTACAATCGATAACACACAGCTTATATTACAAACCGAACAAGTCTAACACGTTTTGAGACATCCTCATAAATTAGTGAGGTATCGCGAAATCCACCTGCAAATTGTAACCGATCTAAATCGACATTGTAAAACACGGTTTCGTTTTCCTTGAACTTATTTTAATTATTGTTACTCATTGCTCAGTAATAGGCATCGATAAGTAGACTAATGAGGAAAAACTATCACGATAGAGATTAGAGCAATGATTGAACAAATAAGGTTTGTATGATCTGAGTTTTGAACCAACGTTTCGTTCATTATGTACCGACCAATGTAATGAACGACCTCGAAATAAGTCCTTTACATTATCCGCAGATTTATGATCGAAGATGCACTTCGCATTTATAGCAGTTGCAATAAACACGTCAATCTAATGTAATGTTATGTTGTCGTCATGCCAGTCGCGCTTCTTGGCGCATTCTAGTAGATCGTCAACCTCGGTACTCGTTCGCGAGGCGCGAGCTGTGAGCTGCCCTCCCCTTCTTGCACGGCACATATGCACGTATGCACTATGCACACAACTTGCAACCTTTCCTAACTATCGCTGAACACTACCGCATAAAGATGATTGTGGTACGATTACATACACAATAATAGATATTGCTTATGAAAAATGACGTAGATGCACTGAGATATTTCTTACCCGGTTATGGCAAGGAAGATATTATAAACATTTTTTTGTTTATGTCACAGTAACGCCTAATCGTTCCATTTAGTTGAATGTGGTGTCAATCGATTGGTTTACAATAGGTATTTAGAGTTTAAACAAATTAGACAACTATAATAGTACGTAGCTTATATTTCAAACGCTGCGATGATAAAATTTAGCGTTATATAGATGATTTTAACTTTAAACTAAACATGTTACTTCAGCCAAAATTCTATGCATATCAAACTCGAAAATGTCATTTTCATATTTACCCTTTCCAGTGTAGTACCGATTACCGATGCCAAAATGGGTACTTACGTGTCGCATATTGAATCATCGATATAGCGTGTCATTTGCATGACTACAGACGGCGACGCGCCGTGAACGAGAAAGCGATAATGTCAACATATTCGTGTGCTGATAATCCGAAAAATATTTGCTTTATAGTATGCACATACATAAGTTACAAATTACAAGCGTTCGGAATGCTAAGGCAGAGAAAGTTTAAGAGTTTCAACTGAAGTCATCACGCACGGTTCCAAACTCCTGCAGGCTTACCATCAACTAGTTAAGCAATTCAGTTTAGGACCTAAACTGAACTGCGTCGCTATTTTCGTACCATGACCTTGTTAAGCCGATCAGTTTAAAATTCCCGCCACAACAAAACCTAAACTGAATGGCAAGCTTAGTTTCGTTCATTCTTTTCGTACTATGATGCTTCCTTACGACTGAACCTGAATAGCATAACTGTCAAATATAGCGATTCAATAAAAGTTAGTTTTGTTTCGCCAAACTGAATAGTTTTTACAAATTTCCGTGTATTTTTTAAATCTCTGTAAGTGTAAGGGTGCTATTTTCATTATTGAGACTAAAGTCGATAAGTAGAGCTGTGACTCTGTGACATAATAATATCTAAGATACTAATCAACTAAGATTAACGTCGTGCGCAAGAGTTGTTTGAATATTGAATAGTATGTCTGACGAACTAATATTATTTGAGATGATGGAGTGCATCAACGAAGATGCTTTTGTTTTGAAGATGTTCACGATGAGAGTTTAGAGCTTCCCACAATATTTCTAACTGGTGGTACGTAACCCTTCGTGCTACCACTTGACGAGATTGTTCACTGTATACAAAAAAAACACTTAAGAAAGGTAAAGGTACACGAATTCCACACTGTTGAGTGGACATGGAATTATTATTGAGGTTTGATATTACGAATCGTTAAATAATATCCAAAACACTTACATAATTATATAGAAAACATAAACTAACAGCTTACCTTATAAATTTCCTAACTTTGTTTTGTTCCAAACGCCAAACACAAACTAATAATTCCACTTTTAAAACTACCGCGCTCGTAAAGTATGACAAGAATTAGAAAAAATAATGACATCGGCTAGTTCGTTCAAAAATTTTAATTACGATTTCGTATAATAATAATCTTGGAAATTCAAGCATTAATGGGAAGACACTGTACCCAAAATATTAAATAAATAAAATTTTGTAATATATAAAATTATTTAATGTATTTTATTCGTAAAACTTAATATAAAATTGGGGTCTAAAAAAATCCGGTAATTTCCGATTTTTATGTAAGATGCCGTTTCAAAACGAAGCGGCCATTGAATGAGACCACGAGATTTTTATATAGCGTTGTCTTTTTCTCGCTCGGCGGCGGAAAGTTGGACCAGAGACAACGTTTTGTTCATTCTTTCTGACGTAATACGATTCAAATGCGATCGTCGCTTAATGAGTTGATGGTATGAAATTTTTTAGGTACCTAAATTGAATAGAGTCGGAATTGAATTGCTAGCCTATAAGTTGATGGTAGGCCTGCTGCACCTAGCATGCCACGGGGATATACTTTTTTCTCAGTTTCTTCTCTCTTTCACGCTCGAGCAAAATGCATCTGCTGTCCTTATCACACTTATTACTCTCCAATGGGAAATACTGCCCAGAAACAGAGATAAATTTTTTCCCCGTTTATTATCCTCTTTCGCGCACGAACAATGTATATCTATATCGCTGTGTATTGTGAATCTCTATCGCATGTCTCCAGCCACATTAATAAAGTGGAATGACAAGAATATTATACCAAATGGAGTGAGATCTCCTACGATGAATACGGGACAACCCAGATGTTAGACTGCACCTAAAACTACAGCTAATCGATTCCTTGTAACTATTGCGTTCGCGATTGTATAATGAGTTCACCGTGTCTATTATGTCATCTTATCCGTATTAGCAATGCTGCTGCACGAAGCACAAAACACATCTTATATCGCTACTAATCGTATCAATGATAATTAATAAAGTGTCTTTATTGCTTAGAGTCAATATAGTAAGACCAATATAGCTATTACTAATGCGTCTAAGCACTAACGCCATGTTTCCATTGAAGTATGCGCAATGCAACTCTATTACGCACACTGGCATCGGTAGGGGCCATCTCTATATTGACGCTCGACTGCTCGAATTTATAGCAGTCTTTGTATTAACATGATCATGAATTTCGAATTAAATAAGCCGGTCATTTTCTTGTCGAGTCTGTCTGTGATCAATGCTTAAAAGTTTACAGGTCACGCAAAGGTCTCTTTAACTCTGACAATACTTAACACTATCGCCAAGTCGTCAATGACGACAGCCAGGACTAACACAACACCGTACTGGGTCATGGCTGCTACAAATAACGTTATTGTACCTTGATGATGTTGTGGGGAAGGCGTGCCTTGGTGTTGGAAGCTAGCGTACATGCCCTGCTGAGCCGCCACCGACACATGGCCACCTCCGCCGGTCACCTGCATGTGCTGCGCCGCTGACACCTGTTCCATACACATACTATTATTAACAAGCTTAATGCATAAACTACAGAAAATTACAGTTGCGAAATAAGTACCTAATCAATAATGTGACTATCCAGTATATTTCATATAGGTAGGCACGACTTTGCCCAATATTCTGCTGTGATTCGCTCCGCCAAGGGCAATGTGACCTGGCAAATTACTGCGGGCATACTGACTTGACAGGTGATTGTTATGGGCCGTTTTAACTTTGCTTGCTGTTTTTATTAACATAACATACAATCACTTTTTACCGAAAGGGTAGGCAGATGTGTACCCAAGACTCAGTCCCATAGTAGGTACACCCATATTTCGCCAGTATTTTATTGGTCCCATGTAATTGAGGGCGAGCCTATTGCCATCTATAGGGCACAGTTCCAGACTCCAGGCAGTTATGGAAAGTTCCTTATAGAAGAAATAAATATTTAACACTTTGCCTGACCTGGGGACCGAACCCGCGACCTCATGATCGGCAGTCGATCTTGCGCCCACTACGCCACCGAAGCAGCCGTTTTAATTTACTTAAAAATATCCAAGTAAGAGGATTGTAACAGCACCGAGAATTAGCAACTGCCACACCTCTTCAGCTGGACAGAGACTTTCCGAAAAAGTTATCATCTCCACGATTACATTTCAAAAATCATTTCATAAGCTCATTCACTATTTCTTCAAATTACAGAGCGAAAAGACGAACCTTACCGTCGAACCGGTCTCAAAGGATATATTAATAAATTCAGGACGACCCTTGCGACTTTATATCGAAGCATTAAGGGCGAATATGGGCTCATATTTAGGGATCAACCACTACTTTCTCTATGGTTACTTTGTAATGCTTGTATTCTAACTACCGTGTGACAGCGGTTACAATTTTTCAATATTCTTCAAATTACCTCTATATTTAGTAAACATCTAGTTCAGTGATTACTTTTACGATAATATAATTTATTTTAAGATTGACTCTTAAAATAAAACAACTAATAGAAACTTTTTATAAAAACAGAATTTATAGGTAATGTCAAGAGGATGCTCAGAAGTGTTTAGTGTAGAGTGTAGAGCTCCGCAGCTTTAATATTATATCAGAATTGAAAACATTAAATTAACGAAAAAGAAAAGATTACTTAGGAACTAAACAAGGTGTACAATAAACAAACACCACAAATAAGTAATTATTATTACGACAGTTACACTAATTTAATGTAAATAAGGTTTTACTTTTAAATCTCATACTACTGAACGCTAAAAACGGAGAAAGCTACAAAAATCACCCAATTTGAATGTAATTTAGACATTAGTATCTAGCTTCCACAAACATAAAATGAGACCTCAAATGCATTTGATCGTTATAAGATCGATCGTTGTATGGTGTATATCCATCCATACGGGAGACACCTGACACATATAAAAGCCCGGGAACCGGTCTGGGAGTACATTGTGCCTTGTACTCGCACTGTTGGCATAGAACATGTAACAGAAAAATCACAACTCTCATATTATTGACGCTATCTGTTTAAGAAGTCTAATAATTGGACTTTTATGGGGTGAGGCACGTGCCCAAATAATTACTAAAATCGAGCATTAAAAGAGATTTTTACATACGTACAGTCACACCCCGTTCCCGTTGGGGTGGGCAGAGACTATTTCTCTCCACTTGTTATTTCCTGATACTTTCGATTCTTCCACTTCCACCAGGCCTGGCTTTTCCCTAATGTTTGTGTAGGACAACATCAATTTGTTCATAATAAGTAAGCCTAGATCGACCCCTACCGACATGACCATTCATTCACACACGCCTTATAACTAAAATCTATTTTGTTCTCCTCTCATTCACCCTCTCCACATGTCCGAACCATCTGATTATTCCTTTCTCTATCTTCGTCACTACAAGTTCTAACATGCCACAGCGTACCTTTAACCACACTATTTTTCCTTTTTTCCATTAATATTTTTACTAGAAATATAAAAAAATTCTAGAGACCGGAGGATGGGTCTGCCCTCTTTTCCTTTCTTAAACCTACCGTATATCTAACAACTTGAAGTTGATGCTAAAAATTGCAAAGGCGTATCGTTTTATACCATCAACAGTGACTAATGTTTGTGTAGGCCTTTCCTAAATAACGCACGATAAAATGCGATAGCTCAAAAAGGCATAATTCCTATTATGGAACTTTTGTCGTCCACAATTCACACAGAAACAGAATTATTTGAGGTATGGAAATACCAGAAATTATTCCGAAAGGAAATTGGCGAAATTATATGAGTACATCACGTTTGTCAAAAGGTATAATAAAATGTTACGATAATATGAATAAATTCACCATTAGGTACGTCAAAACTGCTCGTCTGATCTCAAATGAACTTCGATAGAATAGTGGTACATCAGTACTATTATTGACTCTGTGGTAGTGGTGAAATTTCAAAATTAACTGGCTTGGGCCAATTTTTGTAGTGGTAGGCATCTTTTGCAGGGGGCCGCCTGGGGAAGTACCAAACCTTTGCCAGTTATTCATCCGCCAAGCAGCAATGTGGAAACCTTACTGTGTTCCGGTATGAAGGGCAAATGTTACCAGCGAAATTACTGGGCATGATGAGATTCAACAACTCGTATCTCAGGGTGACAGGCGCAGTGCAGTGCCGCGCAGAATTTTGAATTTTAAAACACTGGGTGGCAGCGTGTCTGATATGGGCAATCATGATGCTTACCATCAGGCACCTAATTAGCTCGTCTTGTCACTCACTATCAAAAAAAAAATCTGTTATTTCCTTTGAATGTATATATAAAAATATATATGAATGTAGACAAAATCACAAAGTTGAGCCCCAGCTGGGTTGAAAATAATACCAATGTTCAAACGACGTATTAAATGACAGCTAACTTATGTTTGTTCACGTAAAATAACTTTATAATCACGTGCAAGTTTATCATCTGCTCATATATCGACAAGGTAATAAAGAAAACAGCTGCGGACTTTTAGTATTAATAAAATTCATGACCTAAGTATATTTGCAAAGTCATAGATCAATAAAGTTTGTTTTCAATTTCTTTCATGCTATGTACGTAACGCCACTTTATAATTAGTGGATATGCTGAATGGTTTACGTGTAAAGGTTTACTATTTAACGTATTTAAAACATTACATACAATCACACCTTTTTCCCGAAGAGGTAGGCAAAGGTGTTGTACCCAGGGCTCTGGACTTAGTCCCATAGTAGATACACCCACAATTTGCAAACTGCTCAAATCTGCGGTGGCAGATTTGAGCAGTTGATATCGCAGTAGGCGATAAAAACTTAGTGGCAGTAAAAAAATCATACTTCTAAGTTAACGCAATCTAAAGTTATGGCCACTTTACTGCATATTTCCACACTTTGCGCAAGGAACTAATAGATGGCGTTGTATTTTCTTGGTATCTAGGTATGGAACCCTACACTATGCATACGAGTACGTATGCCTATCAATTTATTTTATTAAACTTCCATGTAATGGAGGGCGAGACTTTTGCCATCTACCGGACACAGTTCCAATCTCCAGGCTGTTATTGAGAAAATAATATAAAACGATAAAACTTTTTGTCTGACCTGAGAATCGAACCCGAGACCTCATGATTGGCAGCACTACTACCGAGCGCGTGACAACGAGGCAGTCAGAATATGTCACAATTATAACAAATACTTGGTCATTTTTCATTTTAGACCTAAGTCGTCAGTCATTATAATTTAGCGAAATGTGACTAAATATTCTCATGTTAACCATAATATTCAAATGCGAGATACACATATGTACGTAACAATATACCAGTTTTAACAAATACTTACAAACACACACCGTAACACAATTACGAATGTGGAGGTATAGAATGTGAGCAAAAACCTGTCTTTGTGGTCAATTAAAATATTAGTCTGTCCGTATTTTGTATAGTTGGGCTTTAGATTGTATTTGATATCTTTTGCAATACTCTATCTGGGATGTAAGTAAATGTAGAGTTTATTTATTAACATATACGTACATACGATTAAGAGATTGTTCCTGTGACCCTGGCGCTTTTTTCAGTTTCGATTTCGATAACCTGTTTGATAAGCGAGTGGATATACCATAAATAAATGTTGGACGTGTCCGAGGATCGAACCCAGAAGCTGTGCATCAGAAGGCAGAGTACTATGAACTGGGTTAGCGGCCCTGTGCAAATAACGACTATCTATAATAATATCTATTTCCGGGATGTGTAGCAGTCGGAAAACTAGTTCCACAAAACTGGCATAGAACCAGAGCAACGACAAGATTCATTTCCGACCGGAATATTAGTTCTTAGATGGCAAATCCATACATGATGGAGAATGTGTCGTGAAACCTAATGTCGCTTCTTATGAGATTATACACGAAGGGAAGTGCAGTCGATCAGCTGTATCATATAATCGGTATATGAATAATAAAGAATAAAACAGTTCAACAGCACAAAAGTGAACCTTCAACTTATTGAAGATTAATTATTAATGTGTGGAGTGACGACAGTGTACATTAACATAAGTTGGTGTCTGGTGACAGCTGCCATTTGGCGGCAGCGGCAGAGGCGAGCACATCATCGTCCGACGCACCTCAAACCTGTTTCGGAAGGCGGGCGTTGGTACCCGCGATTTTTGTTACTTCTCTCGAGCGTAAATAGCGTGCTAAGCGCTTAGCCGTACACCGCGGCGAGCCATTGCCATACCATTGTTGTGCCAGACGATCTAACGGCACCTTATCCATCCGTAGATCGTCATTTTTTCAACGTCCCGAGGATTTTTATCGCGGGCGCAGGTAGGCAACAATATTGAAATATATGCGACATGAGCGACTGTTAAATATTCTAATTTGAATGTAAGGATGGAATTCGTCCGAGTCGAGGCTGACGCAATGCGAACTGAACAACGTTTCAAATGGTTTCAAATATATATTATTTGTTTAATCGTTGTCTAGATAGAGTTAAATTTAGCCGTTTTAACGATATCGTGGAATTGGTAGGGGTGTCCTCGAGCTAGGGGAATCGACCGTGTCGGCGCTCGGTATCCACTGCCACCCTCCGCCCTCGGCGAACATGATACACAGACTCGAACACCTACAGATTCTGCAAATCTTGTCCATTTACAGTATCTCCCACACGTCCTCTAATATGCTTATTTCATTAGGGTATAATTTCCAGTCTGGAACTGTGCCCGGTAGATGGCAATAGGTTCGCCTCCTATTACATGGGACCAATAACATGCGAAATGTGGGTGTATATACTATGGGACTAAGTTCTGGGTACACCTCTGCCTACCCCTTCGGGAAAAAGGCGTGAATGTATGTTTTTTTTTATAATTCCACGATAAAAAGTAAAGAAACTTCTAGAAAAGGTTATAATATGTATTTTACTAAGCAAGCTTCAGTTTCTCTTCCATGAAATTCATCTCATCTCGTAACTGATGCAAGGAAGGATAAGGAATAAGGGCTAAAGCCCGATGCGTGGCCACACAATTTAATATTATGGGCTACGGGCGAGGATAAAGAAGCTAGTTAATTAACAGGAGTTAATTATTGTATAAAACGGCTCTAACACCGTATAACTAGCAGTAACCGAGCATAAAGTTACACGGAGCATTCATTTCATCGGCCACGTAACGAAGCAGTCGCGATAATATTTATGCAATACTTCAAGTTACATAAACAAGCTTGAAGCTCTACATTGTTGAAATATACATCAGTTTTGTAATACATACTTAGAAGTCAGACGACAAATTCATCAGAGGAATAAAGCCACTCCGTCTACGATTATAATAAATATGGTCGAACGTGGAACAAACACTCAGCTATAAAATGTAGCTATTGATACGCCCTAGCGGCATAGACTTTAGCGCTTCGCGTTTATACTTACAACGTTTATAGTTTGTCTTTGTTGATCTATACATTGCTGATCGCAGTTGTAGACAGACTAAATAGCAAATTTATTGCGCTAACATCAAAATATCTAATCCAAGAGATCAAGGACACCCATAATGTTATGTGAACGTAGATATAAACTACTAGCTGTGCCCCACAGTTTCACCGCGTAGTCTTCGTTCCCGTGGGAATATCGGAATAAAAAGTAAGTAAAGACCGAAGTGTCATAGGTATATATAACAATTAAGTGTCATGACCAGGGTCTAAACTATCTACGTACCAGTAGTTTTGGCGTGAAAAAGTAAAAAACATTCCATCCATCCTCACAAACATTCGCATTTATAATATTACGCATTTATATATGTAGTAGGATAAAACAACGTCCTTACGCAACTGAGACAAAGCATAGCGACACATTCGAGTTGAAGTACATCGGTACTCGGTACATGTTTAAAACATTACTGTTGGATCCAATTTAATTAGGGAGTGTTCGAGACATTGAGTGCACGTGGTACAGTGTACAGGAAGCAATCGGATCGCTGCATGCTCTTTTTGTTTCATTCATGAATGAACACTTCTAGTGTCATCGGCCGTACAACCGCCCGCCGCCTTTCCAACTCATTTCATCTTACTTGTTTGACGCAATAAGTAGGTAACATAGTCTTGGCTTTGATCTCACACTTCACTTTGTGTCTTTGATTTAATGGAATATGTATATTTAGTGGGAATCAATTTGCTCATCTGTCTTTATTTCTTAAAGTTGTAAAACTTTTTAAAACCTATTTGTTGAATAAGGGATGTATTTAATAGCACTTTAAGTGTGATCCATGAAAAAACCTCTATAAAATTGTATATCAGCAATTAAGAATAAATCTATAATTTAATATTGAAAACCACAAGTGTCACAAGACAAACCCCAACCTACAGGAAGCCGGCTTGCTCTGAACAAGGCAGAATCGGATCTGGCACTTCGCCGGCCCCTCCCACGGCAGCTAAGCATATATTGAAAAACCATTATTTTTATATTTCATTCAATTAATTTTAAAGCATAACATTTTAAAGTGTAAAACATTATTTTTAAAGTGCGTTTACATAGGTATATAAAATGAACCATTTGAATAATCACCATAATTTACTTAATTAAGCAAAATAAGTTTTAAATTAAGTATATGTACTGTACAAGTACTACATAACTCGCTGACGATTTGTAATAACAAAAATACACAATATTATGTGCTAAGTATTGTAAACGTGTTTAAGTTATCATTGCCAATATTCGTACTAAGTTTGGAACTATGTAGATAAGTTATCTTATCAGTATTGTTACACGGACTTAGCACTTGTTAGAGCCATATTATTACGAGGTGTGTTTGTCAATTTGTTCTGTTGACCGGTTCGATTTCATACACAGTTTGGTGCGTTTTAAAGTTTATATTCATATTTATGCCTCAGTAGCGTTGTAGTTCTTAGTGGTGCTAATGCCAATAACGAAGTCCCGGGGTAAATCTTCAGGGGTATAGCACCCTTGAAGATCTTACTCCACCTACCTACGAACCTACGAAGTTGCAATCTCGTAACAACAGCAGTAAAATTTGCTGTCAAACGTCATTTTTTGAGTGTTCGTTATAAGCACGTAGATCAGTTAAAAATGTGTTATTGTACTGCCATTTAAATTTTCTCAATTACAAAATATTTTATATTTTTTTAGACTAAGCATTCTACTCGTATTTGCTTGAAATACAATATGAAATGAGAAGAAAAATTTCACCCACAACGCGGATTGTTTTTTTTATGATAGTGAGTGACAAGACGAGCAAATGAGGTGCCTGATGGTAAGCATCATGATTGCCCATATCAGACACAGTGCCACCCACAGATCAGGATGAAAGAGGTCATCTGCTCTGTGGTGCCACCCAGTGTTTTAAAACTCTAAATTCTGCGCGGCACTGCACTGCGCCTGTCACCCTGAGTTATTAGTTGACGAAACTCGTTATGCCCGGTAATTTCGCTGGTAACATTGCCCTTCAGACCGGAACATAGTAATGTTTGCACATTACTGCTTGGCGGATGAATGGCAAAGGTGTGGTACTTCCCCAGGCGGCCCCCTGCTAAAGTGGCCTACCACTACAAAAAATGCGCGCAATGCGTGCGGAAATGACAGCCTGGAGTCTGGAACTGTGCCAGTAAGATGGCTATAGGCTCGCCCCTACATGCACGCCGCTCGCTTACATTGCACGAAAAACAGAACTGGCGAAGTGTGGGTGTGCCTGGCTATGAGACTGAGTCCTCCCTGGGTCCACCACCCTGCCTACCCCTTCGGAAAAAAGGCGTGATAATGATATGTTATGAATTTATATTTACGTGCAAGTAAACGAACAAGACACGAGGCGACTTTAAACACGAAAAAAAATCTATTACTTCCTATGTAAAATGGGTTAGCAAGTCGGTCAATGGGAAGTCGAAATTGTTTTTGCGCATCATGCAAATTGATCAGTTTGACGGCTATTAAAAAACCTCCCTCTGTATTATCTCATCATTTTGTAACATTATATAAATACTTATCTACTTTATCTTTTATTATCTCTTAATTATTTTTTGACTGAAGTCACATATTATAAAATATACTGGCAGAGTATACAGGAAACCAGGAAATAGAAGCAATTCCTAACCACCCTGCTCTGTAAGCGCGCGTTACGTTCTGGAAACAATCCAAGAATCCAAGTGAAATCCAATCCTGCTAAACCCAGAATCTAGCCGCTGGTTATAGCATTGCGCGCCAATTTCAGTATGCTCATTTATCATAATTATAATGGCACTGATTCATATAACATAACAACGTTAGGATTATTACAAACTATAGCCATTCTTGGAGTATTTCCTTTTCAATAGTGTGGGACAACTTCTTCAGGGAGTCTGCTGTAGGCTGCAAGGGTTAGGCCTACCTAGTGAAAAGTAATGTGAGAAAGAGACTGCTGTTCTGCTAGCAGTGACCAATGGTACTAAGTCCTAGGGGGTTAGAACTTAAAATGAGACAGCAGATATGCATTGTTAGAGTGCGAAAGAGAAAAAATACATGTTATCTCCGTGTCATGCTGGGCCTGATGGTACCAAACTGAACAGGTCCTGTTATCAGTAACTGGTAACCAGTCATGCAACTTAGTCATATGCATAGGGTTTCATTTAGCACCCAAGACATCCAGACACCAACAACACAGACACCAAGACCCAGACACAGATTAAACAGACATGTTCCCGCGTACAGTGTTAGCAGATAGCAGGGCACTGCTAGAACTGTGCTGTAGAACGAGATACCAGATATGCATTGTTAGGCCACAAAAGAGAACAAAAACGGGGAAACATGTTATCGGAGAGTCATATGCTAAGCCAGTGGATAGATCATCGAATCCGATACAGCCAGCTAACCAGTATTAGTACTATAGCTCATTACATAGAGCCACAAAAAACTATAGACTCCATATTGTTGTTAATACGTAAGATGCTGAAATGTTGTTTATCAGAACACGGTTAGTCCCAGCATGTGGCCACCGGCCACCGACACATCTGCTGGTTTGCGATTACCGCACGTGTTTTAGTAAGCGTAAGTGTCATGTGTAGATAATAGATACGTTTAAAGTTTATACTTTACGCCAGTGCAAGTACGTAATAAGTACGATCTAAGTAAAAATGAAAATGTAAAACTACGCGAATATTTTCAGCTTTCTAGGTCCAAGGATGGGTGATGGCTGCGTGGCTGAGCGAGTGGGTTAGTCAGTCACTCAGGACTTTATATATAGAAGAGATAATAGAAGGTAAACGTGGATTATCTTAAGCCATTATTATTATTTTTTTTTTATAATATGGGACAACTTCCACACACGGTCATCTGGTCCCAAACTAGGCTAGAAGCCTGTACTATGATAACCAGATGACTGATATACATACTTATATAAGCTAATAACACCCAGACACAGATCAAACAGACATGTTCATGCACACAAATGTTTGACCTGGCCGGGGATCGAACCCGGGGCCTGCGGCACAGAAAGCAGAGTCACTACGATCTGAGATAACGAGAGCGAGAGACGAGGCTGTCAAGGTCATTATGAAGGATATTCCCAAGGTCTATTTCACCATTCCTCTATTTAATGAATCTCTATTGAATCTCTATTGAAGTCTTTGATTTCACCAAATTACTGACAGGCAACGCGCTAAAAATAAACAGCTCTAAGTAGGAAGAGAGTTCTTATTATCTAGATATACCTATTTACGAAGGTTTTTTATTCGCATTAAATAGGGTCCACTATGTAAGAAAATTATTCTAAACTACATAGTTCTATTATAAAATTTCAATATTTTTTTAGGTTTTTTTTTTCATTACTTTACTAGTCAAGCCCTTTCATTTGATGCCCATACCACAGAAGATATAATAATACTACGTATAGAATGGACCCTGTCTTCTGCCCACCAGTCAGGCCTTCCTCACCCCGCGAGTGAGATTGGGCTCTCCACGAGCCCCGCTTCGCTGGGAAATCACCTCACGCACACTCTCGCGTGCGGACAAAACTCCATGTGTGCAGTGTCAGTATCTCTGTGTGTGATTTTATGTATGGAATTGAGTCGAGTGGGGTGTGCCCATACTGAGGAGAATGTGAAATATGTAATTCGCCATTTTGGGAACGGCAATCTTGGATTTACAATGATACTACAATACGGCCGACGCGACGTAACTTAGCGAGTCGTAGGCTCTACGAACTTTATCGCATATAAACTCGTGAAGAAAACTGTTATTGCCTGATAAGGGAGCGTTCAAGTATTACGTAACGCAATTTTTGAAGATTTTTTACCCCCCCCCCTCCCCCCACTGTAACGCTCCGTAACGTTTTTCTGTACCCCTCCCCCCCCTCTAATAACGTTACGTAACACTCAAGTGATCATTTTTACCCTGGTCGCAACATGCGAGAACAAATTAAAAATGACGACCAGACTAATACAATCGAGGGATTCCCCGTAAAACGTAAACGAAAAGGGTTGCCAATTTGGGAGTTTTAATTCCCTAATTTTTTATATAAAAAAAGAAATAATGTTACGTAACGTGTTGTAAGAAAGACCCCCTCTCGCCCCTGTAACGCATCGTAACGTTTTACGAGAAAAAATTGCGTTACGTAATACTTGAACACTCCCTAAACAAATATACAAACAATTTTATATTGTAAATGTAATGTTCAGTACATTCCAATCATAATAATTACAGTTTTCTTTACGAGTTTACGTGTACTATTATAGTTCGCAGAGCCTATATTATGTTCAGATTCGCCAAGTTACGCCAGACGCATTGTAAATTATATAGGTATTCAATTGTATTATAATCAGAACGAAAGGTGTGAACTAAATATCAATTTGTATAAATTTCTAAATTTGATCCAAAAAATTTAACACATTTTCCCACATTGATATAAAGAAAAGGGGAAAAACGTTCTCTCAGCGCTTACTCAACTGGCATGTGAAATTTGAATCAACAGAGACAGAAAGACGTACCTAAGACCGGAGTGCGAACGAAACAACAATTAACTTTATACTACGTGGACCTAATTTGAGCTTGCCATTTTCGAGAAGCTAGTACCTGATCTCACCTTTTCTTTATATCAATGTTTTCCCATCAATAAATTAAGAATATTCCACGAAGTAGTGTTGGTTTACGTAAGGAATCCATATACAATCATAAGTTTAAACACACAGTTTAAACTTGATTTATATTATTATTGTTTGAGAATTAGTCACGAGAAAACCTTGAAGTCGAAGAAGTAAAATTAGAGTAAATTCGAGAAGGAGTGAGTTAGTTGGTGGTTAATTAATTATTAACTTCTAAAGTCTAAAGCAGAGGAAATAATTCTAGGTACGTAACAGAGGTTAGATTCTCGGGACGGGTCAAGCTACCTCCATACTCCATAATATTATACCTAACCTCCAATGTCGAAAAATTCTCAATTAATAAGACATAATCACTAATCACTCTATACATTATAAAATCCTAAATGACTCACTGACTGACATGCAACGCAGAGCCCAAACCACTGATCCTAGAGACATGAAACTTGGAATATTCTTTTCGTTGTCTGGATGTGTGCTAAGAAAGGATTTTTAAAAAATCTCATTCTAAGGGGTCCAAAAAGGGCGTCAAGGTTTTGGTATAAAACTCCCATATTTCATAAATGAGAGCGGGCAAAGCCGCTGTTCTCACACTAGTTATGTACTAAATAAGGAATTAGTATTTATTTTGTTTATGTTTACGTATTTTTATTAAATTAGGTATGTATTTGTTTTAATACAGATATTAATTATTTTATTACTCGTGTGTCCGAAATGTGAAACCACCGTCCTTTCTGTATTTGTGATTCCTGTCTCTGCATGGTAGCGTTAAGACCGCCAATTGACACGACTGACAATGCCAAATTCAGAAAAAAAACAGTGACAAATTGACAATGTCTAGTTTTATGTTTATTTTGTTATTTCCTGTACTTATTGTGGTAAGTGTGTTCTAATCTAATATATAATGCCTAAGAGGTAACAACATCTTTTAGTAATTTTGCAATCCTATAGGAAATTACCAAATTGAGGTTTCATATTCCCCTTTTTCCTCCGAATATAATAAACCCTTTCGATAAATTTATATTGATATCCTGTCGTACGATATAGTGATAATCACGAAGACGCGGACCACTCTTTCAATTGCACTGTTTACTCTATGCGCGCATGTACCTACTTACTACCTACCAAAAAGTATAGGGGTGCGACTTCACGAATGGCACTTTTTGTGTCTGTTTTCATACTATTATAAAAATTCTATTACAAATGGTAATCTTTTGCAAACGAGATTTTGTAACTATGACTCTATAATAGTGCTCATATTAAAATACTATAGTGTTTTTAGGTACGTGGTACTGAGTACTAAGTACTATGTACCAAGTTGCGACGTCATAGTTGGCGCGAGTCGACGCGGTATCGGGAGTCGAGGGGCAGCGCGCGCACCGTCAACACCCCGGTCGATACTGCGCCAGACTCACATATTTTTTATGTCCTTTTACGAGTACGTCACGAATTACCGCACAAAATACTCACAATAATTACAAAACCCCATTAAAACAATATTTAAAGATTTTCTTTAAACACTGAAATACTACTGAAACTCCATTTGACGTATTTTTTGTTACGATTACGAGAAGATAGCCGAGCGAACTAAGTTTTGGCGCGAAGACATTAATAATTCAAATCGTAGGCAGTTCGCTGTGACTACGGCAACATTATTTAAAATTAATAGGCTTATTTAATATATAACCTCTCCATACAAAATAAGTAGAGATTATACCTACTTTTTCCTCGAAGATAGAGGTGGTTATCTAATGCTTTACTATATTATTGTATTATCTACAGTATACTCTACATCTACATGTTACAAAAAGGTGAAGTAATACAATTGCATCTACCCATTAAACCAAACAACTTTCAAAAAAAAGAATTGCAAAATTATCAAAAAAAAAGTCCTACTTTCGACAACTCTTTCTTTTGCTAGTTGTTTCGGTAGACGGGTAGATGCATCCCCTAAGTATTACTTTGAAACCCTTGTATATAATATCGATAAAACTCTACAATTAGAGGGATTACTTATGTATATTTTAGTATTTTATTTACTTTATTATTTATTACTATATTTAAGTAACAAATTCTGTTTTGGTGAAGGTATAATATTAGTCATCACTGTTCAAGTCAAGTACACAGTCACTTAACCAATTGTAAATGTTTTAGAGTATAGTGTGCAGTATGTTGATTTTTTTTTATGATAATTAATGACAAGACGAACAAATCAGGTGCCTGATGGTAAGCATCATGATTGCCCATATCAGACACAGTGCCACCCAGTGTTTTAAACTTCAAAATTCTGGGCGGCACTGCACTGCGCCTGTCACCCTGAGATATTAGTTGTTGAATCTCATCATGCCCAGTAATTTCGCTGGTCTTATGTGTCTTTCTTCACATAATATAGGAATGATACATCGATACATAGTGAATTCCTCTGAAACGAGTCATCGTAAATCCCCGATCTTAGATTTCGTAGAAATAATACAAATACAAAATAATACCAATACTCATTCATATACAGGATCCTGTGAAAACGGTGTAGCCGCTATTGACATTTTTATTTGTTTACATCTTAGCTAAAACAAGACCATTTTAATAACAACTAATATATAAGTACAGAAAGGAAGTCGACTCGTATCAGATTTTCGGTTACGCGTCCAGTGTAAAGCTGTTTCCCCATTATACTGGTAGTCTGGTACTTTAAAGGGTAAGCGGCAAGAAAAAATCTTTCTATATAAATTTATGAGACCTTTCCAAAATTTTTTATCCTCTGTTCCTAAGACAAATTTTCATTTATTTTCCTTTCGTAACAGTAATTGAATGTTAAATTAATGTTCTAGTAAATAATTTCTTTTCTTTCTTTTTTTGCGTAATGTAGTGTTAATTAAGATAATATCGCCATAAAAGTTATGATTTCCTTAAATTGTCATATATTTCTGTTATTTTTCTACAAAATCAAAATCTACAATGTATTTTTTTAATATAATTTTATGTGGAACTAAATAAATAAACCGTTTCGTGGCGTGCAGTCTCCGTCAACAATATTTATGAGAACGTTGTTAATTTTATAGTGGGCAAGGTACATATTTCTGTAATCCTTATTCGGTATCCATCGCCCGGTCGGATAACTTCATAATATAACGGTCCTATTAACATAATATATCCTATTAACGTGATGCATGTTTTCTGTACCTATTCATTTTATGCATGAACAACACTGAGTCATTTAGTTTGACACAAAGTATCACCCGCATGGCTCGGAGGAAAAACAATCTGAAGTGGCGAATGGCGTTGGAGTTATCACATTACAAGACCGTGGCTTTGTTGAAGTGTCACAATTCATGGGAAAGGAAGATGCTTTCGGTAATCGACGTGGTTGAAGATCCCTGAGGCTCCCTAAATTTAGCTGTGTGCGCTGAACATGACCTTTACCTTTTGGATGTTGATCTTTGATCTCTGATGGAAGCGTAGGAGGGAAAATCCAATTTTGATGCTCGCGAAATTTTCAAATAAGGTATAGCTGTGAGCGGGTGTAATAGAACGTCAACGTGTCATCGAGCGTCACGAGGCTGCGTAGGCGAATTGTAACACGAGAGCCGAACGTTTCCTTTGATTTCCCAACGCGCCCGTATATAGGTAATTGGTATATTCATGGCGGATTAACTAAGCAAGGCATTGATATTGATATTATCACAATGACGCACTGAGAATCTGATAAACACGAAACATGAACATAAATTGGCAGAGACAACTTCTGTCCATTCGACGCTGTTATTTGTCAAAACTTTGCTTGGAAAACATGATCCGATCGTTCAAAGTTATGGTCATCTTTCGTGTCCAAATCTATAAGTTATTATTATTACCTGTAAATTGTGATGCGGCTGATTGAGATGCAGTTGTTGATGTTGAGACATGTGCAGATGGTCCATAGTAGGCGGTGCAGGTCTGGGTCGGTACGGCCCGTACCCGCGGTACCGCCAGTCCCCGCCCGTGGCCTGCTGGTGCTGCTCCGCCATGTGCTTGAGGGTCTGCGCCGCCGGAGACATCTCCCCACCACCATATCCTCGAGGCTCCCCCTCCCCCGTTTCGGCATTCGCTGAACCGGCGTTACCGTTCATCTTCCCCCCGTCCAGATCGAAATCCTTCATCAGCTCGGGGTACCCGGATATCTCGGTCATGAGATACTCGAAGGTGTCGTCCCCGTCGTCCTCACCGATGAGGTCGGCGAGGCCGGGGAAGGAAGCGGCGGCGTCGCGTTCAAGAGCCGCCGCACACTCGTCTAGACCGACGAAGTCGTCATCTGCCACTTCCGACTTGCACTCCGCCTTGCACTCGCGCTCCATGTCTAAAGGAGTGGGCGCTCGTGGGGGCGTCTGTTGCGGCGGGGGAGAGTTCGAAGTCTTGACGGCGTTTGCGAGAGCCTTCACAGTTACATTGGTGGAGATCTGTTGCGGCTGGGAATCGGCCGCGGAGGTGGTGAACTCCAACTGCTGGACTATCTCCACGGAGAACTTGGTGAGCGCTTCGCCACCCACGCCGCCTCCGGCACCGCTTCCACATTGCAACTTCGCCGGTGGCTCGTAATCGCCGCACCCGAATTTTTGTTGCTAAAACATAAAGAAACCTGATCAATACAGGATTCACTTCGTGTAATTTATTTTGATACTGTGATTCAAGCACGCGAGTGGATGAATTCTACAATCCACCATGACGGGTAAATTCTACATATACATATTTCACATAATATAAGTTGTTTAGTCTCGATATGCCCTTATTACTTAAATAAATTATTATACACAAATACCTTTGGAACAACTTTAAAAATACATATTAATTATTTTTTATATGAACACTTGCCATGGTAAGATAAAATTAACAAAGTATAAAACCTACCTATTTATTCTACTTTCCTTCCCGAGTGTATAAATAATGAGTTTCAAAGCTCATTTTTTTACACAATTAGTGGTCGTCTTATATAGGTATCATGTTTAGTTTAGTACCGGACCACTTTAAAATTAATATTCTATATAATATAGAATTATAGAGGTACCATAATGTAAGAAGTATAGGTATTGTTTATACGGCTGATAACAAAACCTTGATATGTAAATGGTATAATCACGCATTCGGACTTGTTTACGAACGATAGGAGAAACGCTGCCAGCTAACACCATAAAATACAGCCATTTGTGATAAGTGCCTCATGTTATCAAATTATTTTAATTTTATTACGACCGTGATATTATGATTTCAGTGTACATTAAGATATTTATTAATTTCATTATTTTATAATGTTATGTAAGTACGAGGGGAGGTCAAAAAGTTCGCGGAATGAAAGGGAAGGGGGGTGAATTTAAACATGAAATTATTATTCCTTTTCAATATATTCTTCATTAACCCTAATACACTTTTCAGACCTTTCAAATAATTTGTTTATACCTTCGAAAAAAAATGATTCGTCAAGGCCTTCAAAATAAGCAGATATTGCCGACTTCACTTCATCGTCATCCGTAAATTTCTTTCCACGAAGCTCTTTTTTCATGTTTGGGAACAAATAATAATCACAAGGGGCCAAATCTGGACTATAGGGAGGGTGGTTTAAAGTTTCGAAGCCGCACTTGTGTAAGGCAGCCATCGAAACATGACTCTTGTGAACGGGTGCGTTGTCGTGCAAAAGGAGCACACCTCGCGACCATTTTCCCCTTCTCTTTTCTTCAATTGCTACTTTTAATTTTTCCAGTAGTGTAGCGTAGTACTTCCCCGTGATATTGACACCTTTATCTTTATAATCGATCAATAAAATCCCCTTGGAATCCCAAAAAACTGTAGCCATAATCTTTCCGGCCGATTGTGACACCTTAAACTTCTTGGGCGGTGCTGCGCCTTTTTTGTGCCACTGCATTGACTCCTGCTTCGACTCAGGTTCATAGTGATGAACCTAAGTTTCATCTCCAGTCACAATTCGGTTCAGAAATTCATCCCTGTTTTCACTACACAGCTCCAAAAACTTGCGCGAACACTCGACGCGCTGCTGTTTTTGAAGCGCTGTGAGCATTCTCGGTACCCATCTTGCACTGACCTTAGACATGCCAAGATGGTCATGGAGAATATTCAAAATGATCGTAGATGATACTCCAGTCATCTCTGCGATTTTTTTCTTCTTTAGGCGTGCATCTTCTAGAACAAGTTTTTCAACTTTTTCAACAATGTCTGAGGACGTTGCTTCAATGGGGAATGTCTATTTATTTTTGTTTTTTGTAATTTCAAAACCATTTGGAGGAATAAGGTTGCTGATCACTACCCATTACTTAAAAACAGAAAATAATCACGGATTATTATTATTTTCGGCTTTAATTGAATAACCTTCATTTGACCTTAGATGACGTCACACGTAGATTAATGGAAAAACGTGTGAGCCTAAAAAAAAAAAAAAAAAAGTGAAATGTCCTTTTATGTCATTAAGTTGTCAAATGTCGATGTATGTAAACATAACCTATATCTAGCCGACTGCAAAATCTTAGAAAGTTACTGTGATTTTATTGTTTACTGTCAGCTTCTTGTAAAGACCACCACTTTACTAGAGCTGTGACTTGACTGGGCTTGCCCTGACTCTGAATTGACCATATTAACTTGAAAATTTATATAACTTGACACTGGCAATACATTCGTGTGGGTCCATAAAAGAAGAAAAAAAAAAGCAATGAACAGTTTTTTTTAGAAAAGTGGGGATAAAGGTGTGTGATAATATAATGACATTGACAATCTGAATTTCATTGCCTTTTTTTTTTTCTGTTGAGGCCGCAGTCACCGTCTATAAAGCTTATGATGACGTCATCATCACCAAAAATTCTCAAATTTTTAAAAATGTTTTTAAAAATAACTACGACGAAAATAGCAAAAACATTCAAATTAGTTTCTTATATTGCTCTATATTTTCATTATCTAAAATAAAAATGGAGGTCAAGATAATTTGGACATTCCCCATTGGCCGACCTGAGCGCTGATCGTCTTCAATTGAGTCTCTGCCTTGCTTGAAAAGACTATGCCACTTGTAAATCATTGTTTTTCCAGGGCAGGAGTCCCCGTAAACTGATGACATTTCTTCCATAATGTTCTGAGGTGTTTTTCCTTGCTTAGTGAGAAACTTAATCACGGCACGATACTCAATTTTCTCCATAGTTGATATTTTCTACCCGATTGACTTGTTTATCCAGCGATATCTCAAAGGTTTATAAACCGATTGGGCTGAAACTTAGTATTTATTGTATTGAGTCAACAAGTAGCGACAGGTAAAAATAACTACCCCCTTCCCTCTCTAAACCCTCCATTCCGCGAACTTTTTGACCTCCCCTCGTATCTTTCGCATTACTACATATACCTCAGATCTCATAATATAATAACATAGACGTGGCCACATATAATATTAGGTGGATGATGCAGCGACCCAAACGGAATCTTGCCTGTTACACACGGTCACATGCCACTCAGAGCGGGGAAGGCTCGGATCATACAAAACCATTTGAATTTTACCTCATCCTATTTAGGTAGGTACATGGTGTTTTTGTATAGAGGCGCAAGACCATAATGAGTCGAGATTTTATGAGAAAAATGACTAACATCAGAGCTATGACTGAGTATTGAGATATCCTAGAACTCCGAACTCTGAACATCAAAGCGGCAACATGCGCTCTACCTCCTAGTTGTACGTCCCAGTTTTGCGCAGTGGATTAATGATGCGCAATTAGACCATGGTTACCCCTTGAAAGATAACACTCGACTGTAAGTGGGTAAGTAATATAAATGCATCGATTTATAAGAGCAGGATTGAGATTGTACTTCAAATTAGGTGCTATGCTATGACAATGAAGTCTGTTTTAAAATTACCAACCCAAATTAATTAGCAAGCTAAAGTGTCACTTATTATCATTAAACCAAAACTATTGTGTCAGAAAAGTGAGACGAAGCTGCGTTGAGGCGCTCGGAGGTCGTCTCGGTGAACGGCGCGACGGGAGACAATGCGAGGCGTTTGTTGTGAAACAAACGGTTTACTCAACCACCGCACCGGTCCGCCCTACCATGTGCCTGCACATTATCTAGCACAGGTAAAAGTAGTCTAGGATCATGTGGCAGAAGAACGGACTAACCGGAATCTAACGGAAAGCTATCGCGTTCGTTCAGATCGCAAATTCTGGCTTAGCCAGTTTTCAACATCGCTAAACTGGAACCCCAACCAAGAGAAATTCTCGATTGCTATTTATAATCACAATAACGAAGGTCGCGAGCCCTTTCGAGTATGCAACTGTGTTGATAGATGCAATATCCGACGATTCAAAATTGCGAAGGTGAGCGGGGCAAAAGTTGTCAGAGGTTTACAAATAAGAAGGCTTTGGTACCTAGAGCGTGGACCAACCTGTGAGTTAATTATTACAAGTCGTTTGTCGCGTGCTGGCAAAGTACTTATAGCGGGCTCTACGATGAGCCACGGGATGCGGTGCCAGAGGGTCAAGTCAATTGAAGTCGAACATCCGGCGAGTCGAGTCGCCGCTAGGCCTAGCACGTGCTACAAACTACATCAATTATAATTATCTATCAACTCTAAACAAAAAAACTGCATTCATTTCTCAAGCCTGGCTTGAATGAACGTACCTTTCTATATGCATCTCCGCTGTGCTGCGGCGGTGCACACATGAACGTAAGGTGATTGCACGTGATGCATAAACTAACACGGAAGTTTTCTAACAATTGTTCAAGGCGGCTAGGTACGATAACACTAGATAATATTATATGCCTACGATCGGCCACATCAGTAATAAACCCCGACTGGATTCTGCCCTTGCTTGCATTCAATTAGCGAGTGTTAATTTATTTACAAGTAAGTAGGATTTTCCATTTAATTGTGATGCAAATGAGTATTGTCTCATAAACTGACATTGTAGTGCAGAACCGAGGTTAATAGTCCTAATAACAATTTAATAAAGATTATTAAAGGAAATACCTACTCGATGAAAGGAATGCTGTCTATCTACGGTTGGTGGCTGAAAATTATTGGGCATACGAGACATAACAACTTTACATTATATCTGTCATATATATCTTTAGTACACTGCGACTGCAATTGGTTAGCACCAAGTACCGTACATATCGCTTAACATTATCGAACGTCACTCGTCTCGTTTAGGTACTTGCATAAAAACCACTCACCACATGCACAACACTACTGTGCAGATTTCCACTGATGGCAGGCAAGTCTGGCTTGCGGTCATTCTTCTTGGCCTGTCGCTTGGCTTTCCCTTCGATGAACCTTTTCTGTAGAGCACTGGTCTCCAGGTTCTGTTGCTCGCAGGCACCGTTGAAGGATTGGTCGAACCTCGGGACGCACTCCGACTGACGCCGACGGTACGTCTCTATTCGTCTCCTAAACAAACATATTTTGCGTTAATTTGGCTATTATAATCATTACTGTGGCCCTGCGTCCAGTCGCAAATATCCAAGGTCTTGCCCGCTGTGTACTTTGAACGTTGACATGATTTGCTCAACAGATATAAGTACATTGATGCGGTGAGTTAGAGGAAAGTGCTAATGGATCTTGCCCGAATAGGATAATGGAAGTATAGTTTTAGAACACTCCTAACTGAATAATAGGCTTAGTTCTGATTGCGCAATTCACAATGGGCAATGCTTAATGACACAATAATACACTTTCGCAAGATTGCATCAATGGACATGGCGTTTGTTATGCATATTCTAGAACAGTTAACATAACACGAGATAATATAATAACTCCATATTAATATAAATGTAGAACCTATCTAAACATACACAGACGGTTGAACATAAAAACTATGAACCAATAGGTTTGCCGTTGCGAGGGCATATAACAGTCATTTGTATGCGATATGCAGGTACTGGATATAGAAGCGAAGTAAACAATCGTTTAGGTACAAAACAAGTAGAGGCACAGAGTGCAGAGTAGGTGTAATGTAACAAACAATATTCAACCGATGCTCAGTCAGCCGCAACTGCCGAGCGGTCACCTTGAGTAAATGTTAATGCGAACTCAGACACTCAGACTTCATAAAAAAATCATTACGAGCTTTTCATTTATTCATTAGTTGGCGATGGCGACGAAATTTTCAAGGCTAATATGGGGTACCTCAAAATCAGGATTCAAAATCAAAATTATGACTGATTTTATGAGATTGTTCTCGGAAACTGGCATCCGTTAGGTCGTCACGATGACCTAGAGCCGCTGTTATGTTTTAATTTAATCGTTATTAACATTAAGACCTTTGTTATAATGAATGCACATTTAATGACACTCATTTGGTACCTATTTATCCATTCATTCTCCATCACACAATGTGGATGACAAGGACAAAATGAAAGAATAATCTAGAGCATCTACAACTACTATATAGTTAAAAGTGTGCAGGTAAATTTCAATATCTGTCTTTCTGGTCTAGTGATCGCAAACGCTACTACTGAGCACGTGGACCTGTGTTCGATTCCCAGTTAAGGCAAAGTGTTATTGGATTTTCCATTAGAATTTCCTCAATAGCAGCGTGGAGATGGTTTTGTACCCGGTTGATGGCAATAGGCTCTCCCCTTTTACATGAAACGTAAAACATAACTGGCCGAATGTAGGTTTACCCACTATGGGACTGGCAACAAATCTGCTTAACCCTTCGAAGAAACAAGGCCACGGATAATTGATGGAACACCAGAAAACGGTGCCAAAGATGATCGAATTCGTATCGAGGACAGACACTTATTGGCGAAATATCGATGGTAGAGGCTCCTAGGAAAGGGTGACTTCGAGATTAAAAGAACAAGCGTGGACGAGGAACGCTGGTAGATTGGCTAATAGCAAAATTTTCCGGTAAAACCCAAACGGCTTCTTACAACACAAAAAATACTCTACGTCACAGATAGCAGCTACTTTCAAGTCTTATCAGTAAGCGAATTCCGCTTTATTCAAGTGATAACACGAACAATCACCCGAAGAAACATTAGTTACGTTACTACATTACAGTTTCTCTTCCGATACAATGTCAATAAGTAACTCGTAGTTATGGATACAAGTAATTATCTATTAATAACCTTGCTCTAAATATAATACGTCGATCAAATCGAACGCAAATGCAAGTTATCATGAGTTGAAGATGTGCTCACGGCCGTCATATCGCATACTTTAATGCAAGAGTGTGTAAACGAGTAGGTGTTTGTGTTTTTGTTTAGTTCATTGACCAGGCGACGTTGTCTCGCTACGCAAACATCGCCTTCGATAAGTCCCGATTGTATCACGGTATGTCACTGACACCGCCTGGAACCTTACCGACTTGGGACGTGCTTGCATGACACATTTCTTTATTTCTTTTTCTACTGTACTTATAGAAAACTACAGGATTGAAAGAATCTCAAGATAGTATTGTTACTATAGTATCATTTTAATTTCGCATAGCTTTGATGACGAAGTACACTTCATTTGATAACTTGGCATCATCATGTCGCGCTAATCTATATGCAGTCGTTTTTTAAGCAATACATATAATAGACTGCCTCGGTGGCGTAGTGGGCGCATGCTCGACTGCTAATCAAGAGGTCCCGGGTTCGATCCCCAGGTCAGGCAACGTGTTAAATATTGGATTTTTCCATTAGGAATTATCTCAATAACTGCCTGGTTTCTGGAACTGTGCCCGGTAGATGGCAATAGGCTCGCCCCCTATTACATGGGACCAATAACATACTGGCGAAATGTGGGAATGTACTATGGGACTGAGTCCCGGGTACACCTCTGCCTACCCCTTCGGGAAAAAGGCGTGAATGTATGTATATGAATGTATGTTACATATAATAGGGGGGCAAATTTAGTCTATTTTTAATTCCAATTGCCAAGGATTGTGTGACTCTTTAAAATCATGTGCAGATGTCATCAACATAAAATATCATTGGAAGTTAAACTCGAACGCTACGAGACAAATGTTTCGTATTATAATCTTTCACAATTGTATGGCTACTGCTGGTAGCTGGTTATAGTCATTACTGTGACTCCGAGTGACTCGGTTAGTAACCGGTTCAAGCAAAAACAATAACTTGAACATCGTCATACGGCGCATCAATAGAGCTGAGATCAGAACAGAAATGGAAAGTCATGTAGGTACTTAATACTCATGGAAATGTAATGTTCTTGGATTTATGGTCTCTGCATAACATAACCGGCATCGATGAATGCCTAATTGATTCTTAAGAATTCGATATAATAATATGATGTAACATGAGCTAACGGAAAATATATTTCTAAGGTGTCATTCGGCGGCCAGCTACACGCAGCTACTGCAAGACACGACTGTTGTGTTGTGTAGTGTTTAATAATAAATTATGAAATGCAGCACAGAAATCAGTCGTAACTTGTAATCGCTACATGTAATCGGCCGCGGATGGCACCTTGAAACTTTTTACAGAATTTAGATTAAAATGCTTTAAAACAAATTGTTATCGATAGTAGGCTGCACGTAACGCAAAAATAGGGGAAATAGCTATAGGTTACTTAGTTCGTAAGGTCGTCTCGAATAGGGTGTATCCCTACAAATGATCCCATTAACACGGGGTTCGTCCCTCGCCTCGGTAGACTGCGGTGCTGATATTGATCGCCGTTCGCCATAAACTAAAGCAACGGATGTTTCTTGCTAGTCCTAAGTCCCCATACGTAATATACCGACCACATGAGCTCAATTCTGTTATATAATTTCCCAAGTATAATGGTGTCTCAAATAGGTAACAATTGTGGATAGAATCTTGGTAGAGTTATCAGTGGTTTGTGCACATATGCTAAATTTCTAACATTTCCATTGACTGACTTTCCTTTGAATTGGCTTACGACTACGAACACAAAAATTTGACCAGTAATGGAACTTCTATATCTTCGGCAATAAATGTCCCTATCAAAACGCTCAAGGAGAAAGACGCTAGCGACCTCCCGCAGAATCATTTAGAATTTGGATCTAGACATATTATTGTATTGTTATTAAGTTTGTAAGTGGAAACAACAGCAACGGTGGCATCTTTTGAAATGGGCTCTAGTTCTAAAGATATCAGATTACAAGTTAGCTGTAATGTAAATAAAACACGCTGCTTATGCACCGGCAGCCGGCTATTCAGTACCGTTAGCCATACGGCGAGGCTCCGACATAATTTCACTCGCTGCAAATCGCATAGGTACTACATAAACAAATATTCAATACTGGATATTTCAAATGCAATAGCTGAGAGTCGAGACCGGATCGAAGACCGCTTCGTGTCTCGTATAGTAGGACGGTTTTAATTGATTTTTGCGTGATACTTTTTTTACTTATTGATTTATTGGTATTTATTGATCATAATATTTATGGGTGATTTCCGTAAGTCACCACCACTTAGGTCAACCAGTAGTTTAATTATTCGATTATGTTCTCACTGGTCCCAATTGAGAAAAGTAATCAACATAATATATTCTTGTACATTAATATCGTTGAGAAGAGAATGATAAGAAAGAACTTTCCGATCTGTCACAGATTGACTGGGATTTTTATAAAATACGTCCCATTCTAAAAACCCAGTTGATATCGCATTGGTACCTATCTGGGAAACTATCTGTTCATAATATTCTAGACGATGTGTGACCAACCAACCAACCATATCCGAGTCTTCAGATCGGCCGAAGGCCTCTGACGTCTATGATGACAGTCCAACAGCTGGGACCAACAGATTACGTGCATTTTAGAAGCACGGTTGCGCCCAGATGTCACACCACACTGTTGCCACTTGCCACTCACCTAAGTAGTGACAAATCAGACGTTTTAATTTAAGACTGAGTAAGCTACTAAGGTATATAGAATAAGAATACATAATAAGTAGAAGACAAAAGGGAAAGTTTCCTTTAAGTACAGATTCATAGAGCTCAAGGTAAAAAAACCTTGAAAGTATGTTACAACAAACGCTTAGCAGTTCATTTCAATGTTGCGCTTAGAGTAGCAACAAGCAATTAAGGCAAGGGCACTATGGAGTGGATGTGTCGTCGACCACATAGGTAAAACTTGAGGTATCTGGGGAATAACTAATAATTGTTAATCTTGTTTGACAGCCTCGTTGGCGCAGATGGTAGTAACTCTGCTTTCTGTGCCGCAGGCCCCGGGTTCGATCCCCGGCCAGGTCAAACATTTGTGTGCATGAACATATCTGTTTGATCTGTGTCTGGGTGTTATAAGCGTATTTAAGTATGTATATCAGTCATTTGGTTACCATAGTACAGGCTTCTAGCCTAGTTTGGAACCAGGTGACCGTGTGTGGAAGTTGTCCCATATTATTATTATTATTGTGGCACATAATCAGTCAGCGATACATAATTCGACGAGACGTCTCCGAGCCGTTTCACATATCTCATTTAGGTACGACCAACGTGATAATTATAAGTGTAATCAATAGGCTTTTTTTTAAGTTCCCAGTTATTCATGATTGGCTTCTTTGTGGGACATCTGGGTCGTAGTTGGATCTAAATTGACTGTTTGTCGTCAAGCACCAATACGTGTAAAATATATTTTAACCTTTAACTGCGTAGAATATAATATAACATGACTTTAAGTGATGTTAAATCATTCGAAATAAAGCGATTAAATTCTTTGAAGTTTAAAATTTCGCCATCGCCAAACGCCACCACTGGTGGCGATTGGAACATTTTATTTCTTGATTACCACCAGTGGTGGCAGTGGTGGTGGTGGCAACTGGGTAATAGGCGTCCTAATATAACCACCAGTGGCGACATCGGGAAGAAAATTGTTCCACCACTGGGAGTTTTTCTCGATTGCCACCAGTGGTGCCGGTGAAGGCGACTGGGAATAGACGGATTGGAATAAATTTAAAGAAGTCCTCTTAAAACACAGACTATATAATTACACACACATGCATAACCCAAAGTCACAACAAACAATTAAATCATTAATAGCATAGAATAACTAGATGATATGAAAGACAGTAGCAAATGTAGTCAAGTAAATCCACTTTACTTTCACTGAACGAGCACCCTACAGTGAAACCAAGTGAAAATCTAGTGTTCACCAGTACATAGCTTTCTTTGCTGCTGTGCATAACTACCTAAATGAATCCACTGACCATTGTACTATATTATACTTTATACCTATAGTTCAGTAATAACAAGTTCCAAAGAAATTAGTCACATATACATATCTATACTATTATATAAAGAGAGAAAGTGATTCACTGACTGACTCATCAACCCAGAGCCAAAACTACTGGACCGATGATGATGAAATTTTGACAATAGATTATTTTTACAGTCTAGACAAGTAATAAGAAAGGATTTTTCAAAATTTTACCCCTAAGTGTATTAAATAGGGGTTGAAAGTTTGTATGGAGTAGACTTCATTTTTCAGCCGATTAATTTCAAATTTTGTAGTAACATTCTAAAATGAAAATAATTAAACACGTGTTTCAGCGTTTTCAAAAATTTTAGCCCTTTTGTGGAAAAATACAGTTTTAAAGTTTCTTATGAATATTTTAGTTCCAACAATGCTTACTAGATGGCGCTACAGAAAAATTTCAATATTTTCTTGCAAGACATAACTACCCTAAAGCAACATTTTTAGGTAATTTAGTTCCAACATTGCATAATAGATGGCGTTCTGTAAATAATTAAAACGCGCTTATGACTTAAAAAAAAATAACAAAAACATACATTCACGCCCTTTTTCCCGAAGGGGTAGGCAGAGGTGTACCCAGAACTTAGTCCCACAGTAGATACACCCACATTTCGCCAGTATGTTATTGGTCCCATGTAATAGGGGACGAGCCTATTGCCATCTACCGGGCACAGTTCCAGAATCCAGGCAGTTATTGAGATAACTCCTAATGGAAAAATTCAATATTTATTATCACTTTGCCTGACCTGGGTTTCGAACCCGGGACCTCTTGATTGGCAATCGAGCTTGCGCCCTCTACGCCATAGAGGCAGTCGCTTATGATTTCGCTTCTCTTTATCATAGCTCTATTAAACTGGGTTGCAACAACATCGAATTATGAATGCTCTTCTTACTGTTTTCACTGTTTCCGTAATCCGTATATGTCTCCAGATTATTCAATCTATTACCAATACCAATATCATAGTATAAAGTGAGAAACTTTGTTTTTTATTTGCAACGAATAGGTTCCGAAACTACTGGACCGATTTAAAAAATATTTTACTTATGGAGAGCTTAATTCAGTTTGAGTGACATAGGCTATATTACGAGGTTTTGAAAAATATTAGGGATCCGCAAGAAATCTGCAATATTGTGAACTAAGGTGTCACATATTTACCAAATATATTCATTAACTTGCGTGCGCTGTGAAATCTATTAATAGTAGAATAATATAATGTACTAGGGGTTTGTAATACTTACTAATATTTACAAAATAGTCCACGGACATTAAATCCATCTATTTTGGTTTAGTCACAATAATCGAAACAGTCATTATATGCATGCGCTGTGAAAAGTATTGGTGGTAGAATAAAGTAATGCACTAGGGGTTTGCAGTACTTACCAATATGTACAAAATAGTGAACGGACATTATATCCATCTATTTTGGTTTAGTCACAATAATCGAAGCAGTCATTATTTTTCATGCAGTGTGAAAACTATTGGTGGTAGATTAAACTAATGTACTAGGGGTTTGTAGGACTTATCAATATCCACAAAATAGTCTACGGAAATTATATCCATCTATTTTGGTTTAGTCACAATAATCGAAGCAGTGATTAACTTCCATGCGCTGGGAAATCTATTTGTGGTAGAATAAAGTAATGTACTAGGGGTTTGTAGTATTTACCAATATCTACAAAATAGTGAACGGACATTATATTCATCTATTTTGGTTTAGTTACAATTATCGAACAGTCATTATAATATGCTTGCGGTGAAAACTATTCATGGTAGAATAAAGTAATGTTCTAGGGCTAGGGGTTTGTAGTAATTATCACTATCTACATAAAATAGTCCACGGACATTATATCAGTCTGTTTTGGTTTAGTCACAATAATCGAAGAAGTCATTATTTTTATGCGGTATGAAAATTAATGGTGGTAGAAATAATGTACTAGGGGTTTGTAGTACTTATATATCATCAAAATAGGCCTCAGAAATTGTTTCCATCTGTTAAGATTTAGTCACTGTAACAGAAATAGTCATTAATTTGCGTGCGCTGCGTAAACCATTAGGGTTATACCTATAAAAATACAATGTATCACGAATTTACTCCTGTTAAAACGTTCACTTCTACTTCTCCCATGCGAAGCTGGGGCGGGCCACTAGTATATAAATAAGATATGTAGCAATGATAGATAGGTAGGTATACTTGTAGATACAGAAAAATCCATAAAAATATTGTGTGATATTAACTGGCTGTTTGGCTCAGTGATAATGACTGCATTCTGGGCCGCATGTTCCAGGTTCAATTCCCGGGCAAAACTTTTGGTGCAAGTCTGCTTGATATCAGTTTTCTGATTGCCATAATACAGGCTCAAATCTAGTATAAGAAGCCTGTGTATGGAATGTAGTATGGAAAGTTGTCACATATATTTAATTATTTGCACTTAATGAGTATAGTCTATATAGATAGGGTATTTTTTATTGTGTGGTAGAGGTAGAGTAGTTTTAAAGTCTAACTTCAAAGGCAAGGCCCTCAAAGGCCCAAACCTGACTTTACAACTGCCTCCCTCCTGTATAACCAATAGGAAACAATATAACCAATAGCTAACAGCTGCTACCATAAGGTACATAAAGTGGGATCCTATTCGATGAGTCTTTTAAAACTATATTATAAAATAGGTACTGCATTCCTTAACCTTTTAAAGAAAGATTATTGCATAGTGTGTTCGATCCCCAGGGCAGGCAAAGTGTTATTGGGTTATCCATTAGGAATTATTTCTATGACAGCCTGAAGTGTAGAACTGTACCCGGAAGATTGCAATAGGTGGGTGTATTTACTATGGGACAGAGTCCTGGGTACACCTCGGTACTCCAACTTTAGAAAGGTGTGATTGTATGTCATGTTATGTATGTTATTCCACATAGGTACACATAGTAAAGGTTAAAGAAAAATTGTTATCTAACAAAATAATTAAAAATGTGATTAAACAACTGACATCGCCGGTTTATGTAACATTGCTACTTCGGTTGTGTTTCTCTTTTACATAATATGTCATAAAATAGTAATTATTGTACACACTGATCAAAGTTAAATGGTTGCTGTTATATAAGAATAGTGTTTGTGACATTTTCTTAAAACTTATTTCAAGAAAATAATTAATTATCTAAGCACATAGTTCCTCATTCTTCATACTTGAAATAAAAACACATTTATGTGTTTATCTAGTAATAATATTATAGTACTACGCCTATGCCATTCCAAGCACTGAGTGACCGAAATTCATACAATCTCGACTTTTCCCTGAAGTACTAAGGTCTCAGTCCCATAGTAGGTACACCCACATTTCGCCAGTATGTTATTGATCCCATGCAATAGGAGGTGAGCCTATTGCCATCTACCGGGCATAGTTCCTGACTCCAGGCAGTTATTGAGCTAAATTTCCTAATGGAAAAATCCAATATTTAACACTTTGCCTGAGCTGGGGTTCAAATAAGGTCCCCTCATGATTGGCAGACTGAAATTCAGTATATACTTCAACCATATTACCACCTTTATATCGGGTATGCCACCCAATCTAATAGACCCAAAAGACGCTCAATAGACGAGTGGCCTGCCTTTCAGTTTTTTATCGGCTACATTTCCGTGAGTGTGCGTAGTTTTTGCATAACCTGATACCTCCTTCCCCTTTCCATCACTGAACAACTAGGCACGGCGAACAGTTTTACCCTTATGTTGTAGACATTTCACCATTACGCACGAAGTGGTTTGCCTCTTCCTTCATTATGCAGACGGCTAAGGAGTGGAACTCGCTGCCGAGGTCGGTTTTTCCGGAAAGTTATAATCTGGACATCTTTAAGGCCAAAGTGAACAGACACCTTCTAGGCAAACGTGTTCCACCTTACTTATCTTACTTCGCCTTTCATCAAGCGAGATTGAAATTGAGTCAAACGTAAGCCTTATTGTATATTAAAAAAAAAACAAAAAGACAAGATACAAAGTATAGCCAGATAAATGATTCAAATAGTGTTACTGCAGGCACATAAAAACATGAATAACAGGTCATTATATGCAGTGCCAGCTCAGCTGTAGGTCTATATGACAGGTAATTAGCCCTTTACCATCAGAATGTTGTAGGTGAGGATTACCAGAGCCTGATTTGTGTGTCAGCAGGGTATACAATGTGCATTTGAGGTTGGTACAAGATAAATACAAACAGACCAGATTTCTCAATAACTCTTTGGTCTATTGGTTGGTTGCAAGCATGCATCCTTTATTCAATTCCCAGGTCAGGTAGTGTCATTAGATTTTTCCATTACAAATTTCTTAATAGTTAGCTTGAAGTATGGGCCTCAAAACAACTGGTAAAGTGTACCACTTGTTTTGAGGTCCCATGAAATTGGGGGTGAGCTTATTGCCATGGAACTGTGCCTTGTGTCTAGAACTATGCCTGGCACAGTTCCAGACTTCAGGCTGTCATTGAGAAAATTCCTCATCCAGGACCTCATAAGGAGAGGCCGGCGAAAAGGGATCCTACTATGGGAATGGGTTTATTACTAGAGTGACATCTATATTATAATATTTACCTCAAGCGATCAACAACTGCTTGTCGTTTGGGAGGCAAGATCATCTCCTCCATGGGTTGTAGCATGTTCGGCGGGTGTGGGTGGTGAGCGGGCGAGGCGCCGGGCAGCAGGCCGCCCGCGCCCCCACCTGACACCAGGTGCTCCACGGTGGCTGCTACACCTCACCTCTGATCCATCATCCTCTACACTATCTAGTACTCAGTCATTCAAGTACTGCACCACTCACTTATAATCGTCACATAGTCACATCTTGTCCGGTTTATTCCCGTTGCACTCATGATGGTATTTTAGTCTCACGATAATGCAGTCCTTTTTAACTTTATTGAAGATTAGGAAATATTTGAAAAAATATATCCACGGTGAATGTTTTGAAACAAGTTCTGATGCTGCAGAAGACTTACACAAGCTCACAGGAGTAAGAGTCACAATAAAATAATAGAGAGTGAAAATTATATAAAAATATGTAAGGAAAATAATTTTCACATTGGAAATTCCTTGGTTTCCTGCCCAAAAAATTGTTTTACAATTTTCGCAGCCGAACTTGGCTAGCCAAACACAGAGACTGTCATGTCTGCGTGATCTGCGTCTGTCAATCTATCGGTTGACGGTTGACTGTTGACTGTTGACGCTTTTACAAAATGTTCCAACTTATGGATTCTTGAATCAAAGAAAGTAAGCATATTAAATTATATAAATGTCAAAAACATTTAAAATCTGAACGAAAAACCGTTTTTTTCCGAATCAATCAGTGTTTGAAATTGCAACAAGCCCTAGTATCGGAAGGTGGTCCTTTTACCAACTACCAACATAAGAAATCTGAATTCCAAATGTCAGTGTCAATGTCACTGTAAATTTTTCATTGACAAATTGACAATGTACAAAAAATAAAAAACTGTCGCAATTCGCAGCTGAGAATTTTCTTAAAATTTCAATTTGTTCTTTATTCTTTATTTTAGCTGAAAGTATCCCTAATAGTTGCGATTTTTTATTCATAGTTTAATAGTTATTGCAATTGAAATGTCAGCATTGCGAGCCAGATTAAGGCCAGGAATATTTTATGCAAAGAGGTTATTTTTCCATTCGGCGAATAAAACAAGAGTTTTAACTGCAAATAAATACATAGCAAGTAAACAGAATGGTATGTATCCAAGGTTTTCTATGCGATAAATATAATGACATAGCATATCACATTATATCAATGCTTTTACAGAGTTATTGGCCCATACAAACTTTCATAGTTCATTCAGCACTGCTACTGAAGAAAAACAAAGCACCGCAGAAACTGTTAAAGGAAATGCTGAAAAGAGAGAATTCCAAGCAGAAACTCGTATGCTCCTAGATATTGTGGCTAGGTCATTGTATTCTGATAAGGAGGTCAGTATATAAATCTATATTTTATTGTAAACATCTATAAACAGCCTACATACATATTTCCTTGCTAAAGGATGTGCTGAAAACCTAGGAACACAGTATGCTACTTTCACTATTAATTTTATAGAGGTGTACTAAGAGAGACATACCCAAACTACTTGTGAACTATGGATGTACCTATGGTACACACCTGCCTAACCCTTTGGGAAAAAAGGTGTGATAATATGTTATGTATTTGAAGTTATGAAACTGGTTTTTAGGTATTTATCAGAGAGTTAATATCAAATGCAAGTGATGCATTAGAAAAGTTTAGATATTTGAATGTGAGCTCAGCACCAGATGCTCCCAAATTGGAAGAGGTTGACAGACCTCTTGAGATTAAACTCACTACGGACAAGCAGAACAGGACTATCACCTTTCAGGTAAGTTAATTTATTGTTTCATCCCCAGGTCAGGCAAAATGTGTCATTGGATTTTCCATTTTGTCAATGACAGCCTCGAGTCTGAAACTGCCCAGGAGATGGCGATAGGCTTACCCCCCTATTACATAGGACAAATACAGGCGAGTGTAGGTATGCCTAGTATAGGACTGGATCCTGGGTACACTTCTGCTTACCCCTTTGAGAATAAGGTGTGATCTTATGTAATTTCTTTGGCAAGATAACAAATACAACATTTAACACTTAAATATCTTTAATAAATAATTTGAATATATACTCTTTAACAGAATGAGTTAGCCCATTTACAATGCTCAAGACAATTCATATAGGTTATGTGGAAAACACATATTGTCAGAGTTTCATGTCGCCAAGATTCCTACTAGGCCTCTGATATGACCTAATGACTGCCCCCTACATATCTTATAGGAAAAAGCCGGGACCTACAGTTTAACATGCCATCCGAAACACTGTAGCGCCCAGGTGAAAAGTCCACATGGTTAGATTGGATCTTGGAACTCCGCTGGGCCACAAACGCTACATGATTTTTATTTAACTGTGTTATTACTGAAATTATACATTAAAATAATACAATTATGTTTAAATAATATTCACACATACTTATAATAGCTATGGTCACAATCTGACATTTTTGCATGTTAATGAATATAAACAGTAAAGACTCTACCATGCGTTCGGAAAAATACTTTTACAAGAAGAATGCACCAGAAAGTAGTAGGTTTTAATTTTTTCAAATAATAGTAAATAGTATAACTGATACATTTTGAGAATCTGATGATTTGCCAAATAGATGTTCTAATACAGACCATCTGATACTTGGATGTTTTGCTACATGGACATTTTGCTTAGGCTTACTGCTCATAGGTGTTTCGCACTATTTGACATTTTGCTTCATTCCTTCCGACCTTCTGATCAGGAGGAGTCTTTAACATATCCAAAATTTTTCAAACAGGATTCTGGCATAGGCATGACCAAGGAGGAATTGACAGCAAACCTTGGCACCATAGCTCGATCTGGATCAAAGTCATTCATAGAAGAGATCAAGAAACAGGGTGCCGACCAGGCTAGCTCTATTATTGGACAGTTTGGAGTAGGTTTCTACTCAGCTTTCATGGTTGCTGATAAAATTGAGGTCTTCACTAGAAGCAGTAAGGAAGGATCTACTGGATATAAGTGGTCTTCTGATGGGTATGTTATATTCCTTTTTGGGACAAATTGCGATCATCTCGCAATTTTCTCTCAATTTTACAAGCAATTAGTGCCGACTATACGTGCCGGTTTCAAAACTACTGGTTAACAGTACATCGGGACGCTAACCACAAGTAAAGTACAAGCTTTGACTGAGTACATACGGTTGTATTTTATGTGTATTATTTTCTATTGTTTTTATATTTTTGTTTTTTGTATAATTGTGGGACTTGCACCTGAATAAAGAACTTTATTATTGTTATTATTATATTGATTATTCAAAAACAAAGGACTAGCTGTGGTTTTATCAGTGTATGTAAAATTGTATTCACTTTTGTGTCACTGTAATGCTGAAGTACCAGTGAGATTTTGATTAATGAGATATCAATTGACTAATTATTATAAAAAATTTGAATTAATACTCTAGCAGAATGGGTTACCCTAATTACACTGTTCGAGTCAATTCATATGGGTCATGTGGACAACCCATATTGTCAGAGTTACTGTTCCGATAATGAAAGAATCATAGGCTTTGTTTGGCATAGTTGGGTTTAGTAGCTGTGAAATCATATTGGAGGCCCTGTATGAATCTTGACAACCCGAAACTCCGACATATGGGCGATGGTTTGACCTCACAATCCATGATGGTTTGACTCAAGTGTAATAGCCAATCTAATAGCATATAAACTAAAAAAAGGGGGTTATTATTATATAATATTTAGTTTTCGATTTATAAAATTTATTATATCACAGTCTGTGACATAATTAAGTTATTCTTTAATTATGTTTATATTTTAGATCTGGCACATATGAGATTCAGGAAGCTGAAGGTGTTCCAATCGGAACAAAAATTGTGGTCCACTTAAAAACTGATTCCAGGGAATTTTCTGATGAAGATACTGTTAAAAGTAAGTCTCGAAAAGAAAATAGGAAGTACTAAGTTTATGTTGGAATACATTATAAAATATTTTGCAGGTATTATAATGAAATACAGCAACTTCATTGGCAGTCCTATTCTATTGAATGATGAACAAGTTAACTCCATTAAGGTAATTTTTTATAAACACCATTTATTATTAATAGTAAATAATAAAATTCCTCTAATATAAATGAACCATTAGGGCCGTCTCCATAAAACAAGTATCCTTATTTTAATTAGTATGACGATAAATATCGCTGCGATATCCTCGCTCATTGAAACTGATCCTTACAAGTCCAAAAAGGAGTGGTTTAGGCGCTGTGTAAATTCTATTAGAAATAAAATAAAAGTTAATTTTACATACAAGTTAAATACAAGTTAGTTCGTCAATATTAACTTTTCCCTTTGTGACACAAATTCCAATATAATGTTAAATGTTATTATTACAGCCGTTGTGGTTAATGGATCCAAAAGAAGTGACACTTGAGCAACATGTAGAGTTTTACCGTTTCATTGGTAACTCGTACGACAAGCCTCGTTTCACGTTACATTATAAAGCAGACGCCCCTCTGAGCATCCGGTCTATATTGTACGTGCCTGAAGGAAAACCTGGATTGTTTGAACTATCAAGGGACTCTGACGTCGGGGTGGCGCTTTATTCCAGAAAAATATTGATCAAAAACAGAGCGGAAAATCTTTTGCCTAAATGGTTGAGATTTGTTAAAGGTATGTCATGATCAAAACAAAAACTTTAATAAAACTGAAATTGTTTGATTAAAACAAAGATTTACTTGCACATTGTTGAAGCTAACACTTGAATGAATCTACTAGTGTGTTCGGAAATATACCTCTTCAATTAAAACGCACAAGAAATGCATTCATCTTGCTAAAGTAAAAATATTTTTTTATATTTTCTATTCCTTATTTGATTCTACAAAGTATTTTCTGAATTTTGTTTTGGGTTTTAGGTGTGGTGGATTCCGAAGACATTCCATTGAATTTAAGCAGAGAGTTGTTACAGAATAGTGCATTGATTACGTAAGTTTTATAAAGTCAGTTGTAACATTGATTGGATTAACAAAGGACATTTGTTACACTTTTCAAGTCCTCTGTAATAAATATTGTTCACATTTCAATACGTGATTTGCGACGTAACTTTAAAATCATCTTTTAACATTGTTATTAAATATAATATAATCTTTTATAATAAATTTGTAACATTGCTTAGTGACATATATAATATCAATAGGGTGATATTTACTTAATTTTTTTCAGAAAATTGCGAACGGTTTTGACTAACCGCTTCCTGAAATTCATGGTAGAGCAATCTAAGAAAGATCCTGTGGCATATGACGCATTCTACAAAGAATATTCACTGTTCCTGAAAGAGGGCATTGTGACAAGCCAGAATCCCTTGGAAAAGGTATTTTTCTATGTCTAAGCAAGGGGCAAGAGCTTCATTCCTAAGTCATTCATAAGTTAAGCTTCATTCATAAGTGACCTAATTTTGTACTTTTTATGTTACAGGAAGAGATATCTAAACTTCTAAGATTTGAAAGTTCTAAATTGGACAGTGGTGTAAAAACTTCTCTCGCGGACTACAGCGCGCGCCAGCAAAATGACCAAAAGACTATTTACTATTTAGCTGCACCCAGGTACTCAATTTCTTTATTAATTTTTTTAAACTGATTAAGGCGTTTGTTACTTGAAATTGGTTAAGTAAGTCATTTGTAACATCGTGAGTGTATTTTTTAACATCGCTTAAATGTACATTTCAGCTTTTTAGTAAGTAAGTATTAAGTATTCACCATATCATAAACTAGGTAGGGTCAAGGAGGTAACAGTGGCTCGGTATTTTTTCAGAGAAGGAAAAAATGATAAAAACGTCATAGGTTTAGCCTGGAATTTATACACATTGTTGTTATTACATTATACTTTAACTTAGCATTTACGAATCTTCGTTATGTACTGCATAAAGAAAATTAGGAGCCTAAAACCAAAAGAAGGGAAATGAGTCACTGTGCACTACCGGGTGTACACACTGACTCACTCACCGTGGTACGCAGTGACACTAATAGTACTCAGTACAGGCGTAGTAATAACTAAAATAAACGACGATTTTTACAATATTTTTTATTAAAAATTTAAAAGAGACAATCACAAGTTGTTTCTTTAACAAATCACTAAGATGCTTAGAATTTAAGGCAAAGTAATAAGATCTAAGACATCTCAGTGTCTGAATTAACAGTTTTAGTCTATTTCTCCCATATCAAGCTACAGTAACTACTATTGAGATCAAAATTATTTGAAATCTTATAGCTGACTCATGAGTCACTGTGTACTTTTCAAAAATGAGCCACTGTGTACCACTTCACCATTTTCAAAATATTTCGTCACAGCAAACGAAACCGAAATCAAAAATGAGAAATCACAAGACCAAGACAATTGACACAAGACATACTATACAACAAAAGTATTGGTTATCACCAATTGTAACAAACAAATTTATGAAAATAATTGAAACTCACCTCAAAAAGTAATTTTGTAAGAGCAAAAACAAAAAAATTGCGATAACACCACCACGCCGCGCTCGTTCCCCGATCCGCCTGGTTAGAATGTGTAGGGTACCAAACGTCAGAAATGAGTGATAGAGACAATTGTATATTCCCTTTTGTTTTGACAGAATCATAACTGAGCCACTGTAGTCGACTGAGCAGGGGGTGTCAGCTTAGTTCCCGGCCAATGCCAACACGGCGAAGGAAATGTTAAAAAGAAACGGAGCTCTAAAAACGACAGAGAAAGCACTATTTACTGACCCTACTAAGGAAAATATAACATTTTAGTAGAATTCAAAATTATGGGAATTATTTAATTAATTAGGAAGATAGAAATAATAAAGAATAAACACTTTTAAAATAAGTAATGAAATTTATTAATAATTTTATTACATATATTGTTCAAATTAGTTAAATTTAGACCTCAGATTCTTATGATTACTTGAATCAGCGTTAGAAGAATTTCTTTTTTGCCATCTGGCAACCGGATAATAGAAATGGCTAATAAAATACTCTGTGGAAATGGCTGTTTTTTGTTTACGATTTTCACTTTTTTATTGATTTGCACTTTGCACATCTTTAGTGGAAATAAGTTTTGTAAAGTTTCTCGTATTTGTTATATTGTGCTATAGAAAGTTTTGTTCTTATGCTAACGAGATCATAGACTCTATTATTGCGATTGTGCGAAAACGACGCCTAGGTTAGGCAAAGTGTTAAATATCGGATTTTTCCGTGAGGGATTATCTCAATAACAACATGGAGTCTAGAACTGTGCCCAGTAAATGGCAATAGTCTCGCCTTCTATTACATAGGACCAATAACATACTGGCGAAATGTGGGAGTATACTTAGTATGAGACTGAGTTCTGGGTACACCTCGGCCAACCCCTTCTAGAAAGATGTTGTGTAATATAAGATTTACCTTATTTTCATCTGAATAAAGACTACTTCTAATACCTGCCCTTATTTTTTACCCTTTGCGTATGGCATGAATAGATATAGAAGTAAATATAGAAATATAATATTGGTAGGTACCTATAGCTAATGTTAGAAATATTAAATCTCCCGCGCTACTGAATAGTTCTAGTGCGAAGCGTTGGTAGCGCTAGCGTCGCTTCGTGTACGCAAATCTGAAGTACGTAGTGGGCCTTCTTCTTGTATATGTGTTCTGTGCGACTGAGTCACCGTTGCCTCCTTGACCCTACTCATCGGGGTTCTGATAGACTTTTTTTTATGTTAGTGAGTGACAAGATGCGAATCTATTTGATATAATTATCTCATTTGACACAAGCATTTTCCTAGTAGTTATAGTTTTCAGCTATCATATTTTTATACCTTAATGTTGTTTTTATAGTCGAGAACTGGCCCAATCGTCTCCATACTATGAGTCACTCAAAAAGAAAGATGTAGAAGTCCTATTCTGCTATGAAATGTATGATGAACTAGTATTGTTGGAGCTAAAAGAGTTTGGCGGCAAAGCTCTGGTTTCCGTTGAAAACGATATGCAACAGAAGGACGGAGCTGATAAGACAGACACTGTTATTGGTATGTGTTACTTCTTCCCTATTTTGTCCTTCGGGTTCAAGCCTCATTAATGACCCAGCAAATCTAAGGAGTACCGTTTGTTCTCATTTCTCATTTTGCCTTGTTTAAAGGATTTGAATTTATATTTAGTGATTAAGAATTGTACATATTATGATAAAAATCATAATACCATGGTTTTAGGGCGAAGATTATTAAAATTGTGTTCTCTCTTAAAGCTTGAAAGGTAAAATCGTGAAATAATACTTCGATTTGATGGGCTGTAATTCCTCATACAAGTTCGAACTAATAGCTTTTCCCGCCACAGGGGTAATATGACAGGCGAGTGCTCCTTCAAACTCGTGGAGATTGTAGCCAAGACACAAAATATAAAATTGCTACTACTCAATATACGAGTACCTTACAACAAAATAACAGCGTCTTGTTAAGAGCTCTACACACTATGCCGTCGACTTGTCGTCAACAGGGACGCAGAGGCTCATTTCACTAGAATCATGTCACTGACTACATGAGCCTGTGCAAACCCACGTTGCCAACAAAATGCTGCCGGGTTGTGTCGGCTTATAATAATTATACAGCCTGACACCTCTGAAAGTCTAATCATGCGAGTAAAACTGGGTTTTTTTAGAAGTTCACTATGAAAAAACGGAGAGTTTATAAGAAAAACTAAAATGACAGGGACATGGTTTACTTAACTATAAAAATATTAGGATATAAATTTATAGAATGGGTTAATTATTTTCGAAGGAAACAGGGGGAATACAAAATATCGATTTGATAATTTTTATAGGTTTGTGTCAAATGTCTCGTAGCTGGGATACACACTTAAAATTTAAATTGTGTTTTATTATTTCACAGGAAGTGACAGCCTCCAAAAGTCAGAAGTGGATGAGCTGGTTTCATTTCTGAAATCATTGTTAGTTGGAAAAGTGTTTGAAGTCCGCACAACGCAGAAACTAGATTCCCATCCGTGTGTTATTGTGGTACCAGAGATGGCTGCTGCAAGGCATTTCATAAGAACTCAAGCGGCTAGCCTTAGTGAGGAGAATAGATACGCACTTTTGAGGCCTCAATTGGAAATAAATCCTAAGTAAGTTAGTTGTCCTAATGGCCAGGCGGGGTACTGCTTTGGTGTGCGCCTTTTATTATTTTACATAACATCTCATGAGTCCTGGGTACACCTCTGCCTACCCCTTCGGGAAAAAGGCGTGAATGTATGTTCTCATGGGGTTAGGCAGATGTACGTACGAGACGTACCCATTCCATAGGTACACCCATATTTCGCCAGTTGTTTTTTAAGTAAATAAGGGGCAAATCCAACATTTACCTGACCTGGGAATCAAACCCAGGCCCTCAGTAGTCAGCAGCTTTGGCCCACTTCACCATCGAGGCAGTCTAATTTTAAATTATATGTTTTAATTATTTTATTATCATTTTCAGACATCCCATTATCAAAAAGCTGCACAAACTACTTTCAAGCGACAAAGAATTGGCAAATATGGTATCACAACAGTTGTTCTGCAATGCTATGGTTACCGCTGGTCTTATTATGGACCCGAGAAATTTAATAACTGGCATAAATGAACTTTTAGTCAAAACTCTGGAAAAACATTAATTTAATTAAAGTGTACTCATATGCTACTGTTATTGTTTAATAAAATTATCTGGTGATAATTCTTATGTTATTACTTTGATCCGTAAAATTTTCGTAGCTTCTCATAGTGTTCATAGTGCAATTTTGAAGAAATTTTGTTTCGTAGGTGATAAGGTTTGACGAACAAATTGAGTATGATAAGGTAGGATCAATGGAGGACAAAGCACTACCAATAGGGGTAGTGGCTAAGATGCTGCATGGGCAGCTTAAGCCGGGTCAACAGCTAAATGTTAGTAACAAAACGTTGTTATCTAACCGTGTTATATAACAACCCGTCCACAGCGACTTGACACCGAAAATGTTTTTGTTAGCAATTATCATTTTCTAAAATAAGCTCCGTACAAGGGCAAGTGTTTTCTTGTTTAAAATCCATTGATTCCGGCTCACAATATGCTACAGTCTCTAAATAATAGAAAATTGCTAAATATTGTATGCTACAAAAGGAGATTATGATTTTCAAATATCCAGCAGAGATGTTGACGGCACGAGCGCTAACACAAAATGAACTACGAACCGCCCCCGCAGGCGAAAACGGGTGATGTTTTCCATCCGCGACGGATAACGTGTTAGCGTGTTATATAACAATATTTTGTTATATAACACCAAAGCCACGCCCACTTTTCATGTTATTGTGTTAGGTAACACAAAAACATGCCGCTGTGGACCCGGCTTTTGAGTTTAGAGATGGGTCAACTCTAGTTACGGCCGATTACGGCGTAACGGTTGACTCGAGTTAGATTGTCTCCAACTCGGATTTTTGCTGGTGGTACATGAAACGAGTGCATAAACCAAAATCATTCGTATGTGCGCCACCAATAGTTTACTAGTGTTATGTTAATTTCGTTTATTTTTATTTCCGGGAAGTACCTAGCTTATTTCTCCCCAAAATATTTTTTCTTTCTCCTAGGAGATGTTTATTACATTGTAGGAGTAATAGCAAGACAAATGCCACTTTTCGAAATTTAGTTTATATTAGCGTTAGTGTTATTATATTTGCACTGTACGTAGACTTGTACACATTAAGGCGCTCGTTCGCGAAATGAAATTGATTGCATAAATCAAGAGGTTTCCCTTGCGTGAAAGTGAAAAAATATGGGGAAATAAAAATTATCTTCGAGTCATGCTGTGCTTTTTTGTTTAATGATTATCATAATTTTAGTATTTCATTATTATAACATGACTAGCGACCCGCCCCGGCTTCGCACGGGTAGCAGAAGTAGGTATAGTGAACGTTTATCAGGAGTAAATTCGTGATACATTGTATTTTAATAAATATAACCCTAATGGTTTACGCAGCGCACGCAAATTAATGACTATTTCTGTTACAATGACCAAACCTTAACACATGTTATAATTTATCGTGGGCTATTTTGAAGATATTGATGAGTACTACAGACCCCTAGTACATTACTTTATTCTACCACCAATACTTTTCACACCACATGAAAAATAATCACTGCTTCGATTATTGTGACTAAACCAGAAAAGATGGATATAATCTATGTATACTGTTTTGTAGGTATTGATAATTAATACGATCCCCTAGTACATTACTTTAATCTACCACCGATAGTTTTCACACCGCATGAAAAATAATCACTGCTTCGATTATTGTGACTAAACCAAAAAAGATGGATATAATCTATGTATACTGTTTTGTAGGTATTGATAAGTACTACAAACCCCTAGTACATTACTTTACTCTACCACCAATAGTTTTCACACCGCATGAAAAATAATCACTTTTTCGATTATTGTGACTAAACCAAAAAAGATGGATATAATCTATGTATACTGTTTTGTAGGTATTGATAAGTACTACAAACCCCTAGTACATTACTTTACTCTACCTCCAATAGTTTTCACACCGCATGAAAATAATCACTTTTTCGATTATTGTGACTAAACCAAAAAAGATGGATATAATCTATGTATACTGTTTTGTAGGTATTGATAAGTACTACAAACCCCTAGTACATTATATTATTCTACCATCAATGCATTTCACAGCGCACGCAAATTTATGAATATGGTAATTATATTATGTAACACCTTGGTTCACAATATTGCAGTTTTCTTACGGATCCCCATTTTTTTTCCAAATCTCATATAGCCTATGGCACTCACACTGAATTAAGCTATCCATAAGTGAAAGAATTTTTAAAATCGGTCCAGTAGTTTCGGAGCCTATTCGTTACAAACAAAAAAACAAAGTTTCTCTCTTTATAATATTAGTATAGATATAAATTGGTTTTTATGAAATAAATAGATAATGCTAACAATGTAACAACCACAGAGTACTATACCTAACAACCTAGCAAGTGTAACGCTCGTTTGTAGCAAAATAATTCCAAAAAAAGTCAAAATATGTTTCCGGCTACAGATAATAAATAAGACGTGCTACAGACTGCAAGTAATTCTACGAGCAATTATCAAGCCAAGTAAACAATGTAAAAACCGGTAAATTTTAATTTAAAAATAAATGGTTCGGCAAAAAAAGTTATCTGTGGTCAGGGCGGTGGTGCAAAGCGGCTTTTTTGCGGCGTAGGCAATGAGAATTAAAAAGATTTTTAATTTTCTGCAATAGATACGAATTGATAACATAAAAAGACTAATTGATTATAATCGGAGTGGTGTCTGCTATTGACCTATGCGCCAATTACATCCAGTAAGTACCTACAAATGGGAATATTAATAGAGTATCCTGTCGAGGACGCTTCCCCTTCTTCCTTTCGATCCCGTGAACTGTAAACGATTCACGGCTCTCTGCACCTGCTTAAATTTTACGGTAACACCTCCCCTCTCCCTTTACCCTATTCAACTTAGTTTGTTCTGTTAGAATTCGGTTAGTCTGCCCTTCGTATTGTGATACCCGAAACTATTTTTAACAGCCATGAGCACAATGGATATAAACAAAGGAGATTTCGACGATGACAATAAAACGGCGGATAAAAAGCAGATCGAGGCTGAAGAGAAAGAGATGATGCTGAAAGCTGATAATGAAGTTATCGAGGCTCTATCAGAGAAAATTGAAAGCGAAGGACCTGTGAAGTCTGCGCTCGGCGATGTTACGGAGGAAGGCCGGGAAGTGAAGCCAAAGTTTATTCCTATAGGCGCCATCAAAATGCCAGGGTTCTTTACCAGGAATAATGAGAAAGACAAACCAAAGGTATGTTTCATTCATGATTTGCGTGATTAGCTTGTATATCAGTGTTTACTGAGGTTTTCGCGATTGATATTAATCAATAAATTATATACCTTGTCTTTACTTATTAATTTCATATTCAATTATTTTGACATTCTTGTGATATTGGTATAGGGGGAGAATGGAAAGAGGAATGGGAGATCTTTACCAAGCAGTGGTGGACATTTGGTTAATTAAAAATAGAATCAGTCAGCCAATTAGATTCTTAAGATACATAACTGTAATAATATTAATAACATAAAAACAAACATAACATACATTCACACCTTTTTCCCGAAGGCGTAGGCAGAGGTGTACCCAAGACTCAGTCCCATAGTAGATACACCCACATTTCGCCAGTATGTTATTGGTCCCATGTAATAGGGGTGAGCCTATTGCCATATACCAGGCACAGTTCCAGACTCCAGGCAGCTATTGAGATAATTCCTAATGGAAAAATCCAATATTTAACACTATGCCTGATCTGGGGATCGAACCCGGGACCTCTTGATTGGCAGTCGAGCATGTGCCCACTACGCCACCAAGGCAGTCAATTACATACTGTACCAATTTCAACTACAGTGAGATGGCTTAGTTGAAACTGCAGTTTCTGGGCTTTAGTGTTTAGTCCCTCAAGTGGCTTATACTTTAACAGTGTATACATACATACAGTCACGCCTTGTTCCCTGTGGGGTAGGCAGAGACTATTTCCCTCCACTTGCTACAGTGGAACAATAAATAATAATAAATTATTGAAACATTTTAGGGTATTGTTCTTATAAAGATATAATATGTCTGAGGAATGAGGCCGCCAATTGTTACTCTTTCTAGTTTTAAGTTTGTTATTTTCTGTATTTTGTATATAACCCTAATACAACAATAATAATAATGTAGGGAATATATTATAAATATGTTTTTTTTAGGATGAAGATGGAGCAATAGAGAAGGATATTGAAACTCAGAAGACTGATGAGAACTCAAAGCCTAAGATCCGTCATCGTTTGCAGTTTCTACACTCTTGTCCATTGACCAGATTCTTGCACCATCCAAAAAATGAAAATGGTAAGACATATTTTTCTCTGAATAATTTGTTTATAAGGCTTCAAATCAGTAACAAACTTTCTTATTAGTCTAGCGCTTTCTTAGGCTTGATAGAAACTGCAAGTTATATGTGTTACTCCAGGGTCTAAGCTACCTCCTTACCTAATTTCAGCTCATATGATTCAGTAGTTTTGGTTGGAAGGATAACAAACATATACTGCCACATATTACATACTTTCGCATTTATAATATTAGGAAATAGAAATTCAAATATAGTGAATAGAAAAATTTACGTCTATATAATATTATAAATGCATAAGTTTGTGAGGATAGAAGGATGTTTGTTACCTCTTCCAACCAAAACTACTGAATGGATTTTGTTGTAATTTGGTATGCAGGTAGCTTAGATCCTAGAATAACACATAGGGTACTCATTATCCCAATATTCCTATGAGAACGATGTTATTTACAGCTCATTAATAATAAGAATAAAAAAAAAAAGATGATTATAACTGCCAATACCAAAATAATTTTCTTTCCGTACAAACTGTTAAGTTTAATTTTCTTAATCTTGAAAGTCAATACATGTACAATACTTTGTTTCTAACCCACATTAATTAAATTATAATTCTAGTGTTCAATATTGATTAACTTAGCCTCACAACATAACATACATTCACGCCTTTTTTCCCGAAGGGGTAGGCAGAGGTGTACCCAGGACTCAGTCCCATAGTAGATACACCCACATTTCGCCAGTATGTTATTGGTCCCATGTAATAGGGGGCGAGCCTATTGCCATCTACCGGGCACAGTTCCAGACTCCAGGCAGTTATTGAGATAATTCCTAATGGAAAAATCCAATATTTATCACTTTGCCTGACCTGGGGGTCGAACCCGGGACCTCTTGATTGGCAGTCGAGCATGCGCCCTCTACGCCACAGAGGCAGTCTTTTACTTAGCCTCAGACAACTCCAAACAAAATGTCACAGTATCACTTTCACAAAAATAATTCCAGGTGAGAATGGTGAAAGGAAAAGGGGTATCTTTAATATTAAATACCCGAGGTTTCTACAAAATCGTTCGGAGCGCAGTGCGGAGGCAGCGCTAGCGTCCATGGAGACTTTGGATGAGAAGCTGGACTCGCCCAGTGATGGCATGGAGGTTGTCAAATTGGAACCAGTAAGAAAAATTGAATTATTGTCACTATCGCTGAATTTTAGAATGGTCAATATCCATCCAAAATTTAATTTCTGATTCATAATCAGTAGCAAGTGCAAGATGTTTTCTGTAAAATTAAATAAATTTAATAAGTACTTTCTGAATAGGTCTGGCACATTAAGAAGGCATTTCTCCGAGATGATGTTATAGTGGTCAAAGACCTTCAGCCCGCCAAAATTCTGATACATAGTTGAACCACACATCAACTCTCAGAAATAATAATATTACATTGTTGGAATATTTAATACTTCAAAGAAACAACCCTTACCCAATTACACATTTTTTATTCTAGAAATGTACCTTTTGTGTGTTCTGTAAAGGACCTTGAGTAGTAATACCAAGCTCTAAACCTATGTACCAAAATTCAGCCCAATCAGCACAGTGGTTTTGAAGTGAAGAGTTAACATACACAAAAAAAAATGGGATTTACAGTATTAGTCTTATTTTTAGGAACCAGAAGAAGGTAAGGTTGCAACTAAGCTCCCATTGAAAGAGAGGATTCGTCAAAAGAAGTTTGAAACTGGTATGTTATCCTATAATAATAACAAAATTTAAGTTTATAATTCAAACAGGTTGAGTTCCTCTGAAAAGTGGAATGATTCGTGTGATACATAATACTATGTGGTGTGGGAGAGACATGGTGTTGAAACTGGGCTCTCAGAGGGTTAATTCAAAACCTAAATAAAATCTACCTTATTATAAAATTAACCAATACATAAAAGACAAAGATGTCTAGAAACTTTGCATAGTCACCGCTCAGCACCTTACAAAACTTTGAAACAAACAAAACAAAACAAAAATGTAACTAAACCAAATATTATAAAACTGATAGAAGCAAAAATAAATACCTATATTTCATGTTTATTCTTTTTGTAGATATTTCCGAATTTCTTTGAATCTAAATTAAAAGAATTTGAGTAGAATTGCCTTTCACACAGGTTTTTCCTAACATTTTTTTTTAGTGGACATAATGATATTCTGCGTGGGTGTTCTGATGTTGCTGGTTTTGATCATCGGTATCGTGATAGGAGCTCAGGCTGGACCGCCTAAAGAAAGACCACTGAGACTTGGAAGATTTGTTACCACTGTCACTGGGTGTGGACCTGTGGAAGGGTAACTATCATATGTTATTTTGTTTTTTTATGTAAAATCCGTCTCAGTATGGATCATAGAAATCTAAACAAGGTAATAGAAATGTCAAGTCCCTAATATTCTATATATAAAAATTAAAGGCCTGACTCCTGATTGACTGACACACTCACTCATCAACGTCCACACTCAACTTTTGGACCTAGAGAGCTTAAATTTTGCATATAGGTTTCCATTATGATGTAGACAACGAATAAGAAAGGAATTCCCGATATTTACACCGGGAACGCTTGTCGCCTTTTCTCTGCTACATACACATATTATATCCCCACTATGAATCCTGCACAGTGATTAGTTCTTACAATTACATATACACTAACGTAGCTGCAAGTGACTAATGAGTCACCTGTTGCGGCGACTAGGTCACGCGGGTATGTGACTTCTAGTACCTTGTTATTTGGATTTCTATGGTCTGGATTTTTTTTTATGATAGAGAGTGACAAGATGAGCCAATCAGGTGCCTGATGGTGAGCATCATGATTCCCCTTATCAGACACAGTGCCACCAAGAGTTTTAAAGTTCAAAATTCTGTGCGGCACTGCACTGCGCCTGTCACCCTGAGATATGATTTGTTGAATCTCGTCATGCCCAGTAATTTCGCTGGTAACATGAAATGTCTGCAGCTAGATTTGAACCAACAACCCTGATTCTTCCATGTAATATTTATGTATATTTCAGACTTGATAAGAGTCTATAAGAATAATGTCTCATTTTCGCAGGATATACGACGAAGGCGTGTTCAAGTTCTTCAGCATACCGTATGCCATTCCTCCCGTGGCAGAGAAACGGTTCACATACGCTCAACCTCTGAACAATATCTCCCTCTGTTGGAACGGAACCTATAAAGCTCACGAACAGGCACCTCTTTGTTCTCAGTTCCTTGAAAACGGTACGATAGTTGGCGAGGAGGACTGCTTGACTCTAGACATTGTTACACCTCACGTGAGGTACGACTCGTCGTTGCCTGTGGTGGTTCTCATTGGAGCTAACTCGTTCAGCGGCGGTATAGGTCCGGCGCAACCCTCTGCCTTGTACGCTCGCACCAAGGAGGTTGTCTTCGTTCGCCCCAATTTCCGCCTGGGACCCTTCGGCTTCCTAGCTCTCGATATAATCTCCAATTCCAAGTATCCGCCGGCGTCCGGTAATTACGGTCTCAGCGACCTGCTCATAGCTCTGCAGTGGATCAAGCTGAATATTAAGCACTTCGGCGGAGATGCCGAGTCGGTGACGTTGCTCGGACATCGCGCCGGCGCCACGCTTACGGCCGCTCTCACTACCGTGCAAAACGCGAACAAACTTTATTCCCGAGTTTGGCTGTCCTCCCCGTCGGTCGTCTTCCCAGACAAACCTCTCGAAGTTTACCAGAAAAATAACGAGCAGTTCAAGCAGATAAGTAGATGCGGCGACGTGGAATGTTTGCGACGAAAGTCGGCCATCGAGATCCTGACGGTGACTCCCGACGTTTGGATGGGCGACAACCTCGGCAAGCTGCCGGTGGCCGGAGAGTTTAACCACACGTGGCTGGTACTCGACGGGTACCGTATCCGGGTACACGCCAACCAGAGCTGGTCCGCGCAAAAGAAGGACAAGGAAGCCGGCAAAGTTAACGTGTTCAAACCTATGGTTTTCGGCACGACTCAGCACTCCAGCCACTCGGATCTGCTGCGGAAGAAGCACTTGAATTGGACGTCTGATATAGTTGAGGGAATGATAAACGCGAGCGTGTTGGGGGAAAAGAATCTGAGCGGTATTTATTCTCATTTTAATAAGACGTATGAGGGGTTGGTGGCGTTGATGTCTTCCATTCGTACGCTGTGTCCTTTGGTGAACTTGGCGCGGTCGTATCTTGGAGTGCCGATGTATATAGTGTCCGGGGCTGGAGCTGGTGCTGGGTCTGGTGGTGGAGTGGCAGGGATCGATGCGGATGTCGAAGCCATCCTTGGTACATTCGACTCAGAAGTTCCCGAACAGCGTCGATTCATGGCCGCGATGCAGCATCTTTTTTACTATTATGTGTGGAATGGACACCTCCCCGGACCAGAATCTGGCTTGATGTCAGTCGGACAAGACTCTCTTCCTCTTATAGGGTCGCCGCCCGCATGCGATCTGCTCATACAAAACGATATTGTACCGAAATACGCACACGTCGACTAAACTTGGACATGTTGAATCGAAAGTACTTTTCATATCCACAGATTTATCAATTAGAGACGAAGCTTATTTAGCGAATCAGCACTTATTATAAAATATTTTTGTATACTGACTAATGACAATGACGTTTCTATGTGCACATTCACATGTGCCGTGCGTCATCGCATCATTCCCGCACAACCAAATAAGATATTATTATAGACATACTAAAGCAAATATAGGTAATGTTATAATCTGTCGGTATGAAAACTATTTTATAAATGAATTTTGGCCCCATTTTGTACAAAATGTTTGTGACGATGTTTTATGTTTAATGTGCACGTGTTTAGCGAATATTTAGTAGGAATAATATAATGTAATTAATACTCGATACTTATTTCAGAACCAGTGAGAACATATGAGATTAGAAAAGTACAAAAACTTATGTCTATCATAATTTAGTTTTTTTTGTTTTAGTCTAAGGAGAATTTCTCAATGTTTTCTAATATTTTCGACAAGACTGACAAAATTACAGTTACATACAAGTTTAAGTGATTATAATGATTCTCATGTGAACAGGCAGCATTGTAAGCATTGTAAGTATTCTCAAATTGGTCATTATTTGTATTATTTTATTTTAGTTACCTTTGTATTAACTTTTGATACTCAATTCAGCTTATTGTTGTAATTCATTAAGAAATTAGTCATAGATTGTAAGATTAGTGTAAGTTCACTTGCCTCACTTTGTGCTTGTTTGTCACAGTGTAAAAGCGCTTTTACACGTACGACAATGCGTCGAAAGATCAATCTTGTCCGTTGTTACGATTTAACATTAATTGCGATAAATCTCACTATAGAAACCCATACACATCCGACAAGTTCTTGGTTTTTTTCGGCGCTCTGCCGGACGTGTGAAATAGGCCTAAGTTTATCCCCACCAACGCAACTGTACCAGTGTTTTTATAGTTTTATAATTTTGTACAAGTACTTATAATGTAAGAGTCAATCGTAGCCATTTTTATACTTTAGTGATTTTAAAGTCTGATATGAATCCAAAGAACAGTGAGAATTTTGGAGGCATTATTAATTAGGTAGTTAGATAAAAAAATGTTTCCAAAGGGAATATTTCAGTCCCAAAAGAACACATATATTGACGTGCGTTATTTTGATCTGAATCGGCTGCATTTTTAATCGATATTAACTTTTAATATTATCTCCTATGAAATGAACCCTGTAGGTATGCCATGACATGGACCTAATTATGAATAATAAATGTAATCGTGTATGTCTTGCCAGAATGCTTTCTAATTGAAACTTATTGTATACAGTTTAATGTGATTTTATAAACTTCTCGAAATAAATTGGTGTAAGACTGACTTATAGGTTATTTTTTTAATTAGTTTTAAAATCGACGGATATTTTCATTATGCGTGTTTTTCTATGCTATTAGTCAACCTAAAAGACCCCACTTTCATAGTATGAAAATAAAATCATGGAGAGGTCCGCTAGTTCTTATTGGATCAGTCAGACTTCAATATCAAATGTCTAATGAGAAACTAAAGGAATGGGGCATGTTGTTACGCAGTAACACTGCATAATCTTGGCGAAACCATACCGCTTAACAGGATACAGGACCTCTTAGCAGTTTGACACAATCCTATGGAAAATTTACTAAATCGATGTTTTGTATTCTCCTGTTTCCTCCGAATACATTAAACCTATTTATATACTGATAATTTACAGTTGAAGTAAAGTATGTCCCTATCATTTCATTTTTGTTTATAAACTACATTTTTTTGTAGTGTACGACCAATCACGTGAGTAAATCTGCGATTTTTGGAAGTTCACTGAAAATTCCAAGGATTTATAAGACTCAAACTCAAACAGATTTATTCAAATAGGTCATAATCTGACACTTTTGCACGTCAATGAAGATAAACAGTACTGAGTCTACCGTGCGTTCGGAAAGATACCTCTACAAGAAGAACGCACAAGAAACTTGTAAGGCTTAATTTTTTCAACAGATAGTTTCACAATATTTGGTTTGGTTACATTCGTTTTCTTTGAAGGTGCCGCGAGGCGGCTATGCAGAAGTTTCCAGGCATCTTTGTCCTCTATGTACTGGTTGACTTGATAATAAGCCTTCTTTAGTAATGTAGATTTTATATAGGTTTTGAATCTCTGCTCTCAGCTCTGAGAGCCCAGTTATCTCTTTTGGGATTTTATTATAGAAACGTACATTATTTCCTAAGAATGTCTTTTTATTTGTTTTAGATAATCTAAAGCTAGGTACAGCTATTTTGTCTTTATTCCTAGTATTACAATTATGAAGGTCACTATTTAATTTGAATTTATGTAAATTTTTACGCACATACATGATGTTCTCATAAATGTATAAGGATGGTAGGATCAGTATGTTTATTTCTTTAAATAATTCCCTCAGGGATTCGCGTGGACGCATCTCATAGATGGCACGAATCGCACGTTTTTGTAGTATAAAGATAGTTTCTATATCTGCGGCAGACCCCCACAACAGAATCCCATAAGACATCAAGCTATGGAAATATGCAAAGTACACTAATCTCGCCGTGGCTATATCTGTTAGTTGCCTAATTTTATAAACCGCGTAAGCTGCAGAGCTTAATTTCCCTGAGAGCTCGGTGATATGAGTGCTCCATTGCAGTTTGGAGTCTATATTTATGCCAAGGAACAAAGTTGCATTGTCAATATTGACAATGCAACTTTGTTCCTTGAAGAAAAATTAAAATCACAGGGACATAGGTTACTTCATTATAAAAATATCAGGAAATAAATTTATAGAATGGGTTAATTATATTTGGAGGAAACACGGGAATACAATACATCGATTTGGTAATATCGGACTAAAAATAGGACTGTGTCAAAGTCCTAGAAGGCCATGTACGCTCTAAAAGTGTCTAAGTTGAGTTATGTGTTGCAAGCGAACCAAAATTACAGTAAATACTAGTTAATTTAAATTAAAAATTCTATAACCAATTGGAATGTTTATTACAGATTCAAAAAATCTTACGATAAGTTGTCTAACCATTAAAATAAAGTCGATAAATAATTTCCGGAAATAAATAAACAAAACGTCCAAAAATGTAAAACAATTATCCAAAAATGACATCACAATCATTCTTAAACACACGTACATAATTTAACGCACAAAACACGAATAAAGAGATCCTTTGGTACATAACACTGTCTTACTGACGATAAAACAATCTGACGGACATTTTGTCAATCTTTGCAGTTGTAGTTTGAACTATTTTATGGAACAAAAATGTACGCCGTGAATTATTCCTTGGAAATATCCATCATCTGGACACGCCTTTAACTTAGACAATATAAAATTTAGCCTCATTAACATTACAACGAAAATCAAAGATTATAACATAATACGAAAATTTCGTAAGAAAAAACATCACGAAATCGTTTTTTGTACTAAAGTACAAAAATCAGCAATACAAAAGCTAAACTTGTAAATTACGTTCCCTCAAAGGGGAAATGGCCTGCATATTTTCTTTGCCGATTTTATGAGCCTTCCTAATAAAAGATGGTGACTTTGGTTTGGTTTGCAGTTGTTCCATTTCGTTCTTCAGTTTATCGATGATTGAGGACTGTTTGGCGACAGTCATCGTCAACTCTTCGTTCTCTTGACGGAGCAGCGATAGTTCCACTACCAATGATTGTTGATCTTGTATCTGAAATAGAGGAAAGTGTTATCAAGTCAATGTTATGGCAATAGCATTTATTTAGAGCTGCTGTGTCGAGGGTCCAAGTCACCATGACGGTCGTCAACCATTAGGTGATAGCACCTAAAGATGAGAAATTATCAAGTGGTCAACAAGGCGTTATGATCTACATTATAATAATAATATGGGACAACTTCCACACATGGTCATCTGGTCCCAAACTAGGCTAGACGCCTGTACTATGGTTACCAGAAGACTAATATACATACATAAATAAGCTTATAAACACCCAGACACAGATCACATTTTCATGCACACAAATGTTGACCTGGCCGGGGATCGATCCCGGGGCCTGCGGTACAGAAAGCAGAGTTACTACCGTCTGAGCCAATGAGGCTGTCCTATTATTGTTTACATGATCGCTGAACGTTTCCACCTTCCGCCTGTATAGGGGCCTTCCGCCCCCTATACAGTTTCCTTCCATCTCTTGCAAGGATTTATTTTTCCATTAATAACATAACATTACGCCTTTTTCTCCAAAGATCCAGTTTTTCTCCAGTGATGATTTTTTGATTCCCATCTAATAGGGGGCGAGCCTATTGTCATAAACGTCACACAGGTCTAGATTCCAGGCTGTGAGAAAATTCCGAATGGACAAATCGCAACTTCGCCCGACGTAGGAAAGAACCCAGCGGATCTCATAATGCTCTGCAGTAGCGCTTGCGTTCCTTACACCATTGAAGCAATCACATTAATACAGATTCTTGAAAATGAAAAGTAAACCGATATGCACCTCATCCAGATACCGCTGGTTGTCGGATTCCAGTCTTGATATTTGTTCAGCTGCCTCTCCAAGTAAACCATGAGCCTGTTCTGCGGCCACCGCAGCCTGACCTGCTTGCTCTCGAGCTAGATCACATAGCATGCGTTTTCTTTCCACCTATAAAGTTATTAAATTCGTTAGCTATTAGCGATCTGGGTTTGATTCCCAGCCAGAGCAAGTATTTGTGCAATAAGCTCAAATGTTTGTTGTCGGGTCTTGGATGTGTGTTATTGTATGTCTCCAAGCTGTTTGTGATACAGGGATTCATAGTACAAGGGTGTAAGTGTGTAAACGTTAATAAGAGCAGCGGTTTCACAACGCTTTTCCTTATTATTAAGAATGCTTGGCGCTGTGGAAATTTCAAATTTATTTACCAAAAATGTTAATTCATTTTGGTATTAATCTATAGGCCACTGGCCTCTCCCTAAATGTGGCTTATTTCCAACATTTTTAAACTTATAAGGTAAAAATAAATAAATATAATAAACTTAAATCCACAACTCGTCTTGTGTTATTTCAGCTGCAGCTAGTTGAGTTGATAAATCATAGCACTCAGACTGTTTGCATCTTGTAGTTTTCCAAATAAGCACCTATGTATCAATGAAAGCATTTGCAATTTTTTCAAAGAGTGTGGTGTAAATGCATAAACGGATAGAGGATAGGACAAACATATTTTCATAGAAAAACAGATATATCAATGGAGATAAAGATAACCATCAATACCACAAATAAAATCCATGAATGATACCTAAAAACTAAATGAATGAATAAATGCATAACTGACCTCCTCACGAAGCATCAGAATCTGAGAACTTGATTCCTTCTTCAGTAGTTCAACATCTTCAATGAGGTCATTTTTAATAGAGCCTAGTTCACGATAAGCTTCTTTCTCGACGTTTTGTAAGCTTTCAATCAATGATACATTATGCTCCATAATACGATTGTGCTCCTTAGCTAAAGCTGCTTTAGACTTCATTATATTCACTAAAGCTTCTTTATACTCGCTACATTCCATTACAGTATTATTCAAAGTATTTTTGTATGAAGCCAACTCTTTTTCAAGACTTTCTTTTGTATTTGCCAGGACTTGAACCTGGTCTTCCAAACATTCTACTTCATTATCTGATTCTCTCAGCCTCATAGTCAATACTTGCACAATGTCTCTTGTCACATTCAGAGACATTTCGAATTTGTTCTTCTCCTTCCTTACTTTATCCACTTCGCTGATGAGTTTGTTTTTCTCATTCTCAAAGTCTATTAGCTTCTGTTTGTATTCTTCTTTATATTCGTCCAGTTCTTTTTCAAGTCTAGATTTGTCTAAATTAAGTGCATTGTTTTCATTCTTTATTGTGTTTAGTTCTCTTTGCAATATTAGATTTTGTTCTTCGGCTAGAGTATTGCAGTATTTCAATTCAGTCATTTCTTTTTCCAAGTATTGTATTCTGTTCTGTAGTTCTTCACAGTGGTCTTGAATATGTTTAGTGCGCTCTTCAAATTGTATCTCACAGAGTCTCAATTTTTCATGAGTGGCTTCATCTATCTGATCAAGTTTTGCTTTCATTTCTTGGTCTTTAGTCATCAACTGTTGCTCTAATTCTTGTACAACTTCATATTTCTCCTTGAGCATTTGATCTTTAATTGACTCCATCAAATCATTATACTTTGCTTTTACATTCTCCTGATCTGCTTTACATTTAGCAATGATAGCTTGTTTTTCATCATCCAATTTGATTTTAAGTGTCTCCAACTCTGCTTTATATTCCCTTCTGATGCTTTCATTAGCTTCTAGTGCAAGTGCATGGTGGCCTTTTACCATTTCTAAACGTTGACGTGTCTCTTCCAGATTGTTTTCAACCTGTGTCAATTTATCTTGCAAGTCTTTGCAGAGACTATCGCGAATTATAATGATTTCTTCAAGGTATGAGAGCTCTACTTGTTTTCCACTTGCTTCTTGCTCCAATTTTTCACACTGATCTTCCAATTCTTTAATTTTTAAATTCAAATTTTCAATAGAATTATTTTCATTCTCAATTTGTGTTTCTTTGTCAATATGTTCAGTTAATGATATCAGTGCAATCTTTTTGTTCAAATCATTAACATCTGTAATTTTCCTTTCCGTAATATTAATTTGTGATTGAAGAGCACTGATTTCGTTTTTAAGTTCTTCAATTTGTTTGTTGTATTCTGAGATTGTGTGGTCCTTGTTCCTGTAGAAAGAAAATAACTATAATAACTGATTATCATATTAATATTATAAATACAGAAAGTTTGTCAGTATGTGTTTTACTTGTTATGCCAAAATTACTTCATTCAACGTCATTGGTATGTAGAGACCATGAGTAGCATCTATGTGCTGGTCGCTGGTACTTTTATCTGATGTGGGAGCAAGAAATAGAGGAGGATTTTTGAAATGTCTCAATTTACTCAAGGTACTTGTAATAATTAAAAGGTAACAGTGAATATATAATATATATATTATACATACATCTTTGGGCACTGTCGCTAATAAGATCAAAATTTATTTATTGAATATTATTAAGTGAAAATGATGATGATAGCATCATCATCATCATTTAGCTGAGTATGCCCTGCTGAGCATAATTTTGCTATAATTCATTTGTCTTGCACGAGTAGGACCTACATACAATTGTTATATTACCTTATTTCTACTTCTTGAGACTTGATTAATTCTTCCTGAGCTTTGGTATTGTTTGGAACTTGGGTTTTGAAGTTTGGTTTGGTGCATGATGGCAGTTTCCTCAGGCTGTTTGGAGCTTTGCTCGAAACAGTCTTTATGGGCTTTGGCTGTAAAAAATACAATGTACCTATTAAACTGGCTAGTTGGCTGAGTAGCAGTATCTCTACATATTGATTCTGGGAAGTCAAACATTTGTGTATACTGTCTGTTTGATCTGTGTCTAGCATTTAAGCATAATATACCTTTAATTATGTATGAGCCTATTTAAGTACTTGTATATTATCAGTGACTGCCTTAGGTGAGGTTTCTCAAGAGATGACAAGTGTGATTGTGGCTCACCTCCTGCAGTGCCCAAACTGCCCCACAATAGCTACAATAAAGGACCTCGTTGGAAACTAAAACACCATAGATCTGGCAAAATACTGGACCAAAATATTATTAGAAAACTAGCCATTTTGAATCGATAAGAAGTGACTGCCTTGGTGCCATATCGGGCGCAAGCTCGACTGCTGATCAGGGTTCGATCCCTAGCTGAGGCAACATGTTAAATATTGGATTTTTCCATTAGGAATTACCTCAATAACTGCCTGGAGTCTAGAACTGTGCCCAGTAGATGGCAATAGGCTCACCCTCTATTACATGAAACCAATACTGGTAATGAGCCCTGGGAACACAACCTAAGCCTACCCCTTCGGGAAACAGGCGTGTTATGTTATCAGTCTTGATTATTATGGTACAGGCTTCTAGCCTACTTTAACATCACATAAAAGGTATATCCTTACTACTAATATTATAAATACGAAAGTTTGTGAGGATGAATGGATGGATGTTTGTTACTCAAAATTACTGAACCAATTGGGCTAAAATTCGGTATTTTCTTATAAGTTATATAGGTACCCTGGAACATATAACACATAGGGTACTTTTTATTTCGATATACACAAGGGAGCGAAGACTCCGCGGGGCACAGCTAATTAGTATATATATTCCTCATTACATACCGTTATCCTTAAATAAAAAAAATCTTACCGTGAGGAACGATTTAACGCTGCTACTGCACTGAGAATGTGTATCGCCTGTGTTTCTCATAACTGCAGGCGAGGGTTTCGCCGAAACAGCTGATCCTTTGGTAGCTGCTGGAGTCTGCTTATATGACTTTTCATTCTTTTCTTTGTCAATTTCTGCTTTTTGGCCTTTGGTTGGAACTTTTGGAACCGCTAAAGCATTTTAAAAAGTTTTAAGAATTGCGCAATTATAACGCGCGCAGTTATGTCAGTAAATAAATAATATTAGTAATTTAGGAAATGCATATTTTTAAACTTACCTAATGGTTCAAATCGTTTTGCTTTCGAGAACATTTTTCATTTAAAATTTAATTCCTTAGTAACGCTAAAACTCCAATGCAATTCTTTTTTAACAATACAATTGAATAGAGCGACCAACGATCGTTACGAAAGCGCGCGTTTATGTTGAATGAATGAGAATGAAAGTAAATCAATTTCAATGAAAATTGTTATTTCAATAGATTAATCATTCATTCTTCGAAAAACCGTTATATTACGTTTCAACTTACGAAGATTTTTAAATTTATAATAAAGAACATTAAAAAAAAACACATAACAGTTTATATGTATTATCTATGAGTAATTGTGTCTCCATTGATTTATGATAAATCTCACATTAGAACTGTAATTGTCTTATATAATCAATGACATTGAATCGCTTCCTTCTATATAATATACTTTCTTCAATGCTATATGCCACTTTATGGCATAACAACATTCAGCATAATGATCACTTGAAGCATAACTTTATAAAGCACTAGCTGTGCCCCGCGGTATCACCCGAGTAGTCTTCGTTCCCGTGGGAATATCGGGATAAAACGTACTTTTTTCAGCCCAATCGGTTCAGTAGCTTTGGCGTGAAAGAGTAGCAGACATCCATCCATCCATCATCACAAACTTTTGCACATATAATATTAGTAGGATAAGATTAGAAACGCATAATGATATTTACACACAATCTTTGTCATAAAAGCCCATAAGTAAATATTGGCTCACATAAACTTTTCAAGTCCTAATTTACTCACCTAACCTAACCAATTGATTCAGATTTCGCAATTTATTTATATGCCACATGATTATTATACGAATTATTATGCCTTAAAAATTTATGGGACAATCAATTATGCCTAAACATGTTAGACCAATTCCTACTTATGCTAAACTTTCTATTATGCTACAGTATTATAATTATGCTAATAAACGGTATGCAAAAATGTTATGCCATACAATTTTATGCCAAATGAAGAAATCCCATTTAAAACACCTCATTTTAAAGTAGGTACATTATATTTATTTTGATATAGAAATCTTCACTTCACAATTTACATAATAGAATGTTGTCTACATGGGTGGAGGAGGTGGGACAGGCAGCAGAGGGGGTGGAGGTGGAACTCCCATCATGGGTCCTCCAGGCGGCGGCATACGCATCCCGTGGTTCTCCCACATCTTTGGAGGTGGAGGGGGCATCCTCAATGGCTCCATTTTAAAAGCAAACTGCAGGAAAAATTGCTTGGTATCCTTATTCCAGTGTGTCCAGAATTTGGAGTCATGTTTCTCAACCTCTCTGCTGGGGACTTTGAAGGCAATAGTTTCGTAAGGTTCCGCTGCAAATAAGAGGTATTGCCATCTGCGGTCTGGGGGTTCTATTTTTTGTTCATATGCCGACATGAAGCGGTGTCTAGGTTGAACACCATCAGCTATTTCTGTAACAGAATATTTAGGTTTTTTCTTATGTTTGGTGGAAATGATGTCCACCTGTTTAAGTTACACATAATCACAGTACAGTACAGAATTAGCAAGTTGAAGTGGAAATAGGCAGGGCACATACTATGAAGAACTGATAGGCAATGGGGTTGTGTAAAGTTCTCGAATTGAGACCAGCAAGCCCAGCATAGGATGTCTTCTCACAAGGTGGACAGATAAAACACCCTGGATGCAGGCCGCTTACTGCCAGACTAGATGGAAATCTATGACAGAGGCCTATATTCAGCAGTAGACGTCCTGTGGCTGAAATGATGATGATGTACAACAGTACAGTAGCCCAGCAATAAGATCAGCATTTGATAGTTCGTATTTTGCTTTGTTTGAGAAATTTGTATTTAAATCAAACCCAGGACCTCATGCTCGGCAGTAGTGCTTACTTCCACTACACTAAAAAGGCAGTCAACAAGGTCACATTAGACATTTTTAGGGTTCCATACCTCAAAAAGAAAAAAAGGAACCCTTAGGTTAGGGAAAATGTAGATGTATCAATTTGAAACTCAAATCAACAAGTCTAGGTCCCTAGATGCTGTAGGCATACTTTTTACCAAGGTATGATTTAACAATTTATTTTATGGTGATAGATACAAACCTGGATAATCAACTTGGAACAGTAAACTCTGCTGACCATTTTCAGGGTCTTTTTGCTTAGTGACTCTGTAACCTGGACGTCCAATCTTAACAAACTTCTTAGGTTCAATTCTTGGCTTCTCAGGAGCTAATTGTTGAGGTGCTTCCTTTGCCTCTTTAGCGGCTCTTCGGGCTAAATTAGCTTGATGTTTCTTGCCCTGGGTGTGTGCCAGATAACTGCCTTCATTGTTGTGAAGGGTTAAACATAACTTACATTCATATGAACCTGAAAATAATAAAATGGGGTTAATGTACCTATGTAAGGTTGCTGGGAACTGTTCGATAAGAAGAATGAAATATGAACATAACTAGTGGTAGTGAGCTATGCCTATGAGCAGTTATTGTGGACGACGATGTTTACATTGTTTCTAGGTTATGTTGTTTCTAGACAGTATAATTTTTTGTATTGTAGTACGTACCTAAATGGTTTTTCATAAAATAAGGATCTTTGTTTAGATCGATCGTCTCCAAAGCGAGTTGGCGGAGCCTCTCGCGGCGATCTCTGTTGCTTTCCGACCATGACGCTACACCTCCTCCGCCCGTTTTACCGCCGGGGCGATTTTGAAAATCCATTTTATTTTATATCGTGTAGTAACTTAAATGTACTTTTAATCCATAAAGGTTGTTTTATCCGTATCTACAAATAATAGGAGTAATTTATTATCGTCAAGGAAAATAACCACAGATCACTATAATTAGTACTAAAAATAACCCATCTCCGATATATGTACAGATTATAAAAAAATGAATTGCCCGAATCGACCGAATGAAATTAGTCACAGATGATAAATAAAAATGATTTGGTACTTGGTTATCGATAAAGTTAATATTAGCGCAGAACAGTTAATTTTGTAGTAAAGTTAGTCAGTATGTAGCTCTATTGTTTAGTATTTTTTCAAGGCACTATGCCGTATAAAAAAAATCTACTTACTGTAATTTGCTTAGTTTTGTAATTTGCTATCTTATAAAATCTATCATAAACTACTTATAATACGCGTTTCGGTAGGATTTGTTTATAGACATTTTTTGTGGAATACAGATCAATGATAGAATATGGTGCACAGGCACCTTTATATCGCATGCTAACTTTATCAATTTATTTTGTTGGACTTGGAACATATCTGTCAGAGTCAGATGTCATCAAACTGTCAAAAGTGGTCAAAGTCAGTGTCAAAAACGGCAGCCGAAATTGTGTCTTTTCATTGTCAAAAATAGGCGGAAGGTACTGTTGGTGAAATAAATCTCAAAATTTCTCATAAATCTGTAAATTGTAGCCATAATTTCGGTTTGAAATTTATTCTGCCACATAGAATTTATTGTACGAACAAGTTATTTTGTGCTTCTAGCTTATTAGTGCGAACTTTTTGGAATAACCTAAAGAGTACAAAAGTGATTCTTGTTTTAGGTGAAGGCTCAAGATGTTGATGCCCAAACAGAACCGTGTCTCTATCTATGAGTACCTCTTCAAAGAGGGAGTGATGGTAGCCAAGAAAGACTACCACGCACCCAAGCACCCGGACTTAGAGAAGATACCTAACCTGCAAGTTATCAAAGCTATGCAGTCTCTCAAATCAAGAGGTTATGTCAAGGAACAGTTTGCATGGAGGCATTTCTACTGGTAAGTTAAGCCGTTAGGCTAGTAACTAACTGAAGGTAAGTATAACAAGTCTTGAATTGTTTACATATTTTTATCATGTGTGTGTGTCAATCTGTGCCCACTGTTGTTCTTCTATTACAATAAGCAATTTAAAAAATTTACTGTTCAGTTTAGTTATTTGCATGTTATTGTTACTTACTTAAAAAATATTAGTAGAAAAGTATTTTGATAAGTATGATCAATACTAAAAAGTTAATATCCTGGCAAGTGTCATATCAATTTCAGAAAAAGAAACGACCATTTATAATAGATACCCATAGAAATAAAGATCGATTCAATGAATGTTGTGTAAAGTGAAATCAAAATGCACATGCGACAAATAGTAACAATTTAGGCAAGTTGCATAATAGTCAATGAGTTTAACCTGTTGTGTGCCACGATTCCAGGCACAATAAACACAATGCCACTATAGCCCAGCAAATCCAAGAAGTATCATTTGATGTTTAGTTGTGTAAAATAGTCAAATTAGTGTTGTTGCGGAAAATTATCTGTGAATCGTTTCATCTTTTCAAGCAATATTAAGCCAGAATAACTTGACATAGGGTGTAACTCGCACATTTTCAATAATCTTTGCAGTAATACCATGAAATTATGCATTTTATCATCACTAAAATTAAATTCTTCAAACAAGGCTAAGAACTGTCAAATGGTGACTACTACTTAGATAGACTGTAGTAGTATAGTACTCCTTCTTTATGGTCTATTGGTTGCAATAGCTACTGCTGAAAGCATTAGGTCCTGGGTAACAACTACCACATTGCCCAACCCGGGAATATATCCCAGATCAGGCAGTGTTATTGCTGTTTTCCATTAGGAATATTGCAATAGAAGCCTGGAATTAGGATTTGTGCCCAATCGAAGTAAATAGGATTGCCCCTACACACACACACATTAGAGAAAGTTTTTTTTTGCATCTAATAAGTCTTAGTTTCTCATATAGATTTTATTAATAGATTAAAATAGATTGTGAAAATCTTTATGACATCTCTGAACTTAGCTATTATGGGTGTTCAGGATGCTTATTCATAGGTGCTGTGCAGCCATGCTCATCTTCTCCAGTTCCAGGATAGATAGATAGATAAACACTTAATTGTACACCTCACAGCGAACATAATATTATGGACAGGATAATTAGTAGATGTCTTTCTCATGAAATTCATTAAGTTTATGTGAATATACCTTTATCTATCAACTGTTAGTAAGAAAGTAGAAACTATGACTACAATAATTATAATTTATTGTGCAAAGTTTAAACCCCCCCAAAGTATAAACTTTAAAGTTGTAAGTTGTAGTGGTAGGCCTCTTTTTTGCAGGGGGCCACACGCAAAATAGGCGCATTGTCGTCGAGTTGCGGAGAACTGCCTGCGTATTTGACTTGACTTGTAGGGGGCCACTTGGGGAAATACTATGCCTTTGCCAGTTAGTCATCTGCCAATCAGTAATGTGCACACATTACTCTGTTCCGGTCTGAAGGGCAATGTTACCAGCAAAATTACTGGGCATGCTGAGTTTCAACAACTAATATCTCAGGGTCACAGGCGCAGTGCAGTGCCATGCAGAATTTTGAATTTTAAAACACTAGGTGGCACTGTGTGATATGGGCAATCATGGTGCGTTCCATCAGGCTCTTGATTTGCTCATCTTGTCACATACAATCATAAAAAAAAATTTATGTTACCCTGCAGGATCTAAGTCATTCAGCAGTTTTACTATTTTGTTAGTTTATGCTGTCCCACTCTTGGGCAAAGACTTCCCCAATTCTTTCCACATATCTCTTTTCTGCGTCACCTCAGGCCAGCCAATTTATGTGTCCAAATCATTGCGCCTCCTTTTGCTGGGACGGCCTCGGCAGTGCCGTTTATCTTCTGGTATCCGTTGTGTTACTATATCACAATAAATGTGCTACAGGTACCTGACCAACGAAGGTATAGAATACCTGCGCATCTTCCTCCACCTGCCCCCTGAGATCGTCCCGGCAACCCTGAAGCGTTCAGTACGCGCGGAGACAGTCCGCCGCAGCACCGTGGGCCGGCCCGACGCTCCCGCTCGCTCTGCGGAAGACCGCTCAGCTTACAGACGCGCGCCCGCGCCCGGTGGCGTTGATAAGAAGGCTGATGTCGGTCCTGGTTCCGCCGATGTTGAATTTGTATGTATTTTTTGTATATCTTACTATATTGCTAAATCTTCACACCTAAACTACTGAATTGATTGGGCTGTCTGGTATGAAGTTAGCCAAGACCCTGGAATAACATTGAAATTGCAGGCACTTGTTATTTCATATTTATAAAACATTTAGTATCAGGGTGACAAGTGCAATGCTACATAGTACTTTTCGAAATATTAAACAGATTGTGTAATGACACGATTTATTTTGTATCATGAGGTGAATTAATTGCAGTCAGTATATATAATCCCACCAAAAACATTCTGTAAAAAACTAGCCAAGTCTCGATGGAGCTGCTTGTTTATCTCTAAAAAGTAATGAAATCTAGACAAAGTCGTGCCAAGTCTAAGGTTCCTTACTGCGATTTCTTTATTATTATAGTTAATGTTGTGTGACTTGGCCGTTGAACATTCTTTATACGTTAGTGGGTACAAGTCAATTTTGTTTACACGTAATGTTATATCTGTTGTTACTACCTATGTTTGTTAAGCGAGATAATAGCCCATATTGGTATTGGTAATTGGACGCTAGTGTCTCATTTTAGGCTGTTGTTAATAATAATTGTGCAACACATGCATTCAGCATTGATTGACAATGCTGACTTCTGCTCTCTTCTTTTTGGAGCGTCAAATCGAGCACCGGTCTATCATAAAATAGACGTACAGACGGACTTGATTAGAAGTATCCCTTCAACGGCCAAGTCACATAACATTAACTATAATAATAAAGAAATCGCAGTAAGGAACCTTAGATTTGGCACGACTTTGTCTAGATTTCATTACTTTTTAGAGATAAACAAGCAGCTCCATCGAGACTTGGCTAGTTTTTTACAGAATGTTTTTGGTGGGATTTCACTTCTTTTTGTAGAAACGTGGGCATATTGACTTATTTTATTAATCGACATTTTTTACGATATTATCTTGCGAAATCAAACACAAATAAACTCAACAACCTTTAGTATATGGACAACAAACCAGAAATACCGATAATTTTTAGACTAAAACAATAATAAAACTTTTTCTTAATAAAAAAAGAAACTCAAAGAAAATATTATACTCAGCCTACTCAATCTATACAAACTATAAACAAAACGTTAACCGTTAGCCATCTAGCGACGGGTGCGGGTATCACCGCCACTCTTAGTCCAATGAATTATATTTTGACCAAATTTTGATCTTCGATTATCCTAGTTTTTATAGTTTTCCCTTTATGTGGCCATTAAACCCTAACTCTGTACCAAATTTCAGCTCTCTGAGTTTATGGGAAGTACTAGTTCTTTTTGATGATCATGAGTGAGTGGCTGAGTGTCATAAATGCGAAACTTTGCTTTCGCTTAACTTCGGAACTAAATGACCTACAGACTTGAAATTTTATTTTAAGTATGTGATTCTATAGCTTACTGGATGACGAAAATTTCTGCGTTCTGGTCTTATCCAGAGGTTCTCAAATAGGGGCCTGAAAATGCGGCGAAATGGTTCCAGTAAAGGATGGTACGGCAGTGGTTTGCTTCGCGCTCGACTTGGCGGGGGCACTGCCGTGCCCCCCGATTTATATGCTGTCTCCAACTTTTCTTTGAATGTGAGCTACATTCAAAGAGGAGTTGGAGGTTGGAGAGTTGCTGCTAATCCTACTTACAATTGATAGTTTGTGAGTATGGATGGATGGATGGATGTATGTTTGCCAAAACTACTGAACCGATTGGCCTGAAATTCGGTATGTAGAATTGTAGTTTAGACCCTGGAATAACAATTGAGTACTTTTTATCCCGATATACCCAAGGGAACTAAGACTACGCGGGTGAAACCGCGGGGCACAGCTAGTAAGCAATAAGGAGCCATAGCACATATAATTATTCAGTTTCATAGACTCATTATTAATTCTATTTTATTTTCTTTTGCAGAGAGGATTCGGACGTGGCAGGCCAGCATCGTAAATTAAGTTCTAATAAAATTATGTAAAAACAATGTTTTTTGATTCATTTTCTATACAAACCTACAATACCTTTGAGTTAGGCGACCAAATCAATAATATTATAAACATAAAAGAATATGTCGTAAACTTCCAAATAATTTATTGAAAACAATATTCTACTATAGGTACAATTAGCCACTGTAATTGCATGACTGACACAAAGGTATTATGATTTATCACAACATAATTTCGTTTAAGTGCCACTTCAGTTAGAATTTATTAGGTTGTGTCTTTGGTGGGTCTGGTTTAGGGAATTCTCCTAGAGCGTCGAGATAGTATTGGTAGGCGCGGAAAGGCTTCAGTTCCCATGGCACTTGGTCTTCCATGTGGGTAAGGGTGACACCCAAGTCCTCTAAAGTTGGTACTCCTGATTTGGGCACGTCAGTTGTCGCTTCCTGAATAACAAACACTAATTTAGATTTATGGTCCAGACAAATTATTGCACAATTTATTATTAAGCTAGATAGTTTTCTGTGGCATGTATTAACACCATTAAAACAGTCCACCTCTAATACAGCGTAATATCGGTGTTATCTTGCCAGAGCGCCAGCGAATACTAGCTCCACATGTGGGTATTTAATTAATGAGAAGGATGAATAGAGATTGAAGTAATATGAGGAATTAGAAACATTACGTATAGGGATTGGTCATAATAACACATGAAGGCGCAGAAACTCAAACCAGGTTTTTAATACACTTCCTGTCTTTTCTGTGCCTTAACTGGCCAAGACTCATCTTGAAGCCTTTTTCAGAGCTCCTAAAAACCCCAAGACCTGTAATACTTACTCTCTCAATAGACTCCCAGTGAACATTGCCAAATGGATATGCAGGTGAAATCATATTGATAAGCGCTACTTTGAGTGGGAAGATAGGGTCGTATTTCATGTCGTAGCGCTTGTAACCCCACGTCTTCTCGTCTTTACGCATCAGCCTGTAGAACCAGTCTACCAAGTCTGCCAGCAGGTATCGGTTTGGTCTGGAAACGAAACATTATGCATGACATAACCACTGGGAAAAAAGTGACCCACTAAAACTGTTAAGCGGGAATCCATTGATTGGGAACACTTCTAATTTTTCATTATATTACCAATGTATGTCATCTCTATTGCGTAACATGGGCCTTCGGGCAGTATTCCTTGAACCTCTAAGGAGTGTGGTATCCGGATTATTAATAAATAATATTATTAATTAAAAATAAATAATAATAATAATAACACATTAATAATTAAAAACTAATATTGAGTGGTGTTATAAATAACTGTTTCTGTATACATTGACATTAGTACATTTATTTATTGGTAATTTATTTTCAACCATTCACTTTAGTTGATATTGACCATAAAGCAAATACAGAGAGTAGGGGTTGTTGTACTGAGCTCTACATACCAATCCTGATGGATGGATGGATGTTTGTTACTCTTTCACGCCAAAACTACTGAACCGAATGAGCTGAAATTCAGTATGTAGATAGTTTAGACTCTGTAATACACATAGGGTACTTTTTATCCCGATATTCCTACGGAAACAAAGACTACTCGGGTGAATCCACTGGGCACAGCTAGTTTGTCAAACTTGTCTTTATAAACATAACTTTTTAGTACAAAATCCCATACCCAATAGCCTGGTAGGTTTGACAGCGGGTGTCAGGGTCGCGAATCGCGTTGACTATGGCTTGAGCCACATCTGACACAAATACAGGCTGCTTGATTGTTTCCAAACCGTTCTTGTAGAGAGGCACTAGCTGCCAATGGGTACGCCATCCAGATGCGAAAGCCCTGAAAATATGCACAAATAAATTATTTAATTTGTTAGCGACCATTTTAGGGCACATTTGTAAAGTGGTTTTGGGAGAGATATCACAGATACTATGTTAAATTTTATGCAGTAAGTGATTTAGACATAAACAATATTGAATTAAAGTTCCTTTTTTTTAAATCAGCATAAGAGACTATAGTATATCAATATAATATAATATATCAATTTAAAAATTGTTAATAACTAACTGATTTTTTTTGCAGACTGTCGGTGACTTTTGTGTGTAGAGCCCTTTATCATCATCAGCATCATCGTCTGTCATAGGATGTCCACTGCTGAACATATGCCTCCTCCATAAGGGGGGCTGGGGGATTTAGTCTTTAATACAATGAAACATTATTTTGGTTTAAGACAAACAATACTTTTCTTAGGTTACAAAGCTAGGTCTTGTTATAAAATGCAGAGAGTAGAATCATTAAAATTATTACCTCACAAACCTATCTTCAGAACCATAGATGTCAGAAGCAGTAATAATGGTAGCCGTAGGGAATTCGTCCCTGACAGCCATCTCTCCCAGGTACTTGCTGATCTTCCATGGAGATGGTTTGCTCAGTACCAATGGCTTGGGGTTTTGTTCAGCATTCAGGTAAGTCAGGTGGATAAGACGTTCCACACCCATCTCCCGAGAAATCCTAAGAATGTTGGAATACAATTAAATTAGTTATAAAGTACAGTGTACAATAATATTTTTGTTTTTATTACTGTCCTAGGGTCAGGATGAGGCACACAAGTTTGTTCACACAGAATGTGTAGTACCAATGTTGTGAGAAATGCACTGGTCACTAGTCCCACACAAAATCCCCCCATATGAATAGTTATTGGTGTTCTATGAGGGACGCCTATGTTCAGATGTTATACAATATTATAAAATGAAAATCTGTTATGGCCATATTTTAAATTAATAATGTGTGTAGCGTACATGGGTATATGTCTCTATACTTTTATACCTCACTGCATCCACATTACCATGACGCAGCTACCATGTTACCATTACCAAGCACCACCACCACTTCACCATTACCAGAAAACAAGAAATAAGAAGCACACTTAATGATTTGGCCAATAAATAAAGTCCAGATTATGTGTGAGGCAGCATGGCATATAAAAACAATATTTTCTGTAAGTTCTTCATTGTACATCAAAACTAAACTATAAAGACTATTTTACCTAGCAATACGCCTTGGGCCTTCAACATTGACATCATTGTATTTGAAGTTCTTAGTTTCATAATCCCTTCCAACAAGATTGATGACCACATTGGAATACTTCACTGCCTTAGCTATGGACTCCTCATCTCTAAGGTCAAATGGAGTGAATAGAACTTGACCCAAGTCACCACACACTTTCAACCGTTGAGCATCATAGAAATCACTCCTGTATGGCAGAATCATCTGAAAATAATGATTGATGCTGATTATTTCTACAAGCCTACTTAAAATTAACTGACGACCACCAATTGGGTTCAGTTGGTGGTGGGTTGGTGACTCTGAGTCCCAGGTCAAACATTTGTGCACATGAGCATAATATCTGTGTCTGGGTGTCATATCCTATCCTACTTACTATGATTAATATTATATATGAAAGTTTGTGAGGATGGATGTTTGTTACTCTTTCATGCAAAATACTGAATGGATTTGGTTGAAATTTGGTTTGTAGGTAGCTTAGACCCTGGAATAACACATAGGGTATTTTTATCCCGATATTCCCATGGGAATGAAGACTATGTGGATGAAAGCGTTGAGCACAGCTAATGCATATATGTATAAGTATGTATATTGGTCTTCTGGTTACCATAGTATAAGTTCTACCTTGTTTAGGACCAGGTGAATGTGGGTGGAACTTGTCTTACATTATATTATTTTATTATATTATATATATTATATGAAAGATTGAATGGATGTGTGTGTTTCTGCACTTCACACCAAAAATGTTGATCACCAAACCAAACCAAATGCTAAACCAATAAGTTTGATATATAGTATGAAGGCATGAAGGTAGCTAAGATTCTAATAATAATTTAAGGGTAATTTACGTGCATGATTGGCCAGAACCTAGACTTCCCTATCAACTTAATCAGCAAGACTAACAGGAATAACCAGTCAATGTTTAGAGCCATGTCGGTTGCAGATCTACTTCTTCTTGAGTTGGTCAGTGAGTTAGTGGTCATCAACCATAGCGTCAGATCTACCATTTCCACAGTAGGTAACAAGTATATTTAGAGAATTAATATATTTTGTCAAACATGAATCATATACCTGAGTGCCAATCTTGCCCAGTTTGTTGCAAACATATCTGCCTACAAATCCAGTGCATCCGAACACAGTAGCTACAATACCGTTGAAACTGCTGCGGCCGCCCGTTCCCCTTTTGTATGCAGCCAGGTTAGGTTTACCGTCGCTGCTGTATTGGGCAGCTTTGATGTAAACAATTCCTATAGATCCATTAAGAGCTGAAAGTGCATAACGACGTTATTGATAACACTTGTTTTTCCACATTACAGTTAGTAAATCTAGCCTGTGATATCGAATGGATACTTGAGTGAACATTACGAGCATTATGTAAGACTCGTGATGGTAGTGTTTACGTTGATTCAACTAAGAACTTACGTATGATTTTATTCGCTACATGGCCTGTTATAGCAGCCGTAGCCATTTTCAGGCCGAATTTATGATAGTTTCGGGATTTTTATAGTCGATTCCCAACTGGGCATCGAAAATTAGAAAAAAAATCCTGTCGAAAATTTTGAGTATTTTTATTTTTGACATTGACAACAATAACTAACATAAAATTGTTGACCAATCTTTTTTACCATCCACTTGTACTGTAGCGACACACTATTTATGTATTTGCCAGTTCTCAGGAAAGTACTTCAAGTACTTTCGTGCTTTTCGAATTTATATTATCAAACAAGATACTCATAAAAATAAACATAATTTAGACTGCATTCAAACTGCAAAGCAGTCAGATTGCAGTTTAAATGCAGTCCATCTGTCTAAACCCTTAATGGGAGATCGAACAGCGCAGCATCACTTTGTGTGTTCGATGCTTTCCCCAATATAAAAATTTCGGTGTCGTAATACTTAAGACGGTGCATCTAACTATCATATTGAACAACATTCAAATGAAAGAATTACGAAATACGCGAAAAATTATTGAAAAAATGAATCAGTTGATCGGCAAATTTGTATAGGAAGTCAAAATTTTTTATTGACAATTTCGCAATTCTTTCTTTTGCAAGTTGTTTAGGTTGCCGGGTAGATCCTCTCCCATAATATTTATTACTGCACCTTTTTGTAACACATTGTATAAACAAGGTACCTAGATGTGATTTTGATGTGGAGTTGAGCGTCAACCTCAAGAACATTTATAGTAGGTGAATTTTCTTACTACTTTATGACTTGACTGACGAGTTTTAAAACTCGTGCTGACTTTGACTGTAATAGATCATAGAATAGTAAAGACTTTACCATTTTATGATCTATTACAGACTTAGTCTTAGTCTGCAGACTAGCAGACTTAGTCTGCTTGATACTGGCCATAGGTATAGTGCGACACAAAAGAGTAGAAATTAATTGAGGGCGCCACTTATCCTTTGTATGGCAATACTTAAAGTAACTTATAAACGATTTTGATACTTTGTGATTTATATTTATTTTCTATATTATTACTTCTCTAATGGTAGATAGAGAAAAAAAGAGTCTATATAACTCGTTCACCTAGAAATTCTAGTCAATAAATAACAAATCGATCTTGGAATTCTATTTCACAAAAGTTAGGATTAGGATAAGGATTGGTAAACTTGATACTGCCTCAATAGTGAGCGCAAGCGCTACTGCTGGGTTCGATTTAGTTTTTATATAATAATAAATTTGATAACATATCCATTACGAATTTTCTGTCTGGATTTGTGCCTGGTTGATGGCAATAGTAACAACCCCTATTACATGAGAAAAAGACGTGATGTTATGTTTTATCACCTTAGTGGTTTTAGAGCACTTGGATTTCCAATAGGCTCACATGTCGGCCAATGGATTTTCGAAGTGTTCCTTAGCATAGTGTATTTAGTTTAGGTAGATTGTAAGAAGATAGCTGTTTTGTTTAGTCTTTATTTAATATAAGCCAATTTACCCAGATTTATACTACTAATAATTAAAAAATCAAAGAAATTTATCCATTAATGTTTTTTTTTATTTTAATAAAGCATTTTGAAAGAACGTTTTTTTATTAGAAGATTCATCCCAATTTCTTATAAAATGTTTCGTAAACTCTCTCTGCTTCCATCGTAACAAATATCGTCTCGTAATATAGTCCATAAATTATAGAATGTAGGGATCTCCTTCTTCACAGATTCACAGCATAGAATGATAAAAGTTTTTGGCGAATGGCGCACTTTACAAAATCGTATTAGTAACTCTTTTTTTGACCAGCCATTTCTGTGTTTTAGAGGAGTCCCGAAGTTTCCGGGATTTTTTACTCCCTCTATAGCGATTCTTCTATTAGAATGATTCTGATACACCTAAAACGTAAAAAAATATTATAATAATATACATATATAGTTACATATAGTTACATATATAGTTACATAATATACATATATAGTTTTACAAATTAGATACACAATAACATAGGATAATGTTTAAAAAAAATTTTATTTCATTACTCGTCTTAAAGTATTTTCAACTTTTAAAATACCTTTATTTTAAAATAAATACTTATTAAGTATACTCTTTTATTTTATTATATTTCCTCTTTCTTAAATTTCATAGAGCTACATGGGTGTATACGTAATGGGTGTAGTAAAATAAACATTTTAATCACTCGAATCACATACGTACTAGTATACGTATCTTTTATACGTAATAAGTAAATACGTGCTAAAAGTATCAAAAACTGCAAATCCTCTGTTTTGAACTGTTTTGAAAAATTTATTTAACCTCAAAGGAACTCAAGCTATCTATATTTAGGTAAAAGTAAGGAGTATTAAATGGTTTTAATCTCGCAATTGAGTGCAATAATAATGATTTATTAGTATTGTTGCTAAGAAATACCTGTCATTTCCGCTGTTCTCTTGTAAACATCATCCAAGGAGAAAGTAATATTCCGAGTTGAAACTCCTGCAAGCGTTGCATATACACCTTATAAACTATTTGGCGAACACCGCCACGGATTGTTCTGTTCATTTTTGCACTAAATCACTAAAAATTGTATGTATCTTGTTCGAAATTATATTCGAAAACATTAAAAACCGAGAACAATAATAATAATTTAATAGTTTTGACACAAACTTGACAGTTATGGGATGTTGCCATTATAACGTTTTTTGTAGTTCCAAAATAATTAATTTCTACTCTTTTGTGTCGCACTATACAAATCGTGTGGGTCCACGGCGTAGACAGAGAAACCAATGGTTGGTTTCTCTGTCTACGGTCCACGGAGGGTATATTGTTTCATTAAGAAAAAAAAGGTACAATGCAAAACGTTAAACCTTCAAAACCAGCTGATTGTCGAATAATATTTAGCACAGTTTGATTTGTGTCAATTTGTGTAAAAATGTCGATTGACGATTGTCGATAATCGAATAATGAAGAGCAAATCAAAGGGAGGGTGCTCAGAGTAAGGATACCAAAGAGAACCAGTCGTGCAAAAATCTGTTCCAAGCCGCGAGTCTGGTATTAAATCAATATTTTACCAGACTATGTGGTCAGTTGCATGGCAACCGTAGGCCGACCGCGTGATGCCAGCGGTAGGTAAAAAGCTAACCGAATAACAACAGATACGTGCGTGAAAGCGATAGCTTTTCATAATTTAGGCATGTATTTACAATAATTTTAGGAATTTATGTATCCACATTGCGTTTTTCTATTTTATTTTAATTTTTTTAACTCAATAAAATGGACAACAGCGCTATGTTCGAATGAAAAACCATGAAGTCGATTATATTTTAAATATTTTTGCATAATATTATCCGAACTTAAATATTATTATTTTTACATAAATTAAGGTTTGGCATTAATTACCTAGTGAAATGAAAACATTTTAAACATTGAATTATATATTTGTTTATTTTATCTCAATTACGTACTGTGCATTATGATGTTATACTTTTTGTTTTTAATGCATAGTCCTCGTTAATTTTACATTTATGATAACATTTTAATATTTTTGTGACTTTCGACTATTTATTAAGAGTATAAAAGTAATCATATCACGTAACAATTTAGAATAATATCGTCAAAGGCCCTTTCTAGGTGCTAGAATCAGGCCCACGAACCTGTACTCACTATTAAACCCAGATTCTATCATGTAACTCACAAACATAAATACATTTTAATTTAAAAAAATTTTGATCCTTTTAAATCTTGTAATATATATTTATAAAAGTTAAAAAGTATGTGTGATTAATTTATTGAAAAAAAATATGTATTTAAATCACTAAATATTTTAGTGCATATAAGTCTACTCCAATGCTTCTATGTTCGCCCGCGTCGCTTAGTGTCAAATTTAACATTGAACTTCATAGGGTGAAAAATCGCTCAATCCAAATTAGGCTTTAAAACAATCATGTAAATAGAGTTTAAATTCAAATAATAGAAATTCAGTAGATGTCAAAGCGCGTAATTGTCAGTGATGGACACCTTTTTGTGAAGCTTGTTCAAGGATTGTGTGTCTGTAGAAGGAAGCGATTCAACGTCATTGGGTACTATTATATGCTCAGTGTCATTGGGAGGGTTATGTGTTCTGTGGGGAGGGTGCACAGAACAGAGAGGGTGTTGTTAATTTATGTTTGCAGGATTCTTTTGCAATTATTACTTTTTGCGAATAAAAACGTCATTATGTGCTGTGAACAGTGAGTAGTAAAAGTAAGTAAGTTCTCTGTTCTGTGAAGTAAGTGATAAGTACACTTCACAATGGAAGACAACGAAATTGACCTGCTCAGCGGAGGCCATAAAGTGGAAGAAGTTTCAGTGTTATTAAAAAAGTTTCTCGAAAATGTTTGTATTTTATTATAGAATACATTGAATACGTGTTCAAATAAGTGCATTTAAAGTATAATTATACAATAAATATTTCCAGAATGAAAGTTCGTTTATGTTCCCAACGCTTTCTGAAAACAATCGTCGTGTGATATTATGGACAGCTCTGTTCCAGCACCTTCAGAGGAAAGATTCTGAATCAGTACACGCTCTGTGTTTAGCAACTATTCGTGTGTTAAGGTAAGTTTACTAATTCTAATCATAACATTACACATATTATACCCCTAAGGTAGTTCCCATTCACATAGTAGGTACACCCCATTTTGCTAGTTATGTTTTAAGTATCATGTAAGATGAGCCTATTGCCATCAATCAGGCAAAAATCCAGACTGCAGGCTGCTATTGAGACATTTGTAATGGAAAATATCCAAATAACACTTGGTCTAACCTGAGAATCTTACCGCAAAACCTTATTCTTAGTAGTAGTTCTGGACTACTAGACCACAGGTTTATTATTGATAGACATTAGAGATTTAATGACTTGGCATGTGACTGTGTGAAATAGTCAGAAATGGCATTGTATGTCAAGGTTTTAAGATTATGTTTGAGAGGCTGCAACATCCGTGTTATTTAGTAAATCCCTCAATGAAGTTATTTTGTGTTAATCGTTAATACATGCTGTGGCATGCTGTCCTGTGTTTTGCCCAAAGGATAAGTTTCTGCATCCAACATGGCAATGCCCCAGCATTCTGGCCACATTTCATCCAACAACGGCTTAGCTGATTTTGATTTATACATGTAGATAGTTTTATAAATAGTTTTCAGATAAGTATGTATAGAGAATAGAGGTAGATAAGTTTTACTTTTAATTATATTAAGTTACTATAGCTGTGCCCCATGGTTTCACCCGCGTAGTCTTTGTTCTCTTCGGAATATCGAGATAAAAAGTACCCTATGTGTTATTCCAACGTCTAAACATATTACATAACAATTTTAGCCCAATTGATTCATTAGTTTTTGCCTGTAAGAGAAACAAACTTACATCCATCCATCCTGACAAACTTTTGCATATATTATAATATTCAATGTTACCAGCGAAATTACTGGGCATGATGAGTTTCAACAATTAATATCTCAAGGTGACAGGCGCAGAGCAGTGCCGCTGCAGAATTATGAAATTTAAAACACTGGGTGGCACTGTGTCTGATATGGGCAATCATGATGCTTACCATCAGGCACCTGATTTGCTCGTCTTGTCAGTCAATATCATAAAAAAAAAAATATTAGTAAGTAGATAGGATTTTACTATTTTTAACTAATTTGAAAAAATGAGTTGAAAAAAGATGTAGTTAATATTATATCTATTTTCAGCCGAGACAAAACAGATCTAGAAAGTTTGATGTGTGAGAAATGGATAATCATACTCATCGAGAGAGCTGGCCTTTACAACTTTGTTGAGCTTGATGAAGAATCCATGGTGTCAATAGAACTGCCTCCAAAAGACATAGCAGTGGAGGCCTTGAAATGTCTTTGTAACATAACATTTAATAGTGAAGTGGCGAGAGCATTATGTGCCCATACTGATATAGCACAAGGCCTTGTTGCTAGATTGAGAGTTTATAAAGACATTCCATTTAGAGATGATATCATGCTATATGATATGAAGCTTCTCTTCATACTAACTGCCCTGAGGCAAGATATCAAAGCTAAGATTAAAGATGAACTGCATGGCATGGATTACTTGACCAGTTGTTTGAATGAGATTGTAATTGAAACTTCTTCAGACACTGAGAATGCTTCGTGCAGTGGTGGAGGAGTGGAAGGGACTCACCATTGCTTTCTTCCTGTAAGAATACCTTTTTGACTTAAAACCCAATAAGAACATAACCTAAAAAATTTCCCAAATTAGTGGCAGAAGTGTGCCCAAAGCTTCAGTCCCACTATATTTATTATAATATTATATACCAGTCCCATGCCATACTACCCACTTCCCCAGTTATTTTTTAAGTCTCATGTAAACAGGGTTGTCCATTGCCATCAACCGGGCACAGTTCTAGAATAGGTTGTCATTGTGAAAATTTGTAAAAAAATCCAATAACACGACGTGACTTGAGAATGGAACTCAAGACCTCATGATCGGCAGTAATACTTGCAAATCACTTTGAAAAGAAGAAGAGTGTCTAGAAGAGATCGCTCTGAGTGATAAAGCCTCCAGTTTTTACTCCTTTCTATAAGTTTTTCTTCTTTGTTATTTTCTGTTATATTGTGGTACCAATAAAGAGTTTGCATTCTTTTTGCATAAACCTATAGAGTTATATGGGAATATGAGAACAATGTACTTGTATTGCAGAAGTATTCTTCTTAAAAGGATCTGATTAAAAGGTTTAAATCTTAAAAGGATACCTTACTCCTATGAAGCTAAGGCAGGTTTCTACATACATAATATGTAAGATTATGCCTTGTTTCCCCAGAGTTGGGCAGGGGTATACGGTATACGCAGCCCTTTAGTAGGTACACCCAAATTTCGCCAGTTATGTTTCCATTGCCGTCAACTGAGCGCAAATCCAGCGGTACGTCGGGCTTTCACTAATTTATACTATGTAGTAAGGTGTACTAAAACTCAAGGGGGTTCATCTACCCGTCAACGAAACAACTAGTAAAAGAAAGAATTGCAAAATTCGCAAAAAAATTTGACTTATACAAAATGGGTCACCTGATCGCCAAATTATACTATATTTTGTATCATGTATACATATTTTTTGTATTTCTAGGATGCAAAGCAAGCAATAGCATGTGATATTCTCAAAGCACAGTTCAACCTGATCATGCAATCGGGCACAGAGCCTGCCAACGAAACAGAAGAAGCTATGTACTTGAAGTTAATGCCAGTACTAACTGCATTACTGTATGCACATTGCTCTAATCAGGAGAAGCTGTTTGATCTGCATAGTAATATTGCTAATTTATTGACAAGGTATGTAATTTCAATTTGTCTTGTTGTAAGCACAGAATTAATAATAGTTGGTTGTAGGTTGTAGGTCCAAAACTTTTTGGGTTTTGTAAGTGTTACTTTCACCTAAATAATATTAGTATGGATTAAGTGGACAGAGAGTATCTTATTAAAATACTAGTTGTGCCCCGCGGTTTCATCCGCGTAGTCTACTTTCCCGTGGGTTTTTTTTATGACAGTGAGACAAACAAATCAGGTGCCTGCTGGTAAGCATCATGATTGCCCATTTCAGACACAGTGCCACCCAGTGTTTTAAAAATTAAAATTCTGCGCGGCACTGCACTGCGCCTGTCACCCTGAGATTAGTTGTTGAAACCGTAATATCACATAATATTGTATAAAATTATCAATTAAATCATATTATAGTACCCTATGTGTTATTACAGGGTCTAAACTATCTACATACCGAATTTCAGCCCAATTGGTTCAGTAGTCTGCCTCGGTGGCGTAGTGGGCGCATGCTCGACTGCCAATCAAGAGGTCCCGGGTTCGATCCCCAGGTCAGGCATAGTGTTAAATATTGGATTTTTCCATTAGGAATTATCTCAATAACTGCCTGGAGTCTGGAACTGTGCCCGGTAGATGGCAATAGGCTCGCCCCCTATTACATGGGACCAATAACATACTGGCGTAATGTGGGTGTATCTACTATGGGACTGAGTCCTGGGTACACCTCTGCCTACCCCTTCGGGAAAAAAGCGTGAATGTATGGTTCAGTAGTTTTGGCGTGAGAGAGTAACAAATATCCATCCATCCATAACTTTCGCATTTATAATATTAGTAGGAAGGATAGTAGGATGCGATAACTTACTAGTACATGTTATATACTGTGATCTAGGTCTGCTCTTTTAATTACAAACATCAGTCAGTAGTCTTGCTGTGAAAAAAGTATTCAAGAACTTTTTTCAGTTGTGAAATGTTCAGCATATTCTTACTCTGAAGCTTACTGGATTTCTAAGTGTTTTATTCATAACTAGCTGTGCCCCGCGGTTTCACTCGCGTAGTCTTCTTTCCCGTGGGGACATCGGGATAAAAAGTACCCTATGTGTTATTCCAGAGTAAACTATCTACATTCCACAACTTAATCGGTTCAGCGGTTATTGATTCCCTATACAAACTTCTACTTCCCCATTTCACCCCCATATAGGATGATTTCTGGGATAAAAACTATCCTATGTCCTTTCCCTTGACTCAAACTATCGCTGTACCAAATTTCTTCTAAATTGGTTCAGCTGTTTAAGCGTGAAGAGGTACTAGACAGACTGACACAGACTTTCACATTTATGATATTAGTATGAATGTGGATATGGCAGTAAGGCTGCCCATAAGACAGACATTTATTAAAAACAAACTAAATTTAATACCTATGTGCAAAGTTTGTAGTGGTAGGCCTCTTTAGCAGGGAGCCGCCTGGGGAAGTACCACATCTTTGCTAGTTATTCATCTGCCAAGCAGTAATGTGCAAACATTACTGTGTTCCGGTCTGAAGGGCAATTTTACCAGCGAAATTACTGGGCACGACGAGTTTCAACAACTAATAACTCAGGGTGACAGGCGCAGTGCAGTGCCGCGCAGAATTTTGAATTTGAAAACACTAGGTGGCACTGTGTCTGATATGGGAAATCATGATGCTTACCATCAGGCACCTGATTTATTGCTCGTCTTGTCGCACGCACTATCATAAAAAAAAAGTCTCACACAAGGTTTTTGGTTTTATCATTGCAGTGTGCCATCCATGTTCTATACCTATCTGACACCATTGTTGAATGAAGGCGAGTCTTCCTCATACATATATGACGGGAGAAATATGGACGCTCTACAGTCCTTAATACAACTGCTGCAGCATAGACTGTCTTCAACTACAGTGAGTTTCATTTATTTTAGTTATTATGTTTACTCATATATTGTCCCTTCTCTACAGTGTTCTGTTCAATCCATCTGCCCCGCGCTATCTTCGGGAACGTTTTGAATTTCCTCATGCGTCCCATTCTCGTTCACTGAGATCATCGGAGAATCTGACGTTGAGGTTTCCATTGCACGGCACTGATTTCTACGGTGGATCTTTCACTGTCGAAGCAGTTCGTCTGTGGAATGATCTTCCCGTCGAAGTTACATGTGCACCGTCACTGGCCTCTTTTAAGCTGCGTCTCATGGACCACTACCTTTCATTATAAGTAATTTGTTTCTAATATTAATTATTATTGTCTTACTGGTATTAAGTAACGCCTATATATAAAATTGTGTACCTATCTAATATTATATAGTATATAATATTATATTGTTATGTATGTATCTATAATCTTAGTATATTATGTATTGGTTATAGTATGTATTTATATATTATTATGTATATATTATTATTTTTATTTATTTATTTATTTATCATTTAAGTATTTGTTTTTGGAACCACCGTCCCGTCATGTTCTGTATATCCTTCCTCTGCATGGTTGTCTGGAAGAGATCGCTCTGAGCGATAAGGCCGCCTGTTACTCTTTCTAGTTTTTAAGTTTTGTTTTTGCCTTTTTTGTATAATTGTGGTACCAATAAAGTGTTATCATTCATCATTCATTCATTATATTATTAAGAGGATTTGTCATGATTACACAGGTAACATACAGGCTAAACTGCTAGACAATAGATATTTGTAATTCAGTGAGAAAGTTAGGTACACAGAGATAAGAATTTTCGCTTCCACAGGAAGAAAAACGTTAGTGAGAGAGGCGCGGGAGTCGCTGTAGTTTTTTATATGTACTTCAGATTTATTCGACTTGATGATGATTTATGAAAAAGTTAGTGGATAGTTAGTGGACTTATGCCCGGTTTCTGAAGATTCCAGCTAAAGTCGGATTAGTTATTGATCCATTAGAGTTATGTATAGGATAAACGACCGTTATGTGCTATTGCGTTTCTGGATACAACAACGTCCGTTCAATAACTATTGAACCAATATGCAGTTCTACAATCTGTCGCTAGATGGATCTGTTATAAAATACCACTTATAAATTGACGTTATTGGTTTGAGTCGTCATTATTATTTACTGATTAAATTAAATATTATGAATAGGGTCAGGGAAGCAACAGTGGTTCGGTATTTTTTCCGAGAAGGAAAAAACGATAAAAACGTCATAGGTTTAGCCTGGAATTTATACACATTGTTGTTATTACATTATATTTTAACATAGCATTTACGAATCTTCGTTATGTACTGCATAAAAAAAATTAGGAGCCTAAAACCAAAAGAAGGGAAATTAGTCACTGTGCACTACCGGGTGTATACACTGACTCACTACCGTGGTACGGAGTGACACTAATAGTACACAGTACAGGCGTAGTAATAACTAAAATAAACGACGATTTTTATAATATTTTTAATTAAAAAATAAAAGAGACAATCACAAGTTGTTTCTTTAACAAATTACTACGATGCTTAGAATTTAAGGCAAATTTATAAGATCTAAGACATCTCAGTGTCTGAATTAACAGTTTTAGTCTATTTCTCCTATATCAAGCTACAATAACTACTATTGAGATCAAAATTATTCGAAATCTTATAGCTGACTCATGAGTCACTGTGTACTTTTCAAAAATGAGCAACGGTGTACCACTTCGCCATTTTCAAAATATTTCGTCACAGCAAACGAAACCGAAATCAAAAAGGAGAAATCTCGAGACCAAGACAATTGACACAAGACATACTATACAACATAAGTATTAGTTATCACCAATTGTAACAAACAAATTTATGAAAACAATTGAAACTCACCTCAAAAAGTAAATTTGTGAGAGCAAAAACAAAAAAATTGTGATAACACCACCACGCCGCGCTCGTTCCCCGATCCGCTTGGTTAGAATGTGTAGGGTACCAAGCGCTAGAAATGAGTGATAGAGACAATTGTATATTCCCTTTAGTTTTGACAGAATCATAACTGAGCCACTGTAGTCGACTGAGTCACCGTTGCCTCCTTGACCCTACGTACATTTTTAAACTTATTTATGTGGGTTTTTTTTTATAAAATTATGTTAATATCAATAAAGTAAGCAAAATGAACGTCCCTACCACGTGTTAATTAAAAAATTCGTACCGAAAAGTTTTTATATATAAACGGTAATATCATCTACATAATCATAATAACCTACCTACTACTACTTGGAAAGTACCTGTAGCGTAAAATCGTAATGTGATAAAAATTTGTTATTGTTAACACAGACAATGTAAATTTGACGATTGACAGCCTCGCGTTGGCACAGATGGTAGTAACTCTGCTTTCTGTGCCGCAGGGCCCGGGTTCGATCCCCGGCCAGGTCAAACATTTATGTGCATGAACATGTCTGTTTGATCTGTGTCTGGGTGTTATAAGCTTATATAAGTATGTATATCAGTCATCTGGTTACCATAGTACAGGCTTCTAGCCTAGTATGGGACCAGATGACCGTGTAAAAAAAAAAAATTGCGTTGCACAGCAGGAGCTAAAGCAGGGCTAATGATATTACTATTAATGTAAATCATAATATTAATCTGATATTAAAACAAATCACAGTGTTCTTATCAAAGCGATATCTCATTTTAAATTCTTCATCCGTAAAAATTTCGAAAGGACATTCCTTCTGTGTCGTAATTTTCTAGGTATAGATACATTAATATCATATATTAATATCAGAAATAAACTCCAGCACTACCGAATCTGACACTGATGAGCTACTTGAATTCATTGTTGCCTACTTATCTTTCTCTGATAAATTGAATAAAAATAAACATTAGAATTTAACCTAAAAGTTGACACGTTCACAATGCGTTCACAGATGAAACGTAAAATTACTCGTCAAATATAGTTATTGAACCGATAAACGGCACAGACTGGTCAGTTAAGTTAACCTAAGTTTAAACGGACTTTATCGTACACTGCGTTCTTCAGAAACGCACTTTCGCAGGTTATCGAACATATAGCGCTATTGAATAGATAAACTACCCATAAAAGTTCTTCAGAAACCGGGCATTATTAGCGTTTATAAGTCGTCATACAATGGACGACTATAAGGATAATGACGCGGCAACCTTAACCAAATTTGCCTTTGAATAATGCAATGGATGATTACCACGACTTTGAAGCTCCTTTTGCTAGCCTAGTCCAGGCAGCATTCCTCAGTAGATAATAATAAGTGTGAAAGAGACAGCAGAAGTATTCTGCTTGGTAACAAAAGAGAAAAAAGAGAGAGACGTTTCAAAAGTACTCCCATGTCTTTATCTTTTACTAATATTCCTTATTAATTTCAGAACACAAGAAGCCAATACGAGAATCTGTCCCCAATCCTAACAGTTCTGAACAAATGTTCGCGCGGTTGTCGGTCGCAGCGCAAGTACCTCCGTCAAGTGGTACTACCTCCTTTACGCGACGTCTCCCGACCGCCTGAGAAAGGAACTACTCTGAGGAACCAACTGTGTAGACTTTTAACTACGCCTGTTACTTCTGTGAGGGATTTGGTTGCTGAGTTCTTGTTCATTCTATGCAAGGAGAAAGGTTAGATCTTATTTTGTATATCATCATCTCCCTGCTTCTCCGCAATAAGTGGGGTCGGCACAGTTTGTCTTTTTCCGCCTCCAGTCTATCATCCGTCATATGTGCACTAACTATTTATTATCTTTATTATTTATTATTCACACAGTTCATGCAGGTCTTTTTTAGAATGTCCCCTCTTCACACTCGTTACTCGAACTTTCGTTCCATCGCATAATATTATGTAGATGTACCTATATACTTAGGTACATATTCATAACGTTTCTATAACCATTGAATACTAAAGGGACAGAAGGGACACTCAAAATCATTTAAATAAATAGCGACTCTAGCTCCGACGCAATAAAGTACAATTCAGGTCGCACTGCGCCTAACTCAAATCGGGCGCCCCAGCTACTTGTAGTTTCATACCTCTAAGGAGTGCCCCAGGTCTGCTATAACCGACTCTGTAATCATGCAAAAAAAAAATCTGCTGTTTTGTAGAAGACTCCTTGACCTCGACCTAGAACAAAATATACAGCCAATGGTGTTGAGTTGGTATATAACCTCGTTGGGAACTGCTGATATTTTTTCATGAGTTTAAAAGGATGATAACTGATTTCCAGTGGGATCCCTGAATTAACTGAGTCATCTATACAACGTGTTACAAATAGGTGTAGTGATACTTCTACCCGTCAAACTGATTGAGTTAATTGGTAAATTTGTATGGGAAGCAGATTTCTTTTTGCGTATTTCACAATTTTTTCTTTGGAAAGTTGTTCATTTTGATGGGTAGATTCACCTACTTAAGTATATAAGTAGAAAGAAGATTTGTAGTAAAAACAAATCGGGGCTCATTGCTGAAGCCGTACAAACCTAATTAATTTACTTATTAGTGTGACCTAGTTCTGCATAATATGAGTCACATCTAATCTTGTTACATAGCCTTACATAAAATAGCATTTGAATTCAATCTGAGTTGGCGACCATCTTTGTTAATAACAAGCATGATGCAGAGAACCAAATTATTGGTCTAAGATAAGAGGACACCACTTTAATATATTTGTGTTAGCTATAACTTATGATCAATGCTGAACTTTGTAGAGTATGATTGACAGAAAACAGAAGACTTTAAAAATGATGTGGTCAAACCTCGGTCTTATATTGACTCTAAGATCTACAGTATTGGCGGTACATCAGCATAATTGTTCCGGCCGCGGAGGCATGACGATAGAAAGATTTGCTGAACAACGAAGACAGAATAGTATTCTAACATTCTGTCTTTTTCTATCGACCCTATCGATAACAACAACGTACAGCGACGTGGACGCGAACGTAAATTATATTATTATGATCGTACTAATCTATCACAACTGAAATTGAGCTTCGTTGCTAGACCTGTATGTGTACGACCATGGGTCGAACCAACGAAGTAATCGAACCTCATTGGGTCAAACGCCTTCTTTACAGGTCTTTTGACATTTTTACATAATATAATAGCTTTAACGAGGGAGTGACAATAAATTATTTTGATTTGACTTGATACCTTGTGCCCAGCTCGTTTACCTATTTCCATATAATATTTATTTCCAGTGGGTCGCATGGTAAAGTACACGGGTTTCGGCAACGCGGCTGGTCACCTCGCGCAGAAAGGCCTTCTAGGAGGTGGCCGCGGTGTGGACTACTCGTCCAGTAGCGATGATTCCGACACGGAGGAGTATCTGGAGGCCCAGCCCCGTATAGACCCCGTGGTCGGGTGTACTAGACCGCCCAGGCTTGACCCCTTCGAAGGAATGACCGAAGAACAGGTATGGTCACGTGGGGTAATTTAATTATGTAATTTGTAGTGGTAGGCCTCTTTTGCAGGGGGCCGCCTGGGGAAGTACCACACCTTTGCCAGTTATTCATCCGCCAAGCAGTAATCTGAAGGGCAATGTTACACTGGGTGGCACTGTGTCTGATATGGGCAATCATGATGCTTACCATCAGGCACCTGATTGGCTCGTTTTGTCACTCACGATCATAAACAAACAAAAAAAATCGTGTACGTGCTATGTGCCCTGCCTTCAACTTGCTAAGCCACTGGGCTATGTCGGTATGTAAAAAGTGAATCTCTCTAAACCCACAGAAGGAGTACGAAGCATTGAAGCTAGTGAATATGTTCGACAAGATGATATCAGAAGGCGTGGTCCGGCCGGCGCGGATCGGAGACGACGGCCGCCCGCAGCCTATAGACCATGTGCTTGAAATGAGGGAACATCCGCCCAATCGCCCGCAGTCCTAAACTATACCACAGAATACTAAAGTACTATAACGACAGAAGGGACACTCCTCAAAATCATTTAAATAAACAACCACTCTAGCTCCGACGCAATAAAGTGCAATTCAGTTTGCACAGCGCCTAACTAATTATCTTTATATTAATCTACAATCTCCCTCTCTTTCTATCGCGTATCTCTCTGTCTGTTCTCTCTGTCTAGCCCATAAAAATTGTACCGTCCGCCCCGGCTACTTGTAGCTTCATACGTCCAATGCGGAGTGTCTCAGGCCTTAACGTTGATCCAAACAGACCGGCTGTGGTTCTGGACTGCAATCGTTTTTCTCTATCTACTTTGGTCTGTCACATTAAGGCTGGGTTTTTTGATCACTGGTTAAATCGACCAATGGGTAATTTTTTTGACAAATAGTTTAAATTCGACAAAATTCGTTTTTTCATCTCTAGATAACTATTTTTTTCCACACGATTTAATCATTTAACTATAGTTAGTTTGACAAATGGTTAACTTAACCGTAACTAACGATCAAAAAACCGGACCTAAGTCACATTAATTTAGATTGTAGTTGGTATTTCAATATAGAGAACATATTTCTTTGTTTAAAACTATTATAAATGTCCATCAAATCTAAGTAGTCTAGTACCTTCTGACGTTCAAATCAAATCAAATTTGATTTGATGGACATTTGATGGAAATACTTGTTTTGCCAGAATTACATACATTATAATAAAGGACCTTAAATAACTAAAAGTCAGTTTTTCAGCCTGCAAGCAGGCGTGCAAAGATTTCTGTCATATTATTAATTATTCTTATGTATAGTCTTATATAAAGTCGTCTTATATAAAGATTGCATAAAATACATTTCGTTTAGTTAAATTTAGATATTTCTGTACACTATAATAACATTTATCTAATAGCCAATTCGTAAATTAAATTTAAACTTCCTTGAAAACTTTTATATCCTCGGGCTATTTATTGTAAATTGTAATGTGGCTCCGGTTTCTGTCCTACCGCACGCCATCGTTGCTCTGTCTAGACGCTCATTTCAACTACTACTAGGTAAAGTTAAACGTATGGTAAAACCATGGAATTATATATTATATCACAAGATACAATTCTGAATCACTATATTTAAATTCAAATCCTCGAACAACAAGGCAAAATAAAAACTGTGATACGGTTCTTAGATTTGATGGACTATACTATAGTATTTGATATTGTATTAGCAAGTAAAAAAATTACGCGTGTCCCGACCAAGAAGGTTTGAAGTAAAGGTGGAGAGTGCACTCCTAATACCTATTAGAGCCAAATACCTACATATTGCCATCTCAATCTCAGTGGTCGGAACTCTCTTTCTAATAGGGTAACACTACATTTTTGCCTATTAATCATAATGATAAGTAAACCATTAGTTAACTTAATTATTTGATCTGGATGTATCTGCTTTATGATGAAATACGAAATATCTTTCCTTGTCGTATTTCGCTATGAGTCTGTTGCCAAATACTCACGGTTTAACAAAAACAAGACTAGTAGTCGCATCTGGCCAATCATGGTTTGAAAAATATCAGACAGCTTTAGGAAAGGGGAGACCAAGGTAAAGAAAAATGTTACTTTCGAATTATTTAGAATTATTAGTTTTGATAACTCTTCTGGGGTCCAATAGATGGATTAACCAAACTTAACTTTTAACTCTTAACCAACTTTACAATAACAGAAATATAACATAGGAAGGTCTTTAAAGTCGTATGTAGGTAGACTGCATTATCAAGCAAAAAAAAGGTAAGGTTTATCAGGATTTCAAGGTTTATAATCGATTATTAAGTATAAATGATTCGTGCCATCTATGAGATGCGTCCACGCGAATCCCTGAGGGAATTATTTAAAGAAATAAACATACTGACCCTACCATCCTTATACATTTATGAGAACATCATGTATGTGCGTAAAAATTTACATAAATTAAAATTAAATAGTGACCTTCATAATTTTAATATAATAAATTGAAGCTCAATATAAACCTATTGGTTTATAAGTAATTTTATTTAGCTTAGCTTGATAACTTCCAATATGTTGAGGAGAAAAGGTTATACTTGATCATAAACAATAAATTTTAAACTATAAGTCTAGAAAGCAGACCAAATATTATTATTATTTTTTAAATATAGCCAGACTCTTACCGCAAACAAATTGCCAATCTTTCCAATTGGGTTTCGAAATTTTGTATGCATTTTTTTTATATCGTGTTTTATGAGGTCGTGATTTCATGGAATTGTACTTTTGACATGCGAAATTACATGAAAAAGCGAGTTTCATCTGCTTCCAAATCCTTAATTACTAGAGTATGATATTCACCTACTTCCTCTCTTCTCCAATTTATGTTGTGAACCCAGTATTTTCTTTTAGTATTTCTTCTCAATACCCTGAAGCGATTCATAGCCATCAAGAAGAGATCTTCTTCAAAATCACTTTCTGATTCGTACATTTTTATCTCAGGCTACGGAGTCCTTACTTGATCGAAAACCAGCGCGTAATGCGCAACACACGTGTAACACGCGCGTCGGTCGTGTGCACACCTAGCTAACACGTGTTACACGTCTCATACGTGTGCGTGTGCCAGATATAGTTCTAGCTTTATAGTTTATCATCAAACTCAGCATAATTTACAATTATTTACAAAAATGCAAATCATTTGCTCTGAAGGGTCATGTCATCGAGAAATTTCTCGCAGTGCTGAGCACAGTGCAGTGGGACGTTTGGTTTTGAAATTAAAAATTCGAGGTGTCATTGCAACTACTCGTAGAATGGGAAAGCGTGATGCTTTCCATCAGGCTCGCGTCTTGCACGTCTCTTCAGTGATCACACGTGACTAAATAGTACTGTTTTGTGGAGCTTTTGCCCTTTTCCACGATAATGTCTGAGTATATTCTGTGAATGAGTTTTAAGATAGTCAAGCATTCGAATTTTCAAAAATGTACTCGTTATTTGCTTGATTATCATTGTTTCATGCAGCTCAGAAACAGTAATTGAATCACGGGCTGGATGGTCAAACAGTTGCTGCATCCATGGCGCAAAATGTTGATGAGCAGGTTTTCATGTACATTATTTGTGCTACTGGCCAATGTTCACAGCTTGTCTGAACACTTTATCGGTGTGTTTCACGACTTTTTAAGCTGTAGCTGACGGGAAGAAAAGTTTTCCACGTTGTTAATAAATGTTGTAAAACTTTTTTCTTTGAAATTTATGAATAAAATAGGAGTGATCTTTTTGTATATTGTCGCTTTCCGGAGTTAGTAACATATTATGGCAATTGTTGCAACAAATATGTGGCACCATCTGTTTTACAATGAAACCGCTGATGTAGAAATGGATATTTTCCTGGTATGCGCTGATTTTGACCAAATCCAAGTTATGAAACTTTTCTTCTAGATTGTCTGAGGGGTTTGGTTCTATTGGAGGCTGTAGTAAGTTTTTCGGTCTCTTATTAAAATCAAAGATATGCAAAGAGTCAAAACCAGTATCTATATACAGTTGGCGTTGATCGAGGGCTGAATGGTGTTTCGAAATAACATTTTTCTCATTATGTATTGGAACTCAAGAGGCCTTGGGTTATATTGTGCCCGACCACAAGCTCTGACACATGAAGAAAATATTTCCAGGTTATCTGGGGAACATTTAAATATAAGCAAATATTTTAAAGGATCCTCTTCCATCGTGCACAAATCAATGAAAAGCTTATGTTTATCAAGAAACCCAGTGCGGAAGTTTTTCTTGTGTGGTCTAAAATATTTTTATTATTTATTCTTAAAGATTTTAAGTAGTTTTCAGATTCTTGAAATATTTGCTCCCAATAGCTTTTGTTTTTTAAAGATGATGGTGATTTATAACTTTTCCCAAAAGGTGATTTTGAATTCATGAATTCAAAAAGTCTATCCATGATATGTAAGAATTCTGTTGTTGCTTGGCTGTTAGCAAAGTCAGTAAAAAATCAATGGCATCTGCAACGGATGAGCGTAATACTTCCGCGGCAAGTTTTACATTCATTTTTTTATGTGTGAAATCTACGTGTGAGCCACTAAATTTATTTGCAAATTTTAGACTTTCTCATTTTGAACTTCATGCAATCTTTTTATGTACTTATAAGAAATTTCTCCAGTCTCTGATAGCATGGTGAAATCTGCAAGAACATTTCTGGCTAGTTTCAACATATGTGCTGGATCCAGTCCGTCCATATGGGTGTTGGAAGAAGGGTCGAAAGTCGTTTTTACTAAATGAGTAACCCAAACATTCCAACTCTTCAACATTGGATGCTGCACCATTGCAGGTAGTTTATTTGACAGTTATATTAATTTCGGTTAGCTGCAGTATAGCTGTTTTGATCAATTCTGACAATAGATCCCCGGACAATGAATTTTTGATAGCATAATATTATGCAATCGGACACTTGAAGCGTTTGGTGTATGAAACTATCTGGAAAACTACTGCTTCAGATGCTTATTTTTCGGGGTTGCTAACAGGTACCTAATCCAAATATATCCATATTTATCCATATTTAAATATATCTATATCAAAATTCCTTGACAAGTTTTTGGTCATAAACCAAATCTTACTTTAACGACATGTCATTAAAAATTAATGCAACATTTTTCAATTTTTTTTCTGTACTTGTTCTTTCAAAAATTGTAACACTTCGGTTATAAAACCAACATTGCAATTAAACAAAGACAATGATCTCCGAAGGGTTGCGACATGTGGCAAAGCAGTAAGACATACTTTACATAAATCACTAAAACGGTCCTGGATTATGTTTTCAATTTCACTGTGATTAGTGTATTTTTTACCACTGCGATAAATAATTTCATATTTTCAATGCATTTGACTTACTTTCTTTTTCAAAGCTTCATATTGTTTCTGTAAAGGTTCTTCTGTAGTTGTATTTTAAAATCAATATTTTTGGAAGAGAGTTTTCGACGTTGTCAATCTAAAAAAAATGGGAAAAATTTAATATCCAAATAAAAGAATTTGAAAAGAGCATTACACGGACGTAGAATAACGGACTAAGTCTACACAACACTTTTTTAATTTTTTTGTTTTTTATCCTATTATTATATTTTGACATCAAATTTTTAATAATTATTATAAATTTTCAAACGCCAATAGGCATAAGCATGTTGACACTAATTTATAACTTAACAAAACATTTGAATAATGTACTTACACATGTTTATTGAAATAAAAACTTTGAATCTTTGAATCTTTGACAAGAATATAAACTGCAAGTTTGGCCAAAGGAAAAATTGATGGTGTAACACATTAAATGCTGCATTCTACAATTTCGTAAAAAAATATAATGGATTATTATTTTTTTTGTAAGATCTCGACCAATTTAAAATTTTCTCCCAACTTAATAAACAAAAAAGATACTAGATTTTAATTACCAAAAGGTAGAGCAAACTTACCTGCTACTTTCAAAATTTTCTAGTGATTTCAAGCATTGCCTTTTCGAACTTTGTTCCCCAATTTCTTTAAAGGAACGTTTTACTGCTTTCACATCCTGCGAGGATGCAGATGAGGACGCACCAATGGATGTGGTAACACTGGTCATTATTTCTGCATCTGGAGCAGCGCTCAATCCAGCAGAACACGACGTACTGGGCAATATAACGAACCCAGATGTTATTTTACTCAATATTGTTGGATCCTCAAATTCTCTTCTCTGAAATCAAAATATTATATTTTAGCGAAATTTCTTGCCGAAATGAGACCTTGCGACACTTACGTCTTCGACATACTTGATTGATTTGACTCATATTCGAACTTGAAAATTCTATTGTGTCAACGAACCTTGCCTGCAATTTTTCATGGCTCAATGATACTAAAGTCATTGTGAGACAAATATATATATAAAAAAAAACCAAATAGGTATATTGCACTAATCTGTCTAGTAACTCTGGACCTCACTTCGCTCGGTCAATAAAAACTTTTTGGTAAAAATTGGCACAAAAACATCGAGCACAAATCACACGATGTTAAGTGATGGGTCAGTTAATTATGGAATATACCTATATATGTTTGCCTAGAAAAACCAATTCACTCTCGACCAAATCTATAATACTAATCCAACTTACTACTTTCTAGTAGGTAATCCAGAACAAAAAAAGGAAATAAACAACAAATAAAGGATGGAATAATTCGATATTAATTTTATGCATGTTTGATAATATAATGATCTCCTTACGAGGTTTTAATCAATATTTACCTACGAATTGACTAATTGATGATATACAAACTTGGTCAGTCTCGTTTTTTTTTTTGAAAAAATGAGACAGCCGTTGGCTTCAATCGTTTTCTTGATATATCATAATCTGATACCTTAAAGTGCAACAAGTTCTGGAACTTTCATAAAAATGGGATTTCAGTGATACAGTTGCTAACCACGAAGTTCTCCGAGATTTGTCTTTGGGAAATCTGAAAACAAAACACAATTTTACCATAGATATAATAATTTCACTAGACGATATGATAATAAAAAGGAGCCAATATAATTACAAACTATTAAGACTTTTCTTTTATGAATAGAAATTCAATTATAGTACCTAAAAACTTTGTAGATTGCTATTATAAAGATGCAAATCAGATAGTGCCTAAGTCAGTTAATTGTGTTTAAAGAATTGCGCTATTTGTGACATTTATTAGTGCTCAATAATACACACACTGACTGTACGACAGTCCATAACACTTAGTTGAGCATTGCATACACAATAGGTAAAATATCCTCAAAAAAATACTTTATGGTCACCCTACACTTACCTCATTTTTACGATTCAACAAAAATTTTTTTAATTCATAAAAAATGTGTAAGAACAATTTGATAGCATTATATATGTTAATTTATGCAGTAAAACACCCAATTCAAGATCAATACTATGAGGTCTCACAGTGCGCTCGAACACATAGTGCCGATAAATCCAATACGAAATTGCCTTCCATGACAAACGCAGTGAGAAATTCAGTACCTTACATAGGTATTGTTCTTGAATATGGGTGTAAATATCTACTACTTATATATATATTGTTTTGTAATAAAGTTCACAAAATCTTTAGGGCTTTTCGTAACATAGTAAAATAATAGTATTTAGCTAGATATTTAGATGTTTTAAACTTAGTAGATAAGTAATTTATGGGTAAAATTCTGCTTGGAGATTGGAGATTGACATTTTGTGATACTTGTGTGATTGCTGGGTACCTAACACAGACAATTGAACCTAAAATACCCCTCTTTAATGAATTTTAGTATGAAAAAACCGCCAATATGTGGTGGGGTGTGCAGTTAATTGTCTGTGGTAATGAATAACAAGAATTAGAAAACATAAATAAATGAAGTAGTCTATGAAGACAGTGCATTAGGAGTAATTTAGTATTTAGTAGATATATCGTAAAAGAATCTTAGATAGCTAGCTAAATATTGATTTATCAATATAATCTTCCAAGTTTTAAAGTTTTAAAAGTTAGTGCAATATGGTATTCATTAAAAATTTATAAAGCACTTCCTCTTGCTCAAAAAGTCATTGTTGCGTACCAGAACGGGGCTAAAATAGCCCTTCAACTCAAGGGGATAAAGTAAAATGTCTTCATAATTTTTGTCTATTACTTACCAACGAGATTACTTATATTTTTTTGGTGTTACACGGAGATTAGCCAAAATATTGGCATGAAATTCATAATTTTATTTTCACACAATCGTAGTGAAAACACATGGCGCTAAATCCCATTATAACTCGGTTTTTATTTACTTCCGTGTATACAATGGGTCTCTTTAGCCCTTTATGTAAAAATCTACTATTAAAAAAATAGAAATGAATGAGACCTTGCCTGAAATCTGTGTAGAAATAGTCTGAAGTGTCAGTTACGTGACCGTCGCGTGCTGTGCATTATATATATATATTACACAAGCTATTTGTCTCCGTTCAATTTCTATGTGAACGGCGTTGATACAGTAAAGTGGGCAAGGTGCATCGTTGCGTATTCGTCGCCTGGTCGGAAGTTCATATAAAGGTCCTTAAATATAATATAACGCTCCCTATACAACGTGAGTCAACCATTATGTCCAATTAATATTTTTCGTTTTTAATTACGCCTTTTAGTTGGATGATGAAAATATTATTTATTAAGTATTTAAAAATAAAATGTAATTCTGGCTCATACGTTCGTCGAAAAAAATGTGATGTTTAAATGAGATGTAAAGTTGATCAGTTTGACGGATAGATACACTCCTCAACGTTTTACCGATACCGATATAATGGGCAATAATCAGCTTTTTACTGCCTTTAGTTTATTAATTTTAAAGTATTAATGGAATTTTCGTATTCCAATAATATCTTAAAATAAATTAGGTAACAGATTAAAAAGGTAAAATATCAAATATCACGCATACATTTCTAACATCTACTATTGCCTTTATTTTTAGTGAGACTAAAGAATTTTAGGAATTTAATATTTATTTATTTAAAAACATATTAAATTAATTAAAATATTAAGAATAGTGGGTGGGTATAACTATGGTTTGTAAAATATAGTTTTATCCCTGACAGCTGAGGATATATTTCTTTAAATTAAGTTCTAAGAGGGTATTTGATTAATCATTTGAGTATTCAATTACCTGATATTACACTTTGACTACATAATTTTAGGAAATATAATAACTAAAAACCAGATTTTTTCAGCTATATTTAACAAACCATAGTGTATTGCATAATGTTTTAAACAATTCGTAACAATTCAATTACTTTGCATTGTAAAATCATTTAATATGTATGTACGTTAATACACTACTTTAACAATATTGTATAAAATATACATCTAGGGTTAGTTAGGGTAATGTGAGGAGGATAAGGCCAAATGTAATGGGCGACCATAGTTTCATTAATCCTCACGATTAGATTTCCATTGTCTTATGGAACTTCCGGAATAATATTATGGCCACTGACATTTACCTTCAAAATTACCCTACCTGACCCTTTAGTATGTATTAAAGTATAATAATATATAAGCGAGCAATAAAGAATTTTATATAAATACCTAAATTGCATTTTATGCTAAGTGTCCTTCCTACACCTACCTAGCTTTTATAATTTATTATAAATAGGTAGGTAAGTACACAACACTTTAATCCTTCAATGATATAAAGTAATAGGCATTAAATAGTACCTAAATATTACAAGACAGGCTCATCTAGAATCTAGGTTCATCAATAATTGACCTAAATGCTTAAACCCTGTTTAACTGCACTTGCGCTTTATACATTTCGAGTACCGCCTACAAACCTATATTATAATAAGTAATATATTTCTACCCCGTTGAGAGTTGAGTGTTGCAAGCCAGTAGCTATCTCACGCACAAAATAAAGAGACAGAAGGCCGTTTCTTTTATCGCTATACATATACGTTAGATTTGGCGCCTCTCGAATGCAGCTCAAAAATCAAGAAACATCAATATTGTAGGACGTATACTCGCGGCAATACGGTGCTTGACTTTTTCGAGATTTTCAACGAAAGTGGCTTGACAATGATAAGTAGTACAAAATAAGTATGACGGCGCCAGTATTGTCGCAGAAAATGAACTATTTTACAATTAGTTTATTAATATTTTTTATTTCAAAACTTTTTCCAAGCTCTATATGTAGGAGTCTGCTTTCTGTAGGTATCCTATTTATTAGTGTCTGTAGTATAAAATATAAATATAATACAATACCTCAGTCGGTCCCCGTAGGGCGGGCGGGAAAGCTGCGTGCGCCTTATCGCACCTTTTGTTATCGACGCGATAAAATAGAATAAGTAAAATGAAAACAGGTATGTAATGTTCATGCTTAAGTGATAAATTAAAAAAAAAATTATCAAGTGTTTATAACCACATAGAAGACGGCATTGAAGGATGTGTTTGAAATAATAGAGATCAGTCAATTGGGGATTATAAAATCGCCTTCCTTTGTTTTGCCACAAGTGCCTTTCAGAAATCCGGGATTAGGATACCGGAGAACTTTGGCGAAAGATCGCTGTAAACGGTTCTACCAGTAAAAAGTCCTTCTGTGTATTATTCTAGAGTTAAACTATCTACGCAAAAGCCCAATCGGTTCAGTACATTTGTTGGTGTGAAGTAGAAACATATACATTATAAGTACGAACATTAGCATTAGTTACCAACGTACCTATTTATATTCGTACAATACTTATCATAAGTATACTTTTTTAATGTCGAAAAAAAGTCGAATCTAACAAGTATTTACGTAATTATCTTCTTATTAAAATTATATCATCCCCGAATTGATAAGAAATAAAATTATAAAAAATAGAAGAAGAAAAATGGAATAGAAGGAGTTCATTTATCAATATGAAAGGGACAGCTGATTTTTTTTTGGCAATACATAATAGAGAAAGTTGTTCCTAATGACGCGTCAAAGGGGGTGCTAAATGCTAACTGCCAGTAGTTAGCTTATCAGTTAGTTACCCCAATATCATCAAGACGCATCATCTTTTTCCAGCCCCTGTGTTCATGCTAGCAAGCTGGTTATCCAGCGTGGTAGCGTTATCTACGACCACAGTGAGTCCAACTCCTACGGCAGCGCCTTGCGAGCGAGCACCGGCGCACGCACAGCCAGCCGACGGTCATTACAGGCTCGGTGTGGCTGGCGACCCTGATCTGTTTCTACCTGGGGAACTTTACACTGGTGACTATTGATTATTTGCGTATATTTAAGTCTACAAAAATATATTGCTCACATTTCTATAGGTATGACATATAGAATAAAGGAGTATAATGACTAGGTAGTAGACAAAGTATGCCTAGTAGACAAAGTGACCTACTATGTGAAGAATGATTACAGAAACAGGAATCTTTCACAGCTGAATCTCTTTTGTGGAAAAAATAAACCGCGGCGTATTTTGTGCCGCGGTCTTATAAAAGTTCCTACTTATTGTTACTTTCATTTACTAGATGATATTATGTAACTTTATTTCTAGTTAAGATTGAGTTTATTTGTTAGCTCGAAGGACCACATTATGATCCTTCGAGGTCTATCTTGAGTATTGCTTATCAGTAGGTACAATGTTAATGCTACATGTCAAAACCGACATGATTATTCTCTCTTGTTCTCATTTCGGAGTTATTTTTATTTTACCAGTTTCCCTTCAAGGCGTGGACAGTGGGCGCGGGCCGAATCCTTTCATAGGTTTTACAATATGGGTGGAAATGAGCAGAACCGCTATAAAGAGCAGCAAAGCGGATGAGGCTAAAACTACGAACTCCTCGAATCAAAGCCTGGGGACCTTCCAGGCTTACGACGCTCAAGCCAAGATACATGACGTTTGCACTCCAGCTGTCGGCAATGCTACTGGACATCCTAAAACTGACATACAGGTAGTATAGTTTATTGGTGTAACTTAGTTTAAAATGTAGGTGGTATATCTCAAGGTTCTTTATAGCGTCAACTCTCTCATATCTTTGATATAAGTAGGTACTATAAACTCTATGAAGTTTGTACTGCAGTTATATAGAATCTGATCTGTAGTTCTGAACTTTAGATCCTAACTGAAATATTATAAGTTAGGTATAAGTATTAGATAGATCCGTGTTGAACGAGAACGGTGGCGGTCTGAAGAGAATTGTAACCTGTCACATTCTCATACAAAGTTAATAGATGATGCCAAGTATTTTTAAAACACACCGCCCGCCTTGGTATGACTTCTGTATATGTACTAGACTTCTACTGACTAAGGCACACACATTCATGCTGGTATCTCGATGACATCGACATGCCTCTACGTAGCTAGCAAGCTGTTCCTTTAAACTTTTAAGAGAGCCCGCTGCAGACAACTTCTTGATAGCTAGCAAAAACTATCATCGATCTGCGATCTTGTTTCACTTTTTGGTTTTTGGAACATTTTGGTGTCCTAAAATAAAACTCCCATTTGACACCCGTGAGGACAACTGGGACGTATTCTAAATTAAAAACCCAGTGGTCACTGTGAGGAAATAATGTAAGATCCTAACCTATCAATGTGGGTGTACCTACTATGGAACTGGGTCCTGGGAACACAGACGTATACTCAGGACCTTTTCAGCGCTTCAGTAAATACCCACCTATATTTTGTTTATCTGGTTTATTAGGTGATCTGGACAGCCCCATCAATAACAGCTGGTGAGTGTATCCGGCTGTGTGCCCGCGCGGGGCCCACAGTAGGCGGCAGTTGGTCTACGCTCGCACGCAAGCTGTGCGCCGCGCCCGTCGCACCCGCTAGTGTCGCGCGACAACCGCCCATTGTCGAACCTTGCTGCGCTTGCGATGAGGCTAAGTATGAGGTTTGTATTATCTTACAATCCTCCACCTTTACGATTCGCATAGGTATAGCACACTTATCTGGTTTGAGGAAGGGCCAGGGATTACGTCGTCAGTCACCACATTCGCCCTCACGTGTTGTACAACTTTTGCCAAGTTTATGATAAACTATTGCCATACCTTCTTCAGGTGACGTTTGAAGGCATGTGGTCCCGGCACACGCACCCACGAGAGTTTCCTCCAGAGAGCGCACACGCACACTTCGGTGACGTTATCGGAGCCTCGCATACTGCACAATACAGGGTGTGGCAAGAAGGCAGGGTGGCCAGCGCAGGCTTGAGGAGGCTCGCTGATGACGGCGCTACTACTGCACTTGAAAAGGAACTTAAAGCAGAGGTAGGAGAATAAATAGATAGATAAACTCTTGATTGGTACAGCACAAACAAGAAACCCTTAAAAACTCTCCTTCTTTTCGCTAGCAATTATCCCAGCTATAGCCAAGGTCTGGTTTCCGGCTAGTTTTCCTTCACTTCGTTCGGTCTTGTGCATTCTCGTCAGCAAGATCATTGGCAAAAATGCTAATATGAATTAATAATAAGTAGTGTTACAGTTGGCGGTCTTATCACTTTGAGCGATGACTATGAAATAACCGACGGTCGTCAAAATATCGCGCTAAGGCGATTAAAATAAATTTTGGCATATATGACACATTGGTTGGTACTAAGAGTACTTGCTTTATATGGCCTGAGCTATACTGACGGACAGATAACGAGCTTAAATAGCTGGCAGCGTTTTCCATGAATTTCCAACTGTTTTAAGTTGCGAGCACGAAGCCGGAAGTATTAGACCTGGAAGTCATTTGGGTTAGTTTAGTACTTACCAACCCAAATGACCCATATCCTTTTTGACTGATTTGTAATGCTATTGCTGCTCTTATGTAATAAATAGGGCTTTGTTCTCAGAGCGACCACATCCGCACCATAATCAAAGCCCGCGGTATATCGTGGCAGCAGATCGCCAGCGCCGGCCATCCATCTACTTTCGCAGTGTTCCGGGTCGATGCTAAACATCACCTAGTATCACTAGCAGCTAAGCTAGCGCCTTCGCCCGATTGGATCGTGGGGGTATCTGCTTTGGAGCTATGTGCTCCTAATTGTTCCTGGACGAGGTCACTAACTTTGCCACTTTATCCATATGACGCGGGGACTGATAATGGACTGGGATATATGGTATGTTGAAGTTACAATTAAATGTTTGCATTTATAGATGAAGTTCTGAGTTGAGGATCGGTCAAGAACTAACAGACATCTCGTTTTTTGTCCAAGAGTGCTAAGCCCGTGGCCTGCATTTATAGTTTTTAAATCATCTTTTATAAATGTATCTCTACAAGGCCAATGATGAATCAAGCTAGCAGCTCAACGTTTTTGTAACCGTTTTATTCTATAAAGGTTCATATATCATTAAGTCTAATAACGTGTATTAGAAGGTTGTTGCTAGCTCTCTGCTAACCTTTTAAGATATCTCATATCTAGGACACATGGTACTGTCAGTGTAGCCCCAAAAATAGAGAGGACCGCCCCAGATGCTCCCTTTCTACGCCACTGTAGTCCATATACTGTTAATCTGGGATTCAACTATTGCACACAGCTGACGGACGTGACCACTAATCAATGCACATAGTTGGGACGCAGCTTTCGGCTAACAAAAACCTCCAGTGAGCAAGATATCAGGACATCCGCATGCTATACGTTACATCCGCGACTTACCCCCGATAGTTTCCACAGTTTGTAAAATTGTTACAACTGTGCAGTCCCGTCGAGCGCCAACCATCCCCCCAGCGGCGGTCCGCGCACTGCGTCCGGACTGGCCGAGAGATGTGCGCTCCCCCTTCTACAGCACACTAGGCGACATGCGGCCCACTGCTCGCCTGCGCCTCGTCAGGCTCAGGCTATATGAGAAGAGCTGTGACACTGGTAACGTAGCTTTTGTTAGTTGTTTGTTTTGTTGTTTTGTTTAGTTTAGGAACGAATCGCATAAGGAATATGTCTCACCGCCACAGGATAGTGGGTGAAAGGTCAGCGATGAAGTATTTATGTGTATCTTACTCGCTTACTCGCAGGATCTCTTTCTTGACTGATAAAGCGACGATTGGAGTGAGATGAAGATTAGTGAAGAATACAATAATGAATACAAATAGACCGCTTTATCTTGCATCTTGCAACTGAACTTTAAAGAAGCTCCACCAAATGAGATGAAATGCACACCAACACATTTAGTTTAGATGACAATGCATGGTTACCTAAGTGACGTCATCCTAAATCCCCCAATGATATGAAAGGATGAGATGAAAGGGTTTACTGAGAAGAATCCGAAAAAGTTAGTTTTTTAAAGTTACTATTTATTCACATAGAAAATGGAGCAGACCCACCTCCAATAACTTCAGGCACGGAAGGGTCATGTGCGACCCATAACTGGAGTGCGTGGGGTCCGTGCAGCGTGACGTGTGGGATCGGTTATAGGACCCGACAGCGGGACTACGTGTACCCCGCGAGGGTGGCCACTGATACCTGTCGGGCTGAGCTCTCGCAGAGGGAAATGTGCCGAGGATTTAGGAGAGATTGCAGGTAACTATGAAGTATTACTTGATGCCTAGCCTACTTCGTGAATTTACTTAAGCAAATTTAGTTAGATACTTACTCGAAGAGAGATTGCCTTGTAGTGTAGTGGTTGTCAGCTCGACTGCCGATCATGAGGTCCCGGGTTCGATCTCCAGGTCAGGCAAAGTGTTATGGGATTTTTCCACTAGGAATTATTAGATATAGATTACAGCATGGAGTATGGAAGTGTACGGTATAGGGTAATAGGGTCGCCCCCTAATTACAAGGGTCATGGGACCTATAACGTATTGGCGAAATATGAGTGTACCTACTATAGGCCTATGGGACTGAGTCCTGGGTACATCTCTACTTACCCTTTCGGAAAAAGGCGTGATGGTATGTGATGTTAACTCAGATATTTTTTGTCAAGTTTGTTTGTTGTCGAGTTGCTCTGTAGTTAATCGTGGTGTCAGTCTTTAGGTCGTCCAAAGACCTGTGACATGACCTAACGAGAATCGTCTATATCGACAGCCGGGACAAACGCGACAGGTGCCTTCCGAAGCACGGTAGCATCACAGAATACTAAAGGGTAGCTTCAAGATGTAATTCCACAGAATACTAAAGGGAATGGTTATGCTACATGTAATGAGATTCAAACCAGGGGCTCCGAATCTAAAGCCGGACTTATTCAAATTGATCCACAGACGCTCTTTGGACCGTCTTTTACAGAGTTCTCTAAATATTAAGTTGGCACTCAGTGCCGTATTAGTCCATAAGCTAATTAAGCAATTGCTTAGAACATCACGTCTTTGGGGCCTACAGGCGTGGGCCTATAGGCCCCCCTATTCCTAAAATATGATAGGTACCTAGCGGTCCTTATAAAAAATGCTTATTGCTTTATTATTGCTTAGGGCATCATGGCACTACCGGTGTACTAGTGATCAAATAATCAAATTCAACATGCTTGTGGATTTTGGAATTCAAAATTTGGCCAAATTCATTTCTTGTGTCCCAAAATCTTGATATTTCTGTGTTTAGAGCACCATCAGAATACGAGCCGGACCCGTCATCGTCATCAGGTCCGTGCGCCCTGTCGCCCTGGTCGGAATGGTCTCCGTGCTCGGGCTGCGGCATACGAGCACGGACGCGGCATTACGTGCAGGATCGAGCACGGAAACGATGCCTCGTGGGGTATGGAGCACGGACCGTGCTCGACCAGGCCATGCCGTGCGCTGCTGGACCTTGCTACAAGTAAGGTTTAGATTTTAATTCACATTCCATGATTGTTTGTATTTTTTGGGTATAATCTTGCAACTGAATATTAAAGCAGTTTTCCTGACTATACAACATGTTACAAATGGATGTACGTAGTAATACTTAAGGGGGTGCATTTACCTGTCAACCTGAACAACTTGCAATAGAAAGAATTGTGAAATTCACAAAATGAAATTTTGGCATCCCATACAAAATACATCAGCTGATTTGTAGATTTGTTTCAGAGTGGTTATTGTTTATGAGAAATCGACATTTTTTTTTGCGATTTTCGCACATTCTTCTTTTGAAAGTTATTCAGTTTAAAGGATGTAAAGTCCATCCCTTTACATCCTTTTTTAACACCTTGTAGATGACAATGCTTTGTTAAATAGGTTAGCAGTGACGTCATTCTATATCCAAAATCGTGTCTGGAATCTCGGCACCTTAGAGGTTAAATAGCTTAATGTTCTATTTGTTATTTACCAGGCCTCCGCCTCGTTTCATCAACGCTACCAACTTCGACTGGTTCTTTGTGGTATGTATACTGTAACCAACATAGTTGGGGTATTCAATAAATCGTTAACTGAGAGCTTTATTGGCGTGTTTGTGCATTGCGTAAATCAATATGGTATTTACCGTTTCGACTATCTATGAAACCGGAGCTTCGTAACCAGTTACGAATTAAACATAATTCGTCCTCGTACGATACCTGTTACAACTTACCATAGAAACAATTATATTACGGAGTCTCAACCTAAAACGATTTATTTGTCTAGCCTTTGCTTTTACTCGTGTAAAGCCGCGGCTGGTCTTTAGTAATATTTTTACTCCTCTTGCTCAAAAAGTCCGTCCTTGTTGCGTATCACAGCGGAGCGTTCTTTGTGTTCTGTGAGCGGGGCTAAAATAACTTTTGAACCTCTAGTAACTCTAGGGGATAAAGTAAATTTCTTTAAAAAAAAAAAACTTTTGCCATCGAGTTAATTTTTTTGGTTTCCACGTATAGGATATTAGCCAAAATAGTTTGATAAAATTAATAATTTTATTTTTTCATAATCGTAGTGAAAAGTAGAGTGTATGTAACACACGGCACTAAAATCCATTATAAACTCAGGAGTCTACTATTTCATCAGATTTTTTATAATCGGTTCCATAGGATGTCCCCACAAGTGAAGATTGTCGTGTATCATCATGGGGCGGGTGGGGGCCGTGCTCAGCTAGTTGCGGCCGCGGCAAGAGATTACGGACTCGACTGTACTTGCCCAGAGACACCAGGCTACAACAACATATCACTAAGAAACTACTGGCTCAGTGGAACACACACTTCGCTCAGCTGCAGATGATGGTAGGTACATTTTGTGACTCGATTTTAGAATTTTTAATGGTGTCTCTTATCGATTGGTCTGTCGGTTAAGCATCAGAATTTCGTCCATAAAACTAAAGAAGCTTCAGCATTTCTGTGATCATCGACACAATTATAAAACAAAATAACAATAATATTTAGGAGGCAGTGGTAAGGTCATGTTGGTGGCATTATAGGAATCTTTACTACTTGAAATTCGACATTTTATATAGTTTGGAGGTTGACCACATAGGTTATAATGGTTTGACTCAAGCAGTGTAATTGGGGAACCAAAAAAAACCCAACGAAAATTATACCCATATATAAATTACAAATTGTCTTATCGGTTTAGGGCTCGCAAGATGGACATGAGGTCCTTCATTCGGTTCCCAGATCGGACAAGTGTTATTGGATTTTCTATTAGGAATTTATTTATCAGCCCGGATTCGTGACGACAATAGGCACGCCCCCTATTAGGTACACGGGACTTAAAACATACATACATATAACGCCTTGTTCCCGATGGGGTAGGTAGAGACTATTTACCCTCTACTTGCTACGATTCTGACTTCTAAATTACGCTTCTTTCACTTTCATGACATTCTTCATACATGCTCATCGGTTGTAGGTAGTTTTAACCTGGCCTTTCATTAGAAAGAAGTGAAGCGGTAAGTCATGTCAATGAGCGTAGTATGATAGGGTGACCTCATGACTGAGGGACGTGGTAATGGGGAGTCAAGACCCTATTGCTACCATCTCCCCCCAGATATTCCTGTCCTGCGCCATCTGTATATGGATGCTTGTAGGGTGACCCCCCTAGCGTCCTGCTACGGGGGACCTATAGGACTGGGTAAATGGGACTTGCCTAACCCTTCGAGAAAACGAGGCGAGATGTTATTTTATGAATAGCAAAACATGTGTCCCAGGATCCCGGAGTGGTGAATATAACAGCGGAGCCTGAAATAGAGAAGCTATCGCAGGAGTACATGGACAAATGTCAGTTTACGCTCACGATGCAAGAGGCGCTGTGTGACGGCGACGATGGAACTTGTGAGGATGCTGCTGTAGACGAAGGTAAGGGATTAAGGAGCACGCGGAAATTATACGAATTGAGATTCTAGACAAAAGATTCCAATGTTAAGAAATCGACTCAAAAGCATCAAAGAGGATATTCCGGGTCTATCTTTTTTCTTTATAATGGTATACCTATGGAGGCAGACGGTGTGCTTTATGGTGAGCGGTTACCGTCGCCTATGGATACCGTCCACATCAGGGGTATTGCCAGTATGTGGCTGACCCATCAAGACTCTATTCACTCTCCTTTTGAAAAGCCCCGTGTTGTAGCTCAACGAGAGACCGCAGCAGGGAGATCATTCCACAGTTTGCACGAATGCGACAAAAAAGAACGAGAAAATTGCGACGTGAGTCTGTGTGCGACGTCCACTCTACCCTAAGTGTATCCCTAAAAGATCCTTTAAGATTAAAGATATTTTGATCTTGTTATTTCAATATTACGTTTTGGCTCTACCTTATCCAAGGAGTTACAATAAACAATACTGGAGAAGATGTATCTAACCGACTATTTATTTATATAGACTAGCAAAATAATTCTTCTTTTCGAGTTAAAATGGTTATAGTGTTATTAACTTATCCAGTTTTGATCCAGTATTTTACCAAATCTACGGCTTAATGGATCAGCTAATCAGTAAATTTGTATGGGAAGGCGACATGTTTTTTCGCGGATTTTATCAAAAAATAATTCTCACTACTCCGATGATATGTTTTTTTTAAATTTAGGTAATCCAAAAAATACTAGTACATAATACACATTTATGTTGCACCGGTTGTACCAATAAACCTTATAATTTGGGCTGGTAGACCTACACATATTCAACTCGCTTAGTCTTAAAATAAAACTAAATGCCAAATAAGAGCAAACACGCACAACTCAATAAATCATGTGTATAATATTCATTCATTATATATTTCATTGCGTCAACACTCAACACCTTAAGTAAAGTGTTGCTAGCAACCAATATAATTATAAATGCAAGCCTACCGTCATCATTTGGATGCCTTTATTCCAGACGCATGTAAGCTGCCCCTATCAATCGGCCATTGCCGCGGCTACCAAGAGCGTTGGTTCTTCGACCACACGCGGAAAACTTGCGAGCCGTTCGGTTTCAGCGGATGCGGTGGAAACGCTAACAACTTCCGCAACGAAACTCTCTGCATACTGAACTGCCTAACAAGTAACGCTACTAAGAAGCCTGTTTCGACTACTGTTGAACCTGGTAAGCTAATCTGACCAAGGGGCCGAACATTTTACGGCCGTACCACGAACTTGGTTCGCCAACATGCCATGTTCGATCGTCTGGCGCTCTGTCCGGTGAACATTGATATTATTATTATTACTTGGTACAGTGGTACGGTCGCTTGCACATCAAAGCGGTTCTACGGTGTGGCGTGAACACTGTAACGAACGGTACGGGTCACAGATTAAGTAGAATAGTGGTATGGTCGTACCATGTTCGATCGTTTATTCGTACTGTAAGTTGCCAGGGGTTAGAACGAGACAGCAGATATGCAATGTTCGGGTGCGAAAGAGAATAAAACGGGGAAGACAATAATTTATCTGCGTGTCACGCTAGACTTGCTGAGCTATAGTCAGCTCCAGTTGGAGAGAGAAATACGGCCATTGACTATAGAGGGGTAGAGTGAGAGGCTCGTCAAGCTCTCTCTAGCTTCTCCGTATTAAATGAATTGGTCGTTTTTTCTCTGCATTTCGAACAGAGGGTCTTTTTTTGAGTTGGTTGGTTTAAAGACTAGGTATCCATTATGACGACAGTTGGGATAAACTCTTGGTATACCTAGGCTTTACGTGCCTTCTTCACGGCTGCTTTTTAGCTGTCAATGTTTATTTAATATCAGACTATTTTAATAGTTGTAAATCTGAGCTATGAAAAGTACAGCTCTCATGGAAACGAATACTAATAGTCTTAAAATGATTTTTTTTAGTTCAGACTGAAACGCTAACCACAAAGAAATGGAAACCGACGCCTTCTTCGAAAGATAACGAAGTTATGGTCAACGATGCTCCTGAAACAGAAGGTGGGCACTTTAATAGCTCTCTATTTTGTGGTATACCTAAGTTACATACTATACGAGTGTATTTGTACGAATACAAATTGTATATGTCGCAGGATTAATGCGAAAAGAAAAATTGCGAAAATCCGGACAATTGGAAAATTAGAAAGAGTTTCTCGGTCCTATGCATTGATATAGAGAAAAGGGGAGATAGAGTACGTTCTCCCAGCGCTTACTCAACAACTGGCACGTGCAATTTGCTGTGTGAAGTTTGCACAATGACATATAATGAACAACGAAGATTTTCGTACTTAAGACTGAAGTGCGATCGAGACAACAATATTATTCGCTCTTACGACCTTACTTTACTTACGTACGTGGACCTAATGGGCCCTAATTTGAGCTTAGGTATGTCAATGGTCTTATTGGTCTTAAGACATCCTACTAAAAATTATAAATGCGAAAGTTTGTGAGGATGGATGGATGTTTGTTACTCTTTCACACCATCCCTATATTCCCACGGGAACGATGTCAACGCGGGTGGAACCGCGGGGCACAGGTAGTTATTTGTAAAATACTGTGATCTAAGAAACGGCTCGTCCGATTAGGATGAAATTTTGTATTTTGAAATAGAATTTTCAAACGTGTTTTTGTTTTCCCAGATGTCGATTGTGAGAATGGACCGTGGTTGGGCTGGAGCGAATGTTTCGGCGACTGCGAATATGCAGTCAAATTAAACTATCGGAAAGTAAAGGTACATTTATTATCAATATTAATTTCCTGTAGGTTTATTGTGCTTTACCTACAACTAAGCCCCATTAACTAAATATCCCACCCAATACCAACTTCAAAGGTCTGAAGGACTTTGCAATAGAAAAACTTGGACTTGGAATTTTTAACGGATGGTAATAATACTAATTTGAATTTATACCTACTTTAGCAGAACGGGTTACCCCAATTACACTGCTCGAGTCAATTCATATGGGTTATGTGGTCGAAGGTAATATGAGTTTCAGGTCGCCAAGATTCCTACAAGGCCTCCGACATGACCTAACGACTGCCCTTTACATATCTTATAGGAAACAGCCGGGACATACGGTTTAACGTTCCAACCGAAACACGATATAGGTTATATTTGGATTAATTTTATAAATGAAATCCCATGTGACTTTTTTTACAAGGTAAGTTTTTTTTATGATAGTGAATAACAAGACGAGCAAATCAGGTGCCTGATGGTAAGCATCATGATTGCCCATATCAGACACAGCTCCACCCAGTGTTTAAAAATTTAAAATTGACTGCGTGAACGACACCAATAATATACGTACTTGGCAACCATATCGATGAAAGGAAATTAACAAAAGAGATTTATAAGGCTATAGTGTGAATATAGTGTCTATAGTGTGAATGGTCAAGTCGGTAGGGGTCGACCTAGGCACAGAATAAATTTAATAATAGTTCTAACGTAACCCCGGCGTACTTTCCATGAACAAATTGACTTTGTTCTTAGGAAAGGCCAAGTTAAAATTAGAACAGATAATAATACTGCGTATAGAAAATGTAGAATGTTACCTGTCATCCGCCCACCAATCGTGCCTTCCTCACCCCGCGAGCAAGATTGAGCTCTCGACGAGCCCCGCTTCTATGGGAAATCACCTCACGCACGCTCTTGCACGTGTGCTAAACTCCATGTGTGCAGTGTTTTGTAGTAGGTAGTTATAGCGCGGCTTTTGTATGGGATTGAGTCGAGTGTCCGGGGTGTGATTGAAGTGAACGAAGCGAAAGCTGTATGTCAGGATCGTAGCAAGTGGAGGGAAATAGTCTCTGCCTATATCCCACCGGGAACAAGGCATGTTATGTATCGGTTTACTTCCGAGAACTGATAAAGTTTTGCGCGAGCTATCAATGCAAATGATAATGAATTGGTAAAATATTGTTAATATTCATTTTGTTAAATATTGTTAATATTTAGCGTGGGTCGGTCGGGTCGGGCAGAGCATGTCGGCGCGTGGTGAAGAGCCGCTCGTGTAAACCAGCACACTGCCGTTACATGCTCACACCCACACCCACAATAACACCCCCACCCTCACAACACCCATCACACACCCGACACAACTCTATCGACACTGACTTGTGGAACTACGACGAATAGAATTCTCTATTAATTCTAAAAAAATTATCTCTTAATTCTTAATTCTAACGCTTTACTATGCCGATGACCGGTACGTTATAGTAGCAAAAAGATATTCTTTGTATAGAAATGTATGAGACCTTGACAACTAGACCGTTTCGTAACCGTCGCGCGTTAGCTCTCCGTTAACAATATCTATGAGAAAGATGTTGATACGTTACAGTTGGTACAGTGGGCAAGGTACATCGTATGGTGTCTGTCGCAAACGTTCATATAACGGTTCTATAACGTACCGGTGTAATGGGCAAACAGGTTTAAGGTATGATTCGGTAGCCGACTGCAATAGCCACTACAAACACGCGAAACGACTGGGTTCTATAAAATGGTCATTTCGTAGTTGGAAGCATTGCACTGCTTGTCAATTTCTAAAGGACGTCACTCTGCTTGCTATTTGCAGTCGACTGCCAGAAAATAACTTTTTATTTTATCGACTTTTTTGTAAAGTAAGTCAAGTATAACAACAGTAATCTATAAGATAAGTAATATATCTTTCTGTCTTTAACCGTTCTTATCGTCATTTTTGTAAGTATCATAATCCATAATATAATATCCTAAAATTAAAAATGTTAGAATTTCTACTAAATTTAGAAGATATCTGTTTAGTTGTACGTTGAGCAAACTCTTTGTGATATGATATTATCATGTACTATTTAAGTTATAATTATAATATTATGATATAACGTAGTAAGTTAAGTAGATTGTTGGATTGAGGGGCATGTTCCCACATAAATTAGATTATGAATTTTAATGAAATATGGCTTTTATTTCAAACCATCTAAAGCTTAAGAGGCCGTACACGAAATATAGACGATTTTCGACAAGCTTTCGCAAATATACGGGAGCGCACGGTCGCTATGCCTATTTTTACACTCGTGATTTAAATAAAAGGCTTTTTAAGAGATTTAATTGCCAAATTTTTTAATTGAAATTTCATTAGAATATATTAGAATTTCATTTACTAATAAAAAAGTACTTAGCTCATTTCATTAGATCATAATCGAAGTGATCTTTCATGCTATGCAACTTATGAAAATACAGTATATTTTAACTGTAAAATCACATAATTAGCAATATTTCGTATACGGCTTTTGCTCTGTGTTGCATAATATTATTTCAACATAAGTATTTAAAGTCGGTAATAGTGTTACTAGGTATGGTATATATTGATATAATTATATTATAATATCGAATAGTAGTATTTCAGCAGCTGAATAAATATTGGTAATTACAAATAGACAGTTAATTATGTCACTCCGCGAGCCAAGGTCCAAAAAAAACCGATTATGATTTAACTTATTTATTAAAATTACAATTAAATGGCTTATAATTAGGCGAGAGTCAAGCTCGACAGAAGGAGATTAACTGAACTAAAAGACTTAAAATTATGCTTAAACTAATTCCCTCGGTGCCTGGTTCTCACGCTGGCGCAGGTGGTCATGTTGCGTGGTCAGCGGAATGTACTGTCCACCTGCGATGTGTCATTATTGGTATTCGGGTGTTCTGCGTACTTAACACCTCCCTCCTGAAGAACAGCGACTATTGTCGAGCTAGGGTCGAAAATATCGCTGACAGGCCAGGCTGTGTGGGCTCTCCAGGATCTCTGTGTTCCAATTCTATGCCGGTGCTTGCTGCTGTTATGTGTAGTCGTTTTCGCTTCTGCAGGTAGCGTCGAGTCGCCAGCCAGATACCCAGTACAGTTGCACCGAACATCAGTAGGTACAACGGGGTTATGGTATAGAGCAGGCTTCTCTTTCCATTGTCGTTGATGGTGATTGGTGCTGCTAATAACATCTCGGTGTCTGCGTTATGTAGGTGGTGTAGGTCTATAGAGTTTAATTTCAAAATTTTCTGTTCCGTCGAGTTTTCCAATAGATAGTTGGTGGGTATGTTGGTGATCTTCAGCGCTTGTCCCTTGATGCGGTCTTCATTATTCAGAATAGTGAATTCGGTAGTAGCTAGTAGACAACCTTTAGGTAGAGTTGCTAGATAACTTCCTTTGATGATGTTAATTTGATCTTGAGTGCAAGATACGCGTACTTTGGTCGGTGTCGGGAAGCTGACTACGTAGTGGCGATCGTCAAGTTGCTCTACGGCTCCTGTTCGCAGAGTGACGGATGTGAAGTGGCAGGACTCGTCGATCTTCTGCGTGGTGACCAGACGATGGATACAGTCGGCCTGGTTTCCGTAGTGGTGGTTCAGCTTGTCCTCGCAGAGGTATCCAAGGCTAGACTTCGGGCATTCAGCCTCTATGTACATAAAATCTTTGTCGTGAATTGCTAGGAAAGGATAAGGAGGGATGAGAATTTTGTTATCCTCGTTTGGGACTACGGATAGCTTGAATAGATCGTAGGTAGGGGAATAGACAACCGGGAACTTGAACACTAGAACTAAGCTTCTATCGCTATAGTAGTAACCTACTTTAATTATATCGAAATATTCTCTAAAACTTACTTTAGGTATTTTATCTCTGCTATAGAGACTAACTAACCTATTAATCATATCTCTAAACGAATCCCTATTATACATAAGATGATAGGAACTCCTCGCTCTAATAAAACCTAAAACGTTCTGTAACCTAAGTAACTCGTCCGATAAATCTTCCACATTGTCTGCTAAAATAATTAAGAATTGCCCCAAGTAAGCATATTGTGTCATATCCCTTTCGCGCCTGACTTCACTTTCCGTTAAATTGTTGATAGCATTTTCAATTACATTTTGATTCTGAACTAAGCTATTTAAAATATCTGAATTCTGCAATACCCAATTTTTCCCAAGGCTAATATGATTATTCATTTCTGTGACCATTTTATTTTGGTTTTCTTTCAAAATTTTAATCGCGTTATCATATTTGATCGCATCGGTGTAATCTAGATTCCCAGAAATACTTTTAATGATAGAACCTAAGCCGTCGATGAGACCTCACTTCACACGCATAGGCTCAAGGGTCTGTAGTTGATCTGATAATTTTCCAATTTTATTACGCAAGTGTTCTATGTGCGGTTTATAAAACGATAAGGTCTTATTGCGAAATTCAGAATAAAATGAAGTTAATTGAGATTTTAGAAGATTAATACTATCGCGCAAATTGTTCAAGTCGATGGGCTGGAGGAACGAGTGATAGTGCGAAACTATCCTAGTTGGCCCAATGTTAAAGGGTAAGATACCAGGTCCTTTATCCAGGCTATTCAGAGTCGGATCTTCTGCTTGTACTAGGCCCAGGAACAGGAGGAGAATCCTGTAACAAGCGTGCGCTATTAGGGACTCTCTTTATCCTAGGCTTGGCTACTGGACCGCGTTTCCGTTTTGTATATATGTGAATTGGCAGATTGGCCAATACATTGTCATGGGTATATCTCGCAGCTAACTTTTGACGACTTGCATTCGGATTACGAATGAACACCTGCTGATCGGGTAGGTACTGAATCTCACGCTCACGGTCCTTATTCGCGTTCTCGGTAATTTGGGTTCGTCGATGCAAAGATGACTCATTTATTATGTCGAAAACCTTCTTCATTCTCTCACGGTGGTCTACCATATATTGTTGCAACACATTTACGGATAGATTTATATCTATGGGGTCACGGGGATCTAAATGTCCTGTAATAATGTCTAGTGGTCTGCATTTGGTAAAACTATGGATAGAACTATTGTAGGCTAGTACAGCATAGGCTGTCAAGTTTGATACTGGGTCACCTCTATGCTCTAGTTTTAATATGCGTAGATGTTCTAGCAAAGTAGAGTGAAAACGCTCCACTATGCCGTTTTCATTGGGTGCATATGCCAAAATTTTGTGATGATTTATTTTATGTAATCTGACAAATTCTAGGAATATCTGGTTCGTAAATTCGGGTCCTCTATCAGTAACAACAGTCATAGGCAAGCCATGATGAGTACTGAACATAAGGAGAGCCTGAACTACGCTAATAGCCGTAGCATCTCTCAATGGGTATGCCTGCGCATATTTTGAGAATGCATCTACGATGGTAAGGTACTTTTGAGTTTCGATGCTGAGAAGATCTAGGTGCACTATTTCAAAAGGCCTAGTTGGGGGTGCTACAATTTGGAACTTCTGTTGGATGGGCTTGCGATCGTACTTGGCACGCCCGCATATGGTACACTCATTTATATATTTAGTGATTTCGTCTCGCATTTTCGGGAAATAGTATTTTCGAGATAGAGCTAGATAAGTCTCGGTGATACCGCGGTGATTAGTCTTTCCATCGTGATAATTTCGAATGATTTCCTGTTGTTTAAAATAATCTTTTACGTCTTCTAATTGAACCTTTGTCAAAATTAATTTCATGGATGAACTTTTGAATTTTTGTTGTATTATTGGCACTATAGAGTACATATCTTGTAGGGGTTGAATTAGGATACCGGTTTTGACTTTAGGGTCAATGAACTTTTTCACGGCAGTTACTACGTCTTCCTCAAGGTTAGACTTACAAAGTTGAATATGGGTTCTGAGATAATTATCGAAAGGAATTGTAACGGTAGGGCCACTCCTTACACTTTCAACTATTGTAAAGACTATCTGGTGCGTGAATTTATTCAGAGGATCGTCGGATATAGGGATTTCAAGGATTGGGTTCTCAGAATCAGTATGTACTGTGGCTGTATCTAAGTTAGAACTATCAGCCGTAATAGTAGCTGAGATGTCAGCTGTAAGAGTACTTGAGCTATTATGTCTTACTGAAGGTGGTTTTTCAGATAGATTAACTATCAGAGAACTAGTTTCCTCGTTGTTCAATTCAATACGTGATAAAGCGTCGGCGTTGGTATTTTGTTTGCCTTGCTTATATGTCACAGTATAGTCGTATTCACTTAGCTTAAGTCTCCACCTGGTGAGTCGAGAGTTAGGCTCTTTTAGATTCATGACCCACTGCAAAGGTCTATGATCCGTCATAATTTTAAACTTTCTGCCAAACAAATAAGGTCGAAAGTACTTCGTTGCCCATACAATGGCTAGCAATTCTTTTTCGATGGTACTATAGTTGATCTCGTGACTATTCAAAGTGCGTGACGCATAGGCTATGGGCTTATCAGAGCCGACAGTACCCTGAGACAGAACAGCTCCTATAGCTAAATTGGATGCATCGGTGGTTAATATGAATTCTTTGGTAAAATCGGGATATTGAAGGATTGGGTCGTTCATAAGGAGGGTTTTACACTTTTCAAAACATTGTATATAATTTGGATCTAAATTAATTTTGGTACCTTTCTTTAGACATTGCGTCATCGGCTTTGTGATTTTTGCGAAATCAGGGATGAATTTTCTATAGTACCCGAGAAGACCTAGGAAACGCTTGATCTCGGTAGGCGTTTTTGGAATGGGGTACTTTTGAATGGCAGCGATCTTATCCGGGTTGGGTTTGATGCCATCCTTACTGATGACGTGCCCTAAGTAAGCAGTCTCCAGTTTCAAAAACTCGGACTTGTCCATTTGGATCTTAAAGTTGGACTCTCGTAGTTTTTGAAATACCTTGCCTAGGTTTACTATGTGTTCTTGTAAAGATGTGCTAAATACGATAATATCGTCTAAATATACTAGGCAGATACTATTCTGGAGCTCTCTTAGTACGTTGTCCATGACACGTTGAAAAGTCGATGGACTATTTTTGAGACCCATGGGCATTCGTAAAAATTCAAAATGCCCATGTTCTACGTTAAAGGCCGTTTTCGGAATGTCAGCGGGGTTCATTTGGACCTGATAAAATCCGCTAGCTAAGTCTAGTGTGGTAAAATACTGACAGTTGCCTAGCTTGTCTAGGACATCTGCAATATTCGGGATGGGATATTTGTCATCCAGAGTTTTCTCATTTAGCTTCCGAAAATCGACTACTATACGCCATTTCACTTTACCAGAGGCGTCGGCCTTTTTAGGGACTACCCAAATAGGGGAACTCCACGCGGAGTCGGATGGTTGAATTATCCCTTGTTCGAGCATCTTACCTATCTGGTCTTGAACTTCTTGCCTATGAATGAAAGGATAACGGTAGCTCTTAGTATATACGGGTATTTCATCTGTGGTCTTAATGGAATGCTTAATTCTGTTGTTAAAAGTTAAATCTTCGCCTTCCAAATAAAACACATCCGCATATTGAGCGCAAAGCGATTCTAAGTTCATCCGCTCTTCCTCATTCAGATGGCTAGTACGCAAGCGAGACAAGACTTCCTTAACTCGGTCGGGTAATTTCTCGATACGTGCGCACTCTTCATTAAAGATTTCTGCACATACCGGTTGGTCCATAGAGAAAATGACGTCATTACGACTTGGATTATGAACTTCAATAATTCCTCGGTTATCTACTACAGTTGTTAAGCACTCTACTATGTGACAGTTGGATATCACTTGCTCCGCGATTATCGCTTCTCCGTCTTGTACATTAATTGGTAGCTTAATTAACTTAGTAGAACCGGCTGGAATAACGTCCTCGTATAAGTTGGCATTTCGCGAGTCGTAAACCCTAATAGGATTTTTCGCGTTTTTCGTACTTAGAGTCTTAGTCTTGAAATCAATTGTCGCTTCCCATTTGTCCAATAAATCTGACCCAATTAGTCCATCAAAGTAGTCATGGAATTTATATACGTATAAGGTGACGTTATCGCTGTCTTTAAATTCTGAGAAACACGGTAGCGTTATCGAATAGTTGCTACGCGTCACAGCATGAACGTTGCATACTTCGAAAGGGTCAAAGTTTAATGTTACGTCACTGAAATAATTTTGTACTGCGTCGGGACTAATAAACGATTGATTAGCTCCTGTGTCAATTAGAAGCTTAAGAGGGGGATTCTCGATTTGGATAAATGGTAGCTGTCTTTGAGTCTGGAGGTTAACTTCTATTTTGGTTTTTCGGACTTGGGAGGGTCCTGAAAATCCTCAATAGTTACTCCGGTGTTGGAATTTTGTGTGTCATGAGTCACAACCGTTTCAATCTGCTGCTCGTCAGGTGTTTCATAATCAACATAGCTATAATCATAGTCGTTATAGTAGTAATAATCTCCATAGTCAGTATAATAGTCGTCATAGGACTGATTGAAGTCGGTGAAGTTCATTTCTCTAGTCTTAAAATAATTGCTCGGCGGTGGGTTGCCGTGCTTGGTCCAGTCATGGGCTCTAGTGGATGGTGGCAGATTACGTGTTACAAAATGACTAACACCACTCATAGGTTTCGGTTGTTGCACAAGGGGTGCGGGATTACGTGGCGGAACCCTAAACGCATTTTGTGGGTTGTAATTCGGGGGTGCGGCACGGAAAATCTGCATTGTCCGTGTCGGTCCTGTCTGATGATGATAGTTAGGCCTCCACTGTGGGGGTGACATTGGCATAGCAAACGGTTTGGATGTTCCTGGTATATTATTAAAATTGCTAGGCGGTTTGTAGTAAGCAGGCACATGATGCGATTGTGTATAGGGTGCCTTAAAATATGTAGGGGCCTGAGAATGAGATCTCTTATCAGATATGTGCTCATTCCGGTGCTGGAGGTACAGGGTGTTTTGTTCCTCATGCACATACTCGAGGGCTTTCTCGATAGATTCGGGACGCATGCACCTAATACGTGACCCTAGGGGATCTTTGAGACCACGTAAGTACGCTTGAAGCGTGAGCTTCTTATATAGGTCTCGTTTCGCCTCTATGGTAGTAGGGACGGTTTCATGAAGGGACACATACGTCATAAGGGTGCTAAAAATATTTTGGCACCGCTCATAGAACTCTTGTGGTGTTCCAGAGCCCTGCGTTAATAACGCTAAGTCATTGTAAAGCGCGGTCTCGTCACGCTGGTCAGAGAAATTATTTATTAAGGCTTTTCGAATGCCATTCCACTCGGTAGGGATGCCATTCGAATTGATGAGACGCGCGGCAGAACCAGTAACCTTATTAAGTATGCCGTTTAATAAGGCTACTTCTACTAATTTGTTACCAGGATGTCGTGATACAAACTCCTCAACTAGTTGGTCACATAAATGAATAAATCTCGTCAAAACGTTGACGTTCCCATCGAACTCCGGTACTAATCTAAGCGCCTTATTGATCTGATCTAAATCAGCCATTTCTAATATTATATTATCACAATCACTATCTAATTTTCTATTTATATCTTGTAACCTAGACCTACTACTAATACTACAACTAGTGTTCCGCGATTCTCTCGGATGGAAAATTTTGGATTAGATAAGGTACACTTAGAATAGGAAACTTAGGATAGGTGAGCAAGACACTAGAAGATTTAGTGTACTTACATTGGTTTCATTCTCGGCCTCTTCGGTGTATCGAGGTTCGGATACCCTTGACTTGTAGCGGCGACCTTGTTCTGATCCCTGGGACGGCACTTGAAAGTACCAGGGCGACTCCCGCACGAACACGATGAACTACGATAGTTAAGTCCACGCAGGGATCAACCCTCAGGGATCCTACCGACTGCGCCAATTATGTCACTCCGCGAGCCAAGGTCCAAAAAAAACCGATTATGATTTAACTTATTTATTAAAATTACAATTAAATGGCTTATAATTAGGCGAGAGTCAAGCTCGACAGAAGGAGATTAACTGAACTAAAAGACTTAAAATTATGCTTAAACTAATTCCCTCGGTGCCTGGTTCTCACGCTGGCGCAGGTGGTCATGTTGCGTGGTCAGCGGAATGTACTGTCCACCTGCGATGTGTCATTATTGGTATTCGGGTGTTCTGCGTACTTAACAAGTTGATAAAACACATTGTTTATTTATTTTCACTGACAATAATATTATCATATTAACAAGTTTTGTACACAACATTCTTATCTACCTATAGATATATTTATCATTATTTTATACTTACTACAAAATAGTACGTAAGTTTGTACCTATAAAATACATCGTATATTTATTACAATGCTAAATCTACATTGTTTTAATTTATCTAAATTAAAAAACAGTTTCATAATATACCTCTTATTAGTTTTTAAATTATACCTATATATGGTTTCAGTTATTCGCCCGATTTCTTCAATCATATTATACAACGTGTTACAAAAATGTGTAGTAATACTTAAGGGGGTGCATTTGCCCCCCAAACTGAACAACTTTTAAAAGAAAGGATTTCGAAACGCCAAAGAAAAATAGGACTTCCCTTACAAAATAGATGAGCTGATCGGCAAATTTCTGTGGGTAGTCGAAACAATTCTGTCTTTTGCAGTGGTTTAAATTAGAGTTACGCGTGATGCACCCCCTTTAGTATTAATGAACCAATTTGTAGCACGTTGTGCCTACCCTATATATTCCCTATGATCAAAGCCTGATCTTGATATATGTGCATAGCACACGAAGATGTTGTTAAAGGGCCAGTGTATATTAGAGGACTCTTTGAGCTTCTAATCTAATAGATAGCACTTACTGGGATCAGTCTCTGAGCCCATCTATAGAAAAAGAGCTTAAAAATGGCCCCCGCTACGTGCATAATATAATTATTTTAATACTATTAAGGAACATCACAGTCGCTTTGTACGTCTCCTTTAAAAGCTTTCAATAATATTATTCTCTGATGACCCTATCTTATATCACATAAACCAGAAAAATTTGGCTTTGAATACAAATCGATATACCTTATTGATAAGCTAAATATTTTTGCCATTAATTATAATTTATATAAGTGTGTTAATGATATTCCATTCACCAGTAACCTGGTATTTGATAATGGTAAGAGTATGCTAAAATAGTAGGTCCTAATAATTGGAAAACCAGTTGACACAAGAACTCCGTCTTAAAAAGTTAACTTTGTGATGTTTGTGTCTATGTCTATTCTGTACCTACATACATAGTATTTTATTATATTGAAATAGGTTTCGTTCCAAAATTAGTCCCAAGTTCCACACGCACAGAATAAGCTTGTGATGTGAAAAATTCGTAAATATTTATGACTATATTATAATATTAAGTTTATTACTACTTATCTGAATTGTGAATACAAAATTTTAAGCTTGATTTTGTCATGTCAACAATATCATTCTAATCACATTATATTGAAGATTATTAATTAATCTTAAATGTAACCTAACCTACAATTAGGTATTTCAACTTAACTGCTATTTTAATACTAATACCTAACAAACAGTTTACTATAGTTCTAAAAAAATCTCGTTATCATTACCTATAAGGGCCACTTGCACCATTAATAATACCTGAGTTAACGGCTCCGCACCGTTCTCACCCAGTCCCGTTTTTACCCGGTCCGTTTTCTCCCGATTTGGTTTAAGTATAATAAATTTTATCCAAAGCAATTATTTTATTAAAAGTACTGGCAGGCACAAGATGGTTCGTTGTAATTTTGTAATTAATATAAAAGTAAAATATTGGATGTTTGTTAATATGAATAATATGTATGTATAATCTTTGATTTTTTAAGAGTTCATAACTAACACAGGGATAAATTAATATTTTTTCTTGCTCCATAAACGGTAAGGAGCAAAAGTCCTGACATTTAAACTATATTTATCCCTGACTAAATATTTATTTATTTACCCCAAATTTGTAAGCAAGTGGCCTTAGAAATACTACTACTTACTATACCTAAATATTTAACCTACTAAATACCTTTGGCACTGACAATAGTTCTTCTTGTTTATTGACTCTAAGGGACTGGGGCTCTACGAAACGAACCCTATAATATTGTCAAAGAATGGACCTTTGATCTCGAGATAATATATATTAAATATTATTATACTTTATTTATTTATAAATATGACAAGAAGATGCCCGAGATTTTTTTCAATAAATATTTGAGCTTTTCATTGAATAAGTGAATGTTTACATAACTATACTAGCTATTTTGAAATTATTTATGTCTGTAACATTGATTTAAAGAAAAGGGGACATAGGATACGTTCTCTCAGCGCTTACTCAACTGGCATGTGCAATTTGAAACAACAAAGAATATAGATAGAGAGATAGAAAGACGTACCTAAGACCGAAGTGCGAACGAGACAACAATTAACTTTACTGACGTAGGTACGTGGACCTAATGGGACTTAATTTGAGCTTTCCATTCTCGAGAAGCCAGTACAGATCTGTTCACTCACGAAGGCGCGCCCTTCCACACCTTTTGAATGTAAAAAGTTCTTTTCAATAGTTAGTTTTAGTGTTTAGTACTTTTATTATTGTATTAACAATAGTTAGTTTAGTGTTTTAATGTAAATTGAATTTTTAATTTCAAACCTTATTAATGCACACCGAAAATACACCGAAAATTTACCCTGGAGGGGCGCGCCTTCGTGAGTGAACAGATCTGTACCTCATCTCCCCTTTTATTTAAATCAATGGTCTAATCAAGTCTGGATCGAAATCGCAGACTATTCACATCCGGCTCCACAATAGACATTATTATTTCATTGAAACCATTGAAACATGTTCATTTTAGTGTCATTTGACAAGAATGGACACACGTTACACGCCCGGTCCTCAGTGCAGCGACGCACAACGTACCGTAGCTGCCTATCCACCCATATCTGTGTTTTGTAGGTACACTTTCACTCTTGAGGCTGGCTCTGTGGCTGACAATTACTTGACGCTAGAAATTTCGCTGCATTGTCGCGACGAAACCGATTTCTTTGGTTGTGATACAAGTATCTCTATATTTTTTGTATATTGTTGTGTATCTATTTTATTGTAATCAATACGAAAATGTGAAGTGAACAAGAAACTCGGTGATCGACAACGACGGAATCTCATGCTTTTAAACAATACACAATAGGTCCGATTCGTGTCATATACCAAGTGTTATTTTACTTAATTAATCGAATTTATAAAAGTTTGCACTATAATCAATAATTTAATTAAAAATATACTTACACTAAACCTACTTAGTTTAGCTTATTTATATAATTAATCTCTAGCTAGCTGACTTGGCATCGAAATATGACTCTATCCAATAATTCTATATAGGTACCTATTTAATGTCAAATCATGACACTTTTCACTTTATCGATAGACGATAGTTTATATAGATACGCATCACTGGCTGTGACTTTCTCTGACTTTTCTCTACCAGTTTATATGTATTATCTATGCTTTTCTCTATTTTCTGTAACACTATCCATACAAAATAACTTTTTCAATGTAAATAAGTGAACTCAAAAAGCACAACGTCTGCAAAGGACGTCAACGCAAAGTACCACGTACTACGCAAAGATGCATTGTGATCGTCATCTTGAGACATATGTTATTGTTTTGTTGGTAAACCCAGTAATTTTCCTGGACTCTTGATATTTTGTCCGTCTAGAGATTGCCTCACTGCATAGATGTAAGGCAAAGTCGTAGAATTTTTAGATAACTTGTCTACTCTATCTATTGCTAAGAAATCGCTTTTTAGCCTTATAAGGCCACCGCTATATTTTCTTATTAACTTTATTTTCTGTGTTCTCTATATGTAAATAATTATCTATCTATTTCTAGCAACTAATATATTTAAAGGAAGTTATTTAAATACGTGTAATGGTGGGCTTGAGGGGTGGTTGACAACATCTAGGCGCGGTGCATTCCTTAGCACACGGGCAAGCGCAGGCTATGTTTGCGAAGTCTATCAACGCTTTCGTCTCTTCATCTGATCCTGAAACAAAAAAAAAATCAGTAATATTTTGTCATAAGTCCAAATCATAGCCTGCGTATACTTATGCTTTAACATAAGTACTATAAGTGGGTGTTTAACATATATTTTATTATTAACAACTTCATTCGGAAGTCCGTTTTGGCTTCGCAGTACGCAAGACCTCTAATATTAGTATTACGCACCCAAAACGGCTAATTTCAAACGTTTTATTTCCTCACCGAAAACATTCGCCTGTAATGTAACAGTTCCGATTAAGTATTACATTAATTAGCATTACAGTACTCAACCTCAAATGATCTGTAATCAAAACCGATATCTGGTTCTAAACCATTATATTACGTACACAATAATATGGATATAACTATAAGTAGTTAATAGATAGGTTAGTATAAAAATGTTGTATTCACAAATTCACATAAGGTACTCGGGTCCGCCCCGTTGTCGCCCGGTCCCGTTTTCACCCGGTCCGTACTCCCTGAATCGGCATAGGTATGACTAATGTTATACGAAGCATCGATCTTATTGAGTACCTACCTTACACTATAGGTAAAGCTTGACTTACTGATAACGATAGAGTCATTTAATCATAATTGTAGAGCTCTAATTGTTCTAATTGTTGTAGTTTCTTATCGTTAGAAAGTAGGCAGGCTCTTAGTTAAATAGTTTTGCTTTTGTTATTGATAAGTGTTAACATTGTTCGATAAGATTTAATGCCACTTTGATATTAAATGGGTCATATTTTATACCTTGTTCTTAAGGTGCAGATACACTTGGGAATTTATTAGTAATGGTAAAGGCTAAACGTTCAGTGTCCAAAAGCATTTAAATGCTGTAATATAATGTTCTTGCGAATGCGTAACGCTCGCCGTAATGCCCGCGGTGAGTTAGTGAATCGAGCGCCGCGTGTGCTCGAACAACGGGAAATGCTGGATATTCTGTTACAAGTAAAGGCAGTGTAAAGGCTTGAGTTGTGTGAATGCTTACGATTGTGTATGGAAAAAAGGAACGAAACGAATTCCACTATGTCCCACCAGTGGGGCGGCTTGGTGGGGCGGCTTGGTGGGGCAGGGTGGAACAATCCAAAGTAACCAATCTAAATATTGTAAAACTATCAGTTGAAGAAATTAAGCCCTACAAATTTCATGTGCGTTCTTCTTGTATCTTTCCGAACGCACGGCAGTACGGTAGATTTATTGCCATATTAATAGTTATAAGTGTCATATTGAAAAAAAAAAGGATATGACTTCGACTTTTAAAAAACGGACACAACGAAGTTCATTTCTATCTTAATATAAGCACAACATACCTAAACCTAAAGATGAAGGGAGGATGAACTCTGGCTGAAGAGTGACCAGTCCGATGCCGTGACGTTTGAATACATCGCACACCAGCGCTGAACTCTTTACGTAATCCTGTAAAATTACAATATTAGGGTCGGGTGGAACATTTAATTGTGAGGATTGGGTTGGTAAATCACAGATGGAGAAATGAAGATTCTCCATCTGGGATGACTGGGCGTGGCCGCTGAAGACTCATCAGGTAAGTATAATAAAACTGTACTACTCGCGACAAATTGCTATCGAAAGTCACCTTGTCGCGCTCTACATGTTACATTCTGTGATATTACATAATATTTATGACATATTGTGTGGGATAAATTAAATAGGTGGCCATAATTTCTTATCTAGAAAATCCGAACAGGCTGAGACGGATAGAAATAATTTTTTTTTTTTTATAAATCCTCATAGATTTATGTTAAATAATAAAAATAAATAGAAAATAGATTTCCATTCTCTTGCCTAAGCTTAGCCTTAAAGTTAATATAGCTATCTATTATATTTACCCCCGGCCTATCTTCAGCACCATTTGTATTAAAGAAAACAATTTATTAGATAACTATATACATGGCTACATTATATACAAAGGTAAAGGGATTATGTACACTTAAATGCATCTTTATAAATACTAATACATATACAAATAAGGTACGGCGTAAGTGCAACAGACACGTGTTTCTGATATTATTTATCAGATTATATTATAAAGGTGGGCATCTACTTTAAGACTTATTGTGGTGTCAAGGACACCAATTGCAATGTTTTACTTACATTATTTATTTAATTATTTATCAACACAGTAAAATTCCTTAATATTTCATAATAAGAAGAGTTAAAGTACATCAGTATTAAGCAGGTATACATGAACTGTCCCAAGTCCTACGTCTTGCAAAGTTGTACATTTTTCGCAACGAGAAATATTATGACGCGACGTTGACAACAGTCGTGTCATGTACCACCTAATACTTACTAATACTTACTATTATTAAATACTTATATATTAAATACTTACTATAATTCTAAACAAGCCTAATTGTGCAAAACTCAATTAGATATCTGTCAAGTCAAAGAGAGAACGTGCCATTAAAATGGGCGCGTCATCGTGTATAGAAATCTATTAAAATTGGTACTCAGAATTGTACAATTCTACGACACTCGTAACAAAATAAGGCGACATAAATATTCATAAAAATATTTGTGATACATTGCCTACCAAGGTATTACACCAAATAAAATATGCATAACAAATTGGTAAAAGTGTGTGACTGTAACTAAAGAGCTGTTTAAAATAACACGACGTATAACAAGCCTCATTATCATTACACGCGACTGTTGAAATAGTTTACGTCATAATAATTATAAAAGAACCCTATTGTTATCGTTATTTTTAAAAGGGCAAATGGCAAGCCATATAACATCAGCTGATGATAACATTTTAACTTTTGACCCTATATATGTCAATGTATAAGTACTCGGTACACGGTTGTCTGGAAGAGATCGCTCTTAGCGATAAGACCGCCAATTGTTGCACTATATACTGTTTACTTTAATTTTTAGATTTACTGTTTTTGTGGTGTACCAATAAAGTGTTTATCTATCTATCTATCTATCTCCTCGGTTATACAAATAAAAGGGTACCTACATTCCGCTAGTCCCCACCTCCATTGTCATCAATAAAACAAATTAAGGTCGTACCCTCAAGGAGCGAAAAGTAGGTACCCAAATAAAATTTTGATTCTGAAATGTCATTTTTTATCTATTGATTTTTGGTCTTAACATTTATTATTATTATACTCTTTGCCATTAAACTAACAGAACACTAGCTAAGACCTTAAGCTTTGTATACACTCGGGTTTCGATCCGCACGAGCGCAGCCTCGGCTTTTCTACTCTGTGCCTCGGGGTCTGTTTCACCATACCCAAAGCTGCGCTCTTGGATTGGAATACCATTTGATATGTAACGGCTCCCAGCGTGCTAGTGCCCAAACCTTCCGGCACTGTTTGTAGAAGTACCAGGACCGCTGAACATGTCATATCATACCTCATGTGTGCAGTAACACACGTGTGCAGTAGCAACGATTCGGTCCCGGTGCAGTTGCCACACGTGCAGCTCGTGTATAGCGAGCACGCCGGGCACGCGCAACGCCGCGGCTCGCAGCGTGCATGTGCCCAGACCTTCCGGCACTGTTTGTAGGAGAACTAGGCCCGCTGAACGCACTGGTGATAAATAAATGTAGTTAACGACAGGTTATGGGCCCAGACTGCCTTCGGGTTCTTTGATCGCGGGTTAAGTAGACCAATCGTTAAGAAGGTCCTCAGTGCACACACTGAACGCGGCGCGTTTTGTTTTCTAACCGCACCGCGCCGCGCCGCACCGCGTTCGGTGTTTGGATCTCCTTAAAGCTTTGGACCAATTAAAATTGAGCAAGTTTCGTTTTTTCATCTAATTTATTCAAAACGAGTTAACCATCAAGCTATATTAGACAAGGTTTAATGATTTATTACAACCATTGCCGTTCGGAAATCTCAGAGAACTTGCATAACATTGCACTGTTTGTCAAATAATTCTTATCGCTTGGTCTGTATGTATAATCGACTAATAACACATATTATATGTAAGTTACGCACATAGACGTTACATTCACAATAAGTATTAAAGAACTTTTAAAGATCATCTCCCTGATGTTTATCAAGTCGTGAACGGAACAAGACGTCCTGGGTTCGATTCCCAGTTCGGGCAAATAGTTGTTTGATTTTAAATCAGGATTTTTTTAAAAGAGACTGAATTTGTGGCTGATAATGGCAATAGGCTTGCCCCATGAACATAGAAAAAAAGGCGTTAATGTAGGCTAGAGGATGTGTGCGTGCCGTTATGTTTTATTAGTGAGCTGGTTTACTATGATGCTTCAATTTTTGTTTTATAAGACTCCGTCCGCCTATTTTTCTAGGTTCATGTCTTGCCTCTATTACATGGGGGGGTTAAATAATCGCGCGAAATTTGGGTGTGTATATCTACTATCTACTATTGGTCCTAGTAAGTACTAAGTACACCTCTACCTAATAACCTTCGGGGAAAAAAGGCGTGATTTTATGTTATTAAAGAACTTACTAAAGGGATAGTTGAAGATGACGAGCACGATGGCAGCGCAGGCTGAGAGGGCAGGGTCTGCGATGCGAGCTGCAACTGGTTCCCATTCTGATGTCAACCCCGCACTCATTACGAATAGACTGCCTGGGATAATATAAAACCTAAGTTATTGACGTCGGTAAGGGTCTATGACTACGTCGTACTTTTCTTGACTAAGTTTTTTTATGTGTTAGACTAAACAGGCGTTAAACGAAATATCACCTGATCGTGCTATCGTGCTTGATTTTTAAAAACCTATTCATTCTTGACTTGAACATGCCCACGTTATAGTTTTCGAGGAAAACGGACGACGGCAACGAGTTTCATTGCTTCGCCACTCTAATAACAAATGATGAGGCAAATCGCTTGGCGCGAGCTGTTGGTAAATTCACCAAATAGTGGTGACGCTTTCGTTTGTCTAGTGGTTATCTAGGGGTAAGTTGATAATATTCTTATGAAAGGCAGTTTTAAAGTGGCGCAGCGTGGCCGCGTAGCTTGCTGCGAGCGCGGCAATAGTGATATTATATTAGTAGGTATTCTATGCTTTCATTTTCACAAAGCATAATATATATTTTTAATAAAAAGGATCCCATTTTTTTGGAATTTCATATGATCACCATCATAATTAAAGTATTTACGTTAACTGACTGCAGTGATCAGTTTATTGTAGAATATAAGATATGGAGCAAATGTAGGTAAAGCACTGTGTCATCATCGAATATATGCACCACGTGTGTAGTTAGCATTTAATTAACAATTGCGTTGGTGTTTGTTTATTACCCGTAGGTATAATTAAATAGATCATAATATTGTAATGAAGTTCGTTTACCTTCTACAACCGATAGTTATGTCTAGGAGTATAGGATATTATTAGAGTTATGGTGAGATAGATTGCGATAATTCCTTTAAAAATAAGATAATGATAAGTAGGTAGGTGTTATGCAAGACAAAAGATGCAATCAAATTAAGTTTATCTTTTTGTATTGCGCAACATATTCTCATGGCTGTTGGCAGGGGGGCGGTTTTGCGGGTTTAAACCCCCCCTGAAATGCCTAGCTGTGTATAAATATAAACATTTGACGCATTGTTATAACCATATTTTTTCTTCGCACTGGCAGCAAGCTGCTGGTATATTCATTGTTATAATAATAATTATATGCTTCTTCGCACTTGCAGCAAGCGCTCGCGCCTTCATTGTTGTAACCATGAAATTTTGCATCGCGCTTTCAGCAAGATGCTTGCACATTCTGTTATAACCGTAAAATTTTTCTTCACGCTCGCAGCAAGCTGCTCGCGCCTTCATTATTATTTTCTTCGCACTTGCAGTAACCACTCGCGCTTTCATTGTTGTAACTATGAAATTTTGCGCCGCGCTTGCATCAAAATGCTCGCGCCTTCATTTTATAACCACAAAATTTTCTTCGCGCTCGCAGCAAGCTTCTTGCGTCTTTATTGTCACAACAAAAATATTTTTCTACGCATTCGCAGCAAGCTGCTTGCGCCTTCATTGTTATAAACATAACATTTTCGCCACGCTTGCAGCTCAGAACTTAACAAAAAAAAGAAAGGTATGAAAATATGAAAGGTAAAATATATATATACTTATTGTAATATTCAATAAATAAAAGGTATATAAGGCTGTATATAATATATAATGAAATAAATTAATAAAAAAAAGAAAAAAAAAAGAGAGAAAAAAAAGGTGAAAGGTATGAAAAAACGGCTCAGCCCTAGGATAGGTTTTTTTTCAGGTCTAGAGCTCGAAATGAATTCTTGGCTTCGGCCTTGCCTATCTAACTTCCTACTAATCCTATCCCACTATAATAATATTATAAATAATACGAAAGTTTGTGAGGATGGATGGAAGATGGATGGATGTTTGTACTCTTTCACGGCAAAACTACTAAACCGATTGGGTTGAAATTTGGTATGTAGTTAGGTAGTCACTCGCTGCGCCCCGCGGTTTCACCCGCGTAGTCTTCGTTCCCGCGGGAATATCGGGATAAAAAGTACCCTATGTGTTATTCCAAGGTCTAAACATACATATCCTACTAAATCTACATACAAAATTTCAGCATAATCGGTTCGGTAGTTTTTACTCGGTGGATGTTTGTTACTCTTACACGCCAAGGCTTGTAAGAGTAACAAACATCCATCCCTCCATCCATCCTCACAAACTTTCACATATATCATATTAGTAGGATAATAGAATAGAATAAAACTTTATTGCATACCAAAAAAAGAAACAATGTAACAAAATACACAGTTAAAAGACACGGTAAACATCCGGCGGTCTTAACGCGTAAAGCAGTTTTACTTAGACTTGACTAACTTGCAATATCAATGGGAGCATGAGCCAGCACGGGTTCACCGGATCCGGTCTTCAGTACCACTCCGCCCTCTTCCGTCACGCTGAGCCGCCTGCTGTAGCTGAGCTCCCGACCTATAACATAACTAATAAGAACTCTACACATCTGGGCCGTGGGCCCGCCGACACAACCATGTGACTTTTTCACGGTGATATATATTTTAGATACTTAGATAGTTCGATAAACTCTTTATTGTTACACCACAAACAAGAAACCTTAAATTTAAAATACAATGTGTTTAAGTTTGTATACGTTGTATGCACGGGTTGTAACTGACATAAGTCTTGTGCAATTTAGGCCCCGAATTTTGTCGACTTAGGTTAGAGCCCTTTATATTATAAACAATTATAATTTTGCTGGGAGGCAGGTTGATGTAGTTGCAAGTCAAAAATGTCGACTATCTATAGGTATATTAAGTAGGCACATAACTCTATGCCTAGATACTACAGCCCACTACGCGTTTTGGTCAACATACTGTAAGCGTAGTGGGCATTTGATGCAAAATAAATACAGGCACGCTATATAAAATATGCTCAATGACTGATAGCTAACGCACAACCATGACAACGATAAGGCGAAGAACGCAAAGCCGAGAATTACTGTAGTATAAAAGCAATTCCACTCAATTAATTATCATACATTACAGTCATCATAGACGTCCACTGCTGGACATACAAGTAGGCCTCCCTCAATGATTTCCATCTAGTCCGTTAGTCTTGCTTGTATCCAGCCTGTTCCTGTGGCCCTTATATGGTCGCTGCATTTCTACCTACCTTAAGTCATCTTAAAAAAGACTAGCTAGAGATATAGTAATCAATGGGCATTATGATTTTTGTGTCACTTGTTTATAAGTAAACAGCAACGATTATTTTATTATCGGTGACATAAGCCATGTCTTGAACAATGGATATTTTGTGTATCTACTAAGTAAGGGCTCGCCCAGATAGCTCATGCGCCGCTCGAAATTCTTCTCAATATTATGTGATAATAATATTATATGTACCTACCTAAGACCTAGGTACATTAGGTAGAGATAAAGCGAGGTACTAGTTATTATCATTTCTATAAATAAAAACGAATATTTTGTGTCCGAATCGTCAGCAAGTCAAACCATCTTCAACTTCGATATCCTTTCAAATGCTGGTTACAAATATTATGCTCACTAAGTTTATATTACAAGTAATGGGCAATTTAGTAGTAGATGGCGTAATGTTATGATTTGCACGACACTATTCGATAATGGCTTACGTTCATAATGAGGTAGTATTTGATAAACAACGGTCTTACATACTTAACCATAATAAATCATAAATATACCTTGTTATCAATGGTAGCTGAACGAAAATCTCTTTTTGGTCATATTTCCTTAAGTTTGGTATATAAATGGTATCTTTTCGGGTAATTTCATATTCAATTGATAAAGTCTTAAAAGTCTTAAGCTTAATTTACGGAAATATGCCAAAAAAAAACAGATTTTTGTTCAGCTATATCTGACAAAGTAATAGATATTCATATGTCAATAATACCTAAGTATGTGTGGATATTTATAGAGCCAATGTATTCATACCTCATCCGATCATCTTATTAATAGAACCACGATGGAGAAGCTTCCCTAAGTCTAAGAGCAATTTTTATGGTTTAAGACATTTATTTCCCAAACAGAATACAATATTCACTTACTTGAGAAATATTATTATTAACTATAGTAACGGACCGGAAGGTACTACTTACTAACATAACTAAAGATTACAAATACATATAAGTATGTTTACATTAATTAATTATGCTACATTCTAAGCTCTAACAACAGAATAACTATTTATTTGTAGTGCCTATTTGTACTACAAGCTACCAACAGCAGGTAGGTAGATTCAACAAAACTAGGTGAAACAATAGGAATGTTGATCTTACATTGAGGCATTTACCTACTTACTACACTAACAAAAGATAAGAATACCAACAAAAAAAAATTTTATCATCATCTAAGATTATTGAGGGCTTAACAAAAGTAGGCACTTACCCAATAATATTATTTACCTTTACCTACTTACAGATAATAAAATACGGTGTAATTATCATGGCAATTTTACTATAATAAATTAATTAGGACAAATAAACTTGTAGCCAGTCGTCGGTTTTTTATACAGGTATCATTTTACTTAAGTGTATTTAATTTATGGTGTGGGTTATTAACCTGATTGATTTAACATAAGTAAATTTAATATGTTCAAAAATTATTGAAGGTAGGTATGTATTTTTAATTAATTTGATATTAGCGTTCGGCTATTACGACTTGCATTGAGTCGGTATTACATGTTGTTGTTCTATTGCTATGACAATAGCAACCGAATATGAATTTAATGCAACAATATGAATTTATTTGCTTTTATGCAGATTTATATCATAATAAAGTGGTGTACTATGTGTATTTATTTGTGTAATTACCTATATATTGTAATATTATGAATAAGTATTTATAGTATTTATGTGTAGTAGTATTCATATTTATATAAGGTTAACATTTAGGCTTGATTATAATATATTGCTATATATATATTGTTTTTCTAAAACATATTAATATTGATATTTTTTCAGTTCTATTTATTATAATATTTACCTAGTACTTATACCTAAATGATATATATATATATATATATTTTTTTTTTTTTTTTTTTTTTTTTTTTTTATACTATCTATTAATATGTAGGCATACATTCAGGACTTCGATAATATAATTGTACTCGTATTAATAACTTAAGTGCCAGCACTACGGCCTCTTGTTTTTCATAATATAATATTTTAGTTTCTTCTTATACAATAAAAATGACTGTATATTTTTTATATCTCTTGGTAACATGTTGTACATTTTGGCACCTTCATATCTTATACTACTTTTAGCATAGTTAGTCCGTGGTGTCAAGAGACATAAGTTGTTAGCGTTTCTCATTTTTTTAATTTGATATTGAGATCTTTTAGTAAAAGTAATTTGAGAACGCATATCTTTGGAAATTAATTTTCTTACTAATATAAGTGTTTGGTATTTGTAAATTTGTCTGAGTGTCATCAATTTAGTTTTTTTGTATATCATACTCGTAGGTGTTTGATAATTAAAATGGAAAAGAAATTTTTCCCATTTAATTATTAACACACTCAGGATGAACTTCGATAAAGTTACAGAATTGAGCTTCAGATAACATACGATGGCAATAAATACCTATTTATAAGACCCATTCAATACGTAATAATATAAGTATTGATTTTTGGACGAAACCAAATGATTACTACGCTGCTTCTTCTTGTAGATATAAAGGTACTCTGTACACTTAAGCCTGCGTACAATTCAGCAACTTTTGTCGGCGGAAAACTTCACAAGAATCACATATTTACATGTCTGCAGCAAAAACCCATTGGATTGTTTCAGCGGGTTCGGCTTAGGTGTGTAGATTCCATAATACATAGTTGTACACATTACAAATTGCTAGGAAATAGCGTGCCAACCCATGGTTATTGTATGTTTATGGTATTTCCATTAAACTGCTACTTTCATGTAAGGAACACTTAATTGGCTATGATTGCAGCTATTCGTGCGTGCAACGACTTTACGTAACAGTGTTACCTTAACATTTATAACACAGTCAACACAAAGTTACAATGTCTCGTAAATTATATTATGTACCTACCCATTAATTATATAGCTTACAGTGAAAGCGCGTGTATATTAGATGCAATTGCAGACATTACCTACCTAATGTCATAGACCTATTGACCTATGTGTCCTTAGTATATAGGTAAGTGTTGATTATTGAACGGCGTGCAGCGCTAGGGTGCGCCTGCTTAACCTTAAGACGATTTAACCACGCTTCACCCCCTCAAAAACACTAAGGCCTCTTGTACACGCACGGTTTACCGCCGTGAAAATCTACGGTTAATTCGCCGTGTGTAGGCACGGTCGTCAGTGTTGCGAATTAACCGTAGATTTTTACGGCGGTAAACCGTGCGTGTACAAGAGGCCTAAAGCATGCGATGAGTCGCATGCTTTAACGAAGTGAGCTTCGTCTCAACTTCTTTCCTACTTAGTTGGAGACCATTTAAACACCGCGCTTCGCACTCCGTGATAGCACTGCGTTACGTGTTACGTGTTATATCCAAAACCCATACAGTGCCCATAACTGGGCACAGTAAATATGAAATAAATTGTTAATGTACGTATACGTAAGCACGTATACGCATACGCGTAGTGTAGGGTTTTCCATACCTAGCCTAGATACCTGAACAAAACCCTACCGCCTTCTAAAGGAACATACAGCTCCAGCTAGTAGCAAACTACAGCAAATATGTTAATAATCACATTTCTATTTATATTACGGTGTTTCGAATTTTACTTTAAAAAAAATACTTTTATAAAAACTTATTGAGTAAAAATAAAAACCAATAAGTGATCACATTTTGAACCTTGACATTTGAACCTTGCCCTCGTAAACCAATGCCCGCATACCTGAGCCACGGTAACGTTAGAGTTAACGATAAAATTTAGATACGCATTTCATACACGCAAAGTAGGGAAATATGCAATAAATTAGCCATAACTTTTGATTGCGATAACTTAGAACTATGATTTTTTTACAGCCACAAGGGACCGCAGTCTTGAGTATTTGGTATCAATTTCAACTTGATATCTCCACGCGATCCCGTGAAAAAGTGTCTGGACAGACGGACAATGAAGTAATCCATAAAGTGATGACCTCTATTTATATATTATTGCAAATACTCGTAGCTCAAACGTAAACGTATGTAAAATAAGTGATTATACGTCCGTTACCGAATAAGATACATCCAGATATTTCACGGACCACATATTTTCTGGATTGGTGGGGTGCAGACGTCCATGCTTTCAGGCGTCCAGAAATCTGAATGTTAGAGTTGTCAGTAAATCTTACCAGCCAAGAGTAAATAGTTGATCGCATGTAGGAGCAGTCCAACGAAGGCACTGCCGACAATGACCCGCGGGTATCTCGGCGGCTGGCCGTGAGAAGAATGCACTCCCAGTTGCAACGCGTTCACTACCAGCGCCAGCGAGAATGATGCGAACAATACGTGGACGGATAGACGGCCGACCACCTCGATCCGAGCCCATCCGAATGTGTTCCGCAACTTGCCTTCCCGCCCTGCACATTCGTCAGCTCTCTCGTACTGTAGGTACATGAGAAAAAAATCTTTACTAAGTACATAGTTCATTACATATTAAATACGTTGAAATCGTTTAAGACTATCGGACGACCTAAAACCGCTGCCACCACGGTGTAATGTTTAAGACTTAAAAATGGCTTAAAATAAAAAAAAGCTAGTGGTAAACATGTGACCATAATAATAATATGTTATGAGACTACATACTGTTTTGGCTGCGTACTGAGAAGGAAAACGTACCTTACACTCGATCGAGTAGCTAACTAGTATTACTTGGACTGACTTCACTTTTATTTTATAAGCGTCTGCCTTTATTACTACAGTATGAATACACATAACATCACTCCTATTTCTCAGTTCCTCTCTCATAGTAGTTACACTCATACCTCGCCATGTTATTACGTTATGTTATTGGTCCCATTTAATAGGGGTCGAGCCTATTGCCATCTACCGGGCACAGTTCCAGACTCTATGGTGTCACTGAGATAATTCCTAATGGAAAAATCCAATAACACTTTCTGCCTGATCTGGGGATTGAATCTAGGACCTCTAGCGGCTGTAGACCTTGCGATCAGTACGACTCCGAGACAATCCGTCAGAATTCTTACCTTATATGCAATGAGCGTGGTGATAAGTCCTATCAGCCTGCAAAGCGAGTGGCATGTGTCAACGAGGAGTGTGGGTGAGTATGTGAAGTAGGACGCGACCAGACGTCCGCTGAATCCGATCACTGCCAATACCAGCGCTAGCAAGGAGCGCGGCGGTGGTAGCCACTGCAGCCATTCTTTCATCGCCATTGCTCTTGAAGCCCTGCAAAATATATAGGTACACTTATTTAAGTACCTTGTAAAATATATAGCTTGATATTTTCAATTTTTGGCTATATTTCCGTAAATTAAGTTCTAAGGGGGTATTTGATTAATCATTTGATTTATAAATTACTTAAAATTACCTGATATGATACCATTTATATGTCCCTAATTTAAGGAAATATGACCAAAAAAATTATTTTTGATCAGCTGTCACGTATCAAGCTATAATTTACAAGTTATAGCTGTTACCCACGACTACGTCCGCGTGGAGATTAAGGGTTTTAATTTTTATAAATATAACATAACATACAATCACGCCTTTTTCCCCGAAGGGGTAGGCAGAGGTGTACCCAGGACTCAGTCGCATAGTAGGTACAACCACATTACGCCAGTATGTTACTGGTCCCATGTAATAGGGGGCGAGCCTATTTCCATTTATCGGGCACATTCCCAGACTCCTGGCAGTTATTGAGATAATTGCCAATGGAAAAATTTAATATTTAACATCTGACCCGGCGATCGAACCCTGGACCTCACGACCGGCAACCTAGCTTACGCCCACTATGCCACCGAGGCAGTCATAATCGTATTTTTTATGTAGAACCCTATAATATTTTTTTCTTAGAATAAACTAAATAACTTAAGTCCCGTTAAAATCGGTCCAGCAGTTTTGGAGATGAGCCCGAATGAAAAGATGTTTATTCTTTTACACGGAATCTTTTTTCTAAAATAAATAGTATATAATGCCATGGACCAAAACTGTCAGTGAAAGTCGCATTAATAAGTTCAACCGTTTCAAAGCTAAGCGGCAAGCGGCAACAAACAGACAGACAAAACGTTTTAAATTAGCCAGGACTCTATCAATATAAAAAAAATAGAAATCTATTTTTTTATTTCTCGAATAAACTAGGCTTCCTTTGGCAGTCGACTGTTGGTAGTAATTTGCTGAAAAGCTAATATAATTTCCTTTGTTTTTCCCTTGAACTGATTTCTGGTAGACGCCACCTACTTCATCAAAATGAGGCTGAAGCCCTGGGCTAGATCTACGCATCTAGCCCAGGGCTTCAGCTATTCGCGGCGTGTGTAACAAATATTAGTCATTAGCAACTGTGTAAAGACTTTTGGCAAATCTCCAAACGATTTCAAGTTCATTGCTCGCAAAGTTTTGATGATTAGATAAATACGTTGACGGCCTTATAATCTGAAGGAAGATTAACAAAAAAATATAATATTTCATGTACATAAATAGGTACGAACAAATATTTGGCATTTGAGAAAGGTTAAGAAGATAATCGTGGTTATTGATTCCCAAGTCCCAAGTGACTAGTGTAAGGCAATATGACCAGCCTATTGGCCTGGACTACAATTATTAGAAACCATTCAGTCAGTTTTATTAGTGGTGATTGATAGAACACGAGTAGCTCTTAAGTTCAGAACTTAGAGATCAATGAAAGTTGTTATGGAATAGGAAGGTTGGTAGCGATCATCTCCATATTTGTAGATAGTAGATAGGTGTGGGAACTTAAACGCGATTGTTACGATAAAACCAGTGTAGCATAGAAAATAGAAACTAAGTATAACAATCGATATTTTATAGGAAAAAGGGGACTTAATCAAAATATTTAACAATCGATTTTATGAAACATCACTCACACTCTGTTGAAAGTTCACCAGTGTCTTGATTTGAAATTGTTTTGAGAATCACTATAAACACACGACGCGACAACCGTAGCTCATCTGCTTAATTTTGTCATCTTAATTAACAAATTGATTTTAATAAAGATGATGGCGGAAGCATTATAAAGTGACCTCACCATTAAGTAATACCTACTAATGGTTAATGATAAAGATCCTTGAGAAATTTCGGAATGTGGGTCAAAAGACATTTTACCGTACCTACCTCTATAACGTTTTATATTTAATACCTTTAGAGTAAGCGATCTATTCGTTTGAAATAGAATAGAATAGAATAGAATAGAAAACTCTTTATTGTTATCACAACTAGTACAAAAAAAAAACCAGTAAAATCACATAATATAACTAGAAAATGTGTAACAATTGGCGGCCTTATCGCTCAGAGCGATCTCTTCCAAGCAACCATGCGGTGACAGGACTTATACCAAAATGCTGGAAGGACGGTGGTTTCACAATTTAAATTAATTAATTTTAAATCTATACCAAAAATATAATAAGTATATAAATATCTCTATAAAACTAATACATAATTTATTTAATAAATTAAATTAAATTAAATATTCGTTTATTTCAGGCTCACATGACCCATAACACATCACAAAATTACAGTTTTTTTTTTATTTTTTATTATTAAATAAATAATTAAGACTATATAACATAAAATTGATTAAAATGTCATAAAAATAAAAATAAATGCCTACAAAAAATAAATAAAAGAAATTACATTACAATTAAAACAAGATAAAATGTCATTAAAATAAATAATTACGAGTAAATAACATGTCATTAAAATTTAGCACATTAAAATTTAAATAAAACTTACACAAACATGACGCTTGACTGCCCGTAACATAAATGGACAATCAAAACGTCCAGCTATAACGCGCAGAATGCTGTTGGTGCTGGTCCGAACACGGTGCAGCAATGAGGCGGCTCGTTTGCGCATGATGGCGTAGAAGTCATCCACTCGGGCGTCAGCAAACATGCCAGATGCACTGCACCGCCAGGGCAACCCCAACAGCATCCTGAACGCGTTATTGTACTGCACGCGCATAGCGTTGATTGTCCCGAGCGTATAGTTGACCCACAGACTGCACGTATAAAAAGACTGGCAATATGCCTTAAAAAGAGCTATTTTTACCGCTGCAGTACAGCGGGTAAATCTGCGGGCCAACATATTGCTCCTGACTGCCAACGCCCTGCGCTCCCTCTCAATGTCTTCAGCATCCGTGAGGTCCTCCGTAACCCAGTGACCCAGGTACTTAAAGCGAGACACTCTGGCCAAAGGGACACCGTTCAGTATGAGAGAAGGCACGGTACTGATATTAAAACCCTTCGACCTGAATACCAGGAGTTCGCTCTTCATGCCGTTGTACCTGAGCCCATGAGCTTCAGCATATTTTTCACAGATGCTAAGGAGCTTCCTTATAGCGCTTATCGAGGGACCCAGCAGCACCATATCATCGGCGTAACTAATATTATTTATGAATGTGCCATCTATCGAACAGCCGACGGCGGCGCCGCTGAGTTCCTCGACAAGCCCGTTTATATACAGGTTGAAAAGACGCGGTGAGGTCAACCCCCCCTGCCTCACTCCGCATCTTAACCCGTACGCATCGGAAGTAACCCCTGCCCATCTTACCACATTTGACTGATTTTTATACCAATAATCAAAAATTCCTGTGACCTTTTCTGGAAGGGTGGTTTCTGTCCTCATCTTGTTCCAGAGAACATCATAGGACACCAAATCGAAGGCTTTCGACAAATCTAAGAAGCAGGCGTATACTGGCGTTTTGCGCTCTGTGTAGTACCGGACAGTGTGCTTGATGCAGAGTATTGCTGTTTCTGTAGATAACCCAGAACGAAAGCCGAACTGGGCATCATTCAGCTGAATATGTTTGCTCAATATGCTATCAAGCAGACTGTCCAGAACCTTCGCCACAGTCGTCGCCAACGATATGGGCCTATAATTGGTTTTATCAGATGGGTCACCTGTTTTATTCTTGATTATTGGTATAACAACCGTTCTCACAAAATCCGCGGGAAGGTACGCATGCCTCACACAGAAAGTATAGAGCATTGCTAGCACTCGTGGCAAGTGGACCCCGGCATGCTGCAGGTGCTCGATACTGATCCCATCATGCCCCGGTGACTTGCCTCTAGTCATCTGCACTTTTTTAGCTGTGAAAGAGGGCAAAAGCTCAGTTGACACCGGATGACGTTTTTTAATATCGAGCACCGGCTGCGCACCGATTATGGGAATAGGGTCCACTTGGAACAATTTTTTGAACCTATCCGCTATCCTGTTAGGGTCTTTTACTCCATCGACACTGAGAGGGGCCTGCAGCTTGGGGCTAAGCTTTTTAGTACTTTTCCAAAAGCCTTTAAAATCTTTCTTGGCATGTTGTGCGGCTAAAATATCCATTTTAATTTGCTCAGAGTTTTTCCTGCACCATTTCAATTTATTTTTAAAGTCTCTTCGCGAGTTTGCCATATCTTTATAAATTTGTCCTCTAGAAGGTCTATTATGCAGCAACCAGATTTCATAACACAGCTTAGCTGTCCTGTGAGCATCTCGTACATGTTTATTCCAGCCCACCACATGCTTCTTCTTTATAATATTTACGTTTTTCAATGTAGAGCTTTGTTTAGCTGCGTCAGATAAAATGTCAATAATTGATTTATATAATTTATCTATAACTAGTCTATGTTCTAAATTACTACACATATTGTCACAGCACTCAGTAAGTTCAGATGGGAATTCTACAAGTTTTAATCTATCATTACATAAGCTATGATACTGTGTAATTTGTTTCATGTCCCTTTCCCCCCATAGTACATTATTAAAGATGTTATTAGGAATAGCAAGCTGTGGTCTTAGTACGGCTATGTCACACTTAACTTCCAAAGGGAAATGGTCTGAACAAAATACATTTTCATTATGTACCTTTACATCTATCACCGACCGCCGGGCTGATTCGGTAACAACACAATGGTCAAGCCAGCTTGTAGTGCCATGCATGTCACTAATAAATGTAAAGGGTGTTCGATGTACTACCTAATATGTCTATATCTACACACTTCCAACTTTGATCAATACAAAAACTCATAAGCTCCTTTCCAAATAATTCTTTAGGGTCAGCATTAAAATCCCCTAAAACAAACACATCTGAAACGTCTGCACTCTCAGTAACGGCACTAATTTCACTAAGGCAGTCAGTGAACTCAACCAAATTTTTCGAGCCATTATTAGGCATATGTACCGAGAACACGAGAAACGAGCGATCATATATAACTACTTTAATAGCCGCTAGACGAACACTATGACATTCAATAATTTGGACCGAATTAAACGCACTTTTTCTAAATAAGACAGCGACTCCACCATAAGGTCGACCTCGCTGCACGGCGACCGTCGATGTGTCCATTGCAGACTTTCCGGTGAATCCAAAGTCGTCGTCTATAGTACCTAGTATCGACAAATCGTGCGTAAAAAGCCATGTCTCTTGTAATGCCACTATATTCATAAAACTAAAACTAATAAAAATAAAACTAAACAAAATAAATAAATAATAATAATAAAAGATGCAATACATACAAATACCATACATATTATAATATATAATTATACATAATAACATACATACATAGCGCCGTCACATGTACCAGAGACCCAAGGTACGGCTGGTGCGGCGGCGGGTTCTGCCGAGCAACGCAAGCGGGGCAAGTATGCAAACCTCGGTAGCGGTTACATATTTGAACCGTTTGGAGTCGAGACTCTGGGACCGTGGGGGCCGGGAGCTCATCGCATTTTCAAAAATCTATCTGAGCGCTTGGTCGAGGCGACGCGTGATCAAAATGCTGGCGTTTATCTGGCTCAACGTATAAGCATTGCTATTCAACGTGGCAATGCCGCCAGTATCTTGGGTACGCTGCCATCTGACAGTGGTTTAGAGCACTTGGATTTTCTATAGGCTGGCATGTCGGCCTGTGGATTTTCGAAGCGTTCTATGGTATAGTGTATTTAGTTAGGGTAGGTAGTAAGTAGGTAGCTCTATTGTTTAGTCTTTTTTCAATAAAGGCACTCTGCCAAAAAAAAAAAAAAAAAAAACATACATACATATGAAATACAGTATGAATATGGGAGAAAATCTCCCAGGACGGGGATGTGAACCCGCACCTTCCGCACCAATCCGCGTAGTGGGCACTCTATCAATTGAGATACCGTGAAGGTACTAGTAATAAGCAACCCACCCCTATACCCAAGTGGGTTTTCTTTTTTTATGATAATGAGTAACGAGACGAGCAAATCAGGTGCCTGATGGTAAGCATCATGATTGCCCATATCAGACACAGTGCCCCCCAGTGTTTTAAAATTTAAAATTCTGCGCGGCACTGCACTGCGCCTGTCACCCTGAGATATGAGTTGGTGAATCTCATCATGCCCAGTAATTTCGCTGGAAACATTGCCCTTCATACCAGAACACAGTAATGTTTGCACATTACTGCTTGGCGGATGAATAACTGGCAAAAATATACTGGGTATAAAGGTACGCTCTTTGGTTTATTATCATATTATTTTTTATTATTTAAAATCCACAGCCCTTAATTAACAAAGTTACACATGATTACTTTAAGTTACGGCGAAAACGGATTTTCATTTTGTTATTATTAAAGTAAAACTTATATGTAGACAGGAAAAGATAAAAAGAGTGAAAACTAATAAACGAATTATTAATAATCTATGTGCGCTTAAGTTGTTTTAGGTCAGTTAGTCGATGAGCATAGAGTTGTTACGGAGGAAGATGACGGTCGACATTTTAATAGGCTGATAGACTATCTCCGGTACTTGAACCGGTCAAGGCTCATTCTTAACTTCGATTGATGGTGTACCTAGCTGTATATTTCGGTAGATTGTTGTCCCAGTGGTCAGTCGCCTAACTGTACCATTTAACCTTTACCTAATAACGGTGCAGGTTTTCTTTTTTTGTCATTTTATTCGTCACGTTCTAATAAATATTATGCTGAACAACGTAGATGCTTGAATGAAAAGGTTGAAAAAATATTGCTCTTCTATTTTTTGACTCACTTGTGTCATGGAAATTTTCAAGGGTTTATCAAATTTTATCAAGTTTTAGTTTCCACAGATTTATTAATTGTAAACATCTCCTGCAATATTTCAAAAACTGAAGAAATTGTGGCATCTGGAAATATAATGCTATTTGCGTTTTAGGTCTTTCACCCGTAAGTTTTACATTTGAGACGACCTCTTTTTTTTCTATTATATGAAGAACCCTGCTACCAAATATACTATTATTCGCAATGAGCTAGACCTAGGACGAGCTAGACTTATCGACTATCCTGGCTGACTGTACACCACATTTCGATTTTGCCAATAATAATACCCAATAATTCTACCAATAATTCTATCTCACCCATTATGCGCTGATTGTTTTTCTATAGGATCAATAATTTATTGTGAAAAGGAACAGTTTGTGAAATATCACACACAGATCAAACTCAAACTCAGAAATATTTATTCAATAAGGTCACAATCTGACACTTTTGCAAGTCAATGAAGATGAACAGTAATGAATCTAGCGTGCGTTCGGAAAGATATATCTACAAGAAGAACGCACTCAAACTCAAAAACTCAAACTCAAACAGATTTATTCAAATAGGTCATAATCTGACACTTTTGTACGTCAATGAAGATACAGTACTGAGTCTACCGTGCGTTCGGAAAGATACCTCTACAAGAAGAACGCACAAGAAACTTGTAGGGCTTAATTTTTTCAACTGATACTTTTACAATATTTGGTTTGGTTATACATTCGTTTGTTTGTTTGAAAGTGCCGGGTGGTGGCTTATATATTATGCAGGAGTTTCCAGGCATCTTTGTCCTCTATGTACTTATTTACTTTATAATAAGCCTTATCCATCTTACAGGCACCATCTTATAGCAAACGGAGTATATAATATTATATAGATAGATAATCATTTACCTACTAACTGGATCTGATAAATATAATAATGATCCATCTTTATATCATACACTCGTATTCTTATCTAATTAAGTTAATGGGTGTAGTGTATGGAGCCCTTAGACTACTAATCATTTGTAATTTTATTAGTTTACAAGGTTTTGTCCTTTATTTAAGTACCTAATTAGGTTTTTAGGTTGTTTTCCGGTAATAAAAATTATGAACCTTTTATGAATGGAATGTTTAATAAATATTGTGGTCAAGTTACACAGTTCAATCAAAAATCAAAAAAAGTGAAAGCCAAAATATTTTATTCATGTTGGTCACAGTCTGATTCATGTCTGTCACTTTTGCATGTTAATAAAGATAAACAGTAATGAGTCTACCGTGCATTCGGAAAGATACCTCTACAAGAAGAACGCATGATAAACTTGTACTTTAATAATACAATAATCATTTTTGCATTGAATTGGGTGGCGTCGCTATCTCAAATGAATACCTTCAAATAATTATTATAATGATTGAAGTACTTATTAATAAGGTACCATAGACTACTATTACAGACAACAATTAATAAGGTACCGTAGACTACTATGACAGACAACAATTAATAAGGTACCGTAGACTACTATGACAGACAACAATTAATAAGGTACCGTAGACTACTATGACAGACAACAATTAATAAGGTACCGTAGACTACTATGACAGACAACAATTAATAAGGTACCGTAGACTACTATGACAGACAACAATTAATAAGGTACCGTAGACTACTATGACAGACAACAATTAATAAGGTACCGTAGACTACTATGACAGACAACAATTAATAAGGTACCGTAGACTACTATGACAGACAACAATTAATAAGGTACCGTAGACTACTATGACAGACAACAATTAATAAGGTACCGTAGACTACTATGACAGACAACAATTAATTATCATTAGAGGTGGAAACTAAATAAATCGAAATATCTTTTTTTACAGTGAGTGGGCAGTGTCCTTATCGAAAAAGGACTATACATTTATATAGTTACCTTAGTACATTTGTACTAGGTAACTTTATGTATTATTCTTAACATATTAATGTTAAGAATAATATGCTGAAAATATAGCCTAAATAAAGGGTTTCCTTTTAAAATGCCCCTAAAAAATAAAATAAAAAATTTAAAATAATTAATATAATCCAATTAATTAATGTAAAGATCGCACTGAGCGATAAGGACGCCAGTTGTTACTTCTTTGTAGTTTAAAGTTTTTCTTTTTATTATATTGTGATACGAATAAAGAGTTTTCATTTTCATTCTTGCTTTTTTTTTCATAATCCGATGTTCCGCACAGAAACCCTCACTATTTCGGTTAAACGCGATAAAGAACCAAAAATAGTCATTGCAGAGGAAAAGATTCTTTTTTTCGATCCACTGCGAGAATTATTTGAGTTATTGTTATAAAGTTAAACCCTCCATTTCCGGTATGAAATTAATAAATAAATGATTTATATTATTTATTAAATAAATATATAAAAATTTGTCAGAAACAAAACAATCATGATTTTTATCAACCCTGTTGTACTATATACCCTAAATGTTGAATCTAAAGTACCAAGGATCCTGTGTTTCTTTCAGTTTTAATTTTTAATAGCATACACATAACATATAACATACATTCACGCCTTTTTCCCGAAGGGGTAGGCAGAGGTGTACCCAGGACTCAGTCCCATAGTAGATACACTCATATTTCGCCAGTATGTTATTGGTCCCATGTAATAGGGGGCGAGCCTATTGCCATCTAGCGGGCACAGTTCCAGACTCCAGGCAGTTATTGAGATAATTCCTCATGGAAAAATCCAATATTTAACACTTTGCCTGACCCGGGAATCGAACCCGGGACCTCTTGATTGGCAGTCGAGCATGCGCACACTACGCCACCGAGGCAGTCTATAGCATACACACCATGTTCAAAGACCCTAATTTATTTCATTGAGATGAGAGCAGTACGCTCACGGGATTAAGGAATCAAAAAATTGCTGCAGTATGAGCAAGAAATAGAAATGGGATGGGTGACGAAAAATAAACTAAGTAGATAAGATGTGACGCCGTAGGATGAATATACCCAAAATCCCAACTATAATACACTATGCTATAGAACACTAAGAATCCATATTATAATAATAATATAATGTACTTACCTAATTTTCATTAAACACAAAAAATGATGTATCTATGTAGGTAAATCTAGTTAATGACATATGTATTATGTTTTTGGACTTCACTGGACAGTTTCAATATTAATATATGCCCCCCCACATAGAACGCCATAGAATAAGACTATTCATATCGGGAGATTTTGCCATAATCACCACACTTGACAGGCGGCTTGGTGATCGCAGCAGTTGGAATACTTGGAAACAGAAAGCGCTGCCGCCTACTCTCCGAATACATCCGTCAGCCGTCAATTCGTTCAAGGTCGTCGGGTCTCACGGCTCCCAAGGGATGAGAAAGGGGTAGCCTTATTATATATGCGGGAACCACAAGGCAAATTACAAGGTTATATTAAATAATGGTTCCATGGTATTTGAGGAAATAACTTATTATAATTTTATTACTCGGCCTCGGTGGCGTAGAGGGCGCATGCTCGACTGCCAATCAAGAGGTCCCGGGTTCGATCCCCAGGTCAGGCAGTGTTAAATATTGGATTTTTCCTTTAGGAATTATCTCAATAACAGCCTGGAGTTTGGAACGGTGCCCGGTAGGTGGCAATAGGCTCGCCCCCTATTACATGGGACCAATAACATACTGGCGAAATGTGGGTGTATCTAGTATGGGACTGAGTCCTGGGTACACCTCTGCCTACCCCTTCGGGAAAAAGGCGTGAATGTATGTTTATGTAATTTTATTATTGTATCGAAATTATATTGTTTATATGTAAGATACAAGACGTTTTATGTAAGGTTGTTGTGACCACTTGAATAGGACCGAATTGTGTTGTTGTTGTATGGTATTATGAAAAATAACAATGATATTAGTATAATAATAGGTGTAGTATAAACAAATATAAACAATCATCTCCCCATCGCGTGAATCTCGCCCTACTCTCTTCTCCCTACCCACGGTCTCTTATTTTTGTTTTCAAACCGGCGAACTCGGTTAATAGCCTCTACATTCTTTTATTTCTGCCATAGCATATTTCACGTGCATGAATATTAATAAAAGTAAACTTATTTTAGCTTACCGGCACGGGTGAGCTCCGAAGTTATATTATTGCCTCTATATGAAGCCGCAAAACTTAAAGTAAAAACACTTCTGTTTGGTAAACACTTGCCGGTGTTTTTGATTAATGCACATAGCACTTGTCGTGTATACGATATAGTTGTATTTTGCAAACGTATGGGTGTCACCGCAGCCGCGAATGGGCTAGTGCGGCGACGTCGATCGCGGCACTGAGGAGCTACGCGCGCGCACCGCGCCTTATCGTCACCAGAAACTCTCGCGCACGATAAGCGGATTGTCCAACTGTTAAGCCGTTAGCAGCTAGCCTACCGAATTGCGCTAGACGTAATCTATACTTTATCAGACGTCGCGTCGTTACTATATTATACTTGTCGCTGTGGTATTTGGAGAGCCGTCTATCTCTATGCGCTGAAAATGGTAGAAAACTACGTGAATGATAGAGCAAACTTGATCCGGTTTTATGATAATAATATTATAAGCCGTGATTAGTGCGGATAATAGCCTGGGAATGTTTAATGGGTATACAAAGGTATTCATTATCCACGGAATCGAAACAATATAGATATATCTATAACCACCTCTATTATGCGACTATAATATTAGTGGATATGTAGTATGTACCTCCGCCAAGCAGTGCAAACATTACCGTGTTCCGGTCTGAACGGCACTGATACCAGCGAAATTACTGAGAATGGCGAGTTTCAACAACTAATATCTCAGGGTGACAGGCGCAGTGCAGTGCCGCGCAGAATTTTGACTTTTAAAACACTGGGTAGCACTGTGTCTGATATGGGCAATCATAATGCTTTAGGCACCTGATTTGCTCGTCTTGTTACTCACCATCATAAAAAAAATAGTTATAAGTGGAACATAACATAACATCACACCTTTTTTTTCGAAGGGGAAGGCAGAGGTACATGAATTAGGGCCTAGCCTATTACTATCTATCGGGCATAGTTACAGACGCCAGGCTGTTATTGAGAAAATTCTTAATGGAAAAGCTCTAGTTAATTAATTATTAGTATAGGCAATTCTAGATTAATATATACAGGTTCTAACCTCTCACGATCTAATCGGCCTATTCTTTTTGGCTCTACGCAATAAAAGTTAGAAGTGGAGAATTTTCATTCAAAATGTAGCCTCTTCAAAGGGACATTCAGTATGAAAGTATATAAATAATAGATAATATATAATACAATATAATTGTACCAGTAGATAACATTAATTTTACACAATAGACAATCAATAAAATTATCAATAAAGTTGTTTACAACATATTAATAGCCGTAATTTAATTAGGCTAAGTAGTAAAGTAGAGATTATTAATCATTGTTACCGTCAGAATGTTGACACTAAACACGAGCATTCTATTGTTTTTAGAACTTAGTGGGTACTAGAAAATATATTATTGTAGTCGTTCATATTCTATTAAATAATACTCGAACACTTCAGCATATTTTAAATAATTTATTCCAAGCCCACCAATCTTCCCTTCAATCTGGCTCTACAATCATCTGTCGCGCTAGCATCCACCTCCCCGTGTTGCCATCGCGCCCTCGCACATGCCATAGATCTTCCTTAAACCACACGTTGCCATTAATACTTTCCATAAAACCACCAAAACGTTCATAGAATCCGTAGCATGCGCGTCACGAAATAACATCAACCCTACATTATTATGTTAGGTAAGCTGCTGAAACCTGCTTTGTTCACTCTATTCTAACACTAATACTACGATCTACAACACTACTCTAGTGACTCTACAATACTAATAGGCAATAGGTGTGTCTCAAGACATATACTTTACATTGCTAGAGTAAACTAGATTGTATGGAATATGTAATAGTTTCCACATAAAATGTATTTAATCTACATTTTATTTGAATTTGTACTAAAGTCTAATTTATTTCATTCTAAGTACGACTTATAAATAAATCTAGGTTTAATTTTAATGTTTAATATTTAACAATGCCAATATTATAATGTATAGTTAAAACAATCGATTAGATACTACTATCCTAATTGAGTATAACATACCATCACATCACGCCTTTTTTCCGAAGGGGTAGGTAGAGGAGTATCCCGGACTTTGTTACAGGACAGGTAGGTCGCCAGTTATGTTATTTTAAGTCCCATGTAATAGGGGGCGAGCCTATTGCCATCAACCGGGCACAATTCAGACTCCAGATTGCATTGAGAATATTCCTAATGGAAAAATCCAATAACACTTTGCCTGACGTAAAAATCGAACATTATTAAAATCATATGAATGCTATTTTAGCATTAAGTTAGTCGTAGTGTTGTGCTGAATTATAAATAAATAATTAATAAATATTTGCGTCCCTACCACTACATCTCTCTGTAACTCTGTAATAATTTCCGATAAGGTATACCGATTAATCGATCTAAGTATATAATATTACCTATATACCTAACCTTCCTATCTACCCGTATATCTATAATTTATTAGTGCAGATAAGTGGATGTTCTCGGCATAATATATGTAAGCACCTTTAATATATATAATAAATAAGCAATAATACAGTGCGATAATACATACTCAGTGCGAGATAACATTTTGACAAAACACACAAAACCAATTAATGTTTTTTAATTGTGGTTTTTGTTGTTAGCAATAATTGTTCTTCGATCTTATATTGTCTGAAGCAAAATGTAGAATTGTCTGAAGCAAGATGTCAAAATCAATGATATAAAATAAGGGGAGAAAGGGTACGTTCTCCCAGCGCTTAAAATCAACAAATGGCACGTGCAATTTGCTCAGTGTCATATAATGAACAATATAATGATTGAAAGACATACCTAAGACCTTGAACGAATACCACGTCCTAGCCTAAGGATGACCGTGTGGCAGTGCGACCGAGACAATAATATTATTCGCTCGTACGATCTTACTTTACTGACGTACATGGACCTAATTGGACTTAATCTGAGCTTGCCTTTTGCGAGAAGCCAGTACCTCTTCTTTCCTTTACTTTATATCAATGTTGACTACTAATGGTACCTATAATCTAAATTACCTTCAGTTAAAGAAATAATAATACTGACCTACTTTAAGAAAATAATACTTAAAAAGTAATTTTGGATCTCGTGGGAACAAATGATCGAAGATTATTTTTACGAAAACAATGGACTTTGGATCGATGAGTACGAGCCTTTAAAGTGGTACCTATGTAATATAATATATAACGTATACATGGGTAAATTATACAAGTAATTGTTGGACTTATAGAATTTATTCTGGAGTTTAGGAGTGGTATCAAAATTAAATTTGCAAGGTCTTCGGATAACGTATCGCAAATATTACCTATACCTACTCAAATGCATGAAGATAGGCAGTGTAGGTACGTTGGAATTATTATTTATTCTGTGGTGTAGGTGGAAAATAGTATTATTAAATAATAAAATTCCGAAGAGCTTATTCAAAGCTTTTTCTATATTATTAGGCCCATGGTTATAATAATATTCCATAGAGACCAAATATATTACCTCTATAAGAAATGAAAAGGAGAACAATTTCCAGAGACTAGAACACTGAACTTTCAATGATTTGTGACAAAATTATAAAGTCAATATTTTTATTTATATATATATCGAAAATCACAAAAATATCGTCAGATTAATATTAAAACACTTACAAAATGAATAAGAGTAATATACCTGCCCCTCAAGCATTGGGTAAGCTGATAAGAAATCCATTTAAACCATTAATTCTGTAGTAGATAGTACCTAATTTCTAGGTAGGTACGTATTTAAATTATAATTATATTCATTTTATAACACGTTACCTTAGATAAATGATGTCTTCGCTCGCGCTCTGGCCACATAGAGCCCTACATATTATATAAACAACGACTTCGAAAATGCGGCAATTATCAAATTGTAGTTTGCGTGAAAAATAGGGTTCGTTTCTTAGACACAAACCCTTAGAGCCATGTACCGGACAGCTACGATTTCACCTACATGAAAATAATATGCAAAACAATCCACAAAGAGATAGCAAAAGGTTAGCACTCGCGTGCAAAACGTTTGGTCAATAATAGTGGCTTTATATTAACTATAGATTTTTAAACATTTAACCTTTGTTGTGTATATGTAGGTTATCAGATTAAATACATCCAATATCTTCTAAATCCATTGAAGGTCAAATATTATATTTGGTAGATAGGTATATTAGGTAGGTACTAAGGTACCTCTAGGTGTTTAGGTTCGGTTACATTATTAAGAAAGTTATTATACGAATTGGGAGGAAACTCTTTATTAATGCATAAAACTAGTAACTCAATACAAATAATTTAGAGTTTTTAGCCTTCCCCTCACCGGAACGCCGACTTACTTACACAATTTTCCATAAATCTCCCAAATCGATGAGTCTTCGCGAAAAAACTTTATTTTTTGACGAATATTTATTAGTAGAATAAATAAGAATAAATATTCTACTTATTTAATTTTATTGGGTAGGTAAATATGGTATGATAACTACTAATAGGTATGTATTATAATTGATTTAGGAGGCGTTAACAATAGCGACTGCAAGAAACGTACCGTTCGACCTATATTGAGAAAGAGGGCCCAGTCTATCACCGCGCCCACGCCACGTGAACGGGTAATGAATCTACAATCTTCTCTACATATTATACTTTTTTACTAAAGAAAACCGATTTCTAAAGATATTGATCTGAATCCATCGACTTAAAACAAAATACGTGAATCGCTTTCATTGATCCTACTTAATGACGCCTCGTCAACATTCACACTGATGACTTCAGTCGCGCCTGAAAAAATCCTGCGTGTTTTTTTAATAATTATTATGTCTGCTTATGTATTTAAGTGTTATAATTAACACTCTGAGAAGAAAAATAAATCTTACGCGATTACTTTTCACACTCCTTTTTTTTTGTAAGTTTTATAAAATTATTTTAATTATTAGCTGTGCCCCGCGTAGTTTTCGTTCCCGTGGGAATATCGGGATAAAAGGGACTTTTTATTTTTTATCTACTTTTTATGTTATTCCAGGGTCTAAGGTTCGTTCTGTTAGTCTTACCTTATCCGACCTACCACAAAGGTTCTAATAAGTTACGATAAGTACCTAACTCTATTTTTATAATTTTCAATGTTCCCCGAAAACCACACATAAAACGACCTCTTGATACTAAATCATCTGTGCCTTGTTTCTTTTTGACGTCTCGATAAATGGTTTTCATATTTCCCATGTTACTCGTAACACGTTTTATCATTCACATTTTAGACTGCGCCGTTTCCAAGAAAACCATACGAAAGAAGATGCCATAGTTTATCACCTTCGGTCGTAAGTTTTATTCGTAAGGTTTATATACTACTTACTTGTAAATTACTTAACCTGCATACTTTTGCTTTTGCATTAAAATGTCGACACCTAAGTATTTCCATAGTTTACTAATAAACTTTTTAGCGTGTGTACAAATGAGATTAATAGTGGTTTCTTATTTCGACTGCAGAAGGCAAAGCTTACAATCCTTTGGTAAACTTGCTGGTTTGCTTATCTAGGCCTATTTACAATTAATTATACTTGATTTATTTTTAGCAACCTTCCAAAAGATCAATAGGGGATCGTTTATCATTGAATCCTGTTACTTTATCTAGCACTGAAGCGCTAAGTTCTATGTTGATATCAGAAAGAGCCCAAGGTCTTTTTACTAAAGAAAATGGTGAGTAAACAGAAGGAATAATTTTTTAAAAAATACAATAAACGAGATGATGCGACGCAACGATTTTCAAGTTATTGATCCAAATGGGAACGGGCAGCCTCGGATGTACGATTTTTTAAAACCTGGACAGAAACTTGATAGAGGCGCCCCTCATTTGAGATTAATTACTTTATAAATTTACAAATATAATATTATAACATAACATAACATACAGCCACGCCCTTTTCCCGAAGGGGTAGGCAGAGTTGTACCCAGGACTCAGTCCCATAGTAGGAACACCCACATTTCGCCCAGGATTCGATCCCCGGCCAGTTCAAACATTTGTGTGCATGAACATGTCTGTTTAATCTGTGTCTGGATGTTATAAGCATAAATAAGTATGTATATCAGTCATCTGGTTACCATAGCTACAGGCTTCTAGCCTAGTTTGGGACCAGATGACCGTGTGTGAAAGATGTCCCATATTATTATTATTGACAGCCTCGTTGGCCCAGATAGTAGTAACTCTGCTTTCTGTGCCGCAGGGCCCGGGTTCGATCCCCGGCCAGGTCAAACATTTGTGTGCATGAAGATGTCTGTTTGATCTGTGTCTGGGTGTTATAAGCTTATATAAGTATGTATAATGTATATCAGTCTTCTGGTTACCATAGTACAGGCTTCTAGCCTAGTTTGGGATCAGATGACCGTATGTGGAAGTTGTCCCATATTATTATTATTATTATTATTATTAGCATGTTATTGATCCCATGTAATGGGGGCGAATAATGATTGACATTTTCCGTGAATGGGACAATAAGAAAATAAGAACCTTTAAATATATTATCTGTAGTTGTAGGCCTCTTTTGCAGGGGGCCGCCTGGGGACCTTTGCCAGTTATTTATCTGCCAAGCAGTAATGTGCAATAATTACTGTGTTCCGGTCTGAAGGGCAATATTACCAGCGAAATTACTGGGCATGATGAGTTTCAACAACTAATATGTCAGGGTGACAGGCGCAGTGCAGTGCCGCGCAGTATTTTGTATTTTAAAACACTGGGCGGCACTGTGTCTGTTATGGGCAATCATGATGCTTACCATCAGGCACCTGATTTGATCGTCTTGTTACTTACTATGATAAAAAAAAAAAAATTGTACCCTTTATTGCCGTCCGAGGCAGGTGTCCCGGTTGGCCCCGCCTAGAGCCGGGGCTGGGAACACGCTGGTGACACGCTAGTTTTCAAAAAGGTAGTATTATGTATTATCGAAGATTTCGATGTGACGTCTCACGCAGCCCTAGCCCTACACCACCCTGACTGATATATATAGCTTGACAGAAAAGAGTAGAAACGGTCTACTCTTCTCTGTCGAGCTATACGAGTACCTAGCACAGATACCGAAACAGTAGAAAACTATTTTCAGAAAAAGATATTGTGCTTCCTCAAGTTGTGGTAGCTAAAATAATGCGACATTTAGCTACGAAGAAGCGTGAGCTTTCAAAGTTACGGAGGAGTGTTTTAGCACAACAGGTAAAAACTTACATGAAACTTAGTAACTTATCGAGCACGAGTTAAGTGATATAAAATATTGACCAATCCCCACTCCAATGCCTTATTTAGAATCTAAACATTATCATCATAATATTATCAGAACATAATATTGTGTTATCTTTTTGATAGGATGTTTTTAGCAAATGTGTGAACGACCGAGGACGACGTTTTCACTATTGTTTAGTAATTAAAATTACAATCCATTATGAACTCAGTATAACCAGGGAATCCAGGACTTGGGTGCCGTGTACTACACCCTGCACTCACATGTAGGTAATCCAGTAATTGTAGTATATCCAGGAAGTTTCATGGACACCTTTCCTACCTTTTCACACGGGGCCCGGGGCGGGTCACCGCAGCAAAATCGTGGTACATATTTCTAGTTAGATTGAAATTGATAAATTACCGAACGGTGCTTCACAGAATTGCTTGCTGGAGCATATGGCGGCAGTGAAAGAGTTGGAGGCGCGAGCAGGAGTGGCAAGCGACGAGAGCACATATGAGATCCGACTGGTGTCCCTCGTGGGCTGGCCCGCGCATGACCTGCTTATGCTCGTGCGTGATAACGCTCAAGGGCAAGGGAATCCGGAGAGAAGCGATGTATTTGGTATTACCTACCTATTCAGTGCGACTGGCTAGTTGGCTCAGTAGTCACTACTATTCTGCCTTCTGAGCTGATTCAAACATTTAGCTCAAACGTTTGTGTGCATGTGTATAAAGTATACTTATAAGTATGCATTGACTACTGATTGATATAGTATACAGGTTTCTTACTTTGTTTGGGACTAGAAGATTGTTTTATTAAATTTAATATCTTGATCCAGGTTGCTTATATTTCTATTTATATGTTTATCCGAACCATAAAATACTTAAAACAATAAAAGCTATAAAGCCGTTTCAATCTGGCTGAATCTTATTATGTTTTGTGGTGTGCCGTTAAACATGGATATACACGTTATTTTTTCAGGTCCTCAAGTTCTACAACAGTTGCATGCACAGTTGAATCCTATTCCGGAGGAAGTGTTAGCGATGGGTGCAGAAATCATGGCTCGGCGGATAGATCTCCTCAATTTATTTAGGGGGAAACATCGAACGGATCGTTCTACTTATCTCACTGTTAGTTAGAATTGACTGATTTTTTTAAATAGCAAAAGAACCATACGGTTTTTTTTAACAAAATATGTTTTCGCGCAAATAAAGGCCAGGTCAAGAGCCAACTACAAACAATTGAGTGAAAAAATATTCCCTATTTCTTCGTATCATTTTGTATGGGTGACGTTTAACTTTAATATTGCAAAAACATGCTTAACCTTCAATAATGCCGCAACATCAATTGGTATCTGCAGAATATGGGATAGGGGATTTACCGCGTACTACTCATTGGAATCTTTTCGGTGATCAGGGTTCGATGATAGAAAATTAAATAGAAATTAGGACTTTGAAACACTTATTGAACCTAATAATATTTTATAATATGTATACTACGTATGTATATTAAAAATAATGTTTTTAGAATTTAGAATGGAAAGCGAAAAACAACGAATTAGACCAAGAGACGGAACAGCTTCACAGGATGGTAGCGGGTGCAGCAGAGAATTTGAAAGCAAAATTGACTTATGCTTTGGACTTGGCAAAGTTAGTTATAAAAAATATATTTTAGTCATTATCTAGAATGTAGAGTTTTAGGTAATAAGGGCGGAGTCGTCCCGTTTAACTATAAAATTAACTTTTTGTAGTGGTAGGCCTCTTATGCAGGGGGCCGCCTGGGGAAGTACCACACCTTTGCCAGTTATTCGTCCGCCAAGCAGTAATGTGCAAACATTGCTGTGTTCCGGTATGAAGGGCAATGTTACCAGCGAAATTACTGGGCATGATGAGATTCAACAACTCATATCTCAAGGTGACAGGCGCAGTACAGTGCCACGCAGAATTTTGAATTTTAAAACAATGGGTGGCACTGTGTCTGATATGGGCAATCATGATGCTTACCATCAGGCACCTGGTTAGCTCGTCTTGTCACTCACTATCATAAAAACAAAAAAATACTTCTTAATGCAGTATCAATAACCGACCGTAAAATCTGTCTTTAAAGTTTCTTACATACTGATTTTGAAAAAGTATTTTCGATACATATAGGATTCCATGGTTAGACCGAGATGTCCTGATTAAGAAAATAGAACGAGTGCAAAAAGAAAACTTGTCACTCAATCATAAACTCGAAGAATTTACAAAAAAAGACCAGGATGCCGAAAAAGAAACACATGTGGATATAAAGGATCAAAATCTTCAAGTAAGATAAGACTAAACACAAAAAAGACGTTGACAACATTTTTTAGATGTGTGCACGAAAGATGAACAGAGTTTTAAAATATGTCTCCAAGTAACTCAGTAGAACAGTAAGAAACGTTGGTTCTCATATCGAAGATCAAGAATCACTTTGATTTTGAGTCGCAACGCCAACCTAGTCCCCACTTATGTAGTTAGTCAGTAAATAACATCGTTTACATTGTTTACATCCGTGCCCACTTCTACAATGTGTTACAAAAAGATTTACTAAAATATATGAGGTGCATAGGTTAGGTACCTATAGGTCTACTCGTAAATCTGAACAACTTGCAAAAGAAATAATTCCAATATTAGCAATAAAAATTTCGACTTGCTATTCAAATTTGTATAGGAAATTAGTAAAGGAGAAGATAGCGCAAGGCATTGTTTTGTTATCTTTTACATTGCAAGTGCCCAAAAGAGTTCTCAGTTGACTTTTAGCTTTAAGCAAATTTTTAAATACCACCTGTGATTAGATCTAAGGAGTGCAAATAAAGTATTGTGTCAATTGTAGGCGGTAATGGAAGAGTTGTCGAAGGAGAAAGCAGCGCGCGAGGCGTTGAAGGACGTGGTTTCTGCAGCGGAGAGCATGCTGCGAGTGGCGCGCGCTCGGATCGCGACCCTCGAACGACAACTCAAGGAAGCCAGGGCAGACGTCGAAGTCACCAAGAGGAAACAGAAAGAACTCGAGCAACTCGTAAACAGACTCGCACTCCAACATTCGCAGTCGACAGTGAAGTTGTGACACTACATTAACGATCCGATTGCTGCGGATCTGTCTCAAAATTCAATTGTGCCCGGTTGATAGCAATAGGCTCGCCCCCTATTGGACTAAAAACATAACTAAAAAAATTAAATAAAAAATAAAGGGAAGGGAAATAAAGGGAAAAAGAAAGGGAAAAGGGCGTATGTGTTTATACACATACGCCTACTATTGGGTAATTGAACCAAATCGGGGGAGAACGGACCGGGTGAAAACGGGACCGGGTGAGAACGGTGGGGAGCCACACTGTCGGGGGGGTCACAATGCGTGATGTTTTAAATTCACAGTATTTTAATTTTTAACCCCCGCCCGAAATGTTTAAGGTTTTTAAGTTTAACATGTATTATTTTAAGTTCAAAACATGTGTTATTAAGTTTAACATGTGTTATTAAGTTTAACATGTGTTATTAAGTTTAACATGTGTTATTAAGTTTAACATGTGTTATTAAGTTTAACATGTGTGATTAAGTTTAAAATGTGTTATTAAATTTAACATGTATTTATTCAGTTTAACATAATGTGTTAAAGTTTAACGTGTCTATCTCGGTGTCGTAGCTCCTAAACGAATGGTTCGATTCTGAGGAGGTTTTTATGAAAACTGACTTGATATCGATGTTTTTTTGTGTCAGGGGTAACTTTCTAACATGTTATTCAAATAGGTCCTTATAAGAAAATTTTGGGTCAATTTTGGAAAATGGCGGGCGATGATTAACTCTATCGCTCATTTGGTGCAATAATAACGAATTTAGGTACTATTTTTGTCAAAACTGAGTTAAATGTAATATTATTACACTCATCAGAGAAATGCAGTTATTTTTCTACGAGCAATATTTTTCAGTCGGCTCGTAGACTTATTACAGATCTAAATAGACAATATTCGTTATTACAGTATCGCCATCGAGAGACAAGTTACGACGCGCGTTCGAGGAAGCTTCTTGAAGTGTCGAAACATGGAGAAATGACTATCGAAGCATTATCTCGACAAAGAGACGCTTTGGAGCTAAGGTTTATATTAACTTTACAATAGCTGTTCCCAGCGGTTTCACATGCGTAGGTTCGTTCCCGTAGGAATATCGGGATAAATAGTAAGTACCCTATGTCTTATTCCAGGGTCTAAACTATCTACATACCGAATTTTAGCCCAATCAGTTCAGAACTAGTGCGAAAAGCAATATCGCTATTCGTTCAGTTTTCCGAATAATGGATTCGGATCGGATTCGTTTCGGACGTAGTGCGAAACCGCTCTTAGGTTTGTATTTTGTCGTATAAGTTCAGTATCGAGTTGTAGTTTTTCAACTTTTATAATCTTTAGGGTAAAGGAACTGAGAGAGCAAGCAGAGGTAGCAGAGAAACAAGCTGAAATACGCGAAGCTGAGGCGAAATCATACGTTGAATCGCTTCAAGGGAAGGTTGCAGAACAGGTGCAGGTGCTTCAAATACAGTTTATCTACTTAATATTATGATCACATTAACCTTTGGAACATCCTAATTTGATTGAAGCAAAATTAAAATCACTATATGTATTATAAAGGCCTAAATGACTCACCGACTGACATGCAACGCAGAGCTCAACCACTGATTCCAGACTTGAAACTTGTAATGTAAGTTGTTTTCGTTATCTGGACGTGTACTAAGAAAGGATTTATGAAAATTCACATTCTAAGGGGTCCAAAAAGGGCGTCAAAGTTTTGGTATAAAGCTCCCATATTTCATAATTGCGAGCGGGTAAAGCCGCTGTTCTTACACTAGTCTATACTTCTATACTAATATTATAAAGAGAGAAACTTTGTTTTTTTGTTTTTTTGTTTTTTTGTTTGTAACGAATAGGCTCCGAAACTACTGGACCGATTTTAAAAATTCTTTCACTTATGGATAGCTTAATTCAGTGTGAGTGCCATAGGCTATATGAGATTTTGAAAAAAAATGGGGATCCGTAAGAAAACTGCAATATTGTTAACCAAGGTGTTACATAATATAATTACCATATTCATAAATTTGCGTGCGCTGTGAAATGCATTGATGGTAGAATAATATAATGTACTAGGGGTTTGTAGTACTTATCAATACCTACAAAACAGTATACATAGATTATATCCATCTTTTTTGGTTTAGTCACAATAATCGAAAAAGTGATTATTTTCATGCGGTGTGAAAACTATTGGTCGTAGAGTAAAGTAATGTACTAGGGGTTTGTAGTACTTATCAATACCTACAAAACAGTATACATAGATTATATCCATCTTTTTTGGTTTAGTCACAATAATCGAAAAAGTGATTATTTTTCATGCGGTGTGAAAACTATTGGTGGTAGAGTAAAGTAATGTACTAGGGGTTTGTAGTACTTATCAATACCTACAAAACAGTATACATAGATTATATCCATCTTTTTTGGTTTAGTCATAATAATCGAAAAAGTGATTATTTTTCATGCGGTGTGAAAACTATTGGTGGTAGAGTAAAGTAATGTACTAGGGATTTGTAGTACTTATCAATACCTACAAAACAGTATACATAGATTATATCCATCTTTTTTGGTTTAGTCACAATAATCGAAAAAGTGATTATTTTTCATGCGGTGTGAAAACTATTGGTGGTAGAGTAAAGTAATGTACTAGGGGTTTGTAGTATTTATCAATACCTACAAAACAGTATACATAGATTATATCCATCTTTTTTGGTTTAGTCATAATAATCGAAAAAGTGATTATTTTTCATGCGGTGTGAAAACTATTGGTGGTAGAGTAAAGTAATGTACTAGGGGTTTGTAGTACTTATCAATACCTACAAAACAGTATACATACATTCTATCCATCTTTTTTGGTTTAGTCACAATAATCGAAAAAGTGATTATTTTTCATGCGGTGTGAAAACTATTGGTGGTAGAGTAAAGTAATGTACTAGGGGTTTGTAGTACTTATCAATACCTACAAAACAGTATACATAGATTATATCCATCTTTTTTGGTTTAGTCATAATAATCGAAATAGTGATTATTTTTCATGCGGTGTGAAAACTATTGGTGGTAGAGTAAAGTAATGTACTAGGGGTTTGTAGTACTTATCAATACCTACAAAACAGTATACATAGATTATATCCATCTTTTTTGGTTTAGTCATAATAATCGAAAAAGTGATTATTTTTCATGCGGTGTGAAAACTATTGGTGGTAGAGTAAAGTAATGTACTAGGGGTTTGTAGTACTTATCAATACCTACAAAACAATATACATAGATTATATCCATCTTTTTTGGTTTAGTCATAATAATCGAAAAAGTGATTATTTTTCATGCGGTGTGAAAACTATTGGTGGTAGAGTAAAGTAATGTACTAGGGGTTTGTAGTACTTATCAATACCTACAAAACAGTATACATAGATTATATCCATCTTTTTTGGTTTAGTCATAATAATCGAAAAAGTGATTATTTTTCATGCGGTGTGAAAACTATTGGTGGTAGAGTAAAGTAATGTACTAGGGATTTGTAGTACTTATCAATACCTACAAAACAGTATACATAGATTATATTCATCTTTTTTGGTTTAGTCACAATAATCGAAAAAGTGATTATTTTTCATGCGGTGTGAAAACTATTGGTGGTAGAGTAAAGTAATGTACTAGGGGTTTGTAGTACTTATCAATACCTACAAAACAGTATACATAGATTATATCCATCTTTTTTGGTTTAGTCATAATAATCGAAAAAGTGATTATTTTTCATGCGGTGTGAAAACTATTGGTGGTAGAGTAAAGTAATGTACTAGGGGTTTGTAGTACTTATCAATACCTACAAAACAGTATACATAGATTGTATCCATCTTTTTTGGTTTAGTCACAATAATCGAAAAAGTGATTATTTTTCATGCGGTGTGAAAACTATTGGTGGTAGAGTAAAGTAATGTACTAGGGGTTTGTAGTACTTATCAATACCTACAAAACAGTATACATAGATTATATCCATCTTTTTTGGTTTAGTCATAATAATCGAAAAAGTGATTATTTTTCATGCGGTGTGAAAACTATTGGTGGTAGAGTAAAGTAATGTACTAGGGGTTTGTAGTACTTATCAATACCTACAAAACAATATACATAGATTATATCCATCTTTTTTGGTTTAGTCACAATAATCGAAAAAGTGATTATTTTTCATGCGGTGTGAAAACTATTGGTGGTAGAGTAAAGTAATGTACTAGGGTTTGTAGTACTTATCAATACCTACAAAACAGTATACATAAATTATATCCATCTATTTTGGTTTAGTCACAATAATTGAAGCAGTGATTATTTTTCATGCGGTGTGAAAACTATTGGTGGTAGAGTAAAATAATGTACTAGGGGTTTGTAGTACTTATTTATACCTACAAAACAGTATACATAGATTATATCCATCTTTTTTGGTTTAGTCACAATAATCGAAGCAGTGATTATTTTTCATGCGGTGTGAAAACTATCGGTGGTAGATTAAAGTAATGTACTAGGGGATTGTATTAATTATCAATACCTACAAAACAGTATACATAGATTATATCCATCTTTTCTGGTTTAGTCACAATAATCGAAGCAGTGATTATTTTTCATGTGGTGTGAAAAGTATTGGTGGTAGAATAAAGTAATGTACTAGGGGTTTGTAGTACTCATCAATATCTTCAAAATAGCCCACGATAAATTATAACATGTGTTAAGGTTTGGTCATTGTAACAGAAATAGTCATTAATTTGCGTGCGCTGCGTAAACCATTAGGGTTATATTTATTAAAATACAATGTATCACGAATTTACTCCTGATAAACGTCCACTATACCTACTTCTGCTACCCGTGCGAAGCCGGGGCGGGTCGCTAGTAATTGTATAAAAAGGATATATACCTCTTGTGACATTCTAAGGTACGCAGTAACAGCTTCATGAAATCATTATTATTGCATTGTCAAAGTTCAGCTCAATCGAATGACAGAAAATGGGTCTTTTTTATTTCTAAAATTTCATGAGTATCAAAAACAAAATAAGTTTTATTCAAATGTGGACACGGACGAACAACACTACATTGAAGGTTATTTGCTAAATAAAAGTCTTTCTGCCAATTATGGAAAACCGAGTTTTTTAATTTTGGCCTGCCATACGAGTACAAACGATAAGTAGTCTTGTTTGTTCTATGAAGTTACTGAGCAAGAGTCAAGACTCGCCAAAGAGCTTTCAGATCCTATAAAACTGTGTTCATATTTATGTCGTGCCCATATTTCATAATAGTTGTATTTCATGCAATTAATAAAATTGACTCCTTTTATGTAAAAGGTTCATGAAAAGCTTAGGAAGGCGGCAGAAACGCGTGTAAGTGAACTGGAAGCTAAAGTAAAAGAGTTGGAGGAGCAGTATCAAGCACTGAAAGATCGTTCCATGAAACTACTGGATACTGAGAGGAGGAGATGTCTGGAATATGTTCCATCTAGAGGTTGGTGGAAGGAAAATGACGAAGTCACTCCTCTTATTGAATTATTGTGTGGTGAACCGCGGTGTCATAACTTTTTGACTGGTAGTTAAGTTTTGCCTACAACATGCCTACGACATGATTTAAGAACTGTGAGGTTGCTCTGATTGTTTAAATTCTAAGATAATTTTTTTTTTCAAACTATTCACTTTTAATCATAAACTGCAAATTCATCATCATCATCTCAGCCACAGGACGTCCACTGCTGAACATAGGCCTCCCCCATAGATTTCCATTCAGTCCGGTTGTAAGCGGCCCGCCTCCATCGTGTTCCTGCCGTTTTTATTAGATCGTCTGTCCACCTTGTGGGTCCTACGCTGGTCCTACGCTGCGCTTGCCGGTTCGTGGTCTCCATTCGAGAACTTTGCAGCCCCATCGGCCATCAGTTCTACGTGCTATGTACCCTGCCCATTGCCACTTCAATTTGCTAATCCGCTGGGCTATGTCGGTAACTTTCGTTCGTCTACGGATTACGGATCTTCTCATTTCTGACTCGATCTCGCAGAGAAATCCCAACTGCAAATTAGTCAGATATATTATTACCTACTGTGCTTTATGAGTACGATACATTTTTCAGATATACGTTTCGCTCGCCTTGTTATTTCCATATAATATAATATGGTCATATCTTATCTATACTAATATTATAAAGAGAGAAACTTTGTTTTTTTGTTTTTTTGTTTTTTTGTTTTTTTGTTTTTTTGTTTGTAACGAATAGGCTCCGAAACTACTGGACCGATTTTAAAAATTCTTTCACTTATGGATAGCTTATTTCAGTGTGAGTGCCATAGGCTATATGAGATTTTGAAAAAAAATGGGGATCCGTAAGAAAACTGCAATATTGTGAACCAAGGTGTTACATAATATAATTACCATATTCATAAATTTGCGTGCGCTGTAAAATGCATTGATGGTAGAATAATATAATGTACTAGGGGTTTGTAGTACTTATCAATACCTACAAAACAGTATACATAGATTATATCCATCTTTTTTGGTTTAGTCACAATAATCGAAATAGTGATTATTTTCATGCGGTGTGAAAACTATTGGAGGTAGAGTAAAGTAATGTACTAGGGGTTTGTAGTACTTATCAATACCTACAAAACAGTATACATAGATTATATCCATCTTTTTTGGTTTAGTCACAATAATCGAAAAAGTGATTATTTTTCATGCGGTATGAAAACTATTGGTGGTAGAGTAAAGTAATGTACTAGGGGTTTGTAGTACTTATCAATACCTACAAAACAGTATACATAGATTATATCCATCTTTTTTGGTTTAGTCACAATAATCGAAAAAGTGATTATTTTTCATGCGGTGTGAAAACTATTGGTGGTAGAGTAAAGTAATGTACTAGGGGTTTGTAGTACTTATCAATACCTACAAAACAGTATACATAGATTATATCCATCTTTTTTGGTTTAGTCACAATAATCGAAAAAGTGATTATTTTTCATGCGGTGTGAAAACTATTGGTGGTAGAGTAAAGTAATGTACTAGGGGTTTGTAGTACTTATCAATACCTACAAAACAGTATACATAGATTATATCCATCTTTTTTGGTTTAGTCACAATAATCGAAAAAGTGATTATTTTTCATGCGGTGTGAAAACTATTGGTGGTAGAGTAAAGTAATGTACTAGGGGTTTGTAGTACTTATCAATACCTACAAAACAGTATACATAGATTATATCCATCTTTTTTGGTTTAGTCACAATAATCGAAAAAGTGGTTATTTTTCATGCGGTGTGAAAACTATTGGTGGTAGAGTAAAGTAATGTACTAGGGGTTTGTAGTACTTATCAATACCTACAAAACAGTATACATAGATTATATCCATCTTTTTTGGTTTAGTCACAATAATCGAAAAAATGATTATTTTTCATGCGGTGTGAAAACTATTGGTGGTAGAGTAAAGTAATGTACTTGGGGTTTGTAGTACTTATCAATACCTACAAAACAGTATACATAGATTATATCCATCTTTTTTGGTTTAGTCACAATAATCGAAAAAGTGATTATTTTTCATGCGGTGTGAAAACTATTGGTGGTAGAGTAAAGTAATGTACTAGGGGTTTGTAGTACTTATCAATACCTACAAAACAGTATACATAGATTATATCCATCTTTTTTGGTTTAGTCACAATAATCGAAAAAGTGATTATTTTTCATGCGGTGTGAAAACTATTGGTTGGAGAGTAAAGTAATGTACTAGGGGTTTGTAGTACTTATCAATACCTACAAAACAGTATACATAGATTATATCCATCTATTTTGGTTTAGTCACAATAATCGAAAAAGTGATTATTTTTCATGCGGTGTGAAAACTATTGGTGGTAGAGTAAAGTAATGTACTAGGGGTTTGTAGTACTTATCAATACCTACAAAACAGTATACATAGATTATATCCATCTTTTTTGGTTTAGTCACAATAATCGAAAAAATGATTATTTTTCATGCGGTGTGAAAACTATTGGTGGTAGAGTAAAGTAATGTACTTGGGGTTTGTAGTACTTATCAATACCTACAAAACAGTATACATAGATTCTATCCATCTTTTTTGGTTTAGTCACAATAATCGAAAAAGTGATTATTTTTCATGCGGTGTGAAAACTATTGGTGGTAGAGTAAAGTAATGTACTAGGGGTTTGTAGTACTTATCAATACCTACAAAACAGTATGCATAGATTATATCCATCTATTTTGGTTTAGTCACAATAATTGAAGCAGTGATTATTTTTCATGCGGTGTGAAAACTATTGGTGGTAGAGTAAAATAATGTACTAGGGGTTTGTAGTACTTATTAATACCTACAAAACAGTATACATAGATTATATCCATCTTTTTTGGTTTAGTCACAATAATCGAAGCAGTGATTATTTTTCATGCGGTGTGAAAACTATCGGTGGTAGATTAAAGTAATGTACTAGGGGATTGTATTAATTATCAATACCTACAAAACAGTATACATAGATTATATCCATCTTTTCTGGTTTAGTCACAATAATCGAAGCAGTGATTATTTTTCATGTGGTGTGAAAAGTATTGGTGGTAGAATAAAGTAATGTACTAGGGGTTTGTAGTACTCATCAATATCTTCAAAATAGCCCACGATAAATTATAACATGTGTTAAGGTTTGGTCATTGTAACAGAAATAGTCATTAATTTGCGTGCGCTGCGTAAACCATTAGGGTTATATTTATTAAAATACAATGTATCACGAATTTACTCCTGATAAACGTCCACTATACCTACTTCTGCTACCCGTGCGAAGCCGGGGCGGGTCGCTAGTGTAAAATATAGTTTGATATGTGACAGCTGACCAAAAAGCTATATTTTACAAGGTATAAGTAATCCTTTTTATGGCTCAAAAGGAAAAAAGGAACCCTTTTTAACGGGAATGCGTGGAGGTATCATGTTAAAATTGATATCAATTACTCAGATCTGCGGTTCCATGTGGCTGTAAAAAATTATACTTCCTAAGTTGACGCAATCAAAAGTTATGGCCATTTTATTGCATATTTCCATACTTTGCGATTAGATAGCGCTGTATGTTCTTGGTAAATAGGTATGGAATCCTACACTATGCATACATACGTATTCCTCAACAATTTATTTTGACAGAGACTGAGCCTTCTGATCGAGAAACAGAAATATGGAAAGAGCTGCAAACAACAAGAGTGGCATTGTCACGGGCAGAAGAAGAACTCCGACAAAGTCGAACCGATAAAGATAACTTTTTGAATTCTTTATCTCGAATTGCGGTAATTACTAATGAACGTTTATTATTAAGCGGAATAAAACCAACTGATGATTTAAAAATATATATATACAGGGTTACCTTAATAATACCAGAAACCTCGAAGGACTAGGCAGCTAACTTTATAAACAACAACATTTGTTCTACGAGTTTTGACATAACTCAATACATTAAACATTATTTTTTTAAGTTTTTATTGTACTGTCGTGACATTTGTAAGTCTATGTTTCATTCACAAATGAAAAGACGACGCGACGCTCGCACGCGAATGTGCTGCTAGTAATAATAATAACACTTCGCCAGAGATCCAGGGGCTTGTAGGCAGTATGTACTGAGTACTGAGACCACATCCCTTCATACTTGACCAGGCTCATTGCAAGGGTTTGTTTACCTAATCTATTACGATGCGCGTAGAGTTAAGAACATTCATCTGGAATATTAAATTGATATTTATTTTTATATGAAAGTAAAATCTAACGAATTATCAAAAGTTGTAGAACAAATGTTGTTGTTTATGATGTTGGCTGCCTGCTCCTACGAGTACGAGGTTGCTGGTGTTTTTAAGGTAACCCTGTATATATATCTCCTTTATAAATATTTCAGCAAGGTGATGATGCAGATAGCTACAAGAACAAATTGGCTACGGAGTTATTAGAAAAAGAGCAAAAAATTATGAAACTTCAACGTACCATTGAAGATTTACGAGAGAATGAAAAATTGATGTAATAAGTTAAATTAGACTTGACTACATAAGCCGTGGGGTTACCGTCTATAGAACAGTACCCACCATCTCTAATCTCTACCTGTGGTTACCGTAAGAGCCAGCTAAGGGTTATCAGATCCAGAGAACTGGCAACTGCAACTGTGCTCGCCAACGTACCTGCCAAGCGTGGCGAGTATTGGCAAACTCCCCGGACACTCGACTCAATTCCATACAAAAATCGCGATATAACTACCTACAACACACACTTTTTTTTTTTAAATGACCTATGCTGTTGGCCTCAGATGGCCTCTACAGCTTTACCGGGCAGTGGTGAGCGCAGGAGGCGCTCGACCTAAAGTTTAAGGGCGACTAGCACAAGGGCACCTAGACGGTCCGAACCTCGGCTTGGGCCGTCGCCAGAATACGTGGAGTCAGACTTGCCCTGGCACCCCAGAACGGGAGTGTCCTAGGGCCCTATCAATGGTTTGATCTGTTTGATTATTTGGACTAACCGATCTGAAGGATCCGAGATATCTTCGACCTCGCCGGCGAGGTCAGTGTTGTGATTGTGTGAGTTGGTGGATCTGGTATCCGGCACCAGTACCGAAAACGGAGCGACTGTTGCGTACATTGGTAGGATTGGGCGAACCTAGCGCCGCCGGTGTGACGGCGGCGATAGAGTCGTCCGGGTCGTCCAGGACGTTGCGAGGGCGTCTACGGAGGGGAGGGCAACACACACACTGCACACATGGAGTTTTATACGCGCAAGAGTGGCGCGTGAGGTGATTTCCTAGCGAAGCGGGGCTCGTGGAGAGCTCAATCTCGCTCGCGGGGTGAGGAAGGTCTGATTTGGTGGGCGGATGACAGTGTCCATTCTATACATAGTATTATTATTTGTTCTGTGCCTTCCCTATGGGGGGTCTGTGTCCAGCAGTGGACTTTCAACGGCTGACATAATGACATGATGACATAAGACTTTATTATTACCAGCTGCTGAATAAGTATCATTTTACCTTCCTAAATGATTGATTTAAAAAATAACGACGAAATGATACCTTCATAATTTGTTTCCAATAGGGAACAAAGTATAACACAATATGAAAACCAACTGGCATCATTGCGATTAGAAGTAAAGAGGCTTAGAAATTATGATTGCTATGTGAAGGAAATTCCGCACCAAGAATTGCAGACTGAGGTAAGATTTTTATTAAAAAAATCACAGTAAGTAGTTTATTATTTTAATAAAAATTTATTTATCTAAAGAGAAAATGTTCATAAACCACCAACACCAACAAATTGTCTCACCTAGAAAAACTTAGATGAACCTACAATAAGATGCAGATCTCCTATGAGATAAAGATATCTCTATTTTATTATTTTACTGCAATAAATGTGCGGCTCCTGAGGTAAATAAATTATGTACTTAATTTAACCTTATGTCTTGTTTCTCCGAAGGGGTTTAGGCAGAGTGTACAAGACCCAGTCCCATAGTATCTAGGTATATCCACATTTAATCAGTTATGTTTTGGCCCATGTATCAGGAGGCGAGCTTTTTGCCATCAACCGGTCACAAGTCCGCAGGCTGCTTTAAACTATTGAGAAATTCCTAGTGGAAAATCCAATAATACTGCCCGACTTGTTAATCCCGACTTGTGAACCCAGGAACTCAGCCGTAGCAGTATAATGTTTGTTACTCGAAATAAATTTAGTAATTATTACCGTTGACATAAGTCTTACTTAATTTATATATACCTGTAAAAGTTGCTACAAAGACCTGTGTGAATGAGGATATGTGTGAAAAAGGAGTGAGTGCAGACATGACGGATGACTGACTGGAATGGCCAAAGATGAAGTGATGATAAAACTTGGGAGTTAAGAGATTAAAGCTGTTGCCTCTTTATAGTTGTTAGAGCTGCACATGCAAGTAGATACACTGACCCGCGAACGCGCGGCGCTGGTATCAGCCGCAGCCTCGCGCGCGCTCATGCTGGAGCGACACGAGCGCGCGGCGGAACTGTTTGCCAGCACGATTCGAGCTAAGAGAGACATCGCCGCACTGTTAGATGGACGAACTGATCCGCCGCCTATGGATGAATTGGCGCAAGCGGAGGTATGATTAGTAACCTTGGCTAGCTGATTCTTACTGAAATTGCGAAAATAACAAATTTTTTTCAACAAATCGTCACCATGAAGATCTTAAACATGATGTTTGATCTAAAACTTTGACGTACATAAGGTTCTTAATGATTTGGAAAATATTACCTATTACCACACTTACCTACCTATTATCCCTTAGAATTAGTCCTTACACCTCTCAGATTATGCAAGAAACACAAGCCGCAATCCCCTATTCCAAAATCCTGTAGGTAATTTTTTTCTGGGTGTCGCAGGTGTCAAGGTCTCTATCGTCAGTATGCACGAACGCAGCAGACACGTGGACAGCACTCCGAGCAGAAAGAGCTCGAGTGTTGCGTTTAGAAGGCGCTGTTTTAGCTCAGAACTTGCAGCTAGAGAGAGAGAGTAGAGTTCGCACGCAACTCGAGCGACGCCGCGCATTGCTCGAGCGAGAGTTGCTCAGAGTACAGCATTCTGCACCGGAACCGGGCGTTGAAAGGAATCCAAGATTAGTATTGCATCTGGACTCTATACATCGCAACTTTTGAATGAAATACTTAAATGCTCTTCATTCACCTTTTAACCCCCGACCGAGAAAGGAAGGAGTAATAAAAGTTTAATCATAGCTCCCAAACAGATGAACCGATTTTGGATATGATGTGCCATAAAATATAATATGAGTAGTGATATATTTGGGATCGTCTCAATGAATATGTGATGATCTAATGACTAATGTCTAACCTATATTACTCTCTTTCCAGATTACAAAATTTTATGTGTGAGAAGAGTAGAAGAAAACAATTTTGATAATGTAGATATAATAAAAGACTTACATCACGTAATAAAGAGACCGTTTGTATGTTAATACGTATTTTATTATACAACACAACATTTATGATTCTTGAAACAAACTGACCACGATAACTACAATTAATTAAGAATAATAGACTCATAGGAATGAGTCTATGATTCACAATCTATGACCGGCCCATTTGAACATTTTATTTTGTTTGTCATCTCGGAGCTGCTCAGGATTTAAGAATTGCAAGTTTCTAGAATAAACCGGTGATTTAGGAGGGCTCGTGGGGCTCATTCGCCGAAGATGCGCCAGGTTTTCTTTTATCGAAGGCGAATGTTGTTGTGGTCGTGCATTTAGGTTTATACCAGACTCAGGGACATGACTCAGGGCTCTCTTCTTCGTATCCATATTGGTTATGGCCTTCTTACGATCCAAATTGTCTCCCATGTATTGCTCTTCACGATTAGGAAGATAAGATTTTTTAACGAAGTTTCCCATTGCTGTTTTCGTTGGAAACGCATCCGGTTCAAAATGACATGGTGTTGCAGAATAATTATTTTCATCTTCATGGCATTCGACTTTTTCTGGTGAGAATTTTTTTGCTAAATATCCTTGAACTTTAGATTTCATTTGATGATCTGCAGATGCACCCAATTCATTTTCAAGTATTTTGATAAGGCTGTCTAGAGTCTCAGCGGGCGCCTCAATATTATGAGTGGCTTCTACATGAAATGCTTCATACTCATTGATTTTCTTTTGAAGTGCTTTTATGTGTTCCTGATCCTTTTTCTTATGAACACTAGCCTTCCTCGTTTGATCTTCTAAAGTGAGTATGATTTTTTCTAAATTAGATATTTGCTGTTTCTTGGTTTCTATATTGACAATGAGGGCTTCGATTTCACCATTCTTTTCCAATATTTGTTGACTCAGCTGAAAAATTATGAATATTAATGAATCATCATCATAATCTTATCAGCCGTATAAGTCCACTTCTGGACATAGGCCTTCCCTCTTTTGGGTTTGCCAATACTCGCCATGCTTTTTGCATGCCATATACTTTTTTACGCAGATAACACTGCTGCCCGTCCTCTGAATCTGATAACCCTTAGCTGGCTCTTACGGCAACCGTTGTCAGCGATTGAATAGTAAGTATCCTTCAATCGTCGGCACCACACGGCAACATTAATGGATAATAACTATAAATTAACCAATACTTCAGTTTTCTACTTTTCTTCATTAGATCAAGATCAATTAGATTACTTACTTCATTATCGGCCTGCGATCGGAGTTCTAAATTATTACGTAGTATTTTAATGATATTTGTGTGTTCCTCTTCTTTTTCAGATAAAATGTTAATTATTTCCTGCCTTTCAACGAGCAGTTGTTCGTGTTCTGATAAATTCAAACGCAATCCTTCCAATTCCTCATTTTTTTTCTGCAAGGTTTTAGCGAGTTCGCCATTTTGACGAGTCACCTCAAGCAAATTTGCTCGCTGTTGATTCACCTTAAACATTGAGATAATTTCAAATATAGGTATACAAAGGTAATACTACTACTAAGGTAATACAATTTTACAATGGGTGTGAATATTGTAGTACGTATATTGTAGTACAAATTACCATATCGTGAAGTTCATTGAGGTTTTCAAATTCTCCAAAATCTTCCTGTAGTTGTTTTATGTGAGTTTTAAGAGATGATAATTGCTCCACATATGACTCCATCTTGTTCTCACTGAAAATAATATGAAAATATTATGAAAAAAATAATAAAATTGCTTTATATACAATAATTTGCATTGATTTATACAAAATTGTTTACTTTTCTTTAAATTGTTGTTCCATATTAGCTTGTTTCTTCTCTAGATCATTTATATATTCTTCTTTAATGCGTATTTCACGTTTTAGGGATTTCTCTAAATCAATAGCTTGTTTGAAATTACACTGAAATTAACTCAAAGTTAAAGTTTTATACAATCAAAAACAAAAAATAAACAAACATAACATACAATCACGCCTTTTCCCGAAGGGGTAGGTAGAGGTATACTCAGGACTCAGTCCCATAGTAGGTACACCCACATTTCGCCAGTATGTTATTGGTCCCATGTAATAGAGGGCGAGCCTGTTACAAGAAATAAAAAATAGTTTTTTACTTCAACTTCATCCAGCTGATCACTCTGCTTTTTCAACTGAGCTCTGTTATTATTAATTTCTTTGATGGCATCTTCCAATTCTCTTCTTGCGTCTATTAATTCTTTTTGAGCTAAAACCGCTTCGTCTGCAAAAAAACTTATTTAGGTACATGTATTGTAAAATGTACAAAGGCAGGCGGGCAGGCAGAGACTTTTTCTCTTCACTTGCTATGATCCTGACCTACGAATTTTGCATCTTCCACTTCCATCACATTCTTCATACACCGCCTGTCGGTTCTGAGTATTTATGACCTGGCTGTTCCCTAGAACAACCTCAATCTGGTTACGTAAAGTACGCTTACGTCAATCCCTATAACCTTGACCACACTAGCTTTATTAAATATCATTTTATCCATCCTCTCCATATGTCCGAACCCTCTTACATCATTCCTTCAAATCTAGAATCTATAATTAGAATAAATCTTACTCAGTTGATTGCTCTTCTCGCTTATCAGTTTTAATGCATCATTATGTCGCGATTCAGCATCATGTAAGTTATTATTAAGTGCTTCAAGCTCTTCTTCAAGTTTCTTCCTTTCTTCTATCTCCTTTTCGTATTTTTCCTCAGTTTCTTTAAGTTTTTCTATTTTGGATTGTATTTCTTGTTTGGCATTTTTGAGAGATTCGTTATAATAAGATGAAAGCTCTGTGATCTTCTTTTCAAGATCTTCTTTTCTGTTAAAACCAAAAATATTGTTCAAATATTCTTTGCTAACATAATAAGATTTTATTTACTTATAAAATCTTTAAAAATATTATAGATTTACTCGGTTTGTAGCTTTTCACGGTTTTCTGCGATTTCCTCAAAATGTACAGTGTGCTCTTTAATGGATTCCGTCAATTTCTTGAGCTCCTTGTCAAACTCATTTTGCAATATTTGATTCTGCAAATAAGTACATTATCTGAACTGAGTACGACTTACAATAATCATAATGAAAAATAAAATGATATTGCTCCACAATGATAATTTTACCATTAACTTATAATATTATACACAATAATGTTTTGTATAATGTTGCGTCAATCGAATTCAAAGACCTTACTAACTAGACCGTGCACTTTCAGATTTTGTAAAATTTAATTTAAACCGTACTTAAGCATAAGGTCGTTTTCGCAATTATGTTTTGGGACGGTCCAGATGAGTGGTTCGTCGAACTGTGTGTGTCTTTGTGTAACAATCACAATACAATGCGGGGTGACACGCTCACGTATCCTATTTTAGACATGACTAAAATTATTTCGATATATCTACAATATTTGATGTAGATTTCCGACAGATGAGCAGCGCAAATTGCAATCGACGAATAGGTTTAGTGCCTAGATGGTAGAAAAAGCTTACATCCGATAGTGCTTGTGCAATTATTTTGCGCGGGTTACGTCATTATAATATAGGTAATTATGTCGGCATTGATTTAAAGAAAAGGGGAGATAGGGTACGTTCTCCCAGCGATTACTCAGCAACTGGTACGTGCAATTTGCTCAGTGTGCAGTTTGCACAGTGCAATATAATGAAAAACAATGGCCATCTGAGGCCAACAGCATAGGTTATTTAAAAAAAACGTACCTAAAGCCGAAGAGCGACCGAGACAACAATATTAGTCGCTAGTACGACCCCACTTTACTTAGGTACGTGGACCTAATGGGACCTAGTTTGAGCTTTCCATTTTCGAGAAGCCAGTCTCGTCTCCCCTTTTCTAGTTTGAGTTTGAGCACTCAACATATATACTAGCTGCACAGTACTGCATTAAGAATAATTCTAGCTGGTGTATTAATTGTACCATTGAATACAACGCTTGTGCTGTGGAGTTACTGGCTTTAGAATAGTGCTCCACTCTCCACGGGTAGAGACCCGTGGTTGCCGTATGACCCGGCTAAGGGTTAACAGATCCAGAGGACGGGCAGCAGCGTCCTCTGTAAAAAATCATCCAACTTCGCTCGACAAGCCGCCTGCCAAGCGTATCGAGTATTGGCAAAACTCCCCTTTATGGGGGAGCCTGTGTTCAGTAGTAGATTACCAACGGCTGAGATGATGATGATACAACGCTTACGGTTTTAAACATTTATTTCTCTAAGAATCATCGATAATTCTTCTGGTGCAATTTGTATTTATTAGATAAAGGTACCAGGGTTTCATAAGATATAAAGAACTAGATAATATTTGTACATTGTATAACACTATATTTTTCTCTACAAGAAATATCTTTCTTATACAGAGTTTTATGGTCACCACATTAGAAAAAGACAAGACACTTAGCGAGTGGTTTTCACTCGCGACCCTTTTTGCGACACGGTGCACAGTCTAGTTAGTAAGGTATAAAGTATTTGATCGAATTATGTATTTTATCTCAATAATTTGTAACCTACACAATGTAAGAAACCGCTTTAAACGATATTATCGCGACTTATACTAACCCAAGATTAACTGTAAGTAGTTACTTTCTTCTTGAATGTTTTACGTAAGATGAAAAATATAGATATCCTTCGTACAGTGTTTTAGGCTACGCGTTAGTGTCTAGTGTTTTGTCAGTCAATCTGGACAAAGCTTTTTTAATTAGCTTACTAGATGTCCCAATTTTACACACAAAATTAGTATACTTACATAATACATTTTTATATACAGACCAAATCTCAGCCTTTATGGTTCAGAAGTTTTAGCGTAAGTTTAGTGTGTATGGGGATTAGGTGCTGTGTTGAAAATGCAGAGATATTGTCAAGAAGAGAAACGGCTATTGCATTTCACACATGGTAGAACGAGAGAGCTTGATGCGCTCACGTTCCTCTGTTCCACGAAAAAAGACAAGAAAGCGTAAGCGTAGGGAAGTAAAAGTACTGGAAACGATAACTTTAGGTGCTAAAATTAAGATCAATGGGGTTTTGTCTCTGCATTTGGGACGGACTATAGGAATTAGGACGGACCTGTTCACGTAATTGTTGAAGAGTGCGTTCCAAGGACCATATTTGAGAGCGAGCTTGTTCTAGAGTAGCTTCTAGTTGCGAGGCTCTTTCTATATTTATCTTCACTTGTCCTTCTGTGCGCGACAATCGTTCCCTCAAGAAAGCTCTCTTAATTTTCTCATCTTTTAATTCCTTTTCCAATTCCTGTGGGCATAATGTTTAACGGTTTAAAGTTTCTTCACTTTTCAATGCGGGAAATGCATCCAAGTGAGGTCCCACGACTTTGGCTAATCTTCCGTGATTAGCTTTGGTTAAAATGACAAAGTGGGTACTATAGGGAAATTGCTCGGTTGTCTAGTTAATATAATTTATACGTAAATAATACTGCGATTGCAATGTGCCATCGCTTGCAACAACTTTAAACATCAGCCAAACATAATTTCATACGCACATTAACATTAAACTAGGTGGTGCATCTTCATCAATAAATCTGCGTGGTTGTTTAAAAATATAGATTACCTCAACACGGGCTTTGTTCGTGTGTGATCTCACTTGATCAGTATTGAGTATTTGTTTCTTAAGATCAGCGTTTTGTGAATTCAATTCAGACATTTCGTAAGTCAACTCTTCGATACGAAGTTGAAGAGCCATTGTCTCGTTTACACTTTTCCTAAAATGACCAATTCAATTATTAATTTTACAGTGCTAGCTGTGCCCCGCGGTTTCACCCGCATAGTCTTCGTTGCCGTGGGAATATCGGAATAAAAAGTACTAAACTAAGTTTTATGTTATTCTAGAGTCTAAACTACATCGAATATCAGCCCAATCGGTTCAATAGTTTTGGCGTGAAAATGGAACAAACATTATACACGCAAAAAAAAAGGAGCTAGCGTTGTTTTTTTCGTGTTATCTAGATGGCGCTTAAGTTAGAACTCGGTAGCGTTTTGTTCACCTTATAAAAACGTAACTTTTTAAAATTGTACCGAGAATATTCAGAGATTTGAGATTTTTTTTATATTAGTAAGATGTATGGAATCGGAGGTTTTAAGGGGTAATTTTATTTCACTTCATGTTACAGTTTGTATGAAACGGCAGTTTTTTTTTTGCGATTTCTGGGTTTGCTCTCATAGTGAAAGCTGTTCTAAATGATAAGTGAACTCTTAAAGTCACAAGTTCAGTTCACGCGCCCCCCACCGCCCGGTGAGGACTCAATTAAGCGGTCTAGCTATGGTATGAATATATGTAGTTCCCGGCTACATAATAGGGCCACCCTTTTCTCATCCCGTGGGAGCCGTGAGACCCGGCAAAGGGACTTATATTTGGGGCAGCAGCGCTCTCCGCTTCCAAGTATTCGAACTACTGCGATCATCAAGCCACCTGCCAAGCGTGGTGATTACGGTAAAATCTCTCACTCTGAATAGTTTATGGCGTTCTATGGGGGAGGCCTATGTTCAGCAGTGGACGTATTCCGATAATTATGTATGAAAATAGTGTTTTCATTTTTATACAATAAATTACCTCATCAAATCTACGACATCATCAAGGTCCTTTTGGAAATCAACCTTAACTTGTTCGAAAGTACATCTCAGCATATCGTTTTCTGCATTAAATTCATTAATTTTCTTCGACAATACATGGATACTGATACCCTGTACACGATAAAATGTTACAAAATACTCATTATAATCACTATTCTACTATTCACTATATATTATAAAATCCTAAATGTCTCACTGACTGACATGCAGCGTAGAGCCCAAACCACTGATCCTAGAGACTTGAAACTTGGAATGCAAGTTGTTTTCTTTGTCTGGACGTGGATTATGAAAGGATTTTTGAAAATTCACATTCTCAGGGGTCCATGAAGGGCGTCAAAGTTTTGGTATAAAACTCCCTTATATCTTAAATGCGAGCGAGCACATCTTAGACTATCCCTACATATAACGATACATACCTGTGTTTTGTTGATTTTTTCAAATAGCGGTAAGTCAATTTCGATGTAATTTATAAAATACTAACTGTGCCGTGCGGTTTCATCCACGAAGACATCGTTTTCCTGGGAATATTGGGATAATAGTACCCTATATGTTATTCCTGGATCTAAGCTACTTACACATCAAATTTAAGCCCAATCGTTTCAGTAGTTTTGGCGTGAAAGAGTAACAAACATCCATCCATCCATCCTCATAAACTTTCGTATTTACCTATAATATTAGTAGGATGGGACCTACCAAATAAAAAAATAATCATCAAATTACCTTTTCAATAGATTTTAATGATTCGAACCAATCAATAATTTCCTTCCTCTTCTCCAAGGTTTGCTCACAAGTATCGACCAGCTTGCAAGGCATATCATACAATTTATTCACATCTACAGCGAATGGCACTTTATCTAAAATACAAAAAAAAAAACGTTATTTATAAGCCGTTACTGTGTGTGTGTGTTAAAATATTTAATAAGCTTCTTAAGGCGAATTCTCTTCGCCTTAAGAAGAGTTTTCATGTATAAAAACCTGCACAAAGAAAAAGAATCAGGATACCAAATTACGAATCTATCAGACTTTCAGAAGCTCATATCCCCTCCGCCGCTAGAAAAGAGCTGGTTATATCCTTCACTGATTTTTCAGAGTCCTGAGGCTAATAACTTTCATTCACGTCAGCCTTCAAATAAAAAAAGCCGCATTAAAATAAATCCATTTGTTTAAGAGCTACGATGCCACAGACAGACACACAGACACGTTGAACTTATAACACCCCTTCCTTCAGTCTTTCGGTCAGGGTTAAAAAAACGCAAATAAATAAATATACTATCTCGGTATTTCTTCTTCGGATCGTCTCCTGCGCAGAGATGCAAGAGTTGTTCTGGAGTCATTTGAGTAACGTTCATAATGCGCAAGTCTGAAACGGTTGGCAGACTCGCTTGCTCGCCCAATATTGACATATGCTCGCGAGTATCGCGCATTGTCGCGTACAATTCTAATACACCATTCTGCAGAATATTAACACTTATGACTTCACAATTATAATTGAAATGTATACTCTAACAGTTAGCTTTCTCCAATAAGGTACTCTGCTCAAGTCAAACCATTATGAGAAGTGTGACAAAACCCAGGTGTCGGCAGTGTCAGGTCGCCAAGATACCTACAACACAAACTCTTGGCTGGCTTCAAACTCCCAGGAAAAGAGGAACCTTGCTGTAATAATATCTATAATATTCGTACTTACGAGTACAATTTTACCCAAACTACTTGCCTACAAAATCTCATATCAGATCAACGGTTTCCGAGATAGCTTTGGACAAACCATGCAAGTGTTGTTCCACATAACACTAAGATCTCACGGCGTTCATAGGCGTACTTTTCATGAACATATTGATGTTGTCCTAAGACAAGGCCAGGTCAGAAATTTCACACAACCGAGGAGCGTAATTAAGTATGAAGAAAGTGTTTTTTTTTATGATAGTGAGTGACAAGACGAGCATATCAGGTGCCCGATGGTAAGCATCATGATTGCCCATAACAGACACAGTGCCACCCAGTGTTTTGAAATTCAAAATTCTGCGCGGCGCTGCACTGCGCCTGTCACCCTGAGATATGAGTTATTGAATCTCATAATATCCAGTAATTTCACTGGTATCATTGCCTTTCAGACCGGAACACAGTAATGTTTGCACATTACTGCTTGGCGAATTCCCCAGGCGGCCCCCTGCTAACGAGGCCTACCATTACAAGTGTTGAGAGTGGAGGAAGCGAACGACGTATGTTAGGATCGTAGCGAGTGAAGAGAAATAGCCTCTGCTTAACCAAACGGGAACAAGGCGTAACTGTTGTAAATACTTAAGTATAGGCGTTCTAACCTGTTGATCCTTTAGATCATTTTTCATTCTTTCAAACTGCAGCATTTTCTCTTGCCAAGTTATTTTAAGTTGCATCAATTTTTCGCTGCGGGACGATATCGATTCTGGGAATAAAACACGTTACACGTTCCTATTTAAAAGAATAATCAATATATAAGTTAATTATCTTCTTCAAGATTATTTGCAGAATTATGCAGTAGTTTACCTGCGTCCTCATTGAACGTTGCTGCACCGTCAGACATTTCGTTTTCCTGTTTTAATATAGTTTCCTGCGTAGGAAAAATCAATAAAAATCTTATTATCGGCTAGAACTTTCAACTTCGAAAATCATAATATGAAAATATAATGATTTTCGAAGTTAATTCTGAACGATTTGTGATTTAGTTATGAGAAGGCAAACCATGTTGCTAAAAATACTACTTGGAGGAATGTACGCGGAATTGTACAAAAAAGTGCCTTATAGTACTAGTTACCTGATCAGGAAGATAAGTTAGATCCTTAGCGTACGGCTTGGTGTATAATGATCTCTGCGAACAGTCAATGTGCTGCAGACGTTATTGTAGTAAAATATTTGTTATGTACATACGAGAATCCACACAGTTTTACTATAGGAGTAGAGTTCCAGCAGAGAGAAAAACGGTTATCAACCCTAGGTGTAGGTACGTATTAAAGGTACAGAATGTACCATTGAACACAATCATTTTCAGAATGGTACAGTAATGGTGAGAGGCGCATATATAATACTTATCTAAACGAATGCCTCATAGTTGTAATACGTTTATTACGTAACGTAATGCGTGAGGTAACCTAGATAAGGACGGAGAAATCCAGGTCCTGGCGCGATGGACTGACGCCATCAGAAAAGTGGCGGGAAGCAGCTTGATGTGAACGGCAAGTGACAGATGAGGAGTCAAAGCTAGACAGCCCAGCCTAGGATCTATAGCCCAGCAGTGGGCTATAGATGGCTGATCACAATGAAACATATAGGTAGTATGAAATGTATGTTAGGTTAAAGGTACCTGGTTCGTCGGAATCCTTATAATAGGTCTAGCGGATTTGTTTGGCATATTATGAGACTCTATCTGTTTCCTCAGTATCGGTGGATGCCTCTGTACAAGTACCAATAAATCCTAAATAAATAAATCATCATGTTGTATGTATTCAATCAGTTGTAATTTAGAAATACAAGATGTTACAAAAAGTTGTATATCAACTTATAATCGGAAATTTAGCAACTTACAATTTTGTAAAGTTGTATAATTTGAACTGTTTATCACAGTAGAGATTAAAATCTCTTTTAAATGTCTTTTTTTTCAAGGGGCAATGTTGCACACGCATTAAGATACTGCTATTTTAGGCACATTTTCATTTCTTAGTTTCCATATACCTATCCGGTTTTTCGAAATCGTTATAGGTTTTAGCAATGATTTATCATTATTATCAGTGAAGTTTATTATATTCTGCGACACATAAAAATATCACGTTTAAGCTGAAGTTAAAGTGTTTTACGTTACTTTTGAAGCCGTGTGGACTACAAACATTAACTGTAAGGTTTTGTCAAACAATGCCTACAATTTTATACTCAACTGTAACATCTTAAACAGTTCAAATGTCTGCAAACATTACTATACATTGAAGTACAATTATTTCCAAAACCCGAAATCTTTTTTTAACACCTTGTGTACGAGGTTTGACAGGTTATATCTTACTTTTGGCGTAACAGGGGCCCTTTCGTTAGGCTTGCCTGACCGCGTCGGAGTATACCCTTGCCTCATAGAAATTGTGTCTTCCTTGTTTCTACTATTTCCGGACTTTGGTCTTGAGTACTAAAATCAAATCTGTGCATTTAATTATCTGGTCGTTAGGGTACTAGACGTATCAAGACGAAAGCTTACCTCGCCAGAACGAGGCCGTGCAGTGTTCTTCGCACTGAAGCGAGTAGTGGGCGATGTCATTTCATATTTTTGTTTCTAAAGCAAGCAAAACAAGAATGAAACATAAAAAGCACATCATTAAAAAATATATGGGTATTCCAATTTTACAATACCTATCATCATCATGCTCGTCATCATCATCATCAGAAGTCCACTGCTAGATAGAGGCTTAGGCGGGTTGGCGAGCGAAATTTGATGGTCATTATACGCAGAGGACACTGCAGCCCGAACTCTGCATAACCCTTAGCCGGCCCTTTTCGGCAACCACGGGTAGAAAGGGTGGGGTACTATTCTATAGGTATTGTCTGCACCCAAAATACCTATACAGCTACATAATATTTAATGCTCAAAGTTATAATAGTACTTCGTAGTACCTACGCTGTTGGATAAAAGTAAAAAGTAACGTGATAAATTGTAATTCAATTGAAGCTCAATCACCTCTATACAAAAATGTCATCTATAAACAAATAGGTACCTAATGTTATTTTTACGTACCGAAGACTCAAAATTATTAGGTTTTTGAGTGGAGTTAGTAGCGGTAGTTTGCCGGGTTCGGAAAGATGTAAGCCTTTGCGGTATGCGGCACCTCATTGGTCCCCGTGCTTCTGATATATCTGCTGAGGATTATTATAATTTAAAATATTTTTCATTTTATAGTTGGTGCATTCTATAGGACTCCAGAGTTGTAAAAGCCCAAAAGTCTTCGATCTAACTCAATGACTGTCGTCTATCATGATAGCCAGAACCAACGATAAGTAACTTTTTAGCTCACTTATCAATGCTCTAACCACTGCAGAGCCCAGGGCCCAAACATATACACCCATCCATCCTTACACCCACACTTTGTCAATTGTGTTTTTGATCCATATGTAATAGAAGGCCTATTGTCATATCAACCGGGCACAAATCCTTCCAGATTGCTATTGAGAAAAATCAAACAACACTGTCTGACCTGGGATGTAGGCACACTACACAATAAATGGTTGTTCGTCGTTCTTGGATAGCCCTATTTCCCATTCTTTTATATGTTATGTGTCCATGTTTTTTTTAGAAATAAAATGTTGTGACTATAACCACTCTACCTTGTACTCTGGGTTCACCTGACATGGTGAATAACAAAATTCACACTATTACTTTTTGGTTGAATCATAAAAACTAATTTGGAGATAATTTTACACCACAAAGTTAGAAGTTATAACCTTTTGCCTTTTCGCCCATTTTTGCATTAAAAATGACGGTGACTGTAGCTGACACCAATATTCCATTGTTAGACTTCACATTGATGGCAGAATTTTGGCCAGCCAGAATTTTTACCCTAAATAAAGGTTCTTTAGAGTAAATAGTTAAGTATCATTAACTGACTCTGCTTTATGAAGGTGAACGCATGCTTAGCTGAATGAGTCGAACGAAACGAAACGAACGAAATTAAAAGCTTGCTAGCCAGCCTCGCAATGTCTGCACCCAGCTTTAGAATTCTTTATATAAAATCTAGTATAAAATGCATGAAATCCTATGATATCACGTACATTACCGTTTCGGACACTTCGACGCACCTGACCGCGGCAGGTGTGCGAGGTTACATAGGATTTCATATAAAGAATTCTAAAATTCATTTCGTCACTTATAACGTGCAATGACGTTGAATTGCTTTGGTAGGTATCTAACAAAAATATTTTAACCTGGGACGATACTTGTGTAGGGACCTATTCGTGTGTATAGCAAAAGTTACCCGTCTCAACTTATTTAAGCACGGTTATCTAAAATACTTATACCTACTTACCTAATTAATAAAGGACCCAAGTATAGGTAGGTGCTTACTATATAGTAAATTATTTATACATAATAGTTGCAACCACGTTGCTATTCAGATTTTATCTAAGTTGCAATCTGAGTTGCACCGTAAGAAAGCAATTCAACGTCATTGGTTGCACTTTATTTTTAAATAAACAAGTTTTTAAACTGTTGCTAAACTCTTTTATTTTTGAAGTGTTTCACGTCATACCATATGAAAAAATTTGAAATTTCGAAGCTCAAATAGACAAATGGCGGATATTTTATACATTTTATAGCAACGAATTTTATTGATCTAAATTCTAAATCTTTATTTTCTAAGACCATTTTTAAATCAGAATGGCGTCTTCGGCGAAACAGCAAAAGGAAAAACCCTGTAAGTACCACCGGCACATCAAAATACATTGATGACAAGTATAATATACCAATCTGTTCAAAATCTTCCTGTTTCTTACTGGTATTATCAAATGGCACTGTTGTCTCCCTCTTATTCATCCATCTGTGAGTTACCGAATGCTTTAGAAAGTACGTAAAGACGTTGGTCCGGGATGGACATGATCAGGTGGGCGTTGGGCGTTGAATGAACGAACTAAGTACCTAGTTAAATCAACCATCTATAGATGGTTGACGCATCAACAGTTCACCGTCCACCGTCGATTGATGGAACAGATGAATTCGTAGACGGCTAAATATGCATCGATATGTCTTGGTTTTCAACACTGTTTAAAATGCATCGCAGTAAGGAAGTGAATAGATGTGGATTTGTGACCCCTGGTGTATAGTATAATACTTTTTGTATTATAATGCAAGATGGTGCGTCTCCACGGCTGATGCCGCGTCAGACGGCAGCTTCGGCGGCGCGCGCTGCTCGCAATGCTACCAACCGGAACTTGACGACGCCTCCGCAGAAACAGTCACCCAATCGAGCGACTAATTCTTCGCCCATACCCAAGGTAATAAACTAATTTGGTCAATTGGGAGGGTTCCTCAACACAATTAAAAAGATTGAAATTCTGAGTCTGATTTCTCTAAGTCCTAGTACCCAAGTGTTGATAGTCAGTCTGATTTCAGTGTTGGCTCCAAGGTGAAATTTGTTAAAAATATGAGCACAGTCAGTAGTCCTTAAAAATTTAAACTGATTATACCAGTAACTGTATCAAGGTATAGGTTGAGGTTTTGATTAAGATAAATAATATCTTAATTTATAATAGAGAAAATTTGAGGTTTCCGCATATACCCTTATAACCTTTATGTCCAGGCAAAACATCCAACTCTACGCAATGCTCAGAAGACGGAATCTAAGACAGATGTTAAGGTAAATGAAAATTAATGATCATCATCATCAGAAGACGTCCACTGTTGAACATAGGTAGATAGATAAACACTATATTCGTTCACCACAACCAAGAAAATCTTAAAACTAATATAACAATAAACAATAAATATATAAATACATTTCATTGCAAATAGTGTAACAATGGGCGGTTTGATCGCTAAGAGCGATCTCTTCTAGACAGCCGTGCAGGGAGGGGAGAAAACCGTAATAAACATTTGGTCGGTGGTGTGTCAGAGACTATACCTATAGTACTTCTTAATAAATAAATATAGAACATAGGTCTCCCCGATAGAATGCCATAAACTATGCCATAATCATACTTATCGCCAAAATTATATACGCATATAACACCCAGACACAGAACAAACAGACCTGCTCATGCGCACAAACGTTTTACCTGGTCGGGGATCGAACCCAGGACCTGCGTTTCAGAAGGTAGGGGCTGAGCCAATCGGCCAGTCAAATGGCGTAGATTATTGGTATCTAACAGTTCATAGAGGATATTTTTATCAGATTAACTATTTCTACAGCTGACCAGGAGCCCAGAAGTCGAGCCTGAACAAATTGAAACAAGTATTTTCGGAGTAAGTCTTAAAACTTCCTCAAGATTAAATAAAGTTGACTAATTACCTACATAATATTTTCTTTTCAATAAGGTGGAGAACCAGCAACTCGTATCATGCGTTTTCATCGACAGCAGTACTGTAATAGGAGAAGAAAATGTCCACCAAATAGACAGCAACAGCTTTGATGTTCTGCAAGAAATCAATGAAAACGACGTGTTTGGTAATCACAAATACTTTTATTTTACCTTTATCCTACTAATATTTTAAATATGAAAGTTTGTGTGGATGGATGGATGGATGGATGGATGGATGGATGGATGGATGTTTGTTAGTTACCCTTTCACGTCAAAACTACTGAACCGATTGTTCTGAAATTTGGTATGTAGGTAGCTTAGACCGTTAATAACACACGGGGTACTTTTTACCCGATATTCCCACGGGAACGATAACAACGCGGGTGAAACCGCGGGGTAGGTGCTAGTAGTTTTAATATATTTTTAGTAGATCTGTGAAAACGTACGTGAATTATTTTATGTGTAAATAAGTTCCATGATACCTACTATTTTCAGAGATGAAATACGATGACCAGGAACACCATCAAGATGAACTTGAGTTGCAAAAAGCTAATAAAGATAAAGATGGTATGTTCTATTAAATAAAGCTATTTCCTATTCATAGATTAGATCGTCTGTATGGCACGAAAGGGGTCTTCTTGTATTGGATACTCAGATACAAATTTGGCTACTACGCGAACTTAGTTATTTTTCATTCTCCTATTTACCTCTTATAAGTATTATTATGTAAATACAGAACAGGAACGAAGCCGACCGCATACACCGACGCCAAGTCGTCCTCGCACACCGACCCCAAGTCGTCCACAAACTCCGAAGAGTTTACCATCCAGTCGGCCACAGACTCCACGTAGCCGTCCGACTACACCAGCGCACCCTGCATCCACACGACACCCCGCCACTCCCGCCAGTCGACCCACCACACCGCGCGTGCCCTCTCGACCCACCACACCGCACTCTCCTCTACACGCACCCTCTTCCCCTCTCCACTCCAAAGAGGACGAAGACATCAAGACCATTTACACGACCAAGCAACGGCAGTTCAATCGGATGAAGATGGAGCTCGATTTGAAACAGGTTGCGTCTCTGTTTTACGTTTTCGCTTTCTTATTTGAAGCATGCCTTGGCCCTTTGCAGCCGGTCGATCCCGTTCCAAATCGCTTTGTCCCGTTTGTTAACATGGATGCTAGGATGTAAACGAGCGGGATGTTGGTAATACACCTAGAAAATATTTTTTCGTGTGTCAAATTATTATAACAAAACTATTTTCTGTCTACCAATTCGGTACATAATATAGTCTAGTACCTACTGCATTGTGAGATGTATGGATCGCTAAACGCTGTCCAACAGCCTTACACAACACAAAATTAGCACGCTAATGAGGTACCCACAGAACAGAGAGGAAAGAGGTACCAACTTAACGCTCATTACGTATATGAATACTTTAAAATTATAAATAACAGCTCCTCCACCTACTTTAACAATTCGCAATAAATAATGACTAAGATTTAAATAACTGTCTAACGTTTTGCAGCAAGCAATCCTAGAAGTGTTCGACACGCTACGAGCTCTCCACGACCGCATGCACCGAGAAGGCGTCTCGGGCGGCGGTGAGGGCCTTCTACACGAGCTACTGGTCTTCAATGTGGGAGACTGGACGTCGGAGGAGGTGTCACAACTGTGTCGAGATGCTGCCAAGTCCACGGCTGAGGGCGCTGTTGAACTTATCAATACTACCCTCCCTATTGGTGAGAATCTTCAAATACTCACACCGTAGATACTTTGTACGTAACTTATCGAGGTTTGGTCAAATCGAGGAAAGGTTGCTGCACAAAGGCCTTTACCAAAGATTTCAATCTAGTCCAGTTGTAAGCGGCTTGCATACAGCGTGTTTGAATGAACTTAGTAATAGTGTGAGAAACACACTAAGTCATCTGTCTTCCATGTGGATGGACCTCCTAGGTACGCTGTGCTTGCCGGTTCGTGGTCTTCATTCGAGACCACTAACAGCAGCCCCAAAGGCCGCTTGCTACCTAACCCAGACGGACTTCTGCTAAAATTTACTAGGTTCGCGCCAGTAAAAAGGGTAAATCGAACTGGCAAAATACTGGTTACACGAAACTGAGCTCGTGTGACGAGCTCAGTGCGACGTAGGATATTTCACCAATGTCTGGTAACATATTGTTCTTTCCAGACGACAAGGCCTTACAAGAATTGGATACAAGAGTGCTGAATGTACCGACGAGGTTCACAGATCTATGCCTGCAGGCGTTCACCTCTCGTCAGGAACTCGTTGACTGGGTCAAAGAACTCATTGAGCATAACGTGAGTACCCACAGTAGTGCAGAATAAATATTGCGAATCGTTAAACATTGAAATCAGTCGTACTTTATATGTTCTACGTAGGTAGGTTCCTATAAATAAACGAAAGATATATAAATAAATCGTCCTGAGCTTAATAAAAGGAGATAGACAATATCCAACAATATCTTAACTATTCTTCAGCATTTATTGTAATAGGACAAATAAATTATTGTACATCTTATAATATATATCTTATCTTTTATTTATTATTATTATTAATTGTCTGTACTCGTAACAGACTGGGTTCCCCGTTATGGGTTGACCACACCACCCATAAACACAAACTCAAAAATATTTATTCAATTAGGTCACAATCTGGCACTTTTGCACGTCAATGAAGATAAACAGTAATAAGTCTAGAAGAACGCACAAGAAATTTGGAGGGCTAGATTTTTTCAAGTGATAGTTTTACAATATTTGGTTGGGTTAATTACATTCGTTTATTTGAAAGGTGCCGCGTGATGGCTATGCAGAAGTTTCCAAGCATCTTTGTCCTCTATGTACTGATTGATTTTATAATAAGCCTTCTGTATAACGCCAAGATTCCTAAGCCCTGAGATGACCTAAGGACTGCCTCCTGTCAGCAATCGGGACCTACATACAATTCCAAAACCAGGTAGCATATAGCAGACAGCAGCAGGTGAGACAGCATACAGAACTTCTGTTAAGAAACGTAATTAAGTTAAATTTTCAGAGGATAAACGACGATAATACCAGTGAATATGCACAGCGAATTAGTGTTTACAACAGTCAGGGTCTGCAGTTGTGCGAGGCACTTCGAGAACTCAAGACTCGGGCTGATGACGCTGTGGCTACTGTTACTCAGTTGTCCAGGTATATCATATACTAGAGTTTGGGTAGTGCGCGAGCTGCGAGCAGCTCGCGAGATATGCTTTCGTTTGGTTTTGGTGGGTGAATACCAAAAAAAGTTAAAAAAAAAATAAAATTCCAAAATGAGTTGTAAATTTGGCATCAAAACCGCAAAATATCACTGTATAAAAATAATCATCCAAATCGGAGCAACTTTGTAAAAGGCCGCCATCTTGAATCCGCCATCTTGGATTTTTTCCAAATTCAATTTGTATTCATCATCGACCTCGCCAATTTTTGTTTAAGCACCACCTCCCTATCTCTAATAGTTAAGGAATTATAAGGAAGTGAATTTTGGCATCCGCCATCTTGGATTTCAAAATATTACCAAAAACCGTCCCAGGGTTAAAAGCATTTTCGTCTAAGGAATCATAACTCAAAATTTTTATTTTTCAAAAAAAAAGTTGGTAAGTTGGCGGATTGGCGAATGGGCTATCCCAATTACAGAGGGTTCGCGGTGCGCTTCGCAGCAAGCTGCTCGCGTGGGGGCACTCGCGGTACGCTCGCAGCTTCGCTGCTCGCGTACCAACTCGTGGCCGCCATGTTAATAAAGTGGCCGGATCCAAAAAAACCATTCCACATTTGAAATCAGAATCCCCAATAACCCCCGAATCCAAAATTTCATCCAAATCGAAGCAACTGTGGACTTGGCCGCCATCTTGGATTTGAAAAAAAAACCGTTCGTCTTCCCCTCCATCATATTTCGCAAGAAACCGGTCACCCATCCCTTTTGCAGCGAGCGTGTCGAGCCTCCAAACGAAGTTTTGTATGGCAGCCATTTTTTTTTGTACGGTGGCCATTTTTTTTCTCGCCCGGTCCATCCCATACCAGGGTCCTATCCAACTTTTGTTTCGGCACCCCCCCTCCAAGTCGCACCGTTTCGGCGGGCAGTCGACCTGTTCCACCGGAACAGCCTCCAGGAGACCTCCCTCCAGTTCTCGAGAGGTACTTTTTAGATTCTCTCTGCAAAGGTACCACGCAACCTCACCCCCGATCGCCCTCCCGGCCTCTAGCCATTACAGTCAAATTTTGTATGGCGGCCATTTTTTTTTGTATGGCGGCCATCTTTTTTTTCGCGCGGTCCATCCCATACCAGGGTCCTGTACAACTTTTGTTCTACGGCGTCACGGACAATGTGCACCGTTTCGGCGGGCCGTCGACCTGTTCCACGAGAACAGCCCCCCAAACCCCCCCGACAAGTTTTTGGGGGGTCCCCGCAAAATTACCTATGCGACGGTAATATAATATCTACCCCCCGCCCAACCCCCAGACCTGTAGCCCTGATCATAAGCAATTTACGATCAGCTGATCGCGTCGAGCTATATATATAGAGGCACATATAGAGGCATAATATATATAACTATAGAGCGCTTTGTATAACATAGCACTATGGAAATGCAATATGAAAATGGGAAGAAAATTTTCACCCACGAGCGGGACTTGAACCCACACCTTCCACACCACCGCGTGGTGCACTCTACAATTATTGATACCGAGCTAGTATTAGTTTTGAATACTAATTAAAATTTTTCTCTTCATGTTCCATCCCCAGGTCAGGCAGTGTTAAATATTGGATTACTTATCTCGATAACTGCCTGGAGTCTGGAACTGTGCCCGGTAGATGGCAATAGGCTCGCCCCCTATTACATGGGACCAATAACATACTGGCGAAATGTGGGATTGCCTCCTGGGTACACCTCTGCCTACCCCTGCGGGAAAAAAGGCGTAAATGTATGTTTATGTTAAGTGATTTTAAAAACAGCCGATCTTACTATCCTAACATCTAGATAGAGATGATGTCTAGACGATTTTGGCTTGTTGACTTTATTTGGCTAAATATAGCAGTAAAAGGCATACTTAGTGTAAAAACTCATCACTACCCTAATGTGCCCAGGACGCCCAATGGGTTACATATTATGGCCCTGCCTCTACCATATCAATTTGTGTTCAAACATAATTTCGTGGCTGTGGAATAGTTATTATATTTTTATCGATATTTTAAGGCGAGCATGTCTAGAGCGGAGCGCTCTCGTAGCAGTAGGCGAATCTTTGGTGAGAGAAATAGCAAGACTCCGACGAGACCTCGAGTCTCGCAATGCCGTCGTCAATGAAATGAGGGAAATGAGAGCCGAAACTGACATTAATAAAGTCTTGGAGGTAAGTTCATGTGATATTTCCATTGGATATCAGCATGCACTCAAAAATTATGTTCTACTAGCTGTGCCTCGCGGTTTCACCCGCTTAGACGTCATTCCCGTGGGAATATCGGGATAAAAATACCCTATCTGTTACTCCAGGGTCTAAACTATGTACTTACCGAATTTCAGCCCAATCGATTCAGTAGTTTTGGCGTGAAAGAGTAACAAACATTCATCAGAGACTTTCTATATGGCGTTAGGGTCGAGTTAGAACTCTCTAGCGTTTTGTTCACTTGTTTCGAACGTAACTTTTTACATGTACTGAGATTTGAGATATATATAAAATACCTACTTATAGCTTGAGTCCTCGCCTGCGGGGTACCGGGGCGGCGGGGGCGCGGAGGTAGACGTGAACGAGGCCTAAGGCCACCCGCACCTTTACCACGCAGGCAAGGATTCAATTAAGCGTTCTACCTATAATATAAGTAGGATTAGAAAATTTATAAAACAAAAAATGTTGGGCTTAAGAACATAGGCCAACTATTTATTACCTGCTACAATGTTTATCAGTATCATAAAGTGGGAAGGTAGGATGCAATGGGAGGGAAGTGGGAAATTAGTGTTCTCTTATCATATTGATAGGAAGTACGTCGTGAACTGGAAGAGGAGCGTGCAGCGAAGGCAGCCGCGAAGGACAAGCTCGCGACGGCGGAGTCTCAACTGCGGCAGATGAGGATCCGCATCAACAAAATGGATCGACAGCTGCGAGAGTCCGAGGCCAGCATCAGCAGTCTCACTGGCACTGTCAAGTCTTTAGAAGATCAGGTCTTTAACCATCTATTGAATTTAATTCGCCATGGGCCATGATGTTAATATGGAAAGAAAAATTTCATCCATGAGCGGGACTTGAACCCATTACTTTCGCCGTTCCACATGGCGGTGCTCTCACCAACCAAGCTAGCGTGGATTTAACATAGTAGTTTGATCGTAGGTTGATGCATAACGCACGTTATCCACTGACATGTCTTATTTTGCAATTATATTCAAGATATTCTAGATAACACAACTTTTTAAAGAATAAGTATATTTTTAATGATATTTTACAGACTAAATCGTATGCATAAATAATGTAAATTATGATTCCTAAAATTGTAGAGTCGTCAAAGAGAAGTTCAACTAGAGGCTCGAGCTAGAAAGTTGAAGGAATCTTTGAAAACCGGTGAAGTGACCAGCGGACATTTGGCACAACAACGTGATGCTTTGCAAAATGAGTGAGAACAATCAAAAGTTTTATGAACTCTTTTCATAAATATTAAACGCAAGAACTAGTTTGTGTGTTCATACCTTATGTGTTAGATATTCCAGGTTCTAAGCTAAGTATATCAAACTTTAGAGCAATGAGCAATCTTTTTCATAACTTTTGTATTAATAAATAACATACATATTATTATACTGTTCATCCATACTTCATTAACACCCGTATTCAAGATCAGCACTATGATGGCCCGAACGCATAGGGCAGGTAAATCCAATTGGAAACAATTGCCCGCCGTAACGAATACAGTTCAAAATTCCTTACTTAGCACAGTACCTTGCAAAATGGGAAAAATTTACACCCGTATTAAAGAAAGTAAATCTTTCCCATTATGCTTTGTAATGATGTGAAGTAAAACTTTCTTGCAATATCCACCCACTTATTTAACATACATTCACGCCTTTTTCCCGAAGGGGTAGGCAGAGGTGTACCCAGGACTCAGTCCCATAGTAGATACACCCACATTTCGCCAGTATGTTATTGGTCCCATGTAATAGGGGGCGAGCCTATTGCCATCTATCGGGCACAGTTCCAGACTCCAGGCAGTTATTGAGATAATTCCTAATGGAAAAATCAAATATATAACACTATGCCTGACCTGGGGATCGAACCCTGGACCTCTTGATTGGCAGTCGAGCATGCGCCCACTACGTCACCGAGGCTTATTTAGTATTGGTTTATTGCAGAATTTCCGATTTAAAACAACAAATCGAAAAATTAACAGTAGAACATAAATCAGCGATACACGAATTAACGAATCAATTGAAAGAAACCAACGCCAGTTTCGAGGAACATAGAAAAGCATACAAGAAAGAAGTAGAATTGAAACAATCTATAGAAGATGCATTGCGAGACAGTGAGAATACAGTTGAGAATTTGAAGGAAAAAATTACAGAACTGGAAAATAGCAGACCCAACCCAGGTAGCATCTCTACTATATGACTACGCGGGTGAAACCGTGGGGCACAGCTAATATTGAATAACGATATAAATAGATTTGTACTTTTTACGCAAATTATTGAACACGACAATAGAAATCTAATTAAGATAATAAAGAAATGTAAATAGTTGCTACTTAACATAAACCAAAGGCTTATCGCCATATTGCCACTACTACATACTACAAACATGCATTACGCATATTATATATTCAAAAACAGAGGCACGCACATATTACATAAACAGCGACCATACAAAGAATCATGCATCATGATTCGTTCTTACACATACTTTACACAACATAACTCCTTAGTCACCTGTGCTGCGACATGATCACGCGGGTATGTCACCTTATTATTTAGATTTCTATTAACGATATGGTTGTTAACATGACCTTTATATGCATTATTGCAGATCTACCGACTGAAAGAGAAATGGATTTATGGGCGGAGCTTGAAGCAACAAAAGACACTCTTCGGATAACCGAGGATGAAGTCACTGCATGCAAGCGCGAGAAAGTCAGATTTTTGGAAACGCTCACGAAAATCGCAGTAAGCGAAGTCTTGTATCATTGAATAATTCCCTAAACCTTTTTTATAATTTTATTATCAATGTTTCTTTTCAGTCTTTCATTCCAGATATTTATTTTTCTACACAAGGTACTTTAATAATGACTATTATTAGTTTTAAATAGCTAGTAGCCATACCAACACACTGCTCTAGCTTTAGAAGTAACTTCACAGGAAACTTAAGCGGAAGCTTTGATATCTCTACTTCATTTAACCAATTTAACTCATAACATCAAATTAGAGTCAATATTCAAATTGGTCACATAATATTATGACACTGTTTCAAGTTATTGAAGGTAAACAGATTTAATTTGGTTACATTCGTTTGTTTGGAAGTTGCCGCGTAGTGGCTATGCCACAGCCCATACTTCAAGTGTCGGATTGGCCGAGTTAAATCTATGATCTAACATCGCTCTTTATAGCTATGAGTTTTCATCATTCTTCCTATTCTAGGAGTCGGAAAATAAAGTAGGAATGCAACAAAAATTGGCAGCGGAACTACTCAACAAGGAAGAAATCATGGGGAAGATGCAGATACAAATACGAGAACTAACTAAAAATATAAAGCTGCAGTATGTAATATGATTACCATTATAATAATACCTGTATTTTAACGTTGGCGTAAAAGGAAATATAAACATTCGTTTATAATGGAGCCCTGTCTCTGCAGAGACAGGGCTCCATTATAAACGTATTTTCCTCCCCTCCCTCCATGGAGGGACAGAAAATACAGAGCAATGAAATAGTCACATATAGTCATAATAGTCACCTTGGTAGCTTGGCATTCACAAAATACTTAGAAGAAAATTAAATAACTAAAGGGTTTTTTCCAGTGAACAAAAAGTAATACAGTACGAGCAATACGTGAGAGAATTACAAGCGCATAATCGCGCCGTGGCCAATTGTCAGGAATGTCCAAATGACATCAGCTACCAGGACTTGCAACAAGAGGTAATTTAACATACCTACCATAACATAATGATTTATTTTCCCCGATTGGTTAGGGGTAACAGTACCCATTCGAGTAGTAGGTAGGTACACCCATATTTCGCCAGTTACGGTTTTAGTCCCATGTAATAGAGTGCCATCTGTCAGGAACGAATGCTGAGCTTCTTCGGACACATCGGTGACATGAATTCGAGAAGTTCATAATAGAAGACAAGCGTTCCATAACACCAGCCAGATGGTCGGAATCACTCAAGGCTGCTATTAAGTTATTTTTAATAATCGAATCAAACGCTAACTCAAACCCAGCAGGACCTCGTGCACTAGACCATCACTAGACCATTGAGGCGGGACATATACGAGTATTTTGATCTTAACTTCCTTTACAGATCATGAATTTAAAGATGACCCTGCTAGAAGCAGTGCATCGTAATGAAGGGTTGTCTGAAGCGTTGCTGCAAAAAGATCAGCAGTTGGAGCAACAGGACAAGACTTCACGTGCCCAGGCAAGGGTCATAAAGGTTACTAGCTCGATGAATCAATATCTCTCTAAAATCTCCGAACAATGACGAGGTTTCGAAGGGATTTTAGATACCAATTGGTTATTATTTTATTAGAATTTTGACGACGTAAGTGACGGTGTAAAACAGGGCCTTGATTCGGTAACTGGCATCTCAATCGGGTGTCGATGGAATGTCTGTGGTGTTAAGCAATAAAATGGCCTGTCAATGAAAATAACAGAAATTAGCGTTTACGCTTTGTTACGAAAAATCCACTAGATACTCAAACTCAAAAAGATTTATTCAATTATGCACGTCAATGAAGATAAACAGTAATGAGGTCTACCATGCGTTTGAAAAGATACCTCTACAAGAAAGCACAAGAAACTTGTAGGGCTTAATTTTTTCAACTGATAGTTTCACAATACTTGATTTGGTTACGATTTCTTTGAAGGTGCCGCGAGGCGGCAATGCAGAAGTTTCCAGGCATCTTTGTCCTCTATATAGGTATACTGATTGACCTTATAATAAGCCTTCTTTAGTAGATTTCATATAGGTTGAATTTACCCTCTGAGAACCCAGTTATCTCTTTTAGGATTTTATTATAGATTATTATAGAAACGTATTTCCAGAAGAATGTCTTTTTATTGGTTTTTATCAATCTAAAACTAGGTAAAATTATTTTGTCGTTATTCCTAGTATTAAAATTATGGAGGTCACAATTTAATTTGAATTCATGTAAATTTAGGGTAAGGTTATAAGTAGGGTCAGTATGTTTATTTCTTTACAGAATTCTCTCAGGGATTTGGGTGGATGCATTTTTGTGGTATAAAGATAGTTTCTATATATCTGCGGCTGACCCCCACAACAAAATCCCATATGACATTAAACTGTGGAAATATGCAAAGTATGCAAAGTGGAAATCTCGCCGTGGCTATAGTTCCCTAATTTTGTAAACCGCGTAAGCTGCAGAGCTTGGTTTCCCTGAGAGCTCGGTGATATGAGTGTTCCATTGTAGTTAGATACTGGATTAAACAGCTTCTTTTTTTTTTTTTCAAAATTAAAATGCCTTCAAGCCAATTTCACCAATTTTCATTCACTGGCCATTTACCACAGAGCCATCACTGACATGCCGTCGACAAACGATTGAAACACCATTGAAGTTACAGAATTGTGACCCTAACTCGGAGCAATTATCAAGCCTGGGGAGCAAGCATTGAATTGAACGTTTTATAAGTAATACTTAGTAGTGCAATAGAAAGAGACGACACGCTGTAATCAACTTGTCATTCAAATCCACATGAAGACACCAAATCACACTCGATGGTCACCACACCGGTGATCACTCCGGAGTAATTAGTTGAAATAAAACGGCTTCATAGCACCAGTGTTTGGCGCCACCCTTTGGACCCTAATTTGACGATACCAAGTATCAAGAGGGATGTGACATGTAGGAAAACCCTGTAACATCGTATCAAGACGGTGTTCTGTGTAGCGAGACACAACGACATTAGACCCCATCCGATTTATTTTTTAATTTGTTGAGTCGTTCAGGTTCGCGAAGAATTAATCAACATGCTCAAGAATAAAGAAACCGAGCAGAGCCGGGAACTTACCGCATTGCAGCAGGACCTCGAGCATCGAATGAAAATTGTAGAGGAAGTGAGATTATGTTCTTTGCTTTTTCTTTTTTTTTAATAGTTGTACTTGTAGAACCTCTTTGCCAAGATTCGCTTCAGACTTTAGATGAACGGCATAATGGCTAAAATGCAGTCTCGATTGCTGTTTTGATGGGTCTTTGACCTTTTTCTACGTTCGTTACGCGATTACTCCGCCAATTATTATGAATTGATTTGATAATTAGGTTTTTTCTTTGGTAGGTTCATCTTGAGAGGTGGTCCCCTAAAATAAATCTAAATTATAAGGTAGGTACTACTAGAAGTCACAAACCCCCGATACCTTGTCGCCGCGCAGTTGACTGATGAACTAAGTTTGTGTATGTCTAACAGTGATGCGTTTAGACGGCGTGTAGTGATGTGGCACACGGTACGGTGCGCCACGCTCCATTGTAATATCTCGTATGGTCTCGGTGTGCCATAGAACGTTTTTGTGACACTAGTCAAAGAAGCGCTGAGCCTCGATTCTACAACTCTGAATATCAGTGATGTATCATTGGAACGACTAGTCATTAAAAATAGCAGAAATTAGCTGTATTGTAAAAGACAAAAGATACACTACATATAATGAATACTGTGTAGACTAGCTTTATAAAAAAATTATAATACTTGATGAGGCTTAAGGCTCGGCTATTGTTATTGACTATCTATTATGAAATATATGACACACCACTGACATTCCATCAACTAATCAACATCCAGTCGAAACGCCATTGAATTTATGGAATCAAGACCCAGAGGTGCTCGGCGCGAGTTGTGAATTTTGATCCATGCGCCGTGTAAACAAGTAGGCTCGCGTTCGGCGTAATCCTTGAAAAATGTGCCTCTGCCATTACTCATCACGGACAACACGGCGCAGATAACACACTCCGTTGTAACCTCAGAGCAAGTAACACACCATTTATCTGGCGCTGTTTATATGTGCGTGTACTACATACACATATTATATTAAACACAGAACGTGTTTAATAAAATATGTGTACCTATGTAGTATAGTGACAGTATGGGTTAAATAATATGACGGCAAGGTGGAAACCGGCGACAAGCGTTTCGTACGTAATTTGACATTTGACATTTCTAGTACCATATTAATTAGATTTCTAAGGGTCCCCATGTATGATATTTGAAAATTGGTTTTAATTTTATGTCTAAAAATGTAACCTTAACTTTTTCACGTTAACCATTCAGGTAAACAAGCAGATCGCAGCGAAAGCCGAGGAGATACAAGAACTATTCGGTACATTAGAGAATAAGCAACAGCAGATCCACCGGCTCGAGAAGATAGTGCTAGCGTTGGAAGAGCAGCAGCGGCGTGCGCAGGCGCAGCGCATCCGACACGAGGAGAAGATTGCCGCGCTCGAGCACGAGCTCGCAGCTGGCGGAAACCGGCGGGAGAGGTGAACTGTTTTGTGATTTTTTTATGAAAGGAGGTTTAAAGCAACTATCAACATTAGATGCATTGATGGCACGTTCTAAGTCTGTCGTGACGACATAATATTACTGATAATTATCAGTTATGTTATATAAATATTATTTAAGGGTGGCTACTCGACCGCTCGGTCAAAATAATTAAATTTTGAACATCTACCTACTAAGAATTAAGTAAACCACCAATTCCTTCATTGACCGCTTGCAGGATAGACAGATAGACTATTCAGGATTCCTAAGCTGGGTCACGGAATAAATAATAGTACTGCTATGGGTATCCAGGCAACCTCTGGCCAAGGCATCTCAACTAGATAGCCAGCATAATATAATAGGTATTTGATTAAAACATAACGTAACATACATTCACGCCTTTTTCCCGAAGGGGTAGGCAGAGGTGTACCCAGGACTCAGTCCCATAGTAGATACACCCACATTTCGCCAGTATGTTATTGGTCCCATGTAATAGGGGGCGAGCCTATTGCCATCTATCGGGCACAGTTCCAGACTCCAGGCAGTTATTGAGATAATTCCTAATGGAAAAATCCAATATTTAACACTTTGCCTGACCTGGGGATTGAACCCGGGACCTCTTGATGGGCATTCGCCTTCTACGCCACCGAGGTAGTCATGGTATTTGATTTGTTACTTATTATAGGTATATATTTTGTTGCAGGAAATTCCTATTCTTCTAACGTTTTTGGAGAGATATTTTTTTTTTAACTTCGTGCCAGTGCAAGTGGTAAATGAAAATTATAGCGTCTTATCATAACTAAGATTGTGATGTCAGTTATGCGTGAAATTAAATCAAAGGAGGATATTTCTTGCATTTTATTATTGTATGCTCCTTCGATATTATATTATAATAATTAGGTATTATGCAGAAGCAGAAAGCGACAATCTACGAAAAACATGTTTTAAGATATATGCCCACCAATTATTATTATAGTTCGGGTTTATTCCCTTTCCGTCGATTCCCACGCCGTCGGTCCACGCTCTTAACGCTCTCCCGTTGCACCGCTACTCGCATTTAACATACTCCTACAGCGCCGCGTCGTATATTTTGATACAATTAGGCAATAATTATCCTCACTACACCGCGCTCCAAGCGCGGGGACGCAGATTTTAACATCTGTATCTTTATAAAAATCACGCTTAGGACACACTGAAAACGCGTTGGCGTGATCCACATTCCGAGACCGCACCGCGCACAGAACACTGGCACCACGACAGCACGCGGTCCTTGTGGGATAAGCATTAAAAATTTGGTCATAAAATTAAAATCAAGGAAAGCCAAAGCATTTGACGGATGTGTCCTAACTCAAATAGTCTTATAGTTGATGATAGATATTGTAGGTTATTCGATAATTTGATATCTCGACTTTGACTGTAATTTGAAGAAGAGTTGTCTTTCGAAATAATAAAAATAAAAAAAGCTTGTATACCATTATTGGTTACTTACATACTTACGTAGCTCACACTAGCGTAGTGGGTGGAGGGGTAATCGTGAATTACCCACAGAACAAAGAGGAGTAATTACCCGTCCACCCACCAGTGGGACAGTCCAGTGGGTCGACGGGTCGGTCGTCCTTAGTACAATTCAATGGTACAATTGGGACGGAGGCCATGTCGTGGGCCGTGGGCAATATAACTCATTTTTGCAAAAAACTAGTTTGGTCGCTTTGTATATATCTACGCTGAATTAATAATTCACCTATAAGATAACGTCGACAAAATATTAATAGTTTGCTCGCAAATAAGAAGAAGTGTGGCTACTACGTAAAAAAACCGCATCCGGATAGTTTTTGTAGTGGTAGACCTCTTTTGCAGGGGGCAGCCTGGGGAAGTACCACACCTTTGTCAGTTATTCATCCGCCAAGCAGTAATGTGCAAACATTACTGTGTTTCGGTATGAAGGGTAATGTTACCAGCGAAATTACTGGGCATGAGGAGATTCAACAACTCATATCTCAGGGTGACAGGCGCAGTTGTGTTCTGTGGGCGCAGTGCAGTGCCGCGCAGAATTTTGAATTTTAAAACACTGTCTTGTCACTCATTATCATAAAAAAAAAAAAGTTTTAGTTATCAATGTCAAATAACTGCCGTGGTCAATGACAACAGTCACTGTCACATTTTATTGTCAATGTTAATGTCATTATCAAGTTAGTGCTGCCATCTTAGTGGATTTTCCACTAAAATTATGTTATTGGTGAAATACCTATTGCGTCTACTGGCTAGTGGACTTTTTTAGTGTTTTTTTTGACTAAATAACTAACTACACCACACGGAAAAACGATCATTCCGGAGGAGGGCGTTGATGTTTGTAAAACAGTTTTTTACTACCGCAGACATCATCGTTTGTCATAGATACTCTTGTGTTTTTGTTTATTGTTCCAAATAAAGATTATTTGTATTTGTATTCAACCACTAAATCTCGTTACAAGTTTCAAAACGTGTATAATTTTGATATCTATAGATATTTACAGTACAGTGTTACAGTATAATTTGGTAGGTAGTGAACACTAATATCTGTAAAATTACAGTAACAAAGTAACAGCAAGTACTCGAGCGTAGTTGATGTCAAGGGGACATCAGCTGCTCGATTACCACATGAAATCAGATTTATACCTTTTTCATATCAAAACATATCGGAATCTTGTTAACATATCCACTGCCCATGTTACCTATGTGCCCACCCCAGTCAATAGCATTATCATTGCCGTTGGAAGTCCACTACTGGATACATAGGCCTTCTTGATAGGAGGATTTTGGCAACTCTCACCATGCTTGGCAGGCGGGTTGGAGAGCGCAATTCGTTGATTATACGCAGAGGACGCTACTTCCTGTCTTCTGAATCTGATACACCTAGTATCTGTTGCTAACTCGGTAAAAGAAGTTGTTAAATCGTACGTCTACAATCTTGAATTATAGGCAGTTCAAATCTATAGGTCAGCAACCTATGCCACGTTATCTTGTCCAAAATACCTCAGAGCCTCAAGTCGCAGTTCATGACCAGTGTGAGATGATTTATGGCTTTGAAACGTGATCTTTTACTAGGCATTATTAGTAAGCTTAAAGTAATACAACAAGCTATGGCATTTCTCAACGAAATTTAATCAGAAATAAGGCGAAGAGAAGAAGAAAATCAGAGAAGACGGAAGAAAGTTATTGAAATAGCCAAGTCGAAGTGGCATTGGGCAGGGCACATAACACGTAGAACTGATGGTCGGTCCGACAAGGTTGGACAGACGACCTAATAAAGACTGCAGAAACACGCTGAATGTAAGCCACTTAAAACCGGACTAGATGGAAATCTATGAGGAGTCTATCTCTAACAGTGATCTATCTATCTATCTCTAACTCGGAGTATGTCTAACAGTCGACATCCTACGGCTTAATATTGATGAATGTAAAACTTGTCTAGAAAATGTAGTGATATCAGTGTAGGGCCGTTTTTTGTGTTTCTGGAGGAAGTGGATTCTGGAGGTTTTAGAACTAAAATCTGGTGGGAAGCAAGTCAAACTGTTGGCAACACTCCTGGCATTAAATATGACGTTTTTTATGACTGAAGGACATTTAGCCATGGTCATGCAATAAATTTATAAAAAAAAAAATTATTGACGTTTCAGAATTATATTTATAATATAGTACTCTGTGGTTTTATGTTACGGAAATTGTTTTGATTTCATTTGCTTTGTTTTCGTAAAAATCGTGTAAGAAAATAATCAAGGATGTCTGAAAGAAAGGTTTTAAATGTAAGTAATATAAAATAATATCATGGAACAAATTTGATTCAAATACATCAGCTAAAGACATAACCTATAAATTATGCATAAAATTAATGTTTACAGAAATACTATCCTCCAGACTTCGATCCGTCGAAGATCCCGCGTATGAAACTAGCTAAAAACCGGCAATACACTGTCCGATTGATGGCTCCATTCAACATGCGATGTGCCACTTGCGGGGAATACATTTACAAGGGGAAGAAGTTCAATGCCCGAAAGGAAGACGTTGAGAATCAAGATTACCTTGGTATTAGGATATACAGGTTCTATATAAAAGTAAGTCACACATTTTTTACCATTTGGATCTCCAAATCCGTCTCCAGATTAGTCCGACCTTTAAATGGTGTGTGGTCGGCAAAAATCACGAAATATCACAAAAGGGGAGGGGGGTGTAGTAAGATATCACATGTATTTATTTTTTGATGAAACCGATGTAGATCTTTAACAAAGGACAGTGCCAACAACTGACTTGCAAGATGTTTCTCCAGTGGTTAGTGTTGAAGAAAGTCTTGCTAATCCATGGTCCGAGGAAAATGTACATTAACCAACAATGTACTGCAACCTTTCTGTCTAGACATTTTTATCATGGTCCTTAATTTTCTATAATAAAATTAGATTAATATCTGTATATAAAGATAAGATTTAGAATATTATCTTTATATACCTATATATAAAGATAATATTCTAAAAATTTTAAGATTCTTTGTTGGTACTAAAAATTACACTTGATTTTGGTTGGTGGAGGGATAAAAAATGCTAAAAAAACATCGAGTGATTAATGAACCGCCCCTTAGCAACTAAGTAGGTACATAAAACTAAAATAAATCATTCTTAAACAGTTCTTATTGTGAGTCCAATCCAAGCTGCTATCAACCTATGTTTTTTCATAACTAGACATTCTATAATCAAAACAATCATCCTTTGGATATTATAAATGCTAAATCTTGATGTTACTTATGAGTGTGAGTGTATATATGCTTGTAACTTCTTCATGCCGCAGCCATACTTAGAACTATACCTGCTAGTAGTTCATTTGAGCGTCTAGACGAAGCAATGATGGGGTGCTTTATGACAGAGAGAGGAAGTCAGTTAAGTTATATATTTTATGTTCTAGTGCACTCGTTGCCTTCAAGAAATATCATTCAAAACAGACCCAAAGAACACAGATTATGAGATAGAAGCGGGAGCAACTCGTAACTTCATGGCGTTGAAGCTTGCAGAGGAACAAGCCAAGAGAGAGGAAGAGGAACAGAAGGAGGAAGAAGCCAATAACCCTATGAAACTCCTGGGTAAATATGTTTTCACTATACAATTTTAAGTCCAGTGTAATTAAGATGTCAAGGGAAAAGTCAGCTCAAAGGTATCCACAACCAACAAGCATGTATGAAGAATGTTATGGAATTGAAAGAAGCGAAAGTTGTATGTCTGGATTGTAGCAAATGGAGAGAAATAGTCACTGCCTCACCCAATACTGGAACAAAGCATGATTGTACTATGCAACAACATACTTAATATTCACACATGCATAATATGTATTCATACCTATATAATTGATATTTTGTACATATTAATAACATAATAATGTTATTTATTGTTTGCCTCATCAGACAAATATAAATAAAAAAAAACAAAAAGCCTTTATTAAGACATTAAATACAATATTATCTTATTAACATTAAACTGCTTTTGCTTCCGTCTGTTTGCCTCTTGGCAAAGGCGTCTTCCAACTGCATCCACTCTGTTCTTTCCTGAGCTTTTCTGGTCCATAAGTTTCCTTCTACAGCCCTTAACTGATCTTTTAAATGGTCAGGCTCTGGTCAGTACGATCTAGATCTGTAAAGTTACAGTGTATGCTCAGTTTTCGCAATTTAGCAATATAATCTTTCATTTTTTCGCCTATTTCTTGATTTGTAGTATGAAATTTATAAGATTCCACAGTCTCATTTGGCTTTGGATGAAAATGGTTTGTCATAATGGCCACCATACATGAAAAACTCACCTCACCTATCTTCTTTGGAGAAATCAATGAAATAATTAAATCATACAAATCGGGACCACAAACAGCTAGAAAATTCGCCTTTTTCTTTTCATCTTGTTCTATTTCACTTGCTTCTAGGCAATAGCAAAATCTTTCAATGTAATTTTCCCAACATCCATGTGCCACATCAAACTCATTAAATTTAATACCCATAGCTATATTTTTTATTTATCACAGCACTAAACAGTTATTTAACAGTTTTTCACAGTTTTCACTCGTCGCCACTATTATATTTACGCCGAATTACCTAAATTACTTAATTAACACTCACAGCTTAGATCCACAATTCCAGACTAACGGTTTCTCGAACTACCCGCATCTTCAGTACATGACACTTTCTTTTTTTGTCATTTTAATCTATATATAAAAATACTAAGAATACTAGTACAGTTTTCCAAACTTGCAGACATCATCATTCACACTGTTTATAAAGCAATTTTGTATAAGTTCCAATAAAGATAATTAAGAAAAAATTATTATTACTATGTAAAGAATCAACACTCGCCTCCCCACGTCATTTTATATCGCCTGCGACCAGGCAGTTAAGTTTTTGTGTTGTTCTAATTTATCATAAATTTTTTATGTTCTTCTAGTGTAAGAGAATCGACTTTGCCCGCTCGCAATTATGAAATATGAGAGTTTTATAACAAAACTTTGACAGCCTTTTTGGACCCCTTAGGATATCAATTTTCTAAAATCCTTTTTTAGCACACGTCCAGACAACGAAAACAACCTAAATTCCAAGTTTCAAGTCTCTAGGACCAGTGGTTTGGGCCCTGCGTTGCATGTCAGTCTATGAGTCATTTAGGATTTAATAATATAATGATAACATACTGGACTAATGGGCAAACAGCTTAAGGAGGATAATTTCATAGCCTTTGCATAAATAGTTTTAACTGAAAAAATTGTGTGTAAATTTCAGAGATCCGCACGGAACAATCTAGGCAAGAGATTGAGCTGCTAGAGAGCCTAGAGGAGTTGAAAGAGTTAAATAGGAGGCAGAGGAATGTGGACCATGAGGCGATGCTGAAGCAGTACCAACCTGAAACTACTGAGGAAAGGAAGGCCAGGGAGGAAAGAGAGGATAATGAGTTCATCAAGTAGGTTTACCACGTGACTATGTCAGCTTTCATACTAAACAAACACATCAACATGTCACAGACAGACATAATACAGATAGATAAGTCGTCGCCATTTAACAGTGGCTGGTTAAAACACTTTATTATAAAGATGCCATTGCATGGGATTCAAAAGTAGCTTAGGTCATCACCATCAGCCTTAACATCTATGACAGACGATTCAAACAGTGTTGACTTGACTTTTTGGGAGAATGGCTTCTGTGGTGTTGCCATTTACTGTACCACAATTCCGCCATAGTCACGTATGTGCAGACCAATAAATCGGAAGGTGTGGATTGTATTATGTTCTTTAATGGCAGTTCCTTTGAACTTTGATGACTAAACAGGCTAATTATGGAGTAGCAAAGTTGTCACACCTGGACCAGATATGTGTTGCAACTAATGGACTTGTGATGCAACACACATCTTGTATATGTGTGTGCAGTTGGATATTATGGACAACTTTAATTAAGTCACAATATATGCTCAGATGGTGGTAGATGAGGTGTGTGGAGAGGATGGATGAAAGAAGATTAACAGAAAAAGATATAGACAGAAGATATATATAAGACGAGTGTGAATGGTCAAGTAGCTAGGTGACAACATAGGCATACTATAAACAAACAAATTGATGTTGTCTTAAGAAAATGCCAGCACAACTAACAAGCTTGTATGAAGAATGTAATAAATGTGAAAGGAGCTAAAATCAAATGTCAGGATTGTAGCATGTGGATAGAAATAACTTCTGCCTACGTCATCGGGAACAAGGCGTGACTGTATGTAAAATTGTGATTTCGACCTTTATTAAAAAAATTGATATATCGGAATAACTTCTTACATGCTTAACCTACCATAACTAATTACACTGATGTTATACAGAACACTAAAATTCCACAGGCCAACACGCCCTATAGAAAATCCACTTATGACGTCAGTTGGCCTCTAAATGACACAAATTGTTTGAATTATAGGTCAAGTCAAGTCAAGTCAAATACGCAGGCAGCTCTCCGCAACTCGACGACAATGCGCCTATTTTGCGTGTGGGTGGGGTGTGATTCTTCACTCGAGCCACCCTAGCTCTCCGAAGAATTTCAGCAGCCCTTTCAGGTTGCCGACAATCTCGGTGAGCGACCTCGGGGTTCCGAGGTACTGTGCCCGGTATGCTGCTACTCCTGTACACTCGAGAAGGACATGAGCAGCTGTCTCCTCCGCTTCCATGCACGCTCGGCATAGAGGGCTGTCTGTAACACCTAAAACATATAGATGTTTGTTAAAGAGTCCGTGACCTGTAATGGCGCCTGTAACCGTTCTAAGTTGGGGCTTACTCAGGTGTAAGAGCGCCTTTGTGAGCCGACAGTTTATTTCTGACAGCGCCAGTTTCGTCTGTCTGCACTCATTGTGATTTCCCCAGTAAGTGGAATGTTTGCTCCGGGTTTGTTGTATTAGGAGACTGCGGATTTGAGTGAAAGGTATCGGGACTATTGGTTCCGGTCCTACCGCCTCCATATCCGAGCCTCTCCGGGCCAGCTCGTCCGCTGCATCATTGCCTCGAGAGCCGCTGTGTCCGTTGATCCATTGAAGGGTAATACTATTGTTTAAACTTACCTCCGAGAGTTTCTGATGGCAGTTGTATATTAAACCTGTACTCATGCTGTGGCTAGTTAAGGCTTGTAATACCGCCATGCTGTCGGATAGTATTCTTATAGATTGATTTGTTACTTTCCTGTCAGCAATGGCGTGTGTTGCTAGAATAATCCCCATAAATTCCGCTTGAAATATGGTGTTGTGGATTCCTAGGGGTACCGAGATTTTGATGTTTAAGTCTTCTGAGAAGACACCCGTCTTCGTCATCAGGTACAGGTGTACCTGATTTTGTTTTCGAACCGTCTGTGAAAATCCTGATCTCCCTTGGGTTCAGTCCTTCGTACGATTCGAGGTCCTCCATTAATTGGATTTTGTATTTTTTGTCGAAGACAAATTGTTTTGGGATTGTTTTCGCGGCGCGCTTTTTCTCTGCGGAGGCCGCGGGGAACGGACCCCTATTTGCAGGTACCAGGAGGGGGTGGGAGGAAGTCACTCCGGCCCGGCGCTGGTAAGTACCTGCCCCTTCGGCGATACCGGTGGAACCCGGGAAAAATAGCGGGTGTAGGCAGGTGGTCTTCCTACAGGTTGTGAAGGAAAACTCCCAGTGTATTTCCCAACAGCAAGGAAATAGATAGGAGTCCTCGGTTTCCCGCCTAATTTTCCAAATATTAAAGAAACTGTTACCTGTGGTCTCACTCTCAAATCAAAGTCCTTGATTCTCAGGATCACTATTTATTAAAATTAAAAATAGCACTGACTATTCACTTTCACTGGAGAACTGATTTTTCACCGTTTAATTGTTAACACTTCCGCTGTTATAAGGAGACTGATTTAAGCGCGGCTTGCGCCGGCTTTTATACTAGGCAACCGAGGCTCTGATTGGTTGATAGTCTCTGTCTATCCTTGTCTAGACTATCTCTTTCTAGCACTTCCAGAATGTTCCCGAGTCTACCTGAACTCTCTATGGTCCCATACTGGGATGGGTCCCTTCGAGAACATTCCAGAGGCTAATATTCTAGAAAGTTCGCGAGGCTTCGGGAGGCTTCTGGAACCTTTGAGTAAGTTCCAGAGCTTTCGCGAACATTCGTAAATCTATAAATAATTTCTAGAGCCTTCGGGAACCGTCTGGAACATTCCAGAAATTTCCACATTTTACTATAAATCTCACAGAACTTTCAACCTTTTATAGAGCCTTTACAAACTGTATGACCTATAGCTATAACTATTGACTTATTCTAAACAAGTCTCGAATATTCCGTGTAGTCGTCACATCTACGTATCCCGTTCGTCGCCAACAGGGATTTTGTCGCTTACCGCCATCGTTACAGGTATCTCCTCGTACACCTCCTTTAGTATACCTGTGTAAAGCGTCCCGTTCTCTGACAATAGGTTCAGTGTTTTTAGGCGGATCGCTGCCATTGCAGCTTCTTGTCTTACATACAGATGCAGCGGTTCAAGCGATAGCATGACCTCCATCGCTGCGGTGGGGGTAGCCCTCATGCCTCCGGTAGCTGCTAAGCATGCCAGTCGCTGGAATTTCTGTAGTTTGTTTATTGTCGTCGTTTGATTTGTCTTGTTCCACAATGCTATTGCTCCATAGCATAGGGTGGGTCTTATTACCATTTTGTATAGCCACAGTACGATTTTCGGGTTTAGCCCCCATCTTTTTCCTATCATCCTGCGGCACTGCCAGAATATGATTCCAGCTGTGTCTATTTTTTCTCCAAGTGAATTATAGGTTTATTACTTTGGATTTATAATTTATATCCAGTATAAAGAGATGCACTTGAATATTCCACATTAGATATGCAGTTCAGTTATTTTACACAGATCATATCAGATGAATGAATATCTTGCATCTCTAGGTTACTTACATCATCATGCCAGCCGTAGGAAGTCCATAGCTGGACATAGGAATTCCCCATAGATTTCCACCTAGGCCTGATGAAAGCGGCTTGCATCCAACATGTTACTGTGGTCTTTAATAGGTTATGTGTTTACCTTGTGGGTGTACGTCCTACGCTGCGCTTGCTGGTCCGCTATGAAGCTATGGCGGCTACGCTCGGGATTTCTCTACGAGATTGAAACAAAAATAAGGAGATCCGTAGGCGAATTAATGTTACCGACATAGCCCAGCGTATTAGCAAGTTGAAGTTGCAATGGTCAGGGCAAATAGCACGTAGAACAAATGGCCGATGGGGCTGTACAGTCTTCGCATGATTTACTTACATATTTGCATTAAAGTCTGTTTTGGAAAAGACTTGGACTGTCTGAATGAAGATATGCATGTAAAGGGAGTATTACCAACATGTATAGTAATAATATTAGCAAAAATGTTTTGATGAAATTCATGACTTAATTCACTCACAATTGTAGTGAAAAGTAGTGTAAGTGGCGTAAGACCCATTACAACACGGTTTCTATTTACTCCTAAGCTTTAGCTGTAGGGAGTAAAACTACCTCGTATACACTGAATCTATACATACATAAACATACATTCACGCCTTTTTCCCGAAGGGATAGGCAGAGGTGTACCCAGGACTCCCACAGTCCCACAGTAGATACACTCACATTTCGCCAGTATGTTATTGGTCCCATGTAATGGGCGAGCCTATTGCCATCTACCGGGCACAGTTCTAGACTCCAGGCAGTTATTCAGATAATTCCTAATGGAAAAAATCAATATTTAACACTGCCTTACCTGGGGATCGAACCCGGGACCTCTTGATTGGCAGTGGCTACGCCACCGAGGCAGTCTATGATCTATCTATTTATCACGTCTTTTTCAATTCCAGATCAATAAAATTCGGGAACACATCATCTTCATCGAAGAAGGTCATAGAAGAAGTCATAGAGGACGTCAAAGACGAGGATGAGCCTCCAGCAAAAACGTCCAGAATTGAAGTACTCCCTAAAGTTGAGATCAAGAAGAACGAATCATGGAATAGAAGTATAGGAGGGTTGTCTAAAAAACCACTTACAAATCTTGTGAGGAGTAAGAAAATAGATGATAGTACTACAAGTAAAGAGAGTACTGTGAAAAGTGACAGCAAGCAAGAATCTTCAGTGAAAAGTGAAACAAAGCCACCAGCGTCAGGACTTTCCTTATTGGCAAATTATTCTGGAAGTGATAGTGATTCACAGTAAGTGATAATTTTAGTTGAACTAAGTTGATAAATGTACAGTCAAGTTTTAATTGGAGGTAGAGCACATTATATTCAAAATAGTCCTTGTCTAGATTTGCTGTAGTTTGTATTTATCAATGTGGCTCAGTGCTGACACGAGGCACCTTGAACAGACTTGCGTCAAGTGATCCTCACTCTAGTGATATGTTTACCAGACTACCTCCAATTTATGACAGGAAACTTATGTAACAACTGAATTTTATATAATTTATAATAATATTTATTAAATACAAATGTGCATAATTTTATTATGATAACATTCTAAATAAACAGACTTTTGTAAAACATATTATTAAGATTAATTTCTAATGTCCCCTGTCTCATATCCATTTGAAATAATCTACTGTTAAAATTTAATTTCTAAATAATTCTGGGAATCATTGCATTTAATAAATTGTAAAACTAAATGAGGAGTGAAAAGTGGCGATTTAGACTATACCCAAGCGGGCTGGCAAGGGGCGGCGCTGGACCGAGAAGATTGGAAAGACCTTTGCCCAGCGTCCCGTGGGACACAATAGACTAAAAAAAAATTAAGAGGCACTTATTTAAACTTATAACTCTAGGTACATAACATAACATCACCGCCTTTTCCCAAAGGGGTAAGCAGAGGTGTACCTAGGACCCATTACACCCACACTTCGCCGATTACGTTTTAGGTCCCATGTAATAGGGGGCGAGCCTATTGCCATACTGTGCCCGGTAGGCCCAGTTCCAGATTCCAGTCTGTCATTGAGAAAATTACTTATGGAAAAATCCAATAACACTGTGTCTGCTCTGGGGTCGAACCCGGAACCTCATGATCAGCAGAAGAGCTTGCGACCACTACACCCGGTGGTGTACCGAGGCAGTCTTGTAGGTACTTTACTTACAATCGTCTACTACTACTAGATCATAATTAATGTACTAACAAAACGCCTTAGCAAAATATACAAATTAAGCAATTTCGTCCACATTCATATACCTAATTACTTATAGAAGATAATGTTTAATTGAACGTAAGTGTGTCAGGAAACTTCTGTACTGTCGGGAATGCAATTACATGGAACGGGACAGGTGACGGACAAAGAGCGTGCGAAAGTAAAAAAATGCAATTATAAAAATCTGCTAGTATAAAGACGCGTCACAACAAAAACAGATTACTGTTGACTGCCGAGCGACTAGCGACCGTCTCGCCACGAAATAATCGGCTTATTGTATAAAACGGCCAAATAATAAATAAATAGGATCCTATAGAAGTCGGGTGTAAAGCCGAAAACAATATAAAAAGGGCAGAAGACCGCCGATGTCTATCAGATTTTCTGGTACAAATCGGCGGCTAAACTGTTCCGAATTTCATTATCCGAATAAGGAAAGCTTCCATTTCCGAAATATGTCGCATCGAAAGTTTGCAACACCGAATAATGTACCAAAGAATGTTTTCAGCAGCGAACCAATCCAAACTCGATTTGAAAGTTTTCGCTGGGTGAACATTTATTTGATTGAACATTATTCGTTGCTGCATTTTACGGAAATGGAAACTTTCGAAAATATGTTACTCAGGAAATGAAATCCAAAACCGTGTAGCACACGTGCACACCCTACAAATCGCTAGGTTTGGAGACTCGCCGGCAGGCGGCTCGACACTCGAGAAACACGAAAATTGAAAAGCGGAGACTGAATGAACGTTTGTTGTTAATGTTCTCTTTCTAGGCTATACCTTTCTGCCTGAGCTACATTCAATACATACAAGTCAGTCTCCTCTCCACCTTAAGAATGTCATACAAATTTCTATAGAGTATATTACTACATCCATACCTACCATGCGCTCGCGGCTAAGCGTCCAATGCGCGAAAAAGTTTTTCGTGAGATTCCCTGCAAAAGTAGCGCGTATGTGTGTGCGGGTGTGTATGTGATTTCGCTTGTTGTTTGAAGCATTTCTTCTGTACCTATTTATTTTCTGGTAAAGCGTTGAAACTCCGCCGTTCCGCATCCTTTGTTGCTCCGTCGACCATTTATTACGGTGTCAAGTGCATTCACACGCTGCGTTTACGTGGCGCTTTCTTGTTTCGTTCCAATCGACTATTTATATACAGGTTGATGTAAAAGTTACTTAACGGTTGTATAAAATTCAAGGGCCCCGCTGCCAAGTAATGAATCTATGATCTAAGTAGATATGAGTTGATGATCTTCTTTCGATTCTGATTATTTGCCAAGAACCTCCGACACGAAACGTCGCGTAATCGTTCGTTGGCCTAATTTGCTTATATAGGGATATAAACAGGCGTAATATTGGGATTCTTAGTGATTCTTTATAAACTTCCCTTTAGATATACAGGGTTACCTTAAAACACCAGCAACCCCGAAGGACCAGGTAGCCAACATCATAAAAAAACAACATTTTGTTACTACTAGTTTTGACATAACTCAATAAATTAAACAAAAATCATTCAACTGTCGTGACATTTGTAAGTCTATGTTTCATTCATGAACTAAAAGACGACGCGACGCTCGCATGCGCTGCTAGCAAGTGGAATATTAAATTGATATTTATTTTTGTATGAAAGTAAAATCTAACAAATTATGAAAAGTCTTAGAACAAATGTTGTTTATGATGTTGGCTGCCTGCTCCTACGGGGTTGATGGTGTTTTAAGATAACCCTGTATAATGCCATAGATGAGAAAGGAGCCCAGATAATAATTGAAATTAATCAAGCCATATCAGGGAACGAGGCATACCCTGTGTATGCGCTCAAGTGTCTCAATTATTGCATTTTCATTTCTTTACAAAAAATCTCAATTTTATGGAACAAAATCTGAGGGACAAAGAAAGATGCTGACTATTAATAGTTTGTTACCTTCAAAGTCTTGACGTACTTTCATAAATCAATACATCGGAATGCACAGGTTAATAATAGGGGTGGTACCATTTCTCAACACCATGTATATCGTTCTTTTTTCATCGATCGTACCTGCCTCGGGATTTAATTGATCGGAAAAAGCTTTATGTGTTTGATAGTTTGATGAACAAAGATTGGGAGAGCGTAGGTGCTATTGAGTGTTTAAAATTATTGTCGTAATACAAGAATTTATGTTTATTAGACGAATACCACGAAGGGTGATGTGAGAATTGGAAATCGGTCTGTACCAACCAAATATCAAACCTACAATATAGAAAAAGCAGCAGTGATCTGTTTTTTGTAAAATGACATGAAAATAAATAAACGCATCTTTAAAGCTTATATTATTAATTTAATGTTTATGTTGGTCAAAATAATTACATACAATGTCAAGAACTTAACTTAATTGGTCTCGCAATATTAATGATTGTCTTAAGTTTTTACAAACAGCACCACTTATCTGAGATGACTATAATAATGTATTACATGAATAGGTGTAATAGTTCGCTAACAGTCCTGACCACGCCCACTGTCCGTCACATTAACTAAATTACAGCCTTTCCACACTCGGCAGTACCTGCCAATTCCTGCAAATAGGGTCTAAACAAAAACCGCATAGCTCACGGTGTTCAGATAAATACTCGTATCCCGATTTTTTTCATCGGCATAAATATTGTTTTTTCATAGATGTAACGGCGCAGGGTCCGCCGCCACGTCGACGTTCAGTTCTTGGAAGTAGAGATGTCGCGGCGCCGGGCTTGTCTTACCGACTAATAAATAAAAGGCTGCTTGGGAATATTATGTTACGTGTCGGGGTGTTTTTTGGGCGAACGCATGCAATGCGGTGGTCGGCCTCTTTGCCCACTCGAGCCGGTCCCTAAGGCGGTTTCAGCTAATCTATATGAACATGAGCACATCGGGTAATTTGCTCAGATTGACAGAACTGATGATTTTGAACAATCATAGAGGAAACACGAGATATTTGTTTTTATGCAGTGTCCTTTAATGTGGATTTGCTCATAGGTCACCACAGAAATAAACATTAACTTAAAGTAGGTTCGTAAAGTCATGTTCAGTTCATGTCTATATTAAGAAATTTCTGCGTACCTATCTACCATGATAAGTTGAGGTACTTAATAAAAGCAAGAGTAAAAGTAAACCCTCTCATTGTATTGCTATATTGCCATCGATGAGGTAAATCATGCAATTTCACAGATGATTATACTTAAGCATTTTGAAAAATTACATTTTTATTGATTATTGGCGACCGATCATCAGCATGGACAATTGTCGCGTCTACCGGATGATGGCATGCTGCATGATTGATTAAAAAGCCGCCAGATATAAATAAAGTTGTTAATGGAGGCCGGCTCACGGTAATTGGACCTTAAAAGTTAAATCCTTCATATGAACGCACACAGACGTCGTCAGTTGTTAAAATGCCTCGATCCGAACGAAACCCCACCCTTGAGGCCCGATTGTGCTCGTTTGCCCGTCGATGCCGCACCGCCCTGCTGGCCCTTTGATTCATTTTGAATTTAATTAAATAATTTCTCTCTTCATACTTTATTGATGTGTCGGTTAATTGTTCTAAGGGTTAGGTGCCCCATATTTCGCCGTAAACAGGTCATCGTCTCCGATGATTCCGTACCAGTTTTATTTTGACACCCCGAAAAACCTACATCTGATTCTACAGAAGGCATCAATGTGGTTTTATTCTTCTAAATTAGCAAAAATAGATAATATTACCGCCACATTTCTGTTGAAAACCATACATCATTATTTCAATCGGTGAACGTAAATTGAATATCGAAAGTCTGTAAATTCCAGAATGACTATCAGATATTTCATACTGACGCCTACTCACGTAGGGCTTCACACAGTGCCGACTGAATTCCCTTGTGTTTGTGTGAGTGAGCGGAGGTGTATGTGAACGGATTACTCCCGCACACAAACATGCCTCGGAAGATGTTCCATTCATAATTTTAACAACCTCTCATTATGCCTGCGCTCTGCGCCTGAGACCGACGGAGGTTCAGCCTGAGGGCTACAACCTATATTACGATCTTTATATCAAGCGCTTATTTGTTGAGTTCATATAGACACATACACGTCTTTGAAATTGCATTTCTATTTGATTTGGCCGTTATAGAATTAGTTATTGATTTCACTCAAAGATGAAAGATTGTGTAATCTATAGATACTCTTTATGCGTATTTACGTAATATCTCAGGTTCTAAGTCTTTATTTAATTTGTTCGATAAACGAGAAAATTAAGTAAGTACTAGCAGACACAAAGTGTACTTAATTAAAATGACACATCACACGACATACGTAGTTAAACAAAAACGTTCATTATTTGTGCCTGAGGGCATTATTTTGTTTCGTGCAATGTTGTTTTTATATTCTTTGCAGTCTCGACAACAATTACTCTCTTTATAAACTTCGTGTGTGGTTCTGAGTTATGCTTATGCTCATTCAATGATTCTCCTTTAACCACTAATAAAAGTGCCTTTCAAAATCAATGAAAGACGATCAAGAGATTATTCAGAAACAAAGGATCACTATGCCCGTATTTACTTTCGCTTGGGTCAGATAACATTGTTGTCCTTAACACGCTTACTTCCTCTGTATTGAATTTATGAACGTATTAGATCATAAACATGTGATTCAATCAGTTAAGCGTATTATAATCAATTGGAGGCAACGTTAAAGTAGTGGATAATGTGCGATAGAATCCCGATGAATATTCAGGACATGTACACCGCATAGAACGCCTAAGAAACTGCCCATTAAAATTATGACAAACCATCTACATTCCTTAACAACAAAGCCGACCTACGATTAAAATAACACCTCCTTCGTAGAACGTATATCCATTTTACTTCTTAAGGGTCCGTAACATTTCCGCTGGGGTCCTATGATACCTTTTTTCCGAGCGGAGTTGAAAAAACCTTGGCTTCCCATTAACAATAAGATCAAAACTAGCCGCGCGCCACAATGGCCGGCTCGGCGAGCGCCAGCCTCCGACCGTCGAGATACGGTTCCTGGAATCGCGCCCTTTAAAAAGGTCCAACTCATGTTGGGCGTGTGATAGTTGGCGAACTCGCATTCCTGATGCAGCCCCGGGCTCGGGCCGGGACCCCGCCAGCGCTGCGGCCTCGCCGAGGGCGCCGACTTGACGCCAAAACATTATATCGTTACACACTTCGCCTTATGAGCTTATGGTAGGTACGAGTACCATATGTAAATGAGTTCCTTTTACGCAACTTCTATCTTCATAAACCTTAACTCCGTTTTCTGATTATTGGAATATTCAGCAATTTTGATCAAATTTTATTGCTTGCATAAATTGTTTTTATACAGAGACATTTTCGCACAAAGGTTCGTAATATATCCTACTTGAATCAAGGGCATGCCAGAAAAAAGAGCAATAATAGTATACGACTTAAACATTCAATACATCTTCCGTAAATGCGGTTAATCTTCGCAAAAAAAACTCGGGACAATAATACAAAAGTAATAAGGTGATAGGGAGCATCCATTAGGAATGCCACCGTGACGCGATCGCTCCCACGACCGGACCGATTGTCCTGCGGCATACAGGGTGGGTCCTTTACCTAATTTATTGCGGTAAATCAGTATCGGACCTTCAATTATTTATCCGTCTCAACTCTTAACCTACAGCAAAGTCAAAAAGGATTTTTAAAATCACATCTTTATAGTCATTTCTTATTCTTATTGGATTCTAGTAAAAATTTATTTCTTTACCGAGGTGTATTTGTAGAGCACGTGATTGAAAAAACTATAAGCAGACTGAGTTCATTAAAAAGTCAATTTATGATCTGTTTTTATGAAATTGCTCAAATCACCGTTTCGACTTCTCACATGTTAGCTTTAAAAACTAAATGGTTTAGACCCCCAGCAAAGGATCAAATAAACGACTCTCTTGTAATATGTAATGTATAATGTAATGTATAAGTTATGAAAACGGAGCTTACATAAATCAATTTAAGATCGGTTAGGTCGAACGACGTAATTTCAAATATAACCATTGGAATATTTTAAGATTAATTTTTAATTTTAGCCTTAAAAATTTATGCGTACTTATCTGATTATTAATGCGCCTTAGTATTTACTAATGTACTAATTATACTATGTACTAATTACAAATGACGTAGGTATATGTTACTGTAGGTTCAGCTACGACCTAGGTTTAAGAATGGGACATTGTAGGGAGGGCCTTGCATGTCTGAGCGCGGGTGTTTTGATAGCTATTCTTCTTACTGCGATATCATTTTTGGCCACAATCATAGCCACCGTGTACAATGTAAGTTAACATTACTAAGTCTAACTGAACAAATTACAAAAGAAAAATAAAACAAATTTCGATGCATCCTTGCTGATTGCTTACTTTTTATTTTCCCGAATTTGGACATTCTTGTTTCTATTGTTGTTTAGTTGAATGAGTATAACCCCCTTAAGTATTACTCCATCTTTTTGTAACATCTCGTATTTATTAAATTGTAGGCAATGTAGAGAAAGTGGTATCTGTTAAACAAATTGCCCTACTATGATATGTTCACGAAATTCCAGCGACCTATGCAAACATTCTTAGTCGGCATATAAATAATAGATATGTCATAGGAAAGGCATACGTGTATATTGTGTATGTGATAATGTGTGTTACATTCCGTCGAACGCTTCAGTTCTTCGGGAATGTCGTCCCTATTGAATTAGTTCTAAAACTAAACGAATATTCGGTAAAAATGTCTATATAGACGTCTATCTATATTGATGTGTTATATAGTGTCATAAAGGTATATGATCAGTTTTTTAACCAGATTTTCAGTTTTTCAGATTTTCAGTTCTTTTCTAGCGGCTGAAGGGCCCATATTTGGGAAATTTCGTTTTGTATGAAAAAGCGACCCCCTTAACGTTTATTTATTTTTTATTTTTTTATTGACGTCATTTTTAGCAGTTCTTAAAATGGCGCACCGCTTAGAATTAGTTTAACGTGAGATTTGACGACCTGTTAAGCATCGGTTATTGTTAAAGTTAGTTGGAGGAACTCAGACTAAGAGTTCTGTAAACAGAGTTATCAGTACTATGCAGAGCGCAAACTCAAACTCAAAAAGATTCATTTAATAAGGTCACAGTCACAATCTCACAGTGTTGCAAGTCAATGAAGATAAACAGTAATGAGGTATCTTTTCGAACGCACGACAGGCGTTCGGAAAGATACCTTTACAAGAAGAACGCACAAGGTACTTGGGCTTAAATTTTTCAACTGATAGTTTTACAATATTTGGTTTGGTTACATTCGTTTGTTTGGAAGGTGCCGCGTGGGGCTATGCAGAAGTTTCCATGCATCTTTGTCCTCTATGTACTAATTGACGATAAGTCTAGAAACTGTACAAGTCCTTGGCACAGATGGTCATGTCGCGTCGTTTCATATCCACCACACTTACGTGACAATTGACTATGCATGATATACAAGTACCTAATAGCATGTCACACGCACACTTACCAACGAGATGCTTTGTTAAGAGACGCTTTACAGCTCAATGTTGAGTGTTTATCTTGAGGTAATATGCCTTATAACACACGGCGTTGTAAAGTCGCGTCATTTCCTCACATTTTGTAATAATAATAATATGGGACAACTTCAACACACGGTCACCTGGTTCCAAATTTGTCTTTCCAACTAATAAACGTAATAAGTCTGACAGTTGTACTAACTTAAAATTAACATAGTGTGTCCTCTGATAGCAGTATAACAAAGTCATTATTTACCTATCTAATGGTCATCCAACGAAAATGTAACCACTGCAGTGATGTTAACATAATATGATGTCGCCCTTCATAAAATCTCATCGCGTATATTAAATTCTTTTTAACGAATATCACTGACCTATATAGCTATGAGTCGCAAACAGAACAATGGTGGAACAGCATGGGAAAGCAGTGTTATGTTATATCCAGGCGATAATAATGAAGCATTGACTAATCTGCATGCATTTGAAATAAGATACGAAGAGTCCCTCATTACTTACGGTGCATCTACCCCAATGACGTTATTATATTATTACACGGGACCCCTAGTAACGAACAAACTTCACGGTAATAGTGTCACGAGGTACACACTTTTACACCAACGACTTTTAAACATTTGTAAACAAAAACAAAAACTAAACTAAAATAGAACATTTAAATAATAATTTTCAGCAATTTTTTTTATTTATTTATTTGGCGTACCAATTACGATCAGTTCCAATCTAAATTAAGTTACAATAATATCTAGATTGCAACTCAAGACGATTTAAATCCAGACAAACAATTAGGTAGAGTAACGAGCAAACAAAATATATATGAGATAGGTATCTAAATTTTCATTATATAATATAAGTTTCTAATTACATTATGCATATACTTCAGAACAATAATCTAAGTAAATAGTGAAAATATTATACTTAGTGCATAATAATATTACATCATTAATAATTATACTATATACAACAATCAATCAAGGGGTCGAATTCAGATACAACGCTATCGTTGCATCCGAAGTCCTTAGTTTGGAATGAAAGATCCTTTATTGTATGTTTATATAGGTAGTTGTTAAATTTAGGATTAAAAATATCTAAGTTTGTATTGTTACAAGCCTGTTAGTTATAGGTATTGTCAACCCATTCTCACTAAAGGATTACAGAACGAAATATTATTCCAATGCGTACCTAAGTAGAGAAAAGAGATTTGTAGTATTTGATCTACGTGCACTGTATTTTATAATAATTGAAAATTTTGAGAGCAAGTCTGAAGAGCTAATCCTTAAAGGAATTAATAATTTTATAAAGATAGACAAAATCAAAGTATAGGGTACATATTTCTATTATAATTATATTATTTAAAATATTGTATTATTATAAACAACGTGCACATATTGAGAAGTTCTCGTTCTGCGTCAAACTCTTATATCTGAAGTCGCGACGTTATGAAGAACCTTATGATCTTAATTGCACGGAAGGAATGCGTATGGTTTTAGTCAATGTTCAATTGTAATTTGGGATAAATCTTCTCAATTATTACGTGGGTAACACTGAAAGTATTTAAAACTCTGTCATTGGTTTTTACAAATTGGCAGCAATTTAAGTGTCTGTCGAGCGTCAGAAAGCATTTGACTGCAGAGAAAATGATCAATTTCGACGCTTTGTAAGGGGCATTGTTCATTTTATATCAAATACAAACAAAATTTATATCAACATTTCATAATCAGTAACTGGTGGGTTTTAAACGCCACTTACCTATATGATATTTTGGGCCCAACAGATTAGTTTGCGTAACCGCTATTCCTCTTCATGTCTTATTGTCTTATCGCAAACAATGCACTCCACTCAAATAAGTCTATTATAGCCCCCATAGCCAATCTTACACTATTTGTTTCCATTACGAACGGGACCCTATTTGATGTTACTGCATGTAACATAATAATCACATCGTTAAACATCTCATTGTGCTCATTAAGGGCGCATGATGAACAATTGTAGCGAATTCTCTGCACGTGACCACTATTTGCTGGTATAAACTGTAAAAGCTTCACCGCCAAACATTTCATTGAGTTTATTTATGGTCCAATTAAGATATCATACTTTATGCGGGTCGACATTCGCGCAATCGATGGCAATCCTTGCAAATTATGGGAGCCCGTGAGAATGAAGAGTAATGATCCCGTCTGGATGCATAAACTATATTAAATAGACATCGACATCGACTTTACACCCAAATAGAACTGACATTATGTTTATTTTGTTCTTATTCGGTTATATCAATTTTCGCGAGAAAAAACGCACTGCTATCTTTTAAAGGTTGATTCTACAATGATAGATATGCATACAAGGTTAGCTACAGCATGAGGATCTTTAAAAGGAGAGTGAATAGAGTCTTGGAGGGTCGGCAACATACTGGCAATTCTCCTGGTGTTGGCCCACAGTCGGCGGTAACCGCTCACCATTAGGCACATCGTCTGCTTGTTTGCGATATATGACATTAAAAAACGTTAGCATAAGCCTTAGAGATATATACTCTAAGGGCTCTTTTACACACGAGCGGTACGTTGCCAACGGTAGAAGTATCTGCAGCCGCTGACATGTCAACCACAAAGCACGCTGCAAGCGTCGTTATAGGTCAGCGGCAGCCGTTGTCGTATTGTCGGCCACAGCTACCTCTGCCGTTGGCAACTTACCGCTCGTGTAAAAGCCCAGTGGGAAGAAGAGGCCATGAGAGCAGAGACAATGTAAACACTCAGGCACCAAAATGATCAGAATAGCATTCTGGTAGCAGCACTCGTAGTCGAAACTTCCAAAAAGTCTTCATAGAAGACTTCGACAAGATACTTCCGAATAGCTATTTCATAATAATAATGTAGGGCTTTATGTAGTCTATATCGAAATCAGCCGAGAAGGGCGCGAGACGGTTGTATCCGGCCTAAAGTGATAACCCTAGTCCAAATACATTCAAAATATGTATATGTATGTATAATATGTATGGATATGTACTGTTATCGATATTTTATCATACGATCAGTTTCCAGAATTCATGTTACACCTGTGTAATGTTTACAAGTACTAGGGGCACACTGATAACTTTTACAACAGGCCAGTAAGAAAAGCAGCCGATGAAAAATGTATGTAGGTAAGCCTTGCATCCTTTGCATGTTCTTTTTCCACTTAGGCACGGTAATATTATTACCTTAGGGTATTTCGTATTTTTATCACTGCAATTAGAATTATTAGGTCGCGGGAATAGAAGCGTGTTCATTCTTATGAAAATTGATTCCTATAGAATTGATAGTACATAAAACCATGCGTGTCAGATCTATTAGATGTGTATATTGTCAATGTGCATGAAACTTATAAACAATGTGCCGTGCTGATAGCGTTACTAATCCTGTAGAAACGCCACTGTCTCGCTGAGAATCTCGGGATTTGTCTAGAGAATGCCTCCCAGGAAGTGTATCGGCTATAATGGACGGTCTTTGGTTTCGCACAATAGGTAACACAGCATTCTAAGTAAGTAAGGATGTCTTGGCGCCAGCGCGTCGTAGCACAACAACAACATAACTGTCCGCCAAATGTCCAGACAAATTGTCAAATCCCTCTGTACCTGTGGCCATTCCTTTGTCCGGCAGGTAATTCCGTTCTGCGCCCGTATTTGCTCTGCTAACTGCTATACAAATTAAAAGTGAAAAGCGCAGGAAGCGATTGTGTCTCTTGAACCTGACAATAATTTATTATAATCCCGGTATGACACTGTGCTTCACGTACTTCACTTAAATACCATGAAATTTTTGGGGTTTCATAGAAAAAAAACTTTAGATGGTAATCGTTAGTCATAAGAAAGGGGAAGGTGACTTTATTACAAACCATTACCCAGTATCTCGCTTTGTTATCATCATCCACATCCCACTGATGGACACAAGGCATATACTTTTTCATAATAACATTACTCTTGACCCTGTCCCGTGTTAACTAGTTCAGACCCGATACATCGTTTTCCTATTCCCTAGGCCTGAGCGAGCATATTTCCATCAACCAGGCACAGTTCTAAACTACAGGCTGTCATTGAGAAAATCCGTAATGAAAAAAATTCTACAACACTATTTACCTATCCTGGGGTTGAACCCGGGACCTCATGATTGGTAGTAGCGCGTATTCGAACCACTACACTAAGGCAGTCCTACCCAATTTTAGGCTCTAATGCGTTCTATCCTAACTTACCTTTACTTACTTTTTTTATTTATTCCTTTTTTTTATGTAATATTGGAATTCCGATAACGGTCCGCCGCACCAAGTCTTTCAAAACAACAATATTGTCATAAGCCACAGTAAAAGCGATTGATGATCTTGATTCAAAGTTGACATACCGTATCTTCAAAAAAAAAACGGATAAAGCATGTTATTAATATGCTACTTCCGCCAAAACCTCGGAAGGATTCGTGGAATCGTTTCGGCGCATAAAACGATCATTCTGTGAAGTCCTACACAAATTAGTGAATGAACGTAAAGGCCGTCCTTTTGCATAAGACAATGTATGGTGAATGGTGCACCATGTGGCAGTGGGCCGTGGGGGTAGCTGGGACACATGTGTCTTTACGCACTCATTCATTTGTGCTATTAACGGGTCCATTCAGCATTGTCTTGCACATGCGCCGGAAACACCGCAACGGCTCTCTGCTCAATGTGCTAATGCACACTACGACATATTAGCAGAAACGATTGTTATTGTTATATAAAACCATATTGCCTCGTCCCGGTGGCGTAGTGGGCGCATGCTCGACTGCCGGAATGACTGGAGTTTGGAACTGTGCCCGGTAGATGGCAAAAGGCTCGCCCCCTATTACATAAGACTAATACATACTAAACCTACTGAACATAATGAATAACATACTGGAGAAATGTGGGTGTTCCTACTATGGGACTGAGTCGGAAAAAGGGTGTGATTGTATGTTATGTTAATTAATTTTCAACACCCTTGTAATGTGACCGTTATCTCATCGTGTTTAGGTTCATTATAATGCATATTACGCACTAGTGCTTTTTACTTACTGTTTTTTTTTAATCGCCTCAAAGTTTATATGCCAAAAAACAATATTTTTTTAAATTTATTATTAATATATCATTAACAATAATTTTTATCATAATTTCATCTAATTATATATTTAAAAAAACAACAAATTAACCTTAATTTGTGTATGTATTGAAAACATTATTTTGTGTTTATTACATTTTATTACGTATTTGCTATAGTTCATTTGCGCTGGTATAAGCGAAGCACGTAAGAAAAAAAAACGGCGCGCCATTTTCATTAGCTAAGAATTATTAATAATGCCAACATCTATCGAAGAAGAGCAGTTACAAAATCTTACCGATCTTATCTTATAATCTTAATCCAAGGGTGTTTAAAAAACGTCGTATGAAACGTGTGCTATGAACATTCCGCTACTCATAACATAACATACATTCACGCCTTTTTCCCGAAGGGGTAGGCAGAGGTGTACCCAGGACTCAGTCCCATAGTAGATACACCCACATTTCGCCAGTATGTTATTGGTCCCATGTAATAGGGGGCGAGCCTATTACCACCGGGCACAGTTCCAGACTCCAGGCAGTTATTGAGATAATTCCTAATAGAAAAATCTAATATTTAACACTGCCTGACCTGGGGATCGAACCCGGGACCTCTTGATTGGCAGTCGAGCATGCGCCCTCTACGCCACCGACAGTCAATTTCCGCTACTCGCTATCTCTTATTCACGTTCGCCTTTGGCTCGCGCGAGCAATACCACCTCGGGCGTAATTTTCAACTTAGTACACTTGTATCATAATGTACTATTATTTTTATTGCCAACAAGGCTATGCATTAGCGTAGTATAAACTTTTTCTGCTTGTTGAGGACATTGATTCTGTGCGCTGAACTAAGCCGCTGATAGTGAAATTGAGTTAAACCTTAGAAACTCAAACATTCTTAGGGGTGCGGCATTTCAAAGGGCAGGCTTTCTCATTCCAAACGCCAAATAAGTTGATCAGACTGAAAATGATTTAAAAGATTAATTGACATAATACATGGGAACATGGAAGTTAAAATCTGGCCTAAATTGACTAGGTATTAAATCTCTTCAAAATGAACTTAACAGACAGCAATGCAGTGCTACGAAGTTCGTAGCAGAATACTTCGTAGCTCTATTGCTACGAGTAGGTTATTGAATGAAAATAAATTGATTCACACAAAAGAAACAATGTTGTTCGCTATCTTTAGTTACTTATATTATTCTATACATTTTGTCTTTTATACAAACAAAGATAAATAATCTATTTTACTATTCCATTCGTGGAAGGGACACTTTATCTTAGACCCAACGCATTCAACATTAGTCGTACGAGTAACTAAACAAAAACTTTATTTATAAACCCTAATATACAATATTGTACAGGAACAAAAAGAAGGAAATCATGTGAAATTCCACCCTCTGTCTGTAACAGTGTTATAAATTGTGAGTTAACATCGGTGAGGTGTGCATCGGCAGTCGCCACCCATCGCGGGTTTCAGGCGAGGCAGGGCCACGGCGGCGCGACTCACTGATAATTGACTCGTCGGACTAGTCTGCGTCCGGCCACCCCTTCCATAAATATTTCCCGATCAAATTATTATGCGTTCAAAAAAATGCCACGAGCTCGATTCTGGGAATCTCCGACCGAGGGCGGTTCTTCACAAAGCCGTTGAAGGAGACGAGCATACACGTCCCCGCACATGCGTGAAGGTGACGCGTGTTGAATGGAATGAGGTTCAGCAGGGCCGGGACGGGCCCCGCGCCCGCGCCGAACTCTCGCCTCGACACTGTGAGAATTACATGGAATGGATTTATTTATTGATCTTGCTTGTTCCGTTATAGTGGGTCCCTGATTTGGTAAATAAACACCATGTTGGTTCCATCTATCCCGCCTCGGTTCATTGTCGAATGCTTGTTTGTCTCTAGAAAGTGGAAGCGTGGATCGCAGCCCACAGCGCTAAATGCGCGTATCCGGACAGAGAAAGGCGATTTCCCTAAACTTTAAATCTTTATCTATAAACTAACATCATGGCACTTATTAGTTTGACAAACACGCTTTACGTCACATCTGTTACTTAGCTCTAGTTTTGAATTTGGGGCAAACGATAAAGAGACAGAGTATGAAGAGTGAGCAGTGAGAGCAGTCAAACAAAATGATTGCAAACAGGTCCCACGGAGGCATGCACTCGCCACTTTCATTCAGGACAATGCCCTGGTGGTGTGACAACTACCAAGAAACACAAAGAAAGCAATTCTATTTGCGGTGTGCTTGAGAGCCTAGTGATAATTATGTGCCGGCGTCATTTTTGCGGCCTGAGACAACATTCAGTCGCTGTGCGACACCGAGACCACGCCCGACTCGACACGAGATCGTGCTCAGACGTTTGCCACTGTTAAATTAACATTAAAACAGTCAGAAAAGATCCCTACTGATATTAAGACCAGTTTACCAACTAAACAAGTTTTCGTAGAGAATACGCATTGAATAGAGAATATCACGTAGAAGCAGCCATGTTATAAAAGCTTAGAGGCATATAAAAACCAGGATAGAAAATCTGGGTTCATTCATTTATTGGTTACGTCCGACATGTTTTTACTATACAATCACCATGCCTCGTTGACAGCCTCGTTGGCTCAGATGGAAGTAGGTAACTCTGCTTTCTGTGCCGCAGGCCCCGGGTTCGATCCCCGGCCAGATCAAACATTTGTGTGCATGAACATGTCTGTTTGATCTGTGTCTGGGTGTTATAAGCTTATATAAGTATGTATATCAGTCATGTGGTTACCATAGTACAGGCTTCTAGCCTAGTTTGGGACCAGATGACCGTGTGTGGAAGTTGTCCCATATTATTATTATTATTACCATATAATATCATTTAAAATAACTGCGTTCATATCCATTCTTTTAATCATAGTAATTATAATCATTCAGCTTATTTTCAAGCTCGTAATTTACAAGAGTAACGAGCACTGCTTCAATTGAAGATATAAAATTTAGAGATGCTATATGTCATAGCGGTTAACTGTGTCAAACATTGACTCATCTAATCTAGTTGAGAAAAATGCCATACGTCAATTAACAATTTGAAAGTATGGAACAATACGGTTCTCATGAATCATGAAGACAGACTGCGGGAGCGACATTCATGTTCCTATCAATACACACTAATATTTCCATGAATGGGATCATAGTAACCTAATTAATAAGATACATAACAATTAGGCCCCGTGGTTGTTAAAAGGCAGCCAAAAAGAGAATAAGCAATCAATTTTCAAAGGCGTAAAATGCAGTCTCGCCGACGAATGAGCATTCCTTGGGTAATGGCGGCCCAAACCGCTGCACTGGTAGGGAATCGGCTTTTTATTACCTTCGTTTATATGGATGTATTAAAATGATTATATTATTACTCTTAATTAAATGGTAATAAAATATATGGAATTTAATATTTCAACGTTTGATATGGATAGTTCAGAACTATCGGCTTTATTGATCTGACGCGACGCACTCATTTCTCTTTATTATGTATGTATCCAGCTTAATCAGAGGTTGGACTTTAAGGAATTTTATATAATGAAATGATAAGGATGATGTCTTCGAAGATGTATCCGTCGAGAGCAAACGAAAAGCAAATAATATGTGACTCGCAGAATGTCCTGGGGCAGTAGTAATACAGGTTCAACATAGGCTCAGTAGTATCATTAGTCGAAAAAATGCTACGGCAGAATGTCAGACAAAGAAATGGTGAGCTTAAACATCTTTGTTTAAGCTCAAAGAAGTAAGGTTGTTAAGAGGTAAGGTGGAATATACTGAACTTCTTAGTTCAGTATATTCCACCTTGTTCACCTGGGTGAATGCATGCAGTGGAAAATAAAGTATCCTCATTTCAGCTCGGTATCAATTCACCTGGGTGATGTCACCAAGACTTTTTTTTTTCTAGAGCTGTGTCTGTGACTCTCATAGTGGTGATATTGAGGTTAAGTAAATTGAATCGTCTATCTATTGTCTGCGTATCGTATCGTGTTTATAAATTTTTTTATTCCCCAGAAACAAAGTCGGCCACCAAACTCTGCTCTATCTCCATGTATTACTGCCTTTATTAGGAGAAATTTAACCGTTGTTTATGTAGAGACAATGTATCTATTGCGTTAAATTTCGGGAATTTCTTTTTTCTACCATATTTGGTCGTGAGAATGGGACCCATGCACCCGACACATCTCATTAGGTAAACAAATATTTGTGTGTTTACGAATGCCGTTAATATGATGTTAACTTTAACAAAACCAACTCAATTATATTCGGTAATGAAAGCTATAGAACATACACAGTCCCACAATTAGTTTTTCGATAATGCTCGCTATGATTTTATATAAAATTAGGATTAATCGGGAACCTAATTAACTAATTGACTTTAAAACATTCTATTGTTTTTAACCTAATTATTCATGTTGCCAATGGACTAATAACCAATCCTAATTTATTACTCGGCCGTTGGAAACCTCTTTGTTGCAAAATATCTCTCGATGAGAGAAGAAAACTACCACGATATGAACAGACTAGCTGCGCTTCGCAGTTTTACCTGGTAAACTACAGCAGGAGTAGATACTAGCGTACTTACTACTACTATGTTATGAGTACTTACAACCGACAACCGACGAGCATGTATGAAAAATGTCATGAAAGTGAACGAAGCGAAAGTTGTATGTCAGGATCGTAGCAAGTGGAGGGAAATAGTCTCTGCCTACCCCACCGGGAACAAGGCGTGACTGTATGTATGTATGTTATGAGTACATAGGTATGAGTAGCGTCCGTGGTCCAGCGGTATTATAAATAAAAATAAATAAATAAATAAAATAAAAATCTTTTATTTCGGATCATTCAGATCCATAGTGTGTTAGTTACAATTCTTAAAAAACTATTATGCCCGGCTTTAAATCCGGAGTCCCTGGATCGAATCTCACCATGTGGACTTTTCACCTGGGCGCTACCGTGTTTCGGATGGCACGTTAAACTGTATGTCCCGGATGTTTCCTATAAGATATGAAGGGAGCAGTCGTTAGGTCATGTAGGAAGGCCTTGTAGGAATCTTGGCGAACTGAAACTCTGACAATATGGGTTTTCCACATAACCCACATGAATTGACTCGAGCAGTGTAATTGGGGTTACCCGTTCTGTTAGAGTATAAATTCAAATTATTATTATTATGAGTATTAAATCAACTACGAGACTGCCTCGGTGGCGGACTGCCTCGGTGGCGTAGTGGGCGCATGCTCGACTGCCAATCAAGAGGTCCCGGGTTCGATCCCCAGGTCAGGCATAGTGTTAAATATTGGATTTTTCCATTAGGAATTATCTCAATAGCTGCCTGGAGTCTGGAACTGTGCCCGGTATATGGCAATTGGCTCGCCCCCTATTACATGGGACCAATAACATACTGGCGAAATGTGGGTGTATCTACTATGGGACTGAGTCCTGGGTACACCTCTGCCTACCCCTTCGGGAAAAAGGCGTGAATGTATGTATGTTAAATCAACTAGCTGTGGCCCGCGGTTTCATCCACCTAATCATCGTCCCCGAGGGAATATAAAAATTCCCCATGTGTTATTCCCGGGTCTAAGCTACCTACATACCTACTCAATTTCAACCCAATACAGTCAGAAGTTTTTGCTTGAACGAGTTTTTGCGTGAAAGAGTAACAAACATCCATCCATCCTCACATCTTCCGCATTTATAATTTTTTTAGGATTTGTATTTAGACTGTGGCGATCACATAGGACGATTTTTTTTAAATAAATTAAATAGTGTTGTACCGTGCCCGGTAAATATTAATAGGCTCACCCTCTATTACATGAGACTAAATAAACTTAACTGGCGAAGAGTGGGTGTACCTACTATAGGACTGAGTCTTGGATACCTATCCCAAAGGGGTAGGCACCTCTGCCTACCCCTTTGGGAAAAAGGAGTGATGTTATGTGTTGTAAATTTTAAACTGTAGAGGTGCGTTTCTTGCACCAAAATTCAGTCAAATCGGTTTAGAAGTTTTGGTATGAAGAGGTAATAAACATCACCACATCCATAAAACATAAATAAGTTATTCACGTTTCATTACCAGATGTTTTGCCAACACAACATTAGCTGATAACGAAAGTAGACTTCCGTGAAGTAAACTATAAGCTATTAGCTAACTAACTGTAGTGGGTGTGATTGTAAAACAATACGTGTGGGAGATGCCCCACGTTCCCGAGGTAATTTCGCCGTTCACATGGTATACATTTACAAGCGAATACAGCGTTTTACCGTATAGATTCGATGGGAGAATCTCTAAATGAGAACCCATGCTTGTCGGATACGGAATGCCACCTATTTGAAATGTATCTATTTTATGTTTTCTTTATAGGTTACTAAAGAAATCAAAGTTGTTAGTCTCTTACTACCTAGATTCTTACCTACCTAGTGTACAAATAAAGCATTAATGTTTAAAACTTGACTCGTATTTCGGAATTCAAAGATTTTTCAGGAATTCAGCTCCAAAACATCTAAGGTCCTTTTCCATGTGTTGCAAATATTATAACCAGTACCAACACAGCCCTCAAAGACTAAATAATATTCTAATGGCACTTACAAGGCAAACAGACGCCGCTTGATTTCACAATACAAATGCACCAAAATATAGAGCACCGGAAAATGAGGGCAACTATTCCATTTTGTTGTCGGTTCCCAGGCGCGGGGTTGGTATCTAATCAGTGGGATTTACATTTTATTACGATTGCGAGTGCACTCCCGGAGACGTCTCACGGCCTTTCGCGCTTTACAACTAAACTAAATATTTAGTGAAATAGAATAAAGGAAGCTCACTGATAACGTAACGCACTTCTCATGAGACTCGAGTCGATATTCACCATAATAGTCGCATCGGTTTGTCGTTATTCGATGCAGAGAGTGCATTCGGTGCGTATTAGAAGCGTAAAGTTGTTATAGCACGGATTAAGTTTGTTTGTAGAGATGAAGAGAAATTCCACATCCTTTTATCCGGCAGACGTTTAGCGGTGAGCGGCGCTCGATGTTCCAAGTTGGTGCGGTGTCTCGATGTTGGTAGACGGCGATAGGAAAGGTTATTTAAATGATAAGAGGCAGTGCTCCAGGAGGGTGGTCGACGCGGCGGCGCACCGCTTTGTCGCAGCTATGCGCACTGTCAACACCGAGCCTCCTCACACTACACACAACACACAGTTTTTTTATGCGCACATGTGCTCGAGACAGACCGCCCAGACCACGACCCCGACAAATATTTGTCTTCAATTCTAAAACGCTTAGAACCTCACGGCTCTACAAATCAATAAAACAGAACGAGTCAATCTGGTATGCGCCGCTCTTCTCGCGATGCATCCGATGTTCAACTTCATTATGTTTCAACGAGTATCCTCGTTATCCATCAAAAGGACCGATGAACAATAATAACCACCCATATGAAGTTTTATATATTCCATTTATAATAATCGCCGATAAGATAGGTATGTAACCAGCCTCCAATATGCCGGCGATCTGCATCATCTTAATACCTCGGCCGTCAAACCTTACAAAATAAACTAATGCTAAGCAGAGTCGGTACCAAAAATAAACCAAGTAACGGCGAAATCCATTAATTGACTGGACCTGCTGCTGAGCGAATAAAATCTATCAGATAATGCGGGTAAGTGTTTACGGTTTCTCACGAGCCTCGGCCAACCCTCAATGGCGCCTTGCTGATTGATAGTAGCTTAGCACCTTCGTGCCTTCGGACGAATATCTATTCTGTGTTCATGACAGAAGGTATACAATAGTGGGAGCTTGATGCAGTCTACTTTTCAGACAATATTGAAGATATCCAAACAAATTCGAGACTTATTTTCTTCTAAAGACGATGCAATATTTAATGTTGACTAGGATAAGAATGTCCATTCAAAGAATTCTGCACCCTCATAGCTTGTACCTGTCCGCGGCCACCTCCAAAGGAGGCGACAAAAAATATTATGTTAATGTCTAATATCTGAACATTATTCATAGTTGCCATAATAGCTTTGTTATGATTATTCGGTAACATTCTCTAGTAATTTGCGGCAAGGGGATGCTTTTGATATTGTAATTGGTTGAAAGTGCACTTCATGCCTGTCATTGTATCCCCGACCCTAGTGCCCAAGACAGGAAATTGGAATTAGTAATAGGCTCATACTGTAAATCTTCATTAAAACAATAAGCAAAACGAAACAATTAATATTCTTTGTGTTCATAACAGACTTCCTCTTCAAGCTGTTCGTCAACACTTAAGCCATCATGGACGTAATTAATTAATTATAAGTTTACTCTAGGTTTCATCAAAACAGATGTCTTGTTCTTGTTTGTAAAATTTATTATCCAGTTGACGCGAAGATCAATTGGGTGATACGAGTAATATTCTGTCTGCGTGTGAAAAGAAGTGAAAAGAAATGAGTGAGAGCCAGTCAGGCTCTCACTAATTTCTAGCTATCTTAAGGAGCTATTTTGGTGGTATTGTTTTCGAAATTCATGCGGTGGTCGTATTATAAAATGAAAACAAAGCAGGAAAGGTGAATTTTGGTGAAGTGCATCGGGCGTAACGAGGCGTGATGTGCCGTGGTGAGGAGCGAAGCCGGCGGCCGGCGGCTTCTCAGCGCTGGCAACCGCTCTGTAATCCCATAGTCGGTGTCGGCTTACGGCGCCTCTTTTGCTGCACCAATTATCATATTCCACCTAAACACATTATATTGTACACGCAATTTTAAAAATAACTCGCGTCCGGCCCGACCTCAATCGGCCCTGATTTATAGCGGACGGCCGTAGCTGCTGCGCCAATCGCCCACTGAGATTGCATTCCCTGTAACCATCAAGTGCCCTTGCGGTTGGTTTCGTCACGCCTTTCTTTGGTTTTCTTTTCGATGTCGTTATTATACAACGTGTTAAAAAAGGTGTAGTAATACTTAAGAGAAAGTATCTACCCGTCTACCTAAACAACTTATAAAAGAAAGAATTGAGTAATTAAAAAAAAAATTCGACCATACAAATTTGCCACTCAGATGATCCATTTTGTATGGGAAGTCGAAAACTATTTCGCTAATTTCATAATTCTTTCTTTTGTATTACTACACCTTTTTTTAACACGTATAGGTAGCTTACAAGAAAATGTATCACTGCCATTGTTTCTTCTCGCATTATCAAATTTAAAGCTCATACAGACCTTTTTAAGATACGAATATTCTGAAACAAAAAGCGTGACAAATTGTTCATTTCAGATGCAGCTCCGAAATCGAAGAGCCCTACCTAATTCTGCAGACATGTTTATGACCGTGTGTGCCCTTAGACAAGCGAACAATTTATGAATCAAATGCATGAATGAGTTGTGTAGCGCGGCGCAGCCACGTGTCTTCGTTCTCACGCCCGCGAGTGCGTTACGTTCAACTGCGAGCTAATCTGTGTCGTTGGAGAGCTTTTTATCGCAGTTTGGTGTTACAGTGTATATTATGTGATGTGTCGCGTGGGCTCCATGTGCCCGACGGGACCCCCTCAACGCGGCCTCCGCACATGGCGCCATCATCGCTAATTACTTCATCGTGTACCTAACTCGTCCAATCATATCCGCAGACGGATCAAACATCCACTAGATAGACTATCTCTGGAAGCGACATTGTTCATGTGTCTGACGATGACTGTGCTGAACGAAAATAAAAAAACATCAATAGGAATAGTAAAAAAATTTCGCGCAGTTCACGCGTGCAAATTGCTTGAGTCGCGCACTGGAATAGGTAGGTACCTAGTTAATGGAAGAATGAAGGCGGTATATCTTTTTGTTCGGCATTAGTTTAACAAACGGCTGTCACGACTCACGACTTGGGGCCCGGTATAGCGCGGCCTCCGACCACTGAGATGCGACTGTTATATTACACCTACTAACCGGATATGAATACAATACCATATAAACGACAACTTATCCAAAACTGTGACCTTTGAGATGTACGAGTTTAGCGTAAAAAAGAGAAAATATCCGTGTTGGAACACCGAACATCTTTGGTTGGATAGAAGCTCATTATTCATGCTTTCATCAAACCCTGAACCTGGAAACCAAATGGAACACGTTTGATCTCACATACCTAATATTCCTACCTCTAAACCAATAATCATCTTCTAATGTACTCTCTGATATCATGAAGAATAATTTTTACTTATTACTTATCCTTCATTCTACTCTAAATAATCTCAGCTTTTATTGGACCAATCCAGTAAAACCACAAAACCAGATCCAACAAAGACAGCAGCAACAAGCTGCTGCAAGACGCTTGCAACCGGACTGGATATAAATCTATGAAGGAGGCCTATGTCCAGCAGCGGTGGACTTTCTACGGCTGAGATGATGAAGAATTATAATCAAGGTTGGTGGGTAGTACTTATGTGTTCTTTTAAGGCTTAATTCGACCCAGCTTATAACAGTTGAAATCAGTAGGCGAGTAACAGTAAATAGAGTCAGTAATAAGAGTAGTCGAGAGTAGCAGAGAATTTTGCATTATAGCAAACCTTACCCCAGATAAATTCCAAATCAAGTTTAAACAAAATTAATGAATCAACATTAAATAATACCGACGTTCCCAAATCACGAGACGTCAATCTAAATCAAAAGCTCCAGCTCTCTGAGGCCGTCGGCTGCATAATATATGTAATTATAAACACAGAACCCTGGGGCTAAAAGTAAATCCTATTAAAAATCACTATCATCTTCGCTGTACTTACGAGAAACAGATCAATATTAGACATCTACTTAAGTTTATTGTTAAGATGACGTTATTTTAGTGTAATCATTGTCTTCACCCGTTAAGTGTTCGTCCTACAACACTTGCCATTCGTTAGAAATAACAACAATATATCTACTTTTTCGTAAAAATGTTATTTGCATAAAACTACTCGATGCTAAGTTACAGATATATACTACAGCATGAGTTACACATACTCTTAGATTTATTAATAGTAGATTGCTATTATTATGAATGATGTAAGTATATAATGCTAAATATTGTTGTAAGTACATGGCTCCTAAATAGTTTGTTCAACATCTGTCAGCTCCTACACCAAGTTCAATGTCCTCAGCAAGCGGGAGATTAGTTATAATGATTTTGATATACATAATCATGGAAAATAATAAAGCCTATCTAATCGCACAATATTATTCCACGATTCCATGTGGGCATGGGCATATCTGACTAATGCCAGTATTTTAATCTTAATTTCAGAGTTCGTTTAAATATTTTAGGTGATGCAGGTTGCTGATGTGTGAATTTAAGTCCCCTAAAATTCGTGTTATTTACGACATTAATGTTTAATGGATTTGTCAATGTGATGAAAGTTGCCTCACCCGAAAAGATGCATGGTTTGTTTCTTAGCACATCTGCCTGATGGAGTGACATATTTGATGAGCTATAAACAAAGCAATTTGTAGCGGTGACAGCGTAAAAGCGAACCAGTGACTTCTCCGATGCGTCTCGAGAGTTGTGGCAGCGACCATGCTGTGATGGCCTCCACAAGCCCACATTTTATCACGTACAACTTTTTGTGCAGTAAACCAAAGCTCGCTTTTTTCTTATGTTAAAAACGTCAATTCTTTCAATAGAATTAATAGAAACTGAAAACCCTGTGGAGTATTTTCCTGCGATTTTTTATCGAAAAGAAACTAAACAGCTATCAATAGGGTTTATTGCGGAATCATGCTTCAGATCACTACTACACTGGGTTTTTCCATTATGACTTTTATGTTTCATAAGCAAGTCAGTCGTGAACTTATTTTTAATACCATTTACATTACCGAAGTAGCTACTGCTTAACGTCAGTAATTTTTATCGTTCCATGTAATTTATCGTCGAAGGTTTGGGCACCATTCCGCGTGCGTCTACGACACGACATTACAATCCCAACCCTTCGGTAATGTACCATAGTGAGTGGTTGGAGATCTTTTTATTGTATTGCGTGCAGAAATGTCACCCTACAGCCGGTCAGACCGTTGCTTCCTGCGGTCCACTCAATTAAAACTCATTGGTGGAGCGTGCGAACTGGCGAGCGTGCGCTACGGTCTGGGCTCCTCCCGCCTTGGCCCCTGTCTACTTATGACCCCACAGGATATAGGGTCTGCCTAAGGAGACTCAATACCTCTCTTAGGAAGTACATATCTATACATAATACATACTTTGATACAGTTGTTTTATAATATGTATTATGGATAAAAGCAGTGCTGCGTTACTCTTTGTAATTTATAATTTGTGGTCGTTACGGTCCACGGTTATGGAGACCGAGGGAAATGTGGTTCTGCCATCATAAGAACAACTATTAAAACACATTGAATTGCAAGTTGTAACTCTTATCTCTCTATATCCTCTTTCAAGCAGTTAATCAGCATTAGTATTTTACGTTTGTAGTGAGAATCAAATGTTAAACATAAAAATCTTACCACGTTTTTATTCCGAAACTATATTTTTTTTTTTACTTTAAGTCCATACTTATAGTTCAAGCACCAATTACTAGATATAATTGTTTTGGTTCAGAATTGGTAATCCAGTTTACGGTACGTTTAAAAAACCAACAATTAATAGCATATTATTAAATTAATTACCTTGCAAATGCCCCTTATTGTGGAGACAACTTTTTGTGTCGTTCGATACATCGATCACAACAATTTTATATTGTGTTAAATAGTTCACTTAAAGTAATTTACTGCAAATGAACGCTATAAAGGTTGTATCAACAGAAGCTTTATGATTCTTATCTAGTTTATAGGGTTTATTATACAGTTGCTATTGTTCGTAGTCACAAAATACATAAAATTCTCATCGCTTCGTTGATTTCCTTCGCACTCTTCTATAGTGTTACTTCCGTATTACCTATTGGAACAGTTAACCTTTGAAGGTCTGATCATTAACAAGAGCTTCCTAGTTATTTAATTTCATATGGAAGGCGTTTAAAAGAACTAGGTCTTTATAGGATATTATTATCGTTCCTATTCCTACGACTTATGTTCGGGCGATCTGACAACTATGTCACAAAGTTTAGCCACACGCCGAGTTTGCATAAAGAATTCTTTATGAACTTATTTAGTAGTATTTATAAATTGATAATATTGTTATGAACGATATTAACTTATAAATTTTATCGTTTCTCTACTTAGTGTCGATGGACTTTTAAATCAAAATACCTAATATTTATTTTAGCCCTTCCGCTCAAATTCACCAAACTACGAACATTAATTATCGTGTTTCACATACATTATATTATTATAATCACCTAGTTTGCTTCTCCGTATTTTTCATTTTAATAGTTTCCTTTTCTAATATATATATATTTTCCTTTCATATTTAGCCACCTACTATTTCAACTTTATTTTATCTTAAGTAATCTATCTATATGCCTACCTATATATTTATTAAATTAGGTTTAGCTTCGAAAATGTTGCCCTTGATTTTGCATTATACTTATTATCCAGTCTTACAGCATCTCTTTGCGGTTTGGTCCTGAGCTTAACGATTCATTTCACTCCAAGTTTTCTATTATGTATTTTAGGATTACCTTAAATACATAGTTAAAATACATAGTGCTAGTATTAACTATCAGTTTAGAAAGGGTTGCAACAGGACATAGTTACATAATCTTTTTAAGATGTATAATCATTTATTGTCAATAAAGAATTTTGTATTTGTATTTGTATTGTATTGTATTTAGTTCATTATTTTCATACTTTATTGATGTACGCAACTCAATAGAGCAGTGAAGCCGCCCAGTCGGTGTGATTTTTCCAATATCTGCAAAAATATTTTGTACATAATGTTCGCAGTTTATGCGACGAGTGTAGGTAAAATGGCTTTGTTGTAAACTTTAATGACCACTCACAACAGAATGTTGGCCCCAATATTACAAGGATGGATAAATTTGCAAATTTTGAGTAACTACGAGTATCTACATTGGCGCACACGATAACGCCCCCATGATATTATTATAGGTACTTAATGTGTTACATATTATACCTAATGAGGTAGGTTTTTGACCGATATCAGGATTTTAATAGGATGCAGTAACATTATTGATTATGAATTACGAACGATGTTTTAGTACGTACTTACCTACATAACAGCTCTTAATAGTTTAACACTAAGTAGCAACACGTACATTAACAGGGTAACAATCTCTATGAAAAGCTGTGGTTTCAACATTTTCTCGAAGACGAGGATATTTCAACATTCAAAGAAATAACTTATTGAATTATTCGTAGTTAAATATATCAATATGTTTACTAGGAGGTAACAAATAGACTTAAAATATGAGGCAGGAAATATAAAGATGGATATACATAGTACATATTCCTTCAATTCTCTGACCTGTTGCCGGCTAGGAATGTAATAACTTTGAACTCATTTCATAATATTTCCTCAAGTATGCCCGTTTTCAAGGTTCTGAAGATTATGTTTGAGATTACGTTTAAGCAGTTTTTCGCCAGTACCTTACGTCAGTTGGTATGGAATAGATATAAGTGTGAGGCGATGAGGCCCACGGTTCTCGCGCTCAAGGCCCGCAAGTCATTGGCACGCCCGCCACGGCCGCGCCGCGTCGCGCCGCCGTGTTCGGCCCAGCGACCGCCAAATGACATGCTATAAGGACCTACACCTACGACAGGAAATCTATATTCGTTTTTGCACTCATATGCGAACTTTTACAAAGTCATTTGGCGCATGGAATACAACAAATTACTGCATTTACATATATAAGTTGTAAAAAGGATCTAATTGCCTAGTGCGACAATTTGCGATACTTCTTTATGTTTTTTATTCATATTTCAATTCTCACTAGGTCTACAAGGTAAATAGCACGTCTATGTATTTCATAAACGTGTCGAGTCTCGCCACACCATTTTTATTCTCCCAGATAAAAAACCAATAAAAACTTGATTCAAAGTTTTTCATGCCTTTACGTGGTTTCAGATGATGTTACGCATCAGTGGTGCGCGTCAGTCAATTCTTATCCATTACTAATTGGCTTCGAGACTTCGAGATTACGACAGGTGTCAACGACTTTTATGCGATTCTCTGCAGACTAAACGTGGTACCTGTTAGTCTGCCTATTATACTAAATGTTCATTAAAAGTTACTCATTTATAAACATACTTAATAAATATAATGTTCAGTGCGTGCCTGCCGCGGCGGGACTCTCAGAACTTATACTCGGAGGCCCCGATAAGGACGAGACGGCGTTCCCAAAATAGAGGCCATTTTTATTATTCAACGAACTGATTCGAACTGGTTTTATGGTGACGCGGTGCTTGCTTCGAAATAAAATGGAATTTCTCCTGAAATAGCATAGCTATTCAACTAGGTGCTATTGATAGGGATTCGATTATCTCCCGCTCGGACTCGACTCGTGACGTTAACATTAGAACTTAAGATATTTCATATTCATTTCGACAGCCTCGATGGCTCATCTGAGTCATCTGTGCCGCAGGCCCCGGGTTCGATCCCCGGCAAGTTCAAACATTTGTGTGCATGAACATGTCTGTTTGATCTGTGTCTGGGTGTTATAAGCTTATATAAGTATGTATATCAGTCATCTGGTTGCCATAGTACAGGCTATGCCTAGTTTGGGACCAGATGACCGTCTGGGTAGTTGTCCCATATTATATTGATAAAGTCTGAAAATTTAAAAAGCCTACTTTAATTATATTCATCTCCATACCACGGTTAACCATTACCGAGTCCATACTTACTAATACTTATACTTACTAATAGTATAAATGCTGGCGAATGGATGTCCATAGAGTATAGAGGAGTGCCGATCCCCACACTTATGTATGTTAGCGAATGTTGGGTCTAGCAGAAGAAGCACGAAAGTAAGATTAATGCTGTGGAGATGAGAAGCTTGAGAAGTATGATTGGAGGCGACTGGGACGTGTTAGAAGGTGTAGTGACAGAGATTGAGAAAGGAATGCTCAGGTGGTTCGGACATGTGGAGAGGATGGATGTAAAGAGATTGACATTATAAGGCAAGTGTGAATGGTAAAGTCGGTAGGGGTCGACCTAGGCGTACTTTTCATGAACAAATTGGGGTTGATCTAAGAAAAGACGAGGTCAAAAGTACCGACGAGCATGTATGAAGAATGTCATGAAAGTGGGAGAAGCAAAAGCCGTATGTCAGGATCGTAACAAGTGGAGAGCAATAGTCTCTGCCTACCCCACCGGGAACAAGGCGTGATTGTATGTATAAATGCGAAAGTTTGTCTGTCTGCTTGTCTGGTACCTCTTCACGCTTAAACCGTCGAACCGTTTTAGATGAAATTTGATATAGAGATAGTTTGAGTTCCGGGAAAGGACATAGGATAGTTTATATCACCGAAATCTTCCTGTATGGGGGGGTGGAATTTTGTATGGGGAATCAATAACAGCTGAACCGATTGAGCTGAAATTTGTTATGTAGATAGCTGGAACACATAGGGTACTTTTTATGCCAATATTCCCACGGGAACGAAGACTACGCGAGTGAAACCGCGGGGCACAGATAGTTAATTATAACTGTATATTTGTGAGGAGACTTATACATACTTAATTTTTGTATTACGTTTTGTGTAGGTATTAATGATATATTTAAGGTTTTTAGACTAAAACTGTGGACTACCTACTAGGTAGGTATCTAGACTGCTTAGAATTTGGACTATCCTGAATCTTGTGCATAATATGACATTAAAGGTATTTATTAACATACTATGGCTATAAACGGCTTCTACCCCCTTTGTGACTTGAAGGTCGTTTTCTGTCTTATTTATATCAATCAAGTTAGCCTACCTAATACAGAGTGATTTTTTTCAGTGGCTCTTCAGGGCCATTGCAAAATTACCACGAATTAGTTAAAGATGTTTACCTACGTAAATAACAAAAATGCTTGGTAAGTATGCACTTAATTGCAAAATTTATTGAATTTGTATCGTCCCTAGTCAAGATACCTATAGGAATTTACCTACTGTCGTCACGACGTCAGCTTCACCATTCACAATACAAGAACGAAAATAGTGTAAAGTATAACATCAAGGCAACATACAACTTCCATGAAGCTATTAACATTATGCTAAGCATCTGCGGAAGTTATGGTCTCCGATACAAACTGCCAGATAACGCAATCCTACGGGTTCAAGGTCGATGGGGCCCCGAGAGGCTAGTACCTAGTGCTAAGTGTGTAATACAGTACTATAGTACAATGTAGTTTGTAGTGGTAGGTTTCCAGGGGTGGGGGGGGGTTAGCCTGGGAAAGTACCACACCTTTGCCAGTTATTCGTCCGCCAAGTAGTAATGTGCAAACATTACTGTGTTCCGGTCTGAAGGGCAATGTTACCAGAGAAATTACTGGGCATGATGAGTTTCAACAACAAATATCTCAGTGTGACAGGGACAGTGCAGTGCCGCGCAGAATTTAGAATTTTAAAACACCGGGTGGCACTGGGTCTGACAATGCGACAATCATGATGCTTACCATATCAAGCACCTAATTTGCTCGTCTTGTCACTATCATAAAAATAATCTACAGGTACACTTGACTTCATGATCAATACCTGTGATCAATACTTACTTAGGCGTGGCATCAGCTCGCAACACGCGAAGAGAAATGCGCGTGCGGTTTCACCCGCATAGACATCATTCCCATGGGAATATTGGGGAAAAAGTACCCTATGTGTTATTCCAGGGTCTAAGTTACTTACATACCAAATGACAGCCCAATCGGTTCAGTAGTTTTGGTGTGAAAGAGTAACAAACATCCATCAATCCATCCATCCTCACAAATTTCCACAGTTATAATATTAGTAGGATAACAATTGACAACTCGCTAGATCGGAACGGATAGGAACGTAATAGGACCGCATGCGGCAAACAAATGGGTATTCTTTGTATTGAAATGTATGAGACTATGCCCATTAGATCGTTTAGCGACATTGGCCTGGCGTGCACGGAGCGTTTTCTACAACTTTCTTTGAGAACGGTTTTGATACGTTATTGTGGACAGAGTACTTAACTATGCACTTTCGTTTTCGTCTTCGAGTCGAATACTGCTATAACGTAAAAATCCAGTATAGCGGCAGACAGCTAATAAATACCAAGTTTTTAAACATAGCATATTTTCCCGAAAGGGTAGGCAGAAGTGTACCCAGGACGCAGTCCCATAGTAGGCACACCCACATTTCGCCACTATGTTATAGGTCTTCTTCGCCAGTCAGTCAGTGCCAGTCAGTTCGTCAGTCAGTCAGTGAAATAATTCCTTAAATGGAAAAAGCTAATACATATTTAATACTTTGCCTGATATGATCGAACCCGAGACCTGATCGGCAGTCGAGCTAGCGCCCACTACGCCACCGAGGCACTCACCAAGGTTTTACGGAAATAAATTTATTAGGCATACCTTCGTAAATGTATCAGCTCACTTTACTGACAGACATCTTTTATTACATACATTCTGCAAATAAATAAATAAATATGCTTATTGTAGGCAAGATTGTAGGGTTCCATACCTACATAATATGAAGACGGAAACGAAAATGCATACTTTGCAGGTATACATGAACAAAACGCTACCGCGTTGTAAGAACATCGTCATCGCGTTTCAATCTACTGCCAACTTGATGTTCACAATCGCAAGTATTTTTTGTTTATTTTTACGGTTTTGGTGTTTATTTTTTTATTTGTGATCTTGCTTCTCGCCAAATTTCATGATGCTAGGCCAACGGGAAGTACCCTAGAGTCTAGAGGTTTTCAGTCCGTTGCGCAAAGTATGGATATGTGCGGTAAAATGGCCCTATGTTTTGATCACGTTGGTATAAAAGCTTGTTTTTTACAGCAGCAAAGGACCGTAAACCTGAGTTATTGATATATAGGTAAGTTTTAACTCGATACCTTAACGCGCTCCCGAAAAAGGGGTCTTGACCGACGGACAGACAGAGAGACGGACAACGAAGTGATCCTATATAAGGGTTCCTTTTTTCCTTTTAAGGTACGGGACACTAAAAAGAAAAACAATAGCTACATTGTATAAAACATTATAAATACTGAAGTAAAGCATTTTTCTTAGCAATTGTAGGAATCTCCTTGATTCAAATGTTCTATCTGGATTAAAGACCTTTTGAGCCTTGAACATAATCGATTCTGATGACAGTCACAAGTTTTTTTTATTTGTATATGTGACTAAACGTCTCATTGCCATAAAATCCCACTTTCAGAACTATTTGGTCTAGGTACTTATTGATCGCATATTAATTATTATGTATGCATTGTATATAACCTAAGCATTAAAAATTAATTGTCATCAATCAAAAAACATTTTACCATTAGTCATACCCATACAAAATTAAAGTACCTAATTGATCACAGAAAAGTGCTTTCAACGGTCATACAATGTGTACACTTTTACAATCTATCAATAATAATCGTAGTCGTAAAAATAGCACAAAATCTCAAATTGACCAATTACCAAAAATTAATTACTTTATTCGCTTAGCAATTTGGTTACCGACTATTCATATACCTATATCTTAATTTGTAAGCTGTGCCCCTGTGGTTTCGCCCGCGTAGTCTTCGTTCCCGTGGGAATATCGTGATTTATGTTATTCCAGGGTCTAAACCAAGCTGCGCGTAGTCTTACCTGTAGAAATACGTCAGTCTCACTGTATGCATTTCAAATTATAGACAACAAGTATTACTTGTCACTTTGCCTTTGTTTGGATTTATCTGGCCTAGCTAAGACTTGGTACGTGATTGTACCTAAAGACAAATTAAAACAATACCGATTTCAGCTCGTAAAATCTTTTCGGCGAACTGTGACATCATCCGTATAAAATTATATGATTCTCTCTGGCCTGGGTTGTTGCATGGAGCCAATGACATTATATTGCAAAGGACTCAAAAAAACTTAACTCTTCCACACAAAATTAAATCTCCTAAATGGGTATGAAAAAACCATTTAATTATTAAGACCATTTAACCACCATTTTACCATTTAATTAAGAGAAAACCATTTCCCATTCAGTTGTTTGGTTGACTCTTGATCTGGCTCTTATTTGCGCCAAAACAATATTCCCAAAAATCCAACAAATGTCTGGAAGGCATTGATTTAGAGATAGAGTACGTTCTCCCAGCGCTTACTCAACTGGCGCGTGTAATTTGAAACAACAAAGATAGAAAGACGGACCTAAGACCGAAGTACGACCGAGACAACAAATAACTTTACTGACGTACGTGGTCCTAATGGGACCTAATTTAAGCTTTCCATTTTCGAGAAGCCAGTAAGTATCTCATCTCCCCTTTTTTTAAAATCGATGCTGGAAGGACACTTTTTCTTACGCCAAAGAAACTTTAAAATTGTCTGACGCAGTGCTTTGCATAATCTGAAGTCTTTTGCTCACACCTAAACATAGGTACATTACTTCACGCAGTACATAATACATTATTAACTTCATGAGTTCGGCTATGACAGGCTGGTCGAATCCCAAAACCGGTCTCAGTCTTTCTCCCGACGAATTCTTCAATGCGTCAAAGAAACGTCCGCATTCGCTGCAGAGCTTAAGTAAATTAGCTTTTTAGTTTTCTCACAGGCCTATTAATGCATTTATTATACTTATAAAATCTTCTCCGAGTAGTCTATTTAAAATAACGAGTTCGTACGATTCTTAGTTCTCACCGTAGTAGGTTCGTAGGCTCTCCTGCCGCGTACCTTCTCGTAGACATTGCAAAAAATGTTGTCATCCCGTTGCTAGTGACATTTCTGAGTACTATTTTCTCAACATAAGAGCGTACGTGGCCTTCTAGGAATTTCACACAATCCTATGAAAAATTTATCAAATTGATGTTTTGTATTCCCGTGTTTCCTACGAAAATAATTAACCCAGTCTATAAATTTATATCCTAATATTTTTATAGTGAAGTAACCTATGTCCTGTCATTTTAATTTTTCTTATAAACCCTTGGTTTTTTCATAGTGAACTTCCAAAAATCGCAGTTTTACTCGATTGATTGGACGTTCACTACAAAAAATTTACAGTTTAAAAACAAAAATAACATGATAGGGCCATACTTTACTTCAACTTTAAAATATCAGGATATAAATATATCAAATAAGTTTACTGTATTCGGAGGAAACAGGATTCCCCTGTTTCAATACAAAACATCGATTTAGTAAAATTTTTATAGGATTGTGCCAAACTGCTAAGAGGTCGCTATTTATTAAAAACCCAAAAAGTTAACCAATGAATGGAAATGAATCCAAATAGTACTAGGGTAAATCAGAATCATTTCACTCCGAACTCTGAACCCAGAATTTGTCTTTTTTTTATGATAGTGAGTAACAAGACGAGCAAATCAGGTGCCTGATGGTTAGCATCATGATTGCCCATATCAGATACAGTGCCACCCAGTGATTTAATATTCAAAACTCTGCGCGGCACTGCACTGCGCCTGTCACCCTAAGATATTAGTTTTTTTTATGTTAGCGAGTGACGAGACGAGCAAATCAGGTGCCTGATGGTAAGCATCATAATTGCCCATATCAGACACAGTGCCACCCAGTTTTTTAATATTCAAAATGCTGCGCGGCATTGCACTGCGCCTGTTACCCTGAGATATTAGTTGATGAAACTCGTCATGGCCTGTAATTTCGCCGGTAACTTTGCCCTTCAGACCGGAACACAGTAATTTTACACAGGCGGCCCCCTGCAAAAGAGGCCTACCACTACAAAAAACCTCTTGTCTTTTATAAATTACAGTTTTTGTCAGATTCTCGATTTCAAGGTGTGTCATTAATAATTTAATCACTGAAATTCATTTGTGTTGTCTATGAATTTTATTTATAAAAGCAATAACATCAAATGGTAAAATACCCGAAATGAATATATTCCGATAGTAAACTTATCTTGTGATAAACCGAAACAACAGATAACTGCTGGCCGGTCCCTAAACAAGTGTTGACTAGGTATTTAGCGACTAGCGCACCTATATGCAGCAAGTATGCATGTCAGCCGCATTTTTTGTTTACAATTTTCCGTGTAATCGTAAAATCTATCTGTATATAGAGATAAATATAGAGATAATATTAATAATAACATTATGTTTGATTTTCACAATAATTTAAGGTAATAAAAATGTAATGTAATGTAATGTACGACTTACCCATTGATATAAAGAAAAGGGGACTTACCTATTATAACGTTCAATGTTATACTTTGGTGAAATAAATGAAATGTAATTCTTGAAAGCGATTATTTATTGTACTTCAACATAATGTTACGAAATAAGTGTATCACCGAGTCGAAATCTGGAATTTTGTGCAGAAGTCTTACTTGTTCTGAAAAAAGAAAAAGATCTGGGCATGTAAAGACTACGAAGATGATAGAGTAGAGCGAGTTTTTGTAGTGGTAGGCCTCTTTAGCAGGGGGCCGCCTGGGGAAGTACCACACCTTTGCCAGTTATTCATCCGCCAAGCAGTAATGTGCAAACATTACTGTGTTCCGGTATGAAGGGCAATGTTACCAGCGAAATTACTGGGCACGATGAGATTCAACAACTAATATCTCTGGGTGACAGGCGCAGTGCAGTGCCGCGCAGAATTTTGAATTTTAAAACACTGGGTGGCACTGTGTCTGTTATGGGCAATCATGATGCTTACCATCAGGCACCTGATTTGCTCGTCTTGTCATTCATTATCATAAAAAAAAAAAAACCTACAAATACTGAATAAATCTTTAAATGATCTTTATTTTTTGGATAAAACATTTACAATTTTCCGTAAAGGTAGGAATTAAATTATCACTGTAAATTATCAGAGAAGTGGTATTACTTATGAGTAAATTTTAATTATTATACATCATTCCGGCCACTACGCCAATCCAGAAAAGCCTCCACATCCGAACTAAGTAAAAACTTTTGTTTCAGAGTATCGAGACTCCCCCGACAGACAAAGTAGCCAGGAGCGGACCGTAATAATTTATGAATACAAATTTTTTAATCATGTTAAGTAATTAAACATTGACATATTGATTATTATAATAACAGAGTTACAGTAGAGAAAAAAATAATTCCTACCTTGAGATAATTCTATAAGGTCTAAGAAAAACCTTTTTTTTATGATAATGAGTGTACAAGACGAGCAAATCAGGTGCCTGATGATAATTGCCCATATCAGACACAGTGCCACCCAGTGTTTTATAATTAAAAATTCTGTGCGGCACTGCACTGCGCCTGTGACCCTGAGATATGAGTTGTTGAGTAATTTCGCTGGCAACATTGCCCTTCATACCGAAACACAGTAATGTTTGCACATTACTGCTTGGCGGATGAATAACTAGCAAAGGTGTGGTACTTCCCCAGGCAGCCCCTGCAAAAGAGGCCACCTGTTATTAAATTACTACGTAAAGAAGTAAGAAGACAGCCTCGTTAGCTCAGACGGTAGTAGCTCTGCTTTCTGTGCCGCGGGGCCCGGGTTCGATCCCCGGCCAGGTCAAACATTTGTGTGCATGAACATGTCTGTTTGATCTGTGTCTGGGTGTTATAAGCTTATATAAGTATGTATATCAGTCCTCTGGTTACCATAGTACAGGCTTCTAGCCTAGTTTGGGACCAGATGACCGTGTGTGGAAGTTGTCCCATATTATTATTATTATTATTATTATTATTATAATATGCAAGGAGTCGGGCTTGAGTGGAGAGATGACGATAAACTAGAATAGAAATTATGGAAGCGAGGTAAGACGTGAGAACGATAAAGGGAGAAAGAGGCCCAAAAGAATCATAAGACCCATTATTATGCTACACTTACTGTGCCCCGCGGTTTCACCCGCGTATTCTTCGTTCCCGTGGGAATATCGGGATAAAAAGTACCCTATGTGTAATTCCAGGGTCTAAGCTATCCAAACACCAAATTTCAGCTCAATTGGTTATGTAGTTTTAGCATGAAAAGGGAACAAACATACACACACAGGGCTTGATGGCGCTGGAGTCGAGCTAGAACACGCTAGTGTTTTGTTTACCTGATACAAACGAAACCTTTTACATTCTGAGATTTGAGATTTATAATAATTAGTAAGGAACAATTGATTTAAAGTAAAGGGGAGACAGGGTACGTTCTCCCAGCGCTTACTCAACAACTGGCGCGTGCAATTTGAAACGACAAAGACAGAAAGACGTACCTAAGACCGAGGTGCGACCGAGACAACAATTAACTTTACGGACGTACGTGGACGTAATGGAACTTAATTTGAGCTTTCCATTTTCGAGATTGACTGCCTCGGTGGCGTAGAGGGCGCATGCTCGTCTTCCAATCAAGAAGTCCCGGGTTCGATCCCCAGGTCAGGCAGTGTTAAATATTGGATTTTTCCATTAGGAATTATCTCAATAACTGCCTGGAGTCTGTAACTGTGCCCGGTAGATGGCAATAGGCTCGCCCCCTATTACATGGGACCAATAACATACTGGCGAAATGTGGGTGTATCTACTGTGGGACTGAGTCCTGGGTACACCTCTGCCTACCCCTTCGGGAAAAAGGCGTGAATGTATGTTATGTAGTCCTTGTCTAGATTTGCTGTAGTTCGTATTTATCAATGTGGCTCAGTGCTGACACGAGGCACCTTGAACAGACTTGCGTCAAGTGATCCTCACTCTAGTGATATGTTTACCAGACTACCTCCAATTTATGACACGAAACTTTGTAACAATTTTAATTTTATATAATTTAATAATATTTATTAAATAAAAATATGCATAATTTTATTATGATAACATTCTAAATAAACAGACTTTTGTAAAACATATTATTAAGATTCATTTCTAATGTCCCCTCTTTCATGTCTATTTGAAATAATCTACTGTTAAAATTTAATTTCTAAATAATTCTGAAAATCATTGCATTGTGAATGTATGTATGTATGTATTTTCGAGATGCCAGTACCTCAATACCTCAATACCTAATAATATACCTAGCCTAGTATTTTATATCCTTATAGGTTAGTATCTAAAATCAAAATTTGTTAAGGTTATGCCTAGATATAGTTTTTATTGCACTACACCTTTAGAATGCTACAACGTGAATAAATTATTTATCCAATCTTCAAGGTAAGTTCATTGTGACAAGCTCTATGAAAATGTATTCTAAGCCGTTTCCGGTTATTCATGTAACTTTGTACCTATCTATGTATAGTGCCACCAACTTAGCTGTTAATAACATTACATCACGCCTTTTCTTCAGGGGAGTAGGCAGAGGTGTCCGTAGTATATACATCCACACTTTGCCAGTCATTGTTTAAGGGCCCATGTAATAGGGGGCGAGCCTATTGCTTTCTACCGGGCATAGTTCCTAGTATTATTATCTGTTCTGTGGTTCCAGGCTGTTATTGATAAAATTGCCAGTGGAAAAATCCAATAACTCTTTTATCTGACCTGAGGATCGGCAAAAGACGCTGTGCTACTAAAATATCAATGCCTAAAAACACTGACTTAAATAACGATATTAATGTACTACGTACTAGTTACTAGATTTCCCGTTCCGAACACTCACTTGGCTCGACTTAAGTGTACTGCGATCCGTACACCTTTAGGTGTAGCTTCGACAACCATGCAGTGTGAACGCGTACGGAGCTGTGCTACTATTACCATTGTACGTACGCAAATAGGACTCTATGTAAGTAGGTACCTATACCTCTATATCATTTCGTGCTTTCCGTTCTTCATTATGATGGCTAAAGACACGACTCTGCACAAATATCTATTATAATATAGGTAGGTACCTAAGTATTTCTGTATCGAATGACTACGTAGTTCATATTCATTATTATTGAATAACGTATCTAATAAAATTCATCACACGAATTCTCCTACCGCAGCGGAGCGAGCGTGGGTGGAAGATGTTGGCTTGAAGGAATTCTCTATTGCTACCCGGACAACTACTGGAAATGAGCGCGCTGATTTTTGGGTAAATAGCTATATTTTTATTTAATTCCTGACAAAACACCACGACAAATAATTACACATGAAGTTATAGCACATAATTGCAACAAACATGCACTAATTTGGTCTTTTCAAAACTAAGCAAATCGAAAAAGCCAAGGTAGGCTCATAAAGGATGGCCGAAAAATATCAAATCTGTGTCTGAGTGCGTTTGCGTGCGGAGAGTTAAGAGCCGCGTGAAGAAAATCGCGAAGCAAATTGGCCTCAAATCACGCTCCGAAAACTGCACAATAAAGGGAACTCTAAATGGGGTCCGAACAGGTACTTATTAATCAGACAACAATCATCGGAGACAAACGTTTCAGAGCGCTCGTGTTTCCCACGGGGCGGGTGCCGGCCGTCATTCCGGTTTTTGCTAACTTAAACGTTTGTTGTCAAATTAATCTGAAATTACTTAGCAGTCGACTCGTCGAGTGACTATTCATTCATAGCGGTTGGAATGCTAGGCGACTCGTGGCTTGCCTCGACCGACCTTCGCCGCGGCCGCGTCGTTCGGCAAAAACTACGTGAGCCCAAGTATGTGAACTTACTAGTATCCAGTGCAGTCGCTCCCGTGTGCCTTACCTGCTCCATTCCTCGGCTTGTCTCCCATCCCATAACACGTTTCTTGCCGGGCGGGCTCTATCGCTGTTTGACTCGCTACGGGGTTCACCAGCTATTTCAAATGTAACCGTTGCGCACCGTCGGCGGTCAGTAACTTGGAACATTCCCACAGAGCCAGAATATACCTATAATAAAACTTATCTAAGTAAAACATTCCAAGAACCAAGTGAAGATATACAATCAGATAGGTATAACGATGTTTACCTACGGCTTGGAAGAATATTAATTCTGATTTGCTGTGTCACAGAAAGCGTGACATCGTGTCCTCAAGCCTCTGACTCCCTACGACCTTCAACCCCATCTTTAGAGTCAGTTTAGATTATCAGATTATAGTACCTACCTATGACCTACCTATAGATCAGACTGGGTCTTTACTGCCGATTGCCGATCGTGAGGTTCCGGGTTCGATCCCCAGGTCATGCAAAAATATAACATAACAATACAATCAGACCTGTTTTCCGAAGGGGTAGGCAGAGGTGTACCCAGGACTCAGTCCCATGATAAGTGCACCAACATTTCGCCAGTATGTTAGGTAGGTATATGGGTCAGGCGAAGTGTTAGATATAGGATTTATCTATTAGGAATTATCTCTACTACTAAAGATCAAACTCGTAATAAAACGATGACTGAAGATGGAACTGGGTAAAACCAGCTCTATCAAAAACGGTTTTCTAACGTTTTAGGTCTCGCTAAAGGATGAACACATGGCCAATAAAAGACCAGTTTATCATGAATGATTTTACTTTTAGGTATAACGGATGTAGATACTACCTAAGGCAGACTCTCGTGTTTGTTTGTTACTTTCTGAATAAGGTATATTATTGTGATTTAGTTGCAAGTAAGTAGTAAGTACACGACCAAGTTCTCAGGATTTCGGATTATGCGCATTTTATTCCGACCGTTAAAATCTTTGCTTTCATTCTCACCTTTCAATGGTGTCCAATAATTAAACAAAGCTCTTCTTGTAATTACTTACACTGTACTATCCTAGGACTGCAGCATTATTATTAATTATTCTGTGACTGGTGACAATACTTATAGTTACTATAGGTAGGCTCTTACCCATTTTTGCCTGCTGTCTACCACACAAAGTGTGGATGGATTACTCGTTTTGCATTTTTCCAGCTCTTATTATTTTCCTGTCTCCCACATTATGTGAGGTCGGTACAGACATGTTCTATAATAGTCTATCAGCCGTCATATCTGTTAGTAATTAGTAGGTATCCACTCACTCTCCGAACCCGTAAAGGCGCCAAACTTCCATCTCGCTCGCGCAATTTAAATTATTGCTGATAAAAAATCACTAAATTATGTGAATTTCCAAAATCGCCCTTTTTTTTTCTTTTTATTTGATGGAGTAGATCGAAAAAAAAGGAAAAAATAGTTTTTTTCTATCTCTTCTGTTAAATATCAACACTAAGTTTTCTTTAATACGTTATAAATGGTATGATTGAGAAACACAACTTATGATTTTTGGTAATTCAATGCTTTGTACTTTAACTTGCAATGTGCGAGCGAGAGGGAAGTTTGGCTCCAATAGGCGCCTTAAGTAGGAAATAAGAACATATTTTATATGCCGTGTGGTTCCCGGTTATATAATAGGGCCACCCCTTTCTCATCCCGTGGGAGCCGTGAGACTCAGCAGAGGGACATATTCGGAGAGTGGGCAGCAGCACTCTCCGGCAGTAGTATTCCAAGAATTCCAACTCCTGCAATCACCAAGCCGCCTGCCAAGCGTGGTAATTATACCATAACGGCTAACGGCAAAATATACCATATGAATAGTTTATGGCGTTCTTTGGGGGAGGCCTATGTTCAGCAGTGAACGTCTTCCGGCTGATGATTATATAATATTATATTATAATATAAGTATGTATTAGGTATATACATATTGTCGTCTTCCATAATTAAGGTTATCTTAGATTAAAGTATTGCATAAATATAATCCTATCAAGCCTAAATATCTTAAATCTGCACTTGCGACTCATGACATAACATCACGCCTTTTTTCCGGAGGAGTAACAAGCGGTGCTCGAGACCCAGACCACACGTAGTAGATACAGCCTACTGTCATCTACCGGGTACAGTTTCAGACTCCTGCCCGCCTAGCATGGCACGGGGATAACTAGTATTCCCCGTTTTTTCTCTCTTTCGCGCACGAACAATTCATATCTGCTATCTCGCTCTAACCCCCAGGGACTTCGTTTTCCCTGGTCACTGTGCTACCGGGGCAGGCTGTCATTGAGACAGTTCCTAATGAAAAAATCCAAAAACACTTTACCTGACCCGGAACCTCAAGATCGGTAGATCTTAGACCTTACAACAAGAAGACTAAAGATAAAATTATTTTTACCCATTAACTAGGTAGTAACCAAAATATTTTATACTGGGTAGATTCTACTCGGATTTTTATTTTTAACATAAGTTAGGACCAACCATTTTAAACGAAAAGCGTAGGTAAAAAATATTGTATAATTAATATTATTCTTTCCTAATTCCCAATTCCAATTTGGTAGGTACGGTAGGTACCTGTCTGCGGGTACGACCAGTCAATTACGTCTATTTCTCACATTTAAGTCACTAACCTCATTATGGTATGATGTTGATAGAATTTTAATTATTACCTGCCTTCCTACGTTATTTTATACCTAAATGTTGTGTCGATTCAAACAGCGTACCGAGTCTAAATAAAAACTACGCAATTTTATATTTATATAGGTAACTTTATCTACGGAAATTAAAAAATCAAAAGGAATGTACCTATAACAGGTACTTATGCTTCAATCAAGAAGAAATATATTTTATTATACTTAGACCCGGCTCAAGACTACCTACATATAGTAAGTATCTACATACAAGAGGTATATATCTTACAAGATTTTTTTAGTGCATACCTAGGTAGGCTGCTGCATTTATTTATACATATATTGATTTCGAGGCTGTGCATTATTAGCACAGACATTAGAGTCGAATCCCATATCCCAAATTTGCAACCCAGTTTGGCGTTTCATGTCCAATAATTTCATCCTTTTCTAGATGTTATAGATGTGTAGAAAGAATAACTTCTTTCTAGATTATTGTATTGTACTACAGGATGTACTTAGTTCGCGAGGCCTCGACCGTTGCTGAAACCCATCGGCACCTCCGAGATGACGTCACTTCAGACGCTTCGCTTGCCGCCCTCTTTGGCCGCCGCGGCCCCGCGCGCCCGCGGCCTACGCCCGTGTCGGTCTCGATCAAGGACAGTAAACATTACCAGGTCAATGCACGCAGCCTCTACACTAGTTATACACCCTAGTTCAGCAATTGGATACCTACCTATCACCTGTAACCCTTCTCGAATATCGTGAGTGATGAACTGTAGCACCATTTTCACGAGACATCACGCAAACTGGATCCAATAGGTATAATACCTGAAGTTGTCGTGCGGAGTGGGGACGAGCCCGTTACTTTAGGCATAGGTATAGGTACCTATAAGTTCAATGGCTATAATTTTTTTTATGATAGTGAGTGACAAGACGAGCAAATCAGGTGCCTGATGGTAAGCATCATGATTGCCCATATCAGACACAGTGCCACCCAGTGTTTTAAAATTCTAAATTCTGCGGGGCACTGCACTGCGCCCGTCACCCTGAGATTTGAGTTGTTGAATCTCGTCATGCCCAGTAATTTCGCTGGTAAACTTAACTACCCTACCATATAGATTTAGGTAAAAGTTACACATAATTATGGGAAAAGAGAGAGTCCAGAACGAGGTCGACAAATTACAAATGGCGGATTGCTACCTACTTGCTTACAATAAATTCGTGACATTCGTCGAGTCGAGCTTACCTACTTAAATACTTACAGAGCACTACATAGGTGTCTCTAAATCCAAATAATTACGAAACTTGTTTAAAAATAAATCAGCTAATTAAGCTGCTGGTTGCATTCTATTAAGGTTGTTTATCTTTAGGTAGGTACATACTACAATGATCTTATTTATATAGTCCAGCTTTCATGTTACCTACAAAAATAGTTAAAAGGTAAGATGATGAATGGGAACTTTAAGTTAGGTACTTACAGGAAACCAAATCTGACGTCATTTTCGTTGTGGATTGCCGATCTGAGGAACATTCTTCATGTAGGCAGGTGACAATTTGGAAAATATCCTGAACTTGTAGGTACCCACCAGGCTGAGGACACTGTCATACATTACAGATTTTGGTTGTTTTTTTAGGTTTAAGCGCCATCTAGACCTTTGCCCTAGAAAACATTCCAGCACAAATGTCAAAGTCAATGTCTACATCAAAATACGAGTGCCACTACGCGACGCAACGGTTATTTTCATTTCGGTTCAAATTCATAAGTGCAAACGTTTGTACTTGATTTTTATTTACTGCAAACGAAATAACTCTTAAATTTTTTTAAGCATTAATTGTCTGGTTTGTTTGTGTGTTTTCGCTATGAATATCCATAGTTTTTAGTTAGAAATTTGTAGTTATTTCGTTTAAAGTAAAATTAAGCAATGATTAGTCGGAATGGATGGCCGTAATATACTATGCAATATAGGTAGGTATAAATAATACAAAACGCACACATACGTACATACTAAACATACGCACACATACGACGTAGAGTTAGTTCTAGGGCAGAGCGGCAGGTGGCGTATGACCGACAAAAAAAACACCCCAGTGGGCCCTCTATTTCCGTATACAGTATTGCTCTGTGGTACCCACATTAATAAAGTTTCTGCTATAGCTACAGATATACAGAGCTAAGTAGGTAAATCTTAATTAGCTATTTAACTCCTTGACTCATTAGTTACAGCTCAAACAGGTGGTCTGGAGGCGTGAGACTCTCTCTCTTTTCCTGCTCTCACCCACATGGTGGTGAGCTTTCCTAATTTTACGCCTCTACTTCGCTCTATCCACTCGACATCTTTTATAGGGTTCCGTACCTCAAGAGGAAAAAAGAACCCTACCCTATAGGATCACTTTGTTGTCCGTCTATCCGTCTGTCAAGACCTTTTTTCTCGGGAACGCGTGAAGGTCTCAAGTTGTAATTGATATCAATTACTCTGGTCAAGTCCTTTTTTGCTGTAAAAAATCAAACTTCTGTAGGTCAACGAAATCAAAAGACACGGCCATTTTACCGCATATTTCCATACTTTGCGCAAAGGATTGAAAACTTCTAGGTTACCTACTTCTCTTTGTGGCATGAATCAAAATCTTATATCACAAGTAAAGAAATAAATCCCAAAACCGTACACTTAAAAAAAATTGTGATAAGTGATAACTAACACGTTTGCAGTCATCGACATAATATATATTCTTACGAAGTACATTGATATCGTTGTTTGCAGTAGTTTCCAGCTAGATGACGCGGTATGTTCTTAGAACGCGGTAGCGGTATGATGAAACCCTACACTAAGCATACATTCCAAGGCAAATTATGTATTTGAATCTTTCTTTCATCTTTTACCACATCTTTCGACGGTGTTTAGGTCTACCCCTGGAAAAAGTCTGGAGTCGTGAACTACTCGTATTAAGAAAAATTCGGGAACGCGACTCTCACTTACGCAAAAGTATTTCAAAAGCTTTATATAATTTCCTTGTAGCAATTATTAAACTCTGTCTATTGAGGCTATTGTTGTTACCCGTGAGTTGTGTGGCTAAACATAATGCGTCACTCAAGTTGTAGTCTCCTAGTCACGTTGGGAACTATCTTGAAATACTTTATACAAAACCTAAAATTATGTTTGAAATTAGACATAGATAGATCCTGCATCTGCGAAATGGATATAATCCAAAATATGACCGAAAATTTGATGTTTAAACTAAAACACACGCATTTTCGCCGAAGAGGTAGGCAGAGGTACCAGGACTTAGTCTCATAGTAGGTACACCCACATTTCGCCAGTTAAGCATGATTTGGTCTCTTGTAATAGGGGGCGAGCTTATTCATCTTCCGGGCACTGTTCCAGACTCCAGACTGTTGTCATTGAGTAAATTTCTTATAAATGAATCCAATAACATTCTTTGCCTGACCCGGGATCGAACCCGGGACGCAATAGGCTTCACCGCATCTTGATTTGGTATTTTAATTTATCCGTAAATTGATATTCATTTAGAAGGTAATTTAGTCAGCTTATTAACTTTAGTAGAGAGTGGAAGCTCGACGAACGAACGGTGCGGTTGCATTCCATTTTGCTGCGTTCCATTACGCAGTGTCGAGGTTCTGAGAAACGCTGATGTCCCGCTCGCACTATGCATTCCATAATACCGTGTTTCTCTATTCATTGTTTGAACTCGAGCTCATTTCAATACACGAAAGGAACTAAACAAGTTTCCGGTCAGAGGTCTCGAAGAATAATTTTGCTTTGGTATTTAATTAGCCCGTGCCTCAGCTTCTAGCAGTGAAATTAACTTCACAAATGTAACAAACTACCAATTCCAAATCAATCAAACATATAAACTACCAATTACAGAAAATTGTTTGCATTGGATCTAAGAATATTTTCTTTGTTAAATTTGGGACTGGTAAGCGCAGCGTAGGACGTCCTCCCACAAGGTGGACAGATGATCTGATAAGTACGGCAGGAACGCGCTGGATGCAGGCCGCTTACAACCGGACTGGATCGAAATCTAAGGGGGAGGCCTATGTTCAGCAGTGGACGTCCTACGGCTGATATGATGATGATGATGATGATTTGGGACTAATCTGGATCTCAGCATCTAGGAATGAAACTTTGACTTGACACATCTATCAGCATAATGCCAATAAAGGTTGTTTGTTTAATATGCCTGGTCTTACGTCTTTAGAGTAGCTATGAAGTTACGAGTATGGGGTGTCTAGTTCTTCTCGGGAAGCTGAGTTTCTAAGTTACGAGTATATATGTGATTGATGAAAACAGAACGCTATGAGAATCAATAAAAGTGTCGCCTTCGCGGTTCATTGAAGTTCGTTGAGCGAAGCCTACTTGTGAGCGAATAACGACACGCGGTTATAACATTATAGCACACTTCCTGCCCGTTGCGATTCACAGACCACCGAAGCTTCGACGCAGATTAGTCTTTAGTTCCCTCCCATCATTCATTTTGAATTTGCAAAAAAGAACCGCGAAGAAGTTGATCGACCCTCACTCATATCGCCACGACTGGGTTTATAAAATGCCATTGACATTTGCGAACAATGGGACCAAATCAGAAAACTTAGCGATTACTAGGACCTAAGACAGGATATTATCTAATAATGCTTAACGTACTTGTCTACCTACCTTTACTATTTTTTTTTTATTATAGTGAGTGACAAGACGAGTTAATCAAATGCCTGATGGTAAGCATCATGATTGCCCATAGCAGACATAGTGCCACCCAGTGCTTTTAAATTCAAATTTCTGGGCGGCTGTGGAATGCTTCTGTCACCCTGAGATTTTAGTAGTTGAAAACTCTTCATGCCCAGTTATTTCGCTGGTAACATTGCCCTTTAAACTAGAATACAGTAATGTTTGCACATTACTGCTTGGCGGATGAATAACTGACAAAGGTAATCCTCAAAAACATGTCATAAATCCTACCCAACATATTAATGTATGATTCAAGTGTGCTAAAATGAATATTATAGCACGAGGCAGTACTGTTGTTGTAGGTTGTATTTTGATAGATCTACGTAGTGTAAAATATATTTATAAAATGATAATAATTTTGATGATTGATTTAACACCTAATATGTAACATAAAATAATTTATTATTACACAAAAAAATTCATACACAGATACTTCTCGCAGATATGTAACATAAAATATAAAACATAAAAACATAAAATAATTTATTAATACACATAAAAAAATTCATACACAGATACTTCTCGCGGAGATTTAAAAATATAAATTATTAAGGCACACTTACCTTGGCTTGTATGCTGTGTACGGTTCCATACCTAGATACTACAAACATGTTTATAGTTTTGGGATTTTTATCCTTCACTTGTGATATCAGATTTTTGCCAAACTTCATGATGCTGGACAAACGAGAAGTACGCTAGAAGCTTCTAGCCCGGTGACTAAGAAGTTTGATTTTTTACAGCAAGGGATCGTGGACCTGAGTTGTTGATATGAGTTACAACTTGATACCTTAACGCGTTTCAGAGAAAGAGGGTCTTGACAGACAGACAAACAGACAGACGGAAAATGATGTGATCCTATAAGGGATTCCTTTTTCCCTTTTGAGGTTCGGATTACGGACCCCAAAACGTCATGTTTCATACACTAAAATGTAAATTTGATGAAAACACCAAAATAAACTGAACATAATATTAGAAATATTAATTCGTTAAATTTTTTAAATTATTTTAACATTTATTAGGTATTATACTTATATTACGAACACACAATAATATGTTCAATATAATATAATAATATTATGTTACTAATATTTTTCTAATATATACCTAAATTAATTAATTCACCTAATAAATTATATATACCACAAATTATAAAGAAACTTAAATTATAAATAAAAAATATCATTAAGGTCGGCTCCTTCTTATATTATTGTGCATTGAAAATTAATAAATATGATATTATTATTTATTATTCTATTCTACTGTGTTTACTTTAATTTATGAGGAATATGCATAATTCTTGAATTATTTACTTAAACATACTAATTTTTAGCATAATCATCATAAAGCATAACTGTTTTAAGTTAATAAAAATTATTATACGCATAATTTATTATTGGCATACTTTTCTATAGATTATCTTTTTGATACTTATGTCTAACAATGAGTATGCCTAATGATAATATGCGAAACAACATTATGCGAAACTATGTAACTATTGTTATGCCAAAACAAAATAAGCGTAAGTAACATTCGTTATGCGAAAATTTTATTTTTTTATGATAGTGACAAGACGAGCATATCACGTGCCTGATGGTAAGCATCTTAGATCGTTTGTGTTTGCATAATCTGAGGTAAGCATCATGATTGCCCATAACAGACACAGTGCCACCTAGTGTTTTGAAATTCAAAATTCTGCGCGGCACTGCACTGCGCCTGTCACCCTGAGATATGAGTTGTTGAATCTCATCATGTCCAGTAATTTCGCTGGTAACAATGCCCTTCAGACGGGAAGACAGTAATGTTTGCACATTACTGCTTGGCGGATGAATAACTGGCAAAGGTTTGGTACTTCCCCAGGCGGCCCCCTGCAAAAGAGGCCTACCACTACAAAAAGTTATTCCAAAACCTATTATGCATAACTATTATTATTATGCTAAAAATCATTATGCCAAAAAATATGCATATCATCCCGTTTCGAAGACGTGGCGAGACTTTTACATTTTTTTTTTCTGATGGGATTAATAATTCTAGTACTTACCTACTTAACTAGTAACACAGCAAGTATTAGTTATTCTGTGCACATAGGTATATGAGTAGGTAGGTAATAGGTAATAAGTACTTACACTTACTTATTCAACTAAATCTACAAAATGTTTGACAAAAATAGGTAAGTACCTACATTATAGCGTAACATAGAATAAACATAATATACTCTCACGATACCCAGAGGCCCAGAGCCCAGCGGCTCAGATGTAACAGGTAGTTCTTACGAGTCACAAGTGCAGAGTACAGGTATCATAATAAAAGTAAGTATATACTAGGTAGGTACCTCTACCTTGCCAACTTAGGTCAAGGCAATAAGTTCCTAGGTAGGTAGGTACTTACTTACAGCTATAATATCTATACTTATACGTAAGTACCTACTTATATTATTTATTTTTATTCACCCGCTTATTAACTTACCTGCATATTTATATAATATAGCTATTTTATTTACATAGGTATAATAGTGTTATATTTTTTTAAGGGTTTACGAAGGTAGGTTATATGGGGAGGAATCCAGTAAGAACCTATATGAGTGAAGAGTCGTACCAGCATGAGCCAGGCGAGAGCGAGTAGGAAAACCATGTTATGTATTATTATTCGAGTGTCGAATGGGAGAAACCTGCGTGCGGGCCGCGGGCCTCACGGCACCGCCCCGCCCCGCGCCCGCGCCGATCATATGTTCGGGCGCCGGCCGCCACCAGACAATCATTGCGACTAGGGCACTCGCCGCCGTCGCAACTACACGCGCGTCCCCGGCGCTCGCTCCCGCACGATCAGCTGTGAGACACTGTGTGCGACAGTATGGAGTTGCTGTGCGCCGAGCGCGTGAGCCCCGGCAGCGAGGGCGGCTCGAGCATGGCCGCGGGCGAGCGCGCGCACTCCACGCTGCTCGCCGGGCCCGATCCGGTGCTGCTGCGGCGCCGCGTGCTCGACAACCTGCTCCGCACCGAGGAGCGCTACGCCGTCACCGCCAACTACTTCGGCACCGTGCAGACGGAGATCACGCCGCACATGCGCCGCATCGTCGCCGAGTGGATGCTAGAGGTGAGCGGACACCCGTGCCGTGCCGTGCTGCCGTGCTGCCGTATTGCCGTGCCGCACCCACACCGCGCCCGTTCGCCATTTTGTCTCGTTATTCGGCCACGTGTAGCTATAAAGTAGGTATCCTGGTGCCCTGCCGGCGCCGGTGGCCCCCGTATGCTCCGCCACTGACCGCCGCTGCAGAGCACTGCGACCGGTGCCTCCACCGAGCCGCGCCGCTGATGCTTATGGCTCACCTTCAACCGATCGTTCTTGGGGTTCGTTTGTGATAGCCATGTGCGTTATACCTATGATTACTCTAAATTTGTTACGAAAAATAGTTATCTCAATCGCCGGTGTAAACTATTAGAATACACTGCGACATTGTTTACACGATCAGCTGATTATGATTTCTTGCTACAAGTTAGAATCTTATAAGAATTTCTAGTTTTTACGCCGTCCAACTTAAAAGTTGTGATGAAATCATACATTTCGAACACTAGTGATTCATAATAAATGTAAAATGAAACAAGTAGTCGAATAATAATCGAGGAATCTAAGTAGAGAATCAGCTTGAAATGTGTGGTCGTGGGCGGATGAAGGGGTCGCGGCGCGGGGCGCGGGAGACGTGGCGGGTCCGGCTCGCGCGGTGAGGGCGAGCGCGCGGTCGCCGACCGATGCCACTCCGCTCGTTCTATTTGAATAATCAGCTGATTTTGACACGCACACAGCTGACGCTCGGTTGCGCACTTATCTTCCCGTAGATAGAAGTACACAGTGTACTTATCTGTCAGCGTACATATAATAAAACGTCATTGTTCAGTTTCTGTGGCCTAAATGACGTGTGATTTATGATTTTCTTTATTTTGTTCGCATTCCCGTAGGTAGGTAGATTATGTCCGGTACAAGTTACGAAACTGATATTGTCCTATTTTCGTTCTACTTGTACCTACTCGTAGCGCGATTATATTGACTATGTAGGTCGAAAACATTACTTGCAACGCGATAGAGAAAAATAGTCAGCTGGCTGGTGGTATGGTCGCTTACGGCGGGCCACGTGGAGTCGCCGGCCGGCCGGCGCGGGCGCATGAGTTGACGTCACCGCCGGCGTACCGCGATGACGGGTGATGGCCAGGCGCGGCGCGGCGCGGCGCGGCGCGCCCGGCTTGCATGCCGCATGCCACTGTCCACCACTCCACTCCGTCTAAACCAGTCGCATACCATATTTCAGCACAAGCAGACCGAAACAATCCTCATAGCCCGTAAGGTCAACGACATCACGTACTTTGCTTATGAGCAACTTGAAACGGCATCCAGTGCACTGTGCACTATAATGTTCCCCATAATTGGTTGATTAAGAATTATGTGGTAAACGACCAGTTAAACATCCTCTTAAATTAACCCTTGTTTTAGAAGTACCTACTCTATTAGATAAATAAAAAAATGCGTTAATTGATCAGGCATCTTAAATCCATAAAATCACATTTTATTCAATCGTAAATATCGTGAACCAATTAAAATAATTTTTTTAGGTGTTTCGAAAGTTTATTTAGTGGCAAATAGGGATAAATGCATTAGGTACCTGCATAGTTGATATTTACTATAACAATAATGATTATGTTTTATTACCATCTGTGCCATTCATTAGATCTTTTCAAGTTAACTTTGCCGACTACAATAGCGGATAGCGTGAAAGATCTCGCCTAGATACGGTATAAAACATCTGTTTAGTGATTACCTACATACTTTGTTGACCGAGCGAGACGGTCTTGGTGTCTCGGACAAAAGACTACACCGTCGTAAAATAGATAGGTAATATTGTATTGTAACTTATATTTTATTTAAAATTTATTATTTATAATGCAATTATTGATATAGCTTTACACCTCTGTGTGTATAAGTTATTATTCTTTGTCTGTGTGCTCTGTGTGCAAGAGCACAATAGAATAACAAAAGTACCTACATAATATAAGTACCTAGGTAACTTTTAAACATATTGATAATAAGAGCTTGTAACAATATTTTAATCATATAAATAAAATTAGGTAAATAGGTACGTAATGCGCCATCATTATTAAATTATTGAAGGAAAAATTACTCTAATGTGGTATTGTTAAAATAGGTACCTTACCTACCCTATAATAGGTAATTGTAAACATGCCCTATAATATATAACATTATAGGCAATGTACGGTTTAGGCAGTGTATAAGTAACATTTATTATTTCCCGGTTCGTGTGAATCCGAACTCAGCGCCGGAACAATCTACAACTTCCAATTCTCATCACGCTCTCCACTAAGTTTACTAGTATTTATCATAATCTTTTCAAATCTGATACAGGAAGTTCAAAGGAGGTTCAATCAGCTTCTGCTTTTCCATGATTTTCATACCACGGGACTTTGGCATGCCGTTAAGATGAATTCTCTCAAAGGTGCTTAGGTGCTACTTACTATTTATAAAACAGTTATCTGCTCGTATCTTGCACGATTATGCGAGATATCTGTGGCCCATACCTACAAATATATTTATAAAATGGCGTGAAACGTGGATATAATTTAGCTGTTTATTATCTAAGGTAACAAATATAATTTTAATTAAGTCTTTTAAAGACTAATAAGTAATGAATGAAAGTTGTAGCTTGAATTTCTTATTTACCAAAAAGTATTTGGGTTGTAAAGAATGTAAGTAAGATACTTATCCCATTTATTTGCTGATAACATTATCTCTATCGTTTTTGAGACATCAATAGGCTAAATTAGATTTGTTCTTTCATGCTCTCATCTTAATGTTGAATCTACTAAATCGTGCAAAATATACATAAACATACATTCACGCCTTTTTCCCGAAGGGGTAGGCAGAGGTGTACCCAGGACTCAGTCCTACAGTAGATAGACCCACATTTCGCCAGTATGTTATTGGTCCCATGTAATGTGGGCGAGCCTATTGCCATCTACCGGGCACAGTTCCAGACACCAGGCAGTTATTGAAATAATTCCTAATGGAAAAATCCAATATTTAACACTGCTTGACCTGGGGATCGAACCTAGGACCTCTTGATTGGCAGATTGATTGGCACCGAGGTAGTCGAGGTGCAAAATATAATTTAATTAAAATTGCTCATTAAAAATGAATGTTTCGAACGCTTCACCATAAATAACCTATCATTACAGTACCCATTAAGAAAGCTTAGAAGTCGCAGTATCCCGGTTAATATAATTGATAAAGCTCGATAAATAAGTTTTATGTTTATAAAACGGTACGTATAACAAGTACATAACAAAGCCTAGATCAACATCCGAACAACGTTAACTAACGGCACAAACTTTGATAAGCACTATGTTACTGCAACAGGAAAGTAATGTATTTATCGCAATAAATGTATACTTATTTCCAGTTATATATATGGGTTATCAGGAATTCCGGATGATAAACTTGGCACTTGGGTGCGGCGTTCTAACTCTGTCGGTATTTCTAAGAAGTAAATAATGTGACCCGTTTAAGGGCGCCAATAGAAAATTAACAAAAAATGGATGAGCTCCTAGCCACGGCAGGTCATTGGATATTATCTGTGTATACAGCTAAAACTCAAAAATATTTTCAATTAGGTCACAATCTGACGCTTTTGCACGTCAATGAAGATAAACTGTAATGAATCTACCGTGCATTCGGAAATATACCTCTACAAGAAGAACGCGCAAGATACTTGGGCTTGATTTTGACCTGATATTTGGTTTGGTTACATTCGTTATTTGAAAGGTACAGCCACAGTAATACGACACGATTACTTGGAAGTGCCCTCAAATTTGTCTTCTCCATTGTTTCATCCATCCTCCACAATCTGCCGGCCCGCCGTGATTATGTACAGCCGCCTTAACGAAAGTTTCTATTGCAGGTATGTGAAGAGCAGGGGTGTCAAGAAGAGGTGTTCCCGCTGGCTATCTCATACCTGGACCGATTCCTCAGCGTGTGCACAGTTGGCAAGAGCCAGGTGCAACTCCTGGGCACCACTTGCTTGCTGCTCGCCTCTAAGATGCGGGAGCCAGCCGCGCGGGGACTCTCCGCTGAAGTTCTGGTTTTCTACACGGCCAATAGCATCACATTGTCCGACCTTTGTGTAAGTGATTTTAACTTTTACCGGGTGCCTTCTTTTCACCAGCTGCTAGCATAGTTACCAAGGTAAACTTAATCCTAGGGGTTAGAACGAGATAGCACATATGCATCGTTAGGATGCGAAAAAGAGTATCGTGTCATGCTAGGCCTGCTGATATGAACTTATGTAGCTAATCGTGTGTAATCGTCTTGATAATTTTTCACGAGGAAATCAAAAGACCATACACACACTGACACAAAACACACACTATACACTGTACTAATATATTTTACATGAGAGATGTCTGCCTTTATTTATTGGTATTTCATAGCTTTACGTGAAAGTCCCATTTTAAATATTATGATCAATTCTACACGGTCCAATAACAATGAACGAGTCTCTGTGGTCATTCGTCAGTCTCATGCAGCATCATCTGCTTTCTTGTCCCACTTGCGATCAGCATTCTGGTTGAAAAATCTATCATAACAACGGTCTGAAATAATAGAAGATTCAATTAACTTTCATCATAGGAAACAGCTGGTATCATTAACCATGCAATTTCGTGCTGCTTTTTGCGATGCACTGGTTTTGTAGCTAGGTGTCGTGGCTCGCTTGATTTCTAAACGCTGCGCTGCGAGCATCCGTGAGAGATTGAAATACCAGATCCGTGACACTATAAACTAATTAACGCTGGTGTAAGTTTCCACGCTTAGCCACTTCACTGAGAAAATAGAACTTTATGAAGCTATATTATATATATAATTTATCCGGAATAAGAACCGCTACGTGGGGTGACACATGTACCTACTTTATTTTAGCTGTTTATTATTATAACTTCACTCAAACACTGCTTATAAATAGCTACGCGTCTGGTATTTTAGGACAGGGCGGTCTAAATCAGGTAGTCACTTTGGTAGTATTCAGGTCTTTTTAAACTTTCGTTTACTTTGAACGTGGATTTTTTGGAAAATTGACATGCTTTTTTTTTGTAGTGGTAGGCCTCTTTTGCAGGGGCCGCCAGGGGAAGTACCACACCTTTGCCAGTTATTCATCCGCTAGCAGTAATGTGCAAACATTACTGTGTTCCGGTATGAAGGGCAATGTAACCAGCGAAATTACTGGGCATGATGAGATTTAACAACTCATATCTCAGGGTGGCAGGCACAGTGCAGTGCCGCGCAGAATTTGAATTATAAAACACTGGGTGGCACTGTGTCTGATATGGGCAATCATGATGCTTACCATCAGGCACCTGATTTGCTCGTCTTGTCACTCAATATCATAAAAAAAAACTTTTTTTAACAAGTGAAATGACTTGCAAAAATATTAGTTTTTTTAGGGTAAACTTCGTATTACAATGTTAGTAAGTACCTAAGTAGATATTACTACTGGCTACTACATCTTTCGGTAAAACTCTTGATATTGTAAATTGTTATCATTGGCAATCTAAAATAAATCTTTAATTATATACATAATTTAAGAAATAGATATAAAGAGCGCGCTAAGTTTAGGAATCATATCACTGTCATCGTCTTTGCCACGGGCTATTTTCTCATCATGACTATGCCAGTTCTATTATTTATTCTGTGTCATGACTAAGCCAACTACAGGTAATACCTGTCTAATGTCTAGTATTTCAATTGTAGATGGAATAAGTAACAATCTGTCTACGATCTTTAATGTTTATGAATGTGGATGAGGGCGTTAATGTCTAAGGAGATTCGATCGCTATAGGTACTCTAATGAGTATTAAAAAACGTTACGTCAAAATTAGAACTTGATCCTGTAGACAGGCTTATCCATACTACTCTGTCTGTCTGTCTGTCCTCTTGACGCTTAAATCGCTGAACCGATTTAGGTGAAATTTGGTATATAGATACTTTGAGTCTCGGGAAAGGACATATGATAGATTTATCCCAGAAATCATACTTTGAGGGGGTGAAAAGGGTAAGTTTGTATGGGGAATCAATAACCTCTGAACCAATTGAGCCTAAATTTAGTATGTACATAGCTTAGACACTGGAATAACACATAGGGTAGGTACTTTTTATCCCGAGTTTCCCACAGAAACGAAGACTACGCAGGCGAGACCGCGGGGCAGAGCTAGTAATTTAATATTTAACATTCTCGGTACTATCTAAAGTTAGGTTATAACTGAGCACGTGTGAACACGTGTGTGCATTTTACATGCATTAGTGCATTCGGCCTCAACGAAACCAGTCACTAGAACCTAACACTAAACGAAGGGCGTTGTCGGTAACATTTACGTACTGGCCTATCTAGGGCACATGAATAAGGTGTTTATAGGTTTAGTAATATTTAAGTGGTCAATCTATCAAACTGAACTAAAAGTAGAAATAATATACTCTACCAAATACGACAAATGCCCCCACTTCCCATTTAACTGACGGATCAGCTGATTTTGTTGATTTCGCTTCTTAAAAATATTTGTTTCTGTGAAGATACATTCCGTTAATTATTGATTCACCTTTGTGTAAGTACCTTATACAATTTCTCTGTTATTTGACTTTGTGGAGGTGTATGAGTATTGTTTCGCATATGGCTGGATGTATGTGTATGTATTTATTTGCATTGAGTGTCTGCGAGTTGCATTTTGGGTGCGGCGGCCACCCTGTGAGGCCCCGTGTCGGCTGACGGTCGTCGCGTCCCGTAGATAAATAAGTGCACGCGATTCTACATTCACACGTCATACAACATAATATACAACGAATTTATTCGTTTATTTTAGTAATTTGGAACTGGCAAACGATGTTCGTTTTTCAAATAGGACCAAGCTAGAGCATATTTAGACAATATAGATCTTATTATGGTACATTTATTAAAGCACTGCGTGTTGTTGGTTCCTGTTTGTAAAACTATGTAGGCACGTCTGTTGTTACTAACTTGTCTTTTTCATCTTTTAAGTACCTTAGACACATATAATGTTAACATTTATAACATTGCCGTAACAAGGAGTTTTTCTGTGACGGGCAAGAGCATTGATATTGGAATATATGTCAGAAAAGAGATAAGGCTGTGTCCAATGCAAGGTTGAGGAGGAATGCACTGTTTCCTGTTGTTACCTGGTGTAGCTGATGTTATAAATTGGTCAAAAAATAAAAAATAATCATTTTTTTTTACGCCAAATTGAGAAAAAAAACATGAGGGTTTACTGGGTTGGAGCAGACTTCCTAAACTTAAACTCAAACTCAAACTCAAACAGATTTATTCAAATAGGTCATAATCTGACACTTTTGTACGTCAATGAAGATACAGTCCTGAGTCTACCGTGCGTTCGGAAAGATACCTCTACAAGAAGAACGCACAAGAAACTTGTAGGGCTTAATTTTTTCAACAGATAGTTTCACAATATTTGGTTTGGTTACATTCGTTTTCTTTGAAGGTGCCGCGAGGCGGCTATGCAGAAGTTTCCAGGCATCTTTGTCCTCTATGTACTGGTTGACTTTATAATAAGCCTTCTTTAGTAAAGTAGATTTTATGTAGGTTTTGAATTTACCCTCTGAGAGCCCAGTTATCTCTTTTGGGATTTTATTATAGAAACGTACACTATTTCCTAAGATTAAAATAGACTTATCTATTAGCTATTATTAGATCCACGCAATTCACAATAAGTTTATGTACCGTACCTACTTAGAATTTTTAACAAAGCATTTTTAGGAAGTACGTGAGCTGCCTTTTACATACAGACTATAGAGAATAGAGGCACTATTGAGGTGGAATATTGAGTGTAAAGTCGTTATTCTGTATGGAGGAATGCGACGAGCCGATGAGTTTGAGAGAGCCTACAGGCGCAGACTGCGGACAGTGTCCCCTAACAAGACCGGCAAGATCGGCCTTCTTGGAAGCCACGGAGCGCTCGAGTCGTTTCAATCAAACCAATTATATAAAATACAGCTTATTTGTTCTCACGCCGCGATCTTGCGCTTCGATGTGAACGCTCAGACATCGCGATGCCAATGAGATCACACTTTTCAAATCGATTACACCAAACGAGTCACGTTTTAAGATCTTCCAATGTTACTCACCTCTAATCTGCGGTATTATTATGATTTTTTATCGAATTAAACATTTAAATCGATAATGTTTTGGAACATTTTTAATTGTATTGAGTGAAAAACATTGGAAGTACGAGTACAACTTAGTTCAACGTTTGTCGGGAAGGTAACAATTTCGTAGCACCTCTACGAATAACCGTAGCACTTTGCTTTCGTCCGCTTATCAACAAACATTATTTTAATTTATTTCGATGATGATAAAATGGCGTAATCAGTCACATAACTTTGTATACAGTTTATCATTTCTCACTAATCTTTTTGTATTTACCCGACTACGGCGAAACCAAGGGGAGTTATGATTTAAGCACTGTATGTATATTTGCATATACTTTTCTGTCACTGTAGCGCCTGAAATACCAGACTGATTTTGTTAAATGTCTCTGGCTCGGTGGCGGAGTGGTCGCAAGCTCGACTGTCGATGAGGAGGTCCCGGGTTCGATCCCCAAGTCAAGCAAAGTGTTGCATATTGGATTTTTCCATTAGGAATTATCTCGAAAACATCCTGTAGCCTGGCATTATGCCTGGGATATAGCAGTAGGCCCCTATTGTATGGAACCAAATATCAAACTGGCAAAATGTGGGTGTGCCTACTGTGCGACTGAGTCCTGGGTACACCTCTGTCTACCCCTTCGGGAAAAGGCATGTTTGTATGTTATGTACTGCCAATCGAGTCCATGTCTAACACTTTGTTGGTGGGCTTAATACGTTTTTGAGGTCTTTTAGATCTCTTGGATCTTGTTAAGAATAACGGCACTACAGATGTATCTATAGTCACATATTATGTATAACAATGCTACGGTTCTTCAGCCCATACTAATAATAACCATTCTCATCTCATAATAAGTTATCCGAGTGTGACGACTAACAAGTCTGCTCTGAACCGGTCCTTAGAATAAATTCATATTACATTACTTAGGAGAATAAATAATATGAATCTGTATTATTTTGAATCGGATTAATCCACCCATATTATTGCTCGATTCTCTACGTGGCTTATTTTACAAATTCCCTCCGCTACGCCGGCAGGGGATTTTTGGAATAAAAGTCTACAAATCCCTATTAGCCAACATACATATGTATACGTGTTAAAAAAGGTGTAGTAATATCACACCCGGACACTCGACTCAATTCTCATACAAAAGCCGCGGTCTGACTACCTACTAAACAGACACTGCACACATTTTTGTACACGCGCAAGAGAGTGCGTGAGGTGATTTCTCAGCGAAACGGGGCTCGTGGAGAGCTCAATCTCGCTCGCGGGGTGAGGAAGGCCCGATTGGTGGGCGGATTACAGTGTCCATTCTATACGTAGAATTATTATCTGTTCTGTGACCATACTAGTATACTATCCTATCCTACTTCCTACTAATATCCTAGGTACTATGATAATCGATATATTAATATAATATCGATATATACTCGTAATATTATAAATGTGAAAGTTTGTGAGGATAGATGGATGGATGTATGGACTGGAATTGGACGTACCCAGGATTTGTTTGGGGTGGGGCAAAAGTAACGACCCTTGCATATGAGTACAATTGAAATTTCACACTGTATGAAGTACATATTGACCTTTTGATAGTGTATAACTATGGAAGTGATATTAGAAGCGTTTGTTAACTCTAGTTCTTAATTTAAAAAGTTATTTCTGTAACTACCGAAACTAAGTTTTCTCAAGTTTTGCAAAAAATTAAGCTTTTAAGTCAGGATGAACGGTGGGGCAAGTACCTCAGCTTCCCCCACCTTGGGTACGCTCATGGTCGAAGCATCTGAGCGGGTTTAGTGTAGGTTCCCGCGCTCGGCCTCTCAATGCTCGCTGCCTATCGACCATAAAACGTAGCGTTCTCACATTCACGTTTATTATAATTGAAGCATAAGTTTACGACCGCGGTACCAGTCTTTCAAAAGGGAAAATAATTCAATATCGCGTCTGTAGCGCACTGTCTTTAATTAACCTTTATTTACATAAACCTTTTATTAAACAAACGCAATCGCAACCGCAACAATACTGAGTCAATCACGAAATGTTAACAAATCGATGAGATAGTTCATAAAGAAACTTACTATGGTCAACTAGTGGTACAGCGATCTAAACTAATTTTTAATCTCCGATACAATGAGATTTTCCTGTTAATTCTATACATTACCACGAATTACCACGAATTAGCTTAATAATTAAGTTTCATGTCCATGTCCAACTCTACGAGTCAGTAGCTATTCGTATACCTAATTATAATAATTAGTAGGTACCTAATTGATTGAATTAGTGTAACTTTGTGTTACGTATTACGCTAGTTTCCGTTCGTTGGTGTTATTTCATTCTTGATACGGTCCACGGTTCCCTATCTTTCTATGTCGATGTCGATAACAGGAGAACGTTAAAGTTAACCTATTTACTGTAAACTGTAAACAGTAAGCAGTGCTGTGAGAACATAGAAAATGAAATCTTAGTTCTAGATTCTAGTGTTCACGGATCTACTTGAGATATCTATGAGATATAAATAAGACCATTCAATCTGTTTTCATTATCTTCAATCATTGCTACAAACTACAAACTGTATCAGATATAATTCCTGATATAATTCCTAAATGTAACTGCCTCTTTTAAGACAGGATTCAACTTTCAACAAAATGTATTATACCTTAGTCCCAATGACGTTGAATTGCTTTCCGAGCTTAGTCCTTATTATGCCAATAGATAATTATGTCAATGTTACTCAAGAGCTATGAAATTTTACCAAATCATAAGCTATAGGTAAAACACAAATGAAGTTATCCTTTCTTTTCTAAGTCGGTTAAAAATTATGTAGGTAACTAAAGAACGAGTTAACAGAGGAAATGCGAAATGTTTAGTGTACGAGGAATGGCAAATTAGCACGACTTGAGCTGGTTGTTTGCAGATCTCACACCGGCATATCCGGCGCAAACGCACCGACCTCAGACTCGCCTCAGACCAACCACACACTCTCAGACAAAACAAAACTATAGCAACCATAACACGCATCGCATACCATTGGAATGTATCGAGGATACTAAACCTACTTTAATCCCATGGACGCTTGTTATTACCACTTATATCCGAGCCTTATTGCAGATTAAAATAACAAACAAGCTCATAGTTCGTGATAACACTAAATTTTATGAAAATAAATTCGTACCTAATGAGAGAAGGGTGGTTGGAAGTTGGAACCAGTCGCATTCCGTCTGGGGTTCAGTCTGTGGATGCAAATAAGTGGAGTTGACATGTTTATCGTAAATCGCGTGATCTCGCCGGCATGGCATTGCATGGGTTTTTGAAGTACGTATCGTACCTTCACTGCTTCTGCTGTAATTTACACAAACCGTGTCTAATTAGGTACTTAAAAATAAAATCAAGTCGAAGTTCAAAAGCTCGATCGTTGACACCTTACGGGTCTTATCTTACACAATTCCTTTCTAATTATCAGTATGAATGAAAAAAAATCTGCGTGAACTCTTTATCAAAGAAAGCCGAAAGCAGAGGTCGTCTTAACAATGGGTCGTGGACCAGATAAAAGGATCTTTTTTCGGTGATGACTCCACTCTCGGAAAAAACCTACTAACATAAAATTAAATTGCGCGAAACATTTTGAAGGCTAAATAAAGTGACTGAAATTTATAATCTTGATACGCGATACGAGCTCTGCTTTACCGAGTAACTGCTTTATTGTAGCCGCCTGTTATGTGGCTACAAAGAAATATCTGATTACAATAATATAAATACCTCATAAGTGTTAAAATTTTTGCAATTTCAACGCTCTATACCTGCCCCCTTATTACGAACAGCAGTAGAAGTGTGGAAAGCGTTTAATTGCTTAATGTCTGCTGTCAAACGGCATACAAAAAATGACGTTTGACAGCAAAATTTATTTTATTCAATTTCAATTTGCTATCAGACATAATAACCACGACATATTATATAATATTAATATATACATAGTACATGGGTCGTAAATAGAAATTCAATTAAAAGGCACTTCCAAATAATCCCTTCGAGCAATACGCATTTTTGCGTTTATTTTCTACTTCCCCATTTTTTATTTTAATGTTTATTTGATAACAAAACTAACTGTTGATTCAGTTGACAGCTCTTCATCTGGAGCTAATCCTAACTCTAGCTTAAATAAAGTATAGAGTTGAGTATTGAGATCATAAAAGTGCTTTTCATATTTTTTTGTTTGTTTCTGGTCGTGTAACGATAATTGAAGTACAAGAGGTACTAAAATGTACCGACGGCAATAAAATACCAGTGGGTCCAGTTGGACAACTCGCACTATGCGGGCCGCGGGCGACGCGCTGTCGCCGGTCCTCGAGAAAAAAATGAAAATTTTGTGGTTAGGAGAATCGAGGCGTGGAACGCGGTCCGACAACCGACTACCATTGTATCGGAATATCGGCCTCGCCTTGGTTCTTCATGTCCGCACGACATTGCATATTTATTATAATCAATGCGAAACCATCACAGACATTAAGCAATCTGTGGAAATCAGTTCTTCTATTACGATATAACTTTGGATAATATTCATTCCAACACTTTAAAAGTGCAATCAATGGTCAAATTCAAGTTACAAGGCTGCAATGGCAGCAAGTATCGCAAATCAAAGGAATGCGCTGACGATGCTACTGGCCTGACTACTGAACAAAGCGTTAGGTATTACGTAACAAACGACATGATGCATGCTCGACACGTACCTACCCGGACGGCTGAGTGACGGTTAAGCAATCAGGATTCAGGATGCTCCTTTACATGAAATTCTCTTCTATCGTTACGAGTCATGAGTCACCAAAGATTTAACACTAGTCTTAAATTAACAGCGAATAAAGCGTTTGACACTTAGCCCTAAGTTAGCTTTTACTGCCATTCTCGACTGTTCCTATTCGCATCTGGTAAATTCCAAAGTTGTTTAGTCTCAAGGGTTTAGTGGCCACGCGACACCAAGCTCATTGTTTGATTCTAATAGCGGCGCAGTCACACCGTTCGATGAAATTGGATAAAGCATGGGAACCGAGTGTGGAATTCAGCGCGCGCGATTGCTGTTTGCATAGCTCGCTTTATTGGCTGTATCGCGCTCGGTGACCACTGCGGGGCTCCCCGCGCTACCTCATCTCTAATGAACACCCGTCCACTATTTATGATCCACATTCCACCATCCACCGTCAACAGTCTCGAGCGGCGAGCGCAGGAATATATCATAGGTCATTACGGAGCGTAAGTCATATGTCTGTCCGCACAGCTGATAGGGGTCGGGAAAAGGACCTCATAAAACACATCATTTTAAAAATAACTAAGGAGTGAATATTGAACATGCCCACCGATCTTATGGACATCGCTCACTGCAGCATCTGCGGTGAATACTTTATGAAGTTATTGTTCAAGGGGCTTGTAACCGGTCGTTCCATCGACATGGCGATAGATCAATCTTTTCATTTCGTGGTCGGCCCGCATACCCTGACTGACCGCTTTCGTTAATCTGCTCCTTTTGTTTTCCATACTAATGATTTTGCAATAACCTTTGCGGTATGCATTCCAATTTCCAATCCTTAGATAATGATGCTATCATTAAGGCCACACGCACATATCGCTGTCTCATTTCGAGTTCCAGTGATGATTCTTCATTCATTCATAAACGCTGAGTAGCCGAGACTGTAAGTCCTAAGTGAGAACCGTAGTTAAACGAATACCAGCTCTATATCTGTCAGTATGCGACGTATAGTCGTGTGAAAGCAGACGGAGTGAGGAGTGATGTTGCCCCTACAGTCGACCTCGTCGATTGAGTTAAGTAAACATCGAGTATTATCTGTCAACGGACATGTATCGCTTATATGTATGGGTTGTATCCGCAAACGGAATAATCAAGTAATTCATAAAACTAACTGCCCGAATAATATTATCATAGTATCAGTAAAAATAAAGTATGTGTGTGTGTGTAGAAACTATCGTTAATTAATTTATTATGGGTCAGTTTGTACCGAGTTGATGATAAAGGGCGATAAGGTACAGAACTATCTTGAGCAATATGTATTTTCGTAAGCGAAAAGTTGCCTCTTGCCTTAGGTCATTAGTCATTTCCGATAACTTGCCCAAATTAACGGTAATAGCTAAGTTTGAACCCTTGCGGCCATTTACTTAGTAACTTTGTTAAGAGAACAATAACAATACACCGAGAACCAACAAACTACACCTACACGGTCGTTCCGGGAAGTCGGGTAGAACTATCCACGATTAAGATTAAAGGGCGGACGTGACGATAGGAGTATCCTTATAACTTTATTTCCTTTGTCTTGAAAGTGGAAATATTTGTTTGTCAACAGAGCTGGGAGCTGCTGGTGCTGTCCAAGTTAAAATGGGACGTCGCAGGCGTGACGGCGCATGACTTCTTGCCGCTTCTTCTCTCGCGGCTTCCGCTCAGAGGAGTTGTTAACGTCGAGATGGTTCAAAGGCACGCGCAGACATTCATCGCGCTTGCTGCTCGAGGTAAGCAATAAACATTGACACTGGATAACTACTTGTGGAGATCCTCGGATTGATGTTACAGTCCACATCAAAGCTCCACTCCACTTATACTTATTAAATGTAGCTAGCAGACCATTTAGCCATAGCTAGCACCACCATCCCATCTTTTTGGAGAGCGGGCCTGATTTCCGCTAAAGTCTAAAGCGTAAGATATACCTAATCGCGATAACTTCCTAATATTAGCAATGTGGATTAGCTCTTCTTCTTAATAGAACATAAGTTGAGCTGTTTGAAACACATTTCAACGACAGACGGTAATTAGCATCTAGATTCTTAGATACTACGTCATGTCACGACAATGTGGTCGCACTGAGACTGTGATCCGCGTTGGTCTCGCCTCGTCACGTGTCACTGAACCTTTTAACACATTTTTGTCGCAAATGTGGAATTCATGGAAAACTTTCAAACCTTCACGATACTTGCCTGTGCGTTAAGAAAGAATTATTTCTTGTATCCCATTATATTGAAATTACAATACTTCTAGACCAATTTCTATTCTGAGATATCAACTAACTTTATCTGGTAACGAACTTTTGCATATTGAATATTATGTTTGTGCTAGGTCTGCCTCGCAGGATAAGATTGCAAATCGGAGGTGATGTTCAGCTTATTGTAATGAGGGTTATCTCGTCGGTCAGCAGTTGTGTTTTGAGATGTGAATAGGTGTTGTTTACAGTGAGGGTAGATCGCAGTCGGTCGGTTGGCAGGGCGGCGGCGTGTGTGTCCCGGCGGCGCCTCCCACGCCGCTCGCTCGAGCGCATTCCAGCACGCCTCGGGGCTCCCCCGCCCGCGCCTCCTCCCCACTACCCCCCTACCCTCATGGGATCATATGTTTTTGTGCAACGGTTTTTGTTGTTCGCCGCCGCTGTCTGGTGTCTTTCTGTTTTTTGTTCAAGTTCACGCTCCAGCTCTTTTATATTTCACTTGTTCCTTAGATATTTTATCTCTTACTTTTATCAGTCTGGGGTTGATATACTTAACTGGCCATGCGAAGGTCTCGTTGTCATCTCCAACAAATTGACATACACGTCACCTGAAACCGTTGATTCCATCAGAAATCGATCAGTTGATCACAGCCCGAGACTGAATGGAATTTATTGATTTAAGTGATGAGTGATGATTCTCTAACTTTATTGAGTAGATAGAACATATTATTATTCTTATGGTCAATAAATCATTGCAAATGTGAATCTAACTTCCAGCATATAAAGCGGGCGGCTTGTATACTCGTACGTTACATTTCGTGCATCGAGCGAGCCCGCATTATGTATCATTATTGGAATGGCACAATTTACTCTGGCTGGAGTCATCATAACTCTTGGGGATATTAAATTTGTAATGGGTTATTTTAATGCATCAGACGTTTCGCCGATGTTGGTGAAAATTACTGTTGTTTTGCGAAATGTTTCGCTCGATGACATTGTAGCTCAGGGCGAATCGGACAGTGATCCGAAACGCCCAGTTGATTGACGATGTAAGTAAGAGAGTCGGCATGTTTTGTGTGGATTTCGGGTTGCGTGAAGCAGGTATCTTATCAGTCGTTCTCATTCGTTTGCCGTCTGAACGCTCGCTCGTTACATTTTGACTTGAGGAAACCGATCGTTAAAGTGGAGCGGTATTTGTTCCGGTGGGCATTCAATGTGGATTGCTGCGCATCGTTGGTAACTAATAAGGATTTGCATAAGCTATTCCACGCTCTAATTAGGTACATGATATTGTCACTTGTCACATCTTATGATTGGGACTGTGGGACGCAAAAGTTCATTGGCATCTATCTCACTTAAATTGAACTTATTTTTTGGACTTTGATAAAGGATTGAAGGCTGTTGGTGCCTTTTTAACGATTTACATCCCAAATATTGTGTTGTTAGCGAATTCCTATGACCATTATAGGTAGTACGTAGTTGTGGCCTCGAGGGCATTCACCTCGCGAATAGACCGGCGGCGAGGCCCCACCAGTCGTCAACTATTATTATTGACGTTTATTACTACATCTACGCCGTTTTCAAGGGCAAATAAAACGATTATGTCACCGACACGGTCTGTTCCACGTCGCCTTTCAGCTTTAATTTGGCGATGAGTTTTCTTATTAAAATAATAGGTGCTATAAGAATCGCAGCCACGTAGATTTAAGTTCCTCATGGGACTTCCTCTAGAAGAGGGCTCTCGGGGTCGGACCAACCTAACGATCGCGTCGCGTCTAATAAGGATGGACACTACATCCGCTACGTGTGTGTCCACTTGTCTTTATAAAGACCTATACATCATGTTTTTTGATTGGAGGTTTCATTCTCATTACCAGTTACTTGAGACTTTATTCACAAGTAGGAAGGATTCACATAAGGAAGAATCCTTCCCATGGATTTTTTGTTTATATCTATTTATCCGACAGAAGCACATAGCGTAGAGCATAGAGCAGTGAGAGCAGACTTTACTCGATGCCTTTACTTACCCAACATCAGATTATGCAAATGCTTCGAGTGAGCGGCCGCTTTCGTTGTTTCGTCTCTCTTTTTTATTTGTTCTTCTGTCCGTTCTTTTATCTCGGGTATGCCGACATGCAAATAAAAAAAAATAAAAAAATGTTTTAAATGAGCTAAAAGACTGTTCGATATCTATACGTCGGTCGATATAATGGGAACCTACTTAGTGATGAATGGAGAAGCCTCGAAGGCCTCACTCGCTTTGTTTGGGACCTCGTGTTTGTGGGCATTTGTGATTTCACGCGGGGTCTCTATATGCGTGGGAACATAATTACTTCGATCATAATAATAAATCACCGATATAACACGTAAGCGAACTTGGAAACACGGTTCTCGAGAGAATGAAAGATTTTCATGATTAAATATAACATCTTTCAATTATTATGTAGGAATTGGGAAGGTCAAACAAATTTTCCTGCTATGTTATCGTACAACACAATAACATGAGCTGAAATAGGGAAGAACAGAGGCTGATAACAGTTACTCTGGTGAACCAAGGCCGTTTTACAGGACGTTATTGTACCTACAACAAACTCCATGCCTAAAGAAGCATGGACGGAAGGAAGCACACGGCGAAATGCTGCTATAGAACACATAACTCACCTACATGTTGCTATGGGTACATCGTTTCTTAACGAGCAGTATACTCGTAATAAATGCTTTCATTGCAGCCTAATTAAACTCTACCGTCGTTACGTGCAAGTTTTTCGTATACCTTTCCCTTTGCGGAGTTTTATTTCAATTGAAGTCGGCCGTTGGCCATATCTAGTCGGTGTAAGCTCAGGCAGTCGCGCCAGGCCGAAATTGGTGTGTTGCATTGTAAGTCGGTACGAGTTTCGCCAAAGCGAGCCGTGAGAAATATTTCAGAGAGGCGTGCGGTGGCGCGGGCAGGGGTTTGGAATGTGGTGGGCGAGGGGACGGGCGGGTTGCCGGCGCCTTTGACTCTGCACTCTCCCGGGAAGACTGACAGCGACCGCGAGAGGGAGAAGGCACATTTCTTTTGCCGGATGTTCACTCCTTTACCTTTCTCGAGAGCTTACCTGTTTTGATTTTCAACGGACTTCATCACCATACTTATACCATGAACCTGATTAATAAATACTAACTACAAAGTACAATAAGCAATTCAGAACAGGAAAAGTAAGCATAACATGTGCTTATATCGTTGCACATGCACTAAGCATGCCATGACTGACCCGGATTTCACTGATATGACGGAGTGTTTTGAAACACATAGGTAGGTGAGCACTGATACAGACTGCGGGCTTTTAACATTAGATTGGTACCTACTTATTCTCTTAAATCTTAGGTACTACTACACTCTCAATAATAATGACAGGCTGTGTGTGATAATAATGGCTCACTGGTGATTACTTACCAGTTCACATCACAGATACACAGTTAGCATCATATTAAAGTTACTGCCTGGTCGCAAGCGACGTAAAATGGCAGGGCGGAGATGACTTTACGTTGTAATAGTTTTAGTATTATTCGTCATGACCATAATAATTAATAATGGCCCTTTATGAGGAAGCTAACTGATACCCATAATCCTGTATTACGTATGTTCAAGTTCAAGTTCAAGTCCTTCCTATCCTATCCTTCACCTTATACCTACCTTGATATCTTAGTTCAACATTAAAACTCGATTTTCCTTTGTTATAGATTACGAGTTCACGTTATATTCTGCGAGTACGCTGGCGTCTTGCAGTATCGCGGCCGCCCTAAGAGGTCTCACTCTGAACGGTCAACTGCCGCGATTGCACGAACTAACTCGTATTGATTTGGTAAGTGAGCTATCATTACGAAATTACCTTTCAATTTCAAACGATACTGCGATGAGACATTGTACAACAAGAGAAGGGACCTGACGCTTGAAGTTCAATATTGTAAAGGAGATACATACTTTACATAAAACATTAACTACGCTTTGTCAGATATAGCTTGATCAATGCAGCTAAAGAAAAATCTATTTTTTGGCCTTATTTCCGTAAATTAAATTCTAAGAGGGTTCTTAATTTATCAATTGAATATTATATTACCCGATAAGATACCATTTATGTACCAAATTTAAGGAAATATAACAAAAAAATTTTTGTTCAGCTGTCATTGATCAAGCTAAATTAGGAATTGTTACAAGGAATAGAAGGTGACAATTATACCTATCGCACACAGCAGTTTATATGCCGCAGCTCCTTTATAGTGCGTCCGTAATTGAAAACTTCACATACGTAGGAATAGTTATGTGCAGACGTTTTCATCATCATCCATAAGTCCACTACAACCATCTGCTGGACGTAGGCCTGCTTCATATCATGCCACTTGACTCTGTCCTGTGTTGTGCAAGCTGAGTCCAGATGCGATCCGCCACTTTTGTCATATCGTAAATCGTAGCTGAGTCCACATGCGATCCGCCACTTTTGTCATATTGTAACTGAGTCCAGTTGCGATCTGCCACATTTGTCATATCGTGCGCCCAACACGCAGCTATAATAAGTATTGATATTTTCCTCAGGACTGTCTGCAAACGTGCCTAGAGCAGATCGAGGAGATGGTAGCTCGGTTGATGGAGGAGCGCTCGGCGGCGCTCCCAAACGGGCAGCGACGGGAGACGTGGACGCCTCCACCTCAAGCCAAGACGCACAGTAACGCTGCGACACCCACCGACGTTAGAGACGTCCACTTCTGACCGCGACCTGAATCTCACTGGCTATCCACTTGCCGCTGACTCTCTGAAACTCCAACCACGAGCTAAACAAACATGGCCTACAGTCTAAGGCTGGGTAACACCAACCACGTTATTGTTTCCCTTAAAGTTAATTTCAACTATGAATGAAATGAAAGTTCTCACTATTTCACAGGTTTGAATGGCAGTTGAAATCGATAACTTCAACCGCCCGAGTTTGCGCGGTTAATGTAATATTGGTTTAACCAGATATTTGACGGGTGGTTACGCACATTGTTAAAGTTAGTTAGTGCAACTCAGCTTAATTGCTGACTGGTGGAGCCATAAAGTTCCATTTACAGCCACGTTCATTTATAACGTAGTTTCTATTCGTTACGGTGCATTAGTACGAAAATACTTTAAACTAAGAAATGCGTTCGTAACCGAGGACTGATACCAAGACTGACAATCGCATGTCTCTTAGATTCGACATTGTTACGCCCCGCGTGCTACTTGTAATTCGCCTCTAGTCTATATGTTCGCTATAACTCTACTTACGAGTTTACTCTAGGTTTATTTTCATTACTAGTTTGTACGGTTCTAACAATTACAATCTACCTCCTTAATAGTTAAGAATTTAGATCAGCCTACTATGAAATAGCTGCAATAGCCTTGTTACGGATGGGACCAAAGCTTCACGATTTCTTCCTATTTTATTTCGCTTGTATCTTTAGTGTGAACGATATATAAGTCTTATATATGGGGCAGATATATGTAACAAGTATTTATCTTTATTAAATAAAACCTGATGTATCGTGTAACTTGCACTGAATTTATATCTACTTCAGATCTATCGTACCTATATCGGGGGAAGGCAATAAAGTACGCTTTTAATTTGTAAAAAACCTATTATTACGTTCACTAATAGATGAATAATTATGTATGTATATTAAAAAGTCAAATAATGCTAATGTACCCACAGATTAAAAGTATAAAATAGTTTCTGTATATAAATAAATGTATGGTAGACATTGTGCTGATTACTATTCGCTTTTGTATAGTTAAATAGACAATTGAGAAAATTAGTCTTTGTTCCTTTTGTTAAATACCAATTAATGCTTAGTTTATAAAATAATGTGATAAGTTTAATTATAGGCAAAGTTTCGTCGTAGTCACTTCCAGTCAAAATATGTTAACTTAGAAGAACTATGGTGAGTATTTGAGTTTAAAGAGAAAATATAAAAAAATGTGATCGTGATTAAGTTTTAAGGTTTAGATGATAGTTGCTGAAATTCACTTCGTATCGTTCCTATGTCGTAGGTTATTGGAAATGTTCATGCACACATGCAATGCAATAGTCATACATACACCGTTTTGTACTTAATAAAATAGTTCATTTATTATAATGATGAAAACGTTCATTACATCAAATATTTTGTGATATATCTTCGGATGTAAGTTGAGTAACGACGTTAGTACGGGTGGCGTAGATTATCAACATAGTTTTACTCGTAAGTATATTAGTAAGTAATGCAGAATTAATATTGTGCAGCGACAAACATCGGAAACAATCCAATCGTACACAAAAACGAAAGAAATGCATTTACAAAGTTTCGATACAAACGGTGTGAAAGTTCTGAACAATACCGTCGTCAACCGTTTCTACGATAACGGTCATTTATGGAAGTACGTAGATTGCTGATGTCCAATATTGTTTCTGCAGTACCGTATAATAGATTAACTATAAACAACATATATTATTACTACTAGTTGTTTAATCGAAGTAGGTCATATAATAAATAGGTAAGTAGGTATATCACTAAAGTCTTCCATAAAATGAGGAAATCAGGCCAATATATTAAATATATTATATAACCAGGATATTATATGCTATATTAATGTACCTACAGTTTAATAGAAAACCTGATGTATCCTTAGCAATTGCTAATAAGATTATAAATTGTAAATATATTATTATATAAATGCTAAAAGCATGTGGTGCCATAACACTACTTAAAATAAAGTATTTTAAAAAACAATATAGTATAAGATATCGATATAATATACATATATTTTTTATCTATTGTTATAAACATGATCCGTATCAAAACTACATGCAAAATATATACTAAGTAGGTATAACTTATATTAATATACCATAACTATATTATATAATATAATAAAATGTTACGTAACATCTATAAAACGTGCCACAAAAGTGTAGTAAGAATAAAGGCTTCTTCTATCTAATATTATAAAGAAGTTATGAAAAGTAATAAATATATTAAACTTTATCCCTCTTATTAAAAAACGTTGACTTAAATTACTGCCGAGGATTAAATCAGTAATAAGGAGTTTCCATAGGAATCCTCCTTAAGTAAATTTAGGTAACATTTATTAATAAGAGGGTAGAACTCAAATAAAATATCAATCTGCTGTGTCAGCCGTTTGGTCAATTTCTATGGAAAGTCTATCATTCGTTTTAACAGACGTTATTGGGTAAATTAACACCCCAAGGTTTTTATACACTACACTTATGTAACACTTGGTTTATTTTCGGTTGTGGTACACATACACCCCACGATCTTAGGTAGGTAGATACCTAATTTAAAGATTGAAATGAGCAATGTTTGTTTATTTTTATAGTTTGTACATAAAATTATGTGGGAAAGAAAACGCATTATAATGTTAGTCTTATTTAATGCTTATTTGGCTTTGGACTGGCTTTTTTCGAAATAGTTTAGGAAAATTAGTTCTTTTTAATGGAATAGATATAAAATTATAGAGAAATGATAACTTCTCGAGATTTATATTCGTATAGGGGTACACATAGACTCCGTTAAGAAGTGATCTTTATGATTAGACACAATAATGTGTATAGGGAAAACATTCAAAAATTATAATAAAAACGCAGTGTTGCGTTATTTTGAGTTTATTGTGATTTATTATAAGTTTTTCTTTGGATAGTGATCGTTACGATGTTGAGATGTAAATAAGTACATTAAAAATATAATAAAATTTCCAAAATTATATACAACTCTCTCATTTATTATTTACTACACTTACAACCTACCCTTACAATAGATTCAATACAACATGATATCTCGGTGGCGTAGAAGCGCAAGCTCGACTGCCGATCAGGAGATCCTGGGTTCGATCCCCAGGTCAGGCAGTGTTAAATATTGGATTTTTCCATTAGGAATTATCTCAATAACTGCCTGGAGTCTGGAACTGTTCCCGGTAGATGGCATACACCCCTATTACAATACTGGTGAAATGTGGGGTGCTTACTATGGGACTGAGTACATCTCTGCTTACCCCTTAGGGAAAAAGGCGTGATTGTATGTTATGTATTTACATGATTACTGGTCATCACCATTAATTATGCACATACGATTGAATCTCATCATAACTTGTCAGTTATGTTATTTTATGCTAGAGGTGGCAAACAAGCAGACGGTGTGGCTGATGGCTCGCGGTTACCGCCGCCTATGGATACCTGCAATACAGCAGGGGTACTGCAGGGGTATTTCCAGTATGTTGCCGACCCTTCACTCTATTCACTTCACTTTCCTCTTGAAGAGCACCATGTTGTAGCTCAACGAGAAGACCGCAGCAGTAGCATTCTTTAAAGGATCAATGTACCTACTTATTGTTTTGAACAACGTTCGCAGTTGAACCAACTCTGAAAACCCTTTAAGATGATGCTCATTGATTACCAAGTAAATTAATAAGTAATAAGTATATTTATGTATCTATACCTAGTACAGATTAATAGTTTAGTATAATAAGATCTTGTTTTAAGAGAATTAAAATTTGTACCCTTTCCTATCCCCTACTCATCCTATCATTCCCCAATCCGTCCAGACTGGTTGCCTGGAAGAGATCGCTTAAAGCGATAAGGCCGCCCATTGACAACTAAAAATTATGTTTATAATATTTTAGTTTAATATGTATTATTAATGTTATTTTTGGTGATAATAAAGAGTATTCTATTTATTCTATTCTACTCTACCAGTATAATTATAAAGTTAGTACTGAGTCTTATCTGTAAGGGTCGATGTTAGCGATCATTTGGTGACCAAGTGAATGTAGTTTTAAGTATAATTCAGACCCCCATCACTCCATACAATCGGTCGCGCAATTGCTTACTACTACTTACGTAGAAAATACGCACGTCAAATATGTGCGTAAGTACTGGCGTTACTGCCTCTTTGATTGTCTAGTCGCAGGCGGCGTAATGGCGGGGGAGATGTGTGTAGCTAATTTAAGAAGTAATAGTTATTATATTCTTTACTTAGGGTGAGACTTTCCATGTCTCCTCGAGGAAATTGTAGGTACCGTAAAACGGGGTGAATAAGGACTATCGAGTCAATAGGGATACAACTGGTCATGTTTATATTTCACCAAGGCATCCCTTTTGAAGTACCTGTTGCGTTGAAAAGTTCTTTGTTCACTTCACATGAGGCATGAAAGAGACGCCAGACCCGTCGGGAGATAATCCTTATTGACCCCTACAGTCCCTATTCACCCCGTTTTACCCGAGGGTATAAGTACCACGTAATATGTAATTATGAGGTGAAATAAACAATAACATTGACTGAATAATCTTTAATCAGAAAACAAATTTACAATTGAAAAGTTCTTTGTTCACTTCACATGAGGCATGAAAGAGACGCCAGACCCGTCGGCAGATAATCCTTATTGACCCCTACAGTCCCTAGTCACCCCGTTTTACTCGAGGGTATAAGTACCACGTAATATGTAATTATGAGGTGAAATAAACAATAACATTGACTGAATAATCTTTAATCAGAAAACAAATTTACAATTTCATGTACAGGAGGATTCCTTTATCGAATCCTAATTTTATATACAATTTCGTAATTTAGGTTAAACGCGATAACGACATTCACAATTAATAGTAATAATTATAATAAGGAAAGGCACGCTTCAAGTTAATAATATGGAATAGCTTAATATATTAAGAAAAACGGTACCTTAGCATAGGAAGAATAATAATTATTGAAGAACTTAAAACATACTAGAATTTTATAATAACCCATTATAAAGAAAGGAATAAGGAATGCTATTACTACACTACAAGATTATATCGTTCGTTCGTCTTTGCCGTAGATTTATAATCATTTATTTATACTATTGGTTGGAAACCCTAAGTCTAAAAGTTAGTGGAAGAGAAGTATGTATTTTATTTTTTGTGTCAAACAATTATTATTTTTATACTCACACTGAGGATAGTTTTTGATTAGAAAATTCCGTGTCATTAAAAAAGTAGAGATCTTTCATTCTAAGTGCGCACACACGCTTCCAATAAACGTTGTTCTTGAAATGTGTTTAAAAAAATGTTCATGCAATTATTTACTTGTGTGTTAAACCAGTGATGTGAAGTGATATTGCATATTATGTTACCAGGCTTAGAACACTCCGCAATAAAGGAATGAAGCTACAAGTAGCTGGGGCGTCCGTGTGGACGGGAATAAATATTCTATGGGCTAGACAGAGAGATACGCGATAGAAAGAGAGGCAACTTGTTGGTTAATATAACGATAATAAGACGCTATGCGACCTAAATTGCACTTTATTGCGTCGGAGCTAGAGTCGGTATTGATTTGAATGATTTTGAAGTGTCCTTTCTGTCCCTTTAGTATTAGTATTCTGTGATATAACTAAATGACTACACGACGATTCCAACAACTGGTTAAACATTTTGAACAGTGGCTTGGCTAGTTGTTCCTCAGCCATTTCATTGAGTGCCGAAGTTTAATGAACAGCCTAGGCGTCCAATATTTTAACCAAATGGCTTCGACATATACATCAGCATGTATAGGGCATGGCAACGTCTTTACGTTGAAAATCACGTGTTTTTTAAAAATGAAAGATCTATACTTTTAAAAAAGCAGTAAAGATGTGTTTTATTGTCATACGTATATTGTAATAATAGATATATTAAAATTTTGGCTTACGACGGAATTTTAATGGGTTTAAAATGAATAAATAGATTATTGACAGAGAACTTAATGACGCTTAGAACTAAATGAAATCTAGGGTTGCCAATTCACAATAATTATAACACAAGTATGACCAACATTTAAACAATTGGCATAATTGTGTTGGCAAAATTGTACCTACGGCATTCGTGGGCAAGCTGATAAACGACAATTTATAATTGAATGTTTATATTATATCAAACATTAATAAATTGTAAGATGTCCTCTCGTGGTGGCAATATCTCACTTTTAAAAATAAATGCATTAAATTCAACAGTTTTAAATAATACATAATTACAAAATTAGATTAGAAATAGAGGAAAAAATAATAATAAAATTATGATTCTTGGCGATTATAATAGAACATTATTGGACTTGGCAACAAACGTTGACCGGGAAAACAATTTAATTTTCAATTAACGCCGTTATTATGATTACTAACAATAATATAATATAATATTATTGCTACAATGTCGTTTATAAATAACAATTCGATACTTCAAAAAGGCATTGAAAGCAACAACTCAGGGTTTTAATATGCAGTAAATGACTCCAGCATGAATTTCGTCTGATATTTATCTACGTGCAGGCCCATTACAATCGCAGTGTTATTTAAGACTTCGATACGAAGTCCTACGCAACTGCATTGCTCACCACGTTCGTCACGGCAGCCAACTGTATCCAATTTACTGGATTTACTGGCACAATGCGTTCGGGCCATCATAGTATAGCATAGTTCTTGAATACTGATGTAATAGGCATGGTGACAGATTTTGAAATCCCGTTTTTAATGTAGGTACACGTCTAATATTACCGAAAAAAACATTTTTTCAGAATAAAATTACATTTTACCGCAAATTAATGCATTTTTAACTTTCTAATATAAAATGAGCGCGAAAAAGCTCGTATGTGTCATGGCGTCGGGTCCTGACGTCACGCCTAAGTAAATATTTTATTTTTGCCTTAATAAAACCTTTTTACATCTTCGATGATTCCTGGATTACCACGAATATATAACAAATCAAGTGACTGATCACAACACAACAAAAGTTAATGCGATATGGTGAATATATACTTCAAGTGTTTAAACTCTCAGTAACAGTTTACTTAGGCGTGACGTCATTCGCTCTGATTGCCGTTTCAGTTAAGATGGCCGATTGCAATTTTTTGTACTTTTATTTTAATAAAAATATTATTAATCTCAATGTTTTCAATAATACTGGGTCGTTTTTTAGAATCCTTTCGATATATATTTTTCACTAAAACCATTATTAATTTTTTTATTCTGTTATAGTGTCATCATGCCTATTCTATGAGTGTTACCAGACCAATCACTCGATCGTCGTTCGATGGTAAAATCGATTATTTGACGTCTATTGATAGTTTTTACGAGAGATTGATATGGTAATACCCTGAGTATAGCTTGGCAAAACAATCTTGGAACGGAACTAATTAAAATTAGATGCTTATTGTGTTTCTTTACAATATAGTGGCGGGCCCATTACTATCTACTCTTTTTGCCAAACTGTACTTAGTTAAATTATGATGAAATTTTAATGATTCACATCGAACTATAAATAGAGTAATCAACGGCAAGTCTTCAAGAAAATTATCAATTAGTGCGCTTAATAAAAGTTACCCAACATTCGTTATCAATGCCTCAGTAAAATATGGCGCAACAGACCACCCAATAGTCCATCCCACTTAACTTGGCACTCGGGAGAAATTGGAACTAAATATTTACTTAAGCACCTTTGCAACATTTGCATTACTAACGCCGCGCATGAGCGCCAAGTTATATGAGACGGACTACATTGGCCCCACAGAAATCTCAACCTCTTAGACGACGCATTATGACTTTACCGACTTTACCGACTTTACCGATATGCAGTGAGACTGCATAACATAAAACCTTCCAGTTTTTCATTCTATTTAGTTTTTGCGCATCGCGAAGTCTGAACGATCTATTATATTAAACTAGCCGACTTTCTCGCACGCATTTGGTATTCCTACTAAAATTCAATTCATGAAAGCAGTAGGTATTTATTCCTGAGTTTTTTTTCCGAAAAACATGTTCACATTAGCGAAAAATGTCGCATCGATAGTTTGTAGTATCGAATACTGTTCCATCGAATGTTCACACAGCGACAACGTGTTAAATCGAGAGTTTGAATCAGTTCGCTGTTCGTTGAACATGTTGAAACATTCGATGAGCATTCGGTGCTGCAAACTTTCAATACGACATTTTTCCGAAATATGTTATTAAGAAAAAGAACTTAGGAACCGTGTAGCGCACCCGATATCGTGGTCTTTTAAGTTGAGCTCTCTCTATAATATATCTAAAGTCCCTAATGGCGTTGGTTTCATTTGTCTATCGCCTTCAATACAGAGAGGCTATTGTCATAATGTATGATTGCTATTTATATTCATAAGTAAATGCGTACCTCACATATGTACCACTTTCGGCGTACTTTTACCTCGAAGCCAGTTTAGCAACACTGTGGGAGTGCTCTGCGAGTCTCGCGCTGGAAAACAAATAATAGGTATAAATAAATTGTGTATATAAATAAGGCATACGTATGTATGTATGCATAGTGTAGTTGTTCCATACCTAGATACCTGAACAAAACGCTTCCAGTCCCAAAAACAATCAGCCTAAGAGAACATACAGCGCCATCTATTAGTTCCTTGCGCAAAGTATGGAAATATGCAGTAAAATGGCCATAACTTTTGATTGCGTTAACTTAGAAGTATGATTTTTTTACAGCCACAAGGGACCGCAGATCCGAGTAGTTGATATCATTTTCAACATGATATCTCCACGAGTTCGCGTTAAAAAGTGTCTTGACAGACGGACGGACAGACAGACAGACGGACAACAAAGAGATCCCATAAAGGTGCGTACTGACCAACGTTACAGAGTGTAATGTAACACTCTCCATCTCTTTCATTGACAGCGAGTTAGTACAAGATGGAGAATGTTAGATCACGGCTTGTAACGTTGGTCAGTACGCACCTTAAGGGTTCCTTTATTCCTTTTGAGGTACGGAACCCTAAAATAACCCACCTGCAAGGAATTTATTCTATGATGTATCGGATGGATACATCATGCGTTCTCCCAGACTAAATAATATAACAACACGCCTTTTCTCAAAAGGGTAGGCAGATGTGTATCCAGGACCCAGTTTCATGATAGGTACACCCTTTTTTTAAGTCCCATGTTAGGGGGCGAGCCTATTGCCATCGCTGTCATTGAAAAGAATCGTAATGGACTCACAGACATGCAAATTTTAAAAATATTACCATTCGAAAAAATATCCAGTCTTCTTTTACAATAATGAATTATCCAAATGTTGAATCAATATATTTCAAGAATAATAATACTATATACCGTATCTAACATAGTTTGCGGTTGGTGGATATTGTACCTATATACTGTAAGCATTCTGTATATCTAATAAATAAATAAAATAAAATAATATAAATAAATATAAGTAGTCGCTTTCAATCAATTATAATACATAATATACTATGTACATAATTAAAAAACATAAAGGCCGTGGGGTTACCGGCTTTAGAATAGTACTCCGCCCTCTCTATCTCTGTGTCCTCTGCGTTAAACCATCGAACTGCGCTCGCCAACCCGCCTGCCAAGCGCGGCGAGTATTGGCAATGAACCCCTTATGGGGGAGGCCTATGTTCAGCAATGGATTTCCAACGGCTGGATGATGATGATGATATACATAATAAGACTCACAAAGTGTGTGGTGCGCCTGCGCAAGCTGTTCCCTGGCGGCGGGCGGCAGGTGCGCCACGTCGCGCTGCAACAGTCGCATGTCTAACTGTCGCTGCTCGCTCTCGTGCCGCAACACCACGTCTCGACTGTGGCGCACCGAACGCAACTCCGACAATCTGCACCATACACGATAACATTAGCATTACCATATGTATATACCTACTATACTATACCTACTAGTAGCTCAACTGAGCGTCAAGACGGAGCAACGATGGGGTGTGGTAAGACAGAGAGCGGAGTGTGCCCGCGTTGTCCGAGGTAGGTCCGGCCGGCTTCTATTGCGCCCCGGTAAGGCGTACGAATTGACAGCCGCTTAGGTATTTTGACGTTTATCAAAGGAGATGACATACTGTATGGAGTTTTTATTATGCTGTGACATTACCTTACCTTACATTAGCATGACCTACCACGACAGAAGAGTCGAAAGGGACAGAAGAGACACTCCGCAAAATCATTTAAATAAATAGCGACTCTAGCTCCGACGCAATGAAGTGCAATTCAGGTCGCACAGAGCCTAACTAATTATCGTTATATTTATCTACAAGCTGGCTCTCTTTCTATCGCGTATATCTCTCTTTCTTTCGCGTATCTGTTCTCTCTGTCTAGCCCACAGAATCTTTCCCGTCAATACGGACGCCCCAGCTACTTGTAATGCGAAGTTTCCCAGGACAAAAATGCAGTGTTACATGATTAAAGTTTGCAGAAATTACAAATTAACGCTTATTTTCATATAGTATTACGATGTTTAATCTACCAAATATAATGAACCTAAGCTTGTTAAGCCTTGTACAGATTATTTGCAACACAACATGCAATGTACGTCCATGGAAAGCATTCGCGCAGTGCGCTCGCGGACACATTTAAATGTATGGAAAATGTTGCAGTGGATGTCGTGTTGCACATAATCTGTACCCAGCTTTAACTGAATATACTCACTTAGCTTGTAACTTTGGTTTATCTCCATCAGGATCGCTTATACTGCTGCTCCTTGAACCTTGTCCTCGATGGACATTCACAAACTGTTGTTCCTTTTCCACAGAGAAAGTTGGCAGATCCGATATGATCTCATGACTTGTGTCTGGAGAATCTACACCGGCTTCCTTACATTTAGCCTTTAATTCCTCACTGAATCGCAAACTGTCAGATAAACGTAGCTGTAAAGTATCTCTTTCTTCTAGTAACTGCGTGAGTTCCATAGTAAGTTCTTCGCAACGCACGTCTCTCTGATGTAACATGTACAAAGCTAAATCTAATTCGGCTCTCGGAACGGCGTCTAACAGCTCCTTGTTCAAACCTTCGTCTTCGGTAGAATCATCACTTGCCGGCTTTGTACCCGAAGCGAATGAAACATGCTTTTGTATTTTACTCGTCGATGCCCTTAGGACTGATTCTAATCCGTTTATTTCTTCTTTCAAAGCCACAATGTCCATTTCTTGATTTTCTAGAGCTGATTGCATCTCTGTTATTTTGTTTGAGTGCTCTTCTAACGCCTTATTCAAATCCGTTATTTGTTTGTTGAGGTTAGTACATTCCAAGATTTTCGCACTCAATTCTTCCTTCAGACTTTTTGTTTCCTTCTCAGATTCAGACTGAATTTTCTCATAGTACTCATTGTTTTCATGAATTTTGAGCCGAAGAACAGCTAATTCAGATTCTTTTTCATAATTCAAATCTTCGATGGCCTTTTCATATTCAATGAGTTGTTTCCTAAGATTTTCGAATTCTTCATTTCTATGTGATAATGCTATAGTGTATTCGTGAACTTTTTGTTCAATTTCACTGTCTTTCATTTTTATCTCATTATTAAAATCTTCTATTTTCCCCTCAGTAAGTGATACTTTTGTACTTAACTCCTCAACTTGTTGATTTAATTCCACTCTATTCGACTGAGATGAAACCAGTTCCGATTGTACATTTTTTAATAATTCCTCATAATGAAGAGAATTTTCTTTGTTTTTGGCATTCAGTTCCTGTATTACTTTCTCATATTCTTCTTGCTGCTCCAATATTTTATTTTCATGTGTTATTTTTTCATCTTGCATTTCAGATCGCAGCATATCTAGTTGATTCATGACTTCTGCATATTTATCTTGGAGATTGCGCAAATGTTCTTCTTTGTCATGTAATTTGGTTTGTAAAGAATTAACTTGTTCCATCGCAACCAGTTTGTTAGTTTCTTCCTGACTTGAAGTCTGAACGTTATCTAAAAGCTGTTCGTATTTAGATTCTGCAGCACTAATTTGATTTCTCAACTCAATTTCGATCTTTTGGAAATCGGTTTCCCTTTGCGCAAGATGTTGCTTCCAAAGTTCCGCAATTTCAAATCCACGCTGATCGACTGCACTCGACACCGACGAGCGCAATTCTGCGACAGTTGAAAGCAAATTATCATTTTCATTATTTAAATTTTGCATTTTAGAGTTCAATTCGTTTATTTGCTCGCTGTAATTATTTGATTGTTGATTGAGATTAGAATTTTCAGTATCGAGTAGAGTTATTTTATTATTAGCTTCTTCAAGTTGGAGTTTTAATTGGAAACAATGTTGTTCCAACGTCGTATATTTTTCTGTTAGTTCGAAAACACTAGTATCATGTTGTTTATTTGAAGCTTGTTGTTCCTCATAAGCGCATACTTTGGATTTCACTGCTTCTAATTCGGATAGCAAAGAAGATATTTTTTCTTTGGCTTCCACTTCAATTTTTCTTAACGGTTCAACTTCATTGGTTAAGGTCAAATATCTCTCACTTATTTCTCTGTTTTCATACTGTAATTGTTTTTGAACTTTTTCGTTATCAATTTTTAGTATGTCATAATTGTTTATAAGTTCGTTGCATCGTATCTCAACTTCTCGCAATTTTTCATTCAGTATCTCCATACTGTTTACCAACTCTGTGTTATTATTTCGCAAATCAGTAATCTGAGATTTCAAAATTACACAATTTTCACATGATGATTGCTCTTTTTGGGTCGGCTTCTGATTGAGGTTTTCAATTTCATTTTTGAGTTGTGTTTGCTGAATCAACAATTCATTGTTTTGAGATGTAAGTTGGTCAATAATGAGCTGTAATTCATCGTTCTCTTTTTCAATCTTTATCATTTCATTCTTCAGCTTATCATTTGAAACACTTGCACTAGGTGCGACCGGTTCATTTTTAGGGGAATCTTTATCTGAACCCCACTGTAGGGTTGACACTTTATCATTAGCTTCTTTAAATTTATACTTCCATAATTCGATTTCGTTTTCTAATTTTTCTTTTATATCAGTTAGTCTGTCATTAGCGTTATTGAATACTTCATTTTGCTTTCGAAGCGATTCTTTATCTTTTCTTTCCTTACTTATTTCAGAATTTACTTCTGCCAATTTCTTTTCTAATTCTTCAACCTTGAGTCTTAGTTCTTCTTCTATAGCAGAATCGAAGAAAGATGATTGCGAAACCTGTTTGGAAATCTTTAATTCACTCTGGAGCATTTCATTGGATGATTTTAATTCTTTTAGTCTCTTTAACGCTTTAATTAACTTTGTGTTGCTCAGTTCAAGATCTGATTTCAGTTTGTCTTTTTCTTTATTAAGTGTTTGTAATTGCATATTGAGATGAGATAAGCCTGGGGTGACATCTACCACTTCCTCAGATTCACCCAATCCCCACCCTTCTTCTGAATTAAATGGGTCATATTCTTCTTGAATAACTTTATCATCGCCTTGATAACATAGATAAGCTGTTTTAGCAACAACAGCTGGTTCAATAGGTTCACCTGCAGCTACCATCTGTGCTGATTCTTTTTGTAAACCTTCAGAATGTTTAACTTCTCTCTTAACTACCGGTTGATTTATATCATCTTCAGACATAATTTGGGATTCAAGACCTGATAAATCTATAGATTTTTGTCCTTCACTCATTGGTTCTATTCTTGATGAAATGATCATACCCTCAGTTTTCGGAATATTCATTTCAAACGACATAGTTTTAGTGTCCCTCAATTCTTTAATGTATTCTTCCCTTTGTGTTAATGTGGCATGAAGATCTTCAATATATTGTTTTAAAACAATATTTTCACTATATACGCGTTCTAATTCCTTAGCAGCATTTTGAAGTTGCATCAAAAGCTCTGATATTTTACCTTCTAAGTTGGAGATTGTAGAAAGATAATCTGTCTGTATAGCTTGAATTTTATTATTAAGATCTAGTATTTCTTGATTTTTGTTGTTGACAGTTGCTTGCAAATTATTAATTTCACTTATGTACTGGTCTGTATAATCCTGTGAAACAGGCTGTTCCTGCAAAGATGCTTTTTCATTTATAAGCTCTTGATTAATTCGATTAAGTTCCCGAAGATTACCATTCAAGTGATCATTGTTAGTTTTATATTCATTAAGTTTAGTTTCTATCAGAGACACGTGTTCGATGACTTTCTCATATTTTTCACCAAGCGCTTTCTTTTCTCTAAATGCATTTTCTATTTGTGTATTGAACTCAGATTCTAATTCATCGATATCTTTTTTCTTTTGAGCCAATAAGGTTTGATGCTCATGTGTTACTCGTTTTAAATGGGACTCGAGTTCGTGCACTTGAGATTTGTATTTTGCGAGTTCAGACTCAGCCATATCAGCTTTACTTGCTTTCTCCACTAACGTATTACAATACTCCTGAATATCCGATAAAGATTTCCGAAGTCTTTGATTATCTTCACATATTTGCTGAATCTTTATTTGTAGTTCTTTATTTTCATTATCGATTTCATGAAGTTGTTTCTCAACCACTCTATCATGATCCATAAGAACAGCTAATCTGTTAACCAGCCCATCTTCTTGACTGGTATATTCAGAGTAAGCTTTTTGTTTTTCTTGTAGTTGATTACCTAATTGGTCAGCTTTGCGTTCAAGAGATTGTCTCCTATCTTCCATTACTGAAATGCTTTCTTCGAGACGATCTATACGGGCTTTGTATTTACTTATTTCAGTTTCTAAGCTCTCAATGTATAAATCCCGTTCTTGTATTTTTGCATCATATCCAAACTGTACCTGCGATTCAGATTGCTGAATATTTTCAAGTTTATCTAGTAATTCAGCGACGTAGTTTTGTTTTTGATTTAGTTCTGATTCGAGGCTTGATACTTTAGTTGACATATTCATATTGTTTTTATGCTCAATCTCATGTTCAACAATTTTATTATTAAGACTATCGACCTGTGATTTAAGATTAGCGTTTTCTTCACGAGCCAAATGTAAATCTTTATGTAAGATATTGATTGTATCATTCAACTTTAATATTTCATTAGATGAGCTTGCTAGATTTTCTTCCAGTGATTTGAGCTGATCATGTAAAACATTTATATCATGTGATTTCTGTTGATCTATAGCAACTTTTTGAGATTGGATTCTGTTTATTTCTTCTTCAGCATGTTTTAATTTCTCCTGCAATGCTGGCAATGTATCAACTTGAATAGCAAGTTGTTCGAGATATTCATTTTTACTTTCAAGCCGTTTCTGTGTCTCAATCAGTTGGTTTTCTAAATCCGTGTACAACATGGATTTTTTCTTAATACTGATGGCAAACTTCTTCAACTTCTCCATAAGTTCCTTGTTTTTGGCTTCAATCGTATTCAATTGTTCATTAAAAGTATCTTTTTCAAGAGTCAAAGCCGTTACATTTCCCTTGGCTTCTTCAAGAACTTTTGAAAGTTCATCTAAAGACTTGTCTTTGTCATTAACAGCGTTACGTAACTTTTCATTTTCTATGGATTCTTTTCTTAGTTGAAGTTTAATTTCATGTATTTCCTCGTCGCGTTCTTTGGTTTCCTCTTTGACCGTTGACAAATCATCTAAATGTTTCTGTTGTAGAGCTTGCAATTCTTTAATACGAACTTGCGTTTCGGCAAAAGATTCTTGAAGTCGTTGAAGTTCAGATTCAAGACTTGTGTTTTTATTTTCTAAAACGGACTTCAAGGATATTAGCTGCGCCTTTTCTTCTTCTAAAACTCTCAATTTTTCTTCGGCCTCAGCCATCTTTTTCTGGAAGGAAACTATTTGCTTATTAAGAGACTTCACGAGTTCAGCATTTTGATCTTTTGCCTTTTCTTCCTCCAGAACTTCAATAGTTGATTTAAGTTTTTGTGAGACATCATTCAACTTGGTGATTTGATTTATATAATCTGCTAAATCTTTATCCTTCTGTTGTAAGGTATTACCATAATTATATATTTGCTTCTCGTATTCTAATAACAGGGTCTCTAACTCATTAATTCTTGAATCGCGAGAATTTATATTCGAACTATATTCTTTTTGAATTTTCTGCATTTCTTGTTGTAACACCTCGTGGGAATGTTGGTTCTGTAATTGTTGCTCAGATTCTTTATTATTCTTTAAGTTGGTTATTTCTTCTTTCAGTTGTTGATTTTCCTCAACCAAGAACTTCATCTTCGTATCGTTTATTAATGTAGCTTGCATTAATTCATTTTGTTTTTGTTGTTGTTCTTCTAGTGATAGTATTTTCATTTGACAATCACCAATCTCTGCCTCTCTCTCCTTGATGGTGTTTTTGAATTTGAGTATTTCCTTTGTTAATTGTTTGACAGATTTAGTTCTGTTCATTCCTTTTTCTGACGTCGACTTTTCATCGTGTTGTGATTCTGACATAGCCACTTCTACAGTATCTTCGTGTATTGGCTTAGCAACTTCAACAGTTTCTTTAATTATTTCAATACGTTCTCGTTTCAGTTCATCGATTTGTCGGTTGAGTTCTTGATTCAGTTCTTGAAGTTCAAGTTTTTCTCTATTAAATTGTTCAATATTATTTTGGAGTACATTGCATTGACCTCTCATTTCTGTTATTGATCCATGTAGTGATTCATTTTCGTTAGTAATTATGTTCATTTTCTCCATCACCTCTTCTCTTTCTTGGGTAAATAACTCTATTTTCCTTTGAAGTTCTTCACTTTGTTCAACCAAGTTTTGTATGGTGTTTTCGTTTTGATTGATATTTTCTGTATCATGATCAACTATGTTTTCACCACTCATTCCCTTGTTGTATTCTTCAAGTTCAAGTTTCTCTTGAGTTGTTAGAGATTCAACAATCTCTATTGATTCAGCTGAGCTAACTTTTTCAGCACTTAGTTTTTCAAGTTTGTCAGTTAGATCCATATTTTCTTGAATGTACGATTCCAACTTATGATTCAAATCTTCTTTTTCTTCTTGTAAATCCTTAATTGCATTGTTTAATTGGTCTTTATCTTGTTTTAAGTTTTGTATTTGCTGTTCCAATTGATTCTTTGAAGCTGTTAGTTCATCAATTTGCTCTTCTAGCTGAACTGACTTGATCTCCGTAGATACTTGCTCACTCTGTAGATAGCAGATATCTGCCAACTTGTCTTCCATTTCCATGTTTTTCTCTTGTAAAATATGTAACTCTGAAACATTTCATAATATATTAATATACTGATTTCAGGATGACCTAGACAGAATTACATAAGTTTAAACGTCTGATTTAACAGCTGTTTAGACTTGGTGAACTCCAGCGTTATATGATTAGTTATATTCAAATGCTTACCTTGAACCAAGTCAAACTTCTGGGTTTCAAGAACGCTTATAGCTTTTAATCTAGTTTCTGCCAAGTTTTCCATGTCCACAAGTTTCTTGTACACATCTGATTCCGTCACTGAAACAAGAAAATAAAATAATAAATGTATGCTTTCAGTTTATAATTCAGGTACAAATTTATAGTGTTATAATTTATTATTCTACTTACATCTGCCACTGTCGTAATCTACGAGATGTAATTGAAGATTACCTTTCTCTTCTTCTAATTCAGCCACTTTCTGAGAAAGTTGATGTATTTCTTCATTTAATTTCACTATTTCAGCATTCGAATCTGATATTTTAGTGAAATTGTCTATTGTCTTCTGCATTTGCTTCAATTTTAGTTTATGGCTTGATTTAACTTTAACCATATTCTTATTAGCTGCATCAATATCGTTGTTGAGTAACACAATCTGATCTTGGGCTTCTTTTAATTTTTCTTCAAGTTGTTGAATATCTGCAGATTCAAGTTCATGAGATGATTGTGTAGTGGCTACATGTTTAACTTCTACCTCAACTTCCTTAGGTTGCTTTATAACATCTGTGCTTATAGCAATATCCACCATTTCTGGTTCAGTCACAGCAGCTTTTTGACTTAATTCATCTTTGAGGTCAATTATCAATGAATCTTTTTGTGATATTATGTACTCCTTCTCCAATATTTCTTTGTTTAAAGATTGAACAAGCATTTCTAATCTTGCAAGCTCTCCTTTAGCCTGCTTTTTATCTGACTCTTGAGGCAATGATTCTGATGATATTTTACTCCAAGGCGACTTTTGTTTAGAAGCAGTGTTCCTTCCACCTTTTCTAATTGGCAGAGGACTACCCTTTTTTGATGGAGAGCTAGTAGATGCAGTTTTTGATTCAGAGTTCATGGAAAGTTTATTTTCAAGTTCTTTATTAGTTTGTCTCATTTGGAGGTTCAGTTGTTCCAATAGTTCAATCTTCTTAGTGAGTTCTACCATATCAGATATTTCTTTAGTGCCTTTTTCTTCTTCATAATCATCTTTTTCTTTCTCAGATGGCTTCTCTTCTAGTTGTTTGGACAAACCTTCAATTTGAGATTCCAGATGTGAAATCTCTTTACTCTTAGCATCTAATTCTTCAAGTAGTTTAGAATGTTCTACACTTATTTCAAACCTGGAAGTTTCGAGTATAGAATTTGCTTCTTCTAAGCTTTGGATTTTAACTTCTTTTAATTTTATTTCTGTGATCATTGTCTCCCTTTCTTCTTTCCATTCATTTTCCATGGTAATAAAGTTTTCTTGCATTTTTGTCATTTGTTGTCGAGTATCTTCCAGTAGAGCTAGAGTGTCTTTCTCTGAAATTAAAAAAGGTGTTTTGGTAAAGGAAAGAAAAATGTACAGCTTTATATTTCTTATCATAATTATTACCCTTTTTACTAAGGCTATCAGACATAATAGTAGTGGCCTTATTCTTAGCTTCTATTATCTGGTCCTTTTCATTAATTTTTTCTTGCAATTCCAATATAGTTGTTTCCATAGCTTTCATTTTAACTTGCATAACACTCAATGTGTTTTCTTTTTCTTTTATAGCATTAACTAGGTGTTCATTATCTGCACTCTGTAATATATACAAAAATTTAAATGACATAATTTTAGACTAGATTATAGAGAATCATACTTAGATTGTCATTCATTTTGTATCGACAAAATCGAAATCGTAAGTTTGGAACTAAATTCTTTAACAGCATCTCGCCCGGAACTAGGACTATCTCTTTCAACAAGGGCTCAAAAGGTTTTATAAGAGTATTACGTATAAAAAAATGGTTACTTTTTTTATTTCCAACTTAGAATCAGTTGAGGACTCTCGGCGGATAAGTGTTGAAGATTTAGCAATGGGTGACCTTTTGGTGATTTCTTTGTACTGTTTTATTCTTTCCATCAATATCTCTTTTTGTTTTAATGTGTTGGCTAAGCTCTCACTTATTCCAGGTACTGAAAACAGACAATATAAAATTTTGAATCATAAGTTTTCAAAACAAACACACATTATTGGAGGAGATGCACTGATAACATGGATATGATAGCATAGATGAGTCCATGAAACTGAGTTGTTGCTGTCAATACAGACAGACACCATTCCAGTATGTTATGCAAGATTTCTTCCCAAGAGTTAGCTTGTATAGTAATACCCCGCTTTACGGGAAGGATACATTCCCAAAAAATCACGTTAACTGAAATTCGCGTATATCAAGGTATATAGATTCATAAAGATTAAACATAGTCAAAATTTAATACAAGATAATTAAGCGTTAAGTTATGTTTGTATCTCTAATAAATGTTAAAACACGACTCCCAGCCGACACAACAACGATGAAACACAACGGAACAAAAGAAACGAACGAGGGAATCCCCATAGAACAAAGTCGTAGGACAAGGAATCCCCAATTCTTCAATTTTTTTTTTTTTTTTTTTTTTTTTTTTATGATAGTAAGTAACAAGACGAGCAAATCAGGTGCCTGATGGTAAGCATCATGATTGCCCATATCAGACACAGTGCCACCCAGTGTTTTAAAATTTAAAATTCTGCGCGGCACTGCACTGCACCTGTCACCCTGAGATAGGAGTTGTTGAATCTCATAATGCCCAGTAATTTCGCTGGTAACATTGCCCTTCATACCGGAACACAGTAATGTTTGCACATTACTGCTTGGCGGATGAATAACTGGCAAAGGTGTGGTACTTCCCCAGGCGGCCCCCTGCAAAAGAGACCTACCACTACAAAAATCAGAGATCAGAATGTTCAGAGGAAGCGAGGATTCCCACGACCAAAGAGAAGTTAATGACTGCATTATGTTTATACGAGTTTATACTCGTACATATTCTTTCACGTAATGCGAGGCATTTGAATGCAAAATTTGAAATTCGCGTCATAGTGAAACCGCGCATTACGAGGTCACTTAAAGCGGGGTATTACTATAATGTTGTCAAACAATAACTTAAAAACTTTTGATCCAATCCTCATCAAAGTAGGTAAAAGTAGTTAGAAGTTAGTATTAATAGAAAATTGAAGTTTAAATATGAAGAAACTAAACTAAGGAATATATATTCAGCTTATGTTCATGTTCATATCCTGCTAATATTATAAATGCGAAAGTTTGTGAGGATGAATGGATAGATGGATGATTATTTTTTTAAATTTTATTTGTACAATAATCATCTCGCTGTTTCCTATAAGATATGTAGGGAGCAGTCATTAGGTCATGTCAGAGGCCTTACAGGAATCTTGGCGACCTGAAACTCTGACAATATGGGTTTGTCCACATAACTCATATGAATTGACTCGAGCAGTGTAATTGGCGTAACCCGTTCTGTTAGAGTATAAATTCAAATTATTATTATTATCTCCAAATAAGACCGTTTGGACCATTTTTTAACAAAATTATTTGCATTATTTATGGAATGTGTTATGACAGAGTATTCTATTTAAAGCAAAGTAAAATAGTGTTTACTGTTAAGAGCATCCTGGACAGATAGAGTAGTAGATGTGTCTATAGCCACGGAGTAACCTGTCCTCTCGCTCATGGTGGACGCCACTTCTGATGCTGCATCTGTCTCATCATCTTCTGTAATTATGAAACGTTCATCATCATCACCTCAGCCGTTGGTAATCCACTACTGAACATGGGCCTTTACATTTGACTACCTATACGTTAGGTAACTTAGTACGTACCAAATGGTTTTCCCAACAGCTCTGCAGTGGCTTTTCTGTGCTCTTTGATACGTTTCGATACAAGAGCTGCATTTTCCAAGCACTTCTGAGCTCGTTCGAATTTAATTTGCCTTTCAGAAGATGACGATACTCGAGGTGTCTAAAGGAAGAAAATATGAATTATGTATCTGTAGTAGCATTTTTGCCATTTGGAATCTTGTAAGAGTTCTTCTTACATGCGATATTGGTATGTAAATAATCAATAGGCATACGACATAGTCTCTACGGCCTTGTCACGCAACGCAATACTTTACGACATAGGAACTACGTGACTCATTTCATCAAGAAAATTTGCTTGAACACCACTTACCTTTCCAGTTTTTACACTTCCAGCTACACTAGACACTTCAGCAGATGATGCTGCTATATTGGCAGCGTGAGGTTCCGTCTGGTCCTTTTCAGAACCAATATCGATGTTTTTGTTGTCCGACATAATTCACTAAACCTTCTCAACATAAGGACACGATATGAACACTATGCTTCGACAAGATACACAAATAGTTAAATTAGTATCTAGGTATTACAGAATTAGTTAATTTTAGTAATAAAAGATAAACAAAATATTTTGCCACCACCACTTGAAACTTGCCAAATGCCACCTAATTTTTTTTTCCACGTCAGCGTCAGCTGTTAATTTGACATTGATTGATTTTGTTTGGCATTCAATTTTTTTAAATAAAGCGTCGCACACCGTTTAAATGAACTAAGTCAACATTCCTTTTTATTTCCTCCTTATGGCCCATACGTTTGATGTATTTGCCAGTGTTAACTTATAATAAATAAAAAATACAGCTGTTTCATCAGAGATCATTAGTTGAAATACTTAATATAATTATGAAGTTAATAAGGTTTTAAACTAGACTAGATTGGTGCGACTTCGTTAGCTTGGGCATGTGCATCGAATGGAGTCTTCTCGTTTGTCAAAACAAACTCTCCTCGGACAAATTGCGAATGCGAAACATCTTGTTGGCTGTTGGGCGCCCAACGCTGCATTTTAAGGTTACAGTTTAGTAGTGTTTAGCACTGTGCTAAACGCGATAATATTATGTTTGCGTTTAACATCGATCCTAACACTTGGGAAGGAGCGTCAGATGATAGTGATGGTTGTGGAAAGTATCTTTCTGATGGAGATATATATTCTGATGGATTACACTGTACACGATAACGTTGAATTTCTTCACTAAAGACTCACAATCTCGGAACATACTTCACGCAAAAGTGTCTATCATTGACCATTACGCACTATGTCTACTGTACTATCTACTGTATTTATAACATTTGAATTTAAACTCTATTGAATTGTTTTAAAGCCTAATTTTACTCTCTTTACTTGAAATTGATTGATTTTACTTGAAAGATTTTACTCTCTATGAAGTTTAATGTTTAATTTGACACTGATCGATGCGAGCTATCATAGAAGCATTGGAGTAGTCTTACTTACACAAAAATTAAAAGTGTGATTTAGAAATATATATTTTTTTAAATAAATAATTCATACTAATACATTTTTATATTATTTATGTTTGTTATGATTATGTTAAATGTGGCGATCTGCTGCGATCATCAATAGTACTAGATTTTGCATTGTTGCAACATGAAAAGTTTTAAAAATATCCTAATCATCAAACAACCAATATTACCGCAAATATCGCAATGCTATCGGTCATAATAGCTGATTACACTTTTCACTATTGACTTGCAGTACTTTTCCTCCAGCTTCATGCGCGCAGAGTTATCGTACAGAATCGTTCTCCGAATATACATTTACCGCGCAAAACACAAAATGCCTTTTTACATTACCGTCAATGTCACACTTTACTGTCACTGACAAAACTGACAATGACAAATAAAAATCCAAAATTAAACAAGTCAGGAATCAGAAATCTGAAATATAAATCAGTCTCAATTTCCAATTAAATATTTTATGCTTCATACCAAATTATTCAATGGCATCGTCTCGTCTTCAGGTATTCAAGACACATCTGCTGAAACTATTGCATTTATTGCATCATTACCAAGTGTTTCAGTGTCATGACACGACCTTACGTATGTTTCAGGTTACTGCGCGTCAATTGTCGAAAACATTTAAAAAGAGGGGTAGATTCGAGATAGGAATAGCCTCGGAGTTGCCCGCGGCTTATAAGAAGTTTTGGCGTGAATGGAAGGTGCTGAAGCCAGCTGCCGTTCACTTCGTCCCGCAGGAGGGGAAGTGGAGTCGAGATGAGCTGACTGGTGAAACCCTTCCTATTCAGAACATACCGTTACCTCTAAAGTATCCTCGTGAGATAAGCGAAGGGATATGGGGAGGAGAAGCTGTTATTAAAGGTAAACTTTAAATTAAAATTTTACTGTTCATAATCTATCTTATGTAATTTGTTTTATCAGTTTGTTTTCATTTTCCATAGTAAATAAACTATCAATATTAATCAAATATTATATCCTTACTAACAGACAACACACTGCTCAACTGCTTGACCAAGACTACATGCGGTTGGAGATTATGTTAATTTTATTCCCATGTTTTACTAAAAAGCCAATCATAAAGCTATGTTGATATCAAAAGGGTTAGGCAGACATGTCCCCAGGAACCCCACTTCACCAGTAAAACATAATATGTTGTAAACATAATAACATGAAATCTCAAAAGTACCATTTGATGTTTCATACTTTCAAAGACTTTGCCTAACTCACACAATTTCAATAACCTTCCTCATACAACATTGAATTTTATCACAAAAAATGTACAATTCTTAATCACTAAATTTAAATTCTGTATAAAAAGCAAAATAATAACTGTCTAATGGTATATCTTAGATTTGACGGATCGTAATTAGTATCACTGGGATTGCCCTGTCTTCTCTATCAAGGGCATAATTTTGTATTTTCAAAATGCCAACAGGTTTCCAAAAAAGGAATCCGACGAAGCGACGAGTACCACATTTTTGGGTGCCTGTCTTGAAGAGGACAGTTGTCAGGTCTGAAGTCCTAAACACCCATCTATCAGTCACTGTCACAGATAGAACTATTAAGCTAATCAATGACCATTATGGATTTGACCACTACTTGCTCAAGACCCCAGCGTGTGACCTAGTCTCTATGCTAGCTCTGAAATTAAAAAAACAAATATTGACTGAACTAATGAATGGTTGTCCGAGATATGCTTATGATCAGGAAAAACAACAACAAATCTATGAAGAATATAAGACCTACTTATCTTCTGTAAGTATCATTGATTAACCCTTGGCCTGCCTCATTGATGAAAACAACATGGTGTATATCTGATGGACCCATTAACACAATTACTGCTGTGGTTTTTTTTTAATGTTCTATTAACTGTTAAAAACACACAGTTGTATTGTAAGTAGGGGTATTTTGCCAGTCACAAAACTAGCAAAAACATATGTGATTTCAGTACTTAGTTGATGTTAACAATATGAAGTTTTACCATACAATAAAAAAGGTTTTAAATCTTGTGAAATGTGGAAAATTCTGTAACAGTCGGAATTCTGTACAGATGGGTCTGACAGACTCACCAGGCATGCTATGGGTAAACTGGTGGTAAATGGAGAAGATCTGGAATGTCATTGTAAAAAAAAACAATATCTCGATGGTTAACACAAATTCTCCGTATTAACATTATGAATTGATAAGTTTATTTTTTATTTGCTTAGTATACCCCTGAAGAGATAGAATGGTACGGTTTGACATGGTACGAAGCATTGTGCAAGATTGCCAAGCAAAAAGAGGCAGCCAATAGACCTGTACCTTTAAAGAATATCTACAGGAAGAAACTTGTTGAGAAACTCAAGGAGGCTGGAATTGAAGGAGGCCAGAGTTCACCAGATGAGATCTCGTAAGTTATTATTTACTTTGCAAAAGCGGTGGCATGTTCACAATGCTCACATAAAATCACGCCTTATTCTCGAAGGGGTAGGCAAAGGTGTACCCGGGATCTAGTCCCATAACCCATAGTATAATGGATAAGGTGTTTTTTAATGATAGTGAGTGACAAGTCGAGCAAATAAAAAATAAAACAAGGTGCCTGATGTTAAGCATCATGATTGCCCATATCAGCCACAGTTCCCTGTGTTTTAAAATTCAAAATTCTGCACGGCACTGCACTGCGCCTGAGATATTTGTTGAAACTCGTCATGCTCAGTAATTTCGCTGGTAACATTACAGCTTGGCTTGGCGGATGAATAATTGGACAGGTTTGGTACTTCCCCAGGAGTTCCCCTGCCAAAATAGGCCTACCACTATGAGTGGTAGGTACACCCTCATTTCGCCAGCTATATCTTTTAATCCTATGTAGGGGGCGAGGTTATTGCCATCTACCCAGTACAGTTCCAGGCTGTCATCGATATAATTTCTAATAAGGTAAAATCCAAAAACACTGCTTGAACTGGGGATCTAATCCAGGACCACATGATCGGCAGTAAAGGACCACAATGTCACCGAGGCAGTCAAAATGCCTTAAATCAAGCAAATATGCTCAAGATGAGCATAATCTTCCACTTATTTGGATAAAAAACGATGTATCTATTACCTACATCATCAGTTATAAAAATCAACGTTGACTGTATAATTGATACAAATTATTTGTTATGTTTCAGATCAACTACATCTTGGTTGTCTAAAATGAATCCATTTGGCAAAAAAGACGAAGCATAGAAAATGTAGAGTAACCAATTCAACTGTGTTATTAAAATTGTTGTGTTTTAGATGAAAATGTAATTAATTAATACTTGAAGTAGATGTTTTATGCATAAGAGATTCTATTGTTTGATTGTCAGCCATGATACATTCACAGGTATTTATTTATCATATTATGTGAACACGAATATTTTTGAATATAACTGGAGATAAATGAACGATTGGCGCCTTTAATTAATCGATAATAATGCTTCTGTTAGACGTGCATAGTGGGCAGGGAATTTAGTAACTACTGGTGTCTTTAGGTTGTGTGGCAATTATAGCCCAGCAAATCTAAGAAGTACCGTTTGACGATTCATCTTTTCAAGCTTTAAGGGAGAAGGAATAACTGCCTAGGCGTAACTCACACAATATCAATAACCTTCGCCATAAAACCATGTTTACAATTATTATGGCATGTTAAATTGTAGATCCCGGCTGTTTCCTATAAGATGATGTAGGGGGCCGTCGTTAGGTCATGTCGGAGGCTTTGTAGGAATCTTGGCTACCTGAAACACGACAATATGGGTTGTGTCCACAAAACCCACATGAATTGACTCAAGCAGTGTAATTAGGTTAAGCCATTCTGTTTAGAGTATAAATTCAAATTATAATTATTTATGACTTATCACAAGATCTACAATTACTTACATCTTGTTAAATATAATAGAATTTTATAATTGAATATTAGCTGTTTGTATATTTTGTAACAGTGATTTAGTATTGCACAACTAGTTTTAAAACATTTTGATCCTACTTGTCTAACTACATTAAATTATAAGAAAAAAAATTCACTGATGTCTACTTTTAACTTTTATTTAAACAAGGTAATTTTAATAAAACAATCTTCAAAAACACAATTATGTGGCAAATTCTATAGCACTAATATCAAAAACAATACTTGGCTATCAAACACTTTGATACGATTTGTGCTAAGATATTATATAGGTAGAAATCATACGATTTTAAAGTAAATATAGAAATCATAATTTGATTATTTTGTCAATGAAAATTGATAAGAACCATTATAATAATATGTTTTTAAGCATTAACAAAATTATCACTAAAAGATCAATTCAACTAGGTAGTTACATAATAATATATGAAAGCTTTTTCTTAAGGCTATACAATACATCATACGAGTACCATATTGCGTTAAATTTTGAGTTTTTCTGCAGTGACCTTCTTCATGGTCACAAGTCAATTAATATACAATTAAATTGGCAACAGAATATACAACATTGTTTGCTGATTACTATTAATATTCTCTAGGAACTAGTAACGTAGGCCAAAGCTATATTGCGATCGTGTACCCGCGAAAAGTCACGTAGCTCATTTAGCTCGTGGACGTTAGCGCATTCAATAAGTTTGTATGACGCGATGTGACATCAACAGACTTTAACGTGCAAATGGTAAAACTAACATCAGAAGTGGGATACGGGGAAACCCCATCAGATGTTAAGGTGGTGGGCCGACATAATTTCCCATACAAACTTTAGAGGAACCAATGACGATGATAGCAGATATAATTTCTTCATTAGTGTTTTATTTTAAGTTACCACTAAATATCAGTGGCATTTATACAGTTATATCTACTACAAAAGATACGTTTTAAAATGGCAAATATTTATTTCAAATTCTTAAGAAAACACTAAATACATATTTGAAGTTTTGAAACGTATTTTTTGTAGTATACCTAGATAAACGTCACTTTATAATTAGTTGTTACTAATAAAACATTCATGAAGAAATTATATCACCCTATCATCATCATTGGTTCCTCAAAATTTGTATGTTTTTCATCTCTTTCTTTAACATGGTCGCCCCAAAGAAAGAAAGGGATAAAACATACAACACATTTCTTTGTTGTTGCAATGCAATCTCCAGTGTTGTAGTATAAGCTTCTTGCCCGATGAAGTTCTAGCTAGTGTTAAACATATAGTTCTAGGGATAAAAAAAGATAATTTTGCTGAATATTTAACCAGATCCGTAGCGTCTGTCGGCTGCGAGTTATTATTCCACCTTAACAGGAAAGCTGACCTCTGAGCTCTTAGAAGTTTGACGCAAACTTATGGAAAATTTACCAAATCGATGTTTTCGATTACCGTTTCCTCCGAACAGGGCCGTCTTAAGTCTATTCTGCGCCGGGGTGCGGGACTCAGCCTGCGCCCTCGTTTTGTTTACACTGCAGCGTGGCACGCGACCGACGACACACTGCAGTATGAAAGGGGTCCTAGTCTACCAAGAAAACACAATACACGTAAATTTTTTTTCCTCTTTCAAAGGAATGAATTTACACTTTATTGACTTTGAGATCATTTTGCTTCAAGTGCGGGCGACCGGGCGGCAATGTCAAAGGGCGCAATTACTCGCCCATGACAGACGCACAGGTGCCGCGCCGCGCGCCCATTTCAAATGAACTTACACTCAATTGATCATTTTGCTTCAAGTGCGGGCGACCGGGCGGCAACGTGTCAAACGTACATACATACATACACTCTCTTTGGATTAGAGATTTTGCTGCGCGCGTGTTGTATTAAATAAAATTGTTATTTGTGTAGTGTAGTAATGCGGTATGACAAGCGCCGAAAGCGTAATAAAAGTAAAAAAAAAATATTATTGTTGATGAGTATTTTTTTTTGCTTGCGCATACATATTTGTCGTAAGTAACAAGTCTATAAAACTGTGCAATAGCGTTAAGTTCAATGAAATATCCAAAAATTCAGCGCTCGACAGGCGCCCCCGGGCGCTCCGCGCCCGGTTGCACCGCACCCCTTGCACCCCCTGGTAAAGACGGCCCTGCCTCCGAATATAGTTGTATAACCTATTCGATATATTTATATTCTGATATTTTGAAGATGAAGTAAACTATGTCCCTATAATTTTATTTTTGTTTATAAATTCTTAATTTTTTTGTAGTGAATGTCTAATCAAACTCATCTCAAGTCTTAATCTAACGCGAGTAAAACTGACATTTTTACAAGTTCACATACCGACAATTAATATAAGGAACTGAAATGACAGGGACATAGTCTACTAGGTTCTTAATATTCGAAGGAAACAGGGGAATACAAAACATCAATTTGGTAAAATTTTCATGGGATTTCTCGTAGATAGGATTCGCTCTTAAATCTCTACGTGATAGTGCACTCGATGTTATCAGTGGCTCCGTTATCAGCCAACATGGCGGCCACAGCTCTGGCTAGATACGTCATAGTTCCGTAGCTGCCGCTCGGTGCAGAATCGTACAGATGTTGACAAACTGCAGCGGCCCCCCCACACACGAGAGCTTCGCCTACTCGCTCAGATTTACCGCAACATAGGGTCGCGTCACCGTTGCATCGGATCTGTAATTAATTAATTTAATTCATTTATGCTATTTGTGGGGTGCTTATCCCCACACTTATGTATGGTAGTGAATGTTGGGTCTGGTAGAAGAAGCATAAGAGTAAGATTAATGCTTTTTTATGATAGTGAGTGACAAGACGATCAAATCAGATGCCTGATGGTAAGCATCATGATTGCCCATATCAGACACAGTGCCACCCAGTGTTTTAAAATTCCAAATTGTGCGCGGCACTGCACTGTGCCTCTCACCCTGAGATATTAGTAACAGTTGTTCAATCTCGTCATGCCCAGTAATTTCGCTGGTAATATTGCCCTTCAGACCGGAACACAGTAATGTTTGCACATGGCGGATGAATAACTGGCAAAGGTGTGGTACTTCCCCAGGCGGCCCCTTGCAATGGGCCCCTGGAAATGAAAAGTATTACTTTGAGTGACCTTGATGGACAAAGTTAGGAATTGTGTGATAAGGGAACGCTACGGCGTGTTAGAAGATGTAGTGACAAAGATAAAGAAAGGATTGCTTAGCTTAGATGGTTCGGACATGCGGAGAGGATGGACGAAAGGAGATTGACAAAGGAGATTTATAAGACCAGTGTAGTGTGAATGGTCAAGTCGGTAGGGATCAAAGTAGGGGAACAAGTTGATGTTATCTTAAGGAAAGGCCAGGTCAAAAGTACCAACAATCGACGAGCATGTATAAAGAATGTGATGAATGTGGAAGAAGTGAAAGTTGTACGTCAGGATTGTAGCAAGCGGAAAGAAATAGTCTCTGTCTATCCTACGAGAACAAGACGTGACTGTATGTATGTGTAAATTAATTTATTAAGTCAATTGTTACAGACCATATTTTTGTTAGTATATTTTTTCTTATATCTTGTGTTAGTACATAATATAACATACAATCACGCCTTTTTCCCGAAGCGGCAGAGGTGTACCCAAGACTTAGTCCTATAGTAGGTACACCAGAGGTAATTCCACGCGGACGAAGTCGAGGGTGGTAAATAAAGGTACACGCACATATATATTTTTACCAGCGAAATTACTGGGCATGATGAGATTCAACAACTCATATCTCAGGGTGACGGGCGCAGTGCAGTGCCGCGCAGAATTTTGAATTTAAAACACTGGGTGGCACTGTGTCTGATATGGGCAATCATGATGATTACCATCAGTCACCTGATTTGCTCGTCTTGTTACTCACATTCATAAAAAAAAAAACCGAGCAGAACGAAACTAGAATTTTTTATAAATCATATGTTCTTAGGTACTTACTTGATCTTCCAAGAAAATCTGATTAGCTCTATGAACCAACTGCTCCACATGTATAGTGCCCCCCAAATGTGCTACAGCTTTATATTCAACGACAAGAGTCAAGACCATCAGAGCTTCCACGACCAACTGACGGTATTCTGGTTGGGGAATAGAATTCAATACTGTTTCAACGGCGAGTGCGAATTTCAACTCTCCGGAGGTCATCTCTTGGGTCAAATTCGGCTGCAGCAGTTTGCCTTGGATGACAAGACCTTGACACTGAAAGGAGAAAAGGAATGTTTTAAAAATTTAATGGCTTCACGCGTATTACAATTAATCACCGACCGAAGGACCGAAGGAGGTAGTATGTCTGGTATCCTAAACGAATGAACCGTTTTGGATGCCTCTTTTTTTGTTTAAAAGCGGACGTGATCGAGTGTTCTCAAGCCTTGGTCTCGCGATACCAACGCTGATTGGGTCGGGGGGCGGCTTTTCTCTGTCATACCGCACATGGCGTTTATCCATTGTAGTGGTAGGTCTATTTTGCAGAGGACCGCCTGGGGAAGTACCACACCTTTGCCAGTTATTCATCCGCCAAGCAGTAATGTGCTAATATTACTGTGTTCCGGTCTGAAGGGCAATGTTACCAGCGAAATTACTAGGAATGATGAGTATCAACAACTAATAACTCAGGGTGACAGGCGCAGTGCAGTGTCGCGCAGAATTTTTTAATACACTGGGTGGCACTGTGTCTGATATGGGCAATCATGATGCTTACCATCAGGCACCAAATTTGCTCATCTTGTCACTATCATAAAAAAAAAAACCAGTTACTAAAAAAATAAGTTTTAAAACTGCAAATTGATATTTAAAGTGTTTCCTTAGGAATTCTATAGGTCTGATAATATAGATAAATGCCACATTATTACTGGTTAGTAAAAAATAAAACACTAATACAGAAATTATATCTCTTCTATCGTCGTCATTGGTTCCTCAAAGTTTGTATGGGAAATGATGTCGGCCTAACCACCCTAATGCTGTATGAGTGAGTATGATACCTTTTCCAAAACGCCCCAAACTCTAGGATAGAAGTCTCGCGGCACTCTGTTGAGGGCGCCGTCCAGTCTACGTCGACGTAACCACTGCCCTTGTCTGTCGGGCTCCGATATAGGGGCTGCAATACAATAGTACATTATGAGACAAGTGTACTAGACATTTTTAATAAGTAATGTTAATTAAAAACCACGCAATGAACATTTTTGCATACATTCATAGCCAATGAAAATGGCGGGCTGATTTTTTTTTTACGTGCCACGCTCATACCGCGCAAATGCACTGGCAAATACGTATTAAAATGTAATAAAACAAAATAATGTTATCAACACGTAATTTAAGTTAATCTGTTGTGAATTGTATAATTAGATGAAATTATGATAAACATTATTGTTAATGAGTTAATATATTCATAATTCATTCAAACAAATATTAGTGTATTTTAACATATAGCTTGATCAATGAAGCCAATCAAATAAAACCAATATAATGTAAGGTCGACGTGGCCCAAAACCAACAGCTCCTTTATGGTACTTATCATCTGGACCAGCTCTAATGTCGTTAGGTTAGTTATATACATCGTGACATTTGTTTCAAACGAAGAGTACAATGATCAATGATGAATGACAATATATATTAACTCTTTGGGCGATTACAGAAAACGTAAAGTAAAAAGTACTAGAGCTTTAATATGTAAATTAAAAAGCACTAGTGCGTAATATGCAGTATAATGAACCTAAATACGTTGAGATAACACTCACGTTACAAGTAAGGGTGTTGAAAACACATATTATGTTACAAATATTTTCGGCGGCAAATATAAGGATTTGCGACTATTAGCTAATCTTATTTAATCAAGATATTATGTGAGGATTAAGATAATGTATGTCATTTTAAGATATCGTAACTTACCGTCATCCGTAGTGGATTGCAAGGACTGTCCCTCCAAAACAATCTGCGACTTCTTGCCGTAACGATTAGACTTGTTGCTGACTATGGAGAAGTTACCGCGTCCTACTGTTAACAAACATGCTATGTTTTATATTTTTATAGACTTAAGTGGTCTATTGCTTGAAATACAATATGGATATTATGGGAAGTAAAATTTCCCCCACGAACGGGACTTGAACCCGCACCTTCCGCAACATTCTGCGTGGCGTGGCACCTTATCAATTGAGCTACCTTAAACATGTTAAGTATAACTAATTTTAGTAATAATATGTATGATTGTTGCAATCAAATAAAACAAATAAAATACTTATTTACAAAATATTATGTTCTTAGTAAACTACACACGTGCTATACAATTATTGTAACAATAACTTAACAACACTCCTAAGTGAGTTGATTTGTATAAGTGTTAAAAACAAAGGAAAACAATATTCATTACAATATAAAAAATATATGTAGTTATTACAAAAAAAATATAACAAAATGCTAAGTTGACAGACATTGTTTTTAAGTACACGCTAGGACAGGGTATATTATAAGACATGAACATCATTAAGGATACAGTTATTAAACATTTTAACATATTATTATGTATTATGGACACAGGAACACACCAATAGCTTGTCAGGATTCTTTAACTACACATTATACGAGGTTACTAATTAGTTGACATCATATTAAAGGAACCGGGCTTGGAATCCAAGACAGCCCAGCTTGGCCCAGAAAACCTTACACTGTCTGTCCTATATTGCCGGGTAGAGAATGTTATTCACAATAATATTCCCAAATATTTAGCCCTCTTATTATCGCCGATTAATTTAGAATATGATTTGAATAAAGTGAGGTTAAGTACTAAGTATTTTTTAATGGCAACGCGCGATTCAATTTTAGTAGAACATTTGCTTTATTTATTATAATTAAAGGCAATGCAAAAAAATATTATTTATGCACATTTGAAAATTTTATAAACCTAAATTTAGCTTGATCAATGACAGTTGAACAAAAATCTATTTTATTGGTCATATATATTCAATTGATAAATTTATAACTCTCTGAGAACTTAATTTTAATACCACAAAGCGAAGGCTTTGTCAAATACATATAGCTTGAGCAATGAAAACCAATCAAATAAAACCAATATAAAGTAAGGTCGACGTGGCCCTACAACCAACAACTCTTTTATGGTACTCATCATCTGGACCAACTTTAATGTCGTTAGGTTAGTTATATACATCGTGACATTTGTTTCAAATGAAGAGTACAATGATCAATTAAAAGAACGTTACTTGAAAACTAAAATTGAAAACCAGTAACCCTGTATATTATAATTAATCATTTATGATTAAAGGACATACACATTAAACATGTATTCAAAGGAAATATAAGGTGAGGATAACTCGCCTTTATTTTTTTGTATTTTTTCTTGTATACTGTATATTTTTCCTTTACCGAATACAGAATTCGCTGGAAAGAAACATTACGATATCATTTGTGGGAAAATTGTGAGAAATCCAGGAAAATAGACTCATATATTTAACTTAAAGGTGCCATTTGGCGGTCGACTGTAGGCCGCAATTTGTTTATTTTGTATGTATGGTATTTTCTACGACAATGAGATATGTAGAAACATGAACGTAGAAAAAATGGCGGACGAAGTCATAAAAACAAAAATTTAATAAAAATTTCATCGTAGCAGCTCACAACCAGGGTCGCACACATGGCCTGCCCCGGTAGCACAGTGACCAGGGAAAACGAAGTCCCAGGGGGTTAGAACGTGACAGAAGATACGCAATGTTCGAGCGCGAGAGAGAAAAATAACGGGGAAAACATGTATTCCTCGCCGTGTGCTAGGCGGGCTGGTTTTCTTTACATGAACTAGTATTGTTTCTATTGTATGAATGTGTGCGTGCCGCCATGTTTGTATTAGCGAGCTGGCTTACTATGTTGCTTCACTTTTTGTTTTATAATAATCCGTCCGACTTTATACGGAATTACTTTCAATAAAACATAAAATATAGCAACCAGTCGATATTTGCAAACAGCCGCAGAATGGCACCTTTATTGAATTATATGAAATCGAATTGAATCTAACAAACATATTTCCAAATGTAACCAGTAAAGGATGTTACTTTCTTTCACTAAAGCATTGTGGAAAAGCTAAAACGCTGGATTTTAAGAAAAATAAAATCTTCCGTAACACGTAGAGAAAACACAGAGGTTTTGCACTAGCTTTGCTGCCGTCACAATTAAAATGTGATGGATTTATATACGTAATAATACTAACTAAAAATCTAACTGCGATGTATACAAACAGGCTCTGCGAACTTCAGCACATGTAAACTCGTGAATAAAACTGTTATTATTATGATTGACTGAACTGAATATTACGTTTACAATATAAATTTGTTTGTATTTGTTTATCTGGCAATAAAAGTTTTCTTCACGAGTGTACATACGCTTAAGTTCGAGCCTATGTTCAGACTCGCCGTATTATAGTTTCTTGATAAGGAATTATATATATACGAATATTGGCAACTATGCCCAAAATCCTAACTCAAACTAGAAAACTAGTTGTACTAAAAAGCTTTGAATACGTACAAAAATGTACTAAAAAAACTATATTGAAATTACATACATACATTCACGCCTTGTTGCCGTTGGGGTAGGCAGAGACTATTTCTTTCCACTTGCTACGATCCTGACATACAACTTTCGCTTCTTCCACTTTCATAACATTCTTCATGCATGCTCGTCGGTTGTTGGTACTTTTGACCTGGCGTTTCCTTAAGATAACATATATCGAATATATATAATACTAGCGACCCGCCCCGGCTTCGCACGGGCAGCAGAAGTAGGTATAGTGAACGTTTAACAGGAGTAAATTCGTGATACATTGTATTTTAATAGATATAACCCTAATTTTCGATTATTGTGACTAAACCAAAATAGATGGATGAAATATCCGTGGACTATTTTATAGATATTAGTAAGTACTACAAACCCCTAGTACATTATTTTATTCTACCATCAATAGATTTCACAGCGCACGCAAATTAATGAATATATGTGACACCTTCACAATATTGCAGTTTTCTTACGGATCCCTAATATTTTTCAAAATCTCATATAGCCTATGGCACTCACACTGACTTAAGCTATCCATAAGTGAAAGAATTTTTAAAATCGGTCCAGTAGTTTCGGAGCCTATTCGTTACAAACAAAAAAACAAAACAACAAAGATTCTCTCTTTATAATATTAGTATAGATATTGAAATGATCATATTTTATATAGTTATCTTACCGCTATTTATAGCGAATTCTTTTCCACTTAGTATATGGTAGAGAAGGTTCTTCATCTCGAAGGGAGAGAGATTGAGAAGATGTTCCGAAGCTTCCTCTCCATCGCACGACAGAGTTCTTGATAGCTCTGTGGCCATCACCTGGAATTTACATGTGAATGTAAATTATGTCGTTTTAAATTCCATGTAGTAACAGGCGAGCTATTGCCATCTATTATTTTGATATTTTCACGTTAGTGACGGTATAGTTGTTGAATCTCACAGAAGCGTCACAAAATTGACACAGACAGTAGGTGATGGGCATACATAACGTAACATACTATCACGCCTTTTTCCCGAAAGTGTAGGGTAAGCAAAGGTACCCAGAACTCAGTCCAACAACATTTCGCCAGTATGTTATTGTTAATGAGCCTTCAACGGTTGAAAATATGCACGCATGAGGGAATGGAATGGAGGGAGGGCTTCTTATTACATAGGTTACTTAAGGGTCTACTCATCATCATCATCATCTCAGCCATTAGAATTCACTGCTTGTTTGCGATGGTTTTACGCAGAGGATCTCTGCATCTCATAACCCTTAGCAGACTCTTACGGCAACCACGAGTAGAGTGGGGTGCTATTCTAAATCCGGTAACCCCACGGCACATAAATATCTACTAATACCAACCAATTATATACCAACTGACCTGTATAATAAGTCCAACCCTAAGCCGCAACATTTCAAGAAAGAGTTGTGGTTCGGTGCGAATGAACATAGCTAAGTAAACCAGCAGCTCTTGTGTTAACATCGCCGTACTTTCGTCGTCGCCGTATGCCTGTATAGAAATAATTTAACAAACTTGTTTGATTGTTTATTTAATGGAGTTTTAGTCAGTTAAACAACTTGGGCTAAGTTCAGGATGACTGAAGCCTGAGGTGGACCAATTAGCGATGGGCGCATGTTACTAAAAATCAATCTGCAATCGTACAAATGCGCAATCGATTTATTCGTCGTTGCAGAATAACAATCGAAAACCTAACATAACATCACGTCTAATTTTCCTGAAGGGTACCCTCATTTCCAGAGGTGTAAGCTTACTTTCTTACCTTAATTCCCATTCCCAATCGAAAAGATCGAATTATTCGATTGTTTTAGTAACAATCGCTAATACAAATCTGTCAATAGTAAGAAGCTGTGTATTGTGTATCTTGTTTGCGGAGTTTTGCTTGCACTGACGTCAATAGTAAAAAAGTGAGAAGAGCTTGAACATACTTTTCAACTTTTCAGCAACAAGCGGTTTGCCAAATGGGTCCACAGTTTTTTAGACTCGAACGACTTTAAAGACTTAAAAACATAATGTACAATGAATAACAACTTTTCTTAATGTTATGTGATTTAATTTCTTATTATATATATTCTAGATTTTACAAGTATAATTATTACCTTTTTATTTGCATTTCCATCTTTTTCACGCCGAAATTGCTGCGTGAAATTAAGATAATAATTTAGAAGGTTTACTTTTAAAATAAGGAATCAGACAATAGTTGCTTGAAGCCAGATATCATTTTAGCCACAAAACGGCACAAAATACATTATACGTAGTTTTACAACTTACCAAGTGTATCAATTGCCTTAGTTCATTTTCTGGTAGAGGCGCGGTGATTGTGTGTTCATTATTAGGGGGCATGCCCACTGTTATTTGTTTCTGTCTGACCAACAAGTCTGTAACAGCTTTGGCTAGATCTTCAACCCTTTTGCCCAACATTCCTGCGGAGTGACGAACCAGACCCCATAGCTTTTGTCTACATGCCTTTTCGTACAGAGCTTTTAACAGGTCTTTTACTGTCACGTTCTTGCCGTTTTCTTGCATGCCTAGGAAATGATAAAGTGGTAATAGCTGACACTTAAATCTAACAACAACAAACATAAAAAAACTTAGACTTCTGGAATCTTTAGCTTTTAGTTCCGATTTTTAGTTTCAAAAACAACATGCACAGTGCACCGCCCTCCCGCCCGCAAAATTGCATGCAAACTAGTTAAAAAGTACTAAAAATAAACATAATGAATGGTTGGTGGTTATTATTTTTATAGGTAGTTTATAGGTAGTTTTTATTGTCCACAGCGCTCCATCCCTCTTTCAATCAACTACATCCCCTCACACTTACAATGAGTTAGTTTTTTTTTTCACTGCCAAAATATTCACTAGAAATAATTTATATGGCAACAACGTTTGCCGGGTCAGCTAGCACTTATATAAAGTTTTATGAGTTTCCCGTCCTCACCAGTATTAAAATCCAATCCATGTGTATCGACCAGATACTGCAGTATATCGCCTTGTTCGTCCAAGCTCTCAGTTTCACGCAGCATTGCGATCAGTTCATCAGTTTCTTGTTCAGCGTACACTAGATTCTGAGACTCTGATGTGGTTCTGTTGCGAATTATTAATGGAACATTACGGTTCACTACACCTGCAATCAATAAACGAAACATTCGGAAAACATCTCATATGCAAATGCTCACGCAGTCGCATAAACGTTTTTTTTTAAACACACTGAATAAATAATAGTACTAACGTACAGAAAACTAACACTCAAAGAAATCACCCTTTTTAGTGTAAGAATATACCTACTCATTCTGCTGGTACATGAAATTGAACCTTATTGTGACGCGAACGTTCAAATTCTGCTGAGCTCGACTCGAAACCGGTCTGGCGTCGAGCTTGAGGGTTCTCACTTGCCGATATACATAAATAGGTTAATACGTATGAAAATAAATTAATATACCTAGATAACGTTGTGTTATTGTGAATTAATTAAATAAACTAATTTAAGTAAGTGTATTAATTAATTTCTATGTTTTTATTCTATATATTAATTGTTCGTTCATTTATTTCGACAACCGTATGCACAACAGTATGTTTAATGCTGATTATACTTAGACAGTTAAAAAACGAATGATCGTTGCAAAAATCACAAAAAAATATTTTTTTAAAACACGCGACGCGGGTCAAGCTGTGTGACAACCATTTGTCCGACCCTCTCCGAAGAGGGACGTAGGCCGTTCATACCTAAACTGAATTTGAACTTGAACTTGAATTTAACTACAGAATACTCAAGGAACAGAAGGAACACTACACAAAATCATTTCAATAAATAGCGACTCTAACTCCGAAGCAGTAAAGTATAATTCAGGTCGTACAGCGCCTAACTAATTATTGTTATATTAACATACCAGCTGCCTCTCTATCTATCGCGTCTATCTCTGTTTTCTCTGTCTAGCCCATAGAAATAGTACCGTCAAGACGGGCGCCCCAGTTACTTGTAGCTTCAGCGGAGTGTCCCAGGCCTGATGTCAACACAAGAAAACAAGTGAAATGGAATAACCGTAAATCTTACTTTCTTCTCTGGGTGGTGAGGGTGTGGTCTTTTTCGTCACTTCTATGGCAGGAGGCGCCATTCCCAAATTCGTTGTGGATGTGCCCCTAAAATAAACAAAAATCTTTGAGCACATCTCTTATTATTATAATTTATCTGCTGTCGCGTTCTAATCACCTAGGATTTAGTGTCCCTTGGTCACTGTAAAAATATGTTTGCAAAATTGTACATACTTAGAAAAGGCCCTTTTCCTAGCGTCCTCAGGCGATGGACTGCGTCCGGACGCAGTAGGCTCCACCTCTAACCAAGATGGCTTCCTTTCTATCATTGGACCAACGTATTCACCTTCCATGCCTAATGTATCCGCTGAAACAATCACATAGGCGTCCATTACACGACAGGTTAGGCTTCAATAAATTGGCATCAATCATGATTGATACTGAGTGACAGACGACAAATTTCTTCTTAAATGATGTCAATCATCACATTACATAATATCTAGATATCTTTACTTATTATTGTTGTTTATGTCCAGTAGTTATTGACCAGGTACATATATTAATTAAATTGTAATCATATTTATTATTTGTCACACCAATACACCAATCAAATGAGATTTGGTACTCTCTTCTCCCTGCATGGTTGTCTGAAAAAGATCGCTGTTAGCGATAAGACCGCCAATTGTTACACTATTTATTTTTAATATATTATAATTTTTTGTTTCCTTGTTTGTGGTGTACCAATAAAGAGATTATCTATCTATCTATACAATATTATATATTCGCAGTAATTTTAAAGCTTAATTTAGAATTTTACCAAAAGTCGGCTACTGTATGTAGGTATGGTCTGTTTCCTGTCGTATTGTGTACGCCGGTTTTTGGCAGACGCTAACAATTAAAATTTATTAACCAGCAATTTCTAAAGGATCTAAAGGATGGACATTAGACTCTCGTCCGTACTGGTCTCATTTAAATCGATTGACAATGATAACGACTCATTGGTATTGTAGCCACTTTAATACGGCACGACCTGTACCTTTATAGCGGATTGTTACGTGAATAAAAGTGGTTGCCAATTTTTTTGAAATCGACCAAGCTTTTGGTATTAGGTTCTATTTTTCCATTGCTGAATCGAAGTTTACTTGTACATTGGTATACCTCGTAGCTGCATGTGGAACAAAGATTTGCTGTGTTAAACTGTTAACTGTACCATGTAGAATGTAGATTATATACTTACAATCAACATTAATAGATCTAGTTTTCTTGATAGCGCCTCGGACGGACATTCTGCGACGCAATGCTCTAACATTCTTGACTCCGGCCGGTCGCGCGAGACAACTCAGTTTGTTGCTGAACGACTTCAGTAGATGTTCTTCTAGGTAGCTTTGAACTTGAGGGTTCAATTCTGTAAAAATGTATTGTTTTTCGTATTTAAAATTATTTACGAAATTTCATCTCTGATGAGCCGTTTTCCGATCGCGGTATATATTTATCGATAAAAACCTTATTTTAAACAATTTATATGCACTATATCAATATGCGATATATTAAAATTATGCAATAGTTTAATATATTATTTAATTAAATTTAATTGTTAAATTTAAGTACTCACTATCAGGATATCCATCCTCCTGACTGACCAAAAAACTCAAGCTAGTAATAGCTGAGGTACTCAGAAAATCTCCCAAATTGCCGAGCGTTACTCTCGTACCATTTATATACCCGGACTTCAGTTTTTTCATGGTAGTTATCATTGCCATTGGTATTTTACCTTGATCTGAAAATAGGTCAGTAAAATATTATATATTTTATATATTTTTTTTATTATATATATATTTTAAAATTGGTATTGAAGTTGAATGATAAAATAGCAATATAGATAGATGATAATGAGTATTTGTGATGATATGGAGATGATATTATGTTTAAAAGTATGGTTATCTCAAAATGATATTTACTTGAGATCATATTTTGTAATTTTTACCTTTACGTTTTGTGAGACTATGGTTCCGGTCTTCGGCAGTGCTGGATTAAGCCAGTGCGGGGCCCGTAGGTTATTCTATCGAGGGGCACTTGGATTGCTTTGATTATCAAGTTTATGTTATTGTATAAAGCAAAACTGTTGGCGCCCCTTTTTCGTCACTGTTTGAGACGAATACGCAAGCAGCCGAGCAGCTTATTGCGAGCACGGGGTAACATTTTAGGATTTTGACAATTAATGCGCGAGCTACATGCTGCAAACTTCAAGCGCAGTGAAATACATTAGGATTTTAAATATGAAAGCGCGAGCAGCTTGTGCGAGCGCAGAAAATAAAATAGAATTTTCACAATTAATGCCTGCCTAATTACGTCACCTTCTTTCCCGTAGGTATATAAATAAGTAGATATTATGTTTCGAATTAATAGATACTTTTGTACGGCTAGAGAGCATTGGTGCGCGCAGTGCCGGTTTTAGCACTACCAGTGCTCTGGTCGAGATTTCTACGGCGCCCCCTACCTGACATTTAGACCCATACGAAATATAGGCAAAGGCGCGAGCGCCTTGCTCAACGAGGCAAAATTTAAATTAATATTCCGATAAATTTCGGATGAAGGCGCGAACAATAAAACGGGCGCATGCGGCACCCTTTTATATCTGGAGCCCTGTGCGATCGCCTAAACGCACCATACCCTAATGCTGCACTGGCCGTGCGTATAGAAAAATTAACAGTAAAATTTAATATATTTTAAATACATATTTCTTGGTCCTTCTCGCACAACTTATGAATTTAGTGTCATTTTTGAAGGCTTCATAAGCCTCACAAGTTAAATTAAAATTAAGGTAAATATGACGCTCATTCTTTATTAAATTTAAAAAGCTCTTTTCTGCCAGCTCGCTCAACTCAACTCAAACAGATCTTTTTTTTTATGATAGTGAGTGACAAGACGAGCAAACCAGGTGCCTGATGGTAAGCATCATGATTGCCCATATCAGACACAGTGCCACCCAGTGTTTTAAAATTCAAAATTCTGCGCGGCACTGCACTGCGCCTGTCACCCTGAGATATTAGTTGTTGAATCTCGTCATGCCCGGTAATTTCGCTGGTAACATTGCCCTTCAGACCGGAACACAGTAATGTTTGCACATTACTGCTTGGCGGATGAATCACTGGCAAAGGTGTGGTACTTCCCCAGGCGGCCCCCTGCAAAAGAGGCCTACCACTACAAATTATAGATTTATTCAAATAGGTCATAATCTGACACTTTTGCACGTCAATGATGATAAACAGTACTGAGTCTACCGTGCGTTCGGAAAGATACCTCTAAAAGAAGAACCCACAAAAAACTTGTAGGGCTTAATTTTTTCAACAGATAGTTTCACAATATTTGGTTTGGTTACATTCGTTTTCTTTGAAGGTGCGAGGCGGCTATGCAGGAGTTTCCAGGCATCTTTGTCCTCTATGTACTGGTTGACTTTATAATAAGCCTTCTTTAGTAAAGTAGATTTTATATAGGTTTTGAATTTACACTCTGAGAGCCTAGTTATCTCTTTTGGGATTTTATTATAGAAACGTACACTATTTCCTAAGAATGATTTTTATTTGTTTTAGCCACTGAAAACAATTTGGCGCTAAAGATGAAGTGATACTGAAAACAGTATTTTTTTAACTTTTTTTTTTGTTCGACTTTAGAAAGTATAATGTAGTGAAAAACAGTATAATACTGTTTTTAACAATATAGTTGGAAACCTTCCCCGTAGCTTTTCCTCCTGTACTTCTGTTATGTGGCTAATCCGCCACCGGTCTACGGTAAAAATCGCTTTGCCTATAAAACGCAGAACTCCCATAATGAATACAATGTAATAAATTCAATTTACCTAACAAATACTGCGTAGCGAGCAATGTGATTGTGGGCCGTCCGAGCATCTGTTTCCAGCTCATGCCGAGAAAGGCCACATTAGCTGTGAACGTACTGGCAAGCAGAGCTGTGTCGCGGGACATGTAGTACTCTTCGTAGTCGAAGTTCTATGGCACACCACACAACATGCTCTGGTTAGATGGGGTTACTAAATCTATGGGGGTTTCTATTTTTTTATGTTGGATTTTGGAACAAAGCAAATTTTTATTTGCACAGTGTTTTTTGTTTTTTTTTTAATGCGGATTATTACAGATTTTGTAAAATTACAACAAAATAATCTAAGTGTTAGTATATATTAAAGGAAAGTTAAAATGAATGTTAAATTCGAAAACATACATAAAATACATAAAAAGCATAATAAATCGTAAAACCAGCGCATTCCGACATAAAACAAAATAATATACCTAATTGCATTTGATCTAGAGTCAAGACCACAAGAGGGCGTCCAAGGAGATTTTGCCAAGTGGACTTCAAGAAATTAATTTCAGCTTTAAGAGTATCAACCATCAGCTCATAGTCCGAAGCTATGTAGAAACGCGTCATATCAGAATACTAAACGGAAGAAACAAATTAATAAGCACATAGAATAAAATATTAGAGATATGTGATGAGTTCATAGTTTCAAAGTTATGCAATAAGGCCTGGTTCACATCTGAGTGATTCACCGTGCGGTGGAAGCGTTCATGACATACGCACGGTACAAAATTATGGTTTGTATTCACGGATAACGTGATCAGATGCAACGCCACTACGTGATTTGACATTTCCAAAACATTATACATAGAAGTTATCCTTTTTCAAGCGACACTGTTATGACATATATACAAGGAATATTTTGACAAAAGAAGTAAGGAAAAGGGTATATTATGGTACAAGGTTCTACAGAGTCAGCCTCCTCGGATACCGTGGTTTGCGGTAAGCGGCCTCAGCAGGCAAGAAGTTGTTATAGCTCATAGGATACGGTCGGGACACTATCCATCAGGAAAATTTGCATTTATTAGTAAAAAAAGGTGATTCTCCGAATTATAATATGTTTGGTACAATTGATGATGTGCATCTTATCCTGATGGATTGTGACAAATATATATATTTTTTAAATTAAATGAATTTTTACATAGATTTGACTTGAACAGGTATGAGATGGGTGTATTTGTGGGCATTCTGTCCGAACCCGACTGTGAAGCGGCCCGCACACTGGCAGGTATTTATGTAGCTATATTATATTATTTGATAGATGCATAAATGCATGTTCATGGGTGGATCTGTATCATACTTGATAATTTTTGTATTATTTGTAGTTATAAGCTAGATAACGTTAATGCATAAAGTATATTTCATAAATATTATATATTATAATTGTAACATAAGGCTATGATGGGACTGTCATACCCTTATGGGTATAAGGGTAAAATCCCCAAATAGGACATCATAATAAAAAAAAATTAATACTTTACCGGCTGATCACGATATCCGTGACAAAAATTAAACGCATTTTATTTTCGAAACTGGTCACGGTATGAGTTGGGCTAAGTTATGTATGGAACTATCTAAGGAATGACTACACTTTTTGACGCGGAATTGATTTAAGCATATGGGTTAGAATTGTATGTCCATTTAACAAGAACGTATGGAGTTAAGCCGGGACTACAGCTACGTGTTCGCGTGTTATATAACAATATTCTGTTAAATAACACCAAAGCCACGCCCACTTTCCATGGTAAGCCGGGTCCGCAGCGGCATGTTTTTGTGTTACCTAACACAATAACATGAAAAGTGGGCGTGGCTTTGGTGTTATTTAACAGAATATTGTTATATAACACGCTAACACGTAGCTGTAGTCCCGGCTTAATAGTCACTTTTCACTTTTCTTTGATATTGACGTCGTTCGCGAGCTTGTTCTCTAACGTCCCGACTCGGCAATGGCAAAAGGCAACAGCGGGTGGAAGCAGCCTAACAGCTTATAGCGATAAAGTAAATAACCGACTCTAGCCGATATGCTACCGCGTCGAATATTGTAGATACTCCCTTAGTTGATCTTGAACAACGTGGTCATATGAACTAGACGCAACATAAATATGGTTCTCATTTCGAGATACAAACTTCTCGAATTAATGTCAGTATTTAAAAAATCGTGAAAAAAAAAAAACTAAATACCTGTGGTGTAAAAGCGAATATACGGTCATTTAATGAGTACAATTTGCTCGTGCTCAGAATGCCGACATCGCGCGACTGTCTTCCAGATAATCCTAGCTTTTTGTTTCTACCTGAAAATTTTAAATATGTATCTATAAAACATCTTAGATAATATATAATGATTCTTTGTGTATCTGTCAAGATGGGTATGAATACAATTATTAAACATAGCGATTTGCAGAAATCTTCATTCATCTTTTGAAATATTATAGAGAATGTAGTCAGAGATAACAAACTAACAAGAATTGTTCAGCTTCATGCTTCTTCTTATTTGAACTAAAATTATTTTAAAGAGTTTTCTCTCTCTGGTCTCTCTTCCTGGCTTATTAATCCCATATAATGATGGGGTCAGCCTTCCTTACTTTTCTTCTCCACTTAGCTCTATCGTTGACATCGCTTTCGGAGACCTCACTCACTCTCATATCCCTTTGAACTACATCTTTTAAAGAGTTATCACTTATCACAAAATACATTCAACATACGTCAATCATACGCGCGAATGTTGTGGCTACCTATAATTGGATTTTTGTATATGTGATAGTTGCTTATTTGTTGGTTGCCCTTAATAAATAAATAAATTACTTAAATCATATGTTATGCTATGTATTATATCCTACTAATAAATTAAAAAGGTCGAAATATCGGTAATCTAATCTAATCAAATATTACAAATGCGGAAAGTGAAGACTGATAGATGGATGTTTGTTACTCTTTCACGCCAAAAGTACTGAACCGATTGGGCTCAAATTCGGTATGTAGATAGTTTAGATCCTGGAATAACACATAGTGTACTTTTAATCCCGATATTCCCACGGGAACCGCGAAGCACAGCTAGTACAAACTTTAAATTTACCTAAATAAGTATACAGATGGCTCAAAACGCGAGCAGGTTGGACCTCAATAGGCGCCACTTCACTAATAGTTTGTACATGGAGGTCGTATTCAAGCAGTTTGTCTCTTATCTCATTGTCTTCAGCCAGTATCACAATCTGGACCACTACATCTGGCTTCTTTTCTGAACAAAGCCGTCTGTTTAGAGGGTCTAACTCACCCACTGCCAGAAAACCCTAAAAAAATAAACTTCATATCATACAGCAAAAAAAAAGAAATTGCATAACACATTGGCTGTGTGGTTCCCGGCTGTATAATAGGGCCACCCCAGTGCGGTGGGCAGCAGCGCTCTCCGGGACTAAGTATTCATCTAAGATCACCAAGCCGCACAAGCGTGGTGATTACAGCAAAACCCCCCCCCCCCCCCCCCCTTAAACCCATGAATAGTTTATGGCGTTCTATGGGAGAAGCCTATGTTAAGCAGTGGACGTCTTCCGGACGATGACGATGATGATGATGATGATAAAATAACATACGATCACGCCTTTTACCTGAAGAGGTAGGCAGATGTTTACCAAGGATTTAGTCCCACAGTAGGTACACCCACATTTTGCCAGTATATTATTGGTCCCATGTAATAGGAGGCGATCCTATTGCCATCTACTGGGCACTGTTCCAGACTCCAGGCTGTCACTGAGACAATTCCTAATGAAAATAACACTTTGCCTGACCTGGATTTCAAACCCTTGACCTCGTGATTGGCAGTAGTACTTGCAACCACTAAGGCACCATGCAGTTGAGGAGAGAATTCACTTAATTATTGAATCAAGAAGCACAAGTTATGAACACAGTTCGACACTGTTGTGGGGCTAATCCTTAAGAATAGTGCACACAGACCCGAACAGAATATTGGCCACCAATACAGGGAGAAATTTTGATCTGTGCATAGTTACTTGTAGATATTGCTCAGAGCAAATCTTTCAAGTGTGTTGATCACTCTGTCAGTATAAATTATGTGTTTTTAAATCACTTTGCTCACTTTATTGATACGTTATAAAATCCTTTGTATAGAAATGTACGCGACCTTGCCCACTAGACCTATTCATGCCGTCGCGTGTCGTGCACGGCACATTAGGTACTCAATTTCTGAAAACATTTGAGCCTCCCACCCCCACATGTAAAGCACCATAACTTTTTTTGTACCCCGCCTCCCTAAACGTAACGTAACACACAAGTGACCATTTTTACCTAAACGTCACAATTATGTTGCGCAAGGAAGGGAAAAGTCGCTAAAATACCTTTGTTATTGTTTTAATCCAGTTTGCGTGAATAATAAATAAAACAAGAGATTGTTTTACAATGTTACATAACGCGTCGTTCGAACCCCCCTCCTGCCCTCATAACGCATCATAACGTTTCACAACCCCCCTTCCTCCAACCTGCGTTACGTTATAACACCCCGAAAGAAAATTTTGACTATTGTGAAGAATGTGTTAGATGAGGAATTTTTAAGTTTTAAAAATATTATAAAATATTACTATATCACATTTATTATTAAGAATAGCAACATTTTGTTACAACTTGGCAACTGTATTTTTGATATTCAAAGACAACTCAACCAATGAAAAGTCAACCAATACTAGGCACAGAATACAAACGAACTAGGTATGAAGTTGGCATAAATATATAGTAGTTCTATATACTACTACATACAATACATAACACATTTGCCTATAATATATACCCATAGCTGATAGCTAAAACATTTATGTTTTTGTAATAATATGTTATGGGCCCAGTACATTGCTACTGTTCTAATGATGTTTGTCATGGTATAACCAACTTACCTCTTGTAACAATTTGCCCAAGATGTACAAGGACTGTCCCCATATAAACGGGCATCTGCCCATGGGTATACGCTCCTGACTTCCTGGTTCACATTGCTCTAGATGTGCCTTATCAGCGGGCACTGAATACAACTCAGGAACTAGCTTCCCTTCGTCTCTTCTAATCAGCACCTTCTCCAACTTTTGCATGTAATTATTTACATTGCCCTTATCACCTTGGAAGCAGTAATCTAATATGAGGTAGCAGAAGAAAAGAGGCCATTCACATTCAATATTCTCAAACATACGTAACTCCCAAGGTTCATAATAAAGCCTGTTCGGATCTTCTCTTGGAGTCTTATGACCATCACGAAGAAACCTCTTGCAGCCGTACTTCCCTTGCATCTTACCAACTATGGTGTCTCGTGTTTTTGCTATTAGTTGAGGATCATCAACAGCAAATGCTGGGTAGCTTATTATAGACAGTAAACCCGAATCCAGCTCTTTGCTGTTTGATTCTCTAGGCAGCATTGACTGTAATACAGCTTGACATTTTTGAGCTTCATCTGCTAGTACATGGATGACGCTAGATGGACCTCCACGGGCACCGAAGAGGTCCAACTCATTCATAGCTTCAAGTGCAGCTTTGGCCATACCTATCGAGCTAGCATTAAGCTCAGGAAGACCATGATTTGTCTTATCACCTCTTTCCCAAATACCATAATCAGGGGTGCAATATGCCGATTCAATGTAGAATACTAAGTTTTGTATGAAAGCAACTTCATCAAGTGAGAATACAATTTGCAAGCCAGATGCAGTCATCTGAGCAAGGATGAGTAGATACAAGGAGATGGCATCTATCTGCAAATGACCCCACTCATTGTCTTTGACAACTGAGCGGGCGGTAGCTGACGAAAATTTAGCATGAAGGGCGTCTAGGGGATGTTGAGTGCTTTTGAACTTCTCTACTTTGTCTTTCTGCTGCATCATGGCCATGAGAAGACCTGAAATGTAAAATAAAGTTTGTATCTTGTAATCTGTGGAAATAATTAAGGAAGTAGCTAAGTACTGTGACCAACTCAGGAGGCATCTGAACTCTGAACCCTCTTGCTAGAACTCTCACACGTAACTTGAATGCCACAAAGAGGTTAAAGAGAGCCCACATTCTCAATGGCCTACTACAGGGAGGAATAGGAACTAATGAGTCCGAGCCTTAAACAACACCAGAAATCACAATGAATCTGCTTATAGTTGGTAACTGATTGTTAAACTGATCCCACGAATAACAAAAAACTAAAAAATTTAACATAACATACAATCACACCTTTTCCCGAAGATTAAGAATCTCAAGCTATATCTTGCCAAGCAACTGCGCTGCTTAGACAGCAATAGAGTCAATCAGGAATTTAGATTCAGTTAGGTCTCAGTATCATCTCAATCATATTATAATGGTTTCAAAACATTGTCAATGTGTGTACTTCTTTTATGTACCTACACATCTAAGTTTGCTACTTTTATGTACCTACACATCTAAATTTGCTAAACTCGGTATATAATGAGACATGTACAAAAAACCATCCAATTAAATTAATTACCTCTCATTAGCTTCACACAACTCTGTTCCAACTCATACGTTTTAGCACGATCTTCGTCTTGATCTGCTATTTTTTTGAACGCCATAGAGAGTCCCCATACTGCCAGTATGCAATATAAGTTATCCCTGATCCAGGCATGATCGTTGGTAGGGCTTGCCGGGAACAAACCAGTTACAGGCTGCTGATGATCTAAAATTAACTTTTGCACCACTCTCTGGTAGTAATCTAAGCGAACCCCCGAATTACTGCGGGTCCTCATCTTGCTTCCGCTGACAGCTTCAACTTATTAGATACACATTTTATTTATACCAATAATAATATTAAATAAAGCTATTTTAATTACAAAATCATTAATAATTTTATTTTAATGAACATTTGAAAGTCTTGAAAGTCGCAACGCAATTGTCTGAGTCTGTCAATTCAATTTGGCATTTTTAATGGTAATTACAGTCATGATTGTCATATCTGTCAATTTTCCAGTCGGCTGTCGCTGGGTAGAAATTCCTTGGTTTAATCTGTGGTTTAACAGCATGCGATCAATCAAATGCAGCTTGTGTGCCGTGACAGGTGAACAAATAACTATTTTTTTTCTTAGATTGCTTATTTTGAGGTATAAGTTAAATTTAATAAATGGCATTCTATCAGGTAATTTATAATCCAAATATTTATTAAAATACAAAACATATATAGGACTGGCAAGGGGCGGCACTGGACCGAAAAGATTGGAAAGACTTGGGGGAGGCCTTTGCTCAGGAGTGGGACACAATAGGCAAACAAAAAAAAACATAAAGGCCTTCCTCCAAGCAATAAATAGACTTGTGTATCAATATTGAACAAAAATAAAATTAGTAAAACTTATCACAGCCAAATAAACTAAACATGTGAAAACTACAAATAAAAAAACTAATGTCAATGTCATTTGTGAAGTGTGGCTGTCAACTGCTGTTTCAAGTGTCATTAGTGTCACCCCTTCCGTCGTCCCCCCACTGAGCACGTAATATCGTCACCTTTATGGTAAACTTACGAAACTGAATATAACACATTTTACAGGGGAACGTTTTGAAACATTACATTGACTATAACTTTATTTTAGATACAGATGTAATAAACCCTGCGATATATTTGATTTTCAAAATCCTGCTGCTTTTAAATAAAATTAATGAATTATGAAAATATAACAAGAAACGGAAATAAATGCATATTCGTTACTTTACACTTCATACATGAAAGTTCCTTGGTATTTAAATTACACTTTAGCAAACTTACGAAAGTGGTAGTTTCGTAAGTTACAGAAGAAAAGTATCAATTTGATTTTTTGTAAACTTACGAAAGAGCCAATTTCGTTAGTACACCAGGTATAAATCCCGTGTTTTAGAGAAAATAAGTTATTTTGAAATAATTAAAGTAAAACCAAGACATCATAATTGAAATAGGGATACATAAATGAGTAGGTAATTCACGAAAATTCATTACGAACGTGTAGGTACATGGACCGGTTAGGCTATTCACCCGTTCTGGACCGAATCCCCAGCGACATAGTTAATAGTTACCCCCGATGATAATGTCTCCCGCTCGATCGATGCTCTCACTAGTCACCTCCGCACCACCATCGGTGACTCCTCCAGGCAGGTACCAGCCGCGGATGACCAATGCTGGGCCCTGCCTGTATCCACAGGCAGGTGTGGGAACTACTGAGAGCAAAGAACGCAGCTAATAGAGCATACGGTGACAGTCCCACTGAAGTGAAAATAGTTATTTCTTTCTTTCAATCTGCGGTGCTACGATCTAACGGTTCGTGCCAGTATGAGTGACTACTTTCCGGGCTCGAGCCCACTCACCAGGCTTACTGGCGGTTGGCGCGAGCCCTGAAAAATTACACTGTAGTCGCAATGCCTCCCTTGACCTGACTCCCACTTTCGAGTCTCCCTCCCGCGTTCGATGAAGATGAAAAGGCAGAATGTCCGGCCGATAGCCTCAAGGTGTAATCCAGCCCTAGTCTCGATCAAGTTGACCTTGTTCACCTCGCTGTGGTGAACAGCGTAGTATAACTTAAGTCCTCCCTACCCCCTCCGATCCTATTAAGCCTCTAAAAGCTTGTGAGGTTGAGTTTATCATCAAGGATCTCCACTTCAGGTAAGCTCCTGTTGATGGCATCACTAATAAAGGGATCAAGCACTTTTGAACTTAGTTCACCTCGTAGTCAGCATCTAAGTTAAAATAATAATAATGTTGCTATGAGCCATTGTATTTACCCCGACGCTTGGAAGACTGCCGACGTCATCGGCATTCACAAGCCAGGCAAATAGGCATCAGATCCTTCTAGCTACCGCCCTATTAGTCTCCTCGGCTCTCTGAGGAAGATCTATGAACGCCTCCTCGTGAAGCGTCTCTGGTCAGTCACTAGGTCCCTCAACCTCCTTCCCAACGAGTAGTTTTGCTTGCGAGCCAAACACTCAGGTGTTGAACAAGTATACCGCATCACGGAGTACATCCTAGAAGGTTTTAACATGAAACCGACCCACTTCCGCCCTCACCCTCAAGGGACTATAGCAGTCTTTTTGGACGTGGCGAAAGCATTCGATAAGGTGTGACACAACGGTATACAAGTTATACCAGTTCAATGTGCCGGACCGTCTTGTACCCATTATACAAGACTTTATCAGAGCTCGAAATACTCGCTATCGAGTCGAGGGAGACCGCTCTCCCCACCCCGTAGAATTAGGAGTCCCTCAGGGCTCCGCGCTGTCTCCCCTTCTCTACTCGTTGTATACCAGCGACATCCCCCGATCTCTACTTGCAGAGCAGAGCAGGCTCTCTTCCAGGCTCTATACCAGAGGGTGGAACAGCGCCCATCTGATCGGCTGACTTCGAAAAGCCCTTCGCCCGATGGCGATTGGTTTAAGAAATGGGCCATCATGTTTAACCCGGATAAAAGTGCAGAAATGTACTTTCATCCCACTAAACCTAACCCGCTCTATCTGAAGTTTCACAACCAGCTTGACCCCTGGGCCTCCCACGCCAAGTATCTTGGCGCGTGACCTTTGCTCGTCGACTCACCTGCGCGAAACACGTCCAGATCGTTCAGAACCGAGCGGCTTACTTCTTAGGTCATCTAACCCCCCTCTATGCCAGCGCAGTAAGATGTTCTTTAGAAATAAGGTGACATTTTACCAAACTTGCATACGCCCCGTCATGATTTAGGCCTCAGTTGGGTTCGCTAAAACCTCCCACGTCATCTTGGACCAGCTCCAAGTCATTCAAAACCGTTACATTCGCAAGGCGGTACTTTGACGCAGCTCCCCACCACCCCAACTCCCTCGTAGTTGAAACCTTTAACTACTCGATAGTTCAAGCTGAAACTCTTCCCATCCGTAGACATCCTCGCAACGTCCTGAACGACCCGGATGACTATCGCCGCCGTCACCTCGGCGGCGCTAGGCTCGCCCAATCCTCGTCCAATCCCCAATCCCAATATACGCAACAGTTGCTCCGTTTTTGGTTTGCCAGATACCAGATCCATCAACTCGCGCAATCACAACACCGAACTCGCTGGCGACGTCGAAGATCTCACAGATCCTTCAGATCGGTTAGTTTCTCTCCATATAATCAAACAGATCAAACCATTGATAGGGCCCTAGGACACTCTCCTTCTGGGATGCCCGGGGCTAGGGCAAGTGTGACCCACGTATTCTGGCGACGGCCCAAGCCAAGGTTCGTACCATCTAGGTGCCCTTGAGTTATATTGTATATAAGCCATTAAAAAAAAGTAAACCCGCGGATCATCGGATCTTTTGCATAAGATGCAAAAGGGCCGAAGTAGGAGCATCGGTCGATGAGGCTAAGCTAGGAGAAATTGCTCCGAGCATGTGTGTATGTATATTAAAGGCATATAATATAATGTTCCACGGATTATACTATTTCTGTAGGCAATTGAATGATAAAAAAACATTTAGTTATATTAGTGTATGTAAAGTTTTAGATGACGTTAATCCATAGATTTCTGTGTTGAAAATAGCCCGAAATGTATGTTGTATCGTGCAATAAAATTAGTACTAATATTTATAAGCTAGTCGTAGGTTATTCGAGTTGCTTATTCGATTATGTTTAAAATATTTTAAATAATAACTAACATCTTTTAATTACAAAACCCTGTCTATTTATATAATAAGATATTCTAATATAAGATATCATTATTAGACAATCATTATTATTATGGGTGTCAGTTTTGTAGCTGTGGGTGCTAAAGATATAATTTTTAAAGAAAGCCTTAGCTATCCCATGCCATTGTTTATCGAATAACGTTTCATATTAGTACAATTATTGAAATTTCAATCTTAATTATAAAACAAATTGCCACATTCGTAAGTTAGCAATAGACTACGGCCCGTTTGACAAATAAGCTACCAATGTAAATTTACGCAAATGCCAGATACGTATGTTTGCTATGGGTTACTTTACTTCCTTGAAGTATATATTCTGCTAATATAAACTTACGAATATGCCAGATTCGCATCTTTGCTATGGGTTACTTGACTCCCTTGAAGAACATATTCTGCCAATGTAAACTTACGAATATGCCAGATTCGTATCTTTGCTATGGGTTACTTGACTCCCTTGAAGAACATATTCTGCCAATGTAAACTTACGAATATGCCAGATTCGTATCTTTGCTATGGGTTACTTGACTCCCTTGAAGAACATATTCTGCCAATGTAAACTCACGAATATGACATTCGTAAGTTTACTTTAGGAATATCAACAAAAAATGGAGATTCGAACTACTCGATTTCTATAACCGTTAGAGATAGAAGTTTGAAATTTTCCCACAGTAGTACTACACAAGGTGTAGTTTTTTATATAAATGTCAAATTCACAAAAACTGCAGATTCGTAAGTTTACCATAAAGGTGACGATATCGTCCCCCGTCGCCCGCATCCCGCATTTAGTTCGTAGTTAAAATAGTGATCTGTGATTTAGTTTTGGAACTGTGTTTTGGAATTTTCAGATTTTTTATCATTAAGTTTTTTGTGTTTCAGTTTAGTTTTATAAAATTTACACTCGTTATGAAATTGTGATAGCATAAAATGTATTCGTACAGTTTTGTATTATGTGTGTTATGTATTTGTTCAGCACAAAGCGTAAGCAAACTGAATGAGGATGTTCACCACGCAAACAAAACTTCTAACGCAGGTCCTATAATTAAACCAAATAATTTAACTGTAGCCAGTGAAGGCGGCACTATTTCACTGCCGGTAAAGCCAGATACCTCGTTGCTGAAAGATAACTTTAACAGTCTAGTGGCTTTAGATGAGGAATCACCTAAAACTAAGCAAAAATCTGTGAAACCACGGAAAGGAGTTGACATGATACCTCCTGATACTACTCCAGATTTGACTGTTCCCTCACATTCTGCTAACCTAACATCTATACCGCAAAAGTTAACAAATACTACTATAGAAAAAACGCCAGATATTTCACCTAAGAAAATTATTAGTAATTCAACATCTGAAACTGTTAAACCAGTGGAAATTAAGACTGTAGAAGTGAAGAAGAAGCCATTGATTTTGTCATATGAAGCTTTAGCTAATATGCCAATGGAACAATCAAAAATAGTAGTGGCACCCTCTATAAGGACCATGGACAATAGTCAAATACCTTCACCTAATGAGAAACCCATACCTAAAGTGTACCCATCAAGAGCAAACAGTCACCCTGGAATGATAATGCCCATTGTGATAACAATACTAGTTGTGCCCATGTTTGCAATAGTGGGATATATGGCTTTGAAACGTGGGCAGGAAGCGTGGAAGAACAGACATTACAAAAGAATGGACTTTTTACTTGACGGAATGTACAATGACTGACATTTTTTTAGGGGTTTGCTTATAAATCTATGATTTATTGAATTGTTATGTCATAGGTAATACTTATACTTATATATTATATTTTCATTTCAAGAAAAGACAAGGGAATATATTTAAAACTCCATATAACAAAATGACGTAAATATATTTTTATAAAGTCTTAGCTTAGCATTAAGTTAAGACTAAGAGAGCTAATATTATATCAATAAAACTTGTATTTGTTTGAAATTGATTAAAATATGAAAATAGTAATTTGAATAAATAATATTGAAGAAATAAAGAAACTTCTATGGCTTACAGAAGATTTTTACAGGCAAAATTAGCTACAAATAATTGTCTATTTTTGATCTTATCTCATTCTTTTTTCTCTTCTAAGAAATCTTTTCTTATTCTGCAGTAATCTATATAATAATAATAATAATAATATAATATGGGACAACTTCCACACACGGTCATCTGGTCCCAAACTAGGCTAGAAGCCTGTACTATGGTAACCAAATGACTGATATACATACTTAAATACGCTTATAACACCCAGACACAGATCAAACAGACATGTTCATGCACACAAATGTTTGACCTGGCCGGGGATCGAACCCGGGGCCTGCGGCACAGAAAGCAGAGTTACTACCGTCTGCGCCAACGAGGCTGTCAAATAATAATAATAATAATAATATATAGATTACTGCAGAATTTGAAACTTTATTGATTTAAAGAAAATGGGAAATGAGAACTGAGAATGAAACCTTTTTCGAGAAGCCAGTACGCTTCTCGAAAAAGGAAAGCTCAAATTAGGTCCACATACTCAGTAAAGTTAATTATTGTCTCGTTCCCATTTCGGTCTAAGGTACGTTTTTCTATCTTTGTTGTTTCAAATTGCACGTGCCAGTTGTTGAGTAAGTGCTGAGAGAACATACTCTATCTCCCCTTTTCTTTAAATCAATGATACATTGTGAAAACCTTTTTAAGATAATATTAAATAAATAAAAATTTTAAAATTTATGGGTAACACATAAAATAAACTCCATTCTATTAGATTTGTCTACTGTACAAAAAACAGCAATAAATTGGTGCTAAAATGAATGTTATAGTGCCTTAGCAATAAGAATGTTATTACAATATTATAAGACTAATATAGAATGATATTATAAAAAATATTTTATGAGAGAGATATAATGATTCAGTATTTTTGCAATAATTTATTAAAATATAGTGTACTTTTCACATTTTACTAGTATAAAATGACAATAAAGATGTAGAGCTGTAATTTTAGAATAAAAAATATAAAGTAGGTACTGACTGTGCCCTGTGGTCCACGGTTTCACCTGTATAGACATCATTCCCTTGGAATATTGGGAAAAAAGTACCCTGGATGTGTTATTCTAGATTCTAGGGTCTAAACTATCTACATTCCAAAATTCAGCCCAATAGGTTCAGTAGTTTTGGCGTGAAAGAGTAGCAAACACCAATTCATCCATCCTCACAAACTTTCGTATTTATAATATTGTAGGATAGGATGAAATACAATTAGAAAACTGAAGTTCCCTTTAAGAAATGTCTTCCTTTATCAACTATTAAAACGATGTTAATAATATGTAATAATGTTAATAATATGTAATAATAAATAAATATAATGTTAATAAATATAATAATATTATATTATTTGTATAAAATTTTGTGATATTTTTATAGTACGCAAGATTGGTAAAAAGTTACCTTTCTATAGTATGAATAAATGTAATAAAATACTTGAAATTTTATAATATGTACCTACTGAAATATTTTTAGTAATCTTACATAATAATATATTTTGAGAATAAATATATGTTTTGTAAATTAATGACTTTTTCATAATTCGATAAATATGTTATGTGTTTTAATAAAGATGGAAAATAACTATTTGAACAATGTAGCAGGTACGTTGAACTGTTGTATTGTCACAGAATAAGTAATAGTACTGACGTACAGAAAACTGATTCGACCAAAATACCTGTTTAGTTAAAAGAATATACCTACTCATTCTGCTGTCACACGAAATTGAAGCTTATCGTGTGACATTAGCGTTCATATTTCATTGAGCATCGCTGACTCATGTATGTTTGAATCACCGAGTCACAGCTCAACAGTAACTATAAACTAAACAGCTCATTGGTGGCTTACGGCTCATGTACTCATCACTGTCATTCCAAAGAAAACACCCTTGTCACGCATTTTGAGAGTCGAAAATCAAACGCGCGTCTCATCTTTTTGACCCGTAACAGTTACAAAAATTATGAGCTGATTTTATGTGTTCTACAAGTCAGGTTTACTCTGTATTCGCTAGATGGCTCTCATTAGAATCATATTGGATATTTCATCTACGAACAATAATAAGTCAGGAAATGTAATTGCCCCCAAAAATAACTCACTGAAAACTAGGTACAAGTGGGTGGTGCTTAAAAACTATGTACACGCGGGACTTAGTCGGCCATTTACATTGCAAGTGAGCACACGTTAAATCTTCGCGTTCGTTTTCGTTTTTATAACTGAGCAGGAATAATTCAATTCAATACATGCATTTAGTTTCGAGATGTGTTGAATTGATTTTTGAGCTGATCTGTGTCGGTTACGGCTCCGGCTCAAGTGGGTGAGCTGTGAGCTGAGGCGTGACTCATAAAGATCTAATCCGACACTGAATATATACACCGCATACTCATAAGGGTAAAAGCCCCAAATATAGATATCAGAATAAAAAAATACTGGCGCGACATTTATTCACATTATGGTGGCCTATGCGAATGCTTTTTCACACCTTGTCGAATATACCCAGAATTACGGTGAATTACCCAGCGATGACGATAGAAAACGGTGCATTCCTTTTTAAAATTTAGCATACATTTTAAAAACCTAACATAACATACATTCACGCCTTTTTCCCGTAGTGGTAGGCAGAGGTGTACCCAGGACTCAGTCCCACAGTAGATACACCCACATTTCGCCAGTATGTTATTGGTCCCATGTAATAGGGGGCGAGCCTATTGCCATCTACCGGGCACAGTTCCAGACTCCAGGCAGTTATTGAGATAATTCCTAATTGAAAAATCCAATACTTAACACTTGCCTGACCTGGGGTTCGAACCCGGGACCTCTTGATTGGCAGTCGAGCATGCGCCCTCTACGCCACCGAGGCAGTCCAGTCATTTTAAAAAGTGAGGCGAAATAAAAAATGTACCACCGTGGAGTGCCGGTAATAGGATAGTACCTCACCCTCTCTACCTGGGTTGCCGTAAGAACCGGCTAATAGGTTTTAGAATCCAAGGGACGGTTAGCAGTTAGCGCAGCGTCCTCTGCGTAATATTATATGTATTATCTATGGTAATATCCATCAAACTGCTCTCGCCAACCCGCATGCCAAGCGTGGCGAGTGATTACCAAAGAAAGGTCAAAGACCTTATACCTAAATCTACATATAAGGTTTAAATAAACAACAGCAAAAATATATACGATGGTATTACTCATCATCATCATCATTTCAGCCGTAGGACGTCCACTACTGAACATAGGCCTCCCCCATAGATTTCCATCTAGACCGGTTGTAAGCGGCCTGCATCCAGCGTGGTCCTGCTGCATTTATCAGATCGTCTGGCCACCTTATAGGTGGACATTCTACACTGCGCTTGCCGGTCCGTGGTCTCCATTCGAGAACTTTACAGCCCCATCAGCCATCAGCTCTACGTACTATGTGCCGGCAGGGCACATCAACATTGGCCACTTCAACTTCCTAATCATTTGCTAATCCTCAGAGGTTATGTCGGTAACTTTCGTTTTCGTCTACGGATCTCCTCATTTACTGATATAATCTCGCAGAAAAATCATTGCGCTATTTTGAGCTTACTGATAAGGCCCACAGTAAAAGAATCATATGCCTCCCCTTAATATGTTGCTAATACTCAATCTCCTAGTAATTGCTTGTGTAATCAATATTTATTGTCTATGAAAAATGCCAGCTGTTACTGTCAGTATCAGCTGACAGACTGAAGGTAGGTGTAAGTGGAAGTGACTGCTGTCAACAGCAATGCTGTCAAACGATTGGCAATGACTATTTTACCGATTTTTACCAAATGAAGGGAACATTTTTATAAAAATTCAGCCACGGTCCGATCTGTGCGTGTTTAGGAATTGGGAAATATGTTTTATGTATTTCGTGGAGTTTAGTTATTAAATAGAGACATTGTAGTTCGGGTTTAGTAGCGGCGAATTCTCCATTACATCGTAATCAGTGTGGTGTTTGTTAAATCTTTTTATCCTTGATCGATACAAGAATGAATTTCTAGTAAGCTATTTTATTCTTTCACGATATTATTCCTATTTGGGGCTGTGTATTAAATAGACAATGTAAAATTTTGGTTCATTAAATGTGTACCTACTATGAAAAATGGGCTTAAAATATTTAGGTACTTATTTTACTGTTATTCACTAAGTGCTAGGTTTACCCAGAAAACCAGAGACCAATAGCGCACCCATACATATTTATATATACCCATACATATATATATACCCATACATATTTATATATATACCCATACATATTATCATACATACATACATACATATTTATCATTTAATTATAGAAAAAAAAAATAAGCTCATAAACAAATCCATCCAAAAGTTATAGTACCTTAATCCAGACAAGGGTATAAAATATAAAAGAGCCCTCGTCCCACTTTGCCAAGATACATGAACAATTTGTTCATCTTAGCATGTGTGCAGCTTAAGCTTAGTTAAATTGTTGTATGGTAAGTACCTACTGGAAGTAGCGCTTGAAACTCCACTGTTCTAATAGTTTACATTAAATACCTACATAACAGCACGCTTTTTCCCAAAGGGTGTACAAAGACGTACCCTGGAACCATTCATATAGTAGGTATATATTATATATACACCCTCTTGCCAGATGTTTTTAGTTCCCACATAATATAGGGGGCGAGCTAATTGCTATCTAACAGCCCAGTTCTAGACTCCAGGGTATCATTGAGAAAATTCCTAATGGAATAGTAACCATTTTTGCCTGACCTGGGTCACCCTCATGATCAATAGTAGCACCTATAGTTCGACACAAAAGAGTAGAAAATAATGGGGGCGCCACTGTCTTTTACAAGAGTAAAAACAATTTCATCAACACATACACTTTAAATTAGTTCCATTTCTACTCTTTTGTGTCGGACTATAGAACTGCTCAGCCACTGAGTCAGTAAGAATACTGCTACTAATATAAGAAGACTAAGATATATATAGATATATATCTAGTAAAGAAGAGAGGGAATTAAAATGTTAAATGTTGTTGGGTTGAAGATTATTTCTCGCTATTTCATACTTTACATCATCTTCACCATCATCAGCCAAAAACTAAAAACAAACAAATCAAATTACAAAAATCAAAACATAAAGGACTAAAAATGAGGGTAGATGGATTTATCTGCCAATAAAAATCAACTCGCCCATGTTTGTCAGTTCTTCCATGATCATGGTGCATGCAACTGTGTCTAAATATTGGGAAACTTAACATCAAATCATGCTTATTATCCCGTAAAATATGTTCCTTTTGTTTACAACCATGTTAGTTTCAAATCATATAACTAGTTATAGTGTTAACAGTTAGCAATCCATACATCTCGCACTGCAGCACTAAATTCAGTACTTACCCTGAAAATTGGCTGACATAATGGTTGCATTATACAAACACACACTTAACAAACTTTCACATTCAAGTATAATGACATTTATTTGATTTCAGCTGTTGCTCTTACATTTCAGCTTCACATTTCACAAACATTTTAGGTCAATGATACCTCTGATGATGTGACATTGCGAAGACAATGAGTGCTCCAAGTGGGTGTGTCAACTGCAATAATTGCTCCCAGCAGTTGGACAGCAAGCATGAACCCAACTGCTCAGAGGAGGATGATGCACAAATACAACTGGCGCCACACGTCCAGGCATATTTAGCACAAAATAACTCGACCACTAATTGCTGTGGCCTTACAATACCTATAGCCTTTGAACGGGCAGCTCCCGGCACTTGGTGGAATCCAAGATTCGATTCTGTAATACTTGAAGGCCAATACCGAAGTAGTTCCTTTAGACAAATAAGACTAAGATTTAGGTAAGTCTATTTATTATCTATGTGTCAATCCTGCATGATAAATCATGCCATTGATTCATTGTTAGAACACTGGGCACAATAGATGAACTGAAATTTACATTTAGGGATATAAAAGGAGTATGAAAATGATGTAGTGATACTTAAGGGGTGTATTTACCTGTCAGTCTGTTTAGACTAACTTGCAATAATAGCAAAATTCGCAATAAGAAATTTGCCAATCAGCTGATCTAATTTGTATGAGAAGTTGAAGATGTTTTGGCGATGTTTCATATCAATTTAAATTCGTAGGCAGTTTTTCGCAACTCGACGCCAATGCGCCTATTTAGCGTGTGGGTAGGGTGTGATTCCTCACTCGAAGCACCCTAGCTCTCCGAAGAATTTAAGCAGCCCTATCAGGTTGCTGACAATCTCAGTGATCGACCCCCGTGGTTCCTAGGTTGGCGTTGTATGGAATTCTTTCTTTTGAAAGTTGTTCAGTTTGACAGGTAGATGCACTCCCTTAGGTATAACTACACCTTTTTGTAACACATTGTAATTAAAAAAAATATATTAACATTGTATGAAATAATGATCTTCAGTGATGCAATGGCTCACATTGAATTGTGATTAAAGATCGCAGTTGGTCCATTGACCACTTAGTACTAACTCTGCCTTCTGTGCTGCATGTCCTGGGCTTCGATCACCAGAATTGGTCCCGTATTTATTATTTATTTTACTTGCCAATAAAATGTTGATCTCTTGTGTCCATGCTCTTCCACTTATGTATATTTTTGTTTTCTCCTTTTTCAGATTTGCACTTTTATACATTTTGATATTTTCTATATCCTGGTTTATATACTTTGTGGTCCTTGGCTTGAATGGTGTGACAGTGAAATGGCCATTTCTGTGTTCTCTGTTTGCCGGGGTACTATTGATAACGTCTGTAATGCTGTTTGTTACATTTACAAATATATATAAGATATATACATTCAAATTATCCCTGGTTATGGCACTCGCTCTGTGTACACTCAGTCTCTCACTAGTGACGTTGACCACGCAGCTAGAAACAACCCCAACCAAGGCTGCAGACATCAGCCAGTCGGGACACTTCACCATGTGCATTGAAATCCTGCTGATTATATACACACTGACTCCATTACCACTGTATGCCTGTGTTATCATTGGAATTCTGTATTCAATAGTCTTTGAAGTTTTAAACATTGTCCTGCACCTATCTGAACAAGAATGGCTATGCCCTGGAATGTTCGTGAGAGTCCTGCTGCAGCTTTGCGTGCACATAATCAGTGTACATATTTACTTGATGACATTTGTGAGAATGCGCGGCACTTTCATGAAAGTAGGTCAGAGTTTGTTGGTCCGTCGTCAGTTAGAAATGGAGAAGCAGCTCAAAGAGAAGATGATACATTCTGTTATGCCTCCGAAACTCGCGAGTTGGTTGATGGAGGAGCAAGTTGACCCTGACACTACTTTGAAACCACACAATTATCATCAAACAGCTTCCCTAGAACAACCAGCTTCCCTACCACTGAAAAATTGTAATATGGCAGCGTCAGACATCAAGTCTTTGTTTAGACCTTTTAACATGAGTTCAATGGACAACGTCAGTATATTATTCGCGGACATCGTGGGCTTCACTAGAATGTCCAGTAACAAGGGTGCTGAAGAATTAGTGAATATATTGAATGATCTATTTGAGAAGTTTGACGAGCTGTGCCACATACATGGATGTGAGAAGATATCCACCTTAGGAGATTGTTATTATTGCGTGTCCGGTTGTCCGGAGCCAAGGCCGGACCACGCCACGTGTTGCGTCGAAATGGGTTTGGGTGAGTGACTCAGATTTCATCTACCTACATACATTCTGCTTCACTTACAGACTAAACATTTCTTGTTAGAACAACTTTGAGAGGGTTTCTCAATGCGTGAAATCGACTTTTAGGGTACCATGAGTTTTCCTAATATTTTGCCGCTCGCTGTGGTCAGATCAGAAGGGTGAAGTGTCAAGGGAAATTATTGGAAATATGAGACAACAATTAATATCTCGGGATGACAAAAGCAGTAATTTGTTGCGTAGTGATGACCTAACATCGAATTTCTAGTCACTGAATGAGCCTAAGTTTCGCTTCTCGTCGCTCTGGTCTCATATGTTACGATCATTTTAGGTATGATCGACGCCATACAAGAGTTTGATAGAGAACGCGGGGAAGGGATAAACATGAGAGTGGGCGTCCATACAGGAACTGTGCTATGTGGCATTGTTGGAACGCGAAGGTTTAAGTTTGATGTTTGGAGCAACGATGTGACCTTTGCCAATAAAATGGAGTCTTCCGGGAAACCAGGTCGTGTTCATATATCAGAAGAGACCAGCAGGTTTCTTGGCGGTTCTTACGTGTTGGAAGAAGGCGAGGAAGTTTTCGGTGAGCAAATCGCCTTGCAAATCAAAAGTGGATGTTCGTATTCGTGAGCCAGGGTATATCTTTAACCATTACTTTTGTTTATTTTTATATATATATATATATATATATATATATATATATAAATATATATTGTAGATGTTGCCATTAATACTTTCCATAAAACTACCAAAACGTTCACAAAATCCGAAGCATGCGCGTCAAAAAATAACATCAACCCTACAATATATATATAGAACTACTATACTATTTATTTATTGGAGCACAACATAATGTAGGTAGGTAAACCGTAGTCTAATTCACTATTTGTACGTGCGTGGTGTTTTCTGTTTCCTTTGAACTGCTAGAAATTTACTTCTCGACGCCGGCATAAACTTGCTTCTGTTATAATAAGGTTTTGTAGAGATCATCCTATAAATATACTCCATCTACCTGCACAACAGAAAATTGACTGTCATTGCCAGGCTCACGAAGATGTACAACCACGTTAACCTTATTTTAAATGCAAGTCTGTCATCTGTGTTCAAATCGCCGTGTTTGTTCAGGTCACAAAACCTACTTCATAGAAGGGAGACAGCTGTATAATGTATACGAGCCCGATCATTGCCTGACTCCTTCCAATCCTGTTAACTTACGCCTAATTATCTCCCCTGCAGCATCGCCCCAGTCCATTCTTTCCTTCATACATTCCCCTCCTCACGCCGCTTCTGATGGTGATCAGAAACATCCCAAAAGACAGTCCAACAATTTTCTTTCCCCTGGAGCATTCCACTTCAGAAATAAAGCCAGTTCGTTGCCAAGTATCCTCGATTCTGACGGAGAGCTAGATGATACACGCGAGAAGGCATTTCCTCAACGGACCGATAGCTCATCCAAAAGCCCGACGTCTGTCGGTAAGTTATTTTAAACTATATTGATCGATAAAAACGAGTAATATATAATTCATCTTTATGTTTTATACCGGTCGAACGAGTAATTTTCTCGATGTTGTGGCACAATTGTATAATAAATAATGGTTGGATTTTAATGAAATAAGGTCCCTTCCAAATTACGACTACGGTCATCCTATTTTTAGGTATCACAACAGAAACAAACAGCAGCTGCAAAAATCCTAGAATATTCTAAATAGAAAATCCTATTCCTGATGAATAGGATTCATCAGAATTAATGTTAACTGATATAATATAATAAATCAGAACTCAGTAGGCAACGTGATTGCGCATCGATTTATCTTTAATACAGTGATTAGGTATTATTATCTGAAGTTGTTGAAGTTAGAAAAGTCTTGTTATCGGGAGCATAAGGCTGGTAGTCGATAAGATATCGAATGACTGTTCATTAGAGAGGTGACGCTCTTTGTCACCCGTGTCACGGCACCGCCCGCTAATGATTCAATGATAAATGTATGTGGGACCACTGAGTAAAAACATTCAGAAATCCGGCTGTATCGGAATTTCCCACTAACATTACAAATGCAAAAGTTTGCATTGTTGTGTTTATGCCAAGTCTAATGAGCTGATTTGGCTGAAGCGATCTCTTCCAGCGATTTATTAATTGTAATAACTTCAAAAGAAAATTGCTATTTGGAGGTGCGCTCGCGTCTACGCATCTAGGTAGTTTCCGTGAGATTCTCTGCAAAGCACTTTGCCCACCGCCACAACTGCGTGCACGGCCCCTTAACTTTCCGTCAACAATTTATATGAGAACGGTGCTGATTCGCTGACATCGATATACCTAGATCAAACGGCTTTATGTTGCAATTCATCGCGTACGTGTTTTTACCCGTTGTACTTATTGTGCTAGTCTTCTGTACCTAAATACTTTTTGGTGGGACGACGGATTTTATATATTATAATTTTGGTTAAATCGTGCGGTTGGTTTGATAGACATGTGGAGTTAATTGCTTGACCTAACCCGGGTCGATAGCGACCATGTAATTATTAATGCACTTTTAAACAAAAAGTTATGTTTTTCAACTTATAAAATTTCTGATAACTGAAAATGTGTTAGGTACTGAAATAAACCCTTTAGTGATACTTACTACACCTTTTTGTTACGCCCTTAATTTTAATACGTTAACAAAGTCACATGACCGCCTCGGTGGCATAGAGGGCGTAAGCTCGACTGCCGCTCATGAGGTCTTGGGTTCGATCCCCAGGCCAGACAAAGTGTAATGACAACTTGGAGTCTAGAACTGTGTCCGGTAGATGACAATAGGCTAGCGCCCTATTACATGGGATCAAAAACATACTGGCGAAATGCTGGTGTACCTACCTACTCTGGGACTGATCCCTGGGTACACCTCTTCCTACCCCTTCGGGAAAAAGGCGTGATTATATGTTATGTTAACAAACCTATAATGTATACTAATGTATACAGGGTTATTGAACTAATTAGTTAGCACTCTCTTTTTCAGGTTTCAGAGTGGGCTCCATAGTGAAAACTATTATAAATTATGATGATCGCAATTACCCTTTAAGGGTCTAGACAGACGGACTGCGTTTAGACTGCAATTCGACTGCAAATTTACTAATGCAGTAAGTACGACTGCAATAGCAAACCAACCGTGCAGCCCGATTGCAGTCTTACTAACTACATTCAAATCAAACTGCAAATTTGCAGCCGGATTGCAGACCGTCTGACTGTCTAGACCTTTAGAGGATGCTAACTGTATTATAGTAATCCTGTGTTGAATTTTTAATTTATGACGTGTGCCACAAAACCGCTGTGTTCATACAAACACGTTCGTGTGAACGAAAAGGTTATTAAAATCTTGAAATATTCGTGATAACAAATTGACCACGTCTCGGTGAATTTAGCGCCTTCATTAGATTTAACTTATAACGCTAGTTAGTGATAATACGCTAACACTTTGTACATAGTTTGACAAACTCTAATCTATTTTATATGTGATTACTGTTTACATAATAAAGTTAGTGGTTGGTATATTTTGGCGGAAATAGAGGCCAGATCAAAAAGCAAACACAGACAATTGAGTGCAAAAATTATTCCCTTTTCTCTATATTTGGGAAATTTAATTGTGTATGGAACAGCGGCCTAAAAATAAAAATTGTAAAAAGTAAGGAGTCAATTCGTGCGATCATTACGTAGTGGCGTCTAATAGGACAACGCGATTTTGCATTTCGTTTATGTAAACGAAATGCAGTCAACAATAAAAATCATTTAAAAAAGCGATTCGTGCCTATGCCGTTATCGGTACTATCGAGAAGCAAATCTTTCGAGTAACATTAAACGAGAAAATGCCAATCTATATTTAGCACTTTTTACAAGCGGTGATTGTGTACTCGATTTTACTATCAACATACAGCGGGCCGTGTTGTGATAAACAAAGGTTAAATTAGTATCTTCGTATCTTGCATGTGAATCACGTGATATTGACCTACAGATATACCAGGTGTTATGAAAAGGTGTAGTATTTAGATTAATCTACTCACCAAACTGAGCTAAATGAAAGAAAAAATTCAAAATAGGAGGAAAAATCATCAGAATCGACTGTTTTCTGACCGATCCACTAATCCTTTATGAGAATCTTAGGTTCTTTTCTATTCCCCCCTATAGGGATACATCCGAAGCCTAATTGCCTGAAAGAGATCGCTTAAAGCCGTAACCGTTGTCCACCAATAAAATTAGCACTAGGCTTAAGGAGTGAAAGTCTCTACCGGCGTACGTCTTCTCTAGAGAGAAGACGTACGTCTTCAAGAGAAGAGTGAATAATTATCTTCCAGGAAAGGGTATTCCATCTTAGGCCTGATTTTCCTTCCCATCAAGTGAGATTGGGGTCAAACGCTGACCTATTAAAAAAAATGTAGCCTGTGCATAATCTAAATTGGTCCATTATAAAGAGCAAACTCTATCTTTTTTTGACGATAACGACCCAGACTATTACAATATCAATATTTCAGGGAGCTACGGGAAGTATACGAATAAGTTGAAAAACTGGAAAGTGCCTAGATTTTTGAGGAAGCATTCAGACACGCCCCTACATGAGATAAAGAAGCAAGATTTGAGCGATAAGACGATAAATCTGCTCGAGAGAGGCGATAGCGTGAACGTGCAATCAAACAATGGTTACCACCAAGTACCTATATTGATAGAATCTCAGGACAAGAGCCCGAAAGTCCACAATAGCAGCAAGCTGCATATACCCCAGAGTCAGGAAGTGACGTCATTCGAGAGGGAGATTATAGATATACGGGCGTATTTGAGCCAGTCGAGGAGTAATATGTCTCCATTCGTTAGAAGCTGCAGTTATCGGTCTCAATATGGACGACAGAATACCATTGATGTAAGTAAAATATAATAATATATTCTATATACGTTTAATTGCATTTAAGCGACATGCTGGCCCATTACATTCGTAGTGTTAATAATAATAATAATAATAGTTGTTATACTATAACAGAAAGTTTGTCATGTGACCAAAAATACTATTATGAATGTTATGGGTTATGTGGAAAAGGGGGGTCCAAAAATGACTGAATGACGTACAAATTTTAAAAAAGGTTGAATTATTGACGTACAAAAGTGTCATATTTTAGTACAAGTTTTTTTTTTTTTTAACGTGTGGAAATGCATTTACGCATACTCGCCCACCAGGGGGAGGTGGGCGAGTTATGTCGGGCTCGACGAGAAGCGCCCATACCGACTAAAGCCACACGATGAGCAGTCCCTCGCCATGTGAGGCGGGATAGGGTCGCGCTAGCATTCACTATCCCGCCTCGGCGGTTGGCCCCTAGGCCCCGGCCCTTGAAAAGGATGTAGCAGCCAGGCTATCAAGAACTTCCTCCTCCGTACTCCGTCACCCTCCGTCCACCCAAGACTTAATTTTCTGGTGTGTCCAATGCATACATACAATATAAAATTACACACATAATATAATATATTATGCTCAGTAATTTTCTGATAGCGGCAAAAGAACGCGAATCTGTAAATGATAATAATATAATCAAAACGTTTATTAGATAAATATCTGTTAAGGCTATTAAACTTTTTTACTCAGTCATTTCTAGATAGCGGACAAAAAAAGCGCCGAACTAAAAAAATATATAAACATTTAACGTACCAACCAAAACATAGTAGCAGCCAGGCTATCAAGAACTTCCTCCTCCGTACTCCGTCACCCTCCGTCCACCCAAGACTTAATTTTCTGGTGTGTCCAATGCATACATACAATATAAAATTACACACATAATATAATATATTATGCTCAGTAATTTTCTGATAGCGGCAAAAGAACGCGAATCTGTAAATGATAATAATATAATCAAAACATTTATTAGATAAATATCTGTTAAGGCTATTAAACTTTTTTACTCAGTCATTTCTAGATAGCGGACAAAAAAAGCGACGAACTAAAAAAATATATAAACATTAGATAAATATCTGTTGTAAAAAGATTAAAGATTTCAACATTGCCTTCGTGGGGAAATCCCTAGGGGTACATTATGTCTACTTCAGGGCAAATGGCTCTTTCTTTTTGCTTTTTCATTATTGTCTTTTGTATCTAACAGAGTGCTCGAAAAACTTATCTTTCAGTAAGGAGTCCAGCCAATCTTCATCTCTTCTTTCATGTCTCTCATTCACATACCAGCAGCATAGCATGACATGCAAATATATTTCTTTATCGTTTTGTGTCTCTTTTGCTCGAGAAATGAAAGAGTCTGCTGTCTCTTTCTCATTTAATATTTTCTTTTAGGGAATTTTGCCCTTAGTAGCTGCAGGATGTCGTCTGCAATAATTCATTCCATTGAGTTATAGTCCATCCTCACAGTTCCTCCTACAGCTAATAAGATATATTTAGCCATGGCTAAGCTATTCTTAAATTGACATTGAAATCGCAATGGCGGAATGTCCTGAGTCGATAGATAATCGTAAAAAGTTACATTAAAAATTGATGCGTCTATCAATCTTGTAAAGTAGGTACAGTCGAGTTTAAAATTGGAGGTACCTATGGTGCGAAAAATATCGCTGGCAGTGAGAGTCAGTCTATCCAGTGGTGTCAGTACTGGACCTTGATTTCAGATAAGAATTTTGTTAGTTTATGTGTAGTGAATGTAGTGTCGTGAGTTTATTACATTGACAAAATATAATATTGGCTATAAAAAACTGTTAGATGCAAACGGCGAGTAACCGCACATTGTGGCGTTCTGGAAGCCTATGTTCAACAGTAGACATTTTCCGGCTGATGATGATGATGATTGGCTATCAATGTTTGGCGCAGACACTTAGTGCGAGACCAATATTGCGCTTTTAACCTATACCTCCAATGTCATAATCGACTGTACATATAATATTTGTTTATCGACATAAAATTGTTAAAGTGCATCCAGATGATTAATATTATGTAGTCACCGAAATAAACCTGATACCGTCCTTGACCACATTGAGGAAAGTGGCCGCAGTATCTTGTGAATGTATTGAATCATCTCATTGCATAATATGTACACACCAAAATTACCGGTTTGTCATCTTATGGTCAAAGGAGACTTACTACTTTTAGCAACGGCGAATTGAGATTTTGTGACTTATTGATATAAGTCACACAATCATGCCTTTTTCCCGATGGTGTCGGCAGAGATGTACCCAGTGCCCTGGACCCCGTCCCCATAGTAGGTACACCCACACTTCGCCAGTTGTGTTATTTTAGTCTCATGTAATAGGGGGCGAGTCTATTGGAATCTATTGAGTACACTTTTCAGACTCCTGACCTGGGGTACCCGGGACCTCATGATCGGCAATAGCTCTTGTGAATCACTATACGGCATCGAGGCATATCGATGCTGTATATTATATCGCTTGTTGGAGATTTTATACAATCGAACATAGTAATTATATGTATAGAAATCGTGCATTTAAGCGGTTGTATCGATGTTTTATCACGTGTTGGCGACTTTCTGTTGCCTAGCGTAGCGTGCAGTCGCTGTTTCGATTGCCGGCGAGTTTATGGCCGTTCCCCCCAAAAGGCATCGTTTATTAAAAGTAACAACATTGTTTAGCTCCTTACATCATCATCTCAGCCATAGGACGTCCACTGCTGAACATATAGGCCTCCACCATAGAATTACATCCAGTCCGGTCGCAAGCGCCCAGCATTCAGCGTGTTCCTTCCGTCCTTATCAGGTCGTCTGTCCAACTTGTGGGTGGACGTCCTACTTTGCGCTTGCCGGTCCGTGGTCTCCATTCGAGAACTTTACAGCCCCACCGGCCATCAGTTCTTCATGCTATGTGCCCTGCCCATTGCCACTTCAACTTGCTAATCGGCTGGGCAAACTTCCGTTCGTCTACGGATCTTCTCATTCTTGATCCGATCTCGCAGAGAAATCCCCAGCATAGCCCTCTCCATAGCTCGTTGCGCAATCTCTCCTAACATATGCTGTAGCAAATTCATTGAATTCTTATTATGATCTAACGACATGTCTTATACCTTATTGTATTTCAATTTACGTCTTCAAGAATCGGGTTTCTTATGTCTCATCATGCGTAGCCTAGATAATGGCTAGGTACTGCTGCATACTTTATTTTAGTTCTGTTAGTAAAACACAGAATAAATAATATTACTAACGTACAGATAAATCACTCTCGACGAAATCATCCTTTTGTGTATAAGAATATACCCTCTGCAAGAGGTTCGGACAAATGCTTGGCCGTTCATACCTGAACTGTGAAGTGACATCCCCATGGTAAAATCTAAAAAATACGAGTAAATTGTCTCAGTAGTCATCTTCTGCTAAGTACCTATAGTCCATTGAAAAGTTACATTTGGGGTTGCGTTTTTTAGAGGACGCAATTTAATTTTTTAGATGTGTAGAGGGGGTCAGTGTAAAGCTAACCAAGTTTGTGGGGTCGCCACCCTTGTCCCACGGCCGCCATCTTGAAAATAGGGGTTGAAATGGTTTTTACGGTATATCTCTTAAACTATTTATTTGATAAAAAAATTGTTTTAACATTTTTTGTTGCAAATTAAATTCTCTACAACTTTGGTCCAGTAATTTTTTGTCGTAGAACTATAAATAAAAAAGTTATAAGCGAAAATCTTCAGAAATTCGAGAAAAAAAATTATATTTTTCGATGTAACTTTTTTTTATCATTTTACGAAAAAATGATATCTGACCATTTTTGTAGATCGTTTTTTGAGGAATAACTTTTATTTGCATCATTTTTTCATTAAGTCAATAGCTAAGGTTTTACAGCGCTCCGAAGTGAGTACTATTTTTTAGTACTCTAACTATACCTATATTATTCGTGTGTACTAATAATATGTCATCAGTTTTTTTTTTTTTATTTTTTTTTTTATTTTATAACTTTTTTAATTACAAATTTTGCAATATTATTAATAATTAATTATTGACTCTTTTTCCCCACCACCCACGAGGTAGAGTCTAGAGGCGCGTTTTTTTTTACGTGGTATCCCCAATAGGCATAATCCACGGTGATTTTCTAAATTAGAACTACTCCGTCCTCAGTCGTTTCGATGGATCAGTCGTTTTTTTTTTATTTTTTTTTACTTCGTTTTTCGCTTATAACTTTTTTATTTATAGTTCCACGACAAAAAGTTACTGGACCAAAGTTGTAGAGAATTTAATTTGCAACAAAAAATGTTAAACTATTTTTTTATTATATAAATAGTTTAAGAGATATACCGTAAAAACCATTTTAACCCCTATTTTCAAGATGGCGGCCGTGGGACAAGGGTGGCGACCCCACAAACTTGGTTTTAGCTTTACACTGACCCCCCTTACACATCAAAAAAATAAAATTGCGTCCTCTAAAAAACGCAAGGTAAGGCCTAAAAATGTAACATTTCAATGGACTACTAAGTTAGACATAACAGATAAGAATTTGCGATTGGACAAATAATTTTTTGTTCGAGATCTACATCTTTGAGTAAATATTTTTAAACTCAAAGTATCAGAGGCCCATTTAATAACAAAGGCTGTGATTCCATTTCAATTTGACAGACTAGTAAATGTGGATACAATTTGGGTAGAGAATGCAATCCCGCAAGATAATTTAAATCCCTGTATTGGCTGTTCTGAACATACTTGATCCCACGGGATTCCGATATACCCTACCGCTTTTGCTTTACCTTAATCTTGTCTGTATATTAAGAACATTATATAAATTCTCAAGTATATGTGATGTTGAAAAGAAGTTCACGATATGAAATTAATAAAGTCGCCACGACATATTCATAGGATTTGATACGATTTTCAATGTAACTCGTTATATAAAAAAATGTCTTAAAACTAAAAAAGTGCGATGATAATGGGCCGGCGTGTCGCTTCATATCACCTGAATGTCGTGATTCTCTTATTGATCTTAAATATAAAAAAGCAATATATAAGCTATTAATAAAACATAAAAGTGCCGAGGATTAAGTATACTTATTATAAAACTGTCAGTATTTTATGTATCTATGGGCGGAACATTAATTTAACTGAACAGGTTCTGTCTATAAATATGTAACATGAATCTTGATCTACCTCTCGAAAAATCATGTTGCATGACTTTTAGAGGACTGTTAAATAAGTTTTAATATTCGCTATGTTTCATGTCCTCCAAGGACACCAAATTTTAGAGAAAAACTGTTGAATGGCCTTTTCTTCGGATTTTTATTTGGGTTTTTGATCTTAAAGTTTTTAGTCGCACTTCTTCTTGGCGAGTCGGTTTGTGACCAATCGTGGTGTAAGGCCTTTGAATTAAAGATAGAATATTCATAAAGAAAACTCAAACATCTATTAATATTAAAATCATATTATACGGTACAGAAATACCTAAATGATAAAGTAATAAATTTTGCCATATCTGAAAATATACATGAATAAATAAATAATAATGATTTCATATATATATTATCCTCATATCTATCAAGCGCCTCGCTTTTGTTACCTTTTATATTGCATGTGCTCTTAGCTGATCTTTAGCTTTAAGCTAGCCTAAGAAATGCAAATAAATTATTGTGTTGAATTTTGCCCTCTGCCTATGATTATCGTCTATGACGTATTTGCATAGATTTTAAAAGTAGATTTTCCAATCGGTACAGCTAAGTTCAGAAAAGTGAAACTTTTTGTTCATTTTTATAGATAAATGCAAGTATAGCTATGCTCTACGTCGCCTAAATAAGGTATATTTTCGTATACAGGTACCAGTAAGTCGCGCTCGCAGTTCGACGCTGGCCACTCAAGGCGAGCTCATCCGTCCAAAAGACCGTCGGTTGAACTTACCTTTGCCCACATCAAACCCACGGCCTCAAGACGATGCGGTCAGCCTCTGTCCTTCGGTCAATAGCAGGAAGGATTCAGGCATCAGGAGCACAAGCCGACGGTCTAGCATACAACAACAGGTGAGAAAACAGGTATATATATATTTTAGGTGCAGGTTATCAAACATCATTATCATCTCCATTCATTAGATTTCCATGTAGTTTGGAACGAAAATATAAGTACCTACGTCATACGTCATACAAGAGTATTTGTCTGCGCTTGTCGCAATCTGAATTCTGAATCTAATCTGATCATTTTTATTTCTTACTGCAAGCTCCAAATTCAAAGTATCTACCTATATTCACTGATACGAATAATACGAATAGAAATATATGAATAAACCCAATGTTGGCACACAACTTAAAATAACAAAGCTGATCTATGCGTCTATAATCTATATATCACTGCGAATAAAATTAAACATACCTACGGTCGATAGGGTTGTCCAATTCCTTGCACTAGCAAAAATAGAAAGTGATTCCACTTTTTACCCGACTGCTGCAAATCCGAGATGGGTTTATCAGGTATAAATATCTATTTATAAAAATCAGTCAAAGTCCTGACTGATTGACTGAGACACTCACTCATCAATACCCAGCCCTATTGGACCTAGACAGCTGGATTTTGCTCGTAGTTTTCCATTAAGGTGTAAGCAAAGAATAAGAAAGAAATACCCGAAATTCTTGCGGGCATCGCGGGAATAACGCTAATATCGTATTACCTATGTAATGAAATTTGTGTCACCATAGCGCCTAAACTTCTCATCCAATTTTGATTAATCGTTGTTAAAATAAGTTAAATGTAGGCTAATTCTTAACCTATATTTATACAGGGTTACTGGTAATCAATGTATATCCTCTTCATAGCATATTCTATGCCACATCATAACAAACAACATTTGTTAGGACATGGACAAACAACATTTGTTAGGACATAGGACAATGTTGACGCTTCTTTTTCTATATTACAACGCCATCTTCCTTTGAGAACTTTTTAAAGAAAACGCTTCATTCCTATTTTGCTATCTATTGCACAACACTAGATACATTTCAAGATTAAATAAACGAATGCGATTTATCTCACCGCGGTTCTTATGTTAGTAGATACGATAAACAAGTTGGTGAAGTCTGTGAATATGAGACAATCATAACTGCTCATAAAATGCTTTTAATGATTTCTTAAAATTGTATATGGCATAGACAACATACTTAAAAAGACCCGCCTACATGTTGCCGTATTCTAAATTATTCTAAATGAATGTTAGTTTTTTACTTCATTTGGCAAAACAATAGTTACAGACAAAAATATACTAGATTAAATAAAAAATAGCATTAGCATAGGGTTTTGTAGCAGAGCAGAGTTGGACCAAGCTATGCTGAGTAACTGAAAATGTGTTTAATAATATCTACCAATCACAATATTTTTTAAACCTCTAAGACCGAAAAAGGAAGGGTGTTATAAATTTGACGTTTCTGTCTGTGGCATCGTAGCTCCTAAACGATTGGAGACCGATTTTGATGTGTCTTTGGTGACGTGATCGAGAAAGTTGGGGAGTTGCTTAAAATTTTTAATTTTATATCTCATTATTGCTTAGCTTGACAAACTCTTAACACCAATGAAATAAAACATTATTTTGGTGGATATCAAACACACCCTCAGCTTTACAGTTTAGCATAGTTCTGAAGAATACGTACTCTAAAACGCAGTCAGAAAAAGAGCCGCGATATTTTCAAGTTCGTTAAAAGTCTGATTAGTGATAGACAAGATTATGAGATCGATATGTCATTTCCATGTATCAGGCCTGCCGAGAGTCACTCTTCTGACTCACAGACATTTTATTGACGATTGATCGCCTTTAATCTTGAGAAAATACCGATATTTAGATACACAGATTCTCGGCTTTGATGAACTACTTTATAGTTCAAGAAGCTGTTTGTGATTTGTGTAGATAGACATACATTCCTTGTTTTATCTTCTTATTTACATATAGAATATATAAGTGATAGAAGGGGCCTCCCTTCTATCTCTTGCCCAGAAGTGGGACAACAATGGCTGATGATAACTATTCTTCTATACAAATAAATAAAATGGAAGTGTCTGTTTGTAATATAAAATTACAGATTGTTACTAAATGCATATGAAAGTATCTTACTACTTCTATCTTAAAGGAATAATAAAAAAATATTTCAAAATTGTAGAGTTCATTTTGTACAAACGGCTGGACCGATTTTAATGGGAGTTTCACTGGCTGATAGCTAATGTTATTAGAAGTTATACAAGCTTAAGCAACTTAACAAACAACAAACTTAAGTTTACGAATAATTGTTAGGGTTCCTAATAAAAAAATCATAAATTCCACGCGGACAAAGACGCGGTTAACAGCTAGTTTTGAATGTTTTCCTAGACCTGTCTAATGTTTTGTTGCAATAACTATTTTTAACAAAGATAAGTATAATTTTGTAATCAACAATGTAATAAAAATGGAATGTATAGGTACATTGAAACATACAATTATCAACTCTATTCATAGCGGGAATAGATTCTAATTACTACGATATTATTAACAAAGCGTACTAAATAAAATGGATTAATGGATAATCTGAATCTCTCTTTAGATCTGCCCGTAGTGTTTTAATGACCGGGTATTTGCAGGCCTTTGTAGTTATTTGAAAACCTGCATAAGAATTTATGAATTTAAATCAGCTGAAAAAAGTTTTAGTAGTGGTAGTAAATGTTAGGTCTGGTAGTAGAAGCATAAACCGGTTTTGCCATGCAGTCGCTGTATAACACATATTATACAGTCTGGAGCCAAATGGCACCTTAATTGAAAATATAGGTTAAAAATGGCTCTATAGCTTTTTTTTTATGATAGTGAGTGACTGAGTGACAAGACGAGCTAATCAGGTGCCTGATGGTAAGCATCATGATTGTCCACAGACACAGTGCCACCCAGTGTTTTGAAATTCAAAATTCTGCGCGGCACTGCACTGCGCCTGTCACCCTGAGATATGAGTTGATGAATCTCATCATGCCCAGTAATTTCGCTGGTAACATTGCCCTTCATACCGGAACACGGTAATGTTTGCACATTACTTCTTGGCGGATGAATAACTGGCAAAGGTGTGGTACTTCCCCAGGCGGCCCCTTGCAAAAGAGGCCTACCACTACAACTAAATAGCTTAGCCTAGCTGCGTCTGAGTGGTATGAGCGTGCGAAAGGGATATAGCGAGACATTTCGGATATCACCCCTCCCGTGCAGCTCCCATACCTCAGGTAAAAAGACTCAGTCAAGAGCGTATCCTAGAGAAATTTTACATAATCCTATGAAAAATTTACCAAATAGATTTTTTGTATTCCACTGTTTCCTCGAAATATAATTAAATAATTCTATAAATTTATATCCAGATATTTTTATAGTGAAGTCAACTATGTCCCTGTCGTTTTAGTTTATCTTATGAACTTTCGGTCTTTTCATAATGAATTTCTAAAAATCCCGGTTTTACTCGCGTGATTAGACGTTTACTAGAAAAAAATAAAGAGTTCATATATTGAAAAATAAAATGATAGGGACATATTTTACTTCATCTTCAAAATATCAGGATATAAATTTATCAAATAGGTTAAATATATTCGGAAGAAACAAGAGAATACAAAACATCGATTTGGTAAATTTTAACTGCTAAGACGGTTTCCTGCTAAGCGATAGACATTATGTGTTAATAAATAAATAAGGAAATTGTCACAAACAAAAAGTTTACACGAGTTTTCTTTCACCTCACGACCAGTCATTTGCCGCGCGAGTATAATAAAATTGTTAATGTCTTCGTTAAAACTTGTTATTATGTAACAGTGTCATGAACGACATTGTCTGTGTTGCTATCGTAAATTACTCTTAAGGCGAATGTAGAAATTACTTGAAATAATGAAAAATCATATAAATACCCTACTGTGGGAAAGCCTAGAAAGGTTTATGATTTCACGGATTAGAGTCTAATCTGTGAAAACCATCAAGTCTTATTATGAATTAGACCGTATATGTGTGTTAACATGTTTGAGATACTTTAGTGTATAAAACATCTAGTCCGATTACCGATTACAAAGAGCGCTGTGTCAATCGATTCGTAACATACTCCTACTGCGAGTAACACATGCAACTTTTTTCCCAATCGGGTTTTATGGTTTTAAAACAATATTTAGTTATATTGTACACTTTTTTCAGATATTTCTACTGAATACCCTATCGACGTCACAGAACGATATGATGGGGCATCGAGTGTCCGGATACTACACTTCCAGTCAATCGTCTATAAACATCAACATTAACGACCATCATCCTAAAGTTCGACTGCCACCGCCCTTGAACGAAAAACAAGTACAATCCCTTCAGAAACTACGGAAGCAATCCGACTTACAACTCATCAGATGCGTTCAAGACAACGCAAGGTCAGGTATCAGTTATTTCGTTCAACCTCCCCTTAACAAATTCACGCTCTTCTTCAAGTCGTCAGAAATGGAACTCCACTACAGAGATAAAGCCCACCGAAGCGATGACAGCGAAGACTTCCCACCAACACTTACTACTTCTAGATTTAACACAGCCTTAGACATTCTTGTATCGGCCCTGATATTTCTCGCTGTATCTGCCTCAATATTTATTCTCTACAGCGATTGGCGAGAATCGCTCGGATGGATCGCATTCTTCTTCATAATAGAGATCATCGCTACAATGTTCTGCGTGTACCGACATTACTTGAAATGGAAAGCGAAACACGACCCAATTTCAGTCGCGCACTATCACAGAAACTCCATTAGAATATTTAGAAAATTGACGACTTGGTACCCGTGGCATTTGTCTGGAGGTTTACTGATCAGCTTGCCAATACTCGCGATCTTGATTAACTTCTCCTGTCAAAATACCACAATGACCATCCTCAGAGGTGACCAATCGTTCTACGTATACCTGCTCTGTATAAGCATAGTACACTTTTGCAACTTCACACAAATGAATTGGCTAGTGAAAAACACTCTGGTGACCCTTTACGCTTGTTTGTTCCTATTTTTTGCGGTGCTCGGATGTCACGAGGCGAATACTCAGTTATTGGACGGTGATATTAGTTTAAGAATGTATCCGCAGATCGTCGCCCATAATGTTACCGATTTTATAAGTATGGTCATCGAATCTTATGTAGATATTGCAAACGGCTCGAGCAACTACGAGGGCGCACACCATAAGATACATCTGACTGAATTGTACTTAGACGTGGCGCTTTTATTGATATTGGTCTGGTTCCTGAATCGAGAATTTGAGATCAGTTACCGATTGAGTTTTTATAGCAACGTCGTCGCTAATAGAGATAAGCAAAGAGTGCAGAATATGAGGAATCAAGCGGATTGGTTGTTGCACAATATCATACCGCGACACGTCGCCGACCAGCTCAAGAACACCGCCAAATATTCAGAGAATCACAAGGACGCTGGCATAATTTTCGCTAGCATTGTGAACTTCAACGAGATGTACGACGAATCGTATTTGAAAGGGAAGGAATACCTGAGAGTGCTCAACGAACTGATTGCGGATTTCGATGAGCTATTAGAAAGGCCTCAGTTTCAACACGTGGAGAAGATTAAAACTATAGGCAGCACATTCATGGCAGCCAGCGGGCTTAATCCTGATTTGAGGCATGCTTCTCGAGGCACTCACGACCATCTCTACCAATTGATGGAGTTTGCACTAGAAATGCAGAAGGTAGTCGATAATTTCAACCAGGATTTGCTCGAGTTCGATTTCATACTAAGGATAGGTTACAATTTCGGGGACGTAACCGCGGGTGTGATCGGTACGACTAAGCTTTATTACGATATATGGGGTGATGCTGTTAATATAGCATCTAGGATGGATTCCACTGGAGTACCGAAGCGGATTCAAGTGGGAGAAGCTTGTATACCAATTTTAGCCGCTAGGTATGAGTTCGAGCACCGCGGAAGTGTCTATGTAAAAGGCAAAGACGACATGAACGTATATCTTGTAGTAGGAAAGAAAGATACTTAGGTAGATGAAAATATTTATAACAAAAGTAGAATCTGTGATTTAATTATATTGGTCTATGAATAAAAGAGGAAATATACCTATTTATTAATGTAGTGAGATTATGAAAATTTGACAAAATACTCCGAGTTAAGCTAACTTATTGTAATGTGCTTATGTCTACTTAAGATGAGCGTGATTTATATACAATCGCTAATTTAAGATGTTGAAATTAAAATCTCCTTGCCTAATTAAACTATGTGACCAGAGTTCTAGTCTCCAAATTTTTATGGGTTTGGTCCAATTTTTCGATATATATTTTTAAAATGTTACAAAATTGGTAGCTAATCTTTTAATATTCAAAAATTGGATCATCACCACTCCATGTCTGTATATTGAAATATACATTGTCTTATATTTATAATTTGTAAATAAGTAGAAGTGGATACTGAACCGTTTGTAGTAAATATTTTTTGTGTTTACTTACTTATTGAAAATGTTTAGTATGAATGGTATACTAACATGTTTGTAGATGTAAAGGAGTGTTCATACCTGCCGATACGTAGCCTATCTAATACGTAGTGTGGCTAGTACGCAGGACTTCAGAAGCAATAGATTTATTAAACTTTAATAAACATACATACAGAATATTTCTGTAATTTTAAACAGAGCTTTCGTTTGGTGGTTTCGTTCTGGATTTTCGTGTGGATAGCAAATGGAAACTCCGTAAATATAAAACGATTGACAAAGTCATTTGGAATGTCGATGTTTGTGCGTGCTGTACGTAGTACGTACGCTACGTGTCGCTAGATCTGAACGCTCCTTTATAATGTAGTTGCGTCGCTTTTCATTGTGATTTATCTATTCTGTCAATTTTATAGTATCTATAGGTCTATGAGGTGTCACAAAAATGTGTAGTTATACTTAGGTATCTACCCATTAAACTAAACAACTAGTAACAACCACTAGTAAAAAACATATTTCTATAAAAATCAAATTTGTCTTACCACTTACCATCAACAGATATATTTTCTTTTACAGGAAACATATTTTTTTATGTTATAGTTTTTTCGACGCGTACACGGACATGCCCTTAAATATTACTACACCTTTTCGTAGATCCTTGTAAAATTGAAACGCTAAGCATAACGCTCAAAGTATAAAGGTAGTGTTAAGCAACGAAATTAACGTGCTACTGATAATTAGTGAATTTAACCTCCTTTGAGGTTTTGTACGGGCCGTCTTTGTTTCAATTTTAACGATGTTTTGTTACCGAAGTGAATGCAACTTTATAAGGTAACTGTTTTTAGTGAAACAACTTCAGACATTGAAAGGATTTTCTAGCATCAAAAGTTTATAAACATACTACTTAATATAGTAAATTTTCTGCGAATTCATCGAACCTGGTTTTCTATTAGACGAAAAAGCATGTTTTTTGGGATGAATTCTTGCAGCGAATTGGCAATACGGTCTTATGGCTATGTTCGAATGCTTGTATGCTCGTATTTGTATATTTTCGCTAGGGGACCGTAAATGCTTACTTTTCGTACAACTTCAGCGTAAAGCTACATATTTCAATTATAATAAAAACTTCATGAAGTATATATAATATTTATAATGTATACAACGCATTTAGGATAAGGCCCTTCATATTTCAAATTGAGCTAGGTTGGCGTGAGAACTAATTATTTTGAACGCAAAACCGTAGGTTACAATTAAATCATTACTACAGTGCAATAATAGTAGATTAGTAGCCAAGGGCTGTAAGGCATCAATTGCAGCCCGAGATATTTAGGCGCACGAGCGCAGCGAGGGCGCCTATACTTCGAGGGTGCAATTGATGCTTACACCCGAGCTAACTACTCTGCTTTACATCTCGATTGTGAGGTAAGTAGAAAAACACCGGCATTACAAGAATAAAACATTTTAAAGTAAAAGTTTTCTATTCCCGCCTTATTTCATCTCTTTTTTAAATTATTTTTTTCAAGAACGAAATTGAGCTTCGTAGTTCGATATTTAAAATTGATGACTATTATATTCATACGAAGACAAGGAATAGCGAAGCGACCTCTTTTGTCATTGGCCTGAATGCATGATGTCTATTGCCAGTATGATGGTTAGATGTACGCAAACTTTTTGAAAGAGTTAAGTTTTTTTTTAATTACTTACCGCCCTAGGGCTTTTCTAGCTACATTATTACCCTAGAGCGCTAATTGGTCACTTACAAGCCCCATTTGGGGGTAATAAGGACCTACTTACCGAATATGAGAGATGTAAATATATTTTTATGGCAGCTAAATAAAGTCACGCTATTTTAACTTTATATAGCTAGTAGGTACATTATTATTTATGTTTATGTTAGGTTTCATGCACTTTTAAGGTCAAAACACAGTTGGGCGGGCGCGTGACGGGGAAAAAGGGAAACGCGCACGTTATAGTGTGTTGTCTTTCGTGCAAATACAAGGAATGCAACGTACTCCGGCCCGCGCACGACTCGCGCCTGCGATCAAGTGTGCAGTGGTCTTTATTGGCAAGAATAATTAGTTCTCACTCGCAATCTGATAAAAAATAAAGGGTAAACATAAAAGGACTATTTTTAAACCCTCTGTTGTCTTAACGAAAAATATAAGGCCCGCGAGAATTGACGCAGGCTCTTAAAATATTTTTTTTTAATACAATTAATACTAACATTGATACTATACCATTGTATGAAGTGCTAGGTATTCTTCAAACTTATGACGATAGCCTTACATATACATTCCACTCGTATTTATAACTATTTGCCTTCGAAATGTCTATTTACAATTTTGTTAAAGATTCAAATATTGTGAAGAACGGGAATGTAAGTATTAGGATTTACCGAAGGACCAATCCGGGATATTGTAAGCGTTATTTATTAGCTCTCTTGAAAATGAAATATTATAACTACTAAAATGACGAAATTGCAACGTAATTTGGCTCTTATAACCTTTTATATAAGGACCACATTTTATTGTAGTTAATTTATATTTCATGGCGCGATATGGGCACGAAACATGAACATGCATAAAAAATATCTGAAGACTTCAGGCTGAGTTCAAATAACTGCATTTAATATGGTACGAGTACGATCAGCATCAAAAGTCAATGACCATATCCACATTAATGTTCATAGTTAACTGAACACTACATTAATTTATTATTATGGTATAATATGGTGTTCAGCTATTTTGAAAAACTGAACGTGCTCATCGACTTTTGATGCTGACTGTACCGTGTACCGGGGTTCTCAAAATTCAGTTTGGGTTATATTTATTTGTTCAATTTACACACATAATTAACAAATACAAAGCAATACATGGTCAGACTTAAATAAACAATAAGTTGTGTTTTAATTACACGCAAGTTATCGTGAAATACATCAATTTCTGGTTGTTGAGCGAGGATATCATTGAAAAACTGCACTACCCTGGCATTAGGGGCGTTACGACTCGACCATATTAAAGTAAACGATGTTAATTTGTGATCGCTTTTCATGCTCACATCTGCTGCTGGTTATAAAAATGTAAAATGCATGGATATATACCGCAAACCTCTTCATTTGTACTCGTATGATAACCAAGTGTGGCACTTCTTTTTTGCATCTTTGACAGTTAACGGTTAATAATTACGAGGAAATTTAGTTAAATTCACTCAGTTTTGAAGCGACATTAGATACTGTAAAAACACACACTCGCGGTATTTATTTAGATTCATGTATTTAAATGCCATTTGCGTAACAATTCCGTCGCTGTATACAGAATAAACTTCCTAATGTCCAATTACCATTGGACGTAGTTAAGCCAAAAGTATCCAACCCAAAATGAACTGTATGTACCAAAAACACTCTTTTTATACATCATAGGAACATTGTAACATTAGGGTAGTAGATAATTTTGAGAACCGTTGCTAATAATTTAGGGGTCTGCTATTCCTACAATAGTAGATTAGTAGCCAAGGGCTGTAAGGCAATTGATGCTTACACCCGAGCTAACTACTCTGCTTTACATCTCGATTGTGAGGTAAGTAGAAAAACACCGGCATTACAAGAATAAAACATTTTTCTATTCCCGCCTTTTTTCATCTCTTTTTTAAATTATTTTTTTCAAGAACGAAATTGAGCTTCGTAGTTCGATATTTAAAATTGATGACTATTATACTCATACGAAGACAAGGAATAGCGAAGCGACCTCTTTTGTCATTGGCCTGAATGCATGATGTCTAATGCCAGTATGATGGTTAGATGTACGCAAACTTTTTGAAAGAGTTAAGTTTTTTTTTAATTACTTACCGCCCTAGGGCTTTTCTAGCTACATTATTACCCTAGAGCGCTAATTGGTCACTTACAAGCCCCATTTGGGGGTAATAAGGACCTACTTGCCGAATATGAGAGATGTAAAAACAATATTACAGTAATTACACTCGTTTTAATGCAAATAATTGCATTATTTTAATATCTATGAATTCGGGTCTAAAACGTGTGTAAGTGTCATGTAGGCGAGAGTGGCGGATAATGACATCACATCCGATAGTACTTGCAAGATAATCAAGTCCGTTGACTATTAAATAAGGAAAATTAAATACTATCATTACAAATACCGATCCTAAACTTTCGTAAAATAAATTTTATAGTTTCTTATGTACTTAATTTGAATTTAAGCAGAAAATTACTAATGAGTTATATTAAAGATATGAAACGTATAGGATAGTGACGTAACTTTGCTTTTCAGTAAAAATGGTATATGCAGAAAATCATTAAGTATTTTATATTATTGAATATCTTAATAATCTTCGTGTTAATATAAAATTGGCTATTTTTTTTCGGTTCCTTACAGCATAGATTTATCCTAAGACCATTTATTATTCATTGATTCTCCATTACAGTCCATCATTGTGTGGGTTGGATCCTTTTCGATTATCTACGCCTATTTATTATAGGTAGGTACATAATAATATGTTTAATAATTATTATTGTGATAAGTAAATGATAACCTGTTGACACACATAAATGACTATATTATGCTGTCTAATGTCTAAAGCAAGAAATCTTGTACTAGTTGAATTAACAATTTGCACTATTGTATATTACAATTTTGTATTTTCCTAAACGTTTGGGCAATATTGATAGGCGCTATGGAACTATACATTATTTGGGATGGAATCATCCCAAATATCATCAATGATAGATACAGCCGCGATCGACTGGACGAATGATAAATGAATGGAGATGAATAGAAGAGAATAGAAGACTACAGGAAGCCCATTTTAAAGTTCGCAGTATGAGCGCTAGCACTCATTTCGTCTGAGACACTTTCTGTTAATATGATATCTGTTTTTGTTAACGATTTTGACCACAAATAAGGTGGACATCCTACTAATATTGTAAATGCGAAAGTTTGTGAGGATGGATGGATGGATGGATGGATGGATGTTAGTTACTCTTTCACGCCAAAACTACTGTGGAATAAGACATATGGTACTTGTATCCCGATATTCCCACGAGAACGACGACTACGCGGGTGAAACCGCAGTGCACAGCTAGTATGACATAATAAAGACCGCAGAAATATTGCGACCGCGTCGTCATTTACTGATGGAGGTAAGACTGCAGTCAAGTGCTGGCCTATTCAGTGATAAAAAAAAAAGTTTTACTATCGTACCCTGTGTTTATGAACTATATTTAGTTTTCCCTAATTGGCATCCAAGTGAGCCTTAACAGGAAAGGGGACCTCTTTGCATTTTGATAAAAATTAAAAAAACTATGTTTTGTTTTCCCCTGTTTCCTCCGAATATAGTAAATATTTATTTGATATATTGGTTTATATCCTGATATTTTGAAGATGTAGTAAACTATGTCCCTATTATTTTAATTCTGTTTATAAACTCTTGACAGGGACATAGTTCACTACAAAAATATCAGGATGTAAATTTATACAATAGGTTAATTATATTCGGAGGAAACAGGGGAATACTGAACATCGATATGGTAAATTTGACACATAGAATTGTGTCAAATTTATCGTGGGAGGATACGCTCTTAAAGGCGTGTTGTTACTTTTTACCGTGACATAATTATTACTACTGTCACGGAAAATAAAAATTTATTTTAGCAAAAGAACCTTGAACATAGCGTCTAAAAATAATTGCCCATTGAGATTCTGTAAATACCCCCTGTCAATAAAATGCTTATATTTTCCCAGTTTCGCAATAAATTTTGATCTTTCTGAGCGAAGAAAGACTGATGAGGGTTCAACTCAACTTTTATCACAAGCTGATTAATATTTGTCTGATAATTATGTGGATTTTAACACATTGACATAAGAAATTACTTCCCATATTATTTACCAACATATGTTGTTAAAAAAATGCGAATGTGTCTCAGATTTTAAAATATTGTATTTACTATTTAAAAATTTTATACTAGTGAAAGTTCGGGAACATATTTGAGGTACATAATAATATTTTTTATTCTAAGAAACGTTTTACCAGAAGTTGCTTGTGAATGTTCTCCCATAATTATATATTGACTATGTATACCGACTGCTCAGATTTTCGAATTTCCATAGATCTTTGCTTTAGATTTTTGAATATAATAGAAATGTCGAAATGAAATAGACTTTATTTATTATATTAATTACAAGTTACAAGAAAATAAATGAAATTTGTCTTGCACAATGTATTTTTATTCTTACAAACATATTTATAAGTAGCAGTACTAAATATATTATATCTGAGATATCACATGCATAAGGTATATATACAACGACATTGCGATTTTGTAGGTATATGATCGAACCTAATACATTTCCCTATGGTACCCCGCTTATTATAAGAACATGCTAATCTAAGACTTGGAGCGTGATATTAGTATAAGTACATAATTTATGAAGCTCCTACTTACTATAGCTACCATTTGTCTACCATAAAGTATATAATAACTTTACCCTTTACCACAGAATACAGATCTAAAGTTGCAGAAGGGACATTCCTCAAATTCATGTATACAAATAGCGACTCTGTCTGCGACGGAATAAAGTGCAATTCAGCTCGCCTAACGCTAACCTATAGGTACACTTACAAATTGGCTTTCTTTCTATCGCGTGTCTTTCTAGCTTTTCTCTCTTTATAGCCCATTGAAATTGTACCGTCTTGTCGCAAGCCCCGGCTACTTGTGGTTTCATACATGTGGTGTGGTCCCAGGCCTACCTTTATAACTAAGTATTTTAATGTGAGAGTGTATTAATAGGGTTGTCACTCCAGGCAAAGTCATCGCTTGATAATGCGTACACCATCCAGTAGAACATGTTGAGAATGGCGAAGGATGCTGGAAACAGGACGCGAGCAGCCCTGTCTATGTACGACACACTGTTGATGTGTCCTTGACGGCCTGGGAAACAAAAGATTATTGAACTGCTATATATCCTTATAAAATTATCCTTTCCTTTCGTAAAAGGGGTAACTAAAGAATAAATACAATGTCCCATCTAAAAAGAGATCGATGTTAATATAAAAGAGATGGACTATTTGACATCCTCGTTGGCGCAGACGGTAGTAACTCTGCTTTCTGTGCCGCAGGCCCCGGGTTCGATCCCAGGCCAGGTCAAACATTTGTGTGCATGAACATGACTGTTTGATCTGGGTCTGGGTGTTATAAGCGTATATAAGTATGTATATCAATCATTTGGTTACCATAGTACAGGTTTCTAGCTTAGTTTGGGACCAGGTGACCGTGTGTGGAAGTTGTCCCATATTATATTATATGTCCCATACTAAGTTTCCAAGAAACCTCATTATCATAATGTAGTGCCGGGTAGAGAATATTTTTCGCAATAATATATAGGTGCTTCCTAATTAGCCTTTAATTTTTTTTTTATGATAGTGAGTGATAAGACGAGCAAATCAGGTGCCTGATGGTAAGCATCATGATTGCCCATATCAGACAATGAGTGAGTGAATGAGTTGGTAGGACATAATTTGCTAAACAGTCACTTTTTGGCAGAAATGTGGAATACACTTCTTGTTACTGATATAAATAATAATCTACCCCAGTTTAGCATAAATAGTAAAGTACAGTTGATAAAATATATACCTACCTATATTATCAAGAGGTATAATTCCTTAAAACTTTGTTTTCATATAACTCTATTGGTTTACGCCGCACATTCCAAAAAGCTCGGCTTGATGTTTTGACCTCTTCAACAATATTTAAATGAAACCATAATCATTCAGTCATAATAATTCTATGGCCGATACTATCACGGTGACCATCTTTTTCAGTTATCCTCGAGTTGCTCTTACCGGCCTCAATCTGCCTCTTCCGCCTATACAAGTCGTCCCCCGCCAGACAGTAGAGCAGTTGCCTCCACCGCGGCACTCTGGTCTCAGTCTGCGTGGTCCGTTCCATAGTCAGCCGCACTGCCGTTTGCTCTTGTTGGGCAGGCCCGTCCGCGTCGCTTTGGACAGGCAGGGAAAAGTTCTGGAAAATTTTACAAGTGCGGTACTATAATGTTTATTGGGAAATCTATTTTATGAATGTTATGGAATTATGGAAAATGAAAATGAGTAAGTAGGCGTTCCTTTCTGCCGCATACGTGCAAACTATGGAATTATCTCCCTGCTGCGGTCTTCCCGATGAACTACAACGAGGATGGGAGAAAAGGTAATTTGTTGAGGAATTGAGAATGCTGCTGAATAATTTCGCTTAGCAAAGGGCATGAAACATAAAAAATTTGATTGCAAACTTTGACGGACAGAAGATTTAATAGCGAGCTGCCGCGTTAAACTGTTTTATTCTAAATAAAACAGTTTAACGCGGCAGAGATCAGTCTGTGGGTTTATATACCTACTGGGAAATAGACTTATTTGGCTGTCTTCCGTTTAAAATAACATCACACCTTTTTCCCAAAGGGATAGTAGGCAGCCTACACGGGCCCCAGTCCCATAGTAAGTTTACCCACACTAAAGTTACATTTTTAGGTCCCATTTAATTGGGAGCGAGTATATTGCCATCTATAAAATCCAATATCACTTTTTGCCTGACCTGGGGTTCGAACCCGGGTACTCAAGACCGCTTGGTAGTAGCGCTTGCGACTACTACGTCACCGTGGCGGCCAAGTTCAAGTTACGTTCTTTTCCGACCAAGCTAAACCCAAGAAATGTAAGCTTACGTGGTTGCTAACGGATCGAGCCGAACTTCTTCTGCGAACTGCTAGCTCCCGCGCCGCGAAGGCATCCCCTCCCACTTCTTCTATTAATTCCTCCCATTCCGAATCGTCTATCACTATTTCTCCAGAACCGACCTGAAAAATAAAGTTAAAAGATCATGTAAGAAAAGTATACCAAATACTTACAACTAAAACTGCAAGCAGCACGGTAGGAACGTTATGCATCGTCAAACAGTGCTGCTGACTAAATAATGTTTTGTTCACTCCTCTTGCTCATAATGTCCGTCATTGTTCGTACCAGAGCGGGGCTAAATAACTTTTCAACATCTAGAAGATAAAGTAAATTTCTTTTTAATTTTGCCTGTTATCAACGTGATTACATTTTTTCGGATCGCACGTATTTTAGTATGATAGTTTAAATGTTTTTTTTTTGTCAAGTTACACGCGAGCAAAGCTGGGGCGGGTCGCTAGTTATTTATGTAAACCACCCGTAAAAAAATATTTATCTGATGGTGAAAACAGAAAATTCGGTGCGTAGTTAAAGAAGAGTTTTGAGTCTGCAGATTTACACTGACAGACGCGAAAACCACCTATGTTTTATAGATACCATGTAGAAATTCGAGAAGATATAATTTGTACCTTAGTAAAATAGTGGACACCAGCGAATTCGAGTAAAGTGGCAATGCAGTAGAAGAAACTCATCAGCAAGAACCAATCGAGAGCTGTCGCGTATCTAACTTTCGGGAGATCAGTCCGCGAATCCAAGCTGATAGTCGAAAGAGTCAGTACAGTTGTTATTCCCAGACCCACACGATCTGAAGTCGCCTGAAAAAATTCGTACAGTTCACTTTATGCACGTGGCTTAAAATAAAAATAAATGTTCTTCTTCCACATTAAGTCTGTTTAAATGCGCTAGCACAATAGATAGTAGCGCCCTCATTCTTCTTTCATCATCATCATCATCATTATCTCAGCCGTAAAAGTCCACTGCGGCCGGCCCCATATTCTGTTACCGGCAGCCGGTACGGCGTACTCATCTACTCTTATTGGACGTAATTAAGCGAAACGGAATCAACCTACGATTTTATCAAAATTACTTGTACCTATGTACAAAATTACTGTGTATACCATAACACTCATTAAGACGACTGGTGACCTTGGAAATCTATTATGGCGGGTGAGCACGGGCATACTACATTGCCTGACGTTGTACAAGTACTATTCATTATTCCGTGACTATACTCGCGACCGACGATTAGTGTCTGACCATATTTGTAAGCAACGACCATACGCGGAAGAATACTTTTTATGAAAAACCCAAGGTCAAACCGTGACCTCGGGTTTTTCATAGGAGTGTCGCATTCGTTTTTATAAAACTTGACATAGTTGTTCCAATAGCTAGCACCTTTTGCATGATCTTTCATTTGTTTCTATCAGTAGCAGAGTAATAAAGTTATAATACACTAGCGCCCCGCCCTTCGCACGGTAGCAGAAGTAGGTATAATGAACGTTTAACAGGAGTAAATTCGTGATACATTGTATTTTAATAGATATAACCCTAATGGTTTACGCAACGCACGCAAATTAATGACTATTTCTGTTACAATGACCAAACCTTAACACATGTATAAATTTATCGTGGGCTATTTTGAAGATATTGATAAGTACTACAAACCCCTAGTACATTCCTTTATTCTACCACCAATACTTTTCATATCGCATGCATATAATGACTTTCGATAATTGTGACTAACCCAAAAAAGATGGATATAATCGATGTATATTGTTTTGTAGGTATTGATAAGTACTACAAATCCCTAGTACATTACTTTACTCTACCACCAATAATTTTCACACCGCATGAAAAATAATCACTTTTTCGATTATTATGACTAAACCAAAAAAGATGGATATAATCTATGTATACTGTTTTGTAGGTATTGATAAGTACTACAAACCCGTAGTACATTACTTTACTCAACCACCAATAGTTTTCACATCGCATGAAAAATAATCACTGCTTCGATTATTGTGACTAAACCAAAAAAGATGGATATAATCTATGTATACTGTTTTGTAGGTATTGTTAAGTACTACAAACCCTTAGTACATTACTTTACTCTACCACCAATAGTTTTCACACCGCACGAAAAATAATCACTTTTTCGATTATTGTGACTAAACCAAAAAAGATGGATATTATCTATGTATACTGTTTTGTAGGTATTGATAAGTACTACAAACCCCTAGTACATTACTTCACTCAACCACCAATAGTTTTCACACCGCATGAAAAATAATCACTTTTTCGATTATTGTGATTAAACCAAAAAAGATGGATATAATCTATGTATACTGTTTTGTAGGTATTGATAAGTACTACAAACCCCTAGTACATTACTTTATTCTACCTCCAATACTTATTACAGCGCATTCATATTATGTCTGTTTTGATTATTGTGACTAAACCAAAATAGATGGATGAAATATCTGTGGACTATTTTGTAGATATTAGTAAGTACTACAAACCCCTAGTACATTATTTTATTCTACCATCAATAGATTTCACAGCGCACGCAAATTAATGAATATATGTGACACCTTGGTTCACAATATTGCAATTTTCTTACGGATCCCTAATATTTTTCAAAATCTCATATAGCCTATGTCATTCACACTGAATTAAGCTATCTATAAGTGAAAGAATTTTTAAAATCGGTCCAGGAGTTTCGGAGCCTATTCGTTACAAACAAAAAAACAATAAAACAAAGATTCTCTCTTTATAATATTAGTATAGAAGTATAGATATAGATAACTACTATTTGCGCCTACTGCAAGGTATCTTCCTCTATGCTCGTTGGCAGCAAATATGATCAGGCACTAATCGTTGGTCGCGAGAATAGCCACAGAATAGTAGAGTACTAGTATAGCGTCAGGCAATGTTGCATGCCCGTGCTCGCCCGCTTTGACAGATTTCCAAGGTCAAAGTATACCTGTCGCCTAGAAGGAAGCGATTCAATGTCATTGCTGTCGCCTTAAACTAGAAGTACAAAGTCAAACTTAAAGAAAAATGATTTTAATATGTCTTAAAAATACATTTTCAAACGTCAAACGTCAACATTTATATGAAGTATTATAACTAGTAATAAATCTACCATGCGTTCTGAAATATACCTCTACAAGAAGTAGAGTTGTAGGGTTATTAAATTTTTTCAACTGCGAAGTTTACAATATTTGTTTTGGTCACAATTCTTTGCTTGTAAGTTGCCTTGTGACTACGCAGAAGTTTTCAGGCATCTTAGTCCTCTATGTATTGTTAAACTTTATAATATACACACTGTATGAGGGTTATTGTGTATACACAGTTAAATTTGTTCATATCATGGGTTGACCCCTTTTGGCTTAATTACGTCCTAGTAGGAGTGTAGTACCTACTTAGTTACCTCTCTATGAATCCAAAAGGAGACCCACGAAAGCACCACAATGAGAATACACGGCACGTAGACCTGTATCAGGAAATACCCAGTGTGCCGTTGCAGATTGAACGATACTTGAAGTACGGAGAAATCGCCTGTAATTAAGGAGCTTACAAATTCTGTTACATAACATAACATACTCGTACATTCACGCCTTTTTCCCGAAGGGGTAGGCAGAGGTGTACCCAGGACTCAGTCCCATAGTAGATACACCCACATTTCGCCAGTATGTTATTGGTCCCATGTAATAGGGGGCGAGCCTATTGCCATCTACCGGGCACAGTTCCAGACTCCAGGCAGTTATTGAGATAATTCCTAATGGAAAAATCCAATATTTAACACTGCCTGACCTGGGGATCGAACCCAAGACCTCTTGATTGGCAGTCGAGCATGCGCCCTCTACGCCACCGAGGCACCGAGTTCTGCTACATTCTAGAATATAAAACATTTATTCATTACTACAACTAAGTACAATAATAGATACTATGCTTAATTTCTATGGTTACAATTGTTATATACTAAATAGATAAGAAAGGTTAGGGATTATACTTAAGTTCGGTGGTCGAAACGAACGAAAACGAAACGAAAAGGACAGCTCAGCATTTCTGCGTTTCATGCTTGCATGAAGCGCGCTGTTTTTCAGTTATGCCCCTTTCCGTAGCAGGTAGTTACAAGACCATGGTATACCAAACAATATTGACAGCCTCGATGGCTCAGATAGTAGTAACTCTGCTTTCTGTGCCGCAGGGCCCGGGTTCGATCCCCGGTCAGGTCAAACATTTGTGTGCATGAACATGTCTGTTTGATCTGTGTCTGGGTGTTATAAGCTTATATAAGTATGTATATCAGTCATCTGGTTACCATAGTACAGGCTTCTAGCCTAGTTTGGGACTAGATGATCGTGTGTGGAAGTTGTCCCATATTATTATTATATTAATATCAAATGAATGACTAAAGTAATCATATTACATCTTAATTGATTATTAAACCTAGTAAGTGAATTAACATAATTTTGAGTTTTATAATTATATGTCTAAAGCTACCATTTAGTATTTAATGCCGGTCAGAAAACAGAAATAGGATATTATTATGTAGTTATTAGCACATTCTGATTTACAACTTAATACATTTATACATCATTAATTAATGCATATATAGCGTAAGCTTGAACGAATTAACATCGTCCTAGAGCGTAAGGTATCAAATTCAGTTTGTACCAAATTCCATAGATCTCAAACGTCCAATAATAATCAAAATAAAACACTTATCCTTATCTTAAATCGTTTCTTAACCTAAACACTTTTTGTATCTTAGGTAGATGATGGATATACTGCCACAGAATACTAATAAGGATACTGCGGAAATGTGGTACTATAGGTAAGTACCTCACTTCTCCTTCCTACGTCATTCTGTTTCACTGTAAGCTATCATTTAGAGTAAGTACTCGTGAATCCAGGCTCTAAGCTCCAAAACAACCAATGACCATTTAGGTGCGACACCACACGCCTCTAGGCCATTCACGAAACCTAATGTAAATTCTGCGAAGCGTAAAAGCCGATTCGTGTCATCGCCTAGCGGTGGCGTTCGCTTGACATTACTTCGTATTCGCCTCAAGAAAAGAGGCAAATCATATTTATATCTAAAAGGCACTTCGGTCTATATTGAGAGGCAATTTAAGATAAAAGTGCTAAACGAGTGAGCGTGTTTGGCAAATAAGTGATTGGGGAAAATTACGCTTGAGTGGTTCGCATAATGCGGTTCAAAGAGTCTGTAAGTTGGTGTTGTGAACTGCAGGAAAGCAGATGTGAGTTCACGAAGGGATCAAATTACGGTAAGCGGATAAACTCGGCCGGTGCTGCCTCGCGATTAGTGAAGGTTTTGTTATGAGACTTATATTCGAGATTGTATATCTTCTGGCCAGGTACGTCAATATTATTTCAATATTAAAAATAGTTTATCATAAATAGAAAATCGACCCTGCTTCCTAAGTTCGTCTTAAAATATTATAACTACATAAAAAATAAAGGGTTACTTATAATGTTTATTCACTACGAATTTTACTATATGTACATAATAAGTACTAGCTGTGGCCTGCGGTTTTACCCGTGTAGTCTTCGTTCCTGTGAGAATATCGAGATTAAAAGTAACATATGTGTTATTCCGGGGTCTAACCTGTCTACGTAAGTACCAAATTTCAGGCCAATCGGTTCAGTAGTTCTGACGTGAAATAGTAAAAAACATCCATCCATCCTCACAAACTTTCGCATTTATAATATTCAAACTCAAAAAGATTTATTCAAATAATATGACCTATTTACTATATACTATATACTCTGACTATATACTCTGACACTTTTGCACGTCAATGAAGATAAATAGTATACTGAGTCTTATACGTGCTTTCGGAAAAGATACAGAAAGGATATATTAGAATATATTATATCATCAGAATTTTATCAAAATGAGATGGGCGGTGATCGTCTATTGTCTGGCTCATCTACTGTGTGGATCGTGGTACCTATAAGTAGAGTCATTGATAGAGCCACTGGTCTCGGTTATCGACATAGGACATAGACAGTCAACGGTATTTGTCAGGTGATGTCAGAGGCCCTCGTGAAAGCCTACCTGAAAGCTCTGTACTTATACGCTTGGCGACACATCAACTCGAAAGTAGCTGCAGATCGAATATATTTTTTTCTTTTATAATCCATTCTCGTAGATATGCTGGAGCATTTCGAAATATTGGAGAAGTACCACACCTTTGCCAGTTATTCATCCGCCAAGCAGTAATATGCAAACATTAAGTACTATTCCGTTCTGAAGGGAAATGTTACCAGCGACATTACTGGACATGACGAGTTTCAACAACTAATATCTCAGGGTGACAGACACAGTCAGTGCCGCGCAGAATTTTGAATGTTAAAACAATGGGTGGCATTATGTCTGATATAGGCAATCATGATGCTTACCATCAGGTACCCGATTTGCTCGTCTGTGACAAGACTCACTATTATAAAAAAAGATTGATAATGTCGTTTGGAAAGGGAAGTCAAGCAAAGGGAAATGAAAATATAGGTATGGGACATCCGAAACCCAAGATATTATGTGTTTGTACAGGATATAATAAAGAGAGGTTATTTTGTTTGCTCCTAACAAACTTTGTTCCCTAATGAGTATAACTTCTTTGTGTGTTAAAAGATACTTACGCACTTATATTAAGAGGTAAGTACATGTTTTTTTTTGCTATTGTTTGTAGTTTCTGTATATTACATTTTGTTTTTTGTTTCATATCTTAATGTGACAAGTAAATGTGTTGAAACCATTTTTTTTTCACTACAGCGACTTTGTCCAATATTTTGCCGTATACCGGTTGGTAAGGCAAAGTGGCCAAGGAATCTGGTTGTACGAGCATGGTGTACGGTTGCGTAAAAGTTTAATAAAATACCATCGAAGTGTTAATAGTTAGGTGCCTATTGCCTATAAGCTAGATTGTGAACACCTAGATTGTGATTGGTCGACATATCGCTTATCATAATAGGGCGACCTTATATAATAATTATATATTAAATATTAAAGTGACAGCCTCATTGGCTCAGATGGTAGTAACTCTGCTTTCTGTGCCGCAGGGCCCGGGTTCGATCTCCGGCCAGGTCAAACATTTGTGTGCATGAACATGTCTGTTTGATCTGTGTCTGGGGGTTATAAGCTTATATAAGTATGTATATCAGTCATCTGGTTACCATAGTACAGGGTTCTAGGCTAGTTTGGGACTAGATGACCGTGTGTGGAAGTTGTCCCATATTATTATTATTATTATTATATATTAAAGTTTTTTTTGTCTCGATATTCCCGCGGGAACGATGTCTACGTGGGTAAAACCGCGGGGCACATCTAGTGTAATATATTTTTTACCGCGGGGCACAGCTAGTGTAATATATTTTTTTTTAGTTAAAGGAACTCCTTTGGTCCTCATGATTAAAATGTAAAAAATTAAATTTTTCTAATTTATATCATCACAACGTATTGCAAAATAAAGTTTAATTACGAGCTTTACTTCAAAATTATGTAATCGGTTAATTAGATCAGAAATTATTTATTATACCTATATACTTATACAATTTGTTTGCAATGCAGTCATAAGTATAAAAGTGTGTCCTACATATTTCTGATCCAGTTTATAATACCTATAATAGGTATAATTTTGAATCAAAGCTTATGAAAAAAAAATGTTGAAATTTTGGTGCTAGTGACTGTACATAAATACCTTCTCTCCTGGTAAAAGTGAAGTTTCTATAAGGGAAGCTAATGAGATCGAACTGCGACAAGGTCATGCCAGGCACGAAGTTAACGCTCTCAGAATTCTGCCATTGATACACCAACTGTTGGTTCGAGTAGGCGTCTGAAAAATATATTTTTTAAGCATATAGAAAAATATAACATACTATCACGCCTTTTCCCCGAAGGGGTAGGCAGAGATGTGCCCAGGACTCAATTCCATAGTATGAACGAACACCCACATTTCGCCAGTATGTTATTAGATTGGTCCTATGTAATAGGGGGCCAGCCTATTGCCATCTACCGGGCACAGTTCCAGACTCCAGGCTGGCACTGAAATAAATCCTAATGGAAAATTATTTGGAAATAACACTTTGCATGACCTTGGGATCGAACCCGAGATCTCACGATCGGCAGTCGAGCTTGCGCCCAGTATGCCACCGAGGCAGTAGAAAAATATACCAGAGATTTAAGGTGGACGCACATCTATTCGAGTCGAAGACGCCGAACGAAAAGAATTTTAGCTCATCAAACCCGTCCGGTTCTGCGCGGACAGGTGTGCGAAGCGAGCTCGAATAGATGTGCGTTCACCTTTATTAAGGAGCAGTATTTTAAATATTTATGTAGCGTAGAACATCCACCCACAAGGTGGATAGACGATCTGATAAGGACGGCAGGAACACGCTGGATTCAGGCCGCTTACAACCAGATTGGATGGAAATCTATGGGGGAGGCCTATGTTTAGCAGTGGACGGCCTATCGCTGAGATTATGATGATGATGATATGGCTAATATAAACACTAAGAAATAAAAAGGCTTTACGCTATTTCCATTTGCTCATTTTTCTGTCAAATTTTGCGGGGGCGAGGTAAAACAGGTACCTACTAACATTAACATAATCACATTAACAAATGCAGTAATGTCAACGGTAGCGCGTGAAGTAGGTACCTAGATTTTGATAATGTATAATATACCTATTTCCTATATATACGTTATAAATAATATAATATGCCATGGTGCGCATTAGACCATATGGCCTACAGATCAGAAATCATATATACGAGTATATATTTACGTGTATGTTATTTATTATGCTTAAATTATATATGTATAATATATTATCTGTTTGTGTTAATTTTTAGTTTCCCGGTAGGTTATTTGTTTTATACAAAATTGTTTTCTAACATTTTCCTTTGTCTGCAGTCCACCCGATTTATGTAACATTTTCTCCTAGAAAATGCTATTTTAGCATTAAGTTAGTTCTAGCGTTGCGCTGAATTAAGTATATATAAATAAATCATTGAGATGCCATCTCCATAGTGCTTCATATTTCAAAGAGAAGTAAGATAATCAAAAAATCTGGCAGATCCCTATAAGCCGTAGATACATCGTATGAATTTAATTTTGACATTCAAAATAAAATAAAGTTGAATCATGAAATTGTAATTTTTTGCTTTAGGCATTTAACATTTTCATTTTGTATAAAAAGTTCCCGTGCCTTCGTTCTCTTGGGGGTTTCGGGATTTCCGTTCTTGCTTGTCTTCATTATAATAGATTGTATATTTATATATATATAGATCGATTATAATAGACATTTGCAGCTTTCTAGGTCCAACGGTTAGTAGGGTTGGGCGTTGATGAGTGAGTGTGTCAGTCAGTCAGAACTTGGAATTTTATATACAGATAAAAAGAGACATGGTAGTTATTACAACTTACAGCTTCCTAAAATTAAAGGGCAAGATTGGCGATCCATAGGAAAATTGCGTAGCTCCATAGGGCATTTGGCTTTTATCGTCAATCTGCAATGAATACAAAAATCTTTAGAAAAACAACGACAAATACTATTACGTATTCTGTGCGATAGGTAACGGGGGTTGCATTTATATGACTTCAATAGATCATTTCGGGGGTTTTATATCCTTGTAATTATGTAGGTATACAACCTACTTGACTTGTAGATAAGGTAAAACCTACGGTAAAACAAGTAAACAAAAACAAAAGCAACCTCCAACCCTTGCTCCAACTACAGTCGAATTAAGCATAAAATTTTTAACGTTGTTAATATACATACATACATTCACGCCTTTTTTCCCGAAGGGGTAGGCAGAGGTGTACCCAGGACTCAGTCCCATAGTAGATACACCCACATTTCGCCAGTATGTTATTGGTCCCATGTAATAGGGGGCGAGCCTATTGCCATCTACTGGGCACAGTTCCAGACTCCAGGCAGTTATTGAGATAATTCCTAATGGTAAAATCCAATATTTATCACTTTGCCTGACCTGGGGATCGAACCCGGGACCTCTTGATTGGCAGTCGAGCATGCGCCCTCTATGCCACCGAGGCAGTCACTCACGTCACGTTGTTAATATGTCTTTTATTAAAATGTTTCAAAAATTCCAAACTAGATAGACATTTGGGAATGCACTAGCTGCTGAGGATCTGAAACTCAGTTGAGCATAGGCTTTCAGGAAGCTCAGATCAATTCGTCCATACTAAACCGATTAGCATGCAAAGCGAGAGCTTTGTAACTATCCTCTACTTATTCCAAATTCTTATCCAAATTTCTCTAATTTGTGAACGAAGTGATCTTTCTAGTGTAAGCGAGCCTTTCAATTTAGAATGTCCATGGCAATTTACGCTGAATGAATAAATTGACGTAATCGGAGCGCGTATTTTTCACTCTGCCAATTAAAAACGTTGGGCGCCATGGTTGTTAAGCAGCTATGAAATTAATGAACCGCTCTGCGTGGGACTTTCATTGCAATAATTTATCTTGACACATTGGTATAAGATAGGTACCAAGCTGTTTATGAGCTTACTCTGTGTGCTTAGATAATTGTGTAATAAGTCTTCGCTCGCGCTACGGTGAGATACCGCACTATAAGGTACCTAACAGCTTTGAAAATGTGGCAATTTTCAAATTGTAGTGTGTGTAAAACAATGCTAGTGTGTGTAAAAACGGTTCCCAAGGAGTGCCGGCGTGCGAGAAAAATGGTATCGGATAGGCTCGAGTACGCTGATTTTGGCGTAGTTTTAGTTGACAGTGGTATCTAATCCGAGCGCGCCCGGAGACCTGTCAATTATCTATGCTCTGTGGCCCGAAAACTATTATTACCTCATCGAGTACAAAATATCACCATGTTGGCTGATCCTCAACAATTTATTAGGAACAGTGATGGTATGGACGTATGAATGTTTTCCGTTGTAGAAGTAGGTGTCTGGCCTCCAAATCCTTTCAAGCATCTTGATGGAAAGGGACAAAGAGCGGATGGGACCGAGGAATGACAGCCGAGTGTCGCGCCAATACTGTCTGAAGTAGCAGTCCATAGAGTAATCCTGACGAATAAAATGTATTTACATATTTCGTGAAGTTTATTGACAAGTCTGAATTAGATGTGTTCAGGTTTACCAACCATGTCAAGTTCAGAGACCGGTCCCATGCTCCTTATTAAAATATTCGTTTGAACGACGGTTGGATATCCTGTAAAATGAATGAATGGTTATGTAAGTACTCTTCGGGTGACACTCGAGTGCGATTCCGAATCGATAGCTCGCGGTGTGGCTCTCACCTTTGCCGTGAGTGGGTAGTTGAGAGTTTTCGTAATTTTTAAGAAGGTTCTCCAGCACTAACGTGATATTTTTCGAGACGGCGTCGTTAATACTTCTCTTGGTTTTCCACATGTAGGTTGCATCAACGTCCTCGTAGCTCGAGTTAACGTAATTGGAAAATAAAATTTTGTCAGGCCCGTCTCCCCAGTAGTCTTGGTCCGCGTTTCGCGAATCATTTTTACCGCTCACAGACAGAATCTTGGGAGTGTGTTGTTGTGTAGCGCCGTCCGGGGAGTTGAGGGATGTCAGCGTTATTGGAAATGTTCCATTTTTAGTCGTCAAGTAGATTGCTCCCTTTGCGTCAGCCGCTGTACTTCTGCACAAAGAAATTACACGTGAAAATCTTAACGTTTTCACATTCTTACAAATGCGAAAGTTAGTGAGGATGGATGGATAGATGGATGTTTCTTACTCTTTCACGCCAAAACTACTAAATTGAAATTTGGTACGTATGTAGCTGAGACCCTGGAATAACACATGGGATACGATTTTTATCTCGATATTCCCACGAGTACTAGGTCTATGCGGGTGAATCCGCTGGGTACAGCTAGTTAAAAATAATTGTCTGAAGTTATTTTTTTCTATGTAGATCCCTTCTAATTGCTTGAATATTAAGCAACACCGGTCGCTTCAAGGGTCTACGGGGCGAGTCATTTATTCTGAAATAGGTATATCTTTGAAGACGACCGAAGTCTTGGCAGTGAGCCATTGTACTTTTTTGTACCTGTCCGTAATAGATTTGCAATGTGGCATATTTATTCATGAATGAAATAACGATGGCGTTTTAAAGATTTGTTGTTGGCTCCAATTTTATGCAGAGCACGTCCACTAATCTGACATAATCGGTGAGCCGTCAGGCCTTTGCGAGCGGAAGGTATCACATTTCCCTACCGCTCTATACTTCCGAATTTCGCTACTCTGGACTACATTTAAATAAATCTCCATGAAATATTCACTGGGATGGAATAGTAAGTAAATATTCAAAGGAATATCAATCTTGTTGGATGTATCGTATTATTGAAGTACCTATTCGTAGTTGTATGGAGCCCTAATTGCAGGCTGTGACACCCGATGATTGCGCTCGATATGAGCTGATTTGATTGCTGTCCTTTCTGCGTTTCTAATTTAGGCTCCGATTCAGTTTGGCCCAATTTCAGTCAAAGCGTGCTATATTGCATGCAATTCATGTTTCGCGTTTCTCTAATATCTATTAGGTAGGTATACCTATTTCCTCTCCCTCGCTCGACTGCCTCGGTGGCGTAGTAGGCGCAAGGTCGACTGCCGATCATAAGGACCCGAGTTCGATCCCCAGGGTGTTAAATATTTGATTTTTCCAGTAGGAATTATCTCTGATATATGGCAATAGGCTCGCTCTTATTACATGGGACTAACATACATACTGGCGAAATGTGGGTGTACTCTACTATAGGACTGAGTCCTGGGTACACCTGCGCCTACCCAATCGGGAAAAAGCGGTGCTTGTATGTGTGTGTGTATACCTATTTAACTAGTTGGTAGGTATGATAATACAAATTCGTATCGAGCCACACTATTAGATACTCTACACATAACATACATTCACGCCTTTTATCCCGATGGGGTAGGCAGAGGTGTACCCAGGACTCAGTCCCATAGTAGATACACCCACATTTCGCCAGTATGTTATTGGTCCCATGTCATAGGGGGCGAGCCTATTGCCATCTACCGGGCACAGTTCCAGACTCCAGGCAGTTATTGAGATAATTCCTCATGGAAAAATCCAATATTTAACACTGCCTGACCTGGGGATCGAACCCGGGACCTCTTGATTGGCAGTCGAGCATCTGTCCTCTACGCCACCGAGGCAGTCTAGAAACTTATGACTTGACCTTTCCTTATACATACCTAAATAAGTACTTACCTTACCTATGTAACCAGTAGGATTCCACTATAATATACCTAAGGTACAGGTCCTGATTCTTGAGTAAAGATTATTGTGTCGTTTATTCGCAACGAGCCATACTCCTCCTGGATCCTGTCACACTGACTGGTTATGAAAAATATTCGTGTAGAGTATGACTGCCTCGGTGGCGTAGAGGGCGCATGCTCGACTGCCAATCAAGAGGTCCCGGGTTCGATCCCCAGGTCAGGCAAAGTGTTAAATATTGGATTTTTCCATTAGGAATTATCTCAATAACTGCCTGGAGTCTGGAACTGTGCCCGGTAGATGGCAATAGGCTCGCCCCCTATTACATGGGACCAATAACATACTGGCGAAATGTGGGTGTATCTACTATGGGACTGAGTCCTGGGTACACCTCTGCCTACGCCTTCGGGAAAAAGGCGTGAATGTATGTTATGTTATGTTATAAGTTTCTACAACAGATGAGTATGCATATATGAAGAATGTGATGAAAGTGGAAGAAGTGAAAGTCGTATGTCGGGATCGTAGCAAGTGGATAGAAATAGTAGCTGCCTACCCCAACGGGACCAGGCGTGACTGTATGGTCGCTTGCACTGATATGTAAACATGGCCATATTTTTACAATTTACACGCGACTGTATGTAGGTAGTTATGTCTAAAATTACAAAAAGGTGAAGTGACGGAGTGAGAAAAGTTCAGGATTAACTTTATAATCGAAACTTCAAACAAGGAAGTTTGATTGATGGAAAAAGTTCTTCACAGCGGTCAACAAAGAATTGGATCACGTAATTCATTTTTAAAAGATTTTTTTTAATTCAAATTCAATTAAATTTTTTAGCAGTTACCCTAAAATAACTCCGACTAATCCTATTATTGAAACAACTCATCCATCATGAAGTACATATAGGTACTTCATCTTTAATAGGTAACTTCAAAATAAAAAAATTCAAAACATTATTTCTTCAAGTTATATTGATAACAATTAATTGAGGGAGCGCTTTGCTCTTTTACAAAACTGTGTTGCAAAGAAGGCTAAGCGTGCACTACGATAAAAAATCGTTGCGATTAAATTTCGCAAATCTGTGAGCAATAGAAATTCACTATAGTATACGCGCATTGCGAAAATGAATTTTGAGAAGATATTTGCGATTCTTTTTCTTATTTCGCAAATCACAGCGATTGAAATTCGTAGTGCGCGCATAGCCTTAGTGTCTTCCCCATGTATCTTTTGCTAATATGTGTTATTGTTATAATTGAAACCTTGTCCTAGATCTAAACGTACTATCTATTCTAAATGCACGTAGTAGATTAAACAATAATACATGTTATACATATTACATAATACATATTATGAATTATAATAGGCATACATGCACATTATTATATACATTATTAAATACTCCATTGTAAGAAATTCCAAAACACAAAGGCTCATTTTTTATAGCAATTGCTTAATATAATAAATAGTTTATTTCCTAGAATAATTGAGTAAGTGCAAGCTAAGTAATTTTTATATTACTAGCTGAATCTCGCGCGGCTTCGCACACGCACATGGGTTATGTAGGCAAATGATCGATGAAATCGGTACGAGAAACTGTTTAAAAAGTTCTACTGGACCCTTCTAGAAGAACTTCTACTAGAACGACTTTCCCCTACATATCTTATATTTATTTATTTATTTATTTATTTATTCAATTTACAGACATAATTAGGATAATATAGGAAACAGCCGGGACCCATGTGAAAAGTCACATATGAGATTCGATCCAGAGACTTCCTCAAGGATGTTTTAGTCTTTAGACTTCAGTTTTTTCCATTCACCTCAGTGCTTTTGGCTAAAGTTGTAAGAAACACGTAGCTACACAAACAACAAAGTTTTCGTAAAAGTTCATGATATTTTGGGACACTATAGAGTCGAGTATCTATGGTAACTCTAGATATAAGGTCGGTAGTGGCATTAATGAAAATTAGTTCGCAGCTAGACAAGACGGCCAATTTGTCTGGATAACAGCTGGCCTGACGCGCATCGTACTCCAGAGCTTAATTAGCTCTATGGTATGAAGTAATTGCATTTCATGAACTTTTCAACTTCTGCATTATATCAATGCTCGTTTATACTTACTTTGTTTCAAGAGAATTCTTTAAACTACTGGGAGGTCAGATAATCCGTCATTTGTATTTATTAGCAGGCGAAAACAGTGGGTGGGACTGCCTCGGTGGCGTAGTGGTTCGCAAGCGCTACTGCCGATCATGAGCTCTCGGGGTCGATTCCCAAGTCAGGTAAAACGTAATTGGTAATTAATTCTTATGGAAAGTTCTCAATGACAGTCTGTGTTATATTTTGCAGTAAACTCACAAACGTACTTACGTAGAAAATACCTATAATATTTTCCAAGCTCACGACCTTAAATTATTGATATGTCTCCGCGCGCGCGAATCATGCATATATAATATATTGCACGACTTACAAACAAAAGCTTAAAAATGCGGCATCTTTCAAATTGTAGTGTGAAAAATTGTATTGCAGGTTTAGGTACACCGCATTTGACAAGTATTGCACCTAATCGGAGCGCGCGCAGACCTGACAATATTACATTATGGCACACTAGCTGTGCCCCGCGGTTTCACCTGCGTGGACATCGTTCCCGAGGATATACCAAGTTCCAGGGTCTGCGTACCGAATTTCCGATTCAGTAGTTTTGGCGTGAAAGATTAACAAACATCCATCCTCACAAACTTTCGCATTTATAATATTAGTAGGAAGTACGGTTTTATTTAGCTTGTCAGCTCGACTTAAATTATTTAGATATATTTTAAGATTTTACGAGCCTAAATGATTTTCTTCCAAAGTAAATAAGAAGTTACTTATTTTTGCCTGAAAAGGTGATTTATTTTCCGATTCAATTTCGAGTCTATTTAAAAATCAAAGGGAGTCTTATCGACGGAAGAGGCTCAAGGAACTCAAGTAACTGAAGAAATAACGAAGCGATGGTATTACTTCTTTATTGTTGAAGATACTTTGTAATGCAATCATTTTTTTGGTTTAAGTTTCAACGTATCGATTTCTTTCATGAGCTTTGTTTTACAAAAGAATTCTACTTCAGAAAAATAGTAGACAATTAAAAACAGGATTCTTAATGACGTTGAAATGCTTATTAAGTTACTTTCGTAATTATTATAAAACAAAAACCACCTTCCTGAGCTACTCTACCGAGATACCTAGTCACAGCTCAGGGATTACAAATAGGTAAAATGTTACGTGGCTGCGTAGAGGGCGCATGCTTGACTGCCAATCAAGAGGTCCAGGGTTCGATCCCCAGGTCAGGCAAAGTGTTACATATTGGATTTTTCCATTAGGAATATCTCAATAACTGCCTGCTGGAACTGTGCCTGGTAGATGGCAATAGGCTCGCCCCCTATTACATGGGACCAATAACATACTGGCGAAATGTATAGGGTGTATCTACTATGGGACTGAGTCCTGGGTACACCTCTGCCTACCCCTTTGGGAAAAAGGCGTGAATGTATGTATGTAAAATGTTGCGTTTTGCCGAGTACCTAATATGGTGCTCTGCAAAACAATACTCATTTCTTTAAATACAGTATTTTATTTTTCTTCATAGATATAGGTACATAACATACAATCATGCCTTTTTTCCCGAAGGGATAGGCAGAGGTGCCCAGGTCTTATTATAGTAGTGGTAGGCCTCTTTTGCAGTGCGCCGCCTGGGTATGTACCACACCTTTGCCAGTTATTCATCCGTCTGAAGGGCAATGTTACCAGCGAATTACTGGGCATGACGAGTTTCAACAACTTATATCTCAGGGTGACAGGCGCAGTGCAGTGCCGCGCAGAATTTAGAATTTTAAAACACTGGGTGGCACTGTATCTGATATCTGCAATCATGATGCTTACCATCAGGCACCTGATTTGCTCGACTTGTCACTCACTATCATAACAAAAAAATAGGTTTCACACATTTCGCCAGAATGTTATGGGTCAAATGTAATAGAGCGAACCTATTGCCAATGAACCAGGCACAGTTCCAGACCAATGTAAAAATGCAATATATAAATAACACTGCCAGACCTGGGAATCGAACCCGGGACCTCATGATCGGTAGGTGAGCTTGCGCCCACTACGCCATTGAAGCAGTCTGGTCATAGGTATAGTTCGACACAAAAGAGTAGAAAATAATGGGGGCGCCACTGTCTTTTACAAGAGTAAAAACAATTTCATCAACACATACACTTTATATTAGTTCCGTTTCTACTCTTTTCTGTCGAGCTATATATATATATACCTAATAGTGTTAAATCCGTCTACAGTCTTACAGTGTATACTCTCCCTATTTACGTGGTTGAATTCACAAATGGAGAGATACGAGTACGACGACCACTAGATACTTAGTTACATTAGGTAAGTACCTACATCTCGTAATAATGCTTCACCTACTCCTACAATGGAACTTTAGTTTGGGAACTTTGTTTTTGTGGTATTTTTGCGTTAGCTATAAGTATTTTCTTGCGAAAATTCCTACTGCTGTCTTCATACGAGTACATGGTTGTTTTGTTATTATGTTAAGACTAGTTGCGCGCCGCGGTTTCGTTCCCGTGGGAATATCGCATAAAGTACCCTATGTGTTATTTCAGGGTCTAAACTAAAATTATATAGCAAAGTAAACAAGTGAAATTATATAGCAAAGCCTCTTAATAGATTATAATAGAATTAAAACATAGTATTGGAGATGTGTCCCTACTTGTTTCGCCAGTCGTTTATACAAATAGCGTGTGTCTTTATGACGAACATTAATTTGGCTTAATTCAGTATAATGTGATGAAAGCTTTCCTAATTTGATCTTAGTACTACTACTCACTATTTACTCAAAGAAATACGAGTAAATTAATTTAGTTAAGGCCTTTGTGATATTTTAGCACTCAAAGAATAACGAATCGCGAAAAATTCAATATTTTTCGTGGCAAGGACAAAAGGCGTTTTGAGCTCTCATTGGTGACGGCGAGAGCCCTTCAAGTTCGAAGAGTCCTTTGCTTGTTACAAAATGTGCCAAATTGTCAACTCAGGTTCCGATAGCACCCTTGATTTTTCACCGTATCTGCCTACGCCGGGCTCTTCTTAGGTGCATCTTCCATTCAATTAAAGAATATTTTAAATTAGGCACTGCTACCTCTGGCTCTTTCGAAATAATTAACCAAAAATAAAAAAAGTAAATAAATAAACATTATCTATTTACCTTTCAGCAAATTCTCTTTATTTTAATGCGACAATTTCTGAAATCTAGGAGACTATATTAAATTTTCTTATGCCAACATGATCACGCAGTCGATTGAAAATCTCTTATATAACTAACCCTCTTTCATTAATTATATCTGGAACAAAGGGATTATTTATCACTTCATAATTTGACCTGTGGCTTCAGTAGGCTCGCCTTTAATGCTTCAGGTAAAATATACTGCTTGTCATTGCTCCCTCCTCTAAGTCACTGTATTTTTTCTCTTCATGTATTTTCTCCGAATTAATTGAATTCCGCACTTTACTCAAACTTATCAGTGTCTATAATAATATGGGTCCATTTCATTGATCATAGGTAAATGAATATGAAGAGACACAACCAAATCGTATATAAATACGAAGATATTGCTTATCAAGAATATTAGATTGATTACTTGTACACTAGGTTGTTCTGGGGATAATGTGCGAGGGTCTGAGAGCACGCAGAGGTGACCTAAAAGCACTATCGCACTAGGGAGCGGAGCTTCAACTGATTCCGACTGTTCTAAAATATACCCTAGGGCCATTATACAATGTCCCATGTACGGTAAAAATATAAACAAATCTATCATTTGAAGCTCGAAGGTTGATATCACGTATAGAGCAAAGATTTGAGCTCTTTATATTCACCCATGATTGACAGAATGTTTGCTACGACGAAATATCTATTCACTGGAAATTCTCTCGGCTTCAGCTTGATGCGGAATACATCCTCTGCTAGCGTCCAAGCGTCGGATATAAGCGTTATTATATGCCCAGTTAGAATGAGGACATCACTGATTTTGTACTCACTATCTTCAGCATATAGTCTGCCGAAAAGGTATCCTATTAGCACCAAGCAGTTTCCTATTATGCATAAGGGGAAATCGATAGCATTCATGAAAAAGTTCTTCGTGGCGGATAAACTGATCCCTTGTAACTTGAGGCATTTTGTTAGGGATGATGTTGGTATCATGTTTTTATATTGCCATAACTTGAATTTGGTGAAAATCAGAGCTGTTTTGAAGCTTTCTTCTTTTTATAAAATATTTACCATTTTGCTATCATTTTGTGGCTGCTTTTGAGTTTTATTTGATCATTGTTTATGTGGTAGCCATATTTACTTTAACTATCCCTATTTCCGATCCAGTTTTAATTTCATTATACAGCTGGTTGGAAATGTTTGCGAGTATTCAACTATTTTCCTTAACTTTTCAAACTAATTTTATATGTAAGCTCGTCATAATTCTATGTGTAGGCTGATGTTTCCACAATGTGGAGGATAGACTAATATGACAGAATTATCAAATTATTGAAAGCTGCCACCTGCCATAGATAAGAATAATAAAACCGTAGAGTAGAATCCAGAAGGAAGAATAAAGTTAAAGGTTTGTACTGTACCTTGGACGAAATATCATCAACGTACCTAAACTTGTCCGACTCTCTTTTTCACGCACACTATCACTTCTTGCAAACTGTTTTTTAGTTTACACTAGCAGTGTTTTACGCACACCACAATTAAAAAATGGCCGCATTTTTGACGCTGTTGTTTTCAGGAAGGGCTCCATCTAGTCAGAGCGCAAGCTCTAAGATTTATATCATTTATATGAGTGTTGAATATAATATATTTTACATAATTCTATCCGAAAATATGATTAATACCATAGATATAACCCTAGGACGAGTGGACCTGAAGCAGTAGGAAAACGTAGAAATAAATTAGGTCTAACAGTAAGACATGAGTAAATTTTTAAAATTACTATTTTAGACACTTTTGCTTTTCCCCTCAGACTACGTGAGTCTGACTCAGAGCATCATTGGAAACATATATCAACTAATGTCATCGGTAATTAACACTATTTATTAACATTATTTCCCAACAGAACATATCATAACATCACGTCTTTTTCTGAGATAGGTAGAGGTGTACCCAGGACGCAGTCCCATAATAGGAACACCCTCATTTCCTCAATTAGAATTTTATTTCCCACGTAATAGGGGGCGAGCCTATTGCCATCTACCGGGAACAGTTACAGACTCTGACTGTCATTGAGATAATTTCTAATGAAAAAATCCGATAACAGTTTGACTGACCTGTGGATCGAACCCGGGACACTATAATCGGCGGTAGAGCTTGCGACGTTGCGACCACTACGCCCCCTAGGCACTGAGGCACCTATATATTCTGCAGTATAAGCAAAAGGAAGTCTTACAGCTCTGAGCAAACTCATGATGTCATCGAACATTGCTTATTTTCGAGCAACTCGATTTGCTCGAAGGCTATCATCTTGGCTATCATAGATATTATAATGGTTGTTATCGTTGTATCGTTCGCTCATAAAGACGATTGTCAAGTTTTCAAGAAAGAAAACACTTCAAAGTTTAAAGAATTAGGATTTTCGGGATAAATCAGGAACAACCTCAGGCGACCCTCGATCACCCAAGATTGTAATTAAAAGTTGAATTTTAAACACAAGTCTATAATATAATATTATACGCTTCATGGAAGAAAAGAGAATTCGTAGAGGTCTACGACGTAGCAAATGCTACGGGCTAACGAATCTAATAATGTTTCTTTGCCATTCAATATTAAATAGATAAATAATTCATATTTATCATTTAAAATGGTATTTTAATAGTCCATAAAAATGATATACGAAGTGTACAACGTGGGTTAAAAAATGTGTAGTAATACTTAAGAGGGTGCTAGATGCACCCCGTCAAACTGAACATTTTGAAATTTCGGCTTCCTACTGCTACTATCCAGATACTTATATTGATCACAAAAGGTGACCAATCGATGGAAATCGGACTGTTGTTTTGTCGTTGAAGGACACAAACTAGGTTTTTTCAACTCTCGGGACTAGGCCCCCGGTCTGTAACGGGTGTTTCCACGATAAAGTGCATTCTGTAACTCATCGCGGACACCCTTTCCGTGCACATGGCCACATCGTCAGCATACCATATGTTTGTTTTGATTAATGGACTAAGCGGTCTATTCACTTGAAATACAGAATAAATATAGGAAGAAGAATTTCAGCCACGAGCAGGATTTGAACCAGCCCCTTCCGCACCAATCCATGTAGTAGGCACTTTACCACTTGAGCTACCGTGGAGGACTATCTAACGCCTATAGGGGCGTGTGTTTATCTATTGGTGATGCAATTCGCATTCCTCCACGGTAGAGTGCCCGCCTCGGGGATTAGTGCGGAAGGTGCGGGTTGGAATCCCGCTCGTGGTTGAAATTTTTCTTCCCATATTCATATTGTATACCATATATAATTGATAAATAATATTAAAATAATAAAAGAAAATACTTTGAACTCTAAACGATAAATTTTGCTAAAATTCTGAGTAATTCCAACGTTGAAAATTGTAAGTGCACAATAACCTGACCTTCGATCATATACCTATATAAATATAATCCCGTTATCAAAGGCAATAATCCCATTAATCCAAATAATGTCCAGTGCCAACAGATTAGTTCGTGTGCTCGATCATTTCGTTGGTTTGACATTGTTGGCGCCCGTTATTAGTGATCGATATAATATGTGATATTCATTGTTTTAGCACTGCTTCATGACAGTTTTATTGAAGGCCGGACCAATTTTAGTTGAAATTAATTTATAAAATAACATAAAACTCGCCTTTTTCCTCAAGGGTTTAGTCAGAGGTGTACCCACATATATATGATAATATTCCTAATGGAAAAATTCATCAGAAAAAAATCATCACACTTTGACTAACCTCGTGATTGAACCCGGGACCCCATGCTCAGCAGTCGAGCCATCGTGCGCCCACTACTAATCTTATGTACATAATTTATTGAAGATCGTGCTTATAGTTATTACATCGCTTTACTTGTATCATTAAGTAAGGTGTTTTACTACCAAAATGTAGGCTTCACCTAATTCGGGTCCACAAGTTGACCCATAAATTAAATATTTAAGTGCTTCTATTTCCCAAATAGACTAACTCACAATATTAAAACTCCGCACAAGTGCAGAATATATTCTGATACAAAATGTTTACTGTCGGATTTTACGCATGGATGGATTTCCATCCTACTCTCTTATAAGTACTCCTCTACTGAGATTTTTGCCTTAATAGTTATATCTACTAAGGTGATGTTACTAAGCTGGTATTAAATCTACGGTCCAACTCTTTTATGGTTATTTTTAAAGGTTTTCGTTTACATTTCAAGCCCTTTCGGTGAAAAAGATTATCTGCTTTCATCTGTGAAGATTAACGCCCTGTACAGGGGCAACCAGAGAATCCTTGCGCTGAGTGCGCCCGGTGGTGGGCCGGGGAGGGTCTTCAATTTCTTGTCGCACGGAAAGGATCACATTCGAGTGGGCACACCGTTTCAAGCCTTTATAAAGAAGCGAAGGGCGACTCTCCGCTCGTCTCCGTGTAGACCTCCTCCTGCGCGGTTGCGACCGGAGAATCTGAATCCTGGGGCCTGGGCGATGGATGCGGCGGTATCCATCACCTACTTAATCCCGAGTTTTTCTCAATGAGGACCAAATGCCGTCGCGGCTGCGGATGAGTGCTTCGGCGTGCCCGAGTGTCGGAGTCCCGACGTATGGCGTCGCAAAGGAACCCCACGGGATTTTTGTGGGTATACCATCGGCATGGATCTGTGGCGGCGGAGAGTCCCACATAAAAGGTACACGTAGTTTAAATAAAAGGTAGACTACGAGTCAACATCTTCTAGGACCGAGTTCCCATCCGATACTGGGGTGGGCACAACATGGGCATTGTACATCACCTTCGTCTTCTCCGTTTTCATTTTCAGATCGACCCGATGGGAAACTCGATTGAGGTCTTTGAGCATCGAGCTAAGATCTTCCATCGATTCTGACATGACTACAATATCGTCGGCAATCCGAAGGTGAGTGATGATTTGATGCGATATCTTTTCCACTCCAGGAACTTGAATCCTCCATTGCGGCTGTAAACAGTTCCGGAGACATGACATCTCACTGTCTTACGCCTCTTTGCCTTTGAACTTTGATCCTGTACTCGGACCGTTTAGGTAATTATGTACAATGTGCACGGACTGAACTCATCACGAACAAAACTATCCTTGCACATACCCTTAATTCCTACATAACTTCAAAGTATCAATGCTCAACTTTTAAATACCCAACATAGACACTTATAGTAGAAATACCTATACAATAAGATTGATGATCGGATGCCTTTATTTTCTATCGAATGCGACCCGAAGTCATCACTCAAAATAACAATTTGGGTGACCGCTGTCGGGATCGCGGCTATGAGACAATCCGTTAACAATTTATTGGAATACTGTTTTTAATAAGTTTTTCTTTTTGACATTGAAATATATATATGTCAACAAAAAAAAGTCGCAGACGTGCATGTATCTAAGGTTTTTAATGAACTTATAAACTAGTTAATTTAACTATATATACTCAACGAACAAAATACCGGCCCTAAATTAGAAAGCTGAAATGTACTGAGGTAGTTTATATTTATGATGTGGACAAGGTTGATAAAAATTGCTGTAGTCCGGTTAAAATATAAATATATGCATAATTCTCGTACCGTTTATATCACAACTTTAGCTGAGCCAATAAATATACCATGTTAAGGGGGTCGCACTTCCATACAAAATGAGATTTCCCAAATGTATAGAAAGAGGGAATAGTATTTCACTCAAATATTTATTGTTGCTTTTTGAACTGGCCTTTATTTGCGCCAAAATATATGTGGTTAAAGATACCGTATTTTTTTTCACATATATAAAAATTGTTATATCAATGTTTTGAGGTTATTATTGTTGTTTTGAATCACACGGTATTCTTAAACCATATATATTTTGGCGCAAATAATGCTCAGATTAAGAGCTCCCATATTTCCCATATTTTCATATTTCCCATATTTGGGAAAGTTCATTTTGTTTGGACGAGCAACCGCCTTAATAATATAAAACACGTTACAAAAATAAAAACGTTTCAAAGTAAAAGTATACGGGTATAAACATAAGGAAATAAGTTCAATTTCGCATTACACCGCATTCAGGCCGCTGTTTTACATGCCATCTTGAGACTTTGCATTTTAAAGTATATCGTCGGAGCCTCGGTCACAAAGTAAACGTTACAATGGATCAGATGAAAAATGCATTTCGGTTTTATTCTCACAGTTTTCTAGTTATTTTCTGTTGGTGACTTCTCAGTATACTGACTGAGATGTAAAATATAAAGCTTCCTATAAACGCAGAGCCATTTGAGACGAGTTTTTAACACTCTTCTGACTTCTGAGCGATTGCAAGAGCGATATACTGATTTTTTGGTACATATTATCTTTTGGAAAACATTCAGCTGATTCGTGGACTGAAATGGACATTGAATTGTTAATCAAACTTCTCCAGTCTCTATTAATTACGATATGTTTCCGAAATATTTAACTTTTACGTTAGTTCACTTTAAATCATAGGACCTTCATCTCTCTCCATTGCTTCCTGCTTCATTACAAAAGTTCATAACTTAGCGAAGTTCTATGACATTTTATGACTCGGAGAGCAGAAATCATAAAAGATTCAAATATGACGTTAGAAATGGGTAGTTTTAAACTTGAAACGAACAAGCCCAGCAACGGAATATTACGGAATGAGGTTTTTAATCTACTCTAGATGGATAAGTACATTTACCTGCTTATAGGTACCTCTACAACCTAATAAGTCTTAATTCCATATCTCACTTCCCACTTCCCATATACCGAAGCGCGAGAGTTCAATGACATCCCTTAAATATTATATTGAATATGTGTGTATTTTTTGTCACCTTCTCACCAAGTAGGTCAGTACCAAAAACAGAAAGAGCTGAAAATTTCTTAGACACACAAAGATAAAGAAGCACACACCGAATACAGGGTATTTATTAACGCACAGCCAGTCAATTATAGGTAAACCGTTTAATTGAGTCCTCGCCTGCAGTGGTACGGGGGACCGGAGGTAGGACGTGAACGGGGATCGGGACAGGTGCAGGCGGCAGGCTGCCCCCCTGTCTACCTTCGCGCCCGTGAACCCCCGCAGGCGAGCAAGCGAATTAAGCGGTCTACCTATAGCTATAGCCATTCTCCTATAAAGGCAATGCATTTGTGCTGCCTCTAGTGGTTTTTTTAATGCATTCACATGAAAATGGCTAATTTATAAATCATCATCAGCTGGAAGACGTCCACTGCTGAACATAAGCCTCCCCCTTAGAACGCCATAAACTATTCATATGGGGGGATTTTGCCGTAATCACCACGCTTGGCAGGTGACTTGGTGATCGCAGGACTTGGAATACTGTGAAACGGAGAGCGCTGCTGCCCACTCTCCGAATATGTCACTCTGCCGGGTCTCACGGCTCGGCCACGAGATGAGAAAGGGGTGGCCCTATATATATGTAGTCGGTAACCACACGGCCAATTCAATCTATAAATGCCTGTCCTAATTGGCTTGACTTGGTTCCCATTTCCCATACTTATTACAAAATGGGTGGGTAATGTGACACCAAGGGCGTACCTAGTCACAAGTGGTGCGCAAGGGCACGACTCACACTTGACAGACTGCCAAGTATCGACCGACGCGACGGCCGGCGACAGTCAATGTCAACAACCACTCTGAATATCATTATGATCATATAAAATTGTTTTTTAAGTATAATATATATCATTATACTAGCTGTGTCCCGCGGTTTCACCCGCGTAGTCTTCGTTCCCGAGGGTATATCGGGATAAAAACTATCCTATGTCCTTTCCCGGGACTTAAAGTATCTCAACAACCACTACCTAAAACGGTCCAAACTAAACTTCTTAGCATCTTACAATGAACTTTTATATAAACTGAGGTAGATGCGTTCTACACTGCTTTGCGAGACGAACTCAAAACTCAACTCAAGCTAATTGGCTTGAGTCAAGTCAGTCGAACCTTGTCCTGCGCCGATGTTACACGTATAAGGTTGGCCGTGAAATACGTACAACAGATTTTCGCCACGTTTTAGGGCTGTTTTTAATGAGTATAAAATCTCTATTTGTATAATAAATACTCATAGGCATCTAAACCTTTATATATCGCCTACCGCCTAATATACCAGTACATAAGTTAAAATTTGTCTCAAGCTCATCACGTCTTGAGTCGCAAACACCGAAAAGGGTACTCGTAAATCTCAATACTCTCCGAATGTATGGTTGAAATCTTAAAAGGACCTTTCTATAGTGTATTTGGTAAGCACGTACGGGATACGATATTTTCTGTCGACACCCTCCCGTTTGAGAGAGATATCTCCCACTTTATTGACGGGTAATCCGCATGCATCTAAATATAATGTGAGTATTTATTAGACTATGGTCCATAAACGCGTTAAAATTTATGGATAATGTTTCAATTACTTATTGACAATGTATGTAATGTGATATTAAGTTTTATTAATTATTGTTTTTGATTATGCTAACTTTATAAGAAAAAAAATAGAATAAGTAGGAATGAAATCGTATAAAATATGACATGTATGTTATTGTTATGAATAAAGAACTTGAACTTAATATTTTTTATTCAATTCAATTCATTTATTTCAGATAGAAAATCCATTGGTAGGTAACAATTATACAAACAATCATACAAACATTAAGAACATAACTAAATATACAAACATCAAATATTTACGTCAAAGTATAACGGTAAATGTCGAATGTAATAATATTATTTATCGATTTAAATAGAAGACGTGTGACTCGCTGTGATACGTAGGTCGGTTCTACTAAATATTGTATAACCATACACATTAAGGCTCGTGCAGACTACGGCCGCCACATCGCACAAAAATCCGCCTCTATCACTTTCGTATATTTTATATGACGGATTTTTGTTAAGAGCTGCTGTGCGGTGACAATGGGCAGGGCACATAGCACGTAGAACTGATGGCCGCTGGGGCTGTAAAGTTCTTGAAAGGAGACCACGGACCGGGAAGCGCAGCGTAGGATATTCACCTACAAGGTGGACAGACGATCTGATAAGGACGTAAGGAACACGCTGGATGCAGGCCGCTTACAACCGGAATGTGGAAATATAAGGGGAGGCCTATGTTCTGCAGAGGACGTCCTATGACTGAAATGTTGATGATGATGATGCGGCGCGGTCCGACCCAGTCTTATAATGTGCGCGAGCCTTTAATTGACATCAGTTGCACCTGAAAATATGTCCTGAGTGTATGTATCCGCTTAATTCGTTATGTGCTCCAAAAAATCACTATGCCTATTATTGTGTATTTCAAGCGTTTAAATCACTCCGGGAAGAATGTTTTACGGGATTACTCTATAAAGAGTAAGCCTAACGCTTAAGCGTAAGATTGGAAGAGAATGAGAGCAATAAGTAAAATGACAACAATTTAATAATGCTAAAAATGTATGTGACCAAAGTTTTCAATTGCGATATTTAGATGGTCACCCTTCTCTCTTCACTACAAAATTATCATTAACATGTACTAGTGTAATTATCATTATCATTAATATTTACGAAATGTAATGGTAATATAACATTTTATGTTACTATAGGAATATAATATATTTCCAAAAAAACACAGTCTAGTTTAAATTTCTGTTATTTTAGGGCTTCAGAATTATTTTATACGTAATGTGTTTGTCGAAGTGTAGGTTGTACATTTAATAATTTAATGTATGTACATGAATTCATAAATTCTCAACTACCCTTAAACGACAAAGCTTTTAAGATCTGTTTAATGACTAAATTCAAAACTTTAATGAAATTTTCTTAAGTAACGTTAAAGAAAATATTTGCGATAGGGAAGCTGTTAACGCAAGTATAAATGATTACAGAAATATGGTATAATTTTATTTTAAGTCACGACAGTTACAATATAAAAGAACAAAATAAAATAATATGAATTAGTAGTTTAAAATTAATAAACCATAAACAGTGGACTTCTAACGGCTGAGATGATTCTGAAAAAATTTGCCTACATTACAGTAATATCAAATTGATTGACACCGATACATCGACATCAGACCAGACGTTTACTAATTTTATTTCAGTGGCACAAAAGTACCCAGCTACCAATATGCACATGCATATAAAATATACCTCAACCTCTAGGCTACTAAAATGATATGAAGATTTTCTCTGCTGTCACTTATTGCTGTCGTAGGTTGTGGCTAGGTCACGATAATGTTATTTTCCAATCTATCATATCGGTACATCTGAGCGTTAGGTATTGTACTGTAGGTTGGAAGTTAGGAGGCCGCGTGTCACCGGCCTTCGACAATGAGCGATGGATGATATAGGCAAGTTTTATGGCGCCATAGACTACCGGTATACAAGTTATGTTTACCTATATATTTAGGGAGCATAAAGGCGGTCCTTAACACAGAGGATTCGCCTGTAATATAACAATCCAAGAATGGTTTACTTTCAGGGTTAACATAACATACATTCACGCCTTTTTCCCGAAGGGGTAAGCAGAGGTGTACCCAGGACTCAGTTCCATAGTAGATCCACCCACATTTCGGCAGTAAGTTATGGTCCCATGAAATAGGTGGTGAGTCTATTGCCATCTACCGGGCACAGTTCCAGACTCCAGGCAGTTATTGAGATAACTCCTAATGGAAAAATTCAATATTTAACACTATACCCTTACCTGGGGATCGAACCCGGGACCTCTTGATTGGCAGTCGAGCATGCGCCCACTACGCCACCAGGGTTGTTGAGACAAAATAAAATAGTTAAGTTTATAGACCAAGTTTTATTTAAAATATTATTTTGCTATAAAAGTTTCAGGCTGGCAAGTGAACTGAACTATGGAAATTGTAATAAAATTCACTAATAAAAAATAATTAAGTTTTACTTAAATTGTAGTGTTGCCAGTGCAATTTTACGAGTCAATTTCAGCTTTAACTTATGAAAACTTATAAGCGTATTAAATATAGGTATGTAAATAAATATCAGAGATTGTGATTTTATATAATTATGTGAAAGGGGCGAGCACAATAGTCGACTGGTGAGGGGATACGTCAACCCCTCATAATCGCAGTTATTCTTTTGTATCGTAGTTCTAAGCAGCAATGGACTGCGCTCACTGAGGCATGAGTAAGTCTCGCATGTCCAGTAATTTCTCTAACTACTCTGTCCTTCTACTTAAAAACAATCACAACAGAGTATTCGGAAAAGTCATGTCACTTTAGACACTGACATCTTGCATTGGGTAACCCTCTAACCGTAAAATTACGTTATGAGTAATAACGTTTAGGTAAACCAATTCCAAAAATCTGTTTCGCGGTCAAATCTCGTTTCAGCGTCTGTACCAACGTTTATCCGACTTCGTACAGCCTACGGATTAAACAAGATTATGTATCTACAAGGCTCACAACCGGCGCCGTGTCGGGCTCGGAGAATCTTAGCCTGACCTCCGGAATTCTCCTTGTGTACCTCGTCTCCCGCCTACCACAGTTCAACCGTTTTAGAGAGCGTCTCATATACCATGGAAATACCTAATCTGGATTAGGGAAGGTTAGAAATGCTTTGCATTTAGGCACGACTCAATTCTACTTTGTTACAATATAAATATTTTTATATGTATTTATTGTCACCATTGGTGCCCGGCGGTAACTGTTTTCCGTCAGACTTAGAGCGTGCTTGATGGCACACAAAAATCTAAAAAATTCGGAATCATAGCAATAAGGGAACCTAGATTATATGTGGAATTATGAGTCCTATATCAAATATCTATAAAAATATTGTCATTCTTCTATAGATAGTTCCTACCATTACCATACGGATAACAAACCGTATCAAACAAAGAATACATTCCGAATTCCTAGCTGGAAATCCTATTTCTGCAGTGCACTTGTATTTCATGGCGAAGTTTGTGTGAGTTTCTATGTCTCCACTTGTCCATCTACAGCTTGCTCTGTGGCTAGCACTTCCTAGTTGTCCAGGGACGGACGTCCATCTAGACTCCTGAAACTTTACCACCAATGGAATTTGTGAAAGTGAGCTAACCTGTTTAGGTTCGGTTAGTGTTTTTTTGCTATTAATTGAATTTTGAGGTTGTGTATCTACTTTATTTACTTACTACATACTCATTCCTTATAGTTAAGTACCTATTTTAAATGGTTAGTTATTTCAATAAATAAAGAAAAAAAATCTTATGTATTTTAGAGACAATTCTGTCAGCACTGCAAATCTTATTGTGAAGGTAAAGCTATCAGGTGATTTAAGAACACTTTAAAAGTCCCAATGTGAAATTTTGCCTGGACTTCCGAACCTATTGAGTGGTATTTAGGTAGATAGCTTAGATTCTGGCATAACATAAGGGTACTTTTTATGTGACGTTACTAGTCTTTAATTAACACTTCGTTATCAAAATAATAATATTATGATGAATCGGCAACGCTGATGTGGGGAAATTTAATTAATTTGGCATCGTTACTCGTTACCAGTTCCGGAATCCGGAGTCCGGAGTAAAGGGTTTAGGATTAGGCCTTAGGGAAAATTAATTTGTTGCGGAAATATTTTTGCTTACCTACTCACAATCCGTGATTTGAGGCTTAGGTGCTTAGTTGGTTGGTTATAAATGAAACGACAGAAAACATCATCATCCACGACCACTAAGCATGTCCGTGGTACATACATATACAAATAATATCACGGCTTTTTTTCAAAGATGTTGGTAGAGCCCCTGGGCCTTTACCCAGTCTCTCCCAGCCTTCGTCAGTTATGTTTTTACCAGGGACCTCATGAATGGCAGGAGCACTACGCCACCGAGGCAGTCTACAACCTTTTAATACAACTAGTTGAACCCCATGGAAACAAAATTGGCAGTTGATCACATCTGGCCCCAATTGAAAACCACGACTCGGTGAGTATATTTCGAATGAGACAAAATAAATATTCAGTGTTAGTACCCTCACATGCAACTAGTTAAATTATTATAAACATGTAAGATATTCTATCCCCTGCCTGCGATGAAAAACGCCGCGCCAAGGAAATTATAGGGCCATATCCGGTGCAAGATTACGGTTGTAATTGTCAGAGATGGCTGAGGTAAAAAACTACCTAATTATGAACATTACTTTAAAATCTGAGCTTTGTAGGATTCTTAGTAAATAGATATGCTAAGTGACTTGCAATCTAGAACATAAATTAAATTATTAAAATATATAAAACCCGACAGCTTTACAAAAATGAAAATCAAAACACAAGCTTTCTATATGACAGGCGGGGACAGTAGGTATATTATAAATTACTCACACTAGCTTCTCCCCGACTTTTATCCTGAAATTATAACTACCGTAAATTATAGCGACCGTAAAAATATATGCATAAGGTAGGTAAAAAGCATGGATCTTTACCATCAAATAAACGGCAATCCGTTGTTTGCTTGAACGTTAACTGCTGATCGTCAGAAGCAAATAATATTAAGCGATAAACGGTAAATCAGCATCAAGTTCGCCTCGCGGATATATTAACGGGTTAGCACAGTACAATTGAAACACGTGGTTTAAATATCGTAGTGTTAAATATTGCACTTAAATACTTTATTCATAATTCTCAACTGCATATAATAAAAGATAGTAAGTTAGAAGATGCAAAAAGATCTAGGTAAGTAACTAAAAAGTAAGGTAAGTAACTTAGCAAACTTTTAACTACATAGATAGATAGATAGATAACACTATATTGTACACCACACTTACACTACAAGAACCAACACAAAGGATACAGAGAAACTACCTATACTTAAATACACATACTTACATACAGTAATGAAGCAATTGTTTATAGTTAGGTGTATTCGTAGTTACTAGAATTTATATATATTAGGTACAGGTATACTAAGTGTACTCCACGGTTTCACCCGCGTAGTCTTCGTTCCCGTAGGAATATCGGTAAAATAAATAAAATATAAGTACCCTATGTGTTATTCCAGGGCCTTAACGATCAATATAGTAAACAAGTATAACCAAAGCGGCTTTGCCCGCTCGCAATTACGGAACATGGGAGTATTATACCAAATCTACGACGCTCTTTTTGGACCCCTTTGAATGTGAATTTTCAAAAGTCCTTTTGTAGTACACGTCCAGACAACGAAAAGAACCTAGATTCCAAGTTTTACGTCTCTAGGATCAGTGGTTTGGGCTCTGCGTTGCATGTCAGTCAGTGAGTCAAATTTTATACTATAAATAATGATATCAACTCAATCGGTTCAGTATTTTTAGCGTGAAAAGGTAACAAACATACATAAAAAAAACAACGCTAGATGGCGCTGGAGTCGAGTTAGAACACACTAGCGTTTTGTTTAATTATATTATAAAACGTAACTTTTTTACATTGTACTGAGAGAGATTTGAGATTTGTATTAGAGGGTTAAGCAATAGGAACTACGAAGCTACCTACATATTTGAGTTCCTTCCTAGTAAAATAGATTTGAAATTTTCTAATAAGCATGCCTTATCCTTATCATGTAACCTTATCATGTATTATGCCAAGTCATCTGTTTTCCCTCAATTAAATCTCAAAGGTAAATATATATATTACGTAAATATATATTTAAACTTAAATTAAAAATGTCGTTATATAGTAAAATAATCCTTCTTGCCTGATTGGAAGGGCAAGTGGATTTCTATTTACTAAACCACGGCAAACCCGAAAAGAGGGTTATTTAACTGTGATCGGCATGACTATAATGTAGTGACAATCGTTTTTTGTCTACATTTCGTATTCTCCTAGTTTTATTGCTAAGGATATCTTGTTTCTAGTCTCATCCGAGTTAAAAGCGTCCTGAGACTATCAAAAGCTCCAATCACGTGAAAGTGACAATGAAGTGCTTCCACCGTTAAGCCGATCCGTTAATCCAAGGAAGCAATTAAAAGTTTAATAGTCGCATAAGTAAATGTCTTCGGAGATAAACACCTGGTTTAGAGTTTGGGACATCGTAGCTGTAAGTTAGTGAAGGTTATAATTATTCGTCAAAATGAGGGATGAGATTTTGCGGTGTGCATAGTCAAGAAATTCTTGTCAACTGTTATTGTAGGAAAGGAACCTAGTGGAACCCTATGGTAATTCCCGTCAGAAAAAAGGTATAGCATGATAAAGTATCAATAAACTAATAGTATTGTATAAAAAAAAAATAATAGAAGTTACGATTAAAATCTTATTTCTATGTTATCTTTTTTAGGAAAAATGCTCCCTTTAATATGGTTGCAAGCGGCCCGCCTGCAGCATGTTCCTACCGTCTTTATCAGATCGTCTGTTCACCTTTTGGGTGGACTTCCTACGCTGCTAATACCTACTACCTACGCTACGCTGTAATTATAATAATATTATCTCATAAAGTTCCAGAACCAATCTAGTTCATTTATTAAAAAGTTTTGTCGTTTATTACGATAAAATGTGAAAAACAAAAAAGCTCTGACTAACAATCCATCAAAAGTGAGCTACCTATTTTCATTGATTTAAAGAAAAGGGAAGAGGTACTGGCTTCTCAGAAATGGAACGCGCAAATTAGGTCCCATTAGGTCCACGTACGTCAGTAATGTGGGGTTGTACTAGCGACTAACATTGTTGCGGTCGCACTTCAGTCTTTGGAACGTCTTTCTATCTTTGTTGTTCATTATAATATTTTATTGCTATATGTACAATTTGCACGTGCTAGTTGTTCAGTTAGCGCTGGGAGAAGGTACCCCTATCTTCCCATTTCTTTAGATCAATGCCTATTGTAGAATATTTTGTATTATTTATATATGTATGGGTATCAAAAGTGAGCAAATGTATTAAGTCAGGTGAATATTAACATTTATATCTATTTTTTAGGCGTAACTCATATTAAGTACCTAATTAGTTAAAAATATATTATCCTACTAATATTATAAACGAGAAAGTTTGTGATGATGGATGGATGTTTGTTACCCTTTCACGCAAAAACATATAGCTACATAGAGCTACATCTGGCACACGCATTAGGCGTGTATGTAATGTAGCTCCAAACAGCTAGTCTCCATACAAAATGTATGGGCTCCGACGCGCTCAGATCGACGTACGTGGCACACGTGTGCCAGATGTAGTTCTAGCTTTAGTGTTACTCTACTTTTTGTAAAACGTTGTAGTTATACATATTTATACTACTAATGTACATTGTACCTACCCAATACTACATTTTACCCACCTCTACATTATATAACTGGGTACTACGTCTGAAAAGACCAAATTTTGAGGACCGCGGGCCATTCGACCGTATACGAAAATCGACTACGTTCCAAAGGACCGGTGATACAATTTTGTAAACAAATTTAATGTCATAAAAAATACAGCCAGGTATAAAAAAATTAAAATAAAAAATAAAAGATTATAACATTTTTTTAGACTTTAATTAAACATTATCTTAAATAATCAACTATCTATTAAATATCTCAAAAAAAAAAATTTTTGTTCTTGCAGAAATCTCATGGATCACTAACTCAATATTTATTTTGGGTACACAGTGACGAGACATTTGACGAAGGTCTTTCATTAAATCCACTTTAAATCTTATGTATTTCGTCGCGGTGTTTACAAGCCGTTTGCCTTTCTTCACGATCTGAGATTTAGGATAAATTGTGTATAGAACTAGAACAATCCCGCGACTTCGTTCCCGTGGGAATTTCAGGAATCCTTTTCCTATCCCTTGTCAACGACATAATGAAAAACTACATGTATAGGCTTGTGTCCACAAACTGCCCTCTGCCACAGTCTTGAGACGTAATATATATGAATATTTACAATTGAATAAAACAACACTTTTAACCGGTAATATACCTATCACATAAGTAGGAAAAAATCTTAAAATTAAATGTAAAACGACATTATTACAGTTACTATTAAAAAATATTCCGCCATTCCAGCATACTTAATTCACTTCCACCCAAAAGTGTTTATTATAGATTAGATTAGAATAGATAACACTTTTATTGATACCACAATACAGAAAATTAACAAAATAAAACTGAAAAACTAAAACGTGAGTAACAATAATTGGCGGTCTTATCGCTCAGAGCGATCTCTTCCAGACAACCATTCGAAAAGAGGAAAGGCAAGTTTATTAGTTTGTTACTTTTATTGTGTATTATGACCAACCTTTTTCATCAAACTCCATAGATGCATGCTATTATGAAACCAAAACTGTTATGGTAGCTCATATTATCATAGTCAAAAGGGGATATTACAGAAAGTGTTTTTTTATTTTTTCTCTTGTTTATCTATTGGCTGGCCATAAAACTATTAATTGAAAAAAAATTACGAAAAGACAGATTTTTGGTAAAATCGTCTTCAGCTAGCATCAACTCATTTGTGGCCTAAGTTGGACATTGAGCTTTCCAGGATTTCTAGGTCAAAGGGATACAACTGGATAGTCAATATTTTGGTCCTATGAAGAAAAAAAAAAACTCCCAAATGCACTATCATATTTTATAAAATGTTGTAATATATGTCTTTGTGAAAAGAAACAGTTACTTTCAGTAAAAGATTTAGACGACTTAACTCGGTACAAACAACAATTATTAAGAATTTCACCTATAATAAGCAAGTAAAATCTTTTCTATGAACAAAATTTCACCCAAATCAGACAAGCTCTTAAAATACACGGAATAAATACATATAAAATGTTTGCTAGCTTAGTATAAAGTAATAGTATAAAATAAACCATAATTGAGTTTTTAAGATGCATTATAAGTATTTTTAAATGGGTGTTTTTATTTAAATAAACCAAAACCACACACAAATGTTTAACTTAAACTTCGTATCGATGCTTCTTCACTGATGAGATGCTACATCACATAATGTAGGTATATAGGCACATAATAGATACGTTTATAGAAGCGTTGTTGAATGAATTAAAAGTTTTTGAACCACACACAAGTACATAATATCAAAACAAGATCTAATACGTTACAAACTTTTAAACTACTCACCGCGGCCAGATGACTGCAATCAGGAACAACAGCGCAACTTTTGTTGTCATGTTTGGAACAATATTGTTGTAATATTATTGTTGATTGTTTAATCACTTGTTCTGTGGCGCCGTTGCGGCGATCGCGGAGTTTTCAGCGTTTGTTGAGAGACGAGTCTGGTACCGCCTCGACGCATGCGTGCTACCGACGCCGCCTTTGGAACTCCGTTTTCATGTTCCTTCTCAAGTTTCTTTACGCATAATTTTTATAAAAATTAAAGCGCAACATTTATTTTCACTGTACTTTAATATAAAAAGAAACTAATTCATAAAGAGCAAGATTTATAATAATGCACTTACATAAAATACTGTAAAATGCTCTATGCAATATAAGATCGATATAAATTAATTATAACATTATTAATTCCTACTTTTCTTATCATGTCCTTCATTACGTCCGTCCAAAGGCTGGTTAACTGAAAGAGATCGCTTAAAGCGGTAAGTTACTTGTACTTATATGTATAATTTTCGTTATGTGTAAATTTTATTGGTTATTCTATTTAGGTATTATATATAGTATACTCGTAAATATTATGCAAGGTTATTTTGTACCCTAGACTATCAATAAAGAATCAATCTGTATAACTCTATCTATTATTTGTGTAGGACCTATACAATTATCTATAAAATTCAATCTTATATATAAATAAATAAATAATATGGGACAACTTCCACACATGGTCATCTGGTCCCAAACTAGGCAGAGCCTGTACTATGGTAACGAGATGACTGATATACATACTTATATTAGCTTATAACACCCAGACACAGATCAAACAGACATGTTCATGCACTCAAATGTTTGACCTGGACGGGGATCGGACCCGGGGCCTGCGGCACAGAAAGCAGAGTTACTACTGTCTGAGTCAACGAGGCTGTCTAATATATATAATTGCTAACAGGGCGAATTGTCTATTGAAAAAAGATTAAATAATTCTTCAGCTACGTACTTGCTATCTATCCTAACTAAAAATAAACTATGATACAGAATAGAACACTTAGTAAATCTATAAGCCGACATGTCAGCCTATAATAGTTACACAGTAACACATCAGATGTAATTCCGCAAGCAATTACAGCGAACCCGCCGATTTGATTGATTGACTGTAAATGTGATTACTATGGCTTATACTATGAAAACATGTGCCTGGGATGCATATATATACCGTAGTACTAATATAGTGATCTGTTATATATACGTATACGAGGCGCAGATTATTAAAACTAGTAGGATTTTAATAATCTGCTCATATTAACTTGAAAATTTATATAACTTGACACTGGCAAATACACTAACGTGTGAGTCTATGAATGTATAATCACTAAATTTGAAATCAATCCTTTAAACAAGGCAAAGAAAAAGTTAAAAACGGTACTTCTTACATTTGATGAACTAATAGTTTCATAATAATATTGTAACAATAGGCATATGTCTGTATCATTTTATTTTCTTGTTTAAATTGTTAATTTTATGGCGAACGTCTAAATATCCTAGTTTTACTCGCCTGATTAGACGTTCACTACAAAAAATCATGATTACGTAAAAGAAAAAAAAATGTTACGGACATAGCATAACATCATCTGTGGACAAAACATCGAGTCTGTAGGACAAAATAAATATTGAATTACTTGAGGTTTTTCCTCAATCTAATTTTCCTCGAAAAAATGAATGATAATCAATAGGTCGGAAGCGATATAGCACTGATAGCGGTTGGAAATAAAATACGCGGAAAGAGGGTCTCTCAGTCTAGTATCAATTATTAAAAACTTTACACATTAACTCGGTGGGGTAGTGGTTTGCAAGCGATACTACCGATATTGAGGCCGGGTTTGGTCCCCAGTACAGGCAAATACGTGTTTTTGGATTTTTTCATGAGGAGTTTTCTCAATGACTGCCTGGAGTCTGGAACTGTACCCGGTTGGTGGCAATACGCGCGACTACCTATAGGTACCCCTTCAGGAAAAAGGCGTCATGGTTTGTTATTATACTATACTATATTTCTCATTAATAGTTATTATGACTGACCGGTTGGCTAAGCCGGTAGTGCTCCTGCCTTCTGAGCCGCTGGTTCCAGGATATATCCCCGGCCAGGTCATTAACATTTGTGTGCATGAACTTGTCTGTTTGATCTGTTTCTGGGTATTATAAGCTTATATAAGTATGTATATCAGTCATCTGGTTACCATAGTACAGGCTTCTAGCCTAGTTTGGGATATATATATATATATATACACACTAGCGCCGTCACATGTACCTGAGACCCAAGGTACGGCTGGTGCGGCGGCGGCTTCTGCTGAGCAACGCAAGCGGAGCAAATATGCGAACCTCGGTAGCGGTTACATATTTGAACCGTTTGGAGTCGAGACTCTGGGACCGTGGGGGCCGGCAGCTCACCGCATTTTCAAAAATCTATCTGAGTCGAGGCGACGCGTGATCAAAATGCTGGCCCAACGTAAAAGCATTGCTATTCAACGTGGCAATGCCGCCTATATCTTGGGTACGCTGCCATCAAAAAGTGGTTTAGAGCACTTGCATTTTCTATAGGCTGACATGTCGGCCTGTGGATTTTCGAAGTATTCTTTGGTATACTTTATTTAGTTAAGGTAGATATAGAGTAGGTTTTTTTTATGATAGTGAGTGACAAGACGAGCAAATCAAGTGCCTTATGGTAAGCGTCATGATTGCCCATATCAGACAGTTTTAAATTTCAAAATTCTGCGCGGCACTGCACTGCGCCTGTCACCATGAGATATTAGTTGTTGAATCTCGTCATGACCAGTAATTTTGCTGGTAACATTGCCCTTCAGACCGGAATACAGTAATGCTTGCACATTACTGCTTGGCGGATGAATAATTGGCAAAGGTGTGGTAGGTAGCTCTATTGTTTAGTCTTTTCAATAAAGGCACGCTGCAGCTAAAATTGTAATAAGATTTCTTATATTCTTTAGGTGAGAAAAAAATGCTTTATTTAAGATTAAATCAAATTGATAATGGTTGGACGTGGAATGGAAAATGGAATGGATAGATTTACCCATACGTCTAGTCCATAACAGTTGAATGATTACGATCAAGTATGTTCCCATTAACAATGGCATCCAAATGAGGTCTCCCAGGTTCGACTGATTGTTTCACTGCTGGTCGCTTCTATCTTCAGTATAATATGACCTCTCAATCCGTTTATAGGTGGAGGACAAGAGGTTGTATCATATAAGGTCCTAGTTTTCGAATGGAGACCCCGGACCACCCATAAGGTGGACAGACGATCTGAATAAGACAGCAGTGATCCTGCTGGATGCAGGTCGCTTACAACCGGATGGATGGATATCTATGAAAGAGGTCTATGTTTAGCATTGGACGTCCTATTTCTGAAGTAATGATGATGATAGATTGTAGTAATGCCTTTAAAGCTATGTTTTAATCCGTCATTAAATTTTAATGAACGCCTCTTTCTGTAACCCTTACTCTTCATGTCTCTTTAAAATATTTCAAGTTTTCCAGCCAAATGTCCTAAAGATGGCAAGACCCGTGTGCTATCCACGAAGAAAGAGGAGGCCTTTATCTAATGTCTTTTCAATCTTTCCATATTCAGAAGTGGGATTACACAGACTGACAATGATAAACAGTCAAAATACAGGTTAGCTCTCCGACTATAAGTGATGCCACGCTATTAGGCAAATCCCTGAGCACGATTGAATTCAAGTACTTATTGAAGGTACAGAGTGAGACCGATTTCCACGTATAATTGGTACGTTTATTTGAACCTTTAGTAAAATTGGAGGCTGACTTTTCGGGGAAGGGTTTGAGCGAGTGGCCTGATTTTGTGTCGATTAACCTCAAATCAGAACTAAATTCCTTTTATACCTACTTTAAAATGCGAAAGTTAGTACAAATGTTTGTTACCTCGTGACGCTGAAACTACTGAGTTTATAATTAACTACCAAGCACTGTTCCAGATTCCAGGCTGTCATTGAGATAATTTCTAACACGAACCTAGGAAAAAAGCAGACGGAATCTTACTAAAACAAAAAGTGAAGCACTATAGTAAGCCAGCTCGCTAATACAAACATGACGGCATGCTCACATTCGGACGGGCGATCGGTGAAGCGGTGTGAATGTGTACATGCCGTGTATTAGTGAGCTGGCTTACTATGGTGCTTCACTTTTTGTTTTAAAGACTCCGTGCGCCCTTTGCTAGTTTCATGATTTTTAATTGAAAAATTCAATAAAAACTTTTGTTTGACCTGGGAATCTAACCCGGGACCTAATGATCGGCTGTAGAGTGCGAACCACCGAGTCAAGTTTTGTTTATGAAAAAAAATCTATGACTATTCGGTTTTAACAATGTTACAATGTGATTTCAGAATGTGATTTAGAAAAACGTTCAAGTAATAATAATCAATTCAAACCCAACATAATAGAATTTAAAAATATAATAACAGTAGTCATTCATATTCTTAATGATACGCCTATAGTATTAATTTCTTAACTTGTGCAGTACCATTGATAAAATTGCCAGCATCTGCGAAATGAATTCGTGAAATTCGTTCTAACTGGGAATTACGTAGCAATCAGCTACGCGCTACGACGAACGAAGTGCTACGCGAGTGCTACGGGCTACGCGAGTCTACGAGGTGCTACGACATTCAATGCAACTGATATGAAACATCAGAATAACGGTTAAGTATAAGTTTTTATTATCTAGTAAATAAGAAAAATAAAAAATATGTATATAAAAAAGGTTATTTTATCGATTTCGATATTAAAGCTATTTCGTGACATTAGACTTGTCGGTGGGTAGAATGCGAAATGCGTCATCTATTGATAACACACCCCCTATAGGCGTTAGTAGGTTTTTTTTTTTTACGGAAGGTACGGTTCATGTCCCGCTCGTGATTGAAATTTTATTTCCCAAATATTAATATTCTATGACAAGCGAAAAGGCCCCTCTAGTCTTTAAAAATATTATAAAATAAGTAAGTTTTCACTATTTCCATGATTTCCACGGAATATTTGAATAGGAAGGAAGTAACTGAAACTAATTATAATAGCTTTCAAAACTCAGTAGTTTTGGGATTTTCAATAGTTAGAATTTGTTGTTTTATCAAAAATCAAATGATTTAGTTACTGACCAAATATTTTAACAAACCACAGGAGTTGCCTTGGTAGGTATGAAAAGCTGTTTTGTAGCGATTTTTTTTATGTTAGTGAGTGACATGACGAGCAAATCAGGTGCCTGGTGGTAAGCATCATGATTGCCCATATCAGACACAGTACCACCTAGTGTTTTAAAGTTCAAAATTCTGCGCGGCACTGCACTGCGCCTGAGATATGAGTTGTTGAATCTCGTGATGCCCAGTAATTTCACTGGTAACATTGCCCTTCAGACCGGCAAAAGTGTGGTACTTCCCCAGGTGGCCCCCTGCAAAAGAGGCCTACCACTACAAAATGATTTCAGAGTTAGCTTCATAAATTAAAACAAATTCCTGCCTCAACCTCCTCGGTGGCGTAGTGATCACAAGGTCTGCCAATCAAGAAGTCCCGGGTTCGATCCCCAGGTCAGGCAAAGAGTTATTGGATTTTTCCATTAGGAATTATCTCAATGACAGCCTGGATTCTGGAACTGTGCCTGATAGATGACAATCGGCGCACCAATAACACCAATAACAATAACATGGGACCAATAACATACTGGCGAAATGTGCTCTGCTTATCCCTTCACGAAAAAGGCGTGATTGTATGTTATGTGCATAAAAAATGTTATTCAAATTATATACATCTCTGTAAGGTAATGTTATCTTATTACCTCTAACCTAGTATAAGTTCACGACTTAGGTTGGGTTTTTTGATCACTGGTTAAGTCGACCAATAGTTAAATTTTTTGACAAATAGTTAAAATTCGACAAAATTAGTTTTTCATCCCATGATTCCCATTTCATCCATTGGTTAACTATTATTTTCCACACGATTTAACAATTGGTTAGAAATTTAACTATAGTTAGTTTGACAAATGGTTATCGGTGAAGTAACCGTAACTGACGATCAAAAAACCGGCCCTTATAAATGATTTTGAATTCCTTCACAACTATATAAAATTTATGCAACGCAATTAAGCCGTTATTGTGCATCAGGTCATGAAAAGACTTGACTGAAAATATACCTAAATATAGACGCGACCTCTGTAGGCTCACAGCGGTGATTTGAAATAGAATCCAACATGACCAACTGTAATGTATGTGTTGCTACTGCGGTAACTCGATTCTAACCAACATGATTTACCAGAACTCAGAACTTATGCGTTATCCACGCACTTTTTTATCACGAAAGGGCACTTCTTAGCAGTTTGACACAATCCTATGGAAAATTTACCAAATCATACATACATTCACACCTTTTTTCCCGAAGGGGTAGGCAGAGGTGTACCCAGGACTCAGTCCCATAGTAGATACACCCACATTTTGCCAGTATGTTATTGGTCCCATGTAATAGGGGGCAAGCCTATTGCCATCTACCGGGCACAGTTCCAGACTCCAGGCAGTTATTGAGATAATTCCTAATGGAAAAATCCGATGACCCGGGGATCGAACCCGGGACCTCTTGATTGGCAGTCGAGCATGCGCCCACTACGCCACCGAGGCAGTCTTATTGATCTTAATAATTCTTAATAATTTACCAAATCGATGTTTTGTATTCCGCCTTTTTCCTCCAAATATAGTAAACTTATTTGATATATTTATATCTTGATATTTTGAAGATCACTTGATATTTTGAAATGAAATGATAGGGACATAGGTCCTTATTATTTCATTTATGTTTATCAAGTCTTAATTTTTTTGTGGTGAACGTTTAATCACGCGAGTATAACTGGGATTTTTAGAAGTTTACTATAAAGAAACCGAGAGTTTATAAGATAAACTTAAATGACAAAGAGATAGTTTACTTCGCTATAAAAATAGCATAATAACAATTTATAATGAGTTATTAATATTCGGAGTTCACATGTAAATTCAAAACATCGATTTGGTAAATTTTTCATAAAATTGTATCACATTTTTCATTGCTAGGATACGCTCTAAGTCAACTATAAGACTATTGGATTTCGAATTAGTTACCTATCGATATCTTATAGATAGGATACCTGAGAACGGGTATCAAATATGTCCCAAACCTAAGTCGAGGGTTTGAACTTAAGACGACGAATTGAAAATATTGGCGGTAGTGATCTCAATATTTCTCAGCAACTACAAAACATTTGGAACTAATGTTTATGTTTTTACATTTACCATGATATTGACATCATTTTGGTAATTGGTTTACATGATTTGTTTACTTTTACAGCAGAGAAAAAAATATCAAAAACTGCTCTATAAAAATAGAGATTCTCATTCTACAGGGAAATGAGACTGATTTATGCCCGTAAGTTTTTTGTATAGATTAATCAATGCACAGACTTCAATGTGTTAATTTGATTTTATTAAATTAGCAATAGTTTTTATTTTATTCGAGAAATACTGTTTTGTCGTAATATACAGGAGTGTGAGCGGGTTGCGGGACTCAGCGCACGATTTTAGATTCATTATTTAACACACTGGTCTCCTTAAGGTGACCTTAAGGAGACCCCCACAAGTCCAAAGCTCGTCTAAATGAAATTTTCCAAATATGAAGAAAGATATAATAATTTTTTATTCAATCGTTTGTGGTTGGCTTTTGATCTGACCTTTATTTGCGACAAAATGTATGTTTTATGTTTTATTTTATACGAATATGATTAAACGATGGTAAGGGCCAGGTTAGTTGTGTATGGCACGTCTCCGTTAAATCACCGACATTACCTAGCCCAATGTGGGAGGCTTAACCAAACACTCGCTATACAATAACCATGTATAGGCCAAACATTTTTCAATCCCTTCAAATGGAGCCCTATCTCGCGAGGTATCTTTTTGTGTGGACTATGTTGACGTATATTGTTAGTTTTTGATGGTGCAAGTATTATGTGGAGATTTTGTCAAAGTATCCAGATCTGAAGAATATAAACAAAAATGGCGGCACGCGAGAGGCGCATTCGGCAGATCGTTCATATGTAATCATCGTTCATATTTGTAATCTTATAGTGTATGTCTAAAAATATTTCGGCGGAATATGACGAGAATTTTATTAGGTATACCTACCTACTTAATAATATTTTTTTTTCAGTTTTATAACCTGAATTCTATGAATTTGTATTTTAATAATAATTAATATGAACTTGTATTAAGACACCCTGGTATTATAGCTGAATAAACCGATGGAAAAATGAATAATACGTCTTTGAAGTACAATAAGGAACGCTTGCTTTATGATTAAGAGGAGAGAAATCAGACGCTAAACTTCTACATCACCTTTAAAGTGCACTCAGTTCGATTGCAAAAACAACTCGCACGGTAATAAATGCCTTTAACATAGCATTTACGCAAACAACCTAGCAAACAGAATTCCATCGACATTAGTAGATGTTGCACCGTTTATCGTATGCGAGTGGTAGCATCTTCCGCCGGCAAATAGCTTCCGCGCCGCACCTCCGATGTGTCTGTGGCTCGTGTGCCATTTTCCATACAACGCTTGTCGCACGATGCCACACTAGTATAGGAAAATCTGCATATTTCTGATACTGCTACGCTAGTTTTTGAACCTAATGCTGCTTTAGTTATATGAATAATTCGTTGATTGAAAGAAAAGGGAGATAGAGTACGTTCTCCCAGCTCTTACTCAACAACTGGTACGCGCTATTTGCTCAGTGTGCAGTTTGCACTGTGAAATATAATAAACAACAAACATAGAAAGACCTCACTTTTCTGACGTCCTAATGGGTTTAAATTTTTTTGGAAATTTGCTTTTGGAAAGCTGCTGGAAAGCAGCTGCTGGAAAGCCTCATCTCTCCTTTTCTTTAAATCAATGGAATAATTGTTCTTTATTTAACATAATGGGATACCCCACAATGGGATTACATTGCTCGAGTCAAACCATTAAGCCCGTCACACACGTAGCTATAATATATATTAATATAAATCATAGCAAGGCATATTACGATATATTTTCTATACAAATATTCGATTGACCGCACACGCAGCTATAATATATATTTCTATGACGTCACCAACATATACCGTAATATATATTATTGCATATTAATATAAACTACGGTATCAATGAAATGAAGGCTAAAATATATATTATAGCATCGTCTCCGTGTGTGGTAGCTTGCTATAATATATATTATAGGTCGGTATATTAATATATATTATAGCTACGTGTGTGACGGGCTTTATGGGTTGAGTGATTAACACGAACATGGCTATGGAGGATTTTAACGTCGCCAAGATTCTTAGCCCACCGACGTGACCAAACCATAGGATTTATATAATATGATGATTATTATTATACAAGGGGTATTATCGCGTTGCCTTTTCGTTTTTATGGCATTGAGGACACAGAATTGAAAAATAACGTTGTACTATAAAAACGTGAGATAGATAGGCCAGTGTTGTTTGAAATCGAAATGTATCGCACGCTACTTACCACGGGCACTTTTTCCTATCGCTGTGGATGATGACGATGAGAATACTTACTTAATTTATTTGCGTCTCGACAGCTTTCGTGCTATGAAAATATCTATCAATGTGTACTTTAAATACCTACTTTAAATTTTCATCTTCTTTCGTAACTAACTTAACCCTTGTTTCCATACTAGCCACAACTTCCGCACACTGGCAGCTAGCGCGTGACTCGTAACACACATATGCTCATATCCATCACATTTCGACACCTCCATACCGTGAATGTTAGCCTTTTGGCACGTCACTGTGCGGTCACTGCATGTAGGTGAAGTTTAGACCTTTTTCTTCTTGGATTGTTTTAAACTTACGAGACAGATCGCAATTTTAAATGCAATAAACGTAAGGTGTCAAAACTGTTGCCTGTGGCTTCAAAATCGGTGTTTTAATATTATACCTATATTTTTTTGTGGTGCCCCGCTTTTGTGCTTCTTGGCTTTATTCCTTTTAGTCTTTATGACTTCTACATTTTTTTCGCATCACTGAGCTAAATGGTAAAAGCTTTTAGAAGGGAGATATCTACCTATAAAACTTATTTAAAACACCGACCTTCCACTTCCTTCCTGCTAGGCCTACATCAATTAGGCGCCCTGTTTCGACGAAGCAGACTATCTCGGCAAATGCAAATAGTACAGCCTCAGGCTGCGATGTTCATTCTGAAATTGTTTCGTACGAAATTCTAAGTGTACTAAGTTGAGAACGCGCCAAGAGCGTTCCGTGAAGTTCTGTGGAGCGCACGCGCGACGCCACTCCGGACGCCGCTGTCGCCGCGCGAGCCCATGTTCACAGTGGCTGCATGCAGATATCGCGATCGTGATACAGCGAGTAAAGTTTAGTAGAGTTAGTATATTTGCATGCTACGCGTATCATAATCATCGAAAGCGCGTAATTGGCTGAACTCCTGTGTCACTTTGGTCATGCCTGTTGACATCTGGCAAGTAAAGAAAAGAGTAACTAAGTGATAACAGGAAATAGCAGTGTTTTGCCTTTAAAACGCTTAGTTGACGCGTCGTGTACGAAGCTTCTAAGTAGAGTTGTGAGAATGTGGAGCGAAGCGCGGTGAGCGCGCGATGCGCCGCGTGCTCACACCGCCGCGCCATGAGCGCGCGCCGCTCGCTACGTCTTCTGGACGCGCGCGTTCTGATGCTGCCGCTCGTCCTCGCACTTGCCAGAGCAGAGTAAGTTTACTTAAATATAGAAAAAACTTTAAGAAATAAGATAATGACGAAACTTTGATTAGAACTATATAATAATAAACTAAAAAAAAATGGTCTTTGTGCACGCCTATCAAAAGACCTGGTATAGCCCGCGTTTTGGAGCAACATAATAATAATAATTTGAATTTATACTCTAACAGAACGGGTTTCCCCAAATTACGCTGATCGAGTCAATTATATGGGTTATGTGTACTACCCATATTGTCAGAATTTCAGGTCGCCAAGATTCCTACAAGGCCTCCGACATGACTTAACGTCTCCTCCCTACATGTCTTATAGGAAACAGCCGGGACCTACAGTTTAACGTGCCATCGAAACACGGTACCGTTCAGGCGAAAAGTCCACATGGTGAGATTCGATCCAGGGACTCCGGATTAAGTCAATATTTTCTATCTTTATTCTATCTATATCTTTATTTGAGTTTCCTAAAGTAAAACACAATTGTGTTCCTAAAGTAAAACAAAACACAACTTACTACAAATACAATTATTAATTAGATGCAAGAACCGAAAAAAACTCTTGCTTATCGAAAGTTTTAGAATTGCGATACGAAAGTTTTAGGTATTTTTTAAATTAAACAACTTATTATACTACAGATTGACGAATATAATATCAAAATAGTGAATTATTTTTAATACATTATTATGTAAATATATAGGTATAAGGTTTCTGTAGAATCTGTTACTTATATTAAAGGTTCTTAACAAAGACATTCCGTTGGCTCTCGTGCAAGATTAGGGAACGCTTTTGCTATCTCAAACTTTGTGAATATTTGTGGGTAGAAACGGACATAAGGTACATAGACATGCCTGATGTGCTATATTATTATATGGGTTGAATATGTATACATAAATAGAAAAACATGGACTACATTTAGAGACAGACAGATAGATACATCATAGCTAAGGTGCTTAACATAACACAATACGTAATTAACTCAAAATAAAAATAAATAGTAATAATAGTAATAAACAGTGGTAATGATAAGAGCTTAAAAGTTATTTTTTATTCAAAAACATACATACATTCACGCCTTTTTTCCCGAAGGGGCAGGCAGAGGTGTACCCAGGACTCAGTCCCATAGTAGATACACCCACATTTTGCCAGTATGTTATTGGTCCCATGTAATAGGGGGCGAGCCTATTACTATCTACCGGGCACAGTTCCAGACTCCAGGCAATTATTGAGATAATTCCTAATGGAAAAATCCAATATTTAACACTGCCTGACCTGGGGATCGAACCCGGGACCTCTTGATTGGCAGTGGAGCATGCGACGCCACCGAGGCAGTCACCGAGGCAGTTTTTTATTCAAATAGGACATATAAAGGAATTATGCTAGTCAACCTCGTACCGTCAATTCGTAAAGTAGGTAGCACTTCTACTAACTCTATATGATCTACGAATACAATAAGCGAATAAATAAAGTAGATCCCATTAAGGTGCATTAAGGTGGTGTTTTTTGGATATTTTTTGGACCCTTATCCAAAAGAAATACCACCTAATAATAAAAAAAGTTAAATACTTTTTACATAATATTAACTCCAAAATGCTAGATTTTTTAAAAGTAAGATAATGTTTAATTAATCTCCTCACAACGAAAGCATACTAATGAGAAATAACTATTGATAACATGCATCTCTTCGTAAAGTTACCATTATTTTGATTTGCTACTTACACTAAAGGGTAAGCAATTTAACAATGAATGAATGATTGAATGCTAGATTTTTTTATGAAAGACCAAACTTTGATTTTATAAAGATTTTATTCTAAAAGCTGAGCGTAAAAAAGGTGGCGTGTGGCGAAGAGGAAACAATGGTTATTTGGTCAGGGTACGACCTTAAAATAACCTCCCGACATTCGACACCCATTTTATTTCCTGATGGGTCGAAGAGATCGTGAAGATTATGAAATGGTTCAAATGGAAGGAAGCCTATGCCCAGGAGTGGAATGATACAGGCTGACGATGATAATGATTATGAAGACCTTATTACCTAACGGATATTCATATTTTTGCAATAGAAACGAGCGCTCAGCGGCGGCTGATCGGTTAGAAAACGTTACACACACCGTAACGCGGATATTAGATGGATACGACATTCGATTACGTCCTAATTTCGGAGGTAAGCTAGCTTTTACCTGCTACCTACACAAAAGGTCCTTTCATACGTATACGTAGATATGAAGTCTGTTCCCGCTTTATAAATTTCGCCATTTACCCGACGTGTATTTGGGGCGAAAATAATGTTTCTACCGTTCGTTTCCAATGGTGGCATGTGAAAGAGACTCTACCTACTATTACACCTCTTTAGAACACTTAGTATAGTAAGTAGGTAGGTACCTAAAATGAAGAGCAATTCATTCGATGATATTTTATTTGCAACACAAAATAATGTTTGCATTCGCAACACATCCAAAAGCTAAATATTATCTATTTCGAGAGTTCTACGTTTCCTGCATGTTATTACGAGCCGTGGACCATAAAGATTTGGAATATTAAATTCTCTGAAACCTAAATACGGTTTGATTTGTCAGCGTTTTGGTTCCTATCTCGGCACATGGCTGATGCTTCGTTGCATAAAATGTTATTGCTTTTCAGGAGATCCGTTGTACGTTGGCATGGATCTAACGATTGCTAGTTTTGATGCTATATCTGAAGTTAATATGGTAAGTTTACAATTTATACCTATCACGTTTTGAGTAGAATGGACAGGTCTACGCAGATGGGAAGTAGGCGCGAGACGTTTGTTTAATTTGGACACGGCACGTCGGTTTTTTTTTTATATAGTCAAGTTAAGCAAGGAAAAAGGTAGTAAAATATAGCAAGGAACACCGTATACCTCTGTCTTTGCAGTCTTTGTTTTCACATGATAATTTCTATGCAAAATATAAAAGTACTTATTAATTAAGTTATAGGTAGGGTTGGTACAAGTAATTTCATCAGATTTGAGATTATAGATATATCGATTAAGTAGTTTTGCTAAAAAGGATCGATAGAGCACACTTGAAGTAGGCACAAGCCACTGATTTGGGATCAGCGCAAGGTCCAAGCTCTCGATTAGGTGATTTAATTCATAAAGCTTTTAATAGCCGGGAAGGAGGGCAAGGCCGGCACTTGGCACACATCTCGTGTCATCAAGGGGCGGCGTGCTGCGTCAACCAATCGATGGCCAGCCTTGGGTGACGCCGCCACTCGCCGCTTGCCGTCGTGAGGTCACCGCCCACTCACCACTGCCTTATGTAAAGATGTTCATGTACTAGAAAAGTATATAGTCATCTAACACCTGTGATACATTATATTACCCACCCACCTGTGATGTATCTATCACCTTACTTTGTAGAGAGCTCAATTTACAATGGCAAGATTTCGAGGAACCTTAGCGAGGTATGCATTAACCAGTAACATATTTTTTATCATCATACAGTATTACTGGTTATCAGTTAGCGTCCTCTTAAAAGGACATTTGGAATAAATGGAGCCTACTCTGAATTCATGATAAAAAAATCAGCTGTTCCCTATAATATGATGAGCACAAAGATCCTTTCTGAAGATGCTGACTGATTACCGTAACCCTGTATAAAGCCGGTTGCTATACGAGCATGGTAAGCCACTGGCTATGAAAGGCTACTTCCATTGTGTTGAAAGAGTTTTGTGGAGGATCACAGGAAATATTCAAAAGAAGGTATGCATCTTTATCAGCGTGCAGTGCATTTTTTAAAGTTTTTATCTCAAAGTTTACATTTTACGGAGAGATCATGTCTTGAATGAATGAATGACTAAATTCATCATCTTCATCCACAGCCCACTACATCTGATTTCTGGGCATAGAACTCATATTAAAAAAACTTCATATTATCATGCTACTTGACCATGTCCTGTGCAAGCTGTGTCCAGTCGCGACCCATCTTTGGTTATATATCGCCCACTCAGTGCAGCCAGATGACCGTTATCCTTACACAGTACCCTAATGCCTTAGTACCTATTAATAATGGCCAGTGGTGGCCATTGGCTCGCGGTTATTCCAGCTAAAAATATATTTTGTTACAGGATTATACGATAACGCTTTACCTAAATCAGTATTGGAAGGATGAAAGGTTGGCTTTCGGGTTTCCTGACGAAGTGCTTACCCTCTCCGGAGATTTTGCCGATAAGATATGGGTTCCAGACACGTTTTTTGCCAATGATAAAAATAGGTTAGTTCAAAATCACTTACCTCCACCATTACCTTCGAAAATATCTAGGCCAGTGGGACATCACGTTCCCTATTTAGATCTGTTTGTGTTTTGGTTCTATGTTGCCATTATTACGAAAACCTTAGAAGATGGTATACAATATTATAATCATTATGTGCCTGCCTGCCAAAACTGATTGCGTAGAAAGTTTGAGGTTTCAATGAAAGTTTTGGAGTCCGCTAGGAACTTGTAGAGGGTTTGAAAGTCTCAACTGATCTTTAGGTTTCGTGCCACGGTAGTGTTTTGTCTACGTTGTAGATTCCGTGCAATATTTACTAAAGTTTTCATCTTATTAAGCCGGGTATTAACTTAAGGCAACCTCGGGCAGAGGCAGCTCTTTGAGCCGAGGCTGCGCAAGTGGAGATAGGTAGTGTCTCGAATCGAAGGCTGTCGGCAAACTGTCATGCTCAAAAGTACCTCAATGTGAGCCGCGTGCTCATGCGAAGACGTTTTTATTCTTACTATGCCGCTATGGTTACTGAGAAACTGGGAGCGAATGCATCGGGTTGACGCGAGTTGGTTTGGAAACCGATAAGTTTGTCTCAACTCACGGCAGGCTCGGAGCGAGGCAGCCTCAGCGCGAGGCTGCTTAATTGCATACCTGGCTTTATAATGATAAACCCACTGACACATACTATGTACAATAATGGACGTTGTTCTAGTTTCCTCCACGACGTGACAGAGAGGAACAAGCTGGTCCGTCTCGGCGGCGACGGCAGCATCACCTACGGGATGCGGTTCACAGCCACTCTCGCCTGCATGATGGACCTCCACTACTACCCTCTTGACAGCCAGAACTGCACCGTCGAGATTGAAAGCTGTGTGACTCCTACACTTGTAATAGATCACCGGCAGCTTCGCGACATGCTTTGACATGATTTGGCATTTTAGAATCTTCTGTTATCCGTGCCTGATCCATTGACTAAAGCTCGCCTGTTTTTTGATCCATTGCAAATGTATTATACCAATTTTTGGATACACGTATATCAAATCTCTCATAATATTCATGTTTTGAGGCATGGTTTACATGACAGGTTACGTTTTGGCAACGAACTTTTAAAATTAGGTTGATACAAGAGATATAAGTGCGTCATCATGGTAACGCATCAAAAGATTACTTTTACTTTACAGTATACGAGCCTTGATTGAAAATCATGTAATTGTTAAACTGGATCAGAAATATGTACAAATTTTCGTTTACATATAATAAATACAATGTGATTAATAAAAGTGTGGAAATTGCTAGTCATTCTCATCCAGTTTACCGATAACATTTTCAAATAAAGCTCGTACACATTTTGTTTCTATGCATTGTGTTGATATGAATTAGAAAAGGAACGTTTACATTATCGTGTTTGTGACTGTACCCTACATGTAAAAACCCGGGCTACACACATGTTCTCGGAGAGGGCCTGTCATGTAAATCTTGCCTAATTTTAATCTTCATTACTTATATTTGAAATTTTAGCAAAACGACTCTATCAGCTTTGAGCTTTGCTTAAGCATCACGCCAAGTTACAAATTCTTAGTTTTACCTATCTCATTTTTTCTGATTCTTGTTATATCGCTTATTTTACATAAGTTTAATAAGGTTAATTTCGACGGTATTTTGAGCGCGCATCCAACGCTTAGCGCTACATTACCTAAGCATTGCCAAAATAAGACATAGAACAATATTCTAACGTTGTCCTTATATTTGTAGATGGATACACAGTATCAGACGTGGTGATGTATTGGAAGGATACTCCGGTGCGAGGAGTTGAGGACGCTGAGCTTCCCCAGTTCACTATACTTGGACATGAGACTAACGATAGGAAGGTAAGGGGAGAGAAACTCCAATTTTCCTTATTCTGTAAATATTTTTTCTGGTCGAGTTGACGTGTGGCCAACCGGTTGCGGTTGGCCACACGTCAACTCCACATTGTCAGAGGTTTCATGGTACCCGAAGGGCATAACCTTCACTGACCGACTTCATTGACTTCAATTGACGTCAGCAGGGACCAACGGCTTCAGTAACACCCAGATGGAATGCCATGCTGCCACACATATTTTGCCCACTCTAGTGGAACCGGTTGGGCGTTGTTAAACCGATTGGCTTAATTAATTGTGGTCTTACTTTTCATGAGCTTGACATAATATTATCTTATAATTGTAGACCACCTACATAATATAAAAAAGTCGAGACGAGGGGAAAAACTAACGATCAATTTAAAACAGCTGCGTAAGCTACGCAGTAATAATATAGATGTTAGTACCTGCTAATCAGTAAATTCATCATTTCATGATAATATCATGTTCCAGGAAAAGTTGGCGACAGGAATCTACCAGCGGTTATCACTGAGCTTCAAGCTACGCAGGAACATAGGATACTTTGTGTTCCAAACGTACCTGCCGAGTATACTGATCGTGATGCTCTCGTGGGTGTCCTTCTGGATCAACCATGAGGCCACATCAGCGAGAGTTGCTTTGGGTAACTATGAATTACTAGAATTATGGAAATGCAAGGCTCTTTTCACATATGGGCCCACTGTCTTTTATATAAGATAGCTTGCGTTTGATGGCAAAACATTTCACATACGATCTGGCGCCTGTCCGCGCAATGAATGTGGAAGCGAAACCTTTCGCCCAGCTTTTGGTCGTACTTGTACGCTGTTACACTTAATGATGGAACTTTTCTGCTCTAATAAATTTTTTCCAACCTCAATTTAAAAATCATACATCCTCGAACTGACCTCCAGTCTCCAACATTATCCATGATATTATTATGTTCTCAGGCATAACGACTGTCCTCACAATGACGACCATCAGCACGGGGGTCCGAAGTAGCCTCCCCCGCATATCCTACGTGAAAGCCATCGACATCTACCTAGTAATGTGCTTCGTATTCGTGTTCGCGGCACTGTTGGAGTACGCAGCAGTTAACTACACTTACTGGGGCGCCAGGGCAAGGAAGAGAGCGAAGTTAAAGAACCGCGACCAGTTGTCGACGAGCACCAGTGTTGAGAAGGATTTGAAGTGTTCTGGTACGTAGTACTTTCAAATATTCTATATATCTTTGAAACGCGTAAGAAAGGAGAGATCCTGCAGTCTACATGGAATATGACATAATTATTGATATTTGTAAGGGGTTAGAAAGTGTCTCAGTGAAGTTCTATTGACGTGAAGTTAAAAGTGCCATTTGACAATTTTATGCTACGATGCTACAGTCATAAACACATATAGCCCTGCGTGAGTGGATTGCCTCGGTGGCATAGTGGGCGCAAGCTCGACTGCCGATCATAAAGTCCCGGGTTCGATCCCCAGGTCAGGCAAAGTGCTATTTGATTTTCCACTTGGAATTAGATAATTCCTTTAAATTGCGAGTTGAGATCAATGACAGCCTGGAGTCTGGAACTGTGCTCGGTAGATGGCAATAGGCTCGCCCCCTATTACATGACCAATAACATACGTGCTGTGGGACTGAATACCTCTGCCTACACCTTCGGGAAAAGGCGTGATTCGTTATTTTATATTACGTATGTGTGTAGAATGTTAAAGATAGAATGCTTGCCTCCAGGTTCCCGGTCCCCCGAAGAGATAATAGCCCTACGCGAATGCTCCACGACGGCGGGTCGCGTGTCCCCGCTGCTAGGGCTGCGATGCAAGCCGCTATCGGGCGCGTCTGGAGCACCCTCGCTGCGTCTACAGCGCGACCACACGCAGCTGCGGTACCGCACGCATGCACACTCTAGGACATCTAGGAGTAAGAATTATTATAATAGGACGTAGCTTAGCGAAAAGGATCCAACACAATATGAGAGAAAATAGCTGCCAGAACTGAATTTATAAAAGTGCTAGCTATGCCCCGCGGTTTCACCCGTGTATACATCATTCGTGGGGACATCGGGGAAAAATTACCCTTTGTGTTATTCCAGGGTATATAAGCTATCTACATACCAAATTCAGCCCCACCGGTTCAGTAGTTTTGACGTGAAAGAGTAACAAACATCCATTCATCCATCCATTTATCCTCACGAACTTTCGCATTTATAATATTATTATAGTAGGATTTGTCGTAATGTCACGGCTTCATGGCAATAAGTTGATAGTTACTTTTCCTGCGAAGCAATAGGAGTCCTGCGCGGTTTTGTAGCCCAGCCGGGGCAAGTACCTATTTGTTGTATATGTTTGTTCTCGGGTCTTGGATGTGAGTCGTGTGAAATTGTATGTGTCCATGCCGCCTGTGTCACAGGGAATCCTAGTACAGGGTTCTTTGTGTAAATGTTATTTGTTATTTATTTTAACACAGTTAACTTTTAATTTCATATTGTAGGTCGTATTCCTTTCGCTTTAAGTACGTCCAATAATATTAGGGCACCGGGCATTGTTCCAGACTCCAGGCTGTCATTAAGAAAATTCCAAATAGTAAAATCCAAATACACTTTTTGCCTAACCTGGATATCGAACCCGGGACTTCATGACCTCATGACAATCATCGAGTTGAATATCATATTGTAAGCTAACACACAATAACTGTTAAGTAATGACCTCCATAAAACTTTTCTCCTACCAGATGGCGCGACAGGTAAGCCAAAGATGATACACGCCCTCCGTCGCGGGGCTACAGTCATCAAAGCCTCGATGCCCAAGATACGAGACGTCAACGTCATTGACACCTACTCGCGTGTCATCTTCCCAGTCTGCTTCATGCTGTTCAACGCTGTCTACTGGGTGTTTTATATATTCGACTAATAAAGACCGCCGATATTTTATTATATGAATTTTGTTCGATTCGACTGATACGAGTATGTACGGGTCAGAAGCAGAAATTGCAAGAGTTAAATATATTTGACTAAGGGCCTCTGTCACCATCTTCGAGTAAAGTTCCGAGTAAGCTACTTGTCTATTAAAGTGTTAATTTCAGTTCAGTTCGCAGTGCTTATTTCATAATGACCGAGTTTTTATTTATGATAGTGAGTGACAAGACGAGCAAATCAGGTACTTGATGGTAAGCATCATGATTGCCCATATCAGACACGGTGCCACCCAGTGTTTTAAAATTCTAAATTCTGCGCGGCACTGCACTGCGCTTGTCACCCTGCTTATCTTAGTTATGCTAATCGACTCTGGATAAACTGGCCTTTTTGTGAAACTGTCAAAAGTTACTTGGGACTTCTACTGCCGAGTAGCAGCACTTATGGGTGATTAGTTAATCAACACTTTACTCGAGGATGGTGAAAGAGGCCCTAAGAATACTAATCCAGAAATCTCTACTGGTATACTCCATCGTTTGGGATTCGTTAAAATCGTCCAGCAATTCTCTAACCCATGTCATAGGGGTTTGGTGTAAAGGTGTAAGTAGTAGACTTTTGTCAAAAGGGGATATAAACTTTCCACTCCTGTTATCCTCTCAGTTCCTGAAATATCCTGTTCCTGGCACCCAAATTTTGGCCCGAAGGAATCGTGGTCCGGCGCTTTAGTGGGGCGAGACAGAAAATTATCCCTACCTAGGTGTTTTATATTTTTTATGTATGTTAGTCTCTAAGGTATTTATTAATATGGGCCTCTGGTGCGTATAATAAATTAAACGCACTATTGCCTGAAATTATTATTTTTTATTTATTAATATCCACGGGTGAGAACTGGGAACCCAGAAGCGAAACACATAATTTCATTTCCTCTATAGCCTTTCATAATGTTCAATATGGTTTAGTTATATTATAAAAATAAGTTTATAAAAAACCTATGATTATTATAAAATAATCACGCAAAATCGCTGGGTGGAAATACCAACGTACGAATACTATTTATAATACTAATTCAAAATTGTATAAATCATATATACAATTTTTGAGCTATATGCGAATAGCCATCGGTAATGAATAAGTGGGACCTCATTAATAAAATATCAGGTAAATTAACTAAGAACATAAATAAGGCATAGAAAATTGATATTTTTGTGTTGAAAATGAGAGTATGAGAACAGGATACAGGTCCTCTTAGCAGTTTGACACAATCCTACGGAAAATGTACTAAATCAATATATTGTCCTGTTTCCTCCAAATACAGTAAACCTATTTGATATATTTATATCCTGATATTTTAAAGTTGAAGTAAAGTATGTCCCTATGAATTTATTTTTGATTATAAAGTCTACATATTTTTGTAGTGAACGTCCAATCACGCGAGTAACACTGCGATTTTCGGAAGTTCACTATGAAAAAACCAAGGGTTTATAAGAAAAATTAAAATGGCATGGACAGAAGCTTACTTCTTATACAAATATCAGGATATAAATTTATAGAATGGGTTAATAATATTCGGAGTAAACACAGGAATACAAAACATCGGTTTGGTAAATTTTTCATAGGATTGTGTCAAATTCCTAGAAGGCCATGTACGCTCCATGTGATGCAACGTGTTGTATTGAGCTATTTTACTTTAATATAATAAACTACGTATTATAAAAAAGGTGAAGTAATACTGAACGGGGTGCACCTACTTGTAAACCTTAACAAGTTGCAAAAGAAGGAATTGCGAAATTAGCAAAAACAAATTCGACTTTCTATACAAATTTGCCGAATGGTTGATCCATTTTGTATGGGTTTTGTAAGTTTAAAATTTTTTTTCGCGTAATTTGCAATTCTTTATTTTGCCTCGGTGGCGTAGGGGGCGCATTCTCGACTGCCAATCAAGAGGTCCCGGGTTCGATCCCCAGGTCAGGCAGTGTTTAATATTGGATTTTTCCATTAGGAATTATCTCAATAATTGCCTGGAGTCTGGAACTGTGTCCGGTAGATGGCAATAGGCTCGCCCCCTATTACATGGGACCAACAACATACCGGCGAAATGTGGGTGTATCTACTATGGGACTGAGTCCTGGGTACACCTCTGTCTACCCCTTCGGGAAAAAGGCGTGAATGTATGTTATGTTATGTTCTTTATTTTGAAAGTTGTTCAGTTTCATAGGTAGATGTAAGTATTACTACATCTTTTTTTAACACGTATATTGTTCATAAAATTTAATTGTGCCAATCGTAGTTTTGTATAACTATTATGTATAAGTAGATTAAATGTCGCATGCCAATATTAAAAAAAACTGCCAGTATTTAAGTTGATATAAAATATTTATTGAACAGAATGTGAAATATATTAGATATATGGAAACCACATGATGTGTTACAAAAAGGTGCAGTAATATATAGGTAAATGCATCGTCTCGTAAATTTGAACGAATTCTAGGAAAAATCTTGACAGTTGTTAGATTAACCATAATCATTATTACACCTTTTTGGTAAAAAAAGGTGGATTGGTCCAAAACGGTTCGGATAATTTACAGGGGTTTATTTAAAGTAAATTTCAGTGTGATTAGTAAAATAACTACTTAAGGTGGTTGGGCCGACAACGTTTCCCATTAAAACTGTGAAACCAATGACGATGATAGGAAGAGATATAATCTCTTCATTAATGTTTTATTTTAAGTAACAACTACCTATAAAGTGGCATTTATTTATCAGAATTATTTAATTCTCAAACGACTTTAAATGCCTATTTGCAGTTTTGAAACGCACTTATCTTTTGTAGTATAACTGGATAAATGCCACTTTACTTTTTAAGTGTAGTTGTTACTTAAAATAAAACACGAATGAAGGAATTATGTTTTATTTTAAGTAACAAATAATTATAGAGTGTCATGTATCCGTATAAACTACTAATAATACGTTTTAAAACTGCAAACACGTATTTATCGGATTGACGTTTTTTTTCTATCATTGTCATTGCTTCCTTAAAGTTTGTATGGGAAATTGTGTCGGTCAACTCACCTTAAATCATTACGCAAAATAACCCCAGTTTGACTTCACTGTACCTAATATCTAAGTATTTTATTTTTGCTTTGTAAAATCGCTCACCTATTAGTTTAAAACATCTCTTTCTTAAGATAGGTTTAAAGCCTAACATTAAGTGATTATAACCTTGTTCCCGAATTTAATTATTCATATTTATTAGACTACGTTATATAGATATTCAACTTGTAAATATTAATTATTTCTAAATCATGCATAGCTACTTATGTAGAAAATCTATTGATGTTCAATTTATTAGAAAGGTTGCAAGTCTATTAGTTAAATCATAAGATTAAGTGGAATATTAAATTTATTATGATAAAATATCTTTAGTTTTTTATTATTTTCCTAATATGATTTATTTGTATTTGCCTAGGAATTGAGATAAAATATATAGGTACTAGTATATAATAAAGGTACTGTGCCCCGCGTTTATACCCACGGCGAAGCGAAGACTACACGTCTTCGCTCCCATGAGAATATCGGAATAAGGAGTACGCTATGTGTTATTCCAGGGTCTAAGTTACCTATCTACATACCAAATTTCAGCTAAATCGGTTCAGTAGTTTTAATGTGAAAAAGGAAAAAAAATGCGCTAGATGGCGCTGGGGTCGAATTAGAACACACTAGCGTTTTGTTTACCTATTACAAAGGTCATTTTAAACATTGTACTGAGATTGGTGAATTTATAATATTAGTAGGAAGGACCTAATCGCAAAATATGCAAGTTCTTAATTACGCACTTCTTTTGTATTAGTCTATCATCACCTTTAGACAGCCATACCCCGGACACTCGACTCAGTTCCCATACAAAAGCCGCGTTATAATTACCTACTACACAGACACTGTACATATAGAGTTTTTGCACACGCGCAAAAGCGTGCGTGAGGTGCGTTCCGAGCTCCGTCGGCTCTCATCGGAGCTCAATCTCGCTTGCGGGATGAGGAAGGCCCGATTGGTGGGCGGATTACAGTGTCCATTCTATACGTAGTATTATTATTTGTTCTGTGACAGGGCTATAACTGCTAAACTAGACACATACCTACTAATATATTTATGCCTCATTTCCTGTTCGAAAGTTTTATTTTGGTTTGAAAAATTATTGTTCAAAAAAACATGAGAAGTTTTGGTTTTTTTTTGTGAGCGATAGGCTATTTTATAGGTAGATAGTCAAAATATATACCTACTTATACCTAATAAAATATTTTATAAACTAAATTCGACTTCCTCGGTGGCGTAATTTGCGCAAGCTCGACTGCCGATCAAGTGGTTCCGGGTTCAACCCCCAGGTCAGGCAAAGTGTTAAATATTGGCTCTTTCCATTAGGAATTATCTCAGCAACTGCATGGACTGGAACTGTGCAATAAGCTATTACATGTGACCAGTAACATACTGGCGAAATGTGGGTGTACCTACAATGGGACTGAGTTCTGGGTACACCTCTGCCTACCCCTTCGGGAATAAGGCGTGATTGTATGTTATGAAAGATAAACTGCTGATATCTAGTGAGTTTTGCGAAATATTTTTTAACCACTGATAAATCATAGTACCTGGATGACCGAGCTTTACTCGGTTTTTTTTTTTTTTTTTTTTAAAATAATTTTACATTTTCTAAAAATGATTCCTAGCTAGATCGATTTATCGCCCCCGAAACCCCCTATATACTAAATTTTATGAAAATCGTTGGAGCCGATTCCGAGATTCCAATTATATATATATATATATATACAAGAATTGCTCATTTAAAGATATAAGATAAGATACATACTTACCCTTTATTCTAGACATAAATGTAACCTCAACTTGCGAAAGTTCTCAGTCCACTTTGGTTCCATCTCGCCAAATATATGGTAAACTTTAACTGAAGCATTTATATCAAAGACACATTCTGATCTGGGCTAAAGCTGGATGCTCGATGGTCTAAATACGAATTACAAAACCTGTACAAAACCTCTTCAGAAGAAGAACCTCTACAAAACCAAAACCTACTGATGCCGCTGAAACCGCTGTGAAGCTCACTGAAACAGACAGATGGCGTTGCGATCTTTATGAACAAGGAAAATATAAAAGTAATGCAATAAACTTCTATTCTCTTTTTCATTTATTAGGTTGTTGAAAAATATTCGGAATTTCTTCAAAATGAGAAAAAAAAGCCTTCGAAAACCAATGTGAGTATTTACCTGCATAACATTGTATTTACTTGATGGGTATTGAAAAAGATCATGGAAAAATTGGAGATCTGACCTTAATTGTGAGTTAGGTAAAACAAGTAGGTTGAATGTAAACTTAAATAGAGGCAATATTTTAAGGAAAAAGGAACGGATGAAAAATTAGGAAAACATTTTGAATTAACTTTTTTTGTGACTGCCTCTGTGGCGTAGAGGGCGCATGCTCGACTGCCAATCAAGAGGTCTTGGGTTCGATCCCTAGGTCAGGCAGTGTTAAATATTGGATTTTTCCATTAGGAATTATCTCAATAACTGCCTGGAGTCTGGAACTGGGCCCGGTAGATGGCAATAGGCTCGCCCCCTATACTTTGGGACCAATAACATACTGGCGAAATGTGTATCTACTATGGGACTGAGTCCTGGGTACACCTCTGCGTGGCGTGAATGTATGTTATGTTTATGTTATTTTGAATTAAATACCTATAACGAGTTTTATATTCAGTCTACTCGTTTTACAAAAAAATACTTTTTTAAGAAAAAAAAGTGCTAAATATAAGAGTAGACAATTAGCCGTCATCTATTTCTATTGAACGTTATTCAAAAGTGATACGATACATGCACATGTGGAAGAGATTTTATTCGTGGAAAGTGGGAAGGTGAGCCGAGACTCGACACAGATTGCGTGATAGTGATTCTGTGGCTCCATTCATCCGACTGTGCTCAGACTGCGCGGGTCCGAGGTGTGGGGGGCAGGGCGTAGGTTCCAGATCTCCTAGTACCTATCCCAATACCATTGCGGGTGCACGTATCATTTATCTCATCTAATAATTGCCAGCATACTGAAAAGGACCCATTAAAGTGCTGTGAAGTGAACTTTAAGTAAACGTTTCGAGTGAGTGAAATTTCGCGAGTGCTTGATTAATTTTGCAAGTTTTGTTTTGATCGCGGATTTTTGGGAGATGTTTCGTTAACATTCTGACTAAGGTAAGTGCATTTACTTGCATTTTTTGTAGCTTTTGGTTTGTACAGATTAATATAAAATTATATTTTAAGATTGATACAGGTCTGTAGATTAAAGTTTGAACCAATATGCAGAATATATAATGCAGAAAGCTCATGTGGGGATATGATGTCGTGTCATATGTGTGGGTGAGCAGAGATAAAGCCATTCTCGAAGGACTACGCATTTGACGTCGGACTTTAGTTTCATGGACAGGTCCGTGGGCGGAAGGTGTTTAGTTTCGAGCTCGCAGGGTGAGGGGAAGCGACGCAAGGGCGCGGGCGCGCGCGTGGGCGCTACTCTCCGCGCAATCCACCCTGTATTGATCGCTCAATTTTCATACGTACCTATTTGCTAAATATTGTGACAATAAAACCTCCATTGAGCACTTTCGAAAATTAATATAATCTTTTTAAATATCTTGTGCTTTTGCGGAGTGTGACCTTGTATTTGGAGAACGAAGCTATTTATGAAAATCTAAATCTACAGCAGGCAGAGGTTTCTCTTAGACAGCACGTAAGTAAAATATGCCAAACATTTGAGAATGTGATTATGACGCACGGAATCGTTGATGAAGATTAATGCAGTTTCATAAAGTAAATACATCTTTTTTTTTTATTTTTACTTACTAAGTATCAAATTAATTTGTAACAAATGAACTTGAGCGATTAGATTACAGCTTAATTTTATCAATCATAATATTTCAATGGGATTGTAGTGGCCTGAACTTGCGTTACAAAATAAGCATAACTAAGTAGTTATTGAATGTAATTACATTCAACAATGGAATAAATAGAATAGGTAATGTTTATGGAGACCAGTTAAAATATTAACGCCATCTTTTGGTCGAAAGTGGACGGTATTATCGCATGGTCTCTGCTAGGCCACCAGCTTTCAACTATTCATTATGTTTCCGGGGCAATTTAGGAGGAGGATTAGAATTATAAAAAGACATTCTTAGGAAACAGTGTACGTTTCTATAATAAAATCCCAAAAGAGATAACTGGGCTCTCAGAGGGTAAATTCAAAACCTATATAAAAACTTTACTAAAGAAGGCTTATTATAAAGTCAACCAGTACATAGAGGACAAAGATGCCTGGAAACTTCTGCATAGCCGCCTCGAGGCACCTTCAAAGAAAACAAATGTAACCAAACCAAATATTGTGAAACTATCTGTTGAAAAAATTAAGCCCTACAAGTTTCTTGTGCGTTCTTCTTGTAGAGGTATCTTTCCGAACGCACGGTAGAATCAGTACTGTTTATCTTCATTGACGTGCAAAAGTGTCAGATTATGACCTATTTGAATAAATCTGTTTGAGTTTGAGTTTGAGAATTTGTGTAAAACTATAATATTTTCAAAATTGACAAAGAAGCTTCTCTATGTACTATGTACACACTATCTTCTATTCTATTGGAAAAAAATATGTTCAATTGCAGATAACGTTCAGGGTTGTATGTGCTTTTTATTTGTATGGCGGCTGTCAAGAGGGGAGAACCAATTTTCTCCCACTGTCGAGCTAATTACTGGTGTAGGAAAGAGTAGGTACGACCATCTAACGTTATATATAGACTACATTCAATGTATACCTACTCGTAAAAAGGGGATACACCTAATAATCATTAATTCAGCTTCCCATGTACTGTACCTAATTAAATATCATATTCAAAAAAAAATATTATAGCATTATTAAGCGATTTAAATAAGAAAACGTATCCTCTCTTATAATGGAACTATTACATGTTTCCTGACGCGTTCATTATGCAATAAACTGCGCGTTAAACTACAGGTAAATAAATAAACTCCTATGAAAACGTTTTAAATGCAATGTGGGCGCCGCCTTAATAAGCACGTTTTTCCATAAAAAACAAGTTGGGCTTTTTATGTGTTCCAAAAAGCATCTCTGTTAGTGACCATTAATGAAGCCAATAGATTTGATATAACTCTAGGAAAGCTCAAAGCATCTTGGATCGAAAAGGTGATATCTATTGCGTAGTGCGCGGCTCCCTGCGTGCTGAATGAAAAGTTGATCAACAAGTAGCTAGTAACATTGGTTATCGGATGTATGGAGCGCATGCGCGTAGACACCACCACCAATATGTCCGCCTACCATCTTGGTACTTAGCTACTTGGAACATTCAAGGGCTAGCAACGCAGTTTATTTTTAAATAAGACTAACTCATTTTATTCCCGAATTCTAAATATTCCATTTTGGTAAAAGCTATTTGATTGATGCTAAGCAGAATTCATCTACTCAAAAGATAATGAAGAGGCTTTGTAGGTAACAACTACCTACCTTTTATTTATTTGTATCAATTAGTGTAATTGGCTTTAGCCGTAATATTGAATTAATAAATAAATATTTTTATTAAGTTTTATTTGGATGTGCCACAGCCCTTTGAATAAATTATAATAGACACTGCTATTTACCACAATAAGACTAGCGCAGTCGGTAGGATTACCAATAATTTTCGCGTAATAATAAGCTTGCGACCACTACGCCACCGAGGCAGTCAAATTTCATTTCATTTATTCTATTCATTATCAATCAGGATTGTATTTGAAATTGCATAAAAATGTAAGTATAACAAATTAAAAACAAATATTCATCAATATGATGTGAACAAACGCAAACCTATTGGTATTTAGTATAAAAAAATATTTTTCGTGTTTGGTAAGGCACTATATTATGTTATATCTATTTATAGGCCCCGACGCATAGTTTTAGATATAAAAGGAGGCAGTCGCCATGTCTTCAGGACTTGTAGGAGACCTTCACCTTAACAATCTGAAATATGCGACATTAGTTCAGTTCAGATGCAACTAGCGAAACTAGCAGTTTAATTCAAATCAAATAAAAATTTTGAGCCAAAAACTGTGTTACATAAAACAAAATGTGAAACGATGGTACCTGCATTAGTTCATCAAACTGTGTTTCAGACATCAACGCCCCTCCCAAAACTATAAGTATTTGAACAGAAACATTTATTTTATCAACAATGAAAAGGTGGTTACAATCATTGACGTATATTCTACGATAGACACGAATGTTCTTAAAAAATATTTGCTCAAATTTTGCTACTTAGTTCATTGAAGTTGCGTCTATTTATTAAGGTCAAATACTAATGTATTTGACTGATTGACAATAGTTTGTAATCAAATCAAAAGAAAAATAAATACTCGATTTGTTTCCCCGTAATATTAGCCCAGCTCTACGGAGCTGTACGCGTTTACACTGCATGGATGTCGAAGCTACACTAAAGTAAAGTGTACGGAATGCAGTACACTTTTACGCAAAGCTAGTGCGAATCTAGTACCTAATACATTAATATCCTTGGTCACAATTTATACTAATATTATAAAGAGAGAATTTTTGTTTTTTTTTTTATTTTTTGTTTGTAATAGTTTAGTAAAATTGGAGGAACTCGTCCTGCTACAGTATAAACGACGGTATTTTTTATTTTTTTGTCAACAGAAAAAGAGCACATCTGCTAGGAAAGAAGAAGTGAGCGATGTTAACGCGCACGCGGGAAGACAGCACACAAGCGCCGTATGCGCTTGCGCTGGCTACTTAGTTCGCCCAAGCTCCCAGCACCGCGCCGCCGATATGTACCATCAGATGTACTACACGGCCTTTATTAACATCTTCTTTATATTTTGTGGTGAGTAAATTTCGTAATCTGTACCTTTTTAGCATGAATTTCTGTAAATGTGATTCCATCTGGTATTAGGTACATAACTGCCAAGGGAATAAGTGGACATAATATCAACTTATGCTTCAGGGTTGACATACCTACGTTATTACCTTAGAGGGTCCAAACTCCAAACCAATCTATTGATGGTCGATTGATGGCATTTCGTTATTTCAATGTGTGTGGTGTACAATAAAGTATTATCTATCTATCTCACAGAATATCAATGGTAGATACCATTGATTCCCTGTGTTCCCACGCTCCGACTAGGTACCAATCAAACTGTCAAATCATACTTGTCAAATGCGGCAACTAAAACTACGCCGAAATCGTGTTAACGTAAGCACCCACCGAGATGCTTCCCATACGACTTTGACCCTTGAGCTGATGCCAGAATTTCTATGTCAGTGAACGCTGGAGACATTTCATCGCCCGTCGTGCGTCCCACGAATGGGAGCGCAGACTCGCCAGATGTACGGTCGCCGGTGGGTCGAGTGCCTCCTTACCAGCCTCCGGCGGCCGTGCCTAACTTCGGCCTGGGACCGATGCCGGGTTTCTGGCCCCATAACGTGCACACACGCGTCGAAGGCTGGCATCGTAAGTACTTCTCACGAGACTGAACTTCATTTCAAAACTAAAACTCGGCTACGGTATGTAGACCTTAGCAAAAGTCTAGCAGAGATTGTTAGTTGAGTTAGTGAATTGAATACGATGGCAACCCTATTATCTTCTATTTTTTACCATGCTATAGCATCTTTAACTTTATTATTAAATAATAACAATTCGGTCACCAATAGACAGTTAATAAAAATCGAACCAGTTGGTTCACTAATTTGGCACAAAAATTAATTTGGAACAATGGGTCTTTGGAGGAAATGGAATACTCCCAAAAAAAATTTACATAAATTCAAATTAAATAGTGACCTTCATAATTTTAATACTAGAAATAAATACAAAATAGCTGCACCTAGCTTTAGATTATCTAAAACAAATAAAAAGACATTCTTAGGAAATAGTGTACGTTTCTATAATAAAATCCCAAAAGAGATAACTGGGCTCTCAGAGGGTAAATTCAAAACCTATATAAAATCTACTTTACTAAAGAAGGCTTATTATAAAGTCAACCAGTACATAGAGGACAAAGATGCCTGGAAACTTCTGCATAGCCGCCTCGCGGCACCTTTAAAGAAAACGAATGTAACCAAACCAAATATTGTAAAACTATCTGTTGAAAAAATTAAGCCCTACAAGTTTCTTGTGCGTTCTTCTTGTAGAGGTATCTTTCCGAACGCACGGTAGACTCAGTACTGTTTATCTTTATTGACGTGCAAAAGTGTCAGATTATGACCTATTTGAATAAATCTGTTTGAGTTTGAGTTTGAGTTTATTCCATTTCCTCCAAAGACCCATTGTTCTCAACACCATTCCATACATTGATTTTGGTTCCCCACGACACATTTTAATATTAATATTGTATTCCTTGTTCCCCCAAAGGTTGTTATTACAGTCAGCTAAAACATCTCGAGGCAGTGTGAAATTATAGTTTGTACAGATATATAACAGCTGACTTGACTTTTACATACATTCATAGTATTTTACAAAATTGTTGTTCTTTATTAACCACACGATCTCAAGAAAACGTCAGAGCGGCCTCTAAAATTAGCCTTGTTGTGGATTGACAGATTCTAGAGCCATATTTATTTGCAGATCACCCAGCATTCAACAAGCAAATCGACATGGTGGACGGTGACGAAGAAGATGTTGACGATGGTGGCTGCCATCAACCTTGTCACCAACATCAGTTCTCATGTCAGGTATTGGAATTTTGACTACATTTTAATGAAAATCATGAACATATAATACTTATGTTTCCATAATGCTCGTCAAACTTCGTTAAAATTGGGCACCCAATGAAATAAAAAAAGCTTTTTAAAAGCGAAAACTTCCCATTACGTCTTATTATCATTATTCTGATTGTTCCAGATATCCTGCACCTGCTTAGAATTGGAGAAGCGTTGTGATGGCGTCGCGGACTGTGCCGAGGCGGAAGACGAAGCCGGCTGTGCGAAGACCTGCGATGAACAGATGAACCGCACCATGTGTCACAACACCAACGTCTGCATCAACATCGATTGGCTCTGCGATGGCGATAACGATTGTGGCGACTTCTCCGATGAAACTCATTGTAGTAAGATATTTACATTATATTATACTCGATTTAGTTTTTAACCTATTAATCGTAAGCACTTCTGCTGAGCATGAGGTCATGGGTTTGATCCCCAGGTCACGCAAAGTTTTATTGGATTTTTCCATAAGAATTTCTCAATGGCAGCCTGGAGTCTCAGTTGATCCGGTTGAAGGCAATAGGCTCACTCCATATCACAGTAGGTACATTAAGAACGGTAAGTAATCTTCATAGAAATTGGCCGCTGCCGGCTTGAATCTGTGAGGGACTCGGGTGGCAGCAGTGTGGGTCGTGCCGTGAGTGTGATCGCGCGCGTTCAAGTACGTTGCACGCCCAACCCGCTCGCTTCGCATGCTGCTACCGACCACTTTATTTAGCTTTATAGCGCAGTTTTATATTAAAAATTGTTCTGCTCATAATAAGCAAATAATATTGAACTAAAAATAAAAGTGACAACCCTAAGTATCAATGCAAAGGAGTAGGCTATATTAACCCACCGACCGGCCTAAGATGGACTACTGTTCTTAGTGTACCGTCATAATTTTATCATAGGATTTAAAAACATAACTGGTACACCTCTGCCTTAACAGAGTTAAACTTAAAACAGTATGAACAGTGATGCCTGCGAGAGTTTAGAAAACTGTGTTGCAGACACCAACGCCTTCCTCCTTAAGACGCCTATAGGAGCCAAACTTCCCTCTCGCTCGCACATTGCAAGTTAACATAGGCATTGAATTTCCAAAAATCATAAGTTGTATTTCTCAGTCATACCATTTATAATATATTCAAGAAAACTTAGTTTTAATATCTTTAACTGAAATTAATTAACTGAAATAGGATAAATTTAACTGAAATAGGATTTAAAGGAAATAAAGAAAAAGTCTTACTTATATTTTTTTTACTCCATCAAATAAAAAGAAAAAAAAACGAAATATACTTAAAAACATGCATTCATCTAAAGATAAACAAATGGAAAGAGTTATACCTAAAAATTCACATTTAGTGATTTTTTATCATTAATAATGTAAATTGCGCGAGCGAGATGGATGTTTGGCTCCTATACGCGCCTTAAGCCAGTATTCAGACGAACGTCGGCGTAACATCAACGTCAATGCGACGCTAACGCGGCGCTGTGGTTTGGCGCTAATTTGTTGGGCGCTCGTCTGAAAGTTCGCTTAAAGCTATACAATTCGTTTCAGTTTGAAAAACTATATCTACAGTTGGTAAAATTATTTACTCTACAGTTAAAATAATTATAAAAAATAACTGCTTCTGTGGCGTAGAGGGCGCATGCTCGACTGCCAATCAAGAGGTCCCGGGTTCGATCCCCAGGTCAGGCAAAGTGTTAAATATTGGATTTTTCCATTAGGAATTATCTCAATAACTGCCTGGAGTCTGGAACTGTGCCCGATAGATGGCAATAGGCTCGCCCCCTATTACATGGGACCAATAACATACTGGCGAAATGTGGGTGTATCTACTATGGGACTGATTCCTGGGTACACCTCTGCCTACCCCTTCGGGAAAAAGGCGTGAATGTATGTTTTTGTATGTTATGTTATGTTATAAAAAATAAAATTATGTTTACATGAACTGTAAACAATGAACAGCCTTTACTACGAAAATAAAAATAAAACAACATGTTGCGTGTGTATAATGTGTGTGTGTAGGTGTAGGTACGCACACACGTGCGTTTCTGTCTATATGCATGTTTGCGTGATTGAAAGCTTTTACAAAAAAAAGAAAAGAAAGAAGAAAGAAAGCGCGCAAAAGTTAGGAGAATAAATACTACCACAATCTTTATTAAAGATAGTTTTCGTAATAGGTGGCGATGATATCTGCGTCGACTCCCAATTTCAATGTGGCAATGGACTATGCATTCACAAACAGTGGGTTTGCGACGGAGACAACGACTGCCGTGACAGCACTGATGAAACCAACTGTACCAAGATCGAGTGAGTTTAAATACTGTTATAAGTATTATTAAGGTCTATTTAAAGCATAAAATATAAATATGGAACAACTGCCATACAAGGCAGACTACCAACTTATCCACTTGTAACTAAGTAACTTGGCACTTGGCAAGAAACGGAACTGAAAAATCCAAAGAACCTTCACAATGTTTGCGTAGAAGCTACAGTCGCTTCTGGATGATAAGCTAAATAGAAAAGCTAATATTTATTGCCTTGTTAAACCAAATTACAAAACAAGGTCGACCTGCACAAGATTTTTTAGCAACACACGGTAATTGTAGCTAAACTGGTACACCAGTACGTTCAAAAAATTTATAGGGCTTCATCATGATCCAATACATGAATAACAAACTAAAATTTAATAATTATAATATTTAATATTTAATCAATTGCTGAGATCAAAAATAAAAACCTCGAAAAGTAGCAGCGTGAGCCGTGTAACACGCGCGGATGCGCGTGGTTTTAATCACATAACTTTTCGTTCATTCACTGTACAAACGTTTTCTATATCACGCTTCACAGATAAATCACTAAACAACACTATCACCCACAAATTAAAAATATATTAAAACTATAAAGCAATAGGAGCAGCCTTAGCGTGTAACCACGTCAACACACAACACGAAGTTGCGAATTTCCAGGATGCTCCCGTGCTCGAACTTAGATGTTCGTCGAGTATTAGTGTGTGATAACCGGGTTTTACTTAAACATGGGCACGGATTACATGAATTACAAAATATCACCCGCACCTTAAAAAAAAATTGATGAAAACCATGATGAATGATCAAAATCGGACTTGAGATACGGTCAGGAGCGCTTGTACAAAAACATATAGAGATGTTAAAAATATAACCCGGTAGTGGGGTCAAGGAATGCGTCATTATATCTTTATTTATAGACACAGAATCATGAAACAGTTTCCCCTCTACAACAATGGGGTGAGTCATAGGATTACGACCCCATTAGGTACAACCTACTTACACCGTGACATTAACTGAACCTACCGCACTGAATATCTTACTAGCCTGTTAGACTGAACTACAAATGAATTAAACGCTCACGCTGGCGAGGGATCAGTAGAGCGGAGGCCTATGTCCAACAATGGACTTTTGAGACAGCTAAGATGATGATGATGATGATTAGGGTAGTATCTATAGGTGTGTCCTATGTGTTAAGTCTTTTTGATAGCGACCTTAGAGCATTCAAAATAAAAAATTGCCTCATAAGTCTCTTTATTTGTTGCGTGATTATGTCAAATATGTGACTGTGCCTGTTTACCTCATCCACGTAAAAACCGGCAAGAAAAATGAAGTACTGGAAGTAGTCCTTGACACTTCCCGTGCTCTATGCTAAGAGCTTCGCCACACCATTCGGAAAATCCGTCACCAAACTTCTTATAGATTGCATATAAATGACTGATAGCGGGAAAGCGGACTACGCGGGAGATCGATTTGCCATGATCGGTTGCAGATTTACGATTACGGAGTCAGCGACGGACTTTCCGCGTAATGTGGTAAAGCCTAAATACTACTCATAAATAATAAATACCATGTAAGGAATGGCCAAAAAAATTGTACTAAGGTACTTTAATACATTGAAGCAATTGAATCATCTAAAAACTAACCAAAATTGTACCTAACGTAATTCACAATAAATCCTCTTGTGCTATTTTTATGTGACGATATGTAGTTGTTTACGTGAAACGAAATCAATTAAATTTGCCTACATTCCCTCATGCCGAACGTGTTTTTCATAGAAAACTTAATTGAAGCTAAGTCTATTTATGTTTTATTGATTTCGCGAAGGATTTACGTTGGGCGTTTACTCTTTGATGTATAGAAAGTTCTATAAATATCGTCACTTTACGTGTTCTATGTCATATGAATACATCTGAACACGTTTGAACACACACGTCAATGGTATAAAACAATTTAAGGCGAAGTGGGATCGTGGTTACGTGACTGACGACTAATGGCCAAAAATAAGACCCTTTCGCAATGAAATAAAACCGTAATCGTCTAAAATATTAATTATGGAACACGTCAATGAAATATAATTGAAACATGTTAAATAACTAGCAAATGAAACTGCTTTTCCGTAAAAGTATCTCTCTTAAAATGAAGATATGTTTAGAGGAAACGATTTTTTTGTATCGAGTCAAAATTAGTCAATTGTGTTTCGACACCCATAACTTACTGAATACGTAGAATCCTAAACTTATGACTGACCTATAAAAAAAAAATTTAGTTCGATGTTTTGGAACCTTAAAATTTATTTGCCGTACAGTCAAAGCGTGGGTTTGGGATCACTTCACCTTAATTGAAATTGATGTATATGTCAAGCAAATCTTTCTACAAAACATTATTTTTAAATGAAAAGGTTAGCTTGCTATCAAATAAACACGGTTTATGGGTCGTATTTCTTGATAGATTAGAAATGCACTCATTTTTTTAATTTATTTTGAGACTGCAGTGCGATTGTTTTGAAGAGGGCGCGCAGCGCGTTTTGTTCAACGTGTTTTAAAAGGGTGCAGTAATTCTTAATGGGGTATCAACCCATCAAACTGCAAAATTTGCAAAAGAAAGAATTTTATATTAGCGAAAACATTTTTCGAATTCCTATATAGGTATACAAATTACAAAATGGATCAGTTGAACGGCGAATTTGTATGGAAAGTCAAAATTATTTTCCGTTTTTAGTGTCACACACTACTGTCTGATTCAGGCGATTCGACGCGTGCAGGTGTGAGAGGTTTCATAGGATTTCGTATAAATAATTATAATTCTAAAACTCGTTTCGTTCAGAGCGTTCGCCGCGTTCGTCTCGGACAGGTGTGCGTGCCTTAAGCCGCGCGCGTGATTTATGTAACATCGAACTTGTGCTATTTTTTTCAATACAATTTGGTTTTTTATTTACTTAAAAAAGTTTCATTTCGATATAAAATAAAATTGATTAAATAATGTACTGTAAAAAAAGGTATATAACAAAATAGCACAGGGGCGATGTCACAAAGCTCGCGCGCGGACTATATACTTATAGCCACTAGACCCCTTGTCCGCGATTATTATATGGTGGTTGGAGTGTAGAAGCTTAATAATAAGTCAACGTTTAGTTTAATTTGCTGAATTATCGCTATAATATAAGATAATAGTCTGGCAATGGTCGGGACATGACAAGGCATTCAGCCTTTCAATCTTAGAACATGGAGCACTGGAAATATCTAGCCCTACTTCTAATACCATTTTTTTTGCCAGATTTTGCGTCAGGTTACGTACACAGGTACAGATGCAGCACACATTTACATAATTATACTAATAGAGAACATGTAGCGTAAGCTAGCAAACAAAACTTTATATTATGGAATATTGTTTGGGCAAATATAGGAAAGGGGTAAAACTTATTATATTTTAATTAATAATTTTATTTTATTGTAATAATTTGCATTCGTGACTATTTCATTTAATTAATTTTAAAACAAGCACTGAACACAAAATATTTTAACAAATTTTTAATGGACTTAGAGGGGGCCCTACGCTTGACAACTCCCGTTATGAATGCTCTATGTTTCGGACAATGAACAAAGTGAGATAATAGTATAATTGGACTAACTCGTACACCTGTAACGAAATACATCAATTCGCTAAGTAACTAGCTACGTATGCTTCTTTATTTAATAATAATAATATACATATACGTGTAATAATACTATAGTGAATTGATACCACAAAGCGCAGAAAAAAAAATTATAGCTAGGTACTTATTAAAATTGGATAGGTTTCTAAGTGAATCAACGTCAGAAATTATAATTAACCTTAGTTTAAAAAAGCTCACCATTCTAGTGCGCCTGTACTTTGAGGGTTTGTGAGCGATGGATCAATACTTTCAGGGGTAGTGGAGTGGGACGGTGAGCTAGGGTCGGGGTCACCATGGCGACGCACCCACGCGATCCTCCCGCGTATATAACGCCCGATATATCCAGCAACCAGCTTCGAGGTCCGTGGGCGCTAATTGTGGAAGTCATCGATGGAATAAACATTAGCACATTGATGCGGAGGCTTTGACAGTTGAAGTTATTACAGAGAACACGTAGGCATGCGAAGATTACCACTCGAGATTTAATTTCCATTCGTATTCAATGAGTTCTCTGTTTGGGAGTCCGGGAGTTTTAGTTTGCAATATTCCACGAATAAACCGCTTTTGATCGAGTCACCTTAAACGCAAGTAGCCCATGAAGGCGTTATACCAGGCCTGGGACACTCCGAGTCCGCATTAGAAGTATGAAGCTAAAAGTAGCTGGGGCGTCCGTCTTGACGGGAACATTTCTTAGGCTAGTCAGAGAGAACAGATAGAGAGATACGCGATAGAAAGAGAGGCAGCTTATATGTTATTATAACTATAATTATATTGCGGTCTGTTTGGACTGAATCTTATGTTGTACTAAACTCATTTTGAACAAATCTTAAAATCAACTTTTCCCAAAATGACTGATTTTCCTTAGTTGGGCGGTGTGTGACCTGAATTGCACTTTATTTCATCGGAACTAGAGTCGCTATTTATTTAAACGATTATGAGGAGTGAGGGTGTATCTACTCGTTAAACTAAACAAATTTCAGAAGAAAGAGTTAGGAAATTCGCAATACAAAATTTTCGATTGCCCATACAAATGACCGATCAGCAAATCCATTTCGATGGGAAAACGAAATTTGTTTTTGCTAATTTCGTAATGACAACGTAAATTCTTTGAGAGTTGTTCGATTCAACAGATTAAAACACCCCCTTAAGTAACTATGACTAGGCACACCTCTTTGGAACATGTTATTGAATGAAGTATTTTATTAAATATAATAAACTGTTAAGAGGATACATTAGGGGTGATTTTTCCATACAAACGTATTCCCGTGTTTCCTCCCTAGATAATTGCGTCAGAGCAATGGTTTTTTTTTTATAAAATCTAGGTCTTCAGTGAGCATGTCCCTGTTATTTTCATTTCTACAAACTCATTATTAAATGAAATATGACCCTTTAAAAACATGAAAAACTGTCCCAGTTTTACTCGCGCAATTAGACGTTCACTAGAAAAAAATGAAGAGTTAAGGAAAAATAATAAAATAACAGGGACATAGCCTAATCTATTTCCTAATTTTCAAGATATAAATTTATGGATAAAACTAATTATTCTCGGAGAGAACACGGGAATACAAAACATCGATTTCGTCATTTTTTCGTAGTTATAATCGCTTTGAGCTGGAGTTGTCCCTTTCGCGTTCTACGGGGTGCGGCAGGCGGTGAGGGGGGGTTCCACTCACACTTATACAACTAGGGAAGAGACTCATAGACATAGTATTTTGAAAAATCCTAGTGATGTTCATAGAAAACGAGTTTAAACCAATACTTCTTACGAAAAAATAGAAGACTAATAGTATGTAACAATATCGATTTAAATGCAATTCAACTATAATATCAATCTTCATATGGCCCATTCTCGTTCAGTTAGACCTTCGGAGAACCTAATTATGAGATGTCTAGTGCATAGCACTTGTTTTTATGGTGATCTTTCATTGTCTTCTATACTGTTAAGTAGGTAATTTGTTAATAAATATTATATAATATGTAATTGTATTAAAATGTATTACTTTATCATCATAATCATTATTGGCATTGTACGAGTAGATACATCTTTAAAAAAGAGATGGTTCAAGAGCATTATCGCAAGCTACGGCATTTGCGTTCATGGGTGAAGACTCAGTGAAATTTTCTAACACTTTGCCAGTAATATTTTAAATCTCTTGTAGTAGAAGTCGTACCTATTGTCATCTATTGGGTTCAGACTCCAAGCTGTCATTCAGAAAACCCCTAATAGAAAATCCAATTACACTTTTTGGCTGACTTGTGGATCAAACCCGGGTTCTCATGATCATATGATTGGCTCAAACACCACCTAAATGGTTTTCAAGTTTGTAGTTGATAGCGATCAACGGTTCGAACGGATCGAATTTTTGCGGTCGACATGACTATTAACTGCTCACCCCTAACATCACTCATTAGGTTGAAGAAATTAATTTGAATTGCGTTTTATCGTAATTTCATGATGAAAAACACAAAATAATTAAGTATGTATACGTATTACCTATACTCAAACAGATGGCAAAGGCGCAAAATGTATTTGCCGTTTTATACGTAAATGGTGTATTTTTCGTAGAGCGTTCAAAAATAAACGTCCTGCCCCTTTTGCTTCTACCCATTTTCAGAGCAAAATACTGAAAGAAATTCATACAAACAAGCCAAAACCGTAAGTACTAAAGCAAAAGAATCAATACGAATAAGGAAAGAAAAATTTCACCCAGGGGCGGGATTTGAACCACGCACCCTCCGCACCAATCCGTGGTGGGCGCGTTCTACCACTTGAGCTACCGTGGAGGTACTAGTCGTCGGTGAAATTTTTCTATCCCTTCTACCTAACGCTCTAGGGGCGTGTGTTTACCGACAAGTCTAATGTTACAATTAGAATTCATATCGAAATTGATAAACACTTCCTTTTTGCTTAATATTTTAAATTTTTATACAAAGCGGTCTACTCGCATGAAATACAATACATATACAATAATAATTCTTTCCTTATCCGTATTGTATTTCATGCGAGTAGACCGCTTAGTCTAAAAATTTAAAATTATATTTTCAGCAAACGTCTAGACTGACAGGATGAACTGAAAAAGTCAATACTTACCTTCGAAGATAATATACACATTGATATGAATTTTTAAGCGCTGGGCGACTGGTGTCATATATACTATAAATATATTATATTATAGTATCTATTTTTTTATTATATAATATTATCACAATAATATAAATACAGATAATGAAGAAAAAAGTTCCTAACAAAAAAATATCCGGGCAAAAATTACTCCTGGGACTGGATTCGAACTCGCATTCGTTGATCGATGACACGATTTTGTGAACGCTGTCTGAACTCTGCAACCACTGGTCCATTTCATACTAGACGTAGCTAATGAATTTAAGCAATCATCTTTACGAGAATGTAAATAAAAACAAAAGTCTAAAATAATACCTACGATAAGTACCTACCTAATTTGAATACAAGCGTCACAAACTTTACTACTGACATGAATATGCGCGCGAAGTCGCAATAATAATCTTCTTACACACACATTCATAGCTCATACTTTCAGGAGCAGAGCGACGGCGATAGTTTTTACAAAAACTGAAATTTTAAATTCTTCGTCACTCAGGTTTCCCGTTAAGTACTTTAAAAATAACTGATGTTAAAGATCAGCCTAAATTCTTCCATTGCTGGACAATAGGTCTTTCCTAAGGCACGTTACTCACTCACGTGGTCGTTCGTTCATTATCTTCAAGTTCAAGTGCTTGAAGCCACGTTGCATAATAATTAAATTAAAATTAATTTATTTTAGTTTGTTGACTAAATATGAATATATTATATTGTTATGTATGTATCTATTATATATCTATAATCTTAGTATATTATGTATTGGTTATAGCATGGTATTATAAGTGGGTATTATATAATATTATTGGTTATGTATTTTATTTATTATTTATGAAACTATCATCGCTTTAGTATGTGTATTTCCATTCTCTGCGTGGTTGTCTGGAAGAAATGTTCGCTCGATGATCGCTTTGAGCGATAAGGCCGCCAGTTGTTACTCTTTCTAGTTTTATGTTTCCTTTTTGTTATTTTCTGTATTATTGTGATACCAATAAAGACTTATTAGTCATTAATTCATTCAATACCCATAGGTCGTAAAATTTCCAAATTAAAATATTAAAACTAAGATAAAACTATGAGATTCAATTATGACAAATTGAATTCATAAATTAAACTAATCTAACAGAATTATATAATTATTATAAAAGGTACCTAGTAAAATTAAGTCAGACAGCTTTTATGTTATATGACTACTGATCAATTAACATTCACTTGTTTTGGATTAGGCAATCTGGCCGGCCCGAACATTACAAACTTGCAACCGCGGAGCTAAAATTACGTAATTATTGTCAAACGTCATTTTTTGCATGAAAAATATTTGACAGCAATAATTATGTTATTATACTGTTGTTGCTCCGCTATCGCAATTTCGTAATACCCGAGCGAGAAGCAATCATCAGCAGGATACCGTTGCCACAACCACGTGTGCGTAGGCATAGGGTAGGGGTACTTTCTTACGTATGATCCCATGTAAATCATTACTTCGCGCCCGCGCGAACATTTGCAACGCACTGCAAAAACGTGGCAGACCCATCAGCATCCTAAAGATGTTATTGTACTTGACACGCACAGAACTAGCCGCCCGCTGAATATACCTCACTCACAGACTGTTTGAATACAATAACTGGCAGTAAGCCTTGAAAAAGCTTATTTCACTCCCTCTAGCTTTCTGCAAAAATGCGAGCGAGCATGTTTCCTCGGACAGCTAGCGCCCTGCGCTTCGTCTCTATGTCAGTATATCGTCAATAAGCCCAAGGAGCGATCAAGAGGTCAAAGATCATGGTGTGCATCGTATAATCTTGTATAATTCTCGACTTAGACTTTTGATTCGACTTGATCAAAAATGGTCCCAGATCTTCCAGGGCCTCTTTGTGTCTTTCATCCTTAGTACCGTATATCGTGACTTCCACAGATGTCACGAACACGAGCAGTTTACGTGCGCTTCAGGCGAGTGTATTGCCAAGCATTGGCAATGCGACAAAGAAGCTGACTGCAGTGATAGCACGGACGAAATTGGATGCCGTGAGTATTTGATAATATTCCTCACTTCAATTAGTCAATCTTTTATGTCCCTCATTATATCCTATAATTCATAAGATTATTATTGAATGGCGCCCCCAACGTTTCGTGGAGACATAGACAATTCAACCAAAGACACTATAAAAGTGATAGGTATTATATTATATTTTTATTATATTATTTATATACTTTAGTATTATTATACTCTTTATGTATCTGATTTATGTAAAATTATATTTGTTACAAATATGAGTAAAATGCCATATTATCCAGATATTGTCTACTTATTGCACACCTCCGTCATTTAATGTTATGACTCTCCTTTTCCATCTCCAGGTTGTCTGTAAGAAATTGCTTTATGCGATAAGACCGTCGGTTGTTTACCATGATATATATTTTTTGTATCGTTACTTCTAACCTTGTTAAATTTAATTTAACATAACATAACATACATTCACGCCTTTTTCCCGAAGGGGTAGGCAGAGGTGTACCCAGAACTCAGTCCCATAGAAGATACACCCACATTTCGCCAGTATGTTATTGGTCCCATGTAATAGGGGGCGAGCCTATTGCCATCTACCGGGCACAGTTCCAGACTCCAGGCAGTTATTGAGATAATTCCTAATGGAAAAATCCAATATTTAACACTGCCTGACCTGGGGATCGAACCCGGGACCTCTTGATTGGCAGTCGAGCATGCGCCCTCTACGCCACCGAGGCAGTCAAATTAATTTGTAAATTTAATTGTAAGTAATTTGTAAGTAAATTTAATTTGGTGTGCAATAAAGTATTATTCTATTCTAATTTAATGAATCAAAATCGCCAATATTTTTTTTGGATTTAGAGTTCTATTGGATCGCACGTCATGTCATGCACAAACATTAAATCTAATGAGAAATAAAAATGAGCGGGCCGGCTATTATGTCGTGGCACTGTAGACACCCACAACTATTTACTGTCTATGAATATAATACATATGAAATGCTTCTGATTTAGATATTTTATGAGTCTAGTTTGGGTGGATTTTACTCATCAGAGATCGTTCTCTGATCTGTAATACTGACAATCGCGGGTTCTAAAATGGATATTTACGACTTTTCAAATATTTACTAGCCTTGGACTACATACATTGTCGCGCTAACGAACTGCAATGCAAGAACAACAATTGCGTGGACAAGGAGTACCACTGCGATGGTGACAACGACTGCGGCGACTGGACCGACGAGGCCGGATGTCCAATGTCTGAGAGCTGCACCGCTGGAGAGTTCAAGTCAGTTCTTAGCTATTTGTTAATTAAGACTATCAAATACCGTGCTTGAGACTTGTTATTTGAAGCGTGTATTCCTCTTACTATGTAGAGGTTTAATAATAGTAATAATAATATGGGCCAATTTCCACACACGGTCATCTGGTCCCAAACTAGGCTAGAAGCCTGTACTATGAACCTAACCAGATGACTGATATACACATTTATATAAGCTTATAACACCCAGACACAGATCAAACAGACAGATATAACACATTCTTGTATGGTAGTGGTAAGTAAGTCAGCATTTGCTTTAGTATTTATAATAATATAACTGTAAGCATTTACCTATTTTCTTTACCTATCAATAGATGCAGCGATGGTAAATGCATTACGGACCGTTGGCGATGCGATACCGAAATAGATTGTAATGACGGCGGCGACGAGCTCAACTGCGTACAAACCAAAATCAGGAATTGCAGTGCCGATGAGCACTCGTGCACTGATCACAGTTGTATTTTGGTAAGTTACCTTAGACACAAAAGAAGGTTATTTTTATATAAGTGGCGTTTAAAATGTTATGACTTGTCTACAGAAAACTTGGCTTTGCGATGGAGTTGCTGACTGCAAGAACGGTGAAGACGAACAAAACTGCGACGTACACTGCGAAGAAGACCAGTACATGTGCAAAACATCAATGAACACTGCGTTTAGAAGCTGTGTCAGCAGGAAGCATGTATGCGACGGCACGAAGGACTGTCCTAAAGGAGACGATGAAGATAACTGCCCTACACATAGAAAATGCACTCCACATGATAAATGTGAAAAACAATGCATAACTACTTTCAGCGGACTGCCAGCGTGTGCATGCCCTTTGGGTTTCCTTCTAGCTAATGATAAGTACAGGTAATTTTTGTTAAATTATTTTTAATACTGAGATCACGGGAAAGGCCGTCTTATCAATCTTTTCTCTTCAATAGATCTATTGTTTTCCATACGTTCTGTTTTCCATGATCGAAACGACACTTGTCTATAAGTACTTGTCTATAATTTTCGCACACGAATGCTTAGTTAGTGCCCCGTTGTGGATGATTTCATAACACATGTGGTACGAGTATGATAACGCAATATATTGTCCCATAACGAAATTATATAGGAAAGTTAACTTTTCTATTTTTCAGCTGTCGAGACATCGACGAATGCATGTATGAGCAAGATCCAGTATGCTCCCAAACATGTTCAAATACGGTTGGAAGTTTTCAATGCGGTTGTATGACCGGCTATGTATTGAGACCCGACGGTCGGTCTTGTAAGCCTGTGGGAGAGTCATCCTCTTTACTGTTTTCTGACAAATATGGCATCAAACAGGTATTACTCTTATGCCACACAAGTTTGTTAGCTACAGGCTACAGGCACGACAAACTAAAAATATTTTGTGAATGCAGGTTTGGCTGACTGGAAACAAGTACACGTCGGTAGTAAAAGGTCTTACCAACACACTTGCTATAAATTTCCATTACGAGAAAAATCTGGTCTTTTGGTCTGAGTACAATTTGAAGGCCATCAGGGTTGCCCATATAAAGGACAACAATATTACGGGTATGATTTTTGCAACAGCTTTTTAGAACAAAGAAACAAAGACAGACTATCTTTTTATTCATTATTATTTTCAGACGTTATAAAGTGGGGACTAAGAACTCCCAGTGGGATTGCAGTAGATTGGATCCATGATTTGCTTTTTTGGACGGATTCTGGAACTAGACGTGTGGAAGTGTCGACCCTGGATGGATCTCAAAGAGTTGTTCTGGCAGCCAACGACCTGGATAAACCAAGAGCCATTGCTGTCCATCCTGGTGATGCTTTGGTGTTTTGGACCGATTGGGGTAATTGTGAAATGGAAACTCAAAACTTTAAAAATATTTGTTTCCTTTTATGATTTTTTTAACAAAAATATTTGTACAGGACCGAATCCGAAAATAGAGAGAGCAGATATGGATGGTAGCAAGCGTAGAAACATCGTAGCAGACCAGATTTCCTGGCCCAACGGGTTGACTATTGACTACACCGATTCACGAATTTATTGGGCTGATGCTAAACATCACGTAATTGAGAGAGCTAAGTTTGATGGTCAAGGAAGAAAAAAGGCGAGAATTTTACCATGTTTCTTAAAGATTCATAGCCAGTTTATATTTTCATATAATTCATTTATTTAATTAAATTGCAGATAGCGCATAAAGGTTTGCCTCATCCGTTTGCGTTGACTCTGTTTGAAGATGCCATTTACTGGAGCGATTGGCACACGAACAGTATTTCAACAGTGAACAAGAACACTGGAATGGGAATCCAAACTGTCTATGCTGGGCGAATTAAAGCTATGGATATACACAGGTACCTGCGAAAATATAATGGAAGACTGATCGAGCTCTAAGAGCCACAGCACACGGCGTTTTTTTATCATCGACGACGCACTTTAGACACCATAGATTAAAAAAAAAAAGTTGCATTTGAATCGCGTATACGTGACAAAATCGCCGTTTCAAAGGCATCAGTCTTAACAGACCATGATATTATGAGTAATTTGATTCCTCTTACAGTTATCATCCAATGAGACAAATACGGACATACACTAATCGATGTGGTAACAACAACGGCGGTTGCTCCCATTTCTGTTTGCCGAATAGTCGTGACCACAGTTGCAAATGTCCCGTTGGTTATAATCTTAAATTTGATAGGTAAGCTTATAATTTTTTGAGAACTATATATTTAATTTAAAGGAATTTTATATTTAAATTTTTTGGTTGCAGACGCACTTGTGAACAGTCTCCAGACAAACTGCTTATTTATGCTCGTAAAAAAGATCTTAGATTGAAACAATTACATCCTAAGAAACAGATAGAGTCCTTCGATACGGTAAGTTTCCTTTTTTACAGAAAAGTTGTTTCATAATAATCATTGAGGAGCAATGAGTTTGGAAGGCAAAGGCGAAAAGATTTATTGATAGACAATCAATAGGTAACAATGTTCATTTATTAATTATTGACATAACGCTAATCATTATGAAAATAGCTATACCTAGCTTTAGATAATCTAAAACAAATAAAAAATCATTCTTAGGAAATAGTGTACGTTTCTATAATAAAATCCCAAAAGAGATAACGTGGCTCTCAGAGGGTAAACTCAAAACCTATATAAAATCTACTTTACTAAAGAAGGGTTATTATAATGTAAATCAGTACATAGAGGACAAAGATGCCTGGGAACTTCCGCATAGCCACCACGCGGCACCTTCTAAACAAACGAGTGTAACCAAACCAAATATTGTAAAACAATCTGTTGAAAAAATTAAGCCTTGTGCGTTCTTCTTATAAAGGTATCTTTCCGAACGCACGGTAGACTCGTTACTGTTTATTTTCATTGACGTACAAAAGTGTCAGATTGTGACCTATTTGAATAAATCTTTTTGACCTTCTTACTATAAAAACAACAGTAAAAACCTGGGCGCTACTTATCTCAAAAATAACTTAAACTTTAATGTTAACAACGATAGACCACATGCTATTGTCACATTGACTGACCGAGCAAGCGAAGCATCTCAGTTTCGAGATTGGCCAAAAATGCTTTTGTTTTTCTGTCAGTATGTCAGTTTTCATCTACAGGTCGCCTTTTTTAACGATTTTGACGAAAACTGGCACACAAGTTCCTTGATTTATTTTAAAATATTTGTCGATCGCGATTTTTGATTGGGGAAATTGGGGGTAAGGGGGTAGTTTAATGTTACTTTAATGTTACTTTAAAAATGTTACTTTTAATGTTACTTTGTTGTTTTGGGGACCTTTCATTCCACATCACGACGAGGGTCTAATGATGAAGCCAAAATGTGGCCATTGGTACTACCTTATGAAAAGTGCTAAGATAGTAGAGTTTGGGGTCGCTTACTTTGTAGTTTTGGAGGCCTTTTGGGAATAGGAAGAATCACTTAATGAAAAAAAATATTCAAGCAAGCTTTTATTTAAATGCTCTGTAATGAGTAAAAAATTTTTTATAAATAAACTAAACAAAGCAGTTGTAAAATCACCTTTTCAAAATTCTTCGACAAATCTGAAATGGCTTTGCTAAGCCAAAGGAAAGGGGAAAGTGCCGGTTAATGCATGGTTATAAGGGCTCACGAGGTTCTCTACTGTTCTCATAGAACCACTAGTAGACGAATTGATTGCTCTACAGGTGATACCCGTAGACAATATCAAGTCTGCAGTGGCTTTGGACTGGGATGTCAATACCGACTCTATTTTTTGGACTGATGTTGATAGTAATACAATCAATCGTGCGTACATTAATGGATCAGGACAAACTATTGTTGCTGATTCTAATTTACGTAAGTAAAATTGCAAACTCGATCATTTTATAAAGTAACTGGCTGAAAATCCTGTGATGATTTCAAGTTCTGGAAATATTTGTAATTTCAGTGTATCCAGCCGGTATAGCCTTTGATTGGTACACGAACAAGATTTATTGGACAGACGCTGGAACAAAAAGGATTGAGGTTTCTAATTTTGATGGAACCATGAGAACTTTACTTGTTTGGGACGGCATTGACAAACCAAGAGATATCGTTTTGGACCCAGAAGGTAAAATCGAGTAATAAAATTTTCTCAATGTGTGGAAACTTAACTTTCGCTTTTGAAATTGATCCATGATTGAAATTGAACTCTTTATTGGTACCACAATAATACAGAAATTAACAAAAATGAAACTTAAAACTAGAAAGAGTAACACACCTGGCGGCCTTATTGCTCAAAGCGAACAACTATGCAGAGAAAGGAAAATACAGATACTGAAGGGACGGTAGTTGCAAAAACAAATATTTAAATAATAAATAAATAAAATACATAACAAGTAATATATAATACCTACTTATAATACCATACTATAACCAATACATACTAACCAATATATACTAAGATTATAGTAATATTAGTAGTAGTAATATTATATATACATACATAACAAACTATATACAAACTATTATATTATAGATACACAATTTTAAATAGGCGTTACTTTATACCAGTGAGACAATAAATAAATAATATTAGTAATAAATTACTTAATATAAAAAGTAGTGGTCCTTATAAGATGCAGCTTAAAAGAGCCCAGTGACGGTGCACGTTTAACTTCGACGGGAAGATCATTCCACAGACGACCTTGCCTGTTTGATAGCGTTTCCATTACTCTCTTATTGTTAGTGTAAGCAATTTAACGTCACAGCGTAGGCAATATTAAATATGTCATTAATTTTAGCTGGTCATATGTACTGGTCGGATTGGGGATCCTCAGCATGTATAGTACGGGCAGACATGGATGGATCGAACCGTAAACGTCTGATTTATAATGACATGACCTGGCCCAATGGTTTAGCGCTAGACTTTGTACAAAAGCGAATCTATTGGACTGATGGGGGAAACCGAACTATAGAGTACGCTAACATGGATGGAAGCGGACGGACTGTTTTGATCAGTAAGATATTTTGGTTTATTAAAACCTTTTAATTGTCTTATCCGCTTATGAAATCTAATAACTTTTTGATCCATCCCGGTCTTCGGTCGTGTAAATCAAAATGACAATTAAATGAGGCGTAAAGTCGCCTCGGTGGCGTAGAGGGCGCATACTCGACTGCCAATCAAGAGGTTCTGGGTTCGATCCCCAGGTCAAACAGTGTTAAATATTGGATTTTTCCATTAGGCATTATCTCAATAACTGGCTGGAGTCTGGAACTGTGCCCGGTAGATGGCAATAGGCTCGCCCCCTATTACATGGGACCAATAACATACTGGCGAAATGTGGGTGTATCTACTATGGGACTGAGTCCTGGGTACACCTCTGCCTACCCCTAAAGGGAAAAAGGCGTGAATGTATGTTTTTTTTTGTAAAGTCAATACACCAAAGACCTTTATATCTTACTAAAGCTATAAGGTCTTACAATACACAGAGTCTAGTTTATCTGTGCTGGTTATGGGGTCAGAAGTTGGTCACATAAGCTTTTTATGTTGCTATGTATCGAATCGACGTGACCCTAGTATTAACATCTGTGCGTAACCCCATCGAGTTTAGGTGTTTGATTTTTGGTTACAAAATTTTAGTATACCATAAAAGGCCGATAAAAACATTGAACATATTTTTATACCTCAGATGATTATCTTCCCCACCCATTCGGCTTGGAAATCTACAATGATGAAGTATTCTGGACGGACTGGGAGATGCAGTCTATACAAGCAGCTAATAAATATAACGGGAAAATGAGACGAACACTAGGTGCAGGACTACCTAATCTGATGGACGTCCGGATCTTCCATAAGGAAAGAACCGTTGGTAACAACAGGTAACCTGACAGATTACTTTACATAATGTAACAAATAGTAAGTAAATTTCTATATCTTTTATTTTATTTCTATTTCTGTCTTTTATTTCGACAACTGTTAGCACAACAATATGTGTATTACGGATTATAGATCGTTTTATATTGTAAATATTTTTAATATGCTGCGGTTAGTGTGTGAGCCGAGCGGTAACCATTTGTGCGACCCCACGCCTCACACAGGAGAACCGGGGTGGTATTACGAACATGCAATCTCGTAACAGCAGTAAATTTTGCTGTCAAACGTCATTTTTTGTATGCCGTTTTTGTATGTCTTACCTAACGACTTATGTTGAAGTCGATCATAATTTAATGAATTTCTCTTTCAGATGTGCAAAAAACAACGGCGGTTGCTCTCATCTTTGCCTCTTAAAACCAGGAGGACATTCGTGTGCTTGTACGCTCGGAATCAAATTAACCGTAAGCTGAGAGATCCTAATATTGATAGCAAAGATTGTTTTTATTTTCGAGAAATGTAAAGTGTTGATATTTTTCTTGCAGAAAGATGGCAAGACATGCGCCAATGAATCAATTAACTATCTGATCTTCGCTCACCGTTTGGATATTCGCATTATATCTTTGGATGTGCCGTACCTTGTCGATGTGGTCCTACCTTTGCCACCATTGAAAAACGCTCTTGCAGTTGACGTAGATATTAAAACTGGTATGCTAAAACAGAGTTTGAAAGACTTATGCTTGTGAATAATTTTTTTATGGAGTTGGCGTGGCCAATCGCGCCAAGATCAGGTTACTCAAAGACATCAGAAACATGATTAGTACGACTGACTATCGTCTACAACAACCTTGTCAAAGTCAAAAAGATTTATTCAAATAGTCAGAATCTGACTCTTACTACTCTACTGTACGTCATTGAACATAAACAGTCATATATTTGGAGATATACCTTTACAAGAAGAACGCGCAAGAAACTTGTAGGGCTAAATTTTTCAACTGATTGTTATACAATATTTGGTTTGGTTACATTCGTTTGTTTGGAAGGTGCTGTGTGGAGGCTATGCAGAAGTTTCTAAGCATTTTCCTTAGTCTAATGACTTTAGGTACATGCTTTTCCAACCACGAATGCATGTAATACTGAATACAATACAAATAAATTATCAGCCATCATAGGGTAAGGAATATTAGTAACCAAGAACGGCTAGGTAAACTAAGATAAGGGCGCTTCGTGCTTTCCTCAATAACGATACAATTCCTGAGTTTTTACCTGTTTAAATAATTTTAGGTCTAGTTTACTGGTCAGACACGGCAGACAGGCAAATCAAAAGATCCACACGTATGGGAGAACACGTGGAAACCATTGTTGATAAAGGAATTAATACGGTCGATGGTATCGTTATTGATTCTGCTGGGCGCAAGGTAACTGATTTTTATTTCCAAATATAATGCAAGGATCCGTGAATAACTTCTATACATTTTTAATAATACCGGTCTGTTGCGATGGCTCAGTTGGTAAAAACTCTGCTTTCTGAGCCGCAAGCCCCGAGTCCGATTCTCGGGCAGGTCAAACGTGTGAATGTTCATGTCTGTTTAATCTCTGTTTGAGTGTCATATCCGTATAAGTCATTGGCAGAAACGACAAATAAATTTAAGCGCGACTTTAAAACAACCCTGCGTGTCCAGTATAACAATGAATTCAGGGTTCTGTTGAGACCTTAACGCTTCTGCAGTACGTCAGATATAATGTTCGCAGAGGCGCGGGTAGATGGCTTCCACGCCATTAAACTTGATAAGACGCAAAAGAACTGCGTGTGCAAAAGAGCAAATCGCGGGGCAGTTCCAATAGTATCCTAGAAGTAATTGCTGGGAAATATGATTCCCCGTTGAACCGAGCCTGTGTTCGGGTACTCACTGAATAATTTAGGGTAGAATTGTCATTAAGTGCTCGAGCAAATCGTTGTTAGCCATGTTGTTTTGTACCTACCTACTAACAAAGATTTATAATTTAGTTTTAATTGTACTAACACCATTGAGCTTTTGTTGCTTGTTGAACAAATAAAATAAAATGAACACTCAATATATATTAAACAATGCAATAAAAAATATGTTTTATTAGAAATTAAGTCCTTATTGACCTTATTTTTAATGTACCTTTACATTTAACGTTTTTCACCTGGGCGTTAATTTTACAACAGATTTACTGGACGGATGGCAAACGCAACAGCATCGAAGTAGCTGAGCTGTATGGCAACAATAGAAAAGTACTCATTTGGACACGATTAGGTAAAATGCATATCCTATAAAATTAGTAAAATATATACCTAAGCCACACGATCTTTGGGTACTTCCCGCTGGCCCCCACCTCCTTTTGTCACTCTGGTAACAAATACGATGTTATTTTAGAATTTTTCCCACTTGTCATCACTTTTCTGTAGTAATGTCACTGGTGACTTTGTGGTGAACGGAAAATTAAATTTTATTTCACTCGAAGTTAGAGTTATCCAAATACTGCGGAGCTGGCAACCGTAGGAAAAGCAATTCGAAAATGTAGTGGTGGTGCTGGACATCACAAGTGGGATGCAAGTGGGACATGTCACCAATGACATAGGAGGTGGGGACAAGCGGGAAGTACCCCGATTTTTATTAAACTAAGATTACGCTTTTCAGTGTCTCCACGAGCTATAACAATGCATTACGAACAGGGGTATTTGTTCTGGTCAGATTGGGGTGAGAAAGCCAAAATAGAAAGAGCAGATATGGATGGCAAAAACAGGTAGGTCCAGAGTTTTAATGTTTTTATAACCTTAGAGAACTACTTTTTACGCTAGTTAGACCTAATTTCCACTAAGCGGCTGCGGTCGCCCTCAACTAGCCGTGGAAATTAGTCCTATGTCGCGTGTTGTATTGCAGTCGCGGCCGCGCAATGCAAATTGGTATATGACTATCTGAATAAATAGGAAACGCGCGCGGCCGGCCGCCCGCGACTTGCCGCTTATTAAACTAGGTTTTATACCGTTATCGGCTGCTTTTCGTATGCTCAGTATTACGCGTAAATTCTGTGCAGGCGCATCATGGTCGATCAGAAAATCAAGTGGCCCAACGGCCTTGCCGTTGATAAGAAAAACGGACGCCTGTTCTGGAGCGACGCGCAGGCCCACGCTATCCAAAGCACGGATTTCAACGGTGACGATCGTAAAACCGTTATAAGCGACGTCCCTCACCCTTACGGAGTCGTTATCGTCGGAAACTACTTGTTCTGGTCGGATTGGAAAAATCAAAGCGTCAATAGAGCCAACCTTGTCACCGGGAACGACACTCTCGTAATCACGACAGGTTTGGAAGGGATAATGAATATAAGAGCAGTACAGGTAAACAGACCTACAATCTCAAATTAAACTATACACTAAAGTCCCATTTAGACGAAGAAAGTTTCTCATCTCGAAGATACGATTATCGAAAGAATATAAAAAAGTTTCTTCTTCTAATTCAATCTCTCGCTCTTCTTCTTTGGCGACAATTAGGTACCTACCTCGCGATGAAATATTGATTGTGTCCAAATAAACAGAACAAAAGCAATAATTGTAATGATTGCCTAGCAATAAACGACTTGCGAATCTCGTATGACATTATCATTTATCATAGGCGAGAATTCAGTTCTTGCCTGTATGTAAACATTTTAAATACGATAATGTTATGGCGATCATTGCTTGTGTATAAGCGTAAGCGTACGACTTCTCGAACCGAAACGTGCGAGAAACTCTCTCCGTCTAAATGGGCATTAAACTATACATAAGCAAGAACCATATTTATTGACATTAAAGGGCACTAACCCCTCGTCAGTGGCCGATTTAACAATTTCAAAGATACTTACTATAACAATTTATAATCCATCCAGTCAGAAGTCATGAAATGCTATCTCGTTCTCTATTGCAGCTACCTCTCGTAAGGAGTTCAAGAGTAAGCGAGATAGCTTCTAATCATTGCTTGCTGTCTTAATCTTTAGTTTCAAATGTTCTCGGAATTTTGATTTCTACACTATGTAATAAAACTAACATCTTTCAGACTGATCACGTTGAAGACGACGTTTGTGGAACAAACAATGGGGGCTGTTCACATCTCTGCTTGAAATCACACAAAGGCTATTCTTGTGCTTGCCCCACAGGCATACAATTCGAAAATGAGAGCGATCCCTTCCCCAAAATTTGCAAGAAATATCCGGACAAATTCCTAGCGATTGCAAATGGTGGAAGTATATGTTACATATCGCTAGATACTCCAGAACAATGGGACGTTCCTCTCCCAGTGCAAGACATCCGACAGTCTATAGCTCTGGATTTTCATTGGGAACAAAACTTGATCTTCTACTCGGATATTAACCTGAACTACATTAGGTACATAATTTTTAGATAGATAATTACGAGAGCGTGGTTTTTAATAACTAAACCTTTGGAGTTAATAAACAACGGTAATGCTTTCCATCAAGCGGGCCGTCTGCTTGTTTGTCATTCCATAAAAAGCCAATCAAATATTGAAACTAAAAAATATTAAAAATCCAATCGAAGTATTTTTATAGGATAGGTACTGATTATTAACAAAAGACTCTGATACTATCTTACGGGTCTGCATGCGATTTTAATAGATAAATGTTTTTCAGGTCTATCAACATGAGCAACACGACTGAAACCAAGGATATTATCAACACAAATCTGCAACTACCAGCCTGTCTCTGTGTTGATTGGATTGCGAACAACCTTTACTGGTTTGACAACAAGGTAACCTCTTTTTTTTAACGTGGAGAAATGCGTATGCATACCGCACTGTCACCGGGAGACAGTGCGGTTAGTGGGACTCCTACCCACTAAAACTCCACGGTGTCTACAACTCCACCGCATGAGGCGGGAATACGGGAATGCTTGAGCATGCTCCAAATCCGCCGCGGCTGTCCGGACTCCCCTCGGGGAGCGGGTGCAGCACCCTCCCCACCCGACACTATACTACATGTCGTGACCATCTCGGGTACCCCACGGCCAGTGAGCGCCGGACTACCCCGTTACGGAACACCCAAGGTGAATGCGACAGGTCAGGTGAGTGGCCCTGTCGCCTGCCACTTCGGACGAAGGATATAGGGAGAGCGGCGCCACACTATACCGACACTTCCCATGCGACCCCCAACTCTTGGCCGCGATGCGTTACATACTGCATCGAGGCCCGCCTCAGATGCTGTGCGTCCCATACAGTACCGCAACCTACTCGGTTATTCACATCTGGCTTGAAGGCAAAGCCTAGTGGAGCGGCCGACCACCTCGGGTCCCTCTTCGCTTCGACGTGGTCGCGAAAGCCACAGATACTGACCCTCTCCACCGTGAGAAGGCGGGAACCCATCAGGAGACAACACGGGAACCTAAAATAGTAGATTGTGTCACAAGGGACCAAAATGATATATACCGAGCGATTTTTTGAATCCAGAGCGAAGCGAAGGATTCTAGAGTAGAATACCGAGCGAGGGATTTAATGTACGTCGCTCAAGTTCAAATAATTTTGGTACCATGTGGCACACTCTGCTTTTCATGCCCCTCTATGAGAAAAGGTATATAGTATACCTTTTGATTTGCTTTGTAGTAAATTGTTTACAACAGATGCTGCGTTTAATTTTACACATTATGGTGTTAATATGTTACTTTTACTGCTAAAACTCATCTATTATTCAATTTGTGTAAATCAAATTAAAATTGTTTGTAATATTTTGATAAAAGTATTAAAAAACGAATAAAAACTTCACGCGTATTTTTTTTTATTTAGTTAACCAATGCCTACCAATCAGGCGCGCTTTTTTATTACCAGCCGGACTTTATTAAAGCGAATTGCGTTCAAACATCTTAATAAAAACAGTGTTCCAAATTCAATAGTCATTTCGTCACTGTGTTATTAAGTGCGCCTAAATGGCCTACTTTCCGCGCACTTATCAAGGAAGGACTCGCCTCTTTTCGAATAGATAGGATGAAAAACTATTTGAATATGAGTATCAGGGGAGAGGCTTATAGTTAATCAAGCACTCCAAGTGGGCTAATACTGGCTGATCATAGACATACGAGTAGCATTGTTGTTGCTATGACATACCAGATCTTTGTGGCTGACGATGTTGATGATTTTTATTGATTTTCAATGACATTTTTTACAGACGCTAGAAGTGTCCAGATTGGATGGATCATCTAGAAAAACTTTGATACAAAACCTTGACAATCCCAGAGCTATAGCTATCTTTCCAGCGAAAGGGTAAGATTCTTTATTTGGTGGCGCAGGATATGCCGAGATATAAGCTCTTTTATCAAAAGAAAAAAACTCATTTCATGTTCTCGCGCCATCCTACTTATATAATTTTCTTCTTTACCAACCTTCTCCATACTAATCTTCTATTTTTCGATATATCATTTTCTTATGCATTAGGTATATCTATTGGACCGATTCGGGCAAAAGACCTCACATAGAAAGGGCGTTCTTAGACGGCAGCCAGAGACGAATCATTGTTGAAAAGGAATTGAGGACTCCTGTTGGGATAACCATTGATTACAAGGAGAGACGATTGTATTGGACCGATTCTACTACTCACAGAATTGATACAACGGACTTGAACGGAGATAAACGTGTCCAGCTGGTACCAGGAGCTGGGGCTGCTTTTGGATTAACACAGGTAACCGAAAGGCATTCACTTACTAAATATAAGAACCGTCATAAAGAAATCCTTCAAACTGTAACTCTGTGACATAACCAAATTTATTAAGCGTGAAGGTTCAGGCTACAGACCATGCAAGATATATGTGCATGGCTAAATCCATGCAATATCATCCATCCGTATAGGAATAGCCACTTTCCTCAGTCAAGTCCTTACTTTGCTTTTGGATAGAGCGATTGTGTACAGAACAAACATTCACATAATCTATATTATACCAGTAATCTCTATAGATTACCTCTGTGTCTAAAGTATTTTCTTAATCTGCAGTATGACGATTACATCTACTGGACCGATTTGCAAAATAGGAAAGTGATGAGAGCACACAAACATATTGGGAACGGGACTGCTATCAGAACAGAGATGGAAGCCCCAGTAGCAATTAAAGTGATAGCAGCAAATATTCAGCATGGATGGAATCCGTGTAAAGAGGACAATGGAGGATGCTCGCATCTGTGTTTATTTATAGCTCATGATTATATATGTGCCTGTCCGGATGAACCTGACTCACGACCTTGCTCAACAGGTAATGATTAACAGGTAAAGGTTTCGGTTATAGTTATTAAATCATTTATTTATCAGTTGAAGTGGCAATGGGCAGGGTAAATAGCATTTAGAACTGATGGCCGATGGGGCTGTAAAGTTCTCGAATGGAGATCACGGACCCGCAAGCGCTGAGTAACGCCCACCCACAAGGTGGACAGACCATCTGATAAGGACGGCAGGAACACGCTGGATGCAGGCCGCTTACAACAGAACTGATTGGAAATCTATGGGGGAGGCCTATGTTCAGCAGTGGGCGTCCTATGGCTGAGATGATGATGACACCTCTGACTACTCTTTCGGGATAAAGTCGTGATCGTATGTTATGTTATCGATTTTATCAACATCGGCTGCTCTAAATGAAGCAGTGTGCAATTAATAAGTGTCCTATTTGCTGGTTAATGCCAATTGCAGGTGCGACTGGTGAAATGTTCACAATTTAATGCTTTAAGCAATTTTGATCATCACTTTATATCGTATTTTTTATACTTTAGTAATGTATAAAAAATCTCATATCCAAAAGTTGACATTTAAAAATTGCAGACTGCAAAAAATCTTCTATTGCAAATTGCATTGCAGATAGTTTTAAATCATAAACTGTCGCTTCTTCCACTTTCATAACATTCTTCGTACATGCTCGTCGGTTGTTGGTACTTTTGACCTGGCTTTTAAGTATATATAAATCCTTAATATTAAATATAATTAAATTAAATCCTTATTCCATCAACTTGTTCATGAAAGGTACGGTACACCTTTCGTGAACAAGTCCGATATTCTCGTCGCATCTCCATGACACTTACGAGCGTTTTGGAGCAGTATCAAAGGAGATATAAAAAAATGCAATATTTAGCATTGAAACGAATTACTGAAATAATATTTTTGTAGGTTATAGTAGATGTGTTACTCGTACCTACATTATTGAAGGAGTTTTCAAAATTAGGCAATTTGCCTATTTTAGAGTGCTGCTCAGACCAGCAAGGTATTTGTGTATCAGTGTCAAAATAATTGGTTTAACCCAATCATTTTCCTTTCTAGAACCAAAAGAGCGTGTAGACATCAACATGCCGTCTCGCTATCCCGGGTATTATGACTACTCAGACATAAATATGTATAAGGATCCAGCGCCCACTACCCCGCCTGACTCAAACATCGGCATTATTCTGACTGTTGTTGGTATTTTGGTGCTTGTCATCTGCGCCATTGGTGTTATAACTTGGATTATCAGTAAGTAATTATACCTACTCAATATTAGTTATAACCACAGGCAATTTCAATCTAGAGACGCTAAGTATTGTAATTGCTTCTCTATCTACACAATGATACCAGAATTCTTCAATAAACACAATATAATTTATTTCCAATCAGCCATCTGCTTTTCAGCACTATCACCGAATATCTCTCTGGCATGCCAACTTCCGGGGTTGCCATCGCTCGCCTCTTCCATAGATTCGGTTTAAACCACTAGTTGCCATTTATATTTTCCATATAACCACCAAAACATTCAAATCTCAACACTACACTCGGCCGCCGTGACAACGTATATGGCCCCATACACGCATCGGGTGACAATCCTACGGTATGAAAACCAAATCGCTGTGTGCGGGGCATCGGCTAGTTTTTATTGGTTTTTTTACTTTAAACATGTTATAGTATAAGTCATATCATGCGCAAACATGGAATCTAATGAGAAATGAAAAGGGGCATAACTTTGGCGAACGCATAACCGCCTATAGCATCGTCTTGTGATTAAGTTGTATGCTCATAGTAAACTGGTAAAATTATCGAACATTTTTATAAGTGTAATTACTACTATTACTATAAGTGTAATGCCTGAATACCCGTCTCTTCAACCAATGTGTCCTATCATCCTCCATGACCTACAGTGTCTAGATATGGCCATACATACACATAGGGCTGTGTACAAATTAGAGTTGCACAAAAGCCATGGAGCGCACCATGCTCGGCGTCAAACTTCAAGATCGAGTCCGTAATACCGAAATCCGGCACCGAACTAAGGTCAAAGACATCGAAAATTGGGTGATGGAACTCATATAGAGTTGGGCAGGAAACGTGGTCAGACGTGGTAATGGCAGGTGTTGTACAGAAAAAAAAAAATGGAAAAAGGTGTTGTACAGCCATAACATATTGGTGGCCAAAGCCAAAACTTTGATTTTTCTCTTGCCATTAGGCAAGAGAAAAATCAAAGTTTTCGCGTAATGTTCACAGTGGGCCGATCGAACTCGAGAAACCGCAGAGTGGAGAGGAAGGAAGAGTACAGAGAGGAAGGTCACATATCGTTTCACAACCCTAACTACAACGGATCGGTGGGCGTCAGTGCTAGCGGAGACCCGACAGAGCGCAGGAACAACCGCTTCCAGAATATATTCAAATATGACAGGAATCAGGTAAAATTCTGCTAATACTCCTCGCCTCATCCCTTCGACTACCTAGCTTTAGATAAAACTAGTAAAAAGTAACTCTTAGAAAACTGTGTACGTTTCTATAATTAAATTCCAAAACAGTAGATAACGGGTTCTCAGAGGGTAAATTTAAAACCTAAATAAAAACTACTTTACTAAAGAAGGCTTATTATAAAGTCAATCAGTACAAATCATACCTTCCAAACAAATGAATGTAACTAAACCAATTATAGTAAAACTATCAGTTGAAAAAATTAAGCCCTACAAGTTTCTTGTGGATTCTTCTTGTAGAGATAACTTTCCGAACGGTAGATTCATTACAGTTTATCTTCATTAACGCGTAAATTTGTCAGATTATGACATAATTGAGTTTGACTGCCTCGATGGTGTAGTGGGCGCAACTTCTACTGTTGAAAATAAAATTCGATTCCCAGGTCAGGCAAAAAGTGGGATTTTTCCATTAAGAATCCTCTCACAGCCTGGAGCCTGGATTTGTGCCGGTTGATGGCATAGGGTCCCCTCATTCGATGTGCAAAACGCACACCTAACTGTGGCTGGGTTGGAAAGGCTTGAGGGCTTCAACAGGACTTCAAATAATATAAACATCGTCGGATTAACTTCACTATGTTTATTCTTTGCTATTGTCTTGAAGGCGACTCGAGTTTTAGTGTTATTAGTACCTACTGGGAATGGGTACAACTCTGCCTACCCCTTAAGGGAAAAAGGCGTGAATTATTATAATATTGTAAAATTGTATAGTAATATTGTAAATATAATTATTATATAAGTATTATAATAATATGATGTAATTCAAGGAGCGGGTAACAAACGTGTACGTACCGGAAGGCACGAGCCTTCTTCCACCGGCACCACCGCCGCCCCACCGCATGCGGCCCGCTACCCACGACGACTTCGAACCTGTCACCTTACATTCATTCACATGAATACCTACTTCCGACCAACCTTACAACCGTGTAACATGAACACCGTCTACGATTGAAATGAACCTGTTCATAATGGAACTACGCTTGCAACGTGAAGTCGCATTCTTTTTTACAACGCCATAGCGAAACCATAGCACCGAAGAGATGGGTAAATTGCTCTCATATGCCACACCACTTATTTTCTAAGGTTCCTCTATGTATATAAATAAAGAAAAACTCATGTCGCTGTGAAGTACTTATATAGTCCGTTCACAAAGCAGGGAGAAAATGGCCATTGAACCTATTAGGGATTATTTTCTAACCAAAACTGAACGATATCGCTTCCGGTACCTTTACGTATCGCTTTCGACCCGCTTGCTACATTACGTGGCACAGGTTCATTTATGTGGTAGGACTACCTAATACTCGGTAATTGAACTTTTAGATTTGTAGAGCGTAACAAACGCATGATTCTGCTAATGCAGAAACATTTATTGTTGTGTAAAATGGTAAAATATATTATATATTTTACCAGCTGCACAGAATGCCTAATATCCGTTCACTATCCTTTTAACAAATGGATTCAAAGGAAGTAACACCAATTCAGGGCACGCAGAAAGCCTTGTCAAAAAGATACCTACAATTTATCGTTGTTATATTCATGAAAAGTTAATTTGCTAGCAATTATTATTATGGCACATTTAATATATATCGTCAGTACCTATTGAAATTTCCGTTTGATAACTTTCACACGGCTTTTTATATTATAGTAGTAATGCACTTAAAGTTATATAAATTAGTCTTATAAAATAATTTAATATTAGGTACTTACATAAAATAAATTGTTAATTTCATATACGTATTATATTTTATCGTTATGTAAGACATAATTATTTAGTAATTATAAGAATTCGTGTTGTATTAGATAGTAACCCACTTTAGAATAAATATCTAAGTATAGATAATAAAAATATGTCGATTTAATCTACGTAATAGCAAACTGCAAGTTTGTAAAAATCAAAGTTAAGTACAATGGTAAAGTTACGATTGTTTTTTTTAACTTTATCAATACTTAGATTATAGTTTAGGAACTTCATCAAAATGTTTATTATATATTATCAGTCAATTTGACATCACAGTACATATTTAAAATATGTACCGCCTATCTAATGTATTATTATATACTATTACTCCAACTAATTCCAAATTATTCCGTCAAAAGAATGATCGCGTTTTATTAAAAATAAGACATTATAAAATTATTCTTATTAAAATACGAAGTATTACTGTTATAATATATTATCTTATAGCGAATAGGATTCTCTTAGAATGTAGAACTATGTGTACATATAAATATCTACCCGTACTTTAGGAATAAAATAGTTATTTTATTCCTTTATGTACCAGGTATAAATATTATTAAGGTGTTTAGTTTTAAAATAAAGGCTACACTACGATATCACGCTACTTATTTGTCTCAACTTATAGAATATTATGTATTTTTGTAGTAGGTACATACCAGTCAAACTGCACTAACAATATAAAACAACAATATATAGGGCGCGATGCTGTAACACGTAGCAATATCAGTGGTATGTTAAAACTTAACCATTGAAATTAAAAGGTTACAAAATCGACTCCCTGTTAGTTGCCATCAGTCATCAATAAAGTTAACCATTTCATAGCGTGGTATCGAAGTAAATATTGTCTTTAGGGATAATAATAATTGTATTGGTAAGTTAATTATTTTATTTTTATAATTGTCACGCCGTTTACACGCTCTAGGCTCAAGGGACAGTAACGTGCGTGACCATTTATATAAGTATTTATACAAATACCTTTGTACCTAGTTTAGAATGTAATAATAGTAAGACGAGCGATCTGGGATCATAGATGTGAGTGAGTGTAAGTGAAAAAATATGTGAATTAACACCATTAGATTTCCTAATGAATGATAAGTGTACGTTTTTAAAAGAAGATAATCAATAGAGTATCTTTGTAATTTGCTATTTGGAGTAAATATTCATGGGTGAAGTCGCGAAAAATTATATGTTTCTCATTTTCTAACGATGGCTTGAAAACGTGTTGATAATAATCTATGCATTTGCAAGAAGCCGTCTTCAGTGACTGCAGTGATGCTGACATGCGAGGCAATTGTATTTGTATCACGGTTTTAAGTAATTTTATAGTGAGAAAGATGTCATTTTCGCGGTTTTATCTTCATAAATATATATATATATATATATATATATAGCATAAATATATCCGAGTGTAGGCTTCTATGAATGTTAGAAATGATTGTAGGCACTAAAGTTACTGTGTATCTGCCCCAATTGAATGTTCTAGATACAATAAACATCAGCCAAAATAACTCACCAAAATAAATATGGTGACAATAAAATATCATATAATTATAATTACTTAGTAATTGAGAACTTATTTCAGATAACTTTGTAAATAGTATTATGTACGCTTAAGTTTCCCTGTTCAATTATAAGTTTAATTTCCATTCGCATGATTTTTAGCGAGTCTGTTAAAATATAATCTCATATCAGAAGTTATTCCTTTGATATTACAGTGTTACAAGGGTCTTTTGGTGGCGATGTAGAATAACAAGTAAGGCTGGATTTTTTGTATCAAGTGTACCAATGGTATAATTTTTTGACAAATAGTTAAAATTCGACAAAATTTGTTTTTTCATCACCAGTTAACTATTTTTTTCCACACTATTTAACCATTGGTTAGGAATATAAGTTAGTCTAACAAATGGTTAACTTAACTGTAACCAATGAACAAAAAACCGGCCCTAAGTGTTACTTTAATGCGGTAGCGCCAATGTACGATGTACTTACAACTTTCGCCACAGACCAAAAAATCCTTGTGTTACTGTGCGTTAGTGTAGGTTATTAAAATATAAAAGCTGTAAGCTGACGGTATGCCTAATACTGTTTCTGACATTGTACAATGTAAGAAAAAAACACGGATGCCTAATTTTTGTCAATAAAATAATTTAGATAATAGTGTTTAAGTTTTTCAAAACAATTTCACTTATGATTTTTGACGTTGCGAACTCAAGGGAAATACGTCAGAAAAAGTCGACAGGGTCTTTTAAACTAAGGTAGTAAGTTAGGATGGAAATCATGGGAAAATCTGGTACTTTACCCATTTATATATTTTGAATCTATATATTTTTTATTCCCGAACGCCATCAAAGATTAATATCATATCGATCGAAGGGGTAAACACATATAGGTGGCTAAACATGTGATTTCATTAGAAATGCTTATCAAAGAAAGTTCCTTTTTTACTAAACATGACATTATTTCAAGATGACATTTTCAAATAATATAAGTAATTATTTCAATTATAATTTATTTACAAATAATGTAAAATAAAAATAGCTCTTTATTTCGTTAAAATAATCTATGCCGTTATAACTCACCGTCGTTTCAAGAATCGTTTGTTATGTAGGTAAAATGATGGTTAAGTTAGGCACAGTTGCACCTGCTAGCTTTAACAATAACCAATGCTTAACTGACCGTCAAACCCCTGGTTAGACCAATAAATATTTAGCGTGGTACGAATATATTTAACGTTATTTTTGGTATCACTTCTAGAAGTTGTCACAATGGCGCACCGCGTTATATTTATCTTACCAGATTCGACGGCCACGTCAAAAATTTGTAATTGTTAAAGTTGGTTCGTGCTTATTATAATTAATTAAATAAAATGATAAAATAGTGTATCATAACAAACTAGACAATTATTTTTACATATTACGAGTATGCAATGTGTTAAAAATGGGTTTATAGCTATACTTAAGGGGGTGCATCTACTTACCCATTAAACTGAACAACTTTCCAGTTGCAAAATTCCCAAAAAAAATACTTCCCATACTTCATTCGCGATCGGCTAATTTGTATGAGAAGTCGACATTTTAATCTGCGAATTTCTTAATTCTTTCTTTTGAAAGTTGTTTAGAAAGACGGTTAGTGCACCCCTTAAGTGCAACAGAATACTATAGGGACAGAAGACACTCCTCAAAATCATTTAAATAAATTTCTACTCTAGCTCCGACGCAATAAAGTGCAATTCAGGTCGCACAGCGCCTAACTAATTATCGTTATATTAACCTATACAAGCTGCCTCCCTTTCTATCGCGTATCTATCTATTCTCTCTGTCTAGCCTATAGAAATAGCGTCCATAGCGCCCCTAGCTTCGTACCTATAATGCGGAGTGTTCCAGGCCTGGTAATTACACGTTTTATTAAACAGTCATAATCAATCAATAGATATCATCGTTTAAGCTTTTCTCGGGAATTTTTTGAAACAGTAGTAGATACAAGTATGCAGATTCATTATATTTCTATATTGACCGTGAATTTTGCATTGATTTGTTACATAGCTTTAAGGAATGGATATAGTAAGTACGAATGCTGTGATACGGTATGATTGAGGTGTGGGCAAATTATTTTTAGTTTATAATGATAAATGTTATGTACATAATTTATTGACGTACATATGTATACCAAATATAATTTTATCATTAGGTACATTTTTTCCTGGAATTTACAACGAGTCATCTTACCCAGAGACATAATATGAAAATAATTAATAGCTGTATCAAATTAGGGAGCTGTTATGCATAAATTATTAATATTTAAATTTATTTCTAAGTTCTCTATAATATGCCCTATATGTTGGTGCTTAGGATGAATATGACCACTTTACTTGAAAATGAACATTTTTATATCAAAAACATTTAACTCAATTTATCTCAAAAAATATTTTCGTTACCTTATCGTATTTTTAGTTACGAAACTTACCAAATTTTCGTTCGTTTTTCGATTTGGTCTTCCAGTGCGCACGCATCTTTTTGTCGCTTTGTTTAACAAAGCCGTCAGAAACAATGCAAATTCAAGATCAAACCTTCAGTGGGAAATAAAAAAAACTGCCTAATGCAGTAATGTGCCAAAATCGAAACATGGAAAATGTAATGTATGAATTAATTTTAAGGTTTAATTAGATAAGTAATTTTAAACAAACAGCTTTCACACCTTTGTCGCGCCTCCCTAGAAGAGGTGTCAAAACTGTTGTCTAATTTATTATTATCGTACTGAAATGATAAATAGAAATTATTCGATTTATTTGAGTTTTATTTCACATCACCCCTTGACTATTCGCCTATTACAAACTTCTAAAAAAAAATTATACTACCCACAGCTAGTGCTAGCATACCTCGCGGTATTACCCATGTTGTCTTCGTTCCCGTGGGAATAAAGTGCCCTATATGTTATTCCAGGGTCTAAACTACCTACATACCGAATTTCAGCCCAATCAGTTCAGTAATTTTTGAGTGAAAGAGTAACAAACATCCATCCACCCATCCTCACAAACTTTCGCATTTTTATGTAGCATTTTATTTCGTTTTACTATAAAGATACGAAGTTAGCTTTTAGCATTTGACACATACCTATGAAATGATTTTTTTTCCTAGTGAACGTGTCATCAATCAATTAATCAATCTCAATTTTACTTGCGTGAAACGTTCATTAGTAAAGTATTTAAAGTTTGAATATATTAGTTATTTTAAATTAATTTTTATTTATTATAAGTATTAAAAATTAAGTTTAAAAAACGAAATAAAATAAAGTGACCTTGTTCACCTTAAACATATTATTAGGATATAATTTATCGAATCGGAAAATTCAGAGAGAACAAAACAGAGCAATACGAAACATCGATACGGTTAATCTTTCAAAGGATTGTGTCAAATTCATAAAGCTGGTAAGGTAGCCCTTAAGGTAATGCCGAAAGTCGAAAATAATAACTCATTTTAAAATACATGATATTTATTTTTCTTATTTACGTCGTGTGTTACACATCTGCAGTACATTATCAACACTTAGGCAAGTTAACAACACTTACAAACATCTAAGTACAAACATTTTTAAAATCACGAAATAAAATTAAACCATTCATCTTTATAATAAGTAATAAGTGATTTGATTATACTTCGCGATCAACACTTGACGAGTAATAGACATCAAAATTATAATAAATCATTGATTCTCATTCGGTAAAAATAATTAAAAAATTATGAATTTATATGCTCAAAAATAAACAATTTCATGTTAACATTAGTAATCTCAATAATAGAGTAAAATTTTGAGCACACTTTGTGCAAAAGCCTTATTTTCAATACCTTATTATACTTACGACACATAATTTAAACCGCTACTAACTAGTAAAGTTATCTTTGAACTTCTGAGTTTTAACAGAAAACGACACCTTTTTAGGAATTTAACACAATCCTATATAAAAAATATTCCCCTGTTTCCCTCATATATTATAAGCCAATTTATTTACGTGATTAGAAAATTTGAAGAGTTTATGCAAGGTTATTACTCCATCTTAAAGCTTTTTTTGATATAAATTCATCGAATGGGTTAAGGTGGTTCCGCCGATATCATTTTCCATGCAAACTTTGAGGAACCACCCATGACAATTTCTTCAACAGCAAATAGGTATTTATCAGAATTATGGAATTCCTTATTTGCAGTGTTAAAACGTATTTTTTAGTATATCTAGATAAACACCACTTTATAATTAATTGTTACTTAAAATAAAATACTAACGAAAATATCTTCTATCATCGTCGGTTCCTCAATGTTTGTATGGAAAATGATGTCGGCGGAACCACCCTAACTATATTTGGAGGAAACAGAGAAATTAGAAACAAAGATTTGGTAAATTTTCATTGGATTGTGTCAAATTGTGTCAACATGTCTGTTTGATCTGTGTCTGGGTGTTATAAGCGTATTTAAGTATGTATATCAGTCATTTGGTTACCATAGTACAGGCTGTCAGCCTAGTTTGGTACCAGGTGACCGTGTGTGGAAGTTGTCCCATATTATTATTATTTATTATATTATAAATTCCTAAAAGGACTCGTAGCCTTCTTAATAGATTACAGTGTATAACATGAAACGATCCCCCGTTTTCACAATACATTTAAGTTGTCATGTAAAATATAAGTTTTATTTACATGCGTATACGGGGTAACTGATATTCAGTTTGCATTCTCTTGAATGGTCTTTTTAGTTATCATTTGGGCCAACTTTTACTATGGAGCCTGCTCTGAAATCACGAAAACTAATAGTAGATTGTTACACAAGGGGCTAAAGATATCCATTGTATACGAAGTCAGCGAGGGAGTAAATAGAAACCGAGTTATAATGGGTTTTAGCGCCGTGTGTTACACTCTACACTACGATTGTTAAAAAATAAAGTTCATAATTTAATCAAAACATTTTGGCTAATATTTGGCTACGTGCGACACCAAAAAAATATAATCTCATTGGTAACAGACAAAAAATTAAAAAGAATTTTTTTTTTATCTCCTAGAAGTTGAAAGTAATTTTATTCCCGCTCTTTTACGCAACAATGACGGACTTTTGAGCAAGAGGAGGGAAAAAGCATTTGTTCCATACATTTTGTAACATTAAAGGGTTTTTTTTCTTTTCCATGTAACCGCTTATGAATTTTCCCGATTTCGGAGTTGGCTTCATAATAAAAGTTGCACTAAATAATGACCCTTTAATCATATAATAATTGGATCTATGTATCTGAATGGAGAAATTATTTCTTTATTATCATTATTATTTAAGGGGATATGCTAACTGATTACCAGTAGCCCTTTAGTTATAGATAGTGTCATTTGGTAAAAATCGTAGAAAATACTATTCTTAGCGAAGAGTGCAGAAGACAACGAATGCTCACCTTAGTGCACTTTATAATCCACAGCCTAATGCGAAAAACGCAATAAATATTATTAATTCTTACTATCAATAATTTTTATTACACCCAGCCACTTATGTCAGCAGCGCCACTTTATAAAGGCTGGTGTTTATATAAGGTTACAAAGGTAATAAGGATACCTCCTCAGTGTCAGAATTTGTATATACATATATAATCATATATTGCTATATAGATCGGTCAAAAACAGTAATGGAACTTTTCCAAATATTGTTTTGAGATATTAAGGGTTAAAGCTTTTAGGAATTTTCATATGTTAGATTTTTGTTATAAAAGTCATTAAGTGAAATTTGTTTATTTGAATAATAAATGCATGAATTTTCTTCCGAACTCAGAGAATTTCGAAATTAACTAATACTGAAAGCGAAACGTCTAGAAAAATGTTTATTTTATTATCAGAATTAGAAGTTTCCTGTCAATTAGAACCGCTGGGGATTTAGAAAGATAATAAAATTTCCTATCATTCTGTATATTTAACTCAAAACGGGAGATTTTAGAGATGTTCTGGTAATGAATCTGACTGATGTTAATTAAATATTTTTGTCTGGCTGTATGTCCGAAGACGCAATTTCACGGGAACCCGTGAAGGTAATAAAAGTAATTTTTAAATTAACTTAAATAAATAATAAGGAATGATCAAAGAATAGATTGTTCTAAAGAAAGAGAAGATCAACAACAGGAATGTACGTATAGTGTAAAGGGTTATTATTCTCAGGTACTTATTTTAAGTTTAATTTCATCGTTTCGGTATAAATAATAAAACTGTATGACCATTATACCGGTACATTATACGAGTATGAACGTATCCAGACGATTTATACTTATTCTGCGACTGCGGCGAAAAATTTTACAGTTATAACATGAAGGCGCAAGCAGCTAGCTGCGAAAAAAAACTTACACTATAACGATGACGCTAGCTGCGAGCGCGACGAAAAAAGTTAGTCATAGCAATGAAGGCGCAAGCAGCTTCGTTGTTGTTGACGGAGAGCTAAGAGAAGGAGCGCCGTGCACGGCACGCGACGTTCACGAAACGGTCTAGTGGGAAAAGTCTCATATATTTCTATGCAAATAATACTTCTTTGCCGCTCACGAACCTATGAAGTTCCTATAACGTACCAATAAAGTTGGCAAACTTTTAATATTAAAATATAGGAGCTATTTTAAAAGCCTCTGTTGCTGATTTAGTTTAAATTATATCCTAAAGTCAATGACGCTTTCAAACAGACGTAGACGAGTGGCGCTCTATCGTTATAATAAAAAAAAAGGGTTTTAAGCTAGTTTATATATTTTCGTTTTGCTGAAATATGGGAAAGCAGTTGAAAATTATTTTTCTATTTTTAAGATTATTTTTAATTATATTTAAACTTGAAATAACCTTATGAGATTTTTTTTCCGGAGTCACAAATACACTTATTAAACACACACATGCCATCATGCATTGATGACGTCTTTTTGGAACATAATAAAATCACTCAGATACGTTCACTTAATATATATTCTCAAGCGCGATGAATTCAAAGTGTGCAAACATATTTGAGAAGGTCCAACTTTTAAAGTGCGTCACTCGTCTTCATTTGAACTGTCATTGCCTAGAGTCCGTCCAATATAATATCTTGGCATCTAACGCGACGTTAGTTTCCATGTAATCGTCGTGACGGTTCTAAGCGATTGCTCTTAGTTTCATAATTAAATATTAAGTTCCAATTTTGGCTAAACGCCAAATTGTATGGGATGGACTCTATACATATAAGAGCTCACGAACGCTAAAGTGTAAAGGAGTCATTCGGACACCAACAACATATTATAGCGTCTGTAACTGCCATTTTGGTGCAACTCAACGAAGTTGGCAGTAACCACTTGCAGTGAACTAAAGACATAAATACCAGTTGCGTCTTAATACACTCATCCACTAGCGGCATCATTGAGTCGAACTCTCGACTAGCAATTTTTAAAATTTCGCGATTCAAACCCATATTTAAAACATAATAATTACAGTACATTGTTGTAGCACGTTTAAGCCTGTTTTGCCGTAAAACGTGAATCTCGACTATTATTCGAGCGCTCGACTTGAGGCATGGTTTTCACTTGCGACCCGATGGTTAAGATAGCCAACTCGCACACGCGGCTTAAAAATCGCTGCATGAAGTCAACGCCCGAATAATACCCACCCGTACAACTAAACACACATAATATACAGTAACTTAAACTCTTATATTTTATTGCGCACTCTTTGGCACACACGCGTCAGATCTTAAATAAATCTTCATATATTTTTTAAGACAAATGAGATCAACAATCCGTAAAACAATGGCTAGATAACTCTTGACTTTTTAGATGTAGCATGCGTTTGTCAGTACTTGCGAATTAAACCTTAATTCTCTTTACAGAGTTTAAATAAAGAATTGTTTTAAATTTCATAAAATAAAATCTGTAAGACGAAAAATAAAAATAATAATAACAATTATTATTAAAATAAATTACGAATAACAGTGAAAATCCCTATTAATTACGAGTTACAAAATAGGTTTACATTATTTATTTTACGTATAATGAAAAACGAAATAAATCGGTGGTAAAATAGGCAAGCGCGCAAAATGCACCACAAACTTTGTAATGTATTTCATTAATTTATATTGTTTTGGCACCAATATTATTGGTTGAAAGCATTTGAAAACAACTGGGTTAAGGTTTCATACAGCTTTAACAAACAATATTATTCAAAAACTCAGATATGCATTTCACAGACATTTGAAGAAGACAAAGTGTTTTTTTTTAATTCCCACTTGTCTGTCATTAAAGTGCTCATTACATTACAAGTCGCGACTTACGGACGCGTCCGCAGCAGTGTAATAGGTAGCTTCGGACGTTGTTTCAGCCGAGCTGAAAATCCTACTATCCAGATCGCTTTCGGACGTCTAAAGGCTCAAGGTCATTCAAGGTTGCGTCCGCGGACGTTTCCTTATAATGTAATTTCATTCTCCAGATTACCTAATCGCGTCCGTCGGAAGCGTCCGCAAGTCGCGACTTATAATATAATCAGCACTTAAACGTCGTTTCACGTCTGACGGAAGATACGTCGCATCTTATTGGTGTCGTAACGTCAGAACAGACAAATGTATAATAAAACATTCAACCTTGCACACTCAACCGATGATGCGTTAGTACAACCGTTGGTACGCTCGACGCATCTACCGTCAGATGTGTCCCGACCCTTACCGTGCATCCACACCGTAGTTAATTTTCGTGAAGCAACACTGTGCAACACGGTAACATTAGGTAACTATCTATTTGTGGCTACTTGTTACTAGTTTTTTATTGTTACTCCTCGCGTCCGGCGTCCATATTATGTTACCTACTACACAGACACTGCACTGCGCATGTGTGCGTGATGTGATTTCCCAACGAAGCTGTGCTCGTCGAGAGCTCAATCTCGCTCGCAGGGTGCGAGGAAGGCCCGATTGGTGGGCGGATGACAGTGTCCATTCTATACGTAGTATTATTAACTGTTCTGTGCTAGCACGGCAACATACGAGTATTATACTAACAATGAACAACTTTTTGCTGACGGATGTTTCTGAGTAACACTTGGAAACGTTGATCTACAAAAAGTAACTGCGGTGTCGATGCACGGTTAGGGTTACAAGTAAAATGAATGAAACGTGGGGGGGTACAAGAGGGAATGGCCCCCAAATTTTCTAAAAGATAAATATGTCAATATCTCAAAAAAAATTTAAAGGAGACATAATATCTTAATTTCTTGTAATAATCTCTATGACAAAATTATGTGTTTCAATTAATCTAGTTTGGGACCAGATGACCGTGTGTGGAAGTTGTCCCATAACATTTAAAAAAAAAATTAATAGCAATGACTGTAATAAGTGCTTATGTTTAGGAAAATGGAAAGCCTCTTAAAGAGTATCAAAATACCACTTAGGTAAATCGGATTAGAGTCCCTGTAAGTAAGTATATTAATAGATTCGACAGTATATTGTCATGGTCTCGCCAACTTCTAACTAACTTTGCTAATACTCACTGGTACCTTTTCAATTCGGGGAACACTTCCATTAGAACAAGCTCGAAAAGATCCTGAAAAATAGAAAAATATACTATTGTATTCACACATACAGAGATATGTAGTAAACAACTAATATCTCAGGGTGACAGGCACAGTGCAGTGCCACGTAGAATTTTGAATTGTAAAACACTGGGTGGCACTGTGTCTGATATGGGCAATCATGATGCCATCAGGCATCTGATTTGCTCGTCTTCACTCACTATCGTGAAAAAAAAAAAATTAAAACAAAATACTTTAAGAGTGCATCTATCCCGTCAAACTAAACATCATAAAAATGGATCACCTCTGATTCACTTCCTATGAACCCATATTTCTTGATGAACATTTTTGTACAAAATCTAAAGATTAGTTGAAAAACTTAAAAGTCAAACCGAACAATTTCAAGGAAAAAAAATGTCTACTTTCAATACAAACTGACTGGCTGAACAGATTAATTGTTCATCAAGAAATATTTATTATAGACTGATTAATTACAAGTGACTAATAAATCTCACAGATTTAGGTCTAACAGGTGTGTTACACCAGGTCTACTAAGACATTTACTCTGTAATAGCTCTCTAATGCACATAAAATATCCAATAGAACTTCGTAGACTTATCCTTGGAATTACAGATTAGTTGCTAGTGATTGGGACAGTTGTCGCTTTCCTTCATCGATCACTTCGCAAACGACGACGGTTTTAGCGTGGTCCGTCCGTGGTGCACGCGGATTTAGTATCTCTCCAACAGTTAATAAAGGTGATAATGGTATGTTTGATTACTGGTAGGAATAGAGTTAATTATTCGAAGATATATTTATATTAGGAAGCAATAAAGTACTTTAGAGCGAAGAACTTCGCCACTGACTTAGTAATGATGTCATACCGGTGTGAATGGATAAGAATAAGTTATGAATTATTATACCAGGTTATCAGAAATTATGAAGAGATTTTATTTGTATATATCTATTTTATGAACGTATATGTTTAAATAGAGAACAAAGGCACAGAACAGATAATAAAAATACGGTCACGGGTAGAGGTAATGGGTAACCCAGCCCCAGAGTAAATATTTCGAAGTCATTGCACTTTTCGACATAAAGCATAATATTTATTTATTGATATCATATATAAAAAAGCAATACCAATGATGATGCGTTTTAAATTAATGACGATATCGGGTATGTTTTCTATATAAGGATTTTTAATTATTCATCTAAGAGAGTACCACACCACTCTTGTAAATATTTTTCAGTGATTTTGTTTCTATGCGAAAGGCAAAGTAGATTCCAAAGTAATATACTGTGTATTATAATACTAAACAATTTAAATTGAGATAGTTTTTCATGGGATAGTTCTATTGGAATACCATCAATTTTGAATTCTATACGTCTGGCTTTATATCCGGAGTCCCTGTGTTTAAATCTCATTTGGGGGTACTGGTTCTTAGATTATAAATTTCTTTTCTTTCCTTTAGTGATAGAATGCGGCATTATCTCCCGAAGTAAATAAATATAGAACGGTCGCGCGATATTAGTAAGAATGTAAGATAGAGCGTAAAAACACACAGATGCGTGGGCGCACAGCTCAGTTGCGGTTTACACTCTTTTATAAGCGTTCGATTCCGTTAACATTTAACATGGTGTTAATTAAATTATATTAATTTAATATTATTGAAGAAGTGTACCAGTAAATCTAGATACATATTATGTTATGTTGTACTGATATTTTAATTGGCTTTTAAGGTTCAAAGTTAAATAATTTTAAGTTCGCGAGTCGCGAGGTCTCAAATCGGAGCAAAAAAAGGGTATTTATAAATTCTTTAAGGGTCGGCAACGCACCGACAACACTCCTGGTGTTGCAGGTGTCAATAGGCGACGGTAACTGCTCTCCATCAGGCAGGCCGTCCGCTTGTTTGCCGCTCATCGCATAAAAAAAAAAAAAAAAAAAACAAATTTTTGTTATGAAAAATTATTAATCATAAACAAAAAAAGCGTTTATACAAAGATTGTATATAATGAGTGATTTAAATAGTTTTAAGCCGACAAATAATAATGAGTATTAGATATTTCAGTCTCACTCAAAGTAAGATTGTGAAAAGATATAATAGAAATTAGTGATATAAAACATAGCAGTTGTGATTTATAACTAGTGTGATAATACGAAGACCCATAAAATACTTTTTTATTAAAAAGTATATCGACAGTTTAAAATGCCTATCCTATTCAGTGCAGTAGCTCACAATCAAAATATTATAGCAGAGTTTGCATCCTGCGATGGAAACTTCACCGAAATTGTTCAAGAAGTGATATCGAAAATTCCTTGTAACGATGGTAAAATGACCTACTACCACGGACCATACTTGATTCATTATATTATGGAAAACAGGCGTTTATATTTCTGCATAACTAATAAGGTAAGGTGACTTCAATTTGCTTAAAGCCGATCAATGTTTGTGTCTAGTTGGATTTATCCATTAGGAATTTCCTCACAGCTTGGAGTCTGGATCTATCCCGGGTGATGGCAATAGGCTCTCCCCCTATAACATAGGACTTAAAACAGATCTGGTGAAGTGTGGTTTACTATGGGAATGGGTACACCTCTAAATAAGCCTTCTGGATAATAACCTGATGTTATGTTAATGTTAATTTTTGAGCCAGCACTACGCTTAAGCGTGGTACGCCTAAAGAAAGGGGACCTCATAGCAGTTTGATACAATCCTATGGAAAATTTACCAAATCGATATTTTGAACAATCCTTTTTCCTCTGAATATAGTAAACCTATTTGATATATTTATATCCTGACATTTTCATGATGAATTTTGTTAATAAACTCTTATTTTTTTGTAATGCACGTGTAATCACGCGAGTAAAACTGGGAGTTTTAGAAGTTCACTATGAAAAACCCAAGAGTATAAATATAAGGGAATCTAAAATGACAGCGACATAGTTTTTAATTCATCTTCAAAATATGAGAATATAAATTTACAGAATGGGTTAATACTTATAATATTCGGAGGAAACAGGTGAATACATCGATTTGGTAATTTTTTCATAGGATTGTATCAAACTCGTAGCTATAAGGATACGATCTTAAAGATTAAACTACCACTCATCCTATTTTGATAAGGTTTCTTTCGATTTATTATTTGGCGTATGTGTAAATACCTAATTATAGGGATTTACATACTACGAGTATGTATGATAGAGTGCCTACAGTTTGGTCGGGTTTTATATTAATTCGACATTTTCCTTCTAGCTTTGTCAAAGATCGCGTGCATTCCTTTTCCTAAATGAAATACATAGAAGATTTTTGACGCAAGGCAAAGATACAAGCAACTTTACTGAAGTGTTGGCATCTCAAATGTATACTTACAGTGAAGATTACAGTACTATTACCATTAGAAAAGGAGAATTGGACGAATTGAATAAAATCGGAGTTGAGAGTAGTGGTGGGTATACATATATAACGACTATATCCTGCAAGTCAAGCTTTGTTCTCATTTTTTTTTTATGATAGCGAAGTGACAAGACGTGCAAATCAGGTGCCTGATGGTAAGCATCATGATTGCCCATATCAGACACAGTGCCACCCAGTGTTTTAAAGTTCAAAATTCTGCGCGGCACTGCACTGCGCCTGTCACCCTGAGATGTGAGTTATTGAATCTCGTCATGCCCAGTAATTTCGCTGGTAACATTGCCCTTCAGACCGGAACACAGTAATGTTTGCATATTACTGCTTGGCGGATGAATAACTGGCAAAGGTGTGGTACTTTCCCAGGCGGCCCCCTGCAAAAGAGGCCTACCACTACAAAGGTAAGATTAAGGTAGAAAGAGATTATTTCTCTCGACATGATCCGTATTTCAGGATCAGATTTACTTTCCCCACATTACCTTATTTTGAATGCCACAATCCCACCAATATTTTGAGTGTGTATGTTATCTCTTCACGCCAAAACTATTGAACCAATTCAGATGAAATTTGGTATGACGATCGCTTAACATAACATACAGTCACGCCTTTTTCCCGCAGAGGTAGGCAGTAGGCAGAGGTACCTATGCTCAGAACCCAGGACTCAGTTAGTAGTAGGTACACCCACATTTCCCCAGTCTGTTATTGGTCCCATATGATAGGGGGCGATCTCAGACCCTGGGAAACCACAGCGCATAGATATTTTACTCATTAACGGACATAAGGGAGGTACATACATGTGATTGGCTCATATAATAATGTTAACCAGTCACAGAAGCCTTTTTTTAGACGGGCTTTCGTGATTGGCTGAAATAATTCAATCACAAAGGCTGTCAGTAAAAATTGCACTGCGACTTTTCACTCAACAAGTATCTCTGTCAGATGCCAAGTGGTTGAGTGGTTTTTGCTACAAATGCACAAATCAAAGTATTACAATCCAATCTACATTATTTTTGTAGCTTCCTGTCACTGCTTTCTAAATATAACAAGTACATTGCCCCCTTGAATTTATAAAACACATAAAATAATAACCTTGCTTTATTTACAGAAACCATCCTCGGCGAGAAAGTGTTATTTGTAAATAATCCGGAAAACATTACGTATGCGGTGAGTTTAAACACACTTTGGAACCTTTTCGCTTTATAAATCTATCACACTTCCTTCATTTATTAAATAAAACATTTTGCCCACTATACCGGTGCGTTATAGGGTCGTGAGTGGAAAAAATATTCTTTGTATGAGTCCTGGCCCACTAGACTGTTACGTGACTTTTACGTGCACGGCGCGTTAGCTCTCTATCAAAAATTTCTAGGAGGATGGTGTTAAAACGTTATAGTGAGCAAGGTACATACATAAATACAGTCATGCCATGTTCCCGTTGGGGTAGGCAGAGACTATTTCTTTCCACTTGCAACGATCCTGACATACGACTTTCACTCTTCCACTTTCATCATATTCTTCATACATCCTCGTCGGTTGTTAGGCTTTTTGGCCGTTCCTTAAGATAACTTCAACTTGTTCATGAAAAGTACGCCTAGGTCGACCCCTACCGACTTCACCATTCACACTCGCCTTATAAATATAATTAATATCTCCTTTGTCAATCTCCTTTTGTCCACCCTTTTCACACGTTCGAATCACCTAAGCATTCTTTTCTATATCTTTGTCACCACATCTTCTAACACGTTACAGCCCAAAGTCACTCCAGTCATACTTCTCAAACTTTTCATTTCCACAGCATTAATCTTACTTTCATGCTTCATTCACCAAACCCAAAATTCACTGTACCATACTGTGTGGGGCTTAGTACTCCTATATGGTCAGCCAGTCGTACCATTTGAGACACTCTGTCTGACTGTTCATAAAGGTATACAACGCCCCATATACTCAATTAACCGCCAAAACTCTTCGTTCAATGTCATTCATACTTTCTAAGGTACACCGCCGAATTCGTTCATATAATGTACCGGTACAATGGGCAAGCAGCTTTAGTATTACTAGTATTTTGATTGCGACATGGTTGTTATCGATATATTTATTAATATTTAGATCATGTTTTCAATAATATTTATTTTTGCAGACTGTATCATACGTGGGCAAGACTCCAGAGCCGATTTCGATTTCAGTGGAGAGCTCCGTTTCAAGGCTTTATGTCGTCGTAATAGGAGTGATTATATTTATTATATGTGCATTTTATTTGTTAGGTCCCATGTCTTTTGTAGTAGTTGGTGTTCTCGGGTGCTCTATTAGTTCAGTGCGTAAGTTCGGACAGCAAGCGAAATCAGAATGATTTTAAAACGTTTATTGAAGACTTAGATGTTATTTTTCTTTGCACATTTATTGATTAAAGCACATTATTTATAATTTGCTTTTTTTATTGGGTGTCTACTGGAGTAATTCCTGCAAATTCGTTATTATTATAATTTCTATGTCGGATAAAGTTTCAGCTTTCCAAGTTTAAAAGGCTGGGCGTTGATGAGTGAATGTGAAATACTACGTATAGACGATCGAACATGGTTCGACCGTACCACCATACCGTTCGGTACGGTGTTTAAGCCACACGATCGAACCGCTTTGATGTGTAAGCGACCTTACCACCCAAGAATCTTATTATTATACTCTACAACACTCGAGATTGCATAGCGAACAACGCGTTGAAGCAAGCAAATATGACCTTGATTGACATTACGTATGTTTTTCATCTCTTTCTTTATGGAGGTCGCCCTAAAGAAAGAAAGGGATGAAAAATATACGTAACGTCAATCAAGGACACATTTCCTTGCTTCAAAGTGTTGTTGACAATGTCATCTCCAGTGTTGTATATAAGCTTCCAGGTAACATTAACAAGTAATAAAAATAATAATTTTCGCCGGACAATGCGCCAGACGATCGAACATGGATGGTTGCGAACCAAATGCGTGGTACCACATCAGTTAGCATCTTTTTTTTTTATTATGAAAGTGAGTGATAGGACGAGCAAATCAGGTGTCTGATGGTAAGCATCATGATTGCCCATATTAGACACAGTGCCACCCAGTGTTTTAAAATTCAAAATTCTACGCGGCACTGCTCTGCACCTGTCACCCTGAGATATTAGTTGTTCAATCTCGTCATGCCCAATAATTTCGCTGGTAACATTGCCCTTCAGACCGGAACACAGTAATGTTAGCACATTACTGCTTGGCGGATGAATAACAGGCAAAGGTGTGGTACTTTCCCAGCAAAAGAGGCCTACCACTACAAATAATGTTTTTTTAAAGGTTCGTTGTACTCATCAATGGGAGCAACATATTGCTCATTCCCACTAGTTCTATACAGTAGTTATGTACACAGAACGAACGAGACTTTGTAACACTGCAGTCTGTAAAGAAATAGCTCACTCCATACTTTATACCAGTAACGTTATATATTAACTCACATAGAACAGCTGCTTGTTATGCGTAGTGTGCTGTAATGTGAGGAACAGCTTGGTGGCTCCGCGCGCGGCCGCGGTGGCCCCCGCCAGCGAGGACAGCGCCTCAACCACGCACTCGGTGAGCTGCTGCAGCGCTAACGTGCGCGTGTGCTCTGTACAATAACAGATAGAATAGAATAGTAATTGAATAGAAATGTTTTTATTCAGGTAAATAAGTAAAGGCAGTTACAGTTTTTGAGCTTATAGCTAGATAAAAAACTTAGTATTACATATTATCAAATGCCAAAAACTACAAATTAGGTACGAGTATAACCTGAATACGGTACATGCTCAGCATGAGTCACAGTAGAACTGTGACGCTGGTTTTCGGCACGTACCTTGGGTGATGACCTTGGATTACAGCAGAAACTACTAGACTATCTTCTAAAATAATAATAACTTATGAGATAAGGACTTAATAATATTTAAAAAAATAATTCGTAGTTGGATACTAAGACAAAGTTACATAATAAGTGGTAAGTACCCATTATTTTAAAAAATACAATACCTGCAAGACATAAATACCTACTTGGAAAATAAATTATCTTTATAAACATGCAAAAACATAGCAAAAATAAAGAAAACAAATAAGAATATTGTAATATAAAAGGATTCGATCATGTATACGTCTAGATGTCGTGTCAAACAGAAAAAAATTGGGATACACAGTCGGATGCAACTACTTTTCGCCTTTGTCTGACCCACGCCGTCACTGGAAACACATAGCTACACGCTATTTTGCAATTACAAAACGTTTCAACGGTTAAACGACTTCACTATCCATGGGGAGGCGCGCTCGGACCAATGAAGCCGTTTTATTTCGACTAATTGCTCCAGAGTGATCATCAGTCTGGTGACCATCACGTGTGATTTGGCTATAAGTGGATTTGAACGTAAAATGTAAAGTCGATTGCAGCGTGTCGTTTATTTTTATATTTTCTATTGTATTCGCCATATTGTATTTTGACTTTTTATTGCCAAATATGCATGTAGCTGCCACGCACACACGCGTAGTGGGGCCGAGCCGTTTTTTTCGTACAGTACTTATGACCTGTTTGTACCAATTTTGTGCTGCAGAAGTCTACTGTTAAACACAGTTCTGTCACTAAAGCTGAATTTAGATTTATATACTTTTTTTTGGCAAAGCATATCGCATACGCTAATTTTTTTCACACATTTTATAATTAAGCTGTCAATCACACTTCAAACCAACTTGCTCATGTCTTAAAAAATACTGACGAAGGTTATTAATGATTTGATGTAAACAGCATGAAATCGAAATTCTTTAGACTTCATTAACACAAGGTTGCATTGTGTACCAACGGTTTTTAAACATATTAAAATAGTTATGAGAAACCTTGACGAAATACAAAGTGTAGCCAAAAAGGTGTTGTAATACTTAAAGAAGTGTATATGGATACACTTCAAAAAGCGTTAAACTGAACAACTTGCAAAAGAAAGAAAAAAAGCGCGTAAATAAATTTCGACTTCCCATACAAATTTTCCGATCAGCCGAACCAAATTTTCGTCTCGAACTCGTAACATTTTTTTTATTTTTTTTGAGAAATAAAGAAAGAAGAAAGAAAGTACATTTATTAGGACAACACTGCACAAAAGACACAAACTAAAAACACTCATAAATAAATAAAAAAGACAAACAAACATAATATAACACTACTAACAAGAAAAGGAATAAATAAATCATACCTAAATGTGTGTAACACATCGCTAAAACCCATAATAACTCTGTTTCTATTTACTCCCTCGCTAGTAAAACTACCTCGTATACAATGGGTCTGTTTAGCCCCTTGTGTTACGATCTACTATATATATATAACATAACATAAACATACATTCACGCCTTTTTTCCCGAAGGGGTAGGCAGAGGTGTACCCAGGACACAGTCCCATAGTAGATACATCCACATAACTATATATATATAGTCTACTATATATAGTACATACAAACTATGTACATACATACTACTATAGTCTATTCTGTAGGGTTTTTATTTGGAGGGTAAATAAACTTTAAATAATATTTACCATAATATCCATTTGTAACTAACACCTGGTATATTATCAGAAGAATTTGGTACATTACCTTTATCTTGAAAATTCCTATTAGAAGTGGTTTCAGAGAGAACACCTCCTGGCCACCAAGACTTCAGCACCACACTGATGTAATAATGCAGCATTTGTTCAGAAAACAACCACGATATCGTATCTTTTATTTGCCTGGAAAAGTGAACATTATTTATTTATTTATTTATTTATTTATACTTCGACAGAACGGTATATTATAAATTGTAATTTTCGCTGAGATATCATAATTCTTAAGTAGCGATCTTTGTGCAACACTTCAGGGGAGAATACACCTTGACATACAGACTGCGAACGGGAATAGGTTTGTTGTTAAGATTAACGGCGATGTTCCTGATTGTAAGTTAAATTTAATTATGTCATTGTAAATTTGGCAAGAATTGCTTTTGTTTTCATTGAGGTGCTATGAAGCATTTTGCTTTCGATATTTTTAATTTGATTTGGTATTTAAAATATAAGTTTCTTTATAATTTGTGGTAAGTTAATAGTTGAATTATTTTATTTATAAAATACATAAGAATATGCAGTAATTTGTATTAATAAATTTTTCCATTGACATATCAAATTTTCATCCTACTAAAAATATAAATGCTAAAGTTTGTGAGAACGGATGTATGTTTGCTACTCTTTCACGCCAAAACTACTGAACAGATTGGGTTAAAATTCGGCATGTAGATAGTTTAGACCCTGGAATAACACATATGATAAGTTGTATCCCGATATTCCCACGGGAACGATATCTACGCAGGTTAAACCGTGGGGCACAGAGAGTAGATACATAAATCCAAATTTCAGTACATGAAAACAACTGTAGCCTGTTCGCCGAGTCCAGTTAGTACCGTGATAATTTTCTCGCGCTTCATTTGTCAGGGTTTGTTGATATTTGTTCAATATGAAGGGGGTGTCCATTTATCACGTGAGGCGTTCAGGAGGGGTGAGGGAGTCGAGCCGAATCTCGTCTAATCTTACTTTAGGGGTCTCGACGAATATCACGTATTTTTTTCCCCAAGAAACATAGTAAAATTACGAGGAATTTGAATTACAATTTAGTAATAAAACATGTTCCATTAAAAAAATATGGCCAAATCATACGCAATGATATTTTTATCGCGTTTTCGCGAACGCCGCAAAGGTGCATAGTAGCTTTTTTTAGAATAAATCTAACGCATTTTGCACTAGAAACGCCTCTTTTTGAAAACTCTCAAGAGATTAGATAGAATAGATTAGATAACACTTTATTGATACCACAATAAAGAAAATAACAAAATAAACGGCGGTCTGGCACAAACCAGATTGAGGGATGGGGGAGGGGGTTGAGCCAAACCTCTCGACATTTCACTAAATCGCCAAAAACGCCTCACATAACTGGCCATTTAAATTTTGATCATTTGGTCACGCCCACATAGCAAAAACTCGTTATTTTGCCCTTGTCTTTTGTATGCTATTGTTTAAAAGAAAGAACGCAATATTAGCTCGACTCGGCGCACAGACAATAGCTTGAAAACAGAATAAAAAGCTCACCTATTAATGGTCCTTCCATAAGTGATTTGTACAAAAGTGACCAATGTTTTCCTCAGCCATCGGAAAACGCCGCGCATGTCGAACACTTCACTCAGTAACGCGTATAAAGGTTCAGCTATACTATCTCTTTCCTCCGCTATGGCACCTGCACCTATTTGCAAACACAAAATACAACATTACAAAAAGGTGTAGTAACACTTATAAGGGTGCATTTATTCGTCAAACTGAACCACTTTCAAAAGAGAGGATTGGGAAATTCGCAAAAAAAATATCGGCTTCTCATTTTGTGCGTATTATTTGTGCCAGAGGAACTTGAAGTCCCGGTTACGAGGCGCGGTCGCGGTAAGCAGCACAAGCTTTTTCACCCGAACACAGGGCGCACACTAGCGCGAGCTATGTCTCCGCTAGTTCGACCTCTGCTCCATCTCAATGCACTCCGAGACTAATGCCGGACATGACGTAACATTTGACAAATGGTCTACCATTCTACCCATAGTGTTAAGCTATTGTGAAACCTTGAGAGATCAGTGGACCGGCTTGAATCCGGACCTAGATAATGACATGGAATAATGTAAATAATAATTGTGTTTTTAATTTAATTTGTAAAATTTTTTTTTTTTTATTATTAATTTAAATTATGTTATTTTCATTATTGTTTCTAATTTTTTTTGCATCTTTTCGCTAATATATTTTATTTCTTATGTGACAATTGTAATTGATTTCGTGTCGTTTTTATCACAATAGACAATTTCATTCATTTCATTTCATTTTACAGATCTTTTTTTTATGACAGTGAATAACAAGACGAGCAAATCAGGTGCCTGATGGTAAGCATCATGATTGCCCATATCAGACACAGTGCCACCCAGTGTTTTAAAATTCTAAATTCTGTGCGGCACTGTACTACGCCTGTCACCCTGAGATATGAGTTGTTGAATCTCATCATGCCCAGTAATTTCGCTGGTAACATTTCTCTTGAGACCGGAACAGAAAGAAACGTCATAGGGCCGTGCGCGGCAAAAAGAAGTTCATTTGTATAGCAATATGTATGAGACCGGTGTCCGGTGTTACCCACTTCCCGGCCCCACTTTCATCAATCGGGTTGAATGACAAACCAGTCATACGGTTTTTCATCATAAAACCTCACCTCTTACAGAGTTCGTCATAGACTTGTGCGTAGAATCACCGTTTCCGTCCAAATACTGCGACATTTCATCCTCATCGGCCGACAGTTGTGGAAACGACTCCTTTTCATGTGACGATCGCGTCGTTGCATCACTACTCGTACTAAAATAATTTAAAAATACCAATTAAAATAATCCTTTGAATATATAGGACTATAAGAGTGTAATCGCAAGGATTACCCCTCTATCTCCTTATCCTATTCTCTGATATACGGGGAGATAGGCCTCGACAGCGTCTATCCAGAGTCTGCAACCTATCCAGAGATGGAAAACCCGAACGGACCCAGAATGGGAACTCCGTCAGGCTCGAGTAGGGTACAAGCAGGCCTAGAACACTACGCAATAAAGGTATGAAATTAGTAAACAAGTAGCTAGGGCGTCCGTCTTGACGGTACAATTTCTATGGGCCAGACAGAGAGAACAGATAGAGAAATACGTGATAGAAACATAGGCAGCTTGTAAGTTAATATAACGATAATTAGTTAGGCGCTGTGCGACCTGAATTGCATTTTATTGCGTCGGAGCTAGAGTCGCTTTTTATTTAAATGATTTTGAGGAGCGTCCCTTCTGTTTCTTTTAGTAGTTTAGTATTCTGTGGTACAACCTGAAATAAGTGGCAGGTTGGTTGCAGTAGCACGTATCGAAATGACGTTCCTGCGGATTCGACCAGTGAGGTCGAAAGCGTAGAGTAGGCTCTGGGCAAATATTTGTTTCCTTAAGGTGATTCGTCTTCCATACAAAATGAAAATAAACAAATACGAAGAAATAGAGCATAATTTTCCACTAATTTTTTGTGGCTGGCTCTTTATCTGGTTTTTTTTTTTGCGACATAATATTTAGTTAATGAAAACCTTACATTTTCTTCGTAATTATGAAAATTGTAAAAAAAGTAGTTTTATAACCTCAACCTGTAAACGTCTTTTTTTTAATATAAAAAAACCATACGGCTTTCTTTAACAAAATATGTTTTTGCAAAAATAAAGACCAGATCGAGAGCCAACCACAAACAGTTCAGGGGTAAATGGTTTCTATTTCTTCGTATTTGTGTATTGTCATTGTGTATGGAAGACGAATCACCCTAAGTCGTCTCAGACGACACATTGTCTGTGGAGATTGTTTTTATACAAACTTCATGTTTAAATATTCTGCCAAAGACGCCAAGGCCAATAATCCTCTTAATTTTTAATTAAACTACATAAAATTAAAAGTTACCTCTTAAATAACGTAGAAAAAGAGAATTTGTTTTTCTTGGGCAAATCTCCTTGTTTCAGATACTCAGAGGTGGGGTTTAGGAACGTGTACAATGCCTCGCTTTGGTTTAGACGTTCATCTTCTAAAACAAACTGAAAAATACATTAAAGTTCTTAATGTAACACTCGATTTGATATCACAAAGCTGCGTTTCCACTTGAGGCAGCATCGCGTGGAGCGGCTGCCTTGGCCCAGGGCTACGCGAGTGGATATGTGGCCTAGTGATAATAATATGTATAAGTAAGGATATTATTAGAGCTTCACAATATTAAAGTTATGACAACAAAAAGAAAATTGTACCACAGTATTTTTACATTATGCTTTATTGTTAACTTTATGCCTTTTAAATAATGCTTAATAATAATTATGGCATTATAAATCACAAATGTCAGTACAATGTTAAAAAGTTGCGTTTGTAACAGATAAACAAAACGCTTGCGAAAAAACTGTTTTTTTGTGTGTAATTTTTTTTCCGTTTTCATGCTGAAACTACTGAACCGACGTAGCTGAAATTTGGTATATAGATAGCTTAGACCCTGGAATGACAGAGAGGGTACTCTTTAATTCGTTTCTATTAAATTTCAACCGCGGGGCACAACTTGATATATTAAAAAAACTTTATTACAAGTGATATAAGTAATAAGTATATGTATCAATAATTTTGTAACCGTTTTAAAAAAAATTGCAAATGTTATCAATGATAGAATTGTATAAAAATAACTATAACAATAGTTATTTTTATACAGCTTTGCCATGGTATTGGAAAAGGATCAAAGTATCAAAACTACGTATACTACTTTCCCGTATACGTAGTTTTGATACATTCAAAATTTTTGACGCAATTAGTGGTATGAATATTAATAATAATAATAATAATAATAGGACACCCCTCAGGACAGCCTCTTATTATTATAGATGTAAGAAATTATGTAACAAACCTCCAAATACTTTTGTATAAGCGTCTTGGCTTTGTCTAATGAGTTTCGATCGTTCTTCCCAAAAAGAAATTTGAACGAATTCGAGGGTAGTTCTAAGTTTTTGAGGTCTGAACATAGAGGCCGCAGCTTTCGATGTAAATCCTGAAAAAATACAAACTAGTAGCGACCTGTGGTTTCACATATGTACACGTTTCACATGTAAAATACCCACGTATTTGGGCTACCTACATAACTAAGTAGTTTTAACATTTAGAGGGAGCAAACACCATCAACAGTTTTTGGATAACTTTTGGGATAGTAGATAGAGGCATTATAAGAAATGAGATGTGGGATAGGAGTTGGGATGGTGGGAAGTGGACTATTCGGAAGTGAGAAGAGGAAAGTGGTATAGTAGGAAGTAGTACAGTAGAAAGTGAGATAGAGGAAAGTGGTACAGTGGGAAGTGACATAGTGGAAAGTGAAATAGAGGAAAGTGGTATAGTGTGAAGTTAAGCGGTATATACGCATGGACTTTCCCCCGTTTAGTGGGAAATGGGAATAAAAAACATCCTATATCTTTAGCCTTTCTACGTAGATATTGATCTACCTGAAACTCGTTGAGATTCCTTAATAGTACCCATCCAGTAGTAATTTGTTCCGGTTTATCATCCTCCGCAATACTTTCTTGTTCGGCCATATGCACCACTATCACGAATTGAGCTGGTTTCGATTCATCTATTATCTGAAGAAAAAAAAAATCATATTTAAATTCATCATAGATAAGGAAAACAATACAAGCGTCCACCTTCTAGAACGTAACGGAATAGGAACGTAACGTGAAGAATTTGATAGCAGGTTCGAGCTGATACCGCCACGCGTTCCTGAGAAAAAGAAATTAATCCCTACAAGTTTCTTGTGCGTTCTTCTTGTAGAGGTATCATTCCATACGCACGGTAGATTAATTACTCATTCTCTTCGTTGACTCAAGTCACTACATTCAAAGGCTGATTTGACTTTGATAGACGGACAACGAAGTCTTCCTATAATTATTCCTTTACTAAAAAGAAGGTAAAATTACCTCGGCACTATGCACAGTAGCTCGCCAACTGCCAAGATGTTCCGCCCATGTATCGGTGCGGGACAGGTGAGCTTCTAAACGCATTTGTTCCGTGGAAAGTTTCTCCACTTCGTTCGCTAACATTGCTAGTGCTGGTGACTCTGGCTTTAGAGATGCTCGAAGCGCTGCTAATGCCTGAAATACAAGACATATATTTTTTTTATGAAAGTGAGTAACAAGACGAGCAAATCAGGTGCCTGATGGTAAGCATCACGATTGCCCATATCAGATACAGTGCCACCCAGTGTTTTAAAATTCAAAAATCTGCGCGGCACTGCACTGCGCCTGTCACCCTGAGATATTAGTTGTTGAAACTCGTCATGTCCAGTAATTTCGCTGGTAACATTGCCCTTCAGACCGGAACACAGTAATGTTTGCACATTTGCTTGGCGGATGAATAACTGGCAAAGGTGTGGTACTTCCCCAGGCGGCCCCCTGCTAAAGAGGCCTACCACTACAAGCCTGCAGATATCTTTATACTGGTACAATAGAGATGTCTAGGCATAATAACTATGTAAAGTATTAACAGGAAAGAGGACCTCTTACCAGTTTGACATAATCCTATGGAAAATTTACCAAATTGATTGTTTTGCATTTCTAAGGAAACAGGGATCCCCCAGGGATGGATGGTTGTTACTCTTTAACGCCAAAGCTACCGAACCGATTGGGCTGGAATTCGGTATGTAGATAGTTTAGACCCCGGAATAACGCATGGGTTATTTTCCATAAGTTCTTTTCCCGATATTCCTACGGGAACGATGTCTACGCGGGAAAACTAGTTTCATATAAATACTCGCTTTGCCCAGCGGTTTCACCAGCATAGTCTTCGTTTCCGTGGTCATCTATTACTTATTATATAAAGAGAGAAAGTGATTCACTGACTGACTGACTGACTGACTGACTCATCAACCCAGAGCCAAAACTACTGGACCGATGTTGATGAAATTTTGACAATAGATTATTTTTACAGTCTAGACAAGTAATAAGAAAGGATTTTTCAAAATTTTACCCCTAAGTGTATTAAATAGGGGTTCAAAGTTTGTATGGAGTAGACTTCATTGTAAAAACATTCTAAAATGAAAATAATTAAACACGTGTTTCAGCGTTTTCAAAAATTTCAGCCCTTTTGTGGAAAAATACAGTTTTAAAGTTTCTTATGAATATTTTAGTTCCAACAATGCTTACTAGATGGCGATACAGAAAAATTTCAATATTTTCGTGCAAGACATAACTACCCTAAAGCAACATTTTTAGGTAATTTAGTTCCAACATTGCATAATGTTCTGTAAATAATTAAAACGCGCTTATGACTTAAAAAATACATAACAAAAACATACATTCACGCCCTTTTTCCCGAAGGGGTAGGCAGAGGTGTACCCAGGACTCAGTCCCACAGTAGATACACCCACATTTCGCCAGTATGTTATTGGTCCCATGTAATAGGGGACGAGCCTATTGCCATCTACCGGGCACAGTTCCAGACTCCAGGCAGTTATTGAGATAATTCCTAATGGAAAAATTCAATATTTATCACTTTGCCTGACCTGGGTTTCGAACCCGGGACCTCTTGATTGGCAATCGAGCTTGCGCCCTCTACGCCATAGAGGCAGTCGCTTATGATTTCGCTTCTCTTTATCATAGCTCTATTAAACTGGGTTGCAACAAAATCGAATTATGAATGCTCTTTTTACTGTTTTCACTGTTTCCGTAATCCGTATATTATGTCTCCAGATTATTCAATCTATTACTAATACCAATATCATAGTATAAAGTGAGAAACTTTGTTTTTTATTTGCAACGAATAGGTTCCGAAACTACTGGACCGTTTTAAAATTTTATTTACTTATGGAGAGCTTAATTCAGTGTGAGTGACATAGGCAGACATATTACGAGGTTTTGAAAAATAATCCGCAACAAATCTGCAATATTGTGAACTAAGGTATCACATAATTACCAAATATATTCATTAACTTGCGTGCGCTGTGAAATCTAATAATGGTAGAATAATATAATGTACTAGGGGTTTGTAGTACTTACTAATATTTACAAAATAGTCCACGGACATTATTTCCATACATTTTGGTTTAGTCACAATACTCGAAACAGTCATTATATGCATGCGCTGTGTATTGGTGGTAGAATAAAGTAATGTACTAGGGGTTTGCAGTACTTACCAATATCTACAAAATAGTCTACGGAAATTATATCCATTTATTTTGGTTCAGTCACAATAATCGAAGCAGTCATTAACTTTCATGCGGTGGGAAATCTATTTGTGGTAGAATAAAGTAATGTACTAGGGGTTTGTAGTATTTACCAATATCTACAAAATAGTGAACGGACATTATATTCATCTATTTTGGTTTAGTCACAATTATCGAACAGTCATTATATGCATGCGAAATAATCATTAGTTTGCTTGCGCTGCGTAAACCATTAGGGTTATGACTATAAAAATACAATGTATCACGAATTTACTCCTGTTAAAACGTTCACTTCTACTTCTCCCGTGCGAAGCCGGGGCGGGCTACTAGTATGGGGATAAAAACCCTATGTATAATTCCACGGTCTAAGCTATCTACATACCAAATTTCAGCTCAATCGGTTCAGCAGTTTTTTCGTGAAAGAGTAACAAACATCCATCCATCCATCTTCTCACAAACTTTCGCAATTATAATATTAGTTGGATATAGATTGGCGATTTTAGGTTAGGTTAGAAGTACATTTTTGACATACATACGTATGAATTGTGTATTGTGTAGGGTTCCATACCCTGAAGAACATACAGCGCCATCTATGAGTTCCTTGCGCAAAGTATGGAAATATGCAGTAATATGGCCGTAACTTTTGATTGCATTAACTTAGAAGTATGATGTACAGCCACAAGAGACCGCAGATCTGAGTAGTTGATATCAATTTCAACTTGATACCTCCACGCGTTCCCGTTAAATAGTGTCTTGACAGACAGACAGACACAACAAAGTAATCCTATAATAATAATAATAAATTCATTTATGTCAGGCATTAGTACGTAAAACAACAATTTATACGCACCAGAGGCCCATAAGTAATAAGTAAAAGGGTTCCTTTAGAGGTACGGAACCCTAAAATAGTAATAATAGTGATTGCCCTTACCTGTATCTTATTATTATGTCGTTCCTGCAGCTGGTCCAGTTTTCTCCTGGCGTAGGTGGAGTGTTCAGTCAAGTGTACGGCCCCTGCGCTCTCCGCCGACGAAACCGATTCGTTTGACAGCTGACGGTCTTCTATTGGCGACCTGTCTGATGATATCAAATCTGAAAACAAATATCGTCTATGATCTGTTTCGATTGCAGTGAAAAACGTGGTCCAGGGTAGGGCGAGAGAACATGTCATGCCTTTCACTCACCCTCAAGAAATGCAGTAAAAGGTAGACAACACGAAAACAAGAGAGTAGAGTAGTAAAGCTGTAGGCATGGCATGACATTTTTGACAATCACAACCGTGTTGAATTTGTATCGTAGTTAAGTCAAATTCCATACATTTTTGACAGATAACGCTCGAATTCGATACGATTGAGATTTTCAAAAAACTCGTGCTAGGGGTACTGGTAGGAAAGCATCGAATCGACCACATTATCGCATATGCTTTTCTTATTTCAATGTATACCAAGACGATAATGCTTTGGCAGTGAAAAGTGATCTGCGCTGCGCTTCGTCAATTGTGCAAGATGGAACAAGATGGACTTATGCTTTTTTATTACCTTTGTTAGCCTCTTCGTTCGCTAATTCAGCCACTAATGCATTGTAATGATCGCTCATTAGAAACGACTGATAGTATTTATCCTGTATTGTATCTACCACTGTTTCTTGCACCTCATAGAATACTTCTGGTCCTCTGTCGCCGAGCAAAAACGACTCCATTCTTTTTTTTGTCTCCTGAAATGTATTTTTAAAGGCTTTTATTTAACTTGCAATGGTTTTATGCATGATCCCATTTCCTACTATCCTACTAATATTATAAATGCGCAAGTTTGTTAGGATGGATGGATGGATGGATATTTGTTACTCTTTCACGCCAAAACTACTGAATCGAGATGGCTGAAATTCGGTATGAAGATAGTTCAGATCCTGGAATAACACATAGGGTACTTTTTATTCCGAAATTCCCACAGGAACGAATACTACGCGGGTGAAACCGCGGGGCATAGCAGTACCTCATAAAGTATGTATAATTGGGTCAATAATCCTCAACCAATTGAGATGAAGTTTTACATTAGTTTAGTTTGGATGACAATGCATGGTTAGCTAAGTGACGTCATTCTAATATGGCGGATGGCCCAAGATGGCGGACTAGTTATTTATTATAGTTATGTGCACGCCCATTATATTATGTGTATCAATGAATTTCATTCCTGAGAAGAATACGAAATGGCTTGCTTTCAAAAAGTTTTTTTAAATTACCAATTTATTTTTATTTAGACAAGGTACCCTTTTAATACAAGCCGATTTGGCGGGAAAAAACGCTTCGCGGCCGCTCTGTCTTTAATATCACGAAAACTTGTATTTCCTTCATTTTTTGACTGGAAAAGTAATATATATCTAAAATCGTTATAAAATTATCTGTACTCTTACATAAATTACATAATGTCGTTATATAGGCGAAAAATTGGACAATTACGACTTTAAAATGAGCCGAGTAAGCGTTTCTTGAACATCATCTAAAAAATTCTAATAAACAAACCTTATCGACTTTAACTTCAGCGCTAGGCGATCTAATATAAGTATAGAATATTTCAGCACCCAATTGATGCCAGCTACTTCTCGGGCTATGCCTTAATTCCTCCACAGCCGTCCAGAAGCCGACCAAACCTTGAGAACACATCGTTTCTAAGAACATTGATAGGTAACGCCGACCTGTCACGCTTTCCATTACTTTGTGGAGGGGTAGGGTCTGGAAATGGTTTATTATTTTGAACTTTATGTCAATGGAAACAATACAAATCAGGTTGTACAGGTGATATGAAAGATGCAGTAATAATTTTCAAAAATCTTCAACATAACTTACTTGGAAAAAATCGACTCTACATTATAAAGCGTAATAATAAATCTATTATATATAGTTCGACACAAAAGAGTAGAAAATAATGGGGGCGCCACTGTCTTTTACAAGAGTAAAAACAATTTCATCAGCACATACACTTTAAATTAGTTCCGTTTCTACTCTTTTGTGTCGAACTATATCTAGTATTATTAATGGAACAATAGATTCATTACTACACCTTATTGTAGAATCTGGTGAATATTTAAACGAAAAGGAGAGCTTCGCATTGATAGATCGATAAATTAACTCTTTATTCATCACCACAAACACAAAACTAATATTATGTATAGCTAGCTCGACACAAAAGAGTAGAAACGGAACTAATTTAAAGTGTATGTGTTGATTAAATTGTTTTTACTCTAGTAAGAGACAGTGGCGCCCTCATTATTTTCTACTCTTTTGTGTCGAACTATACTCATAATAAATTGTGTAATAATTTGAGAAACTTTCATTGCTCAAATCTATTTGGTGAAGTATTACTATACAGTCAAATATTCTGCTACAATTCGCTCTGGTCGTCAGGTCGCCATAAATAAATTCAACTACACAAGACACAACACAACAAAAGCGATAAATAATTTAACTTCATCCTATGAGCTTTCATACGAATAGAGGCGTAATACTCATTAAAAAAAGCCCTTAAACGTGGCGAAATTCTGTTGCACTAAAGTACTTATGTAGAATATAGCTTTGTTTTCATCACTCATTAAAGTAAAACATATCAGAGATATATAAAACCCGGTTGTCAGAAAAGAATAAACACAAGTTCACAGCTATAGCTCAACAAAAAAGAGTAGATACGGAACTAATTTAAAGTGTATGTGTTAGGGTAAAAGTTTTTCTAATTGATAATTACAGTGGCGCCCCCATTATTTTCTACTCTTCTCTGTCGAGCTATACGTGAGCAGCCAACTTTATACGTATAACACCGGCGCAAGACATGTTGCAACTAACTTGACTCAAGCCAATTAGCTTGACTTGAGTTCCCCACGCAAAGCAGGGTAAAACACATCTCTACCTTAGTTTATATTAAAGATCATTTACTTTACCTTACTATCTGACTCCACAGTAGGAAAAGCTCCATCCCATCCCAATTTCCTCAATGCACATTCGCATTCAGCTTTGGCAATGGTCAATTGATTAATATACCTCTTTAATTTCTTAGCATCAGCTATCTGTTGCCGTCCAATATTGTGCGACGAACCACTTTGTTCTATCACTTCTATATCTATTCCTTTTGCTCGCTTGACGTTTTGTAGCGTTGTGGCTTGCATTATTTGGGTTACTATGTCGTATCTGTGGATTTTAAAAACGTAATAACTTTAACATATTCACAGCTATATAATGGGCCATCCTTTCTCATCCCGTGGGAGCCGTGAGACCCGGCAGAGGGACATATTCGGAGAGTGGACAGCAGCGCTCTCCGTTTCCAAGGATTCCAATTACTGCGATCACCAAGCCGCCTGCCAAACGTGGTGATTACGGCAAAATCCCGCCATATTAATAGGTTATGGCGTTCTATAGGGGAGGCCTATGTTCAGCAGTGGACGTTTTCCGGCTGATGATGTGATGTGTGATGATTCATATAACTATATAATTCACAAAACTATATAATATATTTGTTTATATACACATCATTTGTAAGTACCTAAAGGCATGTATGCATAATGTTCAATAAAGATTTTTAATTTTTTTTTTTTATCAAAACCCAAAAAACTCAAAACAGCTTTAGGTATTCAAATAGGTCATAATCTGACACTTTTGTACGTCAATGAAGATAAACAGTAGTGAGTATACCGTGCGTTCGGAAAGATACCTCTACAAGAAGAACGCACAAGAAACTTGTAGGGCTTAATTTTTTCAACAGATAGTTTCACAATATTTGGTTTGCTTACATTCGTTTTCTTTGAAGGTGCCGCGAGGCGGCTATGCAGAAGTTTCCAAGCATCTTTGTCCTCTATGTATAATAAGCCTTCTTTAGTAAAGTAGATTTTATATAGGTTTTGAATTTACCCTCTGAGAGCCCAGTTATCTCTTTGGGGATTTTATTATAGAAACGTACACTATTTCCTAAGAATGTATTTTTATTTGTTTTAGATAATCTAAAGCTAGGTACAGCTATTTTGTCTTTATTCCTAGTATTAAAATTATGAAGGTCACTATTTAATTTGAATTTATGTAAATTTTTACGCACATACATGATGTTCTCATAAATGTATAAGGATGGTAGGGTCAGTATGTTTATTTCTTTAAATAATTCCCTCAGGGATTCGCGTGGACGCATCTCATAGATGGCACGAATCGCACGTTTTTGTAGTATAAATATAGTTTCTATATCTGCGGCTGACCCCCACAACAGAATCCCATAAGTCATCAAGCTATGGAAATATGCAAAGTACACTAATCTCGCCGTGGCTACATCTGTTAGTTGCCTAATTCTATAAACCGCGTAATTACAACCTTTTCCCGAAGGGGTAGGCTGAGGTATACCCAGGACCATAGTATGAATACCCACACTTCGCAAATTATGTTTTTAAGTCTCATAGCAGGCGAGCTTATTGCCCTCTACCGGGCATAGTTCCAGACTCTAAGCTGTCATTGAGAAAATTTATTCTTATTTCGAAACAGTAACTGGGTTCGTCCCTTGGTGTCAAAAGTGGCCGAACGGGTTGGGTTAGTTTTATGATGCAGGCCTACTACCTACTAATAAGAGCAAATATGATCGAATATAATACAGGAAGGCAATATGTCTATGGGTAGCGCGGTAAAATCACGCGAACTCCGTGCTATAAGATAAATGAGTAGAATATAGAAAAATAATTCAGTACAAATATCATATGACAAAAGACACGGTTCAGTTAACTTGCTATTATAAGTTATTACTTATATATTTACGAGTATAAGTGAAAACAATGCGATAACACATTGACCTAATTAAAACTACTACTTTGAGACTTTTAATATTTATAAAAAAAAGAGTTTACAAACACTTGTTATTAAGCCTTATTTAGGTACAAAATAATATTGAATCCACACTTAGTCATTATAATATTATAGATAGGCATAGCTCTAACTGGCCTGTTTGTATCCGCAACCGTGCACATTGATTTACATTAAAACTATTATTTATTAGCTGCATGTGAACGGCGAAAGTGTTACTATTGTGCACTCACCGTAACCGTTTCAGCGTGTCGACATTATTACAGCTATTGATTAACCTGAAATCATTCATAAATTAGTACTATCTGGAAAAATTTAATAACAAGGTACAACTTCCACACATTAACAAAAGAGCTTCATAAGGCGAGTGTGAATGGTCAAGTCAGGGTTACTTTTCATGAACATGTTTGAGCTACCCCTCTATAGGCGTTAGAAAAATTTCGCCGATGACTAGTACTTCCACGGTAGCTCAATTGGTAGCATGCCCACCATCATGATTGCCATCTACCGGGCACAGTTCCAGACTTCAGGCAGTTATTCCTTATAGAAAAATCCAATATTTAACACTGCCTGACCTGGGGATCGAATCCGGGACCTCTTGATTGGCAGTCGAGCATGCGCCCTCTACACTACCGAGGCAGTCTAAGTTAGTAGTAAAGAATAGAGATGATAATTACCTTATGTAGTCTTCAAAGGTTTTAGCATATTCATGTGTCCGTACATGCATTGCATTCACTTCCTTCTGAGCCTCCAAATATTGAATAATTTTTTGGTTTATGTAATCTGGTTCAGTGACTAAGTTTATTGCTGGTTGTAAGACTGGAAAAAATGTTTTATATTCAAAAGAAATCAATCATTTATTTTATAGTGCTTTCAAACACAGAGAATAAGTTTACAGCTAACATCACTGTTGATGATGTGTCTAAAATATTAAGTATCAGAGAGAGCTTATGAAAAATTACATTATAATACTGTCACAATAAATTGTGGTGAAACACTACACATAAAATCTTGTTGGCTTTCATTAAGTATAAGTTTCATTAGTTATAACAATAATGTCAGGGCTTTTTTATTCATATGTAGTACAGGAAGTTTCTTATTTAATTACCAAAAAGTGACATTTACCTATAATAGTTATAAAAACAAGTGTAATCTTGAAATTGTAGAAATGTGCTAAAATGAAAATACATAATATAGGTCACAATCTGACACTTTTGCATGCCAATGAAGATAAACAGTAATGAGTCTAGCGTGCGTTCGGAAACAACCTCTACAAGAACACACAAGAAACTTGTAGAATTAAATTTTTTCAACTGACAGTTTTGCAATTTTTGGTTTGGTTTCATTCGTTTGTTTGGAAGGTGCCGTGTGGTGGTTATGCAGAAGTTTCCAGGCATCTTTGTCCTCTAAGTCAATTTGACTTTATAATTTTTTAGTAAACAGTAGATAGTGTATTTAATTAATAACAAGATACTATACAGTTTGTTCCAAATCCATATGATGACATATGACAGAGTAGAGTGGGATATGCATAAAGCTTTCTTTCTCTATCCTGTAACTATGTTCCTTGAACTATGTTTTTCTTAGATTATAACAATGCATACCTTTGCATGCCAAAATCTCTCTCATGAGATGTGAAGCAGGCAGCAGTGAATAGCACCTTGGCATCAGGTACATGACTATCATATCACTGACTTGCCTAAGGTAGTGTAGTTCTGTGTCACTGCTCATAAGATGGGGTGACAGGGCAAATACTGGGGCTACATTTAGTTCTAAACTGTAAACAAATATAACATGCCTTTTACTCTAAATGGTACATCACCATCATCATATAATCATCTCAGCGGTTGGTAATCCACTACTGAACATAAGCCTCCCACATAAAGGAGGGTTTTGCCAATACTTGACACGCTTGGCAGTCGGGTAGTCGAGCGAAGTTTGATGGTTTTTTGGATAGAGGACTCTGCTGCCTACAGAGGGTGAAGCACTATTCTAAAGCCTGTAGTTACCGGCGTGGAGTTCCACGGCAGCTAGATGGTACAATCAATCTCTAAAAGGTATAAAGTACAATTTTGAGGTCTTCAAGTCAAAAGTGAATAGGTCTTCAGGTGAGACTGTGGTCAAGTGCTGGCCTATTCAGTAATAACAAATAAAATGCTTAGGCAGAGTTGCACCTAGAAAATTTTTTCAAACTGTGGCAGAAACTTGATAGTGGCACTCTATGTATCCCAACTGCTGCTTTTAACTCTAACTTTAAACTAACTTTAAACTCATTAATATTAATATTGTAATGTGTCCATGAATGGTCTATGAATGAAATTAGTTAAAAAAATATATATTTTAGAAAATTAATTTTGGAATAACCAATTAAATGATTCCTCAATTTCTGTATAACAATGTCAGTTATTGGCATGTCAAATCTGAAATTGGAATCTAGAGTCCACAACTTCACACATGATGGATAGAGAGAAAAAGGCGCCATACATACCCTATGTATGGCGCCTTTTTCTTACAAGTTGGTGGTGAGCCAACCAGGCTTAAGTGGTCTTTTCCCACTTAAGCTAGAAAAATACTCAACTATCTACTTACTGTCTATCTTAACAAATAAATACTATGTTATTTTAAAAAGTGGACTTTGGGACAATTCCACTAAGAACATGGATAGTTCGCCTTTTAAAAGTTTTTAAAAAGGTACTTACGCACAAGCTTTGGCAATCCTGATTCTCTCGAAATGCTGTGTTATTTTTGTCACCATATCATTTGCCAATAACTTCTCTGCGTCCACTCTCTGCAGCCTTTCATAAAGGTTCTGAATTCCAGTCCAAAGATGCTCCTTGAACTTGTCAACGACTGGGTCGGGTTTGTGACATAACTCCTTAAGCCAACGGGAAACAAAGTCACGAAGGAGATAGTCTATCAGCAATTGCAATTGGCTGTCTACAGTTCTACCAAAGAGAACTGGCAAATGAGTCTTTTTAGTCACTTGCGGCCAGTTAGTTGCTTCTTCCTAATTAATAAATAAAATTGTATTATCAGATGATTTTATAGAGTTAAAGTAACAAATTTTTTAATATTATCTTAACAGTTTCAGTAAGTTTTCTTGGATAGATACATACTTTTAAGATTTCCTCCAGTTGTCGCACCTCTTTTTCAACCCTGTCCAATAAAAATAAAGAAGTCTGATGCGGCGACGATAGAGCGATGTGACCCCAAAGTGTGAGCGCAAACACCATTATCAAGACACATACTGTAAGGGTCACGAAGTGCGCAAAACACCAAATAATTGGGAAACTCCATGATATAGCTATTAACACTGGAACCAGACCACATATTATCCACTTGTTCATGTTTCTTTAAGCCTTCATTCTCTAGTCTCCCAAAAATTGTTTTCATGCACACAATGTCAATATCCCAATATACTCAGTAGGCATAAATTATGTTAATTATTAAATTACATACAGTTTATCACAGTTCTACTCATATTTTTGTTAGAATCCACTGTTGCAAATTCATTGATTAAATTTGTAAATCATAAATCCGCGAAAATATTGAAGTCCGTATCGAATCTATGTGTTCTGTGATCGAATCACATACTCAATCACAGATCACTACTATTAGTACTACTCACAGTTTTTTTTTTTCTAACTCCATAGAGTTCCTAAATCTCCTTCGGTGGAGTTTTGCACATTTTATGAATGGCATTGACATTTTATAATTCATTGCAATGTGACAACTAGTGATGTGAAAATATTACACTAGGTATCGACTAAATTAGTGATGTCCCTTTTATCGATACATAATTAGTGACGTCACTCTTTTGGTCCTGTATTACTTGAAAACTTAATTTTAAAGTAAAAAATAAAACAAACATACATAGATCGACCGGATAAGTATGGAGTTCCGGCTACAGTTAAACAGTAACCAGCTGTATTTAGCTATCAATAGTATGGATATGAAGATTCTGAATTAGAGGTCCTAAAAGTTGTAGCCGTCATGACTTGCTGACCATCTGTATTTCCCTATGACTGAAATAAAATTAGCTTTTTTACTATTTAAAAGAGTTTAATCACTTATAATCCAAATAAATCTTACTATAATAAATAATATTATAAACATAACATACATTCACGCCTTTTTTTCCTGAAGGGGTAGGCAGAGGTGTACCCAGGACTCAGTCCCATAGTAGATAAATAAATTATAATAATATTATGTATAATATTATAAACTTTGTTTTTCTTGTTTGTAACGAATAGGCTCCGAAACTTCTGGACGATTTAAAAAAAACTTTCACTTATAAACAGCTCAATTCGGTGTGAGTGATATAGGCTATATGAGATTTTGAAAAAAATAGCGATCCGTAAGGTAACTGCAATATGGTGAACCAAGGTGTCACATTATTACCAAATATATTCATTAATTTGCGTGCGCTGGATGAAATCCATTGATGGTAGGGTAAAATAATGTACTAGGGGTTTTTAGTACTTACCAATATGTACAATATAGTGAACGAACATTATATACATCTATTTTGAAGGAGTCATTATTTTTCATGCGGTGTGAAAACTATCGATGGTAGATTAAAATAATAATAAATATAATAATAAACAAAAATATAATAGTTTGTAGAAATTATCAATTATCAATATCTACAAAATAGTGAACGAACATTGTATTCATCTATTTTGGTTTAGTCACAATAATTTTTGGCTTTTGGCTAGTATAGTTTTTGGCTTCTCCTGCGTCCTGCATCCTCAGGCCCCAGCATATATAACTGATGCATGTTATTTTTTAATAATAAACCCATATTAGTAAATAGCATAGCAAATAGCAATAATAAGCATGCTTATAAAATTAATGCTAAATTATAATGTAATTTAGAATTAATTTTATTATTATTACCATCACTATCACTATAGGTCTCCCAATAATTTTTTAAATACTGAAAAATAAAGTTACGTAAGTTATTAATGTTATAATTTTATAAAAACAACACTTTTTGGTTTGCCAAGGTATAAAAATTATGAGTTTCAAATCTCATTTTTACTCAATTAGTGGTCAACCTATACCTTCTGAACTTAGGGGCATGCCATATTCTATTTCTTTAGCTGTAAACAAGCAGGGGTATGAATAGCGTGTCCTTCGTCCTTGTCTATCTAACTGGCGTATTTCGAAGTGTCTGTGACACACACTCTTTCTTATCAGCTGCTCCTTGGAAAGTCCGACAAGAAGGGGATTAGTGGGCACTAAGAACTGCAACCACAAGCTTCTAAATTTATCGTCCTTTGGAATGTTAAATAAGCGGTGAGTAGCGCTTGTTGCATCGCAACCACTTACATAGCACTTTAGCGTCGCCATGGCAAAAGAGGCGTAAAAAATCTGGCTAGACTCAAGTATTCAAACAATTAGGAAAAATTCTGATCAGGATTCTATAACTCAACGAGAAAATCACAGGATTCTTGCAGACATGACATGACTCATGACAGTGCAGTCAAGATGACGTGTTGTTTTTTTTATTATTCGTGCTCAGTAGCGACAAACGGGACATTAGGAAACAAGCTGTCTCAGCTCCGACTCACAATATGCTACAGTCTCTAAATAATAGAAAATTGCAAAATATTGTATGCTACAAAAGGAGATTATGATTTTCAAATATCCAGCAGAGATGTTGACGGCACGTGCGCTAACAAAAAATGAACTACGAACCCCCCCGCAGGCGAAATCGGGTGATGTTTTCCATCCGCGACGGATAACGTTATATAACAATATTTTGTTAAATAACACCAAAGCCACGCCCACTTTTCATGTTATTGTGTTAGGTAACACAAAAACATGCCGCTGCGGACCCGGCTCAAGACTTCCCCAATGCCAGTTTTAAAAGTATCGATACGAAAACAGCTGGAAAATTATGTATAAGTGACTATTATACACGCCTTTGACGCTTTTGACGTCATCTCAGTTGCTAACTGGAGAGCGCCAATACGAAACCAGCTGTTTGACATTTGTAGTTAGTAACTAGAACTGTCAAATCGAGTTAATAGTCACTAAAGTGATCGTCACCCAGTTCCACAATAGCCCCGCTGGGCCTCGATTCCGTACGGACACCTTAATTTTTCGACCATTCCGACACGACTGAGAGGCCGATACGATTATAACGCCAGAGTGGCCTAAGTGTCAATTCCGGAACATCAAATTACCAGTGTCACAAAGATCGCATTGGCCTGTCGTCGGAGTCGCGTCTTCTCGGAATGGACAGTGCTGCCAGTCAAAATCAATCATGTAAAAAATGTTGCCTGCAAAAAAACGGTAAAAGAAAAGACGCTATAATTAATTCAAAAATGCAAATATTTAGGATAGCCTGTGAAAATTTCATTATTTTACTGTCAAAGCACAGAACATGTCAAAGTCAGTAATACTGTCAGTCGAGTCGAGTGTAAATATTTACGAATTTAATAAATTAAAAATACACACAATCACTAGAAAGTTTTAGAAAAACGTAGTTTCTCGTCTCAACCTCCTAGCAATAGTATTCTGTGTATTCAACTCCCTAAGTAAAAGTGAAATACATAAACAGTTAATTCAGTAGAAAAATGTACTCAAATATTTATCTTCATAATATATATATCTCGCCAACCTGCCTGCCAAGCGTGGTAAGTATAGGCCAAGGCCCCCCAATGGGACCTATGTCTAGTAAACTTCTACGTCTGAGATGATGGTGATGATGATAATCAAGTCTTGACCCGAGATTCCTACCAGAACGAAATCCCGGGAATAATAACGCTTGTCATTAAATTGTATTATTGTTATTCTTTCAGAGAAGGTGCTGCGCCAGAGTACAGATAGAACTAGTTTTCACAAAAATCTTACAATGGGCGTCCGCTTTGTATCCAAGAAATAGTCTATCGTTATAATAGAAGTAGGTACCTTGCAGATTAACAAGCTTACCTGGTGTAAGTCAAAACTGGATATTACAAATGATCAACAAAATGTTTAAAAGTGAGTATAAGTACCTACCCTTTTGTCTTGATTACTTATTAAGTCAAACAGTCAGATCTTGGAATTCTATGAAAAGAGATTAGTGTAAGATTCTGTTGTGGAAACTAATTATTGCCAGATTACCAGGCATGGGTACCAGATTTAGATTATTTTAGCATTGGACTGTGCTCTTCAACCCGCCTGCCTAATCAAATTTTATTTTATAAGTTCAAGTTCTTTATTTATAATAGAAAATGTTACAAGTCAACCTGCAAATAAATTTAAAATTCTTAACTTAAACTTTTACATTTAAAACATATATTATTCTGTTATATTTCCAGCGGATCCTTAAACTAAGAAAGAGCCTGTATCTTAGGGCCCAGAGATGTGATTTACAACTTTGTTAATTATGCTATACATACATACAGCATACAGTTACACTTTGTTCCCGATGGAGTAAGCAGACTATTTCTCTCCACTTGCTACAATCCTGACGTTCGGCTTTAAACATACATTCACGCCTTTCCCCGAAGGGGTAGGCAGAGGTGTACCCAGGACTCAGTCCCATAGTAGATACACCCACATTTCGCCAGTATGTTTTTGGTCCCATGTAACAGGGGGTGAGCCTATTGCCCTCTACTGGGCACAGTTCCAGACTCCAGGCAGTTATTGAGATAATACCTAATGGAAAAATCCTTATTTAACACTTTGCCTGACCTGGGAATCGAACCCATGACCTCTTGATTGGCATTTGAGCATGCACCCTCTACGCCACTGAGGCAGTCTAAGTTAAATGCTGTAAGTCACAAGATATTTTATAGCGGTGTGTAACATAGATTGATTAGGTAAAATAACATTGAAAAAAAAACGGATTGATGATACTATAGTAAATTTTTGAAATTAGATTAGGTAACACAATGAATTATCGCTTTAGATCAGATGATAAATTTCATCATAAGTAATATTGGTTGAAGGGTTAGGTGTATAGTAGGCATGAAATAACACCATTAAACAATTCTGTCTTTATTCTCCGCAGATCAAGCTTGCAGTGTGGGACTGAATTCTAGTGCTCAAGGTTGACAACATACTCATAACACCTTTCTACTTTAAATTTCTCCTTCATGTTTTGTCAAAAGAAACTACTTATATAATATCAAGTTGATTAATGAATGATGTGGGGTCTGTAAATAATAATCTATGTAACAAGATAGAAATGAAATTCTCATAAATTATAATTTTTAATGTTCTGATTGAAGTTACATTCACAATAATTATAACATATAACATTTTATGTATATTCTTATATGTATGGTACCTATGGTTTTATAGCTGAATAAGGCTTGTTTTATTGTTCGACTGGTTGTTGTATTTTGTAACCCATGCTGTAACAAATAAACGAATTTTTACTTGTAATAAATGTGCCTATATTTATTTGAAGAACTTTTACCACATTTCTAATAGAAAAGTGATGAAGAATCCCAACTTATATAATAAATTGTATGCTTGTTACCTTTTCACGCTAAAACGACGGCACAAATTAGGATGAAATGTTATACATACATACATTCACGCCTTGTTCACGTTGGGGTATGCAGACTATTTTCCTCCACTTGCTACGACCCGGACATACAGCTCTCGCTTTGTCCACTTTTATGACATTCTTCATACATGCTCGTCTTAGAACAACATCAATTTGTTCATGAAATGTACGCCTAGGTCGACCCCTACCAATTTTACCATTCACACCAGTCTTATTTACAGCTCTTTTGTTAATCTCCTTTCATCCATCCTCTCCAAATGTCTGAACCACCTGAAAAAAAATTATAAGAAATATTATTTAGGCTAGCTTTGTTTAGGTGAGTGATGTACAACTGTGGTCAGAATTGAAAAATCCAGGGTGCGGTTTATCGATAGCATCAAAAGAGTGGCATAAAACCAAAGGCCATATGCACAGCAGTCATGGGTAGAAATTCCTTGCATGGCGCTTATAAAAAATATTTTTATAAATGGATATATTAGACTAGGTAATAACTTATTATTATTATTTTTTACTTACCCTATTACTCTCAGACCACACTGACTATGTCCTGAAGATATTGACGATAGGGATGTTTGGTTATAAAATTATAAGTCTGATTTTCGTGTTTCCCATTTCATATTCACTATCCGGAAGGTCTTAGAAAGCGTCGACGCGGGCATTTTTTCTCTATTTCATGATAATTTACTCGTATTTGTATAGTAAATTTATTTTCAGCGCCTCATAAACGGCCATTTTAAGAGTAATTTCAAGGTTTTATCGAACTACCATTGAGCAACTGCTACTCAAAAGGTTCGGCTGCAAAATGGTCAGTCAATGGTAGTTTACGATAGAATCTATCATTGAAAAGCCGAAGTACTTGATGTCAAAATGGTTACAGAATTCGGTTAAAGTCAACCATCAATACGACATTGATCACCAGAGTCTTAGTGAATTGGGTTTATAATTATGCGAGCAATGACAGATTAAACGTGTTCATTCTGATTTCATCGGTTTTCCATTGGAGTTTTTTAAATGACATATAGACTCGCGTATTTCAAAAAAAGTGCCGATGATACACGATCGAAACACCATTGCGCTTATAGTACAATTTCAGAATTGGGCCCCTGTAAAAAAATTACAAACGATGACCACAGTCTCACTCCCACAGAATAAAAAGGAACTAGAAAGAATTCTGTTCATAGAACTAAGAGGTAGGATTTTTGGCGGGAGACCAAAGAATAAAGTTTGGCACTCGTATCTCTATCAATTATCGGTGCATTTTCGAGTGTTTAACGTGTGGAAACTGTGGACTTACGTGTGGAAATGGTGGAATATTACATGTTGAGTGATTTCGAAGTTACCCAAGTGTCTTGGCAAGTGATGCGAGAGTTGAAATGTGATTTTTCGTGTGCCCGCCAAAATTCCGGCAGCTTCTTGTAAAGACCTCCACTTTACTAGAGCTGTGACTTGACTTGGCTTGCCCTGAATCGGAATTGACTAATTGACCATGTTAACTTATAAAAATTTATATAGCCTGACACTAGTATAGTGCGACACAAAAGAGTAGAAATTAATTGAGGGCGCCACTTATCCTTTGTATGGCAATACTTAAAGTAACTTATAAACGATTTTGATACTTTGTGATTTATATTTATTTTCTATATTATTACTTCTCTAATGGTAGATAGAGAAAAAAAGAGTCTATATAACTCGTTCACCTAGAAATTCTAGTCAATAAATAACAAATCGATCTTGGAATTCTATTTCACAATAGTTAGGATTAGGATAAGGATTGGTAAACTTGATACTGCCTCAATAGTGAGCGCAAGCGCTACTGCTGGGTTCGATTTAGTTTTTATATAATAATAAATTTGATAACATATCCATTACGAATTTTCTGTCTGGATTTGTGCCTGGTTGATGGCAATAGTAACAACCCCTATTACATGAGAAAAAGACGTGATGTTATGTTTTATCACCTTAGTGGTTTTAGAGCACTTGGATTTCCAATAGGCTCACATGTCGGCCAATGGATTTTCGAAGTGTTCCTTAGCATAGTGTATTTAGTTTAGGTAGATTGTAAGAAGATAGCTGTTTTGTTTAGTCTTTATTTAATATAAGCCAATTTACCCAGATTTATACTACTAATAATTAAAAAATCAAAGAAATTTATCCATTAATGTTTTTTTTATTTTAATAAAGCATTTTGAAAGAACGTTTTTTTATTAGAAGATTCATCCCAATTTCTTATAAAATGTTTCGTAAACTCTCTCTGCTTCCATCGTAATAAATATCGTCTCGTAATATAGTTCATAAATTATAGAATGTAGGGATCTCCTTCTTCACAGATTCACAGCATAGAATGATAAAAGTTTTTGGCGAATGGCGCACTTTACAAAATCGTATTAGTAACTCTTTTTTTGACCGGCCTTTTCTGTGTTTTAGAGGAGTCCCGAAGTTTCCGGGATTTTTTACTCCCTCTATAGCGATTCTTCTATTAGAATGATTCTGATACACCTAAAACGTAAAAAAATATTATAATAATATACATATTATAGTATTTACAAATTAGATACACAATAACATAGGATAATGTTTAAAAAACTTTTTATTTCATTACTCGTCTTAAAGTATTTTCAACTTTTAAAATACCTTTATTTTAAAATAAATACTTATTAAGTATACTCTTTTATTTTATTATATTTCCTCTTTCTTAAATTTCATAGAGCTACATGGGTGTATACGTAATGGGTGTAGTAAAATAAACATTTTAATCACTCGAATCACATACGTACTAGTATACGTATCTTTTATACGTAATAAGTAAATACGTGCTAAAAGTATCAAAAACTGCAAGTCCTACTATAAATGGACACTGTTTTGAAAAATTTATATAACCTCAAAGGAACTCAAGCTATCTATTTTTAGGTAAAAGTAAGGAGTATTAAATGGTTTTAATCTCGCAATTGAGTGCAATAATATTGATTTATTAGTATTGTTGCTAAGAAATACCTGTCATTTCCGCTGTTCTCTTGTAAAAATCATCCAAGGAGAAAGTAATATTCCGAGTTGAAACTCCTGCAAGCGTTGCATATACACCTTATAAACTATTTGGCGAACACCGCCACGGATTGTTCTGTTCATTTTTGCACTAAATCACTAAAAATTGTATGTATCTTGTTCGAAATTATATTCGAAAACATTAAAAACCGAGAACAATAATAATAATTTAATAGTTTTGACACAAACTTGACAGTTGCCTGACAGTAATGGGATGTTGCCATTATAACGTTTTTTGTAGTTCCAAAATAATTAATTTCTACTCTTTTGTGTCGCACTATAATACATTCGTGTGGGTCCATAAAAGAAGAAAAAAAGGTCAGCAGTTGGATTTAGTGGTTTAGTATCTGTGGCTCTGAGACGTGATCTAAAATCTAATAAGTGATCTGTGGACGTGATTTGCTGTGGTGATTTGAAACAGTGATTTGAAATCAATCTACGAGTGATTTGTGATTTATTTCGTAGCAATATTTACATTTTGGGAAGTGAAACAATATTTATATCCCAGATTTATTATAAGGTATCTCATGTACGACCGATAAGATTACTGGTATTCGTGTGCTATGTAACATGGCTGATATAAATACAACGTATCTTGTTGTTGGTGGAGGAATTGCCGGTGTCACTTGTGTTGAAACTTTGGCAATCTTGCACCCTGAAGAAACTTTAGTGATAATAACTGCATCATCTCTAGTAAAAAATGTGAGCAATGTAAGTTTTTATGCCAAGACAATTGTAAAATTCGATGTCAATGAAACAGAGGCAAGTTCTTTGCAAAGGATACACCCTAACCTCAAAATAGTTTATGACTCATTACAGTATATTGATACAGAAAATCGGATTGCTACCACTGATGGTAACACACGAATTAAATATGATGTAATTTGTCTCTGCACTGGTGGAATACCAAGACTAATATCAGATTCCAACAAGATTAAAAGAATTCTTGGAATAAGAGACACAGAATCTGTAAGAGAGTTCCAAGAAAGACTCAAATCTGGTCGTAAGATGGTAATCGTAGGAAATGGAGGTATTGCATCTGAAATAGTACACGCTACATATGGAATACAAAAAGTTTGGGTGATACGAGATGACTACATTTCAGCTACGTTTATTGATCCAGGAGCTGCACAATTTTTCCAAAATACCTTTAAAGATAAAACTTCAAAAGACACTCAAAATACAATACTACGAAGACATATTTTTACTGAAGAAGATACACTGGTTTCTCTAAATAAAGATTTAAGATCAGCTGCACTAGGCCCTGATTGGTATAGGAAATTGGAAGGACTGAGAAATGAAACTGGACAACAAGAGCTGGAGATTTTGTACAAAGTTGAGGTTAAATCGGTAAAGGAAGTTGATGAAGAATATCCTTTGGAAGTTGAATTAACCAATGGGAAAGTGATACATTGTGACTTCCTTATATCTGCAACAGGGGTAGAGCCTGCGGTGAACTTCAGATGGGATAAAGACCCAAGGAAAGGACTTGATGGTGGATTAGCTGTCAATGAACTTCAAGAGACAAGTATTGAGAATGTTTTTGCGGCTGGTGACGTGGCTTCTGCCACTTGGGAGCATGCACCACATTGGTTTCAACATAGACTTTGGACACAAGCAAGACAGATGGCAGGAATGGCAGCCAAGGCTATGCATGGAAAGATTACCAAACAAGATGTCTTACAGGACTTCTGTTTTGAACTTTTCACACATTGCACCACACTCTTTAGCTACAGAGTTGTTTTACTAGGAAAATATAATGGTCAAGGCTTAGGAAATGATTATGAAATCCTTCTGAGGACAACTCCTAATCATGAATATATTAAGTTTGTACTTAAGGATGGTAGATTGCATGGTGCTATATTAATTGGTGAAACAGATTTGGAGGAAATGGTTGAGAACTTGATTCTTGATCAAATAGATTTAAGTCCATTCGGAGATGATATCTTAAACCCAGATATTGATATTGATGACTATTTTGATTAAAACTATTTAAGTAATAATAATTGTAGATAATATAGGTTTTATAAAAATTGATGTGATAAAAGATGCGACATTATAATATGTACATAATATGTAATTGTTGTTGAATTGATATAGTATTATATTTATGTGGAGTTTTATGCACCCAAGTTACTTTTAATAAATTACAATCTAAAATACAAAACAGTGTTGTTGATTTTATATATTTTGTACCTTTACTATATCTACTTATGAGATAAAATGTGAAATATGATTATAAATGCTTATATGCAGGGCCGTCTTAAGTCTATTCTGCGCCGGGGTGCGGGACTCAGCCTGCGCCCTCGTTTTGTTTACACTGCAGCGTAGCACGCGACCGACGACACACTGCAGTATGAAAGGGGTCCTAGTCTACCAAGAAAACACAATACACGTAATTTTTTTTTCCTCTTTCATATGAATGAATTTACACTTTATTGACTTAGTGACTTAGAGATCATTTTGCTTCAAGTGCGGGCGACCGGGCGGCAATGTCAAAGGGCGCAATTACTCGCCCATGACAGACGCACAGGTGCCGCGCCGCGCGCCCATTTCAAATGAACTTACACTCAATTGACTTAGAGATCATTTTGCTTCAAGTGCGGGCGACGGGGGGCAACGTATCAAACGTACATACATACACTCTCTTTGGATTAGAGATTTTGCTGCGCGCGTGTTGTATTAAATAAAATTGTTATTTGTGTAGTGTAGTAATGCGGTATGACAAGCGCCGAAAGCGTAATAAAAGTAAAAAAAATATATTATTGTTTTTTGCTTGAGCATACATATTTGTCGTAAGTAACAAGTCTATAAAACTGTGCAATAGCGTTAAGTTCAATGAAATATCCAAAAATTCAGCGCTCGACAGGCGCCCCCGGGCGCTCCGCGCCCGGGTGCACCGCACCCCTTGCACCCCCTGGTAAAGACGGCCCTGCTTATATGAACCTGATTTATGGAAATATGAACAAAAAATTGATTTTTGTTCACCTGTCACGTATCTGGGTATATTTTACGAGACCTAAAGACACTGGCAAAAGTTTCAACTGTGCTGTATCGTGGATGAAAAAAATATTATTTTAATAAAAAAATACTATAAATGTAATAATATGACAATCGCAGTATTTGACAGATGACAGCTTATCAATTTGATTTTGTCTTTGTCAGTTTTTTAGTTTTAGGACGTGTTTCTTGTGGGTCGGTCGAGATTTCGAGTTTTGGATTGTGTTTGGAATTATTACTTTATGTTATTCTATTCTCAATTTCCGTAAAGTATTGTCACCTTGATATTCACCAATCATAGTGATTGTAGAAATTTAATTTCGTTTGTGCGACACAATAGAAGCAAAGTTGTCTTTGTTCAGTGATTCAGTGATTCATTGCGGTAGATAAGATGCCTTTACTATTCAGTGTTGTGGCTCGGGGCACTGTTGTCTTAGCAAAATATGCAACATGTTCCGGCAATTTCACCGAAGTCGCGGAGCAGATACTCGCCAAGATCCAACCTCAGGACGAAAAGCTGACATACACTCACGGGAACTACCTCTATCATTACATTCAGGAAAATAAATTGGTTTATTTCTGTATCACTGACGATGTGAGTATGCTCTAATTAGTTTTGATCCTATCAAGTGTGAATTAGATGGCCTAGTGTAGGTAAAAATATAGCTTGGGTCATTAGTCATGAATAAATTGATCTTGACATCATTGTTGGTCAAAGAAACTTAGTAATTAACTTGATCTAATACTAATTAAGACTTCCGATGTATGAAGAGATTATAATATAATCTGTATTTTGTTCCCACCATAATACCTATGACTGCCTTGGTGGTGTAGTAGGCGCAAGATCGGCTGCCAATCCGGAAGTCCCAGGTTTGATCCCCTAGTCGTGCAAGGTGTTAAATATTTGATTTTTCTATTAGGAATTATCTCAATAACTGCCTGGAGACTGGAATTGTGCACATTAGATAGCAATAGGCTCGCCTCCTATTACATGAGACCAATAACATACTGCCGAAATCTGGGTGTGCCTACAATGGGACTGAGTCTTGGGTACACCTCTGCCTACCCCTATATGGTTGTCTGGAAGAAATCGCTCTTAGCGATTAGACTGCCCATTGTTACACTGGTTATTATGAATTGTTATTAGTTTTAAGATCTTGTTTGTGGAGTACCAATAAAGTGTTTATCTATCTCTCTATCTATCTACCCCTTCATGAAAAAGATGTGATTGTACGTGTTATATAATGTTTTATATATTATTATGTTTTAATATTATACCTATGATAAAGTGATATATTTTCTAGAAATTTCAACGCTCAAGAGCATTTCTATTCCTGAATGAGATCAAGAGAAGATTTGTGGCATCATTCGGAGACACAGCACAGACAGCCATCCCGTATGCTATGAACGGAGAGTTTGCCAGAGTATTGGCGAATGAGATGAAACATTACAGTGACTCCAAAGATCTTGAGACCATATCAAGAGTACATGGAGAACTGGAAGAACTGAAGGATATCATGGTCATGAATATTGGTAAGATCTTAAACACTAATATAATATAATATATGGGTAGAATAAAATATAGATACAAAGACTGTTTATAACAACCAACCACTAAGATTACAACTGATGTAATGCCAGCGTGTGCCTGGGCGGGAGTATGGCAGGTCTAATATCTTGCTAACAACGATACTCATTGCAGGCTCCAGTTTGGTCTCATATTTAAGTAGTTTAACATAAATTTATAATCTGTCAGTTTTTGGCATCTTCCATTCATCATCAGCGGGAAGATGTCCATAGCTGAACATAGGCCTCCCTCATTAAATGCCATAAACTATTCATATGGGGGGATTTTGCCGTGATTACAACGCTTGGCAGGCGACTTGGCAGGTGATCGCAGTAGTTGGAATACTTGGTGGCGGAGAGGGCTGCTGCCCACTCTCTGAATATGTACCTCTGCCAGGTCTCATGGCTCCCACGAAATGAGAAAGTGTTGGCCCTATTTTATAGCTCGGATCCACACATCTTCCATTAAATCTAAATAATGCCAATCCCTTAAGGGTCATTATTTCTGTATTATATGGCATTATCTTTGCTCATTTGTGTATCTACTAGTAATCCTCATTAATATTGCTATTGCAAGAGCCACCACTAAACATACCTACCGTTTGTGTGTTCAACTGATGGCTTATACAATAGAAATTAACATTGTCAGCATTTATTATGAAAAAGTCAGTAAACTCTTTATAGGTTGTTAAAGATAAGTAACAAAGAGACGACTTTGTAAAAACTGTAAATTATAAACTGCAATACATTGTTCACAAGCTGCCATGCCCTGCAGTTTGACCCACTGAAAAGTACCCTATGTGTGAAGATTAATACAGGATAGGAGTAAGCTATACAAATTCGTAGATTGACTCATAATTTTTATTATTATTTCCACATTTATGTATTGTTTATAACTAATCTTTGTTTACTTGTGGGCATGATTCAGGACTTTTTTTGTTTCTGCTCAATTGGTTCAGTAGTTATTGTGAAAAGGTAATAAAAGTCCTTAAGTATTAGTGATTATTTATGACATCATATTGATTAAAAATTGGTAAATTGTTCGGTATGATGTAGGTACCTATTTGTCTTGATTATATACACTGAATCGTACATAAATGGAAACATTGGCATCTCTATCAAATTATAAAATGTTATCCTTATGTTGTTAAACATGTAACATGGCTTTATCAGTTTGATAACATTTCTAATTTATTGTTTTCGTTTGCCTATGGCCTGCAGTGAGTACTCATTAGTATTTAATGAGGTCAATACTGATTACCTCACAGTAAAAGTAAACTGTATAATAATATATGATATTTTAGTATTTTAGTTATATCCATATTTTAGTTAAATTTTTCAAGCCTGGAAGTAGAAGACACTTTCACCCCAAAACTACTGAACCGATTGGGCTGAAATTCGGTATGAAAGTAGATAGTTTAGACCCCGGAATAATACGTAGGGTAGGTGCTTTGTATCCCGATATTCCCACGGGAACGAAGACTACGCGGGTGAAATTGCGGGGCACAGCTAGTTCCTAAGATAAAACAGGGCAGTTAGTATTCAATGTTTAACATTGAAATTATTCTACCTTGCTTCTCTAAAATCTGTAATAGTATCCATTTCTGGTTTACGCATAACTGAAACTCAATCTTCTCAAACGATAAACAGTTAACCTTGGGTTGAGTTGCATTACTGTTATTAATTTTCTACTGCATCATGAATTCTCATGACCTTATTGAGTATAGTTACAAATGCCAGCGGAATTATGAGCACGCTTTTAAGTTTTGATTCATCTGTGTTGCTCCAAAGTGACTTATCATCATGCCATTCTCAACACAACACAGTAAAATATCCCGAAAATTCACATAAAAACTAAAAAACTGCAAATAAAATAGAAGCAATTATGCAATATAGCAATAAGTAAGCGGTAACCAAATCCTACTATTAGCATATTGATGACAGACCGGACACACATTACTTATCAGTTTAATATGCTATTCAAAATCTTATGATTCAAGGCCAAAGTAGAAATTTAAATTAACATTTTTCGGCGACATATTTTCATCGACGCACCTTGTCGCCAACGTCAAAGAAAAGATTAGATTTGTTTCACATTGACCCATGGAGTAGTGGCAAAAATAGGTAAAATTAGAAATGAGTCTGTAACGGGAAGATTCGAAAATAAAGATTGGAAGACTAGCCTGGAATGGACATGTTATGCGAAGAGATAAAAGTCATATGGCCAAAACGACGATGAGGATGAATGTCATTGGTTATGTGGGAACGGGGCGTCTACAAAAGTCATGGATGAATTGTGTAAATAGCGTGAGAGGATTGCAGAGATGACGGATGATAGACAAGAATGGCGGAAGAAGACGAGCTGTACTGACCTAGGGGTCAGTACTGTGGATAAAGATGGAAGATAATGATGATGATGACCTAAAGGATTATGAGCACTTCTGATAAATAATTAATTTTATTTTTATTGCAGACAGTATGACGAGACGTGGTGAAAAATTGGAGAAATTGGTGACAAAAGCTGATAACTTGGCCACAAATGTAAGTTTAAAATATTTAGAGAACTTGTGCTTGACACGCGCTCACTGTACCCTGTAACGAAATGCCGTAAACGAGAAGAAAATCTTTTGATTTGTTGCAAACATAGTTCATGGCCGTTTTTTACTGCATATAAAACGAACTATGGATATTAACAGTTATATTTCTCATTACAGTCAGTATCATACCGAGCAACGTCAAGAACCCTACAGCGATCGCTATTTTGGAAGAACATCAAAATGTACGTAATCATGGCGGTTGTAGCTGTCCTGGCCGTATACCTTATTGGAGCGATGGCATGCGGCGGGTTGAAATGGAGCTCGTGTGTCGGTTAATATTAAATTGGTATTAATTTTTATATTGTTAAGTAAACCCCGCGTTTACGCTTGTCGAATATCGGGCTCGTAAAAATGTCGGATATTCTCAAAGAAATATAAGTTCTTAATAACAAGGTACTAGAAGTGACATGCTCGCGTGATCTTGTCGCCGCAGCAGGTGACTTGTTTACTCGTTAGTCACCTGTTGCTGCATTTGCAAGTTGATGTTATATTAAGGAAAGGTCAGGTGAAAAGTACCAAGAACCGACAAGCATAAATATATGAAGAATGTGATGAAAGTGGAAGAAGCGAAAGTTGTATGTCAGGATCGTAGCAAGTAGAAAGAAATAGTCTATCTACCCCAGCGGTAACAAAGGCGTGACTCTATGTATGTATGCTTCGTGTATGTGTAAGAACTGAACATGGGGCAGGCTTCTATGTGTGGCGCTGTTTGGTTCTGCGTTTGAATGTAATATGCGTTTGTAGTAGTATGTACTTTGATATTTCAATTACCTTGTTATTTAGATTTCAGTGGATACACTAGTATCTTAAAATTTAATAAGAAACTGTTTACGTTTGTCGTCCGACAAAGGCCAAAGAGAGAGAGCATTTGACATTTTATCGGCCCATATTCGACAAGTGAAACAAAATGTAAAGGTCTGTTTCAATGACCCATCGTCTTCACCAATAATCCTACATTGAACTAAACATTGAAAACAAAGAATATTATTGTAATTTATTTGGTTAATCTATGTCTGGGTTTTATATGCGTAATACATTCTTCTAGTTGCAATAGTACAGGCTTTTAAATTTGGCAAAACACTTGCGTGGAATTGTCCTAATCATAATATTATTATGACAAAATTCTATGTTCTTAATATTAAAAATACTTTAATTTATTATAGTTGAGTTTTTTAGTTTCTGCAAACTCAGTCATAAATAAGATAAATAATTTAAAATCTATAAAATCTTAAGTAGATTTTTATAATATAACTCGTTCAGTACAGTAACGAATCATTGATTAAGTAATCAAAATCGGGCGAGTAGTCTAGCCGCCAAATACCTGCATAAATTACTTAAATCACGCTAGAAAATTGTTATAATGTGATATTTTCTAACATTCTATCATTTATGACAAAGTTTGCAGACTAAGAAACAACTACAAATATTATACCTATTATTGTCAAAATGCTGACCTTGTCCATTGCTTTATAAAGACCGGTACCAACTAGTATTTGATGCAAATTTACTTCCGAATGGACTTATATCATTATAAAAAAAATCATCAAACCAGCTGAATTTTTAATTAGGTTGGGTCTAATAAGGTCATTGATTTTTTGGTGTGCGTTAATATTGAAACAGACCTAGTTCCTGATGGTGGCATCCACGACCATGCGCTTTACTACTCTTTATGCAAATTGCTCGCGCTTAATTGTAAAGTTTAGGGCGGATTATTGTGGATGGCACTATATGTATTTTGAATTATATAAACTCGTTGATTTGCATCATTTAATCACTATAAGACAATATCAATTAATTTAATATTGTAACGTCGGCTCCACACGTTGATACCAACATTGGTCGCAAAGCTTATGCCACTTGTTCAATGTCCAACTGTGTAAATTATTATATCGTTGTCCTTTACTGTAAACTGGCTCTTAAAGTATTGGGAAGCGATATACTGCGATGCGCTGGTTTTGTAGTGACTGAAAACATGATCACATGTAGACTTTTTAAGTGTGGTCTTCAAGGTCGTCCCCAAAACTACCGCATATATTGAAAACTTCGCAATTTTTCTATATACAATATTTGACTGATTTAACAGCATTACTAACTGCCTCTTCCAAGTTTTTCCCCAACCTAGACTGTCTCACTGCTTGGCAAAGGCTTCCCCCAAGTTCATCCATGTGGCGCGTTCATGTGCCATCATTTGTCTTGAATTCAAAAATCCCTTGCAAGGAATTAATATTTTTTCATCTGGCAGTGTCACTATTTGGTACGTTTGCAAGATCTGGGAGTTTGACAATAGAATTATCTGGATGTTGATGTGGTTCTTGGTGTTGACTTTTCATAACATTTTGTTTCGTTCTTGTATATGTGTTCTGTGTCCGTTATTGTCAACAACTTGACTTCTAGTTGTAGCCCTCTTGTTTTTTATGTTTCACATTCGTCGTATTCTTTTACGAATGTTTTCCCTCGAAATTATCAGATGTTAACATTGATCTTATCTATTCCGGTGAGTATTTCTGCTTTTTCGGCCAATTAAACGACATCGACGTCTGGCTAAATGTCCGTGGCGTAAAGATTCTTCTAACCTGGGTTCGCGCTCACCAATTTTTCGAATGCCATTCATTTAGAGTGCGAGAAAATACTCAGTTCGCCCGTCCTTTGCTAGTTCTCTAAAATCTTGTAATATTAATTGACGGTAGCCTCTTTTATGTTTTGCAAGATCTAATTATCAAGATTTTTTTGGCACGTGTTAATTTTTAGTTTTTTCTATTGTAACCATAGACGAAACAAACAAGAACCATAGACATCCAGTGTTTGTGTATCCAGTATATATTTTGTAAGTTTATATTATACATGGGTATTGTTGTAGTTTAATTAGAGGTCTGACCTACTATAATATTAAGTTTATTAAGATTATGTCACATAATTTATTTATTATTTCTGTCACACCACTGACCAATAAATGTGATTTACGGTACTCTCCTCCCCCTGTACGGTTGTCTGGAAGAGATCGCTTTTAGCGATAAGACCGCCAATCTTTACACTATTTTGTTATACTTCATATATTCATATTTTTAAGGTTAATTATTGTTTGTGGTGTAGCAATAGAGTTTAGCTATCTATAACGTATGGGGCCGAAGTTAGTGTGTAAGTATGTATAATTGTATAAGAGAATGAATATCAAATGAGTCCAGAAATCAATATCAATGCCTCATGACTCAAATATAAAACATTTCGCAATAATACAAATACAAATTTCTTTATTGGAAATAAAATTGTTACAGTTATGTAGATTCTCTACCTTTTGCTTTTGTTCAGTTTTGTTTCAAAGGGTAGTGATGATGTTTCGAATAATGCGAGACACGTGCTATATTATTATTATAATGTTGCAACATCGTGAATGTAATGCTTAAGGGGTTGTGCCTATCCACCAAAATGAAAGAAAGAATTGTCAAATTCTCAAAAAAATATTTGGACTTCCCATACAAAATGGATCAGCTGATCTGCAATCTGCTAATATGTATGGGAAGTTGATTTTTTTCTCTTACAAGTTGTTTAGATTGATGGGGGACCCCCTTAAGTATTACTCAGTTCACCTTCTTGTTACACGTTAAAATCAAAATAAATTCGTTTTCAATTCAAAATTTCCCCGAGTTAAAAACTTATTCAAAATAATGTGTGCAAGTATTTAAAAAATTAAACTGACTTCAAAGAAAATATTTCTCAATAATTATTGACACAATATCGGAAAATATAATAAATACCCATTATATATATAAAACCATCAAATAGTAAGTAATATCAATTAAAATTATTGTAACTTTTAACCTATTAACTGTTAATTTTGTGAAAAAAATAACTCAAGAAAATAATTCACTAAGTATTGTTTAATAATATTATTATCATGATTCTTTATTTCTATAATATTATTTATAATATGGTAGGTACTTATTTCTATATATAATATATCAGTATTGCTACCTAACGTGCTATAAGCAGGGTGTTAGTTAAATGTGTACTGAACCCCTGCATAAATTGTCAAAAATAGTACTAGAAAGAGATTAACATAATTGATTGAAGTTGGTGTTACTTTTCGAACTCCATTACAGACTTCTGGAACAAGAATCTTTAGTTTTTAGTTCCGATTTTTAGTGTCAAAAAACAACATGCACAGTGCACCGCCCTCCGATCCTTTAGGATATAATATGAATGGTGTCACTAACGAAAATAATATCTAACAGCATATCCCCTTTGTATGCAATTTTGTGGGCGCGAGTGCGATGCACTGTGCATGTTGTTTTTGACACTAAAATCGATACTAATAACTAAAAGATACTTGTTCCAGAAGTCTAAAAGAGATTAACACCCTTATTCAAGAATAAAACTTATATAAGGTAGCAAGCAAAGCTGTGCAAAATAATTTCTCACAGCGGTCGCTATGGCAGGTCATCTCATTCACAAACAACACTCAAGCGACAAATTAATTGCTATGCGAACGCACAGCGTCGGTTACAGATCTGTGATTTGTCCGTTTCTGTTGCTAATTTCTTATCTGTAATTGATTTTAGCGGTTGACATAAATATAACACTAAAACATTCTGATTAAATTATCATAATAAATTAAAACACCGCAAAATATGTACCGAAATAAAATCTCACAATTTGGCGCCAAAAAAAAAATTACTTACTACAGAGTATAAAGGAACATTTATTTTGTACTGAAGCTCCACTTTGCGATCGTTAAAATAGGTCTCTTATCTACCTTACGTAAGGACCGCTCCGAATGAACCCATAGCGTTAGATCTCACTCGAGTATTGTTTAAGAATTGAATTTAACGGCCCTATGCATTTGGGCGCACTGTGAGACCACATAGTACCGTTCTTGAATACGGGTGTCAAAGTTCATAATATCCATGTTCTGTTTTGTAAAATCGATTGCGTTCTATAAAGACTAAAAGTATTGTGATATTGAATGTTATAATCAATTATGTATTATAAATGTATGTTCCACATGTATAATGATAATGTTATAAACATATTGTAGGTTAATTGTATTATTGTTTCATTTCCCGTCTTCTGTAATTTAGTTGTTAACCTTGATTTAATGAATATGGACCTAAAGGTATTTTACATCTCTCATATTCGGTAAGTAGGTCCTTATTACCCCCAAATGGGGCTTGTAAGTGACCAATTAGCGCTCTAGGGTAATAATGTAGCTAGAAAAGCCCTAGGGCGGTAAGTAATTAAAAAAAAACTTCACTCTTTCAAAAAGTTTGCGTACATCTAACCATCATACTGGCAATAGACATCATGCATTCAGGCCAATGACAAAAGAGGTCGCTTCGCTATTCCTTGTCTTCGTATGAGTATAATAGTCATCAATTTTAAATATCGAACTACGAAGCTCAATTTCGTTCTTGAAAAAAATAATTTGAAAAAGAGATGAAAAAAGGCGGGAATAGAAAACTTTTACTTTAAAATGTTTTATTCTTGTAATGCCGGTGTTTTTCTACTTACCTCACAATCGAGATGTAAAGCAGAGTAGTTAGCTCGGGTGTAAGCATCAATTGCACCCTCGAAGTATAGGCGCCCTCGCTGCGCTCGTGCGCCTAAATATCTCGGGCTGCAATTGATGCCTTACAGCCCTTGGCTACTAATCTACTATTACATCTCTCATATTCGGTAAGTAGGTCCTTATTACCCCCAAATGGGGCTTGTAAGTGACCAATTAGCGCTCTAGGGTAATAATGTAGCTGGAAAAGCCCTAGGGCGGTAAGTAATTAAAAAAAAACTTCACTTTTTCAAAAAGTTTGCGTACATCTAACCATCATACTGGCAATAGACATCATGCATTCAGGCCAATGACAAAAGAGGTCGCTTCGCTATTCCTTGTCTTCGTATGAGTATAATAGTCATCAATTTTAAATATCGAACTACGAAGCTCAATTTCGTTCTTGAAAAAAATAATTTAAAAAAGAGATGAAAAAAGGCGGGAATAGAAAACTTTTACTTTAAAATGTTTTATTCTTGTAATGCCGGTGTTTTTCTACTTACCTCACAATCGAGATGTAAAGCAGAGTAGTTAGCTCGGGTGTAAGCATCAATTGCACCCTCGAAGTATAGGCGCCCTCGCTGCGCTCGTGCGCCTAAATATCTCGGGCTGCAATTGATGCCTTACAGCCCTTGGCTACTAATCTACTATTAACTGGTGAAAAATAAATTAAGGCATAGGTACCTTGTTAAGTTGACAGCCTCGTTGGCCCAGATGGTAGTGACTCTGCTTCCTGTGCCGCAGCCAGATCCCCGGCCAGGTCAAACATTTTTGTGTATGAACATGTTTGATTTGTGTCTGGGTATTATAAGCGTATATAAGTATGTATATCAGTCATCTGGTTACCATAGTACAGGCTTCTAGCCTAGTTTGGGACTAGATGACTGTGTGTGGAAGTTATTCTATAAAAAAAAAAAACAGTGCCGCAGCCAGATCCCCAGTCAGGTCAAACATTTGTGTGCATGAACATGTCTCTTTGATTTGTGTCTGGGTGTTATTATAAGCGTATATAAGTATGTATATCAGTCATCTGGTTACCATAGTACAGGCTTATAGCCTAGTTTGGGACTAGATGACCTGTAAGTCAAGTCAAGTTGTCCTATAAAAAAAAAACACGAACAAGAAGTGTATTCCACATTTCTGCCAATAGACATCAAAACATTTGTACCCCCCCCCCCCAAAGTGCTGCCTCAAGCGGATTTTTAATGAAGCCTTCTGAGGAAAATGGCTTCAGAGGAAGATCTTAAATTTAAAACCAATAATAATTGTGTGGAATCTCACAAATCTAAATAGTTTCAACATGTGTTTGTACTTCTCGTGTCAAAACTAAGTGAAAATATTATCTTACTAGCTGCGCCCCGCGGTGTCACCCGCGTAGAGTTCCCGTGGGAATATCGGGAAAAAGAAACTTACAAATTTCAACCCGATCCATTCACTAGTTTTTGCGTGAAAGTACTTTTTGTAAACATCCATCCATCCATCAGTGTAATTTAGCACGTCGCATCATCCAAACTTATGTCCCAGTGTCACAGTTTTGCCTGACATACAACTTTCGCTTCTTCCACTTTCATCACATTCTTCATACATGCTCGTCGGTTGTTGGTACTTTTGACCTGGCCTTTCCTTAAGATAACATCAACTTGATCATGAAAGGTACGCCTAGGTCGACCCCTACCGACTTGACCATTCACACTAGCCTTATAAATCTCCTTTGTCAATCTCTTTTCGTCCATCCTCTCAGTGTCACAGTTTTGATATAAAGAACACGCTAAGTATCACAAAAACGCATATATACCTACCTACGTTGTCTACTTTCTACAATATAATAAACTGTTCTAGCGACGGATAAAACGATAAGTCAAGGGAGTAGTGTAAATAAACTGCGTAAGGATAATGGATCGGCGATAACCCGGAGCCCAGAATAGACGGGTGACGTAGATATTGCCGTTCGGTTCTCGTTAATATTGTACCCCGAATATCTCGCACTATAGGTTCACCCAACTATCGGGTGACAATATAAATGTATACTGATTAGACAGTTTTAGAGAACAAGTGGAAATAAATCACTAATCTAAAAATATTCTTTTGGATAAGGCTTGTTTTGTAGCGTCGGTGGGCCTGCGGAAATATGCCCGGATTTAAATCCGGAGGCCCTGAATCAAAACTCACTATGTGGGCTTTTCACCTGGGCGTAATTACACGTTAAACCGTAGGTCTTGGCTGTTTCCTAGATATGTAAGGGGTCGTTAGGTCATGTCGGAGGCCTTGTAGGAATCTTGTCGGCCTGAAACTGGCAATATGGGTTGTCCACATAACCCATATAATGAGTCGTTTTGTTCGATTAAGAATTCAAATGATATTCTGTCTCAAAGCTTGAAAAGATGAAACGTCAAACGGTTCTTAGATTTGCTGGGCTGTAGTTACATTCCAATAAAGCTCTTATTGGAGCGAGCTGTAACACTGTCAAGTAATCCATGGTGTTACTACGATCCTACGAGTGTACGAGCGTTCGCTACCGGGTTGGATTGATCCCGAATCCCGGGACCAAGGGTGCATCCCCCGCCCTTCCGCGCCGCGCTGGGTTCCGTTCCGTTCCCGCGTCAATCGCGCGCCAACCGCCGCCGCGAGAGGGCGCCTCCGTCCGTGCCGCGGTAACACGTGCTACACAGTACACACATCGAGAACCCCCTAGTGTGAGTGCTTCCCGTGTTTAATACGATGCGTGCCCAGCATAGGAATCGCGCGTCGTGCGAATGAATATGTTCGTAGTTCGTGGGCATTGTTGTTGATGCCCCATAGCTATTGATATTGACGGATGCGGTATTATTAATCATTTTTATCATGACTCGTCAATCTTTCGCGCCTTACATTATTGTGTTGGTACCCGCATAGTTTACCCCGACTTCGTATTTTTGACCGGCTTCGAAAACCGGAAGACTTGTTAGGTAGGTACTTAGTATGATATGCATCGCGTATGACGAATATAGTCGTAAAATGTGAACCGATTTAATAAAAATTGTTTGCCTATATTCAATACTCCCACAGTGCTCCTTTATTCACATTTTCTACTCTATAGTTTAAAACTCCTCTCGCGTTACGGTTGTTTTTAAATCCAATTAGATTATTATGTGGTTTCCAATTTCCTTGTTACTTAAAACTTTTGTTTGTTTGCTTGTTAAGTTAACAGGATGGGGTCATCTTAGCATTTCCTCCGAATAGAGTAAACCTATTTGATATAAATATATATATTAATATGGGACAATTTCCACACACGGTCATCTGGTTCCAAACTAGGCGAGAAGCCTGTACTATGGTAACCAGATGACTGATATACATGCTTATATTATTCGCCCAGACATAGATCAAACAGATATGTTCATGCAAATAAATGTTTGAACTGGCCGGGGATCGAACCCGGAGCCTACTGCACAGATAGCAGAGTTACTACCATCTGTGCCAACCAGGCTGTCGAATATATTTATGTATATCCTAATATTTTGAAAATGAAGTATACTAAGTATTAAGTATGTCCCTATACCCTATCATATTATTTTCGTTTATAAACAATTTTTTTTTGTAGTGTACGTCTAATCATGCGAGTAAAACCGGGATTTTTAGAAGTTCTTTTTAGAAGATTAGAAGATTTTATAAGAGAAACTAAAATGACAGATAGGTACATATTTTACTTCACTACAAAAATAACAGCATATAAAGGCTTGTGTTCTTTTTCTATGAGCCTGTGGCCACGAATGAACAGACTTGTGACGTATATGAATATTAATAAATAAATAAAATAACACCTTAACTGGCTATATATCACAAAAGTACCAAAAATGATCCGCCATTCCAGCATACTTTAACCAAAAAGTTTATTTATTTGTTAATTTTTAATTGAAATTGAAAGTACCTACACTTTTATGACTAACCTTTTTTCATCGATCTCCATGGGTCTATTGAGATATGAAAACTGTCATGGTGGCTCATATTATCGCAGTCAAAAGCGGATATTACTGAAAAAACTTTTTATTTTATCACTTTTTTATCTCTTAGCTGGCTACAAAAATATTTAATGAAAAACATTTTGATGAAAAGACAGATTTTTTGGTATAATTGTCTTTTCGCTCATTTGTGGCCAGAGATGGACATTGAGCTTCATAGCCTGCATTAATTATATTTGGAGGAAACCTAATTCGTTTAAGGAGGAAACAGAGGAATACAAAAACTGTCCTACTTCAACCAACTAAACCGTCCCTTGTGCAGAATAGAACTCGAGGAAGGGTTTTTTCCAATCAAACTCAACTGGTTGAACATCGATTTGGTAAAATTTTCATAAGATTGTGTCAAATTTCTCTCAGCTAGGCTCTCAGTATTGAATATCCCAGTCAAGCCAGCCCGTTTGGCTCTATCAAAGTACTACTTTAACTAAGTATTAGCTATCACCAAACGTAGAGCCGAGATGTATTACCGCCATACATATTCATTACCTAGACTGTGATTCATGTTTGGCTCTGATTGATCGTGCTCTGTATAATACACAGTACAGATTTAATAAGTTGCTGGTTTGGCCCCTAATTAAAGTTACTTTTGGTTGGTCGTATCTGTGTGTCGTACCTACCCTCTTTTCTCGTTTCCTCTGAATTTATGTACCCATTCGATAAAATTATTAGAGGAAGTAAACTGTGTAGGTACATATCTACTATGCTATTTTCTTTTATATAAAGAGTTAATTAAGTCTTAAGAGCGTAAGTACATGGGCCTTCTAGGAATTTGACACAATCCTATGAAAAATTTACACTGGACTGCACTTCAATTGCACTGAATCTGGTCTTTATCTGTAGTAGAACATATTTTGTTAAAGGAAACCGTTTGGTTTTTTTTAATATAAAAAAATATATATATACATAAAAAATATAATCTAAAAGTGATATTATTACAATTTTCATAACAAATATGATAAACCGTAAGGTTTTCATCATTTTCATTTCAACCGAATAGGTAGGTATATGTTTTGCCGCAAAAAAGACCATTAAGAGTCAACCACAAACAATTGAGTGGAAAATAATTCTCTCTTTCTCCATATTTGGGAAATTTCATTTTGTATGGAAGAGCGACCCCCTTAAGATGGACCATTTTGCCGCTCATTAAAGTTGCGTGCACGTCCTCTTATTATAAAGTAAACGTGAGTGCGTGTGCGTGTGCCCGCTTCCAAATAGTCCCTATTCGACAGGAAGCGTGGAATCGGTGTCGATTTTAGGGAAAGGTTACATTAGGAACGGTTCAGGTCATTGTTCTTTACGTCGAAGCGATCTTTTTGTTCCGCGACAAGATAAATGAGCGTTGTTTGCGTTTGAACGGTTTTTAGTTGCGTCATAAATATCAGGTCAACCTACATTTGTTGATACTGCACTTTACTTTTATCATCCCAGTAAAACGTAAACGATAGCAAGTAACACCTTCGATTACATTAGGGGGCTTTAGAAGGATATAAGATGATACCTAGACATCACCTTGACTTTTGTTACTATAGCCCAGTAAATATAAAAAGTACCGTTTGACGTTTCATCTTTTCAAGCTTTGACAGAGAAGAAATAACTTTGCTGAGGCGTAACTCAGACAATATCAACAACCTTTGCCGTAAAACCATCATGAAAAAATGGAAACGGCAGTAACTATTATGCTGACTTCGGGACTTAAAACAATGCCCATCAACTTTCAGAACGTAACGAATGAACAGCATTTGAAAATGGGTTAACCAAAATAAATCTATAAAGGCATTTCCAAGGAAATGAGGGCTTAGTGTTGCAACCATGGATGACTCTTCACCGGATTTGTCGCTCAAACTGCGACGGGGTTCGAGCGACTCCCGGGAGTCGTTTTACATGGACTTCGCTCAAGGAATCGACTCGGATATCGAAGAGGTTACTACGATAGAGCGGGTTATACCTGAGCATCCAGGGGGAAGGGCGGAAGGCGATGCAGACACGCTGGCGACGCCGTCTGGCCTCGATGAGAATAAGGAACTGGTGCCATGGTGAGTACGACATTTTAATTGGTTTTTTTCAACAACTTTCAGATTCCTAGAGTAGCAAATATATGGATTGTCAGGGACAGGGCCGTAGCCAGGGATTGGCATTTCAGGGCAATGCCCTACATTAAGCTGCTCGCGCTTTCGTTGAATAAATTCTTAAATTTTTCACCTTGCTCGTAGTCTCGCAGCCAGCTGCTCGCGCTTTCGTTGAATAAATTCTTAAATTTTTCACCTTGCTCGTAGTCTCGCAGCCAGCTGTTTGCGCTTTTGTTAAAATCCTATAATTTTTCGCCGCGCTCGCAGCTGCTCACGCCTACTTTAAAAATTTTAGAAATTTAAAAAATTTTCAACGCATTCTTTGTAAAATATAAGTATATATATCAGTCATCTGGTTACCATAGTACAGGCTTCTAGCTTACTCTTGAAACTAGATGACCGTGTGTGGAAGTTGTCCCATACTTATTATATTATTATGATTATTATAAAATCTCTAAAAAAAAAATCCGTGCTCACTACCTGCTGCTCGCGCCTTCGTTATCTTGATTCTATTTTGTTTCTGAAATTTCTATAGTTTTTCTTTAGCATCTATCTCAAACGAAGTCGTAGAAACGAAGAACCTCAAACAAACTAGATATATGTGTAAATACGCTTTTGTTAGGTAAGTAGGTATTTATCGATTAAAATTAACCAAGTCAGATTCTGTCAGATCATGGATCATTTCTAATTCCGCTCTATCTGTGACCACAACTGCCCTACATCAAATCTAACTAGCTACGGCTCTGGTCAGAGATGAATGTAAATATATGAAAAAAATAACTTTACAAAAGATTTCTACAGTCCGATCCGTAACATATTATACTAACATGGTAGGTAGGGTTACTGGTAATCAGGTAGCATAATCTTAAAGTAATTGGAGGTATTCATTATTTCAAACAATTTTAAATCTACGGGTATCATGCTATTACCATATCGTGCAAAAAATACAGCAGTTCGTTACATTTTGTATAACATGATCTTAAACATTTTGTATACATTTTGTTTAACATGAGCTTATAATGAACTTTATGATAAAACAGCAGATTTTTCTTCGCGATTTCAGAGCTGACTTCATAGTGATAGTTGTTTCTTATAATGAGTAAGTAATGATCATTTGAGATGATACTATTTAACTGATAATCTGATATGTAACTCTGGACACTGTACCTATAATTTGTTACCTAGACCTAGTGAAAACAGTTCCAGTGTTTATGTACTTTCTGCGAGATGTAGCATGGACTCTAAAAAGGAAGTGACTTCCTATGTTTACTTATTTCGTATTGCATATAACCCGCTTAATTAAATATGGTTGCAGCGTTAAAATATAAATTCAGCATGCAGTGAGTGGTGGTTGCTCGAAATTCAGTTTAATTGGATTTGACGCAGTTAATCATGTTCGGATGGTCGCGTCGCGTCCCCGCAGGCGATAGTTGCGAAATTAACTTAATTCCATTGCATGCTGGAAATCTCCCATTTACATCATTATATGGGTATGGGACTGCCTCGGTGGCGTAGAGGGCGCATGCTCGACTGCCAATCAAGAGGTCCCGGGTTCGATCCCCAGGTCAGGCAAGTGTTTTAAATATTAGATTTTTCCATTAGGAATTATCTCAATAACTGCCTGGAGTCTGGAACTGTGCCCGGTAGATGGCAATAGGCTCGCCCCCTATTACATGGGACCAATAACATACTGGCGAAATGTGGGTGTATCTACTATGGGACTGAGTCCTGGGTACACCTCTGCCTACCCCTTCGGGAAAAAGGCGTGAATGTATGTTATGTTATATGGGTATGGGAAAAAGACCTGGATGAACTGTAAATGAAGATAATGCGTTGAAGAGGAGCGAATGCAGAGATGACGAATGCTAGACTTTTAAGGCGGAAGAAGACGTGCTCTACTGACCCCATCTAGTATTTAGTAAGGCCAGGAAAACTATGACATGTTTATATGGGTACCTATCTATCTCCATATTTTTTACACTGCACTTTCGGTCCTGTGAAAATCTCATCTAGTGCTTACTGACTGATTCGTCAAACAATCGAGTTTAAACAAGATTGTTGAAGAATATAGTTACTTAATAGGTACTTATAAAAAATGAGGTCGTGGTCCTCGAACGACGAAATATCGCGACAATAAAGTTGGTAGATAATATTATAACCACTGAAATATACGGATTATCTCCGTAGGTAATTTAGAGAATGAGCTTACTTACATGATTTTAGATCAGTAGGTACTATTAAGACAAACGTGTAAACTCATAGGGTCCGGATCTTGGTAATCGGCTTTAGTCTTTGATGATGGATATAATTTATCCGGTAGACTTAATAATGTACTCATTATTATCAGTCATTGCTGTCCCATTGCTGAGCAAAGGTCATTCATAATCCGGTATAGGTAATAAAATTTAAAAATATTGTAGTAGGTACCTATTTAGTAACATTCTCACCTTTTATTTTGTTACTGGTTATAGACTTGTTAAACTCTAATCAGCAAAGAACGTGCCTAAATCGATTTGTTCACCCTAATGAAGAAAAGGTTCATGTTTCACGACATGTGAAATCGCTAACATTAAAGTGCCAAAATTGATGACGTTGCAAAACGTGCTCTAATTCAATATTAGGTAAGTAATAACGGCGTTAACGACATTTAATTTTATTTTCAATCTCTCGGAATGATCTCTACAATATACTTTAGACAAAAGTTTTCTGACTATGGAAAATGCTGCCCATAAATACAATACATACCTAAGCAACGAAAAAGAGTAATTATGGATAATAAGGTTCTTTCGCATTAATTAGATATTTAGTCTTGCCTACCTTATTACCTATCTACTCAAATCATATCAGCTCTTTATTCTGTAACTTTAAATTTTCTGTGTTGGTAAAGATGAATTGGACGCACTAGTTATACCTCGTACCTACTATATGCCTACTACATATTTATACATACATATAACATACATTCACGCCTTTTTCCCGAAGGGATAGGCAGAGGTGTACCCAGGACTCAGTCCCATAGTAGATACACCCACATTTCGCCAGTATGTTATTGGTCCCATGTAATAGGGGGCGAGCCTATTGCCATCTACCGGGCACAGTTCCAGACTCCAGGCAGTTATTGAGATAATTCCCAATGGAAAAATCCAATATTTAACAATATGCCTGACCTGGGGATCGAACCCGGGACCTCTTGATTGGCAGTCGAGCATGCGCCCATTACGCCACCGAGGCAGTCCCATATTTTACTTAATGCCTATCATGTAGGTACTTGATCATTATACACCTATGCATAGTTATAAAACGAAAGCTTCCTTGACTGGACATGCTAACAGTCTGCCAACACATGTCATAGTATCAATTTGCCATGATCCGACCACACCATGTGGCCTGTTTGTTACCCGACCCCAGGGAGCCGCTATGGAGAGAAAGCCCAAGATCCGATTTACAACTACAACCCGTCAAACGGGTCCCGCTGACACACATTTGTCGGTACTCCAGCGATCTGATCTCTTTGTGCTTTATTAGCTTTTGTGGTGTATGCAGCCGTTTAAACTTGTTAGCTCGCGCTAGGTTTGCTCTATTTACATTGTTTGTTGCTGGCTTCATTCAAATTTGTTTAATAAAGCCTTTGTGTTCATAATGTAAGCCTGTTGTGTCAAGTTCGGATTTATCGCTATCTTTCCCTAAAGTTTAGGGCTATCGAAATAGGAAGTGTGACTATCATGAGCCGAATTTTGATACCAAAATAGTATAGTGAATCAAAAACACCGGCGCCTTTGCATGACTAAAGTTGTAGAGCAGGCGGAAATAATAAAAATACCGTGTAACCCAAATTCGGATTGGAATGACAAAATTGAAAGAACTCGACCCGCTGCTGGTATTTAATTACAAAGAAAATTGCGTTTTGAACCTCTTGTTTTTCAATCACACTTCCAACAATTTAATTCGAAATAAGACTGGGCATTTTTCATCAAACCCTCATTTTCCTTCTAATTTCTTGTTGGTAATAATATCAATAGGCGCTACATCTAAAATAAGACCACCGACTTCGAAATTAAAAGGCGTGAATTCGTGATTTTTAACGACTTTTTAACGTCCCTTGAACTAAACGGTTTTGTCGCTTCGTACCAATCATCCGGACGGAGTTTTATTACGGAACCGTTTTATTTCGGCGTGGTTTGTTACTCTTTGTGAAAAGTTTTCTGTTTATTGGTTTCCTTTCTAAATAGAGCCGAATTTATCTGAAACTTTAATGATCTGACAACTAAATATAAGTAAATATTATTACAAAGTTTCATTTAAGTCCTGAATGGCTAGAGAAAGTTTTGTAACTATACAGTTAAATGTTAAACCATAAGTAGGTTTAATTTCAGGTAAGTGATTTAAATCATCCTACTAATTCTATCCAATCCTGCTAATAATAACATTGCGGATGTTTAAGTTAATGATGGATGTGGGTTACTCTTTCACGCCAAAACTACTGAACAGATTGGGCTGAAATTCGGTATGTAGATAGTTTAAACCATGGAATAACACACAGGGTACTTTTTATCTCGATATTCTCACGGGAAGACTACGTGAGTGAATCCGCGGGGCACAGCTAGCCGTCCATATTTACCACCATTAACTCAACTAGTCGCAGTCATGGTGATTTGAACCGTTTTTAACCACTGTTATCCTCATAAATCAAAATCGTAACACTGCGTGCCGTATTTGAGTCGGGGATCGCCTGTCCAGTCATTATGACACCGCAAAACGTATTGTTAACCCTCACTCATGTTAAAACATAAACATACATAACAACAAAGATACCATCACGCCCTCTTCCCGAAGAAGGCAGACGTGTACTCAGGATTCAGTTTTATAGTAGGTACACTCACAATTCGCCAGTATGTTATTGGTACCAGGTTATAGCGGGCGAGCCTATTATCATCTACCGGGCTCAGTTCCAGGCTCCAGGCTGTTATTATATAAGGGGACGCAGTGCGGTGGCAGTCCTTTAAAAACAGTGCCTGCTTGCCTTATCTGAAAAAGCGACTGGCTTTTCTCCATCAAATAATTAGGACCTTTCTCATAACTAAAGAAATCATAGTAGCTATCTAGCAGCTTATTTTGTTAAAGGAATAAATCTGTTATACAACTAAAGCATCGATACTGCCTTTTTAAAGCTGCTGTGTCGAAGATCCGTGTCGCCATCATGATCGTCAAAACTTCTTAAGAAGATAGAACCCAAAAAATTAAAAAAAACACCGGTAATTACTTATACCTAAGTATAATATTATCTTCCTGAAAACTTCACTAGCTAGCTTCGTACCTAGTAAGCTTGTTAGTTTTTTACCTATAAAACCGTTGACTTCTGCTAAATATCATTGATATAGTGACTGTATACAGCAGTACTATCGTTCATTAAGCTCCAAAAACCATTAGCGTTTCCGCACGAATTCCCAGCTTTAAATACCATAGTTTTTCGACCGCCACGTCTGCCGCATCTATATGGCGATATTTCCAGTCATTGACTCCTCGGTACATTGTTTGGGCTTCACACGCGGTCGGCTTGTCGGAAACTATGTTATATTCGGATTCAGTTCCATGTAATAATTTAACCGGACTTTTAACTCGAACTACGGAACTTTGAGGTGGTTAATGTTGTTTCAGAAATCGTTTGATATAACAGATAACTAGAAATATAACAACTTCGCCGTCTATGATGGAAGTTATGAGAGCTTCTAATTAATTATGAAAATGTTGAGGGCGCTAGTTTTTATTTGCTAGGGTATTTTGAACTATCGTACGATATATCCTACTTCCTATACTAAATATTATAAATGCGAGAGTTTGTGAGGATGGATGGATGGATGTTTGTTACTCTTTCACGCCAAAACTACTGAACCGATTGGCCTGAAATTCCGATATATAGATATTTTAGACCCTGGAATAACATAAAAAAAGTACTTTTTATCACGATATTCCCACGGGAACGAAGATTACGCAAGTGAAACCGCGGGGCACAGTTAGTAAGTATTATAAATGCGAAAGTTTGTGAGGATGGATGGATGGATGTTTGTTACTCTTTCATGCAAAAAATACTGAATGGATTGCGTTGAATTTAATAACGAGGTAGCTTAGACCCTGGAGTAACACATGGTCTAGTTTTTACCCCATATTCCCACGGGAACGATGTCTATGCGGGTGAAACCGCGCGACACAGTTAGTACTTATTGTTATATATATTTTACACGATCAAAAAGATATTCGAAAGTGGACTGGTGGACATAGGTCTAAACGTATGCCCACCAGTCCACTTTCGAATATCTTTTCTTTATAATCTGGCTGATCTGTAGTGGACATAGGTCTAAACCTATGGATTGTTATATATATTTTTACCGCGATCAAAAAGATATTCGAAAGTGGACTAGTGGACATAGGTCTAAACCTATGTCCCTGATGGACAGACCTATTTCCACAACAGATCAGCCAGAGATAAGACGGAAAGTAACAAAGTATTTTATTTACATAATAAGTACCCATACCATACGGGGACGTAGATCTATATTTGGTATTAAATACTAGCACCTATTTGAAATCTATATAAGACACATATCTGCGGTTACAACCCATACATATTTTTGGCTTTCGTTAAAATTGAGTTTGCTTCTTCGTTGCAACATCACAAGTTCCTGTCTCGTGCAAGGTACGAGAACAAGCTCTTGACTACACAGTCAAGGAAATATCAATATCATTAACCGCGTATATACACACACGTCAGTTTTTCTATTAATAAATTGAAAGTAGTAAATTGAATCAGAAATTGCAAAGTGATTACGTGTTATGATTATAGGTACGTAAATTACTAAGGTTATCCTCCTGTCGCCCCCGTTCTTGGAAACGAGGCACCGATATCATTACCGTCAGCTATAAACTTGCACGATTTAATTACTTTTGATGGGTTTCTCAACATCGTTGACATAGAATTTAATTAAGAAATGCTTCGAGGAAATTCTGAACTCGTTTTAAGAGTTTATACTCGTAATTATGATGTTGGACATCATTCAGAGTTCCGCTGTTCTGCTGATTATGGTTTTGAATTCTGATACCGTTACAAATAGACGAGATCGACCCTTTTGCCGCCTGTGGAACATAAAAACATATGTTTTCGCGGAATTGAAAGCCAGATCCAGTGCCAACCACAAACAATGAGTGGAAAATTATACCCTATTTCTTCATATCTCACACACCTCGTTACCTCGTTGGTCTCGTTGGCTCAGATGGTAGTTACAAATATGTTTTCGCGGAATTGAAAGCCAGATCCAGTGCCAACCACAAACAATGAGTGGAAAATTATACCCTATTTCTTCATATCTCACACACCTCGTTACCTCGTTGGTCTCGTTGGCTCAGATGGTAGTTACAAATATGTTTTCGCGGAATTGAAAGCCAGATCCAGTGCCAACCACAAACAATGAGTGGAAAATTATACCCTATTTCTTCATATCTCACACACCTCGTTACCTCGTTGGTCTCGTTGGCTCAGATGGTAGTTACAAATATGTTTTCGCGGAATTGAAAGCCAGATCCAGTGCCAACCACAAACAATGAGTGGAAAATTATACCCTATTTCTTCATATCTCACACACCTCGTTACCTCGTTGGTCTCGTTGGCTCAGATGGTAGTTACAAATATGTTTTCGCGGAATTGAAAGCCAGATCCAGTGCCAACCACAAACAATGAGTGGAAAATTATACCCTATTTCTTCATATCTCACACACCTCGTTACCTCGTTGGTCTCGTTGGCTCAGATGGTAGTTACAAATATGTTTTCGCGGAATTGAAAGCCAGATCCAGTGCCAACCACAAACAATGAGTGGAAAATTATACCCTATTTCTTCATATCTCACACACCTCGTTACCTCGTTGGTCTCGTTGGCTCAGATGGTAGTTACAAATATGTTTTCGCGGAATTGAAAGCCAGATCCAGTGCCAACCACAAACAATGAGTGGAAAATTATACCCTATTTCTTCATATCTCACATGCGTCGTTGCCTCGTTGGTCTCGTTGGCTCAGATTGTAGTAACTCTGCTTTCTGTGGCGCAGGCCCCGGGTTCGATCCCCAGCCAGGTCAAACATTTCTGTGCAAGAACATGTCTGTTTAATCTGTGTCTGGGTGTTATAAGCTTGTATAAGTATGTATCAGTCCTCTGGTTACCATAGTATAGACTTCTAGCCTAGTTTGGGACCTGATGACCGTGTGTGGAAGTTGTCCCATAAATATAAAAAATATTTGTGTATTTCATTTTGTATGGGTGACGTTTACCTTTAGACCCTTAGTATTACTACACTTTTTCGTATCACGTTGTATATAAACTTAGCTAAGTGGGCACAGAAATGCTTATAAACTTCAGAAGGCAAAGACAAAAGCCTTCCAACCCCTTAATATTCCAGTTCATTTAAATAGGCAAAACACACCCGCGGAGTAGGACTCTCTTGTTCTTTTTATTTTTCCTTTGTGGAGTTAGTCTAGAGTGTAGATTGTAGTCTAATGAATATGCTAATGCGACCCCCCCTGGGCTAACTGCCCATGGGGGGTAGACACGCGGTCTATGAGAAAATTTTAATCGCAGATTAGCTACACAAGCTAGATAATTTAATGGCTATTAGACGTTCTAAGTTCTAAGGCCACCCAGCACAGCAGCGTACCTAATTGTTAAGGTATTATTGCTAACTCTATAATATTAAGAAAATGATTTATTTTTAGACTGCCTCGGTGGCGTAGTGGGCGCATGCTCGACTGCCGATCAAGAGGTCCCGGGTGCGATCCCCGGGTCAGGCAAAGTGTTAAATATTGGATTTTTCCATTAGGAATTATCTCAATAACTGCCTGGAGTCTGGAACTGTGCCCGGTAGATGGCAATAGGCTCGCCCCCTATTACATGGGACCAATAACATACTGGCGAAATGTGGGTGTATCTACTATGGGACTGAGTCCTGGGTACACCTCTGCCTACCCCTTCGGGAAAAAAGGCGTGAATGTATGTTTATGTATGTTATGTTATGATTTTTTTTTTTTGTTAAGATCACTTATTACGGGATATTTGCCGGTCCCATGTTATAGGGAGCGAGCCTATTGTCATCTACCGGGCACAGTTCGAGACTCCAGGCAATTATTGATATAATTCCTAATGGAATAATCCAATATTTAATACTTTGCCTGACATGGGGATCGAACCCGGGACCTCATAATCGGCAGTCGAGCTTGCACCCACTACGCTACCGAGGCAGAGAAGAGCCTATAGTATAGTAGGTAGTTATATCGTCAAACTCAAACTCAAACAGATTTATTCAAATAGGTCATAATCTGACACTTGCACGTTTATGAAGATAAACAGTGCTGAGTCTACCGTGCGTTCGGAAAGATACCTCTACAAGAAGAACAAGAAACTTGTAGGGCTTAATTTTTCAACAGATAGTTTCACAATATTTGGTTTGGTTACATTCGTTTTCTTTGAAGGTGCCGCGAGGCGGCTATGCAGAAGTTTCCAGGCATCTTTGTCCTCTATGTACTGGTTGACTTTATAATAAGCCTTCCTTAGTAAAGTAGATTTTATATAGGTTTTGAATCTCTGCTCTCAGCTCTGAGAGCCCAGTTATCTCTTTTGGGATTTTATTATAGAAACGTACACTATTTCCTAAGAATGTCTTTTTATTTGTTTTAGATAATCTAGAATTAAATTTCATCGTCACTTTTGTATGGGAATTGAGTCGAGTGTCCGGGGTGTGCTTTAGTTTCAATATCACTTATTAATATTTAGAATGTCTTTAGCTTATTAAGCATGTGTATTACATACTATGTTTAAAGGTTCTTATACTTTAACCCTTTTGGCAATAAGTAGTATATAAAAAAAAATATCAAATACATAATATAATCTAGGAATTTATTTCTAAGGAATACCTTCCTAAAAGTTAGTAGGTACACATCATAACCGCTATCTACAGTCCAGCACCATTACAATAATAGCTCAAATTATACTTGTAGGAATTAATTAAACATCATTAGATAAGTATACTTACCTATATATACAAAATACACACGTTAATAAATGTCTAAAATCATAATAAATGATTACGAGACACGTAATCAAAGCAATAACAATATGGTCCAAACTAATTAACGTAGCCTGTGGCTGTCGCTAATTAAACATAATGTTCAGGAACTAATGGGAGCAGCACTCTCAAGCGTAATGTATCAAACGCAGGCGGCTGTATATTTACATCATACTTATCTAGCCAAAACATAAGCTTTTCACAACCAATTAGCAAAAGTTCTATGTCATGAACTTTTATTTGATTTGTTTTTTGTTTGATGTTATGTTGGAGAAAAACTTGTGTTTAAGAACATGTTACTTATGAGGCTATTTGTGATTTGGTGATTTTTTTTTTATATTTGGTTTTTCAATTAAAGATCTAGGAATTATTTTACTTTAATTACCTATAATGTAATACTCACTACCTGTCGATTTAGCTGTCTTTTTTAGACTTATAATAATAATAATAATTATTATTTTATTATTTATTTTTTTATTTTTTTACCTATAGTATTATCAATATTAAGTATTTTATTACTGTAAGTACATAAAATATATACTTTATTTATATATTTACAAGATATTTGTGTATGTATATATTTGAATGATTATGTATGTAGTAGTTTATTTATTATATTAAAGTGTTGTGTATATGTATAGTAAAATGTATTTTATGTATGTATGTTTGTATGTATGTAGTTATTTCGAAATTATTTCAGTCACACCACCGACCAAATGTGAACTACTTTACTCTCCTCTCCTTGCTCGGTTGTCTGGAAGAGATCGCTTTTAGCGATAAGACCGCCAATTGTTACACAAGACATATTCCTATGTTCCATTTTAGTTTTAAGTTTTTAAGATGTGGTGTAATAATAAAGAATTTATCTATCTATCTATAATTACCTATACCAATATACGAGTAGATTCACATAAGTAATTTCGCAGAAGAATTATCTTGTAGTCTTTGTGTGGCCAACCGTTATGTCAGTGTTCAGCTAGCCCGCGAAGACCCCTGACAAGACTTACGACTAAATATGACCTGAAGACAGATGGGACCCACCGATTTATTTAACTGTATAACCACTGCAGAACCATAGTCTAACGACATTTCATAAGAGATTGTTACATTGTGGTAGAGCCCAGATGTTAGATACCACGCAAATGGTCACCAATAATAAAAGGGACATTGTGAGAGTCCCACACATTTTGTGATTGATATATGATAAAAATGATAATAAGAAGATATATTGATATACCACAATGACAATACGTGATTATAAAGGAGCGAGAGACGCGCGGTGCTGTGACCGTGTCTGATTGCGAACTGATTTGTTGTGTCATGAGTCATGTATATGAAATGCTGAATTGACTAAAATGCTTGCTATGCGGTGCACCGTACAGACATAAGTACTTAAAGTCTACGATAGTACTTTCATGTAAAAAAGATAAAGCTTATTCACTGCTTTACTGTTATGTTGTAGAGATGTGACTGTGGAGTGTAGAGTATAGAGAGCCAACGAGCCGACTGCCGTGAAATTAGCGTTGTGCTAAGTTATAGATAAAGTGGTTGCATGAACTTGCATGCTGCAAAGTGCTATTAGCTAGATAAGTTATGAGCGTCAAGAGCATTTAGACTGAATTCTACCAAACTGTTGACGATCCTGATCAAGAGGCTAATAATAATAATATAATTATTTAATAGAATTCCGATATTTTTTCTTTTTACCAAATTATACGCCAAAAAAAACGCCAATGAAGTTATCCTAAAGTTATACTGAGTGTTAGTTAAGTATTTCATAGTAAAGGTAAGTTTGGTTTAATCTAGGCTTAGGAACCTAATATATTCGACATGAGCAATAACTAAATAACCACATTATTATTATAGGATGAGGTTTTTACTTCCTATATTACGTATATTTGCTTCGTTTAGTTGTTCTTTCAATGAGATTCTGTGTTTGTTAAGTGTCTTTGACTATTACAGCCCTAGTTGAGGACCATACACCAGCTCTTTAATATCGTTAGCTAATGTATATAATCGCTATCTTTGGAAATACAAAGGCTATCCTCGCAGGGATTGGTAACTAACGGGATTGTTAGTTGTTTTGTTTCAGATCTTTAGAATGGTCGTTGGGTTACGCCAATTTTAAAAACTGTTAGGTACCTTATTTAAAATAACTCAAATTTTTCGTCTTGATTACCTTTTTAGGAAGAAAATAGTAACCGACAATTTGTTATTTTTTAAAGACTGAGATGTTGTTTCTGAAAAAATGACATGGTTAAAAATAACGAGTAAGTAAGCGTGTTCCTTACTTATATCTGACATCACCAACTTGTAAACAATAAAAAAGAAGATAGATAGGTAGTTCGTTGGCAAAAACATGTTTGTTATTTTTGTACGAAAGAAAGTTTTGTACAAAAATATTTAATTGCTGCAAACGATTGCAAAGCGAAGTTTCTTTGTTCCATTTGGTTTCTTACTCATATTTACGTGCCAAGGAATGAATTACGAAAGGAAATGAAAAAAAAAACCGGCTTTTACAGGTGTTTTATTATTGCGGTCGAGCATTTATTATGCGAGCGAGCCCTTAAAACTTTTCGCTACGAGCCTACGAGGTTTTTCAATATATTTCCTTAAGTTATTGGGGATGGAAATAAGGGGCGAGGAGATATGAATGTTTTCAGAAAAATTGTTGCGGAAATTAATCTTTGTTATATTTTTGTGGATAAGGATGTACTTATAATATTTAATGGCATATAAAAGGTTCCATAAAGAAAGACAAAGATAAAAGAGGCGCGCTTTGAAAAGCTACCTACTTTGAATGTAGGTAGAAAAACATTTTCAAGAATATCATGACGTCATAGATAGTAATATTATTTAAGTTTCTCATATTGTTAAAACATTGCACTTTAGGCATAATATACTTACTTAGGTATGTATTACTTAGACTTTATGTTAAACTTAAGTTCAATCTTACAACTAATATAATATCTATATATAAATATCTATGGCCTTAGCGTCTCTAGCAGACGATTCAAACATTTTAAGTCTGTATATCTGTGTGTATGTCTGTATAATATCTAGGTATACCTAATCCATGTTAGTAGGTAGTCGATCAATGTACGACATCGGAGTCCTATACAGATTCTTTATGAAAAATAGCTATTGCCACAGACATTATGAATTTAATATATCGCAAAGATATTTATGTAGCTATTTAATATTTGCGTTCCACACCCGTCAGAGTAAACTGCTCAAATTGCACGAGTAGCGCCATGCCAGCCGAGGCAGTATTAGCATAAATGAGGCTTTCTCAGCGCGCTTGCTTGAAACTAGACGCGTCAAGCTTTTGCGAACACAAGTTATTTCAAACGTGCATACATGCTATAATTCTGTCTATAAAGTTAGAGCCCGTATTAAAAAACATACAATCACGCTTTTTTCGCGAAGGGGTAGGCAGATGTGTACCCAGAGCTCAGTCCCATAGTAGGCACGGCACACTCACATTTCAGCAGTATGTTATTGGTCTCATGTAATAGGGGGCGAGCCTATTTGCCATCTACCGGGCACGGTTCCAGGCAGTATAAAATCCGATATTTGCCTGACCTGGGGATTGAACCCGGGACATCCTGATCGGCAGTCGAGCTTGCGTCCACTACGCCTCCGAGGCAATCAGGCGAGGGTAAATATTGTATAGTGATAAAATGCTCAATAATCTGTTGTTGATAATATTCTTTTTTTTTTATTTGAATTTTTTAATAATAATAATTAATTTATTTCTCAAAAAATTATTACATATACCTGATTCTTAGTGGTTATTACAGTAATTAAATTATGCATATAAATATAGCAGCTAGTAAAGCTAAGTAGACATTGTTTTAACTGAGTTTCAGTAAATTGGTTACCTACAGACCCACACTAAGATTACTCTTTTGCTGTAGGTCTGTAGTCCCTTCAGTGTCAGCTGTATAGCCTAAGAAATAAATACAATTTATAATATTATGGTTAGGTAATGCCACAGAGGAGATGAAATTCATCCTGATCGGTGGGTAATGCCACAGATAAAAAAAAAGGGGTAATGCCTCTGATATCATGAAGATTTCCCTTAACATGTAGTACGTAGGTAGCGGGACCTCAAATTTACGTGCTTTCAGAAACACTTTATAATGCGCAAGAATTATAAATAGACTAGTGTAAGAACAGCGGCTTTGCCCGCTCGTAATTATGAAATATGGGGTTTTATACCAAAACTTTGACGCTCTTTTTGGACCCCTTAGAAAGTGATTTTTTTAAATCCTTTAGCACACGTTCTGATAACGAAAAAAAACCTACATTCCAAGTTTTAAGTTTAGGATCAGTGGTTTGGGCTCTGCGTTGCATGTCAGTCAGTGAGTAATTTAGGATTTTATAATATATAGTGATAACAAGTGTATTAAAGTATAAACAATACTTACAACCATGTTGAGGTGGGTTCTCATCGTGTCACACCAAACGAGTCACAGTGTGACACGTTTGGAATTTTTCTTCCCGCATCGAGAATGTGGAAACGGAGTATCATTTTATTAAATCTGGTCTTCTAACTCAAACGATACTCAAACAAAACTTAGGCAAATATAATAATAGCAGGTTGGGTTACCTTTTGCAAAAGAAAAAAATAAAGTACATCCCACCCATCTGACGAGATCCTCAAGCTTTGCAACTTGCCTCTTGTCCTTTCAAGTGGCGTAAAAGTTAGCGACCTTACCGACCCTTCGTCTAACATGCAGAAGGCGAGATATACATTACGAGTATGTGCCCAGTGCCTACCTAGAACTTTGAATATTGTGTAAGTACCTACGCCTCCTTGGTTTGTTGTTATTTCGTCACAAAGTTATCGCACCACTTTTAATTTTTCGATCTAAAGTTGTCTCGTCAAAAGCAGCAAGAAAACGCAGCGACTGTTGCGTATATTGGTAGGGTTGGGCGAGCCTAGCGCCGCCGATGTGACGGCGGCCGATAGAGTCGTCCGTGTCGTCCAGGACGTTGCAAGGGCGTCTTAGGAGGGGAGGCGAACTTTTTTTTCTCACTTACAACTCTCCACTGAGACGTATGCTAATTATGCAAGCCCTGCTAAGCTTAAATAGGACAAACTCAGTAAAATATTCACTTCCTCTTTCTATTCTTGGCCGAAAGACATTATATAAAATCCTCCCTCACAATTCCACGAGACTGCGGTTTCTCATGTACCTACAAATTACTGAAGCATCGCGCCGCCCCGCAACGCCTTACCATAATATTTTCGTAGACTATCACGCACGATAAATCAAACATTGTAATGGTCCCGTAAAGTGGGGAAGCCGTCTATTTATAAACTGTGACTCGGCAGAACTGACTCTCAAACTCTCAATGGGAACGTCAATGTAAGCGTTCTGATTTTAATACGTCACTAACGCTTCGTCATCCCGTGCGATACCTAACTATAACCAAACACAAAATATTGATTGGCTATTTTTGTTGCTTATTTATAACATCACGCCTTTTGCTGAAGGGGTAGGCAGAGGTGTACCCAGGACTCAGTCACATTGTAAGAAGGTTCACCCGCATTTTGCCAGTTATGTTTTTAATTCACATGTAATTGGGGCGAGCCTATTCACAGATCAGGATGATCTCTTTCATCTCCTCTGTGAGCCTATTATTGCTATCTACCAACTCCACGATTTCATTGAGTAAAATTCATAATGTATAAATGAAATAACACTGCCTGATGTGGAAATCGAAGCCGGAACTCCATGTAACTTTTGTTGTAAGCGGCCTGCATCCAGCGTACTCCTGCCGTATTTATCAGATCGTATGTCCACCTTGTGGGGGGACGTTCTACGCTGCGCTTGCCAGTCCGTGGTCTCTATTCGACAACTTATCATACTTAGTCGGATTCGTTTATGTCGAGAAAGAGGAAGGCCAAATTACTACAGGTTTGCTAAAAATATTAAATCCAGTAAGTTTTGCAATCTCCTCAAGATTAAAATTCATCTTGCATGATGAATTTTCCTGTATCTTAATGAATTATCTTTATAGCTGTAAATAGACGTTTTCTGGGAAGTTACTCGAAATTAAAGCTTTTACGATGGCTCGAGCTTAAATATTTTTCTTCCAAATGGATTTTAAGAGCTTCCTCTGTTTACTTACGCAAGCCGAGTACTTTTAAATCAGATTTATTAGGAAGAAAATTGAGCTCACAGCGTCGTTCATAACTCAAAGACGACCTGTAAACATTTTGCATTTTACCCGACATGGTAATTTCGAAAAAGTCGAATGGTTTTGTAAATGGTCTGGTGGTGCCAAGAATTTTATATTTAGCAATTTTAGTAGTTATTGATCTATATACCGAATGTATAACATATAATCACGCCTTTTTCCCAAAGGGGTAGGCAGAGGTGTGTACCCGAGACTCAGATCCATAGTATGTACATCCACATTACGCCAGAATGTTATTGGTCCCTTATAATAGAGGGCGAGCCTTTTGCCATCTACCGGGCACAGTTCCAGACACCAGACAGTTATTGAGATAACTCCTAATGGAAAAACCCATATTTAACACTGCCTGACCTTGGGACCCCTCTTTCAGTGTAATAATTAAAGGGTTGCATCTACACCACCAACTACACTTTTTTGTAAGACCTTGTATTGGCGGTCTTTTATGTAGATAACTATTTTCTGACAGAATTTTTATAACATATCTAAGCAATAGCTTAGTAACTAGCATCAGATTTCCCGCTTCATGATGGTAAAGTCTCAGATCGATTGCACCCTATACGAAGTTTATGTACCGGAAACCGACTCGCCCTACGACGACGACACTGTTTCGCCAGGAAAACCAAAATGTACTAGTTATTTCCGTATTGTGTACATAATCTTAGTTTTAGACTTTATTGAAAAGTAGTAGAGTCGATTTTTAATTTATCTAATTTTGGTGAAGCTTCTGAAAAAAAAAATACAAAAGATCTAGTAGGTAATACTGCAATTTGAGGGCAAGTAGCTAAGTACCTGCGTAATTTTATAATGATATCACATATTATAATAACTAACTACAGCCTGACAACGCGCCTACTGAGGCTGCCGAGTGCTTTGTAATAAATCTTTAAAGAAAACTAAAATTTCATGGGAAATGGGAACATCGAAAAATACTGAAAACACTTCATAGGTATTTCAAAAACACATTACCTAGGCACCTATATAGATTTATTTGATACATACATATGCGTTGTTCCCGATGGGGTAGGCAGTTAGGTAAAGACTATTTTTCTCCACTTACTACAATCCTGACATACGTCTTTCGCTTCTTCCACTTTCATGACTTTTTTTATACATCATACTCGTATTCATTATTATTTGAAAGTTTGGTAAACTGCCACATAGATTAGATTTCTAATTATAAATTCGTACGTATACCTTTTGGCCCTAACATTCCCTTGACATATAAAATAGTAAAAGTAAATTTCTGAACAAGAATGAACTTCGCTTTGAACGCAAGATAACAGTGGAAATGAAAACTAGTCAATGAAGACAATGAATCGTCTCCAGTCACCATAAATACTTCGACCGCAACTCGGAGGGTTGTCTACCCTAAAGTTGAGACTTTACGAGTTTAAAGACAAATTGCTTCCTACCAACCCTGTCTCCCTCCAATACCTTTGTATTGATATGATACAGTCAATATTGAGGCAATCTCTTATTTCACCTGAGTTGTTTATTTCTATTTGTCTTTTCAATCTTATAGGTAGGTTTTATGTTTTAACCATCGCAATATCATCTTCATTCGTTAATGTCTTACCGTGGAGGCTTTTTGCCTTAACTTTATTTTCTATTGGGAATTATTGGTGTCTGGAACTGTGTGCTCGGTAGATGGCAATATGCTCGCCGCCTCGGACCAATAACATACTGGCGAAATGTGGGTACTATGGGACTGAGTCCTGGATACACCTCTGTCTACCCCTTTGGGAAGAAGGTGGGATGGTACTTATGTTATGTCATTTTTTCACTGTTACGCAACGTTTTGCGATAAGCAAGTAAATTGAGCAAAAGCTGATTTAAGCGGTCTTTTAGTATTGTGACTTGTGGAGGTAATTGGTTGATGAAGGAAAATATGTCCACACCAGGGATGTAAAGGAGGTGATTTTTATCGGAACCGAAGTCGGAGACGGAAGTTTTAAATTTAGAATCTCCGACTCCGACTCCGTTTATCGGATCACAATGAAATCTATACAATCTCTAATTTAAATTTCAGGAAAACTTTTTTATGTTCTTATAGTATGTAGGTATGTTAGATAGGTATATTAAATATTGAAAAATAATCCTTTTGTCATAATAAGAAGCCATCGCATTTTGTTAGGAGAAATAACAACCCATTATTCTATAGTGGACTAGTAACTGTAGTCATTATTATAGACGTCAATTGGTAAAAAATATATTCTTGATCTTATAATAAATTCAAAACCTTAAAAATGAAAAAGCCAATGTAAAATTACGTGCAAATTGCCACGCACCTCCCGTTATAAAATGGTTTTCCATGTTCGCATCCCAGCGTTTTCGTTATAATTAACCAGCCCAGGGATTTTAAATGTTTGCACTTTTCCCCATATTTAGCAGCCATGGTAGTTCCACTTTGTTATACGGTGAATATGAAGGACTCATTATCATACGACGCAGTATTTTGTGCTGGTTACTCTTCAAAGGCATAAATTAATAGACACAAGTTTGTTTGTCGGTTGTAAGTTCTTCTTTGAAGAAAGGAGCTGTTGGTTTCTGGGCCACGTCGAACTCACTTTATAATTTTGCTTTTATTTGATAAGCCTAATAATAATGCCCGTGCCGATCCGGGACAGAATAGTTCGGCTGAATCTCTTACCTAGCATGTCGTTAATGGCGACAGATGGACCTCATGACATATACATCACGATTATCACTAGTGCAGGGTGATAGTTGTTCGTGGGCGACTAAAGAGTACCTTGAATACTACGCACCCACAACATTCGAGCCTAAAGGCTCTCTGCAGCTCTCTGCACACATACCCGCATTGGACAAGCGTGGTGGGTTAAACATCCAAACCTTTACTCTCATGAACCACAAGTGGATTGAGGGTAGAGAGGCCTTTGCCCAGCAGTGGGACAGATCAGGCTTATAATAATAATAATAATAATAATAATAATAATAATAATAATATTTTCAAATGTGCATCAATAATATTTTTTGGTATCGCCATTAATTATAATAAATTAGGCAGATGTTCTACTAAAATTGAAACGCAATAATACAATGATCGGCTATTATAAAAGGGCTATGCTATGTTTATATGTACTATATATATGGAATGTTATTGTTAATTACATTCTCTACCAGGCAATATATTATACAGTGTAAGCTTCTCTGGGTACTTATAAAAATGTTCTAAGTACTTACACAAGTTACAAAATAAGAATTTAATTAAATAAAATTAATTTCAATCAGCTATAGCCCAGTCATTTTAGGGGTTTCACCTCGGAATGAAAGATAATAAGCTGTAAATTGGTATAAACCTTTGTTTTGTCGTTCTAAATGTTGTCTCAAAAGTCACAAGTGCTATCGTGTCCGCGTCTTAAGATATTGCAGGTCAAAGGTCGTAAAAGTCGGTTTTTCGTGAATATCTCACTTTCTGTTGTTTAAATGAGATTTGCACCTATTATAAAGTTGTAGAGTATAAAATTTTCTGCAACTTTTGTTTGAACTTTTTTTTCATACGATCAACCGTTTTTGCGGTAATGATAAATAAATATATATATAAAATATATTCCCTTACTGTCTTTTTAACTAAAAATATAATTAAAATATATATAATTAAGTCACTTATTTTAATTATATATAATATGTAATATGTAAGATCTTCTCCAATTCCAGGATAACTGGTAGAAACCTAGCGTTGTGCTGAGTTATAACAAATAAACAAATTCTACCAATAATATAAATATAAAGGTTACGTTTGTAACATGTAAACTAAACGAATATAAATCTAGAATAATACGCTAGATTCTAACTCAGCTCCAGCGCTATCTTGCGCTGTTTTTTATTGTGTGTGTGTATCTAGGTTTTTTCTCTATTCACGCTATACCTAACTACTGAACCAATTGAGCTGAAATTTGGTATGTAGATAGCTTAGACCCTGGAATAACGCATAAAGATTTTATCTAGATATTCCCACATTAATGAAGACTACGCGGGTGAAACCGTAAGGCACAGCTAGTAATATATAGTAACTATGTTAGTGGAGTGTTCATTCTGATACCAGAATGAAGATTCATAGCAAAAAGCAGCCATTATGTCCCATTTTTTCAAAGTATTAAATCGTAAATTTTAGAAACAGCAGCCCGAGTGTCTAATCCAAATAAACAATTAGTCAAAAGATAAAATCTCGAGCGTCGACAGTTCACAGGGATGCGTGTGAAGGGAGGCGTAAATAGAACCCCATATCTGATTGTCCTTTGCGTCGTTTAATTTAGCCCTTAAAACACAATTAACTTTTAATAAGGGTTTTATTATCGTTTTTTGACTGGGATTGGAGGTTTATCGTTTACTTATAGCTACGTACATATACTACGGTCCTTCATAAAATATGTGTAGGTATAATAGCTATTTAGTTTTTCTAGGTATTATTTAGGTAGATTTAGGTATACTTACTGGGATTGAGTCCTATATAAAACCTTGCCTATCCCTTGAGGAAAAAGGCGTGATTGTATATTATGTTGCTTACTTCCATTGATATAAAAAAGGGGAGATGAGGTTACTGGCTTCTTGAAAATGGCAAGCTGAAATTAGGTCCCATACGTGGACCTGACGTCCACGTCAGTAAAGTAAGGTCGTACGAGCGAATAATATTGTATTGTCGGTCGCACTTCGGTCTTAGGCCCGTCTTTCTATCTTTGTTGTCACTGTGCAAACTTCACACTGAGCAAATTGCATGTGCCATTTGTTGAGTAAGCGCTGGGAATACGTACGCTATCTCCCCTTTTCTTTATATCAATGCCTACTTCATATTACGAGTTCTTATCTAGATACCTTGTACATAGGTACAACTTAGTATAGACGTACCTACATTTAATAGACCCATATTAAAATTGATGTCGTGTTTATTGTGTGTTTTTTACCTGCTCGTTATACTAATACTTATAGCGGCCGTGGTCCAGCGGGAATATGCGCGGCTTTACGGCGCGACCGTGTTCTGGATGGTACGTTAAGCTGTAGGTCCGGGCTGTTTCCTATAAGGGGCAATCGTTAAGTCATGCCTTGTAGGAATCTTGGCGGCCTGAAACTCTAACAATATGGGTTGTCCACATAAACCATATGAATTGACTCGAGCAGTGTAATTGGAGTAACCCGTTTTGTTAGAGTAAAAATTCAAATTATTTATTCATTTAACTGATTGGGCTTATATTTAGAATGTAGGAATATTTTTTTTTATGATAGTGAGTGACAAGACGAGCTCATCAGATGCCTGATGGTAAGCATCATGATTGCCCATATCAGACACAGTGCCACCCAGTATTTTAAAATTCAAAATTCTGCGCGGCACTGCACTGGGCCTATCACCCTGAGTGAGATATGAGTTGTTGAATCTCATCATGCCCAGTAATTTCGCTGGTAACATTGCCCTTCATACCGGAACACAGTAATGTTTGGACATTACTGCTTGGCGGATGAATAACTGGCAAAGGTGTGGTACTTCCCCAGGCGGCCCCCTGCAAAAGAGGCCTACCACTATACAATATAGTTTAAACAGCATAATACTCAGGGTATTTTTCAGCGTACACAGCTGGTATTATATTTAGATAGTATTATATTAGATAGTATATATTATTCTTGTAGCACGTTTCTCTTAGCACTTAGAGGTACACATGGCATCGTAGTGGTTTATAAATTAGGCCCATCTGTGTGAGCTGCCCGAGGCTATTCGTCTTCATGTCGGGTGTTCACGTGAGAAAATGGGACTGTGCCGTTGCGATAGTAACATAGGGAGAATGTCTACTTATAGTTTAAAACATAGGCGTTAAAGTATCTCTTAGGCAACACAACTTATATAATAGGTATAATCCCACCGAGTAATAGAAGAAAACGGAATCAATTCAAGGTTTTTCTTAGAATCCTGAAAAAATTAAGTGTAATAATATAGTGATAAACTCTTTATTATTACACTACAAACAAGAAACCTTAAATTTAAAATAAATTATAACAAATAATGTAATTTAGAGCGCAGTTTCTGGTGTCCGTTATCTCCTATAACTATAAGAAAATATTTAGGTGGTCATAATATTAGGCATTACAAAGTACAGTCTTCGATTTATATTATTATTAATTCGTATTATTATCGATTCGTATTATCAATTTAAGCACATTTTTCATTAGGATTATTGAGAGCTTACACTTTCATAAGTAGTAGATATCCTAATCCTTAAAAATACAAATTTTTGACACTAATGTTAATTAATAACACCAGACCAGCTTCTTTACGAAGCAGATTGCTAACATAAAATAATAATAGGAAAGGTAATTTATATATTATTAACGACTTAAGACATACATTCTCATAATGTTTCCTATATCAGAATAAAATGCTTTCTTAGGCATACGAGTTAATTATAAGTACAAGCAGGTTGGTGTCTGTCTACCAAGTATTGTCTGAAGAACCCTAGACGTGAATCGTGAGATGCTTCTACGTGCCTCGGTAAAGAGATGGGAAAAGGATTTAGAATTTGTGTGCTTGGTTTTTTTATGATAGTGAGTGACAAGACGAGCAAATCAGGTGCCTGATGGTAAGCATCAAATTGCCCATATCAGACACAGTGCAACCCAGTGTTTTAAAATTAAAAATTCTGCGCGGCTCTGCACTACGCCTGTCACCCTGTTTGCACATTACTGCTTGGCGGATGAATAACTGGCAAAGGTGTGGTACTACCCCAGGTGGCCCCCTGCAAAAGAGGCACTACAAGACACTACAAGGTCACAGATAATAATACGCTAGGTACAACAGTTTTACCTAGCGTATTATTATCTGTTTGTAGCTAGTATCAGTTGTACTGTACACCTGTTCAGTACAACTAAACTGAACCTATACCGTTAAAAGTAGTTAACGGCGCTTTCGCCAGATCTGGACAGAAATGTATATAAGTATATTTGATAAAGCACAAAACATTTACGCTCCCTAAAAAAGCCAACCCGAAATCCTTCTCTGACTTTCGCCCTATTTCTACTACTACTACTCTCTTCTTCTCCCCGTGCTTGATTATGCAGACGTCTGCTATCTTGACCTTAGGGAGGACCAGCTGTACAAACTTGAGCGTCTCCAAAATTTTTCTATCAGGTTCATATTTGGTCTGCGCAAATATGATCATGTTTCCGAATTTCGCTCTAAGCTCACGCGGCTGCCTATTCGCCGTCGCCGGAATACTCATATCTTGTCCTTTCTCTACAGTGTTCTGTTCAATCCATCTGGCCCGCGCTATCTTCGGGAACGTTTTGAATTTCTTCATGCTTCCCATTCTCGTTCATTGAGATCATCGGAGAACCTGACGTTGAGGTTTCCAGTGCACGCCACTGATTTCTACGGTGGATCATTCACTGTGGAAGCAGTTCGTCTATAGAATGATCTTCCCGTCGAAGTTAAATGTGCACCGTGGCTTGGCTAGTGAATTATAATCTATACGAGCTGCTAAAATAGACCAGCATGGTCGAAGCGGCTTCCTGAAACAAAAATAATAACATAAGTATTGTATAACTATAACATTTGAAAAGCATTTTCATCTCGCCTGTACCAGCGTATAGAGAAAAGTTGCACACGTGCTGGGACCGCCAGTCCACGATTCTTTGTGAGCAGCTTGAAAGCAGGTATTGTGTCCAAAGTCTAAGTGGGATTATGCAAGCACGTTCCCTATTAACTGCTGTTCTCTGCAAAATACTGTCCTATCTCTAGCTTGTTTACTTTAAGAATAGACATAAGGAAAATATAGGTATTATAAAAAGTAAAATATAGGTATATAGTAAACACAAAACTCTAAGAAAAAAATAATGTTTTAATATATAAGTCTAATATAAGTTATATCTAATATATAAGTTTAATATATAAGTAATATATTAAGTATGTATATCAGTCATCTGGTTACCATAGTACAGGCTTCTAGCCTAGTTTGGGACCAGATGACCGTGTGTGGAAGTTGTCCCAAATTATTATTATTATTATTATTATTAATACGTTCATAACTCATACTTCAGTATAGGTACCTACCTAAATATTATCATGGTAAAGATAACTTCACGCCGTTCAAGAATCTACTAATTTACGCTCATGTATCGTAATGTACTATTTTAAACGTCAATAAATAATATCAATAAATATAACTACAGTAATGAATTTACCGTGCGTTCGGAAATATACCTCTACACGAAGAACGCACAAGAAACTTGTAGTCAGTGGGGTATATATTTTTTCTCAACTGCGAGAATTACAATATTTGGGTTGGTTACATTTATTTGCTTGTAAGGTGCCGGGTGGTGGCTATGCAGAATTTTCCAGACATCTTTGGCCTCTATGTATTAGTTAACTTTACAACACCTAAGCCTTTCCTAAATAAAGTCGATTTTATACAACGACTAGTGTAAGAACAGCTGCTTTGCCCGTTCTCAATTATGAAATATGGGAGTTTTATAGCAAAACTTTGACGCCCTTTTTGGATCCCTTAGAATGAGAATTTTTAAAAATTATTTTTTAGCACGCGTCCAGTCAACGAAAAGAACCTACATTCCAAGTCTCAAGTCTCTAGGATCAATGGTTTGGGCTCTGCGTTGCATGTCAGTCAGTGAGTCATTTAGAATTTTATAATATATATAGTGATTATTTATTATTCAATTTCTTATTGCGCTAGCGCTCTATTCACCTACATCATTTAGTCAGTCTAGTCAAAGAAGCATACTAAGCCGGAAAGACAATGACAAGGGAAGTGGATCCAACAGGATGAGTTATGTAAACAGTCGTTTACATTCGTAACGAACGTATCCTCTGCTACACATTTAACCGACACTATGACAACAGCTTGCGAAATAATTTTTGGTCAAAATATTTTGAGTCTTCTATGGTAATCGTTAGGGTTCAATTTGTTTATGTGTTTTGGTAAACGTCTCGCTTGAATCTGCTGGAGGCTTAATTTTGTAATTTTCATAATGTCTAAACTGAATGTCGATATGGTGTCAGTCGTGTGTGTCCATCTTGGTGTCCATGGATAAGCCTGTCAATAAAAATGGCAAAACTTGGTCCTAAGAACTAAACCCGCTAATCACACTTTGTTCCTTGTTCTAAGGCAGGTTCGGAGACTATTTCTCTCCACTTACTCTGATTGTGTCATACGACTTTAATTTCTTCCACTTTCATCAAAATATTCATTATATACATGATCGTCGGTTGTGAATAAATTAAAAGTACTCCTACTTCGACCCCTACCGTTTTGATCGTTCACACTTGCCTTTATATCTCATTTTATTCATGCTCTCCACGTGTCCTAACTCCTAACCGTATGAGCATTTCTTTCTCTATTTTTGTCACTACATCTTCTAATACGCCACAAAGTTCCTTTATCTCACTATAACTCATGTTGTCCATCAAGATCACTCAAGTCATTCTTCTTAGACCTCTCATCTCCACAGGATATATTTAACTTTCGTGCTTCTTCTGCCAGGCCAAACATCTGATTCACTATCATATACATAAGTGTGGGATTAGCTCCTTTTCTATGGATAGCCAGTAGTGCCCTTTTAGACACCTTCTAGCTGTTCTGATAATGGTAACCAACGCCCCATTGAATTGATTTTAAACGCTTCTTTCAATATATATCACAGTCATACTTTTCATCACTTGTGTTGAGTTTGAGTTTGTGAACTTTGAACTCAGATAGGTGTATAACTGAGTTCATAGTTTACAAGTAATGAATCTTATACTTGTTCCACTCTTTCTCCATCAATAAGAACATTGCACACTGTCATAAATTCTTCTTTTTTAAAACAATTATTTTAAAAAATAACAATATTTAATTTTTATTGACAAACCACTGGCGCTCTATACACCTAATTGAGCTGCTGTTGAACTTAGATAGAGTTACAGAATCAAGCCCCATGCCGCCTTTAGAGCTCAATTTCCTTTTATATTAAATTACGTAAAGTTGTTCATATCGCTGCCTTCATTAGTTACGGAAAATGGGAAGCTTTGAAAGCTCGTTTCAATCAATTCGGTCGGGGTAGCTGAAGCAAAAAGGTAAAATTGTTCCTGCGAAACAAAACGAGTAAATTGCATGTAATTGTTATATATATATATATATATATGGTTTACTCTTAAGTTTTTTATGTGTTAAGGTTAAAGGTTTCTTTATCAAAAAGAGCCGGAATAAAAGATTAAAATTTTTAAGTAGTATCCATAGTCCAAGACGTGGCCTAGTTGGAAAATGTATTACTACGAGTATACCATTTTGTAGCCCAAGGGGCTATGAAGGAAGAAGTCTACTGTAACATTACCTCACGTCATTTTCCGAAGTAGTCCCTAGACTATTTTTTCCGGTCTAGTCGTAATTATATTTTTTAAGTCCCATATATTTATTGTCATCAACCGGGCACAAATCCAGCCTCCAGGTTATAAAAAAATGCCTAATGGGATTTTCAATTAAGTAGATAACTTTTTGCCTGATCTAGGAATTGAACCCAGGACCTCATGCGCCTATACCATCTAGGTAGCCCTAAACTAGTAGAAGGAATACCTAAAGTTATTGTCTACAGTCTACTATAAACTTTTTATCAATCACAGTATCCTACCACCCGGTTGTTTACACACAAGTTTACAAATTATCCACTTGATGCAAACTCCTGCGCACGTGAGAGTCTATTAGTTATTCTATGACAGGATACATTGTGAGACGAATATAAAACATCTATTGACAGGATGAGTGGAGGGTGAACGTGAATCAAACGAGATTGCTTGAGAACTCTCATTGAATCTGTCGAGCCTTTGTTGGAGTCATTTGGCTTGTAATATCTTTCTGATTTATGTTGTCCTGGTACTTTGGCACTACGTGAAAATTCTTATTGGAAAAAATCTTCTTATTCTCGTATTAGTTAGTTTGCCATCTGTTTGCATGGTTTTCGAAACATGTTTGCGTGTAGAATGAGTTATGTAACGTTCCAAAATCTATTTTTTTCCGTTTCTGGATCCTACGGTTTCACCTGCATAAAAGTTGGTGCCTATCTATAAAAATATTGTGCAATTGAAGGTTCTAAGAAACATGGCTTATTTAATCTAGATAGGTTCAGTAATTTTAGCGTGAAGAAGCAAAACTTTAACCAAAATACACATACCTACATGCATCTACCTGTCTATCTAAACTATCGTATTTAGGAGTATTGAATAAGACTAGACAAGGCGGGCATAGAAGGAATACTAATTCTGGTCAATATGAATGGTAAATGTGGTAAAAACTGATGAACTCCACTACACTGTTCAGACAGACATCACGAGAATTATAAAGAAGTATTACAAGATCCCACGAAGAAATAAAGGCTAAAATGGCTAGTAGTCGTTGCATGCATCTCAATTATCTCGTCAGTCTGTATCAGGGTCGCAGATTGTTGCGGCGGCAGCGAAATCGTTGACATCCTCTCTTCCACTAGTTGCCTAACTCTCCCCTTTCAGACTCCTTCCTTTGTCAGGGAGCCCTGGTGGCCTGGTGCACGTGAACTGAGACTAGGGAGACTAGTTACGGTTGAAACATCGTTGATGACTAGCCAACCGTTAGCGGGAGGGTGAAGCGTTTCAAGGAGAAAAGATATCCGTAGTCGATGCGGACATTTGTCACAGTAGTTGATGGACCTGGTGTAGATATTTGTGTAGCAGCGGCATAATTGTATTTCGGTTAGTAAATCCGCACAATCTTATCTTTTAAAACGTAAAAATGTTTTGACCCAGTTTACCCTACCACAGAAGAGATAGCTTTGAACTATTATACTCACTGAATCAACTTCTGACTTTCTATTATACATTATTACTTCTCAGTTATAGGTTTTTCTCTAATTACTAATTAGTGTACACCTATCCTTTCGGCAATAAGTGGCTTCTCTTGTATCTTCTTAGATTTATATAAGTAATCCAACTTCAGAATTTACTGTCCTGAGCTATTATTTCCTATATTCCTATAACTGATTAAAAAAGACAGATATTAAATAACACACCATTTGCGCTAAAGCGGTGAAGTATTTATTTAGGTGGTTAGCAGCCAAAATTACTGCAAAATATACCTATGTACCTATGTACCTATGTACATAAACCCAGACAGATAGAGAGAAAGATCGTTTGTTTTGATACGGTAACTTAGTTTATCGGGGTCCTAAGTTAATTGTTTGGGAATTAGATATAAGAGCTCCTAGAATAATGGACGATACCGTAATGCTTAAGTTGATTTAGCGATAAACAGTTTACCTACCTAAATAGGTAGGTACTCGTATTTACAGGTTTGGATAGAAGGAGAAAAAGTTATCCGGATCTCTATTAGTCGTCTTCATCAACTCAGTGTGTAAGCATCAAAGTTTTCAGATGGTCCGACTGTTTAAGCAAGATTTGCGACTCATCTGTCGATACCCCAGAAGCAGCTTGATATTTAGATGCTTTTCAAATTCACATAGGGACCGATTATATATATGGGACAACACACCACACTCACACACGGTCATCTAGTCCCAAACTAGGCTAGAAGCCTGTACTATGGTAACAAGATGACTGTTATACATACTTATATAAGCTTATAACACCCAGACACAGATCAAACAGACATGTTCATGCACACAAATGTTTGACCTGGCCGGGGATCGAACCCGGGCCCTGCGGCACAGAAAGCAGAGTTACTACCATCTGAGCCATCGAGGCTGTCAATTCAACGTAGTTTAATCATTCTTTGAGATATCAAGAACTACTGCCACATTACAAGCGCTATACATAGATTCGCAGTGAACAACGAAAGACAAAAAAAAGAGAAAAATGATAGCAGCAAATGAAAAATATTCTGGTAAGCAGTATAAGGCTTCGTAGATTATTCGCAAAGGTTTTTTGTCATCGATCTCTCTACTATTTCAGCAAACAATTTGAATAGATATAGTCAGTATGACACGGTTGCTACAACGCAAGACCACACTTACAGTCCGTAATTCACTCGAGAGCCACTGTCGGTATCCCGCCCCCATGCAATAATAGTACGAAATTGCTGCAATCCAGAAGATCATCCAGTTATATCAATCAGTTATTACTCGTGGGGCGACCGATGCTAATTCAGTGCTTGCATTGCCTTCGCCATGGATAGAAAACTACAGTATTATTTCTGTGCAAAGACGATCTTACTCGTATAATTCAGGTGTCTCCTCACTGGTTCACTTCAGCAAAGGAAACGGAGTCAGCGTTTTTAAATAAAGTCTGATATTCTTGAGACAGTGCTGTGTTTCTGTGATATGAAAATATGAAACATTAAGCTGACACAATGAAAATCACGGAGTCTGGCGTGATAAATGAAAATGAAGTGGCTATTCCAGAAAGGTATGTTTTTGTTAGAAATATTACTTCATGAAAATGTTGAACAGTGAAGCTCTTTTATCAGTTGTACCAGATATTCGTCTCTCAGTGAGTTGAAGAAACGTTTTCTAAGATGACTAGTCGAGAATCTATAGTAAGTCGTCCGAAACCGCTCTCAAGCTAACACTACGTTCATTTGCTCCGTAAACTTTAATTCATAAAAATAGTTTAGAGTGAATCCTTAACGGTGAAATTTATATCAGACGGTGGTTCAAGTTGTGCAGGACACGGTACCGCTTACTCCAAGTCAATCAGGCAAGTGGTCTTGAAGTTATTAGCGAATTTCTTAGTCGTGATTTGGAATTAACGGCTCTCGCTAACGCTTTGCTTTGCTTGCGGCCGTCGTGACTCACCGCATCGTACCAGGACGTGCCAGGAGCGCCCGCGCAGTGCCGCTCTACTTCAACTCGCAAGTGAATCACCTGTTGCTCCTAGCGTCTTGCGCATTGCTATTGCCATTTTAGTAGGCGCAGATTGTGAAGTAGCTTCGCCTATACACATAGTAAAGATGAATTGCTCAGCATGCCTTGGGATATTAGAAACCGAGGACTACGTGCGCTGTAACCTGGACAACTGCAGCAAAACCTATCATACACTATGTACGGGCCAAAATAATCCTTCCGAGGTACGTAACAACTGGATCTGTCCCGAATGCCGCAACGCGGTCAAGAGAGGAGGCGACAACAGCTCTACACCTGTTGGTAAGATTCGTGACCCCAATGTAACACATAGAAAGAAGGTATCTTCAACTTCTACTCCAGTAGCTCGCTTAGAGAGTGAGGGTAACGAACGTAACTTAGAGCTAGAGGTGCGAAATCTACGTAAAGAAGTGTCAACTACGAATGAGAGACTAAGTGTTTATGAAAAAAAACTTAGTCAATCTGTCTCAGTCATTACTAATTACGAGACTAAACTGGAAAAGGCGATTAGCACCATTGCTGGCTATCAGAATAGAATTGAAAAATATGTAACACGTTTAGAAACACTTCAGGCTCAAAGGTTTCAGCTGGAAAAGTATGAAGAGGACGGTGTATTTAAGAGTATGCAGCGCTGCCCACAGTGCATACAGCGCGATAAACAGCCGACACCGCTGCAGTCGCTCACCACGCCTCAGCCTGAGCCCTACAAGGTACCTACTCAAATTGTAAAACTGCCTTCTGACGACATACAACGAGCGAATCAGCAGTTATCGAAGGATAAGGGGAAGGGGAAGACATCGCCGCGCGCAACCCGCGCACCGGCTGACCCAATGGTCCCGTCCACACCCGCGGTGGCCACTACCTCAGCGGCAATCATAAGCGACGACACTTGGACTGAGGTTAGAAGAAATAAGAAAACCCACCCGATAAAAAGAGGAGGTAACGCATCGGTCACGACTTTGAAGGCAGCTGAGAGAAGAAAGTATTTACATGTTTGGAGATTAAACAAAAACACAACTGAAGGCAATCTAATGGACTATTTAAGAGAGATAATGGGAAAGGACTGTGAAGTTGTGGTGGAAAAGTTAAATCCCAGAACAGAACGGGACTACGCTTCCTTTAGAATTGGTGTGTCGGAGAGTAACTTTGAGTTACTCTGTGGTCCGGAAGCCTGGCCAGTTAATGTAGAATACAGCGAATGGACTTGGTTTCGTCGCTCCACCAAACCAAGCCAAGTGTAAAAGCAATAGAAATCTCAATATGTTTTATCAAAATATTAGAGGAATAAGGACGAAAACTGTTCAATTCTTATCATTGTTAGAATCATCCGAGGCAAATTTTTTTGCTATTACCGAAACTGGTCTAAATCGAGCCATAAACAATGCAGAATTCGTACTTCCCGGATACCAAATAATACGATGCGATCGTGCGGACGGACGCAAGTTGGGAGGCGTGCTTTTAGTGGCCACACCACGATTTGAGTTGCGGGAAGTGACGATACCGGACAATGTTAATATTGACAATCATAAATTTGAATTGATTTGCGCCGCTCTTTATATGCAAAATAGGTTTCTATTTATATGTTGTGTAGTGTATATTCCACCTCAGACGGAAGAAAATGAATATATGTTGTTGTTTAGTTTATTAGAAAAAATATGTGTTAAATATAAAAATAACTTAGTAATATTAGGAGATTTCAACTTATATTCATGCAATAGCAATGTTACTGATTGTTTTGAATACTTTGTAGCCTACTGTGAACTCACTCAGTATAATAAAGTACCCAACTGTAAGAACAGACAGCTGGATCTCGTATTGAGCGGGCGCAGCGGTATATCTGTGAGCGGCACCGACGAGGGCCTGCAGCCTGTGGACGCTTATCATCCGCCGCTGACGGTAACTTACGAATTAGGAGCGCACTCAGCAACCACGCAAACGCCCTCTACTACTTCTCCACCATCCGTGTCTTCCTCCACTACCGATTCGGCGCGCATGCTATCCTCTCAATTGCTAACAAATAATAATAAAAGAAAATGGAACTTTAATAAAGCCGACTTCAATAATTTATACAAAATGTTAGCCACAATTGACTGGAGTGAAATCTATGATTTAGCCGAAACAGACGCAGTATTAGATTTATTTTATAATAAGATATACGAAACTTTCGATGAATGTGTACCCCCAAAAATGATGACACAAATAAATGATAGATACGTTTACCCGGTATGGTATACTAAGGAAATTATTAGGGATATTAGAATCAAACATAGATTACATAAAAAATATAAGAGGAGTAAATTACTTATTGACTACAAAGAATTTTCACGGTATAGGGCAATAGTTAAATCGGAAACTGAGAGGGAGCATGATAGATATCGAGACCGCGTACAACGGCATCTTGCATCAGAGCCGAAGACTTTTTGGGACTACATTAGATCAAGAAAAGGTACTACTAATAATATGAAAATATTAAAGGATGGGCGCTTTCTATCAGATGACGAATGTGCCAAAGAGCTTGCTCAGTTTTTTAAATCAGTGTATAACTCAGAACCGGCCTTACTGGACGTTGAAGCGGCGAATGCGGGGGCGACTGGGGAGTCAGCGGGCGCTTGGGCACACTTGGCACCCATGAGCCCTGAGGACGTCCTACGTGCGCTTACTCGTTTACCGCCTAAGCGATCTGTGGGACCGGACGGCATTACGGCGTACATATTTAGGGACACTCGAATGGTTTTAGTTAAACCACTGCTGCATTTATTTAATACGTGTATTAAGAGCGCAACCTTTCCAGATCGTTGGAAACTTACTCGAGTCGTACCGGTCCCGAAAGGTAGCGGAGGAACGGTACCGGTCGACTATAGACCAGTAGCGGTCCTATGCACTCCTGCCAAGGTATTCGAGTCAGCCATCCACAACAGCCTATACCCACAGATTAGTTCTAGGTTGTCCGACGCGCAGCACGGGTTCCGTCCTGGGCGGGGGACAACGGGGAACTTATTAGATCTTATGACGCATCTTGTACCGACTGTTGATGCGGGACTTCAAGTGGATGTAGCATACTTCGATTTTCGGAAGGCCTTCGACACGGTTGATAACGACATTCTCCTGCATAAACTGGCATGTGTTGGCTGTACTCCGCATACACTGTCATTTTTCGCCAGCTACTTACAGGGCCGATGTCAGTATGTGGACTGCAACGGCCAGGTCTCTGAGCCATATTTCACGAGATCTGGTGTCAGTCAGGGCAGTAATTTAGGACCTTTGCTATTTATTTTGATGATCAATGATTTGCCTAATGTAGTCAATAGATCCACACCTTTACTTTTTGCCGACGATTTAAAACTGGTCCTAAAAATAAATACTGAAACGGATAGTAAATTTCTCCAGGAGGACATTAATAGAGTTGTAAAATGGAGCACCGAAAATAAACTTTTATTTAATTTTACGAAATGCTCAATATTATCATTTAGTCGGTCGCACTCCCCATATCATCATCAATATAAAATAGATAGCACTGCTTTACAACGGGTCAACGTGGTCAGAGACTTGGGCGTGCAGTTCACTGCGGACCTGAATTTCCGGACCCATATCACTAATGTTTGTCAAAAAGCATATCGTAACCTGGGAATGATGTTAAGATTCTCCAACAAATTTACAAATATTGCAGCTTTAAGAGCATTATATGACGCTCTTGTGAGAAGCCATTTGGAGTATAATGCAGTTATTTGGTCTCCTCATGAGGCCAAATACAAATTAATGTTAGAAAGAATTCAAAACAAATTCTTAAGATTCATGTATCTGAAGCAATATGGTGTGTATCCGGGCTACCCATTACTATATCCGACTTTGTTTTTGTTAGGTATGGTAGGTTACTATAAATTAGAGATTAGAAGGGAAGTAGCTATCGCTACCTACGTACTGAAGGTAATCCGGGGCAAGATACATAATCCCAGAGTAATGGAGTCGGTGTGCATCTGTGTCCCGGATGAGTATGTAGGACGCCGGCGTCGACCGCCGCTGCTGCTGGTGCCGCACGCACGGACCAACCTGCTGCACGACGCGCCGCTCACGCGTGCCCTCCGCGCCCTCAATATTATATCGGAGAGGGTTGACATTTTCTCTGCTTCTCTGAGTGAGTTCACACGGATCTCGTATGCCATATTATGTCATATGTATATATAGTTAGGCACCCAGTAGTATTGTGTTTGTAGTAATAGTATAGATATAAGATAGAATAAGTTTTAATTAATAATAATATAAGTGTTCGATAGTTTATCGCATTAGGTATAAGTCCTGTAAAGGTAAACTAATTCAGAAATAAATAAATAAATAAAATAAAAAACAGAATTTAGTATAGTTAAAGAGAAAAAAAAAATAAAAAAACCTTTTGTTAGTTGATGATAGATTAGCAAATGGTTTAATCCAAATTGGTCACAATATGACACCCAATAAGTCAATAAAACTGCTTACTTACTAATGAATCTACCGTGCGTTCAAAAATATATCTATATACCTTTTATTTTTCAAAAATATGTAGCTACACTCAAGTAAGGTGCACGGATTGAAGTGCACTTTAGTCGAGCAAAGTGAGTGTTCGGTACGTGAAATCTAGTCCGTAGTACATTAATATCTTTGATTACTGTGTATCTTTTCTCTATAAAATAGCCTACGACCTACGACGACGATAAAAGAGTTGTCGATATAAAAGAGTTGTCGACATTTCTAATGAAATAATTTTCAAAACACATAACCATCGATCAAGGATCAACCTCTGACCTCTCACTTACCCTGGCCAATCCATCAACGTCAGATTTGACGTTAACCACCATTAACAACCAGTAAACAGGACTTGTTGCCGACCCCTCAATCGTCAACATTCAACACCTCTACATGACATATACCTGATGTACAAAGTAATTACAAGTTGATGAAGTCAATTCAATGAGTAATACCCGTCGGCCTACTTCCTCATTTTTATTAACACGTAGAGTAGCAGATTAATACATCAATCGGTAGGAAAATTCTCGACACAACAAATTTTGAGCTAAAAATTTTTTTGGACATAATAGGTGATATTATTTATTATACTTACTTCTATAAGAAACATGTCGCCCATTTTTAGGTTGATTCCATGTTACATATTTCGCTGCTGTAAATTTTCACAATTTTGTAAAAATTCGGTAAAATGAAATGTACTTTGCACCCAATCCTACTTCCTACTAATATTATAAATGCGAAAGTTTGTGAGGATGGATGGATGGATGGATGTTTGTAACTCTATCACGCCAAAATTGCTGAACTGATTAGGTAATTGTAACTGAAATTTGGTATGTAGGTAGATTAGACCCTGGAATAACACATGTGGTAAGTACTACTTTTTTTAACTTTTTTACTTAACTACTTTAGGTACTTTTTTCCCCGATATTCCCATGGGAACGATGACTGCGTGGGTGAAACCGCGGGGCACAGCTAGTATAATCATATAGGTATATAAATACACGTTTTCTGCCTATACAAGTCTATATAATATAATCATATACGCGCCTTCTTCATCCGTTCTAGTATATCATCCGTCATCTGTGTACTTCTTTTTCACACATAATATTAACTTCTACTTATTACAAAATACGCTTTGTATGAAGAGCTTGGCGCGTGGTATCTTCTTCGCGCGTACTTATGAGTTAGAATTATAAAAAGGACTCCTATTTATTATTCGACGAAATTCCTAGGAACCTCCCAAATACTCCATAAGTTTTGCTTCAATAGCCTAACAAGAGGTTTGTTTATAATGAAGTTGTGGATAAATTTTACAGGGCGTCACGACGCGACAGTTCTAAACTCCACGTCGAAAATGTTCTTTCTGTATTTTCTATTCTGTGTAGATAGGGTCCCAAATATCCGGGGTCAGTGACCGGTTACCGCACTCTTAGACGGGGGTTGGAACTGGCCGACGATTAATTTAAAAATGTAATGCTATTTGGACATCGCACGCGACGTTTGCACGTAATAATTGTTTGTTGTAACGATAGGGTTAGTTTCGTATGGTTAAGCCATGTAAAGGTTTGCAAGTCTGAATGAAAACGTCTTTTTGGCTTCGAAAATGTGTCAGTCAAGCTATACCTACCTTTCACTGCCATAATAATATGTATTTCAGGAGCCATAGACCATATTTTGCATGATATTGAGCTTCCGTGTCGTTTTCGGTTTTTTTTTTGGTGTTTGAAAAGTTTTAATTTCTTTTTGAACGAAATACGTCGTGTCGTCAGAGAAATATTAAACGGCTCTTGTTACGATGAGAAATATGACAAAACTCAAACTCAAAAAGATTTATTCAAACACGTCATAATCTGAATAGCACGTCAATGAAGATAAATAGTAATGAATGAGTCTACTATCGTTCAGAAAGATAACTCTACAAGAAACTTGTAGAGCCAAATTTTTCCAAGTGATAGTTATACAATATTTGATTTGGTTACATTTGCTTGTTTGGAAGGTGCCGCGTGGCGGCTATGCAGAAGTTTCCAGGTATCTTTGTCCTCTATGCACTGATTGACTTTATAATAAGTTGTTGGCATGTCGGTTTGTGATATTTTGACATGCTAATTTGTATATAATACAATATAGTATATTTAGTTAAAGTAGATGATAGTAGGTGGCTGTAGTATGAATTATTTTTTATTTTTCAATAAATGCAGTTGTCCGTTTACAAAAGTTATATCAGATATATAGAATGTCATAAAATTGTTTGTCTGATTATCTACCAGTGTCTATCGTAAAAGTTGAAATAGTTGTTCAGAGATCCATGTTATTTAGTTTATGGTAGTCCTGTTTACGATTGAGGAAAGAAAATGTGTTTTTCTGCGTATTGTTCTATTATTCTGAGTTTCTGCACTCATAGTGGCAATTTTAGTTAAAATACAAGCTTGGTATTGTGATTTCTTATGAAACATGTGATATTCTGAATAACATGTGCATTTTTTATTAACCAACGAACTATTAAGAATCTAGTGAGGGGCAAACCGAGGCATCCGACCCGAGCGGCAGTTTCAAAGGGCGCCAAAATTATAATATTATAATACTTCACACTCGACAGCCTCGTTGGCCCAGATAGTAGTGGCTCTGCTTTCTATGCCGCGGGGCCCGGGTTCGATCCCCGGCCGGGTCAAACATTTGTGTGCATGAACATGTCTGTTTGATCTGTGTCTGGGTGTTATAAGCTTATATAAGTATGTGTATCAGTCATCTGGTTACCATAGTACAGGCTTCTAGCCATGTTTGGGATCAGATGATCGTGTGTGGAAGTTGTCCCATATTATTATTATTACTTGACGATTAAAAATAAAATAGTTGCTCCAGACAGCGCCTACCATATTATGGAAGCTTGGTTGGCTCACAGTTGACTTGTAAGATGAAGACGCCCCGCAGGCCCATACCTCACGATTTTTAAGTAATTTATCTCAAACACTGGAGAGTGGGGCGCCACTCTCTAGCTAGTTTCTGCCCCGGTTCGAAAAAAAGTTGTAGATTCGGGGCTGCTATTCTGACATGGCTCTCCACAAACAAATTGCCTAGTCATGTAGAGGTAGGTACTTTTAATACCTTAAACCACAGAATTAATAATCATCATCATCATCATCTCAGCCGTTGGAAGTCCACTGTTGGAGATAGACCTCCCCCATAGATTTCCATCTAGTCCGGTTGTAAGTGGCTTGCATCCAACGTGTTCCTGCTATCTTTACTCCGTCATCTGCCCACCTTGTGGGTGGACGTCCTACGCTGCACTAGCCAATCCGTGGTCTCCATTCGAGAACCTTACAGCCTCATCGGCCATCAGCTACGTACTATGGGCCCTGCCCTGGGTTAATATGTCGGTACTTAACGGAGCGGCGACCGGAAAATTTCCCATACAAAAGTAATAGTTAAATCATTTGAAATCAGAGCATATTTCTAACATTTAATGACGTTATTCGGAATGACACACTAGTTATTTAGGTTCCTGATTATATTTCAATCCAAATACTTTGGACTAAAATATGATAAATTGAAAATATAAGTACTTGACAAAATATTGGTATTTTCAAATATAACTCAAATTTATAAGTATTTTAGACTGTTGCAAATATGCTCTGATTTCAAATAACAAGTAAAGATATGTATGTAGCTTTATTGGTAAGCCAGTTTATGTAGTATATTTACCGCAAATTACCTCAACTGAGCCTTTTCAAGCTGTCTACACCACTTGTCTATATTATACTCTCAGTAAAAGGCTCAAAGTGTTTGCTTAATCTTTAGGAGAGCCCTTTTACAGAAGTTTTAAATATTCATAGCGCGCTCCCTCGCACCTGCTGTGAGAAACTTGATTTTCGTATAGAAATAGTAGGTACAGTTGTTGGATCTCACGAAGGCGGTTGGTCTTAGTTGTGTGCGTGTAGTGTAGATGTAGATACTCGTATAATATAGCTATGTAGTGCTCGTGATCGTTGCTGTTGTATGCACACGCGCCTGTGTTAACGCACACTGAAAGTATGTGTAATTCATATAGAAATAAATAATATGTTATTTTATGGGTTTTTATTGTAACTAGAATTATAGTTTAAATTGTTAAGGCGATTGGGCCGACATCATTTCTAATACAAACTTTTAGGAACTAATGACGATGATAATAGATGAGGTAGATGTAATTATTTCATTACTGTTTTATTTTAAGTAACAAGACATTATAAAGTGGCGTTTCTCCATATTGCTAAGCGTGAATCCATCGATTAGGAACACTTCTTAATCGATGGATTCCCGCTTTCATCGTCATTGGTTAAACTAATAGATTTTATATACATAACCCATAACACATATAACCCATAAATATAATAAAGGTTAACCTATCTAAAATATTCATTTTTATATACAGTAAATAAGAAACTTATAAAATGTAGGGAGCGAAAGTGTTTTCTTAAATAACAACTCGATACCTAGTATACCCATATAATTAACTTTTTAATTGTAAAGAAAAACAATACTGAATCCTCATCAACCGCTGATACAAAAGTCACACAAAGAGTTCCAAACAAGCCGTATTTTCTTTTCCCGTCGTTTCATTGTTACCCCAGATACACGCCTTTGCTTATTTCAGAGAGAAAAATGCGCGAAGTGCCTAAAAATGTCTGAGAAGATGTAAAAATGTGTGAAACAGTCCTGTTGGAAGCGACGCTGAGGACTTTTTACTCTTAGGCGTGTCGCCCACTTTACCGTTCATCCAGAAAACGTTAGACGATAGTAAAATACTGGAATGAAAATAAAAGAATTACTTGTCATTGTTTGTAAGTGATTTTTTCTTCAAAAAATAACACAACTAACTTGATGCTAAAATAGCATTCATTAGAAAGGTATTTAGAACATTAAACAAATGTGTATGGAAGGCGTTAAAAAGTGAGAGTCTGAGTCCTGGATACACCTCTGCCTTAGGGAAAAAGATGTGATATGTTATGAAGGCCTTTCAAAATTATCAAAATGTATTGCGATCATAATATGAGAACGGATGATTTTCCCGTATTTATTGTGAATGCACAAGGTGGACAGACGATCTGATAAGGAAGGTAGGAATACGCTGAATGTAGGCCGCTTACAACCGCACTGGATGGAAATCTATGGGGCAAGCCTATTATATGATTGTGAATGCATACTTTTCTTTGAACTACTATAAACATATGTAACGAAGAGTAAGATATAAATATCTGTGTTATCGCATAATGTTTGTGGTTTCAGCATAGTGGACTAAGAGCTTTATTCATGTGAATAGCAAAGCCAGACTGGAGAATTTGTATTTGTATGCACTAACAATATACCGAATACGGGCTCATGTACGTCGTTAGGTGAATATTTTGACGGCAGTTTCATATTTCTATGACGTATTTTGAAGGTGAAATTCAGACCGTATTTTTCCTTTTGTACTTTTTATCGGTTGTAAGCGTTTGACCGTTGTCTTGTTTGATGGTATGTGATATTGTGGTTGATAAAGAAGGGAGGATGTTTAGTCTCCATTCCATCATAATATAGATACATCAAATATGTCATCATAAAGTTAAATCGAATTTTCGTAGTCCAAGCTATGGCTTGGTTCACGGAATAAAAATACGATTGACTGCTACAGTTATAGGTAATGTTGTTACGGAGCGACTTAGTAACTGAGGCTTTTGTTATTGGTTCAAATAAAACTATTAATCAATTATTCAAAGCTCTTGGTGGGACAGGTTTATTTGATTTGCTGAATAAGTCAAAAGTACCGCCGTGCTTATTATAATAATTTGAAGAATGTGATGAAAGTGTAAGAAGCGAAAGTCGTAAGTCAAGATCGTAGCAAGTGCAGAGAATTTCTGCCTACCCCAATGGGAACAAGGTGTGACAGTGTATGACAAGTCAGCCTGTGGATTTGTGAAATGTTCTATAGCATAAATAATAATAATATGGGACAACTTCCACACACGGTGATCTGGTCCCAAACTAGGCTAGAAGCCTGTACTATGGTAACTAGATGACTGATATACATACTTATATAAGCTTATAACACCCAGACAGAAATTTTCATGCACACAAATGTTTGACATGGCCGGGGATTAAACCCGGGGCCTGCGGCACATAAAGCAGAGTTACTACCATCTGAGCCATCGAGGCTGTCAATACTGATAAATTAGGGTCAATAGTGAGTAGGTACCGCTATTATTTAGTCTTTTTTCAATAAAGGCCCTCTGCCCTGTTAAAAAAAAATGTATGAAATAGGTAATTATATTATATTCCAATCAGGCAATCACAGAAAACCTATATCAGTGTAATTGTACTGCGACGTCGCCCAAGGAAAGGCTGTGTCAAAATTCAAGTGGTTGTGTGGTCTGTAGCTTGGACTCTCGTAATTTTGAAGTCCTAAGTCAACACACCCTTATTCAACTTTATATTTGCTAAAACTTTATCAGTGAACACGTTGATCGGTAAAGGCTTAATTAAGCTTTTGGCTTCACGAACTCCAAAAAAGATAAACCCAAAGTTAATTTCGTTTTAGAGTTGAATTGTACGGGAAGGATACAACCTAATAATAAAACCCATGATATGTATCGGTAGATTTGACTTAAACGTGCTAGTTTGTGTAATAAATAACTTTCATTAATGTTACATACAATAAATAAACTTTAAACTTAAAATACAATGAGTTAAACTTTCCCTTAATTTTGTGCTTCAAGATCGAAAATCACGATAAAACAGGAAAGTTCTAATTAAAAAAGTTTTATTGTTGGCTTTAAAAATCACTAAAGGTATAATTGGAAAACACGATCAATTACAAAATTAACTTTACAAAACAGTTTATCATATTATTTATTTTATAGTTAAAATGTGCAAAAGCCTGTCGAGGAATATTCAATGAAATTGTGGTTTAATCTCATCTCTAATTCATCGAACGTCGCGATAAATCTTATAGTCAAACAAATCATTTTAATTTTTGATCACGTAGCGATAATGTTTGTAAAAATATTGAACAATATCAATGGAAAATAAACTTAACATCGATGATTTAATATACAAATTTGTTTGTAATCCTTTCGTTATTTAAGACTTTTCGGTGCTAAACTTCGGGGCTAAGTCATCGTAGCACTCGTAGCGTTCACTTTCGTTGGCACGTAGCCCGCCGTGTGATCAATGGGCGTCTACAACCAGACTACTATAACCATCAGTTATACGAGAAACTTAATTTCAAAAATAGCTTTTTGTTTGCGAGTTTTATCAGATTTTCCATTGATGAAAGTGATTGTTTGCCTCTATTTTTAAGACTATCGATGAATAAGTTTCACTTGAAGTTTTTAGTGAAGCAGCAAGGCTCAATGATATTTTAAATTATGCGTATTGCAATATTTTGGTCTTAGATACGTATTACTTTTATTAAAATCTGAGGTTAATTAACACATCAGTTAATAATTCAAAGTTTTAGCTGAAAATATCGAAAAATTCTAAAAGAACATACGGTTGATAAAAAATCATTATAATTTTTGGTTGGTTTATTTTCTGTGTCTTAATTCTTAATCTACAATAACTTATATGTAATGGATATAATCCTCATCATCATCATCATCATTAGTCGGAAGACGTCCACTGCTGAACCCAGGCCTCCCCCATAGAACGCTATAAACTATTCATATGGGGTGATTATGCCGTATTATACACTTGATGTTATCCTACGTCTTATTATATAATATTATAATTTATGTGAAAGTTTGTGAGGCTGTATGGATGGATGGATGTTTGTTCTCTTTCACGACAAAACTACTGAACCGATTGGGCTGAAATTCGGTATGTAGATAGTTTAGACCCTGTAATAACACATAGGGTACTGTTGATCACAATATTCCCACGAGAACGAAGACTACTCGGGTACAACCGCGGGTCGCTAGTCAATTATAAAGTGAAATCTTGTAGCATACATATAAGCAGGACTTGAAAAATAGTATTTTTTGCTTCGTTGCTTTAAAATAATATAGACATTGTGTTTATTTTCGGTGATGATTTCAAACACGAGCATCATACATACGTACAGACTACAGACATTAATTTTGATTTGCAATCCGTGTGGATTGTTGCATTAAATCAAGCCCGTATTATACGAACCAGGGCATTGATCTGTTTAATATAAATGCCGACAAGAGTATTGAAGCACACTTTTTTGTGAACTGAACGAATATCGATATATTAAATGACACGCAAGCACAGTGATACCTGCCCTTATCTCATATTTGTTGGGGTCGACATAACGTCTTCTTCCGCCATTCCGGCACTGACTCCTCTCACATGCATAGGTACTCATAATATCTAAAGATACATTCACACAGTTTATTCATGAAATTTTAGGACGTCCACTTCCCACATTACCACCATACCCCACATACATTGTATCCACAGATTGTATTATAATTGCTCGTTAATAATTCCAAGTAAAATTCCACTGTACTAGTCCGTCTACTTGACTAAGGCCCTCTTTTACCATCCTCGCGTAAAGTGCCGAGTAAGCTTATTAAAGTGGCGAATAAGGCGCAGTGCTCATTTCATAATGTCCGAGTAATGCTAATCGGCACATAAACTGGCCTTTTTTGTGAAACTGTTAAAAGTTATTAACATTACTGTGTTCCGGTCTGAAGGGCAATGTTACCAGAGAAATTACTGGGCATGATGAGTTTCAACAACTAATATCTCAGGGTGATAGGCGCTGTGCAGTGCCGCGCAAAATTTTTAATTTCAAAACACTGTGTCTGATATGGGCATTCATGATACTTACCATCAGGCAGCGGCGGATCCAGGATCTTGGTTTGGGAGGGGCTTGATCTAGCTGGCTTAGGTAGGGTAGGCTGATTTAAACACTAAAAAGGCACACAGCATTTTATTTTACTCTCTTAACGCATAGTGAGTCTCCTCGGATAACGTTTTGCAAATTTTTCAATGACTTCGACAGGTTGTAGGCTGTCAGATATATCTCGGTGAATATACATAGAAGCTAAACCGTTCAACTTGTCTTCCGTCATTGTAGTACGAAGGTATGATTTTATTAGTTTAAGTGAAGAAAAGCTGCGCTCTACACTACAAGTGGATACTGGTAATGTAGCGAGAATGTGTAAAAGAATTTTTACATTTGGGAAAAACTCATTTGTCTCTTGATGCGCTTCTGCTGCTGTTTTGGGGAGATGTTCCCTGTCTTTCCAAAGTTCCTTCCAAAGAGTTATTTCTCCGGATTACGAGAGAGGATGAGGCAAGTCGTTCGTCGTTCGTCGTCGCTGTGTCTGTGTGTATGTGATGTGTGTAACAGCAAGCATCGCGGCTCGCCACTCGCCGCTCGCAGCGTGCGCGCACACACACACACACACCGCACACAACACACACTCGTATCTCAAGTATGCGCCGCCGACCTCAGGGTACAGGAAGCAGCAGCACTGTACGAGGCACGAAAAGGGTCATCCCGGCTAGTGCTTGGGGACCGAGAGGTTGAGCGCGTGGTGGGCTTTGCGGAGATACCGCACCCCGCCCTGCATAGAAACCTGGAGTTCGAGGGTATTTCGGACCAAATCCAGGTAGACGGCAAAAACACGCAGCAGGTCAGACTCTTCACTGATGGTAGCAAGATTGAGGGAAAGGTCGGAGCAGCGATTTCCTTTTGGAACAGTGATACCGAAACCAAATCCCTCAAGCTCTGCTTGCCCAGGTACTGCACCGTTTACCAGGCCGAACTCCTTGCTATATGCAGGGCAACGGACGAGATCCTAAAGAGGAAAGAAAAGAGTTTTGGAATATACAGCGACTCTAGGTCGGCACTCCAGTCGGTCACGAATCACAGCGCCCTCCATCCGCTGGCAGCAGAAACCCGCAGAAACCTCGGCGAGGCCGAACCAGGGCAAAGATGTTTCTTTGTTCTGGATCAAGGCACACGCCGGGATGGCAGGGAACGAGCGCGCAGACTACCTGGCGAAGGAAGCAGCATTATCGAGTCGGAGACGGCCTGACTACGACCGGTGCCCGGTCTCTTTTGTCAAACGTCAAGCTCGTAGCAAAACGATTGAGGAATGGGACCGGAGATATCGCGGTGGAGGGACCGCTTCTGTCACGCGGATATTTTTCCCAGATGCGATTGCAGCCTACCGAGTGGTGAAGAACTTGCAACCGACAGGGGTGGTGACCCAGTTGCTGACGGGGCACGGAGGGTTCTCCCAATACTTGAACCGATTCAAGTGTCGGGAAAGCCCTTCGTGTATCTGCGATCCGGAAACAGATGAAGACATCCCACACCTACTTTTCGAGTGCCCAGTACATGAGAATGATAGACTCAATATAGAAAATGAAATAGGAACAAGTATTAGACAAGATAATGTTAGTACAATTATTGCCAATAAAAAATTAAGACAAAAAATTCTAATATATTGTGAAAAAATTTGCAAAATAGTATAAGTATATAATAAATGAACACATATAAAATTGTAATAGAATATAAGAAAAATTTTGTAAAGATGTAAAATTGGTAATATTATGTTAGAAATACGTTATACAATATATTATAAAAGTAGAATTAAATAGGTATAGTTTTAAAAATGTAACTAAAGTTTTTATGAAAACAAAATAAAGACTAAGACGAGCAGAAATACTTGGTATGACAGAAGAAGGCCGATAGAAAGATAAGTTATGCTGAAAGAAAGACGAAGAATGCCAGAAGTAGTTAAAGCTCCGATAATGTTGGAGATAGGATAGCATAATTAATAAAAAAAAAAAAAAGTATGCGCCGCGCGGCGCGCCGCCCGATAGACACGGGCGACCGCAGCGCCGGCGGGAACTCAATTTTCGAATGAGTGGCGCGCGAATTTAAAACTCATACGGAAATTTTAAATTTTAAAACATACTAACTAACTATCCTATATGCACCTAAAATGATTTATTAAGTAAGGATTAGTGATGGAAATTGTACTGTACTACTAATAATGTCGGATAATTAATATCAAGTTTAATTTGAGATTAGTCAGGGGTGCACGCACGCGAAGCTTTTGGGGGGGGCTTGAGCCCCTTAGCCCCCCCTCTGTATCCGCTACTGCCATCAGGCACCTGATTTGCTCGTCTTGTAACTCACTATCATAAAAAGTTACTTGGGACTTCTACTTGCCGAGTAGCACTAATCGACGAGTAGTTAATCAACACTTCACTCGAGGATGGTGAAAGAGGCCCTAAGCAAGACTGTTTTATGTCTAGGCCTTTCTGGTATTTTTATAATTGCTATAAGGCCCATTACAATATATATCTGTGCTCAACACTCTGCTGCTCACTATAGGTACATTAATAGTCCCGTAAAACATTTACGGAGATCAATCCGGAAATCGAACGCAGCCATATTGGAAGCGGAAATGGCAGTGCCGAGTCCCGTCGTCATTTGATTCGCACCGTCTACCATCTATCCTATAAATGAACGTCGGCATCGAGATAATGAAATTACTGGAATCGTCTCCAGTTCTGTGAAGATGTATCCATTTAGGATTTCCTATGTTAATTGTACGAACTGTTTGGGTAACAGATTTATTTGCGTTAAATGGTTTTTGACTTGTCTTTGTTGACTTTTAAATGGTTACGAAAAGAAAATAAAGATAAATAAATATTTATTGGCAGTAGAATAAGAACATAAAGTACAAATGTTAAAATTATGCATTTTAAAGGCTGAGAAGATGCAGAAAACAACATTATTAGACGAGATAGAATTTGCTGAACTCTTAAAAAGTTTGATCGATTTCTGATCAAAGAACCAGTTTTATATATGGCATTTCATTGTACTTTTGCATATATCCTATTCTACGAATTAACTCAAAATTGTCTGAGCTTTTATGTACACCTATGGAATTATTAAACGTATAAACAGACGTTCAAACCTTAGAACTTTAGACTAATTGTCCGGAGAGTAGAATAATAAAATGTAGGCAGCTGTTGTATTATTTTTTTCAATATAGGCACTTCATCCATCAAATAAGTTAATATACTAAACTCAATGTTGGCTTACACACGAGTAGTATCGCAGGTAACTCTCACACACGTCGATTCACTCCGACTCCACGTATGCAGTGGTCGGACTAATTTACACATCCTACCTACGATCGATACCGTCGTTGTTTTGTGCCGTCCCACCTCGTATTTATTTCCGCACTAACCAACCTTCCTTGGGGGACAAAATACATTATGTAAACTTTGTCTAACTTAAGCTTATTAGCTATTAATAGTAAAGGTGAAGTACAATGGTAGAGTGAAAGACTATCTTGGTGTAGATTTAGGTCAGGAAGATAAAATAATGGGCTAAGAAGAAATACGTATACTAATATAGAATAGAATAGAATAGAATGCAGTGATAAAGGAAATTCTACGGTGCTGTAACTTGGCTCACTAAAGAAACTGTGCACAGAATGTTATTCAAAAGGCTATAGAACGTTCCCTGTTAGGCATCAGGCTCAGAGACCTCATCCGCAATACCGAGATACGTCATTGGACGAAAGTCTTCGACGTGGGTTAGCGCGTAATGCGGCTCAAATGGTGTTGGGCACGACACGTGAGGCAGGTGATAGCAGGTGGAGTAAGTCCTTAACTGAATGGACTCCTCGAGAAGGAAAGCTTGGCGTCAGCAGACCACCAGCCCGATGGGCCCATTATAGAGATCGAAAAATTTTGGATGCGATCCGCTCAGTGCAGAGAAAATGGCACAAAAGGCCATACAGCAATGCCCAGCAGTAGGATGATAATATGGGCTGATGATGATGATAGAAAAGTTAAATGTAGCAGATAAGAGACTGGAATGAAAGACGACGTGCTGGACCGAGTATACCGACCCCACTTATTGGTGTGGGACGTAGGATTATTTTTTATGCTTGCTTCGTATTTGACGGTGTTTGGTGGCTCCATGGATTCCTTTCATTAAAATTGGATGCCCTATTATTGCTATTCCCAATAGTGTCATCAAACTTAACTATTCATCTCTTCGGTATCAACGAGGGGTGGCTCCTTTTGTCGCCGTACACAAGTTATTTCCGGATATTGTTGTAGTGAAGTGTTAAATTATTTATAAATAATTAGAGTAATTCCCGCGGCTTGTGCGCTTCATTAGGCAGACACTGAAAATAATGATATTATGCTTGCAAATTTTAAAGTCAAAGACAAAATAATTTACCTATTTCAAAATGTTATGCCTTTTCCGAACACAAAAGATGCATAAAGAACCCTATTACTGAGCCCCCATCGTCCGTCCGTCCGTCCATCTGTTCGTCCGTCTATCACAGGGCTCTATCTCATAAACCGTAATAGTTAGACAATGGTACATTTCACAATATAAATGTACATCTATTGCCGACACAATACTCTTTATTGAGACCAAAATTTCTACAGATTTAACTTAAAAATACAATAACAAAACCTAATTATAATTGGTCGACAACGGGCGGCTATTATCGCTTTAAGTGATCTCATTCAGGCAACCAGCTTTTGCTGCAGTAAGAATAAATTCTTGTACTTATTAGAATAATAGTAATAAAAAAGGTGAGGAAAGGTGATACCTGTAAAGGTAGGTAGGCACATGGTGGGAACCCTTCATATGCGAGTCCCATTCGTATTTAACCAGTTTATTTAAAATACACTTTTGTATGTAAATAAAACTTATAAATCTAATTCTATAACATTTGGTTCGATTTGTTTCCCTTTCAATTTCTACCACGACAAGCATCATGCGATTTTGGCTGGGTACTAAAAGTTAGTTTAGGTTAGAGTTTTTGTTTATTCGTCTCAAAGTTAGCTAGTCACGCAAAAAAAAATGTATTGTCTCGTCACAGTTCCATTTTAATGTTGTTAAGTCGTCACAGGTTAACGTCACTTCTATAAAAATAATAATACCATGTTTACTTTGTTCTATTTTTAGATTCCGCATTCATTAATGTTTTAACGCGAACCTACTTCGCTACCGTCACGGTATTTGAAGAACACTTTGCATTTTAATGAATGGGTTATCGATTGTGCTTTAAAGCCCAGGTAAATGGAAATTGGCGAGCATCCAAAATATATTTTCGGAGACACGAACGGTATCTTTTGAACTTGACAGCTCCTAGTCAGGGAGGTGGAATTTTGGTTATTTACAACACTGACTTGTGACATAATAAGACTTTTACGTCTTATTACTTATTACATATAGCTGTGCTCGGTTCACCTGCGTAGTCTTCGTTCCCGTGGGAATATCGGGATAAAAAGTACTTTTTATGTTATTCCAGGGTCTTAACTATCTTTATACCGAATTTCAGCCCAATCGGTCCAGTAGTTTTGGCGTGAAAGAGTAACAAACTTCGATCCATCCATCCATCTTCACAAACTTTCGCATTTATTATAAATAAGTAGGATAGGATATTGCTGCTACCGTCTTCACGTATCTTATTTTTCTGTTCCTTATTTACGTGGCTGGTCCTGCGTTCGTCCTGCGGTCAGGCAAAAAGAAAATACATAACTGGTGAAGTGTGCGTCTGCCTTACCCTTCGGAAAGAAAGGCGAAGTGTTTTGTTTGTTATTTTCGTGCATGCCTGTTTTGCTTACAACCAAAAGGAGCACGTTATTTATCGCAAATAATATAATTTATTAGTAATTAAATAATAATAATAATATGGGACAAGTTCCACACACGGTCATCTGGTCCCAAACTAGGCTAGAAGCCTGTACTATGGTAACCAGAGGACTGATATACATACTTATATATGCTTATAACACCCAGACACAGATAAAACAGACATTGTCATGCACACAAATGTTTCACCTGGCCGGGGATCGAACCTGGGGCACAGAAAGCAGAGTTACTACCATCTGAGCCATCGAGGCTGTCACCTCAACAAAATAAATCAAATGAACAAGATGACGGGTCTATTTGGGTATATTGTCGATGATATACTTAGTTATCGTATTCTTGTCAGCATGATTCGATGCGAAATTGAAGTGGTGTTATCAATTTTCCCAAACTCCCCTAGATTTCGAGAGTTTGTCGAAAGTTATCGAACCGAAAACGGGATCTTTGCTCCGTACCTCAATTTGATTTAAAGGGAAAGAAGATTATGAGCTGAAATAATCCAAATTGACGTGACTTTCCAGAAAACATTTTTGGTGAAAGAAATTACCTCTTTTTTCTTTAAACCATAGCTACTCTTTTTTTTTAATAGTAGGTTCCTGTTCCTCAACTGAGTCAGAGATCGTATTTTCGTCCATCCTTCATCCGCCATCTTGTGCTGTCGCGCATTTACCCTATTCCTATTATCTTTGTCACACTCCTTCATAAGCCTTCATTCATCATCTTGCGCTTTCGTGCATTCGTCCATTTCCTATCTATCACAATCTTCATCGTTCGCTCAGCATACTCGAAAAGCTCTCCTCTCTTATGTCCTTTCATAATATCCGATAAACTCTCTTTCGTAACATCCATCTCCAATATTTGCATTATTGTTCTCACGTTGGCGCTCAAAGGCTTGCCACTCAAAACTCAAAACCATGACCACTCTGTAATGGGTCAATTATAAATTTTTGCAACTATAATTTTGTTAGTATTATAAAGTCGCTAAATCAACTTACGTAATTCAGGATAAGATTTTCTTTTAACTCATATATACTCTGCATATCCAGGGATAGAAATAAATTCAAATTTTAATTAAAAGACGAGGTACTGAATCTTTTAATGAGTCCTGTGAGCGGCGCCAGTGGATGATTAAAGATTATTTTAATTTTATAAGTGCAGTTCTTTCACCTGGTTTCTTTCATCTTAAAGGTTTGGGAAAACATATTTCTTAGTAAAAGGTAACTTATAACTGCCACTAAAAGATTTACGTGTGTGTGTGTGTTGTGTTGTGTGTGTATATGTTTGTTATCTACTCAAGCTAAAACTTCTAAAATGAAAGAGCTCAATGGTGGCTAAGACCTTGGAATAACAAAATCGCGACTAATAAAATATTTTACTTATATTTTTATAGACTAAGCGGTCTATTCGCTTAAACTATATTAGCGGTCTATTTGAAATATAATATGAAAATGGGAAGTGAAATTTCACACCAATCAGCGTGGTGGGTACTCTACCTGGCACTCTAGAGCTACCGTATAAGTACTTGTCATCGGAGAATTTTTTATTTCCCACCTACCTACAGCCTAGAGCGCTTATTTATGTTGTGATGCATTTTGCATTCTACCCACCAGATTGGTGTGGAAGGTGCGGGTTCAAGTCCCGCTAGTGGTTTTTCTCCCACTTTTATATTGAAATAAAATAATGATATACCTATCAATAAAAAAGATAGCTAGATATGCTAGAAAAACATTTTTCACAAAAAAGGGTAACAAGTACCGAATTAGTATTTTGTCGCAGTTCGAGCAACTTAGTTAATGTTAAAAGCTTTTAATCCAACCTCGTCTAGACCTAAAGCTCTCTCTTAGACTAAATAAGCTTATGGTGTTTATTTTACGTGAAAGGATCAATCGGTTTAGTTATTAATAGATTATGGTTCTTAATGTTAGTTTGGTCGCTTCGATCGTCTACGAAACCGGAGCTTCGTAACCAGTTACGAACTAAACATAAATCGTCCTCGTACGATACCAGTTACGGCGTCGTAGATTAAAATAATATTGAACTCTAATTGTATTTACTTAACTGAAAAAGCTATAGAATCTATATTATTTAATGACTATAGAGTCTATATCTACCTAATCTTATCTTAAACTTTCTATCTTTTTTTGCGTTAGACAATATTGACTTTTATGGTTGAAGATGATGGTAGGTAAGAGGATGAGATGGCTCTAAAACACTTGAATGAAGTGAGAAAGAGGATATATATGCGTGTGCAAGGAGGAAGCGCAAAGATGGTGGGCTAACTTCTTAATTGAATCTGATGTCCTGGTATTTAAATCAAAATTTCTTAAAATATAATTTCATTCCACAAGATGCACCCATTCCACTCAGTACAAATATGGGATAAGGGCCGATGAAGGTTTTTATTTAATAACATACTACATGAACGGTTAAATTAAATACATTTTTGTTTTGTTCTAGCTGCTATTCCATCCCAGCCAACAACATGTCGGGGGGCTCGCACGTTTCCCGCACGACCTTCGAATCAGAAACAGGCAGCGCTCCGCTACCAAGCCCAGCATCAGCTGGCGCTGCTCTGGTGTCACCGGAGACGCTGAGCCGGCACAGCAGCCCGCCGCCTCTACCACCACATCCTTCCCACCAGCCGGCGCCATCGTGTTCGTCTCATCGTGTGCATATGGAGTCACCTTTGAGGTATCCTATATTGTTATAACGTCACTGGACATCTGTTAGGATCCTATATTAAGAGATACCTTACTCGCAATTTGAAATAAGGAGAGTCGTGGCGACTGAGAAAATAAGTTCCATATAAAGCCAACGCCGAATGGAAAAGGTAAAGTTTACTAAAAAAAAGCAGCAGATTTTTTCAAGTAGCCAATAATGTAAGGACAGCTAAATCATTCTTACTACTAGTCAATAAGTCCGTCACTTTGTGCTACGTAATATATTTGTACCTACTATCATTGCTTTGCGTTGACCATATTGTTTGTCTATAGTCTATGGCTACAAATTGGAGTCTGAAAAGTGTGGACCAGAGACCAGAACTCACCACCTAGACTACCTAGAGTAACATGATCTTGATTACACTACTCGTATTTCAAGCAATGGTGCGATCAAAAGAATACTATGATGATATTGATATTGTTAAACTTAAGATGTTTTAAGGGGTTCAGTCAGCTTGCTCTGCTAAATAAGCAAGCATAGAACTTACACAACATAGAACCCAGTCATTCTATTAACACCCTCAGAATGTTGTGTTGTTTAAAGAACACTTACTTCGAAGACAGTTCCATTGTCAAACTAACGGCGATATTATTTGAACGCCAACAATATATCTGCCAATGGAGAGTAAGAAAGCAAAGACATCTGACAAATCCCTTCAGTGTAGTCAAATAGTCTTATTATGTTTGTACAAATACTCTGAAATTTGGATGTATCTTGGCTAGGGCATTATTGCAGAGGCACTAAACCTATAGGATTTTTTTACTTGTACGGGTTGCATATAATTTATTTTAATTACTCACGCTTTAGTATCTTCGGAGCTTAATTTAAAAAAAAAAACATTTTTATGTCCATTTGAATAGGTAAATGAATGACCTGACGTCATTAATTTCTCGGCAAGACACCAACAAACTCTTTTACCCTTTTATAAAAGCGGAAGATAACATTATTCCTTAATTTAAGACCAATAAAACCCGAAAATAATTAGTACGGATATTATGAAATGATGAGTCAACAGGTGCTTTTTACGATGCCAGATGTGATCACTACAGATGTCGCTCTTCCGAGGAAAATCTAACCAAATATAGAATGTAGCGTTTCTAGTAGTTCATATCTGTCTTCTTAGAAACACCTTAACAATTTATGTTACCAATTGGAAAGGGTTATCTCGGATTAACGTGGTGTTCTGTGGGTCTTAAGTTTTAATCCAAATTCCATCTTCAGCGCAGAGTAGGAAACAGGCAATCCAAGCTCGTATTTTCAATTTCTGTATCTATTTGCGAGATTTGACTATTCAATAGTTAAAATTCGCAGATATCGGATGTATAAAGAATATTAATGAAAAATATGCAAACAAAAGATCAAGCCAAACAACGCGGGGGCGTAACGGGCAGATGTTGGGTCTTTAGTATAGTGAGTCTAATTCCTTGAACTTTATCATTCGGATGACAACACACATAAAAAAAAAAAAAAAAAAAAAAAGCGCATAACCCGCATATACGCCGTATGAACGCCGTATGAGTGTTATCTGAACGACGATGAATGTATATTGTATTAACGTAAATACATAGAGTAAACCCGTAGTTCTCCCGACTAGACCTGTCCATCGTGCGCGTTCTGTCTGCGCTGACCTTAAAACTATCTATCCACTTGTTTGTGTTACATGGAAAACGTAGTTGAAAGCTATGTTCACCGCATAGCTCATCATCATTAGCCTTGTATATATATGAAAGATACATACATGATAAATAGCTTTGGCGCCGTTTTTGTTTGTATCTGAAGAATCAAATGACCTCTCCAAGTACGCTACATCGCAATTTGGGCAGTGCATGCATCCCCAGAACCTACACTACCCACTACTAACCGGCTGGAATGACTTGTACGTTTGGTGCAGAGTCTACCAATGACTGAGCAATATCACACAATCTATTTTCAAAGCCCTGACTGACTAACACACTCACTCATCAACACCCTGCTCATCAACCCTTCGATCTAGAGAGCTGAAATTGTGCACATTAGTTTCCATTATGTTAGTAGACAAAGAAGAAGAAAGGAATTTCTGACATTCTCACGAGAACGGTAACTGCGCGGGTAAAACCGCGGGGCAAAGCTAGTCCTATATAATCGATGTTGTGAAATATTTGTCTTCACCATCAGCCGGAAGACATCCACTGCTGAACATAAGGCCTCCCCCATAGCACGCCATAAACTATTCATGTGGGGGAATTTGCCGTAATCACCACGCTTGGCAGGCGGCTTGGTGATCGCAGCATTGAGGAATACCGGGTGGTGCCGGAGAGCGCTGCTGCCCACTCTCCAAATATTTCCCTCTGCCGGGTTTTACGGCTCCTACGGGATGAAAAAGGGGTAGCCCTATTAATATTTGTCTTATTTCAAGTGAATTAATCAATACATTTATTCCAGGATATCCAGTCCTCCATCAATGAACCTGGGCGGTTCCCTATCGCTCCAGCCTGTGATGTACGGCCAGCCTGGTCCACCCACCCACGCACCACTCCCGCCGACCAGACGAGCGTCCCGACCCACGCCTATTTCGCATGTGCATGTCATTAGCGCGTGAGTATCTAAAGACGACTATTGAGAAATAGGTAAACCAGTGTTTGTGTTAAGGGACGTTTTGCACGAAGAAATTCTGGCACTGCTCAATGTTTCTTTTGGAGATCAGCTATAGGTATTTGCACGAAGCCGATTCAATTTCGTGCTTATCGGTTAGTTATGTATTGATCGAATTTTGGAGGTTCGTATGATTATGCGGACAATCGAAAGTCGGCTACGGGAGACCATCGCTGGCATGTCGATGTCAACTCCTGACAAATTTGTACAATGTTGCACAGAGCTTAAACGTGACGATGTCTTGAATGGTGACTTTGCTGAAATAGGAGCAGGAGTCCCAATGAAATGAACTTAATGGTGGGTTCCCAACATGTTCCACTATTACCCGTTGCGACATTTATTTGACAAAATATCCCATTGAGTTACAATATTACCACTGCAACATAATATTATACATAATTATATCGAATTTACATAACGTGTGCTTGGGTAGTTTGTAAGGTCACAATAATATCTGAGTTGACTTGTTTTGGTATAGCCAAAATTCTGTCTAATTATCATCTTCCTGCCCTTATCCCACTAGGTGGGATCTGCTGCATATTCTGCATATTCTGTCATCCGTCATCTCTGCACTCACTCCTTTCTCACGCATATTCTCATTCACACAGTTCATCCAGGTCTTTTTAGGCTGCCCCCTCCTCACATAACCACTTACATTCATCCTCATAGTCCTTTTCGCCATATGACTTCCATTTCTTTGCATAACATATCCACCATACCAATTAATCTTCCACTCTTTATTTGGATTGTTCCACCCTGCCCCACCAAGCCGCCCCACTGGTGGGGCATAGTGGAATGCAACAATTTTTCTCAGTCACTAATGTTTTTTTCAGCCTTCACCTTATATACTCATTTCTAATTTTCTTCCTTCTTATCACTTCATCCAAAATTCTGTTTATCATATGTTATAATATCATTGATAAAGTTATCACGTACCAAATCCCATTTGAAACGAAAGAAACTCTTTAAAATCACCCGCCAAGCACAGTGATATTCAATGAATTTCGTATAGAGACAACGTCTCGTTACTGAGTGGAAAAGATGTCATGATATCAATTTATTGAGTTCATTTCGCACGAGACGAATTTCTTTCCGTCGTTTTTTGCTTGACTGAGCACCTACCCGACGCTTGCACCATGTAGCTAACATGTAGGGAAGCTGGTACCTCTCGTAAAATTTTATATTTTGTGAATTTTATTTCTGCAGACGGCATTCCTGATACAAATTCAGTATGTGTCCATGGGTGTATATTATTTTTATGTAGCATTGCTGACTTGCATTGAAATTTAACGAGGTGATTTTGGAAACATCGTCGATCTTCTGCCAATTAGACATTTTTGGTTCTGTTTGTTTCGTGTAATCTTTGTAGATATTGAGTTTTCAGAAACTGCGTCTTCAGTGATTAATGATATCGGGGAGATAATCGTTTTATATTGATTGTACTTTCTTTTTATAGAGAGTAGGGTGCCACGTCGATTCGTTTTCCTCGTCTTTTGTTCGGTCTTTGATAATAAATGATTTCACGGAATGGAAAAGCACAAAATCGTTAAAGCCAATTTGAATCAAGACGCAAAAAGACTCGTGTATAAAAGTTACCACAATTTTATATTACGAGAAAGAACATCAATGTTTGAGAAACGGTACGTTCAAATCCCCTGTCATGTAATTGCTGATGCTTCCGCAGTATGCAACATTTTCTATGGAAATTTTAGGATGGACATTGTTTTTTATAGAGGTTCTTATTACTTGGATGATGATAGATCATAACCGAGTCGAAAAATTATTCCAATCATATTTTTTTATGCACAGGAAATATGTTCATGCAATCCATATATGTAAGTGGAGTGGTGGTACTTCTTGGTCAAATTGGCGAATTTTTTTTTATGATAGTGAGTGACAAGATGGGCATCAGATACCTGATATGCATAATAATAACATCATGATTGCCCATATCAGACACAGTGCCACCCAGTGTTTTAAAATTCCAAATACTGCGCGGCTCTGCACTGCGCCAGTCACCTTGAGATATGAGTTGTTGAATCTCGTCATGCCCAGTAATTTCGCTGATAACATTGCCCTTCAGACCGGAACACAGTAATGTGTGCACATTACTGCTTGGTGGATGAATAACTGGCAAAGGTGTGGTACTTTCCCAGGCGGCCCCCTGCAAAAGAGGCCTACCACTACAAAAAATATTAAAATATTTTGAAAGGGGTAAAATCCAACTGCACAAAGCATCTCTCTTTGTTATTTCGGTAGGTAGACTAGGTTAACGAAGTTTAGACCAGCAAAGAAACACGCCGTCGTGAGGGCTGACTCGGTGGTCACACTGGATAGCTTCTTACTTGAATAAATTCTAAATAGTATTGTTATTTTGAGAAACTTTTTAAAAACAAGCATTGTCATGGATGTCTAAGTGAGTGATTGAGTGTGAATAGTGTATTGCGGGCCTTATCCTGGATGGTTAGGCATGCTATGCACTATCCACTCAACGACTACTTATGTTTATCAGCCCAATCGGTTGAGGATACCAGTCTTAAAATTTATCTCCGAGATTTAACCCAAGAAACTATTAGAGTGAGTTAAAAAAACACTGTGGGTAAAATATTTTTTACCTTGCATCTATAAGTAATAAACTAACTACTTATTAGGTAACTAGCTGACCCGGCGAACTCCGTACCGCCATATTTTATTTCTCTAATCGCAACTGAGGAAATAAAACCCTTCCGGTAAAATCGAATTACCTAAATTTAAAATAAAACTGGAGTACCTACTCAATTGAAAAATTCATATTCTTGTTCAAAATGCGTGGAGATTTTACTGAGACTATCACTTTCCGGGAGATACCTAGTATTAATTCACTCGTTTAAAAAGGAACTGAACTGCGGTGACACTCGGTGCCAGTATTTATACCTGAACCTTGAATTTCCCGAACGTTCTAGTTCGCATACTTCGAGAAGAATCGATTGATCGATTGTTCGAAATAGTGGGTCTCGATGGTTCGACAGGGAGCTTTGTTTACGCTCAGAGGAGGTCTCGAGAACGAATGAGATACCAAAGCTTTGGACATTCAAACCAGAGATGGCAACTCGATAGAATTTGATGGCCAGATCTTGAAACTTTGATTAAAATTTGGCGCTAAGACTTTAATAATTCTCTAACAAAAATAGTAAAATTTTTTTTGTTATGAATGGTAATAATATTGTAACATACGCAGTATAATTATTAAAAATATCAGTCACAAACCATTAAAATAATACGGTTATATCGTGAGCATAAATAAATATAACGTGAAATAAAGTAATAGAATTTATATTCTAAGAAACAGAACACAGCGCCATCTATTGGGTGTATTTGCAACCTAGATGTCAAACAATATTGAAGAATTTTATCGATGAGTCAACGTACACCGCCATCTATGAGAACTTCATAAAACTAAACAGTAAATAAACACTTCAATTAATTGATACATTTTATTCGTTTACATTCACGACATAAGCGAATAACTATCCTATCGATGATAACTATCCTATCCAGTAAGTTAGACCAAAATACGGGTACATGTGAAATTTGATTGAAATCGGTTCAGTAGTTTTGGAGTTTATTCGGGACAAACATCGTGACACAAGATTTTTATATATATAAGATGTATAACTACATAATAAGCTATTGGACTCAAATTATATTAAAATTATAAGCCGTAGAATAATAATTCCTAGGTACTTTGTATGCACACGTGGGATGGAAAATTGCATATTCCGGTGTGAATTTTCCATCTAATGAAAAGCTCTCTGCGGCGACATAGTGAGCTTTGCTACAAACATGACCTAACATTGCAGATTTCTTGAGCTGTCTGTATTTGCTTAACTAACGAGTGAAGAGGGCTTTGGAAAGGTTTGCACGACGCAACCTTGATTCCATCAATAGGAAGACTTTTTGTTTATTAAGTGACTTGTTTGTGAAGGGTTTTCATAGGCCGAATTAAGTTCCATTCGCGTATTTCCTATTATTGCAGATCAACAATTGAGTGACCTTCTGATATCTACAGTTACTTTTTGTCTATTCTGTCGTTTTGTATATTAAATTAACAACTAACTCCGCATTTCTTTGTTTATCAAAGCAACTGAAATACACGCAAGCTCGCGTAAAATAACCGAAACAAAACAAAGCGCCGCGAGGTTTTTGTAAACTCCTAAATGAACCTCTTGTTATGTGTGTTTAAACTTTTTACATGAAATGCTGCTGGAGTATCGCGCCCTGGCAATTAGGCTTCGGTTGGCGAATAATAGAGGATAACGAACCCTTTAATTTCTGCAAACTTAACTTTGTGAGTATGTTTCGTAGCTGCTTATACATATTTTTGTTTATATTGTTGATTTGGCGTTTTGAAAAAATGTGAAACACTGTATATATTATTATAAAATATTTAGAAAAACGCTTATGATCTATGATCATTAGCCAGTGAAACGACGAAATAAACCAAATCTATCGAGATATATTATTGTGGTGTATCAATTACTCTTTGCTTATTAAGATAACAAACTACGTGAGACTAATAATCTTTATCGTCCCTTTTTAGTTTTTAGTCAGAATCCTCGTTATTGTTGCTCATTAGGCGGAATGCCGATATCTCCACAAATAATGACTTTATCCTCGTCTGGGGTATGGCAATGGTTCCACCGCTGCTGGCGATAAACTATGAGTCATCTTAGAAAGAAAAGCCGGGACGGGGCGAGTGCGTATTCGGTTGGTACTACGACAAGAATACGCGCCCGACCAGCGAATACTGTCGTAATAATCCACAAATTCAAAGTCGCTCAGAGAGCTATGGAGCGGGTCATTCTTGGAGTTTCTCTAAAGGATCGTATGTCAGAAATGAGGTTATCTGACAGAGAACGAGAGACACTGGCATAGCCGCGAGGATTAGCAAGCTGAAGTGACAATAAGCCGGTTGTATTTGCCGCAGAACAGACAACCAGTGCGGTAAACGTGTTCTAGAGTGAAGACCGCGTCTTTGCAAGCGTAATGTTGGGACGTCCCTGGGCTAGATGGAAAAATGTATAAAAAATAATATAAAATAATCACACAAGAAATAGAGATAATTTTTATCATTAATTTGTCAAAAACCTTTAATCATTTTTCTATTCAACAACGTAACTTTCGTTGTTTTCATAAAGTTTTAGGAATCCGGGCATTCGGGCATCTTTTGGTAAGTGTTTTTCAAGCAGTGTATAGCGGCAGTAATGCATAGCGTAGCTAACCCTGTTTCGGGTGAAACAACTGCCTAAATAGGTGCTTCGTTGTCTATAGCTAAATAAATAATTACTCCAGATTTGGTAGACAAAGGAGCTGTCGCATTGTTCAGTGGGCTGTGTGCTCCAACCGCGCAATCTTCAAGGGGCGGTTTGAAAGTTTGCCAATTATGCCAGTGTTCCTGACTTTCAACTACTAAGTACTTGGATGTCACTTCGAATTTCTCTACATACTGGCCTTAATTAGTGGGAAACTCGAATGAACCGGGTGAGAGGGAGTTGGGAAGAATATTTGGAAGCTATCGTAACTTCAGCTTTATATCCATCACCTCAACGATTCTCTTTTGTTAAGGGGCTCGTTTCCACTTTGTCTTGACTACAAATAGTCATCCAGTGTAAATTTGAATGAAGTTGAACATGTATTCAACGACACGTTTTTCTTAAACGTAGGTGAGAAACCGGTGGTGACTTCCAGCACATATATTATACCTATAGATTACCTACTTTACATTAATTAATAAAAAACCTAATTAAATAAACAATTCAAGTAAAATTTTAAATTATAAAGAAACTAAATTATAAATAAAAAATATCATTTTATTATTTATTATTTATTTTTTATATTATTATTATTTCTTTTTTTATCATTTTATTATACCTATAGTGAGTAAGATTTAACATGTTATTCGGCATTTTCATTGTGATTTATAGGTTCCTGAATTGTTATGTATATATTGTATTATTGTTTCTTGAATTTGACTACCTCGGTGGCGTAGTGGGCGTAACTTCGACTACCTATCATGAGCTCCCGGGTTCGATTCTCAGGTCAGGCATAGTGTTATTGGATTTTTACATTAGGAATCATCTCTATGACAGTCTGGAGTCTGGATGGCAAGAAAAGGCTACCCCACATAACATGGAACCAATAACATACTGGTGAAATGTGGGTGTACCCACTATGGGGCTGTCCTGGGTACATATCTGCCTACCTCTTCGGGAATAAGGCGTGATTGTATGTTTTGTTCAGGTTTCGTATCTTGTTTATCTAGCAATAAGGGATGGGAAAACAGTTTTAAACAAAATAATACAAATGCATTTTGATTATTTATCTATTTCCAATTGCTTTTTCAGTGTCTTCTGAGCCAGAGCAAATACCATTAACTATCGAATCGTTATAAAAAGAGAAAGAGGCATCTAACGCTAACAATATCAAAGTTTTGTAAACAAAGGCATAAACAAAGGATTTTTGATTCGCTAATGCAAACATTTTAAGATGATTGTCGACATATTTTCCAACAAAGCCGCGTGCCCCCTCCTGTTTCCATATAAGCAACCCCATCGGATCGCATCCCATTGAAACTATGACGTCATAATCTAAGATGTTCCAAACACGGTGCTTTTGTAGAACGGATCTTGTCAATGCATTGCAACAACTTCGAACCAAGAAATATTTGAACTTAGCAAATAAGATATAGGTAGGTATTGAAAACGCTACGATTATAGCAGTATGATTGAAGAAATCTGATCTATTTGTTCGAATATTTGTTATAGAAACTAAATGCTTTTATGATTTAAAGGCTAATTTTTATAAATTTGAACTTTACTGATATTTCTAACTGATGTTTTCTAGTTTTTATATAATTTACTAGCGAACCGCTCGCTTTGCTCCCATTATACAAATAAACAAATAAACTTTTATTTTGGGGTTCCGTACCTCAAACGAAAAAAAGGAACTCTTATAGGATCATTTTATTTATTTATTTAGGAAAAGAAAACAACTACACTATAAATATTAATGAATAAACAATACTTAAAACAAACTTAGGTAATAACGTAGCCCACAACACTTTTCACAGATTACATAATAGAAATAATTGTAAATTACTGCTAGATTTAAAAAAAAAATAAGGCTTTCAATAGTTTAAAATAAATTTAAACATATTATTAGTGAACAAGTTAAGGTTATGTGAATTATATATTAATAGTATTACTTATATTACGGAAAACTGCTATTTTAAAGTGACTTCTGCTACAATTAAAATTTTGTTGTCCTTCTGTCTGTCTGTGTATCTGTACGTCTGTGAAGACAAATTTTCACGGGAACGCGAGTTGAAATTGATATCAACTACTCAGATCTGCGGTCCCTTGTGGCTGTAAAAAAATCATACTTCTAAGTTAATTCAATCAAAAGTTATGGCCATTTTACTGCATATTTCCATACTCCACGTTTGCTGTAGTTTGCAACTAGATGGCGCTGTATGTTCTTAGTAGGCGATTGTTTTTGGAATTGGAAGCGTTTTGGTGAGGTATCTAGGTATGGAACCCTACACTAGGCATACATACACCTTATGCCTTAATAATTTATTTAATTACTCTGTCTATTGATGAAAGGCGCATTAGAAACCTTTGCATAGTCTAAAAAATCTAAGAATAGAATAGAATACTCTTTATTGGTATCACAATTAGTATAGAAAACAATAAAATCAAATATTAAAACTAGAAAATGTGTAACAATTGGCGGCCTTATCGCTCAGAGCGGTCTCATCCAGGCAACCATGCGGTGCCTGCAGGTAACTATGGTATGGCTTAGCATACAGACGGCGGGAAGCGACTTTGTTTTATACTATGTAAGGATTCATAATATAAATCTTTGTGTTTTATAAGTTTAACAATTTTTAATAAGAATATCTAGTTCATGATTTTGTAGCCCATGTCTAGTGGTTATGGTATAATGGAGCTTAGTTCATACGAATTTTATATTGAGCTCACTTTTTGGAGTTATTTCTCAATCATCTACAATCTACATAATTAAATTTGGTCTAGTCCAAAGTCTTTGTTGTCGTAACTCCGTACAACAGAATCGCTGTAGGGAGCCAATAACACGCCGTTGTCATGACTACCGTGCGTGCTCGAGAAGGGTCCCTACCTCCCTCTCCCCTCACCTTCTCCTCCAGGACCAGTAAAGTGTGACATATCTAACTCGATATAACTTCTTAAATTCTTCACCTGATCATACTTTGTGAGGGTCTTTGTACATTGGTCGGATGGTGCACGTTCTCTACGGAACTTAGCCATAATTTACGTTCGTAGTAAGTGTAGTTACGTATCTGACACGATGATGGACGACGACCTTCCTGAAGGCTTTAAAGGCGATTTATATGAATGGAGCCTGGTGGGAATCTATTTTGACGACTTGTGATCTTGACAACTTTTCATTTCTACGTTTGAAAGGTTCATCTTGACGTTGCCTCAATTTCTAAGGGGATTACGAGGTTTCGGTCATTTGAATTTTGAAGTCAATGACTAGTGAGTATATTTTAGTACAAAAACAACCCGTGTTTTGCGCACTACCCCACCGAGCCAGGCTATTTACCTGGTTGCAGTGAAGTTGCCGCAAGCTCGACTGCCGATCATGAGTCCCAGGTCAGGCAAGGTGTTAAATATTGGATTTTTCCATTAGGAATTATAATTGATTGAATTTGGCGTTACTTTTCGGAACTCCATTGTAGACTTCTAGAACTAAAATCTTTAGTTTTTAGTTCCGATTTTTTAGTGTCAAAAACAACATGCACAGTGCACTGTACTGATAATATTTTTATTTGTTTAAAATTGTGTCATTACGTATTAAAATATACAAGCAATAAGCTAAAATTTCAGCGAAATTTCATATAAATTTAATTATGAATAATTATGGACTCTGTTAATGAAAGCTGAAATTTTAACGTTAGACTAGATTAACGCGAAATCGCGTTAATCCGGCGTACGGAAATATTGCCATAATTAGGTTCGCTTTTGGCGAGAATTTTATTAGGCAAGTATGTTTTTCTCATTAGTGATTATTAAATAAAAATATTTAAGTACATTATATTTATTATATATATATTATATATTATATCGGACCTACCCTTATATTTTGGCGTAATTGCGATATTTTTTACCTGTAAGGCTGTTGTGAGGCTGATAACGCAAAATTCTTTAACTGTTGGAAAAATTAAGCCCTACAAGTTTCTTGTACGTTCTTGTAGAGGTATCTTTCCGAACACACGGTAGACTCATACAGTAATGTTTATCTTCATTGACGTGCAAAAGTGTCAGAGTATGACCTATTTGAATAAATCTTTTTGAGTTCTTAGTCAGTAATATAAATATCCTATTGCCTAATAACTATTTTCTCTATTTTTCTTTGTATATATATTGTAATATTGTGTAAAAAGGCAATAAATACGTTTATATTCTATTCTATTAAAACATAGCTGGGTAATTATGTGATTTTTTTTTTAAATTTTATTACGGTTTTGGGATTTTTGTCTTACCTACTTGTGATAATCATGAAGTTTGGTAAGATGCAAGATCTTATATATTATATAAGATCTTGCATGCTAGGCCAATGGGAATTACCCTAGACGTTTTCGGTCCGTTACGCAATGTATGGAAATGTGCGGTAAAATGACTCTAGAATTGAGTTATTGATTATGAATTTCAACTTGATACCTTCACGCGTTCCAGAAAAAAAGGTCTTGACAGACGGACAGATAAACAGACAGATGCACAACAAAGTGATCCTATAAGGGTTCCCTTTACCTTATGAGATACGGAACTCTGAAATTTATAGTCACATTATAGTCAGAAACTATGACTATTTTACATCTTTTACTTAGTTTTTTTTTGATTCGCGCACACACGCGTGGCTAACTAGACCTATTTTTTTAGTAAGGAACTATATTGTATCCTGTACTCATTGCTAAATATTTAGGAACTCAAAAACAAGGAATATAAAAACAAATAAAAAAGTTCAGTGTCAACCCTACGCTAAGCATCCCTAGGGATTAACGAGATCCCAGTGACACCGTATTCAGTGCCTTCATACATATTTATGTGGTGTCCCAGTATTTAATAGGATTCGAACCCGGATTATATTATATCTGTGTTGACCTATTGATATTAGGTACGTCCTGATCGACCTTTCACTTGTGCGTGTTTTTAAATCAGAGAATTCCACTACTTAGATGTACCTATTCCCGAACTATTTCATTTCCGACGTTTATATTTTCCTACAAATGTAAAAATACGAGAATTTACATGGATGGATTGTTTGTGCCATATTCGTTTGTGGTAGGCCTCTTTTGCAGGGGGCCGCCTGGGGAAGTACAACACCTTTGCCAGTTATTCATCCGCCAAGCAGTAATGTGCAAACATTACTGTGTTCCGGTATGAAGGGCAATGTTACCAGCGAAATTACTGGGCATGATGAGATGCAACAACTCATATCTCAGGGCGACAGGCGCAGTGCAGTGCCGCGCAGAATTTTGAATATTAAAACACTGGGTGGCACTGTGTCTGATATGGGCAATCATGATGCTTACCATCAGGCACCTGATTAGCTCGTCTTGTCACACACTATCATAAAAAAAAATATTCATTTGTTTCTGTTATACCTATAGATACTACTTCTTCACGCTAAAACTAGAAAACAGATTTTGACTGGTGATTTATATCCTGATAATCGTGTAGCCAATTTTTATTTGGTGTAATAAAAAAGGAGTAGTATAAAACTCAAAATCAAAGAGTAAAGTTAAGTCTCAAAAAGACCTTTTAGATGGTCAATACACATTTACTTAACATACATTAAATACATTTCACATTTGCACTCCACCCAATTTCTTTAACATTTTCTCTTGGTAGTTTTAGGATAACTTGTAGAAAATGCTACACTAGCATGAGGATAGTCCTAGCTTGTGCTTAATTATAAATAAATAAATATATAGTGGTCGGAGAGATACCTCTACAAGCAGAAAGCACAAGAAACTTGTAGAGTTTAATTTTCGCTATCGAGCGTTTTACAATATTAGGCTGCGTTTCATTAAAATTTGTTTGTTTGTAAAGGGTCGAGCGGTGACTATGCAGACATGTCTATGTGTCACTTTCCTCTATTATAATACATCAATTAATTAACTTATAACTTAATAATAAGTCATACTTAGATTCTATTCGGATTGGTTAATTAGCTCTTGGACTTAGTTATCAAATGTTTCAGTAGTTAATGTCCTTTCTCATTTTAGCTTATAAACTGCTTTTGTGTACAGTACATGGTCTGTAGCAAATAAATTATAGCAATATCTAGAGATAAGATAGCCTTATGTTTCGGTCCAGCGACAATAAAATAGGAGTCCAATATTTATGTTCCCATCGAGACCGCTACCTGCACCGTACCTACTGTTCTTTATTGGCGGTAATTTTTATTTCTTTTCCGACTGGATTCCGTTTCTTTAAGCACATCTTCACGGGTCTTGGAAAGTGCCTCTTCTCTTTTTGACTGAAAGCATAAGAGACTGAAGGTAAAGGAAGATTCATTATGGTGACTTTAATTCTTTACTGCCTTGTCGAAAGTCGAGTGATGTAAGTTCTCTGCTGCATCCATTCTTCTTCTCTTATGCCTCTTCTATTATAAGTCTTCCACCTACAAGGATTTTCCTAACTATGATATTTTATAAGAAACTTGTCAGTGGTTTGCAAGCGCTACTACCAGTCATGAGGTCCCGGGTTCGATCTCCAGATCAGACAAAAAGTGTTATTTGATTTTCCATTAGTATTTTTTCCAATTTTAGCCTGGGCCTAGAGTCTGGTACTGTGCCCAGTAGATGGCAATAGGGTCGCCCCCTATTATATGGGATTAAAAAACATAACTGGCGAAGTGTGAGTGTACCTACTATGGGACTGAATCCTAGGTACACCAGTGTCCCATGTGAGTTGTACCTTCGAGAAGAAAGCGTGATGATAAATTATGATTTATGTTTATAGAAACATGCTTGGTTGGCACATAAACTCAAAATGAGTTTTGGCCTCGTCTTTTGTCTACCACTGGAAGCCGATGTATCCATCAAATATATTTAATTATCACAAGACTTGTGACTTGTAACTTGGTCTTCGAGTGAACAGACTCGATAGTTATTCCCGAAAGTCTTCTGCGTCCTGTGGCCGCTCGTAAAACAAATAAGAAATGTCTCCGAAGGTGTATTGTGCTCAGGATTCAGGATAAATGTTCCAGACTTGCCCTCGTATTCGCATTATATTGCTTTCCTACCTCGTTCCTACTCCTACCGCGTCGTTTGGAAAATTCATCGGATTTTTTAAACTTTTTATTTTCAGTAAGTATTTGTTTCATGATAATAAATTACAGGCGGTTCTAGGACTATCTAGAAGAAGAAAAATGGCATAGAAACAGTGTATCTACAAATCTTAGGGAAGGTAGACAGACAAGACACACTGTTTTCTCATGTGCTACGTAGGCTTACAATGCATAACACTGATTTTGTGTAAAAATTGTGTGAAAACTTTTTATAAACATGCGCTTTTCAATAAAGACTGCCTCGGTGGCGTAGTGGGTGCAAGTTCGACTGCCGGTCATAAGGTCCCGGCCCCGTCCCGGGTTCAATCCACAGGTCAGGCAAAGTGTTAAATATTATTTTATTTACTTTTAAAATGTGGGTGGTTTAAAAACCTATTATGAAACTGAGTCCTGGGTACACCTCTGCCTACTCCTTTGAGAAAAAGACGTGATTCTATGTTATGTTATGATGCTCATTAAAAAACTGTTTTCTCTTATTATAATACTGACTAAATAAATATAGCTTTCGAATATTTTTTATTTGATTGACATTTTTTTTTTGTAAACAGGAGTGACGCCCTTGCAACCACATTATCAGCTCTGTACGGAAAGCTGCTGGTCGTGATGGGGGTCGCCTTCCCCATGGCTGAGGTCATCTCTACCTACATTTCACCCTCGTTTTATGAGGTAAGCACTATAAATTTGATCTTGCTATATGATACTATTTTATTGAAGTGGATTTTGTCCGGTTTTTATTAGATTCCTCGTAAGTTTGAGGATGATGAGAAAATAATGGTTTTAGTACGATCTGGTGCAGAGTTAAAGGCCGTCACACACGCAGATATAATATATATTTTAGCCTTCATTTCATTGATACAGTAGTTTATATTAATATTCAATAATATATATTACGGTATATGTTGGTGACGTCATAGAAATATATATTATAGCTGCGTGTGCGGTCAGTCGAATATTTGTATAGAAAATATATCGTAATATGCCTTGCTATGATTTATATTAATATATATTATAGCTACGTGTGTGACGGGCTTCAGGTACATGTATATTTTTTAAACAATTAGTGGTCGGTGATCTGTGATTAACTTCTTTGCATTTGTATAGGTATGTTCTAGTAGATATTTAATTCGCGTAGTAGCCCTGGATGGTTTAGTCACCAACGGAAGTGCCCCACGAAAATTGTTTAAATCGGCTGTTATGCACTGTGCATAATTTATTTATTACAAAAATGAAATAAATGTTCAATCATTAATAAATTACTACACTAAGAGTGTCCATAGGACTCTATTACCAAGCCTAAGAACTAATCTCTTTATATACAGGATTTTATTCTCATAACATAATGATTCTTTCTTTTATTGTCCATAGGGTTTCTACCTCTATCTCTACATCGGAAGCATGGTGTTCCTGCTGTACATGTACGCAGCACTTGTACGGGACAGATCTAAATCTTCTGGGGACACGGCCGTCGTTGGCAGTGAGTATTCTAATATATTTCCCCGGTTGACTAGTTTCTATGAAGAAAAATTGCTCTGCAGTTGCACAAATCACGAAATAACCATACTTCAAAACAGGTTTTTGATGATTGGTATCAGAATTAGTACTGATTTGGTCTCTCTATGATACCACCTGTTACAGATTAATAAAATTTAGTTCCTAAAAATACCACCCAAGTGAAAATTGCAAGCAGTTTATTATGTTTTTATAAAGTTTCATCGGAAACCGAGAATTTAAATGAGTGTGGCGGTAACGTTAAAACTTTTGCTTGCAATACCTACTCTAAACTTTAATATTATTTTCGTGTAATTACGAAGGGACTTTCCATGTCTGCACAAACTTAGGTGATTAAAGTTTTAAGTTTTGTTTTAACGGCGGAACAAATTTGTTGTGGTATGGTTTTTATTTTTATGCAGTACTTGCCTAAAAGTGTACGCTGTATATTTTAATGAATAAAACATTAGCTTTATAAAAATAACAGTAGTAAACAAAAAATATTTGACATAACTGTAATATTTTCTTTGTAAAAAAGCATTGCCTACAACTACAGAAGGCAACTAGGCGAAATAAAAAGCGGATTTCGGCGGTTTATCCCGATAGGTTTGGCACGTGTCACGTGACGCGCCGCATTTGCTCTCAGACGAAGGATTTACCCTGTTTTGCCCTGTTTTATATCGCAGCTGTATTTTTCCTCGGCCCTTTTACGAAATGGTACATTCACGGTGGAAATAGTGGCAGCGATTTATATTTTTCCAGCCGTGTAAATGTACATTTGTTATTTAAATGAAGCGGAAAGTCCAGAGGGCAGACATATCGACTGGCTGGTGCTGGCTGTGCTTAGGTACTAACGCCGATAAAGAATAATTGAGAAACTGTGAAGAACCTACCTAATTTAAACATAATAAGTAGTCTATTAACCGCGTTGCGGCTCTTAGCTAAAAGCTCAGCTTTTAAGAAAGTTTGTCTTCATTGTTATCATCATCATCATCATCATCTTGTGGCCTATGTTCATCCATTGCTAGATAAAGGCCTGGGTTAATAAATGACACGCGTCTTCTTTTTCAATAATTTCCTAAGACCTAGCGTCCCTCCATCAGCAAAGTCACCTACCTAATAAATCCGTCTGTCTTATTCGCCTAAATCCTAAATCCAGTAGGTACCAAGTGCTCAATCCCCACCACCTTCCTGTCTATCTCAATCTAGATGTTGTCAGCACAGCACTTCTTCTTTTCTCATTCTAGTCTCATGCTTCATCTTTCTGCAATCACTCTTTGTTCGCGCATATACTCTTTCACGCAGTTCATCAATTTTTCTACGGAGTCCTCATTATGATCTCCCGATGAATCTGTTCCACAGATTACTATATTAGAGCTACGATCTGTTCAAATTAATACATTGTATATTTTCTTCAGAAGATTGTTAAGACGTGTAGAATTAAATAATAAATAACATATATACAGACTATGTCTATAGTACAATAAATAAGTAAACATAGATTAAAAAGGTTCATCATGTTTACATTACAGATTAGGTATATTATTAGAATAAAATTAAAATAAACACAATCAAATTAAATATTGTAACAGTACAAAATAAATATATTAAAATATAGTACGTTGTTTGGTACGTGTACTTGTGTTAACCCCTTCAGGTGCCGACGACTCATTTTCTAAGCTAAAATCCTTTGTTAATCTTCAAGCTGTAAGAAGATTTTTGGTAACGTTATACTTCGCTGCAGACCAGATGTTGTTCTATTGTTCTATTATCACGTAATACCCGGCACCCGATCAGTGGCCAGTCGCTCCGGTGCATCAATATAGGCAACATCTACCTAACCGAGACGCGCGCGTAACGTCGTATCACTTTAAGATTGTGATTTAGTATATTACTTAGATATTAGAAGTGATTACCGTGTAAGACGTTCTGTATAGTAAATGTGTCAAGTGAAGGAATAAGTGTACTGTCGGTTTCTCGTAACCCATATAAATTTGTTGTTCTAAATAAACGTGTGGAGCTTATGAAAACTAACGTTTAACTTAAGCTCTCCCCTTACAACTGGCGCCTCAACTAGTGGCAAGAAGCGACATACATGAAAAATACCTACACACGCACAGCGTGCGCACACAGAGAGTAGCGACTCAACAACCGGCGTGAAAAATGCCGCCGAAGAAATATAACACTCGGCAGAACAGCGAGGGAGAAGACAGCGACGCGGACACCGACACCGTCGCCGGCACGCCGTTACAGGTGCCAGCCGCGACGAGCTTGATTATGTCGGAAGAGCAGTTATCGTCCATCTTCGCCAACATCGCGAGGATGCAAGCCGAAGCAAACAGAGCTCTTATAGAGAGCTTAAGGTCTACATACTCCGCATCGTCACCAGTCGGACGTGCGTCGGACGTGGGCAGCGCCGACGATGGCACAGCCGCCGCGTCCGCTCCATTCCAAGCGCAACCCGCGGGCTCCTTCGCGAAGTGCACGGCCCGATTTAGCGGCGCCGTCGACGAGAAGGACAGCTCCGAGACTCTGGAAGCATTCTTAGACGCCGTAGAGACGTTTAAGGAATGTACCAACGTGTCCGACCATCACGCGCTGAAAGGATTACCGATGCTGTTAATCGGTAACGCCGCGCTGTGGTGGCGGGGCATCAAAGCGACGACGGTGACATGGACGGAGGCAGTAGCAGCGTTACGGGGCATGTACGGCACCCCGCGCCCCGCTTACAAGATTTTCAAAGAAATCTTCGAAACAGAACAGTCAGGTAGTGAACGTGCGGAAGTGATAATTACGCGAGTGCGTAGCTTAATATCTAAGCTACCATATAGCCTTACTGAGTGTGTGCAACTAGATATAATGTACGGTCTATTGCATAGACGTATTCGAAAACGTCTACCGCGCGACTCGGTTACGAGTGTGAAGAGCCTTATACTTAAGGCGAGGTCTGTAGAGGAGGCAATCGCGGAGGTCGAGGTAAGCGAATCATCTTCACGTAGTGATAATCCGTTAATAACTAAAACAGTCGATCGCTCTAACCTAACTTCTAATCCGAATGTGTCGCACCCTACTACGTGTACCCCACAGCTCGATGAATCCGATAGTACTGATAATAATAATAGTACTACAGAGTCGAAACGCAGTAAGAGCAGGCCAAAGTGCACTTATTGTCGCCGTTTCGGACATAGAGTTAACGAATGTCGAAAGGTCGAAACAACGCGCCTTAACTCTAGCACCCACGGAAATTCGGATATTCCGAAAGGTAGCGATAATAATATTAACACTTCTCATGGCGTCAATTTCGACGCTCCGACTTCAACATTACGGTGTTACGGATGCGGCCAACCCGGCGTAATAAGATCCCGTTGCAGTAATTGTAAAACCGATGCGGAGCAGTCGATAACAAAAGTCGAATTTAACGCGGTGTCCGTCATAAATAACAGGTACCCTATAGTAAGCGTCTCAATTCTGGGAAGAGAAGGCGTAGCTACCCTAGATACCGGCGCGTCTCACAGTGTTGCCAGCCCGGCATTGTATAAAGTATTGTCCAAGCACGGAGTAGGGTTTGTACCTGCTAGACGCTTAATATTTTTAGCCGACGGCACACAACGAGAACAGGATGTACTCACCGCTAGGGTTAATGTGACCATGCAGGGACGGTCCATACTCACAGATTTTATAATTTTACCCGAGTCTAATAAGACATTACTAGGTAGAGACTTTATAAAAGATTCAGGTATCGTTATTGATGTTCCCGGAGGAGTGTGGTTCTTCTCCGATGCGACCGAACGTAAGTTCCGTTTTGTACACTCATACGAGCTGACTGAGGAGACCAGTCTAATGCACGCTAGTGTCGAACTTAATAACCTAAGGTTAGTTGACGGGCAGAAGTTGATCTCGAACCAAAGGTCACGACTTAACGAGTTTCCTTTGAAGCACGCCGAGCGCCCCATCACCGAAGGTCCGGACACTGAATATGCGATTCACAGAATGAAGGTAAGTGATGAACAGGAAAGCATAGCTCGCCAACCATATAGGTTACCTCAGGCTATAAGAGAGGTCCTAAAGGAGGAGATAGATAGGCTATTGGATCCAGGTAAATATCCTTTCATGCTAAGAACCGACAGCAGCGGCTATGATCGCGGGGTATCTTTACTCCAGGGGGAGGGGACCGACGAGCATCCCATCAAACATGCCAGCCGTCTGCTGACTACGGCCCAAATGCGCCGCAACAAGTACGCGAATAAACATCGAAGGCCAGGACGCGATTATCAGGTAGGTGATTTAGTACTATTGAAGACTCAAGGGGCCAACGATGCGGGACGTGGACAGACTCCGAAGTTGATTCCTCGTCGTGATGGACCTTACCGAATACGCGACATCGTGAGTGAAACTACTTATTCGCTAGAACGTACTCGTGACAATAGTGTCTTAGGCAAATATCACGTATCCTTGTTAACGCCGTTCGTGGGAAGCCCTGTGGTACCACTACAGGAGAAACGTAAAAGAGGTAGACCTCGAAAGTGCTAACCCTTGTTCGGGGGCGATACATTCGGGTTAGAGGGGGAGGTTGTAACAGTACAAAATATATTAAAATATAGTACGTTGTTTGGTACGTGTACTTGTGTTAACCCCTTCAGGTGCCGACGACTCATTTTCTAAGCTAAAATCCTTTGTTAATCTTCAAGCTGTAAGAAGATTTTTGGTAACGTTATACTTCGCTGCAGACCAGATGTTGTTCTATTGTTCTATTATCACGTAATACCCGGCACCCGATCAGTGGCCAGTCGCTCCGGTGCATCAATATAGGCAACATCTACCTAACCGAGACGCGCGCGTAACGTCGTATCACTTTAAGATTGTGATTTAGTATATTACTTAGATATTAGAAGTGATTACCGTGTAAGACGTTCTGTATAGTAAATGTGTCAAGTGAAGGAATAAGTGTACTGTCGGTTTCTCGTAACCCATATAAATTTGTTGTTCTAAATAAACGTGTGGAGCTTATGAAAACTAACGTTTAACTTAAGCTCTCCCCTTACAATATCCATTAAAACAAATTAATTTGTTAAAATTTCAATAAAATTCAATGTTACCTTTACAATCTTACTATTTTATTCTATATTTGGGTTGGTCTCCGGAATGCTCTACATACAATTTGTTCCAGTGCTGCATAATTGGACACAAACCCCATTGTGGAAGCAAACATCTGAAGAAAGATAGCCTTAAATTGACTCGGTAACAACCTTCAAATTGTTCAATGAATGCCTCTGTTTCAGAATCGGAATCCAGCTCAACTCCTTCAGAATCAGATTCATGTTCATCCCGTACTGAGCGCAGTACAACGACTACGTCACACGCCGTGTCACCGAACCTGGCTGCCAAGCGGCTGTCCCTGGGCTTTGCGTTGGCCTCCAGAACGCATCACTATGGAAGCTTTTACTTAAGAATGGGGGCAGTTGGTAAGAATTATTCAACATCAACATTTTTTACGAGGTTGAATTTGAAACGAGTTCGTTTGGGTATTTATGTATCAACCTACGCACTCATAAAAAAGAAAACAACTATTTCATACCCAAAGCTTCAAATAATTGGTAGATTATTTGATTAACTTCGGTTGCATTTGTAAAAGTGGTTTTTACACCTATTTACTAACTAGCTCTGCTACAATTAGAGGTATCATATATTAAGGGAATAATAACATTACCATTAAAGCAAGCGAAGTTGAGGAAGATTAGCCGTAATGCAGAGATTACTATTATAGAGATTACAAGCCTCTCAATCTTCGAATGTAGTACTTCAGCTCATTTTTTTAAACCATCCGTCTTTCTGGTGAATGGACCAATAAATTATCCTTAACATAACACGTCTGCAACAGAGGAAAGTGCTGCGAAAACGAAACTTTCTGAGCCAAACTTTTATGGCTACATCGCTTTTCCATTAACGCAGAGTAATTAAATCACCTCATACTGCTAGAATACCTGTAACAGTACAGAAGGTTAGTTATATTAGGTACCAACGTTTTCTGCTATAAGTATATTGTATAAAAAAAAAAGAACATAAAATATGATAGATTATATGGGTAAAGGTTATATGGTATTTTTTATTTCTACAAAACCGAAATCTACAATGTATTTTTTTTAATATGTATGATGTGGAATGCTAAATAAATAAATAAAAGGCTATCTATGTATTTTGTGGCATCTATCTAACCTGTCCTGTACCTGTCAAACTCAACAAATAGTAAGAGAAAGAACGGAAAATTTGTGAAAAAAAATCTACTTCCCATACAAAATGAAGCAACTAATTGGTTTTGTATGAAAAGTCAAGCTATTGTTTCCTAATCGTCCCATTCTTTCTGTTACAAGTCATTCAGTTTGACGGATAAATAGTTCACACGGATACAATACCTTTTATACCAAGACAGTAAATAGTATACCAATACGAAAAACATTGTCCGTCCAATACATATATTACGCTCTTAAACGAAAAGTTACTGTTATTCCGACAGATTGAACATTTTCTTACGCTTTTCCTGCTTCAGCAAACACATTCCATGGGCACTCGGAAGCCATTCAACGTACTTCCAACTTACCTTATATGTGGAAAGTTTTCTTATCTCATGATAACTCCTTACTCAAGCTCTACATGTCTTTGTTATGAGCTGTCAAATTAGTTTTGAACAACACCGGTAGGCTTGTAATAAAGTTTGTTCTAGTTCTCTTTGATATCGCGTCATTGGAGTTGACACACAATTCGGAGTAGTTCGTTGGTTATGAGGTTATTGACTAGCAAGTTTACAAATTCGTTAAGCAATAGTTTCAAGTTTGTCATCCCTGCTTTCACGAATTTGAAGGTAGTACATGTTTATTAATCTCGTTGGCTCAGATGGTAGTAACTCTGCTTTTTATGCCGCAGGTCCCGGGTTCGATCCCCGGCCAGGTCAAATATTTGTGTGCACGAACATGTCTGTTTGATCTGTGTTTGGGAGTTATAAGCTTATATAAGTACGTATATCAGTCATCTGGTTACCATAGTACAGGCTTCTAGCCTAGTTTGGGACCAGGTGACCGTGTGTGGAAGTTGTCCCATATTATATTATTAATGAATGACAACCATGATAGTGAATAAATATCTAAGAATGGCAATGATTTCTATCCTTACATAATATTCAATAACATTACCTACTTGATTGAACTGTCGATATTACTATACCTAGCACCGGCCTTCAAATGAATTTATTAATTAAGATGTCTAAAATAAGTTTCACACTGATGAGGGCTACTGCTGGAGTCGTTAATGGCTTGGTCCTTAATGGTGTGTTTTTGAAATTGGCTCTAAGCCATTTTTATCCACTACCATTTTTCTGACATACCAATCGACCTACCTACCATGGAACTTAGGAAAATAGTAACAGAACCGTCGGCTGGTGTGTTATGCTCATTTCTCTACTTAAAAAATATCTGATCTTTTCAGCATTCGGGATTGGTTCCATGATCTACTCGGGCCTAGAGTTCGGTCAATACTGGGAATTAGAAAGGAATACCAACTGTCACAACGTTCTGCTCGCGCTGACTCCAGCCACCAGGATGGCCTTCATTTTCATACAGATGTACTTCATCTTCTTGAATAATGAGGTGAACTTGATATTTATTAGTTATGATATTTGCAGTATGTAAATATGAGTACGAAAGTCATACTGAAAACATTTCTAAATAGATTTAGAGGGTACATATAACATTATGCAAAATACGAGTGAAAGGTTTTGTGTACGGATATTACAAAATAGTAATTCGGATGACTCCGATCCCGTGACACAAGCGAATTCTTAACCTGCCAATTAAGAGATAATATAGTCTTCTATCTAGTACCTAGCTTTACATTATCTAAAACAAATAAAAAGTAATTCTTAGGAAATAGTGTACGTTTCTATAACAAAATCCCAAAAGAGATAACGGGGCTCTCAGAGGGTAAATTCAAAACCTATGTAAAATTGAATTAACCAAAGAAAGCTTATAAGTCAATCAGTACATAGAGGGTAAAGATGCCTGAAATCTTCTACATAGCCACTACGCGGCACCTTCAAAGCAAACGAATGTAACCAAACCAAATATCGTGAAATTAAAAGATGAAAAAATTAAGCCCTACAAGTTTCTTATGCGTTCTTCTTGTAGAGGTATCTTTCCGAAGGCACGGTAGACTCATTACTAGGTATTTATTTTCATTTACGTGCAAAAGTGTCAGATTGTGACCTATTTGAATAAATCTTTTTTAAGTTGAGTTGAGTTATCGTTACGAAATTCCAAGTCTTCTTCAAGTGGCCTAAGTTGTGCGTTGTCTTTCTATCAGCCCTATAGGTACCTATATTTTAAGGTATTTATAGTATAAACTGAATCAAAACACCATTAAATGACTGATAACCATAATTTACACATTATATCTTCCGTGTTTCCAGATGAAAGTATACAAGCACAAGATAGTGGCACGGTTCGGGCTGATGCACATGGTGGGCACAAACCTAAGCGTGTGGTTGAACGTCCTGGTTCAGGAGACGAAGCATGAGATCCTCACTTTCTACGACCCGGAGAACAAAACTATTGGACTGTCACATAGACTTGGTATGCATTACATTTGATATTATAGATATTATTAAAAGGGGAAAAGACTGCAACGCCTCGGGGACGGGAACGGGAACAGGGACTGTCTCGGTGGCGTAGAGGGCGCATACTCGACTGCCAATCGAGAAGTCCCGGGTTACCGGCTACCGTGGCACCGAGTAAGAAAATTTCGCTTGGTTTAAATATCCAGTTTTTTTTATTTTTGCTTTTGTAAGTTAGGTTACAAATTTAAAAGACTGCTTGGTTGTGAAATAAATATAGGATAGGAAATCGTAAATATTCACGTTTTTTGTTAATACCCCACAAATCTTTATTCTGTGACCTGAATAAAATTGGGACAAAACAATTTCAGAATACTGACTATTAAATTGAAAATCTACCTATTGAAAGGTATAATTAAGCGTGGTTGAAGGTTGTTCTATCAAAATTGTTCTATATTGATTGCTGCCCCTCCAGGGTTTTCTTTGTACCTCACGATTGATCTGGATGATGAATAATTGTCAGAATATTGTTTTCAATTAAGCGACTGCCTCGGTGGCGTAGTGAGCTTAAGCTCGACTGCCGATCATGAGGTTCCGGGTTCTATCCTCAGGCAAAGTGTTAAATATTGGATTTTCCCATTAGGGATTATCTCAATAACTGCCTGGAGTCTGGAACTGTGCCCGGTAGATGGCATTAAGATATTGGCGAAATGTATGTTTACCTACTATGAGACTGAGTCCTGGGTATACCTCTACCCCTTGGGGAAAAAGGCGTGATTGTATGTTATGTAGTGAAAATATTTTAAAATGCCTACTATTAGGCTTTATTTTGTTAACAAGATCAGTCAATATCTTCCTTTAAGTACTATAAAGATACATTTTATATATCCTGTAAGAATCTCCTCGTTCATTTTTCACGCCCTCCGTTAACCCTATCATGATTTGTTACCTAACGAAACACCCTTGGCCATTTATCCTCGTTTAACTCCTTCCGTTCTTCGGAACATGTGTTTTATGGCGATCCAATAAAATGTTGAAGAATGTTTTCTATTTGGATTGACTATCCTTTGTCAAATAAATTACAAGGCGTTTGCGTGTCGTAAGCGTTTTAATAAAAAAGGTTGTCAATCTTAAACACCTTAACCATTTTAATTAAAATATTAGGAGTATATACTTATTCCGATCGATAGCTAACGTCACTAAGTTATGCCGATGGCTTTTCGATCCCGACCCCGGAAGGCATTCTGACCTAAATTCCATAGTGGCATGTCGCCAAGCGACCGAAGATTAAACGGCATTTAATTTACTCAAATTGCTCAGCGGCAAACCAAATATTAATTAAAAATCTATTTCATTTCAGCGTTCCAGAAGGCTTTTGCGTCGTTAGTGACGGAAGTTCCGGCGTCACATCCAGCTGCAGCACATTTGCGAGTTCCTCGAGGACTGAAAGGACCTCATCACATATTCGAATGCCGCAGAACTAACATCATGGGCTCTTTAGTCCAGGACGCGTCTCCGTTTCTCTTCCCATGCACGATTGAATATTCTTTGATATGCGCCGCTATCCTCTATGTTATGTGGAAAAACATTTCTAAATATCCTTCAAAAGACGTAGCGGCAGCAATCGCAAAAGCCCGTTTGCTTGAAGGATTAGCATATAAGAAATCGCCACATTTATACAGCGTCGACTGCGCGAGAGCTCACAAAGGTCTTTTCTTTGGAATCCTTGTGCTAGTGTTAACTATCATTTCTTTAATACTATTCTTTGTTCTCGTTTCTAAAAAAGATTATGCCACATTGGCTGTAGTGGAAGTCAACGTCTGTGAATTGGGACTTTACGCAATGACCACTTTTGCTAGCTTAGCTGGGATGGTTTGCGTGAGGAATTTGAAGTACGACGGCAACAGAAACCTTGAATTGGACAATATTCTTCTCGTCGGAGCTCAAACTGGCATGTTCATCTACGGCACCTTTACTATCATCGGTGGTCATTTCACAATTGAGAAAAACACTATCCTTATTTTGGTAACCGCTTTATCATCATTGATCCAAACAACTTGCCAGACGATGTTTATTTTGGATGCTAGTCGAAGGTCAGCAAAGACTCCCGAGCAGTTGCGGAAGAAGCCGGGACGAGAGATCGTGACGTTTTTATTGGTCACGAATTTGGCGATGTGGGCGATAAACACTTTGGAGAAATCTCGAGCCGAGTCTCATCCGATACAACTCCATTTCTACGGGTTATGGGCTTGGACAATAATAACCCACGTGTCCATGCCGTTAGCGATATTCTACAGATTCCATTCAACGGTTTGCTTGTGCGAGATTTGGAAACGTGCTTATAAGATGAAGCCTGCCTATATGTAGCAATGGATGCGAAGGTATTAACCGTGAAACGAAGTGTGGTACTCTTTTAGAATGTGCCTAGTTGGGTGTTAGTGCCATAGATTCTGCATCATCATTTCGGAAAGTAACTACTATATTTCATTATTGTATATGGCATTATCGTGATATATTATTTTCTCCGGTGTGCTATTAGCTTGAAAGTTGACTGCTACGTTAAGTTATTGTATTTAAAATATTTTAATGTGTTATTTATTTGTAGCTTTATTGATCGCTTTAAATACATAATAATATGGTAGAAATTAATAAGTATATTGAATACAGTATTCAAAGAGACGGGTCTGAAATTAGTTTTTCTGCTTATATTTATGCAACTATATTATTATACTAGTGTTAATGTCCCTTTAATTAGTGATTGTGTTCATATTTAATTTAGTATTAGTGAGTTGGGTAAGACGAATATAGCTTAAGAGTAAAATAATATCATGTTCCACATTCCACTTCTCATGATTATAATAATTCATTAGCTCTTGCACTTTTCTAGCGTTCACATCATATAAAATGTCTTCCATTAGGTTATTTTACATTTTAGTTAACCATTTCTCTGCTACGATAATTTCATTGACATTGGGAACAATAACTATCGACCTAACGTATTTTTTTGAAGTGTTTTGATCGTGGGTAATCTAAAATCAGCAATTTTAGATGTTACAATATTTTATAGAGGCGTAACGAAAAATAGAGTTTTGTAGCGATATTTTTGCGATAAGATGTAGCGTCAGTATTTTCGATCCATTTTAACAGTAGAATATTCCATGTTCGTGGACCCAGTAGTTAGGAAAGAATAACACCAAAGTTTTATATGAAGTAGGAATTATCGGGAGCTTATTATGTAATAGAGGTACATAAATCGAATATTTAATGAATATAGCGTTATACTGGAACGACCAGACACCAAAAACTTATGATTGTCGATAGACTTAGCTATTTCGTCCAAGTAGGTACACCTACATGAATTTTATTGCAAAATATAACTGATTTGTAGGCTTTGTGAAAGTTTTTTTTCTTTCGTTTTATTGTATTTGCATAATAAAACAGTGTGTAATATTTCAAACTTGTAAAATATATAATTATAAATATGTTTATTGTATAATATATGTATTTAGGTAGGTACTTCCATAACCAAGTACTCGCATTTGCTGTTTCTTACTTATAAATGTAGATATAGAAAATAATATATAAAATAACCCTATTTAAGTTATTTATACCTGTTCTAATACGCGTATAATAGAAACATCAATTTTATATAATATCTAAATAATAACTAAAAAGCTCACTGCTTATAATCCTCTCACTTTGCTAGGAAATACAGAGATTTGATATCCGAAACAAATCTTGTTCTGTGATTGATATACTTTTATAGCGGTAGTTCAACTTTTGCTCAAAGTTTTGCGGTGGTTTTTCATTTCCTTTCTCAGCATTATTATTAAGATTATCAACTTTATAACATCCCTGTCATTAAGATATAAAAATACATGATGAAAAGTGTATAAGCGAGCTTTCAGACGAACGACGACGTGTGTATTCTGTTCTTTTTCATAAAAATTAACGCCCGACCACACCGCCGCGTTAGCGTCGCGTTGACGTTGACGTTACGCCGAAATGCGTCTGAAAGCTCGCTTACGCTTTGCCAGATATAGCTTGATCAATGACAGCTGAACAAAAATCAATTTATTGGCCATATTTCCGAAAATTAAGTTCTAAGAGGGTTCTTAATTTATCAATTGAATATTAAGTTACCCGATAGGATACCAATTATGTACCAAATTGAAGAAAATATAACCAAAAAATGTATTTTTGTTCAGTTTTCATTGATTAAGCTAAATTAGACAAGGTATAATTATTTATTACGAGTATTGATAATCAAATGTATAGAATTGATCATAATTTGATATGGAGTTATGTAGTCTACACACTTAAGCCGACCAAACTCGGCTTCGTCGTCTCTTGTCGCTGAAAAAAATTACAAGAATCATATCGGCGACATACGCCCGTGCATACAAATCCATGTCGTAGACAAAAAGCCGGGTTGTGTTATTGGGCCGGCGACTCAGGTGTGTGTAGAGTATTGATAGAAAGTATTTTAGGCCCAATTTACTCCACAGGCGATGGGCTCAATGGTGAAGCAAGCCTAATTAATACTTTGGCATATAGTGATATATTATATACAATTTATCAATATACAGCCTCGTTGGCTCAGACGGTAGTGACTCTGTTTCTGTGCCGCAGGCCCCGGTTTCAATCCCCGGTCAGGTCAAATATTTGTGTGCATGAACTTGTCTGTTTGATCTGTGTCTGGGTGTTATAAGCTTCTATAAGTATGTATATCAGTCATTTGGTTACCATAGTTCAGGTTTCTAGCCTAGTTTGGGACCAGATGGCCGTGTGTGGAAGTTGTCCCATATTATTATTTTTTAACTTGTTTGTTTAAGGATTTTGTATAAATTATATTTATAACCCGAGTTAGGTATATACCTATTTATTCCAAGCGTGCTAATTACGGCAAAATCCCCACATATGAATAGTTTATGGGGTTCTATTGGTGAGGCCTATGTGTAGCAGTTCGTTCTTCCGGCTGATCATGATGATGTATTTATTTATTCTTTTTTTTTTAAATTTCTACTTTACCATTTACCATCCTGAATATATTGGTTTTATATAATTAAATTTATCCAAGATTGGCGTTAGTGTAAACATAATATGCTATTAATATTATTTTATTTATTAATACTTATTGTAAGTATTTTTATAGATAGACACCTCGTAGTTATAAGATTCAGTTGTTGTTTTGTACAAAGTTACCTTTACAAATGTTGCTATTTAAATTATTTTGCGAATACTCAAGTTCAGATTATGTACCTATTGAAAAAAATTCACCCAATATTTATCGTATACGTAATTTCGCGATAGTATATAAGGGCCGCATGCTGTAATCGTTTTCATTAGTGGATAGGGCCCGCATGCGGGGTACGGGAGATTTCTGTTAAGCTATGAAAGCCTACTTTATTGGTCGATAGCCTGGAATCCGGGAGTAACCGCATGCCGTATATCCACCGAGTTATTTTCATTAGTCGATAAACTGCGGGTAATCCCCGCATGCGGTATGTAAGGATAAGGATTTCAGTATAGATGTGAGCACGGGAAATGAACAGTAATTATTTAAAAGTAGTTCAAGGACATTAAATAACTTATGCTACTCGCGATTAAAACATAACTCAAAACATAACTGACAAAAGTATATATTGGCATTGGCGTCTTTTAGAGCATAAATGGCCTTCTAGGAATTTGACACAATCCCATGAAAATTTTACCAAATAGATGTTTTGGATTCCCGTGTTTCCTTCGAATATAATTAACCTTAATATTTTAAATTTTTTTAGACAAAGCGGTCTACTCGCATGTAATACAATACAAATAAGGAAAGAAAAATTTCACCCACGGGCGGGATTTGAAATTTTTCCGTGGGTGAAATTTTTCTTTCCTTATTTGTATTGTATTACATGCGAGTAGACCGCTTTGTCTAAAAAATTTTAAAATATTAAGCAAAAAGGAAGTGTTTATCAATTTCGATATGAATTCTAATTGTAACATTAGACTTGTCGGTGGGTAGATTGCGAAATGTATCACCTATAGATAAACACACGCCCCTAGAGCGTTAGGTAGAACGGATAGAAAAATTTCGCCGACGACTAGTAACTCCACGGTAGCTCAAGTGGTAGAGCGTCCACCACGGATTGGTGCGGAGGGTGCGTGGTTCAAATCCCGCCCGTGGGTGAAATTTTTCTTTCCTTATTTGTATTGTATAATTAACCTATTCTATAAATTTATATCCTGATATTTTTATACTGAAGTGACCTATGTCCCTGTCATTTTAATTTTTCTTATAAAGCCTTGGTTTTTTCATAGTGAACTTTCAAAAATCGCAGTTTTACTCGCCTGATTGGACGTTCACTACAAAAAAACGTTGAGTTTATAATAAAATGACATACTTTACTTCATCTTTAAAATATCAGGGTATAAATATATCAAATAGGTTCACTGTACTTGGAGGAAACAAGGGAATACAAAACATCGATTTAGTAAATTTTCCATAGGATTGTGTCAAACTGCTAAGAGGTCCTCTTCCCTGTTAAACAAGTCCGTATAAAGCATTTAAAACATTCCACAGACATTGTGTCGCCTGGGACGACTTAAGGAAACGTAGGTTTGCCCAGAGCCTACACCATCCACTTAACCTTACAGGCTTAATCAGCAGGAACGACATGTCGATACGTACGAAGCCAGTTTGGTTGCAGGACACTGCCACTTATTTCAAGTTGTGCTCTACTCATGACTGACGTAGTCCCCTTTTCAGATTTGTTCGAGTTTTTTGATAAAGGTGTAGGTTGAAGGTCACTACTATGGTACAGGGTATGATTTTATGTTATATTTTGTTATTTTCGAACCCTCAGATCATCAGATTGTGTTCATCCTCCGTGCTCATGTTTATTTTTTATGAAATAACATTCAGAATGCATTTCTTTACACCACATAATATTTTGATGTTAAAACATGATACACAATAATATTTCGTGTTGATCCTACCAAGATTAGTTTTACATTATTATCTTAGATATTTTCTATACTATGAAATATTTGTTTTGTAAATTAATAGTGATACTAGCTTAACGGTTTTGATTATTGTAATAATAATTACATATGTGAAATATTTATTGTTTAGGACAGATTGTGAATAGGATACCACTAAGATTGTCTCCTGAATGTTTCATGTTAACATTATGCAAAATAAATCTTGGAATCGTATGAAGTGGCTTGTTTTATTTTATACTAGCAACCCGCTGCGGCTTCATAATGGTAGCATAAGCTGGTTAAATAGATTTTTGTCATGAGGAATTATTCCGATATAATATTATGACTATTTTTTTCAAATAACTTATCTCGTACTTATTTTTGACGCCTCATGAAAGTCCAATATTCGTGGCTCAAAGACACGTTTTTTTAATACGTGTTATAAGTATTTTTGGCAAATGTAAGGATTTGTGGATTTAGTCTGTGGCTTTGTCGCTGTCAACAAGAATATTGACAATGACAAGGTTAAGGTTTGATATTAGAAGGACTGAGAGGTGATATACTCTATGGAATAGGTAGATAAGCAGGAAATATGGCGGCAAAGCAGTATAATGGAATATGGAGTGAAATTATGAGTAAAATATAGTAAAAGGAGGTGTACGAGGCTTATTATAAGATTTAATGATTTCCATTCGTCACATACGTCTTACATTTGTAACAAAATATAACAACTTTATTTTATCTCCAAGCAGCAGTTAGTAGGTAGCTGTATTGTTTAGTCTGTTTAGGGTTCCGTAATTCAAAAGGAAAAAATGAACCCTTGTAGGATTGTTGTCCGTCTGTCTGTCTGTCTGTCTGTCCATCTGTCAAAACACTAACGGGAACGGGGAACGCGTGGAGGTATCAACTTGAAATTAGTATAGTATATACTAATAGATGGCGCTGTATGTTCTTGGTATCTAGGAATGACACTCTACACTATGGATACATACGTATGCCTTAACAATTTATTTCAATATAAGCACTCTGCCCCTTAAAAAAGAACTTAATTTCATTATAGCATTGATGAGGATCTGTATTGATATTTGCTACTGATTATATATATATTACTACTCATTATAAATCTTTCAGTGGACGTTGCTAGGGAAATTGCTTGACAAATAACTTCTAAACTGAGAGCCTCGTTGGCTCAGATGGTAGTAACTCTGCTTTCTGAGCCGCAGGCCCCGGGTTCGATCCCCGGCCAGGTCAAACATTTGTGTGCATGAACTGCTGTTTGATCTGTGTCTGGGTGTTATAAGCTTATATAAGTATGTATATATAGTATACATACTTAGTATAGTACAGGCGTACAGGCCATAGTGCAGGCTTCTAGCCTAGTTTGGGACCAGATGACCGTGTGTGCCAAAACAAATCTCTAGTGACCAGAGCATTACGTGTTAGGTTACTTAAGTTTTGCGTGGGACTTCTCTTAAAACTCCTATTGCTTAATAAGCAGGTAGGTACGTAGTTTTCCCTGGAAAGTTTTCCGGGAGTTATGAAAATTGGTGATTTCATAGATTTAGGTGTGTTCTTTCCAAATTCTTGGCACCTTTACCGAGCGGCAAAGATACGAGGAGGATTCCCACCAAGATCTTTAAAATTACGCAAATGCAAAACTCTCGAAAAACTTTTCCGGTAGATAAACGGAAACTACTAGCCTATCATTGCGATTGTTATTGGGTAAGTGGCCTATACTTATTACTTAATAACATAAAAAATAAAATAAACCAAATTATAGCACACTTTTTCTCACGATATTCAAAGTTCGTGCATATCAAATGGCTAAACATTTAAACTAACTGGACTGTTTTCATCGTTCCGTACCTAATAGAGCGACAGCGCATGAATAATGCAACGAATCAATGAGATTCCTTTTCCATTGAGAACATAAAACCTTTTTAGATTAATAAAGGCGTGCGTGAGCGCCTGAATACACCTTTAATGCCTTTCTATTGGACTCGTATCTTTATCTGTGTCAGTGTGAGCCTTGGCTTACATAAAGGTACAATATGGAATATATTGACATTATTGAAATGTAAACTTATGCATTGATTTGTTTGCATTGAAATGAATAAATATATTGAAAACCCTTCTCATAAAAAAAGTCTTATAAATACTTTAAATGGCAAATCTATCTTTATATTCACCTGTTTCCTCCAAATATTGTATAAAAATATATTTGATAAGTACATTGATATACATATACGAGAGATAGAATTATGACGTTAGCGTCATAATTATGACGCTAGCGTCACAATAGGCATGGTGACAGATTTTGAAATCCCGTTTCTTAATGTAGGTACACGTCTAATATTACCGAAAAAAACATTTTTTCAGAATAAAATTACATTTTACCGCAAATTAATGCATTTTTAACTTTCTAATTTAAAATGAGCGCGAAAACGCTCGTATGTGTCATGGCGTCGGGTCCTGACGTCACGCAAAGTAAATATTTTATTTTTGCCTTAATAAAACCTTGTTCCATCTTCGATGATTCCTGGATTGCCACGAATATATAACAAATTAAGTGACTGATCACAACACAACAAAAGTTAATGCGATATGGTAAATATTTACTTCAAGTGTTTATACTCTCAGTAACAGTATTTACTGAGGCGTGACGTCATTCGCTCTGCTTGGCGTTTCAGTTAAGATGGCCGATTGCAATTTTTTGTACTTTTATTTTATTAAAAATATTATTAATCTCAATGTTTTCAATAATACTGGGTCGTTTTTTAGAATCCTTTCGATATATATTTTTCACTAAAACCATTTATTTTTTTAATCTGTTATAGTGTCATCATGCCTATTCTATGAGTAGGTACATTTTTAGTCTATTTCGAAGATAAAGTACTTACTTATACTGTCATTCCTATGAGACGTTTTCACTTGCATTACCAAATCAACCTCTATTATATGTCACCTAGGCACAGAACACATATACAAGCACCTAAGGACGGTTGGAAGCATCACACAACAATATTTTAGTGTCCGTCGTCCGTCAATATATATAAGTAGAATATGTCTATAATCTTATTGAATTTGGACAAGGACGCTAGTTTATTTGACTTCGCCGTCAGTTTGGTACAACGAAAAATATATTTCCACCCTTGCTCACATTCATCATGATCGTAGACAGAGCGTATGTAGGACTTGAAACGACACACGTCCAAGTGAAAATCACTCGAGAGCGAATAATTTGTACGTTTGCCTTATAAGCTTGAGCTAAGTGCTACTTGTCCATATAAGATGGGTAACTCTCGCTACGGTGGAGTATCTGATGAATGTTCAGTACCATGTCTGGTTTTTGCTTGTTTTATTGATTTTATTGGTATTTTTGTCGGGAAAGTGAAAAGTACTGGCGAATGTGTTTTTATGTTCTTCTTTTTGCAAGCGCGTCCCGGTTGGAACATAGCTTTGCTTTTCAACTTTCATTTGGTTTCTTCGCGTTTAATTTTTCGTTCTCTAGAGTCAGTTTATTAACTTGCGCATCGTTTTAAGCCAACGAAGCTTGATCCTGCCGATGCGTTGCCGCTGCAAACTTGCTTCAGTGACAAGATTTTGGCTTCCTAGCTCTTTATTAATTCTACTTGTTTAGTGACGTTAAGGAATAAATGAGGTTTTCTTTAACAAAACAAATAGTATCATTTTTTTATGTGTTGGACTAAACGGGCGTTTGATCGCAATCTTACCTGTAAAAAAATGATGATGCGGTCTAAGTTAGAACACGCTTGTTCAGTAAAAACCTATTCACTCTTGACTCAAGTCAATACTAAGTCAAGTCAAGTCAAGTTGTTTGAACTTTTGAACAAACCCACGTTATAGCTTTCTGGGAAAACGGACGACGGCAGCGAGTTCCATTGCTTCGCTGTTCTCATGGCAAATCGCTTCGTACGAGCTGTTGGTAAATCTATCAAATAGTGGTGATGCTTTACCGTTTTTCTGTAGTGTTGTGTAATGTTTCGGTAGGAGAAGGGTAATGGTGGAATTAGCTCATGCAGTTCTGTGGTGCATTCTCCGTGATGTACTTTGTCAAAATACGCAAAGACTGCCAAACTGATCGTCGATGTGCGAGACTGCAGTTTGGACTCTGTCAGTATCTCAACACCTATGAACCTTCGAGCACGACTTTCAATGGAGTAAAAAGCCTCGAGCTGGTATTTGGCCGAGCCATCCCAAAGATGGCAGCAGTACTCCATCCTTTACTCCATCCATGCATCCATCCATCCATCTTTTACTTATCGTTTATTGCTTCCATTTAAAGACATAGTCAAACACAAAGTGTTACATTTATACGATCTGACTACGACATCGTAATACCCCAACAAACTCTTACGTACTCATACGTACCCCAACATATAAAATGGATCAATAGGTACTCACACGAAGAAGTGCAGCGCGACGATGCATGGTAAATGACTATAAATTATAAAGATCTTTGGAGAAGGCATAATAAAAATGTATCTAACGAGCATTATTATAATAATAAAACATAAAATTTTAACTATATACCTTCACAAAATTTACACCAGAACTAAAAAGCTAACTTAAAATTTAACTAAAGTCATGAAGGTCGCCTCCTGCTGGTAAGGTGTCCAAAAATCTGGCGACATTACCTCTCTCTATGGCCAAACTTATTCGTTCACCAACGTATTAGCCAGCTTTTTGGTCACCCGTGGTTTCGACTAGGCTAACTTCCAAAATAATTAAACAATTTGGGATAATTTTTACACACATCTGGTTCCAACTAGAACGATTTAACCACATAACGATTTAAAACAGTATATTGCAGAACAATACCCTATTGTTCTGCAATATACTCGTACAGTTGACTAATTTTGATAACCCTTACGATACACATCTACTATGACCAACAAAAACAATATATCAGAATTAGACTCGTTTGAATGCTAATTATTGCATTTTTTGTATTATCTCGATTATCTTTTATGAATTCGGGTCCAAAATGGTCGAGTATAATATCAAGGAGGCGAAAGTAGCGAGTCACATCACATCCGATAGTACTTGTAACTATTATTCAATTCAGCTGACTATTTTATAAGTAAATATAAATAATGCCTCGGTGGCGTAGAGGGCGCATGCTCGACTGCCAATCAAGAGGTCCCGGGTTCGATCCCCAGGTCAGGCAGTGTTAAATATTGGATTTTTCCGTTAGGAATTATCTCAATAACTGCCTGGAGTCTGGAACTGTGCCCAGTAGATGGCAATAGGCTCGCCCCCTATTACACGGGACCAATAACATACTGGCGAAATGTGGGTGTATCTTCTATGGGACTGAGTCCTGGGTACACCTCTGCCTACCCCTTCGGGAAAAAGGCGTGATTGTATGTTATGTTATGTTTATGTTATAAATAATATTACTACAAATATCGATCCGAAATAATGTCATAAAATTCATTTTAAAGCTTTTTATGTACTTATTGTGAATTTAATTAATGAGTTACACAGATTAAAGACATGAAACATAGCTAGTGACGTAACTTTGCTTTTTAGTAAAAATGGCCGATTGTACAAAATTATGCTTTTATATTATACACTATTGATTGACTATAAAATTGGGTTATTTTCGGATTCATACAGCATAGATTTTATGCTTAGACCCAAAACCCCTTAAATGCCACATCCAAATAATCGATTATTTAGTAGCTTCGTAACTACATTTTTGCACCCTACTATTTTGATCAGAACCACCCTCATGCCTCACACTCCACGTGAACGCACTGCAACTAATTGCCTACCAGTGGCGGCAAAACTTTTAACTTGATTCCATCTTGTTACGAGGAACTGTAGAATAGATGAGCGTCTATCCCCACTTGCCACCTCCACCTTCGCCATCACTGGTGGTCATCGAGAAAAAAAAATCCTAATCGCCCTTGTGGCAATCGGGAACATTACCTATTGTTGTGGAGAGAAAATGGAGAGGAATTGTTTTGGAGAGTCGCTAAAATTTCTAAAAAGAGTATAGGCAAACCCCTCCCTTTATGGGTACTTCATGGGGGAGGCCTATGTTCAACAGTGGACTTCCTATGGCTGAGATGATGATGATGATGATACGAACTTTGGACTTTTGTTATCCCTATCTCTCAGATATCTCAGATATCTTTCTATTCCACGTTCCATGAATCAATAGTATTATTTGTTCCCTACCTATTAAGACAACAGTACGAGTGCAACTAATCACTGCGTCCACAATCCACTGGTTCTAAAGCTTTCACTTTGATCGAGATTGACTACTTTCTACGCAGTGACTAGCAATGTTCGATCATAAATTAGAACACGTAGCTTTTGAAGAATTCTACTCATAGCTAAAATTTTAAGGGATTGTAATAATAACATTAGTAGGTATTCATATTGTACTAAGAAATTCTCTTAAAACAAAGGTCTATAATCTCATCAACATCGTCATCACCACAGTTGGAAGGTCACGGCTGGACATATAGGCCTCCCCCATAAAGGGGGGTTTTGCGAATATTCGACACGCTTTGCACGCGGGTTGGCGAGCGCAGTTCGATGGTCTACGTAGAGGTACTGTTGCCCGTCCTCTGGATCTGATAACCCTTAGCCAGCTCTTACGGCATCCGCGGGTAGAGAGGACCGACACTAGCGACACTATCTCAATATATCTAATCTGTAAAACGTTCGTTGCAAAATTACTACAGCGTCGAAACAAATAACTCTGATGATTATAATCTGGCGCTTATAATAATAACAAGTCAACGACATTATCGCTTTCGCCAATGGCTCTAGGTCACGTTCTAATTTGGTAGCTAGTAGCTGTAATAAATATAGACTAGCTAGGTATTGTTTATTTCGCGAGAATAATAACGAACATTTATAAAGTTTGAATATATTTATGAGTCTAGGTTCCGCTCCACACAGAAGAGACGCAATGTCAACATGGATGAAAAATATATCCAACTAGTTGTGCCCTGCGGTTTCACCCGCGTAGAGATCGTTCCCGTGAAAATATCGGGAGAAAAGTACCATATTATGTGTTCTTCCAGGGTCTAAGCTACCTGCATACCAAATTTCAGCTTAATCGGTGCGGTAGTTTTGGCGTGAAAGAGTTACAAACATGCATCCATCTATCTAACCAAAACCGCGCTAGATGGCGCTGGAGGTGAGTTAGAACTCGCAAGCGGTTTGTTCATCTGTTCAAAACGTAACCTTTGTACATTGTACTGAGATTTAAGAATTAAAATTTTAGTAAGATATGTGGCTGGCGCATTATTTAATATTTATAATGTTATGAGATAAGAGATGCGCTTGCGCTTTAATCACCTCTGAGTACCGAAGTCTCGGTGGCGTATAGGAGTCACAAGCTCTACTGCCGATCACGAGGTCCTAGTTTCGATACCCAGGTCAGGCACTAAGTGTATATTATGCGTACCGAAAGCCTACAAATAGTTCCAAAAAAGCTTTAAAAAACTACGCCAAATAAAGTATGTATTGTGTAAGTAGGGTCTACTTAAAGGCTCGTCCAGATCTGTCCAATTGCGTTACGGTTCGCGAACATTTTTTATTTTTTGTATTATTTCATGTTCCCGCGCCGTTCCCTCTCAGCTCTGGACACACCCTAATATATTATAACGTTAAGCTTATTGGATTCTTTTTCATAATATATAATTTAATCTAAAAGGCCTATCTGGTATCACCTACCTTAATTGTTAAAATTCCACCAAAATACCTCAGTTACTTGTTAATTTCAACCGATTTGCATACAAGCCGGCCAACTGTTATAAAGCTATTCGTTTTATAATTAATCACTTGTATGTGGGTCTAATGCATTCGTAATAATACTGGTTGGTTATAACGGTACCTACAGCCTTTGTTGGTATACATTTAGATTTTAGATGCATCCGAGACTCATAGCTGATGCTCATTTAGAACAGTAATTATGGTAGAGGTTGCTCCAACTTCTACCATAATTACTGTTATTTTTTTATAATTTTATAATTAAAATTTACTTTATTTATTAATAAAAAAAAACTGGAACCAATGTGCTACAACATTAATCATAAAATTTATTTATCTCGTTTCATCTGCTAAGTGGCACTAGCCGTGGTCCGGAAAATACTCGATAAAATACCTAATAATATGTTCGAATCGAGAAACTATCAGAAGTTACGTTCGAAACCTATGTATCTGATCTACTTGAGTCAGCCTCAGGTGGAGCTATCGGCTCGACTCAAGACTTTAAATAGATAATATTTTATGTCGCCTACTCGTACGTCATAATCATGATAAGAAGTTACTTAAAAACTTGTCTATTTTACCAAACGTAGAGTTTATTTTTGAGGTACACCATGCTAAGCACTAAACTTACTGGGCTTAGAATCCTAGGAAGTTGGAAGCAGAAAATCTTACACTATATGTGTTTGTCTATCTTATATTACCGTGTAGAGAATGTTATTCGCAATAATATTCCCAAACTTAAGTAGTAGCCCTCTTATTATCGCCGATTAATTTATAATTTGATTTGAATAAAGCGAGGTTAAGTGCTAAGTACTTATTTATAATGGCGCTTTCTAATTTTAGTAGAACATTTGCTGAATATATTAAAAATAATGTAAATATATAATGTTAAACTTATTTATAATATAATAAAGGAATATATATACCAGTTAATTTCTATTAGCTACCTATCTACATAATACATTTCATTTTGTTTGTACACATCCCATACCTACGCTTGTCCGCCTACTACTAGAATTATAGCATAATGCAGCCTACACGCATCACGCCAAAATCGATCAGATCGATTGCATTTTTGCAGTAGGCGTTTAAAACTGTTTCTAACGTTTGCTTGGTAACTGGTAGCGAGAGGCGAGGGTGGAAAACAGCCCTATACATCTATAAGTTTATATACAGGGGGTTCTCTGTCTGGAAACGATGGTGAATACAATGGAGAATTGACTCTATACCCGTGGTTTGCTTAAGTTGCACGCCGGCGGCACCATTCGCGACGAGTTGCTGCCGAGCTTCGGACTTGATCGCGCGTTTGCATTCATTATTTTTTGTACACATACCAATTTTTTTATATTGATAGAAATTCTTTTAACTCAGAGAGATTATTTTCTTCTTAAGTTCGAAACCATTTCGGGCAGTCTCTTGAAAGTGGCATAAAAGGATTGTTTTTTTTGGAAGTGGCAAAGCAGTGCACAGATGCTGAGTGGACACAATGGAGCATTTCAGAGTGTAATTTTCGTCGCGGGAAAATGAAAGCGTAAGCATTGTCTGTTTTGTTTACCTTGTTTTCTTTGAGACGCGGTGACAGCATTTGTAGAAAAAAGATGTAGGTAACATTTTAGAGCGAAATTATGTTATAAGTAAGTACATAACATTATAAGGTATACTAAGATACTTATTTGAAAACTTAGGTATGTATAGTTACTTACCTAAACCTAACCTAAGGTTTTTATAAGAAGATTTCTTATTAAAATAAATATATTTATTTCAGAGGCTTTTTAACACAATAGTATTTTGTTTGCTTCTTTGATTTTTTTTTGTTAAATGCAATATTTTAGTCAATGTTATAATGAATATAATTCATGGTTAGGGTTATTAATATCAGCAGATATTATATTAATAATTACCAGATATATATTTCGCACTTTAAGTAATTAATTGTACAATGTGTCGGAAATGCTTCCCGCTCCATAAGCATAACAAAGACTAATAAAAAAGGTAGGTATATAACAAGTTGGTAGGTAGGTACCTAGCTGTATTCACTGAAGTTAATGAGATACCCAAGCATTATGTGCCGCCTGTAGAGAACCATAAAAATACCTACTGCGCAGGCGCAATAGTTATCTAATTAAAATCATGCAATTTTGTAGAAGCTTTGGCGAATAAAATATTTAATATAATATATGATTAGGTTGTCTTATATACAAATAATAAAAACCGACGCGATGCGACGTATAGATATACATATATACCTGCGTAATTTATTAAAGTTCATTGTAGAACAAAACACAAAAAGTCTTATATATTTATTGGGTTAGTTTTAATGCAAATTTATTGTTTTACTTATTTATTGTAACTCTTATTTATTATTTAGTTTATTGACAATAATTATTGTGTGACGTATTATCATGATATTGAAAATTTGGCAATAAAAACATACGTTCACGCCTTTTTTCCCGAAGGGGTAGGCAGAGGTGTACCCAGGACTCAGTCCCATAGTAGATACACCCACATTTCGCCAGTATGTTATTGGTCCCATGTAATAGGGGGCGAGCCTATTGCCATCTACCGGGCACAGTTCCAGACTCCAGGCAGTTATTGAGATAATTCCTGATGAAAAAATCCAATATTTATCATTTTGCCTGACCTGAGGATCGAACCCGGGACCTCTTGATTGGCAGTCGAGCATGCGCCCTCTACGCCATCAATTTGGCAATAAATTATTTTATAAATTTTTAAAGTCTACGACAACAGCATTATAAATGAAAAAAAAAAAGTACGTCAACACTTATTCTGACAGTCCCATTAAAACTGTTTGTTTGACACAAACGTGCCACATATCGGACTTTTATTAGAGGCAATTGTTGCCACACTTTTTACTGTTTTTATTTGAAAGTCAATTTGATCGAATGAATGGACAAGGCCACACTCTTCTTTGTTTAATTATCAATGTTATAAAATTTTCGACACAGATAAGGACTTTTTATTGAGAGATTTTTATTACCTAAATAATTTTGCAAACTTATCCGTAAAATATTTCTTTTAATAACAAATTCCAAGTTTTAGTTTTTTTATTGTAGTAATTTTGGTTAGGTACTATGTACTTGTATTCCGCTGATTCCATTCCGTCTATTAATGTCTAATGGACACAACAGCCTTTTAATTGTCTCGTAATGTATTATGACCACCGTTTTATCATCTGTCGGTTACGTAATGGACATTTAATTGCGGACAGAACGCGACATCTTGCGATAAGTGGTACGATCTGTGACGCCCTTGACTTTATTTTGCCGAAAGAAGTACATAAGTGCATACATAAGTTATTTAAGTTTTTTTTTAAACACAAACTCAAAAATTTAAATAAGTCTTCAAAAGACATTTTTTAAAGGCCAATAATTAAATGATATCAATAAGATCCTTAGTCAATAAGATCAAATGACTAACACATATGAACCACTGTTGTCTAACAATAAACTATTTTCAATTTGAATAACTAGTAAGTGATGAATGAAACTTTTATATATCATCATCATCATCATCATCATCAGCTGGAAGACGTCCACTGCTAAACATAGACCTTCCTCTTAGAACGCCATATAACTACTCATATGGGGGGGATTTGCAGAATAGTATATAAAGTCACTAGGTAGGTTCCAATTTTATTGGAATTATATTATTAAGGTACTAATTTAGTTAGTACTTACTTTTGATTACAATTAGATAATACATTTTCGTCCCTGATCTTATGTGAGTCCCGCCCTTATGAAAATGTTGCCTGTATTTCAGTGGTTTCCATCCACTGGGAAACGCTGCCCATGATTATTTAAATGTGTTTAAATTTTAAATATCAAACCGCAACTATATTTTTATTTTGCATGGTTCATTCATTTAGTTTGTGTGGAATATAAAAAGAAATAATATTATAATGATTAAGTATAGGTAAATATTTTTTATTTATCTGAGTGCTAACTAGGAAAATATATTTTGTACTAACTTTAGGTTATTCTTTTGTAATCGCAGTTTACACTAGAACCGGAATACCTACATAAACAGATTTTTTGTCGAGAATTTGGGTAGGTACTATGCAATATCGCGCAAAAACTACGAATAAACGCGCAATTCATTTTAATTGTGTAACATAATAAAGCATAACATGTACTTATTGAACGGTGTCAGGCCTTCAACTATTAAGTCTGGCTGGCAAGGTCTTGATAATATAATAATAATAATATGAGACAACTTCCACTCACGGACATCTGGTCCCAAACTAAGCTAGAAGCCTGTACTATGGTAACCAGAGGACTGATATACATACTTATATAAGCTTATAACACCCAGACACAGATCAAACAGACATGTTCATGCACACAAATGTTTGACCTGGCCGGGGATCGAACCCGAGGCCTGCAGCACAGAAAGCAGAGTTACTACCGTCCGAGCCAACGAGGCTGCCAATGAGCTGTGATTTACAATATACGTATAACTACCTAACATATTCAATACCTAAAGCGAATCGCACACAGCCTCGCATCACGCTGCGTTGTGCGGGGGCGCGTGATATAGCGTTGTATGTAAGTAGTAAGTACCTCCATTTTTATAGAGAAATCATGCATAGTTCCATAATGATTTTCACGATTTTCGAAAAAAAAGGGGGGTTGTGCCGCTATACGGACACGTAAAGAAGTCTAATTCAGTCAATTCTTTACATCATACGAGTCTCTTTAGTCAGTTACTTCAAGTCAATTTTTAACATCATACGAGTGGTAATATTTCCAATTTTTATTTTTAATTTAATAAAATAAGAAGCAATAAATCACTTTATACAATTCGTCATCATCATCATCATTATCATCACACCTATATGACTGCCACTGCTGAACATACGTCTCCCTCATAGTTGATTTCGACCGAGTCCGGTTGTAATCGTCCCGCCTCCAGTGTGTTCCTGCCGTCCTACGCTGAGCTTGCGGGTTCGTGATCTCCATTAGAGAACTTTACAGCCCCATCGGGCTATCCAGTTCTACGCAGTGTGTGCCCTGCCCATTACCACTTCAACTTGCTAATCCGCTGGGCTATGTCGGTAACTTTCGTTCGTCTACGGATCTCCTAATTTTTGATTCGAACTAACTTTATACAATTATAACGTTAGTTGTTTTTTTATTTATTTACACTTGTATGCGTCTATTTTCAATAATTATACCTATTATATTCAATATTTCTTATATTTTTGCATAATGTTACGTATTGTATACCAAGTTAAGCTTCTGTCTGTTCAGCACATTATGCTTCAATGATGTCGATTGTCAACATTGATTCCCACAGTATCTACTTGTACCGTTAAATACTTCGAATGTCTCGCCTCGTCACCAAGCATCTGAGTAGCGTTACTGATCAATATTTATTTCGTCGTCAGGTTTTTAGTAAAATTGTTTTTTTTGTCAGTAAAATGACTGATAATATTTTTTTATGCAACGTATTAGAAGTACACAGAAAAGAGTAGTTAATAATTGGTGCTGCTGTGACCCGCAGTTTCGCCCGCGTAGTCTTCGTTCCCGTGGGAATATTGGAATAAAAAGTACTTTTTATTTCAGGGTCTAAAACTATCAATCCATCCATCCATCCTTACAAACTTTCACATTTATAATAAGAAGTAGGATGTGAGTATATCAGTCTTCTGCTTACCATAGTACGGGCTCTGCTTATTTTGGGACTAAATGACCGTATGTGGAAGTTATCCTATAATATTATTATTATGTGTCCATGGGAAATATCTTCATTATATAAACTATTCATAAAATATATTTCGCATTTGCAGCAATAACTAGATCTATTCACCTCCATCATCCAACTGCACGATTAAGTATTCATGATTCGAATTCTATTTCTGAGTTCAAGGATCTAAGATGACATAATGATGGTCTTATAAATATTATGGTTGCGTCCGCAATGTTGCGGTCAGCGTTTAATCATGGCTCGTATCTCGCAGTGTTCGTACTTATTCCGTAATTTGTGCAATTTGTTCAAGATTACTCGGTTGAATCGATCCAATTCCGTGTAACTTGTGTTTCTAGTTGGTTTTTGCTCAGATTATTTAGCTCCTAGTTTTTAGTGTATACTTGTGTAACTTTTAAAAGCCAAAGTCAAGTTGTAAGGTTTCCTCTGAGTTATAAATTAACCTACAGAGCCATCTATTAACAATTTGTAGAACTAACCAATGACATACCTAAGACATAAGACTTGGACTAAATTACAGATAGTTACGGAGTGTGATCAAAATAGGTTCAGTAGTATCAGAATTAATCCCGAACATATTATATCGTGACACGAGATTTTTAAGACTATCTGCGCCTCGCGGTTTCACCCGCGTAGACATCGTTCCCGTGGGAATATCGGGGAAAAAGTACCCTATGTGTTATTCCAGGGTCTAAGTTACCCTAACGTCTAAGCTGCATGAAAGGTATAATTTAACCTTTCATGCAAAAGTGTGTGAGGATGATGTCAAATAAAAATTTGACGTTTTTAACTGGTGAAAGAAACGCTTGCGAGTTCTAACTCACCTCCAGCGCCAACTTACGCGGTTTTGGTTAGATTGATGGATTGGTGGACGTTTGTTACTCTTTCACGCCAAAACTACTGAACAGATTAGGCTGAAATTTGGTATGTAGGTAGCTAAGACCCTGGAATAACACATCGGGTACTATTTTTCTCGATATTCCCACGGGAACAATGTTACGCGGGTGTAACCGCGGGGCACAGCTAGTATGATAATAATGTCCTCGCATAGTAGAAGTAATGTGTATAAAACCAAATTTAAGTCACTCATGAGTTCCCCTTTCTATCATGTTGTAAGTGCACATGACTATCGGTCGCCGACTAATTAATCAACTTCACGCAAGGGGCCTTCACGCACGTCAGGGGCCCGTTCTCAAGAGAAACACTTTTTATACTAGATGTTTTTTTGTAGGTACCTACTAATAAAAAGAGTTGGTTGTGGATACACTTTATTTTTATGTGAATATTCTAATTCTGTGTTTTATGTATGAGAAAAGTTGCTTACGAACTGACGCTAGCGAGTACCTGGCAGAAATGGTAAACTCATAATATGTACCTATGAGGCGTAGTAGGCGCAAGTTCGACTTACGATCATGAGGTCCCGGGTTCGATCCCCAGGTCAGGCACTCTTATTTGAATTAGGAATTATCAGCCTGGTGTCTGGAACTGTGCCCGGTAGATGGCAATAGGCTCGCTCCCTATTACATGGGGCCAATAACATACTGGCGAAATGTGGGTGTACCACGCCTTTTTCCCGAAACGGTAGGCAGAGACACCTCTGCCTTTTCTGAAAAAAGGCGTGATTATATTATGTTATTGTATGATAATCATATTTAGTACCTAAGTCCTATAAACTCGTCCTTGTATCTTAATATAAGATCAATGAGGCACATGACACTTATATACGAGTATAGTAATTTCAAATACAATGTACATTCTTAAAATTGAACAAATAAACTGAAACTGAACTGGATTTCTAAAAAATAACGACGGTCAAATTTCTTAAGTAGGTAGTATTATTGCAACAACTTTGCTTAAAGATCTTCTTATAAGGCTTCTCTACAAACAGAGGTTTCTATATGAGAATTCTATGAAGTGTAAAGATAGAATTCCTTGAAATACGAAACCTATATAAGAGAATTTCCTACCAAATGTATAAGTAATGTGTAAGAAAACCTTGTAAATTATATTGTCGATGTGGAGGATAGCATACTTGGCCATAGTTGACATCAGCTCAATATGGTGAAAAAATTGTGGATCCCCTGTATGTAATAGGGGGTGAGCCTATTGCCATCAACCGGGCACAAATCCAGACTCCAGGCTGTTAAAGACAAATTTCATAGTGGAAAAATCCAATAACATTTATCTGATCTGGGGATCTGGGGAGATCTGTTGCTCAGTCACGTTGCAACCAATACTCACTACACTAGACATTCGAGGCAGAAAAGTACGTAGGATTAGTTTTGACCATTAAAAACTTATTGGATCAGAACCGGCTTAGGAATAATGTGGCATAAGTTTTTGCTGCTGCGGTGGCGTAGAGGGCGCATGCTCGACTGCCAATCAAGAGGTCCCGGGCTCGATCCCCAGGTCAGGCAAAGTGTTAAATATTGGATTTTTCCATTAGGAATTATCTCAATAACTGCCTGGAGTCTGGAACTGTGCCCGGTAGATGGCAATAGGCTCGCCCCCTATTACATGGGACCAATAACATACTGGCGAAATGTGGGTGTATCTACTATGGGACTGATTCCTGGGTACACCTCTGCCTACCCCTTCGGGAAAAAGTCGTGAATGTATGTTATGTTAAGTTATAAGTTTTTGCTCGGACTGATTCAAGAATGTTTTTATTATTCGATAGTGTTACTTCGTTATTATTAGCGGTGCGCCAACGCATATATTAATCATGCAGCTAGTATGTATTAAATGTCTAGGACAGTAGAGGTGAGATAAGTAATGTTATAATCGATTTGATGATCTAAATAGGTTAGAACACAGTCAGAGTCACAAAACTGTATGACGCTACGCGACGTGAGCATTATTTTTATAAAGAAGTTCTATTCGTAAAAATTAGTTTCATATCCAAACATAATAATATGTTTGGATCGAAAAAATAGGAGGATAGGAAGAGATGCCAGGCGTAGCACCTAAGTCAAAACTGTTCAAATTGATCCTCGAAATGGTTCTACGGCAATAGTTGAAGCCCTTGCATTAAGAACGTCCAAGGGGCTGAGCTCCTGATTTCCTCGAGTAGTAGAAAATAAAGTTCAAAGTATGTGACGTCTTCATGGAAGTCTCATTACGAGTGATGGGTATCGATCGAGGGCAGTGGCGGGCTACAGGTGGTGCGTGGGGTTTTGTTTTGGTGCGGTCATTGACACCAGCCTCCCCTTGCAAAGGCGGCATGCCGTCTGGCGCACCCTCACGGTGCATGAGCCAAGATATTTAAATTTTAATGTGAAATGTTGTGAGCAGTACCTATGTTAGTCAACATCGGATTCTATCGTTATCCTTTCGGGAATTACTTCGGGGGTTATTGTGAGGGTCGAATCTCAACACGGAGTAATGCAGCTTTTGGATACCATTGAACATGCCTAATCAAAGTAAAACTTGACTTCTCGTTATAATTTGTTGTTGATTGCGTTCTGCGTTTTTGGTGTTTCTTAAATGAAGCTGCGTTTGTGATTTTTTTTTGGTGTATATGAAATCAGTAGGTTTTTTGTAGTATTTAGTTTTACATCAAGAAAGAAGATCATTTAGTATGATCTTCTTTCCCACGAGATCCAAAATCGAATTGTGGTGTACAGTCAGCAAGGAAAGTAAGAAGTATATATAGAATACGTATAAGATAAGTCTAGCTCATTGCAAATCATAATATAAATATAATAAATCATAAATTTGAGTTCTGGGTAGGTACTACGAGTCTTGTTCTTTTTAGCAATTAATTATTCCGGCTATAGTCAGGGTCTGCTCTCCAACTGTTTCTCCTTCACTTCGCTCGGAATTAATATAGGGAGTGGTTCCTACCTAAGGCTATCTATCTACGAGTATTGTACAGAGAGGTTTATAGTAAACATTCTATCTATTACGTGATTATGATGTGTCACGTCTCGTCTAGACGGCTCGACTGAATTTATTCATCTTACGAGTATTTATGTATTTGTCTTATGTGTAGTTGATATGGCAGTTGAAAATGGTACTTTATAATGTAGACCTTTTGCTAATAGAGTGTTTTGAATTCAGACCTCTTTAAGGTCTAAACTTATAGCTTCGAGGTAATTATGAGTTTATGTCTATTTAGTATTAATAACTTTTTAATATCCTTATTAGGATGATATTGTGTGCAAAGTATTTATGCCGTTATTAGAATGGGGTTATTATATTCAGAGGGATCAGGGGAATACAAAACATCGATTTGGTAATTTTTTCATAGGATTGTGTAAAGTTCCTAGATGGCTATGTACGCTCTTAAGAATGCGTTATTTTTTGTTCATTAATTTTATTTGTTACGTACGGGTAGTATACTCGAAATTTATTATCCGTAACTAGAAACAATTAACAATACCTTTATGTACGTCTCAGATCAGTATGATCTGAGATGTACGTCATGTACAAATCCATCCTAAACACTAATATTAAAAATGCTAGAGTAACTACATATTCATATGTCTGTTTGTGTGTAATTACGTTTTTACGCCTATTACTGCTGAAGCAATTTTGATGAATTTTTGTTTTACAGATAGATTTCTTTTAATAGAGTACCTTAGGAAACATAAGGTTAATTTTAACCCGATATTTCTACGCGGGTAAAACCAACACAATAGTCTATCCTACTAATATTATAAATGCGAAAGTTTGTGAGGATATAATATGGCTGGATGGCTGGATATTTGTTACTCTTTCACGCAAAAACTACTGAACCGATTGACTTGAAATTCGGTATGTAGATAGTTTAGACCCTGGAATAACACATAGGTTATTTTCATCCCAATATTCCCACGGGAACAAAAACTATGCGGGTGAACTAGTAAAAATAAAAACAATTAACTACATATTATTATTACATACAAGCAAACGATATTAATGTACATACTGTTTTGTTTAATTTTTAAGATTTATTGTTTTGTGGTGTACCAATAAAGTGTTTATCTATCTATCTATGTACTTTTATCTGAATCCAAAGAGTCGTGCTCTATTTCAAAACAGAGAGTTTACCAAAGAAAGCGCCAGTTTTTACGACCTCAACATTATCAAAAGTAAGTAAAAAAATACATAATTCATTAAAAGATACTGAATTATCAACGTCAGAGACGGCAGTATAATGCACTGATTACATTAAACGCGCAATGAACCCGCATTTCCGGCGCCCATCTGAACGCACCACACTATTTATTTTTATCAATTACTTTAGATTACGATGTGAGAAATGGGAACACCACATTGAGACCAGGGCCTTGATTCTGTAACTTCAACGGCGTCTTAATTGGGCGTCACTCGAATGTCACAGCTGATATTATGTCAATGGAATAGCCAGACAAAGAAAATAGCTGAAATTGGCCTTATGGTTTAAGCTTAAGCACTTTATTGATATCCTGTTATGACAATAGTAATAAATTTTATAACGCGTTTATTGGATTTTTTTTTATGATATTGAGTGATATGACGAGCAAATCAGGTGCCTGATGGTAAGCATCATTATTGCCCATAACAGACACAGTGCCACCCAGTGTTTTAATATTCGAAATTCTGCGTGGCACTGCACTGTGCCTGTCACCGTGAGATATTAGTTGTTGAATCTCGTCATACCTAGTAATTTCGCTGGTAACATTGCCCTTCAGACATTAACATTCTTCTAGCAGAAGTTTCTCCTAAATATTACTTATTTGACTTAACTAAATATAACACTTTGTTTATATTATATGATGCTTTATTCTGTTTTTGTAGTATTTTAATGATTTCAACTTCAAGTAAGTTAATGTTATACGTATTTAAAATAATGTCGTAATTCTTACGTATCAAATAAATACATAAATAAATAATATTGCCAAATATTAATTAATACTGTATGCGGCTGTACTAATTATATATTTTTGATGTAATTTTATTAGCGGTCCTTTGGAACGGTCGAACGGACCGCGGTCCATTTAATTTGGTGCTTTCAGACTTAGTACTTACCCATAATTTAATCACCACTAAAAAGAAAAAAAAGAAGAGGTAGATATTATGCGGAATTTTTTTATAGCAGATGATGTTGGTTACTTTTTATCTCCAAATCTATTAATTTCGAAGTTTTGTGTATGCCTTTGTTCAGCAGTGGACGTCCTAGGGCTGAGATTATGATGATAATTAACTTATGTATCACATCTATTCAAAGAGCTCACTGCAAAAGGTGGTGCTCCAGCGAGTAGTTTAAAAAAATATTCATATAGACATCTTAAAATGGGTATTTGTATATCCACAGATGTAAGTAAATATCAGATTGTTCCACCCTGCCCCACCAAGCCGCCCTGGTGGGACAAAGGGGAATGGTATGTATGCCTAATATGTATTAGGCAGTGGAATATGCCCCACTAAACTGACTCGGACATCTCTTTCGTGGAAACTAGTTAAAGACTGAAAGATCAGTCTTGAGATAGGAATGAAGTAGTTAAATAAACAGGTAGCAGGCTGCTATTATGACAGCTGGCAATCAAATAAACAGAGCCGGTCGTGCGCACGCGCATCACATTGTTTGTTTGTAGTTTGTATATACTGACGCGGGTCAAATTACCGACATTTCTCCGATAATGTAAAAATGCCATGATGCCACTTGGGTGAAGAATTTAAGTGATGGATCCTGTTTTTATTGTTAAGAAAAAATGTGGGCTCTCGACTGAACTATTGCGTATATTAAAAAACACATTTATTATGCCTAAATTTTGGTAATCGTAAGTTTTTAAGTTTTAAGACCTATTTGAATATGTTACGTCGTGGCGGTATAGGCTTGAGAACAGTTGTAACCCCACCATCTCTAGCCGAGATAAGTAGTAAACAGTTCGAGGTGATAAATAAATAAATTTTACACATTCCTAATTTTCCTTTTAATTGGATGCCTAGTTTAGGTTATTCGCACATAAAAAATTACCCGCGTGTCATTTTACCACTTCGATTTATGCAGTGAGACTGCCTCCGTGGCGTAGAAGGCGCATGCTCGACTGCCAATCAAGAGGTCCCGGGTTCGATCCCCAGGCCAGGCAGTGTTAAATATTGGGTTTTGCCCTTAGGAATTATCTCAATAACTGCCTGGAGTCTGGAACTGTGCCCGGTAGATGGCAATAGGCTCGCCCCCTATTACATGGGACCAATAACATACTGGCGAAATGTGGGTGTATCTACATGGGACTGAGTCCTGGGTACATCTCTGCCTACCCCTTCGGGAAAAAGGCGTGAACGTATGTTATGTGTTTTATGCAGTGGTAAATAAGCGCACTTTTTTAAAACTTGTGTCAGTTTACTAAATTTCAGAGCCGTTGGTTCAAGGGACTGAAAACAATAACAAGTAACGCGAGTGAAAACTAAATAAAACAGAAAAATATCAGATTTGTGTCAACCATCATAAAACATCAAGAACGGACCATAGAGCGTTGACATAATCTCATCTATTTTTATTTATGGCGGTAGTGTGAAATGCCACAAATGTATGGGACATTCTGGCCCTTAATTCCACCCCCATGTGTTTCTATGGCAACTATGAAGTAGTCTATGGCAGGAAGCCGCGTTCGTGAGAATAATGTGGACATATGAATGGATATTTTACACACAATGGTTATAAATCGACGATTATGATAATGGACGTTTTGTTGGACTAATGGCCCTAGTTATGGAACTTTATAGATTGGTGAAGTTAATGTATCTATAAGCTCAGAATTTTTTTATGCAGTATTTGCTAATGAGACGTTATGCTACATATTACGATTTGATAGTTTGACCTTTTGCAACTTAGACGTATTGCTAAGTAAACCTTTTGAGTAGTTGGACGTTTTGCTATTTAAAAGTTTTGAGCTTAGTGTAACTAACTGTTGATAGTAAAATCTGTTCTGTAAGCGAGCTTACAGACGAACGTCGGCATAACTTCAACGTCGGAGAAGTACCACACCTTTGCCAGTTATTCATCCGCCAAGCAGTAATGTGGAAACATTACGAGCGAAATTACTGGGCATGACGAGTTTCAACAACTAATAACTCAGGGTGAGAGAATTTTGAATTTTAAAACACTGGGTGGCACTGTGTCCGATATGGGCAATCATGATGCTTATCATCAGGCACCTGATTTGCTCGTCTTGTCACTCACTATCATAAAAAAGGCGGCCCCCTGCAAAAGAGACCTACCACTACAACAAAACACTACACCAAATAGAGTGTCTGTATTGAAAAAAGACTAAACGATAGAGCTACCTACTTACTATCTAACCTAACTAAATACACTATGCCATAGAACACTTCCAAAATCCACAGGCCAAATTATTACCGTTGATTATTACATTATTTGCTAAATACGAAAGATCGAAGTCACTGAGAAACTGAGAACCCTTCAAAATGCATTTCCATTAACTATCTGTATAACTAAGATCCACACTTCGATTTCTTGCGACCCGACAGACACTTTACGGAACTTAGCGAAGTGAGCCGAAAGTTCATGGTGTTTTCTGTCTCCCTCACTCATAATGGGTGTCGGAGACGCCATAAGCTTTCGGCCCTTTCCATTTCCGAACGTGTGGTTAAAGATCCAGTTTGTTTTTGTTATGGTTACGAACATTGTTGCGATATTATTTGTGTATGTTAGCCGTGTTTGTTGATATAAATTAAACATTTTTGGTGCGTGCGCGGAGGAATATTAATAAGTGGTGCAAATAGCTCTGGTGTTTACAAAAATGTACGTAATCTTTTGTAAGGCTTTGTAACAGGTTACTAATCATAGTTATTGGGAAATCGTAAACCGTTTCCTTTCAAAGTCTCAGCTCAGCCTATTTTTTAAATTTTACATAATTTGAAATGGTTCAAGAATCAAGAATTTATAATAATCTAACAATAATCAATGTCAACTTTATGTAAGTCCTTTGAATAAGTTGTTGAATAGTATCCTATTATTATGTATTACTGGCGAAATGTGGGTGTGTCTATACTATGGGACTATAAGTTCTGGGTACACCTCTGCTTACCCCTTCGGGAAAAACGCGCGAATGTATGTATGTATGTAATATGTATTATAAATGCGAAAGTTTGTCAGGATAGATGGATGGATGTTTGTTACTATTTCACGACAAAACAATAGTGTAAAAAAGTAATAAATTTGCCGTGAAATAGTAACAGAAATAACAGAATGGGCTGAAATTCGGTATATAGATAGTTTAGACCCTGGAATAACATAAAACGTACTTTTATTCCGATATTCTCACGGGAACGAAGACTACGCGCGTGAAACCGCGGGGCACAGCTTGTTTCAAATAAGTGGTAGCATTTAGGTAACATGAATAATCTGTGCCACGCTGTTTCAGCCACCTAATGTATTTCGACTTTAGTTATACCTTGTAAAATATCGCCTGATACGTGACACCTGAACAAAAATATTTTCTTTCACCGGGTCACCGGAACAGGTATCAGTGGAAGACCAGCGCAGGTTGTTCAACAAGCGTTTTAGGCTAATGTTTTTTATGTGTGTTCTGAATAAATATTTTTTCTTTCTTTCCTTCTTTCTCTCTTTTGTTATATTATTTCCTTATATTAGGTACTTACATAACTGATATCATATCAGGTAGGTAATTTATAATTCAAATGATTAATCAAATACCCGCTTAGAGCTTAATTTACGGATACATAAAACATACATTCACGCCTTTTTCCGAAGGGGTAGGCAGAGGTGTACCCAGGACTCAGTCCCATAATAGATACACCCACATTTCGCCAGTATGTTATTGGTCCCATGTAATAGGGGGCGAGCCTATTGCCATCTACCGGGCACAGTAATTTACGGATATATGGTCAAATATTGATTTTCGTCCAGCTTTCCGGTATCAAACCATATTTTACAAGGTATATAAAACAAACTTTGTCTTGTAGAAAGTAGACATAATTAACAATAAAACATATAAATAAATATAATGCATAATACAAACTTTCATAATACCATCCTTCTATGCGTTTATTAGTGACCTAGATAGACTTTTTAATTTGGAACAGCACTAAATCCAATTGTCAAAACAAATTTAATTAAAATAAATGTAGGACACATACGAGATCGAGCAAAAAGATTCAAAATTAATCCTAGAGTTTCTAAGAAGCGTTCTCTACATTAAAATAGTTTATGACTCTGCCGAGACAGCTCTACATCCGACTCTACCGTAAAACTGTAACAGAATTATAGTGGAACTAATTAATTTTTGCTGTGTGAATAGGCGCTTGTTAGACGATTTCTTACTCTACAAGTTTTCATGGCGCATGTCGTTAGAGTATGGTATTTTATTCGGATGCTTTCGTTACTTTTAAATCTGTACATATTTTTCTCTATATTTTGAGCATAAAAATATCATGATAAGCTATCTTCCTGAATACATTGTATAAGCTTATATAAGCATGTATATCAGTCGTCTGGCTACCATAATACAGGCTTCTAGCCTAGTTTGGGACCAGATGACCGTGTGTGGAAGTTGTCAAAAAAAATTAAAAAAATGAAAAGCTATGCCCCGCGGTTTCACTCGCGTTGTAATGGATAAAAAGTACCTACCTTATGTTAATACATAAGAATATAACACATACATAATACTACATAATAATACATTGGAATAATTTCCAAGGTCTAAACTATTAAACATACCGAATTTCAACCCAATCGGTTTAGTAGTTTGGCGTGAAAGAGTAATATCCATCCATAATATCCATCCAATCTCACAATATTTCGCATTTATGATATTAGATATTAGCAAGTAGGATTAATATATACTTACCCAATCCTATTTATATTTAAATGCCAAAGTTTGTGAGGATGGATGGTAGCTTAGGGCCTGGAATATCACATAGAGGACATTGCTTCCCGATATTCCCACGGGAACGAAGACTAAGAAAACACAATCGCGCAAAACATTTTACACCTGCAGAATCACACACAGTTCAAATATTTTCTCGAACGTGGGTTTTGTGATATCAAAATGTTTTTAAATTCTTTAGACTACTTATCTAACTTATAATGAATCTCATCATTTCTGTAATTTCTTCACTAACTACGCCTTCCGCCTTCGCATGCCGGAGGTATCCTGTTCTCATAATACAGAGCGTTCTCATGAGAAAACTTTTGCCAAGTGCATTAATAACCCCTTTTATTCATTTATTCTACGTTATAATTAAATAATAATTAACATGATCGTTCAAACCACAGACCATAAAAACTTAACAATAAATGTCTATACAAAAGTAATAAAATTCGACTACGGAATGTTTCCAAACTATTATAACGAATTGATTGAGTTGTTCTACGTAACAACTCGTCAGCAAAAATTCTACTGTAAACCCTTCCTTTTCTTTGAACTCCGCTGCTCCGCTAGTCTTGAGTTTCAAGTCGACGAAGTATGCACTGTAAATTTAATAATAATATTATTGAAACTAGATTACCTATACAAAAGGTTCATGAACGGTCTCGTTTGCAGTCAAATGTGCGTAAATAAAAAATCCCATCCGTTTCAGCTTTGCCATAGTTGGGTATAAAATTATGCATTCTACTGACAGGAGTGAGTAACCGCATTACGGGCAATGGGGCCACACAGCAACGGTTCTCAGAACACCATTGTGTGTCAGTCCGATCGACGTTTGTGATCGTCTCTGCCAACATGTTGATTGTTTACTCGTGTCGAAGGCGGCCGGCACCCTTTTACACGTTCTTCAAATAGCTTGTAAATTGTACGACTGACAGGATGGAAATTGGATTCGAATATTACGATTGCGATAAATGCGGAAATGATCGGACTGTTCGCCACTTTCGTGGAATGCGATTAGATGCAATGAAATTTTGATTTGCACACGGCAATGACAAAAGTTTTTAAGACCCAATTAGAATAATTAGTACTGCATACGTAAAGCCTATTGAGTAACGAGTGGTAACGAGCTGAGTTTCACGAGTGAAGCTATCTGCTCATCGGTAGCGAAACCACGGTCGGCATCGGTCCAGTGTCCGCTGAAAAGCGCGCTTGAATAGCGGCCCAGCCCTCGAGTCGGCCGCTCGCTATTTGCAGAACAATGCAGGCTTGATGTGCGCACGCCGCTGCCGCCTGGAAAGCGAGGAGGGAAAACGCGCTAACTCGGCAGTCTTGGCTCGCGAGCGCGATCAGGCGCGCGCGGGCGTCGAAGCACGCACGCGACGCTTGCGCCCTGGCGCTCGCCGCCACGGGCCGCGCTCGACGCGGCGTTACGTTTTCCGAATCGACCGACGACGGCAACACTGCCACCGTGACAGAGTTTCAGTGTCAAAAGGTTGGTGACCGGTCCGTAGTGCAACCTAAAACCCACCTAAAGATGAAGCCCCTACAATCTACTTCGCTACCCCTCGCCTGCACGAGTTCTGCCCCAAAACGTACGTTGTAGTAATTCCCTCGTGCGCCGCAAATGTCAAACGTACTCGATTACCGGAGAAACGTAGTTATTGGTTATTGAAATAACTTCCTCATTATTGAGTTTCTTGCTCTAGATTCTATATTATTTTAGTCCTTTCAACGTAAATTTGGCTAACACCTTAAATTGCATGATTTGATTAAGTTAAATGAGAACACGGAAGTGATTTCATTAAGCTGCAGCTTCCATATTTAGTAATTCAACCCAAATTCCTACTATTTCAAAGAACAATTAGATTTCCCATCAACAGGTTTTCTGTTATATTAATTAGTTTCTCACGTGGATTTCACATTGTGACACTTGTTCATTCAACTTATTATTTGTGAGTGTGAAATCAAGCAGCATTTTAGAATAAAATACCTACCTTTTTATTCGGAAAAATCTCGAAGGAAGGTCGCACAGCTAAAGCCTACTCATTATCACCCCAAGAGAGCTACCGTTCTCTCCAAATAGGTCAAGGCTTTCGGTAACTTTTTACGACTTCAGGCACGTACCCACTTGCTGACTCGCTTTGTCTGCTAAAATATAAAGTGACATTGAATACTACTTTCTATTGCGTAAAAGTTATGAAAACTTTTGTTTACGATTTTTACTTTTCTCCTAATTTATGAAAAAAAGGTGACCCAAAACTCTAGCATTAAAACTGAAATTAGATTGAAAAAATAATAATATTTTATGTTGAATGTAAATAGGTGTTTAAACTGTGTCGACAAAATTATGCCAAGGGATATGTCATGTCCCTAAAATACGCATCCAATGCTAGTTGCGTATCTATATTTCGATGATATCATTTCGTGACATCACTTTCTTGAAGTCTTGACTATTTTAAAACAACGTTATTGGGTTTTACTGGGAAAAGTTCTCACAATTTTAATTGTGTTAACATGCAATTAAACATAAAAACCGTAATGATGTTCAACATCAACTTTCATTCATGACAGTCTGCTCTCTCTTTCTCTCCACAATTACTCGTACACTTCTAATCTTCATTATTATTCTCTAGTACTTTCTTCACACAATAATTCGATTTTAAAGGTAACATTCAGTGGCCGACTCTATGTAGTGACTGGGTCTTCATGTTATAAAGACAAAATCTCGTAGGAAAGTGTCATTCCGAATTGCGTAGCCCACTGCAACTATAGTCGATTCATCATCATCATCATCATCTCAGCCATAGGACGTCCACTGCTGAACATAGGCCTCCCCCAAAGATTTCAATCCAGTCCGGTTGTAAGCGGCCCGCCTCCAGCTTGTTCCTGCCGTCCTTATCAGATCGTCACTCCACCTTGTATATGAACGTGCTCCGCTGCGCTTGCCGGTCCGTGGTCTCCATTCGAGAACTTTACAGCTCCATCGGCCATCGGTTCTACGTGCTATGTGCCCTGCATGCACTTCAACTTGCTAATCCACTCCGCTATAGTTAATTAAAATAATGTAAATTAATCGTGGCTTGCATTCGCCGCATGCATTGGGCCGCTAAATGACATCTAAAATTTTAAAATAATATCTCAGTAAGTTGCAAATCATGACAAACTTTAAAAAAAAATACTAAAATTAAACTATAATATATTAAAATTACAATTATGAAATTATAATTATAAAATTATAATTTCAAAGTTACTGGGAACTGCAGCCATTTTTTACCGTAGGTAACCTTTTCAAATGAAAAGTAAATAAACTAGCAGGCCTGAATTCATGAAAGCCCGATTCAACTCTCAACAAAAGGTCTGCTGCGTATTCACAGTTTCATTATTAAACTGCCTGGGATTCACAGATTATTCATTTTATTTTGAACTCCAACACTCATTATTATGATTGAGAATTGCGTAATTTTCAGACTGTATCTAACAAGCAACAGGCATGACAGATGGAAAACAGGAAGATCTTTATAGATTTTCCGGACTATCACGTTGGCGATTTATAATAATTTTATTGTTGTAATTTTAGTGCCAATATACTAAAAGACAAACATTAACATCACATTCTACTATCATTTTACAAACAAACCTACTAGTATAAAAATAAAATAAAAATTCAACATAGTGTTAAAGCTTTATATAGATGTACGTTTATGGTTCCCGAGCGAATTAAGAAGCTTAATTTAGTCAGTTAATGACTGTTGAAAGATTTCTTTGAAGTTTTTCACTTGAAAAAAGGATTTCCAGAGTTATAGCTAGCTATCACATTGCGACATACCGTTATTGTTTTAAACCTTCCGCACAAATAAAACTTACCTACGGATAGGGCTTATTAATTTTGTTAATTGTAATTCCTCAGTCCTCATTTCAATAATAAGTAAAGTTTTCTTACTAATTTTCATGCTTTTTTGTTTTGTTTACCGTTATAATAAAAAGTTAATTAAAAGTCAAAATATTATGTGTTGTTATTTTGTAACATCTATCTATCTATTCTATTATTTTCTTCGTACATTGATTTATTGCAGGCAAAGTGTTAGATGTAGGATTTTTTCATCAGGAATTATCTCATATCTCAGGGTGATAGGCGCAGTGCAGTGCCGCGCAGAATTTTGAATTTTAAAATACTGGGTGGCACTGTGTCTGATATGGGCAATCATGGTGCTTACCATCAGGCATCTGATGAGCTCGTCTTGTAACTCAATATTATAAAAAAAAAAAAAAAAACTCTACGACAGCCTGGAGTCTGAAACTGTCGTGTTCGATAGAAGGCAATAGGCTCGCCCCCTATTGGGGGGCATCAATAACTGCATCAATAGCATCAATACATGGGATCAATAACATACTGACGAAATGTGGGTGTAGTTACTATGGGACTGAGTCTTCTCTTTTTTTTTGTTTACTCTGCCTACCCCTTCGGGAAAGAGGCGTGATTGTATGTTATGTTATGCTCTTGATTTCTTACATGGTATATATACCTATGTGTACCTACCTAATTACATTACATAGCTGTTGCTTACGACATAAGTACCTAGTATATACTAAAGGAGATCTAGTATATTCTATTGAAGCCGTAGTATCTCTTCCGGTAAAGGCGCAGTTAGAAATAGCCACCAGTTTCATAGCACGGGAAAATATATTTTATTCCCGGTTTTTTCCCTTTCGCATCTGACCATAATACTTCTCGTATCCCTTTCAGACTTACTTCAAACTCCATTAGGAAATGCTGCCCATGCTGGAAAATATTTTTGAGCTTCATCTGTGTTGCTTGCTCTATTGCCATAAAAGTTATCATACTCGCTATTTCCTCTATAATTTGAACATCTTCATGCTATCTATAGTAGAAAATGGAGTGATTCTACGAATTTATGCAGCCATTAGGTGGTAACGTCCAGGAAGCTTCGTAGTCATAAACAAACAATCCGATCCAGGGTGAAAACCTCTACTGGGAATGTAGGGCGTGATGTTTCCGGATTTATTTTCGATTTTTTATGAGACAAGCGGATCTTTAATATTACGGATTTATGAAGACGCTAAGCGATGATGTTTACTTAATATGGTTTGTAAAGATGTTAAAATAATAGGGCGTAAAGATGACTTTTCTAAATCAATAGGAATCGTTTTCTGTCTGGTTAGACATTTAGGTATATTATATCATAGAAAGTAGGGGAAGTCACGATTTTGCCCATTAGAGGTTTGCTCCTGTTGAAAGGGCAAAGTGACATGGAAAATTGCTATAAGAGTAGTTGCGTAATACCGTTAACAGGAAAGATGACTTCTTAGCAGTTTGACACAATCCTATGAAACATTTACTAAATCCATGTTTTGTATTCCCCTGTTTCCTCCGAATACAGTAAACTTTAAAGATTAAGTAAAGTATTTCCTTAACATTTTATTTTTGTTTATAAACTCTACATTTTTTGTAGTGAACGTCCAATCACGCGAGTAAAACTGGGATTTTTGGGAAGTTCACTATGAAGAAACCAAGGATTTTATGAGAAAAATGAAAATGATAGAGACATAGATTACTTCACCATAAAAATATCAGGGTATAAATTTATAGAATGGGTTTATAATATTCGAAGGAAACAGGGGAATACAAACATCGATTTGGTAAATTTTTTCATAGGATTGTGTCAAATTCCTAGAAGGCCATGTACGCTCTTAAGTTAGATAATACTTGCAAAAAATGAAGGTTGAAATTTTGAAGTACCTATGATATCCATTTTATTAGTCCGTGGTAGCCACCGGAGCTACATTAATCTTGCAAAAGAAATACAATAATGGCATTTATAGCTCTACAAACTGTATTTATAAATATGATTTGATCGCCGCATGATGGCATGTTTGACTCGAACCGTGGCTCAGCCATCTGTAGTTATAATAAATTCGACATAAATTATTTATTTGCTCTTCACAGCTTTGCCAAATGATGTAACGGTGCCAAAAAGACCTGATGTTAGCTGTAACGAATGACTGTAGATAAAATACAGATATTTAACCATAATAAAGACTGCGCTCCTGTTGATCATGGAGTCCCGGATTCGATCTCTAGGTCAGGCATATTTTTATTGAATTTTTCCATAAGTAATTTTCACAATAACAACCTGGCGACGGGAACTGTGCCCGGTAGGGTTATATTTAGGCTTACCCGCTATTACATGGGACTTCAAACATTACTGGCGAGTGTGGGAGTACCTACTACGGGACTGAGGGGTACACCTCTGCCTACCCCTTCGGAAAAAAGGGATGATTAAATTGGTTAACATAGATAAATGTTATCATAAAATTAGGGTATAACATATTATATTATTATATTTTTATTTTTGCTAATAATTAAACCAAAAAACTTTATTAAGCATTATTTTTAAATATATACAATATGTATATCTAAACTTTTAAAATAGGGAAACGGTTGTATTATCATATTATATTATAGTGTTCGTGTATAACTCTTCCTATGAGATCAAGTCATTCACTGATTTAAAACCATTACATTTTATACTCCCTAGTTCGAATTTAAAATTTGATGGTCTTTTTTAATATGCAAATCAGTATATTAGGTAGAACTTTGAATTTTGAAAGTTGTTGTTACTTCCTAATTAGCATTTCGTTTTTGATCAGATGCTGAAATTTATAATCAATTGCACAGGTGTATCAAATACAGCTGCCATATTATCAGGAACAGGAGGCACTTCTCAAGCTTTTCAAATTGCTTCGATCTTAGTCAACATCGCGAGCAGCAGATGTTGAATTCCGAAGAACCCGTTCTTCTCCACATGGCGCAAATCAAAGATAAATATCGAATACAGAGCTTGCTATCGTTTACATAGGTACTTACGTTGAGTTGAATTCATAGATATTTTTTGTCTAACGATAAAATAGAACTAAGGTTTTATCCTTTCTATGAGCTTTCGGCCAGGAATGAACAGACTTGTGACGTATACGAATATTAATATTCAAATTATAAATCAATGTTTAACCGGTAATATATATCACAAAAGTAGTAACCAAAAAAATCATAAAATTATATGTAAAACGATTTTATCAGAATTACTATTCGGAAATATTCCGACATTCCTACATAGTTCACTTCAACCTATTCGTTGATATCTTATTATTCGTTTGTTAATTTTTAATTGAGTACTATTATGACCAACATTTTTTCATCAAACTCCATAGGTGCTATTGAGAAATAAAAACTATCATGGTGGATGAGCCACCATTATCATAGTCAAAAGCGGATATTGCTGAAAATACTTTTTATTTTATCATTTTTTATCTTTTGGCTGGCTACAAAAATATTAAATGGAGAATAATTTGTTGAAAAGACAGAATATTTGGGTATGATTGCGTGCTGCTCATTTGTGGCCTGGGGTGCATATTGAGCTTTGTTATCAAAGGTTTATCCAAGTGTTCTAGTCTTCATAGTTTTCTATGTATTCTACCATCCACCCCCTAATAAATCGTATTATATTCGCCAAGTCAATACGTTCATCAAATTGGCTATCAAACGTCATGCATAATTCAGTTCAAACCGTAATACATTTTCCGAGATTGGGAGCACGTATTGAAAGCTTCTCAGCCAACTGAAACGACATTAATTTCCTCAAGCGAGATGGAAACATACTACTAACTTCAACCCACATACGGTTCCGTTTGCGCTATTTGCGTGCAATCAGATAAAAGCTTTTGTTTTGTTGCTTTTAACGGTAACATTCTTGTTGATATATGTCTTACTTTTATGATACTTTTCTATACCAATGATATGAATGATGCAGTCGTTAAGTCAAATCGGAAGCCTTGTAGGAATTTCAGCAACCTGAATCTGACAATATGAGTTGTCCACATAACCCATATGAATTGACTCGAGCAGTGTAACCCGTTCTGTTAGTTAGAGTATACATTCAAATTATTATTACTATTATACCTCAGAGGTAGCTGCAATCTAACTAAATTGGTTTTAGGTTATTTCGATGAAATCAGGACTAATTACAAAAAAACTTACAACTACCAATCGACGATTGGCAGAGACTATTGGTATATATATAAATTCCTTTTCCATTTAACTATGAAATTAAACGGATTAAATAATGAAACCAGTACAGTTTGTTTTCTCAAATTGATTAGAAGCTCAAAGAATAAAGAAGAGCGGTCTGGCTCTTAATATTTTATTCTGATGACTAACGCTTTGTAAGTTAATATTTGTACATAAACCAACAGAAATATTGGTTTACATATGCGACATTTGACTGTGTAATCACATAATTTTGTTCAGGTTAAATACTAGTGTTAAAGTTGACATCAAATATAATGTATATATTCTTGGGTCTCGTAGGTAGTAACTTCATTTAAAGCAGTTTTAAAGTTAGTGACTCAGAAGAGAGGTAGAGTTATCAGAAAAATGCTGTAATCCAAAATAAACTAAGGACAACTTCAAAAGCGATACCTCTAATTAGGTTATTATTAGCATCTTGGTGAAGCTGCCCTACTTTATTTTTCATCATCAATCGCGTAGGTTAGCTTCTGTTTACGAGGTGGTCGGTGGTTAACGTAAGGCTCGTTAAACATTGTTTCAACGGTTGACCCACTTTTAAAAGTTTATTTTTATACGAACTTCAATGGTAAATGTTGGCTAATCACCTATAAAATATCTACAAAGTTTTTTAATAGGTTTCACCTGTTGGATTTCGGCAATAGGCGTACGTTTCCTATGAATTAGGAAAACCTATATTAATTTGAGTTTAATATGAGCTTGTATAAAACTGAAATCAGGCACATAATAAATCTTAAACGAATGTTTGCTTTGCTCTTTCACTTGAACCTATTACCCAAAGTAGGTACTAATATTACTTTGTATCTACTAATATTACTTTATGAATGAATGAATGAAAGCTCTTTATTCCTACCACAATATAACAGAAAATAACAAAGAAGAAAACCTTAAAACTAGAAAGAAGTAACAACTTGCGGCCTTATCGCTCAGAGCGATCTCCATCAGGCAAACATGCAGGGAAAGGAAATACATATATGAAGGGACGGTGGTTTCAAACACATTATACTTAAATAAATAAATAAAATACATACCAAATAAATACTTAATAGGTATATTTACCGTTTAAAATCCTGGATCTGGACTGAGTCCTGGGTACACCTCTGCCTACCCCTTCGGGAAAAAGGCGTGAATGTATGTTATGTTTTAAAATCCTGGATCTTACCTCCTACTAATATTATAGGTAAATGCGAAAGTTTGTTTGTTGAAGGAAGGATGGATATTTGTTACTTTTTCTCTGTCACACCAAAACTACTGAACCGATTGGGCTGAAAATCGGTATGTAGATAGTTTAGACCCTAGAATAACACTTAGGGCACTTTTTATCCCGATATTCCCACGGGAACGAAGGCTACGCGGAAAAAACTGTGGGGCATAGCTAGTTCTTCATTAAAAATTATTTAGTACTTTCATCAAAGTAATTGTATCATTCATGGAGATTTCAAGAAATCCAGTAAATTATAATATTCTAAATTATATCATTTCCATACTCAACAAGGGAGTCAGGTTGTGGGAATTTTCCGAACACGCCAATTAATCATTTGACTGATTGTTCTAATCGTCCTAATCTGATTCAGACAGTTCAATTCCGGTCGATGTCCATTTATCTAGGGTTAAGCAATTGTCATTATAATTGGAAAAATAAACAGGCTTTCTTAATCAGATTTCATTTTATATTATAATGTTAGTGAACTAGGTACTTACTTGTATTCAGTAGGTAATATAAGAATATGTTCACAGGTCGATTCCACCGAACAGCGACCATTTTTAAAAACATAAAACACCTATTGAAACCATATTTCAATATAAAAAATAAATCATTTTAAACAAACGTTACTATGCATGTTCAAAGTTGTAGGGTCATGGCCAATTGCCAATGCAAACGGAAAGTAACCGCGCGCTATCACGTTCAAAGGGAGCTAAGTTTCTTGAAGCAGTCGATAAAATAAATTTATATTAAAAGCAAAATAATGTCTTCGTTGATCATAGTAGATAAAATCCATTACGAAACGTGAAAGTAATTTTTTGGGGGTTTGTTATAAAATATTACTTACGACTTATCTCAGTAACAAAAGGCATGCAAATCGTTATGTCATTCTAAATCCTCACAGACTACTGCAAACACTCAATCCTCCAGCTCAAGTCAGGCTCAAGCCTCCAAAAGGTTCCACTTATGAAAAGACTGTACGAAAGAGCACTAGACAACGGACAACCACACTTGGAAACTTGAAGTAAGAGAAAATTTCTTTCGGACGAGAATACTCTAAGGGCCTAAGGAGATCCGACAAACTTGAACAAAAGTTAAATTATTTAGAGATTATAACCAAAAGTAAATATAATTATAATGAACCTTTAAAACGCAATTAGATTAATTAGGATTATGTAAAAGACGCGAAGCTAAAATTACAAAGTTAATCATCTTTCTCCTCATCTTAATTATTCTACGTATCTATTTTTATTGTAGATATCTTATTAATCTAATTTCTGTAGTTTTTTTATTAAGTCTATAGCAATTCATGTTACAAAATGTCCCTCCTAATCAAAACTAAAACTTAATACTAATCACAGTCATTCTCTATGTTTCGAATCCAGGCCAAGTTATTTAACGGATCAAGATCAAGTTTCATAAAACCTTGGCCGAACTCATAATAGTCGTTTGAGCGAAACAACTCTATAGACTTGTCAGTGCGAATAGAACTATCGCATTTCATGAGTACAGTGACCTATTGCCCTGGTTTTGCATCGATTGCAGTGTCCTTTATAGCGAGAATAATAACAATAACGTGGTGTTACCTGATCAGTTTAAAGCCTTTGTTTCCGCAAAATCCTTTAAATTGTTGGAATGCTTAATGTGACCTAATGGAAGATTAACAATGAACCTTATCTTAACAATATTTCCAACACTAATATTGCTAACTTTTTATTAACAAACTATTGTGAAACCATTTATTTTTCGTATCACACTTGTTCTCTTCTATTACTCCTCAGGAATTCAAAAAGTTATCTATTTCGTTCATCACGGAGCTTTCTTTCTTTTTGCTCTCATCTGTCGCAGACGTGATCTCTCTACATTCAAACTGGTCTAGAATGCCACCCACATTGCGGCCAAGCTTCGCAGTAAACCACATTTACAATCTTTTAATCCACTTTTTTCTTTATTAACTGTTAGACAAGGTTTAATTTTCTTCGCGATGACGACAGCATTTTCTTGGAAGATTATTAAACGTCAATGGAAGGGTAATTAAGAACAAAAACGGCCCAAATTGGTTGCATGTGCTTCGTAGGTTTACGATGATTCCTGATTTGGAATTTAGCGAAAGTTATATATACAAGAAGGTTTTATATAACCTATTGAAGGTTGTATAAAACCTTGTTGGTTTACTAAAGTAAGGACAAATTATAGCTTTTAGACAACTTTAAGTTTTGGAACAGGTCGATAAAAAGACGATCTATTCACCTATCCATCATGGCCTTACCTGGTACTTTTATAAAAAAGCTACAGAATTAGAACAAACATAAGCACACGATTTTCGTCTTCTTTAAGTGCTTCAATTTAATAAAGTTGGCGCATCATCTTTAATAATCATTTGCGAAAAAAATAGTTGAGTTCCTAATGTTTTGCAACCAAGACTTTTTAATACGCAATCAAGTATTTTTGTTCATCATTGTATGAAAAGAAAAAGAAACATTCCTAATAAAAATGCCCCAACATTGAAGTTTCCCGGCAACAAACATTGAATTAATTCCCTAATGCAATCTATCGCGGTCTGTTTAAGTGCCGTTAACCTAAAATTACAGTTTCACAGTCGCTTGTTTTCAGTTCTGTCAGACAACTATATTTTTACTTTGCAGCTTACGTTAGTAGTTGTTAAATTAAATCTGTATTTTCTTTGTGCGATATTTTTCTAATATTCTTACTAATTAAGGTTCTCTGCCAGATGATTGGCCTATATACTCGGAGACAGTAAAAACGAAAAAAGCAGGTTTAATATTAAGGACTCTTTATGTTTAATGTAAGTACAAAATAATGTATTTAATATTAAGGATTCTTTATGTTTAATGTAAGTACAAAATAATGTATCAATCAATACTAGTGTCGATAGTGTCGATGTCTATAGAATCGAAATTATGATACGAGTAACATAGGTTATATAAAATTTTGTGAAGAGTTTTTAGTATTTAAGCCTAGTTATCTAATAGGCTAAGTAAGGTCTAATGGGATCTTTTCTAATTAGAACGCGCGATATCAAAACTTGTTCATCAAAACACCATATATGTATGTATCAGCTCTTGGCCATCACAGTTCCCCAAACAGGAGGTTCCCAGAAGTGAATACGGTTGACAACGTCATTCACGTGTCATTATACAAAGCCACCGCTCGTTCACGTCAACGAATTCACATTGTTCCCAGATGAACAATTATTTGTTTGGAACAACATTTTGTATGGAATCGGCTGTAGACTGCTTTGTGTCGAAGTTAGGAGTAGGTCACTAGAAAATGACTTGTTACAATAAATGCTTTTACCAATTTTTTCTTTGCAATGCTTGTATGTTTGAGTCAATTCTTGCAACTGAATTTTAAACACACACAGTAAACAGTTTTGTTAGTTATAACTTAAGTGATTAAGATGAAATTTTGCATTTTAAGGTAACGTTAGTTTGTAAGTAGATATAATAAAGTAGAGGTATGGTTAGCTAAACGACGTCATTCTAAATCCAATATGGAAGACAGCTCAAAATGGTGAACTAGTATTTTATTGTGCACGGTCATTACTTATTAAAAGAAAAGGTTTAAAGGAAAGGGTTTGCTGAAATGAATACGAAAAAGTTGTGAAAAAGTGTGTAAAAGTTGTAATATTTTTATTATGTTTAAACTTAGAGACTTCCTCTAGGGCACACAGGAATAAGTTTCAGTTTTACAATCTTTTGAGAATCAATCACAAATAGTTGTCCTGGAGGTATAGATACGAGTATAAACTCGGAACATGTGACTGAAGGCACATAGTAATGGAGCAAACTGGTTAACGAAATGGCATAAATTAATAATTCATTCAATACGTCATTCAAAGTTCCATTGACAAAGTTAACCATACTTTGACATTCAGCTCACAACTCTGCTTCCGTAAAAAGAAATCAATACATTCCAAAGGTATATGGTCTTTGATACATTCAGTGTTCGGATTATCACATAAATATGGCGATGCGAGCCAAGTTTTCGGGATTGCTTATAAACCGCTTGGACCCAACAAGTGGTCTGTCAAGGACCTTTTTATATTGCTTGCACGTGCTTAGTTTTGAAGAATACTAGACATCATCATTTCGTAGCCATAAACGAATCTAAAGACAATTATTCTGAAGATAGCCAATATAATATGACTGAATAGCATAGTCATATTAATGACTTAGACTTTATAATATGTTCATTTAATAATAGATCATCTATAAATAAATATTATCATCACCCTTATACTTGTGTTTTTACTGCTACCTAGGACCTACACTCCGTGAATGGGTGTGGTATCGTAACCATTTATTTTCTGGGTAGCACTATGGCAACTATGATTTTTGGTTTTCGACTGACTTCAAAAAAGAGGGAGGTTCTCAATTTTACTGTAATATATTGTTGAAGTTGTGCAAGGTGCGTGGACAGTGCAAAGACAGGCATTCGCGAGTTCTACAGCTCAGTCACTAGTAATTATAAAGTAGACGTCAAGAGATAAAATGGAATTTCCCACTCCCACGTCTAACTACAAACAGATTTGACGAGACGAAGATCATAATAGACCAACTTGATGAATGTGTGTGAACATTTTAAAATGTTTCTGTATTGCATCCAGGTTCGCGTCCGCGAGTTCTACATCGCGATGCAGCGTTGCCCCTACATCCACGAGATGAAGGAGCGACTGCTTGGCGCCGCGGACGGTGAAGCTCCTCCCCCTCCTCCGGCACCGCCGCGCGAGGACCCCCAGGTCGGGACCATCGTCAAAGTGAGATGTCGTTTCATACTCATTACATTACGATTGCTCCGAGAAACAAGAACTTAGTGCCTTTTCACATGTATACGGTTACAGGACGGTGTCCGTGCCATTTAAAGTAGTTATTTATAAGTTAATAAGTAGGACAGCGTTCTTTTTAGGTATACTCTCAGGACTCAGTACTAGTAGTCATTAGTGAACTCCAGGAGGAGCTTCCTTCGGAGCACGATTTACTGTTGCCTATCTAGACGTCACTAAACCGACTTTACACTCAGGTCGGCCGCTGTAGACAAAACTTGAATGGGGCATAAGAAGCGCTGGTCTAGAGCAATGTAATTGTGGGGCTCCTTGCCGGACCATGACCCTTCTGTTCGAATGTATCTAGTGGCAGAAAACCTGCACTAGAGAGGACCCTATACAACGCGACAAAAAACTCAATAGACGTGACTACATACTGGGCTAGCGTAGTCTAATATATTTCGATAACTCGATAAGAAACTATGCTATAGCAGCTACACCCACACTTTGCCAGTTATGATTTTGGTATATTTAGTATAAGATAGTTTTTGGCTATAATATGGTCGTATGCATGTGAAAAGCCACTACTCGTATAACCTGAAAGTGCCGGCGTCTCTGATAAGCGATGAACACCGAACTGGTAAAACGAAAAATGTTAAAAAAAATTGGCAACCTTGTTTTTCTTGGCGCAATCAGCGCTTATTCGAAAACTGTTGCAAGAAGTTCTTCTTCTCTTCTACTTATTTATTGTTTTACATCGCAGATTTCATGAACATCTTAGAAAATTCTGGCACAATTCATAGAATTAGATTGCACATCGAAATAGGCTTACTTTTCCATCTTCAGTTTTTACTAGTTTGTGTTTTACCTTGGCCAGTCTATGGACTCATCCAGATCTGGCGAATGCGCCAGTCGCGCAGGATTTTTTTTAATGTAATTCATGTTCCTCTTATTCATATTAGTGCTATTATTTCTAATTCATAAAACTTATAATTATACACAGGTATAAGCATATAATTAGATAGAGATAGCAGTAAGATATAGGCCAGAAACCCAAACGTGAGTACCTATACCTATATACTCATAATAAATAATAAGCAACAAATTACCATGCTATCAAAGTATACATATTTGCAGTCCAAAGTATAATGGAAGCTTTGTTACTAAATCTAGGAAATTTCATAAGACCTTCCTGCCTGTATAACACACTACATGAGGCATAGCATTCCTTCCTCCATTCTAGTAATTGTAATCTCCAAATAAACATTTCCAGCTGAATTCCGACGGGTACGGATCGCACACCTCTCCGGCTCGAGCGCCGCTCGTCACAGACGAGTGCGACGCTCAGCCGGAGGAGATTGAAGCACTCTCCCCCACTGATGCTATCATCAGGTACCGGACTTGCTGCCAACCTGACACCTCACCTAAGAATGCCAAGTAAGTTGTTATGTAGTGTAGATCAGAAGATTACAGGTTCAAATCCTGGCAGGGTCGCCACGCAATAGAAGCGTATTTAAAGGAACGATGTCTGGAGTAATACTGATTTATTATAACTGAAATGAAGTAATACGTATAATATATGAGAACATTAACACTTCATAGTTATTGGTTCTTACATCTACACTACAGTTATTCATTTTACGAACTACCTAAATAAAATACAGCGTAAAGGGAGCCACCAAGATGCCACATGAGTTCGTAGAATCTTGGAACTACGACTTCCCATCCCAGGTCGAAGATTGTCCCAGTATTGGCAGACCCAAAACTCGGTGGAGAGATAATGCAAAAGGATGTGAGAGTGCAAGGTTTCTGAAAACGAGGTCAAAGATAGAGCGAAGTGGAGAGTGGAGACGTAAGATAAGGAAGGCTGATCACCATGTGGGACGCATAGCCAGAAAGATATAGGGAGAGATAAAATACAGTTATTAGTTTAATAATGTAAGAAGATAGGTAAGAAGAATGAAGCGAAGAAAGACCGCTTCAAAAGTGTTGGCAAGATACTCAGCAGGACAGTAGGTACGGACGAAGTCTTCTTGTGTCGGTGGCCATACCTCAGTTTGGGTCACTATGCCACACATTGGTCTCTTAATAATATCGATATCACAAGTGGACTTTTCGAGGTTTAGAGAAGGACGATAAGAAAAAAATATTTCAAATCAAATCAAAATCAAATCAAACGCGGCTATTACTAATATTACATTTATAGTATGTTAGTATTCCAATATTTTTCTAACTAGGTACTTTAAAATTAAAAAAATCTTTTATTATTAATATTTTAATTGTATAAAAATAACCTTTTCTGGTTTCCCGAGTGTACACATAATTGAGTTACAAAATATATTTTTTTAACAAATTTAGTGACCCATGGTCAATCTATCTGCGAAAATATTACAGGCATAATAATATAAAAAAAAACTTTATTTTGTTGAGGTCATAAGTCCATGAAAGTTAAATTTTTTTTAATGTTATGAATTATTAAACTTATCCATTGAATCCATACCAGTTCATAGTCCATAGCTTGTAAAAGTTTTTCACACCATTCGTTCAATAACTCATTTACGATGAATGAGCAATGTTTTTTCCATCACACATTATTGATATCCTAACAAAACCGATTCATGCCTGTAAAGTCTATGAATAAATGGATAACCTGAGTATTTAATCTCCGAGATTTATATAAATGATTTATGTGTTATTTGTACTCTGATAATAATTTGAAACCGTATCAAACATACCTTCTTATACAATGTGTTACAAAAGGGTGTAAGTAATACTTAAGGGTGTGTAACCCCTTATCAACTTGCAAAAGAAAGAATTGCGAATTTAGTAAAAAAAAATTCAGTTCTGTTCAAAAAGTTCAGTTTAATAATGAGGAGATACACACCTTGAGTACTATTACACATATTTGTTACATGCTGAGTTGTATGTTTGTTTAATTGTTGTGTAATCTTTTCATCATAATGATTTATTTTTAAGATATCTCCATTGTCGACATTTCAACTCAAAGAATTCATTCATTCGCTTAAAACCTGACTAAACTTTAAAGGTGCACTTATTTCGAAAACAATAATTTTACCATCTATAAATTTATGTGATATTATGTTTGTAGGTGTTGCATTAAAAATTACCAGACCAAAGTACCATACGTAATTGAAAACTCAAAAAGCCGGCTATAAAATAGGGAGGAAGCTGTAATCAAAGCACTTCCACATCGACATGGATGGACAATCGATTGAATACCGACGTACCTATATACGAGAACCCATATTCTAAATAGGGATACGTGTAAAAGATTCCTGATATGAACTGTACAGGGTTGTTTTAAGGCAGGAATTCCCCTGACATTATTCCTTTCAACGCATATAAGTGTGGACAGAAGCATTCTGGCGTTAGCCGGTACTTCGCCTTGATGTTGAGAGGCACAGACCGTTAACTTTCTATGTACTGACTATGTAAGATAATGTGTTAGTATATGCTTTATTTTCCTTTATATGGTTGATAATACTAACATAACATACGTACATTCACGCTTTTTTCCCGAAGGACTAGGCAGAGGTGTATCCGGGACTCAGTCCCAAAGTAGATACACCCACATTTCGCCAGTATGTTATTGGTCCCATGTAATAGGGGGCCATGTAATAACTGCCTCGGTGGCGTAGAGGGCGCATGCTCGACTGCCAATCAAGAGGTCCCGGGTTCGATCCCCAGGTCAGGCATAGTGTTAATATTGGATTATTCCATTAGGAATTATCTCAATAACTGCCTGGAGTCTGGAACTGTGCCCGGTAGATGGCAATAGGCTCGCCCCCTATTACATGGGACCAATAACATACTGGCGAAATGTGGGTGTATCTACTATGGGACTGAGTCCTGGGTACACCTCTGCCTACCCCTTAGGGAAAAAGGCGTGAACGTATGTTATGTTATGTTAATAGGGGGCGAGCCTTTTGCCATCTACCGGGCACAGTTCCAGACTCCAGGCAGTTATTGATATCTCTAAAACTATACATAATGTTAGAAATGAAACTAGCATAATTATTTCTATTTTTTGAGCATATTAGGATATTTAAAAAAGCAATAGGTATATTATAGAGAGGGTATTATAGCGGGCGAAGCCGTCTTGTTTACACTAGTATTATTATTGTTGTTGATGATTGGATTTAGCAGTTGATCGATGTAGACGATCTTAATAAAACTAACTAAAGAAGGTAGCGTGACTTTCCTTAATATTCTGCCGAAATGCGATCCAGTTGGAAAGACAATGTCGCTTGTTAAAACTGTACGGCATAATAGACTACATATCTTTCGTGGCTATTGTAATGGACTAGTCTTGTTCATCTATTTGCTTTAAAAATGTAGACAAGCTTTTAGTTTAACTCTATCCTTCTAATTTTAACATGTAACCAAAAAATCCTGACCCCTAGGCTTAGTTTGGTCAAAACATAGGTACAAGGAGAGTTATGTTAAAAGTTTATTATTCCCTAAGGTTGAGTTGAACCAACTAACTTTAACCGTTAAATCTCTGGTTAGAATAATATTATGCGTTGTACGTTAATGTATAAACGTTATTTTTGACGTACCTAGTTTTTAACATTTATTAAAGTGGTGCAGCACGTAAGGTATAACAGAGATATGATACTCCAACTCAGGCATAGTCATTCTCATGCCAAGCGTCATATTTATTATAAAATCTGATACAAAGGATTTACTAGACCCAATAGGTAGAGGTACCATATCAACCCCTTCAGTGTTTTCCAAGTTAATGTTTAAAGCAGAATTGTATTATGTAGTTCTATACAGAACTGCTCTGAGTCTGCTAAAACTGCCGTAAAATTGTGTTAACATTCGTATGCAAGCTACAAGGTCAACTACTTTACTTGATGACTTCATATTGCAATCAATGGATTCGATGTCGTTGCTTATTGACGAATTGTTAATCTGACCTTATTTCCGAAGAATTAGTATAACATTGTAGATTGTTTGGTTATTTTAGTGTCCTAAGGACTGCAAAAAGGTTGGAATGAATTGGTGCAATTGGCGGTACATGATATTAATCATCACACGTCTGTTAGTAGTTAGTCTGAGAGTGGTGAGTCGTGACTATCTTGTCCCATCTTTTCTTTGATAACTTTCCTCTATTGGTTTAGACGTTCAAATGGCATTGTGATCCAGAGTGGTGTGGATTTGGTTGATTTCTTTGAGCTTTCAATAATAGCTTTTTCTCAAAAAGATCAATTTTTGCTAACAAATGGTTTAATTAGTAATTATTAATGATGAAAAGCTTGTTTGATGAAAAACTTTTGTTTGGAAGTTTTTTGGATTTTGGATCTGTGGTGATCAAAGCTGATTTGACTACCACTCAATAATGTACTTAGTACGAGTATCAAAGACAGGTATCAAACACCAAAAAATGTGAGACCTACATTCAAAATATTCGTTCAATTAACAAAGGTTCCATACAAAAGGGATAGGTACCTATTTCAAAGGATCCTATTCAACAACTGATGATGTCCTCACGTCCTAAAGGAGGGCGTTAGTGCGGATTCTTGCGCAATTCTACTTATGATGCAAGTGGTGATTTTAGCATGTGTCGACTCTTGGCCGGAGTTTACTAATTGCGATGACATAGTTGGTCTGTTTAAGATGTATAAGCGGTCACTTACAACAAAGCTAATGCTAATAGACTACGTAAGGACTTAGTCAGTTGATTATAATAAGGAATAAATATTTTACAATTTTGCTATTTACTACCGACCCGTGGCACTGACTCAAGGTGACTTTGAAAAAGATTAGAGAGAAAAAAGTTATCAACGATAAAGTTTGCTTGTAGATAATAATTGAAAAGTGTTGTGTCATTTGTCTTCGAAACTTTTGAACAAATTTTAATAATAAGCACTTTCATACATTATATTTTAATGCATGCGATATAAAGAATGCAAATGCTGTAACGAAACTGAAAGCATACCTATAGGTAACTACTTTGGTATTAACAAAATAAAGTTATTCTATTATTATGTGTCATTAGTAAAACAGTGTATTTCTAGTTCCTTACTTAATGATGACTTCACTACACTAGCTCATACATAAAACTCATTTGTAGTAAATTCCTATTCATGCAAAATGATAAGACATGGTAATTTTATATCAACTTACCTCTATAGTCTATAGTGAGGTAATTACGCAGGTGTCTACGCCGTTTTATTTAATGGTTTCCTTAAGTACCTCCATCTGTGGTACCTCCATAGGGACGGCATAGAAGTTAATTAGGTATGAATTTTGCAATTATTTCCTATGTTAAATTTTTGTTACAAACATCGTCTAAATTGTTATTATTTGTTCAGTATCTTCTGCATCATTCACTTTGTTACATCGCATTTCAGAGCCCCAAGAAAAGGCTATCGTCTAGTTTGCGACTCACTGTTATGCATACTTAAGTATTACAAATGGTTAATTTGAATACGATGTATTTGTTCATGTAGCATATAAGTTTTTTGGGAAATAAAATCTAATTCTATTCGATTCTATTCTATTTTCATGTTGCTTTGGTATATTTAGGTACCTATCCATGTTTCCAGCAATTAAGTTACTAGCAAACAGCAATGAAACAATAGATACTTACGGTAATGACCCTCAAAGTTGTCAACTCTTATGACCCTCACCGAACTTTATTCATAAAAACTTTGACGAGCACTCGCCAAACGCAAACACTAGTTTCGTGAACTGGTCTCAGTTCAACGAACCCGAACATTGAAAGCGTTCAGCTCATTGAATGGCATCTTTCATCCTTTCATTAGTCCTGAGATATTGCGTCTCATCTCAAGGCACGTGCATATGCAATAGGGATGGCACAAAGACATCCATGCTAGGGGTGTGTTAAGGAAGGGCCGGGTCAGTGGGTCGCTCGCGCAGCCTCCTAAAGCTCTCCCAGAGACGCGCCTCTATCGACCGCGTGCCGCCAGATTTCAGTAGGGTTGCCAAATTTCAATGCCAAACGGGATAGTTTCCTTTTACATGGACCTATAGGAATAAAAATGGTTGGTTGGTAGTAATGAAGAAATAACTTCATCAAATTATGGCGGTTGTCATGCTCCATTAGGAACCAGCGATTAGACAGTGTACCTACTCAAACTAATTTAAATAGATTAGACAGGTAATTAGCAATGGGCAATAAAGTTTTCGTCCTGGCTAAATGAAACCAAAAAAGTCATGAATTGGATTTGTGAGTTAAAGTAGAGAACAAAGAAGATTATATAAACCTTCCTCTTTAATTAGAAATCATAAATCATTTATTGGTAAAGGGCAAAGGACACGTCAAACGTTTGATACAAATTAAAATAATATAATTAAGTACACAAACATTTACTTAACCAAGGTTTATATATAATTATGGTTTATAATTTGTAAATTCCTTGAAGCTGTAGAAGGTTTGCTCGATAAGCCAGCTTTTTAATTTATTTTTGAAACTGCAGAGGCTATTCTCTGCCATTATGTTTCTAGTCTTTACTAGGAAAAATCACTCTATCTATTGATGAAAACCGCATTAAAATTAGTCGAGTAGTTAAAAGATCTAAGCGAACGCAGACAGCGGAAGCGATACGGTACAATAAAGATACTGCACCGTATAAGTGTAAGAAAAATCTCTTGATAATGTAAGAACACTTTAATAAACAAGAATACAAAGGAAGGATTACTATACCGCGAAGATTCTCAGCCCTTAATAGAAGATAAAATTCAGCAAATAAAAACATCAACGAGCCCCGCTGCATTCCTTCCTCCGTAACAGGCGTAATCGCTGCTCCGTACAAAAATTACGACCCTCTATAATATGGGGTCCGTATTTCGAGGGAGTGCCGCCCCTAACAGTCGCGCAGCATCCATTACTGCGCAACTCTCAGCCCGAGAGGCAGCCTCGACCGCACCTTCGCACTTCCGGGCCTCCGCTGTGCCCGTGTCCCACCCGTCCTTGAATTTCCTCTTCAAAATTTGAATATTATGAGTGGATAACTGTAACACTGTTACGATGGGGAAGGACAAGCATCCGGATGCTGAGGTGAAAGTGGCGACGGTTGAGTTGGAGTCGGTAGACAATATGGCGACCTTGCCGGTCGGCCAACACCGCCAGCAGGGCAGCGACGTCGCCATCGCCGAGAAGAATAACACGGTCAATAAGGAAATGGAGCTCAAGTGTGTCCAGCCAAAGCCATCCAAAAAGTAGGTGTAGATTTCGCGGTTGTTGTTTTTGAGGCTTTCTTTGTTCGCCGGGATGTATCTAATAATTTATAATAATTTTATGCATTTTTTAAAATTAAGGGGTTCTTTTTGATTCGTTCTGTTTAATATAGGAATCTCGATTAGCTGTTTTAGCTGTGCTCCGCCATTTCACGCGTAGTCATCGTTCCCGTTGGAATATCGAAATAAAAAGTACCCTATTTAATATTTCAGGGTTCAAACTATTCACATACCGAATTTCAGTAGTTTTAGCGTAAACGAGTAACAAATATTCATCCATCCATACATACATCTATCCCGCATAGACTTCGCTACCGTGGGAATATCGGGATAAAAATACCCTATGTGTTACTCCAGGGTCTAAACTACCTATATAACGAATTTCACCCCAATCGGTTGAGTAGTTTCGAGGTGAAAGAGTAACAAACATCCATCCATCCATCCTCTCAAACTTTCGCATTTATAATATTAAGTAGGAGGATATTAGCAATAAATCATATTATAGTGTGGTGAAGTGTGATGTGAATAAGTAACTACTTTTAATTAATCAACAAAAAATAAGAAACTACTATGTACTCAGTTTCTTTACGTTTTACTAGGTTACTGAATATAGATTTATCTGTATACAAATAATGTCATATACTATGACGCGCCCCACAACGGTTCTTTACGCTCGATCTCTACGCTTAACTAACTCCTGTTATAACAAAACCCTCCTTGAGAGAGGAAAAAAAAAGTGAATAAACATGTTTACCGAAGACATACTACTACTCGTAAGTCTTTGAAATGGAAATCCTACCTACAATATTTATGTGCCAACAATGGTATTCCTTTTTCTACAAACTCAACTTTAAATTTTACTATCATCGTGGACGTACACACCGAAGTAAAACGCTGGATGCAAGTCGCTTGCAACCAAACTAGATAGAAATCTATGGCGGAGGATGTGGACGTCCTATGGCTGATATAATGATGATAGGTAATGGTCGTGTTTGAAACTATGTTTGTTTTGTTCCAGAACTTCATTGTTCATCATCTCCAGTTTCATCTACGCGAAACTATTGGTTGTCGTCTGCGTCGCATACGTCGTTAGCGATGTCATCACGCATAACCTGCCACTCTACTACTATGAAGGGTTCTTCACCTATCTCTATGGCATGAGCATTCTGTTCTTGCTGTACGTGTTCTGTTTCCTACTCCAGGGTAAGGATGTTTTGAATTATTTTTCTCAGGTGAGACTTTATAAAGAACAATACTCTACCAAAAAATATTACCTAATGTGCAGAAAGCGCGTGCTGCAGCGGAAGTCCACCAAAACCTAAACCCCCGCCAAAAGAGAAGAAACCGAAGAAAGAAAAGAAAACCAAAGACAAGGAAGCGAAGGATGGTAAAGATGCCAAGGATGGCAAAGATGGCAAGAAAGACGCTAAGAAGGATGGTAAATCGAAGGACAAAGGCAAAGAAGACAAGGATAAAACCAAAGAATCAAAGAAGCAAAGTACATTTCAGGTAAGGTGATTTCAACGCACAATTCTTACACAGCACATCCATTATTCTTGTTTTAACATATTTACACGTTCTCTGGTCGCTTCGCGTGTCGTCCTGTGTTAGTTAACCACACAATTTATTGTTTTAATTTGATATATATTATTTAACTTTAACTTTTGTGAATACCGCACCAGCAGTTACTATTATTTAAAAATTATGGTTTAGCTTTATCAGACAGGCGCATGTTTCCCCTTTTGTTTACGCTGCCTACTTTTTGTTTTTTCCATATCATTTGGGCAGGAGGTGTATCCACGTAAGATGCGCGATAAAGTTCGACAACAGCAATTACAATTGCAAATGGCTCAGTTGTATGTGCAAGAACAGGTGAGGTCCTTGACGCATCCCGCTTGGATTCATGTGTATCATATCCTTGATTCATTGCAGAGAGCTTTGGATGTGCTGTTGTAGTTGTTTATACATAGTGCTTGACGTGTATTCGCTGCTGTACCATTTAGCTTCCTTGAAACAGGCTTAGTGTTGATAATCTTCAATACGGCTAGTTTAGGCGTAACTTACATTTTAAGTTCACTTACTTGATTAAAGAGACCATTAACAATCCCTTGTGTAGTATCTACCTATAGATTTGAATACTAATAGCATCATGATTATATTGGAATCAAAATCGCCCAAAAGCATAATATGTATTCGATAATCGTCCTAATAGTCTTGAAAAAAGTCACAAAATAATTCAATGCATTGGGTTTCAGTATGCGATCTTGAGTTTTGTGTATAATTTCAAAGAAACTCTAATAAAATAATTATATTTGCGCAGCAACAAGATATCGTTGAGGTGGAAGCTGGACCTGTCGCAAGACCAGTACGCAGGCGTAAAACTTCTCAAAATGATCACAGCCATGGAAGCTTTTTCCTCAGGATTGGAGCAATTGGTAAGCTCAACATCTTTATAGAAATATATATATTGTTTGCTGAAAATACAGCATAATATTTCGTTTTATAAGTTTTTTAATGTGTTCTTAATTATTTCTTTCAGCATTCGGCCTTGGTACTATGATCTACAACGGCTTGGAATTCGGGACATTTTTCGAATTACCTCTGGACTCTCCTTGCTATTTGATTCTGAAGGGTGTAAATCCAGTTCTGCAAATGGTTTTTACTTTCATGCAGATGTACTTTATCTTCATGAATTCAAGGGTCAGTTGATATTTTTTAAAATAACAAGTAGGCACCTTAAATACATATTGATTTTTGTCATATTGGTGGTCTTTTTTATATTTTCAGCTAAACATCCACCGTTTTAAAGTGATTGCTCGATTTGGATTGATGCACGTCGTTGCAACAAATATCTGCGTTTGGATCAGAACATTGGTTCTCGAGTCACTCAAGGAAATTACCGACTACCACGTTAAGAATCCACAGGGTCTTCCTGGTGAGGGCGTTCTCGGAAGTAAGATTCCACGCTATCAAACTGTAACATGTTACGTTTTTGTAATATTATCTTGATGCATGTTTTATTTTATTCTTTTATTAACATAATGTATTTTGTTAATAACGTCATTATAAATTGTGTTCTAAAATCTAGGAATGCACATTTTCATCACTAAAAAGCACTAAACAAACTTTTTGTTCCATCACCAGAAGTCATCCGTAAACACACCCTGAGGCATTCCGGCAAAGTATTTGGCGCTGCATCCACTGCTGCCACAACCATTGCATCAACAGCAATAACCACTGCCAAAACTGCTGGCGAACAATTGTTGAATGTCATTACCTCCACTTCCACTGCTGCTCCTACCACTATATCCACCTCGACAAGTTAGTATTAGGTCCATCTTGTATTGATGTCTATGTTAAAATATTTCCTCTGTGCATGCATGAATGTCAATAATGTGTTTTAAACTAATTTCAGCGACCACCCCAACTCCATATCATAACATGGGTGGTGGTTATCCTAAATCTAAGCTCATCGATACCATAAAAAGCACTGTAGGCTACGGGAATTACGGTCGCGAATACAAGGAGTGGCCTAACGATAACCCTTTCACCACCACTTCTTACGCGCCACTGACAACGGAGGCCGATAAAGTGACTCAGACACAGACGGCTATGCTGGAAGTATTCCAGTACCTTCACACTTCGACCGTTAAACCGATTATTAGCGCTATATCTACTTGGCTTCCGTCATCGTCTTCCGTGTCATTTGTGACCGATAGAGACGAATGGGGCAATTATGTCGAAACTTATCGCGTAGACGAACCGCCGCATTTGCCAGGTTTGTCGCTGGAGTGTCGTAAAGTCTTCACGTTTTATACGCCAATGCACTTTTTATTTGCAGTATCGTTTACCTTTTCATTTGGTCCCATTACCGGCGTTTTGTTGCACACCATCACCGGTTTTATTAGGTTTTGATTCGTTATGTCGTTCGTGCATGTTAATGGTATTATTAATTTGTCGTACTATGTTTTTAAGTTATTTATTCACTTGCAATCGTTGGTTATAATTTGAATGAAATAAATCCTAAATTGTCTGGTGTATTTTCAGACAACAAATCTGCTGAGATATTCGAATCGTTCGACAGTCTCAACCCCGCTGCGCTGATTGCCAATATTGATAACACGACCGTGTGTGGACGGAATCCAATTATGGGTACTATAGTAACTGACTCTGCTCCTTATCTGTACCCGTTCATTATCGAATACTCTCTCATCGGTGCTGCGGTGATCTACGTTATGTGGAAACATATTGGCCGTTATCCGAGGTAAAGTGAATTTACGTTGTTTCATACTAAATCATAGAATCAGCTTTATCTACTAACACATAACATGGTACAGTATAGATTTGATATCCCCTACGATAATAGAAACAAGTAGCTAGATCATCTGAACTAAAACTTTATGATATATATAATTTTAATACTAACACGGTATAAAAACGTAGAAAACTCCTCCTAATAGGGAAAACAAAGGGTTTTAGTTCATGAAGAAGTGAAATTAATGACATTGGCGTCTATGAACTGAAGTAAGCGCCCGCCTTTCGTTGCAGCGTGGCCAACGACGAAGATCTGGAAAGACGTCTGGAGGCTGTTCTCTCCCGCAGGGCAGCGGCGCTTGCGGCGGCACAACGAGGAAACCGAGTCGACTGCGCCGGAGCTTCCAAAGGCCTCTTCTGTGGACTCCTCCTACTGGTCGCTTCATTGATCTGCCTGATTCTGTTCTTCGTCCTGATTAGACACCAAGAGTTGAAGCGCCTCTCAATTTATCTGGCCGATGTGTCACACTGTGCTCTGATGATTCTATCAATTCTGGCCATTTTGATTGGATTTATACGGTAAGAAAATTATCTATTTACTTACTTCCTTGATTTCTGTATTTATATTATAACCTGTTGACCTATTCACTTTGTAGATTTTAGAAAACTATTATGATCACGTATAGCTGTTTTCATTTAAAATGTTTTTTCAATTGTTTACCTTTGTGTTTTGTTTTATTTTCATTAATTCCATTTATTTTGTTTTCTCCTTTACCCTTATCACCCCTTACTTCCGTTCTCCTTTATTCTATAATTTCGCTCCAACATTTTGGTTTGCACTTTTGTGCTCTCTTTTTGTATTGATTGTTTAACCTACCTACACGACTTATGTGTGTAACTTCCTTCTCCTCTTTGTTTGCTATATTGTTTACCTGGTATGGTTCTCCAATTAGTGGTAGAGTAATGAAATGGAGCTCATCTTCCCTATCCTATACCGAACCTCTCCACAGGGTTCAATCATTGAAGTTCCGTTCTGAAGAGCAATCCGATTTGAACGATATCTTGCTGCGTGTGTCTGCGTTTGGTCTCTTCGTGTATGCGGTGTTCAGCGTCATTGCTGGAGGGATGGGTGCTTTCACACACGAGCCCAACTTGTTGGTTATGATTACTGGATGCTTGAGTGTACTGCAGGTTAGTATTGGCACTGTTATATTTTATTTGCTATTTATCGGCGCCAATTCGGGATATCTATTTATTTATTTAGCATTCCACATCATATATTATATTAAAAAAAATATATATTGTAGATATTAGTTTTGTAGAAAAATAACAGATATAATATATGGCAAATAAAGGAATACATAACTTTTTATGGCGATAAATTAAAGCTAAAAATTCATAAAAAGAAAGGAAAGGAATTATATAATATAACACTAATTTAACATTCAAAGAAAATGAATGATAATTTGTGTTAGGTTATAAATAATAAAAAAGTATTCTATCAGAAGAAAAAAAGGAAAAAAATTAAATGAAATAAACTTAAACAATAATACGAATATTATATAGGTATACCTGCATAATATGCATACATACATACATACACACAATATAACATAATATTTTATATCCATGCCCAAGGATGTTCCTGGAACATTACAACATAACGCCCACGACCCAGACAAACCCTCAGCGACAAGCAACACCCTACCTCCATATAAAATCTATATTTATTATTATATATATACTCAGTTATATGAATATATGGATATTATTAGGCATTCTCAATGACGTTGAATCGCTTCCTTCTACAGACCCACAATCCCTGAACAAGCTTCACAAAAAGGTGTCCATCACTGACAATTACGCGCTTTGACATCTACTGAATTTCTATTATTTGAATTTAAACTCTATTTACCTAATTGTTTTAAAGCCTAATTTGAATTGAACGATTTTTCACCCTATGAAGTTCAATGTTACATTTGACACTAAGCGACGAGGGCGAACATAGGAGCATTGGAGTAGACTTATATGCACTAAAATATTTAGTGATTTAAATATTTAAATTTTTTAAATAAATTAATCACACTTATATACTTTTTAACTTTTATAAATATATATTACAAGAAATAAAATTTAAAAGGGTCAAAAAGTTTTAAAATTAAAATGTATTTATGTTTGTAAAGATAATTAAGTTACATGATAGAATCTTGGTTTAATAGTGAGTACAGGTTCGTGGGCCTGATTCTAGCACGTAGAAAGGGTCTTAGACGATATTATTCTAAATTGTTACGTGATATGATTACTTTTATACTCTTAACAAATAGTCGAAAGTCACAAAAATATTAAAATGTTAACATAAATTGTAAAATTAACGAGGACTATGCAATGTAAACCAATTAGAAACAAAAAGTATAAAAGAAACAAATATTTAATTCAATGTTTAAAATGTTTTCAATCCACTAGGTAATTAATGCCAAACCTTAATTTATGTAAAAAAATATATATTTATGTTCGGATAATATTATGCAAAAATATTTAAAATATAATCGACTTCATAGTTTTCCATTCGAACAAAGCGCTGTTGTCCATTTTATTGTGTTTAAAAAATTAAAATAAAATAGAAACACGCAATGTGGATATATAAATTCCTAAAATTATTGTAAATACATGCCTAAATTATGAAAAGCTATCGCTTTCACGCACGTATCTGTTGTTATTCGGTTAGCTTTTTACCTAACACTGGCATCACGCGGTCGGCCTACGGTTGCCATGCAACTAACCACATAGTACCAGACTATATTGTGGCAGTACCAGACTCGCGGCTTGGAACAGATTTTTGCACGACTGGTATCGCTCGACGACGCTCTTTGGTATCCTTACTCTGAGGGCATTCTATTTATTTATAATTCAGCACAACGCTAGGACTAACTTAATGCTTAAATAGCATTCTATGTTTAAATAATTAAATAAGACTTGGAGAGCTTTCAGACGAACGTTGGCGTAACGTCAACGTTAATGCGTGGTGGGACGCTAATTTGTATTAAAAAGAACAGTAGAATATACACGTCGGCGTCGCTCGTCTGAAAGCTCGCTAAATGACCTATGGCTCAGGATTACGAGCGCAGCTACTTAATATTTTCCACATAACACTGCAATAATTGTAAGCCAGCGGATCGAACATAAAAAAATACTAATTCAACATATAGATAATAATCTATATAGTAGAAAATACGGTATTTTCAAATGCCGTCAAACTCTAACATTACATTACTTGATTTCCAGGTGGTTCTCCAACTCCTGTTCATAGCGGATGTGTCCCGTCGCCGAGTCCACCTCCCAGAGCAGGAACGCAGCAAGCCAGCGCGTCAGGCCGTCACCTTCCTTCTGATCTGCAACGTCACCATGTGGCTCATCTATACCTTCGAGGCGCAGAAGGTGCTCGCTAATCCGGTGCGTATTTCCTCTTTTATCTCGTCTATCTTATATCTTGATTTCTTTGTGTTAGGCAAGTATACTCCAGAGCACACACACTGCACACATAACATTAAATCTTTTTCCCGAACGGATAAGCAGAAGTGTACCCAGAAGCTAGTCTCATAGTAGGTACTATAAGGTACACCCACACTACGCCGGTTATGTTGTTTAGTCCGATGTAATAGGGGGGAGCCTATTGCCATCAATCGGACACAGTTCCAGACTTCAAGTTGTCATTGAGAAAAAATCTGATGGAAAAATCCAATAACCACTTTCCACTTTTGCCTGACCTGGGGATCGAACCCGGGACTTCATGATCGGCAGTAGCGCTTACGAACAACTACGCTATCGAGGCAGTCAGTATGAGCCTCCAAGGTTTTCTACTAACTACTTAGTAGCTAAGAAGAAAAGCTGGCAGCTGACGAGCTCAGTGGCGTGCCATAAGAGATAGGTAAACGTAAGTGATGATGGTATTCTTGAATATTTTTCGCAATCTCTGGCTCTTGTCTATTGTCATTGGCTTTTTTTAATTTTAGGTACAACTCGATTTCTACGGCTTCGTAGCTTGGTCCCTCGTCCAGCGATTCACTCTTCCACTCTGCATCTTCCATCGCTTCCACTCAGCTGTGACTCTCGCCGAAATCTGGAAGACCAGCTACAAAGCACGCCTAGAGTGAATCCAGCAGGCTTCTGAAGCCACAGTCCAAACTAACATCCTAGTACGATCTAGGATAGACTAACCATTTCGTCCTGCCCGGACAGCAATTTTATAGTTAGTGACAATCAATTCGCTGATAGTTTCGATGTCATCTCGATAATCATAAAGTGTTAGTAATGTAGAGTCGTGACGAATTAGTACGGTTAACAGTTATTGCATAGGAGTAAAAATGCTCTTCTGGAATCAGATCATACGCAATGATATGGTAGAACTATTTATTGTACATTCAATAATACAGTAGGTATACCCCGCAGCTCATCATTATTTGAAGTTTGTTTTCTATTCTCTTCGGCTGTTCTTTTCTTTCACATTCCATACTTTTACAGTTTCAATAAAAAATAGGTTTCTTGAAAGACTGACTGTGGAGACTATTATGACCAAGCATATTTTACAGCTCATTTTCTTTAAACGTAAGCGGATTGCTCATATTTCGGATTTCTATTCTTGTGACTTTCTTTATCTTTTGATGAGAAATATTTTACAAATAAAATGGTTTTTAGACGAGTCAACATAATCTAAGTTGTGAAGTATTCCCTCCTTTGTTGGGTATTTGAGTGCCATGAGTTTAGTAAGACCAAAAAATTGACAATATGATTTCATGTTTTTGAAAACAAAATTTAGCGTGATGTGGATTGATAATATTTATATACCTACCTACATGTAAAATTATAGGAGTGATGTCAATCTAAGCAGGCGACGACTAGGTCTTGAATGCTTATTAGTAATCTGTCTTACTATTTCTTTTGAAATTCATAAAAAATCAGACGACATAGTACTAACAAAGTAACATGATACATTTAGAGTAGTTAATGATAATACCAACATTTGGACGATAAGTAAGTAAAATTATATGAAAGTTTTAACATAATAGAATCGTAAGGGGTAGTATGTGTTAACAATAATATCTGACTTAACGTACTTAAAATAGAGAAAATAATAAGGGCAAGAGTAAAGGAAGCTCTGCTTTTAATCTGGACGCTTAAAACGAACGAATTTTGGTTCTATTCAAGACATCTTTCAATGCAACGGGGCCATACATAAAAGTTTTTGTACTTATCACAAACATTGCACTTTTATAACGCTGTTAGCAAGAAGTTTTGCTGTAACGATAGATACCTATTAAAAATATTTAATAATTAGATATACGGTTGAAACTTTGAATGTTGTGCTAACATTTTGAATTAGCATTAATAGCGCTGTGGTTAAGGGTTCGATTCAATTTATCAAAGTTAGAGAAACTAGGTGTCATCGCGATCAAAGTAACTATAAAACTTTATATTCTTGGCAAATATTTTCGTAATGATTTTATGTGCAATGTATTTTTGTAAGCCAGTTGGTTTTACGGCTGGCGAAGAGTTTTGTCGCGTGATATCATTTTGATGTTATGAATTTTGTAAAAATAGCTCATAAACGATTATTTATACGATATTAATAATTTATTACCTATAATTTGTAAATTAACTTTTAAGGTAACTTATTGCTCTAGCGTCTAGAGTCTGAGAGTGTTTTGCGAGATTTTGAGTGGACTGTACGTGTTTAGATAGTTTTTGTTTGTAAGCATTTGAATGAATTTAGTGATTTAAAACGGTTAAGATAATTTAGAAATAATTACTTATTCATTGTGATTTTATTTTGTCGATGTCTTCAATTACATCTACCTATAAAAGCGTATCTACCAGAGTTTGGCTTGTTTATCACTGCCGATATTTTACCTAAACAATAGAATGATAGGTCATTTGATAACATTATACTATATTTATTATTCTAACATGTTCAATTTTGTAGATGATTTACTCTTTACGGTGTTTATAAGAACAAAATATAGGTACCTACTTATCTACGGTTTATACTATAGAACTAAATTATAATCGATATAAAAACGTGGATACGACATACCTATCTACCATCAGTGTTGATCAGTACGTGTTGTTAGTAATACCAAAAATTTGGAGATTCTACTATAAAATTATATCTATATTATAATAATAATTAATATATTATTATGTAAATGTCTATTTGAATAAATTAATTGAATAATTACACGTGATTGATTGTTTTATTTCAAAATATCCCATCTGCAGATCCAGATCGAAGGACCAAATACTTAGTTATAGTCCCACTATTTTACCTGTTCAGGTAACAGCGTCGCTAGTGGAGAATTTTTTGTTCATTTCATGTTCATTTTAAGACCGATCCATTGAGAAACTCGATTGAGGTCTTCGAGCATCGTGCCGAGATTTCCCATCGGCTGTGCCATTTCGATGTACTGATTATACGCAATATGGAATCTCATGAAAAATATTGAAACATGCAAAATCAAGCCATGGAAAATAAATTTGCTGTGCTACGCCCTGTGTGTGTACAATAAAAATAATAAGTCTTGCTGACATTCATTATTTAATTGTTTTGATAGTGACAGTATCAATTAATTGTCAAAGTCAGTGGCGCACTTTTTTTTCTTTTGCATGTTTAGCAACACACGACTTGTGTATTTTGCCACTAGTATGTATGTAAATGCAGTATGTCCGCCGTGGAGTTACCGGCTTTAGAATAGTGCTCCACCCTCTCTACCCTTGGTTGCCGTAAGAGCCGGCTAAGGGTTAACAAATTCAGAGGACGGGCAGCAGCGTTCTCTGCAAAAAACCATCAAACCGCGCTGGACAACCCGCCTGCCAAGCGTGTCGAGTATTGGCAAAATCCTGTATGTGGGAGGCCTATGTCAGTAGTGGATTAACAACGGCTGAGATAATGTTGATGGTGTAGTAAAAAGGAGGAAATATTTAACGCGATACCTAAATTTAATCTAAGTTCGAATAAATTTGGAAAGGAATGAAAATTTGGAGCATAGATATCAGGAGAATAAGCATATTATTCTCCTTTCAATTCAATTCAATTCTTATTTTGTGGCTTGTGAAAGTGCATATAACACCACAACTTTGCCAATTATTCACCTTTGTTTTCATCTGATTCTGATTGACATCGACAGTTGAGTCAAGTCAATAAAAATGAAATTTGCAAATGCAGCCAAGCATTACTCCATGGAGGAGATAATGAACCTCTATGGAGTAAAGAAAAAAAAAAGTCAATTAACAATCAACGTCAAACGTCAACTTGACTCTGTCAAAAATCCTGTTACACCATCAAGAATGAGCAGTTTATGCGGGGGTGTCAGCTTAGTTCCCGGCCAATGCCAACACGGCGAAGGAAATGTTAAAAAGAAACGGAGCTCTTAAAACGACAGAGAAAGCACTATTTACTGACCCTACTAAGGAAAATATAACATTTTAGTAGAATTCAAAATTATGGGAATTATTTAATTAATTCGGAAGATATAAATAATAAAGAATAAACACTTTTGAAATAAGTAATGAAATTATTTAATAATTTTATTACATATATTGTTCAAATTAGTTAAATCTAGACCTCAGATTCTTATGATTACTTGAATCAGCGTTAGAAGAATTTCTTTTTTGCCATCTGGCAACCGGATAATAGAAATGGCTGTTTTTATTCTGTGCTGTTTATTTTTTACGATTTTCACTTTTTAGTTGATTTGCACTTTGCACATCTTTAGTGGAAATAAGTTTTGTAAAGTTTCTCGTATTTTGTTATATTGTGCTATAGAAAGTTTTGTTCTTGTGCTAACGAGATCATAGACTCTATTATTGCGATTGTGCGAAAAAGACGCCTAGGTTAGGCAAAGTGTTAAATATCGGATTTTTCCGTGAGGGATTATCGCAATAACAACCTGGAGTCTAGAACTGTGCCCAGTAAATGGCAATAGTCTCGCCTTCTATTACATAGGACCAATAACATACTGGTGAAATGTGGGAGTATACTTAGTATGAGACTGAGTTCTGGGTACACCTCGGCCAACCCCTTCTAGAAAGATGTTGTGTAATATAAGATTTACCTTATTTTCATCTGAATAAAGACTACTTCTAATACCTGCTCTTATTTTTTACCCTTTGCGTATGTCATGAATAGATATAGAAGTAAATATAGACATATAATATTGGTAGGTACCTATAGCTAATGTTAGAAATATTAAATCTCCCGCGCTACTGAATAGTTCCAGTGCGAAGCGTTGGTAGCGTTAGCGTCGCTTCGTGTACGCAAATCTGAAGTACGTAGTGGGACTTCTTCTTGTATATGTCACTGAGCACGTAAATATAGTATATGTGTTCTGTGAGTTTATGTGTTCTGTGAATCGAGCAAATAGATTATTTTGAGCATTAACTTGTGAATTGTGAATATTTTTATTATATTTTCCTCATAAAAATATGATAAAGACTCACTAAATTACTACTGGCTTTATTTCCTGTCATTACTGAAGCTTTTTGCCTTGAAACTACTATGTTATTACGGTTATGTTTATTCCTTGCGTTTTTGAGTTGTGTGCGGTCGAGGAATGATATTTCTCGCAATGAGATAGATCGTCATAGTGTATACAGGAGATTTGCATCATGGCCATCGTTTCACAATGGAGCTACTATGCTGAGAATACGGCGGGAGAACCAAGGAGCTGATGTGCAAGGAGCAAGTGAGGGAACCGCAGGTGCAAAGTCTCAAGTGCCTATTGAACAGATACATAATCCAGCTAAAAGTAACGTAACCGATGATAAAAATGATAAGTTAAAAACACCTTTAAAAATAGAAGTTGAGCCTAAAAATGAGGGTACAGGAAATAATATAGAAGCTATGAAAAATGAAACTTTAAACTCAGCTGTAAAACCGGAAGATGCTAAACATGAAATACCTAAAGCTCCAATTTCAAATGAAACACCTAAAGGTATGTTATTTTTGTATAATATATCATAATAATTACACTCATATGCCTGGACTAGGATTCCCTGTGTCGCAGGCAGCATGGACACTTACAATATAACAAACCACACACATCCCAGATCCCAGAACAAACATTTGAGCTGATCACTCAAATACTTGCCCTGGCTGGGACTCAGGATTCCTTGCTTCTAGGCAGAGTTACTACCAACTACCAATTTAGCCATGAAGCTGTCAATTTGTAAATATAAGTGTTGTTTTTGGTACTTTCACTTTTGTGCCATGGTCACAGAACAGATAATAATACTACATGTACAGAATGGACACTGTCATCTGCCCACCAAACGGGCCTTTCTCACCCGTGAGCGTGATTAAGCTTGCGACGAGCCCTCGTTCGCTCGGAATGCACCTCACTCACATTCTTGCATGTGATCAAAACTCCATGTGTGCAGTGTCTTTGTTTTTGTAGTGGTAGGCATATTTTGCAGGTGGCCGCCTGTGGAAGTACCACACCTTTGCCAGTTATTCATTCGCAGTAATGTGCAAACACACTCTGTTCCATACTAAACACAACTATAACACACCCTGTACTCTTTTCCGGTCTGAAGGACAATGTTACCACCAAAATTACTGGGCATGACGAGATTCAACATTTAATATCTCAGGGTGACAGGCGCAGTGCAGTGCCGTGCAGAATTTAGAATTTTAAAACCCCAGTGTTTTAAAATGGCACTATGTCTGATATGGGCAATCATGATGCTTACCATCAGGCACCTGATTTGTTCGTCTTGTCACTCACTATCTTTAAAATAAAAGTAGTTATATCACAACTTTTGTATGGGAATTGAGTTGAGTGTCCGGGGTGTGCCATGGTATCATTAATTACTCTAATTCTAATGAATAAAGCTATCAATCATTATTAACCTCATAAGGTCTAATGACCAAATTTAATGACAAAAATATTTTGTCACTCAGGCCCAAGACAGTTTATGAAATCATTAAATTGCGGCCCAGCGATCTAAAATTATGACATGATATAAAATGTATTTTTGGGTTTAAATAATCCCTCCTAATTTAATCAGCCATCAACAAATTGTTGATTAAAAAATCACTGGGCCGCAACAACTACTTGCATCAATTTTTACGACATAGGATCGTAATATATACTAACCTAAATTTAGGTTGAGCCTTATAAAGTTATGATTTCTTTATGTTCGAATGGAAATCTATGGGGGAGGCCTATGTTAAGCAGTGTACTTCCTATGGCCTAAGATAATGATGATATATTCTGGGAGGGATTAGTTTTTAGCTATTTATTTATTATGGACTCCCGATCGAGGATACACCAAAATAATATAATATAGTATGTGTTATGAAGAGGTGAAGTAATACTTAAGGGGGTGTATCTACCCATCAACTAGGAAAAGAAAGAATTGTGAAATTTGTAAAAAAAAGTTTGATTTCCTACACAAAATGGATTAGCTGATCGGCAAATGTGTATGGGAATTGGTTTTTTTTTTGCAAATATTAAAATTCTTTTTTTTGCATGTTGTTTAGGTTGACTGGTGGATGCATGCTCTTAAGTACTATTACTATTATTATTTATACTATTGTATAATTTACTCATATAAAACCAAAGAATATTATATTATGTTCCCATATACAGGAAGTCATAGCATAATATACTCATACATGTCTATTAGACATACTAAATACCAATCTTATCCTATACTTTGTAGATATAAAAACAGTTTAAATTGAATATACATGTTTTTGTAGATTATCAGTAGATATAACTATTTACTTTGTGATTCAATTTCATTTGATTTAAGAAAGTTATGTGATTAAAAAAACTATGGGAGAGAATAGCATGCAAAATTGTGTTGTGTTCCACTCGGATGTTTTTTTTCTTCATTTTGGCTTTTTTTTTTTTTTTTTTTTTTTTTTTTTTTTTTTTTTTTATGTTAGTGAGTGACAAGACGAGCTCATCAGATGCCTGATGGTAAGCATCATGATTGCCCATATCAGACACAGTGCCACCCAGTATTTTAAAATTCAAAATTCTGCGCGACACTGCACTGCGCCTATCACCCTGAGATATGAGTTGTTGAATCTCATCATGCCCAGTAATTTCGCTGGTAACATTGCCCTTCATACCGGAACACAGTAATGTTTGGACATTACTGCTTGGCAGATGAATAACTGGCAAAGGTGTGGTACTTCCCCAGGTGGCCTCCTGCAAAAGAGGCCTACCACTACAAAAAAACTGGCTGGCTGGCTACTGGCTGTGCCGGTACCGGCTTTAGAATCCCACCCCAACCCTACCCCAACCCTCCGTGGTTGCTGTAAAAGCAAGCTAAGTTTTATCAGATCCAGAGGATGGGCAGCAGCGTCTTCTGTGAGAAAACATTGAACTGTGTTCGCCAACCCGCCTGCCAAGCATGGCAGTTATGGCAAACCCCCCACCCCTTACGGAGGAGGCCTATGTCCAGCAGTGGACTTCCAATGGCTGAGATGATGATGATGATGAATCTTCTTGTAAAGGTATCTTTCTGAACGCACGGTAGACTCATTACTGTTTATCTTCATTGACATACAAAAGTGTCAGATTTTGTGACCCATTTCAATAAATCTTTTTGACTTTGACTTTGATGTTGTGCAGATGAATTGTGTGAAAAATTAGTGAGCTCAGAGATCATGTACCTATGACTTAATATATACGTAAACTTGCTCAACCATTATGTAAAATAGTTTCAATTTACTGATACGAAATTACGACAATTTCCCAATTTCGTTGTATTCGAGTACACACCTAACAAGAATGTTAAATTGATAACACTTCAGTAGTTGTGGCAACTGAACAAATTTTCGTAATTTAGAGTGAAGTAAATAATATAACATTAAAAGTGGTTTCACACTGCGACAAAGGCGCGGGATGGGTGATGTTGCATTCGTCTTATTTGTTTGGAGGACAACACACTTCAGTGTGTATGCGATTTCTTGTATTTGACATTTGAGCCATCCCGAATATGTCTGTTTTAATCTTTAGTTGTTGAATCTCAGGGCTGAGTGACATCGGGGATGGCATTACGAACATGCAATCGCGTAACAACAGCAGTAATTTTGCTGTCAAACCTCATTTTTTGTATGCCGTTTGACAGCAGACATTAAGCAATTAAACGCTTTCCACACTTCTACTGCAGTTCGTAATAATGAGGCGGGTCTCTTAGTGTTTTTTACCGCATTTACAACAAGGAGTGTTCTGATGAAATTTTCAACCTGATGCCGGCGTCATGGTTCTATCACCGTACTAGCCGCCATCGCCTCATCCGCACATAATCGAATGTTTTGTGGATTTTCCCGTTCTTTTCTGCCGCATACGTTGAATGATCTCCCTGCTGCGGTCCTCTCGTTGAGCTACAACATGGGCTCTTCAAAAAGAGAGTGTATAGATTGTTGAAGGGTCGGCAACATACTGGCAATAGCCCTGGTGCTGCAGGTATCCATAGGCGGTATAACCGCTCACTAAAAGGAGGCCCGTCGCCTCGTTTGCCACCTATGGCATAAAAAAATCTTAGTTTTGTGTGGAGATGCATTATGCACATGATTCAGAGTGATTACGCTCACAGAGACAGGTTAATGTGTGAGTCCTTTACATGTAAAGGCCCATGGATCTTGTTACCTTATCAATGTTGCATTAATAATTAATTATTAAGTAACTTTGATCTGATGCTGCGGCAGGTTTAGATGAGTCACTAGATTACATATAGGTGACCTGGATCTGATGATGCAGCAGAAAGAAGAGAAGGAAAGGGTTTTTTTTAAATAAATGTATTAATTTACACTTGTTAGGTAGAGCGGTTAGTGTCCCTTAGGCTATGAAATGAGACAGGAATTATGTGATGTGAACAAGTAAGAAACATCCACAAGTTTACAAAACTAACATGTATGATATTACTAGCTGTGCCCCGCGGTTTCACCCGCGTAGTCCTCCTCCCGTAAGAATATTTGGATTAAAAAGTATGTACGTATGTTATTCTAGGGTCTATCTACATACCAAATTTCAGCTCAATCGGTTCAGTAGTTTTCGCGTGAAAATGGAACAAACATACAAACAGCGCTAGATGGCGCTGGGGTTGAGTATATAGGTACGCTAGTTTATCATTACCTGTTACAAAGCTAACTTTTTAAATTTTACTGAGGTTTGAGATTTATAATATTACTAGGATTAGTGTCTTTAAAGGTTGTGTGGTAATATGTATAATCTTTATTAATAGAAATCAATGTCCTGACTGACTGACTCACTCACTCACTCATCAATCTCAACCCTTGGATCTAGAGAGCTGAAATTTTTTCATAGGTTCTAATTATGATGTAGACAAGGAATAAGAAAGGTATTCCAGAAATTCCCACGGGAACTATGTCGCGGGAATTACAATGATAGATAAAAATTTATGAATAATATTATGGGCTCTTACAAAACATGATTTTCCGTGTTTGAATTGATTATTTTAATTTAGTGTTGGAATTTCCTTTTAACTTAGTGCATAAGGAAAATAATATTATAATTATTATGTTATAATTTAGTAGGTATACATGACTATCTTAGATTATTGTTAGAACTCCGCGCTGACTACATACCGCCGGAGCCGCCGGCGCGGCGTGGTTGTTAATTGCAGTAGGATGAGCAAAGCGGTAGGCAGTGTCCATATGACTTCATCAAATATGACCACACAACAAATCTGATAAAAATCTCAAAACTGATGGCAGATCAAAGGAGAAGAAAAAAAAACAATTATTCATGCACACTAGCATTGTGTTATGCACACTACAATTTGAAAGTTGCTGCATCTTCGAAGATATGGTTTTCATTGTAGAGCATCTGGACAGAGCGCGCGCCGAGACTTACAAATAATGTAAAGCCACCTTAACTACTTATTATTTTTTAATAATTTTACCCTATAACTGGTCTTAGCCTCAGGCCTTAAAGATTAAGCAAAGACGGCCTTGGCGGCTCTTCTTCTTGTTGGTACCTCTTCTAAAACAACAAAATTCAAATTCGCAGGCAGTTTTCGCAACTCGACACCCATTTTGCGTGTGGTTGGGGGCTGATTCCTCACTCGAGTCACTCTAGCTCTCCGAAGAATTTCAGCAGCCCTTTCAGGTTGCCGACAATCTGGGTGAGCGACCCCGGGGTTCCGAGGTACTGTGCCCGGTATGCTGCTACTCTTGTACACTCGAGGACATGAGTAGCTGTCTCCTCCGCTTCCATGCACGCTCGGCAAGAGGTCTGTCTGTAACACCTAAAACGAACAGATGGTTATTAATGAGTCCCATAACCTGTTATGGCGCCTGTTACTGTTCTGGGTTGGGGCTCACTCAGGTGTAGCAGCGCTTTAAAGTCGACACTTTAAAACTAAAATAACAATAGAAACATTAATATTCCAGGCAAATCTTCAGATACAGCGCCAACAGTGGGTCCAACCCCAGTGATTATAAGGGACAATGGGACCACGTCAATCAAAGCCACCAAGGAATGGGACCTCAGTAACCCAGAAGCTACCAAGAGAGGTCTTATTGTGTTTGGCGGCTTTGCCCTCCTTGCGCTGGGCTATTATTTGTTTTTCGGGTGAGACAATTTTATTTTAATTGGAATAGCTGTGCAAAGATATCGTTCCCGTAGGAATAACGGGATGGAAAGTACCTTATTAATATGTTATTTCTCAATGTCTTTAAATATATATCTACTTTATGGCAAATTTCATTAAAATCGATCCATTGGTTTAGACGTCTTAGCGTTATAGACAGAGTTACTTTCGCATTTACAATATACTAGCGACTTGCCCGGGTATAACGAACTTGAAATCGCGTAGCAACAGCAGTAAAATGACGTAATGATTGCTGTCAAACGTAAGTTTTTATACAAACGTTTGACAGCAATCATGTAATTTTACTGCTGTTGCTTACGCGACTGCAAAATCGTAATACCCGGGGCCGCCATCGCTTCGCTCCGGGCACCATTATAGATTTAATTAGATATATAATCTATTGATGAAAACGGCATTAAAATCCGTAAAAGATCTAAGCCTGCAGACAGCGGAAAGCGACTTGTTAATTTGCTTTCCCTAAAAGATTTTCTAAATTTGTTTCCCACTGAAAAAGTATCATGGTTAGTTTGATTTGTTTATATTGTTATAGGTCTTCTGATAGTATTATAGGAATTCAGTATATTTATATAGTGAGAAACTAACATACATTTATAATTCAAAATGAGATAAACAGCCATTGGTTGTACGAAATGCAATGGCTGTTCTTCTCACTCAAGGCAGGCAATAAGTGTGGATTTGGATTTTTCCATAAGAAATTTTCACAGTGACAGCCTGGAGCACAGAATAGAAAGGAACCTGGATTCTGGAATTGAGCCCGGTTGAAGGCAGTAGCAAAGAATACTAACAATAAGAATGTTAAGCGATACTTGCCGCTATTTTAACGTGGCCTGTGACCACGCACTCAACGAGGCGAGGCAGTAACGCGTGCATAAGCACGGCGTTACGGTGTACACTGTCAAATATGGCGCATGTGTTCTATGTAGTAGTAGTAGGCTATTGCGCGTGGCCGATTGTATGGAGTGACGGGGGCCTGACATTAGGCTCGCCCCCTTATATTATGAGACCTAAAAAACATAACTGGCGAAGTGTGCGTGTACGTCTTCTATGGGATTAAATCCTGGATAAATCACACATCTCCTTACCCCTCCGGGAAAAGGCGTGAGGTTTTGTTATGTTATTTATTTTCCTCGACGTTTCTTAAGTTAATGTGGTACGTGAACACAAGCTTTTATTAATCATCCTGTGAGCTAAATCACTATCTCCTAACATGAAATCCTTTCCTATTTTCAGAACGAAAAAGAAATACAAAGACACAAACAACACTAATTCGAGTGACACCAACCAATTTCGCTATGGGGTTCTACAATCGGAAGACAGAAGGGACAACCTCGAGCTATCCCGAGTACCTCTCACCATGGAGTCTGATGATGAAGAGGACGAGGACTTGGAGATATTTGACCTGGAACAGAAGAAAAAATCACTATCATACGTAAACCTTCAAACTAACGACGAAGATGTTGTTCTTAGTCCAAGAACCAGGATCGATGGTGATCAACTTCTACTCGATATCGAGGATGGAAACTCAGACACCTTGATTAACTGGAGCAATAATGGTAGCAAATCAATATTATAAGGCGTTTGTTGTGAGTATGTTATGGCCTGCTTTCGTCAACTAAGTCTTGATTAATCAGAGCTAGGTGCAGAAAGAATTGTGTAAACGCAAATAGGACTTTAGATATTAAGCTATTTTGGCACACTAAAGGTTAAAAACGCGTCATAGAAATCTAAATGATGAGGTAATAGAAATGATTTTTACCCGGCTGCGAAGAAGGTGGGTTATGTTTTTCGATAGTATGTATGTGGTTTCTTTGGCACGGCGTATAGCCTAAACGACCTGACGACCTTTGACACGTGAGATCATTTGATTCGTCTCAATAGTGGGAGTGACCTATAGTACTTACCTCATTTTCGAAAATCGTCCTTGAAAACCAAAATAGAGTAAAATTAATAAAACAAAGTTTAACAAACTTTTAAAGGACAAAATTAGTGTTAAAATTTGTTAGAGTTGACACCTATGAAAAAATAAGCTTTCTGTGTGGCGCAGACGAGGACAGCATTTGGTACTTGGACTTCTCCCCGTCTGCAATATTTTATATAAAGTTTGTTTTTTTGCTTTTCACTTAATTTTTTTTTAATTACTTAATACCAACAATTACATTTGGACAGCAGTAATTACGCAATTCATCTTGTGGCTGAGATGATGATGATGAATTACAGACTGTACACCTTATAGCTTTGCTATGGCATAGTACGTAATAACTTTGTGGAACTCTATTCGAAATACATGACCAATTAACAGTTCTTTCTGTACTGATTGTTTTCTGACAATTCCAACATTAGATTTAAAATCTTATTTATTGTTACATGTAATATAACACTGGTTGACGAAAACAGTAGGTAGTTTAACAGAGGTAACTGTCCTTAGAAGAATGCATTTCGTTTTATAATTAATTATTGCTATTCAGAATCTTTATTTTTATACTAAAAACTTTCATTGAATGTGATTTTGAGACTATTTTTGTATGAGAGCTAGTCATACGATTTGGCTTAGATTTTATTTATCTCTTAAAGCAAGATTAATGATCTTACTCTAGCTCTAACTGCTCTAGCTCCACACTAGGTATAACTTTCTTACTCTAGCTCTAACTGCTCTAGCTCCACACTAGGTATAACTTTATACTCCATAGCGTAGCTAAGAGCCCAAGCACATAGCGTATTTTATCATCGCCGACGACGCGCGTGCTACGAACGCAGATTATCAATAATTAATACTGGACTTCGTTCGATTAGCGTTTGAACCTCGCTTACGCGCTGCATCTTCGGGCCATGATATAAAGCCGTGTGCAAAGGCTCTTATACTCAGCCGTTTTTAGTGACCATTGGGTTAAACAACAAAATATAACCAAACTTTATTTGTACTGTCGACCTGGAAACCATTAACTTGGCCACTTGGTAAGAAACTATACAGCTGTTCGGTTTCTTTCGATTCCTTGGCATTGATTTGTTTCACATGTTATTGCTATTTGACCTTCAAATTAGATTATCAAAAAATTCTGTGTTCTGTTCAAACGTGATATCATGATTTATCAATATTACATACACATTCTATTTAGACTTCAATAATTATGGAACTTTTGCGACTTTTGCGACCTAAAGCGATGAGTAATAGGTTTATTTTTCGCTCATAATCGTACAATATAACGCGCCGCAGAGTATAAGGGTGTTACCACACCAATATATCGATCGTCGATCGACGGTTTCAACCACGACGATCGATCGATGGTAAAATTAATAAGCCCATGTCAATCTATCAAAGCTACCACACCAATCGATCAACGTCGATCGATGGCATCGATCGATGGCATCGATCGATAGGTGTGGTAACACGCTAAAAGAGAGAGTGAGATAGAGTGTATACTCTATACATAATATTCGTTTATCGTTGGCTGCAAATTCCGCGAGAGTAAAACGGATAATAGACATAATTAGTTGATTGCTGGCGATGAACGGTGACGGTCAACGATGAATTATTATGTGATATACGTAATCTGCACATTTCTTGAATGAAAAAAATCTCCGTAGCCCATCAATAAATCAATAAGGATATCTTTCCACCAGAGCTGTATAGCTGAGGATGTCTTCGATATCCACAAATTATATTCTACTATTTTCATAGTTTCAATATTTAGTTGACTTATATTTTGATTGGTGGGTATCAAACACATCGTCTTCAATTACACTGTTAAGATTACTTTAATATACTGTTCTGCCTAAAGGTCATTGCTCATTAGAGCCACCCGGCACCCGACCCGCACCACCTCTCGTGCCAGTATTCTTTATACTGACTGTTAAAGATATGCGCTCACTACACCAACTTAGAGCTCTCGCTCGGAGTTCCGACTCAGTGACACTAGGGAGGACGAGTAGTGAACGCATATCCATAGAAGTCCACAATATAAGGCAAACTAACCTCATGATGCAAGGCGGTTCGGCTGTCGAATGCTGGGTGGTTCTAATGAGCTACGACCTTAATTCGAATATTTTAGTTAACTCAGTTAAGTATTTCTAATCTCAAGAATATTATATTATGTACTTTAATAGCTAGAATGTAGATATATAACAAATATTATGTATTATCTTGTAGTTCAAAAAAACCGCATTGGCTTTTTAAAAGCTGCCATCATAAAACTGCCTTACACAACGATTGTAAAAAACATTTTAATTTACTTATAACATATTTACTATAATATTGGAAGCGTTTTTAAAATGCCATTGTTATGTGATTATACTTTTTTTTATTTACCTTTGTAGTATTGATTTGGTTCCTATATTTAACAAGCGATTTTCAATTCGTTATTTAGAATTTGCCATTTTTTATTTTATTGATCTACAAAATACCTTGTCTTGGCTTTTCATTTTATAAACACTTTGTTTTAACTTAAAAAAGTCTTACTAGTAAAATATTTTAAATTAATTAGTTTTATTAAATGTAACAACATTTTCGTTTCTACAAAAACTACGCTCGAAATTAACTTTCCTTAGTTTAATTATATCATAGTACTGTGACTATGATATCATAATGTTAAATTAAAATAAGAAATATAAGCATTTTAGTTTTAAAGAACGAAACGTGTAACGGAAAGCGCTAGTAATACTTAGGGCCCGTTTCCATTTTTCCTTGACGCACTTTTCTGTGTGTTACCACAACAATAATCAAACATTACTGTTTGCTGACACACAAAAACATTACTTAACATAACAGTGTGTATGTGAATCATTCCATTGAAATGTTCAAGCCACGACACTTTAAACGCTATTGAAATTTGCTGTCACGAGAAAGTGAGAACGAACCCTTAACCAATCGGTCGATCGTTGTCGATTGGTCGTCATCGTTCGATAGCTTAAACGTGGTTAAACAATCGATCGACGTCGAATAATCGATTCTATCACCGATCGATTGATTGGTGTGTTAACACCCTAAGAGGGTACACAATAAATAATAATATCCCTTTAGAACGCTAGTAATAAAAATAATTTCAGTTTGTGAAAAAAAAAAAAAGATTTCACAGATACAAAATGGATCAGCTATGATTGGTGGAAAGTATGATAATAATAATTTTTCTCATTTTTTTCTGTGATTTTAAGACTATTATACCCTGTCTAATTTAGCTTGATCAATGATAGCTGAACAAAAATCTATTTTTTGGTCATATTTCCATAAATTTGGTACATAAATCATCATTATCGGGTAATTTAATATTCAATTGATAAATTAAGAAACGTCTTGTTCTAAGAATACGTTCTTTAATTTACGGCCATATATAAGGCCAAAATATTGATTTTTGTTCAGCTGTCACTCATTAGTGACTACGGAACATATATTATGATATAACATATTATATACAAAAAGCGTGTGCATATTTGTCCAGATGGTTAGATCAACCCCGAATAGTATTACTACAGTTTTTTGTAACATATTAGAGTTAATAAAGTACTTATTTAATTATCACATTGTTAAAGCTTTGGACTGTGATAATGACGAGAGAGCGAAGTATTGCGTAAAATAAGTGTGAATCGCTTTAGACCAAAAGTCAGTGGTGATAAAGAAACACTATAAATAATTTAATACAAATTCTTAAGGACTTGGGTATCGCTTTTCATGCAAATGAAAATGTTTTTTTTACCACTGCAAAAGTGATTTGGATAGGTGACACTGGATTGAAGATTATACCTATCTATGATTGAGCTATTCTATTGTAAAACTTGACATAAAAGTTTAATGTTTAGTTCAACTAGGATACTAATTGTAACAGTCAAGCGAGGTTGTTTAATGTTTAATAAAGATTATATTATCCTATTTTGTATTTTCATTTATAATTTATACTAACGCGCGCGCTGTTTTAGCTTGAGGGGTTAGGTTACACGTATTTTATTTAGGGAGAAGTATTTTATGTCAAAATAGCGCAACGCCCGGGATTTTTCGCGAGATCGAGTCAGAAATGAGGAGATCCGTAGACGAACGAAAGTTATCGACATAGCCCAGCGGATTAGCAAGTTGAAGTGACAATGAGCAGGGCACATAGCATGTAGTACTGATGGCCGATGGGGCCGTAAAGTTCTCGAATGGAGACCACGGACTGGTAAGCGCAGCGTAGGACGTCCTCCCACATAAGTACGGCAGGAACACGCTAGAGGCGGGCCGCTTACAACCGGACCGGATGGAAATTTAAGGGGGAGGTCTATGTTCAGTAGTGGACGTCCTATGGCTGAAATGATGATTGTGACTGGTTGTGTACTATTTTACAACGTCGCGTTTACGCAGGAAGGTTCACTGTTGGACACTTCTCATTACTAACCTATTCAGGTGATTTACCCACTAGCAAAGCGTCTCGCCGCGGTGCGCAGAGCGACAGCGCGTTGTCAGTGTGTTGAGACCCGATCGAAACCAGCTTCGCTTGGAAATCACCTCACGTACTCTTGCGCGTGTACAAAACTGCATGTGTGCAGTGTCTGCTCAGTAGTAAGTAGTTATATCGCGACTTTTGTATGGAAATTGAGTCGTGTGTCCGGGGTGTGGGGCTGTGTCAAAGAATAGTAACTATACTAGGTGTAGTGGGATAATCGTCTTAGATTTCATGCTACCATCAAAATTACAAGACATCTTCACTACTTACGTACTAGGCACTACCTTATACGTAGGTATCTTCGTTTTAGATTATTACCGATTTGCCCCCAGATTTACGGTAAATGAAGCTGCTTAGTCTCGATAAGTTAAGACAAAAAGGCATTCTGCATCTCAATCAGTAGGTAAGTAGTATTATATAGCCGGTAGGTACCTATTGGCAGGCAGGGGCACGCGTCCAATGTGCCGGTTCGTTTGTCTCAATATCTCGGGGCGCAAGACGTGAGCCGCTTACAAGAAACTAGAATATAATGTGATACCAACCATACATCAGGGTCTCGTGGTGAATTAAGTTTTTCACTCCTCTTGCCCAAAAAGTCCGTCATTGTAGCATATACCTGCCAGAGCGGGGCTTAAAATAACTTCACTCCTAATATCTTCTTAATTTTTGTCTGTTGCCACCGAGATCATATTTTTTTGGTGCCGCACGTAAAGGATATTAGGCAAAATGTTTTGATGAAATTTTTTTTTATGATAGTGAGTAACAAAAACGAGCTAATCAGGTGCCTGATGGTAAGCATCATGATTGCCCATATCAGATACAGTGCCACCCAGTTTTTTAAAATTCAAAATTCTGCGCGGCACTGCACTGCACTGTCACCCTGAGATATGAGTTGTTGAATCTCGTCATGCCCAGTAATTTCGCTGGTAACATTGCCCTTCAGACCGGAATACAGTAATATTTGCACATTACTGCTTGGCGGATGAATAACTGGCAAAGGTGTGGTACTTCCCCTGGCGGTTCCCTACATAAAAAGCCTACCACTACAAAAATTAGTTATTTTATATACCTAAAATAATAATATATAATATGGAACAACTTCCACATACGATCATCTGGTCCCAAACTAAGCTAGAAGCCTGTACCTACTATAGTAACCAGATGACTGATATACATACTTATATAAGCTTATAACACCCAGACACAGATCAAACAGTTCAAATGGAAGTTGTCCCATATTTAAAAAAAAAAAAATAAAAAAAAAAATAAAAAAAACACGTGTTCATGCACACAAATGTTTGACCCGGCCGGGGATCGAACCCGGGGCCTGCGACTCAGAAAGCAGAGTTACTACCATCTGAGCCAACGAGGCTGTCAAATACCTACCTACCTACCACAATACCTACTCACAAAGTGAAAAATATCGTATAACACACGGCGATAAAACCCATTGTAACTCAGGAGTAAATAGAAACCGAGTTGTCTCGTGTTCTGACGTAGGATTTTTATTACTATAGGTACGCTACGTTTCAAAATTTAAAACCTGAATCTTCAGTCCCTAGAACAAAGTTAATACCAATACTTGACGGAACGGTGGCCTTCCCTATTCCCTACGCTGCACACGTCCTGTCTGTGATGCTTGTGAAATAAACGAACCGACACATTCGATGCGTCGCGTCGCTACGTGTAGGCTTACGATTCCTTTGCACGGTGACGATATAACAAAGAACACTATGGGAACCGAGACCAAACTTGACCAAACTACCTTAGCCACTTTTTAGTAATTTGGCACATAAAATCCTAGGTTTAGGTACCTACTCACGTGATTTGAAAAAAAAAAAAACATTTAGTAATTATTTATTATTTTTTTAAAAGACATTGTTCCAATGATCAAAATTACATGAGAAAATCAAAATTAATATTAATTTATTTATTAAGACTGCCTCGGTGGCGTAGTGGGCGCATGCTCGACTGCCAATCGAGAGGTCCCGGGTTCGATCCCCAGGTCAGGCAAAGTGTTAAATATTGGATTTTTCCATTAGGAATTGTCTCAATAGCTGCCTGGAGTCTGGAACTGTGCCTGGTAGATGGCAATAGGCTCGCCCCCTATTACATGGGACCAATAACATACTGGGGAAATGTGGGTGTATCTACTATGGGACTGAGTCCTGGGTACACCTCTGCCTACCCCTTCGGGAAAAAGGCGTGAATGTATGTTATGTTATGTTATTAAGAACAGAAAAGATCAGAATCAACAAATTATTAAAAATTAGGTAGGTAAACCAAACTTAATATAACCAAAATTAAAACAAACTTAAAAATTTAAATTATGTCTTGTTTTTTTTGTAGCCGAGCAAACCTCGATCGTTCGGTTATTTTAATAAAGTAGGTATAGAGAGAGTTGTAGACTTGCAAAAAATGTAAATTTTGTCAGATAGTTGTATTAACTGATATGATACATTAAATACCTACTTACTCACAAAGTGTTAGGTAATTACTTGATCTTTTTGTAACAAATGGTTTAAAAACTAGATAAGTAGGTACATAAATCGTGCCATCCTCTTCAAAATAGTTCCGGTAAATTATGTAAACATGGCCACACTTAACCGTATTTACGAATTAACTAGGCATGTAGGTTACAGTAATTAACAAAACATTCATAAGGACTAAAGCCTTATTAAAATATTATTTCAGTCCATTCCAAAGGTCCATTGCCCTGCAGTCAGACTCGTTATATTATGTCGTAGTGTGGTACAAGATATAAAAATCTTGTCACTGACCGTGTCCACACCGAACGAGGCAAACGTGCGCTCCGCGAGCGCATGTGGGATATATTATGATAAGTGTATTTCTAAGTTCTGTGTTTTCATAATAATATATTCAATATTCTCTATAACAGCTGGAATCTGGATTTGCTCTCGGTTGATAGCTGTTATTATGGTCGGTTAAGTACTTTACGTCTAGCCCCCCTAATAAGGTATTTATTAGGAGGGTCGCCACAATACTCGCCACGCTTGGAAGGCATGTTGGCGAGCGCTGTTGCATGGTTTTACGCAGAGGACTCTGCTGCCCGTCTTCTGGATCTGGAATCCTTAGCCGGCTCTGACGGCAATCACAGATCTAGTAGAGATAAAGATAGATAAACGACATTTATTGCCAGCATAGAAAAAAATAATAAAAATTAAAACATATCACAAAAATTAAATAAAGTTAGATTACTACTAATGCTCAGCTTTGTGCTGCACAAGTGTGGTGCAGAGAGGGTGGGGAACCACACTCCTCGGCAATAGTATAGTTTAGTGATGATATCGGTAGGTAGGCATCAACATTAACTCACCGACTCACCAACGGTTTGCCGACGACATTGTAGTCATGGCTAAGTCGATGGAAGATCTCGGCACGATGATCGACTGAGACTGAGACCTCAACTGAGTTTCTCAACGGGTCGGTCTTAAAATTAACATGGACAAGACGAAGGTGACGTCTAATGCCAATGTTGTGCCGACTCCAGTATCGGTTGGGAACTCGGTTCTAAAATTTATTGTATTGACTCGTCTAACTAGGACAAGCAGTCCAACTCGGTAGATTCAACTTCGAGATGATGATGATGATGAGGTATAATTCAAAACCAACTATCTCATTAATGAACGCTATTCTCTTATCCCTTAGGCCACAGTTAAGGGGCGCGTAGGTCCCAAAGCCCGAGGGCTCGGCTGGCCGGAGCGGAAATGAAAAATAAATATGTTCGTCATCGCACGGCGCCTCACGGAAAATGAAATCGCGCCACTGAACGAGTTGCGAAACCTACGCAATGGTAATCTTGTTGATGGTTGTACGTATAGGATGAGAAAATTAAAGATTTTACGTACTGAAATGTAACAGATCACCGATCGCCGTGGGGTTGCCGGCTTTAGAATAGAACCCCACCCTCTACTGGCTTAGGGTTATCTGATGATGCAGAGCTCTAAAACCATCGAATCGCGCTCGCCAACTCGCCTGCCGAGCTTGGCGAGTATTGGCAAAACTCCCCCTTATGGGGAGGCCTGTGGGGGGAGGCCTATGTCCAGCATTGGACTTCCGGCGGCTGAGATGATAAGATCATGTATCTTATAAATAGGCAAGTAAGGCTTTATAGACCTATCTGTCCAGCGAAGACTTATAAAAATATTAGTCTTTTTGCTTTTTCCTAATAGGTATTCCACTGCCGCGATGCGTAACGTAGCGCCTCGCGGCTGAATGGTTGGGCCGCGGCGGGAGAGAAGTGTCGGTATTACGATGCGCCGCTCTCCCTATCCTCTGCGACCGAATCGGGGCGGAAAGCCAACGGCTTGCCGCGGTGTGGGTTGCGCCTCCGCGTGTCCCTATGAAGGCATAGGGCACAGTGGATGGCGCAGGCGGGGCTCACTTGAGCCCTGCGGTGGTGGTGGGCGGGAATGGGTCTTCAGTGTCCTCTCGCATGTAATCTATTGCGTTCGAGAGGACACGGAACACCCTTCCAAGCCCTTAGAGTGAGGAGGGCTCTCTGCTTTCCCCTGTGCAGATCTACCCCTGTACCGGGGCAACCAGAGAGCCTCCTGCGCTATTTGCGCGTGGTGGTGGGCGGGAATGGGCCTTCCGTGTCCTCTCGCACGTTCGGTAGGCGTTCGATAGGGCACGGAACGCCCTTCCAAGCTCTTAGAGATGTAGAGGATGATTCTCCGCTCATCTCCATGCAGAACTCCTTCTGTGCGGTGGCGACCGGAGAATCAGAATCCTGGGGCACCCGGGCAACGCATGCGGGGGTATCCGTTGCCCACCTAAAGAAAGGGCCTGCGAGGAGACGCGCGCGTGTTTCCGCGCGCCCCTTGGGAGGGTTGGGGTGAAGGATTACCTTCACCCCACCGTGGCGGGGTCCTCCATGGAGGACCAAACGCCGTCGGGGCCGCGGATGAGTGCTTCGGCGTACCCGCAGCTCCGACACATGGCGTCGCGAAGGAACACCCCGGGGTTTTTTAGTGGGTATACCCGCCGGCACAGCAACGTACCGACGTACGGTGTTGTGCCGGCGGGGAGTCCCACATAACCACCCTGCGCTCCCCCGGGTGCGGGTGGTATGTGTCACGCATTTTTCCCCGGGCACCAAAAAAAAAAAAAGGAAGAGGGTTACGTTCGGAATTAAAATATTGGTTTTTTTGCAGTTCCTAACCTAACACATTCCCGGGTCAGATTCGGAATATGGTCCACACAATTTTATTGGATCAGGTTAAGAGGAGGGTCACGTTTGGAACAAAAACATCCGACAAACAACATTTTTTTATATTTGTTTTTTGACTCAGGAAAAATGCATTGACGCATAGGAACACCTCCCCCGCGGGGGCGAAGAGGAGCCTTCGCCCCCACATCTTAAGTGGCGCGCAGGACACCGCACGCGCCACCTCGCGGGTCTAATCGATTTGGCAGTGATTGCCCCGCCTAGACCCGTGGCCGTGTTATGGGGGATGGAGGAGAGCTTTTTAATTTTCCTAACCTAACCCGCTACCGGGTCTGGTTATCGGGGTTATCCGGTTATCCGGTTCGGAATAATTCCTATTATTTAAGAGTATAGAGCTTCTTCTCTCTACAGGTAGTATTGCTTTACCTAGAAACCAATATCAGGAGGTATAAAGCAAACAATGCTACTATTAATCAAATAGAACATTACTCGTATAATAGGCGTCTAATTAATTCTATATCAGTTACACGCCGCAGCTCTAATCAATTGAATAATCATAGTAATTAATTTAGCTCGACATCAACAACGCATAACGCACCTGATAGGTCATAGAGTCATAGTTACACCTTTTGATATTAATTTTCCTAAAAAATACTTGTCAAGCGCAGTGTAGTCCTACAAGAAGGAAGACGCGAAGGAAGACCGCGGGAACACGCTGGATGCAAGCCGGGCTAGATGGTAATCTATGGAGGAGGTAATGTCCTGCTGACCCGATGGACCTAGGTCCAGCAGTGGAATTCCAACGGCTGATGATGATGAAGATGATGATGATGATGGTGATGATGAAGTCAAATTTTGTTTCTAAGCCGTACCATATTGATACCTATCAATATGGTACGGCTTAGAAACAATATTTTCTAGGTGACGCACAATAAAAACTAAATGCGAAACTCTGTTAGCCGCATGGTAGGTGGTAGCTTAATTTAATATGATAAACATACACACGCCTTTTTCCCAAAGGCGAAGGCAGAGCTGATCATCAGGATTCAATCCCTTAATATCATACCGTTGTACCTCAGGACTCAGTCCCTTAATATCATACTGTTGTACCGTTGTACCTCTGGATTCAGTCCCTTAATATCATACCGTTGTACCTCAGGACTCAGTCCCTTAATATCATACTGTTGTACCGTTGTACCTCAGGATTCAATCCCTTAATATCATACCGTTGTACCTCAGGACTCAGTCCCTTAATATCATACTGTTGTACCGTTGTACCTCAGGATTCAGTCCCTTAATATCATACCGTTGTACCTCAGGACTCAGTCCCTTAATATCATACCATTGTACCTTAATATGATATAAGCTTAATATGATATTAAGGGACTGAGTCCTGATGTACAATGGTACAATGGTATGATGGTACAATGGTAAGGACTCATCCTGAGGTACACTCTCTACTACTCTGCCTACCAGAATACCTACCAAATTATATTGTATGTTTAAAGCAATTGATGTATACCTCGATTTATTTGCTCTCGAGCCGTTTAAACTAGTTTACATGATGTTAAGGGACTGAGTCCTGAGGTACAACTTTGCCTACCAGATTATATGTAGGTATACCTTTAACTATTTTCTCTCGAGCTGTTTAAACTAGAACTCAAAATAACTTTATATTTGTAAGTCTCAAAAGGACATTTTTAATCGCCAATAGAGCTAAATAAGTGATGAATCTACTGTGCGTTCGGAAATATACCTGTAAAAGAAGAACACAAGAATCTTTTCAGTCATTTACGTTATGAAACGCCTAACTGAAAGTTTCGAATGAATTTAGAAATCCTACGCTTTTTGCATAACCAGGTATTCTACATTTTCTACTTAAGTAGGTAGGGAAGGAGTTGATCCGATAGAAGCCCGGGTGGCAGTGTTTGCGAAAGGTGTGCGCTCGAATCTCTTAGTTTGTGTTTCCTATAAGTTTGATTGAAACTCTCTTTATTCTGGCAAATTGGCAAAACTTTTCCAATTGCTTTTCTTTCGTGGTCATGAAATGTAAACCTGTATATTGGAAAACATGTTGTTTTTCATTGTTCGCATGAAAATTACTACGATATTTGGTGAACTCAATTAAATGTTTTGTTTTCGTTCGTACCTAAAGTAAACTTGGAGTTGGTAGCAAATGAACAAGCTTACTCGTAGATACTACGATACATAATTTTATAATGTTTTCAACCCGCGACCGTAAAAAGAAAGGGTATAATAAGTTTGACATGTTTGTGTAGCAGCACCTCGGACACTTGACTGAATCCCATACAAAAGCCGCGCTATAACTACCTACTACACAGACACTGCACACATGGAGTTTTGTACACGCGCAAGAGTGTGCGCGAGGTGATTTTCAATAGAAGCGGGGCGTGGAGAGCTCAACCTCGCTGGCGGGGTGAGGAAGGCCCGATTGGTGGGCGGATGCAGTGTTCATTCTATACGTGTAGTATTATTATCTGTGCTGTGGTACCAGTATGTCTGTGTAACTGTGTGTTTGTCTATGACATTGTACCTACACACACCTGCCGCAAGGAGCAATTTAAGGTCCGCTGAACCTCGCACACCACACCGATTCGGACCATTCTCTCTAGAGTAGGTAAACTGCGGTGCAGTCAAGGAATCTGATATAGAACAAAAAGATTTGTTGATTCATGGGAGATGTACCCCATAAACCTATCAAACTATAGTTTGAAATGACTTTCATTATTTCGGTGCGACAGTCATCATTTCGGTGGCAATATTTAAAAAAATATTTTAATAAATTAACTATTCATGCTACAAAGTGCCCTATAAAGCAATTTAAATAAGTTTTGTTGACCGTGGATTTATAATAGTTTTAACAGTTTTTATCAATATATCAAAATTAAAATTCGCCACCGAAATAAAAAAAGAACAGTTTAAAACAAAATTCACCCACATGCCGTAACAAGTTACTGTCCATTCGTTCCTTTCTACCTATAGATAATATTTGTATTCCATTAATAAGGCTTGTTATTCGATAGCCATTAACTAATGCCCGGGCTACACGAGACTAGTTTTTCAAGCTAGGATAGCAAGCTAGTGTTAGTAAGCTAACAAGCTAGTACTTCTGGCTTCGTGTAGACAAAACTATCTTCATTTGTAAGCTAGTAAGCTAGTTTACAAGCCAGGACAGTTTTTAATACGATGGAGTTCTATTTTCAGGCTAGTAGCGTCCCCACACCACTGATTTTACTATCCTGGCTTGTTTACTAGCTTCATGTGACCGGCGAAGCTAGTTTGCAGTTCGCTAGTAAACAGGAACCACGCGTTTGGTTTGTTCGAAAATTTTCCGAATTTCAGATTTAAATATGGTTAATACAACATTGTCACACAATACATCTAATCACGACGACTCTTTAAACACGACAGTCAATAGTTGTATAACAGTTGATGATAACACGACTTTAACAAGAACCGAATATGAAGTACAACCAGCTTCATTGCGAAATTCTTCCAAAAGTAAACCAGATGATCCACGTTTATCTCTTCGTAAAATCCACGGTCTTGTCCACACCCGTTTTTGTAGTTCCTCTCCTAGTTCTTCTAGCGCGAAATGGCACAGTTTTCGAAGCAACTGTTTTAGTCGAATAGTGTTTTTTTTCGTATGCAGTTCTTTTTGGACGAGTGGTCACCTCAGCACTCAGCACTCATGTAAACAGAACTAGCATGCTCCAAGCTAGGTCAGCAAGCCAGGACAGTTTGGTAAAAAACTATCTTGCTATCCTAGCTTAAAAAACTAGCCTCGTGTAGCCCGGGCATTACGGTAATCTAGAGCCTGTGTTCGTAATGGCAGAATAATTTCACATTTGCACGTTATGCGCTAACGATGGGAAAAAGATTTCGTACGGAATTTTCTTCTCATTATTATCTACTGACTTATATTGCATTGGTTGGATTCGTATATAAAGACGAAATGTATTAATTTTTTATAAAATGTTTGCTTACTAAATTAATTGTTGTTATGTTCTTAGATAAACATAAATTATGTACCCAAAGTTAATTTTCGAAAGTGCTTCATTTTAAGTTATATAAGCGGTTTGTTGTTTCAGAATTCCTCAGTAACTGTAATATTTTATACCTTTTCATATAGGCTTAACCCATCGCACGACAGAACGCGGATCCACTCAAGACACATTACAAATTCTATTTCTACCTATCTACAGGCACACAAACACTCGCGTCCTAAAGAATCAGGCAAAACTAATGATACACATTATGTACAAAGTTTTTCTTGATTTGTATATTCGGATTCTTCCTATAGTTACGTATTTTTCTATATATCTCATGTCTTGTTTACTTTCAACCTACAAAACCCATACGTACTTACGTATCTACCGACCATCTACAATGTCCTAAGCTTTAAAGCCCTGCAATAACCTGAAATGCGATCGCTGCGGTCAGCAATTTCTTTATGAGCGTACTGTCCAGTTTTTCCTAACATCGATAGCGTTTGTGATGATGCAAAACTGCGTAACTAACAACAGGTTAGCTTTACTTCAGAGCCAAGAATTTTTTCTATTTCATTTTACTCTAACGAGTTTAGTCAATGGTAAATAATAATGGTTTGATGAATATGGTTTTATGCTTTTTATTGCATAGCTGAGAAAATTTAAAATGTCCTGCGTTTGTACCCATGCAGTTTTTGTAGTGGTAGGCCTCTTTTGCAGGGGGCCGCACCTTTTTCAGTTATTCATCCGCCAAGCAGTAATGTGCAAACTTTACTGTGTTCCGATCTGAAGGGTAATGTTACCAGCGAAATTACTGAGCATGGCGAGTTTCAACAACTAATATCTCAGGGTGATAGGCGCAGTGAAGTACCGCGCAGAATTTTAAATTTTGAAACACTAGATGGCACTGTGTCTGATATGGGCAATCGTGATGCTTACCATCAGGCACCTAATTTTGTTCGTCTCGTCACTCACTATCATAAAAAAAAAATCTATACAGAGCTAATTGGTGAGTTCTAAAAGACGCATATTATATCTGTCGATGGCTATAATTTTTAAACCCACAGAGATTTCATTTTAATTTATTTTAAAATAATTTTGACTGCCAATAAAAATAATTTTGGGCGTGAGCTCCATTGCAAATTATGAAGAATGAAACATTATTATAATTAACTTGTAATTAGTTAATAACTGATTATAATATTATTGATATTGATTGGTAGATTCTATACTAGTTTGGTATAACTGATTTTATTGATTGAAGTTTAAAAATGTCTTTTTAAGACTTATTTAAATAAATTGCTTTGAGTTTGAGTTGAGTTTGAATTGTTTAAATTATTATGTCGCTCGAAAATTATTATCAATATTACTGTTGTTTAAATTAAATTGTATATAGTTTTAAGTAATTAAGCTGATAATATGTATAATAGCTAACGCGTTCATATATTATAACAATAAATAAATAAATAAATGAGGTCCCTGAATTGATCCCCGCAGGGCGGGCCGTTGTTAAATTTTTTTATTTGGAATTATCTCTGTGACAGCCTGGAGTCTGGAACTGTGCTCGGTAGATGGCAATAGGTTCACCCCCTATTACATGGGGGTTATGTTATAATTTTTTAAACTCACAAAGATTAAAAAAACTCCCACCATTTAAATATTAATTTATACATTATTAATTTTGTCAGTTACGCAGTTCTGCAATACCACCGACGATATGTTGGATGTTCAATTGTAAGGAAGTAAGCGCTTCCGATATCTTGCCTCAGCTTTTATGACAGCGAAATAAAAATCACCCGTACCTACGACTCGGTGGAATTTATTGTTGCACTGGAAATAAATGAAAATTGCAAAGCAATAGCGATACGCGGTTGTGCCAACAGCAGGGAGGTAATAAATAACATACTAGGTATCTATTACTGGTATTATATAGGTAAGTTTACAATACTGCTTCAAATAACACTGTTTTTCAATGCGCTAAAACCGTTGGTACGTCAACGAGACGGCGAGCCAAAGGTCTTCTTCTGTTGGTGCCTCTGCAATCACTGAAGGTTGGCAATCAGCTTTCCGTACTCCTCTCTATCCAAAGCCAAATGTATAAGCCGTTAATGGAGTACCTACAAGACCGCGGTTTTAAAGGTGCTCCATTAATGGTTTATACCTTTGGCTCGTCGGTTCGTTGACGTACCAACGGTTTTACTCGCCAATGGATCACCCCCTTTACAATTATGATTTATTATCAAAAATAGAAAAAAGTTACGTGTTCGTAAATTTACAAGATGTTGTACTCGTAACAAAGTTAAAATAAGTTGTAGGTAAATTATTTGTATTCATATTTGTTCGAATTTTCTCTGTGGGTTATAACCCTATAAATATCACTGAACGCAAAAGAAAATTTCGTTTTAAAAGTACCTCCGAGCTAAAATTTCGATACTTATACTGTTAATAATTTGGCAAGCACAAGCAATTTACATAACATAACATCATACTTTTCTCTCCGAAGGGTTAAGCAGAGATACATTCACCAAGTAGGCAGATAGTAGGTAGTAGGTACCACCCACATTTCGTCAATAATATTTTAAGTCCCATATAGGAGGCGAGCCTATTGTCATTAACTGGGCAAAATTCTAAACTCCTGGCTCCCATTGAGAAAATTCCTAATGAAAAAATCGAATATCACATTTTTCCTGACCTAGGGATCGATCCCGCGACTTCATAAACGGCAGTAGCGCCTGCGTCGACTCGCTATGGAGGATATCAACAAAATAATAAATTGTATGTATGCGTAGTGTAGGGTTCCATACCTAAACCTGAAGGTATCTAACCTGAACAAAACCCTGCCGCCTTATGCCTACAGCGCCACCTAGTTAGGTGGCGCTGTATGTTCTTAGAAGGTTTAGTTTGCAACTCTGCAAACTACAGCAAACATGTTATTTATCACAATTTTTTTTTGTAAAATTTTACGCTTTTGGATTTTTTTTCTATATCTATAGATAAAAATCGTTTTATAAAAACCTATAAGTATAAAATTAAAATCCAAAAAGTGATCACATACTGAGATATGAACCTTTCCATGCAGTTCCGTAAACCAATGCCTCGCACACATTTCATACACACAAAGTATGGAAGTATGCAATGAAGTGGCTATAAATTTTGATTGCGTTAACTTAAAAGTATGATTTTTACAACCACAAGGGACCACATACCTAAGTATTTTATATCAATTTCAATTTGATACCCCCACGCTTTAAAAAAGTGTCTTGACAGACGGATAGACACACAGATAGACAGACGGACAAGAAATTGATCCTAGTGTTCCTTTTTTCCTCTTGAGGTACGGAACTTAAAAAAATAACCGATTTAACAACAAAATAAAGAAAACCTCACTGCTATTATAGTGCAAACTTTAACAAAGTTCGTCGCGTTACCCCGAGCTAAACGGAATAAAGACAGTCCTGCCAATGAACGCCGAGCATATTGTCCGACAGAACTTCGTCTCATAACCGGACAAAAATAGTTCGACAAAGTGGGAAAACTTGGATAACGGCCCTCGTTATTGCCTTAGTTGGCCAATATTTTCGTCGACAGCACCCTGTTATAAGAAACTGTTATTTATGACAGATTGGCTATTGTCCCACGATTAGTTATATATTGTTGTCTTTAGAGGAAAATGGGCTTTTTTGCTTGATATTTTTTGCTGTAAGTTTAGCGGATTACAACTTGAAATACTAACAACAAATACAAGGCTTGAAACTATGAACTCAACTTATTTTCAATTTTGACTTGAATTAACAAGATAAACGTCCTGCCAGGTCTCCGCGCGGGCTCTGACTATATGATCTAGTCAACATAAGAAATGGCATTCATTCATATAGATTTTTGTTTAACAGATTTCTTGCTACGTAATGATAGTAATTTTTCTAAACTGAGTTTTGAAACAAAAAGCCAAAGCAAAATGAAGGTTTGAAGGAATGAAGAATTTGGTGTGGGTTACGTGTGTATTTAATAAAGAAAGTAAGAATAGAAGTGTGAATAGAAGCGAGACTTGAACCCGCAATTTTCCGCACCAATCTGCGTGGCGGCACTCTACGGCGAAATTTTACTGTCACACCTACCGCCGATGACTAACACCTCTACGATAGCTCAATACGGAGAGTGCCGCAGACACGTTGGGGTTGGTACTATTTACACCTGTCCTTTTTAACGCAGTTCATTCAAGTCTATAAAGTCATCCTCGTCTACTATCCTACTGTTAGGTACCAGCCAAAACAGCTCAGCATAGAGTTTTTAGAATTTTTAAAATTGCATGCGTCTATTACGGTCCGCGCTCTTAAAGTTTCTAAGATAAAAATATGCAAAAAAATGTTACATACGAATTAATTCAAGTGATTCTTTACCATATAAATAAATTTGACACATCCCATATTGTATAAAAAACGTTATTCCATTTTATATTCGCGTAAATATATTCAATTTTCGTTCTCTTACTCTCGATTCGATACAATCGACACCGGGCCTTATCGAATCCTTATCGGATCTATTACGCACTGCGGGTGCCGTGCTATTTATTTTTTTGTATGAAAGCCTTCGAGGGCCGGTAATAGAGAAAGTTTTTCCTTTCCGTAATTGTGAGGGCCGATGCTAGGTAATAAATAACCACATCCCCCTCTGATTGAACTTGCTAATGAATGAAGGATAAGAAATTCGGAAATCGAAACGTTCAGGTTTCATTACAAGGGGGGAACGGATTTTCTCTGAAAAATGACCTAAGTTTCCGCGTTACGATTCAGTAGAGGATGACATGTCTGTTTGTTTTACGTCTATAAGTAGTAAGGCGTTTTCGTTTTATAGAATATCACGGCTCTCTTTTCCACTTAACTTATTTCGCTTGGCTAGGCGCTACCGTCTTTAGGATGGCACGTTAATCTATAATCCCGGCTGTTTCCTATAAGATATGTAGGGGGCAGTCGTTAGGTCATGTCGGAGGCTTTTTAGGAATCATAGCGACCTGAAGCTCAGACAATATGGGTTGTCCACATAACGTATAATTGGGGAATCATTTTCTGTTAGAGAATAAATTCAAATTATTATTATTTGTCTAATTATACTATTCTTGTCTTCGTAACTGTCACTGTGATAGTGGTCTCAGTCAAAAATAGTGCGTTGCATCTAGAAGAAAGCGATTCAACGTCATTGGTTGTATCTCGCTGATTGATAGAATTAATTTTGTGTAGCTAGTTTCAGGTCTCTTGTGTTATATTATCGATGTGATTCTGCGAAGTTAAAGGGCTTAGTTATACGAAATTAGACGAGTGTTTCAACTTTACGTTTACTTTTTCAATATCGTTGCCTTCTTACCTTTCGTAAAAAACCTAATAAAATCAAACGACTTCAAAACTTTTGCGGTAATTTTTTTAGTGTTCGCTGTAAAACTTTTAAGGAGTTTAGGAGTTTTTTTAGAGGTATATTAATAATGCTTTGTGGTAAGGCTGTGATATAAAATTTAACATAAGGTCATCACACTTCACATCACAGTAATCCTACTTTATACTTATTATTATAAATGCGATAGTTCGTTAGGATGGATGGATGTATGGATGGATGGATGTTTTTTTTATTACTATTTCACGCAAAAACTACTGAATGGGTGGGTGGGGTTGAAATTTGGTATGTTTATACGTTACATAGACCCTGTAATACTTTTCCCAAGGGAACGACGTCTACACAGTTGAAACCGCGGGGCACAGGTAGTAATACCACAAATGGGAAAGTGTGTGAGCATGGATGGATGAACGATTGGGCTGAAATTGGGTATGTAGGTAATTTAGACCCTGGAATAACTTAAAGGGTACTTTTTATTCCGATATTCCCACGGGAACGATCACTACGCGGGTGAAACCGCGGATCACTGCTAGTAACTCTTTATACAGTCTCTCAATAGAAATTCACATAACGCAGGCAATGCAACAAAAAGGAAAAAATAAACAAAATCTATACCATCGTCGGGTAAATCTATCAATAATTCCGTTCAAGATATGCATTAAAACCAGATGCGCCTCAGTCAAAGAGCGGCGTGTTTTCTTAACAAAGTGAGTTCGTGATCTGGGAGCGAATGAGCCGATCTTTTACAACCCTTGTTTTTATTTAAAACAACTCACTTTCAGATAGTGACCGGGCGGGATTCCTTATCCGTTCCGTGACTTATGGAATCTGCTTATGGGACTTTAGTGTTATGAGCATAGGGACCTCAAGGGGTGTGGAAAAACAATTGACAGAGAAACCGACAGAGGAAAAACAATTTGGATTTATTCACTTCAAATCTTTTGATTTGTTAAAGGTAACTTACATCACTCTTCTGTGGCTATACCTGCTGAGGTCATAACCTATTCCTGAGACGTATTCCTGAGTATCTACACACTATAGGCAAAAGACCTTGAAAACATGATTTGACATTGAAAAGGGGTCGCCTGGGGAGTACCACACCTTTGCCTATTATCTCAGGGTGACAGGCGCAGTGCAGTGCCGCGTAGAATTTGGCATGTTAAAACACTGGGTGGCACTGTGTCTGATATGGGCGATCATGATGCTTACCATCAGACACCTGATTTGCTCGTCTTGTTACTCACTATCATAAAAAAAAAACAAAGGTACTCTGCAAACGCTTCATGCTTTTCGCCTTCGTTTGAATTCTATTGATATAAAAATTTTAATTGGTTTTTGCCCTAAAAACTAAAAAGGTACTTTTAGGATATTATCTACAAGAATGAAGCCTGAGAACATTTAGTCATAACTATATGAATTTTAAGAAATGTTTATTTGAGAAATTCCATGTGGTTGGTTTAGTACCTAACGTATCGACTAAGGAGAGCGCATGCGCGTGCGCACAATTGGCGCGCCAGTGCAGACGTGATGGACGAGTGCGCGGCGAGAGCGGAATACCCGCCCACACACGCCGCACGCACACACTGAGCGTCGCCGCTTGGTGTGTCTATACTGCTGCTCACGGAGCTGCGACATCACGCTCTTCACAGACTGCAACATTGTGAAGTGGTCGTGCGCGTTGTGCATATGATCTGCGAGGTTGTGGAGCAGCGAGTACTTCTTACTGCAGCGCCTGCATTGATACTTGCGGAGGTGTCCACACGCTGCCGCCGGCACCACGCCGCCACCCAAGCGATCTCTTATCTCTCGACTGTGCACGTTCACGTACTCCTTTTTGTTATTGATGATTTCAGTTTTTTTGCAGCGGGGACAGAGGAACTCCTTGAACCCGCCAACTGGGACCGGCATCAGGAAACGCTGTTTGCAGCTCGAGCAGGAGATCTTAACTTTCCGGGAGATATGTGGGGGATCCCTAGAAATGATAAAATTAACCCAAGGGGTGCGTGGTGCGAACGAACGTCGCCTCAAGTGTTTTAGTTTGCCTTGACTTGGATTGACTGTGTGCTGTGGCTGCGTCTGTATGCCGACACTCTCAGTGTTCTTCTGAATCACGCACCCGGTTGCTCTCGTGGCTGTCTCGAACGCAGTGGCGTGGAAGGTGGCTCGTAGAAGTGCTCCAAACCGAGCTGTGACTGATGCCAGCCGCTCACATTGCTCGCACAGGACCACATTCTTCGGTATCTGAACCCCGAAGTTGTGCAGATGCGGTGCACTCTCGGATAGACGACAGACCGCCGGAGCTGCGCACAGGCGACATTGTGTCAACGCTCGCGCCGGCTCCGAGGGCTTGATGATGCTCCTTGGTTGTGTGGCCTTTTTGGTCCCCACTGGCTTGCTGACCCGATTGACCCCAGCCATCCCTGCCACCCCTGCGGCGTCGCCCCCTGCATGCCGCGGGGACACCGCACCGCACTCTCCGTATATTTTTGTTATTCTTTTCGATAGGACACAGACACTCATATTATCCATGTTATTGTTAAAAGTTTTGGATTTTATAACCGTTGTTTTATCTATTGTTTTAACAAGCTAGAAGAATTTTGAAAAATTCATTGAACAATTAATTTAGAGAAAAACCCACACTAAACGAATGTCAGCCATTGATTTGTCAATCAAATCTTCAATGTTTCAAATCCTTTACAGATCAAAGTAAAACCAAACCTAGAGCCCCAAAGAGACCTTATACTTTACTATATAACGTCCTTGGTAAAACCTCAGAGTAAACTACTTAATCCATAGATTTAAAATAAGGCAGACGGTACACATAATAACTTACAGCAAAAAAATAACGGAAACCGTCTAGAATAAAACCGCTGGATAGATAAAATTGCATTGGATTACCTCCAGGACCTATTCAAGCCTGGCTGTGACAGGCTTTGAGCATGTGGACTTCACTAAGAACCTCATGCTGGATGAAAAATTAAATCCCAGACTTTGCTTTGTCCCATCTCTATTTGATATTAATGAGAACATCAAAGATAATGAATACATGCGAGGACCTTAGCATATCACAAAGGAACTGGAATTTTGCTGTTGATTTCATTATCTTACGATACTACAAAAGTAATAAAAGTAAGAAAAGTACAAAAGTAAAGTTACTAAAGCTCCCTAGGCCCAACATTTAGGCGTTTTGCTTATGTTTAAGCTTTTGTAGTCATGAAAATATTTATTTCTGCAGCTAAAGGTGAACGCACATCTAACCACCCGAACACGCAAAACGAAACGAATTTAATCCTTTATATGAAATTCTATGAAACCTCGCAAACCGGTCCGCGTCAAATCGTCCGAATCGGAAGAATTCGGATAGAATTGTTTAGAAAGGATTGTTTCGTTCGGCGCTATCAGCTTTAAGAAACTTTTCAAAACCCACAGTGTTACCCACAACCCACAGTATAACCAAAGAATAATAACTATGTATTACTGTGTTCCGGTCTGAAGGGCAATGTCAACAACTCATATCTCAGGGTGACAGGCGCAGTGCAGAGCCGCGCAGAATTTTGAACTTTAAAACACTGGGTAGCACTGTGTCTGATATGGGCAATCATGATGCTTACCATCAGGCACCTGATTATCTCGTCTTATCACTCACTATCATAAAAAAAGTATATTATATTATTCTGTCAAAATAAAGTGTACACATTCCAAACAAGTTTGCCATAAAATAAAATAATTTTGTCTCCTCACCACAATCTATTCAAAACTGTGCAGTAGTCATTTAGTGCCCGTAAACTAAAGCGAAAGGATTTTTATTAAATCTCGATGTAGGTGTAAGGTGCGGATTGTCGGCGCACCTGCGACACCTGCGAGCTGAATTACGGTCTACGTGCGGACGTGGCCTTTAAATCTGCTACGTAAGATGCTATTATACCTCCTTGCTACTGTAATATGTATAGCTATATATACATTTTGCCTATATTTATTACAAGTTGTGCCCCGCGGTTTCACCAGCGTAGTCTTCGTTCCCGTGAGAATATTGAGATAAAAAGTACTTTTTATATTATTTCAGGGTCTAAACTATCTATATACCGAATTTAAGCCCTATCGGTTCAGTAGTTTTGGCGTGAAAGAGTAACAAACATCTATCTATCCATCCTTACAAACTTTTGCATTTACAATATTATTTGGACTTTATTACATAGAAAGCAATTTGTATTCAGCTTAGTTATGATAAGATACAATAAAGCCTTTTTCCCGAAGGGGTAGACAGAGGCCTGGGCCTACACCCAGGACTCAGTCCCATAGGATTCAGGATACATCCCATACATTCAAGATACATTATACAGATGCAGATTAAGAAATTTTTATGTCGTATGGCATGTTTATTTAAGTAATTTTACATTTGTGTCTTTTTTTAAAAATGTATTCCTTTTTATGTTTTTTCTGCTTTTATGTCTTTTATGTCTTTTATGCTTTATATTTTTTCCTGGAAAATGAATCTTATTCTCTCATTCCATGAGTCTCGACAAAGCATTATTGAAATAGATTATAGATAGTACTTTTAAAGACCAGAAAGAAATAAAATCTCAACTTTTCATAATAATAAAATTATTATTAATTAGCAGCATCAATATATTATATTTTATTACACGTTGCGCGTAGCATCAACTCAGTTGCTACGGCGAAGCTGCGTAGCAACTGCTACGAGCTAGTTGCTACAGATACTAAGGTAATTTTCGTTTCGAACTGGGTCAACGATTGCGTAAGAAAATAGGTACTTAGTTATTATAGGGCATAAAGTAAAATTAGGTTACGCATTAGCCTCGCAGTACCGGTCTCGAGGAACATCAGGACCCGAGGCCACCTGCAGAAAACATTATTATCTCATTAGAGAAGCCCTTTCCGTTTCCTCAATTTGGCACAAACAAACGGAATTTTAATATTATCCAGCGAAAGCCTCTTTGTAATGCGAAACAATTTTTGTTATTAATTCATAAGGAAACGTCAGACGTAGCGGAATCAAAATATTTTAAGATAATTCATTAAGGTACGATATGATACTGTTTTACACATAGGCCTCCCCCATAGATTTCCATCCAGTCCGGGTGTAAGTGGCCTGCATCCTGCCGTCCTTATCAGATTGTCTGTCCACCTTGTGGATGGACGTCCTACGCTGCGCTTGCCAGTCCGTGGTCTTCATTTAAGTACTTTACAGCCCCATCGGCCATCAGTTCTACGTGCTATGTGCCCTGCCCATTGCCACATCAACTTGCTAATCCGCTGGGCTATGTCGGTAACTTTCATACGTCTACGGTTCTCCTCATTTCTGATTCGATCTCGCAGAGAAATCCCGAGCATAGCCCTATTTGTGGCGTTATTTTGAGCTTACTGATAAGGCCCACAGAGCCATAAGTCATCACACACCCTATATGTACCAAAACCCTATGTATCTTATGTACCAATTATATTATATCAATAAAACATAGTTTACGTAGTTTATTATGTGAGTATATATAAAACAATATTATATTATTTACACTTGATATATTTAATTTATAAAGTAGTAAAACCGTCTTTTTGCTGCAAATGAATCCTCTCCATCCGTCGGTTGTCTGGAAGAAATCGCTTATTAGCGATAAGAGCGCCGCTTGTACATTTAAGTATAGTTTCTCTGTATTCTTTGTGTTGATTCTATAAGTGTGGTGTACAATAAAGTATCATCTATCTATCTATCTATCAAAATTACTTTGACTGCCTCGTTGTAGCAACGGTTGCAGTCTTGAATTCATTAAAAGGTTGGTCAAAAAATGTTATGGATTTTTCTATTAGGAATTTCTCAAAAGTAGCCTAATAGAGTCGGGATTCGGGCCTGATTGATGGCAATAGGATAAAATTTAGGTGTACCATACTCAGCTACTTTTTAAGTCCCATTTTACTACGAGCATGATTGTGTACACCACTGGTCTAACCTTCGGGGGAAACAAGGCCTAATATGAAAATAGTGTTACTGTAACTATTTTAATATATTCTTAATTTTTCACTGCCTCGGTGGCGTAGAGGGCGCATGCTCGACTGCCAATCAAGAGGTCCAGGGGTCGATCCCCAGGTCAGGCAGTGTTAAATATTGGATTGTTCCATTAGGAATTATCTGTCTGCCTGGAGTCTGGAATTGTGCCCGGTAGATGGCAATAGGGTCGCCCCCTATTACATGGGACCAATAACATACTGGCGAAATGTGGGTGTATCTACTGTGGGACTGAGTCCTGGGTACACCTCTGCCTACCCCTTCGGGAAAAAGGCGTGAATGTATGTTTATGTATGTATGTTTAATTTTTGATATGCATGCTCGTCGGTTGTTGGTACTTTTGACCTGGCCTTTCCTTAAAATAAAATCATCAAGCCTATTAGTAAGTAAACCTAAATAGATTTGAATCTCGTCTTCATACTAGTCATCTAATTCGATTCAATTCGGTTATCACAATACGCAATGATACGTTTTGTTATAATTACAAGCGCGCGGGATACGCGGCTACGTAAACAGTACGCTCATTCGGCAGCGAATGGTACGTCCCATATTCTACTTATTTACATTTCATTTACGTGAATGTGCATAGATGGAGCTCGAAGAAGCGCGGCACAAAGATGTTTAGTTGCTGGATTGGTCATGGTATTATTAATTTTAAGAGAAATAAATTGTTAAGTATGCTTAGCGTAGGGTTCCATACCTGCCGTCCGGGCTGCGGATAAGTGCTTCGGCGTGCCCGCAGCCCCGACACATGGCGTCTCGCAGGATATCCCCCAGGGTTTTAGTCAGTCGGGAAGATCCCCTTCAGGGACTTCCCATCCTGACATAACCCGGCCCTGCCCCCCGGCATGGCCGGGTATCTGAATGCAGATTTTCCTGGGTCACAAAAAAAAGGGTTCCATACCTACTTAGATACTGCAAACATGTTTAGTAATCACAATTATTTTTTTGTGTAAAATTTTACGGTTTTGGGGTTTATTCCTTTCCTTGTGATATAACATCTGGCTTTTTGGCAGTTTTCATGATGTTGGGCCAACAGGAAGTACCCTAGAGATTTATAGCCCGTTGCGCAAAGTATGATAATGTGCCATAGGATACGGGATATTACCATATGACTTTGACGAGCAGCAGCGTCCCCTACGTAAAATCTATTAAACTGCGCTCGCTAATGCACCTGCCAAGCGTGGCGATGCTATTCTATAATTTCTATAGATCTGCGATCTCATGCGCGAAATTATTTTCCAGATCTCAGTGTCCCATTTTCCCGTAAAGCGGGACTTGACAAAAATACAAAAACATTATCCTGGACCAGTTGGTAAAAAGGTTCTTGCTATGTATACCTTGTATACCTTTACTTACAGTTGAGTAAGCTCAATTATGTTTTAATAATATCGCAAGCTGCGCCCTACGGTTTCACCCGCATAGTTATCGTTTCCGTGGGAATGTATTATCCCCTATGTGTTATTCCATCCCAATTGTTCAGTAGTTTTGGCGTGAAAGTGTAATAATATACATCCATCCATCCATCCTTACAAACTTTTGCATCTATTAGTAGGAAGTAGCATTGTAGGGTGAAAGATAGTAGGATGGGATAAGTGCAGTATCAGGTCAATCTCTTCGATTTTTGTTAAAACTATCAATATTCGTCTCAGCAAATCTTTCATAATTTGGTACTTGATACCCCTAGATAATGATCACTGACAAGATAACGCACCTTAACATCAACAGCTTTGAAAATGCGGCAATTGCAGTGTGCGTAAAACAATGCTAGCATGCGTATAAAAACAGCTCGCAAGACGTGCCAGCGTGGGTGAAAAATTGTGTTAGAACAGCAATGTAAAGCTGATTTCTGCGTAATTTAAGTTGCCGCATTTGAAAAGTATGACAGCGGTATCTCATCGGAACCCACGCGGAGACCTGTCATTATCTATGTTGATACTACGCATTGAATATTATGTGCGTACGCAAAATCAACCAATGCACCATTTTGAGCTGTGCGCCATGGATGGATGGATGTTTGTTACTTTTTCACGCCAAAACTACTGAACCCATTGGGCTGAAATTTGGTATGTAGGTAGATTAGACCCTGGAAAATAATACATGAGGTACTTTTTTCCTGATATTCACACGGGAACGAAGACAGCGCGCGTGAAACCGCGGGGCACAGCTAGTACATTATAAAAAGATAAATAACTCACTGACTGACATGCAAAGTCAAGCCCAAACCGCTGAACCATTGATTTAAAGAAAAGGGGAGATGAGGTACTGTCTTCTCGAAAATGGAAAGCTTAAATTAGGTCTACGTACGTCAGTAAAGTGGGGTTGTACTAGCCACTAATATTGTTGTCTCTGTCGCACTTCGGTTTTAGGTCCGTCCATCTATCTTTGTTGTTTATTATATGGCACTGTGCAAACTGCACACAGCAAATTGCAAATGCCAGTAGCAACTGGCATTTGCAATTTGCTGTGCGCTTACTCAGCAGAGTAAACGCTGCAACGTACCCTATCTCCCCTTTTCTTTAAATCCATGCGCTGAACCAAGGAACTTGAAATTAAAGAGGGCTTGTTTATTCTTAATCTAAACGTGTTCTAAGAAAGGATTTTGAACAATTCACATTCTAAGAGGTCCAAAAAGGTGTAGTAAATTAAAAAAAAAACACTTGGTCGAATACACAATTTCAAAGTAGGGAAGGTATAGTTCTACACAAAAGAGTAGAAACGGAACTAATTTAAAGTGTATGTGTTGATGAAATTGTTTTTACTCTTGTAAAAGACAGTGGCGCTCCCATTATTTTCTACTCTTTTGTGTCGAACTGTACGTGGAAGGTACACAATATGGGTTTGAGTTTGAGATAAAGCCACATGTTACTGAAACGAAATTGTGATCGAGTGAAGCCGCTGGGTTTCAAACTAGTACAACATACGATTTTAATATCATTCAAATGTTCAAAATTTCAATATTTTCAAATATTCAAAAATGTGGGTACGTGTGAGCGAGAGGGCGAGTTAGCTTTGCACTAAAATAGTCGTACACATGCGCATCTCAACATATATTTCTTCATGTTGGTTGACTTCTTTAGTTCGTTTTCATTTGCAGAGCCATCCCTGGCAATATTTCACTGCTGTGTTGAGATTTACTCGCATTCAGATAAGGTTTTCACTTGGAGTGGACAATGAAATCCAAGATAACAACACAATTTACACTCAAATACAAAGGAATGAATTCTGTACTACACAAAAAGTGCTTAGTAAGTACTACTTTTATAAAATGGTTATTTTATAACGTCACATCTATTTCCCAAAGGCTTGCTTCTAATCAAAAATATTTATTGCTAGAATATAGGTATACATACAGGTCTTATAAATAACAATAGAGTGCCAAGTATATTCTACTGCTTTCCGGAGTGTACAACATAAATTTTACTTATTTGACAATGTCACGCATTAAAGGTACCTAACATATTTTATGTCCGTTATTTATGTTCTTATAAAATTCTATAATATTCTCTAAACTGTTGTTTATTTATAAAAAATGTCATTAATATAATTAAAAACTATTTAAAATATATGTATATATATAAACATAACAAATGCTTGTTTTGTTTATATGTCCCTTAAAAAAATTCTAATGGAAAAATCCAATAACACTTTTTGCCTGAACTGGGGATCTAACCTAGAACCGAATGATCGGCCATAGCGCTTCTGTACCACTACGCGACTGTATCAGTAGTCTATTTAAAACATTATATTTTATTCTAATACTGACCCTACAATAAAAAATTAGTAGTGTCAGGTGGGGTAATTAAATATGGTAGTATAGGTGGCCATAATTTATTATTTTGGAAGTCCTCTCTGGTAATGGATTTATTTACTTATCAATGCAAAAAATATATAACTTAAGTAGGGATTTCAGGAATAAGAAATTGTGGCCACCTTCAAAAATAGTATTTCATGTCCTATTTTGTCTACATAATACTATTTCTAATATCTATGATTACTGTTTTTATTCTCACTCAATTTGAAGTGTTCCAAGCATAATATCGTTTCAATCTTAAACGCAGTTTCAATCCAATATCTAAGGAACAAAAACACTACAACGATTCTACCGTTCCGACCTGTTACGATCCTCCGTACGATACTAATATGCGATGACGGTAAGAGTAGGTGTGAAACTCAATGCGGCACCCATGTCCGCACAACATTTGACGTTTATTAGGGTAAACAACAACGGTCCGCAGTAATTCGATCTGTCTATAAAGCTAGCGCACTAAATTTATTACCTGGTACGAAAGGACTTCTTTATTTTTTTTGTTTTTTTTTTGTGACGATCGGACAATAACGTATAACAAATCGAACTATAACGCTATAATAAATTATATCACATCGAACAAAAAAATGCAATGGAATATCGGTGGCTGTTTTCGAATCTTTTGCGCCATTTTGGCGTAAAATAAAATATTGGATGTGCTTAATGTTTAGTACGACTGCCGATCATTAGGTTCCGGGTTCGATCCACAGGCAAAGTGTTGTTAGATTTTTCCATTAGGATTTATCTCTATGATAGTCTAGAACTGTTCCCTGTAAATGGAAATAGGCTCGCCTCTTATTAAATGGGACCAATAACATACTGGCGAAATGTGGAAGTACCTACTATGGGGCTGAGTCTTGGGTACATATCTGCATACCCCTTTGAGGAATAGGCGTGACGGTATGTTATTTTTATGTTATGATACTACATACTGATTTGATATAATCATCAATATTCTTTCACCATTTCCAAAACAAGTAGCATAAACACAACTTCAAGTACGTAAGTATAATATTATATCGCTGCAATATCAGTTCATGCCCGTATTGAGTATCAGACCGTTTGCTATAAATATTTCAAAACGTCAACCAAGGACCTCCATACCCTTGGGCAAATATTCTCGGACGTGACTGCATCAGTAACCCAACCCGTAGATGGTCAACGGAAAACAGTTTTAAATTCCTGTAAATGCATGTGGATGAATTCCCACGTTTAACAACATAAGTAATCTTAATATAATTGTTGTGTGGTATGGTATAAATGAATTATTCAAGTTAATTAAACTTCAATACCAAAATACCTATCTATACATTATTGTTTTTAAGCTTACTACAATAATACTAACACCTAAATTTACCGAAGTATGTTAACTTAATATAGCTTTCTTAATACTAACTTGAAATGTAGGCAGAAAAAAGGTAATTTTGATTTATTTATCTTGATTTATTTTTTGATTGGGATCCTTTAAAATATATAGCATAAGAGCTTTAAATATATACGTATAAGTATCTTCATAATATTAGATAGTAATCAGTAGGTACATACCTACATTTAGAAAACAAATCAAGCTCACAATAACGGCAATTTATTGAAAACTAGCTGCCTTCAGTGGTTTTCTGTGTTATTTCAAACCGTGTTTGAAATAACACGGTTAAACACGAAACACAAATACACATTATAACACGCAAACCATTCTTTTTTGGGGTAGGCTTATGATCTGCAGTTCTTCTTCATCTTCTTCTTTTCGAGTCGAAAAAGCTATAATGTTTTATATTTATAACACTTTGGTCCAGTATTTTGCCAAATCTAGCATTTTGGGTTGCTTGGATGATCTGCAGTAGACTTTTTACAGCTAAAAAGAAGAAGAAGAACTAGATAAATATTTACATACCAAATCATACTCGGCTCAATTGGTTCAGTAGTAATGTCGTGAAGAGATACCAAACACTTTTTAATTTATGTGTGACAATGCAGTGCTACCGCTTCCTATAAAACGATTAATTTAAGATGTTTAGATTTGTTAAGAGACATAAGACATAAGATTATTTATTGCCAAAATAATTAGTACAAAAGCGGTAGTAGTTAAAAAACACTTTAAAGAATATAACCCTAACTACTTCTTCTTTTCTAGTCAGGCTGTGATCAGACGTAGTGTTTTCACGTCGCCCGAAAGCATGTAACACAAGACAGGACGATTATTGATGAGGACTGCCGGGACCACCTGCTTTACGTGCCTTCCGAAGCACGTTAGCGTACAGTTGTAATACCATGAGTTATGATATTCTTTCTACTATTCATGTCGCAACCTTGAGTCGTATTCCCCTTTACTGGAGTCGTCACCCCTTCTTAGGATGCGATATATCACAACGGGGCACCATCTGGATCTGTTGGCAGCGATTTTTAGAGCCTCGTGGACGGACGTCTCAAGTGTGGTGTGGATCTGGTCAGAAAAACGCATCAGACTACGGCCTTGGGACTTCTTTCTTTCGATTTTGCCTGTTACCTTGAGCTTCTCCAGATTAACACCCTCCTTCCTTGCCATGAGGGCAAAGTACTCGTGTATCCTCTAGAGACGTGTGGTCGATAGTCTCGTCGTGATCATTAGTTGTTTCAGTATCGGTGCGTTGGTCCGTTGTGCTGTCCAGGGTTTACAGGGCAACTATTTATGTAAGAATGGTAAACCAGTAACTAATAGGTTATGAACTATAACGAAACACTGTCATAACACTCATACCAATCACATATCATACCTGCTAGTCAATCCCACCATACGTTAGCAATCAGAAATACAAACCGCGCAGCAACCTTATCGCACTAACTCTTCGAACCCTCACCCTACACGGTTGCTATGCTGTGGTAAATATTTCCTACGACAAGGTACGAAGACGGCATTTGCGGTGCAAGCACGATACACCACTCAATTTGTCTACGTAGAAACTCTCGGTATGCGAAACACGACGCCAGTAACATTTACGTTTCCAGTTACCTTCGTAAGCGAAAACGTCACTACCGCGCTCAAGAAAATCACGTCAAGTGACAATGGAATATTGAATTGAGGTAGACTTTGAATGGAGTGGAAATTTTTACTAACATTACTTACTATTGAAGGCACGATAACAATTTGATTTCGTTCACATATTTTACTGAAGTCGAAAACATTGTGTCTTCAATTCGAACTTAAATTGTTATAGTAACAGATGAACTTCAATATATATTGAATAATAGAATAGAAATGAATACTTTTTATTGAGTCCAAATTATGAATATACACATTTGACTTTAAATAAGGTAAATTATATTGTACTGGCTGTGCCCCGCGGTTTCACCCGCGTAGTCATCATTCCCGTGGGAATATCGGGATAAAAAGTACCCTATGTATTATTCCAGAGTCCAAACTATCTACATAATGAATTTCAACTCAATCGGTTCAGTAGTTTTGGCATGAAAGAGTAACAACATCCATCCTCCCAGACTCCCAGATTTTGTAGTGGTAGGCCTCTTTAGCAGGGGGCCGCCTGGGGAAGTACCACACCTTTGCCAGTTATTCATCCGCCAAGCAGTAATGTGCAAACATTACTGTGTTCCGGTCTGAAGGGCAATGTTACCAGCGAAATTACTGGGCATAACGAGTTTCGTCAACTAATAACTCACAATGACAGGCGCAGTACAGTGCCGCGCAGAATTTAGAGTTTTAAAACACTGGGTGGCACTGTGTCTGATATGAGCAATCATGATGCTTACCATCAGGCACCTGATTTGCTCGTCTTGTTACTCACTATTATTAAAAATAAAACTCGCATTTATAATAATACTAGCGACCCGCCCCGGCTTCGCACGGGTAGCAGAAGTAGGTATAGTGGACGTTTATCAGGAGTAAATTCGTGATACATTGTATTTTAATAAATATAACCCTAATGGTTTACGCAGCGCACGCAAATTAATGACTATTTCTGTTACAATGACCAAACCTTAACACATGTTATAATTTATCGTGGGCTATTTTGAAGATATTGATGAGTACTACAAACCCCTAGTACATTACTTTATTCTACCACCAATACTTTTCACACCACATGAAAAATAATCACTGCTTCGATTATTGTGACTAAACCAGAAAATATGGATATAATCTATGTATACTGTTTTGTAGGTATTGATAATTAATACAATCCCCTAGTACATTACTTTAATCTACCACCGATAGTTTTCACACCGCATGAAAAATAATCACTGCTTCGATTATTGTGACTAAACCAAAAAAGATGGATATAATCTATGTATACTGTTTTGTAGGTATTGATAAGTACTACAAACCCCTAGTACATTACTTTACTCTACCACCAATAGTTTTCACACCGCATGAAAAATAATCACTTTTTCGATTATTGTGACTAAACCAAAAAAGATGGATATAATCTATGTATACTGTTTTGTAGGTATTGATAAGTACTACAAACCCCTAGTAAATTACTTTACTCTACCACCAATAGTTTTCACACCGCATGAAAAATAATCACTTTTTCGATTATTGTGACTAAACCAAAAAAGATGGATATAATCTATGTATACTGTTTTGTAGGTATTGATAAGTACTACAAACCCCTAGTACATTATATTATTCTACCATCAATGCATTTCACAGCGCACGCAAATTTATGAATATGGTAATTATATTATGTAACACCTTGGTTCACAATATTGCAGTTTTCTTACGGATCCCCATTTTTTTTCAAAATCTCATATAGCCTATGGCACTCACACTGAATTAAGCTATCCATAAGTGAAAGAATTTTTAAAATCGGTCCAGTAGTTTCGGAGCCTATTCGTTACAAACAAAAAAACAAAAAAACAAAGTTTCTCTCTTTATAATATTAGTATAGATTAGTAGAAAGGATTGAAAAAAAAAAAAACATACTTAAACGCCTTTTTCCCGAAGGGGTAGGCAGAGGTGTACCCAGGACTCAATCCCATAGTAGATACACCCATATTTCGCCAGTATGTTATTGGTCTCATGTAATAGGGGGCGAGCCTATTGCCATCCAGCGGGCACAGTTCCAGAAAGATGGTGAATGATGATGGATTGGAAAGATGGTGGAAAATGTGCAATTTTAGAATTTGACTCTCGTTTTATTGATTTACTGATCGATTTATTGGATTCAAATTTATACAGTCTCTTTTTCGTGTTTATTTTAATCTAAGACCATTTGCCCAAAATAGAGATTACTTACACTTTTCAATTTATTGATCAACGACAAAAACATTGTAATTCCTACTTATTACTTATAGTTAAGCTGAACTCCGTATATTGACTTATTTGCGAAACTGTACCAAGGTATGCTTAATGCTTATTATCAACGCAAATCCAGAAAAGACCAACATTACCATAATACATAATAAAAGCAAGTACAAACTATACGTCCCTGTATTGTTACGATACGAGTCTAAGTATCTTTGAGCATTGAGTGCGTATCCTTGTCGCCACTTGAGAGTTCCGATTACACAGGAATTGATTTGTTAATGCTACTGTACTAGCGGGTTGACAAGTGTTGACAATGTACATACCTAGGGTATAGGCGGCAATAGATATAGCAAATGGCAGGTTAAGGAAAGGTAATTTAATAAATTTTCATTAGATTTAACCATCAGCCTGAGTCCAGAGTCCAAATTTGTATTGTGCGAGGTGCAATTTTGCATTGGGCCTCGAGCAAATTTACTTTTTGGCATATGAAGTGTCAAGAGCGACTTCTGACAGTACTGATATATAATTTTGTGCAGGTCAATGATGTTTTTTATGTTACGCTTTTGCAAGACACCATCATAATGAAATTGAAAATCATAGTTTCCTTTTTGTTTTCTTGCATTTTTTATTTATTTGTAGAAAAGTAGGTATATAATGTTAGAAATAATAACGAATGAAGTACGAGTGAACGTTAAATTATAATAATAATAAAAATCTTTATTTGGAATAATAAATAGGGTTACATGGTACATAATGAGTAACGATGATATACTGCAGAAGTATAAACTGTGTGACAGATACCAACGCCTCCTCCTCCGGAATTAATGTAGAATGCTAATTCCAGTTACAAAAAAAAGAATACCAGTTACTTAAAATGACAATATGACAATGATAATGATGATAATTTACATGACAATATTATACTAAATATAACATATGTAAGGATATTATTGAATAGATAAGTACACTTATTTCACTTAACAAATCGAATAAATTTTTAGAACGTTTCACGTAAAAGAGAACAAATCGAATCATACAATTATCATCGCGATTGTACAACTCCAACCGCAGAAAACAACAATCCCTTTCGTCTACTACAGTCCATCCAATAATCTCGTAAACCAGACCATTTCGAGGTAAAAATTATTTACAACGAGCAAGCCTCTCGCAAAATCTCCCGTTAAGTGTCTATTGTGTGCGGACACAAAGAGATATGACAAAGTGTATCTTTCAGCAATGCTGTAGATATTTATTTTGTAAACATTTTCAGCTCGGATGTTATAAAGCAGTAAGGATTCTATGTTACGTTAAAAGTAAAGAATTCAGCAGAAAAAACGATTCTCGATTCTACATTTAAACTTTTCTTGAAACTTTGAATCATAACATCACGCTTTTTCCTGAAGGGGTATTGCAAACTTGTACCAAGGATCCAGTCCCATAGAAGGTACACCCATACTTCCTGTTGTGTTTTTGATCCCATGTAATAAGAGGCGAGCCTATTGCTATCTGCCGGGCACAGTTCTAGACTCCAGACTGTCATTCACATAATTCCTAATGGAAGAATCCAGGGGATCGAACCTGGGACATCAGGATTGGTAGTAGAGATTGCAACCACAACGCCACCGTGGCAGTCTGACGTTTTCAAACGCGAGCTGTTTCAAAACGCGTCGTGACCTGATAACTACCTAACAAAAAGCTTGCTATTTCATCATCATTATCATCCAGCCGAGATCGGCAGACGGGTTGGCGAGCGCAGTTTGATGGCTTTAAGCAGAGGACGATACTGCTTATCGTCTGGATCTGATAACCATTAGCCAGCTCTGACAGCAACCACCGGTAGAGAGGGTGAGGTACTATTCTAAAACCGGTAACGCCACGGCCAATTGCTTGCTGTTTGGTAAATTGCAATGGCAATGCAGTCATTTTTATTCGCATTTGTAATAGATGCTTTGTAAAATTAGGTTTAAATATTTTGAATGGAGGTGTGCTACTGTTTACTGCAATTTATGTTGTTAATGGATTTAATAAAAGCATTGTCCTGATTCAGGTCTGATTACCAATGTCGCCGGTTACCTGCGTCAGATTGGGATTAATTACCTCGGCTAATTAAATGCGCGCGTATCAACTTATTGTTACTCATTCATTTAAACATATTATTCAAAATTTATCCAGAGTTTATAATGAGTATAATGTAATGTTCAAAATATGACAATTTATTGTTAGATTTTACGAGTGACTTCTGAATTGTCGTTCTTTTGACGTTTTTTTTTTTTTTTTTATGATAGTGAGTGACAAAACAAGCAAATCAGGTGCCTGATGGTAAGCATCATGATTGCCCATATCAGACACAGTGCCACCCAGTGTTTTAAAATTCAAAATTCTGCGCGGCACTGCACTGCGCCTGTCACCCTGAGATATGAGTTGTTGAATCTCATCATGCCCAGTAATTTCGCTGTTAACATTGCCCTTCATACCGGAACACAGCAATGTTTGCACATTACTGCTTGGCGGATGAATAACTGGCAAAGGTGTGGTACTTCCCCAGGCGGCCCCCTGCTAAAGAGGCCTACCACTACTACTACGTAGGTACGTAATGGTTGTGTTGTATGTTAGTATGATTTATTTGTATCATTTGATCGTTTTTTAATGCCATAGGTTTCCACCACCTATGAATACCTGCAACACCCAAATACCCCTGGGTATTGCCAGTAATTGTAATTTTTATAGAAAAAGTTATATACATAGGTTTAATATTGTGTCAATATGTTACGTAAGTATTTGCATCTAATTTTGGGCCGTAGCACCCAAACCTCGCCCGATTGTAATGATGAGATGTCGATCAACGTTTTTATTCTCATTACATCTACTGAAACTGCAAACTTATTCAGTTAGACACTTTTGATAAATTGCATAAAATAATCAAGTCGAAACTATCTTTCAGTTTCCAATGGCGCGTCTCAGGTGCGAGCAAGGAAGGGAGTTTTCAATCAAATCAGCAAAGTAAGGAGAAAAGTGGAAAAGGAAAAACGTATACTGTCGGTGACTGATTGACAACATTGTAACAGAAAAATGTGCGTGCTTTTCCCTTCAGAGTTGCGAGTTTCTTTCATTTGTCAAGTAAACGCTAAGGTTTTTGCCAATTTGGAGTTTTAATGCTTTTAAAACTGACAAAGTTTTGAATGTTTTGTAAGTGTAATTGCTGGAAAGGCCTGTGTTCCATGATTTCCCACTTGTATTATAAATGCAAAAGCTTGGACGAATACGTGTTTGTATCTTCATTAAAGCTAAACTATTATTATTGGCCAGATAGGTTTGTAGATATAACTTATTAGTTATCCAGAAATAATCTAATCCAGTTGACCGTGTGGTACTCGGTTTTATAATTGGGCAACCTCTTTCATGCCGTGAGGAGCTGTGAGACCAGGCAGAGGGACTTATTCGGAAAGTGGGTAGCAGCGCTCTCCGTTTCCTAGCATTCCAATTACTGCGATCACCAAGCCGCCTGCCAAGCGTGGTGATTACGACAAATACCCCCATATGAATAGTTTATGGCGTTCTATGGGGGAGGCCTATGTTCATCAGTGGACGTCTTCCGGCTGATAATGCTATACCTAGTAGAGTAACTAATGAATAGTTGTGTAGCGGACAAAAGTGCAGATTTGCATATTTGTAAGCACTACTGGTGCGTTCCCCTCTCTCCAGTCGTTGGATAGGTTCCGTATCGCCTGTACGCTTTTCCGTAATTAAAATTAACTAACAGTATTGGGTCAAACGCAGACCTATTCAATATAAAAAAGTATCTTAACTTTTATTTAACATCGTTGACTACTTAATATAAGGACTAAGGACCCAACAGTAGCATTGTCATCGTTGGCCGTCGGACCAATATACAAATATTTTAAGTGCTGACCCCTCAGTAGCATAGTGGTCTGTAAGCGCTACTGCCGATCATGAGATCCGGGTTTGATCCCCAGGTCAGGCAAAAAGAGTTATTAGAAGTTTCCATTAGGAATTTCCTCTATGACAGCCTGGATTATAGAACTGTGCCTATGGCAATAGGCTCGCCAAAAAACATAACTGGTGAAATATTATCATCATCATCATCATCATCATCATCTAAGACGTCCACTGAACATAGATCTCCCCCATAGATTTCCATCTAGACCGGTTGTAAGCTGCTTGCATCCAGCGTTATCCTGCTGTCTTTATCAGATCGAAATCGAAATTGAAATATATGTACATAGGCACATACTATATTTATTCTATGGGACTGAGTCTTGAGTCTTGAGTACACCGATAACTATACTCCTTCGGAAAAAAAGTGATGTTATGTTATATTAGGTGCTGATACTCACTTCACTTATAACTTCACATTGACAGCCTCGATGGCTCTGCTTTCTGTGCCACAGGTCCCGGGTCCGATCCCCAGCCAGGTCAAACATTTGTGTGCATGAACATTAAGCTTATATATGTATGTATATCAGTCATCTGGTTAACACAGTACAGGCTTCTAGCCTAGTTTGGGACCAGATGACCGTGTTTGGAAGTTGTCCCATATTGTTATTATTATTCTTATAAAATAAATTTAATACGTCATTTCAACTTATGAAATTTAGCAGGATAGTACCAAAACAAAAGCCTATTTTAACAATAAATGTATTATTCATAATGCAATGGGAACTGCAAACGAATCCTAAAATTTAACAGCCAGAGTAAACACAAATCGTAGTAATATAATTATGCGGAACAAACTGTAAACTGTAACTAACTTTATGTAAAGTAGAGCCCTTTCATAACTGGCGTCACTTGGCTTCAGAACTAATAGTTGCGAATCTCTGACCACAAGTCTTGCAACTTTGAATACGTTGCAAGCTGTAGATTTATTGGATTGTAACTTTGTATCGTAGCTGTAGTTAATGACTTCGAAATGGTATTATACCTATTTACATAATAATCATCATACTTCCATCAACATCTTAGTCGTAAGATGTCCACTGCTGGACATAGGCTTTCCTCATAGATTTCTATCTAGTCCGGTCGTAAGGGGCTTGCATCTAGCGCGTTCCTGCTGTTTTAAAGAAGAATTTAAAACGGATTATTTAAAAATATATATTTTTTATTTTAATGACATACTTTTTTGGTTATGTCATTGAATTACAATCTAGCCTAATTTCAATTAAAGGCTAATATGAGTAAATTAGATTTACAATGCCATATTATATCAATGCCAATGGAACTTGCATGGCATTAAAAATTCAGGCCAATTTAATTTATTCAAAAAGAAGTTACTGGGAGTGTCGAAAGTTTCGTGAATTGCTTAGAGAAAAGCATTTAGTACCTACCGGGCATTGCCGTGCATTGCCCCATAACTAAAACATTAAAACAATGCAACCGCGTCAAACCCTGTCGACTGCACGATTAGTCCAATTTTATCTCGGGTCCGCAAAGGAGGAAGTATAATTAAAATTTTACTGCGAGCGGAAGCCACACACTCCAATACGTGACCGGGAATAATTTAGGGGACGTCTATCATGCGCTTTGACTCGATGATTGTGGACTTGACGACGAACGGAGTGCTGTTTAATGCAAAGCGGATTGTGATATGCACACGATTATATACAATCAGAAGGTATAACCTTCTGATTGGTATATAAAGGTTTAAAACGCACGCACTGGTAGACGTACGGACTTTACGTGAGCAAGTTCTCTGAAAGGACACGTCCACCGCGTATTTTACACACTTTACGCAGGTATAAATTGCGCTTTTGACCATGCACATCACTTACCTTCTGTTTGTATCTATTTTGCGCAAACTTTCGGTTGGAAGCGCATCGTTTGTGCTATTAATTGCGGTGTAGGTTTTATTATAAAATATTTTTAGGTCTTGTTTTGTTTGTAGTACTGATTTTATTCAGCTCCTTTATGATTCAGAATCAACCAGCGGCTCTAAAATAGGAAGGATGCTGACTTGTAAAACACATTGATAGTGATTTTAACCAAATGTTACAGGTCTCTGCTATTTATGTCAAATACTACAGCCTAGAAAATATAAGAAGTACAGTTTGACGTTTCATCTTTTCAAGCTTTGAGAGAGAAGAAATAACTTTGCATAGGCGTAACTCACATAACCTTCGCCGTAAAACCATGGAATTACGATTTTTATCAGAAGATTTACAATTTTTAATCATTAAATATAAATTCAAATCCTTCAAACAAGGCAAAATAAGAACTGCTAAACGGTATACTTCTTAGATTTGATGGGTTGTAAATGCTGGTAGTAAATAAACGAATGCAGTTTTAGTGTCACCGTTTCTTTTGACTCACCATTTTAATATTTTTTCATTCCTTGCTCTAGTTCCCAGACCCATGGGAGCATTTAATCATACAATAAAGGTACCTTCAAATTAAAACCCTCCGCCAACAAGGTAAATTCAAACAAACATAACAACTTAACTCATTAAACGTACAAATGTGCCTAACAGCCAAAAATTTCACCTTTCTGGGGCCGTAGGAACGGAGAAAGTTAAGTGTGGGTTAAAATTGTTCGGTTAAATTCGTTTATTCGCGGGGGCATGGTAAGGTGGGGTAGCGAATGCTAGGATTGGTCCCATGACGATCCGAGTTTCAGGTTAACTGACTACAGGGTAGGTTACCTCGTGGAGGAATTGGGCCAAGTGCCTAATATTGAGATGGTGTTTTGCACATTATCTAGTTGGTACATAAAGTATAATTGCCTGAAATCATGCGTTATGAGTGATGAAGCAAGCAACAATAACTTCTTTCGTGGTTTTACTGTAAGGTTTTATCTGCTCATGTTATATACCTACCCTAATTCAACAAAGCTGAAAGAGGTTATTATATATAATTAGCATTCTTATATTAAATATTATCAACCTACATAATAAATGTATCCACTATGTATAACCGTAATGTAGCGCTAAAATTATACTTAAAAGATATTAATTAATGACATGGCATTTATATTACAATGAAAGTGTTAAACTTACATAATATTTGGGTCTTTGTTTGAAACTTATAACATTATGCGACGCGTGATCAAAATGCTGGCGTTGATCTGGCCCAACATATAAGCATTGCTATTCAACGTTGCAATGCAACCAGCGTCTTGGGTACGCTGCCATCTGACATTGGTTTAGAGCACTTGGATTTTTAATGGCTGACATGTCGGCCTGTGGATTCGATCGAAGTGTTCTATGGCATAGTATCTTAACAATAATCATAATGAATTTTTTGTACTAGTACATAAATTATTATGCATACAAAGTTTTATGTAGAAGAAATTTTTTATACTTTAAATTAAACTGAGCCAAGCACAAACAATACCTACTGGTACCAACTACGCAAGTCCTAATGCAATATGAAAAATCTTTCTCAAGCTGATCTCATTTGTGATTCCCGGGTCGCGTCGACGAGACCGCTAGACTTGTGGACTTTTATAGTTTCCCGCTTAAACTTTCATGGATTTAATCAATGCGGAACATTTTGTAATAATTTTTATGAACTAACTTTAGGAAAGTATGAATATTTAAGCGGTTGCTCACCTTGGGGGATTTATCTAATGCAGTTTATTCTGTATTACTTTTAACCTTAATTTTTTACTCTATCGATCAACATTACGAATGTGGTATTATTATGACTCATTGGAGATGGCCATAGGTTTTTTTTTAAATATCAAGACAAAGAAACACAAATAACATTATAAAGATAGTAATGTGAGATAGAAATCCATTCCTTCTCCAAAATAAACATAGGTCACCCTTTTTTTATTTAGGTATATACCTATCATAATACGACGGCGTTAGATCGGGAACTTTTGTGTGTAAATAAGTCAGTAGTCCGTTTATATATTACATACATGCATACCTATAAATACAAGGAATTAGACCGTACATACTCCCGACCCGGGAATGTACTCCCGGCTTGAGACGCACCCGTCCCCCGCTCCCATTCTGTCCGCGATTGAAGAATCGATATCAGCAAAAACTATTATTAATAAAATATTAGTAAACTATCAATTCGCATACTCTATGTTTGCAGAAGGATGGCTGGCGCCTCTGATGTTTGGGAAACTGTTGATTATCACAATAAATTATTGTTGTACAGAAATTATTGGTATCTGTAGAAATAGGTAAGTCATGCGTAATATTAAAAAACACAATGACCATCTTACAGCGAGCAGAAAGAACGGCCAATTTACGTATTCTACATAACGTAACGTACAATCACGCCTTTCTCCTGAAGGGGTAGGCAGAGGTGTACCCAAGATCCAGTTCCGTTGTAGGTACACCCACATTTCGCCAGTGTGTTATTGGCCACATGTATTAGGAGCGAGCCTATTGCCCTCTACCGGGCACAGTTCCAGAATCCAGGCTGTCATAGAGATAATTCCTAATGGAAAATCCTATATCTAACACTTTGCCTGACCTGGGATTCGAACCAGGGACCTTATGATTGGCTTGCTTCTGGCAAATTGGGCGCCCACTACGCCACCGAAGCAAGTACGTATTCTATGTTTTATTAAAGCAGGCTTAATGACCATTATCAAGAATTTATAAAGTTTACAGTCACGGATGTTAATATCAGTATTTTGCCAGCAGTCATTTATGCAGATAGGATAATAATATTATACCAAAAACAAACAAAATTACGAAAAGGAAATAAAACGTTAAGGAACAAGGTAAAGAGTGAAACAAACCGAGTCACAAAGTAAATTGTAATTTTATAGGTATCCGGCCACGGCTCGCAAACACTCGTTACCGAAATTGTGTTTGTCTTATTTTGTTTGAGACCATCTCTGGGGCTTCGCAGTTTGCACCTAATTCCACGTTTTAGACGAAACTTGGCAAATACTGCGCGGTTTTAATATTTGATTAGTTCTTTTGTGGGTGCGCTAGTAGGCCGATTTTTGGTGGTGGGTAATGTTTGTAGATGGTTTTAAATTCCTTTGATTATTTGATGCTGATAGCGATTGTTAAGGCAATTAAATTAGTGTGAAGCTATGGCCAGTCATCACCATGGCAAATGTAATTGCCACAATTCTTTCGATTGGACTAAGTCGGGCGGTCCTTTCATAAAGCTCCAAAGTATCATAACAGTATGATATGTTCTTATTCTAATATGTCGTAGGCAGGTGTATCCAGGACTCAGGCCCATAGTAGGTAAACCCACATTTCGCCAGTATTCTTTTGGTACCATGTGAGGACGGCGAGCCTGTTGCTTTCTACGGTATTAGTCGAAATAATTTGTAATGGAAAAATCCAATTACACTTTACCTGACTCCTCTCTCTGACGTTCTAGACATGGTAGACTCTCGATCTGGGAATCGAACTCAAGACCTCATTGGCAGTCGAGATTGCAACGCCACAGAGGCAGCCAATAAAGCTCCGTGTACACAAACGTAAAAGGCCTATAGTGGTCACTGGTTCATATTGCCGTCTTGAAGTAAAACAATGAATATTTTATTCATTGCTGATTCAAAGGCTAAAAAGGCGATCAACTGAACAATAACTATAACTAATTTAAAGCTTAAATTAGTTTAAGAGTAATATTATTATATGTACCCATTCCCATCCCCTACTCATCCTATCATTCCCTTATCCATCCAGATCGCTTAAAGCGATAAGGCCGCCCATTGTAGACCAATTATAATTAAGTTCTGTTATATTATTTTTAAGTTACATTTTTATAAATTGTGGTCTCAATAAAGAGTATATTGTATTGCGAGCACTTAATCAGGCAAAATTTTAAAAGTTTCATTCAAAGAAAGGCCATGAAAACAGTTACGCATACAATACATGAAGAATGTAAATTGGTGTCATCAGATACATCAGGTCTAAACGACTTGAAATCACACACAATATGCTTTATACTTAACGATAAAAAGTTTACGGCATTCGGTAAAGTTTAAGAAATCCATCCTAAAAAAAACAGCCGCTGAACGACAAAAGAAACGCCATTTGGAAGCCATTCCTTCATCTATCAGAGTGACATACAATCAAACAATACAATAAAACTTCTCTTCCGAAAAATACTTGAAAATAATTTCTCCATTTAAATTCAGTAGGGGAGAGGCGCTAACAAAGGTTCTGAAGGTAATAACCGCTAAGGTGCTCAAGGTATATTGTGCGATAGAAAGGCTCGCAGAAATGAAACAGGCACATTGCGAAGTTTTAAAAGAAATACCATTTGTTTGGAACTCTGTTTTATGTTAAAATCTCTCCATTGGCTGATTTTAAATTTGGATAAGAAGAAAGTTATCCAGAATTATACAGTACTAAAGTTTACCTAGGCCGTGTGGTACCTGGCTATACAATAAGCCCCTTTTCTCATCCCGTGGGAGCCGTGAGACCCGGCTGAGTGACATATCCTGACAGTGGGCAGCAGCGCTGCTCTCCGTTTCCAAGTAGGTATTCCAACTATTGCGATCACTAACTCGCCTGCTAAACGTGGTGATCACGGCAAAAACCCCCCATATGAATAGTTTATGGCGTCCCATATGGGAGGCCTATGTTCAGCAGTGGACGTCTACCGGCTGATAATAAAAGTTGATCTACTCCTTAGATTTTTGACCACGCGCTTCTACTAGATACCGCTGTAATACTTGTTAAAGGCGGCAACTAAAACTACCTCAAAATCGGCCTTTCCAACACTATTTTACAAGCACTCCTTGCAAACTTTTTACAAATTGAAAGTTGCATTATTTTGCAAAGGTTTTAGTTTTGCAGCGTGCACAGAGAATTATCAGAGGTTTCCTTCTTTCTAGATCCACTAAATCAAGTAAAATCCTACAAAATTATGGCCATTCTAACATGAGGGTTCAATATAAAAGAAAACAAGCTATCACGCATATGCAGCCCTAGAGCATTTGCATAGAAGTTCTAGACAAAGATTTGATAAAATAAAATGAACAATCAACTAAAGTCTCTTTATCTCTCACATTTCGCTTATTGCCTTAATTAAAGTTGACGTACTGAGATGGATCCGTCAAATATAATGCTCGTATATTATATGTAGAACACAGATGGTGCTATCATCACAGTTTGAAACTCGTAACGTTTATAGGACCCATCATTGCAGTGATTATGCTGGTCGGCTTAAAGGTTTGTTACACTTGAAACCGTGATATGGAAGCCATGAACCTAAAACCACAGCCTAGAACGCACAATATTTAGGGAGGTCTACCTGGAGTGAACGGAAAAGATTTTTGTATTAAAAACTCGATCGGTAACCACATAAGCAGACTCCTAACAAGTGAGCTGCTAAAAGTGTGCTGCGTGCACACTGCACACAAGCAGATTAAACATTTACACCTTTTTTTCTAGGTTCATGGGTGTGAATGTGTGCGTACCGTCATATTTGTACTAGCGAGCTGGCTTACTATGAAGCAAGAAGACTTGGTGGTTGGCACAGTGGTGGCGCTTTAACCGCAGGTTCCGTTTCTCCTGGCCAGGTTTGTGCTTATTGTGTTTGCTAATTTTTTTGTGCCGAAAAATTGTGGTAATGAGAATGTCTGTTTCATTTGTTTCTGGCAACAAGGTACTGTAACCAAAAAAAACGTCATTGGGTTCTGGGTATTAGAGGTATATATTTTATATGCGTATATATATGTAAGTATGTATGTCAGTCTTCTGATTACGATAGTATAATACCATATATAATAATAATATATAATATATACAGGCTTTTCTTAGTTAGGGACCAGATGGGACCATGTTTAAAAGTTGTCACATACTTATATTTATAGATACCTATCGTCTGAAAGCCAATTTGTATGAAAATGAACAGTAAGTAGTATACACACGTCGGTGTGGCTCGTCTGAAAGCTCACTAAATGATTATCATCGACAAGTTTGCAATGAACACTATAATAGATATTGAAGAACTTTTAGCCAAAGGATTAGACCAATTTCTAAAGTAGAATAAGGCGATACAGGACATACAGACCTAAAGGTTCGCACCCGCATGACCACACCGAAACACGCGACTTCCATTTCATTGGACTACATAATATAAGAACTTTAAGTGAATTTTTTTATGAATCAAGTTTGTGAATAAAATGTATACTCTTTTTTTAATGCTAAAATGTAATTTTCTTGTTTAATAGAATAGATCCAATTGTATCAAGTCTCCGGTGATGCATATCTACGCTTCAGAGGTGATAATCGTTCTCGTATGCAGATTGTTGCTGCTTTAACGCCGTTATAGAGCTGACTGCTTATTTAACGTCGAGATTAGATTGCTATCAGATGAAACTGAAACTGATGTTCGTTTTGTGAGAAAGAATCTGTTTATTTTGCAAGCTTTTTTCACTTCAGATATTTTTATTATTTACTAAGTTTTTGATTATCAACATTATGTAAGTGCCTCAACAAAATTATACTAAATAAGAAAATGGGAAGAAAAATTTCCTCTACGAGCGGGACTTGAACCTGCATCTTCCGCAACAATCCGCGCGGTGGGCACTCTACTAATTGAGCTACTGTGGAAGTACTAATTATCGGCGAAATTTTTCTATTCCACCTACTACCGCGTATAGGGGCTTGTCGGTAGGTAGCGAATGCGAAATGCAAAAAGTAAATATAATACATTATACTAACATGATAAAAAAAAGAAACAAAAAAGAATAATATCTTATATCATCTATACAATAAGATTTATGTAACTAAATATTTTATGCAATTTATTTGACCGAGTTTATGAACATGATCTGAAATGTGTTATGTCATGTTATATAATCTAGAAATATTGAACTCTATTTAAAAACAACAGAACTAGCGAAAAACTTTCATAATATTTCAGTAGATAATATCTTACTAAACAAGCCACTGCACAGTTCATTACAAAATTAAACAACTTTACTTCTCCATGAACTTTGTGAAGACTGAGAGAAGTTCTTAACTTCTCGACTACTGGCGCTCCCTTCGGTAGGATAGTTACTCACAAGTGAACTAGTATTTTCACTAAAAATTACTTCATTTGTTTTTTTCTATAGAGATATCTCTGTCTTTTAAGAGAGTCTTTTGTTTTATGACAAGACTTTTGGTAACATAGGTGTACAAATTATTATATGTTTTTTTAAATTGGTCATTACTGACGTGGGCGTCAACGCTGCCGGGTTAAATGGGATTGTCATTTTAGCCGCATGCATCCCGACCGCTGGGCAAATATTACAATGGAATGGGCACCAGAAAATTTAAGACTTCGCCGCGGCCGTACCAGGTGGGTTAGCAAGAGGTGGCGAAGGAACGAGAAATATAGAAGGACTTGGGGAGGCCTTTGCACAGCGGTGGGACAGTATAGGCTATTAAAAAAATGGCCTTTATTGAAAAAGACTTTCAATTCTAGAGCTAGCCATTTAAAATTTACTATCTGTTGAGTCTCGTGTTAAACAAAATGTCGCTTCGGCGTGCAGATGGCAAATTATTGATGTTTGTTAATTTGTAATAAACTTTCACTTATTTGAATATTGATAAAAATTAAGGCGTACCTTGTATAGCGATGACTTTAATAGAGTAAGTTCCTGTAGCCACGTTCTAGATCAAACTCAAAACTTAAACATTTTTTTTTAAATGTTTTAAAAACACTTTTTTGAACGTCAATGATCACAAACTAGTAATGGATCTACCGTGCGTTCGGAAATATACCTCTACAATAAGAACGTACAAGAAACTTGGTAGGGTTTCATTTTTTCAACTGCAAGTTTTACAATATTTGGTTAGGTTACATTTGTTTGCTTGTAAAGTGCCGGGTGGTGGTTATGCAGAAGTTTCCAGGCATTTTTGTCCTCTATGTATTGATTAACTTTATTTTAAGCCTTCCTTAATAAAGTCGATTTTATACAGGTTTTAAATTTACCTCAGAGGGCCCATAGTAATCTCTTTTGGTATTTTGTTATAGAAACTGCTCAATGATAAGACGCCAGATGGATCTACCTATCTATCTACGCAGCCAGTTTTTACCAACAAAAATATCTGGTGGCTTATGCAGCAACATTAAACATAAACTATTATAGTATACACTAATTATATAACTTTTAACTATTTTCCTTACACGTAAATAATAATATTATATATTTTTTTATTGTACTATTTATAAGTTTTTTTTTTTTTTAACTATTTTGATTATTTCTTTTAAGCCAGTGCTGGATATAGGCCTCCTCTATTTTACGCCACTCATTCCGGTCCTATGTGAGTCTTATCAAGCAATTTCCGACAAATTTTCCAGACGGATTTTACAATATATATAATGCAAGTTAAATGCATTCGATAGATCGATAATATGACAATCTTAATAGAGAGACAGTAAGCCACTTAAAGCTTTATAGGAGTCTCATGGGAAATAACGAAAATACACTGTAATATAGAAATGCAAGAAAAGCGGATTATATTGTTCAAATTGTCTGCATCTCCGACATGCTACGGACTTGTATCGTCAATCAGTATTAATTATGTACTAAGGGCCACCTATGTCTTACGATATGAGGGTACTGCTTTATTATGTCTAAAGGTATTCATTACGTAAACATTATGTGAATTAATTTCATCTATAACGACTCTATTATTGTTTACTTTATCTTATCTATGTAACTACTGGAGATTTTTAATATTTTTCGATCGAATCAGAAATTAGGAGATCCGTAGACGAACGAAAGTTACCGACATAGCCCAGAGGATTAGCGCAAAAACACGTAGGACTGATGGCCGATGGGGCTGTAATATTCTCGAATGGAGACCACGGACTGGCAAGCGCAGCGTAGGACGTCCACCCTCTAGGTGAACAATAGATCAAGACAGCAACACGCTGGATACAGTGTGTTACATGTTACATGTAACAGTTAAAACGCTCGTGAGTTCTAACTCGACTCCAGCGCCATCTAGATTTTTTCTGAAACTACTAAACCGAAATTGAAACTATTGAGCTGAAATTTAGTATGTAGATAGCTTAGACCTTGGAATAATAACACATGGGGTACTTTTTATTTCGATATTTCCACGGGAACGAATACAATGCGGGTGAAACCACGGGGCACAGCTAGTATTATATAACATATAAGCCATTTTCACATTATTGTAACAAAAAATAATATGATGTTCTTAAAGTTTTTTACGGCACGTCTTTCCGAGAAAGCCCTTACGGAAACCCATTCGGGAAACGTTGTTCCATCATATTTCACGTCTCTAGTGCATATTGAATCTAAAGGCGAGGGGCGTCCGATGACAACGCGGCCCTCCGAGGCACCATACAGGTACTCTCAGGTACTGCCTTTTTATTATTTACACCGCATTTTCAACGAGTGTTTGCGTTACTTTGATTTCGGAAGTAGTAGGGTGTGTGCTGAATGTGAACCTTGGGAAGGAGTGTATTTTGATAGAAGAAAGTAGAATCGTCTTTCATCTGTTTTAATGATTGTAAGGTGTAGTTCTTCTTCTCCGATATTTTCGGAGAGATTAGGGTAATCTCAATACTTTTCTGCTACTACTTTCATCAGACCTATAATCATCCTCATCATCATCATCATCATCATCATCATCATCATCATCATCATCAACCGTCCACTGCTGAACATAGGCCTCTCCCATAGAATGCCATAAACTATTCATATGACGGGATTTTACGTAATCACCACGCTCAGCAGGCGTCTTAGTGATCGCAGTAGTTGGAATACTTGGAAACGGGAGCGCTGCTGCGCACTCTCTGAATATGTCCCACTGCTGGGTCTCACGGCTCCCACGGGGTGAGAAAGGGGTGGCCTAAATAATATAGCCGGGAACCACACGGCCTAAACAAAGCCCTAATATATTCAATTGTATTTATAAATTAATTCATTAATAAATGTTAAATCACTAAGTACTGAGCTTTCGACAAGTTGAGTCGCAAAATGACAAATTCCTAAAGGCCTTTGTAAGTACTTGTACAACTTCAGCTAAATAACAGCACTTTAAAAGTACGAGTAGTACTCGTAGTCAAATTTATTTGCTCAAAAACAATTTAACAAGTCAAACTTTGTAGTGACAAAATGTCTCTGTCTTCGGAAAGGACTAAAGTCGGTTCTACCATGAAACAGTTCCACGTCAGTCACTATCCTGATTTTATGGTAAGTGCTTACGCAGTGGTAGAGTTTTAGGGTAGCTGCTTATAGCTGGCTGTATGTTTACGCACGTTTGATGGCAGCTCTACGTCACTTTTATAGGCCATGTGCGTTTGTTCTGCGACTTGCATGTGATAAAAATCTCTCAGTTTTAGTGGTGTTTTCAAGGCTCTTTGACACGCTCTTTAAAATAAGTTAAAGATAAGGATTTCATGTTATTTGTGTGGTATTTGATACCACAATTGTAAAATGATTCTAATTTTAAACCGAATTACTCGATGCTTTGAGTGCTTTATATTTTTTGAGACATAGGTGACCGGTGGCGTAGATAGATTATTAAATTTATTACTTGATTAATTATTAATAGCTTTAAAAATATTGAGTATATATTTATTTTTCTGTGAGCATTTTAAGTTGCCTTAGTTTTTTTACCTATATAGTAATTGGATAATGATTCGAGTATTTTTTAAAATTTTAATATCCCGCGCTCTACTTAGTAGTAGTATTCTCGTGCCTACATTCTCACTTATTAAAATTAACACAACTAATTATATATTTAAATTATTTAATATTCATTTAATTAACACATATATTCATACATTCACGCCTTTTTTCCCGAAGGGGTAGGCAGAGGTGTACCCAGGACTCAGTCCCATATTAGATACACCCACATTTCGCCAGTATGTTATTTGCCACTTGACCATGTTGTGTTAGTCAATACCTTGGATGATGTTGGGACTTGATGAAACATCATATTGTTGATACAATTTTGTCCGTGGACGCTTATTGGAACATTTTCATGGAGGATGTTGAAATTAACCCAGTAAAACAAAATGTCTTAATTCTAGTATAAGTGCTATAACAGCCTTCACTTGTTATATTATTTCAAGCCTTATTTTACCATTTCTTTCATGAATAAGTAAGTATAGGTAAATGTGTGCTTTTGTACCTGCTTACGTCACCCTTCAAGAAAACCAGGTGAAAAATTATTACTGGAAGAATTGCTTAACATTTTCAATGCTTTATTCTCTAAGGTCTAAACAAGTTAACATGAACAATCAGACGAACGCTCACTGAACACATTGAGCTAATTAAAGCACGTGAAATCTCCCCGTTACAAAATGTTACTGTTATAATTATCGCTATTTATAATGTGAGAGTTATAACTTTGGAACACGTAGTTAAATTCCAAATGAATAGGCCTCTGCAAGAGAGCGTTAACTCAATGTGAAAAGTACGGAAGCCCGCTTCAGCGCGTCGAAATTATTATCAAAGATTAAAATTAATTAAATAGTCCACCTACAAATCAACTCGGTTTTTTGTATAATACCTACTCAATACAAAAATGATTTTAATGTATTTATTTAAACCATTTTAATTATGTTATGTAGTATATACTACATTATATACTCAAAGAAGTGGTTTTTCTTAAATAATAGCTAATTAATTCAAATAAATAAGGACTATTATAATATAGTGTTGTGAAAAAAGAAAAAAAAATCCTTTAATCGTAGTTATTTTTTTCTGAATAATTGTTATCACTAATCTAGCTCAGGTAAATAGTAGATAAATTAAATAGTAGATAAAATAAAATATTTAAATAAATATAGGCACATATTACCTTTTCTCAAATCACTACTTGTATAACATACTGTTTGTGTACTAAATTATTTTAGCAATAAAATAATGTTATGTCTTAAAAAATAATCTTATAATAACTGTCATGTCTGTACAATATATATTATTTTAATCTTTGATTTAACCAGCTCCATCTGAAGCCCCTCTGTGCGCAGTCCGCTGTTCATTTGTCACTGAAAATTACAAAAAGCTTGCGGTTGTCGCTGGCGAGGCGTTCGTGCAACGATGTAGGAAGTACTTAGGTATTTAATGAGTTTAATATCTGTATCCTTTGACTGTTCTTTGACAATATAACATTATAATATTGTTTGCACATTTGTTGTAAATATAAAACTGTGTAATAAATTATGAAAAATGCTTTGCGTAATAACTAAAACTTAACTATTTACAAAATATTATGACACTTGCACTAAAAGTAATCTATCGACACGTCTCTCATCAAAATAGAGCAGGTAGTTTAGGAATAAAACTATGGTGGTACAAATGTGGATGCGTAAGTATCGATATTTGTACTAATTAAGTTTATGTACGTACGATACCAATGTGCGTAAGTATTAGTCTACTAACAAACATAATAATTATAATAATATTGTTACCTCTGTCTTTTTTTGTCTGGTACAAAAATTAAGGTAAGTAAAGGTTGAGATATATGACATTAAACGCAAATACTTATTCGATTTCCAAAGTTAAATAAAAATATTTGATTAATATGAACATCGAGTAACGTGCCACTTAAATTAAGTTTTTAATTTTATGAAGTAGATTAGCTACCAATAATTCATGATTGACTTCATTAATTCCCGATTTGAACAGTCGCTTAAGTCGTGCCCTGGAGACTCGTCGACCCTCTCAGCTATCTGTTTCCGATTAGAATAAGGAATAAATTTTATTGGAGGGCACATCTAAAACAAAAGGGCGGGCCTCGGAAACTTTGAGATTAATTCTCTCGATAAAATTTCACGGTTGAAATGTTGTAACTACCATACTGTAGGGCAACGAGCGATATCGGCTTGGATTGTAGACTTACATGCATTTAGAACTGATATTGTTCATGCGATGATTTAATTTTGGAAGAAACATATGTAATTTTGAGACATTTAATAAAAAATTACACACAAAGTCAGACAGCCTTGTTGGCTCAGATGAGTTCAGTTGGTTTATGAGGATAGATGAATGAATGTTACATAGATGTTTGTTACTCTTTCACGCCAAAACTACTGAACCGATTTGGCTGGAATGTGGTATGTAGGTAGCTTATATCCTGGGATAACACATGTTATTCTTTACTTCCCAATATTTCCACAGGAATGATGTATATACGGATGTAACCGTGGGGCACAGTTAGTAATTCATGTATTACAAAAAAGTTAAGTTTCGAGTAACATACATAGTAGGCAGAATACATAGTATATGTAGTGCATAAGTAGAGTATAAGTATACATATAACATATAAGTACATCTATGTATTCAGCAAGCAGATCGTCAATAAACGTGTAACCTAAAACACGTCTTTCTATTCCTTCGGCTCCTTACGCTAACCCCACAGTAATGATATTACTCCACTCTTTTACACAATGAATTTCAATACTTATGGGATCAATTCATATTTTTACATAAATATCTATCTTCTATTACGATTGTCAAGTCTATAGTTTAATTTGGCTTAGCGGACAGAAGCGGGGTCTGCGGTCCCAGCGGACTCCGAGCCGCCTTTTTACTGCTCTCCTTCAACTCGACGGCACTTTAATGTACGCTAAGGAACATTTTATCTTTTTTAGTTTGTCTTTTCCAAGGAAAAGGGTTCATTTAATCAGTGACACACTTCTGATAGGAAGAGATAAACCCATTTCAGTTGAAGTTTTTCCGCTCGCCCGGATTAAATGGGCAACGTCGGTTATATAAAAGCGATATACACGACATTTATAGAGAAATAAAACAGTAATTTGAGTTGTGCGGAGAAATCGGTGTATTTTATTGGCGGGGAAAGATATGACCAGCTGAATTGGTAGGGGTCTGGCGCCGACCAGACGTGCCTGAAAGTTCTATTGAAGTAATTTATTTTACCAAAATATCGTTATTAGATTTATAAGGTATCTCGAAAATTGGTTTATACGGTAATAATCTCACGCTGTGCGAAATATCGGAATAAGCACCAAAATATCAGGACCGTCGCGTTCACAATACCTTGTCATTATAATAACGAAGACGTGGAGCGTAAATACGAAGCAAATACATTTCATAATACGTACTTCCATGTAAATATTATTCTAAGGATTATGTACTCGTATATCTGTATCTTGATTTAGTACATAACAGGATAATACGAACGTCTTTCAAGCTTTCTGAAGAAACCTTCTTATGTTAATTTTAAGTAAAACTAAAATAAGCTTCCTAAAGGGAAAAATGTTTAATAAATAAAGTGCTGACGTGAGTTAGGTAACTTTTTAGCAAAGGCAGTACGCAATCCAATTATGAAATAAGCTTAAAATATTCTAACTGAGCAAACCTAGAAGCCAAATGAACTCTCATTGAGAGACTATGCCGGAGTCCTTTGGAAAATTATTTAAAACTCTTTAACCGCATCGGCAAAAATAGCTCTTGTCTGGCAAAACGCGTAGTCTGATATTTTTTCTTTTAATGTATTTCTACCGGAAACAAAGAACAGACAAGCAAAGAGGCCAGTAATGAGAAAATGAGAATTGGATTTTCTTTGTCAGCCTCCGGGTTGGAACTAGGCAAAGGCACAAGAGATAAAATGCATTGAGAGATTACTATTGCCAACAGAAAATGACTCTGTAATGAATCATTGATACCCTTGTGCTACGTTTTAGTCTTTCTCTATTTTAAGATGGAGCTTCTTTCATATTGTCATACAAACTTTTTTTTTGCACGATTTTTGATTCCACTCAGATTTAAAATTGAACTCATGAATGGATGTTGTTTATTTTAGCCCGAATATTCGTCCACAAAAATAGTTTTTCTTTTTCCATTTTTTTTTCTTTCTAACTTTTTTCCATGTCCTATTCTTAATAATATCAGAGAATCTATTTATTATTTAGTATCGGGTCCCCTAAAACCGAGATTTTTGTTATTCTGCCTGTATAAGCCTAATTTAGAGTCGATGTCACGTTATCATAACATAACATAACATACATTCACGCTTTTTTCCCGAAGGGGTAGGCAGAGGTGTATACCCAGGACTCAGTCCCATAGTAGATACACCCACATTTCGCCAGTATGTTATTGGTCCCATGTAATAGGGGGCGAGCCTATTGCCATCTACCGGGCACAGTTCCAGACTCCAGGCAGTTATTGAGATAATTCCTAATGGAAAAATCCAATATTTAACACTTTGCCTGACCTGGGGATCGAACCCGGAACCTCTTGATTGGCAGTCGAGCATGCGCCCTCTATGCCACCGAGGCAACTGGACCTATTGGGCTGAAATTTTGTATATTGGTATTTTAGACTCTGGAATAACACATAGGGTGATTTTTATCCTGATATTCCCACGGGAACAGACTATGCGAGTGAAACTGCGAGGTACAGGGGCGCTAGTTATTAATATTTTAAACTCATTTATATCAGGTGTAATTTTATTTGTAACCATTTTTTTATCCCACTAATCTTTAACTAAATAACCAAATAATAAACTTAGCTTCAGTATGATCTACGAACATAGTATATTTATGTCGCTATATTCTGCGTTAATATAGTAGTTATTATCGTAAGGTTAACTCACACGACCAGTCTATACTGCCAAAATCGTACCATAACACATCGTTAATTTGTCATTTTCAAAAATTAAGCACTAAGCTCATAGACAGAGCCATTGTCATCAGGTTCCCTATATCACAGTATAGTAAACTAGCAGTGACCAAGATCAACATTTTAAGTTATTTAAAAAACTGTCTTATCTTCTTTTTTCTGCTCTATCAGATCCTGATCTGTAACATTATATTCATTGAGACAATTACAATGAGCCCCAACCACGATATATTGACTGCTGGCTCTTCTGAACCTGATGCTGCAGCATCAGGTCAAGATTACCAAGTTGTTGCAATATTCATGAAGTAACAGGTTACCATACCTCACATCGATCAGCGTACTGAAAGTTGCTCGTATTCTAATCAGCCGCTAGAAAATCTTCAAGCGGCTGAACCGATTTTCATGAGAAATAGCTAAAAACACTCGATTACGTCATCTTACTAACAAAAAATAAATTGTTATGGCATACGTATGCATGCATAGTGTAGGGTTCCATACCTAGATGCCTGAACTAAACTCTACCGCTTCATTCGCTAAGAATATGTAGCGACATCCAGTTGCAAACTACAGCAAATAATTAGAGGTTGAAAGTCCCGGCGCAAAGTATGGAAATATGGACTAAAATGGCCATAACTTATGATTGCGTTAACTTAGAACTATGATTTTTTTACAGTCACAAAAGATCGCAGATCTGAGTAGTTGATGTTAATTTCAACTTGATACCTCCACGCCCCATGAAACAGTGTCTTGAAAGACAGACAGACAGACAACAATGTGTCCTATAAGGGTTCCTCTTTTCCTTTTGAGGTACGGAAACCTAAAAACCACATCAAATTCGGTTCATTCGTTTATTTAGGAGCTACCATGCCACAAGATAGACAAATAGATAAAACACATCAAACTTATAACACTCCTTCTTTTTCGGTCGTGGATTGATTAGCAAAAAGGAACTGTTTTTCTAATGTCCCCTATGTTACAACGAAAAAAGGCAAGGACATAATGTAATATTATTATGCCGACAGATGAAAAGAGAGAAACCTATAGCACTCTAGAAATAACTATGAAGCACCGTTTCAGAATGGACGATAATGGAAGCAATTAAAATGTATGGAGGCTTAACTGCGATGCCCTGTACCGAAATTAATTTATAGTCGAGCTAAAATAACCCCTGTTTTGCGACCACCCTCGCTGTAACGCGATGTTTAGGCTTCGCTTACGTGAAGCTTGTGCAGATAGGCGTTTACGTATTTATACGTAAATTAGCAGGCGGCTGTAGTTCCTGCAGTTTCATATTTTAGATGAAAGGGGTTTGTTTTCCGTGTTACGAAAGGCACATTAAATTGATATGTTCTAGGCGTGTCGACTTCTTATACGGCGAGCTTTTTGAGTACTGATACATCGAATTCCCTTTAAATCGATCATCTTAACGACAAATGTGGGTGTGGTTTATTACCTATTGAACTAGATATGTAGGCTCAAAAAAAATGGAGGATGCAGTGATAATAATCTTATTCTTGTATATAATTGGAATCTCGGAATCGGCTCCAACGATTTTCATAAAATTTTGTATATAGGGGGTTTCGGGGGCGATAAATCGATCTAGCTAGGAATAATTAAAAAAAAATGTCATTTTATTAAAAAAAAAAAAAATACCAGTCATCCAGATATTAATAATAATATGGGACAACTTCCACACACGGTCGTCTGACTACGGTCACCTAGTTTGGGAAAACTAGGTTAGAAGCCTGTATTATGGTAACCAGATGACTGATATACTATATATAAACATACATTCACGCCTTTTTCCCGAAGGGGTTGGCAGAGGTGTACCCAGGACTCAGTCCCATAATAGTAGATACACCCACATTTCGCCAGTACGTTATTGGTACCATGTACTAGGGGGCGAGCTATTGCCATCTACCGGGCACAGTTCCTGACTCCAGGCAGTTATTGAGATTATTGAAATAATGGAAAAATCCAATATTTAACACTGCCTGACCTGGGGATCGAACCTCTTGATTTGCAGTCGAGCATGCGCCCTCTACGCTACCGAGGCAGTACGAGACCGAGGCACCGAGGCAGTATAGAAGCTTTTAACACCCAGACACAGATCAAATAGACATGTTTATGCACACAAATGTTTGACTTGACCGGGGACCGAACCCGGGGCCTGCGGCAAAGAAAGCAGTCACTACCATCTGAGCCAACGAGGCTGTCAAAAGATGAAGTGATAAAGTTTTTATGTGTTATGTTGAAGACTTTCACCGTGCGTAAACTAAAAACTTTGATATAATAATAATTATATAATAATACGGGTTGGCTTAACTAATATACTAGTAATAATTTATATACCAGGTAACTCTACATGTTTTCATGTATACAAGATACTGGTAAAATCGGTAAGCATCTCGGCTTAAAGGTAATTTTAGTCATCGAAAACAACCTTTTTTATTGCAAATCAGCTGCTGTTTCAAAATTTTTGTTAAATAATCTTTCCCATGTAACAGCTGATTTTACGCGATTTCAGTTTTACTGTGAAAGTTAATTCAAATAAGGGCAATGAACCTTTAGCAGAATGCTAACTGATTACCCGTCACCCTGTATTATATAATTCAGTTGATTTTTGTTGACAGTATTTGCATAAACAATCAACGAAATCCTATCACCACTTATGAAATCAACTCGACCACTACCAATAAATAATAGGGTGAAGAGACCCATTCTTAGCACTTGCCGCCAGGAGTCGGTAATTAAAGCAATTGTGAAATACGTTCAGGGCCGCATGGTAATTTTCTCGGCCCATATCAATTTATTGTCGCCCTAAAACAGGCAATTTGTCCCTTTGCGCCGCCCTCTCGTCACTTCCAATTAGCGGTCGAGTCAACGTTTTAATGTCTTCATACGGTCTTTTAATCGAAGCGAAGGGGACGATCGTTTGCCAAAATGTCTATAATTTTTCAATATTTGAACATATCCGATCAATTTTAGGGCGAAAAAATTCGTTTCTGTAACTGTTTACTTTATTATGATCGCAATTACTGTGTCCCGCTATAAAAACCTTATCTAGTTATTGCAGGGTCTAAGCTATCCGCATACCAAATTTCAGCTCAATCAGTATAGTTTTGACTTTACAACAACAACAAGTTAAAAACACACACGCACTCAAATTTTGCATTTATAATGTAAATAAGAGTTGTGGGATAAATTAATTGGGTAAATCTTTTTTTTTACGTGACAGACAAGCAGACAGGCTACTCGATGGTGAGCGATTATCGCCGCCTATAGATACCTGCAACACCAGAGGTATTGCTAGTATATTGCCGACCCTTAAAGACTCTATTCAATCTCCTTTTGAAGAGCCCCATGCTGTAGCTAAACAATTTTTTTCCTTAGAACCTCAAAATAAACTTTAACCACAAAATGAACAGTCACCTAAATAACTAAATTATTTGCATCTCATTAAAAATTGCGGGAAACTTCCACTCTATCACTTCATAAAGAAAAGGTGGATCACCATCAAAGGAAAGTCAATACTAAATATTTTCATAGACAGCCAATTAGGGTGAAGCAAGTCTTAAAAGCAACAGATAGGGGCTGAAAAGCACCGTAATTCTATTAAATGATTAAATAATTCAAGCAAGTTCAAAGGAGATGCGCTTTCACAAGCAAAACGAGCCAAATAACATCGTAAATAGAATCGGGGGAAAAAATGTGGACGCATTCGTTAAAATGTGCAGTAGAGAGGGTAATAAAATATCGATAAGTCGAATGAAGCATGTAAAACTTTTAAAAATTGGATTGATGCAAATAGAAATAAAAAGCAATAGAAATAAATAGCAGCGCACCATTTTCCTACAGGGTTAGGCAGATCATCTGGATCTAAACCCACACTTCCAGGTTGTTATTCAGAAAATTTCTTAGGAATGAATGAATGAATGAATGATGTATGGGAAAATCCTTTAACATTGTTTGGAAGAAGCAAAAGTTGTATGTCAGGATCGTAGCAAGTGGAAAGAATGTATTGATTGCCTGGAATGGATATGTATTGTTTGCTTGGAAATCGAACCCAGGACCATGCTCAGTAGTTGCGCTTGCAGCCACTACACCAATGCGAGTCTAATTTAATAAAATTAATATTAATTCACAGATTTTACGGTCTTCTAATGTCTTCTAATTCCTGAATAAACTACTATAACCAATGTCTATTAAATTGATGTATAAAGTGAAGAAAACTGCCCACAGTGAAAGGCTTCTAAGACACACAATTCGTATGTATTGTATTTGCACCATTTTATAATTATATTACTATATGCCTAATCCCAAAATCGCGTACCAAAATAATTATAAACAAATTAATTTGTTTATATTAAATTTTTAATACAATACAGTATTCCAACTACTGCGATCACCGAGCCGCCTGCCAGGCGTGGTGATTACACCAAAATACTCCCATATGAATAGTTTATGACGTATGGGGGAGGCCTGTGTTCAGCAGTGGACGTCTTCCGGCCGTGATGATGATAAACACTTAGCTTGCAATGCTCCATCAATTATTACACGTTTAAACCTGAAATGAACCAAGAAATTGCATGAAATTTACTGGATTACAATTTTTCGCCATCATCAGTTTGGCCGGGGACACTACGAATTTTTTTTAATTTATCAAACTGAGTTACAGGAATACGAGGTACGTATGAGTTACAGGTGTCTGAAGAGTCAAGTGACCTGTCCTCGTACTATATAAAAATCTATACGTACGCTAAATCTATACCTACAAAAAATATATATCTATATCTACAAAAAATTATCAATTTGTCGGTGTGTGAATTACCCATCACTATCCTAAAATAGCTGCGGACTGCCTTTCAAACGAAAGGGGACGGTGCAGTAAGGTGCAAGGGGTACAAATTAGAGCAATTTAACTTTTGAACGTGTCTTCTGCGTGATATAAGTATAGGTAATAGCAGGACTGTTAATTGAAGACCCGTTGAAGAGTTGAATCGTTTTTAGAAATTTTCTGGTTTGCTATTTTGCCCTCTGAAACTGAATGTTTTGCTGGAACGGGGAGTCTCAGGTTTCAGGTCAATTTATAACTGTGTACCGTATGTTTTTATATACAAGATATTACAAAAAGAGTAATATTCAAATTGGACTGATTACAACCACATTTACCAACCAGCTAAAATCCCGTATTTTCTATGGAAAATTGAAATTTTATTTGTGCTAATTTTGCAATTCTTTCTCCACGCTGTTGTTATGTTTGATCAGTAGATGCACTTCCTTATAATTTTATACTAAATTGTATGTATTTCAGTCCTTGAAATAATTTGTTATAATAATATAATATGGGACAACTTCCACACACGGTCATTTGGTCCCAAACTAGGCAGAGCCTGTACTATTGTAACCAGAGGACTGATATACATACTTATATGAGCTTATAACACCCAGACACAGATCAAACAGACATGTTCATGCACACAAATGTTACTATCATCTCAGCCAGCGAGGCTGTCTATTTCTAAATAATTATTATCTATTTCGAATTTATAAGTTGATTATCCTTAAACATCAACCAAAAATGTTATGGTCTAAAGCTATACAAATTAATTAATATAAGCAGGTTATTCTGTTTTCGAGATATATTTGCCCCATTTTCTTTAGCCCCCGGCCTTTCGTTGTAATTAAGTGTTTTTTAGAAATCGCCGCAAAAACATCCCGTTCAGCGAAGATAAAAGATATTTTCCATCAGATTATTATTGAGGTAAATAAGGAACACGGTTCTTTGATTTTATTAATCTTACGCGGTTTTATAACGTTCAATGGGCTAATTAGATTGAAGAAGAGCATTGACTTATGTAAAGATTTTCTACAACGTCACTATTATTAATGATAACTTGTCTCTTCATTCTATTTTATAGGTAGGTATATGTACCAGGAAGCAAACGAGGCGAGCGCAAAGTTCATGGCCATGTTACAAAACAAAAATAACGAAACCAAATGTAAATCTGGCATTAGTTATGCCCTACAGGTTTCCTGAGCATTATTCTGCTTGTAGGCGTAGCTATCTTTCGTAAATCACGAAGGAGTCACATAACTTTTTATATCCTCGACAGCCTCTTTGGCTCAGATGGTAGTAACTCTGCTTTCTGTGCCGCAGGTTCGATCCCCGGCCAGATCAAATATTTGTGTGCATGAACATGTCTGTTTGATCTGTGTCTGGGTGTTATAAGCTTATATAAGTATGTATACTTATCAGTTATCTGGTTATCATAGTACAGGCTTCTAGCCTAGTTTGGGACCAGGTGACCGTGTGTGGAAGTTGTCCCATATTATTATTATATAAATATATCTCATACTATCTATTCGAATGAATAAATTTTAGTCTGAATATGAAGTAATCCCCAAACCTATTAGAATTGCGGTGTTACCTACCTATGAAGACTGCGTTTCCTAGTTATAAGTTTCACTATCCTGGCCACACTGTCATTCAAACGAGCCTAGCTCTCTCTTGCATGTTACTGAAAAGCATGATAAAAGAATCTGCCGTGGAGAAAATCGTGGTAACAATCACAAGGACTTTCACTGTTTTCGTCTTCACCTTGAGACTTGAGACATAAAACACTCAATGTACTTAACATGGTTAAAAAAATTCTGAGCATACCTGCAGCATATTTACAAGCACCGTCGCAAGTATATTGGGGTCCTTAGCTCATAAATCCACTCGTATTTAATGAGTTTCCTCCACCGCCGTCGCTCCCTCGGCAATAACGTCGCGTTATCATCGCACGACATTAGACAAGAAGACTCGAAACATATGCGATGTATAAAAACATTAACTACGTTGTGTCTTGTATGGTTTGGGTAAGGTTTTAGTAGTAGGCAAACTGTAGGTCCCGCCTGTTTCCTATAAGATATATAGGGGCAGTCGTTAGGTCATGTCGCAGGCCTTGACAACCCAAAACTGACAATATGGGTTGTCCACATAACCAATATGAATTTACTCGAGCAGTGTAATTGGGGTAACCCGTCCTGTAAGATTATTTGTTTTAATTAAAATTATTATTATTATTATTATTTATTTATTGTGTTATAAAATTATGATTAATTTATCTAAGAGCTTGGTCGAGGCGACACGTGATCGAAATGTTAACGTTTTCGTGTGGTTTTAGGGGTACTGACAGAAAGAAACAAACCCTTGACCATGACTAAAATGGACGCTTACAAACTCACTTGCCTATCTCATATTTTCTCACATAATATGGTAGGTATTTAGCTCATTTATTACGTTTAATGAAATTGAGTTTAAATCCTTTAAAACACATTGGGTAATAATTTAAAAGATTAAGTTGGTGGGCGCAATTAAGAAGTGAATAAAAAGTTAGCTTTGCTTCGGTTTGTTAGCATGTAAAATGAATATCCCCACCTAACTACTCTGAATCTAGGTTTTGTTTATAAGCAAACATTGGTTGAACTACAACAACAATACGCTTTTTTCCCGAAGGGGTTAGCAGATTTGTGTACCCAGGCTTCAGTCCCATAGTGGGCACCATTCACATTTCGTCAGTATGTTATTGGTCCCATGTATTAGGGGGTGACGCTATTGCCATCTACCGGCCACAGTTACAGACTCCAGGCAGTTTTTGAGAAAATTCCTAATGGAAAAGTCCAATATTTAACACTTTGTCTGACTTGGGGATCTATCCCGGGGCCTCCTGATCGGCAGTGGACCTTGCACGCACTCCGCTAGTTATAAAATTATACAGTTATAAAATCAAGTGATCAAAACACCCTTACTGCACTAACAATTTTTACATTAACGATATATTTTCCACCGTAGAAAGGTCATCATAAATCTAACGGAAATATTATATTTATAAAGTCATCTCGAAATTAAGTATATTTTAGAAAGTCAAACCCAGACAGTCGGGGGACAAATTCCTTCAAAGGTGCCCTCGATGCTTTTGATTAATTTTCAGGGGTCTATAAGCCAGATTAAGAATACCCCCAGTACTTCAGCAAAGAATGCATGAGCTTATTAATAGAATTAATTTAGTCGGAATTTGAGAATGTCCTTTGATGAAACTGGATGAAAATAATAATGATGGTATGACAAAGGACAAGGTTTATGTAGGTAGAGTTATTGATCAAAAATGTTAAAAGGTTCTTCATGTCTGCTATACAGACTATTTATAGATAAATATTGTGAGAATCTAAAGTATGGAGAATAATATAATAAGTTCATCACTTCATCGTCAGCTTTCTATACCCCTGTTTATGTAGGTAGTTTATATATTAATATAATTGCGTTTATGTATGTATAATAAAATATATTTAATGTATGTACCTATTTATTTCAACATTATTCACCGATACCGATCAAATATGATCCATTTTATTCTCATCTCCCTGCACGGTTATCTGCAAGAGATAGCCTTTAGCATTTGTGATGTCCTGGTATATCTTATACCAGGAGTCGGATTCAAATTTTACAATAAATACGTGATAGAACACTTGGACACTTTTTATCGTCTCGCGAAGTAGTAACCGACGCAGCGTAGCCGGTATGCTATAAAGTTAAATCGACTCAAAACTTTGTATGGGATGTCACATCCCATACAAAGAAGAAACGTTGCGGGATCGATTTATTTTATCACTCGATTAAGGGTTTACAACGAATTTTATAGCCACATAATGCATGTTTTAATCGTTTTATCGTCACAGCACCGCGTTGTATGTTAAATTTCTTTGTCATTATTCTGCTTACGTGAATCAGGTTATATTAAATTGTGATTTTACGCTGGCCCTTAGTTAAATTATTAAAAACAATGTTATTTTGTGGCGATTGGTAAAGCTGATGAATGATATACGAGTAACATACACACTTCACATCTCTAGTTGAATAAATAATATTATTTTAATAAATGAAGGGTTCAATTTTGATTATGATACGACTCTTCTCAGCTTATCAAGCTTACCAATCATATGGGCTTAAAGTTAACCCTCTCAAAACTCAGATGATTGTCATTGGTGGTTCCAGGATGGTCTCGAAGATCGACTGGTTCCGCCTGCCCCAAGTGATCTTCGATGGTACCGTCATTCCCGTTAGCAATACGGTAAAGAACTTGGGAGTTCTATTGGATAGACATTTATCCTGGGAGGCTCAGATAGCAGAGGTCAGTTGGAAAGTTTATGCTTCCGCTGGTTCTTTGCGCAGGCTGCGTAATTTTTTGCCGATCTCCACCAAAACTGCTCTTGCACAATCTCTTCTTCTCCCTATTTTAGACTATGCGGACGCTAGCTATCTGGATTTAACCCAAGAGCAGCTTAACAAGCTGGAACGACTACAAAATTTCTGTATTCGGTTCATTTTTGGCCTACGAAAATATGATCACGTTTCACAGTTCCGCAATAAGCTGAAATGGTTGCCCATCCGCCTTCGCCGGGATACTCACATTCTTTCACTTCTTTATAACATTCTGTTAAATCCGTCTTCTCCTCCTTATCTCAAGGAACGCTTTGAATTCGTCTCTCAGTCTCATTCTCATTCTTTACGCTCTTCCAATAACTATCTTCTTAAGTCTACAACCCTAACTATATCCTCTTAGTTTACTCACAAATCTTTCACCAACTATGCCGTCCATCTATGGAATTCTCTTCCTGTTGCCATTAGGTGTGCTAAGACACCAGATAGATTTAAGCGCTTGATTAAAGAACACTTTCTGTCGCAATCATAGTACCTATTCTCTGTCTCTGAATAATGTTATGTATGTATTTTATTTTACTTTATGTATGTGTGCACATATATGTATTATTGCCATACCTAAACTTTATCAACTATATATACTTAATATATTTTAATACTGTATCTTATTATAATATATGTATAAATGTGTATAATGTATATTTATATTATATTATGGATATATGTAGTATATTAATAATATATAAGTATAACCCTTATTATGTATAGTATAAATAAATATGTATAATAATTTTTTTACCCTATCCCACCCCTACTCTTCTTATCATACATCTTTCCGTCCAGACTGGTTGCCTGGAAGAGATCGCTTAAAGCGATAAGGCCGCCCTTTGTTGACCAAACACTTGTTAGTTATAGCTTTGTTTTTAAGTTATTATGTTGTACTGTGTATTTTTATGAAAATGGTCAGAATAAAGAGTAATCTAATCTAATCTAATCTAATCAAGTCGTTCTTGAGTGATTACAAAATTAAGCATTATCGGAGCGACCCTTACTTACTTTGTGAAGTTAGGAGTCAGTAATATGTGTGGCACCTTCATAATATCATCATCTCTGCCTTAGGAAGTCCACTCCTGGACATAGGCTCACAGGGGGTTTTGCTTATACTCGCCACGCTTGACAGGCGGGTCGGCGAGCGCAGTTTGATGGTTTCTCGCAGAGAATGCTACTGCCCGTCTTCTGGATCTGATGATCCAGCCGGCTCTTGCGGCAACCACGGGTAGAAAGGGTGAGGTACTATTCTAAAGCCGAAATCCCACTATATCGTCACATCTTTCACCCATAATACGCATTGACAATTTTATAGGGAGGTAGACGGTTGACATTCTAATATTGAAATTGAAAAACTTGGACTTATTAATTGAAGAAATTGTAAGTCGTTTTACCAATAATATTTTATTTCTCAATTAAAATTTAAACAATTTCACTATTATACTTACGCGCGGATAGTAATCCCGTGAGACTTATTTATCTTCTCAGATTCATTAACTTCTGAAATAAAAATGCCAACTTGATGATTTGCATGGTTTTTATAAATAAGCGTTTGATGCATCATATGCGATTCAAATGTCAACGGTTTTGGCGAATTCGTGATTAGCAGCGGTTTCCATTGACTTCACCTGGTTGCATTTTCACGGACTCCATTACGCTTCAATTAACAAATTAAGTAATTAATGAGCAAGTAATTAATAGTTGCCAGCGTACATTAATAGTTGCCAGCGTACATTTGTCAATTCAATGTTCAATATTATGGGAACTATCTATCGCATGGATTATGTACAGTTGGTATGAGTCGCGTATTTTAGTTATTATATACTTTGAAAAATTAATTTGCTATAATTATTATTTTATCTTAAATTTAGACACTGATACTGAGACTGCCTCGGTGGCGTAGTGGGCGCAAGCTCGACAGCCAATCATGGGGCCGTATCGACTTGGAATTATAAAAAAATGTTGCACTAAGCTGAGTTAAAAAAAACCCTTCTCATCTTCTTTTTCCTTTATCAGACCCTATTCATCATCATCTATCTGTAGCATACTCAATTAGACGATTCTAATGAGCCCTACAATACACAGACACGCCAAACTTATAACACCTCTTCCTTTTCGGTCTAGGTTTAAAAACCTTACTTACATTGTAGATTCCGCAGTATATTTAACAGTGTAAAGCTAGGCATCCACTGCGGCGGATTTAATTACACCGGCCCAACGAGCCGTGTGATTGTACCGTGCTATGTCACTTGCAAACTGCTGCGATACTACTAACAGTTTCTGCTTGAAACGTATCAGTAGACTGGCGGTTGGCGTGTAACTGGCTTATAATAATTAAAATTAATACCTAATAGCCCTACAACGACTATTGAAAGCCTCGTTGGCTCTGATGGTAGTAACTCTGCTTTCTGTGCTGCAGAGCCCGGGTGCGATCGGCCAGGTCAAATATTTGTGTGCATGGACATGTCTGTTTGATCTGTGTTTGGGTGTTATAAGTATGTATATCAGTCATCTGGTTACCATAGTACAGGCTTCTAACCTAGTTTGGGACCAGATGACCGTATGTGGAATTTGTCCCATATTATATATAGTTATTTTAGGGTTCCGTACCTCAAAAGGAAAAAAGGAACCCTTATAGGATAACTTTATTTTCCGTCTGTCTGTCTGTCTGTCCGTCTGTCGAGAAACTTATTAACGGGAATGAGTGGAGGTATCAAGTTGAAATTAATACAAACTACTCAGATTTGCGGTCTTTTGTGGCTGTATAAAAATCATCAGTCAACGCAATCAAAAGTTATGGCAATTTATCTGCATATTTCCATAGTTTACGCAAGTAAGTAATAGATGGCGCTGGTATGGAACCCTACACTATGCATACATACGTATGCCTTAACAATTTTTTATATATTTTTATGACACATCAAAAAACAGTATTATATATACAGAAAATATTCTACGCATACTCGCCCGCTCCCCTCTGGCGGGCAAGTATGTGTAAATGCATTTCCACATGTTAAAAAAAAATGTAGAACATATTATAGAAATAAGAGTGGGTTGCGAAGTAGTGGCCAGCAAAAATGCATTTTGATTTTCAATAGTCATTTTAAGAAATACTTAATTACTCGGCAGACATTTGCACTTATACACACGTATCCGTAATTATGGCACCGGTTTCAGCTATGCAATAAATCGTTCGACGCAATTAAGCTTGGAATATGCGGTCGGTGATCGCTGACAGTGTACCACCACCTTCATGGTGGATAAATAAATCTTGTAGGGCGAGACAATTATAATCACAGTATAGCTTGTTTTACAAGGATCTTATTAATTCATATTTAGCTAGGTCAGTCATATTTACGAGAAGCCTTGCGGTTTCATCTGAAACAGATTTTGTTCCCGTATAGTTAACGTGGAAATGAGGAGTTGATGAACTGAAAAAGGAAAAGGGTCGCAGCAAGTCTCTCCATGAGTTAATAAGAATTTGTTTCATCCATTTATCTATTTACCCTTTCAAATTAACGCCAAACTAAATTTCCCAACTTTCTTGCTAAAATACATTCTATTGTAATGCGCTACAATTTATAAGCCATAATTCTAGCTCGACCCATGTTTTTTTTTATGATAGTGAGTGACAAGACGAGCAAATCAGGTGCCTGATGGTAAGCATCATGATTGCCCATATCAGACACAGACACCTAGTGTTTTAAAATTCAAAATTCTGCGCGGCACTGCACTGCGCCTGTCACCCTGAGATATGAGTTGTTGAATCCCATCATGTCCAGTAATTTCGCTGGTAACATTGCCCTTCAGTCCGGAACACAGTAATGTTTGCACATCACTGCTTGCCGGATGAATAACTGGCAAAGGTGTGGTACTTCCCCAGGCGGCCTCCTGCAACAGTACAATGTGATAGGTACAATGTGAACAGTGTACCTATTACTGCTCCTAAACTTTGTACGGCTAATTATCCTGAAGAGGTAGCCATTCTCGAGTTTTCCCGGCACGTTAGGCCGCGGGCCACTAAACTTGTTACGGCTGTATTATTAGGTTTGCCTCCTGGAAGGTCGCGTCATGTCATACTCCACTAATTCTTTCCTTTTCTACCTTTCTTCCGAGAACTAGTAATGAAAACTGACAGTTGACCTTGTTCTCTGCCTGAGAGTAAGTGTAAAAATGCTGATATTTAACAGTATATAATGATTATAATTTATTATTATGGCAAATTCTTTTGGTGGTTAGTGAAGTGTTAGTTACTTATTTTTTGCAAGATTGGCAATAGATGCATCTTATTTTTAGCTTATTAGTACATACACTATATCTTAGATTTATTTTATTAGCTTACCTTTTAACAAATGCGGCAACTTTTAAATTGTAGTTGGCGTAACGAAAAAACATGTGCCTAAAAAACAGTTTGCAAGAAGTGATGATGAAAAATAATAAAATGTTGAGATAAAACCGTTCGGAAGCACCGCAAGGTGTTATCCATTTTTCAGTTACGCCCGAGCTCATTTCTATCTACGCCGTATAACTGTTATTTTTTTACCGGTTGTTTTAGAATGAATGTTCATAATATACTTTGAAACACAGTTACAAAGAGAGGTGATTCCAGGCACCAGCAACAATTATAGATATTTGTGATGGAATGATAGATAAAAATTTTAACTAACACATGTATCTTCTAAAAAGTATGTAAAATCTCACAAAATCTCGGAATCTCGCGAGAATTAAACTCTTGCAAACACCGAGAGAGAAGAATTTTATGAAAGATTTCATTTCCCAAATTTAATTTTTGGTTATCATATGTAGTATAGTGTCTGTTTGTTACCCCATCACGCCTAAACTACTGAACTGTTTGCATAATACAGCTAGTCTTTTCTAAGAGCAAAGATTAATTTATATGAGTCACTATATTAATCAAATTTGGTTATAAAATAAACTTACTATTAATTATTGCTTAATATACTTATTGTGTGTAATTTTACTGACTTATTTTTTTTTTTTTTTTTTTTTTAATTCAGTCAATTATTTCAATTTTATTTGTATAGCAGATCCTGGTGAAATATTTTAACCTATATTATTTAATTACTATGACATCTTGTATTATGACCATGTTTCTTGCAAGTAAATTTCATTTTATAAAGTAACAATACTGGTTGTATCCTACGGTATAATCCTGAATGTACAGACATTAATATACTGATATGAGTCTATGTGCCTTTATTTATGTTATGTTATGAGAGCATGAAAGGTTTTCATTTATCTTGTCATGTTGATATTTGTGTTTTATATAGCTTTTGTGTTTATATCAGAGGTTCTCTTTGCCTTGTGATTGAGTTAATATTTTATTGTGTGCGCAAATAACTTTAATTGTTACTATTTTAATTATTTGCATGATGAATAATTCAAATCGGAATTCACACCCGTATTGAAGAACAATACTTATGTAAGGTACTGTGCTAAGTAAGAAATTTCTCACCGCATTCGTCACGGCGGGCAAATATTTGCAAATGCATTTACCGGCTCTATGCACTCGGGCCATCGATAGTATTATCCTTGAGGACAAAAATTGGGTAGTGTGCCATTCTGTACTCGGTACACTACCTAATTTCTGTCTCTGAGGACAGAACAGAGACAGTACAGAGACATTTTGTTTGTTATGAAAGAAAAAAATAAAGGTGTGTAGGTGATAATTTAATTGCAACATGAATTTTGCTACGAACAATGTAAAATCTTCCAAGGAAGAAACAAAAATTTCACAATGCCAGATGCCACCAAACTTTATATTAAAATTCAAATCCATGTTTTTCCTTTTTAATATTTTTTTGCCCAGTAAAAAATGTTCTGCCAAAAAGTTTTGTAACATTCCTAGCATCGGCTAAAGAATGTTGGAAACGTCGGTTTAAGAATTTTGTGGAAAACCGTTTGACCTCATTTCAAAAGTTCTTGCTCCAAGCAAGATTGATGTTTGTAGAAAAAAAGTATTTTCTTAAAAGAAATGAAAGTTTGGGCTTAGCGGATTCTTAACACGGCAGGCGAGAGAAAAATATTCTTATTACTTTTTGGAACTTAAAATATCCACATCATCGTCAGGTAATAATTATTCAAAACGTTTTTTTCTACGAAATCCATTTTCGTTATCCGTTGCATACTGGGAGAGGCTTTTTTTGCCCTATGTAGGTAAGCAGGTAAAAACTTCTGATGGAAATCGGTCCCGGTACCTAAGACTGAATGACTGCATCCTACGTATTCTATAGGAAATCACCCGGACCTACAATTAACATAAGCACGGTAGATTCATTACTTTATGATCATTAGCTTTTGACCAAATTGAATATAATTATTTGACTTTGACTTATAACCTGCCACCTGACACACGAAAACACCAACGGGGAGATATTCTAAACGTCAATGAATGAATTTTAAACCCAGAGACTCCGGGACACAGCGTCGATTATCTAGTTTTTTACCAAAGACTGCCACGGTGGCGAAGTGGGCGCAAACTCGACTGATCCTGAGGTCCCGGGTTCAATCACCAGGTCAGGCAAAGTGTTAATATTGGATTTTCCATTAGGAATTATCTCAATAACTGCCTGGAGTCTGGAACTGTGCCCGGTAGATGGCAATTGACTCGCCCCCTATTACATGGAACGAATAACATACTGCTGAATTGTGGGTGTACCTACTATGGGACTGAGTCCCAGGTACACCTCTGCCTAACTCTTCGGGAATAAAGGCGTGATTGTATGTAGTTGTTGTTTTACAATTTTCCTGACGAAAAAATATACTTCTTCATAATAATTTTTGATAGCCTCGCATCTACTTTTTATAAGCCCGGAATTGTTGGGTATGCCGATGACAGCACAGTTGTAGAGAGTTATAAATCCGGTGCACGAGCCAGTAGTGCGGAAGTCGAAGCTCAAAGGGGAGAGATGATAGACCGTATGAACTTGGCTCTTAAAGCTGTGTCCGATTGGGGCGATGTCAACCTGGTCAGGTTCAATGCCACTAAGACCCAAGCGTGTCTCTTCTCCAGCAAACGGAGTCCCTTCACCTTGACTCCTACTTTTCGAGATGTATCCGTTCCAATAACCGACCGGCTTGAGATTTTGGGGGTTACTTTAACACCCAAACTCAATTATGGTTTATATATCGAGTCCAAGGCCCAGTTGGCTGCAAAGAAGCTGGGAATACTGACAAAGGTGCGGCGCTATTTCACACCAAGGCAGCTGCTGGATCTGTACCAAGCACAAGTCCGGTCATGTGTGGAGTACTGTTCGCATCTGTGGGATGGTACAGCTAAGTACCAGCTAGCTACCTTGGACTCGATAGAACGGAGAGCCAAGAGGCTTATTGGTGATGAGCCTTTAGTCGAAGCTCGGCTCCAAAGCCTTGAGCATCGGCGAAGGGTTGCCAGGCTCTCGGTTTTCTACCGGATACATTTCGGAGAGTGTGCATCGGGACTTCATGAACTAGTTCCCCCATGTCCGTTCTATAACCGAACATCCAGGGCAACGACAAGACGCCATCCTTACATGGTCGATGTTCCACTTAACCGTACCAAACGCCACGCGGCTACTTTCATCCCGAGGACCGCTAAGGAGTGGAATTCTCTACCGGCGTACGTCTTCCCACTTGAATACGATCTTGGGGTCTTCAAGAGAAGAGTGAATAATTATCTTCTAGGAAAGCGTGCTCCATCTTAGGCCTCATCTTCACTTTCCATCAGGTGAGATTGGGGTCAAACGCAGACCTATTTAATATATAAAAAAAAAAAAATACAAAGAAAGAATATTTCGTGCTAATTACCCACTAACGTTAAATAGAAAAGTGGTAAATTGTCGCACGAGTGAATGTTTTAGCGTGTGAATAACCAAACCAAAAAAATACCAGGAGCTTTTCTTTTATGGAAAGCTTGCTCTCAGTAAGAATCAGATATATTCTTTCAGCAAAATATATACAATAACCGAAAGCGTTTTACCAGTCTTCTCACTGGCGTCACGTACCGCTGCGTCAGATGAACCAAGTAATTTGATGTTATTACGGCAACAGATGTTTCTTGGCTATTTTTCAATCTTGTATCGCGCGGGATGGTAATATGCAGGCTATGTTAAATTAAGGTTTTAGAGAATTACCCGTTAACTGTGTGAAAAATGATTAAAAATCGTCTATTAGATAACTATTACGCTAGTACCCTCGTCCAGACCATTCGACTCATGTGTTTGTCCTATGCAACTCGACGGCACATGGCCATTAGGTATATGCCACCCATATATTATGCACACCAATATATAATAATATACAAAATAATATAGGTACAATAGATTCCTTAGATTGACATGTTTTATTTGTTGCCATTAATTGTAAATTACGAAAGAGTAGATAGTAATTATTTCATCCTGAACATTTTCAATCCAGTGTCTGTTACCAGTGATGACATACGGATCTGAAACGTGGTCTCTGACTGTGGGCCTTATCAGCAGGCTCAAAATAGCGCAATGATCTATTGAGAGGGCTATGTTCGGAATTTCAGTTGAAGTGGCAATGGGCAGGGCACATAGCACGTAAAACTGATGGCTGATGGTAAGCGCAGCGTAGGACGTCCTCCCACAGGGTGGACGGACGATCTGATAAGTACGTCAGGAGCATGCTGGATGCAGGCCGCTTACAACCGGACTGGATTGAAATCTAAGCGGAAGGCCTATGTTCAGCAGTGGACGTCCTATGGCTGAGATGATGATGGTGATGATTTTCAATCGTTTTTTTTTAAGTAGGTAAATTGAATAATTTTGTTGTGAATTATTGAAAAGCCAAAGATAGATAGATATATAGTAATTAGTAGGGTAGGTGTTTGAATCTATTTATCGCAAGGTTCTAAGATTCTTTTGTGAAATTTACTGATGCCCAAAGATGATCAGCACGATAACAAAACGAATAAAGCTAGGGTCGCCAAACATATGTTTCTGAGAATCTTTCTCTCAAATTAAATTTAAATTTTCTACGTTATTGATATTTAAGTGATTACGATGATTTAAAATTCAAAATTTTATGAAATATTATTTTATTAATTTATGATGAAAATGAAATTTAAAAGCACGATACCACAACGACAAAGAATATTTTTCATTCAAATAATTTCACGAACTCTGAAATAGCTGGTTTGATTTTAATGAAAATTTGAACATAACATACGTTCACGCCTTTTTCCCGAAGGGGTAGGCAGAGATGTACCCAGGACTCAATCCCATGTAGATACACCCACATTTCGCCAGTATGTTATTGGTCCCATGTAATAGGGGGCGAGCCTATTGCCATCTACCGGGCACAGTTCCAGACTCCAGGCAGTTATTGAGATAATTCCTAATGGAAAAATCCAATATTTTAACTCTACGCCACGGAGGCAGTCAAATTTGATATGTAGTAAAATATTTGAATGCAGTGTTAAAATATTGAAATGGAAATCATGAAAATCATGGAATAAATAAAATAAATGAGTGCATCTTTTTTTTAATTAATAGTAAAAGCGTGGTAACCCTACTCTCTCAGAGACATTCTCGAGGACGATCTATCAATTTGTTTAATTGGATTCTTTCTTTGTGTATTTTTTCTCTGTTTGCAAGCAAGAGCGGGACCTATTGAGTTTTAATGCTATTCCTTTTGTCCGTGCGCGTTTTCTTTTATTTTTTTGATTTTCCACAGCTTTGTTTGCGGAATCTGATTATTATGTGTATGTAGCATTGCCAAAGAAGCACAAGAAATATGTCGAAAAAGTGTCTAACTCTTAGATACTATTATTGCTTTTCCTAAGTCTGATTCAGGTCATTTCAGAAAAATATCAGCTGAAATTATCGTGTACAAAAACCATAAAAGAAGTTTAAACCTTTTAGGAGTTAGACACAATCCTATGAAAAAATTACCAATTTGATGTTCCCTTGTTTCCTCCGAATATAATTAACTTATTCTATAAATTTATATCTTGATATTTTTACTGAAGTAAACTATGTCCCTGTTAGTTAAGTTTCTCTTTTAAACTCTCGGTTTTTTCCCAGTGAACTTCTCAAAATCCTAGTTTACTCGCGTGATCGGACGTTCACAACAAAAAAATGAGGAGTTTATTAAAGAAATTAAAATGATAGTGACATAGTTTACTTTAACTTCATAATAACGGGATATAAATGTATCAAATAGGTTTTCTGTATTCTGAGGAAACACGGGGAATACAAAAGATCGATTTTAAATAAGGATTGTGTCAATTTGCTAAGAGATCGCCGTTACTGTTAATATTATCATTTGTAACTACCGCTGCTGCTATAAACAAATTCTACTAATATCATAAATTTGAAATATCAGTACAATATGAATTAGTAAAACAGGTAAACAAAACGCTAGCGTGTTCTAACTCGAATGCGCCATCTAGATGGCACAAAAAAAATCCCCGCTATTTGTTCCGTTTTCACGCTAAAACTACTGAACCGATTAAGCTAAAATAGAGTATTAAGATAGCTTAGACCCTGGAAATAACACATAGGGTACTTTGTTTCCCGATATTCTCACTGAAACGTAGACAAAACGGGTGAAACCGTGGGGCACAGCTAGTATTTTCATATATATGAGATCCGCCATATTGTTTGAAATTTTTTTTAATTTAATTTTTTTTTTCTGGGCATAATGCCTTTATTGAAAAAAGATAAACAATAGTGCTACCTATTTACTATCTACTCTAACTAAATACACGAACACTTCGAAAATCACAGGCCGACATGTCAGCCTATAGAAAATCCAAGTGCTCTAAACCACTGTCAGATGGCAGCGTACCCAAGATACTGGCGGCATTGCCACGTTGAATAGCAAAGTTATAGTTTGAAATTAAATGTCAAATCAGCTTGGACATGCGTGTAGCAGTCACGCACATATATACTTGACACAACACAACTTGAGCTATTTTATCCATAATGTAATAGGATGATTTACATTCAATATATTTTAGTGTAGAGAGTGTAGAATCAGATCTATATTTATTTTTATGAAGAATATTTATTAAAAAAATTATTTGTATATATAAGTCTATAATATATATAAGTAATGACATAAATAAAAATAAATTGTAAAGTCATACGTATGTATGCATAGTAAAGGGTTCCATACCAAAATCCCAAGAACATACAGCGTCAACCATCTATTAGTTCCTTGCGCAAAGTATGGAAATATGCAGTAAAATGGACATAACTTTTGATTGCGTTAACTTAGAAATATTTAAGCATAATGTTTTAGGCATAATGAGATTCAACAACTCATATCTCAGGGTGACAGGCGCAGTGCAGTGCCGCGCAGAATTTTGTATTTTAAAATACTGGGTGGCACTGTGTCTGATATGGGCAATCATAATGCTTACCATCAGGCACCTGATTCGCTCGTCTTGTCACTCACTATCATAAAAAAAAAAAAATGATTTTTTTACAGTTACAAGGGACCACAGATCTGTGTAGTTGATATCAATTTGAACTTGATATCTCCACGCGTTCCCGGTAAAAAGTGTTTTGACAGATGGACAGACAGACAGACAGACAAAAAAGTGATCCTATAAGGGTTCCTTTTTCTTTTTGAGGTACGGAATTCTAAAATCTATCGATCATGAGATAAAGTGTGTATTTTCATGGATAAATAGAACAATAATCCATTATTAATAAGAATAAAAGCGATCAAGATTGAAAGAGAAACAGGTATAAGTAACTTTTTGTCTGGCTAAATTACCTGCCCGTTAGATTGATGTATTGCTTCGCTGTATCTGTGTAGGTACCTGTCTAATATGAAATGTATCATGATTTAGGTTCTACTTACCTGAAATCTCTTGCAATCGGAATAAGAAGTAAAACAAACGAGTTTTTTTTTATGATAGTGAGTTACAAGACGAGCAAATCAGGTGCCTGATGGTAAGCATCACGATTGCTCATATCAGACACAGTACCACCCAGGGATTTAAAATTCAAAATTCTGCGCGGCACTGCACTGCGCTTGTCACCCTGAGATATTAGTTGTTGAAACTCGTCATGCCCAATAATTTCGCTGGTATCATTGCCCTTCAGACCGGAACACAGTAATGTTTGCACATTACTGCTTGGCGAATGAATAACTGGCAAAGGTGTGGTACTTCCCCTGGCAGGTATGAAAAATATTAATTCACGACACACAAAATAATGTTTTTGTGTGTTGTGAATAAACAATTTACATCTATAAATGATAAAACAAATCCTATCCTATCCTATCCCACTTCTTAGTAATATTATAAATGCGAAAGTTTGTGAGGATGGATGGATGGATGGATGCGTGTTTGTTACTCTTTCACGCCAAAATGAACCGATTAGGCTGAAATTCGGTGTATAGATAGTTTGGTATAACATAAAAAGTTTTTATCCTGATATTCCCACGGGAACGAAGATTATGCGGGTGAAACCGCGGAGCACAATGTTATTAATTAAAATAACATTCAAATCTTAATACTATCATTGCGTGTGCCACGAAACGATACCAACTCAGCATAAGCAGGTTGCAGATCGAACTGTGCAGATCTTCCGTTGGTACCTACTTGTTTCGGTGACTTCACGGACATTGTTTAACATATTATTATAGAGCTTTAGCTGCCTCGGTAGCGTAGTAGTTCGCATGTGCTACTGCCGATCATGAGGTCCCGGGTTCGATCCCCAGGTCTGACAAAAAGTGTTATTGGAATTTTCCATTAGGAATTTTTTCAATGACAGCTTGGAGCTGGAACTGTACTGATAGATGGCAATAATAGGCTTATTCCTTATTACATGGGACTTGAAAAAACATAACAAGTGTGTACCTACTATGAGGACTGTGTCCTGGGTACACCTCTATCTCTCTCTATCTCTCTACCTCTTTGGTAAAAAGGCGTGATTTTATGTAATATATTAATAGAAATATTGTTTACATGTTAGATTATTAAAGACTGGCAAGTTGGCTTATGAGACTTCTGAGACGCAGGTTCGATTCACGGTCAGGTCAAACATTTGTGCGCATGAGGATGTCTGTTTGATCTGTGTCTGGGTGTTATAAAAGCGTACATAAGTATGTATATATCAGTCTTCTGGTTACCATAGCACAAGCTTTACCTAGTTTGGGACCAGATGACCGTGTGTGAAAAAAAAACTAACCACTTTTAAAGGAAAATATTGGGAAAGGAAGTAGGCTAGGGGGAAGAAACGATTTTTTCTGATTAAATAAAACATACAACCAACATGTACTTTACAATATAATGGCAATATGTTAAGGTAAAAAAAAACAAAAATTAAATATTTTTATTATTATGGGACTGCCTCGGTGGCGCATGCTCGACTGCCAATCAAGAGGTCCCGGGTTCGATCCCCAGGTCAGGCAAAGTGTTAAATATTGTATTTTTCCATTAAGAATTATTTCAATAACTGCCTGGAGTCTGGAACTGTGCCCGGTAGATGGCAATAGGCTCGCCCCCTATTATATGGGACCAATAACATACTGGCGAAATGTGGGTGTATCTACTATGGGACTGAGTCCTGGGTACACCTCTGCCTACTCCTTCGGGAAAAAAGGGCGTGAATGTATTTTATGTATATGGGAAAAAGAATAAAAGCAAATCACAATAGAAAAAATCAGAATAAGAATTATCAAAAAACAGAAAATTTTTATCATTTATCTGCGACTTCATTACTCAAGAACATTTTACTTAAAAACAACACTGAAAACCATAAGAAAAGTTAAAAGAGTACCCTCGAGACCCAACTACAGTGAAACGAGGGTATTTTGACTATGCGACAAAGATGTTTAGGCTCGCGGCTAAATTTATAACTAACACAATCATCCCTGAAAAAAGCTTGAAAAAGAAATGAATTCTGCCTCGTGATTAGCAATATTAGCGCCAAAAAGCCAAAAACTTTTTTTGCACGTACCAAAACCGTTGTTTCACTGTTCGCGACTTTCGCTGACAATGGAAAAGTATTTAAAACTTCCATAAATGTCTTCCAAAACTCAAACGTTTGTTGACGGTAAACACGTTCGTTTTAATTTTGTACTTAAAATAATTATAATTAATTATGATTCCGTCCGCTATGACGGAGTTTGGGGCTGAGAGTGAAAATACACTTAGGTATTAATAAATACCTAAGTGTATTTACCTAACTTTCTTTCTTTTTCAAAAGCGCGGGGTTTTGTTCACACTGTTATTTAAAATCACTAGATGAAAAAAATTACCAAATCAAAGTCATGTATTCCCCTTATTTCCTCCGACTATAATTATTAATTCATTCTATTAATTTATATCCTGGTATTTTAATAGTAAAGTAAACTATGTTCCTACCTTTTTGTTTCTCTTATAAGCTCTCGTATTTTTCAAAGTGAACTTCTGAATATGCCAGTTTTACTCGCGTGATTAAGCGTTCACTCTGTGCATTTACTATAAAAATTTAAGATTTTCTTAACAAAAATAAAATGACAAAGGCAAAATTTCAAAATTTATTGTCAAAATATCAGGATAATATTATATAATAAATATATCAAATTGGTTCACTATATTCATAGAAAACAACGGAATATAAAACATAAATTTGGTAAATTTTCCATAGGATTGCGTCAAACTGCTCATAGGTCCCCTTTCCTGTTAAAGACACACAAATATACTCGCACTCGCGGAATCTCTTAAGTGCTCCGCAGATAGAGAAACTTTAGTTGAAGAAACTATCAACTTATTAGAAGTTTTTACTAATAGAAGCCAATTACAGCAACGAAAAGTCCAAGTTTATGTTGGCATTGATTGATTCTATATAAACTTTTCAAATTATGAGCAAGACTGTGAATGGAATCGCTTGAAGCGTTGAGATTGCCGGTTAAGAAAACTAGTATTTACATAACTAGTACAAATTTGACAGTCTCGTTGCAAGTTGCGTCGGTTTGAAACTGGTTTTATCATCTAGCAGCAACTAGATAATCGAAACTTGAGACTAGATTTGAAATAATGATATTTTTTTTTATAATAATAATGAAACTCATTTATTTTAGGCAATTATACGCACCAGATACCAATATTAATAAGTACCTTACAGATTAACAGACATAATAATATTATATTAACTATATCTATGCTTTAGGAATGATAGGTTGCGGTCTCGCCTCCCGAAAGCGCCGGAATACTATGCCTTCCGTCCAATTGCAATGTATGAGCAGTTTCTTAAGGTTGTTTATACAGCTAATATCTAGTAGTGTATTGCCGCAAGACGGAGACCAAAGTTGCTCCATCTGCGGAGAGCCTTGTATTCATATCTGTGGGAGAAACGAACGTAACATAAACAATGACAAAACACTTTCAGGTTTATGACACCACAGAAAACAAACGACTAATAATTGGATAATTCAGAACTATCACAAAGACCACGACAAAGAAGAGACCTCTCGTTTCAGTCTGTCGATCGTTTCTCGCATCAGGGCAGCGCGAGGTATGCTCTAATGACCGAACTTCTCTTATCCACTAATGTTTCTTTAAACACTTCGTTCAGAACCATTACAGTAACGTGTTGCTGTGGAGATACGGAGGAATATGTTTACAGGACCAGGCATCTAAAGAAAACTCATACAAAATGGGGTTTAAGTACTTAACTAATGTAGAAAAAGATAAGTTTAACAAATTTCAAAATTCTTGTAATCAATCATGAGTAAGTTACTAATACGTAGGAATCTTACATCCTACTATCCTACTTCCTACTAATAAAATTATATGGATAGATGTTTGTTACTATTTCACGTCAAAACTACTGAACCGATTGGGCTGAAAATCGGTACGTCGATAGTTTAGACCCCCTATACCATAAAATGTACTTTTTATCCCGATATCAATAAGGGAACGAAGACTACGCGGGTAAAACTGCGGGTCACAGCTAGTTATTAAATAAAATCTAAGCATGTAATATTTTATATTCTACAAATAGAAAACGAATAAGGAATCTAATCAAACATTAGAATTATATTCGACTGATCGAGTAAACTAAACAAAAATGTCTTGTGGTGTACAAGCCAGAGAGCCAAAGAGATTTGATATCATGATTTGTTTTGACCAATCTAATCATCAAAACTTTATTCTTAGGAAAAATCCTTTATATTTGGCATAATAACATGAGTCAGGCAGCGTAAACATAGACTACGGCGTTTGCTCACGCGTATGAGTATGGGTCAAAACTTCTCCACATACGCTGGGCGTTGTTTAGGTTGCGTTTGCATCCCCAAAACCTACACTTTCGATCTAACCGTCAGGACTCGGGAGGAATGACAGTGATTCTCTATCTGTAAGTGATAAAAAGTACCCGCATCTCCTGACGCAGGTTCGCGAACACATAAGTACCGTGTGTTGTTTCTCACGTTTATGAGAAAACTAAGAATGAGAACAGATTAAGTAAGTTTCCAAGCGAATCCCGTTAGTTGTAATGAGGTTTGTCTGTTTAAATTAAAGGCTTGGATTGAATTTGTGCGGGTTTTGTAAGTTAGCGAGCTTGTTTCATTGTCGGTAAATATGTAACACACAGATTCGATTTAAATCCTAGTTTCTTTATATTATGTTTTAGACATAGACTACTTAGAATGTAAAAATCAAAGGAACGTGGATGATTGTTAAACCCAAGTGTGCTTATTATTCTGCAATATGAAAGAGCTGGTGCTTCTTCTTCTTCTTTTCGAGTCGAAAAAGCTATAATTTTTTATATTTATAACACTTTGGCCCAGTATTTTGCCAAATCTATAGCATTTTGGTTTGCTTTGAATACTGGTGCTTAGAACTTGGTTTAAATAGTAATGACTATACAATTATTAAAGAAGCCGTGTGGTTCCCGGCTTTATAATAGGGCCACTTCTTTGTCATCCCGTGGGAGCCGTGAGACCCGATAGAGGGACATATTCGGAGAGTGGGCAGCAGCGCTCTCCGTTTCCAAGTGTTCCAACTAAGTTCTGCGATTACCTAGCCGTCTTCCAAACGTGGTGATTACGGTGAAATCCTCCCATAAGAATAGTTTATGGCGTTCTATGGGGGAGGCCTAAGTTCAGCAGTGAACGTCTTCCGGCTGATGATGAAGATATTATTATTAATAAGTTTTTACGACAACTTAGAACTAAGTTCTCTATTACTTATCCGCTTATTTACTGTTGTGATGTTTCATATTCCTGTTCAATTATAATAGCACGTTCAATAATAGCACGAACAAACACATATATAAAACCAAACTATGTTATAAGTATTTATTATCATGTCTCAAGTTCAACCAACAACAGTCTCATCGCAAACTATAATATTTATATTTACACGATAAATATTTTCGCGATCGTAAAACTTCACCAATTCAATTACTGGCACAAAAACAAGCCACTGTAAAATAAACCTTTTGATGTGCTCTACCGTATAAAACGTATTGACATATTTCGTCGTAGTCCGCGTAGGGTGGCCCTTTGTTTCTTTTTTACATTTCAGGCATTTTTATATCAACGAATAACTCAAACGGGTTTCTTGTTTATTTTGATATTTTTCTTAGAGAACGTTCTGGTATATTTCGTTAACGTAAAAAAATTAAGGCAGTTTTTTTCCACAGAACAGATTCAATAAAGGGTACTCTAAAACGTATTCATCATCATCATCCTTTCAGCCATAGGACGTCCACTGCTGAACATGGGCCTCCCCCTTAGATTTCCATCCAGTCCGGTTGCAAGCGGTCTGCATCCAGCATGCACCTGCCATACCTATCAAATCATCCGTCCACTTTGTGGGTGGACGTCATACGCTGCGCTTACCAGTCCGTGGTCTCCATTCGAAAACTTTACGGCCCCATCGGCTATCAGTTCTACGTGCTATATGCGTTCGTATTGCAAGAGGTTAAATATTTATATATTAGTGGGGTGGCCCAACGGAGTTTTCTTAAAATGCACGAGCGCGTCAGATCAACAAATGGAAAATGTGTTATCAATAAAATCAATTCTAATGTAACATTAGACTTGTCTGTGGGTAGAAGGCGAAAAGCATCACCTAGAGTAGACAAGTGGGAAAAACCTGCGCTTGTACCAGCTTAAGGGTTGACCTCTGTCATGTAAGTCGATAAATTGAGAACTATTGATCCGATCTTGATGAAACTTTGCAGACATGTAGTTTAGAATGATATAGAAAACTTCCGCGCCCCTAAATTTGGTAGTAGATCAAACTCAAACTCAAAACAGATTTATTCAAATGGGTCATAATCTGACACTTTTGCACGTCAATAAAGATAAACAGTACTGAGTCTACCGTGCGTTCGGAAAGATACCTCTACAAGAAGAACTCACAAGAAACTTGTAGGGCTTAATTTTTTCAACAGATAGTTTTACATACATTCGTTTTCTTTGAAGGTGCCGCGAGGCGGCTATGCAGAAGTTTCCAGGCATCTTTGTCCTCTATGTACTGGTTGACTTTATAATAAGCCTTCTTTAGTAAAGTAGATTTTATATAGGTTTTGAATTTACCCTCTGAGAGCCCAGTCACTTTTGGGATTTTATTATAGAAACGTACACAATTTCCTAAGAATGTCTTTTTATTTGTTTTAGATAATCTAAAGCTAGGTGCAGCTATTTTGTCTTTATTCCTAGTATTAAAATTATGAAGGTCACTATTTAATTTGAATTTATGTAAATTTTTACGCACATACATGATGTTTTCATAAATGTATAAGGATGGTAGGGTCAGTATGTTTATATGTATGTAGATGGGACATTAATATTTCACCGATGGCTACTACTTTCCACGGTAGCTCAATTGGTCAATTGGTGTGAGGTTGAGTGCCCAGTCGGATTGGTGCGGAAGGCGGGTTCAAGTCCCGCTCGTGTGTGAAAATTTTCTTCCCATTTTCATACTGTATGGTAACACTATCCAGTGAAAAGTGAAAATTTACTCAGGGTGAATTTTAACCCGTCAGCGAGAGCACTTGGTTCGCTTAATTTTATCAGCAGAAAGGGTTTCCATTTTATACTTCAATCAAGTAATCGAGTGTGCTGATGGTAGAGGTCCTTTATTGAAAACAAATCCGATCATATACCTACTTTTTTAAATTATTACAGGACTAATAAATTTAATGTAGGGGAGACCTGGTAAAATAGTAAAAAAAATTGCAATCACCTTAATATTCATTAATTATAATAATTATGACACACATAATATAACCAAATTCGTAATTAGTGCCGTTGCCGGCTCATAGCTGACACTTTAAGACATTGGACCCATTTTTCATTAGACCTGCTGTTTGAGTGACAAGTTGTTTGTTACTTTCACCCCTATCTTTAAAAATTCCTAAAGATGACATACTAGTGTGAATGGTCACGTCGGTAGGGGTCGACCTAGGCGTATCTTTCATGCACAAGTTGATTTTATCTTAAGGAAAGGCCAGGTCAAAAGTACCTACAACAGACAAGCATGCATGAAGAATGTGATGAAAGTGGAAGAAGCGAAAGTTGTATGTCAGGATCGTAGCAAGTGGAAAGAAATATTCTCTGCCTACCCCAACGGGAACAAGGCGTATGTATGTATGTATGTATGTATGACATACAAAAATATTTATAACCTAAAACACAGTAAGAAAGATTCGATTTAGAAAGATAAAATAGAGAGACGAATAGTAAATCTTCTTTGCTGACACATGACTTGCAAGCTTAAGCCTTATCACAATTAAACACAGTTGAATAAAAAGTTTGGAAGATTTTTTGCGACACCAATTCGTTACAGCCAAAACTTGATGACACAGCGCCGTAAGCGCAACTGAAGTAAAGGGGTTTTCAAAAAGGCGCATACTGCGGTAATATAGCCATCAGTGTAAGAAACATAATTCATTGCGATTTCACATCTTACATTCATCCCGTGTTACTTTCACACCTGGTCTCCCCTACTTTTTAATACAAACAGAACGTCAGAGCTTATTCTGACGTGGTGGTGTGTTCTTTATAGGATGTGTGGTCAATTTATGTTCATGACACTAGATTTCGCCAAAGAAAATGCCTTAAAAACCTAACAATTGCGAAGGCAACTGAGGCCACAGTTTAACGTGTCTTTCGAAGCGATAGTTTTTTTATTTCAATATTTTACGGGATCATGCATGGCGACTAGTTATTGATATTTATTGACGTTTAAAAATGTATTTTTAAGACTTTTAAAATAAATTTTCTATGAGTTTGAGTTTGGAATTGTGCATGGCGGATTCACTTGCCTATGTATGCATAGGCAAATAAATCCGCTATGAATGAATAGTAATGAATCTATCGTGCGTTCGAAAATATACCTCAGAAACCAGGTTTCGTGAAAGGAAAAATACCTATTTATTCTCTAGTAACTGGTATCGTACGAAGTTTAATTATTCCTTTATCGTAACTGGTTACGAACCTGCGGTTGCGTATGCGGTCAAAGAGAACAAACAAAAACAACTGGTTACGTATAAAGATAAAAACGATAAAAGATAACTACTAGGTAAGAAGGATGGTCAATTCCTAATGGCATACACCCACAGGATCGTCTAATTCAACTTAACAAAACCTCTCACGGCTACATTAGAGTTCGACCATTCCGTTAATTACGTACAAACTGGAACATTAGACCTAGTTGATAAACGAGGTCCTACCATGGATTGTCGTCAAACAAACAATAGTAAAAATCTTAGAGTGTTTAATACTGAATTTGTATAGCTACCTGCCTAGATGGCGTAGTGTGCGCAAGCTCGACTGCCATCTTGATGTCCCGGGTTTCATCCCCAGGTTAGGCAAAATGTTATTGGATTTTTCCATTGGGAATTATCTCAATGACAGGCAGTCTGGAACTGTGCTCGGTAGATGGAAATAGGCTCGCTCCCTATTACATGGGAACAATAACATAATGGCGAAATATGGGTGTACCTACCATGGGAATGAGTCCTAAGTTACACCTTTGCTTAACCCTTAGGGAAAAAGGCGTGAATTATTTTATTATTTTACTAAAAAGTACTTAAGCGGATAGTTGGTTGGCGCTTTTACATACTTTAAACACGTTTAATTTTATTTGTTGTTCTTAGTCCCTAGATAATAACCTAAGTGACGATAGTATAATATTATCCTAATATCCGATTATCCAGAATAATTATTTATTGAGTCAATTTTGAAGAAATCTCTTTTTCATAGTTTTTAGACTAGGGGATTTGACAAATTAATATTTCTATAAAAATAATAATAATGTCAATTTATACTCTAACAGAACAGAGGTTACACTGCTCGAGTCAATTCATATGAGTTATGTGGACAACCCATATTATCAGAGTTTCAGGTGGTCAAGATTCCTACCAGGCCTCTGACATGACCTAACGACTGCTCCCTACATACTTACTCGTATCTTATAGGAAACTATAGTGACCTACAGTTTAACGTGCCATCCGATACACTATAGCGCCCAGACAAAAAGTCCAAAAGATATACCAATACAGTTACAAAATTGCCTTCGTCTATCTTCTATAATTTTTAAGCTTCTTAAAAAAATTGTAGGGCCCTCGTATTTGACCGCAGGCAAAATGGACTGGGCGTTTTGAACCACAACGCTACGGGCTTGTTTAGTTTTCAACTACAAATGGACATTTGGCAAGGAAAATGCATTTATAAACCACATTCTCATTTTAACAGAAAGTATCTATGCATAGTGGGTATACCAACATAGTGTTTCTATATAATATTATAAAATTAGGTACAATTAAAAAGTCAGTTCTAAAGGAACTGACTTTTTAATGTAAAGAGTAAACAAAATATTTAGGTAAGTAGGTGTTTGAAAATGTAATGAAAATAAATAAATGTTATGAACTAGGTAAGTCATCATTATCTGATGATTATCTGACGGCTGATATGATTCTCAGCCGTTGGTAATGCACTACTGAACGTAGGCCTTCCCCTAAAAAGGGGGGCTTTGCCAATACTCGACACGCAGTTTTTGTAGTGGTAGGCCTCTTTTGCAGGGGGCCGCCTGGGGAAGTACCACCTTTGCCAGTTATTCATCCGCCAAACAGTAATGTGCTAACATTACTGTGTTCCAGTATGTAGGGCAATGTTACCAGCGAAATTACTGGGCATGATGAGATTCAACAACTAATATCTCAGGGTGACAGGCGCAGTGCAGTGCCGCGCAGTATTTTGAATTTTAAAACACTGGGTGGCACTGTGTCTGTTATGGGCAATCATGGTGCTTATCATCAGGCACCTGATTTGCTCGTCTTGTTACTTACTATCATAAAAAAAAAAACACGCTTGGCAGGCGGGTTGTCGAGCGCAGTTCGATGGTTTCTTGCAGAGGACGCTGCTGCCCGTCCTCTGGATCTGTTAACCCTTAGCCTCTAGTTTCCCTTAGTTCTTACGGTAACCACGGGTAGAGAGGGTGGAGCCACTATTCTAAAGCCGGTAACTCGACGGCGAACCTAGGTAACCTAGAACCTAGGTAAGTGAATGTTGAAAAATAAAGGACCTTGTATTATGATCAAGAGCACTCCACAAAAGTAGGTACATTTAACGTTTTGTATGTATTTAGGTTGCAATTGTCTTTTTATTTTTTGTTGCGCTTTGGTTCATTTTTATTTTAGTAACCGAAATTTTACCCTTTTCCTGTTGAAAGATTAGTCTTATATAATATGGTACATACCTTTATGCCTGATGAAGATACAAAAAAATCGTTTAAAAAAGCATTTTTATATAAAATTTTATAATCTTATATAAAAAAAAATTAAATATAAAAATAAAAATATAAAAAAAAGAATATATAAATCGAAGCATTGCCGCAGACATTACAGACATTATAAAACAGATAATCACGCCTTTCCCCGAAGGGGTAGGCAGAGGAATATCTAGGACTCAGTCCCATGTAATAGGAGGCGAATTTATTGCTATCTATTAGGCACAGTTCAAGACTCCAGGCTTTAATAGAGATAATTCCTAATCGAAACCAGTCCAGTAAAACTTTGCCTGACCTGGGGATCGAACACTGGACCTTATGATCGGCAGTCAATCTTACGCCCTTTAAGCCACCGAGGTATATACAAAACTATACAGTTATTCTTAAAAGCAGTAATGATTATATTCTACGATCAACATTACCTACCTATATAATCATTAGTCATGTCTTCTTGAAAACTTTCTTATTGAATCAGATAGATAGGAAAATTCTTGTATTTTCTTACCATTTGTTGTTTACCTGTAAGTTCTATTACTTGGCAAAATAAAATAACGCAAAATATTCTCTTCCTTAACCGCGTGGTGTCGTTTTCAGCTCCAAATAAACCAACAAACTTGGCAAATTGCGTTTTACTTGTTTATTCTATGTCCTGCGGCGCCGAACTCTTTACCTTTGTTCGTTGGAACTTTATAAGACTTTGGCTGCCTTTATATGAAGCGATACGATACAATAGCTTTGAAAATATACAGGGTTCTGGTAATAAGTATAATATATAACATTGTATTATGTTCTTAAATGGTCATTGAAAAGAATATAATATTTATTATACTTTATTGCATATACCAAAATTAAATGAAGAATAATATTACTGAAATAAAATAGATATCACGGTAAACTTATCGCATTAAGCGATTTCTTACTTTATTCCATTATAACATTTTCATCAACTTTCTCTGTAGAATCAACTTTGTAATCGCGAAAACAGAATCAGTTGTTCCATACGTTTGTCTTACGGTCAATTAACCTTTTCTCAGGAACTCAAATTGATAATTTTAGACCTGAATTTATCGTTGGAGTAAGGAATATAAAGAATACTACGTATTGACAGTTATAGATAAGTGCCTGATCAGCCATATTATGCGACAATTTTCGTGGTAGTTGAACTGTCAAACCCTAGGCATGGCAGCCATTTTATGCGACATTATGAGGTATGCACCCGTTTTTGTAGGGATTTCAGGTCCATACATCTATATCTATGAATTTACCTAAATTCACGAGTCATAATGTGAAATATTTCCATTAGGAATTATGGTATCTACCTAACCACTATTTTCTATTGGGTACGGCTGGTACTAAACGCAATTTTAAAGAATGCAAAATATAAAAGTATCGCCTATACGCAGCCATTATTTTTTTACAATTTCATGAGAATAATGTTGCTACTAAAACTGAGCTCAAGAACAATATTTAAAAAGTTATTAATGTCGTAAGTTACTGGCTCACAACTCGCAACAAAAGCGGCGTTTTGTTGGTGATAAGTCGTCTCATTTTACTTGAAAAATGTCTTTGTGCTTCTTGTTTGTTTTTTGCAATGTCGGAATCATAATGTTCTTACTGGATGGTTAGTACCGGCTGTAAACGTAATTTAAGAAAGTTATAGGTGTGCCTAAATGCTGTGAATGTTTTTGAAAGTGTTCTTGGGGTTTTTGTTCAACATCGTTACAATAATATTTTGCTCTTGAGATTTTAGGATTATACGATAGTATTATTCGACAAATTATGTATAATATGATTTACTTTATTTGACTCCTTTTACTAAAGTATCCTACCGCTGTAAGTAGAGGTACCTACTTAACAGCTTGTCCATTTCTGAGCTTTGGGTTTTATTTCACTTCTGGTCTTTTTAATATTAAAACTCCTAGAATAAGAATATTTGGTTTTTAGTTCCGATTTTTTAGTGTCAAAAACAACATGCACAGTGCACCGCCCTGTTGTTTTTGACACTAAAAAATCGGAACTAAAAACTAAATATTCTTTTTCTAGGAGTTTGCAATGGAGTTCCGAAAAGTAACGCCAAATGCAATCAATTATCTTTTTAATATAATTATTGATAGCCCACTGCCTAATGACTGCCTTGGTAGCGTAGTGGGCGCAACTCGACTGCCAATCAGGAGGTCTCGGGTTCAGTATCCAGGTCAGGCAAAATGTTAAATATTGGATTTTTCCATTAGGAATTATCTCAATTAATGCCTGGAGTCTGGAACTGTGCCCGGGAGTTGACAATAGGCTCGCTAGGACGATAATTAATTAATTAGTGGTTAATTCGTTCAAGGCTCGTCCCTATTACTTGGGACCAATAACATACTGGCGAAATGTGAGTGTGCCTACTATGGGACTCAATCCTGGGTACACCACTGCCTACCTCTTCGGGAAAAAGGCGTGATTGTAGATGTATTAGTCCACTTGCTCTGTTTATTACAGCATCAAATAATTATTAATATGTGATTTCAAATAGCCGAAAATTTTAATTTTTCATTATGACGTAGATAAAAAATAGGAAAGGAGTTTCCGACAACTAAACAACTAGTGACCGACTTAGGTACCAAAATCTTTAGAACTGACCCGAAACTTACGAAACATCGTTTCTTAGTTACTGTTACTTTGACTGTAAGAAAGTCTGTAAATTGTTTATTTACAGTTTAATAATTTATTCAACATTTACCTATTTAATTACACAAAGTCTTATCACGTCCTTTCGAATATTTTGGACATTTCAATCCAAGTTTTGGAAGAGAATGGGACGGTTACTTTATTACGAAGATGTAAAATTTACTGGAAGACTTCAACTTCTTTGATTTGCTCGTTTTCAAAATTATTTAGAGCACTGTAATCAAACATTTTTAAATAGTATTTATAAAGACTTTTACGATTCTTTTCAATTATCGTATTCTTTTTAACATAATCATAATGATTACTTCTTAATTAAGTTTTTTACAATATTTTATTATATAAAATTTTTTTTTGAGCACCAGAGTTCAGTCACACAACAAGCATGATCTGCGGAGAACCAAGGCCAAAAATTGATAATAAAAAAATTGTAAAAAAAAGTAATTTTAGTATGGTAAAAAATAATAAGTAGAATACTGATTCCTAATAATACACCTCAAAACACATGATTGTGGAAATGTTCCGGTTTTCTTAATTAGGATCAGTTTAAAACATTAAGAATCAATAATCTATTAGCTTTGGCAATCTTATCAAATCAACGTTATCATTGGGCCTTGTACATCTTTTTATAGAAACCTTAACGAAAGCCAAGGTATTTAGGGTCGTGGCTGAATAGTCAAGTGATCTTCTAGAAAGTATTATTAAATAGGTATAATGACTATGTGTTAACAGAGGACTCCCTGTTTTTGCTATTAATCAAACTGATCTGTATATATTTTTTCATTTGACAACTTAAAAATCTCCCAAAAATATCACTTCTTGTCACTCATACCTTCGTCCAACCAAAAGGGTCAAATCTGTATGTGATGTATGAATAGAGTGCCCTTCTTTGTCCGGGTTAGATAACTCGGATTCGTATTGTCGCTCTCGTACATTAATCATTCAAATTGCCTTGTGGTTAGACCTTAGAGTTGGGGACTCCGACCCAAGCTGCTATTAAAAGCTGGAAAGACGTATTTCATGAACCGCAGTCGTATGTAGTTTGGAAATATCCTTGCAATTTCATTAGTGACTGTGTTTTAATTTATAATATTGACTAAAATAGTGTAACACAACACTACACTATTTTTATTGTAAATAGTGTGAGGATTAACTGTTTTTTTCTCACATAATATTATAGTCACTACTTTTTAATCAATGACTAGGAAAGTGACATATTCCATAGTAGGCACATGCCCACTATGAAATATGCCTAGTGTAATAGGCCTATTATGAAATAATTTTCGTAATAGGCCTATCATTACACTACACTGCATCAAGGCCCCTAATTAACGGCGTTAGAATTTTAACTGCTTTATTGTTATTACAACACACATATTAAAGCTTAGGGACCCATTTTTTGAAGGAGGAAAATGCCTTCGCCCTAGATTTCTAAAACGGAGGAGTCAGATGGGGGAGTGTGGAACTTACACCATCTTAAACACTCCTGTGAACAGTCCTCCGCCGAGAAGCGGGGCGAGATGGGGTAGCGGTTGCATTCACCATCTCGCCCCAGCGGTAGTACCAGAATGATTACTGGGCCTCAGCGCTTGTGGGGGGATGACTCTGCTCACCAGGTCATCCCCTTGTGGGGTCGTGTAAGCCCAGCAAGTAAGGCTTAGGGACCCTGATTCAGTGAAGTGTAATAGGCCTTTGAGTTTAAAAATGATTTCGTGAGGGGTACATAAAATATATCATCTTGTTATCTCATTTTCACAAAAAAATTATATTATATTCTGAGGAGTATAAATATTCGAAGCTTACTCCGATCATGTTAAATAAATTGTAAAGGGATACTTATGTATGCGTAGTATAGATTCCATACCTAGATGCCTGAACAAAAGGCTTCCAAACTACAGCAAACATGGAAGTACCCTAGAGCTTTTATTTCCTTGCGCAAACTATGGAAATGTATGATTTTTCTACAACCACAAGGGACCGCAGATATGAGTAGTTGATATCAATGTCAACTTGATATCTCCACGCGTTCCCGTTAAAAAGTGTCTTGACAGACGGACAACAAAGTGATCCTTTTGATTTCCTTTTGAGGCACGGAACCCTAAAAAGATCAAACAAGCAACCAAATGCAACTCAAAAAGGAAATGACTACTAATAATAACTACTTATATTGTTTCCGGGACATTGGACTTAACTTTTTATAAACTTCGAGTAAATGTCGGCTTCCTAGGGTTGCAATAAATAAATAAATGTGTCAGGCAAAGTAGGTAAAAAAATATATTACGGTTTTATAGATACACTTATTTTAATGAAGATATATAAATTGAGGATAACTGGCACTATCGTATCTTCCGACCGAGTGCAGATTGTACTCAGAGGGGATCAAGTGTTCACGGTCCATATAACAATCAATTTCTTTCCACTCTGATAAAAATACAAATAAATTCGGCCAAGCATATCCACGTCTTAAAATTTTGTGGTGATTCTGCTTTATGAAAAGAAAAGCAACTCAGAAAAGTTAATCTAATAACAAAGACATTATTATAATAAAACTTATATAAAAATATTTTGTGTAAAAAATAATTTTATTTTATTAAATTAAAAGGTAAAACTACCCTCATAAATAGGCATTATAATTATTTCATCATCATCATTCGGTACTCGGTATTCGGTTTCGGTTTCGGGCTCGGTTGTCTGGAAGAGATCGCTTTTAGCGATAAGACCGCCAATTGTTACACTAGACATATTCCTATTGTTCCATTTTAGTTTTAAGTTTTTTAAGATGTGGTGTAATAATAAAGAATTTATCTATCTATCATTATTCATCATCACAATTATTTATTATAATCTAAATTACATTTTATTTAAAGTCGCCTTGAAAATTTAATGACCTGCAGCAATGGTCTGATACCTAGAATAATACAATACAATACTCTTTATTGAGACCAAACTTTATATAGATTAAACTTTAAAATAAAATAACAATAATAATGTGTTTATTTAATTTCTATTATAACAAATATGACAAATAGTCAAAAAGTCGTTAAACAAATTTAACTAAATAACCCACCCGAATTGTTGTACCCGGTGCAAAGTTAACCGAAGTATGACGCTGGCGACATTGTCGCGCTGCATAGCAGTTGATGTTAATGTTGTATTTCTCCACGATCAAAAACCGTCAAGTCAATAAATGAAAACCAATCTAAAAACTAACCTTACAATTTGAAAATATACTTTTACACTCAGGTATATATATAAGTACATTAAGTATCAAATCCACCTTAACCCTTCAATGATATCCAGGGTTCGGGTCACACGCGGCCGCTGCCCATGTTGAAGGATGGCCGCTCATCTCGAATCAATTCAAGGCGTGACCTTAATGGAGATTTTACGCGTGATTTCCGCACTTCCTACTCATATCATAAATATGAAATCTCAGTACTCAGTACAATGTAAAAAGTTACCTTTGTAACTAACAGGTGAATAAAACGCTAGCGTGTTCTAAATCGACCTCAGCGACATCAAGCGCTGTTTTTTTGTGTGTATGTTTTTTTCGTTTTGACACTAAAACCACTGAACCGATTTAGCTGAAATTTGTTATGTTATTCTGACATTCCCATGAGAACGAAGACTACACGGGTGAAACCGCGGGGCACAATTAGTAGATAATAATATTAACATGAGTATTCGTTTTCTTTATTTCAAACACACCCAGTAACTTACTGACAATGTCCAACGCGTAATAGGGTTACAATAAAAACAGTTACATAATAATAATATTATCATGATTTACATTAATGTATAAAAGTATAGACTTAAATTTAACAATATTATCTAAAAATAAGTTTATCTAATTATCCAGAATTAGATAAACTTTTTGAGTTAGCATACTGTCGAGTTATAACTCTCGGTGGGGGGCAAGAAGCGCGAGCCTGACCCGAACGGTAAACTATAATACCTATATTATAGTGTCGGTTGGTATCTAAAACAAGAAACCATAAGTACGCTTCCACTCAGCAGTAAATAAATAAGATCTGGCTTCGAAATATCAAGAAGCCGTAACTTGTGCTACAATAGAATTGATAGTCACCTCATTAAATTCAGACTATGGTACGGAAGTAAGAAAAGTAGTATAAGTATTAAAGTATAAGCTTTTCTTTTGGTTTAGCCATTCTTACTCGAGTAAAAACTCTAGGATAAAGCAAACTCTGCGTGAGTTTGTTGTAGGGTAATAAAACTTCGAGATGCAAGAGAAATCCCGCAATAATTCGGTGCCGAAACTCGAGCAACAATAACATCGGTTACGAAACTTTTTGTTCTGGACCACGAGTTATTTATTTCCATCTTGCGAGCATTAGTGGGGTTTTTTCTTCATTCTGCGGCAACGTGACGGATGCCCGTGGCAATTAGTGTCCGGAAATTACACAAGAAAACACCGAGCGATCCATCACCTGGTGGGAAAAAAGGCGCAAATCTCCGCAGCCCGGTTTAGACAAAACGTCATTCGCCCGTACAATGATGTTGCGCATTTTGCGCATTAAGGAGAGATACAGGTTTGGCCGGAGCTTTTAGCTGGAAACGAATTTTACCCGAAAAAGTTGTTGGGTCATTTTTGGTTGAGGAATTTATGCGGTGGTGGAGCTTTGCTTGTTTTATAATTTTTCACATAAGTTCACCAGGAGGATGATAAGTAGATAAAATTATATGTCGGTCACATCGTTTTTGCAATGGAGAGTTTTTGGTCGTAATATCGCGGTTTTCTATCTGTGTATATTTTTTTGTCTTTATACCTGTCACTATAATGTTGTCTCAGTCATTGCGGAGCGCATTATTTATTCATATTCATATAAATTTATTGATAACATCTGTTACAAGTCTTTTTATGCGAAATGTGGTCTTTTTGTGTTTATGTGCGAAATGCGAAATGCGCGAAATGTGTAGGTAGTACGGAAATGTGGAGAAATACACAACAAAATAGACAACTATTTACCAGAAAAATAACTGAAATCCGAGAAAAATAGCCATTTCATACAAACTGACCGAACAGCTGATCAATTTCACACAAACTTATTTTTTTTAAGTCATTTTATTTATTTTTATTTAGTTTCACGGGCATGCATCTAGCATTACTTTGTGTGTTTTTGTAAACACCTTTTAGTAAAATTTTGTTTAATTTGTTTGGAATAAAACGAAATGGTGTCAGATTAATTATTTTGGATTTGCACATAATATTATTTTGTTGGCTCCGACGAGAATAATAGGCTAGTTCCCATTGATCCAAAGTCCATTGTTTTCGTAAAAATAATTTTTGAACATTTGTTCCCACAAGATTCCAAAATTGTTTTTCGGTATTATTTTCTTTACCACTAGATCCAAAATCGAATTATATAGTGGTGTACAGTCAGACAGGTATGTTGATAAGTCTAGCTCATTGCTAATAATATATTTGGTAGCAGGCTTCGGTGATATACAATACATTACATACATAACATAACATACATTCATGCCTTTTTCCCGAAGGGGTAGGCAGAGGTGTACCCAGGACTCAGTCCCATAGTAGATACACCCACATTTCGCCAGTATGTTATTGGTCCCATGTAATGTCCCAATATATACATTATATACACAATTATTGATTTCATTACATAAGCCTACATTATCGAAGGTTCTCAGAGAGCTGTGTCCAGATGGGTCCAATTAGAGGTCTAATATTAAAAGATAACATCTCCAATCTTGACCCGTGTAGTAAAAATATTTGATTAGATGTGGGGGCGAACGACAATTTTATTAGGTAGGGCTGTTATTATTACGATCTATGTGGGAGTCATACATTGATTCGAAAAAGTATCTACTATATATACTATATTATAGATTATAGAATATACTTCTCGGAAGTGTACTCGTAGGCGGTAGCGGCATATGAAAACGTTTGATCTATAATCTCTTCATTCTAATACTAATCAATATTCTCTGCTCGTACCTTTTACTCCCGACGAAGGGAAGGAAGGGGTGTTAAAAGTTTAACGTGTCTGTGTGTCTGTCAGTGGCATTGTAGCTCCTAAACGAATGGATCGATTTCGATGAGATTTTTTTGAACTCGCGAGTTCAAAAAAATCTCATCGAAATCGATCGCGAGTGTTCTTATCTATGTCTCATGAGAATCGGTTCAGCCGTTGTAAGATTCAGTTCTATTCTACCGGCTGATAAGAAATAAGCAACTTCCAGCAGTCTGATCAATTCGAGATTTGGTATCCTGTTACGTGTTTGGTGTCCTAATATCCGGAAACCCTTGACCTTGATGACCTTGATAGTTTAGACCCTGGAATAACTCTTATGTTACCTTTTTCCGAATTTCCCACGGGAACGAAGACTACACGAGTGAAACCGCGGGCTCAACTAGTTTCTTAATAATTTACTCTTGTTATCTCATTATAATATATAATTGTATTCTACTCATTAACAACAACTTTTCTACCAAATATTATATAGTACTATTCTAATATAAAAAAACTCTTAATAATATACCTGAGATTCAAGACAGCAGAAATGAAAAACAAAGTGAATTTATGTACCTATTCCTTTTAGAATTTCGCTTCGTCCGTTTAAAGAATTCTTAATCTTTCTCATAAGTAAAAGTGACTTATATAAGCGCAGAAAAAGTATTTTCATTTAAATTTCTAGTAAACTTTGAATTGAGTTTTGTTGAAGTAATATTCGTGAATAATTCATAGGATTTATTCTTTTTTACTTGGACTAATTTGACAGTTATAATTATTATTAATTGCTTTAATTTATTTGTATTAATATTTACAAACACAGCAGAAACACGCTGGATACAAGCCGCTTACAACCGGACCAGACGGAAATCTATGGGGGAGGTCCAAATCCAGCATTGGACATTTCACAGCTGAAATGACGATAAAGAACTGTATTTTTTTATTGTATCTCTTTATAATAGAAGACTAGCCTGGTATGGACATGATATGCATTGCATGATATGATATGCGAAGGGATGAAAATCATGTGTCCAAAAGGATTATGAAGATCAATGTAAGTAGTTTTTTTAAAAATAACCTATGCTGTTGGCCTCAGATGGCCTCTACAGCTTTACAGAGCAGTGGTGAGGGCAGGAGGCGCTCGACCCAAAGTTTAAGGGCGACTAGCACAAGAGCACCAAGGGACGGTACGAATCTTAGCTTGGGCCTTCGCCAGAATACGTGGGGTCAGACTTGCCCTGGCACCCCAGAAGGGGAGTGTCCTAGGGCCCTATCAATGGTTTGATCTCTATGATTATTTGGAGAGAAACTAATCGATCTGAAGGATCTGAGAGATCCACGACCAGGCCGGCGTGGTCGGTGTTGTGATTGTGTGAGTTGGTGTATCTGGTATCCGGCACCAATACCGAAAATGGAGTGACTGTTGCGTATATTGGTAGGATTGGGCGAGCCTAGAGCGAGTCGTCCGCCAGTAGTAAAGTATGGAAAGCGTTTAATTGCTTAATGTCTGCTGTCAAACGGCATACAAAAAATGACGTTTGACAGCGATTGCATGTTCGTAATAGCACCCCCGGGGGCGGTATGGGGGTGGGTGCAGACATTAAGCAATTAAACGCTTTCCACACTTCTACTGCTGTTCGTAATAAGGGGGGCGGTCTTCCACGTCGTTGTGAGGCGAGGAGTTCCAGCTTGAACTATCGAGTAGTTCGAGGCTTGGACTACGAGTGGGTTATGAAAGTGGTTATATGAGGGGGCGTCCTAAATATACCTGGATAAACTGAGTGAATGAGGATGTCAGGGAAAAGGAGTGAGAGCGGAGATGACGGATGATAGACTGGAAAGGCGAAAGAAAACATGCTGTGCCGTCCTCACCTAGTGTGGGATAAGGGCAGGAAGATAATGACAGTATACCTAACAAAACTTAAAAACAATAATTATTTAGTCACAAGCACTACCGTGTGTCTCAATAATTATTGTCAGCCTAGTTAACAAAATAAAGGAGTCACACACCGGCATACACGAATCACTTCGGACACTTTTGATCTCCGATATTTATTTAACAGAATCTGTCACTTGTAAAGTTCCTAATATTACAATCATCATCATCATCATCTCAGTCATAGGAAGCTCACTCCTGAACATACTCGTAGGCCTCCCCATAGATTTCCATCCAGTTCGGTTGTAAGCGGCCCATCTCCAGCGTGTTCCTGCCGTCCTTATCAGATCGTCTGTGTGTTGTGGGTATATTACAATAAGTATATCTAAATAGAGGTTTAGTTCTAGGTATCATACATACCTGAAACTAGAAATTCAAAACGTATGACAATCAGAACAAAGGACATCTTCAAAGCCCGCCTTTCCCATGTAAAATGCAAATAAAAGTACTCGAGAAATCAATCCGAATCCATCCCATAGGTAGGTTCTGTTTAAAATTCACCACCGCTCAATACTTCAAAGAGATCATTACAGGAAGATATGATTTACATACAAAAATTATAATATGAATTTTGTTATGAAACGGCGCTTTTTTGTTTCCCTCTGGATGTGTTGGAATTTAAATCGTGTTCGTTTGTTTACATTAAAATCTCGTTATCTTAGAAATACGATTGAAATACATAAAGAAAGATTATTATTAGATCCGCTATAGGTTTTATACATATTATGCGGACTCTAGATAATTTGCTACTTTTCGAAAAAATAGGTCTCTTCAAATTATGCAAGTCTTTGTGATGTTGTTTTTCTTTTATTATTCTGCACTTAAATAATATATGCCCAATTTGGGACGACAGAAATAATAACAGGTATTTAAAAAAGTGATCCACTGTAGCCCACTTTCCTACTTGCCTGTAACTACTACAATAAACATCTTCACGTCATGTTTTTGTGATAAACAATAATATGTTGATTTTGAACAACACCTCTTAAAGTTGTATCAAACCATTGATCATTTTATATGCACTGGAGATGTCATAACCAAATAGGATCCTTTTATTGTGTTTCAATTAAAAACTTCCATCATTTATTCCTTGAAATTTATTATAGTATAAACTTATGTGGGTGTTAACTCAAACAAAACTTTGATGTGAACAGCGAGACGCTTCCAACGGTCAGGTTAAAATATGAATATAAATTGAGAAACTTTAGGGTTGTTCAAATCTAGCAGGAACTTTAAAATATTAACGACACTGATCAAAATGTTGCATAAATCTGATAATATTATAGAATTGATGAGATTGTTATGATTGATAAGAGATTTCCTAAAACAAAGGTAGAAGGTAGAAGAATACCAAGTAAATACAGCAGGTATTCTCTTTCTTCGCAGAGAAAATAAGTTAGTGCCCACAATATCACTTAGGTACATATTTTCCAAACTTATGACAAAGGCGTCGCTCTACTAGTCTTTAATATGAATAATTATATATTATAAGATCACTATTAACTACTATTACTATAACCTATACTATAATATATTTTTGTAGTGGTAGGCCTCTTTTGCAGGAGGCCGCCTGGGGAAGTACCACACCTTTGCCAGTTATTCATCCGCCAAGCAGTAATGTACAAACATTACTGTGTTCCGGTATGAAGGGCAATGTTACCAGCGAAATTACTGGGCATGATGAGATTCAACAACTCATATCTCAGGGTGATAGGCGCAGTGCAGTGCCGCGCAGAATTTTGAATTTTAAAATACTGGGTGGCACTGTGTCTGATATGGGCAATCATGATGCTTACCATCAGGCATCTGATGAGCTCGTCTTGTCACTCACTATCATAAAAAAAAACCTTATCCCTCAAAGCACAGAACAGAATAAACACTCCAGAGGCTGGTTGCGATATGGCTTCCCATTGTCGACAATATTATAACTAAACGTAATCCTAATGATGTTATGTATGAAATAAGCTACTGAGTAACTTTATGTATACTAATCTGGCCTCATTAGAAAGAAAAATATTCACCTTTATAGCAGTATAAAGGTACACTAATTTATTTAACTATTTCCATTAAAAAATTTTTTCATCTATATTATGGGCATTGAGCCTTTTCTACCTTTGTTGATATTTCGTCTGTCAGCTGCTAAGCTTATATGGATTATAATAGTTCACTCTAAGGCCCATTGAATTTAGAAATTTCCAGAAATTTCTGGGGCCGCATTTAAAAAAAAAGCTTTATGAATAAAGGTTTCATGAATCTACAAAATATGTCATATTTATGATCAACCAATTTTCGTTTGAATTTTTAAGAAGCTTCGATGTCTTATTCTACCCACACAACACCTTTCAAGTAAAAATACAAAAATCCAATAAAATATCAGGATTGAGTATTCCGATCACGCTGGGTGTGTAGTCTCTACATCGACGAATTTATTTGAGTCTCCAATCAGACCCAGACGTTTGAAGACAAAGCGTTTTCTAGATTTCCTTGAACTTTACGTTTATTTGCTTCATCTATTTCTGGATTAGTTGCGATACATAAGTTAGTGTTTCGAGGAAGACCTATTTATAAATCTGGGGGAAATTAAAAGGAGTACTTAGAATTTATCCTATATAGTAATAAAAATTATAAATTATACGAAAGCATGTATGTTTCTCACCATTACTTTTGAACCGATTTTTGAACCACGCCTATGATAAACTACAAAACGAGTTGAATCAAATAAATCCCAAGTTTGATAAAGTTGTGTTTATTTATATATTTTTTTTTATATAAAAAAATTGTCACCTGGAAATTTGGAAATACAATATTAAGGCATTTGGTGGCGTATATACAGAATGAAATTTCCAAAAACCATGCGGTTTTTATAAAACAAATATATTTTGGCGCAAATAAAGGCCAGATTAAGAGCCAACCACAAATAATTGAGTGGAAATTATTCTGTCTTTCTACAAATTGGGAAATTTTATTTTGTATTTATTTTGTATGAAAGCGACCCTTTTAATTGGTATACCTAACTATTGCTGCTTGAAATAATAATATTATGATGAAAATTTAACCAAAATCTCATGTTATAGAGTAGCAAAAGTCGTTTTTTATTGGAAATGAAACAAAAGCAATTTATCTTATGATAAAATAACTAAGTCAATAACTCACAGGATATTTTTTGTCGGCAAGTCATACATCATTTTACTTGACGGCCAATTTTTGCCATGGCCCACATAATTTATTTTTGCAGTTCCTTCATTTTTACCTGTTTCAATAATGTTTTATGATCATTTCTCAATATAATAACATTAAAATCTAACTCAAAAAAATAATTTAATAATATTATACGAGTAGGGTCTAATTTATTTAAATTTCGTAAACTTTCATTATAATTTAATGACTACGCTTATCACTCTTTCATTAATTCAATTACAGTATAATTACAATAACTACCCAATTAGGTTACAATAAATAGTTACTTTTTTAGCCGTACATTACTCGTAATTTGTATTTTTTTATATTTTACAGGTCAGATAATTTTTTTTTTAGATTTTATGAGTTTTCTCAAATATAACAGCCAGCGGAGTCCGAAATTAGGCCAGGTTGATGGCAATTAGTCTCGACCCCATTATTACATGGGACTTTTCAAATATGGTTTTCTTCTGTAAGCACATTGTGAGATTTTCCCGTTCTTTTCTGCTGCATATGTACAAACTGTGGAATGATCTCCCTGCTGCTGACATCACGTTAAGCTACAACATAGGGTTCATTAAAACGAGACTTATCATCTCAGCCGTTGGAGTCCACTGCTGGACATAGGCCTCCCTCATTAGGGGTTTTGTCAATATTCGGCACGCTTGGTAGGCGGGTTGGCGAGTGCAGTTTGATGGTTTTAAGCAGAGGACGCTGCTGCCCGTTCTCTGGATCGGATAACCATACCTCTTACGACATCCAGGGGTAGAGTATTATTCTAGGGTCAGACCTCACGACAATTTTATTACTTACTAAAATAAACTATCAAGACAACCCAGATGTTTAGCACGGTGTTGTCAGCGATTTGAAAACACTTACCCGAGTCATAAAAGGCGAGTGGTATCGACCGATATTGCTACCTTAACGATGTTGCCACCTCAAACAAAAGCCTTAATTTTATTAGCTGTGACCCGCATACGCCTTGGTAAGCTAACTGGGTTTTGCAAACATTGCATGAACCGAGGAACCGAGGAACCTATTTAGCAAATGAAAACAGCCGACGGTATGAATTGCAAGATTTTTTGATGGAAAATTCTAGTTATTTTACTATAGAATAAATGGAATAGTTAAAATTCTTCGGGTGGGTATAAAGGTACTTTTTTATGCCATTTGTGGCAAACAAGCAGACGGGCGCCTGTTAGTGGGGCGCCGGTTATAGCCGCCTATAGGTACTTGCAACACCAGGGGTATTGCCAGAATGTTGCCCACCTTTCAAGAATATTCACTCTCCTTTTGAAAAGCTCCGTGTTGTAGTTCTACAGGAAGACCGCAGCAGGGAGATCATTCCACAGTATGCACGTATGTGACAGAAAAGAACGGGACATTCGCAAAGTGTGCGACGTCAATGTATCAAAAAAAAATTGTTAAATTGGTGCAACTCTGCTTTAGTTCCAGAAGTAAGTTGTGACCGATATAACGTCCACGTGGGCGAAACGATACGCAGTAATCAGCTTATGCTTTTATTACTTGCAGCGGAAATATCGTTACGAAAGCAATTTAGGCGGCAGATATTGGCTATTAGTGAAAGCCGTAATGCCTCTTCGATATTCATATACGTATAACGACCCTACTTGAAGGCAGTTTGGATAAACGCCTATTGATTCCGTAATAAAAGCTGGTATTGGGCATTTGTTTGGAGTGTTTTCTAGGTAATTGCGCATTATAATTTGTTTTTGGAAGATTTTACTATTATATTAGCTTTATGACATACTAATATTGTAGTAAAATAAGTATGGCTAGATTAACACTGGTTGATTTCCAAATTTTATGACGGTACCTTTGTAAATATAATTATAATAATTTGAATTTATACTCTAACAGAACGGCCCCCTTATCACGGACGCAACAGAAGTGTAGAAATCGTTTAAATTGCTAAATGTCTGCTGTCAAACGTCATTTTTTTGGTATACCTTTTGACAGACATTAAGCAATTAAACGCTTTCCACACTTCTGTTGCGTCCGTAATAAGGGGGCCGGATTCCCCAATTACACTGCTCAAGTCAATTCATATGGATTATGTGGACAACCTATATTGACAGAGTTTCACGTCACCAAGATTCCTACGTAGCCTCCAACATGACCTAACGACTGCCCCCTACATATCATCCTACAGTTTAACGTGCCATCCGAAATATTTTACATAATAGTTATTAATAATTTATTTAAAACTACACACAGCCTATTAGTATTTATATATAAAGTATAACAATAACTAACGACTCAGTGGTGTAGTGGGTGCAATCTCTACTTCCTATCATGAGGTCCCAGGTTCCATCCCCAGGTCAGGCAAAGTGTTATTTGGATTATTCCATTAGGAATTATCTTAAGTCGTTGGTTACCACATATAGTTTTCAGAGGGTGAAGCCGAAGGGACAGCTAGTCTCACATAAAACTGAGGTAGGTATTTAATATTGTAATTTATTGACCATTATTGATCACCGTTAAAGGAGGTCGGGTCGTTTCTCATTAACTTCTTAATTAAGGGCCGCGAACGTGATCTGGGCGGTAATTTTTAGATTTTTCGGTCGGAGAAAGATAAACTTAGATGAAACCGTGAGAGCAGTTTTTATTTATATCGAAATCAATATCAGCGATATCTAAAGAATACTAAATGAATTTATTATGGAGTAAATAAAACTAATAGTTTTTATAAAAATATTTTTTTGTAATGCCATAATGTCGATAATTAAACATCGTCACCTTACAATAGAACTTAAATACGAAGTATTGTGCAACTTTGCGCTCATCATTGCTGTGCTGAGTCTATGTGTGGTGCATGGCCATACTGCAAGCCTAGTTTGGTGGCCTTTACGTAAAATCGCCGATTGCCACTGCCGCCTTCCGAACGCAGGAAGTCGTCAAATCGCGCTGCTGCATCGATGCAGTCGTAAAATCGCCGACCGTCGCTGCTAAAAGTAGCATGTCTGCGGAGGACCTACGACGCCGCAGGAAGCATATGACGGATGCGATGGGGTGGCCATACTACGCGCGACCGGTGACTAGCGATGAGACGTAAATTAATACTATATTATTCAGGTGTTACTACTGCATATAATAAATAGAAAAGTGATTAATATATGTAAGTGGCATGGGGGCGAATTTCCTTTTTATTCTATAACAAAAGCGAGTGACAAGACTGAAAAGGATTGAAATACGTGCCATACGTGTCTTCAGGTACACCCGAGTAGTTCAACGCCACCTGCGCGTTAGCTCGCAATGGATACGGATAGGACCTTTGAAAAATACGCTCGCTGGGTCGCTCAAGACCGTCGCACTATTCCCGCCTTAATCGCTATAGTATGTAAACATACAGGTGGTTTCATAGTAGATTTTATATTACCACAGAAATTTTGTGCCTGCCGTCGCTACCGCGCTACGCTCCTAGTGTGGCTAGGCACCAAATAAAGTTGTTAAGTCTTCTATGAGCATTATTTTTTGTAGCCTCTATGACTTCTGAACTAGAGCTACTCGAATGGGATCCCGCTTCACCTGAGGGATATAATATTGTCAGAATTATGCATCCCGAGTACAACCATGTCCCTTGTACCCAGGGATGTATAATTCTGTGGTGTACCTTACCCTTGCTTAACATTATTTTGTTAGGATTCAATAGATAATAAACCGTCATATTATATAAACCGTCGTGAATTCCTATCATCATACCCTATAAACACAGTAAATACCCTATAAAACAAGTAAATCGCAGACTTTGTGATTTGCTCTTTTTGCACTTGACGAATGAAAATTAAGCGCAAAAAAGCAATTTGAAATCGGGAATTGAGCGGTCACGATGGTTGAACGAGCCAATTAGCGCGGTGTGTCGAAATCTGCTCGACTTCCAACCGGTTCCCAGTTTTAATTTGTTCATCAGACTGTACAACAATATTGTAATGAAACATTTGAAAGATGAAACTTTGAAAATATTTCGTAAACTTAAAGACTGCGTTTATTATTTTTAATTTGCTTATTTCTTTATTTACAATTCAAATTAATGAATCATTAGCATAATCTCATCTGTAGGAAGTACGCTGCTCGACATAGGCTTACCCTTAACAGGAAACACGACCACTTAGCAGTTTTATAAGGAAGTTACTGCGCAAGACGAGTTTCAAAGACTAATATGTCAGGGTGAAAAGCACAGTACAGTACCGCGCAGAATTTTGAATTTAAAAACACTGGGTGGCACTGTGTCTGATATGGGCAATCATGATGCTTACCATCACGCTCCTGATTTGCTCGTCTTGTAACTCACTATCATAAAAAAAAATCCCTTTCTCCATAGATATTACTAGGCATAAATGCATATACACAATTTATTGCGTCTCAATACATATAACCTGGATTCGACGCATTATGCTAAAACCATGACTGTAACAGCATAAGCGCCTAAAACAATTTGTCTTATCTACTAATATAAAAAAAAGCATAGAATACTTCACCTCAAAAGGTCACAATGTAAGACAATATCTAACACTTACCATGAGCTACGAAAAGAGCGTTAATTCAATTACATGATCCAAGTAACGTTCCCATACATAATTCCTTTTTCCGCTAACGACTAGTCCAGTAATTCCGGTTCTGCGCGTTTGTAGTTACACTGGAAACATCTCATTACAGCGTTTCGTTCCCGAGTAAATGGGGGTTAATTTCATTAGCGCGGACTCAACGAATCGTGTGATAACTTTAGTGCCGTTATATGGAAGGGTACCCCTGGGATCAAACTGTGTTTGTACAGGAAACGCTGTGACGTTGATGTGTGTTTTCAGTGCTGTGCTCAGTTTGCTTGTTGTTTTATGTCTGATATGATAAAGTTGCGCAGTTTCAAAGCACGTCGCTAATTAAATTTAAGGAATCTTGAATGTGTGTGTGAATGCAGATGTCGTGAATAAATAACAGCAATCCTACTTATTCTACCTTTATTATAAATCTCAAATCGCAGTACAATGTTATGACGAGTGAAATATTAAGACTTTCCAGTGCTGCAGTGTCCAGTGAAGCACAGGGATATATTCTTGGCTCCTTCATTTTGGCCCGGAGGTATCGTTTTCCGGCGCTATCGGGGAGCGATACCGAAAATTATTAACATACATTCACGCCTTTTTCCTGAAGGGGTAGGCAGAGGTGTACCCAGGACTCAGTTCCATAGTAGATACACCCACATTTCGCTAGTATGTTATTGGTCCCATGTAATAGGGGGCGAGCCTATTGCCATCTACCGGGCACAGTTCCAGACTCCAGGCAGTTATTGAGATAATTCCTAATGGAAAAATCCAATATTTAACACTGCCTGACCTGGAGATCGAACCCGGGACCTCTTGATTGGCAGTCGAGCATGCGCCCTCTACGCCACCGAGGCAGTCCGAAAGATATTGTATAATTAATATTATATTATGTAAGTTAGTCTATAAGGTATATGTTTATATGGGCCTCTGTTACTTTAGATTTAAGTTTACTGTAATATTGCCTCATATAAATAAATATATTATAAATATTATAATATTATAAATATTATAATGTAAAAAAGTTACATATGTAACAGGTATACAAAACGCGTGTTCTAACTCGACTCCAACGCCATCTAGCGTTGTTTTTGTGTGTATGTTTGTTCCCCATTCACGATATTACCACTGAACTGATTGAGCTGAAATTTGGTATGTAGATAGCCTAGACCCTGAAATAATACATAGGACACGTTTTATCCTGAAAATCCCATGATTACGAAAACTATGCGAGTGAATCCGCGGGGCACAGCTAGTCTAATATAAGTGTTTAATTTTATGAGGATGGATGGATGAATGGATGTATGGATGTTTGTTACTCTTTAACGCAAAAACTTGGTTGGGTTGAAATTTTGTATATGTATAGGTAAGCTACCTATACACATACCTATTATATAAGACCTATATAATATAATATAGTTGTGTTACGTTAAGACCTTTGAATATATTGCAATATTATACTTCTCAATAAATATATTATTATGTACGTATAGGTATATAATATTATGAAGTAAAATATCTGATATTCGCTAGTTATTATAATTGTTAGCTTGTTTAAGCCACATACTAACTAATAACATTTCTATGCACACAAAGGCAGTACGAGTGAAATCTAGTCGGGGCACAGAGTATCGATACCCCTTTCATTACCATAAATGATTGGACAAAAGAGGAACCAAATTCACGTACCAATTACTGCTCTGTGCCTGTCTATGTGATTATAGCGCTGCATTTAATTGTCTGGTTTTAAAATAAATTTACTTGAAATATCGAATAGTACAATTAAATACAACATAACATACAATCACGCCTTTTTCCCGAAGGGATAGGCAGAGGTGTACCTAGAACTCAGTCCAATAGTAAGCACACCCACATTTCGCCAGTATGTTATTGGTAATAGGGGGCGTTTCAGATTCACAGTTTCAGATTCCAGGCATTTATTGAATTAATTCCTAATAGAAAAATCCAATATTTAACACTTTGCCTTACCTGGGGATCGAACCCGGGACCTCCTGATCGACCTGATCGTGTTCCTGGGGGATCTTGATGACTATAATATTATGATTGTAATGGAGACTGCCAGACAATATTTTCTAACGTTGGTATACTGTACATTCTAGAGGTGTACAAGAAAATATAATTTGGGTCAATTCTATGTATAATGTATATTGTATATACCTAAATATTAAAGCTACCTATATATACTACCTATATTCTCCAGCTTTTTAGGTAAGCTGAGATCTTAAGGAGATACAAACACTTTTATTTATTTTCTTCTATAGATAATAACGTCTAATTACCAGAATATTTGCTCAGACATTGTCCTAAAGGTTACGAGGATTTTCTTCGAATGATTCTTCTTAATAATTCTCCTTGTTGTTATAGCAAATTAGGGACTTTTTATTAGTTTTCGCGAAAATGTTATGATTTATATTAATATCTAATTAATTAGACGCTGTTAAGAAATGAGGAGAGAATTTGAGGCCACTTCAAACATGTTGCTTACCAACTTAATTATAACTTAATCACGCATATCTATGTAAGAGACTGCTTCGGAGGCGTAGTGGGCGTAAGCTCAACTGCCGATCATGAGGTCCCGGATTCGATCCCCAGGTCAGGCAAATTGATACATTATATTGAATTTTTCCACTAGGAATTATTTCAATAACTGCCTGGAGTCTGGAACTGTGCTCAGTAGATGGCAAAAGGCTCGCCCGCTAGTATGCTAATAAAAATAATAATAATATTAATTAATAATAATGTTAGCAACATGCTGGCGAAATGTGGGTATACCTACTATGGGACTCCTGGGCACAACCACTGCCTACGCCTTCGGGAAAAAGGCGTGATTGTATGTTATGTAAGAGATAAGAATAAGAGAACGTAACGCGATTCACATTAATAAAAGAGTACATTTAATTATAAACATTTCCCATCTACTCACATGATTTTAAAAAATCTTATTATGATACAGTCGTCATATTTTATAAGTGCTAGTCTATAAATAAAATTAAAAATCCAGACAGATTGACTGACTGACCCCAACCCTTGGACTATAGCTGTAATTTTGGACACGTAATAGGTTTCCATTATGATGTAAAAGGGATTCCCGAAACTGAAACGAGAACTAAGTCGCGGAAATTACGCTAGTAATCAATAATATTGCGTAACCATTTCAAAAATTAGCGAGTGGTTAGATATCTCTTATTATGAACTATAAAATGCAACATGTATTCTGTATAATATTTATAATTATTTAGGTAGCTATTTTTTATAGTGGTAGGCCTCCTTTGCAGGAGGCCGCCTGGGGAAGTACCACACCTTTGTCAGTTATTCATCCGCCAAGCAGTAATGTGCAAACATTACTGTGTTCCGGTATGAAGGGCAATGTTACCAGCGAAATTACTGGGCATGATGAGATTCAACAACTCATATCTCAGGGTGACAGGCGCAGTGCAGTGCCGCGCAGAATTTTCAATGTTAAAACACTGGGTGGCACTGTGTCTGTTATGGGCAATCATGATGCTTAACATCAGGCACCTGATTTGCTCGTCTTGTCACTCACTATCATAAAAAAAAAAAAAAAAAAAATATTATAAAAAAATCTTAGGAATTGTCGCAACTTGCTGAATAAAAATGTTTTAAAAAAATACGAAATAAGATTACAGATAATAGTATAATAAGGGGATTTTTTCAGATTAATTAAGCTTAGCCGGTGTTTAGACATGTACGTAGGTGTAGCTAATTTGTGCGAACCCAAGGGAACAAAGTTTGTCCGACCTGTTTCTTTTGGACGTCGTCGGCGTGTTTTGTTATTCTAGTCGCAAAGTTTTGGTACATTCCTTTAATTAAATCGTTGCCTAACGGATGAGTTTATATAATAGATGCAACTTTAGAAAAAAAAACGCTAATATATACAGGCAGTGTGTCAGCCAAGTTTGCAAAATTAAGTATTTAATTTGGGCAAAAACGCGGCATCTTACAAGAACCTAGGTTCTTGTAAGATGCAAAGTACACTAGATCTAGATCTAGTGTACTTTGACTGACCTTTCTTGGATTTAGCTGTATACAGAGCTATGAACTAACTTATATTTTAAAAGAATAAAAGGGCTTTTAATTGCAAAGTTAACTTCAAGATTTTTTAAGACGGACTCCCCAGAAAATGCATTTAATTTTCCCTCAGTGGGAGTAAAACTTGGGGGCACCAAATTAATTATTTATTTTTCCATTATGCTTAAGATTTTGGGATTGTTCGATGCTTGATCCATTAGAGGAGGCTTTTCAATTTGACGCCATCTTTTGTTAATACGTGTTTATGGGGGAAATAATGTGATGAGTTTTTTAGGAGAGCGTTTGCATTTACGCCGTGTTGTTTATGTCACTTACGATTATAATCTTTGAGGTGAGCACTTTTTTATTTGCAATGCACCTTTATAATTTTAGTTATTGTCATAATAATATTTTCTCTGTAAGATGTCTAATAAAGTGTTTATCTATCTATCTAACTTTTAAAAGTTTGAACATAATATATGCTAGTATTTTCCTAGTAATTATCCTAGTTTAAAAAAAATGGAACACAAAGTTATAAACACGTCGCAGTTTCCTCACCGCTGTCTGAGTGCACGTCTATTGTTGAGTTTTAGTATTCTCTGTATAGTTTTCGACAACTTTTCGACTTGATTCTGCGCCACCAGCTCTTAGACAAAGAGCTTCGATGGAGTTCGCTAAGTCTTCCTCAAGAGCATTAAAGTCAAACCACTGACTGCGCTAAAATACTAATATTAAGTTGTAATTACTTCAAGTCTTTCGGTTTTTTTTGATGTAGGCTTTACAAATAAACTTGTACGGAAAAAGTTTTAATTAAACCCTAATTGACTTGAAGTCAATCATCGTTCAAGTCATCGTTTCAAAAACAGTTCTTTATTTTTGCCTTCATTATCATCAACATCTCAGGACGTACATTGCTGGACATAGGCCTCCCCCGTAGATTTTCATCTAGTCCAATGCTAAGTGGCTTGCATCCAGCGTGTTCCTTCGGTCTTTACTACCTCTTCTGTTCGTGGGTGGATGGCCTACGCTGGGCATGTGATTGGGCAGTTGTCTCCATTCCAGAACCTCATTGCTCTACCAGCTATCAGTTCTATGTTCCATGCTCATTGCCACTTCAACTTACTAATCCAATGAAACACTTGCCCTAATGTTATATTATATTTTTATGCAAATATATATATTTAACGTGATGTATGTGATGTAACGTGATGTGAATAAGTAAACGTGATGACCAGAAAAAAAATCTGCTGATTTTAAAAAGAAACGGCTACGACACGCTGGTAATATAACGCATAATAAGTCTCGTATGTCGAGTAATGGACCTGCACTCCCTTTGTTCTACCAATTAAAGCAAATCTCAGCACAATATTTTAGTAATAGACAAACTAATCGTAACGTTGTCGAGACAGACGTGAGAAACATCGTCACCGTCATCATATTGTGAGTACCTCAGATTTTCTCTGTATTATTTTTTATCAAACGAAGAGTTATCTTTTTATTTAGAGAGTGATAAAAATAAACATTAAGTAAGATCATTGAAGCGGAAGTGAAGCCTTTGAGGGTAGATAATAACGTTTCAGACGCAGACGTCGGCGGGACTCTGGACAGGATTTGGTGGAGAGGCCTATTCTGGAATCCGTCATAGTAAGTGTTTGATTAGTAAATTCTATTTTGTATCGTACTGGGGCGTACTCACCTGAGTCACCACGCAACTGAAACTTCCAGCTCTCAATTAGCGGCTTTTTCGAGAAAGAGTTAATGTTAAAATAATTAAATACCATATTATGCCCAAAAGTATTTAAATCGTACATATATTATGTTTTTATTTTATTATAAAGGAACTCCTCGTAATATTTTTATTTTCAGATATACAATAACAAGACCAGATAACATTAGTATAGTAAATAAATATTGGAATTAAATATAGAGACGCATCCCTTTTGCACAATTTTCCTTTTTTTACATGTTACAAGTTATTTTAAATTTATTATGAATTTTACAAAACGATGAAAATAAAACAGCTCCATTTCAGTCAAGAATAGCACATTCAAAATTCAAAGCACTATCGAATACGAAGTCCGAGTGATTTCAGAATAAGCCCCCCTATAAAGGCCTGTCCATGACCGAGCGGGTAGCCTTTGTTCTTGTATTAACCGCGGCCTTATCTACGCTCAGAGTTATCGTTACCTTTGACCGGGACACGCAAATTGTTTCAATTGTGAATGGTCTGGACACTAGATGAATTGGAGATTAGTGTAGTTAAGGTAGATTACTGAAATGTGGTGGATGTTTTGATAAGATAAGATATTAAAAATTATTACAATCTAGAATTATCTATTGAGTTGAATTACCTAAAAACAGTTAAAGAATTATCAATATTCTTATTATATGTCTTAAGACTGTTCGTTACATTCATAAATGAAGAAAAAATAGGTTTGCAACTGCGTTGACGCCTGTTACATTGCTGTCATATTTCTATAGCAAAGTTCGTTATAACCTGACCATGCATAGATTAGTGGTGCCATATGAAATATCATCATCATCATCTCAGCCATAGGACGGCCATAGGATGTGCCCTGCCCACTGGCCATTGCTTATCAAAAAGCTCAAAATAGCGCAACGAGCTATAGAGAGGGCTATGCTCGGGATTTATCTGCGAGATCGAATCAGAAATAAGGAAATCCGTAGACGTACGCCAATTTCTGACATATCCCAGCAGATTACCAAGTTGAAGTGACATGAAAATCTATAATTATTATCTATGGTTGAATCAACATAAAAAAATGATAAAAATGCCTTTTAATTTATTGAACATATCTGCAACACGCCGCTAAACAATGTCATTTACCTACCATGATATAAAATAAAAATGCAAGTTTATAATTTCTTAATTTTCAGTTCCAACAATTTGGTGAAAGAGAATCTTATGTTATGCTTCCCCATTTCCCTAAAGTTAATTTCACCGGTTAACGCTAAGCACGGAAGTACTAACAGTTTAAGTTTAACGATAATGTTCTGGGATATTACTGTAGGTAAACCTCGATTCCTAGGGGAACCGTTGACTCGGCAATACACGCTCTCAATTACATACACATGCGAAGGTATACATTAAATTTATTTATAAGGTATACGAATGCATGCATGTTATAACCACATATTATAAAAGAAATTGAAAAATTGAATTGAAATGGGTTTCATTCTGTAATAAAAAATGTAAGTAATAATTATTAATACTGATAAATGGTTAACCTTTTCTATCAAAGGATACATAGATAGATAAACTCTTTATTGCTATATTACAAACAAGAATTAACCTTAAAAATAAAAATACATTAAGTATAACAAAATAGTGTAACAATTGGCGGTCTTATCGCTACGAGCGATCTCTTCCAAACAGCCGTGCAGGGAGAGGAGAGTACCGTAAATCACATTTGGTCGGTGGTGTGACAGATATGATAAATTGAAAGGATAATAAGAATATGTGAATATATTATATTATGAAGTTTCAATCATCCCATTTATCTAAATGGTCTATTTAAAGAGATTTTTTTATAATAGTGAGTGACAAGACGTGCAAATCAGCTGCCTGATGGTAAGCATCATGATTGCCTATATTACACACAGAAAAATAAATAAATAGAGAATTAAGTATGAAAAATAATGGAAAATTTCTTGAAGAAACCGACTATGCAAACTTTGAACCGTATATATAAAGATTCCTAGTGATTACATACTGATAAACAATTTACAGCTATTGTAAAATCTAATTTTTAATACCATTTTATAGATCATATTGAATAATAAACAGTCAGACAGGAAAAGTCACCGCAACCAGCTAGTATAATCAGTACATATAATACTGGTTGAGCATTGTAGCGTATTCACATGTGGCTAATAAATCATGTGAATGCGGTTTGACTACCAGTTTCAATTTAACTTCGGGTCCGAGAGGCTCGATGTCACTGAACTGATGGTTTGTAAAGTTATAGTTTGTTTGAAATAGTTACAATAATTTATTATTTAAGTGTGTTTCAGAACAGTGTTAAATAATAATAATAATTTGAATTTATACTCTTACAGAACGGGTTACTCCAATTACACTGCTCGAGTCAATTCATATGGGTTATGTGGACACCCCATATTGTCAGAGTTTCAGGTCGCCAAGATTCCTACAAGGCCTCCGACATGACCTAACGACTGCCCCCTAGATACAGTTTAACGTGCCATCCGAAACACAGTAGCGCCCAGGCGAAAAGTCCATATGGTGAGATTCACTAAGAAACACCCTTTATATGACTAGTCATTCAGTCTTGGTTTTAGATAATTTTTCACTTTATTAATTTTACTATGTAGCACATAATCTTTTCCGATATCTCGACGCAGTTACATACGCCATGATCACGGAAGAACTGACAGGCATCGGAGAGTTGATTTCATTAGCAGATAAATCGATCTACCCTCTTTTTATGTCTTTCATCAGGAAACTCGTAAAACGTCGAATTATAGTAATTATCCAATAATTCTAATGTATACAACCATGATAGTATGAATTCATACTAAATCGCAATAATTAAAAAACAGTCGCTGGTCTGAAAAGAATTCCCCCTCAAACGCCTATCCTTTTCATAGATCGAACGCAACCCAATCGACTAGACAGTGCACACTATACGCAGGTAAACAATGGCTAAAAGCCGAAAGCCGCATCAGAATTAAGCCCATTACGCCTCGGCCGCAACAATCGTAGTGTTCCCGTGTAATGCACTCTCCGACCGCCGTACGTTTGTACTCGCTGGTTTCATATAGCTGACTGTATGTAGTGTAATACTTGCAGAAGGATAATTGCCTTGTTTTAGATTATATACCTATAACATCGGTATAAAGAAAAGAGGAGAAAGGGTACTTTCTCCTAGCGCTTACTCAATAACTGGCACGTGCAATTTTCTCAGTTTAAAGTTTGCACAGTGACATATAATGAACAACAAAGATAGAAAGACGTACCTAAGACCGAAGTGCGACCGAGACAAAAACATTATTAGCTTGTACGACCTTACTTTACTTACGTATGTGAACCTAATGGGACTTTATTTGAGCTTGCCATTTTCTAAAAAGCCAGTACCTCATCTTCCCTTTGCTTTATATCAAAGACTTTTTAGGTTAAACTGATTAAAACGATTGCGGTTCGTAATAGTAGGAAACAGCTTAGTGTTTTGAAGAAATTAAGGTTTGTTTACATAATCTACGACAAAGTCAAAATGATGTTGTGGCATTAGCAGAAATTATAATAAGTTTATAACTTAAGTAACTTCGAATAATATTATCTATCAGTCAGTTAAAGTTCTGTTAAAATATGCCCAGCCGTTTTGGAGATGTGCCCAAATGAAAAAGGTTTCTTTTCGAAATCCCAAACATTTTTCCAAAACTAAAACAGCCTATACTTTGCCCTGGATCATGAGGTTTTTATTAAACGTCCCTTAGTCTTTTTCCAAAGCAAAAGTTGCCCGGGAACATCAGCTATCTACCAGTTAAAGTTTATCAAAATAATAATAGGTTCAGCAGTATCGCGTTTAATTTGTTACTTAATTTTAGTATTTAATAAAAACCTAAAATTAATAAATACAGCACTAACTTACTAGGAGAATGTTTCCCACGTTGCATTTTCTGTGGTCAAATTAGTTTGGTTCGTCATTGAAACATCAGTCTACTGTATATATGTACTGCGTTATGCAGTATCCATTATTAAACTGGCCAAGCGAATGTCCTAGAATATTAAAGACAATCATTTAGCAATAAGCTCTGCCTAACTGTTGGTTATTACGCAATACTATGACTGAATAATTGAGTTTTTATACGAACACTAATAATTTATGGTTTTGGTGCATTTATTGATATTTAATATATGAGTATTACCCGTGGAGTTACCGGCTTTAGAATAGTGCTCCACCCGCTCTACTCGTGGTTGCCGTAAGAGCCGGCTAAGGGTTAACAGATCCAGAGGACGGGCAGCAGCGTCCTCTGCAAAAAAACCATTGAACTGCTCTCGACAACTCGCTTGCCAAGCGTGTCGAGTATTGGCAAAACCCCTCTTTATGGGGGAGGTCTATGTTCAGTAGTGGATTATTCACGGCTGAAATGATGATGATTAATACATTTATTTATTACAGGAATTATGTTATATCATTATTTTTTAGACTTCTGGAATAAGAATCTTTAGTTTAAATTTTTAGTGCAGAGTGCACCGCCAATTATGCAGGCGGGAGGGCAATGCACTGTGCATGTTGTTTTTGACACTAAAAATCGGAATTAAAAACAATAAATTCTTGTTACAAAAGTTTAAAATGGAGTTCCGAAAAGTAACGCCAAATTCAATAATTTTTTTTTCATTAAAATTTTAATACAATTTATAACATAACATCACGTCTTTTTTCTATAGGGGTAGGCTGCCCAGGAGTATGATGCGGATGAGCGCTTCGGGCTGCGTATGAGTACTTTGGATTGCAAATGAGAGCTCCGGGCTGCGGATGTTACGCTTTGGCGTGCCCGCAGCCCCGACTCATGGCTTCCCGTAGGACAACCCTCAGGTTTTTAGTGGGTATTTCTCCGGACTATCCGGACATAATCCCTCGCACTCCCCTGAGTGTGTGGGGTACGCGTCAATGCATTTTATCTGGGTCAAAAAAAAGGTGTACCCAGGAATACCCATTTCATAGTTGACCCACACTTCGCTAGTTATGTTTATTACATATTACCGTGGTAGAATAAAAAGATCTATTTACACATATAATAAACTCGCGTAATTCATTTATCAATCTTTGTCTACATCATAATTAAAAACCACCTTGCAAATTTCAGCTTTTTCAGGGTTAGGGCTGGGTTTTGAATTTTTATATTATCGACCGAGCGAAGCGAGGTCTTAGAGTCGACAAGTGGGAAAAACCTGCGCTTGTACCAGCTTAAGGGTTGACCTCTGGTATGTAAATTTGATCGACGATAAATTGAAAACTGTTGATCTGATCTTGATGAAACTTTGCAGACATGTAGTTTAAAGTGATAAATTTTTTTACTTTAGATAATGAGCAAAATCGGCCGAGGGGTTCCGTATATATAAGAGTCACAAGGTATTTATGAAAGGTCTGACGATAATTTCGAAACCGATGGTCCGATTTTTTTTTTTAAATTTAGACACATAGTTTAGGACTTGCATAAAAATATTAGCCAAAGTTTGTATGTATTTATGTGTGTATGTGTGTATGTGTGTATGTATGTTTGTCTTGCGATAACTCGAAAGCCGATGATCCGATCTTGATGAAACTTTGCAAATAGGTAGTATAGGATAAAAGAATTTTTAAGTTCGAAGATGAGCTAAATCGGTCAAGGGGTCCTAGAGTTGTAGCTATTATAAGATCTCAATATTTTTCGATTATAACTTGAAAATTATCAATTCGATTTTTATGAAATTAAATATGTACATAGGATAGGCTTATATTGTTTATAATATCCAGTTTGAGATTGATCAGTTAAGGTGTTGTCAAGTTATAAAAGATACCCCGATTCTCAAGGGATAAAATTCCATCTCCGCTCAAAACAACTAGATGGCGCGCTGATGTCATTAAGTCGCACTATCGTAATGTTGAATAGATTATTATATCTAATATTAGTGAAGAGTTTAGAACAACATTTGCTTAGGGATGTGACTAAACAGTAAAAAAAATGATTTTTGTAGTGGAAGGCCTCTTTAGCAGGGTGCCACCTGGAGAAGTACCACACCTTTGCCAGTTATTCATCCGCCAAGCAGTAATGTACAAACATTACTGTGTTCCGGAATGAAGGGCAATGTTACCAGCAAAATTACTGGGCATGATGAGATTCAACAACTAATATCTCAGGGCGACAGGCGCAGTGCAGTGCCGCGCAGAGCTTTGAATTTTGAAATACTGGGTGGCACTGTGTCTGATATGGGCAATCGTGATGCTTACCATCATTTGCTCGTCTTGTCATTCATTATCATAAAAAATAAGATTAATTAATAATCGATTTTTATTTGTTCCTACAAAATCGATTAATGAAAAAATCGATTTTTAATGGAATAATAATCGACTTTTCTAAAAATATTTATTAAAAAAAATCCTAACGAAAGAAATCAGCTTTTTTTCAATAATAATCATACCTAGCTAATGTACGAACTTTGCCCAAGCAAAGCTTAAAAATGAAAAATTTCATCCACGAGTGGGATTCGATCCACGCACCCTCCACACTATTCCGCTTAGTGGGCACTGGGGCACTCTACCCTGTGCTTGAGCTACCGTGGAGAGCCACGACGAACGCGTGGAGCGTGGAGAGCGTCAATCAATAAATACCCTCTTAGAACTATTTTTTGAATTTTTTTTTCTTATGTTAATGAGTAAGAAGACGAGCAAATCAGGTGCCTGATGGTAAGCATCATGATGGCCCATATCAAACACAGTGCCACACAGTGTTTTAAAATTCAAAATTCTGCGCGGCACTGCACTGCGCCTTTCACCCTGATATATTAGTTGTTGTAACTTAACTCGTCGTGCCCAGTAATTGCGCTGGTAACATTGCCCTTGAGACCGGAACACAGTAATATTTGCATATTACTGCTTGCTCGACTGCCAATCAAGAGGTCCCGGATTCGATCCCCAGGTCAGGCAATGTGTTAAATATTGGATTTTTCCAAGGGAATTATCTCAATAACTGCCTGGAGTCTGGAACTGTGCCCGGTAGATGGCAATAGGCTTGCCCCCTATTACATGGGACATACATACATTCACACATTCACGCCTTTTTCCCGAAGGGGTAGGCAGAGGTGTACCCAGGACTCAGTCCTATAGTAGTACACCCACATTTCGCCAGTATGTTATTGGTCCCATGTATTAGGGGGCGAGCCTATTGCCATCTACCGGGCACAGTTCCAGACTCCAGGCAGTTATTGAGATAATTCCTAATGGAAAAATCCAATATTTAACACTTTGCCTGACCCGGGGATCGAACCCGGGACCTCTTGATTGGCAGTCGAGCATGCGCCCACTACGCCACCGAGGCAGTCAATCGAAAACAGATTACACATATAATAAAAAATCGATTAATAAATAATCGATTTTTTAACGTAATAATCGTTGAAATAAATTCGATTTTTTAGGAATAATAATCGATATTTTTATTAATCATCGATTATTTTTTCACATCCCTAATCAGAATTTCAGAGCTAATCTTAAAAACTAATTATCTCATACCTCAATTATACCTAAAGACCTTAGACTTTACCCTTCTAGACCTTAAGAGGTCTAGAAGTTACAGGAAATTGGGGTTTGCGAGGTCTCAGTTCGAGGCGAACTACTAGTGTAGATAAGCAAGGAAAATGACGTGCCAAAACAAGTTACAGATATTATTATAATGTTCTACAAAGTAGCGTAGCAATAAAAAACCCTAATTTGACCATGTTTCACATTGCCATGCTACGGCGTAGCCTCGTAGCAACGTAGCAGTGCTACGCGGTCGGTCATGACAAATTGGGAATGTCTCGGTCCCGTCGCTCGGTAATTACTCGAGATAAATAACGCAGTGGGCTAGCTTCTGCTACGTTTAGTCTAGAAATTTTGTGTTAGGGTAATTAGAAAAAGTCACACTTTCATTTTTAATTTATAACGATGAAAAATGAGTGTATGTTTGACACCTATGACTAAAAATGATATTAATATGTGCGTTTGAAAATCTTTTAGCTATAATCTAATTACTGTGCTGCATGCACCCTAAACGAGTGCTGAAGTATGAGTGGTAGTGGTGAGCATCATGATTGCCCATATCAGACACAGTACCACCTAACGTTTTAAAATTCTAAATTTTGCGTGGCACTGCACTGCGCCTGTCACCCTGAGAAGTTGTTGCAGCTCGTCATGCCCAGTAATTTTGCTGGTACCATTGCTCTTCAGATCGGAACACAGTAACGATTGCACATTACTGCTTGACGGAACTGGCAAAGGTGCCTGATTTTACTTCTCCAGGCGGCCCCCTGCAAAATAGACCTACCACTACAAAACGCTTACTACGTTGCCGAGTGTAAAAATAAAGAGTTTCACTCATATTTTTAAACAATTAGTGGTCGACCTAGTATTTTTTTATGGTAGGTTCTAGTATTTAAATAATAATAATAATATGGGACAACTTCCACACACGGTCATCTGGTACCAAACTAGACTAGAAGCCTGTACTATGGTAACCAATAATAAACTTATAACACCCAAACACAGATCAAACAGACGTGTTCATGCACACAAATGTTTAACCTGGCCGGGGATTGAACCCGGGGCCTGCAGTTCAGAAAGCTGAGTTAACACCATCTGAGCCAACGAGGCTTTCAATTTTGGACAGTATTTTTGGTTATTTTATTATTTTTGGTTAGTATTTTTCCCTAATGAATAATATAAGATAAATCCACATTTGAAAATAAATTGTGAAACAATAAAATCAAATGGGCATTTACGTAAACAACCCGAACAGGGTGATTCTATTTCAACAAAAGTTACCAGCCTATATTGATCTACAGGGTGTGGACGAAATATAAAGTTCAATAAAAGTCCCCCTGCGATAGGAAGTCCCGGATTTATCGGAGCTAACCCCATGTAAATAAATAAAGTGGAAAACCATGCATTTTATATAAGGAGCCGTGAGTGAGTTAGGACAACTATTGATTTGATCTAACTTCTCTGACAATAAGCCATTGTTAAGAACTTTTGTTTAGACATTTGTAATTTTTTTTTAATTCTTTCATTGGTATCTGAACACGTAAGACTGGACACGCGTATGTTTAATAGGTATACCAATAATTAAAATAAACTATTTCAAAAAATAAAATTTCTTATTTCTAATTCATGGGTATTTTATGTGTATTGTACATTTATATTTTATGTACTGGTATTTTAAATGAGCAACGTATCAGAACTGTTCACAAGTGCAAATATATTATATATCTTATAAAAAAAAATTTTTTTTAAACAATTGTCATGTCGTCGACCTATATAAACTTAAAATCTTTCAACTAGATTTCGTCATTTCTTTTATTTCTTGGACTGGAGACTCCGTCGCATATCCATAAAGCATGCTGAAAATTGATATGCGTTTACAAGGACATCAATTGAATTACAATGCAATATCATAATTATTGCAATATATAATTATTGATGTCACAGAGCTGATCTGATGATGGAGCTGAAATACTGCTGCTACCCATCTATATGAATTATTTGTATAGAATGCAAGTCAAAAACGTATTTTTGTTTTATATAATTTCCTATTAATTGAAGAAAACGTTATATCCTATCAATATTTATTTTACGTGTAGTAATCCTCTAGTGGATTCGTGTTAAAATCCATTAGCATTTTAGCAAAAAGTCTAAATTAAAATCTGTTTTACTATTACAACTGTCGCGTTCAGTACAATTTATCTAAGTCGTAACTTCAATCAGATTAAGGAGTAGTATATTTAACCGTAGGTAAAAGTTCAATTTGGGGCAACCGGGGAAGAAATATGGCGTCAGGTAGGATTCAATTCAATCAGATCCCTTGGTACCTTTCGCCTTTCGCTGCCACGGTTTGATGAGATTGTTGAAATCAGAATGGGTTGAGAATAACTCGATGCTACTTCCGCTAATGGAAGTTGTTGGTCCTGAAAAAAAAAAAATGCTTTGGTTTTTAAATCTTAGCTTATCCTCAAAAATGTAATAAAAGAGTGGTGACAAATTTAACTAACAAACCAGTCATTTACAATTTATTTTCAATAAAAAAGGCGATATTGCGTGCATCGGTTTGCACGTACTCGTAAAGTTTATCCTATCCGCTACCATACTAATATTATTAATATCAAATCTCAGTACAATGTAACGTTACAAAACGCTAGCGAGTTGAAACAAAAAGTTGAAACAAAATCCTGAGAGCTGTTTTTTGTGTGCATGTTTGTTCTGTTTTCGCGCTTAAACTACTAGACCGATTCAACTGAAATTCGGTATATAGATAGCTTAGACCTTGAAATACACATACACATATATCTCGATGTTCCCACGGGAGCGATGTCTACGTGGGTGAAACCGCGGGACATAGCTAGTTAGTTATCAGTGTCACTGCCTTTACGTCCAATATAATATTGTGGCGTCTCTATATAGACCGCTTGGTTAGTTAGAACATTATTAAGAGATATGTACCCAAGCGGTGCAACGAGATCCTTTTACGAATCTTTTGCCTTCCATCCATCGAGCTGACTGTAGCAGGGCTGTATCTTTTAAATCACATTAGATATAGGTACACCAATTTTTTCCAACCGCTGTCGACCTGATGGGGTCTTCACTTCTCTTCATAGTCTCTTTATATTAACCAATAACTCGCCTTATAAATCTGTTTTGCAAATCTAATGTCATCTATCTATTCTCTCCACATGTCCGAACCATCTTTATCTATCTTTGTAACAACATCTCTAACCACGCCAGTTTGTACCTTTATATATTATGTAGGTATTATAGTATATTTATATTGGTAAATATAATGAGACTTGGTAAATATGACGAGTGGAAAGAAATAATCTCGGCCCGCTCTTACTACGAGTAGAACAAGGCGTGATTGTATGTGTGTATGATTTCCAGAAGTTCTTTTCTGCCACACGTGCAAACTGTGGAATGATCTCCCCGTGCTACGGTCTTCTCGTTGAGGTACAAAATTAGGCTCTTCAAAAGAAGAGTGAAAGAATCTGGAAGGGTCAACAATAAACTTATACCTGGTAATAATACTCCTGGTATTGCCGATATCTATAGACGGCGGTAACTGGTCATTATTTAGTCACCATTAGGCGGTCCGTGTGCTTGTTTGCCATCTATGGAAATAAAAAAAAAAGTTTATTTGAACTTATTGGTACATAATACCATTGAATAAATAGCACTGGATTCAAAGCTACAATCAGTCATTCATGTCCCCCAATTTAGGTTCTTGTATCGAATGAATAATCGGACGACTGAATAACGCTAAAGATCGGACATCAAAAAGGCGTGTCTGTACTCGTTCGATTTGTCAACATCATTGTGGTTATCCAACTGTCGACCAAATAAATTGAATGGGGCTTAAAGGTTCATATAGCTCTTTTATTACTCATTGATTTAAAGAAAAGGGGAGATAGGGTACATTCTCCCAGCGCTTACTCAACAACTGGCATGTGCAATTTGAAACAACAAAGATAGAAAAACGTACCTAAGATCAAAATGCGACCGAGACAACAATTAACTTTACTGACGTACGTGGACCTAATGGGTCCTAATTTGAGCTTGCTATGTTTGAGAAGTCAATACCTCATCTCCTTTTTAATCAATGTTATTACTGCACTTATTATACCAATGGATTTTGTAGGATTAATACAAATATAAGCTGCTTTGAGAAATTTTATTTCCTTAAGGGGATGTTGACATAATAGAGCAAAAATGAATAAATAATAAATGATCTTAGCATAGAATTCATCCATAAAATCAAATCTGTAAGAATAAAAAATAAATTATTGACCGCGAACATGATAGGAATTAATTTTTTTTGTAAAATTTCACGGTTTTGGGATTTTTTCCTTTGCTTGTAACATAAGATCTTGCTTATTGCCAAATTTTATGATGCTAGGCCAACGGGAAATACCCTACAGGTTTTCAGTTCGTTGCTCAAAGTTTAAATGTGCTCTTTAATGGTTGTATCTTTTGATTAAGTTTACTTAAAAGTTTGATTTTTATAGCAGCAAACCAAAGTCATCTATACTAATATTATAAAGAGAGAAACTTTGTTTTTTTGTTTTTTTGTTTTTTTGTTTTTTTGTTTGTAACGAATAGGCTCCGAAACTACTGGACCGATTTTAAAAATTCTTTCACTTATGGATAGCTTAATTCAGTGTGAGTGCCATAGGCTATATGAGATTTTGAAAAAAAATGGGGATCCGTAAGAAAACTGCAATATTGTGAACCAAGGTGTTACATAATATAATTACCATATTCATAAATTTGCGTGCGCTGTGAAATGCATTGATGGTAGAATAATATAATGTACTAGGGGTTTGTAGTACTTATCAATACCTACAAAACAGTATACATAGATTATATCCATCTTTTTTGGTTTAGTCACAATAATCGAAAAAGTGATTATTTTCATGCGGTGTGAAAACTATTGGAGGTAGAGTAAAGTAATGTACTAGAGGTTTGTAGTACTTATCAATACCTACAAAACAGTATACATAGATTATATCCATCTTTTTTGGTTTAGTCACAATAATCGAAAAAGTGATTATTTTTCATGCGGTGTGAAAACTATTGGTGGTAGAGTAAAGTAATGTACTAGGGGTTTGTAGTACTTATCAATACCTACAAAACAGTATACATAGATTATATCCATCTTTTTTGGTTTAGTCACAATAATCGAAAAAGTGATTATTTTTCATGCGGTGTGAAAACTATTGGTGGTAGAGTAAAGTAATGTACTAGGGGTTTGTAGTACTTATCAATACCTACAAAACAGTATACATAGATTATATCCATCTATTTTGGTTTAGTCACAATAATTGAAGCAGTGATTATTTTTCATGCGGTGTGAAAACTATTGGTGTTAGAGTAAAATAATGTACTAGGGGTTTGTAGTACTTATTAATACCTACAAAACAGTATACATAGATTATATCCATCTTTTTTGGTTTAGTCACAATAATCGAAGCAGTGATTATTTTTCATGCGGTGTGAAAACTATCGGTGGTAGATTAAAGTAATGTACTAGGGGATTGTATTAATTATCAATACCTACAAAACAGTATACATAGATTATATCCATCTTTTTTGGTTTAGTCACAATAATCGAAAAAGTGATTATTTTTCATGCGGTGTGAAAACTATTGGTGGTAGAGTAAAGTAATGTACTAGGGGTTTGTAGTACTTATCAATACCTACAAAACAGTATACATAGATTATATCCATCTTTTTTGGTTTAGTCACAATAATCGAAAAAGTGATTATTTTTCATGCGGTGTGAAAACTATTGGTGGTAGAGTAAAGTAATGTACTAGGGGTTTGTAGTACTTATCAATACCTACAAAACAGTATACATAGATTATATCCATCTTTTTTGGTTTAGTCACAATAATCGAAAAAGTGATTATTTTTCATGCGGTGTGAAAACTATTGGTGGTAGAGTAAAGTAATGTACTAGGGGTTTGTAGTACTTATCAATACCTATAAAACAGTATACATAGATTCTATCCATCTTATTTGGTTTAGTCACAATAATCGAAAAAGTGATTATTTTTCATGCGGTGTGAAAACTATTGGTGGTAGAGTAAAGTAATGTACTAGGGGTTTGTAGTACTTATCAATACCTACAAAACAGTATACATAGATTATATCCATCTTTTTTGGTTTAGTCACAATAATCGAAGCAGTGATTAATTTTCATGCGGTGTGAAAACTATCGGTGGTAGATTAAAGTAATGTACTAGGGGATTGTATTAATTATCAATACCTACAAAACAGTATACATAGATTATATCCATCTTTTCTGGTTTAGTCACAATAATCGAAGCAGTGATTATTTTTCATGTGGTGTGAAAAGTATTGGTGGTAGAATAAAGTAATGTACTAGGGGTTTGTAGTACTCATCAATATCTTCAAAATAGCCCACGATAAATTATAACATGTGTTAAGGTTTGGTCATTGTAACAGAAATAGTCATTAATTTGCGTGCGCTGCGTAAACCATTAGGGTTATATTTATTAAAATACAATGTATCACGAATTTACTCCTGATAAACGTCCACTATACCTACTTCTGCTACCCGTGCGAAGCCGGGGCGGGTCGCTAGTTAGATATCAAATTCAACTTGATGATTGAAATGATTCATTGAACCATCACGCTTTAATTAAAAAAGGTTTTAAGGAACTGTCTGCCTATCTGTCTGGCTGTCTGTGTTTCTGTCCGTCTGTCAAGACATTTTTCATGGGAATACGTGGAGGTATCAAGTTCAAATGGCTGTAAGAAAGTCATACTTCTAAGTTAATTCAATCAAAAGTTATAGGCTTTTTACTGCATATTTTCCATACATTGCCCAAGGGACTATAAACTTCTAGGGCACTTCTCATTGGCCTAGCATCGTGGAATTTGGCAAGAAGCAAGATCTTATATTATAAGCAAAGGACTGTAATCTTATTGCAACATTACAAAAAAAACAACAACAATAGTATTTCCGTTTGGAAAAATGTGTATCAAATTTTTGTCGTTAACGTTAACATTATCGTAGTCTCTCATTACATAACCTACTTTATAGAAGAAAAATGTATCCAAGAATTTGTTTATCCTCGAAATAAAGGCACCAGGCTCAAGGGTACAATGATTCAGGCTCCAAACCTCTCAGTTGCGTTGTAAGGAAGGGACCAACTAAGGGCATAAGGCAAGTAATGGCGCTTCAGGGACTACTTTAATAATTATTCTATAGTGATTGAGATTTAAACAGTTATTATAACAGGTAAAGCTATTGATAGTGCCAGCTTTTATGCGACTGCCTCGGTGGCGTAGAGGGCGCATGCTCGACTACCTATCAAGAGGTCCCGGGTTCGATCCCCAGGTCCAATTATTAAATATGGGATTTTCCATTAGGAATTATCTCAATAACTGCCTGGAGTCTGCAGTGTCCGGTAGATGGCAATAGGCTCGCCCCTTATTATATGGGACCAATAACATATTGGCGAAATGTGGGTGTATCTACTATTGGACTGAGTTCTGGGTACACCTCTGCCTAACCCTTCGGGAAAATGGCGTGAATGTATGTTTTTTTTTATAATATAAACCAAAGAAGTTTAAAATACACCAAATACATTATATTCTTTGGTTTGTAGTTAAAATTACTATATGTATGTAACAAATAGTGCAACAATCTCGGTCATATCGCTAAGAGCCATCTTTGCTAGACAATGCTTTATGTGGAGTAATTTTATAAATTGACTAGCTGTGCCCCGCGGTTTCGCACGCGTAGTCTTCGTTCCTTCGTTCCTTAGGAATACCGGAATAAAAATTATATTAATATTCCAGGGTCTCATCTATCTACGTACCGAATTTCAGCCCAAACGATTCAGTAGTTTTGGCGTGAAATAGTAACAAACACCCATCCATTAGTAGGATAGTAGGAAAGTAGGGAGTAAGATAGAATGTTTTATTTTAGCTCTACTAAAATCCTTATCAACGTAAAATATAGGTAAATTATGAAACAATAGTACGTCCGTACAAAGCAGGTAGGTAACTAGTAAACCTTTTGTATCTATTTGAACATGCGAACAAAACCAAAACCGACCGGATTCACTTCCAAAGATTAATCTATTCCGTTAAATGAATCATGTAGTATCATGTAGTAATATCAGTATTACTACAAAAAAATATGTATTTCCAATATTATGACTAGAGGAGGTTATGACAAATGATGTATGCGGAAAAATTTTATGACAAAAGACATTATGCGAATCAATAGGACACCATTTTTTTATGATAATGAGTAACAAGACGAGCAAATCAGGTGCCTGATGGTAAGCATCATGATCGCCCATATCAGATACAGTGCCACCCAGTGTTTTAAAATGCATAATTCACTGCACTGCGCCTGTCACCCTAAGATATGAGTTGTTGAATCTCATCATGCCCAGTAATTTCGGTGGTAACATTGCCCTTCATACCGGAACACAGTAATGTTTGCACATTACTGTTTGGCGGATGAATAACTGGCAAAGGTGTGGTACTTCCCCAGGCGGCCCCCTGCAAAAGAATCCTACCACTACAACTAGGTATAGTGGTCGTAGGCGCTATAACTTATCTGAGCTCCTGGGTTCGATTTCCATAACATAACATCCAATCACGCCTTTTCCCGAAGGGGTAGGCAGATTTGTACCCAAGACTCAGTCCCATAGTAGATCCACATTTCCCATGTAATGGACGGCAAGCTTATTGCCATATACTGGGCATAGTTCCAGACTCCAGGCAGTTATTGAGATAATTCCTAATGGCAACATCCAATATTTAACACTTTGCCTGACCTGGGGATCGAACCCGGGACCTCATGATCGGCAGTCAAGCCTACCCCACCGAAGCGGTCGATTCCCAGGTCGGGCATAAAGTGTTTTTGGATTGATTACAGTAACAGTCCAGAGTTTGATCTGTACCTGGTTGATAGCAATAGGCTCACCTACTATCACATGGGACTTCAAACGTAAACATTAACTGGCACAGTGTGGTTATACCTACTAATGGGTACACCTCTGGCTAACCAACAGGAAAAAGGTGTGATGTTATGTCATGTTGATAAACGTACCCATGGCAAGTTTTTTGTGTAAAGAAAAGCTCGTAAATTAATATGAATAACTCCACAATTTGTAAGACAAAGCAATACGAAAATTATTGTGTATTTTTAGAGCTACAAAAGTTTAATGGATGGATTTGTGATGCTTACTCATATTTCTCACCCTCTAAACAGAACCAGTAGAAGAACAGTTTCAGAAGAGAAACAGAACAGTGTTTGATATCTTAAATAGCTCAGGATAGACCAACGATCTGATCAAAGTTGCGGGCTCGCAGTGGAAGTGAATGGCGAACCTGTGACGTTTTCAGAAAATGCCTATATGGTTTGTAGTGGTCATCTTTCGGCAGATGATTGTTGAAGTAGCTCCAGTGTCTAACTTATGCTCATGTATTTTGAAGCGGAAGAAAACCTGATCTAAGAGTTTCATATTATTTCTTCTTCTTAATCGTGACCTCATGACTGAGAGACTTAATTATGAAGCGTCAAGACCCTTGCCACCATCTCCTTCTAGACCTTCCTGTCCTGCGCCATCTTTATAGATAATAATAATAATAATATGGGAAAACTTCCACACATGGTCATCTAGTCCCAAACTAGGCTAGAAGACTGTACTATGGTAACCAGATGACTGATTTACATACATATATATAAATAAGCTTATAACACAGATCAAACAGACATGTTCATGCACACAAATATTTGATCTGACCGGGGATCGAACCCGGGGCCTGTGGCACAGAGAGTTACTACCGTCTGAGCCATCGAGGCTGAGATGCTTGCTGGGTGCATTATTCAAATTACACGAAATACAAGTTAAGCTTGGTTAAAATTCCAAACCAACCCCTAATTTACCGCCTTAACATCATTCACTATCGAATAGATTCAAGATATCAATAGGTTTATCAAACTACCCTCAGTAAGCCGCACATTAGTGGATTACAAGCGAAAGCTCTCCCGTTTCTAAGGCGACCTGTAATCGGCTTTCTGACCCTTTCTCCGGAATACCTCAGAAATATAATATTATGAGGATACTTTGAAGTATTAAAAAAAGAAAAGCTTGATAAATTGCCGATTTAAAGTGGGCTTTGCATTTGAATGGATAGTTTTTAGCTGACTCAAAAAGAAAGAGAATAATGGTGACTTTCAAAGATATCGTGTTTGATAATCAGGATTTCATTTTCATAGCTTAGCTTGAATTTAGTGAAACTTAAGAACTTTTTTCAAAACCAAGCTATTTAATTAAAAAATTATAAAAAAATCCGATAAATTTTAAATTAATTCAGGTATGAGTAATCATGGATGATACAACAAAGGATAGGTGATGTTTTTATTAATTATTTTATTGAAAATGAAATTTATTTGATTGGAGAGGTAGAGTCAAAATTAAATAATGTGATGAAAAATATTAATTTATATTCTACCGCAGCGATTTGCAAACGTTACTGTCGATTATGAGATCCCTAGTGCGATTCTCACCTCGTGTAAAGTATTACTGGGCTTTTCCATTAACAATTTTCTCAATGGCGGCTAGGTATCAGCAATTGTGCCCGGTTAATGGCAATAGGCTTGCCCTATTTATTACATGGGAATAAAAAAAACATAACTGGCTAAGTGTAGGTGTATTTATTATGGGACGGTGGTTCAGCCCCGGTAGCACAGTGACTAGGGATAACGAAGTCTCAGGAGGTTAGAACGTGACAGCAGATATGCAATGTTCGGGCGCGAAGGAGACAAAAAACGAGGGAAATGAATAATCCCCGTGCCATGCTAGGCCACCTGGATACACTACTACCTACACCTTTGGAAAAAGGCGTGGTAGAATACGACCTCTTATTAGTTTCTGTTCGCCTAGTACTTGCAAAGACTTTATATTTTTAGTATACAATTTTTAGACTATTAATTTCCTAGCTAACTGTACTCAAATTTTCATGGTTCCACATAGTATTATGTTGACCAAAAATATTATTTTAACTTTTATTCGGTGGAGCGCAGTGAAATCAAAGTATCGACATTTACTCATTTGAAAATAATAGACGTGGAGCGGAGTAGCATAACCTTATGTTATGGTATATTATTATGTTATTCTAGCAATAAATTATCTTTTCATGACACACTTTTTGTACAGAAACTTTTCAAAATAATACAAAGACAACACGTTTATTTTTACCATGACAATAAAAAGACATCAGTGTCCCGTTTAGTATTCTTATAACGTCCACAGTAAATCTTTCAAGTAAGTTTACTAACGCACAGTTTACGTGAGAATCATGTCTTTTACAGGTAGTTGCGGAAAATATCTTGTAAATAATAAAAGGTTTTCTGTCGGGAAACCTTTTCCTTTTATTTACCTTTCAACATACTGCGTAGAGAACGCAATTTTAGGTTAACAACTTTTGTAAGTACCAGATTTTGTTCACTGTTTACTATTTCTAGTTTTAGTAGTTTTATAAACGAGTAGGTAGTCATTTGAACAATTTTTTTTGAGTGGGCTATGCTTTTTTCGATAGTAAAGAAATTTAAAGTGAATCGCTGAATCATTTATTTATCATTCCAGCCCAAATTCCTGGATCTAGAAAGCTAAATGCACGTAGTTTTTCAACGTTAACTGCCTCGGTGCCGCCGTGGAGTTACCGGCTTTAGAATAGTACTCCACCCTCTCGCATGACACGCAAAATAGGCGCATTGTCGTCGAGTTGCGGAGAACTGCCCGCGTATTTGACTCCACCCTCTCTACCCGTAGTTGCCGTAAAGGCCGGCTAAGGGGTAACAGATACAGAGGACGGGCAGCAGTACTGCGCTCGACAACTCGCCTGCCAGGAGTGTCGAGTAGTGGCAAAACCTACCTTTATGGGAGAGGTCTATGTTCAGTAGTGAATTACCAACGGCTGAGATGATGATGATGATGATGAACTGCCTCGGTATTATAGTGTAATAGCAAGCGCTACTGCCGATCATATGTTTCCAGGTTTGATCCCCAACTCAGGAAAAAAAATATTTTTCCATTAAGAATTTTCTCAATGACAGTCTAGAGTTTGGATTGCCTGTTAGATGGCAATAGGCTCGCCCCCTATTACATACGTAGAACCTAAAGACATGGCGAAGTGTACCTACTATGGGACTGAATTTTGACCTCTGGAAAAGGCGTGATTTTATATGTTTTTCTACCGCTCTGTTCTAATGCCAACTGTAAACTGCAAATACCTGTTCATTTTCTTGTCAGTTCAGTAGTTTTGACATGAAGAGATAACTTGCACAATATAAAACGTCGATCCTTATAATTATATCAGTGTGATTTACAATGTATCAGCTAAATTAAGCCTTCCATAATGTTCATAACATATCATAATGTACATAAAAATCTTTTTCTATATATTGATACTAGCGACCCGCCCCGGCTTCGCACGGGTAGCAGAAGTAGGTATAGTGGACGTTTAATAGGAGTAAATTCGTGATACATTGTATTTTAATAGATATAACCCTAATGGTTTACGCAGCGCACGCAAATTAATGACTATTTCTGTTACAATGACCAAACCTTAACACATGTTATAATTTATCGTGGGCTATTTGAAGATATTGATGAGTACTACAAACCCCTAGTACATTACTTTATTCTACCACCAATACTTTTCACACCGCATGAAAAATAATCACTGCTTCGATTATTGTGACTAAACCAGAAAAGATGGATATAATCTATGTATACTGTTTGTAGGTATTGATAATTAATACGATCCCCTAGTACATTACTTTAATCTACCACCGATAGTTTTCACACCGCATAAAAAATAATCACTGCTTCGATTATTGTGACTAAACCAAAATAGATGGATATAATCTATGTATACTGTTTTGTAGGTATTGATAAGTACTACAAACCCCTAGTACATTACTTTACTCTACCACCAATAGTTTTCACACCGCATGAAAAATAATCACTGCTTCGATTATTGTGACTAAACCAAAAAAGATGGATATAATCTATGTATACTGTTTTGTAGGTATTGATAAGTACTACAAACCCCTAGTAAATTACTTTACTCTACCACCAATAGTTTTCACACCGCATGAAAAATAATCACTTTTTCGATTATTGTGACTAAACCAGAAAAGATGGATATAATCTATGTATAATGTTTTGTAGGTATTATAAGTACTACAAACCCCTAGTACATTATTTTACTCTTACCACCAATAGTTTTCACACCTCATGAAAAATAATCACTGCTTCAATTATTGTGACTAAACCAAAATAGATGGATATAATCTATGTATACTGTTTTGTAGGTATTGATAAGTACTACAAACCCCTAGTACATTACTTTACTCTACCACCAATAGTTTTCACACCGCATGAAAAATAATCCCTTTTTTGATTATTGTGACTAAACCAAAAAAGATGGATATAATCTATGTATACTGTTTTGTAGGTATTGATAAGTACTACAAACCCCTAGTACATTACTTTACTCTACCACCAATAGTTTTCACACCGCATGAATAATAATCACTTTTTCGATTATTGTGACTAAACCAAAAATGATGGATATAATCTATGTATACTGTTTTGTAGGTATTGATAAGTACTACAAACCCCTAGTACATTACTTTACTCTACCACCAATAGTTTTCACACCGCATGAAAAATAATCACTTTTTCGATTATTGTGACTAAACCAAAAAAGATGGATATAATCTATGTATATTGTTTTGTAGGTATTGATAAGTACTACAAACCCCTAGTACATTACTTTACTCTACCACCAATAGTTTTCACACCGCATGAAAAATAATCACTTTTTCGATTATTGTGACTAAACCAAAAAAGATGGATATAATCTATGTATACTGTTTTGTAGGTATTAATAAGTACTACAAACCCCTAGTACATTACTTTATTCTACCACCAATACTTTTCACAGCGCATGCATATAATGTCTGTTTCGATTATTGTGACTAAACCAAAATAGATGGATAAAATTTCCGTGGCCTATTTTGTAGATATTGATAAGTACTACAAACCCCTAGTACATTATATTATTCTACCATCAATGCATTTCACAACGCACGCAAATTTATGAATATGGTAATTATATTATGTAACACCTTGGTTCACAATATTGCAGTTTTCTTACGGATCCCTATTTTTTTTCAAAATCTCATATAGCCTATGGCACTCACACTGAATTAAGCTATCCATAAGTGAAAGAATTTTTAAAATCGGTCCAGTAGTTTCGGAGCCTATTCGTTACAAACAAAAAAACAAAAAAACAAAGTTTCTCTCTTTATAATATTAGTATATATATAGATTAAAGGTGGTTGGGACGGCATAATTTCCCATACAAAATTTGAGGAACCTATGACAATGACAGAAGAGATATAATTCCTTCATTAGTGTTTTATTTTAATTAACAACTAATCATAAAGTAGCGTTTATCTAGTTAAACTACAAAAAATACGCTTTGAAACGCCAAATAGGTATTTATAAATTTTTTATGGGAAATGTTGTCGGCCCATATACCTGTATAAAGAAGCAACTGAACTCCTATAAAGCCTCTCATGAAGTTTTATGGAACAAAAATATTCGTTATCATCATCTTCGATATCATCATCAGCTGGAAGACGTCCACTGCTGAACATAGGCCTCCCCCATAGAACGCCATAAACTATTCATATGGGGGTATTTTGCCGTAATCACCACGCTTGGCATACTCCTTGGTGATCGCATTAGTTGGAATACTTGGTGCCGGAGAGCGCTGCTACCCTCTCTCATAATATGTCCCTCTGCCGGGTCTCACGGCTACCAAGGGATGAGAAAGGATAATTATTTTAATAATTTAAATGTGCTGCAATGAAAAGAAGAGCCTCTGAACTGCAAATCCCTTTGATTATGAAAGCAACAATAAAGCAAAAGAAAACTATCATCTTCTGGAAACTTTGTAGATTTTAAAAACAAAGTTGAGTAGGTTCTGGCGTGAAACTGAGGAAAACTTAAAAGCTGGTTAAAGTCTGTATACGTACGGCTGCAAATTCTTCAAGGTGTTAAATTTATAAAATAAAGAAATAGTTATGATTTCGCTTTATACACATCAACTCTCAGCTTAAAGACGACGTTTAGGCGCTCCGCAAACAGAGGAACTTTAGTTGAAGATACCACCAACTTGTATGGTATGGCTTATAATGGTGAACAATAAAGTGGTTATCTCTATCTATCACAAAGGAGAAACTATCAAGTTTTGAAAAAAAAATTCTGTTGCTCATTCAGTTGTCATTAACAGTTGCCAGTTGCAGCATAAAATAGATCTAGTTTATAGTTGCCGCAATTCTTAATAAACTTTTCAATCTTGAACAAAACAGACGCTGTGCCAGACGCTAAAGTGGAGGAAGTGAAAACGCTTGATGCGTTGCAGTTGCCTATTAGCAAAATCAATAACTTGATCCAACTAGTACAAAGTTGACAATTGTTAGTTGCGGCAATTTTAAACTGATTGAAATTGCCGTAAAATCAGTCGTTGATTGCAGCAACTGAACATTGTTGATCATCAAAATTATCAACTAAAATTACTATATCTGGGCAGTTTCTTTATGCTGACCGTGCCACACACGGCAAATCAAATTCTAGAGGCGTATATTTCTCATTTCAAGCCAACATCAGACAACACGTCGACAGGCACTCCGACGAAATTGGAAGGGAAAATAAACAGAAAAGTTTGAGCACAAGATTACACCTCCACCTGAGAGTCTGTTGCAAACTGTTTCGGCATTGCTGCTGTCTGGATACTGCGTTTTGATTATCCCACAAGAAATGAAAGCTTTTCATCGCAATTTTATAAAATACCAAGTAATACCCTGCGGCTGGTTTCGCTTGCGCTTCTTAATTAAGTCAGAGAGCCAAGTAGAATTTTCATAAATCCAGCATCACCAGGAACATTTATTCCCTCTATAATTTTATCATTATAATCTCTCACTCACATTGATATTTGGCTGTCGTAATGATAGTAAGGCGGCCATACACGGACAGCTTGAAGAAGCCAGTATCGTCTGCTTCAAGCTGCGACTGCATTGCAAACTAGTCTTCTACTTACATACGAGTACAAATACGGAACCGCTCGCGCAGTCGCGACTGTCGGCAGCGCGGATTGATAATAAACAGGACTTAAAAATATATCTGGTAAAGTGTGGATGTTTTATTATGGGACTGAGTCCTGGATACACCTTCTGCCCACTTCTTTGGGAAAAAGTCGTTGTTTGCGCGATTTGCGCACACGGTTATTATTGTTTGTTCGGAGGATAATCAAGATTAATAAATAGGTCTTATGTTTTATATAATGCTGGTGACGATCTGCGTAAATTAGGCCATATAAAACATTCTCAGTTTATAAAAAACAACACATTTTGTATCTCAAACTCAAACTCAAACAGATTTATTCAAATAGGTCATAATCTGACACTTTTGCACGTCAATGAAGATAAACAGTACTGAGTCTACCGTGCGTTCGGAAAGATACCTCTACAAGAAGAACGCACAAGAAACTTGTAAGGCTTAATTTTTTCAACAGATAGTTTCACAATATTTGGTTTGGTTACATTCGTTTTCTTTGAAGGTGCCGCGAGGCGGCTATGCAGAAGTTTCCAGGCATCTTTGTCCTCTATGTACTGGTTGACTTGATAATAAGCCTTCTTTAGTAAAGTAGATTTTATATAGGTTTTGAATTTACCTTCTGAGAGCCCAGTTATCTCTTTTGGGATTTTATTATAGAAACGTACACTATTTCCTAAGAATGTCTTTATATTTGTTTTAGATAATCTAAAGATAGGTACAGCTATTTGTCTTTATTCCTAGTATTAAAATTATGAAGGTCACTATTTAATTTGAATTTATGTAAATTTTTACGCACATACATGATGTTCTCATAAATGTATAAGGATGGTAGGGTCAGTATGTTTATTTCTTTAAATAATTCCCTCAGGGATTCGCGTGGACGCATCTCATAGATGGCACGAATCGCACGTTTTTGTAGTATAAAGATAGTTTCTATATCTGCGGCAGACCCCCACAACAGAATCCCATAAGACATCAAGCTATGGAAATGTATGTTGCAATGTCTCGTGTTATATTCAGTCCTCCATCACTTCTTTCTCAGCCCTTTCTATTTCTTACAAAATAATCAAGTTTATGCCAAAAACTGAAGTAGTAACTGCTATATTCGTCACGTATGTATTTTTTTAACATCTTTTAGTACCAATATAATAATATGTAAGTACTTTTCGAAAATCATTACTTAATAAGTAATCTCCGTGAAACAATTCATCAGAAAGACAACATTAGTTACGGCGGAAACCCCTGGATTCCCGCGACAGGTCTGTCCCCGTGGAATGATGAAGGCACGCAATTTACCGCAGGCCCTTTACTGTGACAGATGGGTGACCGAGCTACATGGACTAATAAAACCCGTGATATGCTAAAATAAGATTAGAAATTACCTAAGGTACGCCCCTATTTACATAGGACATAACCGACAAAACATAACCGGCGAAGTGTGGGTGTACCTGCTATGGGACTGGGTCCTGGGTACACCTCTGCCTACCTATTTAGGAAAAAGCGTAATGGATGTTATGGTATGGTGCTAATCAACGCTGGTATTATTTAAGGAGTAGGCGAAATAAAGCCACTTTCCATATAATATTGACTTTCCATGTGTTCTGGCCTTCCTTTTGTGGTCGGGGTTTTGAAAGGATTTTTTTTAATTGGAAGCGAAATGTCAAGATAATTTTTGAGCCACATCCATTTTATGAATCCTTCAATTGAAATGTAGGGTTCATTTAGGTACTAAACTGCACTGTTATTTTAGAAAGTAGTATTTTATCATTATTAAAACATAAAACTGACTGCCTCGGTAGCGTAGAGGGCGCATGCTCGACTGCTAATCAAGAGGTTCCGGGTTCGATCCCCAAGTCAGGAAAAGTGTTAAATATTGGATTTTTCCATTAGGAATTATCTCAATAACTGCCTGGAGTCTGGAACTGTGCCCGGTAGATGGCAATAGGCTCGCCCCCTATTACATGGGACCAAAATAACATACTGGCGAAATGTGGGTGTATCTACTATGGGACTAAGTCCTGAGTGTACACCTCTGCCTACCCCTTCGGGAAAAAGGCGTGAATGTATGTTATGTTTTATAATATAAAAATGTTCAAAGTATTATAAACAGCCGTGGAGTTACCGGCTTTAGAATAGTGCTCCACCCTCTCTACCTATGATTGCCCTCAGAGCCGGCTAAGGGTTAACAGATACAGAAGACGGGCAGCAGCGTCCTCTGCAAAAACCGTCGAACTGCGCTCGACAACCCGTCTGCCAAGCGTGTCGATTATTGGGTTACAAATTTCCCCTTTATGGAGGAGGCCTATGTTCAGAAGTGAATTTCCAACGGCTGAGATGATGATGATGATGAATATAAAAATATATAATTATATTATTGTTTTTTTATGATAGTGAGTGACAAGACGAGCAAATCAGGTGCCTGATGGTAAGCATCATGATTGCCCATATCAGACACAGTGCTATCCAGTGTTTTAAAATTCAAAATTCTGCGCAGCACTGCACTGCTCCTGTCACCCTGAGATATTGGTTGTTGAAATTCATCATGCCCAGTAATTTTGCTGGTAACATTGCCCTTCAGTCCAAAACACAGGCGTGAAAGGCATGATTGTATGTTATAAAATTCTTTTTTGTAAAAATTCATATAACGTAATAAAATAAACACCGAAACTTGAACTGTCAATATAAGCAAGCGACATACGAAAATTCGATCCATCTATTTCCGGTACCAATAAAAGGGATTCAATGCACAAAATGGTATAATTTCCTGCTTTCAGAGACAGCCGAGTGTGAAACTGTTCGTTATTAAAATGCTACTTTGAGTCTCTCGTAATTTGATGTTCCTTCGTTTCAGCACTTCGCTCTTAGATTATTGTCAGGTGTCCGCGCGCGAAATCGGTCCAACTAACACTCCTTGCAAACTGTTTTTTTACGCACACTAGCCATTGAGCTACGCATACTATAATCAGAAAGTGGCCACATTTTCGAAGCTTCTGTTTTTAGGAAGTGCTGTATCTGATCTGAGCTTGCGCGAAAACTTATTAATAATCTAAGGCTTCGCTTTTATTTTTATCAATAATGCCATGAATTCCTTAGGGAGTTTTCACTTTAACGGGAAAAAGAAATATTCGTCTTGAGCGAGTATTTTGCGTTGTTTATAGTCTTTTTTATGGAGAACTAGTTGTTTTACTCGGTTTTATCCGCTCAAAATTACTCTGTCTATTATTCTATGTGTCAGTAATCTAAATATATCAAATGAGTTGTTGGTTTTAAGGCCACTTTGACCTAACATTATAATTTTGGTTTTATTTGATAGGCCTAATATGAAGATTTTCAAATGTACACAAATAATATTTTTAAGCATCACCATTATAATAAATTAAGCAAACATCTTATAAAAATACTAAATATACTTGAATAAGAAAGCGCGTCGCAATTAAACTAACTTTATTCAAATTAAATTATAAATTAATCGGCGATATTAAGAGGGTTACTGTGTTTGGGAATATTATTGTGAATAACATTATCTACCCGGCAATATAGAATAAACAGTGTAAGGTTTTCTAGGCCCTTTTTCCTTGGATTCCAAGCCCATTTCCTTTCAGCTAGATCGGTTTAGAAATTTTGGCTTGGTGACAAATAAATAATAAATTGTTTTAATAAATTGAATTTAAACTATATTTTGTTATAATATTATTATTTCTGTGGTCAATTTAATTAAGATAATGTAATTAAAATAAAATAAAAATATTTAAATATCCATGAATAATAAAAACTAGAGTATCGTATTGCCCTCGACCAAATGTGCCCAATTATAAAATATTTTACGTGATAATTTTAAAGCCTTATTTACATTGAAAAATTTATTTTCCAAAGTATTTTGACGTGGACATTTTTTTTTTGCTCATTTGTAACTCATTAATAGAAAATGTCCACGTATCCAAACTCCTTCCATTAAACACGTTTACAATCAAAATAGATCATAAAAATTCCAATTCAAAACAAAGAATGAAAAATAAGGAAATTCGAGTAACAGGAGTATTTCAACCCTTTATCAAAAGTTAGACTGGTGCTTTGTTCTGGCAACCAGATTAAAGTCTGCTCCTATATACTCAGTGATAGTGCCCGTTGACAAAATGCTCACTGTTGCATTGAAAATCCTCTCTATCTCGCCGCTTCACGCCGCCTCTGAAGCGAATTATCCAATAAACATAATGAAAATTTAAGCCTACAGACGCTGACGATACCAGCCGAGAAATATACTGACTGGGCAGTACATAAACTTTCGTATAATCCGTTACAAGATAATAACGGCCATCGACTCCAGGTGGTACAGAGCAGAGTGGGAGGTACGTCAAGTCCTCTTTTGTACATAAGAACATACTCTAAATACCTATAGCAAAACTTTCGCATTTATTTCAACAATATTCAACAATAGTGATAACAATACTTACATGTAAAACTTGTGCTGGAGCGCGATGATGCGATGCGATGATATGCGATGGATATTTATTGAGTCTTATTATAATTAGGATTAAAAATAGCTTCTTACTAAAGGTGGTCAGTCGATCTGATAAGGACGGCAGGAACGTGCTGGATGCAGGCGGCTTACAACCGGACTGGATAGAAATCTGTAGAGGAGGCTTATGTTCAGCATTGACATCTTATAGCTGAGATGATGATAGCTTCTGAATTTCACATAGACAGCATAGCAGTGTATATTAAATGTGGCTTCTATAATTACCTTTACAGGCACTTGCTGTCACTACGCTACCGAGGTATAACAGGTCAGGAACAAAATTGGAAATGCGGCTTGTCAGTTGCCATGTTTAGAACTCATTAAAAAATGGACGCTGTTATCTTACCCGATAAGATAGTGAAACCTTAATCACTGTATTCTAGTGTACCTATGAGACAAGAAGACGTCTCTCGCAGATAATCCTGCCCGTTAGTCGAGATGAAATAATGGATGTGTACTACATCGGAAATAAATAGGAATTTCGCTCGTCTACTATATTACATTATGTAAGTCACAGTGACATAAATTGGATTTCAGTTAAATTTAATCAAATTCATGGTCTATTTTAAATATAGAATAATTGTGTATAGAGTATAGGTACACAATAATTCTTTATTGTGTATTTAACAGTGTATAACGTACGTCAACACAGAAAAACATTTAAGGACTCTACTCACCTGAGCCACGCGACACCCGACTAGCGCCGCTTCGCCCCGGGCGGTTCTCATATGAAAATGTATGGACATAAACTCACTACATCAACTTCGAGCGAGGCTATCTGGTGACGATAAGGTGTAACAAAAATGTATAGTTTTAAGTAATCGATAGATTAGCTTCCATTTAGTATGGGTAGTCGAACTTTTTTTTCTAATTTTGAAATAGTTTCTTTGGCCGTATCTACTCCTAGTAGATTGGGTGCATCTGCACTCTATTGAGTATTAAAACGCATTTTATAGCACCTTGAATAATATTCTTAAATACCTACTACTACTACTATTGTCTAACAATTATTTCAATAAGTAGTAGATCTTTCCAACCCACTACCAACCGTAGCCCACGTACTTATATGATCCAATATTAATTTACCCAATGCTTTTCAGTTTTATAAAATACCGATTCATATAAAAAAAAACTATAAAATAAAGGCAATGAATAAAGCTTTCAAGCTCAATCCATCAACAGAAAAGGGAAGAGCGGGAAGCAATTAAAAATTTACAACAATTTAATTACACCAAATAGGAATTGATTACCGCAAATTAATTTCAAAGGCTTCTAACATACGACGTGACATGATTACGGTAATCCGGACAAATTAGTTTGGAAGCAACCGTTGGAAATTATAACTGATTAGTGATCTGAACTAACATGAGCCACCCGGCACCTAAAAGCACCGGTTCGTCTCGCTTAGTCGTCTCGTCTCGTCTCAGTTAGTATTCTTTATATGAAATTGTATGCGACTTAAGCTCACTACACAAACTCTGAGCGAGGTGATCCAGCGACGATACGACGTACGCTCTACATGATACAATTAATATTATGAAATTGTGTGGACATACGGTATGTCCATAAAATTTTAATAAAGAATACTAACTGCGCGAGGAAAGGTGGTTCTTGTCGGGTGGCTCAGGTGAGTGAAGACCTTTAATTCAATAATTACTATTTGATTTACAACTTATTTCATAATAACACAAAAAATACCTCGAAGAGTTAACCTTCACGGATGTGATGTCGTATCGAAAAGGGTTCTTACATAGACGCGTTTAACGTTTAATCCAAGCCAATTTTAACTACTTTTTGAGGGATGATTTGATTTTTAAATACTTTGAATATGAAAGAACAATAAAAATATTAATTACCGTGTATACGTAATTTTTGTTATAATATGTATAATAATTGTACCATCGGCTCCCAAACTAATAGGAGTCGTTAACGAATAAAACATTTACAGGAGCCGGCGGCGCGCGCTACATGAATATTAATAACTTACTTTCTCTGTACCTGAAAGTTTATTTCATTAGTGGGCTCCTGACGAACGGTAGAGCTGAGGTAGAGCTAAGGCTCTACATATGGGTCACATAAAGTATATGACCAGTAAGACTTTTACGTTTTATAGATAACTAGCTTGCTCCATAGTTACTGTTTAGTCAAGGCGGAAACGGTGCTGGCCTGTTGGGCACCATAGAGCCAAGAGGAGACGCCCTAGACTCTATACCTATATTAATGTAGTGTTTTTTTTGTTTCAAATTTATTCACTTAATATAAAGAGTTAGTGCTTAGACATCGTTCTCGTGGAATTATCAATATCAACATGAATTTAATTTACTTTTTTATCTTAATCAAAAAATCAAAATTTAATAGATAGAATTTGGTACAGCGGTTGAGGTGTGCAAAATTTAAAGACGTTACAAATTTAATATTATAAGTTCTTTCAATCGCAGGTCTTTTTAAATTTATAGTTTTAATTAAACTACACTCGTCTTGTCTTCTCTTCCTTTGCTTGTATCTCTCACTGAGGTCTCAGTAAATTTTTGAATGTGGTTTTTTATTTAAAAAGATTGGGAAAACCAACATCACATCGGGTCTATTTAAGTATATTTTCGCTAAGTATTAGGACACTTGGGTTGAAGAACCCTTGTAATATTTTGGGATTGTTTAACGTTGTCACACGTTTTGAATGGATTGGTGATGCTCGGGCTTTCGGACAAAATTATTTAGATGTTTTAACGACATAACTAATAAAAGGGGTAGGCAAAAGTGTACCCAGGACTAAGTCCCATAGTAGGTACACACACATTTTGCTAGTAATGTTTTGAAGTCCCGTGTAATATGGTGCGAGCCTATTGCCATCGACCGGGCACAGTTCTAGACTCCTACTCTACTGAGAAAATTCCAAATGAAAAATCCAATAACACTTTTAGCCTGACCTGAATCAAACCCGGGACGTCTGATCGACAGTAGCACTTGCGAACTACTCCGCCACCGAGGCAGTTCAACCTAACCATAATTAAAAAATGCAAATTTCAAATTAGTCTAGGGTAGCCCACCACGAAACGTAAGGTGATCCATAGAATTCAGTTTCAGGTAAAATTACGTTAATAAGCTATAATTAAATACGAAGGAGTCGTGCTCGGGGTAACAATGACGGTATCGCTGCCAACACGGTCTTGCTATTTCATACACGTTTGAGACTTTGCACTGCTGTGAGCTTTGTAATTAGGGCCGCAGAGCTGGCGGGCTAAGCGAGAGGTTTTACTGGTCGAGACATTTCGAAAGGAACTGACAGGCGACTTGTTTAGCGCCTAAAGCCTAGAGCTTAGGGAGAGGTGACCTGACACCTGGTTCGTTCATCTGGCCTCGAGACCGAATCAACGCCTAGGATTATTACGATACATGCTTATGCGAGTGGTGCAACCGGTTGCGAATATTCTAGAAAAGAAAGAAAGAAAAGGAATTTATTGAGATATTATTAATTCTAAGTGAGAATACAAATAATTGAAACAAACTAAGTTAGCTATTAAAAAATACAAAGTGTGTCACAACACGGCTCCAACTCAGCATAATGCTGACTGTAAACCATTATTATTAAATCAAGGAACCTGTGTGGGAATTTTCACCAAAATCGGTTGGAAAAATCGAGCTGTAGACGAGAACTGACGGAAGGACAGACGGAAAAAAGCATTTTTGGCCAATCTCGAAACTGTGACGCTTCGCTCGCTCGGTCAATTTATAGAAGGTTTATAGAAGGCCTACCTGCAATTATAGGTACTTCCAATAATATTGTAACGATCAAAACAAAAATAATGGAGATTATTTTATAAAATAATGGATAGTATTTTATAATTTAATAATCACAACCCTTATTGGTTGACAGAGGTAAAGTAGATGAACAATGTATGAAAACTAGGTATACTACTTTTCCGAGCGCCGTTCACAAGTTCAAAACTTTTTTTACACAATTAGTGGCCGACCTATATTTGAATTATAACTAAGGGGCCATTTAGGAGCCAGCTGCGACACACAGTGGTATAGCAGCCACTGCAAGTCGAGCAACTGCAAGTCTGTCCACGAAATTATAGGATTTATTTCTTTGTAAATCCTCATCATCATCATCATCATCATCATATCAGCCATAGGACGTCCACTGCTGAACATAGGCCTCCCCCTTAGATTTCCATCCAGTCCGGTTGTAAACGGCCTGCATCCAGCGTGCTCCTGTCGTACTTATCAGATCGTCTGTCCACCTTGTGGGAGGACGTCCTACGCTGCGCTTACCAGTCCGTGGTCTCCATGTCCCCATTGTAAATCCTCACAATTTATAAACTTCAATCGCTGTTACAATGAATGTACATAAACATCAATGAAAATATGCTCGATAAAGCTCAACCCGACTGTTTTGCACGTAGACCGTTAGAACGTAGAACAAATACTATTTCTGGGTAAAAGTGGTTCGTATAATCTGAACATGAATGTAATCTCAGCATTTGCACCCAAAAAGGTGTTAGGGTGAAACTGGGAAACTGTTTGTTATCTTTAATTGGTAAATACATTATTATACCCGGAGAGCATTTTGTTTAAGAGTTCTTTTTGTTTACTTTTAATAAAGTAACTACTTTGTATAATATTGTCTTTGATTACCACACAGATTGGTGGAGGTTCAAGTCATGCTCGTAGTACAATTTTTCTTCCTGTATGATAATATGATGAATATGAGACTAAGCGGATTAATGCGCTTGGGCCTTTTTCATGCGTCTTTCACCGTTCTCGAGTAAAGTGTTGATTAACTACTCGCCGATTAGTGCTACTCGGCAAGTAGAAGTCCCAAGTAACTTTTGGCAGTTTCACAAAAAAGGTCAGTTTATGTGCCGATTTGCATAGCATATCTCGGACATTATGATTTAGAACTGCGCCTTACTTGCCACTTTAATGGATGAGTAGCTTACTCGGCACTCCACTCGAGGATAGAAAGGGGCCCTAAGTCTATAAAAATATAAAATATAATCTTATAGCCTAAGACTAACTGTACCTACTTTATTTACATAATATTATGTTCGCTATAAGGTGTACAATAAAGTGTTAATCTATCTATCTATCTATCTTATTCATAAACTTCAATTTATAGAAACAAAACTTTCAATATGTGACATGAAACCAAGTCACATTATAATATTATTATGTTCAATGCACAATAAAGTTCAATTTTCAATATGATAACCGCAATAAAATATCGAAGGCTTCTGAGATAGTGGTTGGCAATAAACCGAAGAATGTGTTTTAGAAATTCAATATTGAAATTGTAAGCATTTTGAATATTCACTAGAAGACTCCTCCACTGCACAGATTTATTGGAAATGTCTGACAATGTCTATGAATACAAACATCAAAGAGCGCCGTGTTATTTATTAAAAATGCTTATCCTATACTATCCTACTTCCTACTAATATTATAAATGCGAAAGTTTGTGAGAATGGATGGATGGATGTTTGTTACACTTTCACGACAAAACTACTGAACTGATTAGGCTGAAATTCAGTGTGTAGATAGTTTAGACTCTGGAATAACACTTTTTTTTCGATACTCCCGCAGGAACGAAGACGACGCGGGTAAAACCGGGGCACAGCAGACAATATTTATAAGTTAGTTTATAAACCTAGATCTATTGGAAAACATAATATAATCATGTTATGAAACATCAATAAACACTGTAATGCAAGGTTACTAATTGTTATCAGCTGCTAATATTTTCATAGATGTTCAATGGTCATATTGTACTCATCACTTAAACAACTATTATTTTGTATCCAACCTTGATAACATAAGACATAACAAAATACTTAACATTAACAGGATACAGGACCTCTTAGCAATTTGACAAAATCCTATGGAAAATTTACTAAATCGATGTATTGTATTCCCCTGTTTCCTCCGAATACAGTAAACCTATTTGATTTATTTATATCCTGATATTTTAAAATTGAAGTATGCGCCTATCATTTTATTTTTGTGTATAAGCTCAACATTTTTTTGTAGTGAACGTCCAATCACGCGAGTAAAACTGAGATTTTTTGGAAGTTCACTATGAAAAGAACCAAGGGTTTATAAGAAAAATTAAAATAACGCGGACATAGGTTACTTCACTGTAAAATATCAGGATATAAATTTATAGAATGGGTTAATTATATTCGGAGGAAGCACGGGAATACAAAACATAGAATTGGTGAATTTTTCATAGGATTGTGTCAAATTCCTAGAAGGCCATGTACGCTCTTAAGTTTTTATTGTATTGTCATCAGAACCAAACGTAAAGAATTCTAACTATTACTATGTAAAGAAGCGACACTCACCTCCACCCGCCATTAGCCGCCCCCCTGCAATGGAGTGTATGGTCTGCTGAAGGTGTGTATTAAACTATCAGATAAATCTGTCAACAGGGTAATATTTCAATAACTAAATATTTTGACACAAAAAAATTAACGAACAAACAGACCAAGTTATAGAAAACCGCTCTTTAAAAAAAAATTTTTATATAAATTTTTTATATTTTTAAAGTTTTTTTATTATGATACATAATACCTAAATTATATTTCTTTCGCCAAAATATGTACATACATACATACAGTCACGCCTTGTTTCCGGTGGGGTAGGCAGAGACTATTTCCCTCCACTTGCTACGATCCTGACTTTCGCTTCGTTCACTTTCATGACATTTTTATACATGCTCGTCGGTTGTAGGTACTTTTGACTTGGCCTTTCCTAAGAACAACGTCAACTTTTTCATGAAAAGTACGCCTATTCGACCGCTACCGCTACCGACTTGACCATTCACACTAGCCTTATAAATCTTTTTTGTTAATCTCCTTTCATCCATCCTCTCCACATGCCCGAACCACCTGAGCATTCCTTTTTCTATCTTTGTCACTACATCTTCTACCACGCCACAGCGTTATCTTATCGCACTAACAACAATGTAACAATATAAAAACAAAACAACGTAAATCTTCACGTATTTGTGGGCACAGTAAAGTAAAACTGCAGTGGTACTAAATACTCCTTCGCGTAACCGCTTTTTATTAGAATCTAGTAGGATGGAACTAAGTACGGTTAATGCGGTGAATATGTAAATAAATGCGTCCAAGCTGTTGCACTTAGTTGCGGCTTGTGACTTGTGATACTGCCCTGTTTTCTTCTGTGACTTATTTGCATAGTATTCCTTACACTGTGTATCACTATATATTATAAAAAATCTTAAATGCCTCACTGACTGACATGCAATGCAGAGCCCAAATAAGATTAATTCAATCCTAGAGATTTGAAATTTGAAATGTAGGTTGTTTTCGTTGTCTGGACGTGTGCTGAGAAAGGATTTTTGAAAATTCACATTCTAAGGGGTCCAAAAAGGGCGTCAAAGTTTTGGTATGAAACTCCCATATTTAATAATTGCGAGCGGGCAAAGCCGCTGTTCATACACTAGTAAAATATATTTTGTAACATAGACATGATATACTATTATTGTAAATATAGGGTCTCTTGGACTCCTCTGTTAGGATAACGAACTGAAACCTAGAATTTCGACCTAAGATTTTTGGGTAAAGCCATATTATTTTTTTTGTAAAAGGTTGTTACCAATGTTAATCATAAAACGTCGTCGCCATGAACCTAGAAAAAAAAGGCGGATGGAGTCTTACTAAAACAAAAAGTGAAGCACCATAGTAAGCCAGCTCGCTAATACATAGCACGCACACGTATCGTATATTACTTACGTAAGTATTCGTATATTACGTTCAATGCATAGTACTTATAAGTATAACCAGGCCTGGGAGTACTCCAATAGAGGTATAATGCTACAAGTAGCTGAAGCGTCCATCTAGACGGTACGATTTCTATGGGCTAGACAGAGAGAACAGATAGAGAGATACGCAATAGAAAGAGAGGCAGCTTGTAGATTAATATGACAATAATTAGTTAGGCGATGTGCGACCTGAATTGTATTTTATTGCGTCGGAGCTAGAGTCGTTTTTTATTTAAAATATTATAACGAGTGTCCCTTCTGTTCCTTTAGTATTCTTTGGTATAACCAACTCCTAGATAATATTATGGTCTGGTTCCACCTGGACTAGGTATAAACTAGTATGAAGCACGCACTTATCCCCGCAGCTCGACGTTCATTCACTAAATAAAAAGTTACAGAAGACTGCTTTGCAGATGATCTTATAGATTTACAGTTGTAAATGGAACACGTTGGTTGGTAAGCCGCTTACAGCCGGACTAGATGGAAATCTATTGGGGAAGTAACACTTAGTTAAGGTCCATCAGTGCGCTTCCTATGGCTAAGATGATGATGAAAATAATAATAATAATTTGAATTTATACTCTAACAGAACGTGTCACCCCAATTACACGGCACGAGTCAATCCATATGGGTTATGTGGACAACTCATATTGTCAGAGTTTCAGGTCGCCAAGATTCCTACAAGGTCTCCGACATGACCTAACGACTGCCCCCTAAATATCTTATTGGAATGTTGAAGTTGATGATGATGATCAATAGCAAATTATTCTCACCATGTGGTTCAGAGAATAATCTAATTGAAAATCGCTATTGATTTTGAGAAGTTTAGCCACATGAACAGTCGCGATCTGCACTTCGAGTGGTTTTCTATGAGATTTCGTGAAGAGTTATACATATTTAGTTGTTTTCAGTCGTTGTGTGGAGTCTTTCTGTAGCTATTGCAATAAGCTATTCTCCTATTTTTTCAAATATTTTTTAAAATGCTCATATATATCAGATAATCAAGGATTATTTTTATTTCTGCAAAATATACCTGCTAAATGTTAAAAAAAATATATCAAAAATTTGACTTAAAATATACGCGCCAAAACACCGACCGCCATGATGGTGGCGGCGACTGACGTCATATAAACTAAAATGAAGAAATGTCAAAATGCCAGTTTGTCTTGTACTCTTGTAGTGATTTAATATAATTTAATTTCAAGTAAAAATGAGTTTTTATAGCCCATATCGTTGGTGTGTAGCGTTGAATTGTAAAAATTCTACGTTGAAGACTCCAGAAAAGTTATTTATTAATGTGCCGACCGACGTTTCTATGAGAAATGTTTGGTTGGAACTCGCGGGACGAGATCCTGTAAAATATTCTAAGAAATCTCATTTATATCTTTGTGAGGATCACTTTGACGTAAGTACATAAGCTTTTTTTATTGATTTTTATTTAAATTACGATATTACTCTCTTTTTTACTATGTAAACGAGACTTTGAGGTTATTTTTACTACATAGCTCGGTATCATTGCTCTGCTTAGCTAAATAACCTACAATAATTATTAACATTTGTTTTTAGCTAGAGCAAGACATGGAAAATTATATGCAATATAAAATAATGGGCTCAGTAAAGAAAATCAGAATGAAACCTGGCATTATACCATCTAAGTTTAATAATATACCCATTGTGAGTCCTGGCCAGGAAGCAGAGAGCTCTTCAACAAGTGTACAACCTGGTTCATCAACATCACGTAAGTATATTTTATTTACCAAGCTTTGATGGTGCTAAAATGATAAAATATATTTAAACCTAAAGGGAAATTTTGTTTCTAACTGAAATCCTACCATTTACATCGTGTCATAGAGAGGTTGTGAATCTCAGCCAAACACCATTTACATCATGTCATACAAGAGGTAATCCCAGTCAAACAGAAGAGAGTGCTTTAATAAATAACCATACAGCCCACTTTATTAACTCAACTTAAGTTTAATGATGATCACTCACCATCGCATTACTTTAAATTATTACAATGGAAAGGCTGCTCTACAGATTCTTATCTATTGTTTTCAGATGTTGTGGAAGTGGAGGAAGATGAAAATATTTCACACAAGGCAGATAAAGAAGTTCAAGTACAGATAATGCCAGTTATGGAATACAAAGCTGTCCAAGTGAATTTATCTGCCCATTATAGAAGCAAAGCAACACAAATAAATTTAAAAGTGCGGCACAGCACTACATCTCCAATAAAGTTAAGCACCTCAGTTGCCACTTCACCACTCATTAAAATGAGCACTATAGATGTACCAAGTACATCAGGTATCACAAGACCAGCAAAAAGGAAATTGTCTACCTTGTTCGAAGACCAGTCTGATAGTGAGATATCATTTACTCCATCAGTATCTGGATCAACGAGTCAAGACTTCTCTCCAATAAAAGTCACAACATCTGACAGTAGTTTGCCTGAAGAAATTCAGAGGGACAAGAAAACGAACTTAGAAAACACAATCTTAAAAATAAAGAAAAAGCCTAGACTCTATATTGGTATCCCTAAGGAACTTTATTTTTTACTAAATATCATACAAACACAGACAAACATTTCTGAGGCAAATATTTTGTTGTGTTTGACAAAAATTAGGCTAAATAGCTCATTTTCACAAATATCTGATGATTTTGGTTTGTCACTATCACAAGCAAGTAAACTTTTTTCAACCAACATAATACCAATCAGTAAAGTAATGTTACCTTTTATTAGATCGTTTACAACGGAGTCAATAAAATTAAATTTACCAATAGCATTTAGACATAGATATAATAAAGTAAGTTGTATAATAGATTGTTTGGAGATAGAAATACAGAAACCCACTAATGCAGTCCACCAAGCACTGACTTGGTCCGAGTATAAGAAGGCCAACACAATAAAATATTTGGTTGCTTGTACTCCAGATGGATTAATAAGTTTTATATCTGCAGGATATGGCGGAAGAGTAACAGATGTACATTTATTCGAACACTCCAAATTTTTAGATACTCTCCCATCAAACACATGTGTCTTAGCTGACAGAGGATTCAAGCACATTGAAACATATTTGTCTAAAAAGAACATAACTTTATTAAGGCCCCCAAGTGTTGGTAGTGGTTCCAAACTGTCAAAAGCTGAGGTACTTCAGACAAAAGAAATAGCAAGCCTCCGGATTCATGTGGAAAGGGTGATCCGAAGAATCCGGGAGTTTGCTTTTTTAAAACCACATTCTGTGGTTAACATAAATTTAGTTCACCTTCTTGATGAATGTATTACTACTGCATGTGCTCTGATTAACATACAAGATAGTCTTATTAAATAAATACATATACAATTTTTTTTTAAACTTTTATTTATACCCATAATATCCCAGCCAACTGTTCAAACCAGATATTGACATATGCTATTTATTACATTAAAGTGGACAGTATGTAATTGATATAACCATGTAGTAGAAATATTAGGTTTTTCATGATTTTGGTAACTTGCATGAGCTAGTTAGAAATGCAAAAGTAACTCTGGCAGTCTGTCTGTTACTTCTTTTCTCTTTATCCTATGAACAAGTTTGGTTAAAACTCAGTATAGAGGAGATAAGTTTGAGGATTTTATCTAAGGTGTGGTTTGAGGTCCGGGGGCATAGGTAATAAAGATTCATCCTAAGACAAGGTACTGTAGCTAGTGGTAGAAGCCTTGGGCTAAAGCATATAAAATAAAACAATACACATAAATACTTACAAGTTCTATATTTTGGTACTTTCATACAAAATTGGATATATATTATTTTTCCAAAAAGGAACAATTTTGTCCAAAAGTTCCTGTACTACTTTTCTATCATACTGCACCTCTACAATACTGACATCATTGGAAGTCTCAAAATCACTACTCGCAACACAAAAAAAACTTTTTTCTGCTTTTGCACAGAACATTTGCATTTGCACTTGTGCCATATATTTTTTGGTCACAGCACCATCCTTAATATAATTTGTTAAAGTTTTTACACTTGTTGGGCACTTTATTTCTACCAAAGTACTTTTTTTATAGATGCCATCAGGTGAGCCTGCAATCATAGGATATGTTTCTGAAATAGAAAGACCACATTTTTCAATCTTATGGCCCAATTTTTTTTCTACTGTTTTCCTTACTTTTTCTTCTAATTTTTGCCCTCTTTTCATTGCTGAAGTTAGTGGAGTCCTTGCTCCAAGAATAGCCGCTACTAAGGAGCCATCCACAGTTTTGCATTTGCTCACTTCGTAGCATTTTGATGCTGTAACTCTTCCATAACGTAGCTCATACCAAAAGCTTGTTTGATGCTGGTGCCTTGTCTCTTTTTCAGCATTTCTTAAGTTAATATCATTAAATACACTACTGATATTATTTAAAAATGAATTACAATCCAGTCTTTCATTAAATTTGCACATCAAATAATGTAAAGAAAGCATATTAATTTTTTTTTCAGCATAGTTAATCTCATGTTTGAGCAGCTGGCATGAGCTTATTTTTCTTTTTTTACATTCAGTCACAAAGATTTCTGCGACACTTTTATGTGGTGCTACTTCTGGGGTTTGAGTACTACTTCCTTTTCTTTTCTTCAATATGTCCTTAGCAAGTAATATTTTTAGAGAAGATCCAACTTTAGATAAAGTAGATTTCCTCCAATAGCACTCAATAGCAGTGCAAGGTGGCTCTTCACTCCGACGATGACACCACATTAAAAAAGCAACAGCATGCTTACAACCACCTTCAGATGCTGGACAGTCATGGCATACTACACTTTTAATTTCTTCTTCCTGTTCATCAACAGTAAGTGTGCAAGAGTATGGCTTGGAACGCACTTTGTGTTCAGGACACATTTTGCATTTGACAACGCATGTCTGCTGATCTCTTTTCAGCTGCACATACCCAACAGCATCATCGCCATACGTTTCTCTGGCTGACCTATAAAAAAAGATGAAAAGTTACGATACCTACTTATTGTTTACACATAACCTCAAAACACGTAAGGATACTTTCATACACAATAAAACTATTTAGTTTTAAATACAAGTTGTAATTTAAATACATTATACTTACATAGCTGTTTTGATATTTCTGCATTCGGCAGAAAAAAAGTCGGTATTACACGCAAAGAACTTTGCAATCATTACCGCATCTATTTTCGGGAGATTAGTACTTTCGGCTTTTACAAAACCGACGTCCATTTTAATTAAGTAAAACTAACGTATTAAAATATTAAATCTTTTAAATTTAAGCTTCAAAACACATTAAACTCAATAAAAATATTAAATTTCTATGAGCGCTGGTAGGTAAGTAGTTTGTTGTTTGTAAAACGAGTGACGGACGACGAGCTTTAGTGAAATTGACGTCACATCATGGCGGTCGGCGTTTTCAATCACGTGACATACAGATAATGAAACCTCAATTTTAATTTTGAAAAATAAAATTAACCTTAGGTTTTCATGGGAAAATAACTTTATATTTGCATTTTCCGTGATGAAAACTATCCAAGTAATATAATTTCATAATTTATTGTTGATATAAGAAAATGGCCTATTGTGGCTCGACGCTTGGGGCGAGCGCGACCGGTGAATATGCATATTATCTGTGGTGCGACGAGAGCCCTCCACTACAACAATAGGCGTAGTGTAATTCCAAGTTTTTATAGCCCTGCTGGCATCGGTGTCTCTGCAATATTCTGCTTTAAGATTGCTGTCTTTGTTGTCGTTCTGAGTCTTATTTGTGTACGTGTGTCGTCAGGCTTGACCAATCTCATATTTAATTAGGTTTAAGATCATAAAATAAGCCCAAAAATTCAATTATAAATTAAAAAAAAGCACATATTAGATGGGACTTAAACTAGCGAAGTGCGAGTGTATCTACTATAGGACCATGGCTTGGGTGCGTATGCTGCCTACCCCATCGCGAAAAAAGCGTGATGTTATGTTATTTTATATGTTGTTATAAAAGTAGGTAGCTATAAAATCGCTCTACGCTATTAATGTTCGAGCCACTACATTCTCAAAAAACTTGGACGAATCTTAAAACATTAAGACTTTTTTTTATAATTCACGCGTTTTGAGTTTAAAAAACTACTTTTCAATACAACGAAGCTTTGATGAGTTAGAACTATCTGGTACTATACGATAGGTATCATTAGGTTCACTTTTTATGGGTTATTTACCATGATTCGACGTTTTGTGAGTTTACCGATATTTCGACGCAGTTGCGCACGCAAGAACTCAATTATCATGGTCAATATTCCGTAAAAAGTAATCCTAATGTTTAGAACTATGATAGTTTTAAATTATATATAGGCATTATGTTTTTTTTATGATAGTGTGACAAGGCGAGCAAATCAGGTGACTGATGATAAGCATCATGATTGCCGATATCAGACACAGTGCTACCCAGTGTTTTAAAATTCTAAATTCTGTGTGGCACTGCACTGCGCCTGTCACTCTGAGATATTAGCTGTTCAATCTCGTCATGCCCAGTAATTTCGCTGGTAACATTGCCCTTCAGACCGGAACACAGTAAAGTTTGCACATTACTGCTTGGCGGATGAATAACTGGCAAAGGTGTGGTAGATACTTTCCCAGGCGGACCCCTGCAAAAGAGGCCTACCACTACAAAATACTTATATAAAACTGAACAAAATGTAGCGGAAAGATTCATATCGTTTACAGTTTACAATATAATTTGCATCAACAACAAACACAGATGCTAAGTACCACCAAAAGTTCTCTACAAAATATCCATTAGAGATAACCCCACTTTATCCGATAAACCAAAACCTTTTCAAAAATTCTTTTGGATTGACATTGTTATCAGCATACGTATCGCGGGTTCACCGACCTCTGTCGGTGGCTCGGAACCGAAAATCCCTCAGATTTGCAGTGGAACCGGAAAATAACGTCCCCGACCGAATGTAAATACATGTGGTATGAATAGAAATGTGTTATAAGTAGATGCCCTATGTGGCTGGCGGTGTAAGGCTGGTAGGGTTTGGCTCAGGTAATGTGATTATTTTTACCTATTTTGTATTTATATCATACTAGGTGTGCCCCGCGGTTTCACCCGCGTAAACATCGTTCCCGTGGAAATATTGAAAAAAAAGTACCCTATGTGTTCTTCCAGGGTCTAAGCTACCTGCATACCAAATTTAAGTTCAATCGGTTCAGTAGTTTTGGCGTAAATGAGTAACAAACATTTATCCATCCATCTAACTAAACTTTAACAAAAAGTCAAGCACCATAGTAAGCCAGCTCGCTAATACAAACATGACGGCACACACACATTCACACCCATGAATCTAGAAGCTGAGGTGTAAATGTGTGCGTGCACATAAGCAGCTTAAGTGGTACTGATCGAGCTTTTAGTACAAAAATCCTTCACGTCCACTCGAGGTAGACTTCCCCAAATAAGTGTGCCAGCTGGCTCACTATGGTGCTTCACTTATTGTTTTAAGATGACTTTGTCCGCCTTTTTTACAAGGTTCATGTACTAGGGTATCATAAATTATTTAAAAGTATATTATACTCTTACTGCACTGAAAAGGAAATATCAAAGGAACTTTCAACTTTTCTACCGTGTTTCGGATGACACGTTAAACTGTGGGTCCCGGCTGTTTCATAAAAGATATGTAGGGGGCAGTCGTTAGGTCATGTCGGAGGCCTTGTAGGAATCTTGGCGACCTGAAACTCTGACAATATGGGTTGTCCACATAACCCATATGAATTGACTCGAGCAGTGAATTGGGGTAACTGGCCCCCTTATTACTTTGCTTAATGTCTGCTGTCAAAAGGTATACAAAAAATTATGTTTGACAGCAGACATTTAGCAATTTAAACGCTTTCCACACTTCTGTTGCGTCCGTAATAAGTGTGCCGTTCTGTTTGAATATAAATTCAAATTATTATAATTATTATTCAATTCAGAACAAGAAAAAAACATGTAAGAATGAGAAGTATGTACTCTTAATAAATTCACCCGATCCTATTACTTTTTAACAAAGTTTTAAGCTAAAATAGCTTCAAGTTTATAAAAAGTACATTTCTATGTAAAAGACTATTCGTTAAACGGAGTTTCTAAAGGAATTGAATTGTTAAAAAAAGGAAATCCAAAGCACGTTGTGGTCGTACCATTAGTGAAACGAGTCCGTGGAATGAAGCCTTTCCTAGAACGTGGAACGACAGAACGGGCTTTTTGAACAAATTATATCATGAACACGAATCTTTTCTATAAGGTTTTTTTTATGATAGTGTGTGACAAGACGAGCAAATCAGGTGCCTCCGTAAGCATCATGATTGCCCATATCAGACACAGTGCCACCCAGTGTTTTAAAGTTCAAAATTCTGCGCGACACTGCACTGCGCCTGTCACCCTGAGATATGAGTTGTTGAATCTCGTCATGCCCAGTTAGTTCGCTGGTAGCATTGCCCTTCAGACCGAAACACAGTAATGTTTGCACATTACTGCTTGGCGGATGAATAACTGGCAAAGATGTGGTCCTTCCCCAGGCGGCCCCCTGCAAAAGAGGCCTACCACTACTACTAAGGTAAACAGGTAACATATTATACATCTAATTTGATAGGTATAGATAATAAGGTAATTATGCAGATTTTAGGTATAGAGAAATAACAGTTATCTATTTGTAAGACTTTATCAAATAAATTGATAGGGCATACTTGGTAAGTATGCTTAGGTTTCAATACCTAGACACCGAAAACATGTTAATAATCATTGACGTATATTCGACGATAGAAAAGAACGTTAAAAAATATTTGCTGAAATTCTGATACTTAATTCATTATAGTTGCGTTTATTTATTAAGGTCAAATACGTTAACAATAGTTTGTAATCAAATCGAACGAAAAATAAACACGAAATGTTTCTTGTAATATTAGCACAGCTCCGTACGCGTTCACACTTCTTGGATGTCGAAGCTACACTAAAGTAAGGTGCACGGATTGAAGTGCACTTTATTCGAGCAAAGTGAGTGTTCGGAAGCGAAATCTAGTACGTAGTACATTAATACCGTTGTTAGTAATCAATTAGTTTTTTTTTGTAAAATTTTACTTTGTGAAACCAACGGGAAGTACCCTAGCGGTTTTCAGTCCGTTGCGTCAAGTAGAAATGGAAATTTGCGGTAAAATAGCCGTATCTCTTGATTGTGTTGACTTAGAAGTTTATTTTTTTAGAGCAGCAAAGGACTCTAAACCCAAGTTATTGAAATCAATTTCAACTTAATACCTTCACTTTTTCCAGAGAAAAAGGGTTTTAACAGATGGACAGCCAGACATCAAAGTGAACCTGTAAGAGTTTTTTTCCTTTTGAGGTACTGAACCCTAAAAACGTTTAACTATTACACAATAATTTATTATACATAAGTACTGAGTCCTTAATGTACTTATGTAACATTTACTACATATTTGAAATATTTTATTTAACAATTTACTGTAGAAGCACAGAACAGATAAATAATACTACGTATAGAATGTCACTGTCACACACTGTCATCCGCCCATCAATCGGGCCTTCCTTACCCCGCGAACGAGATTAAGCTCTCGACGAGCCTTGCTTCGCTAGGAAATCACCTCACTCACACTCTTGCGCGTGTGGAAAACTCCATGTGTACAGTATCTGTGTATATCGTATATCTGGTAGTTATATCGTGATTATTATAAGGGAATTTAATTGAGTGTCCGGGGTGTGGTAGAGGATACCAGTAAAACATACACCTCCGTAATTAGTCTACTTACAATACCCATCCCAAAAAACCTATCCAATTTTATGTAAAGAAAACTTAAGCAAATTCCGCAGGAAACTATCCACAATAATCAAAACTTATAACGAGAATGCGACAAGAACACCATTACACTACCCATTCACACCAAATGAAAGAACATAGGTAACAATGTAGGAAGTTGCCAGTTGCAAACTAGAAAAAGAAAATAAGCACCGCGTCGATACCCCGATAATAGAAGGCCGATATAATAGGATTAGTCCGATATTAGTTACAGGAAAACAACGTTACGAAAGCAATTTCGGCTTCGCATATTGGCTATTAAGAAGTGCTTACCTTTTGTTTGAACGCTTCGTGTTTATATTCAAATTATTGTTGTGAGGTAGTAGTCAGTGAGCTGCAAATTTTGTAATAACATAACATCACGCCTTTTTCTTAAGGGACGGAGACAGGACCCAGTCCCATCCGCACTTCGTGCCATGTCTTCATCGTTCTTTGTGCCATGTAATAGGGAGTTTCTACTCAAAAGTTATTTGACTTAATTTTTTTCAAGAATATTGAATTTAATAGAATATTACTATTATTGCATACCAAATTAAAATACATTGTTACACAAGAAAGATACAAAAATATCACGGTAAACAATAATGGATATTCTATGGTTGAGATGATGATCATGATAATGATGATGATGAATCAACCGGCGGTCTTATGGCACTAAGCAATTTCTTACAGACAATCTGGTGATGCAAAAGGAGAGTATAACATTAAACGATGCATTAAGTACCTATTCTTCCTACTAATAATCTAAATTCCTACTAATAGCGAAAGTTTGTGACGATGGATGGATGGATATTTGTTACTCTTTCACGCAAAAACTACTGAACCGATTAGGGTGAAATTCAGTATGGAGATAATTTAGACTTTGAATAATACATAGAGTACTTTTTATCACGATATTCTCACGGGAACGGGGACTACGCGGGTGAAACCGCGAGGCTCAGCTAGTAGCCAGTATCTGGATAAAATATTTAAATTAGATTAGATAGATTGGATTAGATAACACTTTTATTGATACCACAATACAGAAAATTAACAAAATGAAACTTAAAACACTAAAACGTGAGTAACAATAATTGGCGGTCTTATTGCTCAGAGCGATCTCTTCCAGACAACCATTCGAAAAGAGGAAAGGCATATATTGGAAGGACGATGGTTTAAATATAAACCAATACTATTTCGATAAGTTTCCATACAATTTTTGTTAAGGTACGACTTTTATTTGAATAAGCTGTAGAAAGCAATATATGGTGCGATACATTATAGAAAATTGTCTCCACAATGTCCCCAACTCAATTTGTACAAAAATATGGCAAGTTAGCAAATCGTCAGCACACCTGCGCTTGAATAACGTCTTCCCATTTTCGTAATATCTTTAATAAATTGTACAAAAGTTTAGGACATATTCATATTATGATACTGACTCCTTTTACGGTAACCCATTTCAAGGAACTTTTGGCTCTTAAATAATATGAATATATTTGGTTTTTTGATTGCCGAAAAATTACCTATATTTAATGAAAGAAACGAGACTTGCTTAAAACATAAAAGAATACAGACACAAAACAGAGAAGACTCACGAGAAGTCTTCTCATGACCACAGCTGATGCAACTCAGTTGAAACGTCGAGGTCAATAAAAAAATGTCTTTAGCGTAATTAAGTCCCGTTTCATTCTTAGGATATGTGTTAAATTCGCCAAAGTTTAAATTACCCACCTATATGTTCACCTTTGAAATATAAATCGATGATAATACTTATTGTATCGATGATAATTCAATGATTCCCATTTTCCTGTATTAATCAGTAATCTGTTAAAATTGAAAATTTACCTTTTCCTACTCGCCTTGGCAGCGTAGGGGTCGTAAGCGTTACTGATAATGAGGTCCCGGGTTCGATCTCCATGTCAGGCAAAAAGTCTGGAACTGTGCCCGGTAGGTGGTAATAGGCTCGCCCCCTATTACATGGGACCAATAACATAACTGGCGAAGTATGGGTGCATTTACTATGGGACTAAGTCCTACACACACACGGTACACCTCTGCCTACAAAAGGGTATAGTTATTTGATTTATTTATATTCGATTAAAAACGTGCTATTTTGTTAGCACACAAAGCAAAAATTATGTGCAAAACATGAATGAATTTTCATCTTATCGGGAGCATCAGAATATTTTGAACGGTTCAAAACATCGAAACAATTCAGTCAGCCAACGTTCGTCGAAAATAACTTTGCCACATTGCTATACGAGCTGATTCACAGTGAATAATTAAAATAGTTGTTTTAAATGAATGTATGAATGTTGACCGCATATTTTCAACACATTCCGCTTGATTAAAAACCGCACACGGAATTAATTACGAAATATGAAACTTGGCTTGCTGGGGGCGTGTTTATTATAGAAAACAGTGTTGTTCCATAATATTGTTAACGATATAATTTGGCTGGAAGCTTAGTGCTTTCATTGACAATACTGTAGAGATTAAATAATAACGAAAAACGAAGCGATGAAAATGCAACCTTTTTTCATAAACTTCTGCAATTCTATTCAGTGCTGTGTTCTTAACTGTGTTAGCAAACTGCTTAACCTAATAATTTGGTCGGAATCAGACTGTTAGATAGATAAATAGATGTATCATCTATTTTACACCACACTTATAGAAATAACACAATGGATATAGAAAAGCTAAACTTAAAGCGGCGGTCTTATCGCTTATAAACGATTTTTTTCCAGACAACCGATGGATGGAGAGGATTTATCTGCTGCAAAGAGACTGTTGCTTTAAAAGTTTACAGGGAGTTTTGAAAACGGATAATTTTATAGATTTTGATGTGTTCTTTCCGTATCATACACATATATTTGACGCTCGCGCCACTATGTTGAAATATGTTCCAGGCAAAATATGTTCTTATTGGGCACATGTCTATTGTGTACATGTAACTATTTTAACCTGGTTCACAATAAGAACAACATAAGATAAACAATATCAAATTGTCAACACCCGCCATAGTTTGGACGTATTAATCAAAAGATATCCACGTTTTTGCACATAAAGGGTGCGTTTCAATGGCGCCCCTTTCAAATATTGGTTTTTTGTCGAGCCCAAGTGCGAACGTCCAGTAAGAGCAAACTCGTGTTTTTCCATTTACAAAGCCGCGTACGGCCTCGATATCTTGCCTCGTATGCCACTATGAAAGGTACTCTATAGTGCCTCGTCATTAAACTTTGAATATAAAGTGAGGGAATGACAAAACATGAATTAATTTGAGATATGTCGCACGGTACGATGCACACCCTAATGCGTGATACACACTGTTAAAAAATCTAGCGAGAATTATGATTTTAGATAAAATTATTAGTAATAGGGATTCCTTCGGTGCCCTTTGGGTCCTGAAACCCTAAGAACGAAGTAAATTATCTTTACCATACAAAAAATTTATTTGAATTTATAATTAATTATCAATCAAAACAGATCCAGAGGACGGGTAGCAACGTCCTCTGCAAAAATCCTACGAACTGCGCTCGACAACCCACCTGCCAAGCGTGTCGAGCATTGGCAAACCCCTCTTTATAGGGGAGGCCTATGTTCAGTAGTGGATTACCAACGGCTGAGATGATGATGATGATCAATCAAAATAATCTGACGAAGTTTCGACATATTTTAGATATTAGACACTAACCCTATGATGTTTTGTATTTCTCCGTTTTCTCCAAATAAAAATAAGTCGTATTATTACACATTTTCCTGCGTAGACCACGCGTGCGGGTGCGCAGTTCTGCATCTCTATGATCAGTTTTCTCCACACAAACGTGGGAGATTGCGGTGTAAGGTAACTGCTAATGTCGCCCACGTTCCCGCAGATCTCGTCCGTCATCCGATATTTCATTTAATTATTAAATAGAAAGGTTATTATTATATATCTGAAATTAAACGTGAAATATTTAAAATAAAAATCTGATATCTGAAAGATAATTATAACGTGGAAATCTATTATTGTTAAGATAAAAAAGTAAAATCTATTTCTTGTATATATAATATATTCCCGTTTTATTTAAAAAAAACATCCTAACTTAACAATTACTGTATGAAGTGATTTATTTCTTAGTTTTATTTAATTTATTTTTCAAAGCATTTATTAGAGCATAACGAATTTTCTTCGCAATTTTCTTGAAGTTATAACATATCTCTGTTTATAGGTACCTAAGCTTTGTTGGTAACATGTAAAAGCCTTGTGTATCATATCAAAACTCGCGATAAACACCCTTCTGAATGAAACGCGAGGAAATTCGCTCAATTATATCACCCCACACGACGGCTTTTTAGCTTATTTATCAATCAATCTCTGATCCGGGTCTGATAAATAACACCTCAATGTCAACAATACGCGTTCCGTCGATTCACGAGAATTAATGGACCTTCGTTTAGCTTGATCACCTGAATTACTTTCATTTGACGTACGGTTTGAATTTAATTTAATTATATTAATTAGGCTTCTACCTTTCTACTCGAATCAAAAACTCAAACTCAAACTCAAAACAGCTATAATCAAATAGGTCATAATCTGACACTTTTGTACGTCAATGAAGATAAACAGTACTGAGTCTACCTTGCGTTCGGAAAGATACCTCTACAAGAAGAACGCACAAGAAACTTGTAGGGCTTAATTTGTTCAACAGATAGTTTCACAATATTTGGTTTGCTTACATTCGTTTTCTTTGAAGGTGCCGCGAGGCGGCTATGCAGAAGTTTCCCAAGCATCTTTGTCCTCTATGTACTGGTTGACTTTATAATAAGCCTTCTTTATTAAAGTAGATTTTATATAGGTTTTGAATTTACCCTCTGAGAGCCCAGTTATCTCTTTGGGAATTTTATTATAGAAACGTACACTATTTCCTAAGAATGTCTTTTTATTTGTTTTAGATAATCTAATGCTAGGTACAGCTATTTTGTCTTTATTCCTAGTATTAAAATTATGAAGGTCACTATTTAATTTGAATTTATGTAAATTTTTACGCACATACATGATGTTCTCATAAATGTATAAGGATGGTAGGGTCAGAATGTTTATTTCTTTATATAATTCCCTCAGGGATTCGCGTGGACGCATCTCATAGATGGCACGAATCGCACGTTTTTGTATCTGTTTATAACAATGTGTTAATAATCTGTTTATAAATTCTATTGGAATAACATGTTACAAAGGTATATATAATTGAACATTTTTTTTTATTTACAGCATTTCATTAAGCTTTGGATTGAGCTAATATCTTACTTAAAAGTATTATCATGATCAGAAGACATAACGTATTATGATGTCATAGAGTTGGTATCATGGTGAAGTCACTATGACATCATAATACATGACGTATTATGATGTCATAGAGTTGATATCATGGTGAAGTTACTATGACATCATAATACATGACGTATTATGATGTCATAGAGTTGATATCATGGTGAAGTCGAAAGACGGTCATAGTAACTGTGAACCGAACAGACGGGACGTAACCCAACACTATCTTAGTTGACCCTGATTATCGTATCCATTAATTATAAAATAAAACGGATTAATTTAGGTTGGAAACCAGCACAGTTTATTTTCTCAGATAGATAGACATGAAAACTATATTCAATTAAAGAAGTAGAGCGGTCTGTCTCTTATTATTATACTCTTTGACTGGTTCATATAGGTTACCCACCAGAGGTACAGAACTCTTTGCTAGTTAATATTTGTATGTAAGCCAACACACTAGGCACCAAATTATTTTTCTAGTTGTTTTTTTTTATTTTCCATTTTTTTATCCGCAGGTATTTATTTATATAAAAGTGAACTGTGATTCTGCAGAGATAGCATATTTGAGATTTTTATGTAATTGCGTATAATAAGTAAGAGAGTCAAATTACAGGTAATTTAGTTTTAATCAGTTTTTTTTTATATTGTATCGCACGCTTATCGCACGTAATAAATTTTATTCAGCATTAAAAATATTTATATACAAAATAGAAACATTGACATCGCTATCGCATTGTTTTCATAAATAAATAGAAACCAAATAGTAAAAATAATAATAAACCATGCTGCATGCACTATGCCTAATATTTTTTGTTTAGTCTGTCCATTATTGGGGCATGTATCTCGCTCTTTTATTTACCATGGAGCATGGAATCTATTGTTGGAAAAGCCCACCTTTTAGTTCACCTAAATGTAGCCCGTAGGCTCCATTTGCTCCTGCACTTATATAATATATAGGTATATTACATATCTGAACCATTTTAGAGTATACATCATTTAACGAATGCATGCTTTTTTCGTTTGAGATTATTATCATCATCTCAGCCATTAAACGTCCACTGCTGAATATATAGGCCTCCCCCATAGATTACCTGAAAAAAAAAAAGTGATTTACTGTACTCTCCTCTCCCTGCACGGTTGTCTTGAAGAGATCGCTCTTAGCGATAAGACCGCCAATTGTTACATTATTTGTTATAATGGTATATTTAAATGTAAGACTTCATGTTTGTAGTGTAATAATAAAGAGTTAAACTATCTATCTATCTATAGATTGTAACGTCTTCCCATTTTCGTAATATCTTTAATAAATTGTACAAAAGTTTAGGACATATTCATATTATGATACTGACTCCTTTTACGGTAACCCATTTCAAGGAACTTTTGGCTCTTAAATAATATGAATATATTTGGTTTTTTGATTGCCGAAAAATTACCTATATTTAATGAAAGAAACGAGACTTGCTTAAAACATAAAAGAATACAGACACAAAACAGAGAAGACTCACGAGAAGTCTTCTCATGACCACAGCTGATGCAACTCAGTTGAAACGTCGAGGTCAATAAAAAAATGTCTTTAGCGTAATTAAGTCCCGTTTCATTCTTAGGATATGTGTTAAATTCGCCAAAGTTTAAATTACCCACCTATATGTTCACCTTTGAAATATAAATCGATGATAATACTTATTGTATCGATGATAATTCAATGATTCCCATTTTCCTGTATTAATCAGTAATCTGTTAAAATTGAAAATTTACCTTTTCCTACTCGCCTTGGCAGCGTAGGGGTCGTAAGCGTTACTGATAATGAGGTCCCGGGTTCGATCTCCATGTCAGGCAAAAAGTCTGGAACTGTGCCCGGTAGGTGGTAATAGGCTCGCCCCCTATTACATGGGACCAATAACATAACTGGCGAAGTATGGGTGCATTTACTATGGGACTAAGTCCTACACACACACGGTACACCTCTGCCTACAAAAGGGTATAGTTATTTGATTTATTTATATTCGATTAAAAACGTGCTATTTTGTTAGCACACAAAGCAAAAATTATGTGCAAAACATGAATGAATTTTCATCTTATCGGGAGCATCAGAATATTTTGAACGGTTCAAAACATCGAAACAATTCAGTCAGCCAACGTTCGTCGAAAATAACTTTGCCACATTGCTATACGAGCTGATTCACAGTGAATAATTAAAATAGTTGTTTTAAATGAATGTATGAATGTTGACCGCATATTTTCAACACATTCCGCTTGATTAAAAACCGCACACGGAATTAATTACGAAATATGAAACTTGGCTTGCTGGGGGCGTGTTTATTATAGAAAACAGTGTTGTTCCATAATATTGTTAACGATATAATTTGGCTGGAAGCTTAGTGCTTTCATTGACAATACTGTAGAGATTAAATAATAACGAAAAACGAAGCGATGAAAATGCAACCTTTTTTCATAAACTTCTGCAATTCTATTCAGTGCTGTGTTCTTAACTGTGTTAGCAAACTGCTTAACCTAATAATTTGGTCGGAATCAGACTGTTAGATAGATAAATAGATGTATCATCTATTTTACACCACACTTATAGAAATAACACAATGGATATAGAAAAGCTAAACTTAAAGCGGCGGTCTTATCGCTTATAAACGATTTTTTTCCAGACAACCGATGGATGGAGAGGATTTATCTGCTGCAAAGAGACTGTTGCTTTAAAAGTTTACAGGGAGTTTTGAAAACGGATAATTTTATAGATTTTGATGTGTTCTTTCCGTATCATACACATATATTTGACGCTCGCGCCACTATGTTGAAATATGTTCCAGGCAAAATATGTTCTTATTGGGCACATGTCTATTGTGTACATGTAACTATTTTAACCTGGTTCACAATAAGAACAACATAAGATAAACAATATCAAATTGTCAACACCCGCCATAGTTTGGACGTATTAATCAAAAGATATCCACGTTTTTGCACATAAAGGGTGCGTTTCAATGGCGCCCCTTTCAAATATTGGTTTTTTGTCGAGCCCAAGTGCGAACGTCCAGTAAGAGCAAACTCGTGTTTTTCCATTTACAAAGCCGCGTACGGCCTCGATATCTTGCCTCGTATGCCACTATGAAAGGTACTCTATAGTGCCTCGTCATTAAACTTTGAATATAAAGTGAGGGAATGACAAAACATGAATTAATTTGAGATATGTCGCACGGTACGATGCACACCCTAATGCGTGATACACACTGTTAAAAAATCTAGCGAGAATTATGATTTTAGATAAAATTATTAGTAATAGGGATTCCTTCGGTGCCCTTTGGGTCCTGAAACCCTAAGAACGAAGTAAATTATCTTTACCATACAAAAAATTTATTTGAATTTATAATTAATTATCAATCAAAACAGATCCAGAGGACGGGTAGCAACGTCCTCTGCAAAAATCCTACGAACTGCGCTCGACAACCCACCTGCCAAGCGTGTCGAGCATTGGCAAACCCCTCTTTATAGGGGAGGCCTATGTTCAGTAGTGGATTACCAACGGCTGAGATGATGATGATGATCAATCAAAATAATCTGACGAAGTTTCGACATATTTTAGATATTAGACACTAACCCTATGATGTTTTGTATTTCTCCGTTTTCTCCAAATAAAAATAAGTCGTATTATTACACATTTTCCTGCGTAGACCACGCGTGCGGGTGCGCAGTTCTGCATCTCTATGATCAGTTTTCTCCACACAAACGTGGGAGATTGCGGTGTAAGGTAACTGCTAATGTCGCCCACGTTCCCGCAGATCTCGTCCGTCATCCGATATTTCATTTAATTATTAAATAGAAAGGTTATTATTATATATCTGAAATTAAACGTGAAATATTTAAAATAAAAATCTGATATCTGAAAGATAATTATAACGTGGAAATCTATTATTGTTAAGATAAAAAAGTAAAATCTATTTCTTGTATATATAATATATTCCCGTTTTATTTAAAAAAAACATCCTAACTTAACAATTACTGTATGAAGTGATTTATTTCTTAGTTTTATTTAATTTATTTTTCAAAGCATTTATTAGAGCATAACGAATTTTCTTCGCAATTTTCTTGAAGTTATAACATATCTCTGTTTATAGGTACCTAAGCTTTGTTGGTAACATGTAAAAGCCTTGTGTATCATATCAAAACTCGCGATAAACACCCTTCTGAATGAAACGCGAGGAAATTCGCTCAATTATATCACCCCACACGACGGCTTTTTAGCTTATTTATCAATCAATCTCTGATCCGGGTCTGATAAATAACACCTCAATGTCAACAATACGCGTTCCGTCGATTCACGAGAATTAATGGACCTTCGTTTAGCTTGATCACCTGAATTACTTTCATTTGACGTACGGTTTGAATTTAATTTAATTATATTAATTAGGCTTCTACCTTTCTACTCGAATCAAAAACTCAAACTCAAACTCAAAACAGCTATAATCAAATAGGTCATAATCTGACACTTTTGTACGTCAATGAAGATAAACAGTACTGAGTCTACCTTGCGTTCGGAAAGATACCTCTACAAGAAGAACGCACAAGAAACTTGTAGGGCTTAATTTGTTCAACAGATAGTTTCACAATATTTGGTTTGCTTACATTCGTTTTCTTTGAAGGTGCCGCGAGGCGGCTATGCAGAAGTTTCCCAAGCATCTTTGTCCTCTATGTACTGGTTGACTTTATAATAAGCCTTCTTTATTAAAGTAGATTTTATATAGGTTTTGAATTTACCCTCTGAGAGCCCAGTTATCTCTTTGGGAATTTTATTATAGAAACGTACACTATTTCCTAAGAATGTCTTTTTATTTGTTTTAGATAATCTAATGCTAGGTACAGCTATTTTGTCTTTATTCCTAGTATTAAAATTATGAAGGTCACTATTTAATTTGAATTTATGTAAATTTTTACGCACATACATGATGTTCTCATAAATGTATAAGGATGGTAGGGTCAGAATGTTTATTTCTTTATATAATTCCCTCAGGGATTCGCGTGGACGCATCTCATAGATGGCACGAATCGCACGTTTTTGTATCTGTTTATAACAATGTGTTAATAATCTGTTTATAAATTCTATTGGAATAACATGTTACAAAGGTATATATAATTGAACATTTTTTTTTATTTACAGCATTTCATTAAGCTTTGGATTGAGCTAATATCTTACTTAAAAGTATTATCATGATCAGAAGACATAACGTATTATGATGTCATAGAGTTGGTATCATGGTGAAGTCACTATGACATCATAATACATGACGTATTATGATGTCATAGAGTTGATATCATGGTGAAGTTACTATGACATCATAATACATGACGTATTATGATGTCATAGAGTTGATATCATGGTGAAGTCGAAAGACGGTCATAGTAACTGTGAACCGAACAGACGGGACGTAACCCAACACTATCTTAGTTGACCCTGATTATCGTATCCATTAATTATAAAATAAAACGGATTAATTTAGGTTGGAAACCAGCACAGTTTATTTTCTCAGATAGATAGACATGAAAACTATATTCAATTAAAGAAGTAGAGCGGTCTGTCTCTTATTATTATACTCTTTGACTGGTTCATATAGGTTACCCACCAGAGGTACAGAACTCTTTGCTAGTTAATATTTGTATGTAAGCCAACACACTAGGCACCAAATTATTTTTCTAGTTGTTTTTTTTTATTTTCCATTTTTTTATCCGCAGGTATTTATTTATATAAAAGTGAACTGTGATTCTGCAGAGATAGCATATTTGAGATTTTTATGTAATTGCGTATAATAAGTAAGAGAGTCAAATTACAGGTAATTTAGTTTTAATCAGTTTTTTTTTATATTGTATCGCACGCTTATCGCACGTAATAAATTTTATTCAGCATTAAAAATATTTATATACAAAATAGAAACATTGACATCGCTATCGCATTGTTTTCATAAATAAATAGAAACCAAATAGTAAAAATAATAATAAACCATGCTGCATGCACTATGCCTAATATTTTTTGTTTAGTCTGTCCATTATTGGGGCATGTATCTCGCTCTTTTATTTACCATGGAGCATGGAATCTATTGTTGGAAAAGCCCACCTTTTAGTTCACCTAAATGTAGCCCGTAGGCTCCATTTGCTCCTGCACTTATATAATATATAGGTATATTACATATCTGAACCATTTTAGAGTATACATCATTTAACGAATGCATGCTTTTTTCGTTTGAGATTATTATCATCATCTCAGCCATTAAACGTCCACTGCTGAATATATAGGCCTCCCCCATAGATTACCTGAAAAAAAAAAAGTGATTTACTGTACTCTCCTCTCCCTGCACGGTTGTCTTGAAGAGATCGCTCTTAGCGATAAGACCGCCAATTGTTACATTATTTGTTATAATGGTATATTTAAATGTAAGACTTCATGTTTGTAGTGTAATAATAAAGAGTTAAACTATCTATCTATCTATAGATTGCCATCCAGTCCGGTTGCAAGCGGCCCGCAACCAGCATGTTCCTGCCGTCCCTATCAGATCGTCTGTCCACCTTGTGGGTGGACGTCCTACGCTGCGCTTGCTTTGCATCTTGATTATAGCACACTTTTTATTTAGAAGTTTAGGATTTATAATATTGTGTTATAAGTTTATCTTTTAATTCTACGTCTTTCTTTGTCTTACCTTTCCTTTGTCTGCTTTCACCTATTTTAATTAGATTACTTTAATTAGCTGCTTTTAAACATCAATGCAGTAATTTATATGATGACGTCACATAATTTTTGTCGCATTTTGCATTACTAATACTATAGTAAATTGGAACTTGTAACTTGACTTTATTATTCACTACTACAATGGAAGAGGATTAATTATAAGATACATTACCTGTAAAACATAACACGGCTCTTGCTCCTTCCACTAGGATCCGCAGCTCCATGTGGATCCATTAGACACCATTTTCTCCAATTGAATCCACAGTGGAGCTATGGATACTTATTTTTCCACTTGAATCTACAAGTAAATCCATGGTCACTCAGTAGCGCGCATGCTAGTTAACGGCATGAAGAAGTTACATATTAAAATTAGGCATGCCAGCCTCGTTAGCACAGTGACCAGGGAAAACGAAGTCTCAGGGGGTACGAACGTGACAGCAGATACGCTATGTTCGGGTGCGAAAGAGAAAAAAAAACGGGGAAAACACGTATTCCTCACGGCGTGCTAGTCGGGCTGTATACTGTATACGTATACAAATAGAAGTAGAAGAAGCATTATGCAAGTGTGCCAGCTACATGCTTGTGTATTGTAGCTCTAAGTTTTTAAGCAAAGTTTTAATAAGTTTATATACATATACATATTTTATATTAAACTTTTCCTTGTAACCAATTTGTCATGCACTCAAATCTGTGTCTTATTGTGTGTGTATGTCGCACACATTAGAGGTTATATCGGCACGTGGCCGACACGCGACTGACGACACGTCATTAGCCTCAACTCTCAGGGGAGCGAGCTTTTTTAACAATCGCCGCAATCTATCAAAGTGCAGCGGTAGATATAAGATAGAAATCATGTAACGGTTGGAAATTAAATTATCGGAAATGTGGAAACTTTGTGTAAGGTATTCTCCGAGAGGCATCGATCCAAATGATAATATAACCGATGTATTTGGTATTCATAGTCAAAGTATTAGTATTCTTACCTACACAGGGGTATTGGATCGGATGGTGTTAAAATTGGTGCAAACACCAATGTGTGACGCCTGAATTATGTTGGAGTCTAAGACTCGGTTTAGATTAGCCTATTGATCTAAACCACTTTTGCAGGGGGCTGCCTGAGGAAGTACCACACCTTTGTCAGTTATTCATCCGCCAAGCAGTAATGGGCAAACATAATTGTGTTCAGGTCAGAAGGGCAATGTTACCAGCGGAATTACTGGGTATGATGAGTTTCAACAACTAATGTCTCAGGGTGACAGTGCGGCAGGTGACAGGGCAGTGCAGTGACGCGCAGAATTTTGAATTGTAAAACACTGGATGGCACTGTATCTGATATGGGTAATCATGATGCTTACCATGATGTTTACCATCAGGCACCTGATTTGCTCGCCCTATCACTCACTATTATAAAAATAAAGATTGCTGGGCTAATCTAGTTACTACTATAGGGTGCTTTCCGCAGGTACCTTCTTGGTCACTACTGGTGAGATCTGAATATTACCGCGAAATCTTTTCTGTGGGAGTTTCGGGAATCCCTTTCTTATTTCTTGTCTATATTTAAATGCAAAAACCCAAATTTTCAGATCTCTAGGTCCAAGGGTTGGATATAGGCCTTGATGAGTGACTGTCAGTCAGTCAGTTAATTAGTCAGGACTCAATTTTATATTATTAATTAATAGTTATTATTGAGTGTAGTATTTAAGTAAGTTTTATCATCTCTGAAAGTTTATAACTTAGTCCGTTTAATAGGAAGGGGTTAACTGAGCTGAAGTTTCAAAGGAATGATAGTTAAAGTGCTCTCATTAGTTTATTTTTTCGAAAATATTATAACGTTTTTAATTTATAATTGGATTTGAATAAAGTGAGGTTAAGTATGTATTAAGTACTAAGTATTTTTAATGACATCGCGAGTTATATTTTCTTGTTATTGAAAGTCCACCAAACAGAAAATTCAAAAATAGTATTTATGCACATTTGAAAATCTTACTGAAAGTCAATAACTTCCTTACCTATAGCTATACATTTTATCACCAATATTAACATATCATTAATGACGCTGCTAAATTTGACCAAATCCATAAAAAAAACCTACATTTGCCGTAATAGAAATCGGTAGCCATTAATCCCAAGTACAGCCTAATCAAAGGCATTAATCTCAACACCTCCGAGGTATCTAAATAAACCTCTAAATAATAACCTCTTATGAAACGACATCGGACCTCCTTCCTGAATAATGGCCAGCTACATCCGGCGATATATTTCTGCTATCTCCGCCAACATGGCGTCGCCACTTCCGTTTGACCGTTATGGAGTGTTAATCGAGCATTATGTCTCAGATGAAAAACTATCTGAGGGATCATTCGTGTGGATAATTCACACGTGGAGGTCACTTTTGGGGGTTCCAAAGCTATGATTATTTCAATGGTTTATTTATAAGTTCTCATTTGAAAATATATAAGACATTCTTTATTATACAGGGGCTCTTACTATTAGTGTTTATTTAGACAAATTAGCAGTATTCTGCGGTCTCCAGCTGGAAAGTAGCCTATATGTTCCAGATTCAACATTAAATCTAAAATTTCAGCCCAATCGGTTTAGCCATTTTGTTTGAATTGACAGCCTCGTTGGCTCATATGGTAGTAACTCTGCTTTCTGTGCCGCAGGCCCCGGGTTCGATCCCCGGCCAGGTCAAACATTTGTGTGCATGAACATGTCTGATTGATCTGTGTCTGGGTGTTATAAGCTTATATAAGTATGTATATCAGTCATCTGGTTACCATAGTACAGGCTTCTAGCCTAGTTTGGGACCAGATGATCGTGTGTGGAAGTTGTCCCATATTATTATTATTAATTTACTAATATTAGAGGGGTTAGAATAAATTATTTTATCTCAGGGTGAAAAAAAATGTAAGGAAAATATTTAATTGTTAAAGAAAAACTTGATAGTCTTAATGCCTTCTCAATGATATCTCTTTAATTAAAATCTACGCTGATATTTAAGCTGGCAAAGCTGAAGTGATTATTGATTTAATTCTTCCCTTACATTGCCTCTTTATATAAAACCATCGATTTTTGTTGACGTGAATGGAGATCCACCATCCAAGGTAGGGTTTCATAGAGCAGACATCATTGTTTTCTGTGTTCCCTCAATTTGAGAAATATAATCAGTATGGTCGTTTGTCATAATATTATTGTATTGTATAAATGATAAAGGAACACTATCTGTCTCAAACTTATTATTATACTATGCCTGATGTATATTATTATCATGTATGTATATATATATATATATAAACACCTCCCTGGGCACTTAGTTGATCCAGCCACGAATCCGTGCATTATAGACTCCACCTTTAGGCGCGAATAACTCGACTCCGTTTGTACCTATTGCGACCGGAGTGGCAACGTCGCCCTCTGCCGCGCGATGTTGCTCTTTATATTCGTTGAAAACGGTATATACTCCATCCTTTTAGTGCCCGAATTTTGAACGGAACTGAATCCGCAACGGCCAAATTTTTTATACCCAAGAGAACTTTCTGGCTCCGGAATATACTTTCTTCTTAGAACACATTATTGGCTCCATCGATATAAAATGGGATTATATTCTTAGCATTGGGTAATAACTTGATCCATTTACATATATAAAACCGTATATACTACATCCTTTTAGTGCCCGAATTTGGAACAGAACTGGATCCATAACGGCCAAATTTTTTAAACCCCAGAGTACTTTCTGGCTCCGAATTATACTTTATACCTAGAACACCTTATTGGCTCCATCGATATAAAATGGGATTATATTCTTAGCATTGGGTAATAACTTCATCCAATTACGTATTTAAAATAGGTATATACTCCATCCTTTTTGTGACTGAATTTTGAACGTTACTGGGTCCGTAGCGGCCAAGTTTTTTTATACCCAAGAGATCGTTCTGGCACCGAATTATAATTTGTTTCAAGAACACCTAAGTGGGTCCATCGATATAAAATGGGATTATAAAAATCCATAAAATCTATTTTATGGATTTATAATATAAAGATGCATACTTAACAGATCTATGACCCCAAATTGAGTGCTGCAACATTCGTATAATTGCAGTTCATGAAACTCTCATTGTGAATCTAATCATCCAGGAATAGGTAGAGGTGTACCCAGGACTCAGTCTCACAGTAAGTACACCCACTTTTTGCCAGTATGTTACTGGTCCCAGGTGAGGTGAGCTATCTACCAGGCACAGTTCCAGACTCCAGGCTGTCACTAAGATAATTCCTAATAGAAAAATCCAAATAACACTTTGCCTGGCCTGTGGTTCAAACCCGGGACTTCATGATTGGCAGTCAAGCTTGCGCCCACTACACCACTGAGACAGTCGATGTTATGATAATATTATCTTCTTAAAATATATTGAAAATAATTTCAATGCACACTTGCATCACTGATCTGTTTTTGTGTTTGGTTCTGGTTTTGTGTTCCTATAAGTAAAATTACGGTACTTAATCAAAATAATGAATGTAACTTGTGAATAATAATAGAACCTTTGTGGTTCTTTTGTTGGTTAGAACTACTTTTGCAATGTTTCATTTCACACATAATGACATACCTAATAATGTCAAAAACTAGTGGGAAACATAATGTGACCATTTGTGACGTATGACTTATTCGACTCGACGCTCTGGTTTTATTACTACCTACTATTGTCTGTGTTTGATTATATTAGACTAATAATTGGTACTTAGTGGTTCCGTTTTATATATAATTTTTAGGACAAACTCGTACTTATTTGATCCATTTTAATTTATATTCTTAACACTCCCAACATTGTTTGATCCACTTCTTACAACAATCTGAAGTAGGAATGGTTCGCAAAGGGAGGACTGCCTCCCGAATCCCGCGCTCTCCTCTATCGCTGCCCGAGCGCCGCCGTTCGTTTCGTGATTTATTCCGCATCGATTACTAGTGATATTGAATTACAGTTTTCTCTTTATTTTTGTATGATTTTGGTCAAAACAGTTTTTTTATGTAGTACAGTTTTTAAATATATTTTTGAGCTCAATACTTCACTCTTACACTCGAGGTTCTTTTTTTAATTGTTTATTTGTCAGTGATCATTATTTAATTGTAAGTTTTAGATATTATAATTTATTATCCATTAAAATTTACTTTATTGCAATATTAAATAAATATGAGAAATTGTGTAAAATGTCAATAGAAAAAAAAAACTGTTTTACTTTGGTATTGATTTTGGTCATATTGCATACAAGTTTATCTTATGTTTGTAAAGTAAGTTTTAAAAGACGGCAAAGTAAACGAGCCCATACTCGACTATATTAGCACTTATCATAAGGTAGTTCCAATGTCGACAAAACGAGCCTAAACTTGACTATTATTGCAGTTTTCATAAGGCAGTTCCAATAGTTATCTTTCAGCTCCATCATGAGACCCTCGTCATCATGTGGAATGAAAAGTCCCCATAACAACAAAACAAACGAGTCCAAATTCGACTGTCTTGGCACATTTCGTAAGGCAGTTCCAATGGATATCACTCGACTCCATCATCAGACCCTCGTCATCATGTGGAATGAAAAGTCCTCATAACAACACAGCAAACGAGTCCAAATTCGACTGTCTTGGAACATTTCGTAAAGCAGTTCCAATGGTTATCTTTCGGCTCCATCATCAGACCCTCGTCATCATGTGGAATGGAAAGTCCCCATAACAACAAAATAAACGAGTCCAAACTCGACTGTCTGGGCACATTTCGTAAGGCAGTTCCAATGGTTATCTTTCGGATCCATCATCAGACCCTCGTCATCATGTAGAATAAAAAGTCCCCATAACAAAACAGCAAACTTTTTTTACTATGAGGACTTCCCATAGCAAAGAAGCAAATTAGTCCAAACTCGAATGTCTTGCCTCGGTGCCTCGGTCAGACTGCCTCGGTGGCGTAGAGGGCGCATGCTCGACTGCCAATCAAGAGGTCCCGGGTTCGATCCCTAGGTCAGGCAAAGTGTTAAATATTGGATTTTTCCATTAGGAATTATCTCAATAACTGCCTGGAGTCTGGAACTGTGCCCGGTAAATGGCAATAGGCTCGCCCCCTATTACATGGGACCAATAACATACTGGCGAAATGTGGGTGTATCTACTATGGGACTGAGTCCTGGGTACACCTCTGCCTACCCCTTCGGGAAATAAGGCGTGAATGTATGTATGTATGTCGAATGTTCTGGCACATTTCGTAAGGCAGTTCTAATGGTTATCTTTCGGGTCCATCATTAGACCCACGTCATCATGTGGCATGCAAAGTCCCTAAACAACAAAGTAAACGAGCCTAAACTTGACTATTATTGCAGTTTTTGTAAGGCAGTTTCAATGGTTATCTTTCCGCTCCATCATCAAACTCTCGTCATCATGTGGAATAGAAAGTCCCCATTACAACAAAATAAACGAGTCCAAACTCGACTGTCTTGGCACATTTCGTAAGGCAGTTCCAATGGTTATCTTTCGGCTCCATCATCAGACCCTCGTCAACATGTGGAATGGGAAGTCCCTAAAACAACAAAGCAAACGAGCCTAAACTTGATTATTATTGCAGTTTTCGTAAAGCAGTTCCAATGGTTATATTTCGATTCCATCATCAGACCCTCGTCAACATGTGGAATGGGAAGTCCCTAAAACAACAAAGCAAACGAGCCTAAACTTGACTATTATTGCAGTTTTCGTAAGGCAGTTCCAATGGTTATCTTGTGGCTCCATCATCAGACCCACGTCATCATGTGGAATGAAGAGAACTTATTAAAACCTAACATTCGAGCCCAAATTCAACTATCTTATCAATGGTCATCGCGGATTTCTAGACGCTTCATAATGGCTCCATTATCAGATCAGGTCAAGAGTACCATAATATTGCATTGTCACCGGACTTTTATATGTATGCAAAATTTGAGCTAAATCGGTCGTCATGTGGAATGAAAAGTCCCCATAACAACAAAGCAAACGAGTCCAAACTCAACTGTTTTGGCACATATCGTAAGGCAGTTCCAATGGTTCTGTTTCGGCTCCATCATCAGACCCTCGTCATCATGTGGAATGAATAATAAGTCCCCATTACAACAAAGCAAACGAGTCCAAACTCGACTGTCTTGGCACATTTCGTAAGGCAGTTCCAATGGATATCTTGTGGCTCCATCATCAGACCCACGTCATCATGTGGAATGAAAAGAACTTATTAAAACCCAACATTCGAGCCCAAATTCAACTATCTTATCAATGGCCATCGCGGATTTCTAGACGCTTCATAATGGCTCCATCATCAGATCAGGTCAAGAGTACCATAATATTGCATTGTCACCGGACTTTTATATGTATGCAAAATTTTAGCTAAATCGGTCGTCATGTGGAATGAAAAGTCCCCATAACAACAAAGCAAACGAGTCCAAACTCAACTGTTTTGGCACATCTCGTAAGGCAGTTCCAATGGTTCTGTTTCGGCTCCATCATCAGACCCTCGTCATTATGTGGAATGAAAAGTCCCCATAACAATAAAGCAAACAAGTCCAAACTGGACTATCTTGGCACATTTCCTAAGGCAGTTCCAATGATTATCTTTCGGCTCCATCATCAGACCCTCGTCATCATGTGGAATGTAAAGTTCCTAAAACATCAAAGTAAACGAGCCTAAACTTGACTATTATTGCAGTTTTCGTATGGTAGTTCCAATGGTTATTTTTCGGCTCCATCGTCAGACCCTTGTCATCATGTGGAATGAAAAGTCCCCATAACAGAAAAGCAAATGAGTCCAAACTCGACTGTCTTGGCACATTTTGTAGGCAGTTCCAATGGTTATCTTTCGGATACATCATCAGACCCTCGTCATTATGTGGAATGGAAAGTCCCTAAAACAACCAAGTAAACGAGCCTAAACTCGATTATTATTGCAGTTTTCGTAAGGCAGTTCCAATGGAAATCTTTCGGCTTCATCATCAGACCCTCGTCATCATGTGGAATGAAAAGTCTCTAAAACAATAAAGTAAACGAGCCTTAACTCGACTATTATTGCAGTTTTGATAAGGCAGTTCCAATGGCAAGTTTTCGGCTTCATCATCAGACCCTCGTCGTCAAGTGGAATGAGAAGTCCCCATAACAACAAAGCAAACGAGTTCAAACTCGACTGTTTTGGCACATTTTGTAAGGCAGTTCCAATGGTTCTGTTTCGGCTTCATCATCAGACCTTCGTCATCACGTAGAATGAAAAGGCCCTAAAACAACAAAGTAAACGAGCCTATACTCGACTATCATTGCAGTTTTCGTAAGGCAGTTCCAATGGCAATCTTTCGGCTTCATCATCAGACCCTCGTCGTCAAGTGGAATGAGAAGTCCCCATAACAACAAAGCAAACGAGTCCAAACTCGACTGTTTTGGCACATTTTGTAAGGCAGTTCCAATGGTTCTGTTTCGGCTTCATCATCAGACCTTCGTCATCATGTGGAATGAAAAGACCCTAAAACAACAAAGTAAACGAGCCTAAATTTGACTATCATTGCAGTTTTCGTAAGGCAGTTCCAATGGCAATCTTTCGGCTTCATCATCAGACCCTCGTTATTATGTGGAATGAAAAGTACTTATTAAAACCTAACGTACTAGCCCAAATTCAACTATCTTATCATTTGTCATCGCAGAGTTCCAGTCGCTACATCATGGCTCCATCATCAGATCAGGTCAACAGTACCATAATATTGCATTGTCACCGGACTTATATAAGTATGCAAAATTTGAGCTAAATCGGTTGGGTGCTTCAAAATTCAGTTGCAAGATTTGTACCGGACATACATATCGGTACATACATACATTGCAAATTAAATAAAAATGCGAAAAAGAAATATCTCTCAAGGTGAAACATTCACAATTCTCCTAAAATTAAGTTTTACATTGATGAGAAGAGCTATACTATTGTACTTATTATGTTTCTGTCGAAGGCAACCAATGACAGAAGCTTGTGAAAATGGTGCGCCCCCATTGGCCCATTTGAATTGGAGCAACAACTGTCTGAATGCCAAAAAGGTGGATTCGTATAAAAACAGCGTAATTATTATTATTACTCTGTTGATTCAGATGGAGCCACATGTGTGACACGTGTGGCTCCAGCTGGATCCACAAAGTCATACACAACTGGCAAAGGATCAAGTAATACTGCCCCGGATCAACTTATGAAAACGGATCAAATAATAACTACTTCTACGACCCGCATGATCAACTAAGTGCCCGTGGGGATATCTATATATTTATATATATATATATATATATATATATATATATAATCAACCTTTCACGGTAAATGTTGGTTCAGTGAGAAGTTAGAACAAATGTTGGTCCACCTATTTTACGTGTTTACTCAGCTCTGCGTCGTGCAAACTGATATACTTTGATGCGTCCTTGATGCGCGTGTGACGTCGGTGGATCTGCGCTTACAGGTTTTCAACATACTCGTCATCGATTTGACCAACATTTTTTGATCCATCCAACGGTCGAAAAAATCACACTGAATATGATTACTTAGATCCAGAGTATATTTAATTTATATGCGACATTTACATAGAATAAGTGGATCCGGAGCCACAATTGACGAATAGGTACTCGAACTCAAAGCGGCAACGTCGCGTCCTGCGTGTGACAGAGAACCCAGTATACACTACTTCGTTAGAGTAATAAGGTAAGATATATGCGTTAGCTGCGTTTGAGGATCAAACTTTTATTCCTTCACTCGTGTTTGGCAGATTTTATTGCGTAAAAACGTTTGCGCATGTTTTTGGTATCGTGTTAGTGAATTTGTGTTATTTTGTTTTTTGTCATAGACCAATCAGAAGATGATGGTGAGTATTTTATTATCCATATGCATTTTGATTATCTATCAATTTGGAAACATGATTTTATGAATGTTTTACATTAATAAATTAATCTGGCCGTATGTGATTCCGGCTCAAATGAATGGGGTAGGAGGGAAGTAGAGACCGCTTCAGTGGAAAGGCACCCCTCATCCATGTTCGATACGTATGGTTATAAATAGGTACCTATTCACATTATGATACCTAAGGACTAACTTAACTACCTACCGGTTTGTAACCTCGGACGAAAAGGAGTTGCAATTATGTTTAGTTATGTGTACATTCTTAATATGCGTTTCAAATAACAATAGGACCAGTAAAGACGCTATCTTTTCACCAATGCTGCCTGCAAGAAGTCAAATCAGAATAATAAAATAGATAACCAATAACTATATGACTGGCCTTTTGGCTCTGTGGTTAGTAGCTCTGATTGCGGATCCTGAGGTAGTGGGTTCGATTTTCAACCAGGACAAACATTTTTGTGACGAACGCGGATGTTTGCTCTGTGTCTTGGCTATGTATTTCTCAGGCCTCCATACCTAGTACAGTAGGTTTTGCCTAGTTTGAGACTAGGGACTTATGTGCGAAATGTCCAGAACATTTATTTATTTTATTTAAGTACGTAAAAAGACCAAACATCCTTCTGATATTATAAATTAGAAAGTTTGTGAGGATGGATGGATGGATGGATGGATGTTTGTTACTCTTTCACGTCAAAACTGTTGAACCAATTAGGCTGAAATTTGGTATGTAGGTACCTTTGACAATGGAACCATGACCATGGGCCCATGACATTAGGCCATGAGATAATTTTTTTCCGATATTCCGACAGGAACGATGTCAACGCGGGTGGGACCGCGAAGTACAGCTAGTACCTACATATTTACAAAACCAGTGACCCGCCCCGGCTTCGCACGAGTAGCGGGTAGCATATGTATACCTAGAGAACATTTGAACATGAATAATTTCGTGATACATTGTATTTTTTATTTATACAACCCTATTTTTTACGTAGCCAATGGTGTACTTATGGGACTGAGTCTTGGGAACACCTCTGCCTACCCATATGGGAAAAAGGCGTTATTGTCTGTTTATGTTTGGTTCACGTAGCGCACGCAAATTAATGACTATTTGTGATAGAGATAAAGACTGCCTCGATGGCGTAGAGGGCGCATGATCGACTGCCAATCAAGAGGTCCCGGGTTCGATTCCCAGGTCAGGCAAAGTGTTAAATATTGGATTTTTCCATTAGGAATTATGTCAATAACTGCCTGGAGTCTGGAACTGTGCCCGGTAGATGGCAATAGGCTCGCCCCCTATTACATAGGACCAATAACATACTGGCGAAATGTGGGTGTATCTACTATGCGACTGAGTCCTGGGTACACCTCTGCCTGCCCCTTCGGGAAAAAGGCGTGTATGTATGTTATGTTGTGATAGAGTGATAAAATCTTAATAACATAACATACAACCACGCCTTTTTCCCGAAGGGGTAGGCAGAGGTGTACCTAGGACTCAGTCCCATAGTAGGTACACCCACATTTCGTCAGTATTTATTAGGCCCATGTAATAGAGGGCGAGCCTATTGCCATCTACCGGGCACAGTTCCAGACTCCAGGCAGTTATTGACATAATTCCTAATGGAAAAATCCGATATTCAACACTTTGCCTGAACTGGGGATCAAACCCGGGATCTCATCGCCAGGGAGGCTTGTGCCCACTACGCCACTGAGGCAGTCCTAATAGATGGATGATATATTATCCGCGGACTACTTTGTAGATATTGATAAGTTCTACAAACCCCTTGTACATTACTTACCTTGTTCTACCACCAATAGTTGTCACAGAGCAATAATTACTGCTTTGATAACATAACATAATATCAACATATGATCACGCCTTTTTCACGAAGGGGTAGGCTGAGGGGTAGCCCTGGGTACACCTCAGAGCTCAGTCCCATACTAAATACACCCACATTTCACCAGTATGTTATTGGTTCCATGTAATAGGGGCGAGCCTATTGCCATCTACCGGGCACAGTTCCAGATTCCAGGCAGTCATTGAGATAATTACTAATGGAAAAATCCAATATTTACCGGGATCTCATGACTGAGAGTCGATCATACGCCCATTACGCCACCGATATAGTAACTGCTTTGATTATTGTGACTAAACCATAATAGATGGATATAATGTCTGCCGACTATTTTTTAGATATTAATAAGTACTACAAACCCATAATACATTATTTTATTCAACCATCAATAGTTTTCATAGCGTACGTAAGTAAATTAATGATTATTTTGCTGTTTTTTACGGATTCCTAATTTTTTGCAATTTCTTTTATAGTCATTGTTACTCACATCTATACTAATATTATAAAGAGAGAAACTTTGTTTTTTTGTTTGTAACGAATAGGCTCCGAAACTACTGGACCAATTTTAAAAATTCTTTCACTTATGGATAGCTTAATTCAGTGTGAGTGCCATAGGCTATATGAGATTTTGAAAAAAAATAGGGATCCGTAAGAAAACTGCAATATTGTGAACCAAGGTGTCACATAATATAATTACCATATTCATAAATTTGCGTGCGCTGTGAAATCCATTGATGGTAGAATAATATAATGTAGGGGTTTGCAGTACTTATCAATCTACAAAATAGTTCACGGAAATTTTATCCATCTATTTTGGTTTAGTCACAATAATCGAAACAGACATTATATGCATACGCTGTGAAAAGTATTGGTGGTAGAATAAAGTAATGTACTAGGGGTTTGTATAGTAATTATCAATACCTACAAAACAGGATACATGGATTTTATCCATCTTTTTTGGTTTAGTCATAATAAACGAAACAGTGATTATTTTTCATGCGGTGTGAAAACTATTGGTGGTAGAATAAAGTCATGTACTAAGAATTTGTAGTACTTATCAATACCTACAAAACAGTATACATAGATTATATTTATCTTTTTTGGTTTAGTCACAATAATCGAAACAGTAATTATTTTTCATGCGATGTGAAAACTATTGGTGGTAGAGTAAAGTAATGTACTAGGGGTTTGTAGTACTTATCAATACCTACAAAACAGTATACATAGATTATATCCATCTTTTTTGGTTTGGTCACAATAATTGAAGCAGTGATTATTTTCATGCGGTGTGAAAACTATCGGTGGTAGATTAAAGTAATGTACTAGGGGATTGTAGTAATTATCAATACCTACGAAACAGTATACATAGATTATATCCATCTTTTCTGGTTTAGTCACAAGAATCGAAGCAGTGATTATTTTTCATGCGGTGTGAAAACTATTGATGGTAGATTAAAGTCATGTAGGTACTAGGGGTTTGTAGTATTTACCAATATCTACAAAACATTTTACGGACATTATATCCATCTATTTTGGTTTAGTCACAATAATCGAAAGTCATTATATGCATGCGCTGTGAAAAGTATTCATGGTAGAATAAAGTAATGTACTAGGGGTTTGTAGTACTTATCAATATCTTCAAAATAGCCCACGATAAATTTATACATGTGTTAAGGTTTGGTCATTGTAACAGAAATAGTCATTAATTTGCGTGTGCTGCATAAACCATTAGGGTTATATCTATTAAAATACAATGTATCACGAATTTACTCCTGTTAAACGTCCACTATACCTACTTCTACTACCCGTGCGAAGCCGGGGCGGGTCGCTAGTTCATAAATAAAATAATGTTTTTAACAAACAAACATATAGAGAAGCGTGCAATTTGTGCAGTTTCAAGATACTTTAATTCATTAAATATTGAATTTTTTTCATACAAATTTTCAACCCTTATTTTTGCCCTAGGGGTTGAATTTTGATAAACCTTATTAAAAACGGATTTAATTCAATACATTTTGAAGTTATTTTTGCTAAGGTAATCTCAAAAATAAAACTTTCACTATTTAATTTTTGAATCCCTATATTTCGCGCATAGGGTTGTTTTTAAAGAAACCGTGAAACACGTATGTAATTATTTATTAAAACGAGGCTTCATGTAGAATTTGAAGTAAATCAGCTGAATATATTTTTATTTTTCATACAAACTTCCAACCCCTATTTAACATACTTAGGGGTGGAATTTTGAAAAATCCCTTCTTGTTACTTGTCTAGGTTAATAAAATAATCTTCTGTCCAAATTTAATCAACATTGGTATGGTAGTGTTGGCCCTGAGTTGATGAATCAGTCTGTGAATCACTATCTCTCTCATTATATAATTCTACTTATAGAAGTATAGATTTCAGAAGTTTTGTTTAGTGACGTCGCAGCATAAGATGGGTCCTATTGTTATTTGAAATGCATAGTAGGTACCGATACTGTATTATGCGGGGTTAATTTTTATCATCCCGAATAATCTCTGACTGCCTCGGTGGCGTAGAGGGCGCATGCTCAACTGCCAATCAAGAGGTCCCGGGTTCGATCCCCAGGTCAGGCAGTGTTAAATATTGGATTTTTCCATTAGGAATTATGTCAATAACTGCCTGGGGTCTGGAACTGTGCCCGGTAGATGGCAATAGGCTCGCCCCCTATTACATGGGACCAATAACATACTGGCAAAATGTGGGTGTATCTACTATGGGACTGAGTCCTGGGTACACCTCTGTCTACCCCTTCGGGAAAAAGGCGTGAATGTATGTTATGTATAATTTTAGAGATTTTCCTACTCATGAAAACAAACAACTTTTATTAGAGAACTAAAGATGAGATCGCGAAAAATTTCATCTGTTCCATTCAAAAGTGCTAAAATATTTAATCAAAACGTACCTATATATAACAGCTGATATTTTTCGCGATTTCAGTTTTGGTCCCACATTATCTGGGGTCAAACTCAAACTCATTTTATTCTTAAAAAATAATTACACGTCTTGTTTTATTTTATAGTATTAAAATAATCTTCATTATTACAATGTCAAAAATGATATTAAAAAAAAAAGTCTGGTAGAACTAGTATTAAAAGCATTCAAAATGAATTAATTGATAGGTATACAAAAAAGAGAACATCATATACCTAGTCAAATTTGATGGTCTCCGACTACCTATAAGGTGTTTCAATGTCAGCCGGGACCGATGGCTTAACGTGCTCTCCGAGGCACGGAGGAAACTCGTTGTGTAAATAACTGCCACCCATCCAAGTGCCGGCCGTACCTAGTGTCGCTTGACCTCGGTTACCGGCTGATACCTACTAGTAGCCGCCATTTGGCCACGAGCGCCTCGACTACATTTCTCACACATACATTCACGTCTTTTTCCCGAAGGGGTAGGTTAGTTAGAGGTGCACCCAGGACTCAGTCCCATAGTAGATACACCCACATTTATGTTATTGGTTCCATGTTTTTTTTTTATTATGATAGTGAGTAACAAGACGAGCAAAGAGCACGAGTAAGCATCATGATTGCCCATATCAGACACAGTGCCACCCAGTGTTTTAAAATTCAAAATTCTGCGCGGCACTGCACTGCGCCTGACACCCTGAGATATGAGTTATTGAATCTCATCATGCCTAGTAATTTCGCTGGTAATATTGCCCTTCATACCGGAACACAGTAATGTTTGCACATTACTGCTTGGCGGATGAATAACTGGCAAAGGTGTGGTATTTCCCCAGGCGGCCCCCTGCAAAGGAGGCCTGCCTCTACAATTTCAATAATACTTATTATGTACCTATTATGGGTACCTATTACCTATCCTATTGCCATCTACGGGGCACAGTTCCAGACTCCAGGCAGTTATTGACATAATTCATACATACATACATACATACAGTCACGCCTTGTTCCCGGTGGGGTAGGCAGAGACTATTTCCCTCCACTTGCTACGATCCTGACATACAACTTTCGCTTCGTTCACTGACATAATTCCTAATGAAAAATTCAATATTTAACACTTTGCATGACCTGGGGATCGAACCCGGGACCTCTTGATTGGCAGTCGAGCATGCGCCCTCTACGCCACCGAGGCAGTACATTTCTGTGTAGTTATTTCTAGTTTATATTTTATTTTCATATGGGCTGGCATTAGTTTTTCCTACAGGGGGTTCTGAAAAGTGAGTACAACCAATATACGAGAATGTTATAAATGTCTTCGTAGTCATAATGATATGACAAATTAGTATGACCACCTGAAATCCGCTATTAGCCGTGGTGTTGTCAAGTTGTTGAATTATCCGTTTAATCTGTAGCTTCATAGCTTGTACTCACGAAACGGCAACGTCGCGGCTGCTTTTAGCCAATCCGATCGTTTGCTGTGCTCTGATTGGCTCATTTAAATAGGATCAACATTTACCGTAACCATCGCACGGTGGATTTGTATATCGGATCAACTTCGACGAACGCGAGGAAGCAGTCACGTGAGTGTAGATGTTGATCCGGTTGGAGCCACATTAGTTACTAGAGATGCATATTAGATCAACAAAAGGCGCCGGATCAACATACATTTTTGGATCAACAAAGTGCTCGCGTGAAGTCGCGTGAGATCAACATTTACCGTAAAGAGATCTCTATATATATATATATATATATATATATATATATATATATATATATATATATATATAATCAACCTTTCACGGTAAATGTTGGTTCAGTGAGAAGTTAGAACAAATGTTGGTCCACCTATTTTACGTGTTTACTCAGCTCTGCGTCGTGCAAACTGATATACTTTGATGCGTCCTTGATGCGCGTGTGACGTCGGTGGATCTGCGCTTACAGGTTTTCAACATACTCGTCATCGATTTGACCAACATTTTTTGATCCATCCAACGGTCGAAAAAATCACACTGAATATGATTACTTAGATCCAGAGTATATTTAATTTATATGCGACATTTACATAGATTAAGTGGATCCGGAGCCAAAATTGACGAATAGGTACTCGAACACAAAGCGGCAACGTCGCATTCTTCGTGTGACAGAGAACCCAGTATACACTACTTCGTTAGAGTAATAAGGTAAGATATATGCGTTAGCTGCGGCGTTTGAGGATCAAACTTTTATTCCTTCACTCGTGTTTGGCAGATTTTATTGCGTAAAAACGTTTGCGCATGTTTTTGGTATCGTGTTAGTGAATTTGTGTTATTTTGTTTTTTGTCATAGACCAATCAGAAGATGATGGTGAGTATTTTATTATCCATATGCATTTTGATTATCTATCAATTTGGAAACATGATTTTATGAATGTTTTACATTAATAAATTAATCTGGCCGTATGTGATCCCGGCTCAAATGAATGGGGTAGGGGGGAAGTAGAGACCGCTTCAGTGGAAAGGCACCCCTCATCCATGTTCGATACGTATGGTTATAAATAGGTACCTATTCACATTATGATACCTAAGGACTAACTTAACTACCTACCGGTTTGTAACCTCGGACGAAAAGGAGTTGCAATTATGTTTAGTTATGTGTACATTCTTAATATGCGTTTCAAATAACAATAGGACCAGTAAAGACGCTATCTTTTCACCAATGCTGCCTGCAAGAAGTCAAATCAGAATAATAAAATAGATAACCAATAACTATATGACTGGCCTTTTGGCTCTGTGGTTAGTAGCTCTGATTGCGGATCCTGAGGTAGTGGGTTCGATTTTCAACTAGGACAAACATTTTTGTGACGAACGCGGATGTTTGCTCTGTGTCTTGGCTATGTATTTCTCAGGCCTCCATACCTAGTACAGTAGGTTTTGCCTAGTTTGAGACTAGGGACTTATGTGCGAAATGTTCAGAACATTTATTTATTTTATTTAAGTACGTAAAAAGACCAAACATCCTTCTGATATTATAAATTAGAAAGTTTGTGAGGATGGATGGATGGATGGATGGATGTTTGTTACTCTTTCACGTCAAAACTGTTGAACCAATTGGGCTGAAATTTGGTATGTAGGTACCTTTGACCATGGAACCATGACCATGGGCCCATGACATTAGACCATGAGATAATTATTTTCCGATATTCCGACAGGAACGATGTCAACGCGGGTGGGACCGCGAAGTACAGCTTGTACCTACATATTTACAAAACCAGTGACCCGCCCCGGCTTCGCACGAGTAGCGGGTAGCATATGTATACCTAGAGAACGATTGAACATGAATAATTTCGTGATACATTGTATTTTTTATTTATACAACCCTATTTTTTACGTAGCCAATGGTGTACTTATGGGACTGAGTCTTGGGAACACCTCTGCCTACCCATATGGGAAAAGGCGTGTATGTATGTTATGTTGTGATAGAGTGATAAAATCTTAATAACATAACATACAACCACGCCTTTTTCCCGAAGGGGTAGGCAGAGGTGTACCTAGGACTCAGTCCCATAGTAGGTACACCCACATTTCGTCAGTATTTATTAGGCCCATGTAATAGAGGGCGAGCCTATTGCCATCTACCGGGCACAGTTCCAGACTCCAGGCAGTTATTGACATAATTCCTAATGGAAAAATCCGATATTCAACACTTTGCCTGAACTGGGGATCAAACCCGGGATCTCATGATCGCCAGTGAGGCTTGTGCCCACTACGCCACTGAGGCAGTCCTAATAGATGGATGATATATTATCCGCGGACTACTTTGTAGATATTGATAAGTTCTACAAACCCCTTGTACATTACTTACCTTGTTCTACCACCAATAGTTGTCACAGAGCAATAATTACTGCTTTGATAACATAACATAATATCAACATATGATCACGCCTTTTTCACGAAGGGGTAGGCTGAGGGGTAGCCCTGGGTACACCTCAAGGCTCAGTCCCATACTAAATACACCCACATTTCACCAGTATGTTATTGGTTCCATGTAATAGGGGCGAGCCTATTGCCATCTACCGGGCACAGTTCCAGATTCCAGGCAGTTATTGAGATAATTACTAATGGAAAAATCCAATATTTACCGGGATCTCATGACTGAGAGTCGATCATACGCCCATTACGCCACCGATATAGTCACTGCTTTGATTATTGTGACTAAACCATAATAGATGGATATAATGTCTGCCGACTATTTTTTAGATATTAATAAGTACTACAAACCCATAATACATTATTTTATTCAACCATCAATAGTTTTCATAGCGTACGTAAGTAAATTAATGATTATTTTGCTGTTTTTTACGGATCCCTAATTTTTTGCAATTTCTTTTATAGTCATTGTTACTCACATCTATACTAATATTATAAAGAGAGAAACTTTGTAATTTTTTTTTTGTTTGTAACGAATAGGCTCCGAAACTACTGGACCGATTTTAAAAATTCTTTCACTTATGGATAGCTTAATTCAGTGTGAGTGCCATAAGCTATATGAGATTTTGAAAAAAAATAGGGTAGATATATTGGTGGTAGAATAAAGTAATGTACTAGGGGTTTGTATAGTAATTATCAATACCTACAAAACAGGATACATGGATTTTATCCATCTTTATTGGTTTAGTCATAATAAACGAAACAGTGATTATTTTTCATGCGGTGTGAAAACTATTGGTGGTAGAATAAAGTCATGTACTAAGAATTTGTAGTACTTATCAATACCTACAAAACAGTAGGTATACATAGATTATATTCATCTTTTTTGGTTTAGTCACAATAATCGAAACAGTGATTATTTTTCATGCGATGTGAAAACTATTGGTGGTAGAGTAAAGTAATGTACTAGGGGTTTGTAGTACTTATCAATACCTACAAAACAGTATACATAGATTATATCCATCACTCCTGTTAAACGTCCACTATACATACTTCTACTACCCGTGCGAAGCCGGGGCGGGTCGCTAGTTCATAAATAAAATAATGTTTTAAACAAACAAACATATAGAGAAGCGTGTAATTTGTGCAGTTTCAAGATACTTTAATTCATTAAATATTGAATTTTTTTCATACAAATTTTCAACCCTTATTTTTGCCCTAGGGGTTTAATTTTGATAAACCTTATTAAAAACGGATTTAATTCAATACATTTTTAAGTTATTTTTGCTAAGGTAATCTCAAAAATAAAACTTTCACTATTTAATTTTTGAATCCCTATATTTCGCGCATAGGGTTGTTTTTAAAGAAACCGTGAAACACGTATGTAATTATTTATTAAAACGAGGCTTCATGTAGAATTTGAAGTAAATCAGCTGAATATATTTTTATTTTTCATACAAACTTCCAACCCCTATTTAACATACTTAGGGGTGGAATTTTGAAAAATCCCTTCATGTTACTTGTCTAGGTTAATAAAATAATCTTCTGTCCAAATTTAATCAACATTGGTATGGTAGTGTTGGCCCTGAGTTGATGAATCAGTCTGTGAATCACTATCTCTCTCATTATATAATTCTACTTATAGAAGTATAGATTTCAGAAGTTTTGTTTAGTGACGTTGCAGCATAAGATGGGTCCTATTGTTATTTGAAATGCATAGTAGGTACCGATACTGTATTATGCGGGGTTAATTTTTATCATCCCGAATAATCTCTGACTGCCTCGGTGGCGTAGGGGGCGCATGCTCAACTGCCAATCAAGAGGTCCCGGGTTCGATCCCCAGGTCAGGCAGTGTTAAATATTGGATTTTTCCATTAGGAATTATGTCAATAACTGCCTGGAGTCTGGAACTGTGTCCGGTAGATGGCAATAGGCTCGCCCCCTATTACATGGGACCAATAACATACTGGCAAAATGTGGGTGTATCTACTATGGGACTGAGTCCTGGGTACACCTCTGTCTACCCCTTCGGGAAAAAGGCGTGAATGTATGTTATGTATAATTTTAGAGATTTTCCTACTCATGAAAACAAACAACTTTTATTAGAGAACTAAAGATGAGATCGCGAAAACTTGCATCTGTTCCATTCAAAAGTGCTAAAATTTTTAATCAAAACGTACCTCTAAATAACAGCTGATATTTTTCGCGATTTCAGTTTTAGTCCCACATTATCTGGGGTCAAACTCAAACTCATTTTATTCATAAAAAATAATTACACGTCTTGTTTTATTTTATAGTATTAAAATAATCTTCATTATTACAATGTCAAAAATGATATTCAAAAAAAAAAGTCTAGTAGAACTAGTATTAAAAGCATTCAAAATGAGTTAATTGATAGGTATACAAAAAAGAGAACATCATATACCTATATCCTACATAATATCCTACTACGGTCCTAAATAACCCTATATTATTAGTTTGGGACATGTCCTGTATGATTTGATAGAACCAATTTTGATCGTTTTTAGGGTTTCGTACCGCAAAAGGAAAAAACGGAACCCATATAAGATTACTTTTTGTCCGTCTGTCTGTCCGTCCGTCCGTCTGCCTGTCAAGACCCTTTATTTCTTTATCCCTTTATCCACCACCGCCCACCGACCCCACTCTCTCCGCCTCCACCACAAACTCAGCTTGATCCACCTCCTACCCCGTTCTTCCCGCTTCCACTATCTCCGACTTCACCACAAATTCCGCTCCGCCTCCTCCGCTTCCGTTTACGTTACCACCTTCACCACAAACTACGCTGTCTCCGTTCTCAGACTTCTAGAAGTAGAATTATATAATGAGAGAGAGAGAGTGATTCACAGACTGATTCATCAACTCAGGCAAGGGCGTCGCCAGCCGATGATCAAGGGTGGGCTAGACAAGGAATTTTACCCAAATTCACTATAGATATACAAACGGTATTTGCCTGTATACAATTTACAATTACAAATTTCTATGAAACAGAAAAGCCATACAATTTTGTAGATTTTTTTTTTTATGAAATAGGGCCCAGATGGTTCTGTATTTATGAATACGTGTCTATATGGTATGGCGGCACTTGAATGTCAACATAGACAATAAAGGCTAAATTTTCTCGATCCTCTAAGGGGGGGGGGGGGGGGGGGGGCAGCAGCCCCCTCTGCCCCCCCTTGGCGACGCCCTTGATCTCAGGGCCAACACTACCATACCAATGTTGATTAAATTTGGACAGAAGATTATTTTATTAACCTAGACAAGTAATAAGAAGGGATTTTTCAAAATTCCACCCCTAAGTATGTAAAATAGGGGTTGGAAGTTTGTATGAAAAATAAAAATATATTCAGCTTGAGTGTGTTTTAGCCACACTCGCCAAATTCAAGTTGGTGGATGTCAAATTTGATGGTCTCCGACTACCTATAAGGTGTTTCAATGTCAGCCGGGACTGATGGCTTAACGTGCTCTCCGAGGCACGGAGGAAACTCGTTGTGTAAATAACTGCCACCCATCCAAGTGCCGGCCGTACCTAGTGTCGCTTGACCTCGGTTACCGGCTGATACCTACTAGTAGCCGCCATTTGGCCACGAGCGCCTCGACTACATTTCTCACACATACATTCACGTCTTTTTCCCGAAGGGGTAGGTAGAGGTGTACCCAGGACTCAGTCCCATAGTAGATACACCCACATTTATGTTATTGGTTCCATGTGTTTTTTTTTATTATGATAGTGAGTAACAAGACGAGCAAAGAGCACGAGTAAGCATCATGATTGCCCATATCAGACACAGTGCCACCCAGTGTTTTTAAATTCAAAATTCTGCGCGGCACTGCACTGCGCCTGACACCCTGAGATATGAGTTATTGAATCTCATCATGCCCAGTAATTTCGCTAGTAATATTGCCCTTCATACCGGAACACAGTAATGTTTGCACATTACCGCTTGGCGGATGAATAACTGGCAAAGGTGTGGTATTTCCCCAGGCGGCCCCCTGCAAAGGAGGCCTACCTCTACAATTTCAATAATACTATATTATGTACCTATTATGGGTACCTATTACCTATCCTATTGCCATCTACCGGGCACAGTTCCAGACTCCAGGCAGTTATTGACATAATTCATACATACATACATACATACAGTCACGCCTTGTTCCCGGTGGGGTAGGCAGAGACTATTTCCCTCCACTTGCTACGATCCTGACATACAACTTTCGCTTCGTTCACTGACATAATTCCTAATGAAAAATTCAATATTTAACACTTTGCCTGACCTGGGGATCGAACCCGGGACCTCTTGATTGGCAGTCGAGCATGCGCCCTCTACGCCACCGAGGCAGTACATTTCTGTGTAGTTATTTCTAGTTTATATTTTATTTTCATATGTCTTCGTAGTCATACTGATATGACAAATTAGTATGACCACCTGAAATCCGCTATTAGCCGTGGTGTTGTCAAGTTGTTGAATTATCCGTTTAATCGGTAGCTTCATAGCTTGTACACACGAAACGGCAACGTCGCGGCTGCTTTTAGCCAATCCGATCGTTTGCTGTGCTCTGATTGGCTCATTTAAATAGGATCAACAGTTACCGTAACCATCGCACGGTGGATTTGTATATCGGATCAACTTCGACGAACGCGAGGAAGCAGTCACGTGAGTGTAGATGTTGATCCAGTTGGAGCCACATTAGTTACTAGAGATGCATATTAGATCAACAAAAGGCGCCGGATCAACATACATTTTTGGATCAACAAAGTGCTCGCGTGAAGTCGCGTGAGATCAACATTTACCGTAAAGAGATCTCTATATATATATAAGCATTATGTGTATATATATGTTATATATTATAATTTATATTTATGTAATGTAATATATTATTATAATAATATTGTATTTTTTTCTTTTCATTATAATATAGTTTAGTCTTATCGATTGCCAATCAAGAGGTCCCGGGTTCGATCCCCAGGTCAGGCATAGTGTTAAATATTGGATTTTTCCATTAGGAATTATCTCAATAACTGCCTGGAGTCTGGAACTGTGCCCGGTAGATGGCAATAGGCTCGCCACCTATTACATGGGACCAATAACATACTGGCGAAATGTGGGTGTATCTACTATGGGACTGAGTCCTGGATACACCTCTGCCTACCCCTTCGGGAAAAAGGCGTGAAAGTATGTTATGTTATGTTAGTCTTATTAAGATCTTAAATTAAGAGTAAAATAATGTATACCCTTTCCCACCCCCTACTCCAGACTGGTTGCCTGGAAGAGATCGCTTAAAGCGATAAGGCCGCCCATTGTTGACCAATAACAATAATTTAATTTGTAAGTTGATTGTATTCGGTGTACCTTGGTCATAATAAAGAGTATTCTAATCTATTCTAGGTATTTAAAACAAAATAATTTTTAAAAAGATTTAAACTTCTTGGCAACAGCATTTTGGGTCTGCAAAGCCTGCCTTTTGTTTACGTAGAGAGTCTTCAAGTCATCGATTATAGCTATCAGTAAACTTGAGCTTGGCCACTAACATAAAATATAACAACGAAACTACAAAATAACAAAGATTTGCCTTAAAAGAATATTCACATATTAAATCGTGACTCTCTTCTAAATTTAAGATCTTATAGCATTCATATCCTTACTGCTTTTGTCAATCTCAAAGTTAAACCCTGCTTCTCAGGTCTTTTGTTATTCCGGCCGTACTTTAAACAATAGAACTTCAAGCAGAACAAAGACGTAATTATAGGGAAAGGGTTTTAAGAAAAATCTACCGATTATTATCTAATTTTTCTTTCATCAATCGTCCACTTTTCTTTTGGAAACAATGAGGCTTTTTATTTGTTTCACGAGATTAAGAAAAACAGCTCAATATAATGTAAAGAGAGGTTAAAGTAATTGTTTTTTAATGTTTGATTTTAAAAAATAAATTGAGTTATACTTTTAACGAATTGAAATAGAAAATATAATGTATCCGATCCCTGAAGATATCGAATACATTATACGTATTTTGTAATTCCATGTTGGTATTTCGAACAATTCCCATAAATTGTAGTTACTCTTTTACTGACGCTAAACTGCAAAAATAGAACTCGTACAACTTAACTCTCAGTTATACACCTAGTATTGAAATCGATAAGCAGAAAATGTTCCCACAGAAAAACGTCACCTGCTTTAGTTGTTATAGTACAAATCATTAAGTATAACAGAGTTACTTAACTCAGTTGCAGAAACATTACTTATTGTAAGAAACTGCTTATTTTCACTTCACGGTTACAGCAATTTCTTGCTTTCAAATTGAAGAATTACAGACGACAGGTAATCGGTCAAAAGAAAGCTTCTTATGTTTAAAAATGCAAAATTATAGAGGTAGAGTGCAGCTCGATTGCTGTCCCAGTAATTGAAGAAACACAGGCGGCTTTGTATTAAAAGTTACCCACGAGGGCAATCAGGGGTCGATCAACTCTAATATGATTGATATTTTATCGACGTAATATAAAAACCTACTTTTGAAATATAATAATAATCGTCCCTTTATTTTTAGATAGTAACTAAACTGATATTAAATACATTTTATGTTTAAATTGTAAATATTTTGCAGAGAAATATGATAATGATTATTGCCTTCAAGGTAGACAGGTACTAAAGAGCGATCTACGTAGGAATTATCATTTAGAGATTATAATATTATCTTGAATAGATCAATTCTTTAATTGATATTTCTTTTAGGAGATACTAAGCGATATCAGTCTGTTATTTTTGGAATAGTAAGACATTGTCCAATGGTAGTATTTATTATTCTGGACAACTTTATTCCTCTAAATAATTCATATTATTACTACACGTGCATTGTGTTAAAGCTATTATTAAAAGAAAACAAACTAAATATTCTCGAATTAATTCAATTATTCTTAATGTAATTGTATAGAATACAAATTGTACCCCTTTAAGCTGTGTTATTTTACGTTAGCCCACTCAAGCCTAAATAAACTGCCCTCAAAATAGTCTACGAAGGCAATTTCGATTGCTTTAATCAGTAATCTATGTCGTAAATCAAAATGAACGTGACCAAAAATTGAACTAACAATCTATTAATATATTATGTACCTATCAAAACGTCTTATCCTATAGACTATAGCGCCGCCATTGTCATCCATAATAAGCGTAGACAGACTGTAATTATAACGGTTCCACACCATTCAATAAACAAGAGACTTGTTGGGCCACTGTTTAGGACGAAAACATCTGACTTTGTACTTCAATATTTTAATGAAGTACATCCTCCAGTTACCGTATAATGCTAAACAGATTGTGATGTTTTGACTAAAATATCTTTCGTAATTTCACAAATGAAATTGTAGCAAATTAGTATCTTATTATAAATTATCTTAAAAGTACAACAATAGTAGAAATCCAGACATCAGGCTACATAATATTTTATGGCACTGATTTAAAGCGACAATTAATCTTTTTGGTGAGTTAAAAATAAAAACATGCATATATAATAAAAGGTTCCGCAGTCATAAAAACTATGTAATGAAATGGGTAATCAATCTCTACTGAGCAGTGAAGTAGCTTAATGACATGTTTTATGGTCACAATAATTAACAAACCACCGAAAAATTTAATAAATTTCCTAATAAAGCTCGACACAAAAGAGTAGAAAATAAAGGGGGCGCCACTGTTATTTTTTTTATGAAAGTGAGTAACAAGACGAGCAAATCAGGTGCCTGATGGTAAGCATCATGATTGCCCATATCAGACACAGTGCCACCCAGTGATTTAAAATTTAAAATTCTGCGTGGCACTGCACTGCGCCTGTCACCCTGAGATATGTGTTGTTGAATCTCATCATGCCCAGTAATTTCGCTGGTAACATTGCCCTTCCGACCGGAACACAGTAATGTTTGCACATTACTGCTTGGCGGATGAATAACTGGCAAAGGTGTGGTACTTCCCCAGGCGGCTCTCTGAAAAAGAGGCCTACCACTACAAACACTGCCACTGCCACTGTCTTTTACAAGAGTAAAAACAGTATAATCAACACATACACTTTAAATCAGTTTCGTTTCTACTCTTTTCTGTCGAGCTATACTTCTTTCGATTTGTTCCGGTCCAGTGCCAAAATTCTACTAGCACTGGTGATAGTTCTTAACGCTCATTCCTAATGAGCACGAACTTTTATAACGAATACTAAGCAAATTAAGTACAGTCAGTAAATAAGTCAATTGATTATGACTGAGAATTTAATAATCTCTCGATTAAAATGATATAGGTAAAATCTAAGTTATAAATCCACAGTACCTTACTGTATAGTAGCCTACCTCACAGTAGCTACTGTGTATTGTGCTTCCCGCACTCTAATTAAGAAGACATTTAATTAAGCTCTTTCAAATACCCTCAAGAAGAATCCGTATCATAATAATAATAATAAATAAATTTTTGAGATTGGAATTTAATATCAACTTATCGATTTTCAGCAATTACTTTTGAAAATCAAACAGTAAGTAGGTATAATTAAAAATTGATTAACCCTTACTGTATGAGAATTAATTTCATTTAAGTTTTTTCTAGTTGTATTCACTCATATTTAACGAGCTCTATGGCGAATGCTATGTACGCCTTTATATTGTTAAACATATAAGAACTTCTTCGGAACTCAAAACTAAAAATTTTTATTCCAGAAGTCTACAATGGAGTTCCGAAAAGTAACGCCGAATTCAATCCATTATATAAGAACTTGCCTATGTAAAAAAATGATGTAAAATTGTATATCATATAATGTAATTGTATTCATGAAATAAATAAAAATAAAAGTCATTTACCAAGTTCTTATCCGTTTTATGATCTGAAGTTCTGAACCAAGCACATTACAGCATCAGCCGGAAGACTCCCACTTCTGAACATAGGTCTCATTCACAGAACACCATTCATATGGGGGGATATTGCCTAGATCACCACGCTTGGCAGGCGGCTTGGTGATCGCAGTAGTTGGAATACTTGGTGCCGGAGAGCGCTGCTGCCCACTCTCCGAAAATGTCCTTCTGCCGGCTCTCACAGCTCCCACGGGATAGAGAAAGGGGTGGCCCTTTTTATATAGCCGGGAACTACACGGCTGAACCAAGTAAACGCCTCAAAATAGCCCGACTAATATATTTATATGTACTAGCATTATTATCTACTAGCTCCCATACTTTTATGGTAGGTAAAAAATATTATTTACTATATGTTAGCTACATAATATTATATAGTAATATGTAACTGTACGATGGCGTAGTGGTCGCAGACTCTACTGTTGATCATGAGGTCCCGAGTTGAGTTCGATCCCCAGTGCAGGCAAACAATTTTAAGCCAGCTCGCTAATAAAATCATGACGGCACGCACATATTCGTAGCGTAATGGCGGGAGATAGTGAAGCGCCGTGAATGTGTGCATGCTGTGTATTAGCGAGCTGGCTTACTATGATGCTTCACTTCTTATTTTATAAGACTCCGTCCGCTTTTATTCTAAGTTTAAATCATCCCATTCATGATTCTATTCATAACAACGCAACATCATTCACGCACTATTCTAATCTCACCGAGGGCCAATCCACATCCTGGTACAGTCGCCGACAGGGGTCAAACGGAATGGTAAATCATGCCGCGTTAGCACTGCGTGTGTTAATATTATAATATTCATATTTAAGTCTCTTGGCTGTTTTCTATGTGTGTAAATAGTCGGATTATTTTGCATATACATGAATTATGTTGACATTTGAATGTGTTATTTACTCGTACTATACAGGGTGAATTTTATATATAGCTGTTTTGTAAAAACAAATAGCTTAATACAAATAGCTTAATTTGTATATTCGTGGCTGTGCATGACCTTAATATACTATCACTAACATTATATTATAAATATTAAACTGGACTTCTAGTCTTAAACAAACATCTACAAGTATAAATAATTTAATGTTAGATCAGTTAATGATGAAATTTTTAAGCTAATTTAAGTTGAAAAATTTTCACCAAAAGCTAATAGCAATGTACGTAATACGTTCTTTTTTCCATGGTGTAGCGTGTGTGGGCATTTAGCGTGGACATTTTGATCGGACATATTGATATTACTATTATTAAAAATTTCTCAAGCTATACTTTTTATTATTATAAGCTATACTCCCTCTGCAGTAAGACCCCAAGTATTCCAACTACTGCGATCGCCAAGCAGCCTGCCAAGCGTGCGCCAACTCCAACTCCAACGCCAAAATCCAACCATATGAATATTTTATGACGTTCTATGGGGGAGGCCTATGTTCAGCAATGAGCACCTTCCGGCTAATGATGATACTCATTATTATATGTAATAATATAAGGTTATTTATTTGAACTTAAGTAAAAATGAAAATGTAATTAAGGTTTTATTTGCATTACTATATAAAAGTTTTGTTTTTGGGTGAAGACATATTACAGAATCACCTAGGGATGGTCTCTGAAGTCCTGGTTGACAGTGAAACTACTGGCGTTACTTAATTTACACAACATACAATCACTCCTTTATCCTGAAGGGATAGGCAGAGGTGTACCCAGTACTCAGTTCCATTGTAGGTACTACCACGTTTGGCCAGTATGTTATTGTTGGTAATGGGGACGAGCCTATTGCCATTTACCGGGCACAATTCCAGACTCCAGGCGGTCACTAAGATAATTCCATATGGAAATATCCAATAACACTTTTGTTGACCTGGGGATCGAACGCGGGATCTCATGACCGGTAGTCAAGCTTGCACCCACTACCGAGGCAGTCACTTTGTTAATGGTTATATAAATTACCTATTATAATGGCCATTGTTTAACACCATGTATATTATATCATTACGGTAGCAAGTTATGTAGGTCATATTTCCATAAGTGCGGATACGTCGTTTTTCCTTTGTTTGCTACAGTATGGCGGGTAATGTTTGAGGAGCATATTTCTGCTAATTTTAGACTCGTGTTAACACAGAAACGGTAAAATTTAAGTCGAATTTATGTGGCGTGTTTGCCAATTTCCGTAGCGACTTTACGAGTATGTAACCTATTTTCAAATATGAGAATAATGACGGAAGCTATAGTCTTTATTTGGATTTTTCCAATTAAAATGATTCATTGATTTCTTAAACTTTCCCAAGAGAATAAAATTATTAAACTTTGCTTTGAATTTTGAGAAGTAAAATCAAAATCTTTTATGGCGATAACAATTCTGATGAATTTTTCATAAAACGTTGTCGAACAAAAGACTGCAACAAAAACAGCGGGTCATATTTTATACACAGTTCAATATTTTTGTAAGTTTGTATTTCCCGTCGAATGGTTGAGTACAGTCGGGCACAGTCGGGAACAACCAGTTTGTTTGGCCACGTGTGCCTCTCCCACGGGCACCACAATTATTCAGCATTATGTTAATTCTGTGAGCACAGTATTATTGCTTTGTAACTTTTGTGCGTGACATTACTTTTGCACGTGCTTGAGATACTGAAAAATCTTGTATATTTACAAAAGAATTTTAATACAAGTATTTACCTATCTTTTTGTAAAAGCAAACAATATAACTGACTTTATTTGTACGTACGCGAAAAACATCACCAAATAAAATAAAACTTAAGTACGATCACATACAAAAAAATAAATCATTTTATACTTCTATAAAAAATCGAGTGCCGCCGGCTTTAATTTTTATTTAACGATGTGTGTTTAACCTTTTCATGCTCATAGTCCCAGTTTCACATAAATTGTGGGTAATTTACGCAGAATTAATTAATTTATCGCTCACACAGGTGTACGTATACACTCTTTACAAATGGGGTATTTTTTATGTACTCGTACCTCAGTGATTAAAATTATTCCTAGCAAATGAGCAACTAATATCTTTATTTTCGAAGTCTAGTGTTCTATAGCATAGTGTTATTTAGTTGGGGTAGATTAGTAAGTAGATGTAGGCCTCTTTTGCAAGGGGCCACCTGGGGACACACCTTTGCGAGTTATTCATCCGCCAAGCAGTATTGTGCAAACATTACTATGTTCCGGTATGAAGGGCAATGTTATCTCGCATCAATGAATATCTCAGGATGACAGGCGCAGAGCAATGCCGCTAAGATTTTAAATTTTAAAATACTGGGTGGCACTATGTCTGATATGGGAAATCATGATGCTTACCATCAGACACCTGATTTGCTTGTCTTGTCACACACTATCATAAAAAAAAATCATAAAAAAGGAGAATTATTACTAGACCTTTTTTCAATAAAAAACAGAAAGTAGATTCTGGGTGTTTTTTTAATTCAATATCACAACGTATACTTAGCAGAAAGGTTTATCTAGTACTCGTTATAACCTATTATTACTAAGTGTTATTTAACGACTTGTATTTTTTAGAATTTCTAATTCGCTAAAATAATACCGTCTCTCCTCAAAAATGGATCATCGAATCGGACATTCTGTAGGAGAAGAGAGGTCGAATCATTATGACAGAACAGATAATAATACTACATATAGAATGGACACATCCGCCCACCAATCGGGCCTTTCTCACCCCGCAAGCGATATTGAGCTCTCCATGAGCTCTCCCCGCTTCGCTGGGAAATCATCACACGCACACTCTTGCACGTGTACAAAACTCCATGTGTGCAGTGTCTGTGTATTAGGTAGTTATAGCGCGGCTTTTGTATGGGATTGAGTCGAGTGTCCGGGTTGTGTTATAATAGAAAAAATAATATATCTAAACCTTGAAACCTGGTATATTAGTAATTAGTAGTTAATATAGGTGTCCTGATGCAGGACACCGAAGTTCTTCAAAACCTATGTCGAGTCGAGTGTTCAAACGTGAGTTAATTCGTTGTATAAAATAATAAATATGAATAACACTCACGGTAGTTTTCAAAATCGTATAGTTTAGGTGTTATGTACTTTACTTTTTTATAGACTTCCTCCTTTCTAACAGCAAAGCCATCATCATTATGTAAAACTTGCTAAAAATACCAAAATATGTTATCTAATAAGTACTCGTACTTATCTAATTTATAAAGTCATTGGATGGAAATTAAACCAATTAAACACGGTAAGTTTCTGACTAACCGTCCCTATGCCGAAACTTCCTCTGAGCCAACCGAGCTCAATACCTATTCTAAAACTTTACTTTGGTACAATATACCTACACGCGAATATTTTGGTACTTGTTGAGTTTATTTCGAAGTTTTATAACTTACATTCCTACTAAATTTATAAATGTGAAAGTTTGTATGTGTATGTTTGTTACCTACTTTTTCTTGCTGAAACTACTGAACCACTGTTTGGTATTTTCTTTTTTTACAACTTCCACACAGGATCATCTGGTCCCAAACTAGGCTAGAAGCCTGTGCTATGGTAACCGGATGTCCGATATACATACTTATATAAGCTTATAACACCCAAACACAGATCAAACAGACATAATATGTTCATGCACACAAATGTTTGACCTGGTCGGGGATCGAACCCGGAGCCTGCGGCACAGAAAGCAGAGTTACTTGTATCTGAGGCGAGAACGAGTCTGTCAAATAGGTATGTAGTAAGGTTTGTAGATCGCTCAGATGCTGGAATACCCCAAAATATACTCTACGGCATGAAACTGCGGGGCACATTTTGTGCACACTCTGTAAAATATTGAATTATTATTATAAAGACAAAATGTTTGCTATAATATGTTCATGTGAGTTCATGTGAAAGTTCATGTGAGTATCTTTGTTACTTTGTCACTCTAAAATATCATAGTCAGTTAGACTCTTCGGTAGGAAGACCCTGTATAACACAAGAAAAACTATGTAACTCGTAACATAAGCTTTTCAGTTTGACGGGTAAGATATACCCCCTTGATATTATTACTACACGTTTTTCTAACAAATTGTATATAACACTGACATAGCAGTTCGATATAAAATCATTTAAACAGTCGAGGTACTTGATCGTATACTTCAAAATGTAAGAAATCCTTCGATTGTAATTTATTAAACAAATCATTACGCGTTCCACTATTTCCGCAAATAGCTTGGGGCATCGTTGCAAGGGGATAGACTTCATTCACCCTAGACATCGAATAGGCGGACCTCACCTGTCACAAATACTACTTATCCATGCTGCTAACTGTCTATAAATACACGGGTACAGAAGACGAGTTCTATCAAATTTTAAGCTATCTATTCGAGAAAGACAGCGTTAGAAATTCAATGGAAAATTAACTTGTGGAGTATGCGTTCGTTTCCAGTGGTTATAGGTAAAATTCTCTGAAAACTCGTCTTTAATAAATCCGGAGTCTCTGGACCGATCACACGTGTTCACTTTTTACCTGGACTCTATCGTGTTTCGGATGGCTCGTTAAACTGTACGTTTCGCCTGTTTCCTATAGGATAATAGTATATAGGGACAGATCACCAAGTCTCCTGCCAAGCGTGGTGATTATGACAAAATCCCCCCATATGAATAGTTTATGGCGTTTATGAGGGAGGCCTATGTTCAGCGGTAGACGACCTCCGGCTAATGATGATGATGATGGGGGGGGGGAGGGGCAGTTACGTTATGTCAGAGGTCTTGTAGGAACCTTGGCGACCTGAATATTTGACAAAATGGGTTGACTCGAAATTGATCGATCTCAAATTGACTCGATAAGTGTAATTAGGGTAACCCGTTCTGTTAGAGTATAACTTCAGATTATTATTAATAATAATAATAATAATAATAATATGAGACAACTTCCACACACGGTCCTCTGGTCCCAAACTAGGCTAGAAGCCTGTACTATGGTAACCAGAAGACTGATATACATACTTATATAAGCTTATAACACCCAGACACAGATCAAACAGACATGTTCATGCACACAAATGTTTGACCTGACCGGGGATCGAACCCGAGGCCTGCAGCACAGAAAGCAGAGTTACTACCGTCTGAGCCAACGAGGCTGTCTATTTTTATTACAATAATGTGTTTGTAGGTAGGTTGTTTTTTACTGAAACTGTAACTGTGTCGAAACGTATTTACGGGAATCGGCAACGATCATTATTTTGAGTGGAGTTTCAAAAGTACCGTACAAATACGCGAAGTTTATTTCCTGTGCAGTTTGCTGGCTTCTCGAGAACAATAACGTAGGCACATAATAATACTTTCAAAGAAAATGTACGAGAACCTAGCCGTTTTTACGTATTGGTTTTTGATATGAACTAGCTTATAAATATTACTTATGGGTTACTAAAATATTATATAGTATACACTAGTACTCTAACATTGCTCACAGCGCTCAGCGTCAGTCTCTTCGTCTCATAACAGCGTCCAGTAAATTTCCCAATCACTTTGCCTGAACCTTGGCAGAATATAAAGCTCAATAAAACATCATTTGAAATGAAATGAAATGAAATAATTTTATTTGCTAAAAATGTGGTAGGTGTACAGTTGTTGGGTTATTTTATATTTAGTTCAACACATTTTGCCAGTATGATCTCTAGCATGCAAAAATTTCTTAAGTAACTTATAAATAAATAATGTCATAATTAATTAGTTAAGGATTAAAAATTAATACATTAAATTGAAAATTGTGTAGTGAAATAAGAACATTCATGTCAATTACAATTTTTTAGGCCGATAAATACAAGGATTTTTTGTATCTAAAAATTCAGTAACAGAGTAAAACAACCGTTCTAAGAGCCAAGATTTAAATTTACCTATAAATATAGAGGTAGGTAAGTCTTTCATATTATCCGGAAGGGCATTATATATTATTCTACACATATCATAGCAATTTTTGTGATATAGTGCTGTTTTAGGAACTCTCTGCAAAATTATTCTGTTTGGATTTCTAGACAATTCATGAGCTTTTTCAAATAAATAGATATGCTCCTTAACAAACTTTGCACACTCATATATACACACATGCAAGGCAATGGGAGTATCTTGAATTCCTTAAAAAGAGGTTTGCAAGAATCCCAAGGACGTATGCCTCCGATAGCCCGCAGGCACTTCTTTTGAGCAATGAATGCTCTTTGTACGTCCGTGGAGTTACCCCAAAGTATAAGTCCATATGTCAAGACAGATGATACATATCCATGATATGCAGATAATGCCGTCCTTTTCGACGACGTTTGAGATAATTTGTACAATGCATAGACGAATCTGTTTATTTTTTGCACGCTTTGTCTACTTGAGACATCCAGTTCAGTTTACTGTCCAAGTTAATGCTTAGAAATGTAGTTTCCTCTAAGTTTATTAACGATTCAACCAAAATGTCCTGTTAAAGTCACCTTTTCATTTAAAAAAACAATCAAGCACCAAAGCATCCTGACCAAACCCAGCCATTCATATTAACTGCATCCCAGGAAGCACGTCCGCCGAAACAGAGCAAGCGTCCAGTTAAGTCACAGATTGCGTCTATTATTTATGTGAAGTAGACGGGACCCCCGCAATTTCGATGCGGAACTTTCCCTTCCGTCCTTTTATTCCAATTTCGCAATGTTAGAAAAAATATGACGATATTATTGGACGAGTCAAGTTATGAGGACCGGTAGCGGTCAAGCGGAAGGGGTGACTTTTTATAAGCATTCGTGACTGAAAAGTTTTGCCATATTTGCTGGAGCTTCAACATGATGGGTACCGTGAGGTATGGAAGCTGGAATGGTCATGATGTTTCTCTTTTTAAATGCGCGTGTAGCGATAGATTTACCGTAATTTTTTTTTAATTATAAACGTACTTTGCCCTATACACTTTGTACAGTAGGACATTTATAGTTGGTACACATAGATCAGTTATGCCGGAAATAAAGTCTTGTTAAAGACATTCGGACGACTTTAATACTCCAACGCTGTTATTGGACTCACACTGACTTGACAAGAAAGATACTGTTCTTTATTTTTAAAATAAGAAATAACAGTCTAAAAATGCAATCGAAAAGCCTTAAGAAATTAAATTCCGAGACATCTATCTTCGGCATACCGTGAAGAAGGAATGTTTTCTGCATAACCAAGGGTAAAATAAACTTTTAAATATTAAATTGCTTCAGTGACTCGTGAGGCACGAAGGTTAGAATGTAATATTGTACCAGATTGGTATTTCAGACTTAATCAAATTAAATTCCATTTTTTCATTCTTTTATTAAGTCCGAACTGCAACGGTGACTTTTTCAGTGCAATTATTATTGATATTGACAAGTATATCATAACATAACGACTGCCTCGGTGGCGTAGTGGGCCCAAACTCGACTGCCGGTCTCGGGTTCGATCTTAGGTCAGGCAAAGTGTTAAGTATTGAATTTTTCAATTAGGAATTATCTCAATAACTTCCTGGAGTCTGGAACTGTGTCTAGTGTTTGCCAATAGGCTCGCCCTTGTAATAACAATGTGGGTGTACCTGTACCTACCATAGGACTACCTTCTGTACACCTCTGCCTACCCCTTCGATAAAAAGGCGTGCTGTATATTTTATAGCATAACATCACGTGTTTTCCCGAAGGTGAGGCAGACTGCCCAGGATAGTTCATCAGTTCTATGTTATGCGGAGTGAATTTTTTGTCATCGACCGAGCACGATTCCAGACAGGTTACTGAGAAAATTCCTTATGGAAAAACCAATAAAACTTTTAGCTGATGTGGACGTCATGATCGGCAGTGGAGCAGTAGGTCGAAGAAAGTGTCTCAACTGGAAAAGGAGTTTAAACAATGCCTATCTCTCTCTCTGTGGTCGCTCCGTTATGACTGAGGATCGTGGTCATCAGTGGTTGTGGATCAAACTCAAACTCAGAAAGATTTCAAATAGGTCTCGATCTGAAACTTTTGCACGTAAATTAAGATAAACAGTAATGAGTCTACTATGCTCTCGGAAAGATACATCTATAAGAAGAACGCATAAGAAACTTGCAGGGTTTATAGTTGTAGTATCGATGGCTTACACCTCGATCGTATGATCTGCCTTCATCCCCGCTTCTGACTATGTGGCCAAAATAGGCGAATATACGCTGCTAGAAGATTGTGGAAAGGCGGGTTCGGACATGAAGCTGCGAAGGAATCGATGCACTGATACGCTTGGCGGTCCAGGGTATCCGCCACATATGTCTCCAGCACCAGCAAATGTATCAATCCTTTTGCCTTTCTCAGGCTTGTATCGTCCATCTGGGCAGACCAATGCCTATAGTGGACTAAAAAAGAATTTCCAAGAAGCGCTATAATATGTATTAAAAAGCAGTACCACTTTCCACGTCATCCCCTAATCGGAATCCTATAAAAATAAATGCGATGCTAAATAGAAGTTGACCTGTTTACAGACGGGACGAAGGAATTTTGCATTCCCGCTTCCTCGACCATTACATATTTATGAGTTTTGTTTCAGCATCGGGGAAAGAAAGCCAAACATTAATGAACGCTTAAATATTCCGTACATGTAGATAAAGAAATGAATTTTTACATGATAATAGGGTTTCGCGGAGGAGCATTGGAATGCAAATTGAGTTTACTCGGTTAGGGAGATTTAAGGCTTTCAACAGGATTGATATAGGAACGTCTAGTCTAGTGTGTTAGGTTTGAAAGAAACATGAAGATCAGTATTTTGTTTTTCGCTGAAATAGAATTGTTATACTCCACGCAGGACTCTTAGTCTCATACAAACTTATTGCAAAATATATATAGGTATTATATAATATGTATTATTTCATATGTAATGTACCTATACATAATATGGAGCAAGTGATACATTTTTTGCAGGTTTTATAGTTTTTAATCTATTTACTTTGTATTTTATTTCAAGAACAGGTTAAATTTAATATTAGCTTTACTTACCACATACAATCACGCCTTTTTCCCAAAGGGGTAGGCAGAGGTGTACCCAGTATCCAGTCCCATAGTAGGTACACCCACATTTCGCCAGTATCACTATGTTATTCCTATAGGTCCCGTGCAATAGGGGGCAAGCCTATTGCCATCTACAGGGCGCAGTTCCATACTCCAGGCATTATTAAAATAATTCCTAATGAAAAAATTCAATATTTAACACTTTGCTTGACCTCGGGATCGAACCTAGAACCTCAAGGTTGGCAGTCGAGCCTGCACCCACTACGTCACCGAGGCAGTCAAGCACACACAAACAAATATCCAATAAACCGGAATGAATGCATCAAAGGTCCCAAAAACCTGCGGTTAGGATAGATAGCAGCTAATCAGTATTAGTAATGATTCATTTGGCAATTACTGACCGACCGTTGGCCACCAGGCACTGGTATCGGTGGTTGGCCGTTGCAGGAAATACATTCGGCGGATACGTTGGTCGTAATTCACTGGCGTTCCGGTTTGCATCTGATAGTAATCAGACCTTTGAGGTGGATTCCTTTAGCGTTTAAGGAATAGTTTAAGTTTCGTAGGAAATTAACTCAGGAATTAAATTTATATATGTATAATATTTCGTTTCATTCTTCTTGTTCTGTATAATAAAGTTAAATAAAGACTTATCGTTCATAGTGATTTTTTTTGGGCAGATATTTCAGCCGGAACCAATGATTTTACGGGTCTTCCAAAGCACGCTAACTGCCAGACATCATAATTCAAGAAACGCTGATATAATATTTATTAACGTTATCAATGATGCTTTTTTATGCTACGGACTATAAAATATTTCCGTTAATCGCTAGGTATCATTTTGAAAAGCCTTGGAATATCTTTTGATAGATAGATACGATTTATTGGTACACTACAGACAAGAATCCTTCGAACTGTTAATAATTTGCACTAATGTGTAAAAATTGGTGACCTTATGGCTTTATTCGTTTAGAAATAATTGAAAAAAGAAGTCGCTGTTTTATTATGTTACTAATTATAATTTCCTTTTAATCTATTCTAACCATGATTACAACAACAAACGAGAAAACAAGTTGAACAATATTTCACGAAACGGGGAGACCTAAATAATTACCTACGTGCATTCGGACCCTCGTTCAATCTGAAGAACTCAGCCAGTCCGTGCGTAACAGCTTGCTTCAACAGTTATTTATTACCAACTCCCAGATTTTGGGCACTTAAAAAAAGTTTTTCCATTACTGTAACTTAACCGAAACAACGCTAAAGTTCAGCTGGAACATGAATAATAATTAACGCGCTACAATCTCGTTTCGCTGTTAATTAAAACGTTATTTTCGCGTTACAAGATATCCTAGTAAACTTTCATTATGCGATTATACTTTACCAGTATACGATTTAAGCAGTTAGCTGAAATTAATTGTTGACCCTTCTACGTTGACCTACTTCTTTGGAAAACATTTTGTTATAACGCGCCTGGTTATTTAACAAAAGCAATACACATTAAACTTTATAACATTGCTTTAAGATATTCATCAGGCGTTTATAAGTCGAATTTGTCTGTTGCCACATTCAGGCGCGCACTGCGGTCTTTATTTGGAAGTTGGCATGTCTTTGCTGAAAGGAACCAGATGTGCCCGCGGTGGATGTACCCGTCCTGTCACATAAATTACGACTGTCGGGCCCTTGTAACATTGTAAAGAGAATAATACTAAAACTTTATTGTAACAGCCTATTTAGATAAGAGAGAAGAGCAATTTAAATGAATTAAAACTTTTAGTTCAGGCTTTCAGTTTCAAGTTTTTACTTGAATGAATTAGCGGCGGGTTAATTTAAAAAATGTTGTGGACACTGATTAAATTATGTCAAAATAAAATTGACTCCGTTATAATAATTGTTGGTATGTACACTTTTATTATATTCACCGTAAGGACAAAACTCCGTTGGTTTGATGTGGTGCGTCGTTATACGTTTCACACCACATCCATAACGGTTCACTTTTTTATGTATATTATATTCTTACTAAAATAAGAGCTCCAATTTGTCAACCCGTGAGGCCAAACGTTAGTATATAGGATTTTTCTATATTCTGTGTACCTATATTATATAGCTACGTAGTGTGTTTGTAGTAAGAAAATTTCATAAAAAAAATAAAAAAGAAATACAGTTCTTATATACCCACTCATTATGCACATGCTTTCATAAAGAAAATTCAAGTGCTTCAAACCACTATCTGATGGCAGGATACCCAAGATGTTGAACTGCAGTATAGTTTAGACTTTGAAATAACTCATAACAGGTAATTTTCAGCAGGTGTAACCGTGAGGCGTAGCTAGTATACGCTATAAAATCCATGCAACACCCTCACATTTCCTCTAAACTTACGGCATGCATTGTCTAGACTCTCAAGTATTCTGTGTGTTGTGAGCCTAATTGTGTAAAATAACACGAGAGGTTGCCCGAGGGTGCAGCATGACGGTAACTTAGACCTTGCAAGTTTATTTGATACCTCTGGAATTAGGGATTATGGATGTGACCGGCGTTACTGAAATACTTATGATCTGCGTGTGATTTATCGATATTATTATTAGGTATTGTAACAATGTTATTTTCTCCTTTAAGAAAATAAATGTAACCGGCACCTTGAAGCTTTACACCGCACGTCATGAGTGGCACGTTGCACTCTGCCTCCGTGGGGAATTCCCGGCCCCCAGAGAGGTTCAACGGTGGAAGGAGTTAGTCAACGAGGCTCGAGAGGTGGAGTACGCGTCTGGCCCACCCTCGAGCAGGCAGCTGGTAAGTGGAGGCACTCAATCCACTATTCCAGGAGTAGACGGACAGACAGCACGGGTCGCTTACCTTCCGGCTTGTGCAGGTACTTATGGGGCATGGATGCTTTGGGTAAGTACCTACACACATAGCCGGTAGGAAAACTACCCCTACTTGCCACCACTGTGGTTGCGACGGACAGCATTGGACAGGGCGGAGCACATACTGGAAGAGTGCCTATCATGGGTCAGTGAGCGTCGTTCCCTCGTTGCAGTTATGGAGGCCGAAATCTCGCTAGCAAACATAGTTCGAGCCATAGTTGAGAGCGAGGGATCGCGGAGGACCGCGGTCGAATTCTGCGAGATTATAATCAAAGGAAAACGAGCGGGCGCGTACGGGAGACTACTACTGACCTCCCGATGCGCGTACAGAGGCCAGGGCGTTGGAGGAGAATCTTCTAAGCCCTCCTCCATCCCCCAAAATAATGGGTCTAGGCGGTGAGTGCGGGGGCATTCACCGCATATCATATTTTTTTACTACTATCATCTGGACATAATGTTTCCAATAACATTAGTGTTATTTAGACAAAAATTTGCTATGGACTTATATACATAAACTGCGTTGCCATATCTATATCATTAAATAGCATTGTAGCGATCTCAAACAATAAAGTCTTGGAATTGTTGTTGCAGTTAGTAACTTAATTTGGTGCTTAATATCATAGTTTATCTTAGTCAGGTTATGGGCCCTTTATGGATGGAGATTGATATAACATTATTTTTAATATATTATGTTTATTGATATAAGTGTTGAAAAGTAACAGTGAAATTTTTGTAGTATTTATTATATTATGGTAGTAATAGTGTAGTGCTGCTAAATAAGAACACATGAACAAAGTGCGTCGCCTTAAAAGATGGAGACAGTAACAATTACCTGCTAATGGACACATTCGTACTTTTAAATGTCTAAGTGGCAGTTTCAGTTAGAAAGAAATTACTCATTAGCCTTTAACTAGGCTATATTTTAATTAAATGTTATATCCATAAAGTTAGGACACACCACAAAACAAAATGTTTGTCTTTCGTTACAACGAAGAAATACTTTTTAACCCAATTGGCACATCTACCTTACCTACTTTTGGTGTAAAGAGGTAGCAAATAAAGGTCCCCATAAAATTTAATTTTTTCAACAAAATATATTTTCGCGCAAATAAAGGCCAGATCCAGAGCCAACCATAAAAAATTGAGTGGAAAATTATTCCCTATTTATTCATATCTTTGTATTTTCATTTTGTATGGGTGACGTTTAGCCTTAAGTTCATAAGGTTAGCATTAAAAGAAAAAAAAACACGGCAAGGCTATTTATACCCCGTATCTCTGGGGAGTCGTAGAGCTTGCTACGAACCGTAGCACAGACGTAGACGCCTACGGTAACGAATGTAGACCTACGTATGAAGTAGAATCGGTGAATTAAGTATATAATTTATTTACTACCTACCTATTATAAATGTATTCATATCGTTGACATAAACCTGTAATATAGGTAATTTATTTTTCTGGGTATGTTTTCTTGATTTTGTTTGATGTGAGCCTTTTTGTGCAAGAAAACAGCTTGAAATGAGCAACTGTTAAAAATACTAGTATTTTCTCAGTGTTACAAATACAGGTAGTTGAATTTGAGCTTGCTTTCAAGTTGTTTTTTTTTTCAGTAGTTAATACTTAGAACGAATATGTCGCATCAATTATACTTTTAAGCTTAAATTGACTGTCTTCTCAGGACCAATTTGAATGAAAAATAATAGAAGGCGCAGGCGCAGCTGGTAGGTAACTTTTTAAATTATAACTATTTTATCCAATATTTATAGCGTTTGATTCCAATCTCACCTGATGGGAAGTGAAGATGGCCTTAGATGGAGCATGCTTTCCTATAAGATAATTATTCTCTTCTCTTGAAGACCCCAAGATCGTATTCCGGAGGGAAGATGTACGCCAGTAGAGAATTCCACTCCTTTGCGGTCCATGATGATGATGCCTCCAGCCGATTTCGACCATGGCAACAGCTACAACTCGGTAGTTGTCTGTCGTATGCTCGCATGTGGCTTATGTAGCCAATCTTCTTTGGTAAATGTTATATTACATTTTTTTTATGATAGTGAGTAACAAGACGAGCTAATCAGGTGCCTGATGGTAAGCATCATGATTGCCCATATCAGACACAGTGCCACCCTGTGTTTTAAAATTCAAATTCTGCGCGGCACTGCACTGCGCCCTGTCACCCTGAGATATGAGTTGTTGAATCTCGTCATGCCCAGTAATTTCGCTGGTAACATACCGGATTGCCCTTCATACCGGAACACAGTAATGTTTGCACATTACTGCTTGGCGGATGAATAACTGGCAAAGGTGTGGTACTTCCCCAGGCGGCCTCCTGCAAAAGAGGCCTACCACTACAACGAAAACATTGCGAGTATGTAAGCACACCATTTACACAGTTGTAATTTATCGCCGCAGGTCAGGTTTTAATTCATAGCGTTTGGCATCGACCTCAGAACGCCTCTGGACTTCAAAGTCGATGACTTTACTTTTTATATAAGTCCTCCAATCTTGCTCCTGCCACTTTGTTGTCTCTATGTCGTATTTTTTCTTGTGCCGTTTCCGCTCGTCATTATAACCAAACTTATACTCAAAAAGATATATTCAATATATCTTTTTGAGTATAGAGGTCATAATCGGACACATGTGCACATCAATAAAGATAAACAGTAAAGAGTCTACCGTGCGTTCGGAAAGATACCACTACAAGAAGAACGCAAAAGAAAGTAGGGTTTCTTTTATTAAATAAAAATTTACAATACTTCATTGGTTACATTCATTTGTTTGCAAGATGTCGCGTGCAGAAGTGGCAATGCAGAAATTTCCAGGCATTTTTGTCCTCTATATACTGATTGACTTTAAAATAAGTCTTGTTTAGTAAAGCAGATTTTATAAAGGTTTTGAAGCCCTCTGAGAGCCCAGTTATCACTTTTGGGATTTTAATTTAAAAAAAGTACCTGAGGAGAGTATTCGTACTTCTAAACATATCTTAAGTCAGTGCACAGTGCGCAGAGAAACGTAATCAGTATCGTTCATCGCCCCACGCAACCGGTAGTTGGATTTCTTGAACCGTGAAATTTTATCAAGAGTATTAATCTCATGAAAGTTCCCCTCGAAGGCACTTTTTATTTTATAATTCAAACGAAATTGATTTCAGTTTCAGGGATTAACCGGATTTAAAGGTCAGCTTTGAGTCGAGATCAAAGAATTATCGAAGTTGATTTAACTGTGAATATTAATTTTTTGGACTCAGTCAGCTGATGGTTTCTTTAGTGCAATTATAATTGATTAAAGCTGTAATGAAAATTATTTTTAAAGTAGACATTAAATACAAATTACTATATTATATCAGGACTGCCTCGGCTAGTGGTGCAAACTCAACTGCAGATCATGAGGCCCCGGATTCGATCCCCGGGTCAGGCAGTGTTAATTTTTTTCTTAAAGCAATTATCTCAGTAACTGCCTGGAGTCTGGAACTGGGCCCAGTAGATGGCAATAGGCTCGCCCCCTGTTACATGGTACCAATAACATACTAGGGAAATGAGGGTGTACATACTATTAGGACATGAGAACTCAACGAACAGCTAATATTTTGCTCGTTGGCTCAGATGGTAGTAACTCTGCTTTCTAAGCCGCGGGCCCCGGGTTCAATCCCCGGCCAGGTCAAACATTTGTGTGCATGAACATGTCTGTTTGATCTGTGTCTGGATGTTATAAGCTTATATAAGTATGTATATCAGTCATCTGGTTATCATAGTACAGGCTTCTAGCCTAATTTGGGACCAGATGACCGTGTGTGGAAGTTGTCCCATATTATTATTATTTTATACGCCACAAAGCTGTTAAAGACTATAGTAATATCATAATGTGTCATTACTCTTCCGTGTCTCACCGTCCTAAAATAGGTAGTTTACTAACCCCAACAAAACAGAAACAAAAAATCAATCAAAATATTAACCTGTAAAGGAATCAAGTATGTGCACCATGTATTCGAACCAACGTATCATTAGTGTCGACCCTTCGATACCAGTGACATGCCTTCAATATAATACGTACGATGGGTACTTAATGATAGCTTAGTGCTGTTGTGGCCTGCTGGTTCGTTTTAAAAACTTTTAAAAGTTTTACTTGAAAGGGTTGGAATGAGTTTTGTGATATTTTTCAAAACCATTATAATCATTTCTTTTTTATTTGCTTGAAATATTCAATTCCCATAAAAACATTTCATGTGCATAAGTAATTTTACAGTAAAGTTGCAAATAAGATTCACAGAAGTGATTAAAAAATGTATTCATAAAGGTTATCCTCATTTTTATTAAATACGTAGATGTGCTCTAGTTCTATTATTGTAATAATAAGAATAATTATATTAAATATACACGTAATATATTATCATCATTATCCATCCATACCTGGGTGTTATAAGCTTATTATATAAGTATGTATATCAGTCATCTGGTTCCCATAGTACAGGCTTCTAGCCTAGTCTGGGACCAGATGACCGTGTGTGGAAGTTGTCCCATATTATTAATATACCTAGCCTTATTACTTGTATATCTTTATGATCATTTGCCACTAAAATGATCCTAACTTCTATTACCATTATCCCTTTTCACGCCGGGTTGTACTGAATCGATTGGACCAAAAATAAATTGTTTAGGCATACTTGCGTAAAGTATGGAAATATGCAGTAAAATGGCCATAACTTTTGATTGCGTGAACTTTGAAGTATGATTTTTTACAGCCACAAGGGACCCCAAACTTGAGTAGTTGGATATAAATTTCAACTTGATACTTCCATGCGATCCCGTTAAAAATGTGACTGGATAGATGGACAGACAGACAGACAGACATCAAAGTGACCCTATAAGAGTTTCTTTTTTTACGAAACCCTAAAAACTAGGTAAACTACTAAGGGTAATTAGGGTACTTATTAAGGTACTTATTTTTAGTGAATTAAATATCGTAGTACTTAACACTTGTTGTTACTGATTATCTCTGGTTAGGTTTACTTTATTCTAAAGGCTATTGTTACGAAACACGTCCAAACAACAGATTTGCCGGATCGAAGCCCGGACGTCCTTACCCTATCCGATAATGGCTGAGGATTTATAAAATATTCACTCACTCCGACCTTATTTATGAGAACCTCCATGCTTGGAACAAAAGCTTTGCGTTAGGACTCCCTGATGGTTGCTACGGAAATAAAAACAACTATATATGTATAACTGTATAAAAATTATAACTATATATGTCTAACTATAGGTGTATGCTTCTTAGTACAGTTGTGTTATTAGAGACAAAGATAAAAGGGAGGGGTTCCCCAAAACGGACTTGGATAAACTGCATAAAATAGGAAAAGCATTAACAGGATACAGGACCTTTTAGCAGTTTGACACAATCCTATGGAAAATTTACGAAATCGATGTTTTGTATTCCCGTGTTTCCTCCGAGAATAATTGATTTTATCCATAAATTTATATCTTGAAAATTAGAAGATGAATTAGACTATGTCCCTGTTATTTTACTTTTGTTCCTTAACTCTTCATTTATTTCTAGTGAACGTCTAATTACGCGAGTAAAACTGGGACAGTTTTTCATGTTTTTAAAGGGTCATACTTCATTTAACGATGAGTTTGCAGAAAAATGAAAATGACAGGGACATGCTCACTGAAGACCTAGATTTTATAAATAAAAAACCATTGCTCTGACGCAGTTGTCTAGGGAGGAAACACGGGAATACGGTTGTATGGAAAAATCACCCCTCATGTAACCTCTTAAAAAGAGTAGGAGCTAATGTGACTTATGAAAGTTTAGACTAGAATAGAAGAAGAATAAGACGTTATTGCTGCTCGTTATTGTTTCTAGGGTTGACAACCCTACCTAGTGTGGGATTTGATTAGGAAGATGATTTTATGTAGGTGTCTTGATATCTGCGCATAGACCCTGAGATATAAGTGTTTATGTATCTTACTATACCTACTATATTAATGGAAATATTATATCAAACAGTCTGAATGTGTTTATGAGCATTTAGATTTTGCACAGGGTGGCATGACGGCTATGGGATTGCAAATTACGAGTATTGCTGGACATAGGCCCTGTCTTTATGTAACTAACTTGCCCCTTGGACGACATGCCTTGAAAAACAGAGCGGTACTACGTTTAAAATGAATCCGATCCGAATCCGTTATTTGGAAGACTGACCGAATACCGCACTACCTCCGATCTACCTCCGTGATTACGGACTTAGATCGGACTTGGTCGGGATGCAGTGCGTGAGCGTTCATTTCATACAAATAAAACTATGGCTACTTCGGTCCGTCAATATCGTCTCCGATATGATGATTCACTGATGACGGAGGGAAATATTATGATGACGAAAATTATATCTACTGCGCACAAATAGTTCTACAGCAACTTCTGACCGTATTTCACGGATTCAAATCGGATTAGTTTCGGACGTAGTGCGAAACCGCTCTTATAATCTATTTCCAAACAATATTAATATATCTTTCAAAATACCATTCCATCAGTTGTCAGAATCAGTAACCTCATAAAGGCACAGTAACAAGGAGTGTGTCATACCGTCATACACGGTAGCCGGGTGTGATCGACCGGAGCCGGTCATAAAACATTCATAGGCTTTACTCATTCATGACACCGGCGAGTGTCGCCGATCTCGATCGCAGCTTCACCCGGATAACAGGTCGGTTTAAATTCTGGACATTTTTCGTGTGTTTTTTAAAAGAATTGACTAAATTATGAAGATCTCGATTGCAGCTCACCCGGATAACCGGAGAGTTTAATTTCTTGACTTTCGTACTGAAAATTAGCTTCTAAAAGAAAATTATTGGAGGCTCTATAAAAATTATAGCTCATTCAGAAATTTTTTCATGTTATTATATTGTATACAAGTTGTGCCCTGTGGCTTCATCCGCTAAAATGCCGTATTATTTGTGTTGTTACAGGTTATTTTATAGCATCAGATTATACCATATACAAGAGGAGTATAATATAATATAGGTATTTAAAACTAGATAAAATCGCAAAATCAGTTGAGAATATTTTATAAAAACACTAATGTATACACAGCGGCTTCGCCCGCTATGTGATTCTAGTACCTATATTTTTTTAAATATCCTAAAATGCTCAACATTAGAAATGTTGGTTTCATTTTTAACTTAATGTACCGGTTTGGAGATATTATGGAAGTTTTATACCAAAATCCTCTTCAGATGCCTTAGAATGTGAATTTTCAAAATACTTTCATAGTTCACGTCCAGATAACGAAAAGAACCTACATTCCAAGTTTCAAGAGGAAGGCGTCGCATGTCAGGCAGTGAGTCATTTAAGTATATATATATATGTTGCCTTTTGTATACAATGATTTCAAATTATAGATAATCCACGCAACAACCATCGATTTTCTCGTTTCGTTGTGGTAATAATGAAAATTCGAGATGTCTGTCGGTCTCGACATGGATTTACATTGTTTGCGAAATAACTGAAGGATTTACTTGTCGGTAAGATTTGGATTAAATCTTGCATATTGAAAACGCAATAAGAAAAACAATTATAGCTTGAGACTTTCTTATTTTACTTATTATAATAAATATTTTCTTATAATAATATGGGACATAATAATATAATACGGGATAACTACCACACACGGTCATCTAGTCCCAAACTAGGCTAGAAACCTGTACTATGATAACCAGATAACTGATATACATGCTTATATAAGCTTATAACACCCAGACACAGATCAAACAGACATGTTCATGCACACAAATGTTTGACCTGGTCGGGGTTGGAACCCGGGCCCTGCGGCACAGAAAGTAGAGTTACTACCATCTGAGCCAACGAGGCTGTCAATGATAAGTAAATATATCATTTTCAGCAATTTAGTTCCCTTGGAAATTTCGTCACTTATTTTCTTATAATTTGTGTTAATAAAAGAAACTAAACTATATTCAAAATTTCAGTAAAAACGCTTGTTTGATCGGAAAAAAACACTATAAGTATGAGTATATATATTTTTCTTTTCTTGTATGAGGTATCCAAGTAATTTAATAAATTATATTAGGGACTGCCTCGGTGGCGTAGAGGGCGCATGCTCGACTGCTAATCAAGAGGTCCCGGGTTCGATCCCCAGAATTATCTCAATAACTGCCTGAAGTTTAGAACTGTGTCCGGTAGATGGCAATAGGCTCGCCCCCTATTACATAGGACCAATAACATACTGGCGAAATGTGGGTGTATCTACTATGGGACTCAGTCCTGAGTACATCTCTGCCTACCCCTTCGGGAAAAAGGCGTGAATGTATGTTATGTTATGTTATATTTAGGTACTTTTTTAAGAATTCATAGAATCGTCTTGTCTCATTACAGTAAGTAAATCAATTAAGTTATAAGAAATATTAATTAATTAGCAATTCCACGAGTCGTAGACACAGACTGTTTAGTTTACAATATTTTCAGTATCAAAAGTCATGCATTATTGCTGAGGTGTTTATTTAATATTTGCTTGTATTAAAAACCTAAATTAATGTCTGTGTTAAGGTTAAATTAATTATAATGTATAGCGATTGACTTGACAAGGTTTTTTTTTAATTCTATATACATATAAATTGATTTTTACTTCTAATATTATAAATGCAAAAGTTTGTGAGGTTGAATGGATGGACGTTTGTTACTCTTTCACATCAAAACTGCTTAACCGTTTGGGCTGAAATTCAGTATAATATAGATAGTTTAGACCCTGGAATAACATAAAAAGTACTTTTATGTTATTCCATTCTTTCATGTTATTTATGTTATTAAGATATTCCCACAGGAACGAAAACTAGCGGGTGAAACCGCGGAGCACAATATACCGTATTTCAGTCCAATAGGTTCAGTAGTTATGGCGTAAAAGAGTAATAAACATCCATCCAACCTTATAAACTTTCGCATTTATAATATTAGTAGTAAAAATAAATTTAAATGTATACTGGCGGCCCGCCTGGCATCGCACGGGTAGCAGAATTAGGTATAGTTAACGTTTTAACAGGAGTAAATTCGTAATACTTTGAATTTTTATAGATATAACCCTAATGGTTTACGCAGCACACGCAAATAATTTTTTTTTGAATGACCTATGCTGTTGGCCTCAGATGGCCTCTACAGCTTTACCGGGCAGTTCGAGTAGTTCGAGGCTTGGACTACGAGGGGGTTAAGTAGTTCGAGGCTTGGACTACGAGGGGGTTTGTTTAATATATTAGTAGGATATAAAATTTTTGACCAAAGCAAAGTCTCTGTATCAGAGTTCAGTATCCACCTTAAAAAGGCAACTCCATTAGGAGAATGAGTCTGGAAGCGAATGGCTGAATAGAGGTCATTCAGATGTCGAATGTCGCGTGCCTGCTGAAAGGAACAGTGTCTACCCTCCACGTGAGGGCGCCACTTTATCATATTGGATGCATTAAGATATAAAGGTATTTTATTTACGTTATTTTTGTTTTGGAATGCGAATTAGAAATATATAATTTGTAAAGTTGCGTATATTAGAGGCAACCTCGGGTCGAAACAACTGCTCGACCAGAGGTATCCCCGAGTGGATAAGCTTAGTAGTTTAATAAATGACATTACTAGACTCAAACAGGTAAGGAAAATAATCAATATTTATGTTGAATAATTTAATAATTCTCAGGATTTTTTTTGTGTATATTGCATACCATAAAGTAGTTAAATTGTACCTATAAAGGAAGTGGTGCTCAAACTTTTTTGGAACTTAGGGACCAGAAATAGAAACTAATGTCGATAACACTCTATTGTTATAATTGCCTCGGTAATTATTAAAGAATTCAGTTCCAAAAATAAACACAACAAAAAAATGTTACAAAAATTTTGCACTCATTTTACTAAAACTAGGTGCTACTTATTTAAAAAAAAAAAATGTTTATGTTCTTTATTAAGTAAATACTTATTACATTTTTTGTTGGAGTACTTAAGTAAAAATAACCCATTCAGCCAATAAATAAAAACCATGACTGGACACTGGACTGTACCACCGAAGTGTACCTATAAATCAATTTGTATTGGAAATTTATTTACGTTGCAAGCTACATTTGTAACTCTTCTGTGTCGGATTGTTACTGAGATGGTTATGTTAGTGTGGACATGACTTTATTTTACGCACTATATGTATGTACGTGCCATTAACTACGTCGTCTTATAGTCGTCGATAATTAGGTCATGTCAGAGCTCTTTGGGCGACCCGACAACTCTACCACTACCGTGGACCTCAGACCTATTCACCAAAAAAAAGAAAAATAAGACTTTAAAAAGTTGGAGAATAAGACTTAAAAATTTGAACACAAATTGCACACACTAGCACGACTAAGATGCAAAACCAATACATGTCTCACTCCTTAAGATGACAATAAATTTTATCGATCTCGGTCCATAAATGTAACGTCATTAACCTCGAATCAACCGCGACATAATCACTTTTCATGATGATTATTCCATCTGTGGTGCATTTTGTCTACATACGCTTACATGCACGACACTACCATATTATGTGCTTTTGAGACTTCAAATCGGCTATTTTACTGTAGAAAGATTTGAGGCTGAGTAAAATTGTGACGGTAGGTAATATTTCTAGTTCTGTGGATAATATATCACTAAACTAATTCTCGAAGTGTGTAATGTGTGTAAAATAAAGTGTGTAAATACCTTAATTATGTGCTTTAGGTATAAAAAATATTGCAATAGCTCAAAGATCGGTCCCATAGATCCCCTATAGAAATGAATCCATTTCTTTAAAACTGTCAACTAATCTATAGTTATATATTTTCCAGCCATAATTTATCAAAACCCATGTCATATCCATAATAAACATATCGTTCTTGCATCGAACACGCACCCGGACACGGCTATACGATAACGAATGCAATTTTCCAAGTCTCTGAACAGAGTTTAGGCGGGGCGATAGATACACCTGGATTCAACCTCCCTCTGCTAAATTGCAGATAAGATGGTGCAAAAAGTTTTGCTGATTTTGCGTTGAATCGTTGAGTCTGTATAGTACGTTATAGACTAGAGTACGTAAGTAAATAAATAAAGCAGTATTCAATTGTTTTATACTTAAGCTATGACGTTTTCTGTAAATTTTCAGAGCGTAAGGGTGAGTTAAGACTATAAGTACTCGTAACATGTTGTATAGCTTATGCTATATAAGACAGTCACGACTACGGCACATATCGTTCACACAAATAAAAAAAATGTAACTATGTTTATAACATGTTTTGTTACATAGTCTGGACGCTGCCTAAGACTTCGTTCGTAGAAATTATGACCGATGGGGCTATAAAGAATATAGACCATGAACCGGCAAGCGCAGCGTACGAAGTTCTCCCATAAGGGAAACATACGTTCTATAAAGGTAGCAGGAACACGCTGGCTGCAAGCCGCTTTTAAACATATAACATGGAATTTTATGGGGAAGGTCTATGTCCAGTGGACGTCCAAAGCTGAGATGATAATGATGATGAAGACTTTGAATCGAAGTCCTAGGTAACACTGCATTATCTGCGTGAAATAATAACAGCATATAATACAAACATTCCAACAATTCACTTGACCATTTTTTCAATAACTACCTAGTACCAATCGATATCACCCCAATAACGACTAAACGTGGCCGGTTCGATTTATCATAATGAACTTAATGCCCTCGGGATCACTATTTAGTATGGATAATCCCCTTTTACAGAAAAATGAATGGTTACTATATACTTCTATGTAAATTAAATGAAGGGAGCTTATAAGAATGGTCCGATGGTTGAGGGTGATCGATTTATGGAAAAGTAATCCAATGCCTAATGCTTGCCAACTGTGACTTACGAAATTAAGCTAAAAACGCTTTGAATAGGTACTAGCTGCGCCTCGCGATTTTACCTGCTAATTGACCTGATATGTGACATTGTGCTTGTCATACACTTCATGAGTCCCAGGTTTGATCCCCAGGTTGAGGCAAATAATGATAATGCTTTTTCCATTAGGAGTTTTCTCAATGACTATATGAAGTCTGGAACTGTGCCCGGTAGATGGCAATAGGCTCGCCCTTACTTACTTAGGACTTAAAAAAGATAACTGACTAAGTAATTGTAGGCGTACCTACTATGAGACTGGGGCCTCTTCTACAGAGTACACCTCTACCTACTTCTTCAAGAAAAAGACGGGATACGCGTTGCATTTTTTTTTTGTGTATTAAAAGCAGTACACAGGGAATCCTACCGCGATAACTAGTGACACAACAACGTATCATATTGTTAAGCTAGATTGATACCTATTATTTATATTTGTAATTTTCGAATTATCATTTACAAATTTATTATTTCTGAATTCTTAATTTTCAAATTAATGTTCAAATTATACATAATTACAAACTTATACAGCATTACAAACTATCTTAATGTTATCCTACTTATAAGTATAATTAGTATTTATATGTAATTAGGGCTGCTGTTCAGACCTCCATAAACTAAATTCAAAGAATTTCTTATAATGAATTAACCAGCTTTAGTTATATAAGCAATATTTTCGATAAACCACCCACGCATCACCACCTTTTCTTCCGCGGAATTAGCCACGTCTCTATACTCTATCTGTTAAGGAGTGGTAATCCCGAAAATCGATGGGGCCGTCTGCGTGCGCCACCCACAAACTTACTAACGACATAACCGCTTGCAATTGATATGCCCCAAGAGTAGGCCCATTGTAAAGAAAGGAAAATCCCTATCCGAAAATCTTACGAGAGTTAGGAGTCTTGCATCAGTATTCAGAGCTCGCAGTCGGCCGGTGTCGGTTGCCTCCCTCCTTCGAACCCTCGAATGCGGTAAACTCCTTCAGTAATTTGACTTTGTTGTTCTAACTCAGTTTTAGTTTGTCGCCGTTGTCAGATTTATTGCTTTACTGAAATCTGCTAAACAGGGACAAATGTAATTATGATTTTTAAAATACCATAGGTAGAAAATCTATGAAAAAAGGAAAACAAAAAACATAACATACATTCACGCCTTTTTTCCCGAAGGGGTAGGCAGAGGTGTACCCAGGACTCAGTCCCATAGTAGATACACCCACATTTCGCCTGTTAGATGGGAAGTAAAGGAAAACAAGTAAGATTCTTATACTAGGGTTGACAAAATTCTACTAATATTATTAATACGAAAGTTTGTGAGAATGGATGGATGCATGTTTTTTACTCTTTTACTCAAAAACTACTGAATGGATTGGGTTGAAATTAGGTTTGTAGGTAAGCAAAATAACTTTTAATGTAAATTCAAGGTAGGTAGGTTATACCTTGGAATAATACATAGTAGTAAAAATATTCTGGAGGATGCGCCCGCGGCACCGAAAACTCGCTTGCGGCGACGCTTCCATTAGTTTACCTCGATATGATGACAGTCATGATCCAAGTTGAAAGATCCCAGCGTTCCGTCTTAAAAGCAATGCTCAAAAAGAAGTTCAGATACCCTACAAGTAATCTTTATAAAGAAGTCAAATTACTAAACGTTCGCCAATTGTTTGTGCTTCATATTGCTTTATTTGCTCATAAACAATTTAAGCCACCTGAGGAGGACGACACCAGGCAACGTACTCGTAAAAGGATCTTTCAATACAACATCCCGGTTATACGAACAACATTTGCAAGGAGGTTTAGCCCTTATGTTGAAACGCGTATATATAACAAAATTTTGAAATGTTGCGATGTTAAAAAATGTTCAGTCTTTGAAGCTAAAAACATTATCGTGAAGGTTAGCCAGTCAGGATTATGATGACACAGAAAAATTGTTTCAATATGTTTCCTAATAATTTAGTTACCTACTCAAAATTCCACAAGCTACTCGTGCCAATCCTTTGACCACTTTTATACTCTTATTATTTTACTGGTTTATTTATTTATCTGTTTATATATTTTGTGTATTACATTTTTCCTTATTTATCTAATTTATGACATATGTATTTTAGTAAGTATTAAGTATTTAGGGTTATATATTTTTAAATATATTATGTACTTAATGTTTATTTTATAACATATGATAATAATTTATAAACTGTAGAAATTTAGCGTAAGGGAATTTTACATTTATTATAGTATAGTATAATTATTACTTTTTTAATATGGCGTAAGTTATATTGCGTGTAACATATATTTTCTTTCAGTAAAGTGTATATAGTCAACTAAGCACTAATCAAATGTTATTGTATAACTTCGTCATTTTGGCCCTCGCGACACAGACTCACGTCTAGTGTCATAATATTATGTCTATGCGGTTTTATTCGATGTAAGGAGGTCTTCTACATCTATGTATTTTAAGGATGTAGTGTAAATTTTCCTAAATCATAACATTGGAGTATAACTACATACGAGTATAAAGACATCAGTTCTATCAAATATCCAAAATATTTGACACTGGATTTTATTTTATTAAGATTTTCTCAAACCACTCATCTTATTTAACAACAATGGCCCCGACCTAATTACCCCCATTTTAGTGAATTTCTGCAAATCGATAGTCGAACAATACGAATTGCACGTAACCGGGCGCCCGGTATGGTGTGGCTATGGGTTCTCTATTAAATCAGCGCATTGTCGTGGCCGATCCTATTCAGTTTGAATGGCGTACACCGCGGCTTCATCAAATTGCATTGAATGGACGTTAGAGCACTCATCGAGCGTGGCCGGTGCGGTGTGGGGGTAAAAATTTGAATGGAATATACGGACGGAGGCATGAAAGGGAACTACAGGATTTAGACACGATAAAGCAGTTGTATAGCTTTATTAAAATTGAGAATTTTGTAACGCACACTAACTTATTTTTAACAAAGAGCTAATGAGAAGATAAACCGATAAAAAATCTTTTTTAATATTAAACGACTAATTTTAATAACAAATTTCATAATTTTTGTTGTAAAGTTAATAAGAATGAGTGACAATACTGGTTTATGATTCCTGTATCATTCTGTACTATCTCATATTCTGATACATTCTGACTGCCTTGGTTGCGTAGTGGGCGCAAGCTCGATTGCCGATCGTGAAGTCCCCGGTTTCGAACCCCAGGTCAGGCAAAATGTTAAATATTGGATTTTTGCAAAAAATCTGCCTGGAGTCTGGAACTGTGTCCGGTAGATGGCAATAGGCTCGCCCCCTATTACCAATAATATATTGGCGAAATGTGGGTTTGAAAAATTGAACTGAGTCTTGGTAATTGTATGTATTATGTAATTACATATACCTATATATATATATTTATAATTATTAACATTCTATTATTATCTATAAAGTAAAAAGTAACTAACGTTTCCGAATTTAATAGTATTATACGGTACTTACAAATCAAACGCACACTATATTGGTATGAAGCACAGAACAGATAATAATATTACGTATAGAATGGACACTGTCATCTGCCCACCAATCGGGTCTTCCTCACCCCACTAGCGAGATTGAGCTTTCCACGAGCCCCGCTTCGCTGGGAAATCACCTGACACACACTCTTGCGCGTGTACAAAATAGGATAAGAAAAGTGAATATTCAAATAGAATTAATTGCCGTTTGAAATTAATACTGATATGTTTAGGAAAATATACTGATCAATAGGAAAATTTTTGCTTTCTTGTAAAATACCCCATAACAACTGAAATTAATTAAAAACAAGAATATTATTCCGATGTAACTTACATAAACTCTCACCGTTTTGATTTAACGTTGAGTTGAAAGAACACATTACATTTGTAGACAATAAAATTCTGTCCAACTTTCATTACGAGCATTATGTGCAAATTGTTTTCGTTTTCGCATTATATAAATCTAAAGCTAAACAAATAATTTTACTATTACGAAATAAACACAAGTAAGATAAACCGAAAATCCTTCCACAGAACACAAAGAATCTTACTTTTTTTTTTTTTATTCACGAAGGAGAAAATGGACCATACGTTCGTGTATTTGCCACTGTCAAGTATTTTATGTTAAATCATAATAAAGATTCATTGTTCTTAATTTCATATGTGTATTATGATTTACTTCACTGTACATAATATTTTGTTTGCTAATAATATGAATAAAAAATAATTATGCAAATTAAACAGCAAGTAGACGATCCGACATGGTACGGCTGTACTACGAACTTGGTTCGCTACCTGGTTTGATAGCGAGCCAAGTAATATTCGATCGTGTGGCACACTGTACGGCGAACATTATTATTAGTATTACTCGGTACCGTATGTCGGTACGGTGGTACGGGAGCTAGCATATCAAACTTGGTACGGTACCGGACAGGTTCGGTTGTCTGCACGGCGCACCGTACTGGTTCTGAGTTCAGTCGCTCGCCGTCATTGGTCGTCGCGCAGCACGTTGCGATGTCACACGTAATGGATGAAATAAAAATAAATACTGGTTCCGATATTGATGACATCTTAATTAAAAACAATAAAACCTGTTACCTTTTTATTTGTTTTAGATAATCTAAAGCTAGGTACAGCTATTTTGTCTTTATTCCTAGTATTAAAATTATGAAGGTCACTATTTAATTTTAATTTTAATTTATGTAAATTTTTACGCACATACATGATGTTCTTGCACATAAATGTATAAGGATGGTAGGGTCAGTATGTTTATTTCTTTAAATAATTCCTTCAGGGATTCGCGTGGACGCATCTCATAGATGGCACGAATCGCACGTTTTTGTAGTATAAAGATATTTTTTATATCTGCGGCTGACCCCCACAACAGAATCCCATAAGACATCAAGCTATGGAAATATGAAAAGTACACTAATCTCGCCGTGGCTATATCTGTTAGTTGCCTAATTTCATAAAACGCGTGAGCTGCAGAGCTTAGTTTCCCTGAGAGCTCGGTGATATGAGTGCTCCATTGCAGTTTAGAGTCTATATTTATGCCAAGGAACAAAGTTGCATTGTCAATATTGAGTCTTTCACCGTCAAGAACTATGATTGGTTCTATACTTCTGACGTTAGGCAACGGCAACGAAAATTTCAAACATTTAGTCTTTTTCGCATTCAATAACAGATTGCCAGTATGTTATAGATCCCATGTAATAGGGGGCGAGCCTATTGCCATCTACCGGGCACAGTCATCAGTCATCAGTCGGGCTGGCGAAATGTGGGTGTATCTACTATGGGACTGAGTCCTGGGTACACCTCTGCCTACCTCTTCGGGAAAAAAAGGCGTGAATGCATGTTATGTTGTTTTTAATAACAGATTGTTTGCTGTGAACCATCTGGATATACTTGCTAAAGTATTATTAACATGTACTAGAGAAGTATCCTTCCTATCAACTTTAAAAATCAATGACGTATCATCGGCAAACAGAACTATATCTGCTATACCGTGGACCATGTAAGGCAAATCGTTAATATATGCCAAAAACAGGAAAGGACCCAAAATTGATCCCTGTGGGACTCCCATCTTGACAGGAGAACTAGCAGATGTGATACTATTGACGCTAACCTTCTGCTGCCTACTAGACAAGTATGATTCCACCAGGTTCAGGGCATTCCCATGAATTCCATATACTTCTAACTTGCGCAGTAACGTGCAGTGTTCTGCACAGTCGAATGCTTTGGAAAGATCACAAAATACTCCAATGGCATCCTGTGAACTCTCCCAAGCCTCCAAGACAAGAGTCATGAGATGACAGCCCGCATCGGTTGTTGATCTGCATTTGGTAAAACCATACTGATTTGAATGCAGTATTCTGTTTCTGTTTCTATTGACAGCAGTTGGTTTAGCATCAATTTCTCAAAGATTTTACTTAATACTGGCAAAACAGAGATTGGCCTATAGTTTGAGGGATCTGTCTTACTTCCCGATTTAAAGATAGTGTAATTGGGGAAACCCGATCTGTTAGAGTTTAGAGTATAAATTCAAATTATTTTTTTATTTATTATAATTTATTGTACTTATTTTCATAGTTATTTCTTCTTCTTCTTCTTCCTAGCAATTATCCTGGCTATAGCCAGGGTCTGCTTTCCGGCTATTTCTCCTCCATTTCGCTCGGTCTTGTGCATCCTCTACGGAGAGTTCATTGGCACTCATGTCATCCCTATTTATCCCATTTTCATAGCTACTATTATTGGAGAAATCGTTATGAAATATCTATTGCTTTTTACGATAAGTTAAATACATAGTAGTATTAATATTAATCGTTATAATATAATTATGGAAGTCGTATTTTAGCTATAACCATGTTTCTGAGATTACAATTCAAAAGCGTTGTTTTTTTCAATTTCCGTCGTTTGATCTGTTTTCTTACGTGACATTGACAACATTGAATGTTGATTGAGGTAGAGAAAAGAGTAGAAAATAATGGGGGCGCCACTGTCTTTCACAAGAGTAAAAACAATTTAATCAACACATACACTTTAAATTAGTTCCGTTTCTACTCTTTTCTGTCGAGCTATATTCCTTAGAGTTTTGACAAGCCAAAATAAATAAATTAAATATTTTCTTGTTTTTAATTATTATCAATCGTTATTTATCTCAAATCGTTATTTATCGATATTTATTTCAAACGGTTCAAAATTAATACTGTTTCACCTAGCAAATTCAGGCAATCTGATTAGTCTAAAAACTCCATGTGTGCAGTGTCTATGTAGTAGGTAGTTATATCGAGACTATTGTACGGGAATTGTGTCGAGTGTCCGGGATGTGTCTAAAGTGTCCTAGGTAATGACAAAACATCAATAAATTTTAGCTTTAGCAGCTCACCAGGGTTGACAAAAAGAATAAATGTCATCACACGGCAAATAGAATAAAAATCATCTCAATAATAATTTATTATTTAACTGCCTAACTTTTTACAATTAAATATATGTCTTGACTCCTAGCAAAGCAGGAGCTGTGGATCAGGAGGCAGTTCTTCCCAAGTTAAGAAGAATTTCATCGTAACGGTACACGGTAGAAAAGTGCTAGAGCGAGCTTTGTCTCTGCATTATGCAGTAGGAGAAATCGTTCCCAGGACCCATCGAGCGCACTTCCGACCACTCGGACCTTGATCACAATACATCGGCACGGGCTCTCTGATATTGAAATTGGACATGAACTCTCGATTTTTCCTTTAATCTGAGGTGTAGTACGGACTGCGGAACCCTATACCGATAGTACAAAAACGCTGTGATTTGGTCACGTTCCGTATTTTATTCAAGACATTTTTGCAAAATTATTTTTCCTGTGACTGTATTTGTGGTAATCGAATTTTACCAAATAAATTATAGAAAATTTCGGATTGTTCCACTTTGCCCCACCAAGCCGCCCCACTGGTGGGGCATAGTGGAAGTACAATAAGTAGGTATAATGAATGCGGTCAAGTGCGTGGCTCAAGTGTCAGTACTAATTCAATACGTGTTTGTAATTTTTTTGTCAATTGCTTTGTTTCAACTGCTCCTTGCACCTAAGAAAACAGATAATTAACTTCAAAAGCTCCCTAAATTCAAATTCCGGTCCAATATCAAGGTAAACTTAAACATTCGCCGCAACTTCAAAAGCTTAAAGACTTAGCTCTATTCAAGGAGGATCCAATGCATTCATAGTCACGGAGGGTTTGTCCCCAATAATGGTCCTTGATCATTAACACCGACAATATAACCAAATAGACAAAACAAACTTGACTGAGACTACAGTGTCAAGTACGAAAATATTCACATGAACATAATATGTGATTATTAAATTCACCCACGAGCGGGACTTAAGCCCGCGTCGCTGCCGTTTCGTGGTGGTGCTCTATCCAACTGAGCTATCGTGGTTCTATACTTATACTTCCCATAATCATATTATTTTATGTTCATGTAAAATAAGCGTACATACAAAATATAAAAAAAAGAATATTACGAAAATATCTATGCTAAGAAAAAGAGCCCCAATCATCTCTTTCTATTTGTAAATAAATTGTTAAGGCATACATATTATGAACGCAAAGTGTAGGGTTCCATAACTAAAAACCTGAACAAAACGCTTCCAATCTCAGAAACAATCCGCCTAGAACATATAGCGCTATCTATTAGTTCCTTGCGCAAAGTATGGATATATGCAGTAAATTGCCCGTAACTTTTGACTTAGAAGTATGATTTTTTTACAGTCACAAGGGGCCGCAGATCGGACAGACCGACAGACAGTCGGACACACCTGATAAAAACGCCCAGCGCTAACTCTAGGGCCTAGAGAGCTGAAATATAGAAAATAGCTTTTCATTGTCATGTTGACAACGAATTAAAAAAGGAATTTCTGAATTTACCAAGGGAATTAATTCACGGTATTAGTTTAGACTGTTGTTTATATTAAGACTAGTAAAGTAGTTAAGACTATTAAAATCTAAGTCTTCTCTTAAACTCTCTATCAGCCCAGCCCTAACCAATGGACTTAAATTTTGTACGTAGTTTTTCTTTACTAACACACACACTACAGAGAATACATCCGGGAGCGAAGTCATGGAAATTTCTCGAGTATTTTATAAGACATAAAAATCTGACTAGGAATAGACTATAAGCACTCGTCATGTCATCCCTTTGATCATTAATGATGGCATCCCTCATGCCCTGTATGTAGGTTACTGTGCAAACAAAACTAGGGTGGTTGCCCTTTACCAAGACGCGGTCTGAGTGAACTTTATGTCTGTTTTAATTAAAGGCTTTAGGAGACAATTAAGTGGTAAATTTAGGTCTTTTGAAATGGACTTAGAGGCTAGCAGATATATGTTTCAAATTGACTTTGATCTTATAGGTGTTGCAAGCAATAGATTCTTTAATTGGTGTGGGCAAATAAGTTTCAATGAATTTGAGTATAATAATATAATTCAACTCGACTCTGCCTCGGTCTCTGAGGACTGCCTAGGTGGCGTAGAGGGCGCATGCTCGACTGCCAATCAAGAGGGGTTCCCGGGTTCGATCCCCAGGTCAGGCAAAGTGTTAAATATTGGATTTTTCCATTAGGAATTATCTCAATAACTGCCTGGAGTCTGGAACTGTGCCCGGTAGATGGCAATAGGCTCGCCCACTATATCATGGGACCAATAACAACTGGCGAAATGTGGGTGTATCTACTATGGGACTGAGTCCTGGGTACACCTCTGCCTACCCCTTCGGGAAAAAAGGCGTTAATTTATGTTATGTTATGTTATATAATTCAAGTCGCAGAATACCTGTATAATCTTCTAACAGTCGAAGGACTTTCTACTGTAAAACATCAGTCAGTACCTAAGTTAGATTACTGCTACATATTTATTCACTGTTATGCGCTTTGGTTGGGAAAGAAAAAGCGGTCTAAAAATGACTGGGCTTACGAAATCATAACAACTCACTATGTCCCAGGAGCGTTGTAGAATTTCGTACGACTCCGTATCTTTTTAGGTAAGACTGTAATTATAGTAATGGGTCAACGTATCGTTTGCCATCGAACGATACGCTCATTTTGTATACTTTTATTTATTTATCTATTCAGACTGTATCCACCCACAAGCCTCCTTTTAGTAACTCCACTCGTTCGGCCATGTCTTTTCCTGCGATTTTTGACATATTTGATGACCATCTGACCATCATCGGGCTGATGGTATGATAATATTGCTTTATCGAAAATATTTAAAATATTTTATTTTGTAGTGGGATCCGCCTGGGGAAGTACCATACCTTTGCCAGTTATTCATCCGCCAAGCAGTCAATGTGCAAAAATTACTGTGTTCCGGTTTGAAGGGCAATGTTACCAGCGAAATTACTGGGCTTGACGAGTTTCAACAACTAATATCTCAGGGTGACAGGCGCAGTGCAGTGCCGCGCAGAATTTTGAATTTTAAGCAACTGGGTGGCACTGTGTCTGATATGGGCAATCATGATGCTTACCATCAGGCACCTGATTTGCTCGTCTTGTCACTCACTGTTATAAAAAAAACAAAAGCTGCATTTGAATTTATTTTCATATTCACAATTTAATAACACTATAAACTGCTTGCAGACACAAACAAAATAAATTAAAAGAGATTGCACGCGATCTCATACATTACAACAACAAAGAGCCACCGGGTTTAGTTTACATGTCCGATCCCTAACACGATATCTTGGCCAAAATTTATGGCACGCAAAAATAAAATAATTGACCGTAAAATATTAAAGATTTTGTTGACAATGGATTATCTGTAGCACCCTTTCTTAACAATAAATTACGTCCAACAGTGTACTTACTAGGCGCATGTTGAGACCATTAGAAGCAAATGCAATAGATGCAAGGGCAAATCCACGATGCGTTTTTTGAATGCAGTTTCAGTGACATATCAAATTTAACTTTAACGTGACTGCGTAAGGTTTGTTGTTGCTTGTTGTGAATTGTTTTATAATTGATAGAAAAATAGATCTTGCTTCAAAGGGAATAGATATAAAATTCGATTTTATGTTTCGCAAACATAGTGACCTATATCTCAGGAGGGACTTGGGTACGTTAGAAGTGTCTATAGGGAATAATATTTATAGGGTGCATTATGCACATGACACTTTTATGTTTTCGGCGTTGCGTTGATAGAGAAGAATTGTTCTTTTGGGTTTGGGTATTTTTTTTGTTAAAATATACTTGCCGTTAGTAAAATAATGATGTTTTTACAGTTTACCGTGATAACGAATTTATTATCATCTTAATTTTCACTAAACATACTCGTAAATACATAATATCTTATTACATACTATTCTATTCTATTGGCTTCCGTCTTTTATATTTCATATTTAATAATCTTTTGATGATATCACTCACCACATAATTTTAGGTGCTCTCCATATACATACAGCATTATCAGGTTAATTAATTTGAATGTTGGCGGGGCGTCAAAATTTAGTAGGACTAACCAATAAAAGTGAGTCACACGTCTTTTATTTTAAGTCGATGGTTTGCAAAAACTACTAAACTTTGGCTGAATCATTGGGATGACTCAATTAAATAGGGAGTATTGAAATATAAATAAAGATAGTAACTGACAGCCTATAGTTGTCTCAGATGGTTGATGGTAGTAACTCTGCTTTCTGCTCTGCTTATGCCGCAGGCCCCGGGTTCGATCTCCGGCCAGGTCAAACATTTGTGTGCATGAACATGCCTGTTTGATCTGTGTCTGGGTGTTATAAGCTTATATAAATATGTATATCAGTCATCTGGTCGCCATAGTACAGGCTCTGCCTAGTTTGGGACCAGATGTCCGTGTGTGGAAGTTGTCCCGTATTATATTATTATTATAGTTATAGTAGACGTAGTAATAAATGTAAATCCGCGGGACATTTTCATCACAATTCGTCATCACTTTCAATAGTAATAATAATATTAAAACCCCATTCATTATTTCATGTTCAGGACAAGTCCCAAAGACATTAATGGCAAAACTTTAGCGAGCCGTCTTCGACCGACAAGAAAATATTGTTTAATTATTGTCTCTAACGCAGCTGGATCCCATTGTCTCTTAAATTGCTGTTTGGATTTCACTACACTGTTATTTGCACATGCAAATCAACATTTTGTTTTCATTTCACTGCGAAATGACGAGTAGGGTTGTCTCTGTGTTACTTTCTGAACAAATACGTAAGTTCTGTTTTGAACTTCGTTTTCAAACTTCGTAATGGATCTGGTTTCCATACGAAGAGTAGAAAATATTTATTCTCTATTTTTTTTATTTTATATGTACACTAGTGCATGAACAGCGGCTTTGCTTGCTCGCAATTATGTTATTATGTTTTAAACCAAAACTTTGACACCCTTTTTAGACCCATTTTCAAAAATCCTTTCAGACAACGAAAACAATCTACATGTAGGATCAGTGGTTTGGGCTCTGCGTTGCATGTCAGTCAGAGAGTCATTTAGGCTTTTAAAATATACAAGTGATGATATTTTCATATCAACATCAAAACAGGGTTATTGGTTCCAACTTCTGCGATCACCAAGCCGCCTGCCAAGAGTGGTGTTTACGGCAAAATCCCTCGTTAATGAATAGTTTATGGCGTTCTATGGGGGAAGTCTATGTGGATGTCTTCCGGCTCATGATGATGATAATGAGGAAATAATTATAAAAATACCTATCATAATAAATTGTCACATTTTTACCGTATTGTAATATCGGCAACAATGCAGAAAATCATTTTAAGTCGTTAAATAAAATCAGATGATAAAAAAATTTGATGTAAATATTTTACAAAATTTTGGTAATTTAATTAATCAAAGTATGCTATCTATATGAGTATGACATTTACAAAACTTATTATTTTACAAAATAACTATTTTACAAAATAAGCCGTATGGATTATACTACTGCCACTTTGGACAACCCTATTCAAAGTGAGAAGGAACTATTGGTCTTATTCTGGGACCCGTTTGACATAGATTTGCATAAACTATTAAGAATTAGCAGCTGGGCTTAATATATTCTCGCGTTAGGTAGCTAATAACTTTTAGAGTGAAGGTGACATGTGCGGCAACCCTATTTATAAATGAATCATTTTAATCAAAACAAGACTAATTATATTAAATTTAAGACATGAACTGTTCAGAAGAAAATATCAATAAGATAAAGAAAACAGTTATCCTTTACAAATAGTTTTTATTTAAATTTTTTTATTAGAAAACTTAGTATCAGACAGTTTATGTCTTAAAAATTTCATAGCTAACAAACTGTTATGTAGGAGTTTGTTATACCTAGTTATCAGTTATTTAGTGAAGTCTAAGTACCCTTTTGGAGAAAAAGGCGTGAGTGTTATGATTTTTATTTCAAAACGTTGTGTTCTAATTCTCAATGTTTTTTAACCTCGATATGTTATTGAAATAATTCGTTATACTCGTAACTCATTTAATAATCATTTAAATTAATAATTAAAATGACAGAGACGGGTGCGGACACATTTATTATAATGATATAGTTAATATGATGACAATTTATCCAACTGATTGTATATTTCCGGGATTTGTAGGGCTAATTATGTTTGTTGATGTTGATCTTTCGAAGATCTGATCTAGAGTTGCATAATATGACTTGTTTCTGTCAATTTAAAAGGGGATAAATTATGTACCTAATCGTTATAATATTCAACTTACCTCTTTTTTTTAAACTTAATTTAATAGGACTGTTATCGATACATACATTTGATACTTTTGATGTTGTATCATGGTTTCGAGATTAAGTTTGATATGTCTTAACTATCAACTGTAATTTAAAGACGTGAGACTCGCTTAGATTAGTCTGTCCTATTAATGTTGTCGCTCTGGCAATATTAGTGCCTGAAAATATTATTTTTAAAAGTTTTATACATATCCTAATCCTAACTCTTTCACGCCAAAACTACTGAACCGATTGGGCTGAAATTTGGTACGTAAGTAGCTTAGACCCTGGAATAACACATAGGGTACTTTTTATCCCGATATTCCCACGGGAACGAAGACTACGCGGGTGAAACCGCGGGTCACAGCTAGTATACCTATACAGTAAAGCCTTGTTCCCGGTGGGGTAGGCAAAGGCTATTTCCCTCCACTTGCTACGATCCTGACATACAGCTTTCCCTTCGTTCACTTTCATTACATTCTTCATACATGCTCGTCGGTTGTTTTGACTTGGCCTTTCCAACGTCAATTTGTTCGTGGAAAGCACGCCTAGACCCCTACCGATATGACCATTCACACTTGCCTTATAAATCTCATTTGTTAATCTCCTTTTATCCTTAACATGAACTCATGTTCATGTTAAGGAGCTACGATGCTGCAGATATACAAACACAAAGCATATAACTAGATACACAGACACGTGTATCTAGTTATCTTACTTACAACACCCCTTCCTTTTTCAGTCGAGGATTAAAAAAGGTCATATATATCCGCTGACTGAGGGGATATTGTAAGAAAAAAACGAATAGGTTTATGTTTGTAACAAAAACTACCACATCGACCAATTTTTAAGATGTGATGAACTAAATCAGATCAATGAAAAGTTACAAAGATTACTAAAACACGCCCCAACAAAATGTCGCACTTAACTTTGATAGCTGGTCGCTGTCAAACTTGTTTATTATTTTTCAAGAACAAAGTGGGAAGTGGCGTCGCGCGGACACCGTCGAGCCAAAAACTGGTAAAATCAATAAAAACACCCCTCTAATGCAATGACGGATCGGCCACACTTATCTGTCGGCGACATCGTTGACCATGGTGTGTAATGGTAAACAGTTTCCACTCTTTTGTTACTAACGTTTGATGAATGGTTAGGGCTGTAAATAATAATAATTATTATTATTTTATTTTATTATTTATTTTTTTACCTATAGTATTATCAATATTAAGTATTTTATTACTGTAAGTACATAAAATATATACTTTATTTATATATTTACAAGATATTTGTGTATATTATGTATATATGTTTGAATGATTATGTATGTAGTAGTTTATTTATTACATTAAAGTGTTGTGTATATGTATAGTAAAATGTATTTTATGTATGTATGTTTGTATGAATGTAATTATTTCGACATTATATCAGTCAAACCACCGACCAAATGTGAACTGCTTTACTCTCCTTTCCTTGCTCGGTTGTCTGGAAGAAATCGCTTTAAGCGATAAGACCGCCAATTGTTACACTAGACATATTCCTATTGTTCCATTTTAGTTTTAAGTTTTTAAGATGTGGTGTAATAATAAAGAATTTATCTATCTATCTAATTCTTCAATGATTCATTATGGAAAAGCAAGCTGACATGTTAGCCTATACGAAATCCAATAGATAGTACTTAAGTACATACGCTGTTGTACTCAAAAACTTTTGAATAAACAATCAATTAATTAGGTAGGTAATAGAGTTAGTTGTTACCACAGATAATAAAAATCCTCTGTAGTAGTTACTTTACTTGAACTTATTATGTTAATAAGCGTTAAGTTCATGTCAAGATGCCATATTGGTAGCACCCGTGACAACTTGTCTGTAAGCTGCATATAAAAACTATTTGACTGTATTTATCGGCAGAATACACGCAGACTTAACTTATGATACGAGGAATGAGGAAACTTAAAAGGGAATATTTAGGGGAAGCATCATAAATGTTCCGGGCAGTTAAGTAAGCGCTGTTAACATAAAGCTGGGCGCTTGTTTCGAAATATAAGGGAATAAAATTTAAATACCTCAATGCCTCAAGTAGAAGTTCTTCGACCAGTGCGTGTTACCAGTGATGACTTACGGATCTGAAACGTAGTCTCTGACTGTGGGCCTTATCAGGAAGCTCAAAATAGCGCAACGAGCTATGGAGAGGGCTATGCTCGGGATTTCTCTGCGAGATCGAGTAAGAAATGAGGAGATCCGTAGATGAACAAAAGTTACCGACATAGCCTAGCGGCTTAGCAAGTTGAAGTGGTGGCAATGGGCAGGGCACATATCACGTAGAACTGATGGCCGATGGGGCCGTAAAGTTCTCGAATGGAGACCACAGACTGGTAAGCGCAGCGTAGTATGTCCTCCCACAAGGTGGACAGACGATATGATAAGTACGGCAGGAGCACGCTGGGTGCAGGCCGCTTACAACCGGCCTGGATGGAAATCTACGGGGGAGGCCTATGTTCAGCAGTGGACGTCCTATGGCTGAGATGATAATGATGAAAATTTAATAAAAAGTACAACGATAATGTCTAATTACTCAAATGCCGTGGTCAAAAAAGTTCTTTTAACACCACCATGGCAAATCAGAAAGTGTTGTTTTATTGTTTTATAAAATCATTAAATAAATAACATAATATGTACATAATATGAAATTTCATCTTAATTTTTTAAAGTGATTACAAATATATTCCTCCTCGTTGGCTCAGATCTCTGCTCTCTGTGCCGCAGACCCAGAGATCGATCCCCGACCAGGTCAAACCTTTGTGTGCATGAACATGTCTGTTTGATCTGTGTCTGGGTGTTATAAGCTTATATAAGTATGTATATCAGTCATCTGGTTACCATAGTACAAGCTTCTAGCCTAGTTTGGGACCAGATGACCGTGTGTGGAAGTTGTCCCATATTATTTTTATTATTATATTGGTTAACTTAAAATATTTATTGAGACAATTTCTAATGGAAAATCCATAAACACTTTGCCTAACCTGAGAATCGAACATTCCCTGCGGACTTCATGTTCAGCTGTAGAGCTAACGTCACCGAGGTGTACATTAAAACAAGTCGGTATAATTTACAAAATTAATCGAGTAACTTCCCATTCGAGATTGTTTAATTGTGCTAATTAACTACAATAAACGTCCCGCTCTACACGATGGTATTCATGTTTTGTGTTACTTCGGCGCTCAAATCTAATTCAACAGCAAGTTTAATTTGGAAACCGTCTCATATTTCAGGTGTTTGAGGACGCCACCGCCGTTGGCTGTTTGAAACTTTAACGTGGAAATTGAGTACATTAAGTAGTAAAGAGGATATTGTTTTAGTTGGACATTGGTTTATTATGTGACTAAGAACTAACAACTAAACCTGTCAAAATATCTCTTTTAACATAATATTATCTCTGATAAGACCAATATTACGCACTGTCTTTTAAATGTATACCAATAAATTTGTCCCCACAATAAAAAAAATTTCATACTTTTACTTTTTTATTTTATGTTATTTATTTATTTATTTTTGTACTTCCTCGGTCGCGTAGTTCGACTGTTGATCATGAGGTCCTGGGTTCAATCCCCAGGTCAGGCAATGTGTTGTAAGTTATCGACATAGCCCAACGGATCAGCAAGTTGAAGTGGCAATGGGCAGGGCACATAGCACTTAAAACTGATGGCCGATGGGGTTGTAAACTTCTCGAATAGAGACCATGGATCGGCAAGCGCGGATAGCGCCCCACAAAGTGGATAGACGATCTGATAAAGACAGCAGGAACACGCTGTATGCAGTTCGCATATAATCGGACTGGATGGAAATCTATGGGGGAAGCCTCAGCAGTGGACGTGTATATAATATTACTATATAATAATAATATATATATATATATATATATAATATATATATATATATATAAGATAATATAGCTGAGATTATAATGATGATTTTTTTATTCAATAAAGGTACTTGCCCTATAACATACTTTACACATATTATTTCCGCCTATGTATAACGTCTATAGAATAAAATTTCAACCCTTAAGTAGGTACAAGTCTCGTAAGACTATCATAATATTAACATCACAAAAGAAAATGAAAATGGTAGTAATCATATTTGTCTATAATCTTTGTAGTGTATCTCAAATGGTGTATGTATAAAAATATTATCGTAAATGAGCCTCATTCATCTTGCCAGATGGGTCAACGACAAGTCATAATGAGCTGACCCAGCTTTTTTGGCACAAACTGGGGATCAATATAAAACCTTCCTTGAAAATCATTGCTGGATGAATATTATATGTCGTTGCTTTTTCCTAGATTTGATATAACGAAGTAATATTTTCTTTTGTAATTCATTTTGTATTTTTATATTTTTTTTTAATCTTGGAACATACTAATAGAAGTGGGCATATTATTATTTTAAAGTGTAAAAAGCATTAACTTAGCATAATACCCAACTTTATCATACTTAAATAATATCCACTTACGTTAGTGGACAATGATATTATCATCACAAAAAAACAAAGATTCTCTCTTTATAATATTAGTATGGATGAGACCAAAAACATAAGAAGTGTGGATGTTGCTACTATGAGATTGAGTCCAGAGTCAGTATCATCGGATCAGCTGAAGAAACAGATCGCTTCTATCAATCATACTTAGCCTCCTTGATTTTACAGATTTTCGCAAGCAATCCAACCATCACTTTAACGATAGCCATAGATTTCGTAAATGACGGCCATCCCCTCGATATTAACCCGTTGGAGTAACGAGTTCACTATCGCTCACGGGCACACACATGCGTCTGACAGAGCCGTTATTACATCATTAATAAAATTACAAAACTCTGCCCCATGTGCCATTCAAACTTTAGAGGCAGTTCTGTCCCTTTGCATCCAATAGTTTGTGGAAAACAGTAACCGATATACGAACAAAACTAATTTAAAAAATTAATTCCTATCATTTACCTTTCCGTCCAGACTGGTTGTCTGGAAGAGATCGCTTTAATCGATAAGGCTGCCCATTGTCGACCAATCACTTTTTAGTTATAGCTTAAATTTTAAGTTATTATGTTGTACTGTGTAATATTATGTAAGGCCGAAATAAAAAGTATTCTAATCTAATCTAAGAGTATGTTTACAATAAATCGTTGGTAGATTTGGCGGATTTATACGATTTCACTGTTTCATAATTTATAAAATAATAAGGAAGGTTATCTGAATTATTCATATTTCCACTTAAAAATCATACATACAATCACAAGTTTTGTAAAAACCATCTAAGTATTATTTATGTATAAAATACGTAACGACACTGAAAAGACAGCTTTTTTATTCACGTTACCTGATATTTCAATCAATCGCTAACTTTGCAAATTGCTTACTGTAGAATATTTAATAGAGCATGAGACGTGCAGTTTTACTAACCTATAAAATGTTATCAATGTGTGTCTATGTGTCTATACCTATCTGTTGCAAAAGGCCTATTAACTGTTCCAGGGTTAACTACCCGAAGGGTTGGAATGTGGTGACATAATTAAATTTGGGCAATAGTCGTTGTCGTATAACTTGCTGACAATGACCCGAAGTAAGAATTGAATTAATTAAATTGAATCACGTATTTGAGTTATCGTGTGATGCAGGCATGAGTTGCACTTATTATGTCCCTTCGGCCACTTTGGAAACCAATGATTCGAAACTAGTTTCCAAAGCGGATGGATTCTTCTTAAAACTATAAAAAAGCTTAACAACATGTGTGCTTAAATAATTAATAATAATAATAATAAATAATCGTTTATTTTCTCTCACAAAAGGTAATGGTACAGTATGTATATGGTAGGTACATCGATAAGGTTTATTATACCTGCCTTGTGAGAGACTGGTGACTGTTGTAGGTTTTGGTAAAAACCTGTGTTACAGCCACCAGTGCCCCCACTCGACAGCGTGTACATATATAATGTAGCTAGTAAATGCTTAGCAGAGAACACAGTAAACACTAAACCATATAGTTATAGGTACATTGGTATAAATCAATAGTTGTGAATGAATATAATTCTCGTAATATTGTGATACTATCACAAATGATCATGATTTTATACTCAGTAATCAGTAATAATTTTATATCTCAGTAAGTAATAGAAATTGTTATTACATTATCGATTGGTTCAAATGAATACTCGGCTCCTCGATTATATTCCGATTGCCTCGGTGGTGAAATGGTTTGCAAGCCTGTACTTATGGTAACCAGATAACTGATATACATACTTATATAAGTTTATAACACCCATATACAGATCAACTAGACATGTTCATACACACAAATGTTCGACCTGGCCGGGGATCCAATCCGGGGCCTGCGGCACAGAAAGCAGATTTACTACCATCTGTGCCAACCAGGCTGTCAAATGTTCAGCAGTGAAACCAACGGCAGGATGATAATGATGATAATGAGCTGGCATACTAATGTGCTTAACTTTATGTTTTACAAGACAGGGTCCGCCTTTTTTTTGAGTTCATGGATGTACGTACAAATTTCGACGTAGATAACATTGCCCAATAACACAAAGCTTGCCGTTTTGTCAACTCAACTTGCAGTGAACATGTCACGTGATATATTACAAGCAATTTTTTACTGCAAACGCGTTTAAAACGCAACATTATATACGCGAGATGGCGATAAGAGCGCCGTGCAGAGGGTGCGATATTAAAAGGCTTAGAAGTGTTGGGTCTGAAAAGCCCCTGAACATTTCTGAACCTCGCCCACTTAAACACAGTATTAAGGGCACTTTGGGTTTAAGGACGACCGTATATTATCGCTGCCTTTTACTATGCGGAAAACGGACTTTTTACATGGGTTTCTTTACATGGAGAATTAATTTATGCGATGGTTGAATCCCTTGAAAATTAAATTCTACTATTGATAGTTTTTTAGGGTTTCTTTACCAAAATTAAACGATATCAAATGTTGTATCATGTTGAATAACATGGGGCTCTAGAATAGAGCCCCTAGCCCCTAGTGTTGCAGATGCCTATATGGATACCAATAGGCGGCGGTAACAGCGCACCATCAGGCGGCTCGTCTGCATACGACTAGTCCAAATTAAACTAGTCTATCATTTGCCATCATGGAGTTCCAATCGCTACATCATAGCTTCATCATCAGATCAGCATAGTAGTACCATAATACTGCATAGTCACCGGACTGTATAAGTATGCAAAATTACAGCTAAGTCGGTTGAGGCTAGCTGCTTCAAAATTCAGTTGCAAGATTTGTACTGAACATATAGGTACAGATAAATACATACATTGCCAGTTAATTATAATTTGCTTGTTATAAAAATTAAATTATATTAAATAATATTTTGGCAATAATAATATAATAATAATGATATGGGACAACTTCCACACACGGTCATCTGGTCCTAAACTAGGCTAGAAGCCTGTACTATGGTAACCAGATGACTGAAATACATACTTATATAAGCTTATAACACCCAGACACAGATCAAACAGATATTCATGCACACAAATGTTTAACCTGGCCGGGGATCGAACCCGGGACCTGCGGCACAGAAAGCAGAGTTACTACCATCTGAGTCAACGAGGCTGTCAATAACAATATAACAGCAGCCAGCTCCTCGAATACCTAATTGTATTGCTAGAAAAGCACTTATTCACTACGAGTTTACTACGAGAGCAAAAACCTTATTAAATCGCAGGTATTATCAATCAGTTTAATAGCCGTCTGATCTCATCACCCCAAACAACCGCCACTCGAACCCGACGCATCAAATTGGCTTAGCACAAATGTTTTCCATTACCTTAATTGGCGCTAAAACACACCTTCAAAATCATATTTCCAGTTGTGACGGACTCCCTACTGGACGCAACTTAATTTATCAATTAGCCGGTTAATTGAATTACATCCGTCATTGGCTTTGAGTGGACGAGCTCGGAAACGATTTGGGTACATACAGCATGTGGCATTTCGTTTATTTCCGTTGTCATTGATAATTTTATAATAACTACTTATATGTAATATGTGTGTAATAATAATATATTTTATACAATTATAAACAAATGTACAATCACGTAATCATACGTAACCTTTTTAATGTCCAGCATCTAATCATAATAGGTTTTATTATAATTGATTTACTACTGTTGCATTTGGCAATGCTTGTAGTAAATTAGAAATTGCCAAATTGTGATCGTTACTGACTTACTGATTTTCGAGAAAGAAATTTTAATCAACCATATCTCTTCCTGGGACCTACACTGCTTACCACTGAGAGACCTGCCTATTATTTTGTACTGTTTAACTTATAATTTAAAATTTAAATCTTCTAGGATAACACATGTGTGTGTAATGCCTAAACATTGAGTACATATATTATTATCTACGCTGAAAGTCGTATTAAGACATAAAGTAAGTAGAGCACCGCTTCCATTCCCCACCTGTACATATTTGACGAGCCACATTCCACCGAGGCTGTGATCAGTTAACTTTTAAAGCTCATTAAAATAGATGGTTCATTCCGTATTTTCCACGCTGGCGGAAAATTAAAACGATACCCGCGGCGAGCCTCACACGTAGGACGTCTATTGTAAAAATGCAAAAGTAGAATGAAAGAGAAAAACTTCGCGTTTTCATACCGTTACAGTTACTTCCCGCTATAAAAAACTTCAGCAGAATCGCGTGGGCTTAACAGATTGAACTCGTTTTTCAGTATTTTTGTGCAGTAAATAACGCGCGAGTTCCGAATTGAAATACATTTTTCACGTGGTGATATCGATGGTATATGGGCAGGCTTCCCGAATATTTCTGTGTATCGAAGACAAAGCGGTATGATAGAAAGCTCGTATACCTTAATGTGGGTAGGATGTTTGGTTATCAGGCAATAGCAGACGGGCGGAGGCCAACCGCAAGCTGCGCTAAATACCGACCAATAATACACTTATGGCGAGTGTGGAGTAGAGATTTGGTTCATGAATTGCAACCTCATAAATTGAATGTTCACAATAGTAACGTGTACTTTTGTCTGGTCTGGTTTAAATTTTCATTGAATACGAGCGATCATTGCGGCTTTGTTAGCCCAACCTATTCACAACAAATTTTAATTACGAGTTCGTACGTAACCTTTATTTTGTCCAGCATCTATCCATAATAGCTCTTATTATAATTGATTCCTTATAGTGTTGCATTTGGCAATGTATATGATATTATTTCAAATTAGCCATTTTGCTATGTTTTAACAGGAAAAGGGGACCTCTTAGCAGTTTGACACAATCCAATGGAAAATTTATAGAAAATAATATAATATATAATAATATTAAACTCTGTATTGGTATCACAATATACAAAATACAGAAAACGTGTAACAATTTGTGGCCTTATTGCTCAGAGCGATCTCTTCCAGACAACCATACAGTGACTGGAATTATACTTAGATACTGGAAGGACGGTGGTTTCACACTTCGAACAAATTTACCAATTGTTTTTGTATTCTGCAGTTTCCTCCGAATATATAATAAATATATATGATACATAAAATTTATATCCTGATTTTTTGATAATTCTATATCATTATCATATCTATATCATTTAATTTTTGTTTATAATATCGTAATTTTTTTTAGTGAACGTCACGCAAATAACACTAATAACTAGGAGTTTTATAAGTTCACTATGAAAAAAACCGAGAGTTTTTAAGAGAAACAGGGACATAGTTCATTCAGTTCAATATAAAAATATCAGGATATTTTTTTATAATGGGTATATTATATTCTGAGGAAAGAACAAAACATCGATTTGGTAAAATTTTCATGGGATTGTGCCTTTCTCGTAGCTAGGATACGCTCTAAATATTTTAAAGGAACAGACGGTTTTTGTAAAATCAAACAAATCATAAGTAGTTTAAGTTATTATATTAAAAAATAGGTATTCAAGACTAATACAAAAATTAAAATTCGTCTCAAGATTTATTGTTTTAAAAGATGACCATATTTTTAAGCCATATTCAACACACATAAATATATTCCTTTACACTCAGATTTTTAATAATTCCAGACACCTTGCTATAAAATGATAATTATTTCAATGTCATCTTAGAAAATGTATAAGAAATCATACCTAATATAACATTGTTTAGTTAGGATACAATCAACATCAATTTTTACTACTTGTCAATAGAAGAAAAGTATAAACTGCTTTGAACTTTATCCGGAGAATATAAGGTTATAAATAGATTTCTTGCAAGCAAATATCAAAAGGGATAACAACTAAGGTTCCTGATAAGTAGTAGAACGATAACATTATGTAAACAGCCTATTGCATATGTATTATCATAACGAAGTGCGAAAATAGGAACTACTTACTGTTTTATTGATAGCAATACTATTACTTGTATAATCTACATATGGCTTTAGAGAAGCAAGGTATCTATGATGTAATATTGGGTTGTGTTTACAAAAAAAATTACAATTTAAGGGTTATTTCCTATGCTGCAAATTCTCATTGTATGCTTTTATACTACGTAAGAACGGTTTCTTTTACGGTTATAGATTTTATTTTATCCTTTTATTCCATACATTATAATAATAATATTTATTATTGTTACGAGTACAGTTCATATTTCCATATCCACAACGTTGTTGATTTCTAACTAAAATTTTTACAACTCTAAAATAGATAGGAAGGAACTCGTGCTAAATTATAGTTTTGAAATTAGATAACAAAAATTGTTGGCGTATAGGAAATATACCAAAATTATAATATTTTATTGTTTTAGTAAAAGTTTCAATTCAGCAACAAGCATACCCATCGTCCGCAAGGCTTTCATGGTGTCTCTACACCATGAAATCGGAAAAAATCGGTGACTTCGCACCAACTAAATTAATTTATGGACACAACTCTGCCAGTCATGACTTGCAGTTGTTACAGTCAGCCACTGAATGGCACAAATAGTAAAATTGTTTTAAGAACACAATTTAGAAGTTAAGAAATATAAAAGGCTTTACATAATATTTACAACAGAAAGAAAGATTAATAATACCAGTCAGATTTGGAAGCTTCCTAATCAATAACAGTTTAAACTACGCTAAACAGATGATATGCAGTACAAGTTGTGCTATATAATTATTATAACAAGTGGCTATTTATAACTCATATCACATTATTTACGTAGATTATAATAACTTTGTCAAAGCCTCAATTTGAATTTTATTTCACAACTCCAACGTTACTCTCATTTGTATACTATCTTCTGTAAAGTATCCTACTTATGGCACATTAAATAATACCTAATCATTATCTAACTATAGTTACTAATTGAATAGAATTACGTGTAATAATAATAATAATAATAATAATAATATGGGACAACTTCCACTCACGGTCACCTGGTCCCAAACTAGGCTAGAAGCCTGTACTATGGTAACCAAATGACTGATATACATACTTATATACGCTTATAAACACCCAGACACAGATCAAACAGTCATGTTCATGCACACAAATGTTTGACCTGGCCGGGGATCGAACCCGGGGCCTGCGGCACAGAAAGCAGAGTTACTACTGTCTGCGCCAACGAGGCTGTCAATAAAATAATTAATAAAAATAATTAATTGTTAAATAATTAATTGTAAATAATTAATTGTTATAGTGCCATTCGGTGAACGAGTGCATAAGATTGCAAGTCATGACTGGGTTTTATGTAGTCGACAAAAATAAACAAAAATCAATAGGTAGTGCTGTCAGCTGTGACTTGCATAATATAAAAAACATAAAAATCAGTTGCGACTTTCAGTCGTGACCTGCAATCGCATGCATGCAGTTGGTTACCGTATGGCACGTTAAACTGTTATGAAATAAAAATGTTCTGATTATTAGTTTACAATGTTTATGTATACACTAAATTGAATTCCGTTATATTCCAAATTATTGCCAAGCATTAGTTTTTTTTTTTCTATTATAACTTAATCTAATGATATAGGGATTACAAATTCGATTATTGATATACAGACGGACATATCAATCTGAATTTTATCAATTCCAACAATAACATCATACATTTTCAGAATTGATGTTTTAAATTTGATTAATCAGATCGTTTATTTACTCATTAATTTAACCATTATTTACAAATTTACACTTAGATACCTACTGTACAGGACTAGGAATACTTTCGTTTAAAAATAATATATTAATATTAAAGTTATTTATAATAGAAAATAAATTGTGCACGTCACAGGCCAACAGTCTCTCTCTCATTAGGCCAAAAGAAGCTTAAAAATACAGTCAATCTATCGAATCACATGAATCAAAGTCACACAATTCGATGTTCCACTACGCGTGCGGAAGAACTGCGATAGATGTCACTAGTCACTACACTAATAGAGGCCTATACGTCCGTTTGGCACAGGTCGCCGAAAGCCGGCAAGGCGTGATACTACCGCGTCACTGAATCTATTCGAGGGTGCGGTGCCGGCGGCGGATGCGCGGGTGCAGAAGACTGCTTCGCCGAGAGGATACCTTGCCCGTGCCTGAACGAGGATAGGCGAGCTAGCGTTCGAGTACTATCATTGTCAAAGTTAGGCCTTTCGTACTGGTGATGAGACCGCTGACGCTGCGGCTGCATAGCCTGCAGCTCATCATATCCAGCATCATCCCCATAATTCTCTTCATCCGTATCTTCCTCCCCAAAAGCTCGGTAAGTCGCCTCGGACTCCGAGTTCTTTCTTGAACTCACGTACGTCCGACCGATTAACGATTGGGAAGCATCAGTCTTTTTCTCACTTTTACCATCCAAGCTCTGATTATACCTCAGTTGAGCTTTCTGGCTTTTATCTAATGCGGGTAGATCGTAAAATTTCAAAACATTTGGATGACCTTGGAAATATTTCTCGCTGTAAACATTTCTATTGTAATAGCCGCCGTTACTCGCTGGGTATAACTCCTCGTCTGGAGCGTAGCGATTGTCAAAGGAATCCACATTCTTGCCTGGAGGAAACCAACCCTGTAGAGCAAAACAAATAGAACATTTAAAGACAAATACTTTTATAACTCGGGCTTAAATTCAATTAGAACGAGTCTACGAGAGAAAATTCACTTACCAAAGAACTCACACACTGGCGCGTGTTAGCGACTAGAGTGACCGAGGCGTACGCGGCCGGCGAGGTTGCGGTTTTACTCGTGTTCCATTCATTCCCGTTGACGCGAGAAGATGTTACTTCCGCGTATTCCGGTAACTGCTGGGCGACTTTATCGTACTCGGAATTTGTCTTCTCTTTGCTCTGATTCGTTTGAGTTCCCGACAAACAAACGCCCGGCTGATTTTCCATCCACAGCAGTGACTCAGTTTTAGTCACCGTGTTCTTGTTGTAGCAACTACTTAGCGGATGGGAGAGCGACACGGCCGCTTTTATATTCATTTGAGTCACGAGGCTCGTCCCGTTTGAATCTGAAAAGCGAGCCAATTATAGCGATTTGTGAATAATAATGAGACTCGTTATTGATTTCATAAGCCGCATACAAATGTTCTCGTTTACCGACGACTTAAAGATGTAAACGCAGCACAAAATAAATAAAACGAGTGAAATTGGCTTAAAGGTAACCGGGTGAGTCAACAAACGAATCGCCTCAAGAAAACAAAACGGAAAACATTTACATTTACTGGGTCTTTATTTCTCGGATTTGTATCATTCCTTTGTGCCCCGAACGTGAATGCAAAGTGAAAGAGATCCAGTGCGCTCACGAGAGGGCCCGTGCTACCTTTCAACTCGAAAGTAATCTAGCGCCCCTCCGCCCCTCGCGTGGCAAAGCCTCCATCAAACAAACGCTCGGCGCCCTGCACCACCCCATGACACCCGTGGAATGTTTTTAATTTTGAAATTCTGATGCTGATTCCACGGAAAAAGTAACCGTTTCGAGATAAGCTGAATAACTGTTTATTTTCCAGTTACGTTAGCTCCACGTTTCGTGAATGCTGCGGTTCATGCGATAGATAACATGGCACGAAGCTATCTTCATTGTTATGAAATAAACTGCCATTATATTCATTATTACTAACCGTAAATATTTGGGAGAGCCGACTTTTTGGCGAAAATGTTGTTCTTCCGGACGTAAATAATGCCGCCAATCACAATTATTTTGAACAGAACAATCGCTCCAATCAATACGTAAAACCATGTTTCCATCACAAAGTCCCCAGCTACTATAGACACTTCCCCGTTCATCGGATATCTGAAATGAAATAAATTTGTCAGAAAGTGTAGCGAATTTATTTTCAGTGATATTATTTATATGCTTTTATTTCTCTTACCTCGATAATGGATCGAGTCCGACTGAGCGTGAGTCAATATTTAAGTATACTTTTTGGCTATATGGTCCTAAACCGACGATTGTTTCGGCGGCTATTTGAACTGAATAACTGACCCCGGAGGTTAGATTGGTCATTATTAGACTCGTTGCTTGATGGACGGTAGTGTTTATAGCCACCATGGACTTATTGGCCGGTATGTCGAGCCAATTCACGATCACATTGTAACCAGTAATGATTCCATTTTGTAAATGTGGTTCTGGTGGCGCCCATTTCAAATGGACAGTGGTCGTGTTAAAAATATACATTTCTATGTTGATTGGAGGACCGTCGGGCACTGAAATACAAGTTTTGTATTAGAATATCTAAAAACGTTTTTATAATAATAAAATATTTTTAAAATGCAATTATATTTACCATCATCCAAAGTTTGAGCCATTCTGGAATTTGAGGGCTTTCCCTCGAATTTCCTATAAAACGGTATCAAGAAAAACTCGTACTTTGTATACTTCCTCAAAGACGTTATTTCGTAACCGGATACGTCGTTGGAATGCAAAATAGTTTTCATTTCGTACTCCGTCGTCTCATTGTCTAGGGGACGGAAATATATAAACAGTCCTTCGAGGTAATAAAAGTTTAAAATCTCCCACATGAGCTTTATGGTTTTAGCGTCTATGGGAGTCGCTTCGATGAGCTCCACTATATTGTCGGTGAGAATATTATTCCTGAATTCGGTGTTATTTGAATAAACTCCGGTTTCCCACAAGGAGCTGGTGTCCTCTCCGACAGTGATAGCGTCCGAGACAGGGCTCGGTCCGGACAGCCCATGAGAATTCTCAGTCCTCACAATAAACATGTACGTTACTCCGGGGATGAGAGATTTCGCGGTGTATTGTGCTTGATACACTCGCCGAGCGAGCACTACCCATCCTCGTGAATTTCTCGGTGTATTATTTCCTTGCAAAGTTTCTCTTGAAAATACTTCCACTTGATACCCAAGGACTGACGACGATCCTATCTTATTATTCTGATTCCAAGTTATTGTGACGCTATTGTCGGTCGCATTGTATATCTGTGGCTTAGTTGGAGGACCCGGTAGAGCAGAAACGTCTGCGGCTCGAAAAAAGTGAATATTGGGATTAGTCGGACTGTCGACGAGTAAAACACCGTTCCATACATATTTTCCATGATGCGAAGAAGCGACGCACGTATAAGTCCCGCTGTCGCCTTTATCTAAATCTCTTAATATGAGAGTACCATCATTAGATACGTTCCTTCTATGATTTTGTATTAATGCTTCCCCTTCGAAATACCAAGCGATGATTGGTTCAGGTGTGCCGATGGCTGTGCAGGGGAAAACTGCCATCGATTTTATAGGTAACGTTTGGTTAGAGGGCCCGTTTGTTATGATTGGCGGTGGGCGGTCATCGTCTGACGTCACGGTCAGTTTCCCTCTGGCAAACGAGCTGCCAGCAAAGTTTACCGCCGAACAAACTATCGTGTTTCCACTATCGTTTTTGTTTGTGTCATTGATCGTTAGCACCGAAACACCGTCGAGAACCATGGATGCGTGATATTTGTCGCGTGATGTGCCCGGGAATATAATCGTTCGATTGCCTTCGATGCTCCAGAAAATTGTTGGTTCAGGTTTACCGAAAGCGGAACATGTGAAGGTTACTGATGAGCCCGCTTCAATATTTACTGAGCTTGGTCTTAAATCAATTGATGGTGAATCTAAAAATACACAACGTTATTACTCGTATTGTCTTTTTAGAAGGAACTTCATCAGTTGCAAAGAAATTAAACTGTACGTCATTCAAACGCATAATATAATAATTGCGTTTAAGGAAAAAATTGATATAGTTTTACAAAAATAGAGTGCAAGAAAATTTATTTAACATCTCATTGGTCAGTTTCTTTAAATGTGTAATGTTCTAAGATCTTACCGTACACAGTGAGATAACCACTAGCGCTGACAGAGCCTACAGAATTGTCTGCCTCGCAACTGTATTCGCCCTCATCGGCTAGAACTACATCGTCGAGTCTGAGGCTCCTGTCATCTAGCACTTTGACGCGGGCGAGTGGCATGTTCCCTCCGCCTGCGGTTGTTCGCCACAACACGTCGGGAAGGGGGTCACCCCCCACTCGACACTGGAACGTCACGCTACCGCCCGTCTGCGCCACTACGTCTTCAGGCCCCGTGATTAAGTACGGCTTAACTGTGCAATGAGAAATTTGCATGATATGACAAACAAAGCTCGAAAGTTAAGGCTCTTTTTCACATTCGTGAACTGTTGACATAACTGGTCATTAGTCAATGAAAAATATGATATATATTACATTATTATCACCATACTAATGAGTATAGCCCAACGCCAAGATTTTTTTAAAGTGCGCTCAATGGCTACTACTGGCATCAGTAAGTGACACTTAATTCCATCTCCATATTGGCCTTTTACTTGAAAATTTCAGGCACCAGTAAAATTGTCCAAATTAAGAGGTTAAGCTAGCTTAAAATAGGTACTTACTGTGTATTCTCAAGGTAGCAATAGATGACTCTCTAGTACCCGCAGCATTTCGAGCGAGGCACTGGTATCGTCCCGCGTCACTTTGCCTCGCATCCTGTATAACGAGGTTGCCACCATCCACTAAATGCATTCTGCAGCAATAAAATTACACATTTTATTATACTACCACAATATAAATAAAAGAGTGATTTGTTGCAATATTATGAATGCATTTCATTACTTGGAACAAAGTGCAATGTTACAGCCATTCAAATTTCTCAAATATAGGGCGGAATAATTCAATAGGAAATTAACATTTAATAAGGGGTCCGTTGAGTCAGAACTATTGAGATTTTTACTTGATTGCTTGTCGAGCTCTTCAAATATCCCCTCTTTTATAACTTTGATGTAGAGATGCCCTCCCCTAGACTGTTAATTATTTTTATGCTCCACCGTACGTAACATGCGCCCTTAAGATGCTCATAAAAATTCATACGATTCCAATTGAAATAAATTGGCAATATCAGTTTTAAAAAATCAAATTGTCAGTCTGACTCTCTTTTTGCAAAGTTGTGCTGATGTTTAAGTTTATTTAGCCTCGTTCTGTAGCTTCTCTGTTCAGAAGTTAATAGCGGTGTAAAACCACTATTTTAAGATCTTCACAATTTAAAATATTCACAGCTGGCGCGGCGCTTAGGAGGCCGCGACAAAGTCGCAAGAACATAAAGAATGTGGTATTCTCATCAAACAAACTCCGCACAAATTAGGTCTCTTTGATTGCTCATGAAATCTCTGCATGATTAAGTTTATGTACGAGATATTGAATTTCAAACGAGTCTATTCAGGTTGGTCTTCACAAGACTATCACGTTTCTATCCCACTCGTAGCTTCATGAGAGCACTCGAAGACTACCCTCAGTCTGCCTGCAAGTTTATCTGGTTATCGATTCACTGCCAACTTTTGGTAGATACGAGTAGCTTGAAGTTCTTATTTTAATAACGTAACTGCCAAGTTTGTTGAATTTCCGCAACCCAAAACTTTCTATGATATGAGTTTTGTCCAAGTTGACTTGAGTGGCCCAGTACAAAGTTTGTTCCTAATAATAGAAACTATAAATTGGATGATGCAGAAATAATACAAGTTAACGAGGGACGGTTATATTAATCTACCCTTGAAATTTACTTCTCCCGCGTGGTATAGTTTTCAAATTACTCATATAGACAATCAAAATACGATTTATTATATTCAAAGTTATTACATACATACAGTCACGCTTTGTTCCCCCGTTGGGGTAGGTAGATACTATTTCTCTCCACTTACTACGATCCTAATATAATGGCTTTCGTTTCGTCCACTTTCATGACATTATTCACATGCTCGTCAGTTGTAGGTACTTTTGACTTGACCTTTCTTTAAAACAATATCAATTTGTTCATGAAAGTACGCCTAGGTCAAGACTTGACTACCTTTTAACACTCGCAACTCAATATTATCTCTTTTGTTGATCTCCTTTCATCCATCTTCTCCACTTGTCCGAACCACTTGAGCATTTCTTTCTCTATCTTTGTCACTACATCTTCCAACACACTACAGCGTTCCCATATTAGTTAAGTTTATTATTTATAAATAAACCTTTTAATACAAATAAAATCAAAATACTTTTTTTTCTTCAAGTTTAACTATTACAATTTTGGTTGGAGCCCCACTCCTTTGCTCTAGTTTACAAAACTGTTTTGCGAAGGGCTAGTCTTCTAGCCCAGTCACTTTAGTAAGTTCACCTCGGAATTCGAGATACCCAGCTGTAAAGTCTGTAAATACTTATATATTAACACCCTAAAAGTTGTCTCAAAACCTACATATGGTAGGGTGTACGCATCTATTAAATTTCAAGGTCAAAGGTCACAAAAATAGTTTTTTTGCGCTTTTTTTGTAAATACCTCATTTCCTATGGGTTTTTGCTATTTGTATTTATTATCAATATTGTAGAATACAAAATTCTCTACAAATTTTGTTTAAAAAAATGTTTATACGGTGAACCGTTTTTGAGATAGAGGGCGGAGAGCGCGCGGACACAGCATCACTCACACACATCAGTATTAATTTATTTAACAACACTTACCTCATGTGCAGGTAAGTGTTGTAAGTGTTGGTAAGCTTGCAATGCTCTTTAGCTTGTGGCCAATGTAATGTCGTTGAAGATGATAATGAAGACCAGTTTGAAATTTACTAGCAGCCGGAAGATGACTATGAAGAGGAAGAAGATGATTAAAATTATAAATTGTAGTTTTTGTACCCTTTATTCCATTTTTTTACTTTTAATAAAAATAAATGTATTGAATGATATTTTTTAATAAAAAGATTAATTCATAATTTATTTGTTTTTTTTTTTTCAACATGTAAGAAGTTATTAATATCAATTAGGTTAAAATTCAAATATAAATCCTATATTTTCCTTAACAATTCTGCAATTACATGGGCCGGTAAGTATTGTTAAATAAATTAATACTGAATAAAAAGTGGATAGGTTAGGAAAAAAAATGATAAAATATAATATAATAGTTAATAAAAATTGACAAATATTTATAATCATTGATTTATCGATAGTTCATCAACTATATGTGGCGCGTTTTCGACCGGAGGCACCTGAAGTGATGCTGTGACCGCGCGCTCTCCGCCCTCTATCTCGAAAACGGTTCACCGTATAAAATTTTTTTTAAACAAAGTTTGTAGAGAATTTTGTATTCTACAATATTTATAATAAATACAAACAGCAAAAACCCATAGGAAATGAGATATTTACAAAAAAAGCGCAAAAAACCGATTTTTGTGACCTTTGACCTTGAAATTTAATAGTTACGTACACCCTACCATATGTAGGTTTTGAGACAACTTTTAGGGTGTCAATATACAAGTATTTACAGACTTACAGCTGGGTATCTCGAATTCCGAGATTTTTACCTAATTTAAGCTTAAATGACTGGACCATTTCCCATGTAGAATACCTCAGGCAACTGATTTAAAATAAATAAATTATAATGAACTGTACTATGAATTTGGATTTTACCTGGAATCACCATCAAAATGTAAGTTCTGTCCATTCTTCTTCCAATAAACTGTGGGTTCAGGAGCACCTCTTGGCGGAGAACATTCTAATATCACGGTCTCTCCTTGCGCTGATTGCATCGACACCGGCTCTAGTCTAAACTCTTCACGAAGAACTAAAACAAATATTATAATATCAGACGGTCAATCATAATAAATTACTATGGTTAATCTAGATAAAATTGTAAATAATTAGCAGTAAAGATGTATATTATTTATTGTCAGATGTAGCTTGAAAATAATTATCAAATTTTCACATGTAAATGATTCGAATTTTCCAATTCTAATTTTTAAATCGTGATTAGTAGTGGTAGGCCTTTTTTGGAGGGGGCTGACTGGGGAAGTACCATACCTTTGCCAGTTATTCATCCACCAAGCAGTACATTATTGTGTTCCGGTATGAAGGGCAATGTTGCCAGCGAAATTACTGGGCATGATGAGATCCAACAACTCATATCTCAGGGTGACAGGCGCAGTGCAATGCCGCGCAGAATTTTAAATTTTAAAACATTGGGTGGCACTGTGTCTGATATGGGCAATCATGATGCTTACCATCAGGCACCTGATTTGCTCGTCTTGTCACTCATTATCATAAAAATAAATTCTAACAAAATCGATTTGGTATTTACCAAATCGATTAGAATATTTTGCAAAGTGTATTGAGTAGTAAGGGATCAGATAGGCATACGTTCTAGTTAATTACTTAATATCTTACCAGCAACATGTAGACTAGCATTTCTACTTCTAGCAGTTCCATAAGGATTTGTGGCTTCACACCAATACACTCCAGCATCGGAATGCGCTCTCCCGTGAGTGGCTCTCAGGAAAAACAGTCCTCCAGCTGGCAGAAGACTTCTATGAGTATCTGACACTACAAGTACACCTCCTTTATACCATCGTATAGTTGGAGCTGGGAAGCCGCCAGCTCGACAATTCAACGTCGCTGGTTGATGTCGAGCAACGGTTACGTCTATTGGCTGTTCTATAATATAAGGAGCTTCTCCAGTACTTCCATAGTCATCGCTCAGACCACCTTCCACGTGACCTGTTGACAAAATACTTATATAAACCACAATGGTCCTTCGTATTGATTACTGAGCAAACACTAGTCGAGTGGTTCCAGTTGGCGTGCTCGCCGTTTAATGAAAGGCGACTCGCACGGCTCCACCTACTGCAATTTTCTACAAGCATTATTTTAAATTTACCTAACAAAGGACCTTTCTAGGCTACGGTTTATTTTAATAATAGGTGGAGTATGTCATTTGCAGCTACTCTAAAGCGGCGCATAATAATAATGAGCCATAAACACAGGCTTGCAAAGAACGGGGTCCCCCAAGGATGCTGTTTGGGACCCCATAGCTTCAATGTTTACAACGAACGCGCAGATGTTAGTTTTTGACACTCGAATTGATGTATGTGCATTGTTATGCCTTGATGTTATTGTTGCGACGTAAAAATCGATCGATTGCAAAAAAATTCGATTCGGTGTCCGATTATCGAGAGAATGAGCCTTCGGGGATGGTCGCCGACTCTGTTCTTTTCTAGACTGTGTTTTGTGAGTAAAATCAATAGAGATTTACTCTTTTGTGCAATGTAATTGTGTTTATTTATTCACGTGTCCCGTCGTTGTGAATGCGGTACGATACAAGGGCTAATCTATAATTGAATCTCCATTCGATGTGCTATCGTTCAATTTTTGCGCAGAATCCCCTGTTTTGGTATAAATTATTTTTATTATTGGCCTATTTTATGTAACAATAATGGGGACATATTAGCTGCCTTATCATTTACTTATAGGGAAAAAATAGAGCAAACAATCATATGATGATATAAGTATGTATCTATATAATATGGAGGTTTTTATATGCGTAATTATTGGTTTGTATGTTTGTATATAATATAGGTCATATAAGTTTTATTCTAGTAAGTACTAAATAATTATTATTTCTTTAAGTTTTGTGTACCATTTTTAGCTTACAATAAAGTGTATCTATCTATCTATAATTATAGAGAGTGAAGGTACATCTAAGCAATTCAACGGCATTGAGGTACATACATTATACTTATCTTTCGATATGAATTTCTCTTTATATTCTGCTAAATCCCTCAAATTTTACCAATCATCAATATTATAATAATTTATCAAAGTTATTTCAAGCATGACGCTTATATTATTTATATCCATCTACCTTATAATAACTACACAAATGAATGGAGACAGTAAATCATAGGTGACATTACAATGGCAACACCGTTTATAAAAACACCCGACACCAGAAGCTTCCATGGATGGAAAGATAGCGAAAGATAGCAAAAAATATTGACCATTCAGAAATGGTGACAGCAATAAATTAACTGTCATCCTTGTAGAGAAACTCAACCCTGAGTTAATAATCCATGCATGAGACGTATGCGTTAATATTAATGGATGCTTTACTAGGTGTATAGTCTTTAGAATAGAATAGAATATTCTTAATTATCAATTATCACCAAAAAGAACATAATACATATTAAACTAAAATAATATAAAAATAATTCTTGGTTGAGGTTGAGTTGATGAGTAGGGAATGGGAAAAGGTACACATTTTATTTCTCTTAAAACAAGATCTTATTATAGTAAACTATGTACATTTATGTATATAGATACATAATATAATTATACCTGAAATATAAATAACTTAATATATATTATATATCGCACAAGATAAATATAAACTATAATGACCAGATTTATGCAACTTCTCAAAATTTATGCAAAAATATCTCCAGTTTCCAGTATAGCTGGCAGAAAATGCTATTTTAGCATTAAGTTAGTCCTAGCAATGTGCTGAATTATAAATAAATGACTATAACAATAATAAATAAAATATAAAAACATGACTACCATAAAAATTTTTTTTTGTCTTTTATGTATTTTTTTATATTAACACGACCCGCCCCGGCTTCGCACGGGTAGCAGAAGTAGGTATAGTGGACGTTTATCAGGAGTAAATTCGTGATACATTGTATTTTAATAAATATAACCCTAATGGTTTACGCAGCGCACGCAAATTAATGACTATTTCTGTTATAATGACCAAACCTTAACACATGTTATAATTTATCGTGGGCTATTTTGAAGATATTGATGAGTACTACAAACCCCTAGTACATTACTTTATTCTACCACCAATACTTTTCACACCACATGAAAAATAATCACTGCTTCGATTATTGTGACTAAACCAGAAAAGATGGATATAATCTATGTATACTGTTTTGTAGGTATTAATAAGTACTACAAACCCCTAGTACATTATTTTACTCTACCACCAATAGTTTTCACACCGCATGAAAAATAATCACTGCTTCAATTATTGTGACTAAACCAAAATAGATGGATATAATCTATGTATACTGTTTTGTAGGTATTGATAAGTACTACAAACCCCTAGTACATTACTTTACTCTACCACCAATAGTTTTCACACCGCATGAAAAATAATCACTTTTTCGATTATTGTGACTAAACCAAAAAAGATGGATAGAATCTATGTATACTGTTTTGTAGGTATTGATAAGTACTACAAACCCCAAGTACATTACTTTACTCTACCACCAATAGTTTTCACACCGCATGAAAAATAATCATTTTTTCGATTATTGTGACTAAACCAAAAAAGATGGATATAATCTTTGTATACTGTTTTGTAGGTATTGATAAGTACTACAAACCCCTAGTACATTACTTTACTCTACCACTCTACCACCAATAGTTTTCACACCGCATGAAAATAATCACTTTTTCGATTATTGTGACTAAACAAAAAAAGATGGATATAATCTATGTATACTGTTTTGTAGGTATTGATAAGTACTACAAACCCCTACTACATTATATTATTCTACCATCAATGCATTTCACAGCGCACGCAAATTTATGAATATGGTAATTATATTATGTAACACCTTGGTTCACAATATTGCAGTTTTCTTACGGATCCCCATTTTTTTTCAAAATCTCATATAGCCTATGGCACTCACACTGAATTAAGCTATCCATAAGTGAAAGAATTTTTAAAATCGGTCCAGTAGTTTCGGAGCCTATTCGTTACAAACAAAAAAACAAAAAAACAAAAAAACAAAGTTTCTCTCTTTATATTATTATATTATATAGTATATAGTAATATAGTAATATAGTATATAGTATATAGTATATAGTATATAGTATATAGTATATAGTATATAGTATATAGTATATAGTATATAGTATATAGTATATAGTATATATAGTATATAGTATAGTATATAGTATAGATATAGATAAATCTATGTCCATTATTTTAACATGATTATTTTTTAAAATTTTCCTGCTTCGGTATCGGATTTTTATTGTCTTGGTGGTGTAGTGGGCGCAGGTTCGACTGCTGATCATGAGGACCCGGGTTTGATCCCCAGTCAGACAAAGTTTAACTGTTGGTTTTTCCATTAGGAATGATCTCAATTACTATTCTCAGTAGCTCTGTACATCAAAAAGACAAGAGGATAATTTCGTTGTCCCTCTGTCTTCGTGTTGTTTGTCTGTCTGTCCGTCTGTCATTACTTCTGTGTCTCCTCTGTGTGTTATTTTTATTATCTCAGCGGGTTGACGTCCACTGCTGAACAAAGACCTTTTTCAAGGATTTCTATCTAGACATGTTTTAAGCGGCTTGGGGATACAGCGTGACCCTGCTGTCTTTATGAGTTGGTGGGTCTACCTTTAGAGGTGGATGTCCTACGCTATTGAATTTAATATCAATAAAATAAATTTTACATTAATTATAATACAACATTTTTCTTTTGATTTGTAAATAAAACCTACAGGTTAATATTTTATCTAATGATAGCGTATAAAAATAAAGATGTAGCAGATTGCGTCGAACGTAAAATATTGTTTATGCGTTGTCGTATACGTTGCTTTATAGCGTATAAAACTATCTTTATCGCTTTAGGAATGATTGATATCCTTTGCCTATTTACGGCATCAGTTAAGCTATTATTTATTTAGATTATATTCGCATCACAGAGTTAATCATGTTATTGAGAATTGGAGTAAAAATTCAATCAATTTCTACAATAATTATTATGACTGTTATATTATTATTAAATAAATAAGTTAAGTTAGTCGTAAGCGTTGTGCTGAATAAAATAATATGTTATGAATAAAACTCATATTCAGTTTTTTTTGTTAAATTCATGTCAATAATTAGATTTTATGGAGGGTTCAATTTTAAGAGCTACAGTCCAGGATAGCCACTTACCGGAGAGCAACGATTTTGTTTAATTTAATAATGACGATTAAAAGTCAATTTTCTTTTCAAGCGTCGTCAACTGCAGGTTTTAGTGAAAATAACAATGTGGCTACGGCTACGTTTTAGTGAGGAACTTTGACTATGTAGTGTTATACATACTCGTATCAATTTTTAATATGAAATTATTGAGCTCAGCGCGACAAAATCATACACAACTTAAACACAAAGTAAGCCCAGCTAACGCCAAAGGGCGTAATTTTTCAACTCGCACACGAGTAGTTACGCTCTATTGTTCAAAAATCTTTGTTAAAAAAAGTTTGCGAGGGTGCTATGTCTCCCCTGCTAATTTACTAGACGCACATGTTGACACGCGTCGGAAGAAAAAATAAAAAATAAAGTTATAGATACACGGCTTTCGCATTTTCAACGGCACGCGGCAGTGTCGCCATCATGTATCAATGTTCTGAACTAGTATTATTTCTTTTTCGTCATTCGAAGCCGAACGTGTGAACTATAAACTTTAAACTCGCTTTCGATTGGTGTAATGATTTCAGTTTATGACTGTGTAGAGTAGACCGCCTCCCTTTGATTTCGTTTTCAATTTTTATTTGATTCGAAACTAATATTGCTTATATAAGCTGTCACCGCTGTTATAACATTTTATGGATCAGTAAAATCCCAATCCTTTGATGTTTGTTGCTTAGCGAAAATATATTTTGGTCATGGCTCTTAAAATAAACGAACTGCAAACTTTTCGAACTGTCACCCCAAGTAATTCGATACGAGCTTGAATTTAGAATATCTGATTCTAATGACAGTGATTGGCTCCCTAAGGAGGTAATCATGATTTTTCGAATTCGAACACGTGTTTAATTTTCGGGAACCCCTTGAACGCAATGTGAACCATCGAAGTCATTACACGCTGACACAACCCGCGACATTTTTCGACCTAATTGGTAATTTACTAAAATTGGAAAGAGGAACTGGCAGATCAATAAGTGTTTAAACTCCATTAGGAAGGAATGTTTACTGCTTGTTTTATTTCATTGGTAGTAAGTGCTGACTTAGCGGCCACATGTGAAACTGACGCTTCGTAATAAATGGAGCTCGACATAGGAACAAAGTCCAATAAAACGGTCACAGTTAATGAAATAGCACTTATGTTTTACGGTGCAAAAAACGACACGGGTCGGAGTCACATGTGTGAAGAATTAGCCGTCTTGGAGGAAACTGGATTAGCTGAATGTGAGTTTCGTGACACTGTTTACGTTGTAAGACGGCCTAATGCATGAAGGGACAAATTGTTGACTCATGTCATCTTTCATAGGGTCCGATATACCTGGAAATGAAATCGATTCAACTTACTTGAAGTCGTAACTCCCTGCGTTAAAGTTTAATATCGAGTTATTTATTTGTAGCGAAATAGTTTTAAAAGTTTACGGAAATGCAAAAGACAGTTGCGACGTTTCGTTTGGTCTGTTGTTACAGAGTTTTGGCGCGTGGACAGATGTAACAACACTTTTGCTTCCAACTTTACGAAGTAGTCGTTGTTGTTGGCGGAGTGAAGGACATTCTATTCGTATTTACTTATTCCAAGTTGAAGCTGAGCTTTTACCATGATTCTTTAATCTCCGACCAATAAAAAAGTGGTCATTAATATAAGTTTAAGGTGTTTGTTTATCGTATGTTTGACTATAGCATGTTAGAACCCAAACGGATAAACCAATTCTATCATTTGTTTCGTTTGAAAAGTTTACAAAATTGAAGCTTGTAATTTCTATCACGAACTTAGAAAAGCAAACCTTTGAAAAAAAAAACAGACAGTCATTTCGAAAAAACGAATGGCAAAAAAATATCGGCACAAACTTTTAGTACCATTCACGTAGCGTATTAACAAGACGGATCGGCACAAGGGACATCTACCGAACAAACAAAAAAGGTTTAGTTTGCGAACTGATGTTATCAAACGGCTTGCCTTTGAGACCGAGCGTTCACAAAGTTTAGCGATTGTCTCATACGATAACATAACTGATTAGCATCCGGACATCTTTATTTATAGACCAAATGATAAAAAAAACATCGTTTGCATGATCCATACACTCATCCTACTTCCTACTATTCTACTAATATTATAAATGCGAAAGTTTGTGAGGATGTTTGTTACTCTTTCACGCCAAAACTACTGAACCTATCAAGCTGTAATTCGGTATCTAGATAGTTAAGATCCTAGAATAACACATGTACTTTTTATCTCGATATTTCCACAGGAACGAAGACTACGCGGATGAAACCGCGGGGCACAGCTAGTTACGTATTTTATTTAGTGACAGGTTTCCGCGCCAACTAGACACCGCTGTCAAATGTGACAACTATCTCTATAACTACGCCAAAATTGGCGTACACAAGTCTGTCCAACACAGTTTTTCACTCATGCTAAGACTTCTTGCAACCTGTTTTTACACATTGTGTTACGTACACTACAATTTGAAAGTTGCCGGATTTTCGAAGCTTTTTTAGGTAGGATGGTATCTGGACGAAGTGCATGAGGAGTGTTGTAAATAATCTTTGACTCATTATTTATTTATGTACTACATTTCAACTAACGTCAACTAAGAATTGAATGCTATGAATAAAGTGCACAATACATTCAATTCCCGTACATTTTATGGGGGTCAAAAGCGTCAATATTCATAAAAGTCAGTTTTGTTTAGTAAAGTTTGAGATGGGACACTATTTTTCAATTCTGTCTCGATTACAATGACTCTTACTATCCAGAATTTTGTGGAGGACGCCCCGAGCGATTGAATCTGTTTATTTTTATTATTCCTTTTCCACCGAATTTTACGCAGCATCCATCACGCATTAGGCACAAAAGATAGGCGTCGTTTAACATTAGCTTAACTTCTTTACGCTTTAATAACTGCCTGGGGCGGTTTTTTACACAGACTAAATAAATTAACACGGACGACACGTTTTACTGGGGGATCGAAGCTTTCCAAAACGCTGTTTTTATTAGACTGTTGATTGTAAATTATATGCGATAGACAGATGTGGGACTGCATGTGTGTTTTGTTAACCTAATGAGATTTGTCAATAAGTAACGCTTTCCTTTAGTGTGTTAGTAGTCCCGGGAGGATCATTAGCGGTGTTTATTTGTAAGACACGGTTTTTAGAGACGATTTACAAATTTAGTGGGCTGTGATGGTTTTCAAGAGTTTACGTTCTTTATAATTTATTCTTATAACAGAAACATGACACCCTTTTCTCGAAGGTGTAGGCAGATGTGTACCCAAGACTTAATCTCATAATAGGTACATCCACACTTTGCCTGTTTTGTTTCTAGTCCCATGTAGGAAATAGAAGGGGAGCCTATTGTCATCTACCAGGCACAGGTTTTTGATGCTGTACCTACAAACAATTACTTACTTTTTTGCTGTGACTTCCTAAACGTCAACTTTCAGTAATTTTTTCGTTACTATTTTTTGTTTATGTTTTGATTTTTGGACTTTTTCTGTTTTAATTTAAATTTTAAACTTTTTCATTCAACAAGATCAAAGTAAATAATTAAGAATATGATAAAATTGTCAATTAGAATTTACCGAATTCTTTTATCCAAACGGGGGGCCTTGGTGGCTGTATCACAGTTTAATTACTAGTGCGGTCACCAACAGTCCTACCTCCATTACATTTGTTTACCACAGATTAATTTGAAAGAACATACTATATTATCATAATATTATATAAAAAAATTTCATCTTATTTTACAAACAATATTAAGAGTAATAACAATAATAATAATAATAAGAATAATAATAATAATAAGAATAATAATAATAATAAGAATAATAATAATAATATTGTATATGATTTAGTCTAGTTTTAAGCCTATTTAAAACTTGTACTTTTAAATTTTTGCATGTTAGCTTTATATAATGCATGTAAATAACCTTTTTACATGGTCAATAAACGATTATTTATTTTATTATTATTATTTTACAGGTCCAGACGCCAGGTTTTCATTAGGAAATTCTTAATGGAAAAATCCAACAACACTTTTTGCCTGACCTAGCGATTGAACCCGGGACCTCGTGATCACCAATAGTGCACGAGGTAGTTTAAAAGCGTATTCTAGGGACGAGCAATTTGACATAATTCATATTATGGAATATTTACCAAATCGATGTTTTGTATTCCCCTATTTCCTCCAAACATAATTAACTCATTCGATAATTTTATATCCTGATATTTTTATAGTGAAGTAAACTTTGCCCCTGTCATTTTTATTTCTCTTTTAATTCTCGCTAGAGTTAGAAGTTAGAAGTTCACTATGAAAAAATTCATAGTGAACTTCTAAAAATCCTAATTTTTGCTCGCGTGATTAGACGTTAACTACAAACATATTGAGAGTTTATATACAAAAGTAAAATGATAGGGACATAGTTACCATAATTTTTAAAATATCAGGATATCAATATATATAATTTTCCATAGGAATGTGTCAAACTGTCCCCTTTCTTGTTATTAAATACATAGGCCCTGGGAAGAACTCCATTATGAACCTAAGATCAGCCTGGACGTTAACAAACACAAATTTTCACTATATTCTCAGTGACAGCATTTTGTTTAAATTGCAATGAATTTGGCCCTTCGTTTCATAACTGTTACATTCTTGCAATAATTTCTAAATCATCTAATACAGGTAAACAGAAGCTTTTCCTTTCAACCGTAACAAATAAAAGCAATATTGCGCGAGTGACACGGTTATTTTCGTCGTTAAGTGTTGCCACAAATCTAAGATGGTACGGCAAGGCACTAAATATCAAATAGTGAGGGTGGCATCCCTAGGGTGGAGGGTGAATACTTAGCTATTAGCGACGGTTGAACTCTGACTTCTTGTGGTTATTTTATTTCGAATGAAGTTATTGCAGGCACCCTACGACATAAGAGCTTTCTTATCGGGTGTCGTTAAAGTGAAACACTTTAATTGAGCTATTTTGTGTATTTTTATAAGCTGATGATAAATTTAGATTTTTTTTGTCTATTGAAATTTTAACATTTTTATTTCCTATTAAGTGGTTGCTAAAGAACACACATAATCTTTGAATTGATAAATTATGCTCTAAGGTTGTTAAAAATTTCAAGATTTAGGATAATATATTTAGATATTATCTACCTATTTAATAACATATCTACCCATATATTGTAAAATTTCAATTTTATGTATCAGGCTCATAATATTGGTATATGCTACACTAGCATTTGGTAGCGTTGTGCTGATTATTAAATAAATAAATAATATTTTTGCGCACAATATAAATCTCAAAACATTATATTATTCAATACATTATTGTCACACTGAAAGAATTCCTACAACTTCTTTGTTTACTATCAATACCTAAAAGTTTTAGGACTGAATTTTGGATAATGATGTTTCGCAAGTAAATACTTAATGACACGACTTTTTATTGGTTGTAAATTTGACGCACAACCACTTTAGTGTACCTAGCTTTATTCGAAACTGGATTTTGACCTTTTTATGCCATTTTCCTCAGACTTATAATTGTTTATTATTCCTATCGAATATTTTAAAAGTACTTACCTGGGTACAAACAAAATATTCCCAGTAAAGATGTCACCACAGTCAATATATCCATTTTGGTATCCACTACCACATTTTCAGCGAGTCTTCTTGAAAAAGTATATCCTTTTCATTCTTGTGTTTCATCTGTAACAATAGAGAGTACAATTAATTACGAGTACATACTTTACAAATTTTTAAAATGAAAAAAGTAATAATGTTAAAAGGGTTCGCGGTAAAATTATATTAGCAGCATATATATATATATGCCATATTCGTCCCGATAATTTCGTCCCGATAGAAGACTTAAGAAAAGAATATGTAGTCACTTTAATTTGTTTTTAAATAGATAAGCACTTTATTGGTACACCACAAACAAGAAAATCTTAAAACTATTGAGCATTCATAATAACTAGTATAACAATAGGCGGTCTTATCGCTCAGAGCGATCTCTTCCAGACAACCGTGCAGGAAGAGGTGAGAACCGCACACACACATACTCAATCTCAGGCTCAAAATAAATATGTTTATTTTTAAGTTAGAATAATGCATCAAGAAGAAAATGAACTGCTTGAGAGGTATCTTTACTAACGCACGGATTCATTACTCGTTAACTCACAAAAGTGTTTTTTTATGATAGTGAGTGACAAGACGAGCAAATCAGGTGCCTGATGTTAATTAAGCATCATGATTGCCCATATCAGACACAGTGTTTTAAAATTCAAAATTCTGCGCGGTTCTTCACTGCGCCTGGCACCTTGAGATATTATTGATTAAGATATTGTTGATGAAACCCGTAATCTAGTGACAATGTTAATAAATGTGCATTTAAATACGAATTAATCTGTAATTTACTCCAATGTACTTGATACTCTACTTGCAGTAAAATGTAATTACGTTTATTACACTAGATGACATCGACTCAGTGAATGAAATGAATATTATCACTTGCAGCTGTTTAGTTAATTTTTTATTAATTACTTTGCTTAAATTACCATTAAGTACAAAGCTAATAATAATTATCTATACTAATATTATAAAGAGAGAAACTTTGTTTTTTTGTTTTTTTGTTTTTTTGTTTGTAACGAATAGGCTCCGAAACTACTGGACCGATTTTAAAAATTCTTTCACTTATGGATAGCTTAATTCAGTGTGAGTGCCATAGGCTATATGAGATTTTGAAAAAAAATGGGGATCCGTAAGAAAACTGCAATATTGTGAACCAAGGTGTTACATAATATAATTACCATATTCATAAATTTGCGTGCGCTGTGAAATGCATTGATGGTAGAATAATATAATGTACTAGGGGTTTGTAGTACTTATCAATACCTACAAAACAGTATACATAGATTATATCCATCTTTTTTGGTTTAGTCACAATAATCGAAAAAGTGATTATTTTCATGCGGTGTGAAAACTATTGGAGGTAGAGTAAAGTAATGTACTAGGGGTTTGTAGTACTTATCAATACCTACAAAACAGTATACATAGATTATATCCATCTTTTTTGGTTTAGTCACAATAATCGAAAAATTGATTATTTTTCATGCGGTGTGAAAACTATTGGTGGTAGAGTAAAGTAATGTACTAGGGGTTTGTAGTACTTATCAATACCTACAAAACAGTATACATAGATTATATCCATCTTTTTTGGTTTAGTCACAATAATCGAAAAAATGATTATTTTTCATGCGGTGTGAAAACTATTGGTGGTAGTGTATTATAAAGTCCAGATGTTTTTTGTTATAGCTATAAACAGTATAAGCAGTCAATTAACTTCTCTCTACTCTTAATTTAATATTTTTGGGGAAAATTACACGCGGAATTTCATGAAACCCTTTTTCCCTTCATTCAATATACGTAACGAGTTAAGAAGAGCCGAAAACCTAATATTGAGCTCAGTAAATTTGGGTTATAGAGTCCTCTTACCTTCAAATAGGTTGAGGATTGTTCGGGTTTTACTTCATTTATTATTTTTATTTAATTATAGAAAACATAACTTTTATTAATATCACAATACAGAAAATAATGTTAAAACTAGAAAAATTATAACAATTAGTCAAATGCACTTTATTTTGTAACAAATATTTAATAATAACATAACAAATGTCGTCACGTCGCGCGTATGAATAAAACCTATTAAACCCACCTATATTAAGCACACCTATTAAAAGACCGGCATGCTTATTACAAACAGCAGTAGAAACGCGGAAAGCTATTAATTGCTCAATTTCTGCTGTCAAACAGCTTACAAAAAAATTACGTTTGACAGCAAATGTGGGAAAACAGGAAGTGTTAGTGTCCAAATTTCAAGTAGACTTATCATTTATTATCAATTTAGATTTTCTTGCCTCTAAAGTCTAAATTAAACAAACAAATGAACATCTCAAGTCTCAAGCGCTTCCCGGACTTGCAACGGGAACGTAAACAACTCGGCAATATTTATTTGGATTATGAAGAGGACCGTAAACATCTGTCAAACCAAGATTTCGAGCTCTTAAAGTTGTCAAAGTAACAACTCTTTGATATAATGGACTTTCTAAACATGTCAGTCGAACCTTATTTTTCATATTGCTTGTAACATTAAAAATTTCACGAAGCTGGCCATAAAAATTGTGTTTTTAAAACACAATTTTTATGGCCAGCCAATTTTTTCGATACGTAAATAAGTGGGTTACGGCATTAATAAAATGTTGTGACATCAGTTTTTGGCAGCAGTTTCGGTTCCGTATATCGCAGTAAATAAAATGGATTTAATAATATTGTTTTGTGTTCGTTCGGAATTTTATTTTGTTTTTATGTGATCACATGGATATAAACTATGTCACTGAATTTGATTAAACTTTGTATTATTATCTTAACGTAATAATTACCATACCATTACCTTATCGTAAAAATAAAAAAAAACATGTTCTTGAACTCGTAATATTCAGAATATCATTGCATTATCTCATATATTATAATGTCGAATAACAATTTTTATTTAAATAAACAATATTTTTAGCATACATTCATAACTTACATTCACGCCTTTTTCCCGAAGGGGTAGGCAGAGGTGTACCCAGGACTCAGTCCCATAGTAGATACACCCACATTTCGCCAGTATGTTATTGGTCCCATGTAAAAGGGGGCGAGCCTATTGCCATCTACCGGGCACAGTTCCAGACTCCAGGCAGTTATTGAGATAATTCCTAATGGAAAAATCCAATATTTAACACTTTTAATTGACCTGGGGACCGACCCGGGACCTCTTGATTGGCAGTCGAGCATGCGCCCTCTACGCCACTGAGGCAGTTTTTAACGTTTGACGTAAATATGTATAAAAACATAACATCGCACGTTTTAACCCTTCGGTAAGCAGACAAGCACCCTGTTATTGAGATTATTCCTAATGGAAAAATCTGTTAAAACTTTGCCTGACCTGGGTGGAACCTGGGACCTCACGATTGACAGCAGAGCTTGCAACTTACGACCAATACGCGCAGATGTAGTCTAGTCACGTGTGTATAATTTAATTAAGAATCCCACTTGAAGCCAAATATTTTCAATATCGTTTCAAAACGGATATACCAAATAAGCTCGTCAAAGTTAACAGATTTGATTATTGAAAACAAATTAATATTGACAGTTCTTCTAATGATCCCTGATCCAAAAAAATCCCTGAGCTGACTCGAGGAATATTACTGCATCTATTGTCAAGTAAGGGTTAAACTAAGTAGGAAATAGTTCAATTTGTGCGGGTTATGTGTTGATTTCAGTATTTATTGCATTAAGTTACCGAAAACTTTCAAGAAGTTCGTCATAGCGATGCAAAGTCCATTATCGACACACTGTTCTTTTACATTTCCTTCTTTGAATAAATCTTTTTGGGTTTGAGTTTACTATATAAACTCAAAACTTATATTAATATAGTAAACTCAAACTCAAAAAGACAAAACAAAATTCTGAGATGCCTAGTAACATCCTAGTAACACCTAGTTATTCTACCCTTCTTTCTAGACTTCTTCTTCTTTCTAGTCTTGTTGTGATGTTGTTAATAAATTGCAAATAAATTGCAAAATCAAAGAGATCAATATAACATAATATACGAGATGTGCATCGGCTCAAATTTCATAAACTTGGTATTAATATTAAAATTATCTGTTCCAAAGATGACCATAGAATAATGGCGACAGGTCTCGGGAACGATTTGTGATCCATGTATGCTCTTAAGGAATGGAGGGAAGGATGATTTTAAGGCGAAGATTAACAAGACGAAAGCGGTGAATGAAAGAAGAATACATGCAGCAGAGATTCGAATGCTGAGATGATTGTGTGGCGTGACAATAATGCATAAAATTAGAAATGAGTATGTGAGGAGAAGTCTGAAAGTTGCACCAGTGACTGAGAAATTAAATAGTGGAAGACTAGCCTGGTATGGACATTAATATGGAGGGATGAAAGTCATGTGGCCAAAAAGGTGAGGATGAATGTAAGTGTTTATGTGGAAAGTAGGCGCCCAAAAAAGACAATATATTGCCCTGGTCGCTGATTTCCGCGGATGAATGAACTGTATGAATGAGAAAGAGTAATATGAGTGAAAGAGGAGTGAGTGCAGAGATGACGGATGATAGACTGGAGTGGCGGAAGAGAACATTCTGTGCCCACCCCACGTAATGTGGGATAAGGGCAGGAAGAAAATGATCTCTACCCAAGATAAAAGTGATAATTCTCTTTTCAACATTCCAAATCAAAACTAAACTACTACTATATTGAACCAAAAATATTAAATGGTGTTATATTAATATTATACGTCATATAGCGTACCATTATTTCGCTTCTACTTTTCACCTAGAGATATTATTATTATGTTGATCCGGATGGAAAAGGTTCAAAGTGCATGACACTGATTTAACTTGTGACTAGTTGGAATTAGTTTAGGCTCAATAACTGATCTTGACAACTTCCGTCCGTGTCGAGTGGGTTATTTGATGTTTATTGATCTGAACTAGATATTGTTATGGTAATACTTACGCATGTTATGGTCTCGAAGATAAAGTTGAAGTAATTTATGATAGTCTTTTGGAATAATTGTGATGAAATATGGCACTGTTACAGATGGACAAGGGAAATATAAAATATGAATAATTTATATAGACCATATTTTACAAAATAATACACAAGCGTAAAATATAACATCATATCACACATAAAAATAATGAAATTTTTATGCGACTTATTTATTAGGTACACTACACAAAAAACTTTTTTACTTTTATGCAATAGGAGGCAAACAAGCAGACGGGCCGCCTAATGGTGAGCGGTTCCACCACCTATGTTTTTATATTTTATGTGGCTATATTGTAGAAGTGTTACACATAATATGTTTATGTGTTATATCTAATATTAATAATAATTGTTAGGACCGTAGCAAATTCAGTGGTTATCGTAACCCAAAATTACACAGATAGTCGCTACAAGTCCTAATGGAAAAAATCCGATATCAATTCATCCATATATCACAATAATTTATAAAGCTAGAAGAAGAAGCTGGGAGCTGCATTATTCATACAAAACGCCATAAATGATAAGAAAGTTAAATAAATTACAAGATTTCTAAGAAAATGTTGTCTTTACCAGTAGCCATCACGATGATAAGATATCCAACAAGCTATAAATATCGGCTGAAACTTCCAATAAACTTCCAAACGATAAGCTCAAGATTTAAAGTTGGCGACAAATAAATAAACAATGTATTATGATAACGGATGCGATGTAAAGTAAATGATAAACAGCTCTATAAATTCTTTAATAAAAACAGCGCATTACGCTAACTTCACCGTACTTAAGTAGTCAAAGTCTAAGGTAACTTATATACGGGAGATTTAGGAAAGGAAGTTTTTTTTTGATTACATAACATCACATCTTTTTCCCGAGGGGTTTGTTTACCCATCCTGGGTAAACTTTATACATAGTACCTAGATACACCCACATATCAGTTATGTAATATTTAGTTATGATGATATAATAGTGGTCGATGGTCTGATGGCCGATGAGGCTATAAAGTTCTCTAATGGGGACCACGATCGGCAAGGGTAGTGTAAGACGTCCACCCACAAGGTGGACAGACGGTCTGATAAGGACGGTGGAAACACGCTGAATGCAGGCCACTTACAACCGGACTGGATGGAAATTTATGGGGGAGGCCTATATTCAGCAGTGGACGTCTTGTGGCTCAGATGATGATGGTGGTGATGATCATGATGATGATGATGATGACAAGATGGAAGCCGGGACTTCATGATCGGCACTAGTACTTGCGGACAACTACGCCACTGAGGCATTTTTTAAAAAGTTTTTAATGCGCACTTAAAAATGTCTAATAAAGTATACTTATTGTTAAATTTAACTAATTATATATTAAAGTAACTTGGTAAATAATAAAGCTCTTATTTACCAAGTTTAACGTTTATTCAAACGACCGTTCATGTATTTTTGGATTAAATTGATAAATGGCCGTTTAGGAAAAACGCTTAAATGTAAACTCTTGTGAATTTGTGAATCAGGGCAAAAAAAAAAAACATACATTCACGCCTTTTGCCCGAAGGGGTAGGCAGAGGTGTACCCAGGACTCAGTCCCATAGTAGATATACCCACATTTCGCCCGTATGTTATTGATCCCATGTAATAGGGGGCGAGCCTATTGCCATCTACCGGGCACAGTTCCAGACTCCAGGCAGTTATTGAGATAATTCCTAATGGAAAAATCCAATATTTAACACTGCCTGACCTGGGGATCGAACCCGGGACCTCTTGATTGGCAGTCGAGCATACGCCCTCTACGCCACCGAGGCAGTCAGGGCTAAAAGTACCAGCTATTATAAGCAAAAAACGATCACCTCAGAATTATAAACAGAAATTGTTTAATTTTGGTTTAATCTCAGGTTAATTACAGCCCGGATAATCTCTGATAGAGTCTAAACTCAATTTGAATAGGAATAGAAATTCGCGGAATCGACGGTAATGTTTTGATTGGAAAGCGAATATTAATTTTCGAGCTTGCATGTTTAGTTTGAACATGTTTTGTAGTTATAAATATTACAGCTTAAAATAAGATAGATATTCTTATTTTCAGGAAGAAAGCAACAAGTTGGTGTTTTCACTAATTTTATGCCATTATTGAAGTTTTCGGTCGCATAGTGATCATGGGGTCAGAGGTTCGGTTCGCAGCTAAAAGTATTTTTTTCGTTGTGCCTTTTCTCAATTACAGCCTGCGGAGTCTGAAACTGTGCCCGGTAGATGGCAAAAGGCTCGCCCCCTATTACATAGGACCTAAAACATTACTCCTATATGGGCCCTGTGGGGATTAGGGGAATGGGTCTTGGGTACACTTCTGCCTAACCTTTTGCGAAAAAGGCGTGTAATTGTTTTATGTTATTTAGTTACGTCTCTGATCCCGGTAAATAAAGCACTTCAATAAAAAAAAATGCTCGACATAACTTCAAAACAATAAAATACAAAGATACCGTGATATTATGTTCGTAGTTGAGTATTTTATAAATATTTGTTTGTAAACTCAAGCGGCCTAAATAATCATTTCGAGAGCGAATGTTTGTCAAACATCTTGAACTTGCGGTCAAATAAGCAACAAAGCTTAAAGCTTTAACATTTAAAATAAACATGATTATGGAAACTTAAAGTAGTCAAGTAGGTAAGTATATTTAAACTTCAAGTTAAAGGGGTAACGTTCTCACGATACACATATGCTTTAACTAAGCGTTAACCAAAACAAACTGAGACCAAGGTTAAGTTCATAATTTATAGCCACTTGAGACTTGAATGATGACAGGACGACGGTTAGCCCAAAAATGTATGTTATATAAACAATGGCTATTATTCAATATAGTAATAAATATTTCAGCGGTTAATTGAACCGGGTGGTAAAAGTGGACTGTATTTTTAATTGAACGAGATGAACACAGCGTTCGCTTGATATTAAAGCGAAACACGGGCATATTAGTGTTGCGACAACAATGGTCTTTTGATCGTGTCGATGGTAATAATAGTTTTAATTGAAAAATTCATATATTTTTTTATTTCTATTGTCATGAAAACTATGAATATGGTTCATTTTCTATTGGGAATGCTTGTATAGAGAGGAGAGGTATACAATTTTGAGTACAGCAATGCCATTTACGGGTATTATACACGTCTACCTGACCCCAAACCGATAGCCAGTTCGAACTCCGCGACAGTAAAAGTACAGAGCTCCTGGCACTCAGAAAATCTGGCGGATTAGTTGGACCGTTGAGTCAAGTTTGGTGTTATTACTAGATAACTAGGTGATGCTCAATTCATGCCCCATACCAATTTTTAGGGTTTCTTAGCAAAATATGACGCAATTCTTAAAATAATAAACTTTTAGTAATGACGCCACAGAGGAGATGCTCTTTCATCCTGATCTGTGAATGAGACAATGCAAACGAACTTGTATAATTTTATATTTTTGTATTAAACGTGGTTTTACAAAATTTTGTCCAAAAGCCCATTTAAATGGGCAAACATTTTAATGCAGATTTTAAAAATATTAGAATTAATAAATATACATTTAGTGAAAATTGCTTTGTGTGGAAAAATGGAGATAGAAAACAATCAATACAGCGTAGATAAAGCAGGCGGCTTTTGCAGTGGCCCGGTTTCACAAAGCGGTTATGCAGCTCAAAGCCGTAATAAGGCTGTTGACTTTTTTACTTGGAAGGCGCGGTCGAGATAAGTTTAGCAAACGCACTAGACTAGAGAGCCTGCGGTGTTTACTCTTCACATACAGATAATGTAGTACCTACCTCTATAGTTGAGGAAACTTAATAACTGATATATTTTGTAGATTATGGTTTTAGGGAAATGTTGTATTTAGATCAAAGTGGCTAGAGATAATCATTACCATCGTCATCTCAGTCTTAGGAAGTCTACTGGACAAAGAGCTCCACCATAATGGGGGTTTTGCCAATACTCTAGTAGAGTTAATATGATATTTAAGGATTGTTGCTTATCATGTATGAAAAAGTCCATCTTTCTAACACGACCGTATTCGTATTCTGACCAATGTTTATAGCATAGTCCCACCAACTTATCTGTTCAGTTAAAATTGTCGCCAGTGGTGAATTTGGTAAAGAAGTTGCTCAAATAAATAGCGGCTGATATGCCGTAGTTCCAATTTTTCCCACCATAACATCGATGAAAAACTAACATAGACTTAAAATAAGTATACCGATGTAAGATTTTGAACCTAACTAACCTTTTTGCGTTGGATACAATACACATGGAATCTAAACAATGGGATTTATTTTATTACGAGCATTCGTACATTTATTTTAATAAGATTGTTGGTACACATAATGTTTTATTAAGGAAGTGAAAAGTTTACCGTCAACGGGACTTTAACCTTATAAGTCACGTGTGGTATGACAAACATATGAAAATGTTATGAATGCACAGCCTTACAAGTTTATAGGCAGGTCTCACGAAACCTCCGCTCCGTCACGATCACACGCGGCTGCTTTTTAAACCGTGGGTGTTATTACTAAAATAAATGAAAACATACATTTTGAATAATGTTTGTTATGACGACCATATTTACGTAGCAAAGGAGCTGGCGTCGACGAACGTTAGACCCACACAAAGAGGGATTGATCGCTACAATCTTCTAAAATATGAACCTCGCTCCACTTTTGGAATTGATTAATTATTGGTTGTGCGACTTCAGAGAGTATAAACTTATGAACCAATTTATGAGCCAGACGGTTGTTGACTAGTTCTTTTAATTGTATCATTAGTTCTTGACAACATATATAACAAAGTGAAGATAGATTTTAATGGGTAATTGAAGATGTTTTGAAAAAGTGTGAAAAGATTGACAGTTGACGATTTTGATGTATTACGCATTTTTTTTATTGGCGCGTCGGTGCGTGTACATACAGTTCTACAGTGAAATTGCGCAAGTTTTTGCCAAAGTTTTGGACAATGCTCGTCTCACAATGGTATATTTTTGTTCGTGCGGTCTCCAGTGACAGTTAGCGTGATGTATTGGGCTCGGGTAGAGGATTATTTTTACCCATTTCACAAAGTTTGCAATGCATCCATTGTGAAGGGCGGAAGCGGTCTCACAAAGACCGAGATTATTGTCGACAGAGAGTTTTGGTCTGTATGAATGATTTAGGATTTGAAATATAATATTATGTGTGAATTGCGAATCGTGAGCTGCTTTGATTGGGTAATTTATGGGGTAATTATTCGTTTAGAAGGATGAATAATCATTAGCTTATAAATTTAAAAAAAAACATTATGGTTCAGATAATGGGCAGATTGTCCCGTACGATAGTTACCTGGACGTGTATAATACTTGTATTTAATTGCTTAACATAATATAATACTTATTGTCAATGTTTGGGATGTAACTTATTATCAGTACTCACATCATACCTATTAATTTTATGCTAAGTATAGATTTATAACATTATATTAAACCCTGTGAACTTCGTATCAATAAGATTTAATATTTTTTCACTAATATAAACCTTCACTGGACTTCAACAAATTTTAAACCTAAAATAACCAAACTGGTTCATGCGCTCTCAAGTTTTATTCAGACTAAAAGGCAGCAATCCATTAAATATATGTATTATGTAATAGATATGGATTATATATAATATATATATTTGTAGTCTGAAATAAATAGAGTTTTGATTTGTTTTTTTCATTACAAAGTTACTCCTTCGGCCTTTTTTCCCGCATACGTGTAACATCCTTACGATAATATTCACGTCGTTAGATAAATAAAGAAGATGGACACATTACAATTTCCCGCAAATTCAATATTCCAAATTGTATCGTTTCCAGACCCTACAATACCAGAAATGGGAAAAGGTTTGCATTTGCCATTTCGCCGCCGCAGCAGACCAAACATTTATAAATAATGCATGCCACTAACTTTAAAGTTCGATATAGAGATGTCAAAACGGCAGAAAGAGCAAAACTTTAGTATATCGTTACGAGGCACCGCTGGCCGATCAAAGTTGCTCGTTTTACGACTTCCCGTAGTATTGTGACTGTTGTAAATAAATGTGATTTTATTTTTCCTTTTGTAGGTTTACCGAGCGAATTTTCTATAGTTTTAATGAATTCATAGAATACAGCGTGTGACTGTATTTTTATAAATTGAGCAATAATAGTTAATTACTATCATTTTTATTTTTAAGTATAATATGATATTATTAATTTTTTAATTTATTTAAAGAATAATTTTTATAAATTAGCTATAAAAATTTGACGTGTAATTTGTTTTTATCAATAAATGAGTTTGATTTTGAGTGTATAAACTTACTAGAAGAAACATTACTTTAAAACAAATACAGATAACAAGTTAAATTATGTGCATTATGTTTTATTAAAGAACGAATTTTACAGCACTATTTTCTGCAATGACGCGTTTCTTTCAACCAATGAACGCTTAATGCATAATATTCGCATACAAAGTCTCTAAACATCAAATCCCTACTAATATTATAAAAGGCTTATGATACAGACCACACATTATTATAAAGAATTCTATTAATGGACTCACAACCTTTGACTCCATAGCTATAAATTATCTGTTTGTCACAAAACGCACCATTATGTTACTGACCAGTTGCTTATCATGATGACCCTTCGACTAGTTAGTGATGACATAGTTCTAATTAATATGTTATTGAATGAAATTAAGAATAAATTTAACTCAAACAATGTCGACAAAGTAATGTTTCCTTGAACATCAGGAAAGATAACCCTAAATTATTGTCAACATTCCTACAATAAAACGGAATAAATTCAGTTTACACATTAATTGAATTTATTTGGTCTTTTATCATAATTAAGGCTGGATCCCAACAAATGTATGGATTTAACTAATCTTGACTTGTTCTAGAGACGTGCGCAGTACGGGTCGTACAAGGAACTGCTCATGTCAGCACACCCCGGACACTCGACTCAATTCCCATACAAAAGTCACGAAATAACTACCTACTACTCAGACACTACACACATGGAGTTTTGTACGCGCGCAAGAGTGTGCGTGAGGTGGAGAGCTGAATCTCGCTCGCTGGTTGAGGAAGGCCCGATTGGTGGGCGGATGAGTGTCCATTCTATACGTAGTATTATACGAGTAGATAATAATATGTACTTGAGTTCTGTGGCGTCAGCGTGTGCGGGTCATTTCGGGACACTACATATTAAGGAGATACGGGAGCGGTGTCGTTATTATTTATTAAATCACGTTATTATCACATTAATTATTAAATCATTAGTCGTTATTAAATCACTAAAGAATTATATTGTGTACCTGGTGAAGTTGTAAGAAGTGCTGTTTCTAACAGTGTAAATAAATTATAAATAATTGATTTGAAGCAGATTAAAGGTAAACAAATAATGGTAAAGGAACGAGGATTATGATCCCGGCAAAATAACAATATAACGTTATATTAATTATTAGTACCTATTATAACAATTTAAGTATTTTAAAACAAGTAAATAAGTAAGGTAGCACATAAACGTATCGCCTACAATTTTATGCTCGCTACAGGGCAGCGCCGAGGCAGCTGCGCGTGTAAATCTCAAGAGCCGTCAATAAACTGAGAATAATTTGCCTCACGCCCACCGTCGCCCGCCCGCGGGCCAAGTGTCAAATTTTCCAAGTCATTACACCGCATTTTAACTTTCAAACTGGGAAAAAAAATTGCAGCCGTTTTATTAAAGGCAAGTTAGGCTATCCATCAAAAGCAATCAACGTAATTAAATGGCTGGTTGTTTCAGTGACCCTACCTTCAATTCTGACGGTTCTATCGTCGAGCATTTAATTGTGCTCATTAGATGTCTGCTTGATCTCAGTCTGGGTGTTATATACATATAATATTAATAATCCAGAATTACCACCGTGACCCTCGCCTTATTGCATAAAAAAATAAATCCTGTTCCGCGAAAGTTGAGCCTTTGATGTGATGGAATTTCTCGAGTTAGCGCGTGATTCATCCGCAAGGCTATTTTTGTTTGGTTCCTTGTGACGTGAATAACCAATACAGAAGGCATGGGCACATACGAGCCAATAGTTCCGTCGCGGCACCCACTCTACAAGTAGATAGATATATACATATTTATAATCGAAAATTTGCTACAGCCGACTTTCTGTGTGCTTCTGTGCAAAGCGATCGTGGCCAGAGCTTGGTTACAGTTGTTTTGCTGAAGCGAGAAGCTAACCCCACCTATTAAAACAACCACATTAAGTATCGACGTTGCACAATGTTTGACCACATGTTTCTCAAGCACGCGCTCTATCAAAATATTGACCCTCTTATCCGCATTGCATTGTACCACTTTAATACACACAAGTGTCTACGTTTGTACCTACTTCTCTTTGCTTACCCCATTAACTACCACTTATAGCAGCCATGCACTAAAAAAATATTTAGCTAAGTGTAGCCCCAACTCAAATATTTTCACTCTTATCAAATCATTATCAACAATTTTGGCTACCGATTAGTTTTTTGCTGCATCATTAGGGCCATTTATTTAGGTCCATTTTTTGTCGGAAGGGACAAACTTAACCCTAAAGGGTGGGCAGTAACAATTAAGGAGCTGTTATGAGTAAAAAAATGTCACCCTTTTGGAGGTCTTCGCGTGCAATGTCCAAAAAAGAGGATGACTTTTTATCACCTGGTTTGGAAGTCACAAAATGTTTATCGCCACTCGACTGTTGATTTATATTTCCACCCCTTCAAGGGCCGACCGAAATGAATTAGATTGTTTAATTGGTCATTTATTTTAGTTGATAACACCATTCAGTTGACGTCGAGTCACTTTAGACCGCTGAAGTGGCGCTTTATCGGAAAAGTATAGAGCTTTTAAACCGCTCGCATTTTATTTAAAAAACGCAGTATTTTTGGTACAAAAAATAACCGCATCAGCTGTTGATCTAACTTGAGATTTATTACACATAATTGCTATGAAGACGCACCTTATGCATTATGGATAAAATTCATGATGTGCTTTTAAGACAAAAGGTAGAAAAGTTCATATAAAAAATGCCTAATGACCGGCTTACACTTTCTTTGAGCCCACCCGTGACGAAGAAATTAAAGGCTTATCTTAAATTATCCTTAATTGAAGGGTCTAAGAGTACAGATTGAATATCAAAAGAATTGATCGATGGCTTCACTGTTCTTTTACTTAAAAATTAAAATATGCATCCTCCTAATTCCCATAAAACAGATAGTGAAATGATAAAAAAAGACAGTCACAGACACCAATAAAATGATAGAAATCAACGCAAACGTGTCCAATCTAAAATTCCAGAAAGGTTTATGACTTTATTGAATCTTGTGGCATACATTTACATACATTATTGATTTCAATTACTGTGACCGAATAACTGAAGTGGACGTTATTGCCTTCAAAACTGTTATATTGGTAAATAACACGTTATAGCAACGACATTTTATCTGTAGAGACTCTGCAAGTTTAAGCAAGGTTTGCTTGAGGGAATTTGCCCTAAGCACGTTAAGAGTCATCATTTCATTTAGTTAAGCGCGCTAATTCTTTTATTGCAAGATTAGTGATGTTGATATATAGGTAATGACGTCTCCATACATAAAATTTCATTGCATTATACAGATAGAGCTTATTATTCCAAGCTCGCTATTTCAACCACTATAAATGGTTTAGGGATTGCTTAATTTATGGATGCCAGCAATAATATTTATGGTATAACTAATTACAAAGCATTTGCATTTTAGTGTTTGTGCTCCCACAGAGAGTAAAGGTCTTATGGTACAGTTTGGTAGTTGGAGCAAGTTGGAATATTGGCTTTTACAAGTTCTGAGAACTGCTCTATTACTTGAACGTGATCTACATGTCGAGTTGACTTTCAGTTGTGTATATACGTAATGAAAATATACAATATGATAATGCTTATAAAAAGGTGTGTAGAAATCTTATTCCTTCAATAATATTTTCATTTCAGTACAAATTTAAAACCACTTTTTGTAAATTTTATACATAGCTTCATTCATATTAATATCTTTTAGATATTCTGAGTATTATGTATACGACCCCACTCGAGACACTTGATGGTAATAATGTTGTTAGTAAGGTAGAATTTTCGACGAGAAAGCCGACAACACCTTGGTCCTGCTCTTGGTCGCCCTCTCGGAGTAAAGTAGGTTTCCTGATCTCAGGGTTATCATGTCTTCACTCTTCTCCCTCTCTACGGACTTCAGACAACCCCACGATATACATAATTCCTCTTCCAGCTCAATAATCTTCTCATCGGCCTTCTAAGTGCGTTTTTTGTGTTTTATCAGTGCCAGACGTCGTCGTTGGGGTGGGTAGCCGAAAATCTTCCGGAGATTCTTAGTACCCCCTGTTCTGCCGTTACTGGGACCACTATCAGAGTCAGGAATAATGAAGCTGCCGGGCACTGGAGGCCTGGTCTCTCTAGTACTTCATATATTATGTACAGAATTAAAGATATGTTTAATAGATCATTTTTAAATGCTTTCTTAAATATAATACTCGCAAAGTATTCGTCATCCAATTTGTTGAGTTTGAGGGCACTAAAGCCTATAATTGTATCTACCGTGGTAAAGTACCGTAAGTTATAGACCATCAAGATTTAACCTAAAATTGGAAAGTAGGAAGAGTAATAAAACCTCAAACAATTTCATTAGTATATATTACGATCCCCATTCACCGCAAAACAAGCAGAAGCGAACCGCTATGAAATTTGAGACTCAACATGTTTATGAATCTAACAAAAGCCGCTACATTTTGGAGCTAAGTTCCTAAAGCACAATAGTTTATTGTTCCAAAACAACACAAAGCTTTCACTGTTCCCTGTTCCTTCATTCTCACTAAATCCTCTAAATGAAAGGTCTGAAGGGCAATCAGACATTTCAATAAGAAACACAAGCCCTACTGTAGGTTTAATTGGCTCAACAAAAACTTCTTGCGAGTTCTTAAAATAGTAGCGTTCTTTCACAAAATGTTTTAGATGAAACTTTAAACACATGCGCGGTAATATCGCTTTGTTTTTTGTGATTCGTATCGCACAAGAAGGCTTTAAAATTAAATTACACTTTAAAATATATTCTTGAAATTTACACGGCATATAGCTGCTTTGCCTTGAATAGATTTCCTTAGAATCAAGTTTATTTTAGAGCTTGTAGATCGAACAGATAGCAGACAATATACTGTTGTGGCTGAAATAGCTTCCCCATCCATGCACGGATAACATCAATGAGGTGAAATGGCCAAAATAGCGACAGCCATTGGCTGTGGGCGGAATGAGACAGTTAATTCTAATTATGGCCGTATTGTGAGGCGAAATTTTATTGCTATCTCATTGGCGCACTCATTACGACGGCGAACAGTAATTTTGCCCTATTGTATGCTATTCCGCTGTTGCCCATTGCCCGAAACCGTGTGAATCGGTACCGAGGGGACATCCTAATTCACGCCAAGTTTCCGCTGACTTCACGGATTAATCGCGCCGTGTTAAACGAACAAAAAGCGTCGGAGCGTTTCACGTCTATCGATCAGGGATTACTTTATCGGAGGAGCTACAAAATCCTTGAGCAAACAGCAATGGAAGCCATGTTCGTTAAAAATAACGAGCTTCTATGTGGCTTTCGCTAAAAGGATAACAAATAACTGACGTTATTGTGTATCTATTTTGGAACACACGTTGGCCTTTCAGACAACCGCCGATGGACTCTAAAGTTTCATCGCGGCCTGTCGGAACGATTAGCGCCCTGACAGCTAATTTATATACTCAACTTACAGTTTCTATTCCCGGATGGATTGCCATAGACTGCACTAAGAATAGACATGACTTTACTCGAAATCCATCATGTTGACATATTTGTGTGCTACTTCAATTAGTGTGCGAGACAGTAAAAAATATGACCACGTTTAATTTAAAATACATTATAATTTTTAACGGTAGATATATTTATGGCATTTATTTCAAGTATAAATACATTTTCTTATATCGATCGAGTAATTGACAACATTGTTAAATTAAATTCTTGTAAGACTACATTTGATGTTAAACTTACTCAGATAATGACAATAAACGTCACTTACAAAGTACAGTTTATATCTCTTTAACATAATATTGTAGAGCATAACTCAGCTTACTTTTATTTTTAGCACTCGTAAAACGGAAAAGTTACTCCCTGAGTGCACATTCCATTTAATAAATTTACTAATAAATTGCATACTTAGTTTACTTTGCAAACATAAATCGGGAGTATATCTGGGTAAAGTCGGGTATGTGCATTTTATGCACAAACAGTGTCATTACTAGGCACAATGGCGGCAGCTGTGCGTCGCTTACACATCATTGGTTTTTCCGTGACATTGCTCGATGCCATAAAGATATTGAGTTTTGTAATATCTGTGTGTGTGTTGATTTGAAATTATGAGTGCACCTTATTTAAATTTTAGTCCTTTTTATGTATATAAAGAACCTAAATCTAATGAAAACGCTATACTGAATGAAAATAGTTATGAATACGATTAAAGTCAAAATTGTCACAATAAAAATTTATTCATTTATTATCCAAAACTTGGAACTATACAGCAAGATACTAATGCTATAGTTTAAAATGGTTACCAACCTACTTGTTACTTATTAAAACAAAATGTAGTGATAAAACAAGCTTATTAAAAAAATACGTAAAATTTTTAATTTAATAAATTTTTATCTAGTCAATTCTAATAGATTATTAGTGGTACTAACATAGTCTCAGATCGGAATGCCAGCGGCGCAGCACATACCCCTTCGTCGTTAAATCTGGAAGCAATTTTCGGAATGAGCTACCTTGACAAATAATTCGAGTAATCGCTTTAGCATTTCACCTAACAAGCTTATTATCACTCCGTATATTTGTAGCTAACAAGGCATTATAATAAGATACCTAATAGTCTGTTATAACTAGGAGTTTTCGATGGTGCCCGAGATATTAAAAGAAATTTCGTATCAAAATTATCTAAAGAATATACATAATATATAGAAGACACGAGCAGATTGCCAAAACTAATTCATAATTAATGACATTGGCTATTTATAGGTCAAAACGAGAAGTCAATACCAGATCGGTTTTAAAGTTTAGATTGAAAATAGATAGTATTATGTGCTCTATGATTTTCTGGTCTCTAATGATAACTATTTTGTGTAAACTGTATTTCAAATCAATAATTTGAGATTGTTATCATAGAAGATAAAGAAGAAGATAAATAGAAGATGTTGATTTGGATAGAATATAACGGAAAAGGCAATATAACGTTTCTTCCAGAAGACATAATAATGCCTTCCAATTTTGTTGCATTATCATCTTTTCCTTATTTACATATGGAGTCTCATATTCATCTATGCTCTATTACGAATTACGATACTTCCCCAAAACATCTATATGTAAATCTGGTTGTATGAAGCCACTTATCACATTTAAGGAGACATAAATTTCCGAAAAATGGTTATTCCAGACCATCGCCCTAAAAGCGGGTCGTATGCATTGCATGCCCATAAATTACGAACGACGACACACTAAAATAGCGTATCACCCCTAACGGCATGGGAACTGAGAACCATTGCAACCCCACAACCTTCTAAATGCCTACAAATCTGAGGCACAAATCAAAAAGACATCGAGACGTTCCGATTGCGATTAGAAACGGCCGTTCAATAAACAATTTATAAGGGCTGAGGCATTTCACAAACTCGAATGATAAATGCATCAGTCACGCGATGAACTTGCTTAAATTGAAGCAAGAATTCTGAACAATAACACAGCAGGACTACCACCGGAGGATCCGCGAGTTTTTCACTGTTATCCAAACAATAGAAGTCAGCTCAATACCCAGACTGCACCGTCTTTTGTTTAATTAATTATCCTACGGAATAATTAATTCAAATTCGAGGCCGTGATTAAAGCGCCTATTCTAAATATTAATAAAACCAGGTGCATATTGTTTGGATGTTAAATGGGGGTAATTATCTGGTTCGTGTAAATTTATTGCGCGAGTTTTATCGAGGACCGCCCGCACAGAATATTATTACATGTTTGAGATTCGGGGGCTACGGAAACAATGTTGCGGTTTATGTATAACTAGCGCACCAGCTCGTTGGTATCGATACCGCAATGAATTGAATAAAGACAGGACCTGAAATGTGATCGGTCAATCTTTGACAGTAGTCTCAATGGATGGAGTGGGAACTAGTGCTATCAATCAGAGAGTTCGCAATACGCCCGATAATGTATCGTCAACACGCCGGCGTTTAATTGTTGATGGATCGACGCGATTTCCTGACAGATGATTTTCACGGGCGAATATATTTCAATGAAAGAATATTTTCAATATCCAACCGTGCATATTCGATACGGATTTATTATTTCGTCTTCACGTCTTACCCTCGGAAGCGATACGTAAAATGACGGAAAGTACGAAGGGCGGTAATGGAGAAAATTGTGCTTTATTCGATTTTGATAGACTTGATGGTGGATTTGGGTCCCGCTGTCGTTCGAGGGTCAGGATTCCAGGATGAGCGCTTCACATTTTCACCTTCATTATGTTCAATATTACGATCAGCTTGTGTGGAAATTGACTTTTTGATAAATCTTCGGAAGCAATTTTGAAATTGGGAGTGGGTACGTTTAGGATCGCCATAAAGCCTTCCACGTAGCCAAGAACAGCGGTAGATAGTGCAAGTTTGTCAATGAGAAGGTCATCTTTATTTCCGTGGCATGATCGCGACCCCCATCATTAGGAAAACGATGCAAGGAAGGAGGAAAGGCGTTTAGGATCTTCTACCTTGAGTTTGCATAACAGAGATCAACATCTAAGAACTATTTAAAATAGCAAGGAAATCCGACAAGGCAATTATGACAATATTTCCCAGTAGAGAGTTATTAGTATGAAACAGGTAGCAGATGATAAAACAATTAATACATTACATAATATCATAATATCGACTGTCTCAGTGGCGTAGTGGGCGTGAGATATTGACTGCTGATCATGATGTCCCGGGTTCGATCCCCAGTTCAGGCAAAGAGTTATCTTAATTATCCATTAGGAATCATCTCTATGATATCCTGGAGTCTAGAACTGTGCCCGGTAGATAGCAATAGGCTTGCACACTAATTAATACATAGGAACAATAACAAGCTGGCGAAATGTGGGTGGACGTACTATGGAACTGAGTTACTGAGTCCTGGGTCCTCTGCCTACCCCTTCGGGAAAAAGGTGTGATTGTATATTATTTCATATCACATTATCTCATGTTAGGCCTACTGGATAAACTTGTTATGAAGCAAAATTTAATTAAACAAAATATAACTTAATTTTACTGCCTAAAAAGAGGAAGTACAACCGAATTGATGATCTTAAGAGCTTATAGTAACACCACACGCGTTGGGTGTTCTGTCATAAAACTTTATAATATTTTTTTAGGCGTTATCTGAGAGTAAAAACTACTGCAGTAGCTTTTGATATATTTGGGTAACTGATAAGCACCAGCCTCTGTCGTAAACCGTTAAATAATATTTATTGTTTGAATATAAACTCCGGAGTAAACGTACTAGAGAAATATTTTTGTTTTTAGTAGGTATGTATAGTAATATTAGGTATTATTATTTAAATGTAACCTATCTTTTTATCAGTACTTTTAATAAATTTTTGTATTTAAAAAAATGCTTTGGATAATATTGATTATACCTAAACCAAATTGGGGAAGAACGGACCGGGTGAAAACGGGACTGGGTGAGACAAATAAGTGCCAAAATATTTACTTTGATATCTAATAGTTATATGTTGATTACATTTTTCTTATTTGGCATTTGCAGTTACTACTTAGATAGGTACCTTAATAAAGGTCCTTTTTAAAATAGTAGTCCGCGTAGTTTAGTGTCGTTTATATCACTTTGTCTTTAATTACACTCCTCAGTCCAAAGTAATTTAATTTATAGACACGTGTGAGATAGCGCGTCTTTCATTTGGAAGCGGCCATTGGCAATTACGTATTCGATAAGGATTTTATTTATTATGGCCGGTTCTTTAGAATTTAAATTCATTGTTTCTCTTATCCTTAAAATAGGACACGCGGGGTCACAAGATAACCACTTTATCTCCGAAACAAGAATAGGCTTTTAAAGGAAAGAAAATGACCTTCATATTGAATTCTCACCCAATTCGTTTCAAAGTTGACTTTTGTGTACTATATCGGGTTACTTGAATTTTACATTTTACATTCAAAATGTTCAGAGGATTAGATGACTGGCCGATAGGAGTTTTATTGCTTTGAAGTTCTAATAAAATAACGATAAAGGTTTCATTTCGTGATCTCAAATCCTTATCGCATATCATTCATTCATGAGAATATAAATTTTATTCAAGTCTTTTCTTGGCGCCTCCTTTTTACGAATAATTTTGAGTGTTGATAAAAAATTATTGAAAGTTATAACAGTATGAAGATTTACGATCTTTTTGATACAAATTATTTCAAAAACGTGTAGTGGATACTAAAGGAGGTGTTGGTCTAACCAAACTGAATAACTGTCAAAAGATATAATTAGGAAAATCGCATAAGTTTTATCGCATCGGGTTTTATCTGGTCGCTAAATTTGTATAGGAAGTACAAGTAGATTTTTGTGCAATACGCAATTCTTTCTTTTGCTAGCAATTTTACGGGTAAATGCCACCCCTTAAGTATTACTTCACTTTTGTTAAACACATTGCAGGAAATAAGCATATTTTGGGTTTATCATGTAGTATGAATTTTTTATCTCAAAAAGAACAATGAAGCATTGATTTTCGCAGAACATTTTAATGAACCGTGAAATATCTTAATGCATGACGCACACGGTGCATAAATATGCATACAAAAAAATAAAGGATATTTTAACATTTTAGTTTCCCGTTGTTTTTGCAGAGATCTCTCAAGTGGTGGAGCTAAGTGGGACGCGGCTCGCTTTAAATATGCGCATATGTATGGTATTGTATGTAAAATGTGTATGGGCGAGGGAAAAAGTGGATCTTGTGACTCCTCAACTTTTTGAAATAGATATAATATGAGACAGATGGCTACTGGCTGAAAGTCACACATCAATATGTCTTCAAAATCAGCTACGATCGTAAAACTTTGTGGTTTTGCTTTGTTACTTTAAATTATATATAAACATATAAATCAGAAGTGATTTTTGGTATCTGCAATCACTGCTGAAAACAGTCAGCCATAAATATTAATCCTAGATTTCCATATTATATCCATCCAGTAAGGTAATAAAGTAGCCAATTTTTTGGTCATCTAAACTACAGGAGGTCAACCTCCAGCTCAAGCCCTTGGGCCTAAGCTATTTTCCAAATAGATGAAGACCATAATAAGAACACAATTCACAATATTCCCATAACGTCGCGATAATCCGCGGGAATAACGCTAGCAGTTTATATAAACCTATTATAATACAAGGACAGAATCTTCAAACTTAAGTTAATTTAAACACGTTTAACCTTAATACTAAAAGTAATCGCTTAAAATAATATATCTTATGATATATCTAGAAGATTTTTGTGCCCGACTATTCATATGTATTTTGTATGAGATGCTTCCATACAGTAACCGCTGACCTCCGGCCTCCGACACCGATCTATACGCGACGGGATCTCAAGCCCTATCCGAGACACTAGTTATGATAATATAGGCCGTTCTGTATTCGTTTAACTCCATGGAAAGATTTTCAAGATACAAATATTGCTTATATTGTAAATGTATTGTTAGTAAATGTTCTAAATGTCATAACCCGATCACTGGTGATTTAGCATCTTTTTAATAGGTATATCTTTTTTCATAAGCTTCTTTACAGAACTTTAATATTCTTTATTCTGGATATATCCAGAATAATAAGGGGTTTTTCCTTATCCAGTATACTGGAAAAATCCCTTCAGGTTTTTGATGAAATTACATAACATAACATACAATCACGCCTTTTTTCCCGAAGGGATGGGCAGAGGTGTATCTAGGACTCAGTCCTATATTAGGTACAAACACATTTCGCCATTATTTTATTTTTTTATGTAATAGGGGGCGAGCCAATTGCCATCTAACGAGCACAGGTCCAGAGTCCAGGCAGATATTGAGATATTCCTAATGGTAAAATCCAATATTAACTCTTTGCCTGACCTGGGGATCGAACGCGGGACCTCATAATCGGCAGTTGAGCTTGCATCCACTACGTCACCGAGGCATTCGAGAGGAGGGAGTTTGTTTATATACTAGTTACTAGGTGAAGGCGGGTTACGCTCTCCACCCGCAAAACTTTGAGCGCGATTACGCGAAAGAGCAGCGTTTGACAAACGCCCGAAGTTTCAAACCATCTTACCCTTTATTCAAGAAAAAACCCGTCGAGCAGCATTTTCTTCCACACAAGTAACTTCCGAAGCGCAGTGAGCGGCGCACCGACCGAATGTATCAGATGGCACGATTACAAGAACTAATGTATCTATTTGTAACTGCCTCGGTTTCCGGCTTTTTGCCTACTCCAGCTACAGTTAAACATTGTACCGGGTTTTAAATTAAATGGAATATTTTAATCATGGAAAACCTTTTCTCGTTTTGTTTGGTTTTAGAATTAATCAATTGATTATTAGGCTTTATCTCTGTCGGTTTTATTAGATTAGATTAGATTATCATCATCATCTTCCAGCCGTTGGTAGTCCACTGCTGAACATAGGCCTCCCCCATCAGGGGGGTTGTTGCCAATACTCGCCACGCTTGGCAGGCGGGTTGGCGAGCGCAGTTTGATGGTTTACACAGAGGACGCTGCTGCCCGTCCTTTGGATCTCATAGATTAGATTAGATAACTCTTTATTGGTATCATTATAAGTACAGAAAAATAACAAAAAAATAAATTTAAACTTGAAATCGTGTAACAATTTATTTTGTCAATATGTATATATATTTCTGGGACTGCCTCGGTGGCGTAGAGGGCGCATGCTCAACTGCCAATCAAGAGGTCCCGGGTTCGATCCCCAGGTCAGGCAGTGTTAAATATTGGATTTTTCCATTAGAAATTATCTCAATAACTGCCTGGAGTCTGGAACTGTGCCCGGTAGATGGCAATAGGGTCGCCCCCTATTACATGGGACCAATAACATACTGGCGAAATGTGGGTGTATCTACTATGGGACTGAGTCCTGGGTATACCTCTGCCTACCCCTTCGGGAAAAAGGCGTGAATGTATGTTATGTATATATATTTCGATACTGTTATTGATAATATTATTAAATATTAATCACCAAGGAATAAAAATATTAATTATCTGTAAGAAATCGCTTAATGCGATAGAACCATTGGTTATATTTACCGTGATATCTATGAATTCTTTTAAATTTAGTATACAATAATGTATTATTCCATTACCTGATAATATAGCTTTTCCAAAAATTTGGTTTTAGTTACTAGTTGCAAGAAATAATTCATATTCTTAAAGAATTGGATATAGTGATTTTGCCATATTAAAGGAAAATTTGTTTTCTAAACATTAATTTGGCACAATTGAACAAGATTGTTTAACTCAAACGTTAATATAAACATTATTATGTTTAGTTTAATAAATTAATTATTGGAAACCTCAATAACATATTTGGCAAACAATAAGATTACAATAACAAAATCCAGCTTAATATAGATCTACTAACTGTGCCCCGCGGTTTCACCCGCGTAATATTCATTTCCGAGGGAATATCATAAAACTCATAATGTATAATAAATTCTATGAGTGGGCATAAGAGTACCCTTACCCTATATGTTATTCCAGGGTCTAAACTATCTAAATACCGAATTTCAGCCCAATCGGTTCAGCCGTTTTGGCATTCATCCATCCTTACAAACATTTTTACCTATATAATATTAAGTAGAATTTAATTAATGGCTCTGGCCGATAAAGAAATCATGGTTCGTTATTTTTTTTTAATATGGCTTATATATAATTAGCCCTATATATTTATAATATATAAGGCCGATAAAGAATTCATGGTTCTTTATTTTTTATATATAGCCCTCTATATTTATAATATACTAGCGACCCGCCCCGGCTTCGCACGGGTAGCAGAAGTAGGTATAGTGGACGTTTATCAGGAGTAAATTCGTGATACATTGTATTTTAATAAATATAACCCTAATGGTTTACGCAGCGCACGCAAATTAATGACTATTTCTGTTACAATGACCAAACCTTAACACATGTTATAATTTATCGTGGGCTATTTTGAAGATATTGATGAGTACTACAAACCCCTAGTACATTACTTTATTCTACCACCAATACTTTTCACACCACATGAAAAATAATCACTGCTTCGATTATTGTGACTAAACCAGAAAAGATGGATATAATCTATGTATACTGTTTTGTAGGTATTGATAATTAATACAATCCCCTAGTACATTACTTTAATCTACCACCGATAGTTTTCACACCGCATGAAAAATAATCACTGCTTCGATTATTGTGACTAAACCAAAATAGATGGATATAATCTATGTATACTGTTTTGTAGGTATTGATAAGTACTACAACCCCTAGTACATTACTTTACTCTACCACCAATAGTTTTCACACCGCATGAAAAATAATCACTTTTTCGATTATTATGACTAAACCAAAAAAGATGGATAGAATCTATGTATACTGTTTTGTAGATATTGATAAGTACTACAAACCCCTAGTACATTACTTTACTCTACCACCAATAGTTTTCACACCGCATGAAAAATAATCACTTTTTCGATTATTGTGACTAAACCAAAAAAGATGGATATAATCTATGTATACTGTTTTGTAGGTATTGATAAGTACTACAAACCCCTAGTACATTACTTTACTCTACCACCAATAGTTTTCACACCGCATGAAAAATAATCACTTTTTCGATTATTGTGACTAAACCAAAAAAGATGGATATAATCTATGTATACTGTTTTGTAGGTATTGATAATTAATACAATCCCCTAGTACATTACTTTACTCTACCACCAATAGTTTTCACACCGCATGAAAAATAATCACTTTTTCGATTATTGTGACTAAACCAAAAAAGATGGATATAATCTATGTATACTGTTTTGTAGGTATTGATAATTAATACAATCCCCTAGTACATTACTTTACTCTACCACCAGTAGTTTTCACACCGCATGAAAAATAATCACTTTTTCGATTATTGTGACTAAACCAAAAAAGATGGATATAATCTATGTATACTGTTTTGTAGGTATTGATAAGTACTACAAACTCCTAGTACATTACTTTACTCTACCACCAATAGTTTTCACACCGCATGAAAAATAATCACTTTTTCGATTATTGTGACTAAACCAAAAAAGATGGATATAATCTATGTATACTGTTTTGTAGGTATTGATAATTAATACAATCCCCTAGTACATTACTTTACTCTACCACCAATAGTTTTCACACCGCATGAAAAATAATCACTTTTTCGATTATTGTGACTAAACCAAAAAAGATGGATATAATCTATGTATACTGTTTTGTAGGTATTGATAATTAATACAATCGCCTAGTACATTACTTTACTCTACCACCAATAGTTTTCACACCGCATGAAAAATAATCACTTTTTCGATTATTGTGACTAAACCAAAAAAGATGGATATAATCTATGTATACTGTTTTGTAGGTATTGATAAGTACTACAAACTCCTAGTACATTACTTTACTCTACCACCAATAGTTTTCACACCGCATGTAAAATAATCACTTTTTCGATTATTGTGACTAAACCAAAAAAGATGGATATAATCTATGTATACTGTTTTGTAGGTATTGATAAGTACTACAAACCCCTAGTACATTACTTTACTCTACCACCAATAGTTTTCACACCGCATGAAAATAATCACTTTTTCGATTATTGTGACTAAACCAAAAAAGATGGATATAATCTATGTATACTGTTTTGTAGGTATTGATAAGTACTACAAACCCCTAGTACATTATATTATTCTACCATCAATGCATTTCACAGCGCACGCAAATTTATGAATATGGTAATTATATTATGTAACACCTTGGTTCACAATATTGCAGTTTTCTTACGGATCCCCATTTTTTTTCAAAATCTCATATAGCCTATGGCACTCACACTGAATTAAGCTATCCATAAGTGAAAGAATTTTTAAAATCGGTCCAGTAGTTTCGGAGCCTATTCGTTACAAACAAAAAAACAAAAAAACAAAAAAACAAAAAAACAAAGTTTCTCTCTTTATAATATTAGTATAGATATAGATAAGGCCGATAAAGAAAGCATGGTTCTTTATTTTTTATATATAGCCCTCTATATTTATAATATATAAGGCCGATAAAGAAAGCATGGTACTTTATTTTTTATATACCTATAGCCCTCTATATTTATAATATATAAGGCCGATAAAGAAAGCATGGTTCTTTATTTTTTATATATAGCCCTCTATATTTATAATATATAAGGCCGATTAAGAAAGCATGGTTCTTTATTTTTATAAACAGCCCTCTATATTTATAATTTATAAGGCCGATATAGAAATCATGGTTCTTTATTTTTTTTAATATAGTAATGTTACACAAAACAATAATTCATTATTACAAGTATAAACTATTAAGATTTATATGAAAGTCAGATTAACATTACTCCTTTAGTTAAAACAATAGAGTAAATTTAATTTTCATGAATTTCCACGCGAAAATTACTGCTGAGATAAGTAGATTCAAAAGCTAAAACTCCAAGAGCACTAAACGCTGAAAGCTTTCATTACAATCACAGTATAATATTTTTGCTAATTCATCTTCCCGGCGTCGGTAAGTGCCAAGAGGTGACGGCCACCGGAACTCAGTTTTTTCACCGCAAACCCTTGAGAGTGCCGCAAAATGTCTTCGAAATGACGTTCTCGTTTTAAGTACATGTCGACGTCTGTTTTTTGCACGTCTTACAATGGCGGAGTGCTTGAGTGCGATGGTTGATAATTATTTGGAGTAAGAAAGATGGATTAGGTATAATAATAGTCAGAATACTAATATTATGCTGCCTAAAATACCTTTTTTACTTGTCCTTACATCTCGATTTTCACCATTTCAAACTGACTTCGTTGAACACTTTCCATTTAGCAAAAATAGACGGAAGTAGAATATTTTCGATAACAACGACATTTAAGATAAAATATAGATACCTAAACATAATATAATATATCCGAACAATTAAAAAAACATACTTACAAAACTTGAGATCCATTACCAAAGCACATGAAATAGTTCAGCAGTCCACAACACCACAAAAAACACAGAAAATTAAAAAGTTAGAAGCACATCGACGTTTTGAATTTCGCGCCAAACGCTAGCTGCGGAACGCACCCTTTCCGATCGAAAGCTAGGAGCCAACTGGCTTGAAGCTTGCTTGACGCCGGCTGCCGGTTCGTCAAGCATGTCTAGACGAACAGAGACGGGGAGAGGAGGGAAAACGCGGGGCGAAACCAACCCCTGCTCAAAAGCTCCAAGCTGTAACATTTTCCCAGAAAACGACCTATCTCGAACATCAATAAGGAAGCATCCGATTAAATATTAATAAAATAGACTTTGTACTCCAATTATACAAATTCATTTGACGTGATATCCGAAGCCAAAGATTTCGAAGGCTCCTGAAGGCGATTTAGCGTAAATTCGTTTGGATAATTAAGTCGCTTTGAAATTCTAAAGTTTTCTGGGCAAGGTATAAAGTTGGCTTAACTTTATTTATCCGCGGGGCACGGCTTCTGGAATATCTTTGCTTTTCCTTTTACTGATGTAAAGCAGGTCTGGACATTATTCTTCAATTACGGCCTTTTTTCCGAGGGTTCAATATTTCGGAACTTTAGTTGAATAAAAATTTGTGTTTAAATTATCGTAATAGTTATTCTGACTTTTCTACTAATATTATAATGATATACGACTTGCGACTGCCTCGGTGGAGCAGTGTTCGTGAGGTCCTGGATTAGATTCCCAGGTCAGACAAAAAGAGTTAAGTGTTTTCTTTACGAATTTTATCAACATCAGTATGGAATCTGAATATGTGTTGATGGCAATAGGTTAGCCCCCTCCTTTACATGTGTGAAAAAATGATAACTGGCTAGATGTGGATGGTACCTAATTGGTGGGCTTATCTCTAGTTACTGGCTACTTTTTCATGGAAAATAGGTAAGCTTGATGATATGTAATGCGAATGTTAAAAGGATTACTCCTGTGTATTTGTTCAAAACTGAACCAACTGAGCTGAAGTTTATATAATGTAGGCAGAATCGGAAAAAAAACCCTAGGTTCTGAAAAAACGCATGATGGAATACGGTACTTTCTTCTTAATATGAAACGATAGGGTGCAGTATCTAGTCCTTTATTTAAGAACAAAAATGTTTCAGCTGTCATCACTCTTCTTTGGATGAAGTGATCTTTTTGCTTTTAATTAATGGTGTGTCTAGCCCTATGTGTCGATTTACCCAAAGTTCTAATAATAGATAGATAGATAGATAGAATAACTCTTTATTATTACACTACAAACATGAAACCTTAAATTTAAATATACAATTATAACAAATAATGTAACAATTGGCGGTCTTATCGCTAAGAGCGATCTCTTCCAGACAACCGTGCAGGAAGAGGAGAGTACAGTAAATCACATTTGGTCGGTAGTGTCGGTAGTGTGTGATTATATAAGTAGTTTATAGACATAGTATAACTACTTACTACGTAAACTTAAATTACAATAATACGCAAGTACATACTATATAAATAAATACCTATATATATACTAAATCATATATTAAATAAACTAATAATATTATGAAAAAAGGGTTGTTTCTATCAATTGTCGGTGGGTAGAATGCGAATTGCATATCACCTATATCATAAACACACACGCCCCTATAGGCGGTATGTAGGTGGGATCATCAATGACTGTTCACGATAGCTCAATTGGTAGAGAACCACGCCACGTGGTTTGGTGCGGAAGATGCAGGTTCTAGTCCTGCTCGTAGGTGAAATTTTTCTTTCTATATTCATATTGTATTCTAATAAATTACTGTAAAGAAAAAAAATTATATTCTACGAGAGCTATTCTCATAACAAAATCACTTTGCACCTTCCTATGTCTTGTGATCACGATCTCGGCAGTAAACAGCATGTCATAAAAATTCAAACGCGTTCCTCTGCAGACGGAGGTTTGCTGTTTCTCTTTTGCCGGTTGATCTGTACTAAAATAAACTAGATCAATAAGGTTTTATACAAATTTGAGCAGTAACTCAACTTTTAATAAAGTACTTAGTAAAATTTTAAAATTGGTTAGATTGTTTTGCCAATTTTAAATTTCTGCGAACCTCTATAGTTGGGCTAGAATAATGTTGGTTGGGTTGCCAAAAGATTATTGGAACCAATTGGCAATTATATTGATCCCAGGACTTCATCATCGGCAGTAGCGCTGCCGATCACAACACCACCAATGCATTCGCATTATGATATTTCTAATATTGTAAATTGTGTTGGCGTTCTAGATTTTTTTTTTTGATAAAATTATAAAAATAAGCCCATATTGCAAATTTGAAAGTGTTGGTTGTGTTAATACGCTACTTTGTATTCCAGTAAATTTTAAGCAATTAAATTATTTAATATCGAGTGCCCACTACGCTTACAGTTTTACCCAAAACAATTGGTTGTTGTGTATGCATAATTCAAAACAGAATTAAATTGAGTTACTGTATAAAATATTTATATACTCGATCATGGATTATTCCCGTTTATAGCGATGCAGACGTTTTATTAATAGATTTTGGATTAACTATTCTCATATCCGAAATGCAGCCGTAATGTTCATGTGAATACATACCGTCTAATCAACGTTATAACATTAGTAACATTGAACTTTTTAATGTTAACATATTAGTTATACTCCGCACGTGTTTCCATGTAAATTATATTATATTCCTCATTCTTAAAAATATCTGGAAAAGTAAATCATATACTAGATAAGTTAAACTGATGAGAAATAGTACAAACTAGTGTAGTGTTGTGCAGATTTGCAATGTAAACAACGTTCAACTGGTCCATACTTGGATGGGTGACCATTTTGTGCAGTTTATACACCTGGACGCTAGTAACTGTTTTATGCGAGTTATACATGTTTACTAAGGGTCCCGATAGTCACCTATTAGATATCGTCAGGTTAAGGCGGACATTTAGCATGATTCTGGTCAGGATCGACTGCTTGACTTCAAGCTGCTGCATAGTCAACTACAGTCTTTTGATTGCACACAAACACTGATCAAGTAGCTGCGGCGCAATTTGTAGTTTGAAGCATGATTATGCAGACTGCTTCAGTTGCCTGTCATGGCTGGCCTTCCATACTGGCGGCTCTAGCAGTACAATTGCGAAAACTCATCCTGTTCTGACTTGTCAAAATCACAGCTGAACTCCTGAGGTAGAACATCAAATAAAGTATGTGGGTAATCAATGACGTTGATGGATAAAGCCGTAATTTGTGGTAAATATAAGTAAAACTTAAGGTGCTTTTCAAAATAAATAATTTATTCAAAAATAATGTTGTCCTGTAATTTAAAACATCACATATCAGGATTAGGACAATCCCGCGTCGACAAATGCGGGCGAAATGACAAATTGATGCATTCCTGACGCATCATTTTAATACTCCTGTTTAACAGTAACAGGCACTGGCACTGAATAATAGAGTCGTGATGATGCAGCGTATCTTTGGGAGGATATCACATTATTATGTGATATTACATTATGTTAGGAAGGTACAATAAACTTGTAAAGGTTAAAATAGGTACAATACGCCGGCGTTTCTTGGCGAGTCCAAACATAGGTTCTGCAAACTTCAGAGCATGTAAACTCTTGAAAAAAATGTTATTATTATTTATTGAAGTGAACTAAACATTACATTTTTAATAAATAAAATTTGCTCTTCAGAGAAAGTGACTACCAGTACACATATATCATTCGATGTACGGTAGTGCAAAGTCATGATAGTGCTAAAAACCTATATATTTGATTTGTTTGGTATTCCAACTTTCCTTAGATATATGGAATACACTAGCTGTGCCTCGCGGTTTCACCCGTGTACTATTCGTTCCCGTGGGAATATCGAGATAAAAAGTACTTTATAGATTATTCCAGGGTCTAAACTATCTATTTACCGAATTTCAGCCCAATCGGTTCAGTAGTTTTAGCATGAAAACGGAATAAACATACACACAAACAACAGTGCTAGCGCTATTTCTTTTTGTGTTATCTATAGTAGATGGCGCTAGAGTTAATTTAGAACTTTGTAGCGTTTTGTTCACCTTTTAAAAACTTAACTTTTTTACATTGTACTGAGTTTTGAGGTTTATAATATCAGTTACGATTATAATAAGCTTACAGTTACCTAAATACTGTTAGCTAACAGTCCTATGTTACTGTATATCGCTGTTAGCAAAAACCTAACTCGATTTTTATCTTGTTTAAGTTACACCTGTAATGTATCGTACTTATCTTGAAATGTCAGAATAACAAGTCAAAAGGCTCACTAAAGTAACGTATTAGTTCCTAAGAACTAGCTAATCCTTCTTCAAGTTAAGCTCTGACATTCTGTCGACGAAGATTTGAACTGTTTGTCTGTTGGCGCCGCTTGGCATACAGACATTATCCTGTATGTTTTCTTTGTGATCTTAGTTGTTTACTTTGATATAAACCTGACCTAATACTGACGTATGAGACGTATGAGTTTTGATAAAAGGTACGGTTGTGATAGGTCACATCAAGTTTTTGAAATAACTGCCACTCAAAACCTATTGTCGTTTGTATATTGTGGCCAACTCGCAAGTGTAACAGTTTTTAGGACACAAGAATATTAGGGAGGTAGGACCTTGAATCTTTCTAACGACTTCCCCGTACATATTATTATGTACCTATTACTTAGAAGACAACCGGCAGGTTTGCGATAGCAATGTAACAACAGCGTGACAAGCGTAAATTTCGTAACTACTGCTATCGTCAAACGTCAGTTTATGTATTTAACGTAATACACATATACAGCGAAATTACTGGACATGATGAGATTCAACAACTGTTACTCATATCTCAGGGTGATAGGCGCGGTGTAGTGCCGCGCAGAATTTTGAATTTTAAAATACTGGGTGGCACTGTGTCTGATATGGGCAATCATGATGCTTGCCATCAGGCATCTGATGAGCTCGTCTTGTCACTCACTATCATAAAAAAAACATACCAAAGTTACATTTTAACAGCAGTGAATGTGCAATTTAAGCCTGTCCATCTTCAAGTCCGAATAACCATGCAGTATATAGTTTTCACTTTCCAAAACACGGAAGCGCCCCTATGTAATAAAAATAAACATACCAAGCAAACTTATTGTCACCCATGTTATATACAACGGCTGGGCAACTACACCTACTATTATCTTTTTATGATAGATATAACCAAAAGATTGACAGGTTGAGCTGAAAAATATTGCTACCAGACATTGCAGTTCGAGCTTCCATCACCTGCAAAATTAAATTCCTTACATAGTGCAAACATTTTTTCATGCAAATACGCGATCCAATTCGCTGCAAGCGTCAAACGTTGATACCCAGTGGCTCGATCCTCGAACGTGCCTGAACTTATTAAAGGCAGAGTAACTCTTGAAGCTGAGCCAGCCGAGTCACCGGAGCGATTCGAGCACTTCGGTGCTTGAGCGGCTTTAATTTGCACTATGTTGTTAAAATTCAGCGCTGAAGCGTGAGGATTATCTTCACCTTTTCGATATCGCTCAAGGTATTGAATAACAAACACTACTCAATTCAGAGCTAAAAAGGTTCAATTTTACATATTATGCTTTAAATTCAAGGATAGTTTTTAAAAATGATAAGAGTCTATATTCCCTGGTGATTGTTGTGGCATATCTAATATACCGATGTGCTGAAAAGACTGTGGCGCTTTTTTCTATGCATCAGAAATTTAACCTTTAGGTTAGTAATTCTAAAGGTTTATTTACTAAATCTTAACAATACGGTGGGGACTGGAGATTAGTATTGTAATAGTTCTCTCTAATAAATCTCTACCCAATTTTTTCACCAATACAATCTCCAAGGTATTGTAGACATGTTTTAGAACACTGATTCCAATCACGAGAGCAAACAACTAAAAGTCAACACTCATGAAAGTGTAGTGTAGACTAGACGGTCGTAAAGAGTCGTCGGATTGTACCTACCTCCCCTCGACTGACCGGCCTACCCCCAATGTTTACAAGATAGTCTGGAACGATTCCAAAGTTTCACTACCTAAATCATTAACGTTCTAGTGTTAATACAGTGCCCGTGAAATCTTTTCAGGACCACTTGCCGTTTTATGCACCCGTCCTTCGTTAGGCCCGAGTAGTTATTTGGCTAGTGTTTTGGACAAGTTGCGTAAAGCGGCCGGTCATTATTTTCCATTTTGATAATTGTGCCGAGCACTGCGACGATTCTGTGCCGCATTGTGACGAAATGTTACGACTCTAGAGCAAAAGATAAACCTCGTCGATTTTATTTCGTTTTCATATTTTACCACCTACACGACCTTCTTTACAAATCTCCTAATAATATATAAATCATGTGGATCCGACATCCTCTATAAATGTATACAGCTGCCGGTAATAATGGAGATGGTCACTTATTGTTCAACACCGATCATATACAATGGATGACATCAGAAATCACCCCGTCTCTCGACAACAATGCCCGGGTTTCATAATAAGCTTAGGACCGATCACAACTATATATCGGACAAAACTTATGCTGGAGCGTAAAACACAGAACAAAAATATTTCATACCACCGAATGGTTATTCTGAGGATTTATCTCTGGGTGAACTGTCGATATACACAGTCTATTTGGTCTCGTGATATCCCATGTTACGCGTGGGTCGTCGTTTTATTTTGACAAACGGACGTGAATTCCCTTTGTTGTCTTTACTACGATATATCAGCGGCTGACACATATTTTTGTGACAAAAAAATTATATTTGTGAATGGGAATTTTTTGTATACGAATAAACGTAAAAAATTTACGTTACTCCGAGCGATTTCTATAACACGGCTTGAAAATTTACGATAACTGTATACACAAAGTCGAATCAGCTCTGTAGAGTTATGATTTAGACGTAGCGAGAACCCAATTTTGATTTACATACAAATGCTACCTCTGGGTAAGCGTAACAATTATAGATATGATTTCGTGTAATATAACTAGCAACTAGGTACAGTGATATATATCACGTCATCAATAGAATTTAAATGCGCCGGCCACCCGCTTGCTTACTAACGACGTCGTTCGTACACAATACAAGTAGCACAATGCAAGAATAACGATCTTCCGAGTCTGTCCCAATGGTACCAACGCTGGCTAAATAGCCAAAAACAAAAGACGAATATAAATCATTAACTCCGTACCCCACGCGTCACAACAATAAGTGCATACCAAAATGCGCTCTATTAACTCATAATAGAGACGAAAATTTCTAAAATTATCTAAATTTGGAATTTGTATCGACTTCAACCACTTCCACGTAAACAATAGTCGCTTAGCACAATGTATTATTACTTTACGACCACACTAACATAATCATTGGGTCCATTGTCGGACATGGAATTCTTAAAAATGCATTGCGGGGTGTCAAACGTTCGTAAAATTATTCAATACGGGTGGATATTGACAGAAAGGACACAATATTTTTACCACGACGTGTGACGAATTGGTTATTTAAAATGCTATTGGATTTTGTGAAGTTAAAAAAGGCTATTGTAACTAGAGATCTTGCGGGTTAGTTTTTCACAGCGTAATAATTTTTTGCCTGACGTTTTTATGTAACTTAAAAGAACTCTTAACATTTCAATACTAAACCTCAGTAATGATAATTTATTCAAATTTAACTTACATAGCAAAACGATTTTTACAAATATTCACTGCCTCTCAATCTAAAACGCTTTAGGACGCAAGGAAAGTGTCTTGACTGTCATTATATTCAATAGAACATGCCAAATAAACCTTTGACAAAATGACCTGATGACACTATAGGTCATACTCCTAAATCTTAAATAATAAATTAAAAGTTACACTCAGTCGCAGCGCAGATAATAATACTATGTATAGAATGGACACTGTCATCCGCCCACCAATCGGGCGTTCCTCACCCCGCGAGCGAGATTGAGTTCTCGCCGAGCTCCCGTGAGCTCGGAACGTACCTCACGTACACTCTTGCGCGTGTACAAAACCCAATGTGTGCAGTGTCTGTGTAGTATGTAGTTATAGCGTGACTTTTGTATGGGAATTGAGTCGAGTGTCTGGGTGTGACTCAGTCTTCATGGGATTTTATTGGAATACCTACCAGAAGCCCGACCAATTGTTAGAATTAATCAGTTGCTGTAAACGGTAAATCATGTGATAGAACAACGGCACACATGTTATCATCATCATCATCATCATCATCATCATCATCAGCCCCATAGTCAGCCCATACCACTCCACTGCTGGGCATAGAATTTCTCCTTTGTGCCATTTCTCTCTGCGTTGAGCGGCCCGCATTCACTTTATAATTATATTTCTATTCTATTCTAAAGAGTATTCTATTCTATTTGTGATTGTTCTTGCTCTCTCTCTCTCTCTCTTTCCTTCTTCTCTTTTGCATTCTTTATTTATACAACAAGTAAGTAAATATTTAGGTATTCTACTAATGCCATCATTGTGAAAGACAACACCTCCAAACCACTGGTCATTATAACAATTACCCATAATTACTTTATCGAGGTTCCAATTTCCACGCAGAAGGTAGGCATCTGCAAAGTAAACTCGTAAATTTGACCACGAGCCAGGCTTAATTACCCTATGCGACTGTCTCTTTCATTCATTAGTCGGAGAGGCTACTATCATTTTGAGTAAGGTCATAAAATATAGAAATACTAAAAGTCGCTACAATGTTGGCGCGGGACGCTTGACGTTGCATTCCTTGTATTTGTACAACACACCACAGCGACCGCGGGTTGGGCGCGTTTCCTTGTACCTTTATATTATATATTATATTATACGAATACCTTTTCATATTATAATATTTTTTTAAAATGATGATTTAAACCACTAGTGTAGTTGTTTTATTCATTTAGAAAACAATCTAAATAATTTACTTTTATTAATTTAATACATAAAAATATTATTCTTAAATTTGATTATTGGAATATTAATTTTTTCAGTTTTTATACGCTAAAAACTGAAAAGATTAATATTCTAATAATTTCACCTTATGGAAAATGACGGTAAGCTCTCAGAGTAAACGAGAGGGTGAGTTGTAGACAACCCCCTGGACAATTTACGGTGGACGAGCGTTGTGTTAATCTAATTGTCGCTTTCACGTTTTAGTTTTGAAGTTGCCTTGACCTTTGAATGCACTTTGTATGTTCTAGCCTTAACTATGGTTAGACTTAGATAGTGTTAAAATTGTTATCACTTGACATTCTAAGCATGAAGCTCATGTTGGGATCATCAATTATAATAAACGGTCATTTAAATAATTCGTATACCTAAGCTTGACTCCTAAGTTTAATCTAATGTTCCTTGTTCTTCTAATTTTATTAAAACAAAATTATGAACGAAGTTTAAACGAAACATTGTAAAATCTTTATTCGTAAAATCATGTTAGTCCTACATCGCAATGTTACCAGCGAAATACCCAGTTATTTCGCTGGTAACATGAAGAGTTTCAACAACTAATATCTCAGGGTGACAGACGCAATGCAGTACCGCGCAGAATTTTGAATTTTAAAACACTGGGTGGCACTGTGTCTGATATGTACAATCATGATGCTTACCATCAGGCACCTGATTTGCTCGTCTTGTCACTCACTATGATAAAAAATGTATCTAGTGAGAAGTGATAAGGGATTAATCACACTTATTCAGCTCTGTTCAGATTTTGTCCATAGAAAAGCACGATTTGTGTGAATTCGCGATTCACGATTTTGATTGTGTGTGTCCCTAAAAGAAAACCAACATAATATTTACCTGAAAAAATAGTCTTATATAATTTTACTAACTTAACACTAGAATATTATCATAAAAGAGCAGACCTTCATTACACCTAAAAAAATAAGGAGACAAAACAAAACAACGCGATTACACGCTCTGCGTTTTTCTCCATCACGCAAGATTACGTTCGCACGATATTGGGCAAAGGAAATTTCTTTTGTGCCTCCCTAATACAAATATTGTTGTTACTCATCGCATGACAGACTAAATGAACACATCGTAGAATCCCTTCGCCCTAACCTAACACACGTATGCAATTACTTACGTACAAAAGTTTTACACTAATAAGATATTTGGAACTTCAAAGCACGAGACCACCCTTATGAAAACTCTGGGCGGACAATATAAGTGATCGCCATTAGTTTATATTGGAAAACATTTTTCAGAGTCAGTTTAGTTCCTTTATTTATAATTTAAAAAATCTGTCATAATGTAATAAAAAGCAATATTAATTACCTACAAACAAGGAAGTTTTATTTAAACGATTCTAATTGTATTTCTATCAGAACTGAAGGTACCAAATATTATATCAATCTATCAACAAGAAACGGGTTAAATTTATATTACTAAATTAACCCATTAAAGTGAAAACAGAGCAGTACTAGATGGCTTCATTCATTATAATCACACCCTTAGCATATGGAAACAAAAACTCCAAATTCAAAGACGAAAACTTTGCAAACTTTTCTGGTGAGGGAGAGGGCTCGAAGCCCCTTAAGCTGATGCCAGAAAGACGGCGACGAGATTCTGTGATTTACACGAGAGTAATAGAGCAACCTTCTTCAAAATATTAGAAAATTTCCAAATCGCGTGCTAAGGCGAGACACGGGCTCATCACGCGATCATATTTCCTTCGGGGTGGCGAAATGGAGAAAACACAACTCGTAATTCTGTGGCAGGTTTCACAAATAATAGAAGTTTTATCATTTGGAACGAAAGTGAAGACTTTTAGTTTCGTGATTGAGTTTGGCGGTTTTAGTTTGACGTTTTATTCCTTTGTAATCAATAACTTTCTTACTATTTTAATAACTTTGCTTTTTTTAAAAAAAAATTGTTTCAATCTATCTCTACCTACACTATAACATAAAATAACAAACAATCACGCCTTTTTCCCAACGGGGTAAGGCAGAGGTGTACCCAGAACTCAGTCTCAGGGTAGGCATACCCGTATTACGCCAGCTATTGGTCCTATGTAAAAAAAGATAGATTTCTTTTAGGTTACGATATACAAAGTCTAATTTATCAATCTAAAATTAACAAATCTCTTTCAATTTCCTTCAAATCTTTCTTCTTAGCTTTTCTCAAATGAAAAATGACGCTTTCCGCAAATACTGTTAATAAAATAGAGCTCTGGTCAATTTCCCAAAATGCTTTCATCAAACCATAGTAGCATTATGTTTTCCTATTACCTTCATAATATTTATTCTCCCCGCTTCCTATACAGACGAATATAGCCTGTAATATTTGAGCATAGAGCCTATACTTGTTCGTATTTTTGAGGAGTCAGTGTCGTTTCAAGTTGAGTGGGTCTATTTCTTTCGCCGTCCATAATAATGTTGGGCGATTTATCAAAACGCAATTTTGTAATAGATACCCGCTTGATGCGAGAGATAATACGATTTATGGTATTTTTCTATTAGTTTTGAATTAGGTAAATAGAATTAAATAAATGCATAGTGTGTAAATATGCGGGATTGTTCCATAACAGACAATCACGCCTTTTTCCCGTAGGGGTAGGCAGAGGTGTACCCAGAACTCAGTCCCATAGTAGATACACCTATGGACGCGAAATGTACTTAATGAAGTATGAAAACACGTTCAACCGATTTTTGCGGGGGGAGGAGGATTTCACACATTGCTGACTTTTACGAAGATATACACACACTACCGTAATATTCGTATCCATGATTGCGCGCACACAAAGATTTACCTTTGTGTATTATATTGTTGCACTATTCTCGCATGTAGCATTGTCACTGTCTAAGAGCAAAACAACTGACAATTGCAATTAAAATGACAGAGAGAAAAATTGGGTACTTCCCACTTGATCCCCATCTCCTTGCCCACCACTAGTGACAACTGCAATTTTTATTTCAGAATATGTATTCCACTCGTGACATGTGGGAATTGCCTATCATACATATATTGATTCTTACATCCTCAATTCAACCCTCACCTTATATAAATGTTGAACTTCTAGCTACCGTTAGAATAATTATAAGTAATTTACGCTAGCCATAGAAAAGAATACTAGACGGGGCCTGCTGGTGCATCCATTCATTCTGATTACGATATTATAATAATAGGTATGTGTAATGTACATATTACGGTGGATGTGATTAATTGAAAATTATCAATAATTATCGATCAATAATTATTTTCAATAAAACACATTTACCGTAGCATATTACATATATATACGTACTTCACAAAATATTATGATGATGCAATTAATGACGTAATAATAATATTATGAATTTATAACGTGTAATATTATGTGATTTATGAAACATATTCTAAAAATATTTTTTTATTTTGTCCTACTTGCCACCATTAGTGACCTAGAAAAAAGTCCCAGTGTTGACCAAAAAGGTGTGGACAGCGAGAAGTACCCGTAAAATTATGTCACCTACACTAGTGCTTGACATAGTCGATAAATTGCTATCGAGGACGAATGAAAGAACAACGAGTTTATGATAGTCTGACAATAAATATTAAAATACGATTTTGAAAATACGGTTTTTTTTTATATGGGTTGGCCGAGCTGTTGATGAAACCAGATGATAGCTTGTCAGACGCGGATACTATTACTATTTAGTGCTACTATTAAGTTGCTGATAAGCTTATCCCCGCCATTCAGTAGGCTTGATTTTGCCTTTTAGTTAATATTAGGTCCTTACATAGGAAATTGGCATTTTGTACGGGAGGAATATATTATAGTAATTTTTTTTTTGTAAAACATATTTAATTAATCAAAGTATGCACCGTTGTTATCTATGCATTTTGGCCATCTCATGGGTAGTTCATGAATCCCTTTACTAAAAAAACCATGGGGGCGAGTATCAATAAACTCTTTGAAGGCGGTTTGGACTGCCACATCGGAGTTGAATTTTTTTCCTTGTAAGAAGTTGTACAAATACCGGAAAAAATGGTAATCTGTTGTAGCGAGGTCCGGAGAGTACGGTGGATGTCGCAGACATTCCAATTGTAGCTCATCTAACTTAGTGGTTGTTTGTTGTGCAGTGTGTGGTCTTGCGTTGTCGTGAAGCAGCAGTGGCCTAGAGCGTTTGACTAATCTCGGTTGTTTAGCAGCTAGTTCTTCCTTCATGGTTTGCAGTTGCTGATAATAGATATCTGCCGTAATCGTTTGGCCAGATTTTAGAAAGCTGTAGTGAACGACACCGGCGCTAGTCCACCAAACACGCACAAGTATCTTTTTCTGAGTCAATTTTCGTTTAGGGGAAGATTTGGCTGGGACTCCAGGGTTCAGCCATTGCGACAAGCGCTTCTGATTATCGTACAGTATCCACTTTTCATCACAAGTAATGATTCGATTTAAAATCCCTTCATTATTGTGTCGGTTGAGCAAAGTAACACAGCAGTCGACGCGTGTTTGCGATTCACTCAATTCATGAGGTACCCATCGTTCAAATTTTTTTACTTTCCCGATTTGCTTCAAGTGTATTAATACAGTTTTATCGATATATGTCATTTATTTTTATCGATAATATTATACCTACCTAAAACATTGTCAAGCCCTAGTAAATTTGACTTTGACGTAAATAATCCAGGTAATTTAGATAGGTGTATTTTGTTCGTGGTGTATAATACTTCATGACCGTTTATTAAATATAGTCGGATTAAGTTGGATATATATTTTCAATTAATATTAATTTTTGGTATAAATAGCTGTATTAATAAAGAAAAATTAAACTTACAAGTGAAAAGAAACATTAGTTGCTCGACCACTATAACTTTTACACCATTTAACTGCACGTTTCGTCATTTTTTTAAATATGTTTTTCTCCCGATGGTGTACGAACGACTGTGACAGTAAAACTACAACGATGTCCGATGTTTCATGGTATTAACCTGCGGGGTATTAGGCGAGAACGGAAAGAAGGCGCGTCCAGTGGTTAATTCGTTCAAGAGATACACCCACATTTCGCCAGTATGTTATTGGTCCCATGTAATAGGGGGCGAGCCTATTGCCATCTACCGGGCACAGTTCCAGACTCCAGGCAGTTATTGAGATAATTCCTAACGGAAAAATCCAATATTTAACACTTTGCCTTTGCCTGACCTGGGGATCGAACCCGGGACCTCTTGATTGGCAGTCCAGCATGCACCCTCTACGCCACCGAGGCAGTCAAAGGAGATTGTTCCGATAAATAATATATCAGTATAATTGATTGAATTTGGCGTTACTTTTCGGAACTCCATTGCAAACTCCTAGAACAAGAATATTTAGTTTTTAGTTCCGATTTTTAGTGTCAAAAACAACATGCACAGTGCAAGCAAAATTGCATGCAAAGAGGAAATGCTATTAAGTATTATTGTTGTTAGTGACACCATTCATATATCGACACGTGAACCATACCATTTTGGGTTCAGCGTTCAGTGAGGTAACATCTCGAGGAGCGGCGTCGTACTAACATTTGTCGCCCTTACAGCGGAGTCAGAGTCTATTTCCTGATGATGCGTCGTGTAGACGCGAAACACGTATCGATATAATATGAATGGTGTCACTAACAACAATAATACTTAATAGCATTTCCTCTTTGCATGCAATTTTGCGGGCGGGAGGGCGGTGCACCGTGCATGTTGTTTTTGACACTAAAAATCGGAACTAAAAACTAAATATTCTTGTTCTAGGAGTTTTTAATATACCAGTAATCTTCAATTATATAAACAAAATAAATATTTTTTTCACAAAATAATATTCTTAAGTAATTTTTTTACGCGTAAATAGCATGTAATGTATCCGCATAACAATATGTATCAGAATTTGAGCTACCTACGTAATAGGTCTATAATACGGGTTCGGCACGCTATGCACTAGTCCCCTTTTGTGCCTACTGCTCGAAAAATACCTACCAAAATTCTACCTTTGTGATTTATTTAAACGAGAAAGGAGCTACAAAAATCGACGAAACTGTCGCATTGACATTTTTTTTTTGTTTAGGACTCAGTCCATCATTTTCTTATTTCGATTACTTTGTGGTCCTTTTTCGTTCAGTTTTTTTTATCGTTTACCCAAAGAAGCTAATTTATTCACTGGCGAAAAATAGTAGCTGTACATTGCTACGTAAGACTGGGTCTTTATGGCGATATATATTTGTACAAGTAGTCAATAATTAATGATATATTATATTACAATAAAAACAAACCCTATATTATATATTCATAATAAAATCTCGACCGCTTGTCCCAAAACCTCAGAAAATGAACCGAAATTTTAAAATGAATAAATTCCAACACCTTTATAATACTTTAATCCAAAAGGATTCCAGTTTAAATATTCGGCAGGAAAGCTACACGTATCATATCAGGATATGCCGCCAGAGACGAGCGTGGGCCGCGTACGTTTAAACGTAATAATGCCTTTTGTTACGGGCTTTTGTAGCGCTTCTGCTATCTGTTTTATCACAACCTTTGTATTCTGACAAACATAATCCAACATACCATTTTTATCCTCACCTGCTTCATTTTCGTACTTAATAAAGGTCAGTTTCGTTTGACAGATATATTTATGTCCAAAGTGTAGTTTACTAAGATCTCAAGATGACAATAGATTTAAATGACTGTACTATTTCTGACATCTTTGTTCGGTATTATTATATCCCAATGTCAGAGTAATTTATTATCATAGTTTTTTATTTTTTACTTATTATTTGTACAAGTGTTCCAGATAGTGTCCAGTGTTTGATTTTTATCGCATTTGATTGTTAGAAGGTGTTTTAAGATTTTTTTAATTTAATTATTTTTAAAATATAGATCATTGTCATATTAATACCCTAAATGCCCTAATTTACCTTTTAAATAAAATAATGGTTTGTTCCTATCCAGTACCATCAATATATTACCATTGGTAATGCCGAAATAACTATAGGTAGTTAGTCATAATTATTATTTTTATTTATCTTGGGTTTCACACAAATATACTTTCTTCATTTGTCTCGTGACTTCGTTTTCGTTCATGGCATTGCTGTCATAGCACTACTTCCTTGTCTACACCAGATTAAAAAATTATGTGCAAAACAGTTCTCTAGGTACTTTTACATAAATATAGAGATGATAACTATTTTGCATCTCTACAACATCCAACCCTAGGCCCTTATATAGTATGCCAATCCAAACTTGCATTATTAATACCGTTAAACGCAAAATTATTTGCATTTCAATTTATGAGTAAAATTTACATACATACATAAACATACATTCACGCCTTTTTCCCGAAGGGGTAGGCAGAGGTGTACCCAGGACTCAGTCCCATAGTAGATACACCCACATTTCGCCAGTATGTTATTGGTCCCATGTAATAGGGGGCGAGCCTATTGCCATATACCGGGCACAGTTCCAGACTCCAGGCAGCTATTGAGATAATTCCTAATGGAAAAATCCAATATTTAGCACTATGCCTGACCTGGGGATCGAACCCGGGACCTCTTGATTGGCAGTCGAGCATGCGCCCACTACGCCACCGAGGCAGTCAAATTTAACAGGGTAGAAACTTCATGCCTATTTAATTTTAATTATTAATGTTTCCCTTAATATTATTGATATTCTATAATACGCTTTATAATTTATGCAAAAGACTATTACGACTTATATATATATTACTTCCTTCTGTATATTCTATCTATACATTTTTCCTTCTATATATTCCTGGAAAAGGTTATTGAACTCGAAAATCTTTAACATTGTCAAAAAAATTATATGAGTTTACCTAAACTCTGAAAAATAAAGTATCGAATAAACACGCTAGCGAGCAAAATTATTCGAAAATTTCATATCATTCGATAATCCAAGAAAATTCTAACAAGAAAACCTGAAACAGAACTTACGTAAAGTCACGATTCCATGTCTCTCAACAAGTCCAATCACTCAGTCTTAAATTACACAGCACCTCACAAATGTTCACATGAGTCGCGATCTAGGGCGAGAGGGTTGGCTAACACGTGTGCTCCCTTCGGTCGCTGAATTTTCACTGAGGGGAGGGCCGTAGCGGGAAAGCCTCGCGAAGGCTCGAGCTCACCCAGACGTGCGCATCTTGTGCCTTGATCACAATATATCTATTGTTACAGTAATATATCTATGGAAAATCATACACACGCGGTTCAAGATCCTGAACTTTTTCTTACTGGAATCTTGTTAAAAATCGCAACCAGATTTAAAACCTTATTAGTTCACTGCGATATTTATTCCAACAGACAAAAAATGGGTTTTCCTGATACAGAGCTAAAGTTACCAGTATGGATTAGATATGTTATGTACCTTCCAATAGTTAACCAAATAGAAAACCGAAATGTGTATCTAATGTGTTTCACATCCATCTATTGACCAAAATTAATCAAAATCGGCGTGTTGGGTGAGAAAGCGTAACAGAGATACGTTCAAAGTTAATAATGTGGATTACTAGCCAGAACATTCTGCGTCTAGAAATCTAGAAGAGAAATAATATGATAAATTCTTTATGCAAAAGAAAACTTGCGTGAATATCTACGATGACTAGAAACCAACTAGATACGAGTATAATTTTTCAAACTAGAATTCAAAGTTCAGGTACTGTAAGAAGTAATACAGCAAAGCACTCTATACATGCTAAGCGAAGGTCCCCTATGACTGCAATATCGGAACCAGGTAAGAAATGTTTCGCATGACTCGAGAGGGTATGATGAAGAGTAATAAAAGCCCAGCTGTTTTCGTACCGGTGTTACGAGCGTCTTGTGATTTCTTTATGTTAGTGATTTCTTTTTACACGCGCGGTGCAAGACGGTAAGTTACTGGTTTATAGCGATACTTTGCGTACTAGGGAAACGTTACAAGGAATTTAGGAGAGTAAAGGAAGTATCAGTTTGTAACAAAACGAACGCGACATATTGTTATGTTTGAAGTTAAAGTCAGAATATGATACACGGCGTTGTGTTGTTTTCATTGACTACGAATTCATGTCTGGTATTAGTTAGGAATACATATATGATATTTAATTTAATAATTAATATTAGGAGTATTAACAAAATCTAACCTGAAGAAGTGGGTCCTGATAGTTTACAAATAGACTGCAGACAGACGGACGACGAAGTGATTAGTGATCTTATTTTAATAATAATAATAATATGAAACAACTTCCACACACGGTCATCTGATGCCAAACTAGCCTAGACTAGCCTAGCCTGTACTATGGTAACCAGATGACTGATATACAGAATTATGTTATATGCTTATAACACCCAGATACAGATCAAACAGACATGCAATGCACACAAATGTTTGACCTGGCCGGGGATCGAACCCGGAGCCTGCGGTACAGAAAGCAGAGTTACTACCGTCTGAGCCAACGAGCCTTTTCCTTTATTCCTTTTGAAGTTTTACTTGAGCATTTCAAAGAAATACCACTGGTAATGGTAACTTGGTAATTATTGGTGGTATTAATTAGGAATTATAAACGTGAAAAGACCATTTATTTTTATTTATGGTAAACTGAAATAACCTTTTGCTATCCCTGTAAAAAAATACAGATCAGAAAAAGAAGTCACAAAATTATGAGAAAGTTTTGCAACTCACAACAAATCACAGCAGCAATTTATTATGTACATATTATCTTCCAGTAATAATGTGAATGTAGGGGTATATTATTAGCGTGGACATATTGAGGCCAGGATAATGAATTGTGAATTATGTGATTGTACGGTTACATGGGCCAATGAGGCGCCCACATGCTATTACTAGATATATGCAAATTAATGGTCCTTCCGGAGGGCTTATTGTGTATTAGCCAGTGCACTTCTTTTGCGATATAGAAGGTTTCTTTTTCTAATTTCTAATTATGCTGATAATAAACGTCTGTTCAATCAGATAATTTGCTCTGGTCCCCACTGGTGACAACTGCTGGGATTTGTTTTAAGAATTTGTCTCCTGACTTTGTGGTCGCTGGAAGAAGGAGGTGGGAACCAGTCGGAAGTATTATATTGAACCAACTAGTTATTACATCTTTTCATTTGGACGTAGTTAAGTAAAAAAGGGCTCAGCTCAAAATATTATAACCGAAGACACTAAAGTAAACCCTAGTGGGCAGAATCCAAAGGAAATTTTCAGCCATTCCACTTTGCTCTAATGAATGGATCATTTCGTAGGGTAGTAGGGTAAATTCGAAAAAAAAATCAATTAAAAAATAAGCTGTCTTAAACTTTAAACTCTTTACAAAGAACTTAGTTTTGTATGATTTGAAACTATTGAAACTATGATGTAAAAAGTGATCCTAATGTTTACAAAAACTTTAAGATAAACAGTAAACAGTGTTACGGGATAATTAACATTATTCGACGTTTTTCTAGTTTCCCGATATTTCAGTCATTCCGTGATCATGGCGCATGCAACTGCGTCTTAATATCCGGAAACTAGTAATAAAACTCTGAATCGTGGTAATTATCTCGTAAAAAGTGATTCTAATAAAACTTAGTTCTTAGTAAGTTTAGTGTCTAGTAAATATCATAACTATCCTAACCCACAGGTTAAATTTAAACGGGCGAAACCTCGAGGCACAGCTAGTTAAAACAATAAACAATTTCATTATGACATCATCAAGATAAATGCATCCACATTGTCACGACTACGTGAGCATTCGTTTACATTTTCCACAAAAAAATATTCTCAATAAAAAATGAGATGGCGAGAAATTAACGATGTACGAGTTGACGGGTAGAGCTTATCTCCCATTTAAGGGGGGATATACCTACTTGCGTTTTAACATTTTTTGCTCTAGCATTCTTTTTGGGCAGTGAAATGTTTTTCCGCAATTTAATTCTTTTATTTTCTCGTTGATGTTTTGTTCAGGATATTATCACAGTTTTTATTATGGTAGACAATGAAGGCGATTTGTGATGGTTAATTTTTATGTCCAAGCTCGTTGAGGTTTCAAAGGATGACTATTGATGTTTTCTGGCTTCGTAAAAAAAAATTATATCATTCTAGCTGTGCCCCACGGTTTCACCACATAGACATCGTTCCCGTCGGAATGACGAGAAAAAAGTACCCTATGTATAATGCCAGGATATAAAATATCTGCTTATAGAATTTCAGCCCAATCGGTTCAGCAGTTTTTGCGTGAAAGAGTAACTACATCCATCCATCCATCCATCCTTACAAACTTTCGTAAAAATAATGTTAGTAAAAAGTAGGTTAGTATGACTAGCTGTGTCTGGTTTCACCCGTGTAGATTCCCGTGGGAATATTGGGATAGAATATCCTTTTATTCTCTTTCCCAAGGTTCCATTCCTCGGTGGCGTAGTGGTTGCAAGCTCTACTGCTGATCTTGAGCTCCCGCTTTTGATGCCCAAGTCAAGAAAAAAGTGTTTAATAATATTTTCTATAATAAATTGTCTCAAGGAATATGAAACTATGCCCAGTAGATGGAAATAGGCTCGCACCTTGATCCATATGACCTTGTTCCATATTCCATTTCACATGTTGTATTTTTTTTTCGATATTCCCACGAAAACACAGCTAGTATTTAAAGTAAATTAGTAAACAAAATCATTTTTGTATTTAAAAAAAACAATATTCTTTGTGAAGCTACTGATTAATAATTTCTTGAGGTTCCATAAAAAAGAGTCTATCCTTTGCTTAAAATTGCTTTTTTATTAATTAAGTTATTTTCTCTAAATCTCATTAGCGCTAAAGCATTTTAGCTTAGAAATATAAGAGTAGGTACATACATTCTGTACCATTTAAATGTACCTAATATTTATGATACCGCTAAGATACTCTTGTATGTTCATAGCACATTAAGGCAACCAAAGTAACATGATCTCTAAAAACGTGTTGACTTTTCTCCATTCATTGAAATCTGTACATTACACCGAGTTCAAGGAAAATTGGTGGTTTTTGAGATACACTTTCCTTCTTGGTCTATTAATCAACGTCGCCTAAAAGCCTCAGTGGTACCGAAAAAATTAACACTGAACACTTTGTTTATACAGTAACTGTATTTACAGGAAACCTTCTTTTATTTATTATGGTACACGTATTATTAATGATTGTATATTATAAAGACTGCCTAGGTCGCGTCGTGGTCACAAGCTCTATTACTGCCGATCATGAGGTCCCGGGTCCGATCCCCAGGTCAGGCAAAGTGTTAATATTGGATTTTTCCATTCGGAATTATCTTTATAACTGCATGGAGTCTGGAACTGTGCTGTGTAATAGGGGGTGAGCTTATTGCCACGTACCGGGCACAGGAAAAATTTTAATGGAAAAATCCACTATTAAAATTTAACAGGAAAGAGGACCTCTTAGCAGTTTGACACAATCCTATGGCAAATTTACTAAATCGATGTTTTGTATTCCCCTGTTTCCTCCAAATACAGTAAACCTATTTGATATATTTATATCCTGATATTTTAAAAATGACGTAAAGTATGTCAAGTATGTCCCTATTGTTTTATTTTTATTTATAAACTCAATTTTTTTTGTAGTGAACGTCCAATCACGCGAGTAAAACTGGGATTTTTCGAAGTTCACTATGATAAAACCAAGGGTTTGTAAGAAAAATTTAAATAACAGGGACATAGGTTAAATCACTATAAGAATATCAGGATATAAATTTATGGAATGAGTTTATTATATTCGGAGGAAACAGGGGAATACAAAACATCGATTTGGTAAATTTTTCATAGGATTGTGTCAAATTGCGCTCTTAAGCACTTAGCCTGACCCGGGATTTACTGATCGGCAGTCGAGCTTGCGCCCACTATGATACCAAGACACAGTCACTCACTTCAGAAGTACACTCCTATTATGCTGCCATCTTAACTTTTTTCAAGATGGTACGCACGTTTATCTTTATAGGTAGTTTCATAAAATTGTTAGAAACAAAAGCAACAGAAGCAGAATCTGTTTCCTTTTTATTTTTATAACTTATGCAGTAATAAAATTTTTGTAGGACCCCCCTATCAACATGATAGCACATCACATAAAAGTCAAAGTTTCCTGAACGTAAAACAAAATCACGAGGCGTTTTCTCTGACACGCATTGCACATTGTAGAAAATCATAAAACATATTCATACACATAAAGCTTTTTCATCTATTATAGAATTACATTTTTACCTGCATAAATCTGTTAAGTACATAAATAAGTTTTAATCCCTGACCGAAAAGCAAGGGCTTTTATAAGTTTAACTTATTTGAGAACCTGTGTGTTTGTGTATGTGTGTCTGTTTGTGGCATCGTAGCTCCCAAGAGCTCCCAAGAATTTGATGCGGTTTTTACCCTTGGGCTACTTTGGAAACTAATGAGTCGTAACCAGTATCCAAAACCGATTTATTTTTCTTTTTTCACTATCATCTTTTATCTTTTTTAACTATTGTTTGAAAGCAGACTTGATAGAGAGTATTTTTAGCTCTGTCGCATGAAAATCTGTTTATCCGTTTGAAGATTATCAGCTGAAGTGATATAAGCAATTTCCAGTGGTCTGATCGCCTGATTTGATTCGAAATTGGGTATCCTGTTTCATCGATATAGCAACGACTTGGTAACATTGTCCTGATGCTGCAGCATCAGGGTCAGATGGGTCAGAACACAAATATATCGTGTTTGGGCTCATTGGAATCGTCTCAATGAATGTGTTACAGATATAAAGTGACCATGGGATCTGATAATAGAGCACGAAGAAAAGGAGGAAAGGTTTTTTTATTACTTAAACATATTGTAGGAAATAAATGAATAGCCATTTAGTTTTCAATTAAATCTACTTATAGAGTTGAATATCTTTTAAATAAAACATCATTCAAAATTCAAGTGAAAACAACGGCCCTTTAAACTTTGATTATGAAATCCGTGGATTAATTAATAAGGTGTGCACTTAAAAGAGAATCCTGTACAAAAAGGCTTAAGTGGAAAGTTGCCCGTATCCGGGCAACACAGGCCGCCGGGAATCACACAGACAGAGACAGTAGTTAAACTCACACTAGAGAAACGTGGTTCTTAGAAAAACGTGGTTGTTCCAAGTCAAAAAAGTGATGATTTACAAATATATTGAAAACTAGCAGTGCCCCTCGGTTGCAGCCCCGTAGTCTTCGTTCTCGTGGGAAAATCGGGTTAAAAAGAATCCTTTTTAAAAAGTGTTATTCCAGGAGACATCCTGGAATAACACTTTTTAAATAGGGTTCAATTCACACACTCAGATACCTGACAAGCTATCTACATCGGCTTAGACATCGTTTTTTTGGGAATAAGGGGATAAATATGTTTCATAAACAGGCTGAGGGGTGAAAGGAACAGACAGATAGTGTTGTCCAGTTTTAATCTTTGTAACTGAGTTCCACAGTTGCGTTATTGACAGGCCCTTAATCCTACAGCGAGGCTGGCGCTGGCGGGCCTTGGAAAAGCGAATGTACCATTGAATCCAGTTTACAGCTGTAATCTGAGCATAAAGTACATCTACCTCGATGAATACGTCGATGCCGGACTTAAAAATGCTGAACATTTTCAATGATGCATGGAACGCGTAAACAACAGACTATTTGAATTTAAAATACTGGCCCTGATTTGAAATGTATTTTTGAACGAATGGATGCCTGATTTAAAGAGTAAAATTCAAAAATTATAATGAGGGTCAGTCATCGGGTTACACACACGGTGACAGTACAGGGTTCTAGCCTAGTTTGGGACCAGATTACCATGTGTGGATGATGTCCTATATTTTAATTAATGAGAGCTAACTAACTAACTAGAGAGCTAAAATTTTGCACATAGGTTTCATATTATATGATGTAGACAAGGAATTCCCGAAGGGTTTCCCGAAATACCTATGATAACTAGGTCACGGAAATTATGCAGTAATTAGTCATCATTGTCATTATAATAATTTATTTATTTAAGACAAATTTATGAGAATACATAGTATCATTTAAGCATATTACATTGATTACACAGATTATATTATATATTATCTCAGCCATAGGACCTCCACTGCTGAACATAGGCCTCCCTCATAGACTTCCAACCAATCCGTTTGTAAGCGGTCTGCATCCAGCGTGTTCCTGCCGTTCTTATCAGATCGTCTGTCTACCTTGTGGGTGGACGCCCTACGCTGGGCTTGCCGGTCCGTGGTCTCTATTCGAGAACTTTGCAACCCCAACGGCCATCAGTTCTACGTGATATGTGCCCTGCCCATAGCCACTTCAATTCGCTAATCCGCATTCTATAAAATGCTAAGAAATTTCAATTTCAAACAAAACGCTTCAAGCATTTTAAGGGCATATGAAATCGCATTTAGCTCATCATCACGTCTGCAATTAAAATTTGTAAATTCCTCCCGCTGCCAAGTTTGAAGCACCACCGCCTACAGAGGAAGGTGAAAACTCGAAACAAATTGCGTTAAAACGTAATAGAAACTCGTTTCCCGAAAAGTTTATATCAGATTACGACGAAAATTCAATATCTAAGATTGATTCGGGCAGATGTCTGAAGGGCAACCCCGCCGTCTTGCCAAAAGGGCAACGTATCAGTAGGTATGGAATACATCATGTATTTATGTTTATAGGTTGAAATAGGGCTCACATTAGGGTCTTCTATTATCTTCAAATAGGTTAACAGTGTATTATCATATTTCATAAAAGTAATAGATACTTATATGATGGGACCACAGGGTTATACTCAGGTACGAAATATTTTAGAACTAAGGTATAAGGTATCATGAAGACTGTGTTGATCTGCCACATGGATAAATATGTATGACTGGCCGGCTGGCTCAGCCGGTAATGCCCCTGCCTTTTGAGTCGCCAGTCCCGGGTTTGATCCCCGGCCAGATCAAACATTTTGTGCGCATTAGCATTTCTGTTTGATCTGTGTCTGTATAAGTCTGAATAAGACGGTAAATGCTGAATAACAGCGCTGTGCAATTTTAGCCGAGCGCAGCACATGCTGAGCACAAGCCGATTACCACAATCCCTGTTTGAATATTATAATAGTTTGAGTATTATAGTTGTTTATGCTAGATGTCATTCCGTATTGGTTTATTTAGGTTGGGTTATAAACTTTTTTTCTTTCTTTACATTTTATTTCATAAGGTGAAGAAACACTTGAGCGTTTTCTTGTATTATAAAATTGTTCGTACGTATAAAATTGTACCATTGTACAATACAGGCAAAATGAGTCCAAAAACATTTCTAGAAATGTTTTTGGACTCGCTCATAATCGCTCACGGTGAGTGAAAAAATCGTCTCAAGCGTCGTTTTCGAAGTTCGGTTCAATAAAGTTAAAATCGGCAATAAATGCTTGATGTTCTGTGACAAGTATATATGCTTAAGTCTTTTTCTCATCACCTAAAGACAAGAGATGGTTCTCAAAAAACATTCGGGCCGCATCGTAACTACTCAATTAACGTACTAGATGGTAAATAACTTACCCTAAATAACTACCCAGATAGTAAATAACTACCCAGATGGCAATTAAGTATTCTGCTTTGAAACATAGTCGCACCTTTGTCGACTTTGTAAGCGAAACGAATGTAAAAGCTTTTTTACGGGACGACCCAAAGCTCGAAGAAAGTGTAAGGAAAAATAAAAACGAATTTCATACTTAAAGCCGGGCAAATTTGCATGATATTACAGCTCATCTGGCCGAGCTAGGCTTGTGTACCGCGGTAAACGATCCGAAACAGAGATGTAAATTTTTTCACTCAAAACGCTTAGAAAGCTAATTGATTCCGTGAATAGTTATTACAGAGGCTCCTGTTTATTTTTCAAGGTTTTTGTAAGTAAATTGTGGACAAAGCATGATTTTTTTTATATATTTACGTAACCGTATTATTCGATATAATTATTATGTTTTTCATCAATCATGTTAATTGCTCAGATCGTGACTGAAATAATTTACTTCAATTATTATAGTCAACTAACTATTCTCCGTGGTTCAGCCCGCGTAGTCACCGTTCCCGTGGGAATATCGGAATTTCTTTTCTTATTCCTTGTCTACATCATAATGGAAACCTTTAAACAAAATTTCAGCTCTCTAGGTCCAAGGGTTGAGGCTGGAAGTTGATGAGTGAGTGTTTCAGTCAGTCAGGACTTCGATATTTATAAATAGAAGAAGAGAAGAGAAGAAGATTATGTTATACAGGGTTTCTGGTAACTAACGCAAAACTTTCAAGGGGTCGCTGTACCCATCATATAGATTAACTTTAACTACGGAAACAACTGCGGAATCGCAGAAAAATAACAACAGTTTCATAGATTGTACAATTGACGACAACGATCTTTTTCTTTGAAACCTTTAATTATTTTTCACGATTTCGCAGTCTTCGCCGTAGTAAAAGTTGATCCATAATATGATTAGTACAAAGACCTCAAGAGGTTTTGTTTTAGTTACAAATAACCCTGTATAATGTATGACGGACGGACATGAGAAACTTTGTCTTCTTGACAAAGTTTTAGAAGCTATCTTCAGATTTCTTAATAGTATATTTTGACGATTTTACGTATTTTTGTTTACAATTTGGGCTCCATCCAGGGTTTCGACTAACCTTTCAAGTTCAATAATAAATGAAAAGCTCTGCAAAAAAATCTTGCGAAAATTTAAAATCCCCTCCAAACATCTCATCAATACCTATGTGCAGGCCCCTTACAAAATGAACCGTGTAACCATCACATGTGTAAATACATACTAAGTCGTCCCTTTTAGTGACTAAACACCCCGAGGCATCCAATTTGCAGAAAAAGAATCCCACAAACACAGTGTTACTCGCTCGAGATCACACCATGCACTATTTGAATTTAGTCCCAGGGGAGGGAAGAATCAATTTAAATTTTAACTCGTACTTAATACACCCTTGTTTGGTGTCTAAGTGGTGTGTTTGAGTCACCCTCTATTTGGGACGGGTAATAAGTTGGGAAGACAACGAAAACGGAGGCTTTAGATGGCATTGACTCAACAACTAAAATAATATCTACAGTTTTAGCTGACTTTTACGGCAACCACGACGGGTGGAGTGAGTGCGGTACAACTGTATCGCCGGAACCTCACGGCATTGAAAAATAAAGTATACTATTTTATTTTTAACTTATTCACTAACGTAATGTCCACACAATCACACTCTGAAAATAAACGGAAACAACCATATGAAACACAATTTCCAATTCGCATAAAAGCCACCAACGTTTTCCGTTAGAATCTTGTTGAATATCAAGTTACAGTCCAAGTGAATTCACAAAACTGTCATACGAGTACGACACTAAATTCGGCGAACGCATGTTCCTACATTCGGGCAAATAGAAATTGTAATTTCACAAATTCACAACCGCTTTTGGCTCGCAACCCATTCTCATTTTCTAAGATGACCCCAGAGTAAATAAATCGCATGGTCGCTATAATGTAAATGCCAGACTTAATAGTATTTCAGTGCATTTAAAGCTAGTATATGGCAGCACACAATGACGTCGATCAAGTAGCAGTTAACGAAATTGCCTCTATTTTAAGAGAAGGTACTATTTAAACTGTACTCAAATTGAGATAAGTAACTCTTCTATTCTCTGGATTAGTTACGGTTATCTTTATTAGAAAATGCACCCGCTCTTCATTGATGGCTTAATTGATAAGACTAATTGGTACACGACTTCATTACTCTCACTTTATTTGATAGCTTCTAAAATATTCTACACCCATTGTACGAGAATGTAAGTAATGGTAATTTCTGATAATATAAATGTCTTTTACTCTAAAAATATAAAACTAGTAGACCACAAAGTACTCATATCTCTGTAAAAACTCTATTCATCTTCTGTATAAATATCACTAGACTCTGCGGGACTTCGTACCTGTGAGACTTTGGAATGTTTAAAATACAAAAATATATTCTCAAAAAGTAAAGCATACTAATTGTTTATATTTTAAAGTATTTATTTGTGCAAAGTTTAAAAATAATCGAATTAAAATTAAAACTTTCTTCATAAAATTTTTGAACTACTATAATATTTCACGCTAAGGATCTTTTTCAAGAAATCCTGTATTTTTATTAAGTATCATGTAGAATTTCAAGTGAATCAAAATCAAAATAACATAACTTTCTACTCCCATTTAACACACTTAGGTGTGAAATTTTGAAAAATCTTTTACTTATAGCTTAGACAGCTATAAATTGTAACAGAACAAAGTAATATACATACTAGTAACTTATATAGCCCAGTGAATCTAAAAAGTACCGTTTAACATTTCATGATTTTTGAAGCTTTGAGAGAGAAGAAAAAGCTTTGTATTGGCTTTGTAACTCACACAATTTCAATAACCTTCGCCGTAAAACCATGTAATTACGATTTTTATTACAAGATGTATAATTTTTAATCACTAAATATAAATTTAAATCTTTCAAACAATGCAAAAAACAACCGTCAAACGAAACTTCTTAGATTTGCTGGGCTGTAAGTACGAGTACATACTTTTAATTTTCTTTCGAGTTAACGCTTAAATCGGTAGTAGTGCAAATCGTGCCTAACCCAAAATTCCCACTTCGCTCGGTAAAAAATTTGTAGTATTCCATTATATTATCTCGAATACATACTGTCTAGTCTGGAAGTAAATTTGAAATTTTGGCAACGGAAGCAAGTTGGATTTCCAGGACAAATCATACCATTTATTCTAGCAAGTCGCTCCAATTTGCCGCTACATCGTCGACTGCCATAAACACTAATGCCATCGCTCAATTTGCCTCTGTTATTCACAATTCGAGTGAAAATATTCCCTGAATGCAGGCAACACTGCAATTGCTCCGAGTTGTTTAGCATAATACGGTGATATCATTACCACAAATACTCAAATCAGAAGGAAAGGTGCATACAACGAGCCTGAAACGAACGCATACTTAGACGCGCGCACTGTACGAGGAATCTCACTGTAAACCATTGGATGTATAGCCGCGAGTTCACGCCCCGCGATATTATTATTTTGTATTGTAATATTTTAGCTTTCTGTGCAGGTTGGAAAAACAGCAAAATTTAATTATTTAAGATAATTTGAGTAGTGCATCTCCAATACGTTCTCTCCGGGACTATGGCTCTAAGAATCAAACCCGCAGTTACACACGACTCAATAATATGGGATATTTTGAGCACCCTAGTTTTCTAAAACGCGTTTCGACGACAACCCTAGCAAGAAGGTATTTATAACTGAAAATTTGTTTAAGTCGACATTCTGTGTAATATTTTGTGCAATAACTACACAAAAGACATCCGCTGTGGAGTCGAGAGCCAACAGCAGTAAATAGGACGCAAAATTGTATGAAAAATGTTTGAAAAGCGTAATTGGGCTGGAGAATAATACTTGAGTAAACTTGTGCCGCATTATGCATGTATTAGTAAGCTCATTCTGATTATGACAGAATTAAAAAATATACGAAGGTTTTCCTTTGCTTACTACATAGGTACATAATATCGTTATGTGAATGTGACTATCATCTTAATTATATGATTATTTCTGCAATTCTATCATTTTTTGTGAGTTCGTTCTTGTTGAGTCGTATATTGTAGTGAGAGTTTGTCAATTCGCTTAAAGCTTGTCATGAAAAACCTATATTCTGAACCATGAAAGTACTTATGAGGAATATCGTATATAAATCAAATTTAACAAAAGAGACCGATCTGACATTGTTTAATAAGGTACTAAGATAATAAAGTTTTAAAAAAAGGCGTAGAAATACTTAAAGCTATGGACTACCTATAATCGCAAATTTTAATAATATTTTACAAACCAAATATAATTTTTAAGTTGTACCAATAAATAATATTATTCTCTATATTTTAATTTATTAAATATATTATGTACTTCTATAATGATGAAATGTTAGTCACAGATCCAAAAAATAAATAATAAAATGTCGTACTACTTACTTGAAAGTTAATGGGCACGTAAGTGCCACATGCAGGTGTCTGAGTATTTATTTATTCAGATTTAGCCCGTCTTCTTCGCCAGATCAGAGTGTGCACAGATGCAAGTAATGCCGTGGGCGGGTCTGTTGTTTTCAATAAGGTAAGAGGTAAGCTACTCGTATGTATTGATATTAATTATGTGTGATAAGGGAGATGATAGTTATCTAATAATTTAGTTCGTTCGCTTTTATTATTTTCTAAATTAAAAAACTTAACCACCAAATTAAAAAACTTTACCAACATGCCTCTTACTTAACTTCTTACAATACCTACCAAGAACAAAAATCAAAAAGAAGCTCATCTTTGCTCTAAAGATGTAACTTATATTACAGTCTCAAAAGACTTTTTTCCGTTTATACTCTTCAAGAAAACTGAACCAATAACTCTCCTAAATTTCATATTTAAGTATAGTCTAGATTCTAGATCCTGGAAAAGAGTACTTATAACCAGGTGTACCAGGTAGTGTCGCAACTAATTATATAATAAATTGTTAAGGCATACATATGTATGCATATTGTAGCGTTCCATACCTAGATACCAAGAACATACAGCGCTATCTATTAGTTCCTTGCGCAAATTATGGAAATATGCAGTAAAATGTCCAGAACTTTTGATTGCGTTAACCTTAGAAATATGATTTTTTACAGCCACAAGGGACCGCAGACCTAAGTAATTTAGAACCACGCGTTCCCTTCAAGTGATCCTATAAGGGTTCTTTTTTCCTTTTGAGGTACAGTACCCTAAAAAAATAAGAAAGGACTTACTGAATACTTTATTAGCCACAAGAGGTCACGCATAATTAATGATTTACCTTATTTTAACGTACGGTATACTCGTTATACCTAGCCTTTATTCTCCTTCTGTGAACTTAAGCCGCATCTACTCTGACATGTAAAGTAAGTAATATTCCATGTAACATCAGGTAAATGGAAGGATCTGACGAAACAAGACCGAGCGCTGTCTCCGAATAAGCTTCAGGCAAACTTACGATGTTAAGAAAATAGGTACGCTATTCCCTGGCCAAAGATACAGGAATATCGTTCTCGTTTGTTAGTTTGTAGGAGCAAAATTAGCACACAGTTACTGCCTTGTTTCTCAGGAAGATACTCGGTTTGGTGAGAAATATTTCAAGATAACCCAACTCTATGAGAAAATGAATGCTCCACAGGTAAGAAGTAAAAATGATAAAAACACGAATACAATTTTTTTTCTTTTTCATTTGATAAGGTAGACATGTTTCGAGCAACGCGGTCTTCTCACTCCGGTGTCACGGTAATAATCTAATCCGTGTCGCCGCAGCACGACAGAGGCGGAAGACCGCGTTGCTTGAAGCATGCTGTTAAGGCGGTTTTCCTAGATTAGATGTCACATAAAGGTGCTTTTTCACCAAAAATGTACTAAACAGCTAAGCAGTAAACGAAATTAAAGCTAATAGCTACCAAACTAATACAATAAACTGTGAAAATCAAAGATTTTATTCTTGGGTTTATCATACACATCCTTAGCTAAAGCTTATCTACATAGCCACCTTACAAGCAAATGTTACCAAACCAAATATTGTGAAACTCGCAAAAAAATCCAAAGTAGAAGTACTTTGGACTAAAATATTGTGATAAAAATTCAAAATATAGGTATTTTCAAATATAACTTAAGATTAAAAGTATTTTAGACTAAAATATAATTAGGAACCTAGATAAATAGTGTCTCATTCCGAATAATGTCATTAAATGTTAGAAATATGCTCTGATTTCAAATGATTTAACTATTACGTTTGTATGGTGAGTTCTCCGGTCACCGCCCCGTTCTAACTTACCCCGACTTTCCGTGGAAATTTCAAGTTTTTTCTTATCTTCTTGCTTTTAAGTTTTCAAGGTCCATGGGCTGCGCTTAAGGCTGAGTATTGATAAGTATTGATGAGTATTGATTGAGTCAATGTCAGTGGTTTAAATTTGATTTATAATAGAGATTTCATATTTCATACAAGCACGTATCTATAAGCAAAAGTTAGACATTTTACTGACTAGGTAAAGTATAAATCAGTCCAGAATCCGATCTTAGGCCATAATATACTGTAGCTAGGTCAGAACATGAAACTTTGTAATCCCTCCGGAACTGTGACGTTATATCCAGTTGGTAACTAGAATTTGAGTTAATATCATACTATGCAGAGTTTGACTTAACTTCGGTCATATTAAGGTTTTAGTATGGCTTTGTAACTACATTATAAAGCTGATTACTCGAAGGTGCTGTCTCTAAGGGTGTAACTAGACTAAAATATTTATCAATTATATCCATGTAATATCGGGCGAGCCTATTGCCATCTACCGGGCACAGATCCAGATTCCAAGCAGGCAATTCACACTCGCTTTATACTATGTAGCGTCCGTGGCCCAACGGAAATATGACTGGCTTAAAATCCGGAGTCCCTGGATCGAATCTCACCATGTGGACTTTTCACCTATGCGCTACCGTGTTTCGGAATGCACGTTAAACTGTAAGTCCGGGCTGTTTTCTATAAGATAATATGTAGGGGGCAGTCGTTAGGTCGTGTCAGAGGCCTTGTAGGAATCTTGTCGACCTGAAACTCTGATTATATGGGTTGTCCACATAACCCATACGAATTTATTCGAGCAGTGTAATTGGGGTAACCCTTTCTGTTAGAGTATAAATTCAAATTTTTATTATTAATCTCCTATCCATCCTCTCCACATGTCCGATCAATCTGCGTATTTGTTTCCCTATCTTTGTCACTACATCTTCCAACACACTAAAACGTCCAGTCATATTATATTGCTCAGACTTCTCATCTCCAGAAGTAACCGTACCGTTATCATTCCCAACAGTATCTAGCTAGCTGGCTGGTTATTATTCAAATTGCTGTCATTCCAAAACGATTGAAACGGTAATGCTAAAATGGGTTCATAAGTAACCGCCGCGTTGAGCGCCGGATCACGAAGCCGATTCATTATTCCTGGAGATTTATGATCTTCGAAAACTCCATTATTACATTCGGTGAAGTGGTAGATTTTATTCGAAATCGGTTAAGTAGAAGGTAACTTAATTAAAACTTGGACATATGAAAAAATCCTGTGAAGTTTTATTTGGAACTGGCGTAACTCCCGTCCCGTAAAAGTGTCTGTCGAGCGTCAAAATGCATTTGACTAGAGAAAATAATCCATGATATATTAATATGAATTTAATACAAATTACAAATTCCCAAAGAATTCCTTATTCGACATTTAAGTAAATTTTTCATCGGCTGCTTTTCTTACTGGCCTATTCTAAAAAAATTCAGTGTGCCCCTTGTATATACAGAGATGATGAGTGTACGTACCTGTACAGTACTGGTTATAGTTGATTCCACCGAACAGCGAGCATTTTATTAGGGGAGTATTTTTCGTAATTCTCTGCTCCCGCCGAGCATTAAAACGACGAACGTCAGGATCAGGACACATAACATAACATACATTCACACCTTTTTCCCGAAGGGGTAGGCAGAGGTGTACCCAGGACTCAGTCCCATAGTAGATACACCCACATTTCGCCAGTATGTTATTGGTCCCATGTAATAGGGGCGAGCCTATTGCCATCTACCGGGCACAGTTCCAGACTCCAGGCAGTTATTGAGATAATTCCTAATGGAAAAATCTAATATTTAACAATTGCCTGACCTGGGGATCGAACCCGGGACCTCTTGAGGATCAGGACGTCAAGCATCAAAACAGAGAGTGTCCTAACAATAATGTTATGTATCTTAGAGTCTTACTTCGACGAGCCTATATATTATAATGCTTATATTCAAAAATGACTGTCAAATGCAATAATATTTACCACACTTATGTATGGTAGTGAATGTTGAGTCTGACAAAAGAAGCGTGAATTGCAGGAAATGAGAAGTTCGAGATGTATGACTGGAGTAACCTTGATGGACAAAGTTAGGAATAGTGTGATAAAGGACCGCTGCGGCGTGTTAGAAGATGTAGTGACAGAGATAGAGAAAGGATTTCTTAGGTGGTTCGGACAGGTGGAGATTTGAACGAATTAACCACGGTGGAGAGGATGGACGAAAAGAGTTTATAAGGCCAGTGTGAATGGTCAAGTCGGTAGGGGTAGAACTAGGCGTACTTTTCATTAACAAATAGATGTTACCTTAACGAAAGTTCAGGTGAAAAGTACCAACAACCGACGAGCATGTATGAAGAATGTGATGAAAGTGGAAGAAGCGAAAGTTGTATTTCAGGATCGTAGCAAATGAAAAGAAATAGACTTTCCCTACTTAATAATATTAAATTTAAACATTGTAATGTATAGGTACTTTTAGAGTAACGAGGACAGCGTTGTAAATGCTTGGGCTCGAAAGCCCAAATCACTGCGAGTGTAACTACTAAAAAAGGCCGTGTTGTTTTTTTTTTAAGTCGCTTGCGTTATGTAAAGATTTCATGTATTACATAAAACCCAAACAAAAAATACCCACATAATAAACATTTTATTCCCTAAATACACAAAACAAAATGGCAGCTAAAATAAAAATCATTTTTGGATAAGCTTACGGTTATGAATCGTTATATTAAGCCGCCATTCGAGCTTCCAGTTCAAATAAATGCCGAAATAAAATTCATCCAAAGCGTTTCTTTTATTCAGAGTCATTCGAAGAGTAAAATAAACCGCACGATTTCAAAAGAAAAAGTTACTTTCATTAGACTAGGAAAAACTGTACTTTTTCTGCAAACGACAAAAGTTTTGGCAGGTCTCTTGAGTAACGCTATAAATCATGGTAATTTATAGACAAAAAATCGCTATAAATTTGTTACGAGTCGACATTGGGCACTTTTAGCTAATGTTCTTTCGCAATTAGTTCTAGAAGAGCGGAATATTTATGGTGGGAGATTTTATTCAAAATGGTAATTAATTAATCCTTAAAAAATTTTTACGTGAAAAGGCTACTATTTTCATTTTACCGTTATTATACAACTAGCAATGTCCCGCGGTTTCACCCGCATATATATCGTTCCGTGGAAATATTGGGGTAAAAACTATACTATGTATATATAGATAGGTATATACATCACTGTAAATAACCATTATTTAAAAAAAAAGCTTCGGTGGAGTAGTGGTTTGAAAGTGCCAATCAGATCCCGAGTTCGATCCCCAGGTCAGGCAAAAAGTTATGGATTCTTCAATTAGGAATTTTCTCAATAATTTTCTCAATCTCAGCTTGGAGTCTGGAACTGTGCCCGGTAGATAACACTAGGCTTGCCCCCTATTACATAGGAACTAAAAACATAACTGGTGAAGAGTGCGTGTACCTACTTTTGACTGGGTTCTGGGTACATCTCTGCCTTCCCCTTTGTGAAAAAATGATTTTTTATTATATTAAGTCAAAATGTGTCATTTTTGGCTACTCCTACTCCTATTTTAACATATAACACACCCGGTGATGAGATAGTCCGCTATATCAAGGAAAAGAGCCAAGGACAGGAACTCTCCCAGATCTCACTGTCGAGGCTGTCAACGAGGACGCAGAACTTAGTCCTTCATGCTCCGACTTCCGGTAAAATATAAAGAGATGTTTCTGTCACCCGAATTTGAAGGAATTGTGTTCTGGCGCTTCATAAAGGCGAGACAGACGAGATAATCCCTTCCTGTGTGTATTACCTATTTATGTATGTAAGTCTGTACTAACGAATAATAAACGATTAATTATTATTTATAATACATAATAAATCTAACAAAGGTCGACTATTAATGGCTCACGATGTGAATGACCCTCAAGACACATCAATTATTACGCAAACCAGAAACGTCTCTTCAGTAACAAACGTAACATTAAGAATTCAACACTGAACCATTCGAGAGCAATCCAATCGCTTCCATTTGATGTTCAAACTTTACTCCCAATTCCCAAAAGTCAAACAAATCACACCGACTACTTAGGAGCGATTCTTACGACCAACTTTAATTGTTCGCGGGGGTATTGACTTTAGCAAATGACGATTTTAATAGCCTTGAATGCATTAATGACTAACTTTAGAACTATTATTCTTTGGACCATAATATTATAGAAGAACGTTTTAAACAATGTTTTGCAGTTGAAAAACTTGGGCTTTAATTTTTTACGAGATATTATTTCCTGAAGAGGACGCCACCAGACTACGTAGGGAACTTTGCACTAGAAATTTCCAACCCAGGTCGATAATCCAGGGGCAAACCCAAAGCGCGGTGGAAAGATGTAGTGCAAAAGGTCATGAGAGAGTGCGAAGTTTTGAAAAACGAAGTCTTGAGTAGAGCAAAGTGGAGACGTAAGATTAGAAAGGCTGACCTCACCACCATGTGGGACCCATAGCCACGAGAAGAGAGAGAGAGAGAGAATATTTCGTGTTATGTTACCTATTATTCTATTTCTCAATTTAAATGTTAATTATTTCATCATTACGTGGGAAGTCAAACTCAAACTCAAACTCAAACAGATTTATTCAAATAGGTCATAATCTGACACTTTTGTACGTCAATGAAGATACAGTACTGAGTCTACCGTGCGTTCGGAAAGATACCTCTACAAGAAGAACGCACAAGAAACTTGTAGGGCTTAATTTTTTCAACAGATAGTTTCACAATATTTGGTTTGGTTACATTGGTTACATTTGACAGCCTCGTTGGTGCAGACTGTAGTAACTCTGCTTTCTGTGCCGCAGGCCCCGGGTTCGATCCCCGGCCAGGTCAAACATTTGTGTGCATGAACATGTCTGTTTGATCTGTGTCTGGGTGTTATCAGCGTATTTAAGTATGTATATCAGTTATCTGGTTACCATAGTACAGGCTTCTAGCCTAGTTTGGGACCAGATGATCGTGTGTGGAAGTTGTCCCATATTATTATTATTATGTCGCTCGAAAACACGGGATATACCCGGTCTTTTGATAGGCGTGCACGGAGACCATTTTTTTTTTTAAATCCAACGTGCAGAGGCCCCTTTGAGCTTTTAATCTAAAGGTAATGTATAGCACCTATCGGGGTCCATCCTTGAAACCATCTACAGTTTTTTTTTAAGGTGACCTCAAAGACAGCCCCCGCTAGGTACAAGGTCTATTGTGAATGGATGGAAACTACTTGATTGGTCTATAGGTGTGATTTCTAGATGGATGGTAACCGGGCTATTGCTAGAGACTCCGGCACCTGCCACTTCCGTCTCATGGTGAAATATGACGGCAGGCGATGACTCGCCGCTCACTAAACGGACCCCCCATAAAGGCCGCCCACCACATGGGAATAAGGGCGACGAGAGGGGCAACGTTGGTGTGAACGGCTAAGGGTAGGAGAGGTGTCCCTGGACTTTAAACGGCGATCACTTGCGTTACCCTAAGGTCGCATCACGCTCGCCCACTCGCCACTTATGCTTCACATCCTCCCTCGAGCACGAGGCTCTCGCGACTCCACTCTGGCCGGCCAATGAAGGCAAGACAGAGGTGGGGGACTGTTCCTCGTCAGTGTTCACTCCGGCCGGCCGGTGAAGGCAAGCCGGAGATGAAGAACATAACCCTCCCCCGGGAGCACTCAGGTACGTGGGGTCGCTACTCCAGTACTTAAGTAAAGTAGATTTTATATAGGTTTTGAATTTACCCTCTGAGAGCCCAGTTATCTCTTTTGGGATTTTATTATAGAAACGTACACTATTTCCTAAGAATGTCTTTTTATTTGTTTTAGATAATCTAAAGCTAGGTACAGCTATTTTGTCTTTATTCCTAGTAATCTCGTGAGACTTATTTTTCTTTCCGAAGTGATCAAAACACATTTTAAATATTGTTGAATATGTCCCACTCAAGCGACCGAAGTCAATTAATGTGAATGTTGCTAAGGAACTAATAAATTATGGTAAGACCGAAAATCAGAGTAAGACATGTTTTTTTGAAGTCGTTTAAAAAAAAACAAGGTATAAGTGGTATAAGTAAGTATGTCGCAAACTAATTTCACACTGGAAAGTAAAAGTCGGACGTCGATGTTCACGTAAGTATATTGGATAGTAATTCTACCGCACATTGGCCGGCTTCGAAACTAAATGTTTCACTAAAACTTTTTGCTAACTCGAGAATCCCAAAACTAAATTATACTACCTATGTGGATTCTATGCTTAATAATACAAGACCGTAAAATACACATATTAGAGGAATAATGTAGTAGATTTCTTTGCAGGTAATATATTTTTTACTAGTATTAGGAAATAATATAAGGTACAGGTATTATAACTATAATAGACATCATCATCGTCATCACCATCTCAGCCATAGGACGTCCACTGCTGAACATAGGCCTCCCCCAAAGATTTCCATCCAGTCCTGTTGTAAGCGGCCAGCCTCTAGCGTGTTCCTGCCGTCTTTATCATATCGACATCTATCGATAATATACATATTATATTAGAATACATAATAATATGTGGGTAATATAATGTATATAATTAATAGTATGTAAAACCAAGAAACAAACGTACACTTTCGTCAGTCGTATGCCGGAACGCGGATCCATGCGAGATACAATGCTAATTCAATTGTGTATATCCCGGCATACCAATGATTAATAGTAAATTTTTACTAAAACACCTCGTTTATATTTTTCAAAACGTTTTGGCATATGAAACACGCAGTTTATGTGTACGTTGTATAAAATCTTTCGATAACTCGGACGTAAGCTTTAATGAAGAATCATTATAATCCCTTTTTCAAAGATATTTAATTGAGATCACGTCTCAATTGAGTTCATTTAATCGAGATGCGATCAAATTAGTGTCATTATCAGGTCTGTAGTTACTGCGCTGACTCGTAGGGAGCCACGAGCTACGGCGCTACGGCGTAGACTTTAAAATGAAATTGTTTATTTGTTAACTAGCCTTGTTAATCCTCGCAACATCGTTTCTTGTGAGGATTTACCGTTTTTAAGCTTCTGTATCTAAAGGGTGACGAAGGAACCCCATTACTAAGCCTCCGCCGTCCGTCCGTCCGTCCGTCTGTCTGCCACAGGGCTCTATCTCATAATGAATGAAGGAATTAATGATAATGCTTTATTGGTACCACAATGATCCACAAAATAACAAAAAGGAAACTTAAAACTAGAAAGAGTAACAACTGGCGGCCTTATCGCTCAAAGCTATCTTCCAGACAACCATGTAGAGAAAGGAAATACAGATAATGAAGGGACGCTGTTATGGTTTGATCATAAACAAAATAAAAATGGCACTCTTGTAATTTTCACAATATTATATTTATTTCTATTGCAGCTATAACAACAAAAATAAAATTAAAATAAACTTCATAATTAAAGGTGCTCTCCGTACAACCAACGTGTTTAATAAATTGTCATATATAAGACTTTTACTGCAATAAGAATAACTTCATATACTAATTTGAATAATAATAGTATTAAGATATTGCCAGTTATTCATCCGTCAAGCAGTAATGTGCAAACATTACTGTGTTCCGGACTGAAGGGCAATGTTACCAGCGAAATTACTGGGCATGATGAGATTCAAAAACTAATATCTCAGGGTGACAGGCGCAGTGCAGTGCCGCGCAGAATTTTGAATTTTAAAACACTGGGTGGCACTGTGTCTGATATGGGCAATCATGATGCTTACCATCAGGCACCTGATTTTCTCGTCTTGTTACTCAATATCATAAAAAAAAAAAAAAAAAAAAATTTTTTTTAGGTTTGGTGGTAAAACCTATAAATAGATAGTTAGGTTAGGCTTGATGGGTGGAACGAAAAAAAGTTATTTAATAATTTTATTCGTATTTCAAACAGAGCAAAATTATTTATGTTATTGAATAACAGATGGCGCTTCGTCCGCCTCATCGAACTCTCATCCACACCAAATATAAACGAAAATTTATTCAGGGAATGGAAATATTTAAGCATAATATGAGAGCGATATGAACACGATACGAGCCGCATAATAAAGCTTATTAATCTTCCAGCAATAATTAGTTACACTAAACAATTTATAGGTGAGCTCTCCCTCGGGCTCATGTTAGATCGTACTCAATTATTTTATCCGGTAAACTAAACTGTATTTTAGTTTAGGTCTCATTAATATTAACATTAGATCGAATCTAGATACATATTATTATTATCTGAAAATTACTGTTTGCTGGCAATGATTTATTATTATATTACACTAGACTCCTAGTCTCATACAAACTTCACGGTGAATAATAATAATAATATGGGACAACTTCCACATACGGTCATCTGATCCCAAACTAGGCCATAAACTTGTATTATGGTAACCAGATGACCGGTATCCATACTTATATAAACTAATAACACCCAGACGCAGATCAAACAGATATGTTCGTGCACATTCGACTTGGGCGGCAATCGAACCCGGGGCCTGCGGCACAGAAAGCAGAGTTACTAGCATCTGAGCCAACGAGGCTGTCAATGAATGTCATGAATGGGTCAAGAGGTGACTGACATTATATACACATCTTCGTGTTTAAAATTAAAAAATATTAATTACAATAATTTGAATTTATACCTTAACTGAACGGGTTACCCCATTACACTGCTTGAGTCAATCCATATGGGTTATGTGGACAACCCATATTTTCAGAGTTTCAGGTCGCCAAGATTTTTACAAGGCCTCCGACATGAGCTAACGACTGTCCCTACAAATCTCATAGAAACATGGTAGCGCCTAGGTAAAAAGTCCACATGGTGAGAATCGATCCAGGGATTCCGGACTTAAAGTCGGGCATATGACCGTTTTTTTTTTTTTTTTTTTTTTTTTAAATGACCTATGCTGTTGGCCTCAGATGGCCTCTACAGCTTTACCGGGCAGTGGTGAGCGCAGGAGGCGCTCGACCCAAAGTTAAAGGGCGACTAGCACAAGGGCACCTAGACGGTACGACCCTCGGCTTGGGCCGTCGCCAGAATACGTGGGGGTCAGACTTGCCCTGGCACCCCAGAAGGGGAGTGTCCTAGGGCCCTATCAATGGTTTGATCTGTTTGATTATTTGGAGAGAAACTAACCGATCTGAAGGATCTGAGAGATCTTCGACCTCGCCGGCGAGGTCGGTGTTGTGATTGTGTGAGTTGGTGGATCTGGTATCCGGCACCAGTACCGAAAACGGAGCGTTTGTTGCGTATATTGGTAGGATTGGCATATTTCCGTTTGGCCATGGATATATACGAGTATATACTACATTCGTTACACTAGCTTTGCAATTTGAGAGCTTTATCTAGATTTAAAGATTTTTCTAATTTCAACGTGAAGTCTGTTTTATGTGGTAGTGTGTAGAGTACACCCACTTTTTATCATCATCATCATCATCAACATCCCAGTGCTGTGCATATTTTATTATCATGCCACTTGACCCTGTAATCCTGTCCTGTCCTGTGTAAGCCGTATCTAGATGCGACCCTCCGCTTCTGTCATATTTGATTATTATATTGACCATGGCACCTAACCTCTAATGATATTGTTTGCTGCTAATAAATTCAATTAAACTTCTTCTGGTACACGATGCCTCAGATCTCACGCGCGTACTCGGGCGTCCAGCCTGCCAGCCGAACGGAGAATAAAAATAGAGATGCTCGTCTGAACTGGCCTTTACTTCAATAAAATTATTTGAAAACCTACATGTTCTTAATAGTAGCGCCAGCAATCCACAACCATGCCTTATAACAAGATTATTCGGGAAATTGTCGCCGAGTGCCGAGTATAAGGAAATAATATAATTAAACCACGACTCGGATCCGTGATTGATGTGAGCTCATTCGTTGTTCATCGCTTCGAGACGTTAATGGGATTTGACTTCAATCTATAATTTTATAGTATACCTATATATTGTGGAAATGATTGTGTGTGGACTACCTCGTTGGTGTAGTGGTCGCAAGCGGGTGTGCTATACACTCTTCAGAAACACATTTTCCAAATAACGTGTTCCCGAAAGTTCAAATTTCCAAAAACGTCTCATCGAAAGTTTCTAGCTGAGTTGCGTAGCAACGAATTTTTACAAAGAATGTTCAAACCAGCGCAATATGGCTCGTCGAAAGTTCTAATTACCGAAAAATGTCACATCGAAAGTTTGAATAAGCGAAAAAGTTTTTTAGCACTGAAAAAGATCTCATCGAATGTTTGCAGCGACGAAAAACAGGACATCGAAATTTTACCACCAACAAATGCAACACATAACCTTACCAAAAATGTTCCCACCTAAACTCGTCTTTGCTTAAATGGTGGTACATTTACTAAGTACAATAATAGATAATATGCTTAATTTCTATGGTTACAATTGTTATGTACTAAATAGATAAGACTATAGGTTAGGGATTATACTGAAGTTCGATGTACTAGTCGGTAACGAAAAGGACATATCTCAGCATATAATATGCGTTCCATGCTTAAATGAAGCGCGCTATTTTTCAGTAATGCCCCTTTCCGCAGCATGCTACGGAAACCTAGCTACCTAGTTACAAGACCAAATATCCAAATGTTTCCAAACGTTCCGAAAAAAAAAACAGATTGAACTCAACATGAAGCCATTACATTATGCAAAGAAAACATCAGTCACCTTGGTTCGTTTCGTACCTTCGCAACCTTTTAACAATATTAAATAGAAGTAAAAGTAGTTGCTTTGCAAAAATGGGAAAGAAATATTTTGTTTGGAAGTAAGAGTATTTTTGTTTCGCTACATTTAAATTTTATCAGAATTAATGTTATTAGTTTATACTTAGTTTAAAATAAATTGTTAAGGCATACTTTGGAACGTGTCCTTAGTGTAGGGCTTCATACCTAAATACCTGAAAAAACGCTACTGCGTTCTAGGAACATCGTCGTTTATTTTATTTTATTTATTTAGGAAAAGTTAAGCTTACATTATATAACTTAATATTATTTGTCTTACTAAATTTAGACTTAACAATAATGCAGCCCACATCACTTATCTCAGATTTTTCTGGGTAGTAAATATAATAATGGCTAGGTGGACAATAGAAATTATAAAAACTATATATTTTTTTAGTTTAGTTCCAATCTACTGCTAACATGTTTATAATCTTTTTTTTGTTTAGTTTTGCTGTTTTGGGATTCAATATTTTACTTGTATATTATATAAGCCTCGACTATAAGACTGCCTCGGTGGCGTAGAGGGCGTATGCTCGACTGTCAATCAAGAGGTCCCGGAGTTCGATCCCCAGGTCAGGCAGTGTATAATATTGGATTTTTCCATTAGGAATTATCTCAATAACTGCTTGGAGTCTGGAACTGTGCCCGGTAGATGGCAATAGTCTCGCCCCCTATTACATGGGACCAATAAAATACTGGCGAAATGTGGGTGTATCTACTATGGGACTGAGTCCTGGGTACACCTCTGCCTACCCCTTCGGGAAAAAGGCGTAAATGTATGTTATGTATATATAAGATCTTGCTTCTTGCCAAATTTTATTATGCTTGGTCAACGGGAAGTACCTTGGAGGTCAGCCCGTTGCGCAATGCATGGAAATATGCGGTAAAATGGCCTTATCTTTTGATTTCGTTGACTTAGCAGTTTGATTTTTTTTACAGCAGCATGGGACGGTAGACCTGAGTTGTTAATATAACTTTCAATTTGATACCTCAAAGCGTTCCCGAAAAATTGGGTCTTGACAGACAGACAACAAAGTGGTCCTATAAGGGTTCCTGTTTTTCTTTTTAAGGTACGAAACCCTAAAAATAAATAAATGAATGAGACCACAGCATTTTCACCTCATCACGTTCGCTCAAAACGTGTGGTGCCGCGACGTTTGCAGATCTACTATAAATAGGTAATTGACAAAGGTATTATACCTACTCGTAGGTTTGAGGTTTGGCAGAGACTCGTTTATATGTCGTTTACAACATGCATTTTGACAACATTGATTTTAGCTTGAGTCAGAATAAGATAATATTACTAGGTCCTTGGAATATACCTATATTATATTACTAAGGATGGACAACACATACACAACATATTATACACACACATCGTTGTCTTATGGGTGCGATGTTACAACATTTCAAACTTCAAACCCAGAGATTTCTTTTAAATAAATCTTAAAAATACATTTTTTAACGTTAATGAGTAATATTAATAACAGTAATGAGTCTACCGTGCGTTCGGAAATATACCTCTACAAGAAGAACGCACAAGAAGTCGTGTAGGGTTTAATTTTTTCAACTGCGAGTTTTACAATATTATTTGTTTTATTAGTTATGTATTTGTGTGCTTGTAAGGTGCCGGGTGGAGGTCATGCAGAAGTTTCCAGGCCCCTTTGTCCTCTATTTACCTATTGGTTAACTCTATAATAGGCCTTCCCTAATAAAGTCGATTTTATAGAGATTTTGAATTTATCGACTGAGGGCACAGTTAGCTCTTTTGGGTTTTTATTATACATAGAATACGTACTCAGTTCCCTAAGAAATACTTTTTATTTGTTTAATAGATAATCTAAAGCTAGGTGCAGCTAATTTATTTTTAGTTCTAGTATGTATTATATTCTAGTATGCTTGTTTGCCACCTATGGAATAACAAAAAAAAAATTATCTAAATCATGTCATTGTAATATAGAAATAGGTAGGTACATCATTGGTGAAAAATCCTACGTACGAGTATAATATTATAATCAAGTTTCTAGCTCTCATTGAAGAATCCAAAAGCTGGAAGACGCAATCCGTAATATGATAAAGCACACCCTTCGCCCCAGCGTGAGTCCAATTCCCCTAAAAATTGAATTAATTTCTGCCAAACATTCGATAGAGCATCAATATTAATAAGGACCGTTCTTTTCGTTGCTCCCTTTACAATTTGCAAACGAAGATCAAATAGCAAGTGCGCATTTCGTTAATTACGTTAGTTAGTACATATTACATATGGGCATAATAAATGCGTAAAAAATAAAATATTGTGTTATGATAAATTTTGTACATTACCACAGATTATACAATAATAATGTAAATAATACCAAACATTACTAGAAAACTGAACTTAAAGGAATGATTTATAATAAAAATATTTTCTTAATTCACACAAATATAATATAATAATTAAAACATACATCATGGACGAGAAAATTAAAATTTAATTCAAAAAATAAAATAAATGAAGTACATGAAAAATTATTATTATTATTAGGATTATTAGGCATTATTAGCATTATTATTAGGAATTAGGTAGAAGATTAAAATGAAATCGTAAGAAAATAAATGTAAATTAAATAAAAAATAAATATAAATTATCCAAATAGAATAAATTAAATGTAAACTGAAAATAAAAATATTCATGAAAAAGATAAAAAATATATATTGCATGTATATCAGTCCTCTGATTACCATAGTACAGGCTTCTCGCCTATTTTGGGACCAGATGACCGTGTGGAAGTTTTCCCATATTATTATATTATTTTAAACGTAATACATGTCCACAATACCCTCAATGCAATAAAATGCAACTCAATCTAAGATTGCAAGCCAGATAACATTTAAAGCCGCGCGCACACGATCAGTCCCCCGAGCCAAACTATCATTTAGTATTACATTGTATTACTTATCTGAAGGCACGTGTAGATAGAGCTTAATCCATCACCCCAAACTCTTTGATGTTAACACAATACTAGGGACTATTTATTTTTTCCTTTTTGGAGTTTTCCGCCCAGTACTTCCAAATATTTTTAATTTGTACGTGTTTGTTCGTGTTTGGGCAAAACTGGACCCTTCTGTGAGAATTAAATGTGATGGTAAAGGGGAACCAGGTATCAAATAAAACGTAAACTCGTAAAATATTTTGTAGGTAAAAAAAAAACACTGTAGGTACTGTGTTAATTAAAATGTGGTTTTATTCTAGCACTCGACAATTGTTATGTTTTATGTTTTTAAGGCATATTTACTAAATGTTTAGTAAAAAGCCTATCATTTTAGCCCGTTTTGTCGTAAAGTTTGACTAATTTTATTAGTTTTCTTTTTTAATAAATTATTTTGCTATGTTTGCAATATTAATTAATTTTTAGGTAATTCATATAATAAAGGTAAACAAATACACGTGGGCGCTAGTCGGAAGTGGTACACAGAAAAGTAAACGCGCCAGACTCGCATACGCTGTAATATTTTCTTTCCATATAAATGCAAGTAAAATAACTTGACTCGTCCCGTGCCCAACCCGAACCCGCGGTTTCGTGTGAATTAACCTCCATATTTACGTATCATTATTTCAAAGATGTTCAATAGCCAGATAAATGTCCACAAATAATTGTATTATTCGACATCATTGGGGCGGATAACTCTGGGGTGTCGTGTGTCACATTGACCGTCTCATGTCTACCACTTAGGGTACATAAATGACAATATTTACTGTAATAGGGACTGGAAAAGACGTTGAAGTGAATAATTGAGACATTTAAGAGCGTACATGGCCTCTAGGAATTTAATACAATTCTACGAAAAATTTACCAAAAAGATGTTTTGTATTCCCGAGTTTCCTCCGAATATAATTAGCCCATTCTATAAATTTATATTCTGATATTTTTATATTGAAGTAACCTATGTCGAAGCGTACGCGGCCTCTTATAAATTTGACACAATCCTATGACAAATTAACAGAATGTATTAATAATATTCGGAGTATATAGGGGAATTAAAAACAAATATTTGGTAAATTTTCCATAGAAATAAGACAAAATGCTAAGAGGACGCCTTTCCTGTTAAATTTACTCGTATTTTACTACACTACATCTCCTCACCTCCTTGAGTCCAACACTAACTAAACTTCTTAACAAACAAACATCACCTCTGAATACAAAACGTCGTAGCCTGTTCACCTAATGAGCGCCTAGAGCGGTCCCCTAACAATAACCTCTCGGAGCTCTGCGTGGTCAGATCCATGACGGGTTGAATCTCCTTCTGACTACTAATGCGAGACTTACATCTACTTTCCACTTGAACGGGTTAGGGATTGGCGTAAATTGGACGTTGTGGATGCATTTTCTATGTGAATATTAGTTTTACAGATTTTGAAACAGCTTTATTTATTTATTAATATCTAGTACGGTATTACAATACCACTTATATAATTATACTAGCGACCCGCCCCGGCTTCGCACGGGTAGCAGAAGTAGGTATAGTGAATGTTTAACAGAAGTAAATTCGTGATACATTGTATTTTAATAGATATAACTCTAATGGTTTTCGCAGCGCACGCAAATTAATGACTATTTCTGTTACAATGACCAAACCTTAACATATGTATATATTAATCGTGGGCTATTTTGAAGATACTACAAACCCCTAGTACATTACTTTATTCTACCACCAATACTTTTCACATCGCATGCATATAATGACTTTCGATTATTGTGACTAAACCAAAATAGATGGATATAATGTCCGTAGACTATTTTGTAGATATTAGATAGTACTACAAACCCCTAGTACATTATTTTATTCTACCATCAAAAGATTTCACAGCGCACGCAAATTAATGAATATATGTGACACCTTGGTTCACAATATTGCAGTTTTCTTACGGATCCCTAATATTTTTCAAAATTTCATATAGCCTATGTCACTCACACTGAATTAAGCTATCCATAAGTGAAAGAATTTTTAAAATCGGTCCAGTAGTTTCGGGGCCTATTCGTTACAAACAAAAAAACAAATAAACAAAGATTCTCTCTTTATAATATTACTAGCGACCCGCCCCGGCTTCGCACGGGTAGCAGAAGTAGGTATAGTAGACGTTTATCAGGAGTAAATTCGTGATACATTGTATTTTAATAAATATAACCCTAATGGTTTACGCAGCGCACGCAAATTAATGACTATTTCTGTTACAATGACCAAACCTTAACACATGTTATAATTTATCGTGGGCTATTTTGAAGATATTGATGAGTACTACAAACCCCTAGTACATTACTTTATTCTACCACCAATACTTTTCACACCACATGAAAAATAATCACTGCTTCGATTATTGTGACTAAACCAGAAAAGATGGATATAATCTATGTATACTGTTTTGTAGGTATTGATAATTAATACAATCCCCTAGTACATTACTTTAATCTACCACCGATAGTTTTCACACCGCATGAAAAATAATCACTGCTTCGATTATTGTGACTAAACCAAAAAAGATGGATATAATCTATGTATACTGTTTTGTAGGTATTAATAAGTACTACAAACCCCTAGTACATTATTTTACTCTACCACCAATAGTTTTCACACCGCATGAAAAATAATCACTGCTTCAATTATTGTGACTAAACCAAAATAGATGGATATAATCTATGTATACTGTTTTGTAGGTATTGATAAGTACTACAAACCCTAGTACATTACTTTACTCTACCACCAATAGTTTTCACGCCGCATGAAAAATAATCACTTTTTCGATTATTGTGACTAAACCAAAAAAGATGGATAGAATCTATGTATACTGTTTTGTAGGTATTGATAAGTACTACAAACCCCAAGTACATTACTTTACTCTACCACCAATAGTTTTCACACCGCATGAAAAATAATCATTTTTTTGATTATTGTGACTAAACCAAAAAAGATGGATATAATCTATGTATACTGTTTTGTAGGTATTGATAAGTACTACAAACCCCTAGTACATTACTTTACTCTACCACCAATAGTTTTCACACCGCATGAAAAATAATCACTGCTTCGATTATTGTGACTAAACCAAAAAAGATGGATATAATCTATGTATACTGTTTTGTAGGTATTGATAAGTACTACAAACCCCTACTACATTACTTTACTCTACCACCAATAGTTTTCACACCGCATGAAAAATATGCACTTTTTCGATTATTGTGACTAAACCAAAAAAGATGGATATAATCTATGTATACTGTTTTGTGGGTATTGATAAGTACTACAAACCCCTAGTACATTACTTTACTCTACCACCAATAGTTTTCACACCGCATGAAAAATATGCACTTTTTCGATTATTGTGACTAAACCAAAAAAGATGGATATAATCTATGTATACTGTTTTGTTGGTATTGATAAGTACTACAAACCCCTAGTACATTACTTTACTCTACCACCAATAGTTTTCACACCGCATGAAAAATAATCACTGCTTCGATTATTGTGACTAAACCAAAAAAGATGGATATAATCTATGTATACTGTTTTGTAGGTATTGATAAGTACTACAAACCCCTAGTACATTACTTTACTCTACCACCAATAGTTTTCACACCGCATGAAAAATAATCACTTTTTCGATTATTGTGACTAAACCAAAAAAGATGGATATAATCTATGTATACTGTTTTGTGGGTATTGATAAGTACTACAAACCCCTAGTACATTACTTTACTCTACCACCAATAGTTTTCACACCGCATGAAAAATAATCACTTTTTCGATTATTGTGACTAAACCAAAAAAGATGGATATAATCTATGTATACTGTTTTGTAGGTATTGATAAGTACTACAAACCCCTAGTACATTACTTTACTCTACCACCAATAGTTTTCACACCGCATGAAAAATAATCACTTTTTCGATTATTGTGACTAAACCAAAAAAGATGGATATAATCTATGTATACTGTTTTGTAGGTATTGATAAGTACTACAAACCCCTAGTACATTACTTTACTCTACCACCAATAGTTTTCACACCGCATGAAAATAATCACTTTTTCGATTATTGTGACTAAACCAAAAAAGATGGATATAATCTATGTATACTGTTTTGTAGGTATTGATAAGTACTACAAACCCCTAGTACATTACTTTACTCTACCACCAATAGTTTTCACACCGCATGAAAATAATCACTTTTTCGATTATTGTGACTAAACCAAAAAAGATGGATATAATCTATGTATACTGTTTTGTAGGTATTTATAAGTACTACAAACCCCTAGTACATTACTTTACTCTACCACCAATAGTTTTCACACCGCATGAAAATAATCACTTTTTCGATTATTGTGACTAAACCAAAAAAGATGGATATAATCTATGTATACTGTTTTGTAGGTATTGATAAGTACTACAAACCCCTAGTACATTACTTTACTCTACCACCAATAGTTTTCACACCGCATGAAAATAATCACTTTTTCGATTATTGTGACTAAACCAAAAAAGATGGATATAATCTATGTATACTGTTTTGTAGGTATTGATAAGTACTACAAACCCCTAGTACATTATATTATTCTACCACCAATAGTTTTCACACCGCATGAAAATAATCACTTTTTCGATTATTGTGACTAAACCAAAAAAGATGGATATAATCTATGTATACTGTTTTGTAGGTATTGATAAGTACTACAAACCCCTAGTACATTATATTATTCTACCATCAATGCATTTCACAGCGCACGCAAATTTATGAATATGGTAATTATATTATGTAACACCTTGGTTCACAATATTGCAGTTTTCTTACGGATCCCCATTTTTTTTCAAAATCTCATATAGCCTATGGCACTCACACTGAATTAAGCTATCCATAAGTGAAAGAATTTTTAAAATCGGTCCAGTAGTTTCGGAGCCTATTCGTTACAAACAAAAAAACAAAAAAACAAAGTTTCTCTCTTTATAATATTAGTATAGATTATTAGTATAGATTAGTAAATTATTAATAGTTAAAAATTAATTAAAATGTCCAAAAAGAAAAAAATAAATCAGTCATAATACAAAAATATCAACTAATACGTCTCTCAAACATTTTGACAAGTTGTCATAACGATATTGCACATAAGTGCAATATCGTTCAGTGAACACATCATATTCATCATCAGAAGTCTGGGTATGCCAATACGAGTAGCAGTGAGAATACGAGGTAAATAAGTATATGGTTTCCTAGAACGAAATTCTAGGACACTATTCTTTAAAACTGTAGAAACGTTTTGATGATAGTTTAATTTTATCATTAACATAATGACGACTTACGATAAATTGACTGTTACCTACTTTGTATACTTACATATGCAAATAAAAAACATTGAAAGCGGATGTTTATACCTTAGTTTGTTTATTTATATATATTATATTATGTATATTTTTTTAATTATTCTGGGCCTGATAAAAATTCTGGCGAAATGTGGGTGTATCTACTATGGGACTGAGTCCTGGGTACACCTCTGCCCTACCCCTTCGGGAAAAAGGCGTGAATGTATGTTGTTTATGTTTAAAAATTTCAGTCAGGCGTTCCTGCCTTCAGGAACTATGTACTAACTGCCTACACCAACTATGTATGCGAAATTATAGCCCAGCTAATCTAAGAGGTACCGATGACGTTTCATCTTTTCAATGTTTGAGAGAGAAGAAATAACTTTGTTTAAGCGTAACTTACACAATCAAGTACCTTCGCCGTAAAACTATTAAATTATGAATTTTATCATAAGATGTACAATTTTTAATCACTAAATATAAATTCAAATCCTTTAATAAAGGGTTCATTAGAATTGTCAAATCGTACTTCTTAGATTTGCTGGGCTAATAATAGTAATAATGTCATCCTAGATATGTGTTTCTAATTTAATTATGTAATAAATTCTTTTAAATTGGCATTATTATAGTATAAGTGTTCAATATTGATTAAAATTTAAAAGACTATTTTGTAAGACACTCAATCTTAATTAATTTCAAAAAGTTAAAATAATAGGTAGGTTTTGCTTCCCAAAATCATCTCTTGTACCACAACCGGTAGATAAGTGATAGGTATAATTGAACGTTGCTTCGTGACCCGCCTTCTTAACTACTTAGAAAGGAAAACTAGTAGAGGTAGTCTACATACTCTTACTGCGAGACTGAGTTTCCAGTTGAGTTTTCATCGATAAAAAATTATTTGCAAAAAGTTAAAAATATATGTGACAAAGCATACAAGTACTGAAAAAATATAATGATTGGACATTTTTTTGATTGGACATTTTTATGAATCGATATTTTTGTTATTGGACATTTTTAGACTTTTGTCATTATTCATAATTAGACATTAGTCGTGCAAAGGAAAACAACCACAGGTGGTTTTGTATATGTTAGTGATTATAGGTGTGCAAGTACACAAAATTATATTATTATGCAAGTTGCTTAATACACAATTCTATACAAAAGACAAAAAAAAAAAACCCGTTTTTTGTTAAAGATTTGCATTTGTATATTGTGCGTTTACAACAACCAAAAAATTTTGATTATTTGTTCTATCCGGTATCACCATTTTATTACTTTTTGTAATTCTTTTAAATTCTTTTTTTTTATACACCTAACGAGTACCAACTTTGAAAACGACTACCAAATATACTTTAGGTACTGTGAGTAAAAAAGGTTTCATTTGTTATTAATATTTAGGTGGGTATCCAAAATTTTTTAATTATTTTCAAACGCAATTCACACATCAGATAGGGATAGGTACCAGGATATCATGCAAAAGAAGCTTAAATGTCATATAATATATATCGTAGACTGTTTTTCACCCTTACATGTACATTCTACCTGTTTATAACGCTCCAATAATTTTTAACTAAACTGAGACCCAGTATAATCCTAAGGAAGATTAACGAAAGCCTGCGACGAGGTAATTACGGCATTATTGGCAGCCGATGGGCGCCGCAGATTTAGTGCTGCTACTTCGGGAGATTTGGCCTGATCGTAGCGCTTTATAGCTATGGAGGTGCTATTAAATTAATTAATACACTAGCTTCAGAGCAGGGATTGAAATGATAAATATGTTACTAGATTTAATATAAGGTTTTATGTGGCTTTAGTAGTCTTATTAAAGTCACACCAGTAATTTTTACTATGAATAAGTATTGTGATTTTAGAAATATATTTAACAAATAAAAGGAATTAATTAATTTAAAACACTAGGTGTTCTATCTAAAATAAAATAAAAAGTAGAGAATTATAAAAAATCTTATGATTTTGGAATTTTCATAGTATCGTTACGTCATGTAATTAATTGTGTTTTTTTAATAATTGGTAGGTAAACATAAAATTTATATAACGATACAAAGGTAGTATAAATGGAAACTTCTTTTACACTCAAGGATAAGTACTCGAGAAGACGCATTAGTTTAAAATACTTGAACTTAAAAAAGTAGTACAATGTAGAGAAAAATATTAGTCACAAAATTATTAATATTAAGTAACTCCATTCAAAGGCTGCGCAATCATGCCCTATTCTTACGACATTTTTCATTACCTCACCATCATAATCCTCGGCCTCTATCTTTCAACAGACGTAGGACGTCTACCCGCATATTCCGTTTACGGTCAAGTGGGTCCAGAGATTACGATCCTGTCAGGCCTGACTGGTGGTGACTGCGCAGATTAGAATGATTTACTGAAGCAGAGAAATGTTCAAATGTGTATGATGTGCGAGTAAGTGTGAGAATATTTTTACTGAAAATTTTTGTTGTTTACGGCCTCTTTGCACAACATTTTATTGTTGGCGAGAACGTGTTTTCGCAGAAATTTGTGGTGTGGTTTGTTTGTTTACTTAAAATAGTAATCATACCAGAATAATCTTTGCAGGATGATAATTATTATCCGTAATGGTTTGTAAATGTACACGTTTGTTAATACTTTATTTCTATGATCCTACAAAAAATAGGAGGTTGCTGTGTGACTATGAATGAGGACGAACCATGAATGAGTTGATTTTCACAAAGCAATATGTTACGTATTGAATACGTTAGTAACACTGCAGATTAATACAATCGTCTAATAATATAATTATTATACACTCAAAGCGCATAAAAATCCTTAACAAAAATTTTCTGACAAATTATTTCGTTATCTCCGAAAACACTTAGTACCTGGCGACTTATTGCTAACTGTCAAAAAACATAATAAGAGGTAAGCGGAAAATTGCTATCTGGCGGCTTTTCCGGACCATTGAAGATGGTTCCTGACGCGATTGAACGATGACGTGTGAGAAGTCCCTTCAACCTGTGATGGTGTATTAGCTTAAAAGGGGCATCCGATATTTATAAATACGCCAATATTTAGGGTTCAGTGAACTTTAAGGAGGGTTCAGGTAAGGTAATGTTAAATGATCAATTTTAACCGCTTTTTGTGAAAGAGACTTATTTCTTTGGGTTTCTTTGCTTGATCTTAAATATTATTTATTACTGAAATGCGACAGTATGGAATGTAAAATTTTTGTTCCCTCATTTTTTCTTTATTTTTTTTGTAGTGGTAGGCCTCTTTGCAGGAGGCCGCCTGGGGAAGTACCACACCTTTGCCAGTTATTCATCCGCCAAGCAGTAATGTGCAAACATTACTGTGTTCCGGTATGAAGGGCAATGTTACCAGCGAAATTACTGGGCATGATGAGATTCAACGACTCATATCTCAGGGTGACACAGCAGGCACAGTGCAGTGCCGCGTAGAATTTTGAATTATAAAACACTGGGAGGCACTGTGTCTGATATGGGCAATCATGATGCTTACCATCAGGCACCTGATTTGCTCGTCTTGTCACTGACTATCATAAAAAAAAAAAAAAAAAAAAAAAATTATAATATTATGAGGATTAAAGGAAAAAGAATTGTTCTGTTCTAATAATATTAAAATATTTTTAACCTATGGTGTCCTACTGCTGAGCAATAAGTCCTTTACCAATTTTTTCCGTTACAGCACTGAATTTTGCCAGCCCAAACCATAATGTGTCTGAACACAAAACTGTTCAACAATAATTATTAATACTATTGTAGAGCAATATTATACTTTTTTATTTATTTATCATACAAGAAGAAAGCTAACAGTATTAAACCAAAACGTTTTCAACCTTAATTAAATACTGTGACTTAAATACATTCTTAAATAACAATTAAATTCACAGAATTTTATTATACTTCTTGCTCTTCACACTGTACAACAGTACATAACAAAAAAAAAATTGAAAGCCAAATTCAGTATTAGGCTAAAATAAAATGCATGGAGTTCTCAGCTCTCTAAAGAGTCTAGCATTAAAGCCAACTGCGAACGACTAAGTTCCCTTCCCAACCTATTGATCCCGTTTCCTGATACCATAAATCTTGGTCTTGATCACGGAATCCCATTACTACCTCGATATCCATACCTTTTTCTAGCACTAAAACTAGGTCCTATCTGAAGTCTGAAACGCTCTTGGAAGAACGCCAGAGAACTACCTCCAGCGTTATTTATGGCTTGTTAATAATTTGTTTCAATTTATTGTTAGAGCGATGCACTTTCGATAAGCTTTTCTTGTGTTTTCTTTGTCTTGTACTCTTTCAAAATACTTAAAAGCCGACGTAAAATGTGAAATTACGAGTTCAATAAGTGAAGGTATTATTTTCTTCGAGAGCAGATAATTTGTTTTCCATTGAAAATAATAGCCACTTTGAAATAATTCTATGGAAATCGTCAAGAGTTGTGAAGATCCAATTAATTTTCTAACAAAGACTCTTTCATGTGCTTATCGACGTTTTTCACCTGAGAGTTATTTAGACTTGTAATAACGATAATATTTTAAAACCATTAATATTATATATATTCAACGAGCATTTTTTGTATTTTTTATACATTATGATCTATAAGCCATTTCAGTGAAACTACTATGTATCACTAAAACGGCTCGCATCATTTGTATATTGGATAATACTTTGATTTTTGTATTTGTCACTCGCCCTGAATAAAATAGGACAACTTCTACACCTCATTATATCATAATATTCTTGATATTTATATCAAAATAATAATATTATTATCGTAAAAGTTAGTAAAAGAGTGTTTTTCCCACAAATGTCCACAAGCTCGATCACTCATTACCACTGCTGGTCTGAATCTGGTTGGCTACGTGATCAGCGTTACAACCTCATCCATAAATCAAATTCTTGTAATGAAACGTCGCAATTCAACCGTGCGATGCATTAGGTTGGGAGCAATTGGTAATTTAGTTTTCTTTAACAAAGTTCGGTACACTAGCAGTATTCCGCAATTCAGGATACGACAGTTATTTACTTCTGCTTTCTATAACTTTAAAAAAAATTGCTAAGGCAGGTATGTATCCATAGTGCAGGGTTCCATACCTAGATACCAAAAACATACAAACGACAGCCTCGTTGGCGCAGACGGTAGTAACTCTGCTTTCTGTGCCGCAGGCCCCGGGATCGATCCCCGGCCAGACCAAACATTTGTGTCAAACTTAAACTCAAACAGATTTATTCAAATAGGTCATAATCTGACACTTTTGTACGTCAATGAAGATACAGTACTGAGTCTACCGTGCGTTCGGAAAGATACCTCTACATGAGTGTGTGCATGAACATGTCTGTTTGATCTGTGTCTGGGTGTTATAACCGTATTTAAGTATGTATATCAGTCATCTGGGTACCATAGTACGGGCTTATAGTCTAATTTGGGACCAGGTGACCGTGTGTGGAAGTTGTCCCATATTATTATTTATTATTATTAAACAGCGCCATCAATTAGTTTCTTGCACAAAGTATGGAAATATGCAGTAAAATGGCCATAACTTTTAATTGCGTTAACAGCCACAAGGAACCGCAGATCTTATTAGTTCCCATTAAAAAGTATATTGACAGACAGACAGACAGACAGGCAGATAGACAGACAAACAGACGGACAAAAAAGTGATCCTATAAAGGTTCCTTTTTTCCTTCTGAGGTACGGAACCGTAAAAATGGTGAAACAGTTGGATATATGCCTGTACTCAGCATGTAGGTATTCTTGGATAACGCATAAGGTATACAGTTCAGCCTTCAAAGCGTTTTCCAAGTTAAAAGTAAAAAATAAAACTGAAATCTTCAAACCCCACATGTAAGCAAATAAAACATTATCACCCATAGTACAGCACATATTCTAACAAGTTTACCAGTAAATTACATTTGCTTCACAAACCGTGTACCTCTAGTAAACCGCTTGGTTTCCAGCTCCCGTGCACAAGTTAAAAGAAATATACACACTATACCTAATACCTACAAATGTTAGAATATTTTCAAGTGTATAAAACATAAAATTATCATCAACATCATCATCATCATCATCATCTCAGCCATAGGATGTCCACTGCTGAACATAGGCCCTTAGATTTCCATCCAGTCCTGTTGAAGGCGGCAAAACACGACGGGGTGTAATAAGTTTGACGTGTCTGTCTGTCTGTGGCATTGTAGCTTCCGAACGGATAAACCGATTTTAATACTGTTTTTTTTATGTTATTCTAGATATTTGTACTTTGCACTTTTATTATTAAACTAGCTATGCCCCGCGGTTTTACCAGCGTAGGCGTCGTTCCCGTGGAAATATCGGGATAACATGTACTCGTACCCTATATGTTATTCCAGGGTTTAAACTATCTACACACCGAATTTCAACTCAATTGATTCAATAGTTTTGGTATGACAGGGAAACAAAAATCCATTCATCCAACCATACTCGTATAATGGGTTCTTTTGTACTTATCTATGCTATGTAAGTTAATTTTTTACATAAAACGATTTATAATAATTTCAATATTAGCGTGCGTAAGGTCTTCTTAGAATTGCATTTAGACAAATTTTGTGTGTTGCATTATCAAGGGCCTCTTTCACCATCCTCGCGTAAAGTGCCGAGTAAGCTACTCGTCTCTTAAAGTGGCGAATAAGGCGCAGTGCTAATTTCATAAATGACCGAGTAATGCTAATCGGCACATAAGCTGCACTTTTTTTTGTGAAACTGTCAAAAGTTACTTGAGACTTCTACTTGCCGAGTAGCAAGCACTAATCGGCGAGTAGTTAATCATCACTTTACTCGAGAATGGTGAAAGAGAGCCTAAAAGTATAATAATATTGTATGAAAAGAATAAAGCATATATACACTGCTTAAGTTTACATAAGTCTGCTATTGGCGTCTCAACGAGCTCATCCCTGTTATGAGAATGGCGGTTGCTATACGTCTGCCCTCATTTGAGCAGTGCTCTATCAGAGCCATCGTTCTTAGTGATTTTGAGATAAACGTTGTCTGAAGTTGTGTAGTAAATTGGCTGATATTATTCACTTCAAGATAATGTAATCGAGCTTGACGAGCTCAATTTACTTCTTTTCTCGAAAATCAGGAAACGAAATAAGAGTTAATCATTCGCAAAGCGCAAGTACAAGGAAACCTCAATATTCAAATTATGCTTAAAACGAGGATTTAGATAAAATCTTTATGCTTACATCACAAACAAGAAACGATTAAAATGAAAATATTATAACAATTGAAGAGCCATTTCTTCCAAACAACCCCCAAATACATCATATAGATAAACCTTGTCCACACCAAACGAGGTGGCAGAACGAATAAGACTGCTATATGAGAAGCTGTTTTTTTAACAATGTTGCCTAAAATCGAGTAACATTTGCCTTATGCCTCGTTTTGTGGACACGTTTTTTAAGGATTCTACACATCTAAGCTATCGACACTCGCTGACCAAATTTTATAAAATCATGTCAGCGTAAAAAGCCACCGCCTTGTCTCGGAGAGAACTTAGATGTGTTATTTTATGTAGCTTTTAATGAAGCACTATACAGTTCAACTCAGACCTTACGTCCCAATAGATTACTCAGAAGCCTGAACCTGAAACCACGGCTACAATTTATTAAGCAATTTTAAACAGATCCTCTCGCCCGATAAATCAATGCTGGACTGAAACTATCCCTACATTTATTATGGTAGAGGATGAAAAACGCCAATACATTCATCTGACCAATTTACGTAGATACATGGTTGTTACATTGAATAATCCACTTTGAAATACATTTTATGTGTTGATGAAGTAAGTTACGGGTCGCAGATTAATGGTTAGTTATTATATTGCATGAATTTGCGAGGATAAACGTAAATCATGAAAGCCTAGATGATTTATGAACTTTGGAAAATGTTTATCAACTCAAAGTCTAACCAACTAAACCAAGTTTTAAACTCTGTGTTTATATTCTTTAAAAAAATTATGAAGGGGAAACTACAAAATTTAATTTATAGTTCAAAAAAAAAAACCTTTTCTTTTTTAATAATTTCTTTTTGTTTTAAACCACTAATTTCTTAATGACTGGTAAAAAAGTATAATAAAATATCAAGACAGAGATCTTCTTCGAATTATATTATACTATCGGTGCCCCGCGGTTTCACCCACGTAGACATCGTTCCCGTGGAAATATTGCAAAAATAGTAGTACATGTGTTATTACAGGGCCTAAGCTACCTACATACCAAATTTCAAGCTAATCCATTCATTAGTTCTTGTGTGAAAGAGTTACAAACATCCATTCATCCATCCTAACAAACTTTCGAATTTATAATATTAGTAAGATAATATGAACGTCTTTCACCCATTATCATGAAAATAAATCGTCACATTATATCCCCTCAACACGTGCCCACTTTCCGTATAATATCGAGCGCTAAACTCACATCATCTCTGCCAAAACAACAACACCTGAGCAATGCCGAAACAAAGAGCTTACGTGGCTTACTCTCCGTCAACTCTAGTCCCGACAGGATTTCATCACTATCGATCCAGCTCGGCACAGTCGCGACGGCTCGTTAGGGCTACGTGATCGCAATCGAGATCGCCTATTTATACACATTGTCGGCTCCAGTAGCACTCTCGACTTTCTCCGTCATAACCACCCACCTAAGAGCCCTAATAACACTACTATAGCACCCCTATATCACCTCGTTTTCAAGACGCGCGCGGGGAGCGAGAGGTCATTCAATCTGGTTTACAAACTAAAAAAATCGAATGGACTAGTTCAACGTTAACTATGAGATGAATGCGAACTTTTCAAATAGACGAATGGTGATTGGTTGTCAGCGTTTTTAGTTCATTTGATCGGAAGCGCTGATTTTAATTAACTAATAGTTCGGTTCAATTTGAAACTGGATGGATTTTTCATATACAGATATTAGGTAAATTGGTTGTTGAATTTCCAATATTAATACAACTATTATTCCATAAAATCCCGGCTGAAAGTTTCTCAGCTTCATCTCCCGTCAGATGCCATTCGTCTCGAATAAGGTCGGCTTATGACCTGCACTATGGTAGAGAGAGATAAGCCATTGTGACCGCACTGATCCACATCATTTTGCCATAAGCACTTAGGCCTTAGAATATTGAAAGGTATCCGCGCGCTTCAACTGATGCGATGAACTTCATACTTGTAAAAAGCAGCTACTAAAACTCGCACAATCACGCATTTTTCCCGAAAAGGGTACGCCTCCGCGTACCCAGGGCTCAGTCCCATAGTATTTTGCCAGTATTCAAGCAGTAATGTGCAAACATTACTGTGTTCCGGTATGAAGGGCAATGTTACCAGCGAAATTACTGGGCATGATGAGATTCAACAACTCATATCTCAGAGTGACAGGCGCAGTGCAGTGCCGCGCAGAATTTTGAATTTTAAAACACTGGGTGGTTATCATAAAAAAAAAGTATGTTATTGAAGCATTGGTCCCATGTAATAGGGGGCGGTACAGTTTTAGACTCCAGACCGTCATAGAGATAATTCCGAATGGGAAAACTCAATGTCACAGAATAACTAAAAACGTGTAATAAATACATTGAATTGAATAATTTTTTTTTTTGGCCGTCTTCCATTAAAAAACCTAAGTAGGTACTTATAAGATTTTTAAGTTATAGTAAGTTATATTATATTGAATTATTATTATTTTATACAACTTTGGACATGAAATACACTTTTCTGTGTAAATATTGTAAAAAAACATATCTCAATAAGAGCGTAAAGTAATATATTTATGAAATCACAGACAGAACCATCCAATCACGGGCGAGCATTCAAATGAAGTCGGAGACAAAGCGATTACATTGCCACAAACCAGCGCTGGATTAATAATCGTCAGTAGACTTGCACGCAGCGCCACATGACCAGAATACTTAATATCTGGTCACATATGAACGTGCAACCTGAGTTACAATTTGAAGGGTTGAAAAACCATTATGTATTTGGTTTGGATGATCAGAATTTAGAGTAATTGATTGCATAATTGTCTCTTGTCTCTTATGAATTTTAAACACTGGTTGGCACTGTGTCTGATATGGGCAATAATGACGGTTACCATCAGAAAAAAATGTGCCCGGTAGATGACAATAAGTTCGCCCCCGCTACTTCATGAAACTAAAAAATAACAGACGAAGTTGATGTACCTACTATGTGAATGGGTCCTAAATACAGCTCTGCCTACCCCTTCGGGAAAAAGGCGTGCTATTATGTTATGTAATACCTATGACAAATAACTCTATTGAACACAGTGCAGTGACTCAAATATGTGATAGGTAAAGATGTTATTCTGCAATATACAGGACTCGATCCAAAAGCTTTCTTAGGACTCAAATACAGGTATTCAAACATAGGCACCAAAGCAGTATTACAGACCGTTCTAGATAGCAATGCATCCATTGTTCGCGTGTCTTCCAAACATTACCTGGAACCTCGAGCCTCTTGGGAGGTGACCTACTTCGCTGCCATATCCCTAAGTGCTTACGCATCTAGGTTATTGTACTATAACAGTATTGGAATCGATAGGCTGATACGCGGTATCGAATATCGCTTTTACCGCAGATTGCGTAAATGGAAAAAGTTTAGGAGCTTGATGACTGAACTTACTACTGACATTGATTTAATTTTTTTATTAGAATGCAAATAATTCGTCATCATCGACCACAGCTCACTACATCCCACTGCTTAGAATAGGCCTCTTTCATGCCACTCGATCAAACAAGCAGTGTCCAGACGCGACTCTATTAACATGTCGTATCTTTTATAAGACAACATAACTTAACGTCTTTTCCCGGAGGGGGTACGAGGAGGTGTGCCAAGTCTCGTAGTAGGTACCTACGCCCACACTTCGCCAATTGGTATAATGTTTTTTATTACATTCGAGTATTTCATTATTATCTACCATCAGCTCTTAGTCTAAAATCTGACTTTCCGGGTGAATAGAAAAAACAATGTGGATCTGCCAAATGGAAGCGATCCGAAGTTCAATTGAGACTAGCTATCAATATTTTATAGTAAAATATTTTTATTTGGATATTTTGCTCGGTTTAACTTTTATTGACTACTAACTCTTGTGTTGACATTGAAGGCACATTCGCTAGTTTTATAGTGAGCTAAAGTTTAGTTTTGTGATCCAGAAATACCTTACCATAAAAAGTAAATTTGCAAATAAGTTTCAGAAAGTGTAAAATCTCTATTATAGATAGGCAACATAACTTAGCATCACGCCTTTTTCCCAAAGGGGTAGCCACAGAGTGTATCTTTTTTTTTTATCTTGCCTCATACTTAGTAGGTTCACCTACACATCGCTCGTTTTTAGGTCCCGTGTAATAGGGGGCGAGCCTATTGCCATCTACTGGGCATAGATTCAGAAACCAGGCTGTCATTGAAGAAATGCCTAATAAAAAATCCAGAAACTGTTTTTGCCTGAATTGGTGATTGAACCAGCGACCTCATAATTCACAGAAACGTTTGCGACCGAGGAACCTCCGAGGCAATAGCAAACTTATAAAAAAGTCACAAAAGTAACTGTATTTTCGAATTCTGAAACTACAGCCCTCTTGTTTTGCCTTGTTGAAGGATTTTAATTTAGTATTAACATCTTGTGATTAAAATTATAAATATAACTCCATGGTTTTACGGCGAAGGTTGTGAGTTATGCCTATGCAAAGTTATATCTTTTCTCTAAAAGCTTGAAAAAGATGAATAGTCAAACGGTCATTCTTAGATTTGTTTGTCATTTAAAAATGAACTTTCTATAATATAAACATAATATTATCATATCGTAAATTTTGCCATCCACATCTGAATTAATTAAACCTTCTCAAATAGTTATTACTATTTGTAGCTTTCAATGGTTAGCACAAAGCATTGCATTAGTTAACAACGCTGCATTTACAGAAACCTAATCCCACGCTATACGAAACCTTATCTACGCTTTTAAACGGTAGCTACAGATACCCTATTACACCAAATTTCATGATAGTTCAGACTAGTTGCATTGTCAACTCTGAAAAGAACCCAAATTAACTCAACACGTGACTTAAACTAAAATCAACCTTAATTAGGAGTAGCATAGAGCTGTAGAAAAGTTTTGTGATGAAAAAGTTAACGTGGTTGATACAAAAGCACTCTAATGCCAGCACGTGGCGCAGACGCATCCACGTTTAATCTTCGTCCCTTGGCTTTGATGTAAACTTGTCCCCTGCTTGTCTAAGCGTACGGTTTAATTACTAGCTCATTAATTTTGGATTATTTACCAGCGACGACGAAGTATGGCTTGCGGTCTTGTTGTCGTATCGAATTGAGATTAACCGGATTTGATTAGTGTTTAGATGTTAATCTGCATTTTGTCTGCGTAAGTAATCGATAAAGAATATTCGTAATCATGGTCTGCTCTGTTTTTTGTTGTGTGATTTTCACCTGGGTTAGTTTTGTTGGAAGTTTCTTTATGTTTGCTTGCACCTACTTGAACTGCAATTTGCAATTCACATAAACAACTCTATTTTTAGTCCTATTTCTAAAAAGGCATGCTGCCCTAAAAAAATCATACAACATTTTATACAATCGCATCTTCTTCCCGTGGGTGTAGACCCGGGACTCAGATCCATAGTATGCCTCCCATATTTCGCCAGTAGGTTAACTGGTCCCATGAAATAGAAAGAAAGAAAGAAAGAAAAACATTTATTGAGACATATCACACACTTCATACACAATAGTTTAGAGTACATGTAGAAAAAAAGTATGTCCCAACACGGTTCCAACTCAGCATGGTGCTGGCTGTAAACAGCCAGCGCTGGTCTTCCGTTGGAACCGCATGGTGACGTTACGGACATTCTATAAGTAGTACAGCAGATTATAATATTTTTGGCAATAACTTAACTATGGGAACTAGAAATACACCAAAATACACTTAACAGATTAAAAAAGTATATATAAATAAATAAAAATAAAATAAAATGCGCATGCTTATTAAATATTAACTACCATAAAAAAAACCATTTAAAGTATTAAAAACAGAAGCGGGAACGAAAGTACAGCTATATCTTAAAAATAAGAAAAAGTAATAAATGAAAATTAACCTTATTATTTTATAGGGAGGTACCAAACCAAGTTTTGACAGTGACATGACAGTTTAATAAAGTATCACATTTACTACAACCATTACTGGGGCATTCGTCTAAATAGCACTTGTCTCGTGAGCGTAAGTTTCCTGCGTTTTTTGGTGATCAAATATAAACTTCTTTAATTTAGTTCTGAAATTAAAAGCACTTTGCAGGTTCCGTATCGGCGGTGGTATATTGTTCCAACATTTGGTCGAAGCATAGCGGAAACTACCTCTGAACGTCGCTGACCTGTGTCGCTGCGTCACAAGCTGCACCGCACATTGCCGGGAACCGTGAGACATCTTCGCGTTCGTCGACCAGGATAGTTTGCGGTATAGATACGCGGGTGTCTTTTGGTTTATCACCCCGAATAAAAGGCAAGCGAGGTGCAGCTTGCGACGGTGCCTCATTTTGAGAATATTATGTTTATTTAAAAATGGAGTCACATGAGCCCTTAACGGAATGTGGAAAATAGGGGGTGAGCCCCCTATTACATGGTGAGTTAATTCCTAAAAGAAAAATCCAATAACACTTTGCGTGACCTAGGGATTGAACCTGGGACCTCATGATTGGCAGTCGAGCTTACTGCCATTACGCCACCGAGACCAATCAATTTATGCAATCACAGTTGTTATTTCAACTTTCATGTCTGAGGCAGTGTTTGAGTAGAGTAACTAATAGTTTGTAGCTGACTTAGATTCTGCTACCATTGAAGAGCGATCAACGGTTCTTGAACGGTTCTTATTTTATTATCTACGGACAAGTATACTTGTATATACATAATACATACATACGAGTACATCTATATTTTTCCGACTCAATTCAAAGACTCTTATGTACTTCACAAGATAAACAATTCAGCTAGACGCCGTGCTTTGAGCTTTATAAAACTATGCTAAAAACTTGAAATTCTGTATATATAATAGCCAGGATTATTGCAGTCACAGCTTATTTAACAGTGACTATAGCCTGTCGCGTCGCGTCGGAGCCATTCAATAGGCGTTAGGGCTTCCTTCCGGTTTTTGTTTGGCTGATTGTAAACGGAACAGAATTATAATACCTTATAATTTGACGGGGTATTGTCGTGATTATTCGTTCATTATATTATCTTTCCTAAATATTTATTTAATTCGATTTTACCTATTTGAAATCTACGTGGTAGAATCATATAATCTACATATCGAAAGTATTATTTTTTATTTGAAATAGTAGCTCTTGAGATGTTTTTAATATTTTAACCGACGTTGAAAAAGAAAGTAAAGGCTTTAATCCTACTAATCTTATCCTATTTCCTACTCTATTCTACTAGTATAACAAGAAAATCTGTGAGGATCAAGGCTGTCGCCAGGAATTCATTTCGGAGAGGGGGTCATGCTCTACACCTGAAAAAAAACCAATAAGGCTGCACGAGCACCTTGCTGCGAGCGCAACGAAAAATTTAACGGTTTTATAACAATGAAGGCTCGCACCTTCATTGTTATAAAACCTTTGCTGTGAGCGCGATTAAATATTCAAGGGCAACAAACAAGGTGCGAGCTGCAAGCACGACGAAAAATTTCAATGGTTGCGGCGAAATTTTATGACTTTGCACATAGCTCCTAGGATTTTTTTTAACCCAGCCCAGCCTAGCCGTTTTCTATTATGATGTAGATAAGGAGGAGGTATAGGAGTAGGAGTAAGGAGTAAGGAGTGAAACGAATTACCGAAATTCCTACGGGAATGAAGTCGCGGGAACTACGCTACTCACATGTAAAATACTCCATGTATCATCATCATCTCAGCCATAGGACGTCCACTGCTTAACATAGGCCTCCCCCACAGATTTCCATCTAGTCCGGTTGTAAGCGGCCTGCATCCAGCATGTTGCTGCCGTCTTTATCAGATTATCTGTCTACCTTGTGGGTGGGTCCTACGCTGCGCTTGCCGCTCCGTGGTCTCAGTACAACTTTACAGCCTCATCGGCCATCAGTTCTACGTGCTAAGTGCCCTGCCTATTGCCACTTCAACTTGCTAATCCGCTAGCCTATGTCGCTAACTTTCGATCGTCTACGGATCTCATTTCCGAATTGATCTCGCAGAGAAATCCCGAGCATAGCCCTCTCCATAGCTCGTTGCGCTATTTTGAGCCTGCTGATAAAGCCCACAGTCAGAGACCACGATTTAGATCCATAAGTCATTACTGGTAACACACACTGGTCGAAGACTTTGAACTTGAGGCACATGTATTTTGGACGAGAAAACTCCATGTTCACACCAATCTATCATATTTTGTTAAAAAGGTAAATGACTAGGTCCCGGCTGTTTCCTATAGATAATATTATGTAGGGAGTAGTCGTGAGGTCATGTCGGAGGCCTTGAAGGGATTTTGGCGACCTGAAACTCTGACAATATGGGTTGTCCACATAACCCATATGAATTGACTCGAGCAGTGTAATGTAATGTAAGTTAAAGCTGTGGATATAGCGGTAAACCCGTTCTGTTACTTGAGTATAAATTCAAATTATTATTCTGTTCATGATCTTATTCAACAAAATGACTCAGTTCTATTTCAAACGTAAAGGGTTAATTAATTATCCCGCACTTAATTCCCGTAATCGTCCAATAAACAATTCAGATTAACTTGAACAAATTCACCGACAACTCTTATTAATCACAATAAATCAAATTAAACCAATGAGCTAACTTTGTCCTTAGAGGATCATAATATTTACGTACTCTTCTAAAATATTTTAGGAAGCCTACTAAGGAAGTTACGATTTTTCTGCTACAAAAGTCGTATGTACTCACGACTTTAATTTTATAATACATATAGTATGATGATACTATGGAGAGGGCTACGCTCGAGATTTCTCTGCAAAATCGAATCAGAATAAGGAGATTCGTAAATGAACGAAAGTTACCGACATAGCCAGGAGGATTAGCAAGTTGAACTGGCTGGGTAGGGCACATAGCACGTCGAACTGATGCCCGATGGGGCTATAAGTTCTTGAATGGAGACCACGGATCGGCAAGCGTAGTGCAGGACGTCCACCCACAAGGTGGACAGACGATCTGATAAAGACAGCAGGATCACGCTGGAGGCATGTCAACGCCCAGCTCCTATCCTTAGATTTTCATTATGAAGTAGACAACAAATCATCATCATCATCGTCGTCATCATCTCAGCCGCAGGAAGTCCGGGCATAGGCCTCCCTAAAAGTGAGGGTTATGTCAATACTCGCCACGCTTGGTAGGTGGGTTGGCGAGAGCAGTTTCATGGTTTTTGCTCAGAGGACGCTGCTGCCTGTCTTCTGGATCTCATAACCCTAAGCCGGGTCTTACGGCAACCACGGGTAGAAGAGTACTATTATTCATCATCATATTATTTCATATTATCATCCTAACAAAAGAGTTTCCCAAAAATAGCCACGAGTATCGTTATCTCGCGAAAGCATGAGGTGACAAAGTAAGAAAATAAACTTGTTCTCGGATATCGAGCGACATTATTCAGGTTTATCGGTCCAGTGCCTATGCGACAACGCAATTAGAGGATTTCTCGACGCTTCTGTTTAAATATCTCTGGTTAGGGTTGTACCGTTTAAATCCTAATTCGATTGTTGCGTAAGACGAGTATAATCGATTTTGTCCAGATGATATCTTGTCAAAGTTGTACTAACTCTTTAGTACGCTGGCGTGTATTTTAGTACCTAATTATTGTAAACTAGCTGTGCCCCGCGGTTAAACCCGCGTTGTCATCGTTCCCGTGGGAATATCGGGAAAAGTACCGCATGTGTTATAATTAATTTAAATAAGATTCCTTTAATTTTGTGTCCAATGTACGCTGTAAAATAAAGTGTTTATCTATCTATCCTTCTATATTATAAATGCGAATGTTTTTGAGGTTGGATGGAAGGATATTTGTTTGTTACTTTTTCACCCTAAAACTACTGAACCGATTGGGCTGAAATTGGGTATGTAGATAGCTTAGACCCTGGAATTACACATAGGGTACTTTTTTCCTGGTATTTTTACAGGAAGATGTCTACGCGGACGTTATAATAAAAATAGGCGCAGTGTTAATAATAACGTAGTAATTCGATTATAATTATTATCTGCAAACCAAATTTTGAGGTAATTGATATTGTAATCGAGTGTTTACTTTACTAAAGTAAATAAAATCGATTAATCGTATCCATTTCCCATTCGCAGAGTGTATTTCCCAAAGCTTTTAAGGCCGTTTGAGCGTTTTCGTCTTTTTAACGGTTCGCCGTTTTTGTAAAGTACAAAACAGAAATACACTCGTTGTGCTGAATGCTTTTATTTCAGATGATAATGAGTCTGTGACATAATTTCGTGTTTTCGAATTCCAGTTTCCTGTGAAATTTTGTAAGGAATAAACAACCTCACGTAGTTTTTAAACTTATTTTATGAACAGTTAAATTCGTTGTTGTTAATACTAATAAACCAAAATTCTGGTTTAAAATGTCGTAATTTTTTTCAGTTATGTAATATAATTATTACATTTTTGATAATTTTATGTTTTGACATTTTTTTTTGGATTTTGATTTTATTTTATTATGATTGCATTAATCTAATCATTTAATTTTATAAAAATGGTTATTATACCTAAATCAAATGTATTTTGTGCGATGGAAGTAATTTCTGAGAATAAAGCATTATTATTTTTCTTTTTATTTCGACATGGTAAAATATCACTATAATATAATATTTAAATTATTATTTTGGACTCAAAGTTATACAAAGTTAGTCTCAAAGTTAGGTGTGTAGTTTGGTAGGTATTTAGTATTAAGGTACCTAAGCATGATAATACTTTATAGTTTTTGACTAACATAACATAACATAACATATTCACGCCTTTTTTTCCGAAGGGGTAGGCAGAGGTGTACCCAGGACTCAGTCCCATAGTAGATACACCCACATTTCGCCAGTATGTTATTGGTCCCATGTAATAGGGGGCGAGCCTATTGCCATTTACCGGGCACAGTTCCAGACTCCAGGCAGTTATTGAGATAATTCCTAATGGAAAAATCCAATATTTAACACTATGCCTGACCTGGGGATCGAACCCGGGACCTCTTGATTGGCAGTCGAGCATGCGCCCACTACGCCACCGAGGCAGTCTAAGTCTTAGTCTTAGTTTTTGACTAAGTTACCTAATAACTAATTATTATGTTACTGTACACCAACTTCATTTACTGTTAAAAAATAGTAAATGGAATTAAAAAGACTACATAAAGAGAGCCACGCTAACGGAAAAATCTTATATTAAAACACTGCCTGACCTGGGGATCGAACCCGGGGCCTCATTATTAGCAGTCCTAAATAAACTAACATTTCTAAGTAGTAAATCCAATTTTGTCCCTGTTTCTATGAAATGTAAGCTCAAGATTTCCTTTTTCAAGAAGTTTATATCCAAGAAAACATGTAAATCCTTAACCAAGACGAATAGACCACCCTGAGAGAAGGTTCCTAATAGATTAACGGTCACAGGTAGGGTGGATAATAAGATTACAGTCAATCGATGGCTCCCTCAAGATCAGGGGCGTGAAGACGCCATGCGGTGATATTTATACTTAGGCGCGTTTTTAAATTATTCTGTTGTGTAAGTCACTTTCGAATATTCGCATTTGGAGTTTTTAGGTGGTTAAAATTAACGCCTATCTGATTTGTTCGAGCAAAGAATACAACTATAAAAATGAAAACTTTGTTGTATAAAGCAGTCTATTCTACTAGAGACTCAGGTGTAGTGGATTTTGTAATAGACTTTCTACTTTCAATTATATCTGTTTTTTTTTAATATCAAGCTTCAAGTAAGTTTTTCTTTTACATTGATACACATAAAACTCACCACCGATTACTTAGATGGATTGATTCTGATAAACTCTAACAAGTAACAATAGGTACGGTCTATATCGTCTTATCGCTAAAAGCCCTCTCTGACAGATATGGTGTGTAGGTAGAGGAGAGTAAAGAAGATGACATTAAATTTGGTCGGTGGTGTGACTGTAATAATTAATAATTAAATCATAGAGATATGGTTAGATAAAGTTAAAGAATAGCTCAACGTTAATTGGTCTAAGGAATGGATTAGGCGCTACAATTCAATTCAAATTCTAATCCAAACTGGGTTTTAGTCTGTAAGGAGGCGGCGATCGAAGGATATCCAATATAAATGTAATGGTTAACTCATTTGAGATCAGATCATATTTCCAACATTTATTGACGTTATTCGGAATGAGACACTAGTTATCTAGGTTTTTAATTATATTTCAATCTAAAATAGAAGTACTTTGGACCAAATTGTGATAAAAATCCGAAATATAGGTATTTTGAAAAAATATAAGCATTTTCAAATATAACTTCAAATTATAAGTTTATTTTAGACATAAAATATAATTAGAAACCTAGATAACTATAGTCTTATTCCAAATAACGGCATTAAATGTTGTACGTGGCTATTAATTAAGTCTCTGTGCTCCTTGTGCTAAATAAAATATTTTCCATTTTCATTTTTCATTTTCATTTTCATTATGTTTGTATGGAGAATTCTCACTGGTCGCTATCCCGTTAAGAATAAACAGAGTTTCATATAGGTACGTATCTACTAAGTAGAATAACTATTATAACAATAATTTTAAACATTTAACTTTATCTTAAGTAATCGGCAGAATTTCAAAAAGCAACCAAAACATCCTAACCATTAAGCTTCCCGACTATTTATTTCAGCGTTTCCACAAGAGATCAAGATTCCGTAAATATGACTGGAAGAATAACATCATTCATCATTTCGAGGCTCAAGGGATTCCCGGGTCTATACCATTCAAGAGGGAACCAAATCTTTTTGCGCCTGCGGTGTTGGTTCGCTACGACATTGTGCCGTCCGCGTGACGGATGCGTGAGGACTATAAATGCCTGTCATGAGGGGATGTATGAAGGCTTTCGGAAGCGATAGCAGTTTAAGTTATTCAATGTCTTCCGACAGGATTTCATGAGAGTATCATATTTTTAGGAGAAAGTTTTTCATGGTGGTAACTAAGTATACATTTCGATTCTGAACAAACCTCCGTCAATAAATGGTTCTCTGCCGGATGAGCTGCCGACAGAATGTTTCGTTATAAGTTGTTCATCGACAGAATCTTGCAACTTCAAAAGATTCGCCAACAGAAACCAAAAGAATCAACAAATCATAATAATATTTTATTAACTAAGTCAAAGATATTTTTTTTTTTTGAGATTTCATAGATACTTTTGCCACCTCAATTATTCCAATCAAAAGTAACCGCATTAAGTATTTTTAAAAATCATGTGAAAAAATTAACACCTGCAGGTATCTTGTGCGATCTTTTTTAAAAGTATCTTTATTCCGAACGCACGGTAGATTAATTATTTATTAGCTTTATTGCCTCGATGGCGTACTTGACGGAAGCTTGACTGCCGATCTTGAGGTCCCGTGTTCGATCCCCATGTAAGGCAGTGTTAAATATTGTTTTTTTTTTTCATTTTTAGGAATTATTTCAATAACTGCCTGGAGTCTGGAACTGTGTCCGGAAGATGGCAATTAACGAAGCGAGCACATATATTTTTTTTTTATGATAGTGAGTGACAAGACGAGCAAATCAGGTGCCTGATGGTAAGCATCATGATTGCCCATATCATATTGCGATCTTCTGGGCATAGTTCAAGACTCCAGGCTGCCATTGAGATGATGATGATGTGTAAATTCAAAACACTTTGCCTGACCTGGGGATCGAACTCGGGACCTCATGATCGGCAGTCGTGCTTGCGACCACTGAGCCACTGAGACAACCTCACGATAAAACTACTCGGAGCATTTTAATCAAACCCAGATTAAATGTCAGTAACCTGCGATTACGAAAGTCTGAGTATTTAGCCAATATGCACCCTCTGTTTAATCATGCAAGCTATTGCCGAATGCAAACCTATTCATTTTGAATCTTCTGCTTATGTATAGGTACGTATACAAACAAAGGGTTTCGTAAATTCCATATCTTTATCCACCTACTACCTTTATCTATTACTGTGTTCCGGTCTGAAGGGCAATGTTACCAGCGAAATTACTTGGCATAACGAGTTTCAACAACTAATATATCAGGGTGACAGGCGCAGTGCAGTGACGCGCTGAATTTTAAAACACTGGGTGGCACTGTGTTTGATATGGGCAATCATGATACTTACCATCAGGTACCTGATTTACTCGTCTAGTACGAGCTCACTATTATAAAAAAAAACCTTTTGAAATGTTATAATTTTATAGTATATTTTCATGTTCAGTTTCCAATTATTCATAAACTCTCAGTAGGTAAACAAAGAAAAATCTAGGAATTACAAATTTCATTTTTTTCTCTTCATAGAAGACTTATTCAGAGCTTTTTCGAAATTTTTTGCATAGTATCTTCGTTCATAATGTTTTTTGTCGACAGGAGGCAAACTTTGTTAATTACAAATGTGTTTAGAATTTTCAATTTGGTGTCCTCGTTATTTCAATCTCGGACTGCCTCGGTCGCGAAGTGGCGTAAGCTCGACTGCCGACATTAGGTCTCGGGTTCGATCCCCAGGTCAGGCAAAATGTTATTGAGTTTTTCCAATATGAGTTATCTTGCCCGATAAATGGCAATTGGCTCGCCCCCTATTACATGAGACCAATAACATACTGGAGAAAGGTGGGTGTATCTACTATGGAACTGAGTCATCGGTACACCCCTGCCTACCTTCCCCTTCGGTAAAAAGGCGTGATGGTGTGTTAATTGTTTGTATTATTTCAATACATAAAACAAAATGACTGTAATAAATTGTATACTACTTCCCTAATCCACATTTTATTGCATTTCAAATTATCATTCAGGATTCAGACGTCTGCATCCAAAGGAGAAACAAAAGCGTCCCACAATACCTGGGAACTGCGTGCTACCCTTACAAAACCCTAAATACACGAGCGTTTAGCATTTTGGTTTAATCCTTTATTTACGGACATTAACGGCGTTCGTCAGTCTAAACCGAGGGCAATATATTCTAATAGACACAATGGCACTAACATCGGGTACATTTTTTTCATATTAGTAGGTATAATCGAGACTTCGTCCTCAAGAAGATTCAATCCTCAAAAACTAGTCACTTTTAAAAAGGTTTTGCTTTTGTTCCATATTATGGCACTTAGATAGACACTTGAATAGAAAAGTTTTTTAATTTCGTTTTTATAATGAAAACCTACGAGCATAATATTTATTACAGCTTCCAAAGATTCAAAAGATTTTTCAGGTTCAAAAGGTTGGGAGTTTTTATTGGGAGGATTTTAGTATTTTTATTAAGTGAATCAACAAGAATATTTATAATTTTGTACATAAAGCAAGTATCAAGTAAGTATCAGGTTTGTATCGGTAGTGGAGTGATGTGGTGTGGTGAAATGTCACACTCGCTGTAGCAATAAAACAAATAATAAAAAAAAATAGCATGGAGCAGAGTCCATGGTAGACATAAAAACAAGAACATCAAGAAAAAATACTCAAATTGATAAAGAAAGCCGAGATCTTGTATAAGACGTAAAAGTCTTCCTATTCATAGACTTTTAACGACCGACATGTCAACCCTTGTTCGCAATAATAATTTTCGCGAACCGGACACGCCGCGGGATTAATTTGAGCACGGAAACAAAATGGCCGACAGGTAAAAGTTTAGAGCCTGTAGCTGTTGCGAAAATCCTGGATTTTGAGGCGGTGAATAATATATGAATTTGCGTCTTTGAGTGCAAAGTTAGTTCAAGTAACTGTTTTAATAAACGAATTTATTAACTTAAATTTATTCTACTAAATTTAATATCCAGGTATATTGGTTCATTAACGAGTACTCCACGGTCAATGACCCCATTCTGTGAAACAGCAGATTTTTCGATATTTCACTATTATCTCCATGGTGAAATTTGCTTAGAATAGAATAGTAACTCATTATTTAATTAATTAAAACATTTGCAAATACTTGTCACCTCATTTGGTAAATATACCTACAATAATTTTCATTGCTCCAGAAGCGATGAAAGATTTAAACAATAATACAATTTGTTTAAAAAGTATCTACATAAATATCTGCTAGAGAAGTGTGAAGTATTCTGTGAATGATTTTCTTACAAATTCATAGAATAGTTCATTACTTCCAATCATTAGGACAACTGGGTAATTTTTTTACTATTAATTTATTATGAATTCATTATTCTAACATTATTCTTTGTCATTTTTATTATGACATCAATGGTTTTACGTTTGTTATTACTGATTGCATGATTTAGAATTTTGTATAAATAATTAATTTTCATATAATTAATTACTGTATTTCGCACGCCTTTAGGAGGCAGAATGTTTTGGAAGTATTATTATTTCGAATATTTTAAATTAAGATCCTTTGTACCTACATTTCTTTGAATAAATGATTTGATTTCATAATTTAATTTACTATTAAAATAGGTACTGCTCGTATTACAAAAATAAATAAAATCGTCATTGGCCATAAATGAAGGGTTAAAGAGGGGTAGAAATACATAAGGGGAAGCATCAAACTGAATAGCATTTTAAAAAAAATGCGAAATTCACCTAAAAGTTTTTTTCTTCGCATACAAAATAAATCAGCTAATCGGCAAATTTCTATGGAGAGTCAATTTTATTTTGGCAATTTCACAATTTTTTATTTTTCAAGGTAGTAAGTACTACACCTTTTTGTAACACGTAGTACATAATACTGCTTGAATTATCAAAGATGATTCAAGCAACGAACAAACGTAGGCCACGACATTTGTGGTCGTGGCTGAAGAGTCACGTGACCACGTATGCTACATCTCTTTCGTCTTTGCGTAATTTAGGCTATGCATGTCCAGAACATAAACTACTGTAGTGGTAGGCCTCTTTTGCAGGGGGCCAAAATAAAATAAATTACTGTGTTGTGGGGATACTCTACTTATGCACTACGTATACTATGTATTCTGCCACTACAGTGTTCCTGTCTGAAGGGCAATTTTACCAGCGAAATTACTGGGCATGACGAGTTACAAAACGGGGCCAGTACTCTGCTGCGCAGAATTTTGAATTTTAAAACACTGGGTGGCACTGTGTCTGATATGGGCAATCATGATACTTACCATCAGGCACCTGATTTGCTCGTCTTGTCACTCACTATCATCAAAAATAACTCTCGATGCGTATAAACGAGTACCTAGTGCATACATACTTTTTCCCCTTCTCGGCTTATCCAAAACAAAGACTGCCACCATCGATACTATCAATCTCAGTTCGAATCAAAAACGTTACCCAAACAGCCGTCACGTAGGAGCCAGGCTTTAGAATGAGACGGCCCGAACTGGTCCGCTTGATTTATCCTCCGTACGCCCCCGCCGTGCCGCGCCGCCTTGCACCAAGGTAGCGCCTCGTAATTCGAACGTGAGTGTAAATCTTGTTTAACTATGAATTAGAGCAAATGGATGTACATTTTTTTGTATATTATGATTTGTGCCAAGCTGCGGATCTACTAAAGGCTGCGCAAGTTAAGACCGTGTCTCAATTAAGAATTTCGTACTCATAGATATGTACATATGGCTATGTTTTGTAATTTTTTATGCATTCTTTTTCACAATGACATTTAAAAATAAAAGATTCATCTTTATTTTCTTAAACTTAGATCACACAATGACCAAGTAAAAAAAAACATAACTGTCTAAAATGTACAAAGGAAATACTTTTGTGACTAATAATTACATCCCGTTTGATATCAAAAAACAACATGATTTTGGAGTAAGTGGTAGATATATGCTCAGTAACAAATAAGAGGAAAATTGTATGCATTACTATTCTGGAACATAGCTGGTTCTGTCGCGGTCTTCCCGTTTAGCTCCTACATGAGGCTGTTCAAAGGGAGAGTGATTAGTGTTGGTCGGGTCGGCAACATACTGGCAATACCCCTGGTGTTGCAGGTTTACATAGGCGGCGGTACCCGCGAACCATCAGGTACACCGTCAGCTTTTTTGCCACCTATGGCTTAAAAAAAAAACGTGCTGCGCTTACTTTTAGAACGAACATAATGAAGGTCAATAATCATTTTTCTCTGCACCTGGAACGGACAACCAATATTAAAAATCAAATAAATCTAAGATGTAATCGATTCCATTATCTCTAAGCCCGAGTTATCCTTTCTAGTCAGTGACGTCGCGTCGGATATTGCTGGAAACGACAATAGACTCTGATAAACTGTTTGTTGTAGACACGTTAGCTAGAACAACCTGCGCTTCGCTGAATACACTTTATCTAGCTTGAAATCTATATACTAAGTTTTAATTATTTGGTTACGATAATTAATTAACATAATATTATATTTCACGAGTTGTTACTTTTATTAAGCACTACAAAATTAAATTAAAAATAAAATAAATAAATAGGGCTACGGTGGTACTTGCTACGATGCTATATTCGTAGCAAGTGCTACGAATTCTATGCTCATGTAACTATTACACACTACACGACTTACCTACTCCCCATCTTTTCTAGATGTTAGGAGGAATATTTTCTTCTATACAAAAGTAAATGATAAAAAACTAAATCGCTTATTTCTATATCTCTTATGTTAGGCAAAATAAACTAAGACTAAGAAATTGAATCGCCGTGGGGTGCCGGCTATAGAATATTAGCTCACCCTCTCTACCCGTGGTTGCCGTAAGAGCCGGCTAAGGGTTGTCAGATCCAGAGGATGGGCAGAAGCATCCTCTGCGTAAAATTCACCAAACTGCGCTCACCAACCCGCATGCCAAGTTGGCAAACTCCCCCTTTATGGGGGAGGCCCATGTTCAGCAGTGGACTTGCTACGGCTGAGAAGAAGAAGAAAACGACATTGAACACAGTATTTATTAATAAGTCCACAAAAGAAAAAAGTCAGATTCGACTATTTGAAGTTGAGGCAGTCACAAGACACGAGTCGAGTTACCTTTAGTCGACCCAAAATATCTTAATTAGAAAAAAAATCAAGACTACAATAAACACAGCTGCAATAAACATCTCTAAGCACCTACTTCATAAGGAGATCCATACATCTACCATAACTCATAACCACTCGGCAAGGTTTAGCCGGTGTTTATGTCTAAATCGACAAAAAATCCTTACGCAAGTGTCTGCGCCCTCACTCGAGGGGGAGAGCCCCTGCAGCGCACCTGCTGCCTGCTGCCTGCAAGACTGCCGGTTTTTCCTAAGATATTTTGGTTCAGAAAATGTGGAATACGACATAATCTTCTCCGACTATTTAATATGGTATTTTCATGTATCCTCATTATTTATTCTACTAACGTCTTTTAAAATTATGTGTTTTTAATAGAATTCTACCAGTTTTTAATTTTTTATGGGAGTAAAGTATTCGTGCTTGTATGAAAATCTCCTTATTTTTACCATAATAGGAGGGACATGTACTTCTTGATCTTTAAAATGTATGTCAGAATATTCATTTATCGAATGTTTTAATTATATAGGAACTCTTTGGGTTTAATATACAGAGTTACACAGAGGCTTCTAGCTCCCAAACTAGGCTTCTAGCCTCGTTTGGGACCAGATGAACGTGTGTGGAAGTTGTCTCATATTATTATTGTTATTATCAGTATTAATGTATAATATCGCATTCTACCTACCGACAAGTCTATTGTTACACTTTAGATTCATATCATATTATATAATATAATATTTTATAGTATTTCAAGCGAATAAAATATAAAAGTATATATAAGATAGTCTATAAAAATATAAAATATTATCCACACAAAAGTAACGTATTCACTCAAATAGCATGTACAAAAACTGCAAGAGAGAAAGTGCAACCTCCCCTCGTGATTATGTGCCAGCTTGTGATATTTCACAGCGTGAAAAATGACTTTGAATATTAAGGCTCGTAACTCGGAAATGATATGACCATTTGTGCAACTGTTACTGTTAGCTAAAACATTGGTGTGGAGATGTGAAGTGAACGTTATTACTTATTATGATTGAATTATTTTTCTGTAGTGAAAGAAAGGCTCAGGTTTGCTGCAGGTTTATATTATGCAATATGTTACAAAAAGGTTTTCAAACTAATTTAATGATCTGTGCGTCAAACTAAACATTTTGCAAAGGAAATCCCACCAAAAACATTCTGTAAAAAACTAGCCAAGTCTCGATGGAGCTGCTTGTTTATCTCTAAAAAGTAATTAAATCTAGACAAAGTCGTGCCAAGTCTAAGGTCCCTTACTGCGATTTCTTTATTATTATAGTTAATGTTATGTGACTTGGCCGTTGAACATTTTTTATACGTTAGTGGGTACAAGTCAATTTTGTTTACACGTAATGTTATATCTGTTGTAACAACCTATGTTTGTTAAGCGAGATAATAAGTGGTAATAAGTTTGTTAAGCGCCCATACTGGTATTGGTAATTGGACGCTAGTGTCTCATTTTAGGCTGTTGTTAATTGTGCAACACGTGCATTCAGCATTGATTGACAATGCTGACTTCTGCTCTCTTCTTTTTGGAGCGTCAAATCGACCACCGATCTAACATAAAATAGACGTACAGACTTGATTAGACGTCCGTCTGTACTGGAAATAATTTTTTATACTGTTTGTTGCAGGCTCGCCTACACAAAAGTATTATTGAAATACGCAGCTTTATCAAGCCTACAATTGACTAGTTATTGAATAAACGTTTTCAAAGTGGCAATTTTCCATCGTCAATGGAGAGCAGGTCTGACGACAGATTGGTGCAATGGTGTCATGGATCACCTGGTTTTGTAACCTTGTGTATCCCTTCAACGGCCAAGTCACATAACATTAACTATAATAATAAAGAAATCGCAGTAACGGAACTTAGACTTGGCACGACTTTGTCTAGATTTCATTACTTTTTAGAGATAAACAAGCAGCTCCATCGAGACTTGGCTAGTTTTTTACAGAATGTTTTTGGTGGGATTTCACTTCTTTTTTGTAGAGACGTGGGCATATTGACTTATTTTATTAATCGACATTTTTTACGATATTATCTTGCGAAATCAAACACAAATAAACTCAACGACCTTTAGTATATGGACAACAAACCAGAAATATCGATAATATTTAGACTAAAACAATAATAAAACCTAAATATTTAAGACTTCTTTTATCTTAATAAAAAAAGAAACTCAAAGAAAATATTATACTCAGCCTACTCAATCTATACAAACTATAAACAAAACGTTAACGCGGAAAAACAAACGTATAAAAAAGCGCGTTTTAAAATAAGTCAGCGCCATCTAGCGACTGGTGCGGGTATCACCGCCACTCTTAGTCCAATAAATTATATTTTGACCAAATTTTGATCTTCGATTATCCTAGTTTTTATAGTTTTCCCTTTATGTGACCATTAAACCCTAACTCTGTACCAAATTTCAGCTCTCTGAGTTTATGGGAAGTACTACTTCTTTTTGATGATCATGAGTGAGTGGCTGAGTGTCATAAATGCGAAACTTTGCTTTTGCTTAACTTCGGAACTAAATTACCTACAGACATGAAATTTTATTTTGAGTATGTGATTCTATAGTTTACTGGATGACGAAAATTTCTGCGTTCTGGTCTTATCCAGAGGTTCTCAAATAGGGGCCTGAAAATGCGGCGAAATGGTTCCAGTAAAGGATGGTACGGCAGTGTTTGCTTCGCGCTCGACTTGGCGGGGGCACTGCCGTGCCCCCCGATAAACTGTAATGGCTTACGTGTGTATGCATAGTGTAGGGTTTCATACCTAAATACCATGAACACACAGCGCCATCTATTAGTTCCATGCGCAAAATATGGAAATATGCAGTAAAATGGCCATAAAATTACGTTATGGTCGAACAAACTATAAACCTGTAGTTAGTTGCTGTAGTTTGCAACTGATGGCGCTGTATGTTCTAAGCGAATGAAGCGTTAGCGTTTAGTTCAGGTAGGTATGCCTTAACAATTCTTTTCCCTTATTAAACTACTTTAAAATATTTTTCCCACTATGCTCACACTCTATGCAATATATACAAATCCATTAATTTAAAATTATCTAAACGCTTACCAATTTACTACCTAAATCATTGTCACCTGTAAAATTAGACCAGCTTATGTAGAGCTATGCATGTTCTAGTAAATTAAGTTTTTGATTAAGGAGCGTGGAGCGAGGTAGGTCTTAATAAAGTGGTGGGTTCGACACCTCGATGGTAATGAAATTAATTAGTTTTAGATAGCAGCTTCAAGACACGTAGAACAATTTGATACAGCTAAATGTTCCTAGTCGATGGAAATTTCCAGGTAAAGCCGGTTTATAGGGATAAATATTTATTTATAATTATAATTTAAATATTATAAGGATATATACACACACATTTACTATTCTTCAAATTCCCCCAAAAATATATAGAGGTACTTAATAAAGCTGTCTGGAATCACGAAAAAAGATGGACTTCCCATTTCACATCCAAAGTCATTATGTTGTTTTGTTTTTCGCCTTGTTAGTACGCGGCCTTTTAGGAATTTGACACAATCCTATGAAAAATTTATATCCTTGATGTTTTATATTCCCCTGGTTCCTTCGAACCCATTCTATAAATTTATATCTTGATATTTTTATAATATACTATATCCACTATGTTTAAACTATATCCCAGTCATTTTAGTTTCTCTTATAAACTCTCTCCTTGTTAACTTCTAAAAATCCCACAATGCCTTTGGACGTTCACTTCAAAAAAATTAAGAGATTTTATTATCTCTTAAAAATGATATGGACATAATTTACTTCATCTTTAAAATATGAGGATATAAAATGTATCAAATTGGTTTACTATATTCGGAGGAAACAGGGGAATTCAAGAATTCAGTAAATTTTCCATAGGATTGTGTGAAACTGCTAAAAGGTCCTCTTTCCTATCAATTAAAAAAATAAAATTCATTTCTTTCACATAAAAATAATAAATAATAATAATTAATTAATAGTGCGACTATAAGAAACATCTGGTATATCTGAGAGAAAAATACTTAAGATATACACTAAGAAAATCCATCTAGTGCAGATCTAACACGAAAAATCTGTGAAATTGAATCGTTAAAGGGAGCTTTCACTTCCAAAATCTCAATCAGTAGCAGCAAATCGAACGTTTCTATTTCCGACGCATGGCCGTTACTACATTGACAGTACTCTGCACAGTGAGCCTGGTGGCGATATTTGTAACATAATGTTTTAAAAATATATATATTTTGGTGTTTATTAGAATCGACAGTTGACCAAAAAGCTACTCGTAGCTTCTATGACTTGACAGAAAATAGTAGAATCGGACCTAATTTAAAAAATAAAGTGTGATATTCCATTGTCTTTATTGTTAAAAATACATTGGCGCCCCTATATTTTCTACTGCATGTCAAGCTTTACCTACTACATCAGCCTACGAATTAGTTAGGCAATAAAGATGGGTAATGTCACCTCCAATCAGCAGAAAACTATTATTTCTAATAAGTATATAAAAATCAAAGGGTTGACAGCCAATGGAACTGACTGACTGAATATACTCACCAAAAAGTCGGTAGAAAGCTAATATTTAGATTTTAGATTTTTTTAATTTTACAGACAAGAAAGGAGCCGAAATAAAACAAAAATTTCCACGGCAAAAAACCGTGGGATTACTCTAGTAATAACATAAAATACGGGTTCTTTACTACCACTACTAATTGTGTGTCAGTACGACATCATGAAACAAGTATCAGTATCATCTCTTTTAAGATGCTAATCTTCTCTCATATTATTTAGCCCAGTTTCGATACACCTGCTTCACTGTGCGTGGATTGCACTGTCAATCAACGCCTCGGGAAGCCGTTGGGACTATCACCGTTCGTCATCAACCCTATATCACAAAATAAAACAGAATAGAAGTCCGTCTCTATCAGATTTACGCTCGTAAAAATCAAGGTTTGCCTACACGGCATGCAACTAGAGAAATAAAAAAATATTGCGGACGTGACTTTACGTCTAGAGCTTCGTTTCCCTGTCAACTTAAGGCGGCGACTGACATGAGCATGATATGAGCACGTTACAAGTCAAATATTCGGTACAGCGAGCCGAGCAGCTCGATGACGAGCGCCGAGCACACGAGCGCGCTCCACCCAACCGTTCGTTTTTCGGCGAACCCCTTTAAATCTTCTTTTAGAGGTAGGATCTTTCCGAACTCACGGTAGACTCATTACTGTATATATATTCATTGACGCGCAAAAATCTCAGATTGTGACCTATTTGAATAATCTTTTTGAGTTTGAGTTTAAAATGTTCGTAAACAAGTCAGTCGCTAGTGCAAGCACCGCCGTGAACTCAAGTGTCCAACTGCATAGTTAAACATTTATTTTAGATTCGGGTAACGTTAGCATTTGCACACATATTTTCGATGCGAATATGCGCTCATTATTTGTTGCCTGCCTTCTGTACATTGAAAGCTGATATGTTGCCAGCTCTTACACACATGCGAAGTAAGTTGAGACAGCAACACACATAACAGGTTGTACCGGGCCGGATATTTGTACCGGATCTTATTTACTGCGCCAACAGCTTGCCTACGTGGAAATTCATTTTCATTTTCATATGCATATTAATGTGTATAACGAGAAACGAGTGAGCTTCTGTTCGTGTATGATTTTACAATAATTGAAGGCTCTATGAGAAATTAACACGTTACACAGCTGCTGTAAAAATATGCTTCTGAGCACCCTAACTGTTGCTTCACACATATTTATGTATCACAATCACACTACAAAGCAGCGACAAAAAGTGGTTTATGTTGGACGGTAACGTGCTTCGAAATGTATGTAAAGCCGTTTTGATATCGGTTGTCGTAGACGACATTCGTTATGTCATGTCAGAAGCCTTCAGGCAACCTTTTCCACCTTTGCCACACCTTTGCCAGTTATTCATCCGCCAAGCAGTAATGTGCAAACATTACTGTGGTCCGTTCTGAAGGGCAATGTTACCAGCGAAATAACTGGGCATGACGAGATTCAACAACTCATATCTCAGGGTGACAGGCGCAGTGCAGCGCCGCGCAGAATTTTTATCTTTAAAACACTGGGTGGTACTGTGTCTGATATGGGCAATCATGATGCTTACCATCAGGCACCCGATTTGCTCGTCTTGTCAATCACTATCATAAAAAAGCAACCTGATAACAATTGACTTAAGCCAACTTGACAAAAACAAAAAATCGAGATCCGTTTTAAATAAAATCTGAAATTAGTGTCGTATGTTTATATTTTAATCTAAAGTAGGGAAATAAATCCAACTCGTTTAAAACATCTACAGTAAATAAATGTCCCCTATCAGATTCATACTATTTATATCTCAACATCAGCAAAGCGCATTATTCACGTCGGACTTTCATACAACCCGACAAAGTCAAAGCTTGCTTTTGGGGATGAAAAAGGAAAATTGAAAAGCTCCCTCTAGTGGACAGTGGGACGTTGAAACATAGTTGCATTCAGTAATGAAATCGGAGTTAACTTTGTCGGATAAAATGATTTTGGTTCAGATAGCGTTAGTATTTATAAATGAAGTAATATTTTGTACTACGAGTAAGACTTTGACTACGGCTAAGCTGGATTATATTTATAACTCGCCTTGTACTTATATTACGAATGAGACGGGACTTAATCGCGTAAAAAACATTTATTATTTACCTCGACGTTTCGACTGAGTTGCATCAACCGTGGTCACGAGAAAACTGGAGAATGCGAGTGTCACCGTCGGGAAGAGCAAGTATTATCTTCAACTACCCGCACTTGGTCTTGTAAAGAATTGTTATCGCGACACACAACACTCCCCCGTCCCGTCTCATTCGTAAAATATGTGTTCGAATCGCGAAAGTTTAAAAATTACTATCGCCTTGTACTGCTATGTATGTATTCAATTTAGTGCATCGAGTATAACCATAGTTCCATAAGAGTCAGGGTTGGATTAATGAGATGTCACTCGATTGATAATTATAAAATGGGTAAATTAATCGGCTCTTTTTGCATAGATTTAAGTTTGCGGATAAAACAGAATAAGTATCTAATTTATATTATAAATTCAAGTGTTATTATTATTATCAGCCATTGTTGTTCCACTGCTGGGCAAAGGCCTCCCTTCCATCATGCCATGTGTATCTGTCTAATGCTATTGAGCACCATTCCGGACAGTGGGAGTCAAGCTCGTCTCGCCATCTCTTCCTGGGCCTGCCGCGACGACGTCTTATGTTGTTTGGTGACCACGTTGTTATGATTTTGGCCCATCTTCGTCGGTCATGCGGCAAATATATTTCAATTTTAATGTATAGAAAATTGCAAGCCCTTGATTTTATATGACTTTGATAATTTGCAGACTACCTATAGATTTGATATAAGCTGACATATGCTCAAACTCAAAGGACATTTATTTAAATAAGACATTTTTAAAGGTCAATAAATAATATCAATAATTGTTTTTTTATCTACCGGTTTTCAAAAATGTAACTCTACAAGAAAAACGCACAAGAAACTTTTATGGTTTAATTTTTTCGATATTTGGTTTGGTTACTTAATTTACATAACATACATTCACGCCTTTTTTCCCGAAGGAGTAGGCAGAGGTGTACCCAGGACTCAGTCCCATAGTAGATACACCCACATTTCGCCACTATGTTATTGGTCCCATGTAATAGGGGGCGAGCCTATTGCCATCTACCGGGCACAGTTCCAGACTCCAGGCAGTTATTGAGATAATTCCCAATGGAAAAATCCAATATTTAATACTACAGAGGTAACAGAGGACCTCTTGATAGGCATGCGCCCTCTACGCCACCGAGGCAGTCTTAATTCGCTTGTAAGCTGCCGGGTGGACGCTATTCAGAAGTTTCCAGGCATCTTTGGCCTCTAAGTATAGTTATATTATTGCAGCTTACTAAATACGCTATAGCATAAACTAAGTTATAGCGCTTTAAGTAACGGTAGATAGTAAGTAGGAAGCTATAGAATTGTTAAGTTTTTTTTTTTCAATAAAGGCACTTTGCACGATAAAAACACAATATTAATCTTCTTAATTAATTTAACTTCCTGGGTCGTTGGAATTTTTTTTTATTTAAATTAACGCAAACAGTATCGTTCCAGAAATACCAAAGTTGAATAAATATTCGTAGGTAAACATTAAAAGGGTAAAGCAGCCGTCGTTTTAGAATTAGAATGACCCTTGTTACATTTTCTCGCCCACCTTCATTCAGAATTCCTTATGCATGTAGGAAAAGTATTTAATTTTGCACGTCTCACGTGTTTTAATATATTATGTACAACGCGTTAATACGAGATTTTAGAGCGTTATTAATATTGTACTTTGTTATGTTTATGTTAATGCTTGCTTTGTGGCTGAGGATTATAATATTAAAAGGACCTTTGCTTCTATAATAATTCTAATTCTCGTAATTCCTGTTTTATTTATGTAAATCTACCGCCACGTATAATATAATATAATATAATTATAAGTACACCGCCGACCAGAAATACTCATAAGTATTCCTTTCCTTCTGGTTGTCTCGAAGCAATCGCTTTAAGCGATAAGACCGCCACTTGTACTAGCCTAAGATTCTTTTAATTGCTATTACTGTATTGTTATGTCCATGTTTTGATGTACAATAAAGTGTTTATCAATCAATATACTTATTTCTACGATTTTTTTTATATTAATGTTTGTTCATATTCGAACTAGCTTTGCCCCGCGGTTTCATCCGCATAGTGTGAATATTGGAATAAAAAGTACCCAATGTTTTATTCCAGGGCTATTTACAAGCTATCGGTTCAGTAGTTTAAGCGTGAAAACAAAACAAACATACACATAAAAAAACAGCGCTTAATGTTTTTTTTTGTGCCATCTAGATGGCGCTGGAGTCGAGTTAGAACTCCGTTCACCTATAACAAACTTACAGTAACTTTTTTACATCGTACAAAGATTTAAGATTTATTTTTACTTAAGACTTAATAGGAGTTAGACAGGACTTAGGATGAGCCTACAAGTACTTATTATTTATGAGTCGATCAAACTTATATTGCTCTTATCCTAGAATAAAAGCTAGTCGCCAAAGAAGATGGCTATTTATAATAGTAGCAGTACTGGCCTTACTCGGTGTCTTATATTAAAAGTATTATTAGGTAAGTCTTCATCTCTCTAAAGAGAACTTCTTAGAAATTATGACAAATGAAAAGCGAGGAGGGTATTTTGCGGTTTCTGACTTTACGTGATGAAGGCGAGAGCAATCCCTTGAGCCTGTGCTCGCACACTGACGGTTTACGGTTCTTCAGTGTTCTGCTTAAAATACTTGAAGACTTAAAATTATTTCATGGTTTAATTTTACAGAAGTAAGTAAATGTATAACCATATATGTTAACCATATATATATATATATTATGTTACCCAGCTCTCAACATTATGATAAGTCGTTTACAGTGCGAGTTGTTCGGCTTTGGGACATTCTTCCTGTATCCATTAGGCATGCTACATCCATCCATATGTTCAAAAAGTTAGTAAAAGAACACTACTTATCATCCATTTCATGACATTATTTGCTCAATGCGACTTTTGTTTAAAACTAACCTCCACCTTGAACGAATATCGTCCTAGACCTCCACCTTGGAATAACCCTCAGATCGTACATTTGTATGATCTGAGGAATAAACCTGTATTATAATATAATATCTGTTGCAGCACGGCGAATGTAACAATTATTGTCAATACCACATAACTACGGACCCTGTTTGTATTATTTTGTAGTTAATCGCGAATAGAGTAACCTCAGCATCGTTTTAGTAGTCACAAGCTTCACTGCAATCATGAGGGTCCGCGTTCGATCCACAGGTTTTTTTTCCATTAGGAATTTTCTCAATGACAGCCTGGAGTCTGGAACTGTGTTGAATGGCATTAGGCTCGCCCTCTATAACCTGGGACCTAAAACATAAATAGCGAGGTGTGGGTGTCCCTACGATAGGAGTAGTAGTTAGTTATTTAGTCCTGGGTACACCTCTCTGTCACCTCTTTGCTGTGGAGTTACCAGCTTTAGGATAGCCATGGTGGCCGTAAGAGCCGGCTAAGGGTTAACAGATCCAGAGGACGGGTAGCAACGTCCTCTGCAAAAAACCATCGAAATGCGCTCGACAACCCGCCTGCCAAGCGTGTATCCCTATGAGAAAAAGGCCTGACAATATGTTCATAAAAAAAAATATCTCGAATACTTGAAAACATAACTTAGTTATTTCAATACATAATACCTCCTTAACAAAAGTCTATTCTGAGCAGTAAGTACTCCTTTAAGCAATTTGCTATTATATATAATATAACATTATCAGCGGAAATGTAAGACAAATAGCGGGAGAAAATGAAATAATGCTAAATAAGCAATATGTAAAGTGTTGGCAAAGTAGAGCAGAATCAATACAGGTTGCACATTTGAGTTATAAAAGGTAGCGGATATTATAAAATATTAAATTATAAAATTCTAAATGACTCAATAACTGACATGCAACGCAGAACCCAAACCAACTGATACTAGAGACTTGAAATTTGGAAAGTAGGTTCCTTTCGTTGTCCGAACATGTGCTAAGAAAGGATTTTTGGAAATTCACATTCTAAGGAGTCCAAAAAGAGCGTCAAAATTTTGATATAAAACTCCATTGTTTCGTAATTGCGAGCGGGCTAAGCCGCTTTGTTTACACTAGTGAAATATAATATACTAGCGATCCGTCCCAACATCACTCCGGGTAAGATAATACATATAAACCTTCCTCTTGAATCACTCTGTCTATTGATGAAAACCACATTAAAATCCCTTGCGTAGTTAAGGTAATACAGCCGATATTATTTCCCTTACAAATTTTGAGGAACCAATGACGATAGCGTGTCCAGTATAGGCAAAACCCCCCTTTATGGGGGAGGTATGTTCAGTAGTGGATTACCAACGGCTGAGATGATGATGATGATGATGATGAATGACGATGATAGAAGAGATATAAGAATAAGAGAGATATTGGTGTTTTATTTTAAGTAACTACTAATTAGAAAGTGGCGTTTATCTAGTTATACTACAAAAAATACGTTTTGTAACTGCATAAGTAATGAAGAAATTATATTTATTTTATCATCGTTCCTCAAAGTTTGTTGGTGTGGTGGGAAATGATGTCCTAAGCGCACAGACGGCGGGAAGTGATTTAATTTTATATTATGTAAAGATAATTTTACATTCGAACCGTCGCCTAGAAATTATTACTATTCTTAAATCTGATCCTTATTAATGACACTAAAAATAATTGGAATAATAAAGGTACCTAGATAGGTAAAAGTTTATGGTTTTTTACCAAAACCAACTCTTTCGCTTCGCGGCGAGAAGAATTACATTACAAAATCACACTGTGTAAACCTGACCGACAAGAAATCGCTAATATATAAGTGAAGATTACCAGAAAGATTGCTGAAACCTTACAATTTCGAAGTCTCGTAGGTAGGTCGCAAGTATTCTACTAAATATAAAGGTTGTTAAAATACACATTAAAATCGTTAAATTCTTACAAATTGGGCCAGTTTCCTTTAGGTTAGGTTAAGGGTAAAGGGCAAACAGCTCCGGGGTAGGCAAATACGCTGACGAAGACGCGGGTACCTCTCCACGATCCACCGTTTTTATCTGTCACTGCCACTCGACGGCACACCGCTTTGCTGCCCAGCATTATTTAGGACACAGTACCTTAATATGGGACATTTTTATATTGTACGTTTTAATACTGGCATCAATATTTCTTAAACTTGAAAACATAACGCTTCCTACCTTTGATCTCTGTTTTTTTAAATGTCAAAAACAATTACTAAATAATATGCCTGATAAGGTTGCTGAGCGACTCGCGCCGGGTTATTATTAAACGATAATTATTTAATAATAGTATTTGTAGTGGTAGGCCTCTTTGCAGGGGGCCGCCTGGGGAAGTACCACACCTTTGCCAGTTATTCATCCGCTAAGCAGTAATGTGCAAACATTACTGTGTTCCGGTTTGAAGGGCAATGTTACCAGCGAAATTACTGGGCATGATGAGATTCAACAACTCATATCTCAGGGTGACAGGCGCAGTGCAGTGCCGCACAAAATTTTGAACTTTAAAACACTGGGTGGCACTGTGTCATATATGGGCAATCATGATGCTTACCATCAGGCACCTGATTTGCTCATCTTGTTACTAATTATCATAAAAAAAAAAAAAAATATTATGCTCATTTAATGAAATATAGAAGTTATTCCAAACCCAGTCTTATTCGCTACTTGTGTCAATAATAGCTAAAGTAAATTTTTAAGGCAAACTTTCTTACCTTGGTAAAGGTGTAAATACAGGTTGGTAAATATAGGTTCCATACCTAAATACTTACTTGAACAAAACGCTACCGAGTTTTAAGAACATACATCTGGTTGCAAACTACTGCAACTACATGCTAGTCACCACATTTTTTTTTTGTAAAATTTTATGATTTTAGGATAAGTTCATTTATTTGTGATATGAGTTCTTTTTTTTTGCCAAATTTCAAGATGCTAGGATAACGGGAGGTACCCTAAAGGTTTTCCGTCCGTTGTGCGAAGTATGAGAATACGCGGTAAAATAACCGTATTTGATTGTATTGACTTAGAAGTTTAATTTTTTTCAGCATAAAGGGATCACAGACTTGAGTTCAGTTTCAACTTGACAGACAGACAGATAGACGGACAAGAAAATGACTCTATAAGGGCTCTTTTTTCCTTTTGAGATACGTAACCAAAAAAAATATGCAATAAAGTAGCAATGTCAAAAACCGTAATATTATTATTTACTAACAACATTTTAAATAGCAACAATGTTATAAGTATAGCTCGACAGAAAAGAGTAGAAACAGAACTAACTTAAAGTGTACGTGTTGACTTAAAAGTTTTTCTAATTGATAAATACAGTGGCGCCCCATTATTTTCTATTCTTTTGTGTCGAGCTATTAATTAAATTAATTAAATGTTTTATTCTCAGACATTACATCCATAGTCCACATAATTATACTTACTAAATATACCTATACCTATAAATATAATCTTTGGCAACTGTGTTCGACAAAAATGCTCAGTTCAATATGTTTCACTAAACATGATAAGTAATGCTACAGTATACTGCTTCGCACTGTGCATTTGACGATATTATTGACGGATATATTGTTGTTTACTTTGTTCATATAACTTTTATGTCCATTTCGAATATCAAAGGAAAGCCTACAAAGGTTTAGCTTTCAGAAGGACGCATTTGCTTGTTTATAATTTTTTCAGTCACTCATGTTGGATTCATTTGATCTTTAACCAACAGGAAAAAAAAAATAAGTAGTAGGTACGTAGATTTTTATAAAATATCGCAAATACCATAAAATCCCAAAAAAAAATCTCTTTATTTTGGTTATTCAGCACTCGCCAAATAATTATTAGAAATAATACCTTAAATAAAATCAAATTGTAGGTTATGATAAAGTTATTTTTGAAAAGGCTCTTTGCGGGGGTTTTTTCATCATTATTTTAACTTTCTGCTAAAGTGTTTATATGTTATCTTTAGAAGATTATGATCGTACTCCTCCATGATGACCAGCCGCTCTTTTATTTAATACCATTTTTATTTACAATTAACATTTTTTACTTAGACGTTTTCAACCTATTCAAACTAGATAAAACTAATATGATACCTGATATCATATTAGTTTTATCTAGTGTAGTAGTAGTTTAGTCTAAAAACCACGAAACAAAGTGGGAACAGTATGTTGAAATATCCAATGGGTAGTCAAATTGTTAGGTGACCAAATATTTCTGTGAAAGAATTTTCATTAGCGGGTGCAAGGGTGACCACCAACCCGTGTCGTCCCATGTCACCGAGTGCATACATACTTTATGTTACGAGTATATGGGTTCGTTTCTTAGAACCACAGTCCCTTAGAGCCTCGTACTGGAGAGCCACGACTTCGATTAAATTAAATAACTTGATTTTGTCATTTTTTCTTCTTGTACAGTCAGCTTAAAATATTCCTTAAGTGATTTCATAAGTATAAGATATAATAATAATATTATATTGATGATAAAAGTTATTTTTAAATTTATACACTAAAAACCGAACACACCTAAATAGGACCTAAAAACGAAAGTTGTGTAATTTCCTTTCTTAGGTGTTCTGAATGGCATACTTTGGATTTATAATTTACGCTATAGGTATATATTTGACTATTTTTTGTAGTGTCCGTGGTCCAATCGTAATTGTGCTCGGCTTTGAATTCGGTGCCCCAAAGTTTAAATCTTTTATCATGTGCTATTATAACATCTATGTGCGGATTGCCTCGGTGGCATAGTGGGCTTCAGCTTGACTGCCGAGGACTCATAAAGTCCCGGGTTTGATCCCCAGGTCAGGCAAAGTGTTAAATATTGGATTTTTCCATTAGAAATTATATCAATAACTGCCTGGCGTCTGGAACTGTGCCCGGTAGATGGTAAGAAGCTCGCTCCCTATTACATGGGACCAATAACATACTGGCGAAATGTGGGTGTATCTACCTACTATGGGGCTGAAGTCTGCGGGTACACCTCTGCCTACATCTTCGGAACAAGGCGTTATTGTATGTTTATAGGCGACTGAATATATGGCGATAAGAGGACTGACACGCACACTCATCAATGCCTCTAATACTTGGACTTAGAGAGCTGAAATTTTGCACTAAATTTGTCACAATGATAATATAGACAGCGTATAAGAAACGAATTCCCTCGGGATCGAAGTCATGGTAAATGCGCTTGTAGTTAAAACAACTATATCAGGCAGGTAACCGTAGTCAAACCTCAGACGTGAGGTCATTAGTAATCGATAATGAGGTATGCGTGCTCAACGCCACCCAGAGCCAATCTAATTGGATTTGCAAACCAATTAATGTTGAACATTCCCTCATTATGCGCTGAACATATTGTAAAGTCAATACTGTGGGTGCAGATTAGTTTACGTCTCGAATTAGTCTGTTGGCTAATTGTTAAGGAGATTAATATAATGTATAATATGTGTGTTTATAAGTCAATATAAGTCAATATATCATTGGCCTGGTAGGTAAGGCACATCTAACATATTATGATGATTCAAGCAGCGTTAATATAATGCGGGCGACGGCTATAGCGCTAGTGACAATAGAGTCAAGTCTAGTATCGTATCCATGTGAACCAGCCTAGAAGATTAATAGTTGTATAGGAGGAGAGGCAGTGGTATATGATATGGCAGTTTGAATTCTTGTGAAGTTTAATCTTCCTTTCCACAATATTTACTCGCTAATTTTGTAGTTGTGTGTACGCATCGAAGATACGGTAATGGAATGAATGAGAGTGAACGCTTTGAATGAAGGAAAAATGTAAGATTGGCACAGGTAAAATATATACAGATAAAACAGTTACTGTCCATTGAAGTCAAGGAATTACTTGGGTAGAAGTTCCTTGATTGAAGTATTCCACGGGAACAATAGTCTTACATAAAGACGTGTAGTTATACGTAAGGGGGACCTACCCGTCAACATAAACATCTGGAAAAAGAAAGAATTGAAATTCGCAAAAAAAGCCCCTTCGGCTTTTATTTGTCTCTTCTCTTCTTCTTCTCTTCGGCTCTTCATTTCACAATTAATGTTTATTCAACATTGTGAATAAACACATAACCTAATTAGGATGTAAATCAAAATCAAATTTATTCAGAAAAAAAACTGTGTAACTTAAAACAATATGTGAAACGGTGATACCTGCATTAGTGTATCAAACTGTGTCGCAGGCATCAACGCCCCTCTCCGACAATCCAAAGTCGACTTTAAAAGAAAAGCCGTCATAACCGTGTAAAATTATAAATCATACATCATACATAATCGAACCGTGGACGTCGCACACTGTGCGATTTTCCCACTCTTTTCTTCCGCATACGTGCAAACTGTGAAATGATCTCCCTGCTGCGGACTACCCGTTGAGATACAACATGGGGCTCTCAAAAGAAGAGTATTTAGAGTCTTGAAGGGTCGGCAACATACTGGCAATAGACGGCGACAACCGCTCAGGCACACCGTCTACTTGTTTGCCACCTATATCATAAATAATTAATTAAAAAAATACATTGAGGAAAAACTAAAAAAAAATAAGCAACAAACCGTGGTTAAATTATGTTATTACGACTTCTATACTTAGAATATAATAATACTTTATTGCATACCAAAAAATAAAAATATTTTTTTTTACAAAAGACATAACACAAAAGACACGGTAAACAATCGGCGGTCTTATCGCGTAATGCAATTTCTTACAGACAACCTGGGGATGGAAAGAACCGTAAATATTACGACGACGACGGTGGTGTGCCAAAGACCTATAATTAAATACCTATATTTATATAGATAATATAGCTACTTATATTATAAACACAAAAATATGTAGCATATTAATGTTTAAAGGTATATATAATCTATTCAAGCGTGACCTGCATTGCCTAATCAATTAAGCCATAGAGATCATAATAATAGCTCGAGTCTGGGACTAATTCAAATCAATTCAATAGGAAATTGATGCACTAATAGCTTGCTTTGTCTCATCCCTTGCCAAACGTTGAGCAAGTGAATAGAGCCTTACTAATGACTAGAAAGGACCTTGACAGCCCGGACGAGTCTTTGATCTTATGATGATGTACAAACTTTGAGGAACCAATAACGATGATATGATGATCGATGATGAAATTTAAGTCATATTTATTGTTTTTGTCACACCACTGACCAAATGTGATTTACGGTACTCTCCTCTCCCTGCATGGTTGTCTGGAAGAGATCGCTCTTAGCGATAAGACCGACAACTGTTGCACAATTTAACATACTGTTTTGTTTAATTTTTAAGATTTATTATTTTGGGGTGTACCAATAAAGTGTTTATCTATCTATCTATCTATGATAGAATAAATCTGTAGTAGTAGGCCTTTTTTCCAGGGGCAATTTTGAATATTAAAACAGTGGGTGGCATTGTGTCTGATATGGGCAATCATGATGCTTACCATCAGCCACCTGATTTGCTCGTCTTTTTACTCACTATCATATAAAAAAAATATCATTTCATTTATAAGTGTTTTATTTTAAGTAAACGAATTAGAAAATGACATTTATCTATGTTCACTACAAAATATATATTTTGAAACAATCGGAATTATGGAATTCTCAATAAAAGACTTGAGAAAGAAACCTATTTGCAATTTTTTTTTTGATATTGAGTGACAAGACGAGCAAATCAGGTGCCTGATGGTAAGCATCATGATTGCCCATATCAGACACAGTGCTACCCAGTGTTTTAAAATTCAAAATTCTGCGCGGCACTGCACTGCGCCTGTCACCCTGAGATATGAGTTGTTGAATCTCATCATGCCCAGTAATTTCGCTGGTAACATTGCCCTTCATACCGGAACACAGTAATGTTTGCAGATTACTGCTTGGCGGATGAATAACTGGCAAAATTATAAAACGTATTGTTGTAGTACAACTGATATATAATAATAATAATAATAATAATATGGGACAACTTCCACACACGGTCATCTGGTCCCAAACTAGGCTAGAAGCCTGTACTATGGTAACCAGATGACTGATATACATACTTATATTATAAGCTTATAACACCCAGACACAGATCAAACAGACATGTTCATGCACACAAATGTTTGACCTGGCCGGGGATCGAACCCGGGCCCTGTGGCACAGAAAGCAGAGTTACTACCATCTGTGCCAACGAGGGTGTCAAATATATGACACTTTATAATTTTTATTAGTGTTTACTTAAAATATAACACTAATGAAGGCATTATAACTCTTCTATCATCGTCATTGGTTCCTCAAAAATGATGTTGGCCCAACCGGCTTCGGCTATTTTGGAAACTAATGATTCAAAACCAGTTTCCACAACAGAAGGATTGTCCTTTTATAAAAATACACTTTAATACTCATTTGCATTTATTTTCTTTAAAAATTTGTACGAGTAGATATACAATAGTATCTGAAAAACAATTGTAAGTTTTATTCAACGATGTATACAACATAACATCCTACCTTTTTCCTGAAAGGTAAGGAAAGGCGAACCCAGGACATAGTTCCATAGTACGAGTAGGTTTATCCATACATCGCCACATATGTTTTTTTCTATCCCATGTAAAAGGGGGCAAGCCTATTGCGATTTAGCGGGTACAGTACCAGACCCCAGGAAAAAGGCCTGATATTAAAATATAATATGGGAAAAGTATGATATAAAGTAACATTTTTTTTTTGGATGTACAGAAACAGACCCCAGGCTTCTTTCGGGAAAAAGGCGTTATATTAAAATTTAATATTTAATGGGAAAAATATGCTAAAATGCTACACTTTTTGTTTGGGTGTACACAGAAACCGAAATATTTAATCAATGCAAGTGTTTCAAAGCATACCTATGCTGTGTTTGTTACTTGCACCGGCAAGTTTGCAAGTTTGCTTACACGATTTGATTAGAGTGCCTTGGAGCTCTTCATGTTAGGTATCTAGACAGTCCTTAATGAGAAACTTATGTTATTGTCACTAGTTGCGCGCCGCTTTTCACTGAAAATACTCTATGTGTTATTTCAGAGCCCAAGACTATCTGTATAACTTTATGTCGTTAAAAAGTAATGTGTATGTTATTAAAAAAAATTAACTTAATCGGTTTGGTTGTTTTGGAGTGAATTTTGTAGTGGTAGGCCTCTTTAGCATGGGGCCGCCTGGGGAAGTACCACACCTTTGCCAGTTATTCATCCGCCAAGCAGTAATGTGCAAACATTACTGTGTTCCGGTCTGAAGGGCAATATTACCAGCGAAATTACTGGGCATGACGTGATTCAACAACTAATATCTCAGTGTGACAGGCGCAGTGCAGTGCCGCGCAGAATTTTGAACTTTAAAACACTGGGTGGCACTGTGTCTGATATGGGCGAATATGATGTTTACCATCAGGCACCTGATTTGCTCGTCTTGTCACTCACTATCATAAAAAAAAAGAATAGGTAGCAAAAACACGCATACATCTATTGAACTTTTGGCATTCAAGATGGCCATAATGAACGGATATGAAACGATTGAAAAATACGCTTGCTGGGACGCGCTAGACACCCGCCTTGGGCACATAGTCACTACCTATATATTGAGGACACATAAGTATAGGCAGTTTCATAAATTTGTTATGATTAGAGAAACTTCGCGCCGTCGTCGCCATCTCGCTAGGCTCGTTGAATGGCCAGGCCCATAAAAGTCGCAGAATGTGTCACTCAAAAGAAAAGATCATCATCATCTCAACCGTTATAATGCACTAATGAACATAGGCCTCCCCTATAAAGAAGGGGTTTTGCCAATACTCGCCACGCTTGGCAGGCGGGTTGTCGAGCGCAGTTTGATGGTTTTTTTGCAGAGGACGCTGCTGCCCGTCCTCTGGATCTGTTAACCCTTAGCCGGCTCTTACGGCGACTGCGGGTAGAGAGGGTGGAGCACTATTCAAAAGTCGGTAACTCCACGGCGAAAAAGAAAAGATATGTACATACTATCTTTTCATCTCTGTAATCTCTGTATATCCTTTATTTAGTCCAGTAGCACAGCCAAGTAGTTCAATTAGTTCATTGAAACAAACGAGCAACAATTGGATTTTCTGTCCTGTAGATCGAACCCGGGACCTTATGATGGGCAGTAGAGCTTGCGACTCCTACGCCATAGAGGCAGTCAAAATTCATGAATGGTCTTTTAGGTCAAATCGTCTCTGTTTCTCAACTTACCAAGAGCCATTTCCATAGTCTGTATCAGCCGTTATGCATTCTGCCTTTGCCGTCGATAATTTAATTGAAGTCTTGCACGGACCACAGATTACTTAATAGTTCCACTCTAAGTTGGGGCCTCTTCGATGGACAAACTTTGAGGCAGAGACGGTGAAATTCTATGCGAACATGTTTAGCAATAAATTATTAATTTGGAAAACACGAATCTATTCAACTCCCGACCGAAAAATGAAGGGGTTGTTTTTTTTATGTTTAAAGGTTAATACATTATTCTACGGCGATAAGTAAGTAGTAGGTAATTCAAGAATTGGTGAGGAATGTAATACACATAACTTATCTTTCACATAAATTTTATAGATTTATTTCGACAGCTTCGTTGGCTCAGATGATAGTAACTCTGCTTTCTGTGCCGCAAGGCCCGGGGTTCGGTCCCCGGCTAGGTCAAACATTTTTGTGCATGATTATGTCTGTTTGATCTGAGTCTGGGTGTTTTATGCTTATATAAGTATATATATACTATCAGTCATCTGGTTACCATAGTACAGGCTTCTAGCCTAGTTAGGGACCAGATGATCATATGTGGAAGTTGCCAAAAAAGAATGATGGTTACGTGTTGCAAAAAGGTGATAGGACTTAATGGGGTGTATCTCTCCGCCAACCTTAACAACTTGCAAAAGAAAAATTTCGACTTTCCATTCAAATTTGACGATCAGCTGATCCACTTTGTATGGGGAAGTCGTAAAATGTTTCGCGAATTTCGCAATTCTTTCTTTTGAAAATTGTTTAGTTTGACGGGCAGATGCACCCCTTTATGTGTTACTACACCTTTTTGAAACACGTATAATACTATGTTAGTTTGTATACAAAACAGGCATTTAAATGGCACATTTACTTATATCATGATACATAATATAATATGTTAAAAAGTAATCTGTATGTTATTAAAAAAATTTAGTTTAATCGGTTTGGTTGTTTATACACGCTATAGTTTAATTCTCAACCCTGCCAAATCCTAAAAGTATCTGATGTAGTATGCTGCCTATAATATAAGATGCACTCAATATCAGATAATTTGTAATAATTAATTACTAAAGGATCTTCAAAAAAACACACACAAAAAAAAACGCCAGATGGCACTGGAGTCGAGTTAGAACATCCGTAAACGTAAACGTAACTTTTTTTAACATTGTTCTAAGATTTGAGATTTATAATATTAGTAGGATTATCTCCGTACATCGTCACATCTAAGACCCAAGGCAAACTTACTAATCTGCAAAAAAGGGGTCACGACAGGTCCACCCACTGGAATTTCTCACTGGTGGGCGTTGGACGGGTAATGTACGATTACCCCTCCACCCACTCCGCTAGTGTGAACTAAGTATGTAAGTAATCGATTAATTTAAAATATTTTAAAAAATATATATTTGGCCTTCATAATATTAAACGAAATTCTCCCTCAATATAAAAATATGTCATAATTTCTGTAGCGACTAGGCGACATGACAACAAATGTGAGAATGTTTGCAGTTTCGGCTGCAAAGGTCCCGGCATCGTCATTCGCTTCCCAGCGTGTCCGCGTATTTATTATGTTTACGTAAAATCGTGTCAATAAACTTTATAAAAAATCTTAATACTTTCTCATTCAACTGCCAAAAAAAAAACTGCTGAAAATTTCTACCAAATATTTATATTTATATACAACTTCCTGAATAAAAGGTATATATAGTCTCTTCTAATTGCTTATTGGTAAGCATTATCAATTAATATTGTAAATATTATTACAATTAACTTTTCTTAATGTTCAAATCTATATCTATACTTCTATACTAATATACTATATACTAATATTATAAAGAGAGAAACTTTGTTTTTTTGTTTTTTTGTTTGTAACGAATAGGCTCCGAAACTACTGGACCGATTTTAAAAATTCTTTCACTTATGGATAGCTTAATTCAGTGTGAGTGCCATAGGCTATATGAGATTTTGAAAAAAAATGGGGATCCGTAAGAAAACTGCAATATTGTGAACCAAGGTGTTACATAATATAATTACCATATTCATAAATTTGCGTGCGCTGTGAAATGCATTGATGGTAGAATAATATAATGTACTAGGGGTTTGTAGTACTTATCAATACCTACAAAACAGTATACATAGATTATATCCATCTTTTTTGGTTTAGTCACAATAATCGAAAAAGTGATTATTTTAATGCGGTGTGAAAACTATTGGTGGTAGAGTAAAGTAATGTACTAGGGGTTTGTAGTACTTATCAATACCTACAAAACAGTATACATAGATTATATCCATCTTTTTTGGTTTAGTCACAATAATCGAAAAAGTGATTATTTTTCATGCGGTGTGAAAACTATTGGTGGTAGAGTAAAGTAATGTACTTGGGGTTTGTAGTACTTATCAATACCTACAAAACAGTATACATAGATTATATCCATCTTTTTTGGTTTAGTCACAATAATCGAAAAAGTGATTATTTTTCATGCGGTGTGAAAACTATTGGTGGTAGAGTAAAGTAATGTACTTGGGGTTTGTAGTACTTATCAATACCTACAAAACAGTATACATAGATTCTATCCATCTTTTTTGGTTTAGTCACAATAATCGAAAAAGTGATTATTTTTCATGCGGTGTGAAAACTATTGGTGGTAGAGTAAAGTAATGTACTAGGGGTTTGTAGTACTTATCAATACCTACAAAACAGTATACATAGATTATATCCATCTTTTTTGGTTTAGTCACAATAATCGAAAAAGTGATTATTTTTCATGCGGTGTGAAAACTATTGGTGGTAGAGTAAAGTAATGTACTAGGGGTTTGTAGTACTTATCAATACCTACAAAACAATATACACAGATTATATCCATCTTTTTTGGTTTAGTCACAATAATCGAAAAAATGATTATTTTTCATGCGGTGTGAAAACTATTGGTGGTAGAGTAAAGTAATGTACTTGGGGTTTATAGTACTTATCAATACCTACAAAACAGTATACATAGATTCTATCCATCTTTTTTGGTTTAGTCACAATAATCGAAAAAGTGATTATTTTTCATGCGGTGTGAAAACTATTGGTGGTAGAGTAAAGTAATGTACTAGGGGTTTGTAGTACTTATCAATACCTACAAAACAGTATACATAGATTATATCCATCTATTTTGGTTTAGTCACAATAATTGAAGCAGTGATTATTTTTCATGCGGTGTGAAAACTATTGGTGGTAGAGTAAAATAATGTACTAGGGGTTTGTAGTACTTATTAATACCTACAAAACAGTATACATAGATTATATCCATCTTTTTTGGTTTAGTCACAATAATCGAAGCAGTGATTATTTTTCATGCGGTGTGAAAACTATCGGTGGTAGATTAAAGTAATGTACTAGGGGATTGTATTAATTATCAATACCTACAAAACAGTATACATAGATTATATCCATCTTTTTTGGTTTAGTCACAATAATCGAAAAAGTGATTATTTTTCATGCGGTGTGAAAACTATTGGTGGTAGAGTAAAGTAATGTACTAGGGGTTTGTAGTACTTATCAATACCTACAAAACAGTATACATAGATTATATCCATCTATTTTGGTTTAGTCACAATAATTGAAGCAGTGATTATTTTTCATGCGGTGTGAAAACTATTGGTGGTAGAGTAAAATAATGTACTAGGGGTTTGTAGTACTTATTAATACCTACAAAACAGTATACATAGATTATATCCATCTTTTTTGGTTTAGTCACAATAATCGAAGCAGTGATTATTTTTCATGCGGTGTGAAAACTATCGGTGGTAGATTAAAGTAATGTACTAGGGGATTGTATTAATTATCAATACCTACAAAACAGTATACATAGATTATATCCATCTTTTTTGGTTTAGTCACAATAATCGAAAAAGTGATTATTTTTCATGCGGTGTGAAAACTATTGGTGGTAGAGTAAAGTAATGTACTAGGGTTTGTAGTACTTATCAATACCTACAAAACAGTATACATAGATTATATCCATCTATTTTGATTTAGTCACAATAAATGAAGCAGTGATTATTTTTCATGCGGTGTGAAAACTATTGGTGGTAGAGTAAAATAATGTACTAGGGGTTTGTAGTACTTATTAATACCTACAAAACAGTATACATAGATTATATCCATCTTTTTTGGTTTAGTCACAATAATCGAAGCAGTGATTATTTTTCATGCGGTGTGAAAACTATCGGTGGTAGATTAAAGTAATGTACTAGGGGATTGTATTAATTATCAATACCTACAAAACAGTATACATAGATTATATCCATCTTTTCTGGTTTAGTCACAATAATCGAAGCAGTGATTATTTTTCATGTGGTGTGAAAAGTATTGGTGGTAGAATAAAGTAATGTACTAGGGGTTTGTAGTACTCATCAATATCTTCAAAATAGCCCACGATAAATTATAACATGTGTTAAGGTTTGGTCATTGTAACAGAAATAGTCATTAATTTGCGTGCGCTGCGTAAACCATTAGGGTTATATTTATTAAAATACAATGTATCACGAATTTACTCCTGATAAACGTCCACTATACCTACTTCTGCTACCCGTGCGAAGCCGGGGCGGGTCGCTAGTATAATATATTTCCCGTAAAACTGTAGTAATGACGACATTTTAATTATTTAGAGCTGAAATCATTACCGTTATTTGTCGTATTCGAGTCAAGCTCGTTTTATTTTCAGTTGTAAAATCTGTTTTAATGTCTGAAAGTCAACAGTCGCATCTGTGTGCCAGTCCCAAATAACCGCTACATTTCGCCGGTTCAGTCTAATATTTCAAGTCTGTGACTGAAATTTAAAGCCACTCGCATAGACAAATGCACTGAGATTCACTGAATAAGCCCGTTCTGCATTTTCATGTAAGAGAGTATAAAATTTATGTTTATTAGCAAGTATGACTTTTAATTATACTCGTAATCTAAAACTATAAAATTAAAGTGGTCTATGTTTCATTCCAGATTAAGTATTTACATATATACCTTTATATAAATAAAAACATTGAAATAGTAGTTCTGTAACCTTTCCCATCCCTACTCATCCTATCATTCCCCTATCCGTCCAAAGACTGTTGCCTGAAAAAGATCGCTTAAAGCGATAAGGCCGCCCATTGTCAACCAAGAATTATGTTCATATTGTTTTAGTTTAATATGTATTTATGTTATTTTGGTGATAATAAAGAGTATTCTATTCCATTCTATTCTGTTTATTTTAATAAATGGAGTCATATTATTGTGTCATAAAAATGTATTTTTTATTTTGTACTGTAACTTATTTTGTTAAAAAAAAACAGTAACATAAGTAATGTTTAAAAACATACCAAATATTTTTATTCTTAATATATTATTTATTAAACATACACCTTGGCAGGCCATAATCTTAATCCATCACATAACTTCCCATAAAAGCACTACAGTATGGGCAATAATGGTCGGTCTTTTTACATGAATACATACAGTAAGGAATACACATACACGGCCAGCATCTGAAAAACAACAAAAAAATATTTATTATAATACAGCAGGTTCATAATATGCGCATGCATTCAAACTCAAACTCAAAGAAAATTTATTTAAATTAGTCTTAAAAAGACAATAATATCAGTTATATCAAACTTTTGCCGTGGGATTACCGTCTTTAGAATAGTGCTCCACCCTCTCTCCCCGTGGTTGCCGTAAGAGCCGGCTAAGGATTAACAGATCCAGCGGACGGGCAGCAGCGTCCTCTGCGTAAACCATCAAACTACGCTCGCCAACCCGCCTGCCAAGCGTGGTGAGTATTGGCAACAACCCCCCGTTATGGGGGAGGCCTATGTTCAGCAGTGGACTTCCAACGGCTGGATGATGATGATGTTATCAAACTAGTAAATAATCTAACTAGTTAAGAATTTACCGTGCGTTCAGAAATATATCTATACCTATTATACCTATATAGAACGCACAGGAAACTTGTAAGGTTTAATTTTTTCAACTGCGAGTATCAATTGTAGATACACCCACATTTCGCCAGCATGTTATTGGTCCCATGTAATAGGGGGCGAGCCTATTGCCATCTAACGGGCACAGTTCCAGACTCCAGGTAGTTATTGAGATAAGATCAGACAGGATCGAACCCGGGACCTCTTGATTCGCAGTCGAGCATGCGCCCTCTACGCCACCGAGGCAGTCCCACAGAATAAACCTATTAATAAGCTTGTATGATCCGGTCATGTTATCATTCAAAATGCAAAAGAGTTAATATTGGCCTGAATTAACTGTATGACTTTTATTACTGTTGTCTTACCCATATAAACATAAACATATTGCAAACACATGCGTCTTTGTAGTTGGTCTGTGGCTGATGACTGTTTTGATCTGCTGACTGCACATATGGCAGATCATGATGGTAGGTTGAGGTCCAACACTTTGATTCCCAGGGGTCGACGGCACAATTGGACCGAGGATTACTGGAGGTCCGTATGGTGCTATTGAGTTGTATGGCTCAACGTAATGATTGTCCACTGAACGGGGCTCTAGTGACGGTTGTTGCACTAATGTCGAGATCATGGTATTTTTCTGTAAATAAGGGACTTATAAACTGTCCTTAAAATGTCTCAAATTATTTATTTAAGAAATTTAGACAATCTCTGAATACGTGTTCGTTGCGGACTGTGTGATTTTCCCGTTCTCTTTCAATAACAACAATTTGTTGATTTTAAAAGAAAAACAATCAAATAAAACAAGCAGAATAATCAAAAGACTAGTGGGACTAGCTTAACAATACTAGCGAGAGACACGAATGGCTAAACCAAAGGAAGGCTCAGCAGCGAGCAACAAATAAGGACTACTGATGATGTTTATAATTGAATATAGTACTTATTAGGCATAACAAATTATTGACTAAGTTTAGATAATATTAACTTACTTACAAATCCGCTTTGAAAATAGCAATGTTGACACTAAAAACCACGAAGTATTTCAAGTTATTCATATTTTTTTGCCTATTCGCACATTTTGAATAAATAAACATTATAGGGAACACGCTGATTCGCTATAAAATTTACTATAGCAATAACCACACTATCAGTTCCAGTGATAAAGTTGACTTGATAAGTATGATAAGCCACAAACCAAATAATTAGCTACTCGCAGCCTAGATTAGCGTCAGTAGGAAACGTTTCCATATTCATCTGTATATGGGTACCTAATATATAGCTATTTAGTTATCCTACATACATCAGTTACACTACATACATCTAAATACATCATCAGATCTACGTCCATCAGAACACTTCCTATATATACCCATATAACAGGAACTTTTTTACCTGATACCGGCGTCACGGTTTTATCACTGTACCCGGTCATAGAAACTGGACGCTATAAGACGTCGCGATGCCGGACGCCGGGACTATGCGTCGCGATGCTTGACGCCTGGACGCTGCGTCACGACTCCGGGCGCCGGGACGCCGAGATGTTTGCGACGCCGGGCACCGGGACTCTGAGACATCACAATGCCGGGCGCCGGGACGCTGCGTAGCAACGCCGGGCGCCAGGACGTCTTAGCGTCCCGGCGTATATCAGTCATCTGGTTACCATATCTAGGCTTCTAGCCTAGTTTGAGACCAGAGGACCGTGTGTGGAAGTTGTCCCATACTATTATTATATGCTTAGAATATAATATCATGATCAATATTTATAGTTATTATTAATACATAATATTACAAATGTGTGTGAGGATGGATGGATGGATGGATGTTTGTTACCCGTTTAGGCCAAAACTACTGAACCAATTGAGCTGAAATTCGATATATAGATAGTTTAGAACCTGGAACATAAAAAGTATTTTTTATCCCGATATTCCCACGGGAACGAAGACTACGCGGGTTAAACCGCGAGGCACACCTAGTTAGTTACATTATTTGCTACTTAATAGGTAATCCGGTAATCCGGTTACTTAATAGTTTTTTAATTTTTTTATGATAGTGAGTGACAAGACGAGCAAATCAGGTGCCTGATGGTAAGCATCATGATTGCCCATATCAGACACAGTGCCACCCAGTGTTTTAAAGTTCAAAATTCTGCGCGGCACTGCACTGCGCCTGTCACTCTGAGATATGAGTTGTGGAATCTCGGCATGCCCAGTAATTTCGTTGGTAACATTGCCCTTCATACCGGAACACAGTAATGTTTGCACATTAATGCTTGGCGGATGAATATATAATGAATAACTGGCAAAGGTGTGGTATTTCCCCAGGCGACGCCCTGCAAGAGAGGCCTACCACTACAAGTTATTACATTTTAACCTAGGCTTGATACATAGCGCCTCGGTGAATAAGGAAAAGGAAGAGATTAACGCGCAAAAAGTTCTTCTGGCTTTAGGAAAAAACCAGCGAAAGAATAGATATGTCGAGACCTTCGCCTTCAACGATTGTTAGCTTTAGTTTAGACATAACATAAAAAAACTAAATGTCGGCGATCCGTTCAAGTAATCTTTAATATTCAATTGGCTTGATCATTGATTTACAGAAAAGGGGAGATGAGGTATTGGCTTCTTGAAAATGGATAGTTCAAATTAGGTCCCATTAGGTCCACGTACGGCAGTAAAGTTAATTATTGTCTCGTTCGCACTTCGGTCTAAGATACATCTTTCTATCTTTGTTGTTTCAAAATGCACATGCCAGTTGTTGAGTGTAAGCGCTAAGAGAATCTCCCCATTTCTTTAAATCAAATCAATTATTGTGACTAAAGCAAAATAGATGGATATACTGTCCATTAACTACTTTGTAAATATTGATGAGTTCTAAAAAGCCTTACATTACTTTATTCTACCACCAATAGTTTTCACAGCGCACGCAAATTAAATAATATAATATTTGACAATTATTTGACTCCTAGGTTTACAATAATGCAATATTCCTAGGGATCCCAATTTTTTTCAAATCTCATAGGCGTTCTGTTATTCAATTTGAATTAAGCTTTCCATAAGTGAAAGAAATTTTAAAATCTATCCAGTAGTCGGATCCTATTCGTTACAAACAAAAAAAAGCAAAGTTACTCTTTATAATATTAGTCTATAGGTAGATCTATACATACGAGAACAGACTAAGCAAAGCAGGCATAAGGTAGTTAAAATATTTTTATTATAAAATAAATACCGAGTTATATACCAACCATTATTTTATAAACAGGTTTCGTCAGTTAATTAGAAATCACATGAAAATAAAATATCGGTAATCAAGATTTATTATAATTAACTTTAATAATAATTAAACAAATTTTCTCCTAAGACTTACAACACATGCATAACAAAAATAATAACCTAAGATTACAACTGTTGATTTAAACATAGTTACAATTTTATAATTAATTAAAATGGGAAGTACACACATATAAATAAGTTTTAATTTTGAATAAAACAAAATCATAATTTTAAACTTATTACAAAATGACATTTTATAAAAAAAACAGTAATTATTTATTAAGTCAGTCAGTATCGTCTAAACACCAAACCAAAAGAGGTAAAACTCGTTAAAAATAAGCCACGGCGGTTCTAGTTATACCGGACAGTAAGGTCAAAACATTTATTAGTACTTATTAACGTATTAAGCCAATCAACGTGCACAATATCACTTGCTGTAATGGATTAGTCAAAACTACTCTTTTATTTTGGTGCTTGGATAATACTATTGTATAAATGCAGAAGACATTATTACACCAAAGCTCATAGAAACGACAAAATAACTTACGTTACCTATAACTAATAAGTTTAATTCGGGCAAAACACTGTAAGTGGCAATTTCGTAAAAAAACATTATCAAAAAATATTTACGATATTTAAGGCATATTTGATATATTGAGATTTATGTCACTTACGACATTTCCATAAAATGCTAGTGTTAGCTATAAATACAATTAGGCCCAGAACAAACGGTAAAACTGAAAACATTATTCATTTAAAAATTTCAAGACAATTTTGAAGTATTGCTCCATTAAGGAAACTTGGAACATGTTTATTTTCCTATAAGTAAGCCACATTATAACTGAAACTTTTATATAATACCTATAATAATTAAATAATTAATTATTTACTATCCTTTAAGTATAATTGTATTTTCCAGGCAATATTTTCCAATTTAATAGCCTGGAATAAATTTGTCCTCATGATATTAATTCTCTTCATGATTTTTCCTTGTGATTTTAATTTTTAATCGGTATTAGATATTAAAATTTGTTGTTGTTGGTTGCTGTTGTTGCTATTTGTTGGAGTCAAGTTAAGTAATTAAAAATTGACCCCTTTCCCGTGTAGATTGATCCGATTCGTATACACCTTTAGTTCTAACGACAATACAATAAAACCATTGAAAAAGTTTGCAATAATCTCCTATTTTAATATACATACAAAAAGTAGTTCGCACACATTTGAAATGCCTGTAAAAACCTGACTGGTCTAAAAATATTTTGACTCGAGTGCAAATCTTTTATATTTATGTAGTTTTCACACTGTTAACTTTATAGACAAGTTGACGTGCGAAACTTGTGCATAATACTCAAACTACTGAAAATTTGTACATAACAATTTAGGATTAATAGATGTTTCGCACTAATTACCACACATGCACAAACAGTTTCATATTTGTAGGATGTAAAAGGGGTACACTTTTAAATCCATCACTTACTTATTAAGCAAAGAATAATAACTATTACTAGGTACGTACTTATAGCACACACTGGCCGTGTTTTTTTTTAAATAGATCAGGTTGCGTCACGGTTTGATAGCGCTGACCTTGAATGCGCAGAAATCGATTCTAGATCTGTTGGTGTTTGGTAACAGGAATGAGGTGCGACGGGAGAGGCGCTGCATTGGTCGCTCAGTCGTCTTCACCCCGTTTTACCCCGTTCACGCGTCTCAAGTCCCTTGCGTACAGTCGCGCGCATATTTAGTAGTGATAATGATGAAGACTCCCTATTACTAAAAAAACTCGCTTAATAATTATATGCGCGACTGGACACTTGCGCAAAGCACCCCTCTACTTTTTCCGAGCGCTATTAAACCATGACGGGACCTGTATCTCAGCAGTAATCCTAAGACGCGCATTCTCGAGCTTTCTGGTTGAAATTAGCACCTACTGTCTATCCTTTTCACGTATGCACTTTTGCTGTCTCATTCGCACGTCTCACTCGATATTCGAAAAATGGGCATCGCAGTACCGCAATGGATGCGCATTCTTTAATGATAACGACATCATTACTATTATTGATAACACTGTGGTTTACGGCCCAATGTGTGCTAAGTATACTAGTTCGAATAGACTATCTCATATAGGTTCCGAGGTAGGAGCTACAATTAGGGCAGAAGTGGTCAGCATTTTGGCATGAGCCCACGCAGTATGGCACACATACGCAGGGCCAGCATCTGCAACAAAAAAAAATACATTTTTCAATGGATGCTTTTCTTACTGGCCTTTTCGAAAAACTTTCAGCGTGACCCTCGTAATAATAAATAATCGGTACTTTCTTTATTTTAAAATAACATAACATGTAGGTACAATCACATCTTTTCCCGAAGGGGTAAGCAGAGACGAAAATTTTGTGAGGATGAATGGATGAATGTGGTTACTCCTTCACGCAAAACTAGTGAACTGATTGGGCTAAAATGTATGAAGATCGTTTAGACCCTGGACTTTTAATGAATGAATTTTGGAAGTCTACAAATAAGCTTAATCTGAAACCTGCCCTCCCTGTGAGCGTCGATGGACAGAGTGACCAGAGGAAAATAGCTAACATATTTAGAGAGCACTTCGCGGTGACGTCACCGCTGGGACCATCACAATTTAATGTCAATACTAATGGCGGGTCGGGGTCCGCAGATTTGTTCAGTGTCTCGGCAAAACAGGTGCGGATAATTATTAAGCAAATGACGCGGGGCAAGTCTCCGGGCCACGATGCGCTTAGTGTGGAACATCTTAAATACGCGGGTGTACATCTGCCGCGTGTGCTTTCTATGTTTTACTCACTATGTTTTAGTCACTCTTACATACAACGAGGATTTAATGAGAACAATTGTAGTGCCTATTGTGAAGAACAAAACCGGTGATCTTTCGGACAAGAGCAATTATCGGCCGATATCTCTGGCAACTATTTTAGCAAAGGTACTGGACGGTGTGTTGGATTCAGAATTGCATAAACATCTATCTGCACCTACATGATGCGCAGTTCGGCTTTAAGCCGGGGCTTTCAACTGAGACTGCAATTCTTAGTCTTAAGCACACTGTTCAGTATTATACCGATAGGCATACTCCTGTGTATGCATGCTTTCTTGACCTGTCGAAAGCGTTCGACTTGGTGTCATATGACACGTTATGGGCTAAGTTGGGTGAGACAGGCGTGCATGCACAGGTGCAAAATTATTTGTTCAGGTTCTGGTATGCTCACCAGACCAATCAGGTGAGATGGGATAGTGGTCTATCTGAGGAGTACAGATTGGAGTGTGGGGTTAGACAGGGAGGAAAGAGTTCCCCAAGCTCTTCAATCTGTACATAAACGACTTGATCGTTGAACTCAGTGGACAGCATATCGGATGCTATGTTGATAATATTTGTGTAAACAATATTAGCTATGCGGATGATATGGTGTTGCTGAGTCCAACGGTCAGTGCTCTCAGAAGACTGCTAAAGTTGTGTGAGGAATATGGACTCGTGTATAATAGTAAGAAGAGCGAGTACATGGTCTTCAGGGCTGGCAGTAGGAGCCCGTCCGTTGTGCCTCAAATATTACTCAATGGCAATGAGCTGCAGCGAGTTAAACAATTTAAATATTTGGGGCATATTCTTACCGAAAGCCTTGATGACCATGTAGATATGGAGAGGGAGCGCAGGGCGCTGACAGTCAGATGCAATATGCTGGCACGCAGGTTCGCACGGTGTAGCAAACAAGTAAAAATTACACTTTTTAAAGCTTACTGCCAATCATTCTACACCGGCAGCCTGTGGACTAGTTATACGCAGAGGACTCTCAGCGCCCTGCGTGTCCAGTACAATAATGCTTTTAGGGTGCTGTTGGGACTTCCTCGCTTCTGTAGTGCGTCGTGTATGTTCGCAGAGGCGCGCGTAGATGGCTTTCACGCCATGAGACGCAAAAGAACTGCGTCACTATTGAGCAGATTGCGGGGCAGTCCCAACAGTATCCTGAAAGTCATTGCTGGGAAATATGACTCTCCATTAAACCGAGGCTTTGTTCGGGTACTCATTGAATAACTTGGTTATTTCAGTGAGTGCTCGAGCAAATTATTGTTTTTCTTTGTGTAATTGTGTTGTTTTTGTACCTACTAACATTTATATTTAGAATTTAGATTTAAGTCTACTAACACAATTGAGCCATTGTTGCTTGTTAAATGTGTAAAAAAAATAAATAAATAAAAAAAAAATAATAATCCCGATATTCCTACGGAAAAGAAAAATACGTGGGTAAAACCGCAGGGCACAGCTATAGTATTATAATAAATAAGTACACACGTGATAGTTCATAAACAACGCCCACATTGTTATCATCATTATAAATTACTAAGAATATTAATTTGATAAGGGCCTCTTTCACCATCCTAGATTAAAGTGCCTAGTAAAGCTACTCGTCCATTAAAGTAGCGAGTAAGCGCAGTGCTAATTTCATAATGTCCAAGTTAAGCTTTTTTTTACCTAACTGTACCAAACAGCTTTGGTGTCCGAATTGACAGTGAAAAAAATAAAATTAAAATGTGTCAATTCGGACACTTCGTCAGAGTACTGTGTCCAAGTCGAATTTAATACACATTACAGGAAATTTAAGTACATTTTTCATCGGCTACTTTTCTTACTGGTCTATCCTGAAATGTTTCAATGTTCAATGTTACACGTATTTCACTTTTCTTGACATTAAAATGCCATTGTATTATAAAAAATCATACTTACAAAAACAGACATAGCACTAACGCCAGTATGTGTGTTCTCGTTGTGGCCTTGTGTTTGACCTTGGTGAGAATGGTGGCCCGGCACGAGGGGCACGTCACTTGAGTCGGTTCAGGGCCTACGTTGACGATGTTCATGGTTGCTGGAATTAGAAAAGGTTATAATAAGGTTTCATTCGATTCGACCTTTTCCTTTCGTGCTAGGAGTTCTTTGACAGATTTTTTTTTAGGTTATATGTGAATTAGACGCACTTTGCGTGTTGGATGGGCGTGGCCACTAAGTAGTTATATCACTTCCGTTCTTTTACACTTCCGTCCGTTCTGGGCAAACTATGACACACATTATGACACTCAAACGTTATAATAATTGAAGACCCTACTGACACACTTACTTAGTTTATGCAATAAGTAATTTCATTTAATTTTCAAAGTTTTGTACACAGCCCATAAGTCTGCGGTAAAGGTCTGAGTAAGTCTCTCAAAATCTTAATTATTGTGTACCTAACTTATTTTATCGGGTAACTACTAAGTACCTACTTCTACTTAGGTAATTAATGAAGCTTTAGAAAGATGGCGGCTCTAACAATTTTTATGTTCTATAGTCGGCACTTGTTATAATAGTCTCAGTGTTTGACTAAATTAACTATGTACTCAAGATCGAAATAAAACTTAAATTCACACTCAAGAGTTAGGTACGGAATGACAACATTATCATAGCATTTAGGCGACAGTCGACACCCGCAAATGTTTATTTTAGACGTTCAGAAACCTTGGAAACTATTATCATAAGCTATGAAATGATATCTATAGGTACACAAGATAATGCCTAACATTATATACAAGTAGGTACTTGGAATAATTACGCATGTGCATTATTTCTTTGAGATATAAATAAAACAACATAACATAACATACATTCACGCCTTTTTCCCGAAGGGGTAGGCAGAGGTGTACCCAGGACTCAGTCCTATAGTAGATATACCCACATTTCGCCAGTATGTTATTGGTCCCATGTAATAGGGGGCGAGCCTATTGCCATCTACCGGGCACAGTTCCAGACTCCAGGCAGTTATTGAGATAATTCCTAATGGAAAAATCCAATATTTATCACTTTGCCTGACCTGGGGATCGAACCCGGGACCTCTTGATTGGCAGTCGAGCATGCGCCCTCTACGCCACCGAGGCAGTCGAGATATAAATAGATTAACTAAAAGGAGAGATTATTAATTTCCTTTCTAAAATATGTTTGTTCACACTAAGATTTCAGCATAAGTATATATACCTACTATATAAACAAGTATATAGAACCGAATCGACGACGACGTGTAGGTACACAAGAAACATAAAAACTAAAATGAAGTAGGCAGACTAACTAATGACCACCCATAAACATACCTTCCTATTCCAATAAAAACAATGCACGGCGAAGCAAATCGGTAAATAAGAACACTCACCAAGTAATTTTCAAATGTATTTCAACAGGTAAACACCACGAAAACTAAAATACGTGCTTACGACGCGGCAGCCTATAAGAAACTATGTGGTCTGTCTGTAACTGGTATCTCTGTGGCCGACTCGGATAGTGGATAGCGTCATTTGACGGCAGCGGTGAGTCATCGTTATAAAGAAATACCTATCTATACTAAACAAAATAAAACGATACGGCCTGATAGACGTTTATTGCTAATTGTTTGGCTAAACCCTCAGATTAAGGATATTATTATGCAATTCAACGTCGATTAAAAACGATTTAAAAATGGTGTTGTAACGCACACTGATACAAATAAATGTGGAAGTGTCTAACAAATGGTTGACGCACTTGTTAGAACTTTTGAACAATGATTTTTCTTAAGGCTTAATTTGCATCAAAAGTCTCATTTTATACTACTTATAAAAAACATCTTATTAATGTTATAAACGCGACATTTCATATTTTGTTTTGAGCAGATAAAACTCCTGGACATGCTTAGTTAAAACTACGAGTATATACATGGATTTCGGTTTTAACGCCGGCGGAGGCGCTATATCCGGAGGTCTATATCCAAAATAATAAAAAGTCATGTATACATATACATATACATACACATTTTTATATTATTTACTTATCAATTATTTTATTATGTTATAAACATAAACAGTACATAGTACATACATTCACGCCTTTTTCCGAAGGGGTAGGCAGAGGTGTACCCAGGACTCAGTCCCATAGTAGATACACCCACATTTCGCCAGTATGTTATTGGTCCCATGTAATAGAGGGCGAGCCTATTGCCATCTACCGGGCACAGTTCCAGACTCCAGGCAGTTATTGAGATAATTTTTAATGGAAAAATCCAATATTTAACACTGCCTGACCTGGGGATCGAACCCGGGGCCTCTTGATTGGCAGTCGAGCATGCGCCCTCTATGCCACCGAGGCAGTCGAGTATTATGTTATAAACGGGTGTTATTGAAAAAATGTGTTACAGTGCACTGTTTAAGTTTAGCTTTTTGTGCACTCTTAAAGGTCTATTCCATTTTATAATTTCTTCTACATCTAAATTATTTTTGCCCTCATCAAATAAACAGTACTTTTCGAGCGTTGTTATAGCACATAATGCATCTCTTTAGTTGTTAAAATCTCATTAAGATTGCAATCTTCTTCTTCTTCTTCATCCTACTTTTCTTGTGTTGAAAGCATAGACTCAATAATGTCATTATCAGTCAAGTTATCAGTAGTGATAACTTGATCGTCAATATTCACATAAGCTTCCCAATCCGTAAATGTTGCTTCCGTGGATGATAATCTCGCCAATAGCAAATTGTCCAATATATCATCAGATTCGTCATCAGTTGTACTAACAGTCAAAAATTTACCAAACCCAGCATGTGAAAAACATTTTTTAATTTTATCTGGAGTAACTCGTGCCCATGCTGTGGATAACCACAACGTGTGTAATGATAACATTACCATGGTATCCAGAAGATTGACGGCAAATCGGATAGTGCTTTTTGGAAATTGCTAACGAACTGTTTCATAAGTTTAACTCCGTACACATGCTAAGTAGTCCTACACACAAAGTATTTGAGCATCTATGAATTTAAACAAAGGATAATAATGCACAATAGTTTTAAAAATTAGTCTTTGTGCCTTTGCCGTCACAAATGTTGATAAAGATAAGTTGCCATACCCGAAATGGAGGCTATATCTGAAATTTGTTTTTTACTTCCACACACGGTCTTCTGGTCCCAAACTCGGCTGGGTGCCTGTACTATAGTATCCAGATGACTGATATACACATTTATATATTATATGCTTATAAGACCCAGACACAGATCAAACAGACATGTTCATTCACAGAAATGTTTGACCTGACCGGGGATCGCATCCGGGGCCTGCGGCACAGAAAGCAGAGTTACTACCGTGTGAGCCAACGAGGCTGTCAAAGTTGCTATTGCTGAATGAATTTCCCACGAAAGTATTTTTTAATTCAAGGGACGTACGTATGACGTCGCTATAACCAAAAAGTCGTTACAACCGAGGTCGTTATTAATTAAATCCACTACTAGGTAATATTTTGCCGTATGCTTCGCTCTGTTTGTACCTTCATGTTACACAATTTTAATTATAACATTATACTTTGCTTATCCTACAGTGCCACCAACTTAGCTGTATAGTTGGACAAAATCGGAACTACGCTATGTCCTTCACATCTTTGAGATTACTACTGTCAATAGAATCCACTAGCGACGCGGCTAACTGAACTAATAAGATAGGGGGACTATAATAAGTGACGCTGCAATTAGAGCAGACTACCGTTGCAATAGAAAGTAATCGTTATATAGTAGACTGCAGTTAAGATTGAAATTCTATTGCCTTGTACTTGTAAACTGGTTTTTTATGGACTGATTCTGCTCAAACGGCTTTAGGACACGTAATGAAGACGTGTAGTAATACTGACGGGGGTTCATTTACCCGTTAAACTAAACAACTGCCAGAAAGAGACAGTTCCATGATTTTCAAAATATAATTTGCTTTCTTATTCCTAATACATAACATAATATGCACATATTTTCCTGAAGGGGTAGGGGTAGGCGGTATACCCAGAACTCAGTCTCATAGGCACACCCAAATCTTGCCAGTATGTTATTGGTCCCATGTAATAGGGGACGAGGCTATCGGGCACAGTTATTCCAGACTCCAGGCAGTTATTGAGATATGTAATTCCTAATTGAAAAATGCAATATTTAACACTTTGAACTGGGGATTGAACCCAGGACCTCCGGATTGGCAGTCGAGCTTGCGAGCATTACGCCACTGAGGCATTTGAGAGAGGTATTTCATACACAAGTTTTCCGAAACGTTGAACGTGTCGAGTATTGGCAAAACCCACCCTTTATGGGGGAGGCCTATGTTCATCCACTACGATTACCAACGGCTGAGATGACGAACTGAACATTACATTTACAATAAACATTTGTTCGTATATTTGTTTATCTGGGAAATCGCTCGCTCGCTTAAAACGCACGTACTGTAAAATTTTTTGCATTCTTATCTACTAAAATAAACCTATAATAAGTACTTAAAAAGGAATGATATCAAGTCGAATTCCTATGATTTTATCTAAAGATAATTTTAAAAATAATTCATGTCTCGCTTGAATTACTCATCACTCATATACATTATAAATAAGTCGGTAATGTTAATTATTGTGAAAGGCGTACGAATAATAATTAAACTTCAGTTGCCACAATGCTACGTATTGTTCTAGTTTACGTTAACATTAGGAATGCGGCACTCGCAAAAACAACTAGGTTCATAATTATCATCGTCTTTCTGCCCTTATCCCACATAGGTGAGGTCGGCACAGCATGTCTTCTCCCGGCATTCTATTCCGCTATTTCATTTTGACAGTCTCGTTGGATCAGATGGTAGTAACTCTTATTCGGCACCGGTTTCGATCCCCGGCCAGGTCAAACATTTTTGTGCATGAACATGTCTGTTTGATCTGTGTCTGGGTGTTATAAGCTTATATAAGTATGTATATCAGTCATCCGGTTATCACAATACAGGCTTCTAGCCTAGTTTGGGACCAGATGACCGTGTGGGGAAGTTGTCCCATAATATTATTATTATTTATTCTTAAAACTAACTTATTATTATTATTGCAGCCCTGTTCATCCTGTTTTCACTCACCCTCTACCCTCTACCCGTGGTTGCCGTAAGAACCGGCTAAGGGTTACCAGATCCAGAGGACGGGCAGCAGCGTCTTATGCAAAAAAACACCTAACTGCGCTCGACAACCGGCCTGCCAAGCGTGGCGAGTATAGGCAAAACCCCCCTTTATGGGGAAGGCCTATTTTCAGTAGTGGATTACTAACGGCTGAGATGAATGAATAGTTTTTTCAAGAATTAGATAAAAATCAAAGGTAAAAATCAAAAGTCTCTTCTTCAAAATTATTTTTCCTACTAGAAAGTCAGTTTGTTATATTTGTATTTCTATTCTTGCTCATCCTGCTTCTAGGGCCGATAATTTAGGAATTAATCAAAGTAGGGGGCCGCCTGGGGAAGTATCACACCTTTGCCAGTTATCCTTCCGCCAAGCAGTGATGTGCAAACATTACTGTGTTCCGGTCTGAAGGGCAATGTTACCAGGGAAATTACTGGGCATGCCGAGATTCCACAACTCTTATCTCAGAGTGACAGGCGCAGTGCAGTGCCGCGCAGAATTTTGAACTTTAAAACACTGGGTGGCACTGTGTCTGATATGGGCAATCATGATGCTTACCATCAGGCACCTGATTTGCTCGTCTTGTTACTCACTTACATTAAAAAAAGGTAATAGACGACAGCTTAGTTATATTATACAATTAATGCGCCTCCCAAAACAAGCATCCAGGAGGAAATCGTTGTCTAGTTAAAAAAAACACATTCCAAACGATTAAAGCGTCTGTGTTAGAATCATAGGCGAACTTTTTATATCCACAAATAGCCGAGCGCCGGTCTTGCATCAATTTTAAAACCGGCTTCTCAAGGTCTGCTGTAAATACACTGTAAAGATTTTCAATTGAAAGACGCTTCGATGCCGTATCTGGTGGTACTCATTTTGATAAGAAAACGAATTTATCGCTTATATTATTGGGGCCTCCATTTTCATTTGTTTTTGGAATTATCTCAGTGACAACCTGGAGACTGGAACTGTGCCCGGTAGATGGTAATAGGCTCGCCACTATAACATGGGACCAATGACATCCTGGCGAAATGTGGGTGTACCTACTATGGGGCTGAGTCCTCGGTACACCTCTGCCTACCCCTTCGGGTAGAAGGCGTGATTGTATGTTATTTTATGATTTTGGCCTAAATTTTCTGAGCACTGCCACAAAAACCATATCAACTATTTTTTTTTTAATTTAACTCTCAGATCTGAACCAAGTGATAATGGGACAACCTCAGGAGTACATAGGTACACTGTTTTGAAATAAAAATAAATTTCTACTTGCGTTCCCGTTAAAAAGTGTCTCGACAGACAGACAGACAGACAGATAGACAGACAGACAGACAGACAGCCAGACGAACGGACAACAAAGTGATCCTATAAGGGTTCCTATTTTCTTTTTGAGGCACGGAACCCTAAAAAGGATTTCTAAAGCCGGGTCTACAGCTAAATGTTAGTAACAAAACGTTGTTATCTAACCGTGTTATATAACACGTGTTATATAACAACTCGTCCACAGCGACTTGACACCGAAAATGTTTTTGTTAGCAATTATCATTTTCTAAAATAAGCTTCGTACAAGGGCAAGTGTTTTCTTGTTTAATATCCATTGATTCCGACTCACAATATGCTACAGTCTCTAAATAATAGAAAATTGCTAAATATTGTATGCTACAAAAGGACATTATGATTTTCAAATATCCAGCAGAGATGTTGACGGCACGAGCGCTAACAAAAAATGAACTACGAACCCCCCCCCCCCCCCCCCCAATTGGTGTTATATAACAATATTTTGTTATATAACACCAAAGCCACGCCCATTTTTCATGTTATTGTGTTAGGTAACACAAAAACATGCCGCTGCGGACCCGGCTTAATAGGTAAAATATTATTGATTCACAATAAAATCAATACAGTATACTAGTACTTGGTGACCATTACTATTAGAACTATTAGTTAATCTGTGACCTAGTAACATCTCTTTTTTTTTAAGTCTGTTAAAATTGTTATTGGAATGCGATCGATTCTCAAGGTTGCCAGCTAATTGGCAGTTGTTTAAATAAACTAGGTACCATATTTTTGTCTTACATCCGGCGACCTTACATATTATATAATAAGTCTTCACTTTAGCTCTAACTAGATATACTACTCAAATACAACAGTTTCGAAAATGCGGAATTTTTCAAATTGTAGTGTGCGTAAAACAATGCTAATATGCGTAAAAAACTGTTCGCAAGGAGGGCCAGTGTGCGTGCACGCGGAGATCTGTCAATATCTATGCCTGCTATTTTCTATGATACAAGAGGTGGCGCGATGCCTCGAGCCACGACGCGAAGCCAATTATTTCAACTAATTGCTTCCGAGTGATCACCAGTCCGGTGATCATCGCGTTTGGCTTAATTTTGAAATAAAAAACGGCTACATGTGGATTTGAATGCCATGTCAATTGCAGCGTGTCCTCTCTTTCTATTGCACTACTAAGTACATTTGATAAAAGAGTGCGACTATTTATAGAAAACGTTTATTCAATGCTCGCTCTCGCTCCGAGCTACGATAGCTGTATCCCGGGCATCCAGAATATCTCTACAATAGCGCGGTTCACTTTCAATAATCTTTACTAAGTTTATTTTTGTCTTCTTTCTGTTTTCAATCACTTAACACTGTGTCTATACTTATGATCTGGAACAACTCACTATCAAACCAGCTCTAAATTACGCGAAAAAAAGGTGGGTTCCCAACTAACTAGTCACAGTGAAGAAGTCACACTGTGATACGTTGACATTTTTTTTACCCATCGAGACATATTGTTGACATACCTTATATTGTTTAAAACGTCCCATCCAATCACACTGTGACGCAAGTCTAGTGTTACTCGATGGGTAAAAAAATTCAACGTGACACAGTGTGACTCATTTCCTGTGAGTTGGGAAGCCCACCAAAAAAATAACAACAGTTCCATCCATTACCTTATGACGTACCTCATCATTATCATCATCATCATCATCATCTCGGCCATAGTACGTACCTTCAACATGCTAAATAGGTACCTACACTACGAATCTTTGCTCCTAACTCCTATCGCTACCTTCTTTGATAATTCATTCACTGTACAGGCTGCTCGGCTGTGGAACAAATTACCGGCAGAAATTCGTCAGTCTCAGTCACTTCATGCTTCTAAAACTAAGTTAAATAAGTATTATTTATCACTTTGTTATGTTAATGTATAAGTATTGTAAATATGTATTTTATTGATATTATGTTATATATTATAGATTAATTAGATATTATGTATTTAAATTACTAATTATATTTGTTTTATATGTGTATTCGATTATATTATAGATATGTATCTATCTATGTATGTAAGTATGTACGTTTATATGTATATATATACTCGTAGTATATTATTATAGTAAGTACAATTTTTTATTCTCCTGTAAGTACACCGCCGACCATAAATTACTCATGAGTATAGTTTTCCTTTCCTTCCGGTTGTCTGGAAGAAATGGCTTAAAGCGATAAAACCGCCACTTGTACTAGCCTAAGATTAAAATAATTATTATTCCTTTATGTTTGTGTCCTACTTATAGTATGGTGTACAATAAAGTGTTTATCTATCTATCTATCTACTTTTATCCGAATTCACGTTAATACGAGTACTTTGATAAATCCGCTCGTAATCTAGTTACTGCGTAAAACGAATTTTGTCATATTTTCCTGTTAGTATCTAAGTGTCTATCTTATCAACTTTAAGCAATTAATATTATGATGCTATCACAACAATAATACGGAACACTAATCGGGAAAGATTACGGGGATATACCTTTATATTTATTTAAAAAAATATTATATGTGAGTAGGTACTCACATGCTTTAATAATTTCAGCTAAATTTACTCTTTGATGAGAGTAAATTTTCTATAGAGATTTGGTGCGTTTTTGTGCGTAAACTGTCGTCTACGATGGCTTGTGTGCGACTGAAGCTAGCAGCTAGTGGGAAGTCAATAAATCAAATGTGGAAGTTGACCTTAACCCTTAATTGGTTTCGTAAATTCTACATACGTAACTGGTATCGTGGGGGTTGCGCGGCCCCCAAAGGGTAATTTGGTTCTAGAAAGGCAGTTTTGACAATGAGTGTAAAAAAATCCAATTGTAAATAACACAAGTAAATAATAAGGTGACACAAAATAAGAATTAGTTTGTGTAAGGTTTAAACTAAAATTTTACTGTCTTAACATGAACTACTCTTTAAAAATAAACATGAACTCTATTGTTAAGGCATACATATGTATGCGTAGTGTAGGGTTCCATGCCTAGATAACTGAATAAAACCCTACCGCCTTCTAAAAAAACTCATAGCGCCATCTAGTTGGAAACTACAGCAAATATGTTACTAAGTTTGTAAATTTTACGGTTTTGAGATGTTTTCTTTAAAATAAAATCGTTTTATAAAAACCTATAAGTATAAAATAAAATCCAGAAAGTGAAAAAAACATTAAAACACATACCTCAGTTTCAAACCTTGCGGCTCGTGAGCCAATGCCTTGCATACCTGCGCCACGCAATAACGTTAGAGTTAATGACAAAATTTTGATACCCATTACATACGCGCAAAGTATGGAAATATGCAGTAAAATGGTCATAACTTTTGATTGCGTTCACTTACAAGTATGATTTTTTTTACAGCCACAAGGGCCCGCAGACTTGTTCATTTGGAATCAATTTCAACTTGATACCTCCACGCGTTCCTGTTAAAAAATGTCTTGACGGACGGACAGACAAACATACAGACATACATTTCCTTTTGTTCCAGAGCGTCCGGCGCCCGTCGTGAGTCGCGGCCACATAGTACTATATAATATATACGTCACGGCGTAATAAGATTACTCGGAATCGCAAGTACGCACGATGCTTAGATTTTAATTCCATAATTACACTGATCGTGTCAAATATTAATTTGCGTCTTTCTTCTATGTTTAATACAGGTTATATGGCCAATCTGCATTCAGTTCCGGATTAGCCCATAAGCAATTAAGCAATTGCTTAGGGCATCACGTCTCGGGGGCACGATAAACTGTAGCAAATATTTACAACACTGTTTTGTATGTAAACTATTTGCCACTGAAAAATCGTCAGTTTTTGTAAAACCCGCAGGGATTTTAGTGACTGGAGAAATACCAAAACAAAGATTGAAAGTCAAGAGTCAAGTACAAATAACAGCTTTATGTCAAGAGTCGTTCAAGAGTTCTAGTCATAGAAATTGTCTATTGACATATTTAACACGCAGGCAAGGCTTAAGCTTGCATCAAGGTTTTGAAAAGCAAATTCCTGAAGATAGCGTTTACTGGGCGCATGTTTTACAACGAGTTATAGCTGTTATTTGTACATTAGTAGAAAGAGGCCTTGCTTTTCGAGATACAGTTGAGAGATTCGGTCTCCTTAGAGATTACAATGTCAAAGAATTTGACCGCGGCCTTCCACGTACCTACCCTTCAGACCCTGATAGATAGATAGATAGATAGATAAACACTTTATTGGTACACCACAACAATCTAATAATAATAACTAGTGTTACAATGGGCGGTCTTATCGCTAAGAGCGATCTCTTCCAGACAACCGTGCAGAGAGAACCGTAATAAACATTTGGTCGGTGGTGTTACAGAGACTGCTTAATAAAGGTAACTATAATACATAATTGGTCTATATACCTATATACATACATACACATAAACCCTAATATTACACATATATCTATTTAATACATACTTATATAAACTAATATATATATTTCTTAATATTGTATATAAATATGTACAGACCCTGGAATAACACATAGGGTATTTTTTATCCGATATTGCCACGGGATAACGAAGACTACGCGGGTGAAACCGTGGAGCAGAGCTGGTATGTTTATAATATTTTGTTCAGCCACGCCGTAGATTATATCCACTAGCAGATTGGCCGTCAAAACGCCTAAGTTAATGTAGGTACATTCAATTTAAAGTTTTTGCTAGTCGCTGCGCTGCAGGCGTATGTATAAAGGAACAGGATTTTGTTTATTTCACTTTGGACTTTGTTCCTTTTCTTCGATCTATCTCACTCTAATTATCGTATCCCTTCATAAATATTCATTTATTAAAGACTTCCAACGGGGGATACACAAAGATACAATATTCTTATGACTAGGGAATTAAGTATAAATGTGTTCCCGCAATTATAGGGAGCCACATGACATGCACAACTAAACATTAAACTTATAGATAGGTATAATAATTTACATAACTAGCCGGTCTACTGTGTATTACTGTGTCTAACTGGTTTGATAATTTGAATACGTTCGGATCATCATCATCTCAGCCATAGGACGTTCACTGCTGAACATAGGTCTTCCTCATAGATTTCCATCCAGTCCGGTCCGGTTGTAACTTTGTAAGCGTACCACAGTCCAGCATGTTCCTGCCGTCCAATCAGATCGTCTGTCCACCGTCCTACGCTGCGCTTGCCGGTCTGTGGTCTCGATTCGAGAACCTTACAGCCCCATGGTCAGTTCTACACACAATAATATCAGATGGTGGGTTCCCATCCAATCACACCAAACGAGTCACACTGTGACACAAATCATTGTTATACGTGTTGCATTTAAAATAACATATATTTAAAATAAAAAAACAACAATTTCTATACCAGTGTATTTATTACAGGGCCCTAGATGTACAATGTGTTAAAGATAGTTTGTAATACTTAGGTAATTAGTTGCATTTACCTGTCAAACTGTACAATTTAACAAAAAAGTAATATTAAACTTCGCAAAAAAAATTATCCTGAGGATAAGAACTGGCGTATTTTTGTCCAATCCAGCCTGATATGTCTTAAATCACCTCTAAAAATTAAGGTTTATCTTCAAAAGCTCGGCATTATAAGCGACAACACCCTATTATTTTATTAATGGAGTAACCGACTACTTTTCTTATTTATTGTTTATATTTTGATTAAATAAATAAAATCCCAGCTAAAAATGAAGATAACAATTTGAGTGGCAGTGCACTATGGCGCTTAAGCCCAAATTTGCTAGCATTATGCGCACCCTTAAACCAAGTTAATAAAGTCTAAAACGCGAAGTACATTTTAAACAGAGTAGAAAACTTAAATTATTGCGCGTCTCACATGCATAGGATTTGATACCGCTAATCTGTGATACCACTGTCATTAAACTAATAAAATGTTACAGAAATTACGTGGAGAGCAAGACATAAAAAGCGAGACTCCCATTAGGGGGGGTTTGCCAATACTCGCCACGCTTGTCAGGTTGGCGAACCCAGTTTGAAGGTTTAACGCAGAGGACGCTGCTGTCCGTCCTCTGGATCTGATAACCAATAGCCGGCTCTTACGGCCACCACGGGTAATGATGGATGGGGTAGATATTCTGCCGTATTCTATACCCGGTATCGCCACGGCCTACATAATCGTGTCCAAAACCATTTTTCACTCATACAGCTTTACAGCACCTCACAAACTGTTTTAACGCTCACTAGCATTGTGGTACGAACACTAAAATTAGAAACTTACCGCATTTTCAAAGCGTTTATTTTTTATAGTACGTTAAGCTTAAACGTTACCCATACAAAATGAATACACAGATATAAAGAAATAGGAAATAATTTTCTACTCAATTGTGGTTGGCTCTGGATGTGGCCGTATCTGCGCAAAAACATATTTTGTTAAAGAAAACCGTATGGTTATTTGCTATTTAAAAAAACATTAACTTAACCTAAAAAGTACTTTTTTAAAATGTTCATAAATACGAAGAAACTCTAAGGTTATCTTTAACAGAATATTTTTTCGCTCAAGTAAAGGCCAGATCCAGAGCCCACTATAAACAATTGAGTGGAAAATTATTCCCTATTTCTTCATATTCTGTGTATGGGTGACGTTTAACATTAGTATCTGGCCGCAGTGCGCCTGGAGACATCAACAATATAAGGTTGGCAAAACAATTTCATAACATAACATTGAGTTTAAACATTGCTGGTAAGTGCATTTCTATAACTGGGTAATGTCTTATTCTTAATTTCTAATAGCTAGTTGGCGTAGGTCCCTAAATAAGCGTCACAGTTCGGGCAGTAGTGGTTGGCGTTGTTGCAGGAATTTATGCAGTAAGGCACGCACACACACGGCCAGCATCTGAAACAAAAGTAATTTATTCATAAAATTCAGTTTTTTTTTTATTCTGGAGCAAGTACCGTGCCACAGGTATAAGTTGGCGGTGATCTGAAGTTTTTTTTATATAATATTGAGTAAAAAGAATCAGGTGCTTGATGGTAAGCATCATGATTGCCCATATCAGACACAGTGCCACCTAGTGTTTTAAAATTCAAAACACTGCGCGACACTGCACTGCGCCTGTCATCCTGAATATTAGTTGTTGAAACTATAATAATATCGCTGGTAACATTGCCCTTTAGATCGGAACACAGTAATGTTTGTACATTACTGCTTGGCGGATGAATAACTGGAAAAGGTGTGGTAATTTCCTAGGCGGCCCCCTGCAAAAGAGGCCTACCGCTACAAAATCACGACTACTACTTCTAATAACTTATTAGGTACTTAAAAAAAACTTTATTTATTACTATAATTATTATATATAATTATTATATTATTACTATATTCATAAGCACTATGAATGAAAACTTGTGTAATTGGCCTTCTGCACTTATCTTTCCTACTATATGTAATACTAGCTGTAAGTTTTCCGAAAATAATAAAATAAAATGAACTAATAAAGTACATAAATACCATAAAACATAATTCTTTCGCACGTCAAATTCACTTGCTAAAAAGTACCATACTTATTTACTATTCCAGAGAGGACTTACACACAAAATGTCAGCCCTCTTGGTTTAGTAGTTTTGGCGTGCAGAAGTGACAAAAACACTAACTTTCACATTTAAAATAAATATATTAGTAAAGAAACTTACAAAAATACGCATAAAAGCACAGCAATAACATGAGTTTTGACGGTGGCTTTACGTTTTACTTTAGTGGTGATGCTCGCCTGACAAGATGGGCAGATAATACTAGTGGGATCCGGACCAACTATTGCAGCGTTCATTTTCTATCTGAAAAATGTTAAGTGTTTTTTGTTAATCCTTTACAATATTCAGCAGGCTGCAGGCAAACCTGCACCGAAAACCTTTGTTCAGGCCCCGTAGGCCGTGCCATATTGGGTTTGGTCAGGAAAGTGATTACCTATATTTCCGAACGTTCACCTCTTTTATAACGGACCCAAAATGGTATTTTGACGTATTCCGGAAAACCAATACCAGCCCGCCTAGCTTGGCATAACTAATTTTTCTCGTTTTTTGTCCCTTTCGCGTCCGAACATTCTGTATCTGCTGTCACGTTCTAACCCCTTGGGACTTCGTTTTCCTGGTCACTGTGCTAACGGGCAGGTTAGTTAAGAACATAATATACAATGTTAGTCTTAATTTATGTTTTTACCTAACAGGATGCTGGATTGGGTTTGAACCACATTTCGCCAGTATGTTATTGGTTCCATTTAATTTGAAATTTGAATTTATACTCTAAAGAACGAGTTACCCCAATTACACTGCTCGAGGCAATTCATATGGGTTATGTGGACAACCCATACCCGTTTCAGGTCGTTGCCAAGATTTCTACATGGCCTCCAACATGACCTAACGACTGCCCCCTACATCTCTTAAAGGAAACATCCGAGACCGCGCCCAAGCAAAAAGTTCACATGGTGAGATTCGATCCTGGACCTCCGGATTTAAAGCCGAGCATACTCCCGCTGGACCACGGACGCTCACACATGTAATAGGGGGTATCTAATAACCCATGTAATAGGGGGCGACCCTATCAGGTAAAATAATCCACAAAACCATTTGGGGTCATATTCGGAATAAGAATGGGTGTAGATAATCAATGTTATATTCCTTTGTACTTAGTATTCAGCGCTAATATCAACATGTCAGTAGGTCATTTATTTGTTGTATTATTGTTCTGTGAGATGCACCTGTGGGTTGGCATTATATAATATTATGCCAACTCTTAGGTAAGCAGGTACTATAGTCACATACTTCAACATCAACGTCATCATCATCAACATCATCATCATCATCACCATCAGCATCATCATCATCATCATCTCAGCCATTGGAAGTGCACTGCCGGACATAGGCATTTCCCCATCGTGGTTTAAAAAATGGGGTTTTGCCAATACTCGCCACGCTTGGCAGGCGGTTTGGCAAACGCAGTTTGATGGTTTTTACATAGAGGATGCTGCTGGCCTGACTGGACACTTTGGATCTGACAACCCTTAGCCGACTGTTTAAAATTTATAATGTCTTAAAAATTGTAGGGTTTATGGTCTTTGCATTAGTCACCATCAAACTACGTAGAAATTAGTAGAAAAGGTGGTGACAACCAAACAGTTTGTATAAATGTAAGCTTCAATATCTTTGATGATCAAAGAGATTAGTGACAAGTGATTTGTATGTCTTACCTAAATGTATAACCTCGTGTGTTGAATAAAGGAAAAAGTAAATTAAAGGAGACCTTTAAACTAACTCTAATTTTGATATAAAAATAAACTTTGAAGGTGTCTGAACGACGACGACTTCACTATTTAAATGATAAAAAACAACTAAATCCAAAATTCGAGCAATACTATCTGCCCTACCTTAATGATAAGAAATCCAGGTGAAGTGTCCGCGATTCGGTACGCTTAAAACAGGGTTCCTTATATAAAACATAATGTCTAATAAAGTCACAGAACAGATAATAATTCTACTAAGTAGTAAAGTAGCCTACCTTTCGTATTCTACGGGATAAGGAGTAAGCTGTGGAGCTACACAATTTGATTACGCCATCCTCCTTCGGATGACAAGATTTTTGCCATCCATTCAAGGTTGAGACGATATACATGGAGATTCGTTTTACTCGTACAGAGCAGTTCAAGTCAACATTTATTGTTCGAACTGCGAAGGAATGGAACGCCTTGCCAGCGTCATTGTTTTCCGAAAAGTACAATCAGGAGGTCTCCAAGTCAATAGTGAATTGGTGTCTTCAAAGCATGCGCGTACCATCGTCGAAGGCGTCGTCACTTATAGCTCGACAGAAAAGAGTAGAAACAGAACTAATTTAAAATGTACGTGTTGACTTCAAAGTTTTTCTAATTGAGAAATACAGTGGCGCCCCCATTATTTTCTACTCTTTTATGTCGAGCTATACCATGAGGTGTGACTGCGGCGAAAATGCAGTTCTTTCGTTTTTGTACCAATTAACGGAGGACTAAAATTTGATAATATAATATTCAAAGACGGAGGACTGACCTCCGACGGCGGTGGTGTAGTTTTTGCCAAATACTTATATTTATATATTTACATATTTCACACTTAATAATAACCTACTAAGTATGTTTAGTTGCGAACGCTGTAGCTCCCTGTAAATGCGGGAACACTCTGTCATGATTCTCTATTCTCATTGGGAGTTCTAATATATAAATAAAATGCTATTGTTGATCATGAGGTCCCGGCTTCGATCTGGGATATTCTTTTAGGCAGATTTCCGGATGGTAATAGGCTCGCCCCCTAATACATGGGACTAAAATATAACTGCCAAAGGTTGAAACTAGGTCCTGGGTACACATCTGCCTATATATTTGGGGACAATAATGTAATGTTATGTTAAACATAAAACATTCGCTACCTAGATGTCTGAGAGGAACTAAACATTACTATGCAGATTCTGTAACAAAATGGGGATTCTGTAACAATAAGGGTGTCGGTACTAGGTACGAGCGTAATGCTACAGAAAGAACCCTAAAAATGTGTTGTAAAAGTTGTATGTACATTATAAGTCGCGACATAAGTACGGACGCGTCCGTAAATAATGCCCCGCGCCGCGGCAGTGTTATAGGTAGCTTCGGACGTTCTTTCAGCCGAGGTAAAAAATCAGCTATCCAGATCGCTTTCGGACGTCCGAAGGTTCAAGGTTACGTCCGCGGCCGTTTCCATCGGCTCCAAAATCGGCTTAGAGGATTTCATACTACAAATTACCTCTAAATCGCGTCTGTCAGACGCGTCCGCAAGTCGCGTCTTATATTTAAATTAGCGCTTTAAAAGAATACTATGAATAATTCTGATAAGGTATAACGTATATATAAGTATATCAAAGTAGGTGTAACAGGTATATGTAGATTACTTAGAAATATCTAATAAGGAAATGCCATCACATATTATTATCATAGTTTTATTGACTAAAAAAACAAGTTGTCACAATACTAAAACCGATAGTCATTTTAATTACAAGTGAAATGTATTTTGATAAAATGACGGGTATACAGGTGACTTTGGGAATTAATTAATTCCCAATCCTGACGCTATATCAGTATCTACTATTTATTATTAAGTGGGTATACTCGCAACGATTAGTTCCTGATCATATTTGCGAGCAAGGAGCCTACGTGGAAGAATACTTCTTACTTTTTACGCGACACGTATGAAAAACTCAAGGTCAAACCATGTCCTTGGGTTTTTCATAGAAGTGTCACTTTCGTTTTTTATAACATTTGAGATAGTTATTCTAATAGCTAACACCGTTACTGATCTTTCATTTGTTGCTATCAGTAGCACAATAATAAAATTATAAACATAAATGCTATTTGAACCAACTAAAAAGTAGTTTTCTGAGTATGCTCGTTGCCGCAAATATGATCAGGCAATAATCGTTGGTTGCGTGTATAGCCCAGAATAATAAATAGTACTAATGTCAGGCAGTGTTGCATGCCCGTGCCCGCCCACCTTGCACCTTGATATATTTCCAAGGTGACCTGAATACCCGTCACCTTAATGAACTAAATCATCCTCTATTGTTTTTTCCAAATTATAGAGTTTGAATATTTTAGATTTAATAGGGACAACATCTTTATTAATTTGTCTCGGGCTATTTTTAAAAGGTTTCTCTCTGAGGAGCAGCCCCATTTTTCCCCATCAGATAATCAATATAGGGTTTTGTTCAAGCGCGCGTAGTATTCCAAAACCTGAAAAAAGTTTGGATCCACGTTTACTATCAACATCAACTTCATAAAAAAAGCATAAAATAATACTCATATTATACGCAGCTACATATTGATAAGAAAAAATAATCTTGGCAATACGTAGCCGCTTATGTTGACCTATGTGGCTCAAGGAACTTTCAAGGAACAATCAAGGATATAATTTTATTATTAAGTTCTTGATATGCAATGACTCTATGGTTTCTCTACATGCCAAAGTAGAAGAAACTGATTTCATTCGCATAAAGTATCACATCATCTCAACCCAATTTCATGTATAGAGAATAAGTCATGTAAGTCAAAAATAAAAGTGATCTTACTATTAAGCCTAGTGGTACGCTTTAATTAAATAATCGGTTTACTTTTAATTTGATCTATTGTGACTATTTTCCCCACAATTTATTCAAATAGGAATCATATATTTGTAGTGCAGAGCCATGGATACCTTATTTCATTGAGTTTATTAAGTATGATATGGCGTAATGTGTCGAAAGCATATTTCTAATCTATAAATACACTTTGAGCTATTTTAATTTCAAACACCATCCAAAGGCGATCAATCATCATCTCGATCGACGTCTTTTCGTTTAAAGTTATCTATTATCTATTATTATTACTTATCTTTTACGATGATATTTTTTTCCATTGATTGATATAATAAGCCTGTATTCTATATCTGATTCTGATGCTTCACTTTTCTCACATTATTTTGGTTGGGTACAGTCATAGTTCTAACGCTGTAGTGCTTGGAAAGAAGTGCCGATCTGTATTATTGTGCTCTCGAGTATTAAAAATTGATATTATAGAAATTTGGATCATAACATTTTTCAACATTTTGGAACAATGGCAGGTGAGATAGTGTTCTAATTGTATTCAACGGATTTTCACGTATACATTAATTTGTTATTATGAATACACGGTGTAAAATCTGTTAAAAATTGTCTATAAGAAAAGAAATCGTTATTGATCAACTATTATGAACCATAATGTTGAAATGTGTCCTAGTATACTAGTACGAGTAACACTGAAAGCTTTTAGTATAGGCCAGTAAGAGAAGCCAATGAAAAAATATTTAATTAAATTTCGAATTGGGAATATTTTGAGAATTCGTAATGTGTATTAAATTCAAATGTTAATTGTTACCGATTCGCAGCAATTTTTTTGTCATTTTTTTTTACAAATTGGCAGCAATTTAAAAAGTGTCTGTCGTCTTCAAAATGCATTTGGTTAGAGGAAATGATCCATTTTGTCGCTCGACAGACACTTTTAAATTGCTGCTAATTTGTAAAAAAAGTCAAGCGAATTCAATACATCAAAAGGGTCGGCCCTAGCGGTATTTTTGTTCGGAAGTTGTCTAACACTGAAGTCTTTCCATATACTTATAATTACGTTGGTATAAAGCTTCTCTAAAAACAGCCGTTAAAATTATCGCTCTATATTTTCAGAAAAAGCTAAGGAAACAGCAGTCATAAATTCTGCTCCAACTAACCTTCCACCATATGGATCTGAGCCACCACCAGGGTTAAAAGGACCCGCAGTCATCACTCAATCTCCCACTGCAATCCATGTTGGAACTGGAGTTGTACCAGTCCTCGTCACACGACAGGCGATGGGATCCAAAGCATCGCGAGTCACCTGCCCGTCCTGTCAACACGAAATATTGACTAAAGTCGAAGCGAAAAACGCCACGAAAACGCATTTGTTTGCTGGTTTGCTTTGCCTCTTAGGGTGAGTTCAAACTTCTTAATTTCAAAAATCTTCTTATAGAATCTTTAATCATGAATGAAGCCCACCTTCATAAATCCAATATATTACTAAATATAAGTAGAACGGAATAATGCTTAATCAAAAAAGTCATCATCAATCTCATTTCCAGGTGTTGGTGCTGCATTTGCATCCCATACTGCACTGACAGCTGTAAGAATATTGACCACTACTGTCCCGACTGTAACGCTTACATCGGATCCTATGCCTCATAAGGAAGGCAAATTTGTAACAGTATCAAGCCTCATATTCATTATGGACAGTTTTGTCCCGCGACACGTCGCGCTTGACATGTCGGCAAGTCCAGCACACTGTCATCGCCCAAATAATTCTGAAAACATTAAAGTTAGAGTACCACCAATTTAACTATTCAAGAACGAAAAATTAGAACTACGGTAAGTCAGCCGCCACTTCGTGGAACGCCATCACCAAATTCTCCACTAGTGACACCGAACTGAAATAATACAGAGGTGTGATACTTTAAGCGACTTGTTTTTGTTGTTCAGTTGTGGAACAAAAGAAAACTGTCCATTTTCTCAGTACTTTTGTCCCACAACTGAAGTGATAAGAACAAGTCATGTATTGTTGCCAATTTTCTAATGTAGCCAAATGTCAAGCGACACGTGTCGCGGGACAATTATCCATTAGTGAATAGGGGCTTTAGTATGTATCATGAGTCATGAGCACATTGGACTTTTAAAATCTATCAAAGACTATTTGTGCCATACGGTTGCACTCGCAAAAAGTACCCTATACGCTTCATATAAAATTTCAGCCAGCTTAGTTTAGTTGTTTTGACGTGTTGACACACACACCTACCTCAATACAAACGCAATACTTGTATTATTGGGATGATTTAAGCAGCGCATAATATACTAACATAAAATATGGTGTACATGTTATGTATGGTTATGTACAGGTGTAGGATCAATACCGAGGGTAATAATGATATTTTTCTATTTTTAACTGAAATTGAAATTATGTCGACTTATTTATTTATTTTCATTTAAATTGCGACTTAATTTGTAGGTCCCGGCTGTTCCGTATAAGATATGTAGGGGGCAGTCGTTAGGTCATGTCCGAGGCTTTGTAGGAATCTTGGCGACCTGAAACTCTGACAATATGGGGTGTCCACATAACCCATATGAATTGACTCGAGCAGTGTAATTGGGGTAACCCGTTCTGTAAGAGTATAAATTCAAATTATTAATTATTATTATAGATAATTTTAATATAATATTGCATACAGCAAACCATAGCTATTTATAAATGTAGATTTGCTATAAGTAGTTACGAGTACACTTAATAACTTTTGAGGATTTTGTTTCACTTGACGGATTTAACTTTACTCTGATCCTAAAACTTTTTGTTCTAAAAAGTTTTTTTTCTATCATTTATGTCACTATAGAAAGTGTTTTTTTTTACTCCTTTCTATTTTATTCGAATTTAACATAATATCATTTATAGGTGAGTAATAAATAAATATTAATCTATGTATGTATAATTTAAGAAAAAAGAAACTAGTGACAATAATATACAGAAGTATAGATATAGGCACATTATGCGTGCATTGAAATACATTTAATAATTAAAATTATAGCGAAAAATGTTACTTTTATTACATATCTTACCCAAAAATGTAAAATAACCTTTCATTTTGTGATTTCAAGACCATTTGTGGTGACTGCTGTCATTGAGTCAGGCTTAGGGAACTAATGCCCCTTGACTACATAACTAAATCCAATGGTACAATGTCATTTAAAACTTGTAACGTTAGACGTAGTGGCGGCATAAAATAATATTTATTTTTGTACTACCTTTTTCACCAGAAGTCCGTTTGTGGAGCCACACAATAATTTAAAAATTCACTAGTCCAGCGAACACGACATAGGTCTCATGAAAATCGGTTTAGTCTTTTGAAGATTATCAGCTCTTTTGCCACTGCCTGTGGTCTGATCTTAGAATTGTCTCAGTGCATATTATTATGTTACACATAGATGGTGAACAGGGTCTGATAATGGAGCAGATAGAAGTGCATGGGGGTTTTAATTTCCTGGGTTTACTTGTGTGTAATAATAATTATTTTTAAATGATAAGTTTAATTTAATGAATAAATGAATGATAACTCTTTATTGGTACCACAATAATACAGAAAATAACAAAAAGGAAACTTAAAACTAGAAAGAGTAACAACTGCCGACCTTATCGCTCAGAGTGATCTCTTTCAGACAACCATGCAGAGAAAGAAAATACAGATACTGAAGGGACGGTGGTTTCAAAAACAAATACTTATATCATAAATATGTCGGGAGTCGAGTCATATCCGGAACGCCAGCGCCCCATGACGCTGTTTGAAGGAAGGAGTTGTTTCCGCAACGCAAGCGCTTCTGTGGTGCTTGATGGAGTTGGTTAGATTCGTATCGCGCCGATCTGCCGAGGCAGGCTATGTCTGGCAAGCGGCGCGTACGGTCGCAACCAAAACCATCTCGTGTTTCGGATATACCTCTATAACGTACTTAGTGCTATTAGTGTCGATATATAATGTATACCGCGTATCGTTAGTGTTAATGACATTGTGAAGATTATTATATCCTTTGGTTTAAAAGAATGAAGTCCTGCAAGTTTCTTGTGCGTTCTTCTTGTAGGTGTACCTTTCCGAACGCACGGTAATATAAACGACTTAATCGAGTGTACGAGCCTTATTTCTGCATCCAACATTACCCACCGACGCCCACAACAGTTAGAAGTTCGATGATAGTAGCTCCTGATGCTGAAAGTTATCCTCCACCTGTACCAAGTACCAAAAAATAAATAAAATACATAACAAATAATATATAATACCTACTTATACTTATGGCAGATGGACTGAACAGAACACTGTAGAGAAGGGAAAAGATATGAGTTAATTTTCATATCAAACAGTATGTAATTACGTCCATAACTCGGTTAAGTTTCCCCTTTTCTTGATATCAATGCTTTTAAAACCTGAATTTGATAATCGCTCCGGAGGCTCATGATACAAATCTAGAGCTTAGTTTGAGTCTCACTGCAAATTTATATTAAACTATTATGAAATATAATTTTGTGTGTATTGAAATTATGTTTATGTACTTAATCATTTTGGCAATATATTATTCTTGTTCTTGGACTTCTAAAATTCTTAAGAATTGGGCTTTGTGATAAGGGCTTGTCGGTCTTTTACAAAAGCTTAAACTTTTAATAATGTATACTGTATACTGGTGCGAAGTATGTTAGAAAATGTTTCATCAATTTGAAACCCTCGTCATGGAAAATACGTAAGGTACTCGGATTGAGCGACTTCATATCAAATGTTTTAAGCATAGTTTCATGTTGAACATTGACATGTTATTCTGCCCAGGCGTTGCATTGGTTAGATGGTTTATGAGCAAGGAATTCTTTACATCAAGAGGTTTTCCGTCTAGATTGTCATGTCTCTCTTCAGAATATGGATATAGCTAACTATCCAGCCACAAGGTGGACCGATGATTTGATAAGGACGGCGGGAACACGATGGATGCAGGTCGCTTACAACCGGACTGGATGGAAATCTATGGGGGAGGCCTATGTTCAGCAGTGAACGTCCTATGGCTGAGATGATGATGATGATAGCCAGCCATGGTATATTGTCTCAGTCACACAAAATTCAGGCTCCTAGCTTTATCCACAATGATGTTACAGGGGTTGAAAATGCCGCGAGTCCCTTCAAGAAAAGCCTGTTACAGCCATACTCTTAGCGCTTGCACTGCTGTGCACCAAGATAATCGAGTTTATTGTAACTATTTCCCTACAATTTATTCAAATAAGATTCAATAAATATTTGCAGTGCAAAGCTGATACCTGATTTCATTGAGTTTATAATAAAGCAGTGCTTCATAAAGCAGTGAGTTTATTAAGGCTTAACGTGTTTTTTTTTTATGATAGAGAGTGACAATACGAGCTAATCAGGTGCCTGATGGTAAGCTTCATGATTGCCCATATCAGACACAGTGCCACCCAGTGTATTAAAATTCAAAATTCTGCGAGGCACTGCACTGCGCCTGTCATGCCCGGTAATTTCGCTGGTAACATTTCCCTTTAGACCGGAACACAGTAATGTTTGCACAATACTGCTTGGCGGATGAATAACTAGCAAAGGTGTGGTACTTCCCCAGGCGGCCCCCTGCAAAAGAGGCCTACCACTACAAAAGTGTTAAGAATTATCGTAAATCTATAAATACACTCCGAGCTAATTGCAAATACAACCATTCAATGGCTATCAATTATGATCCTAATCGACTCATTTCCGTTTAAAAATATTTATTAATATCTTATCTTTCACGATGATATTTTTTTGTTGTCATCGATCGATATAAGCCTGTATTTTTATCAGATGCTTCACTTCTCTCACATAATTTTGGTTGGGTACAGTAGTATTAGTAACGCCGTGCTTGGGGGTATTAGAAATTAGAAGTGCCGATTTGTATTTGTATTCTCTCAAGTATTGAAAAATAAGTTTGAAACAATGGCAGGTGAGCTACTCGTAGTGTTCAAATTGAATAAAACAACTTTGTAACTACATACATGCATACCATCATGTCTTTTTACCGAAAGGGTAGGTAGAGATGTACTCAGGATAGTCCCATAGTAGTTTGGTACTACACTGATACCGTATACCACCGATTCGGACAATATGATTGCGGGCAGGTGTGCATAGGGTCAGGTTTTACAGGATTTTATATAAAAATAATAATAAAGAAGGATAAGTGTGCGTTTGCTATAAAATTTAGCTCAGAGAGCTTCTACCACCTTAATAGCGTCTGTGGTCCAGCGGGAATATGCCCGGCTTTAAATCCGGAGTCCCTGGATCGAATCTCACCATGTGGACTTTCCGCATAGGGCGCTACCGTGTTTCAGATGTCACGTAAAACTGTAGGTCCTGGCTGTTTCCTATTAGATGTATAAGGGCAGTCGTTAGGTCATGTCGGAGGCCTTGTAGGAATCTTGGCGATCTGAAACTCTGACAATATGGTTTGTCCACTTAACCCATATAAATTAAGAATATAGAGCAAGAAGCCAGAATATCTTTTTGAAAAGCTGACGTGGACGAAGGATATTCTCTCCGTTAGAATGCGTAGTACGACTCTATTTACCATGTACACACACAAACACAAGACCCTTCGATATAAAGGTTTCTTCAAATACAGCGCCGTAAAAATTGGGAATAACCCTTGATAAAAAAAATGAGTCATAGCGTTTTTAAAATTAAATTGAAACAAAAATTGTTTCAACGCAATAAGCTGATATTTGAGATAACCTTTAAGATCAAATAACTTCACATACATACACACATAAATAACTAAAAAATACACACATTGTGATTAACTAACTCGTATATTATGCTATGCTACATTTCGGTAAACTGTCGAATTCATATTTTTCATGTGTAAATTATTATTCTAATCCCGCTTAGTACTGTTTTTCGAGCTGTTCGAGCAAGGGATATGCTTAAAACCAACGCTGCGATTATCTTGCGCAGCACAAAGCTGAGTATATCCCTATTGCCAGAAAAATATGAAATCTGCTATGGAGCGTTATCGAACCATATATTGTTTTTGCTCTACCCGTGCCGTGAAATAATTTGCCTATAAAAATACATTATAGATACACTAATGCCTCATATTTTGGCGGATTGATGGGGCAGGGTGGAACAATCCAATTATTTTGCTACCCTGTTTATACGTTTTCTGGCAATAAACATTTTTTTTTTTTATTAATTGACTCGATCAGTGGTCATACCCATTCTGTTAGAGTTATTCAAATAATAATAATAATTGTTATTATTATCATCTTTTTTATGATAAAGAATGACAAGACGAGCAAATTAGGTGCCTGATGGTAAGTATGATGATTGCCCATATCAGACACAGTGCCACGCAGGGTTTTAACATTCAAAATTCAAAATTCAGCGCGGCACTGCACTGCGCCGCCACCCAGAGATATTAGTTGTTGAAACTCGTCATTCCCAGTAATTTCGCTGGTAACATTGCCCTTCAGACTGGAACACAGTAATGTTTGCACATTACTTCTTGGCGGATGAAAAACTGGCAAAGGCGGCCCCCTGCTAAAGAGGCCTACAAATTCACTTCAGTAGCGGTTAAATAAATCCTGAAACATCGTAAAAAGCTCCTCTATAAACAGCCGTTACTATTAATGCTCTACATTTTCAGAAAAAGCCAAGGAAACAGCAGTCATTGGCTCTGCTCCAACTAACCTTCCACCATATGGATCTGGGCCACCTCCAGGACCATATTATGGACCCACAGTAATTACTCAACCCCCTACTGTTATCCAAGTTGGAGCTGGAGTTGTACCAGTCCTCGTCACACGACAGAGGATGGGATCGAAACCATCACGAGTCACCTGTCCGTCCTGCCAACATGAAATATTGACTAAAATTGAAGCGAAAAACGCCACGAAAACGCATTTGTTTGCTGGTTTGCTTTGCCTCTTAGGGTGAGTTCAAACTCCTTAATTTCAAAAATCTTCTGAAAGAATCTTTAATCTCTTTGTTTTCAATCGAGTTGTCAGATCTCTGCCACAAATTTGCAACAGAAGCAGTAAAATTTTATTCATTATTACTGTCAAACGTCATTTTATATTTGATAAACTTACATTTGACAACAATAATTACGTAACAATTGAAAATTCGTAATACCAGGGCCGGGCGGGCATAACTTACTAGCAATGGCTGAGCAACATCGGTGAAATTGCGTAATTACTGCTGTCAAACGTCTTTTATTGTATGAAAAAGTTACATTTAATGACAGCAGTAATTGCGCAATTTTACTGCTGTCGATTGGCGATTGCAAGTCTGTAATACTCGTGCGAGTGGCCTCTCACATGACCGTTACTCAGCCTGGCCTCTGTCCTCTCTAGTTTTGGCTTTTGTTGTGGTCACTACATAAATAGATAGATAGATAGATAGATAATACTTTATTGTACATCACACACAAAGAAAATAACATTACCGGACACAGAAACTAAAACTTAAATGTACAAGCGGCGGTCTTATCAACCGATAACGGCGGTCAACCGATGGATGGAGAGGATTTACTAATACATAATAAACATAATGTTATGTTATCCCTGAATATCATTATAAAGATATATGATATGTATTATATTATATTTGTATATTATTCATAAGTGTTTATCCATATATAGGTATTATAAGTATGTCTTATAGTTTAGATTTACCTTATGCAATTATATATTGTTATATTATATTATATATGTTATATAAGTACATGGTATTATAATATATTATAGTATAGTAATTATAATTAGATCTTATTTTAAGAGTAATATAAATTGTACCCTTTCCCACCCCCTACTCATCCTATTCGTCCACAGATTGGTTGCCTGGAAAAGATCGCTTAAAGCGATAAGGCCGCACATTGTCGACATAAAGTCGATAATAAATAGAGAGAGAAAATCACATTACCTAACTTTTACCACTTGCTTCAATCTTCTGATAGCAATACATAATATTATTATTATAGGTGGGTTCCTAACAAGTCTTAGTAAACGAATGTGACATCATAGATTTCCTATATATTTTTCCTGTATAATGAATTTAAAGTAAGGCCCATTCATTCCACCTTCCTACATCCAATATATTACAAAATAATGCTTAAGTCATCATCGCATTTCCAGGTGTTGGTGCTGCGTTTGCATCCCATACTGCACCGACAGCTGTAAGAATATTGACCACTACTGTCCCGACTGTAACACTTACATCGGATCCTATGTCTTATAAGGAAGGAAAATTAGTAACAGCATCAAGCCTCGTCAAGCCTCATTCATTATGGACCATTTTGTCTTGTGACTTGCACGTCGCACTTGACATGTCGGCTAGCTCGAGCACACTGACATCGCCAAACTATTCGGAAACATTAAAGTGCCACCAATTTAGTTATTCAGGTAGGCAATATTAGAACTAGGGCCTGTCAGCCGCCATTTCGAGGAACGTCATCACCAAATTTTCCACTAGCGACACCGAACTTAAAAGATACAGAGGTAGGATACTGTATGCGACTTGTTTTTGTTGTTCAGTTGTGGAACAAAAGTAGACTGTCCATTTTCTCAGTACTTATCTGAATTATACTCCCACAACTGAAGTGATAAGAACACGTCAAGTATTGTTGCCAATTTTCTAATGCAGCTAAATGTAGCTAAATGTCGCGGGACATTTTGTCCGTTAGTGAATAGGGGCTTTAGTATGCATCATGAGTCAAGAGCACATTGGACTTTTTTAAATCTATGAAAGACTTAGTATGCCCTATGGATGCACTCGCTAAAAAGTACCCTTTAAGCTGCTTAGTTTAGTTATTTTGACGTCACACACACCTACATACATATTCGATAATAATATACTTGTATTATTGGGTTTATATGAGCAGCGCGTGGCATACTAACATAAAATATTATGATTACGTACATACAGAGGTGCAGGATAAATACCGACAATAATAATGATATTTTTCTATAATTGATTGAAATGGCAAGTATGTCGGATTATTTATTTATTTACATTAAATTGCGACCTAATTTATACTTTACGTTTTTTTTTGGGAAAATAAATTAGTAATTAATGGGCACCTTTGCTCCAGGTTCAGTGAAGGGCGGCCCCCTTATTACGGACGCAACAGAAGTGTGAAAAGCGTTTAAATTGCTAAATGTCTGCTGTCAAACATCATTCTTTGTATACCTTTTGACAACAGTTAAACGCTTTCCACACTTCTGCTGCGTCCGTAATAAGGGGGCGGGTTATTTAATTGATTTAGAATAAGTTAGGTTGACATTTCGTAATTTATTATTAAATATACAGTACATGCGTTTTATCCTGGCGAGTCTGATCATAGGCTTTGCGAACTGTAGCACATGTAAACTAGTGAAGAAAACTGTTGTTATTATGATTGAACTGACCTGAACATTATTTTTACAATTAATATTTTTTCGTATAAATGTTTATCTGGGTATAACAGTTTTGTGTACGCAGAGCCTATGTTCAGACTCGCTAATATAAAACGACAGTTTTATAGATAACTTTAATATAATATTGCAAAATGAATACCTCAAGATACATTATGCGTGTATTATAATATTTTTAAAAATTAAAATTATATCGAAAAAAGTAAGTTTTATTACATATCTTACCTAAAAATCTGGAAGAGGTGGAGCCACACAATAATTGAAAAATTCGCTGATCCAGCGAACACGACATAGGTCTCATGAAAATCGGTTCAGTCTTTTGAAGATTATCAGCTCTTTTCCAGCGGCTCAACGGATATGAGCCACTGCCTGTGATCTGATCTTAGAATTGTCTCAATGCATATAATTATGTTACACATAGATGGTGAACAGGGTCTGATAATGGAGCAGAAAGAAGTGAAGAAGGTTTTTAATTTCCGAAGTTTACCTGTGTATAATGTCAATATGTCAATCATTTTTAAATAATAGGTTAAATTTTTATATCACATAGTACGTAATTACGTCATGACTCGGTAAAGTACGTAGGAACTCGGGCATAAGTTACATTAAGGATAATTAACTGATTAGGGTAAAAACACGCATGAGGTAAAACTATATTTATTAGAATCTAAAATAGGTAGGAACACAAAAAATAACTTGCACACAATTTATAAAGTAGGTGTATAATTTAAACTATGAAGTTATTATTATTATTATAAGCCTGATCTGTCCCACTGCTGGGCAAAGGCCTCTCTACCCTCAATCCACTTGTGGTTCATAAGAATAAAGGTTTAGACGTTTAACCCACCACGCTTGTCCAATGCGGGTTGACAGGTGTGTGTGCAGAAAGCCTTTAGGCTCGAATGTTGTGGGTGCGTAGTACTCAACTTAAGACGACCACGAACAACTATCACCCTGCACTAGTGATAGTCGTTATGACTAAGATGTTAAGATGTTTGATATGTCATGAGGTCCATCTGTCGCCTTTTACGACAACTATGAAATAAGTAATAATAAATATAATATATAAGTAATTAACTCGTTAAAATACAGCTTTCTGTTATCATCATAAACAGCTCATCAAAACAAATTTTAATATTGAAATCTGCCTTCATTACACCCGTACGTAAGAAAGGCCCAAAGACCAAGACAGTCACCTACAGACCAATATCGAAGCTCCGTATCTTTATATGATGTTTGAAATAATTATCTGTGACCAGGTCTATCTATGCAGGTTTGAGAAACTCATTTCATCTCGCCATGAAACTCGTCATGCCCAGTAATTTCGCTAGTAACATTGACCTTCAGTCCGGAACACAGTAATGTTTGCACATTACTTACTGCTTGGCGGGTGAACTGGCAAAGGTGTGGTACTTCTCCAGGCGGCCCCCTGCAAAAGAGGCTGACCACTACAAACAGACTAATCGACTACATTTCGTTTAAAAATATTTATTATTATCTTATCATTCGCGATATAATTTTTTTGCTGTCATCGATCGATATAAGCCTTTTTTATCAGATGCTTCACTTCTGTCACATAATTTTGGTTGGGTAGTATTAAAAACGCCATAGTGCTTGGGGTTATTAGAAGTGCCAATCTGTATTTGTGTACTCTCAAGTATTGAAAATACCAAAGAAGTTTAAAACAATGGCAGGTGAGCTAGTTTTCAAATTGAATTAAACGACTTTTGACTACATACACATGCTATCAAGCCTTTTCCCCGAAAGGGTAGGCAGAGATTCAGTATTTCCATTCGACAAAATTAAAAATCGCTAGTTATCTAAGATATTCTGCTAGATGTCCCTAGACTGTCTGATTATACAAATATCTTTTATTAAACTTAAAAAAAATCAACAAATCTGTTTAAAAACATAATGAAAAAATCTAAATAAAAAACATATTTTATTATACCTCAAAATTTGTGTTGTAAACGAACAACGAAGTGATATTCGACTTTACTGAATAAAATAAAGGTATTGCAAAGAAAATATATCCTATTTTAATACAAAACCACTAAAATAGGTATTTTTTGATAATAAGCCACTTAAATAAACATTATTAAGGTCAATTTTACCATTCATATTACAAAAACGAAATGGAATCTCCCTTCTTATAATAATAATAATAATATGGGACAACTTCCACACACGGTCATCTGGTCCCAAACTAGGCTAGAAGCCTGTACTATGGTAACCAGAGAACTGATATACATACTTATATAAGCTTATAACACCCAGACACAGATCAAACAGACATGTTCATGCACACAAATGTTTGACCTGGCCGGGGCTCGAACCCGGGCCCCGCGGCACAGAAAGCAGAGCTACTACCGTCTGAGCTAACGAGGCTGTCGAGGTGTCTTAGAGTGTTTAAAGCTTTACTACATTGTTTATATAAACGATAATGCCATGATTTGTTCTCGTTTATAAGCTATAGGCCTAATTGAAGCGTAAGTACTTAGTTTCATATGCCATTAGATTAGATAAATCATATCATAGAAGTAATTTAATTGAAATCAAAGTGTCTCGCATCGATTTACTTTTTAGTAACTACTCTGGTTACGCACTATTTGTATGTTGACGCATTTGTTAGATTTTAGCAGTTGGCAACATTGACGCTTTTCTGATTGGTTCCTCATTTGGTGTCCACGCCATATTTATTATTTTTGTTTATCTACTCGGAGTATGTCGTCAAAGATAACTTTTTCGAGACAATAAATTATAGGCGGGATTTTATAATAAAAGAAGCCTTGTTTTGATTATTTCTATGTCGTTCTCGTATTCTTAACGGTTTTTTTTCATAATATGTAATTTGAAGCTCTTATAAACTTTTAACGTTTTAGAATTATGTTACGTTGGCAAACCTTTTCATTACTTTTTTGTGAATTTCGTTACGTTACAATAATGTACTCCATAAGGCTGGCTGGCTATTAGTTTCTATAAAAATATTAAATGCGTGTATAGTATATACTATATGTGACGATAGACGTTTATGGATACACAAATCGGTCAAGAATTGTCAAGATTTAACGACAATATCGTAACAATATTTCTTCATGACTTTTGCGTTACGTACTCGTACATAAATTTTAAGCAATACTCATTCTTAAACCCAGTATCAATCTTATCATTGTCATCATTCAGTACAAACACTGCTATATTTTATTTATAACCAGTTTACAGCACATTTACAAAATAACTAGGCATAAGTACTTCTTATATTGTCGAATAATATAATAGCTGTACTACCATTATAAATCAATCAAAATAGCATTGAATAATATTAGAGGTGATTTTGCTATGAATCATGAGTCACCACAGTCCTGTAAAATTAATAATAATTCAAGTGGTCCAATGGCCTGTTTACACTACACTGAATATACATTTATCACTTACCTATATCACCATATTTATATAACGTATGGTGTAGTATGCTGAAAAACTGGGATGAAGTCCCAGTTTTTCTTAGCTACGGTACAGAAAAGTATTAGGTTATTTTAATGTTTTGATCTTATAATAAAGCTTGTCATACTCGCTAGGGTGTACTTGACATATTATCGAAACCTGCTCAGTTATGTATACATACGCACTTCAGTTTGCCTGTACAGGAATACCTGTCCGGTATACATTTTAATATTATCGCTCTATATTTTCAGAAAAAGCCAAGGAAACAGCATTTACTGACTCTGCCCCAACTAACCCTCCACCGTATGAATCTGGGCCACCTCCAGGACCATATGGATCCACAGTAATTACTCAACCCCCCACCGTGATCCATGTCGGAACCGGAGTGGTACCAGTCCTCGTCACACGACAGGCGTTGGGAACGAAACCAGCGCCAGTCACCTGTCAGTCCTGCCAACACGAAGTATTGACTACAGTAAAAGCAAAAAACGCTACGAAAACGCATTTGTTTGCTGGTTTGCTTTGCCTCTTAGGGTGAGTTCAAGTTCCTAATAAATTTTTTGAAGGCCTCTAACACGACTGACACGACTAAATATTATTATTTATTCTCATTTCTAATCGAGGAACGTGTGGGGCCGGAAGCTTCTCTAGTCTTTTACCCGGCCTAGCCTCTGTCCTCTGTAGTTTTGGCTTCTTAAGCTAACCTACCCAACTGACTCGCACTTCTGATGAAAACATAATATTATAAAATAATTTATCATAGATTTCCTATCATCATCATCATGCAGCCGTTGGAAGTCCACTGCTGAACATAAGCCTCCCCCATAAGGGGGGTTGTTGCCAATACTCGCCACGCTTGGCAGGCGGGTTGGCGAGCGCAGTTTGATGGTTTTACGCAGAGGATGCTGCTGCCCGTCCTCTGGATCCTATAGCCCTTAGCCGGCTCTTACGGCAACCACGGGTAGAGAGGGTGAGGTACTATTCTAAAGCCGGTAACCCCACGGCAGATTTCCTATAAATTTCAGGATTTGTATTTTTTTTTATAATGAGTGACAAGACGAGCTAATCAGATGCCTGATGGTAAGCATCATGATTGCCCATAACAGATACAGTGCCACCGAGTGTTTTAAAATTCAAAATTCTGCGCAGCACTGCACTGCGCCTGTCACCCTGAGATATGAGTTGTTGAATCTCGTCATGCCCGGTAATTTCGCTGGTAACATTGCCCTTCAGACCGGAACACAGTAATGTTTGCACATTACTGTGGCAACAACTGGCAAAGGTGTGGTACTTCCCCAGGCGGCCCCCTGCAAAAGAGGCCTACCACTACAATACAATGACGAATGTAACATTTCCATTATTATTATTATTATTATAATGGAATTTATGAATAACATCATACAATAGGTATATAATATCATTCTAATAGACACGAAGTCGCACGTTGACACCGATCTTTCAAGTACATATTTTGTGACATACTTTACCTATCCAATAAATATAATAATATCACAATATTACATAAAATTATACTCAAGAAGTATCTATTATTATTATCAAGTCTATGATTCATAACGATATCTTTTTATCTGGTTTACATATCAAAAATATAAAGTAAATTAACAACATACATACATAACATACATTCACGCCTTTTTTCCCGAAGGGGTAGGCAGAGGTGTACCCAGGACTCAGTCCCATAGTAGATACACCCACATTTCGCCAGTATGTTATTGGTCCCATGTAATAGGGGGCGAGCCTATTGCCATGGGCACAGTTCCAGACTCCAGGCAGTTATTGAGATAATTCCTAATGGAAAATCCAATATTTATCACTTTGCCTGACCTATGGGGATCGAACCCGGGACCTCTTGATTGGCAGTCGAGCATGCGCCCTCTACGCCACAGAGGCAGTCACAAGTTAAGTACAAATTTTTAGGTATTTCCCTTTTATCTGCGTAGTTGGTAATTTATATGCAGATACAAAGAATAACAAAGACAACAAAGTTGGAGGGAAATAAGTGATAAGAAAATTTTTAGAAGGATTTGTTATTAATAACCATATTCAAAAAGCTAAAGCAAATCCAGAATGCTGCCCAACTTTCTAAAACCTTTACCTTTATAAAATACTGAATAATGCTGAAGTCATCATCTCATTTCCAGGTTGTGGTGCTGCGCTTGTATCCCATACTGCACCGACAGCTGTAAGAATATTGACCACTACTGTCCCAACTGTAACACTTACATCGGAGCCTATCTCTCATAACGAAGGAAATTAACTAGATAAAGTCTCGTATTCATTATGGACAATTATCCAGCGACTTCGCGCTTGACATGGTGTCTAGCTCGAGCACACTGTCACCAGTAATATAATAATATAATATGTAATACTAGGCCGCTGTAGACAAAACTTGTGCAAATGGGGTATAAGAAGCGCTGGCCTAGAGAAATGTGACTGTGGAGCTCTTTGCCAGACCATGGCTCATCTACTTGAATGTCCCCTGTGCCCGCACACCTGCACTAGAGAGGACCTATACAACGCCACAAATAACGCAATAGACGTGGCTACATACTGGGCTAGCGCAATCTAATACAATGTCAATGAACCATTGATACGATAAGAAGAAGAAGAAGAAGATGTGCCCCGCGGTTTCACCCGCATAGTCTTCGTTTCTGTGAGAATATCGGGATAAAAGTAGTTTTTATGTTATTCCAGGGTCTAAACTATCTATCCACCAAATTTCAACCCAATCGGTTCAGTAGTTGTTAGCGTGAAAACGGATGTTTGTTCCGGTTTCACAAAAAAAAAGTGTTAGCTTTTTTTGTGTTATCTAGATGGCGCTGGAGTTAAGTTAGAACTCGGTAGCGTTTTGTTAACCTTATAAAAACGTAACTTTTTTGTTATTCACACATCACGTCCACACACGGTTCCACCCACCAATTAAGCTGTTTAGGTAGGCAAAATTAGAGCTAAAGCCTGTCAGTCGCCATTGTGAGGGTGCAGAGGTAGGCTGTATGCGATTTGTTTTTGTTGTTTAGTTGTGAAATAAAAATAAACAGTCCATTATTTCAACATAATATTATACTGTCTACACTCTGTACTTTTGTCCCACAAATGAAATGATAAATTGAATTGTTGTCAATCTTCTAATGCAGCCAAATTTCAAGCGACACGTGTCGCGGGACAATTGTCAGTTAGTCCGTTAGTAAGTAAATACGAGGCATCGCATAAGCACACTGGCCTTTTTAAATCTTTAGTATATAAAAGACTAAGTGTGCCCTACGGTTGCACTCGCTAAAGGTGGACGCAAATCTATCCGAGCCCAACGCGCTGAACTCAAAAATTTTTAGAATTCTTGATATTAGGAAATCCCATGAAACCTCGCATGCCTTTCCGATTTGAATGATTCGGAATATTTGACACGGACAGGTGTGCGACGCTTCATAGGATTACAAATGAACAAACATACATATCATACAATCACGCCTTTTTTCCCGAAGGGGCAGGCAGAGGTACCCAGGACTACCCAGGACTCTGTCCCATAGAAGGTACGCCCACGCCAATGTGTTATTGGTCCCATATAATAGGGGGCGAGCCTATTGCCGTCTACCGGGCACAGTTCCAGACTTCAAGCAGTTATTTAAATAATTCCTAATGGAATAATCCAATATTTAACACTTTGCCTGACCAGGAGATTGAACACGGGACTTCATGATAGGCAGTCGAGTTTGCGCCCACTAATCCATTGAAGCAGTCAAAATATATAAAGAATTCTAAACTTCTTTTCAGCGCGTTCGGCTCGGATAAGTGTGCAAAAGCACCATAATAATTATACAAAATGTCTGCCTCCTCAGTTTAGTTGCTTTGATGTGTTGAAACACACAAACATCAATACATTAGCTAATTATACTGGTATTATTGGGATTGGGTACCATAATAAAATATTTTAGATATAATGTACATAATATAGAGGTACAGGATAAATACTGAAAATAATAATGATGTTTTCTATTTTTAACTGAAATGGAAACTATGTCGAATTAACGTTAAATTGCGACTTAATTTATTAATACCAGCCTAATGTACTTATTATAGGTAACTCCAAGTAGTTAAGAGTACAATATTACCTAATAACTTTTGTGGATTTCATTTCATCTGTCCCATTTGTTTGATCCTAAAACACTTTTGTTTTAAAAAGTGTTGTTTTCATTTATGTTACTATGGAAAGTGATTTTTTACAATTCCTAAAATTTTATTCGAATTAGCATAAAAATGTAATATAATTAATCTATGTATTTAAATTTAAGAAAAAATATACAAGACACATAAATACAGAAATTAAAGAAACATGCGTTTATTGTAATATTATATTGATAAAAATAAATTATAATACAAAAAAGTTACTTTTATTACACGTCTTACCCAAAAATGCAAAATAATTATTGGTCATTTTATGATATTATCATGACCATTTGTGGTGACTTTGTGGTGAAGCGGCTATGCAGAAGTTTCCAGGCATGTTTGTCCTCTATTTACTGGTTGACTGGTTGTCTGATGATGGAGATGTATAGGATGGAAGAATTGGGAAAGGCGGTTGATTAAACTTCTTTTTAACACTTGTAGGCTTAATAGGTAAGTATATCAACCATTTCCAAAATGATACAAGAGTTGTTGTGTTTTGGACTACGTTCACCTTACAATTATAATTTTGATTTTATTTCAAATGTACCTACATATATAATATTTTTAATTAGGTATCGCCATTATTTATAATGAAATAAGCAAATGTTCTACTAAAATTGAACGCGCGTCGCCATTAAAGTACTTAGTATTTATCCGCACATTGTTCAAAATCAAACTATTAATTAAACGGCGATGATGATAAAGATGGCTACTTTGGTTGGTAATATTATTGCAAATAATATTCTCTACCCGGCAATAATAAAGGACAGACAGATGTAAGGTTTTCCGCGCCCAGCTTCTTTGAATTCCAAGCATTTTATAATAATTATTATAGGTACATCAAACAGTACTTACATAAATAGTATATAGGCAATTCAGTAATAATATCGTCATTAACAAACGAGGAAAAAAACAACATCTACTGCAATACAATGATAATGTTTTATAATATTATAACATGGGTGAATAAACATAAAATAGTACCTATTTGTAATTTTATAAAGTAAGTAGGTACCTATATAATTTATAAAATATGTAGTGAATATATAAGATTAATTTACATGAGCTTTCTATAAGGCGATGTCCAAAGCAAATTCGCCCTCGCTCAGACGTACCCACATATTTGAAGATCTAAAATAAAAAATAAAAAAATACTACATGTTATTACGTAAAATAAAGACAATAACTGAGTTCTAGAAAATAACAATACAAAGATTCAGTAAAAAAAATATAATATAATCCAAACGAGTTTTCATGTATAAAAACCTGCACAAAGAAAAAAATCTTAGAAAAATTAAAAGGCACTGAAAACTTGTTTGGATTAAATTGGATTTTTATATCATCAAAAATGTGGGAATGTGTGAGCGAGAGGGCGAATGTGCTTTTCCTTTTTCCTTTTCATCATCGTCTCAGCCTTAGGAAGTCCACTGCTGGGCATAGACCTCACCCATTGGGATGTCTGGGTTGGCGCGTTCTTTGAATTTAGATAGGTAGAGTTATTTATAATATATTTTAGATAACTGATTAAAAAATCAGAGGTATATAATTAGTAATATATGAGTACCTATGTTTTTGACGTGACAACGTCTTATAATTCGATAGAGCCGGCTGCACGCACGAAAATACATGACTCATGCGGCGTTACCTCGCTCTGAGGCGCTCGCTGTAAGGCTTGAAGTGCAAGCGAGAGCGCGGAACGAGCGACATCCGTCTCTCTCCTACTTGAGTGAGCGATGCGTCTGCGTGGACAGCTGCTATACTATAGTACATTTACATGTTTTGATCGAGTATCAAGTGCAGTGAAAAGTGAAACAAATGAAATTAAAATTTTCTTTTGAAAAATGCTACCATTCCATCAGTATTTTCTTAAGACGTTGTCACGTTCAACTATCGCATAGACATCGTTTCCGAGGGAATATCGGGGAAAAGTACCGCATGTGTTATTCCAGGGTCTAAGCTACCTACATACCAAATTTCAGCCTAATCGGTTCAGTAGTTTTGTCGTGAATGAGTAACAAATTAACATCCATCCATTCATTCATAGTAGAATAGAATAAGTAGGATAGTGGTCCATTTACGAAGAAAAAATGACTTGTTGAGCAAGAGTTATAAAAGAATTTAATTCACACTTCAAATATATATATTATTACAATATTATAACAATATTTTTCACACAATATTATTATTTTTATCTAGATAATTCAGTGCCGCCAACTTATCTGCGCAGGAGGGCAAAATTGAAACAGAGGTATGTCAGGCGCCTTCTTGAGAACGCGTCATTAAACAAGTAAGAAAGTGGGACTATAAGTAGGTTTTCTTGTAATCATTTTTACTCTTGATATGTGCCGACGAAAGCTCTGCAATTAGGACAGCCGTGTTCGGTTTTTGCATAGCAATCAGCACAGTAGGGAACGCACATCAAGGGACAGCAACTAGAAATTAAATGGAGACAATAAATAAATAGATGAGATTAGATGAGATTAGTGAGTGTGTCAGTCATTCAATTAGTCAGCACTATTATTTTAATGCCTCGCTGCCTCGGTGGCGTAGAGGGCGCATGCTCGACTGCCAATCAAGAGGTCCCGGGTTCGATCCCCAGGTCAGGCAGTGCTAATTATTGGATTTTTCCGTTAGGAATTATCTCAATAACTGCCTGGAGTCTGGAACTGTGCCCGGTAGATGGCAATAGGCTCGCCCCCTATTACATGGGACCAATAACATACTGGCGAGATGTGGGTGTATCTACTATGGGACTGAGTCCTGGGTACACCTCTTCCTACCCCTTCGGGAAAAAGGCGTGAATGTATGTTATGTTATGTTATGTTATTATTTTAATGAATAGAGATTTACCTAATCTCTATATTATTATGTTGCTTGGAAACACGAGTTGTATCCGGTTTTTGATAGGTGTACCTATGTTAGTATGTTGCCTATGTTAGTATGTTACCTATGTTAGTATGTTAGCATAATATAATATAACGCCTTTTTCCTGATGAAGTAGACGATCGGTGGCGTAGTGGGCGAAAGCTCGACTGTCGATCATGAGGTCCCAGGTTCGATCCCCAGGTCAGGTAGTTTTGTAGTGTTAGACCTCTTTTGTAGGGGGCCGCCTGGGGAAGTACCACACCTTTGCCACTTATTCATCCGCCAAGCAGTAATGTGCAAACATTACTGTGTTCCGGTATGAAAGGCAATGTTACCAGGGAAATTACTGGGCATGATGAGATTCAACAACTATCACTTAATGGCAAATCCAAATAACATTTTACCTTTTTTTTAATGATAGTGAGTAACAAGACGAGCAAATCAGGTGCCTGATGGTAAGCATCATGATTGCCCATATCAGATACAGTACCACTCAGTGTGTTAAAATTCAAAATTCTGCGCGACACTGCACTGCGTCTTTCACCCTGAGATATGAGTTGTTGAATCTCATCATGCCCAGTAATTTTGCTGGTATTAATAATAATATTGACTATATTATTATTATTTTGTATCTGGTTGGGATTATAATAAACTAGCTGTGCCCCGCGGTTTCACCCGCATGGGCATCATTCCCGTGGGAATATCGGGGAAAAAGTACCCTATGTGTTATTCCAAGATCTAAGATACCTACACACCAAATTTCAGCTCAATCTGTTCAGTAGTTTTGCCGTGAAAGAGTAACAAACATCCATCCATCCATCAATTTAATCAAAACCGCGCTAGATGGCGCTGGACACGAGTTAGAACTCGCAAGCGTTTTGTTCACCTATTAAAGACGTAAGTTTTTACATTGAACTGGAATTGACACAACATTCTTCCAATAAGCTACACAAATGGTTAACATAAAAAGATAGGTAGTTTCAAGAGGTTTCTAGATATATAAGTTTAACAATAGCTTCCCTAACAAGAAATCAAAGAAATAGTCGTTTTAGTGCCGCGCCGAGACGGCGCGCGCCGCGTTTTCATTAATCTATACGCCACTCGCCACCTCCACACACAACAATTAGATGACATTTAACAGCGGAGGGTTTGTAGGATTATAATAAAATTACATAGTAGATTCGTAATTTATAAATTTTTTGTATGTAATTTGATTTGTGGCCATAAACACTTATTTTTTTTATTTTTCTTATAATACCGAATTTCGGCTCTATCGGTTCAGTAATTTTACCGTGAAAGAGTAACAAACATCCATCTATCCTAACAATCTTTCACATTTAAATTATTAGTAGGATAAGTCTCCGAGCGCACATTGAAACTACAGCTTCTAATATTGAGCAGTTTTTAAATTGTAGTGTGCGTAAAACAAAGCAAGCTACATTTGACAAGTATGCCATACTTGGCAAACGGAAGGAACGGCAAGGTATGCCAGTGGTTTCTAGTCGGAGACCTATAATCTTAGCCATAACCATTTTCGCGTGGCCACGTACACAAAATACTTACAATAAACAAAGCAGAAATGCAGCCATATGTGTATTATGAGAAGCCTTTTTCTCGATTGTAGTCATAACTTCGGAACGGCAAGACGGACAGGTGATCCTCATAGGATTTGGACCCACTTGCATCGCAATTACTGGGGCTGGTGCAACCTGGACGGGTTGCACCACAGGTTGCATGTATTGCACTGCTGCAGGTTGGCCATAAGGTTGAGTAGGTTGGCCATGAGGTACCGGCGAGGGTCCACCATAAGGGTAAGGAGGCGGATTGCCTGCCGCGGCATTATATTGCGTTTTGTCTGAAATTAGATAAAATATTGTGTCTTCGTCATATTAATAAGGACTACAATTTTTTTTGTATGAGTGACATGGCGTGCACATCAGGTGCCTGATAGCGCCGGTTGACTTGCTTACTAATTATTAAATGAATAAGTAAGGTAAGGTTTAATTTTATGCATATAGAATATATAGAGTGAAATATAACATAGCATAACATAACATACATTCACGCCTTTTTCCCGAAGGGGTAGGCAGAGGTGTACCCAGGACTCAGTCCCATAGTACCATGTACGCTACATGGTAGGAATTTGAGACAATCCTATGAAAAATTTACAAATTTTTTTTTCTTTGTGCTTGTTTTTATACATTTTTGTAGTGGTAGACCTCTTTTGCAGGGGACCGTCTGGGGAAGTACCACACCTTTGCCAGTTATTCATCCGCCAAGCAGTAATGTGCAAACATTACTGTGTTCCGGTCTGAAGGGTAATGTTACCAACGAAATTACTGGGCATGAAGAGTTTCAACAACTAATATCTCAGGGTGACAGGCGCAGTGCAGTGCCGCGTAGAATTTTGAATTTTAAAACACTGGGTGGCAGTGTATCTGATATGGGCAATCGTGATGCTTACCATCAGGCACCTGATTTGCTCGTCCTGTCACTCACTATCATAAAAAAAATCTGTTATTTCCTTTGAATGTAGGTACTTATAAAACCATTGAATGTAGACACTCACTTGTTACTCACTATCATAAAAAATATATATATATAATATATACCTCACGTCACGCCAAAGTGTTAGGCAGATGTCTAGTTCGCTAGTTGACATGAACTTATTATATTATATTATATTTATATTTATATGATTATATAAATACAATACATATACATTACATATTATTATTATACATATTTATTATATACTTGTAAGAAATAAGTACGGAATAGATTTATTAATAATTTTCTTTAGTTTCTTTTATACAAATTTTTCGCTTACCTGCCATTTGGAAACACCAAAGTCAAATAAATCGCATATATTTTTATGAGCACTGGCAAATACACGCACTTGTTCGTGGGATTTTGTTGAAACTAACAGGATAACATATGGCTTTACCTTGGTTTCTAGTAACGGTTCTATATATAATAATATACATATATGATATAGTGTTGTGGCTGAAATGAGTTATTATAATTTAAGAGCGCACGCCACCTATAAAAAATTTGCATATTACCCTTTTCCTTACAACTAATTAACAACACGTTTGATAAACTTATAATATCCTGATCGCTTAAGATATACTATAAATAATTAATAATAATTATCAATACCTAGAAAACAGTATACATAGATGATATCCATCTTTTCTGGTTTAGTCACAATAATCGAAGCAGTGATTATTTTTCATGCGGTGTGAAAACTATTGGTGGTAGATTAAAGTAATGTACTAGGGGTTTGTAGTATTTACCAATTTATATATATAAATATCAATATCTACAAAATACTTCCACGGACATTATATCCATCTATTTTGGTTTAGTCACAATAATCGAAAGTCATTATATGCATGCGCTGTGAAAAGTATTGGTGGTAGAATAAAGTAATGTACTCGGGGTTTGTAGTACTTATCAATATCTTCAAAATAGCCCACGATAAATTTATACATGTGTTAAGGTTTGGTCATTGTAACATAAATAGTCATTAATTTGCGTGCGCTGCGTAAACCATTAGGGTTATATCTATTAAAATACAATGTATCACGAATTTACTCCTGTTAAACGTTCACTATACCTACTTCTGCTACCCGTGCGAAGCCGGGGCGGGTCGCTAGTAATTAATAAAGGACAAATTCCACATACGGTCATCTGGTCCCAAACTAGGCTAGAAACCTGTACTATGGTAACCAGAGGACTGATACATGTACATACTTATACTTATCTACGATTATAACACCCAGACACAAATCAAACAGACATCCTCATGCACACAAATGTTTGACCTGGCCGTGGATCGAACCCGGGACCTGCGGTTCAGAAGGCAGGGCACTACCGGCTGAACCAACCGGCCAGTCCCTACTACACAGTTAGTTTTTAAATTCTCCTTATTTAGGGTTCCGTACCTCAAAAGGAAGAAAGGAACCTTTATAGGATCACTTTGTCCGTCCGTCTGTCTATCTGTCTGTCTGTCCGCCTGTCAAGACATTTTTTCTCGGTAACGCGTGGAGGTATCAAGTTGAAATCGATATAAAATATTCAGGTCTGCGGTACCTTGTGGCCGTAAAAAAATCTTACTTCTAAGTAAACACAATCAAAAGTTATGGCCATTTTACTGTATATTTCCATACTTTGCGCGTATGTATTATGGGTATCAAAAATTTGATGTTAACTGTAACGTTATCGTGGCGCAGGTAAGCGAGGCATTGGTTTACAATCTGTATGGCAAGATTTGAATCTTGGTATGTGTTCACATTTGGATTTTATTTCATACATATAGGTTATATAATAATTTTATATAGAGAAACCTCCGCAAAACCGTAATATATTATTTATTTATTTATTTATTTATAATTCAGCACAACGCTAGGACTAACTTAATGCTAGTGTAGCATTTTCTACCAGTTATCCCAAAACTAGAGAAAATGTTACAGAAAATGGGTGGAGTGCAAATATCAAATGTACCTAAAATTACTGATTTAACAGAAAAATAAACACCTTATAACATTATTTAAACAAACATAGACAAAAATTAAAATACAATATAATATAACCAAGGACATAAAACACATAAATAATAAAATAGACATATATACATACATATTTATATATATTACATATACATACACACACACACACACACACACACACACACACACATATATACACAAATGCATACATACATATATAAATATAAATATATATATATATACGAGTATAAATACAAATAATAATAAATAAATCTAATTTATTCATAAAATAAATAAATAGAAAATACTTTTATAATATGTAATATTAACCTGATAGTCCTCCAAGATACCTATGAATCCAGGAATGAATCCATGAAAAGCGCAACTGACTACTTGAAAGGGCATAAAACTCCACACTGACAAATCATTAAACGTGAGAAGCCATAAAATTACAATGCGCTGTATGTTCTTTTAGAAGGTGGTAGGGTTTTGTTCAGGTATTTAGGTATGGAACCCTACACTACACATACATATGTATGCCTTAACAATTTAAGTTTCTAGTAAACGTCTAAAATAACAGTTTTAGTCATTTGATTAGACGTTTATAACATAAAAATCATGAGTTCAAATCTTCATATCAAGATATCAATTTATTGATCGCCTCGGTGGCGTAGTGGGCGCAAGCTCGACTGCCGATCACGAGGTCCCGGGTTCGATCCTCAGGTCAGGCAAAGAGTTAATATTGGATTTTCCCATTAGGAATTATCTCAATAACTGCCTGGAGTCTGGAACTCTGCCCGGTAGATGGCAATAGGCTGGCCCACTATTCCATTGGACCAATAACATACTGGTCAAATGTGGGTGTACCTACTATGGGACTGAGTCCGGGGTAACACCTCTCCCTTCAAGAAAAAGGTGTGATTGTAAGTTATCAATTTATTGAATGGGTCGAATATCATCGGAGGGAACATGGGAATACGAAACATCAATTTCGTTTTTTTTTTCCATAAAATTGTGTAAAATTTCTAAAAGGTGGCGTACGCTCTTAATTAATATTGTATAACACAAAGCAAAATTATCAACCATAACAGTCAAATATGTGTGGATGGGTATTATATGAAAAACCTCGACCTTTTAGCCCACGATAACGCGTATCTGTAATACCTACTCTTACAATAGATATTATTATATTAAATTATTACAATATATTATCATGAGTATAGCGCTTAACTGAATCTGTTCCACCGTTCTAGGCATGGGCATTAGAATAAAATTAAATAATAACATAGGTAGAACCATAGATTTGAGGAAATGGGGAGCTTATTGACTGGCTTCTCGAAAATGGAAAGCTCAAATTTGGTCTCATTAGATCCACGTACGTCAGTGGAGTCGTACTAGCGACTCATATTGTTGTTCCGGTCGCACTTCGGTCTTAGGTACGTCTTTCTATCTTTTTTGTTCATTATATTACACCGTGCAAACTGCACACTGAGCAAATTGCACACATGCAATTATCTCCACTTTTCTTATGGATAGAACGGAATCTTCTTTGATTGATGAGTTCCAAACCACAGATTAACTAATAGTTCTCGGAAACGCTGCCATTTTATACCTACCTTCCCCTTCGTCATTACTTCCCCCGTCATCTTGGACCAGCTCCAAGTCATCCAAATCCGTTTCATTCGCAAGGCGGGCGGCGCTAGTTGGTACCGGCGAAACGCCGACTTGCACTGCGACCTGGAACTTCCCTCCATCCTTCAATTCATGAAGGATTGTTCCCGCCGCTACTTTGACGCGGCTCCCCACTCCCCACCACCCCAACCCCACTCGTAGTCCAAGCCTCGAACTACTCAATAGTTCAAGCTGGAAGTCCTTCTCTCTGTAGACGCCCTCGCAACGTCCTGGACGACCCGGACGATTCTATCGCCGCCGTGACATCGGTGACGCTAGGCTCGCCCAATCCTACCAATATACGCAACGTAAGGTAACGTAGTCCTACCTAAGTTTATTCAGCGTTGGGTTAGCTTTGGTATAGTAGTCTGAGAGCCAAACCAAAGAATAAGTAGGTACTAACTATTACTACGTAGCTAAATCATACTAATCTATTCATTTTTTTTCCCCTATTCTGACCCTCCGCTGTGTTATATCGGGGAGGTCCTTGTCTATCTTTTCCCTTTCATTCCAGTTCTCTCATTTATACTTGCTTGTTTTCATTCTTTCATTTTGCATACTATTTCTTTCTTATATCCATCTCTATCATACGCTTGTTGGTGGGGAGCCAACACTAATTTCCTATTCTTCCTATGCTATTCTTATTTTTTATTTTAGGGTTATACACAAAAAGTCCAAGTGGTTTGAAAATGGTGGTACTTGTCAAAAAAAACATGGCGACTGGTAATTATAGAGGCACGCACAAGTGCGGGCGGCAAAGCCGGCAAACAAACAAATATCGTGACCTTGAGCCCATCCGGATCGGGAGTTTCCGTCATTATAGTGATCTGTGGTTTCCGTTCTATATGTTATTATTTATTTATTCTTTTGGCATGAGTGTTACAGGAGGGGTGACGTAAGAAAGAATTGTCTCACTCTACCCATACCTTGGTAGGCATGGGCGCGGCTCGGGGGAAAGGTTATAAATAGGTGTAAATACGAATATTTTATTTACTAGTAGGCCTTTTACAGTCGTTCACAATAACACAATTATGATTACAATTTTATTCTATCCTTTAACTGCTGAATCTAAATGATAGCGTCGCTTTTCAGAGAGAACGGGTCTATTGGGCTGCCGGGATATTTTGTGAGTGGGCAATCTCTCACTGTATGCTCAACATCCTGAGCTTCTGCTCCACACTCGCACTCCAGTGATTTTCTCCACCCGCATACTGTCAAGAAAGCATTACTCTGCCCACATCCAGTCCGTTGTAAATAGGAGTGCTACGACTCCGGATTTGAAGCCAAGCGTAACATTTCCGCTGGATGGCACCCTAAGCAACGAAAGTTCACAGGCTGCCGCTAGTAGGCGTTTCTCTTATATGTAGAGGAACATGGAGTCGTATGAAAATTCTAACAAACAATAATGTGATGACCCTGGTGGGGCAAAATCCACCAGGCTTTTCAAGTCGTGGAATCCGCCACCGAATCAATTTAGTGGGGCATATTCCGCGACATAATTTGTAGCATTCCACTGTGCCCCACCAGTGGGGCGGCTTGGTGGGGCATAGTGGAACAATCCGAATATTATAATGTGTTAATATGAGCGCTATAATAATTATTATTATAGCTATTAATTTCGTAAAACTTTTGTTAATTTGGTTTAGAAAAAGTGGGTAGTTAACTCGACCGCAGTAAACTCGACTACGCAGTTGAGTCTCCTCTTTTCATTTATGAGGTGTGTGGATTACTACACCTTTTTGAGACACGCTGCACCTATATTATTATTATTATGACGTACTATACAGCTGTGCCCCGCGGTTTCACGCGCGTAGTCTTCGTTCTCGTGGGAATATCGGAATAAAAAGTACTTTTTATGATATTCCAGGGTCTAAACTACTTATATTCTGTACTGAATTTCAGCCCAATCGGTTCCGTAGTTTTGGCGTGAAAGAGTAACAAACATCCATCCATCCATCCTCACAAACTTTCGCATTTATATAATAGTAGTAGGAGGATGTGGCTCTGTCGCTCTCGTATCGGCCTACATAGGTATGTGCGTAAGTAAATAGACTATATATATATATTATATACTCGAATATGGCCGCTGCTTTAAATCTTCTATAGTCTAGATATAAAAGGCCAGTGTTTGTGAGTAGTTGTTGTAGTTGTCTCCAGTATGGTCCTGCAGTGAGTTTTATTTCGTCTTCCCACCTTGTGTGTTGTCTTCCTTTTCTTCTTTTCCCGTCCCTGGGGTACCATTCTGTGACTCTTTTACTCCACTTCTCTTCTTTTCCACGCATCAAGTGGCCTGCCCACCTCCATTTTTGCTGATCGACTTTCGTGAGTACATCTGTTAGTTTTGTCTTCGCCCTTAGGTCTATATTTCTAATTTTGTCTTGTCGTTTTTAACCGATCATACTCCTCTCCATTGCTCTTTGTGTTATAGCAAGTTTTTTTTTGAGTGCTTTTGTGAGAGTCCATGTTTCGCATCCGTATGTTAGACAAGGTAATTTGCAGGTATTAAATGTTTTCTTTTTTAATGTTATGCTTAGGTCTTTAGACTTGACTATTTCTTTTAGCGACCAGTATCTCTTCCAACTGGTTGCAATCCTGAGGTTAATCTCTTTCGTCATCTGATCCTTTGTGGAGATGACTTGACCCAGGTTTATGTATTCGTCGACGTAGTCTAGGCGCTGGCCTTCTACACTGATTTCCAATTTGGTGGTGTTTGTCATTAATTTAGTCTTGCCGGTATTCATTTTAATCCTGTTTTCTTGCTCTCTTCGTTAAGATAATAATTTATCATGAGCTCAAGCCAATGTAGTATCCTTCCACTCCCGTGCATGTACATCAAAGATATATGTATATTTGTTCGAACCCATCCAAATTATTTTATAAAACGTAGTGACATTATACAAAGGCAAAAGAGATCTATATTTAAAAACTTGCTTTTTCAGCCCACTTGTCATAGATATATTTATAAAAGAAACGTATTTAATATGTGCATTACAATTTACAATAAATTACCCGAGGACATTAAGATTTTAAAGGAAAATAAGTTTAAATTTAATCTACATAAGTGGCTACTAGATAAATGTTTTTATAGTGTACAGGAATATATAAATTTGAAATAGACTAAACGAAATGTATATTATGCAATCTTTCTGACATTAATATAATTTTTTAAATTATAATTGACATAGGAATAATTAATAATATCACGACTGAAATATTTGCACGCCTGCTTGCAGGCTGAATACACTGACTTTTAGTTATTTAAGATCCTATATTATAATGTATATGTGTATTCTGGCAAAATAAAATATTTGATTTGATTTGAAGATTTTCTGGAAGTTCATCTAATCAGGTCATCGGCGAATCTTAGGTGGTGCATTTTTGTCCCATTAATATTGATGCCATACTCATCCCAGTTTAATTTACGGAAGATGCTTTCTAAGACTGCGGAGAACAGTTTTGGGGATAATGGGTCTCCCCGTCACACCCCTCTGTATGTCAAATTCTTTCCCTAAAGTTTCCAACTGAATTCTGGCTGTACTGGTTGAGTAGATGTTTTTTATTATTTTGATAATAAATGTCTGATATTCCTTGTTGTTCTAAACTTTCCCATATGCATTCATGATTTAAACTGTCAAATGCTTTCGCGTAATCAATAAAAGCTATATATATTTTCTTGTATTCATTAAGGCCCTTAAGTAGGGGCTTAATAAAGTAACCAACTTGGTATTACATGGATCTCAAAACTTTTTACGGTAGAAGAACTGAGTTGCGAGACTTGGTTTTTTTACAAGTTTTGGGTTTGATGGCATAACTATTACTACTTATACCTTGTCGTATTCAGCTTGCTCAATTCCTTAAATTTGGTACATAAATGGTATCTTACGGGTAATAAAATATTCAATTGGTAAATTCAGAACCTTTCTAGAACTTAATACACGGAAATATGGCCAAAAAATAGATTTTTGTTCAGCTGTCATTGATCAAGCTATATCTGACAAAGCGTAGTCGACTTGTCGTCTCTAATGATATGTAATTAAATAAATAAAAACAATATTTTAAATGAACAATTAATTGTATTAATAGATTGTTTAAATAATAATAATTTGTATGGTTAAAGTTAGTGGTCGACAAATAGTCAGTCAGTAAGCGGCCAGCGACCACCGTAAAGAAAGACGTTTATATTTCTGTTGATTTCAAGGCCCTGTAAAATCCCTTTATGATTTTTCTCAAATAGTTTGTTGTTTTCCTTCCTCCGCAGCTTTTTTGTATCTGTCTAGTCTTTGTGCTTTGTTCTGTTTTGTTTGTGTTTTTTTTGTGGTGTACCAATAAAGTGTTTATCTATCTATCTATCTGTTTTGATGTGTCCAAAAAAATCTTCTGGCCAGATGTTATTCCTTTCAAGTGATGAATGTACCACTCAAAAATTTCATTTACCATTAGACTACATTTTTGGATCTGATATTATTAATATGTTGGGGTTAATCTAACAATGGCTGTTCTTAGCGTGCATTATCGTTTTTAATTGTACTTATACTTATTTGCCAGCTGGGTTTGAATTGTTTGGGTTTCTGTTTTCTTCTTTGTGCAGTGTCATCGCGTTTAATTTTGTATCCAAAATTTTCACAAATTAACAGTGCACTACAGTAGATACCCTATTCATACCCTATTAATGTCATTGATGTCCGAGTCTATTAAAAGTATTTAAAAAGTACATATTATTACGAGCTTATTAAATGTATCAACATAATTATAATTATTTTTACTTTATTTTGAACGGGTAAGTTTTGGGCGCGAAGCGAGATCTGTGTACCCTTAAATTACGCAAGAACTGTGTCTATCTGTTCTTTAATGTCCTGTATTACAATATTAGCAGTGGTTTCAGAGGATGGTTCTAACAAGGGAGCTATACTAGTAAGATCTATTTATTAATATTAAAAATCTTAATTATTACCACTATAATTATACCACACACCACCAAAGAACACCTTATCAGGTTCATAATACGCAAGCATGAGGGGCTGGTAACATCTTGAGCTTGGTTAATAATGATCGTATCCCGATTGATAAGTGGCGTGTTTGAGCTTGCAGGATGGCCAGAGTGTTCGGCTGGTGCAGAAGGTATGTCATAATGTTTGGCAGGTTGATGACCATCAATTGCCGCATAGTGGCCGTAAGGTGCGGCAGGTGGGCAACAAGGTACGGCAATTTTACAATGTACTTTAGGATGGCCCGGCGGGTTTCCTTTTTTGGCATAATCTGGTACTTTCTCTGAAAATATAAAATGAAACGTGTTTATGTACAATATGTCGGTTTTAATTAACGTGGCGGAACTGCACAGCACACTCCGCACGATACTTTATATGGAGTATTACGGGACATTGGACAGAGGTTACTTTTCATCTCAATGTTCCCACTGCGGAACGAATTAGAAATGTTTAAACGTAATCTAAAGAAATTATTGCTAGAGAAATGTTATTTTAATGTTAATGAATTTTTAATTGATAACATTTGAATGATAATTAATTATAATGAATTAAATTGAACTAATAATGATTTAAATTAAACTAAAAACTATTTGACATTCTTTTATTTTACATACCATATTATTTCATTATATTTAATTAAAATGAAATTATTATTATAAATGAATTACTAATTATTGTGTTTAGAGCATCAGTTCCCAGTCAGTTCATTTGCGCGCCTCAGTAGGCAAAGCATGTGGGTTGCTCGAAACAGTTTCTAACATATTATATGAACGCTTAAGAGCGTACATGGCCTTTTAGGAATTTGACACAATCCTATGAAAAATTTACCCAATCGATGTTTTTTATTCCCGTGTTTCCTCCGAATGTTATTAACCCATTCTATTAATTTATATCCTGATATTTTTATAATAAAGTAACCTATGTCCCCGTCATTTTAATTTTTCTTATAAATCCTTGATTTTTTCATAGTGAACTTCCAAAAATCGCAGTTTTACTGGCCTGATTGGACGTTCACTACAAAAAATTTAGAGTTTATAAACAAAAATAAAATTAATACTGCTTCAACTTTAAAATATCAGGATATGAATATATATCAAATAGTTTTACTGTATTCGGAGGAAACAGGGGTAAAACACAAATACAAAACATCGATTTAGTAAATTTTCCATAGGATTGTGTCAAACTGCTAAGAGGTCGTCTTTCCTGTTAAGTAACTGTATTGTGTATGTATACCCATGTTTTAAGCAAATAAAATTATTTATCTTTATCTAACGATGCCATCACGGGTGAAACCGCGCTACACCTAGCATTCATTTATTTATTTTTTAAATCTTATTTTTACAATATAAAAAATAATAACATTATATCAAAAAAAAAAAAATCTGCTCAAAGTACGATTGTGTCAACCCTTTTCTGACCAATGGTGCGTTCTATTAGTATAATAGTATATAAATACAAAAAATAAATGGTAGACATCCAAAAATAATAATAATTTTATCGTATCAAAGTGGCCAAGTTTTATTTGCCGAAGCAAAGAGTGTTTACATTAACTCTATTATTTAGAGTCTGGCTCATGAAAGTAGAGACCGAAAAAGCGCCGCAAATTTAATAAACTTGTCAAATGCGTAGTGGGACTCGCACGTCAAGGGCTTCTCACCATTCTCCACCGTATGTACTCGTATACCTGTAGAAATCATTCATCTGTAGACTCATTTTTTTATTATTACTTTGATATCGTTACTTCCTGAAATTAACTTCGAGCAAAAACACGTTCCTTGTACTGTTCGGACTCTATTGTTCCTCTTTTAGTCATCTGGCTTTCGCCAAAATTGTAGTGGCAGAATACATAGTATACGTAGTGCATAAGTAGAGTATAAGTATACATATAAGATATAGGTACATCTATGTATTAAGCAAACAGATCGTCAATAAACGTGTAACGATAAACACGTCTTTCTATTCCTTCGGCTCCTTACGCTAACCCCACATGGCGACCCATGCCAGTGCGGGTGCGCGAGCGAGCGAGCGATATGTGGTGTCAAATGTCGCGTCGTGGCGCACCGCATTCGAACAATAATTATAATAAAAAATTAATTGCATAAATCATTATGAACGATTCCAAATCAAAATAATGTAAATTCGCAAAAATGGTGAAACTCGCGAGTGCCAAATGCCAATTCCTGAGTGCCAAATGCCAATTCCCGAGTAAAAAGTGCCAATTGACGAGTGCCAAAACAGTAGTTGCCTGTTGTGGAACTACACCAGTGTATTGCGCCCACCGCACTCCCTAAGTTCCGGAGCAAGCCCACCAAACCCTTGCCATCGAGTATGAGTTGCTGACCCGAGACTCCTGAGAGGACCCGAGCTGATGATGTTCAGCGTGATGATGATCACGTGCCAAGCTGAGTTGCGACGAGTTCGTGAGTAGTAGCAGATAAGTGATAACATCAGTGTGAAAAGTGTGTAGGGAAAAAAGGCATTTTAGTAGATATATTTTAAGCGAAGTGCGTCGATCATGTCGTATTATATTTTGAAAGTGCAGTGTTATTAGTTTGCAAAATGAACAGTACATAAACTTTTACATAACTCAGATAAGTTTTAGAATAAATACGTAAACTAGTAATAACATTAGTAAAATGTATAATGCTTAATTAGAGTTTCTTGCTGTAATGAAATAATTATATACTAGTAGATATTATATCATAAAGAGTAAATGGCTGATTTAGAAAAATATCATAAAGATTTTACAGAAATACGGACTTATCTAGTAAAAGTAGGTCCCGCAAGAAGAAAAACTTGTTGCGAGAAAAAATTAAAAGAGGTTAATAGTATATATGAAAAGTTTAGCGAATATAAGAATTTATTACTATATGATATACAACTTAGAAAATATGAAACTAGTGATAAAGAAGTTATAGAGTGGAATATAAAGGCTATTGAAGATTTATACTCAGAAATATTATCTTTATGTAACGAAAATCCCGATCCACTATCTGAAAGTTTTGTTTTAACTGAAGAATTACATACAAGTACCGAAATGGAGAAATTTGAACTAAAAACTGCAGTTGCCTTACTGCCCGTGATGAACGGTAGGGAAGAAATTACTAAGCAACTGATATCGGCTATAGAAATGTATGATGGTATGTTAGAGGCTAGTAGTAAGCCTATACTCATCAACTTTGTGCTTAAAACCAGATTGTCGGAAAGTGCGAAACTGAGGTTAAGCCAAAAGTATGCAAGTGTGGAAAGCTTAGTCACTGACATGAAGCACCATTTACTTGTAAAAAAGTCCGCTACTGCATTGCAAACGCAATTGCACCAGTGTAAACAAGGTAAACGGAATGTCGAACAATTCGGTGTAGAGTTAGAAAAGCTTTTCGTAGACCTGACGATTGCACAAGCAGACGGTGATTCTAACAAATTTGAAATTTTGAAGGAAATTAACGAAAAGATGGCTATTAAAAAATTCGCCGACGGCTTACGCAATCCTAAAGTAAGCACTATAGTTTCTTCTCGAAATTACAGCTCCCTAAAAGACGCTATTCGTGCTGCTAAGGATGAAGAACTTACAGAGCCCGACCACGGTATATTTTCGGTTCGAGGCAATTCAAATAATAGGTTTCAGCGAGCTATAGCTACGACATCGTATAGTAGAGGTCGTGGACGAGCGACCACCTGCGGCGTTGCTACCGCTAACGCCACTGGTTACCCGCGTCAGCGAGGCTTCCAGCGTGGTACTTACCGCAACAACCATGCCCAGTACAACCACCCTCAACGAGGCAGAGGTATGTACTCTAAAAATTATAATAGAGGTCATATAAATAATATCTCCTCATCCCAAGATGCTGAGAACACGAGTCAAGTTCAAACGACTCAAGAAGAGACTAATTTTCCCTCTTCCATGTTTTTTCGTTCCCAATGAGATATGTAAGTGCGATTACAATAGTTCTATAGAAGCAAACATACAAAATTCTCAATTCAATTGGTTAGTTGATACAGGTGCATCACTTTGTGCAATTAAATATGATGCGCTAATGCAATGTTCCAACGTTGATATACAAACATGCAGAGTCCGCATAAACGGAGTATGTGGCGAAATCTGGTCAGAAGGTTTCATATATCTCACCTTGAATTTCATAGGAATGAAATGCAGTCATAAGTTTTATGTATTTAAAAATCTAGGTTGTAAAAGTGACGGAATACTAGGACGAGATTTTCTTTCCAAATATAATGCAACTATCGATTTCGAACACAATATTTTATCCTTGAAAAGTTCCGAAAATCAAGTGACGTTACCTATGGCTTTGGGTAGTAAAAGTAGTAACTACTTAACTATTCCACAGAGGTGTGAATCTATTCACTATGTCGACACCAATCTGACTGAAGATTGTGTAGTATTACCACAACAATTATGTGAAGGTGTGTTTCTAGGAGGTTCTTTAGTGACACCTAAAAATGGGAAAATTCCTATCCACATTTTAAACACGCGTGAAGAAGACATCAGATTAAATTATTTTAATCAGAATATAGAGCCAGTTAGTGAATACAATATTTGTGCTTATGATCCTATCCCAACTATTGATTCGAAAAGAGTTAAGAAATTATTTTCGGCTTTGAAGTTAGATAATTTGAATGACGAAGAAAGATTAGAGATTGAGAAAGTATGTGCGAAATTTTCAGACATTTTTCATCTAGAAGGTGACAAACTAACTTCCACGAATATTTCACAACAAACAATTCACATGAAACCAAACACTGCTCCAGTGTATAGGAAACAGTACAGAATACCTAAGTCACAACATAAAGAAATTAAAAAGCAAATTGATCAAATGTTAAGTGATGATGTTATAGAAGAAACATGTAGTGAATGGTCGAGTCCTATCTTATTGGTCCCCAAAAAATCAACTGACAACACAAAACAATTTCGTTTGGTTATTGATTATCGAAAATTAAACGAATCTATTATTGATGATCGTTTCCCTCTTCCAAATATAACCGAAATCCTTGATTCTCTATCTGGATCAGTATATTTCACAAAATTAGATCTTCAAAATTCATACTATCAAGTCGAGTTAGATAAAGAGAGTAGGAAGTGCACTGCTTTTACATTTGATAAACAATATCAACTAAAACGACTTCCTATGGGTTTAAAAATTAGTCCCTCATCATTTTCGAGAATTATGACCATAGCTTTATCTGGATTGAATTACGACAGATGTTTTGTATATTTGGATGACGTGATTGTATTTTCGCGTAATATACCAACTATGATATCCAACCTTATAGACGTTTTTACACGATTGAGACAAGTCAATTTGAAACTCAATCCACGAAAATGTGAGTTTATGAAGAAAGAGATACTATATCTAGGTCATCTAGTAACGAACGAAGGAATTAAACCAGATCCCGAAAAGGTTAGCGTATTACAAAAATATCCCAAACCAAAAAATGTTGATGATCTCAGACGTTTTATAGCATTTTCTAATTATTACAGAAAATTCATACCAAATTATGCAAACATAGTATTACCATTGAACCATTTATTACGAAAAAATATACCATTTATTTGGTCACAACAATGCGAAAACTCATTCTTGAAATTAAAACAATCGTTAACTTCACCGCCTCTGTTGCAATATCCTGATTTCTCAGAAAATAACACATTCATATTGCATACCGATGCATCAGGTGTGGCAATCGGTTCAGTACTTTGCAACCAAGACGACCGTCCCATTGCTTACGCCAGCAGAAGTTTAAACAAAGCTGAGCTCAACTATCCGACTATAGAAAAAGAGCTTCTTTCTATAGTTTGGTCAGTTAAGTACTTTCGCCCATATTTGTATGGTAAAAAATTCAAAATATTAACCGATCATAAACCATTAGTATATTTGTTCAATATGAACAATCCTTCGAGTAGGTTGACTAAGTTTCGTCTTAGCCTTGAAGAATATGACTTTGTCATAGAATATATAAAAGGAAATGATAATGTACCAGCGGATGTATTATCCCGTGTGATTGTGAGTTCAGATGAATTGAAAGAGATGAATGAACGTGTTTTAAATGTGATAACGAGAGCTCAGAAGAGAAGAATGCAAGATGAAGAATGCGAGAAGAATGTTCCGGATGCTAACGTTTCCATCGACAAACGGCCGAAAGTTGTGGAAATGGTTAACAAACCGAAATATTCAGTAGAATTAGTTTTTGTGTCAAAGAGTATAATGCATAAATTAAAGGATGTGACCGAAGCGAGCGAAATGTTTGCCTACGTGCCGTCGCTACGTACTATATACACTTGTCCAGATACTCGATCATGTTTAACGCGAGACGTTTACGTGAGAGGTTTGAATAAGTTTTGTGAGAAGATAAAAGTAGATGAAATATTCTTATTAAAGAATGTAAATTATAAGAAATATGAAGAATGGTTAACCAAAAAGAATTATAGTAATAAAATGAGGCCCTGCCCCATATTTTCTCCTCCAGAATCATTGATTCCAAGACTTTGTTTATTAAAAGGAGTAAGAAGAATAATAGATGATGATGATAAAAAGGTGATAATGAATGATTTCCATATTTTGCCAACGAGTGGACACGCTGGCATAAGAAGAATGATTAATAATGTCAAAAAATATTATTATTGGCCAAATATGACGAATGATATAACTTTGTATGTGAAGAAATGTGAACAGTGTCAGAAAAATAAACATTCTGTACACACAAAAGAGCCAATGACTGTGACGTCAACCGCCACATCGGCATTTGATAAGATTTTCTTAGACATAGTAGGTCCCTTAGATAAAGATTATTATAATAAGTCATATATATTAACGCTACAATGCGAGTTAACTAAGTACGTAGAAGCTTACCCATTAGAGCGTAAGGATACTGTTAGTGTAGCTAAAGCTTTCGTAGAAAACTTCGTATTAAGGTATGGAATTCCGCGAGAAATCGCTACAGATAAAGGAACTGAGTTCATATCGTCGACTATGCAGGAAACATGTAAACTGTTGAGTATCAATCAATTGACATCTACTGCTTACCATCACGAATCTATAGGTTCTCTAGAAAATTCCCACAAAAATCTAAACGCATATCTCAGAATCCAAACTAACAACAATCCAACTGCGTGGAGTACATGGGTACCTTATTGGTGCTTTTCGTACAATACGTCAGTACACAGTTCTACAAAATTTACTCCATTTGAGTTAGTATTTGGGAAAGTATGTAATTTGCCAAGTAACTTGAGAAAAACGCCAGAACCACTATATAATTCTGATAACTATGCTTTACAATTAAAATACAGACTACAGAAATGTAACGAATCAGCCCGAAAACATTTAATTGAATCAAAAATTAATAGAAAAAACCATTACGATCAAAAATTAAATACTGTACAATACAATGTAAATGATATGATTTGGTTGAAAAATGAAACAGGAAATAAATTCGAAAATATATATTCTGGTCCATATAAAGTATTAGAAGACATTACACCCAATGTTAAAATTTTGAAAGACAAAAAGGTCGATATTGTCCATAAAAATCGAACCAAACCATATTATACGTAAATATGTTGAATTACTCATACTGTTTGTAGTGTATGCGTGTATACCTGATACTTTAGTTTGAATGATAGACTACTGTTTTTATAATAACAACGCAATTAAGATAGTATAATATAAAGTTATGAAATTAGCTTGACATTGTTTAATGATATAATGTAGTAAAAATGAAATTAGTATAAAGATGTAGTAATAGTAAAAAAAAAAAAATTAAGCATATTATTTTTTTTTCAAAAAAAATATGGAGATGTAGTGGCAGAATACATAGTATACGTAGTGCATAAGTAGAGTATAAGTATACATATAAGATATAGGTACATCTATGTATTAAGCAAACAGATCGTCAATAAACGTGTAACGATAAACACGTCTTTCTATTCCTTCGGCTCCTTACGCTAACCCCACAAAATGAACCTTTGAAACCAATCTTCTCACATTTTTTGCCATTTTTTTTTCTATCCATTGAAGTGCCACCTGCCGATTAACTATTTGTCCCAAAAAGGACCACTTAAAAGACTTAATGACCAGCTTCCAAAAAAGGCATATGTAGTATTTTTTTTAGTCATTTTTTTTTTAAAAAGGATCCCAACGAGTTACAGTGTGACCGGTTGGGATTTCAATTATGCGAAAAAAATGTTTTAGTAATATTATAATCATCGTTTTATCGTAAAATCATCTTAAATATAATAGTTTTTTAGATGAATTAAGCTCCAAACACTATATTTATTTTCCATATGATGTAAATACTGAACATAACAATATTTTGTTGTGTTTGTGTTTTGTTATAATATTGTTTTAATGTTTTTATCACTTAAAAAAAGGGCATCCACTTAAATATTAAATACCTATATAATTAATTTATTATATAGAATATAATAGAATAGAATACGCTTTGTTACGACCAATATACACAGAATATATAGGTATATCAACCTAAATAATCTAAAATTGTTTTATTGGACAAAAATGGCCGGCCTTATCGCTTGGAACAATCTCTTCCAGGCAACCAGCGTTTGGACGGATAAAGTATAGGGTTATATAATATAAACTTATATACCAATACATGTATTAATTATATGCTTATTGTTTATATCACTTATTTTGATATTTTTCCTCCTTTCCTTGGTAACTTTGGTGAAATTATTTTAAAATAAAAATGCTTTTTCTCAGGCACATGGTTTATCATTTATTCCGACTTTTGATTGATAAGCTGTCACTGTCACATAACATAGGCTAAAAACTGCAAATATGACAGTCTGCTATAATCTACCAACTACCATCCATATTCTACTATTACGGTAATAATTTACTTATTTATATACCTTAAAATTAACAACTTGGACATTCCGCCCTCCAAGAACGTCCCTAAACGTTCTTCCTTACTAAACAAATATGTACTAAAGGTGCACCGCCCACCGTGAGGTCAAGGGGGTGTGAAGCCTTGAAGAGGCATGAACCAAATTTAACATATGAGTGGACTGTATAATATTATAAACAAAATTTCCCTCCTGATCAGAAGATTTAAACAAGTGTAAAGACACAACCATACAATCTAGTAGTACATCTTCACAATTTATATATAGTATATTATTCGCAATTTATAGTAACTAATCGTTTTACAAAAATACCAATATGTGGTTTAGATGTAATATTACGTTATGTATTCTTTATTTATTTATTTAACAGTTCCTAAATAGGTTTACCTCACTGCTGCTGTTCATTGCAAATATTTAGATATCACATTTTAAAGGTTTTTAGTTAAGGGAACGTAGGTGGCAATAATTTTTGTTAAAACATGTAACAATAAAGAAGACTATAAGTAACCGGCAGTCTCATCACATTAAGGAGTTTTTATACAGATAACCTGATGATGGTATGTAATAGATATCTAGATTATAGATATTATAACACAGGATACGGTATCTTACTCGTATAATATAAGGTATATAATGCTATTGTTAAATGTGTATTGCCAAATATTGTTCGAAATCTTCTTCGAAAACTCTAGTCAAACAGTAATATTCTTATAAGTATTAATATTCTTACTTCCAGAATTAGTCTTATTTGATAATTAACAATATAACTCGGAAAAGTGTCTTGTATGGGGCAATCCTTGTATTTTTTGAATTAAATTAATAATTAGTATTTTTTGTTATAGCTATTATAGTTACCCATATTTTGTAAGATTTTCAAGTAGATAACTAATTCCATTGTGGTGTTACAGCGTGAAACGTTTAAAATAAATCGTGATTTGTACGAACGCTCCAGTTATTTATTAATTTTATTTAGTCATATTATTTCATGATATCTATAACAATCATAATCATTCACATTCCGTGAAAAAATCAAATACCTAGCCGTTTTCATGATACAAGAAATAAATTTTGAGCAAAAACACGTTGCTTGTATGGAAAGTACCTTAATTATAAACTTTTTTTAATTTTTATTATATGTCGTGTAGCGGCATTAGGGATACATGTTTTGGGAAAATTACAAGTACCTTGCTATTACGATTTCTGAGATAGAGCCCTGTGACCTCAGATCATTCAAACAAGGCCTGTGACAGACGGACGGACGGACAGCGGAGGCTCACTAATAGGGCTCCTTCGGCACCCTGTTGGGGTTCGGAGCCCTAAAAACGAACAATAAAACTTGTATTTATTATGATATTATAGGTAGTGTGAATTAATTAATCCAATCTTCCCATCCAATCTTGGTAATTACCAAGTATTAGAATAGGTTCTACCAAATATAGTAATTTTGATGTTGCCAATCATACATTTTTTAAATTTGCCGCCCTCTTTCTCTCACTCTCAGCTCTATGCGACTGTACCAACTATATATAATTGATGTAATTTTGTCCAGTCCTTTGGAACGTAGTCGATTTTCATTAGCATTTAATGGTTCCTAACCTCTTCAATATCATCATCATCATCTGCCGAGCCTAATTTCCCAACCACCTATAACGATTGTTAAAGATATTTGAAAATATCCATGTCATACATATCATTTTTGCCGCTTATCCATGTCATACATATCATTTTTACAGACTTCAGAAAAGAGGTTACCAATTTGACCTATATGTATGTTATTTTTACTTTCCAGCTAGGTATTTATAAGATTTGGTTTTAAAATATTATGTTATTGTTTACCCCCACAGAACAACTGATTTATCCCTACGGGGTAATTACCCCTAGGTTAGGAACCCAAGTTTTAAATTAAAACTTTACATACGAAGCCGAATGGCCCGTGGTCTTCAAAATTTGATCCTTTTCAAACGTATTACTGATGGAATCCCATACGCTAGGCATAACTAGTTATGCCATTTAAAAGTGAATATGTTTAGAAATAAAGCGCTTACCTGCCATTTTTAAAAACTATTAAAGGAACAATTTTCAATTTCTTTTTATTAACACTCTCAAAAATATAGTACTAGTTTACTCAGAGGTTTTGTTGAAACTGCTCAACTAACAGGATAATAAAAATCATAAATGAGTGCCACGTTATTTTAGAATAAAATTATTACCACAGAATTAGAGAATTAGAATAATCCAGAATCTAATATTCTAATATTGCAGGAGGCGCGCTGAATCCAAAAATTAAAAAACTTTCCCGCGCCCGCCTCACTTCCCACCCGCGTAATGTTGCTAGAGTCAAAAGAGTAGATATCATATAAACAAAAATATATTTTTTTGCCATATTTCCATAAATATAGTTCTAAGAGGCTACTTGATTAATCAATTAAATAATAAATTACCCGATAAGATACCACTTATGTAGGTACCATAAGTATAGCAATATGACCAAAAAAAATTGTTTTGTTTAGTTGTCATTCATCAAGCTATATTTGACAATGTATAAAATGTCTCATAACTTTTGTTAATATAATATAGGTATATAGCTCAGAGTAAGGATACCAAAGAGAACCAGTCGTGCAAAAATCTGTTCCAAGCCGCGAGTCTGGTACTAAATCAAAAAATTACCAGACTATGTGGTTAGTTGCATGGCAGCCGTAGGCCGTGCGCGTGATGCCAGTGTTAGATAAAAAGCTAACCGAATAACAACAGATACGTGCGTGAAAGCGATAGCTTTTCATAATTTAGGCATGTATTTACAATAATTTTAGGAATATAAGTATCATCATTGCGTGTTTCTATTTAATTTTAATTTTTTTATCACAATAAAATGGACAACAGCGCTTTGTTCGAATGAAAAACTATGAAGTCGATTACATTTTAAAAATTTTTGGATAATATTATCCGAACATAAATATATTTTCTTTACATAAATTAAGGTTTGGCATTAATTACCTAGGTAGTGGATTGAAAACATTTTAAACATTGAATTAAATATTTGTTTATTTTATCTCAATAACGCACTGTGCATTATAATATTATATCTCGTTGTTTCTAATTGATTTACATTGCATTCTCCTCGTTAATTTTACATTTATGATAACATTTTAATATTTTTGTGACTTTCGACTATTTATTAAGAGTATAAAAGTAATCATATCACGTAAAAATTTAGAATAATATCGTCTAAGACCCTTTCTACGTGCTAGAATCAGGCCCACGAATCTGTACTCACTATTAAACCGAGATTATAATCATGTAACTTAATTATCTTTACAAACATAAATACATTTTAATTTTAAAACTTTTTGACCCTTTTAAATTTTATTTCTTGTAAATATATATTTATAAAAGTTAAAAAGTATAAGTGTGATTAATTTATTTAAAAAATTTAAATATTTAAATCACTAAATATTTTAGTGCATATAAGTCTACTCCAATGCTCCTATGTTCGCCCGCGTCGCTTAGTGTTAAATTTAACATTGAACTTCATAGGGTGAAAAATCGTTCAATCCAAATTAGGCTTTAAAACAATCAAGTAAAAAGAGTTTAAATTCAAATAATAGAAATTCAGTAGATGTCAAAGCGCGTAATTGTCAGTGATGGACACCTTTTTGTGAAGCTTGTTCAGGGATTGTGTGTCTGTAGAAGGAAGCGATTCAACGTCATTGGTATATAGGTAGCATGTTTATTACCATTAGGATCAATATTGAAACCAAACATAATATCGATACTGAAATTTAACATACGTAAGATACATTTTTTCGAAAATGAGTTTCTCACATTATTAAATTAATTTGTTGGATTCAGATTTTTTATAGATTTTAAAAGCTCTAGGCAACTTTTATACACTAAAAATTACGTAATAGACTTGTCAAGTTGTTTTTGTTACTTATTTTAATTAAAGTATATCAATGTAATTATGTCACTAATTAAGTAGATTTTCACCAGCATTCAACTCTATAAGTTATTATTATTCTTCTTCAGATTATCCAGATTCAGTATTCTCCATTCTTTAATTTAAGTCTCCAGAGTCGGGACAAGCTTCTTTTGATAGTGAAACCAGTGCGTCACTCCTATTCTTCGGTAAGTGTTTGCTTGATTTTTCCTCTACCGTCGTTTAACGGCGAGGTCCCACTCGCCGATCTTGATGTAGGGATTTGTCGTTAATGTATACTTATTGGTTGTTGCTAGGAACTCATCTACGTCAATCCAGGCAGGCGCAGTTTCCACGTGAATCGTGGTGAGTTCCCTTTTTAATTTCTAATCCCTCTCTCTCTCTCGTACCACCGTAAAGGTTCATACCCACCTCATACTCGTGCCATACCTAGGTTTTGTTAGATCGCGACACAAAACTGCTTGTTCACAGGGTCGCAGGCACCGGTGGATTAAATTTCCGTGGACTATTTTCTAGATATTGATAAGTACTACAAACCCCTAGTACATTATATTATTCTACCATCAATGGATTTCACAGCGCACGCAAATTTATGAATATGGTAATTATATTATGTGACACATTGGTTCACAATATTGCAGTTTTCTTACGGATCCCTATTTTTTTTCAAAATCTCATATAGCCTATGTCACTCACACTGAATTAAGCTATCCATAAGTGAAAGAAGTTTTAAAATCGGTCCAGTAGTTTCGGATGCTATTCGTAACAAACAAAAAAACAAAGTTTCTGTCTTTATAATATTAGTAAAGATATAGTTCAGGAATATATATGCTACCATATATATTCCTGAACTACTCAGCTCTCATTTATGATCCCTAATATTTTGAGAAAGTCTTAAACTTATTTTGGTGGATTTTTGGTATTAGGGTGGATGTGCCGGTTGATCGACCACCTCCGGTACACGACCGGCGCATACATCAAAATCGTAGGAAATAGTTAGTAAACGAAATAGTAAGGAACCAGAGGTTCAATTGTCAATACAAATTACACACATAGAAACAAACTTTCGCATTTACAATAATTATGAAATCACATTAATATTATATGCTTACGATAAAAATGTTACTGGCAATCTGTATCAGATTATCAGAATAACCAAGAAAATGCCATCTATATGAAATGAAATCAAATAATCATTTATTTTGAGTGTCTTCAAACTTTATTTTACAAATTAAAAAAAATTAATTAAACTAGTCACACATTATATCGCTCAAAAACACGGGTTGATTGATCGATTTCAAGAAAAAGGGAGATGAGGTACCGGCTTCTCGAAAATGACAACTGTCTTAGGTACGTCTTTCTATCTTTGTTGTTAATTATAATATTGCACTGTACAAACTGCACACTGAGCAAATTGCACATGACAGTTGTTGAGTAAGCGCTGGGAAAACGTACCCTATCTCCCCATTTCTTTAAATCAATGGCTACACCCAGTCTTTTGATAGGCGTACACGGAGACCATTTTTAGTCCAACATGCAGAGACCCCTTTGAGCTTTTAATCTAAAATTAAACGATAGCACCTATTTTTGAAACCATTTAATACATATTTATACAGAAGATGAGCTCAAAGATAGCCCTCGCTATGTGCCAGGACTGTTGTAAGTGAATGGTACTACTTGGTGGGATTTTCTAGATGGATGGTAACCGGGCTATTGCTAGACTCCGGCGCCTGCCAATTCCGTCTGATGGTGAAATATTTCGGCTGGCGATGATTTTCCGCTCACTAAACGGGCCCCATATCGAGGCCGCCTCCGTCCATATCCATCCCTTCCCACATAGAGGAAAAAAAGCTACGAGAGGCCACGACACATTATTATTACTAAAATTTTATTATTTTAATATTATTATTAAATTTATAAAGGTTATTTATTATTACGTAGAATGTCAACATTAATCCACTCTCGCTACCGCGGATATTGTTGAAGCACTACAATATCGGGGGAGCCCCACCAGACAGCATCTTAAACGCATTATAGAACTAGACACGAAGGGCGCTGTATGCTTTTTGCGTATAGTCCGACCACAGGTTGCAGGTATAAAAAGATATGCAATATGCTCAAAATAGTGTAATATTAACTTGAGTGGAGTGTAATATTAACTCGGTGCAAACCTGCGGATCACTATGTTCGCTCTTACCGTCAGCGCCCTCCGTTCAGTGTCGTCGTCTCTCAGAGTGGATCTCTCTACCGTCTGTCACAATATAACCTAGATATTTAAAAATGTCTTCTTCTCTTTTTTCTTTCTTCTTTTCTTTAAAAACTTATTCCATATAAATTAGGTCCCATTAGGTCCACGTACGTCAGTAGACTTATCTCCTATCTACTATCTCCCCTTTTCTTTAATACTCTTTAGAGTTTTAAAGAAAAGGGGAGATAGGGTACGTTCTACCAGCGCTTACTCATCAACTAGCACGTGCAATTTGCTCATTGTGAAATTTGCACCGTGCAATATAATGAACAACAAAGATAGAAAGACGTATCTAAGTCCGAAGTGCGACCGAGACAACAATATTAATCACTCGTAAGTCTAACTTTACTGACATAAGTGGACCAAATGGGACCTAATTAGAGCTTTCCATTTTCGAGAAGCCAGTACCTCATCTGCCCTTTAAATCAATTACTCTTTCTTCATTTTACTATCAGAAGTCCAACTCTGTTAGATTAAGATGTTTTGACCACAATAAAATCTAGAGAACTAGAGAGGGCAGTTGTACGTTTACAAGATAAGTTTGTTTAAATATGTGTATACCATTTGAAAAGAAAGAACTCTGGCGCCCAAGCAGCGCTGACCAACATTCAGGACTGTTCTTTTATTGTTTAGTTTTTTGGCGATAAAGAACATATTATCTTAGATGCAATACCGTTTTTTCTTTCTCAGTTTCATTTTCCATTTTTATTAGGTACTTAGTCATCGGGTCTATATTTTCCAATTAAAGCATTGCAGCTGGGACAGTAGTGGTTGATGTTCTCCCAACAATCATAACACAGGGTAATACTTATGCCGCAGGGGATGGTTCTGAAATTATTATAAACATTATATTATTATTTAGAATAGTAAGTACATTTATGATACAAGTTTGCAAAGTTGAACATTACGCACGGCCGGTTTTTGCACGATGCTCGAGCCATCAATTTTCAAGTAGAAATACTTTCCAAAGGGATAACTCACACAATGTCAATAACCTTCGCCGTAAAACCATGACATAATTTATTTTATCACAAAATGCACAATTATTAATAACTACATTTAAATAAAAATCCTTATCCTTCAAACAAGGCATAATAAAATCTGTACTACTTAGATTTGATAAATTACTTATACATAGTGTTGTTATCTAAAGAGGCGGCGACCGTAGAATTCCCCATACAAACGTAATAATTAAATCATTTGAAATCAGCATATTCGGCATATTTCCAACATTAAATGACGTTACTTATTCGGTATCAGCATGAGGCACTAGTTATCTAGGTTCCTTATTATATTTCAGTCCAAAGTACTACTATACTTTGGACTTAAATATGATAAAAATCCAATATATAGGTATTATGACAAAATATCGGCATTTTCAAATATAACTCCAAATTATAAAAAATACTGTCAGCGCGTCTTGTCGAGGCTTGTGGTGACCGCAAAGCGGGCAGCTTTCTAAGACAGCGACTGAGTCTTGCTATTCAATGTGGGAACGCTGCCTGTCTATTGGGTACCATGGAACCTCGAGGAGACGCGTTGGACTCAATATTTTATTTATAAATATATATTAGAATTAATTAATATAATATTAATTATGTTCAATTAAGCTTGAAATTTTGTATTTTAAACTAAAATATAATTAGGAACCTAGATAACTAGTGTCTCAATGCGTTGTAATAACATTACGAGATTGATCACATTACGAGCGACGGTGTTGATAAATTTGCAGGTGTACGGATTTTAATGCGTAGGTATGGAACTTTGAGCATCTCAAGCCCATAGCAACCCGAAAACTACAGTGTAGTACGTTCGAGCGTAGTTTGGCTGGAACTGTTCAAGGGTTCGCCGTGCGTAATTTCTATGCAGACTAATACTTACATTGCACTGCACAAAATAGTACACAGACACGACATCAAACACGCCGTCACAGAAAACTGTGTCCGGGTTCTAGTCATGACTACAATTGAGCATGAGGGGCAGATAACTGCTACTGAGTTCGGCCCCAACGCCAGTGGTTCAAATCTCTGCGGTTCAACTTCTGGAGCTTGATTAATAATGATTGGATCCTGATTGATAGGTGGCGCGTTTGAGCTTCCAGGGTGGCCAGAGGGTTCGGCTGGTGCAGAAGGTATGTCATAATGTTTGGCAGGTTGACGACCATCAATTGCCGCATAATCGCCGTAAGGTGCGGCAGGTGGGCCACAAGGTACGGCAATTTTACAATGTACTTTAGGATGGCCCGGCGGATGTATGGAAGGTTGGCCAACAATTGCTGCATGATGATCGTAAGGTGCGGCAGGTGGGCCAGTGGGATGGTCATAATATCCCGGTGGATTATCGTAATTGTCATAATGTGGTACGTTCTCTGAAAATGTAGGTATAACATAAAACGTGTTTACGTATAATATGTCTGTTTTTACTAACGTGGCGGAACTTGGAAACAAATCACCGCGTAATTTAGACAAAGTATTGAAAATACCAAATCTGACGTGAAAATCTATGTTTAACATAAAAATAAATTTGCTTAGTAATTCACACAATTATTAACATTAAAATACACCATCTTATATCACCATCACCACCACTATCACCATCATCATACTGGAGTAATAAAGGACAATGGGCAGGGCACATAGCACGAAGAACTGGTTAGGTTAGGTTAGGTTTATTTACGCCCGTAGTGAAAACACATTTAAAATGAAACTAGGTTATAAATGACACTTGTATTTTTACTAATTTTAATTTTAAGGGTGTAAAGGACAATTTGTAAAAGACGATGTCCGTTACATCCAAATGTTTGAGGTGGGTTAGTGAACACCTAAGCTGCTATAAGACAATTGATCATTAATATGTATTTTAAACTCAATTTGTTTTTTCATACTTAGCTTTACTAACTAAAATGTTTATCACTTTGGTAACTAAGTGTTATTTACATCCTTATTTTCACGGTAAAGTTTGTTTAACGTGTCAAATTACATGGGTCGTAAAGGCTTTCCTTTTGCGAATTTCGTAGAACAGCATATACCTACATATTAGAATAAAGAACTGAGTAAAACAATGTAAAAAGTCCTTTATGCCCAAATGTACTTTACGATCTTTGACCCCAGAGCTATCGATATTATGTTGAGTGTTTATTTTTAGAAAAAAAAAGCGATTACCTGCCATTTTTAAAAAGACAAAATTAAAGGAACAATTGTCAATTTCTTCTTATTAAGCTCCCAAAAATCGTTCTACTTTACTCAGGGCTTTTGTTAAAACTGCACAGCTAACAGGATATTAACAATCATTAATAAATATTAGTGCCACGTTATTTTGAGCACAGGAAACTTATTACAATGTTTTTATTAAAATAATAATGTTTCCTGAGCCCAATACATACCTACTGATAACCTAACATAGAGGATAATAATAACCGGAAACTTCTGCATAGCCACCGCCCAGAACAACTAACTATAATTATATATCACATCACATACAATCACGCCTTTTATCCGAAGGGGTAATCATAAATCATAAATTTATCCGAAGGAGAGGTGTACCCAGGACTCAGTCCCATATGATGATGATGATGATGATGATGATTCTATGATAACTAGCTGCGCCCCACGGTGTCACCCGCGTACTCATCGTTCCCGTGGGAATACTTGTCAGAATAAAATGTACTATATGTGTTATTCCAGGGTCTAAACTATCAACATACCAAATTTCAGTCCCAACGATTCAGTAGTTTTGGCGTGAAAAAGTAACAAACAGCCATCTATCCATACATACATATATCCTAAAATATCCCATGGTTAAAACGTCAACATTAATCAACATGATAATATGTATATATATTGGATCTATCAAAATACAAAGTATCCATAATATTATATAATTTTGACTCTGAAATTGACATAGCCGTTTTTAGACTTTTATTTGTTAGATTATTCCGTGTTTATTCCTGAGTTCGTGTTAAAGATTAGAACAGATTAGTATGGCTATCTTATCGTTCGTGTCGTAAGCGATCGATATAATAATATGTATCTGATATATTAGTATAGGTACACCGTTGTTGGCAGAACAGTCATAGCTAAATCGCTGAAAGTAGTCATTGGATTTTGGACAGTGCTAATAATTTTTCTATAGGTACCTATTTGGTGATTTGAAGCAATGGCCGGTAAGCGTAGCTTTTTTTTTAATATCAAAGTTGTTGCTATTATTATTATTTATTCATTAAAATAATTTAAACTGGTTCAAGGAAATAATTCCTTAAATTTTATGAAAGCTTTTATCAATACACCTAGTATCTGTTTTGCACATCGTAAACATAGTCGTAAATATAATTTTCCGTCTGGAGTTATAGTAAACCTATAGATACAGAATCATAACATAACATACATTCACGCCTTTTTCCCGAAGGGGTAGGCAGAGGGGCACCCAGGACACAGTCCCATAGTAGATACACCCACATTTCGCCAGTATGTTATTGGTCCCATGTAATAGGGGGCGAGCCTTTGCCATATACCGGGCACAGTTCCAGACTCCAGGCAGCTATTGAGATAATTCCTAATGGAAAAATCCAATATTTAACACTATGCCTGACCTGGGGATCGAACCCGGGACCTCTTGATTGGCAGTCGAGCATGCGCCCACGACTACGCCACCGAGGCAGTCCTACAGGTACATACAGAATCATACAGGTCCATTAGCGAAAACTGGTGCTACTACACATATATTATTATATTTATATTTTTATTATATAAATTTATTCAGAAACAGTATGAGCTAACAGTGAAATACCAAAACACTCATAGAGTTAAACACAAAGATGGGAAAACAATGAAGTTCATATATATTACAAAACACAGACATTACACAAATAAAATTTCTCGCATTGTAAATTTCTCTGTCTCTGTCTCTGTTGCACACGGTCAATGAAGTGGATCGTTTTGTTTTTGTATGCAATAGCTTTAGTATCAGTACTATGAACGTGCCAGCTTCTAATAGCCAACTTGTATGAAAGATGCCTTTGTTTAACAGTGGATTTTGAACAATGGTCGAGTATTTTCGAAAAAATGTCGCTTGTGCCACTTTAGTTCTCCACAATTGAAATAATATGACTAATCTAGTGACAGGCAAAAAGTAACCTTAGCTCATACGAAATACGGTTGGAATTTAAGGAGATAAGAGATGATAAGGAAGATGACTCACTTTAACAATAATTCACATTTATCATTGCAAGAGTGCGAACATTATCACTTACTTATCAGATATTAAGAAAAATTAATCGATTTTCTGAATATTTTAAAAACAAATTAATTATGTTATCAATAATAATAGGTACTGACATCTTCAAATGAACTTGATCTATATATACATATACATAATCTATCTACATCCGTCAGGTCCGCAGTCTTAACCACGTCAGGTCTAGCAAATACAGTAATGCCAGTACGTCAGCATAATGGTTACGGCCGCGAGAGGCATGACGATAGAAACATTTGCTGTGCAACGAAGACAGACTAGCATTCAAGCATTCTGTCTCTTTTTCTATCGACCCTATCGATAGCAACGACGTACAGCGGCGTTGGCGCGAACGAAAATTACAACTAAAATTGAGCTTCGTTGCCAGACCTTTATGTACAACCATGCTTGTCTCTTAAGGCTAAATTCTGCCATATTCATTGACTTAACACTGACACTTCAAATACCCTACTGTAGACGTTCATATTCCATTAAATAATACTCGAACACTTCAGCATATTTTAAAATATTATTCCAAGCCCACCATCAGCAGTAATGTACAAACATTACTGTGTTCCAGTCTGAAAGGCAATGTTACCAGCGAAATTACTGGGCAGAATTTCAACAACTAATTTCTCAGGGTGACAGGCGCAATTTTAAAATACTGGGTGGCACTGTGTCTGTTATGAGCAATCATGATGCTTACCATCAGGCACCTGATTTTCTCGTCATGTCACTTGTCGCTCACTATGAAACGAAAAAACACTAAGACAACTTTTGGGCATATTATTTTTTAAAAAATTGCCTCTCAACTGATTTGTCCCTTTTTTTTTTTTCAGAAAAAGTTGTATACCATGGAGCAACGGTCGTGACCGGCCCTCCTCCTTACACATCTGAAGGGCAACCGGGACCCTACGGCCTTCCACAAGGACCATACATGCAACCAGTTATGCAAGGTCCTTATGTTCATACAACAGTCGGAACAGCGGTAGTTCCAGTTGTAGTGACGCAGCAGATGGGTCCGGAACCAACAATGTTAACCTGCAAGTCTTGCCGTGCTGATATTATGACTAGGGTTGAGATGAAAGCAGCTATGAAAACACATTTATGTGCTCTGATGCTGTGTTTAATTGGGTAAGTGGTGAACTAATTTAACAAATCTATATCTAAGTATCTTTCAGAAAAAATGGCCAAATTGAAGAGCAGAATTGTGGCCGAGCCAAACATCATCGGAAAGACCAAAACACATAGACTTCGCTGGTTCGGCCACCTGGAAAGAATGCAAGAGGATCGTGGTGTGAAGAGAGCGTACCTAAGACGGCCTAGTGGTCGACGACCGATTGGCCGTCTTAGGTACCACTGGACAGAGAGGTGTTAAAGGATGTGAGTGCACTGCAAGTTGTAGACTGGCAGGAGGTGGCACAGGACAGGCCGAGGTGGAAGCTCTTGTTGTCGGAGGCCAAAACTCAGTTTGGGTTTACGCGCCGACCTAGTTAGTTATATCTAAGTATCTAGAGGCAGGAAGTTCGTTGTCCTGCCACTTTTTTTTTTTTAATAGGAAAAATTAACTTAGTCGATGATTCGTGTCCTTTGCCCTGCAAATAATGAATCTATTTGCTACATTTATATCCTGATATATTAAAGAAATTTTCTAGTCAACGTCTTATCACGCAAATGAAGCAATCTGACATTATAAGGGGCTCACTGAAAATTTTTAGAATAAACCAGCCCGCCTAGCATGACACGGGGATAACTAGTTTTCCCCGTTTTTTATCTCATTCGCACCTGAACAATTCATATCTGCTATCTCGTTCTAACCCCTAGGGACTTCGATTTCCCTGGGCACTGTGCTACCGGGGCAGTAAGAAAAACAGGCGATGAAAAATTTATTTAAATTTCGAATCAGGATCTTTTTGGGAATCTGTAACGTGTATTAATCATATAATATATCATTTGTTTTTACAAATTGGCAGCAATTTAATAAGTGTATAGTTTTAGATTAAAGTATAGAACAGCCCCGGTAGAACAGTGACCAGGGAAAATCAAGTCCCTGGGGGTTAGAACGAGATAGCAGACATGAATTGTTCGGGCGCAAAAGACAGAAAAAACGGGGAAAACTAGTTAAACCCGTGCCATGCTTGGTGTTCAGGACGTGGAAGGGTAGGGAACAAGCTCAGAGTAAGGATACGAGATTCAACGTCATTGGGAACAAGCTTATACCAACGCTAAAAAAGATATGATTATAAACAGGGCCCATTTCCGTTCCTTTTAACATTAAAATCAATATTTCACAACCGTTAATAGACACTAAGCCTCTGAGCAGAGACTGACATTGAGAGCATCTATTAATATGGTTATTATAATTTCAGTTGCTGGCCCTGCGTGTGTGTCCCGTACTGCGTTGATTCTTGTATGAACACAGACCACTACTGTCCAAACTGCAATGCCTACATTGGAAGCTATATATCATAAAAACGGAAACAGTTGAGTTATTATAAGGTCTATGTCATCTTATGTAATATTAACATTGATTTAAAGAAAAGGGGAAATATGGTTCTCATTCCCTCAGCGCTTACTCTACAAATTGCATGTGCAATTTGAAACACCAAAGATAGAAAGACGTACCTAAGACCAAAGAGCGAACGAGACAACAATTAACTTTACTGTCGTACGTGGACCTAATGGGACTAAATTTGAGCTTTCTATTTTTGAAAAGCCAGTATGTCATCGCCCTTTTCTTTAAATCAATGAATATTAATAAAATTCTTGGCTGTGTTCATGACATTCCTACAACTACTGAAAAATGGTCGGTACAAACTGTCGATCATAATACACCTGTCATACATCATGTGTAAAACCTAACCCATTGAGTACAAATCCCATTGAGGGTTAAATAACGACGCTTAAGAAGGAAACGTTAATTAATTGCGGCCACTATAGCGATCTCGGAATGAGGTGACAGCAACTTCTGTGATTGGTTGATACTATGTTTTTTCGAAGTTAGAGGCGTTTCGAAACAACGATCTGTCGAAATTCAATGGTACACTCATATCGTTTGATAGAAGCCCTTCAAGTGACAGGTGATTGAGTAAAATATTTCATCATTGGAGGCGGCGACCAGAGAATTCCGAAGAATATTTCAATCCAAAATAGAAGAACTTTGGACTAGAATATGATAAATATGCAAAATATAGGTATTTTCAAATATAACTCCAAATTATAAGTATTTTAGACTAAAATATAATCAGGAACGTAATTAACTAGTGTCTCATTCTGTATAACGTCATTAAATGTTTGAAATTATGCTCTGATTTCAAATGATTTAACCATTACGTTTGTATGGGGAATTCACCGGTCATCACAGAAGCCAGCTGTCGGTGCAATCGCACGGCACCTTTCGCCCGAGGGCAGGCTCTGACTACAGTCAAGTGGTTTAAAGGGTTTTTCTACAAGCTATTAGCTATATGTTTATTTTTGTATATATTATGCTATAATAGCACAAATAATGTCTATTTTTACTTAATGTTAATTATTCTTTATAATAATTTTATTGTAGAATTTAGAGAGAATAGTAAATAATAAGTTTGTAACTATAGGTACTTATTTGCACGTAATTTTGTTATGTATTGTGTATTATTATGTTCTGTGGTATTGATTACTTATTATTATTACAATTTCAATCTAACAACTCTATAGTTTTTATTCTTATAAAGTTCAGACAAAGTGTTCGAGTTTCTATTATCTAGCTGTTTTTTCCTACTAGTTCTTCAATACACCTATCTACTTTATCAGTTTAAAGTTAAATAAACCTTTGTCATTGAATTTTCTAACATCTTATCCTTATAAGAGGCAGGTAATATGCGTATTTCCGCAGAAAAGTTGATAATGATAATTCCTGAAGCAGTCACTAACGTAGTGATTACTTTTTCAGTGGCAGTCTCTTTACAGGTAATCTATGTTAGTGACCAATTTTATAAAATATAAATCATGATTTTTGTAACTTGAAAACACTTCTGACTATACCTTTAAAGATATATCTACGTAGATAAGAACCATATCACATGACTTATCTACAATTTTGATAATGGTAAGTGAATTGATTGAATTTGGCGTTACTTTTCGGAACTCCATTGCAAACTCCTAGAACAAGAATATTTAGTTTTTAGTTCCGATTTTTAATGGACCCAACTGGATCCAGCGTTCAGCGAGGTAACATCTCGGGGAGCGGCGTCGTACTAACATTTGTCGCCCTTACAGCGGAGTCAGAGTCTATTTCCTGATGATGCGTCGTGTAGACGCGAAACATGTGTCGATATATGAATGGTGTCACTAACAACAATAATACCTAATAGCATTTCCTCTTTGCATGCAATTTTGCGGGCGGGAGGGCAGTGCACTGTACATGTTGTTTTTGACACTAAAAATCGGAACTAAAAACTAAATATTCTTGTTATAAGAGTTTGTAATGGTAAGTGGTTTGAACCACGCCCGGACATAGTGATACATTTTGTAAAATATAATATTACAAACTGTGCCCGGCGGTTTCACCCGCGTAGACATCGTTCCCGAGAGAATATCGGGAACTAAAGAACCCTTTGTTTTATTCCAGGATCTAAACTAACTACGTAACAAATTTAAATCTGATGTTCTGATGAAATGATGTTCTGTTATGTTTGACCCAATGTTAACATTGGTGCAAATATGCCCAATGTGTGGCCATTATATGTCTACAAAAGCTGATGGATTAGATTCAAACGACGGCATAGCATGCCCATTAGTTAAATGGCTTTCCCATCAAGATAACTTAAGTTTGGTGACAATCATCCCCTATTTGTAGTGCTCAGTGCTTGCCCTCTTGTTCGATAATTACGGAACCTAAACAAGGGTAGCGTTTGCTGATTATCATCAAACTTAAAATAACATATATATCACATTGGGTTATTAAACGTTTACTAGAAAAAAAGTTAGATAAAGTAGATAGATAAACACTTTATTCTTACATCACATAATAAAAATATTAAAACTAAAAATGTAACAATTGGCAGTGTAATCCTTAAAATGATCTCTGCAGACAACCGTGCAAGGAGAGGAGAGTAAAGTTGATCACAATAAGAGTTTATAAAATAGAACAAAATCATAGAGTCATAGTTTCCCTAATCCACAAATATGGTCTCATAAATTTATCGAATGAGTTAGTAATTTTCGGAGAAATCAGGGAAATACCAACCTCAATTTGGTAAATTTTCAATAACATTGTGTTGCAGATATTTGATCTGCAAGTTTAATTGATTTTTTAAATGTTTTTAAAAACTTCCCTATTGTGACCATTAAATATAAATATGACAAGTACGAGTATGTCGTCGTCCTTGTATATAAACACGTAATTTTCACGTAAACCGCGATCGCGTGTAACGTGAATCACGTGGACGTAAACGTAGTATTCAAACAAGTTCACGAATATGTGCTACATGAATATTGGATTATGGATTGATTTGTTTTTAAAGTGATTACTGTATTTTACCGGAATTCCTACGTTTCGCATAAACTTTTAGGCATAAAATTGTACGGCGTAACGTTTTCGCATAACTTTTATTAGCATAATAATACTTTGGTACTGTAGCATAATAGAAATTTTAGCATAAATTGTAATTGGTCTAACATGTTAAGGCATAATTGATTGTCCCATAAATTTTTAAGGCATACTTATCATTCGTATAATAATAATGTGGCATAAAATATATTGCGAAATTCAAATCAGTTGGTTAGGTTAGGTTAGTTTTATTCTATCCCCCGATGGGAAGGTATGCGTAGTGCATTTTTCCCAGAAAAAAAAGGTTAGTTTTATTTTTATTTATAAGGGCTTTCGTAACAAAAAATAAAATATTATTATGCGTTTATAATGCTTAACTAATAGTATTTATGACAATAAACATTATGGCAAAATATATTATGCGTTTCATTAGTAAACCCACTTTACCAGGTAGAGAGTACTAAAATATTATTTTGTGAAAACGGCAGGTGTTTATTTTTTTTTGAAAGGACTCTTTTCTTGATGACATCTGAGCATTTCGTGTGATATTATATGGAATTATTTCTTTTCTTGCTCTTATCTATCACAATCATAAAAAAATAAAATATCGGAAGTATGCAATTCTCAAAAAATTAAAATAACTATTTGCAGTTATAAAACGTATTTTTGTAGTATACCTGGATAAATGCCCCTTTTATAATTGTTTGTTTCTTAAATTAAAACACTAATGACGAAATTATATCACTTCTATCATCGTCATTGGTTCCTCAAAGTTTGGATGGGAAATGATGTCGGCCCAACCACCTTAAATCGTAAAGAATTAACAAAGTGAAATAGAAAAATCCCACCAGTATTTCAAATGTCGCATCTTGTCATCAGCAAATTGGCTCATGATGAACCCTCGTCTATTCACAGCTCGTTGGTACAAAGGGCCTCTATTTGTCCTCGCGAGGCAATCCTCTTAATTGAAACGCCGCGCCGCCACGCCCCGCCACGCCGTGCCACGCCGTTTTTGTTACAAACAAACCGGAATGTATGTCAACAGTTCATAAAATGATGTTTCTATAAGGTAGTTTCAAAAGCAATTGTGTAAAAATTGTATAAAAAACAAGCCTTTACTTAAATGCTCTAATATGAAGAAAATAAACTTTGATATTCATATTCATTAAAATTTTATTCGTAATAAATAATTTGTAATTGTGTATTAATATTCGTATTAATTAAAATTAAATTCATAATTTTAATCGTAATATTGATTGTAATTTTATTAGTGATAATATTCGTTATTTTATTCGTTATTAGTGTAGTCTCAGCGGCTTCGCCCGCTCACAATATCGAATTATTCGAGTTTTGTAACAAATGTTTGAACACATTTTTTTGGACCCATTAAAATGTGAATTTTCATAAATCCTTTCTTAGGACACGCCCAGATAACGAAATGAAACGAAAACGAAAACCTACATTCCAGCGTTGCATGTCAGTCAGTGAGTCATTTACGGTTTTATAATATAACAAGTTAATTTATATTCGTTTTATTATTCGTGAGTTTATATGTATATTATATTTATTATTATACCTATAGACGTGAATATATATTCAAAGTTGGATACCGACTTGATGAAGACAGCCACCTCAAGTACCCTTTAAAAAAAATTACATTCGTCAATATAAAAGGTCCGCCATTGACGAAGATTTCTGTAAACAGTAAACATACATGGAAAGGATGAACGTCGTAACTGCCCTCTTTTAGAAGTCTCCCAAACAAACGTCAAAACTTTCCCTTCAAAAGGACACTGAAAGGCCATCCAAAAAATATGCACTCACGAAAAGTGAAACAGTCAATAAAACAAGACCACGGGCAGTGGGAAGGTACTCCATACTCTTGAAGTGACCGTCAAGTGATCTCGAACGATTCATAACTTGGTTATTGCTTTTCTAATACCAGGTTTCATGCGTGGAAACGTTCTTGTTTAATAATACACGGGTTAACTTGACAGTCACTTTAAGTCTATGACTAGTCAGACTCGTCAGATCGTCTTAAGCTGGGCTTAGATTATTTGCAACACAATAATATGCAATGCAACTTATGCATTCATCATCTCGCCCTAGGGGTAGGCCCAGAATGATTACTGGGTCTCAGCGCCTGTGGGAGGGATGACCCTGCTCACCAGTTCCCCTAGACTTGTGGTGTCATGTAAACCCGGCAAATCTCCCGACTTTACCGTCGACGCCACTACAAAAGCTGCAGAAGGTGAGGAAACCTCATCCTTCTTGCCCCTGTACGTCTGTGCAGGATCGGGTCGTTTTCTTCCCTGACCAGCTCCGTGGGCTCCTTTTGCGCCAAGACGCTTTTGGAGAAAGAGACCACAGCCTGCCATGATTCGTCGATACCGGGCGTGGCGCTAACTACGCCCGACAGGGAGAATCTCTTCATGTCTGTGTTGTCAGTCTGTGCCGCTGCAGTCCAAATGCGGCACACACCACCACCTCCAGGGAACCCCGTGTCTTCCAGCGCCCCACATTCGTGATAGGCTTGGGTTGGCTCCCTTCTTGCGATATGGTACAAATACCTTCCGAAACATCCATGTCCAGAAAGAACCTGCACCAGACAGATGGAACGTCAGAGAGCCTAACCACCGACTGGACGAATGGCTTCTACCGTCCATTGCCCAGGGGTCGGTGAGGCCAGGTCCTCCAACCGCCACCTTAGGAAGGCGGTCTAAACCTGCCTACGGAAGCGCGTCACCTCCTTCCTCCCAATCTGTGGGCTCCCCTCGGGATCTCCTCACCGCAACAAAGTTGTAAAATTCCGCCCGCAGCTCCCTGGATCAAATGATATCTGCTCCATTTGTGTATATTGTCGATGAAATCGGGTACTTCACGATTTAATAACAGCGGAAGCGAATAAAATGCAAAAAACGTGTGGTAACTTCGTTAGTATAAACTCCGGAGTTATTGGACCGGTGTATGAAACTTGCCAGTTTTCCAGTGTATAGTTTTCTAAGTGTTTCTTATTAATTTAAAATGTTCCCAGCTTGTGATTTTTATGCTCACGAAGTTGATGTAACTCGATTCAAAGTAAAAACAAGTCTTGTGTATATTGTATTATTCTGTGTACCATTCATACTTTTAAATGTCTTTGAATTGGTGACGGTGTTTTAAAATTAGTCGCACATGCAAGTAGAAAATGCTTATCAATATTGCTTGTATTATCTTATATAATGTGTATTATCTTTAGAATTAAGCTCAGTTATCTTGTTCTTTCTTTCTGACACACTCATTCATTAAGCCAGGCCCCATAACCCTAAGACCTAGAGAACTGTAATTTTACATTTAGGTTTCCATTATGATGCATACAATGAAAAATAAAGGAATACCCGAAATTCCCACGGGAACGAAGTTGCGGCAATCACGCTAGTCTCTAATAATTATTCTTAACACTTAAGCAGCAGAACTATGTGACGCCTGCAGATATAATTATTATTCATTAGATAAAAGAGCACTTAACAACACATCAAGGCTATTTTCTATAGGTAATATAATATATCCTATGTATAGGGGGCAGTCGTTAGGTCATGTCGGAGGCCTTCCTTGTAGGAATCCTGGCGACCTGAAACTCTGACAATATGGGTTGTCTACATAACCCATATGAATGAATAATAAAATAATATGAATTGACTCGAACAGTGAATTGGGGTAACCAGTTCTGTTAGACAGAGAGTCTGGAACTGTGCCCGGTAGATGGCAATAAGCTCGCCCCCTACTACATGGATCCAATAACAAACTGGCGACATGTGGGTGTACCTTCTATGGGACTGAGTCCTGGGTTTATCTCTGCCTACCCGTTCGATAAAAAGGCTTAATTTTATGTAATGATTTTCCCGAAGGAATAGACAGAGGTAAACATACCAAGTAGGCACCACCCACATTTTGCCAGTTATGTTTTACCATGTGCCATATGTACCATGCGTGAGACTGTTTACTATCAAACGGGAACTACTGCAGACTCCGGTCTGTTATTAAGGCAATTTCTAATGGAAAAATTCAAAAACATATTCTGCCTGACCTGGGCCTTATGACCGGCAGCAGTGCTTGTGCCTACTACACAATCGAGGCAGTCGGACCTACCTTATTAGATCTGTATGAAAATTTCCCGCTCGTATGTTCACGGACGCAAACCGCGCCCTAATTTAGTTGGAGCGGTTCACAATCGCATATGCAAATTGTTAGCATGTCGCCCGAGGGCCACCTCCAACCTCAAACCCTAAGGAGTTAATGTTTTCATCCATTAACTCGGCCGAGCATTTATGAAATTCGTGCTCGCGATCCGAACAAGATTATGCGGGCGAGCTGACATGTTTCTAAACTTAGGGTTGTACAAAATAGAAAGGTAGTCAACAGCTCTACCAAAATATATGTAAACGTACGAGTACCTTCGATGATGCTCTCGCACCGATATTAGGACGTGCTAAATAAAGATATTTAGCGAAAACGTTCACTACAAAAAATAAAACGATAGAGATATATTTTACTTCCTCTTCAAAATATCAGGATATAAATATATCAAATACGTTTACTACCTATATTCTAAAGAAACAGGGGAAAACAAAACATCGATTTGGTAAATTTCAATGTGATTGTTTCAAACTGCTAAGAGGTCCCCTTCCCTGTTAAGGCTTTGTCCTAAATGACGGACAGCAAACACTTACCAATGACCATAAAAGCTTGAAACTTAGTGTTAAATATGTGACAAAATATAACTCGCATTGTAGTTTTCCTCATAATTTTACATCTATAAATCTAGTTGGTAACCCTATACGCCTACCCCGATACCTGCCCCATACTCATAGCACCTGAGGCGTCACTGCGTCTTCGACTCTCCCACTCTCATTAGACCCCTGATTAAACGCAACCCGACTCATATCACGTCCAATTACATAACTAACGAGAGAGCCGAAGGAGGTCACGTTAAACTGGCAAATCTTGGGTAGGCTAAACATATTTGCTAATGGAATACAGATGTGTGGAACAACATTCTGCGGTGCCCGTAAATGCTTACACCGTGTTTCTGGAAATACCTCGTCATAATTTTATTCATAGTTTGGTTCGACATTCCTACAACATAATGGTTCTAATAAAATTATTTACTAGCTTGTTGGGTTGTTTTGTCAACCCAAGTGTCAGTTTTGGTGTCGCAATAGACTACCAACATGATGACATCAACTGCTCTTCCCCATAAATAATAATTCTCATATGTTCTTACCAGGGAGCAAGAAAGAAACCTCCCCGAGTGGCGAAGTCTGACGAATGCCAAATATCAGAGACCGGTGCACCATGGAAAGCCGGAGTCCCTACCGGCTGACTAATTCTTTCACCACAATGGTTCTCAACGGCTCTTTTCAGAGCCAAACGGCATACTCGCTGTCTAGAGGAATGTGATTGTGGGGCTCCTTGTCAGACCATGGCCCATCTAATTATATGATCCCTGTGCACGAACACCTGCACTAGAGAGGACCTATATATTTTTTTTTTTTTTTTTTTTTAAATGACCTATGCTGTTGGCCTCAGATGGCCTCTACAGCTTTACCGGGCAGTGGTGAGCGCAGGAGGCGCTCGACCCAAAGTTTAAGGGCGACTAGCACAAGGGCACCTAGACGGTACGAACCTCGGCTTGGGCCGTCGCCAGAATACGTGGGGTCAGACTTGCTCTGGCACCCCAGAAGGGGAGTGTCCTAGGGCCCTATCAATGGTTTGATCTGTTTGATTATTTGGAGAGAAACTAACCGATCTGAAGGATCTGAGAGATCTTCGACCTCGCCGGCGAGGTCGGTGTTGTGATTGTGTGAGTTGGTGGATCTGGTATCCGACACCAGTACCGAAAACGGAGCGTCTGTTGCGTATATTGGTAGGATTGGGCGAACCTAGCGCCACCGATGTGACGGCGGCGATAGAGTCGTCCGGGTCGTCCAGGACGTTGCGAGGGCGTCTACGGAGGGGAAGAGTTCCAGCTTGAACTATCGAGTAGTACGAGGCTTGGACTACGAGGGGGTTGGGGTGGTGGGGAGCCGCGTCAAAGAAGCGGCGGGAGCAATCCTTCATAAATTGAAGGATGGAGGGAAGTTCCAGGTCGCAGTGCAAGTCGGCGTTTCGCTGGTACCAGCTAGCGCCGACTGCCTTGCGAATGAAACGGTTTTGGATGACTTGAAGCTGGTTCAAGATGACGGGGGACGTGTGAGCGAACGCAACTGAGGCGTAAGTCATGACGAGGCGTATGCAAGTTTTGTAAAGTGTCACCTTATTTCTAAGGGACATCTTACTGCGCTGGCATAGGAGGGGGGTGAGACGGCCTAAGAAGTAAGCCGCTCGGTTTCGGACGATCTGGACGTGTTTCGCGAAGGTGAGTCGACGATCAAGGGTCACGCCAAGATACTTTGCATTTTTGGAGGCCCAGGGGACAGGCTGGTTGTGAAGCTTAAGAGATAGCTTCTTCGGGTTAGGTTTAGTGGGATGAAAGTACATTGCTGTACTTTTATCCGGGTTAACCGTGATGGCCCACTTCTTAAACCAATCGCCATAAGAGCGAAGGGCTTTTTGAAGTCGGCCGATCAAGTGGGCGCTGTTCCACCCTCTGGTATAGAGAGCGGTATCGTCAGCGAAGAGAGAGAGGACCTATACAACGCCACACAATTCAGTAGACGTGGCTACATACTGAGCTAGCGCAGTCTAATATAATGTCCATGAACTATTGATACTATATGAAGAAGTTTACCGATATAACGCTGTAAAATGCTTTACTTGCCACGAAACAGAGTAACGTTCAATAAAGCAAACATCACATAATTGGCCAGTAGCGGATACAGAGGGGGGGCTAAGGGGCTCAAGCCCCCCCCAAAAGTTTCGCGTGCGTGCACCCCTGACTAATCTCAAATTAAACTTGATATTAATTATCCGACATTATTAGTAGTACAGTACAATTTCCATCACTTATCCTTACTTAATAAATCATTTTAGGTGCATATAGGATAGTTAGTTAGTATATTTTAAAATTTAAAATTTCCGTATGATTTTTAAATTCGCGCGCCACTCATTCGAAAATTGAGTTCCCGCCGGCGCTGCGGTCGCCCGTGTCTATCGGGGGGCACGGCGCGCGGCGCTCGGCGCATATTTTTTTTTTTTTATTTTTTTTTATTAATAATGCTATCCTATCTCCAACATTATCGGAGCTTTAACTACTTCTGGCATTCTTCGTCTTTCTTTCAGCATAACTTATCTTTCTATCGGCCTTCTTCTGTCATACCAAGTATTTCTGCTCGTCTTAGTCTTTTTTTTGTGTTCATAAAAATTTTAGTTACATTTTTAAAACTATACCTATATAATTCTACTTTTATAATATATTGTATAACGTATTTCTAACATAATATTACCAATTTTACATCTTTACAAATTTTTTCTTATATTCTATTACAATTTTATATGTGTTCATTTATTCCTACTTATAACTATTTTGCAAATTTTAATTTTTTATTGGCAATAATTGTACTAACATTATCTTGACTAATACTTGTTCCTATTTCATTTTCTATATTGAGTCTATCATTCTCATGTACTGGGCACTCGAAAAGTAGGTGTGGGATGTCTTCATCTTTTCCGGATCGCAGATACATGAAGAGCTTTCCCGACACTTGAATCGGTTCAAGTATTGGGAGAACCCTCCGTGCCCCGTCAGCAACTGGGTCACCACCCCTGTCGGTTGCAAGTTCTTCACCACTCGGTAGGCTGCAATCGCATCTGGGAAAAATATCCGCGTGACAGAAGCGGTCCCTCCACCGCGATATCTCCGGTCCCATTTCTCAATCGTTTTGCTACGAGCTTGACGTTTGACAAAAGAGACCGGGCACCGGTCGTAGTCAGGCCGTCTCCGACTCGATAATGCTGCTTCCTTCGCCAGGTAGTCTGCGCGCTCGTTCCCTGCCATCCCAGCGTGTGCCTTGATCCAGAACAAAGAAACATCTTTGCCCTGGTTCAAGGCCTCGCCGAGGTTTCTGCGGGTTTCTACTGCCAGCGGATGGAGGGCGCTGTGATTCGTGACCGACTGGAGTGCCGACCTAGAGTCGCTGTATATTCCAAAACTCTTTTCTTTCCTCTTTAGGATCTCGTCCGTTGCCCTGCATATAGCAAGGAGTTCGGCCTGGTAAACGGTGCAGTACCTGGGCAAGCAGAGCTTGAGGGATTTGGTTTCGGTATCACTGTTCCAAAAGGAAATCGCTGCTCCGACCTTTCCCTCAATCTTGCTACCATCAGTGAAGAGTCTGACCTGCTGCGTGTTTTTGCCGTCTACCTGGATTTGGTCCGAAATACCCTCGAACTCCAGGTTTCTATGCAGGGCGGGGTGCGGTATCTCCGCAAAGCCCACCACGCGCTCAACCTCTCGGTCCCCAAGCACTAGCTGGGATGACCCTTTTCGTGCCTCGTACAGTGCTGCTGCTTCCTGTACCCTGAGGTCGTCGGCGCATACTTGAGATACGAGTGTGTGTTGTGTGCGGTGTGTGTGTGTGTGTGCGCACGCTGCGAGCGGCGAGCGGCGAGCCGCGATGCTTGCTGTTATACACATCACATACACACAGACACAGCGACGACGAACGACGAACGACTTGCCTCATCCTCTCTCGTTATCCGGAGAAATAACTCTTTGGAAGGAACTTTGGAAAGACAGGGAACATTTCCCCAAAACAGCAGCAGAAGCGCATCAAGAGACAAATGAGTTTTTCCCAAATGTAAAAATTCTTTTAAAAATTCTCGCTACATTACCAGTATCCACTTGTAGTGTAGAGCGCAGCTTTTCTTCACTTAAACTAATAAAATCATACCTTCGTACTACAATGACGAAAGACAGGTTGAACGGTTTAGCTTCTATGTATATTCACCGAGATATATCTGACAGCCTACAACCTGTCGAAGTCATTGAAAAATTTGCAAAACGTTATCCGAGGAGACTCACTATGCGTTAAGAGAGTAAAATAAAATGTTGTGTGCCTTTTTAGTGTTTAAATCAGCCTACCCTACCCGAGCCATCTAGATCAAGCCCCTCCCAAACCAAGATCCTGGATCCGCCGCTGTAATTGGCCACCCATCCGAGATGGGCCTGCGTGAACGTTGCTTAACAATGTGTAAAAGGCAAGCAGCACTACGAAACGTAATAAAATGACCGATTCAATTTAACAATAATGCGGGCTATTCCTTATTTCCAAGGGAATTACCAAGTCCGCCAGTTGTCATCCAAAATTAGGCCCGAGGACTTCCTGCGGTTTGCTTCCAACAAAAACAACTTGTTACCTTTGAGGCACCTATTTGCATGCCTGAAGATTTAAATACTCCACATCAAGGGTTGTATGAACCCTTCTAAGTCCGACCAAGCGAGACGAGGGGCTCGCCTTGACTCTTCGTTCTGGTAATTCCTGTGACAGCTTCAACAGACGGCTTTAAGTCGGATAATTTTGAAGGAGATAATTTGTTATACAAAGTTTGATACACGGTAATCTCCAGTTCTGTTTTAAGTGAAGGATTTGAGCAGGCATGTAATAAATACGCGTTCATTTTCCATTTGTAATTTTTTCAATGACGGCCTTCAGTCTGGAACTATGCCCAGTAGATGGCAATAGGCTCGCCGCCTATTATATGGGACTTAAATAACAGTACTGGTGAAGTACCTACTACAGGGCTGAGTTCCAGGTACACCTCTGCCTACCCCTCATTATTTTAAGATGTTATGTTAAAAAAGTAATTTATGAGTAACAACATATTTAACATCTCATATTCTAACAACATATTTTTATTGTAGTGGTAGGCCTTTTTTGCAGGGGGCCGCCTGGGGAAGTACCACACCTTTGCCAGTTATTCATCCGCCAAGCAGTAATGTGCAAACATTACTGTGTTCCGGTCTGAAGGGCAATGTTACCAGCGAAATTACTGGGCATGATGAGTTTCAACAACTAATATCTCAGGGTAACAGGCGCAGTGCAGTGCCGCACAGTATTTTGAATTTTAAAACACTGGGTGGCACTGTGTCTGATATGGGCAATCATGATGCTTACCATCAGGTACCTGATTTGCTCGTCTTATTACTTACTAACATAAAAAAAAACATGAAAAGGATTATTATTATTATAGTTAAATGTACCAGTATGAATACAAGCCCACAGACAAAAGCTTAAAAAACATCACTCACTTGTTTTCTGAACTACAAACACTGGCTATCAAAACATCTCTTTCAAAAATCGAACGTCCGAAACAATTTCATCGAAGCGCGAGAGGGGGCAATGGAGGGTAGTCCGACCGGAAGTGACGCTGCAGGTAGATAATAACCTGGCGGTGCGGCGCGCCCTCGTGTTGTGCAGCTTCCGGGGGCTACACTACGATAATCTTCAACATGGGTAATTTCCAAATTGAAGTATAAATGTAATGGAGTAGACTTTATTTATTATATTTTTTTATTATTTCTTGTTCTAGAAGCTGACACAAACGTTTTAGTTAAAAGGTTAAATACTGGTATTATGGTAAGGCTGGTATAATTTACTTAGAAAATCCTCGAATTAAAATCTCACGATCCCTAGTTGAGAAATAACCTAAAACTCGATGTATTTACATCGTTTGGTGTCGAAACTCTATAGATATAATACAGGTAGACAGACTGTGACATAACATTGTTCATCATAACACCAGCAGGAGACAGCATTTCCCAACGGAGAAAAATAAGTGTTAAAGAGACAGCTAATGTATTCTTAGTGGCCAAAAAGAGAGAAAGAAAACGGGAAACAATGAATATAATATTACGCAAGAAGTGAGAATAATTTAATTACGACTTGCCAATCGATAACGAAAGTCGCTTGCAACTCGTTCTGTTCTAGAACTAATTGTAATTTATTCATTATTTATTTATGTATTTCGCGACTCTTTAGTTTTCCTTGTCCCAGTCACCCCAACAATCGAGTGTAGTGACCCGCCGCCCCGCAGTAAACATCGAGACACCTGGGTACTCTAGCGTCTTAGCACAACACTACTTAATGAAACGTCAATATTAGTGCACGGGATTATGGTCCTCACAGACTTTTATTGGCGGTTACAATTGTAGTACAAGTATTAAACAGTTTACTAGTGTTGTTTTCGTTTGATGTTGAAATTAATGGGTTGCCTGCTATCTTTGAAGTGAACATTTAATTGTCAAATCCCATACATTTTTGACCGATGACACTTGAATTTGATAGTCTGGATCTCGACTTTGACTTTGACAAATCACTCAACCAATTGAGCTATCATGGAGGTACTAGTCATCAGCGAAATTTTTATATCCCACCTACCTAACGCCTATAGGGGCGTGCGTGTTTATCTATAGGTTTTTTTATGATAATGAGTGACAAGACGAGTAAATCAGGTGTCTGATGGTAAGCATCATGATTGCCCATATCAGACACAGTGCCACCCAGTGTTTTAAAATTAAAAATTCTGCGTGTAACTGCACTGCGCCAGTCACCGTGAGATATTAGTTGTTGAAACTCGTCATGCCCAGTAATTTCGCTGGTAACATTGCCCTTCAGTCCGAAACACAGTAATGTTTGTACATTACTGCTTGGCGGATGAATAACTGGTAAATAAAGGTGATGCATTAGCGTTCTACCTATATCAAGCGAATAGACCGCTTAGTCTTTAAAAATATTCCTTTGATTATTGTAGATCAGAATAAAGCTGTCTTTAATCTATAAGTTTCAAAGCAAACGAATGTAACCAAACCAAATATTGTGAAACTATCTGTTGAAAAAATTAAACCCTACAAGTTTCATATGCGTTCTTCTTGTAGAGGTATCTTTCCGAACGCACCGTAGAATCAGTACTGTTTATCTTCATTGACGTGCAAAAGTGTCAGATTATGACCTAATATTACCTAAGATTATGACCTAATTTTTGAATAAATGTTTTTGAGTTTGAATTTGAGTTGTACAAGACAGGCACAGTTGAAATGAATACTTACTTAACCCTATCAGGCACACTAAGACTATCGTATATGGCCACACGGAAAAAAAGGAATTGTCCCATCAACAAAAAAAATATTGTTACCAATTCCAAGACAATATTTACTTAACTTACCAATATATTGTCATTTTAATAATTTCCATTTCCTTCAAAATACAAAAAAATATTGTTGCTTTATTGTCTTAAAACAAGTAAATATTGTCACGTAAACATTTTGATAGTTTAGTTTTAAGACAAGGATTAATGTCGTAGTAATAATAAACATTGTTACATTAGGATAAATTAATTATTAGACTAACAATTTCGTTGTTCTTTTGAAACGCTAAATTATTCAATTAAAAATTTGCAACTACTTATTTTAAAATAAACAATATTATAATAATAACACTGCAAATTATTCGACAAAGATTAAACATTATCAAGGCGAGAATACGTTAAATGTTTACTTGAAATGACAAGTATTCTTGATAGAAGATTATTATTTTTTAGAATAACAATTTAAATTGTTGAGCTAAAATTCTTTAATTTTTAAACAAGTTGTCACATATTGTTGTTTCAAAACAAGAATATTGTTTGAATAACGCGGCAAATTGTAAGACGAAGATTAAACTTTTTCGATGCGAGAATATGTTAAATGGTTATTTGGAATTACTAGCCGTCTTAATAGAATATTGATTATTTCTTAAACCAACAATATCAATTGTTCTGCTGAAATCCTTTAATTTTTAAATAAGTTATCACATATTGTTGTTTCAAAACTTGAATATTATTTGTATAACGCGGCAAATTGTAAGACGAAGATTGAACATTTTCGATACGAGAATATGTTCAATTGTTATTTGGAATTACTAGTCGTCTTGATAGAAGATTGGTTAATTTTAAGAATAAAAATATCAATTGTTAGGGTAAAATTCCTTAAATTTTTAAACAAGTCGTTACAATTTGTTGTTTCCATACAAGAATATTATTTGAATAACTCGGCAAATTGTAAGACGAAGATTAAACATTTTCGATGCGAGAATATGTTAAATGGTTATTTGGAATTACTAGTCGTCTTGATAGAAGATTGGTTATTTTTTAGAATAACAATATCAATTTTTCAGGTAAACTTCCTCAAATTTTTAAATAAGTTGTCACCTAAAGTTGTTTCAAAACATGAATATTATTTTAATAACGCGGCAAATTGTAAGACGAAGATTAAAACATTTTCGTTGCGAGAATATGTTAAATAGTTACTTGGAATATCCTTAATTGTCTTGATAGAAGATTGTTTATTTCTTAGAATAACATTATCAATTGTTCAGCTAAAATTTCTTAAATTTTTGAACAAGTTGTCATAAATAGTTATCTCAAAACATGAATATAATAACGTGGCAAAATGTATGACGAAGATAAAACACTTTCGATGCGAGAAAATGTTAAATAGTTACTTGGAATATCCAGTCGTCTTGATAGAAGATTGGTTATTTCTTAGAATAACATTATTAATTGTTCAGCTAAAATTCCTTAAATTTTTAAATAAGTTGTCATAATATGTAGTTGTTTCAAAACATGAATATTATTATAATAACGCGGCAAAATGTAAGACGAAGATTAAACATTTTCAATGTGAGAATATGTTAAATGGTTACTTTGAATTACTAGTCGTCTTGATAGAAGATTGATTATATTTTAGAATAACACTATCAACTGTTCAGGTAAAATTCTTTAAATTTTTAAATAAGTTGCCACCTAAAGTTGTTTCAAAACATGAATATTATTTTAATAACGCGGCAAATTGTAAGACGAAGATTAAAACATTTTCGATGCGAAAATATGTTTAATAGTTGCTTGGAATATCCAGTTGTCTTGATAGAAGATTGGTTATTTTTAAGAATAACATTATCAATTGTTCAGTTAAAATTCCTTAAATGTTTAAATAAGTTGTCATATATAGTTGTTTCTTAACATGAATATTATTATAATAACGCGGCAAATTGTAGGACGAAAATTAAACATTTTAGATGCGTGAATATGTAAATAGTTACTTGGAAATTACTAGTCGTCTTGATAGAAGGTTAATTATTTCTTAGAACAACAATGTCGATTGTTGAGCCAAGTGCTTTTTTATTTTCAAATAAGTTGTCAGATAAAGTTGATTCAAAACAAGAATATTATTTGCATAAAGCAGCAAATTATATGACGAAGAATACACATTTTCAATACGAGAATGTGAGTTATTAGTTTGCTTCAGTGTGTGCTGCGGCAGCCTGCATCATTGAGAAGTCGAGAATCTTGGTGAGTTTTTGATTTAAAAACTAGGTAATGTTGGCTAGCTTCAAAAAGCTCAGTCAGGTCAGTTTTCATTCATGAATACATTGTTGTAAAATTTTAATGCATCCAGCATTATACGGATTATTTAGAAGGTGCCTAATTACCTACTTCTTTTTTCCGATTAGATTGGGCATAAATATGGACGCCGGCGCCGTTGAATGTTCATTTCAAGAAGAAGATTATATTGGTCAGAAAGCCACTCTTGATTTGTGTGTTTCAGAAGTAAGTAAAATTACTACTAACCCCTTTAGAAGGCTTTAGAAGGAAGGTAGGCATCCAAAAAGTTTGAGGTTAAGAGTGTAGCCATTGAGCCATTGAGCACACTGTAGGAATAACTCATACTTATTAAAAATACAAAGCCTTTATAGTTGGTATCTGGATAAGTATCTGCTTTTTTAATGTTTTGCTTTAAACATAAGTAGTTAGATAGCAGCAGTAGCAGGTTAATTGCTTCACGAATCACAAGGTATTCGTTAATAATTATATTAACATATACCTCGTTTATATTAATAATGTAATTTTAGTTCTATGGGGACAAGAATCAGTTACGCAACGTAATGCAAGTGGCAACAGGCCACAGGCAACAGCTAATTAGTATGTCTAGGTGTGTGTCCAAAATACCTCAGTGCCTCAAGTTGAATGTCTTTGACCAGTGTGTGTTACCAGTGATTACTTATGGATCTGAAACGTGGTCTCTGACTGTGGGCCTTATCAGCAGATTCAAAATAGCGCAACAAGCTATGGAGAGGGCTATGCTCAGGATTTCTCTATGAGATCGAATCAGAAATAAAGAGATCCGTATAGACGAACGAAAGTTACAGACATAGTCTAGTGTATTAATTAATTAAAGCATATTGATGTGGACTGGGCATGGCACATAGCTCGTAGAACTGATGGCCGATGGGGCTGTAAAGTTCTCGAATGGAGACCACGGACTGGCAAGCGTAGCGTAGGACGTCCACCCACAAGGTGGACGATCTGATAAGGACTGCAGGGACACACTGGAGGCGGGCCGCTTACAACCGGACTGGGTGGAAATCTATGAGGAAGGCCTATCTTCAGCAGAGGACTTTCTATGGCTGAGATGATGATGATGTATAGGTATATGTATAATAATATGTGTATAATAAAGTATGTAAATTCCAGGTATTAATGATGACATTGTTTGGCTGAAAAATAACCATGAACCATGGGATATTGTAATGCAGAAATGGATGAACACATAATATTATGATGAAAGAATACTTTGTGTGCAAGACAACCTGACAGAAATGAAGTGAAGTGAAGTGTCTGGTATGGGTAACTTTTTTTATAAATGTGATTGCCTCGAATATCAACAACGGTGGCAGCTGGGTCGTTTATTTCTTGATATTGCTGTATTTATTGACCTGTAGCGGCGTGCGAAACAGGTAACAAAATCTAAAATCTTCTTAGTTAATTTTGCATGCCCTTATACTTTAGTTTTTTCTTCTGCCACCAGTGGTGGAAATGATGGCAACTGGGAATAAACTTAACATAATTTATAATCTTTTGTTTAAAGTTTTGAATATGTTATTAAGTGAAAATGTGATTCCTTCGACTAAAACTACTTACGAATTTAAATTAATCTAATCCAAACTGGTTAGGTTCAGAACGTGTACTTCCCAAAAGTGCATTTCTCACAAAGAGTGCAGCCTAATATATTATACAATTTTTTAGAAAACATGAATCTTACGGTAGTAAATTATTTTGATTTTAGTAAAACATGTTAATTTAGTCATCATGTTTAGATAAAAAATTTAAATAACATAATAACACCATTCTGATAATATTTACGTTGTTTTATTGTTTTAATGTATCTTTATCTTTTGTTTTAAAAAAATATTTATATTTTAGGAAGTGCTAATTTTGAAAAATGCCCGTTTTGGTAAGTGTACCAATCGGGAAGTGCGTTCAGGACCTAACCCATATTATTCTAAATATTCCACTAGTTTTTTGTGTAATAGATTTATTTCAATGTACAGGATTACATTTTAAATATTGTTTTTGCTAAAGCGGATGGCATAATAATGGTTATAAGTTATCTTACCTACTAACTATCCAGTAAATGAAAGATAGCTGGATATAACAGTATTGAATTGTCAGTATCTAGTATCTAATTAAAAATAGTTTCATTTGACAGAAAATATATTATAATTGTGAGGCTTTTAAAATAAAAACGCTCATTACGCAAAAAAACCTACCAAGGGCTGTTTTTAAACCTTTTTTTCGTTATTGTATAGATGAGCCAGATAATTATAATTGATCGCAATAACGGTAGGTGTCTGTGATTATTCTTCACATTATGAAGAACTTATTTGCAAACTTTTACAATAGTTACCTTGTTTGGCTAAAGTAATGAAAAAATTGTTAAAAACTTGTATTTCCCGTCATTCATGGCTTTAAAGATTTTTTCATTTAAAGATATAAAACGCCGTATATTCCCAGTCATCCCCTCATGGATTGCCCCCAGTTGGCAATCGGGAATAAAATATCACCGGGTGGCGAATGGGAAGTTATTGCCCCCAGCTTAAATCGCTGTACATTGCTGCGTGCATCACCACCTCATCACTGTCTGTCTTACGGCTGCGATGAAGGAATTGACGGTCAGATATTTCCAATATGGTCTCCAATATTTATAGATAAGTGATATTATTAGAGACAAAAAAACAAAATTTTCCTTATCGTAGTTGCTTTTAATAATCACTTATTGTTGTTGATCATAAAAACCTGGTGTACATTCGACAGATAATGAGGAACATTTTGTTTGTAAGTATGTCCCTAATAATCTCACTTATCTACTTATAAAATCACATTGGGAATATCTGACCGCCAACTCCTAGAGTCTAGGGGGTTGATCCACGCAGCAGTGTACAGCGATTTGAAGTGAGGGCAATAACTTCAATCGTCAACCGGGGGAAATGTAATTTTATTCCAGATTTCCACCTAAGGGCAATTTATGTGGGGACTACTGGGAATATATGGAAAAAGCTTACTGTACAAAAATGTTGCCCACAGCAAGCGAGACGTGGGCAATTTTTTTTTTTGCGTAATTAGCATATTATTTACTAAGCCAAACACATGAAATCTTTCATAAAACTACTGATTATTGTTATTTCAAGCTATCAGTCATTTACTGGACAATATACATATTGTTTAGAAGTAATATATATTTTTTTAAAGGAATAAATAAAAGTCTTAAAATGAAACAATAGTAGTTTTATTACAAAACATATTATTGTAGGTCTAAGTGAACTATATTTTTGATACAACAATATATTACTGTAGATCGAAGTAAAATATATTGTTCAAAAAACAATATATTACCGTAGGTCTAAGTGAACTATATTTTTGATACAACAATATATTACTGTAGCTCTAAGTAAAATATTGTTCAAACAACATTTCCTGTATTTTCATTCAGACAATAAAAATTACTGAAACAAGTAAAACCAAAAGTATTGAGCGAAAATCTATGTTTTGTTGGTTCAAATAAATCATAGTTTTAAACCAAGCTAGTGTGTATTCTCCTAAAGAGAATAAATTTTCTTGAAACTAGTAGAATCTTAGTTTTGCAACAACAATCTGGTATTCTCATGACTACAATGATATTTATTGTTAAACGAAGAATCTGTTTACTCTCAAACTAATTTAATTTGTATTGTTATAAAAACAATATATTAAAAATTATATTGTTAAAATAAGTGAACTACTAGTATCAAATCAAAACAATGTGTTGTTGCTACAAAAAAAACATATTGTCTAAACAATCTGATGTATATTCTTGCAAAAACGATATACGTATTGTTGAAACAGGGATTATGATGTGTTAAAACAAAAATTTTGATTTGTTTATTCAAATAAACCAAAGTATTACATCAAATCAATAAGGTTGCTTGAGATAAATAAACTATATTGTTATAATAACAAAACCAAATGTTTTTGGAGTAACAATACGGTTGTATTGTGTGAATACAATATTCTTATCAATATCACATTGTATATTTAAGTAAATATAGTCTTCCTCTATAGGAAGACAGGATTTGCTTTGAACTAAAGCAACTTGCTTTAATTTAACAATTCCTTTTTTTCCGTGCAGCTTAAAGAACCAAATCTTGTCAAAGTAAAACGTAATCATGTACCAAATAACATAACATTACATATAATCACGTCGTTTTACCCAAAGGGCTAGGCAGAGGTCCCCAGAACCCAGTCAAGCAAGGCCGACATAACAAGACTCGACGAAACATAGCTCACCATTGTGCGGAGCGGCGTCGCGGGCCTCACCGCTCCGCGGAGTCATCGACCAGGGCACATATCTCCCATAGTAGACACACCCACATTTCGCCAGTATGTTATTGGTCCCATGTAAAAGGGGGCGAGACTATTGCCATCTAACGGGAATAAAAAACTTCAATATTTACACTTTGCTTGACCTGGGGATCGAACCCGGTACCTTCTGATCGGCAGTCGAGCTTACGCTCACTACTCCACTGAAGTAGCCAAAGAAAAATGTGCAATATTCCTAGTCTGGAGTTTAATTCATTTGAGTAGTTTAGTTTTATATAAAACTCGATTAGGATAATTACACCTTATTAATATATGATTACATTGAGCTACTAACAAAATCCTAAAATACTTTCCATACTCACGCCAAAAATCAAACAACCAAAACCGACTACCGACAGAAAAAAAATCCAAAAAAAAAACCATCTTTCCCGGAAACCATTCGGCCGCCGACTGAAAATTCAAAACGTCCAAGTGAATCCATTTGGCTGTATTTATGACATGCGCCTCCATATCTCTGTCTTTCCACGCACTTCCACCACATTGAACGGCAGTAAAGCAAACAAAAAGGACACTGGGCGTTAAAAATATGGCCGAGATTACATGTTTGGTTTATAGTGGAAAAGCGGTGACTAGGAAGGTGTAAGAACGTTGTATCGTTCTGATCGCAAAATTTTCTACGTAAATAAAGATAAAATATTCTTTGCTTGCTATTAAAAGTTCTCAGCTGAACCAGTTTGGGAAAACTTTAATATAACAGTGTGAAGAGATCGTTTCAGGTCTACTAAACAAATAATTAAAAGTTGCTTATAAATGGAAAATAAAATGAGCTTTTATTGAGTTAAAAAGGAGTTGTTGGTTTTAGGGCCACTTCGACTTTACATTAAAATTTTAATTAAAATTTAATTTAAAATTTTATTTGATTTGCCTAAAAAGAAGATTTTCAAATGTGTAAAAATAATATTTTTTTAATATCGCCATATTGGAACGCGCGCCGCCATTATAAAATACTTATAACTTAAACTCACTTTATTCAAATCAAATTATAAATTAATCGGTGATAATAAGAGGACTATACATATAAAGGACTAAAAATATATTGCGAAATCCGAATCAGTTTTCACCTAACCTAACCGAGGTTAGGTTAGTTAGTTAGGAAAATATTAAGCCACATTGCGCGAGCCGAGCTAGCGAAGCAAGCGTCCTGCGGCAGCGGCCGGCGAAGCGCCAGAACTGACGTGTAACTAATAATATAACTTTACAAAAAAACGAGAAGACTACTTTGTTTGTATGCCAATGTAAATTAGGACTTAAAAGTTTATACGAATCAATATTTATGGGCTTTTCTGACAAAGAATATTATATGTAAATATCATTAAGCGTTTATTATCTTGCGCTTTATAAAATTATGCTTCATTACTATTATGCTAATAGAATTTATGACAATAAACATTATGGCAAAATATTTGTGCATAATAATATTATGCGAAGTGATCATTATACTGAATGTTGTTATGCCAAAGTATATTATGATAATACATATTACGCGTTTCATTAGTACACCCTTTCAAATACCTTTTTTTTAGAGGAGAGCAAAAATAGAAATAGGTATGTAAAGTCTCAAAAGCGTTAACATACTGTGTTTGTACCCATTTGTAATATTAACATGGTAACCAAGTAACCCAACAATCTCCTATCGGGAACGCCACAGCAACACAATACTGAACGCTAAACAACGGGTGGCACTTGAAACTCTGTCGTAGCCCTAGTGGTAGTTACTAATTGATCTTAACACGGACACTTCGACCGGAATCCGTCGCTCTTGATTGATGGTACTCGTACGCTGCAGTTTATATCTCTGTTTGTTGGGACGTTTAGTTGGTGAATACTGTAAACAAGCTGTAAACCAAACACAGAACAGAGAAAGAGAACTTCAATGTACGTATTTACTAACAAAGTATGTTTTGGGTTCGGGATCTTTTGTGTCAGTGTCGTATACTTATATAATATTATAACATATCTATAAACAAAATATTTTACACTTCTCTTGTTCAAAAAGTCCGTCATTGTTACGTACCATACCGTGGCTAAACTAAGTTTTCAACCTCTAGGGGATAAGGTAAAATTATTTTTAATTTTTGGCTTTTAACAACAAGAGTATATTTTTTGGTGTTGCACGTATAGGATATTTAGCAAAATGTTTTGATATAATATTATGTAATAATTTTATTTTCTTACACACGTAACACACGGCGTTAAAACCAATTTTAACTTGGTTTCGATTTACTCGCTGGCTAAAAATTATGCTTGCTTACAAAGTATATGTTATTTTTATTTGTATTGCCAAAAATAATATAGGGTAAGTTTTCGCTCGCGCTCTGACCAGATACTGCACTACCCAAAAACAACAGCTTCGAAACTACAGCAGTTTTCAAATTATAGTGTGCATAACAATGTGTTGTGTGCTAGTGTGTGTAAAAACAGTTTGCAAGGAATGCTCATGACTGCGAAATATTGTGTCGGGCAGACCCGGTCACGCCGATTTCGGCGTAATTTAAGTTACCGCATTTGACAAGTATGACAGAGGTACTTAGACTTGTTGGAGCGCGAACGGAGGAGACCTGCCAATATCTATCAATTGAAGACAACATTTAAAGTAACTGCAAGGCATATTCACAGACAATACGAGTATGAAACGTTATAATTTAAATCTAGCCTCTAATTGGAAAGTTCACTACAAAAAATATTTTTCAAATCCAATTATACACTAGAGTAAAACTTAAAAATATATACCTAATTGCTGCTTCCTATTACAAAATGCTGTATGTTAAAATAAACAAAACGGTTTCAATTGAAAGCTCTTAAGCTCAATATGGACCAGAATGTACCTGCTTTTAATATCTCATTGACATGCACCCTAAGTAAAGCCGCGGCCCCATCGCTTATTTTATGATTGTCTCCCACTCTTATATGGAGGCACCTACGTGATGTAACCCACTAAAACTGGCCCTTTGGGACCCTTCCGGGACACAAATCCAATAGCCTGGTATTTGATTAACCAGATTTTGTATAAAACTGTATCGTAAACATTGGCGTATATTCTACGATAGACAAGAACGTTCCAAAAAAATATTTGCTCAAATACTGTTAACTAGTTCATTAAAGTTCCTGCAGCGATAAAACATTAGCTATGTCGTCTAAATTATTAAAACGTGCAGCACTAGATTGCTTACACAGTATAGAGTTTGCTTGCGACTAAAACGTTGTGCAGGTCGCGTCACAGTTTAACAGCGCTCGGCAAAAGTGGAGGAGAGCTTTGCGCAGGTATCTCTCTTCTCTTCGGAATAAGCCCTCGTTTAATTAAGGTAGAACTTCACTTACAGATAAGTTCATTTAATCTATAATTTTAAATTTCATGCTTCGTCCTCAAGATTAGCATAAGACATGTAGACTTTTAAAGATGCGGTTCCTAAAATATATGTACCTAAGTACGTAACCTAAGTAAAAATATTACAATTGAGATTTTTTATTTCATAAAAGATCTTGAGTTACCAGATTCGATTCCCGGGTCAGGTAGAAAGTGTTATTGGATTTTTCCATGAGAAATTTTCTTAGAAACAGCCTGGAGTATGAAATTGTGCCCGGTTGATGGCAATAGGCTCACTCCCTATTACATGGGACATAGATCTCCACCTTAATTTTAGGTGGAAGTTTTTGTCCAGCAGTGGACTTCCTACGGCTAAGATATTGATGATGAATAAATTTATATGTCGGAAGAGTTGACGTCATCCTTGTTTGCCAGCGATCACTCATACAACGGGATATTTGTCTCTCGCTCTATCTTCAATCTACAGGTATCAAGTTAAGTCGTCCGACTTATAACTGGCGAGTACATTTTACCTATTGTTTTCTGGGTAAACCTCTGCCCACCACTTCAGAAAAAAGGCGTGATGCTATGTTATCTCATATAAAAAAAGCGATCACAATCGCAATTAAGCACTGGCTGTAAAATAACTGACAAAAAAAATAAACCTTTTTTCATTTCTAAAAAAATAGTACCATTTAGAATACAGATTTGGCCAGTAATTTGCGCGACCGAATCACGTAGCACCTGTGCTACGAGACTACGAGCTACGCCGTAGCTGTAGTCCAGTTAATCAGTGCTACAGTAATATTCTCTCCACGTAGCGTTGTGGACTTGTCACGAGCTAAACTAGCGAAATTACCCGACTTTCCCTTTAGGATATGTCTGATTGGGCTTTATATGATTTAAGGTATAAAGGGTCCTGGAGAGAAACCTGTAATTTGCTTGTGGCGTTTGAATAATTGAAATTACGTTCTCATGATATTATGAGTAGGTGTAGTAAAATGCCAGCTTTAAAAAGTTAGGTCATTTTCAAATTAATATTTCAGTACGGTTTTCAATTAGGTAATACAAAGATATGAAACTTAATAAATGCAAAAACAAAATTTTCTAATCTATTCTATTGTACGTATATCTAAAACGAATTTTAAATTTTATATAAAGTTTTGCATTAAAAATTTTGTACTATTGGGATACACAGAACACATATTATACAACAGTTCACATATACAAGATCTTGTATATGATAATATGTTTTACTTATTACCTGACAATATCGCTATTTAATCTATATATACTCGTAGGTTAATCTATATATGGGCCTTTCCTAAAGAACATTCATATCCAATATTATAGTATTTCATTGGATAGCCTACATTAGATTTTTCCATTAGGAATTATCTCAGTGACGTCTGGAGTCTAGAACTGTGCCCGGTAGATGGCAATAGGCTCGCCTCCTATTACATGGGACCAATAACATACTGGCGAAATGTGGGTGCACCTAATATGGGACTGAGTCTTGGGTACACCTCTGCCTACCCCTTCGGGAAAAAGGCGTGATTGTATGTTATGGATAGCCTACTCATGACATAATCTAAAAAAACCCGTGATTTGAGTATAAAAATAGACAGACATTCGCGTATTCGTCGTGGACGTAGGACGTAGGACGTACCTTATATTATTCAGAGTTCAAAGATTGTGAGCATAATATTTTTTCCCAAATTTGCTTCCAATTTTAGACTCGAATGTACCTACCAGTCTTTAGATCTAAGAGTCAAAGGTTTTAGACAGATAGCTTGAATCTTCGTTTAACCTCGGTGTTGCCCGTCACAGGTCCCGGCCTCAGGGCACGGCAGACGTTTCCATTTGCCGAATGTTGTGGCATTTTAAAAGTGTCTGAGCAAGTAATTGCCTTGCCAGTTAGAGCGAGTTTGTGTTTCTAACTTGCTCTGGTTGGTGGTTCGAGGTTGGCTTTGAAATTTAGGGGTAGGTTAGACGATCAATAGATGTTATCGTTATCTAAATATTTACTGAGCGAGTAGACTTCTATGATGGATTTAGGACTTATTTATTAATGATGTCAGAAAAATCAATGGGTTTTTAAGATATTTTACTTAGATTAGGTGTCACAGGCCCTTGACCTTTAACTTAGATTACGAGTATAATTTGATAAATTACTTATAAGGTTCTCGATGCAATTTAAAGACAATATAAAAATTTAAGTCGAGAAACTACAAAATAATCACAAAACTAATCCATCTAACAATGTTTTACTGTTTTAGAGTAAAAAACCCAGTAAAAGCAAAGGCTGTATAACCCACACTTACGGATCTAGACCTAACGTGATCACACCAGTCATAGAGTATGTAAGAGTCGCTAACACATTATGTGTATAATCCTACTTCCTACTACAATATTATGCTATTATTATTATTATAGTTCTATTAATATTATAAGCCAAATCTCATTACAATGTAGGAAGTTACATTTGTAATAGGTAAACAAAACGCTATCAAGTTCTAACTCGACTTCTAACCAGCACCATCTAGATGGCACAAGAAAAACACCGCTAGCGTTGGTTTTTTGTGTGTATGTTTGTCCGGTTGGGCTGAAATTAGGTATGTAGATAGTTAGTTAGGTATGTAGATAGTTTAGACGTTTGATCCCGATATTTCCACGGATATGAAGACTACACGGGTGGAGCCCCGAGGCACAGCAGTATTATTATTTTATAATGTTGTAGCCAAAATTATTTTTTGCTACACAATCATAGGTCAATGATAGGTAGGACTGCCTCGGTGGCGTAGTGGGCGCATGCTCGACTGCCAATCAAGAGGTCCCGGGTTCGATCCCCAGGTCAGGCATAGTGTTAAATATTGGATTTTTCCATTGGGAATTATCTCAATAACTGCCTGGAGTCTGGAACTGTGCCCGGTAGATGGCAGTAGGCTCGCCCCCTATTACATGGGACCAATAACATACTGGCGAAATGTGGGTGTATCTACTATGGGACTGAGTCCTGGGTACACCTCTGCCTACCCCTTCGGGAAAAAGGCGTGAATGTATGTTATGTTATGTTATGTCAATCATAGGTATTTTAAAAATTTAGATTTTAACTCTCTTTTGTGCATATACGAATAATGTAGTGGTATTTTGTAGTGGTACTTTGGCTACTTTGTAGTGGTAGGCCTCTTTTGCAGGGGGCCGCCTGGGGAAGTACCACACCTTTGCTAGTTATTCATCCGCGAAGCAGTAATGTGCAAACATTACTGTGTTCCGGTATGAAGGGCAATGTTACCAGCGAAATTACTGGGCATGATGATCTCAGGGTGACAGGCGCAGTGCAGTGTCGCGCAGAATTTAGAATATTAAAACACTGGGTGGCACTGTGTCTGATATGGGCAATCATGATGCTTACCATCAGGCACCTGATTTGCTCGTCTTCTAGTAGTAGTATAGTGAGTGACTATCATAAAAAAAAAGTAGCATAAAATCTTTTCGGTATCAATTTGTCGTCAATTAGGCAACTTACACACAGGGAAAACCGTTTGATGAAACTCATTGCATACGATCAGTGTGATTATTAAAAGCTCTGTAAATAATCCAAAAATAACGAGGTACCTATTAAACTGGCCTTGTACTATGGAGAGTAGAAACACAAATGGACGAGAGATCAAAGGAAATATAGCTGTCACGTGGCAGCGAGGGTTTGTCTGTAAGGAACATAATTAAAAACATTTTGTCGTTTGTGAAATGCCTACGGTTGACCCTTTATTACGTTTGTTTGTGATTTATAAAAGAGTTAATGTAATAACATGACTTTTAAATTTTATGAGACCAATTTAGGAAAAATGTGGTTGAAATTTTATTTGTGCCTTGTTAATGGCATTACAGGCTTGCCCAGCAATGGGCCCAGCGGGCGATTGCAGATAGTAATCGGAGAACATAATAAGTACCTATATTATGTAAACTGATAAAATCGTATGAATCTTTAGTATATATTCTCGCTAATTGTAAAATCCGTTTTAGTTTTATACTAATAATTTTGTTACCACATTAATAATTTAATTTAACAACCATTTTAATATGTAATAATTATATTTCTGAAAAATCTTTTTTGGTTTGCCGTGGTATAGGGTTAAATGAACTCTAATACAATACATATAAGGAAAGAAAAATTTCACCCACGGGCGGGATATGAACCACGCACCCTCCGCACCAATCCGTGGTGGGCGCTCTACCACTTGAGCTACCGTGGAGGTACTAGTCGTCGGCGAAATTTTTCTATCCCTTCTACCTAACGCTCTAGGGGCGTGTGTTTATCTATAGGTGATGCATTTCGCAATCTACCCACCGACAAGTCTAATGTTACAATTAGAATTCATATCGAAATCGATAAACACTTCCTTTTTGCTTAATATTTTAAATTTTTTAGACAAAGCGGTCTACTCGCATGTAATACAATACATATAAGGAAAGAAAAATTTCACCCACGGGCGGGATTTTTCTTTCCATGCGAGTAGACCGCTTTGTCTAAAAAATTTAAAATATTAAATGAACTCTAAGTATCAAAACTACGTATGCTACTTTCCTATGTGTAAAAATAATGACTTAAAAAATTAATTTTTATTAAAAATTTAATTAATAACACCACAATTTAAATAAATTATTATATACAAATCTAGCCAGATTATAATATAAACTAAGGAGATTTTATTCTGGCGACGGCCCAAGCCGCGGTTAGTACCGTCTAGGTGCCCTTGAGCTAGTCGCCCTTAAACCTAAACATTGGGTCGAACGCTTCCTGCGCTCACCACTGCCCGGTAAAGCTGTGGATACCATCAGAGGCTGTTGGCCTCTGTACCTGGCTCTGGCCTGATGGTATCCACAGCTTTACCGGTATAGGTCATTAAAAAAAAAATTATCCGGTGACATATATAATAACACTTAGGTACTTACTTTCCCTACTATGGCACACCTCTTCTTAACCCAAGCAGAGGTGTCCCGTAGTAGGTACACACACCCAAACTATGCCTGTTATGTATTTTGGTCCTATGTAATAGGGGTGAGCCTATTGCCATCTACCAGGCAAAGTTATTCCAGACGCCATTTGTCCAGGCTATCATTGAGATAATTCGTAACGGAAAAATCCAATAACACTTTGCCTGACTTGGGGATCGAACCCGAAATCGACTTGAGACCACTAGAGCTTGGGACCACTACGCCACCGAGTCTTAATATTTCACTTTAAAGCGGGTGAAATGGCGTGGCGCAGCTAGTCTGATATAATCCTGTAGCCATTACATAGTTCTCTCGGACGCAGACTCGCTTTGACTTACAGCAAACATTTGCACCCCATTTCTATTACTACTGTTAATAACTGTTTGTAAACTCGGTTTGATACGAGTTGCTTCAAAGGACGTTTTAATTATTTATTTTGGTGTTTCCATTTGAATTACTTGTGGCAGTTTTACCTAATTGAATTACATGACTACAAGTTATTGATATTCTCTTTGATTGATATAAAGAAAAGGGGAGATGAGGTAGTGGTTCCCGAAAATGGCAAGCTCAAATTAGATCCCATTAGGTATACATACGTCAGTAAAGTAAGATCGTCCGAAGTCGTCGTCGAAGTGTTAATCAATTTCGATATGAATTCTAATTGTAACAATAAACTTGTCGGTGGGTAGATTGCGAAATGCATCATCTATAGATAAACACACGCCCCTATAGGCGTTAGGTAGAATGGATAGAAAAATTTCGCCAAGGACTAGGTGCCTCCACGGTAGCTCAGTGCCCACCCCGCAAAATGGTGCGGAGGGCGCGTGGTTTGAATCCCACCCGTGGGTGAATTTTTTCTTACCACATACATAACATACATACATTCACGCCTTTTTTCCCGAAGGGGTAGGCCGAGGTGTATCCAGGACTCAGTCCCATAGTAGATACACCCACATTTCGCCAGTATGTTATTGGTCCGAGCCTATTGCCATCTACCGGGCACAGTTCCAGACTCCAGGCAGTTATTGCGATAATTCCTAATGGAAAAATCCAATATTTAACACTTTGCCTGACCTGGGGATCGAACCCGGGACCTCTTGATTGGCAGTCGAGCATGCGCCCTCTACGCCACCGAGGCAGTCCGAGGTTCTTACCACATTCGTATCATAATGATGTATTTTATTGACACTTTAACAATTACCAAAAGCTGCCACTTCCCTAATTGCACCATTGTATCCTAATTACAAAATGAACTAACTCTAACAAGCTATCCCAATTTCACTGGAATATAAGAACCGAAACGTAAAACGAGGCGTAAAACTGTCAATACAGTTGGCAGTGAAAATCTCAAGCACAATCGAAGGCTGACGGAGATCGTAAACTCGTCGCCCCAGCTTGGAGCCCCTCGGACCCCTTTAGACCCCTTGGAACCCCTATAGACAGCTGCCATGATGCCTACACTAAATTCTTAATACCTCACGTAACTGTTAAGGTTAGGGAGACAACGCACTTAACTTTTATTGTAGAACCTCGAGCGCGAAGCGATGCGTGTCTTACTTGTAGTGTGAAAGGGACTTATATAATGCGACGCATTTGGTTACACAAAATAATATGCTAATTAATAATGACAAGGTAATTAGTTGGCGTCCTCTTGAAGGTTATTGTTCTCATCTCTCAACGTTATCTATGTAGCCAGCCCTGTAATCTTGAATAAATTGCTATTTCATATAGAAAAGCTTCTTTATGAAAGTGTAAAGGACATTTTTCTTTTTACATAGATTCTGATTTTTCTGTATAAGTCATATATAGAGCTATAAAGTGAAAATCTCATATTGAATTATAATGAATATTGGTGGTGTCGATCGATGATAATGCATGAGAGAGATCCAGCTCAATGTTATTTATGGAAATTTTGAAGATAAAACTGTTTTTGAGAGATATTTTTTTAGAATATCAAAGCGGGTTTCATATTTTAGCTACGTAGAACGGTTCTTTTATTTTAGGGCCGATTCAAACCTGGATGGTAGTGGTACAGTGAGCATTTTCAGTGTAAAATAATTTTAAAATAATTAATAGACCGCGCCCTTAGCGTCCTTTCAGACGAACGTCGGCGCGGCGTCAACGACAAGGCGGCGCTCACGCAGCGGCGAAATTACATAGGAAACACTCGGACCGCATTTTGGCGTCAGCGTTTCATGACGTTTGCCATAGGTACTGCGAACGCGAATGTAACGTCGTCTGCGTCGACGCGTCACTCGTCTGAAAGCAAGCTAAGATTAGATTACTCTTTATTTCGACCATTTTCTCATAAAATTACACAGTACAACTTAAATAACTTAAAATTAAAGCTACAACTAAAAAGTGATTGGTCGACAATGGGCGGCCTAATCGCTTTAAGCAATCTCTTCCAGGCAACTAGTCTTTGGACTTTGGTTTCTTTTTGATCTTGTCAAGTAATAATGGTCTTTTAATTATGTAGACAAAGTTTATAATTATTGGCGAGCTTGCCGCGGCCTCCTTCGCTGGCCTTGACGCTGTAGGCCGCTACCGTTCTGGTCTGAATCGGCTCTTAGATACTTTGATCCTGACACACGACTTTGGCTTTACTTTCATCACATTCTTGGCACCTAATAATAGATATATAGAAATTATATTATATATCTATTATACAAAAAATAACATACAGAGCACAAAAACTATAGTTTATAGCGTTTATAGCGATAAGACCGCCGCTTGTAATGTACAAGCGGTCTTATCGCTAAAAAATAAATAGTTACTGAAAATAATATGAATGTAGAAAGAAATAATATTTTGTTTTTCATTGAATTAAATAATAATATGTTTAGAGATAGCGTCGCAACTTCGTCCACTTAGGATTCTCCATATACCAAAAAAAAACTTTTTAGTTAGAAAGGCAACGGTTGTACGTCGAGTATGTCAGTCAGTCAATTTGAATGTTATATATAGAGATGAGGAAAAGAAGAAGTACTCGTATTAAATTAAATGCTTATATACGATTACTATTTAATCCCCAGAGAGGAACAAAACAAAGAAAACAATAATATCAATGGTATAATCCTATTCAAGGGCTGCACGTAACTAAGCCGATTACATCGACAAGTGCCAACCCTAACAAACGCACAACGATGAGAGTTAGCTCTCGACAAACGCATCAATATACTAGGATAACAGAATCTAAGCACATCCCAATATTATACAAATATATTATTTATGTGTCCTAGTTCTAAAAATATAAAACTTAACTACATAACATTGTTTGTTTGATACTCTATCTAGTACAAACTTTGCCGTAGGTATGTATATTTCTAAGTTCAAATACCCATTTAGAATTAAATTCAGTACTGCGATCAGTTTAACATTACTAGGACTACATAAATATAATGTAAAAATGAGAAGGAAAAAATCGCCCAAGAGCGGGACTCGAACCCGCGACTATCACCGTACCGCGTAGCAGTGCTTTCCCAACTGAGCTATTGTGGCTGTATCACTCATCGGCGATGTTTTTTATCCCACATAAAATAATATATTATAGTTTAGAGCACTTCGATTTTTTATAGAATGACATGTCGGTCTTTTAATTTTCGAAGTGTGCTATGGCGTAGTGTATTTAGGTAGGGTAGATAGTAAGTAGGCCGCGCTGATTGTTTAGTCTTTTTAAAATAATCATCATCATCATCATCATCTCAGCCGTTGGTAATCCACTACTGAACATAGGCCTCCCCCATGCCCCCATGAAGGGGGGTTTTGCCAATACTCGACACGCTTGGCAGGCGGATTATCGAGCGCAGTTCGATGGTTTTTTGCAGAGGACGCTGCTGCCCGTCCTCTGGATCTGTTAACCCTTAGCCGACTCTTACGGCAACCACGGGTAGAGAGGGTGGAGCACTATTCTAGAGCCGGTAACTCCACGGCTCAAAATATATTAAAAAATTTGCTTTTAAATATTATTCATGTTAAAAAGCGTAAAAAATATTACTATAACTAGTTTGAGATGCGCAAAACACCAACACTTACTCAATTCCACATGATAATTGGCAATGGACGGTGAAAGTCCGCAATGGCTTCATCCAAAAAGCCTTTAACGCAATGGCACACAACATTTATTTTCAAACGAGACAGTAACTTTACTACCTTCATCACCTTTACAATTATTCGGTGTAAATTTGAAGTACTGTGTAGATGAATACAGCACAATATAGACTTGTTAGCGTTAGATCCAAGTTCGTCTTGTTATAACTTCAGTACGGGACTTAGCTATGACATACAGAGTACTGACAACCCAGAGGTTTTAAAGCACGCGCCATTGAAAACTTTTACTTGAGAATATTCTATGAGACAAACATGTTTACGGATGGACTTTACGATTTTGGCTCTGAATTTGAAAAAGATTTGTTTATTTAAATAATTTAATTTAAACGAACATGGCCTTAAATTTATATTGGTACAACATTATACCTTCAACATAGCAAACATCTAAGTACTTCTATAAAACTTGAAAATTAAATTTAGTAATGGCATAACTTTGCGGCTCAAATGTTTTGAAAAAACTATGAACTACTTACTAAAAGTTTTGTTGTTCTTAGGATTAGATTTTAAAAAATAAAAAATCACAGTTTGTGTTAAAGATTTTGAGAAAAACAAAAGTTCTTTGGACGGATGGATGTTTGTTACTCTTTCATCTTCTTTTCTTATCTTCACAAACTTTCGCATTTATAATATTATAGTTGGATGTCGTATAGCGTTTGAGCTACTAATAAATGATAAAAATACTTTCTGTCGGATTTAAAATATTATAGTTATGGTCTATGGTGTCTGTACATTGAATTCCTCTTCGAAACATAAATGTGAATCGGCTGAAACACTAAGGACTTTCAGGAATATATTTCCGTTTCAAAATTCATACCTTCAACCAAACATGGAAAAATAGTCACACATAGACATCGAATGATTCTGAAAGGGTTTCAGCTTATTTAAAAATCTGGCTGAGAATCCTAAAAAATACGCAGAGTCATTTAAATGACGGCGTATTTTTTAGGACTCCGAGCCAATCTTTAAAGATTCAAACAGTGTCTAAACCTGAACAAAATGACAATTTATTACAAAAAATGTAACGTGTTAACACCATCCCGACCCATGTCACGGTCGGGTCCCTTGGATTTGGTTAACAAGATTAGAGGAGCGAAAAAATGCCAAACAATGAAGCCGAATTAACTGCGAATGGGTTGGCAGTTGGCCCACATTCAGATACATTACGTAACAAAGGTAACTTTGTAAATGAATATAATTCAGTAGATTTTAGAACTTATTATTCTGTCTATCTGTGAAGAGCTGTAAAGCTCTCGATTGAAGATTACGGACCGGCAAGCGCAGCGTAGGTGTCCGCCCACAAGGTGAACAGACGATTTAATAAGGACGGCAAGAGTACGCTGGATGCAGGCCGCTTACAACCGGACTGGATCGAAATCTATGGGGGAGGCCTATGTTCAGCAGTGGACGTCTATGGCCGAGGTGATGATAGATAGATAAACACAATAAGTAGTGGTTATCTATCACAACAAACAAGAAAATCTTAAAACTTAATAACAATTCATTATAACTAACGTAACAATGGGCGGTCTTATCGCTAAGAGCGATCTCTTCCAGACAACCGTGATGATGATAATTCCTGCGAGTTCATACATGCAAAATATCAGCTCCCTAGGTCCAATAGTTGGGGCTAGTTGTTGATGATGAATTTTTTTTTAGCGACATAATAAATTTTACACACTCACACTCCTGCACTAAGATTCCATGTAGGGCAAGCGGCATGGACACATACAATAACAGTCCACACACATCCAAGACCCGAGAACAAACATTTCAGCTCGTCACTCAAATATTTGCCCCGGCTGGGGTTCCAGTTCCAACCCAGGACTCATTACTTCGCAGGCGCAGAGTTACTATCAACTTAGCTATGAAGCCGTCGATGATTGATTGATTGATTTTGATTCTTATAAACAACGTGTTACAAACGTTACGTTAACCTTCCTTCTACCCGACAACCACAAAACAGATAATAATACTACGTATAGAATGGACACTGTCATTCGCCGACCAATCGGGCCTTCCTCACCCCGCAAGCGAGATTGAGACCCGATCGAGACCAGCTTCGCTCGGAAATCACCTCACGCACACTCTTGCACGTGTACAAAACTCCATGTGTGCCGTGTCTGTGTAGTAGGTAGTTATATCGCGACTTTTGTGTGGGAATTGAGTCGAGTGGTGGGGGTGTGCCGTGAACCAAAACAACTTGCAAAAGAAATAAGTATAAGAAATAATAAATATGTTTGAATTTTTTAATTTGACAACCTCGATGCTTTCTCTCTAACTCTGCTTTCTGTGCCGCAGGGCCCGGTTTCGATCCTCGGCCAGGTCAAACATTTGTGTGTGAACATGTCTGTTTGATCTATGTTTGGGTGTTATAAGCTTATATAAGTATGTATATCAGTCATCTGGTTACCATAGTACAGGCTTCTAGCCTAGTTTGGGACCAGATGACTGTGTGTGGAAGTTGTCCCATATTATTATAATTATATTATTATATTATTTGCCTCCGATACGAATCGCAGAATAACTTACTATATTAAAACATTTGAAAAAATTTAGAGGCCAAACCAACACCAGAACTATTAGGCTGAGGATAAAATATAATATTAGGTGTCCATATCTGGTTAAACCAATTTTACTCGTTGCAACATTCGTGCAACCCGGTAAATTGTTCTTACTAGAGACTTAAAAGACTTAGGAATTTTTAAATTCGTTCAAATAATTTTACCCCATTCTACCCATAAATAATTAACTTTTTTTATGTATTTGTTCAATTCTTAGACCAAAAGTGAACAAAACATCTAAAGTTAAATACACCGCGCAAGGGGAAGGTAAACAGAATTACACACATAAACAACACTCGTTTCATCCCCCGACAGAGGTCGCAATTTATCGAGGGGTTGCAGACGCATTAAAACGGGAAAAAAGTAAAGTTTAGATATGTTTCAGTTTTAACGTAAAGCACGTGGTGGCTTTAATTAGAACAAATTAATGAAACAAATGCGTTTTACGTTTGTGTGTTAACTTATTGTTATAGGTTTCAGATAATATTTGAATAGCACAAAAAACATTAATGAATTTAATTGAATTAATGAATGAATTTTCCTAATATAATGCTAATTATTGATTATCAACGGGCAAAACTCTTTAATTAATAATAGAATCTATACTACTGCTACTTACTTACTATAATGTATCCTCACTAAAAAAGGACAACACCTCTTCCCATCATACCCATATCCGTACAAAAGCTGGTTGCCTGCTGGAAGAGATCGCTTAAAGTGATAAGGCCGCCCATTATCGACCGATAACTTAATTTTAGAGTTCCGTACCTCATAAGGAAAAAAGGAAGGATAGGATCACTTTGTTGTCCGTCTGTCTATCTGTCTGTCTGTCCGTCTGTCAAGACACTTTTTAACGGGAACGCGTGGAGGTATTAAGTTGAAATTTATATCAAATACTCAGATCTGCGGTCCCTGGTGGCTGTAAAAAAAATCATACTTCTAACTGTTAACGCAATCAAAAGTTATGGCCATTTTACTGCATATTAGCATACTTTGCGCAAGGAACTAATAGATGGAGCTATATGTTCTGTAGGCGGATGTTTTTTTTCGGGATTGGAAGCGTTATGTTCAGGTATCTAGGTATGGAACCCTACACCACACCTCTACATGCCTTACAATTTATTTGAAGATAATCTGTATTATAATATATTATGTAAAACTGGTGTCAATATAATGTACTGTATTTATTGTACATTACTTTTTAAACCGATATGCTCTTGGAAACAATGGATAAAAAAATGGTGACACAAACTATAATAATATATTGTAAAATAGTATAAAGCTCTATAACAATTGTGCTCTTCATTTTACAAAGGTAATGAGGATCTCATTCCGCCAAATGAGTTAATTACGAAGGTTACTCTCAACTATTATCCTTGTTGGAGTTTATTGAGACACTACTACTTTATGAGGGTTTTATAACCAGTGGCCGGTATCCTTTGTTGTAATAGGAACAATATTACATGTGAAGAAATGTTGTTTTAGGGTTCCCAGCGTCAAAAGGAAAAAAATAACTATAATGGAATAACTTAGTTGTCCATCTATCTGTCTGTATGTCTATCTATCCGTCTGTATGTCTGTCCATCTTTCAAGACCCTTTATCTAGGGAAAGCGTTGAGGTATGAAGTTGAAACTCATATTAACAACTCACGTCTACGATCCCTTGTAGAAGAAAGCGATTCAACGTCATTGCTTGTTACTGTAAAAAAATCAAAATGCGAATGTCAACGCAATCGAAAGATACGGCCATTTTACCACACATTTCTTTACTTTGTGCAACGAGTTAAAAACCTTTAGGATACTTCCCGTTGGCTCAGCAACAAGAAATTGGACAAGAAGCCAGATCTTATATCACAAGTAAAAAAAAACCCAAAACCGTAAAATTTTATCAAAAATTTTTATTCCTAACATGTTTTGCGTTATCTAGGTATGGAACCCTTTTTTTTTATTTTTTTTTTGTTGCCGGGGGAGCCACCCGCACCCGGGGGAGCGCAGGATGGTTATGTGGGACTCCCCGCCGGCACAGCACCATAAGGTCGGTAAGTTGCTGTGCCGGCGGGTATACCCACTAAAAAATGGAGGACCCCGCCACGGTGGGGTGAGGTCCTTCACCCCAACCCTCCCAAGGGGCGCGCGGAAACACGCGCGCGCCTCCTCGCAGGCCCTTAAGGTGGGCAACGGATACCCCCACATCCGTTGCCTGAGCCCCACATCTTGGGCTTGGAAGGGTGTTCCGTGCCCTCTCGAACGTGCGAGAGGACACGGAAGGCCCATCCCAGCCCACCACCACGCGCAAATAGCGCAGGGGGGTTCTCTGGTTGCCCCAGTGCAGAGGTCGACTTTTGCACAGGGGAAAGCCGAGAACCCTCCTCAGCATTAAGGGCCTGAAGGGGTGTTTCCCGCCCTCCCGAACGCTGTCATAGACGTGCGGGAGGACGCGAAAGACCCTCCCCCGCCCACCACCACGCGCACCAAGCGCAGGTATTCTCTAGTTGCCCCTGTGCAGGGGTCCAGACCCGCACAGGGGAAAGTAGTGATACCCTCTTCAACTTAAGGGCATGGAGGGGTGTTTCCCGCCTTCCCGAACGCCGTGGCAAACGTGCGGGAAGACGCGAAAGACCCGCCCCCGCCCACCACCTCGCGCAACAAGCGCAGGGATTCTCTAGTTGCCCCCGTGCAGGGGTAGATCTGCCCAGGGGAAAGTAGAGAATCCATCTCTCGGCAGGGCTCAACTGAGCCCGCCCGCGCCGTCCGCTGTGCCCCATGCTAACTTCATGGGGACACGCGGAGGCACTCCTCCCGGGCGTGGCGGTCTACTCACTGAAGAGCCCACCACAGCCCATTTAGAAGGATATCGGCCGGCGTCTGGCAACAGACGAACAGACGGACGTCTGTTGCCAGACGCCGTTGCCCAGGGTGCACCACGGGGAGGTTTCCTGCATGCACCCCAGGTATGGAACCCTACACTAAGCCTACTTACCAAGGTGGCATACCTTGGTTAACAATTTATTTACTGTAGTTTTTGATCTGAAAGTAACTTTAAGCACAATATTTTTGCAGTTTCCAACCTAACCCACTTCCGCGTGGGATTCGAAATAATCCACAGAACCATCTTGACTCAGGTTAAGAAGGCTGTTTCAGAATTATTAAATTTTTTTTTATGCAGTTCCTAACCTAACCCACTGCCGCGTCAGATTCGGCATAATCCACAGAACCATTTCGAGTCAGTTTAAGAAGGTTGTTTCGGAATTAAAATATAAGTTTTTTGTAGTTCCCAACCTAACCCACTACCGCGTGGGATTCGGAATAATCCACAGAACCATTTCGACTCAAGTTAAGAAGGTTGTTTCGGAATTACAATATAAGTTCTTTGCAGCTCCTAACCTAACTCGCTGCCGCGTCAGATTCGGAATAATCCACACACACATTTCGAGTCAGGTTAAGACGAGTTAAGTAAAGGGAGTAAATTTAGTACAATATTATATGTTAAATACGGATTCAGGCAGTGAGGTCGAGTGAGTTGTGTAGGTTCTCGGCAAACCTACGTTTTCTTAAGTCGTCCCAGGCGACACATTGTCTGTGGAGAGTGTTTAATTGCTCTATATACGTATATACTTAATGTTTAAATCGTATGCCAAAGACGCCAAAACCATTATATATTTATAATGCATAATATATTTTAGTTTGTGTATATTGTTAGTATATCATAGTATCATCAAAGAAAACGGACAAAGCTTTCAAAACCAGGTCACAATCTACCAAAGAACCTTAATAACACTGTCATCTAAACAAAACATCGCATTTACTACATTGCTGCTGCGTATTTACAAAACATACTTTGAACACACTTTACTCATAGGTACTCATACTCTCATACTGAGGACTAAAAATACCCAATCTCCTGGTAATCCTAGTCCTGACTAAGTATTATTCGGTTTACTCCTACGAGAAACTTTTAAATTTATTTATTTATTTTGCTTCATTAAAGTATATCCTATTTTGTTTTGTGAACATAACCTGTGCTAAAATCATTGATTTAAAGAAAAGGGGAGATGATTCTCGAAAATAGCATGCTCAAATTAGGCCCAATTAGGCCCACGTACATCAGTAAAGTAAGGTCGTACGAGCGAAAAATATTGTTGTCCCGGTTGTTCAGGTCACGGGATGTTCAGGACTCCAACGTATGTGAGTAATTTTTAAATTTCAAAAAGTGATAACCCTTGAGTTATCACTTTTTGAATTTTTTATGTTTAATATTTTTTTGTATTCGAGTTAATTGTCTTGTAAAACATAATTCATTAATCTCCTAACTGCGCGGACTATACTTTACATAAACACAGACTGAAAGCGTGAACAATTTGTTCGTAAAGTCCTTCCTAGAGGGCGCGTTATCGCGGATGACATTATTACTATCTACACTTCAAATTGTAAAGTTATTAAGTCACTAACTTCCTGAATTCCAACATGTATTTTGTATATGCGCATCTCAACTCTCGGTAGCCTAAGGCGAAGGCTCTACATGCAAAGCGTACATGACGGGCGAATATGTCACCGTAGGCCCTGATATATGACGGGACCACCGAGCTGTTAACTTATGGAGTTCCTTACCTTAGTTAAAGGGATGGGGTAATGTGCTATCACTAGTGTACGATGGAATTAAGTACAATTATAAAGATTTCTGTGAGTTAGCATCCTTTTGATGTGTCAATGAACTCGTCATTTGAAACAAATCTCACTCTGGCTTCAACTTGTTATAAGCTTAAACATATTACAGGCTTCTAGCCTAGTTTGGGACCAGATGACCGTGTGTGGAAGTTGTCCCACATTATTTATTTATTTATCTAACTGTGGTTTGAATATTCCTCGAAGATTGCATGTACAAACATAATATATATGACAACATAATATAATAATAATTATTAGTCACACTAAAGATAAATGACAGAAAATACGAATTAATAACCCATTTATATCTTCACAAAGTTCTGCAAGATTATTGCGATAATCTGATAGAATCTCGTAAATCGATATCGATCGGTATCGATACAGGCCCATTCCTACACATCCACTTTACATTCATCGCGCCGCGCTCGGCGGCAAACGACTAATCTCCTGATATATCGACGTACCTTCCTTATCTGGGGCATATCAGAAAAAGAGCCCCTTTATCACGGCACAGGATTACTGGGAGTATAGCCTTTGGGTTTATAATGGACTGGCGTTATCCGAGTACCTATGTTTAAAGATAAATGAAGCGAAAAGGTTAAGAATAAATTATGAAAGGAAATACACATCTCTAAAGCCCCTAAAGCATCAAGTCTTTTTTCACTTTGCAATAATAACTGAAAGGAGCTGGACGCATTCTTCTATTTTCGTGGCCAATTAGAATAATCGCTCATTTCGTGATGACACTATCTTTAATACTCTGTTTGTTATACTTACATCATCTCTATATAAAATTGAACCAAGCTTAAACATCTTATATTATACAATTACCCTAAACAAACCGGCTACACTCGCCTGAGTTACAAAAACTGAAATCCCTACAAGACACAAGTCGGGTCGTCTAGGCCGAAGTTTGACAAAGCATTTATTGTCTCGTACGTCGACTATTTATCCAAATAGAACTGACATGACCGTTTTATTGGCAGAACTCTTTTTTTTCAATTCAGCAAGCTAGACTGCCGATCAAGATATCCCGGGCAAAGTGTTATTGGATTTTTTCGTTAGGAATTACCTCGATAACAGGCTGGAGTTTGGAACTATTCCCGATAGATGGCAATAGGCTCGCCCCTATTAAATGGGACCAATAAAATACTGGCGAAATGTGGGTGTACCTACTATTGGACTGAGTCCTGAATACACCTCTTCTCTCTACTCTCTTTTATACACCTCTGCCTACCACTTTGGAAAAATTGGGCGTGAGTATGTTATATTATGTTGTGTCGGGTGTACAAACTTTGGGGGAAGACGGAGTTCTATAATATAGTCGGATTTGAACTGCGATTGCAAACTGCAGTTTAGTTGAAATAACTTACTGCATAAAACAGTCAACCGACTATTTGACTATTTGTATATAAAAACATATGATGTCGACTGCAAGCGGACCGCATTTGGTTGGCACTTGTAATGCAGTTAAATCAACTGGACTAAGAGCAGTCGGTTTTGCACAAGACGTAAAAGTCTTATTAGCTATAGAATTTAGGTACTAAGTTTTCGTACTCCCTGATGTCGTAGGATCCCGCCCGGCGAATGACGATAACGACTTTAAAACTTCAGCCCGACTTGACTGCACTTTGAGCATTTTGTGCCATTGTTTATCATATTATTGTGGCTTTGATGTGTTAGGAAATTAATGTTTTTGCAAAATACGCGACCTTTATTAACGATATCAATAAAAGTAGAACAAAAACGTAATCAATAAACGCAATAATAGCGTTTAATATCTATGAGAAATTGAATAAAATTTAAATTAATTAATGTGTCTACTTTTTGAAATCACTCAAAATATCTCGAAATATGACCTAATTATTACAACTAAATACAGGGAAAGAGAAGTTCAGGAGAAAAACATAACACAAGTATAAGAAGATAGAAGAGCACGCGTTCTTTATTTAGAGCTGATGGAGTCCAAGTAGCCATGATGGTGGCCAACCTTCGTTAGAAGATGGCATCCAAAGAAAAAAAATGATCTAAATATATGAAGTTACACTTACTCACTTTGCTTACCTACGTACTCATTATATTGATCAACGTACACTTGAGATGCTCTACGGTTCCGAATTTAATTTTCCGAACAACATTGAAAATGAGCAAGAAACTCGAAGGGCGACATTTTATAACTATCAATTTAACAATTTTTTTTGGGTTCCGTTCCTCAAAAGAAAAAAAGAAACCCTTATAGGATCACTTTGTTGTCCGTCTGCCTCTCTGCCCGTCTGTCAAAACACTTTTTCACGGCAACGCGTAGAGGTATCAAGTTGAAATTGAAATCAACTACTCTGATCTGCGGTTCCTTGTGGCTGTAAAAAATCATACTTCTAAGTTAACGCAATCAAAAGTTATGGCCATTTTACTGCATATTTCTATACTTAGCGCAAGGGACTAGAAGCTCTAGGGTAGTTCCTTCATGTTTGCTGTATGTTTTAGTAGGCGGATTGATTTTGGGATTTGAAGCGTTTTGCTTAGGTTTTAGGATACGTATGCCTTAACAATTCATTTTTATTCATAGTGGTTTAGCCTTTTATGCATTACTAATTTGGATCAATACAGGTGTTGATTTGAAAGGTATTCATTCATATTATAATATTAATAAGAAGTTTTACATATTAATTTCTTAATAGGACATATATATTATAATAATATGTCAAATTAATCTGTCTAATATATCACATTCAAAACTAAGTAAAAAGTTTACAACTATTTCACCGAATACAACTTGAAGTTTCAAAATCACCTCAACTTCCAACCGGATCAGATATGACAGGAAATCGACTTTCTCCAACTATCTTACGATTAATAGTCCAAGAGTATATAAATCTAGTTAGATAACGTAACGATGACTGAGCACATCGCATTATGTTAAACTGAGAGCCATTTCTTTGAGAACTACTCGAGGGTCTAGAAGCTTAATCTAGTTTCATATTTCACGAAACGCTGTTTCTGTATTCAGGACGCAGTGTGACTGATTTAAATCAAATAGACCACTTTTGAACTTTTGTTTTACTATTTTTTGGATGTTGGCCATTCTCGTCTAGAATAAGACTTCCTGCCCTTATTTCATTCTATCTAGGTAGCTGATCAGCAGATCAGTCTTTTTTTTTAGTTTGTCGCGTCTATTTCTTCAGGACATGAAACTTCTTCACCAATTTACTGCAGACTGTGGTATATATATTGTGTACAACTTTGCCCCGCGATTTCACCTTCGTAGTCATTGTTCCCGTGGGAATATCAGGATAAAAATGACCCTATCTGTTATTCCAGGATCTATATTATCTACATACCGAATTTCAGTCCAATAATTTCAGTAGTTTTTGCGTGAAACAGTAACCAAACATCCATCCATACTCACAAACTTTCACATTTATATTAGTAGGACAAGCTATTCCAAGAGCCACAACATTCTGTAGAGTTGTGGTTCTTCTTGTAGAGGTCTTTCCGAACACACGGTAGACTCAGTACTGTTTATCTTCATTGACGTGCAAGTGTCAGATTATGACCTATTTGAATAAATCTTTTTGAGTTTGAGATTCCATCATAATTTGTGGCCAATCGGTCGTGGAAGATTGTAAAGATGAAGGTTAAATTTGTTTAAAAAAAAAACAATCATTAATTTTTCACTAGTTTTATAAAATTAAAAGGACCATGTATTTTATACATTCAAATTCTCACTCAAACGTTTGAGTTCGGAGTAAAGAGGAAATGCTATAAAACTGTGCCTCATTTCATCAGATCATAAAACCGTCTGCCATCGCCAACTGCATTTTAAAATGCAGACCTATGAATAAATCTTAGGTTAACAGCTAAAACATTGGAGTGAATACGGACGGTATACTCATATTTGTGTGGGTATAGCAAAGAAAATAGTGAGTGATTTGTTATATTCGTTGTATTTTTACAAAATGTAGAACCTGGTCAGCACATAAAAGCGCCAAAATTACGCACAAGAGATTATAATAGCAATAAGGTAAATAAGTTTTGATTGAAAAATAAATAACCAGAATTAAAATATTCGTTAAATTCTACCCCTGTGATGCCACGATATTTCTGTAAATTTAACAAAATTATATGTTTATTATTATGTAAAGTTCCTAACTTATATTAAAAGAGATGGAAACTGAAACAGCAACTAATAAAGGTACAATTCAATTGTCTTTCAGTTAATCTCAAAAACAAAAAGCGAATTACCACCAGCATACTAAACAAAGGAGGTGGGTAACTTTGCTCACTTAATTTTAAGTGTCATAAGCCAGATTCATAAAACAATATATATAATAAATTCGGGAGAGTCTGAAGGCTTAGAGGCACGAACGTTGACATTGCAGGCATTGTGTATGCATTCCTATAGAATAACAACAGAACGACAGTTATAGCAGATTTTCAGTTGATGTTTCTTTCTAGGGTTGAGAAAATTCGAGACAGAATATATAGAAAATAAATATATAAAAATAATAACGTAACATAACATACATTCACGCCTTTTTTCCGAAGGGGTAGGCAGAGGTGTACCCAGGACTCAGTCCCATAGTAGATACACCCACATTTCGCCAGTATGTTATTGGTCCCATGTAATAGGGGGCGAGCCTATTGCCATCTACCGGGCACAGTTCCAGACTCCAGGCAGTTATTGAGATAATTCCTAATGGAAAAATCCAATATTTATCACCTGGGGATCGATCCCGGGACCTCTTGATTGGCAGTCGAGCATGCGCCCTCTACGCCACCGAGGCAGTATAAAAATAATAGAGTTTAAAATAGACATTCGAGAGACTTACATTAGCGTACCTATACATAAATTTGAAATAAAATTTAATGGTTAAGATTTTATTAATGTCGCTTATGACATGGTGACTGTGGGCCTTATCAGCAGGCTCAAAATAGCGCAACGAGCTATATGGAGAGGGCTATGCTCGAAATTTCTCTGCGAGATCGAATCAGAAATGAGGAGATCCGTACACGAACGAAAGTTATCGACATAGCCCAGCGGATTAGTAAGTTGAAGTGGCAATGGGCAGGGCACATAGCACGTAGAACTCATCAGTTCTACGATTCTTCCGATGGGGCTGCAAAGTTCTCGAATGGAGACCGCGGACCGGCAAGCGCAGCGGCAAGCAGCAAGTGGGTGGACGTCCTACGTCCACCCACAAGGTGGACAGACGATCTGATAAAGACGGCAGGAACACGATGGAGGCGGGCCGCTTACAACCGGACTGAATGGAAATCTATGGGGGGGGCCTATGTTCAGCAGTGGACGTCCTGTGGCTGAGATGATGATTATGACATGAATGTATCATCAGTCTCATTTGATATCGTTATCTCGTAGTATATGGTAATAATAAGCTAGGTTTTATTAATTAATATTTTATTTTATTAGCTAACGAGAGCCTCAAGTCTCTCGAAGTCAGTTGAGCATGAACGCTCAATTAGAGATCCCGTGGTTTTCTATGAGATTCCTTATGAAATTTCGCCCTATGTGTGCGTGTGATTTCGCTCGTTGTTAAGAGCCTTTGTTCTATATTGAGTCATCCCTGTCTGCTTTGCGAATCCCTTTTCATACAAACATTGGCTTAAAACCTCATTTAGCGGGACTCAACGCTTCCCACTTAAACGTTATAGCCCGAGAAAATTGTCGCGTAATTTAAATAACTTTGTCGAGACCTTCCATTGTCTTTGGTTTCTGACGATCTTGAGTGCATAAATCTACGCTAGTCTTCACTTAGATTTGGAAGTTTCCGCTGGCTCATACTTAGCAACCTTCTTTTTATTTGACAGCCTGGTTGGCACAGATGGTAGTAACTCTGCTTTCTGTGCCGTAGGCTCCGGGTTCGATCCCCGGCCAGTTCAAACATTTGTGTGCATGAACATGTCTGTTTGATCTGTGTCTGGGTGTTATAAGCGTATATAAGTATGTATATCAGTCATCTGGTTACCATAGTACAGGCTTCTAGCCTAGTTTGGGACCAGATGACCGTGTGTGGAAGTTGTCCCATATTATTATTATTATTATTATTGTATAAGATATATTACAAAAAGTTGTTGGAGCTTCTCTACCCGTCATACTAACTAAACTTACAAAGAAAGAATTGAACATTCATCAAGAAAATTTTCTACTTCCAACTCAGATCAGCTGATCCATTTTGTTATATAAACGACGCTCGAGCAAACTCGACTTTTTGCGGAAAAGGGTCTACCTAGGACTGACACCTCTGATACCTAGGAATAGGCAAAAAATGTAAGTAATTGTCAGATTAGGTCAGACATTTTACTTGCGTACGCATGCAGCATATTTTGCCTTGATTTCAAATATTACTGGCTGTACCCAGCGGTTTCACCCGCGTTATCATCGTTTCCCTGGGAATATCGGGGTAAAAAGTACCCTTTATGTTATTCCACGGTCTAAACTATCTACATACTGAATTTCAACCTAATCGGTTCAGTAGTTTTGACGTGAAATAGTAACAAACATCCATCCATCCATCTTCACAAACTCTCGTATTTTATTAAGACGGAAGATCTATTATAAAGTAAGTATACTTAATATTCCACCCTCCTATAAGTGCTCCACCCCTCTACCCGTGGTTGCCGTAAGAGCCGGCTAAGGTTTAACAGATCCAGAGGACGGGCAGTAGCATTCTCTGCAAAAACAAAAAAACTCGACAACCCGCCTTCCAAGCGTGTCGAAAATTGGCGAAACCCTAATAGGAGAAGCCTATGTTTAGTAGTGGATTACCAACGGCTGAGATGATGATGATAGTTAATATTATATTAATTTACTAAAATATACCAACTCTAATCAAACGTCAACTCATAGTTTCCAATTATCCTAAGAGCTGCAAACATCTAGTCAGCAAAGCAAAGTACACATAGTACTGGTAGGTTATCAAAGGGCTATGATGCTAACTCAAACAGTTTCTGTAGTTAATTGAAACGAGGGATGTACTGATATTGACTTTACGCCGGACTGTGTGTACTGCACCTGAGACGTCAAAGACCGGACAACTTCTGGGACTGGCCAGGGAAAATGGAAATATGATTTTAATAGGTTGGTAGGTAGGTATATAACTTAACTCGCTGTGTCCCGCAATTTTTCGCTAAAAGCAGGAATCACGACTTTACGTGCCTTCTGAAGCACGGTAGCATTTACGTGTGTGGTCACAACAAGCATAAAAAAAATAGGCTTTGCTGCATACTCTTATGATATAATTTTCATACGTCTAAGAAAACCAGTAAACATAGCATAACAAAAAATCACCCTTTTTTCGCAAAGGGGTAGGCAGAGGAGTATCCAGGACTCGGTCCCATAGTAAGCACACCAACATTTCGCCAGTATGTTACTGGTCCCATGAAATAGGGGGCGAGCCTATTGTCATCTACCGGGTACAGCTCCAGACTCCTAATAGAAAAATCCAATATTTAACACTTGACTTACCTGGGGATCGAACCCGGGACCTTCTGGCAGTTGAGCGTCCACTACGCCACCAAGCGAATGAACAGTACCAAACCAGTAGTGTCTTCGCAAGTACCTATCCCACTTAAAATTAAAATATGCGATAGATTGTTTATCTTAAACAACTACTCCTTATAACATGCACTCACAATAAATCCGAAAGCAAACCAAGTAAGATATTAAGCTAACCAACCATCAATAAAACAAGCCAATCGCCTTAAAAGGCTGCCAAAACTTACCTTATCTAAATTCAAAGTAGACGTTTGACGTCTGAACCGCTACTCTATTAACTCGATATCAGAAATGAACTTTAAACTCAAACACAAATTGGTTAATGTAGCCTATTGAAACCGTCGCTGTGTTAATCAATAAACATAAACGTCGAAACCGTGATTGGATACGTAAAGCCGTACTTTAACCCTCTAATACTTGAGGGGTGTTCACTTTCCTGTTTTGATGCAGAAACCTTGAGAGCACTCTCAGAATGCTTTCACACGTGCGATACGACACGACGCGTCGGAAATATCCGCGAGCATACAGCACTGCATTGAATACCAATGCATCCTGGCAGGGAATGGTCTAATTACCTATCTGATGAACCCACAACCCTTCCTGATGACAATGACCCGGAATTCCATTATTGATCAGTCATATGTGGGTCTCGCCGGTATGCTTTAGAAGGTAGAATAGGTTCTGGCCGTGCATGTAGGTACTAGGTACCTCAATTATGCCCAGGTACGTGGAGAGGTCACTTGAGTAGCCAAAAGCGCCACAAGAGCGATAATCAATGTCGTGACCTTTACTTTAACGCTGCTCGTATCATCTTTCTAAACATTTTTTTTCTTTGCTGACAACAAGTTGGGCTTTAAGTAATTCTTTTGAATAACATAGTGAGTGAAAAGACGCGCCCATATCAGATACAGTGCAGCCCAGTGTTTTAAATTCAAAATTCTACTGCGGCACTGCACTGCGCCTGTTAGCCTGAGATATTAGTTGTTAAAACACGTCATGCCCAGTAATTTCGCTGGTAACATTGCCCTTCAGACCAGAACACAGTAATGTTTGCACATTACTGGTATATGTATTGTAACTTAACGCAAACAAAGGTGCGTCGGGTGACAAATCGTGTATGCAAACAACATTTTCCCGACGCGTCGTCGTAAGTGTGAAAGTTCAACGATACGTGTTAAGGTAATAGTTCCTCAGTGACTTCTGATCCGATGCTGCGTACTCTATACCAAACAGCGTCTTAACCGCTATAAGCTAGACGCCATACGTAGCGCACGAAGCGATTATCGCAAGGAGAGCGGGATGAAAGCGCTCCAAGCAAGGTATATATCTTTAAGAAAGATTAACGATCTTCAGGTAGTGGAGAGAGACCGGGGTCGGGCTATAATTAAACGCAATGGATGGCGCTTCCCCAAAGATTTAGAGAGGGGTTGGCGTCTTGCTGAGTTATGATTTCACACGAGACGAGTTGATTGGCACCCTGTAATGAGCGCGATCGCGATGGAACGAGTTTTTGATGCGAAGTGAACATTCTCCGTAGACGAGGGACGCATCTTTTCGCATTACGGTACAGTCAGCATGAAAAGTGAGTAAGTATATACCTAATTCTAAAGCTGATGTTAAATATAGTAATTTTTAAACTTTCGCAATTCGAACACATATTATATTATTACGGCAATAATAGGACCTAAAACATTTATTTTTTTATCGTTATTGAATATGAAGTTAAAGTTTGCATGAAAAGTGAGCACTTATTTCTCGTGCTGATAAAATTAAATGTAGTAAACAATATCTTAATTTGAGTTGAAGAAAATAATCCTATAGGTTATTTACGTAATTAATAATATACATAATTATATAATTCTAAAAAATACCAAACTGCATAAACTCTCTACTTGTATTGTCTTTGCTTTCAACACAGACAGATAACAAAACGATTATTTACAGTTTGATTGCTGACGGTACTTACATGAGTCTACAGTGCAAATTACAAGTATGCACATATTGTTACTAGTATTTGCGTCAGGTTATTTGAAGGGTTCGACTTAATTACTAAAACTTGAGAGAGAAAACAAGAATATGGATAATTCTATTTTAATTTAGAAATAATTGTTCTTTGGTTCTGATTACTATATTGAATTTTTCCATTAGGAATTTTCTCAATGGAAGGTTGGAGTCTGGAACTGTGCCCGGTAGATTGCAACAGGCTCACCCTTTAAAACCATTGCACCATTAAACGCTAAGCCCAACGCACAGAAAGACTACGCATGTGCGTCAACTTCCCTTTTCAAGAAAATGTATGTAATTAGGTCCACTGCAACCAACGGAAACGCTACGCATGAATTGACGTCATTGGTACACGCGTGGCTTGCTCCAATATGGTGCTCGCGTAGCTCAACGCCATGCACGCCACGCTGTGAGCACGGTACACGTTGCTACACGCGTGGCTTGCTCGAATATGGTACTCACGTAGCTCAACGCTGTCAATGCCATTCACGCGGTACACGGATTCGTGAACCCACGCAGCCAAAATGCGCCGCGTGCACAGCATGCGCAGCAGTGGGTTTGATCCTTAACTAAAAACATAACTGGCAAAGTGTGGGTGTATCTACTGTAGAGCTGGGTCATGGGTTCACCTGTGTCTACCCCTACGGGAAAAGGCGTAATGTAATTTTGTGGTCTGATCTGTGGTACATAATATAGACATGAAAATTCTAGACATAGATTTATAAGCCCGCCTTCTAACAAATAATCGGCACTTTACCCGTCCCCACATAGATATTAAATGTCCGTAAGGTCACATATCTTCCTCGGTCTGCAGCGCGTAACCGCTCTGTCACATATTTTACGTTACCCTTTTCTATCTGTACTCTTTAAGGCCAAAGCAAATTCACCCTCTCGCTCACACGTACCCACATTTACTTTGGACAGCGCCTTAACGATAGTGGTAACTTCTAAACTTTCTTGTGTTCTATCGCATAATTGTTGTTTGCTTTAGTTATCTTGTACATAGATTCTTAGTGCTTTTATAGCTTTTGTTTTGTAGGTAGGTACCTATAAGTAACAATTTTAAGTGGGATAAGTACTTACATTATAAACATATATTATACTATAATATTATATAACTTTAATATATTATACATATTATATTATAGTTACCCCTTGTCCCTGTTGGGGTAGGCAGAGGCTTATCTCTCTCTACTTGCTACGATTCTGACATAGTACGACTTTCGCTTTTATTACTTTCATCACATTCCTTATACATGCTATTTGATTATGCTTAGTTTTGACCTGGTCTTTCCTTAGGACTTAGGACTTAACATAACATATCATACAATCACGCCTTTTTCCCGAAGGTGCAGTCAGAGGTGCACCCAGGACTCAGTCCCATATTAGGTACACCCACATTTCAGTAAGTATGTTTTTAGTTTAGAGGACTGCCTCGGTGGCGTAGTGGGCGCATGCTCGACTGCCAATCAAGAGGTCCCGGGTTCGATCCCCAGGTCAGGCATAGTGTTAAATATTGGATTTTTCCATTATGAATTATCTCAATAGCTGCCTGGAGTCTGGAACTGTGCCCGGTATATGGCAATAGGCTCGCCCCCTATTACATGGGACCAATAACATACTGGCGAAATGTGGGTGTATCTACTATGGGACTGAGTCCTGGGTACACCTCTGCCTACCCCTTCGGGAAAAAGGCGTGAATGTATGTTATGTTATGTTTTTAGTCTTATTGCCATCTACCGGGCACAATTCCAGACTCCATGCAGTTATTGTAGTATCCGTGGTCCAGCGGGAATATGCTCGGCTTTAAATCCGTAGGTCCTGGATCGAATCTCACCATGTGGACTTTTCGCCTGGGCGCTACCGTGTTTCGGATGTCAAGTTAAACTGTAGGTCCCTATAGTTCCCTATTAGATATGTATGGGGCAGTCGTTAGGTCATGTCGGAGGCCTTCAAGTCAAGCTTGCGCCTACTACGCCACCGAGGCAGTCCCCCCATGTCAGTGTCAGAATATCACACTCGCCACTGTTTGTAATCTCCTTTCATCTAATAACCATCTAAGCATTCCTTTCATTATCTTTGTCTCTACATCTCCCAACACGCCACAGCGTTCTCTTATTACACTTTTCTCATTTTTTCCATCATGTCATTTTGTCAAGATTCCCAGAGTAGTACCCAAAGTAGGTAATTATACCCATTGCTAATTATGCTGGTTTAACTCCCATGTAAAACGACCGCGGACGCGAGCTTAAATGACCTTGAGCCATCGGACGTCCGAAAGCAATCTGGCTGCCCGGATATTGTTCGCCTCAGCCGAAAGAACATTCGAGTGAAGTGATTATACTAATCAGTGATGATCAATGACAATGGATGATCTATTTGAACGATTAAAGGTGGAATTAATTTATCAGCCGCGTCCATAAGTCGCGACTGGTAGATCATCCATTGTCACAGCTCATACAGCATACAACAAACAATTCCATCGAATGGGACACGTCGGACAGTTCAGTACAGTACCGCACCGATCGATGTTCGTCTGTCGTCGGTATTCCGGTAATAATCCAGCATCAGGTACTGGGGACAGTGTACTAGTGCTGCAGTAGTTAAGGTTACGTGAATTTTTGCTTAAAAATTTAAATTTATTTTAAATTAAATTTTAAATCACCGGTCATACTCAAAGACATAATAATATAAGGTCTTGTCTATCTATTCATTATAAAAAATAAATTTGTTAAGGCATACGTATATTTATGCATAGGACTAAACAATCGCTTTCTGGGAACATAAAGCGCCATCTAGTTACAAACTACAGCAAACATGTAAGTAATCAATTTTTTTTTGTATGAAAAATTTTACGGTTTTGGAATTTTTTCCTTCACTTGTGTTATAAGATCATTCTTCTTTCCAAATTTCATGATAAACGGGAAGTACCCTAGAGTTTATAATCCCTTTTTTAATTTATCTAAATTTTTATTATTAATGCTATTTATGATACAGCGAATATGACATGAATGCCACACCGCTCAAAGGAACTTTTGCTTAAATTATATATTTTTTTTTTATTAATATCTTAAATCTATCGACCAAGCAAGCTCCTAATTTGAATTTATAATATAATTTGAATTTATACTCTAGTAGAACGGCTACCCTACTAACACTGATTGAGTCAATTCATATGGGTTAGGTATGTGGACAACCCATATCGTCAGTTTCAGGTCGCCAAGATTCCTACACAGTCTCCGATATGACATAACGACTGCCCCCTACATATCTTATAGGAAACAGCCGTTGTACTTTTTCGTAGGAAGCTCATGTACTGCTTTAACAAACAGTGTGACAGAGAGAATAGTACGCAGACCGATATGTCAATTAGGGCATCGGACGGCCCGCGGCGGCAAGGGGAAAAGTTTGGGCATGATGGACGGATTGTTTGAAAGCCGTTGTAGATAGAAACACCGATGTGTTGATTGCTTCTGTCCACACTAACAAAATATAAAACAATTTATAGAGTTATTTGTAACCATTTAGCGTACTCTTATAGGGTCATTAGCTTGAACGAATTAACCACATTAGGGATACATTCTAAGGATATATTGTAGGGATGTAACGGAGATGATTTTACGGGTATCAGTGAAGTCAAATTCGGAGGTTTTGAATCAGGTTTCCGTGGAAATACCGGCTTTAGAACAGTACTCCAGCCTCTCTACCCGTGGTTGCCATAAGAGCCGGCTAAGGGTTAACAGATCCTGAGGACGGGCAGTGGCGTCCTCTGCAAAAAACCATTAAACTGCGCTCGACAACCCGCCTGCGAAGCGTGTCGAGTCGTTGGCAAAACCCCCCTTTATGGGGGAGGCCTATGTTCAGTAGTGGATTACCAACGGCTGAGATGGTTGATGATGATGATGGATTGCGACCTTCCCGCTCTATAAGTAAAAATCTAGTCTATATGCGCTGATTGCCGCCAGATCCTACGGTCGTTAAGCTCTCTCCGATGTAACCACTGGCACAGCCACTGGCTTAAAAGTATCGGAACCGAAGACAAAAATGTAGAAAAAAATAAGTACTTTAATTACATGGTACCAAAATAAAATAAAAAAACTATGTTACAAAACAATTCATAGATATCACGATAGATAACCGGCGGTCTTATTGGCATTAAGCAATTTCTTACAGATGGAAACGGAAAGCAAAATATATTAAACAACGGTGGTTTGCAATATATGTGAATAGATATGATGAGTGAAGCCTAAATGTAATCAGATGTTCCCTAGAACAGTTTATTCCTGACCGTTAAAAGCAAATCTCAGGAACAGCTTTATTTACCCCGTAGATACTACGTATTCAACAGATTTTAGACCTCTGAACAGAAAACATACGAGTAACAATATAATTTCAGTCCCAAAGTGTAAGAAGGCAATCTTCACATAATACCTTTATACACGTCTCAGAAGTCACGTACGCAAATATTCCATTCCCAGTTTGCTATTCAAAAATTCAGACTAATTTAATTCCCTCTACGAGCCGACGGCCTAAAAATAGGTACACTCATTTGAAATTCCAATGCAATTGCAGACGTGTCCTTTTTATAATGCCATTTGGATGCACTCAGGGGCTCGTTTAGGATGGAGTCTGTTTTTATGGGATTACATGATGTGAAGGCGCAAATGAAAAATGTACATACCGCACTCTGTTTGCGATCATAATGAATGTAAAATTGGAACTAAAGTTCAACATAGATCCTTAGCTACGTAGCTGTCAGAATATCATATCACATAGACGTCAACGCCCTTAACTTACATAGCAATAAAAATCTTAGGAAATCCGCAATATCTTATTTTTGACGTGATATTAGGGTCTTCAAGTTGGCCAGAGGCGAATTTAACAACAACCAGGGGCCACGAAGAACTGTTTTTATAAGCGTTATAGCTCTACTGCTGATCATAAGGTCCCGGGTTCGATCCATAGGTCAGGCGTAAAGTGTTATTTGGATTTATAATTAGGATATTTTCAATTGCAGCTTTAAGTCTGGAAACACTCTGCCTACCCCTTTGGGAAAAATGCGCAATGTTATTTTATGTTAAAGTTAAAACCACATAAGAGTTCAAGTTTATAGGTAAGTAATTGTATTATTCAAGTCCAATTCAATAATGCTTCCAATGGTCAAGTCAATGTCCAATCACAATGAAATTACGAGCCAATGAGGCAATAAGAGTAAAACTCCGAATGTGATAGCCATTCCTTGTTCCCTTAAATCCATTTGAACTATAAATACGAACGGTACAACATGCTTCGTTTTCCAATACTCTACAATATAAAAGTTCAACAGTATGAGTTCTTTTAAGGCCACTTTCACCTTCCTCGAGTAAAGTGTTGATTAACTCGCCTATTAGTGCTACCTCGGCAAGTAAAAGTCCAAAGCAACTTTTGACAGTTTCAAAACAAAATGCCAGTTTATGTGCCGATTAGCTTAACTCGGACGTTATGAAATTAGCACTGCGCCTTACTCGCCACTTTAATAGACGAGTAGCTTACTCGGCACTTTACTCGAAGGTGGTGAATAAGGCCCTTGAAATGAAATGAAATAAAATTAGTATATAGTATATATAGTAATTACAGTGTTAAAATGTAAACATTATTGTAGTCAATTAAATTTGAATGTTTTTCAAAATCTCTATACGTCCCAAAGGCACATAAACATCAGCGTCAAATACGCCATATCACAATAAAACGCGCAATAAAGTATTTTTTTTAATTTTAACTTTAATCAGAGTTGTAGAGCGTTGACATTACATCTTGAAGGCGAGTGTGTTAAGTTTTATAAACAAGTCTAAAACTGCGTATTCACATGAGGCGGCTCTGATCGAGCGCCTGTTTCGACGCAAGGCTCGAGGCTGACAAGATGACACCATGCCTCACCTTAAGCGCTCTGCTAGAGGCAAAATCTTGTCTCTACGGTCATTCTCGAGTCGAAATAGCCGCTCGATCTGAAGCTGCCTCTACTGGATGTGGCTTTGCAAGCATACCTAATCCAATTTACTCGATAGCGTCAGTATATATATTTGCATACACAAAAAAAAACGTATATTTTGGTGTGATAATTTTGACGTTTACTTCTAATTTTCTAACTTTTCCCATTGTCCTTACTACCACAATAATCACGAGAGTTAGTGTTTCTTTTATTTGAGTTTTAATGCCTTCCTTTTGCGTTGTCACAATTCGAGAATGCTTATTGGAAATAATGACAAAGAGATCAAATTGCAATTAAAAAAACTTTAAAATGAAAATCCTTGGATTAAGAATGAAGACCTGTTACTGAATACTCCTTTTGTCTTCTGTGTTTTAGACGGTTTTATTTAGCTTTTATAAAAAATTGTGTTTTGTTGTTTATTTTTTTTTAGGTCAAAGAATTTGTTGGTTTTAGGACCGACACGTCGACCTTACATTATTAGGTTTTATTTGATAGACCTGATAATAAAATTTTATATGTGCATAAATCATATATTTTAGCATCGCCATTAATTATAAATAATTATATTAAATGTTCTACCTAAAATTGGAACACGCGTCGCCATTAAAAATAATAAGTACTTAAAACCTCGCTTTATTCAAATCAGATTTTAAATTAATCGGCGATAGTAAGAGGATTACTATGTATGAGAATAATTTTGCGAATAGCATTATCCATCCGGAAGTATAGGATAGACAATGTAAGGATTTTTGCGCCCGGCTTCTATATAGTTCTTACAGCGTTTCCTTTATTAATTAAAACAACACCCTTTCCTGTTGACAAATAATAATGGATCTGATATTTGGTTGTTGTTTCGATGATTTTTATGTAAAAATATAGTCTTGTCAAAGAAAGTGATCGTAAACTCTTATCTCATACTAAACCGAAGGGACTAAAATAACACAATAAATTAAATAATAAAATGAAAGATCCGTAGGAAGTCCTCTGCTGGGCAAAGTCCTCGCTCATAGATTTCCATCAAGTCCGGTCATAATTCGTATTATAATGACTCGTGCAAAAAGAGATGCATTATTCAACCAAAGGATAACAATTGCATCAAATCACCGAAAATAGCAATGAGGCAGTAATAGTCTGGACCAACGGACAGGATGACCGGAGCATTGAATCCGGTGATAATGTGTTCTGAATAAGTGATGCGATAGCCACTGTAAATAGCAGAAACCACGCGAACTGCACGCTGCTCGATGCCAGTCGACTTCAACGCAGTTACCAAACTTTATGAGTCGGAAGGAATAGAATAACAGTAGGTATTTTTTTCTTCTTAGCTAAAACTGATCGGACGTACAAATAACATCAAAAGAAATAAGATTGCTTCACATAATTAACATTAAAATATACCATAAAGCACTCAAAAGCATTGTTTCTATTTAGTTCCGACAAGTAAGAGAAAAGCTACAGAAAGCTTAGACCCTGGAATAACAGCCAAATAATAAATATTATGTGATTATCGTCTCGTTAACCACAATAATATACAAATGTCTATTACAATTTATGAGATAGAGCCCTGTGACAGAGAGGTGGAGGAACATCGAAGGCTTAGTAATAGGGATCCTACGGCATCCTTTGAACACCCTTCGTACAGAACCTAAAAAGTAGAAATTTTAAGGCACTGACTCATTCGTAAATTGCAGACACAACGAGAAGTCCCTCGTAGACTACTTCCTGGCGCATTAAAATAACATTGAGAATAGAGCGGAAGTCTCTTTAAATAAACACATCGTCCAAAATGGTTGGACAAAACACTTTAAAACAATACATAAGGCTATATGCACCGCGTCTATTGGCAGTCTATTTTCAATTCATTAGTTACCTATTTTCAGAGAAGAGTTGGTTGGCGTTTTTCCATACAATATATTCCTCTGTTTCTTTGTTAAATGATGGTCAAATATTTTTAATAAAAGGAGTTGTTTGTTTATGGGCCACGTTAGCCTTACATTATAATTTTTTTTATTTGATAGGCCTATTTATAAGATGTTCAAATCTGCATAAGTCGTATATATTTTAGTGTCGCCATAAATTATCATGAAAGACCTCCCCATAGATTTCCATCCTGTCCGGTTGTAAACGCCTCCAGCGTGTCCTGCCGTCCTTATCAGATCGTCTGTCCACCTTGTGGGTGGACATCCTACGCTGCGCTTGGCGGTCCGTGGTCTCCATTCAAGAACTTTACAGCACCACCGGCCATCAGTACGCGCGAACTTAGTATTTAACCTCACTTTATTCAAATAAAATTATAAATTATACAACGAGAGATGAGTAGGTAGGTACCTACTGTGTTTCAGAATATTATTGCGAAGAACAGAATAGATAGTGTAAGGTTTTCCGGCCCCAGCTTCCTTGGATTCCAAGACCATTTCCACGACCAAGTCATTTACTTGTTCTACAAACTGATTGTTATAATTTATATATAAAACATTTTTTTTAAAACTTGATAAGCAAACCCAGTGTCATATGTATTTTGTGTTTTTTTTGTGTAAGTACTTACATTGGAATTTTTTGGTCATATTTTGGTACAAAAAGTATATTTATTTAATGCGTATCTTCAGAGATATCCTTTTACCTATTATTATCATTGATTGATTAATCAATATGCGAGATTTTCAATGATGTATCAAAAGAGATTAAAAATTTATTTTTGTTAGAAGCGCTGTATGTAGTGTCCTTTTCACTAACTGATGTATTCTGACAGTCTCATATATATATATCGTTACATTAGATTGCATATAGAAACAATAATAAACATTAATAAATCCAAATAGAATTTGATAACCAATCTCCGCTCTAAACAATGCTCACAATATCATGACAAATATCAATAAATTCTATTTTAACCGATATCAATAAATAATTGTATGTTAACCGATATTTGCAGTCACTATTTCCATGCATATTCAATAGCTTGACAAATTAGCGAAGGGATTTCATTATTTATTTATCTTAGGGGATAAATTTTATATAAAATGGTAGATCGTCCTTCATTTTAGTGACAAGTAACATTAAGTTTCGTGTCGCGCGTCACTTTATTGCGTCACTATTAGCACGCTGAGTGGCACGTCCAGGTCGTGTCACGCCACGCCACGCGAATGGGCGCTACTATAACATACATTACTTTGAATGTAGATGGTAGTGGCAAGGTACATACAAGATCTCGTGTCATAGCGTAGGTGGTGGTGAGGTGAGTACCTACTCTACCACCACCTACGCTGTGCTGTGCCCACCTGGGCACAGCGCCTTGATGGACAGACGATCTGATAAAGATAGCAGGGCCATGGGCTCCCTTCATTATTTCCATTATTTTCTCTGGGCAGCTATTTGGGGCCAATCCTTCAGGCTGGAGTCTAGCTCGTCTCTCCATTCTCGGCCGGCCGTGATATCATTAAGGTCTGGTGGGGTCTATTGAGTCTCCGTGCCCACAGTGCCTCCGACATGAGGCTTACATGTACAGCCTTTTTTCTTCAAAAATTCAAAATTGTGTCACATCTCTTTTGGTATATTGTCAATGTTTTACCTCAATACCGTACATTCTTTATGATTTATAACTTAGTGACGTTATATTAAGGCTATAAAACATTTTGAAAGTAGTTCAGAAGAAAAGAGCACCCTTACGGAAGGCATTATTCGTTATTTTGTTGACAATATCGTTGGATATACGAGTAAATATTTATTATTTACTTGCTTTTATCGATGGATTGTTAGCTGATAATGTTAGGATATGCAAAGCTTGCTCTCTTAATAGGAATCGTGATATGCACAGAAGGATTAGAAAATTTCAGAAATAGGCGTACCTAATATCAAAACTTATTTACATAAGTAGTTATTTAGTTCCAAATCCAAAGAGAAAACGGCTATGGGCCCTAAGTGTACTCGTATTATGTTAGCATCCAAACCAAAAGATAATATCGCTTCCGGTACTCTTATGTATCGATTTTTGTCGTCTACCCGCTTACATTAGATGGTACCTAGAGGGTTAAGTGAGAGACTGGTGCGCCTCTCAAGGTAAGCTCTCATAGCACCCTGTAGCACGTGTGTTTGTCTGTATGTCTGTGTTTGTGTATTTGTATTTATTATTACCTCTTCACGTAAAAATCACTGGCACGATTGGACCGTGGAATAACACAAGTGTACATTTCAACGCGTGAATCCGCGGGGCGCAAAATATACCACGAATATTAAAACGTAGTAGGTATGCAATGTATGAATAAAGCAATATAGTTCTCGTGATAAAGCGCAGAGGGTGCCAAAACATCTTTTTGCAGTTTCCTGAGGAGCTAAACGTCTGCGGCGCCGCCTCGCCGACGCCGGTGACATTATAATACTTCGATACACTAAAATGTCGCACGCCCTCCGGAATAAGCTTCGGGGAAACAAATATTAAAAACGTTATACTCATTAAAAACAGCCCTAAAACGTGTTGAAATTCTGTTTAACCTATTTGTGTATAATAAATATATACGCAGCTTTGTTTCCAGTATTCATTAAAGTAAAAGATAGCAGAGATATGAGAGAAATATATAAAACCCGTGCCGCTATTACGAACTTGCAGTCGCGTAGCAACAGCAATAAAGTTTACTGTCAAATGGCATTTTTTGTATGACGCTTGACAGCAAAATTGACACAAAATTGAGCGATTACACTTTCCACACTTCCACACTGCTGTTCATAATAAGCACGCAGGTGGTCAAAAAGAGATGAACACCCGTTTACGCTACGTGAGCAGCAAACCTTACATAGCAATACGTGTCACATCGGCGCAAGACAAGGTGCGACTGACTTGACTCAAGCCATTTAGCATGACTTGAGTTCGCCACGCAAAGCAGGGTATATATACCTACGTATATATGTATAACCGTAACGTATTTACCGCTGTATATCTAAAAGTTCATTAGGAAACAAGACGTAATGTTATTAATCACCTACTATGAATTTATTTATTTATTTATTGTAGTAATATGAACGCATTACAGCAATTATACATGAAAATAAATGTTTTACATATCATCCCATTTTACAAATCATCTGGTTTATTACAAATCCTGACTGTATATATTTATTTATAATTTGGAATAATTCGTATTATTTAACTATTAAAAAGTAACATATTAAGCTCCAGTGTTGCCATCGTTCTTGTAATTGCCAAATTTATGGCGCCTACACTAACGCAATTGCGGGAGGGCCAGTGGCATGTATCACTCCAAATTAGATTCAATGGCAATGCGCAAAATGGCTGTCAGTGAAAGTGGTTTCTGGGACTTTATTTATGGACCTCGAATCTATTTTGATACTTGATCTCTCAAAATAATAAGTACATCATGAATTACGTACGATACATTCTTTTAATATAATATTAGGATTATAATATCTCCCACCGTGGAGTTACCGACTTTAGAATAGTGCACCACCCTCTCTACCCGTGGTTGCTGTAAGAGCCGGCTAAGGGTTAACAGATCCATAGGACGGACAGCAGCGTCCGCTGCAAAAAAACATCGAACTGCGCTCGACAACCTACCTGACCCTCCTCGAAACCCCCCTTTATGGGAGAGGCCCATGTTCAGTAGTGGATTACCAACAGCTGAGACGAGGCACAGTTCCAGACACCAGGCTATCATTGAGAACACAGCTTATGAAAAAATCCAACACAACCCCACCGAGGCGTTATGTAGAAAACACATAATTAAAAAGAAACTAAAGCATATTATGCTGTAGTTTCCTTAAATCATCCTAATTTTCTTCCTATTTCCTTAATGATAAAAGACGTAATTAACAATCATTAAAGATAAGAGAACGATTAAAAACTCCAGTACAGGAAAGTTCACAACAAAAGCTCCTGCGGGAAGCAAATCCTTTATAATTTCTAATTTCATATAAACTTTCATATTAACTTGGAACGTCGGTCTGTCAGTTTGTTGGTAACTTGGGCTCGCGGCTCGGCCCGAGGCGTCTCTTATTTAACGTCAAGGTTTCGGAGTAAGAACAATATTGTGGAAAACACAAACTTATCCTGTTTACTTGGGTACTTAAAATAAATTATAAGTAACTAAATTTTTTTCATTTCATCATCAACATCATCATCATCGGCACAGCGATGAGACGTGCACGGCTGAACATAGGCCTCCCCGATAGATTTCCATTTATTCAAGATGACTTACATCTGGACCTGCATCTAGCGTGATCCTGTTGTCTTTATCAGATCGTCTATCCACCTTGTGGGTGGACGTCCTACGCTACGCTTGCCGTCTATGTATCTCCTCATTTCTAATTCGATCTCGCAGAGAAATCTCGAGTATAGCCCTCTCGACAGCTCGTTGCGCTATTTTGAGCTTAATGATAAGGCCCACAGTAAAAGAACACGTTTCAGAGCCATAAGTCATTGCTGGTGACACACACACTGGTCAAAGACCTTCGACTTGAGGCACTGAGGTATATTGGACGAGAAGACATAACGTAGGTTTCCGAACGCTGCTTAATTGGCTCACTGAACATTTGCTTACTGAAAATTATCCGAGTAGAATGGCATCAAGATTACCTTAAAAAGTCTATCTAAAAGATCTAAAAGTATATATTACTTATTCTTGTTTACTTATCATCATCATCATCTCAGCCACTGGAAGTCCACTGCTGGGCATAGCCCTTCCTGATAAATAAGGATGCTTTTGCCAATACTCGCCACAATTGGCATGCGGGTTGATGGTTTCACGCATAGGACGCTGCTGCCCGTCTTCTGGATCTCATAACCCTTAGCCGGCTCTTACGGAAACCATGGGTAGAGAAGGGGGGTACTGTTCTAAAGCCGGTGACGTCACGGCGGCTTATTCACTTGTATTATTTATTATAACTACTATTATTTACTACTACTATTTATAAGACTAGTTATTGATAATTATATGAGCATTTCTACGTTCTACCTAAACTGTGCAAGACCTCTGCGAAATCACTTCCTTCCCTTCCCCAAGTTTCTTGATCTTGATAATACGCATTGAATTATTACGATAATGATTCATTAGACTAGTTAATTTCATTGATATCTGATAACAACGTAATCTCGGGAGGTTCAAGTAGCTTCCGAGTGGTATGACTATCGGAAATCGTGATTAATGTACCTCTATTGGCCAACCTAATTCTGAGAAGTAGTTTCAACTCTTGATTAGGTACTTTGTATTGAACATCTAATTACGTGGATAAAAGATGTATTTTATAAGATCACTACAAAAAAAATAGGAATTTCACTAATTATTATAAAATCCTAAATGACTCACCGACTGACATGCAACGTAGAGCCCAAACCACTGATCCTAGAGACTTGAAACTTGGAATTGAAACTAAGAAAGGTTTTTTGAAAATTCACATCCTAAAGGGTCCAAAAAGGGCGCCAAAGTAAACATACATTCACGCCTTTTTCCCGAAGGGGTAGGCAGAGGTGTACCCAGGACTCAGTCCCATCAGTGCCATCTACCGGGCACAGTTCCAGACTCCAGGCAGTTTTTGAGATCCTAACCTAATGAACCTAATGAAAAAATCCAATATTTAACACTGCCTGACCTGGGAATCGAACCCGGGACCTCTTGATTGGCAGTCGAGCATGCGCCCTCTACGCCACCGAGGCAGTCAAAGTCAAGAGGGCGCCAAAGTTTCGGTATAAAACTCCCACATTTCATAATTGCGAGCAGGCAAAGCCGCTGTTCTTACACTAGTATAAAAAAAAAAAATAGAAATATCTTAAAAATACCAGGAATGATAATTATATCAAACCTAAACTCAAAAATAATTTGCTTAAATACTTTAGTCTTAAAAAGACCTTTGAAACGTCTGTAAATATAGGTAATATCAATAACTAGTAATTAATCTACCGTCATTACTATCAAATATATATATCACTATATATTATATCACTAAATCACTATAGATCCCAGTTTTATTCGTGTTAGATATACAGTAGTACAAAGGAGCTAATCAAAGAGTTCAAATTATTAGATTTAGCATCTTAATATAATAATATTATGTAGTAAGGTAGTAGTAGGTAGGTAGTAGTGCAGTAGGTACAGTCTAGTGAGACAGTACCTAGGACGATTTAACCACGTACATATCATGATGCTTTATCGGATATATGGGAAAAAATTATATTCCCGCTCTTCCTACCTATCAATCGGAGTTCCGATCGTAGTTCCGATCCCGGTTAAGTCGCTGAACGCTGGTTCTGGTTCCAACGAGAGGTAACATCTCGAGGAGCGGCGTCGTACTAACATTTGTCGCCCTTACAGCGGAGTCAGAGTCTAATTCCTGATGATGCGTCGTGTAGACGCGAAACACGTGTCGATATATGAATGGTGTTACTAACAAAAATAATACCTAATAGCATTTCCTCTTTGCATGCAATTTTGCGGGCGGGAGGGCAGTGCACTGTGCATGTTGTTTTTGACACTAAAAATCGGAACTAATTACTAAATATTCTTGTTCTAGGAGTTAATATTTTTTATATTATAATCATTGTGTGAAATTGCTAGAACGACACATAGCCATTTAAGACTTAGGCGTAGTATTATTATATGTTCTATGACTTAGAACAGCCAAACTTCTTAAATACAAGTGTGCTTAGTTCAAAGTGAAACTTGAAACTATTTTTAAGTTAAGATTCTGTTTCAAAGACTAATTAATTGGCTACCAGTAGCTACCGTGGATACAAAGGACTCAAGATTGTACCACATGCATCGACTGGTCTATTGTTTGCTCACAATGAAACGGATCTACTAATTAATGGACAACAACGGAAATGCAGCCGGTATGAGTACCTATATCAATTTGGTAGTATGTTATAACCCTAGATAATTGACAGGTCTCCGCGTGCACTCCGACTAGATACCGCTGTCATACTTGTCAAATGCGGCAGCTAAAACTACACTGAAATCGGCGTTCCCGCGCCTGTCCGACGCAATATTTCACGCACACAGTTCGCAAGGAGTGCGAACTGTTTTTTACGCACACTGTGGCATTGTGGTGTTACGCACAAAACAATTTTGTAAATTGCCGCATTTTGGAAGCTGTTGTTTTTAGGTAGTGCGGTATCTGGTCAGAGCGCAGCGAAGACTTATCAATTATCTGAGGTTAGAGCTTTTAGAACTGTAGTAGTCAATCGCACTGTTAGGACGAGGTGAGCTGGGAGTGCTTCCAAGGAAACTATCACTTGCTTGTTGCTCTCTGTTTATTGAGTTTGAAGAATTGGTATAAAAATATGAATAAGAAATTGTAAATATAGAACAAGATATATAATAATTGAGGAGAGAAGACTGGTCTGTGTCGTTTGTATGAAGAAAGAGTCTTCAATAACATCCAATCTAACATAATAAGATTTTATTTTGGTAATTGTTAAATTGCTTCATTATAACTGGACGTTATCATCTGGCAATGTTGTTTGCGACACAGTTTCACGACTACTGCAGGCACCATCCTTTCTTTCGCCTTCGTGTACATTCACAATTATTTCTAAAATAAATGATTTGATTGGATTTGAATGAGCAGTAGTGAATTTCGGCCGCGGTGCAGGTTAGGCAAGTGTCGGGTCATCAAATCGGCTTCACGTGGGTACAGAATAGAAAGTGAGCGTAGGACTACCGCCGAACTGGCGACACTCCGTGATATTTCCTAAAATTATGCCCTCCCCTTTGCCCAGGTACATGAAAAATTTATTAATGTATCTTTATTTGTGTTGGTTTGCAGCTTGCACTTGTTATACTCCTACTAAATATTATTAATCTCAAATTTGTGAAATTATAAATATAAAAAACTTACGTTTTTAACATCTGAACAAAACGCTTGCGAATTCTAACTCACCTCCAGCGCCACCTAGCGCAGTTTTGGTTAGATTTATGGATGGATAGATGTTTGTTACTCTTTCACGCCAAAACTTCTGAACGAACTAGGCTAAAATTTGGTAAGCAAGTAGCTTAGACCCTGGAATAACACATAGGGTACTCTTTTTCCAATACTCCCACGGGAACGATGTCTACGCGGGTGAAACCGCGAGACACAGCAAATAAATGTATAAGTAAACCTATTAGAAACTACTACTGGAAGTAGTAGTACACTTACAATGCTTCATAAGAATATTTCTAAGGGTTGTAAAATAAGGAGAAATGTTTTATGTTTATCAAAACACAAAGCTTTTTAGAATACCTAAAATATTTCAACCAAGTCTAGTATTGTTCAGACTAAGATAACCTCTCAAAGCACTAAATTGTCTGCACTTGAGAAAGCAGGTATTTAGAAAATAGACCACCACGGATGTGGGGAACTTTTTATTACCTGTTGGCGGTATTTACTTTATTTTCAAACATCTATGTTGGCCTGTAGCTTGCACTCTACAGCGTTCAGCCGCTTAAAATATTGGGAGTATGTTGCTTTTACGAGTTTTAATACTATAAGACTAGGAGAGTAATTCTCGCGACTTAGTTCTCGTAGGAATTTTGGAAATTTCTTACTTATTCTTTGTGTTAATTATGAGGAAAAAACTACGTGAAAAATTTCAACTTTTTAGGTCCAATGACAGGTCCACAGACCTAAAAGCCATGCGCGGCAAACCCTCAAACATTGCCGCGCGCGTCGCCGCGCACGCCGCGGTCAATGTGGACGGGATCACCACTTAAAAAATGTTCGAACTACAGCGCATGGCGAATACCACATTGCTTGTGGTGTGCGCGGCGACTGGCGACGCGCGAGGCTGCCGCGCTCGCCAATGTTCGAGGGTTTGCCGCACATAGTCTGGACCCATCTTAAGATTGTCAGGACTTTTAGCATTTGACCTCACGGCACTCCATCAAATTGTTTCATAACCATTAAATATTTTGAGTAAAGCGAAACTTGAACTAACATAACATAACATAACACCACGTACCACGCATTTATTCAGGCAGAGGTCAAGGTGTGTAACCAGGCCCCAGTCCCATAGTAGTTACGCACATTTTGCCATTTATGTTTTATAGGGCGCAATTCTATTGCTATTTGCCGTCTACCAGTTCCAGAATCTAGGCTGTTACTGAGAAAGTTTCTCATGGATTTTTTTTTTGTCTGAACTGTTGATAGAACCTCCTGATCGGCAGTACTACTTGCGAACCACCACGCCATCGAGGCAAAAACTTGAACTGATTAAGTGAAATATGACTGCAAGATTATACTATTATATTACTGCTGGATTATAATTTGATCTAAAACCAATTAGACAACCTATGACGTCGACAGCACTTTGTCATACCAAGTCACTCGATGATGGATGAGTCGAATTTATTTATTTTCGCTAACTCGTTTCACTTCAAACATTCGTGTCATTGGAAATTGATTGCTCCTGAATTACGATTGATGAATATTTTTGAATAAAATGATAAAACCGATAGATTAGGTATAAAATCGACAGGGAGATAGATAATCTCCACTAAATCTTTGGATCTTTTAGTCAACGTACCGATATTCTCTATCGTTGTTTGAATAATTTCTTGTCCTGAATGAGGATGAGTGAGGAATTCGCATGAGATGAATAAGGAATAAAAATATCATAAATGTGCTGCAGGATGAGCAAGGAATAGAAATGGCATGAGTGAGAATAATAACTAAAGGGGATTATTGAGTAGAATTGGCAAATACGGTGGTACGTACATTTGTACATAACATACATTCACGCCTTTTCCCGAAGGGGTAGGCAGAGGTGTACCCAGGACTCAGTCCCATAGTAGAAACACCCACATTTCGCCAGTATGTTATTGGTCCCATGTAATAGGGGGTGAGCCTATTGCCATCTACCGGGCACAGTTCCAGACTCCAGGCCATTCCTAATGGAAAAATCCAATATTAACACTATGCCTGACCTGGGGATCGAACCTGGGACCTCTTGATTGGCAGTCGAGCATGCGCCCACTACGTTACCACACATTTGTACAAATTATCTCAATGATACTCTTGGAGTTTGTAACTGTGCCCGTAACTGTAGATGGCATTAGGTCCCATATAATAACATGGGCCCAAAAACATAACAGGCGTAGAGTGGGTGTACTTACTATGAATGGAACTGGGTCCTGGGTACACCTTTGCCTACCCCTTAGAAAAAACATGTTATGTTTGTACGTTAACGTTTTATCAAATTTCCAAATCATGGGCCAAGCATGATTTTTTTAATTAATTCTAAGCGCATTGAAGCCTTTTGCTTGCAAACATGTCTCGTACACTATGCAAGAATTCTCTAAAATAACCTGAACATTCTTATGTGTTATTTCTCTATTAAAACACATTTCCAAACTATCACCACGATTACAAAGTTTATTGTTTTTGGCAGTTCCAAGGCGATGAAAAAAAGAATTCACAATGAAATCTGTTTGTCTTTTGGTAAAGTCACGCAACAATCGGAAGTAGGCCAGGGTCTTACATAAGCTAGTAATATACAGGCGGATTAATATTTAATGATGTTTTTATATGACAGCAAACTAACTTAATCACTACTGAGAGGATTCCTCCTTTTTTTTTTTGCTATAGGTGGTAAACAAACAGACGGTGTGGCTGATGGCTCGCGGTTACCGCCGCCTATGGATACCTGCAACACCAGGGGTATTGCCAGTATGTTGCCGACCCTTCAAAATTCTCTTCAATCTCCTTTTGAAGAGCCCCATGTAGCTCAACGCAGGGAGATCATTCCACAGTTTGAACGTAAGTAGTTTGTATACGTTTCCTTCTATAAATTGTTACTTTTGTAACGCGCGCACAACAACCGACTGCCAGCTATCCACCACCAGCCTTGGCCAAGCATACCAACCTCATCCCTTCAGAGTATACCCACCTTCATCAAGCTCACCAGCCAGTCCATGGACTTGTCTATGGAACGCATCTACATTTATCTACGCCATGGAGATTTGAATAGAGCGTTAGAAGGCAATGACAGATTCTCCGACAAGCCGGCAAAGGAAGCGGATCGTCAATAAACTCCTAGTGAAAAGCGCTAAGCATTTATGACTTAAAGTGCAAAGATCTATATTTCCAAGAAATAAATGCAATGGTACAAATATTTAGCAAACTGTTTCACTTCTGTTTCACTTTATTAAAGAGCACATCTGACTCATAACAGTATTAGGTAAAATATATTTTTTTAAGTCTGTTTATATTTTATCCGTTATCTTGTGGCTAGGTGACATAGGCAAAGTCGCTGGAAGCTGTTGAAGAGGTAAATCCAACATTTTTTAAGAATATTATCATGATTCTTTCTGATTTAATCAGAAATGTTTCGATTGCCTAATACATTTAGAACAGCCTGTATATATACCCGACATGTATGGGCAAATATCTTTGTGGAACCAACCGATTTCGCATGCAGTCGTGCGACAAACGTTTTGTGAAAAATGTGTGCGGAATCCACACGCTAATGCTGCCCTGACACGGAACTCTATCGACCTATATTCCCACCTTGAGGTTTTTCTTAAGAAAACGCCTTTTTTTCTCAATTTTGAAATAATTGACGTAAATAACTACAGACCCACAACACAAGAGTAATTATTTTAGTGCGGGTCTGTAGGACACATTTATCATTGTAACTACAGTACATTTTTCCTGTCTTGTATTGTAGAGAATATTTATTATAAGCCTAGAGCCGAATAGCTATTTTGTAAGACCACTGTACTTTATTGAGTCAAATAAAGTTATTTGTATTTATAAGTATAAGTAGGATCTTTCAGGCGGTATTGCCTAAACTTAGCTCTAGGCATGAAAAGTTAAAAAACTTCTCACTATAAAAATATAAATTTATACCAGATACCAGCTGTTATACGGATCAAAATACATGTTTCAAGACAAATCAAATGAATCCAAACTCGATAAAGTTACGTCACAACGATATAGAGCCACCTTCCAGCTCTATATTATATTCTCAGACCAGAAAAACTTTTTATGATTCTTAGAATTAAATTGATAAAAATACACTTCTATAGGAAAATAGAGTCGTATGCAAAATGCGTACCTATAAAAATGTAACGGATCGAAACAATCAAAAATCGCCAGAGCAATAAAAGCATACGGAACCAAATCATGTTCCGTGCATACGTTTAGTATATTTATCATCAGGCCTTTACCACAACTCTGCTTATGTTTAAAAAATATCCGGGTCCATGAGAAAGGGCTCGGTCCCGGTGAAATATGCTATGTATCTTTCAGCCGAAATTGTGATTGGGGCTTAGGGAGCGATAACCTCCTCTTTATGACCCAATTTTTGTCAGATAAACAATGGAATTTGAAATTTTATCGTGAAATACGCATCGGTCGTTATCGGACGGTATACTCGGATTGGGCATTTTGTTTTTATTTCGTAATTAATTTTGGTCATTTTTTAATTTATTCAGGGAGATCGGATCAGTGGCAATTCCACAAATATTTGGATGGATGTAGGTAAATCGTTGGAAAATCAATTTAGGGTTATTGATCTTTGAAAATTTTATTATCAAAGACCCAAACTTGTACCTTGAGAGCCTCTGGAGCGATTATCTATCACAGTTTAAACATTCCTACAGTTGTGGTAAAGGATTTATTTACATGGCAATAGGTCGTGAATAGTTATTTAATAAGGACTTGCAAATTTAGTGGTAGGCCTCTTTGCAGGAAGCCGCCTGGGGAAGTACCACACCTTTGCTAGTTATTTATTTATTCAAGATTCACTCTTCTCTTGAAGACCCCAAGATCGTATTCAGGTGGGAAGACGTACGCCGGTAGAGATTTCCATTCCTAAGCAGTCCTTAGGATGAAAGTAGACGCGTTTCATAATACATACATAACAAATGTATGCCTCTATTATATTTCCATGCTCAAAACCATAAAGAAGAAGTAGCTCAAAACTGCAATCCAAAACTTAAACAAACTACAAATATAAAATGACTTAACACCATTCTTTTATTCACGGTGTGAAGTCCGCCTCACTAAATTTACGAAGCTTCTTCCAAACTATCGTTAAAATTCAGAAATGGCTCGAAAACTAGTGAATATTCATAATGTTTTGTAGGTTGCGGGACAGTCTTAAACAGTCCATCTTTATGGCTCAAGGGTGTATCTTAGGACGCTTTTAGACTATAGTACTTAGGTACTGTTATAATTAAAGGCATGATTCCTTCATTTAATGCTATTTATTTTAGGCAATTTATACTTAAATATTATCAATAAATACCTATATAATAACACTAGCTGTGCCCCGTGGTCGCCCGCGTTGTCTTCGTTCCCGTGGGAATATCGGAATAAAAAAATACCCTTTGTTATTCCAGAGTCTAAACTATCTACTACACACCGAATTTCAGCCCAATCGGTTCAGTGGTTTTGGTGTGAAAGTGTAATAAATATCCATCCATCCATCCTCGCAAACTTTCGCATTTAAAATATGAATAGGATTTTATATAAATACAAGTAAGCATTATACTATTAGGTAGGTAAGACTTGTTTTACAAATATAATTAATAATAAGTTTAAACCTATGTCTATACAACAGCTTTTCAATTAAATTGTAACAAAAGACTGAAAAACGGCTGATTAGTGAATGAAATGTAGCCTTCGTTAACCTCTCGGAACCATGTTATAGTGGTAATGAATAAATAATATCAATCTAGGTAATTATTCATTTAATTGGCTGTCATTGATTTCGTCATTAACATTAACTTGTTATTCAAACCAATTTAAATGTCGTTGTAGTAACGCACACTTTGTAAATTACCCGCAAAATGTATACACAAGACTTCTCATAAGTCGTAATAATCACTTTTAACAATGAGCACTTCGTTGAACGTGCACTTCTCAAATTGTGCGCTCGTGTCCCAAAATGTGCTACAATCCGTCCCAAAATTAAAGCACAACTAAAGGCGTGAAATAACTTGAGAAATTATAAGTGTGCAATAGGCGTAATGTTTGAAAGTCAACTACAATGCGAGTCTGCTGCGAGCCGCGAGCCCCTAGGAAACGTTACTGTCATGCAAATTTAACGCTCTTCGGAACTAATTACTTCACTCCGTACATACTCAAATAAAGCTTTTATGTTTGTCTAGTTATTGAACACTACTAAAACCCAGCGGCTTCGCCCATTAGCAACTTTCTTTTCGTAAGTATTAAAAAACAGAAATAATATCGTTTTTTAACCGCGAAAATGTAATATGCCTGGTGCAGGCTGCATCCTAAAATGCTCAACCACGAAATTTTTTTTTTATTGGTACTTCCAAAATTGAAATATCTAATAGTACCCATAGTTTTGCAGAAATTATGGGAGTTTGATACCAAAACTTTTTCTTAATATTACCTATACTAACTCTTGCTAGATACAAGTCTAGAAAACTTAAAAAACCTTTAGACTCTAGAATAAATGGTTTATATGGGCTCTGCGTTGAATTTCAGTGAGTCATTTAAGATTTTATAATATTACTAGCTGTGCCCCGCGGTTTTACCCGCGTATTGTCTTCATTCCCGGGGGAATAATGGGATAAAAAGTATTTATAAATAGTTATAAGTGTACATATATAAGTATTAAAGTGTTATTTCAGGGTCTAAACCATCTATATACCAAATTTCAGCCTAATCGGTTCATTAGTTTTGGCGTGAAAGAGTAACATCCATCCATCCATCCGCACATACTTTCGTATTCATAATATTAGTAGGAAGTAGGATATAGCGATAGTGATTCTAGACTAGAGTTAGAGACGAGTTTACTCAAGGTATAAGTTTCATACTGGTAATAGAGAAGTTTGTTTGCAGTTTGTTAGCTTCATTATGGAAGACTGGCAGAGTGATGTGGATTTTTAGCATTATGATGCTAGCTTTTGGTGCTGTTTGCTCGCGGTTTGTGCAAACACCAGCTTGGCTTAGCTTAGGCGTTTGAAGTTAGACAATGGAGAAATGAAATACGACGAGAATTTAAACACTGTTTAGTTTGCCATTTCACACAGCTCGACTTTTTTCTGGTTCACTGTTCACTACACTTATTTGGCTTTTGAACCACTATGTAACTCTTAATAGGTACCTGACTTTCATGAAGGTTCATATCAATTTTAAAAACACCAAAACGTGAACGGAATGGATGGTAGTTTCTCTCAGCAAGAAATCATTATGACCTTCAAATAATTTAAAACATAACATTGCATCATACATTTTTTCCTAAGGGCTATCACAGAGGTGTACCTAACTGTCTATAACACTTCAACAGTTCTTTTTACAGTGTAACGTAAACCTATATACTAGGGGGCGAGCCCAGGATTGGACTGCCTCGGTGGCGTAAAGGGCGCATGCTCGACTGCCAATCAAGAGGTCCCTCCCGGGTTCGATCCCCAGGTCAGGCAAGTGTTAAATATTGGATTTTTTCATTAGGATTTATCTCAATAACTGCCTGGAGTCTGGAACTGTGCCCGGTAGATGGCAATAGGCTCGCCCCCTATTACATGGGACCAATAACCGACTGGCAAAATGTGGGTGTATCTACTATGGGACTGAGTCCTGGGTACACCTCTGCCTACCCCTTCGGGAAAAAGGCGTGAATGTATATTTATGTTTGAGCCCAGGATTGCTTTTGCATGACTTAGGAATCGAACCCAGTGCCAGTACCTCATGCACAGTTGAAATCATATACAGACATCATTCATTCTATGTATATCGTACAAAGTGAGCCAGATCCGACACAAATAGGTCATCGCTATAGAGTGCAGTCTCAATACATGACAATAGGTAAAACGGGAGCAGCCGTGGTTGTCCTTTAGCTTTGTCCCATGGCTGCAAGCTTTTAAAGTCTCGTATTCATTAGGGGACAAATGTCTCTCGACACGTCCGTATCGTTTGACATGTTGGGCGACGTCAGACGACGTTACAAAGGTTTTAGAAGAACATTGTTGTAGAAAAATCCACTTAGAATAGATTCTTGGATTAGAAAAATATCTCCACGAGTGTTACCAGCCTACTGTATTATAAACATTTTAAGGACCCAGAAATCTTTGTTGTAATGATTTAGTTAATTTCAACACTAATCTGTTTAAAAAAAACTTGCAATACTTGTAGTAGAGAAAATTTCATAGTTCTGTTTTTGAATACACAGTAAAAAAAAACTTTCTTGTTTTCTTTTTAACGAATATTGAAAATGCTTTAGGTTTTTATGAAGGTTTATACAAGCTATGAACCGTCGTCACGTCGTACTCGGTCGGTCGGTACTCAAATTATTGTGGCATTACTAGATCTAAACATGTAGATACAGTAACCAATTATTCAAGTAGGCATCCAGCTTGTTTAATTATCCTAACAATCTCAAACATAAAGCCGACCATTAGTCAGCAGGAAGGCAGGAATCAATACGGATGAACGAAGCCCATTGATTCCGACCCGACAAGTTCTAGGTATTGGACTTGAAATAGCGCCTACGTCTGGGCCCATATAACCTTTTAAAATCAGAAAGAGATAAGTGACATTTTTGTGACGCTTTATTAAAAACTAGTGGCCCGCCCCGGCTTCGCACGGGAGAAGTAGAAGTGAACGTTTTAACAGGAGTAAATTCGTGATACATTGTATTTTTATAGGTATAACCCTAATTAATGACTATTTCTGTTACAGTGACCAAAACTTAAAGATAGATAGATAAAGATAGATAAACACTTTATTGGTACACCACAAAACAATAAATCTTAAAAATTAAAGAAAACAGTATAAAGTGCAACAATTGGCGGTCTTAACAGATGGAAACAATTTCCGAGGCCTATTTTGATGATATATAAGTACTACAATCCCCTAGTACATTATTTCTACCACCATTAATTTTCATACCGCATAAAAATAATGACTTCTTCGATTATTGTGACTAAACCAAAACAGACTGATATAATGTCCGTGGACAATTTTTTTTAGATAGTGATAATTACTACAAACCCCTAGCCCTAGAACCTTACTTTATTCTACCATGAATAGTTTTCACCACATGCATATAATGACTGTTCGATAATTGTGACTAAACCAAAATAGATGAATTTAATGTCCGTTCACTATTTTGTAGATATTGGTAAATACTACAAACCCCTAGTACATTACTTTATTCTACCACAAATAGATTTCCCAGCGCATGAAAGTTAATGACTGCTTCGATTATTGTGACTAAACCAAAATAGATGGATATAATTTCCGTAGACTATTTTGTAGATATTGATAAGTCCTACAAACCCCTAGTACATTACTTTATTCTACCACCAATACTTTTCACAGCGCATACATATAATGACTGTTTCGATTATTGTGACTAAACCAAAATAGATGGATATAATGTCCGTGGACTATTTTGTAAATATTAGTAAGTACTACAAACCCCTAGTACATTATATTATTCTACCATTAATAGATTTCACAGCGCACGCAAGTTAATGAATATATTTGGTAATTATGTGACACCTTAGTTCACAATATTGCAGATTTCTTGCGGATCCCTAATATTTTTCAAAACCTCGTAATATAGCCTATGTCACTCACACTGAATTAAGCTCTCCATAAGTAAAAGATTTTTTAAATCGGTCCAGTAGTTTCGGAACCTATTCGTTGCAAATAAAAAACTAAGTTTGTCACTTTATACTATGATATTGGTATTGGTAATAGATTGAATAATCTGGAGACATATACGGATTACGGAAACAGTGAAAACAGTAAGAAGAGCATTCATAATTCGATGTTGTTGCAACCCAGTTTAATAGAGCTTTGATAAAGAGAAGCGAAATCATAAGCGACTGCCTCTATGGCGTAGAGGGCGCAAACTCGATTGCCAATCAAGAGGTCCCGGGTTCAAAACCCAGGTCAGGCAAAGTGATAAATATTGAATTTTTCCATTAGGAATTATATCAATAATTGCCTGGAGTCTGGAACTGTGCCCGGTGGATGGCAATAGGCTCGTCCCCTATTACATGGGACCAATAACATACTGGCGAAATGTGGGTTTATCTACTGTGGGACTGAGTCCTGGGTACACCTCTGCCTACCCCTTCGGGAAAAAGGGCGTGAATGTATGTTTTTGTTATGTTTTTTTTAAAGTCATAAGCGCGTTTTAATTATTTACAGAACGCCATCTATTATGCAATGTTGGAACTAAATTACCTAAAAATGTTGCTTTAGGGTAGTTATGTCTTGCAAGAAAATATTGAAATTTTTCTGTAGCGCCATCTAGTAAGCATTGTTGGAACTAAAATATTCGTAAGAAACTTTAAAACTGTATTTTTCCACAAAAAGGCCGAAATTTATGAAAACGCTGAAACACGTGTTTAATTATTTTCATTTTAGAATGTTTCTACAAAATTTGAAATTAATCGGCTGAAAAATGAAGTCTACTCCATACAAACTTTCAACCCCTATTTAATACACTTAGGGGTAAAATTTTGAAAAATCCTTTCTTATTACTTGTCTAGACTGTAAAAATAATCTATTGTCAAAATTTCATCATCATCGGTCCAGTAGTTTTGGCTCTGGGTTGATGAGTCAGTGTGAGAGAAAGTGATTCACTGAATCACTTTCTCTCTTTATATAATAGTATAGATGGGCGGTTAGATAGATTTGCCAGTTATTCATCCGCCAAGTAGTAATGTGCAAACATTACTGTGTTGCGGTCTGAAGGGCAATGTTACCAGCGAAATTACTGGGCATGATGAGATTCAACAACTCATATCTCAGGGTGACAGGCGCAGTGCAGTGCCACGCAGAATTTTGAATAGTAAAACACTGGGTGGCACTGTGTCTAATAAGGGCAATCATGATGCTTACCATCAGGCACCTGATTTGCTCGTCTTATCACTCACTATCATAAAAAAAAGATACTTATATACCTTTCGTTGAACTGGTTATGTGACTATAGGAATTTTAGGGCATATTATAGTAACAATTTAACGCCATGTTATGTCTCAGGGTCGTGAGACATCTGACGGAAAATGCGTCGCGTCTTATCGGTCGGATAACGTCAGAACAGACAAATATATAATAAAACATTCAACCTTGCACACTCAGCCGATGATATGTGTTAGTACAACCGTTGGTACACGCTCGACTCATCTTCCGTCAGATGTGTAACGACCCTAAGTAAAGGTGAAGAAATCAGTGCAGTTTTGCACAGGTCTTCGCATGAAAGCTAACTGCGATTGTTATGGGCCGGTTTTTCGTATCACTTCATACCCGTTGCATTCACTTATCATTATTTACCATACAATTACTATAGAAACCATACATTAATATTCATTTGACCAGTATTTTATCAACTAAAAGCTTGTGGTTTGTGTAAAACAGGGCTCTTGCATGTCGGACCGCACTAACATTACGTCTGATGCAGGACCAGATCAATCACCAATAAAACAGATTGATAACAAAATACATCCAATACAGTACGCAATTAATTGAACACCGACATTTTTGTGCGGATATATTCCTTCAATTTTGATATTAAAGCTCCGTTGTGTGTTTTATTTACGATTAGTGATGTAACTGGCTGGAAATTAGACTGGTTCGTTTAGTAACAACAATGGTGTTTTTTGACATGCGGACCATAGTTGGTACAGGTACATTTCGCCAGTATGTTATTGGTCCCCTGTAATAGGGGGCGCCTATTGTCTACCGGGCACAGTTCCAGACTCCTAGCTGTCATTGAGATAATTTCTAATCCAACAACACTTTGCCTGTCCTGTTTCGAACCCGACACCTCATGATCGACAGATCAAACTTGCTGCCACTACGCCGATAACACCGATACAGTCGAGAGGCCTATATATTGATAAATAGAATAATGTGTTGCATATTTTAACTATGAAAATTTAATTATTCTCTATACATATATCGATTATCAACATAATAGCGAATACAACCCTAGTATCGATATTAATTTTAGCTATCATCCATTTGCAGGCTTCGGACGAGCATCAGGAATTTAATCTCTGGAAATGAACACGTCGACATCATTTGATTCTGTCATGCAAATAAACAAAATTTCACAATGAACGTAAAATTTTATAACATTGTAGCTTTTGGACAAAGGGTTCCGGCTTTTTTAGTATCAATGTGTTGTTTTTTTTGCTGCCATATTATTTGCTTTTGTTTGTAATACTCATATTGGATTTTATACTGTATGTAGACCTAATACGAGGATAAGGGGAGGTCCCTTTTCATTGGTCGTTTACTCGGTCGTTATACAGCATACGGGGAGTCCCCGAATACTAGCTATGGACTGATAAAAGTAGGTTATCTATAGCTCAGTCATTATATAGCATGCAACAATTCACGAATTTATCATTTTCGAATTTTTTCAGTTCGAATTGTCGTATATGTTATTTTCGAATTTTTTAATTTCGAATTTATTAATTTTGAATTTATTATTTGCAAATTTATTATTTTCGAGTCTTTAAATTTTGAATATATTATTTTCGTATTTGGTATTTTCGATTTTTTTATTTTCGAAATTTTAATTACGATTTTATACATTTTGAATTTATTATTTTCCCAAAGGGGTAGGCAGAGATGTGCCCAGAGCTCAGTCTCATATTAGGTACACCCACATGTTAATTGGTCCCATGTAATAGGGGGCGAGCCTATATTCATCTACCGGGCACAGTTCCAGACTCCAGGCTGTCATAGAGATAATTTATAATGGAATAATCCTATATCTAGCCTGACTGGCCTGACCAAAGGATCGAACCCGGGACCTGTTTGACATAGAAGACATTTTGATAAACCATAGCCCAGCCTATGAGCCCAGCAAATCTAAGGAGTACCGTTAGACAGTTTTACCTTGTTTGAGAGATTTGTATGTAAACGAAGGATCAAGAATTGTACAAACATTTGTGATAAGTTAATATTTTCATGTCTTTACGGCTGCGACGGTTATTAAAATTTTGAGAGTTGCGCCTATGCAAATATTTCGGCTTGAAAATTGCTTAAAAAGATCAAATCGTCAAACGGTACTTCTTAGATTTGCTGGGCTGTAGTCAATGTAGCCCTGAGCTCTCCAAAGATAGCTGTAAAGATATAGATATATATACGTACAATAGATCCTCCTTCTAAAAGTAAACATCCTAAAGCGGTCCCATCAAAACGGCTTTGAAATGTATTAACATTGTCACGACTTCCTTACAAGGAATTTTCATTTACGTCGACGCTAAATTCTTATGAAAGTTTTATTAGGGATATGCCTCTTCAGGAATTCATTGTTGTTATAATGAGCGTTGGTAATTTTGTGTTTTGTTATTAGATACATCTATTTAATAAGTGTGATGATTTGGCTGTCTCGGTGGCGTAGTGGGCGTAAGCTCGTTATAATAATTTAGTAATAACTAAATTATTATAACGAGCTCATTATAATTTAGTTATTAGATATCTAGTCTATGTGTAGCTTAGATAGTAAAATAATTAATACATAGTAAAAAAACGCGAGCCGCAAACTTAGATCAGCTATAAGCGAATGGGATGTTACACCATTTTATAGAGCAGTAAAAGTACAACGCTGCCGACTTCCAACCCAGTAAAAAAACCAATATTGAAAAGTTCGAAAAGCTTTCACCAATCACTTCTTCCGCTCAAAAGGAAAACATGAAAATTTAAGCTCCCATTATTATTTAACGCTTAAAAAGTGCAGGTGAGGAAGCATAATCTTCTTTGTGGTGAGACTTATTGCCGTTGAAAGCTTTCGCCTTTCGAGCGACTTATAAAAACGGTAATATTCGAATTATTTATTGTTAGCGGTTAACATTTTCTCGCCCTGTTACGATGAATATTTTACGCCACAATGTCGCGGTGCCCTTTATTGTTGCTTCAACGGTTACGCCGCAAAGCTCGAAATTCTCTTTGTGAAACTCTAAATAGAACTAAGTGGGTTCCGCAATTAAGGTACAGCTAAGTTATCTGGAGGACATTACGGCTTTTATTCTTACGATAAGGACGTTTTTTTGAAAATGAACGAATTAAAATGAAAATGAGAAACATAATTAAAGTATTTATTATGCTTACGGCTCTAGCATTGATAATTATTTAAATAATATTGTCTACAAATGCACTTGATTGTTTTATAGGCTGACCACAACGCTAACATGTCGGCCTGTGGATTTTCGAAGTGTTATTTGGCATAGCAGTAATCTCAATAGTCTCTGCCTACCCCACCGCGAACAAGGCGTGACTGTATGTATTGTAGGTATTTGGCATAGTTGGTTGATAGTAAGTGAATAGCTATATATTGTTCAGTTTTACGCAACAAACGCATTCTGCCCATTAAAAAATTAACCTTTATGTATCTTTGACGATAAACTCAAAAAGTAATAAAAATAATTTTATGCAGTTTTCACCAATGGGCGGAGTGAATCGATTTCTGAAAACAATGTACAACTTTTCCTTTAAAATATTTTTTGACGTGACAACGTCTTATAATTCGATAGAGCCGGCTGCACGCACGAAAAAACATGACTCATAAGTATAAACTTAAAACATAATATATTAATGTGTATTCGTTATATAGCTTTGTGTATAGATTGTAATTAGTTGTATACCTATTCAATATTCTTAGTAAATAGTTTATGATTTAATAAAGGAGATATGAGTTTTATTTTAATATTTATTGTAGTGTTGCTTATTAAAATAGTTTAGTATCCATGCTGTAGAATATATAGGATTGTTGATTGTGTTCAAAATTCAAAAGCACATAATGGTTAATTTCCATCGTTTGATGTCCAATCTCCCAACGTGATATTGGCAAAGTTGTGGTGTTAAAAACACTTTCACAAGCCACAAAATAAGAATTGAATTGAATTGACTCATGCGGCGTTACCTCGCTCTGAGGCGCTCGCTGTAAGGCTTGAAGTGCAAGCGAGAGCGCGGAACGAGCGACATCCGTCTCTCTCCTACTTGAGTGAGCGATGCGTCTGCGTGGACAGCTGCTATACTATAGTACATTTACATGTTTTGATCGAGTATCAAGTGCAGTGAAAAGTGAAACAAAGGAAATTAAAATTTTCTTTTGAAAAATGCTACCATTCCATCAGTATTTTCTTAAGACGTTGTCACGTTCAACTATCGTCAGTAAACCGACTTTACAGACAACCAATTTTTTTTTACCCTTTCTTTATACCAATTTGTACAAAATTTCTTTGTACAAATCCGACGCGGGTTGCGAGTTATTATTTTCATAAAAAAACATAAAACATAATAAATAATACGTCTGTGCTAAATGGCCTAATCTAAACCATCCTAGTTCCCAAGTCCCGAGTAAAATATCTCATCTCGAAGGCAGGCTTACGATATGGGACCTTATTACATCAGCAGGCAATTTAACGCCACGTCGGTGCTCTACCAACGTCCCACTGAAATATTCAGATATTATAAAGAAAATGGGGTGAAAATGCGTTTGTCACTTTACGTACATTGCTAAAATGCAACTGATATTTTAATGTTGACTGAACAATGAATGTGTTGATGTGTTTCAATACTTATATTATCTGTGCTCATAATTATAATTTATAATGGCAACAACAACTATTTTTACCATAGACATTCAGGTAACTTCTTTTTAATAGCAACACTGTGGGAACGGTGGCCAGACTTGTCAATTGACAATTGGCAGAGCGAGGGCGGGAAAACCAACTATTCTGGACTATTATTTCTGTGGACTATTGAAGTGTGTGGACGTTATAAGGCGATTCTAAGCAGTGGTTATCAACACAATAATAAAATCGATCCATTTGAATATACACAATACACATTATAATAAGCATAGATGGCTCATTCTCATTGGTCATAAAAAATATTTTCATCTGATCCAAAGCTTTAATTATGTGTAGTATATATTATATTCATTTAAATTCTCAGCATACACAGTCGGTAAAATCAGATTTGTCAAATACCACACCTTTGCCAGTTATTCATCCGCCAAGCAGTAATGTGCAAACATTACTGTGTTCCGGTATGAAGGGCAATGTTACCAGCGAAATTACTGGGCATGATGAGATTCAACAACTCATATCTCAGGGTGACAGGCGCAGTGCAGTGCCACGCAGAATTTTGAATTTTAAAACACTGGGTGGCACTGTATCTGATATGGGCAATCATTACCATCAGGCACCTGATTTGCTCGTCTTGTTACTCACTAACATAAAAAAATAAAAACAAAAAAATCTTAATGTCTTCTGTCGCATTTTTGTTAATAAAGTGCCAGGATGAAGATGGCTTGGGATGATGATGCATACGATGATTTTTATAGATTCATGAAGTCAGTTTAAAACACAATAGAATTCAACCATTACAATAGTTTGTTAAAGATAATAGTAGATTGTTACACGAGGCGTTAAAGAGACCCATTATGGAGAGAGTAAATAGAAACCGAGTTGTAGTGGGTTTTAGCAAACTAGAGTAATTTATTTTTCACTTCGATTGTGAGAAAGTAAAATTATTAATTTCATCAAAACATTTGGCTAATATCCTATTCGAGCGACACCAAAAAAATAAAATCTCGTTGGCAACAGATAAAAATGAAAAAAAATATATTTTATCCCCAAGAGGTTGAAAAATTTGTAGCTCCGCTCTGCTACTCAACAATGACGGACTTTTTGAGCAAGAGAAATGGAAACCATATTTGCTGCCAGGGTTGCAAGGTTGCAAGTAAAACACCGAGCAATTTTCCGAAATTTCCTCTACAACTTAGCAATCAAAACGAAATGGTGCTTCGATTTCGCGCGCTCCAAGCGTCGAACTTAACTATGTAGCACAATGTAGCAACTTCGAAAGCAACAACGCAACACACCCACCATATTGCCACTAAATTCTACCCATTTACCTCTCAATTAGTTTTAGTTAAGTCGAGTAGGTACATGCTGCAAGCATTCGTGCATAAATTAGTCTTGTTAAGTGCACTACAGGAATTTAATCCTCATATTTCGTCTGCCCCGAGTTCGGCATATCTTTTCGGTTCTAAAATGAATTGTACATGAGTTTAACTGAGCAATGCAATCACGACTTTACGATTTAAGATTGAAGAGTGATTTTTGAATGATAACTTTTAAAAACTAAACGCATGTGCTTCCTTATCTTCCAAATATTTTCGTATTAATTTATATCATAGGTCGTATTAATAAGGGTGATTTTTGGATGAAATGTGATAGGTTTTAATCCCTTTTGGATGGTGCAGTTTCGATGTTTAATGGTGCTCATTACTTGGTGAATGAAATCGGATTACCGTCGGCAACTTAGCTTGATCTCCCTGACTAAAACATGAGGGTTTGAATTTTTAATGATTATTATCGAACTTTTGATACAAACGAGTTACTTCGTTGTGACAGGATTTCATAATTTAAAGCCCATCAGGATTTATTGGGGACATTTAAATTGTTTGTTATGGCAACACATTACCAAGTATTCTATTAGTGCCAACTAATACTGGTAAAAACCAAGGCTTTGATGGCAATGCGGTACATTTCAAATAATTGTAGTATACGTAACACAATGCTAGTATGCGAGAAAAAGTGTGTGGAACAGTCTCGGTTACGCTGATTTCGGCAGTTTTAGTTGCCGCATTTGATAAGTATGACAGCGGTATCTAGTCGGAGCGTGCGAGACCTTTCAATAATCTAAGACTAAATATTTTTTTTTCTATTGTTCATTATCTATGTCTGTAAATTATTTATAAGCAGTTTCTAAGAAATTTGTTACATTTTTATTCCAAACATAGCCTGCCAGTAACCGTCGTCAAAAACTTTTGGAAAACTTTCAAGCGGAGTTGTGGAGGCTCTTTGTATTATACTAGTTTTAATTTCTTCTCTGACGAGACGACTGGCGACAATCCCGACTTATCTTTGTTCCTTGACAACACTTTCCCTTGGGCTTGTTGACTAATGTTGCCAGATCTCTGGAAATTGCCCCACATTTTGGGAAATATTAGAATATTTTTTTAATTTACATACCACATTAAAATAATATTGCGTGAGATGTTTTCACATTACATATTATAATGATGAAGTAAATTATTAGGAATGTTTCTTAAAATATAAAAAAAACCTTAATTTTAAGAAGAATGGAAAAATTACTACAATATTTATTTGGATGATGATAATAGGTAAGTACATATTAAGAAATAATAATTGTACCTGGCGACTATTGAATGAATGAATGAATGATAACACTTTATTGGTACCACAATAATACTGAAAATAACAAAAAGAAAACTTAAAACCAGGAAGAGTACCTAACAACTGGCAGCCTTATCGCTCAGAGTGATCTCCTCCAGACAACTATGTCTACACATACAACTATTGTGTCCTACATATGCTAATAGCTGCTAGCAAAACATGAAATAATAAAGTTGCATTAAAAATTAAAAGCCATAATTGTTATTGTATTTTGGATTTTCGTTTAAAACCTGAACTTTTGTGCGAATATCCTGAAAATGGTTCTTAGATCTGGCAAACTCTATAAGTCCTTTTCAATTCCTTCATAACAACCTTATTAACAGAACTCTAAGGATCATTTTCCAACGTGTCTCATCAAAAGAGATTTCAGGAAAGTCGTGACGGATTTATGGTGAAACTTCGCAAGTTTGTAGTCGTTTTTCACACACTACTAAGTTAGTTCGATTTTCTTGTTTGGAAAATATATGGGCTATAGTTTTTTATCATATTTTTCCATTTATTTATTTATTTAATAGCTGTGTCCCGCGGTTTCACTCGCGTTAGTCTTCGCTGCCGTGGGAATATCGAGATAAAAGTTATGTATTATTTCCAGGATCCAAGCTATCTGCATACCAAATTTCAGCTCAATCGGTTTAGTAGTTTTAGCGTGAAAACGAAACAAACATACATATGAAAAAACAGCACTATGCTGTTTATTTTTGCCGTCTAGGCGCTGGAGTCGAGTTAGAAGTCGCTAGCGTTTTGTTCATCTAAGAAGTAAGATAATTCAGCACCATCTCAAAAACTGGAGATAATGTAAGAGAAATTGAGTGGAGTGCAAAACATGAAAAGTTTAAAATAACTAAAACTACTTCATATTAAACATTTTTTAACAAATACACCATATTAGTTGGACTATCTACTCATACCTACATGATCTATCGATGGGTTCCCAATGAGTCACGCTTAAAATTAGAGTAACATCGTGACTGATTGGAAATGCCTTTTCAAAAGTAGATTTCTTAATAAATATGGTCCTCACCAGCACTTTTTTATCTACTTATCAATAGTATTCAGTAAAGTATCCAAAGTTTATCGCGATCTTTACTAAACAGTATCTTACAACAAAGTCCACAAAATAGTATCAAAACACATAGAAAATCTTCCTTTAAATACGAGGTGTGAATTATCTCACAATTTACACCCTGCCATCACTACTTACGTGGGTTTTCTGCGGTTTTCTCGTACAAACTATAGCTTATTCTGGCTCCATCTAATCATACAATAGATCAGTTCAGAAGACATACTCCAAACAAAGGACGAAAAATCGTACCTATACATACGCACACAGACGTGCAACTTTGGGAAAAACAGAAAACACTTAGCCGGGAGGCTTACGCTACTAATTTTTACCATATCAGATGGTACAAATAGGTTAGGCCGTAATATAAAAAGGGGTGCACATTAGCAAATATGCCAAAAAGCATTAGTACCTACAAATTACTTGACTCAAAAATTAAGCATGTTGAAACCAATTTTATGAAATTAGCAAACTACAAAACATTGTAATATTGTACCCCAGTAACACTAGTATTTATAATAACCAAAAATTTTACAAAGTCAGACGTCTGTAGATACTTTATAACTAAAAACCATATAGAATCGGTCTTCTGTTTCTTTTTATTTAGCGTCGTATGTAAGAAGTAAGTGTAACTTATTCTAGCGCTATCGCGGTTTCCTAACGCCTGTAACATATGCTCGGTCTAGCTTCAGTCGATGTGGTGCACCATAAATTGCATTCAAATGTGCATCCGTGCCAGTTCGTATTCAAAACTCCACGTTTATTCGAAATGGCGAGTATGTGTTACCGTAAATGTGTGAATTTGGAAAAATACACATTTCCTTATAGGAAAAAAAGGATATTAGAGATTTTATAAAATTCAATAACATTAATTGTAGGTAAGTACGTTCGAGTTTTAATTTTAGCACTTTCTCTAGTTGTAAGGTGCTTAAGCAAAAGTATACAAAACACTGGCATGTCCAATCACTACAACGGGAAACAGAACCACCGGGAAACACGACGGACCCAAGCGAGCTTGTTTTATTCATCATACTTGAAACTAGCAATACACTCGTGTGGGCCCAAAAAAAAGAATTGCTCGTCTAAGTGCTTATAAAGATTTTTACACATTTCTCCGATTCGACTAATCATTAGCATTGTATAAAATTCCTTGGAAATGTTAAAAAGCCAGATTTCATACGTTCCCGGTAACATAGGTACGTAACGCTTGTGGTACTCAGGCGTTTAGATTCAGCTTTTGAATGTTTGTGCATGATTTTGTAATAAAACCAATTGTGGTGAAAATGGTCCTGATGATAAGCTTTTCAAATACAGAATAGTGTTTTGGTGGTTGTATTTTGAACAGTGAATAAGATAGAGGAAACGAGCAATTTGACACAATTCTGTGACAAGTTTACCAAATCGATGCTTTGTTTTCCCCTTTGTCCTACGAATGTACTTATCCAATACACATTCGTTGAACGTATAACCTGATTTTGAGATTTTTTGAACTTTTAAGAGGCAATACCTGAGTATTTCCCCTACCAACTTTATTTTGTTCTATAAACTCTGTTTTTTTTTCTAGTGAATGGTATTATAAAATACCAGTTATATTCGCGTGATTCTATTCACTAAGAAAAAAATTAAGTACTTACTTACTTAGTTTATAGAAAAATAAGGATACAGTGATACAGTTTATTTGTTATAAAAATAATTATCAAAAGTTTATAACTTTTATTCGGAGGAAACAGGGAAATACGAGATTTGATAAATTTTTCATAGGTTTTCCATAGGTTTAATTCCCTTCTACTTAAACCCTCCTAAGTTATCTATGTCCAATAGAAAATATGTACATAATATTCTATATTTTATAATTTTAAAGACAATAAACCGTCTGCTTGTTCAGCGTTTTATAAAACAAAGACATCACGTGCCACGAGATGATAAAATAAATTTGGAATCCCTCCATTACGAAGCTAATGGGCTGTATCTCGAATGCCAGGGAATAAAAGATCCGTCGATTACAAACTTTATGTTTGCAATTTTCCGTACTCCCCCTTAAGACTTGTGGACCTTGAAATGTGCGTTTAGACGTAGTTACCTTGGCTTGTTTTTAATGAATAGAAAAAATTTTTTTTCTTATTCAAAAAATTATAAAAAAAATGGACTGCTATATTATGGATATATTACTATTCACCCATATTCTTTAAAAAAAAACTTTAAATTATGTAGTTTCAACCTTGAATTAAAAATTTTAAATTCATAATGTCCGTTTCTATTTCGATGATTGGAATTGAATATTTTATATACGTGGTAGATCTTGAAATTTAACATAAATTTAATTACAGAAATGTTTATGTGTATAAGTATGTAGGTTGGCTTAAGCTTATTTTTGCAAAAAAAATAGATATCAAATATTTAGACATGTTCGTTATTTACTTCGCTGCCATCGATATAATCCTCTGACTTGTTTATTTCATTCCAACTAATTAGTTTATTCCATTGTTTTTCCAAAAAGTAGCGTAGTATGTAAGAGCTGGGAGGTCAGACAACCGAAACGAACTCCCATACTTTATGCACCTATTCGGAAGCACAGGAAATAGACTCAATTATCCACATATCGAATATACATAAATCTGTGAACAGCTCTTTTATTATGCTTTTGTTAAATTTTACTTTTACTGAATTTTGGTTTAAATTTTGTCTTCTTCCGACTGTAGACCATCAAATAAAAAGTACCGTTTGACGTTTTTTCAATAACTTTGCACAGGCGTAACACACAATTTGAATAGGTAACATTCGCCGCTAAACCACGGAATTATAAATTTTATAAAAAGATGTACAATTCTTAATCATCATCATCATCATCATCCGGAAAACGTCCACTGCTGAACATAGGCCTCCCCCATAAAACACCAAAAACATTAATATGAGGGGATTTTGCAACACGCTTGTCAGGCGGCTTGGTGATGGCAGTAGTTGGAATACAGCACGGTCGTTTTATCTTGGTGCGTCTGAACATAGGCTCTGCGAACTTTAGCGCATGTAGGTACGTGCATTGTATAATATTGTTATTATTATTTTTTTATGATAGTGAGTGACAAGACGAGCAAATCAGGTGCCTGATGGTAAGCATCATGATTGCTCTTATCAGACACAGTGCCACCCAGTGTTTTAAAGTTCAAAATTCTGCGCGGCACTATACTGCGCCTGTCACCCTGAGATATGATTTTTTTTTTTTTAAATATAATAATAATAATATAATATGGGACAACTTCCACACACGGTCATCTGGTCCCAAACTAGGCTAGAAGCCTGTACTATGGTAACCAGATGACTGATATTCATACTTATATAAGCTTATAACACCCAGACACAGATCAAACAGACATGTTCATGCACACAAATGTTTGACCTGGCCGGGGATCGAACCCGGGCCCTGCGGCACAGAAAGCAGAGTTACCACCAACTGAGCCAACGAGGCTGTGATTTGTTGAATCTCGTCATGCCCAGTAATTTCACTGGTAACATTGCCCTTCAGACCAGAACACAGTAATGTTTGCACATTACTGCTTGGCGGATGAATAACTGGCAAAGGTGTGGTAATTCCCCTGGCGGCCCTCTGCAAAAGAGGCCTACCACTACAAAATTACGCATTTATTGTATAATATTGAATTGGGGAAAGTTAATAAGCTTGAATGTATACATTATAATACCTCTAGGTACAAACAATATCTATACTAATATTATAAAGAGAGAAACTTTGTTTTTTTGTTTTTTTGTTTGTAACGAATAGGCTCCGAAACTACTGGACCGATTTTAAAAATTCTTTCACTTATGGATAGCTTAATTCAGTGTGAGTGACATAGGCTATATGAGATTAAAAAAAAAAATAGGAATCCGTAAGAAAACTGCAATATTGTGAACCAAGGTGTCACATAATATAATTACCAAAAGTCACAATCTGACACTTTTGTACGTCAATGAAAATAAACAGTAACGAGTCTACCGTGCGTTCGGAAAGATACCTTTACAAGAAGAACGCACAAGAAACTTATAGGGCTTAATTTTTTCAACTGATTGTTTTACAATAAATGGTTTAGTTACACTCGTTTGTTTAGAAGGTGCCGCGTGGTGGCTATGCGGAAGTTCCCAAGCATCTTTGTCCTCTATGTATGTATACCTATAAATACATAATAATCGCTTAATTGATTGATATTATTAAAACTAATATTCTAATTGATTTTGAATAGTGTAGTGTAGTCTCAGGACTTCTTGTAGACTGGGAAAAGCATTTCTAAAAAAAAAACATACATTCACGCCTTATTCCCGAAGGGGTAGGCAGAGGTGTGTGTACCCAGGACTCAGTCCCATAGTAGATACACCCACATTTCGCCAGTATGTTATTGGTAAAAGAATTTCTACTTATTAATTAATAGCCGACATAAATAATCCCACTAATATTAGAAATGTGAAAGGATTTGTGTGTGTTTGTTACCTCTTGACGGAAAACTACTGAACTGTTTATAAATAAGTTCGTGTAGTAAAGTGATGACAGTGAAATTGTGTATTAATTATAATGTAGTGCTATTTAACAAGAACACATAAACAAAGTGTTTCGCCTTAATAGAAATAGCAAGAATAGAATACAATAATACTTTATTGCATACCAAAAAAAAACAATTTTACAAAAAGACACAACACCAAAAACACGCGGTCTTATCGCGTTAAGCAATTTCTTACAGACAAGAAATACGTGCAAGAATTACGTGCTATTGGACACATTCATAGTTTTAACTGTCTACGAAGTAGTTTATTATACTTAATAAAAATACTCATTAGCCTTTAAGAAGGCTAGACTCTTTTTGAGTATGACATAGGTAACACAGAAAAAAAAATCATTGTAAAATTATCTAAGGTATGAGCTACTTACTACCCTACAAATTAAGCATCTATTTTCGAATATTGCACACGGACTCGGAAAATATCCGAGTGAAGCGGAAGGCAAGTTAGCTTTCACTGGCAACATTAACGGCTTTTGGTAATGAGCCATTCCCAGGCTCCCTGCGTCGCTAGTGGCAACACTGCAAACGCATTACTGTATCATTAACCTAAACGATGTACTATGGATGGCACATAGGATTGTTGATATGTGGCATTTCATTTATTTTATTGCATTTACTTTTAATCAGTTACGAGTAGCGACCTCTCAAAGAGGCATTCTCAACCAGGGAACCAACCCTGAAACGCTGTTCGCGCAGGTAGGCAGAGACTATTTCTCTCCAATTGCTACGATCCAGACGGCTTTCGCTTTTTTTACTTTCATGTCATTCTTCATGCATGCTCTTCGGTTTTGGGTAATTTTGACCCGGCCTGGAAAGGAATAAGGACAACGTCAACTTGTTGATGAAAAGTACGCCGACCCCTACAGTCTTGACTATACTATTTGCCTAGTAAATCCCTTTTGTTAACCTCCTTTCATCCATCCTGTCCACATGTTCGAACCACCTGAGCATTCCTTCCCTATGTTTGTCACTACCGCTATAGACTGTTTAAAAATCCAATGAATTTAAAATAAATGAGAGATTGGTTGATTATTCCCTATCGAGGCACCGGCAGTAGCCATAGCTCGACGCCTCGGGACTCGGGTCCCGGGAATCGGGAACCTTTTTAATTTTCCGCTAGCCTTCAGATTTATATGTTTTCAGTCTACCGTCAATTTTCGCACGATTTTTAATTTGAACGCCACACTGGCTGGAAATAGCAGTCGTTACGTTTTTTGTTTCTTTTTTATTATATTCCAAAATTGGAATTGGTCTTTTAGACATACGTAACTGAATGCCAATGAATAAAGTTTTAAGCTTTGTGGAATAATAAATACAGTTTAGCGATAACATTTTTTTATCGCTCAATATATTATTATGCTTTTTAGGTAGAGCGCGTGCTCTATAACCGTAGAGGCAAGTAGATGTAGCGGTAGACAGCGATAGTGGCTAGTGTTTTTAAGCAATAAATCACCTTTTTTAGCAATTGTATTACCATATTTTACAATACGAAATTGACATATTTTATGGCAAAAATACATAATTTTTCATTTACATCGACATACCTTTTGGCTAAGTTTCGTTAGCCGTGTATTTATATGTCTTGCTCCTTCAGATTTTACTCGACTAGCCCATAATAATTCGTGAATTAGAGCTTATCCTTAGGCACGTAGCCAGTAAAAACAGAAGCAATCTGTTACCCTCGATTCGAATCTAAGCAATCCCTTCATAAAGAATTCCAGGCGTGCATTCTCGCGTTACGACCATCTTTAGATTTATAGCGACCCTCTGTCCGATTGCATATTGTGCTAAATTAAGAAATATTTTCTGCTAAATATTGTAGTAAAAACTGATAGCTTTGGACAAAACTACCCCTTCAACATGTTTGTACAAACATATTTCGCGGACAACACGAAATAGGTAAGAAATTATTTTACTAAAAACCAATTTAAATAAATCTTTACATAATCTTATCGTAGGCATGCCGATATAACTTTGACACGAATTCTACAAATAATTTGCAAGTCCTTATTAAATAACTATTCACGACCTATTGCCATGTAAATCCTTTACCACAACTGTAGGGATGTTTAAACTGTGATAGATAATCGCTCGAGAAGCTCAAGATACAAGTTTGGGTCTCAATGTTAATCTGATAATTCTGGTTTAAGATTGCTTTATTTTTCTCAAAAGAACATAGTTCACTTATAGAGAAAACTTATAATAAACAATATAGGTAATAGGTAAGCTAGTTTTATACACTCGCGACATAAATAATTAAATAATAATAAATAAATAATGATTAAATAATATAAGTATTAAGATTATGAGTATATTTGACTTCTGAAGCAAGAATATTAAAAACTAAATATTCTGACGCGAAACACGTGTTGATATAATATCAATGGTAATATCAACTAACAAAAATAATACCTAAATAGCATTTCCTCTTTGCATGCAATTTTGCAGGCGGGAGGGCGGTGCACTGTGCATGTTGTTTTTGACACTAAAAATCGGAACTAAAAACGACATATCCTTGTTTCAGAAGTCTACAATGGAGTTCCGAAAAGTAACGCCAAATTCAATCAATTAATTAATATATCGTTGTATAACAATAAATAATGTTATGTCTTATATCATAAGGTTCCGGGGTCGATTCCCAGGTCAGGCCAAGTGTAGTTTTCCATTAGGAATTTTTCTCAATAATGAGTCTGAAGTCTGAAATAACTGCTCGTTTAATGTGAATAGGCTCGCCCCCTATGACTAGCGAAAAACTATGTCTAGCGTAATGTACCTGCTATGAGACTGGGGTAGACCTAGGTAGAGAGGACTGGGTAGGATACGGGAAAAAGACGCGATTTTATGTCATAAATATATCGGGCAGAGTTTCATGTTCTTGGTACATTTATAAATGTGGCGTATGGTTGCCTGGAAGAGATCGCTCTGAGCGATAAGGCCGCCAATTGTTACACATTTTCTAGTTTTAAAATGTGATTTTACTGTTTTTTTGTACTAGTTGTGATAACAATAAAGAGTTTTCTATTCTATTCTATTCTATTCTATTCTATTCTATTCTATTCTATTCTATTCTACTCCTTCTTTTGAAACTTGATTCCTTGTAAACATATAAAAATTTGTGTAGGTAAATATTCATGGACATAGCTAGGTACCTATTATGCGGCTATCGCACCAAACAGCCTCAAGTCTCGCTTACAACGCTGGCTTGTTGAGCATTTCTATACTTATTAAAAATGTATTAATTTTAAATGACTTAATTTATTCATTGTTCAATATTTTTACAGGAGAATAAAGTTATGGTTTAACCACAAGATGACATGTAAACTGATTTTATGAAATAAATTAATATGCATATTATTATACATAAAACATACATTCACGCCTTTTTCCGGAAGGGGTAGGCAGAGGTGTACCCAGGACTCAGTCCCATAGTAGATACACCCACATTACGCCAGTATGTTATTGGTCCCATGTAATAGGGGGCGAGCCTATTGCCATCTACTGGGCTCAGTTCCAGACTCCAGGCAAATATTGAGATAATTCCTAATGGAAAATTCCAATAATTAACATTTTGCCTGACCTGGGGATCGAACCCGGGACCTCTTGATTGGCAGTCGAGCATGCGCCCTCTACGCCACCGAGGCAGTCAGTCATATTATTATGCCTAGCATCAAATCAAATAACACAAATAAATACGGTTTAAAAACCTACTGATATACTTACATACAGTCACGCCTTGTTCCCGTTGGGGTAGGCAGAGACTATTTCTTTCCACTTGCTACGATCCTGACATACTTACAACTTTCGTTTCCATTTTCATCACATTCTTCATACATGCTCGTCGTTCATTGGTACTTTTGACCTGGCCTTTCCTTAAGATAACATCAACTTGTTCATGAAAGGTATGCTTAGGTCGACCCCTACCGACTTTCCTTACCTAAAAACGTCGCAATAAATAGGTATTATAGCACAATCCTAAACATAAAACAAGGAAAGCGAAGGCCTTCTATTCCAATGTCATGAAACGTTTCCGATGTCAATTACGGATCCCTATAAAATATTTGGAATGAGATCAAATCGGAGTATAAATCAATCAATAAACGCCAATCCCTCGAGCCGAGTGAATTAAATTCTCTATAATTCAGAGAATTCCTGTCATTGATCAATTGGCTGATCCCGGTCGCTTGAACTCAGAGTTCGGTCGGATTATTAGATTTTCCGCCAACACTTCAATAGAAATAAATAACAATAAGGACTGCACGCTATAGTAGTGTAGTAATCAGTTGACATGCGAATAATATAAGTAAATAAAATTTACAATGGTTGGTTTACGCAGATACTTTTCTCCAATTTGTGGTGTCGATACAATATTAGGCAATGAATTATAGGTAGAGGGCGTACCACTCAAAATCCCGAATTTCCCTCCTCTTCAAGTCCGTCACATCACTAATAACCGTTTTAACGAAGATCAGTATGCCTACTGTTCACAGTTGAACCAAACTCCATGCTTGTAGCCGTGTTTGGACACATTTTGTTTCTATCCTATCTACCTACACGTTATAAAATATATGGCTTCAAAAGTATCTTCTTATCATGTATTTTTACAGTCTTGTAATAAATATAATTTTCTTATTTTATTTATTTCAACAAAAATTCAATATTCGTTTTACAAAAATGTTATATAGTTATATATTCTTTTGTCCTCTGGTACAACATATTATAGAGTTGACCGTCCATTCGTATCACAGTCATATAATGATAATTATAATGTATCTAAAGGTGGCACAGGCGCCGGCACCGCAGCCACTGTTTTTAATTTTCCGCTATCCTTAAATTTATTGCAGCCCCAAATGAAAACTCATTGACTTTTATTTTGACTTCCGTTTTTGTAATTTTACAAACAAATTTTTAACTTGTAACTAAAAGTTGACCTTATAAATCTGTGAAATTAATTATTCAGCAGCAATCTAGCCTCTTAAAGTGTCACTTTGCTTATCGTTTGACATAGTAATCTCAAATGGAGCTATTTCTGAAATCGTGAAAATCAGCTGTTCGATATAGGTACATTTTGTTAAAAGTAAAGACACATTTTCTTAGAGAATCGCCTTAGTGACCTTGTATAGAGTTTATTTGATCTCAGTATCTATAATTATCTTCTATTTGGTAAGGTAAGCCAATGTTTACAAAAATATATTTTCGAAGTACTTGTAAGTACAAAGTGAATTCAAATCGTTATTAAAACGAGCTTTAAAAACTCACGTACATCACTGAATTTAAATGAATAGATCTACTTTCCATTCGAAGTCAGACCAACATCAACTGCATGTTGTAAACGACGTTGCTGATACAGACGACGATCACAGAATACTAAAGGAACAGAATGGCCACTCTATCTGTTCTCTCTGTCTAGCCCCTAGAATTTTTCCCGTCAAGACGGACGCTTTGGCTCCAACTCAGGTATGAAGATAGTTTATAATTATATAATAATATCTTTATTTCAGGCATTAAAAGTCACCCATATCACAATAATACTTAGAATCTAAATTAATACTACACAACATAATATATAAAAAACAAAATAAAAAAAAATACAATGGTAAGGTACATTACACCGCTCAGTCATGCTATAGTATTTATTTACGGTTACTAGCGTGGTGCACGTGTGTCCAGTGCCTGAAGATGAAGCAGTCCACGCATCCAGTTTAGATCCTGGAATAACACTTAGGGTACTTTTATCCCGAGTTCTACGGTAACGATGATAACGCAGGTGAAACCGCGGGGCACAGCAAGCGTTTTATATATCATCTTCTTTTCTCTACCTCTTGAACAAGATTCTTTAAGCAAACTTGCATTAAATGAATGGGAATTTCTCAACAAAAAGCCGTATTTCAAAGTTTAGACAAGTGCCTATATAACCACATAATAACACGCATTCAAGTTAAGGAAGGAACATTAAAAGACTCCACGTTATCTCGAAAAGTTTCAAACAAAATCCGAAGTTGCCTAACAAAGGGCTGAAGAAATTAACCGTCCGCGACTAACAAACAATTTAATTGAGTTAACCTGTAAATGCCATGTTTCAGTCAGTCAACCCTTCTAATTATAAAGGAGCAGTGAGGGCTAAGGGTTATGTCACGTCAGACTCTTAACATTGCAATGAGAAATTATAAATATCACACCATTTTTTTATTTCATATAAATCCTTGATTTAGAATAAGTCAATAAAGAATGTGAGGTGTACTTCTGAATATTATTAATTTTTGAAATATCCAAATCCTACTTTAATATTATAAATGCGAAAGTTTGTGAGGATGGAGAGATGGATGTTTGTTACTCTTTCGCGCCAAAACTACTGAACCGATTGGGGTGAAATTCGATTTGTACTTAGATAGTTTAGACCCTGGAACACATAGTGTACTTTTTTCCAATATTCCCACGCGAACGCTGTCTACGCGAGTGTAACCGCGGGGCACAGCTATAGTTATAAAATTACTATTATTGTGGGTGTTCGTCTATTTTTGTTACCTCTTCACGCCAAAACAAATGAACGAACAAAATAACTGAAATTTGACATTTAAATAGATTAGACGATCAACACAAAACTCGTACGTTTCATCGTACGAAACCGCGGAGCACAACTAGCTTGACAATATTTTTAACTCTACTCATCATCATCATCTTCCTGCCCTCATCCTAGATTAGGTGAGGTCGGCACAGCATGTCTCCATCCGCCTCCAATCTATCATCCGTTATCACTGCACTCACTCCTTGCACACACATATCCTTATTCACACAGTTCATCCAATTCTACGTATAAACATACATTTTTTTATTACCAAACCGAGCTTTATAACTCACCCAAAATAACATAAACACATACATCCTAATAAAATGGGAAAATATCACCGGCACATAATTTTATATTTCCGTTCGTTTTCCTTAGTTACGAGAGAAAGGCAGGTCTCTAATCTAACCCGGCCGTCCTGTCTCAGGGAATTAAATTATGCCTTTCCATGAATATTATACTCGATGTCATCTTTTTGCGTTACTTAACTGCCATGAAAAATCTTCATGAATCATAATGCAAGTCTCTTGAGGTTAGGATTGGATTAGTCTAGAGGATGAAGACGTCTTTTTAAGACTTAGTACATTTAGGACTGGAAATGTCACGTGCTACTTCCAGGCGAAACGAAAATTCTGTCGGTTTCGAGTGCCAGATGAGTTTAAAAGTTACAGCACACATTTATCACTCAATCATCATCATCAGCCGGAAGAAGTCCACTGCTGAACATAGGCCACACCCATAGAACATTAACTAATAATATGAGGGGATTTTGCCGTAATCACCACGCTTGGCAGGCGGCTTGGTGATCGCAGTAGTTAGAATACTTGAAAACGGAGAATGCTGCTGCCCACTCTCCAAATATGTCTGCCGTGTCTCACGGCTCCCAAGGGATGATGAAGGTGTGGCCCTATTATATTATAGCCGGGAATCACACGGCCACTCAATGAATGAGGATAGTAAAGCGTCAATTTATAATTTAAATAAATAAAAAAAAATTAATTAACAATTAATTAATTGTTAATTAATTAATTGTTAATTAATGATTCAATAAAATTGAATATTTTTAAGATTCATGGAGGAACGCTTACCTCTGAAATACAAGTCCTTATAGACTTAATTCAGGGGCCAGAGGCGCCCAATATATAATAAATACCGACATAGTTATTAGTTCATAAGCTAGTAAATTATTGTTATTTTATACTGTGTACTCTTTTTGGGAAAAAAAATTATATAATGTGAAATTATAATGAAATTATAGAGCGAGCGGAGCGCGAACTCCGCGTTCGCCATATCCATACATGCCCAAAGAAATGAAATCTGCAGAAAAGTTCAAAACAAGCACACACATAAAGATAGGGACATGAAGAAATCGTTCCCTTGACAACCCCAGTTCTGAATGCTCTGAGTTTTTCTCTACACTCAAAAATACTACGCCAACTTGTCAAGCTGGTTACTACGACCTGGTCATTCATTCATAACTAAACAAGAAACGGATTAAAACCAATTTTGATTTTGTGTTTCTTTGTTACTAGAATATTTTTAATTGCGTGCACTCACGAAAATCATCAATAAACTCACAGAGGTCGTGACTTGACTGAAGCCAAGTCAACCAACACGTTAAAAGTAAAAAGGCTCCACTAATCTCGACATTAATCAAGGAGCGAGTGATCCAATGCAACCGTGCATACGTTCCCCCGTAGTTTTTTACCGTAGAGCCGTAGATAAATTTCCGGTTAGCGGGGGTCCAGCGTTGATTTATACCGCGCGTCACTCACCCAACGAATTACAGAGGCTGCGATGTAAATCACCTTACGTCCGAAGTCCGATTCGAATCGATACCCTTAATGCTATGTGATGGTAGTACGGTAGCGGTACCTTCACGTATTTGTGCTACATCGGCTGGTTGCGGTTTTTATAACATTGAAAAAATAAAAAAGAGGTTTGCAACCACAAGCTTTTAGTTTACAAGCTAAAACTGCGTGAGTTATAGGCTACGCGCATGCTACGCGTGCGATTATAGACTACCATTACTACTACGAGCGCTACGCAAGTGCTACGCGAGCTACAGACTAGAAATGTTATGCAAGATAAAGGCTTCCAGCAGTATTTCGCTTTCTACTATCTACGAGTACTATGCCAGCTACAGACTACATGTGCTACGAGAACTAGAGGTCACGAATGTTGCGAATAACTGTCTATGAATGCTATGTTGAGCTATTACAGGCGAAACTTGCGATTTACCATCAAGTTTGTTTAACCGCTAAAAGCTCGCATTTACTAGCTAATTAACATACTTTAATGACGTACTAAGAAGTCAAATTTTAATTAAGATCGTTACAAAGTTTCACATAACCCAACGACGTTAATAAGGCCAACGACAGCTCAAGAGATTAAAACAATAAGTAAGTTTATAAAAAAGGGGCCAGCCCCGTTACAAAGCTGATGTTTATTGCTAGGTCGGTGTTGAAACTTTTTATAAACGTAAAAAGTTGACGGTCATAAAACTGGTACAGGTGGATTAAAAAGGGAGAACTTTGCTGGGTCCGACAAGCTGTTGTCTTCTATTGTACTTGTGCATACTTTGTAAGTTGTAACTGCTTTTGGTTGGTATGGTTTTGGTGACACGGTAAATATTTTTGTCTTTGTTAAAAGAGTAGTGTTCCCGCGACTTCGCTTGTGTAGATTGTTTTCTGTTTTCTTTTCTACATAATCACAAACTAAGTGCAAAAGGAAACGGACTCGGAATCCAAGGAAACTGGGCCCAGAAAACCGGGTAGATAATATTATTCGCAATCATATTATCAAACACACTAGGTAGCTCTTTTTTACAATATTTGGTTTGGTTACTAAAAATATTATTTATGCACATTTGAAAATTTTATTATTACTAGGCCTATCAAATAATGAAGTGGCCCTCAAATCAACAACTCCTTTGTGTAGATTGATAAGGAGCCACCTGGGGCTACTCAACCTACCTATTGCAATAATATTAATAATTTTATTATATTTTAGTATCTTTTTTTTATGATAGTGAGTGACAAGACGAGCTAATCAGGTGCCTGATGGTAAGCATCATGATTGCCCATATCAGACACAGTGCCACCCAGTGTTTTAAAATTCAAAATTCTGTTAAAAATAATGTTTGCACATTACTGCTTGGCGGACGAATTATAACTGGCAAAGGTGTGGTACTTCCCCAGGCGGCCCCCTGCAAAAGAGACCTACCACTACAAATCTGAATAAAACTGAATAGTCTGCGGATATTCTTCCATTAATTGATTCTCTATTGAAGAAATAATAAAAGGTGGACTAAGATTCTCATTACAACAACAGCCTACCCTGAGATGGAATAATTGGAACGAAACGTCTACTCATCACTTAACTTAAATTGAACTCTAAAACTCTAATGATAAAGTTTAATTTCGGTCAACAGATTTACAAGTCTTTTTAAAAACGTAAAACGCCAAGCGGAGTGGAGTCCGGACGCTTTAGAATAGAAATGGGGATGGAAAATGAAAACACAAAGGTACTCGTATCCTCTTAAGAATATGCGAGCGAAGCATGCTCGTTGCGTCACAGAATAAATGATAGTGCTTCCTTAAGAGCGTATCAGCTACGAGCAATTTGAAATCGATGATTTGTTAACCCCCTGTTTTCTCCGCATATTTATAGTGAAGTAAACTATGTCTCGGTCATTTTGGCTTCTCTTATAAACTCTCGGTTTTTGCATGAATTTCTAAAAATCCCAGTTTTACTCCTATGGTGATAAGACGTCCACTATAAAAAAAATGAAGAGTTTATAAACATAAATAAAATAATAGGGACATAATTTACTTCATTTTCAAAATATCAGAATATAAATATATCAAATAGGTTACTTGTAAGTATTCGGAGGAAACAGGGGAATACAAAACATCGATTTAGCAAATGTTCCATAGGATTGTGTCAAACTGCAAAGAGGTTCCCTTTCCTGTTAATAAGGTTTCACATCTGCGGTGCGTATTGAATATCTGAATTATAAATGCACAGCACTCATGATAATCAGATTGTCAACATTATATACAAATTTCATATTATATTACTCTGATATCGCGAATAAAATTACTTGTAAGCAAATTTGATAATATTTTATATTTTTATAGACTCGTAAATATACTGCTTATTTGCTTGAAATACGAAAATGTGAAGAAAAACTCCTCCACGGGCGGCAAGTGCTTCTTCCTATTTTCATATTATAATCAAATTACCTATGTGTAGGTGTTCGCATATTATTGAAAATGTGTATTTATTTGTCATAATATTTTAAACTAGCTATGCCCCGTGGTTTCACCCGCGTAGTCTTCGTTCCCGTGGGAATGTCGGGAAAAAAGTACCCTATGTGTTATTCCAGGGTCTAAACTACCTACATACCAAATTTCAGCCCAATCTGTTCAATAGTTTTGGCGTGAAAGAGTAACAAACATCTATCTATCCATCAATCTACCCAAAACCGCGTTAGATTGCATGGTGGTAAGTTAGAACTCGCAAGCGTTTTGTTCACCTATTAAAAACGTACGCTTTTTACTGGTTCAAAAAAAAAAAAAGGTTGTACTAAGATTTGAGATTTATAATATATTAGTAGGATGTCAGACGTGCTAATGGACAACATACGTGTCGGCAGATATGAAGCCTTCCTTATTCGCATACAAACACATTATGATTTAAGCCTACTTACTCCACAGGGTTAAATCCCTAGACACAGATTTGAATAAAAAGCATAAAATTGAGACTCAAACAAATATTATTAACTTTATAATGCTTACATCTATAGATTTTACAAAAATGTAATTTAGCTCTCGCATACCGGGTGTCGAAGTCATAAAGTGAATGTTGCAACGTGCGACGCCTCACGGCTGCTGAAAAATTACCGGCGGAAATCTCGAGCACCCTTCGAAATGCATCTAGGGAGGGGCCTACTAGGTGATGAGTGCCTTCTTATTTCAAGTAATAAGCATATTTAATCATGAAGCTTCAGCTAGTATTGGATAGATAACCAGCTCTTGATTGATTGCAAAGGTTTGGTTTGTTCGGTCTAATCTGGGGGTTTACCTATCATCTATAGGTATAATATACCTATATTAAAAATGCTTCGGAAGACATAAAATATATAAATGTCGTTGGACTCAGCTTTCGTAATAGACTAGGCTAGACATAGAGCTAGGCTGTTCTAGGTGTCTGTACAGAGGTCTAGAAAACTGAGCTACGGTCACACACGCCAACATAACAAGAAGTGTTCATCAAAATCACTCTCTTAAGGGCGTTCGACTTCCATACAAAAAAAAGACACACATATGAAGAAAGAAAGAATAGTTTTTCTCTCCATTATTTGTGGTTGGCTCTGGATCTGGCCTATTTTTTATTTGTAATATTAAACATAATATTTGGTTAGAGAAAACCTTACAGTTTTTTCGTATTTATGAAATAATAAATCGTTTAAAGGGTGCGTTGAAGTTTTTTATAAATATCAAAAACTCTATAAGGTTTTTTTAACCAAATATATTTTGCTGCAAATAAAGGCCAGATGCAGAGCCAACCACAAACAATTCAAAAATAAGGTCCTGACTTACTCACTGACAGACAACGTACAGCCCAAACATTATTATAAACCTAAACAAAAAATTAAAGATTAAAAATTAGAGATTAAAGAAAATTCCTTATCGTCCAAACCACTGTACACAGAGACTTGAAATTTGGAGGGTGGGTTCCTTTCGACGCGTAGGAGTGTACTAATAAAAGGTTCTTGGAAATTCCACCTTGGGGTTGATTTTCAAAATATAATTAAATAGTATAAACTTATTTGGCATATGGACTTATTATGGCTACTGCTTAGAAGTTTCGAGACTTTATGTCTTAATAATTTTCATTTTCCATACAAACTTTGCATCATTTACCCCATTTACCCCTTTAGGGGTGGAATTTCCAAAAACCCTCTTTTAGTAAACCCCTACGCGTAGAAACAAACTCACCCTCCAAATTTCAAGTCTCTGTGTCCAGTGGTTTAGGCGGTATGAAATATTCTTTAATCTCTACATTTTGTGTTTACGTTTATAACAATTGTTTTAAGGAGACAGTTTGTCGACTAAACTTTGGTCAACCTAGAAGTAAAATAAATAGGTACATTGTTTATTTTAAAATTATCTCCTCGATTGCTCGGTGACGTAGTGGTTTGCTAGCACTACTTCCGATCGTAGGGACCCGGATTCGATTCCCAAGTCAAGTAAAAAGACAGCGTGGAGTCTGTAATTGTGCCCGGTTAACGGCAATAAGCTTACTCATTACATGGGATTTAAAAACCTAAGCACAGAATAAATAATAGTACTAATGTTACCTATAAGTGTGAGTGTATAGCGACTATAGGGCTGGGTCCCTCTACCCCTTTGGGAAAAAGGCGTGATGTTATGTGTTTGGGTATTTTATATTGGTCTCATTAAAGATTTTTCTAATCTATAATTTATTTTCTCTATCGGTATTTGGTTTCAGATTCATTCGTTGAAGCCGAAAGTCGTGAAAGAATCGCCCCATTGCGGATTACCCAAAACGATTAATTAATTATTCTGTCCATGAATCTCGATCGTAAACCCGTAGTAGGTCGAGTGTTCCCATTGCTATCATCGGCTCGCTTAATGCGAGAACCGTCGACAAACTCGAATAATACTTGCGTTGATGGTATCGTTATAACATAAAACACATTTACTTATTGTTTAAGGTTAAGAGCGTATATGGCCTTCTAGGAATTTGACACAATCCTATGAAAATTTTTGCAAATCGATGTTTTGTATTCCCTTGGTTCCTCCGAATTTTATAAACCCATTCTATAAATTTATATCCTCATATTTTTATAGTGAAGTAACCTATGCCTCTGTAAATTTAATTTTTCTTACAAACCCTTGGTTTTTTTTCATAGTGAACTTCCAAAAATCCCAGTTTTACTCGCGTGTTTGGACGTTCACTAGAAAAAAATGTAGTAGTCTATAAACAATAATAATTATATGGGACAACTTCCACACACGGTCTACTCAATTGTTTGTGGTTGGCTCTGGATCTATCTTTTATTTGCGCGAAAACATATATTGTTGAAGAAATCTTTACAGGTTCTTCGTATTTATGAAAATTGTAAAAAAATTAAGTGTAGGTTATTTTAACGTTTTTTTAAATAGCAAAAAAACTGTAGATACGTACGGTTTTCTTTAACAAAATATGTTTTCGCGCAAATAAAGCCCACATTTACAGCCTCATCGGCCATCAGTTTTACGTGCTATGCCCTGCCCATTGCCACTTCAACTTGCTAATCCTCTCGGCTATGGCTATGTCGGTAACTTTCGTTCGTCTATCTTGCTGATTCGATCTCGCAGAGAAATTCCGACCGTCCATATCACGTTGCGCTATTTTAAGCTTACTGATAAGGCACAGTAAAAGACCACGTTTCAGAGCCATATGAATTATTATTGGTTACACAAACTAGTCGAAGACCTTCGACTTGAGACACTGAGGTATTTTGGATGAGAAGACATTGTGCAGGTTTCCAAACGATGCCAGGCCTAGTTGGATTCAATGATTGACTTTTCTCGAAGTTGGACTTACCGAGTGGGACTGTTATTTTGCGAACTGCGTTTTAAGACTGACCCGTTGAGAAACTCGATTGAGGTCTTTGAGCATTGTGCTGAGACCTTTCATCGACTCTGCCATGACTATAATGTCATCGGAGCTCAGAGTAAGGATACCAAAGAGAACCAGTCGTGCAAAAATCTGTTCCAAGCCTTGAGTCTGGTACCGCCACAATATAGTCTGGTACTATGTGGTTAGTTGCATGGCAACCGTAGGCCGACCGCGTGATGCCAGTGTTAGGTAAAAAGCTAACCGAATAACCACAGATACGTGCGTGAAAGCGATAGCTTTTCATAATTAAGGCATGTATTTACATTAATTTATGTATCCACATTGCGTGTTTCTATTTTATTTTAATTTTTTAAACATAATAAAATGGACAACAGCGCTTTGTTCGAATGGAAAACTTGAATGAATGGAAAAATTATTATTGGTTACACAAACTAGTCGAAGACCTTCGACTTGAGACACTGAGGTATTTTGGATGAGAAGACATTGTGCAGGTTTCCAAACGATGCCAGGCCTAGTTGGATTCGATGATTGACTTTTCTCGAAGTTGGACTTACCGAGTGGGACTGTTGTTTTGCGAACTGCGTTTTAAGACTGACCCGTTGAGAAACTCGATTGAGGTCTTTGAGCATTGTGCTGAGACCTTTTATCGACTCTGCCATGACTATAATGTCATCGGAGCTCAGAGTAAGGATACCAAAGAGAACCAGTCGTGCAAAAATCTGTTCCAAGCCTTGAGTCTGGTACCGCCACAATATAGTCTGGTACTATGTGGTTAGTTGCATGGCAACCGTAGGCCGACCGCGTGATGCCAGTGTTAGGTAAAAAGCTAACCGAATAACCACAGATACGTGCGTGAAAGCGATAGCTTTTCATAATTATTATTAATTTATGTATCCACATTGCGTGTTTCTATTTTATTTTATTTTTTTAAACATAATAAAATGGACAACAGCGCTTTGTTCGAATGTAAAACTATGAAGTCGAATATATTTTAAATATTTTTGCATAATATTATCCGAACATAATTATATTTTTTTACATAAATTAAGGTTTGGCATTAATTACCTAGTGGATTGAAAACATTTTAAACATTGAATTAAATATTTGTTTCTTTTATCTCAATAACGCACTGTGCATTATAATATTATACTTTTTGTTTCTAATTGGTTTACATTGCATAGTCCTCGTTAATATTAATTTTACAATTTATGATAAAATTTTAATATTTTTGTGACTTTCGACTATTTATCTTAATAAATAGTCGAAAGTCACAAAAATACTATTTATTAAGATAAATAGTCGAAAGTCACAAAAATATAAAAATTTTATCATAAATTGTAAAATTAACGAGGACTATGCAATGTAAACCAATTAGAAACAAAAATTTTAATATTTTTGTGACTTTCGACTATTTATTAAGAGTATAAAAGTAATCATATCACGTACAAATTTAGAATAATATCGTCAAAGGCCCTTTCTAAGTGCTAGAATCAGGCCCACGAACCTGTACTCACTATTAAACCGAGATTATATCATGTAACTTAATTATCTTTACAAACATAAATACATTTTAATTTTAAAACTTTTTGACCCTTTTAAATTTTATTTCTTGTAATATATTATATTAAAAGTAAAACTAAGTAACTAAGTAAAGTAAAGCTTATAAAAGTTAAAAAGTATGTGTGATTAATTTATTTAAAAAAATTAAATATTTAAATCACTAAATATTTTAGTGCATATATAAGTCTACTCCAATGCTCCTATGTTCGCCCGCGTCGCTTAGTGTCAAATTTAACATTGAACTTCATAGGGTGAAAAATCGTACAATCCAAATTAGGCTTTAAAACAATCAAGTAAATAGAGTTTAAATTCAAATAATAGAAATTCAGTAGATGTCAAAGCGCGTAATTGTCAGTGATGGACACCTTTTTGTGAAGCTTGTTCAGGGATTGTGTGTCTGTAGAAGGAAGCGATTCAACGTCATTGCATCGGAGTGATGTATTTGACAATAATAAGTATTTATACCGCATCCTTGCCAGTCCAACCATTCCAAGCGTGATGATTACGGCAAATTCCCCCCATTATAATAGTTTATGACGTTCTATGGGGAATGCCTATATGTTCAGCAGTGGACGTCTTCCGGCTGATGATGATGATGTAAAAGCTATTTATTTTTTTAATATCTCGGTTCAACTAACACTGCAGGTTATGTACTTACCTACTTCTGCAATTTACGAGTATACTGATACGCTATATATTATTATAATGATAACAAAGATGATAAAAAATATATCTCATGGAAAAAATCGTATTTATGAGAAATCCAAACTTAAGTTATCTATTTTTATCAGATTCCAGGCAATCCGAGTTCCTTAGAATGGTAGCACCGTCCAGTGCCCGGACTCCAGTCAACATCCGGGCCGGCCGGACGTCATTCCGGTGCCGGAAAATCGACAATCTCCTCCCTGATTTTTTTTATTACACACGTTGGCGATTGGCGCTACATGCATTTGCTGGTACTTGGCACTGATTGCGCTCCAGAATATAATATCATGGAAGATGTTTTATTTTATTTTTTTATTTATTAAGGGCAACCAACAAATAAGTAACTATTTATGTATATACATATAAAACAAATTCAAAATGCTTATTCAATTATAGGTAGCCACAACATTCGCGCGTATGGATTGACGTGATATAAGACAAAAAAGAATACTAATAATTATTATTAAAAACAGAAAATTACTTGAACAAATTAGGCAAAAATAAAAAAATATTTAAAGTAAGAGATTTTACAAATTATTATGATGAGATGTAGAGTAAACTGCGATTACACTATTTTTAAAATGTTTTAAATTGTTTGTAGTGCGCGAAAAATCTATAGACATTCGTGATATAAGACAAAAAAGAATACTAATAATTATTATTAAAAACAGAAAATTACTTGAACAAATTAGGCAAAAATAAAAAAATATTTAAAGTAAGAGATTTTACAAATTATTATGATGAGATGTAGAGTAAACTGCGATTACACTATTTTTAAAATGTTTTAAATTGTTTGTAGTGCGCGAAAAATCTATAGACATTCCTAGTAGAATCACCTCGAATGCCGATCAGGAGGTCACGGGTTCGATCCAGTCAGGCAAAATGTTAAATATTGGATTTTTTCATTGGTAATTATCTCAATTACTGCCTTGAGTCTGGTCCAGTGCCCGGTAGATGGCAACAGGCTCGCCCCCTATTACATGGGACCAATAAAATACTGGCAAAAAATGTGGGTGTATCTACTAGGGGACAGAGTTCTGGGTACACCTCTGCCTACCCCTTCAAGAAAAAAACCGTAATTGTATGATAGGTTATGTTACCTGATCCCTACCACAGTATAGGAATAAACGTACTCGTATAAGTTAGTGCTCAGACGTTAGGTAGGTACGTCTAATTATACACGTCTTACGCCTTTAGCACATACAGCACTTTTTGGTAACCGTTACGAAACAAAATACCTATTTCACAATTTATTTATTCTTCTAGTTTGTTAATTTCTTTGCTATTGTTTAAAAAAAAAACACCACGCAAAGGGAAAATATTATTTTTAAAGTCCCTACCCGTTTCCAGCTGGCAATAATTCATGATTTATCGCTGGAGGATATTTATTGGACTAATAAAATTTGTCCTTACTGCGCTGCTTCCCACTTATTGTTTTATGGAGCCACTGAGAGAAAATTATATGAATTTAGGTAAAGATGCTTTTAATTTGTCTTTAAAATTACGACTGCCTCGGGCGCGTAGTGTTCGCAAGCTCTACTGCCAATCATGAGGTCCCGGATTCGATCCCCAGGTCAGGCAAAGTGTTACCCTTCAGCTAGTAAGTTTGTATATAAATCAATGTCTTCGCGCTAGTAAAGAGTTGATATCAAACGGCTGAACCGATTTTCATGAGACATAGAACACGCTCGATTAGGTAGATCAGCTTTAAAACCAAAAAAACCGCATCAAAATCGGTTTTCTCGTTAAGGAGGTCGGTACGATGCCACAGGTAAACAGACACGTAAACTTTTAACACACCTTCCTTTTTCGCTCGAGGGATAAAATAAAACAATTTAATGTTATTTATCCTTTTTCTTACCGCATGCGTTCATTCATAGAAAATTCTTACCTATTATTAAGCTATATTTTAAGCTACTCGTATATATAGTAGTAGGTACTAGTAGATATAGCCTGACAAGGAGATTGGCAACAAAAAGATGTTTTTTTTTTCTGAATCAGATAAGGGAACAATTCAACTTGGTGACTTTTCCATTGCAGCGTTTTACGATAGCAGCTTATACTTTTAGTTATTAAATTAAAGCAGCACTGATGCAATGCTCGGAATTAGCGCACAGAACAGAATTAGCGTTTGTGTTCTGTGATCATCGCGGCAGGCAGCACTGTAGCTGCTCAGCAATGCCACACCATCACTGTTGCTTGCTGTCGAGAAAGCCAAGATCGAATCAGCCTTCAGTGTTTTTCAACTGTAACTTCTGTTGAAAAGAAAGTGGCAACTCCATATAAACAACCTTTGGAGGACCATAGGAATGAAATATTACTATTAAAATATGACGTGGAAGATACGGGAATCAATGTTTGAAAAGCAATGACGTTGAATTGCTTCTTACTCTAAGATGAAAAGATATTTTTCGAAAACAATGGGCCTTTGAAGGAAACGAAATAACCCTTATTTTCAATTTTCTACTCTTGTCTGTCAAGCAAAACATTTTCCAATTTGTGAATAGTGCCCTCTTACAGTTGAACATTAAACTAAATAAGCAAAACATAGCAAAAGGAGCATCACTGAACTGCACTGGCATGGACTATTAGCCATTTTCCTCGGAGAGATTCATTAAAAAATCCGCTAGAGGCAGCACTTTGGTGCTATCTACCGAATTTCAGCCCAATCGGTTTAATAGTTTTGGCGTGAAAGAGTATCAAACATCCATATATAAATCCATACATTATGGTTTCTTTTTAATTGGAGTACATATTTAACGATAAATGTTGAAGATGTCAAAAAATCCTGCCGAGCTTTTTGACCTGGACCGCGTAAACCAATGGAGTTCAGTTTTACAGAATTATTCCTCTTGATAGTAAACAGCACGTTAATAGTAATAAGAACTGCATTCTACATTTGTCTGTGTAGCAGGTAGTTACATCGTCACTTTTGTATGGGAATTGAGTTGTGTCCAGGGTGTGCTTCTGGTTACCATAGTACAGGCTCTGCCTAGTTTGGGACAAAATGACAGTGTATGGAAAATAAAAATAAAAAATTCTGTCCCCATTATTTTTCTTTCAAGCTACACTTGCGCTGTTCTAAAATAAAATGACCAAAACTTCTAAAATTTTCTATTTTACACAACATAACAATAACCATTCCTAATTCCTAAAAATAATCTAATTAAACTTCATCTACAAGTTTGAACCTCTGATGCTGCGGTTCTGGTATTACATTGAAGTATTTCTTCATTATAACTCGGCCAGTTTTCGCACTGTAGTGTCTCTGCACCCAGCTGTGGTCCCATTTGGGGTCAAACTTCTCGCATGTCACCAACACTTTACCCGGAACCATCGCGAAAAGAGTTCCGTTGCGACCAAAGCCAACCTGTTTAGTAAATACTTATTAATGTTATTGACAGCCTCGATGGCTCAGATAGTAACTCTGCTTTCTGTGCCGCAGGGCCCGGGTTCGATCCCTGGTCAGGTCAAACATTTGTGTGCATGAACATGTCTGTTTGATCTGTGTCTCGGTGTTATAAGCCTATATATGTATGTATATCAGTCATCTGGTTACCATAGTACAGGCTCCTAGCCTAGTTTGGGACCAGATGACTGGGTGTGAAAGTTGTCTCATATTATTATTATATTATTATAATAATATCACCATGAGACGAAAGTGGCAGGTGCTGGAGTCTCTAGCAATAGCCTGGATCCATCTAGAAATCACACCTAGAGACAAATCAAGTAGTTTCCATCCATTCACAAAAGTCCTTGCACATAGCGGGGGGCTCTTTGAGCTTATTTTCTGTAGATGGTTTTAAAGATGGACCCCAATAGGTGCTATCCATTACCAGATTAAGAGCTCAAATGGGCCTCTGCATGTTAGCCTAAAAAAAGGTCTCTGTCTATGCCTATGTTTTTGAATGTCATAAATATCAGACCATAAAACGGGGTGAATAGAGACTGCCGAAATTGTTGAATGTGCACAGGTGAAAGTCGGCTAGTTTTTATTTGATTGTTTCAACTTCTAACATGTCATGAACAATAAAATGAAATATGTCATAATATCATTATTAATCAAATAATAATAAATAATAAATAATAAATAATCAAATAACAAGATTAAAAAAGGAAGCCCAAGTGGTTATGCAGTGTTAGTAAAACATGACCCTAAATCAAAAGCATAACTTACTAATGATTTAGATTGTGTCTGTTGTATAAACTCACATTCAAACCAGGGTGAAACCGTGTAGTGTTCTGGGTTGCCAGCATATGACCAGCTTGTACAAAATGTCCATCTTGTACCTTCCAGCCTCTTCGCTTTGGCTTCACTTTAGTGTTTGTGTTCTGAGTACTGCCTCCAGTCTTTTTACTTGCATTTCTAATGAATTCTGTAAAGATAAAATAAATATCACATAAATTATTGTGAGATTCGAGTAGAAGGTATTGATTGTGTATTTATTAACTATTCAGTAGAATAAATAGGTAAAATGAGATAACATTCATAATTATTATTAATATAATACCAAACCTAACCTAAAAACTTAGAACAAACCTTTTATGACAGAATTAGACTTTGTTAGGTGTAGTGTATAATTAAACGACATATTTTTAATGTATTAAGAATTATTATAGTTATATACTAGAAATAAAAAACAAATATTTTGAGTTAGGTCTAACTGATACGTATGACGTTCCTTTTCACTTCCTTTTGTTCTGTGATCTGTGCGTATGAATCACGCCACAGAGTACTATAGCTTAGCTGGTATGACCATATTCAGCAGTGTTGCCAGTGGCCGATAGTCAAAAGTGACATGAGACCGCTCGGCAAGTAACATTTTCACGTGAAATGTAACATTGTCTTAATTTATGTGGAAAATACTTGAACGAAGATTCGTTCAATGGAAAATGGCACTGAATACTGTAGTACCAGCATTCGTAGTTCATTTTTTTGATAGCGCTCGTGCCGTCAACATCTCTGCTGGATATTTGATAATCATAATCTCCTTTTGTAGCATAAAATATTTTGCAATTTTCTATTATTTAGAGACTGTAGCATATTGTGAGTCGGAATCAATGTATTTTAACCAAGAAAACACCAGTGGCCCTTGTACGGAGCTTATTTTAGAAAATGATAATTGCTAATAAAAACGGTTCCCTATTCATTCGCATACTATTATTAGCCATAATTTTACAACTCATAAAATTTTAAGCCATAATATATGTAATAGCTAATGATCACCAGTCATAACGTCAATACTCCTATTATAACTTGTTATAGTTTTAATTGTCCTAACATTTGAAACCTATAATATTCTATGTCCTAACCATTGATAACCATATTATTTTATGCCATAATCCTAACATGTCCTAACTATTGTTATCACTAAAATTATGTGTCATAATCATACTCGTATATTGCTCGAATGTTAACTTTGTCATAATAAAAATTAAACCTAACCTAACCTAACCAATAGAATTTTGAATGTTCTTAACTTATAACGTAGTAAACATCTTTTCTATGCAGCAAACTGTTGATATATTACATTGCTATAAAAAATATTATAGTAAGGCGCTATTATTGATTATGAATAAAAATGAAGGTAGTTTCATTATTATAAAAATAACACAAAGTCAAATTTTAGTTTTAATATTTGGAACAAAGTGCTTAAATGACTTTTTAAATTATAATTACAATGGAAAACAAGTACAAAATATTTACAACAAAAAGAGGAGCCAACAAATTAAATATCAGTGGATTTACATATAAAAGAAATCGAGTAAATAAAAAATGTTATTATTGGGTATGTCAGTTATGGCGAGATCCTACGCATAAATGCAATACAGGAGTGTTACTATGTTACGGTATATAATCATATTATACCTCACTTGCAAAAATACGTACAATACTGATTATATACAATAACAATTATGAACAATGAAAATTAGGACATACACCAGTATTAACTATAAAATTATACATAACAACCATTATGAAAACTAACAATAGGAATAAAAAATAATATACACAAAAATATTATAGCAATTAAATTTTAGGACAATTTATCAGTATTACTACAAAAAAATATGTATTTCCAATATTATGACTAGAGGAGGTTATGACAAATGATGTATGCGGAAAAATTTTATGATAAAAGACATTATGCGAATCAATAGGACACCAATAAAAACATTTTCGGTGTCAAGTCGCTGTGGACGAGTTGCTATATAACACGGTTAGATAACAACGTTTTGTTACTAACATTTAGCTGTAGTCCCACGGTTCCCAACTTAGGGGTTTTCCCCCCAGATTTAGGGGGTTAATAAGTGAGATGGGATTTTTTCAGGGGTCTGATATTTTTAGGGGTATTTTCAGGGATTTTTTGACTCCAATATTTTTAAATTTATAATATCATGTAATATTTGTTTCTTGACCTAGTGACTTATAACGACATCTAGTACGTAATTCTACAACCACTCTGTGGTGACTGGTGGCACTACTGGCGCCACTGACCGGTCATTTTATTGTCTGTGCACATGGCGGTTTTTGTTGTGGGACATTAGCTTATGTCAGTTATATACCGCCAAAAAAATATATGTTGTATATTCTTACGACGATTGTTATTGGTATGTGTTGTGTGACTTTTCAAACATATTACAGCATATTATTTCTAAATCACTATGAATTTATTTTTATTTATTTATTTTTAGGGGGACAACTGAATAATTAAGGCGATTTTAGGGGTTTTTGACACAAACTTTAGGGATAAATATCATTGAGAGTTGGTAACACTGTGTAGTCCCGGCTTAAGTTTATCATAATGGCATAAGCGTGGTACACTTGAAACAAGTGGGGTCGCAGAATCTCAATGCTCAATATATTATGTTTCACGTACGAAGAAATGCGTTACTGAAAATGATATAATAGAACACATCAAAGATCGAGGCGAACAATGCATTAGTGTGGAATTACTTAAGCAGAATTATGAAACGACCTTTAACTCTTTTAAAGTGGTTATTCTAAGCTCTAAATTAAATATTTTTTCTGGACACAGGTTTTTGGCCATCGGGACTTGTATATCGTAGATATCGCGAGCGGCACGTCCGCACAATGCCTTCTACAAAATCATTATGAATAAGCCCTCTAATGAAACTATAACTATGACTACTTTTAATTGCAAATCTTTAAAAAGATCAGTGGAACATGTTCGAAAGCTCTGCGTCGACGCTGACATAATCGCACTGCAGGAAACTTGGCTCCTACCGCATGATCTCGGCTTCGTGAATGAAATCGATGACAATTTTAGCTGTTTTGCGAAATCATCAGTGGACGTGTCAGCGGGCATTCTGCGAGGAAGACCCTACGGCGGGATAGCGTTGATGTGGAGAAAATCCAAATTACCTCACGTGACCGTCATCGAATGCGGAAGCAACAGACTAGGTGCTGTTCGTATTAAAATTGGGTCACGGTCTTTTATGGTGTTCTGCGTATATTTACCCGTAGATAAGGAAGAAAATTTACCTAACTTCACTGATTGCTTGGCTAGAATAAATTCTATCGTTGAAGAAAATAACATCTCGGCTGTTTATATTTTAGGAGATTTCAACGCTCATCCGACAGCGCGGTTTGGTAAAGAACTCACAAATTTCTGTGAAGAACACAGTTTTGTATGCGCGGACATTAAAATGCTAGGAATTGATTCAGATACTTATACCTTTATCAGCGACGTGCATGGGACACAACGGTGGTTAGACCACTGCCTGGTCACGGAAGCTGCTTGGAGTACGGTTTCATCTATTGGCGTAATTTGTGATACGTTCGCCTCGGACCATTTACCTTTGCGTGAGGTGTGTAATATTGAGGGTGTTTCTGCTACTAGCTCTAAATTTAATTGTGACATTAAATCTGCTGATAAAGTGAAATGGGGTAATAGAGATGCTAGTCAAATAGAAATTTATTTTAGTTATTGTAACTCAAAATTATTTATATTGAATGATGTTTTAAAATGTACTAATTGCGAAGGTAAGGAACGATGTGATCATGTGTCTGAACATTTTAAATTTATTGACAATTTATACTGTGATATTGTTAACATTTTACAAGAAGGATAGCTAGTGCGAGTATGCGTCCCGGTGGTCGTAAGAATTTAAAAAGGGTCACAGGTTGGAACATGCACGTGCGTGATGCCCATCAGGAGGCACGCAAGTACTTTGAATGCTGGTCACTTGCCGGCAGGCCGTCCACAGGTACAATATATGAAAATATGTGTACTAGTCGGAAGAGATTTAAAAACAAACTACGTTGGTGTCAGAATAACGAAGAAATGATTAAATTGGATATTTTAACCACGCACAAAAAAAAAAAAATTTATTAAGTTTTGGAACTCCACAAAAACTCTAAATTACAAACAAAGTTTACCTGTATCTGTCGACGGTCTGCAGAGCGCGAGCGAGATAGCAGATGTTTTTGCCAAAAAGTTTAAATCGGAGCCGGAGCCAGTGATAGGGTCAAACAAGGACGAATATATAGTGGGATCTAATCTGACGATTGATTCACCTATCATACAGTTCACACCCGAGGATGTCCATAAAGCTATCAAACAGATGAAGCATGGGAAGTCTCCTGGTCACGATGGCTTAAGTATTGAACATATCTTATGTGCAGGAGAGGGACTACGACTCAAGCTGTGCACACTGTATAATATGTGTATGCGATATTCCTATCTACCAAATGCTATAATGAAATCAATAGTGGTGCCAGTGGTCAATAACAAAACGGGTGACCTTAGCTCTTCTGGAAACTATCGGCCTATCTCGCTCGGGACAGTATTAAGTAAGATATTGGAAAGGCTTGTACAACCGGTGCTGCAAAAGTCTATCCGTATAGATGATGCACAATTTGGTTTCCGTCCTGGTCTTTCAACAGACTCTGCAATAGTCAGCCTCAAGCATACGGTCAGCTATTATACACGACGGGAGACGTCCGTATATGCATGCTTTCTGGACTTGAGCCGCGCATTTGATCTAGTGAATTATGAAATTCTCTGGAGCAAATTGCGCGACTCAAATGTACCCTGTGAACTCGTACGTCTGTTGAAATACTGGTATGGAAACCAAATAAATAATGTAAGATGGGGCGATGCGACTTCTAGTGACTATAGACTAGACTGCGGAGTTCGCCAAGGAGGACTAACTTCTCCGGACCTTTTCAATTTATATGTAAACGACCTGATCGGTGGACTGAGGAGCACCAGAATAGGATGTCATCTTGGAAGTGTTTGTATGAACAACCTCAGCTACGCCGACGACATGGTGCTCCTCAGTCCATCGATAGGTGGTCTGCGAAAGTTAATTAAGGTGTGCGAGCGTTATGCGAAGGCTCATGGTCTGAAATATAATGTGTCAAAAACTGAAATGATGGTTTTTAAATATGGAAAGGGTCCGGAGAAAGTATTTGATGTAAGTCTGGGAGGATATCCTGTTAGAGTTGTGCAACACTTTAAATACTTAGGGCATGTTCTGACTTGTGACCTTAAAGATGACGATGATATCGAGAGGGAGAGGCGGGCGCTCGCGGTTCGCTGTAACATGCTCGCGCGTAGGTTCGCCAGATGCAGTCCGGGTGTGAAAACAACGCTCTTCAAGGCATATTGCCAGTGTTTCTACACCTGCCAGCTTTGGGTGAATTTCCGCAGAGCCTCTTTGAGCACCATGAGGGTGCAGTACAATGATGCGTTCCGCATCCTCATGAAGCATCCGTGCTATTGCAGCGCGTCGACTATGTTCGCTGAGGCGCGAGTGCCCGACTTCTTCGCCATCATGAGAGCACGCATTGCCTCTTTTTGGGACAAATTGCGATCATCTCGCAACTCAATTTTACAAGCAATTAGTGCCGACTATACGTGCCGGTTTCAAAACTACTGGTTAACAGTACATCGGGACGCTAACCACAAGTAAAGTACAAGCTTTGACTGAGTACATACGGTTGTATTTTATGTGTATTATTTTCTATTGTTTTTATATTTTTGTTTTTTGTATAATTGTGGGACTTGCACCTGAATAAAGAACTTTATTATTATTATTATTATTATAATGTCTTTGGTTAGTAACCGGACTTTGACATTTGACATTTGCCCACAGAACAGAGAGGAAACATTTGCCCCCCGAAAGGGAACCAGCTTGGTGGTCAAACATAAAGATCGAACCGATCGAACAGACAGTTCAAAACAGATTGTCTTGTGCAACATTGTGAGAAGGGGTGGTATATTAGGACCATGCAATCGCGTAACAACAGCAGTAAATTTTGCTTTCAAACGTCATATTTTGTATGCCGTTTGACAGCAGACAATAAGCAAATAAACGCTTTTACTGCTGTTCGTAACAAGAGGGCCGATATCGAATAACAGGAGAAGGGACGGTCAAAAAAAAGAGTTTCGTTATTGACATTTTTATTTATTTTCTATTATTATTTAGTCTCAATCAATAGTTTTTTATTAGTAAACGTTGGTTCAAGGAATAATATAATTATAAAAAAGTACATTACGTATAATTCATCCATAATTATTATTTAAATACTTATATGTATTGATAATTAAATACAAGGTAATAATCACTAACAACGATTTTTGTGCAGTTTTACAAACCAGTTTTACAAGTTTTTGCAAGTACTAATTATTATGATATGATATACCTACCTAATATACTTAATATCAGCACCTTGGTAGGTAATTATGGATACTTTACTGTAAATTAAAAATATCATGTACAAAGTTCAAGTTTTTACATTGACTCATATAAGTACGTATTGATTTTTGTAGTGATTTGGTGTCACGACCCTAGGGTAAGGTGGTGGTGGAACATTAAATTATTTAAAACATATTTTAGGAAATTATGACCATCTACTTGACGTTTGGTTTTTCTTGCAGCAATATTTAAAAGAGGAAGCACAATTTCAATATCATCTGACGATAATGTCGCTGTGTCTGGTTTCAAAAGGAAGTAGAAATGATTATCTGCAATGCTTGTAATACATTTTATTTACAAAACAACATTCATTGCTGCATAGCAATTAGAACAAAAGTCGTGTATGTGTATTATTAAAATATTTTTTATCAACCTTTCCACTTCTACGTAAATATATTTTTCTTGTAAGATCTGAGAATATTAACAATTAGACAATTTGGATTCACTGTTACATTGTCACAAAGTGCCCCGTAACACAATGTCCTAGGGAACACAAAACCAAAAAAAAAATCCAATACGTCTTTCAGGCTTAATGTTAACGAAAAGCTTTTTAACGATAATACTTTAAACACTGCACAATCTGTTAAAAGAGTAAAATAACGATCACTTACCTAAGCATTCCTGGAGTTATACTCCAGGAATTAAATGAAAAAGAATAACGTAAATTTTCATTTTAGGACATATGTAAATAAGTTTTTTGTTGATAATTCTGCAACGCGGAGCAGACTCGCAATGACATGTTTTATGATGGGTACCTATACACGTGTCAAAGCTGTGTCTATCAAAGTGAACTAAAGGCACCTGATTTGCTCGTCTTGTCACTCACTAGGTATAATAAAAAAAAGAAAAAATGGAGATTATGTGCATTGTAACACTGTACCCCACCTTTCCCTACTACATAAGGCGGGTATTATTTTTTGTCTCCACGGTATTTCCATTTATTACAAGGCCAAGGATGATAATGTCAAATTCTATAGAATAGCGGAAACTTCTTTTGTGCTGCATAAAATAAAATCAAGCCTTTTTTCCGAAGGTGTACCCAGCACTCAGTCAGATGTACCTTCCCCCACATTTTTCCTCTTATTTCCCATCGGCCACCCTTAAGCCCGCCACCGGAGTGGCCGTTCCAGTTTGTTTCCAGTTTGGTCGCCAAGCGGTAATGTGCAAACATTACAGTGTTCAAGTCTGAAGGGCAATGTTACCAGCGAAATTACTGGGCATCACGAGATTCAACAACTAATATCTCAGGGTGATAGGCGCAGTGCAGTGCCGCGCAGATTTTGAATTTTAAAACACTGGGTGGCACTGTGTCTGATATGGGCAATCATGATGCTTACCATGCAGGCACCTGATTTGCTCGTCTTGTCACTCACTATCATAAAAAAAAACAGTTATTTTTTTTAATTCCCATGTTATTGTCATGTTATGGTCTTTTGCCATCTACCAGGCACAGTTCCAGACTCCAGGCTGTCGTTGAGAAAAATATGATTTGAAACATTCATGGTAATCACTTTTATTTACCGGATATATAAAATATCATGCATATAAAAGTGATCCTAATTTCACAGAAAATTCCTAATAGAAAAATCCAATAAAACTTTTTGCCTGTTTGGGGTTACAACCCGGGACCTCATGATCGACAGAAGTGCTTGATACCACTTTTTCTATCTAAATCATATCTAAATTATCCATCCATCTCATATATTCTTATTTAGTATTTTCTTAAATTTCATCTCATCCATTCTCACATTTTTTACATACATACTACCATAATAACTACTACATAATACCATACATGCCATACATACGTTAGATTTATAAAATGAATGTTTAAAAGGCCTATTACACTACTATGAATCAGGGCCCCTAATTAAGCAGCGCCCTGAAACGGCTATGGTACATTTCTGCCTTACTGTTATTACACCTCACTTTTAGGATCCTGATTCAGTGTAGGTGTAAATAGGCCTTTAAATCTTTAGTTAGGTATGTGAAGGACATATCATCGGAAATGCATTCCATTACCCAATCTTATGCAGTTCACATGAGATAATGCGAAACACGTGTTGGAGGCACCGGTACATAAGTATAAGTATACATAAGTAAGTATACTTCTATAGTTGACCAAGGTAATCATAGTATGAAATACTCGTATTTACCTACACCTTATATGTAGGTATTATAGGTATATTATGGTCATAGATACGTAGAGTCATGTAGGTAAGGTCAAGGCCTTAGAATATAACATACAGGAAATATCAAGTGTAAAGTTAAGCTACTTCTAGTCATTGATATAAAGCAGAGATATGGTACGTTATCCCAGCGCTCACTCAACAAATGACTTCTATTTACATTAATAATGGCTTACTTACGAAGCGATTTTAAGCAATATATCATTATTCCTTACCTATCCAATTTAGTACCTCAAATACATTGTGCATTTAATATTGATCATTATGGCCTTAGCAGCATTTAATTTAATTGAATAGTTTACAAATTTAAAATACAGGGACGTGGCGGTTGCGGCGGTACCGGTCGGGGGGCCGGCGGCGCGTGCCTATTCCTATTAATAGCGCGTCGAAGGCTTACTTAGTAAAAAAGTTTATATGTATTATCTATGGTAAAAACGTGCTTTTCAGCGCGACAACGTAATCCGTACTTATAAGTACGTTAAGATAAATTAAAGAAATATACATTGATTTGAGCGTTGAGTGTTTTTCACATGGCCAATTAGGTATATATCGCTCTTTCAAGAGTAACCTCTAAAGAAAACATGTTTGTAATGTCTAATGACAAAGAAGCTGTGAACGTTGTATATAAAGACATTCTGTAGTATATTTAGTATCAGCATTGCACCCATGCGAAGCCGGGGCGGGTTGGTAGTTTATTTATAAAGTTTGAATGAAATTCGCTGCGATAAAGCCATCGCCGGTAGTAAAAAAAAGGTTAGCATTGATTAACCAAATAAAAAACAAATGTGGTGTGGTGGGTAACAAACAAACCTTCTTATTCGTTTTTTTATCACTTTTAATCAAAATATTACCGACAATTTTAATTTGATTTACCTACACAAATTGAATAGGTAAAAGATGAGTTCTGACATTATTATTCGTAGGTTCTAGCAGTGAAAGTGAAATAGAATGTGTAAAATGTATTTGATATCAATTTCAACTTGATTACTCCACTCGTTCTCGTGAAAAAGTGTCTTGACAGACGGACAGATGGATAACAAAGTTATCCTATAAGGGTTCCCTTTTCCTTTTGTGGTACGGAACCTAAAACGCTGGATTTTTATAGGGTTTAATGAGGGTAGCATGACAAATAATATTTATGAGTACTAATTCATTTACCTACATATTAATAGAAGTGCATGCAATAAGTACTTACAATATAAAATAATAATCAATTAAGTAGGTACATAATAAGTGAACCAGAGTATGTGGTCTTTAAATATTTTACAATACCACTAACATTACAGCCTAATTATAATTATGTATAATTTAACAACAACAATGAATCACCTGGTCGATCTGTGCATAACAGTACGACTTAAAGTTTAGTAGCCAGCTTTAAAGACACAGTATCGTAAGAGCGGTATCACTGATAACACAACGTTTCCGCATAATATTTTTTATAACTGCCTATTTATTTTGTTTACCTTATATTTTTTTGTATTTATTTATTGTTAGGTATGAATTCATATATAAATGATAGTTTATAAATTATTTCTTTGAAATTATAAAAAAATGTTAACTTTTCTTTATGAGTTTATCGTTACGCAATGCAGACTCCGCAGTGTACCTTAAATATATAGAGACAAACTTCATTGGACGTTTAATTTAATATTTTATAAAAAAGTTTATAAAAAAAAAAAAAATATTTAAGTAAAAATTGCGCAAAAATGATATTGCTGATATTATGTGTGGTATTTTTGGCAGTGGCCATAATATCTTGGGTGTTAATGTTATATGATTGTATGCGGTTGAACAGTGTCGGTCCATGGCCTTTGCCGTTATTGGGAAACACCTTGACTTTTCAAGGGGACTCTGCACGTAAGTTTTTTTTTTTATTATAGTTTATTATACCTAGTATAATATTTTATTATAGTATAGACAGCCTGGTTGGCACAGATGGTAGTAACTCTGCTTTCTGTGCCGCAGGCCCCGGGTTCGATCCCTGGCCAGGTCAAACATTTGTGTACATGAACATGTCTGTTTGATCTGTGTCTGGATATATCAGTCATCTGGTTACCATAGTACAAGCTTCTAGCCTAGTTTGGGACCAGATGACCGTGTGTGGAAGTTGTCCCATATTAAAAAAATATATATATATTGTGAGTAACAAGACGAGCAATAATCTAGTGCCTGATGGTAAGCATCATGATTGCCCATATCAGACACAGTGCCACTCAGTGTTTTAAAATTCAAAATACTGCGCGGCACTGCACTGCGCCTGTCACCCCGAGATATAAGTTGTTGAAACTTGTCATGCCTATTAATTTCACTGGTTGCCCTGGTTGCCCAACATTGCCCTTCAGATCGGAACAGTAATATTTGCACATTACTGCTTGGCGGATGACGGATGTATAACTGGCAAAGGTGTGGTACTTCCCCAGGCGGCCCCTTGCAAAAGAGGCAAGGCAAGGCAAGGCCTACCACTACAAGTGGCAATAAATAAATATTTTTATAGGTTAAGGTTAAACGTCACCCGCATACAAAATGAAAATACATAGATATGAAGAAATAGGGAATAATTTTTCACTAAATTTTTTGTGGTTGGCTCTGGATCTGGCCTTTATTTGCGCCAAAACATTTTTTGTTAAAGAAAAACCATATTTATTCTCAGGTTTTTTCTCAGGTCATACAAAAAAGGTTTTGATTGATGGTTTGTATGATCTGATGTTTTTTGCTATATAAAAAAAAACATTAATATAACCTAAAAACAGATTGTTCCACCCTTTACCCTACCCCACCAAGCCTCCCTACTGGTGGTATAGCGCGACGTAATAATATATTGTCCACCCATGAGCACTCGCCTCAGGTCAATCCTAACATTCCCGCCTTCGGGCGGAAGGAACAATTACCTGAGCGGCGACAACGCACGCCATCTAGTGCGGACATAGGGAATACTACTCGCGCAGGCGCGATACCTCGCCGCCCGCGCAGACCCCCCGCCCGCTACCGTGACGGGTGAACGCTATTCGAACGTGTGCATTTTATTGACTAATAAAATTAGTGATTTCCAGTTTATTTGTTAAATGAATACAAATACTACCTTTTTTTAAACAGAAGTTTTGTTTTCCCGCCACACTGAGCCAGTCGGGCATTAAAGTGGGGCATAGCGGCATGCTACAAATGATTTCGGGGTTAAATTGCCTGGTGGGGCGGATTCCACGACTTGTAAAACTACTTTTTACAATTTTCTTAAATTTATACAATATGGTTTTCTTTAACATGATATGTTTTCGCGCAAATAAAGGCCAGATCCAGAGCCAATCACAAACAATTGAGTGGACAATATCTGTGTATTTTCATTTTGTATGAGTGACGTTTAACCTTTATCACACAGGATAAGGTTAATCGACTGATACAAGGTCTTACAACCAAGTATAGTAATTCTTAAAGGTTGAACATCTACTCATCATAATACTGAACAACTTACGAAAGAGTTGCGAAATAAGAATCTTTTGTGATTAAAAGCCTCCTGATCAGAAGGTCTAAGCAAAATGTCCAACAGCTCGAAACTTCTAATGAGCAGAAAGCCTAGATAGCACAATGTCTATGTAGCAAAACGTCCAACTACGTCCAATAAGTATAACAAGTGCACGCACTGGCGATTTGCTCCTGCGACTGATTTGCGGTTGAAAAATATAACCTCGTGCGGCAAAATACCGTATGTGGCCTTAGCATAAGATTATAATATAGGTATTATCTTACTTTGGTACATAATTAACGTAATATGTAGTAGGTACGTAATAGTACTAAGGACTAGTACTATGCCCTTAGGAGCATATACTAGTACGGCCGGCGTAACTATGTGAGTCTGAACATAGGGTCTGCCAACTTAAGCGCATGTTACCTCGTGAAGAAAACTTTTAATGTCAGACAAACAAATATTCGAACAAATGTAAGTATATTGTAAATTACCTCGATGCCTCGGCGTAGAGGGCGCATGCTCGACTACCAATCAAGAGGTCAAGGGTTCGATCCCCAGGTCAGGCAGTGTTAAATATTGAATTTTATCTCAATAACTGATGGAGTCTGGAACTGTGCCCGGTAGATGGCAATAGGCTCGCCCCCTATTACATGGGACCAATAACATACTGGCGAAATGTGGGTGTATCTACTGTGGGACTGAGTCCTGGGTACACCTCTGCCTTACCCCTTCGGGAAAAAGGCGTGAATGTATGTTATGTTATTGCAAATGTAATGTTCAACTGAACATTACAATGTTCAGTTGAAATTATATATTTGAAAACTGTTATTTTTATGATTGAACTGAACTCAGTTGAATCATAATAGGTAATAACAGTTTTCTTCACGAGTATACCTACATGCGCTAAAGTTCGCAAAGCCTATGTTCAGTCTCGCCAAGATAAGCCGTGCCGGCCGTATTGTAAGTACCTATATTTGCAATTTTCAGATTTTTTCAATACACTCAATGTCCTGGGAGAAAAATACGGTGGTGCGGTGAGAGTCCATTTGTTCCTCAGCAAGTACCTTGTTTTGGGACACACCAAATATATTGAAGTAAGTTTTATCTTCCGTCGCCGTGGAGTTACCGGCTTTGGAATAGTGCTCCACCCTCTCTACCCTTGGTTGCCGTAAGAGCCGGCTAAGGGTTGACAGATCCAAATAAACCGCATCGAAATCGAAATGCGCTCGACAACCCACCTGTCAAGCGTGTCGAGTATTAGCAAAACCCCCCTTTATGGGGGAGGCCTATGTTCAGTAGTGGATTACCAACGGCTGAGATGATGATGATGAAGTTTTATCTATTATTCGTATAAAATTCATATAAAGGTGGTGATAGACCTGAGCGAGTTGAACATTGAGCATTCACAACATATTGGTAACGTACAATTAAAATATATTGAAACAAATATTGTAACAATGTGCTGTCTATTAGCTAAGAGCTAATATTGGATACCCATGAAAATATCGAATATTTCAGTTTTTTGTTCATGTATTTTTGAGTTCCCACTTTAATATAATAAGTATATTAAGGTATAAGTATAAAAAAAAATCTGGCCCTAAAATAAACTACTTTTTAACTTTTTCTACTTTTAAGTGGAACCACTACGTTTTGCTTTTGCCTTGGAACACACTTTCTGTAGGTATCTCATATTAATCAAGTATTTTCAATAAATTTTATTTCAGCCTGTGGTTTCCAGTACAGTGTACATAGATAAAGGCAGATCTTATGAACTGCTACAGCCTTGGCTTGGAAACGGTCTTCTTACAGCTTCTGGTAGGTAACTATTTAAACTTACAGAACTAGTAATAGTGTCATAGCCAAAAACATATATATTTCTTTGCGTAAAACTTAATTAGTATTTGCTGCGCTCCAAAAACCGAGACCTATTCCAGTAAAAATAATTCGGACTCGAATTACGCTGTCCCATAGACACAGGAAGGCCAAAAACTAGTGTATGCTATTATGTAATACCTATATGTAGACTTACTGAGACTAATACTAAAGAACATAATAAAATAATACTACGTACTAATACTGTTATGGCAGCGAGCTGAGCAGAAAAACGAACTCGTAAAGGCGCCCAGATTTCGCGGATGCGTCGCTCGCAATCTAGACACTAGTCAAACAATAATAACTATAAATTAATTAGATATTATTATCTTAGACATACCGCACGACCTTAAAACAAAAGTTTCGAAAATGCGGCAACTTTCAAAATATTTGTGTGCGTAACACAACACTAGTGTACCTAAGTAAAGTACCTACTCGTAATTATACGTAAAATTAGTTGGCAGGAAGTCATGCTAATGTGCCTGAAAAATTGTGTTGCTCATGCTCGGTACTCGGTACGTCAACTTCGGCGTAGGATAGTTGGCGCATTTGACAAGTACGACGGCCGTATCTTAGATATGTTTGAGCATTCGCCGTTTATCAATTTTATTGAAGTTGAACATCAAACACGCCGCTCGATGTTTTGCTCACTAACCGTCAAGCATTTCGGCGAGCGGAGCATCGATAAATTAATACTCTTTGACAATGACAATTTAAGATAAAAGTAAATATATAAGAATACGGCGGCTCACGGCTCGCGGCTCGCGTCGATGACAGACGTGCGAGCATGGCGGGCCACGAGTAAAGTTTCAAACCTCTGTTGGATCGCCTAGCGATAAAGTTTTCCGAGCCGTAAGTACGCGAGTCTGTCACCTGCTTTAGGATCTTCAAGTTGTAAAATACTTTGATTCTGATATGAAATACTTATTTGCAGGTCCAAGATGGAGATTGCATAGAAAATTCCTTACTCCGGCGTTTCACTTCAACGTGCTTCAAAACTTTTTGCCGGTGTTCAATCAAAATGAGCATATTCTGTTAGAGAAGTTGCTGAGCTTGGCGGATGGGAAACCATTCAATTTGTTTCCTGTTATTGCCTTGTCAGTATTGGATAATGTAGCAGGTAAATTAATAATCCTGAAATAATTTAACTATACCAATGTACGTATGTGTACTACATAGGCCAACGTATAAGTTTGGCCATACAGAGAGGTAATGTAACTAGTTTTTGGTCACCTTACCTGCAGGAGGCAACCTTAATGATATTTTTTATTTATAATTTAAGTTTCTATATCATTTATGTTAAGTTAATAGTTGAATTGTTTTATTTAATTATGTTTTTTATCAATTAATGTAAAGTAAGTAATTTTGTTGAATAAAAATATTTAATATATTATATTATATACACCCACGTAGCTATCGACTCGCCCTCGCTTCGCTATCCTACTAATATTATATATATCTTAAATCTCAGTACAATGTAAAAAAATACCATTGTACCTAGAAGGTAAACAAAACGCTAGCGTGTTCTAACTGGACTGCAGCGCCATCTAGCGCTGTTTTTTTGTTTGTATGTTTGTTCCGTTTTCACGCCTAAGCTACTAAATCGATTGGCCTAAAATTCGGTATGAAGATAGTTTAGACCCTGGAATAACACATAGGGTACTATTTATCCCGATATTCCCGCGGGAACGAAGACTACGCAGGAAGTGTTTATGGGTTTTTATCCAAGGATAACGCAATCAGATCGTATTCTGATCACGATATCCTTGGCTACAAAAATAAAACTAATAGAATTTTCGAAACTGATCATGGTAAGAGTTGGGCTATTCTAAATAAATACCTCTTATTGTTATTGATTAGCGATAGATTTAAACGCGTAGCGCTCGTAAGTGGCGTAGCACTCGTAGCGATGCGTAGCATCCGTAGTCCTACGCCACGTTGCTCGTAGTTGCATAAAACACTTGTTACGTTGCGTAGCATTTGTAAAATATTAGAACAAGTAATTTGTTGTGATTTTGGGATGCACAGAAGGGCTGTTAGTGTAAAAAAACCTATAATATAATTTTATTGCAGAATCAATAATGGGAGTGTCGATAAACGCGCAAAAAGATAGTGATTCTAAATATGTGAAAGCCGTTGAATAGTAAGTTATAACTATAATATAATCCTACTTATATTATCAATGCGAAAGTTTGTGAGGATGGATGGGTGGATGTTTGTTACTATTTCACGCCAAAACTACTGAACCGATTAGCCTGCTAATCGCCCGAAGAAAATTCCCGAAAAAAATGCAAATCTCGCTCACGAGAGGGCGAATTTGCATTGCGAATTTTTTCACACGTACCCACATTTTAGAAGATCTAAAAAATACTTCATGTAATTACGTAAAATAAAGACAACTAGGTTCTAGAAAATAACAATACAAAGATTCATTAAAAAATCCAATTTAATCCAAAAAAAGTTTTCCGTGCCTTTTTATTTTTCTATAATTTTTTTCTTTGTGCAGGTTTTTCTGAATCTTTGTATTGTTATTTTCTTGTAACCTAGTTGTCTTTATTTTACGTAATTACACGTAGTATTTTTTATATATTTAAAAATGAGGGTATGTGTGAGCGAGAGGGTGAATTTTCTTGGGACAGCGCCTTAATATAGGTGCAAGTTGACGGTTCCCGGCTGCTGCGGACACGCACGGCTGCGGATATAGGAATGTATAATGTATAGGCTTATTTTCTTGGCTCGCGGCTGTGGATAGCCCATACATTCCCATTCTGCGACTACTTATAGCCGCAGCCATTCGCAGGCTTGCAGCCGCGAACCGTCCACTTGGACCTTAAGTGTCTCTTAAGTATTACTAAACCTTCTTTTAACTCATTGCTTACTATAATTTTTTATTATTTATTTCAGCATATCCCAAATATTATCGGACAGAATGCGTAATCCGTTTGTATGGAATGATTTTTGTTTCGACCTCGTGTATTGGAGACACAAGAACAAAGCGCTAAGCGTTCTGCATAGTGTCGCCAACAATGTTATCAAATCCAGACAGAAAGAGCTGGAAAGGAATAATATTACGAGCTTACCAACTGAATCCGAAATGGGTAGGTTACCTAAGCCTTTTAAGAGGCCGGCAACCGACCAATTCCCTATACAAACATAATACCTAAATTATCTACAATCCGAGCATGTGCCCAAACTACAATGATGATAATTTAGAATGAGACACTAGTTATATAGGTTCCTAATTATATTTTAATCCAAAATATAATGAGTACTTTAATCTATTATATTTTAAAAAATCCAAAATATAGGTATTTTCAAATAAAACTAGGATATATTTGAAAATTTTTCAAATTTAACTAGCGGTTGTTCCGAATAAAACCATTGTATGTTGGAATAAATATTATGCTCCGATCGTAAATGAATTAGGATGAACGTGTCTATGGGGAGTTTTAAATAAGAATTACCTGTTTTTTTATGATAGATCTAAACTAACCGGTTACAAAAATAAGCAAAAACATACTTAATCGTGACGAAGAAACTAAATATTTTATATTTTTATAGACTCGGTAAAGTGTAAAGTGGTTTCCTTTTCCGCACTTAGATTCTACATCTGGTCCGTTGTACGTGAAGTCCTGGCTAATCTAGCCAGCCTAACTCTGCCCAGGAGCTCAGAAGCTTCCTGGGAACTTTATAGACTCGGTCTATTCGCTTGAAATACATATGAATATAGAAGAAAAATTTGACCCACTGGATTCAACTGGTAGAGTGCCGACCGCTCGGAATGGTGCGGAGGGAGCGTGGTTCAAATCCCGCCCGTGGGTGAAATTTATTCTTCCCATTTCATATTGTAAATATTTTAAATTGAACATAGTGTTTTAAAGCCTATGTGTTTTAAACCCTCCCTTGTGGGAGGGAGACAAGACGTGTGATAGTCCTATGTCCAGCAGTGGACTTTCTACTTCTGAGATGATGATGATGATGTGTTTTAATACTTAGTATCTAACTGCTGTTCTTTAAAATGATTTTTTTGTGTGAACATTGATAATCTAGGTAAGTATATTATTTACGAAAATATTGCCTTGTTTTTTAGGTATTAAAAACAAACATGCGTTTTTGGATTTACTTCTACTATCGGAAATAGACGGAAAGAAGATCGACCTCGAAGCTGTTAGAGAAGAAGTGGAGACTTTTATGTTTGAGGTATGTTATGTACCTACTGCCTACATAATAAATAGCTAGGTAGGTATTAAGTATTATTATATAAGATAGAAATGTAGGTTTTTTTTTATGATAGTGAGTGACAAGACGAGCAAATCAGGTGCCTGATGGTAAGCATCATAATTGCCCATATCAGACACAGTGCCACCCAGTGTTTAAAAATTATAAATTCCGCGCGGCACAGCACTGCGCTTGTCACCCTAAGAATATGAGTTGTTGAAACTCGTCATGGCCAGTAATTTCGCTGGCAACATTGCCCTTCATACCGGAACACAGTAATGTTTGCACATTACTGCTTGGCGGATGAATAACTGGCAAAGGTGTGTTACTTCCCCTGGCGGCCTCCTGCAAAGAGGCCTACCATTTACTATTAGTATGAAGTATTCAATAGAACTAGTATACATAACATAACATACATTCACGCCTTTTTCCCGAAGGGGTAGGCAGAGGTGTACCCAGGACTCAGTCCCATAGTAGATACACCCACATTTCGCCAGTATGTTATTGGTCCCATGTAATAGGGGGCGAGCCTATTGCCATCTACCGGGCACAGTTCCAGACTCCAGGCAGTTATTGAGATAATTCCTAATGGAAAAATCCAATATTTAACACTTTGCCTGACCTGGGGATCGAACTAGTATACAACGTGTAAAAAAGGTGTACTTAGTAATACTTAGGGGGTATACCTATCCGTCAAACTGAACAACTTGCTAAACAAAGAATAGCGAAATTCGCAACAAAAAAATTCGAGTTCTCATTCTGCCGATCAGCTGATTCATTTTGTACGGAAAGTAAGGTTTATTTTTCTCGAAAATTGGCAGTAGGTTAGCAAAACAAACATGTTTTACAGTCCAGAAGATGCAGCAATAAGGTTCAAGTGACCTCTTCACGTACCTATTCTGAAGTCATCCACGCATACGCCGTGGCCTCAGAAAACCGTTTTGTCAGTTAAGGGGCGATGCAAAACTAATACGCCCTCTCGCTCACACGTACCCACATTTTTGAAAATATGAAAATACTACATGTAATTGCGTAAAATTAAGACAAGTAGGTTCTAGAAAATAACAATACAAAGATTCAGTAAAAAATCTAATTAAATCCAAACAAGTTTTCAAGAAAAAAAATCATAGAAAAATAAAAAGGCACTGAAAACTTGTTTGTCAAATTATATTGGAAAAAAACAATTATATTGGATTTTTTTACTTAATCTTTGTATTGTTATGCTCTAGAACCTAGTTGTCTTTATTTTACGTAATTATACATGTAGTATTTTTTAGGTCTTCCAAAATGTGGGTACCTACGTGTGAGCGACAGGGCGAATTTGCTTTGGGCAGCACCTTAAAAATCATTTCTAACTTACACCCTTTATGTGAATACCCTAAGTTTTCTTGGAGCACACATTAATATGACACGATGATTCTTTTCGATAGGAACAATAATTTATTGTGTAAACGGACAGTTTGTCAAATGTTGCAGGCACACCATCCTACAGTGAACAGAGTATGGGCATTCAACTGGTTTGTCCATTTGATAATGTATTTATTTAAAAACTTTATTATCTAATTGATTGAAGTTGGCGTTACTTTTCGGAACTCCATTGTAAACTCCTAGAACAAGAATATTTAGTTTTTAGTTCCGATTTTTAGTGTCAAAAACAACATGCACAGTGCACCGCCCTCCCGCCCGCAAAATTGCATGCAAAGAGGAAATGCTATTACGTATTATTGTTAGTGACACCATTCATATATCGACACGTGTTTCTGGGTTCAGCGTTCAGCGAGGTAACATCTCGAGGAGCGGCGTCGTACTAACATTTTTCGCCCTTACAGCGGAGTCAGGGTCTATTTCCTGATGATGCGTCGTGTAGACGCGAAACACGTGTCAATATATGAATGGTGTCACTAACATTATTACGTAATAGCATTTCCTCTTTGCATGCAATTTTGCGGGCGGGAGGGCGGTGCACTGTGCATGTTGTTTTTGACACTAAAAATCGGAACTAAAAACAAAATATTCTTGTTCTAGGAGTTTACTTTATTATCTTCCTCATCTCTACTAGGTATATTTAGGTACTTGTGCAGGGTCAATGATGCTACCAACTATTTTTTCCATATTATTTTCAGGGTCACGACACGACGACCTCAGGCATTGTTTTCTGTCTGTACTGCATTTCAAACCACAAAGAAGTAGAGAACAAAATATTTACAGAACAGAAAAAGATTTTCGGCGATGATCTCAAGCGCGCTGTTACTTACAAGTAAGGGCAAAATATCCAAATATTATTTGCCTACATATCTACATTAATAAGGCAGAATACAACCAATGTTAACGTCAAATGTGTAGCCGCGACATAAAAAGGGCTCGTGTATAATTCGGTTTGATTCTAAAACTGAATGTGAGAGAAAATTGAATATTAATATAATACCTATTTTTTTTAATATTATCTTTTCGTAAAAAAAGTAATCCGGCCGGGATTTGACACAAAAAACTAAAATCCATCTCGGTCACGCCATCTTTCAAACAAAACAAACCTCATCAAAATCGATCGATTCCTTTAATCCTTACACAAGTACACAGACAAACACGTCAAAATATAAACATAATATAACACCACTTCCTTTTTAGGGCATAAATTATTACACTTAGTACTTACCTAGTAAAAGAAGTAAATTAATTTGTAAATAGGTACTTAGGTGGGTTTTCAAACTTCTAAGCAATTCTCCACAATACTAAACCACTTCAGTACATAATAATAAATGTCCTCATTTTCCAGCGATCTTCAGCACATGCAATACTTAGAGCTGGTCATAAAGGAATCCATGCGACTTTACCCACCTGTGCCCTACATCGAAAGACTGATACTTAAAGATACAGGTAACTATAATATTTTATCATTTTCGACCTAATTACTAAAAATAAGAGCGAGGGCGAGAGATACCTACCGCGTCAGCGGCTAGTGTACCTACCCGTAATTATTATTATTCGTTTAGCAATCATGTCGGAGGTTTTATTGAGTTTAATATACCATAATAATTGATTTAATTGTTCACATAATGTATTGAAGTAAAACTAGTTTTACTTTATTGTTCTACTGTTCTAGTGCAATTTATTGTACTTATAATTTATTTTTAGTACCTATTTACCTGTTCTACATGTTTATCTGCAATGATTTAACATAAAACTAACATATTAAAGTTAGGTATGAATAGAATAGGTGTTAGGTATGAATTAAAAAGCTAAGCACACGTAAAGCTGCGTATCCACTTGTGGTAGAATTAATATATAATACTTATATAGGTACATAATAATACATAAATCATAAATTTCAGGCAATAAGTGCTTAAAATGAATTCAAAGTACCAGAGGCCCATATTAATTAAATAGCTTACAGACTAACCCTTTTCTTGTGACCTAGGAAAAATGCATTGATGCATACTTACACCCCTCTGACTCGGGAGAGTGGGAGAGACTATGTGGGACTCGCCACCAGACAGTCAGGTGGAACATCCACTAAATAACCCGGGGATTGTCCTGCGGGACGCCGTGTGTCGGGGCTGTGGGCACGCTGAAGCACTCATTCGCAGCCTTTACAGACAGCAGACTAACCTACTGCTACTAATTCTACTAATTATAGCGTCGACGGTGAAGTGGCGCGGCTGAGTCGCGCAATACGCCATATCAATTGATATATAGAATAGAATAATACTTTATTGCATACCAAAATAAAATAAAAAACAATGTTACAAAACAATTTACAGGTAATACGGTAAACAACCGGCGGTCTTATCGCGTTAAGCAATTTCTTACAGACAACCTGAGGATGGAAACGGAGAGTTAAAAACAATAAACGACGGTGGTGTGCAATAGGGAATATCTAGATAATTTGGGATTTGGTATTTGACTATATTTATAAAGAATAATAATACAATGGTATTAATAATTATTATAATTAATACTTATATAATACTATAAAATACATAAATACTTATTACTTAGGTATATATTCATAATTGATTGATATATTTTAATTATACGGTACTCAGTGGTAGATGGCAATAGGCTCGCCCCTATTACATGAGACCAATAACATAAGTACCGTGTTACAATACATTGCCGTCGCGGTACCGACTATAGAATGGGTACAGTACCCTATATAATATACCCTACCCTCTCTACACGTGGGTGCCGTAAAAGCCGGCTAAGGATTATCAGATTCAATATCAGATTTGTTATCAAAATGACAAAGTTCATATTTTATTTTATTAGGATAACAAACAGCTTCTTACTTAAGATATAAACAGGAATAGAATCAACACTTAGCCTAAATAGTTTCCACTGGTACAAATAGATTAGGATGTAATACAATAATAATTATAAACTAAATAATAAATGTAGATGGTAATAATAATAAATATGCACTAATAATCGTGTTTTTGTCAGAAAGAACAAGTGGATAAGTGTCTTAACAGGTCACAGCATAACTTATTAAATTGATTCGCAGTTATTATTGCAGATTACCTCCACTTAGAACATTTATATACCTATGTACTTACACTAGATGTCAATTACAAAGGTAATTGTTTCCGTGGTCGCTAAAACATAGCAACAATGTATCACGATTCACAGTAGTTATGAAAGTACTAGGTACAATAGGCAGTAAAGGTAACTTTAACTGGGAACTATCTATGTAGGTACCTAGGTATGTATTCTATGCTAGAATTGCAGGTGACACGCAAACCACATTATAATAAGTATATTGTAGGTAATTATGTTACCTTGGATATGAATTGATAATATGTCGCATCCGAGACCTATTTACGTACTACCAGTAGTACGTATTGATTTCCTGTTGTTGTAGGTTGTAGGTATTCTCTATAAAATCTTATAAAATATAGCTATATCAAGAGGTCCCGGGTTCGATCCCCAGGTCAGGCAGTGTTAAATATTGGATTTTTCCATTAGGAATTATCTCAATAACTGCCTGGAGTCTGGAACTGTGCCCGGTAGATGGCAATAGGCTCGCCACCTATTACATGGGACCAATACTGGCAAAATGTGGGTGTATCTACTATGGGACTGAGTCCTGGGTACACCTCTGCCTACACCTTCGGGAAAAAGGCGTGAATGTATGTTGTTGTTGTTGTTAAAATATAGCTTGATATGTTACAGCTGAACAAAAATCTAATTTTTGGTCATGTTTCCTTAAGGAAGCGGCGACCCGAGAATTCCCCATACAAACGTAATAGTCATGAAATCAGAGCATATTTCCAACATTTAAAGACGTTATTCGGAATGAGACACTATTTGTCTAGGTTGCTAATTATATTTTAGTTGTGACACCAGATTTAAGATTAGAAGCCAAATTGGCAATGGAAAACCTGCTTCCAGCGAAGTCAAAAGAAAGTATGTTTAATTTCCCTGCATTCTTTTGAGAAAAGCACTATAAGTATATGACTCGGCGGAAATAGCAATTGCAGGTCGAGTGTGTAGGCGAGGACTTCACTAATACGAGACAGGCAATTACCTATTTCACGGCCTTTGCAATAATGTACTATTAATCACCTATCCAATACTCAGTTATTATTATTACTTTACCCAGAACTAGCTGGCCTGAAGGTGTTAAAGAACACCAGAGTAGTTCTGAACTTGTTGGGAATGCACCGACACCCAGACATCTACGACGATCCACTGGAGTTCCGCCCTGAACGACATCTCAACGCTATGAAGCCCTATAATTGGCTGGCGTTTAGCGCTGGACCCAGGAACTGTATCGGTAAGCTAATTATTACCACTGCGATCTCAACAGGAAAGGGGATTTCTTAGCAGTTTGACAAAATCTTATAAAAAAACGACGAATGTGGGCGACCCTTTCCCTGAGGGTCTCGAGCTCAGGGCTCAAGCCTCTGCTCGAGCAGAGGAAAACCTCACACATATATATATTTTAATATATTATACAATATAAGTATTATTTGATATGTGCACTGATAAAATAAATTCCTACTAATGGATGGACGGATGGATGGATGTTTGTTACTCTTTCACGCCAAAACTACTGAAACCATTGGGCTGACATTTGCTTAGATAGTTTAGACCCTGGAATAAAACATAGGGCAGTATTAACTATTTCTTGTTTACAGGTCAAAAATTCGCAATGATAGAATTAAAACAAACACTCTCATCCATTATAAGGAATTTCAAACTGGTGCCGTCTAACAAAGAACCAAAACTTTGTGTAGATCTCGTCTTGCGCTCCAAAAATGGTGTTAACGTCGGATTTTTACCTAGAAATTAGATTAAGTTTAGTACTAGCGTTTAGCTTTAATCTTTTTGTGTTTGGGTGATTTGTAATTTATTTTTGTTATATTATTTTTAATACAAATAATTATAAAAGTATTAAATTTATGATAATAATCAGAACTAAGTAGTTTTATTATTTTATGTATCTAAGTACTAGTTGATACCCATGTCTTCTTCTGCGTGATTTTTATAATATTTTTATACGGAACCCTAATTTCATTTTTTTTTATATGTAGTTTGAGCACTTTCTAATAACATCAGCTATATCTCTGTCAAAGTCCCGTTAAAATCGGTCCAACCATTTCGGAGATGAGCTCTTATAATACGCGTTTTAGTTTTTGCACTTACACATGCACCTTTTTCAAAAATAAAGGGCATAAGTAGGTACCTAAAATAAAGTTCATATTATTCCATAGAATATCTATCTGCCAGCTATCTGCCAGTGAAAGTCGAATTAAAAATTGGGACAGCCGATATTAGTGGTAACAAACAGACTAACAGACAAAAACAATTTAAATGGTATTTTTAGTACGTAGGTATCGTATTTACTTTCTGATATGTTTTTAATAATAACCTGCAATTAATATTTTATAATTACAATCGGATACTTCAATTCAATTTCATTTATTAAATATTTTATTATGTCGTTAGATTATAATTTTAATTGAAAATAGCAAATGTATAATTTACAATGCTCTTAAAAAATATTTAAAAAATCATATTAGCTATCAACTGTCAATGTCAGTTTCAGTTATCTGTCAATCAGTCACCTTCACCTACTATGTACCTCTGTTCTGTGTACAACCTACCTGTGGTACCTTTTTAGTAATATTTACCATTAATTACTTACATAAATAAATAAACATAATAAACACAACAAAATCAGACCTTTACCTTGATAAACGCTTATCTAAAAATGAGCGGCGAAGTGCTGAACATCGCTCGTCGTAAGCTAAACGAAGCTTTGGACGACAAATCCACCAAATACTTTGGCTACATGAAACAGTGGTTTCGCATGAAACTTACCAAAGAAGAATTCGATGCGGAAGCCAGAAAACTCCTCACGCCAGACCAAATTCACTATCACAATGAATTCTTATTGGCTTTATTGAATAAAGTGGAAGGGTTAGCTGAAACTTCTGTCAGTATAACTCAAGAAACGAGTAGGCGGCAAAAGAAAAGTTCTCGTACCTCTGAGAAGTGTAACTTTGATGCTGTGGATTTGGTGGATTATTTGCCTCCTAATTCACCTCCGGGAGCGGGCAGTGATGGAGTAAAATATGCTGCACAGGTAAAAATAGTAAAAACTATTTACATAACATCGCCTTTTTCCCAAAGGGGTAGGCAGAGGTGTACCCAGGACTCAATCCCATATTAGATACACCTACATTTAGCCAGTATGGTAAAAACTTTTATATTGATAAAATAGCACCTACTCTTTGGCCTATTGATTGCAAGGTCTGAGGTCTGTTGAGCAGAGTTGAGGATCTCATTCCTGGGTTTGATTTCCTGGTCAGGCAAAGTGTTATTGGATTTTTTATTAGGAATTTCTCAATAGCAGTCTGAGAGTCTGAATTTGTGTCATGTTGATGGCTGCAGTCTTGCCCTTTAATAGATGGGACTTCAAAACATAACTTGCAAATTGTCGGTGTACTTACTTCATATACTTATTACACCTGGGTGCTATTCTTCAGAAGGTACTGATTTGAATTTGTCAGTAAACTCCTCATTTCCTCAATCAATAAGTATCAATCCTACTGATATAAAAATTAAATCAAGTCTGTGTTTGTTACCTATTCATGACAAAACTAATGAACTGATTAGGCTGAAATTTAATTGGTGGATAATAAAAACCCTGGAGCTCAGGCACATACTTTTTAGTGGGTGAAACAGCGAATTGGAAATATAATGTAAAACATTGTTGACAGCCTCGTTGGCTCAGACGGTAGTAACTCTGCTTTCTGTGCCGCAGGCCCCATGTTTGATCCCCGGCGAGATCAAACATTTGTGTGCATGAACATGTCTGGTTTATGTCTCTGGGTGTTATAAACATATATAAGTATGTATATTCAGTCTTCTGGTTACCATAGTACTGGCTTCTAGCCTAGTTTGGGACCAGATGACTGTGTGTGGAAGTTGTCCCATATTATTATTATTGTGTAATTTTCAGGAAATATTCCTTCCCGACCATGCTCTAGTAGTAGGTCGCTTCATGCTGGCAGCATGGGAACTAGGCCTTGAAGGAGTAGATGACGATGCAGCAGACATCATAGTAGTTGCTGTACAGCACTTCTTAAAGAATGTCTTAACTTCTGTAATAACCCAGCGGAAAGGATACAAAACACATAATAAACACTTCACATACGACATAGGAGGGGAGATGCCTAATATGTGGTTACGAAATAGTTCAAAGTTGTATGACCCTCAGAATGATGGGAGGGTGAATGTGGATGAGGGGGTGGATGGTTTAGGTCCAAGATGCCCCCCCACTATTGATGAGATGGAGCATTCCGCTGCTTTTGAAATTGCTTGCAGGTAATTATATCAACCTTATTTAGATATCTTATTTAGATAGATAAAAACACTTTATTAACACCTTACAGTGAACATAATCACACACACACGCATACATTCACGCCTTTTTCCCGAAGGGGTAGGCAGAGTTGTACCCAGGACTCAGTCCCATAATATATACACCCACATTTCGCCAGTATGTGAACATAATATTATGAAAATAAAGTAGGTAGAGTTAGTCTTGGGCTAGTACAAGTACAAGGGTTATTTAAATGATTTGTAATAGTTTGGGATAAATACTTTTTATTGAAACCATTGATATCTTAAGTTGGCAGCCTGGTTGGCACAGATGGTAGTAACTCAGCTTTCTGTGACGTAGGCTCTGTGTTCGATCCCCGGCCAGGTCAAACATTTGTGTGCATGAACATGTCTGTTTGATCTGTGTCTGGGTGTTATAAGCATATATAAGTATGTATATCAGTCATCTGGTTACCATCATAGTACAGGCTTCTAGCCTAGTTTGGAACCAGACAACCATGTATATAAGTTGTCCCATATTATTATTATTATTTATACTAGGTATACTTATGTTATAGAGGTCAACAATGGGCGGCCTTATCAACACATCAAATTGCAGAAAGTCTGCTTTTTAACCAAAAAGCAGAGGGTCAGTTATGTTGCAAAAAAACACAAGGTGTGTGTTTCCACAGTTAGTGTTAAAGTTAGAGTTACCAATGACAATTATAGAAGATATAATTTAAAAAAGTAGTTACTTAAAATAAAAGACTAATGAAGGTATTATATATCTTCTCGCCGTCATTGGTTCTTCAAAGTGTGTATGGGAAATGATGTTGAACCTTCCACCTTAAGCAATTTAGCCTCATAAGGTTTTTATTATTTTCAGTGTACCATCAAAAGAGCCAAATGATGTGAAACTAACAGTAGATGAGCTCTACAACACTTTACAGACACACCGGAATGTGATAGCTAGCCATTCAGTATATGCTGTCAATATGGAAAGATTAACTAATATGCTTAACCATCCTAGCAATTAAGTCAAATTGGTGTTAAGGTATGGCCCAAATAAGTCAGTCCTTAAACAACTGAATATTAAATTGTATGCCACATGGAGTTTAAGTACTGTAGACACCATTAACGATCTATAGGAAGACTTCTAAGTTTTGCAAGGCCTGACTCAAGGAAAAAGAAATGGATGAACTGTGTGAATGAGGAAATGCGTGACAAAGGAGTGGGATAGACTAGAGTGGCGGAAGAAAAGATGCTGTGTCGACCCCACTAAGTGTGGGACAAGGGCAGGAAGATGATGATGAAGGCCTGACTCAGAATATCTGAAAAAAGGAAGTAAAGATAATATTATGGTATCTGGCTGGATATATATACCATAATCCATACCTAATATCCCTTTAAGGCATTCTAAAAGCCAAAAGAATCCAGTAGAAAAGTGGAAATCCCGAAAAGCATTGAAGAGTTTCAGTCCACAAGGGATTGAAGGAAGTTTGAGCTGCTTTTCATATTCAAACACAAGATATTATTATACATATTATAATAAAATTACTTATGGAACTTGATTACATATAATTAATAATTATTGTTAAAGCTTTGGATTTATGATTGGTTAAAAATTAAAAATATGTACATTACACATTATATGGAAATCTTAAATTACCTACATAACTAAATTGCACATACAAAATTATGTATTAGCTAACAAAAACATAAAATTATACAACGTGCTACAAAAAGGTGTAATCATACTCAAACTTGCAAAGCTAACCAGCCAATCCATTTTATATACAAAGATTTAAATCTGTTTTTTGCAAATCTTGAAATCCTTTCTTTTGCAAGCGGTTCAATTTAACAGATGCATGTGCAGGATGCACATTCTTATAGTATTACTACATGTTTTTGTAACCCTTTGTAAAAATCTGAAAATTCATTGAAAATTTAAATATAATTATGACTTCTGTAAATTTGTTTTTGTAACTTACTTATAAATGTGCTCCCACGAAACAAAATTCAATGAAACTCTACATGAAAAGGAAAGCTGATATAACTTCCACTTTCAAAGATAAAATGCTTGTTCTAATCTCAAGTAAATCATCGGTACAGAATTGTATCTTTTGCCCAAAATAAACTAATAGGTATGAACTATGAACCTAGATTTAACTGCAACAAGAGAAAGTTGTTTGGGGTAGACTTCTGCTTTTACATTGGAATCCTGTATCTGGATACCATGAGATATGTACGAATTTACAGACATATATAACGAACATTTCGAGTGCTTACGCATCCTATGGCGATGCGCATACAAAGCAACTTTAAGTTTCGTGTTGCGGCAACAGGCAACTGTTTACATATAACAAGAAACTATGCAGACACAGCAATTTCAGTTGCTAGTTTCTGTGATCGACAACAAATTTCAGTAGCTGCAATCGACCAGTGTATCAGTTTCAATTTGCCGCATCTAGCAACTGTTGAATTTATACTATAGCCGTGTAAGTTGCTGGTTTTTCAAATAATTTCAAAAGTTTATTGAATTGCGGCATTCATAAACTGAGAATTTTAGTTGCTATAACTGATAACTTACTCGTATAACGAAAACTTTAAAAACGTTGACGGTTTTCAAATAAGTTGATGGTTTCTTCTAATAAAGTTGCTCTGTATGCGGAACGCCTAAGAGAGTAATTGACAGTTTTATCCAACCAAAGGTGAAGCACTAGGCAGGCTAGGAGATTGCACAGTAACAATTGGAATTTGTACTAAACTAGGCGGTGCTTCCGGCGTCGCTTGCCTCGACCTACTCGGCGACCGCTCAGGCTCAGGCCTCATTTCTTGTTCCTCACTAACCTCCTCATTCTGCACAATGCCTAGTAACCGACGTTTCTTCCACACTATAAATCCAAGGGCGCCTAATATCCCCGCTGCGACAATAGCTCCAAATGTAATGCCCGTGGCTGACGCTGTTGACATCGTATAAAACCCTGAATGGAGAAAATTTGTTTGGCAATGATATTTACACTGATTTGTATGGATTTGGAAGTTGTGAGGTGGTTTTGCGTTTGCGGTGAATAAGCTATAATGAATACCTATCATCATCATTAGCCCGTGACGTCCATTGCTGAACATAGGCCTCCCCCATAGAACGCCATAAACTATTCATATGGAGGGACCTTGCCGTAATCACCACCCTTGTTGGTGATAGCATTAGTTGAAATACTTGGTGCTGGAGAGAGCTGCTGCCCACTCTCAGAATATGTCCCTCTGCCGGGTCACACGGCTCCCACGGGATGAAAAAGGAGTGAATTGAGATTCTAATGGAAAAATCCAATATTAAACATTGCTCGACCTGGGGATCATACCATCCTGGTCGGCAGTCGTGATTGCGCCTACTACGCCACCAAGGCCGTCCACAAAATGTAGTGGAGTCTATTTACCTTCCACATCAACAATGACAGTATCAATATATTCCTTCCCATCATCGAAACCAGCGCCGCAAGTCCATTTGCCAACGTCCTGGTAATTCACCTTCTTGATTGTAACCGCGCAGTCGCCGCGGTCCAAACTCATGTTGTTGGGGAAATAGTAACGGCGTAGGATTGGACTGGAAACGAAGAATAAATACATAGGTACATGATGATGAAAATATTCCATGAAAAATCCCGGGCACATATCCAGACTCCAGTATGTTCTTGAGAAATTTCTAATGGAAACAGCGACACTGATACAAACTGAACTACAAACACTGAACAAAGATAGAAAGACGTTCCTAAGACCCAAGTGCGACCGAGACAACAATATTATTAGCTAGTCCTACCTTACTTTACTGACGTGCGTGGACCTAATGGGACCCAATTTGAGCTTGCCATTTTCGAGGAGCCAGTACCTCATCTCCCCTTTTCTTTATATCAATTTTGATAAAAACAAATTTTTGTCACCCGTTTCCCCCCGTTGTGTTCTTAGTTCTAATGCCTATAATTAGGTTCTTAGGGTGCGTCCAGATCTGAAAATACATGAGATACCTGCATGCATATGGTGGGAGCGGCGCATTCGTCCGATCTGGACGCACCCTTAACTGCACATAGAGAAGCAATGAACGTGCGTAATCTACCTCTACACACACAACTAAAACGACATGCAATAACAATCGATACTCACTTGGTAGCGACCACATTAGAGTTAATGCTGAAAGGTTTCTCATTCGGCGGCTCGAATCTACAGTATCTCAACGGCAGCATGCCCTTAGTAGTCGCACATGCCAGCGTGACCTGTTTCCCATGCACTGTGGTTATGTTCTTCCGAACGGCTGCTAACTTCCCAACGACCCTGAGGTCGAGTATCTGGATCTCTTCGACGCCTATCGAGTCTTTCCCTCCGATGTGACAGCGCCACTGACCGCTGTCGTTGGTGGAAGCTTTTATTTTAACTGCACATTGACCGTTATCTAACGTTGTTTCTGAAAAACTGAAATAGGTAGGCATGTTTATTAACAGTAGCATCAGGATTAAACTTTGACAATTTGACAAACCGAGGTACAGGAACAGTTTGCTCATGTACTTATCTCCATTTTGTGCACTCAGCGTTCACTTTTTATATTGACGCTTAATTTTCTGAATTAGTTTGCGTGAATAAATACTTTTTAAGTCGGTAGAATATTAGTATAGGTAGGTAGGTATACTTGTATGGTAGGTATCTATTGTTTGACACTTTCAGTACTCTAAGTTCTAAGCACAGAAGAAATAGAGATATAAATTGGTGGGCGGTTCAATAACAGTTTCGATTTGTATCAATATTCTACAGACAAAATTATACCTATTTAATATGAACTTGCATATAGTATTTTATAAGAACCAAGAAAACTAGGTATTTACTTACCCATGAAACTTACTATCAATAGGTAAGATTTAATGAATTATTAATTACCTACCTAGATATAATTAATTATAGGTAGTAAATACATTTATTTACTTAAGTAGGTACCAGTACCACGGTAAACATACTATACTGTGCAAAAACTCTAAAGAGCCTGACAAGATCATGCTGATAACTACCTCTGCTTATAAACGGTCCTCAAGCGAATTTGTACAGTGACAAAACCTATTTTCGACCAAATAGCTACCTATCAAGTTAAAGTAGTTTACTTACGAATATCTCTTCCCAGTAGGATGCCTGAAACCACAATAAGCCATTGGCATCTCAGCTCTGCATTGAACCTTCACATCTTCACCTTCCTGGGCTAACAACGTTTCTATGCCACCTACATAAAATGTTCTAAAAGCTAAAAAAATATTTGTTGTCCATTAAACACAAATCTAAAAATATTAAGTTCACACTATAGTAAGCGACCAACTAAAGATGAATTTATGTAGCACGTATGTGGGATATAGGATAAACCTACACACAATAAAACAAACCTTTTAAATAACTGCAATTTACAAATAAAATAGTTAAAAATATCAATTTATGTGCAATCATTTTGAAAACACCGGCCCTTATGGCTTATTGTAGCAGCAATTTTATTGGGTAATCTTAACTACCCTCTTGTTGGTGATAAAATGTCGAAAGGTCAAAACTTTACTGCGGTTATCGTATATCGTGCCTATTTGTTTAAGATAACTTAAGGTGGTACTTACAAATTATACCCTATTTTTTTATGTTGGTATACAGGATGTATTCAGTGTGCTCTATAGTGTACTTTTAAATTTAATCTTGGATTTTGCCAAGAAATAGGTAAAAGTTGTTCTCATGGAGACAACTCCACTCGGTAGGTACTAATCAAAATAGGTTTAAAATAAACCTACTTTACAAATGTCACACTGGTCCCCGCTTGTTTGGGAAATTTACTTAAACTTACTTGGGTACAAAGAGGTCGTCCGTGCTAGAAGCTTCCAGAAGTTAAGGTGAATGCACCAGTTTGACAAGTCAAAGTTGGGTGTAGATCCAAATGAGGCCCAACATAACGGTCTAACATCGTCCAAAAACAGGAACAAAATCTACGGGTGTCCAAAAACCCGTTGAGGTTATGTACTATGTACGTCGGAGGTCCATCCAAAAGTAGGTCTACGGAAAAGACCGAAGGAGGACCGGCAGAAGAAGACCGTATAGGAGGCAACCAGACCAATGATCAATCCATTCTTTGAGAGCTACGTAGGTACCACACCGATCGAAGCCAGCAATATTGGCGTGTTCTATTTGGTTACCTTAATAATACACCCATAAGTATATTAAAAAAAGTTTTCTTTTTTAAATTAGGTAAGTACAACAGGTACATACGCCTTTCTATATACAACGAATTACAAAAACCACTCAAGTCAACCTAAACCACTTGCAATTCTCAAAAAAGTCGACTTCACAATTTCTTCACAATTCTTCCTTTTAAAAGTTGTTCAATTTTGGTTGACTTTCAATTTGTTTTTTTTTTATTATCAACTCGTTCTTGGCGAGGATTATTATGTTTTCGAAAATTTAAAGTACCTAACTACTTACCGTAAAACGGGGTACTGGGGGGGGAAACTGTATATAACTTGCATTAATATATGCAAGTTTAGTTTTTAAAATCAGTAACATGAGTTCTTTTAGCATTTTTCGAAATTCGCTGTACCTAGTTTCGGAGATAGCCCTCAAGACAAGACCGTTTTAAAAAAATCAGCCTGTATAACCATTTTGTAATATTAGTTACTAGTTTTGTGTCTTTTCATAATAGTTACGAGTACCTACTTAGTAGTCAACACATAACATAACATACATTCACGCCTTTTTCCCGAAGGGGTAGGCAGAGGTGTACCCAGGACTCAGTCCTATAGTAGATACACCCACATTTCGCCAGTATGTTATTGGTCCCATGTAATAGGGGGCGAGCCTATTGCCATCTACCGGGCACAGTTCCAGACTCCAGGCAGTTATTGAGATAATTCCTAATGGAAAAATCCAATATTTAACACTTGCCTGACCTGGGGATCGAACCCGGGACCTCTTGATTGGCAGTCGAGCATGCGCCCTCTACGCCACCGAGGCAGTCAAGTCTTAGTAGTCAAACTAATTATTAATGAGTGTTTTATTTAGAACACGATATGATTGAAACGAAATCAGTTTAAAAAGGTAAGTAGGTTGTATAAGGTTTTATTGTTAAAATGTTATTATAAACTCTTCTATCTATCTTTATTTAATTATTATATGATTGATATTATGATAATAAATTATATTTTTGAAAACATGCTGGTTATCTATTACTTAACGATTTTAATCTTGTTTGACCTGGGTATATCATCATTTATTTACAAAATAAATCAATTAAGTACACTTGTCTATCTAAACTCTACACTAATATTATAAGAGATTTTTTAAAATATAACGAATATGCTCCGAAACTACTGAACCGATTTAAAACATTCTTTCGCAAAATACAGTGCAAAATAATAATAGGGCAACGCTGCTGTATTATTAAAAAAACAAATAAATTCAACACTCATGTTAACATTTGTGTCCGTTTAAGACTGATAATAAGTTAGTGCTATTGCCTGAAATAATTTAATTATTATGTCGCTCGATAATACTTATTATTACTTATTACTATAATTAAAGTCTCAAACAGACACTACTTAATAATACTAGGTACGGATTATTTTCGGTCTCGCCTCCCCAAAGCGAAGGTTTAGTGTTCAAAAGCCTTTCACATGTTGACAGCGCGCGTTATAGTAATTATTATTATAATAAACGCACGTTTAGCCTGTCGTGAACTGAGCCTGATTATTATTTTACTCTCTTTCTTAATAAATAAAAACTATATCCACTGGAACATTTTTATTAGTCTGATTCACCACTATTTACAAAACACTGAACACATCAACTATTTCCTTCTATTCCTATTCTTTTTACTTCTATCTGTTTTGCTGTCTGTTGATAATTCTTGTTGTAACTTCCTCAACATTTGTGGAGTTATCAGGCCCTGGGAACAAGTAAATATGAGTTTTAAGGTGCACTTAGAACAAAAATTATCTACAAATTATACAAAAACTTTGCCGTGGGATTACCGGCTTTTAAATAGTATCCAACCCTTATAACCTACCCTTTGCAGTATGAGCAGGCTAGAGACGTACCCATATTATGTACTAAAGGGACCCTTAAGTACATAATATGTAATTTTGCGCAAAAATATATTTGCTTTATAAAAACCGTATGGTTTTTTTCATATTTACATAAAACATAAAAATAACCTCAAAATAATATTATTATAACAATTTTTATAAATGTGAAAAACCATACAGTTTTCATAAACCGAATTAGCGCAAATAATGGTCAGATTAAGAGCCAACCACAAACAATTGAGTAGAAATTTAGTCTCTATTTCTCCATATTTGGGAAATTTCATTTCGTATGGACGAGAAACCCCTTTAACCCATTTTTTACCAAACCGCCAGCCAAGCGTAGCGTGTATTGGCAAACCACCATTATGGGAAGGCCTATGTCCAGCAATGGGCTTTCAATATGCAAAAGGCACAATAACACAAGATAATATAACCAAAAGGTAGATACTTAATAGGGATACAATCTAACATCAAATAGAATAAGTAGGTAGCAAAATAATTACAAAATAAGGAAAAAATAAACTTTCCATACAAACTGACCAATCCTTTTTGTGCGAGAATTTGTTCAATCAGGCGCATTTTAGGTATGAAGCTCAAGTACCCAGGTGCCGGCTAGATGGGAAATTTCAATGGAATAGAAAGATATAAGATCTTATATTAAGAGTAAAATAATGTATACCCTTTCCCACCCCCTACTCCTCCTATCATGCCCTATCCGTCCAGACTGGTTGCCTGGAAGAGATCGCTTAAAGCGATAAGGCCGCCCATTGTTGACCAATAAGAATAATTTAATTTGTAAGTTGATTGTATTCAGTGTACCTTGGTCATAATAAAGAGTATTCTATTCTATACGAAAGAAAAAGAGCCAACTTGTAGGTAATATTACTGTAGTTAATTAGCGCCGTGCGAGCTGAATTGCACTTTATTGTGTTGTCAAAGTCGCTATTTATTTCATTGATTTTGTGGAAAGTATCTTCTTTCAACCTTATTATTATCACTCCACCTTTTTAGATATTAGTTTATGTTACAAAATGGTGAAGTAATGAATGCTTAAGAGGCTATATCTACCCGTGAACCAATACAACTTGCAAAAGAAAAATTGCTAAATTTGTTTAAAAAAAAAGTACTGTACAAATTGTCGACCAGCTGATCGATTTTGTAGGGAAAGTAGGAGTTTTTATCTGTGAATTCTTTCATTGCCTCCTTTAGTATATGATATATAATAACCAGGCCTGGGACACTCCGTATTAGAGGTATGAAGCTACATGTAGGCGGGGCACCCGTCTAGACGATACAATTTCTATGGGCTAGACAGCGAGAACAGATAGAGATATACGCGATAGAAAGAGAGGCAGCTTATAAGTTAATATAACGATAATTAGGCGCCGTGCGACCTGAATTGCACTTTATTGCGTCGGAACTAGAGTCGCTATTTATTTAAATGATTTTAAGGAGTGTCTCTTCTGTTCATTTAGTATTCTGTGGTATTACTACGCCTTTTTTGAACACGTTGTATATATACTCACTCTAGCTACAAGCATTTCTGATAATTTTCCTTTGGCTTCGTCCCTAGAACTCGCATGAGACATGGTCCTTGCTTTTCTTCCTATAGTGTCTCTCTTTAGAGAATCCATGTTCTCGGGGTCATCGCGCAGAAGCTGCTCCGAATTTCTTAACAACCTGAAATACCAATATATGGTAAATATTATTAAATAAATGATTAAGGATGATGATGAAAGGAGGGTGAATAATATGTATTATAGGGATTAAAAACTTTTAAGGGCTGACTTATGATTTTTTTTTATTTGAATTGAGGGCCATCTCCGAAACTAAGGTGAATTTCTAATAACGCTAAAAGGACTCATGTGACCGATTTTGATAATAACTAAAACTGCATCAACATTTTTGAAAAAAAAAAATTGATTTTGAAAGAAATCACACCCTGTCTTGTTGAGAAACTAGTTGCGCCCCGTGGTCTCATCCGCTGATACTAACTATAGCTTATAAATTATAGCTTGATACGTGACAGTTGAACAAAAATCAATTTTTTGGTCATATTTTCTTAAGTCAGGTTCATAAATGGTATCATATCAGGTAATTTATATTTGAAATAAATAATACCCTCTTAGAACTTAACACATACATTCACGCCTTTTTCCCGAAGGGGTAGGCAGAGGTGTACCCAGGACTCAGTCCCATAGTAGATACACCCACATTTCGCCAGTATGTTATTGGTCCCATGAAATAGGGGGCGAGCCTATGGCCATTTACCGGGCACAGTTCCAGACTCCAGGCAGTTATTGAGATAATTCCCAATGGAAAAATCCAATATTTAACACTGCCTGACCTGGGGATCGAACCCGGGACCTCTTGATTGGCAGTCGAGCATGCGCCCTCGACGCCACCGAGGCAGTCTAAGAACTTGATTTACGGAAATATTACCAAAAATAATATTATTGTTCAGCTGTCACATATGAGGCTATCTTAAGGTTTAATGTGTTCTCACAGTGAAAAAGGTTTGGAAAACGTTAGTTTCTACCTCTACAGTTACGATTAGATTTTTTAAGTACCTGCTTATTGTGAATTTGAAGCGGCACATTGTTAATGAATTAAGGGGGTTTCTCGTCCATACAGAATGAAATTTCCCAAATATGGAGAAATATGGTTGGCTCTTAATCTAGCCATTATTTGCGGAAAAATATATTTGTTTTATAAAAACCGTATGATTTTTTTCATATTTACAAATAACATAATAATAATGTCAAAATATTTTTTTTTTTTTTTTAAATGTGGAATAATCTAAGTTTTCATTAACCAAACATGTTTTTGCACAAATAATGGCTAGATTAAGAGCCAACCACAAACAATTGAGCGGAAAATTAGTCTCTATTTCTCCATATTTGGGTAATTAATAATGGGTGCATCCCGGTGCCCAACTCTTACGAGGCTGGTGTCTCTTGGAGGTACCCACATATTGGGCACATACACACATACACATACACTCTACACACGTACAAACACACACACCCCTACTCACACACACATAGTTCACAGTATTACATACACAGCCAGAGAGAGAGAGAGAAATTATATAATATTATTTAAGCTATATTTCTAAATTCTTATTGAAAATATTAAGTAAATTAGGTATATAAAAGTATTGTAACGTTTATTTTGGATATCTTTTGTAAGTAACCCCTTCGGAGGGGGGCGTTGGTGTCTGCGACACAGTTTTATTACTATAGCTGGCATCATCGTTTCCTCACCTTTTTTGTGTATGTAACTGGTTTCCGAAATAAAGTTTTATTATTATTATTATATTATATTATTATAATTTCATTCTTATGGACCAGAAACCCCCTTAACTCATTAACAATGTGCCGCTTCAAATTCACAATAATTAGGTACTTAAAAAAAATTAACTGACGACAACTTACGACTGACTTAACTGGCATACGACGCGTCGGTCCCGAAACGGTCTAGTGGACATAGTCTCATACATTTCACTACAAAGTTTTATTTGTCGCTCACGGCTCTATAAAGTACTGATGTAGTGGGCAAAGAGCTTTATCAATGCAAAAAGCTTTGACGTGAAGAAGTAAAACACCCATCTACGCATCCAAACTTTCGCATTATATTAGTGAGAAGGCGGTCGCTAGTATATGAATAAACCCTTAAAACTCGTGCCAAAACTACAAATCACTAGTACTAAATACTAACGGTTTAGTCGGTTTAGGCATCTTTTCCTTTTTTCTGGGCTTGGATTTCTTAAAAGACCTGTGCAAAAGAGCTTTGACAGCTGAGTGCGTTCGTTCCCATCAAAGTTTTGTCACAAAATAAATACACTATACCTTGTAAAATATAGCTTGATACGTGACAGATGTACTTACAAGAAAACAATTTTTTGGTCATATATTCTTAAATTAAAAGTACATAAATTGTATCATATTAGGTAATTTATAACACAAATGATTAATCAAACACCCTCTTAGAACATTACGGATCATAGAAATTTACGGAAATATGGCCTAAAACTTGATTTTTGTCATCAAGCCATATTTTTTAATGTATAGAGTAATCCCACGTGCACCTTCGTGAATTACTCTCTTTTTTTTGTTTGGATGCACACACACGATGATATACGATATACGATGATATACTACTTAGACCAACAACTTTTTTACTCAATATGTCCAAATAACCTTTTAGCCACGTGCATTTTGATCATAGTCACATCCTACTGAAAACCTTATTTGCTTTGTGTGATTTTATATTAACGTACATACAACTTACCTAGTTATTTGGAATATCCCTTGTTGTATAATAGCATCCAGTTCTGTTTCCATTTCACGCACTAGTTTCACATCGGGGAACATATCGCTGAATCGGTAACTGAAAACAAATGATTACCGATAAAAAAATTGTGTCACAGAATACTAATACTAAATGTACAGAAGGGATACTCCACAAAATAATTCAAATAAATAGCGACTCTAGCACCGACGCAATAAAGTGCAATATAGGTCGCACAGTGCCAAACTATTTATCGTTATATTAACCAACAAGTGGCCTCTCTTTCTATCGCGTATCTCTCTATCTGTTCTCTCTGTCTAGCCTATAGAAAATTTCCCGTCCAGACGGACGCCCTAGCTACTTGTAGCTTCAAACCTTTATTGCGGAGTGTACAAGGACTGACTGTGTGTAAGATATGTAATCAGTAAATTTTACAAACTGTACAAGTGAATAAAGTATCAGCAAGTTGTAAAAATGACTAATAAATGTAACATCAGTAAATGATAGAGACACACTTTTACAATGAAATTATACACTCACTTATTAAATCACTTGTACAGTTTGCCGACGAAGACATCAGTCATTTTTACAACTTGATACAATTATAATGTCAAAGTTGTTAATTTGACAAATGTCATCATTGGCAAACTGTACAAGTGACTTAGTAAGTATGTTTTGTGACCACAATGGAAAGTATAGCGCATAAATATGCATCATATTAAGAATTCATTTCAATAAGCCATATTCCTTGAGCAAATTGATCTTGTTCTAAGCAAAGGCCAGGTCAAAAGTACCTACAACCGACGAGCATGTATAAAAAATGTCATGAAAGTAGACATGGAAGAAGTAGCAAGTGAAGAGAAATAGTCTCTGCCTATCACATTGGGAACAAGGAGTTATTGAATGTTTGTATGTAGCCATTTCCTCTATGTGTCTTGTATGTGAGCGCAAGCTCAGTTGCCGATCAGGAGGTCCCGGGTTCGATCCCCAGGTCAGGCAAAATGTTAAATTATGTTAAAACTGCCTGACGTTTGAAACTGTGCCCGGTAGCTGGCAATAGGCTCGCCCCCTATTACATTAAACCAATAACCAGGCGAAATGTGGGTGTGCCTACTATGGAGCACTGAATCCTAGGTTCACATCTGAGGGTTTTTGAAATGTGGAACGTTCCAATAGAGAGTAAACAATTTACAACAATGTACAAGTCCTCTAGCTTCTTAGGCCTCTGTCTAGCGGATATTTAAAATACTTGAAAAATGCTAATTGAAGTTGTCATTATCAGCAGACTTTACTTTAGTGCCCTCAACAAACTGTACAGGTGACAAAAAATAGCTAAACAGTGTAAAAAATGTCTCACCTCAGCCACAAATAGAGTTCCAACACATCGAAAACAGACTCCAAATGTACTAAATCGACTATAGTCTTTGGCATAGGTAGCGGCCAGTCCACCGCGTTACATAACCAATGTTTGGTTACTGGCTCGTTGCGGCTGTACTGACGGACCATCTACAAACAAAATTGTTTATCTTATAGGTAATTCCAACTAATATTGTTAATGCGACAGTTTCTGAGGATGGATGTTACTGTTACTCTTTCACGCAAAAACTACAGGACCGATTGGGTTGAAATTCGGTATGTAGATAGTTTAGACCCTGGAATAGCACATAGGGTTTTTTAAATCTCGATATTTCCAGGTGAAACTACGGGGCGCAGTCTATGAATCTGTGCATAGATATTGAGGCCTCCGAAAACGCTCCGACAAGATATCGCTGTCATACTCGTTAAAAGTGGCAAATTTAAGTGTATTACGCACACTAACATTGTATTATGCACACTGGCATTGTTACGCACACTAACATTGTATTATGCACACTGGCATTGTGTTACGCACACTAGCATAGTGTTACGCACACTAGCATTGTGTTACGCACTCTAACATTCTATTACGCACACTGGCATTGTGTTACACACACTAACACTGTATTACTACGCACACTAACATTGTGTTACGCACAGTAGCATTGTGATACGCATACTACAATTGGAAAATTGCCGCATTTTCGAAACTGTTGTTTTTATGTACTTTAGTATCTGATCTAAAATAAATGGTATATGCATTGATATAAAGAAAAGGAGAGATGAGGTACTGGCTTCTCGAAAATGGCAAGCTCAAATTAGGTTCCAATAGGTCCACGTACGTCAGTAAAGTAAGGTCGTACAGTCGTACGAGCGAATAATATTGATGTCACACTTCGGTCTTAGGTACGTCTTTCTAAATTTGTTGTTCATTATATGTCACTGTGCAAACTTCACACTGAGCAAATTGCACGTGCCATTTGTTGTGAACGTTCCATATCTCCCCTTTCTTTATATCAATGGGCATATGGTCTATCCTAAATCTCAAAATCTGTATTATTTTTTATATCGTTCTAAATTCTCAAAAAAAAGCAAAAAATAGGACAAATGAGCTAATAATATTCATGGATTTCTAGATAGATTCATATGAAAATCTTTTAAAAAAAGTCACATTACCTTAAGGAATGTAGCGCAAACGAACGGCAGTTTATTGTTGATGGGCGCGCAACAGAACACATATCTAGCTTTCAACGGCAAGGGCACGTGTTGTATCATTTCGGCGAGGAACTTGAAACCTTCCGTGTTGCACATAAAGTATAGGGAGTCGTCCACCGTGCATAGGTGAACGAATATGTCCTGAAATTGACCACTTTTTTAGATTAGATCAGATACACTTTATAGATACCATAATAGAAAACATTAATAACAAAAACTATTAACTAAAAACAGTGAAACAAATGCCAGCCTTATCTCTTCCAGATAACCTTGCTGAGAGAGGAAATATTTGAAAGACAGTGGTTTCGAAAACTGAAATAAATACACGTTCACATATTAAAGTACATAGCTACTATACATACGTAACAAAACATGATACATAAATATAATATAGACAAATATATTCAAACATATCCTACTAATATTGTATATGCGAAAGTTTGTTAGGATGGATGGATATTTGTTGTTCTCTCTTCTACGGATCTCGTCATTACTGGTTCGATCTCATTGTCAGTGGCGGATTAACCAGCAATCTGAGTAGGCTGGAGGCTTGGGCGGCAGATTTTAGGGGGCGGCAAATTTTAATTATAAAGTTTTTTTTTATGTTAGTGTGTGACAAGACGAGCAAATCAATTGCCTGATGGTAAGCATCATGATTGCCCATATCAGACACAATGCCACCCAGTGCTTTAAAATTTAAAAATCTGCGCGGCACTGCACTGCGCCTGTCTCCCTGAGATATGAGTTGTTGAATCTCATCATGCCCAGGAATTTCGCTGGTAACATTGACCTTCAGACCGGAATCCAGTAATGTTTGCACATTACTGCTTGGCGGATGAATAACTGGCAAAGGTGTGGTACTTTCCCAGGCCCCCTGCAAGAGGCCTACCACTACAAAAGATAACATTAGTATCATCTACATAGGATAAAGTATTAGGGCTAGCTTCACACCGCCTGTATAGTAGTGTATCTAATATTTTTCACCGAGCTTGCAGCAAGTTTCTCGCACATTTAGTACAAATTAATAGTATTCTACAAAATTTTACCGCGCTCGCAACAAGCAGTTCGCGCCTTCATGGTTAATATTCTAATACTTTTCTACTGGCGCATTCATTGTCAACGTACAAAATTTTGTCGCCGCTCTCGCAGCAAGATCACACGCCTATTTTTGGCCCTTGCAGACTTTGGTACCCTATTGAATTTTCGGTAGGGGGCGGTAAGGGGCGCCAAAATATGAATAGCCTACAGGCGGCAAATGTGTAAATCCGTCACTGATCATTGTAAAAATTCAATATATTGTTACATACCATTAAACTACTAAGAGTAGCATGAGGTAGATGATAAGCATACAACTCCATCTGTTCAGCGGTGGGATGCAAGCCGGCCTGTGTGACCGGCTCAGATGATTTAGATAATAGTGTCTTTAGTGTGGCCAGATCTTCCGGTTTGAACGTTGTTACGAAGCCTGTCTCCCAAGCGCTGCCGTACCGACCTGCTCTACCTGAACAAACAATATGGGACTAATCACACCCTGGACACTCGTCTCAATTCCCATACAAAAGTCGCGATATAACTACATACTACACAGACACTGGACACATGGAGTTTTGTACACGTGCAAGAACACTGTTGCGTGAGATGATTTCCCATAGAAACGGGGCTCGTGGAGAGCTCAGTCTGGCTCGCGGGGTGAGGAAGGCCCGATTGGTGGGCGGATGACAGTCTCCATTCTATACGTAGTATTATTATCTATTCTGTGCCCTAATTAACAGGAAAGCGGACCTCTTAGCTTTTTGACACAATTCTATGGAAACTTCACCAAATCGATATTTTGTATGTCTCAACCATAGGACGTCTACTGCTGAACATAGGCCTCCCACATAAATTTTCCATCTAGTCCGGTTATAAGCAGCCTGCATCCAGCGTGATCCTGCTGTCTTTATCAGACCGTCTGTCCACCTTGTGGGTGGACATCCTACGCCTATTTGATATTATATATTTTAATCCTGATATTTTGAAGATGACTTAAACTATGTCTCTATCATTTTCTATTCTTCTATTAACTCTTTAATTTTTTAATAGGGAATGTCCAATCACGCGAGTAAAAATGGGATTTTTTTAAAAGTTCACTAGAAAAAACCCTTAGTTTATTAGAGAAACTAAAATGACAGGGACGTGGACTTCATCTTCAAAATAACAGGATATAAAATTTATCATTAGTTTACTATATTAGGAGGAAACAGGGGAATACAAAACATTATTTGGTAAAATTTTCATAGGAAAAAGTGTGTGCCTACTATGGGACTGAGTCCTGGGTACATCTCTGCCTACCCGTTCGGAAAAAGGCATTGTATGTTATGTTATAGCCCAAATGTCGGAATTTAAGGTAACCAAAATTCTTACATGACCAAACGTTAATTTTACTCATAAACTTACCAGCAATTTGTAAAGCTTGTGATATACTGATAACATCCATTTCTTTGTCGCCATCTTGGTTTATGACTGGTTTTATTAACGAATAGAATATTATTCTTCGTATACTCCTGAAACACACCAAACACGTTAATAATATTAACTTGAAAACTGCTCCGCAATTCCCCAAATAATTTATTTTTTCAAACATTAGATCGCCAAAAAAGGTTGGTATTATAAATCCAGATAAAACGGCGGGACATATTTATAAAGAGCCCAAAAAAAAAAGAAATTCGTTACCGAAATTTTTGCTTCCATTAGATAAGCTACTAATATACTAAAAAAAATATATTTCAGTACCAAAAGGGTGAGATAACATAACATACATTCACGCCTTTTTCCCGAAGGGGTAGGCAGAGGTGTACCCAGGACTCAGTCCCATAGAAGATACACCCACATTTCACCAGTATGTTATTGGTCCCATGTAATAGGGGGCGAGCCTATTGCCATCTACCGGGCACAGTTCCAGGCTCCAGGCAGTTATTGAGATAATTCCTAATGGTAAAATCCAATATTTAACACTGGGGATCGAACACGGGACCTCTTGATTGGCAGTCGAGCATGCGCCCCCTACGCCATCGAGGCAGTCAAAGGGTGAGATAGTTTGGCACAAATACATTAAATATTAATGGCACATAATTTTTGTATTTTTATTCATGTAATTATCGTCGTGGAGTTACCGACTTTAGAATAGTGCTCCACCCTCTCTCCCCGTGGTTGCCGTGGCGGCCGGCTAAGGGTTTAACAGATCCAGAGCACGGGCAGCAGCGTCCTCTGCAGACAACCACCGAACTGCGCTCGACAACCCGCCTGTCAAGCGTGTCGAATATTGGATAAACCTCTCTTTATGGGGGAGGCCTATGTTCAGTAGTGGATTACCAACGGCTGAGATGATGATGAAGTAGGATGTAGGATATATATACCAACTTAGTTGTCTAAAAAAAAACTTAAATATTACAAGTAAGAATTCTGTAGAAAATATCCCAAAATTATCACGGGAATGAAGTCCCGTCACGCTGTACCTCTAGTAAATCAACAAATAACTAACAAATTGATACCGAGTCCTATGGCGTCTGTGGCGACCATAACTTTACAGGAACTGTCGGGGTCATTGAACTTGTTCGCCTGTGCCAACTTCGTGCCTGGAGGCAAGCTGCCGTAGATCACTGCTACTTCATGACCCCTGTGGTACAAAACATGATAAAATATACTATCAAAACTAACTGCCCTGTTGGTGTAATTACTGGTGCAAATACTACTGCTGAGCAAAACTTTACGGCGCGTTACGGGGGAGATAGGGTCAAAAATAGTAATCCACTAGGCATTCTATGTGAAGCATATGATTCATAACATACTGCTTAAGTTACCTTACAGTCCATCAAATCTAAAAAGTGCCGTTTGACGTTTAGCTTCCAAGCCGAAATTATTTTGCATAGGTGTAACTCACACACTTCCTATAACCTTCGCCATGTTATCACAATATGTACAATTATTAATCACTAAATTTACTCCCAAAAGATAACTGGGCTCTCTGAGGGTAAATTCAAAACCTGTATGAAATCGACTTTATTAGGAAAGGCTTATTTATTATAAAATTAACCAGTACGTAGAGGACGAAGATGCCTGGAATCTCTGTATAGCCACCACCGGACACCTTACATGCAAACAAATGTAACCAAGGCAAATATTGTACCGTGTATTGTATTGTGTGCAAGTATTGTATTGTGTAAAAAAATTAACTCCTACAAGTTTCTTCTTGAAGAGATATATCATTCCGAACGCACGGTAGTTTCGTTACCAGATATTAACATTTTCTATTGAAGTTTAAAAATATCTTTCTTAGACTTATTTAAATAAATTTTCTTTGAGTTTGAGATGAATTCAAATCCTTCAAACTGGGAAAAATAAGAACTGTCAAATGTTTCTTCTTAGATTTGTTGGACTTGTAGTTTATAATGTTTTATAATTTTTATAACAATCAATACACATTAAGATACGTATTTAATATTTGATACCTGCCTCACACTGACCTCTGTTCAATGGCTCGACTGACGCTGTATATATCGTTCTTGTTGAAACAAACTATACAATCCCCCGGCTGGACGTTGTCTAGTGAACCCACTGATGTGTTCTCTACTTTCAGTTCTGTTAGCCTTTTGTATGTTCTCACCTACGATATAACAAACATAATATTTAGTTATGTTAATATTTATTAATAGATTTAATTTAATGAGTAAGGTTTTGTTTAAAAAATGTAAATAGTGTAGGTAGTGAGTTTTGTAAATAGTGTTTTGTGTGTTACTTTATATGTTTCTTTGAATAAATCTATATTTCTCATATTTAGTGAAAATAAATAAAGCACAGCGATTTTGAAAACAACCGTGAGTGTAACTCATATTTATTATATTAAACAACTAGTGTATGAACAGTGGCTTTGCCCGCTGGCAATTATGAAATATGGGAGTTTTATACCAAAACTTTGACGCCCTTGTTAGACCCTTTATAATGTGAGTTTTCAAAAATTCTTTCTTGGCACACGTCCAGACGACAAAAACAACCTACATTCCAAGTATCAAGTCTCTAGGATCTTGGGCTCTACGTCACATGTCAGTCAGTGAGTCATTTAGGATTTTATAATATATAGTGATTAATAATAATATAATATGGGACAACTTCCACACACGGTCATCTGATCCCAAACTAGGCAAAGCCTGTACTATGGTAACCAGAGGACTGTAACTGTATATACGCTTATAACACCCACAGACACAGATCAAACTGACATCATACACTATATAGGACAATATTAAAATAATTATATAAGACCAGGGCGGCATAGTCACACTGTGACAAAATCCTTTTTAATGATTAAAAAAAAAAAAAAAATGTCATACACACACACAAACTCATATAAATGTTTGATGATGAGGACAGAGCCCGGGACCTATGACTCAGAATTACTGTATTCACGTTATTTGAGGGGGTTTAAGGGGCTCGTCCATACAGAATGAAATTTGCCATTAGGCATGGCGAAAGAGAGAATAATTATCCAGTCAATTGTTTGTTGTTTGTTTTTGATGTGGGTTTGTGGCCAAAATATATTTGGTGAAGAAAAATGGTTTTGTCATATTTATGAAAATTGTTGAAGTATTTTGAGGTTATTTTAATGTTTTTTGTATATATCAAAATAACCATAGCCAATAGCCAATCAAAATAGCCAAATGTATTCGGGCGCAAAAAAAAAGGCCAAATTAAGAGCCAACCACAAACAATCGAGTGGAAAAATTATTCTCTCTTTCTCCATATTTGGGAAATTTCATTCTGTATGGAAGAGCAACCGCCTTAATAAAATTCGTCTTCAACATTTATGAGCAAAACTGACAACATTTTAACTAAACAAGACGTTAAAGGTGTAGTAATAAGTATTTAAGGGTGTGCATTTACCAGTCATACTGAACAACTTTCAATGGATAGAATTGCGAATTCAGCAAATAAAAACTTTTGACTATCCATACAAAACGGACCGTGCCAAAATTTTAAAAGTCGAATTTTCTTTTTGCTAATTTTGTAATTACTTCTTTTGCAAGTTGTCAAGGAACGAATAGACGCACCCCATTAAGTATCACTCCACCTTTTTGTTACATGTTGTATATAACCTGTGTTTATAAACTTGAATGATTTTATGAACTGAATTTGCCAGTTGGTCCATTTTTGTTTGTGCCCTAATAAAATTATTATATTCCGACCCTATTAAAGTTAAAATAACCTTTTTTGCTAATATTCCTATGGGAAGACTACTAGATTAGTATATTATCAGTGTATTTAATTGGATACAAGGGTAAAATAATAAGCTCCAACCATTTGCTATAATTGTATTAAGTGCCAAAATTTTAAAAGTCGAATTTTCTTTTTGCTAATTTTGTAATTACTTCTTTTACAAGTTGTCAAGGAACGAATAGACGCACCCCCTTAAGTATCACTCCACCTTTTTGTTACATGTTGTATATAACCTGTGTTTATAAACTGGACTCGAAAGAGAAAACTTGAAGACTGGACTCGAAAAATTTATCAGGCCCATTTGCACAAATATTGAATCCTGCAGAATAATTTACTTCTTTTTTATGATAGAGAGTGACAAGACGAGCAAATCAGGTGCCTGATGGTAAGCCATATAACCGAGGTCGCTCACCGAGATTGTCGGAAACCTGAAAGGGCTGCTGAAATTCTTCGGAGAGCTAGGGTGGCTCGAGTGAGGAATCACACCCCACCCACACGCAAAATAGGCGCATTGACGTCGAGTTGCGGCGTCGAACTGCCCGCGCATTTGACTTGACTTGACTTGGTAAGCCATATCAGACATCATGACTGCCCATATCAGACACAGTGCCACCCAGTGTTTTAAAATTAAATATTCTGCGCAGCACTGCACTGCGCCTGTCACCCTGTTATATTAGTTGTTGAAACTCGTCATGCCTGCTGGTAACATTGCCCTTAACATTGACCAGAAAACAATAATGTTTGCACATTACTGCTTGGTGGATAAATAACTGGCAAAGGTGTGGTACTTCCCCAGGCGGCCCCCTACAAAAGAGGACCACTACAAAAACTTACCTCAAGTTCCTCTCCAGTGGTATTACATATTTCCTCTATGAGATTAATAGCTCCAGCTTCACCACATAAATGTATTTCGTCTGCCTGCAGACCTGAAAACATAATATTTCAAAGTAAAATACTTCTTTTATGTAATTATTACAATAGAACAGAATACTGAATAATGAGATCAGTTATAATTTGAATTTATACTCTAACAAAATGGGTTTTACCAAATGACTCTGCTTGAGTCAATTTCATATGGGTAATGTGGACATACCATGTTGTCAGAGTCTCCAGGATTCCTGCAAGGCCTCCGACATGACCTAACGACGGCCCCCTACATATCTTATAGAAACAGTTGCAGTGGCAGCGCCCAGGAAGAGTTCACATGTTAGATTCAAACCGGGGACACCAGATTTATAGCCAGGCATATTTCTGCTGGGCCACAGAGGCTATAAATACCAGCAAACATATTTTTACACATACATCTTAAGATTGAAGTGAGACTAGAATTATCGGTTGATACTGATATAAATTGTGTTTTGTTTTTAATATTAAAATTATATAATATGATCCTTTACAGTATTATGTAGAGAGCACTTGTTAACTCGTTATGTCACAGGTCTTGGAAGTATGAATTATGGCAACCTGACACTGACATAGTTTGTTCAATGATTTGCTGTTATATTTACCTAATATTGCTCTAGTCCAAGCCCAGCCTCTTCCTCTGTCACCAATCATTTGAATTTCATCTATTATTGCTACTTCATCTGAAATAAACATCATAAAATTTTGTGGACTCAAATAGATGTAGGTATTATTATACAAGAAGAATTTTCTAATGCCAGTACAATATTCCCTTTGGTTTCAATTCAGCTTTCAGGTCCCGGGCGATGGCTATGCAGAAGTTTCCAAGCCTCTTTGTCCTTTTTGGTTAACTTTACTAACATATTGACATAACATACAATTACACCTTTTTCCCGAAGTGGTAGGCAGATGAGTACCCAGGTTTTTTGTAGTGGTAGGCCTCTTTTGCAGGGGGCCGCCTGGGGAAGTACCACACCTTTGCCAGTTATTCATCCACCAAGCAGTAACGTGCCAACATTACTGTGTTCCGGTCTGAAGGGTAATGTCACCAGCGAAATTACTAGGCATGATGAGTTTCAACAATTAATATCTCAGGGTGACAGGCCCAGTGCAGTGCCGTGCAGAATTTTGAATTTTAAAAAACTGGGTGGCACTGTGTCTGATATGGGCAATCATAATACTTACCATCAGACATCTGATTTGCTCGCCTTAATACTGACTATCATATAAAAACCCAGGACTCAGTCTCATAGTAGTTACACCCACATTTATTCACCAGAATGTTTTTGGTCCCATGTAATAAAAGCAATCTCGATTCTATTACATGGGATCCATTCCCATCCACTCTCATTCCATTGCCATCTGGCAAGAAGCCATCTACAGGTTTCCAGCACGTCAGACTGTCATTGAGATAAATCCCTAATGGAAGAATCCAATAACACTTTGCCGGACCTGGGGATTGAACCTGGTACCTCATTATCAACAGCAGAGCTTTGCCCTTTACACCACTGAAGAGAGCTAGACAAAGATTTTTATAATAGGGCTATTAAAGTTGATTTTTACACAGGTTTTATAGCAAACTTACAAGTATTATTAAGTGAAGTCATCTCAACAGTACAAGCGATGTGATTAGAAGGGTTTAACTCGGCTTCATCTTTCCCTATAGCATCAGCATCAGAGTCCAACTCCTCAGGACTTGTTACTGTTGAGTAAAGAGACGCGTGACGTCTCTCTTCACCTGTTATTAGGTCACATGGGGTGCCCTGGAACATTAGTTAGATTAATTGGGATACCCAAAAAAAATACTAAGGACTACAAATAGCAAAATAAGATTGGTCACATTGTACACAAAGCAAATAATGATATTAATTAAAATTAGAAAAGGTCCAAGTGATCTTGGTTGGGGGAAAAAAGGGGTGCTCTGGAACACGATTTAGGTCACTTAAGGTGCCCTAGAACATGATTTAGGTCAAATGAGTACCCTGCTATATGATTTACTAGCTGTGCCTCGCTGTTTTACCCGCTTAGTCTTTGTTCCCGTGGGAATATCGGGATAAAAAGTACCCTATGTGTTATTCCAGGGTCTAAACTATCTACATATAATTCTGTTTAAGTATGTACGTTTATATGTATATATAGTATATTATTATAATAAGTACAATTTTTATTCTCCTATAAGTACACCGCTGACCAAAAATACTCATGAGTATAGTTTTCCTTTCCTTCCGGTTCGGAATATACGGAAAAACAGCGCTAGATGGCGCTGGAGTCAAGTTAGAACATGCTAGCATTTTGATTACCTTGTTACAAAGATAACTTTTACATTGTACTGAGTTTTGAGATTTTTATTATTAGTAGGATTGTTGTAGTGAGCGATGGGGCAAGCTATCATTGAAAATGAACTGAATTTGCCAGTTGGTCCATTTTTGTTTATACCCTATTAAAATTAAAATTATTATATTCCTACCCTATTAAAATAACATTTTTTCCTGATATTCCCATGGGAAGACTACGAGATAAGTATAAATTATTATGAGTGTATTTAATTGGGTACAAGGGTAATAAGCTCCAACCATGTGCTGTAATTGTATTAGGCATGACATGACCCGAATGAATCTCACTAAGACTAGTTCACTCACATGTTTATTAGATTTGTGATATATCTCAGTGGCCAACAACTTGAGTGGTCCACAATATACTCCAGATTTAGCCGACAAGAACCTCTCCATGGCATGATAGGTTTTGCCTGAATTTGTTGGCCCGGCATGGAATATGATTTTCCTCAATTTACTACGAGCTTCTGGATACCTGAAATTATTACAATTAAATAATTATTTGTTTTTGTACGAGTGCTATAGCACAGTACAGTCCTACAGTGCAGTATACTGCACTGTAGGACTGTACTGTCTTATATATGGTAATATTTAAAAATCAATTTTACTAGTAGAATTACACTCATAAATTAGAAAAATTCACAGTAGTTAAATTATAAATAAAATGCAATATTAATGATGCCTGCAGTTGTAGGGGCAAGTCAAATAATATTTATTTTATTTTATTTCTCAAAAATAATAAGTACAAGTGGCATTATAGCATAACTAATTACTCCTAAACTTTCTATGTTAAATAACAAGTGCATGTACATGGGACCAATAACATACTGGTGAAATGTGGGTGTAGCTACTATTGGACTGAGTCCTGGGTACACCTCTGCGTAACCCTTCGGGAAAAAGGTGTAATAGTATGTTATGTTAATATCCATAGGATGCTGATAGTTTATTATTCAACATTTAAAATTCACAAAACGATAAAAATAGCTGAGTAATACAAACCAATTGGCAGGTGTTCTCAAATCTGATATCTTTTTCAAGTCATCAAGGCAATCTAAATGAGGGAATGCCAACCTCGCATGTCTCAAGAAATATGGGAACAGATCGTCGACATGGCCAGCACCTGCAACAGTGTAAACACTTAAATGATAATATATTAATCAACCAATTATATATCACTGTAATTAATTTACTTGGCAATATACCTTGTAATATATCACTTATAGTGATGTGTAAATCCGGCGGCAAATCATGTTCCAAACAATGTCGACGGAACGACAAGAACGCCTGATGTAATAGCTGGTCATCCAAACCATTCTCGGAAGACAATATTCGAACCTCCGGTTTCTGATAGAATCTATTGAGAATCCTTAGCAAGTCCTGTTTCTTCAGACGCCCAGTGAACTCTTCTCCAATGTTTATGTCATCAGGATTCGGCTTCACAGGCACAGGAACGAATAACGCTGAAGGATTACCACGATCATGTTTTTTGGTTCGGAGAAATATATAACCTATATTTTCCGGTTTGGTTTTGCGACTGCATAAAACACTACTACGAAGAAATGGATATATCGACGGTTGCAGCTTTTCTGTGTAGTAAAGAGCCAATATTCTTGTAAATCCTTTGTACATTTTTAGTCAAACAAAAAATAATTTCACTAAAATTTTCCCACCGCCGTCTGTCACATTTCTTTTGAATTTGACTTGATTTTGAAATTTATTTTGTCATATTCAAGTCATTTGACAACATATGGACTTGACGCTTGACTTTTTTTTTCTAGAAATTCTTTGTGGAGTTTGGGCCGCAACGTTGCCAATTTCAAGTTTGACACTTTTTCAATTATTTGTCCCCCTAGGACAGTGGCTCTTAACCTTTAAGAGATCGGGGATCAATTTAAAAAGCTTCTGTCTTGTAATTGAAACACTACAGAAAAGGTGTTATTGGCGTTTTCGGTGACTATCACTTTAGTGACTACCATCTTGATTTGACATTAACCCTACAAATGTCAAAAATCCAGTTACTTACCAAAGAATTTATAGCTACTAACTAGACTGTGCACTCAACTCCTTTAATTTGACAATGCATGGTCTTGTTAGAAGGATAATACATATATAGGGATAAGACATCTACATCTTTGTTAGTAACTTCAATACCTCAAAGATAATATCAATATGAAGAATAAAGGTAATATTCATGAACTTTAAAAATAAAAAAAAAAAATAAAAAAATTATCTTAAATAATTAACTTTAATAATTAACTTTAAATTTTTTTTTTTTTTTTGTCTGCACCCAACCCGATTTATGTAACATTTTTTCCAGTTTCCAGGATAACTGGTAGAAAATGCTATTTTAGCATTAAGTTAGTCCTAGCGTTGTGCTGAATTATAAATTAATAAATAAATAAACTTTGATAGCATCAAGCAATAACTGTTTTTATTAAAAATACACTTTTTCAATGTGTAAGTACACAGACCAGCCAAAATATACTAACTATTACTACCTAAAAAAAGCGACACTCACCTCCCCCATCATTTTATCGTCGCCTATGACCAAAGAGAAAACGAGGGTAAACGCTCGATTTTAATGATTATTTACGTCAATAAAAACTAATTCATACTTCCGTAATATTATAAATCTGAATGTTGGTTTGTCCGTTTGTATGTTGTCTGTTAGTATTAAGATCACGCAAAAACGACTGAACGGTCTTGAAGGAAATTTGTTATATAGATAGATAGGTGATAGCTTAGATTAATTTATGGTTTTTATATACTTTTTTAATAATTTAAAGCGGGGCACCAATATAATTGCGTTATATATAATAAGTTATATAAGTAATTTCATTTTATACCAATATACCTTTCAATCCTATTCAAATTCACTTGGAGACGAATTTGAACGCCCTTGCAAAGTACAATCCGTACCACTAGTGGACGGCCCTACATTCGGGTCACGCACACTGCACACATAATATGACGCGTGTACACACGTTATGTGTTCTATGTAGTAGTCGTAGGCTATTACGGGCGAGCAATTTGTATGAAGTAAGTCCAGCTATTGAATTGTTGGGTGTCTAATGTATAAATATTAGTATTTTACCTTAGAATATTGTTGTTCAGGCTAGAACTAATTGTTTATTGTAAAGGCTTGCCAAGCATCACATTTTTGGACACTTCTAAACAACGTGAGCCTTGTAACACAAATTGACCATTTTTGGAATAAATGGATATAACATCACTCATTTCTGTATAAAACCCTTTAGAATAATGATTAAATAAACACACAAAAATCTACCTACAAATTTCAGAATAAGTAAGTAATAAGTAACGATTAGTGGGAGCAAAAATTAGCAAAATGAGTGGGCGTTGCTGAGATCAGCACTGCTGCTTTTCTGTATTCCTATTCTTCTATTACATTCATGCTATGCTGCTATGTGTACTAAGTTTGCGCGGATAATATGTATATAAATCGGTTTTCTGGACTTGGGCCTTGCAAAATGGTGGGTTTTATCACCCGGTTGTACCTTGCTTTCGACCAGCTTGCCTAGCATGACACGGGGATAACTTATTTGCCTAGTTTTTTGTCTCTTTCGCGCCCGAACATTGCATATCTGCTGTCACGTTCTAACCCCCTGGGACTTCGTTTTCCTTGGTCACTGTAATACCGGGGCAGTGGTCCAGTGGGGCTATTGGCGTTCTCGGTGACTATCACTTTAGTGACTATTAACTTGATTTGAAATTAACTACAAATTTCATCAATAGCCCCACTGCTGGGCTATTGGAGTTCTTCATAATCACCAGTCGCTATCAGGCTTAAGTCTTTGTGTTCTGTGGTTTGAGTTAGTTAAACGGACGTTCTACCTTTCTAACAAGACTGTCACTGTCAAATTTGGAAGAGAGAAAAGGAAAAGGATAGACACTGCGAGTGGTTCTCACTCGGGGCCGAAACAGTGACACAGTGCACAGTCTACTTAGTAAGTTTAATATAATGTCTTTGGGTCACCGAGAACGTCAATAGCCCCACAGGGACTACCGGTTAAGAACCATTGTGCTAGGAGACATTTATTCTACTCGTTAAGCCGGGACTACAGCTAAATGTTAGTAACAAAACGTTGTTATCTAACCGTGTTATATAACAACTCGTCCACAGCGACTTGACACAGAAAATGTTTTTGTTAGCAATTATCATTTTCTAAAATAAGTTCCGTACAAGGGCAAGTATTTCCTTGGTTAAAATACATTGATTCCGACTCACAATATGCTACAGTCTTTAAATAATAGAAAATTGCAAAATATTGTATGCTACAAAAGGAGATTATGATTTTCAAATATCCAGCAGATGTTGACGGCACGAGCGCTAACAAAAAATGAACTACGAACCCCCCCCCCCCGCAGGCGAAATCGGGTGATGTTTTCCATCCGCGACGGATAACGTGTTAGCGTGTTATATAACAATATTTTGTTATATAACACCAAAGCCACGCCCACTTTTCATGTTATTGTGTTAGGTAACACAAAAACATGCCGCTGCGGACCCGGCTTTACCTAGTCTCCATGACATTAAAACATTTCAACAGTCAATCAACATGCTGTCAATCATTAGAATTTGTCACTCTTGACACTAGACTTCTGACATTGCGAATTTGTCTGAATCTGTCATATATTGTTCGATTTCAAAGTTTCAAGCAGGACACGACGACGACTTGCCAAATATTTCACAAAGAAATTTGCTGCAACCTGCAATCTTGTTCCTGTGCATCGATTTCGTTTCACATGATAGAATTCACAAAATATATCGTGAGAGAATACTGTACTAGTGGTATTGTGACGTATAACATCATATCAACAAAATGGGGAAGGCTAAAAAAGGGAAGAAGAACCAAACTGCGGACGACGGGTGAGTATCGCATATGTTTCATTCGTTTGTTGCCAAAAACTGCATGTATTTAATGTACTTCATTGTCTTTTTGCAGCGATAGTGAAGTAGAAACCACTAACATCGACAATGCTAAACCGGCTCAAAAAGGCAAGAAGTAAGTGGCCCTTTTAGGTTATCTTCATTTTGTTTTATAGGAAAGGCCTGGTTAAAAGTACCCTTGACCGACTATCATGTATGAACAATGTGATGAAACTGGAAGAAGCAAAAATGGTATGTCAGAATAGTAGCAACTGGTCAGAAATGGTCTCTTCTACCCCAACAGGAACAAGGTGTGACTGTATGTATTATGTATGATATTAATATTGAGAATGGATTTTAGTTTGAGTAATTTACTACTACCTTATGTCCAACATATTTTACCATACCTATTTTAACTTATGAGGATCAACTGATTGAGTTAAAGTTGATACAACATTGGAAGACGTAGTCAATGTTAGACAGAGGGGTGTTTCATTGAAAAATACTAAATGGGCACTATGATGTGAATGATATTGAAAACCTGTTCCTGAGGAATACAAACACACACCTGAAAGGATACTCACACCAACTCATCAAGCTTCCAAGTGCGAGTATCCCAAGAAAACACTTCTTGCTAAACTGTGTACCAAAACTATTGAACATGTCACTTCAGTGAACAGTTTTAAAAACAGACTGGATCAACATCTAGAAACTAATAAACTTTTTAATACACAAGTGCAGTGTATGCACACATCAGCTTATGCTGCTAGTGCATTATTAAATCATAATAATATTCCAAATGATTATTAGGTATAGATGTTTCCATTCTTCCCTTTCTTCGATTCATAGCACAACAATTTTATGCCTGCCTTACTACCAAAGCTGTATTAAGCTAAGTAGAAAATGTGTTTGATATTGATATCAACCAAGTACCTATAAACCAAAGAGTAATGGTTTTATAGCACATCTTGACATCTGCTACGTAGCTTAGCACAGCTCTAGTGTTAAGTCAGCCTAGTATTGAAACTATTATTTTTCTAAGAATATCGGTAAATTTTCTGTTTAAGGGTGATTATTGACTCTGATGAGAGTGAAGATGAAAAGCCAAAATCAAAGTCAAAACACAAAAAATCAGTAGATGAAGATGTCAAGGAAGTCACAAAAAACATTAAAAATGTATCCATTTCCAATAAGTCTCAAAAGAAAAAAGTTGATGTTGAAGGTAATTACTGAAACAATTAATAATTAATGTATCTTACTACTATTTACGAAAAGCCATAACATTGTGCAATATTTTCAGATGAGTCAGACAGTGAGGAAGACAAACCCATGAAGAAGTCCAATAAAAAGAAAGAAGAGAAGAGTGCATTTTCGCTCCTAGAAATAGAGGATTCCGGTGATTCTGCCCCAGGGGCGCCACCTTCATCTGATGAAGAGGAACAAGTAAAAAAACCTGTTAAAAAAGAACCGGCTGGAAAAAAAGGCAAGAAGTCTAAGAGAAAGAAGGATGACAGTGATGATGACCTCGACAAGGTTCTGGCTGAGCTGCAAATGGAGTATGAAGGTGTGAAACCTGAACCTGCACAAGCTCCAGTTGAGATACCCGAAGATGATAAACCTAAGACTAAAAAAAAGGGCAAAAAAGAAGAACCAAAGCCAGAAGCAGAGCAAGAAAAAGAAGGCAGTGACAATGAAAATGATATAACAATCAAAACAGCTGCTCAAAAGAAGAAGGAAAAGAAGGAAAGAGAAAAATTAAAGAAGCAGGAAGCAAAGAAGAAGGAACAGGAAGTTAAGAAAGAACCTGCTAAAGCTGTTGAAAAGGCAGAGCCAAAGGTTGAGGAACCTGAAGAACCTGCCAAAGAGCTATCTGAAGAAAAAGAGGAACAAAAGGAAGATGCTCCTGAGAAAGATGGAAAGAAGAAAAAGAAAGGTGCCAAAGATAAAGAAGAAAAGGACGACAAAGGAAAGAAAGGTCCTGCCAAGAAGACCATTGCTGCTATGCAGGAAGCCTTGAAGAAACTCAAAGAAGAAGAAGAACGAATGGCCCGGGAAGAAGAAGAGAAAATTAAACAGGAAGAGGAGCGCGAGCAGCAGAGATTAGAGGCTATAAGGCTGGAAAAAGAGAAGAAAGAAAGGAAGAAGCAAAAAGAAAAGGAACGGAAAGAAAGACTGAAAGCAGAGGGCAAACTTCTGACTCCTAAGCAAAAGGCTGAGAAAGCCAGGGCTCAGGCTTTACTTGAGTCATTAAAAGCTCAAGGGGTTGAAATAGGATCTGCAGAAAAGAAGCCGCCAAGACCTGGTACAAGGGTTAAACCTGGTAGGTTGAAGTCACAACTCTCTCAAGATGCTCCACCAACACCTTCTGAAGAGAAGAAGATGGACATTGAAACTGTTGAAAAAAAGGTAACTTGACAATCCACATAATCCTACTACTATTATAAAGCACCTTGCCCACTAAACTGGTACCAGTGTGGAGTGACGGAGGTCAAATATATGCGGGTGTACGAGCGTTACTGCTTCGTTGACTGCTTGGTCGCACTAATGGCGGGGGACGAGGGGAGAGGAAGTAGGTGTGGCTTCCTGTAGTAGAAATAGTAGTATTCTTACAAGGCCTAAGACCTCACCCACTAGACCGTTTAGTGAGGTCTTGTACAGGGCATTGGCTCTCCGTCCACAAATTACTAATAAAAAAAACAAAATGAGAATGGTGTTGACACATTAACTTGGGTAAGGTTACACTGTTCTGTACCGTCGCCTGTTGTTTTTCGGTGTGTTTGGTACCTCTTCATACCAAAACTACTGAACCAATTAGGTTTATATGTTTTATGTGTGTGTTGTGAATTCTTTCAGGAAGAGCCAAAACCAGAGCAGAAGAAGGAATCCGACAGTGAATCAGTAAAGGATGCGTGGGATGCCGAGTCTTCAGAGGAAGAAGAGGAACCTCCCAAACCTGAGCCAATTACTCCTGTCAAAGAAGTAAAGCCACAAGCCGCTGTGCAACAGAAAGCTAAGGAGGTGGGTTTAATTTGCTTAACCATATAATACTAAAACATATAAGAGAAAAGTTTTCTTTAGAGAACTTCCTCTGAGACAATTTAAAACAAAACTGCACCGGTGGCTCTTAGACCAACCATTTTATAGAATTCTTAGACACTCAATAATTTATAAGCAAGTTTTTTTTATTAATTGACGTTGAATTTGAATTATATGGAAATTTGTTTTATTTATATTTTCATGGTATGACATTAATGTGACTCTATTATATTATTATGATTAACTTTTAATGTATTTTTAATTGAATGTGACTACTGAAATTTTAAATCTAGAATCATAAAAAAATAGTGTATATCTTAATTTGTAATAGACTGGGTTCTTCGCATGCGTGTATTTAAAATATTTGCAAGTCGGTGTATCTACCAGCGAAGTATGTGAAACTTTACTGCTTTATGTTATAACTTATTTTACTACCATACTTCTGGCAAATAAATATATTTCATCATTGCATTTGTTTACGTGAAGAGTGTACACATTGATTGTAAAAAAATTATATGTTAGCAGGAAGAAAACGACGAAAGTTCGGAAGAAGATGACGACAGTTCAGAAGAGGAGTCGAGCTCTGAAGAAGATTCAGACGACGATCAAATGACCGACGCTCAGAAGAAACGGGAGATTGTGCTTAAGAGATTGGAGGTATTTTTTTATTACTCTATCTTTTATTAGCGACCTGTCCCAGCTTAGCTCTGGCTACCATTATAAATATAAACCTCTCTCTTGAATCACTCTGTTTATTGATGAAAACCGTATTAAAATCCTTCGCGTAGTTTAAAAGATCTAAACGTATAGACAGCGGGAAGGTACTTAGTTTTGTAATCTAAAAGTTTCGTAGTCGCGTAGTCTTCGTTCCCGTGGGAATATCGAGATAAAAAGTACCCCATGTGTTATTCCAGGGTCTAAACTATCTACATATCAAATTTCAGCCCGATCGGTTCAGTAGTTTTGGCGCGAAAGAGTAACAAAATTGCATCCATCCATCCATCCTCAAAAACTTTCGCATTTATAAAATTAGTGGTCCTAGGTACACCCAGGACTCAATACCATAGTAGAACAGTAGGCCCACATTTCTCCAGTATGTTATCGGTCTCATAGTCCCATGCAAAAAGTCGCGAGCTTATTGACATCTACCAGGCACAGTTCTATACTCTAGACTGTCATTGAGATAATTCAATTCCAAATTGAAAAATCTAATAACACTGCCTGACCTGGGGGTTGAACCCGGGACAGTAGACACCAGTCGAGCTTGCGACCACTACGCCACCAAGGCAGTTAAAAATGTTATAAGCCCCCAATTACTGGCGAAATATGACTGGACGGATGAGGTACACCTCTGTTTTATTCTCCAGTGACGTTATATACAATCGATAAATGCAGCTGCGAAAATCAGTCGTTAAATCTTTCAGATTCTTTGACTGCCTCGGTGGCGTAGAGGGCGCATGCTCGACTGCCAATCAAGAGGTCCCGGGTTCGATCCCCAGGTCAGACAGTGTTAAATATTGGATGTTTCCATTAGGAATTATCTCAATAACTGCCTGGAGTCTGGAACTGTGCCCGGTAGATGGCAATAGGCTCGCCCCTTATTACATGGGACCAATAACATACTGGCGAAAATGTCTGTGTATCTACTATGGGACTGAGTCCTGGGTGCACCTCTGCCTACCCCTTCGGGAAAAAGGCGTGAATGTATGTTTTTTTTTTAATATTCAGAAACGTCGCATAGACAATGAAGCGAACAAAACCAACAATCCCCTCCGAGCAGCTGTGGTTTGTGTACTTGGCCACGTGGACACGGGCAAGACTAAGATCCTGGATAAGTTGCGCAGAACTAACGTACAGGATGGGGAAGCTGGTGGCATCACGCAACAAATTGGAGCCACTAATGTCCCTATTGAGAATATTAAGGAGCAGACTAGGCATGTCAAAAATGTAAGTTTTATACACACAACCAGTGAACCCCATTCCTTGGCGTTCGTTGGCGTGCACGCAAATTCATATTTACGTTCTTATCTCATCTCTTATCAATTGTGATGTTGTAAGTTGTAAATCGACTTTACACACTTAAGAGGGTCACTCTTCCATACGAAATGAAATATCCCATATATGGGAGAAAGAGAGAATAATTTTCCACTCAATTGTTTGTTGTTGGTTATTAATCTGGCCCTTATTTACGCCTTTATGTAGCCTTAATTTGAAGAATACCCCATACGGTTTTCTTCAAATCATTTTATAATTTTTTTCATATTTATAAAAATGATTAAAAAAATATTTTGAGGTTAACTTTGTTTTATATTTTTTGTAAATATGAAAAGAATCATAAAGTTTTCTCAAACCAAATATATTTTGTCGCAAATAAAAGCCAGGTTTAGAGACAACCACAAACGAACGCGCCGCCCTTTTAATGTTGGCAAGTTAGATTCGTAATTCGTATGCATAATTCATGTCGCCGACACGATTCTTGTTTTACCGCCGACAAAATTTCACACCCGTCGCCGGCTTATGTTCGTAGAGTTTAAAAGATCATTTTATATTAAAATAATTGTAATATTTCAGGTGAATGAGATATCATTCAAACTGCCCGGCTTGCTGATCATTGACACGCCTGGTCACGAGTCCTTCAGTAATCTCAGAAATAGAGGTTCTTCGCTGTGTGACATTGCTATCCTTGTAAGTGTTAATAACGTCAATTTTGAGAATTGTTTCATAAAATTAATCTAATAGAAATGATCCTTATTTCTTTAAACATAAAAAATATTCAAGATTTCTTCAAGAGTGTAAAGACATAAGAAAAGAAATGTCTAAATTGGTGGTAATTTTTTTATAGGATTGTGTCAAATTCCTAGAAGGCCTTAAGATACGCTCTTAAGAGATACGGAAAATTATATGAAAAATGTACCCATTCACTGTTTTGTTTCTTCCGAATATAATCAACCCATTAAAATAAAATTAAGATCTTGATATTTTTATAGTGAAGTAAACTATGTCCCTGTCATTTTAGTTTATCTTATAAACCCTCGGTTTTTCACTAGTGAACTTCTAAAAATCCTGATTTCATTCTTAGTATAAGATTAATGTGTGTATGGGGGCTACACGTTGTCACGTCGGCCGTGTGAAGGGTTGATGTTATTTTGTGTCGCGCCTGCCACGGATTCTGTAAACGTATTGGTGGTTTTATGGAAAGTATTAATGGAAACAGTGGTTTAAGCAGCATCTATGGTATTTGCGAGGGAGCGATGGCAACACCAGGGAGGGGATGCCAGAGCTAGAGAGGATTGTAGAGCGCAGATCAAGATGATGGACTTGGAATAAATTTTGTAAAATGTGCTGAAGTGTTCAAGTATTATTTAATGGAAAAAGAACAGCTACACCTGCTATCAACATCAATACCAATACTATTGCAATAATACCTACCGACCAACCTTTAAAGAAATATTTTACAAAATAAACCTCATTTTCAGGTGGTAGACATAATGCACGGTCTCGAACCGCAAACAATAGAATCAATTAACATGCTCAAACAGAAACGCACGCCGTTCATAGTGGCTCTAAACAAAATAGATCGATTGTACGACTGGCAGAGCGCTCAGAGGAAAGATGTCAGGGATATATTGAAGCTGCAACAACATAATACTCAGCTGGAGTTTGAGAAGCGAAGCAAAGATGTTATTGTGCAGTTTTCTGAGCAGGTATGTTTCTGACAATATTTTACTAATACATAAATAAACTTTAAAATTACAAATAGAAGCAAGACTTCCTTCCTTCAAGGCCTTCAAAGTTCGAAAATTTTATTAATCAAAATTTAACCTTATCACCGAAAGGTCCCGAAGGACGGGAATTACGTGCTGTGCCGCACATCAGTAGCATTAAACAACACATAACATTATTATAGTAATATAGGACAACTTCCACACGCGGTCACCTGGTCCCAAACTAGGCAGAGCCTGTACTATGGTAACCAGATGACTGATATACATACTTATATAAGCTTATAACACCCAGACACAGATCAAACATACATGTTCATGCACAAATGTTTGACCTGGCCGGGGATCGAACCCGGGGCCTGCGGCACAGAAAGCAGAGTTACTACCATCTGAGCCATCGAGCCTGTCGAAGCTATCGCTACATGGCGCATTTTTACTGCAATTAAAGTGTTAGGGTAGCATTCGGATCTTGGCAGCTGCGACCCAGCAGAGGTGACCCTGGTCGCGTCGTACCGCTCTTTATGGTGTTGAATGGAGAATTTTCCGATGCAGGCGACTGAGTCGCGCGGCCGTGGGGGGCGTGGCCTACTAGCGACCGTGGTGGCGATTCGAACCACGCTTGTAGCGGTATGGTCGGGCGCCCCATACAACGCAGTGCGGGAAAAATTCGGACTCCTAATTTTTTTTATGATAGTGAATGACAAGATGAGCAAATCAGGTACCTGATGCTAAGTAGTAGTCATGATGATTACCCATACCAGACACAGTGCCACCCAGTGTTTTAAAATTCAAAATTCTGCGCAGCACTGCACTGCGCCTGTCACCCTGGGATATTAGTTGTTGCTTGGTAATTTCGCTGGTAACATTGCCCTTCAGACCGGAAAACAGTAATGTTTGCTCATTACTGTTTGGTCAATGAATAACTGGCAAAAGTGTGGTACTTCCCCAGGCTGCCCCCTGCAAAAGAGGCCTACCACTACAAAAAAAGTGTGCGGCAGTGTGTCGCCGCTGCCAGGTGGCAGTCACAATCCGAATGCTACCTTTAAAACTATCTGTATTACCTATGCTCTACTTGTAGGGGCATGGATGCCAGTATAACAAGACATCATTTTTTAGGGTCTAAATGCAGCATTATTCTTCGACAACCCCGACCCCCGTACATATGTGTCTCTGGTTCCAACGAGCGCGGTGACAGGGGAGGGTATGGGGAACCTCCTCGCTCTGATAGTGCAAGCTTGTGAGGGCCCGTTACATAAACGACTGATTTTCTCTGAACAACTGCAGGCTACAGTACTTGAGGTATGTAAAATATGAGATGAGGATGTTTTTGGTTCTTGATAGACAGATAGATAGATAAATTCTTTATTATTACACCACATATTAAAAAACTTAAAACTAAAATGTAACTATAGGAATATGTCTAGTGTAACAATTCTTGGTTCAATATCTTGGTTGATGTCCACTTTTATACTAGCTTTTAAAAATATTATTATGTATTAGAACCGATAGAACATTATACAGATTCGCATAAGGTATAGGTATTTTGTTGATTTTAATAAATAATGAATAATAATTAGTGTAATGGCTTAATACACAATTAATACTTTTTCGACGTCTGATATTCCACTACTTTTCCCAGAATACTCGCGGTAGATTAAAACCCTAAAGGTGTTTATATTTCGTCAATTGAAACTCGCTTACTAATTATATAAATGCCAATGTTTGTTATATCTTCACGCCAATGTACTAAGCCAATTGGGTTGATATTTAATGTCTGAGTACACTTATATCTTGGAAATATTTTATGTATTTTATCTAATAATACTGCAATTTTCCCCACAGGTGAAAGCGATCCCTGGTCTCGGCACAACAATAGACACGATATTAATAAACGGCACGTTACGTGAAGGAGACACTATGGTCCTCGCTGGAACAGACGGACCCATGGTTACACAGATACGATCCTTACTCATGCCACAACCTATGAAGGAACTTAGGGTTAAGGTATGTTCCTTATAGATATGATCCTAATACTAATCCTAATATCCTATTATTACTATTATAAAGGCGAAAGTTTGTAAGTATGGATGTATGTATGGATGTTTGTTACTCTTTCACGCCAAAACTACTGAACCGATTGGGCTGAAATTTGGTACGTAAGTAGCTTAGACCCTGGAATAACACATAGGGTACTTTTTATCCCGATATTCCCACGGGAACGAAGACTACGCGGGTGAAACCGCGGGTCACAGCTAGTTCTAAATAAACGGCACGTTACGTGAAGGAGACACTACGGTCCTCACTGGAACATATGTACATTTTGTACATTACACTATGATGTGAAGGGCATTGAAAATCTGTTCCTGAGGAATACAAACACGCACCTGAGAGGACACTCACACCAACTCATGAAGCTTCCAAGTGCGATTATCACGACACCATAAACATGTTGAATGGAGAGTTTTAATTAATTTTAGATGGAAAATTATTTGATGCTGCAAACTTACGAGGCTATATTATTTTTCCACACCCATTGGATTTGTTTTGTAATTTGATTTTTTAATAATCACGATTGAAATATAAGTACATACCCATTGACAGCCTCGATGGCACAGATGATAGTGACTCTGCTTTCTGTGCTGCAGGCCCCGGGTTCGATCCCCGGCCAGGTCGAACATTTGTGTGCATAAATGTCTGTTTGATCTGTGTCTGGGTGTTATAAGCTTATATATGTATGTATGTCAGTCCTCTGGTTACCATAGTACAGGCTTCTAGCCTAGTTTGGGACCAGCAGATGACCGTGTGTGGAAGTTGTCCCATATTATTATTATTATACCCATAGTCATTATTTGTATATTGTATAGAATGCGTACATCGAGCATAAAGAAGTAATAGGAGCCCAGGGAGTGAAGATCGCGGCCAAAGAACTAGAGAAGGCCATCGCCGGACTCAACCTACTCGTCGCACAGAAACCTGATGAAATTGATGTGCTAAAGTAAGTCTTTATACAGTCATACCTTGTTCCCTTTGAGGTAGGCAGATGCTATTTTCCCTCCACTTGCTACGATCCTGACCCATGACTTTTGCCTTTACCACTTTCATCACATATTAATCTTTCTTTCCACCAATAATATAAATCTAATCTCAGTACAATGTTAAAAGTTACCAGTTTGTAACAGGTAAACAAAACGCTAGCATATTCTAACTCGACCCCAACGCCATCTAGCGCTGTATTTTTTGTGTATAGTTATTGTTGTATAGCCACACTAAGAACAGAAGTTCATCTAAGGCCCGTCGGCGAGTTTATTAGGAAAACCTCAGCTCAGCTCAGTTTATTAGGACAGCCTCGTTGGTGCAGACGGTAGTAACTCTGCTTTCTGTGCCGCAGGCCCCGGGTTCGATCCCCGGCCAGGTCAAACATTTGTGTGCATGAACATGTCTGTTTGATCTGTGTCTGGGTGTTATAATCGTATTTAAGTATGTATATCAGTCATCTGGTTACCATAGTACAGGCTTCTAGCCTAGTTTGGGACCACGTGACCGTGTGTGGAAGTTGTCCCATATTATTATTATTATTATTAAACAAACCGCATCTTACTTAAGACATATAAACAGGAATACAAAAAACACTTAGCCTAAATAGTTTTCACTGGTAGGAACAAATAGATTAGGATGTAATACATAATTATAAACTAAATAATAAATGTGTTCATATATAATTGGTTCTAAGCCATACTATGCGCTGGTGAAATAATTGTAAGAATAGAGATTTTTGAGAATCAAAAGGGTCGGTACCTACAAATGAAGAATTGAAAGTGGGAAGCCAATAATTTATTTAAAGTAGAGTTAATAGCCTACTCTTGCGACTTGCGTTGACGCTAATGGTTGTCACTTTAATATTTAGTTATAATTTTTAAATATTATTTGCGTATTATGAGCATAAATGATGAGCAGAATGATACTTTAAGTTATTCAGATATCTTAATTATTTAAACTATAACTTTAAAAAATGGCTATTTCTTTAAAAAAAATTAAAGTAATAGGCAACCAGCCCTGATAGTGACCACAATGACCACGGGAAACTAGGTCTCAGGGGGTTGGAAAGAGACAGCATGCATTGTTAGGGTGCGAAAGAGAAAACAAGCGATACACACCTCCCCTCGCCTCCCGCGCTTTCCTGAGACCAGCAGTAGGCAGTATCGCCCGTACGCCTTCACATATGTGCATGCGTGTACACACGTTATATATTCTAAGTAGTATTAGTAGTAGGTTATTGCGCGCGGCGGATTGTATGGAGTGACGGGGGTCTGGCTATGCCTTGAGGTCGGGCAACGTGTTATGAGATTATTCCATTAGAATTTTATTCAATAGCAGCCTGGTAATTCGATGGTTTCACACAGAGGAACAACCGTCCTCTGGATCTGATTACCCTTAGCCGTCTCTTACAGCAACCGCGGGTAGAAAGGGTGGGGTTATATAATTTTATAGCCGGTAACCCCACGGGACGGCGTGTATAGGTTAGTAATGGAATGTGATTGTTTCAGAGAGGAAGTGGCCCGCGAGTTGAAGAGTGCCCTATCGTCTATAAAACTCTCGGAGCGCGGCGTGTACGTACAAGCTTCTACGCTTGGATCGCTTGAAGCATTACTGGAGTTCTTGAGGACCAGCAAGATACCGGTAAGTTTGTTTTGATGATATGGTCTCAGCTTGACAGATTTCGGCCCCGGCAATTGTGAAAAATGGAACAGGCGTTTTTACCTAAGAATGTTGTTAGTGAGTAGATTCTCTAACCTCTGGTAGGTATGGTATTAAAAATAGTTTCATGACATGAACAGAGGCTCAAACTATTGTGTTGTCTTTAGGTGGCTCGATAGACTCCTCAAACCCGGACATATCGTTCTTCAGAATACCTACTGAATATATTTATACCTCGTTTATGAATAAAATTGGTAAAGCATTCCATTACATTTTAATGTAAATAAAAACCTAGTGCTGCTCATAATACCCAAATAATATTTAGCTAAAAATCAAAGTGACAACCATTAGTGTCAATGCGAGTAGGCTATTAACTCACCGGGCTTAGATGAACTACTGTTCTTAGTGTACTGTGTAAGTACCCTACCATATTGACTAAAGCCCAATGTACACATGAGCGCGGGCCGGATGATGTTGCATTCCTTGTATTTGCATAGAGGACAACACCGGGACGGGCGCGTTTCCTCGTATTTGTCAATAGTTTATGGCGTTCTATGGGGGAGGCCTATGTTCAGCAGTAGACGTCTTCCGGCTGACGATGTGATATTATTGTATATCATAATATTATATTATACTATGTAAGTATATTAATACATTATAATATAATAACCATTGTGTAGTGTGTAAAACAATATGTATAATTTATTTATGTTCCCCAATCGGTGCAAAAGCTATTTAACTTACCTTTTAAGATAAACCTGTATAATATTATGTAAAATGTGTGTCAATAAAGAGTATTGTATTGCAAATCTATGTAATATGTTTGTATATTGAATAATACGTAATCTAAGTATAATTCCTGTCACTGCATGGTTTCTTGGAAGAAATCACTTTGAGAGATAAGGCCAATTGTTACACGTTCTTTAGTTATAATTTTTGTTATTTTCTGTATTGTTTTTTTTTTATGATAGTGAAAAGACGAATTGTGATACCAATAAGGCTAATTTATTTATGAATTATTTTATAAGTCTTGTGTGAATAGTCAAGTCGGTAGGGGTCGACCTAGAGGTACTTTTCATGAACAAATTGACGTCCTTAGGTAAGGCCAAATCGAAAGTACCTACAACCGACGAGCATGTATGAAGAATGTCATGAAAGTGAACGACGCGAAAGCTGTATGTCAGGATCGTAGCAAGTGGAGAGTAATAGTCTCTGACTACCCCACCGGGAATAAGGCGTGACTGTATGTATATGATATCAATAACCCCTCAGTCGGCGGATCCTCCGAAGAGTTATCTATTATATTTATATGTGTTCCAGTATTCTGCGATCAGAATAGGCCCAGTCGTGAAGCGTGACGTGATGAAAGCGTCCGCCATGTTGGAACACGACTCGCAGTGGGCCACAATACTGGCTTTCGACGTCAAGGTATGCTCACAACTATGCTATACTTATTTTACTTGATAAATCATCATAATTGGCGTTATACATACATACGTACATCTTTCAACCCAGATAAGACGACCAGACTTTTAAGAGGCCCACATTTTTTTTTTGTATTTATAACAGCAATTTTAGTGTCTTTTGGGTATTTTCTTTTGATACCAATATTGTAAAAAATATTATAATCAAACTCAAAACACAAACTCAAAAAGATTTATTCAAATAGTTCATAATCTGACACTTTTGTACGTCAATGAAGATAAACAGTACTGAGTCTACCGTGCGTTCGGAAAGATACCTCTACAAGAAGAACGCACAAGAAACTTGTAGAACTTAATTTTTTTAACAGATAGTTTCACAATATTTGATTTGGTTACATTCGTTTGCTTTGAAGGTGCCGCGAGTCTTTGTCCTCTATGTACTGATTGACTTTATAAAAAGCCTTCTTTAGTAGATTTTATATAGGTTTTGAATTTACCCTCTGAGAGGATTTTATTATAGAAACGTACACTATATCCTAAGACTGTCTTTTTATTTGTTTTAAATAATCTAAAGCTAGGTACAGCTATTTTGTCTTTATACCTAGTATTAAAGTTATGGAGGTCACTATTTAATTTATTTCATCTTAGTAAACACTATATACTACCTTATGTCGATACAATAAGATCCATAATCCCGCAGATCGAGCGCGACGCCCAAGAGATGGCCGACCAGGTGGGCGTGAAGATATTCGCGGCCGACATCATCTACCATTTGTTCGACAAGTTCATGGCCTACAGGGACGAACTGAAGCAGAAGAAACGCGAGGAGTTCAAGCATATTGCTGTGTTCCCTTGTAAACTAAAGGTATATTTATTGATTTGTATAACACTAGCTGTGCCCCGTGGTTTCAACCACGTATGTACCCTATGTACCCTCTGTTATTATAGATTATAGGGTCTTAGCTGCCCACATACCAAATTTCAACCCAATCGGTTCAGAACTTTTTTCGTGAAAGAGTAACAAAAATCCATCCATCCTCAAACTTCTTTTTTATGACAGTGTGTGTGACAAGACGAGCAAATCAGGTGCCTGATGGTAAGCATCATGATTGCCCATAGCAGACACAGTGCCACACAGTCTTTTAAAATTCAAAATTCTGCGCGGCACTGCACTGCGCCTGTCACCCTGAGATATTAGTTGTTGAAACTCGTCATGCCCAGTAATTTCGCTGGTCACATTGCCCTTCAGGCCGGAACACAGTAATGTTTGCACATTACTGCTTGGCGGATGAATAACTGGCAAAGGTGTGGTACTTCCCCAGGTGGCCATCTGCAAAAGAAGCCTACCACTACAACTTTCAAATTTTCGCACATTTATAATATTGTAGGATGTAAGATTAAAAAAATAATTAGAATGATTTCTGGGTCCTGGGTGCACCTCTGCCTACTACCTAACCCTTCGGGAAAAAGGCGAGCAGTTATATTATAATGTTTATTGTCAGGTGATGCCACAGTTCGTGTTCAACTCCCGCGACCCGATAGTAGCGGGGGTGATGGTGGAAGCTGGAGTCGTCAAGGAAGGGACACCCATCTGCGTGCCTAGCAAAGAGGTAATGGTAATTTAACCCCCAACCGAAAAAACATACATACACACAGTCACGCCTTTTCTCCGAAGGGGTAGGCAGAGGTGTACCCAGGACTCAGTCCTATGGTAGATACATCCACATTTCGCCAGTATGTTATTGGTCACATGTAATAGGGGGCGAGCCTGACACAGTTCCAGACTCCAGGCAGTTATTGAGATAATTCCTAATGGAAAAATCCAATATTTAACACTGCCTAACCTAAGGATCGAATCCGGGACCTCTTGATTGGTAGTCGAGCATAGGCCCTCTACGACACCGAGGCAATCAACCGAAAAAGGAAGCAAAAAAAAAGTTCTAACCTCAGAATATCAATATATCACCGATGTTTCAATGGCTATTAAAGACCCACAATACTGTCCTTCTTCTTGTGTGTTTGTTAAAAGAGGAAAGATAAACTATATATAATATAATAAAATATATAAATATGTCTATATTACGTTTACCTAATTTGTAAGTAGCTATAAGTTAGTGTAGTATAATATGTATATTAGTTAGTGTGTAATGGTGCTGCATAAGCCATAGCAGCAGTTCATGTTAAGCATATAATAAAAAAAAAATACTGTCCTTCAAATATTTTCATTTCATTAATTCATAAACAATAAAACAATTGTATTTGAAATAGTAAAGATAGGCAGGCTTAAAATTAACACACAAAAATTATCAATAAAAAACTAACTACAAATCAAATTACAAAAACATATGATAATATGCTTCACGTAAACAAATATATTATAAATAAATATAAATATATAAATTATTAATTCATTTATTTCAGATAATAAAATCCATAAGAAACATTAATAATCATAAGAACATTAAAAACATGTCATATTCCAAAATTAAGGCCAAAAAAGTAGAATAAAATTAAAATTGTATTATTTTTATTAGCTGTTTCGTATAAGATATGTAAGGGGCAGTCATTAGGTCATATCGGAGGCCTTGTCTTGGCAAGATGGGTTGTCCACATAACCCATAAGAATTCGACTCGAGCAGTGTAATTGGGGTAACCCGTTCTATTAGTTAAAGTATAAATTTAAAATATTTTCAATCAAAACACCTTTTAGCCTTGAATAAAAAAAAAATTAATAGACGCTACGCGAGAAGCCGAATTTTTACGGCTTATAATAACTTCAAATTACACTTTATACATAGATTTTCCTATCTTTGAGATGATACTATTATACATTTTTAGGCGTCAATTAAATTTCGAACACAGCACGTAGCATGCATGACAATCGAAAATATCTAAATATCTTTGGCCTATATGTACTACTAAGTACTTACGTTATATGCCAGTTCTTAAAGGGAAGCCGATGGGAATCGAGTTATATGGACGTTTCACCATTGGGGTGTTATAAGTTTGACGTGTCTGTGTATTTGTCAGTGGCAACGTACCTTCTCAACGAGTGGACCGTGGGCCGATTTTAATGCGGTCTTTAAAGCTAATATATGGGACCAATAACATAATAGCGAAATGTGGGTGTGCCTACAATGGGGCTGAGTCCTGGGTAACTCTGCCTACCCCTTCGGGAAAGGCGTGATTGTATGTTTTATTTTGAAATGAATAATTTTCTCATAATGTATAATACTTATCAGATCGATAAATTTATTTTTTATAATTTACTAGCGGTGCCCCGCAGTTTCACTCGTCGTGGGAATATCGAGATAATAAGTACCCGTGTATTTTATCGGGGTCTCAAACATCCATCCATCCATCCCTCCACACAGATAATTTATTTGTATAATTGCCCCCCAACAGTTTGTGGATCTCGGCATAGTGACCTCAATAGAAGTGAACCACAAGCAAGTGGAGACAGCACGTAAAGGTCAGGAGGTGTGCATCAAGATCGAGCCCATTCCCGGCGAGTCACCCAAAATGTTCGGCAGACACTTCGACGAGACTGACTTCCTTGTTAGCAAGGTATGTTCTATTAGATATTCTTCCTGGCTTTATCACATTCTAGGCCAGGCGCTCTTAGCAATAAAGAGTATACAAAATAAATAAATATGTAGGCGTTTAGATTCGTGGGTATTTGTAGTGGTAGGCCTCTCTTGCGTGAGGCCGCCTGGGGAAGTACCACACTTTTGCCTGTTATTCATCCGCCAAGCAGTAATGTGCAAACATTACTGTGTTCCGAACTGAAGGGCAATGTTACCAGCGAAATTACTGGGCAGTTTCAACAACTAATATCTCAGAGTGACAGGCGCAGTGCAGTGCCGTGCTGAATTATGAATTTTAAAACACTGGGTGGCACTGTCTGATATGGGCAATCATGATGCATCAGGCACCTGATTTGCTCGTCTTGTCACTCACTATCATAAAAAAAAGATTATTCAGGAGGAGGGTTTCCTGCCTAGCTCCTAGGATTGTCAGGTTGGTCTCTTAGGTAGGCGTGAGTATTCAGGCGAAATGAATAAAACCAGGGCTTCATCTCCATCTCTTATAATCGACATTGGTACACTTCGACTCGACACACGTGTGACACGTTGCATAGCCCTTTCTGTGCTCATCCAACATGGTAACTCAATTCACCGGCATCTCACAATACTGATATTACTAGGACCGCGACTCTAACTAGAATGCCTATGGACCTATGGATCAGTTTCCACATCGTACGTCACATGGCTAACACATTGTGTCAGAGCTGTAATCTGCTAGCTCTCAGTATAATGAGGTTGCTTGCGTTGCAAGGAGTATCGTATCAATGCTGCGGGTACACTCGTAGAGGCTTCTGAAGGCACGGGGCGGTACTCCGTCCCTACAAATATAATCATTACTAATAAAGATAACGCAAGTGATCGCCGTTTAAAGTCCAGGGACACCTCTCCTACCCTCAGCCGCTTCGCCTTTATTCCCTTGTGGAGGGTGACCTAAGGAGGGTCCGTTTAATGAACGGCGAGTCATCGGCTGCCGTAATATTTTCCTATGAGATGGAAGTGGCAGGTGCCGGAGTCTCTAGCAATAGCCCGGTTACCATCCATCTAGAAATCGCACCTATAGCCCGATTAAGTAGTTTCCATCCATTCTTAATAGTCCTTGCACCTAGCGGGGGCTGTCTTTGAAACCATCTTCTGTAGATCTTTAGAGATGGCGATAGGAGTTATCCATTACCTTTAGAATAAAAGCTGAAAGGGGCCTCTGCGCGTTGGACTAAAAATAGTCTCCGAGTACAAATCAAAAGATCAAAATCGAAAGAATCAAAAGATTGGGTATTATAGCCCGTGTTTTTGAGTGAAATAATTTAAAAATTTACAAGTAAATTAAGGTTAGGCTTAGAAGCCTTATTTTCCATCCATTGAGTGATACACAAGATCGGTAAAAATTATTGTTAGGGTTCCAAAAGTCGCCAACGCGACCTTATAACTTAAACCGTGTGTTTTACTATACAAGTAGCATCCGAGTTGTCTTAGCGTCCGCAATGACTCGTACGGTATCCTGCTTTAGGATCTGCGACACTTGAGGTAAGTACACGTAAAAATTGGTTCTTAATAATGAAATAGTTAACTCTGTACGGGAGCTCGTACAAGAAACGTCTTTATGCATCTACTCTGCGTTGGTACAGAACCATTTATGCCAACTCGCACTTCGTCGGTTTTTCTTCCATGATACTCGTACATGCAATCAAATATGCAATAAAAACTTGTTATTTATAAATCAGCACATGTTTTTACGCCTCTGTATCACTGAATTATATTTTTTGTCTATTTTTATTTGGGTAGGTACTTATAATTATGCTATAAATTGTGATACTAGAAAATGGACAAAAAGTCACGGGTTAACTTTTTGTACAGAAATGTTGATAGTAAAAATAATCGCCCTATTTATAAGGCGACCTTCATGTCGTTACACATTAGATAAGGTGAAGCAAGGATACTTTTTGTGGGGGTTCGTTCAAAGTTTACATTATACCTTAACTTTTGACAATTACTTTACATAATTAAAATAAAATTAAAATAAATATATAATTAAAATTTAATTTACAATTAATTAATTAATTTGATGTGTAAAACTAGACTATTTTTAAGATCCATGGAGGAATGCTGACCCCTGAAATACAAGTCCTTATAGACTTAGTTCAGGGGCCAGAGGCAGCCAATATAATATAATAAATACCGACATAGATATTAATTCATAATCTAGTTAAATTATTGTTATTATGTACTCTTTTTTGGGAAATAAATATTATTATTGTTATTATTATTATTATATGTCATAGGATGATAATCCTAAAATATGATTTTTGCAATAATCCTAAAAATAGCTCATACGATCGAGAATGTTTTTTTTTATGCCATAGGTGACAAACAAGCAGACGGTGTGCTTTATGGCTCGCACTGTGCGTTTTTCCCGTTCTTTTCTGCCGCATTCGCGCAAACTGTGGAATGATCTCCCTGATGCGGCCTTCCCGTTGATCTTAAACATGAGGCTCTTCAAAGGGAGAGTGAATAGAGTGTTGAAGGGTCAGCAACATACGAGTACTAGCAATATCCCTGGTGTTGCAGATATCCATAGGCGGTGGTGCCCGCGAGCCATCAGGCACATCGTCTGCATGATGATGATGATAACCCATTCTATAAATGTATATCCTGATATTTTTATAGTGAAGTAACCTATGTCCTGTCATTTTAATTTTTCTTATAAACCCTTGTTTTTTTTATAAAACTTCCAAAAATCCCAGTTTTACTCGCGTGATTGGACGTTCACTATAAAAAAATGTACAGTTTATAAACAAAATTAAAATGATAGGGACATACTTTACATCATTTTTAAAATATCAGGATATAATATATATCAAATAGGTTTACTGTATTCGGAAGAAACAAGGGAATACAAAACATCGATTTAGTAAATTTTCCATAGGATTGTTCCAAACTTCTAAGAGGTCCTCTTTCCTGCTAAATTGATATGAATTAGAAAATTTAAATATTTTCATTTTAGTGCTGGTGATTGTACATTATTTTATCCACACACTAATCATATTGTGAATTTTATGAATCGGTTTGAAGTAAAAACTCCTTGTAAAAAATAGTGTACCCATACGAGTACATTTTATCTGTTATATGCGGAAATAATGTCAAAGTGGCAAATAATAATCATCACCTTTGGTTATATTTTATTCGCAGACAGTCTGTTTTAGGGTTCCGTACCTCGAAAGGAAAAAAGGAACCCTTATAGGATGACTTCGTTGTCCGTCTGTCTTCTGTCTAAGTCTATGTGTCTTTCCGTCTGTCGAGATTTATTGTCGGGAACGCGTGAAGGTATTAATTAGTAGCTGATATCAACAACTCAGGTTTAAGCCCGTTACACACGTAGCTATAATATATATTAATATACCGTCCTATAATATATATTATAGCAAGCTACCACACACGGAGACGATGCTATAATATATATTTTAGCCTTCATTTCATTGATACCGTAGTTAATATTAATATGCAATAATATATATTACGGTATATGTTGGTGACGTCATAGAAATATATATTATAGCTGCGTGTGCGGTCAGTTGAATATTTGTATAGAAAATATATCGTGATATGCCTTGCTATGATTTATATTAATATATATTATAGCTACGTGTGTGACGGGCTTCATAATAGTCCCTTGAGTTGTAAAAAAATCTAACTTAGTATCAAATTTCATACCTTGCGTAATGGACTGAATATTGAATATCTCTAGGGTACTTCCTGTTGACCTAGCATCATATCGACAAATACATAATAATAATATGGGGACCACTTCCACACACGGTCATCTGGTCCCAAACTAGGCTAGAAGCTTGTACTATGGTAACCAGATGGCTGTTATACATACTTACATAAGCTTGTAACACCCAGACACAGATCAAACAGACATGTTCATGCACACAAATGCTTGTGCTTGGTCAGTTGCAGTGTCAAGTTCAAGTTCAAGTTCTTTATTCAGAACAATAATGTTACATGTCATATTTTCATTACACACTTATTAAAGTTCACATAATCAAAAACAAAAATAAATAAATCTTTAATGTCACATTACATACATTGTCTATTAATAATTGAAATATTATTTAGAGGAATAATTATTACAAATAATCATAATTAAAATAAAATAAAACTGGTCATAATAAGTCATAACTGTCTGTGCTTGGATTAATAAAAAATACCGCGGGGTATAGTAACGCGGGGAAAAGTCTAGTGTCAATATTATTGAGAGGATATTTACTTATTTGTTTTACATAATAAGTAAGTTTCCTCTTATGTCAATCGATACAATCCGTACCACTAGCGGACGTCGACGCGACGGCCCTACATAGTTCACGCACACATTTGACGCGTGTACACACGTTATGTGTTCGATGTTGTAGTAGTAGTAGTAGGCTATTTAATAAGAGCGTTTGTATGGAGTGACGGGGGCCTGACTGAACTGTGCCCGGTGGATGGCAATAGGCTCGCTTCCCATCCTAAACATAACTAGCGAAGTTTGGAAGTACTACTAGGGGCTTGGTCCTGGGTATACCTCTGCCTACCCCTTTGCGGGAAAAAGTCGTAATGTTGTGTTTTATGTTTATCAAATCTCTTATCCATTCTTAGCCGAAATATTATTCCAATTATTATGTATTCCAATCTTATCGAACCAAATGCGCTCGTCCGCAAACAGTTTGTATGTCACACCAAGTCACACGTGATGCTTTAGTGAATGAGCAGAGCATTACCACATGGTACAGAAGGGCGGCTCTCTCAGATATTCGCTTATAATCACCTACTTTCCCATAATAAAAGCCATTAAACCGCCGCTTTCGTTTATAGATTACTTTCTTTACGTTGTTTCTTTTCTGGTACGAATTACACTAAAAATCTACTTACAAATAAATAAATTGTGAAATGGCATAAATAGTGTAGGGGTCCTACCTCGAGGCACAAACTTATATACCATGCCGTAAAAAAAACGTTTGCCCCATACATTAAATTGGTCTTGGTCTGTTTACCAACTGCAAATAAGTAAGCGTATTGTTGTAATTTGTTTGGGATGACACTACAAATTTACCGTTTTTAGATTTTTTTACTCTTTGCTTGTTACCGCTATTCATGATTCTACGCCAACAGGAAGGACTGTACAAGTTGGAAATATACGGTAAAACGCCCGTGTCTGTTGATTACTTTGACGTTGAAGTTAGATTTTTTCACAGCAGCAAGGAACCGTGTACTTGAGTAGGTATTTGATATTAATTCCCAGTTAAGAAAAAAGGTCTTGACAGACAGACGAACAACGGAGTGAACCTATACAGGCCCTTTTTCCTTGTAAGGTACGGAAGCCTAAAATCAATTCAAATAAAAATAACTATTTGGAACGTGCGCTCTAGCTGCTAGTGGTTTTACGTGAGATTTCGTAAAAATATGTTTCCGAGTTTTCGCTCGTACGGACGCGGCTTTCTGTGGCTGTACATTTTGTGTCATTACACAAGCTATCGGAACCATTTTAGCTTGGTAGACAAATGGCATCGATTGACTATTGACACGGGCTATTTATAATTTAAAGCATTATGTATTAACAGATGTAGGCATATGTACTTATATAACCTCCGCGGTCTTGATTCTTGATAGCTCACTCACTCATTGCTTCTCGCCACTTAAAATAAGTATCATTTTTGACATTTCGCCATTCTCATACAGAAAACATTTAACTTATACATAACATAACATACATTCACGCCTTTTTCCCGAAGGGGTAGGCAGAGGTGTACCCAGGACTCAGTCGCATAGTAGTTACACCCACATTTCGCCAGTATGTTTTTGGTCCCATGTAATAGGGGGCGAGTCTATTGCCATCTACCGGGCACAGTTCCAGACTCCAGGCAGTTATTGAGATAATTCCTAACGGAAAAATCCAATATCTAACACTTTGCCTGACCTGGGAATCGAACCCGGGACCTCTTGATTGGCAGTCGAGCATGCGCCCTCTACGCCATCGAGGCATCGAGGCAACTTATACAACCATGGATTTAAAGAAAAGGGGAGATGAGGTACTGGCATCTCGAAAATGGAAAGCTCAAATTAAGTCCCATTAGGTCCACGCACCTCAGAAAAGTGGGGTCGTACTAGCGACTAATAGTCTTTCCTTAGGAATTCCATAATTCTGATAAATACCTAACACGTATATCTTTTGTAGTATACATACTTAACTGCATAAATGCCACTTTATAATTAGTTGTTACTTAAAATTCATTGGTTCCTCAAAGATTGTATGGGAAATGATGTCGGCCCAACCACCTTATTAGTATTATGATTCAAAAAGTTTAAATTTACTAAGGCAGGCTGTATTTTCATTCATAGTCAGCATGTAAAAGTATCAATGCAGGCCGGGTGGTGAGCTTCAATGGCCCTGGCTCCCCCTTCAATTCATTGATCGGTTGGAGTGGGGTGCAGCCCGCCAACCGTCAGGTCACTAGGTCGCGCAGCCAACGGCGTTGCAAGCTAGCTATAATATCGTTTCTTATTTCTGTTGCCGAGGAACTCTGACGTCAGTGATCTCGACTTTGTTTATAAATTCATTATTCTTGCCTCATAATTTTGTATTAAAAACGACCTATTCATTCCATTGTTTTGAGGAATAGTCTTGATGCATGATCTCATAGAAAACTCTAGGCGTGTTTGGGTTAAGTACTATAAGTACCTACTCATCACATACCTAAGTACACAAGAGAGTCATAGAAGTACTGTGGCTTTTAGACTTGTGGCAATTGGGATTAAAAATCGTAGATTTAATTGTAATATTTTGATATTTGTGACTAGTTTTTGGGGTTCCGTACCTCAAAGAAAGGAAACTTTAGAGATTCACTTCGTTGTTGTCAAGACCCTTTTTCTCAGTTAAGTTTGGAGGTATCAAGTTATAATTAATTTAAAAATTGAAGTAATAACCCACCCTTTCTTACTGTGGTTGCCGTAAGAGCCGAGTAAGACTTCCTACAGTTACTGTTGAGATGATTATGATGACTCGTCAGGTCTACTTGCACGTTGCTGCTGTGATAAAAATAATCTTCTGGATCAACGAATGAATCGATTACTGATATAATATTAACATACTTAGGTATTTCGAACAGGCATTCATTCCTTGCGTTTAATTTAGAAATTATTCAAACTATTTTTATTAGTAAACGTGTCTAAATAAAAACACCTATAGTATTATGTGTTTTCTCATTACCCTTCACCTTAGCGTATCGCGTCGTTAGAAACTAGCATTTTGGCGCATTTCCAAAGTAGAGTAGAGCATTTTCAGCTTTTTGAATGAGATTTATTCTCATTCATACATGAAATAAGAATGTAAATGATAATTCGGATTGCATTATTTGCTTCGGCGAGTACTGTGTTTTCCTTTTCACATATATTTCATGTTCGAATTAATTTTGTATACGTTTTATAACTGCAAATAGGTATCTAAATTTTTTCCCTTGAGAATTCCACAATTCCGATAAAAACCTATTTGCAATTTATAAACGTAAATTTTGTAGTAAAACTGGATTAATGCCACTTTATAATTTTATTAGTTGACACTTAAAATAAAACACTAATGAAGGTATAATATATCTTCTATCATCGCTATTGGTTCCTCAAAGTTTGTATGGGCAATGATGTTGGCCCTGGCTGGGCTTTAAAATTCATTACTTATCTAAATAAAAATCATTATAATCGTTAATCTAGATAAGATAAAAATCTCAGCTTTAAACAGATCCGTGAAGGAATCGTGAATATGTATTACAGCATTATATATTATATAAAACCTGTCAGTTTCTAATCTCTGTGTATAACATAATAATAATTCCTTTTGTACATAATATTTATGCAGTGAACCAGATTTCCATCTTTCGTGCGAAGGCCGTGCTATTTTCGGCCGATAGCTGGTAGACATGTACTTTAAGACTATATTCTTAAAGTAAAATCTACATCAATATTGCTCGAATGTGTACACCTATGTATTCAAATAATATAATTTTAGTCAAGAGTTAATACTCTTTTTAGGGCGTCCTCTTAACCCAGATATTACTGAACTATTTTATTATAATATTTTTTTAGAATATCACTGGACCAGAAAATGCGGTTATGAATTTAAAAAAATGGGTTTAAAAGTCCCGTCATTTTATCTGGGTTTAATACCCGCGTACATTTGATCGGTAGGCACATTGTTACGCTAGTAAGTACTATTATTTATTCTGTGTTATTGTCTATTTGTTAAATCTGCCCCCGCCAAGTCGAGCAAATAAGCGGCACGGCAGCATTATCCTTTTCTCGAAGCAGTTCAGGCTATTTTCGACCCCCTATAACTTCGTTGTGGATAAAACTAGAAGCCTGAATTTTCAGTAACCAAGCAGGCATTGTATAAACACGGTATATTTCAAATTTTATTCAATTTGAACCAGCCGTTTAAGAATTATAACTAGTCAAATTTTCTAATTTTGTCACTTACTGACTATATAGTATATGTATAATAATGGAATAATAGGTGTAGATTATAAGGCACCTATATATAATTATGTTCAAAGGTAACTTGTAAAATGGTCAACGGAATGAAAAAGCAAGAATGTGACATGTCTTTTTGGTAGACTAAATATAATAAGTAGACCGCCGGAGGTGGCTTGCCCGCGCCGCGGCTTCCACGCTTCCCGTCTGTCAGAGAGGGGCGGCTTCTTTTTTCCAGGCAACCTTTGGGTCTTACTGCAATATCAGGTATACACACAAATCACGATTTATTTATCTTACGCACATTGTATCAGTCAGTATGAGTATAAAAATTTAAATAATAATCTCTATAATATAAATCTTATTCTATAGAAAAATAATGGGTTCAGTAATTTATTCATTTAAAAAAACTGAGTGCGGCTGTTACTGCTGTACTTTAGTTCAAGTTAATCCTCTATCTACAAAAAGGAATGCCATCATAAACAAATTTTGTAAAAAAAAACAAAGTCTCGCAACTCAGTTCTTCTACCGTAAAAAGTTGTGAGATCCATGTAATACCAAGCCGGTTACTTTATTAAGTCCCTAAGGGACCTTAGTTACATAATATAAGTAAGTACCATGTAAAATGCAAATTACTTTATCAAAATTAGATCTTTATTTAATATTTCGAACAATTTTAAATTTCTGCTGATTTTGTTTTTTTTTATGATAGGTAGTGAGTGACAAGACGAGCAAATCAGGGACCTGATGGTAAGCATCATGATTGCCCATAACAGACACAGTGCCACCCAGTGTTTTAAAATTCAAAATTATGCGCGGCACTGCACAGCGCCTGTCACCCTGAGATATGAGTTGTTGAATCTCGTCATGCCCAGTAATTTCGCTGGTAAAATTGCCCTTCATACCGGAACACAGTAATGTTTGCACATTACTGCTTGGTGGATGAATAACTGGCTAAGGTGTGGTACTTCCCCAGGCGGCGCCCTGCAAAAGAGGCCTACCACTACACTAAATTTGTTTTAAGTTTCAGTCTATTTTAGGCATTACGTCTAAGTCTGAATCGTCGAATCTGCTGTTTATATATAATTTTTTAGGCTCTAGTCTATTTTAGGTATTTCGTCTAAATTCTGAATTGTTCTGAGTCAGACATAGTCGCGCTGCGCCGTCGGCATGTCTATAACAATTTACTTGGAATACAAACGCACGCTTTTATCACTACTAAAGTACCTATCTAGTAAGGTATAGGTATGTCATGTTCGACGTCCTTCCTCATAACGGCATTTGGGACATGCACGGCAGCACTTACGGTGCTGTATTTAAAGACTATATTATAATCTTCACTTGATATTCACGCACACTCGTACAAGCCCATGGCAACCGTTACTCTCACATGCACATTGACCGGGTCAGACCCCCATTCTAGAATCTCCATTGATATTTCGCAGTGCGGGATTCATTGATGGAGACCACAGTAACTGAGTACTTACTGAGCATATTATGTATGAAGTTTTGAAATCTGCGCATTTATGGAACGTGGTATGAATCGTTATAGCGTCTCGCAAGATGGATACGCTTGCCATTTTTATTAAAATTTCGTATTGGATCTAACGATTATCTATTATTACCAACGAAATAAAACAGGTTTCAATCAGGATTCAGGTCTTTTATTATGCAACACTGATCGTTTGAAGCGGAATGTAGATCTATTAAAGGAAATTAATCTGAATACCCATATATCTGAAGCACTTCAAACTTCAATAATATGAATCAATATCGGAATATTACTCGGCGAAAACAACCTTCGAAGACACTTTGTGCGTCCAATATTCCATCGGCCTTCATGCTAAAAATACACAAGTCAATTTACCATGGTTTCCCGTTGGAGTAACTTGATTTCCGAGGGCTAAGAACTGCGCCCGGGCTGCCAGCACCCGGGGCCGAAGCGAGGTCGCCCCGGGGGTGCGGAGTGCGGGGTACGGGCTTGTTGCTGACCCAAATCCTTGCTTGCACAACCTGCCCTATTTTCTCTATGACGTCAAACCTCCATTCACCCCGTGCTAGTGAATCGATGCGCCCAAAACTGGGTCGAGCTGAATGAACCTCCTGCACACTCAAACACCTCTTCTATATTTAGCCTCTGCAGTATGTCTGTGGTCTGTACCTACATGCCACGGATCCTTGCTCAGGCTTTGGAACCAGTTTTTTCGCTCTTCTTGGTAGGCCGCAATTAAATACGACCACTTTTGCATTAATTATGACAATTTGATCGGTTTTGTAATTTGTTTTCAAGTTACATATTATACCAGTTTTGATAAGTCTTGTATTGCGAGAATTTTAATATCGACGTTTTAATCGTTACAAATCAACTTCAAATAAACTAGATCATTTCATTTCGAATCAAGGACACATCCTTAAAAAACGTATTTTCAATGTTGGTTACCGGTTCGTTTGTCCGAGTAACCATTTTCGCAAATTGTATTAACAGCACGTACAGGTTTCCATATCTGAAAACTTATTTCCGAGGAGTTAGTAATGGTGTGTCGCGATGATTCACAATGTAGGTAGTTGGTATAATTAAGGTGTAATATGCGTCATACGGTCACCCTCATCCGTATATTAATAATAGACACGTCAAAATGGTAAAGAAACCTTCAAAGTTTTGACAGTCATTTATTTTGTTCCAGATATCTCGCGCCAGTATCGACGCCTGCAAAGATTACTTCCGCGACGACCTCATCAAGACGGATTGGCAGCTAATGGTAGAACTCAAGAAACTCTTCGAAATCCTCTAAAGCCCAAAGCTAAAACTATTGTAAACAAGCTCTCGTAACAATAACGGAAATCTGTCGCTCGTACTTTTGTCTGTTCCATCTAACCGTAGTTCCCATTGTATCATAGAATCTCATGATAACAGTTTCGTAGCCACCCTGTATTGTAACTTGTAACAGTACCTTAGCCGTTAGTTTTAGCTCGTCGCGTTGGTGGGAAAATGCCAATATTAGCGTGAAGTCAAATATAGTCTTAATCACCACCTTACTGCCATCATCATTTAAATTTTTAACACCAAATGATGTGTTATTATGCGTCGATTACGAATGCCATTGTAAATATAACATTATTTATTTATTATATAAAAAATAATTATCGTTTTTTGGTATATTAATTGTGTTGGAATTATATTTCGTTTATAGTCAACAATCGAATTGTAATTGTGACGTTACCGTAAAGTGTTAATTTGTTAAGAGTTTAATACCGCATGTTCCATTGTAAATACAATATTCCCAATGAATTTATTTACAATAGAATTTTGTAAATATGATTTTCCTCGTCTATTTTAACTACTACATTACATATTACACGATATGGTATTCGGAACGTTGTGAATTTTGTAAAGCAATTGCGATGAGCATTGGAGCATGTTTCTTTTGAATTGACTTTGACAAAGGGGAGTATGTCAAGGAGGTCGTCTATTGTATGAAAAAGTTGAAAGTAAACGCATTATGAAAAAATGTATTCTCATGGTAGATGTACGGAGTTTCAGGACGCACGAACATTGCATGGAAAGCGGGGCTGCTCCGCACTCCACGGAGTGAAAGCGAGGTTGTATTTTGTATGTAGGTATTTTCCCTTTTTGAAACGCTTTGTTATTTAATAGATGGAATCGGACATATTCTTATATTGAAAAAGTTTTATTAAATTACAAACGTAACTATTGTGTTTTATTTTTAGTCCCGTCCAACTCGGTTCGGTTTGATCTCGCACACATTTTCGTCGACACTATGAAAGAATTGCACTGAATCTGAAGGAGTTTCCTGGATATTCTTTTCCAGCAGTCTCAGAGAATCGAAAGGAAAGTTTGAGTGGGTAATTGAGGCTGATGATTATGATCAAATCATAACGGGTCAACGACTTTTTACGATTTTACTCCCATTGGACTACTTACAGACAGGCACATATGTGAGGCCACACATGGAGTCAGTAAGTATCTGCCTAACATAAGAATATCACAATAATGATGCAGAGAAATACGTAATTATTACCTACTTCGCTAAAAGCTTCGATCTCATAAGTTAAATCATCAGATATCTCGTCATCTCAAAGTCAATTTACATCTGTAGGTTAATCAATGAAATGCTTTTCAACTTGAACGTATCAACGTTTCAGCCGTTGGACAACCACTGCTGGACATAAGTTATTTTGTAAGCGGGTCGCATCCAGCGCGTTTCTGCTTTATTAGGTCCTCTGTCCACCTTGTGGGTAGACGTCGTACGCTGCGGTTGCCGCTCCGCGGTTTCCATTAAAGAACCTTACAGCCCTATCGACTATCGACCATCCGTTTTACATCCTATGTGCTCTGCCCATTGCCACTTCAACTTGCTAATCCGCTGGACTATGTCGGTAACTTTCGTTCGTCTACGGATCTCCTCATTTCTGATTCGATCTCGTAGAGATAGCCGAGCATAGCCATCTCCTTAGCACATTGTGCTACTTTGTTTTACTAATAAAAATAACTACAGGTAGGTTTGTATCTATACCTATGTAACTGCTTATTCATTTCTCGGCTTTATTTTCTTTCCCGCAAACAAAATGCATCAGCTGCCACTTTCTCACAACTTATTTATTCTCCAATGGGATAGCTAATGGTAATGTTAATGGAATTATTATTAGGGTAATGTCTATGTACCTAATAATAATAATGAGTTATTGAAGAACATTCATTCACCGCTCATTTTAGTGGCTCTTCTGTGATGTCAAACTGGTCACTGAGGGATATATCTCGAGCTATAAACTGAGTGGCAATGCCTTCGCGCGGGATATACGGATCTAGTAGGTATATAATATAAATCAATGGTTGTACCTGGGTACGTACTTTCTTACCACTTCGGATTAGATTACCTATATCTAATCCGAATACCTACTTATAGTAGGTACCTAGATATATAGTTTCCGATTCAATTCCAAATAAAAAGATGTTGCTGCTCATCAGCACTGTCGTTGTTAAGTTTTAAGTATACTCATAGCTCTATAATAAACTACCTTATACCTACTTACGAAGGTCAGTTTTCCATGAAATAGGTACCTAATGGACCATAATGTCACCTACAGGTAAAACCTAGTCGGTTGGTATGATAAATTTATACTTCCAACGCTAGGTTGGTCTTGTTTGTCGTCAATAAAGGCTCGTCCACAAGTCCTACCTTTCTCATTCCATGCTTAATAGGAACACCAATGCTGTAGCGAGCGAGCCACTAGGGTGGAGCCAGCATTTTAGTAGGTAGGTACTGATCTACTTTCGTACTGCGTTTCCGTGTGACGTAGGTACCTAGGTCATGCAGATATCTGTTAATCCGTGATATCTTGGTTTATAAATTGTTTTGGTTTGAATTAGTTTCGATATAAAGAATATGTTATCACATGTGATTTTTGATGTTTTGTTTTTCTAGTATTTTCGAGAGCATTTCGAGTCGGTAACCATGGAAACTGGGTGAGCGTGGGCGTGGGGGTGTTATTTTCACGGTCTAGGTCACGCCCCGGTGCGCTGGTGAGCATGCGCGGCCCGGGCTGCCTCCAGGAACCCAGCCTAGCACCAGTCTGCTACTTCCTCATCCCGGCTGTTCCCGTGGTCAACGATATATGCAGTTACCTGCAATAATATGCTTCATAATAATTAGTGAATACAAGTGACAAATCCTTATTTTATGTGCCCGACAATTTGTGGTGTTCAGTTTAGTGCTAAATTTTACCTAGTTAATAGGGAGCAAGTTTCATAGAATCATCGCTCGAGTAAGTTAAATTTTAAATAAATACCTATGATAATTGATGTACCTATAATTATTTACATAAATCGATATTTATTTAGTGCCTACCTAAATATGTTAATACAAACTTAGGTACCTAAGAAGTATAGGTAAAACTCAGATTTTTAAACGTTCACTAGAAAAAAGCGAAGAGTTTATAGGTAATATAAGAAAAATAAAATGATAAGGAATAGGGACAAAAAGTTAAACTAATTTACATATGACACTAGTTTATTATCATGGTTATTATCTTAATTCATCTTTAAAATCATTACAATCATCATTCACTTCACAGTCCACTGCTAGACATACGAGTAGGCCTCCCCTCCCGTCTTTGATTATTTATAATTAAAGGTCTCCCCCATTGAGATTTCCATCATATACCTAAGTATATTAAAATATCAGTAGTATTATAGTACCTAGTATTTGTAGCGGTAGGCCTCTTTGCAGGAGGCCGCCTGGGGAAGTACCACACTTTTGCCAGTTAATCATCCGCCAAGCAGTAATATGCAAACATTACTGTGTTCCGGTATGAAGGGCAATGTTACCAGCGAAATTACTGGGCATGATGAGATTCAACAACTCATTTCTCAGGGTATCAGGCGCAGTGCAGTGCCGCGCAGACATTTTAATTTTAAAACACTGGGTGGCACTGTGTCTGATATGGGCAATCATGATGCTTACCATCAGGCACCTGATTTGCTCGTCTTGTCACTCACTATCATAAAAAAAATTAAAATATCAGAATATAAACTCATCGAATCGGTTAATAATATTCGGAAGAAACATGCGGAAATAGGTATACAAAACAATGATATTATGGTAAATTTGTCTTATGATCATGTGGAATTGCTCAATGATGGCGTTACACCACAGGTTACACTTAGATAATGTTACATCTCATGTACTTAGGTATATCTACCTAAGTACATACTACCAAAGGAGTTGTTGGTTTTAGGGCCACGTACCTATTTCGATTTTATTTGATAGGTCTAATGACAATAATAATAGGAATAGGGAACGTTGCCCCTCATGTCGCCTTTATTCCCTTGTGGTGGGCGGCCTTTATGAGAGGCCCGTTTAGTGAGCGGCAAGTCATCGGCTGCCGTAATATTTCACCATGAGACGGAAGTGGCAGGTGCCGGAGTAGCAATAGCCCGGTTACCATCCATCTAGAAATCACACCTATTATATAGCCAAATCAAGTAGGGTAGGTAGTTTCCATCCATTCACAATAGACCTTGCTTCTAGTGTGGGCTGTCCTTTAAAATCTTTAAAAAAAACTGTAGATGGTTTCAGAGATGGACCTTTTAGTTGCTATTTAAGGCTAGATTACAAGTTCAGAAGGGGCCCCTGCACGTTGGACTTAAAGAATGGTCTCCGTGCACGCCTATCAAAAGACCGGCTCCCTTATTACGGACGCAACAGAAGTGTGGAAAGCGTTTAAATTGCTAAATGTCAGCTGTCAAACGGCATACAAAAAAATACGTTTGACAGCAAAATTTACTGCTGTTGTTACGCGATTGCATGTTCGTAATACCACCCCGGGTTATAGCCCGTGTTTTCGAGTGACATACTTAATAATAGGAATAAGATTTTCAAATATTATGCATAAATTATATTTTTAGTATCGTCATTAATTATAATAAATTAAGCAAATGTTCTATTAAAATACGAACGCGCGTTGCCTTTAAAAAACATAACTTTATTCAAATCAAATTACCTATTACTTTATCGGCGAAAATAGAGGGCTTCTTTGTTTGGGAATATTATTGCGAATAACATTCTCTAACCGGAAATATAGATAATATTATAAGATTTTCTGGGCCCACCTTCCTTGTATTCCAAGCCCGTTTCCTTTCAGTCAAATCGTTTCAGTAGTTTTCTCGTGAAAAGTAGCGTAGGTAAGCGTATCTGACAAACACACACATTCGTTCAAACTTTCGTACCTAGTTATGGTGGGATGTGGATTAGCATATTATGTAAATTGTGATCCATTTATATGCTATAATAATATTAAAATATTGAGTTGTCTGACTGCCCAACTGCCATGTTGAATAAACCAGGACATTATAAATTATAATATCTGGTCCTAGTCGCACCAATTAATTAGTCCAGTTCAGATAAGTGCCTCTGTCGCTAGCTCAGAACTGCAAAAACTGATTATGTGAACGCATATATATGATAATGTGAACGCATATAGGTATATTCGAGCCGAACGCGCCGAAAGAAACGAATTTTAGAATTCTTTACATGAAATCATATGAAATCTATAAAACCTATGAAACCTGTCCGATTCGACGCGTTTCATATGATTTCATACTTATAAAGAATTCTAAAATTCGTTTCGTTCGGCTCGAATAGATATGCGTTCACATTAAATAAAAACTTTATGTTATCAACATAGTATCCTATTACGATTGATGTCATAGATATAATCTGGTGCAATTCTGCATATCCAATAGCCACCACCTAACAAACAAACAAACAAATGTAACCAAACCAAATATAGTAGGTAAAACTCGCAGTTGAAAAAAATTATCCTACAAGTTTTATAGTGCGTTCTTCTTGTATAATGTATTATATTACATTTCCGAACGCAGGGTAGACTCATTACTAGTTATTGACATTAATTATTGACGTGTGAAAATGTCTTTTCAATAATTTTTCTTTGAGCTTGAGTTTGAGGAGCAAACACGTAGAAAAATGTAGCGTCTAACATTTAGACTAAACACTATTTAATAGCTTTTTATTCTCAGTCTTGACTCAGGCTGTCTTTGGAAAAACAACTACTAGTTGTACCTTGTAAAAATAGCTTGATACCTACCTGGCAACTGAACAAAAATATTTTTTTTTTGGCCATATTAGAATAGAATAGATGAGAATAGATAACTCCTTATTGGCATCTTTGAATTGAATTCTAATAGTGTAGAGGTATTTGATTAATAATTTGAATTATAAATTACCTTATATGATACCATTGATGGACTTACCTACCTATTATATGGAAATACCTACTATGACCAAAAAATGATTTTTGTTCAGTTGTCACGTCGTATCAAGATATATTTTACAAGGTAGGTTAGTAAAGTTGTATCCATAATAATCATTGGTAAATTGGTAATCTCTAACTTACACTGTATTTCACATTTTTTCCGCTACAATAAAAAAAATATCATTAAGTAGATATTTACCTACACTTACATAAGATGCGCTACATTGCATTTGAAATTAAATGTCAATCAGGTCACGCACACACGCAAGGCTAGTCAGATCTAAGGGCCAGATCAATTTTTTCGTAATGTACTAGGCGTTTGTAGTAATTATCAGTATATACCAAAATATTACACGGGCATTATATCCGTCTATTTTGGTTTAGTCACAATAATCGAAGAAGTCATTATTATTATGCGGTATGAAAACTATTGGTGGTAGAAATAATGTACTAGGGTTTTGTTGTCTTCAAAATAACCCGCGGAAAATTTATACATCTGTTAAGTTTTGGTCACTGTAACAGAAATATAGTATTAATTCATGTTTTGGGATCATGAAATATTTTATATATATGATCAATTTTAACATATATTTTTGTACTGCCATAAACGTAATAGTATCGTACAAACGAATTTTTTAAAGAGAGCTTATTTGGCTTAATACAGGGTCTTAAAACGTTCCCTATACCTACTTCTGCTACCCGTGCGAAGCCGGGCGGGCCACTAGTTATATATAGGTATGTCAAGTAGGGAACCCGCCTAGCATACAATCATAAATTAGGTACTCTACAGTGCCGTCAATTGCACGGACATTCTAAATGGAAAATCACGGTGACATGATATTGTAACAATCGCCGTGTCATAATGATAATATTATATATACATCCTAGACGTGCGTTTCAGTATTTTTCGGCCACGTGTTATTCGTTCATTCATGCGTGCGAATGAATGGGGAGCGCCACGGTCGCTGAAACAGTCGGCCGCCGCTCGCCCGCGCGTACGCGCAGCGCAGGCGACCTGCGCACACGCAAGTGAAGTGACATTACTGTGTACCTACAGTTTACAGTACCTTGCTCAAAAGAGCCACAGCTCCACCAGATCGGATCCTCTCTGGGTGCGTCATCTATTTTTATACCACTTTAAAAAAACACACGATCTTCGGAATGTCAACCTTGAACATTCGCTTCGGTTTCATTCATTCATTAAAATTACCGAAAGATCTCAGACGCACATCATTCTCGGTTCACGATGACGATTCACTCATTGAAGATAATTTATCAGTTCTATTCCGTCGCTAAGATGATTTTAATAGGATGACTAGCACCCAATTTGACCACTTAAGTGTTGGAGTCATGTTTTCACAATATAACTCAGAGATTAACAAAGTTACCTATTAAAAGTTCCGCAGATAAAACAGCTGTTCCTTTAAAAATGCCAATGACGAATGATGCTAGTTCTAGTCATTTTAAATTTTAATCCAAGACGTGGCATTGCATCGTATCCTTAATCCGCTTCAGATATGTACCTACCTAGATTTTTTTGTAGATAGGCATGCCAATTATGTCCATTTCTATCTCAGTAATAATAATTTATATACGTACTAGCATCCTACTGTATATATAATAAAATATACTATATAAACCCGTATATATTCTATGCAATGAATGCCAAAATAGTTAAGCTTCGGTTTTTATGTAAGGAGATAGTGAATATTAAATCATAAGACCAAATAAGTATTACAGGTTGGCAACGACTGTTGTTTAGGTTTTTGTTATGATAGTGGGTAACAAGACGAGCAAATCAGGTGCTTTATGGTAAGCATCATGATTGCCCATATCAGACACAGCGCGCGTCAGGCCGTTAGGGTCCCGTTCCGGCACGCCCCCGGCCGGGACGCACCCACACTGAAAAATTTGTTAAGGCGCTGTCCGAAGCAAATTCGCTCTCTCGCTCACACATACCCACATTTTTGATGATATAAAGAATATCATGTAATTTCGTAAAATTAAGACAACTAGGTTCTAAAAAATAAAAACACAGATTCAGTAAGAATCCAATTAAATTCAAACAAGTTTTCAGTGCCTTTTTATGATTCTAAGAATTTTTTTTCTTTGTGCAGGTTTTTATACATGAAAACTCGTTCAGATTAAATTAGATTTCTTACTGAATCTTTGTGTTGTTATTAATTATAATATTATTTATTAATTATTAAGATTTTTTAGTGCGATCGCCAAGAAGTCAATCTGTTTTATGTAGAGAATTCTAAAAGTAACCGATTTGGAATTACATGGATCTCACAACTTTTTACGGTAAAAGAACTGAGTGGCGAGACTTGGTTGAAATTTGATATCCTGTCACTACAACGATATTGCAACTGGGTACTTGCAACCTGATGCTGCATTGGAATTGTCTCAATTAATATTTTGTGTTATACCATTTATTAACAAGGGTCTGATGATCGAGCCAGAGAGAAAAATCATCGAACAAAAGAAGAACCTAATTAATGTACACTTATTATCAATGTAAACTTTTTATTTAAGTTCGTAAGTTTATACTGTTAATTCTTACGAAACGCCATCTTTTGGGTTGCCAGGTAATACCGGTAATAAAGTTATATCTGCTTATTGCATTGGTATTTAATGGAAAAGATAGAAACAAGAAAATCATTGACATAAGTAGGTGTATCATTTTTATTGGCGATATAATCGCACTAGCTGTGACCCGCGGTTTCACCCGCGTAGTCTTCGTTCCCGTGGGAATATCGGGATAAAAAGTACCCTATGTGTTATTCCAGGGTCTAAGCTACTTACGTACCAAATTTCAGCCCAATCGGTTCAGTAGTTTTGGCGTGAAAGAGTAACAAACATCTATACATACATCCATACTTACAAACTTTCGCCTTTATAATAGTATATATATATTAGGATTAGGATTAATCAGTTTCTAACAGACAACTTGAAGATGAAAAAGTAAAAGTTCATAAAAAAGACAGTTAAAACATTAAACCACTGTTAGTGAGCAGATAATATAGAGATAATAAAGAGAATATCGACAGGAAATTACAAGTCGTCAGCAATGCGGCTTGCAATAGCGGTGTCCCGTTGCTAATAGGCACCGGCGTATCCGCAATCACCGCTACATCGACACACAACACCCACCACTCGACAGGAAGCCCTACTCTTCTTACAAACTTTATATCACAAACCGACATGTCACCCGTATTACCGTCACCATATTCATCTGTCGAAATAAAACAAAACGCGTGCCAAATGAGCCTAACAAAAAATCGGCCATCCGGATACCCTTCAAGATAAGAATCACTATAAGTAAGGGCTTCCACTGAGTAACCGTCGGTCTAAAAGAATTAAGCCTGTTATCTCTTTAGGAGTCAATAAGGCGGGCTTTTAAAAATCTTTAAAGTTTTTTATGAAACTGTTATCAATGCGGCGCCGGCGTTGTTTTTTGCCGAGATAAATTTTAATGTTAGGTTGGCTTATAAACTAGAGCAGACAGGGGCTCGACTTAACCAAATGTTGGTAACAAGGAAACCGTATAAATTTGACACAATCCTCTGAAAAATTTACCAAATTAATGTTTTTTATTCCCCTGTTCCCTCCAAATGAGCATTTTATCTTATCCCGAATGGGTTGTTAAAAATGCATATCGTGATATTTTTATAGTGAAATTAGCCATGGTCCCGATCAGTTTCTTTTAGAAAACTCTCGATTTATTTCTAGTGAACTTTTAAAAATCTCAATTTTGCTCTCGTAAAATTAGACGCTCACTTCAAAACAATGAAGAGATTATAATAATACTAACGATACACAAAGTTAATAACTTCATCTTCAAGTATAAAATTAAATGTAGTCATGTATTGTAGTAAAGAATCCCCCGAATACAATAAAAAAACAGCGATTTGGTAAATTTTCCAGGATTTTGTCAAATAGCATGGATTTGTTTTTGCATACCTACTGAAAAGTTTTGTGCGCTTATGTTGTAACTTGTGACATTAGTCTTCGACATTTTGCAGTCTGCTGACCAAATGCGAGGTCGATTCGTGGAAGCTGATTTCGTGGAAAGACAACAATGTTCCGTTTGTCTCAAGTCGTAACCTCAGCTTCTATTAAAAGGATTCCTGCAATGATGACTTGTGGCTTGCGAGATGTTGATGTTAACTTTCACTGGAAGGCAGATTAGCAGAAATTATCATTTTTAACCTCCGACTGAAAAAGGAAAGAGGAAAATTTGACTTGTCTGTGTATCTGTCTGTGGCATCGTAGATCCTAAACGAGAGGACTGATTTCGATGCGGTTTTTTTTTGTTTGTAAGTTGACTCGACCTTGAGAGTGTTTTAATTTCATAATTAAAAAAAACATACATTCACGCCTTTTTCCCGAAGGGGTAGGCAGAGGTGTACCCAGGACTCAGTCCCATAGTAGATACACCCACATTTCGCCAGTATGTTATTGGTCCCATGTAATAGGGGGCGAGCCTATTGCCATATACCGGGCACAGTTCCAGACTCCAGGCAGCTATTGAGATAATTCCTAATGGAAAAATCCAATATTTAACACTATGCCTGACCTGGGGATCGAACCCGGGACCTCTTGATTGGCAGTCGAGCATGCGCCCACTACGCCACCGAGGCAGTCCTCTCATAATTAACCCTTCATAATTAACACTTGTTTAAAAATCATATGATCATCATTATCATCATCTCAGCTATAGGATGTCCAACGAGCTATGGAAAAACATATATAGATATATCTCCTATAGATAGACATATATTATTTGCGAAATATTCCACCAATTCCCTTAGAGGATCCCCTGAGCTAGCAGCTCTGACGCCGGCAGGGACCAGCACTGTGGACTGTTGACGTCCTATGGCTGAGATGATGATATTCCACAAATCCCCTTAGATGATCCCCTGCTCAGGGGATTTGTAGAATAAGGTGTTTATGCAAAGAGAAACTATTTTATTTGCCGCTCATAGCAGATATCAGTCAGCTCTAAACGGACAACGCGACCTCGTCCAGACTCCAGATAAATCTATCAATGAACGTGATAAGAGGAGCGCGTGTCACTAACGCAGGAAATGCCCCAGGCCGTGCACTCTGAACTGAAGCTTGCGGTATCAGTCCAGCCTGCCTACTCGCAATCCGGCGGAATGTGTGTCATGCTTCAACTATTTGCTGCACAAATATATCTACGCCCACTGTATAACGATAGACTAGAATAATAATAAAATTCTGATAGTAGCCACGCAGTAAGCATAGATGAACAAGATCCAACTACCTTATTCACTTGCACTTGTGCCTACTTTAACAGGAAAGGCGACCACTTAGTTTGACTCAATCCTATGGAATATTTACTAAATCGATGTTTTGTATTCCCCTGTTTCCTACGAATACAGTAAACCTATTTGATATTTTTTTTTTTATGATAGTGAGTAACAAGACGAGCAAATCAGGTGCCTGATGGTAAGCATCATGATTGCCCATATCAGACACAGTGCCCCCCAGTGTGTTAAAATTTAAAATTCTGTGCGGCACTGCACTGCGCCTGTCACCCTGAGATATGAGTTGGTGAATCTCATCATGCCCAGTAATTATAAAAGTTGATATTATTATATTATCTTGATATTTTAAAGATGAAGTAAAGTATGTCCCTATCATTTTATTTTTGTTTATAAATTCTAATTTTTTTTTTGTAGTGAACGTCCATTCACGCGAGTAGAAGTGGAATTTTTGGAAGTTCACTATGAAAACACCAAGGGTTTATAAGAAAAATTAAAATGACAGGGACATATGTTACTTCACTATAAAAATATCAGCATATAAATTTAAGTATATAATGGGTTTATTAATGATTATATTCGGAGGAAACAGGTTAATACAAAACATCGATTTGGTAAAATTTTCATAGGATTGTGTCAAATTCCTAGATGGCCATGTCCATGTACGCTCTCAAGTGCGAAGTAGCAGGGTAGATAAAAAACTAACATTATTATTTCCTGTACTATTTTTGCAAGATATGTTAATATGTGAAATAATCACTCATTCATTCAACTCACAACTCATATATAACTACTATAGTTATTGGGAACTTAAAACAGAACAAGGTGACTGCGGAAAGTCACTGGGTTATTTATTAGCTCATCACCATCACAACCAAAGGATAAAGGCCTCTCCCATAGATTTCCATCTAGTCCGGTTGTAAGCGGCTTGCTTTGAGCGTGTACCTGTTGTCTTTATTAGATCGTCTGTTCACCGTGTGGGTGGATGTCCTACGCTGCGCTTGCCCATCAGTGGTCTTCATTCAAGTACCTCACAGCCCCATCGACCTCACAGCCAACTAACACTATTTCACATTAATTCCGCCATATTTTTATGATAGTGAGTAAAAAGACGAGCAAATCAGTTGCCTGATGGTAAGCATCATGATTGCCCATAACAGACACAGTGCCATCCAGTGTTTTAATATTCAAAATTCTGCGCGGCACTGCACTGCGCCTGTCACCCTGAGATATGAGTTGTTGAATGTCATCATGCCCAGTAATTTCGCTGCTAGCATTGCCCTTCAGACCGGAATACAGTGATGTTTGCACATTACTGCTTGGCGGATGAATAACTGGCAAAGGTGTGGTACTTCCCCAGGCGGCCCCCTGCAAAAGAGGCCTACCACTACAAACCACTACTAGGTTAGGCATTATACCTCGTAAGTTCGATGTACTAGGTGGTAACGAAAAGGAAATAGCTCAGCATAAATGCGTTCCATGCTTGCATGTCGCTGTTTTTCAGTTATGCCCCGTTCCGTAGCAGGTAGTTAGTTACAAGACCATACTATACCAAACAATATAAAAGTAATGACTAAAATAATCTTATTACATCTTAATTGCTTACTAAACCTAGTTTTTGGGTTAACATAATTTTGAGTTTTATAATTATAAGTCTAAAGCTACCATTTAGTAGTTAATGCTGGTTAGAAAACAGAAATAGGATAATATAAAATAATATTATGTAGTCTTTAGCACTGCACGCAGAAGCAACCGCGTGGCTATGGCTAGCAATATGCCTACCAGGAAATAGGTAATAATAATACTCTCTTATAATATAGGTAATATGAACTGATTAGGGTCTACGGCTATAGATTAAGCAAAGAATAATAACTATAAAGTCATTCGTTCATGAGTACCTAGGTTATACAAGGTACCTATAGTAAGTATATGTACTTACATAAAAAATATAAAATCAGCCCGCCGCCTCAGGGAAACTACCTCAGAGGGATGAGGATTTGTAGTATGTTTATCCCCTAACATGTCCAAATAAAGTTATTTTCCATCCACAATCATTCATCTCCGCCAATGTGATTTTATGTAATTTCGAGATTTAAATATTTAGCAGTTTATAATTAGGTACTTATTACTACTAATTCTATATCTATACGTTTAATAAATTATTTAGTTATATATATTTCATAGATACATATTATTATCTCTGCCCGTATATTTTATAATAATAAGTTAAGATAATGTGTTTACATTAAACATTGTAGATACGTAATTGCCGGACGTCGCTAATCTGCTATCAAAATGGAAATAAAGTGTCACGTGATTGTGCCAGCTTGCCGGCATGGGTAACAATTTTTTTTTTTACAAAAATGTAATGATGCAGTTTTAGTTTTTATCTAAATCACAGATCAGGATGAAAGAGGTATCTGTGATCTAAATCGTTCAGCATTAATCGCAATTCATCGTAATTTTGGAGATGACCCTGAAGACCCGTTTTAAAAATTCACCGTTTACTCAAGGACATCTTATCCACCTCCTTAAAACTTACACGTTTTCGTAACAATTTGTATACTTAAGTACCTACTAATGTTTAAAAGAGCACACATTATTAGTTAAGTATAGATCGGAAACGGCTCGTCCCATTTGGTTAAAATTATGTATTTACCTAGATAAGGATTTGCATCTACCTACTTATCTACGTCGCCTAGCGAAGCTCTGTCACCCAGATATGTATTTTGTATTAAAGTACTACCTTTGAAATCTGAATTAAGTGCCTACATATCAATGTTTTGCTAGATTTCATAGACATGAAATTGTCTGGTCTTTATGCTTTCAACACACATTCTCTTTAAATCTTTTCACAACACTGGTTGCAATCCGAAGGGCGAAATATCAACTTTCCTGTCAAATAAGGTGCATACCATATATTAGGTTGCATAACGGCTAGGTATTGGCCGCTTTCCACCTGCCCACGGACAGCTGCAGCCTGTGCTTGTGGGCTCAGTATTTGGTGTTGAAGCCGCTTGCGAAATGATTCGACGAAAGAGGCAGTACCACGTAGGCGATCAAATGGTGCTGCCCACTACCCACGGGCCATAATGTGTCCATAATATAATTATTACTGTCGTATTAGTGCCAATGTGTTGAAAATGTTAATTTAAATTGGTAAACAATAAAACTAACTTATACGTTAACTACAATATGTTACAAGCTTAAAAATATGTACCTACTTAGATTACTAGTAATACCGTGGAGAGCCGGCATTAGAATAGTACTCCACCCTCTCTACCCGTGGTGGCCGTAAGAGCCGGCGAAGGGTTAACAGATCCAGAGGACGGGCAGCAGCGTCCTCTGTAAAAAAACAATCGAACTGCGCTCGTCAACCCGCCTGCCAAGCGTGGCTAGTATCGGCAAAACCCCTACAAACGGGAACAAACCCTTATGGCTTTTGTTCAGAAGCGGACTCCCTTCGGCTGAATTGATTGATTATACTAATAATGTACCAATTTTTAATCCATTATAAGTAGGTACCTAAATAAAAGGCTTATATATAGAACCAAAAATATGTTCCCATCTCACGGTCATCATATCAGCCGTCGAAGTTCGCTATTGGACAAAGAGGCGTCCCCATAAGGCTGAGGGTTTTACAAAAACTCGCCACGCTTGGCAGACGGGTTGGCAAGTGCCCTTCAATGGTTGTACGCAGAGGACACTGCTGCCCATCCTCTGAATCTCATAACTCATAACCATTAGCCGGCTCTTACGGTAAACACGGGAAGAGAGGGTGGGGTATTGTTCTAAAGCCGGTAATAACCCCACGTTACATCCGAAGCTTAATTAGGTAGGTACCATTTATTTTAATTCTTAGGACATCCAAAATACTAAAGTTAGTACTTAGTACTTACAGTCAACATTTGATAATATTAATTTTTTTTTTAATCTTGATTTCGTCTGTCGCATTTTTGGGTATGACATTTTTTTTTTAATAAAATGGGACAGCTTCCACACACGATGATCTGATCCCAAACTAGGCTAGAAGCCTGTACTTGGTAACCAGTTGACTGATATACATACTTTAACATACTTATATAAGCTTATAGCACCCAAACACAGATCAAACAGACATGTTCATGCACACCAATGTTTGACCTGGCCGGGGATCAAACCCGGGGCCTACGCCACAGAAAGCAGAGTTACTACCATCTGAGCCAACGAGGCTGTCATTATTATATTATTGAACTAAGTTTTTTCCTAATATACCTACCTAAGTACCTATATACCTAATATTTTCGATATAAAATCATTCTAAATCTAGCGACTAATTACAGAATGGTTAAACACTTTTTTTCCGCCTCGCATTTCCTTTATAAGTAAGTACCTACCTATTTTTTATTTAATTGTGTCTATTCGACGAACAGTTTTACTATCGCAATTATTTCATTTATAAACGAGCCTCCTATAGTGTAACACAAAACTGTTCTGTTATTTATAAGCGAAGTTTGTCATAACGATTTACCTGTGAATTGAATATCAATGTTGCAACTTGGCAGTAGGTGGAGCCACATTCTCTGAATCTTAGAGTTCACAACGGGAGTTGTCAATAATATAACCCCCCTCCAACAAGTTACATGAACAAATTGTTCATGTAACCTATCTCTATTTTTGTACTGGTCTTGTCATAATTAAATAAATAATCATAATCTCAGCCGTTGGTAATCCACTACTGAATATGTTCAGTAGTGGTTTACCAAGTAGTAGTGGAGGCCTATGCCTATGGGCCTCCCTCATAAAGGGGGTTTCGCCAATACTCGACACGCTTGGCAGGCGGGTTGTCGAGCGCAGTTCGCTGGTCTTTTGCAGAGGACGTTGCTGCCCGTACTCTGGATCTGTTAACCCTTAGCCGGCTCTTACGGCAACCACGGGTAGAGAGCGTGCAGCACTATTCTAAAGCCGGTAACTCCACGCTCAATTATTTTGTCATTGTCATAGTTATTGACGCTTAATTTCCTGCATTAGTTTGTGGTTAGATAGGTATGTAAATGTATGTTGTCCTGTAGTAGTACGCCTGCTTATCGCATCTCTAACGAAATCTGGCAGAAATATTGAGTATACTGAAATAGCACTTATCACTTCAGATGCTCTATGTTCTGAGCTTTGAATAGGATAGAGATATACATTGACTGATACCATTATAGTTTGCATGTGTGGGTAGGAGCAAGGTAGTGTAGGTGCGCCCCCACACCGTTATTCTAATTATGCATTATATCCACACATTAACATTATTCCACTGTTGCATTAGTCAAATAGCGGCGGCTTCACATGGGCCTAATATTTCAATACTTACCCTACCTACTTAGTCTAAAAACGTCTAGACTCGTAAAAACCTAAAAGGATTATGTGTGAAAAGAGAGTGAGTGCAGAGACAACGGATGACAGACTGGAATGGCGGAAGATGATGTGCTGTGCCACCTAAGTACTTATAGGGAAAGGGATAAGGGCAGAAAGAGAATGGTGGATCAATGCTAGACTTTAAATAGATCCGCCTCGTGGCACCTTTAAAGAAAACGAATGTAACCAAACCAAATATTGTGATACTAGGTATCTGTTGAAAAAATGAAGTCCTACAAGTTTCTTGTGCGTTCTTTTTGTAGAGGCATCTTTCTGAACGCACGGCAAACTCAGTACTGTTTATCTTCATTGACGTGCAAAAGTGTCAGATTATGACCTTTATGAATAAATCTTTTTGAGTTTGAGTTTGATTCGGCGATAAATTGATAGGTGTCTTATTATGATTTTTTGACATAATATTAGAAATTTTCATGCGTCTAGGAATCTCTTTATTTCAACCCTTCATTACGCACAGACAAAAAATGATTACCCATTTATTTTATCGGCGAAATATTTTTTATAAATTTTCTTGTTTAGGTACCTACTTAATCTTAAGTAAGTAACCTCAAGATCAAAAATAGAATGTATTGTAGGTACTGATTATTGGACGTTACGTGTAAAGCTAATGCCATTAAAAACAAAAATGGTAAAAAAAAACCAAGTCTCGCAACTCAGTTCTTCTAACGTAAAAAGTTGTGAGATCCATGTAATACCAAGCCGGTTACTTTATTAAGTCCCTACTTAAGGGACCTTCTGTCTTAAGTAATTACGTAATTAGCTAACCTAACAACATCTTATAGTGACCATATCAATAACAATAGATTGACTTGGCGATCGCACTAAATAATCTTTAATATAATATGTATTACTTGTAAGATACATTGTGTTTTCATGCGGTGGCCAAGTCAATCTATTTTGTTTTTTATGATAGTGACTGACAAGACGAGCAAATCAGGTGCCTGATGGTAAGCATCATGATTGCCCATATCAGACACAGTGCCACCCAGTGTTTTGAAATTAATAATTCTGCGCGGCTCTGCACTGCGCCTGTCACCCTGAGATATTATTTGTTGAATCTCGTCATGCCCAGTAATTTCGCTTAACATTGCCATTCAGACCGGAACACAGTAATGTTTGCACATTACTGCTTGGCGGATGAATAACTGGCAAAGGTGTGCTACTTCCCCAAGCGGCCCCCTGCAAAAGAGGCCTACCACTACAGATTTAAAACATAATTTTTTTTTTTTTTAATATTGATATGGTCACTATAAGATGTTGTTAGGTTAGCTAATTACGTAAAAACTTAAGACAGAGAAGGTCCCTTATTAGGGACTTAATAAAATAACCGACTGGTATTACATGGACCTCACAAATTTATGGTAGAAAAACTGAGTTGCGAGACTTGGTTTCTTTACCAGTTTTGTTTTTGATGACATCTCATTTCTTTTTGTAGATAGTCCTACTTTTTTCCTTTCCGGTACCTTCTACTTCTTGAATACCAACAACGGATTTTCTTAAAGCCTACTCTCCTCCGCTGGCCGCCTTTATGATTATTATTGTTCTTTCTTTCATGGTAATTTTGGGCAATTTAGTATACTTAATACTTTGCGGGATTTTAGTACAACTTTATAAGACATGTCCTATTCTTGATTTTTCATTCCGTTGACCATTTTACAGTTACCTTTGAACATACGAGTAATTATATCGAGGTACCTATCTACAACTATTATTCCATTATATTATACATATATACAGGTACACTGATTCATTAACTGCAAATGTAACTTTGTAATCCTGTACATTTACGTTATTCATCATCAGGTTCATTCATCATACTGGTTCAAATTGAATGAAATTTCAAATATAGGTACAATGCCTGCTTGGTTACTAAAAATTCAGGCTTCTAGTACCTACTATCCACAACGAAGTTATAGGGGGTCGAAATGACCTGAACTGCTTCGAGAAAAGATGGTACGGCCGTGCCTTTTTTTTGCTCGACTTGGCGACTGATTAATATTTATTACAAGATAAGCAGGTAAATCTAAACAGGTAAAACTAATCAAGAGCAATCTTCCACACTAAACAAACAGATGGCGCCACTTGCTAGCATTCAACATTTATCAAAACATCCCGTTGTTCCAAAACGGAACAGTTTAATTCATAATAACCTTACTAAAACATTAATTAGGTCGTTACACTGATAGAGTGTGCATAAAATTCTATTCTTGGAGTTATAAAGTTTTCAATTACTGAGTTACTGCAGTGGGTAGGTAATTTACGCTAGCGCAGCGGTGTCACTAATGATTACAAGCGTGAGAGGGTGGCGAGGAGCGAGGAAGCAATAGTGACCTGTATCATAATCGGAGAGGATCGAGTCAGTAGTGGAGTATCAATATTTCGGTGCGGCAGGGCACAGGGTCGTCGACCGCACTCTTCGACGTTGGTGCCGTGCTATTTCGAGGCAGCGAGCGGCGCGGCGCAGCCGACTCTGGCCGAACGCGCGATGTGCCGCGCACGCGTAAACAAACAACATGGCCGAACTGTCATTCACTAACTCATTCATAAATGAACATTGCATTTATTGACCAACTGGATTTAATTCATTATCTCAGGTCATAATGTTGCTTCATACCTACTGTAGAATAAGATTGCTTGGTTAAGGCGCGGCGCGGTGCTAAGCTAATTCGCCCTCTCGCTCACACGTACCCACATTTTTGAAGATATAAAAAATAATATACACGTAATTTTACGTAAAAAGACAACAAAGAATAACTAGAAAGTAATATAATATAAAGATTCAGTAAAATATTCAATTTAATCCAAACAAGTTTTCAGTGCCTTTTTATTTTTCTAATACTTAACTAAAACATGCACAGTAGGTACTTATTAGCATAGAATTATTATGCTTATTATTTTACATAAACGTTACCTAAGTATATTTACTTACCTATTATTTAAACACTAATACTAAAATATATATTTTGACGAGTTCAACTGTTTTACATAATATTTTCAGAAAAATGGTTAGTTATATGATTAATACAACATGGGGCTCTTCAAAAGGAGAGTTAGTAAAGTCTTGAAGGGTCGGCAACATACTGGCAATACCCTTGGTGTTGCAGGTATCCATAGGCGGCGGTAACCGCTTAACATCAGGCGGCCCGTCTGCTTGTTTGCCACCTATGGCAAAAAAAAAATCTAAATATATTGAAATATGCAAAATTCCAGTGTCTACCGGTCTAAGATTTAAATAAATAAAAGCTTTTAAAAAATCATCGTAATGAAATGATACATCGAATTTTGTTGTAACTTTGGCGGCTAGACAGTCTTTCTACGCGCAACGAGGTAAGGCCGGTCTGGCAGCGACAAATACTATACTATGACAGAAAAATATTTGCTTCTGTCACGTTTCTTCAATCTAAGACAATCAAAACTTCCCTCGAAACTCTAAACAAATAGATAGAAGGTCTGAATTTAATTCTAAGTACAAACTACAAACATATTTTTACGAAGCAGGACCTATAAAAACATTCTAAATATTTTGATTGGATGGTTTTCTCAGAACATTTACAACTTGTTAAAAAAAGGTGCAGTAATACTTAAAAGGAGGGTGCCTCCAACCGTCAAGAAAAAAGAATTGCGTACCTAATTGTAAAAAAAAAATTCAACTTCCCGTTCAAAGCCGATCAGCTGATCCATTTGGAAAGAATGGAAAGTGAGAAGGGAGGCCTTTGCTGTGCAGTGGGACAGAACAAGCTAAATAAAAATAATAATAATATGGGGAATTTATCCTTAGGGAATTTATCTTAACACCTTTATGTGTTTAGTCCCAATTTTCACTGTCTTTTAAACTTTTTTCTTGAACACTTGAACTTAATAGTCGAGCATAATATTTTTAAACGGGTTTTTTACATCCATCCATTTGTCTTATCGAAAATCAAATAGGTTCGTATATAATAATAAAATAGAATCACAATTATCGAATACAGCTTTATCGGCTGACGCCTTAAAGCTGTAAGCAAGCGGGAAGTCGCCTTTTTGTGCTTTAGACGGACTTGACGACGGAAAAATAAATACTTAATATAGTAAGTAGGTACTTACAAAGAATAGACATGGTGGCAGATTTTGAAATCCCGTTTCTTAATGTAGTTACACGTCTAATATTACCAAAAACATTTTTTCAGAATAAAATTACATTTTACCGCAAATTAATGCATTTTTAACTTTTTAATTTAAAATGAGCGCGAAAACGCTCGTATGTGTCATGGCGTCGGGTCCTGACGTCACGCCTAAGTAAATATTTTATTGTGTCTGTGCTCAACGAAGATAGTCAACGGAATATTTTGTAATTCGTGTGTTAAAAATGAATTCCAAAGTTTATATTTTCGTTTTTAATTGCATAGATTGTGATACAAATACAAAAAGTAACAACTGACGTGGAAATTATTAGCAAGTGACATGTTATGGGTGTAGAGAAGAGGTAAATGGAGCTCAATGGTGTAGAGCTGTAGTGCAGAGTTATTTCATAGATAGATATATAAATTCACGTAAGTAATGATATGGTTTTTATATTTTCTTAATTCTATGGTAGTAGAAATAGTAAGTATGGGTTTTTTAGCTGCAAGTTATCTAACCTATAAAATAACCTTAGTATGAAATAGGTGTTAAAAAAGGCCTGTGTGAGTTAAATTATTCATAGCACTAAAGAATATTAATAATGTACTTACAAGGAAGTTTTCACATTTCGAAATTCAGATGAGCAAAAGTCTATTTGATGCGAGAAATTCTCCCAACATCAACATATCAATTCTGGGCAAATTAGAGCTGTTTGCCTTAATAAAACCTTGTTCCATCTTCGATGATTCCTGGATTACCACGAATATATAACAAATCAAGTGACTGATCACAACACAACAAAAGTTAATGCGATATGGTGAATATTTACTTCAAGTGTTTATACTCTCAGTAACAGTATTTACTTAGGCGTGACGTCATTCGCTCTGATTGGCGTTTCAGTTAAGATGGCCGATTACAATTTTTTGTACTTTTATTTTAATAAAAATATTATTAATCTCAATGTTTTCAATAATACTGGGTAGTTTTCTAGAATCCTTTCTATATATATTTTTCACTAAAACCATTTATTTTTTTATTCTGTTATAGTGTCATCATTTATTATATTTTACGTTTAGTAATTATTATTTAGTTTAATTAATTATACTAATTTATATTTTAACTGCGTTTGCTAAATTACATGCGTAAATTAAATATGTAAGTAAATTAAATACCTACCTTGTTCAAAAGATAGGATGACAGTATATTATGTAACTGACTGCCTACTTACTTATATAAATTTTATAAAAAATAATCAAAGGTCAATTAGGCTCGCAGCTCTCAAGTTCATATTACCGGGTTAATTACATCTTGAAATTGTACCTAAGTATTTAATCAGCAGCCAATAAGATTAGCGTTATAAAAATTAATGATCTAAAAGTCGCGGAGTAAGAAGTAATCTAAAAGGCGCGCATTGTTCTAGACATGTGGAGCGGGGAGCACATCTGTAGCGCATATTCAGCGGTTTTTGTTCAGCCTGACCATGTGGCTTGCGGACTGCGGATGAAACGGAACGCGCTGCTTTTTGTTCTACAACTTTTTCGTGACACAAAAAAATGTTAACGAGAATACGAGATTATAAATTATTGTGTGCTAGTGAACTGTCCCATTCCGGATGGAACTAGATGTGAAAACAATAGTGTCAGTAATAAACGGCGTTCGCTATGCTATTTTTTGTTGGAATTTTAATTTTTCCAGATAGATCGAAAAATTGTCTTGGTAGTTTAGACACAAAGCATATAACCAACTACAAACACATCACGAAGTCAACATTCAAATCCAACTTTCATTCATAAAAAAATTTGATGAACGCGTCGCATAAGTACGGTTTTGGCTGGGAAGTCATCGGCGGGCACTGAGCACGTGGTACTTAGTTGAAGTGTTGCCAATATCTCCCAACTCTATCCGACACCGCTTCCTGTTTACACTGTCTACCACTGCGCACTCGCTGCGAAGACTCGCGGAGTTCCTGACATTTTACGTCATTTTATGAATATTATGCTATATACCTACTTATTAGTATTACAGATGTCTATCTACAAACTATAGTATTGGACTGATGAAACAGTCTTTGTAATAAGCTGTGGCAGTACCTCGAATTTATCTTTTTTATACGCCACACGGACTTCCATATCGTTATTCTTAGAATTCTGCGTAGATTTATAATGGACCATACACATCAAGATGCAATATTATTATACACCTAAGTTCTAGGTGGATATATTTTGTTAGAATAGGTACATTTAGATAAAATAAACGATAAACTTAGATTAAGGCGTCTGTCTATAGGAGCCACATTTCTCTCTCGTTCGCACATTGCAAGTTAAATAGACATTGAATTGCCTCAAAGTTGTGTTTCTCAATCATACTTACCATTTATAATATTATGTTCAAGAAAACTTAGTTTTGATATTTTTATACAGAAGAGATAGATATAAACTGTTATTTCCTTCAAACTACTGCATCAAATAAAACGAAATTATATACCTAGGTAGGTACTTAAAAACATGCATTAATCTAAAAATAAACAAATGGAAAGAGCGATTTTGGAAATTCACATTTAGTGATTTTTATCATCAATAATATAAATTCCGCCAGCGACATGGCTCTCCTGAATAGTTTGTAAAATATTGAAAAGAAGCCTCCTACTACATAAGAAACCTAAACCACAGAATAAACAACAGTACTAATGTACCTAAGCGCAGCCAAAGATCAGGATGAAAGTCATCTCCTCTGTGAGCGCAGCAGGCAACAAGCACGAAGCGTATTTATGTCGTGACTGACTTCGAGAGTCAACTCAATTTGAAATCCTTTTTTTCTCAGTTCAAACTATTTTAATTTGTAATTTGGACTAAGAATCTTTAGGTTATATTTTTTGAGTAATTTTGTATTACCATACGTTTTAGACAACATTTTTAAAAGTAGGTTCTTACACTATACTATATGGATAGCTGTATTTTTAAACGTTATTTAACATTATTTGTATCTTTCGGTGCTTTTTCGAAATTCTGTCCCAGGTCTAGTATGAAAGCTCAATGTTATGGCAAGACAATTATACAAAAAGGCTCCTAGTGCCTTTACGAGATTTTTTCTCAAATTTCTACTAGTGGGTAAACTTTAATAGTGTAAACTGATAGTCTCCAGAAGTTATCATTTTATTATGGTATGGTAGGTATGTTATGGGCGGCCACATTTAAATAGGCAGGCACCTTTGAACGGTTCTTCATTAAAAACAATCAAACCTAGGCACTACCTTGCTTGCAACTTTTTTGTCAGCTCAGGATTATAACTATAGCATAATACTTACTACTTATATAAATTTATCCGTCAAATTAAAAAAATATAGATATAGGTATGGAAATCTATGTAAAAACTGCTCTTTCTATACTGTACATTTCCTAAATAGTAATCGGAAATGTAGTTAAATATACCTTGGTGCTAAATATGCTATCAGAAGTCCGACACAGTTAATTAGGTTAGGAATATGTTTTCAGCCAAATTCTACAAGTAATATTTAAACCATCCTCACATTCTGACTCATAATGTACACATTTTAAGTGTTCCTTAAACATAATAAAAGTAAAATCCTCTAGACATCCTTCATAAGTTATTTGACATTGCTATACTCTAGGAGCATTTAAATTGAACTAGGTACACAGAGATACAAACTTTATAACGTATTGTATCAACAGTTCCGCGTAAGTATTGGTGTGGCCTTGGTAGCTTTTAGCCAAATATGTTTTTGGACCGTATCTACAGATAACACATTGTGACACCTTATCACACCAACCAATGAAGACTTACGATTTTCGCTTGAATTCGGCACAACTTGGAAAAATATTTAAATACATACTTACCTACACAGTTTCAGCGAATTAAAATAAATAAGTAGTTATAACATAATATAACATACATTCACGCCTTTTTCCCGAAGGGGTAGGGGGACTCAGTCCCATTGTAGATACACCCACATTTCGCCAGTATGTTATTGGTCCCATGTAATAGGGGGCGAGCCTATTGCCATCTACCGGGCACAGTTCCAGACTCCAGGCAGTTATTGAGATTCCTGATGGAAAAATCCAATATTTAACACTGCCGACCTGGGGATCGAACCCGGGGGACCTCTTGATTGGCAGTCGAGCATGCGCCCTCTACGCCACCGAGGCAGTCTAAATAGTAATAAATAATAATAATTTTAATTTTTCCTTAAACCGAACGACCCCAATTACACGGCTAGAGTCAATTCATATGGGTTATGTGGACAACAAAATTGTTTTGTTATGTGTATTAAAATATTTAATAAAATTCCTGACATTTTCAAAGACATGACATTTAATAGATTCAAATATAATTTAATGACGTGGCTTGCCGAGAAATGTTTTTATAGCCTGAATGAGTTTTTTGATTATAAAATTTGAGCATGCACTTATTTATTATCAAATTAGTTTAATGATAATTTAATTAGATGATGACATGATGTAATCACTATAAATAAGTACTTATAATAATTTAATTTAATTTCCAACGTCTGAAAAGACAGATTTAGGCTGGACTTTATATGAAATATTATTATATTATGTACCTTAAATCTTTGGAATAAATGATTTCTGATTCTGATTTCTGATTCTGAACCCATATTGTCAGTTTCAGGTCGAGGTAATCAAAGAATTAAAGTCACTCTCAGGGTCATTGAAGTAGGTAGAAGTATTTTGCAGTATGTTCCATTGTAAAATGTTGGTATATACATTTTAATGGTATAGGACCTACCTATATTTTGGAAATCCTCACGAGCTTTCTTAACCGGCGGGCCTTTCTGATACTAATCTTAGAAAACATACATATACCTATAGGTGCTTATTTGGTGTGCAGGAACTCATTAACATTTCATTGACGCTGCTTTAGTAATATAATAAAAAATCTATGGTCAATTCGAGGACACATTTGCTTCACCGCTTTCTTATGGGGATAGGCTTAACGGAGGACGCAATTATGATGATTAAATGAAACTGGTTCTCAGTCGACCGCTTCGCTGCCGGGATGTAGAGAAGATATTATGCTACATCGACCAACATCAAACCATGCACTCTTAACTCTATAATTATAAGGCTGAAATCAGCTTGGAAGAGGACATTTAGACTGCAATTACAGGTGGTATAACGTTGTACTGCAACTACACCCAGATGTAGTGTGCAGTCAACTGTTTAAATAAGGAGTACCAAGAGAGTTATGGTTCATTATTAATTCTGAAAAAAGAACAGTTTTTAAGGGAGATAAGCTAATGAAACCACATTCGCAAATAAGTTTTAATACCTTCTTAGAAGTAAGTTACAATAACATCTCTTTTTGTGTGTTGTTCACCAAGTTTAGATGAGTTCAATGGTTAAATTGGTTGCTCAACGATTAGGTCTGCAGAGGCAAAAAATTACCTCGTTACTCTTTACCCCTTCGACAATTATATTGTCATCCCGAACATAAAAAGCAAATATGCAAACCTCGGTAGCGGTTACATATTTGAACCGTTTGGAGTCGAGACTCTGGGACCTTGGGGTCCGGGAGCTCACCGCATTTTCAAAAATCTATCTGAGCGCTTGGTCGAGGCGACGCGTGATTAAAATGCTGGCGTTTATCTGGCTATGCTTATACGTTAAGCATTGCTATTCAACGTGGCAATGCCGCCAGTATCTTGGGTACGCTGCCATCTGACAGTGGTTTAGAGCACTTGGATTTTCTGTAGGCTGACATGTCGACCTGTGGATTTTCGAAGTGTTCTATGGTATAGTGTATTTAGTTAGGGTAGATAGTAAGTATGTAGCTCTATTGTTTAGTCTTTTTTCAATAAAGGCACTATGCCATATTAAAAAAAAAACATAAAAAGTATATTATCTATATCCACAGACAAGTAGATAAAAACCAGGACAAGAATACCATGCTAGCTTTGTTGAAGAAAACGCGGATATGTCATCTAGTTTCTGATAATGACATGTCATAATATTTTAAGGTTATTAATTTGAAAGATGTTTAGTTCCTTTACACAATAGTTCCTATTGAAAGTCGTCTTTTTCGACCTTGCAAGCACTTTTCACGGTAAATGAACAATCCATGTGCTAATTTTGAGAGTGAGCACATAATATTCCGCGTTTATCGAGATTATCTAATAGGTATCTATACCTAGTAAGCTACTTGTAGCAAGTCAAGGCAACAGCAGACATAAGCGAGGCAGAATGGTAAACATCGCACAATGTTTTCATTGTGTGTGATACCAACGAGTACTAACATCCACACTTTGATTTCATATATTTGATTATCCTTCAATTTTTTGTCAGCTGTTCACACAATTTATTGTATAAGCCTGTCTTTGAAGCTGTGTAGTACCCTGAATTATTACGAGCCATAAAAAATTAAACTGTAGGTTAAGACTGTAAGTAAGGCTATAATATAGGTATATGTCGTCACGTAAAAGTGAGGACATACCTACCCTTAATGTATTATGAGGATAACTATGTTTTAAAGGGCTACCTACGCTCCTACTCATCGCAGTTCTTAACGCAATCTTATTAAAAAAATACATAGGTAATATGATTATTTAGAGTTACGTTACCTATTCAATTAACATCCCCAGCCGCTACAACAGTTTTTACTACATCCTTAAATGTATATTAAACCCCCCTGATATTTAACTTAATTGGTACCAAAAACCTATAGGTACCTATAACTTTTGAATATTATTGCTTGTTTTGTTAGTTTGGAGTATATATAATATAAAAATTAAGTATTTATTTGTAGTGTAATTTTCTCGATGGGGCGGGTGGGCGTTGAGAACGTGGATATTTCGGTCCATTATTATTCGCCCACGCCGCGTTATTGGTACAAAAATGTTTCAAAAATATATCGTCGCAATTCACAGACTGTCTTATACCGGGTCAGCAACTGACATTGATACAGCTTCTATTGTCGGATAGTAGAATCGCATCGGCGTGAAAGCCACTAACACCACCCGCACTCCGGGCCGCGCCGACTACGCGACGCCACTCGCCACGCGGCGCTGCGCCACACGTTTGAACATCAGATGATAACTTTGAAACCAGTTTTTTTAACGAGAATAAAGTGCGAATGATTTTCCAAATTAGTTTTAATGAGCAGTAGTAGCACTTATCTGGAGTCTGAAATATATCTGAATAACCTAAGTACCTATATAGACAAAAACAGTCTTGTCGATCTTCTTAAACATTCAGCGTTATCTGTATCCCTTATCGTTATTACTGAGAACCGAGAGACAGACGTAATGGAAGATATGTGTTCCAGAGCAGTACGTTTTCTCGTCCATTTCCGGTGGTTGTTTACAAAAAAATATAATATATTATAAGCTCCTTGTCCGAAGCGGCCACACGAACCGGCCGGTCGAGATACTTGCTGCGATTAAAAACGTTACAACTTCCGTTCGGGTCCGAGTCTTGGAGCGAAGGCTCAGATAAAAAAGATAAATAAGAAAAATAACATAAAGATCGATACGGTGGAACGGCGCTACCTGTTTTTTCACCGCGTTTAGCTCGCAGCTCGCGGCCAGCTTGAACGGTTCGCTATACCTCGACTTAGCTCGTGATCGTGGTTACTTCTGCTGAAGCGGATTGATCTGTTATTTATAGCTATAAAATGATATCCTCGACTTTATTATATGTACGGCATTAAATATATTGTATGGTAGGTATCTATTAATATTTTTTTCTCTCGCATCAAAGACAGATCTTTAGACTAGTGGTTCTGTGAGAACAGTAGACCTCGTAAGCCCTTATACCCATGAAATAACCGACCCCCTTTGCCCTTGGTAAAGCCATTTCCGAGTTTTAAATCCAGCCTACCCATGTTGGAGAAAAAATAACAAAGAAAGTCAAATTTTAAATCGAATTTCAGGAGCTTGAATTTTCCTATTACTGTAGACTTTTGAAAATAGGGGTTTAAGTTTTAGCGATTACTCGCGTTCCCTTGGTCCTAGAAGATGAAATCTGTGTTTACGGATTTGTCTCGTGAAGGCAGAGACGACTATTCGTAGTCCGTTTGGTATATGTAGGTGTATACATTTACCGAAAAAATTCAAGCATTGAAATCGGTCTTAACATAGTAGCAAACTTTTGCCGTTTCTCCCCATTAAAAATCGCAATCGAATTTTAATAACTAGATATAAATCAAGGAACCTGTGTGCCAATTTTCGTCAAAATCGGTTGAAAAATGAGGCTTCTCTAGGCGAGAACAGACAGACAGACTGACAAAAACATTTTTGGCCAACCTCGAAACTCGAAACTGAGACGCTTTGCTCGCTCGGTCAATAACTCAGATCATAATATTTGTATGATCTGAGGTCAATAAGTTTTGTCTTGAAGAAACGAAAAGCCATTAGGTATTATAAACAAGACTAACAACTAACAAGAGCAGGGGCCAATGGTTATCTATTATCTACATAGTTTCTTCCAATCGTAGGCATTGTAAAACCCAAACACTATACAAAATGGTTTTTTACGCAAGACATAATCCCAAACGCGTTCCTATAATGTAATAAAATGATGATCGTAATGATCGACTCTACACTCTTCAGTAGATTTATAATGTGAACGATTCGGCGCGCCGCGTATTAGCATCTCATGATGTCATATTATATCCGGCTGCATCCAAGAGAGGTTTTACTTTATTGCGACCGGTAATAGAAGATATTATCAGATTATTAAAAGATGTCGATGAGACTGAACGAGCTGCACAGTATGTAATTTCATGAGTGTTGTGAGCTGTGCCACTATAATGAAGTGTTCGAGTGCGGTGTGCGTGGGCCAGCGCGGCCGGAGCGACATGGCAGAGCAGGCATATCAAGTCTGGTAACTATGCGGCGTGGTGCGGCGTAACTCCGGTAGCGGCGCAACAGGTCTGCCGCGCGGAGGGCAGGGGCGCGGGCGCAGGCGCGGGACGGTAGGAAATCCTTTACTCACAAACGCACACATACACACCGCCACTAGTGTGCGCCGTCCGGTTTGCCTCGGTTGTGTGCGTCGTGTACGGACATCGCGTCTCCGTGTGCGTGGCTATCGAGCCGATCGATCAATGAGCTCGACATCGAGTCGGACTCTTGCCTGCATGCGACTCATTGATTAACGCTATGAACGTGGAATTGTTTATTCATTCATGATGAATATTTTTATATGAAAATTGCATCCAAGTCATAGGTCACCGAGAAGCTTAATATTTTATAATACCTATCAATGCTGCAAAAATAATCAGACATTCTAAGAGCTCTTTTCTGTCCAGCAAATCACAGATAAAATGCATGTGCATTCCCCTTAGGTATATCTGTTTGGATTATCCTGATTATCCTATTAGATACTTACCTATATAAAACAAAAATGTCACGACTTTTACAAATGCTTGAAGTTATTCAAGAAGACTCCTCGGTTTAGGAGTACAATCAATTAAGGTTTTGTTAATGGTTTTACATTATTAGCTGACGTATATTATGACTATGATTGTTTGAACGATATCGGAAAAAACATCCCAACTAGGAATTTTACCGCGTAATCCAATGGGCCAATAGGTAGCCAATAAGGCTAGGTATAGTCCGACACAAAAGAGTAGAAACGGAACTAATTTAAAGTGTATGTGTTGATGAAATTGTTTTTACTCTTGTAAAAGACAGTGGCGCCCCCATTATTGTCTACTCTTTTGTGTCGAACTATAAGGTACGTATTATTCCTCTTAATTACTCCTCTTAGAAAAACAAAACTATTAAAATAATTAATAGTAGTATACATGTACCTACTATAAATTATAGTAGTGTTATTTAAAGTATATATAATTTTATATTAATAATTTAATCTAAGCCCTTTATTTAGCAAAGTGGGATTTATTGGGTAGAAATGTATTTTTCAACTAGTGCGAATCCAGGGCAGAACGTGCCGTAAAATTTTTTAATAATAATAATAATAATATGAAAAATGCCATCACTTAGCTTAAAGATTATGTTGTTGACAGTACCTGATTTAGATTTTGTAGGACAGGTGGAATTCAAATTATACCCTCTAATAATATTTGTAGGAGGCAGGAATTGTTTTTTGGAGGAAACGGAATAATCCTGCGACACGAGTCTTACCTACCCATGTTAAAATGTGATGGTCTTTGCCTAGCGGTGGGACACCATAGGCCTAAAAATGAATATATTAATTAATAATCTTTGAACATTGTCATTTTTTTATTAACAATTATTTATTATACACTAGGTAACAATTAATAATAATAATACATGGTCATCTGGTCCCAAACTAGGCTAGAGGCCTGTACTATAATACAGATCAAACAGACATGTTCATGCACACAAATGTTTGACCTGGCCGGGGATCGAACCCGGGGCCTGCGGCACAGAAAGCAGAGTCCTACCATCTGAGCCAACGAGGCTGTCAATTATTTATTATACACTATTCATTAGTGTTATTGTATATACACTCACAATACCTACTCATTAAACATTTTTTTTTAATTTAATTCATTAACAATCAGTAGGTATTGTATTTGAAATTACACAATAATAAAAATAAAAAAATAAAAATTAAAAATTAGAGATAAAAATTCAATAATATTACTAAAATTCAATAATAAATTAATTAATCAATATAAATGTCAAAATTCGGATACCTATTCGGAAACTATCACATTGTATCTAAGTAATAATGTTTCCTTGGTTTTCAGGTGCAGGAATTTGCGGAAAGCCACATTATGTAGGTGAGTATTGAGGTATACCCATTAGAGTTACATAAATCGTTAGTATATTACATAGAAAATGGTCATTTAATTGGATAACTGCGGAGCTGTTGAATAAATAAATAATATGGGACAACTTCCACACACGGCCATTTGGTTCCAAACTAGGCTAGAAGCCTGTATTATGGTAACCAGATGACTGATATACATACTTATATAAGCTTATACACCCAGACACAGATCAAACAGACATGTTCATGCACACAAATGTTTGACCTGGCCGGGGATCGAACCCGGAGCCTACGGCACAGAAAGCAGAGTTACAACTTCGCACTTCCATGGAAATTTATAAAACCGCGTGAAAATTGTCGCGAATAGCAGGCAGCTTTTTAATATAAGTGCCTCCTACCTATTAAATTGAAATCACTTAATTTACCATAAAGTGTGAGGTAGGTATAGGTACATAATAAAGAAAGATGTGTAAATAGGATTCTATATTTAAACCAGTCATCATTAAATCAGTTCACAGTTCAATGCCTTGAAACAACTGCAGTCGCCGGATCAATAATCTCTAACAAATCTACAATTCAATCATTTTTGAAATCACGACCCATATGAACTCTCGGATTTTTGTCAGTACGCTCAATTCATCTTGAACATTTAAAATATGCATGCAAATCGAAACCCACTTCGTAAACTTCGTACTAACCTAACCTAACGTTCTCTATCAAGTGCTGGCCAAGTGATGTTTTATTGGACCGAATTGAATGCACTAATGGTAAAACGTAAAAAAAAACAGAGAAGAGAATGAGCAATTTGGTGAAATTTAACAAAATATAATGTCTCGATCTGCCTCCGCAGTTTTACCGGTTTGTGCGACCGAAAGTGGGCAGTGGCTTTATTGCCGAGACAGATGGTGTAAATTTGAGTGGCGAATGTTGACATGTGCTGTGTGCGTAATGTAGTGGGTGAGTGGTAGAGAGCGCAAGTGTGGGTTGTATCTATATAGGGTTGTCTGCTTTACTTCTATAATATAATAATAATAATTGTTTCATAATCCTAAAGGTACTCAAATACTCTACAGAAACCATTTGCACTACAGCTGCTACGTAGTCCGTAGTGGCCTCAAATAATAATAAATCAAATAGTGCAATTAAATTTAAGCATCATCATACAGCCGTTGGAAGTCCACTGCTAAACATAGGCCTCCCCCATATGGGGGTTGTTGCCAATAAACGCCACGCTTGACAGGCGGGTTGGCGAGCAAATTAAGCATAATTTCGTTGAATTTTGATTTTATATCTCAAATCAATATTATACTTAGGTATTAAGAAGCTTAGATACTTTTGCTAGAACGAAAGATAACTTGGGAGGTCATAAAGGAGATTTTGAAGTAACATGGCCAAAAAGGCCAAAAAAACCACGTTTGAATAAAGATTATCATAGAAAGTGGTCAATCAAGTTAACTTATAGGTGTTGAGTGTTGGCAATGGGTGGACTGTGAACCATAAACTCGTAGGTATTATTTCGTATTTTTGTTCAACCCTGCAGCTGACAGTGTACGGAATTCGCCAACTGCGACGGTCGGTTCCAACTACCAAAACACAGGCTTTGCGTGGGTCGCGGCGGCCCGTTCGCCCACCACGACCACGCAGCGCCGCACCTAGCCGAACCGCCGCCAAAGGTGTTAAGTGTTAAGGTCTGACGACTCGAACGAGTACGATTTCAAACAAATGTTCAACAATCGAACATCGCAATTTGTTTTGCATGATAAACCATTTTCTAATACCTATATCAATCGATGTCATATACCAATTATGAGCTTTTTATGGCAAAAAATCTGGTTCTGACCAGATTTTTCTGGTGTTTTCTGGTTTTGGTTAGGACTAAAATGAAAAATGACCAAGAGGTACCTGTGTGTAATTGTGGGCAAAATATGTGGGCAAGTATGTGTGACAATATGAAAATTTCAAAGTAAAATAATGACAACTTGGAAGAAAGCAATTCATAATTCATTCATTGCTTAATTAATTAAAAGAAGACTGGGTTGATGTTGATATCTTCAAAACAATATAAATAATTGAAACAAACGAAGATCAAACAAGTGACAGGCAGATATTTAACATAACATTGAATTCACTACTTCACTACAGAAATAATGTTTTATTTTGCTTTGTATATTAAATTAAATTCTCGTAATGAGCCCATTCAATAATAAATACACAATAACATTCAATAATGATTATTTGAAATTTTTAGTACATAATAGGACTAAAGAAATAAAGGTAGATGCTGTTTACGCCAGAAATGGTGCAAAAGGTTATGAGTTTTGAGGAATGTATAGTTTATGGTGTTTGGATTTAAAGTGGAGGTTTCAACGTCGGTGTGGGGATAGTTGAGCTGTGTTGGAGGTGGGAGGCGATGTCATTGGCCCGGCTGCGGTGCGGACGCTCTACTCGCTCTCTGTCACAGCTACTTTTGCTTTTCGAGAACACTGAACACTGTAGTGGTACATCCTGGACGGACGACGGGCACGTCATTAGTTTGGTATTTTCTAATCACGACCAACTGTAATGGAATTTAGAAATGTGGCGGTAAGATAGAGACTATACCGCACAACCTCTTTCATTTAAACCAAGAAAATAGAGATACATTGGTACTTAATATTGCCTCCAAAAACACAAAATATTTACATACCATTCATATACAACTCTACTACTTATAAGCATAATCGAAAGAACGGGACTTTGTAATGACGGAGACACGTATAGAATGAAGGAATAAGACATGAGTTTTATCATAAACTTATAAGGTACCTAGTCGCTTGGTACCTAATACCTATATGTATCTAATATAGTCTTGACAAAGCTTGATACTCTACATTTGTTAAAACATCTAATAGCACAGGCGATGCCAGTCGAGTGATGCAACGAATGCGGCTTCTTTCCAGTTGGTTGACAGTCGTAAAGCTTTTCTCATTTCGCGTTATTTTACTTTTTACGAAGTAACCAAACCACGGCTACGGTCTATGCCGCGGTCAGCGAGCGAGCCACGACGGCCTCATGGAAGGTCGACTGCCTCGAGCCGCCATGCGATGTCATGCCACTCCTCCCGACCCGCACTCCACGTACCGCTACGTGGAATTTATTTAATTGAACACAATTAAAACAAGTATAATCATCTTTGATAGTTTATACATTGTTGCTTTAGCGCTGGTATAGCGATGCTTATAATGTATTATTTGTTCTATTTTATGATTATATATTTGCCTCAGTAAAGTATGCAGTATGCATCAAGTTTCCATTCATGGGCATTAGGCATATACTAGGTATATTAGGTTTAAATGATGAAACTTATAGAACATGCTACTTTTAACTGATGTAGACTAAGTAGGATATTATGTCTGGGTAAGTCCATGAGTCTCACTAAAAGTAGGTATACAATGTGAAAGCCGAAAATCGCGAGAATTGGGTAATTATAAAATTTATTTACTGAATTGAAGTTATTTCTAATTATATCATTGGTCAAAAAGGCATAAATAATGAAATTATGAAAAAAGAACTGCAATTTGCCTACTAACCATCCCGAAGAAGTTTTAGTTTCGGAATGGATTCGCAATTTCGTGTTAGGTAGCGAATGCGTCGGAATACTACCAGGGCTATCAATATTGAATATTAAAATTTGCTCATATTTTTTATATTCACATCCATCGACCTATATAAATAATAATAAGACAACTAGACCGAATGCGGTTTGAACCGCATACTTACGGAATTCGGCCCAACATTCGGTAAAATAAAAAAAACGGCCGAATTTCGGTTCAATTTCGCCGCATTTTCTCGAAAGCTAGGCAGATATTATCTCAATGATGTTTTACTGCCCAAACTCTATATGACAGATGGAAGAATAAGAACATGGTGGCATGGTTTATATGGCTAGAATATTTTTGTCGTCTCCTGGAAGCTCTGTATATTCTGAGAGATTATTCTCAGAAGTAGGAGACGTATGTAAACAAAATGATAGTGTAAAGTGGCAATTTGAGCACTTAATACTAGGGACACCATAATAAATGTAATAGGAAACTAACTACTACTTAACAGTACCTACCTAATTGTCGAGTAAGCGGATGTACATAGGCGGATCATACGGCGACCAACGCAATGCTCTCATTCACGTTTCTTTTATCTGTGGAAAACATCCGGTATTATTTTCGATTCCACGCTGTTGGTACTACTTCAATATTCATTCATTATCAAACGATTCGAGTCAATAATGCGATAATGTATTTAGACAAACAACTCTTAAATGAACTATTTATCAGCTTAAACCCGCAAAAGATAAAATTAATGTTACTATAAACAAAACTATTTCTAGAATATTATTTACGCCTACAATCACTCCGGCTTTACGTGACACATTAATATAGGTAATATAATGAACAAATTGTATGCCTTATTAAAATTTGGAAGTAATTATAATAAATCGATAAATAAAATCTACATAATATTAGGTATATTAATGTTATTTGACACATTTTTAAATCCTTTGCAGATTCTTTTCTATTAGACATTATTTTGACTCTTGCTGCTGGAAACTAATTTTTTAGCTGTATCGTCTCGTCTCATTTGTCTGTTTATTATTCGATTATTTGACTGTGTGACTATATCAGCTTAATTTTAAATCAACCGGCTACGAAAGGAAGTTCAAAGTAATTACGAATCCAAAAAAAAACGGGTATAGGTACTTTACACAAAAATCAATAGCGGATATGAAACTTAATCATAAAGGAAGTTACTTGTAACATTATAAAATAAGAAGAGCGCGGCGATGTGTACAGAAAAGTACATAAAGGTTGAGACTAAATCAATCATGAAAAGAAATTGGTAGATATTTCTCGTAATACATAATATGAATGTAATAAAACAGATGGGAGTAATTTAACTGCATAGGTGCAAGCGACGGGCGGATGGAAAGTGCGGGCGGAGGTGGTTTCCGCTCCGACTTGCCGCGCGCGCCTCCAGAATAACAAACGAAACCTGATTTCTATCGAGTGGGCCAGCGATTATGAACGCCTACTCAACGTGAGAACGGCTATACTTCTCTCTGATTAGGAATTAGATTCAGGATGTAATACGAATTGGGCTACATACTACAGAGGCTAGAACATATTGATCACAAATACCTCTTCACAGGATTGGATTCCGGCATAGGCTAGTATTTAGAACCTACGATTAAATTTTTGTAAAAACTAAATACTGATGTCAAATATTTAGAAGAAAATAGGAATAATAATTAAATTGAAGTGTTCCTTCGTTGTTAAATGGAACTAAACCGGATATTCTCCAATTGATTTTGAGAAACTGAACTGACCAGAATCATAATGAAGTTTTTCTTGACAATATACCTACTTTGATCGAGCTTCTCAAGATGTTTCGAAATGGTTAAGTATACTTGCAAAGTTCCGTGAACTGGAGCCATAGGCTATGCAATCGTTCGACACGACGCGATGCAAAGGCGGTGTCGTTTTCACTACCAATACCCATTTGGGCCACCTATTGTCACTTCCATTGTTCTTCCATGATGGGCATCGCATTTCGTAACCGATCGATTGCTTAGTACTTAGTACTTTGCAATAAGGGGAAATCGCTCATCAGGCATCAATGTTTTCCTTTTCACTTTTCCTAAATCTTAATGCTGTAAGGTTTCAATTATTTGAGGTTTCTGCCACATTAGATTAAGTATTCTTTCGGTGCAACCGAGTCACTAATTGCTTATTGCTGACGTGAAAGTCAACGTTGTAGGTGGCAGCGGCTTTCGTTCTCATTTATGTGAATTGTAAATATGAGAATATTATTATAAGTTATTTGGTCAGTAAGTAAGTACCTATTGAAATAAAAATATTAGGATATTTTTGTGCTAAAATTTATTAAATTACATGTTAAAACATAATAAAATATAAATTAATTTATGTCAAATATCCCGCCCCTCATCCCTCCCGATGCAAAGGTGCCATTTCTTGGGCTTATCTACAAGATCCTTCTTAACAGAGAAGATTAACAATTAACATAAATTCACGCCTTTTTCCCGAAGGGATAGGCAGAGGTAGGATAGGACTCAGTCCCATAGTAGATACACCCACATTTCGTCAAGATTGGCAATTAGCAGGTCATATTTCTTGTAGACTTATTCTGTATGTAAATACGTATTATTCTTTTAGACTTGATGTGACAAATCGTAGTGCCATAGATTTCGGGTCATCCGAGGACTTGTGAAATGACCTGAAGTAGCTATAGGTAACCTAGTAAAGGTCTCAGTACTTACTTGTGGTAATTTACAATAACCAATTTCGTTAGAATCGATTATATTCGATATCAACATTCCAACAAAATTTGACGCGTGGTATTTGTGAACGAAATGGATCATCGCCATAGGAGGCAAACTTCATAATAATTATACTCAGGTAGATGTTTCTTCTAGTGAGAATCCATGCTTTTGTTATATGAGTTCGTTCAATAATCTAATATAAACACAAAACTACTGTATACTGTTGAATAACAAAGGATGAATTTAATGAATAAGTTAGTGTAAATCATGCCAGAATCCTATCCTAATTAGCGGAAGTTCATATTTATTCATCGCTGTGTAGACTAACGTCTTTATTCTTTAGTAATTTATCAATTACGTGATTGTTTAATATATATTTTGTGTACTGTTTAACATCTTTGTTGACTAAGTACATAACAATTTTATTGTGTAGGTACATAACAGTTGTGCAAATTACTCTATTTTCTCTGTTTTAACATTATATGTATTTAAAACTAACGCTATGTGTTACTTATCTTTTACCAAGGAAGAATGTGAAATAATTTTCTTTTTATGTCATTATTTAATTTTTATCATGTATAATTCTGTGGCGCAGGCCCCGGGTTCGATCGCCGGCCATGTCAAACATTTGTGTGCATCAACATGTCTGTTTGATGAGTGTCTGGGTGTTACAAGCGTATTAAGTATGTATATCAGTCATCTGGTTACCATAGTACGGGCTTCTAGCCCTAGCCTAGTTTGGGACCAGATAACCGTGTAGAAGTTGTTCCATATAAAAAAAAAATTAAAAAAATAACACCCACGCTAACAAAATACACTCATGGATGCGGCGCATTGTTACGTCGGAATCTTCTAAAAACGCCTGACAATTTGGTTTAATACGTAATACGGGTAGTTTGATTATGGAGTACCTAGTATTATAGTTGTAATTGACATCTGTTGCGTCGGCGTATGTGGTGTATGTATGGCGTAGTGGCGTTACGCTATCGGTCGTCCTTGACACAGACACGGCGTGTGCACAACGCGCTTATTGTCGCTGCAACCTTGCGAAAATTAACGCTCGCGATAACAGACGCAGTCGTCGCCACCGCGCCACTATGCCGCGCCTCTCTAACTCGCCCAATAAAATGCGTAGTGAATATCTACAGTGGAATACTGAATGGAAGCGGTGCCTATGTATTCGAAGCACTGTTCATACAAACAGGCTGTTTATGAGTTTAGCGTCTGTCGTCTTTATTATAAGTACTACGTATGACAAGGTAAAGTAGTACCTAGTTATTAGTAGGTCGGCACTAAATGTCAACGCAATACGCCAACCAAAACTATTGAATGCAGAGGATTTTCAATTATGTTTCATTATTTACTACGGCCACAATAAATTCCATGAAGCAGGAGGAGAGCCGTGGTCGTTACGGGATGAAAGTGGGTGGTATCCTGGTGGCGCGACTCTCGCCGACCGGAAACCCAATTCCCGGATGCGGCTGTGCGGGGGGATCTCGCCGGAAGTTGGTAAACGAGAACATCCGCTGCCGCCGCCCGCGCCGCAAAATTTGGCACCGCGAGCGCTCGCAGCCCGCTTCCGGCCTCCGCCCCCCGGACCCCTAACGTCGATCTCGCCCGCGAAAATAGCGGCCAACCGCTCAGTGTACGCGGTTCATTCAGTATGGCCGCCTTCCATTCATAAAAAGGCGAGGCGCGGGCGGTATGGTGCGCGGCGGAGGGAGCGCAGCTCTCCCGCCAACCCGCGCCCGCTGCCGACGCCAGTGCGGAATGTGCTTGCGAACGGAACGGTCGTTTCGTCGGAGCGTAGCGCTAGCGCTCCTAGTTTTCCATTAAAATGTGTATAAGAATAAGTGCAGTGAATTCGCACGAGTTCGGAACGGTAAAGAAAATCGCCGTCGTCGAGATCAGGAGTAGAAATCAACGAAGAACTTCAGCGAGGAAGTGAGTAGCGGCCATATTGCAGTGATAACCGCGCGGCGGGCGGACGAGAATCGAGGCCGGTGCGTGGGCTGCCCCCCGCCCGCGCCAGGTGCCGCTCCGGACCGCGCCGGTCTCATCAACCTTCCCGTGGATTTGCGCGATCAAAATTCGGTGGTTCTACCTTCATTTTGAGTGTCAGTGATTCTCCAGGCGCGGTCTCGGTGCGGTATGATCGGCCGCCCGACCGTTCAGCGGCCAAAGTTAGTGTTGTGTGGGGCCTGTTGGCCTGAGTGCCCTTGTGCTGAGATGTGTGTAGGAGACGTGTGACCGTGGAACGTCTGTTTTGTAAGTACCAATATATGGCATCCTGGCGTGGGATATGTCGCCCACCGGTCGAAACTATCCATCTATTAGAGTTGAATTCAAAGCGGATAAAGCTGGCCAGCTTTTACATTTAGATCATGTAATCGGACGTAGGTAGCAATTACATGGACCGCGAAGAAATCGAGCTAACGTGAATGACGAGAAGTGATGCCTCGCCTCTCGCTTCGCTGGTTGCCCGCGGATGATACACACGTGCAGCGCGCACGGAGACAGAGAACATTCTCAACTAACGACTTCATAATAATGCTTTCATTTACCTCTCTGTATGGATTTAATCTATTTAGGCATAGTTTGTTGACGTGGTGGATCAGGTACTATACTGGACATTACTTTTCATATAACTAAATCCCAATGATGAATAATGATTGAATTACTCTAAATTATCAAAAAATCCATCTTGATTAGGCGTAAGTACTTTATAAGCACTCGTATTATTCTAGCTTTCATAATTAATATATTCTAGTACCTCAATAATTAATCTAAAAGACTAGCTAGCAGAATACATTTAGGAGATTGTTATATAGCAACAGAAAACGAGTTTTGACATAACTTGATAACTGGGAACGTTGATAAAGAATAAACAGTAACTGTAAACAATAGCAGTATTAAGTTTTAATATCTTGTAACGAACTCTACAGATAAGTACCTATTTAGACATAACAAAATAACTTATTTGTAATGTAACGATATGATTTGCTTTCAAGTCGCAAACCATTTAAGGCTCTTTTATAATTAGGGTTGTGAATGATAAAGCGTGTAAGTAAGCGTTATTGCGATAAGTAACTTATTAGCAGATATGAAAGAAACGCCACTATATCCCATACTTATATTACCAAATAAATATTGAATGAACTCAAATCATGTTTCAATAGATAATGAATTATTAGATTTGATAACGGATAATATTATTATGACGACTGAATGACTTTAATATCTACTCGTACATGACTTCAGCTTCTTGATAGTTCATTTATTAAATATTATCATTATTTAAACCAACAGATCGCTTATCAAAAACATAACAACACCAGAGATAAGAGTAACAATCTAAAGAGTTAATATAAGATAATATATACAAAAATATAGTAGTTAGGAATCACAGCGCGAGATCCGTGATGAAGGCAAGTTTAAAGTACCAACATTCGAACATTTTTTTTAAATCTCAATGAAATAATAGTATATATGTATATAACATACTATGTATATAATCTAACTGTTATCTTAGATTTATTCAAAAATTATAAGAATATAATTCTCAGAAACCTACTCTTTCTACACACAACCTGAAAACTGAGCTTAAAGCAACACAAAGACTTATTTCTAATACAAATATAGGAAAATAGTCTCCACTCATCCACTTTTCGTTATTATTTCGAGTATGATATCTAAATAAAATTCCTACAAGGCCAAGAAACACACGAATTTCTCCAACGGAATGAGTTTTCCCAATTACCGTTCTAATCAAATCATATTATTAGTTAATGTGGACAGTGGGGCATCCCATATTGTCAAAGTTTCGGGTCGCCAAGATTCCAATTCCAACAAGGTTTCCAAGCTTACCCAAACACTGCCCCCTAACATAATAATTATCTTATAGGAAACATCCGGGACCTAACCGAATCGTGGTAGCACCCAGGTGAAAACTCCACATACAAGATATAAAATCAAGAATTTAGGTACCTAAATAACTTCCGCCACAAAAAAAATTCAAATTTCAAACAAAAAAACGCATTCCAATTAAAAAGCTAGGTTCATTTGTTTAGGAGCCACAATGTCACATACATACACGTTAAACTTTACAAGAATTTATACTCTAACAGAACGGATTCCCCCAATTACACTGCTCGATTCAATTCATATAGGTTACATAGGTATATATAGGTACATACAATAACCCATATGAATTGACTGAAAATTTCAGTCAATTCATATGGGTAAAAGATCGGGTCGCCGAGATTCCTACGCAGCCTCCGACATGACCTAACGACTGCCCTCTACATATCTTATAGGACACAACCGGGACCTACAGTTAAATGTGCCATCCGAAACACGGTAGCGTAATAATAATTATTACACACTCCTTTCTTTTTCGATCAGGGATTAAACATTTATTACTTACTAACTGTGCGAATATCGGGATAAATAGTAGGTTACTTTTTATGAGTTTATCTAAACTATCTACATATCGAATTTCAGCCCAATTGGTTCAGTAGTTTTGGAGAGAAAGATTAACAAACATCCAACCATCCATCTCACTATCCGCATTTATAATAATTTATATTTTATCATTTTATGGATGAATAGTATATAAAATATGACTATTGGACGGTTAAAATATAACAAGAACAATATGTAAAGGATCCTAAACGACATAATAATAAATTAAGAAATTGATAGAATATGCCAGGTATGCCTGTATAATGTAGCCTATTTGACATTTGATACAATAATATACCGGTATAATAAAATATGTCATAATTTGTAATAAAATGAGAATGTTCTCTTACTAATGTTAATGTTTGTTAGTCTTTTACGCCAAATCTATTGAACCGATTGAACTGAAATTTGGTATGTAGATAGTTTAGACCCTGGACCAACACATAGGATACTTTTCATCCCAATATCCTCACGGAAACGAAGACTACGCGGATGTAACCGCGGGGCACAGCTAGCATGTATAATATTTATGTAGGTCTCCCTAGGCGGCGTAGTTGGCGTAAGCACGACTGCCGATCATGAGGTCCCGGGTTCGATCCCCAGGTCAGGCAGTGTTATTGGGTTTTTTCCATTAAGAATTATCTCTATGACAGAGTTCCATTAGGAATTACTTCTATCCTGGAGTCTGGCTGTGTGTGGTAAGATGGCAATAGGCTCCTAACAATATAGGCACTGACAAAATTTAATGTGGGTTTACCTATTACTATGGGGCTAAGCCCTGGGTACACCTCTGCCTACGTAAGACGTGATTGTACATTATAATATTTATTTCTTATTAAATAAGTATAAGAAGTGGACTGTTTAAAACTACGCCACAATTTGTGACTTAATCGATGTACCATTATTACGTATTTTATGATAAAAAAACTCGCTATTTTACAAGCATGCGTAAAAGTAAGTGCGTACATAAAATCATTGGCATTAGTCGGCTACAGAAATAATAATTATAATAGGTCATTATTTTTAGGCCACTTAAACTCGTAAATACATATCCACATTCAATTATGTTTTAAGTAGGAATGAAGCAGTTAATTTGTAATTAAACGTTTGTGGAGCATACGCATTTAGAGCCAAACCGTTTCACCGTTTCCGAAAAATTATAATTACTGTTTATATAGCACCTAAATATAAAGCATGGTTAATAGTTCTTAACTTACAACTTATATCTTGGATTTTATCAAGTAGGTATATTATCATTTTACCTGTTTCAAACACTTCGTGGTTATAGGAAGACCAGACGACGTTAATGCACTAAACACTAAACATAAATATGTTTAGTGTCTATACACTAAACACCAAAGATTTAAAATATGATAAATATAGTGAGACCGCGAAAACCTAAAAATATTAATAACACACGTTATTCTCACATAGTTATCAGGTTTAATTAAAAACAACATAAAGCTTTAAAAAGCGAAACTACCAAAATATATAGACACAATAAGGTGTCCTTATTAATTACGTATTAATGATTGTATTTATACCACCTGATACAATATATATAATCTTATCAATAATTCTAATGTTTTCTTCCTATTGTACAATATATTATTATAACCTATTATTTTTGCTAAAAAAGTGATAAGAAAACTAAGAAACCACAGCAGGTAATAATAACTCACGCATCTAATAAAATGTATATTTTCAAGGCACTATCCAAGTTATGCCAAGTTTTATCGCACCTCTATCAATTTCAGTCAAAGGTCAATAGTCATTACGAATTTAAATATATGTATTTTATCACTTATTTAAGAAAGCACTACTGGTTTAACCTGCTTCACTTTTTAATGTATTCAAAATGATACCCATTTTGTTGATTATGTGTCTTTCTTTCTGTATTGGACTGAATAAGTTGCCTAACAACTAGTTTTTTCACGTTAAGTGACTGGATGGCTATCGGCTATTATTAAGCGCTTTATGTTAATAATATCTGGAGACACCATTCTTTCTATGAAAAGCAATATTCTATTGGTCGATAGCATTTTAAAATTATCACCTATATAATTTTTAAACCGTTTTCCAAATTAATTGATCTGTTTTAGGTAAATTAGGTGCGTGTTAAAAATTAAAAAATGTTTTAAAAAGATAACCATAACAAACAAACCCAAATTAATTTAATATTACTTATTCTCGACTCATTTCATGTAGGTATTATGTTATAATAATGATAAATTATGATCATCCCATTAAGTTTTATAATTCGAAATTCGAATTATCTATCTTCTTTAATAATTCGAATTCGTTCGTTTATCGTTCGTTTTATAATTCGAAATTCGAATTATCTATCTGTCCCAAGTGTTAGATATCGAGATATAGCTATAATTTATTCATCATCATCTCAGCCGTTGGCAATCCACTGCTGAACATAGTCCTCCCCTATAATGGGGGGTTTTGCCAATACTCGACACGCTTGGCAGGCGGGTTGTCGAGCACAGTTCAATTCATTTATCATTACGTAATTTTTGTCTTAATTGTGTATTATTAAGTATCTAAACAGACTCACTGCAAAGTACTATCGGAAGTCTGTTTAAATATTTTTCATCTTTGTGGTAGGTAGCTCCCGGAAGTCTGGATTTATGCCCGGCTAACGGCAATAGGCTCGCCACCTATGACATGGTTTCTAAGAGTATGGTATACCTACGTAAAAAACATAACTGGCTAACCAAACCTTTTGAAACAGAAGCGTTATGTTATGTTATTCTTCAAGGTCCCATCAAAATTCAATGCAAAAATTCACCAATATTATGTTTGCTGATTGAGCGGGCAATAGAAACAATAGAATTTCGCAACGCACGGAGATTTATAACTTATTGATCATTTATTGACGTTTAAAAACGTCTTTTTAAAATAAAATTTTCTTTGAGTTTGTTTCTAAGATTTACTTAGAATAATTGTTGAACCTTTGATTATTTAAAATTTATAATATATGTAGGGATATTGATTTATCTCTGCCCCCTGTTCTAGTGGGATATGGTCATCATCATCATCATCTCAGCCGTGGGAAGTTCACTGCTAGACTTAGGCCTCCCCCTTAGGGCCATAACGCACTGTCGACTGATCACCGGCAACTCGGTCGATAGCGATTGTGACTTACTATAGGTAGTTTAAATAGATGTTTATGCACTTGGTCGTCGGTCGCCCGTCTATGTTTCGACTGAGTCGCCGGCGACCAGTGGACAGTGCGTAATGGCCCTGAAGGTTAAATGCCTTTGCTTGAGAAGCGCTTTAGATGTATACTAAAATCATGGTTTTTAGAGATAAACAAGTAAAAAAGCCTAGATCGAGCAGGACCTTCCCCAACTCCAATTGTGATTGCAATAAAATAAAATATAATTTTATAAAAGGCCCACTTATAATTTGTCAATACAAATGGTACCGAGACCCGCTCATACGGGAAACCATGTACAGACTTAGTTTCGCTCACAGGGCTATGGGAGCGTCCCATGTTTGGCAATTGAAATGACAATCGCACGAATTTTTTAGTAAAGTATTGAAAAGATCTACCACAACATTAAATAGCTATAGAAAGTTAATTGTGTAAATCCCCTATAGCAATCATAAAAATACAAGGAGTATAATATATTAACTATTCACTATGCATAGCTAATTTATGTGGGTTGAGTCTTTGTCGCACAAATTAGTTGAAATTAGTCCAATTGCATGTATACTTAGGGAAGGTCCTGCTACGAGTAGACCAATGTTTGCTATTTTTAGAGTTCCGTTCCTCAAAACGAAAAAAGGAACCGTTATAGGATCACTTTGTTGTCCGTCTGTCAAGACACTTTACGGGACCGCGTGGAGATATCAAGTTGAAATTGATATCAACTACTCAGATCTGTGATCCCTTGCGGCTGTAAAAATATCATACTTCTATGTTAACGTAGTCAAAGGTTATGGTCATTTTATGGCATATTTCCATACTTTGCACAAGGGAGTAAAAGCTCTAGGGTACTTCCTCCATGTTTGCTGTAGTTAGCGTCTAGATGGCGCTGAAAGTTCTTAGTAGGCGGATTGTATTTGGGATTGGAAGCGTTTTGTTCAGGTATGGAACCCTACACTATGCATACATACGTATGCCTTAACAATATATTTTTTACACAAAATCTATGCATGGTTGTCTGGAAGAGATTGCTCTGAGCGATAAGGCCGCCAGTTGTTACTCTTTCTGGCTTTAAGTTTCCTTTTGGTATTTTCTGTATTATTGTGGTACCAATAAAGAGTTATCATTCATTCATTCATTACAGTGCTTGAATACGGGATATACGGGCTTGGGGCACTAACCTCCAATGAAATCGAAATAACAATGTTTTTGCGACGATCACTTAGGAAGTAGGTACTTAGTACTAAGGAAGGGCCTTTCTAGATCAATGTTTTAATTGCTTATTTTCTCTTCAACTATGTAATACAGGGGGGTCTGACTGCTTCGGAAACACTCATTTGTGTTTATACATATTACGTTTAAGTATTATGTGAATATTTCAATGTTGCTTATAGGGTGTAAGGGCTTTAAAGATATAATAGAGACGGGATAGAGATACGATTGAAAGAGTCTAAAAGTTTATTGCTTTCTAAGACACTGACTAGTTTATGAATGCACTTTTATATGTAAATGAACTGATATAACTGATAAACCGCTAGAAACAGATAGATTTAGGATGGCCAATCGTTCCGATCGCACCGATAAAACAATATTACAGACGCGCAAACTGTAGCGACTGCAATAATCGGAAATAATATGAGACGAGTGCTTCGTCCGGTGTTCGATTACAACGAACAATTACGAACTCTTCTTGCTCTTGTGTGATCTTTTTCTTTTTAGTTGCGTCTAGTGTTATAAAGTAGTAAAATTAATAAATATAAATAAAATAAAAAGAAATCGATTATCGATATTATCAATTTTATTGTAGTCGTTATTTATTCTGTGGCTTTGTAGCCTGAATAGGCTACACGTGCGCAAAGACTGAAGGCGCCAATACTCCTGAACCGGTTGGGTTCTACACAACACACGAGCACATTTACAGCGCGTGAAAACGCAGGGTACAGGCAGTTTTTACCATATTCTTAATCACAGTCATAAAATAGACACCTAGGACTCTCCACTGTCCAATATCATGAATATTGAACTACTTTAATCCAATAATAAACTGTATTATTAATTCGGAAAGCATTAATGATCTTTATGAGAAAAATGAGCAATAATGTTTTAACTAAGTAAGATCGATACATTTCGTCAGCTACTCCTACATACCGAGAATTAATAAAACATTCGCTCAAAGATCTTGTGCTGTTGCTACTGCCATGGATGCCTTACGAAATTACCTACTATTACAAAGAGAAAGTGTTACTATCGTACACCTGTCCATAGGTACAGTGTAATCTGGAGTGCCACTTCAAAGGTATTAATAACGCTTCTTTGTCTCTAGGGGAACAAAGTTTAATGCACGGCGACATTTTTTTGTTATTATTCATATTACGCGCCCATCATGGCCTCTAACAGGGCTAGTGCGTCCTTCCCATCTCTTCGTTTCTATGTATTTCGTTATTATGGACCATTGATGCTCCTTCCAATCAGTGCTTAATCTCGAACTAAGCAGAAAATTTCATCCGCCTTTTGGCAAATAGGTACACTAGTCTAGTACCTATCTGCCGAGTGTCTTGTCTAAATCCCAATAAAATTTTAGCAGAACAGCTACATATCAAAATTTATATTTGGTAGGTACCTATATTATCTTGAAATATAATATAATTTAATAATATAATATGGGAGAACTTCCACACACGGTCATCTGGTCCCAAAATATATATATATATAATTGGAATCTCGGTATCGGCTCCAACGATTTTCATAAAATTTAGTATATAGGGGGTTTCGGGGGCGATAAATCGATCTAGCTAGGAATCATTTTTAGAAAATGTCATTTTATTATTTACTAAAAAATACCGAACAAAGCTCGGTCATCCAGGTACTACATACTTATATAAGATTATAACACCCAGACACAGATCAAACAGACATGTTCATGCACACAAATGTTTGACCTGACCGGGGATCGAACCCGGGCCCTGAGGCATAGAAAGCAGAGTTACTACTATCTGAGCCAACGATGCTGTCAATGTATAAATATAATAAACACAATTAGGAGATAGGTATGATAAACATTGTGTGAAAATGTCAATATCATACCGTTAATATGTTTCTCTTATTTTGATACTAAGTAGATAATTTACGAGTTGGTATTATACTACATACTCGTATTAATTATGTGTTTTGATTCACATCACTGTTATCAATAACAGCTAGGTCGATTTCAATTGAATACCTACTTATAATATATCTCTGTAACAAGTTTCAAGACTAGGTTGATCGCAGAACTAATCAAACACCCACGCTACACGCCTTTGATTGTTTTTTATGATAGTTAATGACAAGACGAGCAAATCAGGTGCCTGATGGTAAGCATCATGATTGCCCATATCAGAAATCGTGCCACCCAGTGTTTAAAAATTCAAAATTCTGCGCGGCACTGCACTGCGCCTGTCACCCTGAGATATTAGTTGTCGAAATAGTAATTTCGCTGGTAACATTGCGCTTCAGACCGGAAAACAGTAATTTTAGCACATTCCTGCTTGGAGGATGAGTAACTGGCAATACCTGGATATATCTATATCATAATATTAAAAGTAATTTATGATACCTAAGCAACGTTAATAACTGAGACTAGAAGGAAAATATTTGGATATTAGATAAAAAACCGATAAACTATTGACACTCTTAGAACAGTAAAATTTGTTTGCATATAGGGAGATCCGCAGGGTAAACAAGTCTGTGGACAGTCTTCAGCAAGATGGAATGATCTAGTAAATTGTTTAACTTCAGTCCATAGGAAAGTATGTTAAATTGTGAGGTGTTAAGATTGGGTATGGAGGTCGGAGGTAGATCACTAAGGACCGCGATCATCAGCCATGAGGGTGCGACCATAGACATATAGGCTAAGAAATATCATCGGTAACAAATTAATGCAATAAAATCTAAGCCAGGCTGGAACCACTACGAAGGATAATCTCTAGGACTCTAATATAGAACCATCGAACCTGAACTATTGAATTTCTATTAAATAAAGACCCAACGCGATTACTGGAAGTAAAGAAGCTAGGTGTGTGATGTGATGTGTCATAAATATGATATTATGATGATGATTGAATTATGCCAGAAGTACGACCTATAACAGTTGAATGTCTGAAGTGTGAGATTTGAGGAGAGCTGAGGATTGTCGATCGCACGTTTTTCCCATAATATTGAATAGGTAGACAAGTATTCTAGTTATATTAACGAGATATCGTTTCGATCCACAGGTGGGGACGATGAGGGAACAGGAAGGCGACGGCCCGGAGAGCCGTTAGCCGGACTCGATGGACGAGTATGGCGGGCCGGCGGCGCCGCCCCGGCCGCCCAAGCCGGCGGCGCGCGTCCACCGACCGACGGGCGCGCGCCAGCCCGCCGTGTCGCTGCTTAGGCCGCGGCCCGAGGCGGAGCGCGAGCGCAACGCGTACGTGGAGGCGCCGCGGCGCGCGCACACCACCACCCCGCCGCAACACCGGCCGCTCAAGCCGGTGACGACGCAGCCCGGCGGCGGCGCGGGGGCGGCGGACAAGCGGCGCGCCGCCGCGCTCGCGGCCGACTCCATATTGTGCGAGACGTGCGGCCGGTGTCGCTGCGAGCAGTGCGCGCGGCCGCGCCCGCTGCCGCAGCGCTGGCTGTGCGACTCGTGCCTGTGCAGCGCCGAGGCGTGCGTCGACTACGCGTCGTGCATGTGCTGCGTAAAGGCGCTGTTCTACCACTGCGGGAGCGGCGAGGAGGAGGCGGGCGAGCCGTGCGCGCGCGCGCCGCGGCTGGCGTGCGTGGCGGCGCTGGCCGTGCCGCTGCCGTGCCTGTGCCTGTACTGGCCGCTGCGCGCGCTGGCGGCGGGCGGCGCGGCGCTGTACGCCCGCGTGCGCCGCGCCGGCTGCCGGTGCCCGGACCGCCCGCGACCGCCGCGCCTCTCCAGTATTATCTAGTCCCGCCGCGCGCCGCGCCGCGCACTCCGAAGCGCCCGGTCGAGCGGGACTCGCGAGACGCGACCGCCTTGTACAAATATTTATTGGCGAGCGGGACTTCGGACCGCGCGGCGGTGGACTCAGTGAACGCAGTGCCTGCTCGTGTGTGTGCAGTGAGGGGTGCGGGGCCGCCGTCGGACGAGAGCCCCGCGCTCCGAGTGTGTGAATCTTTATACGAGTACCTTGTAAATATAGTTGTATAGTGTGAATGTACGTGAACGTGTCGCCCGAACGTCGAAAGTCTCAAATTTTCTTGAGACCATAACGTGTCATGAGAGACGTTAACGTTAGTATTTTGGATTCTACAAAATCCAGAGAAGATTAAGAAATGAGATATAAAACTTACTTATTAAGATGTAGATAATTTACCATTTATTTATTAACTGAATTTGTATTTATTTGTAAATAAAACGACGACATTATATTATAAATACGAATGTTTACTACATTATGCAGTTTTTCTGTTTCCCTTACATGTTACATAAGTAGAAGTTGGTGCGGGGTTGTTTATCTTCAATGAAGTTTCAGTTATCTACAGATAATGAGGGGTCAAAACTTTAAGCAACAATGTTGAAGCAAAAACATTCCAAGCAAGTTATGTATACTGTTTATGTATGTACTGAGTACCTACTTGCATAACTAAATAATATTGCTATTGGTACATTTTGCAGAACATAAAAATACAATGAATGATAGAAATTTAACAAGCAATATTATATCATCTACTTATCTTACATGATCTAATACAGCTATGGAACGTTAAGCAATGTTCGAAAAGCAAGCTTAGTAAGTATAAACATTAGTACAAATTAAATTAGTTTTACATACCTACTTACTTTCTTATATGTACTTACCATCATATTTTTTTTAAATTACCAGTTTATCTGCATAATTCACAAATTGAAAGTACAGCAGCAACTCTTGAGTATAATAAATATAATGATTGAATCTCTTCATTCTAAATTCTTCATTTATTTGAACGAAATATCACACTTAGGCATTTTCTTCATCGTATAAGTAAACACAGGTATTAGTATTTTGAATAGATAGTAAGTAAGATGAAATGAAATGAAAATAGGTATAGGTACCTACCTACTTAGCTAAAACCGCTGTCTAGGTGGACAGCTGATTGATACTAAACAAAACTAAGATTTACAGCTTCTGTGTACCTTCAAATTGGGTTCATGTTATGTATCTAAATAGTACGCTTCTATATTCATTACCTACACAATAATTATAAGATTGTTCAAAACTTTAAACGTAAAGTAGGACTTACCTCTAGATAAAATTGCCTATATATTCTAAGACTTCTATACTATATTCTAACAATTTCATTTCAATTTCATTTCATTTCAAGACATATCTGCATTTTAAACATGTTTTACTTACCTTTATACCGATATCTTAGAGCTGAAAATACTTTTACACTTATCACGCATTTTACATAACAATTTTTTTAATAGGATCAGGCTTTTTTGCAAAATCATATTAAAATTTATTTTTATCAAATAATTTTTCAAATCTACCTGTAAACTGAATACCTACATACTGAACTGACATTTATTTTATTTCTTCAACTTTTGCTAAACTGTCAAACTGTCATCTTTTTTTTTTCTTCTTTACTCCATAGAGTATAGAGGTTTATTATCTCCTCCTTGGAGTATTGCTTGGCCGCAGGTTATGCATTTGCCAATTTCAACTGTCATCTTATTCTTCTTTTTTTTTTTTTTCTTTTGATGGACCCATAGGGTCAGGGAGGCAACAGTGGCTCGGTATTTTTTCAGAGAAGGAAAAAATGATAAAAACGTCATAGGTTTAGCCTGGAATTTATACACATTGTTGTTATTACATTATATTTTAACATAGCATTTACGAATCTTCGTTATGTACTGCATTAAAAAAATTAGGAGCCTAAAACCAAAAGAAGGGAAATTAGTCACTGTGCACTACCGGGTGTACACACTGACTCACTACCGTGGTACCGAGTGACACTAATAGTACACAGTACAGGCGTAGTAATAACTAAAATAAACGACGATTTTTATAATATTTTTAATTAAAAATTTAAAAGAGACAATCACAAGTTGTTTCTGTAATAAATCACTACGATGCTTAGAATTTAAGGCAAATTTATAAGATCTAAGACATCTCAGTGTCTAAAATAACAGTTTTAGTCTATTTCTCCCATATCAAGCTACAATAACTACTATTGAGATCAAAATTATTCGAAATCTTATAGCTGACTCATGAGTCACTGTGTACTTTTCAAAAATGAGCCACGGTGTACCACTTCGCCATTTTCAAAATATTTTGTCACAGCAAACGAAACCGAAATCAAAAAGGAGAAATCTCGAGACCAAGACAATTGACACAAGACATACTATACAACATAAGTATTAGTTATCACCAATTGTAACAAACAAATTTATGAAAACAATTGAAACTCACCTCAAAAAGTAATTTTGTGAGAGCAAAAACAAAAAAATTGTGATAACACCACCACGCCGCGCTCGTTCCCCGATCCGCTTGGTTAGAATGTGTAGGGTACCAAGCGCTAGAAATGAGTGATAGAGACAATTGTATATTTCATTTCATTTTTCATTTCATTTATTTATTCATTAACAATCAATACAATTGTGTTTGAAATTAATAAAACATTAAAACCTACAATACAATTAAAAAAGAATACAATAAAAAAAAAAAAGTTAAGTTACAATAAAAATAAAATTATAAAATAATCACATCAGTCAGAAACATTAATTTAAACAATTTAAATGTCAAAAAAATAAAAGTTTAAATAATAATAATAATAATAATAATAATAGTTTAAATAATATTCCCTTTAGTTTTGACAGAATCATAACTGAGCCACTGTAGTCGACTGAGTCACCGTTGCCTCCTTGACCCTACTTAAATGTATTCGCCAGTGTCAAATTACATAAATCTTCGAGTTAAAATTTAAATATATAAATAAGCTAATTTTTTAAGCAAGTTAAGAAATTTATAAATAGTTTTTTTTTTACAATTTTAGAAATAGTCCGGTCAGTGATGACTAGCGTTACAGCTAGTCAGAAAATTCATATACCTTTAGTAAAGTGGTGAGAACTTTACTAAACGTCTGCGGAGGGTCGCCGTCTAAACAATTCACTATATCACTTATCACTATTATTATCGTTTACGTCGCTTTAATTTTGACTAAGGTTGGCCTAAGGTACATGATCAAGAACACTTGATAAGTAATAATTAATTTTCACTCATATTACTCATTAGTTCTAGAAATATCAATTAAAACCTTTACGAAAATGTAATCCGCATCATTCCGCTATGATGTTTTCCCCAACTTCAGGCGCTTGTTTTTAGGCGGGAAGCTGAATGTTCTGTTATGTTCTCCTACGAACTTAACATTAAATTCTTTTTCACTCCTCTTCTCAAAAAGTCTGTCGTTATTGCGTCTGGTACGCAAGGGCAAAAATAACTTTTCAAGCCCTAGGTGATAAGGTTATTTTTTAATTTTCGTCTGTTACCACAGCTGTTACCAACGAAATTATCCTCTTTTGGTGTCGCACGTATGATATTAGCCAAGATGTTTTAAATTAATTTATAATAATATTATAAATTAATTATTATATTATTAATTATAGGAAATAATATTATTATTTCCTCACCATCGTAATGAAAAGTATCATGTAACACACGGCGCTAGAACCCATTATAACTCGGTTTCTACGTACTCCCTCGTTAAAGCTCAGGAGTAAAACTGCTTCGTATACAATGGGGTCTTTTTAGCCCCTTGTGCAACAATCTACTAATTATTATAGAAGTTTATTATTAGGCCTAGGTAGTACTATTATTGCAATATTACAGGTATTACTATTATTGAGCATCATATTTCTTTCATATAAGTAGTGAGCCTAAATGTGAAGATGTAAAACAAAGCAGCATAATTTACATTTTCGTCAGTAAAATAAATGGTAAATGAACCAACCGTGATGGCATGTCGTGGTGAATATTATGTAACCAAGGTTTTATTTTTTCTAAAGGACATTTTTTTATGTGCATGTGCCAATAAAGAAATGTAAAAGTAAATATTGGCTAAGATGGCACACTACCTACTTGGGTACATATGGGATAGGTACCTACTTAATAATACGAGTCTTTATACAGTCACAGACAACTCAACCTAAAGACTACACTTTGTGGGGTATGCTTGCGCCAAAGTTATGCAGTATTACTGTATAAGAGCCGGCCTCGCCCCTTTTCATGAAACGTAAAACGGTACTTCTTAGATTTGATGTACTGTAGGTACTAAGTACTAACATGTTTAAAGTTAAACGAGCCCATAATAATATAGCCCACCATTTTATTTTTTTTGAGTATGAGTATATTTATTGCATAAAATGTGGTACAAATAAAGGTCTTAAATTAACGTTATAAGAATCACGCACCTCGCCAAAACAACTTGACATGCAACATAAAATTACGATTTTGTTTTCATACTATAGCGGCGCGGCGTCTTCAGCTTGAATTGTCTATGTATAAGTGTGGTTAGACCCATATACTACAGAATAATATACAGGATTACATTACAATGCACACCAAGTGAATGACAGCAATGGAAGGAAATGGCTAGAGATACGACAACGGGCACGCACTCGGCGCCCGTTTCCTTTTGTCGACGCCATCCGGGATGTACGGTGCACGGTTTGATGTTTGTCTCCTCTTCTTTCAAGTATGCACCACGGAATACCTCTTTATTCAAGTACCTGCAGGTACTTAGAGATACATAGTAGTAAGTATTTACTTTATATGCTATGTGAGTGTATAGGTAGGTATACAAAAACCTATTACAAGGCCTACCAACTATTTTCTAAAAATAATAATTAAGCTTCTACTTACCTAATAGGCTTAGTTACAAAATAGAATAGACCACGGGCACAGAACAGATAAATATGCCACGGGTTCATCCCGGAGAATTAGGATTTTGAAGAAGAACGGGGGAGAGATGAATTTTAATACTTACATATAGGCCACAGATTACAAACATAGGTAGAGTTTCAATAGTAATCCTAAGTACTAATATTTTTAATGCGAATGTTTGTGAGGATGGATGTATGTTACTATTTCACGTAAAAACTACTGAACCGATTGGGCTGAAATTCGGTGTGTAGATAGTTAAGACCCTGGAAAAACACACAGGGTACTTTCATCCCGATATTCTTTAAGGGAACGATGACTAAGCGGGTAAATCCGCGTGTTACAGCTAGTATTTTATATTTTTATAGACTAAAACGGTCTAATCGCTTGAAAACTAACATGGAACCCGCAACCGAATCCTTTTATCTATCTCACCTACGATAGGATCGCCTATTGGGGCGTGTGTGTTATAGGTATTATATATATATAAGATTGATGCATTTCGCATCCTATCCACCGACAGGTCTTAGGTATATTACAATTAGAATTCGTATATCGAAATTTAATGCCCCAATAGGCGATTGGTGGGATAGAAAAACGCCGATGACTCATACCTCACGACAGCAATGACGATAGCTCAAAAACTAGTAGAGTGCCATCACGTGGATTGGTGCGGAAAGTGGTGGGTTAAGTCCCGCTCGCGAGTTAAATTTTCCTTTCCATATTCATATTAAAAAAATATTTGTTATTTGTTATGAAAAACCACTTTAAAAATAATCCTCCTTCTTTGCAGTCGTGAAATAACAATAACTACCTGATACCCGAGACCACATTATGGCCGAATGGCATAACCATTTATAAACGTACCTATCATAAAAAAAGTAGCTTTTTTAAGTCATTTCTTGTAACTCGTGACCTATAACTCCGAGAAGATAGATCATAATATTTGACGCATTGTAGAACTGATTTGTGACGAACAGCGCTGCCACTGAAGAGGGTTTCCACTGGACGGGACGATGCGGTAAAAATACTTTTGAGTACCTACCTATACTGCGCGTACGATAACTTTGCGCGCGATCGAAACAGATAATTGTAATGTTCTTCTCATTTAAAAATGTAAATCAACCGTGACGTTTTTTAAAATGTAAAAAACACACGTAAAGTGTGCGTGGCTTTGGTTTTTTAAATAACAGAATAACACGCTCACAGCGTATGCTGAAAAAAATATTTAATCAAGAAAACATTTCTCCTTGCTTATTTTAGAATATGATAATTGCTTATTACATAAAATCTGTAACTTTAGTCTGTTTGTTGTCGTTAATTATTACACTACACCTTTTTGTGACATGTTATTTATCACAGTTAGCTAACAACGTTTTGTAACTAACATGTAACAGTAAGCCCGGCTTTACGCTTACATGAAAAAAAATTATACTATCTACAGGTAATTAATGCGATTTCACATTCATTTCATAAGCATTCGAATTAATGAGTTTTAGCATGCTAATTGCTATTACTATGCTATTACGATAAATCGCACTTCTCACTTCACACCGCCCTGCTATTAATTTTAACGAATTAAATAATCATACGTTCATTCAATATACGACCCTAACTACACACAATCAAATATAATAATTGCTTAACCGTGCCTACTAAATTGCTAATAATTTCACTAAAGCAATGAATTCGCTTCATTCGCATTCACAGAGTTTTGCAACTTCATTTAATTTGCTAAATGCTAATTAAGCATGCTAACAATGAATGCGAATGCTAATTAATCCATCACTATCTACATAGAATGCCGCCTTGTCGCGCCGTGTCTTAATGGAAATAGACCCATTTAAGGTCGGTGCAGTGTGAGTGTGCAGTAAGTCTCCGAGCTATTTCACTGTCAAATCTGGCGAGCTATCGTCTATCGTTCACATTCCTCGACCTATGCCCTGAGATGCATCATGTGGTTTGATGTTCTTCGGTGTACGTGAATAATGTTTCCTTCTCGGCGCTATCTATTGTGCAAGGTACTTCAATGTTTTACAGTTTTGATTCCCATGAATAGGAAACGGACTCACCACGAACAAGAGGAAGGTGGTCAATAAAGGAGTATACTTGTTTAATGGTTTAATGACAATGGTCCATTATAATTTTATGTACTTCATTGTTCTCCCATCTTAGTGTATAACGCTATGAGTGTTTTGGCATTTCACTGTTAGCTCATATTGTTTCTGAATAAATAAATATAAATATTGATTCTCCTTATGAAAACATAGAATTCATAGACACTTGTTTTCTCACGATACCTTTTTTTTGACCCAGGAAATATGCATTGACGCATACCCCTCTTACTCGGGGGAGTGGGAGGGGAGTTTTATACGGTACCTACTCCAACTACCAATAAATATTGGACCGGATGATGATGATGATTGCGTTTTTTAATATACCTAATACCTACCTAATAATATGGCTGCTGCCCCCCCCCCCCCCCCCTAGAGAATCGAAAAAATTTAGCCTGTATTGTCAATGTTGACATTCAAGTGCCGCCATACGATAGGCACGTATTTTTAAATACAGAACCATCTGGGCCCTATTTCTATAAAAATATATATTCTATATATATATTCTATAATATTCCTATAAAAAATATAATCTACGAAATTGTAGGGCCTTTCTGTTTCATAGAAATTTGTAATTGTAAATTGTATACAGGCAAATACCTGTTGTATATTTACCGTTCCAACCAAACTTACGTACCCACAACCAAACGTACCCAAATTCACCATTTGGGTAGAAATTCCTTGACTAGCCCTCCCCTTGATCATCGGCTGGCGACGCCCTTGGATGCGGGTATAGATAAATTGCTATAATTATTAAGTTAATTACCTACTTACTATAACTAATACCGCTAATACCAATATCTGTTATTTCTAAGGACTGTTGCATGCCATTAAGAACCATCGACAACCAATCGAGACGTTACTGAAATTAAAGAATTGAGGCCCAGTTCGCGCATCCGATATGGTCCCACGAAGATAGAGCTGTTGGTACGTTGGTGGGTAAAATTGGAACTATCTACTGCCCGGAGTCTTCATTTTTAGAATGTCACTACCAAGTCCTCCACTAGCGACGCTGTTTAACTGAATTGATAAAACGGTGGACAATTAATGTCTGCATAATATTACCACGTCGATACCTATATCGACGTACCGACGTACGGGTAGGTACCTATACCTACCCGATAACAAGCGGGTCATCGCGCAGGAAGTGCGGCGCTTCAAACACACTGCCACAGATAACATCATTGGGTAATCGGCAGCTTCTGGTTATATACTACATAATGTGTTCTCTATCTATGTTTGTACTAGAATTATAGTCAGTTGGTACCTCTATTAATGTTTCGTATTGTTCCTAAAGTTTGGTGTTAAAATCCTAACCTGCGCAATTAGTTAAATCTCCATAAATGGATTTCATTAGACACCAAAGGCCACACAGGACTTCAAGGCCTATTTACATTATACTAAATCAGTGTCCACAATTAAGGGCGCCCTAACTAACGGCTATGGGATTTTTCTGCCTTTCTGTTATTACTTATTACACCAGACTTATTATGGTGTTAGGGGACTTAATTTTGTGTATAATGTAATAGGCCTTTTAGTCTTGGCAGGCCTGGGACACTCCGCATTAGAGGCATGAAGTTATAAGTAGCTACAACGCGTACTCAAATACTCACTCGAATTTAACACAATCCTATGAAAAATGTACGAAATCGATGTTTTGTATTCCCGTGTTTCCTCCAAATATAATTAACCCATTCTATAAATTTATATCCTGATATTTTAAGACTGAAGTAACCTATGTCCCTGTCATTTTAATTTTATTATAAACCCTTGGTTCTAAATAGTGAACTTCCAAAAATCTCAGTTTTACTCGCGTGATTGGACGTTCACTACAAAAAAATTTAGAGTTTATAAACAAAAATAAAATGATAGGGACATAGGTTACTTCAATTTTAAAATATCAGGATAAATATCAAATAGGTTTACTGTATTCGGAGGAAACAGGGGAATACAAAACATCGATTTAGTTAGGTTAGAGGTGTTAAGAGGTCCTGTACCCTGATAATAGTCGTTAGGTAAGGTCAGGTCAGTAAGGCAGATCCAAAAGAGAAGAATGCGTGAGCCTGCCTCTGCACATGACGTGATATAGTTACAAAATCGATTTCGAATCGATTCTCAACTTCTGAATCGATATATAGAATTAAAATCATCTATATTATATTGGTCTGGTCACCCCAGCAAGAAGGAAGTATGTACTACTAGGTATCTAGTAATCTACTTAGAACCCCGATCCTTTTGCCCGAAGTCCGAAGTCGAAGTCACTGCTGTCAGTAATAACTTCGGCACTTATTCAGATGACTTAGTTCTTTTCTCATTTGGAATTCTTGACGTCAAGCACGCCCATAAAGTGTTCGTTGAACGCCATAAATCGATTCATTCATATACGTACGACGTTTCGCTCCATCCATCAAACGGCTATAAATAAAAGATGGAGATCAGTCAAGGAAACGGCTTCTACTCAGGCACAGAACAGATAATACTACTCTGGACTGCGACGTCAGAATACTGATACAGAAGTACTTGCGTGAGTAGTTTTGGTTTCATTTTCATAAGGGAAGGTTAGTCTAGGAATGATCGATTCGCGGAATGACTACAGAGTCTTAAATTGACTAAATCTTGGAATGTACAATTCTATAAATGACTGATAAATTACCAATTCTACCGTTGACTGATTCTACAAATGACTGATTTTTGAACTTATATATATATGAACATTAACTTATAAAATGTAAATTGACATAATTATGATAAGGAAACCCAAATAACATGCAAGGTATGGAACTGCTTCGAGAAAAGATGGTATGGCCGTGCCGCTCTTTTGTTCGATTTGGCGGGGGCACTGCCGTGCCCCCAGATAATAATTATAGCCCAGCAAATTTAAGAAGTTAGTTAGAAGACCGTTTGACGTTTCATCTTTTCACTTTTAATGGATACTAAGTATGATTTCTTCACACTATGTTTTGCACTGTTGCCTATTCGGTATTCTTAATTTCTTATTGTAACTTATTGTTTTATGAGAATATGATAATATTATCATCCTTTTTTGTGTGTTTGAAATAAATGATTCACCATTCTGTGTAGTGGTAGACCTCTTGAAACCCCTCGCAGGGGGCCGCCTGGGGAGTACCATACGCCTTTGCCAGTGATTCATCCGCCAAACAGTAATGTGCAATCATTACTGTGTTCCGGTCTGAAGGGCAATGTTACCAGCGAAATTACTGGGCATGACGAGTTTCAACAACTAATAACTCAGGGTGACATGCGCTGTGCAGTGCCGCGCAGAATTATAATTTTAAACCACTGGGTAGCACTGTGTCTGATATGGGCAATCATGATACTTACCATCAGGCACCTGATTTGCTCGTCTTGTCACTCACTATCATAAAAAAAATGATGCTTACCATCAGGCACCTGATTTGTTCGTCTTGTCACTCACTATCATAAAAGAAAAAATAATGTTCGATCGTCTGGCGCACTGTCCGGCGAACATTATTATTACTTATTATTATTAGTACCTCAGATCTACAAACATGGACGGTTGCTTGCACATCAAAGCGGCTCGATCGTGGGGCATAAACACTGTACCGAACGGTACGGTGCGGTGGTACGGTTGAACCATGTTGGATCGTCTTTTCGTAGTATATAACATTATAATAGGTACCTAGGTACATAAAACAGAATAATCACTTTAGTACCTACATAAATAAATAAGTAGGTACGAATGCCCAGAGTCACTCATCGCTCATTCATTTATCGTCTAAGTACATACCTAACTATCTTACAACAATAAAAAATACACATTATCTACAACCAATTCAAGCGTTTGACCTTTCAAAATAAAATTCAACTGAGAATGTACATATTTGTGGCGGTCATAACTCTGTGGAGTCAGGTAGTCGATCCCGCAGGCACGTTGGCCGTGGAACCTTCGACTTTAGAAGTACCTATATTGCGTCAATAGCCTAATCATAATTCATAATAATCTGTCAATGGACAGGGACTGTATTCTGTATCTTCAACTAAGTTCAACGGTCTCTCAATTTAGTGGTGATAGTGTTTCGGTGGAGATTCTGTGGTACGCCAATGTATAATTTTATTATTTTATGAATAAGTTTATCTTTGCATTTGCTAACTGCCTCGATGGTGTAGTGGTCTGTTATGACTACTACACCATCGAGACCTCAGATCATTCAAACAAGGATCGAGACTGTTATGACATTATTAATATCACTAGCGAAGTGTGGGTGTAATTATGGGAATGGGTGGGTAACCCTCTACCTTACCTTCCACGGTTCCCTATTCATTCGCATAATATTATTAGCCATAATTTTACAACTCATAAAATTTTAAGCCATAATATATGTAATAGCTAATGATCACCAGTCATAACGTCAATACTCCTATTATAACTTGTTATAGTTTTAGTTGTCCTAACATTTGAAACCTATAATATTCTATGTCCTAACCATTGATAACCATATTATTTTATGCCATAATCCTAACATGTCTTAACTATTTATATCACTAAAATTATATGCCATAATTATATATTGCTCGAATGTTAACTTTGTCATAATATAAATTAAACCTAACCTAACCAATAGAATTTTGAATGTTCTTAACTCATTAACGTAGTAAACATCTATTCTATGTAGCAAACTGTTGATATATCACATTGCTATAAAAAATATTATAGTAAGGCGCTATTACTGATTATGAATAAAAATGAAGGTAGTTTTAGTATATTATTATAAAAATAACACAAAATCAAATTTTAGTGTTAATATTTGGAACAAAGTGCTTAAACGAATTTTAAATTATAATTACAATGGAAAACGAGTGCAAAATATTTACAACAAAAAGAGGAGCCAACAAATTAAATATCAGTGGATTTACATATGAAAAAAATCGAGTAAATAAATAATGTTATTATTGGGTATGTGAGTTACGGCGAGATCCTACCCATAAATGCAATACAAGAATTTGTAGAATTTGTAAACATACTTAATAGCAATATTGAGGCCAACACTACAATATACCTCACTTGCAAAAATACGTACAATACCGATTATATACAATAACAATTATGAATAATGAAAATTAGGACATACAACATTATAAACTATAAAATTATACATAACAACCATTATGACAACTAACAATAGGAATAAAAACTATTATACACAAAAATATTATAGCAATTAAAATTTAGGACAATTTATCAGTATTACTACAAAAAAATATGCATTTTCAATATTATGACTGGAGGAGGTTATGACAAATGATGTATGCGGAAAATTTTTATGACAAAAGACATTATGCGAATCAATAGGACACCACCTTCCACATTCGACGGAGTCAAATAAGTATAGTTGCAATAGTTAATCGGGGTTATTAAATTATTAAGTATCACAATCGTTGTATTTAATTTAGGAATCTTATAAATCGACATAGAGCAAAAATCTTGAAAGGCTGGCAACATACTGGCAATAAATACCCCTGGTGTTTCTGGTATAGGTATTAACAGAAATGAGGACTTCTTAGCAGTTTGACACAATCCTATGGACAATAAACTAAATCAATGTTTTGTATTCCCCTGTTTCCTCCGAATACAGTAAACCTATTTGATATAAGTATATTTACAACCTGATATTATGAAGATGAAGTAAAGTATGTCCATATCATTTTATTTTTGTTTATAACTCTACATTTTTTATAGTGAACGTCCAATCACCCAGTTAAAACTAGGATTTTTGAAAGTTCACTATGGAAAAACCAAGGGTTTATAAGAAAAATTAAAATGTCTGGTACATATGTTAATTCACTATCAAAATATTAGGATATACATTATAAAATGGGTTTATTATAGTCGGAGGAAACAGGGGAATACAAAACATCGATTTGGTAAATTTTTCATAGGTTTGTGTCAAATCCCTAGAAGGCCGCGTACGCTATCGCACCATCAGGCGGCCCGTCTGCTTGTTTGTCACCTATGGCCACATAAAAAAGTAGGTATTATAAAATGAAGACCCTGATTACACGCGATTAGCAATTCAACCGCGTCTATTCAGAAAAATCTGAAAAACAAGTTATGACATCATCCACTTTGGTCCACGCGGTACGATCTGTTTCACAGAGATAGATAAGTGCTATCTATTTTTTTAGCATTAAGTCGCCGGACGGCTGCTGAGAGAGTGGGAAGTGGGTAGTAGGGTAGCCAGTTATAATGTGTTTCACCCCTATATTACGGAAAAGTCTGGCCAACAAGAATTGAATGCTTTGGTACGCAAGTACTATTATTTATTCCGTAGCTTTGGCTTGAATAATTGGCAGAGTTAATAAGTAAATATTTTCCACTGGATCCCAAAACATCGGATGACAATGATATTCCTTGTGACGATAGAGAAAAGTACCTATCTAATGACTATTAAGTCTGACCACTTCTTTATCAATTTTCTGTCCATATAAGCTTATACGTACTTAGTAAGTCCACATCCTCTACTTGAATCTTATGCGACAAGTCATTAATTAGCCATGATAATAAACGATTCGTGGAAGTAAGCTTACAAGAACACAATAGGAACGACACCTTATACTCTGTACAAATGCACTGTATGGATTGATAATATTGCTCTGAATGTTTTTTTTTATGATAGTGAGTGACAAGACAAACAAATCAGGTGCCTGATGGTAAGCATCATGATTGCCCATATCAGACACAGTGCCACCCAGTGTTTTAAAATTCAAAATTCTGCACGGCAGTGCAATATCACACTGACAGGCACTGCGCCTGTCACCCAGAGATATTATAGTTGTTGAAACTCATCATGCCTGTAGTCACGCCATGCTGGTAACATTGCCCTTCAGACCGGTACACAGTAATGTTTGTACATTACTGCTTGGCGGATGAATAACTGGCGAAGGTGTGGTACTTCCCCAGGCGGCCCCCTGCTAAAGAGGCCTACCACTACAAAAATTCAATAGCATAAAAAAACTAGTGGTTCTGTGAGAAGTGTTGAAATAATTTTAATTTAGACCACCACCTATCCACCCTCGGCAGTGTCGAACCCTGTGATTTGTGGATGATGATGGTGCCCATGCTAAGATTACTCGCTTTCCCTTATTTCCTGGATCTCGAATCTTTGGGTTCGTCTCGTGAAAACGGAGAGGACTGCCTTAGTCTGATTGGTATAGGTATAGGTAGTAGGTATACGTATTAGTTTATATAATATACAAGTAGCTATATTATCTATGTATGATACCTCGTATATATTGCACACCACCGTCGTTAAATGTTTACTGTTCTTTTCCATTCCCAGGTTGTCTGTAAGAAATTGCTTGAGCCCTCAAATTTGATTGAAATCCGTCGATGAATAACGCTACAACAAACTTCCTCCCTCCCCCCCCCCCCCCCTAATTGAAACTCGCAATCCACAAAAAAATCAAGGAACTTGTCTACAAATTTTCGCCAAAATCGGATGAAAAATGCGACCTGTATGCGAGAACAGACAGCCTGTCAGACGGACTGACGGACAAAAGCATTTTTGGGCAATGTCGAAACGAGACACTGCGCTCGCTCAGTCAATAAGCAATCGGAATAAACCACATTATCTGGCAACCCCGGGTTGTCGGTAGTTTATCGGTGCGTGGCCCAGCGTGCCCGATATCTCGTACAAATTGGCGACGTTGCAAACCGCGGTCATCAGGTCGCGCGCCGTACCGGCCCCGACAGATAAAAAAGTGCCCTCAATGTATTCGTGTAACTACCTACATAGTCTGGATGCCTTGAGAGTACCACCGATTTGCAGACTGAACGACTTCTTCGTTAGGTACTATGGGTAGGTATGGTGATAGAACTATTGAGTCTTTAAGTTTTGTTATTGTTTGTGCAAGTACCTAAACGTTTACATAGACGAGCATGTCTCTTCGTCAGCCTGGTGATTATATCTTATACCTACTTAGGCAATTATAGGTAGGTACGCTTACTACCGATAACGTGATATCATTGATCTGTCAATCTAACTTATTAGAATGATCATGAGGTCCCGGGTTCGATCCCCAGGTCCGGCAAAAAGTGTTATTGGATTATTAGCATTAAGAATTTTTTCAACGATAACCTGGAGTCTCGAACCGTGCAATAGAGGGATGGCAATAGGCTCGGCCCCTATTATATGGGACCTAAAACACGTAGGTAACTAGCGAAGTATGTTTACCTACTATGGGACTGAGTCCTGGGTATACACCTCTGCCTACTCCTTTGGTGAAAAACTGTGGTGTTCTGTTTTGTCAATACGTGCACTCCACCTAAACGTAGGCGTAGCATTTAGAATGAAGAGCAAAGAGAATATTATGATCCTGAATCCTGCCCATCATAATTATTATTTTATCTTTAAAATGTTAAGCCTTGGATTCTCGGATAAAATGCAAACACCATTCCAATCAAACCTGAGCTCTGAGAACGCAATGTGGCTCTGGAATCGAGTTGGTGCGATCCAGTTTTTGTGTAGACCAGCACAGCACACAGCAGCCCACGTCTAGCCTATTGATATTTGCTTCATTTAGTTAAGGTCTAGAATCTAGACCTGGCTAGATTAAAAAATCTGGACTCTAGATTTTTTAATCATACCTATAGATATTATTTCCTATAGGTGTGGTCCTTTATCTCATAAGTACCTATCTAAGAGTCAGTTGGTACCTAATTAGTAATTACCAACTGCAATAGCAAAGGGAGCAGCAGTGCCCCATGGTTTTTCATCCGCGTAGTCTTCGACTGCCTCTGTGGCGTAGAGGGCGCATGCTCGACTGCCAATCAAGAGGTCTCGGGTTCGATCCCCAGGTCAGGCAGTGTTAAATATTGGATTTTTCCATTAGGAATTATCTCAATAATTGCCTGGAGTCTGAAACTGTGCCGGGTAGATGGCAATAGGCTCGCCCCATATTACATGGGACCAATAACATACTGGCGAAGTGTGGGTGTATCTACTATGGGACTGAGTCCTGGGTACACCTATGCCTACCCCTTGGGGAAAAAGGCGTGAATGTATGTTTTTTATCTTTTTTTAGTCTTCGTTCCCGTGGGTATATCGGGATAAAAAGTACCATAATGTGTTATTTCAGGGTCTAAACATACTGAAGCCAATCGGTTCCGCAGTTTTGGGGTGAAAGAGTAATAAACATCCATCCTTCCAACCTCACAAGCTTTCGCATTTATAATACTTTTTATTTTTATGATATTGAGTAACAAGACGAGCAAATCAGGTGCCTGATGGTAAGCATAATGATTGACCATATCAGACACAGGGCCACCCAGTGTTTTAAAAAAAAAAAAAGATATATTTTCATTAGTAGGATTACATACTTATTGAAAATAAAGCTACTTTGCCACATTTATTTATCATAACAGCTTACTGAATTACCAGGTAATGAGACACATAATAATTTCAATAACCAGGCATTTCCAATTTTCTATAAGGAATAAAATGTAAAAGGTAGGGGGAAAACGAATGCGATAGAACATTCTGATTGTTATAAAATCTCAAAATAAGTTAGTATTCGTTGTTTGGGTTTACATTACACAAGTTTCGAAACAATATGGTATCAATTTTATGGTGTTTAGTGATCTAGTAAATGTGTGTTCACTCTCACCAGCCTTCCGGTTCGCCTCGCACCTCCTTCGCAATAATGTGGCAATCGACACCAACGCACCACAGCGGCCTGGATAGGACGAGCTGGTTTCACACTATCTACCTACGTAGGTTACTTATTATTTTACTAATATTATTAAATGCTAAAGTTTGTCGTCAAAAGGACAGCGAATAGAGACTTGAAGGGTTGGCATACTGGCAATACCTCTGGTGTGGATGGAGGGATGTTTGTTACTTTTTCACGCTAAAACCACTGAACGGATTGAGCTGAAATTCGGTATGTAGATAGTTTGGTTTCCGGGCATGTCTTCTGGCTTTTAATGTGCTATTCCTAAAATGTACTTACTTTCTTTTTAATTATATAGGTCGACAAAACTAGGCTTCACCTGTAATTAGTGATTTATTATGTAATTATTGACAATTCTAGTCTAGATTTCCACGCTTATAAATACACAAAAGTAAGTATGTCGATAAAAATATTTTAAGTTAAACCACGTTAAACCCACATTTCATTTCGTTGAATTTGCTCAAGAATTAAGAAAATGTTAGGAAAAGAGTTTAAATCTTAGGTTGAACAGATTTTCTTGAAACACTATACACACATACTTTTCAAACAAAAACTAAAACGAACAAAAGATGACATTAGGAACTAGGACACTGACTCTCAGTCAGAGTGTCCCTAGTAGTATCAAGAATGAATCAACATATCCCAATTGATTCCCGTTTTCACGACCTTATCAATTGTCGGTCCAATCGGCAGAGTACGAGTGTGAATTCCATAGTAATCGGATGTGGCTGGAGGAACGGACGTGCGTCCGCCGGACACTGGGCCTCTACAACTGCTATTTATTCTGTGACAGGCCGCGTCCGGTTACCCGCATCATCAGGGGCGACACATAGAAAAAAATCGAAGACTGTGGTTAGGTAATGGTGCATCCACTGCGAGCTCTGGAATGATGAAGAAACCTTAAAAAGTCAAGCGGTTTAAAAAAAAAAGAATGATTAGATTTTGACCATTCATTATTTGAGATCCCTAGGTAGGTATTAGTTCCCTAGGAATAAAGACAATATAGCTGTATACCTTTAAATAAGTATAGCTTTAAATTATCTAAATTCTAAAACAAATATAAAATAATTCTTAGGAAACTGTGTACGTTTCTACGAGATTAAAATTCCAAAACGAGATAAGCTCTTAGAGGGTGAATTGAAAACCTATATAAAAACTGGATACTTTACTAAAGAAGACTTATTATCAAGCCAATCAGTACCTACATAGAGGACAAAGATGCATAGAAGCTACACCACGCGGCACCTTCCAAACACGAATGTAACCAAATATTGTAAAACTAAATATATCAGTTGAAAAAATTTAGCCCTACAAGTTTATTGTGCGTTCTTCTTGTAGAAGTATCTTTCGACGTAAGGTAGATTCATAACAATTTATCTTCATTGACAAGCAAAAGTGTCTGATTGTGTCCTAATTCAATAAATACTTGAGTTTGAGTTTATTATGTACACACGTGCTCACATGTAGAGTCTATGTTGGCTAAGACATCACTCAGTTATAAAATGCTCTTCCATGGCATTAGGCCACAATAAAGCCATGAGAAACCGTGTCTCCTTGGTAGCTTTAGACCTCAGTCAAGGTTTCTCATGGTTTCAACATCGAGGCTGGGATAGTGATTTCGGTAGTGTGAAGCTAGGTGTGAAAGCTTGAGCTGCGACGATCTCTAACAACTTGCTACAAAATATTCTTATCCAATCTTCTGTCCCATTAAGTCCCATAGATAACTCGGTGAATTATCTGTCCTGACAACCCTAAGCTGGTAACAATGGATGCTCCAAGCGGTACGCAATCAGTTCAGGCAAATGAGGTCGTGATAATAAACGCGAACCAACACTTTCAATATCGGGATGCGGATTTATTGAAATTATTTTTGGACATCGCCTATCTTGATTGATGACTTCGGGGAAGTTCTGGTGTATTTCAAATATGGCCTGTTTAGCAGGGGGCCGCCTGGGGAATTACCACACCTTTGCCAGTTATTCATCCGCCAAGCATTAATGTGCAAACATTACTCTGTTCCGGACTGAAGGGTAATATTACCAGCGAAATTACTGGGCATGATGAGATTCAACAACTAATATCTCAGGGTGACAGACGCAGTGCAGTGCCGCGCAGAATTTTGAATTTTAAAACACTGGGTGGCACTGTGACTGATATGGGCAATCATGATGCTTACCACCAGGCACCTGATTTGCTCGTCTTGTCATTCATTATCATAAAAAAAAATTACCTACAATGTACCTACTAGGTAGTACTCGCCTCCTTTTGAATTAGGTATGTGAGGTTAACAAACTACGTAAGTACTGTATGGGTATTATATTATTATTATACTTTCCAAATGTGTAAAAATAATGAGTTTCAAAAGCCTAGCAAATCTAAGAAGAGCGTACCGTTTGATGTTTCATCTTTTATATATTTATTTGTTATTAACTAGTACACAAACTAATTTATTAAATACATACAATACGATGTCTTACAATTGCTATTTTACTTACTAAACAGTTACTTTACTTTTTACTAGCTTTGAAACATAAGAAATAACTTTGCATAGGCTTACACCTTGAACGAATTAACCTAAATCGTCCTAGGCTTACACCTATGCAGTTATTTTCAAATACAATTTCAACTTTAGCCGTAAAACCATGGAATTATGAATTTTATCACAAGTCGTACAATTCTACATCACTAAATATAAATTCTAATTCTTCAAACGAGGCAAATTAAGGACTGCTGCTGCACTTCTTAGATTTGCTGGGTTGTAGTTAAAATAACCTATGGGTACCTACATACATTGATTTAAAGAAAAAGGGAAATGAGGACTTTTCGAAAATGTTGAGCTCAAATTAGGCTCTATTAGGTCTACGTACGTCAGTAAAGTTAATTGTTGTCTCGGTCGCACTTCGGTCTTAGGTACGTCTTTCTATCTTTGTTATTTCAAATTAATGCCAGTTGTTGAGTAAGCGCTGGGAGAACGGACCCCATTTCCCCTTTTCTTTAAATCAATGGGTACATAATATAGTTATCGCTTGACGGCTTGACGTAGACTCCATTCATATAGTTTTGGGTGGCTGACGCGCGCGCCCCTTCCCTGAATGGTCCCCTTCCCCCATTAGGTCGTTACTTTTCAATGGGATTGCAGCGACAAGGAGAGTTTGCCACCCTACAACACATTCATGATTGTGGTGTTTGCGGACGGTTGAGTTTACATAATATCTCTGCACTAGGTACGAATATGATACAGATAAAACTTATAATTTTATTCAAGAGTTTTAAATATAGAGTATAGAGGTGCGATAAATGAATGGAGAACTTTCTCGCTCTTTTTTGAAAGCTTGACAGACCTCGAAGTCGTGAATTCTCACTGGAAAAAGGGGACTCCATTTGACTGTAGAAACTACAAAAATTAGTATAAATTTATTATCTTTGTATGTATACTATATACTGCTATATATACTGTTTTAAAGCTGCAGTCTTAGCAAACCAACTTGGATAAATATTATGTAGACTGTATATTATGTAGTAATATAGACAAAGCTATTCCGTGGAATGGGTGGTGAGTGGTGGTCTTTACGGAGGATCTCATTTGGTCATGTTCCAAAATATTTCAGTAAAGATTTGTATGTACCTTATAATATAGGTATAGGAGGTAGCAAGAATAAAAACTAGTCCAAGGAAAAGCTACTAAGTACGTACCCAGCAGTATATAAGTTACATAACGATTTATATGCAATTAGCAATACAGAACTCAGGATAGCTGGACAAAAGTTGGTTGCAATCGAATTACTGCGTGTACCTACTCGATTTAGAACAAGTCTTGTTGGCACAATTGAATCGACTGTCGACTGACGGTCGCCCTCGGCCCTCGACGCAAACAGAAGGATCATGATTCATTAACAAAGAGTAAAGATAGGCCTATAGAGGAGACGCGTTTTATTTTATCATTCATTTTATACTTCGTGTTACATAATAAAGGTGTAGATATATATACTAAAGGTGGTAACTGGTATATCAAAGTCAATCTGGATCAAAAGAAATCTTTTTTCTTCCATTTCTGCCTGCCCTGGGGATTGATTGAACATGGGACCTTATTATGATCCGCAGTTAGGAAGAAGCAATTCAACGTCATTGTCGGCAGTAGAACTTTTTAACTTAAATAGGTGATTGCTACAACCTTGACTCTACTTTTAACTAGATATAATTTTATATTCTCACAATCGTAGTGAAAATTATAATTATAACTATAAATATTATATTTGAAAATATTGCTTTTTGTTTTAGGTTCTGTGCCAAAATTGACAAAGAGTCCAATTTTTCTTTTCATTAATAAATACACCAATTAGCACTTTCACAAGCCACAAAATAAGAATTGAATTGAATTATATACACCAATTTCGCGATATTCCTTGTTTTCACCCATTATGCGTCGTTTTACAATCGTGCTAAAACCCATTATAACCACAGAGTACTTTATATTGATTATAAGTCTGTTTTTATTTACCTACTCCCCGCTTAAGATCGGGAGTAAAAGCTACCACGCATACAAGAATGTGTTAAAATCTACTATAAAATAGCTGTAACGCTGCAGATATGGGGCGCCACTATCATGCTTCTGCCCCGGGTCGAAAATTTCGTAGATACGGAACTGTCGCCTCATAACTCATACTAGTGACTCTAGAATCTGAAATAACTACAAATCCGTTCAGTTGAAGTATGATTAGGTATACTTACCTACATTTTTAACTGCAAAATATGATAATATGTAGGTACCTACCTAAAATATTTTTATACCAACCTGGTAAGAGTACCAACTTAAATCAAAACCAAACATTATACTCATTAAATGGCTACACTATACAAGGTCCTGAACAGTGCTAATCAGTGGTTCCACCAGAGCTACAATTGACGGACCAAGTACCTAAGTACATAACAGCTTTAAGCTCTAAGATGCTCAAAAACGCTCTATCAGGTTTGTCAATTCTGTCTCAGCTTATCTTTGGACCAGTAAGCCTACGCTGGCACTAAGTAGTGGAGGATGAGACTAGCAAGGGCGACGCGACAGTGCGGTGGGCGACAGCGTGGGCCGTACTAGTGGGCGACTGTTCGCTGCCAGCGAGGCCCGAAATCTCTTCCATTCGCTCACCATCAGACATCTCGATTCTCGATACTAGATACTGAGCTACCTATCACTGTCAGCAGTTTCAAACATTTATCAAACCTAACCTTTGCACTGAATAAAGAAGTAATGCCTAAAACACTAACAGATTTTGGAATTCCATAATTAAACAATTCGACTGGATCATAATAGTAAGATAATTTTGAAGCATGGGTTGTACCGATAGTTTCTTTTGTTGTGCATTGTGTTGACATGAATTCCAAAATCTGTTGGTGTTTACATTTCATCACACGTGACTGTACACTGTACTTGACTGTATTGTGAGTTGTGAGATGATGGCCAGCTATTTGTACAGAATAAAATACAATTTGTATTCTGTACACAATTTCCTTGAAGGACTCGCGAAACAACTTCTCGATTGTCAACATCAGGCATCAATTGGCATAGCTAGGGGACCCTCCACAAAACGCCATCTATATAATGGTATTAAATGGCCTGTAGCGGACACTTTACAGGTACTAATAAATAAATGGTGTAGAGACGCCTTTAGGGCTTGATCTAAATTCTTGAAATTAATAAATCTTTATCAGAATGATTCACATACATATATATACCTATTTAAATCGTAATTAGCGGCACATCACAAGATACATTCAGACTGGCTGGGAACATATCCTCAGCTGTCATACATAGTTGATGGATGGGATAAGTACCTACGCTGATGATAGAAATCTCCAAATGGGATAAAGTTATATACTTAGTAGGGGATTGTTCCACTTTGCCCCACCAAGCCGCCCCACTTGTGGGGCATAGTGGAATGCTACGAGTACATATTATGTAGCGGAATATGCTCCACTAAATTGACTTGTTTGGGCGGATTCCTCGACTTGAAATTCCTGGTGGATTTTTCCCCACCAGGGTTATCACCTTACGGTTTGTGTAGAATTTTCATACGACTCCATGTTTCTCCACATGAAAGCGAAACGCCGTATGTAGGTACCTAAATTATTATTATTTGTTTAATTTTGAATTTTCATAATACACATTCACTTTTGTTCATTGTGTCTATTAATTCTTCTACGTCTTCTAATTCTTTTTTGAATAAATTGTATTCGTTCATATTATGTAACTAACGAGCTCTATGGCGAATGTTATGTATATATATTGTTATACATATAAGAACTTGCCTATGTAAAAAAAAAATGTAAAAATGTATACTTATGTCGTAGTATTGTTATCTGTTCTGTGCCTATGTATAATGTGGCTGTAATCATTAAATAAATAAAAAACGTACATGCGCTAATGTTCGCAGAGCCTATGTTATGTTCAGACTCATCAAGTTACGCTGGAAGTATTGTACGCTTATAACACCCAAAGGATCATTCCCGCTAGTCCCCACTCCTTCTTGCCCACTAGAGACAACAGGATTTTTTTTTAAAGTTGCCCACTTGTCACCACTGCTGACGAAAGTGGGGACCAATGGATATTTTTTTCTATAACGCTTCTTAGTTGTCACCCCTGGAGACAAGTGGGACAACTTTTTGATAAATTCCCCATTCCATCTGTATCTGAATGACCCCATTCAGATACGCATCATACATTCCACATGGTCATACGCACAAATGTTTGACCTGGTCGAGAATCGAACCCGGGACCTGCGGCACCTACGTAGGTAGTTATATTTAGTATTCTTTGCTGGGGCTCCGAAGGCTGAAGGCAGCGTCAGAAGGCTCAGAACTACAAACTGAGTCAACGGAACAGTCAAATGTCATCTTAGATTTCAGTTATAAAACTTCAAGAATTTAAAATGTAGATATTACTGAAATATAAAAGGAACATGTACCTATGGAAGCTGTAATATAATCGGTATACCTATAAGTACCTAAGTTATGTATTTTGAGAGCCTGTGAACTGAGACTGATGTTGGTTTGGTTTTATGATTATGGAGCTAAGTAAGTACCTAAGTACCCGTATTTCTAAACGTGTTGTTATTTATTACAGCAACCCACGGCATCAGTTTTCCTATTTTTCATAGCACAATAAATATATAATGTTATTCGAAATGTATCGGATATGTTCGGGTTAAGTCGGGCCGCGTCGGGCACGGTCGGGCGCGCTCGGTTGCGCGTGCGACGCACTCGGCCCTGCAGGAAACAGGAAGTGGACTAACCGCGGGCTTCCGCTCCCATTCGAGCGGCTCGCGCTGGCTGCCTGCCGGACGCGCACTGTTTCATTCACAACACTAGTATTTTGTGCCGTTCAAGTTATATTATCTAATCGAGTATATTATCTTCGTGAGCTTTAAATTACACACGGGTACTTGCCAGGAAACGTAAACGTAACATGACACCTTTACGAAACGTTGCCACTCAGATCGCTTCTAAACGGACAAGTACCTAACTACCGAACTAACTACTGATTTATTTGTAACTTTGTTACCGCACATCCCACTCGCGAATGTTAAGACATTCGCGTTGATTGATTAAGATCAATATCAATCAGATGTGAAACAACTGCTAGTATATTGTTTCCACAATAGTATAGGTAGGTAAGTAAGTACCTACCTCTATTAATGGTATGTCGGTCCATTCATTAATATAAAATTGAAACTACGTTCGTAGACCTTCAATTCAATCATTATAGTGTTTCTCGTAATTCGTGAGCTGTAATGTGGAGGAGTCACGCGTAAAGTTTTATTAGGTGACATAATAGTCTGACGTCACAGAGGGGGAAGAGGGTGTGCAGTTAGTAATTAAACTTATTGTGGGGGGAGTGGGGAGGTTGGTTCGTGTCACATCACGAGTGAGAAGCTACGACTATTTCTGATTTAAATCGATTTAACTTTTGACGTCACAGTCTATGACGTGTGACGTAGGTGACCTGTGGGACGATGAAAGTAACTTTTTAAGTAAGGAACCTAGTCGTATAAGTAGATGAATATAAGTAAGTACAGACAACAGACTATTCACTGTGTGTAACTTGGTCTGTGTTGTAAGTTGTAAGTCTATGATTTTTTTTTCGATCAAGTAATCATAATCAAATGTTTATTTGCCAGAATGCATAATATGACAAAGGTTGTTCGAACTATGTCACTGCATTCAGCCTGCAAGCAGACGTGCAAATATTATTTAAAATTTAAAATCTCTACGATAAGTTTATGCTTGATGCTTAATAATATGATGCCTCGTTGGCTCAGAGTTGTAACTCTTGTAACCCTGCTTTCTGTACCACAAGCCCTGAGTCGATCCCCGGCCAGGTTAAACATTTGTGTGCATGAACATGTCGGTTTGATCTGTGTCTGGGTGTTATAAGCTTATATATAAGTATGTATTTGTTATCTGGTTACCACAGTACAGGCTTCTAGCCTAGTTTGGAACCAGATGACCTTGTGTGGAAGTTGTCCCATATTATTATTAAAATTATTTAATATCAATAAAAGGATTTGCGGATGTTTAGTGTTAATATGCACAATTTGTCAAAAAAAACAATAGGTTCCGAAAGTCTTCCTCATTAATACTAAAATAAGGATTCTGGTCCTTACGAGGATAGGTATAGGTAATAGCAATAATAATAATAATAACAGCCTACGTAATTTTGATTTTATCATGTAGAGGAAAACGACATCAAGCGCCGTTTCCCATGACAGTGTTACTAAGGCAGACACTACTTGAATTCCTCTATTTACAATGAAGGCGGTTGTTTTCATTCATTATTGTTTACCTACTTAATAATATATTATTATGTATGCCGTATGCTTTGTAGTATGATGAATGACTACCTCTACTTCAATAAAATATTTTTCTACTTCCTGCCTTAGACTGCCTCGGTGGCGTAGTGGGCGCAAGCTCGACTTCCGATCAGGAGGTCCCGGGTTCAATCCCAAGGTCAGGCAAAATGGGTTTTTGACAATTTGGACAATTGGATTTTTCCATTAGGAATTAACTCAATAGTATCTGTGCCCGGTAGATGCCAATAGGCTCGCTTCTTATTACATGGGACCAATAACATATAACTGGCGAAATGTGTGTGTCTGCTATGAAACTGAATCCTAGGTACACCTTTGCCTACCCCTTCGGGTAAAAGGCGTGATTATATTATGTTATGGTATGTTCTACTTCCTCTCTCTGCATCTCGCACTATTAATTTCATTATTATGTTCTCAAGATTCTAGAATTTAAAGTACTTAATGCTTCCAGTGTTCCAATTAAAATTAATTATTTACATAAGTATTAATAATATTATGTCATAGTATTCATTGTTGAGATTCGCAATGACACAAATATAATCTTCATTGCACTAAGATTGTAGTCGTAGGACGTCCACTGCTGGACATAGGTCTTCTCCATAGATTTACCTGTTTAACTACTCAGTACACGGCTATTTTTCTATCATGAACTAATACAAAATAACTGCCATTTTGTAAAGGAAACGTTAAGAAGGAAACAATAATTGATTCGAACAGGGAACATACGTATCCGGTGACAGCAGCGACCGGAAGTGACGGCATACGGCTCACGATGCACTCGCTCGCGGCGGAAGTGACGTGCCCCTTTCTTCCCTCTCTTCAATGCATGCAAGCACTCATTGAGACTATGGACCGTGGGAGAATCAGGTCGGAACTAACCGTGACGCTGAATGAACTTAAACCATCCATCCACTTGTGATGTACCTAAGTACCGCTCAAACCGCTTCTCTACATTTATTATTATATAAAACAAAGTCATTGCCCGTCGTCTGTACGCTAAGAACTTTTAAACTATTTCATAAATAGACAGAGTGATTCAAGAGGATGGTTTACAATAATATGTATACCTATAATTTAACCCGGAACGAGGGCAGGTCGCTAGTTTTAAAAAATATAAACATCGCTAATGTGAATTTCTTTTGAAAGTGGTTCAGTTCAGGGTCATACACACACATACACGCTACAGAATACTACTACAGAATGACTTGATGGTGTAAATGGAATTGGGATTATTTTTACGTGATTAAAAAGCCTACCATTCAGCCATAACCTAACATTGATATCAGCTGTTCAAATAAATGCCATAAAACCACTTATAAGCTGACCAATGTTAAACCTCTATTATCTCAATATAAATGATCTAATTCTGATTCTTTGAAAAACTAGGTTGGCGGGCTGTTTGCGAAACTCGATGCCTATAAACAGTGAATAGGTGTAGGCAGAGTCGAAGTAGCAGCTGCTTCATTCAGTTATTCATTTTCTCCTATAAATGAGACTTAAAGATGGAATATATCACTGCGAATTCAACTATAATCTGATGGAATTAGAGTTAAAGTTTCTGTAGCAAGTACCAGTGACATAAGGATTTCATGTGAATGTATAGGGTTTACCAATAATTATGTAAGTTCCGTTAAAGGCTTTGAGCTCTCCCACCTATACTTAACCATTATCATTAATAAGGCAACTTCATATCTTATAAGTTTAAAACATAGGAAGTCTGTATAGGCTTTATGCATGCGCTTGGGTCTTGGGCTTTGGGAACTTTGAACGTAATAATAAGTAGGAAACATAGACATAGGTTTGCCTCTTGGACTTAACCAAAAGACTGACTGATAATGATTGGTCTGGTAGATGATATAATCATTAATCATATGATAGCCAGTCGGATTATCAGTTCTCTACGTTGAGGAAACGAGTGATTCCGCGAAAAATGGGATATCGCTCAAGCTATCGGAAATGCTGAATCATCTTTTATGAAGAAGGGCACATATTCTCCGTAATATGGAGCGGATAGTTTCAAAGTCCCCTTTTCCCTATAATTTGTGATGTGGAATAGAACACGTTTTAAATGGCAGTCAGTAAAACAACCGTGGGAGTCAAGGCGTCCTATTGAGATCGAGATACGGCTGAACAGAATGGATCATTTACTAACTGTATTAGTACAATATTACAAAATAATGAATGAATAACTCTCGGCCGGTCACAAACAGTCGATAAGTCGATAGATAAGCTGTTATGAATGGAAGTTTTGAATAGAATTCTGTGATAACGCTACCGCTTTAAAATTATTTTCGTGAGTTTTGGCGGTGTGATTGTGCGATGTCAATCTTTGGAAGAAACTTTGAAAGTGTAGAGGATGGAGTCGAAGTATACTCGTAAAAAGGTATAAATACTAATGCCTAACTGCACTTCATATTAAAATTCGCTGTATTCCATCTAATAGGCTATGTCTACAGCTTGACTACTAATCTTAATTCACTGAGATAGCCCCCCATCTTAGTGATACAATTTAATATACTTATTCGTATCATGTATAATTATTATATGTCATCAAAATACAAGGTGGTAGGTACAGAGTGGTACTAACATCTTGCCTATATTTTACCGCTATTTAGATGCTTAATCCTTTTATTCTATCTATGTTTTTAGTCCATCTAGAAAGAAACAAAAATAAAAATCCATTAATAATTGCGCAACAATAGGAGGTCTTATCGTTAGCGATAAGACCGTCTATTGTTGAATCTTGTTGCCTAAGAGAGATCTCTTCCAGACAATCGTACAAGAAGAGCTACTTAGCTCTATCAGGCACGATTGACGCAGGATATACTCATATAATTACGCACTATAAGCAGGTGCTATATTTATCTACCAAAGTAGTTAAAAGTTAAAGGTATATACCAAACCCAACTTGATTCTCGATATAGGCAGACTTGCACATGTTGCCCTAAACAAAAAAGCCGCCGTGAATGGGGTCTAGAGTGAAGTGTCCGCGATTGATAAAATTTTGCCTGAATGAAACCATCTGGCGCGCCAGGTGTTCTGGCTCTTCATGCTCGAACAAAGGGTAAACTCCTGCCAATAAAAAACATGAGGTAGGTAGGGAGGGTACTCTTACTTTCAGACTTGGGGTCCAGTTTTGATGCAGGTAGATTGAAATTGTGCCATAGCGTTGCTACTGCTACCATATTATTAGTATCATAAATTACCACATAAAATACCTTTACCTTTATTTATTACATACATACATACATTCACGCCTTTTTCCCGAAGGGGTAGGCAGAGGTGTACCCAGGACTCAGTCCCATAGTAGATACACCCACATTTCGCCAGTATGTTATTAGCCCCATGTAATAGGGGGCGAGCCTATAGCCATCTACCGGGCACAGTTCCAGACTCCAGGCAGTTATTGAGATAATTCCTAATGGAAAAATCCAATATTTAAAACACTGCCTGACCTGGGGATCGAACCCGGGACCTCCTGACTGGCAGTCGAGCATGCGCCCTCTACGCAACCGAGGCAGTCATTATTCGATCGAGTATTTATTACATGATTCAGCTTATTGTAAGAATAAAGAGAACAAGCACTTAAAACTTAGTGCTACCTTGGAATTTTCTACAAGTTCATATTAATAATAGTTATAATATCCTGGGCCTGGGGCTAGCGACTGTTGCAGAAATTGGGTTGGAATTTGTTTCTAGTAGGAATCCTTAGATAGAAAACTAGAATAAACAACGTGTTTCAGAAAATTGTAGTACCAAATACTTAAATTGCGAAAATCGCAAAAAAAACTTGAGGGTCCTATAGCCGATCAGCTGATCCATTTTGTATCCCTTATAGAAATCGAATTTTATTTTGCGAATTTCTAAATTGTTTCTTTTGAAAGTTGTCCTGGTTGACTGGTAGATGCACCCACTACTGAGTACACTTTTTTAACTACGTTGTACCTACTACCTACCTACATAAAAACAAACTTAGCATGAAGGCTGAGTTCCGAGTTTCAGATTACGTATTTTAATTAAATAAAATCCTGTAAAAAGGCCAGCTCCATCATATAAGTACTTATTTATATTTCAATCCAGTTATCTCGAGATGAAAACACGTACCTAGTACCTACCTATACATAGCAAACGTTACCATGAATCATAACTACGAATAAGGAACTCGACATGTAGGTAAAGTAAACGTACACAGATCGGGTACGCAGGTCTCTATTTTTAGGAATACATACCGCAAACTTAAATTAATTAGTGCCTGTCATTTAATCTGAGGAGTTCTCGTAGGTGGGTGCGGTCGTTCCCACGGTGCGCCCGCGCTGCCGGAAACCGTCCCGCGCCCCGCTGCGGCCCGGCCCCTGCCGACGCCCGCGCAACCATGCTAAGCCCCAAATCGATCCATCGCTCACGCATTCGCCTCCCTTCGAGCCTAAAACCTGCCCGATACACTCGTTCAGCTGCGAAACACTGTCGAAGACACGCATAGCGAAACTTCTATTCATAGAACACCCGGCGATCCCTTTTACAGCTCAATTGCTCTTCCTTCCGTTTTTGTGTGCCGTCGAGACTGCAATTCAGCCGGTTACGGTTACTTTTAAAATAGCATAATATGCTGATGTCGTGTCTATAAAGAGCGAGCAACCCGGCTTAAATTGGTTTGGACCATTGTGGCATACGGCACTCATTATACCGACTGATCCTTTTAGCGAATCCGCTTTTAGAGTCACGTTTCAAAATAAGCACAGTTGTTTTTTTACACAACACATTTGTTTAGGAAAGGACCGGAAGGAAGTAGGTAGGTAGCAGTTTCTATTCCTATTAGTGGGCTTTGTAAAGTTGTCCTTGGCGAGCTCACAAAAAGTACATCCGTCGAAACATGCTACAGAACCTCATTCCCTCATTGTCTTGCACATAACGGCATGGATATTGTATCCAATGGAACACAATAATGATTTTGTAAATATGTTAGCAACAAAAAGTGCAAATTCTTAGTTCTGGTTTTAGCTAACAATGGGTGGAAATGGCTGTTTGCAAGGCCGTCATTATAGGTGTCCGTCGGAGATCTTAGATAAGTTTTTAAGTTATGAACTTACTTATGAAGCCTTATGATTAGATCTCAGCATAGGAAAATAGGAATTTGAATGAATGAATGTAACATTCATTCACAATACAGAAAAGAGCAGAGTGGCATAACCCACAAGAACAAGGAAGAAAACCTTATCGCTCTCTTCCAGACTACCATGCAGAGAAAGGAAATACAGATACTGAAGCGAAGGTGATTTCAAACACAAATACTTAAATTAAATTAACAAAACACATACCAAAAAATTTTGGGTAGCATTTGTCTCTAGTCTCTGGTACACTAACAAGTAAACGGTATTCTACTAGCTATAAGGTATTCTGGTATATACACGCAAGTTATTTTTCGTGGTAAGTGGTAAGTTTCGTGGTAAAAATACCTAATACTTGTGTAATAACAAAAACCCATCAACTCCCTCCAGCACAAAAGAAATCCGTCGAGAACGTGAACAATAAGCATTCAGCGAGAGCTATTCAAAACATTTCTCGTTCGAAGGATCGTTACAGCAAGGCTGCTGGTGTAAATGCAGGCTGAGGCCGCCGGGTCGACCTTAAAGGTTGCATCGGCCGTCGAACCTTTTGTTATATAACATGAAACGCAAACTTATGCGTTCTGTCGGACTGCGGGCTTAGCCGGCTGAGTGCTGTGGTGCTGAAACTTTAGCCCTTCAAGTTTATGTCGTGACAAAAATATTTTAGAACAAACATCCACTGCCATCATGACTGCCTCGGTGGCGTAGAGGGCGCATGCTCGACTGCCAATCAAGAGGTCCCGGGTTCGATCCCCAGGTCAGGCAGTGTTAAATATTGTATTTTTCCATTAGGAATTATCTCAATAACTGCCTGGAGACTGGAATTGTGCCCGGTAGATGGCGATAGGCTCGCCCCCTATTACATGGGACCAATAACATACTGGCGAAATGTGGGTGTATCTACTATGGGACTGAGTCCTGGGTACACCTCTGCCTACCCCTTCGGGAAAAAGGCGTGAATGTATGTTATGTTATGTAGAACAAACATACCACGACGACTTTTCCCCTAAAGTAGGCAGAGGTGTACCCAGGACTCAGTCCCATAGTAGATACACTGTACACCCACATTTACATGAGACCAATAACATCACCTAGAAGTCTTGGATAAACTTTCGTAATTTGGTTTTTGTAATGACAGTCATTGACTGTTTTTGACAAGGAAATCTTTCTATAGTATCCAAAATTTTAATCTTAATGAATAATAGTACCTACTAACGTATCTTAGAAGTAGCCGTAAGACAGTACTTAAGATTTTTTCTGGAAAGAGCCCTAAGGAAACCAGAAAGGGTCACATTATTCTATAAATTCTGAAATTTATATAATGGCGACTGCCAATCAAAGATTGCGTTGTAAAATATAGATTGATACGTGATAGCTGAACAAAAATCAATTGTTTGGTCATATTTCCTTAAATTGGGCACATAAATGGTATCGTAGCGTCCGTGGTCCAGCGGGAATATGCCCGGCTTTAAATCCGGAGTCCCTGGATCGAATCTTACCATGTGGACTTTTCGCCTGGACGCTACCGTGTTTCGGATGGCACGTTAAACTGTAGGTCCCGGCTGTGTCCTATAAGATATGTAGGGGGCAGTCGTTAGGTCATGTCGGAGGCCTCGCATGAATCTTGGCGACCTGAAACTCTGACAATATGGGTTTGTCCACATAACTCATATGAATTGACTCGAGCAGTGTAATTGGGGTAAACCCGTTCTGTTAGAGTATAAATTCAAATTATTATTATTATTATTAATTATTATTATCATATCAAGTAATTTAGAATTCAAATGATTAATCATATACCTATTTAGAACTTATTTACGGAAATGTGGTAAAAAAAATGATTTGTGTTCAGCCTTTAGGTGTCAAGTTATTTTTTACAAGGTATAGGAACACCAAATTTTCCATGCCAATTTGAAAGCCACCTCATTAAAAATATAATGAAACTTGCACATATAGGTGTACAATTTTAAAGTGGCCAAAAAGATTGAAAGCCAGGGAGTCTACTCAGTCTTTATGGTCTCGGATCACCTTGAAGGCGCGCGTGCCCGCAAACAAAGCCTTACTCCCTCCCCTCTTACCCCCTCACCTCACTTACACTCCTCGACTCCTCACTCCTACTTCAATACGAATACGGACAGGCACGTAAAAGCATCGCGTTCTATTAAACGAATTAAACAGGATCTTTTGACATTGGTTAGCAAAACAATAATTTTGTAATTTAGTTTTGTAGTATTTTTAATCAGGCAGTGCCTTTATTGAAAAAAAGATTAAATAATCCTACTTACAATCTAGGATCAGATGGGGTGAGTATGAAGATGATGGTAAATGTAATAAGGTGGCCAAAATTCTTATTTCGGAAGTCCCTTCTGGTAACGGATTCAGGATTCATTTACATAATATGGGATCTATGCAAAATTAAAATAACTCCCTACAGTTTCATTTAGTAGGGATTTCCGGAACAAGATATTGTAACGTTTACCACCATTAATTGCCCCACCTGACCCTACCCTAACCAAATAAGTAGACTTCGTTATAGATCTGGCAATTCGAACACAGGGCCGACACACAGATCATAAAAACTAGGTCGACATGTCAGCCTATAGAAAAAGTCCAAGTGCTCTCATAACCACTATCAGATGGCAGCGTAGAGGATAGGCTCGTCGTTCACCTCGCAGTTTTGTACTTAAAAGAGGGCTAAATATGCAAATGTCCAGTATTTGCTTATTCTTAAGAATGTGCTTACTTATTTCTATTAGAAAAATAACCAGTTCCGAGTTTTTGGTAAATCAAGCAATGAGAAGAAATTGATGAAGTTAAAACAACCGTTTCTTAATGGCAATTTCAGGTTCGACAAGGAATAACACTATAACGAGGTACCTATTCTGTGACAGAAGTTAGGAGGCTACTTTTGGTAGGACATAGATACTGATAGTGAATCTGTGACCAGACCGAAGCCCTCAGGCTCGCTGAGGTCGGAATGCAACGGCAGGTGTTCCTTATATTCGACGGCCTACCTACTGTGGATACACCGATCAATCACACTTATAAAAATAGCCCAAAAATAGATTATTTCAATTCAAACCTTCTAAATCAATTTGGAATTTACATCGTCATAAATAAAAAAATGATATAAGATTATAGAACTCAAATCAGCCTCGATAATGATAACAACGAGATTTTAATATGCAGAAGTTGTAAATTTGATGCCAACACTTAACTAAAAAAAATGTAATGATAGACTCTATATTAGATAGAGCATACATTTTTTAAAGGTATTTTACACTCTTAAAGAACGGGTGTCCTCAATTACACTGCTCGAGTCAAACCATTGTCGGTTGTGTGATTGTAGGTAGGCATTATGGTATTTATTATGGTAAGTTAGTAGTAGTCTATAACCCATATAAGAATAAAAAAGAAATGACTCCTCATCATCAATTTCACTTGTCATAATGCGCTTAGGCGAATTACCTCAAGTTAATCTTGCCAAAATCTATCTTTTACAGACTATATTTCATTTGATTTCATTGAGTTAACACAGATTGATATCAAGTTGTAGTGGTAGGCCTCTTTTGCAGGGGGCCGCCTGGGGAAGTACCACACCTTTGCCAGTTATTCATCCGCCAAGCAGTAATGTGCAAACATTACTGTGTTCCGGTATGAAGGGCAATGTTACCAGCGAAATTACTGGGCATGATGAGATTCAACAACTCATATCTCAGGGTGACAGGCGCAGTGCAGTGCCGCGCAGAATTTTGAATTTTAAAGACTGGGTGGCACTGTGTCTGATATGGGCAATCATGATGCTTACCATTAGGCACCTGATTTGCTCGTCTTGCCACTCGCTTTCATAAAAAAAAAAAAAAAAAAAAGTATTTACAGATTGTGATGATCAATCATATTAAATAACATTTCAAAGTGGAATATCTCTACAATTCTTTCGAGGGCAAATTTTGGGGAGAGCACATGTCATTTCCTTTACCGGCCCCATGAGGTATGGCGACGGCAGACAGTCGTAAAAAAACTATTCGTCTCTCACAATGGACCAGACAAAGGGTTTGCAAACCCTTTACAGACGACTTACCATGTTTTCCTTATTTTATATCAGAACCGTCTGAACTCTGTGTAGAGAAGAGGAGAGAATCCTAGAAGAGAACTTTTTTTTTTTTTTATAATTAAATATAAAGCGATAAAGCCGCCAATTGCCGACCAATGATTTGTTACCTAGATCTTACTTTAATATAAGATAATCTGTAAAACCATGCAATCATGGCTCTTTCGTCAACCGAGGCCACCTCAAATTCACCACCGGGATCGCCTGACCTACCTACTACTTAATTTTATCATTTTTCTTTTGTGCAACTGAGGCCACTATATAATATTATACTCTACTATATTTATTATAATCTTAGGTTAACTGAGGCCACTTGTGAATTCTGATAGTCGCAATAAATAGTACCTGCCTATTTCTATTCTATTTTATTCCATCCTATTAATCCTTCCTATTAATATTATAAATGCGAAAGTTAAAGATAGCTGGATGGATGGATGTTTGTTACTCTTTCACACTAAAACTACTGAATGGATTGGATTGAAACTTGGTATGCAGGTAGCTTAGACCCTGGAATAACATATGGAGTACTTTTTGTCCTGATATTCCCACGGGAACGATGACTACGCGGTTGAAACTGCGGGCACAGCTAGTCTGAGCTAGTTCTATATAAGATTAACGAATCTAGTTACCGTGCGTTCAGAAATATACCTCTATACGAAGAACGCAAATGCTAATCTGGCTTATTTTTTTCTGCGGTAATTTTACTTCTCTCGACTCTACTTACTACGGATTATAGATATAGCTAACATTATAGATACAATAAGTACCTACCCATAGTGTAGATACACTTCCTACCTATGTATATACCTAACTACCTAGTTAGGTACGATAAAGCCAGTCATGAATCGTGTTCAATGTAAACAAGATACTTACCTACGTAGATACAATTGAATCGAACAAATATTACGTTTGTTTATATTGTGAAAGTAAATGTTTTGCCACTGGGCACTGGGCATTGAATGAGAGGTGCCTACATTATCTGCAATAAGTTATGAGGTTATAAACAGCGTCGGTTGTGTCGGGGCAGCCGGCCTGTCTCACTTGACCGCATGCCTACTTGATACGACTTTAATTCGTGTTTAGAATATCCTATGAAAACGGTTTTCTATAAGCTACAACGCATTGAAACATAAAAGTCACGTAGCACACAAAAATAAGTATATAATAGTCTGCAAGTACGTAGCCAGGTAACTTCGATGAGATTCAATATTACGTAAAATGACGCCACGCGTGAATAGCTTAGATTTGTTATTCACTACATCATTGTAGTAGGTATGGTCCGTAATAAACTATTAGTTAATCTGTGGCATGGCATGAAACATCTAGATAATTTAACTAGCTTAATAATATAATCTGTATTTAATACACGAGCTTTTATTCGTAGTACGATCCTCCATAAACATGGATAAGAAAGAACCGAGCGTACGTACCCACTTATTTTATTATCCTATACAATAAATATTTTATAGAATAAATCTCAAATTTCAGTACAATAAGTTCACCTGTTAAAAAGGTAAGTTTACACTTACCTATTTAACAGGTGAACGAAACGCTTGCGAGTTGTAACTCACCTGTAGCGCCATCTAGCGCGGTTTTGGTTAGATTGATGGATGGATGGATGTTTGTTACTTTATCACGCCAAAACTACTGAACCGATTGGGCTGAAATTTGGTATGTAGGTACCTTATACCCTGGAATAACACATGCGTTACTTTTTTTTCCCGATATTACCACGGGAACGACGACGCGGGTGAAACCACAAATTGTCACATTTATAATATTAAGTAGCTGGATATGCTGGTGTGTATTTTCTTTTTTTTTTTTAGGATAGTGAGTGACAAGACGAGCAAATCAGGTGCCTGATGGTAAGCATCATGATTGCCCATATCAGACACAGTGCTACCCAGTACAATTTGATAAGTTCAGATATGGTAGGTATTTAGTCGGTATACATAGCTAGGCAGCAGTAAGTACCTACGAAGTACAAGACTTAATTTTTAAATTAGGTATATAAGTATTTCCGACTTTTAAATATGTATCATGTTAGAGGTCTCAAATAGCCTTTGAATGCATCAATATCAAATTGTATGTTCATGAGTTGCGATTGTTTGATTCCTGAACTCCCCGATTTGAATGTTAACGATTTGCGGTGCGAATTGCCGAGTTAATTTAGTAGGGGTTATATTAGGTTATATTATTGGTAAGTACTAACTAACTTTGATTAATGATATCATCTCGGATTTCCGACATCAAACTCTCTACAATGATAATCCAAAGTGGAACGCATATGCGTGGAACAGGACACAGGGCTCTGCGCACCGCGAACATTAGCATTCTACAACACGCCCGCGACGGAAGCCGTGCGCGGGAACATGGCCGTTCACTTACATCCAAGATGGCGGCGCACTTACGATGAATCGATAATTAACGACCGATAACCGATTTCATATTTCGTATCCATCACCTTATAGAACCAAGATGTGATGTAACCTGGACCATAGGGGGAAGAAGTCATCTAAATGCTAACCACGAAGGATCCTTGAGCAATCCAAATCCATCCGTAATAGGGTTGTGTCCACTATAAATAAATCGGATGCACGGTTGTTTCTGATTATTAACTAAGATGTAGAAATACTAAAAAACTAAATGATTTATAAAACGAAATAAAGATTAATAATATTTTCAATAAATAAATTCCGTAAAACTAGGCGTACGATCACGTGATATTAAACACCAATCAGAAAGCGTGACGTCACACCGCGGCAAACATCATTGTTGTTGTTGACGTTTCCATAAAACAGAGCAAGTTATTTAATTAGTTTTTCGTTTTTTAGCTATTTTTGACAAGTTAACATAGTGGTTTTCAGTTATTTCTTGAAAGACAGATATATTTCGCTATGGAATCAGGATTTATTAAAGCAAATAGTACGAATTTACCCAGAATTGACGCCGTCATGCTCGGCAATTTTTTCGCATCAAATACTGACTTTTGCTCATCGGAATTCCGCAATGCTAAAACCTCTGTGTAAGTATGAATATGTGTAAATTATATAATACATGTTCATTGACTTATTATAAACATAAACAGTATTATTTGTTTCGTAGTTTGTCATACTTAATGTAAGTTGCCGGACATTGGTTTTGAGGTTAGATTTGCTAAGTATTATTTAAAATTAAAATATTATTAGAATAAGAAAATAATGTTGGTTAATTATAATAAATATAACACTAAATTAAAATTCTACCTGATAACAACATAACATAACCTTTACTCGTAAATTAAAACTTGAAAAATAATGATTCATTATTTTTGTTTTATATTTGTAAATATGTTGATTGTGTGACTTACATCAAAATGATCTTCACAAAAATACATTCTCGAAACTGCAGATAAACTATTAGCATCATCTCTCCTCGCAAGGTTTAGCCACTTTTTTCGTATATGTTTATTGTTTGGAACATAAATGAATAATTTGTTTGGCGTTTTTATAGTCGTACTTTTACACTGGGGCACTAAACAGTTCTTGTAATAAGAGGAATTCATTTTTAATTAGAGAAAACTAACAACTCCCAGAAAAACACACGATTCCTTTGTTGTGTTTGTCACGGTGTGACGTCATTCAAAACGCCATGACAGTCTGGAGCGTTTTTGCGGTAAATTCAAATTGATTTTTTAAAACCAAAAATACACAATATAAATGATCGAATTTTTCAAAAATAATAAGTTTTTAGGGTAAAATAGATAGTAAGATAATGTATTAACCAATTTTTCAAATTTAGTCAACTAGCCTATTGATTAGAATCATTAACGATTTGACTATGGTCTTGTTACTTTTATATCAACTAGGATGAGGGCGCTATTGTTTGTGTTGTAACATTTTGACAGCGATTGAATATGGCAGAACTTAAGTTCCTTAATTGTCCGCGTACACTAAGAATTTAGTCAGTCAGTACACGGTACATGACATAATGTTTTATGAGAGGTCCTTTGTAACTCAGTGCTTTATCGTTTGATTATCAGTTCTTGTTAAGGCGCTAATCATCTTTATAGAATCCTACAAGGAATCAAGGATCATAAATATTACCTAACTCAAAATGAAATGTGAGGGTAGGAACTAATACAATCCCTCCTACTAATATTAAAAATTCAAAATTTTGAATTTGAATTTTGAATAATATTAAAAATGCGAAAGCTTGTGAGGTTGGACGGATGTTTGTTCCTTTTTCACGATAAAACTACTGAACCGATTGGGTTGAATAATGTATAAACAAGCTTTTATAAACACATACAAGAGATATGATTTATTTATACCTGGGGTAGTGGTTAACTAAGTACACCACCACACCCGGGAGGGGTGCCTCGATCTGCGCATCCCCATGAAGCTAACACGGGGCACAACGGACGGTGCGGGTTAACTCAATTGAGACTCGCCGAGAGAAGGATATTCTCTACTTTCCCTGTGCAGATCTAACCCTGCGCGGGGCAACTATAACAGAGAATCCTTGCGCTTGTTGCGCGAGGTGGTGGGCATGGAGGGTCTTTCGTGACCTCTCGCTCGCTCGATTAGTTTGTCGATCGGTCGGTCGATTGTTTGGTCGATTGATTGGTTGAAAAAATATTTTTGCCTGAAGACGCGGCGTAATAAACACAATACATACATCCGTCTTCATCATCTCTATAATGTATAAGTATAATCAAAGTCCTGAGTCCTGACTGACTGACAGACACACTTATTCACGCCCAGTCGTCTAAACTCTTGGATATAGAGAACTGAAATTTTGCACATACTTACTCCATTATGATGTAGACAAGGAATAACAAAGTAATCCGAAATTTTCACGGGATCGAAGTCGCGGGAAATACGCTGGTCTTTATATAATTATATTATGTAAGTATTATACCTACTTTTGCAAACATATAAAAAAACGGGTTATTCCATAATCATCCTGTGACGTCTCATCACATATAGCACTAACCTACCCTTTATGTAATGTTATGTTATGTTACCCTTTATAAACTTGGATGCACTTTTAAGTGGGATTATAGCAAGGGTTAAAAACTGAGATCGCAGTGACGTCATTTGAAGCTCCTGCAGGCTGCGAGCGGAGAAACCTTATACATATTTTGAATTGTGACGTGGTCGGTTGTCGTGACGTATAGGGAGCGAGTCGAGGGCCCGCGGTCGGTGACCGGCTGCTACTTCAATACTCCACACTGACACAAAAAAGCAAGTGTACAGAGGTCAGGCTACATACAACGCGCGCTCCAGCAACGCACACACAGACATCGCTCACGGACACGATATCTCGGAACTCGGAACACTCGGAACGGTCAGTGATGTATTATCTATGGGTCAGTGCGAGCGCGAGTGACATCCCCTCATGAGATTTTTTGTTGAAATTAAATTATTTTAGTCAATATTGGTTTTTGTTTCCGTTCTTCCTGTTTTATTCTCAACAATTAATGAAATAACTAGATACGAGTGCCACTACCACTATAATTGTTTTTCTTATACCAGAGTTGGTAACTCTATAGTGCGATCGCCGAACGTACGGTATGAAAATGAGGTACGTACCTACCTACATACAACTACATACATGAACTTGACTTCTGTACACTTGTTATTTTGTGGTACTATGACAATGGCGGTAAGAGACAGATTATATTAGTCACTATAATAAAACCTAGGTAACCTAGGTCGTAGATTTCTAGAATCGCACGGCAATCCGAAGTTGTTTCAATAAAAAGGTCCCAAACTAGGGAAGAACGAAACGCATTCTTTAACAACTAGACAGAATGTGCGCTGTGCACTTTCAATGTTGTTTATGGTGTTAGATAAAAGTGTAGAAATAGGTAGGTAGTACTCAAGTATTTGCATCTACAATCTGTTAAAAAATGTGATGTACTAATACTTAAGAGGCTGTATATACCCATCGAACTGAACAACACGCAAAATTAAGAATTGTGAAATTTGCAAAAAATAATAATGGATCAGCTGACAGGCAAATTCGAAAATGTCTGCGAATTCGCTTTGCATGGTGAGCTCGACGGGTTCTACACCTCCTTAATGCGCGGTGCAAAGCTAATTCGCCCTCTCGCTCACACGTACCCACTACCACAGAATACTAATAAGCCACTACCCACATTTATGTAGATATAAAAAATACTAGATGTAATTACGTAAAATCAAGTCTACTAGGAACTAGAAAATAACAATACAAACTTTCAGTAAAAAATCCAATTTAATCCAAACTACTCTTCAGTGTCTTTTTTTTCGGTAGACTCAGTACTGTTTATCTTCATTGACGTACAAAAGTGTCAGATTATGACCTATTTGAATAAAGCTGTTTTGAGTTTGAGTTTCTTAGTTTTTTTTTCTCTGTGCAGGTTTTTATACCATGAAAACTGGTTTGGATACTTATAATACTTATAAATTTACATCATACCAATCATACTTATTTAATACAATCTAGCCTAAAAAGGCTAAGATTAATTAATTTCTAACTTAAATATAGACATTTACACGTAAATCTTACTGTCTCTATATATCTGTTTTATTTTCATTTACTAACATAGATATTAAGATTTTTTTGTTACTTATATAATATGGATACTGTCTGTTTTAAAATTTAAATAAATAAATAAAAATATAAGGTGGGGTCGTCTGCTACCTTCTCAGATTTGACCTAAGCCCCAAGACTTTTCATCTGTTTTTTTTTTTAATTTTTGGAATTTCTTCACTTTCATACATTTAAACCTCTCTAACTATAGATGTGCTGATGGATCACTGTGAAATCAGATAAAAAATTCTTGGGGCCATGGTCAAATCTGGGGATGAGTAACTAGGTAGGAGACGACCCCACCTACCTCCCATTATGTTCAACATTTCTTCAATCGCCGATATTGAAAGTCCACATTCTCTGTAGGTAGTTAGATTCATGCTTTCTTTCCTGATTTAGGAACCTTATTGAAACCAGCTAAGACCATAATAACACACAGGTTATCTACTTTTTAGCGCTAAAACTCGCGGGGCACAGCTATAGATACCTAAAAATAGTACATATTTGACATAACCAAATATAAAATCATCCAAACGTCTTAATAATGTGGTGCGGGTAGGGCGGGAAGTCATCGGGAATACGAGCAGCGTCGGTGGGAAGTTGTACAATTTCCTTATCCGCCTGGAGGTGATGTCACCACATCGGCACTCGCGTGTAGGTACGTGTATATAAGAGCTGGTGGGACTACGCGTTGTGCGTAGACTTCCGCCCACTCAAATGATCCTCATTCATAAATATTAGCCCTAGCTGTCTTAGACCGCTTACCCACTTGGTACTGATAAAAGGTGAAGGTTAGGAGAATTTATTAGACGTGGCCGCTTAATATATTAGTACATACTGATAAAGTGTTAGAAAAAGATGTAATGTAATACATAAGGCGATGAATCTACTCTTTAAATTTAATTCTTTAAAACAATACCGAAATTCGCAAAAACGAATTTCGACTTCCAATCTAAAATGGATCAACAGATCGGCAAATCTGTAAGGATAACTATAAACTACTACGTAGTTGAATTTTTTTTGTGAATTTCGCACTTTATTTTTTGAAAGTTTTTTAGTTTGACGGATAGATGAAACACGTTATATATTATTTACTTAATGCTTTGTATCTGTACTTACAAGTTTTAATTCCCGGGTTCTACATTGGTGAGCACTAAAATCAAATTGTATCAAGCTATTTGCGCGTCAACAAGTGGGCTATTAATTATTCATCACTAATTAGCAGTTTGGTTGTGAACGGGCGGCAGATCAAGCGCTGGGCCCATGCCGGAAACAGGAAGACGGCAATCAACATTCCTAAAAATATCACACATTTGGTATTCATCCGGCGACGAGGAGCCGAGCGGCGCGGCTTGCACGTTCTCTAATGCCACTTGTCTTTACTTTTGACTGATTTCCTTTCAAAGAAAAATCCTTTTCGTCTTTCTGTGTAAACAATCTAACGATAGACTGACGCCTAGAAGTAAGTAGAGTTCATATTACCTATGCAGATGGCATGAATTATTATCTATCAATTTTGAAGGACATTTTTCGGGCAAGCTCCCGTGGAGCAAGTGGCAAGTTACCACGTTAATCAGATAGATAACAACCACGAATCCCAACTAACTAAATATCCCACTACTTAATTCCAACTTTCCCAGTAAGTATTATAAATATGCGAATATTTGAATGTTTTATGTGTTTATTACCTCTTCACCCCAAAAAAACGAAATAAATTGGCTTGAAGGTAAGAGTAATAGCTAAGGTCATGAAAGGCACACGGCGTAGTTCGGCGATTGAAAACGCGGGGCGCAAACCAGACGTTTGGATAAGTCTATAGGAACCTACCTACATTATTAAATCTTCAAAATTAGGTAGGTATATAAGTGTAATGACCACGCTGCCGCTGGTCCCTTAAACCCGTCAGTCAATACGAACGCAGTAAACGAATCCAAATCAAATGTGTACACACTTAGGTAGCTTATCATGCCATTACAATGTGTAATAGCTGTAACCGATAACACCGACCTTCCTATCGAAAAAACGCGTTCAATATTTATCGATATGTCATCGTAATAATTATTACCTACCCACTTATTGTCCGTCTGTATTATGATTCCCGACGAGTTCTAGTACATAATTAGATAATTTCTATTATTTATATGCGAGGTGGTGCGTGTGAGTTGCATGGAAACGACTGTACTTCCTTCGCCGGTGCGTTACTAGGAACTGTCAGTTTCTGGCTAAAGAGGATGTCCACCGCAGCCGTCGATCGTTTAATTCACTAAAGTTCCTGTCGTGTTCGCAGCTTTCCTTCAGGTTCACTGCAGCCGTGGTATAAATTTGGCTGATGGCGCTATTGTTCATATGTTAGGGAATTATGACGGCGACTCAAGGCGGAAGATGTAGAGTTCCATGTTTCGCCACGTTCATGTGGATCGTGGACGGTTCTAATGCGATCCGGTATGGACTCACGATTGATAAACAAAATTAAGTACTTTTATATTAGTAATTACGATACGTATAATGTACATAGGTATATAGTGCAGTGGGGTGATAAGGCCTACCTTATTTCAAATTGAAATAAAACCCTATTATTTTAACACCTAAAAGGAAATAAGAGTTTAAAACGAAAGCTGCGTTCCTAATGTTCTATTACATGCGTGCTATGAAATTTTCGCGGATAAAATGTATTTAAATCGGTTTTCTGTGCTTAGGCCTTATCAACTTATCACCCCACTTTACAGAAGTAAAGGCATGGACACAAAATTATGAACAGTTCTAAAAGATCTGAAAGCTCTTCTAACCGCTAAACTGAGAAAGTTTAACGTAGGTACCTTGTGAAACAAAACAAAAAAACCTACCTACAATATTATTAAAAATTGCTGTGTAAAAACTTACGCAAAAACTGATTTTGTATCTTCAGTTTTTGAAAAACTGTAGTTGAGAAGGTAAGTATTATGGTTAATAAAGACAGCAGCACATTCATGAGCCTTCACTCAGGATGAACAGAACACGTTACACGTATCAATAAGTACCTACCTACCTAGGTAGGTATTCGGCATGTCAACCAGCGAACAAGGCTAATAAGTACTTTGGTGTACCTACACAATTTACAAATGCTCGTCGCACAGAACAATACGAACGCTTGATGCGAATATTCATATCGTTTGTACTCGTGCCTTTAGAGCAAATTTTCGATAGTATTGTGGGTTAGGTTCCTTTGAGTGCTTCGGCATACCCGCAGCCCCGACACATGGCGTCGCGAAGGAACACCCCGGGGTTTTTAGTGGGTATACCCGCCGGTACAGCAACGTACCGACGTACGGTGTTGTACCGGCGGGGAGTCCCACATAACCACCCTGCGCTCCCCCGGGTGCGGAAAAAAAAAAGTTTAATCCTTTTCCGCGAGGTAGCATGCGCGCCCCTTTAGATGTGGGGACGAAGGCTCCTCTTCGCCCCCCACGGTGGGGTCCTCTACGGGGAACCAAATGCCGTCCTGGCTGCGGATGTGCGTCGCCGTGCACGGAGCCCCGACACTTGGCATCCCGCAGCACATCCTCCAGGTTTTTAAGTCTATTCCACCGAACTACCGCCACCCGGCAGCGAGTCCCACATAACCCCTCCCACTCCCCCGGGTGAGAGGAGTAGGCATGCGTCATTGCATTTTTCCTGGGCTAAAAAACTAAAAAGGGTTGCATCCTTTTCGCTCACTACGTCCAAATGTTGTTTTTCGTGCCCATATCTTATGTAACTATATACTTAGGTACCTATAGCAGAATATTAATTGAATGAATAGGTACAAGTATTTACTCAGCCATTCATTCATTAATTGCCGAGACTAATAGATAAATAGCCACGTAAGGTAAGTAAGCAGTTTTTTGCGTATCAAATCAATATTCATTGAACAATAATAATCATTACTATCTGTAAGTATTGTTCTACACATAAACATTGTTTTAAAAAAAAGGCAAACACATATTGCAACGTAATAATTTTGTCAAAATACTATTGGAAAGTTATATTATTTTTTAGACAAGTTCTACTGCAAATTTGCCTCAAGAGACAAGAGGTATCCGAACCTTCTTGCTAAAGCGCTTACAAACATCTTAAATGCCACAAAACTGTTAAAGAGAGCCTACATTCTCTATGGCTAACTACAGGGACGAAGAGGAACTAATGAGCCACTCAGGCTCCCAGCCTCAAACGACATCAGCAATTACAACAAATCCACATATAGTTTACCAACTGATTGCGGATCACACCAAGAAAAAAATGTCAAGTTTTGTATTCCTAATATTTTTTTATTAGTCCATTGAAATGTTACATTTTTTAGGCCTTACCTTGCGTTTTTTAGAGGACGCAATTTTATTTTTTTGATGTGTAGGGGGGGTCAGTGTAAAGCTAAAACCAAGTTCGTGGGGTCGCCACCCCACCGCCGCCGCCATCTTGTCCCACGGCCGCCATCTTGAAAATAGGGGTTGAAATGGTTTTTACGGTATATCTCTTAAACTATTTAATAATAAAAAAAATAGTTTAACATTTTTTGTTGCAAATTAAATTCTCTACAACTTTGGACCAGTAACTTTTTGTCGTAGAACTATAAATAAAAAAGTTATAAGCGAAAAATAAGTAGTTCTAATTTAGAAAATCACCGTGGATTATGCCTATTGGGGATACCACGTAAAAAAAAACGCACCTCTAGACTCTACAACGTGGGTGGTGGGGAAAAGAGTCAATAATTAATTATTAATAATATTGCAAAATTTGTAATTGTAAAAAATTGTAAAAAAAGTTATAAAAAAAAAAAAAAAAAAAAAAAATATAACTGATGACATATTATTAGTACACACGTATAATATAGGTATAGTTAAGAGTACTAAAAAATAGTACTCACTTCGGAGCGCTGTAAAACCTTAGCTATTGACTTAATGAAAAAATGATGCAAAAAAAAGTTATACCTCAAAAAACGATCTACAAAAATGGTCAGATATCATTTTTAAGTAAAATGATAAAAAAAAAGTTACATCGAAAAATATATTTTTTTCCTCGAATTTCTGAAGATTTTCGCTTATAACTTTTTTATTTATAGTTCTACGACAAAAAGTTACTGGACCAAAGTTGTAGAGAATTTAATTTGCAACAAAAAATGTTAAAACATTTTTTTAATCAAATAAATAGTTTAAGAGATATACCGTAAAAACCATTTCAACCCCTATTTTCAAGATGGCGGCCGTGGGACAAGGGTGGCGACCCCACAAACTTGGTTTTAGCTTTACACTGACCCCCCCTACACATCAAAAAAATAAAATTGCGTCCTCTAAAAAACGCAACCCCAAATGTAACTTTTCAATGGACTATATATGACAACTTCACAAGTTCAGTCGTATCTGAAATAAGGTGATCCGACAGAAAACTATTAATCACTCTAATCATCAATGACTCCATTGACACAGCCAAGAGGATTAGTAAGCTGAAGTGGCAATGGGCCGGTCATATTTGCCGCAGAACCAGCAACCGTTGGGGTAAGCGTGTTTTAGAGTGAAGACAGCGTCATGGCAAGCGTTGGGTTAGATGTAGCCACGATATAATGCAACGTCGCTGGGAGTGGTTGGAGAAGAACACAGGATCGAGTTGAGTGGCGTGCCATAGGAGAGGCCTATGTCCAGCAGTGGACGATCTTGGGTTGATGATGATGACTTCACAAGTATTACCTAACTTTTTTGTAAACAGCACCAAGTTTCAATTGTATTAACTACAATAATTGTAATAATTTTATAATACGCCAGGATACCACAGCTGAAACATTTTAGCATTTTGATACTAGTAGCGCCATCTTGCGTATGTGCAACAAACTTTCCAATTTCCTTTCAATGTATTCCGCGAATTAGTTCCCGACAGAACTCTTTCTCTACATCATAAAGAAGAACTAAGTGTTAATCAAGGTGAATTCATCTCATCGTTGGTTGTTGGTGAGTGAGTCAGTCAGTCAGAAATCAGGACCTCTTTGGTCAGGACTCAGCACTGGATTTTTTTATAGGAACCTAGGTACCTACTTACCTATAGATTGTTCCGATGTGAGCCACGTAGTGTGTAATATTAATTACTAGTTTTGCCTTGACTGCCTCGGTGGCGTAGAGGGCGCATGCTCGACTGCCAATCAAGAGGCCCCGGGTTCGATCCCCAGGTCAGGCAAAATGTTCAATATTGGATTTTTCCATTAGGAATTATCTCAATAACTGCCTGGAGTCTGGAACTGTGCCCGGTAGATGGCAATAGGCTCGCCCCCTATTACATGGGACCAATAACATACTGGCGAAATGTGGGTGTATCTACTATGGGACTGAGTCCTGGGTACACCTCTGCCTACCCCTTCGGGAAAAAGGCGTGAATGTATGTTATGTTTTTAGTTTTGCCTCACGGTTTCACCCGCGTAGGCATCGTTGCCTTGGGAATATCAGGATAAAAAGTACCTACCTTATTAAGTGTTATTCCAGGGTCTACTCTAATTAAATATCAAATTTCAGCCCGATCAGTTCAGTAGTTTTGGCGTGAGAGTTACAGACATCCATACATCCTTAAAACTTTTTTTAATATTAAAGTAAGTAGGATAAGCCAATGGGATACTTAAGCAGTAGGATTGTGTAAGGATCGGTGACAGGAAAAAAATTAGTTGTCTGTAAAGTCGGTTTACTGACGATAGTTGAACGTGACAACGTCTTAAGAAAATACTGATGGAATGGAAGCATTTTTCAAAAGAAAATTTTAATTTCATTTGTTTCACTTTTCACTGCACTTGATACTCGATCAAAACATGTAAATGTACTATAGTATAGCAGCTGTCCACGCAGACGCATCGCTCACTCAAGTAGGAGAGAGACGGATGTCGCTCGTTCCGCGCTCTCGCTTGCACTTCAAGCCTTACAGCGAGCGCCTCAGAGCGAGGTAACGCCGCATGAGTCATGTTTTTTCGTGCGTGCAGCCGGCTCTATCGAATTATAAGACGTTGTCACGTCTAAAACAAGGACACACCCGTAACACAATCGGAGCGGTTAACGGGAAACGCCCGATTTGACAGAAATGACAAATTTACATGTGTGCCGAGCCCACAGTATCGGTTGGGAACTCGATTCTAGAAGTTGTTGACTCATACGTCTACCTAGGACAAGCAGTCCAACTCGGTATGTCCAACTTCGAGACAGAGGTCAATCGTCGAATCCAACTGGGCTGGGCAGCGTTCGGAAACCTACGCAATGTCCTCTCGTCGAATATATCTCAGTGCTCTTAACGTCAGGGCTTCACTTGTAACAGTGCCTTAGCATTGGAATAATAAAACTATATCGTTTACCATATTTATACCATTATTTTATTAATACCTAATAATTTGCTTAAATCTACATTTCAATGTAAAAAACAATACATTCAGTGCATGAGAATCTCTTGATTTTTGGAACATAAATGCAAAAGCATGTGACATTGAGTTTAATAATATATAGTAAAATTGGGGCAGTTACTGCATACAGTTTGTTGTAAATTAATAAGAAATGGAACTGGTCGCGTCACGGTTTAATAGCGCTCGCCAAAAGTGGGGGGCTTTGCGCTAGTGTATTGGTCTAAAAAGTCCTAAAAGATCTAAAAATCGATTTCTGTGCATTCAAGGTCAGCGCTATTAAGCCGTGACGCGACCTGTACCAATATTAAATATCACCAATACTTGCGAGATTTTTGAGTATATTATCTTCAATTGAGTTTTATTTTTTACTTTCTGTAGTTCGAAATAGTTTTGTAAATACATATCGGTTACTAAAAGCTGGCGCGGTCTACTTTTGTATTGGATACCACACAAAGAAATTACATACAGAACACAGAAACTATAGTCAAATGTACAAGCGTCGGTCTTAACTAATAAACGTTTTATTTCAGTCAACCGGTCGTGGCTCATCTTAACAATTAAATAATACCAATAATTATACATAAAGGGACATAAAATATAATCAATCATATTATTATAATCAATCAAATACTAATAACTGCACACTTGCCAAAAGACAATGTAATTTAATAAAGAAACAAAACAATAACCATCTCTTTCATTGACTGCATGCAAGAGAAACAGAGAGAATGTTCACGATAAGTACAGTGCCATCAAATTTAATATTTATGTAGGCAAAGTAGGAACTAATAAGGCCTAATCCACATTTCAGCAGTCAATCCGCTGTCTATTTCACTAGTGAAGTTGTTGAACGCACTATTTATAGACGCTTTGGTCAACGTTTTGTTCGCGCCAACATTTGATAACCGACCTATAATAGTATACAAGATTCTATACCCTTCGACTACAAAATCTCAATGAAGTAGTGTCTCTATGTGATATCACGATGCGACGAAGGCTTGATATGGCGCTACAAGTAGTTCTATTTTGCGCCACATTCATTCAATTTGTGGTCAGTATCTTTCCTTAAAATTATACAAACACAAATTAATAAAAATATGTACATATATATGTAATGCATGAATCACATTAGTCCAATTTTAGGAAGTAAAAATGTAGGTGTTTTTTTCATAAAATATTTAGTTTTTCAAGCAATATGGCGTAATGTAGCAAAGCAAATTAAATGTAAAAAAGTAGTTTTTTTGGGCCACGGCGACCTTACATTATAATTTTGATTTTATTTGATAGGGGCCTAATTATAAGACACTCAAATGTGCATAATTTTTTTTTTAGTATCGCCATTACAACAATGGGTGGCACTGTGTCTGATATGGGCAATCATGATGCTTACCATCAGGCACCTGATTTGCTCGTCTTGTCACTCGATATCATAAAAAAAAATATATAAAAGCAAATGTTCTAGTAAAATTAGAACGTGCGTCGCCATTTAAAATAGTTAGTACTTAACCTCACTTTATTTAAATCTTATTATAAATTAAACGGCGATAATAAGACGGATACTAAGTTTGGGAATATTGTTGCAAATAATATTCTCTTCCCAGCAATATATGATATGCAGTGTAAGGTTTTCTTGGCCCAGCTTCCTTTGATTACGAGTCCGTTTTTTTTCTGTACCACAGACCATACAGCTCATAACAATATCAATCACTTTAAAATGTTAACGTTTCACGTTTCTTTTTCACTAATAACAACGCCATCTTTCTTTACTTTTAGAACAGTAACTATTTTTTTTTTAAGATTACGCCTTTTTATGTAGAGAAGGTATTATCCAAATCCGGTCCCAAACCGAGAGCATTTCCCTGTACCTATAATGTTAAAGATCAGATTTGAGCTTCCGATTTGCCCACTCTACCAGCATGTTACAGGGTTGTTACATTACAGGTGAATGCGGTAGCATTCGCGGTTTCTGACTGGTAAGTCAGAAACCGCCTTAAGATATCTCCATCCAAAACAAACTGGAAACTTTTCTTGTGTAAATGGGGCTTCACTTTGTATAATAAAATGCACAAACACCGTTGACTAGTAAATGCTTCAAAGAGACGAGTTGGCTTAGATATAGAAAAGTCTCACTCTGGAGGTAGTGATCAGTAGATCTCCATCGAAGAACTTTGTTTCTATTACCACATTGCCACTGGAACAAGAGAAAACATATTTTGTTGAAGTTGAGAGAACACATGCTTATTTGTAGGGACACTACTGGTCTAGGCAAAAAGCGACCTAAAGCATAGGTGGCGGTGATTTCAAACCTTTTCACTCTTGTAGCACACCTGTTAAAATTGATAATTAACCACCACCTGCCTCCACCATCAAAGCCCGCCTTAGGCCACCGCCATAGCGCCCAGTATGGCCATTATTATTTTTATTATTAATGTCATCCATAGGGACCTGAACGCACTTCACCAGGAGTGATGTGTTGTATCTCATCTGGGCGAATTATTTGTCGTCCCAGATGGATACTTCTATTGAACATGAGTGGCCAGTGCATAGCCGTTTCCTCTTCTTCATGAAGCTGAGTGCAGATTCTGGCACTCTGCTTCCTGGCCTACAGTTTGGCCATGCACTAACATGTCATTACCAATGGACACCGAACTAAATAAAATATGGTCAAAATGAATGAATAGATAATTAAAACTCACTTGAGTACATTGGCAGGCATCATTTGAGACTCGGGCGCGGATTCAATAACAGATTGCCACGTGTTGGTGGAGTTGGCTATCACATAGCCAAACTCAAAGAACCATTCCTCCAGGCAACGCCCTTTGAACAGGACTTTCTGAAATTATTTAATTTGTCCATTTAATATTAATAAATTGTTAAGGTACAACCTTGGTAAGCAGGTATGCTTAGTGTAGGGTTATACCTAGACACTAAATACTGCAAAGATGTTAGTTATCACACAATTTGTTTTTGTAAAATTTTAGTTTTGGGATTTTTTTCCTTTACTTGTGACATAAGATCTGGCTTATTGCCAATTTCATGATTTTGGGCCAATGGGAAGCCACATTAGATCAAAAATGGTTGAAGTGGCTAACGCTATAACAAATGGTTGATGTAACAGGAAGTTAAACCTAGAGGTTTTTTAACCCCATTGCATAAAGTATGGAAATGTGCAGTAAAATGGCCATATCTTTTAATTGTGTTGACAGCCTCATTGGCTCAAATGGTAGTAACTCTGCTTTCTGTGCCGCAGGCCCCGGGTTTGATTCCCAGCCAGGTCAAACATTTGTGTGCATGAATGTGTCTGTTTGATCCAATAGGTCCAATAGATCCTAATAGGTCTCTGCGCAACTTGCTCAGACTAGAAACCATCGCTGTACTTGGCAAATGCAACTTATTTTATGGTATAGTAAATTTTTGGTTTTAGGTAAAGTAATAAAAATAGAGGCGTACGTCAGGGTGATCCAGTATCACCTAAGCTCTTCACAGCTGACCTGGAGGAAGTCTTTCGTCAACTGAATTGGGAAGAATGTGGACTACCAATCAACGGAGAGAAACTGTCACACCTAAGGTTTGCAGATGACCTCATAATATTTTCAGCTACGAGGGATGGCCTCCAGACAATGCTTAATGACCTTGATAATGAAAGCCAAAAAGTGGGACTAAGAATGAATGCAGACAAGACCAAAGTCATGACAAATGGACAACAAGAACCAATTTGCGTTAATAATAATACAATTGAATACGTAAATGAATGTGTATACCTGGGCCAAATAATCTCACCTGAAGATCTGACCACAAAAGAAATTGACAGACGCATAGCAAATTCATGGAAACAATACTGGGGCCTTAAAGAGGTGATGAAAAGTAAAAACATGAATATATCTATCAAACGAAGGCTATTTGATGCATGTGTGCTCCCAGTGCTTACATATGGCTGCCCAACATGGGCACTAACCCAAAAACATATAAAAAGGTTAGAGTGTTGTCAAACTTCCATGGAGAGAAGCATGATGGGAGTTAAACTGTCGGACAGAATAAGAAACACAACAATCAAAGGACACACAAAAACAAAAGATGTTACTGTAACCATCAGGAAACATAAATGGAAATGGACAGGTCATACAATTAGAGGAGGGGAAAAATGGTCAAAAAGCATAATGTTCTGGTTCACACAACACCAAAAAAGAAAAAGGGCCGACCATTTAAAAGATGGGTCGACGAAATAAGGGCTGTAGCAGGGAACTTATAGACCAGAAAAGCTCAGGAAAGAACGGAGTGGAGGCAGTTGGAAGAGGCCTTTGCCAAGAGGCAAACAGACGGGAGCATGGTGGCAGTTTAATGTTAATATTTTTATGTAATGTCTGAATAAAGGCTTTTTATTATTATATTATTATTATAAATTTTTGGTTACATTATGCGAGCATTCTGCTCACTTGTGGCCTGGAATGGACATTATGCTATGAACTTTTTAGTCAAATGACTCTCACCTGTTCCAAACGAAACCTCTCCATAGATTCCACTGAGCTGAAGTTCATCTCTCTAGACACAACTCTGCACTTGAGGATCCTCTTCGGTACCCTAGCTTCATGTTCCATATCAGGGTTTGATAAGTCCTCATTGTGTTGCCAGAGGATTTTCCCTGAAAGACAATTTATATTGAATACTGTGTAGTTCCTCAAATAGAGACCATGGACCAATAAGTGCAGCATAGGACATCCTCCTACAAGGTGGACAGACGATCTAGTAGACTCCAGGAGTACGCTGGATGCAAGCCGGACAACTTGATTAGATAGAAATCTATGGGAGGCTTATTGACTTTGAATGGCTGAGAATATGTAGTTTTTAGGACTACAATACCTCCTGTAACTTTGCAAGCACAATATATTTGTATTATGCTTGCTAGTTACTCTCATGATTCCCAATGGAATTTGTATTTGTTTTTTCGGGTACACTCCACATGCCCACAAAGTGAATAAAACTCACCCTACCTTTCAAATCTCTATGTCAAATTTGGCGTTTACTTTGTGTTGGCATACTATTAAATTACATAGTTATAGTTATTTTGAACATTCATGTTTGCACACCACCCAATTTCTGTTACTTTAAGTCCATTTCCAGGATAACTGGTAGAGAATGGTATACTAGCATAAGTTTATTTTGAACAGCGCTTTTTATTAATATGACAACAATATTATAAATCATAATGTTAAGCTTTACCATATGGCAAACTTTAAATGATATTTAATAAGTTTTCATTACACAATAACATGAAACTAATGTGTAGGTGGATATGTGTAGGTGGATATGTGTAGGTAAATAAACTAGTGAAATAATTACCCGAGTCTGCATCACGCAAATTCATCCAATTCCTGTAAATATCTGGTTAAGGAAACCTTTTTTGAAGTTTCCTAAACATTGACTTACTTGGTATCCAAGCGCTTTTACAGGTTTAAAGGGATTAAATATAAAAATAGGATGTAAAGCAAGTAGTTTCGAGCTCCTATAATATGCCATTTACCACGAGTTATCTGAACTTTTGAAAAGGATACACTTGAAAACCATTCAGAATAGTATCCACACGATCTTGTTTCGCTTCTTCTGCTGGTAGGACTTCAGTCATTTTTGTATACAATTATTTCTTTGTCTTGTTTTAATTACACAACAGTGAATGTTTTAAAGCTTTCTCAGATCTATTTCGGAGAAAATGGAAAATGAAAATCTAGAATCCCAGAAGGCTCAGAACTCCCAACAAAGAAAAATCAAGATCAAAATCGTATGTCACAATTCGAAATTCGAAATGTGTAAATCGTTTGACGCACTGACGACTGACGCACAGAACACAAATTGATAACATTGACAGTGACAGTCCCCAGTGACCTGACACTGATAATTTCTAAATTGCTGACAGTTGATAACGAGTGTGCATTATGAAAAAATAATCGGTACATAAGTTATTCGACTACAATAACTTCTGTAAAAGTTGTTTTCTCTGTCTACGGTAAAAGTATAAAACATCCCTAATTTTACATTCCGTTATACTTAAATTTGAAGCAGATATTGACTTTGATTTGCCATTTTTTTCTATTTTCTGAGTGAAATTAAAATATATTGTACAAAAAAAAAAAACAAATAAAATGGATGACTGACTTGCATTTGACAGTTTTGCAAAAGAACAATTTGATGGTAGTATTTTTGTACATTTTCAGTTTTTAGTGCAATAGTGAATAAACCTTTGAAAACAAAAAAAGACACTGATGTGTGTGATCACCCCGTAATATTTATGTAACCCTGCGTTAGAATATAAGTCGTATAGGATTGCAGAGCAATTTCTATGAACCCTAAAAGCGAGTCTGACGAAGCTTCAAGGTAATTTTACGTCGTATTTATTTGAAAGAATATTCTCTCTGCATTGCAGATAATGTGTTCTATTAGTGAGATTCAAACATAAAATAATGATACTGCCGCCTCATCACAATTTGAAAACAAAAGTAAGGTTATTTTTATAGTAACATTACTTGCTATTTTCGTTCTTTGTTTTGGATCGAAATGAGTGCGTAACGAGGTTTGATGTCACAATGTATGTTTCAGGGGGAGCGAGTCGTCATCGTCTAATAACACAACCCCTAGCGCGCCTGTAGAGGAAGCAACGTCTAGTTTATGTGAAACTGTTCCTAGACTTACAGAAGACAGAATGAAACGTGCCGCCGCTAAGCAGTTGCTTGAGAGATACTTCTACCAGCTAGTAGATGGTTGCGGGAACCCTAACTGCGACAATCAGTTCTGTGCTTCCAGTGGAGAGGTACGTAACCATTTGATCAGTTCTATGCATAGATCCCCTTTCAAGTAGATAGATAGATACATAAACACTTTATTAGTACACCACAAATGATAAAATTTAATATGAAAAGATAATAACAAATAGTGTTACAATTTGCAGTCTTATCACTAAGAGCAATCTGTTCCAGACAACCGCACAGAGAGAGAAGAGTATAGTAAACCACATTTGGTTAGTTATGTGAAAAAATAATTGCTAAAATTTAATTAATGTTAATACAGCCAGATCAATAAACAAAGAATACAATAATTCCTATTTATTATAAACTAAAAATATTATGCCAAAACATGCTAATTTTCCTTACATAGTACCTATATCCTATTAATATTATAAATCTCAAATTTGTGTACAATGTAACAAACTTACATTTTTAACAGGTGAACAAAACATTTTCGAGTTCTAACTCACCTCCAGTGACATCTAGCGCGGTTTTGGTTAGATTGATTGATGAATAGATGTTTGTTACTCTTTCGCGCCAAAACTACTGAACAGATTGGGTTGAAATTGATTATGAAGGTAGTTTAGACCCTGGAACCACACATGGGATACTTTTTTCCCGATCCGATGGGAACAATGTCTACGTGGGTGAAACCCCAGGGCACAGCTAATGTTAAATAGTATGTATTGTATATATTCTGAAAATAGGCATGATGACACTATAACAGAATAAAAAAATTAATGGTTTTACTGAAAAATATATATCGAAAGGATTCTAAAAAACGACCCAGTATTATTGAAAACATTGAGATTAATAACATTTTTAATAAAATAAAAGTACAAAAAATTGCAATCGGCCATCTTAACTGAAACGCTAATCAGAGCGAATGACGTCACGCCTAAGTAAACTGTTACTGAGAGTAATAAACACTTGAAGTAAATATTCACCATATCGCATTAACTTTTGTTGTGTTGTTGTGATCAGTCACTTGATTTGTTATATATTCGTGGTAATCCAGGAATCATCGAAGATAGATCAAGGTTTTATTAAGGCAATAATAAAATATTTACTTAGGCGTGACGTCAGGACCCGACGCCATGACACATACGAGCGTTTTCGCGCTCATTTTAAATTAGAAAATTAAAAATGCATTAATTTGCGGTGAATTGTAATTTTATTCTGAAAAAATGTTTTTTTCGGTAATATTAGACGTGTACCTACATTAAGAAACGGGATTTCAAAATCTGTCACCATGCCTATTATTTTTATATTTATAAACTGTTAAGGTGCGCCACCATCTGTTGTAAATAAATCCTCTCCATCCAAAGGTTGTCTTGAATAAATTCCTTATTTGCGATAAGACAGCCGCTTGTACATTTAAGTATGTACTTGTAACTTAACGAAAATATGGCCAAAAGTGTATTTTTGTTCAGCTGTCACATATCAAGCTATATATTACAAGGTATGGGGATGATAAAACAATATTTTGTTTGTCCACATAAATGTAAAGTGGACTCCTTTTCCGCTCTTAGACTCTTATCTAGTACGTTGTGCGTTTTGTTTATATAACTAGGGATCAAAAAAACCCAGCCCAAGTTTGTATATAATTTTTTAAGTTAATAAAGCTATGTTTACAGGCAAGAAACTTGTCACCAAATGAAGCGGCAGCAGAGGCCATAATATTGTTTTCAAAGGAAGCCCGATTGTGTGAAACTCTACCTAATAAGGTACCCAGAACAGAGACCTCTTGTGATTCTAGTGCCAGGTTCGTTCAAGTATTATTTTATATTACTTTTTTATCTGCTGAAATTTGACATGAATGAAAATTATTATAAGACCTCAAAGGGAGTAAAATAAAAAAAATATGGGCAATGTAAACAGGTACCATCAGGGTCCTCCCTCCCACTGGACACAAATTTAAGGAATATTTCCACATTTTTAATTTTATTTTGTTAGTCTATACTGTCTCACTGCTGGGCAAAGACCTCCCCCAAATGTTTTTACATATCTCTTTCCTGCACCACCTCAGCCAGCCGTTTAGATATGCATCTTTAACTTTACCTTTACCATTACTTTTTTTTTTAATCCTATCAATATTATAAATGCAAAAGCGTGTGTGTATCTTCACCCCTTCACCTTGTTACCCCTTCACGCCAAAACTACTGAAGAGATTGAACTGAAATGTAGTATGTAGGTACCTGAGACCCTGGAATAACACAAAAGGTATGGTTCAGTGAGTGAAACCACGAGAACAGTTAGTATATTATATATAACAAAATCATACCCATTATTTGTAGCACAACATGTACCACATCAAATGCAGTAGACAAAGACAATAAAAGTGAAGAGTCACCAGTGTGCAGTACATCACATGAAGAGGGTGCCAATGATCCACAAACTAGTCAGGATGTTTCTCTGAAGGAGGACTCCAAAAATAGTCATAGCAGTGAGTATTCAGATTTTTTTTATAAGTCTGTGTGCCTTTATTGAAATAAACTGTTAAGGCATACATATTATGTATGCATAGTGTAGGGTTCCATATAAAATTACTTGAACAAAACACTTCCAATCCCAAAAGCATCCTCCTACTAAGAACATACAACGCCATCTAGTTGCAAACTACAGCAAACATAGAGGAAGTACTCTGGAAGTATTTTAGTCCCTTGTGCAAAGTATGGAAATATGCAGTAAAATGGCCATAACTTTGATTGTGTTAACTTAAAAGTATGATTTTTTACAGTCACATGGGACCGCAGATTTGAGTAGTTGATATCAATTTCAACTTGATACCCCCCCCACGCGTTCACGTTAAAAGTGTCATGACAGGCTAGCAGACCGACAGACAGACGGATAACAAAGTGATAAGGGTTCCTTTTTCCTTTTGAGGTACGAAACCCTAAAAAGACTTAACAATAGAGCTACTTCCTTACTCTCTACCCTAACTAAATACACTATATGCATTGCTATTCAACGTCGCAATGCCGCCAGCATCTTGGGTGCTCTGTCATTTGACAATGGTTATAAGTACTTGGATACTTCTATAGGCTGACATGCCGGCCTGTGGATTGTGGATTTTCAAAGTGTTCTATGGTATAGTGTATTTATTAGTGAGATACATAGTAAGTAGGTATTCAGATATGTACATATATACATAGTCACCACTTCCTTTTCTTACTCTCAGGACATAGTTCGCCTGATATAATTGTGGTCCTTTTTATTTTAAATTTAAAATTGTTACCTTGCGCTGAACAAATTTTTCTTTAATCTGTACAGCACAACAAACAAGATTGTTTGGACCTTTTCTTTCTTACTTCTCATAATATGATTGTCTATTAAGTAGACTCTACCTAATACACGATAGAAAACAATTCAATATCTCGACCACTTAGCACTATTTTTTTAAAGAATTTGGTACATATCAGATGGTGTACCATTAACGGAGCAGCGTTTTTACGAACTGTGTGATGAGTGCATGGAGACACAGCTGAGAAGGCCTCTCATAAGAGCTTTAGGGGAAGCTTTTACAAGGCCATCGGTACTGGCTCGGTGCTTCGCTAGGCAAGTGGCTGGTAGTGAAGACGGGGGCAAAAGTACTGGTGAGAATAATATTTTTATTCTTATATTTATATTCTATTTCTATTTGGAAATTAATAAAATTTACAGACTACAAAATGAAAACATTTTGTATGTGTCAAATATATTTTGTGATTACATTGGTGGCGTAGTGGACGCAAGCTCTACTACCAATCATGAGGTCGCGGGTTCGATCCCCAGATCCTCCAAAAAGTTTGGTATTGAATTATTTCACTTATTATTTATTTACTGCTACGTGTTGTCTGAGTTGCTAACTCGTCTCGGGACCACGGCTAATGCAAATTGGACGAAACGTGAAGGTAAATAATTTGTTAATTTTATAACGCGTTAAGTCTCATTTTTGCTGTAATAATGTTTTAGTTTTGATGTTAAATATGTGTTCGAAGCGCTAAAGTTTCCAAATTACAATTATTTTGTGTATTTTAGATAAAGAGTCAAAAGAAAATAGTGAAGAATGCGATCCAGATAAAGATGTGGACAGTGTCACAGGTCCAGAGCTTGATGTCGCTGCCTGCAAGAGAGCCTTTCAATACCTTACCAAGGTAACCACTAAAGTCTACATGAAACACCCACAGTTTTGAAATATCTGTCCCAGAGAAGATGATAACAACGACTACATTTTTCGGAAAATGTTTTTGTCCACATGTTGGACCTTAGACAGTCTCTATTTTAATAAGTCCGGTTGTAAGCGGCCTGCATCCAGCGTACTTCTGCCGTCCACCTTGTGGGAGGACGTCCTACGCTGCGCTTACCAGTCCGTGGTCTCCATTCGACAACTTTACAGCCCCATCGGGCATCAGTTATACGTGCTATGTGCCGCCCATTGCCACTTCAACTTGCTAATTCTCTGCGCTATGTCGGTAACTAGGCAAAGTGTGGTAGTACTAGCGACTAATATTGTTGTCTCGGTCGCACTTCATTAAAATTCACATTAAAATTCGCCTGCCTTGGAATCATTTGTTTAATTGTCAATACATCAACCAATGAAGCAATGATTAATATTAATATACTGACAATCGATAATCAAACCTATTCGAAAATGCTCGATCTATACCTTTCAGATGCCATCAGAATACTATAGTCCAGTTTTAATGTCGTCCCTGAAAACCCTAGCCGATACAATACTCATAGATATCCGAATAACCAAGAAGATGAGCATCGAGGAAGTAGTCAATTGTTTTGTGATTGCCTTTGAAGTGCCAGATCTTGGATACAATGATTACTTTAAGATAACCCTGCCTGCGTTGTGCTATACCGCCCAGCATTTACCGTTGAAAGGTATGTACTATTTAAATTGGATTCTAACAAACTTGTGAGGCTCAGGATAAAACCAGATTATGCTAGCGAACTTCTTTTCAACTGTAAGCCCTACATTGTAGGTTAATCACATATAAGGCTATTTATTGCATTATATCAATTGGTAAACATAAGTGTCAGTGAAGCCTTACACGTTGCCAGCCTCGGTAGCACAGTGACCGGGGAAAACGAAGTCTCAGGGGGTTAGAACGTGACAGCAGATATGCCATGTTCGGGCGCGAAAGAGACAAAACACGAGGAAACTGAGTTATCCCCGTGCCATGCAAGTCGGGTAGGGGTAGATGGCGAAATATTGTTAAGGACGATGCAAAATAATAAAGAGTTTTCCCTTGTCTTGCTCAGAAAGTCCGTCATTGTTGCGAGCGGGGCTAAAATAACTTCATCCTCTAGGAGATGAAGTAAATTTCTTATATTAATTTTTGTTTGTAGCAATCTACTATTATTTTCCCACAATGTAACACATGACGCTAAAACTCACTATAACCACAGAATACTAAAGGGAAGAAGGGACACCTCCACGAAATCATTTAAATAAATTCGAAACAATATAGTGCAATTCAGGTCGCACAGCGCCTACCTATCTAATTATCGTTATATTATTAACGTACAAGCTGCCTTTCTTTCTATCGGGTATATCTATATCTGTTCTCTCTGTCTAGCCCATAGAAATTGTACCGTCAAGACGGGCGCAGCGGCTACTTGTATAAGCTTCACTGGAGTCCCCCAGGCCTTTTTTTTTTTTTTTTTTTTTGGTGCCCGGGGAAAAATGCGTGACGCATACCACCCGCACCCGGGGGAGTGCAGGGTGGTTATGTGGGACTCCCCGCCGGCACAGCACCGTACGTCGGTACGTTGCTGTGACGGCGGGTATACCCACTAAAAAACCCCGGGGTGTTCCTTCGCGCCGCCATGTGTCGGGGCTGCGGGCACGCCGAAGCACTCATCCGCGGCCCCGACGGCGTTTGGTCCTCCGTGGAGGACACCGCCACGGTTCACCCCAACCCTACCAAGGGGCGCGCGGAAACACGCGCGCGCCTCCTCGCGGGCCCTTTAGGTGGGCAACGGATACCCCCGCATCCGTTGCCCGGGCCCCACATCTTGGGCTTGGAAGGGTGTTCCGTGCCCTCTCGAACGCCTACCGAACGTGCGAGAGGACACGGAAGACCCATTCCCGCCCACCACCACCGCAGGGCTCAAGTGAGCCCCGCCTGCGCCATCCACTGTGCCCTATGCTGACTTCATAGGGACACGCGGAGGCGCAACTCACACCGCGGCAAGCCGTCGGCTTTCCGCCCCAATTCGGTCGCAGAGGATAGGGAGAGCGGCGCATCGTAATACCGACACTCCTCTTCCCCTGCGATCCCACCGCCTTCGCCATCTAACGGTGGCGACCCCGTTTGGGCCGCGGAAGGCAGGAAGAGCGGCGCACCGCAATACCGGCACTTCTCTCCCGCCGCGGCCCCACCATTCGGCCGCAATGCGCTACGTTACGCATCGCGGCCCGCCTCAGTTGCGTTGCGTCCTGTGGGACGCACCGCAACCTACTCGGCCGCTCACACCTGCCTGGAGGAAAGTGAAGCGGCCGACCACCTCGGGCTCCTCTTCGCTTCACCGTGGGCCCCTACCACGGTTACTGACCTCCACCGCCGCGAGAAGGCGGGAACCCATCGGGGGGCGTCCCCCAGGCCTGGTATAACCGTATAACTCTGTTTGTTTAGCCCCATGCGTAACAATCTTTTTTTTTTATGATAGTGAGTGACAAGACGAGCAAATCAGGTGCCTGATGGCAAGCATCATAATTGCCCATATCAGACAGTATCACCCAGTGTTTTAAAATTATAAATTCTGCGCGGAACTGCACTGCACCTGTCACCCTGAGATATTAGTTGTTAAAACTCGTCATGCCCAGTAATTTCGCAGTAATCTACTATTTATAAAATTAATTCCAGCCCAAGCGAAGCTAGCGCGCGTATGGGCGCAGCACTGTAAGGACAGCTTGCGTCATATATTGGAGACATTGCAACAACTTATCACGTTGAGGGTCATTTCCACTAGTTACACCAGAAATTTTCAAGTACAGGACGATGAAAGTGTTACTACAGCTACTAAGCTTATGAAGGTAGGCACTATAACATAACATCACGCCTCTTTGCCGAAGGGTTAGGCACATATGTACTCATAAATCACATAGGTCCCACCCACGCTTCGCTAGTTATGTTTTTTAGTTCTGTGTAGCGGGCGAGCCATATTATATTTATTTACATCCTTGCCGAATACGGCTACGGTGACTGTCTATCACTACTTCACGACGAGGACGTCAGGACCTAGTTGAAATCACAGTGCACAGTTGCTTAAGCCGTCTCCTCTCCGTATTAGCTCTGTGATTTTACTCCTTTCCTAATGACAGATTGATCTGATTTTTAGAACACACCTTAAGTTCTGATGACGAGACTATAAAACCGTTTAAGGGCATTCTATTTCGGACATTAAAATAACCTAAGAACAATTGTTTAAACAATTTTCATAAATATGAAAACTAGCGTAAGGTTTTCTTTGTCCAAATTTGTTTTGCAGTTAATAAAAGCCAGACCCAGAGCCAATTTCAAACAATTGAGTGAAAACTTATTCCAGATTTTTTCATATATGTGGAATTTTATTTTATATTGAAATCGAACGCCCTCAAAAATATATCTATATATTTTAAATAATTCATTTCACTTTTTTAAAACAGATAGTGTACTACGCAAACATGCTCTCGGGAGAAATGGAGTCCAACACGCTGAGGGAAGAGCCGATTCTCATATCGAACCAACAAGACCCGCTTGATGATGTACTAGGACATTTGTACCCACCCACCACTATGAAAGGTTCTAAGGATTGCCAACCTGATGACCCATTAGGTAAGTAACACTTTCAACGCTTCACTTTCACTTTTACAAATTTTTAACTGTGGTAAACACACTTTGTCTAGTTTTGAAATACAACTGGTTTGCGGCAAAACGGCGCGTGATTTATGGTCTTTTAGTCATTGATTTAAATAAAAGAGGAGATAGGGTACGATCTCTCAGCGCTTACTCAACAACTGGCATATGAAATTTGAAAGAACAAAGAAAGACGTACCTAAGACCATAGTGCGAATGAGACGACAATTAACTTCACTAACGTATGTGGACCTAATAGGAACTAATTTGAGCTTTCCATTTTCGAGAAGCTGCATGTTATTGTTCTCATAATTTCAACTGAAATTGCGATAAAAATCAGCATTAATACTAATAATCCTACTAATATTATAAATGTGAAAGTTTGTGAGGATAGATGGATGGATATTTGTTACTCTTTCACATCAAAACTACTGAATACTAGCTGACCCGGCGAACTTCGTACCGCCATATTTAATTTCTCTAAAATAGTACAAATTTTTTTTTTGTTATTAATGGTAATAATATTGTAACATAATACGCAGTATAATTATAAAAATATCAGTCACAAACCATTAAAATAATACTGTTATATCGTGAGCATAAATAAATATTACGTGAATGAAGTAATATAATTTATATTCGAAGAAACAGAACACAGCGCCATCTATTGGGTGTATTTGCAACCTAGACGTCAAACTATATTGAAGAATTTTATCGATGAATCAACGTACACCGCCATCTATGAGAACTTCATAAAACTAAAAAGTAAATAAACACTTGCTTAAGAAACAATTAATTGATACATTTTATTCGTTTACATTCACGACATAAGCGAATAATTGAGATGATAATAACTATCCTATCCAGTAAGTTAGACCAAAATACGGGTACAAATTTGATTGAAATCGGTTCAGTAGTTTTGGAGTTTATTGGCAACATACATTGTGACACAAGATTTGTTACACACTGTTATTGATTTATTAATACGTATTAACCTATTTATGAATATCGGCGAGTGGGAACCCTCGCATTACACGATAAGGTTCAATTTCATGTGCCAGCAGAATGAGTAGGTATATTCTTAAACCCAATAGGGTGATTTCTTCGAGAGTGAGCTCTCTGTACGTTATTATATTTATTCTGTGGTTAAAGGTAAAGAAACCTTTCCATAAAATACCTTATTATTCTTTTCGCGATGGTTCCAAATTAAGTATCATCATCACCATCTCAGCCATAGGACGTCCACTGTAAAGTAAGTCAAATAATGTTATAATATATTGTTTCAGCTATCGAATTAGATATAAATGTATTAGACGCTAGGAAACCATACCTGCCATTCGAAGATTTCTACAACGAACCACTCAGTGACACCATTGAAATGGATATAGACTTCGGTAATTATAAGACAGAGTCGGCTAGAGGTAAGGGGCTACAGTTAAGTATTACTACAGTTAAACATTAATTGGAATATCATATGTTAAATGTTTTCGACTATAACTTCGGTCACAGATTAGACGGTACAATGTTACAGTACTTTAAGAGATCACTAAGATCGAGACCGTGTCGTTTTAGGAGGCAACAAAAAGTTCTCGTTCCTAAAGTACCCGTTCATACTGACCCCGGCGTCCAAGTCGCTGGGGCTGTACTACGAGAACCGCATCAGGATGTACTCGGAGCGGCGCGTGTCGCTGCTGCACGCCGTGGTGGGCGCCGCGCCGCCCATGCCCTTCCTGCGGCTGAAGGTGCGCCGCGACCACATCATCGATGATGCGCTCGTTGAGGTAAGGCACTTTACTTGTTTCTTTTAGGCATAGCTTCAAGGCTTCTGGCCTCTATCTATTAGCCTTCGCCCACGAGCGAACAGACTTGTGTTTTAAAAAAAAAAACACTTTTTAACCGGTAATTTGTCACAAAAGTGGTAACTGAAGAAATCTTAAAATTAAATGTCAACGACATATAAAGTCACTATTCGAAAATGTTGCGTCATCGTAACCTACGTCACTTCAACCAAAAAGTTTTTTATTCGATTGTTAATTTTTAATTGTGACCGACCCTATTTGTTATTGAGAAACAAAAACTCACGGTGGCTCTTATTATCAATGTCAAAAGCGGATATAACTGAAAATATATTTTATTTTCACTTTTTTGTCTATTGACTGGCTACAAAATTTTTTTTTTTTATAATAGTGAGTTACGTGCCTGATGGTAAACATCATGATTGCTCACATGAGACACAGTGCCTCCCAGTGTTTTAATATTCAAAATTCTGCGCACTGCACTGCGTCTGTCTAAGATATTAGTTGATGAAACTCGTCATGCCCAGTAATTTCGCTGGTTTCAAACTCAAACTCAAACTCAAACAGATTTATTCAAATAGGTCATAATCTGACACTTTTGTACGTCAATGAAGATACAGTACTGAGTCTACCGTGCGTTCGGAAAGATACCTCTACAAGAAGAACGCACAAGAAACTTGTAGGGCTTAATTTTTTCAACAGATAGTTTCACAATATTTGGTTTGGTTACATTCGTTTTCTTTGAAGGTGCCGCGAGGCGGCTATGCAGAAGTTTCCAGGCATCTTTGTCCTCTATGTACTGGTTGACTTTATAATAAGCCTTCTTAAGTAAAGTAGATTTTATATAGGTTTTGAATTTACCCTCTGAGAGCCCAGTTATCTCTTTTGGGATTTTATTATAGAAACGTACACTATTTCCTAAGAATGTCTTTTTATTTGTTTTAGATAATCTAAAGCTAGGTACAGCTATTTTGTCTTTATTCCTAGTATTAAAATTATGAAGGTCACTATTTAATTTTAATTTATGTAAATTTTTACGCACATACATGATGTTCTCATAAATGTATAAGGATGGTAGGGTCAGTATGTTTATTTCTTTAAATAATTCCCTCAGGGATTCGCGTGGACGCATCTCATAGATGGCACGAATCGCACGTTTTTGTAGTATAAAGATAGTTTCTATATCTGCAGCTGACCCCCACAACAGAATCCCATAAGACATCAAGCTATGGAAATATGCAAAGTACACTAATCTCGCCGTGGCTACATCTGTTAGTTGCCTAATTTTATAAACCGCGTAAGCTGCAGAGCTTAGTTTCCCTGAGAGCTCGGTGATATGAGTGCTCCATTGCAGTTTAGAGTCTATATTTATGCCAAGGAACAAAGTTGCATTGTCAATATTGAGTCTTTCACCGTCAAGAACTATGATTGGTTCTATACTTCTGACGTTAGGCAACGAAAATTTCAAACATTTAGTCTTTTTCGCATTCAATAACAGATTGTTTGCTGTGAACCATCTGGATATACTTGCTAAAGTATTATTTACATGTACTAGTGAAGTATCCTTCCTATCAACTTTAAAAATCAATGACGTATCATCGGCAAATAGAACTATATCTGCTAGACCGTGGACCATGTAAGGCAAATCGTTAATATATGCCAAAAATAGGAAAGGACCCAAAATTGATCCCTGTGGGACTCCCATCTTGACAGGAGAACTAGCAGATGTGATACCATTGACGCTAACCTTCTGCTGCCTACTAGACAAGTATGATTCCACCAGGTTCAGGGCATTCCCATGAATTCCATATACTTCTAACTTGCGCAGTAACGTGCAGTTTCGCTGGCCCTTCAGAGATGAATAACTGGCAAAGGTGTGGTACTTCCCCAGGTGGCCCCCTGCACAAAAGGCCTACCACTACAAAATAGTTAAGATTAATATGAAAAATAATTTGTTGAAAAGACTGATTTTTTTGGTATAATTGTCTTTTTACCAACATGCTGATCATTTGTCGCCTAATGTGGATATTGAGCTTTGAAGACTTTCTAATAATTTCTTTGTATAATTCAGAATTAGGCAAAATTAGCGATTGTATTTTCTGCCTCATAGTTAAATCGCTCAGATGAGAATATTAGATTGTTAATCAAGGGGCACGTATAGGATATGAGCCAAAATGTAATAAAAATGTAATGCAAATTGTAAAAATGGGTCTAGTCTCTTATAACAATCTACTATTAGCCCAGCTCTGGTACCCAAAAATGACGGACTTTTTGAGCAAAAGGGTTGAGAAAGTTATTTTCACATACAGGCCTCTTTGCAATTGCTTCTTAGCTATATTTAAGAATTAGAAAAGTTTCATGTTAAAAAAATATTAGGCAGTTTGAAAACTACTGAACGAATCGATGGTGTTTTTGTAGATGTTTCAGACAGCAGTTAATTTAAGAGTTGAAAGTTCAGTGAATCTAGAATTGACAGCCAGATTTGACAGCCTCGTTGGCTCAGATGATAGTAACTCTGCTTTCTGTGCCGCAGGCCCCGGGTTCGATCCCCGGCCAGGTCAAACAATTGTGTGCATGAACATGTCTGTTTGATCTGTGTCTGGGTGTTATAAGCTTATATAAGTATGTATATCAGTAATCTGGTTACCATAGTACAGGCTTCTAGCCTAGTTTAGGACCAGATGACACGGTCATCTGGCTGTGGAAGTTGTCCCATATTAAAAAAAAAAGAATGGTTTGAAACGGAAAGTTTTCCAAAATGATGTGTACAATGACCTTTTACGTTTATTTTGACAAGCTACCAGTCCAGCAGTGGACGTCCTCGTGCTGTAATGGTGATGTTGATGTTGATGACCAGTACTCATTACTCTTTGATTTAACAAACTTTCATTCATTATCGATATCAATGTTAATTACCAATCCACAGTTAGAAATGGTAGCGATGGAGCGAGCGTTAGACCTAAAGAAACAGTTGGTAGTAGAGTTCGAAGGGGAACAAGGAGTAGACGAGGGCGGGGTCAGTAAGGAGTTCTTCCAACTGATTGTCGAGGAGATATTCAACCCGGACTATGGCATGTTCACGCAGCAACCTGATTCGCTCACTGTTTGGTAAGACTTCTCATTGTTTTTGTCCACTTTTTGACTTTAGTTAATTGTACAGACTGGCCGTTTAATTCAGTGGTCCAGCGTTCGATCTTCGGCCATATCAAACATTTATTGTGCGCATCAGCATGTATAATAACAGTCTTCTGCTTACTATAGCAGACGTTTAGCCTAGTTCGGAGACTTGTGGATGTTTTATCTCCTATTTTATTATTATAAATGTAAGAAAATATGAATAAAAGTCATAATTCATTAGTTCATGGACTGGATCAGATTTTCTACTTAACGATACTTTTATTATGGAAAAGTAAAAGGCAAAGCTGGAATTTTCTCATATGTTTCCAATCATCATCATATTTGATGGTCTGACTCTGATGAATGCGGTGACAATCTATTTGTATTATAGTTTATGACATGAGTCAGGCATTTTTTTTGTAATAGGGTGTTGTAGTTTTTTTAAAGTATTATTCTATGCTATTCTGACATACATTATGATTATAGCAAACCAAAAAAAATCGACATATCAAAGTAAACAACCGGAAGGTTCATCATCATCATCATCCAACCGTTAGAAGTCCACTGCTGAACATAAGCCTCCCCCATAAGGGGGGTTGTTGCCAATACTCGCCACGCTTGGCAGGCGGGTTGGCGAGCGCAGTTTGATGGATTTACGCAGAGGACGCTGCTGCCCGTCCTCTGGATCCTATAGCCCTTAGCCGGCTCTTACTGCAACCACGGGGAGAGAGGGTGAGGTACTATTCTAAAGCCGGTAACCCCACGGCAAATTATACTTATATAAAATATTTGTATTTGGAAGGTTCATCGCATTAAGCAATTTCCGAGGGACCGTAGAAAGAAGTGTTATAAGTTAAGAGTGTCTATGTATATGTGTGTCTGTCTTTAGCATCATACTTCTAAACAAATTGACCGATTTTGATGCAGTTTTTTTGGTTTCAAAGCTGACGTGATCGAGTGGTCATAGCTGTCTGAAGATTATCAGCTCTTTTTCTAGCGGCTAAGCAACTTGCAGTGGTCCGATCTTTTCGATATTGTTTTACTTCATATATAGCAACGACTTGGTAACTTTGACCTGATGCAGCATCAGGTTCAGATGGGCCAGTTGTCTAATAAATCGTGTTTGGGCTCATTAGAATCGTCTCAATGAATATGTTACAGATAGATGGTGACCAGGATCTGATGATAGAGCTGAAAGATGAGGAGTGCTTTTTTTTTTATTCCTGAATTTAACCTGCCCAGCCCATATCTCTAGTTATCGAACTCAGACACACATTAAACTTATGATAAGATTACATTTATTGCTTATAGGATTAAATATAAATAACTGTATACAATCACGCCTTTTTCCCGAAGGGGTAGGCAGAGGTGTACCCAGGACTCAGTCCTATTGTAGATACACCCACATTTTGCCAGTATGTTATTGGTCCCAATTGAGGGCGAGCCTGTTGCCATCTACTGGGCACAGCTCCAGACTCCAGGCAGTTATTGAGATGATTCCTAATGGAAAAATCCAATATTTAACGATTTGCCTGACCTGGGGATCGAACGAATCGAATTATCGTTATATCAACATACAAGCTGCCTCTCTTTCTATCGGTTATATCTCTATCTGTTCTCTCTGTCTAGCCCATAGAATTGTTAAGACGGACGCTCCCGCTACTTGTAGCTTCAGCGGAATGTCCCAGGCCTGGTATAATAATATTAATTCTCGTGTCACCTCTTTTCGGTAACCCTGTAAGGACATCCGCGACACAGGCCAGCCCTAGTGCGGAGTCCGCTGAAAACTTTGTATTTTGTCCTAATGTTGGTAAATAAAGATTTTTGTATTTTTTTGTATTTGTAAACTTGTTTTTTTTAGGTTCAACCCAACGTCATTTGAGACTGAAGCACAGTTTACACTGATAGGTATAGTGTTAGGGCTAGCTATATACAATAATATTATACTTGCTGTCAATTTCCCCATGGTTGTCTATAGAAAGCTTATGGGGAAGAAAGGATCTTATGAAGATTTGGCTGATTGGAATCTTGTAAGTATAGGTATATTGTGAAAAATACATCACTATTAATAAACTACTATTTATAACTGTTTTCTAAAAACCTAAGTAATTCAGCTTACGAACTGTTTTCACCTTTTTTTTTTATGACGCTGGGAAAAAAATGTCTTATGCATACCCTTCCATCGGGAGATGGGGAGTGTTATGTGGTTCTCCCCGGTTGCTATCGGTATACCCACAGCATCATGATTGCCCATATCAGACAGTGCCACCAGTGTTTTAAAATTCTAAATTCTGCACAGCACTGCACTGCGCCTGTCTTGAGATATTAGTTGTTGAAACTCGTTATACCAACTCGTAATTTCGCTGGTAACATTGCCCTTCAGACTGGAACACAGTAATTCTTGCAAATTACTGCTTGGCGGATGAATAAATGGCAAAGGGGTGTTACTTCCCCAGGCGGCCCCCTGCAAAAGAGTCCTACCACTACAAAACCTTCAAAGTTTTCACCTAATTCAGCCTACAAACTTTTTCCACCTTATAATTCGACCCACGAATTTACCAAATAAGGATAGATAGATTTTATTACACTTTAAACATGAAACCTTAAATTTAAATATACAATTATAACAAATAATGTAACAATTGGCGGTCTTATCGCTAAGAGCGATCTCTTCCAAACAACCGTGATACCGTGACAAATAAACCATATTAATAATATATAAATGATTGCAGACTTTATACAATGGTCTAAAAGACATGCTCGAGTACACGGGCAGTGATTTGGAGGAAGTTTACTATCAAACCTTCAGGATATGTTACCAGGATGTCTTCGGGAGTACACTATTCCATGACTTGAAGGAAAACGGCGACAGCATATTTGTAACGCAAGAAAATAAACAGGTATTTAATTTGTTTCTTATTATAACTTTGATATCTTCAGGATCTATGCTGTCTACTGTTGCCGCTGATTTTCTATCAAATTTCCTATTAAATAATACTCGATCACTTCAGCAAATCTTTTAGATTTGTTGTAAAATTTCCATAGCTCATTTTGCAAGTGATCTACTCAATCTTCCAACCCAATCTTGTTAATTGAGTATTTGTAAAAAAATAAATATCGTGTTTATTAATTTATTTTGAAAGTTTAATGAAAAGTACGTATCATCTAATTCAAAAATCACTTAAAAAACATTTTTTTAAATTAATTATAAGCGATTCAAAATTGATAAAATTCAAATAAAGAGTCACTTGATTACGAACACGCCACGATTTAACGCAATTTTTGTGACGGAGTAATGTTATAGTTATGTATGGTACTTTATCACATTGTGACGTCACTACAGGTCACGAACTCGTTCGGGTACTATCGGCGTGTTTTCGGTACTGAATTAAAAATGATCTTTTAATTTGATATAACTTTGTAATTATGACGAATAAAAAAAAACTAAAAATAGTTTTACGAATCTTTATATAATATGATCTTTACATTTAGGCAAAAAAAAAAAATACTCAATTGGTAATAACCAAGTATCAAAATAGGTTCTTCCAAATATTATATCATAGTAATTGTGATGTTACCAAAGTTACATTTTTAAAAATTGCTTTGACATTCATAATTAATTAATCTATAGCAATGTTGTTTCAGGAATTCATCGAGCTATACTCAGATTTCCTACTGAACCAGTCAGTAGAGAGCCAGTTCCGTGCGTTCCGACGCGGGTTCCTGATGGTGACTGATGAGAGCCCGCTCGCCGCTCTGTTCCGGCCCGAGGAGGTCGAGTTACTTGTGTGCGGTAGTAAGGTAATAATCATCGGTAGATACCGCTGTCTTGTTAAATGCGCCAACTATAACTACGCCGCATTCGGCGTAACTAGGGTTTTTTTTTATTTTTTATTTATTTATTTATTGATAATTAGTACGGCACTACAAAATACCACTTACACTAAATAACACATTGATAATATTAGGAACATTGCATAAAAATTATCATAAAATTACATTAGTCAATATCTAGTAGTAAAAAAAAAAAAAAAAAAATTTAAATGTCAAAAGATAAATAAAATTAAAAAGTAAAAAGGGTTGCCATATGGTATCCAAATCCTATTCGTCAAATTGTCCTCCCTCATCCGACGAATGTCCCTTCTTTCCAAATTCAAATTAAGCGCCTGACAGTCCATGACATGTTTAAAGAGATGAAAATGCGCTATCAGTGGAAAACATAAAATTAGCTTCATTAAATTTACTTATGAGTTTTAATACTTATTGGATTTTTGTGTCTGAATAAAGAAGTTATTATATCTTGTAAGAATATTCGGAACTCCTAGCTAGTAATAGTAGTATCATTTATTTAAGCATGTCCTTCTTTTTTCATAAGTCCTCCATTCGATGCAAAATATCACTCATCAGTTTTTTTTTTTTTTTCATTTTTCTATCTAGCTATATATTCTATCTAGGCGTAACAGAGTGGCCGACACAAAATTTCACGCACACTAGCACTATTCGCTAACTGTTTTTGACAGACTTTATCAAAGTTTTAGAGCTACATCATTCGCGATGGGTGTACACGAACCTTTTTCATTTAATGCCCAAGAACTTTTGTTGTTTGATAAAGTACACGAATTTTTCTCGGCTTTATTGCACCCTTTCCTCAGAAATTAGTCCAATCAGAACAACGCACGAATTTGTTCATCTCAAACGGCCTACAAACTTTTTCCAACCATTACTACACCAGTTGGAAAAGTTTGTAGGTCACAGTTTGTCGATTGAAGATGAACCAAACACCCCTTTCAGAATTTCGACTTCAACGAGCTGGAAAAGTCGACAGAATACGACGGCGGCTACACAGCCGAGTCGCAAACGATACGCGACTTCTGGAGCGTTGTTCACGCACTCTCTCCTGAAGATAAACGGAAACTACTGCAGTTCACAACTGGGTCCGACCGAGTGCCTGTCGGAGGACTCGCCAGGCTGAGACTAGTCGTGGCCAGGAACGGACCGGACTGCGAAAGATTACCCACAGCACATACTTGCTTCAACGTTTTACTATTACCAGAATACGAGACCAGAGACAAACTCCAAGACCGCCTCCTCAAAGCTATCAGTTACTCGAAAGGCTTCGGAATGCTGTAACCCAATCTAAACCTTGTTTATTTATACAGATGTGAATTTCGATTGTTACGCAATAAAAAACGATTATGGAATGGTATTTTTTTTTTTAATAACGGTTAATATAATCTATAAACTAATAGAGCTACAAATTATGGTAAAGTAAAATGACAAAGTATTAGGAACTCTTCACCGCTAATACTAGTGGGAAATTAGATTTCAAATATTAATTCAATAACAATTGAAAAGCGTCTCGTGTTGATAAACATTTCGGAATTTATATGAAATTATAAAATATATTCTAAATCAACCTAATATTGGCAACCTATTAGATAATGATACTTTTAGATTGGCGGCATCCTTAAGGATTGGAGCTCCTTGTACAGTTCCTCACCGCTGTGATTGCGGAGAATCTGTAGACCGATTCGGCCACCATGGATTATCCTGCACTAGAAGTGCTGGACGCATCCCACGACACGCCAGCCTGAACGATATCATCCGTCGGGCCTTTATTAGTGCCGGTGCCCCATCTGTGTTGGAACCCAACGGACTAATGAGGGACGACGGCAGGAGACCCGACGGTATGACCCTTGTTCCCTGGAAGCTGGGAAAACCCCTGGTGTGGGACGCCACATGTGTGGATACTCTGGCTCCTTCCCACCTTCCAGGAACAACTTCACAGGCTGGTGCAGCCGCTTTTAAGGCTGAAAACCTCAAGCGGCACAAGTATGTAAACTTAGACAAGGTTTACATGTTTGTGCCGTTTGGGGTAGAGACTATGGGTCCGTGGGGGCCTTCCGCTCTGGAACTGTACAAGGAGCTAGCTAAACGCTTGGTGGAGGCATCGGGTGACCAGAATGCTGGCCTGTATTTTGCCCAGAGGATAAGCATCTGCATCCAACGGGGCAATGCCGCCAGCATTCTGGCCACCTACCCTTCCTCCAAGGGTTTAATAGATTTAATTTAATAAGTAAGGTTTTGTTTATAAAATATAAATAGTGAAGGTAGTGAGTTTTATAAATAGTGTTTTGTGTGTTACTTTTTAATGTTTCTTTGAATAAATCCTGTTTTTTATTAATAAATGTAAATGTAAAGTAGATAATTTGTTAATAAATATATTCTAATTAGTTCCACCGATCGTCATAGCTCTGGTTTGACCAATATTACACGTTGCACGGTATTATTGTTAACGCAATTTCAGTTGTTAAAATGCTGCGACGTAATATTAGTCTAACTAGAGTACCTAAGTAATAAACCCATCCCTCCGCGTATTATCTAAAAATATTTGATTTCGACATTCTATGATAAACTATCGATATAAAAAGTGTAACAACTTGGTTGATACGCGATAATCTTCAGACAGAATTGTAGATTTGTTTCGGTGTAAAGATGTCGGTTTTGTGACTATACGGCAGGATTCAAACTTTCGTGAATGTTTAAAAAAAATAGTGCCCGAATAATTTTATAATACTTACGATAAGTATTATAAAATTATTCATTGTAGTTGGCCCCATTAGATAAATCTTGCTCAAACTTGATACATTAGTCTGAAAAATTCGCATACAATGCATAGTGCTATCGCTTCGAAATTTAATTATTCCCTTTTGTTACTAACGGTTATGTCATGTTATTCGACCACTGAGAGTGAAGGGACATTACCAAAGTGACCATGAAATTAAGCGAATTAATATATAAGGCTTTTTTCACATGTATACAGTCACAGCCACAGTGCTCGTGCCGTGTATAGTATGTATGAGCTTTTACATGACGTAGCTCATACATACTATATTAGTCAATGCTCAATACGCGTGTTGGTCATTATGCGTCAGAAGGTGCTATTTCACACGTCAAGGTCACCGTGCCGTAATTTGAAAAGTAACTGTATACATGTGAAAAGTAACTGTATGCATGTGAAAAGGTACTAATAGGATGGGATAACGACAGGTTTATGCACGACAGTCTTGTACAGTCGTGTACAGTTGTTTAGCTAAGAGGATGTGATAACGACGGGTTTATGCACGACAGTCTTGTACAGTCGTGTACAGTTAGTTTAGCTAAGATGATGTAACAACGACAGGTTTATGCATGACAGTCTTGTACAGTCGTGTACAGTTCTTTTAGCTAAGAGGATGTGATAACGACAGGTTTATGCACGACAGTCTTGTACAGTCGTGTACAGTTGTTTAGCTAAGAGGATGTGATAACGACGGGTTTATGCACGACAGTCTTGTACAGTCGTGTACAGTTAGTTTAGCTAAGATGATGTAATAACGACAGGTTTATGCATGACAGTCTTGTACAGTCGTGTACAGTTCTTTTAGCTAAGAGGATGTGATAACGACAGGTTTATGCACGACAGTCTTGTACAGTCGTGTACAGTTGTTTAGCTAAGAGAATGTGATAACGACGGGTTTATGCACGACAGTCTTGTCCAGTCGTGTACAGTTAATTTAGCTAAGATGATGTAATAACGACAGGTTTATGCATGACAGTCTTGTACAGTCGTGTACAGTTATTTTAGCTAAGAGGATGTGATAACGACAGGTTTATGCACGACAGTCTTCAGTCGTAGGTCGTGTACAGTGACAGGGAATGGCCGGCGACACACAGGCTCGGCACGTAGCGGGATGTTTGGAGACGGCGCTGTTTCCAAGGACGCGCGACGGTAACGAGGCCTACAACACAAATGCGCGTAAGTCTGCTAAATAATGTTTATAACACTAGCTGTGCCCCGCGGTTTCACCCGCGTAGTCTTCGTTCCCGTGGGAACACCGGGATAACAAAAAGTACCACATCTGTTATTCCAGGTTCTAAGCTATCTACATACCAAAATTCAGCTCAATCGGTTCAGTAGTTTTCGCGTGAAAATGGAATAAACATACACACCCAAAAAAACGCTAGGATCGAGTTAGATCAAGCTAGTATATTGTTTACTTGTTGCAAAGGTAACAATTTTACATTATACTAAGATTTAAAATTTATAACATCATCATCATCATCAGACGCAAGACGTCCACTGATGAACATAATATCAGTAAGATGTTATTACATTTTTCAGTAGGATGTTATTAGCTTCCTCTTCATGGGTCATCCATCTTTCTTATCACTTTTACTATTGACTATTGAGCTTAGTCTGAGATCAAGGTGAAGAAGGTTTTTTCTTTCTTTAGTTCTCTTTCTTAAGTTCTTCCCGTTGAAAAGTGTCTTGACAGATGGACAGACAACATAACATAACATAACATACATTCACGCCTTTTTCCCGAAGGGGTAGGCAGAGGTGTACCCAGGACTCAGTCGCATAGTAGATACACCCACATTTCGCCAATATGTTATTGGTCCCATGTAATAGGGGGCGAGCCTATTGCCATCTACCGGGCTCAGTTCCAGACTCCAGGCAGTTATTGACATAATTCCTAATGGAAAAATCCAATATTGAACACTTTACCTGACCTGGGAATCGAACCCGGGACCTCTTGATTGGCAGTCGAGCATGCGCCCTCTACGCCACCGAGGCAGTCAAGACAACAAGGTGGACAGACAAGATGGACAATAAAGTGATCCTATAAAGGTACGAGCTTTTTTCCTCAAATTCCTAAGAGCTTTCTCGTTAACATTCTACAGAGTTGGTGAAGCCACTTCATTTTTTTAACACTACTTTTAAAAATACAAATTTACCTCACAAAATATTTCTGACTTGACATTTTGGACAATGATTTCAATTTCCACAAACCGCGTTCGTTGGCGGCACAATTCCACTTACAAATAGAACTAGTCAAGCTCCTGGACATGTCACCAGATCAGTTCGACTGCCAAACAATAATATTATAATTCATACAACTCGATACATTTCCTTGAAACTACGATGATACAAGGGAACATTCAAGTACACGCGTCGTTTGGCGACCGCCGCGCACTCTACTATTGGCATAGCGCAAAAGGGAATAGATTCATTGTGGATATCACTTGATCTTTGTGGATATCACTTGATCTTTGTGGATATCACTTGATCTTTGTGGATATCAATTGAGTTGAATCAACATCTGATTTATAAGTTCCATAGGATTTGAGATTATAATGTCCTGGATAGGTGTATGTGAATACGTTCATGGATCTCGCGAGCAATAATAAAAGCAACTCGAGTTGTATGAAGTATAGTAGGGTGCAGGGCTGGCCGCTATACGAACGCGATGAGGGAGTTTTAGGTTTTTAAAAATGATTTCTCAATGAAGAAGCGTGTGCCGCCGGCTCGCAGGCGGGCGCTACACTCGCGCCATATAGTTACAGTGTACCTGTGGCTAGCTATACAGGTGCAGGCGGCGGCGGAGAGCGCGGCGGCGGCGGCGTGGCGGCGCGCGTGTCGCTCGCAGGCGGGCGCTACACTCGCGCCATATAGTTACAGTGTACCTGTGGCTAGCTATACAGGTGCAGGCGGCGGCGGAGAGCGCGGCGGCGGCGGCGTGGCGGCGCGCGTGTCGCTCGCAGGCGGGCGCTACACTCGCGCCATATAGTTACAGTGTACCTGTGGCTAGCTATACAGGTGCAGGCGGCGGCGGAGAGCGCGGCGGCGGCGGCGTGGCGGCGCGCGTGTCGCTCGCAGGCGGGCGCTACACTCGCGCCATATAGTTACAGTGTACCTGTGGCTAGCTATACAGGTGCAGGCGGCGGCGGAGAGCGCGGCGGCGGCGGCGTGGCGGCGCGCGTGTCGCTCGCAGGCGGGCGCTACACTCGCGCCATATAGTTACAGTGTACCTGTGGCTAGCTATACAGGTGCAGGCGGCGGCGGAGAGCGCGGCGGCGGCGGCGTGGCGGCGCGCGTGTCGCTCGCAGGCGGGCGCTACACTCGCGCCATATAGTTACAGTGTACCTGTGGCTAGCTATACAGGTGCAGGCGGCGGCGGAGAGCGCGGCGGCGGCGGCGTGGCGGCGCGCGTGTCGCTCGCAGGCGGGCGCTACACTCGCGCCATATAGTTACAGTGTACCTGTGGCTAGCTATACAGGTGCAGGCGGCGGCGGAGAGCGCGGCGGCGGCGGCGTGGCGGCGCGCGTGTCGCTCGCAGGCGGGCGCTACACTCGCGCCATATAGTTACAGTGTACCTGTGGCTAGCTATACAGGTGCAGGCGGCGGCGGAGAGCGCGGCGGCGGCGGCGTGGCGGCGCGCGTGTCGCTCGCAGGCGGGCGCTACACTCGCGCCATATAGTTACAGTGTACCTGTGGCTAGCTATACAGGTGCAGGCGGCGGCGGAGAGCGCGGCGGCGGCGGCGTGGCGGCGCGCGTGTCGCTCGCAGGCGGGCGCTACACTCGCGCCATATAGTTACAGTGTACCTGTGGCTAGCTATACAGGTGCAGGCGGCGGCGGAGAGCGCGGCGGCGGCGGCGTGGCGGCGCGCGTGTCGCTCGCAGGCGGGCGCTACACTCGCGCCATATAGTTACAGTGTACCTGTGGCTAGCTATACAGGTGCAGGCGGCGGCGGAGAGCGCGGCGGCGGCGGCGTGGCGGCGCGCGTGTCGCTCGCAGGCGGGCGCTACACTCGCGCCATATAGTTACAGTGTACCTGTGGCTAGCTATACAGGTGCAGGCGGCGGCGGAGAGCGCGGCGGCGGCGGCGTGGCGGCGCGCGTGTCGCTCGCAGGCGGGCGCTACACTCGCGCCATATAGTTACAGTGTACCTGTGGCTAGCTATACAGGTGCAGGCGGCGGCGGAGAGCGCGGCGGCGGCGGCGTGGCGGCGCGCGTGTCGCTCGCAGGCGGGCGCTACACTCGCGCCATATAGTTACAGTGTACCTGTGGCTAGCTATACAGGTGCAGGCGGCGGCGGAGAGCGCGGCGGCGGCGGCGTGGCGGCGCGCGTGTCGCTCGCAGGCGGGCGCTACACTCGCGCCATATAGTTACAGTGTACCTGTGGCTAGCTATACAGGTGCAGGCGGCGGCGGAGAGCGCGGCGGCGGCGGCGTGGCGGCGCGCGTGTCGCTCGCAGGCGGGCGCTACACTCGCGCCATATAGTTACAGTGTACCTGTGGCTAGCTATACAGGTGCAGGCGGCGGCGGAGAGCGCGGCGGCGGCGGCGTGGCGGCGCGCGTGTCGCTCGCAGGCGGGCGCTACACTCGCGCCATATAGTTACAGTGTACCTGTGGCTAGCTATACAGGTGCAGGCGGCGGCGGAGAGCGCGGCGGCGGCGGCGTGGCGGCGCGCGTGTCGCTCGCAGGCGGGCGCTACACTCGCGCCATATAGTTACAGTGTACCTGTGGCTAGCTATACAGGTGCAGGCGGCGGCGGAGAGCGCGGCGGCGGCGGCGTGGCGGCGCGCGTGTCGCTCGCAGGCGGGGCGCGCGGCCGGCACGCAGGCGGGGGCGGACCCGCGCCGGCACGCCCGGGAGAGGGACGCGTACGTCGGGGCCGACACGCGCTCCACCTGGACCGAGCCGGGACATCAGTGGCCAACGAGGAGTGAGCACGTTGGATGCTCTTGGTAAGTAACATATTCGTATAACATTGTTTCTTTGAGATATTGCGTGTCGGTAGAGTTGAATTAGTGACGCACGTCTAGACGCGTAGGCGTCTTCATCTTTATCACACTATTGAAGTAACAGATTCTTCTTTATCTTCAACTATTCCTAGGTTTGTAAACTTTAACAAAGTAACAATAATCATACCTCAAAGCTGTTCTTTCTCTTCTTCTTTTTATCGCTAGATTGTTCGGTCCGTTTTCGTCTTTGCGGTGGCGGCGCTGGCGCACCTTGTCCGAACAATCCTCTTTCTTCGGCCACTCGGATCATGTACTTGGCGTCCATGTGGGTTACCTCCTGTAGATATTGAATAGCATAACTCTATTAACTTTCACAATGTAGTAAGAAAGTCTATAAATACATTCGTTCATGTTTGGTGTGAAGAAGTAGGTACGTAACAACGATCCACAATCCGTGTTCAAACTTCCAATACAATACACAATGATAGTGGGTGTTTGAAATTATGTACAACTATTTTATTATGAGTTACGAATGCCAAATTTGTAAGCTCAGTAATATATCTAATAGTATGAATGTTGATGTTGGTTTGAGTTGGTAGGTATGTATTTAAATCTAATAGATTACCGATAAAACCCAACTAAATTAAGCAATAGAAAGCCTCACTAACCTTGTTTCGATGTTGATCTTTCTCATGTGCTTTTTCCTAAAAAGAAATTTTATTGAAAGCATCAGCGTGAAAAGCAATAAGGCAAGATAAAATTTTATAAATGAACCTTTCGTTGTATGAGCCCGAGGTAGCATCCGTCCCTGTCCAGAATATAGTTTATGTCTAAGCCGTTCCCTAGATTCGGTAACGTTCCTATTTCGAACAAGTCACATTCGGGTACCTGAAATACACCATCAGAATTAGTGGTAAACAACATTGAAAATGTTTTATTCTAAAAACTAGATTAACGCCAACTGCCCTGCTTTCCGTGAATTTAGCTAAAACACAGCAAAAGCTTCTACAGCAAAATTTGTGGTCCTGAGTTTATTTTAGAATATGCTGAAGTGTGTATGTTTATACATTTGTTTCAAGAATCTTTTACTAAATTCAGGTATCTAGAATGTATGGTATCGTAGAGATGAATGACCCCCTTAGAATGCGCATTAATAAATCTCTTATTCAATACTCGATACACCCCCGAAACAGTGACAGGAACGCCGGCACACACCTTTTATATTGCACGTTTCTAAGTGTTAACGTTTACGTTTCTAACAGCTAAGTTTGTTATTTGTCTGACATTTAGTAAGTAATTTTGAAAAAAAAAAACCTGTATTTTTTATGTTTTACCTGTATTTCAAAGGTGTGTTGGCTATCAGGTAACCGCTAGACTCTTCGTTTGCAGAGAAATCTATAACAATTACTTATGAGAACACAGAAAAACACTCACGAAAATGTCAGGATTGTCTTTATCCGGATCTTTAGGTACGGCTTCAACTTCATGCTGAGGCATTTCTGGAATAGGCCTAGCCTTATTAGTCCCAGGTCTTGAGTTATCCACACTGGTTCTCTTCGAAGATATATCTTCGCTGTGTGGTCTGCTTCTATTGGTGCTTGGTGAGGAGCTCCCTTGACGTTTGGTCGAAGGATTTGTGACCGTGTCTTCCGACTCTTCCTGGCTTCGGTTTGTTTCTGCGATTGCTTCCGTCTCCATTATTGTTTCGGTGTTTGTTGTATCTACAGCATGTTTTGTGGGGCTCTGTGGATAAGATTTAGGCACGAAGGCTTTCACACCTTTACAGTGCAGGGCACTTTAAAAAAGCTTAGGATTACAATATTCAATACGAAAACTAAACTTTGTATAGAGATTGTTATTATATGAAAACTAAATGCTTTGCTGGCAAGAATATCGCCTCTGTCTTCTACCTATAAAGGGTATTATTTAGTTCGGGCTTTTTTTTAGTTTGCACAGTTAATAATCATCATTGGCCTTATACGTAGGCTGTTTAAGAGTCAAGTGACCTGTCCCCGTGTTCTGAGTCTGTTGCAGATCGATAAAGTCAAGTCAACCTTTCCCCCCAAAGTCCTTTATAGGTTTATAGGTGCATATGCCACCACGCAGCATCATCCAAACAAACGAATGTTTTTTTTTTTTTTTTTTTTTTTTTATGATAGTAATTAACAAGACGAGCAAATCAGGTGCCTGATGGTAAGCATCATGATTGCCCATATCAGACACAGTGCCACCCAGTGTTTTAAAATTTAAAATTCTGCGCGGCACTGCACTGCGCCTGTCACCCTGAGATAGCAGTTGTTGAATCTCATCATGCCCAGTAATTTCGCTGGTAACATTGCCCTTCATACCGAAACACAGTAATGTTTGCACATTACTGCTTGGCGGATGAATAACTGGCAAAGGTGTGGTACTTCCCCAGGCGGCCCCCTGCAAAAGAGGCCTACCACTACAAAACCAAACCAAATATTGTAAAACTATCAGTTGAAAAGTTAAGCTCTAAAAGTTTCTTGTGCGTTCTTCTTGTAGAGGTATCTTTCCGAACGCACGGTATATTCATTGACTTGCAAGAGTGTCATAATATTGTGACCAATTGGAATAAAAGGATGTGACTTTGGTGTGACTTTTTCAGAGCCTCGTTTGAATGTCAGCAATGTGTAAATAATATCATAACATAGGTTAAGCCGTGATTGTATACTAACACTCTGGACTCTGTCCGAAATAATAATTGAATTTGAATATCAAAATAATAATATGATTGATATTTACATGTTGTCGATGTTTCTTCTTCAGTAGAGCGTGCCTTTCTCTCGCCAATCTGTTCGCTTCCGCGACAGCTCGCGTCACTTGCGCTTGATTTTCTGCTTCCAATGCTGAGTGAGTTTCATACAATATCAACTGGATCTAAAGACAAGTTCTTTATTAAAACTCTAATACCACGTGTGACAAAAAGGTGTAGTTATACTTAAGGAATCTACCATAAATACAGACACACGTTGCTCTCTGTGGGGTAGGCAGACTATTACTCACCACTTTCCACGACCCTGACGTACGACATTCGTTTCTACAGCTTTCATCACATACTTCATCATGCTCGTCGGTTGTGGGTACTTTTGACCTGACCTTTTCATGTGACAAAATCTACTTTTTATGAAAAGTACGCTTAGGTCGACCTCCACCGACTCGACCATTCATTCACACTTTCCTTGTTATCAATCTTCTCCACATGTCCTAACCAACTAAGCATTCCTTTCTCTATCTTTGTCACTACATCTTCTAACACGCCACAGCGTTCCCTTATTAGACTATTCCTCACTTTGTCCATCTACCAATCGTACCAATGCAAAGCTAGAACAGAACGTATATAGTAAGTAATATTATTACTAAGTACATCTTTTTATAACACTTGATATAAGCTTACCTGTGGTTTCGACATTAGAGTTCGTAGAGTTTTCTTCTGCTCCTCCAGTATAGATTGTACTCTAGCTTTTCCGTTTGAGTCTATTTCTGATTCGGTGAGAATCTGTGTACAATAGTTTATGATCAAATCAGGGGTAATCAGGAACATATCGATCATTTGAAGACGACGTGACTAATAAGTGTTTTAGCAGTAGATAACATAATATCACGCATAACACACATAACAGCACACTTCGCCAGTTATGATTTTTCCATGTAATAGGGAACTAGCCTATTGCCATCTATCGGGCAATAAATTCTTGACTCCAGACTGTCATTGGGAAAATTCCTAATGGAAAAATGTAATAAAACTTTTAGTCTGACCTCAGGATCGGGACCTCGTAATGCAGTAGTAAAACACTACGCCTCTGATGCAGTAGATATACTTCAATATCGCGGCCCTCTTTTCCAATTATATATATTTTTTAAATACCATCATTAGCTACTACATTAGCTTATATCTACGGCTGTGATTAAAGCACCAGCCAATTGAAATGTGTTATTCCTAAAGGTTACAAAACCCATTAGTATCAGATCTATTCGGGTGCAAATCTGCTTTAATCAATTTGGTTTGTACAAATTAGATTGTCTTATAGTACCTCAAGCATAGCCAAGTCCCCGCCTCTTCCGCACACCAGATCAATAGGATCGGTAACAGCTGAATAAGAATTCGGTGGCGTGGCTAAAACAGCCACTACACCATCCAAGGCGTCAATAACAGCTGGAGTGTCTACGTATACTGGATCGCTTAGGACATACACTGACGCGTCTGAATGTGGGGCTTCAGAAGCTTCAATGCCTAATTCTCGAAGTGCACATACGTAGCTAGTAACCCTGGAAAAAAGTTTTGTGACTGAGAACCAAAAGTGGAAAAAACCAAGGCCGAATAAGAGAAGCATGTATTTTTATTATTATAAGGCTATCGGATCCCAATGAAGGACAAAGTTTTCCCTTCCTTTCTTCTCTCTAAAACGATCAACGGGCTGTTGACTGCCATCCATTTCCACACGAGTCAACCATTTCCTAGTAATGTACCATTCTTGCGAATGGTACAATACAGGAAAATGTTCAGTGCTCCAGAGCATTTCCATTTTCCATGTAATGTAACGTTCTTGCGAATGCTCGATGCTCGTCTTGCCGCAATGCCCACAGTAATTGAACAAAACATCGAGCTATAAGCTCGCGGAAATAACATAACATACATTCACGCCTTTTTTCCGAAGGGGTAGGCAGAGGTGTACCCAGGACTCAGTCCCATTATCATAGTAGATACACCCACATTTCGCCAGTATGTTATTGGTCCCATGTAGGTGGCGAGCCTATTGCCATCTACCGGGCACAGTTCCAGACTCCAGGCAGATATTGAGATAATTCTTAATGGAAAAATTCAATATTTAACACAATGCCTGACTTGGGGATCGAACCCGGGACCTCTTGATTGGCAGTCGAGCATGCGCCCTCTACGCCACGGAGGCACTCGCGGAAATGCTTAAGTCTATCACTACCTTTAGGTGTGTCGCGTTGTTTTTTTGGTTGGACCAATTTTATTTCAATTTTGGCCTAAAATACTTCCCGGCATGCAGTTGACACGTCACATAATTATAATTTAAAAAATTTAAACCCTTTGATTTATGTTTCTGACCTATCTGTAATACATTCCAATGAGCTTAACACGATAAAAACTATACGTCTGCTATAAGTTAGTAAGGTGTTAAATATCTTGTACTGAATTCAAATCGAGAAGACCAAAGGAACTTGCATATGTCTTTATCTATACTAATATTATAAAGAGAGAAACTTTGTTTTTTTGTTTTTTTGATTTTTTGTTTTTTTGTTTGTAACGAATAGGCTCCGAAACTACTGGACCGATTTTAAAAATTCTTTCACTTATAGATAGCTTAATTCAGTGTGAGTGCCATAGGCTATATGAGATTTTGAAAAAAAATAGGGATCCGTAAGAAAACTGCAATATTGTGAACCAAGGTGTCACATAATATAATTACCATATTCATAAATTTGCGTGCGCTGTGAAATCCATTGATGGTAGAATAATATAATGTACTAGGGGTTTGTAGTACTTATCAATATCTACAAAATAGTCCACGGAAATTTTATCCATCTATTTTGGTTTAGTCACAATAATCGAAACAGACATTATATGCATGCGCTGTGAAAAGTATTGGTGGTAGAATAGAGTAATGTACTAGGGGTTTGTAGTAATTATCAATACCTACAAAACAGTATACATAAATTATATCCATCTTTTTTGGTTTAGTCATAATAATCGAAACAGTGATTATTTCTCATGCGGTGTGAAAACTATCGGTGGTAGAGTAAAGTAATGTACTAGGGGTTTGTAGTACTTATCAATACCTACAAAACAGTAAACATAGATTATATCCATCTTTTTTGGTTTAGTCACAATAATCGAAACAGTGATTATTTTTCATGCGGTGTGAAAACTATTGGTGGAAGAGTAAAGTAATGTACTAGGGGTTTGTAGTACTTATCAATACCTACAAAACAGTATACATAAATTATATCCATCTTTTTTGGTTTAGTCACAATAATCGAAACAGTGATTATTTTTCATGCGGTGTGAAAACTATTGGTGGTAGAGTAAAGTAATGTACTAGGGGTTTGTAGTACTTATCAATACCTACAAATCTGTATACATAGATTATATCCATCCTTTTTGGTTTAGTCACAATAATCGAAGCAGTGATTATTTTTCATGCGGTGTGAAAACTATTGGTGGTAGAGTAAATTAATGTACTAGGGGTTTGTAGTACTTATCAATACCTACAAATCAGTATACATAGATTATATCCATCCTTTTTTGTTTAGTCACAACAATCGAAGCAGTGATTATTTTCCATGCGGTGTGAAAACTATTGGTGGTAGAGTAAAGTAATGTACTAGGGGTTTGTAGTACTTATCAATACCTACAAATCAGTATACATAGATTATATCCATCTTTTTTGGTTTAGTCACAATAATCGAAACAGTGATTATTTTTCATGCGATGTGAAAACTATCGGTGGTAGATTAAAGTAATGTACTAGGGGATTGTAGTAATTATCAATACCTACGAAACAGTATACATTGATTATATCCATGTTTTTTGGTTTGGTCACAATAATCGAAAGTCATTATGCATGCGCTGTGAAAAGTATTCGTGGTAGAATAAAGTAATGTACTAGGGGTTTGTAGTACTTATCAGTATCTTCAAAATAGCCCACGATAAATTTATACATGTGTTAAGGTTTGGTCATTGTAACAGAAATAGTCATTAATTTGCGTGCGCTGCGTAAACCATTAGGGTTATATCTATTAAAATACAATGTATCACGAATTTACTCCTGTTAAACGTCCACTATTCCTACTTCTGCTACCCGTGCGAAGCCGGGGCGGGTCGCTAGTCAACTATAAAATAGCCAGTGTTCATCACACGGCTGTATTGTATAATCTATATATAAAGCATAACATCTATAATCTATACTTATTTGAAAACTTAAAAAAAAGAAACTTGTTCAGTCAGCCAGAGTTATTCTTTTCGTAAGATTCGTAATTGGTTCAGAGGTTAAAAATAGGATCAAAACTGACAACCAAAGTAGATAAGTACTCTAGCAATATCTTACTTGTCCCCGGCCCCGAAAACAACCAATCTGCCAAGCTGCGGCGTGACGGGAGCCGCTGGAGCGTCAGCCTTGAGTACAGCAGCCAACTCTCTCAGTTGAGCGGCAAGGTATGCGGAACAACGTGGTGAAGATGCGTGCGTTTGTGCCACTACACCTCGTAAGGCATGAGCTCTCAAGGCTCGGCAAAGTGTTGATGCTCCTTCACAAAACTCTCGCTCCTATAAGTTGACAATTATAAAAAAAAACCTCTGTATATACATTTATATACATCTGCTGTAATTTGGGGGATGATTTGACTCATATGGTATAGCAAAAAAGTAACCTTGTTAATCCTATTTTTTAATATTATAGCAGAAATCGATCAAACTAGTGGAAGTCGCCCAAAACTATTTATAACGACAAAAGTAAGTGCTAATTGTCTGCGAACGGCTGAGATTTTCTTGAAACATATCTATATGAACTAAGAATACAATCGATGGAGATAATCTCAGATCATTCAAACAAGGGAGATTTGGCGAGGGGGCGTGGCCCTTGGGAATGCATCAGGCACAAAACGGGCTTGATGCCAAAATTGCCTCAGTAGTCGAATGTTATGTCGCGCGGCATCATCTCCAACGAATTTAACAAAATTCCGAGTTGTTCAGTAGTTGTATGTAATAATACCAGCAGCAAAGTGAACTACGTGAATAATGGCATCTCTTTTCATACGTAAGTACTAAAATAATATTGTATTTCAATAAATTTAACCAAAAATATATAAATTGAAGATGAAGTACCAAGTTCATTACATTATCTAACTAGTAGGATAGGTCAGACACCATTGCTTGCTTAGTACAACTCGATAAATATCAGTCGGTTGTAATGGCGCAATGGATAATATATTTTACAGTTACTCTCTCTAACAAAATAATTTCGTAGTGCGGCCGCTGCACTGGCTTGCGTAAAATAGAGATGAGATGTGATTTCTTTTAGTTGTCAATTATTTTACTGTACTGGGTGATTTTACTTTGGTTACTAATATTAGTATTTTTTAAACAATTTGTACCCATTTCATGTTTGTATGATATAAATAGTTCATAAAACGTTTAAAAATAGGAAAGTTATATAAGGTTGTCTCCTAAAGTGTGATTTCTTTGTAATAATGTTATGTAATATATAATAGCTGTGCCCCGCGGTTTCTCTCGCGGTGGTCACGAAAAAGGGAAATGTTGCTTATTTGTATTGTAAAGGGAAATGTGTTTTTTATATGTATCGAGTCTGATAACTTTTGAAATAAAATATATATAATATTTCAAAAAGTAGCCTGCATTGTATGATGTAATCTGTGTCTATTAAAAATTATGACATTTTGAGGAGATGAACCCACTGTTGTGTTGTCAATTATTTATGTTGATATGTCGTCGTGTACTAATTCATTAATATCTTGCGAGTTTTTTTAATTGTAGCTATCCGAAGGATCCAAACTTAAAAGAAGAGTGGATACATGCAACAGGAAGAGGTACAACCTGGTTTCCAACCAAAAACCGCAGATTATGCTTTTCTCACTTTGGGACAAAGTGCTTTCAACCGTTGAAGAAAGTTCATCGCCTCTTCGAATGGTCGGTGCCTATATTGAAAATACGTATGGCAAATACGTTATGGTGGCAAATATTTACATTTTATGGACCAGTAATGAAATACTTAAAAATCTTATTATAATGTTTTATTTCACTACACTTAATGTACACTTAATGTATCCTAAGTAAAAGAGCAGACAATAATTGAAAAGTATCGATTTTACTTATATCGATTGCCAGTTTCTATCTCTAGTTACATATGTGTGTTTATGCAGAGTCCGTAGCTACTGGGTTGATGCACCACTTTTATGCATGTGTACAATCAATAAGGTCTTTGGTGTGCCTGCAAGTTTCTCAGTGTGCGTGAGAAATATGAGCATGTGCGTCGTACTCATTGTTTTTGTTTTTGTGTTAGTGTTAGTGTAATTGGAGGGAGAAATGTGGAGACATCGGGACCCGAACAATTTTGCGTAATAGCCAAATCTCCCTTGATCTGTGGAGATAATCGCTTAATCAGTTTGGTAGTTCAATGCGACAGAGAAACATTTGTCAACTTATACCCCCTTTTACGGACCTTTATGTGAATTAATAAATAGGCTAAGAACTTTTAAATTGGTTAATTTCCACTTCACCTGTAACACTATGACGCCTTCCTTTACGAGCTCTAATTGTCCAAAGCTGCTATTTTCTACTGGTCTGAGGGTTATGAATCTGAAACACGAATTCGATCAGTTTAAAGAAATAGAACAAGGTGAAATCTATAGTAATAAATAATAGTCTACCTTGGGCAAACTCGATCGAATTTGTATTCACCAGAACAAAGCTGACGAGAATTGCTATAAGAATAGCCCAATTCATGTAACCGTTTAACCAACAGTGCCACCTTCCTGAAAAACCATTAAAACAGTAACAAAGACGTTATTATAGCAAAATAAGCTAACACATAAAATATACTTGCTTAGCCTTAAATGTGTTGACCCAACCGGTGACTGTGGCTTTATTAACGCAAGCTGAAATCCGTTCTTCTCGTAAATGTGGAGGCAATAAATCTGCCAGTCTGGAACCGAGTAGGAACTCCTTTAAGATTTGTAAGTTATAAAGGGCATATTAATAATTTAATAGAAACTGAAAATGAATTTACGAGAAAGCTCTATTCTTGATGCGGATCCTAGCGATAGCAGCGGCGAAGTGAACCCTCTGCTGCCACATTTCATTCTCAATGTACTTGAATGGTGATCCAGCCTCTTCCAACAGTTTCGTAGCCCGGTCTATTTCCCCTCTCGGTCTGGCTCCCCAACTGCGTCGAGCTAGTTCCATTAGGAATAACCATGTTGCGTGACGATGTTCCACAAACTGTAGATTGTTTTCCAAAATTGATTAATGCAACGCGCGGTAGTCGAAATTAGGTTTCCTATTAAAAGAAACATAACCGGAAAATTATAATTGTTATTAGCCTGTTGGATCCTAGATAGATAGATAAACTTTTATTGCTACATGACAAACAAGAAGTAACCCTAAATATGTACTTGTCGCTAAACGCGATCTCTTCCAGACAGCCGTGCAGGGAGAGGAGAGTACCTTATAATAAATCACATTTGGTCGGTAGTGACTTACTGCAGAGGATAAACCTACCTCTCATCCGCTTTTTCCACCTTCCATTCGTCCCACCCTCTTTCCAACTTGGTTACTGGCTAATATTCTGGTGTAGTTTAATCGAGAAAAGTGGCCACTAAATGATTAGTAATGTTGGGTAGGATATGATAGTACTCTTATTATATTTATTATTCTGTGCGCAGGACTTCGCATCGAAGTTATAGGTAATGAATGCCCATAATATCGGTAACGAGACATTATACATACCTACTTTATGGGCCGGTGGTTTACCTCCCTATTTCTTTAACATCGGGTGAATGCCGTGTTTATTTCGGTGCCTTCTTTATTAAAAAACTTACCCAAAGATTTTAATTCAAACTTACAATCATCATTATCTAAACCGTAGGTATAGGCCACTGCTGGACATAGGCCTCCTCCATAACACGCCAATACTCGCCACGCTTGGCAGGCGTGTTGGCGAACGCAGTTTGGTGGTTTTTACGCAGAGGTCGCTGCAGCTCGTACTTTGGATCTCATAATCCCTTAGCCCGGCTCTTACGGCAACCACGGGTGAAAAGGGTGGGGTACTATTCTATTGCCGGCACCCCAAGGCCTGATAACAATATACTTCAATAAAATACGTCAACTGCTGCGTAGTTGTTCAAACGAAGCAAATAATGGTAGGCTTTAACACGAAACGCTTTGTCATTTCATCGCGTTTCAAATGAAGCTATTAACACTCTCCAATATAAGCACCTATTTTAAACAATTCGAGCACGAGATGGTTCGTGTCTTTACAAAACTTGGGTACATTTATATCATGCCTTTGATCTACCGATGCCGTTTTTTCGCTCACATCGGCAGTAAATATGGGAGTCATTTTCGTGAGCGTCTTCAACGTTTGAAAAATAAATTGCCCGGGTCACGATAATAAATGCTAACATACTTTTTATTGGTACATCTTGTCAAACCTACCCTAACGTGGAGTTATTACGATTCGATTATATAGCGGTTAGTAATGCAGCCTTGATTTTTATCAGGGAATCTTTAACCTTCGAAAAAGTTCAAGAACGGTGTTACTTTGTCGTAAATGAAAAATGTTCTTGAGGGAATCAATCTATAACTCACTCAAAAGTTGATTAAACATTGTAGGTAGGTACTTAGGTACACTAGTTGTTCCGTTCCTTGATTTACTGAATAGAAATACATACCTTACCTATCATTAATTATAATGCATGGTCTCAAATCTCACAACATCCAAAACCCCGTTTTTCTAAGAATTTATCAGAAATATAAAATTACTTAGGTACCTGAGGAAAGTCTTCGAAAAAACTGGTGTGGTCAATCGCTTGATCCAGTATGCTTTTATCTGAATCAAAAATCAAAGAACATATTAAGTACATTACCTAACAATATATATTGTTATTCTGCAGTAGATACTGTGTCTAGGTATTTATTTGCACAGTTCTCACACGAGAACTAATAAAACCGCAAAATCAATATGTCGCGTGACAAAAGAAGTTCAATGTGAATAGATTCTGAAGTGCTGAATAATAAAAAGGCAAAAATCGTACCGATAGCGAGGAATTTGTACTGATTACATTCTATTATATTGTTGTTCAGCTATCAGTGAAATTAAACGATTAAATTTTAAGAACATAATAAGTACCTAGCTAATTGCTTTTTAGGACACGGATACCTATCTTATAAAAATGCGAGCTATCATTTCTGTCACAACTATTAGTAACAAAAATTTGGCTAACCAAACAAATGTAGCAAAAGTATTGCCGTAGTTAGTCTAACTTCAAGAAATTAAATCATATAAGTCGTAGGTTAAGATAGTAGAGTCTAAACTAGTACTAAAGCTGCACGCGACTATTTATCGCGACACAATCGTAAAGGCATTGTGTGATAATATCACTAAGTAAACTAAACTAGGCTAGTGGCGTGAGCCAATCTACAGCCAGGCTTTCAGAACTTTACTAAGTTCGTGGCAATCATTTACTACAAAACGACTTTCCCTTTTGTAGACACACCCTTCAGAGATTCGTTAATATTTTACGACTTCGTAGGCACTAGTTGGTGTTTTACGACGGTTGTTCCGAACTTGTCTTAACCACAATTATTGAGTTTTCGAAAAAGTTGCCTTTTAGTAGGCAGTTGTTACTAAGTCGGCGTTTAGCAGAATGGCTATTACGATTATGTTTTATGGTACGCGAATCGCGACGTTGTAAATCGTAAAAGAATAAAATTTGATAGTCGTAAGGAGGTGCTCAACGATTTTTTTCAGCTGAATATATGTAAATCTATATGTAAATCTTAATAATATAGGTAATTGTGTATTGGAATAATATCAACACAATGTACATGTAAACATTCATAATTTGTACATGGTGCCATTACATTTACAGGTGCAAACAGCATGCAAGTTTTTTTTTTTTTGTGAAAACATAATTTAGAATAAATAAGGCCTTGCCAACAATAATTATATACAAGTAGATAATATTCCCTATTAATCATTACAGATTAGAGACATTTTACTAATCCTGGTATACAACACAAATAATTATCCTAATAAGTATGAGACTACCTCGGTGGCGTAACGGGCGCATGCTCGACTGCCAATCAAGAGGTCCCGGGTTCGATCCCCAGGTCAGGCAAAGTGTTAAATATTGGATTTTTCCATTAGGAATTATCTCAATAACTGCCTGGAGTCTGGAACTGTGCCCGGTAGATGGCAATAGGCTCGCCCCCTATTACATGGGACCAATAACATACTGGCGAAATGTGGGGTATCTACTATGGGACTGAGTCCTGGATACACCTCTGCCTACCCCTTCGGGAAAAAGGCGTGAATGTATGTTATGTTAAGTATGAGGTAAATAAGGATATTATTATTTAAAAAATACTCAGTATAAGGAGCCGTTGCACACGTCGTCGGTGATGATAAAAAACGCCGAGTGACAGACGCTCTGAGTAAAATTATGCCAAGGAAAAGAAAAAATGTTTTCTTATGCGCCCGAAGAAAAAGTATAGGTTATCACTTCCTTCATGGAGAAATGCTATCCATGCCAACCCAGTTCTGGTTAAAACTTACTTTGGGAGTCTAGAGCAAAGTTGAGTTTGGTATAATTTGGCTACAAATAGATTTGTATTTATCGAAACTTACATCGAAATACGTCGTAGATCAGGGAGTAGACACAACGCATCTCCTGTTCGTCTAGGAAGTCTACATGCATTGGTGGCTTGCATAGTAGACGAGCTGCCTTGAGGACCTACCAGAGATAATGTCACTTTTCAAATGAAGACTAAAACCTTCAACGGTGTACTTAGGTGATATTTCAGTTATACTTTGCCCAAATGTAAAGGTACGAGTATAAGGAAATCTATGAACGAACTTATAGTGTCAGCGCACACCTACAATCCCCATAATGTCTGTGTCAGCACAATGGTCGATAAAATATGCAATGCTAGTGTGTACGTGTATGTCTACAGGAAACATTTTTGATCCGACCTTTCTTGAAAAATTAAAGTTTGTCTTTTGAACTCAACTCTCTTTTCGGGGTAGGTACACCGTCCAAGTATCCTACTTGGTCCCTTGTCCCTTATCATTTTTATTGTAGGTTTGGTGGGATGTAGTAAGGTACCTGTCTAATATCCCAGACAGGTCCAGGAGATTTGATGTTAACCGGTGGTGGTGCGTGGGGGTTCTTGGTGGGCACAACCAGTGCCCATGGCGCCCATACCTCTGGTGCTTCTTCCGTCGTTTTGACAACTTTGTCTCCATCTTGGTCTCTGTGGGACAATTTTATAATAATTGCCAAGTTTTTAAATTAATAAAGTGAGTTTTTTCCATCGAATTGATAAGTCCTGATGTTTAAGATTGTTTAACGTTTTCAGTGCGTATTGTGAAGGGTCTCCGGCACTACCTGAGTAGTACTACCTACTAGGTAGAATCCCTATTTCTTTAAATGATTTTGAGGAGTGTCCCTTCTGTCTTGTAAGCATTCTGTGCTTCTACTAAATACGTAGGCAAGGAGTCTAATAAAATGAGCTAATGCGACACATTACTCACTACTCGAGCCCCAGTACTACTGAGCCAATACCGGGCTAGTACTACCTACTAGGTAGTACTACGCATTAGCTCATTTCATGAGAATCCTTGCATACCTATTTTCCTATTTAGTAGAAGCACAGAATATTAAAAGGACAGAGGTGACACACCTCAAAATAATTTAAATAAATAGCGACTCTAGCTCCGACGCAGCGCCTAACTAATTATCGTTATATTAACATACAAGCTGCCTCTCTTTCTATCGCGTATCTCTCTATCTGTTCTCTCTGTGTAGCCCCTAGAAAATTTACCGTTAAGACGGGCGCCCCGGCTATTTGTAGTTTCAGCGTCAATGTTCAGCGGAGTGTCCCAGGCCTGTTATAGAAAGGAAGGGAATATGACTCACGTTATGGAAGGTCTATGCTCCGCGACCATAGACTCCATTTGATCAAATGCCTTATGTTATAGTCATTGTATTAAATTATTTGGTACACAACATTCATGAAAATGCAATTAATGAAATTTTTTCCATATTTGGGGTCGAGCTTTATTTTATGGACCGCGAGTTTGCATTTACAATTTATTTCACAAAAACACAAATTTTCTCTCGTATCTATATAAAATATAGGATTCAGTAAAATAAATACAACGTTAAATAATTTTTAAAAATAACTTTTAAATATTTTTTTATTACTTTTCAGAGCCCGACATCAATGCTACTGTTTTTATCGTGCTCAGTGGTTTTTATGTCATTGTTGATTGACGGTGATTACATTTTATTTTCAACTTGTCTATAGGAACGTTGAACGTGACTATTGGCCAGTGCTTTTATATATTAGGATTCAGTTGACTTATAGACCATCAAATCTAAAAATTATGTACCGTTTGACAGTTTTTATTTTATCTCGTTTGAACCATTGATATAAAGAAAAGGGGAGATGAGGTACTGGCTTCTCGAAAATGACACGCTGAAATTAGGTCCCCTTATGTCCAGGTACGTCTGTAAAGTAAGGTCGTACGAGCGTATAATATTGTTGTCTCGGTCGCACTTCGGTCTTAGTTACGTCTTTCTATCTTCTATCATTGTCGTTCATTATAATATGTCATTGTGCAAACTTCACACAGCAAATTGCACGTGCCATTTGTGAGTAAGCGCTGGGAGAACGTACCCTATCTCCCCATTTCTTTCTATCAATGGTCTGAACGATTTGAATTTTAATTTAGGTGATTAAGAATTGTAGATCTTTTGATAAAAATCATAATTCCATGGTTTTACGGCAAAGGTAATTGACACTGTATGAGTAACGCTACGCCCTCAGATCATACAAACAAGGGCTACGCCTAAGCAAAGTTATTGAAAGTACGAAACGTCAAACGGTAGGTACTTCTAATATTAGATGAACTATAGATTGTGGCATTAGAAAGTGGAAATGTATCTCAACAGTGTTTGGATACCTATAGTTAATAACTTATAGAGTCTAAACCAAGTTGCGATTTGCAATACATCGCACAAGGATTAGGTAATCTTTATTGAGATTTCACACGCAAAATAGAGCTAGTTTTTTGCCCCATTTAGGTATGATCTAGATTTGCCATTTTTGTGTATAATATATGCTTACGACTTACGATAATTAAAAATTGTAGGATTGATATTTTTAATTTGGGTAAGCTCAAAAAAATGCGCTCTCTCCTATGCTTTCCTATTGCTTACCTATCTACTATAGAAATACGATGGTTTATTTATAAAATTAATTAAATCAAAATTATTTTCCTAATTTTGCCAAAAATTCATAATATCCGACTCACGAATTGTTTATTCTAGTATACCTATAGAGTACACTAGAGACTAAAGACCTACTTAGTATTGCTGCAGACATACCAACTTACATATAAATTCCTACGACATATTTTTTTAAGTCTTCCCAAATAATACATTAGGTCCTAGGTTCTAGGTAGAGACATACCTACTTGCTGATAAAAGTAAATACCAATGACTTGAAGTATTTCCATTCGCTTTATTTATTTTTGGCCATATTTCCGTAAGGTTCTACTTATTTGATTAATCATTTTAACTATATCTGATATGATACCATTTATGAATTTAATTTAAGAAAATATGACCAAAAAAATGATTTTTCTTCAGCTGACACGTATCAATCGATTAGCTGCATTTTCCTTGGTCTTGTCAAGAAATTAAGTAGGTACATTATGACAAGAAAAGCAAATTGTATCGTAGTTTCCTTTCTCGTAGGTCAGAGGTAATAGCGAGGGTGGGTCACGGTCGTCACATACAATCAGTGTGTCAGACGATGCCATTATCTACGTTCATTTTTGTTTGACTCTAGATAATTGTTTGATAGGTCATTGTAAATTGCCTTACGCATAAATAAGGTTGGCCCTCGGTGTTACACTTATGAGCAGAAAGGTCGAAAAGATGTTACATTACTCTTTAGAATTCGTACATATTCATCTATGCGTACCTCAGATAAATAAACATTACTCAAAGATGCATACATGATTATTAGGTTAAAAATCCACCAAGTCAGGAACTGTTATCTTTACAAAGTTAACGTGTTTGATTGTTGTTGCGTTACTCTCAACAATTATTTAAAATTATAAGACTTACGCAGGTATTTTTGTTTTCATCGAAATCGGTCCACATCTTTTAATATCCCTAGTATATAAAAAATATTTATAGGTTCTAGTTCTGGAAGATTCTAATAATTTTAATGAGTGATACAACATACATTGTTATGGTAAGTACCTAGTTACCTATATCTTCTTGTTCCGTGTCCCTAACCTGCCGGTATAGTTTTGAAATTTTAATTAAGTTGTTTACTGTTTAACACCTAGATTCATTTTTGGTAATCTGATAAAATTCTGATACTTGCTCTATTATATCTTTCTGCATAGAAACCAAAAAGAAATACTGCTGGCTTCGCCATTCCTTATCGCTGGGTAAAACCAGTTTCTCTGCCTCGCTGGTATCTCCATCTTGCCTCGCTGCCTCCTCTTGCAGCAACAGTTCCGCCAATAACTTGGGATAAACACTGAATAGATTGCCATCACTGTGTTCGCTAAGAGCCACCCATAAAGCACTGGCATCATATTTTTCCTGCATGTTGTGTACATTTTTATTCCTTACAAGACATTTTTTACAAGAGAGATTTCACGTTTTTTCGTTAGCGATTTCTTTGAGAGCCGCACGCCTACTGAAGTGAATCGACGTCTGAAACCGCCAATTTCAAAGCAACTTGTTGCTTCTCTTCGAAGGCGTCATATAAAGTGTCTTAATTATGTTTCTTATGTACGGAACCTTGTTTAGCTTTAAACATTATTTTCGTTGGATAGTGAGTAGCTTAGTTACCTTATATTTATGATATATGATGACTATGTTGCGGTAAAAGTGATTAATTGAAAATTATTAATAATTCCGCCGTGGAGTAATCGGCTTTATAATAGTGCTCCACCTGCTCTATCCATGGTTGCCTTAAGAGCCGGCTAAGGGCCTGTTAAGGATTAGTTAACAGATCTAGAGGACGGGCAGCAGTGTCCTCTGCAACAAATTTATTACTTACCTACTTTAATATTATGAATAATCCTGCTAATATTATAAATATCAAATTTCAGTACAATGTAAAATAATTACGTTTTTAACAGATGAACAAAACGCTTGTGAGTTTTAACTCACCTCCACCGCCATCTAAAGTGGTTTTGGTTAGATTGATGGATGGATGTGTGATCGATGTTTGTTACTCTTCACGTCAAAACTACCTAACAGATTGAGCTGAAATTTGGTGTGTAAGTAGCTTAGACCCTGGAATAACATAAAGGGTATTTTTTCCCCGTTATTCCCACGGGAACGATGTCTACGCGGGAATAACCGCGGGGCACAGCTAGTCATCGATAAATGTGATTCATTCCTTACTTTTATCACGACTCTTGGTTATTATTAATAATTTATTTATTTATTTATTTATTGTTAAGGACTCCCAACGGGGGATACACAAAGATACAATATTCTTATGACTAGGGAATAATAATGATGAATATAATAAGATAATTAAAAAAAAAAATAATAAAAATAATACATAATAATGATCGATAATAATTAATAATGTTCAATTAATCACATAATACCTAACATATTATATAACAGAAAGAACAAAAAGTATTATGTAGTAACCTCCCCGAGGTTGAGGTTAAAAGAAAACCACGTCAATAATTTGTCAATCGGACAAATATCATCATAAATTATTCACGATTATTGATCTTGGATCAATTATATTTAACAAAAATGGATACAATATCAGATTAATAATTACTTTTCTTCTTCTACAATAGAACCATATTTGTGTTCATCTCCCTCAGAAGACCACAATCCGAAATAATATGAAGTAAACAAACATACACCCACATATTCGTATCTTCGTATGATGCTCGTATCCTATTGCTTTTACCAACTTTATATCTGTTTGAAACTGTTTGAAACCGTGAAATTTCTTTGAAACTGTTTGAACTGTTTGAAACATAATGGAAAAAACTATCGAAAATTTGGACTTAATGACGAAAGAAGAGAACTTCGATGACCGCAGAAGACTTTTCAAAGATATTTGGGACACGGCTATGACCATTAATAATGAGAAGGATGATATTATGACCAAAACTAAAGTTATTAAGTAAGTATGCATAATATACTGTTAGAAGACTTCTGGAAACACTAAAACCAACTTAAACATTTAAAGTGTACCCAATTAAAATAATATGACCTCCGACATAACATGACAGACACAATTATTTTCGTCTATCCTCCTAAAGGACACAGCTCCAGACACTCCACTTAAACCACACCGAACCGTACAACGCACCGCTTCCTCGTTTGCATTCACTCGTTGTCAACTAGTTGTTCAACGATAGATACGTTGTCAGCCGCATTCAATGATACGACCCTTTTGGATTTGGATGAAGGATTTTTCATCGCGCTCGCAGCAAGCGTTCGCGCCTTTATTGTTATCCGGTCTTCGCGCTCGCACCTCCATTAGAAGATTTTTTATGATTCTGGGATGCGTTTAATTTCAATACTTGAGGACCTTTCTTGATATTACATTTCATAGTCAAAGTTAACCTCAAGAGGTGTGTAGCAGGTACGGCCACCGTCAAATTCATTTTTGCCGCGTAGGGTCAGTTGTACAATTGGAGTTGTTCCATTGATGGTACAAATGATACACCGTTGTATCGCTTGTACCTACCATGATAGAAAATTATGGATATTCCTTCTTAGTATTAATGGAACTGATGATACAGTTTTGCTTCCCAGTTTTATATCGAAGTAGCCATTGAATGAGAAATGATGCCAAATTGGTGTGGATAGTGAATAATTTTGGTTGAATATCAGATTATCATAAATTATGAAGAGATACATTGTATTTTTTGATTTTAAGTATAGAACAAAGTTGAGTTAAAGGCCGTTGGAATTGGAATACTATGTCTATAGGTACAATACCTATAGTTTTAGTGGGAAAACAAATGTTCCAAACAATTTTACTTAATTTTTTTTTTTGAACCCATAAGCTCCCGAACTAGTATAAACTGTGTTTCAGGAGCCAGATTACAATGTATGATAGCCTGGTATATACTAAATACCTATTAGATATAAAATTGAAGGTTTTATGGGCTCGCCATACAGAGCACATGAGTTCCCACTTTAACTTAACACTTAACATAACTCTACAGATTTCTTTAACCTTAAGTTTGTTAAAATCAATAGTACCAATAAAGGCGTCGTTCAGAGCACACTGCTCTTTTAATTTTAAAACTAAGCGTCGCGGCGTCGCGCACCCGTACTCAACAAACAATTATCAATTAATTCTAACTATAACTTAACAAATAAAACAATGTATGCAGAGTCTCCAAACAGTCGAGACTCTACAAAGGTGTTTACTACTTCTAGGTTGGATTTTTTTCTAGGTTTTCGTAAAGGATCGAAGTGATCCTAAAGAATTTTAATGTAATCTGTGAAACATAATTTTAATATTTATTTTTCTGTTAAATATAAGTAAAAATTGCAAAAGAGTTTCAAAACTTTACTATTAATTGGGATGCCCATTAAACATCACGCCGTTTCCTAACTTTTTATCTAGTTTACATAAATATATTGGAATATGGAATATTATCATCATCATCAGCCATCTGGCCAGCAGCAGTACTTGTCAATGGTATCAGTTCAACAAAGTATTTATTATATAATATGACAGTAAACCTCCAATGTCTTAAACAACCTAAAGGAATTAAAACTTCTGTATAACTATTTTGTAGTGGTAGGCCTCTTTTGCAGGAGGCCGCCTGGGGAAGTACCACACCTTTGCCAGTTATTCATCCGCCAAGCAGTAATGTCCAAACATTACTGTGTTCCGGTATGAAGGGCAATGTTACCAGCGAAATTACTGGGCATGATGAGATTCAACAACTCATATCTCAGGGTGATAGGCGCAGTGCAGTGCCGCGAAGAATTTTGAATTTTAAAATACTGGGTGGCACTGTGTCTGATATGGGCAATCATGATGAGTACCATCAGGCATCTGATGAGCTCGTCTTGTCACTCACTATCATAAAAAAAAAAAAAAAAAAAAAAAAAATAACTGTGTACCTTTTTATAACAGAACTTTAAGGCTAGACGAAGTGGATAAACGCGTCGCTGGTAGAAAAAAGCAGCAGAGGATCAAAAATTTAAGTAGGTAGGTATTTAATTTTATTTTTAAAAAACCAACACGTATTTCGTATCGTATAACGTTGGTACGGCCACCGTTGGAATCATTTTTGCGCAAACGAAAACAACCTGACGAAATTATATCTGGTACCTTTCTTTACAGAACTTTAAGGTTAGATGAAGTGGATAAATGCGTCTCTGGTAGAAAGAAGAAGCAGCGGATCAAAAATTTAAGGCACGTTTGCACTAAAATATTAGATTTCTGCGACAAACAAGAAGCGGACGACGTGTTTTACGAACAGGTAACTATATAATAGATCATTTAACTACCGTATCTTGCGTATGGTGCACGGTAGTAGGTACCAAAGTTTCAAATCTGCACGTCTCTGTGCAGATACTTACAGTCTCTGACACTTTTGTATGTCAACGAAGATAAACAGTAATAAGTCTACCGTGCCTTCGAAAAGATATACCTTTACAAGAAGAACGCACAAGAAACTTGTAGGGCTTAATTTTTTCAACTACTGATATTTCATTACTGAAATTACGAAGCTCAATTTTAGTTGTGACAGATTAGTACGACCACGTCATATGATTTTCGTCCGCGCCAACGCCGCTGTACGTCGTTGCTATCGATAGGGTCGATAGAAAAAGAGACAGAATGCTTCAATGCTATTCTGTTTTCGTTGCACAGCAAATCTTTCTATCGTCATGCCTCTCGCGGCCGTAGCCATTAAGCTGACGTACCGCCCTTACTGTAGTTGCTAGACTTACTCTAGAGTTTAAGACCGTTCTATATAATATAGACTAGATCAACATTGATGGTTATTTTTACGCACAGATGGCAACACAAGAAAATCCTGTCCCTCTAAATGTAACTGAAACTCAAACAAAAACCACCATGGAGATTCAACCGAAGAAAATAAAAAAATTAAAAAAGAATATGAATAAAGCCAAGAGTATGTGCTCATCTTCCATTAAGACTGTTATGAAAGCAACCAATTCTGAAAAGGAAGATTGTACAAGAGACCCCACAAAAACATCACGAAACACCTCTACATATAGAATTGCTTGGACACCTAGAGTGAGGACCTCTGCATATAAAATAGTGGAGATAGAACACAAAACGAGTCCAATAAATGTTAAAACAGGCGATTTCGGAGACGCAAAAGAAAATCCATCTACAATCCGTCGCAGAACAGTCCGAAAGAAAGCCAGCAAACAAAAGAAAATACTCGACACTTATATACCGCCAGGTAGCCAATGAGAATAACACAATAATAAGTAAAGGTAGAGATTGTTTTAACCAGTAATCAGGCAAAGTCTTCGAATATATTATAGCATTATGATTATGGAAATGCTCTGGCGCGCAGTAGCCGAGTAGGCCATGCCTATATTACGATTTACAATGTCAAAAACTATTTCACGCGTAATCAGTGATAAGAGGTTTACTGAATTTATTGTTTGCGTGATGACAAATTTAATGTGTGTCGTACGCCTTACCTCACCCCTGAAAAAGTTGACAGAAAAAGAATTAAGTTTTGGATGTAGTGTAAGGCTATATAATACATAGTGCTATATTATTCTAAGGGAAAAATGCCTTTATTTAAAAAAGACTAAACAATTCTATATCTACTTACTCTACCCTCTCTAATCTACCCTCATCAATAGTTGAGGGAAAAAATAAAGAAAAGGAGAGATGAGGTGCTGGCTTCTCGGAAATAGCAAGCTCAAATTAGGTCCACGTATGTCAATAAAGTAACGTCGTACGAGCGAATAATATTATTGTTATCTCGGTCGCACTTCGATCTCAACAAACCCTCAACAAACATACTTTGCTACAAAACACTTCGAAGCTCAAAAACTCTTACTTTTCTATATTAATTCGTTCTAGAGGTTGGCTTAAATATTATGATTCATTCGATTCAGCATGCCTACAGTACGGCCGGGGTAACTTGGTGAGTCTGAACATAGGCCCGGCGAACTTTAGCGCATGTAAACTCGTGAAGAAAACTGATATTGCCAGATAAACAAATTATATAGGTACAATCAAATGTACTTAGTTTTATTGTAAAATGTAATGTTAAGTTCAGATTAATCATATTAATAACAGTTTTCTTCATGAGTTTACATGCGTTAAGTTCGCAGAGCCTATGTTCAGACTTTCAGACTCGCTATGATACGCCGGCCGTATCATACCTCACCTACTATAAACCATGATTATTTTCAGGTCTAACCGTTAGGACTAGAATTCTGAACTACGATATGTCACGTCCTGGACTAAAACGCGTTGGAATTCCCAAAAATAAAGAACCTTTACAATTAACCAAGATATTGATTACCTGAGCTGTACCTGCCTATATTGATTTGTTTCAACAATAAAAATAAATATGTATGTACCTCCATCACGCTGAGATAATTTTTTTATTTACTTAATTTTCCCCTTCAGCCCCGGTAGCATAGTGACCAGGGAAAACGAAGTCCCAGGGGGTTAGGACGAGACAGCACATATGCAATGTTCGGGTGCGAAAGAGAAAAAAAACGGGGAAATAACTTATCTCCGTGCCATGCTAGGCGGGCTGATATAAGTCATGTCATTAATATAGATGTAGGTTATTTCAGAGAACGATCAATTTGGTATAATTTCCTTATATTAGGTAGGTACATATCATCTATTCCGGCTCGCCAGCACCCGCTCCGGCACCACTATGTTAAAAGTATCTTAAGTAATTTACAAAATTATTATAATGATTAATCAAATAGAACCTCATAGAATTTAATTTTCTATTGCTGTCTGGTATCAAGCTATACAAGGTATGTAGACCGGGAGATGATGACACAAAATGTCAGGTAATATGTACCAGTATGGCGACTCTTAAGAGGATACATTAGGGGTGATTTTTCCATACAAACGTATTCCCGTGTTTCCTCCCTAGATAAATGCGTCAGAGCAATGTTTTTTTTTTTATAAAATCTAGGTCTTCAGTGAGCATGTCCCTGTTATTTTCATTTTTCTACAAACTCATTATTAAATGAAATATGACCCTTTAAAAACATGAAAAACTGTCCCAGTTTTATTCGCGCAATTAGACGTTCACTAGAAGAAAATGAAGTTTAGGAAAAAAAATAAAATAACAGGGACATAGCCTAATTCCTAATTTTCAATATATAAATTTATGGATTAAACTAATTATTCTCGGAGGGAACACGGGAATACAAAACATCGATTTCGTAATTTTTTCGTAGTTATAATCGCTTTGAGCTGCAGTTGTCCCTTTCGCGTTCTACGGGGTGCGGCAGGCGGTGAGGGGGGGGGTTCCACTCACACTTATACAACTAGGGAAGGGACTCATAGACATTGTATTTTTAAAAATACTAGTGATGTTCATAGAAAACGAGTTTAAACCAATACTTCTTACGAAAAAATAGAAGACTAATAGTATGTAACAATATCGATTTAAATGCAATTCAACTATAATATCAATCTTCATATGGCCCATTCTCGTTCAGTTAGACCTTCGAAGAACCTAATGTTGAGATGTCTAGTGCATAGCACTTGTTTTTATGGTGATCATTCATTGTCTTCTTAAGGTAATTTGTTAATAAATATTATATTGTATTAAAATGTATTACTTTATCATCATAAACATTATTGGCCTTGTCGCAAGCTACGGCATTTGCGTTCACGGGTGAAGACTCATTGAAATTTTCTAACACTTTGCCAGTAATATTTTTAAATTTCTTGTAGTAGAAGTCGAGCCTATTGTCATTCATTGGGTTCAGACTCCAAGCTGTCATTCAGAAAACTCCTAATAGAAAATCCAATTACACTTTTTGGCTGACCTGTGGATCAAACCCGGGTTCTCATGATCATATGATTGGCTCAAACACCACCTAAATGGTTTTCAAGTTTGTAGTTGATAGCGATAGCGATAGCTCACCCCTAACATCACTCATTAGGTTGAAGAAATTAATTTGAATTGCGTTTTATCGTAATTTCATGATAAAGAACACAAAATAATTAAGTATGTACGTATAAACTATACTCAAACGGATGGCAAAGGCGCAAAATGTATTTGCCGTTTTATACGTAAATGGTGTATTTTTCGTAGAGCGTTACAAATAAACATCTTGCCCCTTTTGCTTTTACCCATTTTCAGGGCAAAATACTAAAAGAAATTTATACAAACAAGCCAAAACCGTAAGTACTAAAGCAAAAGAATCAAGTCCGTAAACAACAGCACAGGTCGAAAATTATGCTGAAAATTTATACGAAATACGAAAATTATACGAAAAATACACCATTTACGTATAAAACGGCAAAGGCGCAAAATGTATTTGCCGTTTTATACGTAAATGGTGTATTTTTCGTAGAGCGTTCAAAAATAAACGTCCTGCTCCTTTTGCTTTTACCCATTTTCAGAGCAAAATACTGAAAGAAATTCATACAAACAAGCCATAACCGTAAGTACTAAAGCAAAAGAATTAAGTCCGTAAACAACAGCACAGGTCGAAAATTATTTAGACGAATTATTATTAGGTAGATATTACAATTAAAAGTTATATTTTCAGCAAACGTCTAGACTGACACGATGAACTGAAAAAGTCAATACTTACCTTCGAAGATAATATACACATTGGATATGTATTTTTAAGCGCTGGGCGACTGGTGTCATATAAACTATAAATATATATTATAGTATATATTCTTTTATTATATAATATCACAATAATATAAATATAGATAATGAAGAAAAAAGTTCTTTACAAAAAAATATCAGGGCAAAAACTACTCCTGGGATTGGATTCGAACTCGCATTCGTTGATCGATGACACGATTTTGTGAACGCTGTTTGAACACTGCAACCACTGGTCCATTTCATACTAGACGTATAGCTAATGAATTTAAGCAATCATCTTTACTAGAATGTAAATAAAAACAAAAGTCTAAAATAATACCTACGATAAGTTCCTACCTAATTTGAATACAAGCGTCACAAACTTTACTACTGACATGAATATGCGCGCGAAGTCGTAATAATAATCTTCTTACACACACATTCATAGCTCATACTTTCAGGAGCAGCGCGACGGCGATAGTTTTTACAAAAACCGAAATTTAAATTCTTCGTCCCTCAGGTTTCCCGTTAAGGGGTCTATAGTTACGTAATGACGAAAAAGAAAATGATGGTCATATCGCAGGTACCGGCGACCCGGGTAGGTCGCATAGGCATTTTAATGATAAAACTACCCGTAATTTGACGTAATTCCACTCTGTTATGGCAAAAATAGTAACTATTGTGGCGTCGCGTCTGACGATAAAGCAGTATCCATAAGAGACTTGATCCTAGTGAGGAGGTGATTACTCTGTGGAGGTGATCCACACAATTGAGGACCCATTGATTTAAAGAAAAGGGGAGATAGGGTACGTTCTCCCAGCGCTTCCTCAACAACTGGCACGTGCAATTTGCTCAGTGTGAAGTTTTGGATTGCAATATAATGAACATGAAAGACGTGCCTTAGACCGAAGTGCGACCGAGAAAACAATATTAGTCGCTAATACGACCTAGCTTTACTGACGTACGTGGCCCTAATGGGACCTAATTTGAGCTTTCCATTTTCGAGAAGCCAGTACCTTATCTCCCCTTTTGTTATAATGATGGGTTCCTAAAAGTCAATGTTGAGGAAGGACCATTGATTTTTGTTCAGCTGTCATGGGCTCTCCCTCAGATCGGCTCTCCACACTCGCGTGCGACTTCGCGCCGTGAATCGTGGCGCGAACTGCGACGAGAACATTGCCGATATATTTTTGAAATCTGCACATTGTACCTACCCTTTAGTTTTACCACATTGTTAGTTTTGTCCTAATTATGAAACAAATGACACCTCATGTCAAGCTTTTTAGGCTGGACTTCCACTCCAACCGACTAAACCGACCAACTGGTTGTGCAGAATTTAGGCTACTATAGCATAATAACTTTCTTCTATGGGCTATAGGACGTGCCTAAGAAACCCACCTACATACATACATACCAGTATATATAAAGTACCTACTCTGTGATACATACTCTCGACAAACGTAACTCTCCTTCTTCGCAGACGGGTAAAAAGATGATTCGCACGTATGGCATTTATTTGCAGCGATATGTAGTGTTATAATTTAATAAAATAGGTAGCTTAACATATAATCACGCCTTTTCCCGAAGGGGTAGGCAGAGGTTTACCTACTCAGGACTCAGTATGTTATTGGTCCCATGTAATAGAGAGCGTGCCTTGCCATTACCTATATTAATTTATTGCTTCCACCCACAAGGTGGACAGACGATCTGATTAATATTACGTGCTCAGTGGATCTGATAATGACTGCAGGAACACGCTAGATGCAGGTCGCATACCACCAGACTGGATGAAAATCTAAGGGGGAGGCCTATGTTCAGCAGTGGACGTCCTATGGCTGAGATTATATGTATTATCTATGGCTGAGATGACGATTTAATGCTTCAGAGTCTTTATGTATACTATTTATATATAATTAAATCGAGTGACTTATGTAATGTATTTACTGTAATCGATAATTTTGGAAGTCGATTCCTAACATTGTTCCAACCCTAGGATTGTCACTATGACAGCTGTCACGTGAATGAAACTGTTTTTTTTCTAGTCGTATTATTTTATTCCGACAGAAAAGAGTAGAAATTAATTGAGGGCGTCACTTTTCCTACGTATGGCAATACTTTAAGTTACTTATAAACGATTTTGATACTTTCCAATTTTTATTTATTTTCTACACACCTACTTTGTATTACCTCTCTAATAGCAAAGAACAGATAATAATAACACTACGTATAGAATGGACACTGTCGTCCGCCCACAATCCAATGTGGCCTTCCTCACTTCGCGAGTGAGATTGAGCTCTCCACGAGCCCCGCTTCGCTCGGAAATCACCTCACGCACACTCTTGAGAGCGAGTGTAATCGATTGCATTTTAAATTCGATTAAATTAATAACCGTGAACAAACCAATAAACATCTAATAGTTTTGACACAAACTTGACAGCTGACAAGTAATTGGGATGTTGCCATTATAACGTTTTTTGTAGTTTCAAATTTAATATCTACTCTTTTCTGACGGACTATATCTGTTCTGTGTTCTAGTTTAAAAATGTTTAGTCGATTTAAGTACAATCTTAAAATCGATTGTGTTTGTAACGAGAGATTATGTTAAGCCGGGTCCGCAGCGGCATGTTTTTGTGTTAGTTATAACACAATATCATGTTAATAACATGAAAAGTGGGCGTGGCTTTGGTGTTATATAACAGAATATTGTTATATAACACGCTAACACGTTATCCGTCGCGGATGGAAAACATCACCCGATTTCGCCTGCGGGGGGGGTTCGCAGTTCATTTTTTGTTAGCGCTCGTGCCGTTAACATCTCTGCTGGAAATTTAAAAATCATAATCTCTTTTTGTAGCATACAATATTTAGCAATTTTCCATTATTTAGAGACTGTAGCATATCGTGAGTCGAAAGCAATGGATTTTAAACAAGAAAACACTTGCCCTTGTACGGAGCTTATTTTAGAAAATGATAATTTATTGCTAACAAAAACACTTTCGGTGTCAAGTCGCTGTGGACGGGCTGTTATATAACAAGTGTTGTATAACACGGTTACCTAACAACCTTTTGTTACTAAAGCCGGGTCCGCAGCGGCATATTTTAGTGTTACCTAACACAATAACATGAAAAGTGGGCGTGACTTTGGTGTTATATAACCAAATATTGTTAATTGATTGAATTTGGCGTTACTTTTCGGAACTCCATTGTAAACTCTTAGAACAAGAATATTTACAATAATACGTATTGTTGTTAGTGACTAACAACAATAATACGTAATAGCATTTCCTCTTTGCATGCAATTTTGCGGGCGGGAGGGCGGTGCACTGTGCATGTTGTTTTTGACACTAAAAATCGGAACTAAAAACTAAATATTCTTGTTCTAGGAGTTTAAAATATTGTTATATAACACGCTAACACGTTATCCGTCGCGGATGGAAAACATCACCCGATTTCGCCTGCGGGGGGGTTCGTAGTTTATTTTTTGTTAGCGCTCGTGCCGTCAACATCTCTGCTGGATATTTGAAAATCATAATCTCCTTTTGTAGCATACAATATTTAGCAATTTTCTATTATTTAGAGACTGTAGAATATCGTGAGTCGGAATCAATGGATTTTAAACAAGAAAACACTTGCCCTTGTACGGAGCTTATTTTAGAAAATGATAATTGCTAACAAAAACATTTTCGGTGTCAAGTCGCTGTGGTTGTTATATAACACGGTTAGATAACAACGTTTTGTTACTAACATTTAGCTGTAGTCCCGGCTTAACATTTAGCTTTAGTCCCGGCTTTATGTCCACAGGCCACAGAGCATTCGAAAATGTACGTCACCATGATAATACCGCTTATTAAAAATGTGGATTCTATTGATGACAGCTGATTTTTTCTCTGTCTATCTAAAGCAAAGTTGATCTCATGATCTCTTTTTTTAACATGTCAAACAAAATAAAGGCGTCGTTTTCGTATAATTTAGTTATCTTCATTTCGCATTGCCTTTGATGCTAATACAACATAAAATGATCCAGTAAATAATGAAGAATTGGGTGGATTTTCACACTGCTTACTAATATGTAGTGAAAACTGAGCACCAAATACAATATTGGAGTGCTTAATTGGTAAGGCAGTGTCACCAGCCGAACTCATTCGATCGGTTATGAGTTGTTTTGGTGAAAAGTGTTTTACTGTGTTCGTCGTGGTGTTATTTAATGTTATAATACCCACGCTCGTTTGGTGAATGTTGTAGATAGTTGTTGAGGAAGTGCCGGTAATGTCTGAGTACGATCTGCAGTTCCAAGCGGACTTGGAAAAGGCCCAGGCGCTCAGTTTAGAAAGTCTGGCTTTAGAACAATTCAGGAGGCAGAAACTACTATCTAATGCAGGTAACTGACGTAATTTTGTTTACTCCATCAGATAACTGAGGATCCAAGGCTGTTTTGTTTCAGATCACTATCAAATTTTTTCACTATGTGTGCTAATTCATGTTATCTGTAGGCATTGAAGCTTTTCCTGCATTCCTTATCCTTAAACAATAAACATTAAGACGTAAACTCCTTGAGTAGTATGATAAACCCACTTATTATTTATGAAGTAAGCAAATAGGTAGTTAATTTGTGTGCCCTTGTTAGAATATATTTCAATGATAAATGATAATTATAGTCAATTAATTCTTGGCATAATATTTGATATATATATAAATAGCATCTGAGCAAGACACTCCTTTTTCATTTCGCATACATTTTATTTTATCTGCACCCTACCCAACTTATTTAACATCTTCTCCAGTTCCAAGATAACTGTAATAGAGAGAAACACAGCATATTAAATCATATTTTCATGCTTATATTTGCTGCTACCATGACATTTATTCTATCTTTCGACAACTTGCCTCCACTACAATTCTCACCTTTAAATTTTAAACTACTGTGGTCACTATAACTGGACATAATTTATAAAAAATGGGTCATAATTAGCGACATGTTACTATAAGCGAATTCATTATCTAAACTATCTACATACCGAATTTCAACCCAATTGGTTCACTAGTTTTGGTGTGAAAGAGTAACAAACATCCATCCATCTTTGCAAACTTTCGCATTTATAATATTACAAGCTGCGTCCTGCGGTTTCACCTGCTTAGACATCGTTCCCATGGGAATATCAGGAAAAAAGTACCCCCTGTGTTATTCCAGGGTCTAACCTACTTACATACCAAATTTTAGCTCAATCGGTTCAGTAGTTTTGGTGTGAAAGAGTAACAAACATCCATTCCATACATCCATCCTCACAAACTTTCGCATTTATAATATAATAATAATAATAATATGGGACCACTTCCACACACGGTCATCTGGTCCCAAACTAGGCTAGAAGCCTGTACTATGGTAACCAGATGACTGTTATACATACTTATATAAGCTTATAACACCCAGACACAGATCAAACAGACATGTTCATGCACACAAATGTTTGACCTGACCGGGGATTGAACCCGGGCCCTGCGGCACAGAAAGCAGAGTTACTACTATCTGAGCCAACGAGGCTGTCAATATTAGTAGGATTAAGCGCTTGGTCAGTATAGGCGGAGTCATAACCTGGGTGATGGCGAACTGCCGTAACTAGGCCGATCGTATTCATGTGCGGAAATGGCGTCGCGCCGTAACTAGGCGTAACTAGGTTTTTTTGTGACTGACCGCCATCTCTGATATATATAGATAATAGACGTTTGCCACGAGAGAGGATAATAAACAGATTTTATTGTACTGTAAACCTAAGTAGGTTTAACTACAATAATACCACTTTAAAATATATTATTATGTCTAACTAAATAATATATTTAATGAAGTCATCAATATTATATACTAGTTGTGTCCCGCGGTTTCGCATGCATAGTCTTCGTTCCCATGGGAATATCGGGATAAAAAGTACATCAAACTCAAACTCAAACAGATTTATTCAAATAGGTCATAATCTGACACTTTTGCACGTCAATGAAGATTAACAATACTGAGTCTACCGTAATCCGTAATCTGAGTCTGAGTAATACATAATATATTATTCCAGGGTCTAAACTCTATACCACTGAATATCAACCCAATTGTTTCAGTAGTTTTAGCGTGAAAACGGAACAAACATACACACGAAAAAACAGTGACAGCACTGTTTTTTCTGTGTTATTTATCTAGATGGCACTGGAGTTAAATTAGAACTCGGTAGCGTTTTGTTCACCTTATAAAAACATAAGTTTTGTACATTGTACTGAGGTTTGAGATTTAAAATATTAGTAAGATACAAATACATAGGTAGGTATAATATTATGTTGATTCATCATCATTCATCATTTCAGCCATAGGACGTCCACTGCTGAACATAGGCCTCCCCCTTAGATTTCCATCCAGTCCGGTTGTAAGCGGCCTGCATCCAGCGTGCTCCTGCCGTACTTATCAGATCGTCTGTCCACCTTGTGGGAGGACGTCCTACGCTGCGCTTACCAATCCGTGGTCTCCATTCAAGAACTTTACGGCCCCATCGGCCATCAGTTCTACGTGCTATGTGCCCTGCCCATTGCCACTTCAACTTGCTAATCCGCTGGGCTATGTCGGTAACTTTCGTTCGTCTACGAATCTCCTCATTTCTGACTCGATCTCGCAGAGAAATCCCGAGCATAGCCCTCTCCATAGCTCGTTGCGCTATTTTGAGCTTACTTATAAGGCCCACAGTCAGGGACCACGTTTCAGATCCGTAAGTCATCACTGGTAACACACACTGGTCGAAGACCTTCGACTTGAGGCACTGAGGTATTTTGGACGAGAAGACATAGCGCAGATTTCCAAAAGCTGCCCAGCCTAGTTGGATTCGACGATTGACCTCTTTCTCGAAGCTGGATCTACCGAGTTGGACTACTTGTCCTAGGTAGATGTACGAGTCAACAGCTTCAAGAATCGCGTTTCCAACCGGTACTGGGGTCGGCGCAACATGGGCATTAGACATCACCTTCGTCTTGTCCATGTTCATTTTAAGGCCGACCCGTTGAGAAACTCGATTGAGGTCTTCGAGCATTATGCTGAGATCTTCCATCGATTCTGCCATGACTACAATGTCGTCGGCAAACCGAAGGTGAGTGATGTATTCGCCATTAATATTGATGCCGTGTTTTTGCCATTCCAGAAGCTTGAAGGCGTCCTCCATTGCGGCAGTAAACAGTTTCGGAGATATAACGTCTCCCTGTCTTACGCCTCTATCCAACGGGATCGCCTTCGAACTCTGGTCCTGTACTCGAACCGACATAGTGGCGTTACTATACAAGCACTTCAACACTTCGATATACCGATAGTCAATATGGCATCGCTGGAGAGACTCGAGCACCGCCCATGTCTCGATCGAATCAAAGGCCTTTTCGTAGTCCACAAACGCTAAACATAATGGCAAATTATACTCCTCGGTCTTCTGTATAATTTGGCGAAGCGTGTGGATGTGGTCTATGGTGCTGTAGCCCTTTCGGAAACCTGCTTGCTCAGACGGCTGGAAGTCATCGAACCTGCGACTGAGACGATTCGTAATGACCCTCGAAAACAACTTATAAACATGGCTCAGAAGCGAGATGGGTCTGTAATTCTTCAACAAGGTGTTATCACCTTTTTTGAAGAATAGCACCACCACGCTTCTGTTCCATGCTTCTGGCGTTACACCTTCGAATATGACAGAGTTAAAGAGCCTCTGGAGGACTTTAAGTACCGGTGTTCCACCCGCTCTCAGAAGCTCTGATGTAATTCCGTCATCACCCGGCGCCTTGTTGTTTTTGAGTTGTTTCAGGGCCATTCTAATCTCGTACAGGCTGATGTCCGGGATATCTTCGGTATAGTGTCGGGTCAGCTTGGCTCTTGGGTCTTTGGCCGCGCTGCTAACAGGCTTTGCGACCGAGGCGTATAGCTGTCCATAGAACCTCTCGATCTCCTCTAACACCTCCGCTTTTGTCGACGCCATACTGCCATCTTCTCTCTTCAGCTTTGTCAACCGGCTTTGCCCAATAGACATATCTCTTGCAAACACTTTGGAGCCTTTCTTCCGCTCTATCGTCTCTTTAATATTATTAGTATTAAAGATACGGATGTCATGCCGCAAGGATTTGGAAATTCGTCTATTGAGCTGCCTATAGGACTTAGCATCACTGGAAGACTGCAGTCGTAACGAGCGTCGCTCAGCCATGAGGTTTAGGGTGTGGTCGGATAATTTCTGAGGTCTATTTGTACGGCGGGGCTTATAGAACTTAGAGCCCACCGTTTGGACAGTTTCTACGAGCCTGTTATTAATCTCGTCCACCGATGCATCGATATTCTCCAGGCAAATGGCAAATTATGTTGATTACTTTATTTATATATTTTATTTTACTGTAAAATTAATAATTTTATGTAGTGTCAGTTAGTCTGGAACTGTGCCCAGTAGATGGCAATACTGCCATCTACTGGGCACAGTTCCAGACTCCATAGTCATAGAGATAATTCCTATTGAAAAAATTTTATATTTAACATTCTGCCTGATCTTGGGATCGAACCTGGGACCTGATGATCAGCATTCGAGCTTGCGCCCACTACGCCACCAAGGCAGTCAATATAATCTTAACAATGCAGCAAATTTTGTTCTCACCAAACAGCAATTTATCCAAAAAATGAATCATGTTTTTATTGGCACATGGAGGGCATTTCATTTAGCACCAATGAGTTCTCAAAACAAGCAAACCTCATTTTACTCACAACTCAGTTTACAGTATCAATCTCAGGAAGTTAGGGTCAACAAACATTAAGTAAGGATGATGCTACATTGGCAGGCTAAAAACTTTGTATCTTTTACAAAAATTCCAAGATAAGCTCAAAATTGTAAACATAAGATCTTAAAATCGCGCTCGCCCTCCCGCGGTTTCATATTTTTCGCGTGAAGTCCCCTTAAAGACCCCTTAAACCCCACATGATCGGTCACATTATATCTATTAGGTATTATGCATTTGTCAATACAAATATAAAACAATGACTTATGGTAAAAGCAACATCCCAGTCACCTGCCAAGACTGAAAAGGATACATTTGCTGACCCATGACTAAGGAAAGAAAGCATAACAGAGATAATAAATAGTTATAGTTTTCAATGGAAATCCTTTAAAAAAAAAATTGGTTGTCTGTAAATTCGGTTTACTGACGATAGTTGAACGTGACAACGTCTTAAGAAAATACTGATGGAATGGTAGCATTTTTCAAAAGAAAATTTTAATTTCATTTGTTTCACTTTTCACTGCACTTGATACTCGATCAAAACATGTAAATGTACTATAGTATAGCAGCTGTCCACGCAGACGCATCGCTCACTCAAGTAGGAGAGAGATGGATGTCGAACGCTGCCGAACGCAAAGGCCGATTGTGCTTCTTTGTCGCTCGTTCCGCGCTCTCGCTTGCACTTCAAGCCTTACATGGAGCGCCTCAGAGCGAGGTAACGCCGCATGAGTCATGTTTTTTCGTGCGTGCAGCCGGCTCTATCGAATTATAAGACGTTGTCACGTCAAAAGGTGATGAACACACAAGGTGATGAGTAGGTGACAACATCTACATCTATAAGTATATTATAAATTAAACGAATAATTGAAGAAAATGGAATACAAAAACCTATAGGCAGATTCTCATTTCGAATTTCTGGTTGTATGATATAGCCCTTATGGTCACTTCGCACCGGAATTGAGCAGATAACGATGGGTATAATGCTCAAAATTGATATGGACTTTAGCACTGTCAGTTGTCTGCAGCCGAAATGTAATGTTTATACATAATTATGTTTAATAGGCGTGTGATTTTTGCTGTGTGAATATTTGTTTATTTTTTTGTTGATACCATAGAAATCTAATAACAAGGTAATCACGCGTGACCTTGTCCCCTCAACAGGTGACTAATGATAAATCATATGTAACTACGTTTGTGTATGTGTAAGTAAATATGCGTATGTAGTAACGACAAGAAATGTGACGACAAGTGTTTTGTATGTGTACCTACATATTTTGTGACTTAGGCATTTCTATTACGTTGTTATTTAGATTTTTATGGTTCATATATATTTTGCCCATTGGCAAAGTTGTGGTGTCTAAAAGCACTTTCACAAGCTACAAAATAAGAATTGAATTGAAGTATATTTAATATTTTTCCATTTATGGCTTCACTAGCTGTGCCCCGCGGTTTCACCCGCGTAGTCTTCGTTCCCGTAAGTTTCCCGTTCCCAGGGTCTAAACTAACTTACTCGTATATATACCGAATTTCAGCCCAATCGGTTCGGTATGTTTTTTTGGCGTGAAAGAGTAACAAACATCCATCTTTCCAAACTTTCGCATTTATTATATTAGTAGGATTTTCTTTGCTCTGGTTATTTTTGAGCAGAAAGTAAATAATTATGACATTATTTATTTTCTAGTATATACCAGCTAAAAGTACTTAAACAGATTCTTAAAAAACATTAATGACTATGAAAATAAAATGAGCATGATGCAAATAGAGGCATAATTTTCAGAGTCAGGGAAATCCAATAACACGGATTTTCCCATTAGGAATTTTCTCAACGACAGTCTGGAGCTGTGACCGGTAGATGGCAACAGGCTCGCCCCCTATATACATGGGATTTAAAAACATAACTGCCTCGGTGGCGTAGTGCGCGCATGCTCGACTGCCAATCAAGAGGTCCCGGGTTCGATCCCCAGGTCAGGCATAGTGTTAAATATTGGATTTTTCCATTGGGAATTATCTCAATAACTGCCTGGAGTCTGGAACTGTGCCCGGTAGATGGCAATAGGCTCGCCACCTATTACATGGGACCAATAACATACTGGCGAAATGTGGGTGTATCTACTATGGGACTGAGTCCTGGGTACACCTCTGCCTACCCCTTCGGGAAAAAGGCGTGAATGTATGTTATGTTATGTTAAAAACATAACTGGTTAAGCGTGCTTGTACGAAAGATTATTTCAGCAAATGTGTATTGGAACAAAAGAATCGCAACTGTATGCCTTAGTGTAAACAAAATATATTAATCTTTTATCAGTACGAACCTAAGTAATCCAATCACCGATGTCTTGTTATCAACAATCAACAGATAATGTCCGCGACGTGGGCAACGTCAGTCGTCGAAGGGACGAGAGCGAAGGTCTACCACCGGCCTTGCCTCCACCTCCTAGAAAGCCTCCACGAGGACGAAATAGTACAACTGAAAACACGTAAGTTTTAAACATGTCTTTAGACTATTGTTGTATTGGTGATAGAACGATGAAGGGTTTTATGAGAGCTATTTCTGAGTATGTTATCGTAATTTTAATATATATTCTGAAGTGACTAAATCCAATGGGAATTGGTAGGGACAATAGCCGGGATTCTTACATTGCGAGCTATACGCCGGGTAATGAATCTGCGCAGTGTTATGCAGAACTTATCCATATCAAATTAAAAAGTAGGTATTTATTAAGAGTTTATTATTATTTACTTGGAAAGCTCTAACGCTCGAATGTCCTCGCCGCGGTTTATGACGCTTCTTGTCAAGTCTGTCTCTGTCAAAATTATTCTGTGTCGGGGTCTAAGCCAAACTAAACTGTTCTACCAAACTCAGCCCAACCGTTTCAGTAGTTTTAGCGTTAAGAGGCAACAAACACCCGCACAAACTTTCAGTTTGAGGAATTAGTGGGACAAGGATGTGATATTAGATTTGTAGTTCCACCAATAATAGGCAATAAACTTTTGTGTGATATGTTATTGATAAAATCTATATATGACTAATCTGTTTTGCAACTGAATTGAATGTGATGAAATGAGTGCATTTTGATGATTAGCATTATTACTGTTTTAGTAGCCTTATGGAATTTGTAACTAAAATATGATTAACAGTTTTTTGATTTGTGTTTTACCTAATAATAGTCTTAACTGGTTTGGCCCATATTCTGGAACCTTACTCAAGCATTGCTTACTGCAGTAACCATCGCACCTTTTTCTCTACAATCGCGTCTCAAAGGTCCCGGGACTTTGCTAAACTTAGCTGTCTCGAGTCCCAGATCTTGTATCTTCAAGACTGGCGAGACTCGAGACAGGACTGTATGTTTTACCGATTGTTTATTATATTTAAATAAAAATTATGATATTTTATCTGTGCTCTATAAATACATAGAGCAGATTCTAACGAGCGTGTCATTTGCCGTAGAGTTACCGGCTTTAGAATAGTGCTCTACCCTCTCTACCCGTGGTTGCCGTAAGAGCCGGCTAAGGGTTAACATATCCAGAAGACGGGCAGCAGCGTCCTCTGCAAAAAAATCATCGAACTGCGCAAGACAACCCGCCTACCAAGCGTGTCGAATATTGGCAAAACCCCCCTTTATCGGGAAGGCCTATGTTCTGTAGTGCTTAGCAACGGCTGAGATGATGATGATGATTCTAAAGAGCAAACCTTAAGCAACACGCAGATGTGACAACTGCAGAAAGCTGTTGTTAGGCCCGCTAAGTGACGTTCTAGAAAGGGCGATCTTTTAGCACTTCCATTGTCATGGCATTTCATAGATCGGGTGGCACGAGTCCGACTAAAGGTGAGAGCAGCGACCTGATATCATTCGCGAGCCCCACATCCAAGACTGCGCCCAAAGATCCTCATGCATCATTCAAGGAATACATTGAACAGATTAATAAGTATGTTCGCCATCCATCACTAATATGACCTAATTTTTTAAAATGTCGTTATTCGAAGCAAAGCTTACGGTGAAACGGAACATAATGGTTTAACTCGAGCAGTGTAATTGGGGAAAGTCGTCTCACAAACGGCGCGTGAGCTTCATTCCTGATAACATCGAATATTTCCGAAACCTAGGTCGAGAATTTATACTTAGATAATGTCTAATATGATAAATTTTTATCTCGATATTTTGGCCAAGTTGCATTAGTTGGAAGACGTGGAAAGACTTGAGTCTTCTTTCTTAGGTTACTGAGCCGGTTTGAGGTGAATAATAAATGTTTTCAGCGCGTTTAAGTTCCGTTTTACCGTAAACTAATGAGATCTTTATAAGATCTTTGGGAATATGGGCGAAAAAGCTAATGTCGATACGTTTTGAAAGCTACGCATTAAGCTGGACCTTTAGTTTCGTATTTGGCTACATTCATTACACAAAATGGTGGTTTAATACTTAATGAGGTGCATCTACGCGTAAACCCAAACAACTTGCAAAATAAAGGCTACATTAGCACAAACAGTTGTTCAGTTAGACGAGTAGATGGACCCCCTTAAGCATTATACTATACACATTTTTTAAACACATTGTATATTTATATGGCTTACAGCTTGCACGAAGTGTCATATTAACTTTATATAAATGGGTATTCACATCTGGTGACACATACTGGCACCAACTTTCCGTTATGACATATTATTTTAAATATGCAGGTACTCTTAAAAATATGTGAGAATGTGTTCTGCTAGTATTTATTGCGTCCACACAGAATGTTATCACCAAATATAATTATAATGTTATAATACAAAAGCTGTTGCATGGAAGCGATCGCTCAAAGCGATAAAGCTGCCCATTGTCGACTAATACATATATCATTGACTGTTATTTATAGATGTGTCTGTTTATCTAATATTGGTCTTAAAAATTAGTATTCTATATTTATTGATTTTTGCTAGAGATCATTCATATTTATAATATGCACGCCCTGCATATTTATATTGAAAGGTCTATACTTTTATCTGTGCCGTACCGACTACCTGTTACACACGCTTCGTGTCATCACATGTGAACATTCCTTTAACGCTATCGCTTTGATAACACGATAAACGCCGCTTTAGATAACAATATCAGTAACAATTCATTCAATTATATTATAGATTGGGCCAGCAAACCGAGGAGATCACATTGAATGCTGAATCGAATATGAGTTACAATAGGCCTCCGTACGGGCCCCCATACGCCCCACAATATGGGTACTATGGGCCTCCTTATACTCCTTACCCGACGACGCCTTATGGCACTATGCCAATGCCTAATATACCAAACATACCAAACCTACCAACACCAGGCGTACCAAATTATTCCTACTACCCACCTATGCCGGAACCTCCTTATATACCCCCGCCTATGTATGGCCCCGTGCCATATAGCCAAACTCGGTTGTCTACACCATCGCCCTACGTAGGCTACCCTCCACAAATGCCGCAATACAACTACAATACGACCAATATGATCTCCCGCCCGCCGAGACCGGCCAGTATATATCCTCAATTGAGCCAAGGACACGTGTACCCACCGATGCCGAATAACAGCAGTAATGTGGCTGTTACGCAGCCTGCTAAGGTGGAAATACCACGGGATAGTGTTGATGTGAACGCCACGAGGAAACTTTCTGAAGTCAGTAATGCGGTAAGTTTGAATAACTCTTGTTTTGTGATACAGTTTTGCGACATACAGACGGACAGCGAAGGCTTTGGAATAGGGCCTGTTGGCTCTATTTGATGGAAGTAGAACTTTAAAAAAGGCCAAATATGTGAACGCCAAGGGCAGATTTTCAGCATGACATTGCGCCTTGGCAAATCACTAATCGTATGGCGCCATGCTATAAAAAGCCAAACTAAAATGAGTAAGGTGTCCATTACACGATAGGTTAGGTGTCAATCAAAACAAACAATCATGAGTGATATGAGCTGAGTTATGGACGTTGATTGACGTCAATCATCATCATCAAATTACACGATAGGTTAACCATCAATCATAGCCATGACTGTGGCAAAACTGACAGCAAATCCCCATTGTGTAAAAAACGCCTAATGAAATCAACCAAATTTCATACATCTATCCCACATTTATCATCTTTGTCCGTCCCTTTTCCCGTTATTCAGGGTCGGGACTCCTCACAATTCTGTTCATGTGTGGAGAAAGTGTGTTGGCTATATATCCCACATTTAACATAATATTTTAAATTATGTTTCCAGTCAAACGAAGCAAATGACACGTTGGGTAGTTTGCCGAAATCAATGAATCTGATAGATTTCGGAGGCAGGAACAATGCCGGCCCGGGGAGCGTCAGAGTTAGCGTTTTGGAGGCGTTTGATCCGTTATTGACTGAACAAAATAGCGCTGGTGAGTGGTACTTCTATCTAATACAACGTATTACAACAAGGTGTGGTAATATACTTAAGAGGGTGCATCTACCTGTCAACCAGAACAACTTCCAAAAAAAGAATTGACAAATTCGCAAATAAGATTTGACTTCCTATGTTTCAGCCCTACCATCCTTATACATTTATGAGAACATCATGTATGTGCGTAAAAATTTACATAAATTCAAATTAAATAGTGACCTTCATAATTTTAATACTAGGAATAAAGACAAAATAGCTGTACCTAGCTTTAGATTATCTAAAACAAATAAAAAGACATTCTTAGGAAATAGTGTACGTTTCTATAATAAAATCCCCAAAGAGATAACTGGGCTCTCAGAGGGTAAATTCAAAACCTATATAAAATCTACTTTACTAAAGAAGGCTTATTATAAAGTCAACCAGTACATAGAGGACAAAGATGCTTGGAAACTTCTGCATAGCCGCCTCGCGGCACCTTCAAAGAAAACGAATGTAAGCAAACCAAATATTGTGAAACTATCTGTTGAAAAAATTAAGCCCTACAAGTTTCTTGTGCGTTCTTCTTGTAGAGGTATCTTTCCGAACGCACGGTAGACTCAGTACTGTTTATCTTCATTGACGTACAAAAGTGTCAGATTATGACCTATTTGAAAAAAAAAAAAAAAAAAGCTGTTTCAGCTGATCGGGAAATTTGTATGGGAAGTCGACATTTTTTTTTGCTAATTTCGCAATTATTTCTTTGGAAAGTTTTTCAGGTTGATAAGTAGAAGCACCCTCTTAAGATGACCTTAGAAATCTATCAAGACGGGCGGGCACGGTCTTGCAACTTCGCCTGGCTCTATACTAGTAATATTTATTATTCTGTGGCTATGCTCGCGACTAACGATTAGTGCCTGATCATATTTGCAAGCAACGAGCATACGTGGAAGAATACTTCTTTCTTTTTACTCGTGACTTATAGAAATGTCGCGTTCGTTTCTTATACATTTTGAAATAGTTGTCTAATAGCTAGCACCTTTTTCTTGATTTTTAGTTTGTTGCTATCAGTAGCAGCATAATAAAGTTATAAACATAAATACTATTTGCATACATTTATTAGCTTCATAATAATTTTGTTTTCTCACTGAAACTCGAAAGCTGTGTCTCCTAGGTTGACTTATATGTTTTTAAAGTATAATTTGACTGTCTGTTTTAGCAGAATATGTGACGGCAAGCGAATGTTCAGGCAACAGTGTGTACGAAGAGTACGACCCATTAGATTTCCTCTACGGAGAGACAGTTATGAGGGACACACCAGTTTATGCAACTATTAGTAAGAAGGAGACCACGATGTTGCCCTCGCCTCCTCCTAAATCTATACCCTCCGTTCCGGCCGTGGCGATGCGATCTACCACTGTAAGTTAATGAAATGAAATGAAATACTTTTAATCCAGATTTCTACATCCATATTGTGATTAATTATTATCTATAAGTACCTAAATAACTAAGAAAATTTTAAAACTAATAATAATCTAAAGAAGAAAAAACTAGGTGATTGGAGTGTGTGTGTTACACATTATGATCACAAACTAGCACTAGGACGCGTTGCCCCAATTACACTGCTTAAGGTGATTCGTCTTCCATACAAAATGAAAATACACAAATATAAAGAAATTGTTTGAAACCATTTTTTACTCAATTATTTGTGGTTGGCTTTGTGTTATGGTATTTATGAAAATTGTAAAAAAGTAGATTTTAGGTTATGTTAATGTTTTTTTTTAATATCAAAAAGACCATACGGTTTTCTTTAACATATGTTGTCGCGCAAATAAAGGCCAGATCCAGAGCCGACCACAAACACATAAGTGGAAAATTATTTCCCATTTCATTATATATATTTTATGTGTATTTTGATTTTGTATGGGTGACGTTTAAATTTATTAAATATATTTTGCTTTGACAGAATAAACTGTATGACTGCATAGTGAAATCAAGAACAAGGAATTACGACAGTGAACACAAGGCGTTCTTACAAATGGTTTTGGATGTTAGAAGTAAGTAGAAAAACACTCATCTATTGACTTTCAAAATATGAATATGAATGAATCATTAAATATAAAGCTGAGTTCTTAGATATAAAATATAATATGGATAGAGACCTCAAGCGTATTTATTTATTTGAAAACCAAGGTTGTCACTTTTATCTACCTTGTCATACAATTACAGCGTCCAATCACGATAATTTCACTAACTTATGACGCAGGAAGTGACATGCAAATAATAAACAGATGTGTTTAGATCCATGTCTGTCCCGGTCCCGGTTTCGATCCCCGAGTAGGTAATGTATTGAGACTCATGTCTGATTATATAAGTGAAATGGTTTAGTCTTCTGATCATAGTATGTCTGATTAAGGCGATTTTCGTCTGCCATATAAAAAGAAAATACACAAATACGAAGAAAAAGAGAACTGTTTTCCGTTATCAGTTATTTGTGGTTGGCTCTGGATCGGGCCTTTATTTGCGCAAAAACATATTTTGTTAAAGAAAACCGAACGGTTGTTTTGATATTTAAAAAAAAACATTAACATAACCTAAAAACTATTTTTTTACAATTTTCATAAATATAAAGAAACTGCAAGGTTTTCATTAACCAAATATGTTTTGGCGCAAATAAAAGCCAGATTAAGAGCCAACAACAAACAATTGAGTGGAAAATAATTATTCTCTATTCATATTTGTATATTTTCATTTTGTATGGAAGACGAATCACCTTAAGGATTAGAAACCCTTTGTGGAAGTGAAAAAGAAAGTAGTTTTCTACAATTTTTTGTTTATCATGCCTGGTTTAATTTGGAAAACAATCCATGGTTAGCTAATAAAAGCATTGTTTTTTTTAATTAAAATTAATAATTTGTTTGTGTTTCAGAAAAGTTCGTCCATTCAGATGTGCAATCGAACCCGGGACACGTGATAGCGGCCCGCTCCGGCGGCAAGTATCCTCCCAACACCAGTATTAAGATACTCGTTCATCACGTGCACTCTGATGAACCTATCACATTTACGTCTGATGGTAAGTAATCCATACTACAGAATACTTAATAGTAGATTAGTAGCCAAAGGCTGTAAGGCATCAATTGCAGCCCGAGATATTTAGGCGCACGAGCGCAGCGAGGGCGCCTATACTTCGAGGGTGCAATTGATGCTTACACCCGAGCTAACTACTCTGCTTTACATCTCGATTGTGAGGTAAGTAGAAAAACACCGGCATTACAAGAATAAAACATTTTAAAGTAAAAGTTTTCTATTCCCGCCTTTTTTCATCTCTTTTTTAAATTATTTTTTTCAAGAACGAAATTGAGCTTCGTAGTTCGATATTTAAAATTGATGACTATTATACTCATACGAAGACAAGGAATAGCGAAGCGACCTCTTTTGTCATTGGCCTGAATGCATGATGTCTATTGCCAGTATGATGGTTAGATGTACGCAAACTTTTTGAAAGAGTGAAGTTTTTTTTTAATTACTTACCGCCCTAGGGCTTTTCTAGCTACATTATTACCCTAGAGCGCTAATTGGTCACTTACAAGCCCCATTTGGGGGTAATAAGGACCTACTTACCGAATATGAGAGATGTAAAAATAAATAAAGGGACGGAAGGGACACTACTCAAAATCATTTAAATAAATAGCGGCTTTAGTCCCGACGCAATAAAGTGCAATTCGGATCGCACAGCGCCTAATTATCGTTATATTAACCAACAAGCTGCCTCTCTTTCTATCTCGTGTCTCTCTATCTGTTTTCTCTGTCTAGCCCATACCTTTATTGAAGAGTGTCCCAGGCCTGTCCATACAAATATTATGCATATCATGCAGTATCATGCATGCAGATAGTTTATAATCGTCTTCCAGAGCTTACTAGGGAAAGCACTAAGTTTCACAATTTTTTTGTTTTTTTTAATGATATTGAGTGACAAGACGAGCAAATCATGTACCTGATGGTAAGCATCATGATTGCCCATATCAGACACAGTGCCACCCAGTGTTTTAAAATTCAAAATGTCTGCGCGGCACTGCACTGCGCCTGTCACCCTGAGATATGAGTTGTTGAATCTCACCATGCCCAGTAATTTCGCTGGTAACATTGCCCTTCACAACGGAACACATTAATGTTTGCACATTACTGCTTGGCGGATGAATAACTGGCAAAGGTGTGGTAGTTCCCCAGGCGGCCCCCATTAAGAATTATTAAGAAAATGTAAAAAAATCCTTTCGCGGGTGTCGTAGAAGGCGACTAAGGAATCTAAAGGCTACAATGCCAACAATAGCATTCCCAAGGAGGGTAAGCCAAAACTTAAACAGCACTATGATAAATAGAATAATGTGCTGTGCCGGCCCTACGTAGTGTAGGAAAAGGGCAGGGCTAGGTCCTGGGTACACCTCTGTTTACCCCTTCGAGAAAAAGACGTGATGTTATGTTGATTGTATTGTTTCAGTGGAATCGAGGGTGGAGCATGTGATATTAACTGTGGTCTGTTCGCTGGACGAAGATATTAGAGACGACATGTCCGGCTATATGTTACGGGTGAGTTTTATAATATTATCATTATTTTTCACTCTTTTTGCTCAAAAAGTCCGTCATTGTTTAATTTTTGTCTGTTTATAGCTTGACAGAAAAGAGTAGAAACGGAAATAATTTAAAATGTACATGTTGATTGAAAAGTTTTTATATTTGATAAATACAGTGGCGCCCCCATTATTATATACTCTTTTTTGTGGAGCTATATCAGAGAGATTATATATTTTTGGTAACGCACGTACAAGATATTTTCCTAAATGTTTTGATGAAATTAATAATTTTCTCAAAATCTTAGTGAAAAGTAGAGTGTAACACACGACGCTAAAACCCATTATAACTCTGTTTATATTTACTCCCTCACTAAAACTCAGCAGTATAACTACCTCGTATACAATGGGTCTCTTTAGCCCCTTGTGTAACAATCTACTATTATTTAGGACTAGCTGCGCCCCGCGGTTTTGCCCGCGTAGTCTTCGTTCTCGTGAGAATATCGGAAAATAGTACACTATTTGTTATTCCATGGTATGTATCTACGAGTACATACCGACTTTCAGCCCTATCGGTTCAGTAGTGTTGGCGTGAAAGAGTTACAAGCATCCATCCATTTATCCATCCATACAAACTTTCACCTTGAGTTTTGGCGGGAAGCCGAAGAGTACAGTTTGGCTCCCGTATCTTTATCAATTATCGGTGCATTTTCGAGTGTTTAACGTGTAACAATGGTGGAATATTACGTGTTGAGTGTTTTCGAAGATACACAAGTCTCTTGGCAAGTGACGCGAGAGTTGAAATGTGATTTTTCGTGTTCGCACCAAAATTCCGACAGCTTCTAGTAAAGACCACCACTTTACTGGAGCTGTGACTTGACCGGGCTTGCCCTGACTCTGAATCGACTAATTGACCTGACTTAGCTGACAATACAATCGTGTAGGTCCATAAAAGAAGAAAAAAAAAGCTCACCTTTATAAGTGTGATGTGATAAATGGTTTAATTTAAGGTGTGGGGTGCAAAAGAATACTTAACCCCAGGCAGCGTCCTAAGCGAATACGACTACATACGCGAGTGCGTCCGTCTCGAGAAGGACGTGACGTTGTGTCTGCACGAGGGACGCGAGTGCTCCCTCGCGCGCACGGAGCGAGACGACGCGCGCGACTCGCACCTCACGTTGGACGACTTGCTGCCCACGCAGGGGGCTACGCCTATGCTGTCATTTGATAATTTGTCTATTCTGCTTGGTGAGTTTACTTTTGACGTGACAACGTCTTATAATTCGATAGAGCCGGCTGCACGCACGAAAAAACATGACTCATGCGGCGTTACCTCGCTCTGAGACTCTGAGGCGTTCCATGTAAGGCTTGAAGTGCGAGCGAGAGCGCGGAACGAGCGACAAAGAAGCACAATCGGCCTTTGCGTTCGGCAGCGTTCGACATCCGTCTCTCTCCTACTTGAGTGAGCGTGTTGTCACGTTCAACTATCGTCAGTAAACCGACTTTACAGACAACCAATTTTTTTAAATTATAATTGTAATTATAAGCTATCTTGCCCGGCGGGAATTTTTTTTTATGATAGTGAGTGACAAGACGAGCAAAATAGGTGCCTGTAAGCATCATGATTGCCCATATCAGACACAGTGGCACCCAGTGTTTTGAAATTTAAAATTCTGCGCGGCACTGCACTGCGCCTGTCACACTGAGATATTGGTTGTTGGAACTCGTCATGCCCAGTAATTTCGCTGGTGACATTGCCCTTCAGGCACAGTAATGTTTGCACATTGACTACTTGGCGGATGAATAACTGGTAAAGACCGTATATATCTGGTTTCCATTCCGGAGTATTTAGGATTAAATGTAAGTGGATTTGGACTGTTCGCTTTGATGCTACCGTGGTTCGGTGGGCACATTAAACTGTAGGTTTGGGTTGTCTCCTATGATATATATGGGGGCAGTCGTTAGCTCATGAAGAAATTCCGTCATTTATTGTCTGCTATGGGGTGAACACTGACCACACAACGATAATGGCAGAAAATTCAAAATATTAATACATATTTTGTAATATAATTTGATTTTCAACTAAGAGTATCAGATGATCTTCGTGCTTATCTGTATCACTATTTGAATAAATACAAATAATAACTAAGTCTAAGGGCATCGCCTCACTACCAAATTCGGCGATGAATTTATACGTAGTGTGGCGATGCCTCTAAAGTTGAAAATCTGATTAGTAACGCGTAAGAGACAAACTACACTCAAAATGAGCTTTAAACTTTACAGGTAAAAGTTTAAGGCTCATTTTGAGTGTAGTTTGTCTCTTAAACTTTTATCTGTAAAGTTTGAATTCCTCCTTAGAAACGTTAGAAGGCGAGCTATCTCGAGCTGTAGGCGTGACGAGCGGCGAAGGCAGCTGCTCTCCCAAAGCTGTGTTCCAAGCTGTTAAAGCTATTTGTGCCTTAGCTGGAGGGGTGGAAACATTACACGTCACGCATACTTTGAATGCGTTTGCGCAGGCTTGTACTGCACACGTGAGAATAATTATATATACCTATATTGTGTGTATTGTTCTTTAAGGGACCACAAAACTCGTCCATACAAAATGAAATTTCCCAAATATGGAAAAATGGAGGCTAAATTTCCACTCAATTGTTTGTGGTTGGCTCTTAATCTGGCCTTTATTTGCGCAAAGATATATTTGGTTGGTTGGTGTGAGACTACACATTTCGCCACTATTAACAAACTGTCTAAATGTTGGCTTACTTGGTGTTGCGCTGGCTGTTCGCAGTCAGCATTATGCTGAGTTGGAGCCGTGTTGTGACACGCCTTGTTCCTGTCTAATTGTGTAATGTGCGCCTACAATAATATAGTTTCTTTTAGTTATTATTTGGGAACAATGTTGTGTGTTGCAATAAATATATTTTCTTTCTTTCTTCTTTCTTTCTTTGTTGGGCTGTGCCCCGCGGTTTCACCCGCGTAGACATCGTTCCCGTGGGAATATCGGGAAAAAAATACCCTATGTGTTATTCCAGAGTCTAAGATACCTACATACAAAATTTCAGCCCAATCTGTTCAGTAGTTTTGGCGTGAAAGAGTAACAAATATCCATCAATCCAATCTAACCAAAACCGCGCTAGTTGGCGCTGGAGGTGAGTTAGAACTCGCAAGCGTTTTGGTCACCTGTTAAAAACGTAAGTTTTTTACATTGTACTGAAATTTGAGTTTGAGTAGGAAGTAGGATACTCAATGCAAATATTCAATCCCCACAGAGTAACAATGCGTCAGTGACCCCAGAGATCCAGTCCGACCTCGGCCCATATTGTTCAGTATCACTCCGCGCGGCCACTCGTAGAGAAGAAGTGTCACTGCAGTGCGTTCGAGTGAGGGACGCAGTGAGAGCTCTTATTGCACTCTATACGAGGACTAGATTGCTGGACTTCCAGATCACGGACAACTATTATCAGTCGCCGAGTAATCCTGCTAGTAAGTTAAATTTTAGTTGAGCAATCTAGTTGAGAAGTGGGGAAGTAACGGGTATTATCCACTGCTCAACTGTGTAAAGATGAGCAATTCAGTTGAGCAGTGGGGAAGTAACGGGTATTACCCACTGCTCAACTGTGTATAGATGAGCAATTCAGTTGAGCAGTGGGGAAGTAACGGATATTATCCACTGGTCAATTGTGTAAAGATGAGCAATTCAGTTGAGCAGTGGGGAAGTAACGGGTATTACCCACTGCTCAACTGTATAAAGATGAGCAATCCAGTTGTGCAGTGGGGAAGTAACGGGTATTACCTACTGCTCAATTGTGTTAAGATGAGCAATCCAGTTGTGCAGTGGGGAAGTAACGGGAATTACCCACTGCTCAATTGTGTAAAGATGAGCAATCCAGTTGAGCAGCGGGGAAGTAACGGGTATTACCCACTGCTCAATTGAGTAAAGATGAGCAATCCAGTTGAGCAGTGGGGAAGTAACGGGTATTACCCACTGCTCAATTGTGTAAAGAAGAGCAATCCAGTTGAGCAGTGGGGAAGTAACGGGTATTATCCACTGCTCAATTGTGTAAAGATGAGCAATCCAGTTGAGCAGTGGGGAAGTAACGGGTATTACCCACTGCTCAATTGTGTAAAGATGAGCAATCCAGTTGAGCAGTGGGGAAGTAACGGGTATTATCCACTGCTCAATTGTGTAAAGATGAGCAATCCAGTTGAGCAGTGGGGAAGTAACGGGTATTACCCACTGCTCAATTGTGTAAAGATGAGCAATCCAGTGGAGCAGTGGGGAAGTAACGGGTATTACCTAATGCTCAGCAACAGACAGACACAACACAACAAGACAGAGAGAACAGATAGAGAGATACGCGATAGAAAGAGAGGCAGCAGTAGATTAATATAACGACAAAATAGTTAGGCGCTGTGCGACTTGAATTGCACTTAAGTGCAATTCAAGCTTAACATCGATTTGTTAAAATTTTCTTAGGATTGTGTAAAATTCCTAGACGGCCATGTACGCTCTTAAAAACTTTATTTGTAAATACAGAAGCGGTCCCAGCGCGTACCATATCGGAATCAACGTTGTTCTGCATCGAGGCAGTGCACTGCCTGCCCCTGTGCTGGGCGCACGACGAGTATCTGTTCCACGCACAACTGTTCCACGGGACCAGGGCGCTGCGGCCGCCGCGGGTCACGCACGCTTCCAGGCAAGAGGCCGCCGCCTTCTATCCTAGAATCATATTTGACACTTGGTAACTATTTTTGGATATCGTTTTGATAACATTTAAGTGTTAAGTGTTTTTTTTTTAGGCTGGGTTTTTTGATCACTGGTTAAGTCGACCAATGGTTAATTTTTTTGACAAATAGTTAATATTCGACAAAATTCGTTTTTTCATCCCTGGTTAACTATTTTTTTCCACACGATTTAACCATAGGTTAGAAATTTAACTGTAGCTAGTTTGACAAATGGTTAACTTAACCGTAAGTAACGATCAAAAAACCGGCCCTTAAAGAGTTCAAATCTGGTTTACATTTTTTAACTCATTAGCTAAACTTAAAATTTATAACCTATTCAAAAAAAAAAAAAAAACTCAAAACTTAAAATTCATTGTCATAAATTCTTTATTTAGGTTTAGGTTATGTGTTTCAAGTCTGCGCACTACAATTATGCATTTAAAAACATAGCAGCTTTTACTTTGTTGTCTGTCTGTCCGTCTTTTTAAGACTGTCAAGAACGGGTTGAAATGTCAAGTTAAAACTCATATCAACCTCTCGGGTCTACGGTCCTTTGCTGCTGTAAAAAAATCAAACTTTTAAGTCGACGCAATCAAAAGATACGGCCATTTTACCGCACATTTACATACTTGCACAATGGGCACAAATTACTTTCCGTTGGACTTTCCCATCATGAAATTGTGCGAGAAGCAAGATCTTGTATCACAAGTAAAGGAAAAATCCCAAAACTATAATTATTTCAAATAACTAAAATTTTGATTACTAACATATTTGCGGTATCTCAGTATGGAACCCTATACTAAGCATACTTTTTTTATGTTAATGAGTAACAAGACGAGCAAATCAGGTGCCTGATGTTAAGCATTATGATTGCCCATATCAGACACAGTGCCACCTAATGCTTTAATATTCAAAATTCTGCGTGGCACAGCACTACACCTGTCACCCCAAAATATTAGTTGATGAAACTCGTCATGCCCAGTAATTTCTCTGGTAACATTGCCCTTCAGACCGGAACACAGTAATGTTTGCACATTACTTCTTGGCGGATGAATAACTGGCAAAGGTGTGGTACTTTCCCAGGCGGGCCCTGCAAAAGAGGCCTACCACTACAAAACTACTAATACTTATCAAGGTATGCCTTAACAATAAATTTATTCTCTACTTGTTAGGTTAAACTTAGAAGATCTTCCAATAAACACATTACCGCGTGAATCTCGACTAGTATTAACATTATACGGGCGCACCCAACGAGCCGACGACGCGCCGCAAACTGAAGCCAAAGAGACCAACGAAAATGAATCACAAGACACTGAAGGAAATGTAGAGTTCGAACAGGAAGAGTTGGGCTGGGCTGCCATACAAATGTTCGATTATGACGGGTAAGTCTCATATTATCTCTATATAGTCTGCTTTCTGTGCTGTGGGCCCCGGGTTCGTAACCCGGCCAGGTCAAACATTTGTGTGCATGAACATGTCTGTTTGATCTGTGTCTGGGTGTTATAAGCTTATATAAGTATGTATATTAGTCATCTGGTTTCCATAGTACAGGCTTCTAGCCTAGTTTGGGACCAGATGACCGTTTGTGGAAGTTGTCCCATATTATTATTATTATTATATTATATTATAGACAGACTAGCTGTTACCGGCGACTTCCTCCGCGTGGAATTTAAGGAACTTTTAATATACGTAACGCTTGTAACTTCTTATAACATCAGCTATCTGTCACTGAAAATCCCGTTAAAATAGCTCTTCCGGAGATTAGCGGCAACAAACAGACAGACAGACTTAAATTTATAGATTGTTTTTGTTATTAGTATCGTATTTACTTTTTAATGTATTATGTAAAATAACCTGTAATTTTATTAATACATACGGACACTTCAATTTTATTTATTTTTAAAGATTATAATCTGTTCACTGTTCAAAATGCCGAGAGAAAAAACGGTCATGGATCCTATGCGCACGATAACTGTGCGCGCGGCCAAAAAAGAAAATAATAATTATAAAAGAACCTTCCTCAAAATTCAAGAAATATTAAAAAATAAATTAACTCAATGAATCTAGCCGCTCTCGCGTTTTGGTACGCAATACATTTAGCAAGTTATCTTTTTTATACAGATTTTTATCGTTCACAATTAACAGTTCTTACTTAAAATAGGTAATATAAATGTAACCAGGGTGTAAATTTTTACTTTGGAGGAATTATTATGGATTTTGAACAAGCATTTGAACAAATGTTCGCAGAATGTTAGCGTCAGGTCAATATGTCCTGCCGCTGTGGTCTGGCGGAGGAGATCGTCGCGTGCCTCCCGCCCCGCACCCTTCTCACGCGCCGCCGCAACCTTATCCTGTCGTTAATATTGGTAAATATTATCTAAGTTTTTTAAGATATTTTCTGATAACGCTATATCTTTTGACCTTAACACCCCGAAACAAAATATCAAGGAAATTCCTGGGTACCTATTTAGCCTATTCCGAAACACTCAGGACGTGTTTTGCCACACGGCAGTTGCATTTAAAAATATCAGGTGTGTTTTTCTCAGTAAAGTGTTAAAAATGTTAGGTTTTTACGTTCAAGTTATCTCTGGAGTTCTGCAAGGGAGTATACTCAGTACCGTTTTTCTAATTAATCATGACTAAGACACTCAAGACATTTCTGAAATTTTGAATTCAAAATCTGCATATAAACGCATACATTTAACCGCTGTATCGTTCCTCGGATATATTTTTTTTTTTTTTTTTATGCTAGTGAGTGACAAGACGAGCTCAGTGCCTGATGGTAAGCAGTCAGGTGCCTGATGGTAAGCATCATGATTGCCCATATCAGACACAGTGCCACCCAGTGTTTTAAAATTCAAAATTCTGCGCGGCACTGCACTGCGCCTGTCACCCTGAGATATGAGTTGTTGAATCTCATCATGCCCAGTAATTTCGCTGGTATAAGGTATATCTCCTTAGTTGAAGTCACCTTAGTAATGTTACTAATTTTCAGTTGTTATTTTATCCTAGAAATCCCATTGTATGCGCACACGGGAGTAAAATGGACAGAATCGTCGGACGTGGCCACTATATCGCCGGAAGATTTGCCTAAGTTCGACAGTTTAGATGGACACACACAGTCGCAATTGTTGCATTTAATCGAACAAGGAGCTTATCAGAGGATGCCTAGTGAATGTCGAGAGGTAACACTAATTTCTAAAGATAATAATGATTTCCATTGTCAAATACTTTGAAGGACTTGTTTTAATAAGTAGATCATTTTTAGATAGATTTGAAACTTTGAAATATAGAAAGACTTTTTAACAAAAAGCGGTAGCTGGGATACACGACAAACTTATAACAACCCTTCCTTATTCGGTCGGAGGTTAAATAGAAATTCAACTCATCAGTTACCTATCCTATTCTTTTTTTTATTACCATAAGGGCTAATCTTGCAATGCTATAAGGCTTGCTTAACATCTTTCGCAGAGCCCCGACAACGTCATCGACGATAGGTGGACCGAAAAGTTCGTCATTGTTGGGGTTCGGGGTTAAAATTTTCATTTGAGCGGGGCACTACTGTAAATTTGTTTTTAATTTTTTTGGGGGATAAAGTAAAATTCTTTTTAATTTTTTGAGATTAATTTTTTTGGTGTCGCACGTATAGGATATTAAACAAAATGTTTTGCTGAAATTAATAATTTTATTTTCTCACAATCGTATTGAAAACAATCGTGTGACACACGGTGCTAAACTCATTTTTACCCGGTTTCTTTTTACTCCTCGTAAACAATGGGTCTCTCTAGCCACCTGTGTAACAATCTACTATTTGGCTATCATTTAATATGTATTAAAAATGAGTTATCTTCGTAGATAATGTGGGAAAAGCGTGCATATCTAGTGCAACTGGCCGGCGCTCTCCCGTTAGTGCTGCTCGCCGCCACCAACTGGTGCGGGGAGCCGCGGGACCAGCTCATGTCGCTGCTGCAGGTGTGGGAGAAACCTTCGCCGCTCAACTCCATGCATCTGTTGCTGCCCTGGTACACACCACACTTACACCTGTGTCAAACAATCGAACTGCGCTCGCCAACCCGCCTGCCAAGCGTGCCGAGTATTGGCAACCCCCTCCCTTTCTACGGGGACGCCTATGTTCAGTAGTGAACTCCTTTCGGCTGAATTGATTGATTGATTGGATTGTTTCACAAATTGGGGGAAAGTGGAATGCTACTAATTTTGTAATGGAATATGCCCCACCAAATTGACTTGGTGGGGCGCGCGAAAAACCGAGTGGATTTTGCAATATTTAATTATTTAATAATATTCAATGCCTACTTTATTTCACACAAACTGAATTTCTATCCAAATGATAGAAACTCAAACTGATCGGATGGTTGTAAATTTTAGAGATTTTGGCGATAAATAGATTGCCACCCGACGTTTACCCTACTAACGGCTTGGATAAACCCGAACAGACTCATTGCACCATTCGAAGTTTTGTCTGAATCATAGATAACAAACATCCATCCAACCTCACAAACTTTCGCATTTATTAGTATAGGATTGTGCCGTTTCTAATTTTTTTTTTCTATATTATATTATTTATTTTGCATCTGACAACACCAAATTAAACTTGACATGGACAGTTAAACTGGCGTGATTTAATTTGTTTCATGAACACGCCATAGCTGCTGATTCTATTGAAAAAAGTTTTAGCCATCATAACCTTTTAACTTTCTTATTTCTTTTTTATGGGATAAAGTAAAATTATTTTTAATTTTGTGCCTGTTACCAACGAGATTATATTTTTTTGGTGTCGCACGTATAGGATATCATCCAAAATGTTTTGATGAAATTAACAATTTTATTATTTAAAAATCGTAGTGAAATAGTGTAGCATACGGCGCTAAAACCCATTATGGTTTCTATTTACTCCCTCGCTATACCTCGTATACAATGAGTATCTTTAGTCCCTTAACAAAACGTAACAGTCTACTATTCTCGTTTAGTTTCCCCGACGCGATGGTCCGTGAAACAGCGACTCGGTTGATAGACGAGCTGACAGACGACGAACTGTGCCGAGTGTTGCCACAACTGACACAAGCATTGAGACACGAGACTTATGAGGCTAGTCCACTGGCGGGTATGTTACTTCTATTCATTTGAAACTACTATTTAAAAATAGGGTTTGTATACAGGGCATACAAATTGCTGTTATCCATGGATAATACGATCTGATCTCATTATCCGTGGATATAAACCCGAAAAATCGCCGTGACGGTATCGGCTATAGAATAGTACCTCACCTTCTCTACCAGTGGTTGTTGTAAGAGTCGGTTAAGGGTTATCAGATCCATAGGACGGGCAGCAGCGTTCTCTGTGTAAAGAACCATCAAACTGGGCTCGCCAACCCGCCTGCCAAGCGTGGCGAGTTTAGACAAAATCCCCTGTGGGGGAGAGCTATGTCAAGAAACTTCTTCCAACGGTTGGTATGATGATTATCATGAAAAATAAATACTCACAGATGGACATAGTTTTGCAAATAGGAAACAACCACCACGGTCAAAATATCTGTTCTTTATAATATAGGTGTGGAAATGTGAATTAAAACTTAGGGATTTGAGTCCACTCGTCTACTGGAAACAATTGCAATACTCGCCAAAACATATTTCGACTTCCCATACAAAATCAATAAGTTGGTCCATTTTGTAAGAGAAATGGATATGGGAAAATATTACTACAACTTTTTGTAGCACCAAGACCAGCATGCCAATGTTGGTTCCTGGTAGCAAAACTATGTCTAGGTTTTTTCACTGTCCATTGTCGAAGCGAAATTTACCTTTACCAACTAATTTCACTATAATATTGTTTGCAGGGCTTTTGCTATCGCGTGCTCTTCGCGCTCCGGCCGTGGCTCATAAATTGTTTTGGCTGTTAGTGCATTCTCTTCCTAACGTGCCACAGGTAACTAAATATGATTATGTTTATAATTTTGCGATCAAAACTATTAATTACTTTCCCAAAGTTTCGTAGTCCAGCAAATCTAAGAAGTACCGTTTGAAGTTTCATCTTTTCCAGCTTTGAGAGGGACAAAATAACTTTGCATAGGCGTAACTTGCACAATTTCAATAACCTTCGCCTTAAAACCATGAAATCATGAGTTTTATCACAAGGTGTACAATTATTAATCACTAAATTTAAATTCAAATCTTTCAAACATGGCTAAATAAGAAGTGTCAAACGGTGGTTAGATTTGCTGGGCTGTAAACATTGTTTTGTCGACATAATATATATGGGTTCAGATCAATGACGAGTGATGGTTGATTGACGCCTTACCTATTGTGTAATGGAAGCCTTCGAACAACGTCAAACTCAAAATACATAAATACAATAATAATTGAATATTGACTTATTATTAATAATTGAATATTGCCATAAATTAATTGTGGGTGATTGTTAATTGTATATCGTTCAATGACATTGACTATATAATTATTGAATATTAACTATATTAATATGTGTATGAATGTAAATTGTATTTTAAAGGTATTATATTATTATTCTTAAATGAGCTAAGTTTCTATGTCTTGAACAAGTTATGATTTATATAAAACTCCAAATATATCAGTCAAATAGACATACAAGCCTATATGGCTGACTCGATTACTCGATTGCAATTAATTCTAACCACCCATATGACCTGTGTATCACAAATAAATTATTTTGATTTTGATAATATTTTGTCTCTCAGGCCCCTCAACAAGAGTTCCTAGGTATATCGTTAGAAGAAAGTCCAGGGGAAGGCACAGAAGCGTCAGTGTTACAACCCGCGGCGTATCGCTATAGACTTGTTCTGCGAGCCTTGTTGGCACTCGTCGGGAAAGGATTGCACAGCACGCTTGTTAAACAACATATTTTAGTTAAGGTAAGATCGTAATTTCGAGATTATATTGTTTTTATTTTCATTTTAATTAACAACAAAAAATAATTTGTTAAAATTGAAATAAACAAATCTGAGTCCATTTGCAGAGGTTAATTATTATGGTGTTTTCAAATACAACAAATTTTCAGTTTTTCCGTATAGAATTCAAAATATATAGTTTCACATTTAATATCAAGTGAAAAATGTCATTGTGAAGAAAGTAAAGCTTTAAAAAACGGATATGTAATAGCAATAATGATAGCATTCACCGTGAACAAATTTTAAATGCCGTGAGTCGCCATTGGATGCAGGTGGCTTACCGGAATAGATCCGGCAATCTATGGAGGATGCCTATGTTTAGCAGTGGACGTCCTATGGTTGAGATAATGATCAAGTCGCCGTTTGTTGTCTCACTCTTTTGGTTTATATTTCCTACGATTTTTGCACCGCTACTTTACTAACCACTATAAAATGCTTCAAGGCTTTATGCGATCTTGTAGCGTTATTCATATTCAACAATACTCCTTACAAGCGTCCCGTGGAATGCAGACTCCTCGCCAAATTCATATTTTGTCATATTACGGCTCATAAAAAAATCTTGATTAGAACCTATTTAAAATTGCAGACATTATTGTGATCAGGGTGTAATTGGGAGCGGAAACGAGGACGTTTTTGTTAATATTTTTAATTTGATTGAACAGACGCTATCGGAAGTTGCCCTTGGGGTGAAAACAGCTAAAGAGGCGAACAGACAACGCGCGCTAACAACCGGGGGGGAGAAGTTAGCCGCCATGTTGAGGCAGGAACCAGTTGCCTTGCCGCTGGCTCTGCACAAATATGTACACGATGTTGATATCAAGTTAGTATATCGTAACCTTTTTTTATCAATCCAGGAAAAATGCATTGTCGCATATCCCTCTTACTCGGGAGAGCGGGAGGGGTTATGTTAACCTACGCTGGGGCTGTAAACTCGTTGGTAGCAAACAAAATTTAAAGATAAATTTACTTTATCCCTTAGAGGTTCAAAAGATATTTATGCCCCGCTCTGGTATGCAACAATGACGGACTTTTTAAGCAAGAGGAGTTTTGACTTGTTTTTCATTCATTGCCAGATCTTGTTCCTACTTCTCATCGAACACTCTTCCACTGAAAATCAACTTCATCGGCCTCGATAATGCTGTGATACCGGCCATGTTCAAGGTAAAACTATTTCACACACTTTGTTTCCTCAATGGTTAGGAAGAAGTTTCAGTCCCATGGTAGGTACACCAACATTTTGTCAATTTTGTTTTAGGTTACATGCAAAAGGGGGGCCATTTGCCATTAACCGGGGACAGCCTATTTCACTTCTGTTAAAATAATATATGTCTCATTCTAGCGTTCGAATTCAACGAAAAGCTTACGGTACCTTTCGATGGCCGACTACTTGCAATCATATTTTAATTGCATTAAGATATGCCTGGTTTATTTGTAATTGGCGAAAATCGGTGATAATTACGACTGCATGTAGTAAGCAGGTAGTTACAATCGTCTACAAAATCCTACTATCCTGTTTCCTTCTAATATTATAAATGTGAAAGTTTGTGAGGATGGATGTTTGTTACCTTTTCACGCAAAACTATTGAACCGATTGAGCTGAAATTCGGTATGTAGATAGTTTATACCCTGGAATAACACACAGATACTTTTTATCACGATATTCTCACGGGAACGATGACAACGCGGGTGAAACCGTGCGGCACTGCTTTATATAAACCAATAAAATCCAATAGTATCGTACATTCGCTGCATGTCGTCGACCACCGAATAGCACTTCAAAACCATACGTAAAAAACGTCAAAGTTAAAGGTGTGTGCTATGGTTTCGAAGATCATTTACTGAATAAAATTCTTTCGAAAGTTCACACTTCCGAAAAATGTCGGATCGAAAGCTTGTAGCACCGAATAATGTTCCATCGAATGTTTTCAGTAGCTAATCGATTCAACATGTTTTCACATTTCGCAACGGTGTAAACATTCGTTGATAACATTATTCGGTGCTGCAGTTTTCGATGCGACATTTTTCGGTAATCTGAACTTTCGGAAACATGTTCTTCGAAAAATGAATTTCAGAACCGTGCAGCACACCCTGAAGTAATTAATTATATTGATTTATTTTCAGGTCGGCGATGACTTGAGACAAGATTCTTTAGTACTGCAAGTGATCAAAGTAATGGATAGTTTATGGTTGAAGGCCGGTTTAGATCTACGAATGGTTACATTTCAAGCGCTACCAACTAGCACTCAAAGAGGTGAAGTAGAATCTTTGATTTTCACAACTTTTCTCTAACAAAACATATTAAAGTTGAGCTAGTTGAGGACAAATTTAATATTCCTTGAAGCTTCTGCATAGCCACCCGGAACTTTACAAGCAAATAAATGTAGCCGAACCAAATTTTGTGAAATCGCAGTTGATCTAAATCCTACAATTTTCTTGTGCGTTCTTTTTGTAGAAGTATATTTCCGAACGCACGGTAGATTCATTATTAGTTATTGATATTGTTTATTGATGTTTAAAAATGTCTTTTAACATTTTTACACATATACTACATATTTAAATAAATTTTCTTTGCGTTTGAGATCTTTACTCAGCTTTCTACTTAAAACGTCCCATCCAGTCACACTGTGACGAAAGTGTTACTCGATGGGATTTTTGTTTCGCAACGTGTCACAGTGTGACTCGTTTAGTGTGATTTGGGAACCCACCCAATTATTGTGACATGAAAATTCATCCGTTTGAAGATTATCAGCTATCTTCCGGTGGCTGAAGAAATATGAGCTTCTAGTGATCGGATTTATTCAAAATTTGGTACCCTGTCACTTCAACAATGTTGCAACTATGTACTTCATCAGGTTCAGATGGATCAGTAATATATAGTCTACTAATATATAGTGTTTCGGGTTATTGGAATTGTCTCAATGGAATGTTACAAAATGGTGACCAGGATCGTATGAACAAGCCGGAAAAATATAGGGGGATTTATAAATTTCTTAATTTACATTTGACTGCTTCGGTGAAGTAGTGGTTGCAAGCTTGACTGCCGATCAGGTCCCAGGTTCGATCCTCAGGTCAGGAAAAAGTGTTAAATAAGCCTGAGGTTCCGGTGCCCGGTAGATGGCAATATGTCCTATGACATGGGACCAATAACATTCTGGTGAAATGAGGGTGTACCTACTATTGGTCTGAGTCCTGGGTACACCTCTGCCTACTCCTTCGGGTAAAGGGCGTGATTGTATCTTAAGTTAAATTCACATTTGTAGCAATACTTCAATATCGCACCTTACCTTTCCTTGTCTTCATACTTATTGCAGTGGCCAATAAGATAGGCATGATAGATAGAATGTTTATCTATACTAATCCATATTTCTATACTATCGATATCTATACTAATATTGTAAAGAGAGAACCTTTGTTTTTTTGTTTGTAACGAATAGGCTCCAAAACTACTGGACCGATTTAGAAAATTCTTTCACTTATGGAAAGCTTAATTCAGTTTGAGTGACAAAGGCTATATGAGATTTTGAAAAATAATGTAAGGGTTCTGTAAGAAAACTGTGCGAACGAAGGTGTCACATAATTACCAAATATATTCATTAATTTGCGTGCGCTGTGAAATCTATTGATGGTAGAATAAAATTATGTACTAGGGATTTGTAGTACTTATCAATGTCTACAAAATAGTGAACGGACATTATATCCATCTATTTTGGTTTAGTCACAATAATAGAAACAGTCATTATATGCATGCTCTGTGAAAAGTATTGGTGATAGAATAAATAGAAGTAATGTACTAGAGGTTTGTAGTTATAAATATTTGTGTATGTATGACAGGAATGATAGAAATAGTAACGGAAGCGGAAACCCTCCGCGCCATACAAACGGAGTGGGGCCTGACCGGGTCCTTCAAGGACAAGCCTATAGCCGAGTGGCTCGCTAAACATAACCCTTCCGAGCTGGAATATCAACGGGCTAGAGATAATTTTACTGGTAAGTTACATATAAAACCTCCCACTGAGGAACAGAAGGGTTGTTATAAGTTTGACGTGCCTGTGTATATGTGTGTGGCATTGTGGCTTAAAGCTTGGGCCGATATTATTGCAATCTTTTCGTTTGAAAGCTGACGCGCTCAAAAGTGTTCAAAGCTAAGGCACAGAATACTAAAGTATTAAAGGGATAGAAGAAACACTCCCCAAAATCATTTGCTGCCTCTCTTTCTATCGCGTATCTGTTCTCTCTGTCTAGCCCATAGAAATTTTCCCATCAAGATGGACGCCCCGGCTAATTTTAGCTTCATACCTTTATTGCGGAGTGTCTCAGGCCTGGCTAAGGTACAAAAAAATTGGTTCAGCCGTTTAAAGATTATCAGGCCTTTTCTGGCGGCTGAAGGGATATGAGCAATCATTGGTCTGATCGTATGTACACACTTTTGTATGTGTTACGGTATATTTGGCTTAGAGTTTCTGGGTTTGAATCTCATTACATGTCGACTTTTCCTGGCACTACTGTATTCGGATGGTACGTTAAACTGTAGGTACCGGATGTCAACATTTAAGAATATCTATAATAATTTTGTTTTTTTAATGTTTAGGAAAATACATTTCTTCTCAAAAAGAGGCCCGTGTGGCACTTAGTACGCCAATTCAATTACTGTATGGGGCTCGCTTAAAGTATTCTTGATAATGATGGTGGCACTCAACGACGTAGAATTGCTTCATGGCAATGAATCATATAATAAATACTCCGAAATATTTATAGCTATGTAAGTTTTGTTGGCTCAGATGGTAGTGTCTCTGCTTTCTGTTCCGCAGGCCCCGGGTTCGATCCCCGGCCAGGACAAACATTTGTGTGCATGAACATGTCTGTTTGATCTGTGTCTGGGTGTTATAAGCTTATATAAGTATGTATATCAGTAATCTGGTTACCATAGTACAGGCTTCTAGCCTAGTTTGGGACCAGATGATCGTGTGTGGAAGTTGTCCCATATTATTATTATTATTATTATTATTTTATTTCAGCGTCTTGTGCGGGGTATAGCGTAGCGACGTATTTGCTGGGCATTTGCGATCGACACAACGACAACATCATGTTGAAGACTTCCGGACATCTCTTCCACATTGACTTTGGCAAATTCCTTGGCGACGCGCAAATGTTTGGTAACTTTAAGAGGTAATTATTGATAACGTTAAATTTCCCATTCCGAGGTGTACCCATTCCCATAGCAGGTACATTCACATTTCGCCATTTATGTTTTAAGTCTCGTGTAGATCCAGAGAATACATTGCCTTCATCCGGGCACAATCCGACTCAAAAATGCTATGGATAACTAATAAAAAAAAATTAGCGATTAGACCGTCGCTTGTACATTTAAACATAGTTTTTCTGTATCCTTTGTGTTAGTTCTAAGTGTGGTGTACAATAAAGTATAATCTATCTATTTATCAATAACACTTTGTCTGATCTGGGAATTGAACTGCTTATGCATGAGATGTTCAGAAACAGTTATCATGACAAATTTCTATGAGATGTTTGGTTCATTGTACAAAAGTTTCTAGAATTTTTTTTAATTGTCATATGACAAGCGCAGTGCGCTAAAGTCGTCAACGATTCCTTTACTTGCAATAAATAGTTTAACAATGCCACGGAATTTCCCACTCTAACTATCTGTAAATAAAGTCGTTTGTTTGCAGAGATCGCGCCCCTTTCGTGTTAACGCACGATATGGTATACGTTATAAATGGAGGCGAGCGTCCCACACAAAGGTTCCAACATTTTGTTGAACTTTGTTGTATGGCGTTCAACATTGTGCGGGCGCATCATGATCATTTCTTGGATTTGTTTGCTTTGGTAAGTGTTTATGATTTGTTTATTATTTCAGTGGTCATTATGAAGATTATAGGTATTCGTATTCAATCGAGAGTAACCTTCGCCTTGAAACCATTAAATTATGAATTTTATCACAATATGTACAGTTCTTTATAAATAAATTTAAATTCAGTGATGGACTGTAAATAGATAGCTTAAATTTTGGTAGAGGTAATCAACGGGATGCAACGCATCTCCCATATTAATAATTAAATCATAAAACCCATTTTAGCGCAATTTAAAACCGCACATTGATTAGATTTACTTATACAAATTGAATAAAAGATGAGTTCTAACAGTGAAAATGAAATATTAAACGCAGAAACTGTTGTAAACAATTTACTACCAAACACATCAAAGGGAAACACTTTTTCCCATAGCGGGGAGATGAAAAGTAGTGAGCCTCACGGTACCAAAATTGTTTAACCTCGAGTGACGTACTTTAAATTCCTCGCTACGTTTAGGACTCTACGCTAGAATCCCTCGCTATGCTCGGAATTCTACTCTAGAATCCTTCGCTTTGCTCTGGATTTAAAAAATTGCCCTCGCCTGCAATACATAATTTTGGTCTCTATTACACCTACTACTACATTTAGGACACAATCTACAATTAAGCTGAATTTACATTACGAAACAGGTGTCATGCATGATGAAATTAATTTCATGACACTACTTTCAGTACCTGTGAAACTAGTTACATTACAAATAATAGTGTCGTGAAATCTACAGTATGTCAAATTTGATATTATTGTCATACAGATGTTATTGTAATAAATTAAGAAAAGGTTGTCTCGAAATAAAGACGTTAGTGGATTGGAGGGTGGCCAGCAAGATAGCAAACTATTTTAAACATAAACATAACATACATTCACGCCTTTTTCCCGAAGGGGTAGGTAGAGGTGTACCTAGGACTCAGTCCCATAGTAGATACACCCACATTTCGCCGGTATGTTATTGGTCCCATGTAATAGGGGGCGAGCCTATTGCCATCTACCGGGCACAGTTCCAGACTCCAGGCAGTTATTGAGATAATTCCTAATGGAAAAATCCAATATTTAACACTGCCTGACCTGGGGATCGAACCCGGGACCTCTCGATTGGCAGTCGAGCATGCGCCCTCTACGCCACCGAGGCAGTCTCAAACAAACTATTTTATCTATATTAAATTGTGTTTGTGTCAGAAAGAACTTATTTTACTAGGCATTTGTGTCAGGTCATCCATGCATTGTAAAACTTGACGTTTACACGTGAAATTGTTAATGGAATTAATAATATGGAACTAGTTTGATGGCACTAGTATCGTAATGTAAATGCGGCTGTACTGTGGACGTATAGATGTCGTTGTCGGGGGTGCCCGGAGTCAGTAGCGCGGCAGTGAGCTACGTGCGCGCGGCGCTGCTGCCGGACGCCTCGGGCGCGGAGGCGGCCGCGGCCTTCGCCCGCCTCATACACTCCTCGCTCAAGAGCAAGTCAGTACTCCTCCCCCCCCTCCTCCCCTACTCCTATCGTGTCCTAGCCCTCCGATGGCGGGTTGCCTGGAAGAGATCGCTTTAAGCGATAAGACCGCCACTTGTACCAGCCTGAGATTAATTTAATTATTATTCCTTTATGTTTATGTCCTATATATGGTGTACAATAAAGTGTTTATCTATCTATCTACCTTGGCCATAATTAAGAGTATAATCTACTCTTTTCCACTCTAACACTAAGGGCCGATTCACACCGCAACGGCAGAGGCCGATAGACGCGAGCCTGCCCGACACCAGACTGCGCGATATTTACGAGCTTTTCAAGCGATACTACTCATTGAAAGTTTAAAATTATTTCACTCTGAAAGTGCCGTTGTTTTCCAGGTGTGAATCAGCTAAAATATAAATGATAATACACTACATTACATACAACGATGACAACGATGAATTGGAAAACCTACGGCAGAGATGATAATACATACATAGTCATGCCTTGTTACGGTTGGGATAGGCAGAGACTATTTCTTTCCACGTGCTGCCTGACATGCAACTTTCGCTTCTTCCACTTTCATTACATTCTCCATACATTTTCGTCGGTTGTTGGTACTTTTCATTTCATTTCCTTTCGTCCATCCTCTCCACAAGTCAGTACCATCTAAGCAATCGTTTCTCTATCTTTGTCACTACATCTTATAACACGCCACGGCGTTCTCTTATCACACTATTCCTCACTTTGTCCATCGAGGTCACTCCAGTCATACTTCTCAAACTTCTCATGATGTTGATTAATGATCATCATCATCATCATCTCAGCCGTTGGTACTCCACTACTGAACATAGGCCTCCCCCATAAAGAGAGGTTTTGCCAATAATACTCGACACGCTTGGCATGGGGGTTGTCGAGCGCAGTTCGATGGTTTTTTCTGTAAACTGTGTTGTGATGGTTTGTTCAGCGTCCTCTGTAGCACGCTGCTGCCTCCTCTGGATCTGTTAACCCTTAGCCGGCCGCCACGGCAACCACGGGGAGAGATTAATAAACATACATAAACATACATTCACGCCTTTTCCTGAAGGGGTAGGCAGAGGTGTACCCAGGACTCAGTCCCATAGTAGATACACCCACATATGTATATATATAGTAGAGATTAATGATTAATTAATTATAATAATCGTCAGGTTCACGCCGATAAACTTCTTCCTGCACAATCTGGCGCAGTTGCGTGCGAGCGGAGATCAAGGGACCAACAGTTCGGAGCTGCTCTCGTTCATGCCCAGGACTTATAGGTGAGGACATCACGCCTTCTATCCACTAAGGATTAGGCGGAGATATACGGGTGTGCTACACGTTACCAAAACACATTTTCCGAAATATCTGTTTCCGAAAGTTTATCACTTGCGAAAAAATCGCATCGAAATTTTGCAACACCGAATAACGAACGTTTCAGTAGCGATTTGATGTGATATTTTTCGGGAATGTAAACATTCGGAAACATGTTATTCGAAAAATGTCTCGGAACCGTGTAGCACGGAGGTGTACTTGAGTCCCATAGTACACCCACATTTCGTCAGTTAATTATGTTTTAAGTAGTAACCTTTTGCCATCAACCGAGCACAAATCCAAACTTCAAAAGTCCTCATTAAAACATCCAGTGATTCTTTGCACGATCCAGGTATCAGAACCCAGGGCCTCATATTCAGCTATAGTGTTTGCAACCGCTACACTAACGAGAGAAAAAATATGTAAGAGGAAGGGCGGTTTAAAGTGTCGGTGTATCTGTGTCTCTGTCTGTGGCATTGTATGTCCTAAACGAATGGACTGATTTCGATGCGTTTTTTTTGTTAGAAAGCTGACCTGATCGGGTGTTCTTAGCTGTTTTATGAACATTTTGAAGATTATCAGCTCTTTTCTAGCGGCTGTAGGGATATGAGCAACTTCCAGTAGTCCGATCGATTAAAAATTTGGTGCACGGCAAAAGTGGAGGGGGCTTTGCGCAGGTGTATTGGTCTAAAAAGTCCTAACAGATCTAAAAATTGATTTCTGTGCATTCAAGGTCAGCGCTATTGAACCGTGACGCGACCCTTATCCTATTACTTCATATATTGCAACAACTTGGTAACTTAACCCCAATGTTGCAGCATGGGGTTAGTTAGACGAGCAAATCAGGTGCCTGATGGTAAGCATCGTGATTGCCCATATCAGACACAGTGACACCCATTTTTTAAAATTCAAAATTCTGCGCGGCACTGCACTGCGCCTGTTACCCTGAGATATTAGTTGTTAAAACTCATCATGCCCAGTAATATCGCTGGTAACATTGCCCTTCAGACCGGAACACAGTAATGTTTGCACATTACTGCTTGGCGGATGAATAACTGGCAAAGGTGAGGTACTTCCCCAGGCGGCCCCCTGCAAAAGAGGCCTACCAGTACAAAAATTACCTTAATTTTCACGTATTTATTTATATATTTTCTATTCACAGTATGGCTCAAGAAGGTCGTTTAGTGAGCGTCGAGTGTTTAGGCTACGAGAAACGCTACGATCCAGAGAAGCACTACGTATACGCATTAAGAATTTACAGACAGGGTCAAACCACGCCGTTTGTCTTGTACCGATCTTACAAGCATTTTACGGAACTGTATCAGAAGATCTGCTTGCATTTCCCATTGGCTAAAGTTCACGGGTGAGTATAGTGCGTTGAGAGTTATTTATGTACTTATTATATTATGATTAGAATACATAAGAAAATGAACAGGATTCTTTAAGAAAATAATCCGATAGAAACATAGGTTACTTCATCATCAAAATATTATTAAGATAATATTTATCGAATGGATTCATTATTTTTGGACGAGAAAGGGTTTTTTTTTTTTTTTCAAAGTATTGTGTCAAATATCTTGGCGCTACGGAGATCCTTAGACGAACGAAAGTTACCGACATAGTTCAGAGGATAAGCAAGTTGGTGGCAATGCGCAGGGCACATAGCACGTAGAACTGATGGCCGATGGGGTTGTAAAGTTGGAGAATGGAGACCACGGGCCGGCAAGCGCAGCGTAGGACGTCCACCCACAACGTGGACATACGATCTGATAAGGACGGCGGGAACACGCTGGATGCAGGCCGCTTACAACCGGATTGGATGGAAATCTATGGGGAGGCCTGTTTCCAGCAGTACATGTCCCATGGCTGAGATGATGATGATTCTTATGAAGTGGAGTTATCAGTTGAGACGTTATATGTTTCAACTCCACACCCACGTTACCTCGTTGGCTCAGATGGTAGTAACTCTGCTTTCTGTGCCGCAGGCCCCGGGTTCGATCCCCGGCTTAGTCAAACATTTGTGTGCATGAACATGTCTGTTTGATCTGTGTCTGGGTGTTATAAGCTTATATAAGTATGTATATCAGACATCTGGTTACTATAGTACAGGCTTCTAGCCTTTTTTGGGACCAGATGACCGTGTGTGGAAGTTGTACCATATTATAAAATCTGGAGGCACTGTCTCTACTTAGCAGCTTCGGATCGAGCCGCTCGCTCAACTCGAGGTTGCCTCAAGTCGATACGGGTTTATAATTTGTTAGAGTGTGAAGTCCAAATTGTATATATGTGTGTCTCTCTCTAACACTATCGCCGTAGATAAATCCAAATTTTTTTTTTTTTTTTTTTTATGATAGTGAGTAACAAGACGAGCAAATCAGGTGCCTGATGGTAAGCATCATGATTGCCCATATCAGACACAGTGCCACCCAGTGTTTTAAATTCAAAATTCTGCGCGGCACTGCACTGCGCCTATCACCCTGAGATATGAGTTGTTGAATTTCATCATGCCCAGTAATTTCGCTGGTTATTTTTATATTAGTTAATTTGCCAATAAAGATACACCATAAATTCTTTAAAACCGTTGTCAATAGCATTTTTGGCATAAATTACTCATTAATTTAATGTGTCTGGATTTACGACGTTGACAATAAAGTAATAAAGCATGTTTGAACTAATATTATTCCTAAGGTAAATATTTTCGGTCATGTCAGAGGCCTACGGGTGACTTATCTCGACACAACGGTTGGCCACTCACCGACGCTATAAAAAGATGGCTGGACGAGCAAAGCGCGATAATATCCAGTTAATCTATAGGTAACCCATAAAAATAAAGGCGACACATTCCTTAAAATAATCAATTATTATTAATCGTAATCTGGGTTTTGTTCAATCTTATCAACCTAATTATATAACTATAATCCATTACAATTCTTGGAACAAAATATTTACAGCACATTTACGGCACATCAGTTATAAAATCAAAATGACTAATAAAATTTAAACTGTAACTTTTCCTCGCGGCTCAAAGTGTGAACAGTAAACATTAATTAGCAGCGGTCAAGATGTTCTAGAATACAAACTATGCCATGCGATTTCATCCCCTCAGGCATGGTTAGAGTGGATACATCAGGATGAAAAAAACCCTATGTCCTTTTCCTAGGTCCCATGTATCTTTTACCAAACTTCATCAAAATTGGTACAGCTGTTAAGAGCGTACGCGGCCTTCTAGGAATTTGACACGATCCTATGAAAAATTAACCAAATCAATATTTTGTATTTCCCTGTTTCCTCCGAATATTATTATATTCGGAGGCTAATGATAATGATGATGAATAACCCGAGTATATTTTTATAGTGAAGTAGCCTATGTCCCTGTCATTTTAAATTTTCATATAAACCCTTTGCTTTTTCATAGTGAACTTCCAAAAATCCTAGTTTTACTCGCGTGATTGGACATTCACTACAAAAAATGTAGCGTTTATAAACAATAATAAAATGATAGATAGGGATAAACTTTATTTCATCTTTAAAATATCAGGATATAAATATATCAAATAGGCTGAATTCGGAGGAAACAGTGGAATACAAAACATCGATTTAGTAAGTTTTCCATAGGATTGTGTCAAACTGCTAAGAGGTCCTCTTTCCTGTTAAGACGGGAAAGCTTAACATACAAAGTTACTTTAGAATTTATATTGATGGAATATGGATAGACAATACTTCACTCACACTAGTACTTCACTCACATTCAAATCGTGGACTAATCCTATTTAACACTGTCCTCCATTTATTTATTATCATGCTCACTGATCTCATATCCATTCTTATTGTGATCTTCTAAGCATCACTATTATCCTTCGGCTGGCTTGTATTCGTTCCAAAATTATAGTTCAAATCCATAACCATCTGCTTACTCTGTTTTCCACTCCCAATCGTTGTTGTAGGACGAATAGTTTGTTCTCGATGCTGTGATATCAAGTCCCAGCTTCCCGTGTCGACTGGCTTACTGTAGGTAACGTTACCCTTATCGCTTGTACCCTGAGTCATTGGCACGTCAGAATAAGGTGGAGGCCCACTAGATCTGCTTATAGAACTTTCCAGAGTGTTTGTCGAGTATTGGGTGGTTTGAGGTAGGGCTGAAGTTTGAGGTTGCGTTGGCGCTTGCCTTTTCTCCGGCCTCCTTTCTCTCTTCTGCTTGTTTTGTTGTGCCTCTCTCTTTTCCTGCTCCCTCCTCAATTTTTCTTGTTTGGCCTGTTCAAGGGCAGCTTGCTTCTCTCTAGCCTTTTGCTCGGCAATCCGCTGCTTTTCCAATCTCTTTTGTTCTTTATCCTGATTTTGATTAGTTTGAGCTCCGTTAAGTTGTTCGATTTGCTCGGCACCGCGAGGGTCCCTGGATACCTCAGGGATATTTCGCGTCTGTGGTAGGTTCTTGACTTTGGTCAAGTCGCTGGTGCTTTTTGTAGGCCTCATTTGTTGTAACATCTGATTTGAGGGTGGCCTTTTTGGTTGATCGAAGGAATTGTTGTATCCTGCAAAAATTATTAGAATTGGATATGGTTAATATCGTAGATTAGCATTTTTTGCAATGTTGACATAACATTTATACATCATTTTGAAATGTAGAAGTGAAATGGAGAGTAAGTGGGAAAGAGATATATTTTGATCCGGTGTGAAAGAGAAGAAGACAATATCTCAGTGTCTTGCTAACCCTACTGGTTAGAATGCTTACCATAGAAGTCATCCCTACTCGTTCTGTAGGCACCGCTCACGCACATATCCGGAGACAATTCCGAGTGCATGTCTTTCTTGTTCTTTTTCCCTCCGAAGAGGTTCATAGTGGCTCTGAATCCCCCAAACATTGTGCAATGGTATTTAGAAAAACACTTGGTCTTGTTGACTGACTGAAAACAAAATGAAATAAAATCTGTTAAAGGAAATTCTTATCTCCTGAGTAAATCCTGCATAAGATCGGGGTCATTGCATCCATATGAAATGAAGTAGCGGAAAACACCAAAACATATGTACATATGGAAGAAACTTTGTCTATGACGACAATAAATGTAGCCAAAACGGAACTATCATTCATCCATACTGCGTCGCTGACAAAACGCTTGGGCACAAAGATATTAGCGACCTCTTTCACATTATAAATGATCGTAGCTCCACTGCAACTTACCTTTTGTTCTATTTCCATAAGAAAAAAATATCACAAATCGAATGCAAATATTGTCGTAAGCAATAACAATAGCGGTCGAGTCATTACTGTTGAATCGATGGTCGTACGCTAACAGATAAGATACGAGAAGTGCTGCGACTCCGGCATCCTTCCAATTATGACTAATCTTATCATTTACTAAAATTGTTCCATCGTATTTGTTAGGCGTATACTAATTACTTATCTATTCGCCTAATGTCCTTTGATTAGAACAACAAAACCCTCGAATGTAAGAGATAAATCTTAGTGTTTTCGCTAAAACAATTCTTTATTCAATTTCATCTCATATCATGAATATAGATAACATAGTGGATGCAAATGTTTTGATGGAATTTCTACTTTTTCTTTATACTATTAGTTATTCTGTGCTTTTATAGTATTATCAAAAATAAATTCCGTTTGTCCATATCTTTTATACATTCTTGTCACCTAGGTACTGAACGTAAAAATTAGTCACAGCTATATAAAAATAATAATTATAAAAAAATAATATCCCGCATTATCTTTACCTCTCTCGGCAACCACCGTAGACCGAGTAAGGGGTACATTGAAAAACAGCGTTGGGGGTACAGCTTATGTGCTCCCAACATATGCTGAATGTATCCCTATTGCCCTGTTCCACACTACTTTGTAATATTATTATATGTAGGGTTAATTAATGTATTTAAATGTGTAATTTTGTTTATCTTTTTATATTTAGAGGCAATAAAGGATTTTCTTATCTTATCTTATCTATAAAAATCCGCGTCTTCGCAAATCCATAGTAGCAAAGCATAATATGATCAAATCTTCAAATCAAATATTGTCATAAGTCTTAATCTCAATAATGCTATGTATAGAATGGTCATTTCTCACCTAGCAGATTATTGGAAATACTTCGCAAATTCACAATTTAAATAGATTTTAAGCAGGGTTAAATTGACGTTACGCACAGTTGTAAGAATGATATTATGACAAATGTCTTGTGTCAATGTAATATTCTCGAGTAATATGTATTTGAACACGGCGTTTGTATAGACTTTTGAGCGTCGAGTCTGTATAGTATAATGAGCTTTGCTCTTTCCTCAATCTTCAACGACGTCTTCCTTTCTAAAAACTATAAAAATAAATTGTTAAGGCGTTGGTGAGTATGCTTAGCTTAGAGTTTCATAAGTATCTAGATACCGCAAACATGTTGGTAATCAAAATTTTATTTTATGTAAAACTTTACGGTTTTGGAAATTTTTCCTTTACCTTGTGATATAAGATCTGGCTTCTGCTGCCAAATTTCAGGTAGCTGGGCCAACGGGAAGTACCTAGAGGTTTTTAGCCCGTTGCGCAAAGTATGGAAATGTGCGGTAAATGAGATACGGCATCTTTTGATTGCCTCTTGAAGTACGAAACGTACCAAATGCTCACAATCGATTTAACATTTTTAACGTGATTAGGTAAGAACACCTCGACTGCCTCGATGGCGTAGAGGGCGCATGCTCGACTGCCAATCAAGAGGTCCCGGGTTCGATCCCCAGGTCAGGCAGTGTTAAATATTAGATTTGTTCATTAGGAATTATCTCAATAACTGCCTGGAGTCTGGAACTGTGCCCGGTAGTTGGCAATAGGCTCGCCCCCTATTACATGGGACCAATAACATACAGGCGAAATGTAGGTGTAACTACTATGGGACTGAGTCCTGGGTACACCTCTGCCTACCCCTTCGGGAAAAAGGCGTGAATGTATGTGTTAGGTAAGAACAACAAATCCGTAAAATATTATTCTTATGTTTGGAACACATGGTACAGATTCGGTATTTTCAAGACCTATTGGATAAATTATTTTGGCTTTGACTCTCGCATTCATAATATGAGCAGGATCTACTGTAATGTATAGTTATAAATATAGTTATATGTAGAGTTATAAAACTGCCCTCTTCCGTCCCCAGGCCGACGCAATAAAGTGCAATTCTGGTCACAGAGCGCCTAACTAATTATTTATCGTTATATTAACATACAAGCTGCCTCTCTTTCTATCGCGTTTCTATCTTTCTCTTCTCGCTGTCTAGCTCCGGCTACTTGTGGCTTCATACCTCTATTGCAGTGTCCCAGAACTGCTACGGCTTCGATGATAATGATGATGAATATTGTAAAGAGTTAATTATCTATTCTACAATATTGTTCGCAGATTACCGTCAGGTCTTCACGTGGGCCGTTCGAACATCCGTCAAGTGGCGGAGCAACGTTTCCGTCACGTGCAAGCTTTCCTCACGTCCCTGTTCAATTTGGCCGATGAGATCGCACACTCAGACCTGGTCTACACCTTCTTCCATCCTTTGTTGAGAGATCAGCAGGATGTGGAGCCGCAGAGGACGAAAGGAGGTTTGTATTTTGAACAATTATTAGCGACTATATTCTATTCTTCGCACAGATGTAATGAATATTTCAGCTCTTCCTTTTAATTCTCCTCGGCCACTGTGGCGTAGTGGGCGTAATGGCGCAAGCTTGGCTGCCGATCTTGAAGTCCCAGATTCGATCTCCAGGTCAAGCAGAATATTGGATTTTTCTATTAGGGATTATTTCAAAAAGTGCCTGGAGTTTCGAACTGTGTTCGGTAGATGGCAATAGGCTCGCCCCCTATTACATAGGACCAATAGCATACTGGTGAAATGTGGGTGTACCTACTGTGGGACTGAGTCCTGGGTACACCTCTGCCTACCCCTTCGGGAAAAAGGTGTGATTGTATGTTGTATTTATAATTTCCTGTGCGAAGCCAAATTGGTCTAGTGGTCGCAAGCGAGTCCTGAGTTCAATTCACAGTTCAAGCAGTTTTATTTTCTTTTTTTCGTTTGGAATTTTCTAGCCTAGTCTAAATTTGAGCCAGGTCAATGGCAATAGGCAGTTCAATAGGCTTGCTTCTATTACATAAAGACTTAAAACTTAAAAACAACTTGCGAACTGTTGATGTTGGTATGAGAATAGGTACACCTCTGCCTACCCTATAACCCTTCCGTGAAACAAGACGTGATCTTCGGACGGGATCTTCTTTTTAATATTTGTCTGTTACCAACGAGATTATATAATTTGGTGTCGCGTATATGTCGCGTGGCCGTGGGGTTACCGGCTTTAGAATAGTACCTCACCCTCTCTACCCGTGGTTGCTGTAAGAACCGGCTAAGGGTTAACAGATCCAGAGGACGGGCAGCAGCGTCCTCTGCGTTAATCGAACTGCGCTCGCCAACCCGTCTGCCAAGCTTGGCGAATTTAGGCAACAAACCCCCTTATGGGGGGGAGGCTTATGTTCAGCAGTGGACTTGCAACAGCTGGATGATAATGATGATGATACGTCGCGTACGTGATCCGTGTACGTGTACGTATACATTGTATACGTACACGGATATTAGCCAAAGTGTTTTGATGAAAATTAATAATTTAATTTTCTCACAATCGTAGTGAAAAGTGGAGCCTAACACACGGCGCTAAAACCCATTATAACTCGGTTTCTATTTACTTCCTCGCTGAAGCTACCTCGTATACAATTGGTCCCTTTAGCCGCTTGTTTAACAATCTACCATTATATTCCTATTAATTAATATCTACTATTAATACTACTATTATTCTACTATTAATTTCCAGGTGAAACAGCAGAACCAGAGAACAGCGGTTCGGGTTCATTGAAGCTCTCCGTTCAGTACGCGAGCGGAGTTCTATCTGTTCTTATATTACACGCGCAGTCCCTGGCCTTGACACCGCAGGGGTTGCCTCCTAATCCTTATGTCAAGGTAATATGACTCGTTTTAGTCTGACACTTTTTTTATGTGAAATACGCGTTATCTGTTCCATTAAGCTGAAAGACATGATTATGGAAAACAGATGATGTAATATAATGGTTTGATTTTGTAGATAAACGAGCCCAATCTCTGTAGGCTCGTTTGACTATGAACCTAGATAAAAAAAAATTAATTACAAACATTTTTTTATCAGTTTGAGCTGATTTTTAAATAAGTTTTTTTTTATAATAGTGAGTGACAAGACGAGCAAATCAGGTGCCTGATGGTAAGCATCATGATTGCCCATATCAGACACAGTGCCACTCAGGGTTTTAAAATTCAAAATTCTGCGCGGCACTGCACTGTGCCTGTCACTCTGAAATATTAGTTGTTGAATGTCGTGCCCAGTAATTTCGCCCTTCAGACCGGAACACAGTAATGTTTGCACATTACTGCTTGGCGGATAAATAACTGATAATACAAAAAACTCAAAAACACAAAAAAACAAGTTTTTTGAGATCAAAAATGACTGGTAAGTTTTTAGACAGCCACCGCCTGGCTTACCTTCCAATTAATGTAAGGTACTCAAATGGATACCACGGACCTGCGAGCGTAAGACGTCCACCCACAAGGAGGACAGATGATCTAGTGTGAAGACCGCATCAACACGATGGATGCAAGCCTCTTACAACCGGAATAGATAAACAACTATGTCCAGTGGTGGACTTTCAACATGATGTTGAAATATTGTAAAACTATCAGTAGAAAAAATAAAGTCCAACAAGTTTCTTGTGTATTCATTATATAGAGGTTTCCGTCAAAAGTCAAAGTCAAAAAGATATATTGAAATAGGTCACAAGCTGACACTTTTGTACGTCAATGAAGATAAACAGTAATGAGTCTATCGTGCGTTCGGAAAGATACCTTTACTAGAAGAACGCACAAGAAACTTGTAGGGTTACATTTTTCAACTGATTGTTTTACAATATTTGGTTTGGTTACATTCGTTTGTTTGTGTCGGTGCCGAATGGTGGCTATACAGAAGTTTCCAGGCATCTTTGTCCTCTATGTACTGATTAACTTTATAATAAGCCTTCTTTAGTAAAGTAGATTTTATATAGGTTATGAATTTACCCTCTGAGAGCCCCATTATCTCTTTTGGAATTTTATTATAGAAACGTACACAATTTCCTAAGAATATTTTTTTTCTGGTTGGTTCATGATATAATTTCGTTTTAAATTCAGTGTACAACAAATAATCTTCTTCCAGGCATATCTAGTCCCAGATCCAACGAAGGAAACGAAGCGCAAAACGCGCGTTCTAAAGCGGAACTCGCACCCCTCCTTCATGGAGATGTTGGAGTACCGCCTGCCGATAGAAGTTGTCGAAACAAGAAGTCTGCAGGCGACGGTGTGGCATTACGACTCATTGCAGGAGAACCAGTTCCTAGGGGGAGTTGTGATTCCTTTGAGTTCCTTGCCTTTGAGGCAGGAAACCGTTGCGTGGTATCCTCTGGAATATATACCGCGGTAGCTGTTGCTCGCCCGCTCTGCTTTGTGGAGCGTGGGTCATTTTTAGAACAATTTATTTCGTATTTGGGGTGTTAAGCATTGATATATGTCGACCACTAACTCGCGTAGACTACAGCCGCAACGGGCCGGGCCGCATCGCATAACAAAAATCCGACTACGTCACTTTCTTACATTCTATATGAACTATCGTACACTACAGCGGGCCGCATCGTCCGGCAGCAGCGTCCTCTGCAAAAACTATCGAACTGCGCTCGCCAACCCGCCTGCCAAGCGTGTAGAGTATTGACAAAACTCCCCTATATGGGGGAGGCCTATGTTCAGATTAACTATCGCTCATTACAGGCGGACGATGCGGCCCGATGCGGTGCTGCCCGGCCTAATGTGCGCGAGGCTTTATTCTGTAAAAAAAGGAAGTTTTTAACTTGTAACAGGCAACATTCTGGAAAATAGTATACGTAGTTTTGATACTTTGTTGATAGTATCCTACCATGGCAAGTCAAAGAGGACTGTTCTTATGAAATTGTAAGATTAATACCATAATGATAGTATAATTTTTTTCTTTATTTTCAGTCTATTCGGTTGAAATACAATACCAAAATGCAGCCCTTATGCCTTATGCTTATGCTTTCAAATCCTGCTCGTGGATAAAGTTTTTCTTCCCATTTTCATATGTTTTCAACCGAAAAGACCGCCAAGGCTATTTCTGTTCCGTTACAAGAAAATTTATATATCAATAACTACGACACTTATCGTCGCAAGATCGGCTTGAACCGTGTGCTTATTACGAACAGCAGTAGAAGTGTGTTTAAGGCGCGATGTTAAGTAATTCGCCCTCTCGCTCACACGTACCCACATTTTAGAAGATATAAAAAATACTACATGTAATTACGTAAATAAAGACAACTAGGATCTAGAAAATAACAATACAAATATTCAGTAAAAAAATACAATTTAATCCAAACAAGTTTGCCGTCCCTTTTTTTTTCTATGTGCAATTTTTTATAAACTCATTTTTACTCGCTTTTATTATCCTATAATAATATAATTTCAAAAACTTGTGATGATGGATGGATGGATTTTTGTTACTCTTTCACGCCAAAATTAGGCTGATAAGGCTGAAACCCTGGAATAACACATAGAGAACTTCTTATCCCGATATTCCCACGGGAACGACGACAACGCGGATCAAACCGCGGGACACAGCTAGTTTGTTCATAAAGTTCTTTTTCACCGGCTCAAACCGATTCTTAGTCGATATGTGTGGTCACTCCCTTAAGGTGCATTTCCATTACGCTGGGTAGCTAAGAATGTGTTTGATTATCCACCAAAAAGAAGCTTTTTGAAGTGATACAGTACAGTATAGTACAGTACAGTACAGTGCCTAATAGAAAATTATCCTTATCTTTATAGATACGAGTACCTACTTATGCCAAACGGTTTAAGCTTGTGTTATTACTTAAAATGCATTGGTATGTTAACTTATGCTTGTAAAACTTGTAGCATTTTTTTTTATCTTGGCCTAAAACAGAACTACGTGTAACGCTATATTTAGTAGACTGCAAGGTTCAAAAATAAATATCACCTAGAAATCACGGTCATGTATTATGTTCTCACCAAAACTACCCGACAGTATCGTTTCCGGTATTTTTAGTGTCGTTTTTTTGTCGTCTACCCGCTTATTGTATATCGTGGTACAGCGAGAAAAGTGCGTCAATCTCTCGATGTACCTTGTTCCACGGCATTTGGATTAGAATACTTGTTAAAACGTCATAGCATTGGAAAATATTGCTATGGCATTGTACACCTTATATCAATCGTAATAGAGTCAATATTTGAACGACTGTGTTCGGTAACTAGTGCCCGAATGTATTTATAATGTACGTAGATAATAAATATGTATGTAGTTTTGTACGTCTTTTTGTACAGTAATTGTAACTTTTGTATGAAAAGACATATTTTTAAAACGCTTTGATATGCGCAGCAAAAATGTTGAATATTTTGAAATCATTGAAATAAATATATTATTTAAATAGCATATTATTATATCACATGAATATTTGCTTATTTATAATTTATTCATCGAAAATATATGAAGAAAATGTTGAGTAATTAGTGCCAAATGCTTTGCGCGTTAGTTTTTATGTCAAACGCATTTTATGTCACTTGATATTATGACATATCAATTAATTATACTTATAATCATGTATAATATTAAATAATATCAACTAGACTACATATCGTTATTTTTTTCACTTTTATATGTCTTAATCGGCCTTTAAAAATAACATTCCAACTTTCAAGGTGACATTTTTGTATGAATTTGTGAGTTTTATAATATGATGTCGTTTTACAGTCACTAATGCAGAAATTAACTGTTAGAATTAACCATCTCTTTTTATGGAATAGTAAAGAAAATATAGGAATACCTATTATATGAATACTTAAGGTGCTATTCGGCAGCAGAATACTTGCAGAGACTGCAGATCTTGACTATTATGTTAGCGCTGAAAATCAGCATCAGCAAAGTATTGCAAACCGTTAGCGGTCGGCTACGGAATAACTTTCATATAAGACAAACATTTTACATAGAAACAAATCGCTTGTTGTCGCAGCATGCAGTTGGCAGCCGAATGGCAACTTTATTATGAGTGTCTTTATTTTAAAATATTTTTATAAAATGCGTTATGCTTTACCATATTAATTTTATGAGATCTGAATGAATTGTTATAATCAAATCGCTTCAATGTATTGAATTAAGTATTCATAATTATTTTAAATTTGTTAATATTAATTAATAATAGATTTATTTATTACAATATCGATGGCAATTAATGATGGCGTATTTATTTTATTTAACTTATGCATTGATATTTATGGTTTTATGGCTAGATTTGTGCATTTTTCAAATTGTAAAATCAATTAAGTAAAGTTTAATTATAATAAGGGTGGTAAACATTGTCATGTATGAAGCATTTATATCTATAAATGCTTCATACATGACTTCATACATGCAGCTACATATCTATGAGCCTTAAGATATATGATAATAGAGCTCAAAATACAATGCCACCCTTGAAACTTAAATCGAAGGCTAGACGTTCAGTACTATCAGGGATTGTCAGTATTTTGAGCGTTTAGACTAGAAGTATTGGCGGCTCAGATCATTTGATGTATTGGATTACTCGTCTGTTCGCCGAGTCGAGCTAATAACGTGTCATCTCTATCACACGACTATACAAAAAGACAAGGACAAAGAGTTTTGTGCTAAGTGGGCGTGACCAAACGTACAAAAAGCAAAGATCGAGTTTATATGTATTTCACAAACACATAAGTTTTGTAGGATTCGTGGATTTTTATGTGGTCATGTCGCCGATATGGTTCTTCTGAAATTTTGTCGCAAGAATCAAATTGTGTTTGTGCCGACGGCTTATGTGTGTAAGTCATTTGCGAATCAATTGCGAGGAAATTATCTCGGTACTAGCTCGACTCGACAAATAGACTATAGATACATCACGATTATAATAATGTATTGTAATACCTAAATTATGAACGCGCTTATGGTTATAATTTACAATGGCTTCCATAACTGCTCAAATTCAGGGCATAGCTCTACTTAACAGATGTTAATAATCACAATATCAACAAAAGGAAAAAGTCGCGAAAACGTCACATTTTTCTATTTGTGAAATTAGTTATACATGGTGTATTTGTAGCAAACGCTACAAATACACCATGTATTTGTAGCGTTTGCTAGTTGTCCTTTATGAATTTATGATGATAAACTTATAATTTTTATATAATATGTAACTTGCTATAAACTATTCTAAAGTAAGATTTCTCGTCGTACCAAAATGTTTTATAGTTGAAAAAAAAATTTGAAATACAGTTTTTTTTTATGAAAGTTGCATATAAAAATGTGCAATCTATCATTTTAAAGCGCCAACAGCAAACGCTAAACCACCATAACAGGTATAACACTAATAATGGACACACTTTTACGTCACTTTCGATTTGGAAGTTTAATTGTTTTCGCAACTTTTTCCAACATGTATATAAATGTAGCCTTTTACAAGCCTTACGGCCTAACGGTAACATAATAATCGAGTGTTGTCAATATATAGGAAAGAAATATACCGCTCTCATATCAAAAAACTTTTTTATTTCACGTCAAATGATCATATCTTCATCCGGTGCCGGTTTCAATAAGTACTCGTTAACATCGTATTCTCGTTTGACAAGACCCTTCTCGCCTATGTAGTAAGGTGCATTTTCGCTTGTAGGTAGGTAATAAATGCCGGGTTTTTGGAAGTCTGTGTTTGGCCCTAATAAGTTGGACGTTATGTTGGTGCTATAGCAGTCTCCTTTGCGGGCTTTGGCGACGTTATCGCATTTGACGGCGATGAATTTTTCCGGCTGTTGCTCGGCCATTATCCAGTATAATGCTGAGCGAACGTGACTGCAGAATAGGAAACATGGGAGTATGAAGTTACCCGCCATTGAAGGCTGGTATTCACCTGAAAAGGTCAAGACACATACTTTAATCTCTAGCTTGCAAAGCCATAGATTTTATGTCAAGATTTGAGATCTAAGTTTCGGCATCCGGTGTGGTTGATATGATGACACGGCAATAGATATCTGTATGATATTATGTGTCAATTAAGAATATTGTCCAAACATACTGCATTTTAGGATTTTTTCTGGCTAACAATCGTTTACAGAGTAGGTAAATTAAAAACTGTCACTTCAAAGAAGCGGTACTGGATTGGAGATTATTTAATTAAATTATAGTATATTAAATTTTTTAATACAGAGGATTATATACAGAATAAAATACAGAGGTATTTAGATAGATTATACCATATTTTCCCACATGAGAAGTCTCACATAGACGCGATTCTTCTAGTTTTACAAAGAAGTGAAGGTTTCTAAGTGATAGCATTACCATATAATCTATTCTGTGGCATTACTAGATACGTTTTTTTCCATAGGCCTTCTTTATATGGCATTAGTAAGTAGTGTGTCGGTAGAGAATTGAGAATTCCCCATGGAAAATCAATTAACACTGGCCGACCTGGGAATCGAATTCTCAGCGCTACTGCTTACGACTACTAAGCAAAGAGACAGACACTTATTAAATAAAAGCAACACTATACCATAGTACCCAGTTATACAAAGAATAATAACTATTACTTAAGTATCTTTTTTTTTTTTTATAATAGTGAGTGACAAGACAAGCAAATCAGGTGCCTGATGGTAAGCATCATGATTGCCCATATCAGACACAGTGCCACCCAGTGTTTTAAAATTCAAAATTCTACGCGGCACTGCACTGCGCCTGTCACCCTGAGATATGAGTTGTTGAATCTCATCATGCCCAGTAATTTCGCTGGTAACATTGCCCTTCATACCGGAACACAGTAATGTTTGCACATTACTGCTTGGCGGATGAATAACTGGCAAAGGTGTGGTACTTCCCTAGGCGGCCCCCTGCTAAAGAGGCCTACCACTACAAAATCTACTACGTAGTTATACCATACGTTATACTTAGTAAAGTAACAAACCTCCATTAGCATAAAAGTCAATATGCCCCAAAGGCTCGGCGATACCGAATCCGTCAATGTTTGTGTGTAGCACATCGACATTGTACGCGGCTTTGGTGTTCAATCGCTCATCTGGACCCAGGTTTCGGAAGCAAGGTCCGGCTGGATCTAGAGCTAAAATTGAAGCAGTATTTTAGGTGATAAATATATCGTTTCATAGGGTTGTGATCCATGGATTTTAATTCATTATGATTAAGTTTAACTGCTGGCATATCATGACGTGTGGGGGTGTGGTTCTTCCGGGTTTTTTATTTTTCGCACCCAAAGAGAATGTACCTGCTGTTTCTTTCTGACTTATTCGGTTGGTACACCTGTGTGAGAAGGATCGATAAATTTAGAAATGATTATGTAAGGGGAAGTTTGAAAGTAACACCAGTGACTGAGAAATTAAAGAGTGGAAGACTAGCTTGGTATGGACATGTTATGCGGAGGAATGAAAGTCGTGTGGTGCTTCTCCTAATTTGAGCCACTAAGCTCGGTACTCATCCAGTTGCTACCGGCCGTCTTTCGTAGGTCGTCACTCCACCTCACACAGGGTCTCAAGATATCCTACGCCCCACTTGAACTCGTCTACCTCATCCGTTCTACGCACGATATGACCAGCCGGAGCCGACTGACACTTCAGGTTCCTTTCTTATTATTTGAGCTACCTATGTCGGGTATGACTATTGTTTTCTGTCGGATAACTGTTACGAATCCTTTCTTTCAGAGATAACATAGCTTTTCTAGCATAGCTTTTTGCATAGTTATAGGTATGTTATGCTATTATACAAAAGGGTACTTAAACGTAGGTAGTTTTTAACTTTGATGTTTCGACGAACGGCGAAGTTGCTTCCGGTAACGTCCAAGTATGTAGTAGGTATGGTAAGGTAGGTACTTATACTAAATTTCGTATTTATAAGAAAAAATTAAATGAGTACCTCTTCGGTTTTTACCTGTAATTCTAAAAGGCTTTTTGCCTGTAAGTTGCTGTAATTTTTCTGAGGCGAAGTGGGCAATATGAGCGCCTAAACTTCCTCCTGTTATCTCTAAGTGTTTTGGTGACAACCCATTCTGTATTAGTATTGCTAAGAACTCTCCGAAGAGGTGGCCCAGTGGTCTTGTGATGCGGGCAGCCCTGGAAAATGCTAAGGTTTGTGAGGATGGACCGATATACATTGATGGATGTTTGTTACTCTTTCACGCCAAAACACTGACCCGCTTAGACCCTGAAATAACACATAGGGTACTTTTTTCCCGATATTACTACAGGAACGATGATTACGCGGGTGAAACCGCGGAGCACAGCTAGTCTATAATATAGCTACTTATTAGATATCCAAAACTTTAAATAATTGCGAGCATTTAAACAACTTTAAACAGTAGGATTAACTGATTTTAATCGATGCTGATCGATGCTGAATAACCCAGAAATTAGAGAAAAAACTATTGATTATAAATTCGTAACATGCGTGATTAACGACTTGCCCTTGTAATGTACCTACTTAACTTTTTGTTTCAATTACAATCAGAATACCTACTTTGCCAATTATCATTACTATGTTGCCTCTAATACTCTATGTTGCATACCTACCTCTATATTGCATTGGAAAAATATTATATTATACCTAGATTTCAAAGTAAATATCTATAGGTACCTACCTAGTTCGTCTCTAACTTTTTGTTACACACGGTCCCACTGGCACAGAACAGATAATACTTCCACTAGCACGGCTTTTTAAACCTTGTTAGTTTGTAAATATTTTTTTCAAATATTAGCACAGATTAACTACCTACCTAATAAATATCTAGTTCCTGTATTAGTACTAATGCCATACTCTGTCTATTAAGATACATAATAATTCGTCATCTCATCATCTCAGCCATAGGACGTCCACTGCTGAACATAGGCCTCCCCTTTAGATTTCCATTCAGTACGGTTGTAAGCGGCCTCCATCCAGCGTGGTCCTGCCATACTTATCAGATCGTCTGTCCACCTTGTGGGTGAACGTCCTACGCGCTGCGCTTGCCGGTCCATGGCCTTCATTCGAGAACTTTACAGCCCCATCGGCCATCAATTCTACATGCTATGTGCCCTGCCCATTGCCACTTCAACTTGCTAATCTGGGCTAATCGGTAACTTTCGTGCGACTACGGATCTCCTCATTTCACATTTCTGATTCGATCTCGCAGAGAAATCCCGAGCATAGCCCTCTCCATAGCTCGATGCGCTACTTTGCGCTTACTGATGAAGCTCATACTCACAGACCACGCTTCAGATCATAGGTCGAAGACTTTCGACTTGAGGCACTGAGGAATTTTACAAGTTATAATTTTTGTTACCTTAGAATAAATAACTATACTACCTACCTATAGTATATTTTTATGTACTAAGCTGTGGTGATGAATAAATGATTTATAATCATACTATTTGTGCCCCGCGGTTTCACCCTCGTAGTCTTCATTCCGTGTAAGCTATATTCGTAATTAGGCATTCATAACTAAGTTTCTGTTGCTCTTATTTGAAAATAATAGCCCACCCCATTATTTTCCATGTTACATCGTATGGTACCTAAATGTTCTTAGTTTTATTTATTTCATACTTACACAGGATAGGTGCGTACCAAAATAGGGAATATCTCTAGTACGATGACGTTTCGTCCCCTGGATAAATACGCGCCGGACAGACTACGTACAAGTGGAGAGAACGATGCGTCCATGTAACCACTTATCAGCACCTGAATAACACATTAAAAGTTATTTTATTTTCCGCATATTTATCTAAAAGTCTGTGCAAACTATGGTAAAGTTGTAATTTAGGTTAAATATTTCTTGATTAAAGAAAGCCATATGCCTTTATCATCCTTTGGTTTCGTGTTTTACTTCAGTGTTATAGTTATATGTATTTTACATTTTTTCATAAATAGAAAAAAATCTATAACTCTATACGGAATATTTTCGCGAAAATAAAGGTCAGGTCAATAACCATAAACAATTTATTCTCTCTTTGACTATATATTTGGGGAAAATAATTTTGTATGGAAAAGCAACCCTAAGGAAACTGAAGTTTATTTTAACAAACTTAATTTTCACTGGAGTTCCCTCTCGTTCACGTAATGTAGGTGTATACCAGAACGCGGATCCACACGAGACACAATGCAAATTCATTGTATCTGATGATACGCCTAGCAAAGTGTCATGTATCAGTTTCAATTTACAAACAACCATACAACTTTGACCTACCAGGAGGTAGGTAGGTATACATAGCAATGTATTTATATAATATTAAGTCCTTAAGTATCTAGGTACATATCATCTACCTAATAGACGGCTTCATTAGACACCTTTTAGTACTATTTTATACCTACGTTACTATTATTTACACTAGGTTACTACTTAGTATTGTATTACCTTCAGCAGGAAAATAACTAATATTTTTAATATGTCTACGTAAATTACAAAATAAATGCCTGTAATAAGTATAATTATTGGTACATATAAATAGGTACTTGTAATTATTCTAAGTTATATAATAATATTAATAATCTTTATTGATATAAATATAAGTGACAGGGTAGTACAATTCATTCACTAATTATACTTATAAGTAGGATACTATAGGATACTACATAACATTAGGATAGTTTGTAATTATGTATAAGTTTGTAATTAAGTATGTATAATTTGAACATTAATTTACAAATTAAGAATTCGAAAATAATAAATTTGTAAAAATTAATTCGAAAATTACAAATGAAATAAATATTAGGTATCAATCTAGCATAACAATATGATACATTGTTGTGTCAACAAGTTGTAACACATTTATGTTTTACTAGGCATAAAAGATCATAAGTCATAAAATAATTATTGCATGTCCTTGGCATTCACTATAGGCGCATAGATACATAATATCCGACTTTGAGGTTCAAGAATTAGCCTTTCGACTTCCGATTGCAGCAACAATGGGATGGGGCAATTTTTTGTATAAATTTTCAATGAGAAAATGATCCTAAGTTAAAGTGCCTCAACAACAGTGTATCATCTACTTGCGCAGCTAAAGTCGAAACGGCTGCCTCGAGTGGATACACGGCTTTAATAACACATTCTCTGAATACTGTCGTATTCGTATATTAAACCTACCTAATTCATAGAAACTATTCAGAATATTTAAAGTAGATAATTAAATGTTAACTATTATTGTTATCCTCCCAATTTCATTCAATGACGTACCACATTTTACAAGTAAGTAAGTAAACAGGGTAATGGTAATTGGTATACTCTTAGATATATATTCTAAGTTACAACCAATAAGTAGACAAACTAATAAGTAGACCAAGAAGAGGAGGAGATTTTTGTTAATATTTTTGTTTTAGGTAATATTTTTATCATTTTTATTTTATGTTTTTTGTTGCCGTGGGTTGCCGGCTATAGAATAGTACTCCACCCTCTCTACCCGTGGTTGCTGTACGAGCCGGCTAAGGGTTAACAGATCCAGAGAATGGGCAGCAGTGTCCTCTGCGTAAATTCAACAAACTGCGCTCGCCAAGCCGCCTTCCAAGCGAAGCGAGTATTGGCAAACCCGACCTTTGAAGGCCTATGTTCAGTAGTGGACTTGCGACGGCTGAGAAAAAGGAGATGAATATTTTTATCATATAGTATTGCCATATAGCCCAGATTTTAGCTATATTGTCTATTTACATTGACATATATTCTACGATAGACAAAAACGTTTTTAAAAAATATTTCGTCAAATTCTGTTACCTAATTCATTAAACTAGCGTTTATTTATTAAGGTATTATGCGTTAACAATAGTTTGTAATCAAATCAAACGAAAAATAAATACTCGATTTGTTTTCCCGTAATATTAATTAGCACAGCTACGTACGCGTTCACACTGCATGGATGTCGAAGCTACACTACTAAAGTAAGGTGCACGGATTGAAGTGCACTTTAGTCGAGCAAAGTGAGTGTTTGGAACGCGAAATCTAGTATCGTTAAATTAATATCGTTTAATTAGTAGCGTAATGATTTTTTACAAAATCGAATACCTAAGTAATTAGGTATATTTTAATTTTGAGCAATCGCTCTCGTACCTACATAACTCGATTTTTAATATGATTTAGACACTGCAAGGCAACCTTGAATTTATCACCTTGCAAATTATTATAATAGATACTAAATACCTACACGCATTAATTTTAATAACAAATTAGTAAACTAGTAGGTACTGCTTGGTTTCACAAACCTTCACATTGTTTAACCTCTGGTGTGCCGATATTCCAGACACAATTGAATTTGCGTTGTGTCTTGCGAGGATCAGCATTCCGGCATACGATGAGTTAATTTATTTGACAGGCTCGTTGGCCCAGATGGTAGTAACTCTGCTTTCAGTGCCGCAGGGCCCGGGTTCGATCCCCGGCCAGGTCAAGCATTTGTGTGCATGAACATGTCTGTTTGATCTATGTCCGGGTGTTATAAGCGTATATAAGTATGTATATCAGTCATCTGGTTATCATAGTACAGGCTTTCAGCCTAGTTTGGGATTAGAAAAAAAAATTAAAGTATTGGCAGTATGTATTATATTTTACCCATTGATTTTACCTATAAAATGCCTGCCCCGTCAAATAATTCATTGTTTTCATTATTTAAACTTGATTGGTTACGTGTATCCCAGAGCCTTTAAACTTATTTTATATAAATTAAATAATTAAAATTCAGTTCCGACGGTTCAGAGAGTGAAATGGAGATTGATTGTACTCCACCAGATTTAAGATTAGAAGCCAAATTGGCAATGGAAAACCTGCTTCCAGTGAAGTCAAAAGAAAGTATGTTTTATTTCCCTGCATTCTTTTGAGAAAAGCACGATATACTCGTAAGCCTCGGCGGAAATGGCAATTGCCTGTCTCGTGAAGTCCTCGTCTACGGCTCGGCCTTCAAACTCATACTCGACCTGCAATTGCCTATTTCACGGCCTTTGCAGTAATGTCCTCTTTCTGTCTTTTCTGTCTTTGCAGTAATCCTGCTGCAGATCGTTATTATAATACTTACTAAAAGGCATCTAATCGACACACACGGCAGATATTATGATGTAGAGTAGATACTCATTATAATATTATCTTATTAGGTAACATAGTACATAGCTTAGTAGGTATAGGTCTTGGGAACTACATCTGTTGTGTAACTTGAAGCTGATACATGACACTTTGCTATGTGGACGATAATAAAATCATCTATTTTACGAGTTATTAACGAGTTGGCCTCTCAGTTAACTCGTCGGAGAACATAAGCTTTTTTGTCTTTCCTCTAATAAATACTGAGAAAAACCAAGAAACAATATGTAGATTTTGTCCACATTTTTGTCTCCAGCATTATCAGGCCTGCAGTAGAAGCAGGCCTCGCATGGCGCGGAGGGATTTGCGTTTTTTCATCAGTTATCCCTCTCACTTATTTCTCTCCACCTGAAATGCTTTTCATGTAGCCCTAGACGAAGATTAGACACAAAAAAAATTGGCGCTGCTACTTAACCAACATAATATAGTCGGTTGAGTCTATCATCAACACAAACATTCATCTTGAATCACTTCGTCTATTGTTTTATTTTTTTATTATTATTTTTTAAATTACACTACACTAACCAGGAGACTTTCTACATACTGACTCGTATTACTTTATAAAACGTTATCTTTCCATGTCTATCTATCAGCCTACTATTCGCTATCTCCTAAAACCCACCCTCTAAACCACGCAACTAAAACGCACAAATTTGATGCGGTTTCCACTCTCAATTAGATAATTTTTCACGGAAGCTTTGCCTTTTATTATAGAATTTCTTTACACTCGTGCGAAGCCAATTCACTAATTTTTAACTAAACTAGTGTTAAGTACCTGTGTCTTCTTCTTCTTAAAATCTAAATGTTGTACAGCGCTCATAGCGCCGCGTGGAGTTAGCTTGCATCTCTTCTCATTGCGTCCAAGCCATCTTTGGGGAGGTGCCGCTGCCACTACGTACAAGGATTTTATGGTCTCTTCTGATAGGACTGTACTTCTGTTCATGCCTGGACCTGGAAAACAATTATGGGAGATTTAGCCGTACACCTCAAACACGAAGAATTGCGTCAATCTTTTTAATTTGGGTCGATTATACTGGAGTATACTGGAGAGACCTCTCGGTTAATGTCAAGCAGGGTGCACTGGGTGCACTTTAGAGTGAGACCGGATTCATTCAAACTCAAACTCAAACAGATTTATTCAAATAGGTCATAATCTGACACTTTTGCACGTCAATAAAGATAAACAGTACTGAGTCTACCGTGCGTTCGGAAAGATACCTCTACAAGAAGAACGCACAAGAAACTTGTAGGGCTTAATTTTTTCAACAGATAGTTTTACAATATTTGGTTTGGTTACATTCGTTTTCTTTAAAGGTGCCGCGAGGCGGCTATGCAGAAGTTTCCAGGCATCTTTGTCCTCTATGTACTGGTTGACTTTATAATAAGCCTTCTTTAGTAAAGTAGATTTTATATAGGTTTTGAATTTACCCTCTGAGAGCCCAGTTATCTCTTTTGGGATTTTATTATAGAAACGTACACTATTTCCTAAGAATGTCTTTTTATTTGTTTTAGATAATCCAAAGCTAGGTGCAGCTATTTTGTATTTATTTCTAGTATTAAAATTATGAAGGTCACTATTTAATTTGAATTTATGTAAATTTTTACGCACATACATGATGTTCTCATAAATGTATAAGGATGGTAGGGTCAGTATGTTTATATCTTTAAATAATTCCCTCAGGGATTCGCGTGGACGCATCTCATAGATGGCACGAATCGCACGTTTTTGTAGTATAAAGATAGTTTCTATATCTGCGGCTGACCCTCACAACAGAATCCCATAAGACATCAAGCTATGGAAATATGCAAAGTACACTAATCTCGCCGTGGCTATATCTGTTAGTTGCCTAATTTTATAAACCGCGTAAGCTGCAGAGCTTAGTTTCCCTGAGAGCTCGGTGATATGAGTGCTCCATTGCAGTTTAGAGTCTATATTTATGCCAAGGAACAAAGTTGCATTGTCAATATTGAGTCTTTCATTTCGGAGAGTGTGCTTTGGAACTTCATGAACTAGTTCCCCCATGTCCGTTCTATAACCGAACATCCAGGGAAACTACAAGGCGCCATCCTTACATGGTCGAAATTCCACTTAATCGTACCACGCGGCTACTTTCAACCCGAGGACCGGAGTGGAATTCTCTGCCGGCGTACGTTTTCCCACTTTAATATGATCTTGGGGTCTTCAAGAGAAGAGTGAATAATTATCTTCTAGGAAAGCGTGCTCCATCTTAGGCCTCATCTTCACTTTCCATCAGGTGAGATTGGGGTCAAACGCAGACCTATTTAATGTAAAAAAAAAAAGACTGATGATAATCATAATAGGTAATGTTTCATCATAAATCATAAACCTATGTTCTATCACGAGCTCGTCTACTGCTGGATATAGGACACTCCTCAGCATTGCTCATCCAGCTGCTGCTGTCAGCCATCATTCGCAGGTCGTCACTCCGCCTGGACGCAAAGCATTAGAAATTCATAAGATTTTGAAATATCTCCAATCACCAACTAGGTACTATACAAGTATAGTTCCAGTGGAGTGGTGACTCTTAAGCGATACTGTTGAAGTTGTTACATAAGCCTTCAGAAAGTGATACGTAAGAATAGGTTTTTATAAGGTATTTATTTATGTTAAAGGATTCAGTTTCGATTGTCGTTTTTAATATACGTCAGATGAATGCAGTTCTTACTCGGTTGGTGGCCGAATCGATACTGGTCTACCGCTTCCAAGGATACCCACTTAGTTGAATGATTTGTTTCATTATAATTTGTTTAAGTATAAATTAATTATCATAAGAAGTGTCTATTGCACAATAGTTCAAGTTATTTTGTTTTTATTATAGCTATATTTAAAACGAGTTAGAGAGACGACACACACAGGAACAGCCAACTCAACATCCAAACTACTTAGATCTTTTTGCGTTTAATAATCGGCAAATGGATATATATTAAGTACTCGTAGATATTGAACATTTTTACTATAACTACACTCATCGCATCCTATAATAAAATTCACAAAAAAACTTTTGGAAAAACTAAGTTAAAACATAAGAGTCGGGAACCCACCAGCATAATTATTAATAATCTAGCTGGTTCACTCCCTGAAACTGTGAAACCTATGTGTTAGGGAAAGGTCTAGATACCATCAAATTTCAGCCCAATTAGCTGTACCTTTGACGTGAAGCCCTTACAAAAATAACACACACACATACACACATACCGATACGAGTCTAAGGAGTCCACTTACATTAGCATTAAACATACATAACATACATTCACGCCTTTTATCTCGAAGGGGTAGGCAGAGGTGTACCTAGGACTCAGTCCCATACTACTATGGGGATATATAGATACACCCACATTTCGCCAGTATGTTATTGGTCCCATGTAATAGGGGGCGAGCCTATTGCCATCTACCGGGCACAGTTCCAGACTCCAGGCAGTTATTGAGATAATTCCTAATGGAAAAATCCAATATTTAACACTGCCTGACCTGGGGATCGAACCCGGGACCTCTTGATTGGCAGTCGAGCATGCGCCCACTACGACACCGAGGCAGTCATCTTTTGAAAAGCACATAAGATTAATACATAAGCATTATTGGATTATTATTTTTAAAAATATTTTTAGGCAATATTTAACACATCGTAGGTCTCTTATAACAAGGTTTTGGACAAGATTTTACAGTAGGTACGAAGTCAAAGTCGCAGTGTTCTTATTCAAGGTCTCTGTCTATATAAAATAAAAAACCTTGGCATATTAATGTTTATAGGTAAGTACGTTTGCAACAAATAGTAATAACAATGAAATTATGTAATAAATACAATTACGTACACATTGCGTTAAAGTTTATTTTAAAATATTTAGATTCTAAAGAATTCTTGACTACCTTTATGTCTATGAAAGCATCAAAATATTATTATTATAATATATATATTATTATTATTATTATTATAAGTATACAGAATTTAGGAATAGTAATTAAGGATTTCACTACAAGAATGTCAGTTTTACTCGCGTGGTTATAGAGGTTCACTACAAATAAAATAAAATAAAATCTTAGCTAAGTACTTCGTCCACAAAATTTCAGGATAGGTATTTTATCAAATGGGTTCAGAACATCGCTTTGGGCAATTTTTCATAGGATTGTGTCCTATATAGTTATAAAATCTAATTTTCCTTTTTTTAAACCTAAATATTGTATATCTATATAGAACCTTTATTTATTTCCATCCTTTGAATTATATCTATTGAAAGTGATACACATGACCATAATATTTCTTTCACTTTTCACCATAACCTTTTTTCACACAATAACTTTCAAAGAGACCAATATTTGTTCTCGTTGTAAATTATAAGCACTAAGAATGAGAAAATATAAACTCACAATCGGCCATAAGCCCGGCTGGGCTGCCGGTATCCTGGGCGAACGCAACACAAATCAACAATAAAATACCCAGCATTATACACAATCATCAGCCACAACTGAATAAAATATTAAATAATTAATTATATATACGAGTCACTGTGAGGCTAGTGATCTCTTAACAGGCTTGATTCATAATGTATTGAGTTTCCTTTGGCAAGAAGGCCGTGCGTTGAATACTTATGAGCGATACTACGAATCTACGTGGATTACGAGTTGCAGATCGTAGTACGTTTAAAACTACATTAAGTTCTGTTGGTCAAGTACAACCTGAGATGATGTGACCCTAACCGCTTCGTGTTTAAAGAAGTGTTCACATCATTCGATCAGAACGTTGCCGTCACGGCTCATAAAAATATTCGATTACTATACGATAGTGACATAACATACAATCACTCCTTTTTTCACGAAGGAGTAGGCAGAGGTCTCAGTCCCATAGTAGGCAGGCACACCCACATTTCGCCAGTATGTTATTGGTACAATGTATTAGGGGGCAGCCTATTGCCATCTACCGGGCAAAGTTCCACCACACAAGATAAGAGATTCAGATAAGATTTAGATAACCCTTCTGTCAACACCTCTAAACGACAATGTCTCTTATTGGATTTTGATTTTTTTTGTTTTTGTTTTAGGAAAAGATTTATAATTTGTTTAATATTATATATTATAAAATGTATTCAATTGAATACACTAAAATAAATAAATTTTAATCCTAAGTGATCATCTTATAAGTAATTTAATCCGCTATAAATTACCATACTAAACTTAAACTAAATTTTACATGTACCTAATATTTTAAAGGTGAAAGTTAATATTTAGCACTTTGAATGACCTGGGGATCGAACTCGGGATCTCCGAGGCAGTACGATAATAAGACTTGCAGACGATTCGGACAAAAAATACTCGGACAAATTTAAATAAACATGAAATTAACCATAAATTATGTCATTAGTTAAATTATGGTTCTCAGGGCGATTTGTAAATAAGTACCTAGAGTGATTTTTCATCTTGCCACCCCCAATAAAATTGCTCCCAGAGCGGAACCCACCGCATCCTTGTTGTTTCGTGTTTCCAATGTGAATGCTCCTTAATACGTATTCTACTTATTTTATGCATTGATATAAAGAAAACGGGAGATGAGGTACTTACTGGCTTCTTAAAAATGGCAAGCTCTAACTAGGTCCCATTAGGTCCACGTACGTAAGGTCGTACGAGCGAATATTATTGTTGTCTTGGTCGTCGGTGTTAGGTACGTCTTCTATCTTTCTATCTTTGTTGTTCATTATATGTCACTATTCAAACTTCACACTGAGCAAATTGCACGTGCCATTTGTTGAGTAAGCGCTGAGAGAACGTACCCCTATCTCCCCTTTCCTTAATATCAATGATTTTATGCCAATTATTGCCCTTCTAGATCAGAGTACAGTTGGTAGAAATCCTTGACCGACAGCAAACTTGGAGTAAAGAATAATTATAGTAAACCTAGTAAGTACCTATACACAGTTCTTGCTAGATGTTAGTGTTGTTAAACGTGTTTTGGGGCAAAATATTTTACTATATTTTAAATATGATATCCCGTAGATTCTCGATTAGAACTGAAATATGTCATGATAAGATGGGTCACAGAGTCACAGATAATGGAATAATAGCCCCAAGGATTTGGCCTGATAGGTTACTCCGGTACACTCCTGTCATTGAGATTGTATTCCGTACATTTAGATTTAAGACAAATAATGTGGGTACTTTGTCGTTTCGTCCCACAACAGGTTCGTTCCATTAGGACGAATTGACGAAACTTAAAATTAGGTAAGTAATGTATTTTTCGTTCGACGATTCGTACCCATTCTTGTTTTTGTCAAATATTTAAAGGGAATAAGAACTGAACCAATTTATGTATGTCTTTTTTATGACAATTAATGACAAGACTAGCAAATCAGGTGCCTGATGGTAAGCATCATGAGTGCCCATATCAGACACAGTGCCACCTAGTCTTTTAAAATTCAAAATTCTGCGCGGCACTGCACTGCGCCTGTCACCCTGAGATATTAGTTGTTGAATCTCATCATGCCCAGTAATTTCGCTGGTAACATTGCCCTTCAGTCCGGAACACAGTAATGTTTGCACATTACTGCTTGGCAGATGAATAACTGGCAAAGGTGTGGTACTTCCCCAGGCGGCCCCCTGCTAAAGAGGCCTACCAACCTATGTACTTACGCAATGTGGGGTCAATAAAATAATTATTATCTCAGCCGAAGGACGTCCGCTGCGCTGGCTGGTCTAGCCTATATTCGAGAATTGGAGAACTCTACATCATTCTACGCATTGATTTATAGTATTATTATATTATTACACACTCACTGGCTATTAATTTATCAAAATCAATCAAAATCAAAAATCATTTATTCGCAGGAATGTAGGTACAAAGGTTCTTAATTAGTCCAAATAATAATAATGCCAGTACATTCTACCTCCTAAAGGCGTGCGAAATACAATTAATTAATTATAAACAAAATTTTAAATCATGCAATCATTAATAAAATATTTAAACCATTGATGTCATAATAATAATGTCAAAATTTTATGTCAAAATAACGAATCAATAATATAAAACAATAAAAGTAAAAAGGAATGATTCGAATGTCATAATAATTGGTATTAATAAACTATTCATTAAACTTTATTCGTGAGAAAATCATTCACAGAATAGAAGCACTTCTCTAGCAGATACTTATGTAGTGACTTTTTAAACATAATATTGTTTAAATCCTTCATTTCTTCTGGAAGTTTGTTGAAGATTTTACCTGCCATATAGTGAGCATTCCTTTGAAGGGATAACTTACAACGTGGTAGAACAACTAGATTGTCCGTTACAGCTCGGTGTTGGCGAAGGCGGAGCTCATGATGCCTTCCAAATAAATTCGGGTTTGTTTTTACAAATACGGCACTTTGTTTAATGTATAGGCTTGGGAGAGTCAAAAGTCTCAGCCTTTTAAAAAGGGGTCTACATGGCTCTCTAGGTAATGTGTGCCACAAATAGCACGAATGCACTTCTTTTGTGCTCGAAACGCCCTATCTTTTTCTACTGCGTTGCCCCAGATAATTAATCCATACTGTAAGATTGAGCTTACGTAGCCGTGATATGCCTGGACTGCTGCTTCCTGGGATACCACTTGTCTTATTCTTTTAAGTGCAAACACAAACCTATTTAAGCGCAGACATATGGAATTTATGTGAGGCTTCCAGTTACAGAAATTATCAATTTCTATTCCCAGAAATTTAGTAGAAATTGTCTCTTCTATTGTTTCCATGTCATATTTAACATCAATATTAACATGTCTAGAATTAATTGTCCGAAATTGTATCAATATAGTCTTTGATATGTTAATTTTAAGATTATTTTTAGTCAACCAATTTATTACATTTGCAATTGTCTTATTAATTTCAATGTCATTTCTTATAAATTAATTATCGAATAAAATCCCTTCGATTGGGCCACATTGATTGATCTAGGCATACTTTCAGCCTATTCGCAATGTGCCCTGCCCATTGCCACTTCAACTTGTTAATCCGCTGAGCTAAGTTGGAACTACTTCCGTTCGTCTAAGGATCTTATCATATTTGATTCGATCTCGTTACATTCCTGTACTCTCAGGTAAATTAGCAGATTATGTGTGTGCCTAAATGGGGCACACACATAATCATAGGGCGTTTACATCTCCATCCCGTTCGATTTTGAGCTTGCTTTGAGCTTTGAATTTCTTTTTTTACCCGACTCCGTTATAGGAAGGTTAAGTGTTTCGAAAGTATGTATGTTTGTTTGTATGTAAGTATACATATGTTATTAGGTATATTATTTAGTGCTTATGTTGCTGATAAGCTTGTAAGCAGACGGGGGTCTTTCGGGGCTATGTACAGAAAGTTTGTTTTTTTTTTGCCTTTTAGTCCTGGTTTTTTAAATTTGTTTAATTTATAAATCTCCGGATATCAGTTTATTTTAATGGGTTAATTATATTCGGAGGAAACATGGTAGGTAAAACAAAACCATACGGAACATCGATTTGGTAATTTTTTCATAGTAAAATTTCATTGTCAAATTTCTCGTAGCTAGGAAAAATTCTAAACTGTGGAGCAGTTTATTTTGTATTGGAAATCAAAAATATTTTTATGGCGAAACTTCTACAAACAATAATTAATTGTCTTTTGCAAGTTGTTCAGATTGCCGGTTATAGACTTTAGTATTATTATTATTATTTATTTTGTATTACCACGGAACTGCTACTACTGTTACTGTACTGTCTACTGTTAAGTATAAAACAAAGTTAGATCGTAAACAAATCATAATAGTGAGATTGGAACGCGTCCGGTAATTTTACGCGTCATAGAGGGTAATGTGCTTTCAAGCGATTGTCCCGAGATGTTTTCCGAGACATGCAGAAAGGCAATAATTGCATCTGAGCCATACAACGAGAAGTGAGAAGCCACCGCACCGGTTTTACCCACTGTTTAGTATTTAGCAGCCAAGTAGTAAGTAGTGCCGCGCCGCGCCACCGCACGCACGCACGCATGCCGCTCTAAAATAAACCGACTATAAAATAAAAATGACCATCGATTTACTCTGAAAATCTCGTGAAAGTTAAGACTAGGTTTGATAAAATGAATGGTTCAGTGACCAATGATACGTGGCAGTGGTATAAAGAGGTGGTGCTGTCATGGTTGGAGCACCCAGGAGTGGACGAGCATGAGGGGCTCAACTTGACTGCCCTGGGTATGGACCAGGCTTATATGAGGGCGGCTTCGGATCAGGATGTGGGCATCTACAGCGTTTCTGACGACTGTTTTCGAGTGAGTTACCTACCTCCCACACTCAGATGGGCTTATATGAACTTATACATAGATATTATTAATGCGATAATTTTAATATGTCAAGCTCTTTAGTATTTAGTTAAATTAGCCATACGAAGTACAAAGACACTTTTGCAAGTCAATGAAGCTTCTGAGTAATAAATCTACCGTGCTTTCAGAAAGATACCTCTACAAGAAGAACGCACAAGAAACTTGTAGATTTAACAATTTTTTTCAACTGATAGTTTCAATCTTTATCTAAGGTTTTAACAATATTTGGTGTGTTGCATTTATGTTCGGAAGGTGCCGCGTGGTGGCTATGCAGAAGTTTCCGGGCATATTTATTTATCTATGTAATATTGGTTGACTTTATAATAAGCCTTCTTTAATAATAATGATCTTATATTGCGTTTAAATTTACCCTATATCAGTCAAAATATCGTCTCACAAAGACCACCGGACGCCAAATGTCCACTGCATAAAATAATATCAAATAACTGTATGAACTGTTTGGGTTGAAAGATAGGTATCCTTTTTGGGGTGAAACTCAGCAAGTTTAAAATAACGGTTGGATTGGAGTAAAGACTAATCATCATCATCATCTCAGCCATTGGAAGAAGAATATATAATATATGTTCTTCTTCCAATATTGGCATATATATAATGCCAATATATAACTCGCCACGCGGGCAGGCGGGTTGGCGAGCGCAAGCCGATATTACGATATAGGTGCCTAAGGATCGCATCGTTTGCCAAAACCTGTTTACGAAATTCATTAATAAGCATTCAGTTTTGTTGCGTTGCAATCTTTCTTTTCTGTGAGTCACGTCATAAGTAGGTATATGTAGAATAATATATTATAATTTAATGCTGTGATATATTATGGTAGTATGTTTAAAGTACATACTTTCATTGCAAAATGATATTGCATTGATGTTTTGAAACATCGCGAGCTGTATCAAACGGATGCAACTTGCGACCGATTGGTAGGATAAGTACTACGTTTATAATGTCTTTTAAAAATTAAAATTTCTGCTATCTGTGTGGAAAAAACAATTTTGCAAATTTACAATGAAAAAAAAAATGGATTATGGCCAATTTACAGATACTTAGGTACTTTTTCGTGACGAATTTACTTTGTGACTAATCGACAATCACCCGTAGATTAGTTCATAATACATATGTAGGTATATAACCATAAAATCTATGTAAATTGTCAAAACTATGAAATTATAATACGTATGTACCTATTATAAAACGTGTTATATAAGTTGTTGCAATACTTATAATGGGGTGCATCACAGCACGTTAACAACTTGTAAAGGAAAGAATTGCAAAATTTGCAAAAAAAGTCATCTTCTCATACAAGCCGATAGCTGATCGGCTTAGATCGGCATACAAGCCGATCAGCTGATCTCTCAAGATCATGCATGCAGTCAGCTGACTGCATGCGGGAGCTACTTTCATTAGTCGATAGCCCGTATTCGGAGAATAACCGCATGCTGTATATCGACCGAGCTATAATAGACAGCCTACTTTCATGAGTCGATAGACCGAATTGGGGGAATTCCCGAACGCTATATATCAACCGAGCTATAGATAGCCTACTTTCTTTAGGCGATAGCCCGTATTCGGGAAATACCCGTGTGCGGTATAACGACTGAGTACTGAAGAGGATATGAGGACTGACTGACCAATGAAAATAAGCGTTTACTGTAGTCGCAACGTATTCCTTTTAGGAATCGATCTAAGTACCTATAAATAAGTACGCGAATTTAATGTATACCTATCAAGTATTACTTATATTAAGTGTCTTAGTATATCAGTTTCAATCATTGTATCTTACTATGTCAAGGCCGCTTACAAAATTACATTAATAACAGACATAGTTAAAGGCACAATTGGCACAATAATATACCTACTTGAGAATATGCCGATAATTTTGCTGTCAATAAGGCGATTGACACCTTTCCTAATAACCTTTCTTTCTATGCGTATTAGAAGCTGAACAGTGTAATAAGATATTTTTTTCTTTATTAAGTAGGTAAGACTAGTAAGTAGGTTGTTGTTACTTGGTCACAGATTTAATTCGCCACTCTAAAAAAAAGTGTCGTCCTGCCACAGTCTTGTTTTTGTATCAATTGTTAAATCGCCATAAGAATAGAATAGAATAGAATAGAAGAATAGAATATGTTTATTGAAATAATGCGTACACACAACCATAATATTATTATACTAAGTATAAGTTCAGATAGCTATGTGAGACACATAATTCGCGTCATTCATTTTTCATATGAAAAACGTAATACGTACATAATAATTAATTATTAATATTCAATAAAATATAATAAGCTGTAAAGAGGCTTAAGATACAATATACATATTTTAGTAGTAGGCATGTCTAGACCTCAAGCATAAATTTTTGAGTACTATAATCATTTTCCATGTATTCTTTAATGGTGTAGAGCGTATTATTGGTAAGTAGTTGTTTCACACAGTTGAAAAATTGTGTGTCCTTTGTTATTGCTTTAATGGATTCTGGTAAGTGGTTATATAACTTCTGTCCTATAGCAATGGGAAGCTTCTGAGATATGCGTAACTTATATGCTGGAGGCTCTAAAAATATTTTCTTTCTTGTATTCCTTTTATTTTCAGTTGGTCTTATTTTATATTTATTTAAATTAGTTCTTACAAATTTGATAATTTCAAAAATATATGTGGATACAGATGTTAATACTAGTTGTTCTTTGAAATGTTCTCTACACGTTTCTCTATATTTTCCTCCAACAAGAACTCTAATTGCACGTTTTTGCATTTTTAGAACCCGCTCGTAATCTGTCGAACACCCCCATAAAATTATTCCATATGACATGATTGAGTGTATGTATGCATAGTATATTTGTTTTAAATTTTCCACTGACGTTAATCCTTTCATTTGTTTTAATGCATATATGCCCTTCGCCATCTTCTTACAAGTGGTGTCAATATGCTGTTTCCAAGTCATAGATGGATCCAATTCGAAGCCTAGAAGTTTGACCCAGTTTGAGCTGGTACATATAGTCCCATCATAAAAGTTAACAGACATTAAGTCTTGGTTAGGTGAAAAATTATTGAAAAACATTATATTAGTTTTGTCTGCATTCAATTTGAGGCCATTAATTGTAAACCACACACTCAATTTATGTAGTGTATCCTTAATAGCTAGTTGAAGATCCCAGATTGTATCAGCAGATAGAACTACTGTTGTGTCGTCTGCATATTGTATAAGCTCTCCATTGATATTTACTTTATCGATATCGTTCATGAAAATTAGAAACAGGACATTTCCGAGAGACGAACCGAACGAATAAGTTTTATTCAACAATTATTGTAATCAGTCTTTACTAAAAAACATAACATACATTCACGCCTTTTTCCCGAAGAGGTAGGCAGAGGTGTACCCAGGACTCAGACGCATAGTAGATACACCCACATTTCGCCAGTATGTTATTGGTCCCATGTAATAGGGGGCGAACCTATTGCCATCTACCGGGCACAGTTTCAGACTCCAGGCAGTTATTGAGATTATTCCTAATGGAAAAATCCAATATTTAACACTTTGCCCGACCTGGGAATCGAACCCGGGACCTCTTGATTGGCAATCGAGCATGCGCCCTTTACGCCACCGAGGCAGTCAAAAAAGTTACTAAAATGTTATAAAATATATCCACTTAATTAAATCTTATTTTGAATAACGAAACTTGCACTAAGTAGAGGTTTCAATTAGGTTTTTGCTTAGAAATTATAACATTGGTCGTAAAAATTAATTCAGTGTAACTTATTTCAAGTCAAATACATTATTTATTATTATGGGCTTAGAGGAAATATTATGTACCTACCTATTATGCAAGTAACTTACTAACTTTTTAAAAGACTACTTAGCTGTTACGCGTGGAATTAAAGGGTTTTAATTTTTTATACGTTTTTTATAGCGACTGGCCGTTTGGCTCTGGCGGTAGTGCCCTTGCCTTCTGAGCCGCAGTTCTCGAGTTCGATCCCCGGTCAGGTCAAGCATTTGTGCGCATGAGCATGTTTGTTTGATCTGTTTCTGGGTGTTATAAGCGTATAGAAGTATGTAGTGCGTAGTATTAGCCGGCATAGTTTGGGACCAGATGACCGTGTGTAGATGTTTTCCCATATTATTATTATAGTTACTAATATCATCAGCCATCTGCCTGTGAAGTTTCATAAAAATCGGTCCAGCTGTTACGAAGATTAGCGGTAAGTATTAAATAAAAAGTAAGACAGACTTTTTTTATTGTATTTTTGTAATGAGTATCATATATATACTTTCACATTTATGCATTTAGCCTGTATTTTTATATTAAGTACAAACAGACATTCCAATTTATTTAATTTAATTGTACTTACGATAAAATAAAACACCGGTCGATAGAGCAAAAAATTCTTCATAGACCTGCATACTTAACTCATTTTCAAGAAAATGTCCGTTACGTTAATTGATACTTCTGGTAACGATATGTAAGTACTTGGGTCAGTAATAATTGCGCGTACATTCCCATTTCCCCTGGGAAATTCCAATGCCAATCAATAATACAGTTTATGGGTATAGGTCAATGACTAGATGGGTGACGAAATACCTTCAAATACATTTGCTAGTTATGGTTTTTTTATGTGCAAGTATTAATAATATTTGTTTTACGTTTGTTACCTATGTTCAATGACGTTGAATTGCTTTCTGACTAGGTATATTTTTAAGTTTTCTTTGAAGTTATTATAACTTCGGTAGTGTTATTAGGAAACCGGTCTGTCGAAGTAAGTATAAATAAATGAAAAAAAAAAAATGTAATAATACATACATTCGCCGTGGAGTTACCGGCTTTAGAATAGTGCTCCACCGTCTCTACCCGTGGTTGCCGTAAGAGCCGGCTAAGGGTTAACAGATCCAGAGGACGGGCAACAGCGTCCTCTGCAAAAAACCATCGATCTGCGCTTGACAACCCGCCTGCCAAGCGTGTAGAGTATTGGCAAAACCCCCCTTTATGGGGGAGGCATATTTTCAGTAGTGGATTACCAACGGCTGAGATGATGATGATGATGAATACATACATAGATGCTCCGCGAGTAATTTCTTTTAACAGGAAAAGGGACCTCTTAGCAGTTAAAATAATAAATAAAAATTGCTTTTTTGGATCTTTAACAATTGTAGCAAGTACAAAATTCGTTTTTATCTTGATAATAATTATTTACTTAGGTAACTATCATAGGTAGGTGCAAGGGCGTCGCCAAGGGGGGGCAGGGGGGGCGGCTGCCCCCCCCCCCCCCCCCCTAGAGGATCGAAAAAATTTAGCCTTTATTGTCTATGTTGACATTCAAGTGCCGCCATACCATATAGACACGTATTTTTAAATACAGAACCATCTGGGCCCTATTTCATAAAAAAAAAAAATCTGCAAAATTGTATGGCTTTTCTGTTTCATAGAAATTTGTAATTGTAAATTGTATACAGGCAAATACCGTTTGTATATCTATAGTGAATTTGGGTAAAAATTCCTTGTCTAGCCCCCCCTTGATCATCGGCTGGCGACGCCCTTGGGTAGGTGGTATATATTATTAAGTATTGTATTTTTTTTTTTACTTATGTCTAGGTCTCTGTTTAGCCTGAATTGCCAAATAGCATTTACCGCTCTGGTCGTGTCATTAGATTTTATACAATTTATATTATGAATATCATTTTGTGGATTATGTATTTTTACACAATCCTATGGAAAATTTAGTATAAATACGATAGGGACTTTTGTACTTACATGTGCTAAGTCGCATTGTTTATTTAATTATAATAAATACTTACTTAAAAAAGTTTTTTTCCTAAGTTACGTGATAAAAAAAAGCGCTTTTTTATTTGTATAATCATCTCTAAAAGATTGTTTGGACCTTTTTTACATTATTATTTTATTATTTACGTAGGCGTTTCTAGTGGACTAACTTAGACTCTCTAGAGGGAGTCCATTATACTAAATATTTGCGACCAGCAGTCGTATGTTAGTAATTAGTGATGACAAAAGATATACAAACGTACTTTGTAAAATGTACCTTCATTGTTCATGTGATTCGAAAGCCAAATACGAGTGATTAAAGGTAGTTAGACACATTTGCTTGGAACTCATCAAAGAAAACAAACAATATGCGGTACAAAAAGCGTTGTAAAGACCCACACATTGTTTGTATGCTCGATACGCGGACGTTGTTTTGTTCAATATTGACTGAGCATAAATCTTCGATTTCGTTCCAAGAATGTGTGCTGTAACCGCCACTACTAGCAAATGCTACTGGCCACCAATAATAAAAATAGTAGGTAGTAAGATATAAATTTTATAAGCAATAAAGAGTTTAAATAGTTTCTTTAGCAGAATGAGTTTCCGATTCCGCGTCTACTGCTGAATTATATACCATTCATTATTATTTCCTTATGAGTCCTAACATAACTGGCGAAATGCGGGTGGTATTAGATCCATAACTATGGAACCACCTACTCGTACTATGGGACTTGGCCATAACCTAGCTGCGAGTAAACAAGGCTGGATATTTATTTTATATTCTATGCAGCCAATCCATAAAAATAATCCAACCTATCCAAGCTGTCACTTGTCTCAAAAAGATCGTGCATATAGCGAGGCTACAACACTACAATTTACAATAGAATACTAACTACATACATAATATTATAACTATGTAAAGAGCGTCACTCACTATGTTTTCTACATAATAATAGCACATAATAAATAATAGTACTAACGTAGTAGTAGTAGGATCGCGCACGGCCGATTGTATGAAGTGACGGAGGTCTGACTGACTGACGTTGCATCGCAAATCATCAAGCCGTAAAGATCATAAAGAAGCTTTTTGTGATGCGACAGTGTGGTGGCCTCGCCCTCAGTTCAACAAGATTTTATTTATGTATTTGTGGCATTGTATAATTGTTGCAGTGTCCCTTCGAGTTACAAAAGGTGATCCCAGCGGGGTCAGAAGAATGGTGGGCGACGAGCACAGCACGCCGCGCCACCTGGCGAGTCTACTCCGACCTTACTGAACAATATGTTACTACTGGGAACACCACGTAAGTATTCTGTGAAGGACTTCTTAAGGCACGTTACTCATGAGGGTCAGAAGAATGGTGGGTGAAGAAGCATAGCACGCTGCGCCAACTGGCGTGTCTACCCGAACAGTGGTGTTCCCAGTAGTAACATATTGCTCGGCAAGAACTGAACAATATTATATGTTACTACTGGGAACACCATGTAATATTGTTCTGTGAAGGACTTCTAGACTTGCGGCAAACTCGACTACGGCAACGAATGTTTCAAGTGGATACAATGCTTTAGACTTTATATGGCCAACTTAGTTATTTTCGTTACATACCTACAAATAAAATTTCAAAAATCTCTCCACACTCCAGTTTTTCATGGCCTTGTAGTAAGATATTTCTAGTCCCCGAATAACATATTACCTATTATTTAGGTAGCTAATAAACAGACAAGGACTGAATTAAAACGACAAACCAAATTTTTCTGTTTTTGCAAAAGTATAGGAATAGTAATGAATACCTCTGTTGTAGTGTAGGTAGTGTAGCTATGATTAATAAATAAAAAACATTGTAACTAGATATTGAAATACTAATAAAAACAATGTTCATTTTTAAAGTATTTATTTAACGGCTCTAAGGAATGTGTAACCCGATATTATTGTTATTAAATCTATTGTTAATTTACCTCAATAACTTGAGGAGTACCTAAAGTTCTATAACCCCACGACACGTGTAGCATGTTAGTCATAAGGTAGTATATAAGGAGTAACCTTTTTATTAATAAATCAATGTACCCTCATACTCCGTGGTTTCATTAGCTCGCCTACGGTCCCAACATTACATGGCGACCCTGCCAGTGCGCTCGCGTCGTGTTGTCGCGTCTCGGGTTACAGCGCGTCGAATTTAAACTCACGGGCGTACATCTTTCTCTATGTGTGGTATGATGCCTACCGGAGCGATCAAATAGCTACAAAATGATAAACAATTCCTAATTGGGACTGAGTTCGAGATGGGGAATCACGCTACGACTACTCGAACGCCGACGGCTGAACAAAGCGCATCGAATTTACATAACGACGTTCATACGCAAATCGGTAAAAATAATCATTACCATCAAGAAAACGCAATAATCCAAGGTGTAAATCACATTGACTGGTACATCTTCATCTTTGTTGTTGGTTTTGTCATCGTACTCTGCGCGGTGCTCATAAGATACATCAACAATTGCCTAAACAAGAAGATTGCAAGGAGATCCCAAGGCGAGATATTCAAGCAGCAAGCGGCAGTATGAGTATCACAAAAGTATTCTCATATGTAACAGAGATAGAAGAGAGGATGAAAATTTTCTGCACAAGCACGGGAATACAATTTAATGCTGTAGAGGTACATTTTACAAAAGCACATGGAAGAGAAGCAATAATAGTGTATGTAGAAGGACGAATTGGACATTATCTACTCGATCCAAAGTTTGTTACACCACAGAGGAAAGTACAAATTGAAAACTGGTTGGATGTTACGTTTCCGGATGGGACAAAGGCTATGGCACAGATCGAGCTGGAATACGAAGGAATACTTACGTGGAGATGGAAAATAACTTGGGAGAGAGAAGTACAGTTCGTCGAGTGGTAAAGAACAGTTTCACCGAGTGGTAAAGTGCAGTTAATTTTATGCGTTGCAGAAAGACTTATTTGTGAGTAAGCATTTTTTTATTAACATACTAATATAAGTTTGTATACGTATAAAGTAGCTTTATACAACATAACCGTAAGTAAATGATAAGAAATATATATTAATGGCATTAGATATTAAAACATTTATAAAAGATTTAAAAGAAATAAGGACATATTTAATCAAATTAGGTCCAAGTAGGCGTAAGGGGCAAATATTGACTAAAAAACTAGAAGAAATACGAAAAATAAATGAGAAATATTTGTTATTGGTAGAAGAGATAAGTGAACAAATAAATAAGGGTGTCATCACTAGTGAAACGTTGCAAACAATTGACGAGGAGAAAAAACAATTTATAAATCTTTATATTGAGGTGGAAATATTGTGTAAAGAATTTTCAACAATGTCGGAACCAGAAGAATTTAGTTTGAAAACTGCTTTGTATCTTTTACCTATGATGAATGATGATGAAAATAAGACACAACAATTAATCGATAATATTGAATACTATAAAACACTATTAGCAAAGAAGGAATGCGAAACCAGGTTAATAAATTTTGTACTGAAAAGTAGATTATCTCAATCAGCCAAGTTGAAATTAGACGAAAAGTATTCAACAGTCGATGAATTGTTGAAAGACATGAAATGTAAATTACTTGCGCAAAAAGCAGCAACGGCGATACAGACAAAATTACAAACTAAACGACAAACTAATGAGACTATCTCAGAGTTTGGTAGCGAATTAGCACAGTTATTTGTGGATTTAACGATCTCACAATCCAACGGTGACGCTAATAGTTATAAGGTGTTAAAACCATTGAATGAGAAAATGGCAATTAAGAGATTTGCCGATGGATTGCGAAACCGTAGACTTAGCACCATAATAGCTGCTAGGGACTTCGACTCCTTAAAAGATGCAATACAGGCAGCGGTAGACGAAGAAACAACGTTGCCTTCTATTTCGGAAATGATAGGTACGTATAATAAATCAAATAAACCCTTTGGTTTACGTGGATTCTCGAGAGGATATTATCAGTCACGGGGTAACTTCAGAGGAAGTTATAACCAGGTACGTAATAACTTCCGAGGAAATTCTAGAGGACAATCAAGGGGAGGATACAGAAGTAATACCTATCCAAATAACAATACACAAAATCGTAAGTGCCAATACAATCAAAGAGGTGGACCAGGTCCAAGGTTTTATCGAGGCAATTTCAACAGATCGCAAAACACAGATAATTACCATTATAATAAAAAATCACAAAACAAACAACAAAATGTCCATGTAATGTCACAAGAAGAACAAAATTTAAGTCTAAATGAGTTTTTTCGTGATGAGTAATTACGTATTTACTGGAGGAAATTCAATAACAGTGCAAATCTTAGCAAACGATAATTTAGAAAGGTGGTTAGTTGACACAGGCGCAACAATATCTGCAATAAAATACGAATATGCCAAAAAACTAAACTTAAAAATAATATATGATAGTACGACTATAAACGGCATTGGTGGAAGTATAAAAGCAATTGGTTACACCGTTATGGTACTACAAATAAAGAATGAAATTTACAAACAAAGATTTTACGTGTTTAAATCATTACCTTGTACAACCATTGGTATTTTAGGGCATGATTTTTTAAACAAAAACAAAGCTATTCTTAACTATAATAATAACACCGTTTCATTGATTGCAAGAAATAATCAATTCATATCAATAACATTTGACATGAAATATCAATATAGTTTACCACCACGATCAGAATCGATTCATTATGTAGAAACAAGTTTTTCTGAAGATTGTGTAGTATGTGCAAAAGAAGTTAGCGATGGCGTCTATATTGCAAGTACAATTGTAAAACCTATTGACGGAAAAATACCAATTCAAATTTTAAACACAACAGAGAAAGAATTAAATCTAAATGATATTAAACTAAATATACATAAACTAGATGATTACAAATATTGTTATTTTGGAAGTGAAAACAAAAATGCAAATAGAGTTAAAAAACTGTTTGAACACTTGAAACTAGAGCATTTAAACAAACAGGAAAAAACAGATATAGAAAAAATATGTGCAAAATATTGTGATATATTTCAACTACCAGGAGATAAATTAACTGTCACCAATTTGTGTAAACAATCAATACAGTTAAAGCCAAATGTAGAACCAACATTTGTTAAAAATTACAGACTACCACAGTCACAAAAGCAGGAGATAGACAGACAATTAAAGAAAATGTTAGATGATGGAATAATAGAACCAACACAAAGTGATTGGTCAAGTCCAATTTTAGTGGTACCGAAAAAAATGGATACGTCGGGAGATAGAAAATGGAGGATTGTGATTGATTATAGGAAACTAAATGAAAGGATACAAGACGATAAATTTCCATTGCCAAATATAACCGAAATATTAGATTCATTATCAGGCTCAATTTATTTCAGTCATTTAGATTTATTTTCTGGGTATTATCAACAAGAATTAGACACAGAATCAAGAAAATATACAGCTTTTTGTTCGGGACAATACCAAATGACGAGATTACCTATGGGGCTTAAAATAAGTCCTAGTTCATTTAGCCGAATGATAACTATGGCTATGTCTGGATTAGCTTATGAAAAATGTTTCGTATATTTGGATGACATAGTAGTATTTGGAAAAAATTTAGGAGATCATAATAAAAATTTAATAAGTATTTTTGAGCGGTTACAAAAAGTAAATCTCAAATTGAATCCAATAAAGTGTGAATTTTTAAAAAAAGAAGTACTATATTTAGGACACGTAGTATCTTCAAAAGGAATTTTACCTGACCCAAAGAAAATTTCAGCTATTGAGAATTATCCAAAGCCAAATAATGAAAAAGAAACCAGAAGCTTTGTAGCTTTAGCAAATTATTACAGAAAGTTTATTCCAAACTTTGCAGATAAAGCATACTATTTAAACCAATTAAGCAAAAAAGATGTAAAATTTAATTGGAACAACCATTGTCAAAGAGCATTTGAAACATTGAAAGAAGCAATAAGCAGACCACCAATATTACAATATCCAGATTTTGATCCAAGTAATACGTTTATCATGCACACGGATGCATCAGGATATGCCTTAGGCGCAGTGTTGTCTAATAATGATGGACGACCAATAGCTTATGCAAGCAGAAGTTTGAATAAAGCTGAACGTAACTATGCCACTATTGAAAAAGAACTTCTAGCGATAGTTTGGGCAACAAAACATTTCAGACCATATTTGTATGGAAGACATTTTGTAATAAAAACGGACCATAAACCGTTAATATATCTATTTAACATGCGGGATCCTTCAAGTCGATTGATGAAATTTAGGTTAGCGTTAGAGGAATTCAACTTTACAGTTGAATATGTAAAAGGAAAAGAAAACACCGTAGCTGACGCTCTGTCACGAATTAAGATAACATCAGATGAATTAAGAGAAATGAGTGAAACTGTGAATGTAATGACGAGAGCGATGAAAAAATCAGAAGCGAAGAATATAAAATCAAACTATGACGAAGACAGCTTTTCTAACTGTCGGCCTGATCAACCGAAAGTTGTAGAAGTGAATACAAAACTAAGCGCATGCGTTGAATTAACCTTTTTAAAAGGCATTGATTATGATAAGATAAAAAGACTACATAAATGCGACGTCAAAGAATCTAAAACAATGATATATGTTGAAAAAGAAAATATAATATATTTAAAACCATTCATCCCATTGCAAACGACACCAGCTGCCTTTGTGAGGGAATTGGTTAAGAAATGTAAAGAATGGAATATAAATGAAATAATAATATTAAAAAATAAACATAACGATATATTTGTCGAGAAGCTAGCATATGAAATAAAACAAAAAAATGAGTGGGCCGGACCACGATTATGTGTATTAAAGGATATTATTAGGATAAACGATAAAGACGATAAGAAGGTAATTCTTAATGATTTTCATATTTTGCCAACAAGTGGGCATGCAGGAATAAGAAAAATGTATAATAATATAAAGAGACAGTATTTTTGGGTAGGACTAGAAAAGGATATAAAAGAGTATGTAAGCAAATGTGACAAATGTCAAAAAGAAAAATTTTCGATTTACACAAAACAACCAATGAACATAACAACTACAGCGGATACGGCATTTCAGAAAATATTCTTAGATATAGTAGGTCCAATAGATAAGGATTCAGAAAACTTTTCATACATATTAACTCTTCAATGTGATTTAACAAAATATGTTGAAGCATACCCCTTAGTAACAAAAAGTGCAAAGGAGGTAGCAGAAACATTTGTAAATAATTTCATACTTCGATATGGAATTCCGGAAATTGTAACAACGGACAGGGGAACAGAATTTATTTCCGCAACATTCCAAGAAGTTTGTAAACTATTACACATAAAACAACTCACATCAACAGCATATCATCATGAAACCATTGGTGCTTTAGAAAACACTCACAAAAGTCTTGGTGCATACCTACGAATACAAACAGGTAATCATGGAGAACATTGGAGTAAGTGGTTAGCATATTGGTGTTTTTCTTATAATACATCAGTACACACAGAAACAAAATTTACGCCATTCGAGTTAGTTTTTGGAAAAAAGTGCAAGATACCAAGTAATTTATCATGTCATGTGGAACCCTTGTATAATTATGAAAATTATCCACTAGAATTAAGATATAGACTTCAAATTTCGCAAAAAGAAGCACGAGAAAACCTATTAAAAAGTAAAGTAGTTAGAAAAGAAAAATATGATAAAAACATAAAATCCGTAATGTATAAGCCAAATGATGAAATACTGATAAGAATTGAAAATAGAGATAAGATGTCTAGTGTATTTTCTGGACCATATAAAGTAGTACGAGATTTAAGTCCAAATGTAGAAATAAGTAAACATGGAAAATTAGAAGTAATACATAAAAATAGAACGAAACCATATAAACGTTAATAAAAAAAAAAAAAAAAAAAAAAAAAAAAAAAAATGTATTCTTAACAAACACATTTTTTTTATTTTACGGATGGAGATGTAGTGTAGGTAGTGTAGCTATGATTAATAAATAAAAAACATTGTAACTAGATATTGAAATACTAATAAAAACAATGTTCATTTTTAAAGTATTTATTTAACGGCTCTAAGGAATGTGTAACCCGATATTATTGTTATTAAATCTATTGTTAATTTACCTCAATAACTTGAGGAGTACCTAAAGTTCTATAACCCCACGACACGTGTAGCATGTTAGTCATAAGGTAGTATATAAGGAGTAACCTTTTTATTAATAAATCAATGTACCCTCATACTCCGTGGTTTCATTAGCTCGCCTACGGTCCCAACATTACACTGTTTTTAAATTTAATATAATTTATTATATACCTAATTGATTTTATAAAAAGTAGATTATTATGTTTTCATTGTTTTGACTCCAACAGTTACCTCGTAGAGATAAAGTAACCCTCATCTCCGGTGTTTTTTTGTTCTTATGTAGTTAACTTTTTACAGAGGTCTTGTATGCCAGCTGAGGCCAAATCTAGGACAATTTGGGGTCTACAAGCTGACTGTCAACGAACAAGGCTGCGACGTGAACACACAAAAGGAACCTGTTGATATTTATAAACGTAAGTCTATAATATCATGTCGGTAGGTCTATTGTTCGCGATGAAACTTTGGAAGTCATTAAAGAAAACATCATGCTCTGTCACTTGTTTCCCAAAAGAGTAAGCCACTCGAGTCATCTGCACAACCACGCAGCCCTGAAGACAATAATAGTAAAGAATAATCAGTCAAAATCTGACGAAGTTCTTTTCTGAAGCCCTGTTGCTATATGCCCTATAGGCTTACATTAGAATGCCGTGGGCAGTGGGGACCACCTGGATAAGAATAAATAATACAATTTTAGGCGATGGTATTGCCAACAACTGGGTATTTATTGCACTTCAGGCATTGTGAAAATAATAGAATTCGCCTGGGTTTCGTACCCGGGGTCACAAGCTCAGAACTAGCACTTGCTTTTTTTTAAACAACATAATACTAATTCAGGGTTGTCTCCATATCAAAATGACCTGTTTAATAATTTGCATACATGCTATAACACTCATTACACATAATTTAAAGCATCGCATCGCCTTGTTGAACCCTTGACATACAAACACGCAATCTCAATTTTATCGTTGTCGTTTCAAGATCTGATCGATATTATAACTGGTTTATCTTCTTTTTTATGACTTTGACAAGTAAAAGTTATAAAAGACATCATAACCCCGGCCGTAGGACGTCCACTGCTGGACATAAGCATCTCCCATAGAGATTTCCATCTAATCTCGTTTTAAGCGCTTTTCAGCGTGTTCCTACTGCCTTTATATAGGTCGTCCGTCCACCTTGTAGGGATAAAGATCTTACATGTAATTAAATTTAATATAGTATCGGATTCAAGTGGATATAATATAATCCTTCTAGATTTAGGTCCTATTAGGTACCTACAGGTAGTTTAGATTAGCAGGCTTATCTAGAGGAAAACCCTTTGTTTCTATCTATATATAAGCTTACGGCACGTTTCAAAAACACGTCCAGTTTTGTTACTGGATCCAATTTAGTGGCGTAGGTACATTATACATTATATGGTACATATAAACGAGCATTGGACAAGAGTCATTATCTCAACCGTTGGTAATCCACTATACTGAACATAGGCCTCCCCCCTAAAGGGAGGTTTTGCCAATACTCGATACGCTCGATGGCAGGCGGGTTGACGAGCGCAGTTCGATGGTTTTTGCAGAGGACGCTGCTGCCCGTCCTCTGGATCTGTTAACCCTTAGCTGGCTCTTACGGCAACCGGAGTACGGAGTACGGAGTAGAGAGGGTTACTCTTACGGCAACGACGGACGAGATTAAACCGAACTTAATATTCATACCGAAATATCCAGTCTTTTTCTAGCCCAGCGTTAATTATTTATTTATAAAGCATTCCAAATCATATTTATTAAAAATTACATTCTAAAAATTGTTCGTAGAAAAGTAACAGCTAATATGACAATGTTAAGGAATACATAAATTTTGATGACGATAGATAGCTTTTTACTGGATACTGCAGAACCAACCGGACGCTTGTGTGAACGAGTATATTTATTCGACCTATACCTACTCGAGAGCTGTCTTTTTCATTTTATATTAACCTAAATATTCCTTTTATTTGCCTGTTCATTTATGTAACGATTGATAAGATTAAAGATTGTAGTCACGCACTGAAAGGCATAGAAAATTGTGAAAATCTGCCGTAACTAATATTAGCGGTGGCGATGGTCCCGGCGAAAGTAGCGTTTCCCAGTGTCAATGTCGTAATCATCACGTTTGATTACTTATTTACAGTAAATCTGAGGATGAAAGTTGTCACGATCTAGGTAGCAAGTTCTATAATCAACATTATAATGGTTATATGGTTATATTATAATGGTTAAAACCACGAAGTGATTCTATCGAACATAACTGTTTTTGCAAAACAAAGGCTTAAACATAGAAAATAACTTCTGTTTTTTTATATTCCTCCGAGGGTGAGTTTCTCAAAAATTTGTTAAGGTAATGAAGTAAGGATTTTGCAAGGACTGCTAAGGACTGGTCAAGAAAATACTGGGCATGTAGTATAGCGTAAAATTTTGCATTGATTCATGCTGTTAAAGGCAGAACTGCGATTGCAGTAGACATGTTGTGCAGAAAATATGACAGGAAAATAACTGATATCAGACAATGTTATCTTATCAAAAGAAAAGTGTCATGAAGTCTGATCAGATCACGACGCCGGCAAGTGGGTTGGCCCGTGGGCGGCTGGCTGGTCCATTGTTCGCAATCATTTCGTTTCAATTCACCTTGATGAGCATCATCCGTTGGAGACAACGACCTACAATCCAAAGACCACAAGACAAATTGGAAGTAACTGTACAACAATTATATTTTATATGCCATTTATTCAATAAAATACTTATAACGAATGCTTTTAACTTAATAAGCTGTTCTAGATTCCGATAAAGTTAAAGCTAAAACGAGCACTTTGCATTTTGCAGAATTGTATACTAATTCTCAAGTAATGTCGAATCGCGCTTTAAAAGCCGCAGGTCAATAAACTAATATGAAATATTCTTTCATATGCACTCCCTAGAAATCTTATTGTATCTTCCATAAACAGAATAGAAGAGGTCCCAGAAGGCTATCCTCTGATGCTGCGCTCTTCCTTCCACTCTAAGCTCCGTGTCGATGACCAAGCTTGGTCTGGTGTTCTCCGTGACCGCTGACCAGATCAGTGGCACCAGGTCTGTTGTCCGAGGCGTGGGGTTACTGAAAATAGTTTTGTATTGTTATTTGGTGCTTGAAAGTTACAATTTAAACCTGTTTGGTTTCATTTTAAGAAGAAAAGTATGGTACCTTATTAGGTCATTTTCAACAATATATAATTATTATTATATATTATACCAAAAATTATATCACATGAGAGTATTTCCTGTTCTTATTACGCCAACATAGTAAAAGGAATTTTCTCTCTCTTCAAGTCTCGGCAAGAGATGGCTGTGCATTGTTTATCAGTTAAGACAAAGCCTTTTGCCAATAACATGAGTAAATCTATCTACATGTTCATTTTCTATAGATGTCAATGAATATAATATATCATTATCCTGTACTTTAAATTATCGTCTTACCCAAACTTGATGAAATTAGTCCACAAACTTGTCATACGATCCGTGATCAGTTGGTCGTCTTCAGATCGCTGCGCATTCGACTGCTCAAACAAGTAACCTAGTTCAGCTGAATGTCCCGCACCATCGGCTTCTGAATCTCCAACGTAACTGAACACGTATTCATATATTGCTCCTGCGTTTTCATCAAGTAACTGGTTCACAGTTCTCTGAGCTGGATGATTATAATCAAAGTCCGACTCGAAGTCTTGAAGAGCAGATGCGACATGATCCGAAACCGATTCATCACCGATATAAAAATGTTTCACAATATTAGCAGCATCAATAGCGCCATCCTCGTTCAAGTCAAAGTTATTTACAATTTTCTCATAGAACGGATCGCTGCTATAATAACTGCTGCTCAGAGAATTACGCTCCTTACTTGTGTAGCCAATTAAAACTGGAGTGTTACGGACTTTCCTTTCATTTGATAGAGCGTAAGGGTCATTTTCAACAATGTTATTTATTCCACTAAACGACCGTTCCCTGCACGGTTTCAAATTCAAATTCAAATCCAAAGCAGCGACGGCAACTAGATCATGGTTAGTATTGATTAGATAATTTAATGCCTCATCAGTGCTGGTAGCATTCAAACCTAAGCGTTCAGCAAGCTTGATTGCAGCATCAACATCTCCGTTCACAAACATTCCACCACTTTGTGGAGTACCACTTTCTATTATGATTTTGTTAAAGAGTTTATCTCTAGAAGAGTAGAGATGTAGAAGAGTGGATGTGGCCCCGGCGTCTTGGCCGCCGATAGTGACATTATAGGGATTGCCACCAAAAGCACCGATGTTTTTTCTTACCCATTGCAGCGCCTGATATTGGTCTTTGAGGCCTTGGTTTCCAGGGATGTTTGGGTCATCAAGGCATAAGAAGCCATACGGTCCCAAGCGGTAATTAAACGTGACTACAACAACTCCATGCCTTACTATGTTCTTTACTCCACTGTATTCTCCACCGCTACCACTGTTAAAGGCTCCTCCATGTATCCAGAATAGCACTGGCAAAGGGTTACTGGAGCTAGCTGCACTTGGCACGAATATATTCAACTTCAGACAGTCGAGGTTCGTGGAGCTGTCAGAGGATAATTGAGGGCATTTGACTGAACCATCGTTAGCACTAAATATCACCTCTTGGAAAGATTGTGGTTCTTGTGCGGGCTATAATTGGAAAATTTGTGTTAAAATTGGGAAAGAAAGATTTCACATTATAAGTGTACACTTATAACATTTACTTTTTATTTATAGAGTATCTCTTTATTTGCTCTAATACTAATAACTATTGACTATAAGACATTAGATAACCTTCCACTATCAATCAATGAAGTGGTGGTCATTGACTAGCATTGAGATAAAAATGTATTGTTAATACTATTAAATAAGCCACTTACCCCAAACGGGTTATCGGAATCGATTTGTGCGTATGGAATTCCTAGAAAGATGGAGTAATCACCATCTGTAGACTTTTGACCTCTCACTAGTCCTTGGTCAGATATTAGAACTAGTGGATCTACTCTCACTTCAGCACCACAAACGTAGCCAGCTAGTAACAAAAATAAAAGAAGTTTCATGTTGAAGATATGCGAACTAAATCTATAATGCTAGTAACTTTTCGCCTGCACCTGATATAAGTTTTTTATCTAGACGTATCGAAAGGGAAGATTTGGACTTATCTCAAGTAATCTGCGTAACAGTAGATAAGTGCATCTCAAATTCTTTGCAGATGACGATTGATTATATCAAGTAGATGTGAAAGAAATAGGCAAAATTCAAGCTTAAAACGTGTGTTCTTGCATATGTGCTATGAGAATACTTTCACACCAATTAAGGCAGATCCAGAAACAGATCAGTGGTAACCAGAAGATATATATATATATATATATATATATATATATATATATATATATATATATATATATATATACATCCCGGTATAGAAATTGCGTCCATGCTAAGACACCGACTTACGGCGTCCACCATTTCCACTGTCATTATCACCAAAGTTTATGTGAATGTTGACTTCTTTATCACATGCCATATTCATGTGCATCTTATATTTCCAAAAATTCAAAAATTGTGGATATTCATACTCCATATATCCTGGTATACTTGTTACGTCATGTACATTTTCACGTCCTAGTGTATATTTTTTGTATATTTAAATCAATACTGATGCTCTTGTTACCTCTAATATTACTTAATAATAATTACGCGTCTTCTAATACATAATATGTATCTATACTACTATTTTGTAAAATCTACACTAGCCTTCCGTATGCCGCGTCTGGCGCAGTGATAGATAGATAGATAAATTCTGTAGCTGTTGGTTTCTTTTGCCCCCTGGGGAAGTACCGCAACCACTGCCTGTTATTCGGCCATCAAATGGTAGTGTGCAAGCACTATTATAATTGTGTTCCGGTCGTAGGGTAATAAATAATGTGTCCAGCGAAATTACTAGGCAATAAGACTTATCAACTGGTGTCTCAGGGTGTTGAACGCATTGCAGTGCCGCGCAGGACGTGCGTTATTCGAAGTCCTAGGTGACACTGCTTTTATGGGGGGCTTTAACGCTTAACACCAGGTATGGGACCAGCTCGTCTCGGCATTCAATGAGATAAAAAAAAACTTGAGATATAGCAGCATTAATTTACAGGTGCGTAGCAGTTGCGTCAGATTTGGCAGCATTACTTTACAACTGCCTGGCAGCTGCGTCAGATTTAGCAGCATTACTTTACAGGTGTGTGGCAGCTACGTCAGATTTAGCAGCATTACTTTACAGGTGCGTGACAGCTACGTCACATTTAGCAGCAGTAGTTTACAGGTGCCTGGCAGCTGCGTCAGATTTAGCAGCATTACTTTACAGGTGCGTGGCAGTTGCGCCAGATTTTGCAGCATTACTTCACAGGTGCCTGGCAGCTGCGTCAAATTTAGCAGCATTACTTTACAGGTGCGTGGCAGCTGCGTCAGATTTTGCAGCTCTACTTTACAAGGTGTCGACTCACAAAGTGACTGGTTGAGAATTTTGGTTCAAAAATCTCTATGTGTCACATCTACTTTCACACAGTGAATAGTTGGGAAATGCTCTTTGAAATCCATCCATTCCCCAAAAATTCACACCCTTAGTTGTGTGTTATACTTTGACTCGTTGGCTATAATTCCAAGGTGGGAATATGTCCGGATCATACCAAAACAAGTCACAATTTGAATAAAATGTAACTCGTTTTGGTGCGATTTTTTTGGAACAAACGCTTTGCACCCCCCTTGCCATATTCCCACCTGAGAAATATTTCGAGAAACGGCACTTTAGTAGTTAATAGAATAAAACTACTTTTCTTAAATTATTCATAATGTTACGTAGAAGAAAACAAGTAAAAATGTATTTTTACACAAATTTATTCCAAAAAAGATTGTATTGTCCAAGGTAATAATAATTAATAATAATAATTAATTAATACTTATATTTGGTAAAACAATTCTGGATGGAAACTTTGAATTTTCAGGCCAAATTAAACAATATAATTATATAATAGGCAACATCTAGTACTAAAATAACGTCAAAGTAACTATAATACTTATATTTGGTAAAACAATTCTGGATGAAAACATTAATTTTCAGGCCAAATTAAACAATGAAATTATACAACGTGTTACAAAAAGGTGTAGTAATACTTAAGGGGGTGCCATCTACCCGTCTACCTAAATAACTTGCAAAAGAAAGAATTGCGAAATTCACAATAAAAAATTCGGCTGGCCATACAAATTTCCCGATCAGCTGATCCATTTTATATGGGAAAGTGATTTTTTTCTTGCATATTTCGCAATACATACTTTCTTTTGCAAGTTATTTAGTTTGACGGGCAGATGCACCTCTTAAGTATTACTACACCTTTTCTTAACACGTTGTATATTAAAATTTTTCACTGTCATTTTTGAATTCGTATCATTAATTTAACAGGGTAAATGCAGATAGACACTAACGTGTATGTAACGCCAAATTAATCAGACGGCTACTCCTCAGGTTTTGTCTCTTCGGTGCTGGAAAGTAAGAAAGCACATGTAAAATTATGTTTTTTTTTTTATGATAGTGAATGACAAGACGAGCAAATCAAGTGCCTGATGGTAAGCATCATGATTGCCCATATCAGACACAGTGCCACCCAGTGTTTTAAAACTCTAAATTCTGCGCGGCACTGTACTGCGCCTGTCACCCTGAGTTATTAGTTGACGAAACTCGTTATGCCCAGTAATTTCGCTGGTAACATTGCTCTTCAGACCGGAACACAGTAATGTTTGCACATTACTGCTTGGCGGATGAATAACTTGCAAAGTATGTGTTGTATTGTTGTAATTATTATTCACAATATTTTATAAACCTATACTTAATAATAAAATATGGTGGGGCTGCTGCTGTTTTGGGGCGCAAGCCCGTTGACCGTTGTAATTTAAAATGAAATTGTGAAAATATGTCCCAGGCATTGTAGTGTGTAGTGGTTAGGTTTATCACCTACTCGTATTGCAAGTGGCTACTAGACGCTGCATAAGTAACACTCAGATAGTTTATTAATTTATTGATTGGTAATGCCATACAAAATATTCAATTTTCAATCAGCATGATACCAACCTACAGACTATCTGAAAATTGAAAAATACCAAATGCAATTAAGTAGGTAATTACTACTTACCTTTACGTAACTCCAAATTCATCAGACGTTCTCTCAAGTTTCGCTTCATCGTGTCAGTAGGTAAGTATAATCACGATAATAAATAATAATATTCATCACTGTAGCGTCCGCAAAGTTCACGAGCAGAATTAATCGTCGCACGCGGCAAGTTTCGTCTCGTAGCCTCAACGCACCCGAGCGGCAACGTCGCGTTCCTTACCAACTGCCAACTACATGCATTGCACAAAATGGCAACGTCGCATTTGGGAGTGGACACAATATTATCGGCTAAATGTACCAAAATATACACCCAAAAAATATACAGCGATGCAGCGCCTCTATCGGACAATCGGTGAATTACATTATACTCGTCCAGACGTTCTGGAGGTGAATTTACGTCCCTCCGAAATTTTTACTATAGGTAGCCATTACTTATAGCTATGGAATGGTGAAGAAAACAATCTTGCGTCCGTATAAGGGACGCAGTAAGTCGGTGGACGCAATATTACTATGGGATTTTTTGAGTGTGGACGCAAGAAATGTATTGGGATGTAAATATATATATACATGGATATATATAAGTGGATATATACATGTAGATACTCTACGCACATTTACACACAGACCCACACCATCCACTAAACTTCATGCGACAACGATAACCTAAAATGGTTCACTTGTTTAAGCGTTCAAAATGTGAAAAGAATTGTATACATATAATAATAGTAAATAAATATGTCTATCAAATTATGTGCATTCCTACCTTTTTTATATACTCATACTTTGCCTTTAGTAGTCATTGTTCTTATGCAATCTTAGTATGATATGAGCGTACACAATGATAATGTGTGAAAATAATGACATTTGCTGAGCAGTGACCCTGGCATAACCAGCTTTGGCGAAGACCGTTAATAAAGATCATAAGAAAGGATGAATAATGCCTGAGGTCAACGGAACAGGTCGTTAGACTATATTAAACTTGATAACCGGCACTTTTTAATCTTGGGAATAAGTGATGAAAATACCAGGTCATTACCTATTTTTTCATTCTTATTATCTCTGATTTTCTAAATAATTTAAGGAAAACTCCGAAGAGAGTCTAAAAGATAGTGCTTATATAATATGCAGGTACGTTGTTAGGTAATCGTACGCAAGACCCAAGTTATTGCCCTTACATCATAATATGTATTTGTATTATTTTTCAATGGACCTATCATGACCTACATTATTTACTTATTTATTTAATAGGTACTATAATAATTAATTGAATTGGAAGCATTTTAGTTGAAAATAGCATTTAAATCTTTTCGAATCAAGGAAGAACCTTGGTAAAAGATTTTAGCTCCGTGCTATTGTTTACTTGAAATGGAAACGTTAAAAATCGTGCGGAGATTTTTTAAACTCAATTTCAATATGTAAAACAATACTTAATAATCAAATAAACCCCTACTGTACTATTTCCAATAATGCACACACTAAAGCTACTGATACGACTACTTACGACTTACAACTTACCCAGTTTCATCATCATCATCATCATCAGCCCATGATCGTCCACTGCTGGACATGGCACGCCACTCAACTCGATCCTGTGTTCTCTTTCTCTAACCACTACCAGCGACCTTGCGTATATCGTCGTTCCATCTAGCCCAAGGACGTCCCACACTACGCTTGCCAAGACGCAGTCTCCACTCTAGAACACGCTTATACCCCACCGGTTCATCAGAACATTCTATTTATCTGTCGTACCAAGTTTACCCAAAATGAAATATACCAAGGTTGATGCGTTGGACCAACTCAAAAGTTCGGTTCCTCCAGAGTATCCACAGAGTTTCAGCATAACTTTTCATTTTTGTTTAACCAAATATTTAGTAAAATGCTCTCTCTCGAGTAAATATTGATTTTATTATTATCTTCCGGGTAACACCAACTAACTTTAACTATTACTACTACTTGGTTACAGTTATCGATCTTTAGATGTCTGGTTAGACCAATATTAGATGAGATTAAAATGACGCCAGAAATAATATTGGTAACCAGAGATATAACGGTCAGTAGAGCATTGTTATAAGCTAGTGCAGCCCAGCCTTAGACAAGGACTGTCATAAGTTACGAAGAATCCAGCCGAAAATACCGCAATCCGTCATGCAAGCTGACTACTTATTTTCTCTTCCAGCATTGCTGCTGCTCCTAGGCATTCTGCTGAGCATATGGGTACTGTATGGCATTATAAAGCTGATCATGTCTCGGATAAGGAAGACTGGCAAATTGAGATACGGAGACAAAGAACTGGCGATACAGCAGAGGCTTCGGGCGCTTGACACATTTAGAGGGTGAGAAATTTATAACATTGGACTAGGTGCTTATTAACGCAAAGTTCTAAAGCATATTAACACCGGAAGAATTGTTTTTGGTATTTGGTAAGGTACCATAGATTCGTTTAATATTCAGTCATGGCGCAGCTTCAGTTGTAGTTGGGCAGAGTGGTTGCGGAAGTTACTGGTCTTCTTACGTCTCAGAGTGATCATATACATAATAGAGTGTAGCGTAGGATTTTGCACTAAATTGCCAAGTGTCCTTGGCAAATGTAATGAACCAAATGGCACGGCGTTCCGCTTAACCTCAGATGAACGTTGTGTTCGTTTCAAACACTTGATGCGACATGAATTTGGTCTCGAAAAGTCACTTTTATAACACAACACTTTTATTTTCTATCCAGTATAGCTATAGTGTTCATGGTATTCGTGAACGACGGCGCAGGCGGGTACTGGTGGTTGGAACACGCGACATGGAACGGTCTGGTGGCCGGTGATCTCGTGTTCCCGGCTTTCCTCTGGATCATGGGCGTCTGTATACCGCTGTCTGTGAAGAGTGCCTTCGCTAAAGGTGTACCGAGGTGGAAGATACTGCTGCAAATTTTTCGAGTAAGTAGGCTTTTAGGCTAGTTAGACAGACATTATCGCGTGATACGGCGATACGCAATTGAAGTTAAAATGAAAACAGTAAATAATTGTATAGTATTTATTATCAGGATTAGTGCTCTAGCTAACATTAATTTTGGTAGAAATCTTTTGGTCAAATCCAGCCTTTAGCGTTTTACCAAGGAATGTTTGGTAAAATTCCAGTACCTGATGCAAGGGACAAGAAACTGTATCCTCATATAGGTAGAATGATAAAATTATTTCTATGCCCATAAGGTTTCGCTGATTAGAGTTGGTTTTGTTGATAGAGGTATCAGGACCATATTACACCACACAACTCTAGTCATACCACCTGATAGAAAAATGTGAACTGAAAATTTTATTGTGATATAATTAGGTTTAGAACGTTTCACATTCGTACTCGAAGCATAATATTTTCTATAATATTAAATCATCACGTTCACGCGGATAGGTTGCGGAAGGTGCGGGTTTAAAAGGTAAAGGGGGGAAGGTGCCGCTCGTGGGTGGTATTTCTTTAAATTTATATTCATATTGTATTTCAAGCGAATAGACCGTTTAGTCTATAAAAATATAAAATATTATAATATTTCCTTAAGCCATAAAATTACGTAAGTTAAATCAGTTAGCAGACTGGTTCTACAGCTATAGGCTTAGGGTATAACTGAACAGGTTGGTAACCTTTACAACCTGTTATGCAACCATTATTATGTAAATGTTACACAGATTACCCTTAGTATGGCCTAGCTAGGGTTTGATTGAGTACAGTACAGTTGAGTTTAAGATTGGAAGCAAAACTTGTAGATAAATAAAAAGCTATCGAAATTTTGTTTTTGCTTATATCTTATCTCAACGTTAACATTAAGTGTCTTGGAAACAGCGATATTTTGTCATATTATATTGCGCCTACAGTTTTAATCTCTACATTGTTAGATGGAAAATGAATATTAAATTGATAACGTTATTGGTTATAAAACAGTAAAGTTAGGTTTATAATATACAAAAGGAAAATGGGTGGATATAAGGAATGGATGAAACATGTATAAAACCGGTTTAGATGGAAATCTATGGAGAAGGTCCTATGTTCAGCAGTGCACGTCCTATGGCTGAGATGATAATGATGATGACGAAGGAATGGATAACGAGTTCTCGTTTAAAATATCCAGGATCGATCCTTTAAAAGTCCATACTTAGTCCTAATTCTGAGAATGAAATTAGAATTGTTCATTATTACCTAATAAAAAACATCGCATTTTACCAAATTATATATCCGTTGCAAAGGAAGTCATGCGAAAGAGTAAAATTAAGTTGGTAATAAGTACTATAGACAGAGTAACAAAATTCTGGAGCGAAGGATGTACCTCATATTGAGTATAGTTGTTGCCAGCCTTATTAAAGTACTGGTACCTACAGGAAAGCAAAGGAAATTCTACCTTTATGGTGCTATGCATCGAGTTTTTGCCCACGAGATGGAAACTGGATTGTAAACCTGATCCTTTGCGATCAACGAAGTCTTTCTGAATATAGAACGCTCCTCGGTTTTACTAAATGAGATATTGCAATGGAAAGGAACTATAAAATGGCATTTCATAGTTACTTATGAGATGTTTTACGAGTATTACTTATAACCGTTCACGTTATGATTATAATCTAAAACTAATTTCGTAAAGAAAGAGAATATTAAACGTATAATCTGCTTCATTCAGTAAAACCAATTCATAAATAAGTTTAACCTAGCCAAGTAGTATGTACTGTGTATTGTTATTATCCTGCACTTATTCTACATTATTATTGGGGGTCGAAATGGCACGTCTTCTTCCGCCATTCAAGTCTATCATCCGTCATCTTCGCACTCACTCCTCTTGAGTGCATATCTTCATTCACTACGTATTCTTATCAATAAGCAATATCTTAATATAGCTACCTATTATTCAGCAAAACATTGGTTTTCCTATTCCCATCGTACATAGTACATATTATTATCATAACTTTCTATATTAACATATTAATAGGTTACGTGTTATAATGGTAATCAAAGGAAATTAATTAGATATTCTCTCCCACGATCGACTTTCTCATAGACTTAGAAAAGCACCAACCATCCTGATAGTTTATCAATATAAAGATTTATTCGGATCACGCGACACATTCACTTTCAAAAGTCTGGGCGCTGTTTTACTTCCGTTCTTATTCATTTTCTCAGTGCGTTCTATCTAGAATACTAAATAGGTACTTTTTTTATTGGAAATTCCTCGATTGCGTGTGCATCTCGGAGATCTCTCCTGTATAGCGATTATTCAGTTTGTTACCGTTCCATTCCTTCATCTCTTTTAGCCATTGTTAGTTGAATAGAGTCATCGCGTCAATGTACAACTAGATAGATGATTGAGTAATTATGATACGTTAGTACGTATCATTGATATACTGACCCAGATGTTTGCGTGGCCCAGTTTGGATAGAAATCGAGGAAGGTTCCGATATAAAACAATATAGTAAGTACTTGTAATATACGAAAACATAATAAATAAATTATGAAAACAATGGTCAAGATGAATGTGGTGAGTGGTGTCTACAGTTTTAGGATTCTTGGCCAAATCTTGTATAAAAATATTTCGGTTTTCAGCAACGGCCTTTGCGGATATTATGTCGAATTATGCTCTATAAGATGTTTGAATGTCGTATAATGCCTGTCTTTGTTTTTTCGTCAGGCCATTTACCTTATATATAAGTACCTACGTAACTTTGTCCTCAGCGTTCCTGCATGATGTTCCTCCTAGGCATGTCTTTGAATACAATCTACGGTTCGAACATGATCCATGAGCTGCGCATCTTCGGTGTGCTGCAGCGGCTCGGCATCGCCTACCTCGTGGCCGCCGGGTTCTACGCTTGCACTGCGCCGAAATATTATACGCCGCCGAGGGTAAGCTAATTGCATAAAATATAATTTTACAAAGGATCTACAAGTTCAAACGCAATCTATACATTGTTGCTTTTATTCGACTTCACACGTTTACCTACGTTCATTCCGGAATTTTCGTCAATAATTATATTATACGTAAATGGGATTGTACTGCTTCCGCTAACCAAAGTGTTACAGTAAAAAGTATAACAAATCAGGACACGGAATCGTCACAATATTTGTCTGATAAGTCGGCTTATTATAATCTCACTACGCAGAACTCCGACTTCGATACGATGTTGCGCCTCTCACTAGAGTGAGAACAGTGGAACAATGTGAGTAGGATAGATCCTACTCACATTGTTCCACTGTTCTATGAAATTAAGTAATCGGATACGTTAAGTATGGTTTAGTTTTGGCGGTTTAATAGGTACCTAGGATTATTGTCCGTTTTTGTCTTTGCATTTGGAACAGACTATTTCTATTAAATGAAAGTGTTTATCTTCCAGGGAGCATGTGGTCAAGCATTGAAGGACGTGTTATCGTGCGTGTGGTGCTGGGCGCTGGCGGCGGTGCTGGTGGCCGCTCACAGCGTCATCACGTTCACTGTACATCAACCTGATTGTCCTGCGTGAGTCTTATTACTAATGTGTTATGGTTTAATCTGGTAGGACTTTTCTAGTTTATAACTTCCATTGTAATCTATGTTTTTTTTGTCTGTGTATAGTTTCAGAGTTGCCATCCACTTGAACAACGATTTAAAAACTGGATCTCTAAGACAAGAACATCCTATTCCTGTCTATTAGACATGCCAGGCATCAACGTTCATTGTTTAGAAATCAGCCATATCCACAAGAGACAGCTTCGGATCCAGACAACTGCTCGGCACGTGGCTGCCTGAAATGCATACGTGGCTTAAGCTTTAGTGAGCCTTAAATTATTCAAAACCGTGTTCATAATAAATATTTGTATTTCAGTGGATGCCTAGGTCCAGGCGGTAAACACGACTCCTGGATAGCGTCAGAATGCAGCGGCGGCGCGGCCGGGTATATAGACCGACTGCTGCTGGGAGACTCACATCTGTACCAGAATAGTGACGCCAGGAGGGTGTATGGAGGCCCTGTTACCGACCCTGAAGGATTACTAGGTTTGTATGACAGGAAAAGCGTCAGAATGAAGCGGCGCGGCGTTGTGGGCGGCTATATCGACTGACTGCTGTAAAGAGATTAAAAAATCACATCTGTACCAGAATACTTGTAATATATGAATATATTGTATAGAATGACAGCCTCGATGGCTCAGATAGTAGTAACTCTGCTTTCTGTGCCGCAGGGCCCGGGTTCGATCCCCGGTCAGGTCAAACATTTGTGTGCATGAACATGTCTGTTTGATCTGTGTCTGGGTGTTATAAGCTTATATAAGTATGTATATCAGTCATCTGGTTACCATAGTACAGGCTTCTAGCCTAGTATGGGACCAGATGACCGTGTGTGGAAGTTGTCCCATATTATTATTATTATTAATAGCGACGCCATGAGGGTGTATGGAGGCTCTGTTACTGATCCTGGAAGATTACTAGGTTTATAAAATTAGTACAACTTAACTAGGCATTAACTCACGCTGTGACGTAAAACAGTTTCCAAAATATCAATTATTGGTAGGTATTTACCAATAACAAAAGAAAGCAGATGGCATTCTGTTAACGTGCTACAGATAATAATAGTATCGGAGTTTATCGTCAAGCGATCTTATCCTTTCGCCTTCGTGGGTGTATCTACTATGGGACTGAGTCCCGGGTACACCTCTGCATACACCTTCGGGAAAATCTTGGTATTGGCGTGTTCAAGAGATGTTATCGCGTTTTGACAAGTTCCGGTCTTGGTTTAACGAGAGAGACTATATTCGATCTTCCGACCCGGTCAATATTCTGAAGGCCTGTTCAGACTTCGAGCATAATGATGATGATAACATACATTCACCCCTTTTTCCAGAAGAGGTAGGCAGATGTGATCCCACGACGCAGTCCCATACATACACACGTACACCCATATTTCGCCAGTATGTTATTGGTCTCTATTGAGACCGCGGGCGAGCTTATTGCCATCTAACGGGACAGTTCTACAAGCTGTCATAGAGATAATTTTTATAACACTGCTTGACCTGGGGATCGAACCCGGGACCTCATGATCGGCAGTCGTGGGCGTAAAGTCCACTATGCCAACGAAGCAGTCTACATAATGGTGATTGTTTCCTCCAGGTTGCCTAACATCCTCAGTGCAAGCCCTACTAGGCATCCAAGCGGGAGCCACAGTGTTGCTGCAGCGGTCGCACAAGGCGCGCGTGTCGCGGTGGCTCGCGTGGGGGCTCGTCTTCGCACTCGCGGGGGCGTTGCTAGCTGGTTTCTCTAAGGAGCACGGGGTCGTGCCCATTAATAAGAACCTCTGGTGAGTTTCTGTATTTTTAACTTCTTGGGCGAGTAAACGAATCGCCTGATACACAATACTAATAGCTGGCACCTACTCCGAACTAGATACTTCTAGCTAACTATACAAAACTCTACGGGACAGTATGCTCATCTTCCTAAGACATAGTTTTACCTGTCTGTAAAAAGTATGAATTTCGACGAACTTCTTGCTTGGAATGACCCACGCGAGTATCGGCAGAGTATTGGGCAGAACCATGGTAGATATCTTATTCAATTTTAAAATTAAAATAGACCTTAAAACTTGCACGTGCCAATGAAACTGACATAGAATTACAATACTCGAAACTAATAAATTAATGAATCTACCCCGTGTTCAAAAAGATAAAGACTACTACAAAAAGAACGCACAAGAAACTTTTTGGGCTTATTTTTTTCAAGTTTTCCGTATTGAAAAGTCCTTTAGCAAACTCGAGTGAGCTACTTATCAGATATATTTTATTTGTGTTCGATAAAGTTTTATGTTTCGGAGTTCTACCACAGAATATAATAGCACCAAAGTTTTAATCCTACTTACTAATTTTATAAATATGTGAAAGTTTGAGAGGATGGATGGATGTTTGTTACTCTTTCACGCCAAAACTACAGGACCGAATGGGCTGAAATTCGGTATGTAGATAGTTTAGATCCTGGAATAATATATAGGGTACTTCTTGGACCGATATTCTCACGGGAACGATGTCTACGAGGGTGAAACCGAGGGGTACAACTGGCAATGCAGACGTCGTGCTCACTCCAGTTTATTTTAAGACGAAGCATCTTTTTTTTATATGATAGTGAGTGACAAGACGAGCATAATGCTTACCATCAGGTGCCTGATGGCAAGAAGCATCAAGATTGCCCATATTAGACACAGTGCCACCCAGTGTTTAAATTTCAAAATTCTGCTACACTGCACTGCGCCTGTCACCTTGAGATATGAGTTGTTAAATCTCGTCATGCCCAGTAATTTCGCTGGTAACATTCCCTTCAGACTTTCTTGTCTTCAGAGAGAATGTTTGCACATCACTGCTTGGCGGATGAATAACTGGCAAAGGTGTGGTACTTCCCCAGGCGGCCCCCTGCTTTTGCAGGCCTCTACAAAAAAATCTTGATTGACATCTGCCTAAAATTAATTTAATTCATTCCCAGGTCAATGTCATTCGTCCTCGTCACGTCAGCGTGCTGCCTGGTTCTCCTCTCCATCTGCTACTCTTTGACCGATGCTTGGCGTATCTGGAACGGCGGTCCTTTCCGTGCACCAGGACTTAACGCCATAGCATTATATGTAGGACATTCTCTCTGTGCCCATCTATTCCCTTTTCATTGGAAGGTCCCTAACATGAGGACCCATACGTTAAGCTTGGTGGAAGCAGTATGGGGCACCGCGCTATGGGTTATCATAGCCCATATCATGGCGAAGAAGAAGGTCTTTATTACTTTGTAATAAGGTTGAGAATCGCAGGAAATAAAATATGTCGTGGCACTTTTAGCTTACTGTGTTTACAGTGACTGCATGAGTCGTGGAAAAGCAATAGTGTGTATTTGTAAATGTTAGACACTCTATTTTTTGTGTAAATTTCCACAATAAGAATTGAAATACTCAAAAGAAACTTTCATATAGGGACTTCGCTGAAACTTGTTTTTCGTACTTCTTTTTTGAATGTTTAAAGATTAGTTTACACTTGCAAATATTATTACAATATTTTCTAATAATTTTGTTTACCTATCTAATAACTTGTGCCTATTATATTCTAAAATCCCTACATAATATGATATAATATTCATAGATAATTTAGATTTAAGTGAGACATAAATTATGAGACTGAGCCTTCTTAAGGTGCTCAAATTACTTATAATTCGCATTAAGTTTAAAAAACACTAGTCTAATATTTTCGGACCTTTTACTCTTTAAGCATTTTGTTCGGAGACTTTCTTATTTGAAGACGTTTTATGTATAAGGGCCTTTTTCACCTTCCTCGAGTGAAGTGCCGAGTAAATTACTCGTCTGTTAAAGTAGCGAGTAAGGTGCAGTGCTAATTTCATAATGTTCGAGTTATGCTAATGGTACATAAACTGTCCCATTTTTGTTGAACTGTCAAAAGTTTCTTGGGAGTTTACTCGAGAATGGTGAAAGAGGCCCTTAGACTAAGAGATTAAGCTTTTGTAAGAATATTGTGCGATAATATTAACTCTATGTGTATGCTAATAAAATTGGATATTGAATAAAAACCATCGATATACAATATTTGACGCTTTATTTAGCTCAAGGGTGACAGGTAAAATCCGAAATGTCATTGAAAAATAAAAATAAAACAAACGATTTAACAAATCATGACTCAAGGTAACAGCGAATAGTTTTAACAATAAAACTATATTAATAAAATACACTAAACATAATGTTACGGACGCAAGGACCTTGTCACACAACGAGGAAACAAAAACTAAAATATATATTAGTTTTATATGTTTTATATATGTATATAAAAACATTCATACTTATTTTTGTTCACCCGATGTGTACACAGCTTTATAAAATAAGGCGCCTTCTACTCTTAGTAGGGATTCATTCAAGATTGGCTGAAATCTTTAACCCTTCATAAGCCGGGACGTAGGTATCTCGATGAGAAAAAAAACATAACATACAACCTTTTTCCCAAAGAGGTAGGCAGAGGTGTAGGACTCAATCCCATAGTAGGTACACCCACATTTCGCCAGTATGCTATGGGTCCCATCTAATAGGGGGTGAGCCTATGCTATCTTGCCATTACATGGCCTAACCTGATCGAACCCGAAACCTCGATCCAATGCAAAATCTATTGTGTCCCAGCACATGAAAGATTAAAGGAATACATATTCTATTCCTTAATAGGTAATACCTAAGTACCAGTTTTCATATCTCGAACGAATCTTACACAATATTGTCACCCAAAATGTGCGATGAATACTAAAACATAAAAAAATAAGTAAGTAGGGTTTGGCATTTCATATACAAGTTTAATATTCTCAGACAATGCGCCTGCGACACATTAAATTCTTTAATCCATTCCATAAGTTAATATATCAACTACTTCATATAATTTATAAGTCGTTTTCAAAATAAATTACTCTTTTGTTGACGGTAAATGCCATATTAGGAATTGCATATTCTTACATTACTTGATAAAGTAGAGGATATTTTTCCATATCATTATTCTATTTTGGACACTTACTCGATATTGGTAAAATCAATAACTGATCAGGCACGCTCGTCATCTTGTATATTATATATGTATACTAACTAACATACACTACCATCATATAACTATCATATATAGACCTATTTGTAGCGATAAGGACACGTATAACAGTGTTATATAATATTTAGTTTTTCTAAAATCGTATTAGAAAAAATCTCTTAAAATATATCTCAATTCTTTAAAATTTAAAACCGTTCCCGTAATCGGGACAATAATATGCTTCATATATTAATTGATGTAGCACGAAGAAGGTATATAAATAACATTTTCTTATATCTCTAAATAGGAAGAACGTTTAAAAATGTAAAAAGAGAACATAGTAATTGCACACACAGTAAAAATAATTATTATTACGTAATATATTATTATGATATCCATAGATATAATGAGATAAATTGATTTGATTTTGAAGTGAAACTTTAATTGGCGCAGCGCGTAGGATTTGCAACGTAATTATTATTTACGCGAAAAAGTTTCACTTCTAAAGTAATGAGCAATGAGATGTATACCTATTACCTACGCAGATTTTATTTCTTGCTGTTACACAATTTATATCTACACAAGAATATACAATAACATACATTTTCCGGCTACGATTATAAATTATGCTAGCAAAAGTTTATAACAGCTCATAAAATTTCATAGAAAACTACATATATAAAAACATGTATAATAATTTGTATAGGTATACAGTGTAATCAAAGATGATTTTTATTAAAATGTAATTATATAAGTACTCCGGCTCACTTTAAGTCACTCGTATACTAAAAGAATATGGAATGTTTAGTATATCAATAGAATGTTAGGTATGATTGTTTCAAGCAAAGTGGAAATGGCAAGACCAGAGATAAGGAGATTCAGACTTAGAATAGTATCTGAACTATTTTAAAAAGTAATATATTAAAATACTGTTCTGGCGTCGTTAACTTAAGGTTAGCGGAGACAGTCCGCGGGCGCGGGACGCACGCGCTCTGGGTCGAGAGTACGACAAGGAAAAGTGACCATGCTGTGTCATTATGTTACAGTTGTCCAAATAAATAGGCACACTGTGTGACATCCGCGCCCGTGTTCTGTCCAAGCTGACCTTTACACCTGCATTCAAGTACAATACTATGAGGCCTCACAGTGCACCCGAACGCATATGGCTGGTAAATCCAATTCGTGAACAATTACCTGCGACGACGAATGCAGTGAGGAATTTCTTACCTAGCACAGTAACTTACGTAAGTATTGTTCTTGAACACTAGTGTTAAAGTTAGTTATTGATGTTAGTTTTGCTGAAGGCATGACATTTGTACTTGATAATAATATTTTATACAGAGCGCAGTCAGAAAAAGAAAGCTAATCTTTTTCCACGGGGACCTCGATTATTGGTTCTATAAGAGACTAGACATTACCGAAAACGTCATACAAATCGGTTTCAATGGTCCGTTATACATCTATATCGTTACTTAAATTCAAAGTAAAATCTCTAGGACGATACACATTTCGTAATAAATGCAAATTCATGGAATTCAATATAAATCGTTAAGACGTTCGTATGTATTGATATACAATAAACGGGTCATCTTACAATATTATGCTACATAGATTTCGATAACACACCGTACCGCGGTAACAGTGTAACAGTGTCGGTCGTTCACCTGAACGACAAAACTTGTACAAAACGACGCGGCCATTCGATGCAACACGTAATAATCAAATAGGCAGATGTCAATACGTGTGTTTATACTATGGCGACGTGACCAAGGACATTTACGCGTCTCGTCGCGTTTGTCGTTCACTTAGGACTGCATGTGACAGACATGAACGTGGCCAGAAATGGAATTAGTAGACACAAGCGACCTCGCCTTCTTTCATTTCTAAGGTAAAGGGCTTAGTGCGTATACACTGAACTTTACAAAAACGGCTGTTACTGACATTGTTAATAAACAATTCATGTAAAACAAACCCTCTTACCTTGACGTTGACAGCGCGAAGGGTACTTTAGATAAACATAGTTCTTGTAATAAGGGTAGATGACTATAATGAACGTACCATTATACACCGCATTTTAAACAGCGTTTTACCGGTGTTAACACAGGCGTATAGCGCGTTGTTAAAATTTGACGCGCAACGAAGACGCGGTCGGGTGCTTTTCCTTGACGTACTCCCGTCTAACACGCGCCCGTCCCGCGCCCGCATTGTGTCTGCGCCAACCTTAACACTAAAGGCAGTTTTTCGCCGCGCTACGCAATGCAAGCGTTTAAACGTTTGCCGTACTTGCTATGGATATTATTTCTCTCAGAAACGAGTTATACATTGTAGATACAGGACCTTAACAAATAATAAATTCATATCGCAAAAAATAAAAATATTATTTTGGCAAAAAATTTGAACTTGAAAATATTATAAAAAAATTTGAAGTATTTAAGTAATTTAAGTAAAATTTAGTGGCTGTTTCTATGAACAAAACTATCTTAGAGAAGATCTGTGATGACATTTTCAAAAGATCGCTGTAAATGCATTCAGCATTATGGAAGATTCAGCTGATTTAAAAATATAGTCATATACCCAATTACAGAAGACAATTTAGAATAAGACAATTTAACCAAAAATACGCTAGATTATATGCAATGAGTCACGCTTTATACAAAAAAGTCGATGTAAAATTAGGCCAAATAGATGTTCTATATTAAATCGATGTGTGAAGTAGCAGTGAGACCGTCATCTGGGCGAAACATACTCATATATCGTATGCTTTGGGTAACAATTACAAATCTTAAAACTAATTGCACATAATATATTAAACTTAACTTATCCGCTTATTCAGCGTAAAATATATTACTTACGAGATTTCAAACAACACACGTAAATATATCTAGTTATCTAAGAGCCCAGTAAAGTTCCCTGTCGCATCCCGTTGAAATAAATATCTATCGTGGCACTTGACGTATAGCGACGGTATATATCGGACCAGCACCACATACCTACAATAAATGAGCAACCATTGACGCTGACGAATCCCGAAATGTAAATACATCAAAAATATACATCATAATCCGAAACGGGACAGCGTATACGACGGCCGTAGCGAGTCACAGCCTGTTCAGATACCTGCTGACGTCACGGGCAGCTCGGTGACGTCACACGCTTGCAGTGTGTTGTGACGTCACTTGCGGCCGCGCGCCAGGATGGCTTGCAGGGAAGCGACTTGACTCGCGAGAGACGCGTTCTTCTGCTCCAACGTTTCCACTCTCTTCCTGTAGTCGGATTTCTCTGATAATAAGATCTCGACTTTCCGTTCCAGTTGGTCCATGTACTCTTTCTTTTTGCGTCTGCTCTCTTGTGCTGATATCTGGAAGGATATAGAAACAAATCATTAGGATGTTTTTCGATATGAATATTATATAATTCAATATGTATGTTATGTTTAATATAATGTATATAGAAAATTGTAAAATTCTTTTATGATCCGCTCAAAACTTTTCTTTTATAATTTTAACAAGGAATAGCAAAGAGTCCACAAGGAATGAAACAGACCTTATTTTTTATTTTCCTCCTGATCTTCTTGAGTGATTTCTCCTCGGCCTTGGTGAGTGGCAGACGCGTCGGCACCGGGTAGCCTTCGGCCAGTAGCGTGCGCTTCTCTTCATCTGTCAGGACTAGTGTGCCTGTTGAACCTTTCTGTAATATAACATGAGAAACTTACAAAATGTGCGTAACATGTTTATCGTGAATTAGGGTGCTGGCGGTGCCATTGCATTGGGTGCAGGTAATAGAATAGTACCCCACCCTTGTTACCCGTGATTGCTATGTTACCTTAAGAGCCGGCTAAGGGTTATGGGATCCAGAAGACGGGCTGCAACGTCCCCTGCGTAAAAAACATCAAAGCGCTCGATAATCTGCCAGCCAAGTGTGGCGAGTATTGGCAAACACTTATTGGCCTCTATGTTCACAGTAGTGGACAGTTCTAACAGCTGAGATGATGATGATGATGATGATGATGATGATGATGATGATGATGATGATGAAGTGTTACCGGTTGTGTGCTGATGAGCGGCGTGTTGATGGGTTGCCTGGAGTGGTGCGAGACGTATAGATGTGCGCGTCGAGCGGGCGGAGCGGCGGGGGCGGCCGCCTCGCGCGCCGGAGACACCGCGCCCTCGCTGTCTGATGACGAGAGGGACGATGGTGGCGTTGGAGGCAGACTGAACCCTGCGGTCAATCAATACTTCGTTTTAGTACGTCCAAAACAAGATGAGATGTGCTCAAGGATACGTGTGACGTTTCCGATAGAGCGAAGTGGAGTTGCAAAACCAGGAATGCATTTAAAAAAAATTAAACCAAATTAGGGACATGACAGAGAATTAAATTAAATTTTTAAATAACCTTTATTTCGTTTTCCTCCTCAAACATCAAACTGATCAGTGACCACCATCTACGATGATGGCTTGATATGTTTTTGCTATTTGAAGCAAATTACATAATTATGAAACACGAGTGATTTCGAGACTTCGTTAAACCGTGAAATTTTGAGGAATTAGTTTCTAATTGTTGTCTACATCAATTATAATGTAGACAACAATTAGAAAGGAATTCTGCTGAAAGGAGAGCTGAAATTTGCACATAGTCTTTTGTGATCTAAAGATTATATCTCAAATTTCAGCTCTCTAGGAACAAGAATGTCAGTCAATCAGTCACTGAGATAAAGAAGGTTTATATACCTGAGCCAGAAGAGCTGGAGGTGACTTTGATGGAGAGTTTGTTAGAGTTGAGCGATGTGGCGAGCCGCGGCGCCGTGTTCAACAGCAGCTGCGGCACGCCCGCCGCGCCGACCTTCTGTAGCACTGCTTGTGGCATGTGGATTGTACCGGTCTGGAATAAAATCATCACCAGCGTTTAGATAGGAGTTTGTAATCTTTATATTGCAGGTTGCAGCTCATATTTTTGTCAAGTTATACCGTAGTTTTCAAAAACGCTTACTTTTATAGTCCATCAAATCTAAGAAGAAGAATCTAGGCGCAGGGCTATACAGACTTTTTTACACAGTAACACAGTAATGTTTGCACATTACTGCTTGGCGGATGAATTACTGGCAAAGGTGTGGTACTTGCAAGGGGCCGCCCTTGCAAAAGAGGCCTACCACGAGACTGAAGACTGTAATCCCGCTATGCTTATGCATAACCTTTATAAGCATAGCTTATGCTATGCTAGTCAAAATCTTGTCTGCCTATTTCAAATCCCAAAGTATCGCTTCACTTTCGTAGCAGTAGTTCGGTTGTAGTTCCGTAACCGAACGAGTATACCTGTTTTGATACACAGGTCATCAGATAAACGTAGCTTACACGGCCGTTCTTGATCGATCGCCGAGGTTAAACAACGTTGGACTAGTACACCTTGACGATTTCATTTGGGCGCTGCCCAGAAATACCACACAATAGTTGTCACTACTGTGCTTGGGATTGCCCATAAAAAGCCGTTAGCCCCTGCTGTTGTCGACCTAAAAACTCTTTTACCAAAGTTGTCCGCACTCCGACTCGTCAAAAAGATCTATCGTCAGAGCTAGAGTGCCACAATATCAGGAACGCAACATAACATAACATACATTCACGCCTTTTCCCGAAGGGGTAGGCAGAGGTGTACCCAGGACTCAGTCCCATAGTAGATACACCCACATTTCGCCAGTATGTTATTGGTCCGATGTAATAGGTGGCGAGCCTATTGCCATCTACCGGGTACAGTTCCAGACTCCAGGCAGATATTGAGATAATTCCTAATGGAAAAATCCAATATTTGACACACTGCCTGACCTGGGGATCGAACCCGGGACCTCTTGATTGGCAGTCGAGCATGCGCCCTCTACGCCACCGAGGCAGTCAGGAACGCAAAGCTACAAAATATTCTAAACCATCGTTTGTGAGGTCAAGCAATTAACTGTTATGACATGAAAATAAGTAAACTTTTCCCACGAGCATCGTGAGAGTCGGTTAGGCACAGTTTATTTGCGTCATACGGTAAAATTGTATAAAAACTTTTTCTCATTAATACGTCTCACTAAATTTGTTTTCTTGACGCGCTGGAGTGCTTTTTTGGGTTTAACTTATTGAATACGTGAATTTGGATTAGCATTAAATATAAGTATATCTTGATTTTAAAACTCGAAACCTACTTAGGCTACTAACTAGAAAATAAATAATAATACGTAATAATTGTAAAGAGGATAAATAAATCGATAATACGCTTATTATCGTAGAAACCTTCAAAGTTATGCATAAGTCGTGTTTAACGTCGATCTTAATTATTGATAACTGGTCGTTATTCTGTTTTCATGTTGTTATTCATTGATTCTTACAGGCATGTTAAGGACACCAAACCTTATCTATGTTGTTATAACAATTTTAATTATACAAGGAATAGTCAAGTTACATACATACATTCACGCCTTGTTCCCGGTGGGGTAGGCAGAGACTATTTCCCTCCACTTGCTACGATCCTGACACACAACTTTCGCTTCGTTCACTTTCATGAAATTTTTCATACAGTACAGTACAGATAGTCAATAGTTGTGTAGTAATATTTAAGGCCCGTCAAAATGAACAAACTGCTGAACAAACAAAAGATTTGAGACTAAAATTCGCCTTCTTATTGCTCACCAGTTGATTGACCATTTGGCTCAGTTAGTAGTTACGCTACCTCCTGAGCCGTAGGTCCTGGGTTCAATCCCCAGGCAAGTCAAACATTCATACGCATGATGCATGTCTGTTTGATGTGTCTCCGTGTATTATATACGTATTTTATGCCATAGGTGGCAAACAAACAGACGGGCTGGTGAGCGGTTACCGCCGCCTATGGATACCTGCAACACCATGGATATTGCCAGTAAATCGGCGACTCTTCGAGACTCTATTCACTCTCTTTTTGAAGAGCCCCATATTTTATTGTAACTCAATAGGAAGACCGCAGCAAGGAGATCATTCCACAGTTTGCACGTATGCGGCCTAAATTAACGGGAAAATCGCGCAGTATGCGACGTCCACAGGTCAATTATGTACATCAGTCTTTTGGCTACGAAAACACAGGCTCACCTAGTTTGGGATCAAAAGACCGTGTGTTGAAGTTGACTCATTAGGTAGGTACAACAATCGAAACCTTTCTGAGACTTTCGTCATGACTTCAATTACGATTTCGTCGAAAATCTCTAAAGTACCTGATTATCTACAGTAATTATTTGGCCAATTATGTTGATCTTACGTGTGTGTGTAACAACGAAAAATTCGGCTCCTCGAGGTCTGCGGGTGAAAGTTGCAGAGTAAGATCTACAAGTATTTAAACTCTGCTGACCTTTGGTATTCGAGATGAGCTAGTCTATTTTTTGGCTTGAGGTTGAATGGTGTCGAATGTTTAGCTGTGATCTTTAACTTCACTTATCATGTGGCTTTTAGAAAAAAAACTGGTACTTAGTTTAAGTTGTGGTTCCCAGGTTCATTTCGTGAGTTATTTAAATGGGTATTACTTACTACATGGTATTCAGGGCATTTGTAGTACGGTCGCCCTAAATTCTAAATATGGGGCTTTTATTTCTTTCTTTTATCATACCACACCCTACCGGGAAAGTGTAATATGCGCATTTGAGCTAGTCTTCGATCAAGTCATTTTTCATCTGGTCGTGTCAGAGTTTTCAGATCTCAGAAGACTTGTCACATTAATGACCTACGGCACTTTCTTTGTGTAAAAGTCTTCAGGTATCTCTCAACTCCTCATTTTATCTATTAATTAATTGAATAACAATTCTTGGATAGATAAAATTAGTTTATAAACGCAGTAAATTAAAAGAGTTATTTCTATAGCTACGTATAATCCGCTAAACCCTCGAGTTAAGCCCTCAACTAGACGTTAGATACGACTAGCTAAATTCTTATAAAAGTTACACAACATAACATCACGCCTTTTTCCCGAAGAGGAACGCAGAGGTGTAACCCAGGACCGAAGTAGGTACGCCTTAATTTCGTCAGTTATGTTTTTTTTGTCATTGGAAAAATAATGGAAAATTCTAATAACACTATTCACCTGACCTAGATAGAACCCGGGACATCACCACGGTAGTTAAAATAGTGTAAAAGAACTTACAGTGTGATCAATAACATAATCAAGGTGTGTGAGCTGCGTGCTGGGCGTCGGCGAGGATGGGCAGGAGGATGCAGGCGACTCTGGTTCGGACTTGGGCTCTGACTTCACCTCACGCAGCGGGGAGTCGCTAGACCTCCGCCGGCTGCTCCACGCGCTCGCTGGCATGGCTGGGTAACACTCGTCTTCCATGTCTGGCGAGGAAAACAGGAAACATGCATCAGTAATTGGAAAATAAAGAAAGTATGATAGCAGTTTCTTTATTCTGCAGTTTCACATGTAAAGTACCATAATAATTGTTATTTCAGGGTCTGAGCTTTTTACATACAACAGCCTTACAAACATACTCATACAAATGTTCATAATATTTACTATAATATTAGCCTGGGTTGGGATGAGATTATATTAAAAAATAAAGGACGTCTCAAACTCAAACTCAAACAGATTTATTCAAATAGGTCATAATCTGACACTTTTGTACGTCAATGAAGATACAGTACTGAGTCTACCGTGCGTTCGGAAAGATACCTCTGTTTAAAAAGTCTGTTTAAAAAGGATCTTTACCTAGAGTTTTTAATGCTAGTAAGCAAACGTAAAGTAATAATGGAAAAATGAAAATATTCTTAAGAGAAGATCTTTGGCTAGTAACTCCAGTAAGTAGTAGAAAAGTGGACAAGAAATGTAAACGAGACGAGATCTCGCCAAAATCTTTTGTAATTAAAGATAAATCTTTAAATTTCTTAAATTCTAATCATCGATGCAACTGGTTAAACTGGAATATAAGATTGCCAAGAGTTATTACACAAACTATAAACGTTGTTTAAAATATTCATGTTATTTATCAATTCAAATAGTATTGTATTTCTTTTTTTTATGATAATGAGTGACAGGACGAGCAAATCAAGTGCCTGATGGTAAGCATCATGATTGCCCTGTGTTGATATCAGACACAGTGCCACTAAGTGTTTTAAAATACATAATTCTGCGCGGCACTGCACAACGCCTGTCACGCTGAGACATAAGTTGTTGAACCTCGACATGCCCAGTAATTTCGTTGGTAACATTGCCCTTCAGACCGGAACACAGTAATGTTTGCACGTATTAATTTTCATTTATAATAATCACACAACAATATAACATAATTATTAGTGTAGAAACATTCAATATGCCACAAATAAAGCAATCTACGCACTCACTAATTAGTTACATGTTTAACTGGCATTCATTTACCAACGTGTTAGGTATTTTCGACAAAAAGTCGATACTTCCCTCTTAACTATGTTCCACCCGATTGCGCCGTTGCACTGGACGGTGAGGCAAGGAAACGAATTAGCCTATTTTCACTAAGTAAATGAAGACGCATCTAAGTACCTAGCTTAATATTTTGTGTATACCTAGGTATATAATATATATAATAATAATATATCATCACTTTACAGGCCCCTCTTTCTCACTGGGGGTCCCAATTTTTAATAAACTCCTCAGAATCAGTGCCGCGCAGAATTCTCAATTTTAAAACACTGGGTGGCACTGTGTCTGATATGGGCAATCATGATGTTTACCATCAGGCACCTGATTTGCTCTTCTTGTCACTCACTATCATAAAAAAAAAATTAAATATTATGTGATATGTGAGAAACTATTTTACTACTACTAAATAATTAATTAACCATAAAGCATTGATTCAAGTAACTGAAAGTCAAACCGTTCTTAGAATGCCTTTAGGATGGTGACAAGGATGGTGGAAAAATCAAAATATTCACTAAATTCTTGTTTGGGTAGCTTTGCATGTCTAATACTGGTGCTAATACTAATTATACCATTTTCATGGGGTATTAATAATTGAAACAATTTAACATAGATTACAGTTAACTGAATATTTATCAGGGACGCATGATTGACTCATTAACTTGTGCCAGTTGATTTCTAGAACGCATTACAATAATGCGAGCGGTAACACATTAGATACTTACGCGAACTTGTAGCATTACTTATCGGTTTCGAGTTTAATTACTGCCAATTGAGTATTTGAATAAAAAAAAAGTCGTATTTATAAGTTTAATGAAAATTATGTATTATCCGATTCAAAACTTACTTTAAATTTTTTTTTTTTATTAATTACAACCAATTCAAAATTGATACAATTCCAATAGTAGTCACTTGTTCACGAACGCGCTACGAGTGGTCGCCATGATTGTGACGTCATTATGTTATAGTTATGTATGGTACTTTATAACATTTTGACGTCACTACAGGTCACGAGCTCTTTAAGGTACTATCGTGTATTCTGTGCTGTCGGCGTGTTTTCGGTACTGGATTAAAAATGATTTTTTAATTTGATATAACTTTGTAATTATATTGCGAATAAAAGAAAACTAAAAATAGTTTTGGTACGAATCTTATAATATGATCTTTCCATTTATGCCAAAAGAAAATCAAATTCAAATACTCGATTAGTTTTTAAGCGTTTGAGCTATGACCTAAACGAGTAATCCTTAAGAACGATGACTAGGGCGGGTGAAACCACGGGGAAACCACCACCAAAGCTAGTTTTAAAACACAGAACCAAACAACGTGATTCTTCGTGTGGAACAAGAATCCTGCACCGTGATTAGTTTTTACACATACACAGACGTAGCTACTTAGTTACAGAAGACTAATGAGTCACCTGTTGAGGCGACAAGGTCACGTGGGTATGTGACTTCTAGAATCTTGTTATTTCGATTTCTTTCACTACGTACGACGTATACTCTAGTAGTTTTAATTTGTAGAACGTTTTTAACATGACTTTTAGAAGAAAATCAGCTGGCTTCATACTTAAGACAGAGCAGCACCCGACTCCGACTTTCACATAACGATAAATTATAAATTAATTCAATTTATGAGCTCAATCATAATGGTATAAAACATCTTTGTTCAATTGAATGTTGTCTGTAAATCCATTCTCCTAGTGACATATCGTTGCTGCAGAAATCATCAATTCATCTACTTGGACGGTATTTTCATTGCGTAAGTACTTATATTTAAGGTTTATGACCATTATTTTAGAACGTTGGTCAGATGAATTGACAATTATATTATTTGACTATCATCTACTAGTGACCCGCACTGGCTTCGCACGTAGCAGGATAAATCTTTCCGTAATACTAAAGAATACTAACTATTTTCTTACTAACGTAAAGAAGCGACACCCACCTTCACCCGCCATTAGCCCACCGCCTGCGTAGTAGCAGTAGGCAGTCAACGAGGCAGTAACACCCGCACACATTTGATGCGTGTACACACTTTATGTTTTCTACGTAGTGGTAGTAGTAGGTAGTGGTAGACTTGCGTGCGGGCGATTGTATGGAGTGATATGGAGCGCCAAAACTACTGAACCGGTATCGGTTCAGTAGAAGTTTCAGTGAAAAAGTAAAAACATCCATCCATCCTCACAAACTTTCGCATTTATAATATATTAGTAAGATTATAATATATGCAAGGTTGCTGTAGATGAAGAAAGAACTAAAGACCGGATTTTCCAACTGTTGGACAGTTACTGTTATAGAACCATTAAAGCTCTAGACTCGGCCGTGACTCTCCTTTGACATTTCTCGAATGGAATACCTCAATAACATTATCGACCATTCACTCGTTTATTCTTTTACCAAAACGGGTTGTAAATTATGTATGCGGTTGTTAAAAACGTAAGTTAAAGTAACGGTTGAATAAGTATGAACAAATTTGTTTTTGGTTTTGCTGGTTGAGTAATTATGGTTAAATAGCCGTGTACAGACCGTATGAGCAGCTTTGAGCAAAAGCAAGATAAATCTACCCAAAATGATATTATTTTTATAAATACAAATTTATTAAAATGTTGCACAGGTAGGTAATTAATTTATGGACATTTCAATCAATAAGCTTTATCTGCGAGCGCGTGCTTGATAACGGACCTTTCTTATCACTTCTACAAACGTGTGGGTCAATCATAAAGTCATTCCTCTTTACTTCTCTGAAACTAAATAAATACATAGGACTAATCTCCTTACGACTGAATCAGTATTTGAAATTTGGACGCATGAAGAACAGAATATTAAAAAAAAGAAAATTGCCTATTAACAGTAAATTTTCGATCTAAGAAAAAATTGTTCACAAATATGTTACGCTATGGACTGCACTATAGAATCTTAAATTTGTCTAATAAGTACGAAAACAAATACTTATTATGAAATGAGTTAAAAATAAAAAGGTCCAAGCGAGCTTGCTTGGAGTTTTAAATGTGCTGTTAAAAAATTGTAAACTAGAGTAATTCAGATTCCTAGATCCCAGGATCCCAGGATTGCCATGATTTCAAATTATCCCATAAAAATAGGTCTATAAATATGAGTTAAGTATAATAATATTATGTTAATGCAATACAACGCTACAAGGTAAGCTTTCAATTATCGAGCTGACTTAACGTAAATGATGAGTGAAGGGTTGAATCTTGAACATAAAATTCGATATTAAATTATATCGATTTTGATTACCAACGTTGCAGATACGTATTTTAAAAGGTTATTTGCACTTGAAGGAGATTAACATAACATAACATAACATACATTCACGCCTTTTTCCCGAAGGGGTAGGCAGAGGTATACCTACCCAGGACTCAGTCCCATAGTATAAGATACACCCACATTTCGCCAGTATGTTATTGGTCCCATGTAATAGGGGGCGACCCTATTGCCATCTACCGGGCACAGTTCCAGACTCCAGGCAGTTATTGTGATAATTCCTAATGGAAAAATCCAATATTTAACCACTTTGCCTGACCTGGGGATCGAACCTGGGACCTCTTGATTGGCAGTCGAGCATGCGCCCTCTACGCCACCGAGGCAGTAAGGAGATTAACGTTATTTTTAATCTTGAATTTCACTGTTAGGATTACTCTTTTGTCCGTCTGTCTGTTATAACGGAAACACGTGGAGGTATTAAGTTGAAATTGGTATCAACTACTCAGATCTGCGGTCCCTTGTGGCTCTAAAAAAATCATACGTCTAAGTTAACAGAATCAAAAGTTATGGCAATTTTACTGCGTATTTCCATACTTTGCAGAAGGAACTAATAGATGGCGCTGTATGTTGTTGATATCTACGAGGTATGGAACCCTACACTATGCATACATACGTAAGCCTTAATAATTTATTATTATTAATATCCACCTAAAATTATACGAGGACTAAAAATTTGCCCAAATACCACGACACGAAAGTATAATTTATGAAACGGCTAAATGTCAGACAATCTACAAATATCAGAAAAGGTCAGCTTCAATGGTTTATTATTTGATCAAGTATTTAAAACTGTTCCGAATCTAATTAGTCCACTCTACCTAATATGTTTATGTAACCTAATTCCTATAACCGGTCCTACAACGTGTCTATGAATGTAATAAATAATTCGTTGATAAAATATTAATATCGATTCATAATCGATATCTCCGATATTAAATTTAAGCTATAGCAATAATCGTTGTACCGTGTATCTTGAAAACGTCTCGTCCCAATTAGGATGAAGTTCGAAATTGTGAACTGTGTACGTTTCTATAATAAAATATCAAAAGAGATACCTAACAGAGGACAAAGATGCCTGGAAACTTTTGCATAGCCACCACGCAGCACCTTCTAAACAAACGAATGTAACCAAACCAATAAATATTGTAAAAAAGCCATTTGAAAAAATTAGCCCTACAAGTTTCTTGTGCATTCTTCTTGTAGAGTTATCTTTTCATTTACAAAATCCTCAAACTAAAGAGTCCATTACACGACAGGTTAGGCGTCAATCAGTGCCATCAACCATAAGTGATGCTGAGTGACGAACGACTAATTCCTTTCATAAATTCATCACATTAGATGAACCATAAATAATGTCATGACTGTGGCAACACTGACAGCAAAACCTATTGTGTAAGAGGTGCCTAATAAGAATAGAATCGCATTGAATCTTTATGTGATATATTATATAAATTTATATAAGTACAATATATCACATGATAATATATCACTATGATATATTTATTATTTCTTTGTCACATCCTACTACCTATTTATACATCTCAAATCTCAGTAGGTACACACAATGTAAAAAAGTTTCTTTTGTAAAAGGTAAACAAAACGCTAGCGTGTTCTAACTCGACCCCAGCGCCATCTAGTGTTTTTGTATGTTTGTTCCGTTTTCACACTAAAACTTCTGAACCGATTGGGCTGAAATTTGGTATCTAGATAGCTTAGATCCTGGAATAACACATGAAAGAAGACTATACTGATGAAATCGCGGGCCACATCAAGCATATAATAAATTAAAATATTTAGGTACAGTGCAAGAAATATATTTTATTACCTAGTTAGTTGTTCACAGAATCTTAATAATTTAGATTCATCGCTTTTATTTCGGAGCAATCAAATTATATTGATTTTTATATGACCGTAAAAGGTCATGCTTTACGTGATCGAATTCATTTCAATAAATCAAGATGTGTCACACCTGGGTAACGTGTTTATAAGTTAAACTATATTTCATAAACCAGTTTAATTAGTTCGAACTGCGTTATTTTGATTCCTACTGATTATTTGATTTTTACACAAAACTAGCTTTGCCCCGCGGTTTCACGCGTGTAGACGTCGTTCCTGCGGGAATATCGGAAAAAAGTATGTGTTATTAGGTATCTTTTGGTTGGTATTTTATGAACAGTGCAAAGTGGGACTAGTGCATAGCGTGCCTAACCCTTATCTCTAGTATAAAAGACAAAACTCCTTGTTGTAACCAGTGCACTGGTTTTATCAATCATAACACTATCTGTCCGACAATAGTTCGGGTGTTATGAATTAATGATGTAATCAAAACGTTTAGTCAGGGTGACGCCATGTTTGCCTCACTATTGAACAATGTTCACCAGCTGTGAAAACTATTTGTACTTGGACCGTAATATTTAAATAATTGAGATTTCATTCTCATGGAGACAAAATATTATTATCACACAATAAAATAGATGTTATAGTGTATTCTACGAGCTTCGCGTCACAGAAATCAAAATGCTGCGATGGATGTGTGACGTTACGAGACGTGATCGCATTCGCAACTCGAAACTCAAACTCAAACAGATTTATTCAAATAGGTCATAATCTGACACTTTAGCACGTCAATGAAGATAAACAGTACTGAGTCTACCGTGCGTTCGGAAACATACCTCTACAAGAAGAACGCACAAGAAACTTGTAGGGCTTAATTTTTTCAACAGACAGTTTCACAATATTTGGTTTGGTTACATTCGTTTTCTTTGAAGGTGCCGCGAGGCGGCTATGCAGAAGTTTCCAGGCATCTTTGTCCTCTATGTATTTAGTATGTATTCGTAACGAATACATCCGTGACAGTCTTCATGTAACTGACGAAGCAGATAAGCTCCAGGCGAGTCGCTTGAGATGGTATAGCCAAGTCTTGCGTAGACCAGCCGAGTATGTAGGCTGCCTAGACCTTATTGTCACAAAAGCAAGACCTCGCGGAGCGACGCTGACTTGACGTTGTAAGGGACGACATTAGTTACTTGTTACTAACATAGTTTTTAAGAATTGTAACTAACACGCTATGGATCTGAATGATCTGAAATAAAAGATTTTTATTTTTAATTTTTTAATTTTTTTATTAGTGCCAATGAACTTTCCGAAGAGGATGCACAAGACCGAGCGAAGTGAAGAATATATAACCAGAAAGCAGGTCCTGGCTATAGCCGGGAAAAATGCTAGGGAGAAGATGGAGGAGTGTATTCTACGATTGTTTTTGACAAAATCATAAGAAATAATAACAGACATGTTTACCTCATTCGGGATACAGCATAGTAGTATAAGGATACTGATACAGTATAGGTTACAGATGAAATTTTATTCTTTATCAAAATCACTGCCTCGACTGTCTCGGTGGCGTAAAGGGCGCATGCTCGACTGCCGAACAAGAGTTCCCGGGTTCGATCCCCAGGTCAGGCAGTGTTAAATATTGGATTTTTCCATTAGGAATTATCTCAATAACTGCCTGGAGTCTGGAACTGTGCCCGGTAGATGGCAATAGGCTCGCCCCCTATTACATGGGACCAATAACATATTGGCGAAATGTGGGTGTATCTACTGTGGGACTGAGTCCTGGGTACACCTCTGCCTACCCCTTCGGGAAAAAGGCGTGCATGTATGTTATGTTTATCAAAATCATCCCTTCCAGCATTTTTCGATATTTGCTATAGTTTCGGAGATCCAAGAAAATCAATTTCAATTTTTATAGTCTCACCATTCGCACCAAATTTTTGTTAATAAATTTTATCGATCTTACTGTTTGTCTTTTTCGAATAACAGATGAGGGTAGATATTTCTACGGTATTAGTGATTTATTCCTAACGATTACCAACATTCTATTACCAATGGTAATTACTTTTATCGTGCGCTCTGAAATACGGTAGCGCCTTGATGTACCTAAATATCATACAATAACCTTACCAGTTACGGAGGAACGTTGATTACCGATCAAATTGTAAGTTGCAGATGCAGAATTTCCCAGCGAAGTGAAAGGGAAAGAGACAGAAAATGTAGACTGTTCGGGTTTAAAAGAGAAAACAAACCGAATATAAAAATATCCCCTTCATCTGTAGAGCCATCAGTTAGAAGTCAAGTCGTTTAGTAAAGTTTATTAATTCTGAAAGTGCCAATTTATTATATGTTATTGAACTTTTCTAGCCTGATAAAGTCTTCAATTGCCGTATATATTAGCTCAATAAGAATTAATGGTATATTAATGTTCGACATTTACGCCCAAACATATTATGGCAATGACCTAGAGTTTCCATAAAAAAATATGGAATTTATTTAATGTTGTATGTCAGATAGTAGTGTAGCTTCAATAGGCCCAAATGTACTATAGGTACTACAGGTCAATATTGGATTTTTCCATTAGGAATTATCTCAATAACTGCCTGGAGTCTGGAACTGTGCCCGGTAGATGGCAATAGGCTCGCCCCCTATTACATGGGACCAATAACATACTGGCGAAATGTGGGTGTATCTACATGGGACTGAGTCCTGGGTACATCTCTGCCTACCCCTTCGGGAAAAAGGCGTGAACGTATATATACCAATTTTAGGCCCTGCTAAGTTGTATCTGCGGAAATGCCTCGGTGGCGTAGTGGGCGCAAGCTCCACTGCCGATCATGAGGTGTCGGGTTCGATCCCCAGGATCCCCAGGTCAGGCAAAGTGTCAAATATTGGCGGAAGAGAACGTGCTGTGCCGACCCCACCTAATGTGAGATAAGGGCAGGAAAAAGAAGAAACTCAACTTGGCTTTATAGTCTCGTCAGTCTTTAACTACCTAAACTCGGTACGGTAACACACGATTCGCCATCGCCATTCTCCACTCACCAGTTTCTACTACTAAGTACTATTGTCACAGAAGAGCTAAGCTATGTTTTCGATAAAGAAGCCTTCGTGCGACCAGAAAATTCTGCCATCACGGCCACACATCTACAAATAAACTTACCATCAACTTTGGTATGCGGTGAAGGTGGTTCTGAATCATCTGAGTGGAGGCTGTACGAGTGTTCTGTCTTGATAGGGGCGGCTCCGAGGGCAGCATCGGTCATGAGTCTATCGTGTAGTACCACGCGGGACTTGGAGTCGCGCTCCATCAGCCAGTCGGCCATCTCTGAGTCTTCGTCTAGGACATCTTGCATCTCCTGGAACAAAAAAAGATTTCTTGATAAGATTTTGTCATGAAATGATAGATTGGTAGATTCGCGTGTAGTAGAGATAGGATTGGCTATTCCAAAGATGAATCCTACTAATATTTATAAATCTCAAATCTCAGGTGTCAAAAAGTTACGTTTGTAACAGGTAAACAAAACGCTAGGATGTTCTAACTTGACTCCAGCGCCATCTAGATGGCGAATGTCGCACCATGTCGGTTTATTCTGTTTTTATGCTAAAACTACTGAATCGATTGAGCTGAAATTTGGTATGTAGATAGCTTAGACTTTAGACCTTGGCACATAGGGTACTTTTTATCTCAATGTTCCCCCGGGAACGAAGACTACGCGGGTGAAACTGCGTGGCACAGCTAGTATTTCATAATCTCAAAAATAACAAGTTCTAGGTGAAAGGTCAAGTTTTTTTAAGGCCAGGTAAGTACAACGCTGATTGAGTTGGCGTACTAAGAATTACTCTTAGTACGAAAAGCATCAACAGCCTTATCTCTGTTTAATACCTAATACCACATACTATTAGACACACATAGAATCTACATAGATCCACATAAAATTCAAGATAATATCAATATCGTACCTTTAAGTTAGGTACAATCTAAATAAAACAGGAGACTAGGAGCTTGTAGCTTCTACTCTCCCACTTGGGCAACATATCAAACGAATGGATAGATCGACATAAACAGTTAACAGGCTTCCCGCGGAGATACAATTTGTAACAACCTTCAAGTGGCCGCTACCATGGCGATACTGAAGGCCGACCAAGCGCAATGTCCTTTGTGGATCTTGTTTAAGTACTTTGAACTGATTACTTTGAATATTTTTACTTACTTATTTTTAATGACTGAAATTGGAGCCATAATTTGTCAAAAATGCTACGATGTCACACAATATTAAGCTAAGTACTAATTCACGTAGTTGTGTATTGGACTCAAAGATAACGTTGGTGATAAAGATAAATTTTCCTATGTGTAACCGCCGGGTAAGACGAATAATGAAAAAAAAAACACTACTTGTTTGTATGTGTGATTATTTCGCTCAGTATCGATAGTACCGCTTAATGGTTTTAGCTCTACTTAAACAACAAATTGGTTTCGCTTTTCATAATCGTAGCGAAAAAATTACGCATCTACCGAAACATATTCAGTGTTTAAAGGTCAATAAAATCTAGGTGCCCGTGGGAACCGTGAGTCACGGCAGAGGCAGAGGGAGCATAATATTCGGAGAGTGGGCAGCAGCAGCGCTTTCCGTTGCTTTCCAACTGCTGCGATCACCAAGCCGCACAACAATCGTGGTGATTACAGCTAATCCCCCCATATGAATAGTTTATGGCGTTCTATGTGGGAGGCTTGTGTTCAGCGGTGGACATCTTTCGGCTGATGATGATGAATACCTCTACGTATTTTTTATTTAAAGCACGTTTCAATGATGAAAAAAAGTAGAGCTAACATACCTATGTATGCTTGAAATATCTGACAGAAAAATCATGCAATAAAAGTTGCCGTTTAGTAGCACGTTTATTGTACATACTTACTATGCTAGCATGGTCATGATCTTACTAAAAGAACATGCATGATTAGGCATACTTCTGAGTAGCATGTCTATCTGTACCTTAAGTGTTATGGTATTGTCTTTAGAGGTCAATAATACCTAATTATATTATTTCGCACGTACTCGTATCTAGTCACCTTGGCCATGAGTAAACAGCGGTGCCGGGGCGAACGAACGGCCGTGATGGACTCGCAGAGCCGAACCCGGTCACTGACCCTCGGCAACGCCTTCCTACTCACTGATGAGCTTCCGACACTGGTCGATGACCACAGACTAATTTGCATTAGAGAAAGATCTCACGTCTCAATTTTTATTCTGCTAATCCACCAAACATATTGTAATGGAATTCGCTAGGCTATTAAACTTATCAAATAAACGAAGTGATCGTTTGGGAATAACCAATCGTACAGTTCGTACTCTACGAACCTGATGAGAATTTTAATTTGAATCTAAAATTTCTAATACGCGCTATAATAGCCTCATATTTTCTGAGAATGAATAAATAAATATGCAATGCATAAATGAATCGCAGTGTTAAAATTGAAGTTTTTTGCGTATAAAATTGATTTGCCAATAATTATAATAATTGTTGTTTTCGGATACATTGTTGAGAAGTAATTTTTTTTTAATGGGTGTTTTAGCTCTTTTTTAGTCTTTAAGTCTTTATAGTAAAGTGTGAAATATTTGAAAATAGCCATGAAATTAATCTGATCGAATATAGAAATTGACTAATTCGAAGAAAGTGACAATAAATTGATAAAATTATTAATTTATCTTTGTTTTCAAGGACTTCCTTAGTGAGGCTTGAAGATAATGGATTATTAAAATACAATTAATGAATTTCACGCACAGTAATCACTGATAAGGAATAGCACAATTACAACTAAACAGTTGTGACCATTAGGTACACATAGGTAATAAAAATATAAAAAAAACAACTTTTGTACATATAATATAAAGTTTCAACTCAAATAATATCTTATATATATAAAAATCTTGTGTCACGATGTTTGTCCCGAATAAACTCCGAAACTACTGAACCGATTTCAATCAAATTTCACATGTACCCGTATTTTGGTCTAACTTACTGGATAGGATAGTTATCATCTCAATTATTCGCTTATGTCGTGAATGTAAAGGAATAAAATGTATCAATTAATTGTTTCTTAAGCAAGTGTTTATTTACTGTTTAGTTTTATGAAGTTCTCATAGATAGCGGTGTACGTTGATTCATCGATAAAATTCTTCGATATTGTTTGACATCTAGGTTGCAAATACACCCAATAGATGGCGCTGTGTTCTGTTTCTTAGAATATAAATTCTATCACTTTATTTCACGTTATATTTATTTATGCTCACGATATAACCGTATTATTTTAATGGTTTGTGACTGATATTTTTATAATTATACTGCGTATGTTACAATATTATTACCATTAATAACAAAAAAAAATTGTACTATTTTTGTTAGAGAATTATTAAAGTCTTGGCGCCAAATTTTAATCAAAGTTTCAAGATCTGGCCATCAAATTCTATCGAGTCGCCATCTCTGGTTTGAATGTCCAAAGCTTTGGTATCTCATTCGTTCTCGAGACCTCCTCTGAGCGTAAACAAAGCTCCCTCTCGAACCATCGAGACCCACTATTTCGATCAATCGATTCTTCTCGAAGCATGCGAACTAGAACGTTCGGGAAATTCAAGGTTCAGGTATAAATACTGCCGCCGAGTGTCACCGCAGTTCAGTTCCTTTTTAAACGAGTGAATTAATACTATCTCCCGGAAAGTGATAGTCTCAGTAAAATCTCCACGCATTTTGAACAAGAATATGAATTTTTCAATTGAGTACTCCAGTTTTATTTTAAATTTAGGTAATTCGATTTTACCGGAAGGGTTTTATTTCCTCAGTTGCGATTAGAGAAATAAAATATGGCGGTACGAAGTTCGCCGGGTCAGCTAGTTTTATTATAGGTAAGTACAGTCAGCACAATAATTGGAGGTAAACGTAGCGTCGACCGGACAAGCGTCGTAAATCTTTATTTGTTATCCATCGAATAAAAATTTAGCAATACCTTACTTATCGTAAAATAGCACTATAAGCATTATAATATAGGTAGATATGACACAGAATTTATGTAATGTTCGATCAACAACTCAATAAAATCGATTTCACAATCTAAAGACAACTTTCACCGTCCGATCACAATGCAAAACTGCATTTTGGCAAAATCCTATTCAATTAGAAAGTGGTCCATGACTAGCTTGTTTTAGATACGTAGGTACTTCACGTGATCAAAGTAAGTCATCATTATTCATTTATGGAGGAAATTAATTAAAAGTCATTTATATTCTAATTATGAGTAACTATGCTTTGCAAGCAGCAAAGCATGTCATAGTTCTGGATCTAATGAATTTCATCAGTTATTTTTAATTACAGCCCAACAAATTTCAGAAGTACCTACAGTTTGAAGTTTCATCTTTTCAAGCAATTTTCAAGCCGAAATATTTTTGCATAGAAGTAACTCACACACAAGATGGAGGTACCTTTACCTACAATTTCTTACTTAAAGTTTTAAATATGAATCTCTCAAACAAGGCAATATAAGAATTATATATAACAAACGATACTTCTTAGATTTGATGGGCCTTTTTTGATGGGTTCATGATCATTTTAAAATTAAAACTATTTACCATACACCATTGATATAAAGAAAAGGGGAGATGTGGTACTGGCTTTTCGAAAATGAAAAGCTCAAAATTAGGTCCCATTAGGTCCACGTACGTCAGTAAAGTTAGGACATTCGTACGAGCTACTAATATTGTTGTCTCGGTCGCACTTCGGTCTTAGGTACGTTTTTCTATCTTTGTTCATTATATTGCACTGTGCAAACTGCACACTGAGCAAATAGCACGTGCCAGTTGTTAAGTAAGCGCTGGGAGAACGTACCCTATCTCCCCTTTTCTTTAAATCAATGCTGTACACTTATAAATATGTATACATTTCACTTTCCACTATATTGATGGATGCACCAATCAAAAGTCAAAAAGTGTGAAAAGTGGGCCGAAAAATGTCAAATATTAACTGAAATTCCAAACATTTGATCCAGGAAAGGCCAGGTCATATACCCACAAAAATCGAATGAATAATAAATAATGAGATGAAATAGGGAGAAGCAAACGTCATAATTATATTTTATTAAGTATGTTAGGCTCGTAGCATGTAGAGAAAAAAAAACTTTGCCTACCACAACGGAACAAGGCGTGACTATAAGCACTTACCTATTTAATATTACCGATCCCTCCTTTTTTTCTAAATAAGATATAGCCTGTATTGCCTATGTTACTCACACTGAACTAAGCTATCCATGAGCAAAATATTTTTTTAAATCGGTCCAGTAGTTTCTGAGCCTATTCGTTACATACAAAGAAACAAAAAACAAAGTATCTCTCGTTATAATATTTGCAACGATATATTATGTACCTGCCTATGTATTTTACCTAGGATATTCCAATTAAGGTCTACTATTTTTATGTCTCGACAATTTTATACTTTGACATTTATAGATGAGTAAACATTATTAGTCATTTTTCATTTTAGACCAAAGTAGTCAAACTTCTCTACTTGACTTTTTTCTATGATAGTGAGTGACAAGACGAGCAAATCAGGTGCCTGATGGTAAGCATCATGATTGCCCATATCAGACACAGTGCCACCCAGTGTTCTAAAATTCTAAATTCTGCGCGGCACTGCACTGCGCCTGTCACCCTGAGATATAAGTTGTTGAAACTCATCATGCCCAGTAATTTCGTTGGCTAGCAGTCTCGAGGTATTCCCTTATAAGTATTTACACATTTCAACAAAGCAAGCTTAGAAGAAATAAGTCTCCTTTAAATTTCGTCACAATTTGTGTTCAATACAATATTAATTATAATTTTGTACAAACGAGTTTTTATTTCTTTGTTTAATCTATCAAGATTATAATCGTAATTTAGATTTACGATAATACTTTATCACCGATTCCAGTAAACAATTAAAATCTATTCGATGTTTTACAAATATCGATCGATAACGATTGTAAATTAAAACTTTGAGGCGGCCCGCACTCGTTAACGGGTCAAACAGCAATTTGTTTAATCAATAATTACCAAAAGATTTATGTAACGGGTTTCCAAACCATCGAAAACACAATTAGGAAAACAGTAACCTTTATGTGCTTACTGTTAAGCAATAATAATAATATATTGCTGTGTTACTTACTTGTTAATAAATATATATATGTTTTCCTGAAACATTAAAAATTTGAAAGGTTACCTGTTAGTAAATGTATAATAAATGTGTTGGTAACTAATAACGAACATAGGATAATCCCTGCTGTTAACCTTTTCAAATATAATAACATCTACTCGGTAAATATTGGAATGCAAGTTGCAAGTTAACAATTCTAATAAAAATATAGCCTAGCAATAAAGTAAGCGACGAACGATCTGAGAAATTGCTGTTGAGAATACATTTTATGCAAATTTTAGCAAATTGCATAATCTTTAATTACTCAGCAGCTTAACAAACAGCAGTTGTTTCATAATTGATATTTTGATGATTGTTGTTCTAGATATTATTGTCTAAAGGCTGTTTACGCACGTATTTGTATGAAAACTTATACTCAAATAGACCACAGAATAATGAACACATCGTTGTAAACAAAAATCTATTACTATTATAATACGTGTACAAGGAGAAGGAGACATCACTCAAGGTACCTATTTTGCGCGGTTAATTGGCAAGATTTTGGTAAATTCAGCAGGGCCTAGAATGTCCAGCAGTCCAGTAAAGAATAATAAATTAGATTTTAGGTAGACTGGACAGGATAAATGCATTCACTTTGGCCGCTGAAGAGAAAATATTATAGCCTTCGCACAGAGCGTTTCATCATCGCAGACGACGCGCACATGCGAAGACAGTCAATTCAAACGTAAATATGAATACATAACGTAAATATAATATATAACACAATCCAGTAATCATTTTTAAAATCTACGCTCTTAAAACGCCCACCCATTGTCAGCAATAATAAAAACGTACCTAATGTGCCTCTACGCTTAGTTTTTCGCGTCTCGTGCTGTCTTATAATGTAGAAAACAAGCAAAGTTCAAGCTTGCGCAAATATAAACTTTCACAATACGAAAAGCTGAACACTGAAACAGACTGAAGTATGAGGAAATGGGTTTTGTATGGTGCCACAAAATGGTTCGCGCAAGAAAACAATAGTGGTTATAGATTTCGCGAACCGGATGTAGGTAGAGTTAGTTATGAGCTGTGGTATAGGCCAGTCAGTTACAGTCATATAGGTATATATTTAACATAGGTGTGTAGTGTCTAGTGACGCAACTGAACTACTAAACTGGTCTGAAACCGATTCTCAAAGTCGATTATTGCATAACTAAATATCACATGCAGGGTTGCCATGCGGATTTGAGAAAATTATATGTGCAACGAAATGCAATAGCAAAATATGAGTGTACGATACCATAAGATATAAGACACCCCTTCCTTCTTTCATGTTCAAATTAATATATTACATCTTCATCATAATATATTACATAAGCTGATAACAACATTAAAACATCAGCCGACACCTATAAGAATAGACTTAGATTTATTCTTAATAAACTTTTATTAAAAAGCGTTTATTGTTTTTCAGCACCAAGGGCTAACATATTTAGCAAATAAACCTTCGCTAGGTTCTTATTAAGCATAATGAAATAAAAACCCTTTTAGAATTGTGTTTGAGTTCATTAATTCTTCTACTCTTAGTTTTAGCATATGTAGGGTTGATGTTATTTTGTGACGCGCATGCTACGGATTCTGTGAACGTTTTGGTGGTTTTATGGAAAGTATTAATGGCAACGTGTGATTTCACGGAGATCTATGGCATGTGCGAGGGCGCGATGGCAACACAGGGAGGTGGATGCCAGCGCGACAGATGATTGTAGAGCGAGATTGAAGATGGTGGCCTTGGAATAAATCATGTAAAATATGCTGAAGTGTTCGAGTATTATTTAATGGAAAAGGCACGCTTACACATAAGTAATATTCCTTCAATTTGCGCAGAAAAATAGTATGACACCAGTAACACGTAATAAAAGTAGTGCGTAGACAGCCCTGTTTTCACGTAAACACCACACGCGACATTTGCGTGATTCTTGCCCCGAGAGTTACAATCACAATCATACTATGTTCCACACTGTTAATTAATATAAGCGTTGACCGAACACAATGCTTTGTGCGATACAATGATAATAAATACAAGTATTTAACTAGTGGAACAAACTGCAAGAAAAAGTTGTCATTGAACGAATTAACTTGCAATGAAAGTTATCATGAGCTCACGCATGAAGAATTAATTATATGCAATTAATAAAATTATTTATATAATACAATAATATAGAGTTTCGATTGGACTGTGTGAAAGATGTGCTTGTTAAACAAATGAACTCGGAGACTATGGTTAAAGATGACGGGTTTTAATGACCAAACCTGGTGTGGAGTGTGGGCACAGAACAGTAAATAATACTAGTGTGGGATAATGGTGTAGTGGGGAATGGATAATGGAATAGGAACTATTAACGGGTTATGCCACTCCGCTCCACGAAATCGTGGAAAGGGCTCTACCAGCATTTAATATTATTATTAACTTTAAAAATACAAGCCAGTACACGTATATCAACATATAGATGTTAGTAGAAAATATTTTGTTAAGAGTTAAAACAACTAATTTATATTGAAACTTACCTACCTACTGTTAGGTACTGTAAAACATTTTTAAGATAAATTACAAATAGGTTCTTAAATGGAAATGGTGTTTAAATATCGGCGAGTCTACATGACTTTCTGTAAAAGCAATAAGTAATATAATAGTTCTATTTTTAGAAGCGTAGCCAATAATATAATAATCATAACAATTCATCAGCTCTCCATTCATTGTAGATTCGTGAGAGCCTTAATTAAAAACAATTGGCTTGGTTTAGTTATTAAATACATAGTTACCTATTGTAACTCGTACAGTATTTTGCCTGATTCTGAAGATTCAGACTTCTATGTACAGGCAATCATGTGCGTTGATTTTTATTATATCTATTAAATATTTACCTAATCATCTTCCTGCACTTGTTCCACTTTAAATGAGGCGGCACAGCACGTTCATCATTCCAGTATATCAACCGTCATTTTTTCACTTACTCCTTTTTCATGCGTATCGTCATAAAGTCCATTCATGTCAAGCTATTAAGTATTTGCCTGTTCACTGGACTGAGTGTTTTCTTTCATCACAATCCAACACATTCTAATCTAATACATTGCTAAGGGTTTCTGGGTACATAACCTAATTACTTTTTTGCTTTAATGATGAAAATTATTGTATTATTGAAAGATATAAACAAAAATTGTATCAGATTTATAAATAGCATTTATTAGTCAAGTAACTAAATAGATAAATGATAAGACGTACGTGGAAACGTGATAATCGAGCCGACCACAGAATAATAAATAAAAGCACCGCAGAGGCATATCTTTAATTAAACACATAATTCAATTACCTTCGGACTCCGGATGCAAACAAGAGTTTCTTTTATTGCACCTCAGATATGCAGCAATTAAGCATGACTTTTCGTTTTGTTTCCAACCGCAGTTTTACTTTTATGGCTATTGATAATTTTATGCGCAATTAATTTCAGCAACATTTTAAGCTGAAGACTTTTAAGGCCGTCAAGTGCAGGTTTTAAGAGCTAAATATGGCCAGTGCTAATTGCATTCATGGAAAACTACCCCTGATACGTTCGATATTCAAAATGCAATAGAAGTTTTCAAACACCAAATGTTGTAACGTCCTAAAACAAATAAAAGAGCGAAAACTTTATAAGTGGAGTATTTTATATTAATACAGATCTCTTTAAAGCCGACTTGAAAATTAAACCCAATGGTAAAACCCATCCTAGTTAAAAAAAGTTAAAAAATATCGAACCTTATTTAGCGTCGTTAAAGATCCATTCTTAGAATTGATTGTTTCAAGTAGGGTTACCAAGCAAATTATTTTTTATTTTTAAATACACATTATCATGTTTTTGATAAAAAAGGCTTCATATAATTTGATTTGGTTGTTGTTGTTTATTTTCTGATGACAAATACATATTTAATTTTTTTTACAACTTGCTTTAAATTTTATTCATTTTATAACCTGGTGTGCTAGGTTATAAAATGAATGAAATTGCTAGGGTTAAAGCTTTCTTTCAGTTATCGTGTGGCAGGAGTTATAATGTTTAATATTAAGATAATATTTTATTTAAGGAATGATGAATAATATGGTTACTACCCCAGAAAGACAAACCTATGGCAAGATTTGTCTTGCCAGATAATATGAATGTCAGGATACATCGAAGTCTGACAACTGACAACCCTATAGTGTCTAAGTCTCAAGCAGTTTACGCGTGGCAAATAGGTACCTAGCATCCGGTTTCCTGGGATGAACATTATTTTATATTTAGGATGTGAAGTAATCGCTCGTAAAATGAGTAAACGGGACATGACATCTATTCGGCTCAGTTCTCTGTGAAATAGATTTTGAAACAACAAGTCATATTGGCCTATTTACATGTAAAAGATCGAGAAGGAAATGAGTTAAACAGCCTTTTATCTTTTTTAGATTCAGTACCTAATTGACGAGATTATCAACAAGATAAAGAAGTTACCTGGACAATTGTTTTCAGTTTTCAAGCTTTCGAGACTTCTCTTTTTATTTGAATGACAATCGATCAAGATGTTATTAAAAATTGTTCGTGTTATTAAAGCTATTTTGTTCTTTTAATATCATTTTATTTTTTAATCCGTTAATACCGGTTGGAATGATGAAAAATGGCTAAGGAAAGTTACCATGCCCACATGGGAGCCTACACAACTCATGTTTTTGTACCGCCGTGCAGTTTTACGTAGCATTGTAATGAGATTGTAAATGACTGTTTAACATAAGTTGTTTCAAATTTTGTTATAAGTACAAAATTTGAATGGGACAAGGGTCTTTATTGAAAAAAAAAGCAATACATACAGCTAACTTTAAATGTTTACGTAGCATTTTAAGTTAGATCTAAATTTCTCATTAGGACTTTAATTGAAATTAGGCTCGATTGTAATTTTCAATGTCATAACTAATAAAGTATATTAGTGAATAATATATTGTATTTTTAAATAAAAATCATTATTACTAATAAAGTATTTCATTAAAAAAATACAGCTAACTATTAACTATACAAATATAAAAAAATAAATATAAAATAGAACACTTCAAACATCCACAGGCTGACATGCCAGCCTACAGAAAATCAAAGTGCTCCAAAGCACTACAGATGGCAGCGTATCTAAAGCATGGCATTGCCAATAATAATATTGGTAATATATAAATGCCGTATAAGCCGTGGAGCTACCGGCTTTAGAATAGTGCTCCACCCTCTCTACCCGTGGTTGCCGTAAGAGCCGGCTAAGGGTTAACATATCCAGAGGATGGGCAGCAGCGTCCTCTGCAAAAAAAAAACCATCGAACTGCGCTCGACAACCCGCCTGCCAAGCGTGTTGTATTAGCAAAAACCCTCTTTATGGGGGAGGCCTATGTTCAGTAGTGGATTACTAACGACTGAGATTATGATGAATATATAAATATTGGTACTAATGCCCCGTGTGGCTACCGCACATGCAAAGAAGCTTATAAGTTTGCTAATCTATTAGGACATGCTCAGTATAATCCCTATGAGGCGCGGGTGTGGAGTGAACGTCATGAAATATCAACTGGCGATGGAATGAGAGCATTTTTTGTATCTACTTTCACCGGCCGATAGTGGATTTGTATCCGGTTCGGCTGTACCGTTCCGTTCGGGGATAGGGTTACCACAAACTCACAAACCAACCATAATGTCAACTTTAATAAGGCTTTAATCATTTCGTGAGTACTTTTTAGTTTAACTTGGCGTCTGGGGTCGTTGAAGTTAGATAAATTAAGTCATTTGGGCTGGGTGTTGATGAGTGACTGTGTGAAATATCGACTGTATTTCGATTTTTATTTATAGATGATGTTAGTCAACCAATAAGGAGACCGTACACTGTGAGTGTGCGACCTGAATGAACATTGCGACCTAAAATAGGTTGGCCACACTATTCAATCTGGTGACTCTTGGTACCTAAATATATTATTAGGACGCTGTGCGCCGCGTTTTCAGTCGTCTATGTGGTCTCCGGTCTTCGCTGCTATAAGTGGGATGGCAAGGGATATAAGTGGGACAATGACTCTGGTGCCAACCCTACATCTCGTAGACGTTATCGCGATTGCACATTTCGGAGTGCTCTCGTTTAACTTGCTCTCAGACATGTTAATGGGTAATGAGACCCATGTACCGAACATTGGTACTTCTACTCGAACTTGAAAACATTTATCTTTGAAATCGACCGCTAATTAATTATACATGACAATTATTTTGTTTATGCTACAAGATAATATTTATATAATGTGAAACGAAGTTTATGCACCACTTTAAATTTTATGTTGTTTTTAATGCGAAATCTTGTTCAGCTAAGTTCACACATGGACAACCCCGATTTCTTGTTAAAATGTTGGTGCTTTTGAGGCGAGTATAACTACACATTATAATTTTCTAAGGATAAGATATCTACTTACGAGTATGTCTAGCTCGATGAAGTTGTTACTTAAAAACAAGGCATCTCAAAAATGTCTTTATTAATAATTTCCAGAAGTTATTCCATTAAATTATCTCTGTGTTCTATTCACTGTTGGCTAGCGCCTGTAACAGTTGTCTTTTTTTAATGTTACGCTTGACTTATTAGAGTTAAGTACCAATAGCTTTTATCTTAGACCCATTACGTTAAGTATGATCAGACATAATATTACCTGATGATTTTTCTTGATAAAAGCATTAATATTTTTTTGTGAAAATCAACAGTTGTTCAAATGTCACAGGCACCATCTTACAGTGAACCGAGTATATTGACTTTAACGATAAATTAAAATTTCTGAACCAAATCGCTTGACCTATAAAATCGTAGATCCCACGCAAAACACCCCTCATCTCTCAACAAACTATATACATATTTGAATAGTGATAAACCCTATGGAGACTGTTACCCGGTCACCACCCACGGATATGAATACAGTGGATATTACAAATGTTCATCTGATGGGCTGAAGTGTAGGCGTGTGACGTCATTTATAGGGCATTCGTCTAGACCTGTATGATGTCAGAATTAAGTAGTATCTTTACGAGATGGGGAGGTAATACCTAATATTACTTATTGCCATCAGTGGCCGTTGGAATAGAATATAGTTTATGAATGAAAATTATTATAAATATTGTTAGCTTGTCGATCAGTGTTATGAATTGGATTTAACTAAATAGTATATAGCGGTATACCGTTTCATCATCATCATCTTAGTCATAGGACGTCCCCTGTTGAACATAGGCCTCCCCCTTAGATATCCATCCAGTCCGGTTGAAAGCGGCCCGCCTCCATCGTGTTCCTGCCGTCCTTATCCGATCGTCTATCAGATCAGATTGAAGCGTATACGGATCAGAATCAGTATGTATCTCCCAAGAGCTGCAGTTCGCAATTTGCAATGACATAACTTTCAATTACAAACTTATAAATTAATCAGAAATAGTATCCGCCTGTTTTCACCGCTGTAACGTTTTATAAATCACACAAATAATTGGGTACAGTTTTCGCTGTAATACCACATTCCATTGAGAATAACTGCGTATTTCCCGACGCCAACCAATTTTCCGGCTCCCGGCGCCTCCCTTACGACCTATACCTTATTAATGTATGTACCGTTAGCGAGGCGCAACAGTTTGCTTGGAACTTGTGATGCGAATATAAAAAGAAATGTTATTTATTATGAGCGTAGATGTAGAGGGAAAATGAGATTGTGGTCTCATTAATTAAATTTGAGCAAGCTATTTATGTTCTTTTGGAAAGGAAATTTTATTTTATTTATAAACATCAAATCCATACATTACTAGCTGTGCCCCGCAATTTCACCCGCGTAGTCTTCGTTCCCGCGGGAATATCTGGATTAAAAGTACCCTATGTGTTATTCCAGGGTCTGAGCTATCTACATATCGAAATTCAGCCCAATCGGTTCAGTAGTTTTGGAGTGAAAGAGTAACAAACATCCATACATGCATTCTCACACTTTCGCATTTATAATATAACTAGTGTAAGATCTACGGCTTTGCCCGCTCTCAATTATGAAATATAGGAGTTTTATACCAAAACTTTGACGCCCTTAGAATGTGATTTTTTAAAAATCCTTTTTTAGCACACGTCCAGACAACGGTAAAACCTACATTTCAAGTTTCAAGTCTCTAGGATCAGAGGTTTGGGCTCTGCGTTGCATGTCAGTCTTTGAGCCATTTAGGATTTTAGATAGATAGATAAACACTTCATTGTACACCTTCCAAAAACATAAAAAAAAAAAAAATAGGTACAGTTAGTCTTAGGCTAGTACAAGTGGCGGTCTTATCGCTTAAAGCGATTTCTTCCAGACAACCGAACGGAAAGGAGTAGAATTATGAATATTTCTGGTCGGCAGTGTACTCATTTTATAATAAATTATTGTGACTAAACCAAAATAGATGGATAAAATGTCCGTGGACTATTTTGTAGATATTGATAAGTACTACAAACAGATTATTTTATTCTATCATCAATAGATTTCACAGAGCACGCAAATTAATGAAAATGGTAATGTTACTTATGTGACATCTTGGTTCACAATATTGCAGTTTTCTTACGGATCCCTAATTTTTTCAAAATCTCATATAGCCTATGTCACTCACACTGAATTAAGCTTTCCAAACATGAAAGAATTTAAAATCGGTCCAGAAATTTCGGAGCCTATTCGTTACAAACAAAAAAACAAAAAATCAAAAAAACAAAGTTTCTCTCTTTATAATATTAGTATAGATAGTGATTATTATTATTAGTAGAATACCACGCCCTTTTTCCTAAAGGCTACCGGTACCCAACCTACCCAGAAGTGTACCCAGGACTCAGTCCCATAGTGTCGTATGTACCCACACTTCGCCAGTTATGTATGTAGGTCCCATGTGATAGGGAAGGGCGAGCGTATTGCCAATTGCCAGTAATAGAATAATCGTACTGGACCGGAACAAATCTCGCCATTTACCAGACACAATTTCACACTCCAGACTGTCATTGGAAAATTCCTAAGGGAAAATCCAATATCACTTGTTGCCTGGAATCGATACCGGGACCTCATGATTGGCAGTTGTGCTTGTAAACGCTTGTAACGGTCGGTTCCACTAGGTAACAGTGTTGACGAATACTGTGAATATAATATATGAATTTTTCATTTTCCCATCAAAAGATATCTATAAATGTAAATACAGCCTGAAGAGCGTACATGGCCTTCTAGGAATTTGACACAATCTCATGAAAAATTTACGAAATAGATGTTTTGTATTCCCCTGTTTCCTCCGAATATAATTAGCCCTTTCTATAAATTTATATCTTGATATTTTCGACTGCTTCGGTGGCGTAGTGGGCGCATGCTCGACTGCCAATCAAGAGGTCCCGGGTTCGATAACCAGGTCAGGCATAGTGTTAAATATTGGATTTTTCCATTAGGAATTATCTCAATAACTGCCTGGAGTCTGGATCTGTGCCCGGTAGATGGCAATAGGCTCGCCACCTATTACATGGGACCAATAACATACTGGCGAAATGTGGGTGTATCTACTATGGGACTGAGTCCTGGGTACACCTCTGCCTACCCCTTCGGGAAAAAGGCGTGAATGTATGTTATGTTATGTAAATACAGCCTCAAGAGCGTACATGGCCTTCTAAGAATTTGACACAATCCTATGAAAAATTTACCAAATCTATGTTTTGTATTCCCCTGTTTCCTCCGAATATAATTAGCCCTTTCTATAAATTTATATCCTGATATTTTTATAGTGAAATAACCATGTCCCTGTCATTGTAATTTTTATTATAAACCCTTGGTTTTTTCATAGTGAATTTCCAAAAGTCCCAGTTTTACTCGCGTGATTGGACGTTCACTACAAAAACAATGTAGCGTTTATAAACAAAAATAAAATGATAGGGACATACAATACTTTATCAATATATCAGGATATAAATATATCGAATAGGTTTACTGTAATCGGAGTGAACAGGGGAATACATAACATCGATTTAGTAAATTTTCCATAGGATTGTGTCAAACTGCTAAGAGGTCCTGTAAGTATACTATATTATTATTATGCGATAAGACCGCCTGTTGTTTACCATATCTTTTCTATTGTGTCTTTTTGTAAAACTATTTTTCTTTTTTTTGGTATGCAATAAAGTATTATTCTATTCTATTCTATGCTGTTAACGTGATTTACATTTAGTTAGTGTCCGTATAACAACGACATGAGCTGAACGATATAGGTACCTTTGTACCTATACATTATTTATGACTGCCTCGGTAGCGAAGTGGTTCGCAATTGCTACTGCCATTCATGAGGTTCCGGATTCGATCCCCAGGTCCGGCAAAGTGTTTCTGTACTTTGAATTTTTCCATTAGGAAAATCTCATTGACAACCAGGAGTCTGCAACCGGTCACAGTGTCTAGATGGCAATAAGCTCGCCCCTATTACATGGTATACTTAAGCACTTAACTATGTTTGTACCATTGATTTAAGGAAAAGAGGAGATGAGGACTGACTTCTCGAAAATGGAAAGCTCAAATTAGGTCCCATTAGGTCCACGTACGTCAGTAAAGTTAATTGTTGTTTCGTTCGCACTTCGATCTTAGGTACGTCATTATATCTTTGTTGTTTCAAATTGCACGTGCCAGTTGTTGAGTAAGCGCTGAGAGAACGTACCCTATCTCTCCTATTATTTAAATCAATAGTTTGTTCCTAAGTACCAACATAATATTATGGTAAACCCTAGAGTAAACCTCTGCCTACCTTTTCGGGTAAAACAGTGATGTTATGTTTTTATTATAATAATGTATAGGGGTAGGCAGAGGTGTACACAGGACTAAGTCTCAGTATTTATAGCGTGTAAGTAAATGCGTGTCGAAGTGACAGTAACGAGGTCCACAGCGTAAAATTACTTTCGGATGGCGTTTGGTACATTCACTCACAAAAGTTTTCAATAATCCTACTAAGTACTAATATTACTTCGTGACGATGGATGGAAGTCAGAGACGATGAACGTTTACTGTTTCACGCAAAAACTACTGCTTATAAAATGCTACATTCCATACATAATTCAGCTGATCGGCTTTGTACGGAACGTCCAAATTTTACTTTATAAATTTCGCAATTATTTATTTTGCAAGTTGTTTTGGTTTAGGGGAGATACTACCCCTTAAGTAGGTATGTATACACCTTTTTTAAGACCTTGTATAATAGGTTAAGAAAATAAAACACTAACAGCTTTCTAACGATTAATTTCCAATTTTGAAACATACAACCTTTTACGTAATGAAACAGTTTTGTCATCAAGTGTACTGACACATCAGGACGAGGGCGCGTCGTGACGTCACACGATGTCCTGTCGTCACTAACGCCCCCTCACTCCCACGTGGATTTAAGCGCTATTTTTTCACAATTTTCCGCCATTTACCGCCCTTTACTCCGTCACGCCGCAGCCGTCTGCGCCCACTGCGATAAGCCGCGAGTGGGCAAATTCAATTTTGCACTATTTATAGCACGTTTATTAAATGAGGTTTTTACCTCCCACGGAAAAGCTTAAGGCGCTGTCCAAAGCTTTGGACAGCGCCTTAATGCGGCGACTTCACATTGGCCTATGTGGACTTTTTTGGATCCATTGAGACGATGTTCATAAAGACCCATTCATAACATAACATACAATCACGCCTTTTCCCGAAGGGGTAACCAGAGGGTACCCAGGACTCAGCAGTCCTGTCATATCCACATTTCGCCGGTATGTTGATCCCATGTAATAGGGAGCAAGAATTTTGCCATCTACCGGGCATAGTTTCAGACTTTTTTTCATGATAGTGAGTGACAAGACGAGCAAATCAGGTGCCCATATCAGACACAGTGTCAAAAATTCTGCGCGGCACTGCACTGCGCCTGTCACCCTGAGATATTAGTTGTTGAAACTTGTCATGCCCAGTAATATCGCTGGTAACATTGCCCTTCAGATTGGAACACAGTAATGTTTGGCGGATAAATAACTGGCAAAGGTGTGGTACTTTCCCAGGCGGCCCCCTGCAATAGAGGCCTACAACCACAAAACTCCACGCAGTAATTGAATAACGGTTGAAAACAGAAATTGAACAGCAGTTAAATAATTAGAGTTACTAGCTAAGTAACTGTCCAATAAATGGCCTAACATTCTAAGAATAAACAATATGAGATGATTGGAAGAGTACCAATTAACAGCAATAGTAGGCAATGGAGAAAGTATTAACTCGAGAGGCAATCACGTTTTGATGGATAAGTATTTGAGGTTACGTCTTCGTTAATATACATATATATATATATATGTACACTTGATGACAAAACTGTTGCATTATTGTAAAAGGTTGTATATTTCCAAATTGGAAATTACTCGTTAGAAAGCTGTTAGTATTTTATTTTCTTAACCTTTATACAACATGTAAAAAAGGTGTGGACATACTTAAGTGGTAGTATCTCCCCTAAACCAAAACAAGTTGCAAAAATAAATAATTGCGAAATTCATAAAATAAAATTTGAACGTTCCATACGTAGCCGATCAGCTAAATTCTCTATGGAAAGTAGAATTTTTTTTCTGTGAACTTTGGAATTCTTTCTCTTGAATGTTGTTCGGTTTTACGGATGGATGCACCCTCTTTAATAATACTACACAATTTTAACACCATGGCAATAGGCTCGCCCCCTATTACATGGGACCAATAACATACTGGCGAAAAGTGGGTGTATTTACTATGGGACTGAGTCCTGGGTACACCTCTGCCTACCCCTTCAGGAAAAAGGCGTTAATGTATGTATTTATGTATGTATGTATCTATGTATGTATGTATGTATCTATGTATGTATGTATGTATGTATGTATGGATGGCACTGTATATCGGCATGACTTGCTTCACTATCATCATTTGACTATATTTTACGAACGTTTGTGTCATAATTTACGTTTACTCTACACTAACTATGCTCCGCGGTTTCACCCACGTTGTCATCGTTCCCGTGGGAATATCGGGATACAAAGTACCCTATATGTTATTAAAGGGTCTAAACTAGCTACATACTGAATTTCAGCCCAATCGATTCAGTAGTTTTAGCGTGAAAGAGTAACAAACGTTCATACATACATCCATCCATCCATCTATCCTCATACACTTTCGCATTTAAACTATTCGTAGGATGATTAAAGTAGGTACCGTTAGTGCAGGCCACAACATGTGCAGTCGAGGATGAAGATTACTCGTATATACGCTGCAACGCAGGTCTTACCTAAACATTAACAATAAATGACTGGTCAACGATGCAAGAAAAAAAACAATTTTTTTTATTTTTATTTGACTACATAAAAGCATCGGTGTCCGAAATGTCAGTGAAAAAAATTTTAAAATTAACAAGTACCCTAGCTATTACGGTTTATGAGATAGAGCCCTGTGACGGAGGGACGAACGGACAGCGGAGGCTTAGTAATAGGGCTCCTTCGGCACCCCTTTAGGGTTCGGAGCCCTAAAAAGCGTCAATTCGGACACTGTCGGAATATTTATGTCGGAATCTTCAGCAAGTCTAAAAATCGCCGAATTAAAAAAACATGCCAGTACATAAACCATTCTAATTAACTTATTTCCCTACAATAAAGACAACATAGACAGGACGTAATATCGCATTACATAAGCATTTGTCGTCTACCCAATTATCTGGCCGAAATAGGATTACTGTTAATGACATTATCTGGTTTGTCAGGTTATTACGTATTGCACATTCCCACTGTTAGCCGTCTGTATTTGAAATGCAAAGTAGAGACGTCCTTGTTGTTCTAGATTCTATGACATGATATTATGTAATGATTAATGATGTATTAAAAAAACTGATACTAAGACCGTACATGGCCTTCTAGGAATTTGACACAATCCTAAGAAAATTTACTGAATCGATATTTTGCACTCCCCTGTTTCCTCCGAATATAGTAAACCAATTCTATACATTTATATCCTAATATTTTTATAGTGCAGTAATCCATGTCCTTGTCATTTTAATTTATCTTATAAACTTTCAGAGTTAGAAGAAAGCGATTCAACATCATTGTATAAACCCTTGGTTTTTTCAGTGTACTTCCAAATACCTAGATTTACTCGCGTGATTGATGAGATATAAACATAAACAAAAATAAAATAATAGGGACATACTTTACTTCAACCTGTGCTTCAACTATAAAATATCAGGATATAAATATATCAAATAGGTTTACTGTATTCGGAGGAAACAGGGGTAAACAAAACATCGATTTAGTAAATTTTCCATAGGATTGTATCAGACTGCTAAGAGGTCCTCTTTCCTGTTAAAGTTAATCTACATTGTAGGAATAGATAGCAATATATTATGTAATGAATCGTCTAAACATTGTGGAGAAGGATGTGCGTAAAAAACGAGTGAGTAGAAAGATGATGGCTAATCTAATAGAGTTGAATGAATGAAGACGTGCTGTACCGACCCTATACATAGTAGGATACGATAACTGTAGGAAGAAGAACAACGCACTGTTACTGGCACAGAAAGAACCTTAAAATAACGAAGGGGATTATAACAGGTCCCTTAAGTTACCTATATAGTCGCCGTTTCTTCAGCCACGAAACATCCTCTGCATAGAGGACTGTCTATTGCGTTCATTGTGAATAAGTGTTTGTTTAAGGCGCCTATAGGAGTCAAACTTCCATCTCGCTCGCGCAATTTACATTATTGATGATAAAAAAATCACTAAATATGTGAATTTCCAAAATCGCTCTATCCATTTGTTTATCTTTAGATTAATGCATGTTTTTAAGTATATTTTGTTTTCTTTTTCTTTTTATTTGATGGAGTAGATCGAAAAAAAAAGGAAATAACAGTTATTTTCTTATCTGTTAAATTAAATATCAAAACTAAGTTTTCTTGGATATATTGTACTTCACGCACAACGGACCAAATAACTATGTGCACTTACTTAAGGAGCACTTTACACAATGTCTATAGGTAGTAAACAATTAAAAAGAAAAACACAAATATAACACTAACACACGCACACCAATGTACTGTTACTAACACAATCACAATTCGTAACATTTTTTAATATTTGCTCTTATAAAAGTGATAACAACCATATGATAAGACACACCGCAGGAAGGAAGCCGGGTTATCAACGGAAACTCATCTCACTGTACAATTATACTATTAAGCTAAGAATTTGTATAAGATTTATATAATTAACTTTATACAACTGCTGCTATTATAACTCACACCTTTGACTAAGTTCACTCATTAGATATATTTGTTTCACTTAATTTATTTGGTTAGTATGAGTAAATATTATATAATATACCAAAATTTTATATAATTTGTTCTTTTGTTGTATCCAGTGTATAAAATTATTATACCGACAGATAAAAGTAGGAAGGTGATGAATATATATTAATATAGTACACTATGCCTATAGAAAATACAAGTGCTCTATAAACCACTGTCAGATGGTAGCGTACCCAAGATGCTGGCGGCATTGCCACGTTGAATAGCTTATAAGTTGCTAGTAATGCTTATAAGTTGGGCCAGATAAACGCCAGCATTTTGATCACGCGTCGCCTACCAAGGGCTCAGATAGGTAGATAGATAGGCTCATATTTGAAAATGCGGTTAGCTCCCGGCCCGCACGGTCCCAGACTCTTGATTCCAAACGGTTCAAATATGTAACCGCTACCGAGGTTTGCATATTTTTCTCTGCTTGCGTTGCTCGGCAGAACTCGCCGCCGTTTATATTGATGTTTATATAGATTTATTTAATTAAAGTTCCATCCGTGGGGTTACCGGTTTTAGAATAGTACCTCACCCTTGGTTGCCGTAAAAGCCGGCTAAAGGTTATGAGATCTACCGGGCACAGTTCCAGACTCCAAGCTGTCGTCCATTACGCCACCGAGGCATTAAAACATACTCTGTCTATTAGCAGGATTGTAATAAGTAGGTACAAATGTGGAAGCGAAATGAGTGTATTTTATTACGTATCATATTAAGAAGTGTTAACAGGTAAGGTAAGGTAAATTATCTGTAAGCGAATAAAATACACCGATCTTCAACTCTTATCTACCTACTTCATCACCTGTGGCGGTAATCCTCGTTACAAACGAAACAACAAAATCAATGATAACAGGTGGGGACGAAATGTTAACTTTTACATGCGAATTGTTTTTGCAATAAGGTTTTCAGAACGAGGATTCACATAAATATAGGTAGGCACTTATTATGGTAAATGTCATTGGTTCCATCGTTGACAATAATAAAGAGACATACTTTATTTTGACAAGACTACGTATCTATAGTAATTGCCAGGCGTCTTTACGCAATTTTCTTTCAGCCAACCATGTTTTACGCACAGTTTTAGACGGATAGCCATTTTGAGCGATGTGGACATTTTAATGCCTCTTTATAATCTATGTCTCATTGGTTTTCGAACAATAACGGTGCGTGCCTTACGTAATGTAAATTCCGAGTATACATATGTGAATTCACACATTTTCACATATTTCAACTACATACTTACAAAGCTTTTTTCTTGTTTTCAAAGCAGATCACGTACGAAATAGTTACGTGTAACTTGCACAGACACACACACACACACAAACCTACCTCATGAATTTTAGTGCAACGCAGACGGGAATTTCGGTTAACAACTTTAAACGACTAAGCCAATGTTTGACTACTAATCGGGCTCTTTAATATATTCTGAACGAAAATTGAACAGAACTTATTAACTTGAAACCGGGCAAGCCTTTCAATGGTAATAAAATTTATGCACCATAGATTTGATGAACTCCACCTGTGAGCTATAAATAAGATGGCCAGTGAGGACTTTAATCAGGAAACGTTAGTTCATTAATTTATAACAGCGTAAAAGTGAACGACATGTTGTGCTCTGAGATAAGATGAAGGGAAATGTTGCAAGGAATGTAATTGCTCAATTATATTATGTATGTCGACCGCGTTACCACGATATGCTATGCTATATACCTATAGACAGGAGAAAGTTATTTCACTAGCTTACAGTCTATCACTAGTAAGACTTTAAAACTAATTAGGTTGTTGCGAGAGCCCAAAGAGTGAGTTATGGTATCTTATAATAAAAGACGCTGCCTTGGCCTCCCCCACTATCAGTTGGCGTCTTCATAGTATCTAGTCCAGCACGTCTTTTAGGTTATAATAGTAAATTAATAATATTATCGAACTAAGAGAAGTTACAATAATATACTTATTTGACTTTTATGACGTATTTCTAATGATATTCTTGTCTCCGATTCTCTTCGACTTGTTACTCGCTACAAACTTACCAACATTTATTTCGAACTAGCGTAATATCCGCGGCTGCGTGCCCGTGCGAATTTTGGGAATTCCTTACTTGTTCCTTGTCTACGTCATAATGTAAACCTATGTACACAATTTCAGCTCTCTGTGTTCCAAAGGCGCTAGAGTGAGTGAGCCAGTCAAGATTGATTTTTATTTTTTTATAGATAGATAAAACCAATGTGTGGTCAAATCTATTTGGGTTTGTTGTCTATGGCTATAGATAAGTTAAACGCGTGAACGTTTGCACCCACTGCCCCAGATTGACACAAGTCTGACATTGCGCCAGTTTCTACAATATCTGGTTACTATTGTGATATCATGTGATAGTCGACACGACTGTGAAAGTTGTCTTATGTTTTACATGTTTATTTGGCCACAAATCAAAAATCGAAAGAAAGGAGAAGCTACTGAGGCAAAATATATGGGACGAAATAACAACAGCAATTGAACTGTGTCGAAATAACACTTTTTTGCGTGACATACTATATTTGTGACGAATGTAAAACAAGCTAGTAAGAAAACATGTTCGTTTAATATCAGTTTTATAAAAATATCGTGTTACGAATAATTATTTCATTCTCTCGTATTTAGTTCAACTTAGAATATTGTTTCCTAATCATGACTGATATTCGACAACCCATTCGTCGTTTCGTCTCAAAACAAATTCAGCCCACTGGGACGAAATAAACATTGCTAATTTATTACATTAGTTAGAACCACATGATAAGGGTACCCTGTAAGTATATTTTCTTTCTAAACTGAACTATCTACATACTTTTTTGCCAAGCATGACCTACTCAATACCAATAATAGTACAATTAAATATCAATCATGTTTAACGGTAAGCGGTCAAAATGCCTGTTAATAGTATACAGTCATGTCTAACGGGTTACTAAGGTACACAAAAAGTAACTTTTTTTATCAAAGACTGCTTAATCCGCTTGTAACAGCATTCCTGACGCAAGTCTATGGATAGAGTTTTAATGTGTGGTTGTATGTGGATAATGGTGTAGCAGTATAAAGGCTAGGTCAAACTAGACGAGTTTTTTTTTTCTTTTTTTTATGATAGTGAGTGACAAGACGAGCTAATCAGGTGCCTGATGGTAAGCATCAAAATTGCTTATATCAGAAACAATGCCACCCAGAGTGTTTTAAATTTTAAATTCTAAATTCTGCGCTGCACTTTACTGCGCCTGTCACCCCGAGATATTAGTTTTGAAATTCGTCATGCCCAGTAATTTCGCTGGTAACATTGCCCTCAGGCCGGAACACAGTAATGTTTGCCATTACTGCTTGGCGGATGAATAACTGATAATATAGTAACTAATGTAATAACTAGTATAATATGGTAACTGATGATATAGTATTTTATTTATGCTTAAAACGTCTAAGTTGTCTACACCTGAACGTCTGATTAGAATTATTTTTTTTCTAAGAAAGACTGGACAGTAAGATATAGGCACGGAACAGATAATAATAATTAAGGTATAAGTAATTTTGTTGTTATATAAAAACTATTTTAATAAAGTCGTGCGATATAATATAAAAATTACTACAAACGTATTAACAAAATTTAGTTCACCAGTTTAGCAAGTCACGTAGTAGAGTCGATCCATTTAGTTCTATTTTTTCAGTTCTATTTGTTTCATCGATAAGTACAAACTGTACATGCAACACGAGTTACGCACAAGTACAAATATTACAGTACTCAAATATACGACCCTTTTTTCACGTGAAAAAAAAAACGCCCGCTGAGAGAGACTTCACCAACGAATACCAACCACTACCGACTGAAAACCAAACGATTTTCCTTCTGCCATAAGTCGCGGGACGCTTGCGTCTAATTTTCGACGCTAGCACGAACTTAGGTTATGACATGTTACTAGGGCAGTAATGACATGTTACTTACAAAGTTGCTCGGCATTCGATTAAGATACTAGCCTACAGACTAGAGTGTATAGTGAACTCGCCTTATAGCAGGCATTTGTTTACGGATGAGTGTGCGCCGCGTCGTGCGTCCAGCTATTCGCATAATTTCACATTCATTCCACTGCTGTGTCAGTACGTGATCGTCCCGTGCTAAGACCGTGAGAAACGTGCATGCCGTCACGCCCAATATGTCAAATATGTAATATATTGAACTTCACTAGTATAATAAACAGAACATAACCCACATAACACCTAAATGATCACGAAATACTGCAAACCGCTAAATATAAGAGTTTATCAGTGAGAGATAATGCGGAAGATGCAATAAAAACCTTCTAGAGGCAATTTCTGTGTGTGAGTGCAATTAAGTAGGGCCATAAAATTCATTGTTTTATTATCTGATTGGATCTAATTGGTTATACGAGTAAGTATAAGGCTTTAATATGATTGATCTAATATGAACATCGTTTTTCGCTTTTGATTTTTACGGCTTGCAGTATATTTCATCATCATCATTATCTCAGCCACAGGACGTCCACTGCTGAACATAGGCCTCCCCCATAGATTTCCATTCAGTCCGGTCGCAAGCGGCCCGCCTCCATCGTGTTCCTGCCGCCTTTATCAGATCGTCTGTCCACCTTGTGGGTGGACGTCCTACGCTGCGCTTGCCGGTTCGTGGTCTCCATTCGAGAACTTTGCAGCCCCATCGGCCATCAGTTCTACGTGCTATGTGCCCTGCCCATTGCCACTTCAACTTACTAATCCGCTGGGCTATGTCGATAACTTTCGTTCGTCTACGGATCTCCTCATTTCTGATTCGATCTCGCAGAGAAATTCCGAGCATAGCCCTCTCCATAGCTCGTTGCGCTATTTTGAGCCTGCTGATAAGGCCCACAGTCAGAGACCACGTTTCAGATCCGTAAGTCATCACTGGTAACACACACTGGTCAAAGACCTTCGACTTGAGGCACTGAGGTATTTTGGACGAGAAGACATTGCGTAGGTTTCCGAACGCTGCCCAGCCTAGTTGGATTCGACGATTGACCTCTTTCTCGAAGTTGGACTTACCGAGTTGGACTGCTTGTCCTAGGTAGACGTATGAGTCAACAACTTCTAGAATCGAGTTCCCAACCGATACTGGGGTCGGCACAACATGGGCATTACACATAACCTTCGTCTTCTCCATGTTCATTTTAAGACCGACCCGTTGAGAAACTCGATTGAGGTCTTCGAGCATCGTGCCGAGATCTTCTATCGACTCTGCCATGACTACGATGTCGTCGGCAAACCGAAGGTGAGTGATGTATTCGCCATTAATATTGATGCCGTGTCTTTGCCATTCCAGAAGCTTGAAGGCGTCCTCCATTGCGGCAGTAAACAGTTTCGGAGATATGACGCCTCCCTGTCTTACGCCTCTTTCCAACGGGATCGCCTTCGAACTCTGGTCCTGTACTCGAACCGACATAGTGGCGTTACTATACAAGCACTTCAACACTTCGATATACCGATAGTCAATATGGCATCGTTGGAGAGACTCGAGCACCGCCCATGTCTCGATCGAATCAAAGGCCTTCTCATAGTCCACGAACGCTAAACATAGTGGCAAGTTATACTCTTCGGTCTTCTGTATAACTTGAAGCAGCGTGTGGATGTGGTCTATGGTACTGTAGCCTTTTCGGAAACCGGCTTGCTCGGACGGCTGGAAGTCATGCAGTATATTTAGATGAAATTTTTTTGTCCTTTTTTCAATTCATGACAATTTTGTAGTTTTTTTTTTTTTTTATGATAGTGAGTAACAAGACGAGTAAATCAGGTGCCTGATGGTAAGCATCATGATTGCCCATTCCAGACACAGTGCCACCCAGTGTTTTAAAATTTAAAATTCTGCGCGGCACTGCACTGCGCCTGTCACCCTGAGATAGGAGTTGTTGAATCTCATCATGCCCAGTAATTTCGCTGGTAACATTGCCCTTCATACCGGAATACAGTAATGTTTGCACAATACTTCTTGGCGGATGAATAACTGGCAAAGGTGTGGTACTTCCCCAGGCGGCCCCCTGCAAAAGAGACCTACCACTACAAAAGTTATATGTCTTCAAATATTATAATACCGTCGTTAGTACCAATCTTTACAGTCAGGGTTGTAGATTGTAGAACAATGTCGTCTGAGCGATTGTTCTGTAGCTATTATTGTAATCGGTGACTTGACTCATGACTGTCAATGGATGAGGACGATGGTAAATAATGATACGATAGATTACAGATGGAAGATTCTTAACATAGAATTATTTTTATTCTTCTATCTTTACGACTAGCCGACTGGGGCTGTAAAGTTCTCGAATGAAATGAGACCATTGACCGGCAAGCGTAGTGAAGATCGTCCACCCACAAGGTGGACAAACGACCTTATTCAGTTATTGCTAGGTTATATAGGCGTCTCTCTTCACATCGCACTATCCAGTCCAGTACGAGTCTTAACCAACGCTTTCGGGCAATATCGTCAGAGATATTTATTTATCGGGATCATGGTTTGTCTCGAGCACAGCATAGAGAACTAATCTCGAGTTCGTTGTTATCTACTTACAATATCATTGTCGATCTTACATCATAATAATATTATTATCAACGGTTCATGCCATCGGAACTCACAGTAGATATTATAGTTGATTCTCATAGTAGATATAAGCATCAGAATTACATCGAAACATCATAAAGCAATCAAAGCAAGAAATCTCTATTACCATTCCTTACTTGAAAGTTAATGCGAAGGCTATATTATAAAGGTTAAACTGCCGTCATTCATGACTCATCAAAAACCTTCAAGAAATCCGCAAATAGCTTCAATATCTAACGTCTTACTTAGAAAGATAGGCCTTCAGAGTTCACGTGACTTGCATACCATTATCGTCCATTAGTGAGTGGTGCTCACGAGACATAAGACTCAAGATGCAGTGACACACTGACATCCCGTTTGGCACAAATACCATGTTAGAAAGAGACAAATAATCCCAGTGAGACAAGATTTCTTGAGACCCATTTAGGTAGTCATAATGGGCTCGTAAATTGGCTGCTGCCCTTCGAAACCGGTGACCATTCTTACATGCATTTTTTGCTACTTGTGTTATTGTATGTTGATTGATTTTATGACCCTTGAATGAAACCTTGCCGCTAATATAATATGGATTCAGTCTTAACATCAAGTCTGCCAGCTTTTACATTAAAAATTTTTGATAAATGCTTTATTTCTCGCTTGCCTTGTCGAGTAGATACTTTCAAATAATGAGATATTTCTGCAATCTTTATCAATGCAACCCAGATTGTATCGAGTATCAATGTAAGGATTTATTACGATGTCGATAATATTAAAAACTTGGAAGCTATTACAAAAGTAGTTATAAAAAACCTGTTCAAAACTGATTTGTAACAAAAACGATTTGTAGTTGCTGTAAAATATTTTCTTACCAATACCACAGAATACTAATAAGCCAATACACAACACTGTCTGCTAAACACTCGGAGTTCAATATTATCTGCACAGATTTTGTGAGTTATACGATGATTCACTTTCTTTGGTATTTGCCTTTCTTAGGTCTAAGGGGTAATTTATTTTATAAGAATTTAAAACGTCATCCACATCAAAAATTTTATTTAACAGCACCAATTTTGCTAAGACTGACTTAATCTTTATACGACTTATATTTATTTATCCATAATTACTACACTATAGTGACTATAGTAAAATAAATCAGCATCAACAGCCATATATTGCCCATTGCTGGGTGTAAGTAGATCTACCTTTCGTATTGCTCGTCAGATAAAAAGGGCGCCCCGATTATTCTCCACTCTTTTCTGACACTATGATGTTCGGTCTCCACTTGGGCAGACCCGAGACTGCCGCTCTATCTGAGACTGCCTCCAGTAGATACAATGTGTATGAAAGTATGAACGAGCAGCTAGATAAAGTGCGTATAGCAAACCAACGATATCCATATGCAAACAAGTTATTGTGCTATCATCGTCCCCTCATTGTTCGTAATGAGCGACGATTAAAAACAACGCGATTGGAATGACAAATCGACTGTTAACCAAACGTTGAACCCATTTACATTTAGAGATACACACACTTATGTGTATTCACAGTTAAACGACGGAATCGAGAATTAGGACTGAATTGGAATTGGTAGAAATCGTATATGGTAATTTGGATGCCGCACATTTTTGTGAATCGATATTGCGTGTCACAGATAATGTTAGATTCATCCACTTGTGGATATTGGATATACATATTTTATATAAACATTATTATTGGACAACTTCCACACACGGTCACGTTCCACAAACTAGGCAGCGAACCTGTACTATGGTAACCAGAAGAATGAGATACAATACGAGTAGACCGCTTTGTCTAAAAAATTTAAAATATTAAGCAGAAGAATGAGATACATAATTCTCTATACCTCTATACTTATACGCATATAACACCACAGAGATCAAACAAACATGCTCATATGTGCTCAAGTGTTTGATATAGCTTGGAAACTACCCCTGTGACATGCGGCCAGTCAATATTAAGCTTTACCTTCCACAATACAGTCAAGATAAATTTCAACATGACTTCAAAGAGATCTTTACCATTTTAATCGCGATCCAATCAATTTATTATCAAATTATATCTAGTTGTGTAACGGATGCAGCCATTTGTTTTATCGAAGGCAACACACGTCCATTCGAAGGCTCCGTGATCTAGGTGAGAGCGATGTAAACGACGGGTACATTTCACTGCATATTGGATTTATATATACATGATATTCTCAACAACAAATAGAAGACATATGACTTCTGCTAGGTGTAGGTAATTAGTAGGTACAGTTGCGTTTTCTATTGGAGGCATAATCTGTCAGGCACTACGATCATATTTAAGACCCATGACGTATTTAATTATATACACTGCACACTAAAAACAAAAGCCCCAATTTTGGCATTTCTCCATCTTCTTCTTCAGACTGCAATTTCAAAATCGGCTGTACTTCTGACTAAAATAAACGATATTTAATAAATGTAAAGTATGGTGCGACCAGATAAGGTGACAATTCAATTAAGCTTCGAGAAGCAATCCAACGTCATTGAGCTTCGCTGATTAATTTTAAAGGCTACCCTTGGTACTTGGGTATTTATGTCGCGACAAATAATCGTTTCACACTAAGGTCTCCTTAACGCTTATTTCAGTAGAATGGAATTTACGCTGAAAACGTGCGCTAAACAAGCCATAGAAAGCTACATAGAAATCATGAGCGGCAAGACTAGAGGTGTACGAGGTGTATCCTACATGTGAAAACTCTCTTAAAAGCCAGAAAAATGGCTTAAAAATAATCTGTGTCAAAAATGCATTAACGAGCTATTAGAAAGTGTTTACATAGCGTCTAACGAAAGTCATCTCACATTGCAGACGCCCAAGAGCTACTTTTAATGTAAACAATATAAGGAAAATAATGCTAAACGATAAAGTGGCACAACACTATTCGACAAAGCGAATCGTGATAACGATAACAGTAAACTATTGATTCGAATCGATTCGTCACGTAACGGTGTCGAGAATAACCGACCGGTACAACACTACTGTTTAGGGACTGCAAACTAATTTCAATACAATAGCCCTACATTTACTTGTCTGAATATTAATAACTATGATATAACGTCCCTGTTTAACTTCCTCTTATTTATTGGAATTATAAATTAAGACAGTCGGACGTGCTACGGAAAGGAAATATATAAACTTTGAATGCTCCAAAGCAAACGTATTCGTATTTGGATAGAGAAGCTATTTAGATTTGGATTTGGATAAGAACTCTCAGGTAGGCTCCTAATTTCGGCGGTGTCATTTACTCAGTAGCAAGGGATGAAGGAAAGATTTCAGAAACAGGCAGTCATTTTAATAATTATTATAATTAGTGCGGTTGCTCGTGATTCAGGCCATTTATAAGTAATGAAATAATATATTGAAAAGTTAACCGTAACTTCAAGATTTTACACAAATGTTCAATGTAAGTAGAGTATTTTTCTTTAATAACTAAAACAATTTAGCTATAACTAAAATAAATTATAAAAAAGTTACGAGAAATGTGAGTACTTATGAAATGAGAACGGTGTGATTACTAAGACCTCAACCAAAATGTCTATGGCTAAAGACTGCTATGAACAACATCGTCATAGTTTATGTTATGTTTTTCACACAAACAAAGAGCAAGCTCAGAGTCACAAGCATACGATGCCAAGAATGCAAGCTTACTCACGCTACGCCACGATCTGCGTACAAAATAGTTTCGAAAGTTGCGGAAGAATGTAAATTGAATTCTTACCCAGATTTTTGATGACGGAATGCATTGTGATACTGCAGTGTTACTTACCTGTGGAAAAGACAAAAATATTACTCGATTAATTCACAAAGTCATGAACTTAATACGAAAACAGCTACCTACACAAATTTCCGTGTTATAAAGAATCTGTAGACTTGACTTGATTCAAATTAACTTTGTACAAACGATGAATTCACAATATCCAAGTTGGAGTCAAGTCTCTTTCCATCACTTTTCTAAATGTCCTTTATTTATTTTAGAACTTGTCTGGGTAAAGTAATAAGAGATCTTGCCAGCAGTGAAAATTTAACTAATAATTCAGGACGATGAGCGCAATTCGGAGTAAGGTATTTTACGTTGTGTTGATTTTAGGTATGTATAGTTATTGGTGGTTAATGCTATCTCAAAACTAACTTTACTATTAGCCTTACTGTTACTTTCTTTAGGAAGGACAGTAAAGTTTTAGGATCGTAAATAGCAGTCTTTAAAAATGATATCAAACAGCATCGAGAGACCTTTACGACTTTCCCCGCGATCTAGTTGATAGTTGGTAAGCCCAGTGTGAGGACAATAGGTTTCCACTTTCACACGCCCCACGCCGCCCGCGCGTCCCTTCTCATCATGATCTATGAATGGCGTGACGGCGGCAGAATCACCAATTTCATTGTCCTTGGGTGTGTTTGGATGATACTGTCGGATGTGAATTATAATAATGTGTCATATGACTATTGTGACGAAATTCTTTGTCATTGTTAGATGATCAACTATTTCCAAAATTGTATCTTGGTTGGCCTAATTAAACAATTTGCTTCAAGAGATAAATCCACAAATTTTACTAGCCTAGTCTTAGATTAACTGTATATCATTATCATTCCATGTTGCACCTTTCTTTTGCTTAAAAGGTATACACCTAGATTAAATTATCTATCCATCTAAATTAGGTAAGTTCGTTTATGTGAACTGAAAAATGATATGAACAATGTGTGAAGTGCAAATGACGAAAATACAAAAACGCAAGTATCGGCTCGATAACATCATAATATTAACAGATCGTTGTCCATAATTGGAAACCTTAAAAAGGCCGAATCTTGGCGAAAGATCACAAAAACAACATTGTAAGCTTGATTGTAAGGTTTCGGTGAAAAAACACGTATTTTATATTTATTTACTTATCTCGTTGGGCTCAATGATACAGTGCAGGTGCATAGCCGCCGGCCTTCGGCACCACCCTGTCGACATTCCTGTCTTTATGGACCCCATAATGTAATGGGATGTTAAAAAGTAAAAGTTTTATACTAGTCTAGTCGGGATCATGATGTACTGAATATTCAACTACTCATTTTAAGAGGCTTCATAGATTATAAGGGAGTCTTGTAATTTCATATGTTAAGTGGATTCTGTTGTGGGGGTCAGCCGCAGATATAGAAACTATCTTTATACTACAAAAACGTGCGATTCGTGCCATCTATGAGATGCGTCCACGCGAATCCCTGAGGGAATTATTTAAAGATATAAACATACTGACCCTACCATCCTTATACATTTATGAGAACAACATGTATGTGCGTAAAAATTTACATAAATTCAAATTAAATAGTGACCTTCATAATTTTAATACTAGGAATAAAGACAAAATAGCTGCACCTAGCTTTAGATTATCTAAAACAAATAAAAAGACATTCTTAGGAAATAGTGTACGTTTCTATAATAAAATCCCAAAAGAGATAACTGGGCTCTCAGAGGGTAAATTCAAAACCTATATAAAATCTACTTTACTAAAGAAGGCTTATTATAAAGTCAACCAGTACATAGAGGACAAAGATGCCTGGAAACTTCTGCATAGCCGCCTCGCGGCACCTTCTAAGAAAACGAATGTAACCAAATCAAATATTGTAAAACTATCTGTTAAAAAAATTAAGCCCTACAAGTTTCTTGTGCGTTCTTCTTGTAGAGGTATATTTCCGAACGCACGGTAGACTCAGTACTGTTTATTTTTATTGACGTGCAAAAGTGTCAGATTATGACCTATTTGAATAAATCTGTTTGAGTTTGAGTTTAAGTCGCGATAAAATCCGTTAAATATTTTTGACTCAATGACTATGGACTCTAGTCTATGGACTATGGACAAGATGTCGTAAAACTAGAAAACATTCATGCATTCATTTCAATTTTATTTTAAACGGACGTTAAAAAGTGTTTTATAAAGAAGGCAAACAAGTGAGAATAGGAAGGTGAAATACCGATTAACGATCTCATAAGAAATATGCTAACTCTACCGGATTATGATAGTAATAACTGTTGTTAATCTTAGCTTATGAAGGAATTAACCTATGAAATCATCGTAACACTAAACAAGAATACGCATTTAAGAGAGTTTGATGACTTTTGGATATTATATGTACCTACTCTCTTCTTAATCTAGAAAGAGTCCTACTGTCCTCAATCCGTCGCACTAAATGATAAAGTTTAGATAAGTATGATATAACTTATTTGTGATATTTACTTGTTCATGCCAAGCTGCAAATTTTAAGTGATTTGACTAAAGTTTAGTTTGAAGTTAGGTTAGAATACATTGCAAAATAAAATTTATTAGATAAATCAAAATCGTGGCTCTCCGGTAAGTGACGCTCCGGACATGTGGCTCTAAGAAACGAACCCGGATCCACAAGGATACTCAGCGAGACCAACAGCGTGGTACAGAGTAGCGATAACAAACACATTAAAATTATGGGTTAATTGAACTGAACTGAACTGAAGGTGTTTAGAGCACAGAAAAGATGCATCAGATCAGTATGTGGCCTAAAACAAAGGGACTCGTGTATGGAATACTTTAAAAAGTTGAACCTTTTAACACTAACATGCCTATATATAAGCGAAGTGGCATTATTTGCAAGATCCAACCCTGAGCTCTTTGAACAGTTTCCTGCAGGTAGCCGCAGGGAAGGTAAATTACAGCACCTTGCCTGCAGGACAAAGTTACTTCGAAAAAGTGTGTTCTGTATGGCGCCGCTTATATATAATAAGTTGCCAAAGTGTATCCGCTCAACACCAAATATAAACAATTTTAAAATGGAGCTAAACAATTTTTTATCAAAGAAATGTTATTATAATAAAAACGAATTCTTTTGTGACAAATTTTAGAACTATTTTTTGACATAATATTATTTTTGAATGTTTATTACTATCAACTGATTATTGCTGGTTTATTGATTTATTTTATTTTAAATTTTATAACTTCACTTTAATAATTTTAAATTGTTTTTAATTATGACAATATTTCGATTTAATTTTATTGCTTTTCTGTATGCCGACAAGGTGGGACATAGAGATCTCAATTTTTTCTATAACATCCATGTAACAGTGTGTACCTATGTTCACAGAATAATAAATTGTATCATTGTATCATTTATTACGCCTACGTAAGAATCGATTCCTAAGAAAATAAAAATAGACGTAAACATTTTTTATTTGCAAATAATTGCATGTTATTATAACCCAGTTGACTGACAAACATTGCAATATCATCAAGTTTTAGATTCGATATTACGACATAGCTCTAAGTACGGATTAATGTTGAATATTGATTGCCTTTGCAATTCAATAAATATAAGAATAAGGTTAGAGGGTCGCCAGCAAAAGATTTGCATTGGGTAATTTATTAAAAAAAACATAGTTAGCGGCTGAAAAAATGTGTGATGACATGCCAAAGTTAGGAAGGTTAAATCGCAATTATTACACTAATCAATTTAAAGTTACTTTTAATAAATACTACTTTAGTCTTATCACACTGGGTACCATAGCCTAAGGACTAAGGGAACATAGAAATAAGACTGTGTTAAAGTGGTGTTTTATGGTTGCGTTTTCTCAATAACTTCTCATTCTTCATTCTTCATTTGAGTATGAAATAGAAAATGTTCTCGGATGCTAAAACCTGTTTGAAACAGCACGAATAAAAATAAACCGACGAGGATAATGATAATCAACTTATATCCATTCAAATTGATTAACACATGTATTCTTATGTACCTATAGGTAATATTGTCATTATACTCAAAGTTACGAGTCCAGTAGGTATTTATAATCCGATATCTATAAGAGGAAAACGTACAGATTTTTTTTAGCTTAAGTGTAGACATAAAATAATTTGAAATAAGACTTTGAACAACTTCAACCTTAGACGTGTTGCGAAGTAACAATAGCCCTTACCTATCCGTTGCAACTTGACAGCCTCGTTGGCTCAGACGGTAGTAACTCTGCCTTCTGTGCCGCAGGCCCCGGGTTCGATCCCCGGTCAGGTCAAACATTTGTGTCCGTTTGATCTGTATCTGGGTGTTCATCATCATCATCATCATCATCTCAGCCACAGGACGTCCACTGCTGAACATAGGCCTCCCCCATAGATTTCCATTCAGTCCGGTCGCAAGCGGCCCGCCTCCATCGTGTTCCTGCCGCCTTTATCAGATCGTCTGTCCACCTTGTGGGTGGACGTCCTACGCTGCGCTTGCCGGTTCGTGGTCTCCATTCGAGAACTTTGCAGCCCCATCGGCCATCAGTTCTACGTGCTATGTGCCCTGCCCATTGCCACTTCAACTTACTAATCCGCTGGGCTATGTCGATAACTTTCGTTCGTCTACGGATCTCCTCATTTCTGATTCGATCTCGCAGAGAAATTCCGAGCATAGCCCTCTCCATAGCTCGTTGCGCTATTTTGAGCCTGCTGATAAGGCCCACAGTCAGAGACCACGTTTCAGATCCGTAAGTCATCACTGGTAACACACACTGGTCAAAGACCTTCGACTTGAGGCACTGAGGTATTTTGGACGAGAAGACATTGCGTAGGTTTCCGAACGCTGCCCAGCCTAGTTGGATTCGACGATTGACCTCTTTCTCGAAGTTGGACTTACCGAGTTGGACTGCTTGTCCTAGGTAGACGTATGAGTCAACAACTTCTAGAATCGAGTTCCCAACCGATACTGGGGTCGGCACAACATGGGCATTACACATAACCTTCGTCTTCTCCATGTTCATTTTTAGACCGACCCGTTGAGAAACTCGATTGAGGTCTTCGAGCATCGTGCCGAGATCTTCCATCGAATCTGCCATGACTACGATGTCGTCGGCAAACCGAAGGTGAGTGATGTATTCGCCATTAATATTGATGCCGTGTCTTTGCCATTCCAGAAGCTTGAAGGCGTCCTCCATTGCGGCAGTAAACAGTTTCGGAGATATGACGTCTCCCTGTCTTACGCCTCTTTCCAACGGGATCGCCTTCGAACTCTGGTCCTGTACTCGAACCGACATAGTGGCGTTACTATACAAGCACTTTAACACTTCGATATACCGATAGTCAATATGGCATCGTTGGAGAGACTCGAGCACCGCCCTCTGGGCGTTATAAGCTTATATAAGTATGTATATCAGTCATCTGGTTACCATAGTACAGGCTTCTAGCCTAGTTTGGGACCAGATGACCGTGTGTGGAAGTTGTCCCATATTAACTTAACACATATTTTTTATGTTTGTGGCGAAATAAATATGAATGTATTTGTCCGCCTCGGTGGCGTAGAGGGCGCATGCTCGACTGCCAATCGAGAGGTCCCGGGTTCGATCCCCAGGTCAGGCAGTTAAATATTTGTATACATGTTAAATATTGGATTTTTCCATGAGGAATTATCTCAATAACTGCCTGGAGTCTGGAACTGTACCCGCTAGATGGCAATAGGCACGCCCCCTATTACATGGGACCAATAACATACTGGCGAAATGTGGGTGTATCTACTATGGGACTGAGTCCTGGGTGTACCCAGGCTGGGTGTAGGCAGAGGTGTACCTCTGCCTACGCCTTCGGGAAAAAGGCGTGAATGTATGTTATGTTATGTTGTAAGATCAAAAGTAGTACGAGATAATTTTGTGGCGAAGTAACAACAACCCCCTTTAAGGCGATTGGTATCGGCTTTAGATTAAAATAGAGTATTTTTTGGCCGCAATTGTGGCTAAAAATACTATTACAAGGAGACAAACTCCATATGTTTAGGTCATAGTTGTTACTTATACCCTCATCCATCTTTTCTTTAACCGCAGGGTTTGATAGCAGATATCAATTTATAATCTATATATTGCAGTGCAGTGCTCGATCAACATAAAGTAATTAAAGAACATTACGTGTTAAGTAAAATACGCCCAAATTACCTGTAAAAGTTGAATGCGGTGGCCCAAAAAGAAACTCGCTTTCACAAGAGAACGTTGTTTTAGCATTTCAGTCACGCCACCGCCCGTTCACTGCAACTATTTTGATGTATTTTCAAACGAACTGCTTAAATAAATAACGGGAAATATAGAAATAAAGGACATTGGTGAAGTCTGGGTTTGCCCAGCAGTAAAATGGACTTAGACAAAAAACTTCTTATCGAGTCGGTGTTTTTACAATAATATTTGTATCCTTATTGTGTCAAAGTTCTAACGGCACGCGTCTACTTTCATCCCAAGGACTGCTAAGGAGTGGAATTGTCTGCTGGCGTACGTCTTCCCTACTGAATATGATCTTGTTGTCTTCAAGAGGAAAGTGAATAATTATGTTTTAGGAAAGCGTGTTCCATGTTAAGACTCAGTAAAAAAAAAGTTCTCAGTACTATGAAACTTGTCGCATAAGATGGCTGATCAGGCACCTAATTATAACTGTCACTACGTGGTATGTAATTGTATGTAATCATATGTGCCGTCTCCATTCTCCATATATATTCCGTCCCCCGAGGGTGGTCCAGAGGTCGTTTAACCCAAACTGTAAATCAGTCCAGAATTGCCGTCTACGACATAAATAAATAGCAACTGTATGTACCTATATATTAATACTACACAATATACGATTACACTGCCTACTTAGGATCGAATACCTAAGTATTCTATATGTTATCTATTTCTCTACATTCTCATAAGGCGCCTGTAGCAGTCAAACTTCCCATATCTCGCTCGCACAATTTACATTATTCAAGATAAAAACATCACTAATTGTGAATTTCCAAAAAACAAACGTTGCATTTCTTTATCTTTATAGATTAATACGTTTTAAAGTCTATATTTTGTTTGGTGGAGTAAATTGAAAAAAAAATTAACTCACGGTTTTTTTACGATATTTCCTGGTAATGGTGATAATTAAAGGATATCAAAACAAACTTTTCTTTAATATATTATTCGTGGTATAATTGAGAATCATAACATGATTTTTGTAAATTCAATGCCTATGTAGTCCAACTTGCAAATGTGCGAAAAGATTTTTTTTTTATGATAGCGAGTGACAAGACGAGCAAATCAGGTACCTGATGGTAAGCATCATGATTGCCCATATCTGACACAGTGCCACCCAGTGTTTTAAAATTAAAAATTCTGCGCGGCACAGCACTGCGCCTGTTACCCTGAGATATTAGTTGTTGAATCTCGTCATGTCCAGTAATTTCGCTGGTAACATTGCCCTTCAGACCGGAACACAGTAATGTTTGCACATTACTGCTTGGCGGATGAATAACTGGATACTTGTGGCATTGTTATAGGCCCTTAAGTTAATGTTTTTTCGTTGAAAAACATGCTTACATCATAAACCATAAGGTACCTGTTATCTCAAGTCCACCACAAACCGGTTACCTTCTCGCACTTGTGTAAAGACACTAATTTTGGATTTTACAAAGTCGATGCTCCTTCGTCTCTTAAGGACACGCAGTTGGCGTATATATATTAGAATTGATAATTCAATCATTAATGGAGGGGCCACTTTGACATGAAACTATTTTTATAATTTTTTATCCGACTGCGAAGGAGGGTTATATGTTTTTCGAGACTATCTATAATGTATAAAATGTGGGTTGTTTTTGCCCTTCAGTTAATATTTTTGTGAAGCAGTCGGGTTTTATATTTGTTTAATATTAATAATTTATTAAGGCGCTGTCCAAAGCAAATTCGGCCTCTCGCTCACACGTACCCACATTTTGGAAGATCTAAAAAATACTACATGTAATTACGTAAAATAAAGACAACTAGATTCTAGAAAATAACAATACAAAGATTCAGTAAAAAATTCAATTTAATCCAAACAGGTGCAGGTTTTTATACATGAAAACTCGTTTGGATTTAATTAAAATATTTACTGAATCTTTGTATTGTTATTTTCTAGAACTAAGTTGTCTTTATTTGACATAATGGATGGATGGATGTTTGTTACTCTTTCACGCCAAAACCACTGAACCGATTAGGCTGAAATTTGGTGTGTAGGTAGACCCTGAAATAAAACATGGGGTACTTTTTCTGGATATTTCCAGGGGAACGAATACTACGCGGGTGAAACCGCGGGGCACAGCTAGTCTTTTATAAAAACAAGAGTCCTGACTGAAAATGCACTGGAGAGCTGAAATCATGCGAAAGGTTGCCATTATAATGTACACAAGGAATTAGAAAGAAATTCCCGAAACTCCCCCGGGGACGAACTCGCGGGATTTACGCTAGTGTTAATATAATACCTGCTAGCATGCGCTTCGTACCTTCCTAAATAAAATGGGAAAACTCGATGAGTCATTTTATGACATATCTTGTAAGTATGATAACATAGCAAGTGATAACGAATAGTTAGTAAGAGGAAGTACTCTAGCACAGAATAAATAATAGTACTAACGAAGCTTTGGGACATAATTGAGGGGAATAACTCTTATATGAAGAAAACCATACGTCACTAACCTTGCAATTTGTTTATTCCTTTTTTCTACGAATATATTTATATGACAAGTTCTTCGCGATCGAGATGATAACCAACTCTAATTTATTTGTATGAAATCATAGTAGATTTTATCAATAAATCTTGAGTAAGTAGAAACTTCTCATAATTGCCAATACCTCAAATTCTGCTGAACTCCCAAGGAATAACCAGTTGCTAGTTGTAAACATAAACATAACATACGTTCACGCCTTTTTCCCGAAGGGGTAGGCAGAGATGTACCCAGGACTCAGTCCCATAGTAGATACACCCACATTTCGCCAGTATGTTATTGGTCCCATGTAATAGGGGGCGAGCCTATTGCCATCTACCGGGCACAGTTCCAGACTCCAGGCAGTTATTGAGATAATTCCTAATGGAAAAATCCAATATTTAACACTGCCTGACCTGGGGATCGAACCCGGGACCTCTTGCTTGGCAGTCGAGCATGCGCCCTCTACGCCACGGAGGCAGTATTTAGCTAAATCAATCTTGTCAAATTACTTGATCATAAAGAAGCTATCAACAATCACAACACCTCATTGGTGGCATAACACGAACAATCGATTTGGACTAGACGATCGATCAGTCGAATAGAAGTAACAGCTATCGATTATAATGGTTTCATCATTTAATGATGCAACTATTCTCGATGGAGTACTGGTACAGATATCGGCATGAAAGGTGAAAACTTATTATAGACATCGCGGGGAACATTTAATAATAAATAATACTGATGCCGAGTTAAAAGTAAGCACCAGCTAATTTGTTAACCTCTGTCTCTTTATATCTCTGGTTAGGTTATTTACCTATTACGCGTTGTACATTACTATTAAAGTTATTTTTGGCGTCATTTTTATCAGTTGTTAAAATGGTGCAGCGCATAATATTGGTATAACTAGAGATTAGACGGGCGGCCAAGCATTGGGAATTGGGTATTGTTAAACGTAGACGCAAACACCGACACAAACTGAATCTTGATGTCAGATTCTCCGATGCAAGCACAAAGACCTGGATACCATTAGGTTGATAGCAGAGATCGGATAATGATGATAATGATGATGATGGTGTTTATTAGATAAGAAAATATTGGATTTGAACATCAAGAACACCAAACATCAAGATTCGGATGTAATGATGAAACTCAAGTAGAGTAGAACATAATATAGCCAGACTGGTGATGGCAGATGGTGTACATGAACACTATTGTAAAAGTATTATAACATAATATACTGTATATACTGTATTGCTAAATAATAACAGACAGGCCTAGATTACGACGGAGAAATGAAAATCCTATGGCGCGATTGACAAAAGAGCGGTGGGAAGCAGACATAGGCGAATGGCAGAACCTTAAAAAGCTGTGTACTATAAAGGGCTGATAATGACAATGATTGATTTTACAATATAAATCAAAATTAAGATACAAGACGTCACTCCTGACTGCTCTGACGTGACTAACTATGCTGTCACTAAATGCCGAGATGGAGTTACGAGTATGTCTTTCAGATATTTATAAATTGCGTTCATCTTCGGTGACCACATTTGTAACAGGATGTGACTGGGTCGATGCAATATTGGCAGAATGTTTTGGTGGCTTTCCAACCGTGCAATACCTTCTATTTGTATTCTTATTGTTTTGTCTTGGACATTATGTATTAAGCAGCGTTCTCAAGGTATTTTGCACAATAAAAGTGAACCCCTACTTGGACTAAGTATTTTTGGAATATATTAATAATAATATGTATGGGTACCTTGGTCTAAGAAGTTATAAGTGGTCTTATGTCCACCATATTCGCTACATTTGCTGTGGATTGGTTTTTGGACACAGTTTGTGTGTGTGTTGTAGTCAGTGCGTTATAATATGCCAATGCCAATGTGCCAATGCGTGGCTGTCACATTAGAAGAACAATATAGGTTACTAGCTGTGCCCCGCGGTTTCACACGCGTAGTAGTTTTTTCTCGTGGGAATATCGGGATATAACCCTTTGTATTCCAGGGTTTTAACTATCTACATACCGAATTTCAGCCCAATCGGTTCCGTAGTTTTTGCGTGAAGGAGTAATAATCATCCATCCATCCTCACAAACTTTCGCATTTATAATATTAGTAGGATATCCTATCCGGAAGCGGAAAATCATGTCTCATAGGTTTTATTCTGGATTCAAACTCAACTGACTCTGACTGTACAAACAGATTAAACGTACGATTCATCAAATCGTCATTCATCGGAGCCACCGACCGTCGAAAGTTTTTCGCAGAATTTTAAATTTTAAAACACTGGGAGGCACTGTGTCTGATATGATGATGCTTACCATCAGGCACCTGATTTGTTCGTCTTGTCACTCTCACTATCATAAAAAAACACTAGGTGGAACTGTGTCTGATAAGGCAAATTAGAAATTGGTCAGTCTTTTTATGGTTGTCTGTAGGTGACCATTCAATTTTATACTTTAGCTATCCAGACTTCAATTAAATAGACTCTACCTTAGCATTTTATGTGGGAAGCTGCCATGTAAACAATTTTAGAAAGTTGACTTCGATATGATATTAAAGTAATTGTAGGAGCATTCAAATAGAAAGGCATCAATAAGAACTGCCAATTTGTTATTCCATAAAAGTAAATAGATAAATTAATTATAGTCACAAAATCTATAAAATCAATTAAATAATAGCATAATAACAGTAGTTTTCCCATAGTTATTGTGTTGTTTAACTTTTTCTCTTGTTTAGTTACATGGGATTCTCAACACATAATAAAATGACACTTCTAGTTATTGTTTTCAAGCTTTTTGGCTTTTTAGATTAATGCATTATGGCGTGTGATCTCAACTATATTTTATATACCGAACGAAACTCTGTTGGGACAAGAATCGGGTGAAATTACTTGAGGTGACCCATAACGGGAAACGCCACCTATTACTTATAGGTGGCGTTTCCCGTTTTTGTCACAATCCTATGAAAATATTACCAAATCGATGTTTTGTATTCCCTCGTTTCTCGAACCTAATAATCGCTCATAACCGCATTCGTCATTTTAAAAGCGCGTCATAGGTACCTACTCCTTTCTTATACTTAATTTTTTTAATGTTTTAATAATGTTAATGCGGTGGCATATTGTTATGACTTTCATATAAAATCTCATTAGTCTCTGGTTAAATTTAACTTTAAGTACGTATATAAAGTTAATGAGACTGTAAAGAATAATATAATAAGATATTAAAAGATACGTTAGTTAATTAAATTATGATGCCTTTGAATATGTATTGACAGAGGAACAAACAGGTTACCATAAAAAACTAGCGGTTTCTAACATAATATTAAGTTTATTTATATTTTTATAATTAACGAGACTCAGTCTCTTAACGAGACCACATAAGGCAAGTAAGTTTAAATTTTAAGTGTCTAGGTAGTTACTTTATAAGTAAATCATGTGTCTAAAAAACATACTTAAGTATATTATTACCTAAACTTCTTTTTAACTGCATCTCAGAGCTCAACTACTGCCTTTCTTCAAAGTAATTTGTTATTAACATTATTAATTATCTAACATACCCACATAATGTAAGCACTTACAAAAAATTGTGTAATGATTTCATATTATTATGTCGTTATTAATTTAATTTTGTTTTGAAACTAACCGTCCTTTCGGAATCTTTATCATGAGTATGCTCTTCGTAGATATACTTCTTATATCTGTTCTGTGCCTGAATCAATCGGAGATAAGGCCGTCAATATTGTTACTCTTTCTAGTTTAAAGTTTTTTGATGGTTATTTTCTGTCCCAATTAAGAGATAAGTAACTATTTATCTTGGTCTAAGTTGGTTTGTGTTTATCAATTATTATTATAATAGGTACTAAATATAAGCCGGGAATTCACGGGAGCCTAGTCTAAAGATATGTCGAAAAGGTTAAGTCAACAGTCAATATTATTATTCCGAGTATCTATTATGAATAATAAATTAAAAACTTGGATTTCCAAGAATGTTTACCGAGTGCCCAGAGTTGTGGGTTTTACGAGTTGAGATAATAATTCAATTTTACATCTTTATCATTGTTATTATGAGCCTTTTAGAGACAAATAAGTTACTTCGGGTATTTTACCGTTTCTACCGAACACGACTTATTATTGAAAACTAGCTGTACCCCGCGGTTTCACCCACGTAGTCCTCGTTCCCGTGGGATATCGGGATATAAAGAACCCATATGTTAATCCCGGGTCTAAACTATCTACATACGGAATTTCAGCTCGATCGTTTCAGTTGTTTTAGCGTGAAAACGGAACAAACATACATACAAAAAACAGCGCTAGATGGCGCTGGAGTCGAGTAGCGTGTTCTAGCTAGCGTTTAGATAGCAAACCATTTAGATATAAAACCACTACATTTATTTAATAATGGTGTAAGTATAACTTATAAATATTAAATAATCCTTCCAGCGTCCAGCGTTCTTACGTCCTTCCAGCATCTTACTATAAGTCCTGTCACCGCATGGTTGCTTGGAAGAGATCGCTCTAAGCAATAAGGCCGCCAATTGTTACAATTTTTTTTAGTTTTAATATTTGATTTTATTGTTTTCTGTACAATAAAGAGTATTCTATTCTATTCTAATAATACCATCAAAATTATAAATGTAAAAAAATCGCATTCGTAACATCAATAAAAGAATTGAGATCACAAGATAATAATTATTGTGCCAAATTTGATACAAAATATTTGTTTTCGGTGATATTGAACTTACATTATCATTAATCATAGGTAATTTAGTTTGTTGCTTGGGGTTTTTTTTACTGTGAGAATCCTCTATAAATTAATTCACTAATGTAGCATTAAGCGCAGTGGACGTCACATCACGTCCTTGAAATTCCCGAGGCTCAGTTTCCTCCTGCCATTTTCCTTAATAAAACATAAACAAGACGTTACAAAAAGGAATTGTAATTGCTAAAGAGGTGTATCCCACTCAAAGAGAACAACACTATAACTAGCAGAAATAAATTGTAAAAAAAACACGTTCCACAGATACAAAACCGCAATTACTGGCCATAACGAGTTTCAACAACTAATATCACAGGGTGACAGGCGCAGTGCAGTGCCGCGCAGAATTTTGAATTTTAAATCACTGGGTGGCACTGTGTCTGATATGGGCAATAATGATGCTTACCATCAGGCACCTGATTTGTTCGAGAAATGATTCCATTTTGTTTGTGAATTTGAAACCTTTTCCACAAAGCTTTGAATTCTTTCTCGTAACAAGTTGTTCAGTTTGACAGGTAGAGGGACCACCTTGACGCATTACTACAACTTTTTGTAGTACTACTTAAGGTAGGTTAAGGGGAAATATGTAGTGCTAGTTATTATTTTTTGGTAGTAAGTACGTACAATGACGAACACTATTTTCTTGGTGGGTGATTCACAGTAGAACCTATAAGTGAAAAGTGTCGCCGTAATCGAGTAACTTGATCTTGTTATCGTGAGAAAATGTACAAAACAAGCTTACCTAGAACCACAGAACACATAATAATACGTATAGTCCGACACAAAAGAGTAGAAACGGAACTAATTTAAAGTGTATGTCTTGATGAAATTGTTTTTACTCTTGTAAAAGACAGTGGCGCCCCCATTATTTTCTACTCTTTTGTGTCGAACTATACGCTAGAACTACGTATAATAACTGTGGAAAGTTGGAAAAACTTGAAAAAAATCATATACGTAAAGGGAAAGTAAATGAAATAAATTGCTAAGGCATACGTTTGTATGCATAGTGTAGGGTTCCATATCTAGATAACTGAACAAAACGCTACCGCTTCATTCGCTAAAAATATAGAGCGCCATCTAGCCGCAAACTGACACTGACATGACTTGACATGACTTTATGTGCCGCAGGCCCCGGGTTCGATCCCCGGCCAGGTCAAACATTTGTGTGCATGAACATGTCTGTTTGATCTGTGTCTGGGTGTTATAAGCATATATAAGTATGTATATCAGTCAACTGGTTACCATAGTACAGGCTTCTAGCCTAGTTTGGGACCAGATGATCGTGTGTGGAAGTTGCTCCACATAAAAAAAAAAAAAAAACTACATCTAACAACTAGAGGTTTGTAGTCCCGTGCGCAAAGTATGGAAATATACAGGAAAATGGCAATAACTTTTGATTGCGTTAACTTAGAAGTATTTTTTACAGCCACAAGGGACCGCAGACCTGGAGTATTTGACATTTGATATCAATTTCAACTTGAACCTCGACGCGTTCTCATGAAAAAGTGGGTTGACAGACGGACGGACAGACAGATAGACAGACGGACAACAAAGTGTAGACATAAGCTGTACAGTGCCTGGCACCATAGCACTATTATAATATATTATGTAGCAGTGCATATGCATATTATTGTCTAAATTCACACGACAACATCCACATTCACGGACTAGATTATTTCTGGATCCGGCGGTAGTTCTAGCTTATCGGACGTCCAAATGTGTTCACATCCAGTCGTAAGTAAATCAACAAGAAAGGTAGGTAAACACTCTAAACATGGAATCAGAAAGCCACGGACTCAATAAAATCAGCTCGATATAATGAAATATCATTTCTATATGGAAAGTACCTAATATTCCCACGAGGCAGAGGTAACTATCTTATCAATGACAATGCCGATACGATCTGTTCACTCGACCGCGAATCACAACATCCGCATTTGGACCATTCCTACTAAAATATCATAAATTATTATATATGTATATGTATATATGTATGAGTTAAAATGTTTTGCACACGCTATACTGTTTATATATTATTATGATAGTTTAGGAAATTAATTAAATAGTTCTGGAAAACATTAAATTATTGCGTCAAATAGGTCGATCACGAATTGTGTAAAATAAATGAATTTTGAAACTTATTATTTCTACACTCGGTAAAGTAGTAGGCGTAGTTTGGATACTTCATTCATTTAACCCTACGATGGCAAACCAAAAAGCGTTGTTGTCTTTAAGATTAGATTTTTTTTAACGTGGTTAGAAAATTATAATAATAAAAATAATAATATGGGACAATTATTGACTGCCTCGGTGGCGTAGTGGGCGCATGCTCGACTGTCAATCAAGAGGTCCCGGGTTCGATCCCCAGGTCAGGCATAGTGTTAAATATTGGATTTTTCCATTAGGAATTATCTCAATTACTGCCTGGAGTCTGGAACTGTGCCCGGTAGATGGCAATAGGCTCGCCCCCTATTACATGGGACCAATAACATACTGGCGAAATGTGGGTGTATCTACTATGGGACTGAGTCCTGGGTACACCTCTGCCTACGCCTTCGAGAAAAAGGCGTGAATGTATGTTATGTTATGTTTATATGGAACAACTTTCACACACGGTCATCTGGTCCCAAACTAGGCTAGAAGCCTGTACTATGGTAACCAGATGACCGAAATAAATACACTTATATAAGCTTATAACACCCAGACTGATCAAACAGACATGTTAATGCACACAAATGTTGGTCTGGCCAGGAATCGAACCCGGGGCCTGCGGCACAGAAGCGTTATTGCCATCGAGTTAGGCCATTGTAAACTAAACAAACATATGATGAACATGGGGCTAGGCCAGGAAGCCGAGTGCAGATTCTGCCATGAAGAAGAGGAAACGGCTTTGCACGTCCTCTGCGAATGCGGGCCACTCATGTTCAATAGAAGTATCCATCTGGGACGACAAATAATTCGCCCAGATGAGATACAACACATCACTCCTCGGAAAATCTGGAAATTTCTAGATTCAGCGGGCTTAAGTAGTGAATTATAAAATCCATAAGGGCTGCCACAATAGATCAGCAATGGTCGAAGCGGCTTCAGGTCCCTATGGATGACATTAATAATAATAATAATAATACTGCCATCTAAGTCAACGAGGCTGTCAATTAGTGTTATAGGTACCTTAACCTCATTTTAAACCAACTCGACACACGTGATACCGGATACACGTGATTTATTTATTTATTTATTAGAATTTCCCAACAGTAATTATTTATATGTAGTCCTAAGTAGTGCTGCAGCAGTTATAATTTACAACAATTAAAATATTAACCGATAACATCGTAAGCCATAAACCTTATTAATTACTTATACCTACCTGTTACTTATTTTTATCGGTTTTCCCTACAGTTCATTAATGATTTGTTATTTTATTATCATTACGATGCATTGCGAGCCAGTCGCAGTGTCTATACCCAGTTCAATAACTCAAAGATTTAATAAATAATATATCTATTTATCATATTGTGTTTCTCTAATAACTAAGTCTAGCACCCGTATTCAACATGTAGGAAACTTACAAAATTTCACCCACAGGCGGGATTCGAGCCACGCACCCTCCGCACCATAGCCATAAAAATTAAAAAAAATTAGGGTACTAACTTACTCTGCTAAGTAAAGAATTTCGTACTATGTTCGGAACGGCAGGCAATTGTTTCCAATTGGATTTATCGGCCCTATGCGTTCGGGCCATCATAGTAGTTCTTGACTGTCTCAGTGGCGTAATTTTCGCAAGCTAAACTGCCGATCATAAAGATCAATCCGCAGGTCATGCAATAAGTTTTATCGGATTTTTACAATAAGATTGTTCTCAGTGGCTCAGGGGAGTCTTGATCTGTGCCCGGTAGATGGCAATGGGCTCGCCCCCTATAACATGGGACCCTAAAACTGCCAAAGTGTGGATGTGCCTACTATAATATGGGGCTGCGTCCTGCGTAGGTACACCTCTGCCCTAGGAAAAAGGCGTGATGTTATGAGTTAGTCTAACGTTACATACCCTATATTATATTTATACCTATTGATAACAAACGTGTATAAAGTTATAATCACTAATTAGAAATTATAGAGCGTGTTATTCGATTTTATGGTGCAAACTGGGTTCAATTCTGTGCAATTTTCATGGTCTAACTTTAAGACCTACCTATTGTTAATTAATTTTACCTACTTGTATTATCCCACTCCCCACGAATATTAGATTATTATGAATGTGTTTTTGTTAAGTACCTTTTTACGCCAAAAACTAGGACAGATCTGTTTTGACTAATAGGCCTATTGACACTACAATGAATAAAGGCCCCTAATTAAGGCCGCTCTATCTAACGGCTATTTTTTTTATAAGTTTATAAAAAAAAAAATATTATAATATATAAAAAATATTTATATAAAAAATACTATAAAATAATCCTAAATAGTATTTTGCTCACAGACAAGGCCGAGTCCTCTTAACGTAGAGAACTTTATACTGACTATATAGATTAACTAACTATACACGGAAAAAAAGGAATTGTTAAATTAAAGCAAGTTGCTTTAGTTCAAAGCAAATCCTGTCTTCCTATAGAGGAAGACTATATTTACTTAAATATACAATGTGATATTGATAAGAATATTGTATTCACATAATACAACCGTATTGTTAGTCCAATGACATTTGGTTTTGTTATTATAACAATATAGTTTATTTATCTCAAGCAACCTTATTAATTTGATGTAATACTTTGGTTTATTTGGATAAACAAATCAAATTTTTTGTTTTAACACATCATAATGCCTGTTTCAACAATACGTATATCGCTTTTGCAAGAATATACATCAGATTGTTTAGACAATATGTTTTTTTTGTAGCAACAACACATTGTTTTGATTTGATACTAGTAGTTCACTTATTTTAACAATATAATTTTTAATATATTGTTTTTATAACAATACGAATTAAATTAGTTTGAGAGTAAACAGATTCTTCGTTTAACAATAAATATCATTGTAGTCATGAGAATACCAGATTGTTGTTGCAAAACTAAGATTCTACTAGTTTCAAGAAAATTTATTCTCTTTAGGAGAATACACACTAGTTTGGTTTAAAACTATGATTTATTTGAACCGACAAAACATAGATTTTCGCTCAATACTTTTGGTTTTACTTGTTTCAGTAATTTTTATTGTCTGAATGAAAATACAGGAAATGTTGTTTGAACAATATTTTACTTAGACCTACAGTAATATATTGTTGTTTGAACAATATATTTTACTTCGACCTACGGTAATATATTGTTTTTTGAACAATATATTTTACTTCGATCTACAGTAATATATTGTTGTATCAAAAATATAGTTCACTTAGACCTACAATAATATGTTTTGTAATAAAACTACTATTGTTTCATTTTAAGACTTTTATTTATTCCTTTAAAAAAATATATATTACTTCTAAACAATATGTATATTGTCCAGTAAATGACAGATAGCTTGAAATAACAATAATCAGTAGTTTTATGAAAGATTTCATGTGTTTGGCTTAATAAATAATATGCTAATTACGCAAAAAAAAAAAATTGCTCACGTCTCGCTTGCTGTGGGCAACATTTTTGTACAGTAAGCTTTTTCCATATATTCCCAGTAGTCCCCACATAAATTGCCCTTAGGTGGAAATCTGGAATAAAATTCCCATTTCCCCCGGTTGACGATTGAAGTTATTGCCCTCACTTCAAATCGCTGTACACTGCTGCGTGGATCAACCCCCTAGACTCTAGGGGTTGGCGGTCAGATATTCCCAATGTGATTTTATAAGTAGATAAGTGAGATTATTAGGGACATACTTACAAACAAAATGTTCCTCATTATCTGTCGAATGTACACCGGGTTTTTATGATCAACAATAAGTGATTATTAAAAGCAACTACGATAAGGAAAATTTTGTTTTTTTGTCTCTAATAATATCACTTATCTATAAAAATTGGAGACCATATTGGAAATATCTGACCGTCAATTCCTTCATCGCGGCCGTAAGACAGACAGTGATGAGGTGGTGATGCACGCAGCAATGTACAGCGATTTAAGCTGGGGGCAATAACTTCCCATCCGCCACCCGGTGATATTTTATTCCCGATTGCCACCTGGGGGCAATCCATGAGGGGATGACTGGGAATATACGGCGTATTATATCTTTAAATGAAAAAATCTTTAAAGCCATGAATGACGGGGAATACAAGTTTTTAACAATGTTTTCGTTACTTTAGCCAAACAAGGTAACTATTGTAAAAGTTTGCAATAAGTTCTTCATAATGTGAAGAATAATCACAGACACCTACCGTTATTGCGATCAATTACAATTATCTGGCTCATCTATACAATAACGAAAAAAAGGTTTAAAAATAGCCCTTGGTAGGCTTTTTGCGTAATGAGCGTTTTTATTTTAAAAGCCTCACAATTATAATATATTTTCTGTTAAATGAAACTATTTTTAATTAGATACTGACAATTCAATACTGTTATATCCAGCTATCTTTCATTTACTGGATAGTTAGTAGGTAAGATAACTTATAACCATTATTATGCCATCCGCTTTAGCAAAAACAATATTTAAAATGTAATCCTGTACATTGAAATAAATCTATTATACAAAAAACTAGTGGAATATTTAGAATAATATGGGTTAGGTCCTGAACGTTATGTTATTTAAATTTTTTATCTAAACATGATGACTAAATTAACATGTTTTACTTAAATCAAAATAATTTACTACCGTAAGATTCATGTTTTCTAAAAAATTGTATTATATATAAGGATGCGCTCTTTGTGAGAAATGCACTTTTGGGAAGTACACGTTCTGAACCTAACCAGTTTGGATTAGATTAATTTAAATTCGTAAGTAGTTTTAGTCGAAGGAATCACATTTTCACTTAATAACATATTCAAAACTTTAAACAAAAGATTATAGAATAGAATAGAATAGAATACTCTTTATTATCACCAAAATAACATAAAACATATTAAACTAAAATAATATAAAACTAATTCTTGGTTGACAATGGGCGGCCTTATCGCTTTAAGCGATCTCTTCCAGGCAACCAGTCTGGACGGATAGGGGAAAGATAGGATGAGTAGGGGATGGGAAAGGGTATACATTTTATTTCTCTTAAAACAAGATCTTATTATACTATAATATATATATATATATATATATGCATACTCATACATAATATACTTATACCTAAAATATAAATAACATAATATATATTGCATAAGATATAATATATAAAAATAAATAAAAATAAAAAAAAAAACTATAATGCATACACACAGTAAGTATTAAGTATATGACCACAAGAATTATTAATAATATAACAAACATTACTTACATAATAAAATAGGTAATAATATAATATACAGATAATAAAACATATAGAAATATAACATACATACATAATTTATCTATAATATAATAAATAAATATAAGTTATAATGTTTAGGGATATCAGAACACTAAGTTTGCGACAAATAGTGGTCTTTTAGCATACATTTAAAACCTTCAAGAGTTTTAGCACATCTTATGGCAACGGGAAGAGCATTCCAAAGATGGACTGCATAATTTGTGAAGGATTTGAAAGTACATTGAGAAGATATGGTCGGGGTCGTAGATTTGAGAAGAAAGTTATTGGAAGAACGTAGAGAATGAGAATGAGACTGAAAGACGAATTCATAGCGTTCTTTGAGATAGAGAGGCGTAGATGGATTAAAGAGAATACTATAAAGAAGTGAAAGAATGTGAGTATCCCGGCGAAGACGGATGGGTAACCATTTCAGCTTATTGCGGAACTCTGAAACGTGATCATATTTTCTCAGTCCAAAAATGAACCGAATACAGAAATTTTGTAGTCTTTCCAACTTGTTAAGCTGCTCTTGGGTTAAATCCAGATAGCTAGCGTCCGCGTAGTCTAGAATAGGAAGAAGAAGAGATTGTGCTAGAGCAGTTTTGGTGGAAATAGGCAAGAGATTACGCAGCCTTCGCAAAGAACCAGCAGAGGCATAGATTTTGCGGCTGACCTCTGCTATTTGAGCATCCCACGATAGATGACTATCGAAAATGACTCCTAGGTTCTTTGCCGTCCTGTTAATAGGAATGACCGTGCCGTCGAAAATAACTTGTGGTAGGCGGAACCAGTCAATCCTCGAGATCATCCTAGAACTACCAATGACAATCATCTGGGTTTTGAGAGGATTCACGTTGAGCCCATATGATTTACTCCAATCAAGGATACGCTGTAGATCATCATTGGTAGTCCTTAAGGCTGTCTCGATGTCATCGACTGGAGCCTGAGTGTATATTTGCAGGTCGTCGGCGTAGAGGTGGTAGGACGAAGATAGTTGATTTGAAATTGAGTTAATAAAGATTGCAAAAAGAAGAGGAGAAAGAACGCCGCCCTGCGGGACACCCGCAGTCGTATTACACCAAGATGAATATTTATCATCAATACGTACACGCTGCCGGCGCCCAAACAGGTAACTGCGAAACCAATCAATAACCGGAGGAGATATGTTAAGAGAGCGAAGAAGACTGAGGAGGATATCAAAATCAACATTGTTAAAAGCGTTACTAAAGTCCAGCAGTGATAGCACGGTTAGTTTCCCGGTCGCCATACCAAAGCGTATGTCATCCGTAACTTTGACTAGCGCTGTCACAGTACTGTGGCCACGTCGGAAACCGGACTGGAGTGGGTTTAGAAGAGAATTTTCAATAAGGAAGGAATTCAGTTGCTGGTGTATAAGGCGCTCAAGAACTTTAGAGAGGAACGGAAGAATAGAAATAGGTCGAAAATCAGAGAAAGAAGAAGGCTTGGATTTCTTAGGTAGTGGAATAATCTGAGCTTGTTTCCAAGTTGAAGGGAAGGAAGCGTTAGTGATAGAGGAATTTAATATATAACAGATGATGGGTAAAAGCTCATCAAGTATAAGAGTAATCATCTTACGACTGATGCTATCACTGCCGACGGCATTTGAAGTAATGGACGCTATGCTTTTCTTAACATCACTCGCGGAAAATTGAGTAAAGACGAAAGAGGAATGATCGTAAGTGGGAGCTGCAGAAAGTTGAGAAATTGTAGCGGCCTTAACTGGTCCATCAAAGTTAGAAGAAGAGGAAAAATGTTGGTTAAGTTGGTCAACATTGAGATCATTGGGTACGCTATGTTCACGTGCTTTCCCTACTCCCAACGACCTGAGGAATTTCCATACTTTTGCAGGGTCCTCATTTTGAACAGAATCATAAATATGCCGGCGTTGCGCGTCTCTACACACCTTGTTACATTTATTTCGTCGCTCTGCATATCTGCTCTTATTTTCGTCGGTAGGTCTCAGTCGGTATTTTGTTTTAGCTACACATTTCTTCTGCATCAAAGAGCGTATCTCGCTGTTTATCCACGGAGCAGGCAAATGTTTTAGTTTAACAGGCTTAACGGGGGCGTGCTTGTCGTACAGCTCGGTCAAAGTGGCATTGAAAATCTCTATTTGTCTATCAACGGAGTCTGTATCGACAACCCCGGACCAGTTGAGCTCACTTGCATCCTGGCGCAACGATTTCAGGTCAATACCACCAAAACTGCGCTGCAGAAGGACTCTAGGTTTGAATTTTGGCGGACGGACTTTGTAGGAAACATAAATGAGATCATGGTAAGAAAAAGCGTCCGCCGCACACTGGCCATGGTTACTGACGAAATTTGGAGATGAGACTAGAATAAGATCTAAGAGGGAAGGTGAAGAGTTCGGAAAGTTGTGCGTAGGTTTGAGAGGAAGAATAGTTAGGTTATTAGACCTAACAATAGACTGAAAGTTATTAGATCGTGAGTCCTGTTTTAAAAGGCATGTATTAAAATCACCCATAATGATAGTGTGATCATAGGAAGGACGGTATGTTTCTAGAAGGGCTTCGAATGAAGAAAAGAAATTGATGCGAAGAGAAGGGCAATAGTATACACCAAGAAGAATTTTAGTATGTGATAGAATAATTTCGATAAGGAGATGCTCACCTGCGCAAGGTGGAGGTGGCTGTGCCGACACACTCAATATTGTAAAAGGTATATGTGAACGGAGATATATGGCGACACCACCCCCGACACTTCCAGTGCGGTCGTTACGAATAAGTTGAAAGCCCGGAAGTGAGTATGAAGCATTAGGAAGACAAGGTTTGAGCCAGGACTCCGAAACTAAAATGGCATGTATATTAATGTTATCAAAAGACGCTAGCATATCTGTAAAATGAGCCGGAATACTCTGCGCATTGATGTGTAGAACGTTGAAGGCCTTAGGACTACCACTCAGTATTGAATCTATCGTGTCGGAGAGAGACGGCAAACTCATAAAGCTGTCGTTTGAGCTCTCTTCCGCTGAGGATGAGCATGACATGAAGAAAGGGTCATCATCGCTATCAGTATCTGTAGAGAAGACATTCATATCAAATAATTAGCTGTAATATTTTGTATTATAATAATATAAAATAAACTATAATATACAATATATAATATAAATAATATATAGATTATATTATATTCTAATATACTAGTTTACAGTGTATAATGCGGCTTTTAAATATAAATTTAAGCCACCCACCGTATGAGTATCACAAATATAAAAAATAATAATAAAATACCTATAACTACACACATTCAAATAATATCAACTAGGAACACTATTACATTATATAGGCGTATGGTAGGTATGCAGGAGCAATTTTAACTTTAGTTCCGGTTGGGCAATTAACTAAAATGAACTGGCAAATGCTTTAACCGTGACACATCTGAGCCAAAAAAAAAGAAATTTATGGTTTTTATTGACAATTTGACATTGACAGCCGACGATATCCACAATCATACATTGATGTGTCAAAGTTGAAAAGTGTAAAAAATAAATTTAAACAATTTGCAGACTGCCTTAAATCTTATAAAATGAAGGTGTTTAAATCGTGATATTTATAACACAAGTTCGCTCCTTCATCACTACATCTACCCTGCTATAATAAAAAACAAAAAAAACCCAACCGGAGTTAAATTAACTAGAATAATAAATAACGAAAAGCATACCTACCAGCAATTACTAACACGGACATGAACAATTACCTAAGTAATCTATTTTTTTACAACACGCCGGGACTTCGTTGTGGGTACAGGGGCAGCGGCGGCCACTGAAACAGGAGCAGCAGCGGCGGCGGCTCTCGCCGTAGGTAGCGGCTTCGGCTTGTCTCCCCCAGAAAGAGCTTCGAGATCCGCCATACAACAGACACGATGTCGCGATCCGTCCGGGCCTAGCACGAACACGAAGCCATCCCGTGTCCAGCACTTTGAGACACCGTGTCGCTGCCGCGCTGCCATGAAGACATCGTGGCGGGTCTTCGTCAGGAATTCCGAGAGTGTCAAACCAGAACTCTTCAAACTTGTCTTGGATGCCCAGATTTGTCTTCGAACGGCCACATCCCGGAGCTTAAATAGAATTGGTCGTGGCTTAGTACTGGCGCGTCCCATCCTGTGCGATCGGGAGATATCGCTTACTGTAACAGTACTCAGTTTAAGCCGTTCGACCAGCACCTTGACTACCGCTGCGCCCGTTTCCTCATTTGGTTCCTCCTGAACCCCGTGCAACAGGAGAATCTTTCGCCGACCATGCATTTCCTGTTGGTCTGCCTGTCGAGCTAGCATCTCAATCTGCTTCTGAAGTGCACGAAATGATGCCAGCACAAAAGATTTGAAGGCAGCAAATTCAACTGCTAAGCTGTCACCTTCAGAGGATGTACCTGGGCTGGAGGCTTGTCTCTCTTCAAAGGCTTCCATCCTCTTCCCGAACATGCTCATCATTGAGTTTAAACTCTCCTGGATTGCATCCATCTTGTATTGTTGCAGTGTAAGATGAAGTTGTGTTGCAAAAAAGTTGTTGTTGAGTGTGCAGTCACTTATGTATGGAGATAACACTCACAGGTAGGTGTTATATGATAATGAGTGCATTAACACATCAATTATAACTATAGAAGTAATTAATAATTTAATTTTAATATAGAGAGTCAAAAACAAGTATGTATTGGTTTTTTTCACCTACCCGAAAAAAAGTTAATTTAAAAATTAAATTAAAAATATTAAAAATTATAAATTATGTTAAGTTTATTCCCAGTTGCCATCATTTCCACCACTGGTGGCAGAAGAAAAAACTAAAATATAAGGGCATGCAAAATTAACCAAGAAGATTTTAGATTTTGTTACCTGTTTCGCAAGCCGCTACAGGTCAATAAATACAGCAATATCAAGAAATAAACGACCCAGCTGCCACCGGTGTTGATATTGAGGCAATCACATTTATAAAAAAATAAAGTTACCCATACCAGACACTTCACTTCACTTCATTTCTGTCAGGTTGTCTTGCACACAAAGTATTCTAACATCATAATATTATGTGTTCATCCATTTCTGCATTACAATATCCCATGGTTCATGGTTATTTTTCAGCCAAACAATGTCATCATTAATACCTGGAATTTACATACTTTATTATACACATATTATTATACATATACCTATACATCATCATCATCTCAGCCATAGGAAGTTCTCTGCTGAAGATAGGCCTTCCTCATAGATTTCCACCCAGTCCGGTTGTAAGCGGCCCGCCTCCAGTGTGTCCCTGCAGTCCTTATCAGATCGTCCACCTTGTGGGTGGACGTCCTACGCTACGCTTGCCAGTCCGTAGTCTCCATTCGAGAACTTTACAGCCCCATCGGCCATCAGTTCTACGAGCTATGTGCCCTGCGCAGTCCACATCAATTTGCTATAATTAATTAATACACTGGACTATGTCTGTAACTTTCGTTCGTCTATACGGATCTCTTTATTTCTGATTCGATCTCATAGAGAAATCCTGAGCATAGCCCTCTCCATAGCTTGTTGCGCTATTTTGAATCTGCTGATAAGGCCCACAGTCAGAGACCACGTTTCAGATCCATAAGTAATCACTGGTAACACACACTGGTCAAAGACATTCAACTTGAGGCACTGAGGTATTTTGGACACACACCTAGACATACTAATTAGCTGTTGCCTGTGGCCTGTTGCCACTTGCATTACGTTGCGTAACTGATTCTTGTCCCCATAGAACTAAAATTACATTATAAAATAAACGAGGTATATGTTAATATATTTATTAACAAATACCTCGTGATTCGTGAAGCAATTAACCTGCTACTGCTGCTATCTAACTACTTATGTTTAAAGCAAAACATTAAAAAAGCAGATACTTATCCAGATACCAACTATAAAGGCTTTGTATTTTTAATAAGTATGAGTTATTCCTACAGTGTGCTCAATGGCTCAATGGCTACACTCTTAACCTCAAACTTTTTAGATACCTACCTTCCTTCTAAAGCCTTCAAAAGGGGTTAGTAGTAATTTTACTTACTTCTGAAACTTCCGAGCATCCGATGGCATTAACCACTTAGACAGTAAATCAAGAGTGGAGTTTCTGACCAATATAATATTCTTCTTGAAATGAACATTCAACGGCGCCGGCGTCCATATTTATGCCCAATCTAATCGGAAAAAAGAAGTAGGTAATTAGGCACCTTCTAAATAATCCGTATAATGCTGGATGCATTCAAATTTTACAACAATGTATTCATGAATGAAAACTGACCTGAGCTTTTAGAGGCTAGCCAACATTACCTAGTTATTAAATCAAAAACTCACCAATACGATTCTCGACTTCTCAATGATGCAGGCTGCCGCAGCACACACTGAAGCAAACTAATAACTCGCATTATCGTATTGAAAATGTGTATTCCTCGTCATATAATTTGCTGCTTTATGCAAATAATATTCTTGTTTTGAATCAACTTTATCTGACAACTTATTTTAAAATAAAAAGCACTTGGCTCAACAATCGACATTGTTGTTCTAAGAAATAATTAACCTTCTATCAAGACGACTAGTAATTTCCAAGTAACTATTTAACATATTCACGCATCTAAAATGTTTAATTTTCGTCCTACAATTTGCCGCGTTATTATAATAATATTCATGTTAAGAAACAACTATATATGACAACTTATTTAAACATTTAAGGAATTTTAACTGAACAATTGATAATGTTATTCTTAGAAATAACCAATCTTCTATCAAGACAACTGGATATTCCAAGCAACTATTTAACATATTTTCGCATCGAAAATGTTTTAATCTTCGTCTTACAATTTGCCGCGTTATTAAAATAATATTCATGTTTTGAAACAACTTTAGGTGGCAACTTATTTAAAAATTTAAGGAATTTTAGCTGAACAGTTGATGGTGTTATTCTAAGATATAATTAATCTTCTATCAAGACGACTAGTAATTCCAAGTAACCATTTAACATATTCTCACATTGAAAATGTTTAATCTTCGACTAACAACTACATATTATGACAACTTATTTAAAAATTTAAGGAATTTTAGCTGAACAATTAATAATGTTATTCTGAGAAATAACCAATCTTCTATCAAGACGACTGGATATTCCAAGTAACTATTTAACATTTTCTCGCATCGAAAGTGTTTTATCTTCGTCATACATTTTGCCACGTTATTATATTCATGTTTTGAAATAACTATTTATGACAACTTGTTCAAAAATTTAAGAAATTTTAGCTGAACAATCGATTATGTTATTCTAAGAAATAACCAATCTTCTATCAAGACGACTGGATATTCCAAGTAACTATTTAACGTATTCTCGCAACGAAAATGTTTTAATCTTCGTCTTACAATTTGCCGCGTTATTAAAATAATATTCATATTTTGAAACAACTTTAGGTGACAACTTATTTAAAAATTTGAGGAAGTTTACCTGAAAAATTGATATTGTTATTCTAAAAAATAACCAATCTTCTATCAAGACGATTAGTAATTCCAAATAACCATTTAACATATTCTCGCATCGAAAATGTTTAATCTTCGTCTTACAATTTGCCGAGTTATTCAAATAATATTCTTGTATGGAAACAACAAATTGTAACGACTTGTTTAAAAATTTAAGGAATTTTACCCTAACAATTGATATTGTTATTCTTAAAATTAACCAATCTTCTATCAAGACGACTAGTAATTCCAAATAACAATTGAACATATTCTCGTATCGAAAATGTTCAATCTTCGTCTTACAATTTGCCGCGTTATACAAATAATATTCAAGTTTTGAAACAACAATATGTGATAACTTATTTAAAAATTAAAGGATTTCAGCAGAACAATTGATATTGTTGGTTTAAGAAATAATCAATCTTCTATAAAGACGGCTAGTAATTCCAAATAACCATTTAACATATTCTCGCATCGAAAAAGTTTAATCTTCGTCTTACAATTTGCCACGTTATTCAAACAATATTCTTGTTTTGAAACAACAATATGTGACAACTTGTTTAAAAATTAAAGAATTTTAGCTCAACAATTTAAATTGTTATTCTAAAAAATAATAATCTTCTATCAAGAATACTTGTCATTTCAAGTAAACATTTAACGTATTCTCGCCTTGATAATGTTTAATCTTTTTCGAATAATTTGCCGTGTTATTATTATAATATTGTATATTTTAAAATAAGTAGTTGCAAAATTTTAATTGAATAATTTAGCGTTTCAAAAGAACAACGAAATTGTTAGTCTAATAATTAATTTATCCTAATGTAACAATGTTTATTATTACTACGACATTAATCCTTGTCTTAAAACTAAACTATCAAAATGTTTACGTGACAATATTTACTTGTTTTAAGACAATAAAGCAACAATATTTTTTTGTATTTTGAAGGAAATGGAAATTATTAAAATGACAATATATTGGTAAGTTAAGTAAATATTGTCTTGGAATTGGTAACAATATTTTTTTTGTTGATGGGACAATTCCTTTTTTTCCGTGTATAGACTGGTTAAGTATTCCTTAAGGTAGTGATAGACTTCCTAGTAATGTACCATTCGGAAATACGCAGGGTCTTAGAGCATTTCCGTGTAATGTATCGTTCTTGTGAATGCTAAATGATCCGCTCGGCGAAATGCTCCCGGTAAGTGAGCAAAACAGCGAGTGTCGTGCTCGATGTTCACCTCGATAAAATGAAAAAAGCGAATGCTCCATTTTCTGCTCGGGGAAATGCTCATCCCATTCTGTTCATCTCTCGTCTATCACCTTTAGGATGTCAAAAACCTAATTAAGAAAAACATTTCCGAAATTTCTGCGGGAACTATATAAATACTATATAACAGTTTAAAAAAAAACTTAGTTCTCTATCGGAGCTTTTATACAATGTCTGATTTGTTATCGTGCTCCAGTTTTTACTACGGCCGTTAATTGGATTATATTATTATATATACATATTTATTATCACGATAGTTTTAGATAACTAAATAACTCGGTTTGAATACATTTCTAAGGGAAATGCTGGAAAATGGCACAAATTGGCAATATTGCTCATGGTTATTTAAAAAAAGGCAATGGAATCAATTGACTTATTGTTTTTATTAAAACTTCAACGATATGGGTAAGTTATAAGGCACGCTATGCACTAGTCCCGCTATGCTGCGCTCGAAAAATATAACAATCCCGTAAGGCACTCATTCCTAAAGATATCAGCACTCGACTGACATCGAGAACTAAAAGTAAAGTTACTAAATTATGCTCGAACATCAGTTCCTAAATATATAATACTAGTTATGCCCCGCGGTTGCATTCACTGAAAGGTATCCTATAAGTACCTATGTATCTTCAGGGTCTAAAGGCGTAAAGTAAGGTGCAAAGATATTATGAATATTATAGTTACATATACACACACGTGTAGGTTCTCAAACTTTCGGATTAATAACATTAGTTGGACGGTCAACAAACAAAATGACAAATGAGTACAGCAAGAAAAACAAAGTTTTATGTTAATTCTAGTTCCAGCTCAAATGTCTGATTCTTATCATAGTTTAATAAATTAGCCATTAAGTAGATTGATTACGCGCCTATCGGGTCTCAAATGGGCCGAGATTGAGATTGTAGTAAAGGTGGCCTATACGAGATACTAGGGTGTACCTGACAGGTTTTGTAAACAAGAGTATAATGTATCTGTGGAAAACTGTGCATATTTCGTGGTCGAGTTGTCCCATAAAATTAAACATAAATTAAAGGAAGCGACTCGGCCGTGTTGTTCTCTTCTTCGAAATTATTTCCAACCCGTTTTCGCACATACACCCTCCAGTTTTAGAATAAATAGGTAAGGCAACTTTTTTTTAAATTACTTAAATGAATAAAATCTTAAAAAGCCAACAAGGGTTGTTGTTACTTCGTCACAAAGTTATCTCGCACCACTTTTGATTTTTCCATACTTATGCAAGGTACATGCAAAATGATTTCGCCACAAACACATAAAAATATCTTCACACTTCTCAAAACACTATCAACAAACCAAGTTGTAAAGAATTTTACTCGATTACATTGCTTTGGCATTAATTATGACAAATTAGTTAAAGAAAACCCATTCTGTGGATTATATTTGTAAAGACATATCACAAACCTTCTATCTTATAGTTAGCCAGTTGTAATGAGACATTTTCGGAGCGTGAAAATTAAGTGAACAAGCCCATCTATGTGAGACGTAAATAGGTACATAACGCTTCATGGTTTGGTGGGATCGTTAACTCTTCTATGTCATTGTATTCTATGGGCATTATTTAGAGGTACATTGCCGTATGTGAGTTGTGAACAATTTTTTAACATCTCGACTTTGTCAAAATAAATGAACAAGTGCGACGTTTTTACACACTTATTTCCTTGAATGATAGTTGAAGACGAAAGCCGATTAAATAAGTATGTATTGTTTTGTCAGTTCTGATGGCCGATGGGTCTAATAAACACAACAGGAACTCGCTGAATGCAAGCCGCTTGCAACCAGACAAAATGGAAATCTTTGGGGGAGGCATATGTTCAGCAATAGACATCGTATTGCCATGAAGATACGTCTATGCTGTAGTAACCATATATAGAAGCACAGAACTCGTAATTAGATATACCTACTTAGAAATGTGAAAGTCGCTTATCATGTAGTCCTTCACCCAAACTGTCACTAATACATATTATGCCTAGGTACTACATACGCATATTATGTTTATTATATTGAAAAATAACAAAGAAACCCCAAAGAATCATGCATTACAATCACTTAATACACATAGGTCAAACGTCTATAAATGTAGCTCTTTAGTCATCTGTGCGACGACAAGGTCGCTCGGTTATGTTTTATACATTGAATGGTATCATCACTATATTATATTAAAAAATCCTAAATGAATTACTGACTGACATGCAACGCAGAGCCCAAACCACTGATCCTAGAGACTTGTAGTGGATTGTCGGATTGTAGTGGTAGACCTCTTTTGCAGGGGGCCGCCTGGGGAAGTACCACACCTTTGCCAGTTATTCATCCGCCAAGCAGTAATGTGCAAACATTACTGAGTTCCGGTATGAAGGGCAATGTTACCAGCGAAATTACTGGGCATGATGAGATTCAACAACTAATATCTCAGGGTGAGAGGCGCAGTGCAGTGCCGCGCAGAATTTAGAATTTTAAAACACTGGGTGGCACTGTGTCTGATATGGGCAATCATGATGCTTACCATCAGGCACCTGATTAGCTCGTCTTGTTACACACTACCATAAAAAAAAAAAAAAAATTTAGGTAGTTTTCGTTGTCTGGACGTGTGCTAAGAAAGGATTTTTGAAAGTTCACATTCTAAGGGATCCACAAAGGGCGTCAAAGTTTTGGTATAAAACTCCCATATTTCATAATTGCCAGCGGGCAAAGCCGCTGTCCATATATTAGTTTATCATATTCATATTCTTGTATCATGATTTATTTTGGAGTTCAAACCTAGTTAGTTATTTAGTATGATGCCCCTCAGTTATACAAAAGAGATAAGCATTTAAGATTTCAAAAAATTCCTCAAAAAAAATCCGTTAAATTCGATAACTAAAACAATTTGACACATTTCATTCCTTAGATTGTGAAAAAGTTGGTATAAATTAAGCTAACATAGCATAAAATTGCCACTAAAAAACTGCAATTGCAACTTTCTTAGACTGTAAAATCAAATTCGCGAAGATTTAATACAATTTATTGTATTGAATCGATACAAATCGGCAGTAGATGAGAAAGGTGTCATTCGTGCTTGTGTTGAGGTAGGAAAGCGTATCGAGTACCGAGCTGAGAATTTCCCCGAGGCGACCGTCATGCTCTATACCTGCTGACATAATCTCATTTAGAATACACCAAATCAGAAGAAGAAAGAAAGAAAGAAAGAAAAACGTTTATTCGACGCTTATAGGTAACTTTACATACATACATACACAATCACAAGATATTATTCTAAAGTATAGGTAAAACTAACGGAAGGTACCTAACATTATATTAATTATACACACAACATATAAACAACAATGTGAGAATAAAAAAATAAAAAAAAAAATAGTTTAATATAAAGAGAAGGGAAATTAAAAAAAAAAAACAGTTTAAGATTAAAATATGATTAGGTACCTACTCAAGTACTGAATAGGGGGGAAATTGTGTGCCAGTGTCAGTCACCATAAAGTCGCCGAAAAGGCACTGACTCAGCGTTGTGCTGAGTATAAGTATAAACACTCAGCGCTGATATTCTGTCAGCACCTGTGAAAGAAATTGAACAACCATATTTTATGACACTAGCTTAACTACCGCGTCTTCGTTCTTGTGTAATAATAAATAATTTATTTCAGGCAATTTATTACAGTTAACTTAAATCTAAAGTATCCGAGGCTCATATAAAAAATTGCTTAAATTTTTGAGTTCTTTTGTAACTATTTTTAAACACTGACATAAAAACCATTTAGATGATAGATTTGTTTGTGGAACCGCTATTGAGGTAGGTAGTTTCGTATATTGTTTTACTGAAATACTTTAACACGCTACTATAATATAAATATTGTAAAAGTGTATATAAATAAGAGAAAATTAACCTCCGCTTTTTACGTCTTCAAACGGTTATAAAATCCCAATTTATACATCCAGTAAGTAATCGCTTGCAATAAAACTTTGGCTGACTATCAAAGTAAACCTCGCGTGTGCGCCATGCGTAACTAAAATTTCAAATAATGTCAAAGAATTCACAAGTAAGTCGATATTAACGCTTCTGACAGTATCTAACATTACCTAAACAGGTCGCGCCAAAAGGGTTGTTCACCTCGCTCGCCTCGCTTCGCTTCGACTATTGAACCGCAGTTTGAAGCACTTTTTCAAGGTTTTTCTAACACATACCTGACACTTACTCGTAGAATTCCAAACAAGCGCGTGTCAAATGGGATGACATGTCGGTTACTTCAAGATTCTGACTATTCAGATTTTTACGTCTTAGCAGGAAACGCGAATTTGGCATAATTTGGATCTGTGGCCTTTCAGGATCCCTGTAGAATCAACATGGCTTCTATGTCTACTTGGGTTATTGTCGATACAAAATACAATCAGTGTTGTTGGACGATGTTGATGTTGATCTTCCGCTTTAGAAAAAAATGATTATGATGTTAGGTGTGTCTTGATATCATTTTAAACTATCTCAGAGTGTCAAGAATGCAAATACGACTTTATACTATGATTATACGAATGAAAAAGCGGTTGAAATCATCATTATCCTATTTTTTTTTTTCTAATGTGACTGAATTTAAATAGACATCAAACACTCATTAGAATATTGATAATTACGTATGTTCATAATATTTTTATATATTCAAACTTTCTTATTGGCTGTCTGCATAAAATTGTGCATACATTAGCTACTAGTTAAGATAGCTACTCATATGATCTGATTTAATCCATAGTTGGTTTAATTCATTTACGAAGCAATTAAAATACGTACGTTTAAAGCAAAGAACTTGAAATGGTGGATGAATGAAAATTGACGAACAAATTTTTAAGGGGAGTGAGAATGAACAAGTCCGTGGAGATCGAAGTTGGAGTACCTAATTTTCATGATCAAGTTGATGAAAAAGGCCAGGTCAGAAGCACCCACAAAAGAGGAACATTTATGAAAAAATTTGATGAAAGTGGAGGAAGCCAAATTCGTAGTCAGGATCGAATCAAGTCCGATAGTTTTTGTTTACTTCTACGGGAACAAGGCAAGACGGTGTGAGGTGCTGTATAATATGCTTAGGCCTATATGCTGTATAGTAATCATGAAACAGAAATAAGTATTTTAGAGCACAGATTGAACAAAAACACTTTCCAAAATACATTGAAAATCAATTACCCGCATCAAATGTCACTATGTCACCCGTACCTACTTAATCTCCAATCTCCATACGGTAAAATATGTTTAGTGTTTTACAAATTGTAAATAATAGAAGAATGAGTCCAACAGATAAAAACGTTGCGAAAGATTGTACACAAAATTGTAATAAATTATGGTGCCTCCATCTTCAATCGAATTAAAAATGTAGTGAAAATAAGGAGATTTAATGACGTTACTTAGATTAGATTCTATCTTTTTTTTTATGATAGTGCGTGACAAGACGAGCAAATCAGGTGCCTGATGGTAAGCATCATGATTGCCCATATCAGACACAGTGACACCCAGTGTTTTAAAATTCAATATTCTGCGCGGCACTGCACTGCGCCTGTCACCCTGAGATATGAGTTGTTGAATCTCATCATGCCCAGTAATTTCGCTGGTAACATTGCCCTTCATACCGGAACACAGTAATGTTAACACATTACTGCTTGGCGGACGAATAATTGGCAAAGGTGTGGTACTTCCCCAGGCGGCCCCCTGCAAAAGAGGCCTACCACTACAAGTACCTACCTATAGTAAATAATAAAGGTTAAATATATATGTACCCATAAATACAGTTATCGTGACATTGGACATACCTGCCTTTTATTTGCTTCTATGTTAACATTGCATTAGGCCCATACACATCTAGATATTTTATAATGCCTGACGTCAAACTTATTATTGTATTACGTGTACTAACAATTGTAAGACCTGACCTGCGTGAGTCTAGGTCGTGTTTTATCTACATGATCAACTGCTAATTTCAATAGAACATTGCATTGACTGTGATATTGCATCCTTGTACGATCACGATTACAATTTCCACATGTTTTTAAAAATTAATAAAGTCGTAACTACTAACTTATTATTGTTCATCGGTTATAAGTTGTAACTGACAATTAATATTTTTTTTCCTTATATTATGAATGTGATAAGAACCACGTCCGTCCACCCCCAATGCGGACAGACGATCTGATAAAGACAGCAGGTTCACGCTGGATGCAGGGCAAATACAACCGGACTAGATGAAAATCTTAGGAGGGAGCATTGGACGTCCTATGGCTGAGATGATGGTGATGATGATGATGATGATGAATGCGAATTGTATACAGATACCTAGTATATTTATTATATTTTACGTGTGTGCGTAACTACATAAATATTACATGGAATAACACATAAGTAACATGTAATGCAACTTATTAATAATATTAATAAGTTGCATTACATGTTATATGCATTACTTAATAATATTTGAATTCCGTAGTGGATTATTTTTATTTATTGAATAGTTAATACAAATATACAAACATTTAGATTGTCTTATACATTGTCGGCAAGTGCTTAATTTTTACACTCATATTCAAGAACGATACTATTTTTCGAGCAGTGCGAATCGGGAGTAGTGCGAATGGTGCCTGACCCCTATGATGCCCCGAACCCACAGAGACGGTACTTTAAATCCAATTGGAAACAATTGCCTGCCGTGACGAACGTGGTGAGAAATTCCTTACTTAGCACAGTACCTTACATAAGTATTGCTTTTGAATACGAGTGTTTGTCTTGACTGTACTTACGTCATTTTAATTTATTATATCTGTTCCCTCGGTATTTCATTATTTCGTTAATATAACGTAATATCTATTGTTAATTAATAACGATAACGTTTTTGGACTAGAATAAGATTATATATTAATATATTTAAAGTCCCAATTAGTAATTAATTATTACCTATCTTTAAGTTGGTCACTATTAGGGACTTATTTAATAATAACAAAAACATATTTTTAAACTAATACATATACCTATATAAATGAACCATTAAACTTCTTCAGAAAACTGAACGAAAATTGAATAGCAAAGATTAAACAATTTGTATCTTTTAAATTTAAGTTTCAAATAAAACGTAATTCCGCCTATTTAAATATTTCCCATCCAATTCCACTACCCATTACGAATAAATTATCAATAAGATTTTTTTCGAGGTTTCTTGACGTTGTTTCGCGACTTCTATGCCGAAAAATACTTAACCTACCTGTTTCTGTGTATTGCCTGTTTTATATTATGTCATGCCATATATTATTATAGTATACCTACCGTATACAAATGTACAAATATTATACCTTTATAGCCAAGTTTGGAGATCGTTAACCTCTCGAACGCCGCCTCAGCCGCGTGACTCGCCAACTAGCGTTTATTTTATTATTTATTTACACCGAGTTAACGCTTACGATATAATTGACGCATTATTCCATACAACTCATAACCCTAACGAAAAATACCGCGGCATTTTACACATGTTCGGATGATGGACGATCGTTGGATTCTTTTGTATTTTGGACCTTTATAACTCTAAGTACTTTTAGTAGTTTATGATCTTATATCTAGTAGTGTTAATAGAAATGTTGATAGAATACCTATTGTAGGGGCCAAAAGGAGACCGAAACAGTTCGTCTAATTAAACCCACGGCCGGCGTTTTGCGAACTTGGCTGACACACTGTCGTGTGTCTTTATAAATATTACAACATAACATAACATACAATCACGCCTTTTTTCCCGAAGAGGTAGGCAGAGGTGTACCCAGGACTCAGTCCCATAGTAGGCACACCCACATTTCGCCAGTATGTTATTGGTCCCATGTAATAGGGGGCGAGCCTATTGCCATCTACCGGGCACAGTTCCAGACTCCAGGCAGTTATTGAGATAATTCCTAATGGAAAAATTCAATATTTAACACTGCCTGACCTGGGTATCGAACCCGGGACCTCTTGATTGGCAGTCGAGCATGCGCCCTCTACGCCACCGAGGCAGTCACAAATAATACGTTTATAAATATAACGTATTACAAAAAGGTGTATTAATACTTAAGCAATAGAAAGAATTGCAATATTCGCGAAAAAAAATACTACTTTCTATATATAAAATTTCCAATCAACTGATCTATTTTGTATGGGAAGTCAGTTTTTTTTGTGGATGGCCCAATTCTTTATTTATAAAGTTGTTCAGTTTGACTGGTAGATACCCCTACTAAGTATTACTACACCTTTTTGTAACTTGTCATTGTATAGTATGAATTCAAAAGTAACTAATTAATGTTCTTGAATAACACAAAGAGTATGTTTCGGCTAGTGAAACTGAAACTGAAAATCTGAAAATACAAGGAACCACCCAGCCGCAAGACGCAGCTATACCTTGTATAATATATAGCTAGACCGCTTAATAATTGAGTCCTCGCCTGCGGGGTACAGAGGCGGCGGGGGACGCGGAGGTAGACGTGAACGGGGGCCGCGGGAGCCGGGAGGACGGGCGGTGCCAATTAAGCGGTCTATCTATACCGGCTTGATACGTGACAGCTGAACAAAAAAAATATTTTTGCTCTATTTCCGCAAATGAAGTTCTAAGAGGGTATTTGAATAAAGCTATGTTTTAAATTATTTACCTGATACGATACCTACCATTTAAGTACCTAATTTAAGAAAATATGACCAAAATTTTTGGTTCAGCTGTCACGTATCATGCTATATTTTACAATGTGTAGTATTCTTATTTTATAATATTATTATCTTAAAGGTGCTATTGACTTACCGGTAGGTAGATACGACTGTTAAGAGTAATTATAATAATTATTCTTTTGAATTTCCATACGATAAAGCGATCATACCAGCACTTACCTGAAAGAAAAGAAAAAAATATTCATAAAATTCTCGAAATGTACTTGCAAATTAAAATCAACAAAATTAGCATATAACGTGTTATCGGCCGATAGCGGGTAATGTTTCCGGCTCCGTACGTAAACTGGAAGTTAGTAAAAAAGTAATAAAACAATAGGTCGCTATCGTTAAAGTCTAGACTAGAGTTTGAATACTAGATAGATCTATACTAAATTGTAAGACTATAGGTACTCATATGAACTACTCGTACGCACATAATAGACACGTCGCACACTGCGCGGTTTTCCCGTTCTTTTATGCCACATACGGGCACACTGTGGAGTGATCTCCCTGCTGCGGTCTTTCCGTTGAGCTACAACATGGGGCTCTTCAAAGGGAGAGTGATTAGAGTGTTGAAGGGTCGGCAACAAACTGGCAATACCGCTGATGTTGCAGGTAACAGCGGTAACAGCGACGGTAACAGCGAGCCATCAGGCACACAGTCTGCTTGATTGCCACTTATGGCATAAAAAAACTTGAGTATGTGTATACTTTAATCTGCAGTTGTTTACGTCAATTGCTATAGATAGGTCACAAAATCAACTTAAATTTTCATAATGAAAGTGGTGAATGAATGAGCTCATTGTCGACTTATCTGTATTTTAAATGTGCTTAATGAAGTAATCTGATATCATTGATAAGCATCAGCGCACGCGCAGGATGCGGGCAGAGACATCTGGACAGGACTTTTTATATTGTCATTTGACATCGACAAAATAATGTCCCTATTCATCTCGAATGAGATTTATTGTAGCAAAAAATAGTAATATATCCTCTTGACCTTTGATTAAAAACCGGTTAGCTACGTGAGAGTTGGCACACAGTTTGAGGGTTCCGTTTAACATAATTAGAAAATTTATAAGAACTTCTGCGCTACAAAATTTGGTGAATTTCGAAAATAGTCGATTAGTTAGTCAATCAAACTTTTACATTTTAACCAGTTTTAGCTTTTGACTGACGTATTACGTTTTTTCTATTAGGTATGTACATATTTATTATTATTTCACAAATTAATATTCAACAGTATAGTTAAGTATTTTACGATTAAATTAATAAGTAGTTTTCCGTGTCTGTACTATTACGACATTCGTGTTATTATATATAATAACCACTGCTAGTTAACAAAAATATTTTTTTTATGATATAGTGAGTGACAAGACGAGCTAATCATATGCATGATGGTAAGCATCATGATTACCCATATCAGACACAGTGCCACCCAGTGTTTTAAAATTCAAAATTCTGCGCGGCACTGCACTGCGCCTGTCACCCTGAGATAGGAGTTGTTGAATCTCACCATGCCCAGTAATTTCGCTGGTAACATTGCCCTTCAGACCGGAACACAGTAATGTTTGCATATTACTGCTTAGCGGATGAATAACTGGCAAAGGTGTGATACTTACCCAGGCGGCCCCAGCCTTGCAAAAGAGGCCTACCACTACAGATAAAGATCCAAGTATTATGGATGAAAAGCTACTTGAGTGTTATTCGCATTATTTATTCAAAAACAAAAACAATATGAGCTAAAAGAAAAATACCAAAACACTGATAAAGATAAACACACAAAAATGAAAAACAATGAAATGCGGTCAGCATCAAATGTCAGTGACCGCATTCAGTTTTTCAAAATTCTAAACACAAATAAAAACATAAACACATATACAGACAGGCAATGTTGGAATAGCTGTAGGAATGTGTTAGTTACGGATAGGTTCAACGAAAAATAATAAATAACAGACGAGCATTTGCATTTAATTTGCAGACTCTGGATAGCAAGTCACAAGTCACTACATATTTAGGACTATTTTGTTTAATTTTATCACATTGATCAAACTCAATGTGATAAAATTTATATTCTAAATTCTAAATCATCCCGTGAGAATTCCTCACTCAAAAAGAATAATGCTCGCGGTATGATGGTTTAAAAACATTACACATACGCTGTAATATTACAAATACGTAAGGAGTAGAAATGACGGACGAAATGTAATAGAATGAACACATAAAAACAGTTCCTATATACTTATACGTAGTGTACTCACTACGATATTTACTTTGTCATGGGGTGAATGACTGATAGTTTTTCTGTACACTAGTTTTAACAACATCAACAACTTTTGATTTTACCTAGTTATCATATGGTATGTTTATATTACTGTGAAGGTAAGGAAGAGATATGTGTTTTAGTTTTTCAAGCGAGCATGCCATGCGCCTACGTCAAAATAGCGATCGTGCATAAAGCATTCATAAGTCTATGATCTAAATCAGTGATTTGTTTTTATGTTTAAAGATGCTGAGACAATCCCAGTCCCATGATGCAAGCAAGCGATGACAAAACCCTTTGTTTTGTTGCGAAGTGTCGACGAACTCCGAGTTACGACATCGAAATAATTCACTGGCATTTTACCTTTTTGCTGCACCGCGTAATTCGATTAAACCAGGATTGTGGGACCCTTCATATTGTGAAAAGAAAGGAATTCCAAGTGTCACTGTGGCTGGCCGACCTAGCAGTTTGCGGTGCGTTTCCTTAATGAGTTCTGAATTAAACTGTTACTTAATATTTATTTGATTGTCGACTGTCGACAATTACTGACTTTTAAAATAAAATGCGACATTTTTTTCAACTTGTTAAAAATAATTGTATGATTACTGGAAACTTAAAAAATCTACATATTTATTACACTACCTATTTGATTCAAGACACATAATAACCTATTTGATTCAAGTTAGTTATCGAAGCTTTTTCTTGACACTAGATTAAAAATTCAAAATAGTAAAAAGTCATACCCATGAGCCTAAAGATAAAATTGGAATTAATAGTTCATGTGCTAAATACCAAGCGGGTGATTGTTCTCGTAAAATCAACGGCAAGTAAAACTCCTACACGTTCAATGAATAGAAGCTATCAACAAATATTATTTACGGCGTAATATATCGAGTTCCTTTAATATTCGTTCTAAGGCTTCGTAAAAGGTTTAACGACGTACCAATGTACCTAAGGGTAAGGTACACTATATTCATGACGTCTTACCCTATTAAGTATATTATATAATTTATAACTAATCCCAAACAGTAGTCTTCATTATTTACACTCTTTTGTCATTTTAATAAATAACTTTACTTTCAATCTTCCATTGAACTTAATGATTTTTTTTAATGGTAGCTAATATTTTATAAGCATACGCATTTGAATTCGTTTTTTTTACTGTTACTGTATTTTTAGTTACTAAGTTACACAAATTGTTTACAAACAATTGTAATCTTCAACAAAAATTGTAATCTGCTGTACTTATAGAATGTCTAAGGTAACCATGCGGTTCCAACGGAAGACCAGCGCCGACCAGCACCATGCTGAGTTGGAGCCATGTTGGGACATACTTTGTTTCTGTTACGTCATAATATAGTATTCGTAAACTATTTTGTATGAAGTGTGTCTCAATAAATGTTTTTTTTTTATGTTTCTTTCTTATAATGCAACAAAATTACCAAGTATGTGAAGATAGGTTGAGATAGGAATACTTAATGTTTGTTATATAAATCAGTAAAGAATAGAATAATAGAAAATGGGTTGAGTGAGGTAAATATTGAGAGATAAGACGTCATACTAAGGATGAATACGGAATCACCCGAAACCTACTAGCAGTCATAATAAATTGTTTAGAAAATGGAACCCGTAAATAATATGAAGGCCTTTACAATTTAAACCTTATCAGTTCAAGTTTTACAACTTTCAACCTCACAAATAAACAAATAAGGTATAATCTTTCATAAAATATAACCTTTTTAAACTTGGTTTATAAGTTATTCAAACGTAGGGAAGCTTTGATTAGATGTAACTAATTAATGCAAAATTTTATGCGTAGGTGCCTAATGCCTACCTGATCGGGAATCTGCAGTGCAAATTATTTTTTATAATAATTGTATAAAACAGACTTATATTACAAGACATTAATAAAATAGTAGAACATTAATTTTTGTATATTTCATTAATTACCGAAAAATACAAACAAAAAATCTACAGAATGATAAAAGCATATTATCTACTATTTCTGTTTATTTATTAGCCGCAGGTAGAAATTAGTCACGCCGCGCCGTGGGGAAGCCCGTGTCTCGTTACAAATACAACATCACATTGCTTTTAGCTATTTAAACCCAACTATTATTGATGTGTGGTTAAATGAATCCAATAAATCTTTGTTTTTTGTGTGCTATGCGATGTTTTGAGATAAAAATAGTTGATATCTGTTTCAAACTGGGAATAATTAGTAATGTTATATGACCTCATACATTTTTGTTACAAAATCATGCTCATTATGTTTGCCATAATCAATCTATTATGAAATATTAAAGGCTTCCTCAAAATTGCACGATGAGCATAAAACAATTACCTTTTGCACGAAAGGAAAAGTGGTGTGACGCGTTATAGGTATTAGCACAGGTATTAGCGGTATTAATCTAGGTATTAATCTTATGCGGTTATCCTTACTAGCATTTGCATTCTTAAATCTTAGCTTCAAAAAAATAAGTAATAACAAAGTTAAATGTTGTAATCTAAAGAATCTAATAGAACATTTTGCAGTCCGATAAATAGTCACCGTACGGTAAACAGTTTGCATGTAATATCTTATATCTATAGGTTTATCATACTACTCCTACGTAATAAAAGCAAGTATCCTAAAAAGTAGTTCGCCGAGACCGGACGTCGATGGCTCATAGACCACAAAATAAATAAGAGTACAAACACGACTTCCATTCCGTCATAACGGGACTGAGGAATGTTGCATACGACAGGTGGTTTCGCCTCATATTCTCATGCTTATGTGCCACTGCGTTCGTGATTAACTTGACGATGGAATACTCACTGTACAACAGAATATTATGATAAACTAGCTGTTACCCGCGACTTCGTTCGCGTGGACTTTAAGAGTTTTATTTTTTAAAAATATCGTGAGTTACTTATTATAACATCACCCGTAAAAGTAAAAGTCCCGTTAAAATCGTTCCAGTCGTTTCGGTGACGATCCCGAATTAAAGGTGTTTTTTGTTTTTGCGGAACCCCAAACCTTTTTCTAAAATAATAGTTCTACTTACTAATATTTATAGATGTGAAGGTTTGTGAGGATGGATGGATGGATGGATGTTTGTTTTTTACTATTTCACGCCATAACTACTGAACCGATTGAGGTGAAATTTTGTATTCATAACATACGAACAGCAGTTTTATTTATGAGGATGACATCTTAGCAAAATGACATTATCATCATAACGTCTAAATATTAACGTGGAAAGCGTTCAATTGCTTAATGCCTGCTGTCAAACGGCATACATGCATGTTCGTAATACCACCCGGTCTTCTACATCCAGCCCCTTTGAGTTTTATTTTATTTATTAACTTCAACATAAACATAACATACATTCACGCCTTTTTCCCGAAGGGGTAGGCAGAGGTGTACCCAGGACTCAGTCCCATAGTAGATACACCCACATTTCGCCAGTATGTTATTGGTCCCATGTAATAGGGGGCGAGCCTATTGCCATATACCGGGCACAGTTCCAGACTCCAGGCAGCTATTGAGATAATTCCTAATGGAAAAATCCAATATTTAGCACTATGCCTGACCTGGGGATCGAACCCGGGACCTCTTGATTGGCAGTCGAGCATCCGCCCACTACGCCACCGAGGCAGTTATTAACTTCATTGGGCTATCTATAGGTGTGATTTCTATAATAGATGGATGGTAACCGGGCATTGCTAAATACTCCGGCACCTGCCCCTCCCGCCTCATGGTAAAATATGACGGCAGGCGATGACTCACTAAACGGGCCCCCCATAAAGGCCACCCTCCTTAAGGGAATAAAGGCGGTGATAGGGTCAACGGCATAACTAATATATTATTATATCATAGGTGTACGTATTTTCCACAAAAGATTACATCAACAATAAATGGGTAATCGATAATTAAATTTAAATCTATCTCATAAAACTGTCTGATATCGGCACGTTTTCGTCTCGATATTATTACGGTTATAAATATATTGTATCAATAACAAAGTGCTAGGTGTAGTAGCCGAGGGTGATAAAATTTATATGATATTATTATCATTTTAATTTAATCTGCATTCATAATGTAATTTTTTCATCATAAATGAAATGGTAAAATAGAACAGGTAGTTGATGTCATTGGTATTTTATCACGCACAAACAGAAGCCGCCGTGGAGTTACCGGCTTTAGAATAGTGCTCCACCCTCTCTCCCCGTGGTTGCCGTAAGAGCCGGCTAAGGGATATCAGATCCAGAGGACGGGCAGCAGCGTCCTCTGCAACAAACCATCGAACTGCGCTCGACAACCCGCCTGCCAAGCATGTCGAGTATTGGCAAAACCCCCGTTTATAAGGGAGGCCTATGTTCAGTAGAGGATTACCAACGGCTGAGATGATGATGATGAAACAGAAGCTGTCTCTTTTGCATGTACCTATAAGTATATTTCTAACTACTGTCAAAAATTGCGGATCCTGTTATTCCATTGTAAATTTAAATGATAATTATTGGTTATTTTTGCACAAGAACAGAATGCCACTGCTGTTTCTTTCGCACGTTTTTCTTTTGACTGTCGAAAACTGCGCATCTTCTTAGATCGGGGACCTACGATGTCGTCAATATTAATTTAATTTACTCTTACAACAGCGTTCTCTTATGAACTTAAGAATTTCTAGCTGTGCCCTGCAGCTTTATCCGCGTAGTTATCGTTTTCGTTGGAATAACAAACCCCCGGCGAATGGGCACTACGTCAGGCACGAGTAGGGTATACCCTGAAATGAGTGGCAGTCTCCTGCAACCAAACTGGCACCGCACGTATCGACATGTCGGTCCTGCGGATTCAGCCAGTGAGATCGAGAGGGTGGTGTAGGCTCTGAGCAAACCTACGTTTCCTTAAGTCGTCTCAGGCGACACATTGTCTGTGGAGTGTTCTAAATCCTTTATACACTTAATGTTTAAAGCATCTGCCAAAAACGCCAAGGCCATTAAATATATTAGTAAGATACTAACTCTAATTCTCAACATCTTGTCTTATCCAAATGTCAGACGAATGATCCTGTATCTATAGATCCTGTTATGCAAATAATACCGTTCAGTTTAGGCGTGGCCATTAAAATCTAATGCATTTTACATAATTTTCTAGAAAAGATAGCTAATTTGTATTTTGTATTCTAGTGTTTAAAAAGTTGTTTTTGTTTGAAAATTTATATAAATATTATTTTAATCGAGTGTAAATTATTGTAAAATCAGTAATGGATATTGATAGTTTTTTGGAAATTTTCAAATGTTAGTTTTTTGTTATAAGTAGGTAATCAAGTATATGTAACTATTTTTTTATTTCAATAATAATGCATGTATATTTTCTTTCGAATTCAGAGCTTACTCTGAAATATGCAGTTGCTTACAACGGCATATTTCGAAATTAACTTATAATGAATACGAGGACATTATAAAAATATTTATTTTATTACTTACCAGAATAAGTTATTTCCTGTCAATTAGAACTAATATTTGAATTGTACCGTGATTTAGAAAGTTAATTAAATTTCCTATCATTCTGCATACTTAACTCAAAACACGAGATTTTAGAGATGTTGTAGTAATGAATCCGACCGACATTATTTAGTGTTATATTTTTACTCTGTTTCAAAGATTTCCAATATGGATTACAGAGATTGCTTTTATAACTTACGATGCCTAAGAAACGCAAATTTTTAATAAAGAGAAGTCATAATATTATATTGACATAACTGCACTTAAAATGCACATAGAACGCTATTATGATAATCTCTACATGGTATAAAGCAACGCTGTCCGCCGTCTGTACGCTTTTAATGCGGTTTTCATCAGATTCATCAGTAAACAGAGAGATTCAAAAGGAAGTTTTATATGTATAGTGGTACCCTGAGCGAAGCAAGGGCAGGTTGTTAGTGTCCCTATAAACAAATTCTCATTGCTTACAAATTTTCGATACTGGTGCCGGATACCAGATCCACCAACTCATCACAACACCAACCGCGCCGGCGAGGTAGAAGATCTCTGATCCTTCAGATCGGTTAGTTTCTCTCCAAATAATCAAACAGATGAAATCATTGATAGGGCCCTAGGACACTCCCCTTCTGGGGCACCAGTGCAAGTCTGACACCACGTATTCTGGCGACGGCCCAAGCCGAGGTTCGTATTATACCGTCTAGGTGCCCTTGATCTTGTCGCCCCTATACTTTAGGTCGAGCACCTCCTGCGCGCACCACGGTCCGGTAAAACTATAGAGGCCAGCTTAAGCCAACATAAGTGTCATTTCAAAAAAAAATCTTACATATTTTGTTGTGAAAATTCTTATTGCAAAGGTTTTTATGTATAGTTATTACAGGTACAATTGTCTGTTACGATTATGAAATTCTCAAGTCAAAAGTAACAGTGACTCAAAAAACCCGGCAAACTAAAGACTGTCGCAACTATTGTTTACGGAGTATGGAGCGATCACTCGCTTTTCCTCAAGAGATCAAGCGAATCCGGGCCAAATACTAATAGTTCAAAGTAAAATAGGCTTTAATTTCAAATTATTACGGTTCAAATAACGTTTTCTATGTTGTAATAAGTTCTAACAACAATAAGATCAAAACGTGCGGGTAACAAAATGGTATTTTATTTAATTGAGTAGGTGTCGATGAACCCCACACATTGGGCTATTGGCGAATAGACGATTTTGGCAATTTACCGTTATTACAGTCTTGTTTATTTGAGCTAGCGGCACTTAATACTATAGATGGCAACTCTATCATTTAAAAGCTTCTTATTCGATATCTTCTAAACTTTGAGCAAATACCTACGATTTAAAGGTAAAAAGGTATCTAAGGTTATGGTGATGATGTTTAACATAACATAACATACTTTCACGCCTTTTTCCCGAAGGGGTAGGCAGAGGTGTACTCAGTACTCAGTCCCATAGTAGATATCCCCACATTTCGCCAGTTATGTTATTGGTCCTATGTAATAGGGGGCGAGCCTATTGCCATCTACCGGGCACAGTTCCAGACTCCAGGCAGTTATTGAGATAATTAACTTTGATGATGATTTGAGCTTTATGCTTATCCATTATTTGATTCAATAACAAATAAGATAATAATGAATAAATTATAAATAAGTAACGTAAGAATCAATGTACAAGAGATAAACATTAAACTATAAATTAGAGTGATTCTCGCGACTTCGTATGCGTTGGAATTTCGGGAATTCTTTTACATCATAATAAAAAACTATAATAATATAATGAAATATTTTTGCTTTTGTTAAAAAAACCGTAGGTTATTTTGCTATATAAAAAACCATTAACATAAACTAAAAACTACTATTTTACAATTTTCGTAAATGCGAAGAAACTTAAAGGTTTTCTTTAACAAAATATGTTTTCGCTCAAATCCAGAGCCAACCAAAAACCATTGAGTGGAAAATTATTTCCTGTTTCTTTATTTCTGTGTATTTTCATTTTGTATGGGTGACGTTTTATCTTAATCTGATTTAATTATTGAAAGGTTATTTATTTTTGATCAAGTATTTGAAGATAATATTGCATATAATCACGCCTTGTTTTCACGAAGGGTAAGGGAGAGATGTACCCATACACATAGTAGGCACAATAAGATTTTAGCTAGGTATCTTTTAAGATGTACTGTATGTACTGTATGTATCCACTGTATGTATTTATGTAAGTATATAAATAAATATCCCACTGTCCCACTTTCCCCAAAATTAAGATAAGCTGAAGTATACGAGGGCGCAGAACTTCAATTCCTACGTGCACCGGTTCCTAGTGAAATTTAAGGAGTCATTCGTGGAGCCACAATTTTGGCCAGAAATATATCTTCTGGCCTTCTGGTTTAGGTATATAGTAGAGTTCCGCTTAAGGGTGGTGAAATCGCAACATATCCACCCTAAAGCATAGTTATACTTAATATAACATAATTATATATATGTTTGTCTGTATGGTATATTTATATATGATTCGTAATACTGATGTCGGTATTATTGCCTGAAATAAATAAATTATTATTATTGGATATATGTGTTTACCGTGTAGCGAAACTAATATAACATTCAATATTGGAGGAAGTAAATAATGTTCAAATTCAATACCCTAACATGATTTTCGCACGGAGGTCTTTGACGATCGCACTCTCATTCGCAAATAGCTTTCCTATAGCCACCCAATTTTCAGATAGCCTTTCGAAAACCTGTCCACGCCGAGACATTATATAAACACATCAAACCGTGAAGAATGAGTTCAAATAATTCATTTCAGGTGAGGTAACGGCACCATGAGTACCGGTTCTCGGCCAAAAACCGAGGCGGTTTAGACCTTGTGCACATTGAGCTTCTTAAACGCGCATTTTAAACGTCCCGCGGAACTGGGATGCGCATCTTTCTATGTACTATCGAGAGAGATATGTCGAAAGAGACAGCAGTCGCATTGTGTTCATGTTCATTACCGATATACATCGTATAGTTCAATATATTATTTATTTTCGCATTCGAATAAAATACTGTTGAAAAGTCTTATTATAATATAGTCGGCAACATACACACATACATACATTCTCGATTTTCTTCCATAGTAACATTAAAACGTGCGCTTAAAACGTGCAGTGTGTACCTAACATTAATTAACTTTGATTCTGACTCCGACGTGGGAGAGGTGGAGACACGGAGTCTATCCCACGGTCCTGGACTTTTACTCGTTCAGATGAAAGGCCCGATTGCGAGTTGCGAGGCCTTCGAGTCTGACTTTGAAATCGGTTGTCCGCAATCGAATTAACAGGCTATCGTAATTGCTTTTGTTATCGAAATTTGTTTTTGTTAAGTTAAGTAGAGTAGGTAGGTTTCATGCAATAGAAAAGAACACTTTATTGCATAACCAAATATGAAAAAATATTACAAAAATACACATATTATAAATATATTTTTATTTTATTTACAATTAGCAATTTCGTCCAGACAACCTGGGAATTAAGAAGGACAGTTAAGCACGACGGTTACGGTATGATGTGCAATATATTATACGTATTTAGATAATAATATTATGGAATACATTATATTTTACTTGTATATTAAAAAGCATATATACATATATTACTACGAAATATGTATGAAAACTTAAGTACTACAACTTCTGTGCCGTATAGGAATGTTACGATAGTGAAGCTGGCTGTGATGGCTCATCTGTTCTGTGGCTATATTGTATACATTGATATAAAAAAAAGGGGGGATGAGGTACTGCCTTCTTGAAAATGGCAAGCTCAAATAATGTCCCATTATGTCCACGTACGTCAGTAAAGTAAGGTTGTACGAGCGAATAATATTGTTGTATCAGTCGCACTTCGTTCTTAGGCACGTCTTTCTATCTTTGTTGTTCATTATATCACTGTGCAAACTTCACACTGAGCAAATTGCACGTGCCATTTGTTGAGTAAGCGCTTGGAGAACGTACTCTATTTCCCCTTTTCTTTATATCAATGATTGTATATGCCTAATTAAAGCTTTGGATCTGATTGGGAACAAATTTTTGGACCGAAGGGAACGAGCCGCTCCAATCTACCTATATAAAGTTCAACTGTAGTCAAATCTGTCAGGTACACCACACCCCAGCGTTTATGGCCAAATAATAGTCAATAATCTTTTTGCTTCTAGCATTGTTTAGTATACGAATAATAAGGTCGAAATATTTCATCATCATCATCCAGCCGTTGAAAGTCCACTGTTGATACTCGCCACGCTTGGCAGGCGGTTTGGCGAGCGCAGTTTGATGGTTTTACATAGAACACGCTGCTGCCTGTCCTCTGGATTCTATAGCCCTTAGCCGGCTCTTACGGCAACCACGGGGAGAGAGGGTGAGGTACTATTCTAAAGTCGGTAACCCCATGGCGAATTTTATTATATTTGTAATGAAACATTACTTATTACTGTGTATTAGTGCCTGGGAGAGATCACTCTGAGCGATAAAGCAGCCAATTGTTACACGTTATCTAGTTTTAATTTTTGATTTTGTTGTTTTCTGTACTAATTGTGATACCAATAAAGAGTTTTCCATTCTATTCTATTAGTCAATAGTCAATGGGTAAACATGTTTTTAAGTCTCCTTGTCCAATTAACGGTTTGAAAACACCGGACAGACTCGATTACCGCGTTTCCCGACTACAATTGTTTCCAATATGAAGGCGGTAAAACTTTTTACGGCTAGCAGTGTAGAAAAAATTTTTCGCAATAGGTCAGTTATTGATTTCACAAGAGTAGTTCAACTACAGCTGTTTAAACTTTACATTAGGATTTAATTGATATTAATATATATAACATAACGTTTAAAATTTGAGAAGTCCGGCCTATTCCTATTTGTTTAGTTTTAACTCTTGTCTCTCTATTCTCTCTCTCTCTGTCTGTCTGTCTGTACGGATGTTTCTTAGGGCCCGGTCCCGGAGAGACATGCATTGGAGTGCCCCAATTTCGATTATGTAATTACTTTAATTTTCCATTTTTAGGGTTCCGGACCTCAAAAGGAAGAAAGGAACCCTTGTAGGATCACTTTGTTGTCCGTCTGTCTGTCTGTCCGTCTGTCAAGATACTTTTTCACCGAATGTGGAGGTATCAAGCTGAAATTGGTATCAACTACTCAGATCTGCGGTCCCTTGCGGCTGTAAAAAAATCATACTTCTAAGTTAACGCAATCAAAAGTTATGGCCATTTTACTGCATGTTTCCAAACTTGAAATGCGTATCCAAATTTTGTCGTTTACGAGCTGAAGGGCAAGGTTCGAGTCTCAGTATGAGATCACTTTTTTCATTTTATTTTATACTCATAGGTTTTTATGAAACGGTTTTATTTACAGACAAAATACCAAAACCGAAATATTAAGCTAAGGAGTGGAATTCTCTACCGGCGTATGTCTTCCCACCTAAATACGATCTTGGAGTCTTCAAGAGAAGAGTGCATAAGTATCATCTAGGAAAGCGTGCTCCATCTTAGACCTCATCTTCTCTTCCCATGAGGTGAGATTGGGGTCAAACGCAGACATGTTTAATAAAAAAAATAATAATATAAAAAACACCGATTTTTAACATGTATGCTGTAGTTTGCAACTAGATGGCGCTGTATGTTCATTGAAGGCTTTTGTCAGGTATATATTTTGTCGTATGCCTTATCAATTTATTTCTAATCAGTTTAAATATTGCTTCATTTTCACGCCTGGAACCTCTAAACCGATGTTGCTAAATTTTATTTAATTTGTAATGATATAGGTACTTACAAGATCTTGGGTAGGATATAGTGACTTATTAGGGTACATCCCAATGTTCCCATGGAATGTTGCCTACGTGGGTAAACCCGCGGAAAACCAGTACTCATTCCTATCTAACTACGTATGTAAGAAGGTAGTTTCAAAGAAATCGCTCGGATCCTTGGCACCATTTGCAACTAAACAAGAATTTGTATGTCGAGCAGTTTAGTGTTATTATTTGATAAAAGTCTACTGTATCGTGATATTTATCTTTATCTAAATCTAGGTTTCAAATACGTACACCTATTGAAGTACTTACTACTTTTATTGCGTCATACAAAGTAGGTACCTATGATGGACAATAATATAAAAACACGTACCTAAACGTGTTTTTATGAAACTTTTTAGGAACACGCGGTTTTTCCCCGCAAGTGACAAACTTACAAAACAAACAATTACAAAACTAATTATGCTTCGTTTAATATATACTTGTACAAAAATATCTTTGTTCCACTATCCACATAAGTACTTAGCTTCATCATCAGATCAGCTCGATGGACTATACATAAAATCACGCCTTTTCCCGAAGGGGTAGTCAGAGGTGTACCCAGGACTCAGTCCTATTATAGGTAAATAGGTACACCCACAAACAAATTAAAGTTTTATCATCAGAATTGCCTTTTTTTATATAAGATAAGGATATATAAGGGTATAAGATAAGGATTCAGTTAATTTAGCATTATTCCACATTGTTTTACCTTTAATTTGTAGAATTAGTTTTATATTACTTTAGTTTGATATGTATTATGTTATTTTGGTGATAATAATGAGTATTCTATTCTATTACTAGCAGTGCCTCGCGGTTTCACCCGCGTAGTCTTCGTTCCCGTGGGAATATCTGGATAAAAAGCACCCTCTGTTATTCCAGGGTCTACGCTATCTACATACCAAATTTCAGCTCAATCGGTTTAGTAGTTTTAGCGTGAAAACGGGACAAACATCCATCCATCTAACCAAAACCGCGCTAGATTGCGCTGATCTTAATAGAATAGTTATACAAAATACCAAATAATAGAAAAATGGCATGAATGAGCCTTCAACGTTACCAACTATTTTTTAACTTTATTTCTTACTGTAAGTGGTTACTACTGTGTGTTCTATAGGTAGTCCAAAATGGACAAAAAAATTTAAATCACATTTTTTTTTTAAATACCACACGCTACACCGGCAACCGATTCCGTTACTTTACATTTCGGCCAAGTTATCTATAAAATGAAGGTTTTTAAAAATCTTGGAATTACAGGTACCTTATTCCTATTGTACGTGTAAGCACCCCGGACACTCGACTCAAACCCATACAAAAGCCGCCCTATAACTACCTACTACACAGTCACGTGTACACGTGCATGAGACACGTTTTGTACACGTGCATGAGTGTGCGTGAGGTGATTTTCCATAGAAGCGGGGCTCGTAGAGAACGCAATCTCGATGGCAGGGTGAAGAAGGCCCTATTGGTGGGCGGATGACAGTGTCCATTCTATACGTAGTATTATTATCTGTTCTGTGGTGTACGGTTACGAGAAATCAACAGTTTTTATGATATTTAACTAACAACTTTTAAACATCGTTAAAATTTGTCACCGTTATTCACGTTCTCATCAATAAATCTATCGTAAAAATAATCGTCAGCTGCATCGTAAAGCTATTAACAACTATGACAGGAGAAAACTTTTCGACCAATTTGACTTTAGGAATCTTGCATGTATCATGGAGGAGATTAATTTTATTACCTACCTACCAAGTTACATTCTGTTAAGAGACACGCATAGCGAATCATGCGAGAACAGCTAGAGAAATACAGGAAAATCATCTTGTGAAACCTAACACGACAAATATATATATATATATATATATAGAGATCTCTTTACGGTAAATGTTGATCTCACGCGACTTCACGCGAGCAAATTGTTGATCCAAAAATGTATGTTGATCCGGCGCCTTTTGTTGATCTAATATGCATCTCTAGTAACTAATGTGGCTCCAACCGGATCAACATCTACACTCACGTGACTGCTTCCTCGCGTTCGTCGAAGTTGATCCGATATACAAATCCACCGTGCGATGGTTACGGTAAATGTTGATCCTATTTAAATGAGCCAATCAGAGCACAGCAAACGATCGGATTGGCTAAAAGCAGCCGCGACGTTGCCGTTTCGTGTGTACAAGCTATGAAGCTACAGATTAAACGGATAATTCAACAACTTGACAACACCACGGCTAATAGCGGATTTCAGGTGGTCATACTAATTTGTCATATCAGTATGACTACGAAGACATTTATAACATTCTCGTATATCGGTTGTACTCACTTTTCAGAACCCCCTGTAGGAAAAACTAATGCCAGCCCATATGAAAATAAAATATAAACTAGAAATAACTACACAGAAATGTACTGCCTCGGTGGCGTAGAGGGCGCATGCTCGACTGCCAATCAAGAGGTCCCGGGTTCGATCCCCAGGTCAGGCAAAGTGTTAAATATTGAATTTTTCATTAGGAATTATGTCAGTGAACGAAGCGAAAGTTGTATGTCAGGATCGTAGCAAGTGGAGGGAAATAGTCTCTGCCTACCCCACCGGGAACAAGGCGTGACTGTATGTATGTATGTATGTATGAATTATGTCAATAACTGCCTGGAGTCTGGAACTGTGCCCCGTAGATGGCAATAGGATAGGTAATAGGTACCCATAATAGGTACATAATAAGTATTATTGAAATTGTAGAGGTAGGCCTCCTTTGCAGGGGGCCGCCTGGGGAAATACCACACCTTTGCCAGTTATTCATCCGCCAAGCAGTAATGTGCAAACATTACTGTGTTCCGGTATGAAGGGCAATATTACCAGCGAAATTACTGGGCATGATGAGATTCAATAACTCATATCTCAGGGTGTCAGGCGCAGTGCAGTGCCGCGCAGAATTTTGAATTTTAAAACACTGGGTGGCACTGTGTCTGATATGGGCAATCATGATGCTTACTCGTGCTCTTTGCTTGTCTTGTTACTCACTATCATAATAAAAAAAAAACATGGAACCAATAACATAAATGTGGGTGTATCTACTATGGGACTGAGTCCTGGGTGCACCTCTACCTACCCCTTCGGGAAAAAGACGTGAATGTATGTGTGAGAAATGTAGTCGAGGCGCTCGTGGCCAAATGGCGGCTACTAGTAGGTATCAGCCGGTAACCGAGGTCAAGCGACACTAGGTACGGCCGGCACTTGGATGGGTGGCAGTTATTTACACAACGAGTTTCCTCCGTGCCTCGGAGAGCACGTTAAGCCATCGGTCCCGGCTGACATTGAAACACCTTATAGGTAGTCGGAGACCATCAAATTTGACATCCACCAACTTGAATTTGGCGAGTGTGGCTAAAACACACTCAAGCTGAATATATTTTTATTTTTCATACAAACTTCCAACCCCTATTTTACATACTTAGGGGTGGAATTTTGAAAAATCCCTTCTTATTACTTGTCTAGGTTAATAAAATAATCTTCTGTCCAAATTTAATCAACATTGGTATGGTAGTGTTGGCCCTGAGTTCAAGGGCGTCGCCAAGGGGGGGCAGGGGGGGGCTGCTGCCCCCCCCCCCCTAGAGGATCGAGAAAATTTAGCCTTTATTGTCTATGTTGACATTCAAGTGCCGCCATACCATATAGACACGTATTCATAAATACAGAACCATCTGGGCCCTATTTCATAAAAAAAAAAATCTACAAAATTGTATGGCTTTTCTGTTTCATAGAAATTTGTAATTGTAAATTGTATACAGGCAAATACCGTTTGTATATCTATAGTGAATTTGGGTAAAATTCCTTGTCTAGCCCCCCCTTGATCATCGGCTGGCGACGCCCTTGCCTGAGTTGATGAATCAGTCTGTGAATCACTCTCTCTCTCTCATTATATAATTCTACTTCTAGAAGTCTGAGAACGGAGACAGCGTAGTTTGTGGTGAAGGTGGTAACGTAAACGGAAGCGAAGGAGGCGGAGCGGAATTTGTGGTGAAGTCGGAGATAGTGGAAGCGGGAAGAACGGGGTAGGAGGTGGATCAAGCTGAGTTTGTGGTGGAGGCGGAGAGAGTGGGGTCGGTGGGCGGGGGTGGATAAAGGGATAAAGAAATAAAGGGTCTTGACAGGCAGACGGACGGACGGACAGACAGACGGACAAAAAGTAATCTTATATGGGTTCCGTTTTTTCCTTTTGCGGTACGAAACCCTAAAAACGATCAAAATTGGTTCAATCAAATCATACAGGACGTGTCCCAAACTAATAAATATAGGGTTATTTAGGACCGTAGTAGGATATTATGTAGGATATAGGTATATGATGTTCTCTTTTTTGTATACCTATCAATTAACTCATTTTGAATGCTTTTAATACTAGTTCTACCAGACTTTTTTTTTTGAATATCATTTTTGACATTGTAATAATGAAGATTATTTTAATACTATAAAATAAAACAAGACGTGTAATTATTTTTTATGAATAAAATGAGTTTGAGTTTGACCCCAGATAATGTGGGACCAAAACTGAAATCGCGAAAAATATCAGCTGTTATATATAGGTACGTTTTGATTAAATATTTTAGCACTTTTGAATGGAACAGATGCAATTTTTCGCGATCTCATCTTTAGTTCTCTAATAAAAGTTGTTTGTTTTCATGAGTAAGAAAATCTCTAAAATTATACATAACATACATTCACGCCTTTTTCCCGAAGGGGTAGACAGAGGTGTACCCAGGACTCAGTCCCATAGTAGATACACCCACATTTTGCCAGTATGTTATTGGTCCCATGTAATAGGGGGCGAGCCTATTGCCATCTACCGGGCACAGTTCCAGACTCCAGGCAATTATTGACATAATTCCTAATGGAAAAATCCAATATTTAACACTGCCTGACCTGGGGATCGAACCCGGGACCTCTTGATTGGTAGTTGAGCATGCGCCCTCTACGCCACCGAGGCAGTCAGAGATTATTCGGGATGATTAAAATTAACCCCGCATAATACAGTATCGGTACCTACTATGCATTTCAAATAACAATAGGACCCATCTTATGCTGCGACGTCACTAAACAAAACTTCTGAAATCTATACTTCTATAAGTAGAATTATATAATGAGAGAGATAGTGATTCACACTGATTCATCAACTCAGGGCCAACACTACTATACCAATGTTGATTAAATTTGGACAGAAGATTATTTTATTAACCTAGACAAGTAACAAGAAGGGATTTTTCAAAATTCCACCCCTAAGTATGTTAAATAGGGGTTGGAAGTTTGTATGAAAAATAAAAATATATTCAGCTGATTTACTTCAAATTCTACATGAAGCCTCGTTTTAATAAATAATTACATACGTGTTTCACGGTTTCTTTAAATACAACCCTATGCGCGAAATATACGGATTCAAAAATTAAATAGTGAAAGTTTTATTTTTGAGATTACCTTAGCAAAAATAACTTAAAAATGTATTGAATTAAATCCATTTTTAATAAGGTTTATCAAAATTCAACCCCTAGGGCAAAAATAAGGGTTGAACATTTGTATGAAAAAAATTCAATATTTAATGAATTAAAGTATCTTGAAACTGCACAAATTGCACGCTTCTCTATATGTTTGTTTGTTTAAAACATTATTTTATTTATGAACTAGCGACCCGCCCCGGCTTCGCACGGGTAGTAGAAGTAGGTATAGTGGACGTTTAACAGGAGTAAATTCGTGATACATTGTATTTTAATAGATATAACCCTAATGGTTTATGCAGCGCACGCAAATTAATGACTATTTCTGTTACAATGACCAAACCTTAACACATGTATAAATTTATCGTGGGCTATTTTGAAGATATTGATAAGTACTACAAACCCCTAGTACATTACTTTATTCTACCATGAATACTTTTCACAGCGCATGCATATAATGACTTTCGATTATTGTGACTAAACCAAAATAGATGGATATAATGTCCGTAAAATGTTTTGTAGATATTGGTAAATACTACAAACCCCTAGTACCTACATGACTTTAATCTACCATCAATAGTTTTCACACCGCATGAAAAATAATCACTGCTTCGATTCTTGTGAGTAAACCAGAAAAGATGGATATAATCTATGTATACTGTTTCGTAGGTATTGATAATTACTACAATCCCCTAGTACATAACTTTAATCTACCACCGATCGTTTTCACACCGCATGAAAATAATCACTGCTTCAATTATTGTGACCAAACCAAAAAAGATGGATATAATCTATGTATACTGTTTTGTGGGTATTGATAAGTACTACAAACCCCTAGTACATTACTTTACTCTACCATCAATAGTTTTCACATCGCATGAATAATAATCACTGTTTCGATTATTGTGACTAAACCAAAAAAGATGAATATAATCTATGTATACTGTTTTGTAGGTATTGATAAGTACTACAAATTCTTAGTACATGACTTTATTCTACTACCAATAGTTTTCACACCGCATTAAAAATAATCACTGTTTCGTTTATTATGACTAAACCAAAAAAGATGGATAAAATCCATGTATCCTGTTTTGTAGGTATTGATAATTACTACACAAACCCCTAGTACATTACTTTATTCTACCACCAATACTTTTCACAGCGTATGCATATAATGTCTGTTTCGATTATTGTGACTAAACCAAAATAGATGGATAAAATTTCCGTGAACTATTTTGTAGATATTGATAAGTACTACAAACCCCTACATTATATTATTCTACCATCAATGGATTTCACAGCGCACGCAAATTTATGAATATGGTAATTATATTATGTGACACCTTAGTTCACAATATTGCAGTTTTCTTACGGATCCCTATTTTTTTTCAAAATCTCATATAGCTTATGGCACTCACACTGAATTAAGCTATCCATAAGTGAAAGAATTTTTAAAATCGGTCCAGTAGTTTCGGAGCCTATTCGTTACAAACAAAAAAACAAAAATACAAAGTTTCTCTCTTTATAATATTAGTATAGATGTGAGTAACAATGACTATAAAAGAAATTGCAAAAAATTAGGGATCCGTAAAAAACAGCAAAATAATCATTAATTTACTTACGTACGCTATGAAAACTATTGATGGTTGAATAAAATAATGTATTATGGGTTTGTAGTACTTATTAATATCTAAAAAATAGTCGGCAGACATTATATCCATCTATTATGGTTTAGTCACAATAATCAAAGCAGTGACTATATCGATGGCGTAATGGGCGTATGATCGACTCTCAGTCATGAGATCCCGGTAAATATTGGATTTTTCCATTAGTAATTATCTCAATGACTGCCTGGAATCTGGAACTGTGCCCGGTAGATGGCAATAGGCTCGCCCCTATTACATGGAACCAATAACATACTGGTGAAATGTGGGTGTATTTAGTATGGGACTGAGCCCTGAGGTGTACCCAGGGCTACCCCTCAGCCTACCCCTTCGTGAAAAAGGCGTGATCATATGTTGATATTATGTTATGTTATCAAAGCAGTAATTATTGCTCTGTGACAACTATTGGTGGTAGAACAAGGTAAGTAATGTACAAGGGGTTTGTAGAACTTATCAATATCTACAAAGTAGTCCGCGGATAATATATCATCCATCTATTAGGACTGCCTCAGTGGCGTAGTGGGCACAAGCCTCACTGGCGATCATGAGATCCCGGGTTTGATCCCCAGTTCAGGCAAAGTGTTGAATATCGGATTTTTCCATTAGGAATTATGTCAATAACTGCCTGGAGTCTGGAACTGTGCCCGGTAGATGGCAATAGGCTCGCCCTCTATTACATGGGCCTAATAAATACTGACGAAATGTGGGTGTATTGACATAATTATTGAGACAGTTATTGACATAATTCCTAATGGAAAAATCCAATATTTAACACTTTGCCTGACCTGGGAATCGAACCCGGGACCTCTTGATTGGCAGTCGATCATGCGCCCTCTACGCCATCGAGGCAGTCTTTATCTCTATCACAAATAGTCATTAATTTGCGTGCGCTACGTGAACCAAACATAAACAGACAATAACGCCTTTTTCCCATATGGGTAGGCAGAGGTGTTCCCAAGACTCAGTCCCATAAGTACACCATTGGCTCCGTAAAAAATAGGGTTGTAACCCTTCATGCCGCTGCAGTGGCAAGTCGAGGAGTTGCAGGTGGGGGTAGGAGGGGCTCGCGTATAACAGGATGGAACAAACATGTCAGCGAGGCTCACAAGATGGCTAGGTCTAAGTTCAGTGATTGGATATTATACGGTAAGCCAAAGTCCGGACATATATATCAGGAAATGTGTGATAGCCGAAGAGTGTTCAAATCTAGACTGAGGTGGTGTCAAAATCATCAAGACCAGATTAGAATGGACGCGCTGGTTGTCGCACATTCTAAAGGTGATTTTCGGGGCTTTTGGAAAAAAACAAACAAATTAAATGTGCGGCCTGGCCTTCCTGTGAGCGTCGATGGCGTGAACGACCCAAAAAAGATAGCAAATCTTTTTAAAAATCATTTTGCTGTGAAATCACCTCTAGGGCCGGCGATGGGGGTGCTCAGAGCTGACTTGAACAGTAATGAGGTGGGAACAACCTTTTTAGCAAAAGATGTTCGAAAAGCTATAAGGTCTATATCGAGAGGTAAGTCCCCAGGACACGATGGACTCAGCATTGAGCACCTGCAGCACGCCGGGCCACACATCGCTAGAGTATTAGCTATGTTTTATTCGTTGTGTGTGAGTCACTCCTACTTACCAGTGGACTTTATGAAAACGGTGGTAGTGCCTGTAGTAAAGAATAAAACTGGTGACCTTACAGATAAAAATAATTACAGGCCTATTTCTCTTGCCACAGTTACCGCTAAGGTCTTTGATGGTTTGCTTGACGTACAGTTAAATAAACACGTAAAACTGCACGACAATCCACCTGAAGCTGGAAGGACCTGAAGTGGACGCTGTCCACTGAAAGTGCTATACTGTGTCTCAAGCACACCATCAAATACTACACGAAACGCAAAACTCCTGTATATGCATGTTTCCTCGATTTGTCTAAGGCATTCGATCTTGTTAGCTATACCTTGCTGTGGGACAAGTTGCGGAGTGTGGGCTTACCGCAGGAGCTTGTCATCATTTTCCAGTATTGGTACATGAACCAGTCTAACAGTGTCAGGTGGGCGGGGACAATGTCGGATCCATATCGTTTGGAATGCGGGGTTAGGCAGGGGGGCTTAACATCCCCTACCCTGTTTAATTTGTATATTAACGGGCTGCTTGTAGCTCTCAGCAGTCAGCATGTCGGCTGCCATATTGACGGAGTTTGTGTTAATAATTTGAGCTATGCAGACGACATGGTGTTGCTGAGTGCGTCGGTATGTGGTTTGAGAAAACTAATGCAGGTTTGCGAGGACTATGCATGTGGCCACGGACTAGTATATAATATAAAGAAGAGTCAATGTATGGTCTTTGAGGGTGACGGCGCGAAATGTCCGGAAAATATACCACCTGTCCGGCTTTATGGCGTTGCAATTGAGAGAGTTAAGGAGTTTAAATATTTAGGACATATTCTGACTGTCGACCTCAAGGACCATGCTGATATGGAACGGGAGCGGAGGGCGCTGTCGGTCAGAGCGAATATGATCGCTCGCAGGTTTGCTCGTTGCTCAATAGAGGTTAAAACTACGCTCTTCAGAGCGTATTGTACATCGCTCTACACGTGCAGCCTGTGGGCGCATTATACCAAACGGAACTACAGCGCCATCCGCATTCAATATAATAATGCGTTCAGGGCTGTGATGGGGCTGTCCCGTTTTTGCAGCGCCTCGGGAATGTTTGCTGAGGCGCGCACGGATTGCTTTCACGCGTGCATGCGCAAGCGAGCCGCTTCTCTTGTGCGGAGAGTTCGGGCCAGCTCCAACACAGTCCTAGCAATGATTGCGGGAAGGATGGACTGCCCATTTATGCAGCATTGCTGCGATAGGCACATATCTGTGTCCGTGCCAGTGAGACGCTATTAATTGTAATTGTTATTATTGTATTGACCTATGACATTTGACCTATGACATTCTATTTAATTAAATTTTTGTGTAATATAATGGTGATGTATTTTTGTGTATTAATTGTAATAATTTGATGTAATAATTTGATAAAAACTGTATTTTATTGACATTTTATTGAGGACTTATTATGATTTATTTGATGTATGGGTGAAATGGCCTGAAATAAATGAATTTTAATTTTTTTTTAATAAATAAAAAATACAATGTATCACGAAATTATTCATGTTCAATCGTTCTCTAGGTATACATATGCTACCCGCTACTCGTGCGAAGCCGGGGCGGGTCACTGGTTTTGTAAATATGTAGGTACTAGCTGTACTTCGCGGTCCCACCCGCGTTGACATCGTTCCTGTCGGAATATCGGAAAATAATTATCTCATGGTCTAATGTCATGGTTCCATGGTCAAAGGTACCTACATACCAAATTTCAGCCCAATTGGTTCAACAGTTTTGACGTGAAAGAGTAACAAACATCCATCCATCCATCCATCCATCCTCACAAATTTTCTAATTTATAATATCAGAAGGATGTTTGGTCTTTTTACGTACTTAAATAAAATAAATAAATGTTCTGGACATTTCGCACATAAGTCCCTAGTCTCAAACTAGGCAAAACTTACTGTACTAGGTATGGAGGCCTGAGAAATACATAGCCAAGACACAGAGCAAACATCCGCGTTCGTCACAAAAATGTTTGTCCTGGTTGAAAATCGAACCCACTACCTCAGGATCCGCAATCAGAGCTACTAACCACAGAGCCAAAAGGCCAGTCATATAGTTATTGGTTATCTATTTTATTATTCTGATTTGACTTCTTGCAGGCAGCATTGGTGAAAAGATAGCGTCTTTACTGGTCCTATTGTTATTTGAAACGCATATTAAGAATGTACACATAACTAAACATAATTGCAACTCCTTTTCGTCCGAGGTTACAAACCGGTAGGTAGTTAAGTTAGTCCTTAGGTATCATAATGTGAATAGGTACCTATTTATAACCATACGTATCGAACATGGATGAGGGGTGCCTTTCCACTGAAGCGGTCTCTACTTCCCCCCTACCCCATTCATTTGAGCCGGGATCACATACGGCCAGATTAATTTATTAATGTAAAACATTCATAAAATCATGTTTCCAAATTGATAGATAATCAAAATGCATATGGATAATAAAATACTCACCATCATCTTCTGATTGGTCTATGACAAAAAACAAAATAACACAAATTCACTAACACGATACCAAAAACATGCGCAAACGTTTTTACGCAATAAAATCTGCCAAACACGAGTGAAGGAATAAAAGTTTGATCCTCAAACGCCGCAGCTAACGCATATATCTTACCTTATTACTCTAACAAAGTAGTGTATACTGGGTTCTCTGTCACACGAAGAATGCGACGTTGCCGCTTTGTGTTCGAGTACCTATTCGTCAATTTTGGCTCCGGATCCACTTAATCTATGTAAATGTCGCATATAAATTAAATATACTCTGGATCTAAGTAATCATATTCAGTGTGATTTTTTCGACCGTTGGATGGATCAAAAAATGTTGGTCAAATCGATGACGAGTATGTTGAAAACCTGTAAGTGCAGATCCACCGACGTCACACGCGCATCAAGGACGGATCAAAGTATATCAGTTTGCACGACGCAGAGCTGAGTAAACACGTAAAATAGGTGGATCAACAATTGTTCTAACTTCTCACTGGACCAACATTTACCGTGAAAGGTTGATTATATATATATATATATATATATATATATATATGTACTTACTTGTTGGTAATCAGCTGAAGAGGTCATTGTACTAAACATTGTTCTTCATATATTTTGCCAGGGTCGTACTCGTATATAGGTTTTCAATAGATCAGCAGATTTTTCAGTTTGCTTAACAGTTGTTCAGAATTATGAATTACATACATTCCTCAAACTACGTGCATTTAGACTAGATAGGTACTTTTAGATTATCTATTTATAACAGTAATGTACACCTAACAACGTTTTATGTACTGCCTAAGTTTCCCATTTGGTCATTTTAAGATAATATTAGAAATAAGTAGGTATAGATAGGTACTTTACATGGGGAAGGACACTGTTCCTTTGCAAAAGTTATTTGTAATTAATTACTTGAGAAATATATAATATACTTATATCAATTTTTTTATTTCTAAACCCACAATGTTTTGTAACTGTTGGTCCTGATATATTAACCACCTAAATACCTACCTACTTTAATTGTAGCCTATACTTATCGTACTTTAATAATAACGAATCAATTCACATCCTAGTAATTTGGTCACAAAAATGGATATATGTATAAAATATTTAAACTATCCGAATTGATAACCTGTCTTTGTCAGTTTTGCCTAAGTAAAAATATAATATTATATTTAACTTAAGGGTAATTTACTTATCAAAACAATAGGCAATGAATTTAACAAAATATTTCCTTAATAAATCTCACTGCGGTTCATCCATAATCTACACGACTTATTCTAGCTTGAAATTATATTCTCGGACCTTGTTCGAGCTGCTGCTTTAAGATATATTATTTAGTGGGTATTATTTATTTTAATATATTTTTTAATTAAGTATACATAACAACTATTTTATTTATATTAAATGTTATATATTATATCACATATTATTTTCTAAATTAGTACTAAGTGCACTTTCTGTTTAGTCAACTCAGCACTAATAAATTATGTAAATCCTTCACGACACGGACTCGCGTCTAGTGGGAGGATGTAATGGTGCTTTATATTTAATAAATTATTTTCATAATCCGCTTCATAAAAAAGCAGATTTTCCGAAGAAAAGGCGATTCGCGGGTTCAGAGTAGGTATAGACATAATTAAAGTTGTTCTATAATATTAGTACAATTATTTATTTAACCCTGGACTTCATACTAATTAATAATTATTTTATAAAAGAGACGGGACTTAATCGCACCAAAAACATTAATTATTTATCTCGACGATTCAACTGAGTTGCATCAGCCGCGGTCACGAGAAGACTGGAGAATGTCATCGTCGGGAAGAGCGAGTATTATCTTCAACTACCCGCACTTGGTCTTGTAAGACACAGAACACTCACGATATCCGCAATCTATCTTGGGATAAAGAGCGCCGCGAACACGACATACTGATTACTGGATTCCAAAAAACACCCAACTTGTAACCACCCTCTTGATTGATTTAGACCCGTCTCTTTCATAAAATATGTGTTCAAAACGCGAAAGTTTAAAGAATACTAATATAATAATTAAACGTTCCTTTTAGCTTCTGATGTATTTTCTGTAACAAAGTCTAGTATTACTCGAATTTCTATTAATAAGTATTCTTGTATCGGCATGTTTATTTGAAGTTTTATAAAATAAAACCTGCATACATAGCATTAGTCATCCTTTAAGGACCATTGTTGTTTGTCAAGTCACAACCACATACAAAACGTATAATGACCGGTAATTGTGAAGCCCCTTAAACGGAACCTCGTTATCTAATTAATGACTTCATGGGAGCCTTTTAAAACATATTCTACATACATTCTCGTACTTTTACCTAAATAGTTTAGGATATAAAATTGGATAAAATAGATAGATAGATATGTCCCATCCAGTCACACTAAACGAGTCACCCTGTGACACGCGTAACATATTACATTTGTAGCTGTGTAAGTGCAATAATACTGGAGAAGGAAACAACCGTATTAGCGAGGACAAACGCCTGGACTCATTACGTGCACTCCACTACAGTTGCCCTATTTACCTTGTTAGGGTTTACTAGTTTGACGTCTGCAGTTCAACTAAAAGATAGCTACAAAGTTGCAGTTTATTTAGTTCGGTATCTACTGAATTTACTTGTAGACAAAGTTAAAGTCAAAGTTTACCAGAAATAAATATCTTTATCATAAGTCCGATCAAACTTCAATTAAAACCTATCCAACTTTACACTTTTTCCATTCTAGAAGGATTAAGGTAACGCAAAAAACTCAAGAATTGGACGCTCGCAATCTGGACCCATTAAGTTCACTTGAGTGAGCCCGACCCACTTCCCTTGTTTTATACACTTGTTGCGTACAGGGATAAACAGGCCAGGGTCAGACGACGAGGATTTAATTATTTTGTGCCAATTGATTGATTGCTAAGCGATTGCAATGTTTGTTTCAAATAATTGCAAATAGGAAAACTTCTTCGTATCGACTTGATTTATCGCATTTTGCATTATTCCAATTAAGCACACACTGCTTAAATTTATGCTACAAAATACTAAGATTTTATATTTAATATCGATTGATTTTTAAAATTCTTTATATTAAAATAAGAATAGACTATTTACAGCTTAGCGTTAGGAAACTAAGTATGACTTATGTTATCAATCTTATTAAAAAATTAATATCAATATTATACTTAGTTAACGTTTATAGAAAGGTATTTTAATAAAATTTCGTCGTTTGCCCGAATTATTTCTAACTATTCTTTGCCTGAGTAAGTACTAACAGGTACCAGTCTGTAAATATTATGAAAATTTAATAAATTGCGTTTTATGCTCTTTTAACAAAATAAAACCTTTAGATCATAAGATGGAATTCGCCGTGGAGTTACCGGCTTTAGAAAAGTGTTCCACTCTCTCTACCTGTGGTTGTCGTAAGAGCCGGCTAAGGGTTAACAGATCCAGAGGTCGCGCAGCAGCGTCCTCTGCAAAAAGCCATCGAACTGCGCTTGACAACCAGCCTGCCAAGCGTGTCGAGTAGGTATTGGCAAAACCCCCCTTTATGAGGGAGGCCTATGTTCAGTAGTGGACTACCAACGGCCGAGATGATGATGATGATGAAGATGTAATCTTCATCCTTCATTGTAATTTACATTTCATCCATTATCTAGTATAAAGTTCAAAACAATGATTCTGCAAAAGGCGTAGCGTCCAAGTAATATTATGTTACCCGTAGCGTTATGGCGTTCACCTATTCACCTACTAAGCGTATAGGGGGGCGTATAATGAGGAAGGAGGTTATAGGGGAGGGAAATGGAGAGAACAATACGGGGATTAACATTACGCTTTTTTCCAAAGGTCTGTATTTTTATGCAAAGCAGAATAAATTTCAGATTTGTTTTTTGAGGCTTATCAGTGGTGTTTTAGGATTCATTTCGTGTACGACTAAGTTTTAAATTTTGTTTTACATCTTTTTATACAATTTATAATTGCGTGGGTCGCCGCGGGTTAGTTTCAACATCCTCCAGGAAATATGACTCACCCTAAGTGTTATTTTCACTTCAATCCAGGGTCTAAACTATCTACATACGAAGCCCAATAGATAAAGTAAGTAGGTAGGTGTGTTGTATTTATATTAAAGAAAAATTTTCTCAATTTATTGCAACTTTATCATGAATTATAAATATTATCGGGCACGTATCATTAATAAATTAATTATTGCAAAGTGTGAATTCCATGCTATGTTCATGATAATATTTTTATCTTTGAGAGTGAATAGATAAAAAGCACATAATATTATTATTAACACTTTCTTAAATATAACTTATCAGGGCCCACTCAGACGATTAATACTGACTGTGCACTGTGTGTGCACAGCGAACATTTTCATTTCTCTAAAATACATCTACTAGATCTACATCGTTTTTATTAACAAACAAAAAACAAAGAATAAAGCACACCGATTGCTTAACCCTAGACACCTAACCTTCGCACATACTCCTTTAAACCTAACCATTCGTCGATTCGACGAGCAATTTTGAAAGCCTATAATTTTATCTAATTTTAAATGTTTTCGTTATTTTTATTACTTACAAACATAAACAAAGTATTATTTTAGTAAATAAGACAATCAATTAATGTTTTACTATAGAAATATTTATTTTATACTTTAAATTACACAGCACTAGTTATTTAAGATCAATTGAGATTTACACTTAGACAAATTAAAATTAAAAAAAAAAAACACAAAATAGCCTTTTTTTTCTTTGGCAAACATAAATTATAACAGTCTTCTCATTCAGTAAAAAACATAAAAACTACTATTTTGAAGCGCATTTTATGCAAAAATCAACTTTGTGTTCACCACAAATTGCAGTGTTACATTTTGAGCAATATGATTTTGTCATGCGCCTTTTTTTATAGGAGCAGAGACCACAGACTTTTCTTTTCTTCATATTTGGGGCTTCGACTGGTTGAACGTCATTGCTGGAAGATGACTGACCTTCACCTTGACCACCAACTTGACCTTCACCTTGGCCTTCATCAGTTTTTGCTCCTAATATGTCTTTGATTTTATTTTTTACGTGCGTGGGCATAGTACGAATTTCCAGTCGTATTTTGAGCCAGGGCTCTACTAACTGCGTATGCATCTTCTTCATAAAATCACGTCGAATCATTACTTTCTGACCCATCACAGAAGCATTGTGGCAGTAAATTATGTAGCTGTTGATACACGATATATTTATCATGCCGTAGAAGACGCACATTGGCCACCGATTAGTTTTTCTGCTGCATGTCATTACTGAGCACATTTGATCAAACGTGTCCACTCCACCTTTTGTGCTATTATAGAACTCAATCATGCGTGGCTTTTTTGTTTCGGGGTTGACTGAGGCCCCTTCATCGCAAGAAGATAGTAAATATACCATTTTTGATGGTTTTGGCTTGTATGACAAAAGTGTGAGGGGACCATCATAACAGAACATCGATGTATTGACGTTTCGGGAGCGATTGTTCTTTATTTCATCTGGGATTTCCCTTTTATTAGCTCGCAGAGTCCCAACAAGCGTCAATTTATAAGGCTGCTGCAGTAACTGCTTCGCTAGGGGTACTGACGTGAACCAATTATCCATGGTAACGTTTCTGTTTGTACCATATATACTGCGAGTAAGTTCCTTTACGAAGTACTCCCCCAAAGGCGCACCTTCTGTGTTGGTTCCTTTTCCGAGATATGGCATGCTGTCGATCATATATCTTGTGCCACTATCACACATCATTTCCAACTTGACACCATATTTTGCAGGTTTATTTGGAATATACATCCTGAACTTACACCTACCTCGGAATGCCAATAGCTGTTCATCAATAGTTACATTTGTCCCAGGGACATAGTTTTGGCGGCACTGAACTATAAGCATTGCCCATATGTCTCTTATAGGTGTAAAGGGATCGTCCTTTTGACGTTGTAAGCGGAATGTTCTGTCATCGAAACGCAAGCATCGCAGAAGGAAGTCGCATCTCTCTTTGCTCATACATGACACATATCTCGTACCAGAGTACTCCGTGTTGAACAATTCATCGAGGGTCAGATGATTATCTTTCAAAGCCGCAGTTAACACCAGCATACCAATAAGAGCTCTGATCTCTTCTTTGCTAGTATCATTCTGAGTCGATGTACTTTGGTCATAGTTTTGCCTTTTTATCGCTATCTCAGAGTTTGTCCATTTCACAATCTCTTCTAGTATTTGATCAGTCATGAATTGTTCAAATAATAGCAGTGGGTCCAGTATATTCCTTACCGTACGCGTAGGTCCTCTGGCAACACGCACAATATTTATCGCAGCTGCTCTACTTGAAATACGCCCTTTGCTGGTAGCCCAAACATGACGGGATCGACTACGGATATTGCTTTGTGAGAATGTCAATATGCTGGAATTACTACCTGAGCTTTCTGCCGATGGTACAGGAGCTGGAGATGGTATTTGTGACTCCCGCACATTGTCTCGCAAAGCAGGTGAAGAACTACCTTGAGTAGTACCTTCGTGGTCGGAAGGGTCGTCTTGAGTGTCGCTTTCTGCATCATCCACCTCCACATTATCTTCTGTTTCGTTGTCAGTTAACTCCTCCAATTCATCAACATCTTCCTCGCCCAATAATAAACGCGAAATATTTTCATCAGTCAGCAATCGTTGAGAAGCCATAGTAAAAGCTGCAAAAAAGTATAAACACTAGTTGTAAAAAACATATACACAAAACCTAACCATTCGTCAAAACGACGACTATTTTTGTAATATTTCGAAAAATAAAGTACTTACGCGCCGAACTCCGTCGCTTTCCGCGAGAACTCGGCGAACACTGAGTTGACAAACGACGACGCCGAAATCCGCGCGCGCGCCAGTAAGAGATAGCAATATTTCTGCTGTGTACTTCGTCGATTCGACGAAGGTTAGGTGTCTAGGGTTAATCATGCAATTGAGTGTTATTATGTTGGGTATATAGTATAGCAGTATCTAGCATCATGTCAGCAGGTCTGGGCCTTCGCAAAGACGATGTAGACAAAAATTTAGTTTCTGCACAATGACCTGCTTAAAGCTAACAATTCCCATATCAAATGGATCAGTTCATCAGGTTTCTCTGGGAAGTCGTTAATGCGAATGTTGAAAATAAAGAATGTGTTTTTTTTTGCAAGTTGTTCAGTTTAAAGAGCTGTTTTACTACAACTTATCCTGTAACATCTTGTAAATGTATTATTAACTAAAGCTGGATATTCACGCTAAGGTATAGGATACTTGAAGAATTTATCTGCCTTATACTTAGGTACTTACAATTGAACTGTTCAGGTAAACCGCAGCGTACCTAAATTATGTTCTGTTAGGAAGGTAGGTACATCCTAGCGTGTATCCCCAGCTAAAGTCACACATTTTATACCGTACTACAACGAGATAAAGTCCAAAACGACGTAGAATAATCTTAAATTTAAGTATAGACAAGGCAGTAAAACTGCATGTTATACAATGTTCTCGCCGGCGGTGGGCGTGCATATAAACTCATAATTCAGTTATGTTATGATTCAGTGGTATTTACCATTACGTGCGGTTCTTGATGCTCTACGGTCTATGGTCTGAGAGCTCTCGACCGGAACCTTTTTTGCCTTTGATACTACATCATGAATAGATAGATACAGAAGACAGGCATGCGACGAGAGAAAACACGTATAATTCGCGCAAAACTTTATTAGCTCTGAAGTTGGCTGTGCAGTACGAATATAGGCGCGGTAGGTGTCAAGCGTACCTACTACGCAGCTTAAAGCCTAACATCCGAAAGCTCATACATTTTGCATTTTTTGCGCACTTACCTATGCAGACGGATGAGCAACTTTGAACAGGGCATTGGGAATCTCCCGGAATTCATAGAGATAGGTCCATAGTATCGTGAGCTTCTTCTATAGCCATATTAATACCACTTAAAAGAAGTATCTATTCGAGCCACGTGACGGCGTGACGGCAAAAAAATGGTTATATAAGTAAAAGGTTTATAAGCGAAATGTCATAGAGCCGGCTTTCTGTGCGTTAATGTTTAGTGAATGCTCCGTTACTTTTCTACTGAATTCATGAATGAACTGGAAAAAAGTCAAACTATTTACAAAACTGGAACTTTCACCGTTTTGGCAAAAAGTTATTGGCTCTCATAATCGGATCTCAAAAGAATTCAACACGCGCTTTTGTATGAATTAATTCGATACAGTCTGCGGATTCTTAGAAATGTTTTTTAAATAGAACGGTCGAAAGCTAGACGTCTCCATAAGTCTACGTAAACTGACGTCAGTTGTATAGAGATGAAATTGTTCTAAGAATTAAATTGCTTAGGTAACATTTTCGTGCTCCGTAGTTGTATCTTCTTCGTTGCTTTTCCAGGATCTTAGCAGCTACTGCAGGTATCAAATTCCCAATCGCTTCAGTCAGTTCTTTTGGCATGAAGATATAACAAGTGCATCGGGACTTTTGCATTTATAATAACGCTGTGTTAGAAGATGTAGTGACCTAGAGAAAGGAATATACAGATGGTTCGGACATGTGGAGAGGATAGATGGAAGGAGATTGTCAATACAGATTTATAAGGCGATCGGGAGCGGGCGACCTAAGCACAGAACAGATAATAATGCTAGGTATAGAATGGACACTGTCATCCGCCCACCAATTGGGCATTCCTCACCCCGCCAGCAAGATTGAGCTCTCCATGAGCCCCTTCTACCGCCGACTTCGACCCGCTTCTATGGGAAATCACCTTACGCACATTCTTGTACGTGTACAAAACTCCATGTGTGCAGTGTGCAGTGTCTGTGTAATAGGTAGTTAAAGCGCGGCTTTTGTATGGGATTGAGTCGAGTATCCGGGGTGTGACCTAAGCGTACCTACGTTTTAATGAACTTCTTTCAAATCTTAGAAAAATGTTACCTTTGTAACAGGTAAACAGAAGGCTTGTGTTCTAACTCGAACCCAGCGCCATCTAGCGCTGATTTCACGCTAACACTACTGAGCCAATTCCGCTATTGCTATGCAGATAGCTTAGATACTTATTATCCCGATATTCCCACAGGAACGAAGACTATGTGGGTAAAACCGCGGGGCAAAGCTAGTGTAGTCATATAATAAGAAAAGGCCCATCAACGACGAGAATGCCTGAAGAATGTTATGCAAGTCAAAGAAGCAAGTCAAGTAGCAAGTAATTCCATTTGAGCACAACACTACTAGGACTAATTAATTGCTGGGTAGCATTTTTAACCAATTATCCTGAAACTGGAGCAAATATTACAGAAATTGGATGGAGTGCAAACGGCATACATTAATCATTGATTTAAAGAAAAGGGGCTCCCGGCGCTCACTCAACAACTGACACGTTTAATTTGCTCAGTGTGCAGTTTTCACAGAGCAATATAATGAACAATAAAGATAGAAAGACGTAGCTAAGGCCGGAGTGCAACCGAGGCAACAATATTTACCCACTTTACTACGACGTACGTGGACCTAATGGAACCTAATTTGAGCTTTCCGTTTTTGAGAAGCCAGTACCTCATCTCCCCTTTTCTTTAAATAAATAGTCAAACAGAACTTCTTAGATTTGCAGGGCTATAGGTAATACCTTCGTATTACCTATAGCCCTGCTATAGGTAATACGAATATAAAAAAGCGGCACACAACGCAAGACAGAATCAAGTGGCATGATATGAAGGGAGCCTGTGCCCAGCAGTGGGATTTAGTCCACTGTGGAGGATGATGATGCAAATAATAAGTAGGTAAGTGGTGGAAACCAAGCAACCAACAAACGCCACAATTACTAAGCAATCGTCTGTATTTGAAACCATAATAACTTCATAGAGAGATTGAAGGTTGCACGATGAATAGGCGATAAAACGGACGCCGGAAATATGGATATTAGCTAAGTCGTTTGGAGGACTAACCTTCTTGAAAAATAAGTTGTATGACTTTAAAAAGTTGAAGTGATTGTATCACAGATTAATTACTAGTGCGGTCACCAATAGTCGTACCTTCATTCATACAAATCCATTTGTTCATACATATCCATTCTAAGGAATTTTCGCGGGAAGAGATTACAAACACATAGGTAGATAGATAGATAGATAGATAAACACTTTATTGTACACCATACATAGGACACAACATAAAGGAATAATAATTATATTAAACTTAGGCTAGTACAAGTGGCGGTCTTATCGCTTAAAGCGATTTCTTCCAGACAACCGGAAGGAAAGGAAAACTATACTCATGAGTATTTCTACGTCGGCGGTGTACTTACAGGAGAATAAAAAAAAAATGTACTTACTATAATAATATACTATATATACATATAAACGTACATACTTATAATCACACATACTTACATACATAGATAGCTATATATCTATAATATAATCGAATACACATATAATATAAATATAATTAGAAATTTAACACACACACTCACACACAAATGTCACATTTACAATGGTAATAAGTACATATATGTATTAGTGGGATACTATTACCTTTTATCACTATAGGTCTCAGGTACACAGGGCACTATAGGTACACAGGGCATACCCACACGCGGAGAAACATCACAAATATTACTACTTAGCACTTAACAAAAAGTAAATAGTTTAGTATAAGAAATCCATGAAAACAATCAGTAGGAGTTGATAAGGCTCACGTGGCAGCAACCGTGAGGTTTTACATAAGCAGAAACATTAGTGGAAATCAATAATATAATTTAGCTAAGCGATACGTAGGGAAACCTTGCTTAGTAGGTGCTTAAACTATTGCAATAACTAAAATTTTAAAAGTACACATATTTAAGTATATATAAGTATATATACCTAGGTACCTAAGGAACTTCTAATCATATCTAAGTACTACCACAAAATAATTAATAGTACTAGCTACTACTTTGAAAAAACGCATATAAAAATATGTAAACTTGCCTAGTTTGGGATCCGAAGACTGTGTGTGGAAGTTGTTCCATATTAGGTATCCCACATAACACGCCCTTTTCCCGAAGGGATAGGCAGAGGTGTACCGGTATGGCCCCATAGTCGGTACACCCCCAGCCCATACATCGAGAATTATGTTTTTAGTCGCATTTAACAGGGGTGAGTCTAGTTTAGTCTACTTACAGTACCAGGCAGTAGGTAATTGGGAAAATTCCTAATGGAAAATTCCATTTACTTGGGGATCGAACCCGATGTTTACCTATCCCATATTATCAATAAAGGTATTTTGATATATTATATAATCAGTCATATTAACATATATTTTAAATTGCAGTGGGGATTAGTTATGTAACCATTTCTCGGGAGCACACGATAACTAGAGGTCGTTGCGAAAGACAATGTCGAAGTCACCTTCGTCTCACTTATTCTGCGATTTGCGATGCTCATTATTATTTACATTATCTATGAATTTTTTTTTTAATTTCCTTATAGTTAATCCGCGTCCAACTCACATTATTGCGAGTTGGAGGCAGATATGATCAAGTTTCCCCTAGTGTGAGGGCTATAGGGTCCTTGTTAACATAATTGTAAAACTTATTGTACCCTTATTTCAAATTATTATTATGTAAAGTTGATATATATATCGATATATTATTGTTATTATAATCAAAAGTACCTACAACCGACTAGCATGTATGAAAAATGTCATGAAAGTGAACGAAGCGAAAGTTGTAAGTCAGGATCGTAGCAAGTGGAGGGAAATAGTCTCTGCCTACCCCACCGGGAACAAGGCGTGACTGTATGTATGTATTATTATTATTAACTTTTTTTTTAAATTATTATTATCTATACATTACCCAATAAACAAGATGCGAGAATAAGGTAAAGTAATATTTAAGGGGAAGAAGATGGATCTAGTACCTATGTAGGCAGTAAAACAACATAACATTCATTCACGCCTTTTTCCCGAAGGGGTAGGCAGAGGTGTACCCAGGACTCAGTCCCATAGTAGATACACCCACATTTCGCCAGTATGTTATTGGTCCCATGTAATAGGGGGCGAGCCTATTGCCATCTACCGGCAATAGGCAATCTACTGTGCCCGGTAGGCAGTAGGTATACAGTATACGTATGTCTACTATAAAAATAAGAGATTTATCGGGTTGTTTGTTTTATTTTATTGTATTTGTTCGCAGTCAGCTTCATGCTGAGTTGGGAGCCGTGTTGTGACACACTTTGTACCTACTTTTGTATCTTCATTAATATTGTTTATTTTATTTAGTAATGGCTGAGCCCCGCGGTTTTACCCGCGTAGTCTTATAGATATAGATAGAAAATATAAAGATCACGCCTTTTCCCGAAGGGGTAGAAAGAGGTGTGCCCAGAACCCAGTCCCAAAGTAGGTACACCCATTCTTCACCGGCTATGTTTTTAGGTGCCATGTATAGTGGCTAGCCTATTGTCATCTACCGGGCACAGTTCCAGACTCCACGCTGTCATTGAGATGATTCCTAATCGAAAAATTCAATAATAATTTGCCTCACCTGGGGATTGACCCCGGGACCTCATGATCGGCAGTACAGCTTGCGATCACTACGCCACCGAGGCAGTGGAGGCGAGTAGAAATAAGCCTACTAACATTAGGTACCTATGTTAGGTATAAGTATAGGTATACCTACCAATGTCAAGTTCACGTGATATTATGCCCAAGAAAGCCAAAGGAGTGTTTAGTACTTGTGCAATCAATCGATAAGTAATTTAAGATACGCTTGCTTTGGAAACCAATAACAGATTTCTTATGACGACGTACATACGTTTTATGCGTACATTCCATAGCTAAGTATAGGTTTCAAACATAGTTACTAACCTGATAAAAATGGTTGCTTAGTCTTAAACTAATAGTTATTAGGTATTTTAGGATTCCGTACCTTAAAAGAAAAAAGGAACCCTCATAGATCACTTTGTTGTCCGTCTGTCAGTCCGTCCGTCTCAAGACACTTTTTCATGAGAACGCGTGGAGGCATCAAGTTGAAATTGATATCAAATACTTCAGGTCTGCGGTCCCTTGTGGCTATAAAAAAAACATTATTCTAAGTTAACGCAATCAAAAGTTATGCCCATTTTACTGCATATTTCTATACTGCGCACGGAACTATAAACCTCTAGTTGTTTGCTGTAGTTTGCAGCTAGATGGCGCCGTATGTTCTTAGCGAATGAAGCGGTAGCGTTTTGTTCAGGTATCTAGATATGCTATGGTTATAGTATGGAACCCTACACTATGCATACATACGATTTATTATTTTACGCGACAACTTAAATATAAACGACCTAAATTACTATACAAATGTATAATTTAATTTTGTGTTATATAACATTTACAACTTACCACAAATTATAAAGAAACTTATATTATGAATAAAAAATATCATTAAGGTTATATAAATATACAAATTATACAAAAAAAAATTAAGAATCATTATACAAATTAAAAGTACAATACCCCCTGCAGGTAGGGTGCCCAAAATGCTACATTACGGACTACCTCTCTGTATGGCTAAACTTATTCGCTGGCCGAGATAGCAGCCAGCTCTTTAGTCACCGGTGGTTTCTTTAATTATAATGTAAATAATCCCCAATACAAAAAAATCCCCGATCACGTCATCCAGTTCATGCAAAAAATATCAATGAAATCTAAAGTCTAATCCGCCATAGATAACAATACATTTATTGATAAACTAAATGCGGACGCTCTGAGTATTTACGTAGACACGCCTACGGAACTACGCCGCTACGACCGCTACGCACATCTAGGTAATGATTACCTTCCCCATGAAAACGCCGCGCTTACCCGTTTTTGGCTATCTACACTTTATCCAAAAGACATACTTACTAACTAATAAATAAATTGTTAAGGCATACATATGTATACGTAGAGTACGGTTCCATACCAAGATTATACAGCGCCATCTATTAGTCCCTTGCGCAAAGTATGGAAATATGCAGTAAAATAATATAACTTTGGTTTCGTTAACTTAGAAGTATGATTTTTTTTACAGCCACAAGGGACCGCAGATCTGAGTAGTTGATATCAATTTCAACTTGATACCTCCACGCGTTCCCGTTAAAAAGTGTCTTGATAGACGGACATACGCAGATTCCTCTTTTCATTTTGAGGTACGAAACCCATAATCTTGACTTCAACATGTTTTTTTTTATGTATAATAAAGATTTTATTCTAAAAAGGTCGCATGTGCATGCAAAAATATGTGTTATTCTAGGGCCTAAGCTATCTATATACCAAATTTCAGGCCGATCGTTCCAGTAGTTCAGTAGTTAGTAGGACTGCCTCGGTGGCGTAGAGGGCGCATGCTCGACTGCCAATCAAGAGGTCCCGGGTTCAATCCACAGGTCAGGCAAAGTGTTAATTATTGGATTTTTCCATTAGGAATTATCTTAATAACTGCCTGGAGTCTGGAACTGTGCCCGGTACATGGCAATAGGCTCGCCCCCTATTACATGGGACCAATAACATACTGGCGAAATGTGAGTGTATCTACTATGGGACTGAGTCCTGGGTACACCTCTGCCTACCCCTTCGGTAAAAAGGCGTGAATGTATGTTATGTTATGTTTCAGTAGTTTGGCGATGATTAGGCTAAGTTTTATTTGGATTGTCTTTCTTTATATTATCTACAGGAAGATATTGTCCAAAAGTGCTAAATATATATTATAAAAGTCGTGTTAAAGTACAGTTTCAGTACTCAATCAAATAGTTCCTGAAAACACGTTACATAACACACAATTCGAAACAAAAATGTTCGTTCAGCTATCGAGCGATAAATTTCAAACGCTCACGGTCGAATAATCGACTTACTATGAGCGATAAGAGTTTATTACCTACCTACGTGAATTCTGAATTCTACTATTGTTGGAATTCACTTTTAAAGGGTATTTATTTGTCTATATCTTTATGCGAATAAGTGAAAGAGTTAATAAGTACTCTTTTTAGGGCGCCCTCTTAGCCCAGATATTACTGAAACTATTTTATTTTATAATATAATACTTAAACTACTATACTACGAATACAGTTATTCATCCGCCAAGCAGTAATGTGCAAACATTACTGTGTTCCGGTCTGAAGGGCAATGTTACCAGCGAAATTACTGGGCATCACGAGATTCAACAACTAATATCTCAGGGTGATTAGGCGCAGTGCAGTGCCGCGCAGAATTTTTAATTTTAAAACACTGGGTGGCACTGTGTCTGATATGGGCAATCATGATGCTTACCATCAGGCACCTGATTTGCTCGTCTTGTCACTCACTATCATATAAAAAAAAAAATTGATTGTCTGTAAAGTCGGTTTATCTACTGACGATAGTTGAACGTGACAACGCGCTCATTCAAGTAGGAGAGAGACGGATGTCGAACGCTGCCGAACGCAAAGGCCGATTGTGCTTCTTTATCGCTCGTTCCGCGCTCTCGCTTGCACTTCAAGCCTTACATGGAACGCCTTAGAGCGAGGTAACGCCGCATGAGTCATGTTTTTTCGTGCGTGCAGCCGGCTCTATCGAATTATAAGACGTTGTCACGTCAAAAAAAAGACGATCGAACATGGTTCGGCCGTACCACGAACTTGGCTGAAACGGTCCGGCGAATATTATTATTAATATTATTTGGGGCGGTGATTAAGTCGCTGACACATCAAATTGGTTTGATTTTAATCATCTATTCGTAGTTTACCATATTTGAGTTATTACTATAATATGGTAAACTAATATAAGAAATTGTATCGTTTATTTATTGAATAATTGTCTTACTCGTTTTATTTAATAATAAATAATAATAATACACATGTGATATAATATTTGTTTAGAATATAACTGGACCTAGAAGACACAAAAATTGCGTTTATAAATTTAAAAAATTGGGTTCAAAATCCCGTCATTTTATCTGGGTTTTACATTTGCATCGGTAGGAACATTGTTACGCTAGTAAGTACTATTATATATTCTGTGTTATTGTCTACTTGTTAAATTCATTTGTCTTATTTACCACTTCGCTTATTACACACTAAAACTCGACTAACAACTAAGTGCTCGCACGGGAGCATCCTGAAAATCAGCAACTGTGTCAACTCCGTGTTGACGTGGTTACACGCTGAGGCTGTTCCTATTGCCTAATTACTAATTTTAATTTGTATGTATGTTGTAATTTTGTGTAAAAAGGCAATGAATGTTTTTCTATTCTACCTTTTTTATTCTAAGGGGATATTTTTAAGTGATATTACTTTCACAATGACGTGCCTACCAAAGCTCGCCAACCTGACGTACTAAATAACCAGTTTGGAACCGAGGGGCACTGGATTTAAAGCTGGATGCATTTCTACTGGGCCGGGGACGCTCCAGTATATACGAGTACAAAGTATTATTATGAATGACCTACTACGATACACATTACTTATGCCTACTTATTACTAGAAAAAACTACTATCGTACTGTTAGTATCTACATAGTAGTGAAAAAAAATCTCACTATCCTCGTATTTAATGATACGATTAAATTAAGAATGTGCCAAGAGTTGTTTTATCAATCATTTGTGTTTATAATTACGTAACATGAACGATACCTACATAATTTTATTATCACTGTTGCTAATTGTTGACATTGTTTATTATCATTTATGAGGATTATTGAGACAGTACCTGTCCATAAATGTGCAACTATCTATGTATATGTATTTGACAGCCTCGTTGGCGCAGACGGTAGTAACTCTGCTTTCTGTGCCGCAGGCCCCGGGTTCGATCCCCGGCCAGGTCAAACATTTGTGTGCATGAACATGTCTGTTTGATCTGTGTCTGGGTGTTATAAGCGTATTTAAGTATGTATATCAGTCATTTGGTTACCATAGTACAGGCTTCTAGCCTAGTTTGGGACCAGGTGACCGTGTGTGGAAGTTGTCCCATATTATTATTATTATTATTATGTATAACACTCATATTCATAACGCATGGGAAGAAATATTATTACTAGCTGTGCCCCGCGGTTTCACTCGCGTTATCTTCGTTCCCGTGGGAATATCGGGAAAGAAGTATCCCATGTGTTATTCCAGGGTCTAAGCTACCTCCATTTCAGCCAAATTTCAGCCTAATCGGTTCAGTAGTTTTGGCGTGAAAGAGTAGCAAACATCCATCCATCCATCCTCACAAACTTTAGCATGTGTAATATTAGTAGGATATATCACCATAAGCTGCCTCGGTGGCGTAGAGGGCGCATGCTCGACTGCCAATCAAGAGGTCCCGGGTTCGATCCCCAGGTCAGGCAGTGTTAAATATTGAATTTTTCCATTAGGAATTATCTCAATAACTGCCTGGAGTCTGGAACTGTGCCCGGTAGATGGCAATAGGCTCGCCCCCTATTACATGGGACCAATAACATACTGGCGAAATGTGGGTGTATCTACTATGGGACCGAGTCCTGTGTACACCTCTGCCTACCCCTTCGGGAAAAAGGCGTGAATGTATGTTATGTTGTGTTTTATCACCATAAGGTTCTTATGCCACAGAACAGATAATATTACTACGTATAGAATGGACACTGTCACCCGCCCACCAATCGGGCCTTCCTCACCCCGCGAGCGAGATTGAGCTCTCCACGAGCACCGCTTCTATGGGAAATATGGGAATTTTAAGAGCCCAGTTGTTTTGTATAGTCCTTAGTCACTTATTCCAACGCGGACGGGCCAAACTTGTTTTAATACGAATCGACGAAGGATTCGAATATTTACCTATAAGATATAGTATATGTAGTAAGTTACCTACAAACTAAACTAGAGGAGTTTAAAAATAACTTTTAATGTGTGTACAAATTCTGCAAAGATTTAATTTTACGCTTAAACAAAAACATGATAAAGTTGCATTTTGTGCTATTCGAAAGCCTCGACAAAAGTAAAAGGCTTGTAATTTAAGCTCATGGGTGAGAGGTAACGTTTAGTAAATACGTAGAGAATATAATGTACTTATTCTTGATTGGCAGTATTGACTTCAGTGGTATGTCTTAATAAAAGATCCGATCTATCGACTTTAATTGGAGAGTTAGAAAGCGCGTAGTGATTCGACATTGACGCTAACTTATACTCGTATCCAGTCATTTTATTATGTGATGCCGTCGCTTTTATTTCCTAATTTTTGATTAATCTATGATCTCATACGAGTACGAGTAAGTATATTTGCTATGATTCGCAGACTTTCGTAAAATATATTATCACTATATATTATAAAATCCTAAATGACTTACTGCGACTGACATGCAACGCAGAGCCCCAAACCACTGATCCTAGAGACTTGAACCTTGGAACGTAGGTTATTTTCGTTGTCTGAACGTGTGCTAAGAAAGGATTTTTGAAAATTCGCATTCTAAGGGGTCCAAAATAGGCATCAAAGTTTTGGTATAAAACTCTCATATTCGCGAGCGGGCAAAGCCGCAAGTACATCGCTGCCGCATGTGCCTGTTAAAAAAAAATATAGGCGAACGAGAACACGAGAGCCGAGATGAGTTATGTTCAACTAAGGATAGTTGTATCATAACTCATACCTAACGCACTAGTTTTAACACACCAGCTCATAAAGTGACTCTATGGCAACGCAATGGGTTTCATAATGAAACTTTATGCAACTTCCGAAAAGGTTTTCAAAAGGTTTTCAGCAATGGATGGAAAGATAATGATTAACGCAATTTTAGGATTAGTGTAGTAAAATGGCTGAAACACGACGGTAATCGTTGAAGACGTCGTAATGATCATGGCAACTGAGAGCGGAAAATTAGCTAGATCTTTTCCACGACCTAGGTTTCTGCTAGAAACACAGAGAAATCAATCAATAAAAGTCGCAAGGTCAGAACGGAAGGAAGTTGCTAGTGGAAATTTATATCAGACTTAATTATTAATTAACTTAATAAATAAAGTTTCATTATATTGGAAGCTTAAAATAAAAAGTCTGTATTTTAAAATTATTATAATTAACTATAAATAAATTTAAGAAGATCAAAAGAAAGCTCTGCTGTAATGGACGATTCAATTTTACTTTTGCTCGAGTATTATTAAATTTATTGCTTATCTATTGTTATATATAACTCTCTGCCGAGGTCGGTTTTTCCGGAAAGCTATAATCTGGACATCTTTAAGGCCAAAGTGAACAGACACCTTCTAGGCAAACGTGTACCATCTTAGGCCTCATCTTCGCCTTCCATCAAGCGAGATTGAGGTCAAACGTAAGCCTATTGTATATTAAAAAAAAAATATATATATATAATATATATAACAGTATATACTAGACTACTATATAATAGACTGTAGGTAGTAGGACTAGATAAAATTTTGAAATTAATAAACTTTTTCTAACACAAGTTCAGTGATTGGCACATCAGTTTATGATGCTTGTGCATTATTAACTACTTACACATTAGTGCAGCATAACATTCAACAGGAGCATAATTAACTTTAATAGCCCTTCTATCTATTCACACAATAAATTGCCTTTAAGTTTCACAGATATTAGCCTAATCAAATCTATTTCCCGAGGAAATCTCGCCTTCATTTAGCTAACACCATTTAAATGATTTGCGGTACGCCGGGCTTAAAACTAGCTTCATTTCCTTATTAACCGACACACCTGAACACATAATCATATAAGTACTAACTAACTCCATTAAAGAAAGCATTTTTGAACCATCATGAAGATAAAGTTACGTAGAAATGCCTTAGTTTTATGTCTGGTAATTATTTGTACAGATTGAAGATCTAATATGTTTGGCATTAAATAAAATCGTCGTTTTGAAATGACTATATAAGATTCCCCTTGGCTGATGAGAATGACTATTTAGATGATCGTAAAATCAGGCTGATCACCAATTTAAATTTAATTTTTTTCAGAAAACAAGAACATTGTGTTATGTGGACATGTTGTCCAAAATCGCTATCTCGATTTCTTAAAAAAAAAATTAATCATGACTTGGTTTGTTTCAGCCTGGTTCTACTTTAGATAGGAAATATTATTCATGTCGCAGAATATTCGTATAATGCGTATCCTTGCGAAAAAACCCAGGACGGTTGTTCTTGATTTTTATAGCTATTTTAACATAACATAACATAACATACATTCACGCCTTTTTCCCGAAGGGGTAGGCAGAGGTGTACTCAGGACTCAGTCCCATAGTAGATACACCCACATTTCGCCAGTATGTTATTGGTCCCATGTAATAGGGGGCGAGCCTATTGCCATCTACCGGGCACAGTTCCAGACTCCAGGCAGTTATTGAGATAATTCCTAATGGAAAAATCCAATATTTAACACTATGCCTGACCTGGGGATCGAACCCAGGACCTCTTGATTGGCAGTCGAGCATGCGCCCACTACGCCACCGAGGCAGTCAATTATTTTCAACCCGAGAATCCAAAAGAGATAATGGAGCTCTCAGAGGGTAAATTCAAAACCAATATAACATCTACTTTACTAAAGAAGGCTTATTATAAAGTCAATCAGTACACAGAGGACAAAGATGCCTTGAAACTTCTGCATAGCCACCACGTAGCACCTTCCAAACAAACGAATGTAATAACAAATGCATATTATAAAACTATCAGTTGCAAAATTAATCCCTGCAAGCTTCTTGTGAGTTCTTCTTGTAGAGGTATTCCGAACGCACGATAGATTCATTACCTACTGTCTTCATCAATCTTCATTGACGGCCAGAAGTGTCAGATATGTGACCTAATTATATACAAATATTTTTGAGATTGAGTTTGATTGATCCCTAGGTCATAGGTTCTGTGTTTTCCTCAATTTTATACCAGACCTGACGAAGTATATTATTATTGTACCAAGGTTAGTGTTCTGAAATAAGGCTTTATCACAAGACTTATCTAATAACTATGTACTAATGTATGGTACCTATCGTATTTAGGTATACTATAATATTTTTGTTTAAGTAAACGGTTTAATTAAGAAGCATTTTAACAGAGAGATATTTCTGTTATCTATAGAGGGTGGTATTTGCATTACATGCCGGTTTTTCTAAATTTATTCATTTAATGATGTCAACAACCGCGGTTGAAAATTAGCGACTACTATTTTAATGGATTCTGCGAATTTTTTAAAGTTAAATTGTGTGTTTATTGAATGTCGATAGTAGGGTGTCACTGGAATGTTAATAGCATATCAAATGAATGTCGATTAGGTGTCAGTCGAATGTACCTAAGTGGTGTATCAACGGAATGTTCAGTCAATGGAAATCCTAGATGTTATTTTATTTATACTCACCACTGATCTTGCGACCCTCAACACTCAATTGACATACCATGAAACTGATAAAGTTACAGAATCCAGGTCCAGGACATAAATGGGCCGCTAGACTGGGCTAAAAAATGATAAAATTGTTCTAATGGAGACCTCGTAGACTCTAAATTCACTCTTTTAGGGAGGGACAAATCTTGATATAGGTCGTCTTGTAGTCTTAGTCCTTTTCCTCCTTAAGGTAGTTCTATAGTGAACTGATAGGCTATGGGACTGTAAAGTTGTCGAATGGAGACCACGGACCGGCAAGCGCAGCGTAGGACGTCCACCCACAAGGTGGACAGACGATCTGATAATGACAACAGGAACACGCTGGATGCAGGCCGCTTACAACTGGACAGGATGGAAATCTATGAGGGAAGCCTATGTTCAGCAGTGGACGTCCTATGGTTGAGATGACGATGATGAATTCTAGATATACTTATAGAAAGAGGAAGGGTCTACAGTCCCATACCTGCAGATACCCTCACAGTCCTGCCCTATTCTTAGTGTCTCCTCACATCTTAAATAGTTGTTGTGTCAGGGACCAAAGATAATTATGTTTTAGAGGTTTATTTGTATTTAGCATAATAAATTATGAAGGAATGAAGATTAAATCGCTTTTTTTAAGTGTTAGTTTATTAACATATGTTAAAGATTTTTATTATAGTAAGTTAGGAAGGTGTGTTTGGGGCCATAACACAAAATGTCTTCCATAAAAGTCCTGATTTTCCACTGCTGCCCCTTTTAATTCCCCTGTTTCTGCTGTACTACAACCGTAGTTATCATTTAATAACCCAATACTCTCAAGGGTATCAACTCACTTTGCTTTAACAAGGAAAATAACAGGAAAATGTGAAAAGTTAGTAAAAGCTTTATGTTATTCGACACATTTTTTGTTGTTGGTCTTGGTTTTTCTCTATCGTGTTTCAAAAGGCACCCTAAATCTAGTTTAATAGTGGGTCATATTTATCAACACCATATTAGAGGCTTACAGCGTATCTCCGATATTTGGAAAACTCATCAATCAATGGGGACTGTAACAATTAGGGAAAGCCTTTCAGTTGAAGTATAAACTGTCTTTTAGGGTTCCGTACCTTTAAAGGAAAAAAAACCCTTATAGACTTTGTAGTCCGTCTGTCTGTCAACGGTCCCTTGCGGGTGTAAAAGAAATCATACTTCTTAGTTAACGCAATCAAAAGTTATGGCCATTTTACTGCATGTTTCCATACTTTGCGCGTATAAAATGCCTACCAAAATTTAGTCGTTAACGCTATTGTGACACAGGTATGCGAGGCATTAGTTGACGAGCTGTAGGGCAAGGTTCGAATATTCTCAGTATGTGTTTATTAGTAGGATTTCATTGAATACAGGTATTTTATATAGGTTTTATAAAACGATTTTATTTATAGAAAACATCCCAAAACCGAAAATTCTACAAAAAGAAAATTGTGATTACTAACACGTTTGCGGTAGTTTGACACTAGATGGCGCTGTATGTTCTTTTAGAAGGCGGTAGGGTTTTGTTCAGGTATCTAGGCTAGGTATGGAACCATACACTACGCATACATATATATGCCTTAACAATTTATTTAATCTTTCACAGACCAAGACCATGTCATTTAGACGCAAGACCGATGTTAATCACACGTGTCGTGCAATCTTGTTTGGTTTTCGCAGCACTAGCACACGATGCGCCCGCGCTCGCTGCCGCTGCGGTGAGAGGAATGCAAACGAGCGCAAGCCTGAATATTGTCGCCTTTCACACGCCTCAGATCGGTTTGTGAACATCTTTACTTATAGGTACCTACTCAATGCTCTTACAATATAGAGTATCTACCTACATAACATATAGCTATATTCTCATCTGGCTATAAATATTTTACAGTACGTTTTACATAGATTGGCTGACGTCTGTTGCTGTAGCTGTAGGTTATACCTAAGTTATTTATATACCTATTAAATACGTGTTTCATTTCATTTCACTTCATTTTTAAGCGAAACATCAGTGTTTGTAACCGGAGCGAATCCCGCGCCGGCATATTTTTTTATTGTTTTATTTGCCAGTTATTCATCCGCCAAGCAGTAATGTGCAAACATTACTGTGTTCCGGTCTGAAGGGCAATGTTACCAGCGAAATTACTAGGCATGACGAGATTCAACAACTCATATCTCAGGGTGACAGGCGCAGTGCAGTGCCGCGCAGAATTTTTAATTGTAAAACACCGGGTGGCACTGTGTCTGATATGGACAATCATGATGCTTACCATCAGGCACCTGATTTGCTCGTCTTGTCACTCACTATCATAAAAAAATTAAAAATTAAAAAAAATATTTAAAATCGGGGCTCGTCTGGACCATTGAAGGCCATTAACAGAATATTAGGCAAAGTAGGTACGATACTACGGTATGTCTGATAGGTAACTATAGGCTATGTTCCATTAGCAATTTAGGTAGATAGGTATACTGTCGAGTTTGGAATTGGAGGCATACCCAGGTAGAAAAAAACTTAAAGCTTGGAAAAATATTACTTTGCTATTATTAAGATTACGAGTCAATGCATTCAGTCAGTTGTCGGATTGTCTGGAAAAGGTCGTACCTACTTAGCGACAAGACCGTAAATTGTTACAATATTTGTTTTTATGTGTTTTAATTTGAAGGTTTCCTATTTGTGGTGTAGCTACTAATAACTTATAAAGAATTTAACTTTAAAACTTGTAGTTATATCAATGTCTTTTAAAGGAAGTAAGAACCCATCTATTTTATTAAAATATACTCATATAATAAAGTAATGTGCACCTCTAATAAACCAAAGGTAAACATATTATACCTAACTAACATAGATTGTAAGTTTCAAACTACTAACAATAATATGGATCATGTCTGAAATAAAATGAATTTTATTTTATTTATTTATTTATTTATAAAACATAACATCACACCCTTTTTCTGACGGGGTAGGTATAAGATGTGTCCCAGGACTCAGTTCCGTAGTAGGCACCCACACTACGCTATTATGTTTTTTTTAATAGTTATGTTTGCTAGAATGTCTAGGATATAACTGCTTTCACTGTCTACCTGCGACTGGCACATCGTGATCGTGACGCAATCATCTTGCCTTCTGCCCGAGCTATTATTTACGCAATCCAACCATTGTCTCGAACACACAAACACCGTATGTTAATCACAGAAATTTATCCATTGGTTAAAACATTCTTTAATAAAGAAGAGTTAACAAGCGCGACGGGTTTTACTGAGGCCTATTTCTGACTAGTTCAACACTGAAAACTTAAAATTTCTTTTAATTCGTATTGAATTGAACTTGAACGTCGAACGTCTTTGCCTGTGTTATTTCGTTCAACCTATCTCTTGTACATTCAAGTTTATAATTGGAGGACATATAGCTATGCCATAAGTTGTAGGGTTGGTTATATTCTCAGATCATACATTGATCTGTGGTTATATTGTTCGCAGAGGGCATGATTCAGTCAATTCCTGTTACCTACTGAATATTTACAACAATAACATAATACGAGTACAATGGATCAACACTTAATTAGTGCCTGCTTCTTCACTAAACAATTATTTTGCCCTTTCATTTATTTTGGCTTACATATTTTAGTACACTTATACTAGCTATCACTTGAACTAGGAATTTATTGGACTCAGTTAACTGTAATCTAAGATATGCATATTTACAAAAAGTAAAAAGGTTACAAAAAGGTTTACCAAGTTATATTTATGAGGGTGAATCTATTACTTGTCAAACAGAACGGGACTTCATGAACTAGTTCCCCCATGTCCGTTCTATAACCGAACATCCAGGGAAACGACAAGGCGCCATCCTTACATGGTCGAAATTCCACTTAATCGTACCAAAAGCCACGCGGCTACTTTCATCCCGAGGACCGCTAAGGAGTGGAATTCTCTACCGGCGTACGTTTTCCCACTTGAATATGATCTTGGGGTCTTCAAGAGAAGAGTGAATAATTATCTTCTAGGAAAGCGTGCTCCATCTTAGGCCTCATCTTCACTTTCCATCAGGTGAGATTGGGGTCAAACGCTGACCTATTAAATGTAAAAAAAAAAAAAAAAAACAGTACTTTAATTTTACTTGCTAATTCTGCAATTCTATCTTTTACGAGTTGTTTAGCTCGATGAAAAGATGCAGCCCCTTAACTAGCACGTTTTGTATCACGTAATATTTGCAAATAATGCCTTAACATCTAAATCGACTGTCTCTAAACCTTTCAGTTTTTTTTTATCAGAACATTAATAGTTAACACATCGTACGTTAACATAGTGTGTTAAATGCATAGTCGAGCGATAAGGGCGCAAACGTACCTACCTACGATTCCAAGGTAAAATCAGGTATTTCACTTATTGTTTTTCAACAAGGCCGCGTGGAAATTCCCGATGTTATGCCGGTTATGTTCGGTGAAGTTTAACATTTTGATACTACTGGTTTTCTCATAATATATGAAATTATGAGACTCAACTTAAACACGAAATATTACGAGTAAAAAGAGTATTGGTATTAAACTTTATAATGACAGACATACAGACAGTGAAAGAATAAATTCAAGGAAAATTAATAAATTATACTAATCCTGATAAACGAACTTCACCGAAACCGAAAAAGAGGCTTGCTGACGATTCGGACACAAAATATTAGGACAGTGTCCAAATTGACACTTTTTAATTTTAATATTTTTTTCACTAACAATTCGGACACCAATAAAAAAAAGCTGTTTTGTACAGTCAGATACAAACTTCAAAAGAAAAATAAGGGTTACATTTTGAGCAGTCTATGTCAGTAGGAAATATCTATTTTTGTGACCTTGCAGCTTATAATAATTACTAACACTTATCCGATTTAGATGATGCGGTGTCATTCGATTATAGGGTAGACCGCTTAATTGAGTACTCGCCTGAGGGGTAAATGTGCGTATAAGACCGGACCTCTCCCGGCCCGTTCACGTCTACCTCCGCGCCCCCCGCCGCCCCTGTACCCCGCAGGCGAGGACGCAAGTAAGTAGTAAGCGGTCTAGCTATAGTTATTGTGGCAGTGTTTTATACATGTTACAGAAAGGTATTACTTAAGGGGGTGCATTTACCCGTCAACCTAAACAACATGCAGCAGAAAGAATTACGAAATTCCCAAAACAAAATTTCGACTTCCCATACAAATTTGACGATCAGCTGATCTATTTTGTACGGGAAGTCGTTTTGTGCATTTTTTTTTTATGATAGTGAGAGTGACAAGACGAGCATGTCAGGTGCCTGATGGTAAAAGATTGATTTCCCATATCAGACACAGTGCCACCCAGTGTTTAATAATTCAAAATTCTACGCGGCACTGCACTGTGCCTGTCACCCTGAGATATGAGTTGTTGAATCTCATCATGCTCAGTAATTTCGCTGGTAACATTGCCCTTCATACCGGAACACTGCTTGCCCTTCATACCGGATTACTGCTTGGCGGATGAATAACTGGCAAAGGTGTGGTACTTCCCCAGGCGGCCCCCTGCAAAGAGGCCTACCACTACAAATTCTTTCTTTTGAAAGTAGTTTAGTGTGATGGGTTGATGCACCCCCTTAAGTACCTATTACTTAACCTTTTTGTAATACGATAGACGATACATTTGGTAGCCGCTTTATTAGTTTTATTACTACACTTTTTACTCTTTTATTAATTCCGTGGAGTCGTGGGAGGTCGTTGGTGTGGGATGCTACTTGCGTCGACACCTTAGCGTCCTCTCACTTGCAGAGATCCTCCAGGGCCGCTGGCGCAGCAGCAGATGACGCGGAATCCCTCAAGCGTAAGAAATATGCATCTCTCAGCGAGGGATAGGTACTTATTTGTTCCGTTTGCGGTAGAGACAATGGGGCTATGGGGTTCAGAAACTAAAACCTTTTTCAGGGAGTTATCGAGGCGCCTAGTTAAAACCACAGGTGACCAAAAGACTGGTTACCACCTTGGCCAACGTATAAGTTTGGCCATACAGAGAGGTAATGTAGCTAGTTTTTTGGGCTCCTTACCTGCAGGAGGCGACCTTAATGATATATTTTATTTATAATTTAAGTTTCTTTATAATGTATGTTAAGTAATTAGTAAAATTGTTTTATTTTCTTACGTTTTATTTGTAAGTGTATAAATCTTGTTAAGTGTTCACACATTATATTAGCCTAGATTTAATTATTATAGTTTCGTCCTAGAATCCGCGACATGTCGTGTTGGTTATTCATAATCTATTCACATAGAGTTTGGTTCTAGTTGCGAGTCAATGCATAGCAGTTTCCTTTTAATGGTAGGGTTGCCACATAAATATGTAGCTATACGAAATGTTCGCCTTATGCGTATTTTGGCATTTATACAAACTACAGGCTAGCATGACACTGAGATATAACAAGATCCCCGATTCACTCTCTTACGCGTTCGAAAAATGCATTTCGGCTGTCTCGTTCTAACCCCAAGAGCTTAGCAATGCTATCCCGTTTTTTGACACAATTCGTTGGTACCTACTAACTACAACTAAGACTAGAAATCGACTAGTTCGAGTTAGCGTTAGTAACTTTTTTTCAAACTTTGCCTCCAATTACAGAGTTGATTGTACATTACGGTACATCGTACAAGATGATATAATTAAATTTCGGATCGGCCTAGTTCTATTTCCGAGGATGTCCGGTACACCTACTATGATACTGGTTTGATAACGCTTATCTAAGTACATGTAGGTATTATGATTTTCAAATGCAACTATATTAAACGCATTATTTCGCCTGCCTACGCAACGCTTTAATTTAAGCATCTTCCTCCCCTTATCTTCACGTCCTCTTCCGATTCCATGAGTTCTTCCATGTCTTTCATCATTCATCGGTTTTTCGTTATTTACGGTTCCGTACCTCAAAAAAAAAAAGGAACCCTTTTAGGATCACTTTGTTGTCCGTCTGTCTGTCCACCTGTCATGACACTTTAACGAGAATGCATGGAGGTATCAAGTTGAAATTGTAAAAAAAAATATCAACTACTCAGATCTTATTTGAGATATTATTTGCATTGCGTATTTTTGTACATTTTTTTTTATTTTGATCTATTGTAGACTCGTATTTATGTTATAGTGTAACCTACTCATATACTGTCGTTATATTTAACTATAATTTGTTTCTGATTTCCGATAAACGGTAAGAGGTTTTTATGAGAATCGCCGAGCCCCCACCACTTAGGTACATCAGGAAATTCAATTATTATCACAATAGTCCCACTACTTGACGCCTGCTACTCAAATAAAACATAGGGTTGTCGCCTTAATACATTATTCATAAAAAGAAAACCAATTAAGTAAACTAGCCCATACTAAGTTCATATTCTCAGAACATACCTACCTTATCTGCATTCTGCATAAAAGAAATTTGTGAAAATAACAGGGAATTATAAATATAATCAAGCTAAATGTTATCTTCGACATAATAAAATAACAATTATCCTTCTATGTTAATCGAAATATTAAAGGTCTTAAATACTGAACACAAAACCCTTCATAGATAAATATGAGTCTATCGCTAGTCCAAAGCTACTATTACATATAAGAAAATTTTAGAAGCAGCCCTATTACAAATTGAGCAGACAAAATGACGCGTTCATAAACCGGACGCCGGACGAACAAACGATTTTGGAAAAGGAAACAGTAAGTAAGTACTTGTGTGCACATAATATTAATATAACGGTATATCACATAATAACGGTAATAGGAATAGTGCCTTTGAGGAAAACTAAATTTTAATCAAAACTTCCTCATAAAATACGTGGGATGGAAGGCAAACTCGAAACAAGTCTATTTGCATTAAAATCTTTTTAACATTTCAAAGGCTACTTAGATTACCTTCCCCACTTGAAAAGAAAAATTAAATTAGAATCTTCGATAAAGAGAATTAAAATACGAGTAGGTACAGTTACAAGCTTCCACTAGAATTTCTCGCTTCAATGGGTATCCATCATGTATGGATAAAAAATAAAAAAATATATAAAAAAAGACTGCGGTTGGGCCTCAGTTCAACGCTCAGGTCGACGCTCTTGGCTACTATACCGTACGGTGGCCATAAGAAACGAACAACCTGACTGAATAAAGAACGCTCACGCATGGTATAAATCGCCTTATGTAAAGTGCGTTAAAACTTGGTCGGGTTGCCGGCGTCTTCGGTACTTGACGTCATGTAGAAGAAAATAAAACAGGTGCTTTGATGATGACCCCTCCTGAGGTTGGAAGTCTCCTTATAGCTAGATAACGTTATGGGAGTGGCAACGCTCATGGCAGCATTAAAATAGACCTGACTTCAGTTTGTTTTATCCCACACAGCACTAAACCCACTAGCTAATATTCTTAAAGAAAAAAAAAAATACGCAAGAGTTTGAAAGTATTAGTACAGTGTTTTATTTGTTACTGATTTGACGCTTGGCAATATATTTGCGATGGCGATATTTTGAACATTGACAGTCAATATTTATTTTAAGAATGTGTGAAAAATGTTATAACCTGGATAAAAGCCACTTACGATCGGATTAAATGGAAATCTATGGGGTAGGTCTATCTATGTTGTGGACGTCCTAGGGCTGAGATAAACATAACAAACAATCACGCCTTTTTCCCGATGGGGTAGGCAGAGGTGTACCCAGGACACAGTTCCATAGTAGGCACACCCACATTTCGCTAGTATACCTATAAGTTATTGGTCCTATGTAATAGGGGGCGAGCCTATTGCCATCTACGGGGCACAGTTCCAGACTCCAGGCATAGTTATTGAATTAATTCCTAATGGAAAAATTCAATAGATATGATTATTTTAAGAACAATTTATAGCAACGACTAAACTCATTTATAAAAGTCAATATAATATATATTATTTAGATATTCCCTATTGCACACCACCGTCATTTATTGTTTTAACTCTCCGTTTCCATCCCCAGGTTGTCTGTAAGAAATTGCTTAACGCGATAAGACCGCCAGTTGTTTACCGTATTACCTGTTAATTGTATGGTAACATTGTTTTTTTATTTTATTTTGGTATGCAATAAAGTATTATTCTATTCTAATCTATAAGTACTGAAGTTAGCCACATCATTGACACTGCACAGGATAGCATTAGATAATATCATAGCTAGGTAGGAAGGACAACCACAATTTTCTATAAGACGTATAAGTCAAACTACTCATAGATTATATTACGACCGAAATGTTCCTCTTATGACGGTGATCAATTTTTATCAACATGTGGGAAATCCGCGTCATGCACTGTACGATTCAAAACACGTTTTAGTTCATTTCGTTGCATATTAAACAAGATTAGCCTTTTAGAATTGTAATGAAATGAACAACTCAATTACCAACACTATTATCTTTTTAGTTTTACCGGTTTTAGTGTTCGTTGCTAAATGAATCCGGAAAATGGCAACAGGTAGAACCATAGAAAATATACCATAGAAAGCTAAACAGAGTATAAGTGTCTTTAATCCCTAATGAAACACTAGCTTGCTTTTTTGGGTTCGAACCCAAATTTTGCCGAAGGAACCCTATTAATAATAGGCCTCCGCAGTTTAACCGACCCAGAATACTAAACAAAAAGATTTTATAATTAAAGTTGCTTTCCATTCAATCAACGTATTTTAATTGTCAAATAAAATTATTACTACAATGAGAACAATACCTACCTAATGCTTAGTAATAAGACAATTTATTTGGTAGGTGAGGAGAGGTGACTATAATGTGGGTTTATATGCATATTAGGTAGGAACCCTTCATTTGCGAATCTCATTCGCTATTAACCATTTTCTTATAACGATTTAAACACAAAGAACTTTTTTTAGCAAAAGTTCAGTTCTTATTTCAGTTTTGTTCTCCTAGCTAAAGTAGCGACTAAACTGGTTTCGAATTCCACTGTCCTATAGGTAAAATGCCGTCTAGTCGGTTGGTAGAGTAGGTAGGTACCCATTACTCATAAGCGCATATAAAACCTCTTTTATGGTCAGGAAGTTATTTGCGCTTAGAAAATGTTTGTACCTTAGGTTGGTACCCAGTTCTTGATATTTTTCGATTACTGAGCGTGCTGGCTAGCCGCATGGGTATAGGTATTTTCTTTCCCTTTTTTCTATTTCGCTCCCAAACAGAATGCGTCTGCTGTCTCTTTCACACTTATCATTCTCCACTGGGGAATAATGCTGCTCATGCTAGGCCCTCCCACAGAATAAATAATAGTACTAACATAGCCCTGCCGAGATATTAGTGATATTAATACATAGATAAACCGCTGGATCGATATTGATCATTTTTGGAAGAAACATAAATTGGTCAGATATAAGTAAGGTATTTTCCACGATCACGATAGGTATTCCCACGGGAACAAGGAATACTTGGGTGAAACTGCGAGGCGCAGCTAGTTTAAAACAACTTTAGTGCCGATGCACATTACACTATAAATGTACTTATTTACGTGCTTAGTGAATGTGCTGTGGTTTAGGCTAATCATGCGCAAAAAATAGTTTGCAGCAAATTTTTTGTCGCTTTATCCTTTTCCTGTTAATTTATTTTTAAATAATATTACCTATCCTTCTACATTGCAGTAAGTAAGACCGGAGATTGTAATTCGTCAAATTATAACTGGTTTACATTTACCGTTTGATCTCAATAAATTTCAAAAAAAGACGTTAAAAGACATAAGTCAGGTGAAACACTAACATTGAAAATTGTTGATACGTTATCGACGGACCAATGAAATAATATTATGATTTACAATTTAATTTTCACGCAGTTTATCAATAGATATCAGATTAAATAAGTCCCTGAAGGGCGGCCTTAATGTTGTTTACAATTTACCTATCACTTCAAAGGACTCGATGGATTTCCAGCGAAGTTTAAATGCGATGGGATGATAACCATTAAATGTGATATATATTAAAATATTCGATTAGTGATTAGGTACCTAACATGTTTTGAACACCTGTTTGCAATCAAATCTTAGACACGAAATGTTGAATATTATTTCCGAAATTATTAAGAGCTGTTTCTGAATACTGATTACAATATTTTAAAGCGGCCCAATCATCATATTATAGAAAATGTCTACCGGTCTCGTTTGGAGTTTGAAATGCACGAAAAAATTAATTTGTGGTCGGCGAAGCAGGTCTTCTTCCAGTCCACGTTCTCCGATCCAGTCTATCCCTCATATCTGCACTAAAACTTATCCTCAGAATAGGTAGATAATGTAAAAAATACCTGCCTAAAACCTTTTAGTGAAATACATAACAACGCAACCATTTTTCGTCCTGATCTAATGAGAACGTCCTGAGCATCGCTAGTAATAAATAGGTATAACCTTTTATATCCTGCATAACATGTTGTAGGTACCCAAGATGTTGATTGAATATCTCCGGGAAACCACAAGCGAAATGGTGAAGTCGTGAGTCAGGCACCGAGGCGAGTAGCATTCACTCACTAAGCCTTACTTACCTCTAATTATTGCAACTGCAGGTAGATGTCAAAATAGCGCTCGGTACCCGTTATCACCATTATCAAACATAACCAGTACCTACTCTATCCGCTCACATTACGGCAACCGCTAATAAATATGTAAAAGGAAATATCTAGTAGTAGAAATCGTACTGGAATTTCACGCATGAGTCGACCGATGCCGGATTAGAACCGGTGAGAACGCTACTATTGTTTTTCGATCCCGTCTCTATTATCGCTTATCTGATATCACAAGGTCAACTCACCGGGTCGATGTCCGCCTCCCAGACGTCCTTCAGGTCATTGTTGATGTCGTAGTAGACCTCCATGTTAGGGGCCCAAAGTAAAACGAACTGTCACAGTACTTTTCACAAGTTGTTTTCACAGTTTGGAGATTTCACAGAGCACCGTGCGTTGGCATCACTCAAGTTTCACTATCGACGCCCATTTGTTTCGGCTATAAAGTATGTTAGTGAAGTTTCACTGCACGCGAGGAATGCGGGCGATATGTGATCGCTCGTGGCGAGACGCGTTCACGGCGATGGTTGGCCGCCAAGTGCGAGCGCGCGCGACTTGACAGCGTTCCCCCCCTCTCCACTCTCTTTCCCCCTTTTACCTCTCATTCATAACGTGACAGGGGGTAAAACACAATCGGGGGCTACTCCGCTACTCCACAATACGAGATAATTATGTGGGTGCTTTGAGTCACGTGGGAATCCGCTGCCGTACCAATGACAAAACACTGAGAGATTTGATTGACAAAACACTAAATTTTAATGTTTATTTGATTGATATCTTACTTCTATTGTTATTAATACATTACATAACAACTTACGAGTACCTATACATTATGTACTCACCTACTTACGCCTAATTAAATATCTACATTTTGGAATCATCGAATTATTTAGGCTGGCTTCAAAATTAATTAATGAAAGTAAAGTATGACAGTAATTAACCTGACGATAAAAATTTTATCTAAAGTAGAGAACTTTAAATACTATTTACATATTTATTTATATTATTGGGTGAAAAGTGAAAAGTAAATAAACAGCGGCAGGTCTAGCATGACACGGGGATATATTCTTTTCCATATCTCTTACTCAAAAATTGAGTCATTATTGCTTACCAAAGCGGGGCTAAAATAACTTTTCAACCTCTAGGTATAGGATAAAGCAAATCTATTTTTAATTTTTGTCTGTTACCAACAGTTATATATTTGGTGTCGAACAACATACATTCACACCTTTTTCCCGAAGGGGTAGGCAGAGGTGTACCCAGGACTCAGTCCCATAGTAGATACACCCACATTTCGCCAGTATGTATGTATTAGTCCCATGTAATAGGGGGGGGCGAACCTATTGCCATCAACCGGGCACAGTTCCAGACTCCAGGCAGATAATGAGATAATTCCTAATGGAAAAATCCAATATTTAACACTATGCCTGACCTAGGGATCGAACCCCAGACCTCTCTCGACCTCTTGATTGGCAGTCGAGCATGCGCCCTCTACGCCAGCGAGGCAGTTATAGGATATTAGCCAATGATTTTATGAAATTAATAATTCTGTTTCCTCACAATCGTAGTGAATAGTATCGTCTAACACTCGGCGCTAAACCCATTATATCTCGGTTTCTATTTTCTATTTACTCCCTCACTAAAGCTCGACAGTAAAACTACCTACCTCGTATACAATAGGTCTCTTCAGCCCCTCGTGTAACATCTACATCTACTATTCTGTTATATTTCTCTTTTCCGCCCAATTAATGCATATCTGCGGTCTGCTGACGCGTTCCGACGATCCTGAGTACCCCTAGATACATTCATTTAGAGCGCTAAAGAGAAAAAATATAATCCTCTATATTGTATAATATACAGTGTTATAATGAAAGAAAATAATAATTATATATTATCTGCTTCTAGGTCTTTTCTGTCTATCATATCCAAGCAGAATAAATATCAGCAGCCTCGTTCACATTATTTATTATTATCTTCGATAAGAAGTAACTGAGTTACTTACGCTTGATGAAACTATAGTTTAATCAAGGCTAGTTAAAGCTAACTAAAATAATTTTACCAATAATACAGCGATATAAAAACAATGAATGAAACTCCTTGGAATAATTTATATTTTCTCTCAGAACATAGTTTTGCTACATCAGAAAATACAGACACAGCGTAAACGACTAAAATAAAATAAAAAAGGGTTAATCCACATTTTTACTTATTTTGCCAAAATATGTATGGCCTAGTTATAATAAGACAAAGGCTGGTTGCCTGGAAGAGATGGCGGCCCATTGTCGACCAATTAGAATTACGCACGTTAACAATTTTAAGTTAAACCTGTAAGTATATTATTAATTGTTGTCTCAATAAAGTGATTTGGATTGTAATATATTACAGAAAATAATAAACAAAATTTGGAACTAGAAAGCGTGTAACAATTGGCGGCTTAATCGCTCAGAGCGATCTCTTTCAGGCAACCATGCAAGCAGAGAAGCTATGACAGGAGATACTTATAAAGATACTTAAACAACGACTGTGGTGTAAAGTACAAATACTTAAATAGTACATTTACAAGAAGTACTTATACGTATAGCATAATTAAGTCCAGTTATTAATAGCTTTAAATTTGTGGCGTCAACTTTATCTGCCCGAACCTACTTTAATTATAAAAATAAATTAAAATGCAATTTGTCAAGTACCTAATTATGTATCGAACAATGAGTAAGTAGAATTAAAATACAGACAGAAGGTAATGTCTATGCAACGGTTCAATGCACGCACACATGCGCGCATTTTAAGAGTTACGTGAGGCGATTTTGCTAATTTTTCGATGCCAATCTCCTATTGGTGAGATGTCAAGAGATTTTGCTCGACCCCCCGTGTACATTATATTATAATTTTTCCATATTTTAGTGGAGAAGACGTAATATTTTACTTATTTAACGTTTTCTCGCAGTTTTATAGTTTCTTGAGGAAAAAAGTCATTATAGATTGGCCTCGCCCACTCTCTCCTTAAACGCCATACAGAATATATTGTACGTCCATTACGAGTAGTAAAGACACGAGATACGCGCTCTATCACAGCATAGCTTGAAAAGTGTATAAACAGAACTAATTTAACGTTTAACGAGATGATTCAACTGTTTTTATTGTTGATAAATACAGTGGCGCCTTCATTATAATGTACTTTTTTCCGTCAATCTATTACTTCTCGCTGACGTAAAGTGCGCACGTCTGTGTGCGTGAGGTTTTGAACCGATGTATGCACATTACCTTCTGTGTATATTTTATACTATGCCCTCGTTAACGCGCTACATCATCATTCCACTAATTATATTAGCATTTTTAGAAAAAGTAGTAAGCGGTACTATTTTTAGAGCATTTGCATCTAAATGACCTTTGGTCTAGCATTAGCGGTAATAAAGAATGATTGTTTGTGTTCAGGTAGAATTATACTATTTTGGAATTCAGTAATGTAAGTTTGTAATATTTAATCTATGCTTGATAGTTAGTTTATGTATAATAAAGGTCAGCGCAGACGGAACGTTGATAATGAACGAATGAGTCTAAGAGAATAATGATTGTTTGTCTTATTGTGATCACTGCAAATGATATTGCAACTTAGCCGAATAGCCCAGTCTAATTAGGTAAAAAAAGGGGTCAACCTCGGAATGAAAGATAATAAGCTGTAAATTGGTATAAACCTTTGTTTTGTCGTTCTAAACGTTGTCTCAAAAGTCACAAGTGCTATCGTGTCCGCGTCTTAAGATATTGAAGGTCAAAGGTTGTAAAAATCGGTTTTTCGTGAATATCTCGCTTTCTATTGCTTAAATGAGATTTGCACCTATTATAAAGTTGTAAAGCATAAAATTTTCTACAACTTTTGTTTTGAATTTTTTTATCATACGATCAACCGTTTTTTTGCGGTAGACCGCGAAGAGTGCGCCGCGTATATATATGGCCTAATGCAAGGTCAAGCGTGAGTTACGGTTATCAGTACGTTGTATAAGGTTAATTATTTACTAAAAAATTATAATTATTAAAAAATGCACATTATTTATGTTCTAATTATTAATAATTTTGGATTATATATTTTAATTATATTTTTAGTTGAAAAGACAGTAAGGGAATATATTATATATATATATATATATATAATCAACCTTTCACGGTAAATGTTGGTTCAGTGAGAAGTTAGAACAATTGTTGATCCACCTATTTTACGTGTTTACTCAGCTCTGCGTCGTGCAAACTGATATACTTTGATCCGTCCTTGATGCGCGTGTGACGTCGGTGGATCTGTACTTACAGGTTTTCAACATACTCGTCATCGATTTGACCAACATTTTTTGATCCATCCAACGGTCGAAAAAATCACACTGAATATGATTACTTAGATCCAGAGTATATTTAATTTATATGCGACATTTACATAGATTAAGTGGATCCGGAGCCAAAATTGACGAATAGGTACTCGAACACAAAGCGGCAACGTCGCATTCTTCGTATGACAGAGAACCCAGTATACACTACTTCGTTAGAGTAATAAGGTAAGATATATGCGTTAGCTGCGGCGTTTGAGGATCAAACTTTTATTCCTTCACTCGTGTTTGGCAGATTTTATTGCGTAAAAACGTTTGCGCATGTTTTTGGTATCGTGTTAGTGAATTTGTGTTATTTTGTTTTTTGTCTTAGACCAATCAGAAGATGATGGTGAGTATTTTATTATCCATATGCATTTTGACTATCTATCAATTTGGAAACATGATTTTATGAATGTTTTACATTAATAAATTAATCTGGCCGTATGTGATCCCGGCTCAAATGAATGGGGTAGGGGGGAAGTAGAGACCGCTTCAGTGGAAAGGCACCCCTCATCCATGTTCGATACGTATGGTTATAAATAGGTACCTATTCACATTATGATACCTAAGGACTAACTTAACTACCTACCGGTTTGTAACCTCGGACGAAAAGGAGTTGCAATTATGTTTAGTTATGTGTATATTCTTAATATGCGTTTCAAATAACAATAGGACCAGTAGAGACGCTATCTTTTCACCAATGCTGCCTGCAAGAAGTCAAATCAGAATAATAAAATAGATAACCAATAACTATATGACTGGCCTTTTGGCTCTGTGGTTAGTAGCTCTGATTGCGGATCCTGAGGTAGTGGGTTCGATTTTCAACCAGGACAAACATTTTTGTGACGAACGCGGATGTTTGCTCTGTGTCTTGGCTATGTATTTCTCAGGCCTCCATACCTAGTACAGTAGGTTTTTCCTAGTTTGAGACTAGGGACTTATGTGCGAAATGTTCAGAACATTTATTTATTTTATTTAAGTACGTAAAAAGACCAAACATCCTTCTGATATTATAAATTAGAAAGTTTGTGAGGATGGATGGATGGATGTTTGTTACTCTTTCACGTCAAAACTGTTGAACCAATTGGGCTGAAATTTGGTATGTAGGTACCTTTGACCATGGAACCATGACCATGGGCCCATGACATTAGACCATGAGATAATTATTTTCCGATATTCCGACAGGAACGATGTCAACGCGGGTGGGACCGCGAAGTACAGCTTGTACCTACATATTTACAAAACCAGTGACCCGCCCCGGCTTCGCACGAGTAGCGGGTAGCATATGTATACCTAGAGAACGATTGAACATGAATAATTCCGTGATACATTGTATTTTTTATTTATACAACCCTATTTTTTACGTAGCCAATGGTGTACTTATGGGACTGAGTCTTGGGAACACCTCTGCCTACCCTATATGGGAAAAAGGCGTGTATGTATGTTATGTTGTGATAGAGTGATAAAATCTTAATAACATAACATACAACCACGCCTTTTTCCCGAAGGGGTAGGCAGAGGTGTACCTAGGACTCAGTCCCATAGTAGGTACACCCACATTTCGTCAGTATTTATTAGGCCCATGTAATAGAGGGCGAGCCTTTTGCCATCTACCGGGCACAATTCCAGACTTCAGGCAGTTATTGACATAATTCCTAATGGAAAAATCCGATATTCAACACTTTGCCTGAACTGGGGATCAAACCGGGGATCTCATGATCGCCAGTGAGGCTTGTGCCCACTACGCCACTGAGGCAGTCCTAATAGATGGATGATATTATATTATCCGCGGACTACTTTGTAGATATTGATAAGTTCTACAAACCCCTTGTACATTACTTACCTTGTTCTACCACCAATAGTTGTCACAGAGCAATAATTACTGCTTTGATAAGATAACATAATATCAACATATGATCACGCCTTTTTCACGAAGGGGTAGGCTGAGGGGTAGCCCTGGGTACACCTCAAGGCTCAGTCCCATACTAAATACACCCACATTTCACCAGTATGTTATTGGTTCCATGTAATAGGGGCGAGCCTATTGCCATCTACCGGGCACAGTTCCAGATTCCAGGCAGTCATTGAGATAATTACTAATGGAAAAATCCAATATTTACCGGGATCTCATGACTGAGAGTCGATCATACGCCCATTACGCCACCGATATAGTCACTGCTTTGATTATTGTGACTAAACCATAATAGATGGATATAATGTCTGCCGACTATTTTTTAGATATTAATAAGTACTACAAACCCATAATACATTATTTTATTCAACCATCAATAGTTTTCATAGCGTACGTAAGTAAATTAATGATTATTTTGCTGTTTTTTACGGATCCCTAATTTTTTGCAATTTCTTTTATAGTCATTGTTACTCACATCTATACTAATATTATAAAGAGAGAAACTTTGTTTTTTTGTTTTTTTTGTTTGTAACGAATAGGCTCCGAAACTACTGGACCGATTTTAAAAATTCTTTCACTTATGGATAGCTTAATTCAGTGTGAGTGCCATAGGCTATATGAGATTTTGAAAAAAAATAGGGATCCGTAAGAAAACTGCAATATTGTGAACCAAGGTGTCACATAATATAATTACCATATTCATAAATTTGCGTGCGCTGTGAAATCCATTGATGGTAGAATAATATAGTGTAGGGGTTTGTAGTACTTATCAATATCTACAAAATAGTTCACGGAAATTTTATCCATCTATTTTGGTTTAGTCACAATAATCGAAACAGACATTATATTATGCATACGCTGTGAAAAGTATTGGTGGTAGAATAAAGTAATGTACTAGGGGTTTGTATAGTAATTATCAATACCTACAAAACAGGATACATGGATTTTATCCATCTTTATTGGTTTAGTCATAATAAACGAAACAGTGATTATTTTTCATGCGGTGTGAAAACTATTGGTGGTAGAATAAAGTCATGTACTAAGAATTTGTAGTACTTATCAATACCTACAAAACAGTATACATAGATTATATTCATCTTTTTTGGTTTAGTCACAATAATCGAAACAGTGATTATTTTTCATGCGATGTGAAAACTATTGGTGGTAGAGTAAAATAATGTACTAGGGGTTTGTAGTACTTATCAATACCTACAAAACAGTATACATAGATTATATCCATCACTCCTGTTAAACGTCCACTATACCTACTTCTACTACCCGTGCGAAGCCGGGGCGGGTCGCTAGTTCATAAATAAAATAATGTTTTAAACAAACAAACATATAGAGAAGCGTGTAATTTGTGCAGTTTCAAGATACTTTAATTCATTAAATATTGAATTTTTTCATACAAATTTTCAACCCTTATTTTTGCCCTAGGTGTTGAATTTTGATAAACCTTATTAAAAACGGATTTAATTCAATACATTTTTAAATTATTTTTGCTAAGGTAATCTCAAAAATAAAACTCACTATACAATTTTTGCACCCCTATATTTCGCGCATACGGTTGTTTTTAAAGTAACCGTGAAACACGTATGTAATTATTTATTAAAACGAGGCTTCATGTAGAATTTGAAGTAAATCAGCTGAATATATTTTTATTTTTCATACAAACTTCCAACCCCTATTTAACATACTTAGGGGTGGAATTTTGAAAAATCCCTTCTTGTTACTTGTCTAGGTTAATAAAATAATCTTCTGTCCAAATTTAATCAACATTGGTATGATAGTGTTGGCCCTGAGTTGATGAATCAGTCTGTGAATCACTATCTCTCTCATTATATAATTCTACCTATAGAAGTATAGATTTCAGAAGTTTTGTTTAGTGACGTCGCAGCATAAGATGGGTCCTATTGTTATTTGAAATGCATAGTAGGTACCGATACTGTATTATGCGGGGTTAATTTTTATCATCCCGAATAATCTCTGACTGCCTCGGTGGCGTAGGGGGCGCATGCTCAACTGCCAATCAAGAGGTCCCGGGTTCGATCCCCAGGTCAGGCAGTGTTAAATATTGGATTTTTCCATTAGGAATTATGTCAATAACTGCCTGGAGTCTGGAACTGTGCCCGGTAGATGGCAATAGGCTCGCCCCCTATTACATGGGACCAATAACATACTGGCAAAATGTGGGTGTATCTACTATGGGACTGAGTCCTGGGTAAACCTCTGTCTACCCCTTCGGGAAAAAGGCGTGAATGTATGTTATGTATAATTTTAGAGATTTTCCTACTCATGAAAACAAACAACTTTTATTAGAGAACTAAAGATGAGATCGCAAAAAATTGCATCTGTTCCATTCAAAAGTGCTAAAATATTTAATCAAAACGTACCTATATATAACAGCTGATATTTTTCGCGATTTCAGTTTTGGTCCCACATTATCTGGGGTCAAACTCAAACTCATTTTATCCATAAAAAATAATTACACGTCTTGTTTTATTTTATAGTATTAAAATAATCTTCATTATTACAATGTCAAAAATGATATTAAAAAAAAAGTCTAGTAGAACTAGTATTAAAAGCATTCAAAATGAGTTAATTGATAGGTATTTGTATACCTATCAATTAACAAAGAGAACATCATATACCTATATCCTACGTAATATCCTACTACAGTCCTAAATAACCCTATATTATTAGTTTGGGACATGTCCTGTAGGATTTGATAGAACCAATTTTGATCGTTTTTAGGGTTTCGTACCGCAAAAGGAAAAAACGGAACCCATATAAGATTACTTTTTGTCCGTCTGTCTGTCCGTCCGTCCGTCTGCCTGTCAAGACCCTTTATTTCTTTATTCTTTTATCCACCACCGCCCACCGACCCCACTCTCTCCGCCTCCACCACAAACTCAGCTTGATCCACCTCCTACCCCGTTCTTCCCGCTTCCACTATCTCCGACTTCACCACAAATTCCGCTCCGCCTCCTCCGCTTCCGTTTACGTTACCACCTTCACCACAAACTACGCTGTCTCCGTTCTCAGACTTCTAGAAGTAGAATTATATAATGAGAGAGAGAGAGTGATTCACAGACTGATTCATCAACTCAGGCAAGGGCGTCGCCAGCCGATGATCAAGGGGGGGCTAGACAAGGAATTTTACCCAAATTCACTATAGATATACAAACGGTATTTGCCTGTATACAATTTACAATTACAAATTTCTATGAAACAGAAAAGCCATACAATTTTGTAGATTTTTTTTTTATGAAATAGGGCCCAGATGGTTCTGTATTTATGAATACGTGTCTATATGGTATGGCGGCACTTGAATGTCAACATAGACAATAAAGGCTAAATTTTCTCGATCCTCTAGGGGGGGGGGGGGCAGCAGCCCCCCCTGCCCCCCCTCGGCGACGCCCTTGAACTCAGGGCCAACACTACCATACCAATGTTGATTAAATTTGGACAGGAGATTATTTTATTAACCTAGACAAGTAATAAGAAGGGATTTTTCAAAATTCCACCCCTAAGTATGTAAAATAGGGGTTGGAAGTTTGTATGAAAAATAAAAATATATTCAGCTTGAGTGTGTTTTAGCCACACTCGCCAAATTCAAGTTGGTGGATGTCAAATCTGATGGTCTCCGACTACCTATAAGGTGTTTCAAAGTCAGCCGGGACCGATGGCTTAACGTGCTCTCCGAGGCACGGAGGAAACTCGTTGTGTAAATAACTGCCACCCATCCAAGTGCCGGCCGTACCTAGTGTCGCTTGACCTCGGTTACCGGCTGATACCTACTAGTAGCCGCCATTTGGCCACGAGCGCCTCGACTACATTTCTCACACATACATTCACGTCTTTTTCCCGAAGGGGTAGGTAGAGGTGTACCCAGGACTCAGTCCCATAGTAGATACACCCACATTTATGTTATTGGTTCCATGTTTTTTTTTTTATTATGATAGTGAGTAACAAGACGAGCAAAGAGCACGAGTAAGCATCATGATTGCCCATATCAGACACAGTGCCACCCAGTGTTTTTAAATTCAAAATTCTGCGCGGCACTGCACTGCGCCTGACACCCTGAGATATGAGTTATTGAATCTCATCATGCCCAGTAATTTCGCTGGTAATATTGCCCTTCATACCGGAACACAGTAATGTTTGCACATTACTGCTTGGCGGATGAATAACTGGCAAAGGTGTGGTATTTCCCCAGGCGGCCCCCTGCAAAGGAGGCCTACCTCTACAATTTCAATAATACTATATTATGTACCTATTATGGGTACCTATTTACCTATTACCTATCCTATTGTCATCTACCGGGCACAGTTCCAGACTCCAGGCAGTTATTGACATAATTCATGCATACATACATACATACAGTCACGCCTTGTTCCCGGTGGGGTAGGCAGAGACTATTTCCCTCCACTTGCTACGATCCTGACATACAACTTTCGCTTCGTTCACTGACATAATTCCTAATGAAAAATTCAATATTTAACACTTTGCCTGACCTGGGGATCGAACCCGGGACCTCTTGATTGGCAGTCGAGCATGCGCCCTCTACGCCACCGAGGCAGTACATTTCCGTGTAGTTATTTCTAGTTTATATTTTATTTTCATATGGGCTGGCATTAGTTTTTCCTACAGGGGGTTCTGAAAAGTGAGTACAACCAATATACGAGAATGTTATAAATGTCTTCGTAGTCATACTGATATGACAAATTAGTATGACCACCTGAAATCCGCTATTAGCCGTGGTGTTGTCAAGTTGTTGAATTATCCGTTTAATCGGTAGCTTCATAGCTTGTACACACGAAACGGCAACGTTGCGGCTGCTTTTAGCCAATCCGATCGTTTGCTGTGCTCTGATTGGCTCATTTAAATAAGATCAACATTTACCGTAACCATCGCACGGTGGATTCGTATATCGGATCAACTTCGACGAACGCGAGGAAGCAGTCACGTGAGTGTAGATGTTGATCCGGTTGGAGCCACATTAGTTACTAGAGATGCATATTAGATCAACAAAAGGCGCCGGATCAACATACATTTTTGGATCAACAAAGTGCTCGCGTGAAGTCGCGTGAGATCAACATTTACCGTAAAGAGATCTCTATATATATATATATATATATATATATATATATATATATATATATATATATATATTTATTTATCATTAAATATAGCATATTATATAATACATATATATATATATATATATATATATAGATATCCCCACGGGCACTTAGTTGATCATGCGGGTCGTAGAAGTAGTTATTATTTGATCCGTTTTCATAAGTTGATCCGGGGCAGTATTACTTGATCCTTTGCCAGTTGCGTATGACTTTGTGGATCCAGCTGGAGCCACACGTGTCACACATGTGGCTCCATCTGAATCTACAGAGTAATAATAATAATTACGCTGTTTTTATACGAATCCACCTTTTTGGCATTCAAGCAGTTGTTGATCCAATTCAAATGGGCCAATGGAGGCGCACCGTTTTCACAAGCTTCTGTCATTGGTTGCCTTCGACAGAAACATAATAAGTACAATAGTATAGCTCTTCTCATCAATGTAAAACTTAATTTTAAGAGAATTGTGAATGTTTCACCTTGAGAGATATTTCTATTTCGCATTTTTATTTAATTTGCAATGTATGTATGTACTTATATGTATGTCCGGTACAAATCTTGCAACTGAATTTTGAAGCACTCCACCGATTTTGCTCAAATTTTGCATACTTATATAAGTCCGGTGACAATGCAATATTATGGTACTGTTGACCTGATCTGATGATGGAGCCATGATGTAGCGACTGGAACTCCGCGATGACAAATGATAAGACAGTTGAATTTGGGCTAGTATGTTAGGTTTTAATAAGTACTTTTCATTCCACATGATAACGAGGGTCTGATGATGAAGCCGAAAGATTGCCATTGGAACTGCCTTACGAAAACTGCAATGATAGTCGAGTTTAGGCTCGTTTACTTTGTTGTTTTAGGGCCTTTTCATTCCACATGATGACGAAGGTCTGATGATGAAGCCGAAACAGAACCATTGGAACTGCCTTACAAAATGTTCCAAAACAGTCGAGTTTGGACTCGTTTGCTTTGTTGTTATGGGGACTTCTCATTCCACTTGACGACGAGGGTCTGATGATGAAGCCGAAAACTTGCCATTGGAACTGCCTTACGAAAACTGCAATAATAGTCGAGTTAAGGCTCGTTTACTTTATTGTTTTAGAGACTTTTCATTCCACATGATGACGAGGGTCTGATGATGAAGCCGAAAGATTTCCATTGGAACTGCCTTACGAAAACTGCAATAATAATCGAGTTTAGGCTCGTTTACTTGGTTGTTTTAAGGACTTTCCATTCCACATGATAACGAGGGTCTGATCATGTATCCGAAAGATAACCATTGGAACTGCCTACAAAATGTGCCAAGACAGTCGGGTTTGGACTCGTTTGCTTTATTGTTATGGGGACTTTTTATTACACATATAGACGAGGGTCTGATGAACCATTGGAACTGCCTTACTAAATGTGCCCAAGACAGTCGAGTTTGGACTCATTTGCTTTTCTGTTATGGGGACATTTCATTCCACATGATGACGAGGGTCTGATGTTGGAGCCAACAGATAACTATTGGAACTACCTTATGAAATGTGCCAAAACAGTCGAGTTTGGACTCGTTTGCTTTTTTTTTATGGGGACTTTTCATTCCACATGATGACAAGGGTCTGATGATGGAGCCGAAAAATAATCATTGGAACTGCCATACGAAAACTGCAATAATAATCGAGTTTAGGCTCGTTTACTTTGATGTTTTAGGAACTTTACATTCCACATGATGACGAGGGTCTGATGATGGAGCCGAAAGATAATCATTGAAACTGCCTTAGGAAATGTGCCAAGATAGTCCAGTTTGGACTTGTTTGCTTTATTATTATGGGGACTTTTCATTCCACATAATGAAGAGGGTCTGATGATGGAGCCAAAACAGAACCATTGGATCTGCCTTACGAGATGTGCCAAAACAGTTGAGTTTGGACTCGTTTGCTTTGTTTTTATGGGGACTTTTCATTCCACATGACGACCGATTTAGCTCAAATTTTGCATACATATAAAAGTCCGGTGATAATGCAATATTATGGTACTCTTGACCTGATCTGATGATGGAGCCATTATGAAGCGTCTAGAAATCCGCGATGACCATTGATAAGATAGTTGAATTTGGGCTCGAATGTTAGGTTTTAATAAGTTCTTTTCATTCCACATGATGACGTGGGTCTGATGATGGAGCCACAAGATAACCATTGGAACTGCCTTACGAAATGTGCCAAGACAGTCGAGTTTGGATTCGTTTGCTTTGTTGTAATGGGGACTTATCATTCCACATGATGACGAGGGTCTGATGATGGAGCCGAAAGATAACCATTGGAACTGCCTTACGAAAACTGCAATAATAGTCAAGTTTAGGCTCGTTTGCTTTGTTGTTTTAGGGACTTCCCATTCCACATGTTGACGAGGGTCTGATGATGGAACCAAAATATAACCATTGGAACTGCTTTACGAAAACTGCAATAATAATCAAGTTTAGGCTCGTTTGCTTTGTTGTTTTAGGGACTTCCCATTCCACATGTTGACGAGGGTCTGATGATGGAGCCGAAAGATAACCATTGGAACTGCCTTACGAAATGTGCCAGTCTTTACAGTCCTTACAGTCGAGTTTGGACTCGTTTATTTTGTTGTAATGGGGACTTTCTATTCCACATGATGACGAGAGTCTGATGATGGAGCGGAAAGATAACCATTGAAACTGCCTTACAAAAACTGCAATAATAGTCAAGTTTAGGCTCGTTTACTTTGTTGTTGTTTAGGGACTTTGCATGCCACATGATGACGTGGGTCTAATGATGGACCCGAAAGATAACCATTAGAACTGCCTTACGAAATGTGCCAAGACATTCGACATACATACATACATTCACGCCTTTTTTCCCGAAGGAGTAGGCAGAGGTGTACCCAGGACTCAGTCCCATAGTAGATACACCCACATTTCGCCAGTATGTTATTGGTCCCATGTAATAGGGGGCGAGCCTATTGCCATCTACCGGGCACAGTTCCAGACTCCAGGCAGTTATTGAGATAATTCCTAAAGGAAAAATCCAATATTTAACACTTTGCCTGACCTAGGGATCGAACCCGGGACCTTTTGATTGGCAGTCGACCATGCGCCCTCTACGCCACCAAGGCTGTCTGACCGAGGCACCGAGACAAGCGAGTTTGGACTAATTTGCTTCTTTGCTATGGGAAGTCCTCATAGCAAAAAAAGTTTGCTTTTTTGTTATGGGGACTTTTTATTCTACATGATGACGAGGGTCTGATGATGGAGCCGAAAGATAACCATTGGAACTGCCTTACGAAATGTGCCCAGACAGTCGAGTTTGGACTCGTTTATTTTGTTGTTATGGGGACTTTCCATTCCACATGATGACGAGGGTCTGATGATGGAGCCGAGTGATATCCATTGGAACTGCCTTACGAAATGTGCCAAGACAGTCGAATTTGGACTCGTTTGTTTTGTTGTTATGGGGACTTTTCATTCCACATGATGACGAGGGTCTGATGATGGAGCTGAAATATAACCATTGGAACTGCCTTATGAAAACTGCAATAATAGTCAAGTTTAGGCTCGTTTTGTCGACATTGGAACTACCTTATGATAAGTGCTAATATAGTCTAATATGGGCTCGTTTACTTTGCCGTCTTTTAAAACTTACTTTACAAACATAAGATAAACTTGTATGCAATATGACCAAAATAAATACCAAAGTAAAACAGTTTTTTTTTTTCTATTGACATTTTACACAATTTCTCATATTTATTTAATATTGCAATAAAGTAAAATTTAATGGATAATAAATTATAATATCTAAAACTTACAATTAAATAATGATCACTGACAAATAAACAATTAAAAAAAGAACCTCGAGTGTAAGAGTGAAGTATTGAGCTCAAAAAAATATTTAAAAAATTTTCTACATAAAAAAAACTGTTTTGACCAATATCATACAAAAATAAAAAAAAACTGTTATTCAATATCACTAGTAATCGATGCGGAATAAATCACGAAACGCACGGCGGCGCTCGGGCAGCGATAGGGGAGAGCGCGGGATTCGGGAGGCAGTCCTCCCTTTGCGAACCATTCCTACTTCAGATTGTTGTAAGAAGTGGATCAAACAATGTTGGGAGTGTTAAGAATATAAATTAAAATGGATCAAATAAGTACGAGTTTGTCCTAAAAATGATATATAAAACGGAACCACTAAGTGCCAATTATTAGTCTAATATAATCAAACACAGACAATAGTAGGTAGTAATAAAACCAGAGCGTCGAGTCGAATAAGTCATACGTCACAAATGGTCACATTATGTTTCCCACTAGTTTTTGACATTATTAGGTATGTCATTATGTGTGAAATGAAACATTGCAAATGTAGTTCTAACCAACAAAAGAACCACAAAGGTTCTATTATTCACAAGTTACATTCATTATTTTGATTAAGTACCGTAATTTTACTTATAGGAACACAAAACCAGAACCAAACACAAAAACAGATCAGTGATGCAAGTGTGCATTGAAATTATTTTCAATATATTTTAAGAAGATAATATTATCATAACATCGACTGTCTCAGTGGTGTAGTGGGCGTAAGCTTGACTGCCAATCATGAAGTCCCGGGTTCGAACCACAGGCCAGGCAAAGTGTTATTTGGATTTTTCCATTAGGAATTATCTTAGTGACAGCCTGGAGTCTGGAACTGTGCCTGGTAGATAGCTCACCTCACCTGGGACCAGTAACATACTGGCAAAATGTGGGTGTACTTACTGTGAGACTGAGTCCTGGGTACACCTCTACCTATTCCTGGATGATTAGATTCACAATGAGAGTTTCATGAACTGCAATTATACGAATGTTGCAGCACTCAATTTGGGGTCATAGATCTGTTAAGTATGCATCTTTATACTATAAATCCATAAAATAGATTTTATGGATTTTTATAATCCCATTTTATATCGATGGACCCACTTAGGTGTTCTTGAAACAAATTATAATTCGGTGCCAGAACGATCTCTTGGGTAAAAAATAACTTGGCTGCTACGGACCCAGTTACGTTCAAAATTCAGTCACAAAAAGGATGGAGTATATACCTATTTTAAATACGTAATTGGATGAAGTTATTACCCAATGCTAAGAATATAATCCCATTTTATATCGATGGAGCCAATAAGGTGTTCTAGGTATAAAGTATAATTCGGAGCCAGGAAGTACTCTGGGGTTTAAGAAATTTGGCCGTTACGGATGCAGTTCTGTTCAAAATTCGGGCACTAAAAGGATGGAGTATATACGGTTTTATATATGTAAATGGATCAAGTTATTACCCAATGCTAAGAATATAATCCCATTTTAAATCAATGGAGCCAATAATGTGTTCTAAGAAGAAAGTATATTCCGGAGCCAGAAAGTTCTCTTGGGTATAAAAAAATTGGCCGTTACGGATTCAGTTCCGTTCAAAATTCGGGCACTGAAAGGATGGAGTATATACCGTTTTCAACGAATATAAAGAGCAACATCACGCGGCTGAGGGCGACGTTGCCACTCCGGTCGCAATAGGTACAAACGGAGGCGAGTTATTCGCGGCTAAAGGTGGAGTCGATAATGCACGGATTCGTGGCTGGATCAACTATGTGCCCAGGGAGGTGTTTATATATTTTTTTTTATAATTATATAATTATTGAAATATTTGAAAAATGTTCAAATATTAAAAGATTTTTTGTTAATTTTAATTATAGTAAAATTGTAAATGGAAGCTAGTTATCTTCTTCTTATTTGTCGCTAGAAAATGTTCAATACATTGTCATTTAAAAGGCATGCCTCGTAAATAGTATAAATCGTTCCGACCCCGCCACTTGAGATCGGCCGAGATCGGTACACCTGCCAGTTGCGTCGATATGACAACTGTACCGAACTCGGCAAAACGTCAGTCGAGGGAAGTCAGTAGAAAAGGTCATAGGGTAGGGACAAGTATTTCCAGGTATATAAGTATAGCTCGACAGAAAAGAGTAGAAACGGAACTAATTTAAAGTGTATGTGTTGATTAAATTGTTTTTACTCTTGTAAAAGACAGAGGCGCCCCCATTATTTTCTACTCTTTTGTGTCGAACTATATTAAAAAATTCACACGTTTTGAAGAAAACGTATATAATGTCGTTTTAACTTAAATTATAACTAAAATATACATTCCAGAATTATTAATATACTAAAGTTAAATATAAATAATGGGCATTTTTTAATAATTATAATTTTTTAGTAAATAATTAACTTTATACAACGTACTGATAACCGTAACTCACGCTTGACCTTGCATTAGGCCATATATATACGCGGCGCACTCTTCGCGGTCTACCGCAAAAACCGTTGAACGTATGAAAAAAAAGTTCAAACAAAAGTTGTAGAAAATTTTATACTCTACAACTTTATAATAGATGCAAATCTCATTTAAACAATAGAAAGTGAGATATTCACGAAACACCGATTTTTACGACCTTCAATATCTTAAGACGCGGACACGATAGCACTTGTGACTTTTGAGACAACATTTAGAACGACAAAACAAAGGTTTATACCAATTTACAGCTTATTATCTTTCATTCCGGAGTGAAACCCCTAAAATGACTGGCCTAGAAACGTCGCGAAGTAAATAAATTCCTATTTCTTAGCAATAAATAACACGACGGTTTAAATTGACGGATTACATTGATTTTTTTACTAAAAGTTTGTATTGTTATTTTCTATTTCCTAATAGACTTGATTTTACGTAATTACATGTAGTATTTTTTATATCTTCAAAAATGTAGGTACGTGTGACCGAGAGGGCGCATTAGCTATGCACCGCGCCTTATTATGTTATTATTCTTTGCCTTAAGGTTTCACAAAAAAACGATAGCATGTGTTATCCCGGATCTTTTTCGTAGTAACAAAACAGCGCAAAAACTTGTTTACACGAATACCTATATCTGTTATAAATTCTATGTGAGATAAGGCCATCTTGACATATAAAAACCAAGTCACTCTATACCGGTTTATTACATAATATAATATTGACCTACATTATATAAAATTATACAAGCCACTAGCTGTGGCCCGCGGTTTCATCCGCGTAATCTTCGTTCCCGTGGGAATATCGGAATAAAAAGTACTTTTTTATGTTATTTCAGGGTCTACATAAACAAACATACATTCACGCCTTTTTCCCGAAGGGGTAGGCAGAGGTGTACCCAGGACTCAGTCCCATAGTAGATACACCCACATTTCGCCAGTAGGTATGTTATTGGTCCCATGTAATAGGGGGCGAGCCTATTGCCATCTACCGGGCACAGTTCCAGACTCCAGGCAGTTAATGAGATAAATCCTAATGGAAAAATAAATCTAATATTTAACACTTTGCCTGACCTGGGGATCGAACCCGGGACCTCTTGGCGAAATGTGGGTGTATCTACTATGGGACTGAGTCCTGGGTACACCTCTGCCTACCCCTTCGGGAAAAAGGCGTGAATGTATGTTTATGGACAATGTAATTTAACTAAAAATTTGCGACATTTTATTTCTTATTGTATAATTTTAATATATGTACGCACCAAGGCAGAACATGGTCCAATGACATATTATACCGAAATGATTTCTATCGGTTCAGTAGTTTTTGTGTGAAAGAGTAACAAACATCTATCCATCCATCCTCAAAAACTTTCGCATTTATGATATAAGTAGGATGTATTTATACAAATTGGATACTGTTTGTCTAAGATTATAAATATTGTGAAGGGCATGAGAGCTCTAAAAACAAGTTGTAGGAACAACATATTCAAGAAGATTTAACCATGAACCTCGAAAAAGGCGGATGGAGGCTTATAAAACAAAAAGTGAAACACCATAGTAAGCCAGCTCGCTATTATATGTATTAACTAGTGTAAGAACAGCGGCTTTGCCCGCTCGCAATCATGAAATATCGGAGTTTTATAACAATTCTTTGACGCTTTTTTTGTACCCCTTAGAATGTTAATTTCCAAAAATCCTTTCTTTGCACACGTCCAGACAACGAAAACCACTTACATTCCAAGTTTGAAGTCTCTAGGATCAGTGGTTTGGGCTCTGTGTTGCATGTCAGTCAGTGAGCCATTTAGAATTTTTTTATATGTAGTGATTATATAATATGTTGCGAATGTATGTTGTAATATATGTATTATCGAGCTGGCTTACAATGTAGCTTCACTGTTCGCTTTATAAGACTTCATCCACCTTTTTTTTCTAGGTTCATTGATATAACGATATTTAATAATAAATATTATCTCCAGGCTGTTATTGAGATAATTCTTAATGGAAAATTCCAAAAACAGATCGAACTTTGGATCTCATGATTGACACTGAGGCAGTCAAGGATAATTTTAGCAAGTATGCCAAACAATGGATATCTGGCATTAGTTATGGGGTGAATGACCCGAAGCCCTTATAATGATTTCCAAAGGTCTCTATTTTTAGGGTTGTCTGTCTGTGTGTCCGTCTGTCAAGACACTTTTTAACGGCAAAGGGTGGAGGTATCAAGTTGAAATCGATATCAACTACTTCAGATCTGCGGTCCCTTGTGGCTGTAAAAAAATCATACTTCTAAGTTAACGCAATCAAAGTTATGGCTATTTTACTGCATATTTCCATACTTTGCGCAAAGGCTAGATGGCGCTGTATGTTCTTGGTATCTAGGTATGGAACCCTACACTATGCATACATACGTATGCCTTAACAATTTATTGTTTGTTCGAAGCACTATAAAGCTGTTAATTTTTTTGGTTTGGTCAAATATTTTATACATATAGGTACATACATACAATCACACCTTTTCCCGATGGGGCAGGCAGAGGTGTACCCAGGACTGTCGCATAGTAGGAACACCCACATTTCGCCAGTATGTTATTGGTCCCATGTAATAGGGGGCGAGCCTATTGCCATCTACCGGGCACAGTTCCAGACTCCAGGCAGTTATTGAAATAATCCCTAATGGAAAAATCCAATATTTATGCCTCTATTATATATGTGTAATAATTATTATGAGCAATGAAATGTAAAACATATCATAGGTTATATTTACTATTTATTTGAATAAAATGATTATTATTATTATTAACATTTAACACTGCCTGACCTGGGGATCGAACCCGGGACTTCTTGAATCGGCACCCGAGCTTGCGCCGACTACGCCACAGAGGCAAATAAATAGATAAACTTACATCACAAACAAGCAACCTTAAATTTAAAATACAAATATAACAATTGGCGGTCTTATCGCTAAGAGCGAACTATTGCAGACAACCGTCCAGAGGCAGTCCTATATGCCTATTTTATTTACAAGTATAATTCCAATAAGATTATCTAATAGATATATCCAGCCACGCGCAGAGTTATCTTGCGCGCACTCCACCCGTTGATTTAAAGAAAAAGGGAGATAGGGTATGTTCTTCCAGCGCTTACTCAACAACTGGCATGTGTAATTTGTTCAGTGTGAAGTTTGCACAGTGACATATAATGAACAACAAAGATAGAAGACGCACCTAACACCGAAGTGCGACCGAGATAACAATATTATTCGCTCGTACGACCTTGCTTTACTGACGTACGAGGACCTAATGGGACCTAATTTGAGCTTGCCATTTTCGAAAAGCCAGTACCTCATCGCCACTTTTCTTTAAATCAATGACTCCACCATACTATTTATGTCCATTCCTAGTAGGTACAGTGAATAATGAGGGTAGATGTGTATTTAAAGCTGTAATACCGCCGTGTAGTATACACACCCGGCCTACTCCGCATTTCACTAGGTAATCACTGAACTGAAACAAAAGATATAGATTTTAATTAAACTGACTCCAACAGGAAGTTTACTGCGTTACCGTGCCTCACGGTTTTGCTCTTCAGAGAACAAAATCAAAGTAATTTAGGCAGAGTACATTGAGATGAGAGAAGGCGGGCCGCTTACAACCGGACTGAATGGAAATCTATGGGGGATGCCTATGTTCAGCAGTGGACGTCCTGTGGCTGAGATGATGATGATGACATTGAGATTTTACATGAACAATATTGGGTGTTTACCAATCAAATTTTATTTTTTCGATATATATATATATATATATATATATATTTTTTTTTTTTATTCATGTATAATCTTGAAGTATCTTAATGTATCATATATATATTATTATTTGTTTCATTTTTAATTATATTTTTTTTCTTTCTAACTTTTATAATACCTAATCGTTCATTTTTGTTCATTTTGACTAAGTTTTTTCAATTGTATTCGTTCATTTCATTTAAGTTTTCTCCGATTGTTTATATTCACTCATATAATATTTAATTAATAACGAGCTCTATGGCGAATGCTATGTACGCCTATATATTGTTATACATATAAGTACTTGCCTATGTAAAATAAAAATTATGTAAAAATGTATATGTATAATGTGGCTGTACTCATTAAATAAATTAATTAAATAATTATGTCATGTTATGTGGTGTGGTATATCATGCCAGGGTATACAGTTAAAGATATAATATGTACATATGAAATTGCTGCACAAACGGTTCAGTAGTTATGGCATGAAGAGGTACCAAAAACACGCAGGCAGACACAACACTTCCTCCAACTGTTATAAATCTCAAATCTCAGAACATTGTAGAGGTATAACGTTTGTAACTGAGAACAAAACGCTAGCTCGAGTTAGAACACTAACTCGACTCAACAAAATCACAGAAAAAGTAGCGCTAGCGCTGTTTTTTTTTAGTGTATGTTTGTTACGCTGCCACGCTAAAACTATTAAACCGATTCAGATATTTTTTTTTTTTTATGATAATGAATGACAAGACGAGCAAATCAGGCGCCTGATGGTAAGCTTCATGATTGCCCATATCAGACACAGTGCTACCCAGAGTTTTAAAATTCAAAATTCTGCGCGGCACTGCACTGCGCCTGTCACCCTGAGATATTAGTTGTTGAATCTCATCATGCCCAGTAATTTCGCTGGTAACATTGCCCTTCAGTCCGGAACACAATAATGTTTGCACATTACTGCTTGGCGGATGAATAACTGGCAAAGGTGTGGTACTTCCCCAGGCGGCCCCCTGCTAAAGAGGCCTACCATTACAAAAAAAAAAAGATATGATTGAATTTGATAAATAAATAATATGGGACAACTGTATTTAACAGCCTAGTTGGCACAGATGGTAGTAACTCTGCTTTCTGTGCCGCAGGTCCCGAGTTAGACACATATCAAACAGACATGTTCATGCACACAAATGTTTGACCTGGCCGGGGATCGAACCCGGGGCCTACGGCACAGATAGCAGAGTTACTGCCTGCTGAGCCAACGAGGCTGTCAAATGTGTTGATATGTAGATAGTTTTAGACCCTGGAATAACACAAAAAGTGTTATTCCATCCCAATATTCGCAAGTGAACGAAGACTACACGGGTGAAACCGTGGGGCACAGCTAGTTTATAAATTCGAAAGTTTGCGGATGTGTGTTATAATGTGTATGCTGTGTGCATGTTTGTTACCTATTCACGCCAAAACTACTAAACCAAACTAGTTTTTTCGTAGGAAGCTTAGATGAAACCGCGGGCCAACCAGGCCCACATAAACATGAGATATTCCCACATGATTATGAAGCGGTAATATAATTATCATAAAGCAGTAACAACAGACAACGTAGCTTTATATATCTCTTATTAGGAGCAATAATGACGAATTTACACTTTTTGTCAAAATTTATTTAAGTGTGTCAAACATTATGTTGAGGTCGATTACGTTCGGAGAAAAATCGACGGAATTTTATCTCGCACCGATTAATAAAAGGGCGTTGACAACACTGTCACATTTTAAAAAATCACAAACATTCTAGAGCAAAAACGTCGAACATCGACGAAAAGGTTATTATGACATTTTGGTTATCTTCCATTGGCGGAAAAATTACGAAATTGTATATGAAATTCGTAAATGCGTCGTTGTTACTCCGAGTAAATATTTCATAAATAAACTGTTTCCTGGAGGAATAATGACGCATCTGTAGGTACCAAACAGTTTTTTTTAACATTTCATGACTTTGAAATGAAACTATAGTGCTTTAGTCTTGATTTAAGTAAAATAAAACCCAATAAGTCATAAATGATAAACAAAAATTTAAAAATAACTTTAAAACGCTCTCCTGTAAAATTACAAGATATGCAGTTTCGTCAATGTTGTACCAAATCAGCGATATAGGTATAGTACCAGGCTCTTATAAACAGCCGTGAGTCGTGGAGTTACCGGCTTTAGAATAGTGCTCCGCCCTCTCTCCCCGTGGTTGCCGTGGCGGCCGGCTAAGGGTTAACAGATCCAGAGGTCGGACAGCACCGTCCTCTGCAAAAAACCATCGAACTGCGCTCGACAACCCGCCTGCCAAGCGTGTCGAGTATTGGCAAAACCCCCCCTTTATGGGGGAGGCCTATGTTCAGTAGTGGATTACCAATGGCTGTGTTAAATATTGGATTTTTCCATTAGGAATTATCTCAATAGCTGCCTGGAGTCTGGAACTGTGCCCGGTATATGGCAATAGGCTCGCCCCCTATTACATGGGCCCAATAATATACTGGCGAAATGTGGGTGTATCTACTATGGGACTGAGTCCTGGGTACACCTCTGCCTACCCCTTCGGGAAAAAGGCGTGAATGTATGTTATGTTATGTGATGATGATGATGATGATGATGATGATGATGATGATGATGATGATGACAAACATGAGGAGATATTCCCAAATAGGTGTAGTTGACACATAGTTCACTGGGTCAGCTATTAAACAATAAAATTCCTTACCAACTGAGCAGTTTCATCCTCCATAGAAGCGACGACGACAATCTTCTTAGCTTTACAGGCTTCCTGTATCACTTTCATCGGATGCAAGCCTAAAGCTCTGAGCTCGTGTTGGCCCAGATGTACCCCACTGTATGGGACGTTGATACTGCCCTCTATACACGATTTATCGTACCTGTGCGAACAAACCAAAATCGCTATACAGGCTTTGAGCTTTCATACAAATAGGGATGTTATACTCATTAAAAACAACCCTAAAACGTGGCGAAGCTCTGTTGTACCTACTTTGCAGAATATACGAAGCTTTTATTTTATTTTATAATATGGGACAACTTCCATACACGGTCATCTGGTCCCAAACAAAGCTAGAAGCCTGTACTATGGTAACCAGATTACTGATATACATACTTATATACGCTTAAAACACCCAGACACAGATCAAACAGACATGTTCATGCACACAAATGTTTGACCTGGCCGGGGATCGAACCCGGGCCCTGCGGCACTGGAAGCAGAGTTACTACCATCTGAGCCAACGAGGCTGTCATGTTTCAGCTTTGTTTCCATCATTCATTAAAGTAAATGATAGCAGAGATATATAAAACCCGATTGTCAGAAAGAGATAAACAAAGATTCACAGCTACGCGAGCAACAAACCTAATACGTGCAAGCACGTCTGCCAATCATGATGTCCTGGGTTCGATCAACAGATCAGGCAAAGTGATAGGATATAGGATTTTTCCATTGGGAATTATCTTTATGACAGCCTGGAGTCTGGAAATGTAGCCGGTAGATGGTAATAGGCTCGCCCCCTATTACATGGGACTAATAACATACTTGGCAAAATGTGAGCGCACCTACTATGGGACTGTGTCCTGGGCACATCCTTGCCTACCCCTTCAGGAAAAAGGCGTGATGATATGTTGTATCTCTACTCAGTGGTAAATAATGACCTGTATAGATTGTGTATACTCACAGCAAATTGGACCTTATGTCGATGGCACAGCACTTATCCTCGCATATTAACGTGAAGAAGTCGAGAATGCTTATCCTGGGACATGTTTCTGTGAATAGCACATCCATTGGGATTTCCACCATTTCCTGTACATAATAATTTAAACAATGTGTTAGTAAAAGGTGTAGTAATACCAGGCCTGGGACACTCCGCTGAAGCTACAAGTAGCCGGGACGCCCGTCTTGACGGTACAATTTCTGCAGGCTAGACAGAGAGAACAGATAGAGAGATATGCGATAGAAAGAGAGGCAGCTTGTGTGTTAATATAACGATAATTAGTTAGGCGCTGTGCAACCTGAATTGCACTTTATTGCGCTGGAGCTAGAGTGGCTAATTATTGGAATGATTTGTCAAACATTTGTGTGCATGAACATGTTTGTTTGATCTGTGTCTGTGTGTTATAATCTTATATAAGTATGTATATCAGTCATCTGGTTACCATAGTACAGGCTTCTAGCCTAGTTTGGGACCAGATGACCGTGTGTGGAAGTTGTCCCGTATTGTTATTATTATTATTTATAGGAGTATCCCTTCTGTATTCTTTCTTCCTCTTAAGTATTCTGTGGTAATACTATGGACTACTTAACAAGGTGCGCACATGCGTGGCAAACTGCATAATTTGGAAAAGAATTTCAAGAATCGCCCAAATGTCGATTTTCCATAGACAATTACTTGTCATTTTTTCATTTCATGAATAAATTGACTGACCTATTGACTCAGTTGTAACTCTGCCTTCTGAGTCGCAGGTTCCGTGTTCGATCCCCAGGCAGGTCTAACATTTGTGTAACCTTTTAACGTTTTTATTTGTTTTTTTTCCTTCAATTAACTTACCATAGGATCTTGAGTAGGTGTTTCGTTAGTAAACCTTCTGTAGCTAATACTGCGCGGGGAACTGCGGCACATTTCTATTGATTGCTGGACAAAAGAAAATATTATCAGTCAGGCTCACCGAAGTTAAGCAATAACAGCAACAATTTTTATTCCGGAAAAAACACTGCGTTTTTTTTAATGCAACAGACGTACGGTAAAACTCGCCCGACGCGAAGGGAAAACAAAAAAATCGATTTGTTTAAATTTTTTTTTAATGATAGTGAATGACAAGACGAGCAAATCAGGTGCCTGATGGTAAGCATCATGATTGCCCATATCAGACACAGTGCCACCCAGGGTATTAAAATTCAAAAATTCTGCGCGGCACTGCACTGCGCCTGTCACCCTGAGATATGAGTCGTTGAATCTCGTCATGTCCAGTAATTTCGCTGATAACATGGCCCTTCAGACCAGAACATAGTAATGTTTGCACATTACTGTATGATTTTTCCTAATTTTAATTTAACAATAATTTGAATAATTTATACTCTTAACAGAACGGGTTACCCCAAATACACTGCTCGAGTCAATTCATATGGGTTATGTGGGCAACCCATATTGTCAGTTTGAGGTGGCCTAGATTCTTATTCTCCGCAGCCTCCCACATGACCTAACGACTGCCCCCTACATATCTTATAGGAAACTATAGGGACCTAAAGTTTAACGTGCCATCCGAAACACGGTAGCGTCCAGTCGAAAAATCCACATGTTGAGATTCGACCCAGGAACTCTGGATTTAAAGCCAGACATATTTTAGCTGGGCCACAGATCACATAGAGTTTATTTAAATAAGCGTTATTACCTTGACACATTCTCCAATATCAATCTCGGGTAGATCAGAGAACAGCAATATGCATTCGTTGAAGCCGGATTCTAACAGAGTATCACGTAATTGCCTCAATATGCCAACCCCCATGTACAAGGGGAGGGTGGGCCCTTCGACCAGCAAGGCGTCCCATAGGTGTACGATTTTATGTAGGGGGAACACATCTGAAAGAAGATAATTCAGTTAAACACTTGCACGACAATTTGGTCGAGTACAGCGATCTACCTATTGTTATAACTTCTGTATTACCTGTATTCATGCAAATAAAGCTTTCATTCATTGATTCAAGAAATAACATGATATTACTAGCTGACTGCTTCGGTTGCGCAAGCACGACTGTCAATCATGAGGTCCCGGGATCAATCCCCAGGTCATGCAGTGTTATTGGATTTTTCAATTAGGAATCGTCTTACTGGCAACCTGCCGCGGTAGCACAGTAGTAGGGAAAACAAAGTCCCAGGGGGTTTGAACGAGACAGCAGATATGAGTTGTTTGGGTTCGAAAGAGAGAAAAAACTAGTTATCACGACAAACGACATCACGACACGTTATAGAGACAAACACGATATATTTGACTAGGTACTTGCCTATCTGAACCTGATACTGCAGCATCAGCCCCGGTAGCACAGTGACCAGGGAAAACAAAGTCCCAGCGGGTTAGAACGAGACAGCAGATATGAAATGCTCGGGCGCGAAAGAGAGAAAACGGGGAAATCACGTATTCCCCGAGGCGTGGTAGGCATGCTGGTCAAGAATTACTATTTACCAGGTTACCAAATTTGTAATCGTTCAGACCCCAGGAAGTTGCTATCATACCTTCAGCCGTTAGAAAAAAGCTGATAATCCTTAAACGGCAGAACCGATTTCCATAACCCATAGCCAAAAACACTCGATCACGCCAGTATTCAAACAAAAAACCGCATCAAAATCGGTCCACTCGTTTAGCTAGCTATAGCTATGATGCCACAGACAGCCACACAGACCCATCAAACTTCCCGTCATTTTTCGGTAGAAGTTCGGTAGTTTAGAAGGCAGAAATCTCAAATAGCAGGGCCAGAACTATTTTTTAGGCTTTATGTCCATAGCCACAGAATACTAAAGGGCAGAAGGGACCCTCCTTAAAATCATTTAAATAAATAGCGACTCTAGCCCTGACGCAATAAAGTGCAATTCAGGTCGCACAGCGCCTAACTAATTATCGTTATATTAACATACAAGCTGCCTCTCTTTCTATCCGTTCTCTGTCTACACATAGAAATTGTACCGTCAAGACGGGCGCCCCGGCTACTTGAAGCTTCAGCGGAGTGTCTCAGGCCTGCCATAGCACAGAAAAAACGTTTTTGACAAACTGTTCAATAGATAAATAATAGTCATAATGATACTCACGTGAAAACATAGTCAAGAACCAAGGTATAGCGAACAATTCCGGTACAAAATGTATTTCATGCAAGTGAGTAGCCAAGGAAGGCTCGTGAAACGCCGTCAGCTGCCAGAACTTGGCCAAATACTCCTTTATTACTGCACTGTTGTCTTTTAGGAAGAACTTGTGCAGGTACTTTGGTACGAATGCTGATAGGCAGGCGAAGGCACGAGCTGAAATAAATTTTGTTTTAACTGTGAGCTTTCATACAAATAGAGACGTTATACTCATTAAAACAGCTTTAAAATCCGTTTTTTTTTATGATAGTGAGTAACAAAGACGAGCAAATCAGGTGTGATATGGGCAATCATGATGGTAAGCATCATGATTGCCCATATCAGACAAAATTCTGCGCGGCACTGCACTACGCCTGTCACCATGAGTTATTAGTTGTTGAAACTCGTCATGCTCAGTAATTTCGCTGGTAACATTGCCCTTCAGACCGGAACACAGTAATGTTTGCACATTACTGCTTGGCGGATGAATAACTGGCATGGGTGTGGTACTTCCCCAGGCGGCCCCCTGCAAAAGAGACCTACCACTACAAAAAATCCATGGCGAAATCCTGCTGTAGCTACTTATGAAGAATATACACAACTGTGTTTCCATCACTCATTGAAGTAAAAGATAGCAGAGATATAGAAAACCCGGTTGTCAGAGAGAGACAAACACAGGTTTACAAGGTTGTGTTTATCAATTTCGATATGAATTCTAATTGTAACATAAGACTTGTCGGTGGGTATAATGCGAAATGAATCATCTATAGACAAAACACACGCCCCTATAAGTGGTAGGTGGGATGGATAAACATCGCCGATGACTAATACCTCCACGGTATCTCAATTGGTAAGAGCCCACCACGCGGATTGGTGCGGTCCAGTCGTGGTTTTTTTTTTCCATATTAATATTGTACTAACATAATATTATACATACATACATACAGTCACGCCTTGTTCCCGTTGAGGTAGGCAGAGACTATTTCTTTCCACTTGCTACGATCCTGACATACAACTTTCGCTTCTTCCACTTTCATCACATTCTTCATACATGCTCGTCGGTTGTTGGTACTTTTGACCTGGCCTTTCCTTAAAATAACATCAACTTGTTCATGAAAGGTACGCCTAGGTCGACCCCTACCGACTTGACCATTCACACTCGCCTTATAAATCTCCTTTGTCAATCTCCTTTCGTCCATCCTCTCCACATGTCCGAACCATCTAAGCAATCCTTTCTCTTCTCCTTCCTTTACTAATCATAATATTATGATTAGTAAATATTGGTATTTAAAACCTACCTTCATTGCAGAAGTTAAGGTACATGAAAGGCGCAGTCAAGGAATCCAGTCCTTGCCAGTACACATATTGTGGGTTGGTCAGGAGCCAAGCTTTGAGCAACCTCTTCAGTGTCCTATGTCCGGCCGAGCCACATAACAACCAGCAATATTGGTGACAACGTGGTATGTCCACGTCTATCTGGTGAACAAATTATATAGAAGATTTTTAAACATGGGGCTAAAGATAACCATTGTATACGACGTAGTTTTAATCCCGAGATTTAGCCAAGAAGTATATTTTAGAAACTGAGTTATAATGTGTTTTAGCGTCGTGTGTTACACTCTACTTTCAAGATTGAAAAAAAAATTCATAAATTTTGATTAGTATCTACATGCGACACCAAAAAAATATAAAACAAATTCTCCACTAGCGACATTAACTGAACACATAAGGTATAGTTCGACACAAAAGAGTAGAAATGGAACTAATTTAAAGTGTATGTGTTGATGAAATTGTTTTTACTCTTGTAAAAGACAGTGGCGCCCCCATTATTTTCTACTCTTTTGTGTCGAGCTATAAGGGGGCAAATAATAGTTACCTGTCTATCGGTAGGTGTGGGCGTTTCCTTATCGATTCGTTCGTATATTTCCTGTATGTCTCCTTTCACCCCGAGCAGGGCTGCCCACACGTCGCCACGGACTAGTGGTGGGATGTCTATTTCTGCTTCAGCGCGAATGTATTGCGCGGTGTGCGGGTAACCCTATTTATAATAGTAAGATAGCAAGATTTAGACCTTATTGTATGGCACATAAAGTACACATTCCTAAGCTGATGGCATCGTCATTGGCCATTGGTCTACATTACCAATATGCTACACCACGATTGCTTTCTTATCCTACTTCCTACTACTATTTTAAATCTCAAATCTCAGTACAATGTATAAAAGTTACGTTTGTAACAGGTAAACAGAACGGTTGCGAACGGTCTAACTCGACTCCAGCGCCATCTAGTTGGTACCGCTAGCACTGTTTTTTGTGTAATGTTACTTCCGTTTTCACGCTAAAACTAATGAACCGATTGTGCTGAAATTTTGTATGTAGGTAGTTTAGACCCTGGAATAACACATAGGGTACTTTTTTTCCCGATATACCCACGGGAACGAAGATTACGCGTGTGAAACCGCGGGGCACAGCTAGTAATATAATAAATGCAAAAGTTTGTGAGGGTGGATGGAGATTTGGTACTCTTTTACGCCAAAACTATTTCGATTTTTAATTATTTAATGTATTATGTAACAAAATGTATGGTTTATTTCTGAAATAAAATGAATATTATTATTATTATTATTAAAACTACTAAAGCGATTAGGCTGAATTTCGGTATGTAGATAGTTTAAACCCTGGAATAATACACAGGGTACTTTTTTCCCCGATATACCCACGGGAACGATGACTACGCGTGTGAAACCGCGGGGCACTGCTTGTTTTATTTTGTGTTATTTTGTGCCATGTTATTAAATAATAAACAAAAAACTCACATGCAAAAGTCTCTCGAACCAAATCAGCCTATGAAACTGGTACTCCGTATCCCTTTCCCTAATGATCTTCGGTAACGCGACCGCATCATACTCTCTCTTCCTCTCATGCATCAGAGGGTAGTAGTCTTCAGGAGGGATATGATTGAGGCGAGACTTCAGTAAATCTATACTGTATTTAGCTATCCGGCGATCGTATAGTGCCCCTGTTTTGCCACCCACTGTGCACCCGTCTAGGAGTATTGCACTGAAATGTAGACTTTATGTTGTATGACTTAAGGTTGTTATTTTAACATACATGCATACATTCACGCCTTTTTCCCGAAGGGGTACGCAGAGGTTTACCCAGGACTTAGTCCCATAGTTCGTACACCCACCATTCGCCAGTATGTTATCATGTAATAGGGGGCGCGCCTATTGCCATCTACCAGGAACAGTTCCAGACTCTAGGCAATATTTAACACTTAGCCTGACTTGGGGATCGAACCGATTTTAAGTTACACTAGGTATCAAAAGTTATGGCCATTTTACTGCATATATCCATACTTTGCACAAGGGACTTCCTCCATGTTTTCTGTAGTTTGCAACTAGATGGGGCTGTATGTTCTTAGTAGGCGGATTGTTTTTGGCATTGGAAGCGATTTGTTCAGGTATCTCGGTATGGAACCCTACACTATGCATACATACATATGCCTTTACAATGTATTTATGACAAGATTTAGTCATTTAAGGGTATATATAATAAAAAGGCCGTAAAAAAGCAACTTACATAGGCATAGAAAGAATCGGTGGACAGTTCTTAATAATGCAATTCTTCTTCAACTCCGCCTGTATGTCCCCACCAGCTAATTGCCACCAGTGGTACAAATGTTGTAGTTTACACCCCATCAGACCTCTTGGGCGTTTCACTTCCGCCAATTCTTTAGCGTTTATTGAAGACAGATCTGTCACGAGATGTGCGAATGTGGCCCGCTCTTTGGGGTAGATTTTGAGACACTTTTCTATGACGTTGCGAAGGTGGTCTGGTACTTGCTGGAAAACATTAAAAAAAAAATACATTAACGCCTTTTTCCCGAAGGGGTAGGCAGAGGTGTACCCAGGACTCAGTCCCATAGTAGATACACCCACATTTCGCCAGTATGTTATTGGTCCCATGTAATAGGGGGCGAGCCTATTGCCATCTACCGGGCACAGTTCCAGACTTCAGGCAGTTGTTGAGATAATTCCTAATAGAAAAATTCAATATTTAACACTGCCTGACCTGGGGATTGAATCCGCGACCTCGTGATTTTTTTTTTTTTATGATAGTGAGTAACAAGACGAGCCAATCAGGTGCCTGATGGTAAGCATCATGATTGCCCATATCAGACACAGTGCCACCCAGTGTTTTAAAATTCAAAATTCTGCGCGGCACTGCACTGGGCCTGTCACCATGAGTTATTAGTTGTTGAAACTCGTCATGCTCAGTAATTTCGCTGGTAACATTGCCCTTCATACCGGAACACAGTAATGTTTGCACATTACTACTTGGCGGATGAATAACTGGCAAAGGTGTGGTACTTCCCCAGGCGGCCCTCTGCAAAAGAGGCCTACCACTACAGCTATTGCTGGAAGGTAATAAAATAATATACCAGTCGATAGAGAAAAAAAAGAACGCGGTAGCGTTTTGTTCAGGTATCTAGGTATGAGCCCTACATACCTAGCATACTTACCTAGCCTAGCCTTAACAACTGAGTATTTGATTTGAAGTTTAATGAAAATTATGTACCATCTGATTAAAAAATCACTTTAAAATTATATTTTTTAATTAATTATAAGCCATTCAAAATTGATGTTATTATGAGTCACTTGATTACGAACGCGCCATGATTGATCGCCATTTTTGTGACGTAGTAATGTTATAGTAATGTGTGGTAACTTTATCTCATTGTGACGTCACTACAGTTCACGAGCTCGTTCGACACGTTTGGTTTGTAATATCGGCGTGTTTTCGGTACTGGATTAAAAATGAATAATTAGTTTTCTTACGAATCTTATATATGATCTTTCCATTTATGCAAAAAAAAATTCAAATACTCAATTTATTTTGGGTTTATTGAACATTATAGCAGTAGAACTTTTTCCTAATCAATTAGCAAGTTACCTTATACTTATCAAAATAATCATGCTCCCTGGCTATCCTTTCAGCAGGGTTACTAGCGTGCACTAATGTTAAGATCCTCCTCAATATCGGTCCTGGTTTCAAGCTCGGCCATAGTTTACCGATACACAGCTCTAAGAGAATAATGCCAAATGTCCACACGTCGGCTGAAGGACCTCCGCCGTTTAGTATGATCTCTGGGCTGAAGTATCTTGGTAAACTGAAAATTAAGAACATCTTTTGATAAGTTTTTTTATTGTATGTATTTTGTAAACAGGGCAATAAATGTTTTTTCTATTCTATTCTAAGTTGGTTAAGTTTAAAACGTTATTACTAACGTCTTATTATACGTTTCGATATTTATAGTTAATATGTAACCAGTAGTTAACTTTTTTATGCAACTTTTTATGGAGTATAGCCAAAAAAAGACAAGTTGTATTTTTAGCTGTCTGGGTGTGTGTCTGGGTGTGTTGTCTCATGATAGAATAGAATACTCTTTATTATGACCAAGGTACACAGAATCCAATCAACTTACAATAATCTAAATTATTTTTATTGGCCAATAATGGGCGGCCTTAACGCTTTAAAATATTACTGCTGATGTGTTTTTTCAAATTGTTCTATAAACAAAAAAACATGCTAGGCGTGTTTGAAAGAAGGCTTAATGCGCCTGGCGTGTGTGGCAGCACTAGCGTTGCGTGCGTGTTAACACAAGGTATGTGTTTTCCGCAGGGGTTGTGTTAAGCGATCTCTTCAACCAGCCTTTGGATGGATAGGGCATGATAGGAGGAGTAGAGAGTGAGAGAGGGTATCAATTATATTACTCTTAATATAAGATCTTATTATGACTAAACTATATTACATTGCAAATAACATTATACCACCACCGGCCCGTCATGTTCTGTATATCCTTTCTCTGCATGGTTGTCTGGAAGAGATCGCTCTGAGCGATAAGGCCGCCAGTTGTTACTATTTCTAGTTTTTAAGTTTTCTTTTTGCCTTTTTTGTATAATTGTGGTACCAATAAAGTGTTATCATTCATTCATTATATTATATTACATTGCTGAATAAGTGTGATTAGTCCCTATGTCTTCTTTCATGAGATGCATACACGTCTGTTCAGCTGAACAGATTATGTCTACACTCCATTCAAAATTGTGGTTTTCTATGGACAACAGCTAAACAGAGCTGAATATAATATGTATGATTAGTCCCTACCCAAGAGGAAATGGCACCTCATTCCCTCCACCAGTCATATAAAACATGCCATAGTTGAACAGCTTCACTCTCCCATGCCTGTCCAAGAATATATTGTCCAAAGACAAAGTTTTATGAGTTATATCTTGTTCATGCAGGAACTTTAGCCCGGTGGCCACTTGTACAGCTATGTTAGTTATTTCTTCATAGGAAAACTTTGAGTTGTATTCGGATAGAGGTTTCCCGAGCATTTCTGCAACCACTATTATTCTTTCTGTAAAGAAACAGAGAGTACAAGAAATAGAATTATAGTTTATTTAAAGTCAGAGTGTATCAAACTGTGCTTGCTGACCCGCCTAATAAGTGTGGGGAGTATTGGTAAAAACCCCCCTTACGGGGAGGCCTATGTCCAGCAGTGGACTTCTAATGGTTAAGATGATGATGAAAATCAGAAACAATGTTATTTAAGTTACTGATTTTGCTTTCATTATCAATGTTTCATTGTGAAGCATCAAAAATGAAGTCTAATGAAAGTCACAAGCAGCCCATTCACTTTCATGGGTCAATCACTGATTTTCATAAACATTGTGTTAAATATGCTAAAACCTATGTACTAAAATCCACATTTAAGTTATTAACTTTTGTAGAATCCTTCTGAAAAATACTCATAGTAATCTCTATGATGTAAGTTTTGATGAGCCTGTGTGCTTAATAGACAGTAATATTTTTTTATATCCTTATGTACCGCTACGTTTAAAACTTATACTAGTGTTTGTACATGTACCTAATAAACTTATTTGAATTAATAGATATTTTAATATTAAATTAAATAAATCACTGATATTCAATGAAAATGAACCACTTTGGACGAACCGTCTAATATCAGCTTAATAGAAATAATTCATAACATGGTCAACAACAAGCAGTCTTATCGCAAAAAGCAATTTCATACCAACAACCTGGGAATAGAATAGGACAGTTAAACAGAATCTAGGTTATATCTACATAAATGGATATGTTATTAGCTATCTCTTCACCACTACTAATACATAAACTTATTTGGCTCAAATTTTATATGTGAGTAGCATAGATCATGGAATATGATTAGCAGTATTTTTCGCAGTAAAAAAATCTATGGACTTTAAATTGACTACCTCATACCTACATACTATGCATAGTGGCATAGTGGGTGCAAGCTCAAGTGCCGATCATGAGGTCCCAGGTTCAATCCCCAGGTCATGCAGTGTTAAATATTGGATTTTTCCACTAGGCATTATTTCAATAACCGCCTGGAGTCTGGAAATGTGGAGTCCAGTAGATGGCAATAGGCTCGCCCTCTATTACATGGGTCATGGGACCAATAACATACTGGCGAAATATGGGTGTACCTACTAGGTATGGGACTGAGTTCTGGTACACCTCTGCGTACCCATTCGAGAAAAAGGCGTGATTGTATGTAATTTTATGTTTAAATGGACTAGGTCTGTACTTACCATGTTTCCCGCGGATAATATCAAGATATGTGCATAAATTGGGATGTTCAATCGTCAGTAAACGTTGAGATAGTCCCAGTATAGTTATAGAACTGGGCGTGAGAGGTAATCCATTACTTCCGCAACTTTCACCGGGATGATTCTTCGCAAAATAAGTGCAAGACGCAAACTTGTAGTCTTCATTATCCGCTTCCATTTTACCCTGTTTACCTTCGGCACGTTCGAATAAGTAGTTTTTTTTTTACAGAAAAATAGGAGCGTTAGTTTCTAGTAGATATTAGTTGTTTACAAGCGGTGGGTGGTAAACTAATTACGTACTTAGTTAAAAATTAAAAATATGGGCGGTTCAATTTGTGCACAACAAACCACACAACAAACATAAATACCATCTCGGATTTTTAATGTTTATAGTCTAATCTAGGGATGTGAAAAAATAATCAATTATTAAAAAAATCTATTATTTATTAATCGATTATTTTATGTTTAATCTGTTGTCAATTTTTTCTAGTGGTATTAAAAATAACAAGGCAACACCGGCATCGTACCTGCACACTTGTATATGTGTTCTGTGCCTGCACACTAGATGCCCAACTTTCTACTCACTACTCCATGTCTTAAATTATTTCTATTTCCAATGCGTTTACTATCTTTTGTACCATTTCCCCGAAAGACCTCTTTTCTGTTTTATCGTTGCATGCCATAAAAATTATTTAATATAACATAATATGGGACAACTCCCACATACGGTAATCTGGTCCCAAACTAGGCTAGAAGCCTGTACTATAGTAACCGGTAATAAAAATAAATATTTATTTACCAATTGTAAAACCATTATAACATAAAACTGTAAACGTTCACTGTCTATAATATTCTTTGGATACTTTTTTTTCATAAGCGGTAAATGTTCTTAGAAAGTCAAGAAACCGTAAACCGTATATTAGGTAAAAGGGTAACAAAGTTATTGTTTTTGAATTCTTAGCCTAGCAATATGTGGTAATAATTTTATTGACAGTATTATTATATATATAAATATTTTATTATATTTTTAAACTATTATTTATTATTAATATTTTTAAACTTTGCATAATGTGCATGATTCGTACATTTTGTCGAAAAAATTATTTCATATTTTTTTAATCCTGAAATTTACAAAAAAATCGTAAATTTTAGAAAACTTTATTATTATTATACTGTATTATACATATTAAAAATCGATTTTTCTTTAATGGTTTTTGTGAGAACAAATAAAAATCGATTATTAATTGATCGATTTATTTACTGTTTAGTCACATCCCTAGTCTAATCAAACCGAATCAGACTCTGACGGAGTAAACTGACAGTCTGTCAGGTGGAAATGTCAGATTTCATCTGCCACCTTCAAGTCATCAAGAGCTGAAATATGTCCGTCAAAGGAGTTTTGTCGGGAAGCCGAAGAGTACAGTGTGGCTCCCGTATCTTTATCAATTATCGTTGTATTTTCGAGTGTTTAACGGGAAACCTGAGGGACGAAGAATTTCAGATTTCGGTTTTTGTAAAAACTATCGCCGTCGCGCTGCTCCTGAAAGTATGAGCTATGAATGTGTGTGTAAGAAGATTATTATTGCGACTTCGCGCGCATATTCATGTCAGTAGTAAAGTTTGTGACGCTTGTATTCAAATTAGGTAGGTACTTATCGTCTTATCGTAGGTATTATTTAAGACTTTTGTTTTTATTTACATTCTAGTAAAGATGATTGCTTAAATTCATTAGTTACGTCTAGTATGAAATGGACCAGTGGTTGCAGTGTTCAGACAGCGTTCGCAAAATCGTGTCATCGATCAACGAATGCGAGTTCGAATCCAGTCCCAGGAGTAATTTTTGCCCTGATATTTTTTTTGTTAGGATCTTTTTTCTTTATTATCTATATATTTATATTATTGTGATATTATATAATAAAAGAATAAATACTATAATATATATTTATAGTTTATATGACACGAGTCGCCCAGCGCTTAAAAATTCATATCAATGTGTATATTATCTTCGAAGGTAAGTATTGACTTTTTCAGTTCATCCTGTCAGTCTAGACGTTTGCTGAAAATATAACTTTTCATTGTAATATCTACCTAATAATAATTCGCCTAAATAATTTTCGACCTGTGCTATTGTTTACGGACTTGATTCTTTTGCTTTAGAACTTACGGTTTTGGCTTGTTTGTATGAATTTCTTTCAGTATTTTGCTCTGAAAAAGGGGAAAAGCAAAATGGGCAGGACGTTTATTTTTGAACGCTCTACGAATAATACACCATTTACGTATAAAACGGCAAATACATTTTGCGCCTTTGCCATCCGTTTGAGTATAGGTAATACGTACATACTTAATTATTTTGTATTTTTTATCATGAAATTACGATAAAACGCAATTCAAATTAATTTATTCAGCCTAATGAGTGATGTTAGGTTAGCAGTTAGGGTTAGTAGGGGTGAGCAGTTGATAGTCATGTCGACCGCAAAAATTCGATCCGTTCGAACCGTTGATCGCTATCAACTACAAACATGAAAACCATTTAGGTGGTGTTTGAGCCAATCATATGATCATGAGAACCCGGGTTTGATCCACAGGTCAGCCAAAGAGTGTAATTGGATTTTCTATTAGGAGTTTTCTGAATAACAGCTTGGAGTCTGAACCCAATAGATGACAATATGCACGACTTCTACTACAAGAGATTTAAAAATATTACTGGCAAAGTGTTAGAAAATTTCACTGAGTCTTCACTCATGAACGCAAATGCCGTAGCTTGCGATAATGCTCTTGAACCATCTCTTTTTTAAAGATGTATCTACTCGTACAAGGCCAATAATGATTATGATGATAAAGTAATACATTTTAATACAATTACATATTATATAATATTTATTAACAAATTACCTACTTAACAGTATAGAAGACAATGAAAGATCACCATAAAAACAAGTGCTATGCACTAGACACCTCAACATTAGGTTCTCCGCAGGTCTAACTGAACGAGAATGTGCCATATGAAGATTGATATTATAGTTGAATTGCATTAAAATCGATATTGTTACATACTATTAGTCTTCTATTTTTTCGTAAGAAGTATTGGTTTAAACTCGTTTTCTATGAACATCACTAGTATTTTTAAAAATACTATGCCTATGAGTCCCTTCCCTAGTTGTATAAGTGTGAGTGGAACCCCCCCTCACCGCCTGTCGCACCCCGTAAAACGCGAAAGGGACAACTGCAGCTCAAAGCGATTATAACCACGAAAAAATGACGAAATCGATGTTTTGTATTCCCGTGTTCCCTCCGAGAATAATTAGTTTTATCCATAAATTGATATCTTGAAAATTAGGAAATGGATTTGGCTATGTCCCTGTTATTTTATTTTTTTTCCTAAACTCTTCATTTTTTTCTAGTGAACGTCTAATTGCGCGAGTAAAACTAGGACAGTTTTTCATGTTTTTAAAGGGTCATATTTCATTTAATAATGAGTTTGTAGAAAAATGAAAATAACAGGGACATGCTCACTGAAGACTTAGATTTTATAAATAAAAACCATTGCTCTGACGCAATTATCTAGGGAGGAAACACGGGAATACGTTTGTATGGAAAAATCACCCATCATGTATCCTCTTAACGCATAGATAATACATAATATAAACTGGTAGTTTAACGTGTAATAATTGGTGGAATAATACGTGTTGAGTGTTTTCGAAGACACAAGTTTCTTGGCAAGTGATGCGAGAGTTGAAATGTGATTTTTCGTGTTCCCACCAAAATTCCGGCAGCTTCTTGTAAATACCATCACTTTACTATATACAGCTGTGACTTGACCCGGCTTGAAATTGATATAACTTGACACTGGTAAATACACTAACGTGTGAGTCCATAAATATCCCGGCAGGGTCATAAATACAAAACTTGACACTGGCAATACATTCATGTGGGTTCATAAAAGAAGAAGAAAAAAAATGTCTAAAGTCAAAAAAGTGAAAGCGCTTAGATGTTGCATTTGCCTTGCCCTTTGCGAGTTTGTGATATATAATAATAAAATCACAGAACAAAAGGAACTAGAAGATTAGAATTGAATGGATTTTTATCTGAGTGAAATAATTTTTTTTTTATTGTACTTGTTTTTATTAGAATAAAAGATGCATAAAATAAGTTTTCCATAATTAAAGGTGACTTTGGAGGAGCACAACACGATTAGGTAAACGAGTCGAGAGAGGTAAGTAAATTATGTCGCAACTTTGTGTCATTGAATATTAGTCTTAATAATAATATTAATACCTAGTGAAAATTACGCGTTCCAGATAACCGAGAAGCAGTAATAATTATTGCGTAGGTCGAGATGGCATGTGTGGACAAAATTCTCCAAGAAAATGTGGAATCAGAGATGGAAGAAGGTGAAATCGTCGACGAACTGGATGACCTCTCAGATATATCTTCGGAGGAAGAGTTTTTGATGCGACAGAGATTAGAGGTTCTTGAGAATTACAACAATGTCCTTGAGAGGACGAAAGCTAAACGTTCGTCATTAGGGCCAGGTATTATGTGATTTTTGAAGCATGTGCAGAGTTATCTGTTAAATTCTTATAGTCAAGGTTATGTACATAAAAGATAAAACTAATATATTAACATGTTCATAATGTTTGCTGTGTAGAGGAAAGTAAAGCCATAATCAATTTTTAATATAATTATAATATTTATTATATTATAATATATTAATAATTTACAATTTTGGCTACACATAATCTATTAATAAATTTCATGAGGTATACATAGATCTGAAGGCACCTGAAGAGGGACATCATCGCTGAGGCTTGCCCAGAAAGAGTGGCGTGATGACTTAGACATATGTACCAGTCGGACTGGCCAAAGGTGGCGTACATGACATATGGAAGGACTTGGGGGAGGCCTTTGCCCAGCAGTGGGAGTGTATAGGCTGGAAAAAAAATATAAGATCTTATGATCATCTTCATGTCCTTATCCCACACTAGGTATGGTCGGCACAGCATGCCTTCTTCCTTTATTCCATTCTTATCATCCGTCATCTCTTCATTGTCCTCTTCATTGGCCACATGCATCCCTTATCCCTCTGCATAATGGGTGTGTAATTTTTGACATAACATTGGTTTTGATGTATTTTAGTACATTATTTTACTAGATGTAATTTCATTTGATATAATTTCACTTGATATAGCAGTTTTATGTGTTTAATATTCATTTGATATCAAACTTTTGATATAAAATTTAAATGGTATAATTATTATTTGATATAACATTATTTTGATTAACAAACTTTAAATGTACAACTTAATTGGTATATTTTTATTTGATATTATATTCATTGGATATAACAAACTTTTTATACAAAACATAAATAATAATATGAAAACAAAAAAAAAAAAATTTTTTTTACCATTAAACTTTCTATTATTTTATTTTAACTATTATTTTTGTAGTGGTAGGCCTCTTTTGGAGGGGGCCGTCTGAGGAAGTACCACACCTTTGCCAGTTATTCATCCGCCAAGCAGTATTGTGCAAACATTATTGTGTTCCGGTCTGAAAGGGCAATGATACCAGCGAAATTATTGGGCATGTCGAGTTTTAAAAACTGATATCTAAGGGTGGCAGGCGCATACAGTGCCGCGCAGAATTTAGAATTTAAAAACACTGGGTGGCACTGTGTCTGATATGGGCAATCATGATGCTTACCATCAGGCACCTGATTTGCTCGTCTTGTTATACTTAATCAATATAATTATTATTTCATAAATTTTTCATATTAATTACATACTAAAGGTAAATTTTCTCTAAACTTTAGACGACAGAATGTTCTGAAATCCATAATATGCCAGGGTTGCGTCTGGTGCTTCGCCGGCCGGCAGCGGCACGCTCGCTTCGTTCGCTCGGCTCGCGCTTTGTAGGCATAAGTCAAACCAAAACCTACAGATGACGGAATGCTCTGAACTCTATAATATGGCAGAGTGGAGTCTGGCGCTTCGCCGGACGCTGCAGCAGCACTCGCTCCGCTCAAGGGTCGGTTTTTACAAGTCGAAACCTTAGCCTAATTATAGACAACGGTTCTGAACTCTTCTAAATAATACAGTGGAGTCGCATCTGGAGCTAAATATATTTATATAATCAAATGTATTCCAAATGAAAATTATATCTAGTGAAATTATATCAAATTAAAATGATATAAAATGAATGTGAATAAGAAATGAAAATATGTCAATTATTTTATACCAAATGTGCATCTCCGCATAACATGTTCATACCAGTAACCAGGCTGGACTTCCACTGGTTAATTTCCGAGTCACTGATGCTACTTTCAGACTTCCCTTTCATAAGTACTCATTTCTAATATTATCCTCTTTCTCAACCTATAGACTAACTACTAACAGACTATTTGAAGGGGAAGATTTAGATGTAAAATTCATAAAAACTATGAAAATCCATTCTGTACTTTTGAGTTATTGATAAAAGACAGACAGATGCTGACTTTATTATCTTATATATATATCTACTTTATATCATGTCCCTAGGACGTCCGTTATGTGCTTAGTTACTGACAATTCATTATTTTCTATGCTATTATTGTTTATAAATTTTAGGTGTTAAACCAAAGCGAGATATTGTATGCCATTTATCAGCAATCACACCGAATGAACTTAATGATCATCATCTTATTTCATATAAACATAACATAAAAATACAGAGACATGTAAAACCACATCACAGTAAACCAAAACGTAGAAAAGAGGTAGAACAAAATATTGATGAAAATTATATTAGAAGAAAGAAAGAGAAAAAGAAAATTATCCGTGGTAAAAAAAGGCTAGAAAACAAACATGGAATAGACAGTAGTGATGAGTCAGAAGATGAGTATAGGAACAAAAGAAAAAAATTAGCAGAAGCAGTTATTGTACCTAAACATAAAAGTGACAAGTCATCTCTCAGTGCAAGATTGTTTCAAATGATGCATAATGATATTAATGATGATGTTTTTGAGCATAAAGAATTAGATAATGTCACTAATGATGAGAGTAAAATGATTTTGAGTGAAGATCAATCACATGTAAAAACAAATGATATCACAGATGTTGATGAGCTAGATGGTGCAAAAATACAAAACAAAACTGTAAATGAACCAATAGAGCTGTCTACGGATGATGATGTAAAAATAATCAGCAATGCTGACCTTGAAAAATCTAAGATTGATGTAGTAGAACAAACAAAAGAATATCAAATTCACCTTGAAAAAGATTCAGATGATGATTTGGAATTACTAAGACAACATGCCCTTGAATCTAAACTTCTGAAACCTAAAGCGGTTGAGCCTGATAAGACTGAACACAAGATTTTGTCAGAGGATGAAGATAGTGACACAGCAGAACTAAGACTCATTTGCCTTAAATCTGCTTTGTTGAAGAAGGCTATTGAAATGAAACAAAAACAAAAACTTCAGAAGAGACTTTCAACATCCAACTTAGAAGATGATATATTCAATGATAAAGAACTGTTTCCAACTAAAAATGATTTGGATAATAATACAGACACTGAATCTGTTGATATGGATATAGGGTCAGATGCTGAAGAAAAAGTAAAGGATTACAATTGTGACAATGATGACAACAATACAGGGCTAAATTTAAGACTTGATGATAGTACTAAAAATGATTTCAGAAATTGTGCCATAAATAATCTTAATAGTTCCAAAGAAGATGAATTGGATGAAGATGAAGATTTATTAAGAGCCAAACTTCTTTCGTCTTTGAGCAAAAACTTGACTAACCTAGTTACTCCTGAGATTTTAAATAAGATTGATGAAAAAATTGATGAAGTCAAGAAAGTAGATAATTCTACGAAACCAAACGCCCTTGCAAAACCTGAAGAGAAAGCAAGATTTATAATTCAAGTGAATGAATCGGATTCGGAAGGAGAGCATGAGGCAACAAAGAATCTTACCAAGATGCACATGAAACTGGCGGAACAGTTAGACTTTCAACAAAAGCTAGACATGTTCTTGAAATCTACTAGAAACCAAGTAGAGAAAGACAAATTGCCTGATGTAGTGCAGAAACCTCCTGTGCCAAAGAAACCGGAAAAGTTCGTCGCTAAGGTGCAACAAATTTTATTTTAATAATACTTTATATTAATTAATTAATACCTTTGCAGTTTTCTAAATTTAACATGTTTTATCACACATTTCAGGCTGTAAAACACTTGCCAAAATCGGAGCAAATTGAGTATAAAAATCTGGTACGAAGAATGGCTGAACTAGAAAAGATGAAACAATCAAGACAAGCAATGATAAATCTAATTAATCAACCGGTACAAGACACGCTAAAACCACGAAATGTATCTATAGGAACACCAGTAGAAATCAATAATAATTTAGAAGAACAAATTGCCAAATCTAGGTAAAATTTAGATTCTAAAACTTTCTGAACCTGATGAAGTAGATAATAAAAAGGAAATAATATGCGTTTTCAGGAAAAGAATAGCGGAAGAGTCTGTCAAAATGTTAAAGTTAAAAGAGGAGGCCACCAAACTATCACAGAAGTATAAAATAGCGGCAACAGAACTTCGAAATATCACTACAGCTATAGCATTTAATAAAAAACAGCAGAGAATGATTCAAAATAGTTTGAGCAAAATTAGATTGCAACATCAGTCACTACTGAAGAAGTATGTATTGTGTTTATTTTGGGTTTTGTTATTTTTTTGCTTAAAGTATAACGATTATACGGTTCACTGTCTCAATATCAATGCATTTTGGTTTTCATATCTTCATGGTTTTTATATTCTGTGTTGCTTCTTTGTTGTTTTATATATGTTTATAACCAAACTTATTGATATTTTTGTGTGTGTCTCTCTTAATTATTAATTTGCAGCTCATCAAATTCCTTACAATCCAAAGTTATTGGTCGTACGCCGTATATAAGTAATTTAAACAATAAAGTTCCCATAAACAAAGTACAAAAGGAGAATCATCCAAAAGATGAATATAATAATCTTCAAATTCAAAAGACAGTAAAAGTCAGTGTTGTTAACGATCTAGCTGAAACTGTTACTCCTACTAGATTATCGGTACAAGTCGACGTAGCTAATAACAAGAAAGTTGTTAAAATACCTAACAGTACAGTTAATGATAGAATTGTTGAAGTTAATGACGTAAAAGAACAAAATAATATGGAAGTAGAATCACCCGAAGATCGGACTAAAGAAGTAGAAAAAGATTCTCAAAATAATACAGATAATGCAGAACTGGTAGCCGTGTGCGATCATGGGAACAAACGATATTACATATCTGTAGATGATTATAAATCTCCGCTGGACGCATTAGGGACGACCAAGTAAGTTATGAAGAAGTGAGAGACAAAATTTCCTTATATTTGCTTGGCTTGTGCTTATCTTATAACATTTTTTCTTCAGACAATATCAAAGAAGCTGTAGCTACTACAGACCGTTCACAGTTATTTTACCTATGAGCTACCTACCTTTAGAGCTGGCGGTAAAATAAATATGAACGGACATTACTAAATCATGTTGTTCATTAGGTATTTTGAAAGGTGGATGGCGGCATGCGTACACATCGTTTCGACGATGCGATGTAAGTATGCATTGAAAGTCTATCCACTATCAAAGCGTTCATAAAGATGTGTGTGTGTTTTCAGTTGGAAAGAGGATCCAAACGCGATACTTTGTCCTTTCGAAGTACGAGGCCAGTGCAAGGATCCCGACTGCAAATACGTACACACTTCCCCCTCCTTGCAATGACACCGTATACATACACACACGTTCACACACATTTACTGTCGGAAACACAAAGACTTTGTACACAAATCAATCATACCTTCACAAGTCCTATCCCTTCTACGACAGCAAATGGACTCGTCAGCAATGAGTAAAGTATTATTTCAAGTTGCCTGTTAGTTAAGAGAATTGTCTTTATATCAACCTAATTTTGCAATTGTAATATAAAATAATGTTCCATTAGAAATGCACAATATTCCAATTATAATGGGAAATGTTGTACTGCAATATTATGTTCAATTTTTTATGATAAATGATGCTCCAATTATATTGCACAATGTTCAGATTCAAATGTACACTATTTCAATTGTAAAGCATAATGTTCCAATTTTAATGTATAAAATTCGGATTTTAATTCATAAGGTTACCATTGTAATGCATGTTCCAATTATTATTTACTATGTTTTAATTCTAATTCACAATATTCCAATTTTAAAGCACAATTTTCCAATTATTATACCTTTATTGTTCCTATTATAATTCACTATGTTCCAATTTTAAAGCAAAATGTTCAAATGTATTTAATGGTGTTTGTGTTCTAGTCGGCGTCGCAGTTGGGGAGTATCGGGCCACTTCATCACAGCCAGTGGTAAGTTAAGTCCGAGTATTTTTTTAATAGTGCATTAGTAGTACCAGACTCTCAGACTAATAAGTTTACCAGTACAACTTCTACAGCGTGACGGTAAAGTGTTTGTGGTTTATTTAGAAATATAATTTAATTTCTTATCTATTGTACACAATGTAAAAAAGTTTTAAAAATAAAGTGTTGATTATTGAATTGTAAATTCGATTTTCATTTCTGAACACCTTGCCTTTAACTTTTAAAACTAAAGCGGAGTTGCACTAGATAACTTTAAACATTAACTAAAGCTTATCCGACCCTTGATTTCTCTGGCTAGAACACAGCAAATACGGAGGGGATGTGTAATTAGATTTCACAATGAAACAATGCGTAATATTTTGCGGGGTGAGGGGGTGTCAGATCCCGCCCACTTCTGTATTTTTCATCTACCGGTCAATAGCAAAACTACTAGTTTTGTTCTTTACCGACATTTCTAAGTAGTTTAACTATCTCGCACTAGATGGCAGCCTGTATAAAAATGATTACAAAACCACAAAAATATAATACTTTGGCTACTAAAAAGCCTTAAGGAATAATTTTATAACATTTTACGTAGGTACACAAATTATATTTTTCGTTGCCGTGACACAAGATCGCCATCTATTGTTGAGAGGAATATTTTTTAGAGACGCCGATAGTCCACAGACGCAGACTCAGGCCACGCCCACTGTAATGACGTCAGGACCTAGTTGAAGTCACAGTGCACAGTTGCTTAGGCCTCCTCCTCTCCGTATTTGCTATGTGGGCTAGACCAATATTACACGTTTCACCATTTAAGAAACCGCTAAAATAACGTCATAATAACGTGCAACTTGTACCTACTACTGGTATTACCAGAGATTATTAAGAGGGTCGGTTAATCTTTAGTTAATGTTAGAGGTAGCTGGTGAATTAAAAGGAAAGGTGACCTCTTAGCAGTTTAACACAATCCTATGGAAAATTTACCAAATCGATGTTTTGCATTGCCCTGTTTCCGCCGAATATAGTAAACTTATTTGATATATTTACCTATATTATATCCTGGTATTTTGAAGATAAAGTAAATTATGACCCTGTCATAAAATGGCAGGGACAGATAGTTTAGGTAGGTACTTCATCTTCAAAATACCTATCAGGATAACTTTGTGTAACTTTTATTAGCATAATAATACTTTGGCAGTAATTATACTGTATCATAATAGAAAGTTTGGTATAAGTAGTAATTGGTCTAACATGTTTAGTCATAATTGATTGTCCCATATTTTTTAAGGCATATTCATAATTCGTATAATAAGCATTTTGCAATATTTGCAAAAATATATTGCGAAATCCGAATCAGTTGGTTAGGTGAGATTTTTTTATGATAGTGAGTAACAAGACGAGCAAATCAGGTGCCTGATCGCCCCTACCAGACACAGTGCCAGCCAGTGTTTTAATATTCAAAATTCTGCGCGGCACTGCACTGCGCCTGTCATCCTGAGATATTAGTTGTTGAAACTCGTCATGCCCAGTAATTTCGCTAGTAACATTGCCCTTTAGACCGAAACACAGAAATGTTTGCACATTACGGCTTGGCGAATGAATAACTGGCAAAGGTGTTGTGTAGTGGTGTACTTCTCCAGGCGGCCCCCTGCAAAAGAGGGTTACCACTACAACAAAAATTAGGAGCTAAAACTTTATGCTAGCCAATATTTATGGGCTTTAATGACAAAGAAACTTAGGTTTGTGTAAATATCATTATGCGTTTATATTCTTATGCTTTATAAAATTGTGCTTCATTATTATTATGCTAATAAAATATATGACAATAAACATTATGGCAAAATATTTACCTATGCCTATTAATATAATGCGTATGTAGTGATCATTATGCTGAATATTGTTATGCCAAAGTATATTACGACAATACATACCTATTATGCGTTTCATTAGTACCTAAACCTTATTTTTTTACATAGGATTGTGTCAAATGCCTAAAAGAACGCGAAGGTATGCAGCGAAATAAAACCAAGAAATTATTCTTACGAATAAGACATTGTATTTAGATATTGTAAAGAAAATACAAAGTAAAATACTTTTCTCCACATATACGAAATATAATGTAGGTATATAATATGGAATCAAATTCGATATATTTTCATAAAACCCTTAAACAGAAGGGGTTACTTTTCATCTACAAATAGTTACATTCATTATATTCTATTTGATAGAGCAACTGTGGGCCTCGTAGGACAGTAAACAACAATGTAAAACATCTATTGGACAAATAGGTAAATCTATATATTCAGAGTAATATTTAAAGGTACACAAATTCCAATATTTCATAAGATTTGTTTGGTGTCTCCAAAGCTCAATGCCGTATCGAAAGGTTATTAAAAATCTTAAAATTACTTATCGGGGTAAAGTCGCGAATAAGCCAGGTTTTTCTCACTCGAAGAAGAGTAATTTGCTCATATTCCCTTCAGCCGCTAGAAAACAACTGATTTCTTCAAACGGCTGAACCGATTGTCATGAAACATTCAACACTATCGATCAGGTCATCCTACAAACAAAAAAAACCGCACCCAAATCGGTCTAGGTACTCGTTTAGAGGCGCTAAGATGCCACAGATAGATACACAGACACGTCAAACATAAAACACCCTAGGCTAGTGATGAATTAATTAGCATTCGCTTTCATTGTTAGCATGCGAATGCTTTTTAGTATTTAGCTAATTAAATGAAGTTGCGAAATTCTGTGAATGCGAATTTAGCGGGTCATTGTTTCCCGAAAAGTACAATCTGGAGGTCTTCAAGTCAAGAGTGAATAGGTATCTTCTAGGCAAGCACGCACCATAGGTTTAAAGTGAAAAAAAACTGACTTTCGCGGCTCTATCCATATTATAATTATGTATCTATGTGTAGTATTTATACAGATAGTCAAGGAGCCCACAGTAAGTGATTGGACAGAATAGGAAGTACATAGGTAGTTACACAGGAAATTAAGAAGTATTATGTAACATTGTACATAACACATTATGAGTTTCACTCGCGCTACGAACCAACGTGGGTATTTGTGTTTTTTAATACTACAACACAATAAATAACAGTACCAACAGTCTGTTCGCTGACGAACTAGTTCGTTATGCCATATGTGTAATAAGTAGTACTAAATACACATATGGCATATATGCAAGCAAAAGATAAGAACAAAATAATAATTTGTGCTAAGATGGGCGTGATTATAATACAACGGTACATACAGCGTGAGTTTACATTATATACAGCCCATTCTGCCTTTATCTCTTATGAATAACAGCTATAATACTACAATATTATAGGTCAAGAGACCTTTTTTTGTTTGATTTAATAAAGCTATTCATTGGTATGTAAACAGCTTTTATCATAAAGAAAAAAAAACTCATCGGGTAAACTTGCGGGACACAACAAGCATAACTAAGTTAAATTAATTACTTGCATACGTATTCAAGCTAGTACCAAGACAGTAATATACTCGCGCTTTATTCTTAAAATAAAGGACACAACGGGATATATGCCCAATGTGAACTCGCCCTATAAATTTTGCATTTGTTGATATGGATTACAGTTTGATTACGCCGTTTGATACAGGCAAATAGAGAGGTAGTTTACTACTTAATTTTGCTATCCGCAAACATTTGGAAAATAGGATTGCTTTGCGGTTCGTAGCGATAGTGATTTAACTTTTCTTTACACCTAGACAATAATTGTAATCTGTAATAGAAATATTACAGTTATATAGTAGATATAGGTACTACATATATATATTAATACTTATTAGAGCCTTTCTTCTCACTGGGTTTCACATCTAGTTTTAGGCAGCACAAACGCTTGAAAAATAGGTTTTACATAATATTATATTATCTAGAATATTTCGATTCTGTATTATTTGTTACTTTTGGTATAATATGTATTAACAATATTAATTTATTATGCTATGTGAAATGTTTAGTTGGCGTTTGTTATGTCATGTGTATATCCGAACTTATGCTTATGCCACATTTGTATCAGTTAGTCAGATCTGTATCAGTATGTCACATGTGTAGTCAGTGCTGTTCAGATATCCCACGTGTGTTGTCAATTATTGTATCAGATACCCAAATGTGTAGTGATATAAGTGCAGTTAAGGGTATAGTTTATCTGAGCGTGTGCCACATGGCGACGGCCTTGCGTGTTTCGTGCGACATCTGTGCCCAGTGGCGTCCTTCGGCGGCGGGCTCGGCCGCGCCCACGCAACACCAACCAACCACTAACGCGCTGCCACCGCCGCTTACTACACAAACCTGGAATGGTAAGACTCAGAGTAAGAATTACCACAGAATATCTATACTAAAGGCACAGTAGGGACACTTGTAGTGGTAGGCCTCTTTTGCAGGGGGCCACCTGGGGAAGTACCACACCTTTGCCAGTTATTCATCCGCGAAGCAGTAATGTGCAAACATTAATATGTTCCGGTCTGAAGGGCAATGTTACCAGCGAAATTACTGGGCATGATGAGATTCAACAACTCATATCTCAGGGTGACAGGCGCAGTGCAGTGCCGCGAATTTTGAATTTTAAACACTGGGTGGCACTGTGTCTGTTATGGGCAATCATAATGCTTACCATCAGGCAACTGATTTGCACGTCTTGTCACTCGCTAACATAAAAAAATACTACACAAAATCATTTAAGTAAATAGCGACTCTAGCTCCAACACAATAAAGTGCAATTCAGGTCACACAGCACCTTACTAATTATCGTTAAATTAATCTACAAGCTGCCTCTTTTCTATCGCGTGTCTCTATATTTGTTATCTCTGTCTAGCCCATAGAAATTGTACCGTCAAGACGGACGCTTCAGCTACGTGTAGCTTAATACCTTTATTGCGGAGTGTCCCAGGACTGATATTGCTAAAGTATAGAGTACTAGAATGCAAGTGAACGCGATTGTGATCATACATTCTTAGTTTATTACTGAGAGAAATATAGTGAAATGTACCGGTACAATCTTGCAAAAACATGGATCCATCGATCGTCATCGATGTACGTATCTATAGCACATCTGGCTACGATTCGTAGCAAGGCGGCGGAGTCGAAGACGCACCCTATACTTTAGTATTATAATCTCTTTGGTAAAAGTATTGTTGACAGTGATGTCAAGTTTCCCGTGGGGTGCCGGCTATAGAATAGTACTCCACCCTCTCAACCCGTGGTTGCTGTAACAGCTGACTAAGGGTCGGCGCACATTTGACGAGCTCAAATGTGCGCCGACCCTAATAAGGGTTATCTGATCCAGGGGACGGGCAGCAGCGTCCTTGCGTAATATCCATCAAACTGCGCTCGCCAACCCGCCTGCCAAGCGTGGCGAGAATTGTTAGCTAGGCCTAGATTGAGCAGTGGACTTCCTACGGCTGACATGAAATTTAATTTAATCAGTTTCAGTGGCATGCAAGTGGCTTTTTAATAGAGCTCTGAACAAAGTATGCTGCGGTATTAGGTACCTCAATGGAAGCCTCTTGCAGGTTAGCAGAAGGGAGACTAAACGACAGAGCTTCATTCCACACTGGGTTGTTCAGGTCTTTCCTGTTGGTCTTCTTCTTTTTGACTCGCTTGCCGTTCACTAGCAAATATACTTTCACGTAGACGTCTGAAAAAAAATTTAATATATAAAATAGTTGGCGCAGTCGGTAGGATACGTTTTTAACTTTGGATTGATTTATTAGATTAGGATTGATTTTAACTCCGAACTTTTTGGTATTACTTATTGGTAACTTTGGAATAAATATGCTTCAATTTCTAAGTTTCTAAGTTCACCTCCTACAACGTTTTAATAAAATGTTATATTTATGTCATCCGTTAATCAGTTAAAGATAAGAGCGAACTTTGCAACAGAAACTGACCAATCACAGATCTGTAATCGACGCTGTGCGTTCGCATAGCAATGTGTCGGTTGAGTGTTGTTTGTGAATGAGTTGGCCTGCCATAGCGACCGCTGTGAGAAATCCCTTATTTTGCACAGCGTTGCTTGCTACCTTAGTTAAGTTTTATTCTTGAATACGGTTGTGTAGGGTTGATGTTATTTTGTGACGCGCATGCTACGGATTCTGTGAACATTTGGGTGGTTTTATGGAAAGTATTAATGGCAACGTGTGATTTCACGGAGATCTATGGCATGTGCGAGGGCGCGATGGCAACACAAGGAAGTGGATGCCAGCGCGACAGATGATTGTAGAGCGAGATTGAAGATGGTGGGCTTGGAATAAATCATGTAAAATATGCTGAAGTGTTCGAGTATTATTTAATGGAAAAGGCACGCTTACAGTTGTTAGTAAGGTAATGACAAAGAACGAAGCGATTAGTTTTTCTATTGACCGGTAGATAGAAAACCTACATAAGTGAACGGGATCTGACACCAACTCACGCAATCTATACTAATATTATAAAGAGAGAAACTTTGTTTTTTTGTTTTTTTGTTTGTAACGAATAGGCTCCGAAACTACTGGACCGATTTTAAAAATTCTTTCACTTATGGATAGCTTAATTCAGTGTGAGTGCCATAGGCTATATGAGATTTTCAAAAAAAATGGGGATCCGTAAGAAAACTGCAATATTGTGAACCAAGGTGTCACATAATATAATTACCATATTCATAAATTTGCGTGCGCTGTGAAATGCATTGATGGTAGAATAATATAATGTACTAGGGGTTTGTAGTACTTATCAATACCTACAAAACAGTATACATAGATTCTATCCATCTTTTTTGGTTTAGTCACAATAATCGAAAAAGTGATTATTTTTCATGCGGTGTGAAAACTATTGGTGGTAGAATAAAGTAATGTACTAGGGTTTGTAGTACTTATCAATACAAAACAGTACCTACAAAACAGTACCTACAAAACAGTATACATAGATTATATCCATCTATTTTGGTTTAGTCACAATAATTGAAGCAGTGATTATTTTTCATGCGGTGTGAAAACTATTGGTGGTAGAGTAAAATAATGTACTAGGGGTTTGTAGTACTTATTAATACCTACAAAACAGTATACATAGATTATATCTATCTTTTTTGGTTTAGTCACAATAATCGAAGCAGTGATTATTTTTCATGCGGTGTGAAAAGTATTGGTGGTAGAATAAGGTAATGTACTAGGGGTTTGTAGTACTCATCAATATCTTCAAAATAGCCCACGATAAATTATAACATGTGTTAAGGTTTGGTCATTGTAACAGAAATAGTCATTAATTTGCGTGCGCTGCGTAAACCATTAGGGTTATATTTATTAAAATACAATGTATCACGAATTTACTCCTGATAAACGTCCACTATACCTACTTCTGCTACCCGTGCGAAGCCGGGGCGGGTCGCTAGTAAATCAATAAATATAATCTACCTAAAGTATCTTTCCCTTCCTGAGGCGGGAGCAAGTTCCTAGCCTTCAGCACGACGACAGTGAGCCGTTCAGCCGACGGCAGGTAAGAGAGAGACAACAACAGTTCTTGCAGCTCCTCCGGCGGTCTTCTCTCTCTAGACAACTCTGCCCACACTTCCGCACCGCCTGCCACTTCTACTTTGGACAGGGGCACTTTGGCTGAGCCCATCACTTCGTTGCGAGAGAATCTGGAAGGTACAATATTATATTATAAAATATTTTTTTATTTTTATAGACTGAGCGATCTAATCGCTATTTCCGTGGGTGGGATAGAAAGTTTTTGCCGATGACTATAGTATTTTCACGGTAGCTTAGTTTTTTAAATTATATTTTAATCCAAAATATAATTAGGTAGGTAGGTACTTTGGAATAAAATATAATCAAAATACAAAATAAAGGTAAGTAAACAAAACAAAATGTATGTTGAAAAAATGTAGATAATTTCAAATGTAACTACAAAATGTGTGTAGTTTGGACTAAAATATAATTAGGAACCTACATAATTAGTGCCTCATTAGAAATTTAATGCAATATTAATCTAATTGCAAACGATTTAGGTAGGTATAACGTTTCTATGGGCAATTCGTCGGTTGCCGGATTCTTGAGTATAAACCTAAGTATTTTTATGTATATTAGTCTGTAAGGTCTTTATCAACATAAGCCTCGTACATTAACATAATAAAAGTACCTGAGTACTTTTATTTTATTTAATATGTAAAGCTTACCTGTCATAGTCAAAGACCTGCAGCAACAAGGTCTTATCAGCCAGATCATCGTGCGACACGGGGAACTTGAAGTGCTGGTCGAAGAAAGGATTCGCTTCGTTCCTGTGGACTGGAGTCTGTCGGACTCGTGTGTCGACCTCGGGGACCAGACTCACTCGGACGTAGGGGTCGTTGAACCCTCCCGCTTCGTAGCCTGCTAGGTCGTGAGCTGGAACCAATTTGATGGGGTTTTATCTACTTTTTTTATGCCATAGCATATAGGTTGTAGTGGTAGGCCTCTTTAGCAGGGGGCCGCCTGGGGAAGTACCACACCTTTGCCAGTTATTCATCCGCCAAGCAGTAATGTCCAAACATTACTGTGTTCCGGTATGAAGGGCAATGTTACCAGCGAAATTACTGGGCATGATGAGATTCAACAACTCATATCTCAGGGTGATAGGCGCAGTGCAGTGCCGCGCAGAATTTTGAATTTTAAAACACTGGGTGTCACTGTGTCTGATATGGGCAATCATGATGCTTACCATCAGGCACCTGATGAGCTCGTCTTGTCACTCACTATCATAAAAAAAAAAAAAAAAAAAAAAAAAAAAAAAAGGTGGCAAACAAGCAGACGGCGTGTCTGATGGTGAGCGGTTACCGCCGCCTATATCAGGGGTATTACCAGTATGTTGCCGACCCTACAAGACTCTATTCCGACGATATTCCAACCAATTTCGAGAACATTTGCTTGCAAATCTTCCAAATTGACTTATGCTCCGTGTTTTTTCTTTTTAATAAATTCTATAATTTGTTTGAGTCTTCATTCAGAACCAAATACAGAACAGAATACATACCTATATAAAATGGCTTGGTTAAGTTATATTAAAATATTGATTGGGTACATTTTTCATAGGATTGTGCCAAATTTCTTGTAGCTAAGATAATCAGTGCGCGTGTCTGTGTGCGTGTGTTTTTAAACCGTTGTATGAACATAACCTTCTGTTTATATTTTTTAGTAGACAGGTCTTTGCCCAGCAATGGTAACAGTCTGGTTAAAAATAGAACAATATCTACCTAAAAACTCGTTACCTTCAATAAGATGCACTTCCAAGTCCGACCGATCGAAGTCGTACTTCAGCCTAAGATGGATCCTGCCCAGGGAGGGTCCCGCGCCTTCCAGCTCGATGACCAGTGGGGCCTCTCGTTTGGTGTACAAGTCTGGTTGTAAGGCCCCTAGGGCGCTGATCGCAGCCGCGCTCGCGCCCGGACTGAGAGGACCTACGCCGCTGCTGCTTTCCACTAAGGAGTTGCTTCGGTCTATTCGTCTGGAAAATGATTTTTAAAGGCTTAGGAATATGAAATAGGTACAGATGTATAGTACGAGTTCAGTAAACGCTCCCATTTTGGCTAATACTGGTGACTGTGATAGACCACATTCCCCGCCCCTGTAGGATAACAAGTGAAAGAGATAGCAGATTCAGTTTGGGCGCGAAAAAGAATACCCCCGTGTCAAGGCCTAAGTTTCTGATGCTGCTGACCCTTAAGACTCCAAAAACGGAGTAAGTAGACTCTTCGATTATTGTATTTTATATGTGGCAAGCGAGCACTCAGTGCCCAACCAAAAGCCTTCAGTTTCAAACTCGACTGTACTCAATGATAATTATGTAGGTAAATCCATCAAAGAGCTGTATAGTCGATGTAATTTCACTAAATAAAAACCGGATTACAGCGAACGCAAATCCGCTTTGAGATATCGCTTTAAGCTGCTTGCCTATTATACCGGTACGTCATAGTGCCGTAACCGCCAAAAATAGTAGATAGTTACACAAGGGGCTAAAGAACTATTGTATACGAGGTTTAAAGAGGAGAATAGAGTGTAACACACGGCCGTAAAACCCATTATAACTCGGTTTCTTTTTACTTCAGAGCTTTAACGAGGGAATTGTGTGTCACTCTACATTTTACTACGATTGTAAGAAAATAAAATTATTAATTTCATCGTCAAAACAATTTGGCTAATGTCATTTACGTGCGACACCGTAAAAATATAATCTCGTTGGTAACATACAAAAATTAAAAAGAAATTTAATTTATCCCCTAGGGGTTGAAAAGTTTTTTAAATCCCGATCTGGTACGCAAAAATGACGGACCTTTAAGCAAGAGGAGTGACAAATTATTTGTTTATGAATTTGAAATGTCATATTTCTAATTAGATTTTAGGCTACGCGTACCGCGATTTATCTCTCCGCACAGATCACAACCTAAAACAACAATGTCTATGAGAACGGTGTTGATACGTTATAGTGGGCACCTCGCCGACTGGTCGGATACGTTCATGTAAGGTTCCTATAGCGTACCAGTATAATGGGCGAACAGCTTTAAGCTTAGAGCTCCATCGAACTCGAACTAGGAAGTTTATATCTATAGGGAACTAACAATATAGGTATAGATATTAATCCGCTACTGTTCCTTTCCCTTGCAAATTGCTACAAACTCAATTTTCGTCGCCCTCTCGGTTCGCGCGTCATTCTACGAAACGGAGCGACGCCTTGATTGGATATCGTAATATTGAACTCTTTAGGATTTTGCGAGTTACTTATTAGGCAATACGTTGCATAAAGCTAGTCCTAATTTCTCTACTGTCACTCCTTATCATAAAAAAAAAACTTCCGTTTTCATATTTTTAAATTTTTATCGCAACAAACAATTAATGAATATTTTAAAAGCGACTGCCTCGGTGGCGTAGAGGTCGCGTGCTCGACTGCCAATCAAGAGGTCCCGGGTTCGATCCATAGGTCAGGCAAAGTGTTAAATATTGGATTTTTCCATTAGGAATTATCTCAATAACTGCCTGGAGTCTGAAACTGTGCCCGGTAGATGGCAATAGGCTCGCCCCCTATTACATGGGACCAATAACATACTGGCGGAATGTGGGTGTATCTACTATGGGACTGAGTCCTGGGTACACCTCTGCCTACCCCTTCGGGAAAAAGGCGTGAATGTATGTTATGTTATGTTTAAAAGCATATTCATGGTATTTATCGGCAGAATAAAAATTTCATGATTTCTAGTAGTATAATTAATTTAAAGATCAAAACTGTAACAAAAAAAACTATAGTCGATTCGGTACTTATTTAAATGATCTGTGAGTTATAATAGTATTCAGTGACGCGGTAATTATTCTTCAATGCACCGTTGACCTACTTTATAAAGTCGTTAATGGACTACTACTAAGTAGCGGGTGTATGTACCGTGAAAGCCGAGCGTAGAGTGTTTCTGTTTAGTAACGCTTTGCTTGTGGCTTCATAAGGTTGTAGTTATCAGTAGTTTAATTGACGCAACGATATAAATAAAGCTAAGTTATGTAGCGACGATGTCTACGTAGCATATGACTACGAATGCCTACGAAATTCGTAGCATCGACTACGAATCGCACGCCGACCCTGACTTTTCCCATCTTTTCTCGTAATGTACGAGTGTTTTTTAACCCGAAGGAAGAGGTTTTCTAAGTTTGATGTTTGTAAGAATATCTGTGTGTATGTCTGGCATCGTAGCTCTTAAACGAATGAACATGGTAATTTATAATTTTATAATTGACATAAATTTGTATCCAATTATTTTATTATTTTTGCCCTATTTTATTATTTTGTTCTACCTTGTAATTTCAAATACGATCGAAGATTGTTAATGTTTTTCTCCAGGTATGTTGTTATGAAGGCACTTAATATAATATAATAAAATATTATGGCTTTGATCTTAATTCTTTATAATATTTTAGCATTTATAATTTCTCCCTATATAATATGTATAATTCTTCTTTTCCATAGAATTAGCATGAAACAACAAAATAATTGTAGGTACTCTTATTTTATAAGTGAAAACTACTTAGCTAACTGTTTTGTACTCCTATTATTCATATGTGTTAAAACTATTAAATAAACGAATTTTATTTTATTCGGAAAACAAACAGCTTTTAACTTAAAAACTGTTTGTTTTCCGAATAAAATAAATAATTAAATGATTGAAATGAACTAACATGCCTCACGGTCATCGATGTTGCTCGAAAACCGTGAGGCGGTACGGTACGGTCTTCCGCCTCTGCCGTGCCAGAACACGGCGGCACGGTAATTAGCTTATTATACCGTGACGGCGGAATACCGCGTCGCTCGAACCTTACGGTATGTAACTTCTACGTACCGGAGATTAGCATGCAAGCTACTGTCCGGTTTTACACGCATGTGTACATAGCCCTTAGCTTCAGTTTGTAGGTAACGTAATCTATTTTATGTACGTAGCTCAGAAAATATTGCAAGTTCGTAGTCTGGATAATATATACCTTTTTGTTTATTCGATGCGAACTCTGTTAGTTCCCTATTTGTCAGAGGGAAATCCTTTGAGTAGTGAGCGCTAAGAAAACCTTTTTCCAAGTCTCCGGGGTAATTTAAACAAGATAAGGGAAGATAGAAGAGATTTCTCGCGACTCCAGCTACCTGTTTCACGAAAGCATTGTTACCTTAAAGAATGATGTTTTATTTTTGTTTATATTACAGATCAGAAGTTTCCACTATTTTGAGTACCTAGTACGTTTACTTACGATTACTTTATCTAGGTATGTACTTAGGTTAAGATTAATCTACATTAAACGAATGAAAACTGAATAAGTTGCAAGACAATGTGTTACCTAGCTTTGTTACGTCACGATCAGTAGGTGCCTCGATCCTGTAACGTCAATTTCGGCTTAGCAATAGTCTTGGTTGGGTGTTGATAATGTAAAAAAAATCACAGAATCAAGGCCTTACATGGCATATTGACGTCATATCATGGAGTCTTCCGTTTCAAATCCTTTCATTACAGGTAAAAAGGTAATATTCAATAACCAAATAAATTTTAATGATAAACTAAAATCTTTATTTATTGGTTGCTTTTATCTTAAACTATCCTATTTATAAACAGACAATCACGCCTTTTTCCCGAAGGGGTAGGCCGAGGTGTACCCAGGACTCAGGCGCATAGTAGGTACACCTATATTTCGCCAGTATGTTATTGGTCCCATGTAAAAGGGGGCGAGTCTATTGCCATCTAACGGGCACAGTTCCAGATTCCAGGCTGTCATAGATGGAAAAAAATGCAATTACACTTTGGCTTGGGAATCGAACCCGGGACCTCATGATCGGCAGTCGAGCTTAAGCCCACTACACCCACGAGGCAGTCGTATTTATAATAGGTACACATATAGTTTTTCCTTTCATAGAGTAAGGACTCTATTCTGAAGTGTATCAAATGTAAAAAGGTTTTGATATAAACGTCCACCTACATGGGTTGAAAACACTGACTTGGCCAGAAAGCTCATGTTACAAACATTAAGCTTATCAAGTTGTTCACGGTCTGTGTAACATATTATTGGACATGCAATTTAATATTTGATATGTCTGAGCTCTGAGCGTCATAATGACACGCCCAGAGCAGGACAATGGAATTAGAATGTCTGAACTCCGGTCAACGGTCTCATTGCAATAGTTATCATACGCTGGATATAAAAGGGACATGCGAGAGGAATTGGACCTACCTAATCAGTAAAAATTTATCAACTCGTATTGCCCTAATTCTTCGAAAATTAATTTTTGTTCGATTTTATTCGATTTCATCGAATGGTTTCATTAATTATTGATGGAAGCAGGGGAATACAAAACATTGATTTGGTCAACGTTTCATAAAATTGTGTCTACGAATAATATTAAGTCTATTCGTAGGATTGTGTCAAATCACTCCGCTCAAATATTATGTCCTGTTAAGCATGTACTACATTATACTACATTTTATTGTGTGTAGGGGCTGCCCTCTACACACCTCGTCATCAACAAAATTTCATACCAACAACTTGCGCTGCGCATACGATTTTTTTTAATTTTATGATAGTGAGTGACAAGACGAGCAAATCAGGTGCCTGATGGTAAGCATCATGATTGCTCATATCAGACGCAGTGCCACCCAGTGTTTTAAAATTCCAAATTCTACGCGGCACTGCACTGCGCCTGTCACCCTGAGATATGAGTTGTTGAATCTCATCATGCCCAGTAATTTCGCTGGTACCTGGTGTAGCTGATGTTACAAATTGGTCAATAAATAAATAAATAAAATAACATTGCCCTTCATACCGGAACAAAGTAATGTTTGCACATTACTGCTAGGCGGATGAATAACTGGCAACGAATCCTGGTTTGGTGTGTAGAGGCCTTATGTGAGCGCGCATCTGGCAGATCGCATACCCACCCTACCTCTAGAAATGGGCAGCTTCTACTTCCTAGTGCAACGCAATCAGATCATCAGTTCTTTGTTATTTCTTCGAATGCGTTATTTTAAAGAAAATGGGAACACATCCACTAGCTTCCGCCATTGACGAATCACTCATTCAGCTGCACCGGGTAATGACTGCGCGCACGCGAAGCTTGTTTTGATATTTTAATTTCTAAATAAAAGTTTTAACAAGCTTACACTAGTCAAACAAATATTTACCTTGGTGGCATCAGCAACGGCGACAAACACCTCGGCGGCAGATGCCTCGGGCTGGTCGGCGCCGGAGAGTCAGCCAGGGAAGCTAGCGAGCCGTGAGCGTGCGGCGCAGCTCGCACGTCCAGTGAGGCTGCTCTCAGAGGTGAAGGGGACCGAGGTCCACCTGGCCCAGCTTCTAAAGTCCTTCCGTCGGGGGCAAACGTGCGGATCGCTGGCGATGAGCCGCGGTGACTCTGGAATTAACATAACACAATACTCTCTCTAACATGTCTCCCCACAGTGTTAGAGAGAAGCGTATCCAGTCCCATCATAATAGTAGCCCACATTTTGCCAGTTATGTTTTAAGTTCTATATGTATGCTCTATGTAGGGCGAGCCTATTGCCATTAACCTAACACAATGCCCAACGCTAGGCTGCTGTTGAGCAGAATTTGTAAAACTCCCGGAAACGTTGCGCTTATTTAGAACTAGCAAAAGAGCTCACGATGCGTCGCACCAATACTAAACGATTGATCCTACGTATCAACATAACATAATATTACGGCTTTTTCCCAAAAAGTAGACATAAATGTACTTAGGACCTAGTTCTTTAGTAGGCATACCCACACTTCCCTTGTTTTTATAACATAGGTTGCAAACAAGCAGATGGGCCGCCTGATGGTGAGCGGTTACCGCCGCCTATGGATACCTGCAACACCAGGGTATTGCCGGTATGTTGTCGACCCTTCAACACTCAATTCACTCCCCTTATGAACGGGAAGACCGTAGCAGGGATATGATCCACAGTTTGCACGTATGCGTAGCTAAGATAAAACAAACATAAAGTAGATTTATTGCTTTCCATAAAACTAAAAAAAACTACACATTTACAAATACACAAACGCTTTGGCATCAAACCCTCGTTGGTTCCATAGGTTTTCCATAATATTATACCACCCTAAGACCGATCACCATAAAAAAAAAATTCTATAGGGACAACTTCCACACACGGTCATCTGGTCCCAAACTAGGCTAGAAACCTGTACTATGGTAACCAGGGGACTGATATACATACTTATATATGCTTATAACACCCAGACACAGATCAAACAGACATGTTCATGCACACAAATGTTTGACCTGGCCGGGGATCGAACCCGAAGCCTGCGGCACAGAAAGTAGAGTTACTACCGTCTGAGCCAACGAGGCTGTACCATAATATTATAACCCATACAATTGTGCGTGTGATGTTCGTTCCAATAGCTTTTATGTGAGATCCGGTCATTCTCGTGGTTGATTGAACAGCTGGAATTGTTTCGCTCATCGATTGCTATGAAATAAAGGTTTTGTATGAAACCCTTTTCAGAGTGGATGAGCTCATTTAAGCTGCTGAGTGAAATCCTTTCAATTTCGAATAACATCATATATTGTAAGTATGGACAATTCAATCAATTACTAGTACTTACCAAGTTTATTAATATTAGATATATTATTAACAATATTATATAGGTATTTATTGCTTATGATTATGATTATTTCTACTAACAAATGAATCTTAGTTGTCTTAAATAAATAAATATTTGATTAGATTTAAAAATGTAACACTGCATTCGACTATTTAGGAATACTTAATAATACACACGTATATTTTACTTTAAGAGTAGCATCATATTTGTCTTGTTGTAAGTAATTAATGAAGATTAACTAAGTTTTTATTCTGAAAGAGTAGAATTATTGCTCACGAACCAAATATTTACATTTTCTGTATAAATTTCAATAAATCCATCAGGAGCTGTATTAACTATTTAAGTACCTACTTTAATTCTTGTTTTATATGTAAGTGCAATAAGTAGCATGTATACTTGTTACGTATGATTGGCCCACTACGCGTTTTGGTCAACATACTGTAAGCGTAGTGGGCATTTGATGCAAAATAAATAAAATAAATAAATAAATAAAAGAGTATAACGATGAGATCGGTCTAAACTACACGAAGAAGATAGAGAAACTTACCTACCATCTAATTTTAGTAAAATGAATGATAGTTAATCAGCACGATAAAGTACTTTTATCTTTTATTATAGCCATTAAGTTACCGGCTATAGAATAGTATACCCTCTCTACTCTCTACCCGTGGTTGCTGTAAGAGCCAGCTAAGGGTTATGATATCCAGAGGACGGGCAGCAGCGTCCTCTACTCAAAACCATAGAACTGCGCTCGCTAACTCACCTGCCAAGCTTGGCGAGAGTTGGTAGAGGGAGGCCTATGTCCAGCAGTGGTCTTCCAACAGCTGAGATGATGTTGACGAAAGCTATTTCGGTACTTAATTTAATATATTGGCCAGGCGGGATGAAAACAGGTGGACCAAGGCAGTGACAGTTTGGACAACGATCTCGAGGCATACCACTGGCCCGATGGTCGTCAAATTTGGGCAATCATGATCGAAAATCGCTGGAGACTCGCATAGGACACGGAAGAGTGGCGTAAAAAAGAGGAGACCTATACATTGATTTAAAGAAAAGGGGAGATGAGGCACTGGCTTGATGAGGTACTCGAAAATGAAAGCTCCAATTTAAGCTAAACCCATTCGGTCCACGTACGTCAGTAAAGTTAGGTCGTACGAGCGACTAATATTGTTGTCTCGGTCGCACTTCTGTCTCAGGTACGTCTTTCTATCTTTGTTGTTCATTATATCATTATATTGCACTGTGCAAACTTCACACTGAGCAAATTGCACGTGCCAGTTGTTAGTAAGTGCTGGCAGAACGTACCCTATCTCGCCTTTTCTTTAAATCAGTGGGCCTATACCCGCTAAGGGCTGAGTAAATAGATAGATAGATAAGGACTTGTAGAGTGCATAAACCCTTTCCGATTTAAAATACCGATAACGGCAGAGCACAGTACATCGGTCACGTAAAGAAAGTAAACGATATATTTATTCGAATCGAGTTTTAAGTCGGGATTACGGTCGTTGGGCATGTGAAACGTGCTGTATTATGCAGATAGGTAGCAACCTGTATATTGTAGAGTCAGGTGCCCTTGGGGTTGATGGATTCCAGTTTTAGAATGCATTACACGAGCTAACAGGGAGGATTTTATTACGCGTTCTATGTTCTATGTTCTTATACCTAACTACTTTTACCACGGCATCTACTTGAAGTAGAGGTAGAGCTCGACAGAAAAGAGTTGAAAATATTGGGAACGCCACTGTATTTAGCAATTAGAAAAACTTTTAAGTCAACACGTACACTTTCAATTAGTTCCGTTTCTACTCTTTTCTATCGAGCTATACCTAGAGACAAAATCAGTGGCACTGCATAACCTTGGCGAAAGTATGCCCTGAAACGTCGTCTTTAGATTGAGTTGTCTATGTATGGACCTCTGATGGTTGGATATCTACGTCGAGCACCTTTACGACCATTCATGAAACTACAACGTAAAAGTTGAATGTTACGTCTCATAACGGCAGCCATAATAGGTAGGCAAGCATTATAATTAAGTAGTTACATTATGTATATACTTATAATCATTACCGAGTATATTAAGTCATAAAACATCTTCATAAGATACCTTTATTGCTTATAAAACCCGTGTTCATAATATTGCGTGCTTCTCGACTTTTGTTACATAATATACAATCTGACATTTATGTTGGCTTTTAGAAATAATAATAGAGGTACAATTTAATCTAAACAAATAATACCTAATTATAGTAATTTATCGCAGTTTAGGGCTGTATTAGTAGCTTATAAAAGTTGATACAAAATTATGTGGTTATAAGTACTTACGGGCGTAGATCTTCCCATCAAACTGCACAATTTTCTAAAGAGAGAATAGGCTAGTTGACTAAATTTGAAAAATTGGTTAATACATTATCTTACTATCTATTTTACCCTAAAAACTTATTATTTTTGAAAAATTCGATCATTTATATTGTGTATTTTTGGTTTTAAAAAATCAATTTGTATTTACCGCAAAAACGCTCCAGACTGTCATGGCGTTTTGAATGACGTCACACCGTGACAAACACAACAAAGGAATCGTGTGTTTTTCTGGGAGTTGTTAGTTTTCTCTAATTAAAAATGAATTCCTCTTATTACAAGAACTGTGTAGTGCCCCAGTGTAAAAGTACGACTATAAAAACGCCAAACAAATTATTCATTTATGTTCCAAACAATAAACATATACGAAAAAAGTGGCTAAACCTTGCGAGGAGAGATGATGCTAATAGTTTATCTGCAGTTTCGAGAATGTATTTTTGTGAAGATCATTTTGATGTAAGTCACACAATCAACATATTTACAAATTTAAAACAAAAATAATGAATCATTATTTTTCAAGTTTTAATTTACGAGTAAAGGTTATGTTATGTTGTTATCAGGTAGAATTTTAATTTAGTGTTATATTTATTATAATTAACCAACATTATTTTCTTATTCTAGTTGCCAAATGACATGGTTAATTATATGGAGTAGTAAATTAAATAATACTTAGCAAATCTAACCTCAAAACCAATGTCCGGCAACTTACATTAAGTATGACAAACTACGAAACAAATAATACTGTTTATGTTTATAATAAGTCAATGAACATGTATTATATAATTTACACATATTCATACTTACACAGAGGTTTTAGCATTGCGGAATTCCGATGAGCAAATGTCAGTATTTGATGCGAAAAAATTGCCGAGCATGACGGCGTCAATTCTGGGTAAATTCGTACTATTTGCTTTAATAAATCCTGATTCCATAGCGAAATATATCTGTCTTTCAAGAAATAACTGAAAACCACTATGTTAACTTGTCAAAAATAGCTAAAAAACGAAAAACTAATTAAATAACTTGCTCTGTTTTATGGAAACGTCAACAACAACAATGATGTTTGCCACGGTGTGACGTCACGCTTTCTGATTGGTGTTTAATATCACGTGATCGTATGCCTAGTTTTACGGAATTTATTTATTGAAAATATTATTAATCTTTATTTCGTTTTATAAATCATTTAGTTTTTTAGTATTTCTACATCTTAGTTAATAATCAGAAACAACCGTGCATCCGATTTATTTATAGTGGACACAACCCTATTGTAAATTTTGAAATTAAATATATAAGACGCATGTCTATCACGAGTACTACTGCACGCCAACATTAGTTTGCAGTGAGATTACTTATAAAGAAAGCCCATGGACGGTGGCCCACACGATATGGTGTGGTACTAGACAGGTTTATCTGTACAGTTAAAACTGCACAGACAAGCCGGAGTATACTCGTATTAATGTGTGGGCAAGAAACACATAGACACGCCAGTTTACCTGTACAAAACATACAAACAATAAAGGTACTGCAAACCTGTAAAGAACACTAGTTTTAAGACATCTTTCCTTCCATAGTTACGGTATTTTCACAAAATAACACGTGTTCAGAAGTCACATTCATGTATGTACCTCTCTTTTCATACCTACGCTCGGCGGTCGCGCTAAGGTTACCAAATCTCGTTTATGCGATAATACTATCGTGGCAGTGATACTCGTATCTAGTTGTTTGATTGATCATAGTGAATAAAACAGTAAGAAGTAAAGACCAATAATAAATAATAACTAAGATATCTCCATCTTTGCTCAAAAAACATCACATGACGTGTGCCTGAAGCGGATAGCACTCGTGCTCGCTCTGTTCCCAACCTTTCCGAGATATCGTGTCCGTTAGCGATGTCTATGTGTGCATTGTTCGAGCGCGCGTTGTATGTAGCTTGGCTTCTGTACACTTGTTAATTTGTGGTATTTTTGTGTCAAGCGGTTCTCAAACGATAGAATCGTAGCGTATTGCGATCGCGTGCCGCTGCGATTTGATCCTTTCACACGCGACAACTACTTGTAATCAGTTAATACAATCGACTAATCGCGTGGTTAAATTTTTCCTAACATATTATTTAGTTTTGTGATATTGACCCCGCAACTTTTATCAAGGTCACTTTGTACCTATTAGAATTCGAATAAAACTCGAGGAAAAATAGATTATATAGGTAGAATAAAATATGTCGCCCGTTCATGGCGCAAGTCTAACTGATCTTCGTCATCATCATAGGCTTCCCCTATAAAGCGGGAATTGCCAATATTCGCAACGCTTGGGAGGCGGGTTGCTGAGCACTGTTGAATGGTTTGACGCAGAGAACGCTGCTTTCCGTCTTCTGGGCTGATAACCCTTACGCGACTCTTATGGGAACTTTTACGCGGGTAGAGGGGTTGAGGTACTATTCTAAAGCCGGTAACCCCACGGCACTGTATGACTAAGTACCTTCGTAAGTAAATAAATTTCTATCTATAAATGGGTTGACAAAAGTTATCTCTAAGTTCCCTCAGGAAGTCTCGAGTGCCAATAATATGGAAAATACGAGGAATTTAATATAACAGATCGGTCGAAGGTTTCAGTTCCAGAAAATGATCAAACATCTGGTTCACCATTGAGTGCACAAAACTTATGAAGATTTGAAGGCTCAGTGATTTTCAATGGAACTTAATCGACGCCTGAATCTAGATCATATCGTATTTGTGCCAAGTTATTGCCAGTCGTACGGATCACTGTTAAGTATAAGGATACCCAGTTAAGTATAAGGATTTAATTACTATAACTCGCCCCGACTGCCTCGGTGGCGCAGTGGGCGCAAGCTCGACTGTCGATCATGAGGTCCCGGGTTCGATCCCCAGTCAGGCAAAGTGTTCAATATTGCATTTTTCCATTCGGAATTATCTCAATAACTGCCTAAAGTCTGAAACTGTGTCCTATAGATGGGAGCAGGTTTGTCCCTTATTACATAGGACCCGTAACATACTGGCAAAATGTGGGTGTACCTACTTATATGGGACTGATTCCTGGGTACACCTGTGCCTACCCTTTCGGGAAAAACGTGTGACTCTATTATGTTATGTTAAATATTCTTTTTTTTATGTATATTATCCTTTTCGAACATGTGTGTACCTATTCGTACAGTACGCGCAAAACTTTATTACCATTGTGAAGTTACCGTTCTGACTGCGCATAAACCACACCTATAATATTCGCATTGTGCAGCCAAAACGACTAAACTTCATATCGATTATAAAGTATTGTGATTGTTATATTTGTAGCCTCTATTGCTTGCTAAAATAAATAACAATAATAATAATATTATGCACCTACCAATAGTACTATTGTCTGAGTATATACACGATTCTTTCAAATGAGATTTTTGGCCTTTGTATTTATCGAAAATAGCTCAAAGGAATTACGAGTACGAGCCGGTTTTACTCGTATAATGTATATCAACTACTTCGCCTAATTTAAAAAAAAAACACCAAACAAAAAGGTGCTTGTAAAATCTACTTTTTTATACGTATACAAATTTTGGCCACATGATAAATTTAATAAATTGACTCATTTTCAATGACGTTGAATCGCTTCCTTCTACAGACACACAATCCCTGAACAAGCTTCACAAAAAGGTGTCCATCACTGACAATTACGCGCTTTGACATCTACTGAATTTCTATTATTTGAATTTAAACTCTATTTACCTGATTGTTATAAAGCCTAATTTGGATTGAACGATTTTTCACCCTATGAAGTTCAATGTTACATTTGACACTAAGCGACGCGGGCGAACATAGGAGCATTGGAGTAGACTTATATGCACTAAAATATTTAGTGATTTAAATATTTAAATTTTTTAAATAAATTAATCACACTTATACTTTTTAACTTTTATAAATATATATTACAAGAATTAAAATTTAAAAGGGTCAAAAAAATTAAAATTAAAATGTATTTATGTTTGTAAAGATAATTAAGTTACATAATAGAATCTCGGTTTAATAGTGAGTACAGTTTCGTGGGCCTGATTCTAGCACGTAGAAAGGGTCTTAGACGATATTATTCTAAATTGTTACGTGATATGATTACTTTTATACTCTTAATAAATAGTCGAAAGTCACAAAAATATTAAAATGTTATCATAAATTGTAAAATTAACGAGGACTATGCAATGTAAACCAATTAGACACAAGTATAATAAACAAAGTATAATATTATAATGCACAGTGCGTTATTGAGATAAAAGAAACAAATATTTAATTCAATGTATAAAATGTTTTCAATCCACTAGGTAATTAATGCCAAACCTTAATTTATGTAAAAAAAATATATTTATGTTCGCATAATATTATGCAAAAATATTTAAAATATAATCGACTTCATAGTTTTCCATTCGAACAAAGCGCTGTTGTCCATTTTATTTTGTTTAAAAAATTAAAATAAAATAGAAACACGCAATGTGGATACATAAATTCCTAAAATTATTGTAAATACATGCCTAAATTATGAAAAGCTATCGCTTTCACGCACGTATCTGTTGTTATTCGGTTAGCTTTTTACCTAACACTGGCATCACGCGGTCGGCGTACGGTTGCCATGCAACTAACCACATAGTACCAGACTATATTGTGGCGGTACCAGACTCGCGGCTTGGAACAGATTTTTGCACGACTGGTTCTCTTTGGTATCCTTACTCTGAGCTCATTTTAGAAACAAATTATAAAAATTACAAACACATTATATTTGGAAACTATTCTAAAACAGTTTAAAGCCTTGTTGGAATCAATTTCGACAAGACAAACTATCAAGGGACCGTAAGGAAATGAATCTAATTAGCGTTCAACCCAGCCTATAGCAGACTGTAGCTAATACTCGCTACAATATGCAAGCGTTTCTGTGAACCAGAAGGAATGTCTAATGAGTCTCGGGCAACATTCATTGGATATGCATCTTACTTAGTTCGGGATTAGCAAGCTGCTTTGAAAATTAAGTGTAATTTTTCATATCACCTATGTCATTTTCATATTTACTAGCATTAGCAAGTTGAAGTGGCAATGGGCAGGGAACATAGCACGTAGAAGTGATGGCCGTTGGGGCTGTAAAGTTCTGGAATGGCGACCACGGATCGGCAAGCGTAGCGTAAACCCACAAGGTGAACAGAACATGTGATCAAGGCAGCAGGATCACGCTAGATGCAGGCCGCTTACAACCAGACTAGATGGAAATCTATGGGGGAGGTCTATGTTCAGCAGTAGACATATATACGGCTGAGATTGTGATGATGATGGTTTACTGGCATAAGGTTGAGTCTATATTATTATACTATATTTATTTAACACACGTGTCTTAGAATGTAAACTGTAACCCAGATCAAATCCTTGTTTCGTAGCGATCCTTGTACCCTTTATTATAATAATAATTGTTTGTAATCTCTTTTGTGTGGTGAATAAGTTAAAGTTGTTATGGTCCCACTAATATCATAAATGTGTAAGTTTTTTTTATTGTTTGTTACCTTACAAGCCCATATGCATTCAAATTTCTACAAAAAAGCGGGAACAGAAACTATCGTAGTAGGTTCCGTACATATATTATTTAGTCTCTTTTCAATAAAGACTCTTTGCTCAGTAAAAAAAGGCTATAGTTTAAAATATACGTGGTTACTAGACATATAGCATACTATGATCCCAACTTTGAAATCTCGAAAAAAAAAAAACGATGCTAATAACTTCTAACTAATCGGACCAAAAATTTACACAAGGAAAAAAAAAATCTTAGTTAAATAAAAATTTATCAAAATGTTTACATAAATATAACAAACATAATATAATACCTTTATTTTGTTGGTTTGGTTTTTTGTTAGTTAGGAAAACATTCAATAACATTATTTAAAGTACAGAAAGAAGATAGTAAGGCTTTAATTTAGTCATTTCGGAGTTGACTGCGACAGTTGTTGTATGTTTTGAGCTAAATTTGACTAAATTTAGCACATTTAAAGCACAACTTAAAAGCAATTTCATAAATATGATTCCAATAGCAAAAGCATTTTAATTAACTCAACAGCTGAGAACAAAACAAAGATTGACAATGAAAAATGTCGTCATCAATCATGCCGTCGAGTTGCTGTAACTTGCTCTACTTGAAATGAGATCAAATAAATTGAGTCCAAGTCTGAGCTTTTGTATTGCTAGACGAAGTTTTAAAATGGGAGTACCTATAAGGAAATATAATTTTTGTATGTAACTGTCGGCGTATCTACCTATTGCAGAAGTATCGCCCGCGTAGGCATTGTTTTCTAGGGAATATAGGGATAGATAAATTGATATGGCATGTGTATGCATAGTGTAGGATTCCAAAAATAAAACGCTACCGCCTTCTAAGAACATACAGCGCCATGTTATTGCAAACATGTTAGTGATCACAATATTTTTTTGGAAAAAATTACGGTTTAGGGTTTTTCCCTTTACTTGTGATATAAGATCTTGCTTCTTGCCATATTATTAATTTATATAATTTGGCAAGAATAAATTAACGGCCGTGCCGCTTTTTTGCTCGACTTGACAGATATTATATTAATCAAGCGAAATAAAACCGCGTTAAAATAAGCAATACATACCTATATGAAAATAAAATCCAAAAAGAGATGTTATAATTGAGATTCAGACTCCTACCCTATTTATTATCCCTATTTATCGTGATCCAGCGCTCAACAATGTTAGTGTCAAAAATTTTATACGCATGTTACCAACCGGAAATACTTAGTATGGAAATATGCAGTAAAATGGCTATAACTTTTTAAATTGCAAGTTGCTAAGTTTTTCAGGTAGACACAATATTTAGATATTGCTACAGCTTTATGTTACACCTTAAAGTCATGGATTATGATTACGAATGCTCCAGAGCTTTAAGTTTCAATATTTCAGCCTGTAGTGTAAAAGGTTGGTATTCCTTCGCAAGCAGTATTAGGATTATCGAAATGTGGAAACGTCTCTCACGTCAGGTCAACCGAATAAAGGTGCCATTTCTAGCATGCAAAACTGTGTAGCTATTCTAAAATGAACCTAAACTAAAAGAGTTAGGAACACAATTTATTCAACAGAAATATATTGTATTGTAAGGCGAATATAAGGAATTATATACCCACATAAAAGGTAGACCCATTTCTCCAGTTGTGTATTTTCAAGTATCATATAATAAGGGGTGAGCCTATTGACATCTACCGGCTACAGTTGCAGATTGCAGGCTGTTATAGAGATAATTCCTCATGGAAATATCCAACGACACTTTTTTGCCTGTCGTGTGAATTGAACCGAGGAGGAGCTCAGCAGAATGGCTTGCTACCACTGCTAAAAAGCTGATTCTGAAATATTGCAAGTTTCCTATAAAATGTACATCAGTTGAAATGTATTTATTATACAACCCACCGTAGCTCTCGAAGTGCCGCTATCCAAACTGCTCTGCGAAGATATCGAAGGAGTCCTGGTCAGTCGAGCGTGGGGCAGCGAGGATGCCGCACGTCCCTCCATGCTTAGCGGCTGGATCCGGCATTGTTCCTTGGGTATCAGCATTTCCTGGAATAGATTCGTGTGTGAATAGAGGCGGGAGAAGATTATTCAATTGCTAGGAATTAGTCAATTGAATTTTTGAGCAAATAAATCTCAGAATTGAGAGAAGTACCACGTAGAGGTGTATTTTTTTCTCCCAGTAAAAGTGGCTATTTTTTGAGGTTACGTACCTCAAAAGGAAAAAAGGAACTCTCTGGCAGTTTTATGTAAAAGAGAGAGATGAGACCCCTACTCTTCCCATCATGCTCGTCAAAGGCTGGTTGGCTGGATTAGATCGTTAAGACCGCCCATTATCGACCAATACAACATTAATTTAAGATGTCATTGTGTATTAATAAAATTTAATTTATATTCTAACCGAACGGGTTTCCCAAATTACTTACACTGCTCCAATCAATTCATGTTGCTTTCTTTTAATGGACAACCCATATTGTCAGAGTTTCAGGTCGAAGATTCCTACAAGGCCTTGGACGACTGCCCCCTACATAATACATTTATATGAAACACCCGGGACCTACAAAGGTGAAAAGTCCACATGTGAGATATTATCCAAATACTCTGGATTTGAAACCGGGCATATTTCCGTTGGCCTATGGATACTAATAAGTAAGCCCTTTTCGCGCTCCTAAGCTTAGTGCATTTTTGTTTGCAGCTACAGTCTAGCTACTCAAAAAAATAGCCAATTAAATTAAATTCTTAATAATAATAATTAAAACATGAAATAAATTTATTAAAATTACAATTAAATATATGTTTGTAAAAATTATATCAAATTATTATCAGGAATTAGAAAAATATAAACCAAATTAAAAAATTAAAATCACAAATTATAATTATATTAAGCTGTACTGTAACTGTGCTGTAGGTATTGAACATTTTGTATGGATTGTTTTATCTGTTACGTTGTTATTTTATTAATCGGTGGTAGAAGTGCGAAGAAGAGCAAAAATATTGAATCAACGTAAGAAGGCACAATCCCTGAAAAATGTGGAGAGAGCGTACCTGACGTTATTTACCAAACTACAAAAGCCAAAGCTACGATGTAAAAACCACTCAGTGCTCAGCTAACAAACATTCAAAAGAAAATTACTACTTTTCCGAAAGATTTCAAGGATCACTCGTTTCTTTTTGTTGTTTTTTTGCGTATAATTGGGTTATTGAGGCGTATGTGGAGGATATACCTATATTTGTGTTCAGATACGAAGCTCCGTAACTTGAGGTATGTGCACACTGTCATACAACTTTATATGAAAAATATATAATAATTGAGGCGTCATTGTATTGTTTTTACGGACAACAACGCAGTTAAAATTAATTTTAATATGAAATCAAAATCACCAATAGGTACGTGGCGGTGTGTGGTGGCGAGGTCGGCTATTTCTAGTGATCTATATTATAGTGAACGTTTGACTTTAACATTTGTCATATCTATCATATCATGCGCTAAATGATGAATCTAATAAAAAATTAAAAGGGGCAGGGACAGTATCACTGCATAACCTTGCCAAAAATCACACCACCCTAAAGCCTTCATATTTTGATGGAGTTGTCTGTGATAGTTAACAATTTTTGTAAACAACACTATAATGGTTCCATTCCAAGACTGTTTGCCAACAACCAATTATTTTTCAGTATATACTGCTGCTCACTGCTGGGAAAACATCTTCCCTAAGCTACACATATAGATTTCTTGGTTTATGTGTGCACTTCAAAGGAATTGTGGGGCAGGCTGTTTCCATGTGGGTATAAGGTCGATGCCAATGCCACTGGGTCGATAGTGTACAGTCACCTTTATATTCAGTGGCCCAGAGAAAATAAAATCCACCTACAATGTCCTCAGTAATAAAACGTAAGGAGCTTAGGAAATAGAATACCCACTTGTGGAGGACGGAAGAGTAAAACTTGGCAACCTTCAGCCGGTGCTCGCAGCAAGCCAAAGAATTTATTTTCTCTTGAAGATTTTTATATCATTTTCATTTTTAGCGATGGTTTATTTTATATTTGAATTGAGCTTTTACTGTACCGTATATGAAAATACTGCCTCGGTGGCGTAGTGGGCTTAGGCTCGTCTGCCGATCGATGTCTGGGTTCGATCCCCAGGTCAGGCAGAGGTATTGGATTTTTCCTTTAGGAATTATCGCAATGACAGCCTAGTGTCTGGAACTGTGTCTAATGGTTCCCTATTCATTCGCATACTATTTTTAGCCATAATTTTACAACTCATACAATTTTAAGCCATAATATATGTAATAGCTAATGATCACCAGTCATAACGTCAATACTCCTATTATAACTTGTTATAATTTTAATTGTCCGAACATTTGAAACCTATAACATTATATGTCCTAACCATTGATAACCATATTATTTTATGCCATAATCCTAACATGTCCTAACTATTGATATCACTAAAATTATGCCATAATCATATATTGTTCGAATGTTAACTTTGTCATAATATAAATTAAACCTAACCTATAGAATTTTGAATGTTCTTAACTCATTAACGTAGTTTAACATCTTTTCTATGTAGCAAACCGTTGATATATCACATTGCTATAAAAAAATATTATAGTAAAGCGCTATTACTGATTATGAATAAAAAAGAAGGTAGTATAATTATTATTATAAAAATAACACTAAGTCAAATTTTAGTGTATATATTTGGAACAAAGTGCTTAAACTAATTTTGAAATTATAATTACAATGGAAAACGAGTGCAAAATATTTACAACAGAAAGAGCAGCCACAAATTAAATATCAGTGGATTTACATATGAAAAAAATCCAGTAAATAAAAAAAATATTATTGGGTATGTGAGTTACGGCGAGATCCTACTCCTACCCATAAATGCAATACAACACTACAATATACTTGCAAAAATACGTACACTACCGATTATATACAATAACAATTATGAACAATGAAAATTAGGACATACACCATTATTAACTATAAAATTATACATAACAACCATTACATAACAACAACAATAAGAATAAAAACTATTATACACAAAAATATTACAGCAATTAAATTTTAGGACAATTTATCAGTATTACTACAAAAAAATATGTATTTCCAATATTATGACTAGAGGAGGTTATGACAAATGATGTATGCGGAAAAATTTTATGACAAAAGAAATTATGCGAATCAATAGGACACCGTGTCTAATAGATGGCAATAGGCTCGCCCCCTATTGCATGGGACCAATAACATGCCGTCGAAATGTGGGTGTACCTACTGTGGGACAGTGTGGGACTGAGTCCTGAATACACCACTGTCTACCCCTTCGGGAAATAGGCGTGATATGTTATGTATATAAAAAGTTATTAAGCACTTTGGACAATAAAATTTAAATATTTTTCAGATCGTTTTATGTGACGAGGTATTATAAAAGATGTAGTGATACTTAAGGTGGCACATTTTCCTGTCAAAATAAACCACCTGAAAAAGTAAGATTTGCAAAATTCGCGAAAAAAGAATTTGACTTCCCCAAAAAAAAATTGATTAGCGAATAAAACTGTGAATATTTTTGGCGTAGGTACGTTTTTCTGGTACTGTAATATATTATTATAATTTATTATCTTCCTATACTACACATTTATCCAATATAGCCCTCAGAACCTCGTGGTTTATATATGGCTGACTACCGCTGAGATACCCTAAGGATGGCCATACACGGACTGCTTGTGTAGTCAAATTCAACCGCGCTGCACCCGAAGCAGTCGCGACTGCTTGTACTGTTCCGTGTTTGTATGTAGGTACGTATAAGCCTGTGCTTTGCTATGCAATCGCAGCTTGAAACAGTCGATACTGGCTGCTTCAAGCTGTTTGCGTATGACGGGCTTGAGATACGGTAACTTATAAACAAGATAAAAAAAAATCTGATAAGTATCTAATAATAGTTACTCCGTCGTTCACAGCTTAAGGCCGGCCGAAACACGGACATCTTGGAGCAGCCGGTATTGACTGCTTCATGCTGCGACTGCATAGCAAACTACAGTATTTTACGTACACATTATATACACGAAACCGTTTGAGCAGCAGGTTGGCGGCGCGGTTGAATTTGACTGCACGAGCAGTTCGTGTATGTTGATCACTAGCTGACTGATCGAATAGTCCATGTATGGCCAACCTAAAGTCTTTGATCAATATTTAACAGCCAAGTTATACTTACATGTGGACTACCATGAGATTTATCATCGCCGAAACTATCTGTTGAATTATGGCTCTGTCCACTGCTGGCACTCGAAGTTCTTTCCCTGGCCGCTCGCGCCCATGACTCAAGTCGTTTCTGAGCTGCCCATACACCGGGCGGGCCTAATCCGCTCATCTTGGTCACACTATACCATCACTTTACATACAAGTTCGTAATAAATATGATTTTAACACTTATGACCTTGGTCTTAAGCCACTTTTAACACTGCCTTTATAGTCTACGAAGGAATTGGAGAGGAATTAGGAATTGGACTTCAAGTCAAGTACAAGTACGTATTCAAGAACAATATTTATGTAAGGTACTGTGCTAAGTAAGGAATTTCTCACCGCGTTCGTCACGACAGGTTATTGTTTCCATTGGGATTTACCGGTCCTATGCGTTCGGGCTAACATAGTATTGTTCTTGAACGGGTGTTAAACGTTTAGAAGACTAGTTGAAAGTTAAAAAAAAACTTGACTTGAAAGTGGAAGTGAACTTTTCGAATAAACTTGTTATTATAATCGATTTTAATGTAATGATTCTATGTATTAGTTAACATGATCATTTGAGAAACTTTGACCTGATCTACTTATGTAGAGGTATGTGTAGATAGTGGTACAAGAAAATGCAAACAAGGCAAAAGAAAGCGAATCTATGTAGGTAGGTATTTAATATACTTAGCCAGGACTTTCTTTTTATTTTGACATAATGATCAATCAATACGCATCAATCTAAATGCACGACGACACTTAACATTAACGGGGTTTCTCGTCCATACGAAATGAAATTTCCCAAATATGGAGAAATAGAGACTAATTTTCCGCGCAATTGTTAGTACCAATATATTTGATACCTCTGGCACTTCATTAATTAAAATTGAGCAGTTCAGCAGTTTGTTGTATGACTACAGCCACAACAGGCCGCACCCAACGCTTAACAAAAATCCGCCTACATCACTTTCGTACATTTCATTCGATAGTTCATAGTATAATGTACGAAAGTGATGTAGGTAGATTTTTGTTATGCGATGCGGTGCGGCCTGGCCCGCCCAAGGCTCTAATGTGCGCAAGCCTTTATTAATGACAAGATTCCCTAGTAAACTAGCAAGTTCACGTCACCTGTCTGTCGGGGCAGACAGCGGGCGGCCTGCGTGGGCGCCACGCTCGATACTACGCTACTACGAACCACGCCCACCTTCGACGTGGGCGTCTGTTTACACTGACCGTCTGTGATTTACTCTATCTAATGATTCCTTTCTATAATACGGGTTTTTAAAATGGATCTTTAAAGCCGACTTACCCGCTTTTGATTTAAGCCTTGTTGCACTAACTGTAACAATGACCAAAGCTTGCTGGCCTTCAAATCTCTGGTTAGACTATACCATAATATTACGCGTTGCACCATTTTAATCACTAATAATAATTACGCGAAATTATGTTGACATTAACGTGAAACGGGTAAGATTGGTCTAACCAGATATTTAACAGTCGGTTAAGCATTGGTTATTGTTAAAGTTAGTAATTTTTAAGTTAGTAAAGTTAGTAAATTCCTAGTTACGCCCCGTCAAATCTAATATTAATATAATTATCCCGGCGTCTAAGCTATCATAGGTATCATATTATAGGTATACAAATAATTTTGTTAAGAGTTTTATATTGGATTTTTCCATTAAGAATTATTTCAATAACTGCCTGGAGTCCGGAACTGTGTCCGGTAGATGGCAATAGGCTAACCCCCTATTACATGGGACCAATAACATTCTCGCGAAATGTGGTTGTATCTACTAGGGGACTAAGTCTTGGGTACACCTCTGCCTACACCTAGTAGCCTTTTGTACCTTTTGTAGTGGTAGGCCTCTTTTGCAGGGGGCCGCCTGGGGAAGTACCACACCTTTGCCAGTAATTCATCCGCCAAGCAGTAATGGGCAAACATTACTGTGTTCCGGTCTGAAGGGCATTGTTACCAGCGAAATTACTGGGCATGTTGAGATTCAACAACTCATATCTCAGGGTGGCAGGCGCAGTGCAGTGCCGCGCAGAATATTGAATTTCAATACACTGGGTGGCACTGTGTCTGTTATGGGCAATCATGATGCTTACCATCAGGCACCTGATTTGCTCGTCTTGTCACTCACTATCATAAAAAAAAAACCTTCGGGAAAAAGGCGTGATTATATGTTATGTTAGGTAGAATAAACAGGGCACTGACTTCAATAGACTAGAACTTGTAATTACAAGCTACATTTGAGGGTCACATCTATTGATTCCTGGCAACGAATAGGTTCGATTACCTTTAGGGCCTGAATGTACATAAGCACCTCTACAGGCAATGTCAATAGAAAACCAAACAATCAAGGCCAAGTCGCCCCACGTTGGACGCCAAAAATAGTAAATCTATCAAATATGTATGCGTGTTTGACCATTCCACATATATAACTTCTGTGGCATATATTTGACACATAACATACCATAATAACACCACGACATTATAACCAAAGGGGTTGGCAGAGGTGTATACCCAAGACTCAGTTCCATATTATGTATACCGAAACTTCACTAGTTCGGTAATTTAAGGCCAATGTTATAAGGGCCGAGCCTAATGCTATATAGTAAAAAGACTGTCATTGAGAAAATTTGAAAAATCAAATAACATTTTAAGCCTGACCTGGGGCTCGAACCAGGAACCTCTTCATCGGCAGTAGCTCTTGAGACTAGTGGTCTACTGCTGCTACCGAGGAAGCTAATATAATTAGTTTTATTTCCAAAACTAACCAAAGAGTTGGAGAAAGTGGAGTGCAATTGTTAATACAGCATCCGAAAAAAATTCAAGTATCAAGACTTTTTGCCAAGCTGTACTTTGTCACTTTCACATTGTGAAGGTCGTATGAATATGTTTTCGTCACTAGCCCGAGAAAGACGTATTGTTCTTCATTTGTGGTTCGTCCCGAGTCCCGGGTAACCGGAGCCACAATATATCTCCGCGTGGATTTATAGGCTAACTGTTGCGTCGCCAACCCGAATATTACGGACAAAACGCTGAGAGACTTTTGAAATACGTTTTTTTTCTTTTTTCTGAACTGGCTAAGCTTAGTTATAAGCTAGCTTTATTATAAACTTTGAATTTTCGTATACCTAGGTACTGAAAATACTTTTTAATCTAAGTACCTACATATTATACGAATATCTTTGAGCAAATTGGTCGGTGTATTAAATTCAGCAATTGGTGGAGACATTCACATCCTTCAATCTTAATATTTTTCATATTAGTTTATTAAATAGTGGAATGGGATACCTCAACAATGAAAAGTAGTTAACTTTTTGTAACAGATTTAAAATACAAAGCGATAATAATATTTAATAAGCAAGGTAAAATGATAGTTGAAGTACCACCGAATCTTCTAGTTCGCGGGTACTTGACTGATTTAATGTACCATGTTAAGAAAAACCATATGATACAAGAGCTTTCTGCATGCTAAGTAGATAAGATGCCAAAGTGATATTACTTATATCGAATTTGCATCCACGAGCTACGTTTTACGACTTGGCTCATAAATTTCAATATTATACATTCATACATTAAACGAAACGTATTTAATGGTAATGCATGTGAGTATATCTAAACGAATATTATAATACGCAACATTTAATATAACATAAATATTAGGGCGATAAATCAACTCCTCATAATGAAGTTATAATTAACAATTCGTGAAAACAAATCGAATGAAGGTCGCACTTGCACTTAAATGTAGGTGGAAAATGGAAGAAATCACAGACTTTAGGCACGTATACTTGATACTAAGTCCAAGTAAAATGGGTGTGAAATTAAGAGATATTAATATGGTATCGTTAAGTCGCGGCGAGGCGATCGGCGCGGCGGAAAGCTCGCGCACACTGACGACGCCCGGGACTTCGGTGTTGCCTGTACACTGACGACCTTACCCTACATATATGTTTACGTGACGGTCAATTAAAATGTTTGCGTTTGAATTATTTTTTTTGTAAATATTTTTAAAATACATATTGGAAGATTTATTGTAATTTATAGCAAAATATCGATTATAAAGTATTTCTTGGTTGATACCGATTATTTTGAAATAAAGTTATGTGCTTGTATATTATTAGGAACATACCTCATTATTTAAGGTAAATAATATCAAAAATAATATCACTATCGAATAGCGAAAAAAAAATTGTTTTTTTCTAAAACGGCCGATAGAAATCTGCTTGCGCTGGTTACTGGAAACTCACATTTCACCCGTATGTTATTCGTCACATGTAATAGGGGGCTACCCTTTTGCCATCTACCGGGCACGTTTCTAGACTCCAGGCAGTTATTGAGATAATTTCTAATGGAAAAATCCAATAATTTAACACTTTGCCTGACCTGGGAATCGAACCCGGTACCTCATTACATAGATAGATACCTAACACTTTTAAAAACAAAGAAATTATTATTACTTTACAATTTACAATAATTATTTATAGAATACTAAACCTTGCCAGTTATTCATCTACCAAGCAGTAATGTGCGAACATTACTGTGTTCCGGTCTGAAGGGAATGTTACTGTGCATGAGGCGGAGTGCAGTGCCGCGCAGAATTTTGAATTTTAAAACACTGGGTGGCACTGTGTCTGACATGGGAAATCATCAAGCACCTGATTTGCTCGTCTTGTCACCCATCATAAAAAAACCTATGTATATATAAGTATATACTTATAGGTATGTAAGCAGATTATACGTGTACCTACTAAAATGCCGATAACTATAGATATTATAACCTTCAAGTCGAGTTTAATCAACAATTCACAGCGGATATTGTTACAAACATGTTACCTCAGATTAGTTGTTTATTATCATCATATTAATTAAGTCATTAATTGAATTTCTGCTATTATCCTCTACACAAAAGTAAATAATATAAACATTCGCTATTGAAGTTTCAAGTTTTTATACTGATTCTTCTGTAAAATGAGGAGCTACAAAAATTTTTTCACTATTAGAATACCTATTACAAAATTAAGGTCGAGATGTTGTGGAGATTGTAAAGGTGAAGCCAAATGATTATATACTTACATTTTTTAATTATAATATATCCTTTATATTTTACTTTTCACTGATATTATAAATGCGAAAGTTTGTGAGGATGGATGAATGGATGGATGGATGCTTGATACTCTTTACTAAAACTACTGAACCAGTAGTCAGTGGCCAGTTGTAGTGCCAGGCCTGTTTTGCAGGGGGCCGCCTGGGGAAGTACCACACCTTTGCCAGTTATTCATCCGCCAAGTAGTAATGTGAAAACATTACTGTGTTCCGGTCTGAAGGGCAATGTTACCAGCGAAATTACTGGGTATGATGAGATTCAACAACTAATATCACAGGCGCAGTGCAGTGCCGTGCAGAATTTTGATTTTTAAAATACTGGATGGCACTGTGTCTGATATGGGCATTCATGATGCTTACCATCAGACACCTGATTTGCTCGTCTTGTCACTATCATAAAAAAAACCAATCGGGCTTAAATTCGGTATATAGATAATATAGACTCTGGAATAACACAAAGGGTACTTTCTATTCCGATACTTCCACGGAAACGAAGACTACGCGGGTGAAACCGCGGGGCACAGCTAGTCCTTTATGTTTCATTGTCACTGCAGTACCACGGTTGGGCGCCAAATATTATTGTACTATTTAAGTTATCCTCATGCCGAAATTCAGCTTAATCGGTTCAGTACTTTTGACGTAACGAGGTAACAAACTCGCACATTCAAACTTTGGAATTAAAATCAAATTTTCTGATATCTTATCATGATACGATCAAAATATTTTTTTATTGAATAAAAAAGATAAAAATATATAGAAATACAATTTTGTAAAATTTACTTAAGGTAAAAAAGTTTTTAAATCAAATTATTTTGAAACAATTTAAAATAAGAACCGATAGATTATATTATTAAACTTATAAAAATTATGCTCACCCCAAAATAAAAAGTGACTTTTTTCTTATCTTATCGTAACCTGGCAACCCTAGCTACCACGAAGCATTCGGCAAGTCACTTTCCCCTGGTTCAAGCAACAGGTAAGGAAGGTTATTGGGACGCCTTGCTCACAACGCGACACTGATTTTAAACGGGGTAATTTCACAATGGGATGGCAGCCCCATTAACTTTTAACCTGTTATGGCTTTTGGTCTTAAATGAGGGTTATTAAGAAGTACAATTGCTTGTCAAATCTGAAACGAGAGTATAAAACTGATAGAAAATGAATTTGTGATTTATAGCCATGGTACTTCTCCCCACGGTTATAACCAGCTGAAATATACTTTATGACATGTTAATCCATGAATGTAAGCTACCTACATAAAGCTCCATTTTTATATAAAATTATGGTTCGATATAAGTAGTTTACCACGAGATGTCCATAGAGGAGTGCTGATCCCCAATCCTCAAACTTATGTATAATAATCATAGTAAACGTTGGGTTTGACAGAAGAAGCATTCTTCTTCTTTTCGAGTCGAAATAGCTATAATCACTATATATTATAAAATCCTAAATGACTCACTGACTAACATGCAAAGCAGAGCCCAAACCATATTACTTTGGTCCAGTATTTTGCCAGATCTACAGCGTTTTGTGTTGCATGTAAAAGGTCCTTCATCCTGCTGTGGGACAGTTAGGACATTGCAAAAGGTTCGCCATTGATTGAACAGCCCACAGTCACACTTTTCGGCGCTTGAGAAACCTCACCTCACTCTGTTTTCTTTGCATCTTCCGACACCAGCTCGAACTCTGTTTAAGGACTTTCAAACTGGTCAGGAAAGATTGCAACCCGGTGGAAATTTCTCTGCAGATGAGTAGGCAAGTGTGTAGCTGACGGGGGAGGGTAATCCTTCTTCCACCGCTTAAGCATGACAGTAAAATTAATACTGTGGAGATAAGAATACTGAGAAGTATGACTGGAGTGGTTGGACCTGAATGGGCAAAATGAGGAATAGTGCGATAAGGGCTCTAGCGTGTTAGAAGATGTATGACAAAGATACAGAATAATGCCTTAATGGTTCGCACATGTGGAGAGGACATATAAGGCCAGTGTGAATGGTCAAGTAATAGAAGGTCGGTTTAGGCGTACTTTTCATGATAAGGTTGATGTTGTCTTTAGGAAAGGCTAAGTAAAAAGAATGCAATGAAAGTGGAAGAAGCAAAAGTTGTATATGCAAATGGAGATAAATAGTCTCTGCTTACCCCAACGGGAACAAGGCGTGGATATATGTATAGTTGTAAAAGATAAGAGGTAACAAACACATCAATTTAAAATCATGCATTTATTAGTATAATGTTAAGTTTACAAAGTAGGTATAATAATTAATTACACGTATTTTTACACACGTTAAAATCACAAAGCTCAAATTAACTGTGCCAGTAATAAGCAATTAAATACGCACAAAGAGATTTAATGTAACGCAAACAAGCAGGTGTCCGTATCGGACTGGGCCGGAAGGCCGGACGGGTGTCGGACAGGTGTCGGAAGTCGGAAGGCATCGTATTGTTTCCGACACCAGAGTAATCGCGCCCACACTTGATTTCACAAATTGTGATGGATTTCTACTCGATTTTCAGATAAAATCTTTTTCTTTTATCATTATTATTGTTCACTTTATCATCTTTGACTAGTCAGTCTATTAAAATAATAAAAAAAAATTAGTTTTTTATTCAGGCAACATAAACCCATGTACAAACATACAAAATCAAAATCAAATTAAGAAAATTTAGAATAATTAAGAATGAAATCAAATTAAAATTGAATAAAATAATAATATTAAATTAAGTAAAAATAAATAAATAAAACAATTCAAATAATAATCCATTAAATAATTTAAAATCAAAATATCAAAATAAAATAATAATATCAATTAAACAAATAATAATAAAAATCAATTAATGTCAATAATAATAATAATAATAATAATAATTCAATTTAAATTCGATGTCAAAATTAAATTTTCCTAACCGGCATAGGCACGGCAACATGTCTACTGCAACAATGCCTAATAAACGGGCAGTCCAGCCTTGTTGCGATTATTGCCAGGACGGTGTTGGAGCTGCCCCGCACTCTGCGCACCAGGGAGGCAGCACGCTTTCTCATGCATGCGTGAAAACAATCAGTGGCAGCCGTCGCAAACATTCCTGATGCGCTACAGAAACGGGGCAGCCCCATCACCGCCCTAAACGCATTATTATATTGGACGCGAATGGCACTGTAGTTCTTTTTGTTATAATTAGCCCACAGGTTACATGTGTATAGAGATGTACAGTATGCTCTGATTTTAGATCTTACACAGCGGCTCTTTGCTCCATAGATCAATTTTATTAGATCATAGATGATTATTTTTATGACATAACAAGCTGTTCCCCGCGGTATCACCCGCGTAGTCTTCGTTTCCGTGGGAATATTGGATTAAAAAGTAAGTAAGTTTGTGTTATTTCGGGTTCTAATCTTTCTACATACCAAATTTCAGCCCAATCGGTTCAGAAATGTTAGCGTGAAAGAGTAACAAACATCCATCCATCCTCAAAAACTTTCGCATTTATAATATTAGTACAGGGTTCCTTTTTCGTTTTGAGGTACGAAGCCCTAAAAATGGGTAAACTTATCCGAAATCAAATAAAATCACATACCCTGATATTACAATAAAACTGAGAAAACCGACTGATATTGAAGGACTATAAAAGAAAACCCTTAAAGAACAAAAATGGGTTCCTTCAAGTTTTACAACCGTTCTTGGTTTAATGGGTGAAGTACAAACACTCCAATAGGAATAACATTACGGCTCGGAAGTGAGTTAAAATCAGGGGGACAACATTTTAGGCACTTATAGATTCTAAGCTATCAGACTTTTAGGTATAAAAGAATATCGTATTCTTCCTGTCTTCGTTCCTGTCCCTATCTCAGTCAATGGAGGAACGTTACTATTCGCGACATGGATGAACATTTAAAAATTCAAGTCTATTTGGTTATATTTTTGATGGTTCAAATTAAAGGAATAATTATAATATAGGTAATTTGAAATTATAAGCTAACTGCTAACAGAACGGGTTTCCCCATTTAAACTCCTCGAGTCATACGGGTTATGTGGGCAACCCATATTGTCAGATTTACAAGACCACCGATATGTGTGTAGTCGTTTAGTACATACCTTATGGTATGACCTTATATTATTATCGGATGTTATGTATCACGTTTAATAAATGCAATAAATAATTAAAAGTCAAAGACGTTTTTTAAAATCAAACACATAATAATTAGAATTTTCTTTGTAAAGACTCATTGTTACGCCCTAACAGGTATCATGATTATCACCTGTCGGCCTGTGGAGTTTCGAACTGTTAGTTACTTAGGGTAGATAGTAAGTAGGTAGCTCTATTGTTTAGTCTTTTTTCAATAAAGGCACTCTGCCATGATTATCACTATATATATTTGTATTTTATCCCCATCTGTACTCAAGTATTTTTTTTGTTATGCCATAGGTGGCAAACAAGGAGACGTGCCGCCTGATGGTGAGCGGTTACTGCCGCCTATGGATACATGCAACACCACCAGGTCATGATTATGCAATTAAGAAATTGAAATTGAAAAGGACACCGACACCGACATATTACAATAGCAGTTACTCGTACGTAGAACATCCAAACGAAGTCTTTGGGAACACTGCTCTACGCGTTTTATTCTGAGACATGAGTTTAGTCTCGTAGGCCACGAAATTTCTCTGTTAATTTTATGGCATCTCTATTTCGAAGAACACGTACACAATACACTACACACCATACCAAACAATAGTAGAAAGAAATAGTAATAAATTGAATGAACATTTAGTGTGCTTCACATGATTGCATTGAATTTCTATGTTCTCACAAACATGATGAATTGTAATGAAAGAAAAATTCCATGAAAATGTTTTATTGTTTGAGCGAGATTTTTACTTTTGAGTTTTTGTTTTTGAATGCCGCCAATTTTTGCACTGTTTCTAGTTTTTAAATTTTTGTTATTATTGCTTTGTATTGTGGTATCAATAAAGAGCCAACTACCCTATCGAGGCAGTCAAATAATAAACAATCTGCGTAATAATAAACAGCTTTGGCATGCTTTCAATCAATCAATCAATCAAATAGTTTATATGCGGAAATACTTTTACACGTAGGTATAGTTCTTAGTAGTAGTTATATTAAGTCACAAAGTATTTCATCTGCAAGCAGACGTGCAAAAATTTGAAATTATTATTGAGATTCTATATAATACTAAAATTACAACTTAAAAATATATAGGTATATAAATAAAACTTACTAATATTTAAATTATAATAATTGTGAAAACAAACAAAAAATCATATATTATAAAATAACACCTACCTTTAAAATAAAGACCGTTAACAAAACATGCCTAAGGCAATTAAAAAAAGTTGACCCATTTCAATTTTAAACGGTGAAAAGTGAGGTAGAGCAAACGCGTCGACGTATAAATTATGTATGGATGGATTCCTTTGGGAATTGAACTTAGCCGGTTTAATTTATGGTACCCGGAGTACTAGGGGACCAGGAGTAGCGAAGAGGTGGGCTAATAAATACTCGTAACGTTTGGTGCCTGTTGAGTGAGGCAACAAGTGCTGCATCGATCAGTGACGCAAGTCTCTCCCTCCCGCGTCCACCGCTCCCCGTCCTGCCCTAAAACGCCAAAACTGGATCTCTATTCTATAATTTTAACCTTTCTAATTGTACGTCAATTAACCTATAAAGTGGTGTAATATCAATTGGAGTTATGTGACTTTTATGCGAAGAAAAACTTGTACTTAATTATACTGTGTATCCCTTTTGGAAATCAGCTCTGGGATGGTAATCATGTGTCTATGTGTCAAGGGTGCATAGTCTATGAGAAATGGAACAAATTAACCTTACAACTTAAGTCTATGATAAAGTATATTCCATTAACACATCACTGACACTATCGTAACCATATTATATAGCCTATAAGTTAAAGGGTCGAGCCCCCAGATTCAGAGTTCAGGAAGGTTATTTTCTATGAAATTCAATTACATCGAGGTTATATCACAAAATCCTATTATGACGTCTAGATTTAGATTCTGTGGTTAGCTAGTAAAGGTTACCGCATGAAGAGAGCGGGTGTGGGACGGGCACCCGTCGAGTCACCTCGTCTAATTCAATAGATAGGTTTTGTAGTGGTAGGCCTCTTTTGCAGGGGGCCGCCTGGGGAAGTACCACACCTTTGCCAGTTATTCATCCGCCAAGCAGTAATGTGCAAACATTACTGTGTTCCGGTATGAAGGGCAATGTTACCAGCGAAATTACTGGGCATGATGAGATTCAACAACTCATATCTCAGGGTGACAGGCGCAGTGCAGTGCCGCGCAGAATTTTGAATTTTAAAACACTGGGTGGCACTGTATCTGATATGGGCAATCATGATGCTTACCATCAGGCACCTGGCTTGCTCGACTCACTAAAATAAAAAAATAAAAAATAAAAAAATAGGCGGCGTTAGGCGTCAATCAACAACCATCAATCATGATTGATACCGAGTCATAGATGCTAATCCCTTCCTTGATTGACGACCATCTCTTACTTTACTAGTACTACTTTACTAAAGAAGGGTTATTATAAAGTCAATCATTACATAGAGGACAAAGATGCCTGGAAACTTCTGCATTGCCAACACGCGGCACAAACAAACAAAAAAATATAACCAAGTCAAAATATTGTAAAACTATCAGTTGAAAAAATTAAGCCCTACAAGTTTCTTGTGCGCTCTTCGCACGTTAGATTCATTACTGTTTATCTTCATTGACCAGCAAAATTGTCAGATTGTGACCTATTTGAATAAATTTTTATGAGTTTGAGTTTGAATCATCACATTATACGGTAGGTTAACCATCAATCATAGTCGTGACTGTGGCAAAACTGACAGCAAACCCTATCGTGTAATGGCATATATTTATATATGCATTTATATATGCATATTTGAATATGGACGACGAACGACAACACACAGACATACATACAGTACATACAGATGTACCTACCTATGTATATCGTGTTTTTGTTCTATTATTGTGTTATTGTATTTCTTATCAAAATAGAGTTTTAAATGATAGTAGTGGTAGGTACTCCCGACTTGCGCCTGTCCCGCGCCCGCATCCTGTCTGCGATGACCTTTATGTAGCTTGCGGTTAAAGCAATTCACTTCAGGGAAATATCACACGAGAGTTGAGGAAACCAAATCAGATTGTACGTTGGTTGAATGTTTTATTATAGGAAATGGACACGGAATCTAAGAAAGCTGGGCCCAGAAAACCTTATACTATAAATTCTATATTACCGGGTAGAGAATGTTATTCGAAATACTATTCCCAAACATAGCCTTGTTATTATCGCCGATTATTTTACAATTTGATTTCGACAAAGTGAGGTTAAGTCATTGATTTAAGCAACAGGGGAGATGAGGTACTGGCTTCTCGAAAATGAAAATCTTAAATTGGGTCACATTAGGTCCACGTACGTCAGTAAAATAAGGTCGTACTAGCGAATAATATTGTTGTCTCGCTTGCACGTCGTTCTGAGGTACGTGTTTCTATCTTTGTTGTTCATTATATATGTCACTGTGCAAACTTGATACTGAGCAAATTGCACGTGCCGGTTGTTGAGTATAAAAAAAAATTATATTATAGGCCCATTAAATAAAATCAAAATTATAATGTAAGGTTGACGTGGCCTAAAACTAACAACTTTTCTAATAAAAAGTATTACAATCAATAGCTTTTTACTAAAATACTTTTCAGTCGTTGGAAGTCCAATATTTATGAGCCTTCCCTATAGATATATATCTAGTCGGCTTGTAAGCGGCTTGCATCGAACGTGTTCCTGTGGAGTTAGTGTACCACTAAACTAACTCGTATGCAAAGGGTCTCTTTATTTATTTAATGTTAAAGAAAATTATTATAAACGATCAATAAATAACACATGGCTAGATAGGTACTGTCACCTTCATAAATCTGCGAGAGAAACAAAGCGTACTGTAAATAATATATGTAGTAAAAGCTTACTCGTGCGTAAAAGGTACGGCTCGGGCATCGAGGCACACACTCAAATCATGTTATCGCTTATGAAAAGGTTCCTATGGCAACTACGCTCGGAATGAATACCGACTTCGCACTACGTAATAGGTTTATAGTGCGTCCAACATAGATATTCAGGTGGGCTAAATTGGAACTACGGACTCTCAATCGCCATTCTGAGGAATGTCGTAAAGATATTCTCCACTAGCGACGCTGTTAATTGAACATATTATATGATGGTGGGACTAAAAATTAAAGTTTAATTTAAAAGGGTTAATTTGAGGTGCGGATGAAACTGTCAAACTGAACGGATTTTGCAAAAGAACTTCAATATTCGCGGAAAAACAATAATCCGGGAAAATTAATTTTACTGGCCTGTGAAAGTACCACACCTTTGCCAGTTATTCATCCGCCAAGCAGTAATGTGCAAACATTATTGTGTTCCGGTCTGAAGGGCAATGTTACAGCAAAATTACTGGGCATGATGAATTTCAACAACTCATATCTCAGAGTGGCGCAGTACAGTGCCGCGCAGAATTTTGAATTTTAAAACACTGGGTGAGACTGTGTCTGATATGGGCAATCATGATGATTACCATCGTCTTGTCACTCACTATCATAAAAAAACATTGTACTTGCAACATCTTATCCCACTAATATTACAAATGCGAAAGTTTCTATGTGTTTACGTGTGTGTATGTTTATTACCTCTTCATGGCAAAAATTACGACCTTAGTTCGTGCGAATATATTATCAAACATTTTCTTATAAAATCAATTCGCGCGAATGTGGTTAAAGAAAACCGAGTGGGTTTTTTTTTATATTCATAAAAAACATTAACATAACCTACAAGATATTTTTGACAATTTTCATAAACGATAAGGTTTTCTTCAACCAAATATGTTTTACCGCAAATAAAGGCCAGATCCAGAGCTAAACACAAATAATTGAGTAAAATATTATTCTTTCTTTCTCCATATTTGTGTGTTTACATTTTCTATGAAAGTTGAACGCCCTTAAAATAATATCCTGCCAGTTAAAGATCCAAAGAGGCAAACTCGCAGCGAGATGCCGAGATATATCTCATATTTCGGTTTCGGTTTAAAGACATTTATTCCTCATTAAGACATAGTCAATTACATGAGAAACATTAGCTTAGAATAAGTAATTAATAACAAGATCCGCCGTTCTTAGTCTTACAATAATATTAATAATAATGATAGATATAATGTAATTAGCAAAAGATAAATAAAAGATAAATAAAACACAACATGATAAAAATGTGTTATAAATTCTCTTTAGAGACATGTTCTGCTAATTTCAATTTAAATAATTTAAATATTTTCACAGTTTGACGGCACTAGCTATTCGTCCATGAATGTTTAAAGCGACGCCACTCACAGAATGGATCAAATATTGATATCAAGAGATCTCTTTGTTTATCGACTGCTAATGGACGATGAATTTTGATGACAAGTTCACATTGAAAATGTATCTATGGCGATGAGATTTCATATAAGCAGAGACGTTTTTATACTCATTAAAAACAGCCCTAAAACGTGGCGAAATTCTGTTGTCCCTATAACTTATATAAAATATATACGCAGCTTTGATTCCATCGCTCAATAAAGTAAAAGATGGCAGATATATTATATATAAAACCCGGTTATCAGAAAGAGATAAACACAGGTTCACAGTTACGTGAGCAGCAAACCTTATACGTGTAACATCGACGCAAAACAAAGTGCGACTGACTTGACGCCAGACAATTAGCTTGACTTGTGTTCGCCACGTAAAGCGGAGTAAATTGCATCTACCTTTAGTTTATATAAAAGATCATTGATCTATGGTCTGTTTTTAAACGTTTTTATTTTGCTTAGACTGCATCGGTGGTGAAGTGGATCGCAAGAGCTACTGCCGATCAGGTCCCGGGTTTAATTATCACGTCAGACAAAAAGTGTTATTGGAATCTTCCGTTAGGAATTTTCTCAATGACGGCATAGAGTCTGGAACTGTGCCCCGTAGATAGTAATAGGCTCGCCCCCTATTACATGGGACCAAAAAACATAAATGGACCGGCAAGCGCGGCGTAGGATGTTCACTCACAAGATCTGATAAAGACGGCAGGAACACGCTGGATGCAGGCCACTTAAATCCGGGCTGGATGGAAATCTATGGGTAAGGCCTATGTTCAGCAGTGGACGTCCTATGGCTGAGATGATGATGATAATGATGATAAAAAACATAACTGGCGAAAGTGGGACTGCGTCTTGTACACACCTCTGCCTACACCTTAAGGAAACAGGCGTGATTTTATGTTTTTTTTTCATGTTAATATGTCGAGTAAAACTGTGATTTTGAAACGTATTAGGGACGTTGCAAATGTAGATAGTTTGTCTTTGAGTACAAAACAGTCTAAGAAAAAAAACTCACAGAAATGCTATGAGTGTACCACAACTACAGGCTACGGCGTAGCACCGACGTAGCAGTAGATGGCAGTATCGGGCATCGTAGTACTAATTTAATAAGAGGGCTATTCCCGCTTCCCATTAGTTATACCACCCAAAAAAAACTAAACAAATCCTTTTAGGTGGAAAAAAGTAGCATTATAAAACCCAATAAAACCCGTTTGTCTATCTACTAAATTAATTAAAAATTGGTAAGATAAAAGGTTTTTAGGTCAAGTACGACCAAGGGAGTATGAATTAAAATAAGATGCAAAAATGCTAACGCCTCACGGGAAAATGACCCTCATTTTGAAACACTAAGGTATATTATTGCGTGAATGTAAAATGTAATTAAGGTGTATTATTAGTTGCCCTTCGTTTCAGATTCGCCATTATAAGGGACGACATAATTGAGAGCTTTCAGCGAAAATGAAACATTAATACTATATTATTATGGTAAACCTTTAAAATAACATAAAATAAAAATACATGCAATATTTGAATTTCATATAAATCGGGGGTGGTATTACGAACATGCAATCGCGTAACAACAGCAGTAAATTTTGCTGTCAAACGTCATTTTTTGTATGCCATTTGACAGCTGACATTAAGCAATTAAACGCTTTCCACACTTCTAGTGCTGTACGTAATAAGGGGGCGGGATAATATTAAACATAACATACATTCACGCCTTTTTCCCGAAGGGGTAGGCAGAGGTGTACCCAGGACTCAGTCCCATAGAACACCCACATTTCGCCAGTATGTTATTGGTCCCATGTAATAGGGACAATATTATTGGTAACAAAGTGTTTGTGTCTAGTAAATATATAATAATGCTTTTGTTTTTAACAGAAAACCAATCACAGTTCAAAAGATCATCATCTAAGGCGCTACAGGCCGGGGTGGGCCTGGTCAAGAACATTTCACCAGCTTGATCTGTTCTGTGCCTGCTGCTTCCAGCTTCTGACACCGATCGTCCTCAGGTCCACCTGGGCACCATCCATCCACCTCAACTTGGGTCGGCACGACTTTCCACGACCCCGACAGTTCAAAAGATGAAGACGAGTAATTCACTTTTATAAGTTGGACCGACTCAACTGTGTCAGTCGACACACTTTGACTTTAGTCGCACTTGAGAATGTGTCGTGACTGCACGTATCCGAGTGATTCATTTTGTGTTCCAAAAAGGCGTTATCAATAATTATAACTGCTAGTGTGTTTAAAAATGTAATTAATTGTAACTGAATAGAAAACGCACGAATAGTAAATGGCACTTATTGAGCGAAGACGACGAAAATACATAAAAAAGAGAGATAGAGTCGGCAACACTGGGCAAATAATATCCCTGATGTTGCAGGTAGTATCCATAGGCAGCGGTAACCGCGAGCCATCAGGCGGCTCGTCGGCTTGTTTATATCCTGTAGCATAAAATAATTGTTATGGCATACCTTAGTACGTTATGCTTAGTGTAGGGTTCCATACCTATATTGCAAACATGTTAGAAATCACAATTGTTTTTTTTTAATTTTACGGTTTTGGGATTTATCTATACTATTATATAATATACTACTATGGGACTGAGTCCTGGGTACACCTCTGCCTACCCCTTCGGGAAAAAGGCGTGAATGTATGTTATGTTTTATTATATAAAGAGAGAAAGTGATTCACTGACTGACTCATCAACCCAGAGCCAAAACTACTGGACCGATTATGATGAAATTTTGACAATAGATTACGTATTTTTACAGTATACACAAGTAATAAGAAAGAATTTTTCAAAATTTTACCCCTAAGTGTATTAAATAGGGGTTGAAAGTTTGTATGGAGTAGACTTCATTTTTCAGCCGATTAATTTCAAATTTTGTAGATACAATCTAAAATGAAAATAATTAAACACGTGTTTCAGCGTTTTCAAAAATTTCAGCCCTTTTGTGGATAAATAAAGTTTTAATGTTTGTTATGAATATTTTAGTTCCAACAATGCTCACTAGATAGCAGAAAAAATTAGAACTCGCTGACAATATTTTTTTCATTTTTAGGTAATTTAGTTCCAACATTGCATAATAGCTGGCAAATAATTAAAACGCGCTTATGATTACGCTTCTCTTTATCATAGCCCCTTTAAACTGTGTTGCAACCACATCGAATTATCAATGCTCTTACTGTTTTCAGTGTTTCCGTAATCCGTAAATGTCTTCAGATTATTTAATCTATACCAAATACCAATATCTTAAAGAAAGAAACTTTGTTTTTTTATTTGCAACGAATAGGGTCCGAAACTACTGGACCGTTTAAAAAAAATCTTTCACTTATGGAAAGCTAAATTCAGTGTCAGTGACATAGGCTATGAGGTTTTGAAAAATATTAGGGATCCGTAAGAAACTGCAATATTGTGTACTAAGGTGTCACATAATCACAAAATATATTCATTAACTTGCGTGCGCTGTGAAATCTATTGATAATTGATGGTAAAATAAAATAATGTACTAGGGGTTTGTAGGACTTACCAAAATAGTCCACGGTCCACATTATATCCCTCTATTTTGGTTTAGTCACAATAATCAAATGAATCATTAACTTTCATGCTCATTATTTTTCATGCAGTGTGAAAACTATTGGTGGTAGATTAAAGTAGTGTACTAGGGGTTTGTAGGACTTATCAATATCTACAAAATAGTTGCAGTCATTAACTTTCATACACTGGGAAAACTATTGGTGGTAAAATAAAGTAATATACTAGGGGTTTGTAGTATTTACAAAATAGTGAACGGACATTATAATCGTCTATTTTGGTTTAGTCGTAATTATCGAAACAGTCATTATATGCATACGGTGAAACTATTCGTGGTAGGATAAAGTAATGTTCTAGGGGTTTGTAGTTATTATCACTATCTACAAAAAATAGTCGACGGACATTATATCCGTCTGTTTTGGTTTAGTCACAATAATCGAAGAAGTCATTATTTTTATGCGGTATGAAAATTAATGGTGGTAGAAATAATGTACTAGGGGTTTGTTGTATTTATAAATCTTCAAAATAGGCCTCGGAAAATGTTTCCATCTGTTAAGGTTTGGTCTATGTAACAGAAATAGTCATTAATTTTCGTGCCCTGTGTAAACCCCATTAGGGTTATATCTATAAAAATACAATGTATCACGAATTTACTCCTGTTAAAACGTTCACTATACCTACTTCTGCTACCCGTGCGAAGTCGAGGTGGGCCGCTAGTTTGTGATATAAGATCTTGCTTCTTACCAAATTTCATGATGCTAGGCGAACGGGAGGTATCTTAGAGGTTATTAACCCGTTGCGCAGAGTATGGACATGTGCGGTAAAATGGCCGTTTTTGATTGCGCTCATTAAGAAGTTTAATTTCTTACAGTAGCAAGGGACCGTAGACCTGAGTTGTCGATATGAGTTTCATCTACCTTACCGTATTCCCGAGAAAAGGGTCTTGACAGACGGACAGACAGACGGACGACGAAGTGATCCTATAAGGGTTCCTTGTTTACTTTTGAGGCAAAGAACCCTAAAAATACAGGAACCAGCGTCAAAGCCCAAGTTGTTTAATGCAATGATAGTAGAACGTCACTCGTCTTCGTCTGTTTAAAACTGCGATTGGAGAAAACATTTTTTCTCATTCTAATATACCTTAATTTGTTAACGGTTTCGGACATGATTATGCTTGTACAATTTTCTTTACTGAAAACTATATACATATTTATTTAATTTGTAAGTTAGCAAGTTCAGACTAACACCTTATTTATAAACCTGCATCAAGGCCCAGCTCCTTGGTCCTTGAAAGCTGAAAGATTGTATGAAATCTTCCTATTGGAGGAGACATGGAGGACACAGCATTGGACAAGGTATAAGAAAAGAATTTCCGAAACTCCTACAAAAATTATATGCGAAATTATTTTTTTAAGTATATTATGTAAAAACCCATTATAAAATGCGACGGCAGAAATGGCGCCCGTTTGCAAACATCATAATTAATTTACTACGCCGTAGCACCCTCTACAACAGCTACGATACAGCTACGTGTAGTGCTACGAACATCATAGGAATACGCACCACAATGATAAGATAGAAACAGAAGGTCATTTCAGCCCAATCAGTTCAGTTGTTTTGGCGTGAAAGAGTAACAAACATCCATCCATCCATCCACACAAACTTTAGCATTTATAATATAATTAGAAGGATAGTAGGAAGGATAGGATTCATAAAAGCGGAGTGTTTATGTTAAGTAGTTGTCTTTGAGAACAGCTTATCGCTTTTGTGTGTGTGGGTCAGTGTCTTTCCTTCCGTCTATGTGTGCCTGCTTTTTCAAACAGTTGTATGGACATTACCGTCTGTATATATTATTTTGATAAACTGGGAATACGAGACCTAGTCCAAATGATACAAGTAACGCCATCTTGTATAGTTCTTTGAAACTTCCTGAAGGCTTTTACGGTTTTAGTTTCGACGGGTTTTACGTCGAATTTTTTACGAATTCACGTATTCACCTCGAAGGTACGCAAGTTTCACGAAAGCCCGTAAGATGGAGCTTTATGTGTTGAAATACTTGTATTTTGTGTAAAACCTAGGTCTATGAGTATATAAAAAAAATCTGTTAACTTTTCTTGATCAAAATATCCGTCATTGTTGCGTACGAGAGCGGGGCTAAAATAACTTTTATGACCTATAGGGGATAAAGTATATTTATTTTTAATTTTTGTCTGTTACCAACGAGATTATGTTTTTTTTGTGTCGCACGTATAGGATATTAGCCAAACTGTCTTAATGAAATAATAATAATTTTATTTCCTCACAATTGTAGTGAAAAGTAGAGTGTAACACACGGCGCTAAAATCCATTATAGGTAACTCAGTTACTATTTATGTTATTCTATTACTCCCTCCTTATACTATGAGTCTCTTTACCCCTTATGTAACAATCTTCTATTGTTATGTGCTCCTGTTACCCTTAACGGAACTCAACTATCACAAGATATAGTCACCTGGCGGGTCGGGCGCAAGTTGCATTCCTTCGTATTTATATAGAAAACCACACACTAAAGCGAGTTCAGGGCGAGCGCGTGACAGGCATACAAGGATGTGACAGGCATCCTTGTATCTGACCGACCCGCCTCACGCCCGACCACCTTGCTCATGTGTACTCACCATAAAGAACATCTTTTGATTTGTAATCCAATTCCGAATGTGACCAACCGTAATAACAGGTCTTGTGTAAACAAAGCTTCATAAGTACATAACTAATATCTACAGTGACAAGTTGTATCTACAGTGTGAAGTATATAATGTATATACAGTAGTTATATTCTTACCTACTATATCGAATCTAATCGAAGGTCGGGCGGGCAACGCTTGTAATTGTTTTCGTCGCGTCGATTCGTATTATGGAACGTCTTGATAAGGTTAAAATGGTTCTTTCTATGGAAACTTCTGTATAGCCGCTACAAATGAAATCAAACCTAATATTGTAAAACTGTTTGAAAAATGAATTCCTACAATTTTCTTTCGCGTTCTTCTTGTAGAGGCATAATTCTGGGGTTAACAACTACTCACTAACGCACTTACAAAAACTCGCACTGAAATGGCACGAAGCGGTTCAAGCGCCGTGCGGATCATATGGGATATTTTGGTGCCAAATATCTTTTGAAATGGTAAACGGCTCATTCAATATTTAGTGGAATGACGAACGGTAGATCTATTAGTTTCATTGATTTGAAAATTGTTTGTTTTAGGTCCAAGTTAGATAAAAAATATTGTAATTTGACTCTGAATTATGGCTTTTCATTAGACTTCATTTTTCATGCTCACTTTGAAACTTGATTAAGGCGCTGTCCAAAGCAAATTCGCCCTCTCGCTCACACGTACCCACATTTTGGAAGATCTAAAAAATACTACGAGTTTTCTCTCTTCTATGTATAAAAACTTGCAAAAAGAAAAAAAAAATTTAGAAAAATAAAAAGGCACTGAAAACTTGTTTGGATTAAATTGGATTTTTTACAGAATCTTTGTATTGTTATTTTCTAGAACCTAGTTGTCTTTATTTTACGTAATTACATGTAGTATTTATTAGATCTTCCAAAATGTGGGTACGTGTGAGCGAGAGGGCGAATTTGCTTTGGATAGCGCCTTAAGGCTAAGTAAATTGAAAATTGATCAGTCACCGATTATATACTTAATTGCGTAAAGTGTCTTGCCTAATTTGGTTAGTAAGAAAGGCCTGGGTAACAGATTGGATAGAGTTCTGACTCTCCAACCTGCAAGCGGAAAGACGTGGCAGTGGTTCATTTCCAGGCTCTAACACATTTTTTATTTTATTTAATACTTTAATAAAGTTAAGATTTTGGTAAATTAAAATAGTAATAGTAGTTGTAGTGGTAGGCCTCTTTTGCAGGAGGCCGCCTGGGGAAGTACCAGTTATTCATCCGCAAAGCAGTAATGTGCAAACAGTGTTCCGGTGTGAAGGGCAATGATAACAGAAATTACTGGGCACGACGAGTTTCAACAACTAATATCTCAGGGTGACAGTGCAGTGCTGCGCAGAATTTTTAATTTTAAAACACTGGGTGGCACTGTGTTCAATCTGGGCAAATGGGCAATCATAATGCTTACCTGTTGTTTTACTCTTTCTAGTTTTTAAGTTTTCTTTTTGCCTTTTTTGTATAATTGTGGTACCAATAAAGTGTTATCATTCATTCATTCATTCTTACCATCAGGCACCTGGTTTGCTCGGCTTGTCACTCACTATTGTGGTGTAGTAGTAAGCATTTAATATTGTAGCATAATATATTGTTATAGTAAGCATAGATGTAAGTAGGTTATAAGCAGTCTGTAATTAAGTGTAGTACAATAAACACGCATAATGGAATAACTGCATTTTCATTGACGTATGGGAGACGTCACCACATGGCGACCCGCCAGGCCAGGTTGGTGCTACCAGCGGAGTGCTACGTTGGGAAAAGAAATTTGGAATTCGAGCGCATGACGTGGTAACTACCGACTGCAGAGTCCCGGACTGCCAGCCTGCACCGCACCAGAACAGAACAGAATCGAGGCCTGCCCAGTCCCAGCCCGATCCAGTCCAGCCAGCCCAACAGCAGGAGATGCCAGCCAGAGCAATTCTTTCATCAACGTCACCACAAACATGATCAACGACCTAGTTAAAAATTAAATAGTGTGTCGATAAATTATACCGTGCATTATCCGAGTATATAGAAATTGAGGTCACAAAAAGTGCAGTGATTAATATTTTTTTTGAAGTGATTTTATGCGTTGCGTGGTATTTTACGTTGTGAAGTGGACAATTTTTTTAATATGGAAGAAGATAATAAATAAGGAATGGACTTGGACAATAAATAGATAATAAATTAGAATGTTTAATGCGGATAGGTAATAAAATAAAATATTATAATGTTTAAAAGTATGGTAAGAAGGTAAAATAAGAACATGACACGTAAGTAAATAGCGTAAGTGTATAACTGAATAAATTGAATAATTAAAACGTATTATGGCGACAGACTTAAAACAGATTCACGATAAGTTAAAAGGGCTTAAAGATAATTTATTTAAGTTAGCATTAGAGAAGAGAACACAAGAGAGGTTAAGTGGAAAATTGGAACAAGCAAATGTGTTATATAGAGAATTTATTAATTTTTATGATATAATAAAAGCGCAGGTTGAAAGCGGAAACATAAAAGATACTGAAATATTATTAATTAATGAGTTATGTGGTAGTACAGAGTCTCTATATAAGCAAATTAAGAAGTTTTGTTCTGAATCAGTAGTTTTAACTAATACAGCTGTAACTATGGAGAATATTGAGTTAAGAACAGCTACGTTATTATTACCGGAATTGACAGGGGATGATAGGGTAACCAAGAAACTAATTAGTGCGATTGAACTTTACAGTTCCATGATAAGTGAGGAATCTCATCCACTCTTGATTAATTTCGTTTTGAAAACACGTCTCACGGAGAGTGCCAAATTGCGATTATCTCAAGAGTATGATTCATGTCAATCACTTATCACGGATATGAAAAATCATTTAATATCGAAAAAATCTAGCAATGCAATTCATGCTGAACTTATTTCAGCCAAGCAAGGTTCGAAGTGCATTGATGATTTTGGTAAAAAGATCGAGGAACTTTTTGTTGACTTGACTATTTCGCAAGCCGACGGTAACCAGAACGCGTATTCTGTGTTGAAACCAATTAATGAAAATCTAGCGATAAAAAGGTTTACCGACGGATTGAGAAATAGAAATTTAAGTATTATCATTGCAGCACGAGGATATACAAGTCTGAAGGATGCCATACGAGCGGCGAAGGATGAAGAGTTGTCGTCAACTATGTCTAATTCGGAAGGTACTTTGTACTACAATCGTCAAACTGGTAGAGGTAGGTTTGTAAATAGGTACCCTAGACGAGGCAGAGGTATCCAAAATCCCAGTTTTGGTCAAGGTCGACAGTTCCAGAACAACAATAATTGTCAGGCGAGCTCGTATAACACGTCACGTGGTTGGTCCAACAACCGTGGTGGTCGTGGTCGAAGTCAATATCGTGGCAATAACTACCAACATTACAACCGAGGTCAAGGAACCCGCACATTAAATACGATGACTGAAGCTAACATCGAAGGTGAGTCAAATTCTAAATCTAATTCTAACGAAATCCAGTTTTTTCGATTTTAATTCAATATATTCATTAGATTACAGTAATTACATTCAATTAAAAGTAGGTCAGCACAATCATAGATGGCTAGTAGACACAGGAGCAACATTATCAGTAGTGAAATATGAGACGGTGAAACACTTGAATATTCCATACCAGTCTCATAACATTCGAATAAAAGGAGTTGGCGGTGAATTGCGTACCGAAGGTTTTGTTTATTTAGATCTTTCTTTAAATGATAATTATACTGTAAGACATAAATTTTATATTTTGAAAGGTTTACCATGCGTTACGGACGGAATTTTAGGACAAGATTTTCTGCAGACGTATAGTTGTGTTTTGAATTATGAATTGAATACTATTGCTATTTTATATACGAATGAATATGTAGAGATACCATTAGAATTTGAACATTGCCAAAAACGAAATTATTTAGTAGTGCCTCCCAGGTGTGAATTTCTGTTTCACATTAACAGTAGCTTGAAAGGAGAATGCGTGGTGGTACAGAAGGAATTGTGTGAAGGTGTGTTTTTATCAGGTGGTATTGTAGAAGTACGAAATGGCAAACTTCCAATAAGAGTTTTGAACACTAGGGAAACAGAAGTACATCTTACAAATTTAACACCAGAAATAGAAAGTTTAACTGACTATACTATTTGTACTTTTGAAAAAGCTAATATTGACGCAAAAAGGGTTCGAAAACTGTTATCAATCCTGAACTTAGAGCATCTAAATGATGAAGAAAGAACATCTATAATTAATATATGTGCTAAATTTTCAGACGTATTCCATTTAGAAGGTGATAAGTTAAATACGGCAAAGCTTGATGAACAGAAAATAATTTTGAAGCCAGACGTAACCCCGGTTTACAAAAAACCATATAGGCTACCTTTAACACATAGAGCTGAAATAAAGAAACAAGTAAAGGATATGCTAAATAAAGATATTATTGAAACATCTAGTAGTGATTGGTCGAGTCCAGTTCTATTAGTTCCAAAGAAAAGTGTTGAAGCAAATAAAAAATGGCGTTTAGTGATAGACTTCAGAAAACTAAATGATTCCATACTAGACGATAAATTTCCCTTACCCAACATTACCGATATATTAGATTCTTTATCTGGTTCTATGTATTTTACTCATTTAGATTTACATCAAGGTTATTACCAATTAGCCCTTGATAAAGACAGCAGAAAATACACAGCTTTCACAACACATGAAGGTCATTATCAAATGAAACGTCTTCCAATGGGACTTAAAATAAGCCCCAATACTTTTTCACGTGCAATGACTGTCGCAATGGCAGGTCTTAACTATGAAAAGTGCCTAGTATATTTAGATGATGTGATTTGTTTTGGAAGAAATCTTAAGTTTCATAATAAAAATCTCATTGACATATTAACTCGTCTGAGAAAAGTAAATTTAAAATTAAACCCAACCAAATGTGATTTTCTTAAAAAGGAAATCCTTTATTTAGGTCACTTAGTAACATCAGAAGGCGTAAAGCCTGATCCAGAGACGTCACCACACTATCATAAAAAAAGATAGCAAAGTATAAAAAATCTGCTAAACAATACACATACAGAGACGAAATTAGTGCTGGCGCTCATATTACAGGCTTGTGTTTCTGAAAATGTACTTACTACTTACCTAAATTAATTCCATTCAAACAAGAGTTGGCAAGTAATTTCAAATTAGGTCAGGACACTGCTGAGAAAAAATATCCGAGGTCCAGAAAATAAGAAATCTCTCGGTGTCAAGAGGGAATATTTTGTTTTGTTATATTTCATCACATATTATCTCAAATTATTTTAAAACATTTCCAAGAAACTATCATCCTGAAGGCCTCGCAATTTTATTCAAGAAAGTGGTAGATGAGTAGTGATTATAAACGATTTGTGATGCTTCGGCTCAATTGCTTACGTATAATATGCTATGGAGATATGGAATGCTGGTATTATACTTGAATGAAATAGATATTTTTAAAATTGCAGTTTTTGGCTGTTCTAGATTGATTGAGAAAAAATTTAAAAATAAACATTTATTGAAATCTTGAATTTAGACCAAAACAAATGAATAGTTAAACTTGGGGCGGTGGTGATGACGGCTACGAGCTCAAAAAAAAAACAAAATTAATAATATTATAAATATATAATCCAAAACTTTTACTTTTACTTTTTTTGTAGTGGTAGGCCTCTTTTGCAGGAGGCCGCCTGGGGAAGTACCACACCTTTGCCAGTTATTCATCCGCCAAACAGTAATGTACAAGTAATGTACATTACTGTGTTCCGGTCTGAAGGGCAATGTTTCCAGCGAAATTACTGGGCATGACGAGTTTCAACAACTAATAACTCAGGGTGACAGGCGCAGTACAGTGCCGCGCAGAATTTTGAATTTTAAAACACTGGGTGGCACTGTGTCTGATATGGGCAATCATGATGCTTACCATCAGGCACCTGATTTGCTCGTCTTGTCACTTACTACCATAATAAAAAAAAAAAAAAAAAACTTCCTATCTAACACTTATTGAGATATTGATATATTATATTTTAAAAACACTAACTTTTTTTTGAAGTTTTGCGCGTTTCTCCTGTAGCCGGCTCCTGTTTTAGTAAGTACTTAACCTTACTTAAGTACGTAACCTACGTCACAAAACCAAATATACCGAGAATCTTAACGAATTCTAAAATAACAATGAAGCCTTTCATCTTGTTAAATAAATGCTTTCTGACAGTAATTTCATCATCACACACTACATTAAAGTACGCCCACTCATGGGAATACGCGATTGTGCGGGTAATATCATTAAAAGGCTTGGGCAAAGGCTTGACGTTTAACATTATAGTTGACTAGCAGGCTGTGCCCCGCGGTTTTACCCGCGTAGTCTTCGATCAATTTCGTCCCCATCAGTTCAGTAGTTTTGGCGTGAAAGAGTAACAAACAAACATCCAACCAACAACACAAAGTTTAATATTTATAATATTCTTAGGAAGTATGGATTGTCAGTAGAGGTACAGATAGATATGCTTATTATTAGCAGAGAACATATCGTAACACGCCTATTACCAAAGGGGTAGGCAGAGGTGTACTCAGGACCCAGCCCCGTAGTAGGTAGTAGGCTCGCCCCCTGTTATATGAGATTTAAAAACATAACTGGCGAAGTGTGGGTGTCGACCTCGCCCTCGAGGTAGAAGATCTCTCAGATTCTTCAGATCAGTTAGTTTCTCTCTAAATAATCAAACCATTGATAGGGCCCTAGGACACTCCCCTTCTGGGGGGCCAGGGCAAGTCTGAGCCCATGGATTCTGGCGACGGGCCCAAGCAGAGGTTCGTGCCGTCTACGTACTCTTGTGCTAGTCGCCCTCCTGCCTCCTGCGCTTGCCACTGCCCGGTGAGGCTGTAGAAGCCATCTGAGGCCAACAGCATAGGTAATTAAAATAAAAATCGGGATGTACCTACTATGGGAGTGACTCCTAGGTACATGTCTGCTTCCCCTTCAGGCAAAAGGTGTGATGTAATGTAACAGTTCTCAAACATAGCCTTTTCGCAAAAGCATCTGACCTGCGTAATGATCGCATAACTGAATTTTCCACAGGCTTGTTTTCGTAATTTTTTGCCACGTCATTTATCCCGTTGAACAGTTCTATCGATATGCCAAGTTCAATAAAGACTGAGGAAGAAAATGCGAATTTTTCAACTTTTCTAATGAATAATATTATGAGGTCAAGGAATAATAATATCCTCGCACCTCTGCTAAGGCATGGAGTTGTAATTGGATCTTGTTGATTATGGCCGCAGGGAATATTAAAGAAAAAAGAATATTGATGCAGAAGGGGTGTCCCTCTGCGTTAACCAGTAAATGGCCGCCATCTTGAATCCGCGAGAGAGAGAGAGAGAGAGAGAGAGAGAGAGAGCTCCCGTATGCAGGCCTATAGCAGAATAATTAATTACAATCACATATTATGAAATGTTTCAATTGTGATAATCCAGCTATAAAGCCACGTTCTCTTGTGGACCACTTAGGTAGACTCTAGACTCTTCTAGAGGCTTCCCGAAGGCTAGGGGAGTCTCAACTCAAGCCGGTTCGTAAAATAAGCATTTTTTGGTGGACAACGAATAAAATAAAACGTCTTTCTGGTCCAGAGTAGCGTATCTAGGGAAAATTTCCCTAAAATATATCTACACATTTGAGAATATTAATTGAGTTACTCACATTTTGTCCAATATCCATAGGCGCCAGTAACGGAAGGTCCCGTCTCCTCGGCTTCCTCCATATCAGCACCAGAACAGCTACCAGGAGTACTGTTCCAGCGCCACCGATGGCTCCTAATGCTGCACTCCATGCATTGCCATGGTCAGACCAGGGTATCGCCATTCTTGCTTGAGGCGATGGTACGTTCGGGTAGAATTGAGGTGGACCTATGAAGTTGACAAACAATTTAAGTTGCGTCCGACATAAAATACAACAAAACTAAAACCCATCTCGATCACTTCAGCTTTCAAATAACAAACCGGGCTAAGTGGTCATACCATCTTACTGCATAATTTTGATTTTATTTGATAGACATAATAATAAGATTTTCAAATTAGCATAAACAAAACCTTTTAGTATCGCTATTAAGTATAATAAATTAACCAAATATTCTACAGAAATTGGAACGCGGGTCGCTCAACTTAACCTCATTTTATTCAAATCCAAATATAAATTAATCGGCGATAATAAGAAAACTATACTATGTTTGGGAATATTATTGCTAATAATATTCTCTACTTAGCGATGTAGGATAGATCTACAGTTCATTCATTTATTTGTTGATAATTAGTACGGTATACTATAATACCACTAACACATAGATATTAGTTACATTGCATAAAAAATTATTAAAAATTATACTAGTCAGTTATTCATAGTAAAAATAATTAAAATGTCAAAACAGACATAAAATAAATATAATGAAAATTCAAAAAGCATCACAGTCATATTACAAAAAATATCAACAGGTGTCATAAAAAAATTGAGAAGTTGTTTTATAACAAATTACAATATGGTATTCTACTTATCAGCGAACACAACAAACGCTGTAATAGTGTAAGATTTTCTGGGCCGAGATTCCTTAGATTACAAGCCCGTATCCTTTCAGAGTTTCAGGTTTCAGGCAAAGTTAAGTGAAAATGAATGCATTTAAGACTGGACGATCTTACCCCTTTTTATTTTTATATAGTTCTTACCTTCTGTATATTTATCATCTTTGTCCCAGGGCGCCGCAAACCACGGCCTCTCTGCCCACAGCTTATCTGCGAGATAACAATATTAACGCACAACATGATACATCGATCCGTTTTGTAAGCGTGTTTGCGTGACTAGTGACTACCTATCATCTATTACTTTCATGCGAATACCCACGGGGTTTGTGGATTAAAATAGGTAGAATGTAGGTAGGATTTGTTAAAATACTTTAGGGTACATACATACATATATATACATACACAATCACGCCTTTTTTCCCGAAGGGGTAGGCAGAGGTGTACCCAGAACTCAGTCCCATAGTAGATACACCCACATTTCGCCAGTATGTTATTGGTCCCATGTAATAGGGGGCGAGCCTATTGCCATCTACCGGGCACAGTTCCAGACTCCAGGCAGTTATTGAGATAATTCCTAATGGAAAAAATCCAATATTTAACACTGCCTGACCTGGGGATCGAACCCGGGACCTCTTCATTGGCAGTCGAGCATGCGCCCTCTACGCCACCGATTAGGGTAAGTAGGTATTAATTAAGTAGGTACTTAGATATAACGAGCGTTTAAACTTAGAAATAAAACTATTATTTTGTAGGTATTTTTACAAAACTTTACCCATGCGCTATTCTATTTATTTTTGTAGTCGTAGGCCTATTTAGCAGGGGGCCGCCTGGGGAAGTACCACACCTTTGCCAGTTATATTCATCCGCCAAGCAGTATAATGTGCAAACATTACTGTGTTCCGGTCTGAAGGGCAATGTTACCAGCGAAATTACTGGGCATGATGAGATTCGACAACTTATAATACCTCAGGGTGATAGGCGCAGTGCAGTGCCGCGTGAATTTTGAATTTTAAAACACTGGGTGGCACTGTGTCTGTTATGGGCAATCATGATGCTTACCATCAGGTACCTGATTTGCCTTGTCATTCATTATCATAAAAAAAATGTAGGGTCTAAGCTTTCAATAGTTCAATAGTTTTGGTCGTAAAGAAGTAATGAACATTCACACAAACTTTCGCACTTTTATATTATTTATTTATTTTATTTATAATTCAGCACAACGCAAGGGGTAGCTTAATGCTAGTGTAGCGTTTTCTACCAGTTATCGTAAAACTAGAGAAAATGTCACAGCAATTGGTTGAGTGCAAATTTGAAATGTTACTATAACTTTTAAGTACCTACTGAGTTAATATGTTATGATAACGTGTTACTGTAGTACTGAACTACATCACTTCTTAGTTTTATGTTACCCTGGTATATTTCCAAATTTATTATCACACATTCACATTGGTTGGTACCTAGAAGTGGTAATTATAGTAGATTGAACACGAGGGGCTAAAGAGACCCATTGTACACGAGGTAGTTTTACTTTATCTTCAGCGAGGGAGTAAGTAGAAACAGAGTTATAATGGGTTTTAGAGCCGTGTGTTACACTCTACTTTTCACTACGATTGTGATAAAATAATATTATTAATTTCATCTAAACAATTTGGATAATATCCTATACGTGCGGCACAAAAAAAATGTAATCACGTTGGTAACAGACTAAATTTAAAAAGAAATTTACTTTATCCCGCAGAGCTTGAGGTTGCAAGAGGAGTGAAAACGCATTTGTCTTTTCAAATGATTATTTCTGAATATTATAAGCTTGTCCTTAAAACTTTTTGTTTAAATGAAACAAACCTACAAGAATAAAGAACTTGTAAAAAACCTCCTTAAAATATAACAGTCATAAACTTTTATATACTTATAAGAATAGGCCTCAGGCTTACAACGAAGTCCTTTGTCCAGAATACGTTACATTTCTACGAAGCTTCTATTTATATCACAACAAAATATGACTAATACAAGTAAAATAGATACTGGAGCAGGTACAGAGTATAAATTTACAGAGCAAGGCTCACATGTTTTACCCACACACGTAATTCAGTAACTGGTATAAATTGGCCAAACAATTTGTACGAAAATAGAAACTAAGTATATAATACTGAGGTAACCATAAAATGCTATAACTCTACCATCATAATGCACGTGACCAAAAAATTTACAAACGGTTGGGTTTAAAAATAAGATCAGAGCTTTTGTATCAGAACCAGAACGGTGGGTAACAATCACCTACCGTTCTGATCTAATTATAAAAACTATTGAACTTTTGAATCGTTCTTCTTATTTGATAGCAATCGAATAAATTATGGCTCTTACGTCAACTCAGACCTCCACTCGCGCCCCGTCTATTGTCGATGTGTGCACATTTGTATTAGATTTGTATTTTTTATTCGATTTATGTGATAAGTCTTATAGCAGCTACTTAACGTGCTCCTTACTCCTTACCTAGGTTGAGCAAAGCAGTAGACAGCGTCCATATGACCTATTTTTAAAAAATGATTACGAAACACTACAAATCTTACCTACTCTCTTAATATTAATATATCATATCTCAGTACAACGTAAAAAAGTTACGTTTGTAATAGGTAACTCCAGCGCCATCTAGACGACACAAAAAAGCGCTAGTGCTATAATTCATATATAGGTACATTCAGTCACGCATTATTCCCGTTGGGTAGGTAGAAACTTTCTCTCCACTAAGTTAAGATCCTGACATATGACTTTCGCTCTTTCCACTAATAGACATTCATAATCACATTAAAAACAGATCTAGTTTCACAACTCGCCACGAAAATGATCAATGTTGGCCTAAATGTTGACCCCAATGTGAATCCATCTTGTCCCACATGAGACCCTTTCCGGCACAATTCAATTACATCTTGGCAGCTCTATTTGTTTGAATAGTTACTGTTATTATTGTACAGATGGCTCGAAATATGCTATTTGTTGGGAAAAGTTCTTTGAACTAAGGTGCCCCGCTTCTTTGGTATATAATCTTCTTTGAACATCCCACTTCGTAAGTATATCTACTCGTAATTTGATGAATGCCAAAGGCTTCTGTCCTCTTTCTATGAGCCTTCGGCCACGAATGAACAGACTTGTGACGTATATGAATATTAATAATTAAATAAATTAACACTTTTTAACCGGTATTAAATCACAAAAGTAGTAACCGAATGATGAAAAAATCTTAGATGTAAAACGACATTAACAGAGTTATTCGAAAATTTTCATCCTTGATTCGGCCATTCCAATATACTTCACTACAACCACAGAATACTAATAAGGGACAGAAGGGACACTCCTCAAAATCATTCAAATAAATAGCGACTCTAGCTCGACGCAATAAAGTGCAATTCAGGTCGCACGGCGCCCAACTAATTATCGTTCATGCTGCATCTTTTTCTATCACGTATCTCTTATTCCTGCTTACGACGTTAGGGATGTTATCTTTTTAATTTGTCTATGAAACTATATAATTATCTTAGGTTTTAGGTGTAAGCAGTGTAAGGTAATACGAGTGCCAGGTGACATGTTTGTAAGAATTAAGAATAGTTTAACATTTGGGAGTTGTAGGTATCTACTTATTTACTAATAGACATGCATTATTACCTTTCGATGGCCATTGGAAGTAAGAAAATTCGTGAGGTTCAGACTCTTGTAATAATCTAACCATCCGAATGCTATGAAGCCACGTTGGTTCTGATGGTAGTAGCTCTAGTTTCTGTGCCGCAGGTCCTGGGTTCGATCCCCGGCCAGGTCAAACATTTTTGTGCATGAACATATCTGTTTGATCTGTGCCTGGGTAGCTATTGCTGAGCTATAGGGTAGTAATAAACATCCATCCATTCATCCATCCTTCCTCACAAACTTTCGCATATATAATATTAGTAGGATAGAAGGATGGATATAGGTTATATACATTTACACCCGTATTCAAGAATAAAACTTATGTAAGGTTAGCAAGCAATACTGTGCAAATTAAGGGATTTCTTCTTATTCTTCTTGTAGAGGTATCTTGCCGAACGCACGGTAGACTCAGTACTGTTAATCTTCATTGACGTGCAAAAGTGTCAGATTATGACCTATTTGAATAAATCTGTTCGAGTTGAGTTGAGTTAATTTATTTTGTAGGCTCGCACTATGCGTGCGTTTAAAATAGGGCTCTTTTCGTAAGGGCCGTCCCGAATGAACGCATAGCGTCAGATCTCACTCAAGTTCCTATTGTTTAAGCATTGGATTTACCGGCCCTATGCATTCGGGCGTACTGTGAGACCACATAGTAGATATCGTTCTTGAATATGGGTGATGGAATGGAACACAGATGAATGCACCACAGAACACAAAACAATTGACGTGCGACTGTGCCGGCGCGTGCCTGCGCGCGACAACCCCCTAAATTTGCACGTCTAGACAACGCGTTCCGGGTACCTGTAGCTTCAAAGCAAAAACGTGGAGTGTCACAGGCCTGCTTCAACTAAGATGTTTTTACTAATCTGTTAATTTTTAGGGCTCCGAACCCTAACAGGGTGCCGAAGGAGCCCTATTACTAAGCCTCCGCTGTCCGTCCGTCCGTCTGTCACAGGGCTCTATCTCATAAACCGTAATAGCTAGGTACTTGTAATTTTCACAAAACATGTATCCCTAATGCCGCTACAACGACAAATAATAAAAATAAAAAAAAGTTTATAATTAAAGGTACCCTCCATACAAGCAACGTGTTTTTGCTCAAAATTTATTTCTAGATTTCTTTCTTGTATCGTGAAAACGGCAACAGCTAGGTATTTGATTTTTTCACGGAATGTTAATGATTATGATTGCTATACTATGAAATAATTATGACTAAATAAAATTAATAAATAACTGGACTCTATGAATACAGTAAACCTATTTGATACGCACATCACTTTTTTAAATTACTATCAGTAACATCGTCATCAATTCCACACCAAGTGGTTGGCTATTCCCGGTAATAACTGGAGCGTTCATACAAATCACGATTTTTTTTCAACGGTTCACGCTGTAACACCATAATGGCAATAGTTATCTACTTGAAAATCTTACACAAAATGGGTAACTATAATAGCTATAACAACAAATACTAAAAATTAAATAAATTCATAAATTCAAGGACTTTCCCATACAAGACACTTTTCCGACTTATTAAAATCAAATAAGACTAATTCTGACTAGAGTTTTCGAAGAAGATTTCAAACAATATTTGGCAATACACATACAACAATAGCATGATATACCTTATATTATACGAGTAAGATACCGTATCCTATGTAATATTTATAATCTAGATATCTATTGAATACCATCATCAGGTTATCTGTATAAAAACTCCTTAATGTGATGAGACTGCCGGTTACTTACAGTCTTCCTTATTATTTCAAGTTTTAACAAAAATCATTGCCACCTACGTTCCCTTAACTACGAGTAACAACCCTTAAAATACCATATCTCTATAAACAAAGTACCTATTGAACAGCAGCAGTGAGGTTAACCTATTTAGGAACTGTTAAATAAATAGATAAAGAATAAATAACATAATATTACATCTAAGCCACATATTGGTATTTTTGTAAAACGATCAGTTACCTCTTAGAAACAAAAATAAGTAAGTATAATAAAATCATAAATTTAGCAAAATACCTCAACATCTGCTCTTTGTTTTTTTTTTGGAAGTTGGTCATTAAGATTGAGTCTGGGGTCTGGGACAAATAGTTCATCGTCAAGTGGCACTTCAATGGACAGAAAAAAATGGACAAACAATGTGTGAAGATTGGTTTCAAGAGGAACAATAGAGTCCGAATAGTACAAGGAACGTGTTTTTCAATAAAAGTGGTAGACCCGCAGATTTTTTATGATACTTGCTTTAGAAATTGACGTTTGAAAAGAATTTATTATGTGACTTACTTGACCGACAATTGTTTTTTTATTAATTTGCTGTGTAAAGTACATTAATTTGATGAGGAGAGGTGATTTCTATAGCTATATCAGTACATACGGTGGAGAGTGAGGAGCCCTTCACATGCGCGTCCCAACACGCATTTGACAAGTTTATTTGTATGCCGTTTGACAGCAGACATAAAGCAATTTAAACCACACTTTCGTTGCGTCCGTATTTTAAGGGGGCCGGTCAAAAGTACCCATAAGCCCATAACCGTCGCGCATGTATGAAATGAATGGGAAGGAGAAAATGGGAGAAGCAAAAGTCGTAGGACATAGCAAGTGGAGAGAAATAGTCTTTGCCTACCCAAATGGGAACGAGGCGTGACTTTACGTATGTATAATATAGTAATAGGTGATAGAAATAAGTCAGAAGGAGTCTTGTTTAGCATTCTCGAGCCGTTTCACAGATTTAATGTCGCATTTGTATGCAGACTGGGCTAACGACTACATGTTACAGTCTTCAGGCCATGTTTGCTTCGTAGAGCCTCTAGCACGGTGTTTTTTTTATCATCGCTAACGACGCACAGATGCAGCGCGTTTATTCGCGATTCAAACACAGTAGTACTGTATTTTTTGCCAATCTACGGCGCCTCGAAGTTCTCTACTAATTATTATTCCCGATCTACTGAAATGCGGCCATAGCTTTTGGACAAGTATTCATTGACCTCATTTCATTGACTAAGGCAGTCAAGTGGCGTAGCAAAGCAGCAGGTGGCGTAGTGGGCGTAAGCTCGTCTGCCGATCATGAGGTCTCGGGTTCGATCCCCAGGTCAGGCAGTGTTATTGGATTTTTCCATAAGGAATTATCTCAATAACTGCCTGAAGTCTGGAACTGTGCCAGGTATATGGCGATAGGTCCCCTATTACATGGGGCCAATAACATATTGGCAAAATGCTGGTGTACCTACTATGGAACTGAGTCTTAGGTACACCTCTGCCTACCCCTTAGTAAGTAAAGTAAGTATACAGAAAAACCAATAAGAGAATATTTTTAAAAAGGCGTAATTTAAACGCCAGACGTGCTTTTTACGCTATTAAATAATGTGTAGATTAACAAATAATGCGAGATTTAACAAATCCTACTGATATTATAGATGCGAAAGTTTTTCTTCACGCTGAAGCTACAGAACCAATTGGGCTGTATAGTATGTAGGTATCTAAGTAGCTTCCGAGGCGGGATGGTGAATGCTAGCGCGACCCTATCCCACCTCACATGGCGAGGGACTGCTCATCGTGTGGTTTTAGTCGGTATGGGCGCTTCTCGTCGAGCCCGACATAACTCGCCCGCCTCCCCCTGGCGAGCGAGTATGCGTAAATGCATTTCCACACGTTAAAAAAAAAAAAAAAAGGTTTTTAATTAGCTTAGTTTTGTATATTTCATTCACTTTTCAACGAGTAGAGCCGCGGGGCACAACTACCTTGTAGTACCTACACAAAACAATAATAAATTGACGTACATAGTTCTACTCAGATAAGCTCCAAGTGCACACGACATTTTCTAGTCACGTCACCGAATGAAACTTTCAAGGACTGAAAAGCCCCAACTTTTATACGTTAAAAACTAAAAAACCTACGATAAAACCCACCTTATTTCTTCACATTTGAAAAGCTTTCAAGGGAATTTAGTTGCATAAAAGTGTAAAAGACTTACCCATAAGTGTTAATATTGCGAGCAGCTGACGCGCCACGTGTGCCTATAGGGCGGGAGGGCGCGAGCGACTGGTTGGCGTCGCGTCGACGGTTCTTATCATTGTGCCTTGTTTACCCCAGCGCGAAGTGATCTGTTTTATGTAGGTAGCTGTATGAGGTACTTCTATAGCAGTGTTAGAACCTGCATCGCGTTATCACTATCACCCGCTGAAAAGTACCGTGATCCAAGATCATAGCTACCCTTTGTATACGACGTCCTACAAAAAGGTAGGTATAATACTTAGGGCATCCTATCCATCATACAGAACAACTTTCAAAGGAAAGAATTGCGATATTCTAAAAATCGATTTCCATAAAAATGCATCAGCTGATCGGCAAAGGAGTTTTAGGGCCACGTCAACCTTACATTATAATTTTGGTTTTATTTGATAAATCTAATAATAACAAATCAGCAATTAATAGCACTAAGGGGTGGCCCTTCGTTACTTTCATATTCAGTAGGGTCAAGAAGGCAACGGTGACTCAGTCGACTACAGTGGCTCAGTTATGATTCTGCCAAAACAAAAGGGAATATACAATATACAATTGTCTCTATCACTCATTTATAACGCTTGGTACCCTACACATTCTAACCAGGCGGATCGGGGAACGAGCGCGGCGTGGTGGTGTTATGACAAATTTTTTGTTTTTGCTCTCACAAAAATACTTTTTGAGGTGAGTTTCAGTTGTTTTCATCAATTTGTGTGTTACAATTGGTGATAACCAATACTTTTGTTGTATAGTATGTCTTGTGTCAATTGTCTTGGTTTCGTGATTTCTCATATTTGATTTCGGTTTCGGTTGCTGTGACGAAATATTTTGAAAATGGTGAAGTGGTACACAGTGGCTCATTTTTAAAAAGTACACAGTGACTCATGAGTCAGCTATAAGATTTCGAATAATTTTGATCTCAATAGTAGTTATTGTAGCTTGATATGAGAGAAATAGACTTAAATTGTTAATTCAGACTAGTGTCTGAACATAGTCTAGTGTCATCTTAGTAGATGTCTTAGATCTTATTACTTTGCCTAAAATTCTAAGCATCGTAGTGATTTGTTTAAGAAACAACTTGTAATTGCGTCTTTTAAATTTTTAATAAAAAATATTATAAAAATCGTCGTCTTTTTTTTAGTTATTACTATGCCTGTACTGTGTACTATTAGTGTCACTGCGTACCACGGTATTGAGTGAGTCAGTGTGTACACCCGGTAGTGCACAGTGACTCATTTCCCTTCTTTTGGTTTTAGGCTCCTAATTTTATTTATGCAGTACATAACGAAGATTCGGAAATGCTAAATATATAATGTAATAACTAATTTGTAAATATACATTAATTCGTAAATATAATGTAATAACAACAATGTGTATATATTACAGGCTAAACCTATGACTGTTTATCATTATTTCCTTCTCTGAAAAAATACCGAGCCACTGTTGCCTCCCTGACCCTACTCATTTCTTTTAAATTTTTGCGGGGGTTACTATTGACCCATTACCCACCCATTAGAAAGTAGGTATAATATTTTCCATTAAGTATAGGATTTTCTTAAAGACAGCCTGGAGGCTGAAGTTGTCGCTCGCGGTGCTGGGCCGCTCCTTGATACTCGGCACCATGTGCACCGCATACCCTGCACTATACTTAGTACGTAGTGTTATTATGTTCTGTGATTATAGTGTAAGACATTTCCTGAAAGGTTAATGCTATATAAATTAGAACATTTAACTCTGTTTTAGCTACATATTTCATAATACATGAATTTATAATATAGGTACAATGAGTGACACAATTTGACTTCTACGATGAAGTTAACCATAATGTCCAACAGCAGGGCCGACAGGGATACCGACTGTTATCCGATACACATTAGGTTATTATTTCTATGAAACTGCGTGCCTAAATACAAGTCCTTACACGTTGCGAATGTCTTATGCACCTATATTTTTAGGATCGCTAACAATAGGTAAAGCCGGGCCTGCCTCTACCCCATAGGGAATAAGGCATGCTCTAATATTATGGTAAGGTATAAAGCACCTTGGTTCTATTCTACTTTCAGGCTTAAACCTCCAGTTCCATAAAGAGAAACGAATATATTGCTCGTGTAACGCATAGCATACTGAATAAACATAACACAATTGGGGTAATCTGTGCGAACGTGATATTACGCACATTTGGTATTTATGGCTTCATTTGTACCACTGGTTTGCTGTAATTTGTTTCAGCGTCCAAATATATTTTAGTAGCCGTAAGGTTATATATTTTTAAGCGACATAGCCCAGTGGATTAGCATGTTTAACTGGTAATGGGCAGGGAACATAGTAAAGTTCTCGAATGGAGACCACGGACCGGCTAGCGCAGCGCAAGATGTCCTCCCACAAGGTTATTATATTAAAATACTGTATAAAATAAAATATTATGTGTTCAATTATTTTAAAATAACATTTAAAGCGCAAAATTAACAGAACACTATTTAATAATTGAGTTTCGAGAATGGCCAAAAATGCTTTTGTCCGGATGTCCTTCTCAGCCTTTCAGTTCTTGTCAACAGGTCGCATTCTCCAACCGATTTTAGGAAATTTATTAAGAAAATTTATGATTGGTGGGATATTAGGGGAGGAAAGGGGGGAAAATTGCTACAGTAAATTTATCGATGGATTGTAATCAAATTTGAAAGGCGCACTAAGGACTTCATTCTACACAAGATTTTATGAAAATTTTTCCAAAAAACGGGAGTGGAGGGGAGAAAAGTGGTATGGAATTCGTGGTGCTTACGACGTTTTGGTCGCGAGTCCTTAGTGTCTTTCTCGCAGTGTAGCGTCGTGACAAAAGTAATTTTAAGCCTTAGCATTATTAACATAAAGGCAAAATGCGATGTGGAGGCCTTCTATCGTCAAACCCGACTGGGCTAATGGTTATAAGGACAAGCGAGGTCTACTGTTCTCACAGAACCACTAGTATAATAATATGGTATGGTATAGAATAAAAAGGTGTATAACCATTTTGGAAATCTTGGTAGCCATCGACTTTTGATGCTGACGCAACGCATCTTTAGATTAGGTTTTAATAACGCATAAGTACCTACTTTCTAGGACGATTACGATTTAACCACTGGACGCGAAATGTACATAATGAAGTATGAAAACACGTTCAACCGATTTTTGCGGGGGGAGGAGGATTTCACACATTGCTGACTTTTACGAAGATATACACACACTACCGTAATATTCGTATCCATGATTGCGCGCACACAAAGATTTACCTTTGTGTATTATATTGTTGCACTATTCTCGCATGTAGCATTGTCACTGTCTAAGAGCAAAACAACTGACAATTGCGATTAAAATGACAGAGAGAAAAATTGGGTACTTCCCACTTGATCCCCATCTCCTTGCCCACCACTAGTGACAACTGCAATTTTTATTTCAGAATATGTATTCCACTCGTGACATGTGGGAATTGCCTATCATACATATATTGATTCTTACATCCTCAATACTCAATTCAACCCTCACCTTATAATGTTGAACTTCCAGCTACCGTTAGAATAATTATAAGTAATTTACGCTAGCCATAGAAAAGAATACTAGACGGGGCCTGCTGGTGCATCCATTCATTCTGATTCTGACGATATTATAATAATAGGTATGTGTAATGTACATATTACGGTAGATGTGATTAATTGAAAATTATCAATAATTATCGATCAATAATTATTTTCAATAAAACACATTTACCGTAGCATATTACATATAATATAGGTACGTACTTGACAAAATATTATAATGATGCAATTAATGACGTTATAATAATATTATGAATTTATAACGTATAATATTATGTGATTTATGAAACATATTATATTCTAAAAATATTTTTTTATTTTGTCCTACTTGCCACCATAAATAGTGACCTAGAAAAAAGTCCCAGTGTTGACCAAAAAGGTGTGGACAGCGAGAAGTACCCGTAAAATTATGTCACCTACACTAGTGCTTGACATAGTCGATAAATTGCTATCGAGGACGAATGAAAGAACATCGAGTTTATGATAGTCTGACAATAAATATTCAAATACGATTTTGAAAATACGGTTTTTTTTATATGGGTTGGCCGAGCTGTTGATGAAACCAGATGATAGCTTGTCAGACGCGGATACTATTACTATTTAGTGCTACTATTAAGTTGCTGATAAGCTTATCCCCGCCATTCAGTAGGCTTGATTTTGCCTTTTAGTTAATATTAGGTCCTTACATAGGAAATTGGCATTTTGTACTGGAGGAATATATAATAGTAATTTTTTTTTGTAAAATATATTTAATTAATTAAAGTATGCACCGTTGTTATCTATGCATTTTGGCCATCTCATGGGTAGTTCATGAATCCCTTTACTAAAAAAACCATGGAGGCGAGTATCAATAAACTCTTTGAAGGCGGTTTGGACTACCACATCGGAGTTGAATTTTTTTCCTTGTAAGAAGTTGTACAAATACCGGAAAAAATGGTAATCTGTTGTAACGAGGTCCGGAGAGTACGGTGGATGTCGCAGACATTCCAATTTTAGCTCATCTAACTTAGTGGTTGTTTGTTGTGCAGTGTGTGGTCTTGCGTTGTCGTGAAGCAGCAGTGGCCTAGAGCGTTTGACTAATCTCGGTTGTTTAGCAGCTAGTTCTTCCTTCATGGTTTGCAGTTGCTGATAATAGATATCTGCCGTAATCGTTTGGCCAGATTTTAGAAAGCTGTAGTGAACGACACCGGCGCTAGTCCACCAAACACGCACAAGTATCTTTTTCTGAGTCAATTTTCATTTAGGGGAAGATTTGGCTGGGACTCCAGGGTTCAGCCATTGCGACAAGCGCTTCTGATTATCGTACAGTATCCACTTTTCATCACAAGTAATGATTCGATTTAAAATCCCTTCATTATTGTGTCGGTTGAGCAAAGTAACACAGCAGTCGACGCGTGTTTGCGATTCACTCAATTCATGAGGTACCCATCGTTAAATTTTTTTACTTTCCCGATTTGCTTCAAGTGTATTAATACAGTTTTATCGATATATGTCATTTATTTTTATCGATATTAATATACCTACCTAAAACATTGTCAAGCCCTAGTAAATTTGACTTTGACGTAAATAATCCAGGTAATTTAGATAGGTGTATTTTGTTCGTGGTGTATAATACTTCATGACCGTTTATTAAATATAGTCGGATTAAGTTGAATATATTTTTTCAATTAATATTATTTTTTGGTATAAATAGCTGTATTAATAAAGAAAAATTAAACTTACAAGTGAAAAGAAACATTAGTTGCTCGACCACTATAACTTTTACACCATTTAACTGCACGTTTCGTCATTTTTTTAAATATGTTTTTCTCCCGATGGTGTACGAACGACTGTGACAGTAAAACTACAACGATGTCCGATGTTTCATGGTATTAACCTGCGGGGTATTAGGCGAGAACGGAAAGAAGGCGCGTCCAGTGGTTAATTCGTTCAAGCCTACTTTACATGCTTACAGCAAATGAAACAGTGAGGCGCAGTTAGTTCAGAATATTTCCGAGGTTGATTAGGCCGGAGCTAGTATCGCAAACTGAGTTAAGCTTGAGTGATAGCTGCGATCTTTATTTATTGGGCGAGCCATCGAATAATAACACAAAAGAGCCGACTAACTCTGTCTACGATCAGGGTATTATAAGATAATGGGGCCAGTATGATTTTTGATGGCACTATTTTTACAATGTTTCACCGCGCGAATATGTAGGTATAATTTTATCAAAACTTTAAAAGTTAGTTACTGCAACGAATGTGCGAGCAGTTTGCTACGAACGCGAGAAACATAGTAAATTCGTCATTTGGTAGGTGTTCGGTAGAACTTGGGGGGCCCACCACGATCAAAGGGCCCTAGGCACGAGCCCAGAGTGCCCAGTAGGAAAGCGGGCCTGAAATTAATGAAATATTTACGCACTGATAATGAGTGATAACATAGAGACGGCTATGAAAATAAAATGTTAGTTCTAAAAGACTTAGTATTAAAACACTTATAATGACTGTCTTGTTCCTCTGGCGAAGATCGAGGAACATGTACGGAATTTTAACAAGTTTACTATGGAAAAGTTTTTTATTGAACTTGCTCCAGAGTTACGAGACCTAAGTTAAAGTATAAGCTAAGGTACGTAGTACGAACAGTAAGTACTTCTAAGCTTTGATTTTTATCGATGACCTTATCGTGAACAGATTAAAATTGAGGGTCTGGCCTTTGTAAGTGGGAAAAAAGGCACTGATTTTCTTTTTCTGATTCATTTCTGAATCGCGACGAAACTAGCGACGATCTGGCAGGCTTAGGGCCACTCACACATTAGGTTGCAAGCAGCGGCAATTAGAAGCTACTTGCTGATGTCGCGCTGCTTGCGAACTAGTTTGAAGCGGCTCTTATAGATTGCAGGATGGATAAAAAATACTACAAACTCATAGACACTATTATTGAGGTATTAATTAATGGTTACAAAATGGTTAAAAAAACCTGTATGCAACTCTAAAAATATTGTATAACCTGCCATCTAGAGGCAATGCACGTAACTACATAAAGATTGTTACATAATATATCAGATCAAACATTTACAGTCCTCTAATAATTAGGAATATCTCGTAAAAATGGTTCCTGCAGTAAGCAAAAGATGGCGTTATTTTATCTTATGATTTGAACTAGCAGTTTAGTTTAGGGGACTATGATATAAAAGGGAATACTTGCATATATATTTTGAGGAAAACCATCTTCTTAAAGACATGTAAAAAAAAGCAAAACCATTATATTATGTTAACACCAAATTTCCTCAAAATTCTGAAAGCCATTCCCAAGATACACAGAAAAATAAATAATTATGTATATATATTTGGACATATATATATTTGGATGTACATATTATACATGGATTGCTCATTAGAATAATTTATACAATATCAATAGGAGTCTGCTGCAAAAAAAATAACTCTTAATTTTGGCTTTGTCATGTAAAAAATGAAAGCAGAAACAAATTTCTTTTGATGAAAAGTGGTTTTATTGAAAAACAAACAATACTATATCTACAAGTGCCCCAAAGCACAATCAGCAACTGTTAGAATATAGACAGGTCTCTGTGCACTCTGACTAGATAGTGGTAGATAGTGACGTCAATATGGTCAAATGTGGCAACTTAAGGTCAAAACACATGTGGTTGGGCGCCTGACGGGTCAGGTGTCAAATAGGAACGCACCCATCCCACACACGCTATTGTATGCTGTCCTCCATACAAATACAGGGAATGCAACGTCATGTAGCCCGCACACGACCTGCACCCCCGGTCATGTATGCAATGAGCTTTATACAATGCTGAAGTCCTGCACGTGCTACACTATTTCTTAAGCACTCTTTGCAAACTGTTTTTCACGCACGCTAAGATTGTGTTGTGCACACCTACAATTTCTTGAAAGTTGCTATATTTTCAAAGCCATGTTTTAAGTAGTGTATCAGGTTGGAGTGCATGTGTAGACTTATCAAGTCTAATCAGCAACCAGTTGGTATTTTAATTGGTTATGACTAAACTGTATGTTTGACTACAATCTCACCTGCTGGTAAGTGATGATACAGCCTAAATTGGAGCACTTGTTCAGTAAAAACCTATTCACTCTTGATGAACATACCCATATTATATATTACAGTTAGGTATGTATACATGATATTGCAATGATATCTTTTACACTACTTAGTATTAACAAATAAATTACTCACTAAACATAACTTTTTACTTAGAAATTACAAGTGTCTTTATGCATTTTGTTCCTTTGCTTTATGGAATGGGTAGGTTTGTTTGTATCGAGCCACTCCGAGAACTATAAAGGCTGAAATAAAAATGTAACAGATTAAACACACAGGTAATTTATAAAAAGGTTATATTATTATCATTATATTCAGGAGGTATATTGGAATCCCAGGGGGTATTGTAGTGGAATAACGAGTGTTTTTCGCTACACTAGGGCACTGAAATGAGGAATTTAAAAGAAACTTACTGTTTCTAAAGTTATGATGCAATTTTGTGATATGGTTAGTGATTATAGTTGCATGATCAAAAAATTACCTGCGAAGTGGAAAATAGCAATGTGAATAAAAGAGGTTATTAAAAGAAATTTATTTTACCAAAAGATAACACGGATATTGTGTATTTTCCAGCGAAAGTTTTGTTTTTATAAGCTGCATTTCCAAGGTAACCTCCAATGCCTATAAGACCGGCGGAGCTGACGAGTCTACAAGCTAAGCAGTCTTTGGGTTTCACAGTCACTTCTGCACTCATTTTTGAAATATTTTTAATTAAATTTACTAAATAAATACGATAATATATGATTGCAAAAAATGCAAGTGCAAAGCAAATACATTTCTTGTGAATTTGTCGAATAGTAATTTCATAAACTTCAATTGACATTTGACAGTGACGTTGATGGTTGGCGGTAAAACATCATGGCATAATGATGCTGTTATACATTGTCGTTGCTATTTTATTGGGGAGGAAAACTAACTTTTTATCACGATAGATGGCGTATGATCGACTGTACCTTGCCTTGACATTACAACTGTCAAATCATATAGAATTTTTAAAAAGTTATTGTTGTTTTGAGTTTTAAAGATCTAAATGCCGCAGTGTTCTGCTATTAATTGTAATAATAAGGGCGTACATTTGTTCCCTAAGGATCCCAAACGCAAAAAACAATGAGAGTCTGCTTTAAGGATTCAAAACTTCAAATCAAGTGCTTCTGCACGATTGTCAGTGCATTTCAAAGAAGATTATTTGATAAAAGTGCTTATAATTTGATAGAGAAATAAATTAATTGACTATAAAATTGTTGATATACATTCTATTTAAAGATTTAATGATGTAATGTAATAAGAGTGATGAATGATTGTAGATTTTAGAAAATTTGTGATGAATTTGGTGAATTGATGTTACAATTGCTGATTTTTATAATTGAGTTATTTAGATAATATATACAGGTAAATCAGTACAGCTAGTATGCCTATTCTCCACTTTCTTAGTCATTCTTGGCGCTCATAACATCCTTATCTATTATTTATATATGAACCACTTGCAAGGTTTCTCAGAAAGACAGCTGTACCATCGATATTCTATTTTACTAAGGTAAAACCTGAAACTCCGGCTGCTCGAGAACGACAACATCGTTTTGAGAAAAGAAGTCAGAGGAAATTATATATAAAAATAAAAATAACCTTGAATATTTGATATCGTCACCTTTCTATCAAATCGGCCTTTTTCCCAGCACCTGATGCATTCATTCCTCGAAGCGTTCGTTCTTAAGTTGAGTCACAGTTATAAGTGAATACATAATTTATATTATCATAGAATATCGCAGAAAATCGCAAACGCTCTACTAACACCCAAATGTAAACAAAGTACAGTCGATTAGAGCGCCATCTGCAAACAGCTTTGCGTGTGGCTCCCCAAGGAAGTAATAATGGATAATATTAAGTTCAGTGTTCTTAAACATGTATAATACAATGTAAGTAATGTAAACGTAGTAAGAGTGATGATGTGCATATTTAAGATGTCATTCCGAAGCACACTTATAATAAAGTTTCACCGCATTACTTAAGACTAAAGGTACTTATAATATTATGGTTTGACTGACGTCATAACTTTGACCTGACTAGTTTGAATGATGATAGCTAAGCTCTCGAAAATATCGTTTGTAACTTGATACATACTGGCAATATACTTGTGTTGTTTGGGGCTATCAAAAGGAAAAAAAATTATAAATGCCAGTTGGCAGTAGACAGATCATTTTTGAAATAATAATAATTTGACAATGACACTGTTGAAGCTTTGACAACTGAATTTCATTTTGTTGTTTTAAAGACCCACACGAATATATTGCTAGTGTGAAGTGTAATTAATGACGTTGAATTGCTTTTACTCTGAGTGTAATTAATAAGTTTTAAATTTTGAATATTCAAGTTCTACTCAAGTCACAGTCAGGTCAAGTTAAAACTCGCCAAGTCTATAAAGTCACACCTCTAGTAAATTGATGAAATTTACTAGCGGCTTGTTCGATTTCCCACCAAAAAGATATATAAATGGTTCACGTAGCCGCGCACGTCGAGGCCCCGGCTTAGGTCGATGCTTCGATAGGAGCCATGGCCTCGAACCCCAAGCAGTCCTAGAGTCGAGACACCCGGCTGCTCTAAAGATGATCCAAGTGGATACGCGCATTGACGCGCATCACTCTAAATCACTTGCAATAAATACACACACATTGTACATGATCCATAAACAACTTGCATCCATTATTACACGTTAAGAGCCCGCGCACACAGAGAGCGGTCAGGAGTTCCGAGTTCCGAGTTCCGCGTTCGGCGTTCATTAGAATATACTGAGTCTATAACAACAACGCACACAGCGGGCAGTCTGACCGCGGCGGTCAAAGCGGAACGTCGCGTTCCAAGAGTTCTTTTCCCGCCAAGGCAGAGAACGCCGGAACGCCGCGATGTCTGATGAGTTTAGAAAAACGGAAAAGTTAATTGAATTGGTTAGGGAAAGGAGTTTATTATACGATTAAAGTAATATAGACTATAAAAACCGCGATCCTGAAAAATATTACTGAATTCGCTTTGTTCTTCTCGCGTTGTGTTAATTGGGTGCACCCAATACTTCCTTTTCTTCTTAGAAGTTGCTGAGCTCTACAAGAGCAATAATTCTTCACCGGATGACGAACTTTCTAGTGACATGTTGCATATGCAAAGACCCAAACGAAACTAGAACGCGAGAATTTGCACGCCGCTTGTGTGCGTTGGAACTCTTGGGCGGTCAATGGTCACTAGAACGCAGAACTCTGACCGCTCTCTGTGTGCGCGGGCTCTAAAAGTTGAAATGAACCAAGGAATTGCATGAAACTCACAGGACTTTATAATTGTTCGCTTCGCCATTTTGTATTCTGACGAGAAACCGACAACTGAGTTTTTAGCACTTTACCTAGTTTATTTAGTTGGCGCCAAACGATTTTGGCATTTATTGTGAATAATAATAATTATCCTTTGATTACCTATTACATAATTTAAAGTTTTAAATTAATAAAGTTATAAAATTTTGAGTAGTAGGTATATGTAGGTATACTTTATTTTTATTAAAATGAATAATAATTAATAATACTATTAAGTTTTAATATTAATAAAAAGTACCTAGATGTGGAAAATTATCTACGTCCAAATGCCTGTCCATAATAAAAAAATGAAAGTTTGTGAGGATGGAAGTTTTTTTTTTCACGCAAAAACTACTGAACCGATTGGTTTGAAATGTAGGTCCTTAGCTTAGGTAGACCCTGGAATAATAAGACTTTTTATTCTGAACTTCCCGCGGGACTGAAGAGTACGCGGATGAAACCGCAGATTATATTAAGTATATAATAATATTGACTACCTACCTATGTTATGAGTATAAATACCTATCCTATCAATAGTTCTACTTTCTAAGGTAGATATTATATCTAATGAATAAGTGGCACGTTGATATCGCTAGTAAGTAAGTACCTTTAACTAAGCATAATTAATAGTAAAATGTGTGTACATAAGTATCTTAAAAGAGAAAAGTAGGTCAAGGATTGAGTGGATACAATGTCGTTAGAATGAGGTGCAGTTTTCTACAAGCCACTTAACATTTTACCTATTTTACCTATACATTTGTATCTTTTTTTCTTTCTCTAGTTATAGTTTGGTTAACTGCTTATTTGTTAAATTGATTTTAGTTATAAACTTAAATAGTGGTAATTTACCTAAATCTTGCTCAAAAAGATCTAAGTTAATTAAGTAGGGATGAAAAAACAAATTTTGCCAAATTATAGGTAGATACCTACCTATTTACAAATGAAATGTCTAAATGAACCCCTTTGGATTTTTGTATTTACACTAAACCAAATAAAAATAAAATAAAAATGTATACCTACTTAAGTATATAGACACACAACTGGTATGAAAGATAAACAGAAAAAAAAAAGACTGATGCCACCCGTCCTAAGAATCCCGAAAAAAACCATCGTAATAGGTCACCAGAATGAACTAATAACAACACCAACTACATCATAAATCCCTTAACCAATGAACACCATTCCTGTCTTTTCTACGCAATTAATTACAAAATTGCTAGAAAATCCTTAATACCACCATCAATCCTTAAACGAGCAAGAAAGTCTACACCAAAAATGGAAGAGAGAATAAAATAGTACTAGTACTAGTAATAGTACTCACTTGACCAGCTATTTCGGTATTTTGTACTTACGTTACAACGGCAATCAAACCAACATTAGGAAGGTAAGTAGATATAGCACAAGTGAAAGGGAATTTGAGTTGGTATTCGCGTTTAGTATTTACGTTACCTAACTCTTGGGTTACTGTGTTACTCAAGTAGGTAGGTACCTATAGGATGTATTAAGTATATAGTATTTTTTTTTTATGGTAGTGAGTAACAAGACGAGCAAATCAGGTGCCTGATGGTAAGCATCATGATTGCCCATATCAGACACAGTGACACCCAGTGTTTTAAAATTCAAAATTCTGCGCGGCACTGCACTGCGCCTGTCACCCTGAGATATGAGTTGTTGAATCTCATCATGCCCAGTAATTTCGCTGGTAACATTGCCCTTCATACCGGAACACAGTAATGTTTGCACATTTCTGCTTGGCGGATGAATAACTGGCAAAGGTGTGATACTTCCCCAGGCGGCCCCCTGCAAAAGAGGCCTACCACTACAAAAATACAGTATATACCTAGGTACCTATAGAAAGTTGTTATTAGACATTAGGTATAAAGCTGTTTGCCCATGAGGAATATCGGAACGTAACAGGGCCGTGAGCGGCAATTTTAGTGGGATACATTATCATTTTGTACAAAACTAGCTGTACCTGTTGACTTAAATACAAATATTAACTAGCAAAGAGTTCTCCTGGAGTGCAACCTTTATGAACCAGTCAATGGGTAAAATAATAAGTGACAGACTACTCTACTTCATTCATTGAATACTTTTTTATTTATTTTTTTATGGGACAACTTCCACACACGGTCATCTGCTCCCAAACTAGGCTAGAAGCCTGTACTATGGTAACCAGAAGACTGATATACCTACATACTTATAATAAGCTTATAACACTCAGACACAGATCAAACAGGCATGTTCATGCACACAAATGTTTGACCTGGCCGGGGATCGAACCCGGGCACTGCGGCACAGAAAGCAGAGTTACTACCATCTGAGCCAACGAGGCTGTTGCTTTCATGTCTATCAATCTGAGAAAATAAACTGTGCCGGTTTCCAACTTAAATTAATCAATTTTATTTTATAATAAACTAGCTGTGACCCGCGGTTTCACCCGCGTAGTCTTCGTTCCCGTGGGAATATCGGGATAAAAAGTGACACCCTATGTGTTATTCCAGGGTCTAAGCTACTTACGTACCAAATTTCAGCCCAATCGGTTCAGTAGTTTTGGCGTGAAAGAGTAACAAACATCCATACATACATCCATACTTACAAACTTTCGCCTTTATAATAGTAGTAAGTATTAGGATTAGGATTAGGATATTAGGATGGATAAAATAATCAGGGTCAACCAAGTGTACCCCCTTCGTGGTATCCGCGTAGTCTTCGTTCTCGTGGGAATATTGGCATAAAAAGTACCCTATGTGTTATTCCACGTCTAAGCCATCTACATTATACCAAATTGCAGCTCAATCGGTTCAGTAGTTTTAACGTGAAAACTGAATAACAGCACTAGATGGCGGTGGAGTCGAGTTAGAACTCGCTAGCGTTTTGTTTACCTGTTACAAATGTAACTGTTTTACATTGTACTGAGATTTATGACTTGATATTAGTAGGATACTTTGTTAGCATAGAAATTATGATGTAAAAGCTAATAATTAAACTTTTATTGATTATACTCTATGGCGGTACGCTGGGTCAGCTAGTATGAAATAGTATAGCGTAAGGTCGGTGTCACATAGCTCGCGCGCGGACTATAAGTTCTCATACTTCATCTAAAAATCATTTACAGTAACGCCCTGAATAAAACATGATTGATCCTACCTGCGAAACAAACTTCAAGAGTTTCCATTGTCAACATAATCCAAGACTTCAGAAGTGGGATCTTGTGATCCGAACTTCGTGACAAGACGGGTCCCAGGCCACTTTGCTTTGTTAGCTCAACGCGCTTGTTTTATCTTAGTTTTAGGACACGGTTTTAGAGCTCTGCGAAGTAGGTGGTGTAAAATGTGTAATAGTTCTTAAACGAATGTAGATTGTATTAATTTAAACTTGTAACTAAACCTACCTATATTATATAGTACCTACTACGTACATTTACCTAAGTACTTAGTTAGATTATGTTTTGAATAATATTAGCCGCTTAAAATAATTAAGACAAGGTAATAAAGAGACCAATAACATACTAGGGAAATGTGGGTGTATCTAATCCGGAACTGTGCCCGGTAGATGGCAATCGGCTATCTCTGCATGGGACCTAAATCAATTTCTATGGGACACTTTGCCTGACCTGTGGACCGAACCTGGGACGCCATGGCTAATAGAGCTTGCGAGCATTACACCACAGAGGCAGTCTACGATCTTAACCCTCTATTTTTTTTTTGAATTTTTGGATATTGTCATTTGTTTTTACATTGTAATAATTAACCGTAAAAAATGCATAGCATTGCAATGTCACGATAAATAAGACTTCAATGATAACAAACGAGAAGAAACATAATAATATTATTGTATTTTGAATATGAATCATGACTTTCGGATGTGACATACGTATTATTTATATATATTTCGTACATTCTCGGTGCCTCTACCTCGGACTGCCTCGGTGGTGTAGAGGGCGCTCGGGATGCTCGACTGCCAATCAAGAGGTCCTGGGTTCGATCCCTAGGTCAGGCAAAGTGTTAAATATTGGATTTTTCCATTAGGAATTATCTCAATAACTGCCTGGAGTCTGGAACTGTGCCCGGTAGATGGCAATAGGCTCGCCCCCTATTACATGGGACCAATAACATACTGGCGAAATGTGGGTGTATCTACTATGGGACTGAGTCCTGGGTACATCTCTGCCTACCCCTTCGGGAAAAAGGCGTGAATGTATGTTATGTTATTTCGTACATTATAATAATTTATGCATTTAAATTATTTATTTGTAAGGGTTCCGTACCACAAAAGGAAAACAGAAACCCTATAAGGATCACTTCGTTGTCTGTCTGTCTGTATGTCTGTCCGTCCCTTGTTAAGACCCTTTTTCTCGGATAAAAAATCAAACTTCAAAGTCAACGGAATCAAAAGATACGGTCACTTTACCGCATATTTCCATACTTTGCTCATAACTCAAACCCTCTAGGGTACTTCCCGTTGGCCTAGCATCACTAAATCTAGCAAGAACCAGGATCTTATTCTTACAAAAAGTAAAGGAGTATATCTCAAAACAGAAAAAATTAACAAGTAAAAAATTGTGAATACCAAAGTATTCACACATTCACATTTTTGGCTTCTTTCAATTAAGGAACTTTACCCTATTAAAAATAAGTTATTATTACTACACCTTTTTGTCATACCTTGCATAGTGTGGCCGTGCCTTTTTCATCAAAGAATACTCGAACACTTCAGCATATTTTACATGATTTATTCAAGCCCACCATCTTCAATCTCGCTCTACAATCATCTGTCGCGCTGGCATCCACCTCCCTGTGTTGCAATCGCGCCCTCGCACATGCCATAGATCTTCGTGAAACCACACGTTGCCATTAATACTTTCCATAAAACCACCAAAACGTTCACAGAATCCGTAGCATGCGCGTCACAAAATAACATCAACCCTACACTCGGCCAACCTGACAACGTGTATGCCCCCTACGCATTATATAATAACCCTACAATAGTAAAGCATGCATGCACCATTTTGCATAATTTCACAATAGGATCCACTGGAGCACTGTTAAACCTCTTCATTCAAAGCATTCAGTTCACCTTCAAAGGCAATCGTATTAGGCCTAGAAATGTTTAGTTACTCTGTCAAAGTAAAGAAACGCTTCAATTCTCAAAGAAGTCGAGTAATGACTGCTTTAATTTACTGAGAAAAGGTACTGGAGCGTGATCGCAGTACGTGATTGTTCCTTTACTCACTCAACTTAAAAGACCTGCTTTGAATTTTAGTGTGAAAACAAATCGCCAATTCATGGCGCCCGTTAAGGTGGTCAACTAGTTTTAATTGCATCGTTATATAGGGCATTCTAATTAACTTTTTCCAGTGAGCGGGAGTGAGCGAACGGAAGTGAGCGAACAGCGAACAATGTACAACAACGCTGGCAACGGAACGGATAACAACAGCGTTGTTGTATCTTGTTCGCTGTTCGCTCACTCCCGCTCACTGGAAAAAGTGAATTAGAATGCCCAATATACTCCTACTCTTGTCATAAACATCATCATCTCAGCTGTAGAACGTCCACTGGACTTAGGCCTCCCCTATAGATGTCCATCTAGTCCGGTTGTAAGCGGTTTGCTTTCAGTGCGTGCATGGCATGTCTTGCGCAAAGAAAACATTGAATTTAATGTAAGCCAGAAATAGGCAGGGCCGGCTTTTATGCAATGTCACTGCATAATCTTCGCAACAACATATGCCCTTAAAGCGTCGTCTTTAGTTTGAGTGTTCTGTGCTCTCCATATTGCGCTCTACAACTCTACATTCGTTAGCATACGATGAATATTCCATTGACTTTGTGTCTACGTTTCATTGTGATTCTAATCTACATTGTTTCTAACTCTTAATAGGCTGGGCTAGTTAATTTTCCTTCTATTTTTTTAAGATAGAAAAAATAAGTAGAAGGCACGTATTATTATATAACAGTAACCTAGAGCTCGGATTTATAAATAACTAGCTATTCCCCGCGGTTTCACCCGAATAGTCTTTGTTCCCATGAATGATAAAAATACCCTATGTGTTATTCTAGAGTCTAAGCTATATGAACATACGAAATTTCAGCTCAATCGCTTTTAGCGTGAAAACGAACACATCAAAATAATAAATATACATAAAAAAACCGCACTAGCGCTGTTTTTTTGTGCTATCTAGATGACGCTGGAGTCGAGTTAGAACTCGTTAGCGGACGGTGGCAACAAAATGCCTCCTTTATTAAACACTTTTCTTGACTTGGGGATCGAACCCGGGACTTCCTTATCGGCAGTCAGGACTTTATTGTTATAAATAGAGATGATAACTCTTTGTTGGTGTTTTTTGTAAAAAAAAATAGCAAACATATAAAAAAAAATTAAATCTAAAAATGATAAACAATTTGCGGCTTTATCGCTCAGAGCGATTATTCATAAGTAAATTAGTTATTACTTGAAAATTTACCTCACATTTAAATGGAACCATAAAACGCTTTGTAATCTACAGATTTAACAACACTATTAAATAGCATCTGCCTATCTACTACCATAAAATAAAAATTGCCAAGCAACTACAACTGTACCACTTAATTAGTAAGTAATTAGGTTCTAAAGAAAAATACAAGTGCCGAGGCGACGCGCTGGATGGTGACTCAAAACACTCAGTATTCCTTTAACAGCCGCGCTCGCCACTACTCTTGCGAATATCTACTAACCGACTTTCGCGCGCGATCGTGTTTACAAACAAACTAAATCGTACCTTGCAATATGCTTGCATTTGCCGTGTGCCCATTATTTGGGCTGCACTTGTAGTCGTTTCGGGGCTTTCGTGAATATGCTCACAATTTATCTTTAGATTAAAATACCTATACAAGTGATTTTTAATAGTGATGTGGCTTTTGTACTGTGTGAAAAAGTAGTTTCCAATTTATTTATGTATAAAAGCAATATAAAATTGGAACTAAAATTATATTAAATAATAATATGTAAGGAGCGACAATGATTTTAACACATAAAAGTTAGGATTACCATCAAGAAACTTTAATTAAGTTCCTGTGTTACAATAATATATTCATTACAATTTTGGAGTTACCGAAGGTAAGTAATTGCTCATTATCACGGTAGCATACAGTTTTATGCTGGATCTAGATCCAGTGAGAGTCAGGCTGCTCTAAGGTTAACCGAACGCGGTGTTTAGCCGCGTCATTTTGTGTTTCAAAGCTTATACAAGTAAACTCACTAGCGGTTTTTCCCGCAACTGATTTGAACAGGAAATGTGACTTCTTAGCAGTTTGACACAATCCTATGGAAAATGTACCATATCGATGTTTTGTATTCCCCTGTTTCCTCCGAATATAGTAAACCTATTTGATACATTTATATCCTGCTATTTTGAAGATGAAGTAAAGTATGTCCCTATCATTTTATTTTCATTTATAAACTCTTCAATTTTTTGTCATGAACGTCCAATCACGTGAGTCAAACTGAAATTTTTAGATGTTCACTATGAAAAAACCGTATGGGTTTATAAGAGAAACTAAAATGACAGGGTCTATAACATATTCAGGATATAAATTTATAGAATGGATTAATAATATTTGGAGGAAACGGAGAAATACAAAATACCGATTTAGTAAAATTTTCATAAGATTGTGTCAAATTCCTAAAAGACCGCAAACGCCTATAACAAAAATAATAACCGCACATGGCAGAAAACCGTACGGCCTTAGGCTTAGGCGGCACTCTTTACCTTTATAAACAACAAAAACATTACTGGTACGACATAACATACAATCACGCCTTTTCCCGAAGGGGTAGGCAGATTCGAAGTGTACCCAGGACTCAGTCCCCTAGTAGTATAGGAAGCGCAAGACTTCTGCTATCTACTGGGCACAGTTCCAGACTCCAGTCTGTCATTTAGATAATTTCTAATGGAAAAATCCAACCAATTTGCCAGACGTGGGGTTCGAACCCTTGACCTCAATCTGCAGTGAGCTAGCGCCCACTACGCCACAGAGGCAAAAAAAAAGTCCAGTTTGCTGGGTACTTGATCCAGCAAACTAAACTTTGTTGTGGAAAAGGTTGTAAACAAAATGTAACATTTTATGTTCTCAACTAATGTGTCCAAAACTTTGACACGGCATTACTTACCTCTTTATGATGAAAGTTGATAATGTTATGAAACATGGTTCCTACTAACAGAAGACGATATAGGACGGATAGATTTCTATTATAAACAAACTAGTAACTAGAGTAATTTCACCAGTAAAAAATCTAAATTCAACCGAGCGATATACTCTTCAATCAGTCCAGCCCTAATCCATGACCTAGAGAGCGGAAATGCACATAGTTTTGCAATGGAAGATTTTCATTTCGAAGGTATCCTATTATTCAGACTCGTCCGTCCGTCCGTCCATCTGTCACAGGGCTCTGTCATACACCGTATTGACGCTATCTATAACAACAAATAATAAAAATTAAAATAAAGTTCATAATTAAAGATGTTTTCCATACAACAAACGTGTTTTTTAAATTGTTATAATATTAGACTTTTACTGTAAGAAGAATACATTCATTATTCTAATAATAAGAATAACAGTAAGTAATAAGAATTTTACTTGGTAGGTGTGAGGAACGGTGATACCTATAAATAGGGAGGATAAAGGTAATAGGTAGGAGGTAATAGGTGGGCAGAGGATCCTTCATATGCAAGTCCCATTCGCCTTTGACCAGTGTATTTTTTTTATTTTGGTATTCATATTTGGTGCTTTTACCCTTACGGGTATAACAGTCCCATCATAGCTTTAGCCCATAATATGTTATGACAAATATTTACATAAGAACAACAATTTATAAAATTAGAACTTGAATAGAATTGAAATACTTACATTAAAATTTTCCAAAATAAAATAATCAAATTAATAAAAATCAAAGGAAATAAAATTAGAATTTGCATTAAAAAATTACAATAAAAATTTCCGAAATAAAATAATGTCAAATTAAATTTATAAATACGCTTCATACATTAACGTTATCTATAGCATAACTACGAATAATACAAAAATTAGCATGTATGATACATATTTTGACCAGTGTATTTATGAAGGAGCTGTTTTTTACGTGTTCACTCATAAAAGTGAATTCAAAATGTGATTAAAAAGATATCAGAGGATGCTGGGTATTAAAACTTACCCGTAACAGCGTACAGAAAGTTCAAAGTTTCACAAAGTATAATACATAGTGAAAAGTTGATTAGGTTGTTGGATCCCCGAAAACAGGTCATTAAGACCCTTTATAGCTCGATTACAGAATGTAACGAGACGTGTTTGTCTTCATTCCGCTTAATGATGTTATCTGATAGTGATTGAGATTAACATGAAAGCGAAAATTGCGTCGGTGGCGTAATTGGCGTAAGCTCGACTGCCGATCAGGAGGTCCCGAGTTCGATCCCCAGGTCAGGCGAAATGTTAAATATTGGATTTTTTCATTAGGAATTATCTCAATAACTGCCTGGAGTCTGGTACTGTGCCCGGTAGATGGCAATAGGGTCACCTCCTAAGCCTACTAGGCAGTAGGGTAGGCACCCTACGGGAAAAAGTCGTGATTGTTTGTTATGTTATGATATGAAAATTGGATAATATGTATGTTTTTTGTACTATGTAGTGAGTAAAATTTACATTTTACTTACAGTACCTACAGACTGTAGTGTCACTACTCAAATTTACATTTTACATTTTACACTAGTAAAATTCACATTTTACTCACTTTAACGGAGTACAATTTACATTTTTCTCCCTACATACAATAACGATGATGTCCGAGGAGAGGTAAGCGATGCGCATCTTCTCTTCTGAACTTGAACATGGCAAACCGAAAAGCAGTGACCAGTCCCTATGCCTCAAATATGTTCAGAGAAGACATAAAATATGAAGTGATGCAGTATCAAACCCTTTTGGGAATCCTTTGCTGAGATATGATCAGAATGAAGACGACACATCCAGGAGAAGGTTTATACGTTTGACGATGAAAGATACCTTAATTTTTAAACGGGACTATTTAAAGGGAGACTGCCTTCTAAAATCTAATACAACTATATATTAATGCGGTACCCCAACGTGCGCTAATTGTAGCCTAACGTTCACTGCAAACATTGGGTACATAAATCATGTAAGGGCTAAATAGTCCTTAGCCCTTAAATCTCAGTTTAATCTAATCCAAGTTACTGTAGCTGAAAACGGCCAGGTAGATCTATAAAATTTGCAAATAATGCCTACAAATTTCTTGTGCAAGAAGAACTTGTAGAGGTAGGAAGTTTTCGAACGCAATTTAATAGCTTCACTAACGTTCAATAAATAGTTAAGGCATACGTGTGTATGCATAGTGTATAGGGTTACATACCTAGATACCTGAACAAAACGTTTCCAATACTAAGAACATACAGCGCAATATATTAATTCCTTGTGCAAAGTATGGAAATTAGCAGTAAAATGGCCTTAACTTTTATTTGCGTTAACTTATTATGATTTTTTACAGCCACAAGAGACTGCAGAACTGAGTAGTTGGGATCAATTTCAACTTGATACCTCCACGCAGTGTCTTGACAGACGGGACGGACAGATAGACGGTATATTCCCTCTTTGTTCACCTGGGTGAACAAAGTGGAATAAAAAAAGTCTCTTCAATTGACATCGGAATCATTTCACCTGGGTGAATTGACCTAGGTGAATTGATTCGACAAAAGTAGTGTCCTTTGTTTAACAGACAGACTGACAACAAAGTAATCCTATGAGGACTCCTTTTTTCCTTTCGAGGTACGGAAGCTTAAAAACGTCTTTTTTAGACAAAGTACTTGATAAAAAATGATGTATTTGAGTTATATTCGAGAAGGAAAAACATTATTAAATATTAACAACTTGATTGCTTTCAGAGGTATTTGTTTTCTGATTGATACGAGTTTGAATTTGTATTTTTTCATTTCTTTTTTCTTTATTGTTTCAGAATTTTATAACTCAGCGTAATGGATCACTTGAATTAATAAATTTTATAGTATTTTTTTTTTTGATAGTGAGTGACAAGACGAGCAAATCAGATGCCTGATGGTAAGCATCATGATTGCCCATATCAGACACATAGCCACCCCGTGTTTTAATATTCAAAATTCTGCGCGGCACTGCACTGCGCCTGTCACCCAGAGATATAAGTTGTTGAATCTCATCATACCCAGTAATTTCGCTGGCAACATTGCCCTTCAGACCGGAACACAGTAATGTTAGCACGTTACTTGCTTGGCGGATGAATAACTGGCAAAGGTGTGGTACTTCGCCATAGGCGGCCGCCTGGAAAAGAAGCCTACCACTACAACTAAAGTAACTTAGGACATGATAATACTTTTGTACTGGCTTTAGGTATATTTTATTTAATATAGACCGATCATCATCATCATCATCATTATCATCATCTCAGCCGTTGGTAATCCACTACTGAACTTAGGCCTCCCCCATAAAGGGGAGTTTTGCCAATACTCGACACGCTTGGCAGGCGGGTTGTCGAGCGCAGTTCGGTGGTTTTTTGCAGAGGACGGTGCTGCCCGTCCTCTGGATCTGTTAACCCTTAGCCGGCTCTTACGGCAATCACGGGTAGAAAGGGTGGAGTTCTATTCTAAAGCCGGTAACTCCACGGCTTATATAGACCGATAATGAACAAAAATATTTAATAGAGAACTAACTTTTCATAAATCGCGTGTGCTTTAGTTTCTCTAGGTTGCGTGTTTTGACTATATTTCAAGTGGTGATTAAGTAATTTCTAAATTACCATATAATTTTATAGTAACTTGGTTTCACTCGTTCACTCTTTTATATTAATAGGCATTTGTTTTGGATTTGAGATATATTAAGAAAATATTATAGGTGGCGAAATGGATGCAAGCTCGACTGCCGATCATGAGGTCCCGGGTTCGATATCTAGGTCAGGCAAAGTGTTATTGATTTTTCCATAAGTAACTATCCCTAATACAACCTGGAACTGTGCCCAGTTGATGGCAATAGGCTCGCCCTCCCCATGGGACCAATAATATACTGGCGAATTGTAGGTGTACCTACTTTGAGACTGAGTCCTGGGTATACCTCTGACTATCCCTTCAGGAAAAAGGCGTGATTGTATGTTATTATTGGGTTGTTCCCGCTGAACTCACCTCTTTGATCACCACTAGTGACAACATATTTGCATTAATAGGTAGTGTGTTTACGTCCTAAAAGTGGCTTTATTTTCATAATGTATTTTGTGTGAGGTCATTTATAAAATAGGTTGGTAATTTTCAATCTCCCAGCTTCCCTAAATAACTTGTTTAATAAAATTTTATATAAGCAGGCTTTTTTAGGCCGCCGTGAAGTTACCAGCTTTAGAATAGTGCTCCACCCTGTCTACCCGTGGTTGCTATAAGAGCCGGCTTAGGATAAACAGATCCAGAAGACGGCAGCAGCGTCTTCTGCAAAAAACCAACGAACTGCGCTTGACAACACGCCTGCCAAGTGTCCGTGTCGGGTATTGGCAAAACCCTCTTTATGGGGGAGGCCTATGTTCATTAGCGGATTACCAGCGGCTGAGATAATGTTGATGATAATGAGGCCTTTTACCGATAGTTAATGAAAGTATCTTGTCGGTGTATCTACTCGTATATCGAATAAAATTTTGGTAGAAGGGTTACCTACTATTTGAAGATGTGGGTTCCTAATCTCTGCAAATTAACCATAACAACTGCTTAATTAATACCAAATAATAAAGGTCATGATTTACGCAGTTTGCAGCAAGGTTTATGCAAGATTTTTTATAAAATCAAATTTCAGTTTTTCAAATAAAAATTCTAGCATAATGTTTATTGTAAAAATTATAACGATGGTAACTTTACGAGGAGGTGCAGGTTATTAATGATTATTTCTCATGTGCTTTTGTTGTGAGGAGATTAATAAGAAGCTAGTACTATTATTTATTCTGTGGTTATACTACTATTTTGGAATCAAGATTTTACGCATTTTTTTATTGGTTGGTATTTATTATGGATGAAGAAGAGATAGCCCCAAAATACTGCACAAAAAACGGCTAGAGCTACGGTTTGCACGAGGCCTTAAGAGACACATTTAAATAAAGCCTATGTCTAGCAGTTGATTTCCAACGGCTGAGATGATGATGATGATGATGATGATGATAAATGAATAGTTTTTTTATATAAAATAGGTCAGCGTTTGACCCCAATTTCACCTAATGGAAACTGAAGATGAGGCTTAAGATGGAAACGCTTTCCTAGAAGATAATAATACACTATTCTTGAAGACCCCAAGATCGTATTCAGGTGGGAAGACGTACGCCGGTAGAGAATTTCACTCCTTAGCGGTCCTTGAGATGAAAGTAGACGCAAAACTACACAAAATAATAAGTGTAAAGTACTGCGGACGAGTGTTTAAGTTACTTTAAGCCCGAACTTAAACAAATAAATAGGTAAATCCCGGGATCCGTATATTCAATTTATTTTTTAGTAGGATTTCGAGCTTCTACGGAATCATTATTTTATTGCATTCAAAGTTCATATATCTCTATATTTTCTGACTAGCGCCTGTATAAACCTCTGCCTATTCCTTTGGGATGAAGGCGTGATGTTATGTTATTATTATTAGTTGTATTGTTGGTTGTTATTCTCTCTATTTTAAGTTTTATTTCTTGTTATCTATACTATCTATACTAATATTATAAAGAGAGAATCTTTGTTTTTTTGTTTTTTTGTTTGTAACGAATAGGCTCCGAAACTACTGGACCGATTTTAAAAATTCTTTCACTCATGGATAGCTTAATTCAGTGTGAGTGACATAGGCTATATGAGATTTTGAAAAATATTAGGGATCCGTAAGAAAACTGCAATATTGTGAACCAAGGTGTCACATATATTCATTAATTGGCGTGCGCTGTGAAATCTATTGATGGTAGAATAAAATAATGTGCTAGGGGTTTGTAGTACTTACTAATATCTACAAAATAGTCCACGGATATTTCATCCATCTATTTTGGTTTAGTCACAATAATCGAAACAGACATAATATGAATGCGCTGTAATAAGTATTGGAGGTAGAATAAAGTAATGTACTAGCGGTTTGTAGTACTTATCAATACCTACAAAACAGTATACATAGATTATATCCATCTTTTTTGGTTTAGTCACAATAATCGAAAAAGTGACTATTTTTCATGCGGTGTGAAAACTATTGGTGGTAGAGTAAAGTAATGTACTAGGGGTTTGTAGTACTTATCAATACCTACAAAACAGTATACATAGATTATATCTATCTTTTTTGGTTTAGTCACAATAATCGAAAAAGTGACTATTTTTCATGCGGTGTGAAAACTATTGGTGGTAGAGTAAAGTAATGTACTAGGGGTTTGTAGTACTTATCAATACCTACAAAACAGTATAGATAGATTATATCCATCTTTTTTGGTTTAGTCACAATAATCGAAAAAGTGATTATTTTTCATGCGGTGTGAAAACTATTGGTGGTAGAGTAAAGTAATGTACTAGGGGTTTGTAGTACTTATCAATACCTACAAAACAGTATAGATAGATTATATCCATCTTTTTTGGTTTAGTCACAATAATCGAAAAAGTGATTATTTTTCATGCGGTGTGAAAACTATTGGTGGTAGAGTAAAGTAATGTACTAGGGGTTTGTAGTACTTATCAATACCTACAAAACAGTATAGATAGATTATATCCATCTTTTTTGGTTTAGTCACAATAATCGAAAAAGTGATTATTTTTCATGCGGTGTGAAAACTATTGGTGGTAGATTAAAGTAATGTACTAGGGGTTTGTAGTATTTACTTATTTAATATCTTCAAAATAGCCCACGATAAATTTATACGTGTGTTAAGGTTTGGTCATTGTAACAGAAATAGTCATTAATTTGCGTGCGCTGCGTAAACCATTAGGGTTATATCTATTAAAATACAATGTATCACGAATTTACTCCTGTTAAACGTTCACTATACCTACTTCTGCTACCCGTGCGAAGCCGGGGCGGGTCGCAAGTATTCTATATTACTGTGGTACCAATAAGGAGTTATCATTCATTCATTCATTTATATTATGTTCAAATATGCATAAAATTATTAAAAACAAATACATATACAATTAATTGTTAAGGCATACTTATGTACGTATGCTTAGTGTAGGGTTCCATACCTAGATAAAAAACGCTACCGCTACCGTTCTAAGAACATCGTCAGCTAGTTCTAATCTACTGCTAACATGTTTTTCACTTTTTTTGTTACATTTTACTGTTTTAGGATTTATTCATTCACTGCACGCATTAAGTATTATATAAGAAGCTGCACCATATTAGAGTTATCAGTAATAAACATACTACTGCACACGACAGTTGTCTTAATTACAACACCTCAGTCCATTGCGCAAAGTATGGAAATGTGCGTTAAAATGGCCGTACTTATATTATGTTGATATCATTTTTAATATAATATCTCAACGCGTTCCCAAAATCAGAAAAGCGGAAATCAGAAAAGCGGTATTGAAAGATGGTCAGACGCACGGACGGACAGAAAGACAGACAGATGGACAATGAAGTGATCCTATAAGGGTCCCCTTTTCCTTTTAAGGTACGGAACCCTTTCTCCCCACCAAAACTAAACTCTGTCTTGTAAACTCCTTGCTTCTTCCCATAATCGACTACGCTGACGTTTGCTTCTTGGATCTTAACTCAGAACACATAAATAAGCTTGACAAACTGTTAAATACGTGCATAAGGTTTATCTATGGTCTTAAAAAGTTCGATCACGTATCCAATTTTCGGGCCAAACTCAAATGGCTCCCGATTCGTGAACGTAGAGATTTCCGTATCCTATGTCTCCTCTTTTCTCTTCTGACTGACCCTAACACTCCCAATTATTTGAAAGACAGCTTTCAGTACTTGAAGGACAGTCATGATCGACAACTAAGATCTAATAATAACCTTCTCCTCTCTATGCCTATCCACACTACCTCTTTTACTGACAATTCCTTCACTGTGGAGGCTGTCAGGTTATGGAATGCTCTGCCGGTCGAGTTGAAAAGTGCAACTTCTAAGGAGTCTTTTAAGAAACTGTTGCGGAAATATCTTCTCAGTAAAGTCCATCAATAATTGGTATCTAATGATACAAGTAGGTACCTTGTAAATATTTATATTATGTGTATATATATGTTATAATATAGTATACATTAATTATTTATATATTTATGTATCTAGTTATATTTATTAATAAACTAAGTGTGTTAATTTGTGTTAATTGTGTTATTTTTAAGTTTCCCAGTAGGTTATTTGTTTTATACAAAATTGTTTTCTATCTTTTCCTTTTGTCTGCACCCCACCCGATGTATGTAACATTTTCTCCAGTTTTCAGGATAACTGGTAGAAAATGCTATTTTAGCATTAAGTTAGTCCTAGCGTTGTGCTGAATTATAAATAAATAAATAAATAAACCCTAAAAACAATCCTGAATTCTTCATAGATCGGAGCTCTACAAGGCTCGTATTTATTTATCAATTTTATCAATGTATATGACAACAGCTGGGTGTTACGCAAAGTTATGACATAATATAAAACAAGTAGGTAAGTAGTTACCTGCTTGAGTGCCCGTTACAAAAGAATAAACGAAACACGTAACTGAACCTTGTGAGCAATGGCCGCGTTTTCTTATTGCCAGCGAAATTACTGGGCATGACGAGATTCAACAACTAATATCTCAGGGTGACAGGCGCAGTGCAGTGCCGCGCAGAATTTTGTATTTTAAAACACTAGGTGGCACTGTGTCTGATATGGGCATTCATGATGCTTGCCATCAGGCACCTGATTTACTCGTCTTGTCAAAGACTATCATAAAAAAAATACACGCCTTGTTCCCGTAGGGGTAGGCAGAGATTATTTTCTCTCCAATTGCTACGATCCTGACATTCGACTTTCGCTTTTTCCACTTTCATTACATGCTTCATACTTGCTCGTCAGTTGTGGGTATCTTTTGACACATTTTTTAGTTTTAGCTAAACGTATCATTAGTCGAAAATGGGCAACGATTTTACCACTATTATTATTATTTTACTATATCAAGGGACAGTTGATTAATTAAAAAAGAAAATTATACTGTAGGGTCTAGAACTGTCCAAGTTTCTCAGATGTTTTCGTTCGCGTTGATTATAATTACCGTTTCTTAATTCATAATTCCTGGATAACAAACAAACACAAAACATTGCATTGAATTCTGAGTCAAACAATAATTATTGTATAAAGTAGGATTTTGTAATTAGGCTGACATGTAGGCCCTTTTTTGGTATTTTCGAGGTGTTTTATGGCATAATGATAGTAATATCATGTACCTTATCTAACGGTATTTGAACCACGCACCCTCCTCACCAGTCTCCTCGGTCGGCACTCTACCAGTTGAGCTACCGTGGGGGTACTAGTGTAGGGTTGATGTTATTTTGTAACGCGCATGCTACGGATTCTGTGAAGGTTTTGGTGGTTTTATGGAAAGTATTAATGGCAACGTGTGGTTTAAGGAAGATCTATGGCATGTGCGAGGGCGCGATGGCAACACAGGGAGGTGGATGCCAGCGCGACAGATGATTGTAGAGCGAGATTGAAGATGGTGGGCTTGGAATAAATTATTTAAAATATGCTGAAGTGTTCGAGTATTATTTAATGGAAAAGGCACGTCTACATTAGCGAAATTTTTCTATCTCATCTACCTAACGCATAAAGGGGCGTGTGTGTTTTATCTACAGGTGATGCATTTTGCATTCTACTCACCGACAAGTCTAATGTTAGAAATTTGTAAACACTTCCTTTTTTTCATAATATACTTACATACTTCTATTTATATAATTATTTTTCTTCCCATTACATATGGTATTTCAAGCGAATAGACCGCTTAGTCTATAAAAATATAATATATTATTATATTATTATTTATATTATATTATATTATAATATATGATTACGTAAACTAAAGCCATCATGCCATAGTTAAGGTAGATGATATTACTATCATGTATTCTTCATCGTCGTTCCCTCACTGCTGAGGATCGCGACCACATGTGATTTTCTTCTATCGTGTTCGGTTCTTGGTGGCGTGGACCGCATGGTCTTTTTTATGTCTAATTAAACACTTTCGTAATAGACTTACGTACTTTAATAACTAACGTTCAGAAAAATACATATACTTACAAACAAGAAAGAACAACCAAAAAACTTGTGAGGCTTAATTTCTTTGAAGCCCTCAGAAAATAGTCACAGAAAATATTGTATCTTAAAATACTATTAAATGATATATTATATAGCTATCATTTTTGTCCATTTCACTGTGTAAACATACTTGCAGAGAAACTTTTGCGTATTTAGCCTTTCTTGACCGTTTTCACATCAACCCTGTGAAGGATATCCCGCTTTTGCAATCCCATATCACTGTCAACCCGTACGTAGCCAAGAATGGCTTCACCAAGAATGGGTTAATTATAGCAACATAAAGCTATTGCCTAATTAATTAAATAAGGGGACATCATCTGAATAACGGGTTATTCAAATAGGACGACCTGTAGATAGGACTTTTTTAAATTATGCCATAGGTGGAAAATAAGCAGGAGGGCCGCCTGATGGTGAGCGGTTACCGCCGCTTATGGATACCTGCAACACCAGGGGTATATTGCCGACCCTTCAAGACTCTATTAAGGAGCAGTCCTAAACAAATTCGCCCTCTCGCTCACACGTACTTATATTTTGAACATATAAAATAGACTACATGTGATTACGTAAAATAAAGACAACTAGGATCTAGAAAATAACATTACAAAGATTCAGTAAAAAACGAACCACACGAAAAAATGCCTTGTTCCCGTTGGAGTAGGCAGATACTATTTCATTCCATTTGCTATGAACCTGACAAACGGCTTCGATTCTTCGACGATGAAATTTTTCATGGCATTCATTTGTTTCTAGTAAAATATATAATCACGCAATATAACTGGGATTTAAGACATTCACTAAAAATTTATATTTAAATGAACAGTTTATAAAAATAAAGATAGAGACATAGTTTAAATCATCCGTAAAATAATTTAACAACATTGATTAATCAAAATTACTCGTAGGAAACAGGCTAATATAGAACATCGATTCTTGTTTTTTTTCCCATAGATTACCTTTGTCAAATATTCGGCTAATAGATATTATTATGTCTTAATAAGTAGAATTCGGGTCAATCTAATGACTGAAATGTTAATTGAATCGCCTCAGATCTCTACGCTTCCGGATGGATTGAACAGCAGGGGTCGCTAATTGTGTTATAACTACTCCAGATACTCGTATGCTAACTTGTTATTTTGGTTCAAATTAATTACGAAACACAGCTTGGATGTTTGAGAGCCGTGTTCTATTTTCCTGTTTTGATGACATCAAACTTAGTAGATACGGATTTTTTTCTACCAAACAATACAAAGCTATATGTATACTGGTACGTTATAAGTTACATTATAATATGGAAGTATCTGATTAAGCGTTTGATACGAAACTGTGTGTACCTTGCCAACTTCCCTCTCGCTTGCAAATTGCAAATTAAGGTACATAGGCATTGAATTACTAAATATCATAAGTTGTGTTTCTCAATCATACTATTTATAATATATTCAAGAAAACTTTGTATTGATATCTTTTAATTTAACAAAAAATATAGAAAAAAAACTATTATTTCTTTTTTTTCGATCACCTCCATCAAAAAAAGAAAAAAAAAACGAAATATACCTAAAAACATGCATTAATCTAAAGATAACAAATGGAAAGAGGGATTTTAGAAATTCACATTTAGTGTTTTTTTATCATTAATAATGTAAATTGCACGAATGAGATGGAAGTTTGGCTCCTATAGGCGCCTTAATAGCTAAGCTATCAACACTGTCTCTTATAGATAGAGATCTATCTTAGAGATCTCTTATAGAAATTGTTGCAGCAGTAAAATCCTTGTGATGAAATTATTTGCATAATGTTATATTCAAAGTATAAGAATAGTAACTCTGTTTACTTTATAGGTCAATTGCCAGCTGAGTTCCCAAGAACAAGTTTTTGCACTGCAGGTCGACGACATGTCATGTCATGATGAACTGCAATTACATCACAGCTCTGATGAATGACTCATAGCAATCCTAGGCATCTGTGGTCAAAATGGCCTGTACTGTTCAGAATGTATATTTTTTATTAAATGAAGTGTCTATTGATTCAATGAATTAATTTATGGTTTTGATGACAGATTTTACGAGGTAAGTGACCCTGTCATGAGTAAAGATCATTCGGCTTTATAGGCTTCGTAATGCTCAATTTTCAAACTACTGGAAAAGCGTTTGCTTTAATTGCTTATTGTATCTATTCCGAAAAGCTTCTAAACTTTTTCTTTCGCCAGTATACAAAATGCATAGCGGGGTCTCTTTTTAGGCATTTTTCAAGTACAAGAAAATTAATTAAAAAAAAGTATAAGCGAGCTTTCAGACGAACGTCGGCGAGCTTTCTTCAGACGAACGTCGGTGTAACGACAACGTCAATGCGACGCTAACGCGGCGCTGTGTTCGGGCGCTAATTTGTATGAAAAGGAACAGTAGAATACACACATCGTTGTCGCTCGTCTGAAAGCTCGCTAAAGTTGAATTTATTTCGTAAACAACAACATAGGAACAAGGAATGAAATATTTATATTAAAATATGTCGTGGAGAAACCGGGAATCAATGTATGAAAAGGTATTTTTCGAGAATAATTGGTCCTTGGAGGAAACGGAATAACCCATATAAAAGCGTGTACTACCTTTATAGAAATGCGTTTCAATAATATGGTCCTGGTATTTTCATCGATATCTGCATAATCAATGGCTTACTGCCAATTGGCAAAATAGATACGCTACGGACCACGTGCATCTAAGCACAAACACAACGCTTACTTTCCTTGCTGACTGTACACCATAATTTGATTTTGGCCCTCGTGCGAAAGAAAATCAAACTTAAAAATTAATTTTAGATCTAGTGGGAACAAATGATCGAAAATTATTGGGTCAAAAATAATGGACTTTGGATCGAAGGGAACGAGCCTAATCTAATTTACCACGAAATTATAATTTGGATTTATTTATTCTGAATCTGAATCTTTATTACATGTCAAGTTTTTTTGGCGATGTGTGAGATCCCTATAGTGTTCGGTTTAAGACTACATTTTATGCAAAAAATATATTTCATTTCTTTATTCATTAAACTAAGACAAAACCGTATTCAGTTTTCACGAATTTGCCTCTGATATGTTCAAGAATTAACTATCAGTTAAGGTTAAGAAACCGGCCCTAAAGTATCAGCAATGTATTCGCAATGTTATGAGCGTTAACGCGTTACATCATCCATGCTCGATTCAACGTGAAAGTGCTTACATCACAGTTGCGTTAAGGACCTGCTCAATAATAAATTCGAGGCGCATCCATCGTAATGTCCTGACGAAACTCTTCAGATATTGAAGGACCATTGACCTGAATGTTTAGAGAGACTTCAAATTTAATGTCTATTGACTTCGAAACCCCACTCTTTAATAAAGTTTAGTTAGTATATCAAAATGCAACCAAACTTATTTTATTTTATTTTTTTATTTCTTCTTCTTTTAGTTCTTAGGTACATAATATAAAACTGGCAGTTGAAAAGAGTAATATTAGTCCCTACAAGTTGTCGTATTTGTTTGTATCATTTTAAATGAATGGGGAGGTAACTAGTAATAATAATAATAATAATAATAATAATTTGAATTTGTATTCTAACAGAACGGGTTACCCCAATTACACTGCTCGAGTCAATTCATATGGTTTATGTGGGCAACCCATATTGTCAGAGTTTCAGGTCACCAAGATTCCTACAAGGCCTCCAACATGACCTAACGACTGCCCCCTACATATCTTATAAAAAACAGCCGGGACCTACAGTTTAACGTGCCATCCGAAACACGGTAGAGTCCAGGCGAAAAGTCCACATGGTGAGATTCAATCCAGGGCCTCCGGATTTAAAGCCCGGCATATTCCCGCTGGACCATGGACGCTACAATAGCCTAGATTTACCTATTCAAACTCAACTCAGAAATGTTTATTCAAGTAAGTGTTAAAGATACTCTTTTGAATGTAAATAACTAATTAACCGTTTGGAAAGATATTGTGTGTTCTTCTTGTAGAGGTATCCTTCCGAACGCACGGTAGACTCAGAACTGTTTATCTTCATTGACGTGCAAAAGTGTCAGATTATGACCTATTTGAATAAATCTGTTTGAGTTTGAGTTTGAGTTTGATATCTCTATACGAAAAACATACAAGAAACTTGTGTATAAAGTGTATAAAGTCGTATTATAACATTACAGTATTTCTCGGAAACTAAACAGAGTCTCCAGTAAGATATCTATAAGTCGTTATCAAATCCCCGGAGGAAAAGGAAATCCGGAATTGGAATGAAACGTGCACTTTGAAACTCGAATGGAACCTTTCGTAGGATTCCGATCACATTTCTTCTAAAGCTGCGAAATGATTGAGTGCAAAGGTACATGTGGGCCATGGCCGGACTGGTTCCGGCACGGTGTGCGCAGTTTCCGGGGCCTGATCTACACGAGTATTTTAAAGGATAATTATTTTGTACAAGTTTTAATGAATGATACTCTATAAAGTTCACATACCCGTAAATTTAACAACTTGTAAACGAAAGATGAGCAAATGAAAAATTTAACTTCCCACAGGAAATTACCGAGCAACAGCATACATTTTGTGTGACGCGACTTCTTAGCTACACATTTTTTTAGCATCTTATAATAGTGTAAGTAAGATAAGTAAGACAATTACGCCTTTTTGCCGAAGGGGTAGACCTCTGCCTACCTGGGACTATGGGACTGAGTCCTAGGTAAACCCAGTCCAGGTGCACCCAAGATCCGTCCCAACGTAGGTTACATCCACATTTTGCCAGTATTTAATTGGGAGCGTGCCCATGTAATAGAGGGCCAGCCTATTGCCAACTACCGGGCACAGTTCCAGACCAGACTGTCATTGAGATAATTCCTAATGGAAAATCCAATAACACTTTACCTGACTTGGGGATCGAACCCGGGATCTCGTGATTGGCAGTCGAGCTTGCAATCACTACGCCACCAAGGCAGTCAAATATACGTAAAGATTTGTGTTTTAGTTATAGGTATCACGTGAAACTTATTCAATTCTCAGCAAAATTTTTCCGTAGCTATTCTTGAACAGTTTTCTACCGCTGGCAATGACCTAAAAGCGAATAAAGCGATGAACGATAATCGAGTTGGCGAACTTGTTATACTTAATAAGGAACAACGAAATTGAAAATTAAGTAAACATCAATAAAGAAACAACTTATTAAATATGAGTTTGGCTCGTGTGCCGCCGGAAAAACTGAAAATCACCGGACGGTAAGGAAATTTACAGTAAAACAGCGGGAAATTGCGACCGAGAACATTGCGACGAAAGGAAATGGAAAAGCTCCGGATAATCGCGCCGTTACGGAGTTTTTAAACCAAATGAATGTTGAACTTGGGATTCAATTTGAACTTTGGCAATAACATTAATCACAGCGATGCGATTTTGTTTTCTTTTAGCTCTGGATATAAATACACCTTTGCCAGTTACTCGTATTCATTCGACAGGCAGTAATTTGCAAGCACTACTGTGTTCCGGTATGAAGGGCAATGTAATCAGCGAAATTTGTGGGCATGACGAGTTTCAAGAACTGATATCTCAGATTGACAGCTATAGTGCATTGCCCCGCAGAATTTTGAATTTTAAAACACTGGGTGGTACTGTGTCTGATATGGACAATCGTGATGCTTACCATCAGGCACCTGATTTGCTTGTCTTGTCACTCACTATCATAAAAAATAAAAACATTATATAATCATCGTATCAGTTAGTGAGACGACATACATAAATGGCCTAGTTGTTAGACAATGGCAATCGTATAGCACGATTTATTCGAATTCGAACGTTATCTGTCAAAAATGTATGAGATTTGACATATAGGGGACATATATCAATATATTGTTATCACTTTAAAAATAATTTTTCATAAGTTAATAACGTAACGATTTTATGAATACAACCCTTTTTGGTTTTCCATGTGTAGGGTTGATGTTATTTTGTGACGCGCATGCTACGGATTCTGTGAACGTTTTGGTGGTTTTATGGAAAGTATTAATGGCAACGTGTGATTTCACGGAGATCTATGGCATGTGCGAGGGCGCGATGGCAACCCCCCGATGGGTTCCCGCCTTCTCGCGGCGGTGGGGGTCAGTAACCGTGGTAGGGGCCCACGGTGAAGCGAAGAGGAGCCCGAGGTGGTCGGCTGCTCCACTTAGTTCTCCAGGCTGAGTGTGAGTAGCCGAGTAGGTTGCGGTTCGGTGTGGGACGAACCGCAACTGAGGCGGACCGCGATGCGGTATGGGACGCATCGCGGCCGAATGGTGGGGCCGCGGCGGGAGAGAAGTGCCGGTATTGCGGTGCGCCGCTCTTCCTGCCTTCCGCGGCCCAAACGGGGTCGCCACCGTTAGATGGCGAAGGCGGTGGGGTCGCAGGGGAAGAAGAGTGTCGGTATTACGATGCGCCGCTCTCCCTATCCTCTGCGACCGAATTGGGGCGGAAAGCCGACGGCTTGCCGCGGTGTGGGTTGCGCCTCCGCGTGTCCCTCTGAAGTCAGCATAGGGCACAGTGGATGGCGCAGGCGGGGCTCACTTGAGCCCTGCGGTGGTGGTGGGCGGGAATGGGTCTTCCGTGTCCTCTCGCACGTTCGGTAGGCGTTCGAGAGGGCACGGAACACCCTTCCAAGCCCAAGATGTGGGGCCCGGGCAACGGATGCGGGGGTATCCGTTGCCCACCTAAAGGGCCCGCGAGGAGGCGCGCGCGTGTTTCCGCGCGCCCCTTGGGAGGGTTGGGGTGAAGGATTATCCTCACCCCACCGTGGCGGGGTCCTCCACGGAGGACCAAACGCCGTTGGGGCCGCGGATGAGTGCTTCGGCGTGCCCGCAGCCCCGACACATGGCGGCGCGAAGGAACACCCCGGGGTTTTTTAGTGGGTATACCCGCCGGCACAGCAACGTACCGACGTACGGTGCTGTGTCGGCGGGGAGTCCTACATAACCACCCTGCGCTCCCCCGGGTGCGGGTGGTATGCGTCACGCATTTTTCCCCGGGCACCAAAAAAAAAAAAAGAAAAGTGTAGGGTTGATGTTATTTTGTGACGCGCATGCTACGGATTCTGTGAAACTCAAACTCAAACTCAAACAGATTTATTCAAATAGGTCATAATCTGACACTTTTGTACGTCAATGAAGATACAGTACTGAGTCTACCGTGCGTTCGGAAAGATACCTCTACAAGAAGAACGCACAAGAAACTTGTAGGGCTTAATTTTTTCAACAGATAGTTTCACAATATTTGGTTTGGTTACATTCGTTTTCTTTGAAGGTGCCGCGAGGCGGCTATGCAGAAGTTTCCAGGCATCTTTGTCCTCTATGTACTGGTTGACTTTATAATAAGCCTTCTTAAGTAAAGTAGATTTTATATAGGTTTTGAATTTACCCTCTGAGAGCCCAGTTATCTCTTTTGGGATTTTATTATAGAAACGTACACTATTTCCTAAGAATGTCTTTTTATTTGTTTTAGATAATCTAAAGCTAGGTACAGCTATTTTGTCTTTATTCCTAGTATTAAAATTATGAAGGTCACTATTTAATTTTAATTTATGTAAATTTTTACGCACATACATGATGTTCTCATAAATGTATAAGGATGGTAGGGTCAGTATGTTTATTTCTTTAAATAATTCCCTCAGGGATTCGCGTGGACGCATCTCATAGATGGCACGAATCGCACGTTTTTGTAGTATAAAGATAGTTTCTATATCTGCAGCTGACCCCCACAACAGAATCCCATAAGACATCAAGCTATGGAAATATGCAAAGTACACTAATCTCGCCGTGGCTACATCTGTTAGTTGCCTAATTTTATAAACCGCGTAAGCTGCAGAGCTTAGTTTCCCTGAGAGCTCGGTGATATGAGTGCTCCATTGCAGTTTAGAGTCTATATTTATGCCAAGGAACAAAGTTGCATTGTCAATATTGAGTCTTTCACCGTCAAGAACTATGATTGGTTCTATACTTCTGACGTTAGGCAACGAAAATTTCAAACATTTAGTCTTTTTCGCATTCAATAACAGATTGTTTGCTGTGAACCATCTGGATATACTTGCTAAAGTATTATTTACATGTACTAGTGAAGTATCCTTCCTATCAACTTTAAAAATCAATGACGTATCATCGGCAAATAGAACTATATCTGCTAGACCGTGGACCATGTAAGGCAAATCGTTAATATATGCCAAAAACAGGAAAGGACCCAAAATTGATCCCTGTGGGACTCCCATCTTGACAGGAGAACTAGCAGATGTGATACCATTGACGCTAATTATAGCTTAATATATAATTGACGCTAATATTGAACGTTTTGGTGGTTTTATGGAAAGTATTAATGGCAACGTGTGGTTTCACGAAGATCTATGGCATGTGCGAGGGCGCGATTGCAACACAGGGAGGTGGATGCCAGCGCGACAGATGATTGTAGAGCGAGATTGAAGATGGTGGGCTTGAATAAATCATGTAAAATATGCTGAAGTGTTCGAGTATTCTTTAATGAAAAAGGCACGGCCACACTATGCAAGGTGTGACAAAAAGGTGTAGTAATAATAACTTATTTTTAATAGGGTAAAGTTCCTTAATTGAAAGAAGACCAAAGTAAAAAATTGTGAATACCAAAGTATTCACAATTTTTTCCGTGTTTCCGCGCGCCCCTTGGGAGGGTTGGGGTGAAGGATTATCCTCACCCCACCGTGGCGGGGTCCTCCACGGAGGACCAAACGCCGTTGGGGCCGCGGATGAGTGCTTCGGCGTGCCCGCAGCCCCGACACATGGCGGCGCGAAGGAACACCCCGGGGTTTTTTAGTGGGTATACCCGCCGGCACAGCAACGTACCGACGTACGGTGCTGTGTCGGCGGGGAGTCCTACATAACCACCCTGCGCTCCCCCGGGTGCGGGTGGTATGCGTCATAAATTTTTCCCCGGGCACCAAAAAAAAAAAAAAAAAAAGGGCGCGATGGCAACACAAGGAGGTGGATGCCAGCGCGACAGATGATTGTAGAGCGAGATTGAAGATGGTGGGCTTGGAATAAATCATGTAAAATATGCTGAAGTGTTCGAGTATTATTTAATGGAAAAGGCACGCTTACATCTCAGTAGAGTTATTATATAATGCGTTTATGGGGGCATACACGTTGTCAGGTTGGCCGAGTGTAGGGTTGATGTTATTTTGTGACGCGCATGCTACGGATTCTGTGAACGTTTTGATGGTTTTATGGAAAGTATTAATGGCAACGTGTGATTTCACGGAGATCTATGGCATGTGCGAGGTCGCGATGGCAACACAAGGAGGTGGATGCCAGCGCGACAGATGATTGTAGAGCGAGATTGAAGATGGTGGGCTTGGAATAAATAATGTAAAATATGCTGAAGTGTTCGAGTATTATTTAATGGAAAAGGCACGCTTACACATGGTATGATAAAATGAACAAAGTACCAAAACTACTACTATCCAAACTAATTTTTACGCGATTAAAGGTCGAGTTATAACGACGATACGAATTCAATACGTAGTAGTGAAAAAAATATAATAGCTTGACAGAAAAGTGTAGAAAGACTTGCAGCTCGCGGAATAATCGACCAGGGAACATATCGAAAATAATGAAACAATGTATTTTTAAACAATAAAATATATTGAATCAACACTACACATTAAATTAGTTCCTTTTGTACTCTTCCCTATCAAACTCCATAGGAACACATGGACTGATTTAAGGAAGACTGAAAATCTTTGCTCAGCAGTGAGACATCATAGACTGTGGGTCAAATAAACAAATATATCTAATGCCAAATTCATACATTCCTATGTATTATCATCTGTTCCTACCTGTATTTATTATCGCCATTAAAGATAGTTTAATCCCCTTATCAAAAATGATATCGTGAATGTAATTGATAGTTTAGCATAATCGAATTTTATTCTATATTTTTTTTAGTGAGGAGAGACGTCGGCCCTAGGCCGATAGTCGGATTTGTGATTTGTGGTATAATTTGTGACGTGGTAAGTAAAATTTTGAATAGAGTTTAATATGCATTATAAATACTTACAAAATAAATGAAGAGCATCACTAGGTACTTACGTTTATTTAAATTTAATTAGTGACTTTCCTTTCGCGTTACACAAACCTACTTAACTTATCTCAAAATGTCTGTAATATTGAATTTTCAATAATGTTTGTGACGGGTAGCTTCACCATAATATCTCTTGGAATCAAAGTACAGTCTCTGGGGGTAGAGTATTTTGGATTTATTTTTCTCGTTTAAGATTGCTTTATTGGTATCAAAAGAACATAGTTCACTCACAGAGAAAACTTAAAATAAACAATCATCATCATCTCAGCCGTTGGTAATCCACTACTGAACATTGGCCTCCATCATAAAGGGAGGTTTTGCCAATATTCGACACGCTTGGCAAGCGGGTTGTCGAGCGCAGTCCGATGGTTTTTTGCAAAGGACGCTGCTGCCCGTCCTCTGGATCTGTTAAACCTTAGCCGGCTCTTACGGCAACCACGAGTAGAGAGGGTGGAGCACTATTCTAAAGCTGGCAACTCCACGACGAAAAATAATAATAGTTAATTTTAATGATATTGGTAAGATTAGCTAGCCTTATACACTCGCGACATAAGTATATTTAACATCGCCATCATCATCATCATCATCACAGCCATGGGACGTCCACTGTTGAACATAGGCCTCCCCCATAGATTTCCATCCAATCCGGTTGTAAAAGGCCCGCCTACAGCGTGGTCCTGCCATCTTTATCAGATCGTCTGTCCACCTTGTGGGTGGACGTCCTACCGTCATCTTACATCTACACATCTATAATACTACTACTACATCTTACCGGTCCGTGTCGAATGGAGACCCCATCGGCCATCAGTTCTACGTGGTATATGCCCTGCCCATTGCCACTTTAACTTGCTAATCCGCTGCGGTATGTCGGTAACTTTCGTTCGTCTACGGATCTCCTTATTTCTAAATCGATTTTGCAGAGAATATTTAATATAAATATAGGTATGTTTTTATGTATACAAATTAGGATTTGTATACAAAGTAGGATTATGGTTCCTTTTCCTATTAATATAATAAATGCAAAAATGTGAGGATGGATAAATGGATGGATGAATGGATGGATGTTTGTTTCTTTCACGCCAAAACTACTGAACCAATGTGCTGAAATTTAGTATGTAAATAGTTTAGACCCTGCAATAACACATAATACTTTTCATCTCAATATTCCCTCGGGAACGAAGAGTACGCGGGTGAAGCCACGGAGCACAGCTAGTAAATTAATAAATTAATTTAATTCCGTAGATACACTTTCAAAGCGATAGTTTCCCAGATCTCTGGAGAATTACAAGATTAAGACACGTTAGAGTCTGTTTCAGATCTCAGAAGTCGGGTCAATACATCTTCTTATGTGTCAGTAGTCTGGAGCCTGTCAATATACGTAACATGATTGTTTATTATGTAGATAATACGGTGTTCTAAGTTTAGGAGCGTAGGTGTACCTAATAGATACTTAATAAATATTATAGCAAAGATCCTGTTTATAAGGATGTTTACCCTTTAGGAATTCGAAAGTATTTTCCTTATTACGTAAGTAGTGCTGTCCTATCCATGAAACGCTGCAACTTAAGTTTGATTTGTGGTGTATTGGTAGACCTCTTTTGCATGGGGTCTGATATGGGCAATCATGATGCTTACCATCAGGCACCTGATTTGCTCGTCTTGTTACTCACTATCATAAAAAATAAATAAATCCCTTTTTAGCCAGAGATGTGCTAAGAACGTATTGATACATCAAACCAAAGAGGAACATTTAACAGACTACAAAGCGGGTCAAGTGTGCGGGTCGGGTCGCTTGTACGACATGCGGAAGAACCGACCCGCGTACGCTATGTTTTTCTTTATGCCATAAATAGGTGGCAAATAAGTAGACGTGCCGCCAGATGGTAAGCGGTTACCGCCGCCTATGCATACCTGTGTTGTCTTCCATTTTATAAAATACTTACCAAGAAGAAAAGCCGACCTAATTAATCAGCGTCGACATTGTGCCTGAATCAATCTTTATTCTCATAGCTTAGTAATAGTAGTTATTCTATGGCTTAGGGCTCCCAGACTGCTGGAGAGGGGCCTGCCCTATAGATTTCCGCCTAGTCCGGTTGTAGCGGCTAGTTATATTTATTTATTTATAATTCAGCACAACGCTAGGACTAACTTAATGCTAGTGTAGCATTTTCTACCAGTTATCCTAAAACTAGAGAAAATGTTACAGAAATTGTAGTTATAGTGTTATTTATACGTGTAGGTAGCGACTGTACCACAACCACAGGGGCCGAAAGGAAACATCTTAATTAATTGTGTATGGGAAATATAAATAATTAAAAAGAAAATAGACCAGGGGACGAGTGGGAACCTTATATATTTGAGGGGATGAGTGGGCACAGGGGGCGAATTTCAGGGAACTAGTGGCCGCCGACCCGGTGTAATTATTGATAGCTAATTATTTTAAAAAGTACGAAACAATAACTAATAGTAATAGTAAGAAACAATAACTAATTTAGTAAGTTTTTATGCGTTGAAAGAAATAGAGATAAAAAATGCGGTCAGTGTTGCTCTGATATCGGTTATTAGGCATAATCATTGTAATCTCTAAAAGTTGTTATCATTATCACAATCAGAATATTATCATACCAATTTTTTTATAATCGGCATAAAAAAAATAATGATCGCAAGACTTGGATACGCGGTTTGCAGTACGCAATGTATATATTAAAGATTGTTTTATAAGGGTCCGTGGTCCTGCGGAAATATGCCCGGCTTTAAATCCGGAGTCCCTGGATTGAATCTCACCATGACTATTCACCTGGGCGTGTTTCAAATGGCACGTCAAACTGCAGGTCCCAGCTGTTTTTTATAAGATTATGTAGTGGGCCGTCTATTAGGTCATGTCGGAGGCCTTAGCGTGCTTTCAGACGAGCGACGCGTCGACGCGATGTCGACGTGACGAAATAACTCGAGACTGCGGCACCTGCCACTTCCGTCTTATGGGGAAATATTTTGTCAGGCAATGACTTGCCGCTCCTTCGAGCAACGCAATCTTCCGCCACTGCCGTGCCGGCACGGCGGCACGGTAATTAGATTATTACCGTGACGGCGAAGGCGGAAGACTGCGTTGCTCGAAGTGCTGCTCACTAATGACTAATATTAATAATTATTATAACAATTACTGTTATTATTGCACTCAGGTGAACCCCATCCACCATGGCGCAGGACAACAGCAATTCTACCATGGAGATGGGCACTAGCGATCAGGTAAGAAATATTTGAACAAATATTTTGGTAAATTCTCTTTTATTAACATATATCTCCGCGAGTGCACAAGATACGTATGTACCGATGTCATTCAAATGCGGCGACTAAAACTACGCCGAAAGTGTACCGAAACCTGTCTAACACAATTTTTCACGCAAACTAGAAAAACTGCAGTGTTTTTTACGCACACATGAAATCATTGTGTTATGCACACTACAATTTGAAAGTTGCCGCATTTTCGAAGCTGTTGTATGGTAGTGCGGCATCTACTTAGTCGGTGCGTGTGCGTTGACTTATCAATAATCGGAAAATCCCCATTTTAATGTATATAAGCAATTGTACCATGTTACGTATTAAAGAAAATGGTCTATCTTCTGTGACTGATTTGGCAATTTGCTGTACATTGTTTTATACCAATAAGTTAATTTGGTATTTCAAGAGACGGCGCTTGCGTCATACGGTTATTCCCAAGTCAAGTGTGTAATGTTATCTTAAGCCTTAAGCCTTAGGCTCGATTGACATTACAGATATTTTTATACAGTCAATTCCAGTACACTACTAAAATAAGTAGTAAATAAGATTGATATAATATATTCTAACTAGTGTAAGCCCAGCGGCTTTGCCCGCTGGCTATTATAAAATAAGGGAGTTTTATACCGAATTTTCGACGTCATTTTTGGTGCCATTATGATTAGAATATGAATTTTAAAAAATCCTTTCTTAGCACACGTCCAGACAACAAAACGAACCTACATTCCAAGTTTCAAGTCTCTAGGATCAGCGGTTTGGGCATTGCGTTGCATCTCAGTCAGTGAGTCATTTAGGATTTTATAATATTATATACTTAGTGATTATTGTCATCAAGGGTGATGATAGAGAATCAGGAAATAGCATTGTTGACACATGTTTACAATACCTTAATGCTTTATTTAGTTCTCAAATTGGGTTGATTCATTCGAACTGATAAGTATGTACAAGTTTATTTTATAACATAACATAACATAACATACATTCACGCCTTTTTCCCGAAGGGGTAGGCAGAGGTGTACCCAGGACTCAGTCCCATAGAAGATACACCCACATTTCGCCAGTATGTTATTGGTCCCATGTAATAGGGGGCGAGCCTATTGCCATATACCGGGCACAGTTCCAGACTCCAGGCAGCTATTGAGATAATTCCTAATGGAAAAATCCAATATTTAACACTATGCCTGACCTGGGGATCGAACCCGGGACCTCTTGATTGGCAGTCGAGCATGCGCCCACTACGCCACCGAGGCAGTCAGTCATAACATTTCATTTGTAACAATCATAATACGCTTCTTATATTTAGTCACAGTCTCAATATAATAATAATATTTATTATCATTTGTGACATAAGTAGTCAATAAACAAGCACACAACGATTTAAGATTGAAGTTGGGCGCTCGTTGCTGTCGTGGCCAAGCGCGACCGCCTCTATGTTTGAATTGTGGAAATGTATGGGCTGACTACCGCGAGTCGCGTAAGACACAATCACAGCGCCTGCGATTAGCCGCATTCATTTCCATACTTCAAGCATAACCGTGATAGCTGCAAGCGCCCAACTTCAACCTTAACTTTAACCCAGATTAAATATTATGCTTCGTTTATAAAGGCTATACAACAGTTTAAGAAGCGTAATAAAGATGTAAATTGTACATTCTTTCTAAGAAACGGTAATATTTTATATCATGACTGTAACTGTCTTTAATCCAGGTTTTACCACTATAAAGTTTAGAACGTTATTATTATAGTTTGCTTATTTTCAAGAGACGGTCAGTGAACGTACTCTTCGAGATAAACCGCGATAACCCTGAGTAGAAAAACCTAATCAATGTTTAAGGGTCAGATCACACTGAATGATTAGCGGAGTGCAGCGGTTAGCGAGATATCTTGCATTTTAAATTTAATTTCATTAAAAAATCTTCATTATTTATTTTCGAAGTAGAATGTAGAGATATCAAAAGGCTTTGATAATAAACAGCCTCCTCAACGGATTTAAGTGCCCTTTGCGTCCATAAATGAGTGAAATACTCTTTGGCCCCTGAAAATAAGGGTTAAATAAATATACCTAAGTAGACTTCACAGACACAGGGTTATATTATTACCTTGTTAAGGATTTTGCACCTAAATGTTGATGGCTTAATTTAAAATAGTTAATGCTGTGTGTATGTCGTTAACACCGGCTTAATTACGAATTAACCCACGAATGTGCGGATGGTAATTGTAATGAAGGCATTTATCACACAAATACAAACCAAGTAGGAACCGATTGGACGTTTGTTAACCGAGCTATTTACTATGAGGAGGTTTCCAAATGAATTTGAACATTTTACTCCACCAACGGTTGTTACCATAAAAATGTAGTAAAAAGTAAAAATGTGTGTATTGTAGTGGCAGGCCTCTTTTGCAGGGGTCGCCTGGGGAAGTACCACACCTTTGTCAGTTATTCATCCGCCAAGCAGTAATGTGCAAACATTACTGTGTTCCGGTATGAAGGGCAATGTTTCCAGCGAAATTACTGGGCATGATGAGATTCAACAACTCATATCTCAGGGTGACAGGCGCAGTGCAGTGCCGCACAGAATTTTGAATTTTAAAACACTGGGTGGCACTGTGTCTGATATGGGCGATTATGATGCTTACCATCAGGCACCTGATATGCTCGTCTTATCACTCATTATCATAAAAAAAATATTTTTAAAAAAACAGATCGCTGCTCGCCGCTGTTCTCCATCCGTGTAGTTTGACCCTAAACTGTTGTCCATTCTTACTGTGTGCATTGAGCGGAATGGGTGTAACTAAAGTATTGTTTCTGTGAGATAAAAGTCAAGCTCAAGTTGAATGAGATACCGAGGAGTGGAGTATAATATCAGTCGTGCGTGACATGTAGTATTGGACGCAAGTCTAATTGTGAATTGAAGTGATTATCAATATGAACGCAGTGAAGTGTGAATACATTGCGTAATGTGAGACATATTAGGTATATGTTTATTAATGTATTAGTTATACATTTGTTGTTATGTCCGGATTTTGATTTGGGTGAATCCCGCTGGTTTATGTTCCTTAAATATTGAGGTTACAAATATAACGGAGTGCCGGCCAAGTAGTATAGAACTATCTAATATACCTACCTAACTACCTAACACGACTGCCTACTTACTCAGTTTAGTTATTATATAAACAAATTAAAAATTATTATGTCGCTCGAAAGCACGGGTTATACCCGATCTTTCGATAGGCGTACACGGGACCATATTATTAGTCCAACGTACAGAAGAAGCCTCTTTGACCTTTTATTCTAATAATAACGGATAACTACTAACTCCTATCCTAGTTATATTAAATCGATAAACATTGATTGGATTGATCTGATAATACTTTTTAAAAAACTAATCATCATCGATCAACTGCAACTGTTTACAGTTAACATTAAAATTAGTTTTTCTAAAGAAAAACTAATTGTTTTCCGCGAATCTTGAAATTATTGTTTTCTTAAAATACACATATTTGGGGAATTTAGTACCTTAAAGAAAAAATAGAAATAATTCTTATTAACAATGCTATTTATTAATAAGGGGTTTTCCAGAATATCATGCCAATAATGTTAATAGATGATTGATATTATTTATATTTTGGGAATTTAGTACCAGAAAAAATAGAAATAATTTTTATTAACAATGCTAATAAGGGTTTTCCAGAAAATCATTCCAATAACGTTAATGAATGACTGATATTATTTATATTTGGGGAATTTAGTACCAGAAAAAAAGAGATAATGTTTATTAACAATGCTAATAAGGGGTTTTTAAGAAAATCATGCCAATAACGTTAATAGACGATTGATATTATTTATATTTAGGAAATTTAGTACCAGAAAAAACAAGGATAATGTTTATTGACAATGCTAATAAGGGGTTTTCCAGAAAATCATTCCAATAACCCTAATAAATGACTGATATTACTAGAAATCTAGGTCAAAGGTATAAAAAATAGAGTTGGTTTGAGTATAAGGTATTTTTGTAAATTGTAAACAACTGGGATCGCCTAGTTTAGGTTGTGGGCCATAAAATGACGTCATTATTAACCGAGGCTTAGGCATAAGGAAAGTCCCGCGTCAATCCGTTCAAGTGAGTCAGTTCAGTAGCCGGTAAAATTAATAACGTATGATATATATAATCTTATTGTGTTACTTTGTGAACCATTCTCACAGTGACGTGCTTGTTAACAATTAGCAGAATGCTAAATTAAATTTCATTATATTATTAAAAAAAACATACTTAAGGTTAAACGTCACCCATACAAAATGAAAATACACAGATATGAAGAAGTAGGGAACAATTTTCCACTCATGTGTTTGTGGTTGGCTCTGGATCTGGCCTTTATTTGCGCGAAAACATATTTTGTTAAAAAAAAACCGTAAGGTTTTTTGCTAATTAAAAAAACTTCAACATAACCTAATAACTACCTTTTTACAATTTTCATAAATACGAAGACACTGTAAGGTTTTCTTTCACAAAATATGGTTTCGTGCTAATAAAGGCCAGATCCAGAGCCAACCACAAACAATTGAGTGGAAAATTATTATTCCCTGTTTCTTTATATCTGTGAATTTTCATTTTGTATGGGTGACGTTTAACCTTAACAAGTTTTAATTAAATGTATAAAGACCTTTTTACGTATATCATCAGACTCTGATCTACCTTTCGTTAACTTAGACTAATATTTAAAAATAATCTTCCAAAATTCAACGAGCCCAAACGCATGGTGAGTTATTAAGGAGGTATTTTGTAGCATATTATTGTGATAAGCAATAATAACGCTACGACATGTTATCCCGCAACTCGCAACATGACGCGCAATACTCAATCTACGTGTCGCTGCAATGTTGCAAAGCATCCCGCAACAAGTTCTGCAACATTTTACGTGACGCAGTACATGTTGCTTGCTTCGCTCCGTGAGCGAGGGCATGTGGCAATGTTCCACGGCATTGTATCTTGGGACATTCACGCAGTTGTCAAGCAACATGTTCCGCAACATGTCGCTCCGTTTGTTCCCTATAAATAAATGCCTGGCTTTGCATAATCATATGAATAATTCACGTTTGTGTTTTTATTATTACTGAAGTGTTATTAGTACAGTACGGAGAAATGGAGTATATGCAGCGTTAGACAAACGACATCAAAAGGGTGACGGGAGGCAGCAGGATGCGGATGGCGAGGATAAAGCAGCATAGCAAAACAAAGGGAGGCCTATGTCCAACTGTAAGAACAGAAAGCTGGTGATTATGAGCAGGATACATTTCAATCAAACCCATAAAAGATGCTCACATCCCTTCTTTATTTTGGTCAGTTTCTTTGATCGAAAGTTAAAAAGTTCTAGAATTAACTGTATCCTAATTCTCCAGGTGCTGGTGCCATCTAAAAGCAACAAGACAGCGTACGTAATCGGCTTCATCGCCATGTTAGCCGTCATCGGTGCGGTGATCGCGCTCATCGTAGTGTTTACTGGGAACGAAGGCGGCGTTGCCGAGCCAATAGGATCCTCCACTGAAGGGCCGACGACACCCGTACCTGTATCTCCGACTACGACGACTACTACGATTCCACCCCCCACTGAGGCACCAGTCACGGAGCCTGTGACAGATCCACCACTAGAACCTGAGCCTCTGCCGTTAGAGCTGGAGGATCTCATTGCTGGAGCGTTTGCGCCGATGTCCTTTAATGCCACTTTCACTTCAGGTAGGTTTTACTGTCTTCTAATTTTATGTAAACGTGAGGAGAACCAAACAAATAGTATTGCGGTCCTGTGTTATTGGGTATAGTGTCAGTTGTACCATTGGAGTTGTACAATCAATGGTATCTACTAGTGACGCCCATTTTGGTTATTGTAGTGAAAATAGTGAAAGTTTTGCTTGTTTCATCAATGAAACCAATAACACTTTTAGTCATACAATTAAACGGATTTATGTCAATTGTACCACTGAATTGTACCATTACATGTGAATAATTACTAATTTGAAATGGGGTGTCATGAATTACGAGGATTAGGGGCTCCGCTACATTAGAAGAAGCAACTATACACATACACACAGACATCCAAACATTCACATATACAGGTTTACTTGTAGATAATTAGCACGTTTTAGAGAATCATTAGACTCTCTACCTTTCACTATAGATTCAATTCCAGTCTATACATAATATTGTGCAATGTCAAGTAACCTTTTCTATAAACTAGTAGTGTTTTTCAGCATTTCAGAGTGGGTTACAGTAAAATTTTTTTCGGAGTACCGAATCTCTTAGAGAATGCGGACTATTACGAGTATTATCAGAAGTTTCACGGTTATCTGGTCCCGAACTAGAGTCAAATTAGGGTCTGGTCTCAAACTATTGGAGAGAGAGTAGAGGCTTTCTAGAAGCCTCTCCTCTCTCTCCTTTGGTCCCATATACAATGTGTTAGTAAAGGGGTGCATCTTCCAGACAAACTGAACACCTTTTAGAAGAAATAATTGCGAAATTCGCTAAATAACTTCGATTCTACATACAAAAGGATGAGCTGATTTGCCGATTTTGTAGTTTTGGGAAGTATGGGATTTTTTGGAAGTATGGGATGTATGGGAAGTCGCATGTTTATCCGAATTTTACAATTCTTTCTTTTCCAGGTTTAGTTTGACAAGTAGATACACCACGTAAGGCCTTTACACCTTTTTGTAATCATCATCATCATCTCAGCCGTTGGTAATCCACTACGAACATAGGATTCCCCAATAAAGGGGGGTATAACCAATACCAATACTCGACACGCTTGGCAGGCGGGTTGTCGAGCGCAGTTCGATGGTTTTTGCAGTGGACGCTGCTGTATGTCCTCTGGATCTGTTAACCCTTAGCCGGCTCTTACGGCAACCACGGGTAGAGAGGGTGGGGCACTATTCTAAAGCCAATAACTTCACGGCGAATTTTGTAATACTAGTAAGTATTACACTTTAGCATTTATAATATTAGTAGGATATGATATATCCGATACACATTTTCTAGTTTTAATTTTTAATCTTTGTTATTTTTCTGTAAAGTTTGTGTGGATGGATGGATTGATGGATTGATGGATGTTTGTTACTCTTTCAAGCCAAAACTATTGGCCCGATTGAACTGGAATTCGGTATATAGATAGTTACTAGTTACTTAGAGCAAGTACTTTTTATTCCGACATTCCCACGGGAACGAAGACTACGCGTGTGAAACCGCGGGCCACCGCTGGTATTATATATATCTGAATTATACATTCGATACTTTTCACTATGGTTCCTTCCTGAGTGAAACTCGCCTCTACCTTACGCAAATGGGTAAATCAGGAAAGGTCTTGAAATATGAGGATAAATCGTAAGGCACCCATCAATAATCATCAATATCTATAGGAACCAATCAGCCACTGAGATTAGGGCATCAGCTTTAGGACCAGAGGGATGAAATGTTGGATAAATAAAGCGTATGACTAGTAAGCCTTTTAGGTCTTTTCAATCGCAGCTTTTTCACATAAATAGATATTTTAGCCCTATAGATATATTTTATAATTTATGATAGAGAGTGACAAGACGAGCAAATCCTGGTGCCTGGTAGTAAGCTTCATGATTGCTCATATGCCACCCAGTGTTTTAAAATTCAATATTCTGCGCGGCACTGCACTGCGCCTGTCAACTTGAGCTATTAGGTGATGAAACTCGTCATGCTCAGTAATTTCTCTGGTAACATTGCTATTCGGACCGGAACACAGAAAAGTTGTATATGTTCCCGGTTATAGCCAGAGCCGGTTATAAAAAATAACCGGCTTTCACACTTCTCACTACTTGATACACAACATACACACAACTGAAGCCTTACAAATTAATAAAGCAACGTAAAACAATTATCGTTTAGAATACGGCAATAAAGTAAATTACAGTAGCGACTTAACTTATGTCTATTTACGATATAAATAGATCAGTAGCGGATCGCTCACCTTCTATGGAAAGTCAAATTCTTTTTTGTTTCCTAAATTAAAATATAAAAAAAATGCTTTTGAATTATTTAAAAAAAAAGCCGTACGGTTTTTTTTTACCTTATTATAATGGCGCAAATAATAAGCAGGTCAAAAGCCAACAAACAATCAGGTGGAATTTTATTTTCTCTTTTTCCACAATTGGGAACAATTTCCTTAAGTATACGATTTTTTACATCCTTATTTAAGATAGCGATTTGGCATGGCTTCAATGATAAAATCGATTTCGAATGAAAACATAACAATGTCAGGTCTTTATGTTTGTTCGTTGATGCTTGGGTCTCGGGAAACCTTATTCGGAAGAATAATTTCATTTGTATGAGGTGCTGCATGTTCAATGTTCCGTGATTGGTTTCTGAATCACTTTTATCGTTGAATGTACGTTTTTCAATTTAAACGGCGTGGAAGAAATTGATCATAAAAAATGATTATTTGTAATGGAAGTTTATTAGTTATATTTATATTAGTAAGTCATTTGTTTTTACATAATTTTTTCATAAAAACAAATGACAATTTAACAAATTTTACGACGCGACTATATAGTGCTTTAAAATAATTTTATGTAAATATTATTCAAAAAGCATGTCGTACATACTTTGCTGCATTGGTGGCGTAGTGGTTCGCAAGTGCTACTGCCCATCATGAGGTCCCGTGTTAGATCCCCAGGTGAGGCATAACGTGTTATTGGATTTTTCATTAAGGATTATCGCAATGAAAGCGTGGAGTCTGGAACTGTATCCGGAAGATACCCCCCTACACTTACCCCCTATTACATGAGACATAAACAAAACATAACAGACGAATAAATAAAAAAAAATTAAAAAAAAGTGTGGGTTTACCTACTATGGGACTGACTTCTGCCAAACCTTTCGGGAAATAGGCGTAATGAAATGTTAAGTTCATTTTAACAGTTGGATGGAAAGTAGGTACTATAACACCTCTGACATTGTCCATGTTTTATCGAAAAATCTAAGGGCCTTGATAGACTGTGTGAATTGGAACTGCACACCGGCTACAAAATCGCAAAATTTGGATTTTCAGATTACTGCAATCATTGAAATAACTACACAAAAACTGCCAACCCACTGCGCTGGCGCCCAGTTCAGTTGGCATCATGGTCTAACACCACACTGACACAACATACAGTCTTGATTTAGTTGTCTAGCTAGGCCCTTACGTCAACATTGACGCTGTCATCACGCGAGCTTCTCAATGAGCTAATAGTCATGTAAAACGCTACACAATAACAGAAATATGGATTAACTAAGTGGTATAATTGCAGGAAACGACCTCTTGTATATGAACGAGAACGGCGACTTGGTGGCGTACGACATTGACACGAATTCTGCCAGGCCGCTTATCTACAATACTTCTGAGGTGAGACTTTTCTAGGATTCGACGCCTTTTAGGAGTTCGTTACAATCTTATAAAAAACTAGATGTATCCAGCGATCCCATGTTTTCTGTTGACGCGACGGCCCAAGCTCAGGTTCATATCTTCTAGGTGCTCTTGAGCTAGTCCCCCTTAAACTTAGGGTCGAGGGCCCCCTGCGCTCAACAATGCCCAGTAAAGCTGTAGAAGCCATCTGAGGCCAACAGCGTACGTCAATAAAGAGTCTACTGGGGACCCATCATTGCTTTGCTCGGGGTACCATTACACATTAAGCTAGTGTAGAACAGCGGCTTTGCCCGCTCGCAAATATGAAATATGACAGTTTTATACCAAAACTTTGACGCTCTTTTTTTACCTCTTAGAATGTATTTTCAAAAATCCTTTCTTAGCACACGTCCAGACACTGAAAACAACTTACATTCATTATTCATGCGTTGCATGTCAGTCAGTGAGTCATTTAGGATTTTATAATATATAGTGATTATAAACCTTTCTCTTAAATCCCTCTATGGATAGATGGAAACCGCATTAAAATCCGTTACGTAGTTTAAACGATCTAAAATGATTTAAATTTTAAAGACGGTGGTAACCGAATTTGTTTTCTACTACGTATGTAGAGTTACTGTTCTATTGCATGGCAAATACCTCCCCCTAAATCCAACCTCAGCCTCTCCGCTCTGGTCAAAAAAAGCTATCCTATCACCCATCAGACTGACGTCAAAGTCTTCACAAACAAAAACCTTGATGTTTGGTGAAATCGACTTCACGACATATTCATCCCTAGTGGGGTGAGCTCCTAGTGGGATTTGAGATACATAATATACCTATGATGTAATTTCATATTCTATGAATGCTTGTTCCCTTTTTAAAGCCAAAACTACAAATTTCATTTCGCCGGTATGAGTAGTACTACCTTTAAAATATAGATGTTTCCATCGCATTAAGTCATGCGCGCATTCATAAACTTGGTAATGGAATTGAAGCCGACAGCGGGCCACTACGCTATTCATAAAACTAGGTTCACAGACAGGCTACCTATTCATATTTTAACTTGCTCTTTCTGGTGGAAAATGGATATTTCACATTTTATATATAATATACTTATATTTAGAGGAAGAAGAATACGGAAAAATAAAAGTTAGCGGGATGTTTTAATAGCTCTTTAAAATTGATGTCACACATCTATAAAATTGTATTAAATCAGCAGTTATACAATTTAAGCAGTTATTAATTTATATCAGCAGTATAATAAGCAGTTTAAAATACATCTACATTCATGAGATAATTTATTTATAAAAATATTTTAACTAACTAACTGAGTTTTTTTATAAATCATGAGTTGAGCTACCATAATACACTAATACACTTTTTTAATCGAGTTAAATTCCCTAGAACCTGAGTTGCTGATAGTACATTGAGACGTGTGGCGAATAAGTACCTAACAATAGCCCATACCTACCTGTGGCGACATAACAGATAGTTATTTGTGCTTGTGGCGAAATAACTTTGAATGTATAGAAAATCAAAAGTGGGGCGAGATAACTTTGGTGCGAAGTAGCAACAACCCGTTCAGATAGGAAGATAAGAATAGAATAGAATAGAATAGAATAATACATAAAATATTCCAAACAACTGTAACACCTAGAGCTTAAGCACTAAATACATATTTTGAGAGAAAAATAAATTTAATTTAATTTTTATTTATTTTATATACTTTATTGTATACAAAATTATAAGACGACTGCCTCGGTGGCGTAGTGGGCGCTTGCTCGACTGCCAATCAGGAGTTCAATCCCCAGGTCAGGCAAACTGTTAAATATTGAATTTTTCCAATAGGAATTATCTCAATAACTGCCTGGAGTCTGGAACTGTGTCCGGTAGATGACAATAGGCTCGCCCCCTATTACATGGGACCAATAACATACTGGCGAAATGTGGGTGTATCTACTATGGGACTGAGTCCTGGGTACACCTCTGCCTACCCCTTCGGGAAAAAGGCGTGAATATTATAATAAGGTACATATTTTTGAAATACCTAGTAGGTAATAATAATAAAAATATAATATGGGACAACTTCCACACACGGTCACGTGGTCCCAAACTAAGCTAGAAGCCTGTACTATGGTAACCAGATGACTGATATACATACTTAAATACGCTTATAACACCCAGACACAGATCAAACAGACATATTCATGCACACAAATGTTTGACCTGGCCGGGGATCGAACCCGGGGCCTGCGGCACAGAAAGCAGAGTGACTACCGTCTGCACCAACGAGGCTGTCAGGTATATTGTGTACAACTGATGATAGTTGTAAAATAAATCGTGACGATGTTTCTGAACGTTTTCTATAAGAATTACGTCCTACATTGTTACTTTAGAAGGTAAACCTTGTACTAAGTTTCAATGTAACTGTTTAAGATATAAAAGGTAGCTAATTTGTTATCGAATAAATGACGGAGTTCCTAATAATAATAATAATAATAATAATAATAATAATATGGGACAACTTCCACACACGGTCATCTGGTCCCAAACTAGGCTAGAAGCCTGTACTATGGTAACCAGATGATTGATATACATACTTATATAAGCTTATAACACCCAGACACAGATCAAACAGATATGTTCATGCACACAAATGTTTGACCTGGCCGGGGATCGAACCCGGGCCCTGTGGCACAGAAAGCAGAGTTACTACCATCTGTGCCAACGAGGGTGTCAAATAATTATTAGGTATCGTTTAAAAAGGTGCCATTTGGCGGCCACAACTACAAATAACGACTGCAATAATTCGTAGTACAATAAAGGTACACTACAATACTCTTTATTGACACCAATTTTTCATAAGTAATACATATATAGGTATACATTTATAAAATTTATCTTAAAAATTTAAGTTACTTGTTATTTGATGGAGTATATTTATTATCTTTCCGTAGCTGACTGCAAAAACATGCAGTCCTTACTTTATTGACCGAGCGAGCGAAGTGAGCGAAGCGTCTCTGTTTCGAGAATGGCCATTCTGTCCTTCTGTCAGTCTGTCAGTTCTCACCTAAACACACACCTCACAGGTCACATTTTCCAACCAACTTTGACGAAAATTGGCACATAGGTCCTTGATTTAATTAAAAAACATTCGTCGATCACAATTTTGGATTGGTGTAAAATTAGGGAAGAAGAGAGGAAAACTGGGCTAATGGTTATAATGGCTTGCGAGGTCTACTGTTCTCACAGAACCACTGGTTATATTGATAGGTAACGTCTCCGCGCGCGGTCCTACGCCGTAGTACTGGCTCCGCACCGTTCTCACCCGGTCCCGTTTTCACCCGGTCCGTTTCGAATACAGTTCATACTTGTCAAATGCGAGAACTAATACTATCCGAGGCTGTGTTACGCACACTACAATTTGAAAGTTGGTGAATTTTCGGAACTGATGTTTTAGGTAATATCTGGTCGGAGTTTGAGTCCGTGGAGACTTATCGATAATCTAAGATGCAGTCGCTGATTTCTGCCAGAAATAAATAAAGAAACCAGTCGTGCATAGCAGTTAACTGCCGAATGGCATCTTTATTACTTTACCTTATCTTCTTTTGTTTTCCCTATATATAAATAAGTACCGTCGTTAATGTGACAACAAAATAATTTGTACAATGTTTTACTTAATTGTATTCAGTCATATTAAAACTGCAATAAAATACTGTATTTTATATAGATAGATAAGTAGGTACATAAAATAATCGTCCTGATTGACTAACAGACAACGCAAAGAAAGTTAATAAGAAATAATTAATGGATGTAGACTATAAAGATTTAAAACTGTTTTTGTATCTATATTTATAGTGGGCGCATGCTCGACTGCCAATCAAGAGGTCCCGGGTTCGATCACTAGGTCAGGCATAGTGTTAAATATTGGATTTTTCCATTAGGAATTATCTCAATAGCTGCCTGGAGTCTGGAACTGTGCCCGGTATATGGCAATAGGCTCGCCCCCTATTACATGGGACCAATAACATACTGGCGAAATGTGGGTGTATCTACTATGGGACTGAGTCCTGGGTACACCTCTGCCTAACCCTTCGGGAAAAAGGCGTGAATGTATGTTATGTTATGTTATTTATTTGTTTCGGTCAAAAGTATTTCAATTTTATCCCTTTACCTTTTTCTAAAAAGGGCGAACAGAGTCTTATAAAAACAAAAGGTAAAGCGCCCTAGTAACCATCCAGCTGGCTTACTATGGTGCTTCAATTTTCATTTTATAAGACTCCGCCCGCCTTTTTTTCTAGGATCATGCATTTACTTTTTTAAGATAGTGAGTGGACACGAGTAAGTCAAGTGCCTGATGGTAATTATCATGATTGCCCATATCAGACACAGTGCCACCCAGTGTTTTAAAATTCAAAATTCTGCGCGGCACTGCACTGCGCCTGTCACCCTGAGATATTAATTGTTGTCGTCGTCTCGTCACGCCCAGATATTTCGTTGGTAACATTGCCCTGTTATTGGGTAGGGTTCAATCAGTCGTTGGGTCATCCACTAACCAAAAAATCATTGTTGCTTAAAATATAAGAGCCTACTAAGGAAGGGATTACAAAAATTCCCACAGGAAGTAAAAAACGTAGGTAGAGCAATAGAGGTGTACCTCCTAGGAGCTAGTCTCATATACACCCATAGGTACACCCAACTACGCCAGTTACATTTTTAGGTCTCATGTTAAAGGAGGCGAGCCTATTACCATCTACCGGATTCAGTTCCAGACTCCACGCTGCCCCCGCCTGCGACCAGGCAGTCAACGAGGCGGTAACGCCTGTACTTACGCACACATTTGACGCGTGTACACACGTTATATTTTATACGTAGTAGGCTATTGCGCGCGGCCGATTGCGTGGAGTGACGGGAGTTAGCTTAACTCTACTAAAGTTATCTAATAAAATAGTGAAGTGTCTATTAAAAACGTCATTAATCATCTCAGCCGTTGGTAATCCACTACTGAACATAGGCCTCCCCCATAAAGGGCGGTTATGCCAATACTCGACATGCTTGGCAGGCGGGTTGTCGAGCGCAGTTCGATGGTTTGTTACAGATGACGCTGCTGCCTATCCTCTGGATCTGTTAATCCTTAGCCGGCTTTTACGGCAACCACGGGTAGAGAGGGTGGAGCACTATTCTAACGTCATTATCAGTGAGAAAAGATAGTTGTAGTGGTAGGCCTCTTTTGCAGGGGGCCGCCTGGGGAAGTACCACACCTTTGCCAGTTATTCATCCGCCAAGCAGTAATGTGCAAACATTACTGTGTTCCAGTATGAAGGGCAATGTTTCCAGCGAAATTACTGGGCATGATGAGATTCACCAACTCATATCTCAGGGTGAGGGCGTAGTGCAGTGCCGCGCAGAATTTTAAATTTTAAAACACTGGGGAGCACTGTGTCTGATATGGGCAATCATGATGCTTACCATCAGGCACCTGATTTGCTCGTCTTGTTCCTCAATATCATAAAAAAAAAAAAGATAGGTACTCGAATCTCTAGAAGGATAATTTCATAAATATAACATAGTACATAATATTTCACTTAATATACCGATCCGATTCGATCCCATTATTATTCGACCGATGTTTTCGAAATGAAATCCATTCTCAATTGTCTTATAAATATTCATCGTGGAATGAAAAGCATTTATGCATTTAATAGCTATTGTTTATCATAGTATTGTGTTTGAGGTTGGACGATTCTGCTGTGACGAGCGTATCGGTTCTTTATGGTATACTAGCTGTGCCCTGCGGTTTCACTCGCGTAGTCTTGGTTCCCGTGGTAATATCGGGATAAAAAGTATCCTGAAATGTATAAACTATCTATATACCGAATTTCAGCCCATACGGTTCAGTAGTACTCAGTAGTAGACTGCCTCGGTGGCGTAGTGGGCGCATGCTCGACTTCCAATCAAGAGGTCCCGGGTTCAAAGTCAAAGTCAAAATCAAAAAGATTTATTCAAATAGGTCACAATCTGACACTTTTGTACGTCAATGAAAATAAACAGTAACGAATCTACCGTGCGTTCGGAAAGATACCTTTACAAGAAGAACGCACAAGAAACTTGTAGGGCTTAATTTTTTCAACTGATTGTTTTACAATATTTAGTTTGGTTACACTCGTTTGTTTAGAAGGTGCCGCGTGGTGGCTATGCGGAAGTTCCCAAGCATCTTTGTCCTCTATGTACTGATTTACATTATAATAAGCATTCTTTAGTAAAGTAGATTTTATATAGGTTTTGAATTTACCCTCTGAGAGCCCCGTTATATCTTTTGGGATTTTATTATAGAAACGTACACTATTTCCTAAGAATGATTTTTTATTTGTTTTAGATAATCTAAAGCTAGGTATAGCTATTTTGTCTTTATTCCTAGTATTAAAATTATGGAGGTCACTATTTAATTTGAATTTATGCAAATTTTTACGCACATACATGATGTTCTCATAGATGTATAAGGATGGTAGGGTCAGTATGTTTATTTCTTTAAATAATTCCCTAAGGGATTCGCGTGGACGCATCTCATAGATGGCACGAATCGCACGTTTTTGTAGTATAAAGATGGTTTCTATATCTGCAGCTGACCCCCACAACAAAATCCCATATGACATTAAGCTGTGGAAATATGCAAAGTAGACTAATCTCGCCGTGGCTATGTCCGTTAGTTGCCTAATTTTGTAAACCGCGTAAGCTGCAGAGCTTAGTTTCCCTGAGAGCTCGGTGATATGAGTGCTCCATTGCAGTTTAGAGTCTATATGTATGCCAAGGAACAAAGTTGCATTGTCGATATTGAGTCTTTCACCGTCAAGAACTATGTTCGGTTCTATACTTCTGACGTTAGGCAAAGAAAATTTCAAACATTTAGTCTTTTTCGCATTCAATAACAGATTGTTTGCTGTGAACCATCTGGATATACTTGCTAAAGTATTATTAACATGTGTGAGTGAGGTATCCTTCCTATCAACTTTAAAAATCAATGACGTATCATCGGCAAATAGAACTATATCTGCTAGACCTTGGACCATATAAGGCAAATCGTTAATATATGCCAGAAACAGGAAAGGACCCAAAATTGATCCCTGTGGGACCCCCATTTTGACAGGAGAACTAGCAGATGTGATACCATTGACGCTTACCTTCTGCTGCCTACTAGATAAGTATGATTACACCAAGTTCAGGGCATTCCCATAAATTCCATATACTTCTAACTTGCGCAGTAACGTGCAGTGTTCTACACAGTCGAAAGCTTTGGAGAGATCACAAAACACTCCAATGGCATCCTGTGAACGCTCCCAAGCCTCCAAGACAAGAGTCATGAGATGACAGCCCGCATCGGTTGTTGATCTACATTTGGTGAAACCATACTGGTTAAAATGTAATATGCTATTTTTATTGAAATGTGACAGCAGTTGATTCAGCATCAATTTCTCAAAGATTTTACTTAATACTGGCAAAACAGAGATTGGCCTATAGTTGGAGGGATCAGTCTTAATTCCCGATTTAAAGATGGGAGTGATTTTACTTATTTTCATTAGTTCCGGAAACGTGCCTTTATCTATGCATAGGTTGAACAAGTCTGCTAAGTAAGGAGCAATTGTGTTTATTATAGAATCTAACATTTTTACAGTTCGATCCCCAGGTCAGGCATAGTGTTAATATTGGATTTTTCCTTCATTAGGAATTATCTCAATAACTGCCTGGAGTCTGGAACTGTGCCCGGCAGATGGCAATAGGCTCGCCCCCTATTACATGGGACCAATAACATATTGGCGAAATGTGGGTGTATCTACTAAGGGACTGAGTCCTGGGTACACCTCTGCCTACCCCTTCGGGAAATAGGCGTGAATGTATGTTATGTTATGTTCAGTAGTAATAAAACGTAATCTCTCTTATATTTAGATTTCGTAGATGACAAATCACGCTCAAGTGTTCTTCTGTCTTTAAGACGCGGTGCTAAGCAAATTCGCCCTCTCGCTCGCACGTACCCACATTTTTGAAGATATAAAAAATACTACATGTAATTACGTCAAATAAAAAAAATAGGAACTAGAAAATGATAATGCGAAGATTAAGTTAAAAAATCTAATTTAATCCAAACGAGTTTTTATGTACCTAATATAAAAACAAGAAAAATTTCGGAAAAATAAAAAGGCACTGAAAACTTGTTTGGATTAATTTTTTTTTTTTAGTAAACTTTTCTAGAACCTAGTTGTCTTTATTTTACGTTATTACATGTAATATTTTTTATATCTTAAAAAATGTGGGTACGTGCGAGCAGGAGGGCAAATTTGCTTAACACCGTGGCTGAACTTTACCTACCCTACGGCTTTCAAGTTACCATAATAGTTGTTTTTCTTTTCAGATCCTGCAGCTATCGCCAAGAGTGACTTTGTTGGGACCGGACGGCAACCATGTGGTGTTGGCGTATCATGCAGCACCGGTATGTTAACATTATTGTCTCGTATTAATTGTACTAATTTCCTAAACTTTTTCTTGTAAATCTTGGGGTTCATAGATTAAAAAGAACCCTGGTTTCAACGCTTTGCTTTTAGTTACTCCCGAGCTTTTGCGAGAGAACCGAGAAACCGAGTTACAAAGGGTTTTTAGCGCTGTGTGTTACACTCTGCTTTTACTACGATTGTGAAAAAAAAACAGCCAACAGCCAAAGCTCGACAGCCAATCAAGAGGTCTCGGGTTCGATCCCCAGGTCAGGCAGTGTTAAATATTGGATTTTTCCATCAGGAATTATCTCAATAACTGCCTGGAGTCTGGAACTGTGCCCGGTAGATGGCAATAGGCTCGCCCCCTATTACATGGGACCAATAACATACTGGCGAAATGTGGGTGTATCTACTATGCGACTGAGTCCTGGGTACACCACTGCCTATCCCTTCGGGAAAAAGGCGTGAATGTATGTGAAAAAAAAAAAAATATTTATTTCATCGAAACATTTTGGCTAATATTCTATATGTGTGACACCAAAAATATAAGCTCATTGGTAACAGGTAAAAATTTAAAAGAAATTTTCTTTACCTGATGGTGAAAAGTTATTTTAGCCCTGCTCTGGTTCTGGTACGCAACAATGACGGACTCTTTAAACAGCGAGATTGAGGTCAAACGTAAGCCTATTTTATATATAAAAAAAAGGAGTGAAAAAAAATGTAACACGACAATAATATTAAAGGCGCATAAGTAATTACAAAAATTGTTGAATATTTATCACAATTTTATATTTTATAGACTAAGCCGTCTAATCGTTTGATATACAATTTGAAATGAGAAGAAAAATTTCACACACGCCCCTATATTGTGTTTTTTTTTTTTTATGATAGTGAGTGACAAGACGAGCTCATCAGATGCCTGATGGTAAGCATCAAGATTGCCCATATCAGACACAGTGCCACCCAGTATGTTAAAAGTCTAAATTTTGCGCGGCACTGCACTGCGCCTATCACCCTGAGTTGGAACACAGTAATGTTTGGACATTACTGCTTGGCGGATGAATAACTGGCAAAGGTGTGGTACTTCCCCAGGCGGCCTCCTGCAAAAGAGACCTACCACTACAAAAAATTGTTGTGTTTGTGTTGTGGTTAATTCGTTCAAGTGCGTTAAGTAGATAGGATAGAAAAACGACGACTAGTGCCTCCAAGGCAGCTTTAGTAGTAGAATGTCCACCACGCGGAATGGTGCGGAGAGTGCACGGTTCTAATCGCGTCCGTGGTGAAATTTGTCTTCTTATTTCAGATTGTTTACCACAATTATTTCTTCATGTCATAAGTACTCTTAATTACCCGTTAAACTAAGTACTGGTAACCATTTAAATCTACTATCGTATTATGAATAATATGTCAAAGTAAATAGTAGTTATGTACATATGAGATTTAAAGATAAGCGGGTAGTTCTTGCCGTAATCGCACAATGAAGAGTGATAAACCTATATACCTATTTAATAAATATTATATAAAGCAAGCCTATTTAATAAAGCACTATTAATTATTATTGTGTTATTGAGTAAAGTTGTATGTACACAAACATTTGTGAAATTTTAGGAGAGGGACCATTCATCCAATTTTGCACTTCTTGCGATTTTTTTGAGTGTCGGTAGTCGGTACGATTGTCGGAACCCGACTGATCAAACAATCTGAAGCTGAAGAATTTAGGCATGCGCCATATACACTGTCCATGGATCGAATCCATCGCTATCGTACAGATTATCCATCAACCGAGTATGGGGTCATCAAATGCTCATCATCTCCCTGCGCCTATCCAATCCAACACTAGGTAGGTTCGGCGCATCACTTCTTTTTCCGCCATTCCAGTCTATCATCTCATACATCTGCACTCTCACCTAATTCACACAGTTTATCCCAATGAATGTTTGTATAAACTGAGGTAGATACGTTTTACCCTGCTTTACGTGAGGAACTCAGTACAAGCTATTTGGCATGAGTCAAGTCAGTCGCACCTTATCTTGCGCCGATGTTACACGTATAAGGTTTGCTGCTCACGTAGCTGTGAACCTGTGTTTATCTCTTTCTGACAACCAAGTTTTATATATCTCTGCTATCTATTACCCTAATGCACTCATTAAATACTCATAGAAACAAAGCTGCGTAAATTCTACATAAGTAGGTACAACACGATTCAACCTCGCTATGATCGTACTTTTTTTCTTGTCTGATCGGACAATCGGATCAAATAATGTGCTTTGAGCCAAGCAAATACCTGTGTTTACAAAGCTCTACTTCTCGAAAACAAAGTCCCGCTTGTATTGCCAATATGAATAAATGTGGGGATTATGCGTAATCTCGAACAAATGGAATTCAATTAAAATTTCCCCTGACACGTGTATCATGAAAACAACAATAATAAAAGTGTAGTAAGATTGAATTTTTTTAGTGACTATATAACAACTATCTGCTCTACTCTATATTATTCGTAGGCTCTACTATAATAGTTATTTGTTATACAAGAATGCAAAGTTGCTTTTTAACCGCGTGCTAATTTTGATGACCGAGCAAGCCAACAACATAACATTACATACATTCACGCCTTTTTTCCCGAAGGGGTAGGCAGAGGTGTACCCAGGACTCAGTCCCATAGTAGATACACCCACATTTCACCAGTATGTTATTGGTCTCATGTAATAGGGGGCGAGCCTATTGCCATCTACCGGGCACAGTTCCAGACTCCAGGCAGTTATTGAGATAATTTATAATGGAAAAATCCAATATTTAACACTTTGCCTGACCCGGGGATCAAACCCGGGACCTCTTGATTGGCAGTCGAGCATGCGCCCACTACGCCACCGAGGCAGTCAAGGCTTCTTAAATTAGAATCCTGAGCGTTAGCGAGGGAATCAAAAGAGCACGAGATGAAAAATCTTTTCACTCTAGTGCAACACGTAACTCTTCATCCCACCTCAGCGAAGAAATGACTAAATGCAAAAAAAAAAGTACAGTTTATCGTCCGTCATCTGAGTACACATTAAGTATATAATATACGACTAAATATCAAGCTGTTCATTCAATTAATCGAATCGAAACAAATTGCTCACTAATAGTAGGTACGCTTACAACAATAATAATTTGAATTTATACTCTAAATATCCTATAGATAACATAATATATATTGCTACACCTTTTTCACACCCGGAACAGGGAGACAACATTGATTCTGAAAGCAAACACTTGAACAGAGCACCGTTCCACGCTCGGGTGCGTACACACAATCACACAAGTGTAAACAAACATTTATTGTATAACTTTACCAAAATGTGAGATTTACAAGACGAGGTGGTTTGTACACGGTATCTGTATCTATTTTTTGTTTGTCTGCATTTCATTTAGTAAAAGTCATTAGAACCATTGTAAATAATAAAATTACGTTAAAATTAGTCACTCATAATTTTTTTCCTGAAACTGAGATTTCATAATAGGTATAATCAAAAAATAATTCGTAAAAAAGGAGCTTCCCCTATTCACACAAACATAACTGGCGAAGTGTGGGTTTTGCATTTGGGAAGAATCTTCTTCCCTCATCCGTAAGTAGACCTAATATTACTACTAACCTACTGTAGGTCTTGGGTACACCTTTTCGTACCCCTTAGGGAAAAAGACGTAATGTTATGTACCTATGTTATGTGATTTCTTAGGTTTTTGCGATTGAATTTATATTAAACATGTTTTAACTTTTCCTGTGACCACGAACACTGCAAAGTGTTTGAACGTCAGAATAATATATACTACTTATTATTTAAATTTTAGTGGGGCATATTCATCCGTTTAAAGGTTGTTTAATTCAATAAGTATAAATACTTTTTATGACTAATAAATGATGCATTCATCAAGAGGTCGGCACAGCATATCATCGTTCACCATTCCACTCTATCATCCGTCATCCCTGTACTCACTCCTTTTTCATATCCTCATTCATACAGTTCATTCAGCTTTTTTAAGTCGCACCCTCATGATTTTCATCCCTCCGCATAACATATCAATACCAGGCTGGTCTTCCACTCTTTAATTTCTCAGCCACTGGTGAAACTTTCAGAGTTCCCCCAGAGTTTCAGAGTTCAGGGAGAGTTGGTTCTATACTCATCTCTAATGTTATCCATTCTTGTCACTCTGAACGTTCATCTCAACATTCGCATATCTGCCGCATGCATTTTTCTTTCATTCACCGCTTTCGTAGCCCACCAGCACTAAATGACGCACTACCAACCTATTATTATTTTCCTTCCAATTTGATCAAATCGTTTGTGACCATGGAATTAAAATGAGTTTAAAGTATTATACTAATGCAAGCTCAGCAGCGTTGTCCGCTGGCGATTACTAAACATAGGAGTTTTATACCAAAACATTGACGCCCTTTTAGACCCCTTATAATGTGAATTTTCAATCATCCTTTCTTAGTACACGTCTAGACAACGAAAAGAACCAAAATTCCAAGTCTCAAATCTTTAGGATCAGTTGTTTGGGCTCTGCGTTGCATGTCAGTCTGTGAATCATTTCGGATTTTTTAATTTAACCTCCTAAGGCCCTATGTGATGTCTATCAGTTGTGTGCATAATGTTACACACACTTGTATTGACTCTAACAAGCATTGACTCAATAATTAGCCAAGTGTCACAACAATATTATTATAAAACAGTACCCTATGTATTGAAACAGATGTCTGCGGTAAAATTAAAAAATATTGAGCTATAATTATTATTGAACAGAAGAATGATAGTTCTTCATCCACCACAATAGTAAGTTATTCTATAAGTACGACTCAATAAACATGTTGTGTCAATGACAACTTTTTAAGGAGGACGACGGGTGACGTCTATTTTGCGATTCAAAAACTTACATTAATTTCTTAGCAGATTATATTTTAAGTAATTCTAAGAGTACCTAGTGGTAGGCCTCTTTTGCAGGAGGCCGCCTGGGGAAGTACCACACCTTTGCCAGTTATTCATCCGCCAAGCAGTAATGTGCAAACATTACTGTGTTCCGGTATGAAGGGCAATGTTACCAGTGAAATTACTGGGAATGATGAGATTCAACAACTAATATCTCAGGGTGACAGGCGTAGTGCAGTGCCGCGCAGTATTTTTAATTTTATAACACTGGGTGGCACTGTGTCTGATATGGGCAATCATGATGCTTACCATCAGGCACCTGATTTGCTCGTCTTGTTACTTACTATCATAAAAAAAAAACCTGTTGTTCTATTTTTCAATTAAAATTTAGACAATTTCGTAGATAGTATAGACCTTAGAATAACACATAGGGAACTTACTTTTTCCCCGTATTCCCACGGGAACGATGTTTACGCGGGTGAAACCGCGGTGCAAAGATAGTAATAAAATAGTAATATAATAATTACGCGTGAAAAGGAATCCCGTGCGACTTATTTTTCACTCCAGAGTGATTAAAACTGTTTTGAAATACACAAGCAGATCTGATCACGCGAATACATGCATTCACGACATATTTTCAGGCGCAAATGAAATCAATTAATGTGAATGTTGTCAGGATGACAAAATTTAGTACGACCGACCAATCAAAGCGAGTCACACTTCTTTTGATTTTAGTCAATGGTTTGTGTAATGTTTTATTTAATAAAGCGATGAGGTAAATTCTAGCAATATAATAAGAGTTAATACATATTACTTATTACTTATGATAAACCGGTATATAATACAGGGTAACTGTTTAATAACCGGCCTTAAATTAAAACATAATATTAATGAAAGGCCACGACTGTAATATTATTTAAAAAAAACTTAAGTGGCCGGCGACTGACGAATTCCCCATACATACGTTATAACTAAATTATTTTCAATCAGAGCATGTTTCCAACATACAATGATGTTTTTCGTAATGAGACACTAGTTATCTAGATTTCTAACTATGTTTTAATCAAAAATATATGTATTTTGGACTAAAATGTAATTAGGAAACGATAATAACTAGGGTCTTGTTCCGAATAACATCATTGTTAATGTTGGAAATATGCTATGATTGTAAACTACTCGTATTTAGATATTACGTTTGTATGGGGAGTCCGATGGTTGTCAGTCGCCAGCTCCTTAATTGAAATGGGTACTAAGACACGGGCAATTGTGGACTATGGACACCACACCACACGTACATAAACAACTCAGAGCTACAGATTACTAAATAGCTTCAGAGGGCTAATGGCGGGATAAGTGAGTGTCGCTTCTTAACATATTAGGTATTACTTAGTAAAAGCACAGAATACTAATAAGGTAAAAGTTAGTATTCTTTGCTTGGGCTGAGCGGCTGTAGAAGTGGAGACCAAGCCTTTTTCTTGAGTCGAGTACGGTGGTTCTTAACCTTTTAGTGATTGGAGTACCATTTTACAAAGTGCTGTCTTGCAATGAATTAGTCAATCCTTGTTTCAGTGCAACTTATAGGCAAATGCACGTTGGGTTTGTCTCAAACCTATTTTGATTGGTAAAGGCGTTAATTGTAATATGAGAAGTGCCGAGAATTTTGCTTTCATAACATTTTTTATGTATGTCGATGAAGACATTATTAGCTAATGTATAGGTATAACAATTTCTTTAATCTTTGATAAAGAATATTTTTTGTCTTCGCTGACCACCACGGATGCTTCCATAGTCCACATGTGGTTCACGGACTGCCAATTAAGAACCACTACTCGAGTGGATTTTACGCGATGAATTCTCATCATTTACAGAAACCATTTCTATGATTAAAATCAGTCCGTTACACATCTAACGACATATTTAATTTTCAGGTTTACAGATACAGTTTCCTCGCTCGGTACACGGTTGTGGACACTGTGAGCAACGAACAAATCGATATCATTCCTCCAACCCTACCCGCTGACGAAGAGCCTTACCTACAAAACTTCCAATGGGGTCCCACTGGGACGACCCTGGCTTATGTTTATTATAATAACATTTATTACCAAAGTAGTATAAACAGTACCCCTGTACAGATCACAACTACTGGAATAAGGGACGTTGTTTACCATGGAATTCCCGATTGGGTGTATGAGGGTAATTATGATTTTATTATTATAAAGGGATATCCATTAACTACGTGATTTTTTTTATGATAGTGGTGACAAAACGAGCAAATCAGGTGTCTGATGGTAAGCATCATGATTGCCCATTTCAGACACAGTGCCACCCAGTGTATTAAAGTTCAAAATTCTGCGCGGCACTGCACTGTGCCTGTCACCCTGAGATATGAGTTATTGAATCTCTTCATGCCCAGTAATTTCGCTGGTAACATTGCCCTTCAGTTCGGAACACAGTGATGTGTGCACATTACTGCTTGGCGGATGAATAACTGGCAAAGGTGTGGTACTACCCCAGGCGGCCCCTGCAAAAGATGCCTAACACTACAATTCTTGTATATTAGTCAATGTATCATTTTGTGGAGATAAAATTTTTCTACAATCTTTCAGTTTATTTTATTACAAGATAATATGTGAAGAGACTCTTCCTCTCTTAGGTGATATAATTTGATGAAGTTTCGCCCTCATCAAATTATATAAACGCTCTATGTAATTAATGGAGGCCCCCAAAGTGTGAGCTTTTATTTATTAGGCGTAAACAAGAGGGTGAGCGCTGTGTTGTCAGATGACTGGAAGAAGTACTGTGCTGACCCTCCAGGTGGATCTGGAGAACAGAAAGAAATAGAGGTTCATGAACAACGTTCTAATTATTATTATTTGTGGCCATGTTTTGACAGTATCTCTGGGAGAATTTCAATTTTTGGCTACATTTATTTAAATCGTAGTTGGTCTTACAATTTTGTTTATGCTATTAAAATAATTATTGTTTCTTATCGCTTCTAGCATGGTAAAGGTGCTCGTAAATTATTTAAAGCCTAATAAGCTGCACAAATTATTGGTTGTCATCAGAATTATAGCCAGTTTTTTAAAGTAACTACAATTATAATTGATGCTAAGAAAGTGGGCCAATAATAACTTATAAATATATAAACAATAATATATTACAACATAGGTACATAATAATATTATATTTATTGACTATAATATCTATGCTTAAGGGATGATATTTTTCAGTCTCACCTTTTTTAAGCACCGGAACACTGTACCGTATGGTAAATAGTGCGCCGGGAGTATCTCTTTAAATTCCAGAAACTGGAGCACGTAGGACTTACAGTTCTGCGCTCTCGTAGACAGCAAAATATCAGCCTCGACAGCAAAATATCTTTCTACCTTACCTATCTTCTGTGCAAGACGCGTTTCATTATTAATAGTTTCCTTTTATGTTTTTCAGAGGAAGTGTTCGGCTCAAGCAATGCCCTCTGGTTCTCGAAAGACGGCAGCAAATTAGCTTACGCAACGTTTGACGACACTAACGTCCGGATCATGAATGTTCCGCACTACGGCGTGCCTGGCTCCGTCACTAATCAGTACACCTATCATCATGAGATACGGTATCCTAAGGTAAGATATTTATATCCTATCGTTAAGGCTCGTACACACGGCCATACGGATCCAGACTTGTCCTGAATCCGTGAAACTGGATTGGTGTTTTCACACGGTTCACGCGGACAAAATAGTGGATTCCCAACGAGTCACAGTAAATGAGCCACACTGTGACACGTTGCACCTTTTTCTTTAAAAGTTATCACTTCGTGAAACTGCGCCAATTCATAGGTGAACAAAGTGAAATATATGTATAGTGTATAGTGGCCATTCTGGTTTCATGGACAAAGCATCCAGATTTCTGAATCTGTGTCTGGATTTAGTATGAACATTGAAGATAATATGAGGGTTTGAAGGAATATTTTTGTAGTGGTAGGTCTCTTTAGCAGGGGGCCGCCTGGGGAAGTACTACACCTTTGCCAGTTATTCATCCGCCAAGCAGTAATGTGCAAACATTACTGTCTTCCGGTCTGAAGGGCAATGTTACCAGCGAAATTACTGCGCATGACGAGATTCAACAACTCATATCTCAGGGTGAGAGGCGCAGTGCAGTGCCGCGCAGAATTTTGAATATTAAATAGGGGTCGACATACCTAGGTGTACTTTTCTTTACTAACTCGAAGATGTCCTTAGGTCAGGTTTATAGTTCAACCGACGAGCATGTATTATGAACGAAAGTGGCAAAAGCGAGAGTCATATAATATGTCAAAATCATGGATGATGGAGAATTTCTCTGCCTACCCCCAAAGAGTATGTATCACAGCTTATTGAATTCAAAGAAGGCCCTATACTTAGTGATTACCAATAACAATTTGCAATGCAGATTACTGGCGAACGAACTTCTGGCGTAGATTACGTGAACTACTCTTAAATTCACCACACTCTAAGTTCCGAAGTTCTTTGAGACTGTTGACTGTTTATAGATTATTTCAGAGTAGGTCACATCAAAGAAAACGAAGTTATTCGAGTAACTCGGTTCTCAAACTCTCGCGGGGTAATGAAGTAAGCCAAACTAAGCACACAGTCAGAGGAGTTGCCTTTACATTACTGGCAAGTGCGCCAAGTTATATGCACGTTATTCCTACTTAAGGTGCCGGCGACCGACGAATTCCCCATACAAACGTTATACCAAAATGATTTACAATCAAAGCATATTTCCAACATACAACGATGTTATTCGGAATAAGACACTACTTACCTGGATTTCTAATAATATGTTAGTCCAAAATACTTATCATTTTTTGAGTTATATTTGAAAATACCTATATTTTGGATTTTTATCTTAATTTATTCCAAAGTACTTATAATTGGGTTGATAATAAGGATGACTTTACTGCTGAGTTACGGTACATCAATAAATGGTTGCATTTCTTTATTTGCTTTGAGTTTATAACAACACAAAAAATATAATGTCTTTCTTAGCACAATTTCCGCGGTTTCATAAATATGTTTGCGTTAAGTTTATAACAACACAAAAATATTATGTCTTAGCACAATTTCCGCGGATTCATAAATATATTATTTGCGTTGAGTTTACGACTTATAACAATACAAAACATATAGTGTCTTTCTTAGCACAATTTCCGCGGTTTCATGGATATAGGCGACTATTCGCTTGATCTCTGTACATTTCGACGATTTTATAAAACATAACTAGTCCTGTGTTGTTTTATCTATGTACAAACTAAATAAATTATCAGTCGCGACTTCACGGTGCAAGTTATAATGAATACAGTTCCAGAGTAGTTAAATTAGGTTTATAACAGTATCTCTCGGCGGTAAACTCAATTCCTTGTTTAATTATCTAGTTTGCTTACATCTTAGTAGTAGACTGTGAGCTTTTGATGTTGGTTTCAGTAATTATCAAGTCGCACGTACATTTAAATTGTATATTAATACTGTGCTCTAAGTATTAGGATGTATGAAAGGATTTCTTTAAGACTTAAGATGCAATCTACCCGGTCAACCTTAACAGGATACAGGACCTCTTAGCAGTTTCACACAATCCTATGGAAAATTTACTAAATTGATGTTTTGTATTCCCCTGTTTCCTCCGAATACTTACAGTGAACCTATTTGATATATTTACATCCTGATATTTTAAAGATGAAGTAAAGTAGTTTCCTATCATTTTATTTTTGTTTATAAACTCTACATTTTTGTAAAACTACAATTTTTGGAATTTCATAAAAAACCAAGGATTTATAAGAAAAATTAAAACGACAGGGACATAGGTTACTTTACTATAAAAATACCAGGATATAAATTTATAATACAAAAACATCGATTTGTTAAATTTTTCATAGGATTGTGTCAAATTCCTAGAAGGCCATGTACGCTCTTATGCAAAAGAAAGCATTACGAAATTCGCAAATTTTTCTATTTCTCACATAAATTTGGGGAGCTGATCCAGTTTGTCTGGAAGATGATAATTTATTTTGTGAAATATTTCTTGTAAGTTGTTTCGTTTTTTTTTACATATTTGTACGTATATTATATTAATGTTATTATTATAATAGTCTTAAATAATTAAACGTATGATTTGATATTGATTTGAAAGCCAACACGATACGAGCCTCCTAATGATCGTTTCATACGAGTAAATACAATCTTCCTGATAGAAGTTCTTTATTATTTCCAATAAGAAAGTCAGGAAGTTTTCGTGCTCTGATTAATTTGCCTTATTATAATTTCCGGGCGCTTGTAAAAGTTTGATCGTTGACCGAATTAGCTTAACTTTGGGCGATAGCAAACTTGTTTATAGATATAGATAATCATTTTTATTGCCTTGTTTATATTGGGTTTCTTTTGGGTTGAATGTTATAAATATTTATCCGATTGCTTCAAAGTTGAAGGTCGGTTGGCCGTCCTAGATACCTCTGGATAGATGAGATTTTAAAGGATGTCTGGGCATTGCAATTCGCTGGTCTAGAGTATTGTGACTGTGGGGCTCCTTGCCAGACCATGGCCTATCTGCTCGAGTGTCTCCTGTGCCCGAACACCTGCACTAGGGTGGACTTTTATAACGCCACAGCGAACGCAATCCTCCTCCTAAGTCATTCAGTCTTGACAGAGTGGTCGTGGTTGATGACTCTGCATTTTCATTGGCTAAAGCAGCCCTCGCGATGTGCCTCCACCTGTTGCGGTTTTCAGCGTCTCGGGAACTCTGGATTATGGATGTTTGTGTCGCAGCTTTGATAAGGTCTGTCCAACGCGTAGGTGATCAAACGCGTGACCGCTTGCCCTCCACTTGTCCCTGGACAACGAGTCGTTCCATGGAGTGTTCGTTTCGAACCATGTGGCCGAAATATTTGATATGGGAGAACGCAATAGACGTGGCTATTTTTATGGGCTAGCGTAGTCTAATAGGATAAATGAACCATTGACACGATAAGAAGAAGAAGAATTCGAAGACTGGCACAGGACAGGCCGAGGTGGAAACTCTTGTTGTCGGAGACCAAAATCCAGTTTGGGTTCACGCGCCAACCTAGTTCGGTCGAAAAGAATGGGTTATTTGTAACCATTTTTTGACCCCAAAATTTAGCTTAAAGAAGATAAAAACCTCGTTTAAAGTTATTTAAAAAGTTTTTAGTTATTAGTAAAAGAAGAATGATAAGGCAAAAATTTTCTTTTAATTATAGTTTCAAGTATTAATAAACAATCACATTTCTCATTCACTTTTATTTTAAACAGTTCACATTTTTAGAATTAAACATTCTTAACATATCCGATGTTTGGTACGACAAGTTATTGCTAAGTCTTTTTTGCTCCCATTATCATACAAGATGTAAGAGAAAAGAGAAGACTAAGAAGAGAGACGAGAAGAATATTTATCATTATATTATTGTTAAAACACTAGATAACTTGAAATTGGCAAATGCACAACATACGGCCACAGAAGCTATTAAACTTTGTAAATAAATAATTACAAGTATGGGACAACTTCCATATACGATCATCTGGTCGCAAACTAGGCTAGAAGCCTGTACTATGGTAACCAGAAGACTGATATACATACTTTATATAAGCTTATAATACCCAGACACAGATCAAACAGACATGCTTAGGCGCACAAAATGTTTGACCTGGCCGGGGTAGAATCTGGATCCTGCTCAGAAAACAGGAGCCAACCGGCCACTCAAATGTCAAAAGTCTATGAATTTAAAGAAGAAAAAATTTTTTTTTGATGTAATAACTGTAGAACGTGGACCTACAATTATTTCGGTCACGATTTAGGGCTTAAGAGAGTATAATGTACCTTTTTGTACAAATCCAATATTGTTAACTCTACGTGACTGAAAACAGCTAAATCTGATTAGTCATCTACTCGATTTAGATTGTATCGTCTACTTTCTAGCACAAAAAAAGGTATTTCTAGTCTGGCAACACTTACTACGAGTACAAGAGGTTCTAAGTGGATCTAAAGAGGCTAAGTTAGAATAATTTTTGATCAAATACATTTTTTTTGAAATTATGGGTTAATAATATATCTACCATTAACGAGACACATAAGAGTTACGAGTATATATAACTAACTTTCTTCGTTCATTTTCCTCACAGATTTTCCCACGCTTATAGATCGATAGCTGTACAATATGGACTCAAATTACACCTATAAAGATCATATTATATAAATATCGACAATATTTAAAAACTATATTTTTTAAAAATTAGCGGCCTTGTGTACAGCAAAATAATTACACTTGACTTCATCTAACGACGCTAAAGCATGTTTTCCACTGAATTACTTTTGAGCGCACACTAAAATGACATCATAACAACACCCCTTTTTCCTGAAGGGGTAGGTCTCTGCCTACCCCTTAGTACCCAAATTTCAGTCTCATAGTAAGTTAAGTAAGTTAAGTCATACTTAATAGAGGGAGCGTCTATTGTCATCTACCGGGCACAGGCTGTCATTGAGAAAATTCGTAATAGAAAATACCAATAATACTTTTTGCCTGCCCTGAGGATCGAACCGCTACGCCAACGAGCGAGCAGTGTTACTTAATTGTGGAACTTAATATGTGGGTTATAAACACACAATTACTGGGCATGATGAGATTCAACAACTCATATCTCAGGGTGCAGAACAGGCGCAGTGCAGAATTTTTAATTTTAAAAACACTGGGTGGCACTGTGTCTGATATGGGCAATCATGATGATTACCATCAGGTACCTGATTTGCTCGTCTCGTCACTCAATATCATAAAAAAAAATATATTTTTCTTTGAAAACATAATATTAACGTCATGTTACACAATCCTACTATTCCTACTTTCCTATTATAATATTATAAATGCGAAAGTGTGTGGATGGATGGATTGTATGGATGGATGTTTGTTATTCTTCGTTGTCTCTTTCACACCAAATCTATTGAACCGTTTGGGTTGAAATTATGTGTTGAGAACCTGGAACAACACAGGGTTCTTTTAATCTCGATATCCCCACAGGAACGATGAACACGCGGTTGTAACCGCGGGTTACAGGGAGTACTAACTATAATTTGTTTATATTACAGCCTGGGACAACAAATCCGACAGTGTCCGTCACACTACGAGATCTAAACACCGGCGTTTTTACCATCTACAATCCACCTGCAGATCTTAATGAGTACGTACCTATATTCTATCAACCATTATCGCGACAATTATTATTAATAGCAAAAAATCGACTTTAATTGACGTACTGTACTTGGAATCGAACCTGGAAAAGGAGTTACGTTGAACATACATACAATACACATTACCTTATCATCATCATTATCTCAGCTGTTGAAGGTACGTGTAAATTTTAATAGGTGGGATAAAAGTAATAAAAGAAGCAACGCTTTACACCGCCCGTACACATGCAAAATATTATTACATATTATTATTGCGCGCTCCCGATTGTATGGAGTTACGGGAGTCGCAGGGGCTTTGATTTCTCAATACAGAAAAAAAACATTAATCTGTTGAAAATTAATGTAATTCATGTATACGATCATGTTAGAATTATTCGATTGCCTCGATAGTGTAGTTGCAACTCTACTGTCGAGCATGAGGTCCTGATTTCCAGGTCAGGAAATTAGTATGGATTTCTACATTAGGGATTTTCTGAATAGTAGCCTAGAGTCTGAATTTGTGCCTGGTTGATGGTAATAGGGCCGTGGTTACATGAGAACTAAAGTACATAATTGGTGAAGTGGGGGCGTTCGCGCCGCTTCGTTCACTGTCTTCGCTGAGCTACATCAAGATGACCGCCGCGACGTTGACAAACTCATTCAATGTATTCATTCATTCGCTCATTCATACATTCATTTATTTGTTTATGTTTAACGGGGCGGCGACCGGAGAATTCCCGATACAAACGTACCTAATAGTTAAATAAATTGAAATAAGAGCATAATTCCAACATTTAATGACGTTATTCGGAATGAGACATTAAGAAAGGAGATGTAGGCAATTGGAGTCAGTTGGCAATGGTGGTCACCACAAAATAAGAAAATCCGAACGCGAGGAAGTGATGCCAACATACCTACGCGCTAGCTTTACGTCATTCCCATGTACGGGCAGGGGCTCAGTCAGTTCGCGTGACGCGCTGGTGAGAAACAAATATGTAAAGATTTCGCGCCATTTTGATCTAATTTTTCGAGTAGTTTTTTTCTGTACATGCGATATGTAATAATTGTAACATTTTAGATTGCAATTCAAAACTCAGATTATTGTTATATATTCAACTTTTTTATGAGAATTTTTATTTTTCCGTTTCGCCCATGCAGGTAGATTTTTCACCATTGTCCACACATGCTGATCACCATTGCCAACCGGTGTTGACAATCGTGATCAAACTGTTTTTTTTTAAATTTTATATTGTACCAAAATTAATAAGCCAAAGTGATTAAAGTTGATCTCAATTGATAGTATAGTAAGTGAAGTTTATAATAAGAACAGAGCAATAAATAGTTGATTCATATATTTGCTTTTATTTTCATTCTCGCTTAAGTGATCCCCATTGCCTACATTTACCCTATGCTCTGATTTGAAATGATTTAACTATTACGTTTGTATGGAGAATTCTCCGGTCGCCACCTCCTTAAGAACTCCATGTATCCACATGAGATACAATATTACTAGAGAATTAAGTATATGTGTTCTCGCAATTTTAGGGGGCCAAAACATGTACAACGCAACCATCTTAATGTCAATACTAGCCTAATAATCTTAGTTACTAATAATTATACCTAGTTCAAAGCTTAAAACCGAAATTTATTCCCTAAACCCGATACCATTGTACCTACTATGGTAGCCTTACCCTTCGGGAACAAAGGCGTGAGGCGTGATATGTTATACCTTATACCGTGTTATACCTTATCTATACTAATATTATAAAGAGAGAAACTTTGTTTTTTTGTTTGTAACGAATAGGCTCCGAAACTACTGGACCGATTTTAAAAATTCTTTCACTTATGGATAGCTTAATTCAGTGTGAGTGACATATGAGATCTATATATGAGATAGATATATGAGGCTATATGAGATTTTGAAAAATAAAATTGGGATCCGTAAGAAAACTGCAATATTATGAACCAAGGTGTCACATAATATAAACCATATTCATAAATTTGCGTGCGCTGTGAAATCCATTGATGGTCGAATAATATAATGTACTAGGGGTTTGTAGTACTTATCAATATCTACAAAATAGTCCACGGAAATTTTATCCATCTTTTTTGGTTTAGTCACAATAATCGAAACAGACATTATATGCATGCGCTGTGAAAAGTATTGGTGGTAGAATAAAGTAATGTACTAAGGGTTTGTAGTACTTATCAATACCTACAAAACAGTATACATAGATTTTATCCATCTATTTTGGTTTAGTCACAATAATCGAAGCAGTGATTATTTTTCATGCGGTGTGAAAACTATTGGTGGTAGAGTAAAGTAATGTATTAGGGGTTTGTAGTAACATAACATACATAACATAACATACATTCACGCCTTTTTTCCCGAAGGGGTAGGCAGAGGTACACCTCTGCCTACCCCTTCGGGACTGAGTCCTGGGTACACCCAGGACTCAGTCCCATAGTAGATACACCGACATTTCGCCAGTATGTTATTGGTCCCATGTAATAGGGGACGAGCCTATTGCCATCTCCCGGGCACAGTTCCAGACTCCAGGCAGTTATTGAGATAATTCCTAATGGCAAAATCCAATATTTATCACTTTGCCTGACCTGGGGATCGAACCCGGGACCTCTTGATTGGCAGTCGAGCATACGCCCTCTACGCCACAGAGGGGTTTGTAGTACTTATCAATACCTACAAAACGGTATACATAGATTATATCCATCTTTTTTGGTTTAGTCACAATAAACGAAGCAGTGATTATTTTTCATGTGGTGTGAAAACTATTGGTGGTAGAGTAAAGTAATGTACTAGGGGTTTGTAGTAATTATCTATACCTACAAAACAGTATACATAGATTATATTCATCTTTTTTGGTTTAGTCACAATAATCGAAGCAGTGATTATTTTTCATGCGGTGTGCAAACTATCGGTGGTAGATTAAAGTAATGTACTAGGGGTTTGTAGTAATTATCAATACCTACAAAACAGTATACATAGATTATATCCATCTTTTTTGGTTTAGTCACAATAATCGAAGCAGTGATTATTTTTCATGCAGTGTGAAAACTATTGGTGGTAGAGTAAAGTAATGTTCTAGAGGTTTGTAGTACTTATCAATACCTACAAAACAGTATACATAGATTATATACATCTTTTTTGGTTTAGTCACAATAATCGAAGCAGTGATTATTTTTCATGCGGTGTGAAAACTATTGGTGTTAGAGTAAAGTAATGTACTAGGGGTTTGTAGTACTTATCAATACCTACAAAACAGTATACATAGATTATATTCATCTTTTTTGGTTTAGTCACAATAATCGAAGCAGTGAATATTTTTCATGCAGTGTGAAAACAATTGGTGGTAGAGTAAAGTAATGTACTAGGGGTTTGTAGTACTTATTAATACCTACAAAACAGTATACATAGATTATATCCATCTTTTTTGGTTTAGTCACATTAATCGAAGCAGTGATTATTTTTCATGCAGTGTGAAAACTATTGGTGGTAGAGTAAAGTAATGTACTAGGGGTTGTAGAACTTATCAATACCTATAAAACAGTATACATAGATAATATCCATCTTTTTTGGTTTAGTCACAATAATCGAAGCAGTGATTATTTTTCATGCGGTGTGAAAACTATTGGTGGTAGAGTAAAGTAATGTACTAGGGGTTTGTAGTACTTATCAATACCTACAAAACAGTATACATAGTATATCCATATTTTTTGGTTTAGTCACAATAATCAAAGCAGTGATTATTTTTCATGCACTGTGAAAACAATTGGTGGTAGAGTAAAGTAATGTTCTAGAGGTTTGTAGTACTTATCAATACCTACAAAACAGTATACATAGATTATATACATCTTTTTTGGTTTAGTCACAATAATCGAAGCAGTGATTATTTTTCATGCGGTGTGAAAACTATTGGTGTTAGAGTAAAGTAATGTACTAGGGGTTTGTAGTACTTATCAATACCTACAAAACAGTATACATAGATTATATTCATCTTTTTTGGTTTAGTCACAATAATCGAAGCAGTGATTATTTTTCATGCGGTGTGCAAACTATCGGTGGTAGATTAAAGTAATGTACTAGGGGTTTGTAGTAATTATCAATACCTACAAAACAGTATACATAGATTATATCCATCTTTTTTGGTTTAGTCACAATAATCGAAAGTCATTATATGCATGCGCTGTGAAAAGTATTGGTAGTAGAATAAAGTAATGTACTCGGGGTTTGTAGTACTTATCAATATCTTCAAAATAGCCCACGATAAATTTATACATGGGTTTGGTCATTGTAACAGAAATAGTCATTAATTTGCGTGCGCTGCGTAAACCATTAGGGTTATATCTATTAAAATACAATGTATCACGAATTTACTCCTGTTAAACGTTGACTATACCTACTTCTAGCAGAAGTAGGTATGCGAAGCCAGGGCGGGTCGCTTGTATTATATACTTATATACCGAACTTCGATTATTATAGACTATATGTCAATTGCAGATGGAAACTTTCACCAGAATCTCGTCAAACTTTACAGCGAAATTGGAAACTCCAAATTCCTTGTCAATAGACGAGCCATAAACTTTTAGATTTGCAAACGAAATACCAACACAAGTTTAATTTATTGGTTTTATACGTCACATTGGATTGTTGACCTAAATTGATTTGTAGAAGATTGACTTTGAGAAACTTTAAGCATGTTTGCATCTTGTATAAGTCTTAATATAGTCACAGCCTTTACTCATCCATATTAGGTAGGTTCGGGAAAATGTTAAATGCACAGAATCAAATAATAAATAGACCTATTCAGACCGCTTAGGACAAACTCTAGGCAGCTTTGAAAACTGTCAAAAAAATGCTGGCCGAGCGCTTGCCTAGTAGAACTTATTTACGATTTTCTTCAATGAATTCTAAACAAGGATGGCTTCTTTTTGGCCTTGCCTTACAGGTCACCTTTACGTCTTTTTTGAATTTTATAAACCTATTAATGTCCGTTTTCAGGCCCATCCTAAAGACGGTGACGTTCGTGGCCAATGACTCGATAGCTCTGATGTGGACCAACAGAGTGCAGACCACTTTCAGGGTTCAACTGTGTGTGCATGGCCAGGCTACCTGCTCACAGGTAAAAATAAAGATGTCACCTAGTTAGACGTCGAGCATGTACGAAGAATGTGATGAAAGTGGAAGAAGCGAAAATCGTTTCAGGATCGTAGCTATGGAGAGAAATAGTCTCTGCCTATGCCAACGGGAACAATCTGACTGTATTTTCGAAGATGATATTACCTATGTAAAAGAAATCTATAATAAAATATGTATGTGTATGTACGTAAAGATGATAATACGTAAAAAAATCAAGTAAAAAAAACATTGGGAACGGTTGGAGAGCAGGAATCTAAGAACGAGAATCTTGGTGTGCCTAAAGACGTAAAATTAAGCATAAAAAGCATAGGCATGTCATAATATTATTTCCAGGAGTGGACCAACATAGGCTGATGATGATGATAATGAATTAATGTAAGATGTAATAAAGAAGTTGTTCTAAGAAAATATTCGTGTTTTTTCAGATCTACCAGTACACCGAGAGCGCTGGTTGGATTGACAATATTCCTCTTATTTTCAACGACATTGGAAACTCTTTCATCACCATCTTGCCTCAAGTAAGTGCAGACAAGAATAATGAAATAACGAAAGTTATGGCCTTTTATCCCATTAATATTAATTATACGAAAGGTTGTGTTTGTAATCTCTATTTGGCTTCGAAATGTACTCGTATAAGAGTGTTTTGATAATGTGACTAGATCGTCTAAGGACTTGATGTCATCGAGTCAATTCATATGGGCTATGTGTGTCCTACAAAACCTCTGATATGACCTAACGACTGCCCCCTAGATATCTTATAGGAAACTCTAGGGACCTACAGTTTAACGTGCCATCCGAATTACGGTAGCGCCCAGGTGAAAAGTCCACCTGGTGAAATTCAATTCAGGGGCTCCAGATGTTAGGCTAGACATATTTCCACGGACGCTACAATGACGTTTCGCACACAAACACATGCACAATAAAGTGTTTTGCCCATATGAAGCATAAATAAACGACTTTTTAATCGCCAAGTAAAATATTTAGCTCTCCTGTAAAATTTGCCATTCTTACATTACGCGGAATCATACAATGTTAGTTACATAGAATAGTCACCAACGAATAATAACCTATATAAAACCAATTTCAGACAGTAAACGGAGTGATATACAAGCAAATAGTCCAAGTGTCAGACATCAACGCCCAGCAGTGGACCAACGAAGGGCGCACGAACACTCCTCATACTGTCACCGAGATATTGAGATGGACTTCTGATGATATTGTGTGAGTATGGTTAGATGTGGAAAGTTTGAGGAGAGACTGATTAGGAATGCACTAAATTTTCATTTCAAAGGCGACTAATCTTACCTTTGAAACAAGTAATCTGTCATTAATCATGCCATACCTACGTTAGTATTGCAATACAACGCGGCAATGCCGCCAGCATCTTGGGTACGCGGTCATCTTACAGTGGTTTAGAGCACTTGGATTTTTAAAGACTGACATAATAATTAAATTGTTTAGTCTGTTTTCAATAAAGTTCATTTGAACAGTTTTATTGCATGGTTTTATTGTATTTATTGCATTTTATTTTATTTTATTTTATGCATAATCTGTCAACAGGAAAGAGATAAACCATTCCATTACTATTCACCCAAAAACAAAGATACTTTAAACAAACAGGTCTAGAGTATATAATTGTTTAATATTTAAAAAATTGATCATAAGAGTTTAAAATCACATCTCATATCATAAAGTTCTTCATATCTCAGTCTACTACTATTCAGCTACTAGTCAGTCCAAATTATTGAAATCCGCTCTTTTAGATTGCCTTTATCATGTTCATATCAACAGATAATTTGATGAGATCAAGGCTAGCTATAGAAATCTTTCAATCAACTTCAGCTGGTATCAGCAGGTATTCTGTGTCAAGGGCACTACTGTACTTTGGTTCCATTAGTCTGTCTAAGATTATTTTCAAATCTAAAAATTTTGTTTAATATTATTTGTGGAGCCACTGCGGTTATATCTGTAACCACTTTTATCATCCATAAAAGTGGTTACAGATATTATTGAGTATACGAATCAGTAACTCATATGGCTCAGGGTGCAAACAATGCAGATTTTCTTAGGACTTACCTTAACCTAAATAATATATAATATTGATTGTAATTGGACTGTATGACGTTTAACATCGACTGCTTCTCTTATTCACGGTATCCTTTTCGGTAATGTGCAAGTCTCATCCAGCAGTTGCCGATTTTGACTATATCATCTGAGCATTGGGCCCGCAGTATTCGTTGTCTTCTCAGGTACAAAACTATCATCACTTCTGCGCGTTTCCTACTTTACGTTATAGGAACGTTAAAGAACTGTGAATGGAAAGAAAATATTCTTTATTTAGAAATGAGACCCTGCACACTAGACCATTTTTTGTCGGTAGTGCGCGGCGCTAGTACTCCGTCAACTATTTCTATGAGAATGGTGTTGATACGTTACAGTGAGCAAGGTACATCGTTCTCTATCCATCGGCTGGTCGGATACGTTCATATAACTTACCGCTAATGGGAAAACAGCCTAATAATAATATCTTATTATGACTTTCCAGTTGGTACAAAGCCACACATGTAGATGACTCCGCAGAGCAGCACATCTACTCAGTAGATTCATCTCGAAGTGTTCACTGCTTCACATGCGGTATCCGTCGCCCTGATGGCGGCGAGTGTCTTTACAATGATGCTGTTATCAACGAGGATGGAGAACGTATTGTCATAACTTGCGCTGGACCTGATGTGCCGCAAGTCTATATTTATGACACTGTAAGTATTCATAATTAACTTCACATCACATCATCAGCCGGAAGACATTCATTGCTGAACATAGACCTCCCCCAAAGAACGCCATAAACTTTTCTTAATCATCACGCTTGGCAGGCGGCTTGTTGGTCGCAGTAGTTGGAATACTTGGTGCCGGAGAGCACTGCTACCCACTCTCCGAAAATATCCCGGGTCCAGGTTTCACGGCCAGATGAAGCAAACATACTTAGTTACACTTTTAGTTAGTTTAACTCTTCTGTGGTTTAGTTAGTTTAAAGTAGCAGTTTATGTATGTGTGAATAAGCCTTCAGAAGCCAATGAATAAACATTGGTAGCCCGCTCCATATTAAGATGTTTGATCTGGAGAAAAACAAAGTCTTTTCATATTCTACTGCACATAATATGTGGTGACATTGCAATCTAAGAATTTCCTCGTCAAGTTTTCGATACCTAACTCTGCAATTGAGATAGCTAATCACTTTACATAGATAAATAGATAAACTCTATATTGGTACACCACAAACAATGCATTCATAATAAAAAGTGTAAAAATAACGCTAAGGAAACCGTACAGGGATTTGAATTGAATTTGAATTTATACTCTTACAGAACGGGCTACCCCAATTACACTGCTCGAGTCAATTCATATGGGTTATGTGGACAACCCATATTGTCAAAGTTTCAGGTCGCCAAGAGTCCTACAAAGCATCGGACATGACCTAACGACTGCCCCCTACATATCTTAAGGGAAACTATAGGGACCTACAGTTTAACGTGCCATCCGATACACGGTAGCGCCCAGGCGAAAAGTACCTAACACATTTTGGTAACATATTTTGGCATTTGGCAGACATCGTGCTATCTTTTTTACATTTGTTCATATTCTAGAAAGAGAACGGCACCCTAATAACGGTATGGGAAGACAACTCAGCGACGGCAGACATAGTATCATCTCGACGTCTTCCCACGACTCTCCGCGTGTCGGCGCCGGGAGCAGCCGGGCTACCTGACGCTGACGTCATGATACAACTGCCTTCTGACTACGCTAACATGACTAATATCCCGCTTCTCGTTTATGTGTAAGTTGTAAAGTCTGTGACATAAACCAAGTTGTAAGTTGACAGCCTCGGTGGCGCTGTAGTCACAAGCTCTATTGTCAATTATGAGGTCCCGGGTACGGTTCCCAGGTCAGGCAAAGTGTTAAATATTGGATTTTTCCATTAGGAATTATCTCTATAACTGCCTGGAGTGGAACTGTATACGGTAGATGGTAATGGGCCTCTAGGGACCAATACTGGCGAAATGTGGGTTGCACCTACTATGGGACTGAGTACACCTCTGCCTACACCTTTGGAAAAAAGGCATGCTTGTATGTTATGTATGTTTTTTATGATAGAGAGTGACAAGAAGAGCAAATTAGGTGCCTGATGGTAAGCATCATGATTGCCCATATTATAAGAAATGTTTTCCACCCAGTGTTTTAATATTCAAAATTCTGCGCGGCACTGCACTGCGCCCGTCACCTTGAGATATTAGTTGTGAAACTCTCGTCATGCCCAGTAATTTCGCTGGTAACATTGCCCTTCAGACCGGAAAACAGTAGTGTTTGCACATTAACTGCTTGGCGGATGAATAACTGGTAAAGGTGTACTTCCCCAGGCAGCCCCCTGCAAAAGACTACGAAAACCACTACGAAAAATGTTCATTCTATCCTCAGTTACGCTGGCCCAGACACTGCTGTAGTGACGAAGCAATGGAGTCTGGACTGGGGCAGTTCTCTAGTGAGCCGATGGGGCATAGCAGTCGCTCAGATCGACGGCCGAGGATCAGGACTGAAAGGTGTCGCCAATATGTTCGCTGTCAACCGAGCGCTGGGTACTGTGGAGATTGAAGACCAGATTACTGTTACTAGGTATGTCAATTAAGATAGTTTCGCCGACATCTTTTCCCATACAAAATTTGAGGAACCAATGACGATGCTAGATAAGATATATCTTTGTTTTATTTTAACGGGGCGGCGACCGTAAAACTCCCCATACAAACGTAATAGTTAAAGCATTCGAAATCAGAGCAAATTTCCAACATTCAGTGACGTTAAGTATTCGGAATGAGACATTAGTTATCTAGGTTTCTAATTATATTTTAGTCTTGCCCGAGATCTTAGAATAGGTCGTAAAATATGGTATATACCCTTAACTGATAGGGCGGCGCGCCCCAAACAAATGTTTTATTTTTGGACATTTTTATATTTTAATATTTTTTAATTAAAAATACTTATATGTAAATAACCCTCAGTTTTCACCCTGTGTACATTTTTATTTAAATAATTTCTTTACAATTTTTTTTTACTTCTCATGATTTGAAATTAAAAATATCATATTATATTACCCTCACTGCCTCGGTGGCGTAGAGGGCGCAAGCTCGACTGCCAATCAAGAGGTCCCGGGTTCAATCCCCAGGTCAGGCATTGTGTTAAATATTGGATTTTTCCATTAAGAATTATCTCAATATCTGCCTGGAGTCTGGAACTGTGCCCGGTAGATGGCAATAGGCTCGCCACCTATTACATGGGACCAATAACATACTGGCGAAATGTGGGTGTATCTACTATGGGACTGAGTCCTGGTTATGTTTATTCAATTTTCACAATTCAATTTTCTCAATTTTCACTCTTTGTATATTTTTATGAAATAATTTATATAGCAAAACAAAATTTGTCGGGTCAGCTAGTAATATATAACTAACACAAAAATTATTGATGATATTATGAAAAGGAGAACTTGATATGGTTTTTGTTTTCTTTTTGCTTCCTACATTACATATGGGTCAGGGGGATTATATTTACCTACCCCTGTGTATGTAAACGCCATCTATATTCAATCCATTCAAACAAGACTGAGTCCCTCAGTCTCAGTTACCTCAATGTGCGATTTAGAAACCCAAAATGACGAAAACATAGGATGAAAAGCAGATACATAACCAACAATAAACCCTGGTATCATAACAAGAGTTCATGGTACTATTTGTTACGAATTTTAGGCTATACTTTAGTCATAATACATAAATTAAAACTAAAATAGTAAGCGTTTTGGTGTTACTGTAAGCTTTCTATTTATTGAATAAATAAATAAATAAATACAACGAGATTACTCTATATGACATTACTGCCCTCTGTGAAATTTTTTAGCATCAATCATTTGAAGTGATATCTAATATTATCTCGCGACCTCTGTAATATCTCTGTGTCCCCTGTCTTATTTAGCTCAATAAATAGATATCATTTAACTTCAAACCACTATCCTAGTACTTATTTAGGTACACTTTAATGTATTCCAGTTTAATTATATTATACTAGCTGTGCCCCGCGTTAACACCCGCGTAGTATTTGTTCCCGTGGGAATATTGGGATAAAAAATACCCTTTGTGTTAATCCAGGGTCTAAGCTATCTACATACCGAATTTCGGCCCAATCTGATCAGTAGTTTTGTCGTGAAAGAGTTACAAACATGTTTACATCCATCAATCTAACCAAAACCGCGCTAGATGGCGCTGGAGGTGAGTTAGAACTCGCAAGCGTTTTGTTCACCTGTTAAAAACGGAAGCTTTTCTACACTGTATTGAAATCTGAGATTTATAATATTAGTTGGAAGTAGGATTATATAAGTAAAATGCCCCCCTCAGGTTCCTACAAAACACGCTCCCGTGGGTGGATGCAAACCGCACGTGTATATGGGGCTGGTCGTACGGCGGGTACGCGGCCTCGCTGGCGCTCGCTCGCGGAGCGGACGTCTTTAGATGTGCCGTTGCCGTCGCACCTGTCGTGGACTGGAGGTTTTATGGTAAAAACATATTAATAATAAAGTCCGTACTACCATCGCCTGAAAGCTCATCCGCACATAATCGATACGTGGATTGTGCAATTTTCCCGTTCTTTTCTGCCGCATACGTGCAAACTGTGGAATGATCTCCTTGCTGTGGTCTTCCCGTTGAGCTACAATATGGGGCTCTTTAAAAGGAGAGGGAAAAGAGTCTTGGAGGGTCGGCAATATACTAGTAATACCCCTGGTGTTGCAGGTATCCATAGGCGGCGGTAACTGCGAGCCATCAGGCACACCGTCTGCTTGTTTGCCATCTTGGGCATAAAGAAATCTGTGCTATTTGGATTGAAAGATTTATCACCAAAAGTCTGCGCACTTTGATAAAACGGATGGCTCAGGTGCCGGTGGCATCCCGAGCCAGGTCAAACATTTTGTGCGCATGAATATGTCTGTTTGATCTGTGTTTGGGTGATATAAGTGTATATGTGTTTCAGTCTTCTGGTTATCATAGTACAGGCTCTGCTTAGTTTGGGACCAGATAGATGACCGTGTGTGGAAGTTGTCCCTTATTATTATTTTGTCGCTTTAAACTCGGGCTCTACCCGGTTTTTTGATAGGCGTGCACGGAGACCTTGTTTTGAGGCCCTTTTAAGCTTTTAATCTAAAGGTAATGGATAACACCAATCGGGGTTCATCTCTAAAACCATCTACAGAAGATGAGCTCAAAGACTATGCATTAAAAATACTATTGTTATACTGCACTTTCCGCAGTACCAGACCCCCGTCACTCCACATTATCGCCCGCACGTAATATCTTACTACTAAGTAGAAAACATTACGTGTAGAGTAGTAATAGTTAATATTCTTTAGGAGTACGGTCTATTTTTTGTGGTAACTGTAGCGGGCGCTAACTTTTGGCCTGGGTTTTTTTTGCTTGCTTGTATATTATTTTGTGATGATTTCAATTATAGATACCATTTACACGGAGCGTTACATGGACGTGCCCACTAACAACGTGGTGGGATACACGCAGTCATCGCTTTTGACCAGCGACGTGGTAACTATTCTTTGTAATCTTTTATGCATATAGCTTGACAGAAAGGAGTAGAAAATGATGATGGCGCCACTGTATTATTTAAACAGTTATATCAGTTGAATCAACACTAATACTTTAAATTAGTTTTGTATTTAAACTGTCAAGCTATAGGTATTTGCTTGTAAGTTATAATTTAGAAACACTACTTAGGTAATTCACGAGCAAAGGGACACCTAAGCTCCTTCTTATCCTTAACTATAGCTTGTACCCGTGACTTCGTCTGTCTTCTTCATCTCCCAATTCACCTTTAAATTCATTCAAGTCCTATAAAAGAAAAAGTAAGCTTATGGCATTCTATTCAAGACGAATATAAAATCCACGCCTTTTTCCCGAAGGTGTAGGCAAAGTTGTACCCAGGAAGGTCAGTCCCATGTAATAGGGGGCGAACATATTGCTTTCTACCGGGAAAAGTTTCAAACTGACTTTCATTGAGAAAATTCCTAATGGAAAAATCCGGTAGGTAACATGATGGGCAGTAAAGCTTGTGCCCGGTACGCCACCAAGGCAGTCCTTTAATAGTAAAACCAGGCCTGGGACGCTCCGCTGAACCTATAAAATTATCCGGGGCGTCCGTCTTAACGGTACAATTTCTACGGGCATAAAGAGAACAGGCAGCTTATAATATGTTAATAACCATAATTATTTAGGCGACCAGAATTGCACTTTATTGCGTTGGAGCTAGAGACGTTATTTATTTAAATGATTTTGTGGAGTGTCTCTTCTATCGCGTATCTTTGTACCCGTTCTCTCTGTTTAGCCAATGCAAATTATTCCGTTCAGACGGACGCGTGAGCCACTTGTAGCCTCATATCTTTATTGCGGAGTGTCCCTGGCCTGCCTTTAGTAAGGATTAATATAATATATACCTATTACTGTTGTAATTCAAGGTGGAAGCGTACCGCAACAAGAGTTACCTGCTGGTGCACGGGACGGCGGACGACAACGTGCACTACCAGCACGCCATGCTGTTCTCTCGACTGCTACAACGGCGGGACGTCTACTTCACGCAGATGGTATGTATAATACAATGTGTTGACAGCTTACATGGGCGACGAGGAATTTTATCAAAAATCAAAATCAAATGAAAAATATTTATTGCTAGAATAGGTACAGATATACAGATCAATAAAGTGCCAAGTATATTCTACTCCATTCCGGAGTGTGCAACATAAATTTTACTTATTTGACAATGTCATGCATTAAAGGTACCTACATATTTTATATCCGTTATTTACGTTCTTAAAAAATTCTATAATATTCTCTAAGTCGACACTGTTGTTTATTTATAAAAAAATGTCATTAATATAATTAAGAACTATTAAATAATAATAATAAAGAATTTAGGTAATGATATAATTTAGGTATATTTAAATTTACGTATTTTAAAAATCTATCGCTGTCGCGTTGCTCCTGAAAGTTTGAGCTATCATTGTAAGTAAACATACCCATTTATAACAGTGTGAGCTATCAACGCGTTTCCTACCCAAGGTTTCCTAGACAAGATCTAACTACATAAGCTTTGCCAGTTATTCATCCACCAAGCAGTTTATTAAAAAATATATATATCTCAGGGTGACAGGCGCAGTGCAGTGTCGCGCAGAATTTTGAATTTTATAACACTGGGTGGCACTGTGTCTGATATGGGCAATCGTGATGCTTACCATCAGGCACCTGGTTTGCTCGTCTTGTCACTCACTATTATAAAAAAATAAAAATACGTACATACCAAATTTTAAACCCATAATTTAAAAGTTTTAGTGCTGTATAGATATTAGTTTAGTGCTCTTTTAACTTACTTTTTGTAATTTTACGAACCATTCATATACGTACAAGAGTAAATAAAAACCTACCAACCTAATATTGGTCGAAGATACCGAAGTATCCATTCGATCCCTTAGGAGCAATTCGCTGAGAAGGCTAATGTTCCAAAGAGGCTATATATTATCCAAACGGCGTGTCGGACAGCGGCCGTCCTGCGCCCGAATGGATGGCGAAACCAACGCCGACTGTTACAATGTGACAATAACTCACGGTTATATTGTTAGTCGCTTGTAAGCTTGGAACGTGGTTTTGTCAAACGGATCTTTGGCTTGGATTTATAATATATGACCACTAATTATTATTACTATTGCGTAAAAAATTAGGTTTGAAAGTCATTACTTTTACACTCGGTAATGTAATAATATACGTAGTTTTGATACTTAATTTTTTTATGATAGTGTGGTATACATACCACTATCTATAAATCATGGAATTATTAATTTTATCACGATTTTTTTTAATGATAGTGAGTGACAAGGTGAGCAAATCAGGTGCCTGATGGTAAGCATCATGATTGCCCATATCAGACACAGTGCCATTTAGTGTTTTATAATTAAAAATTCTGCGCGGCACTGCACTGCACCTATCACCCTGAGATATTAGTTGATGAAACGCGTCATGTCATGTTTTAAAATTCAAAATTCTGCGCGGCACTGCACTGCGCCTGTCACCCTGAGATATGAGTTGTTGAATCTCATCATGCCCAGTAATTTCGCTGGTAACATTGCCTTTCAGACCGAAACACAGTAATGTTTGCACATTACTGCTTGGCGGATGAATAATTGGCAAAGGTGTGGTACTTCCCCAGACAGCGCACTGCAAAAGAGGTTTTAATGTCTGACCTGACTTAACATCTATTTACATCATTACAGAGTTACACAGATGAAGATCACGGCCTGGTCGGTGTGCGACCTCATCTCTACCACGGCATAGAAAGGTTCCTTCAAGAGCACATGTTGTAAACCGTTGAGGAATGTTACAGAAAAATAACTGGCTGTGACCACAATGTGACAAGAATGCTGTTTAGAAAAGGCCTCAAAACAAACAAATTATTTATCTACATTATAAATTAAAAAAAAAAACAGCACAAACTACAGAAAGTTGAGTGGCATTTAGTATTAATATCTAATTAGGACGGCGAAGCGACCTAAAATAAGTAATGACTTTTGATTACGATTAAACCCTTTTCTATTTTTTCTACGCTGTTACATAGCTACTAGTAGTTCTTGGGTTTGGAAACTGTCTTTCAAAGCTATGTTAATTTTTTGTGTCCCATATTTCCTTTTCAAAGTGCTAATATTGTAACTTTAAAAAGTTTGATGTAAATTAGTCTAAACTACAGTAAGATAAACTTAATATTGTACCTACCAGCTGTCATTATAGTCGTCCGATCTTGTTATATCATTAACATGTTGCAGGATAAACGAATAAAGCGGATTATTGCAAAAAACCTAGGACGAAAACCCGCGCAATTGGAAACTATGAAAAGATTTCTCGTTCTTCTTAGCTATTTTTATGAGCTTTGCGAAAATTCAATAGACCCTAGGACATGACATACAATCACGCTTTTTTCCCAATGGGTTTTCGCCAGTATGTTATTGGTCCCATGTAATGTGGGCGAGCCTATTGTCATCTACGAGTCCAAAGCTGCGATAGAGATAATTCCTAATTGAAAAATCCTATATCTAACACTTTGCCTGACGATCCCCAGGGTCAAACGCGGGACCTTATGAACGACAGTCGCGCTTGCGCCCACTACGCCACCGAGACAGTTTAGGAAAGTCGCGAATTATGATTACTTTATAAGTATCGCTTGGCTGATGAACTTGAAAAATGCTCTGATTGGTTCCTGTTCCTACTCAGTTGGTTAGGTTAGTTTATATGAGCAATAAGTCCAATTATTCTAGGGTCCATTGGATTTTCCCAAGGAAAGGAGAAGGTCTAAAAATAGCTGGGAAGATCGAGATAATCTTTCTTAGTTTTGAATTATCCGGTTTTGTACAAACGTTCTAGGTTTTTCGCAATGACTCTGTGTTTCAGATTATTCTACGACATACATATGATACAATTTAGTTAAATGGTTGATAGGTAGCTATAATAAAATAATGTCGAGTCAAATAAAAGCAATGTTACTATAACATATTTAAGTAAATATGACATTATTTCAATAATAATAAGTATTAAAATATTTTGTAATAATTTATATTATATTATTACTATTATGTAGATGATATTAATATTATTTATATTTCAATGTTACCATTCTTGTGCAATAATTTAATTACAAAGCAAAAGGCTTTAGCAATTGGTGTATTATTAATAGTAATTGTAGTTCATTAATTAAATACATATTTAATATGCATTATTAAATAATTATTAAAATATGTAGAAGTTGCCAAATAATTACAGCATTCAATTAAACAGGGTTATATCGTATTTTATATTTGAAAATAGATATATTTACTGTAGGTATAAAAATAAAACATAATTATTTATATTAAAAATTATTTATACCAACACTTCAGTAAATAACACTAATTGTTTGTTTTTAATAGTTTTTATGTGAATCATGTGTAGTAATAGTGTATTTTTTTGTAAATATTCTAAAGTACATACAGTACAAAGTTAATAAAATGTCATTTTCTCTAATACCGTTCCTATTTTTCTACCTTTTCAAAACAAAATAATTATATATCTGTAATTCAAAGTAGGTACTGACTCCTGACACACTCACACCCGTATTCAAGGAAAATACTTATGTAAGGACTTATGTACTTATGTAAAGGTTTCATTACAGTCTACCTCAAGAATTCACAAAAATATAACTGAATTATTTAAGGAGTAAAAATTTTTAAATGTTATAATAGGCATGATGACACTATAACAGAATAAAAAAATAAATGGTTATAGTGAAAAATATATATATCGAAAGGATTCTAAAAAACGACCCAGTATTATTGAAAACATTGAGATTAATAATATTTTTATTATAATAAAAGTACAAAAAATTGCAATCGGCCATCTTAACTGAAACGCTAATCAGAGCGAATGACGTCACGCCTAAGTAAATACTGTTACTGAGAGTATAAACACTTGAAGTAAATATTCACCATATCGCATTAACTTTTGTTGTGTTGTGATCAGTCACTTGATTTGTTATATATTCGTGGTAATCCAGGAATCATCGAAGATGGATCAAGGTTTTATTAAGGCAAAAATAAAAATAAAATATTTACTTAGGCGTGACGTAAGGATCCGACGCCATGACACATACGAGCGTTTTCGCACTCATTTTAAATTAGAAAGTTAAAAATGCATTAATTCGCGATAAATTGTAATTTTATTCTGAAAAAATGTTTTTTTCGGTAATATTAGACGTGTACCTACATTAAGAAACGGGATTTCAAAATCTGTCATCATGCCTATTATCCTCGTACACCTTCCTTTTACTATATTTTTCTCATAATTCGCTCCATATTCCATTATCACTACTTTGCCGCCATATTTCTGCTAATCTCCCTATTCCAGAGTTTAAACATCTCAGTACTTCTAATAACAAACCAGAAACCTTGTCACTGTCAATAAATATTCTTGTTGTCAGCGACAAAGCCACAGACTAAATCCACAAATCCTTACATTTGCCAAAAATATTTATAACAATTATTATCTGTATAAACCCACCCGTATTCAAGAACAATACTTATTATTTATATAAGTTAGGTAGTTTCATTACAGTATTCAAAAACTCACAAAAATAACTACATAATATTGTTACGTAACAGGGTACAGCTAAGTGAAAAATTCTTTGTTTTTCTCAGATTGTTTCAACTAAAATAAACGGACAAATAGAAAAGTTGGGTTGTAGTATCGGACACATTTCACGTGCTTCATAAGTTAAAAGCTCTATTATATTGGCGAGAAATATGAAAACCACTCAGAGGGTATTTGTCTGTCGCCGTAATGCCATCGAGACGGGTCCACTTGTCTATTTCAAGATATTGTTTTGGCGATAAGCTTCATGTGAACCTTTCTGACAAAGAAAATATAATATTTGAAAGCGAGAGAAAGACTCAAAATACTCGAGTGACAATGCCAAAGCGAGAATAATCCAGTAATCTTATGGAAGCATGGATAATATTTTGAATATAATAAGTTCAATAGATTTTAACACCCAACCGAAAAAGGAAGGAAAAAGTTGAGACACCGAAAAGTTTCACTTGTCTATGTATCTGTGTGTCTTTCTGTGGCATCGTAGCTCCTAAACGAATGGACCTATTTAGATGCTGTTTTTTATTAAAAGCTTATGTGATCGAGAATAATAATAATAATAATTCGACCCTTCAAGACTCTATTCACTCACCTTTAGAAGATAGATAGATAGATATATATAATATACCTACACTTTATGGTACACCACAAACAAGAAGATTTAAGATATTCTTGTTTGTGTTATATACTACTACTACTGTAATATTCTAATTGTTAATAGTATTCATTAATAACTAATCATAATAACTTGTGTAACAATGGGTCTTATCGCTGAGAGCGATCGCTTCCAGACAACCGTGCAGGGAAAGTAGAGAACTGTAATAAACATTACAATTTGGTTGATCGTGTGATGGAGACTTCTTTAAAAATAAATTAATATAAAATCATAAAGGTGAAAAATACATACTTGGCCTATATACCTATATACATACATAAATATAAACCCTAATATTACACATATATCTATTTCATATATACTTCTATAAACTAATATATATATAAATCTTAATATAGTATGGCAAAATGTAGGTACAGTATAATATGACACTAACGAGGTAGAATGTAGTGAGTAGAGAGAAAAATGTGTACAAACTAATACAAACTACATACACATAATAATCTGCCCAGTGAACGATTCATCGCACTCGTCCATCGGCAGGATACAGGACCTCTTAGCAGTTTGACACAATCCTATGGCAAAATTTACCAAATCGATGTTTTGTATTCCCCTGTTTTCTCTGAATACAGTAAACCTATTTGATATATTTATATCCTGATATTTTAAAGTAAAGTATGTCCCTATCATTATTTTGTTTATAAACTCTACATTTACCTCAATAGCTCATTAGTTCTTCATTAGCTGAATAAATGGGACAGTTGCAGCGCTGAATCACCGGAAAAATAGGTACGAGTATCTACTGGACTTCCGCCAAGAGATTATTGTTCCTTTTGTTCTGTGAGATTATTTTTAGTTAAGAAATAAACGCCTTAGTTACAACCACAGATCATAAAAATTAAAGGGGTTAAAAACTAAAGGGGTAAAGTTCTTTTTTTCTTTTGCATGTTAGCAACACACGGCTTGTGTATTTTGCCACTAATATGTAGTAAAAAGGAGGAAACATTTATCGCGAAAAAATAAATAAATCCAAGTTTGAATAAATTTGGAAAGGATTAAGGATCAGGAGAATAAGCATATTATAGTCATTAAATATAATTATATAAATATACATACATAATATTTAAATTTTAATATCATTCATTATAATAAAATTAGCTAATAATTTATATATTGAAGGATTTAGAGATGATAACAAAATACTTATGTTAGTCGGAAGGGTTACAAAGTTTAGAAAAAAAAACAATGTTTAGAATTAACAGTCAAAAGTAGTACGTTATCTGTAACATTATGTAAAAAGTAAATTCGTTTCTAATTGTTGCTCACAGATTTTTCCAGTAACCTTTGAGCCTAATTACAACATCACTTTTTATGTTTGGGAAGGCATCATTTAACCCAACTTAATGATCTTTTCAAAACCGGTGATTATGAGATTAATGAACGAAAAACTTTTTCAGTTTTAGGTTTCATTTAAAAAAAGTTTTTATGGTGAATTAGGTCTGGAATTTACACGAGTGATTATATAATAAATGGCAATTTTGTTATACTGATACTTAAAAACTTGACTATAAATAAGACTATAATTTAAGTTTACCAAATTTTAAACTTAAAGATTAGGATTATATTATACCAAGAAACGCAAATGCAAATTTTTCACTATGGGTGCGTACCGGCCGGGGGCGTACCGTAATGGGACCCTAACGGTCAGACCCTTGATATCATAATGTATCTTAGGTATATTATAATATATCATATTGCATAATATTGTCTTTATTCTTATCTCGGTGCGTCGGTGCCTCGGTGGCGAAGCACTACGCACCGAGCAGGCGCCACTTCTACTGATAATGAGGTCCCGGGTTCAATTCTTAGGTCAGGCAAAAAAATGTTATTGGATTAAGATTAAGAATTTTTAGATTTTTTTAGATGAAGGCTGGAACTCTGTATAATAATAGCCTTTGTTTCCTAAACTTTTTGTTCCTTCGGTGTTTTTTTTATGATAATGAGTGATAAGACGAGCAAATCAGGTGCCTAATAGTAAGCATCATGATTGGCCGTTTCAGACAGTGTTTTAAAAGTCTAAATACTGTGCGGCACTGCACTGCGCCTGTCACCCTGAGATATTGAGAGAAACTCGTCATGCCCGGTAATTTCGCTGGTAACAGAATTTAGACAGAATCAGACCGGAAATGCACAGTAATTTTTACACATTATTGCTTGGCTGATGAATAACTGGCAAAGATTTAATCTGGTGTAATATGGTGTTTTATAAAATGTCTCTTAGTTCAGAGTGCATCTTAGCAAAGGCCTCCTCTAGTGATTTTCATTGTTTTCTGTTTTTGGTAACTCTTTTTGAATTGGACCAGCTGCCGATTTTAAGTCGTCTTTCTATCTGAGGAATATACGGCCTCTACTTTGTATACTACCACCTCCGGGGTACCAATCAGAATAGAATAGAATAGAACAGAACAGAACAGAACGGAACGGAACGGAACGGAACGGAACGGAACGGAACGGAACGGAACGGAACGGAACGGAACAGAACAGAATAGAATTTTACTTTATTGCATACCAAAATAAAATAAGAAACAATGTTACTCAGAATGGACTCAAAAACATTACTGGCGATGTACGGTTGTAAATTGTACATACTAGGGGACTGGGTCCGGCTCCGCAGCGTTGTCACCCGGTCCCGTTTTCTCCAGGTCCCGTTTTCACCCTGTCCGTTTTTCCTGGGTACACCTCTGACTACCCCTTCGGAAAAAAGGCTTTATTTCGTTATGTGGTGTCAGAAGTTTTGGACTCTGGATCTCGTAAATGTTTTGCTCGATTTATATGAATTAAGGATAATGTTTTGCTTTTTAATTTTATTCACTTTATATACGTAACATACCTTTAGATATGTGTTTCCCGAAATATCTTATACAATGTGGATGCCCAGCAAAGCCTGATCACCTCAGGTATTGAAAAGTTAAGTACATACTTAAACGACCCATACAATCGTAGCTCAGAAGAATGAAAATAATATTATGACTTAAAGACCTTTCAGGAGGTTAAAAACGAAAAATTCAATATTTAAAATGGGATCTTTTATAAAAACAGTTCCTACTAACGTCTGAGAAAAATTTGCCAATCTAGAGTTAAAAACAGGATTTATAGGAATAATATTTAACCACCCACAAGATAACCAAATAGACCTAACGTCGCGTTGGGTATTATTTTATTTGGCTTAATATAACGTGGTTCTACAGAAGAACGTGGACCACATTGAGACTAGTATAAAAACAATAACAATTGATTTTGTTAATTTTATTTATGGTAGTTTTATTTATGGAAAATATAAATGACAATTTATGATTAGTAGAATCGTTGGGTAGGGAGCGATGAAAACAACAGAGCGACATTCGATTGTAGAGTGAAAAAGAAAATTATTTGAAAAAGAAGATTTTGATGTGGTTGTGGACAGCGTAGTATAGCAGCGGTTCTTTATATACTTCAAACCGTTAAAGTCTTACTATTTATAGACTAAGTGACTGACACGATACACTGATGTGTTTTATACTTAAAACTTCCTTGCAAAGTTAATAAAATCATAAGAAAGTTAAGTGACAAGTCAGTGAATATGTAACGAGGTAAATTTCGTGTAAATACGCCAACCTGGCCTGATTTGAGATTTACCTTTTATAAGGACTTGTACTAGGTAGATTTAAGGCTACTTTCCATTAGGATAGTGTTTAAGTCGAGTGACTAGCTACTTTAACGAGGTACTAAAACATGAAAAACATCATCATCATCTCAGCCATAGGACGTCCACTGCTGAACATAGGCCTCCCCCATAGATTTCCATTCAGTCCGGTTGCAAGCGGCCCGCCTCCATCGTGTTCCTGCCGTCTTTATCAGATCGTCTGTCCACCTTGCGGGTGGACGTCCTACGCTGCGCTTGCCGGTCCGTGGTCTCCATTCGAGAACTTTGCAGCCCCATCGGCCATCAGTTCTACGTGCTATGTGCCCTGCCCATTGCCACTTCAACTTACTAATCCGCTGGGTTATGTCGATAACTTTCGTTCGTCTACGGATCTCCTCATTTCTGATTCGATCTCGCAGAGAAATTCCGAGCATAGCCCTCTTGTTGCGCTATTTTGAGCCTGCTGATAAGGCCCACAGTCGGAGACCACGTTTCAGATCCGTAAGTCATCAATACTGGTAACACACACTGGTCAAAACATGAAAAACATGAAAAATGTAAAATGAATGTCTATTTGTAATATAAACTTGTGAATCATTATAACTTCTTATCTCATGAGATTAGGATTTTTAATCCCATAAATTATTAGTGAGCTGTGCAATGCGTAACTAGTGGGTGGCCAACTGCTCGCCTGAAAACGATAAAGCCTAAACTATCAACTCGAATGACTTGCATGACATAACATTTTAACAAATAAATGTTCATTATTAAAATACGGCTTATTTGCTTAGGCAAGTGGGTAGCTTGCGTGTGTATTAGCTCGCCACTTGACTAAATACTATCCCTAATGTAAACTAGCCTCAAATGTTAGTTGTGATAGTGCGATAATCTGACATCTTGACAAATTGGACCGCAGGTGCGGGTTTGACCCTTTCTTTTGTTAAACATGATTAGTGACGAAGGGCGAATGAAGGACGCAATCTCCCTAAGATTGTACGCTTCGTGTTTACCACGTCCCTATAACAATATGACTTTTCGTGGAATACGAAAAATTGGTTTCGCGAATACATAAAACACGTCGCATAAAAAATATTGCTCTCGGCTATGTTTTGGTCTCGAGTCTCCAAAATATATTTCTTATTTTCTTACGGCACTTTGCCGTTGTAGTTTTTCGATATCACTACCATTTTGTTTTTTTATAAATTCAATCACTGAGATGAAGAGCTTTCTTATGATCTAAGAAAACGTCTTATAGACAATACATAGAAATTACAGGTTTTTTTTTCAAGACTCGCCATTTCTTTTTAATAACTATTTTAAAGCTCTGATTCACTTCGGTGAGCGGATCGAAATTCGTAGCTGAAAGAGTTGTTGGTTCGAGTAAGCGTACCACTGGTCAGTTTTCTTACTCTTTATTTTCACTAATTCACCAGTTTACTCATTAGATAGATAGTTTCGGTAATTTGACAGCTTCGCTAGTTTGGCATTTTCCTGTTTTGGGCCACGTTGACCTTACATTTTAATTTCAATTTTATTTGGTAGGCCTAATAAATCCTTAACGGCCTTAAACCTGCTACGGGAGCTACTATTCTAAATACTCACAACACAAATCTCACCGTTAGAAACCTTTACATCTTCACATCTTAATAAATTAATAACCTGCCTCAATTCTGAACATAATCTAGATTCCCAGACAATACTATCATCTCTCTAAGAGTTATTAAGATTTTCAAATGTGCGTAAATATATTTTTTTAGTATCGATAATTATTATTATGAAATAAGCAAATGTTCTACTAAAATTATTCCGTAAAAAATTGTAATTGTACTTAGTTGTGGTAATAAATAAATGTTTTCTATTCTATTCTATTCTAAGCAGTTTATTTGCTTGAAATAAAATAGAATAGAATAGAATAGAATAGAAAACTCTTTATTGTTATCACAAACTAGTACAATAACAGTAAAATCACATATTAAATCTAGAAAATGTGTAACAATTGGCGGCCTTATCGCTCAGAGCGATCTCTTCCAGGCAACCATGCGGTGACAGGACTCATACCAAAATGCTGGAAGGCTGGAAATATGAATATAGGAAGAAAAAAATCACCCACGAGCAGGATTTGAACCAGTACCTTCCGCACCAATCCGCGTGGTGAGCATTCTACCAATTGACGTTGAGTACTTAATATAGTTTACTTTGTAGCACATAAAACGAGTACAGCCTATCCAATATATCCAATATAATAAAATCACCACCGTTAGTCCAACAATAGGTAGATATTATCATAACTCTGCCACATTATGGACACCTGACGCCGGAATGTGATGATCACAGAGCGCAAGATTACTTTTATTAAGCACTGTTACATCTACTGAATTTCCATTGCCTTTGATTTTCTATTAAGATACGTTAGAGGTAGTCAGCTGAGTTGGTGTAAATAATTTTTTTTGGATATCAAAGTTATATTTGCTGAATGTGCTATAAGCTGAATGCAGTCTCCAAGGAGGTTTTCCTTAAGCCTCCTTGTGTTGACATTGGCAGCTTTTCTCAGCAGAGATTAATATTATATCTTAATATAGTGAGTAAGAAAAACATTCTGTATGGGCGCAAGAAAAAGGAAACAAGCAGCTGTTCTATATATATTTTTCAAAGCCAAGGAGGTTTTTTGTGAAACAGCTCCTTGATGCAAATTTTTATTCGTGATTTCAGAGTTGGCATTACATGTTCTACAGTGAACGTTGATTTAATTGATTAGTACAGTAACAGTTATAGTTAAGTGTAATGAAATGTAATCATCTACGGCCTATGGATTTTGGAATTCACATCAACAAAATACATAGCAAAAGAAATTATACAACCCATACTTCAAAATTATCAGCCTCAATTCTTGAACCTAGAGAGCTGAATTACTCTCATAGGTTTCCCTTATTATTTTGTAGTATATATATTTTGTAGTATAAATTTCTTACGTCATCTAGTATTCAAGCAATAAACCTACCCACGTTACCTATTCAGCGTTAGATTACTGAGTTCTCCGTCACGCATCTCCGCTCATTATACTGACCTCATAAAACTGGATGAGGGGTCTGTTTTCTCCTTACATCTCGTAAATAAAATTAGAGTCGCACACTGCGCGGTTTTCCCGTTCTTTTCTGCCGCAAACGTGCAAAAACTATGGAATGATCTCCCTGCTACGGTCTTCCCGTTGAGCTACAACATGGGGCTCTTTAAAAGGAGAGCGAATAGGGTGTTGAAGGCTCGGCAACCTACAGGCAATACTCCTGGTGTTGCATCCATAGGCGGCGGTAACCGCGAGCCATCAGGCATCTCGTCTGCTTCTTTGCCATATGGGTTTACCTCTTTATATAACATACATACCTCTTATATAAGGGTCATGATTTTAGAAGTGTCTTATATGTTTGTATGTCTTATATGTCTTATATGTTTGTATATGTTTGCAGATGGAAATATTCAGAGAGTGGACAGCAGCGCTCTCCAGCACCAAGTATTTCAACTACTGCGATCACCAAGCCTCACAACAAGCGTAGTGATTACAACAAAATCCCCCCATATGAATAATTAGTTTATGGCGTTCTTGAAATGAAATGAAAACGAAACGAAACGAAACGAAACGAAACGAAACGAAATGAAAAGAAATTGTTTATTGTGATAAAAACGACACGAAATCAATTACAATTATCACACAAGAAATAAAATATAATAGCGAAAAAAATGCAAAAAAAAATTAGATCAATAGCAAAATAATAATAAAAATAATAATAATAATAAAAAATAATATAGGTCTAATTAAATTAAAAAGACAATTATTATTTACATTATTCCATGTCATTATCTAGGTCCGGATTCAAGCCGGTCCACTGATCTCTCAAGTCAAAGTCAAAGTCAAAGTCAAAAAGATTTATTCAAATAGGTCACAATCTGACACTTTTGTACGTCAATGAAAATAAACAGTAACGAATCTACCGTGCGTTCGGAAAGATACCTTTACAAGAAGAACGCACAAGAAACTTGTAGGGCTTAATTTTTTCAACTGATTGTTTTACAATATTTAGTTTGGTTACACTCGTTTGTTTAGAAGGTGCCGCGTGGTGGCTATGCGGAAGTTCCCAAGCATCTTTGTCCTCTATGTACTGATTTACATTATAATAAGCATTCTTTAGTAAAGTAGATTTTATATAGGTTTTGAATTTACCCTCTGAGAGCCCCGTTATCTCTTTTGGGATTTTATTATAGAAACGTACACTATTTCCTAAGAATGATTTTTTATTTGTTTTAGATAATCTAAAGCTAGGTATAGCTATTTTGTCTTTATTCCTAGTATTAAAATTATGGAGGTCACTATTTAATTTGAATTTATGCAAATTTTTACGCACATACATGATGTTCTCATAGATGTATAAGGATGGTAGGGTCAGTATGTTTATTTCTTTAAATAATTCCCTAAGGGATTCGCGTGGACGCATCTCATAGATGGCACGAATCGCACGTTTTTGTAGTATAAAGATGGTTTCTATATCTGCAGCTGACCCCCACAACAAAATCCCATATGACATTAAGCTGTGGAAATATGCAAAGTAGACTAATCTCGCCGTGGCTATGTCCGTTAGTTGCCTAATTTTGTAAACCGCGTAAGCTGCAGAGCTTAGTTTCCCTGAGAGCTCGGTGATATGAGTGCTCCATTGCAGTTTAGAGTCTATATGTATGCCAAGGAACAAAGTTGCATTGTCGATATTGAGTCTTTCACCGTCAAGAACTATGTTCGGTTCTATACTTCTGACGTTAGGCAAAGAAAATTTCAAACATTTAGTCTTTTTCGCATTCAATAACAGATTGTTTGCTGTGAACCATCTGGATATACTTGCTAAAGTATTATTAACATGTGTGAGTGAGGTATCCTTCCTATCAACTTTAAAAATCAATGACGTATCATCGGCAAATAGAACTATATCTGCCAGACCTTGGACCATATAAGGCAAATCGTTAATATATGCCAGAAACAGGAAAGGACCCAAAATTGATCCCTGTGGGACCCCCATTTTGACAGGAGAACTAGCAGATGTGATACCATTGACGCTTACCTTCTGCTGCCTACTAGATAAGTATGATTCCACCAAATTCAGGGCATTCCCATGAATTCCATATACTTCTAACTTGCGCAGTAACGTGCAGTGTTCTACACAGTCGAAAGCTTTGGAGAGATCACAAAACACTCCAATGGCATCCTGTGAACGCTCCCAAGCCTCCAAGACAAGAGTCATGAGATGACAGCCCGCATCGGTTGTTGATCTACATTTGGTGAAACCATACTGGTTAAAATGTAATATGCTATTTTTATTGAAATGTGACAGCAGTTGGTTCAGCATCAATTTCTCAAAGATTTTACTTAATACTGGCAAAACAGAGATTGGCCTATAGTTGGAGGGATCTGTCTTAATTCCCGATTTAAAGATGGGAGTGATTTTACTTATTTTCATTAGTTCCGGAAACGTGCCTTTATCTATGCATAGGTTGAACAAGTCTGCTAAGTAAGGAGCAATTGTGTTTATTATAGAATCTAACATTTTTACAGATAGACCCCAGAGATCCTCAGTAGCTTTAACATTTAAACTCTTGTACGTCTTTTTGATATCAGTTAATGAGATGTGTTCAAACGAAAATTTAGCTATGGTGCGTTGGAAGTTTTCTTTAAGAAAAGCATCCGCCAAGTCTGGGGATGAATCAAGTGACTTGGTCGCATTAGGGGCTATGTTAGAGAAGAAATCAACAAAAATATTAGCGACCTCCTCAACATTTGTAATGTATTCATTATGTATTAATAATTTATATTCAGTATCTCTTCGTTTATCTTTACCTGTCTCTACATTTATTGTTTTCCAAACTGCCTTAATTTTATTGCTTGATCTGCGGATTTTGTCTCTAATATGTATGGCTTTTGCTTGGATGCAAACCGCTTTAAAAATTTTTGAATAACTTCTAACATACTCATGAAATGATTCTGAATTAGAATGGGCTTTATCACTATACAACTCATACATATTATCCCTACTTTTCCTGATTCCCTTGGTAGCCCAATCACTAAATTCTAATTTCCTATTTATGTGTAATTTCTTTTTGGGACATATCTCATTGAACTCCTTACTTATTACGGAAAATATAGTTTCATAATTGAAATTAGGGTCTTCCTCAGAGACAGCGACATTTACCAGTTTTGATTCTATACTATTTCTAAGCTTTTCTAGTTTGAATGTTGTTAGAGGCCTATGTTCAATTGTTAGTTGTTCTTTAGATTTTTGACATAAAAATTCTAGTGAGAGACCCTTGTGGTCAGACCTAACGCCACTCGTTATTGACAACTTCCTACTTTCGCAATCAGTATAGATATTATCAATACAGGTTAATGAGGTGACTGTAACTCTAGTGGGCTCACAGAATAGGTAACTCAAACCGAATGACTTAAATAAACTAGTCAATTTAATTTTATCTGGAGAATCTGACAAAATATCAATGTTAAAGTCACCGCATACAAGTATTTGTTTATTACTTTTACAAATTTTGTTTAAAATTAATTCCATAGAGGACATAAAAGAAGTGAGATTCGAGTTCGGCGGCCTATATACACATAAGATTATGTGCCCGTTCACTTCTACACAAGCCACCTCGCAAGTTCGTTCCACAGAACAGCTGACAATGTCAGTTCGCTCTTTATATTTAATCGATTTTTTTAAAAGTATAATCGAGCCACCTCCTTCAGCAGATGTTCTGTTGAACTTACTAGCCACCTGAAAATTAGTTACATTAAATGACATTTTTTCATTTTTTAACCAAGTTTCACAGAAACATAAAATATCATAATTATATTTATCTACAAGTAATTCAATATCGTTAATTTTGCCAGAGAAGCGGTTTATATTTTGATAGAATAAAGATAATGTACTAGTACCACTCTCTGTTGTCTTAAAATTTAGTTTAAATCATTTTCATTTTCCATAGTGTTGTTATTATTAGTACATATACTAATCACTGTGGAGTCATTTTTAAACACCGTTATATTACATATAACTGAATAAATATTACAAGGTTTCACAATAGCATAACACTATGGGTAGAACGGTAGACCATTTGTCAAATGTTACGTCATGTTCGGTATTACTTGCATTGAGGGCATTAAGGGAAGCTTCTGCTCAGCAGTGGCGTCTTCCAGCTGATGTATAATGTTTGTATGAGACTGCCTCTGTGGTGTAGTGGTTCGGATGAAAATTCACATTACTTATAATGTGAATTTTCAGAAATCCGACCCCTTAGGGTCCAAAATGAGCGTCAGTGTTTCGGTATAAAATTGCCATGTTTCGTAATTGCGAGCGGGCAAAGCCGCTTTGTTTACTCTAGTATAATAATAATTATTGACTTCTGAGACACGAAAAAAAACCCATTTCATATACCTAGTAATAAATACAAAGAGAAGTAAATTCAATTTACAAGTCGTGAAAAAAGAATAAATTGGCTTACACAGTTTTATGCTTAGGTAGATAAGGTAACAAACAATATACAAAAACAGTAAATAAATCGGGGGGCACGGCAGTGTCCCCGCCAAGTCGAGCGCGAAGCAAACACTGCCGTACCATCCTTTACTGGAACCATTTCGCCGCATTTTCAGGCCTCTATTTGAGAACCTCTGGATAAGACCAGAACGCTGAAATTTTCGTCATCCAGTAAGCTATAGAATCACATACTTAAAATAAAATTTCAAGTCTGTAGGTCATTTAGTTCCGAAGTTAAGCGAAAGCAAAGTTTCGCATTTATGACACTCAGCCACTCATGATCATCAAAAAGAACTAGTACTTCCCATAAACTCAGAGAAATTTGGTACAGAGTTAGGGTTTAATGGCCACATAAAGGGAAAACTATAAAAACTAGGATAATCGAAGATCAAAATTTGGTCAAAATATAATTCATTGGACTAAGAGTGGCGGTGATACCCGCACCCGTCGCTAGATGGCGCTGACTTATTTAAAAAACGTGCTTACGTTTGTTTTTCCGATTATTTGCATTTCGTTGATTTCGCTTATTAATTCGAGAGGTTTGCGAAGATTTGAATAGGTTAGGGATTTTATGATTAGTGACGGATTACTGATTACTACTTAATTATTATTAAATTTAAAAGTACTTTTAATTGAATACTTTATTTAATTGTTAGTTTTTTAGTAGGTACTCTTAGTTTTCTAGGTTTTATTTACAGTTAGGTAGTACTTCGAATCGCGTTCGTATTTATAAGTAAGTACTTTTCTAGTATTCTAGGTTTAGTTTATTTAGGTAGATATTACTTCGTTTCGTTTAAAAATATCATTAATTTAGCTGTATTTCAGTACTAGGTAGGTAATACCTTTGGTACAAAGTTCATTGATAGTTAATTATATTGACACTTGTCTAATAATATAATTAAGAGTTAACGTTTTGTTTATAGTTTGTATAGATTGAGTAGGCTGAGTATAATATTTTCGTTGAGTTTCTTTTTTTATTAAGACAAAAGAAGTCTTAAACATATAGGTTTTATTATTGTTTTAGTCTAAATATTATCGGTATTTCTGGTTTGTTGTCCATATACTAAAGGTCGTTGAGTTTATTTCGCAAAAGATAATATCGTAAAAAATGTCGATTATTAAAATAAGTCAATATGCCTACGTTTCTACAAAAAGAAGTGAAATCCCACCAAAAACATTCTGTAAAAAACTAGCCAAGTCTCGATGGAGCTGCTTGTTTATCTCTATAAAAAGTAATGAAATCTAGACAAAGTCGTGCCAAGTCACACAACATTAACTATAATAATAAAGAAATCGCAGTAAGGAACCTTAGACTTGGCACGACTTTGTCTAGATTTCATTACTTTTTAGAGATAAACAAGCAGCTCCATCGAGACTTGGCTAGTTTTTTACAGAATGTTTTTGGTGGGATATACGTTTACAGTAAACAAATATGATAGCATTATTATACTAATTTTCATATTACTATTTACATAGTAGATAGGTAACTTAGGTGCATAACATAACATCACGCTTTTTCCCAAAGGGGTAAGCAGAAGTATGCCTTGGACCTAGTGCCATAGTAGGTAGACTTTAGGTGCCATGTAAGATTTTTCCATAAGGATTTTTTCAATGACAGCCTGGATTCTGGACCTGTGCCTGGTATCTACCAGGCCTATTGGCTTGCGTTTTATTATAAAAAATGATAGGCGGCAATTGCCATCTACCGGGCACAGTTCCAGAATCCAGGCAATAAAGGTCTTTGAGAAAATTCCGAATGGAAAAATCCAATAACACTTGTGCCTGACCTGGGGATCGAACCCGAGACCCCATATCGGTAGTAGAACATTAGTACACTCGCTTATAATTTAATTCTGATAAATCAGCGCCTCTGCGCTATAAATACATAATCAAGCTTATAGAAGAAAGAAAACTGTGCCCGGGAGATGGCAATAGGCTCGCCCCCTATTACATGGGACCAATAACATACTGGCGAAATGTGGGTGTATCTACATGGGACTGAGTCCTGGGTACATCTCTGCCTACCCCTTCGGGAAAAAGGCGTGAACGTATGATATGTATAAGAAAGAAAACTACGAGTAAGGAAGCGTTTTTGTTCGAAACCGCTGCAAGAAATACATTCATCTTCATTTGCGAAAGGTATCCGTGGAAAGAGAACGTCAAGCCTAATGAAGGGAGCATGTCTATTTTTTTTCAAAAGACGAATTATAAGTTGTTCATCATTGCCATCCAGATTTTCCCTTCCCAAATTGGGTGCTTATGCTCGTATTTGTTTATTCCGCCAATTTTAACATAGTTACTTAAGAGCGAATCCGAGCTACGAGAAATGTCCCTGTCCCTGTTAATATATATTTTTAAGAGTTCTTGAACATGAAGTTGTATAGATTATTAATGAATATTATTAAAGTATATAAAACTTATTTAAAAAAAAAACAGAACCTGACTTCTGGACCAAAATACATATTATAATAGATTTATACAAACTTTGACTAAAAAGTGAATTGTTGTTTTTTTTTTCGTAAAGTGCTGTATCAATCCAATAAAATGTATTTAGACCAAACAAAAAAATAATAATCAAAATTCGTTTTGCCGTAATTGCCGGAGTACCTAATCGCGTAAGAAATTTATAAAAACCAGCATCAATAACCTAATTTAAGGTACAGCCGAGGTGAAAACTTCCTCCTTTTTGAAATTGGTTAAAATATTACAAAAGCTGTTTCATGTTATCAGTCCAGATAAAAAAAAATTATAATAATATAATTAATTATACCTTTGATGAAATGAATAGATCCGTAGACGAACGAAACTTATCGACATAGCCCAGCCAGCGGTAGCAAAAGAAGTGGAAAAGAAGTGGCAATGGGCAGGCCACATACACGTAGAACTGATGGCCGATGGGGCCGTAAAGTTCTCGAATGGAGACCACGGACTGGATGGAAATCTAAGGGGGAGGCCTATGTTCAGCAGTGGACGTCCTATGGCTGATATGATGATGATGATAATTAATTGTACCTAAATTATTTATAATAATTATGAAATGAATAGATCTGTAGACGAACGAAAGTTACCGACATAGCCCAGCCAGCGGATTAGCAAGTTGAAGGGGCAATGGGCAGGGCACATAGCACGAAGAACTGATGGCCGATAGGGCCGTAAAGTTCTCGAATGGAGACGTCCTCCCACAAGGTGGACAGACGATCTGATAAGGGCGGCAGGAGCACGCTGGATGCAGGCCGCTTACAACCGGACTGGATGGAAATCTAAAGGGGAGACCTATGGCTGAGATGATGATGATGATACCTATAATTATTCTCGCTCTGTATCAAAAACAAGCATAGGTACTTACTAAAAGCACCGTAGCAATTTCTTCTTATACATACCACTAATATTTTAACTACGATAAGTAAATTCTAATGAAATGAAAAACATCGTTAAAATTTTACTGCAGTTTCAACTACACCATCTGCTCGCAGACTAACAAAAACAAAACGAGTACGAAACTTCATTAAGAGTTTCATATTGCGCTATTGCTACTAGAATATTTATAGAGTAAACTTTTTAGAAATGCACATGATAATATTACTAGATTGGAGATAGAATAATTTGATTGCATGAACATTGATTTTAATTGGATAGGCTGACTGGCAGATAGCCAGAACTAAGAGGTTTCCAATACGTGATAATAGATTTCATTAAAAACAGTTTCAATAATTATTAATCTAGAAATTTACCTCCTACAAAATATGAAAATAATTAAACTTTTGGTACATAGTGTGAAAAACGTATCTACGTAAGTAAAAAATGTGGATGCATAATTTAAAATTCAAAAATATACTTACATACATACATACATTCACGCCTTTTTTCCCGAAGGGGTAGGCGGAGTGTACCCAGGACTCAGTCCCATAGTAGATACGAGTACACCCACATTTCGCCAGTATGTTATTGGTCCCATGTAATAGGGGGCGAGCCTATTGCCATCTACCGGGCGCAGTTCCAGACTCCAGGCATTATTCCTAATGGAAAAATCCAATATTTAACACTTTGCCTGAACTGGAGATCGAACCCGGGACCTCTTGATTGGAAGTCGAGCATGCGCCACCGAGGCAGTCCAAAATATAAATATATTATATTAGCCTTGGCGTCTTTGGAAGACGATTTAAACAAGTCCGTATAGAGCATTTAGAACACTCCACAGACAATGTGTCGCCTGGGACGACTTAAGGAAACGTAGGTTTCCTCAGAGCCTACACCACCCACTGAGCAAGTACCACCTTCTCGACCTCACTGGCTGAATCCGCAGGAATGACAAGTCGATTAGTGCGGAGATAGTTTGGTTGCAGGAGACTGCCACTATTATATGCTTGAGCTATTCATAGATTGGCACAAGCTATAATAGTGATAAGATGATCACTGAGACGGCATTCACTACTTATTACGATGTCTTTTATTAGCGTTTATCTTATTCTGATTTTAGAGTTGTTCTCACAATAAAAGTTCTTCCGAATGATGAATACAATGACCTTTTAAGCTAAAGCTAAAGAATTCCTTGAAGTTAATACTTATATGAAATCTACATTTTGCAATGAAAGTCAATTAGTTGATAGCAATGATTCTGATAGCTATAGCAATGATTCTGATAGTTGTAATCTAGCTAAGCTCATTGGTAGTCACACAGAAACAAAATAAACATTCTAGTCTTATGTCGCTTGTCCAATTACTCAGTTGGTGAGCCTTGTAACCAAAAAGGGTTCTTAGATTTATCCTGTGAATCAAGTTAGAGATATAACATCTGCAATTCAGATGCTGCCTGTCTGTCTGCCAGCTCATTAGGTTAATACTTGAGACCAGAACCGAGTCTTCGTCACTATTTTCTACATGCTATTATAGAATAATTAGAATTGTAAAGTTCTTGTTATTTAGTTTTAAAAAAAAAAATTACAGAGATAGAGTGCTTTGAAAGTTAGTTTATTATAGTTTATTACTTATTATAGTTTTTATTATAAAAGTTTTTTAATAAAAACTAGTTATCCGCCCCGGCATCGCACATTTAATGGAATAATTTCGTAATACATTGTTTTCATATTAAATAACTATCAATCATCATCGTCATTATGTCATTATATTTTAAACGAAACTTAAAAGAAAACTATATAAGTACAATCACTCGTCAATCTTCTACTTAAGGTGGTTCCGCTGACATCATTTCCCATACAAACTTTGAGGAACCAATGACTTGATAGCAGAGATATAATTTCTCCATTAGCTGTTCATACCTATTGCTGTTTTAAAACGTATAATTTGTTTGTTAACTGGGTAAACGCTACTTTATAATTACTTTCTGCTTAAAATAAAATACTAACGAAGAAATAATATATCTTTTATCATCGGCAATGGTTCTTCAAAGTTTGTATGGAAAATGATGTCGGCGGAACCACCTTAAATCACTCCGTCCATTGGTGAAAACCGTTTTATGACAACCGTTCAAAAGCTTTATGACAGACAGACAGGACAGACGGCGGGGTCTTAATTTGAAATTCTTATTAATTTTTTTACAAGAGATTTAGTCCATTCAATTGTCATTTAGGTAGCTAGCTAGCTAAGCTGTCGGGCTACCTAAATACAATAGAGATCTTAATTCAGTGTGAGTAACATAGGCTATATGAGGTTTAGAAAAAAATAGGAAAAAACATTTGATATAAAGGCAAGGGGAGATAGGGTACGTTCTCCCGGACTTATATCCATGTATTTTGGTTTAGTAGTCATTAATTTTCGTGCGCTGCGTAAAGCATTATTATATAAAAATGCAATGTATGACGTATTTACTCCTGTTAAAACGTTCACTATATCTACTTCTGCTACCCGTGCGAAGCCGGGCGGGCCACTAGTTTAAAATAAAACTGAAAAAAAAAAAGATCCCAAATAGTGTCATGTTTTTATTTTCACGCAAAAAAAAATCTGCAAGATACCCACAAAAATGTGCCAAATGCTAAAATTGTTCAGAGAATGTCTGTTAAATAACCGATAGTAACAAAATGAGAGTAGGAGGGTGTCAAATGTAGGCCTAAATATAGTATTTCCACCACTCAAGCGTCCGAGAGACTTCGCGTTAATAAGTGCTATGCTGACATACTGTTTATAAAGTTGACATACTTGATACCGGCTCATACTCTCAGCAATATCCATTTTTTGGCTTCGTATAGGATATTCACGCGTGCGGCACATGCGTGTGTCATCTCTATGAAGCTACACAAGGATACTCACGCGCGCGGCTAGCCCATAATACATTCCCATTGACTATAACCGCGGCCGTCTGCGATTGCCGCAGCCGCAAACCGTCAACTTGGACCTTTATTCCTCATTGGAGGCACAGCGAAGTGCGGCTAGCGCCATCTAGTTAAAAAAATTTAATTGTAAATATACAATTGAGGAAAATATCTAAGATCAAATCTAAGATAACCCTTTGATAGTTCTTATTCTTGTAGTGATTAATCAGTACATCTTGTAATAAAATTCACAATTTCATGGTTTTACGGCGAAGGTTGTGTGATTTATTTGTGTGATGAATTGTGTGATTTACGCCTAAGCAAAGTTATTTCGGCTTGAAAATTGCTTGAAAAGATGAAACGTCAAACGGTTCTTCAAACCAAAAATCATGTTTGGTATCGGTTAGGAATGGAATATAAATTGTGAAATTTAATCGAAAAAATTAAAAGTTGGTACTCGTTAGGAAAAATTACAAATATATGAAAAAGAATGAATCATTATCAATGGTTATTCTGTTTCACCTTTTTTAGAATGATGGTATTTGATAGGAACAAATCCATACCCTCAGCAATATACTTTTTGACTGGATTCACTTATGTGGTATACGGGTTTCAAAACTGGTGTTCACACAAGCATCCAGTTGCTGCTAGCTCGTGATTAAACGGGTTCAAATAAAAAATCGGTTGCCGTGATAAAGGAGTGTACAAGTTAGTTTGTCAAACTACAGTGCAGTATGCCGTCGCCGTTGGAAGACCGTGTTGCTCGAAGGCAGCATGTGTCGAAAGTTCAGAAATATTTATATATGCGGAATGTTTCTTAATATCGTGTTTCTCTCGATTCTAAATGTTTCCATTTACTTTATAAGTACCAGACAGACTTTACATTCAATTAACTAGATCACGTATTGACTCTCAATTTCCATAATAATAGTAAACATGATAAAAAAAATATGCAACTAAATTCTATTTTTAAATGTTCTATAGTACGATATGTATCGGTAGGCCTCTTTTGCAGGGGGTCGCCTGGGGAAGTAGCACACCTTTGCTAGTTATCAGTTAATCATCCGCCAAGCAGTTAATGTGCAAACAATACTGTGTTCTCCGGTCTGAAGGGCAATGTTACCAGCGAAATTATTGGGCATGATGAGTTTCAACAACTAATATCTCAGGGTGACTCTGGCGCAGTGCAGTGCCGCGCAGAATTTAGAATTTTAAAACACTGTGTCTGATATGGATACTCATGATGCTTACCATCAGGCACCTGATTTGCTCTTGTCACTCACTATCATAAAAAAAAGTATAGGGCATGGTGTATTTAGTAAGGGTAAATTATAAATAGTAAATTAGTAGCTATAGAATTAATAGAATCCAATGACGTAATGCCTATAAATATGCCGTGTAGTTACCGGCTTTAGAATAGTGTTCCCCATTTCTATCCGTGGTTGCCGTAAGAGCCGGCTAAGGGTTAACAGATCCAGACGACGGACAGCAGCGTCCTCTGCAAAAAACCATCAAATTGCGATTGACAACCCGCCTGCCAAGCATGTCGAGTATTGGCAAAACCCCCCTTTATGGGGGAGGCCTATGTTCAGTAGTGGATTACCAACGGCTGATATGATGATGATGATGAATGACGTAAGCTCATAAAGGACGGTATATAACGATAGAGCCTTGTTCGACAAACTCTCTGAGAAAAGAGCAAAAATGGCACGACCTCAACACAACTCCATCAGTTGCGACACACATCTGCTCCAGGTGTGCACAACCTGGCCACTCCAGAGTTGGCTTCTTTAGTCATCAAAGGAAGTGCTTAATACAACCCACATACACTGTTTGAATCGTATGTCATAATTAGACGTTAGGGTCCAAGATGATGATGAGAATTGTTTGGTCTTTTTCCAATATGCCCGATACATAAATTATACGTAGTATCTACGTATTAAATAATAGCTTGATCACATTAAAAAAATACCCTTACGTTAACTTTTAAAACGCGATCGGATGGAACCTTAAAAAGGAAAAACAGCAACTTAACCCTTTCATGCTTATTAAAATTCTATCAGCAGTTTTTAATTAAAATGTAAATACGAAACCGGAAGTTGTTTATCTCCTTAATTCCCGTAGAGAATAATTAATATTGCAGCAGTTCTCAATAAAGATAACTCCCAGCGGTTAGGTGTTAATGATGATTACTCGGAACTCGAATTCAACATAAAACTTTGGAACACCCCGAAGGGTGCTAATCAGAAAATATTCACAATCTTCCGCCCACTTGTTGATTGAAATTTTGCATCTATAAATGGGATCCCGGAAAAACTCAATAATTTTAAGAGTTTCGAAGTTTTATAGGTATCTGATTAAGCAATCACTAAACATCTAAGATAGGATCTAGGATAAGAAAATATTTAAGGTTTTTAAAACCAAAAAGAACAGGAAATTAGATTAACTTAAGGCGCGTAGGTAAAGCTAGGAGCATGATATGTCTTAAGGGTGTTATGACCATACCAATCAAAAGCAATACCAAGGAAATGAAAAGCTAAAATAATGAAGGATTCCTTATTTTTTGTCCAAGATAAAGATTACCTATGTTGAGTTCAAAATTAGCGCTTATGGTACAATGAAAGCACGCCATAATAATGATCACGATCTTACGTCTGATAGCTTCCAAAGAATATTCGGCATTTGGTTACCTCTCCCAACTGCCGACTATTCAAACAATAAATCAAAATATTCCATCATCTTCTCCCTAAAAACAACAAACCAACTATGTGAACAAGGGAATTCATACTTCTGATGACGTAAAGATCCATTACGAAAGTTCGATTCAAAGGTACATTTCCAAATGGAATTGTTGTAGTATTGATAGTAGGTAGCGATAGCCTGCGGGTCTGCTCGGGTGGAAATACGTCAGCGAGACAGCGGGCCGGTGACGAGACAAGCGGGCGCAGACAACCGAAAAATAGCCTTTTCCGAATTTTTGGGACAGATATAAGTAGGTAACCTACATATTTAGGTATATATTATGATATACCAAGGGCCCATAAAATTTAAGAAGTACCGTTTGAAATTTCTTATTTTGCCTTGTTTGAGAGATTTGTGTACCTATTTAAATTAAGTGATTAAGAATTGTACGTTTTGTGATAAAATTCATATTTTCATGGTTTTACGTCGTAGGTTATTGATATTATGTACGCTTCAAAAAAAGAGTGAATAGAGTCTTGGAGAGTCGGCAACATACTGGCCCTAATACCCCTGGTTTTGCAGGTATCCTTAGGCGGCGGTAACCACTCACCATCAGCCACACCGTCTGCTTGTTTGACTCCTATGGCATAAAAAAGGTAAATATTTCGGCTCGAAAATTGCTGGAAGAGATGCGTATCATCTTCATCAAACGGAACTTTTTAGATTTGATGGGTGTAGTACAAATATGAAAATATGATGATTAGTAAAGAGAAATTGTATTGGACTTCAAAAAATTACGATTCTAATATGGCTAGCACCTGTGCTAGCACTGAAAGATTTAAGGCCAATAAGAGAAGCATAAGTCGATGAAAAATGTTTTTAAGTTTCGAATTAGGAGCTCTTTGGGAATCTGTAATGGGTACTCATATGTCATTTGTTTTTATAATTTGGCACCAATTTTGAAGTGTCTGTCGAGCATTGATATAAAGAAAAGGGGAGATATAATTCACGTTTACTCTACATTAGCTATGCCCCGTGGTTTCATCTGCGTAATCTTCGTTCCCATGGGAATACCACAATAAAGAGTACCCTATGTGTCAAGATATAAGCGATCTATATACCAAATTTTAATTTTTTAGCTCAATCGGTTCAGTAGTTTTAGCGTGAAAAGGGAAGAAAGATACACATAAAATACAGATCTAGATGGAGCTGGGAGTCGAGTCAAGGTCAAGTCAAGTCAAGTCAAATCCGCAAACTAGATGACGATGCGCCTATTTTGCGTGTGGGTGGGGTATTCCTCACTCGAGTCACCCTAGTTCTCCAAAGAATTTCAGCAGCCCTTTCAGGTTGCCGACAATTTCGGTGAGCGGCCCCGGGGTTCCGAGGTACTGTGCCCGGTATGCTGCTACTCCTGTACACTCGAGATGGACATGAGCAGCTGTCTCCTCCGCTTCCATGCATGCTCGGCATAGAGGGCTGTCTGTAACACCTAAAAGATATAGATGTTTGTTAAAGAGTCCGTGACCTGTAATGGCGCCTGTAACCGTTCTGAGGTTGGGCTTACTCAGGTGTAAGAGCGCCTTTGTGAGCCGACAGTTTATTTCTGGAAGCGCCAGTTTCGTCTGTCTACACTCATTGTGATTTCCCCAGTAAGTGGACTGGGAGTCGAGTTAGAACACGCTATCGTTTTGTATACCTGTTACATAGGTAACTTTATAAAAATTGCACCGAGATTTGAGATTTACACTATTAATGACTATTATTTTATGATTAGTCAAACGGACAGTATTGTATGTAAAGTGGAGCAAATGTAAAGAGGCGTCAGCTGAGGCTGAGCAAACTTAGATTGGAATCGTGACTAGCCATATCCTAACTACTCTCTGAACTTTCACTAATTTCTGAGAATATACCTTGCTACTTAGCAATATCGCGTTCAACATGATTAATATCACTTTTGGATATTACGGCCAATTACGGCCCTACAGACCGGTGCTACAAGACGTAACGTCACCATGTTAGAAAGAAAACGAGCACACGAGACAGCTCGTTACTCGCGTATAAGCAATTTCCAGGTTCTCACTACATGAATGTACGCTTTGTAACATGTTACGTTACGCCTTGTAACGTATTACAACGGTTGTTTATAAAGCCTTACAAAGTATGTATCTATTTGGAGAATTAAGTACCTATCTAAATAGTTTTTATTTTGTTGAGATCGACCAGGAAATAACAACCTAATTTCCATAAATATTTAGATACTAATGAAAAAGTTTTCTAGGTCAATTTAAGAGCGTCTTGTCAATAAATTTATAAAAAAAAACCATATTGATTTGTATAAAAGTAATGAATATATTTAAGTTTAATAAATGAATTATCAATAAACGTAATATTTGTTATAAGCCCATATTAGGCATTTTATATATTAGACCCAAACTTGATTTAGGATCACATTGATTATGATTTTTATGAAATAAGTTTTATAATAGAATCTTTTTCCAAAAATACAAAGATATTCTCATTTTGCCCCACAGGCGATCTCTCTTTCATTTTTATCGTAAAGTAAATTGGTTATCTACATTATTACCCTTTAAAAAGCCCAATTCAGTCTCGTAATCCTGCCCTAGATTATTAATATTGAGCCGCAATATCTGTAATAAACCCGGCTTGATATTTTGGGCAAATCGGTTAGAAATATTTAAGCTATCATAGCCTGGCCTCTCAAAAACGTCGAGAGATAATAACTGACATGGAACTAAGAGGAGATTTTATTGAATACCGTGCGGTAGGGTTGCTCATTTTATAAATGCTTTACTAAAATAGTTTTAAACCATTTTTACTTTTTTTGCTAGGCAAAGACCTCCTTTTTTTAATGAGCTATGCTGTTGGTCTCATTTGGCCTCTACAGCCCGATGGCCTTTACCTGGCAGTCCTCCCTGAAGTCCTTTGGCCAGCCCTACTGGTACGCGTCCAAAGGTGGTGTTAGGCATTTCGTCGAGCATTCGCCGTTTTTTTCATTTTTATTGAACAAAATATTAAACACGACGCTTGATTTTTGGCTTATTCCGTTGCCTCCAAAAAACAATTCCTGCTACCTCCAAATTTTATTAGTGGGTATAATTTTAATTCCGCCTGTCCACTAAAATCTAAATCAGGTACTGTTAACAACATAACCTTTAAGGGGGTCTCTCTTCCATACAAAATGAAATTTACTCACTAATAGTGAGCATTTCGGCGAGCTAGCATATCATCACGCCATTTCCTTCCAGCATCGGCAAAGAAAGTCCGTCTTCAAGAAACACATTCTGGGATTACCTTTGTTCAGCAGTTGTTTTGGTTTGGTTACTAACTAAACTAATTTAAAATGTGTCTAATTGTCATAAACATACGCCTCTATGAGAATATTAGACTCATAAAGAAAGAAAAACTTTCTTTCATAAAACAATGAATTAATTCATGCATTTGCCAACCCTATAAAGTTGCAGCACCTGAAAGAGATTTTAACTTAAATTACTTTAAAACTCTTATTTATTAAGTGGATTTGCATAATGTAAAATCAAGTTTAAGGTAGCTAATTTGCATTTAAGTTGCCTCAACTTACCTTAATTATTGTGAATTGTGATACCTTTCTGTAAAGGTATCACAATTCACAATAATTAACCAAACTTACCAACCCCTGTGGGTTGGTAAGTTTTCTCTGCTTACCGAAGTAGGGACGTTTATTAAAGATAGAATAATACTGGGTCATTGTGCTTATAATAATAATAATATGGACTATGAACAAATTTTTACTAAGGTGAAAACTGTGAAATCGGGAAGAAAAAAAAGCAATTGTTTCATAGTAATATCTCGTTGCTCTAATAAAATCTCCTGTTTCATAGATTTTATTTTTGTCCTATTCCATAATAATATGAGTACAATGAACCCTTAAGAGCGTATCCTAGCTACGAGAAATTTCTCACAATCCTATAAAATTTACCAAATCGATGTTTTGTTTACCCCTGTTTCCTCCGAATGTACCCATTCTATAAATTTATATCCTGATATATTTGATAGTAATAACAATAATAATTTGAATTTATACTGTAACAGAACGGGTTACCCCAATTACACTGCTCGATTCAATTCATATATGGGTTATGTGGACAACCCATATTGCCAGAGTTTCAGGTCGTCAAGATTCCTCCGACATGACCTAACGACTGCCCCCTACATATCTTATAGGAAACCGCCGGGACCTACAGTTTAACGTGCCATCCGAAACACGGTAGCGCCCAGGCGAAAAGTCCACATGGTGAGATTCGATCCGGGGACTCCGGATTTAAAGCCGGGCATATTCTCGCTGGACCACGGACGCTACAAGTAAAAACGCAATAGTGAATTAAATGTTTAGTTTTTCTTATTGACTATTTTTTTATAATAGTGAGTGACAAGACGAGCAAATCAGATGCCTGATGGTAAGCATCATGATTGCCCATAACAGACACAGTGTCTCCCAGTGTTTTAAAATTCAAAATTCGGCACTGCACTAACAGAGCAGGGCTAAAATAACTTTTCAACCTCTAGGAGATAAAGTAAATTACTTTTTAAATATTGTCTGCTACCAACAAGATAATATTTTTTTGGTTTATAGGATATTACAGCCAAAATTTTATGAAAATAATAATTCAATTTTCTCACAATCGTAGTTATTACAACTCAACTCACCATACAGAACATCGATTTGGTAAATTTTTCATAGGATTGTGTCAAATTCCTAGACGGCCATGTACGCTCTTAAGAAAACGTGGAAACCCGTCATAAGTGTTAAAATAACCTACCGAGAGGAGAGGCCGTAACTCATGATGAGTGTGACACGTTCGTTACACGTACAAAGCACGTATTCGAGTATGTTTGACTTCAAAGTGCACCTCGCCTCTCGTATCTCTAGAAAGCCATCTGACATGTAGGCGATGTGATGTAAAGAGAACTTTATTGGATTCATGTAGGAACTATATTTAATTTTATTATACTAATGTCCTACGACCTACTCACATTATAAATGGGAAAGTTTGTGATGGTGGATGGATGAATGTTTGTTGCTCTTTCACTTCAAAACAACTGCACAGATTGAGCTGATATTCGGTATGTAGTTTAGAGTTTAGAGTTTATACCCTATAATAATAACACAAAGGTTACTTTTATACCGATATTCCAATGGGAACGAAGACTACGCGGGAGAAAGATTTATTTCGAAGTAAAGGTTTTTTAGGGTTTCGTACCTCAAACGGAAAAAAATAAACCCTTATAGGATCACTTTGTTGTCCGTCTATCTATCTGTCTGTGTCTGTCTGTCTATCTGTCCGTCTGTCAATACACTTTTTAACGGGAACGCGTGGAGGTATCAAGTCGATATTTATATCGACTACTCAGATCTGCGGTCCCTTGTGGCTGTAAGAATATCATACTTCTAAATTAACGCAATTAAAAGTTATGGCCATTTTACTGCATATTTCCATACTTGAGCAAGGAACTAATAGATGGTGCTGCATGTTCTTGGTATCAACGTATGGAACCCTACACTATGCATACATACCTATGCCTTTACAATTTATTTTATTTGTGTACATAAACGCTTTGCCCATTATAAATAAAATACCGGTACGTTATCGGGCCGTGAGCGGAATAAAATATTCTTTGTATAAATATTGTATGGTATGTGACGCTACAGACAATTCTCTATGCAGAGGCTATTTCATGGCGGAAGAAACGGTTGCCCACGTAGTCATGGAATGCGAGGCAGTAACCCTTCAAAGTGAACAAATCCTCGGAACAGTGAGGTCACTCAGCGAAGCGCTGAGCTTCTGGGCGGAGTAAGGCTGGCTAGATTAGCCAGGACTTCACGAACAACGGACCAGATATAGAGTCTAAGTGCGGAAAAGGAGTCTACTTTACATTACATTACATTATTAGTATGTGACCTTGACCTTGCCCACTAGACAGTTTCACGTCTGTCGCGTGCCGTACACAGCGGGTTAGCTCTCCGTCAACTTCGACAGTTATGCTATTCAAATTCCACGTGGGGGGGCAATATAATGCCATCTAGCGGGCACTGTTCCAGACTCCAGGCTGTCATTGAGACAATTCCTAATAAAAACAAAACCAATAACAACGTATATCAAACTACGTTTAGTATACCAAAAGTTGCGTAAACGGAAGTTGCAATAAATTGTATTTACTAGAAGCGATAAGAAAATAACGAATTGCTCTGTTGTCGTGGTCATAATATTATGAGATTGTAAATTACGTCATGGAGTTACCTGCTTTAGAATAGTGCCCCACCCTCTCAACCCGTGGTTGCCGTAAAAGCCGGCTAAGGGTTATCCGATCCAGAGGACCGGCAGCAGCGTCCTCTGTAAAAAACCATCGAACTGCGCTCGACAACCCGCCATGGCGAGTATTGGTAAAATTCCCCTTTATGGGGGAGGCCTATGTTCAGTAGTGGTAGTCCACTACTGGTCGGTAGTCCAACGGCTGAGATAATAATAAAATAATACTTCTATTTATAATATTTATAAAAAATAGAGTCTACAAAGTAGAGATAATAATCATGATTAATTATGCATTTAGTCAGCTGGCTGGTTAATCAAGAAACCAGTGATAATTATTTATATATAATTATTATTTAACATAAAAATATTATCAATATATTATGTAAATTAGTACATAATATTACTTTTAATATGTACGTTTATGAGCCTTTGCAAACTGTGCCACTAATCGAGACCACAGAAGAAATAATAATACTACGCGACCACAAGCTGAGAAACTGACAGACGCGTGTATCCGCCAAAATTCCACCTCTCTCGAGCAATTTATTAGAGATAAAAACCACTAAATATATAAGTATGTCCCAAACAAGCGTGGCACTTATATTTTTTATATACGAAATGTTTGTTTAGTATATTAAAAAGGGTTTTTTTTCGGTGCTTTTTTTACAATGCTTATAACGCAATAGTGTTTTTTACTTTACATTACTGCCCAAGTGCTTTTAGTTTATCTTTTTGTTTAAATCACTACAAAGAGTTTTTATGCCTAAAAAGCAATAATATTTATTTGAATAAACCATTTATGATATTTTTTAAAGCAACAACACAACAAACGAGGAGGACGACCGCGGCGCGGCTTCTAGAAGCTCGATTCTAGCCACTAGTGGCTCAATGTGCACAGACCTTAGCTATATCGTTAGCGGCGCGTCCATCGGGACGCGTTCGGTGGCCAGTGTACACAGGTTCTTTAAGTTCATTCGGAATCGATAACAAGTTTAGTTTACTCGTGTAAGTTGGTCGAATGTTAAAAAGGCCACAATGTTTTTAATATTTAGTGTATTATTAACATTAATGTGCTTAATTGATGGAAATGTGATTATAAATCGATATGACGATTGTGATTTAGATGTGGATTTGGTGAAGGAGATTGAGTCATATAAAAATGTTACGAAAATTATAATGCATAAGATAATCAGTGAGGGATATGGCGAGGATATGTATAAAGAGTAAGGAACTCATTTAAAATTTGGACTTTTATAATTTTATGTTATTTAATTGCCTTTTCGTGTTTTTTTTTTCTTTCAAGCACCAAGGGTTTAGAAAATAATTTTAGCCATAGGCAGAACCAGTCTCATCCTTCAAAATTTTTTTAATTAATTTTAATAACGAATTAACTGATATGAATAAATCGTTTTTTAGATATATGAATTTCATTGATAAGTTTGGTCCGCGTCCATCTGGAACTCAAACATTGGAAGATGCTATAGACTATATGATAAATCTGACAAATACAAAAGGATTAAGTGATGTGATTACTGAAGAAGAGATTGTAAGTAGAGTTAACAAAAATTAATCACTTTCATTATTTTTCTTCACAAGATTTTATGAATTTGATCATCAGTAGCCAGCAAAATTTATTGCTGAATATAGGCGTTCTTTTTAAAATGCCATAATGTGAGTTTGTTTGTTGTTTACATCCAACGTAAGCCTACGAATTTGACGAAGTTAGTCAGTCCACAGGGTGAGGGTTAGCTAAAGCTACGTAATCACCCAGTCCGTGGTCTACACAAGTTCTTTCTTACCTATTCCTAGCGTTATTAGTTATAGTTTTACTCGTAATAATGTAATAATAATAAAAAATAATGTAATAATCGTTTTACTAGTAATAATGTTATTTAAACTTTCAGGTTCCACATTGGTCTCGTCAAAATGAAATCGGTGAAATGTTAATGCCCATGAAGAAAAAGATACCAATTCTTGGTTTATATCCTAGTGTCGTTACTCCAGTGGAAGGTCTCACAGCCGAAGTTATAGTTGTTAACAGTTTCGATGAACTGAATATCACAGATGAAGCAAAAGTTAGAGGAAAGATTGTAGTTTATGCTCCAAATTACGTAGATTATAGGGAAACAGTCGCTTATAGAGTAAATGGTGCTTCAGAAGCAGCAAAAAAAGGTGCTGTTGCTTCTCTAGTAAGAAGTGTTGCACCTTTCTCACTTTACACTCTTCACACAGGCTACCAATATTACCAAGACAATGTCACTAAAATACCAACTGCATCAATAACAATAGAAGATGCTGATTTTATGCGAAGGTTACAAGATAGAGGAGAAAAAATTGTATTGCAGATCAAGATGGCCAGTACATTCGAAATGGCAAAATCAAGGAATACTATCATTGATTTGAAAGGAAAAGAATACCCGGAAAAACAAGTTATCGTGTCTGGACATATTGACAGTTGGGATGTAGGTACAGGTGCAATCGACGACGGTGGTGGTATGATGATTAGTTGGTTCGCACCTGTTGTGCTGAATATGTTTGGGTTTCAACCTAGAAGGACATTAAGAGCCATTCTGTGGACGGCAGAAGAGGAAGGCTTGATAGGAGCACAAGCCTACGTAAAAAGGCATATAAACGAGTTAGACAAAATTAACTTTGTAATGGAATCTGACGAAGGTACATTCAAACCATTAGGGTTGTCGGTGGCTGGAACTAAGCAAGCTGTCTGCATAATAAAAAAAATATTGACGCTATTTACTCCAATAGATAAACTTAAAGTAAGAGACGCCCCAGGCTCGGATATATCGGAGATTATAGCGAAAGGGGTACCTGGTGCATCTTTGACCAACAAGAATGAAAATTATTTCTGGTATCACCATTCTTCTGCGGACACTTTGACTGCACAAAATAAGAGCGCTGTGATAGAATGTGCTGCGTTTTGGGCAGCAGTATCGTATGTAATCGCTGATATATCTGTGGACATTCCTCGCCACTAAGTTGCCATTAATAAATACAATTTCGGAATCATCTACTGTTTTATTTTTGTGTGTTTTTAGTTTTTGAAAATATTGCAATTAAAATAATGAATTTATGTCACCTACTTAGGTTGAATGCAAATTTTTAAAGGTTGAATATTAAGTGCCACTTTTGTATAAAAAAGTCACCAGTGACTTATTATTAAGATCCTAATAAAATTTAATAAGTAATAATATTATACAAGCAAGGTCTCTTTCGGTTCAGTCACATCGAGTTCAGTGGCTTGACACAGCTCAGTGTTACCGCGACCTAAGATGATAACATGATAAGGTTGAGTGCTTTATACATATCAATCATGTATGTAGCTTCTTCTGTATAAAAAAATATATTCAACGTCTATCCATTGAATATGAACATAATGTGTCAAATAACCAAACGACTCCGCTTTTTACAATGTCATGAACGGCTCAATTTGTTATTATAGCAAGAGTGTTATAATTATTAAATTCGTTTTGTTTATCTATTTCCTAGTTATATGAGTGGATTATCTGAAAATGAATGAAATCAAATATTTATTTAGAAGATTATTGTTAATTCTCAATAATAAGCAAAGACAAACGTATACAAGTTTAGATATTGAGATATTAGATTTAGATCTTGTTACGGTCACTAGGAGCATGGCAAAGTCCAGTAAGTTGACACATGTTATGGGCCCCACTGTATACAATAAGCTTCCCCTTAAAGTAACAGCTGCGCCTATCATAAGCATCTTTAAAACACGATTAAAACGTTGGCTTGTCCAGCAAGCGTTTTAAACATATGACGAATTTGTTAATAAACAAAAATTATTTGATTCTACATAAAATTGTGTAGATTTTTTTATTGTAATATTATTTTTTGTGTTATTGTTATTTTTATCATAATCAATTATTGTTATTTTGTAATACCTATTGACATGTATGAAACCATACCAATAAATAACTATGAACTATGATAATAAAAAAAATATTAATTCAACAAAACCAGGTAAAACACAATCGTAAAAGTTCTAGAATAAAACTAAGATTAATTAGGTGCATAATAATAATAATAAATCAGTTATGTTTTATTCTATGGTTATGCCCCTCTCTCCCCTCTCCGTATCAGGTAGTTACAAGACAAGAGTATATATACCTAATAATAATAATATATATAATTCTCTACCGGCGTACGTCTTTCCACTTGAATACGATCTTGGGATCGTGCTCCATCTTAGGCCTCATCTTCACTTCCCATCAAGTGAGATTGGGGTCAAACGCAAACATATTTCATATAAAAAAAATTAATGACAAAAGTAAGCTCATAACATTATCTTAACTAGATGACATTTAACTATACATATCGCTTACCTACTAAATGTTAGCTTTAGATATATATTATTAAACTGAAAATATTATGATAAGACATACACTATAATGTCATCTGCATATATATGAAATTGACAATGTGAGCTATTTGATTCTGTATATCAGCTGTATATATAAAGAAGAGTAAAGGGCTTAAAAAGAACCCTGAGGTACCCCTTGCGTGAATCGAGGATACGAGCACCATTTTCTTACTAACTAGACTTATCAAGACTATAATACGATAGTTTCCACAGCAGCAGAGGTATGTTTAAGCAATCATATGCTCTTAAAAATTCTGATAGTGTAAAATAGTACTTTTGATATGCTCGTAATAAAATTATCAGTGACATCTAGTGAGACAGTTATAGTTCCCCTTTTTATTTATTCCTAAACCCTGATTGAACCTGGAAGGATGTTATTCTCCTCCAGATATTTAGAGCAGTTCTCTAAATATCTGGAGACCTTCATGTACTACTTTTTACGCAATTTGCGCAGCCCTTTCGCCACTGTTGGTTGCATTCGGTGGCCAATGTGCACAGGCTCAATAATAACTTTATTCGAATACGATAACAAGTTTAGTTTACTCGTGTACGTATTGGTGGAATGATAACTGTAACCAAAATGTTTTTAATATGTTTAATATTTAGTGCATTTGTAACATTAATGTACTTAATAGATGGAAATATGGTTATATATCCATTTTATAATGATTGTGATTCACATGTGAATTTAGTAAAGGAGATAGCATCTTACAAAAATGTTACGAAATTCATCATGAAAAAAATTATCAATGGGGAATATGGAGAGGAAATATTTCAGCAGTAAATAACTTTTTTATATATTTTTCCTTGTTTATTTATTAAGTTTGCATAATTATATCGGTCGTGTGAGCGCGCAGCGCGAGCGAAGCTTCTTCGTTTCAACATGGGCAAATATGCTTTCGTATTGTCTGTCTGTTCATTGGGCTATTCTTATCTACAAGTCACATTTCTCAATTTTGTTAGTTTAACTAAGTAATAAAGAGCTTTAACCGTTTTTAGATATACTGCAGTTTTCTTAGATATGTTTGGTCTGCGTTCATCTGGAAGTCTAACATTAGAAGATGCTTTAAACTATAATATTCCAATCAACCTAACAAATGCAAACAATCCGTTTGCATTTGTTAAGTAGTTGTAAGTGATGTAAAATAATTACTGAAGAAGATATTATTAACAGAGTAAACAAAAATCAGTCCCTTTGATATATATTTTTTCACATGATTTCATTAGCCAGCAAACTTTTGTTGAACATAGGCCTTCTCTATCGAATACCATAATGTACGTTTGCTCGTTCTATGCATCCAACGTAAGTCTAAAATTGTGAGCAAGCCGTCGGTCCACAGGGTGAAATCAGCTAAAGCTACGTAAATCTCTAGTCTTTTTCAAGTTATTTTTCCATAGCAGTTATATTTTTATTATTACAATACAAAATTTCAGGTTTCACATTGATCTTGCCAAAAAGAAATCGGTGAAATGTTAATGTTCATGAAGAAAAAATTACCGATTCCTGGTTTATATCCTAGTGTTGTTACTACAGTGGAAGGTCTCACACAGATCAAGATCAAGCTAAATTCAGAGGAAAGATTGTAGTTTTTTATTACTAATTTCGTAGAATTTGAGGTAACAGTCCTATAATATACCTATAGAAAGAATGGTGCACCTGAAGCAACAAAAAAGGGTGCTGTTGCATCTCTAAAAAAGGAGTATGGCACCTTTCTCGCTTTACACTCTTTACACAGGCGGCCAACACTATCAAGACCCTAACTCACTCTCTACTCTGTCACTTCTAAGAAGAAGATATTTTAGGACCATGTCACTAAAATATCAACTGCATCAATAATAATAAAAGATGCCGATATTATGCAAAGACTACAAGATAGAGGAGAAAAAACTTGTAATGCAGATAAAAATGTCCAGTATATAATTTGAGATGGCAAAAGTAAGGAATACGATAATTGATTTGAAAGGAAAGGAATACCCGGAAAAATAAGTCATATTGACGGTTGGGATGTAGCGGAGGTGCTATCGACGACGTGCCATGATGATTAGTTGGTTCGCACCTTTTGTACTGAATATGATAGGATTTAAACCTAAACGAACATTGAAAGGCATTCTGTGGACGGCAGAAGAGAAAGGTTTGATAGGAGCATAAGCCTACGTAAAAAAACATATAGGCCAGTTGGACAAAATTAATATTGTAACGGAATCTAACCATGGAACATTCCAACCAACAGGGGTGTTGGTGACTATGCAAGCTGTCAGCATAATAAAAGAAATATTGACGCTATTTATTCCAATAGATAAAATTGAAGTAAGTGACGCCCCGGACTCGGATATAACGGAGATTATAGCGAAAGGTGCATCTGTGACCAACAAGAATGAAAATTATTTCTGGTCACAGAATAAGACTGCTGTGATAGAATGTGCTGCGTTTTGGGCAGCAGTGTCGTATTTTATCACTGACAATATACGAGTAGCTATGGACATTCCTCATCAGTAAGTTGCTATGAATAAATGCAATTTCGGTATCACTCACTATTCTTTTTACTGCGTGATTTCAGTTTCGATACTTTTTTATATATTAAATTTATTTTATCTCCTGCAAACTGCAAATTTTAAAGGTTGAATATTAAGTGCCGAGCTTTTGAAAATCATCACAATAATTTATTTAGCAATAATATTATTTATACAAGGAAAGACACTTGGTGGATCGCATTCGGTGGCTTGGCCGAAATCCTTGTATTTCAGATTCATTCAGATGAGATAAGAACGTGCTACGGGTAAGTGTTATCAACATTCCAATTACGTAACTTCTCCTAGTTCAAAGCATTATAAGATATTATCTTATTCAAAGTATATCCATTGAATAAGAACATAGTGTCAAATAACCAGACGACTTAAAGTTTCCCATCTGAGGAGTTTGAATAGCAGTCCGTGGCTTCGAAAAGGGTACGATCTTGTAACAACTTCACAGAATATTGGCCTGCCTTCAACACCAAAGTTTCGGACGCCTTTCAATCCCAAGCAACCACTTTGAAATATGTTTACTATTTTAACAAACTAATTTGTGGAACTGTTGGCAAAAGTTATGTTTTAATAAAGGGCGCTTACCTACTCTTTGGTAAAATTTTAATAAGCACGTTAGGCTTTTATCCTATTTTGTGGTTACAACAGACAGTGCAGTATACATGTCTTTCGTTTGTTTTTAGTCCATTGTACAGAGGCTCTTACGAGATTTCAATTTAAGACATTTTACTAATCAAGATCTATCTCTGAAATAGTTATTATGTCATAAACGACTCAATTTTAATTTATAGCAAGAGTCGTTATTATATAATACGGTCGTCGATTTGTATTTCCTAGTTATGAGTCAACTGAGATTGAATCTAATCAAATATATATTAAGTAGATTACGTCAATATGTAGACGGAAAACCGAGACGAACGTAGAAGATATTAAATAATTAATATTTATTTAAACTAATTTGACTGAATTTAAATAAATTCAGATATGACCAAGAAATCAGCATATTCATCAAAGATTTCTCGCAACTATAAAAACAGATCTTGATGATATACCTATATACTCGTATACTTAGGGTGTCATAAGGTAATGAAATTATTTTACTTTGACAAATTTTATATCATGTAAGTAGGTACTCTGCTGGTTTTTGGTACTAAATAAAATATTTGAGTTAAATTACTCTACGTTTGGCATTTCAGTTTGCCTCACCAGTGGGGTGTCTTGGTGGGGAGAAGTAGGAATCATCAATTAATAACAAACGAGGCAGAGAAATAGCGGCACAAGTATTTGGCCATAGAGGCCCAATTCTTGTTTGTACCGTTCGCGGTTGAGATGATGAGCAGCTGTGTTGTGGACGCAAGACAGTTGGTAATGGAGCTAGGGTGTAGGTTACTGGAAAAGCTGACGACTACTGCTCCCGCTCGTATCTGGATTAAAGGTTGGCCATCGCAGTACAACGAGAAAATGTAATGGGCACCTTTGCACCAGGTTCAGTGAGAGGCGGGTTATATAATGACTGGATATGCCCTTGGTTTCACCCGCGTAGATATAGTTCCCGGGGGTATATCGGGAAACAAATCCGGGTACCCTATGTGTTATTCCAGGGTATAAGCTACCTACATACCAAATTTCAGCCCAATCGGTTCTGTAGTTTTGGCGTGAATGATTAACAAACATCCATCCATCCATCCTCACAAACTTTTGCATTTATAATATTAATAGGATAGTAGGATTAGATTAAATTGACATAATCTGTGTTTTATATTTAATTAGTTATATAATAATATTTTTTATTGCAATTCTGATTACATCTCTGTCTCCACAGCTATTTTATAATAATACAGTTCACAGTCATCATGTTTGCCAAAACATATTATTGTTAGCGCGAAACATAATTAGAGCTTGTCTATGTAAATACAGCCATGTTGACTTGACACGTTGCAATTGTGTCTACAATACATAATGTCTAATCTATAGCTAGATCTATGTCTATAGCTATATAGCTATAGAATCAGACATAGATACATAGCTATAGAATCAAAATATGTTAGGAAACGTATAAGTAAGTATTAAGTAGGAACTGCATTCCGTGTGGTACAAGTCAAAGACAAATCGCTTTATTCAAATTGGTCAGAATGTGACACTTTTGCTAGTCAATAAAATAAACTGATGAATACTTATTGTAAATAACTTTTTCAACTGATAGTTTTACAATTATTACATTATGTATATGGTTTGGTTACATTTGTTTGTTTCAAAGGTGCCGCATGGTAGCAATGCTGAATTTTCCAGGCATCTTTGTCTTTTTTACCTTTGCCTTATTTACTATAAGTTTTATATATTATGTTTTGAATTTATCCTCTGAGAGCCCATAGTTATCTCTTTTGAGATTATTTATACCATAGGCCACATAGGTGGATAGTGAGCGGATACCGCCGTCTATGAATATCTGCAACACCAGGGGTATTGCCAGTATGTTGCCGAACCTTCAACACTCTATTCACTCTCCTTTTAATGATCCCCATGTTGTAGCTCAACGGGAAGACCGCAGCAAGGAGATCATTTTCAGGAAGATTATGTAATAGAATCTCACCCAGTTTCCTAAGAATGTCTTTTTATTTGTTTTGTTAAAGCTAGATACAAGTCGCGTCACAGTTTAATAGCGCTGACCTTGAATGCGCAGAAATCGATTTTTAGATATGTTGGGACTTTTTAGACCAATACACCTGCGCAAAGCTCCCCTCCACTTTTGCCGAGCGCTATTAAACCGTGACGCGACATGTACCTACAGTTATTTTGTCTCTAAACCTAGTATAAAAGTTATCGAAGTAAGAGGATACATTAGGGGTGATTTTTCCATACAAACGTATTCCCGTGTTTCCTCCCTAGATAATTGCATCAGAGCAATGGTTTTTTTTTTTATAAAATCTAAGTTTTCAGTGAGCATGTCCCTGTTATTTTCATTTTTCTAAAAACTCATTATTAAATGAAATATGACCCTTTAAAAACATGAAAAACTGTCCCAGTTTTACTCGCGCAATTAAACGTTCACTAGAAAAAAATGTAGAGTTAAGGAAAAAAAATAAAATAACAGGGACATAGCCTAATCTATTTCCTAATTTTCAAGATATAAATTTATGGATAAAACTAATTATTCTCGGAGGGAACACGGGAATACAAAACATCGATTTCGTCATTTTTTCGTAGTTATAATCGCTTTGAGCTGCAGTTGTCCCTTTCGCGTTCTACGGGGTGCCGCAGGCGGTGAGGGGGGGTTCCACTCACACTTATACAACTAGGGAAGGGACTCATAGACATAGTATTTTGAAAAATCCTAGTGATGTTCATAGAAAACGAGTTTAAACCAATACTTCTTACGAAAAAATAGAAGACTAATAGTATGTAACAATATCGATTTAAATGCAATTCAACTATAATATCAATCTTCATATGGCCCATTCTCGTTCAGTTAGACCTTCGGAGAACCTAATGTTGAGATGTCTAGTGCATAGCACTTGTTTTTATGATGATCTTTCATTGTCTTCTATACTGTTAAGTAGGTAATTTGTTAATAAATATTATATAATATGTAATTGTATTAAAATGTATTACTTTATCATCATAATCATTATTGGCCTTGTACGAGTAGATACATCTTTAAAAAAGAGATGGTTCAAGAGCATTATCGCAAGCTACGGTATTTGCGTTCATGGGTGAAGACTCAGTGAAATTTTCTAACACTTTGCCAGTAATATTTTAAATCTCTTGTAGTAGAAGTCGTACCTATTGTCATCTATTGGGTTCAGACTCCAAGCTGTCATTCAGAAAACCCCTAATAGAAAATCCAATTACACTTTTTGGCTGACTTGTGGATCAAACCCGGGTTCTCATGATTCTCACAAACTCACATTTCATGAGCATATTATAAGCGTTGCAAAGGAGTCTTTTCAGCGCCTAGGATTCGTAATCAGAAACTCTGGTGATTTTCGAAATGAACATGTGGTAAGGCTTTTATTTGATACGCTTGTTCGTAGTAAATTAGAAGCTAGCTCTTGCGTCTGGAATCCTTACGAATCCACCTATGAGCTTATGCTAGAAAAGGTGCAGAAAAGATTCCTTAGATATCTGTATAAACGTAATTTTGGGTATTACCCATTCATGTACCCCACGGCATTTCTCTTAGGATGCCTCGGATACAACTCTTTGAGAACCAGGAGAGCAAGGGATCAGCTAGTCACTATGTTTAAAATCTTACGTGGTATGATTGACACTCCCGATCTTCATAATGAATTGGCTCGCTTATCTGCTCCGCAAAATTATTTCCGCGTTCGGAGACACCAATTATTTAATGTGCCTTTCAGTCGTACGGTAGCGCGCGCGAACTCCCCCATACCTCGCATTCTCACCGCTATCGGCACTCTCTTAGACGCAAATCCAGCCTTTGATGTGTTCGCTGATAAGTGGAATACCGTTATGACAACTTGTCAAATATTTTGTGACACGTGTTAATTTTTTGATGTTTTTGTGATATGACTGTACTTTTAGAATTTTTATTATTTTAATTTTATTTATCTTTTGACATTTTAATTATTATTTTTTTTTTTTTTTACTACTTAAGAAATTGACTAATGTAATTTTATAATAATTTTTTTATGCAATGTTCCTAATATTATCAATGTGTTATTTAGTGTAAGTGGTATTTTGTAGCGCCGTACTAATTATCAATAAATAAATAAAATAAATAATGATCATATGATTGGCTCAAACACCACCTAAATGGTTTTCAAGTTTGTAGTTGATAGCGATCAACGGTTCGAACGGATCGAATTTTTGCGGTCGACATGACTATCAACTGCTCACCCCTAACATCACTCATTAGGTTGAAGAAATTAATTTGAATTGCGTTTTATCGTAATTTCATGATGAAAAACACAAAATAATTAAGTATGTACGTATTACCTATACTCAAACGGATGGCAAAGGCGCAAAATGTATTTGCCGTTTTATACGTAAATGGTGTATTTTTCGTAGAGCGTTCAAAAATAAACGTCCTGCCCCTTTTGCTTTTACCCATTTTCAGAGAAAAATACTGAAAGAAATTCATACAAACAAGCCAAAACCGTAAGTACTAAAGCAAAAGAATCAATACGAATAAGGAAAGAAAAATTTCACCAACGGGCGGGATTTGAACCACGCACCCTCCGCACCAATCCGTGGTGGGCGCGCTCTACCACTTGAGCTACCGTGGAGGCACTAGTCGTCGGCGAAATTTTTCTATTCCTTCTACCTAACGCTCTAGGGCCGTGTGTTTATCTATAGGTGATGCATTTCGCAATCTACCCACCGACAAGTCTAATGTTACAATTAGAATTCATATCGAAATTGATAAACACTTCCTTTTTGCTTAATATTTTAAATTTTTTGACAACGCGGTCTACTCGCATGAAATACAATACGAATACAATAATAATTCTTTCCTTATTCGAATTGTATTTCATGCGAGTAGACCGCTTTGTCTAAAAATTTAAAATATTAAGCAAAAGAATCAAGTCCGTAAACAACAGCACAGGTCGAAAATTATTTAGGCGAACTATTATTAGGTAGATATTACAATGAAAAGTTATATTTTCAGCAAACGTCTAGACTGACAGGATGAACTGAAAAAGTCAATACTTACCTTCGAAGATAATATACAATAATATAATATCACAATAATATAAATACAGATAATGAAGAAAAAAGTTCCTAACAAAAAAATATTCGGGCAAAAATTTCTACTCCTGTGACTGGATTCGAACTCGCATTCGTTGATCGATGACACGATTTTGTGAACGCTGTCTGAATACTGCAACCACTGGTCCATTTCATACTAGACGTAGCTAATGAATTTAAGCAATCATCTTTACTAGAATGTAAATAAAAATAAAAGTCTAAAAGAATACCTACGATAAGTACCTACCTAATTTGAATACAAGCGTCACAAACTTTACTACTGACATGAATATGCGCGCGAAGTCGCAATAATAATCTTCTTACACACACATTCATAGCTCATACTTTCAGGAGCAGAGCGACGGCGATAGCTTTTACAAAAACCGAAATTTTAAATTCTTCGTCACTCAGGTTTCCCGTTAAATTTTATCATCATCATCATCATCTCCCTCGGTGCCTCGGTGGCGTAGTGGGCGCATGCTCGACTGCCAATCAAGAGGTCCCGGGTTCGATCCCCAGGTCAGGCATAGTGCTAAATATTCGATTTTTCCATTAGGAATTATCTCAATAGCTGCCTGGAGTCTGGAACTGTGCCCGGTATATGGCAATAGGCTCGCCCCCTATTACATGGGACCAATAACATACTGGCGAAATGTGGGTGTATCTACTATGGGACTGAGTCCTGGGTACACTTCTGCCTACCCCTTCGGGAAAAAGGCGTGAATGTATGTTATATGTTATGTTTATCATCATCTCATACGTTATAAATCCACTGCTGGACATAGGCTTTACCTATAAGGTAAGGTTCTGCTAGTACTCGCCTCGCTTGGCAGGTGGGTTGGTGAGTGCAGTTTGATGGTTTTACGCAGAGGACACTGCTGCCTGTATAATTTGAATTTATAGTCTAACAGAACGGGTTACCTCAATTACACTGCTCGAATTAATTCATATGGGTTATGTGGACCACCTATATTGTCAGTTTCACGTCGCCAAGATTCCTACAAGGCTCTGACATGACCTAACGACTGCCCCCTACATATTTTATAGGAAAATATGGGGACCTACAGTTGGATTTTCCCTACATTGGATTTTCCCATTAGGACGTACAGTTTAACGTGCCATCCGAAACACGATGGATGAAGGCCATTTAATAAGAAATGACGTAGATTTATAAATTATGTTAACAAGAAAGAGGACCTCTTAGCAGTTTGACATAATCCTATGTAAAATTTACTAAATCAATGTTTTGTATTCCCCTGTTTCCTTCGAATACAGTAAAGCTATTTGATATATTTAAAAGATGAAGCAAAGTATGTCCCTATCATTTTTTACTATAAGCTCTACATTTTTTTGTATTGAACGTCCAACCACGCGAGTAAAACTGTGATATTTGGAAGTTCATCATGAAAAAACCAAAGGTTTAACTTCCTGCGAATGTTCAACCGTGAATATTACGGAACATCTAGTTACATGATTTAAATTGGCTCATCTCTATGATTCAATCACGAGTGTAATTATTCATTGACTGACACAAGACCCTGATGAATCACATCAGCATAATAATATCACTTGAGGTATAGATCGAATAACGGGTTTGTCACGGAGAACCACGTACCAGCGATATACGTAAGATTTCGACGATCTAAAATCTAAATCGCAGTCTTGCTTATAAGCATCTTCTGAGCGTAAAATACTACCACCACGCGTCGTTTTCGTGATTCATATACACGTCAATAGAAGTGAACGCAATGGAGGTTTTTTCATGCGATTGATTTGCGATTGAAAATGTTACCATTTGTGGAAGACTTTAGAGAATCTTATGCGCTTTGCATACGGAAGCCTGGTTGGCTCACCGTACATTTGTAAGAAAATGATGCCAAAATATATTATAATGCCATAAAATAAAACACAACATTTGAATAAATCATACATGGGTAAAGGATTACCCTTTACCAATTAATAATAACCCTTGCTTTTTCATGAAAAATTTATGTTCAAAAATACTTCCAAAATAATTTATTTGTAACCAGCTGCAGCTATGCCCCGCGGTTTTCCCCGCGTAGTCTTCGTTCCCGTGAGAATATCGGGATAAAAAGTACTTTTTATGTTATTCCAGGGTCTAAACTATCTATATATTGAATTTCAGCCCAATCGGTTCAGTAGTTTTGGCGTGAAGAGTAACAAACATCCATCCATCCATTCTCACAAACTTTCGCATTTATAATATTAGTAGGATTATATTAGTATGGATATGGATATTAGTATGGATTAGTTCATATTTCAATGCCATGTTTTGCAACTAGCAACTGTCTCAAAAAATTATAAAATTATTCAGGAGTGTTCCTTGAGTCGTAAATTTAGATTCACATTTGAGATTATAGAATTCAGCTTATCCGATTTGCGTTCAGTACATCATCTCACCTCCTTTAGATTATCTGCTACACCATTATGGAGCCGTAATGGCACCTTTTCATAGCTCCTGAGCTACGAGACACCTCATAAACACACGGTTATGGTGACACAAATATGGGACCGAAAGACATAAACTGAAGTTATTATGTTGTTAAGATGAAAATAAATAAAACTGCTTCGGTGGCGTAGTGGGTGCAGACTCTACCGATCTAGAGGTTTTCGGAGTTCCGGGTTCCATCCCCAGGTCAGGCAAAGTTAAATATCGTATTTTCCCATTAGGAATGATCTCAATAACTGTCTGGAGTCTGGAACTGTGTCCGGTAGATGGCAATAGGCTCACCGTCTATTACATGGGACCCATAACATAATGACGAAATTTGGGTGTACTTACTTTTTTTTATGATAGTGAGTGACAAGACGAGCTAACCAAGTGCCTGATGGTAAGCATCATGATTGCCCATATCAGACACAGTGCCACCCAGTGCACCACTGCACTGCGCCTGTCACCCTGAGATATCAGTTCTTGAATCTCGTCATGCCCAGTAATTTCGCCCTTCAGACCGGAACACAGTAATGTTTGCACATTACTGCTTGGCGGATAAATAACAGGCAAAGGTGTGGTACTTCCCCAGGCGGCCCCCTGCAAAATAGGCCTACCACTACAAAAACTACTACTACTTTTACTATGGGACTGAGTCCTGGGAACACCTCTGCTTACCCCTTCAGGAAAAAGGCGTGAATGTATGTTATGTAAATTATTAACTATGTTCCTTTAGATATACAAGGTGTAGTATATAATTAAGATGCATCTGCCCATCAACAAGAACAACTTGCGAAAGCAAGAATTGCAAAATTCAGAAAAATAAATCAATGAGAAGTATAAAAAACTTTGCGAAAATTTACATTTACAGCGAAACAAATTTATTTTACATTTTTATTATATAGTTTGAAAACTACTAACCAAAGGAATAAACGGGATTTTTCCGATATAATAGTTGTTTCAATAGAAGAGTTGGTTCAATAGATAGAATAGAAGAGTTGTACTAATGGAATCGCAATGGGGCCAAAATAGTTCTGTGATTCTGGGATTGCCTGATATCAGACATCTGATATCAGACTAACTGGTGTTCCTGCGCAAAATTACCTTGGTAAGTATGGGTAGGTTGGTAGGAAATAATATATGTAACGCGAGATTATTTCATGGGGTTTGCATTCGAATGTTTTCAATAGTTTTCTCCGTGATTCGGAACGAAACGTCATCGCACCCCGCGCGCCCTCCGCCAATAAGAAGTTAGTCGGCCCACCGGCGCGCGAGACGCGCGCTGTGATTTCGTTCTGTCCGCCCGTTATTATTGTTTTACCCAGTTACTTGTGCCTTTTATCTATAATATACTGTTTCCTGTTACATCCGTGTCGTGTGAACCTTATTTCACCCCAATTCAACCCTGAGAGACCTACCACCACACTGCTGGCTTATATATATTAATAATTCCTTATAAAACTATGTCGAACATCGGCATAAACAAAATCTAAAGAGATAACAAGCACCAAAGAAAGCTTCCAAGTAAATTACCAACCACTATTAGCAAAAGACCGTGTTAGAATACAAATCACTTGGCGACGAAGTTGTTACACCAACTAATTAGTAAAAACTTCACGTCATGACCCGCTCTTTTACCTATATAGCTACCTATATATAAAAGGGTCATACACACTATACTTGTCAAAGCTGACGACATATATTTTTCTAAGAGAAATGGAGAGAATCATACAGGTGTTATTTTGGGGGGATTGGATGAAAACTGTGGTTAACGAATTAGGATGCTTTTCCATTATGCTGTATAGTTTATACATGTGTTTGATATTTACCTATCATAATCTTGTAATTTTCATTGTTGTCTACAATTTTGAATTTAATTGGTGGACATCAAATTCATCATTTATTACACAGCCTAATGGAAAATCATTCTTAAAATAGACAAACGTGTTCAAAATTACTCGTAAACCAAATTGGGCCACAATAATCTTTGTACTATAGAGCAATCATAGCAAAATTGACAGGGTAACTTTTTGTGAAAAATTTAAGAAAACCTATCCTTTTAACGTGTCTCTACTCTCTACGTTATATCCTTCCTTTTTCTTACTGCTCCTATCCCACTCTACGTTGCGTTGGGTCGGCACAGCACGCTTTCTTTTTCCGTTCTTGATATGATAGCAGATGATAATTTCTCCTCTCTGCATTATAAATACTAACTGTAGCGCTAATCTTTAAATGTGATTGCTCGTGAGGAAACTAAGAATAGAGTAGCCGCCATAGACAAAGAAACTAGTATCATTCAGTAAAACAAACTTAAATTCAGTGGACAGCTAATAATGGTAAAAGCCCGGAGTATAGGCCTTCGTCACGCGCCGCGGCTAAACATTCAATATTCGTAATGGAAGGCAGCGTCAAACAATTTTATTTGCAGTTCTTTTATAATAATGTTTTAAGGTTTATGGAGAGCATTTCTCATTTGGTTCCTGAACACAAAACTCTGAAAATACAATTGACTGCCTCGTCGGCTCAGATGGTAGTAACTCTGCTCTCTGTGCAGCAAGCCCTGGTTTCGATTCCCGGCCAGGTCAAACATTTGTGTGCATGAATGAACATGTCTGTTTGATCTGTATCTGGGTGTTATAAGCATAATATTTTATTTTATTTATTTAGGAAAAGTTAACAGCTTACATTATATAACTTAATATTATTTATCTTACTAAATTTAGACTTAACAATAATGCAGCCCACATCACTATTCTCAGATTTTTCTCGAATATATAAGTATGTATATCAGTCATCTGGTTACCATAGTACAGGCTTCTAGCCTAGTTTGGGACCAGATGACCGTGTGTGGAAGTTGTCCCATATTATTATTATTTGATGAAGTTAAGCAAGTACAAATTATTTTGCGACGCGCGTTTTAATTTTAGTAGAACATTTGCTAATTTCATTATTATGAATGGCGATACTAAAACTAATTTTTAGAAATAACGATAACAAAAATAACGAGTTCTTTCCATAGTCAATGACGTTGAATTGCTTATATAGAATAATAAATTTGGTTTTTTAGGTCCAAGATTTTACACAAAAAAATAGCAGTAAACGGGGTCCGATTAGAATGAATAAGTCATAGATATTCATTTAAAGAAAAGATGTACTGGCTTCTCGAAAATGAATAGCTCAAATTAGGTTCCATTAGGTCCACGTACGTCAGTAAAGTTAATTGTTGTCTCGTTCGCACTTCGGTCTTAAATACGTCTTTCCATCTCTGTTGTTTCAAATTACACGTGCCAGTTGTTAAGTAAGCGCTGAGAGAACGTACTATATCTCCCTTTTCTTTAAACCAATGTAGATATTATAAAAAAAATAATTTTCTGGAGACAAGCGATGGAAATTCTCTCGAAGTGTGCCTACATTTTACGAACAAGAAGATCTCCTTGTGAAAATACCAGTACTTTGGAAAGAGTTAGAAAACACATTTATTTAAACACATACGGTTGGTACCAATTTTCGTTTCGTGGTTAGCACAGTTTGTTTTTCAGCACGTGCGATCGTCACGTTCCATTCGTTTTACTCGTCAACGTCCATAGAGATGCTACATAATTACGTACCATAGACAACACAACCTAAAGCAAAGAGACCTATAAAGACTACGCTCTAAGGAAGGTATGCTTTAGCCAAGGATATAACACTACTTCACCTCAGTGGCGTAGTGGTCGCAAGCTAGACTGCCGATCTCGATGTCCTGGGTTCGATCCTCAGGTCAGGAAAAGGACTCGCTGGATACGCCGTGGGGGTGCCAGAAATAGGATAGTACCCGGCAATAGAGGACGGGCAGCAGCGTCCTCTGCGTAAAAACCATCAAACTGTCAAACGATTGAGAGCAATGTCATGCCCCCTAATGGGGGAGGCCTGTGTTCAACGTAAATAACACAGTCACTGCATTACAGCTGCACCCACCTCTTCTCATTTCTAATTACCTAGCTTTTTGTTACTCACAAATTGGCCAGCACTTGACCGCAATCTCACCTGATGGAAAGTATCGACGCGGTAGTCAGTGCGTGCTTGCCTAGAAGAAACCTATTCACTTTTAACAAGAACTCCAGCTTGCACGTTTCGGGAAACAATGAAACAGGCAAGGTGCTCCATGCTTTCCCACAGGCACCACAATACAACCACTTTGTACAAGTCGAAAGAGCCTCAACCAGAATTAATGTTTGCGATGACGTGACATAAACTGTAACCCTACGTTCACATGAAGTTCAGTTTTACGGGATCGGATTTTTATCGTATACCGTATACAGTATATCGGCAAAACCGGATGCTCTTGTTCGGCATTCTGTTTTACTTTTCTGCGAATAACTGAATAGTGTGTCACAGTGTGAATAGGCAAGTCAGTTTTTTGCTGGAAACCGCTCAGTTTCTCACTACCATTTGAAAGCGATGGACGTGAACACTCTTGCTATCATGTACTTAGTATTATCGCCATCCTAGAAAGAGATTTTGAGTTTTTTTTTTATTCGTACAACAGACATCTCCAAACAAGATCGTTTGGACCTTTATTTACATAATTAATTGCATTATTAGGCGTTTTTATTGGACTAACTTTGACTAATTGTGTATAGATAACAGTGTGTTCTTTCAAAACCACCAGTCTTGCCGTACCTGTTTTTTGCGGTATTCGGTAAAAAACCGAATCTGCGCTCGTGTGAACTAATGTATTAAAATTCTATTGCAAACATATTTGGTATTTTGATGTGTGACCGAATCTGATTGCGGTCGCAAAACCAGATGGCAAGGTTTTCACTTCTGTGATCTTAAAACCGAATGCACGCGTTAACTCATGCGTATAAATTATAATATTGTGGCTAAACCGTATACAGCAAAAATCTGATCCAGTTTAAAAATTGATATCTCCGTGTGAACGTTACAAGTTTTAAAGTTAAACGATCCAATAAAAACTAGACGACCTCCATCCCAACACATATTGGATTTTCTATTTGCATTACAGCGGCGTCTTTAATTTGAATTGTCTATGCTACGTAAATACGTAACAGTTTGAGGTTCCATTTCATTTGGGATGTCGGGTACATGGATGAATACGCTACGTGATCCTGCACGTTTGTATGGCGAAAGAAAATTACATAATAAAAGACATTTTAAATGTTAAACCCGACTCCTCGACTGCCTCGGTGGTGTAGTGGGCGCATGCTCGATCATGAGGCCCCGGGTTTGATCCCTAGCAAAGTGTTAAAAATTGCATTTTTCCATTAGGAATTATCTGAATAATTGCCTGGAGTCTGGAACTGTACCCCGAAGATGGCAATAGGCTCGTCCTAATACATGGGACCAATACTTACAGTTACTGGTGAAATGAGGGTGTACCTACTATGGGACTGAGTCCTGGGTACACAGATACAACCTCTGAGTGAATTATGTACTGGGTCAAAATTAAATTAAATTATTTTACTTTTTTATAATTTTATGCAGAGAGAAACATGTCTATTGCATTTCAAACTTGGTACAGCGAGAAACCACTCCACCATGAACCACGAAATACGGTCCACGGATGGAGCAGTTGGAAAAACAAGAAAGCGATACATAAAATTACCTGTTTTTTTTTATGATAGTGAGTAATAAGACGAGCAAATTACGTGCCTGATGGTATGCATCATGATTGCCCATATCAGACACAGTGACACCCAGTGTTTTAAAATTCAAAATTCTGCGCGGCACTGAACTGCGCGTGTCACCCTGAGATATTAGTTGTTGAATCTCATTATGCCCAGTAATTTCGCTGGTAGCATTGCCCTTCATACCGGAACACAGTAATGTTCGCACATTACTGCTTGACGGATGAATAACTGGCAAAGGTGTGGTACTTCCCCAGGCGGCCTCCTGCAAAAGAGGCCTACCACTACAAATATACATATATATATATATATATACTACACATATATGCACTGCACGATTAATTAGAGGCCATGAACGTTTTTCTATCCGCTTTTGGAATAGACTGTACTTTATCATCATCACCATCATCGTCCATTGCTATATATAACGGGGGGGAGTTTGACAACGCTCGCTATGCTTGGCAGGCGGGTTGGCAAGCGCAGTTCGATGGGATTTACACAGAGGACGCCAAATCCTACCATACTTTGATCGGACTAAGTATACTGCGTTTGTGTGTGTGTGTGTTTGTCTCAGCGCAGGTTAAGCTGCGGGGAAAAGTAAACTTACCAATAAATAAATTGTATTTTGATTAACCACACGAACCTCTAAAGTTGTATTAAAATCGAACTTTTCAAATAAACCGAGGGTCCACTGATTGGATTGTGTTAACACATCACAGGGTTCGGTTCGGTTTAGTCTTAATTTTTCGCTTCAAAAATACTACCCTTATTATGTGATTGGGTTGTTTTAAATTACTTTCTCGGATTCAATTATCCATGAAAAGTTTAAACGGAGTTTTATCGTTTTGTGATAATTTGTTTTGGACCTTTTACTTGTTGTCCTAGGTGAAGGACAAAGGCTATGCGATTCGATTTACACGGAGCGTATCCTAGTAACGAGAAACTTGACACAATCCCATGAAAAAATTACCAAATCGATGTCTTGTATTCCCCTGTTTCCTCCGAATCTTATTTTATTGTGAAGTAAACTATATCCCTGTCATATTAGTTTCTCTTATAAATACTCCGTTTTTTCAAAGTGACGTTCTAAAAATATCAGTTTTACTCGTTCAATACACGTTTACTCGTAAGACTCCATTATAAAAAAATTAAAGAGTTTATAAACATAAATAAAATGAAATTTTACTTCATTTTCAAAATATCAAGATATAAATATATCAAATAGATTTACTAATATATTCGGAGGATATACAGGTAAATAAAAAACATCGATTTGGTAAATTTTCCAAAGGATTGTGTGAAACTGCTAAGAGGTCCCCTTTCCTGTTAAATTTATAACACAGCGGACACACCAGATTTATTTCATTTTCATCATCTCAGCCGTAGGAAGTCAACTCAAACACAAAAATATATATTAATTCACAATCTGACACTTTTGTACGTCAATAAAGATAAACTGTATAATGAATCTCCCGTGCATTCAGAAAGATACCTCTACAAGATAATATATTTCTATCTAGTCGGATTGTAAGCGAATTGCATCCAGCGTATTCCTGCTAATCAGACCTTATTTAGTAAATCTACCTTATTGATATATTCACGTCGCGTTGAATAGCATCGCTTTACCGTCGTGTTTGTAGTACGAAACCTAGGACACTTAGGAACACGAAAAAATCATTCCTATTTAAATTTCAGTTAATCCTACTTCCTATACATTATATGTCAGTAAAATGTACAAAATCTTACGTTTTCAACAGGTGAAACGCTTACGAGTTCTAACTCACCTCCAGCGCCATCCAGCGCAGTGTTTGGTTAGTTTTAGAAGGATGGATGTTTGTTTCTTTTTCTCGACAAAACTACTCAACAGATTGGGCTAAAATTTGGTACGCATGTAGCTTAGACCCTAGTATTACACATTCCCATGGAAATGATGTCTACGCGGGTGAAACCGCGGGGCATAGCTAGTAATTTATAAATTATTTATAAAAAAAGTTATCATTTCATGAAACGATATATATGAAAGTAGGTAGGTACGTACAACCATACAGATCTCGTAAATATGGTACCTATAGAAATGTCAAAAGTAGCTTAAAACTTATCCGAAGACGTTGAATTGACAACATAACATAACATCACGCGTTTTTCTCAAAGGGGTAAGCAGAGGTACCTTTGCCTTACACCTTCCTAGAGGTACACCTTCGCACCTACTCAGGAAAGTCCCATAGTAGGTACACCCACATGACATTTCACTAGTTACGTCACTAATTACATAGAAAGATAAGCTTGTGGCCACCTCGTATAAATATAAATAATAAATAAATATGGGACAACTTCCACACACGGTTATCTGGTCCCAAACTAGGCTAGAAGCCTGTACTATGGTAACCGGATGACTGATATACATACTTATATAAGCTTATAACACCCAGACACAGATCAAACAGACATGTTCATGCACACAAATGTTTGACCTGGCCGGGGATCGAACCCGGAACCTGCGGCACAGAAAGCAGAGTTACTACCATCTGTGCCAACGAGGCTGTCGTATGAGTTCTTTTTTTTTATGGTAGAGAGTAACAACACGAGCTAATCAGGTGCCTGATGGTAAGCATCATGATTGCCCATATCAGACACAGTGCCACCCAGTGTTTTAAAATTCAAAATTCTGCGCGGCACTGCACTGCGCCTGTCACCCTGAGATATGAGTTGTTGAATCTCATCATGCCCAGTAATTTCGCTGGTAACATTGCCCTTCATACCGGAACACAGTAATGTTTGCACATTACTGCTTGGCGGATGAATAACTGGCACAGGTGTGGTACTTCCCCAGGCGGCCCCCTGCAAAAGAGGCATACCACTACAAAAAAGTTCTGTGGTAGGTCCACGAAATTAATGTCAAAATAATGTAAAAGTTTTCAGTGAATATCAAAACTCATACTGATCGCATTAGTAATGATTAGTGCTAGTTTACTCTCAACTAAAACAACAAACGGTACCTACTGTTTACATTTTAAATAATTCAATTTTCGTTTAGCAGTGATCAACAAAGAGATCGTCGGACCAAACCTTGTGAGGATATTTACTGGGTGACCGAATACACACAGAGCGTACATACTCATGCGTTGAGAGCCCAATGGACGTGGCAAATCAGGCATTTCCTTCTATAGCCGTGTCATGGTGTATAACGTACAGGATATGAGAAAAGGCTGAAGCGTGGAATATAAAGGAACAGAAGACTGGCTTTTAGTGCGAGGAAGGGTATACAGACCATTTTGGCAGAAGCTATGAAACTTTGCATGCACTTAGTTCCTATGTGTATGCTTGAATATTGATAAAAGAACACCTAGCCTACCTTTTTTGCAGTGGTAGGCCTCTTTTGCAGGGGATCGCCTGGGGAAGTACCACACCTTTGCCAGTTATGCATCCGCCAACCGGACCGCCCGACCGGAACACAGTAATGTTTGCACATTACTAAGAAGAGTTTCAACAACTAATAACTCAGGGTGACAGGCGCGGTGCAGTGCCGCGCAGAATTTAAATTTTTAAAACTCTGAGTGGCACTGATATGGACAATCATGATGCTTACCATAGGCACCTCATTTACTCGTCTTGTCACCAGTATCATAAAAAAAAAACCTCTGCGAATAAATTTTTTTTTTTTTTTTTTTTTTTTACTGTCTTTCTTTCGCTTTTATTCCCCATTTTTTTTACAAAAAAAATATTGTTATTTAAATTTATTAGTTTTGATAGATCTAATCAACCTTGATCCCTGAGTTCCAAGTATTAAAGGATTAATAAAAGTTTTATGAACACAGAATTTGAAGTAAACTAAGTAACTCAGAGCGTCGGATAACACCTTATTGTAAAAGGTAGGTTGATTAATGATGCATTGACTGTTGACTTTCACAAGAAAAATGGCTCAGCCAACTCGTTTGGCGCATAAATTCTATCAGTGATTGACAAAGAGAAACGAGCGGTCGACCACTGCCTGCAAAAACATGGGCGATTTTATAAAAGAAAATTCCAATTTATGCATCGGCTCCCCGTATTTTTTGCTCAGAAATTGCCCTCGAGACTTCGGGAATAAGGTTAGTCAGCTGATATTAGATTCAAACATATGTAGGGTTAAATATACGACGTGAATATTTAACAAGTAGCTGGCTCCGCGCCGCCATAGGTCACGATTAGGGGCCTTCTACACGAGCGAGTGTGTCGTGGCGATGTTACGTAGCTGCCACATAATTTCCATAAGGTATGGGAATGTCTCTACAGAGTGACTTTGTTATTTCAGGGACTCGCCGTGATTCTCTCTCGTGGAAACGGCTCTTTAGAGAATGTCTTGTAATACGAAATCAGTTGTTTTGAAACATAAAAGTTCAGCCATTTAACAATACACATGAAATACACATTACGTAGACGTTACAATCTTTCCTTAGACCATCCGTACTTCAAGTTGAAAAAAAAGATTGTAATAAATCAGAACCCATCTCTGGAAATTCATTTTATTCTACCAAATTACAAATGAAATGTCATTCATAATGATCACAGAAGCATTCTATTGTCCGTTTTGTAGGCGTTAATTTTGATCGAGGACCCACTTGGGTTCAATTCAGCCTTTATCAGTCTGGCACATTCATGTAACCTCGCCATTGTGATCAATGATTGCTAGAATAATTGGAACATTGGTCTGGAGATCATCATTTTTATATAACGGTTTGTAGATATATATCGTCTAGTATATATAGGTAGAATTGTGGCTTACTCAATGGTAAGCCACGTCATGGCATTAACCCTTACGACCTAATACATGGTGCCTTGAAAAGATCTTGGTCCCAGCTGTCGCCGTAGACGATAGGTCGTGTCAAGGGCTTTAGGGTGACTCGAAAGACTCTACAAGTTTGACCACAGGCCAACTCATTAAGTGTTCGGCGACCAACTAATCCTCCATATAAACGTAATGCCTAAATCATTTACAATCAGAGCATATTTTATTTGCAACACACAATGATGTTATTCAAAATGAGGTAGTAGTTATTAAGGTGTCTCATTAGTTTTAATGTAAGAGTTATATCTGACAATACATATTTTGTCATAATACCTGTACTTTGGATTTTATTATATTTTAGTACAAAATTTTGTACTTTGGACTAATATATAAAAAATTCTTAAAATATAATAAGACACCTAGATAACTACATCTCATTCAGAATAACATCATTGTATGTTGGAAACTTGCTTTGATTGTAAATAATTGACGTGTTACGTTTGTACTTTTATGGAACGTTCGTCGGTCACTGGCCTCTTAAGAAGAAGTGTACCCGAAACCGATAACTTTTCAATTATGGCCATATGTGCAACAGCCTTAAAGTGTACGAACCTAACTTTTTGGTTCCCCCATTAATAGGAATGTTGCGAAATTGGAATTCTTTTTATTTCACTTATTTTCAATCAAGACCAATAATATCATCATCATCATCCAGCCGTTGGAAGTCCACTGCTGAACATGAGCCTCCCCCATAAGGGGGGTTGTTGCCAATACTCGCAACGCTCAAGACCAATAATATTATGTGGTGTCAGAATATTATTACTAAGGCTCTAAAATCGTTTGTTAATATTACTTTGATATGACTAGGTACAGTTTTTTTTTTTTTTTTTTTTTTTTTTTATAGGGACAACTTCCACACACGGTCATCTGGTCCCAAACTAGGCTAGAAGCCTGTACTATGGTAACCAGATGACTGATATACATACTTATATAAGCTTATAACACCACATGTTTGTTGACCCAAATAAATTGAAGAAACAAAAAAACAGTCAATACTTAAGGGAAACATATAATTTATTATGAAGAATTTATCAGGAGCAGATGTGTCGAATCCATTTAATAACGTTACACTCAATCACTTAATGAAAATGTTTATTCATTCTAAAATGCAATAACGGCGTTTTAAATGCAAGGTCCAGTCGCAAAGCTTGTTTGTCAGAGCTCCCGAGTGCAACTCTTACCTCTTGCCATTTACAATTCAGATGGCAGCGTCACTGTGGGACTAATAATGAATAAAAAACGAAGCTAGATGTCGCTTGTTTTTTATTTTAAACTGAGGCTTATTTTTACACTTCTTTCTGACTAATTAAATTACAGTATTTATTATGTTTGTCACACCACTGACCAAAAGTGATTTTCGGTACTCTCCTCTCCCTGCACGGTTGTCTGGAAGAGATCGCTTTTAGCGATAAGACCGCCAATTGTTACACTATTTGTTATGTACTTTTAATTTTAAGGATTATTTTTGTGGTCATCTATCTATTTATCTATCTATCTGACAGCAGTTTAGTAGCGTACGCGTTAAAATTATTTTGTTTACACGAGGATCCAGCAAACTTTCCGTTACGAAAGCAGAGAGATAAACGGCCATCGAACTTAGCATCACGCTAACTCACTCTTTTCTGTACGGAACTAAATGGCAGTTTTTAGCTTTGAAACAAGTTACCAGTAGGGGTACACTACTAACTTGGATCTAGCAGAAACTGTATGCTACCGGCAGAACGAGCTGAATCATTGAAAATGTTATAAAAAATAAGCTGTTATGTATTTTTTGACTGCCTCGGTGGCGTAGAGGGCGCATGCTCGACTGCCAATCAAGAGGTCCCGGGTTCGATCCCCAGGTCAGGCAAAGTGTCAAATATTGGATTTTCCATTAGGAATTATCTCAATAACTGCCTGGAGTCTGAAACTGTGCCCGGTTGATGGCAATAGGCTCGCCCCCTATTACATGGGACCAATAACATACTGGCGAAATGTGGGTGTATCTACTATGGGACTGAGTCCTGGGTACACCTCTGCCTACCCCTTCGGGAAAAAGGCGTGAATGTATGTTTATGTTATGTTATGTATTTTTTGTTATTGTAATGATAACAATCTCTTTGTAATTTTTATATCTATTCTTACTTTGACTTTTTTTTAATTTAGGTACTTTTTTCTCAAAGAGCATTCATTAGCTCGGTAGATTTAGCAGCGACGTTCCTTCAGCCGAGTTAAGGTATTTGATTGGTAAGTAGAAATAGAGGGAGAGCCTATTCCCATGACGTAGTGGTTCCTAAGCGTTCCTGATGATAATGTCCCGCATTCATCCCGGTTAAGCAGTGTCACTGGATTTTTCCATTAGGATTTTACTCAATGACTGCCCGGAGTCTATGGCATTATGTAGTTAATGGCAAAATTATGCTATCTTCCCTTTAGGTACATACTATGGGTCTAGGTCCTGGTTACACCTCTGCTTACCTTTTATGGAAAAGTGCGTGTTTTTATATGTGCTCCCAAACTAGCTGTGCCCTGCAGCTTCACCTGCGTTGTCTTCGTTCCCATCGGAATATCGGTATAAAAAGTAACCTTTGTGTTATTCCGCAGGGTCTAAACTACAAACAGGGTCTATACCAAATTTCAGTTCAATCGGTTTAGTAGTTTTAGCGTGAAAATGGAACAAACATACACACAAAAACAGCGCTGGATGGCGCGATCTGGTTGAGTTAGAGCACGCTAGCGTTTTGTTTCTTTGTTACAAAGGTAAACTCTTTTTTTCATTGCACTGAGATTAGAGATTTATAATATTAACAAGATACTCATAACACAACATACATTCACGCCTTTTTCCCGAAGTGGTAGGCAGAGGTGTACCTACCCAGGACTCAGTCCCACAGTAGATACACTCACATTTCGCCAGTATGTTATTGGTCCCATGTAATAGGGGGCGAGCCTATTGCCATCTACCGGGCACAGTTCCAGACTCCAGGCAGTTATTGAATAATTCAAATGGAAAAATTCAATATTTAACACTGCCTGACCTGGGGATCGAGCCCGGGACCTCTTGATTGGTAGTCGAGCATGCGCACACTACGCCACCGAGGCAGTCAAGATACTCAATACTACTTATATCAAATCTTGAGCCATAACATTTTAAGAATTCTTCGTATCCTCTTTAAGCTTTAGTTAGATTAGTCATTACTTTTCTCACAAGTTTACGATAGAAGTCAATGGTTTTACGACAGAACATTTTAAAAATCGTCAATCTGTAAACTTGCCATCAGCCCAGGAATTTACTGTCGGGCTTTTAATAGCGTAGATAATTTTAAAACAGCTGTGTTTTTTATCCGACTTCAGCTTAGGATGCGTAGATTTTTTAGATGGTGTACATGGATTCTTCAATGTTATTGCTAGGTCTCCGTAGTTACACCCGCTGAAAAGGACTAAAAGATCTTGTTTTTATGTATTTCAGCATGAAAACGGAATTGCCAATTCGTGGCGGGGTGCGGTGGAGGTCGACTAGTGATTATCAGATCGTTTATTAAGACTTCAAATATAGTTCATGCTCAAACCAGACCCCCGACACTTCATACAATCCCGCGCGCAATAACCCACTACTACGTAGAAAGGGAAACGTGTGTACACGCGTCAAATGTGTGCAGTATGTACGGGGATTACTGCCTCGTTGACTGTCTCAGGCGACAAAATAGCATGAGGAGGAGAATGTTCGCTACTTTACGTAGTAATAGTTACAGTTACAGAATAACACGTCTCTTTGTGAGATTTAAAATTAAAATTAAATAATATAATTTCGGAGTCTTCATCTAGACTGTCTTCATTATCCGCTGACATCGTTCACATACGAATTATGCGAAATATGCGCGCGACTGTACGCAGGGGACATGAGACGCGTGAACGAGTAAGACGGGGTGAAGACGACCAAGCGACCAATGCAGCGCCGGAGCCGCGCGACTCTCCCGTCCCACCTCATTACTGTTACCAAACCTATCTAAAAATTGATTTCTGCACATTCAAGGTGAGCGCTATTAAACGCGTGAAAATTATACGTAATTATTGATGTCAAACGTCATTTACAATTGACAGCAATACATACATACATACATTCACGCCTTTTTCCCGAAGGGGTAGGCAGAGGTGTATCCAGGACTCAGTCCCATAGTAGATACACCCACATTTCGCCAGTATGTTATTGGTCCCATGTAATTGGGGGCGAGCCTATTGCCATCTACCGGGCACAGTTTCAGACTCCAGGCAGTTATTGAGATAATTCCTAATGGAAAAATCCAATATTTAACACATTGACAGCAATGATTACGTAATTCTACTTGCTGTTGCTCCACGATTGCAAGTTCGTAATACCTGGGCGGCGTTCGACTTAAATGGCACAAAAAAGGATAATAGCAATATGATTATTGCAGTCCTTTTTCATATTGCTGTCCTTTTTTTCTGCAATAGGTAGCAAACAAGCAGACGGGCCGCCTGATGGTGAGCCGTTACCGCCGCCTATGGATACCTGCAACAACAGGGGTATTGCTAATATGTTGCTGACCCTTCAGGAATCTATTCACTTTCTTTTTGAAGAACATGTTTGAGTTCAACGCCTTATAATGTTATTATAAACACGAGTCACACTAAAGGTAGTTTTCAGAATCATAGCTCATTACATCTCGCTTTCTGCCTCAGGTACCTAAGTAACTGAAAAGAAAAAGACATTTTCCAAATGTTCCTCCAGCAGTAAAGGCTTATCCGATTTGCTAAGGAATATACTTCGTTAGATTGTGCAAACCTTTTTGTCATTTCCGCTGCGTCGGTCGAAGGAGCGAGATTGTAGGTAAATCAATTTTGTATAAATCAACTTTGCGAAAATCACTTTATACGAAACGGTATTATTTTCAGACTGTTCAAATATGTATTAGTTGTTACATAAACATTGAACAAATATATTATTATTTTGCTACTTATAAGTACCTAGTTAAAATGTGACATTTCTTTTTCATAAAACAATGGGCCTTTGGAGAAAACGAAATAACCCAAATAATTGAGCGCTTTGTCTAGGCGACGCATGATCTAAATGCTGGCGTTTATTGGGCCCAACGCATGGGCATTGCTATTCAACGTGTCAATGCCACCAGTATCTTGGGTACGCTGCCATCTGACAGTGGTTTGGGGCACTTGGATTTTCTATAGGCTGATATGTCGGCCTGTTGAGTTTCGAAGTGTTCTATGGCATAGTGTCTTTAGTTAGGGTAGACAGTAATAGGTAGCTCTATTGTTTAGTCTTTTTCAAAAAAGGCACTCTACCCATGAAAAAAATCAGCAACTATAGTATTATTATAATTATTCCTTTCTTATTAATAGCACTACGTTATTCTACACAGGTACCTAGCAAAAAACTTAAATTACTTTTGATTTCAAGGTTTTATAATATATTAATAATAGAGTGAGAGTAAGTTTCTGACTGGAAGATCTTTACTCTTCCAGTTTTTTATTTTTTTTATTTATAATAGGCTTACGCAATCTCGCTTGATGGAAGGCGAAGATGAGGCCTAAGATGGTACAGTATAATAATTATATATAATTATTACCTTGCCTCGGTGGCGGTTCGATCCCCAAGTCAGGCAAAGTGTTATATATTGGATTTTTCCATCAGGATTTATTTCAATAACTGTCTGCAATCTGGAATAACTCTGCTCGGTAGATTTCAATAGGCTCGCCCCCTATTACATGGGACCAATTACATACTGGCAAAATGTGGGTGCACCTATATGCACCATGGATCTGAGTCCTGGGTACACCTCTGTTCTACCTCTTCGGGAAAGAAGTAACCCAGTATGTTACATTTTTAAATGATTACGGATTTATGAGCAGCGCTATCTATCTATATAGTGGATAAGATAATCAGGGTCAACCAAGAACTTTACTATAAATATAAATGTTGCCCATGAACTTGGTTCGACTGTATCCTTAAATTAAAGTATTTATAGGGGTTTCACTTCATAAAACCCAAAAACGAAGAGTACTTACTTATGAGTCCATAATACGAGTAAAGTCCCTGGTTTTGACCCTCCTTCGGTGAAAGCTTGCAAACAAACGTTCTGAAAGGAGGATTACTTCGACCCTAATCCACACTTTAGTGACCCTAAGCTACATAAGTTGCGTCTATTCTCTCTTAGCTTAGCTGTTTATTTGGTGCCTTTAAAAATATATCTATTGACTCGAGATATATTTTTAAAGGCACATTGATCTATTGACGAGTTTCTGTTGTTAAATACTTACTAGCTGCGTCCCGTGGTTTCAATCGCACCAGTCAATCTAAATAATGGCAAAAGAATTGATTACGATATTCGCAAAAAAAAAATCGATTTCCTATACAAAAAAATCATTTTGTATGGGAACTTAAAAATTTTTCGCGAATTTCGCATTTGTTTCTTTTGAAAGTTGTTCAATATGATGTTTATATGCACTCCCTTAAGTGTTACTTTCTCTGTTTTACTCGTAGTATAAGAGAATTCGGGATTATTTTTTTCTCTTTCAGTAGACAAAGAAAAGGAAGTTGCAATATTGATCGTACATACAGGGCAACCTAGTTTGGACGTGAATGAAACACCTTTTACATGTAGTATCCTTCTAACTGGACTAAACTAGCTAGAGAGAGAAAAGTGGGCTGCATTGGAGGAGGCTTTTACCTGGAGGGGGTCCATGCAATAATTATAAAGTCATAAAATAATTTAATATATTCAATATAATAATGTTAATTCATAGTAATAATAAGAAATATAAATGTAATTAATAAATGAAATGTGCATAATAATTAAATTTATGTAAATGAAATGAATAATATTAAAATGTATGAAATATTGTATGGAATAAAAATAAGGCTTTAATAATAATAATAATAATCCTACTTATAAGTATAATGTTAGTGAATGAATTGTACAACTTTATCACATAACTTTATATCAATAAAGATTTATATTTATATTTATTTATAAAGTCACGCCTTTACGGACTTTAAAACGAAATTAATCAACGAGGATGTAAGCAAAACTAATTTATAATTTACACAATGTCATCGCAAGTTAAATGAGCCTTGCGTAAAATTAATGGTAGCTTTGAGAGTTGTACAAGCGAGGCCGGTTTGTAAATGGCACATTACTTGTAACAAAACCACCTTTGTGCTCTTAATTCCTTCGTTTCATTTCTGAAAGTAATAAGCGGCTTTGGGAATTTGTTTTTGTTTTTGTGGTTGTTCCACCGAGGATGAGAAAGGTTTTAGAATAAAATTGGGTACCTATTACAAATGACAATAAAACGAAGAGTTTTGAACTTAAAAAACTATTTATGGAAAATATAGAATCAAATTTTTACTTTAAATCAATATTTACTTCATGTTATTAGGAATGTTATAATGTACAATGATGTCTTTTTCAATCTAAAAAAATTTTTATTAGAAAATAAAAACACATAGTTAATCTTAGGCTATATAATTATTGTAGTAAAGACCCTTACTAAAGGCTGGGTTTTTGATCATTGGTTAAGTCGACAAATGACTTTTTGACAATTAGTTAAAATTCGGCATAATTCGTTTTTCTTTCCTAGTTAAATATTTTTTTCACACGATATAACCATTGGTTAGATTTAACTATAGTAACCATTTCACTATAGTAAGTTTAACATATGTTAACTTAACCGTAACCAACGATCAAAATACCGGCCCTTAATCATTTCTACAACACTCAGTTTAAAAGAGAGCTCAAAAAAAAATATTTTTGGAACTTTATAAACTACTAATAAAATTGAATGAATATACTTAGTATATATTACGTTTGTAAAATAAAAGTTATATTTATTTAGGGGCATCATTAAAGATGAAATTGTATGGCCCCTTAAAGTAGTTGAGTGAGGTTACCACAACCTTGGGCGGTGGTCCGTTCCACTCGATGTGGAAGTTATCTACCAATCTGGCAGTGAAGGTTTCCATTTCTAGTTCTGCTATGCGACGACCTGGGGATGAAGGGAGATTATTAGCAGGTATTTTAAGCTTAACTTAACTTATAGGTCGTTCTTGATCAACGCTATTAGGATATGTTCTTGATTATCGTCACGTTCTCATTATAGGTAATCGCCTCGGTGGCGCAGTAGACGCAAGCTCGACTGCCGGTCACACGAGGTCCCGGGTTCAATCCCCAAGTCAGGCAAGTTTGATTATAATTTTTCATTAGACATTATATGTCAATGACAGCCTGGAGCCTGGAACTGTACTGTGCCCGGTGGATGGCAATTGGCTAGCCTCCTGTTAGATATGACCAATAACATACTGGCGAAATGAGGGTGTACCTACCATGGGACTGAGTCCTGGGTACATCTCTGTCTACCCCTTCGGGAAAAAGGAGTGATTGTATGTTATGTTCAATCAAATGTAACCTTACACCCTACCACATGGGACCCCCTATTACATGGGACCAATAACATACTGGCGAAATGTGGGTGTATACACTACAGGACTAAGTCCTGGGTAGTACACCTCTGCCTACCCCTTTGGGAAAAAGGCGTGAATGTATGTTTATGTTAAATGTAACCTTCGCGATAGCCAAGAACAGCAATGCTGAAGAACAGAAATGAAAAGTAAAAATGTTATTAGGCTTAGTGAAGAAAACTCCTCTCCTCGTCAATCATCTCGTGATCATGGCTGATACAATTTAGACGAAACATCGAGATAAATTAAGAAAAAAATATGTTTAAGCTCATTATATTTAATATAGTTCCTTTTTTTGGCATAAGGTATAAGTACCTAAATATTCGTAAAACATACCACACAAATGGTAACCAGATATCTAGGCACTCCCAACGATCCGGAATTCAAGCTGTTGAGCATGGACCGATATTCCGGACCTTCCGGACCTAATTCCGGGTCTAATAGCAAATAGCAACCTATAGACGGTTGTCTATTGGTCATAATAGAGGTCATCTTAAAACTGATACCAAGAATGGTCAATCAATAACGGATTGACCAACCATAATATGACGTGGAACAAAGCAAAGTCACTCACCAATACAGCTTCGTGCTCCGAATCCAAATGGACTGAACGCAAGAGGATGTGCATTCTTATAATGTAGCGGGTCATCTTTCTCAACCAGCCATCTTTCAGGCAGGTACTCGTTTGCGCGAGGATAGTGCTCTTCCATTCTGGCCATATCTTGATGTCCAAAAACAACATGGCTCTAGAAGTGAAAAATACTATTTTGAAGATTTTATTGCGGTCATTACTAAATATAGCATTGAAGATCTTCGGTTGAAGATATAGTGGTAAGACTGACTTATCGAATGTACACTATAAAAAGCACGAGAGAGAGTGAGGTTTCTGAATATGCTATAATTTGTAGTAATTGTTGTAATTTGTATTTGTAGTATTTGTTGTAATTGTAGTGGTAGGCCTCTTTTGCAGGGGGCCGTCTGGGGAAGTACCACACGTTTGCCAGTTATTCATCCGCCAAGCGATAATGTGCAAAGATTACTGTGTTCCGGTCTGAAGGGCAATGTTACCAGCGAAATTACTGGGCATCACGAGATTCAACAACTAATATCTCAGGGTGATAGGCGCAGTGCAGTGCCGCGCAGAATTTTCAATTTTAAAACACTGGGTGGAACTTTGTCTGATATGGGCTATCATGATGCTTACCATCAGGCACATGATTTGCTCGTCTTGTCACTTACTTTCATAAATAAAAATCATTAAAAAAATTAGAACACAGAGTAGAAGACAGAAAAGGCTAAAAAAAGGCTAACTCCATCACCACGTAAGATTCACAGACGGTAAGAATAAGACAAAGTGAAAGACATAGAGAGAGAGATAAAGAATGCGGGAGAGAGATGTAGTCAATCAAGTATTTAGCCAGCATTATAGGTACTCTGCAACTTGGTGAAATGGGATCTTTACATTCTACTCGTATGAGCTGAGCGGGCGTATCGCCGATATTTTTGAATGTGCTAATATTATAAGTAATAAATAGCTGTGATAACTTCTTTGTGTGTATTTGCACATCAACTTTTATCATAATACTAGTAATCAGTCCCGGCTTCACACGGGTAGCAGAAAGCATAGGTAAAGATAACGTTTTACGAGAGCAGGAGTAAATTCGTGTTTCTTGTATTTTTATAAATAGGTATTTATACGCAGCACACGCAATTGAATGACTATTTCTGTTACAGTCAAAACCTTAATTTAAAAAGTGGATATACGAGTACTATCCGCGGACTATTTTGTAGACATTGATAAGTACTACGAACCCTTATTACATTAAGTACTTTACTCTATCACCAATAGTTTTCACACCGGGTGCAAATAATGCCTAATTTAATAATGTGACTAAACCAAAATAGATAGATATACAGTACGTGGGCTATTTTGTAGAAACAAAAAGCAAAGGTTCTCTCTTTATAATATTAGTATAGATTAGTACAAATGACCAGTTCTTACATTCGGTGGTACTCTATACCCCATCAGGTTATATTCCTTTGTAGTAACCCTCATATTACCGGAGACAACCGGCATCATCCTAAGAGACTCTTTCTTGCATGCTTTCAAATATGTCCTTTTCTCTGGATTTGCCCTTATCTCTTCCCTCAGTTTGTTTTGTTTGTCTGGATTTACAGCAAGCAAGTACATCGTGGCCAGCATTGTGTTGGAGGCCTAAAATCAAAATTTATTAGTATTAAGTGAATATTATTCAATCTAGACACGCGGCAGCGTGTCAAGCCAAGTTCAAGCAAAGGAACTGGGTAGCTAGCGCCGAGTGTAATATTACACGAACCACTTGGTGCCACTTTTGACCCTTCTATAACTCAAAACCTCTTTAACGTAAACACATAAAACTACGTGTGTTTAATTATATCCATAAGGACATCTAGAAGCCCAAATTTTATGAAGCTAGCTCAAACGATTATAAAGATATGAAGGTCAACAAGTCGTAAATTTTAGCTCTGACTGACTGACTGACATATAGTACCTAAATCTAACCTCCTTCCAGGTGACCTAGAAGGATGAAATTTGAAATCCAGCTCTGTAATTGTGTGTAAGCGTAGGAAAAAATCTAAACATAAAAAAAAGTAAAAAAATAGGGGGGTCTCTATACAAATAATTTCAAATTGTAGCGTTAGAACTGTTACAACATTACAAGCAGATATTTGAAATTGTCCCATTATATGTATTATATTATTATATTTACTATATAACAGAAATATAAAAATAAATTTGTCAAAAAATAAGTGGTGTCCCCATACAAAAAACTTGTAATACGCGATAAACAACTGGCCAACGGTGTGTTTTCGGCGGCGCGCGGCACGACATAATTATACAAAGAAAATAGCATAAAAAAGAAAACCATGCAGCGGAAACGCAAGAAAAAACATTAAATACAACAATACCTGCGTCAAATCTAACCTACTTTAAGATCTCACATTTTTTTTAAATAACAGCAATTGTTATAGGTATCCAATATAGCAAAGAAATAACATATTTGGATTTTGCATAGAACCTGGCACTCATTTAGATCTCCATTCTTGTTGCAGCGAAGCCCACAGCCAAGCATAATTTTTGTATTTAACTTGGCTCTCCTTTTTTACATTTATGTTTTTGGTGGGATTCCATTCAATTACTTAGGTATATCTACCACAGCTTTACTTTTCGCATTTCTTTGTTCTTCCGAAAAAAAAATTTAAAATCCCTTGATTTTGAAACTGAAACTGAAGACTGCCTCCGTGGCGTAGAGGGCGCATGCTCGACTGCCAATCAAGAGGTCCCGGGTTCGATCCCCAGGTCAGGCAGTGTTAAATATTGGATTTTTCCATTAGGAATTATCTCAATAACTGCCTGGAGTCTGGAACTGTGCCCGGTAGATGGCAATAGGCTCGCCCCCTATTACATGGGACCAATAACATACTGGCGAAATGTGGGTGTATCTACATGGGACTGAGTCCTGGGTACATCTCTGCCTACCCCTTCGGGAAAAAGGCGTGAACGTATGTTATGTTATGTTATGTTATGATTTTGAAAATTAAGTCTAGTAAACTATGTCACTGTTATTTCATTTTATTTCATAAACTCTATTTTTGCGAAGTTATCGTCTGACCAAACATTATGAAAAATATATATTTTCAACATAACGATCTAGGATCGACTTTTCGAGACGCTAAGTATTTTAGTAACAGTGTGACCCAACTAATTTATTAACACTGTAATACAACTTTTTTTTACTTACAGAGTCAACACCAGCAAGTAACATATCCGTTGCCATGATTAGTGCATAATCCTCATTGATTTCCAAAAGCTTTTCTAGGACACCTTTCTCATTATTAGACTTTTCCTTACTACTGAATTCTTCTCTAGCTTTCTTGATGAAGTGTTTTGAAAGTCTGAAATCGTTTGCTGATGTCAATATTTAAAATGATTACTCGTCACACACGCTACTGCTTCAGCTTTATGCATCGAGGTTTCATCATTATCATCATCATCTCAGCTTGGTAATCCACTACTTAACATAGGCCTCCCCCATAAAGGAGGTTATTGCCAATACTCGACACGCTTGGCAGGCGGGTTGTCGAGCGCAGTTCGATGGGTTTTTGCAGAGCACGCTGCTGCCCGTCCTCTGGATCTGTTAACCCTTAGCCGGCTCTTACGGCAACCACGATAGAGAGGGTGGAGCACTATTCTAAAGCCAGTAACTCCACGGCGGCACATCGAGGTTTATTAAATGTTATTGGACGCCTCTTTTCATTTTGCTGTATAGTTTAGTTAGGTGATTATTCATATTTTTTATTTATAATAAAATATTATAGATATTGTAATTATTTTTGGAAAAATCAAACTTTCGTGAACTTACCTCTCATGTTGTCGATACAAGTCTATTATTTTTTTATAGTTGGCCGTTGAAAAGTATTTCCAAAAACTAGGTTTGAACTCGAGTTGGTCTGCCGTTTCCATGATGCCCCTAACGCATTTGATGAGTTCTGAGGCAGGAGAATTCTCTGGTAGATTTGGATCTAGACAGCCTAATCTACAGCCTAGAGCCACCACAGCGATCGATTCAAGAGACCAGCGATTAAGTTCGTTGTCTAATTGATCTTTTATCATATTTTTGCCGTCCCGAAGAGTTTTCATTCTGGAATACATTTAGAACGGACGTTTAATTATTAACCTAGCGAGCACAAAGCGCGAGTGAAGCGTCTCTGTTTTGTTTTGGACAATACTGCTTGTTTCTTACATATCGGCCCCCTTATGACGGACGCAACAGAAGTGCGGAAAGCGTTTAATTGCTTAATGTCTGCTGTTAAAAGGTAAACAAAAAATGACGTTTGACAGCAAAATTTACTTCTGTTGTTACGCGATTGCATGTTCATAATACCACCCACGATTTCCTAACCGATTTTCGTGAAATTTTGTAAGCAGATTCGATTTACATAGAATTTATGTCAATTCTTTGCTTGAAATATTTTCAAAATAGCAAAGCTATCATGGCGGCGTATAAAGAGTACGTACTTTTTAGATTTGATGCACTACAGTTAATAATATCACATCTCTACGAAAAATTTTACCAAAATCATGGTGTGTGAGATATATTACGAAGAAAATTTTAGAAGTTCTGAAGGTTCTGTAATCTCCAAACCAAGTCTTGTATACATTGATTTAAAGAAAAGGGGAGTTAGGGTATGTTCTCCCAGCGCTTACTCAACAACTGGCTGCACGTGCTTACGACCTTACTTTATTGACGAACGTGGACCTAATGTTACCTAATTTGAGCTTGCCATTTTCGAGAAGCCATACATCGTCTCCTCTTTTCTTTATATCAATGCTTGGATATAAATTACGTAAAACAACCAGGAATTTAATATAATTTGTTTTTAAAAGATTCACTTTGGTTTCCTGTGCCAAAAAACTCTTTAGTTTTTCAGTAAATTCTCCTCTTCAGTAGATTCCATACCTTGTGATCATTTCTTTTGCTACTTCGTCGAGCACTTCAGAGTAAAGTCTCATAATTTTTGGCTGGAGCAGAACTGGGTTGACTGCCGATCGAAATTCCTTCCACAAAGCACCGTGACTGAATAATATGACTTTGTTTTAGTTGATAAAATGAAGAATTATGCGTAGTTATGAGTACTTATATGAACTTTTATTATTATCATTTATACGCTTGAAGTCGTCCATAGTTCTTATTTTCAAAATTTCACAAACAGCAGTATTTAGTCTTGCTTATTTGTAACTAGCTTTCCCCCGCGGTTTCACCCGCGTAGACATCGTTCCCGTAGGAAAATCGGGTAAAAAATACCCTTTGTGTTATTCCAGAGTTAAGAAGCTACCAGCATTCCAAATTTCAGCATAATCTGTGCAGTAGTTTTGGCGTGAAAGAGTAATAAACATCCATCCATCCATCAATCTAACCAAAACCGGGCTAAATGGCGCTAGAGGTAAGTTTGAACTCGCAAGCGTTTGTTCACCTGTTAAAAACATACGTTTTTTACATTGTACTGAAATTGAGAATTAAAATATTCGTAGGAAGTAGGATGTAGTAGTTAAATGTACGTTAACATCCATATTCAAGAACAATACTTTAGCAAGGTACTGTGTTAAGTAAGGAATTTTTCATCGCGTTCGGCACGGCAGTCAATTGTTTCCAATTGGTTTTACCTTTGTTTTACACCCTATGCGTTCAGGCGATCATAGTATTGTTCTAGAATACCGTTACGGGTTTAATAACACCTACTCTGTGATCAGTCCAGTGGGTCTCCCGGGTTTGGAGTCTTCCTTGATATTATGTCTATAATATTCCAGCGTTTTCAATCCGGATCTTATTGGATAAACATTTTCGCCTCGAAGTACCTGTAAATTAAGCATCACTGAGCCGGTACATGCCAATAGGCTCGCCCCCTATTACATGGGACCAATAACATACTGGCGAAATGTGGGTGTACCTACTATGGGACCGAGTCCTGGGTACACCCCTGCATACTCCTTCGGGAAAACGGCGAGATTATATATGTCTTGTGAAACCACGGAGCCAGTTACATACTGGTCCAAAGATAACTCAAAAAGTTATATTTATTGTCTCTGCCTTACGCTACTTATATTAATGTTTGGATTAGTTACTTCAATAGGTACGTCTTTATTTATTGTTCTTTATCATCTCAATTGTAAAAATGATGACGGAGGGACACCACACCATGGTATAATATCCTCGCCTAAATCCCCCTCCAGAAATTTCAATTCTGTGCCAGCTGTTTAGAGGCTTGCAGAATGGCTGTATGGGCCATTCCCGCTGGTCCCCACTCCTTTTTTTCAACAGGGGACATCATTTTGGGAGTAAAAAAAGTCCCAATTGTCACCCCTAGTGATATGGAACAACTTAAAAAAATCCCAATTGTCAGCAAGGAGGACGATTTATGATTAAACAACAGCTGGACATAAAAGTTCCGCTCGGCGGCAAAAAGTTTAAGACCACTTTTATGATACTGACTTGCCGATAAGCCCACAACTGAGAATCGTCCCACTTTTCCCAACTGGGGATATGTAAGACAACTTTTTAAAAAAAATCCGATTATTAGTGTCAAAAACAACATGCACAGTGCACCGCCCTCCCCCTCCCGCAAAATTGCATGCAAAGAGGAATGCTATTAGGTATTATTTTTGTTAGTGACACCATTCGTATATCGACACGTGTTTCGCGTCTACACGACGCATCATCAGGAAATAGACTCTGACCCCGCTGTAAGGGCGACAAATTTTAGTACGACGCCGCTCCTCGAGATATTACCTCGCTGAACGCTGGAACCAGAGATTTTAGGTTTCAGAATGGAAATCTATGGGGTGGCCTATGTTCAGCAGTGGACGTCCTATGGCTGAGATGATGGCTTATCTAGATTACCCCTCTATATAATTAATAATTTACTCTAAACCATAATGTAGTAGTAATTGTGATTTTTGTATAGTTAAATAAAAAATTCCAAGTTCTTCACTTAAATATGTTACCTGTGAAGCGCTCTCTGCATCAAACACGAATATAAGCGGTTCCGTTCCAATAATTCCCTCCAATCTCACGAGCGGTCCAAAATCTTTATACAAGGCCTCATTTAACCTTTTACCATGACCGTAGTATTTGCCTGTGAAAATATGTTATTAGGTAGTCGCATGGTAGTAAGATAGAATTTCCGGACAACTAACTCTGAAAAATATTGTTTTCCCTTACATGCATACACACCTTGTTCTCGATGGGGTAGTTTTTTTTTTATGATAGTGAGTGACAGGAGACGAGCAAATCAGGTGCCTGGTGGTAAGCTTCATGATTGCCCATATCAGACACAGTGCCAACCAGTGTTTAAAAATTCAAAATTCTTCACCGCACTGCACTGCGCCTGTCATCCTGAGATATTAGTTGTTGAAACTCGTCATGCTCAATAATTTCACTGGTAACATTGCCCTTCAGACCGGAACACAGTAATGTTTGCACATTACTGCCTTGCGGATGAATAACGTGTGTAATATCGTTACGGGATATGGCTGTTCATATTATGACTAAAGTAATCGTTTTATAAGGTGTGGTACTTCCCCAGGCGGCTCCTTGCAAAAGAGGCCTACCACTATAAAAAAAGTAGTCTTCTGTGAGGTAGGCAGAGATTATTTCTCTTCCTCCACTTTAATCAAACTCTTCACACATACTCATCAGTTGTGGGTACTCAAGACCTCATCATAATCATCATCAGCCGGAAGACGTCCACTGCTGAACATAGGCCTCAACCATAGAACGCCATAAACTATTCAAATGGGGGGATTTTGACGTAATCACCACGCTTGGCAGGCGGCTTGGTGATCACAGTATTAGAAATACCTTCTTGCAAATCGGAGAGCGCTGCAGCCATCTTTCCGAATATAATATGTCCCTGTGCCGGGTTGAGACTCGGCAGAGAAACATATTATGATAAAAGGGCGGTTCCCGCGGAATGAGAAAGGGGTGGCCCTATTGTTCAGCTGGGAAAACCACGGTGGCCTTTCCTCTTTAATTCTCATTGTTCTTTTAAAGAACAAGAGAACAAGTGCGACTACATTGTCCCTCCCGACTTGACACTTGCCGTCTATTATACCTATACAATAGGTAAAATATTATTACAAGAGTATAATTTATAGGTTTGGATACATGTATTAAAGTATTTCTTACCTCCTGGCATAAAGTGTCGTATTGCTCCAACATACGGTAAGGTGCTCGGACCCGGAATGTCTTGCCATGGTTTGAGCTCTACTTCACTCAAATGATCTACATTAGTTGCACTAGCTGCTGTTACTGATCTGTAAAACCATTTGTTTCTTTTTATCGTCATCACCACTTAATTCAAAATTATGAACACCAAATAAAAACCAAATTATAGGTCGACCACTAATTAATTGTGTAAAAAAAAAAGTTTTGAGTTTTGAAATTCATTATTTTACAATCGAGATATTGGTATGTATATGTATTTTTAATAATTTGTTCATTTAACCTTACCAACGCAAACCAAAAACGGTGGTTTTTATGAAATTATAACAGTAGTAACATATATATGAATTTTTCAAAGTTTTAAGTGGTTACAAAAATTTTGGCAGGTATAGGCATTTAAAGGTATTAATTTTTATTACTCTATCCTAAGATATTATTATTAGTTATGTGGCGATATTATATTGGATAGAAAAAAGGACCTATAATAATATCATTCCCAAGCTCCCATCCATATCCATATCAAAATTCATTACATTGGTTGAATAGTTTACGCGTAACGGACTATAGGTTGACCGCTTAATTGAGTCCTCACTTGCGGTGCGTAGCCTGCCGCCCGCCCGCACCTCTCCCGACCTCCATTCACGTCTACCTCCGTGCCCCCCGCCGCCCCTGCACCCCGCAGGCCAGGACTCAATTAAGCGGTCTAGCTATAGCAACACACAAAACATATCTAAAAAAAATAAAATAACGTATAATGTGTTGGTCACAGTTCTATTTTTGTATTGTTTAGTAGTCACAGGTTAGTTTTTTATATCTTCAAAAATGTGGGTACATGTGAGCGAGAGGGCGAATTTGCTTTGGACAGTTAAGGAATAGTGTTATCTAGGCACAAGTGTCAAGGGCTATATAGTCGTGTCGAAAAATGCAACTCACCTAATCAAATTCTTATTAGTCGATACCAGCTTAATTAAAGGACACAATTTTGAACTTTGCATTGTTACTTCGATAGCTGTTTACACAATTCTGCAAATCATAATAATATTATTATTATGCTATCCATAGGGACCCTGAGCCGCTTCGACCATTGCTGATCTATATTGGCAGCCCGTATGGCCCGTATGACTATTAAATGAATGAATGAATGAAAACTCTTTAGTGATATCACAAAATATCAGATAATAACAAAGAAAAAAAAACTTAAAACTAGAAAGATAGTAACAACCACTGGCGACCTTATCGCTCAGAGCGATCTCTTCCAGGCAACCATGCAAGGAAAGAAATATATATTGTGGGCTTACGTGGGGTGAGGTCTTATTTATTTTATTTACATTACGTATATAATACTTACATAAATCATTATCATCATCATCTCAGCCGTTGGTAATCCACTACTGAACATAGGCCTCCCCCATAAAGGGGGTTTTGCCAATACTCGACACGCTTGGCAGGCGGGTTGTCGAGCGCAGTTCGATGGTTTGTTGTAGAGGACGCTGCTGCCCGTACTCTGGATTTGTTAACCCTTGGCCGGCTCTTACGGCAACGACGGGTAGAGAGGGTGAAGCACTATTCTAAAGCCGGTAACTCCACGGCGTACTTACATAAATATTCTAACTATATTTTATTACATCATATTATAAGTACAATATATTAAAATATACAAATATTTAAGTAGTATAGGACAAACATTATAGTATATTTCATCCATCACCTGACATACATACATACTAACATAATAATTTTATATTACATATAAGAATAAGAAACCGTGTTAACGTTCCACGATAACAATATGGTCGAAAGCTCAGACAATGGATCTGCACGGCCAGGCACGGAGCGCGGGTGCTGCTAGAGTAGCCGGTCGCACCGCACCGCTCCCGCAGGCCGCGCCCCGCGTTGACCTGCCGTGCGGCTCCATTGCAGTCGCGGCCAGGGCGCTCGCGTATCCGCCACTACACAGTTACTGTACTCCGTTTAACGTTTATCAATTTTTTTTTTTTTAACAATTAACAATTTATCATAATTATTAATTTTATCGTATTTACTGCGTACCTACTAGTACCTACTACCACTACTACTTACGGCCATCAGTGTCTAAAATCTGCCGTGTATGCTGTGCCTAATAATTGCACTCCTTCAAATACAAAACAAGTTCGTTTATTTATTGCGAATTGGGACCGATCTACTACCCCATCAAAGAACCCATAATATACTGAAGGGACGGTGGTTTCAAACACATTACACTTAAATAAATAAAATACATACCTACCAAATACTTAGTAATATATATATTATACCTAGTAGTAATACCACAATTTAAACCAATACATAACACACTAAGATTATATAAATAAATACACAACACTATATTACTATATACCTACAAATATAATAATATACTTATATAGGTATACAATTTTATAAACAAATTACTTATAAAAGGTCTTTGAGACGTAGTTTAAAAGAGGCCTGTGATCGAAAAAAAAACTGGAAACCTCAACGTCAGGTTCTCCGATGATCTAAGTGAACGAGAATGAGACGCATGAAGAAATTAAAAACGTTCCCGAAGATAGTGCGGGGCATATGGATTGAACAGAACACTGTAGAGAAGGGACAAGATAATTATTGCGTAGTGAATAATTATTGCGGTGACGGCGAATAGGCAGTCACTTGAGTTTGGAGCGAAATTCGGAGACAAGCCCCCTTATTACGAACAGCAGTTGAACTGTGGAAAGCGTTATATATAGCGTTATATAATTGCTTAATGTCTGCTGTCAATAAATGGCATACAAAAAATGAACTTTGACAGCAAAATTTAGTGCTGTTGTTACGCGATTGCATGTTCGTAATACCACCCATGGTCATATTTGCCTATTAAATCGACTAAATACCGTATAATAATTTAATAACACATTTATTATCACTTATTTAGCTGTATTATATATGTGTAAATAACTAGGTACAGAATACAGAAAAAATATAATATAAGGAAATACTTAACTAGACAAACTCCAGAATTTTATAAAAATGTACTTGTTGGTTACGTAGGTACTTATTAAGACTCATGCCGAAGAAATCACTTCGTGAAATACTTAACTGCTTATTGATAGAGCACGATTATTAGTCGTGATAGTAATTTACGTATAATAAAAATAATAGATACTTAATTGATATGTCTCCGAGCGCACTCCGACCAGATACCGTAATATCTAAAAACAAAAGCTTCGAAAATGCGGCAACCTTCATATTATTGTGTACAATGCTAATGTGTGTGAAAAACAGTTTGCAAAATGTACTTGTGTGCGTGAAATTTTTGTAGTACTCCTGTAATCCTCTACTGTACTGTACTGTACTGTAGATCGGGTACGCCGATTTTGGCGTAGTTTTAGTTGCCACATTTGACAGATATCACCGTGGTATCTAGTCAGAGCACGCGCGGAGACCTGCCAATGATCTTAGATAAATTATTATTATAATATAGGGTTAATTGACTGCCTCGGTGGCGTAGAGGGCGTATGCTCGACTGCCAATCAAGAGCTCCCGGGTTCGATCCCCAGGTCAGGCAGAGTTTAAATATTGGATTTTTCCATTAGGAATTATCTCAATAACTGCCTGGAGTCTGGAACTGTGCCCGGTAGATGGCAATAGGCTCGCCCCCTATTACATGGGACCAATCACCGTCACCTTAACGATGGCAACAGAATTAACTTCGATATTCGCAAAAAACATACTGGCGAAATGTGGGTGTATCTACTATGGGACTGAGTCCTGGGTACACCTCTGCCTACCCCTTCGGGAAAAAGGCGTGAATGTATGTTAAGGTATGTTATATAATATAGGGTTGTTTTTTTCCACGATCATAAACATGAATTGAGCAGTGTAACCACTTACGCTTCTTCGTACTTAATAATTTTATTATCAATTTGATCTAAAAAATATGCCTAGGTCGACCCCTACCGACTTGACCATTCACACTCGCCCTATAAATCTAACAAACAAATGGACGGGCCGTCCGCTGGTGGGCCGCCGCCTATGGATGGACAACACCAGGGCTATAGCCAATAATATGTTGCCGACCCTTCGACACTCTATTCACTCTCCTTCTGAAGAGCCCCATATACTTATAACATATTATAGCTATGCGTAACTGGCCAGTAGACTCAGCCGGTAGTGCACGAGCAGGAGCCTTCTGAGCCGCAGGTCCCGGGTTTGATCCCCGGCCAGGTCAAACATTTGTGCGATGAGCATGTATGTTTGATCTGTGTCTGGGTGTCATAAGCGTAGATAAGTATGTATATCAGTCTTCTGGTAAACATAATACAGGCTCTGCCTAGTTGGGACTAGTGTGGAAGTTGTCCCATATTACAAAAAAATACAAATTGCTTGACGTGGGGATCAAATCCGGGACCTCATGATCGGCAATCAAGCTTGCGCCCACTACGCCACCGAGGCCACGAGGCGAGGTGCACTGTGTTATTATTGACTGTTAGCCCTGCGCTGTTCCAATCAATCAATCCCCTGGCCTTTTCCCTATTTGGGGTCAGCCCTCTTGATACCCTCCTGACCCTCCTGATCGCCACTCTAGGCGGTTTGAGTCATTTCTGGTGTTAAGCCCATCATTTTGTATGTTTCGCATTCAGGTGTTTGGTGGACAGCCTCTACCCCTCTTGCCTTCTTCTATTAAGAGTACCTGGCGGGTCATATGGTCGTCGTCTCTGCACATTACGTGTCCAAACCACAAAAGACGATTTTCGCGCATTTTTTTTATCTATTTCAGCTACTCTAAAGGACCCTCTGATGTATCTGTTTTCAATTTTGTCTATTCTAGTAACAATTCTAGCCCAACGTAACATTTTCATTTCTGTCACATGCATTTTTTGTTCTTCGCATCTTCTTATGCCCCAACACTCGGATCCATACAAGCCATCCATCCATACGAGCCCTGCGCTGTTCCTGTTATTGCGAAAGACGTTTCATACATTTGGGCATTTTTAAGAAAATAACGTATTCCCTTGGAAATTCCTTGCGTGTTCCTAAGTGTCGACCGTCAGAGATTTCCATAAGAAATCCAGTTATACTCGTACTAACGAATTCCTATAAGGAGGTGAGTGAGATACATTTTAATTGTATTTATGCAAAACAATTAAAATTTATGGATATGATAATCAGGGTCAACCAAGAAAAATACTAACTATAAATATTAATTTTGCCTAAGAACTCGGTTGGACTGTATCCATGTAATAAAGTATTTATAGGGGTTTCACTTCATAAAACTGTGATAAAAACCAAGAACGAAGAGTACTTACTTATGAGTCCATAATACGAGTTAAGTCCCTGGGTTTGACCCTCCTTCAATGATAGCTTGCAAACAAACGTTCTGAAAGGAGGATTACTTCGACCCTAATCCACACTTTAGCGCCCCTAAGCTACATAAGTTGCGTCTATTCTCTCTTAGCTTAGCTGTTTATTTGCTGCCTTTAAAAATATATCTATTGACTCTGAGTTTCTGTTATTAAATACTTACTAGCTGCGTCCCGTGGTTTCGATCGCACCCGTCACCTTAACGATGGCAACAGAATTAACTTCGATATTCGCAAAAAAAAATTCGATCACAAATTTGCCGATCGGATGATTCATTTTGTATGAAACTCAAAAATTTATTTCGCGAATATTGCAATTCATTCTTTTGAAAGTTGATCATCAATATGATGTTTATATTCACTACCTTAAGTATTATAACACCCTGTTTTAACACGTTGTATAAGAGACATCAGGATAATTTTTGTCCCATTCAGTAGACAAAGTCACGCCTTTACGGACTTTAAAACGAAATTAATCAACGAGGATGTAAGCAAACCTAATTTATAATTTACACAATGTCATCGCAAGTTAAATGAGCCTTGCGTAAAATTAATGGTAGCTTTGAGAGTTGTACAAGCGAGGCCGGTTTGTAAATGGCACATTACTTGTAACAAAACCACCTTTGTGCTCTTAATTCCTTCGTTTCATTTCTGAAAGTAATAAGCGGCTTTGGGAATTTGCTTTTGTTTTTGTGGTCGTGCCACCGAGGATGAGAAAGGTTTTTCGAATAAAATAGGGTAACATAGAAGAAAAATAAAGATTAAGAATAAAATATTACACATGACAGTAATACGAAGAAGAACCGTATATGGAAAATAAAGAATCAAAATTTAAATTGTATTTTCTTCATGTTATTAGGTATGTTCTTTATAATGTACAATGAAGTCTTTTTCAATCTAAAAGTTCTTAGAAATATTTAATATCTAGGATTATAAAAACAAAGTTCCTCTTGGGTTCATAATTGTATATTGGATTAAAAACGTAAAGAACCTGGCTAAATCATATCTATAACAATCAGTTTGAAACTGATCTCTTAAATATTTTTTGCTCCAGCTTATTAACTACTTACTAAATATAGTTTCTTCGAGTATTAAGGAAGAGTTTGTAAAGTAAAAGTTATTTTATTTAGGGGAATCATTAAAGATGAAATTGTATGGTCCCTTAAAGTAGTTGAGTGAAGTTAACACAACCTTGGGCGGTGGTCCGTTCCACTCGATGTGGAAGTTATCTACCAATCTGGCGGTGAAGGTTTCCATTTCTAGTTCTGCTATGCGACGACCTGGGGATGAAGGGAGATTATTAGCAGGTATTTTAAGCACTTGTAGCGCATCTTAACTTATAGGGCGTTCTTGATCAACGCTATTAGGATATGTTCTTGATTATCGTCAAGGTTTCATTATAGGTAATGGCCTCGGCAGCACAGTAGGCGCAAGCTTGACTGATTTATGTCATTAGATATTATGTCAATGACATCCTGGAGTCTGGAACTGTGCCCGGTAGATGACAATAGGCTAGCACCCTGTTACATAATATTATGATCAATAACATACTGGCGAAATATGGGTGTATCTACTATAGGATTGAGTCCTAGGTACAGCTCTGCCTACCCCTTCGGGAAAAAAGTGTGATTCTATGTTATGTTCAATAAAATATAACCTTCACGATAACCAAGAACAGCAATGCTAAGAACAGAAACGAAAAGTAAAAATGCTATTAGGCTTAGTGGAGAAAACTCGTCTCCTCGTCAGTCATCTCGTGATCATGGCTGATTCAACTAAGCCGAAACGTCGAGATAAATTAAGAATAATAATATGTAATAGCTCGTTTAATTCCGTTTTATTGCCATGTGATACAAGTACATACTCGTAAAACATACCACACAGATGATAAACCAGATATTTGGGCACTCCCATCGATCCGGAATCCAAGCTGTTGAGCATAGAGCAATATTCCGGACCTTCCGGACCTCCTGCAATCGTATAATATCAAGTAGCAATCTGTAGACGGTTGTCAGGAGGTCATACTAAAGGTCATTTTGACTTCAACTGATACCAAGATTGGTCAATCAATAACGGATTGACCAACCATAATATGACGTGGAATAAAGGAAAGGCACATACCAATACAGCTTCGTACTCTGAATCCAAATGGACTGTACGCAAAAGGATGTGCATTCTTATAATGTAGCGGGTCATCTTTCTCAACCAGCCATCTTTCAGGCAGGAACTCGTTTGCGCGAGGATAGTGCTCTTCCATTAAGGCCATATCATGATGTCCAAAAGCAACATAGATCTAGAAGAGAAAGATACTATTTTTGAAGATTTTATTGCGATCATCACTAAATATAGCATTGAAGATCTTCAGTTGAAGATCTAGAGGTAACTGACTTACTGAATGTAGTGATAAAAAGCACGAGAGATAGTGAGGTTTCTGAATATGCCATAATTAGAACACAGAGTAGAAGACAAAAAAAATGGCTAACTCTATCACTACGGAAGATTCAAAGACGGTAACAATAAGACAAAGAGAGACATAAAGAGACATAATGAAAGAGGGAGAGAGAGATAATTAATCAAACATGTAGCCAGCACAATAGGTACTCTGCGTTTAGGTGGAGAAATAGGACATTTACATTCTATGAGTACACATCGCCGACATTTTTAAATGTGCCATTATTAAAGTAATAAGCTCTGATAACTTTTTTGTATCTATTCGCAAATCCACCTTTATCATAACATGAGCAGTCCTTACATTCGGTGGAACTCTATACCCCATCAGATTATATTCCTTTGTAGTAACCCTCATATTTCCGGAGGCGACCGGCATCATCCTAAGAGACTCTTTCTTGCATGCCTTCAAATATGTCCTTTTCTCTGGATTTGCCCTTATTTCATCCCTCAGTTTATTTTGTTTGTCTGGATTAACAGCGAGCAAGTACATCGTGGCCAGCATTGTGTTGGAGGCCTAAAATAAAAAAAATACTAGTTTTAACCTAAATTAGAATTAAGCGGATATTATTCAATTAATTATACTACGTACAGCTTTACTTATCGAATTTCCTTGTTCTTCCATAAGTAATGTATTCATTTCATTAATGTCATCTCTTAATTTTAATAATAAAGCCTTTACTAGGCTTACTTAATATTTTATGTCATTGTTTTTTTCATTTTCTTTCATAAACTCTACATTTTTGCGAAGTGATCGTCTAATCAAACAAATATAAATTTAGATTTTCAACATAAATGTTCAATAGGGATCAATTATTCTAGAAGGTTACAAAGAATCAATTCTTTGAGAAACTAACTAATTTAGTAATAGTGTGATGCAAACTCATTTACTAACCCTGTAATAGAACTATTTTTACTTACGGTATCAACACCAGCAAGTAGCATATCCGATGCCATGATTAGTGCAAAATCTTCATTGATTTCCAAAAGCTTTTCTAGTACACCTTTCTCATTATTAGACTTTTCCTTACTATTGAATTCGTCTCTAGCTTTCTTGATGAAGTGTTTTGAAATTCTGAAACCGTTCGCTGATGTTAATATTTAAAAAGTTTACTCACCACACACGCTACTGCTACAGCTTTATACATCGAGGTTAATATTAAAAGTTATTCAGCGCATATTTTTCAAGTAACGGTATAGTATGTTTAGGTGATATGCCATCATTCTAATATGTATTAAATATAATAATTTTTATAAGTATAAAAATTTCGTGTACTTACCTCTCTTGTTGTCGATACAAGTCTATTATTTTTTTATAGTTAGACGTTGCAAAGTATTTCCACAGACTCGGCTTGAACTCGAGTTTGTCTGCCATTTCCATGATGCCTCTAACGCATTTGATGAGTTCTGTGGCAGGAGAATCCTCTGGTAGATTTGGATCTAGACAGCCTAATCTACAGCCTAGAGCCACCACAGCGATCGATTCAAGAGACCAGCGATTAAGTTCGTTGTCTAATTGATCTTTTATCATATTTTTGCCATCCCGAAGAGTTTTCATTCTGGAAGACATTTAGAACGGACGTTTTATAACTATGAACCTCACTGTGCTTAAAATGGCGGAGCTCTTCGAGTAAGGATCCCAAAGAAATTCAACGTCATTGTCTATAGTTAATAATATCACATCACTACGAAAACTTTATGTAAATATTAAAATGCAACCAAATTCAATCAATGGTGTGAGAGATAGATGAAGAAAAAAGATCTGAAGGTTCTTTTAATATCCAGACCGAGACTTGGATGTAAACTATATATAAAAACCAGAAATTAAATATCTCTTTGTTTAAAAATTGATTACTTTGGTTGCTTCTTTGTTGATTTCGGATTCCATACCTTGTGATCATATCTTTTGCTACTTCGTCGAGCACTTCAGAGTAAAGTTTCATAATCTTTGGCTGGAGCAGAACTGGGTTGACTGCCGATCGAAATTCTTTCCACAAAGCCCCTTGGCTGAAAAATATGACTTTGTTTTAGTTGATTTAATGAAGAATTATGCGTACTTATGAGTGTCTACTCATATTTTATGAACTTTTATTATTATCATTCATACGCTTGCAGTCTTCCATAGTTTTTATTTTCAAAACTCCACAACCAGCAGTATTTAGTCTTGCTTATTTGTAATGTAATAGTTACATGCACATTAACGTTCAAGAACAATACTTCTGTAAGGTACTGTTTTAATAAAACTGGTTTAATAATAAATAGTTTAATAATTATGTACTGGTAAGGAATTTCTCATCGCGTTCGTCACGGCAGGCAATAGTTTCCAATTGGATTTACTACCACCTATGCGTTCGGGCCATCTGTATTGTTCTTGAGTACGGGTATTATAACACCTACTCTGTGATCAGTCCAGTGGGTCTCCCAGGTTTGGAGTCTTCCTTGATATTATGTCTATAATGTTCCAGCGTTTTGAATCCGGGTCTTATTGGATAAACATTTTCGCCTCGAAGTACCTGTGAATTAAGCATCACTGCCGGTGGATGGCAATAGGCTCACCCCCTATTATATGGGACCGATTGTTATTGGTGAAATGTGGGTGTACCTACTATGGAACCGATTCCTGGGTACACCTCTCCCTATTCCTTCGGGAAAAGGTGAGATTGTATGTCATGTGAACCACGGAGCCAGTTACATACCAGTCCACAGATACAACTCATAAAGTGATATTTATTGTCACTGCCTTTCGCTACTCTTATCAAAGTTTGGATTGATGACTTCAAAAGGTACGTCCGTATTTGTTCTTTTTCATCTCAATTGTAACAATGATGACGGAGGGGCGCCATGGTATAATATCAAGATCCCCGCCTCAATCTCCCTTCAGAAATTTCAGTTCTGTGCCAGCCATTTAGAGGCTTGCAGTATGGCACACGTAGCGCCTGGCTGTGTGGGCTATTCCCGCTGGTACCCACTGCTTTTTTCCAAAGGGGTCAAAAAGGGGGGGGTCAAAAAGGGGTCACAAACATCAGTCTGTGAGTTAAGAAAAAGTCAAAATTTGTCACCCAAATAGTGAAACAACTTTAAAAATCCCAATTGTCACCAATGGGGCGATTTATGATTAAACATCAGCTGGACATCTGGACATACAATTCGGAACTGCTATGTCCAGATGTCCAATAAGGCGACAATAAGTCTAGGAAAACCACTTATATTCCTACCGATAAACCGACAACTGAGAATCGTCCCACTTGTCCCCACTAGAGACATGAGGGACAACTTTTTAAAACGGGAACCAGCGGGAATGACCCCGCTTTTAGCTATCGTGTAGGAGAGCGTCCTCTGCCTCTCTTTCCATTGAAATAGTGGCAATCAGCTTTTCATTGAATATCTGTCTGTCTACTTCATTGCTTTATTAGTATATTATTACTGTATTTATTCTTAGACTGTGAGATATAACAATCAAAGGTGACTCAGGTGTTTGAGGTACATATTATGGTATTAGTAAACTGTCTCTGTTATCTACTGTAGTATGTTAATTATCAGATATATATAATAATATACTATGTACTAATTAATTATATCTACATTTTTTAATATGCAATGATAATATTATGTTTGAATGTTCATTTGATAGATAAATAACATTTATTACTTACTAACTGTGCCCCGCGGTTTCACACGCGTAGTTTTCGTTCCCGTGGGAATATCGGGAAATAAAGTACCCTATATGTTATTCCAGGGCCTAAGCTACCTACATACCAAATTTTAGCCCAATCGGTTCAGTAGTTTTGACGTGAAAAAGTAACAAACATACATTCAGCATCCTCACAAACTTTCACATTTATAATATTAGTAGGATTAATGGAGACCACGGACCGGCAAGAGCGTAGGACGTCCACCCACAAGGCAGACAGACGATCTGATAAGGATGGCAGGAACACGCTGGATACAGGCTGCTTACAACTAGACTGGATGGAAATATATGGGGGAGAACTATGTTCAGCAGTGGACGTCCTATGGCTGATATGATGGCTTATTTAGATTACCCCTCAATAAAATGTATAATGTATTCTAAACCATAATGTAGTCATTGTGATTTTTGTGTACGTAAATCAAAATCTTCATTCGAAAATTCCATGATCTTCACTTAAATATGTTACCTGAGAAGCGCTCTCTGCATCAAACACGAATATAAACGGTTCTATTCCAATAACTCCCTCCAATCTCACGAGCGGTCCAAAATCTTTGTACAACGCCTCATTTAACTTTTTACCATTAAGACCGTAATATTTACCTGTGGAAATAAGTTATAATGTTGTCGCATAGTAGTAAGATAGAATTTCCGGACAACTAATTCTGAAAAATATTGTTTAATCTTACATTCCTACACACCTTGATCCCTATGGGGTAGTTTCGTTATGATAGTGAGTGACAGGAGACGAGCAAATCAGGTGCTTGATGGTAAGCATCATGATTGCCCATATCAGACACAGTGCCACCCAGTGTTTTAAATTTCAAAATTCTGCGCGACACTGCGCTGCGCCTGTCACCCTGAGATATAAGTTATTGAAACTCGTCATGCCCAGTAATTTCGCTGGTAATGTTGCCCTTCAGACCGGAACACAGTAATGTTTGCACAAGTAGTAGCTTAGCGGATGAATAACGTGTGTAATATTAGGTGTGGTACTTCACCAGGCGGCCCCCTGCAAAAGAGGCCTACCACTACAAAAAGTAGTCTTCTGTAAGGTAAGGAGAGATTATTTCTCTTCCTCCACTCTAATCATACTCTTCATACATTACTGGTCAGTTGTGGGTACTCAAGACCTCATCATAATCATCTTCAGCCGGAAGACGTCCACTGCTGAACATAGGTCTCATCCATAAACTATGCGGGATCATATGGGGAATTTTGCCATAATCACCACGCTTGGCATGCGGCTTAGTGGTCGCAGTAGTAGGAAACGGAGAGCGCTGCAGCCCTCTATCCGAATATAATATATCCCTCTGCTGGGTCTCACGGCCCCCGCGGGAATGAGTAAGGTGAGCCCTATTATACAGCTGGGAACACCACAGTGGCCTTTCTTTCCTCCTTAATTCTTATTGTTCTTAAAAAGTGCGACTAGATTGTCCTCACCGACTTGATACTTGTCAGTTATTATACCTTCATTACAAGAGTATAATTTATAGGTTTGGATACAGGTATTAAAGTATTTTATTACCTCCTGGTATAAAGTGTCGTATAGCTCCAAAATACGGTAAGGTGCTCGGACCCGGAATGTCTTGCCATGGTTTGAGCTCTACTTCACTTAAATGATCTACTTTAGTTGCACTTGCTGCTGATACTAATCTGTAAAACCATTTGTTTCTTTTTCATCTTCATTAGCACCGAATTCAAAATTATGACCATAAAAAAAAACAACTAGTATATTATGTTATTTTCCGTACCGAAACCAGAAAAATAAACAAAATTTAAGGAATAGTGTTAGCTAGGCACAAGTGTCTAAGGCCATAGCCATGTCGAAAAATGCAACTCACCTAATCAAATTCTTATTAGTCGATACCAGCTTAATTAAAGGACACAATTTTGAACTTTGCATTGTTACTTCGATAGCTGTTTACACAATTCTGCAAATCATAATAGTAAAAACATTTCATACTCTTATGACTAGTAGTTCGCCTCGAACTGAGACCTCGCAAACCCCAATTTCCTGTAACTTCTAGACCTCTTAAGGTCTAGAAGGGTAAAGTCTAAGGTCTTTAGGTATAATTGAGGTATGAGATTAGTTTTTAAGATTAGCTCTGAAATTCTGATTAGGGATGTGAAAAAATAATCGATTATTAAAAAAATATCGATTATTATTCCTAAAAAATCGAATTTATTTGAACGATTATTACGTTAAAAAATCGATTATTTATAATCGATTTTTTATTATATGTGTAATCTGTTTTCGATTGACTGCCTCGGTGGCGTAGTGGGCGCATGCTCGACTGCCAATCAAGAGGTCCCGGGTTCGATCCCCGGGTCAGGCAAAGTGTTAAATATTGGATTTTTCCATTAGGAATTATCTCAAAAACTGCCTGGAGTCTGGAACTGTGCCCGGCAGATGGCAATAGGCTCGCCCCCTATTACATGGGACCAATAACATACTGGCGAAATGTGGGTGTATCTACTGTGGGACTGAGTCCAGGGTACACCTCTGCCTACCCCTTCGGGAAAAAGGCGTGAATGTGTGAATGTATGTATGTCCCATGTAATAGGGGGCAAGCCTATTGCCATCTACCGGGCACAGTTCCAGACTCCAGGCAGTTATTGAGATAATTCCCATGGAAAAATCCAATATTTAACACATTGCCTGACCTGGGGATCGAATCCGGGACCTCTTGATTGGCAGTCGAGCAAGCAGTAATATGCAAATATTACTGTGTTCCGGTCTCAAGGGCAATGTTACCAGCGCAATTACTGGGCATGACGAGTTAAGTTACAACAACTAATATATCAGGGTGAAAGGCGCAGTGCAGTGCCGCGCAGAATTTTGAATTTTAAAACACTGTGTGGCACTGTGTTTGATATGGGCCATCATGATGCTTACCATCAGGCACCTGATTTGCTCGTCTTCTTACTCATTAACATAAGAAAAAAAAATTCAAAAAATAGTTCTAAGAGGGTATTTATTGATTGACGCTCTCCACGCTCCACGCGTTCGTCGTGGCTCTCCACGGTAGCTCAAGCACAGGGTAGAGTGCCCCAGTGCCCACTAAGCGGAATAGTGTGGAGGGTGCGTGGATGAAATTTTTCATTTTTAAGCTTTGCTTGGGCAAAGTTCGTACATTAGCTAGGTATGATTATTATTGAAAAAAAGCTGATTTCTTTCGTTAGGATTTTTTTTTAATAAATATTTTTAGAAAAGTCGATTATTATTCCATTAAAAATCGATTTTTTCATTAATCGATTTTGTAGGAACAAATAAAAATCGATTATTAATTAATCTTATTTTTTATGATAATGAATGACAAGACGAGCAAATGATGGTAAGCATCACGATTGCCCATATCAGACACAGTGCCACCCAGTGTTTCAAAATTCAAAGCTCTGCGCGGCACTGCACTGCGCCTGTCACCCTGAGATATTAGTTGTTGAATCTCATCATGCCCAGTAATTTTGCTGGTTACATTGCCCTTCATTCCGGAACACAGTAATGTTTGCACATTACTGCTTGGCGGATGAATAACTGGCAAAGGTGTGGTACTTCCCCAGGCGGCACCCTGCTAAAGAGGCCTTCCACTACAAAAATCATTTTTTTTTACTGTTTAGTCACATCCCTAAGCAAATGTTGTTCTAAACTCTTCACTAATATTATTTATAATAATATAATCAACATTACGATAGTGCGACTTAACGACATCAGCGCGCCATCTAGTTGTTTTGAGCGGAGATGGAATTTTATCCCTTGAGAATCGGGGTATCTTTTATAACTTGACAACACCTTAACTGATCAATCTGAAACTGGATATTATAAACAATATAAGCCTATCCTACGTACATATTTAATTTCATAAAAATCGAATTGATAATTTTAAAGTTATAATCGAAAAATATTGAGATCTTATAATAGCTACAACTCTAGGACCCCTTGACCGATTTAGCTCATCTTCGAACTTAAAAATTCTTTTATCCTATACTACCTATCTGCAAAGTTTCATCAAGATCGGATCATCGGCTTTCGAGTTATCGCAAGACAAACATACATACACACATACATACATACAAACTTTGGCTAATATTTTTATGCAAGTCCTAATATAATAATCAACATTACGATAGTGCGACTTAACGACATCAGCGCGCCATCTAGTTGTTTTGAGCGGAGATGGAATTTTATCCCTTGAGAATCGGGGTATCTTTTATAACTTGACAACACCTTAACTGATCAATCTGAAACTGGATATTATAAACAATATAAGCCTATCCTACGTACATATTTAATTTCATAAAAATCGAATTGATAATTTTAAAGTTATAATCGAAAAATATTGAGATCTTATAATAGCTACAACTCTAGGACCCCTTGACCGATTTAGCTCATCTTCGAACTTAAAAATTCTTTTATCCTATACTACCTATCTGCAAAGTTTCATCAAGATCGGATCATCGGCTTTCGAGTTATCGCAAGACAAACATACATACACACATACATACATACAACCTTTGGCTAATATTTTTATGCAAGTCCTAAACTATGTGTCTAAATTTGAAAAAAAAAATCGGACCATCGGTTTCGAAATTATCGTCAGACCTTTCATAAATACCTTGTGACTCTTATATATACGGAACCCCTCGGCCGATTTTGCTCATTATCTAAAGTAAAAAATTTTATCACTTTAAACTACATGTCTGCAAAGTTTCATCAAGATCAGATCAACAGTTTTCAATTTATCGTCGATCAAATTTACATACCAGAGGTCAACCCTTAAGCTGGTACAAGCGCAGGTTTTTCCCACTTGTCGACTCTAAGACCTCGCTTCGCTCGGTCGATAAGATAAGACAAACTGTATAAAAGAGAGATAAGATTTGAAAACATAATTATAAATAAATAACCAAACATGTAACACGGCTTTAATAAATGGATCTAATATCCAATGATTGCTACTTTATAGTGATTATAATTGACATTAATGACAATATGATAAACTACTACAATTAGAATAAAAACAACACAATATCAGAAGTGGTGAGAGTTTTGGCTCCTCCGTCGTTTCATCCCACTTCAGGCGAACCTGAACAGGACCGTGGGACGAATCCCAAAGGGACGAATCGACGAAACTTAAACTTAACGTATTTTTCGTGCCAAAAATTAAACAAAATTTTATTATAATCTTAGAATATAAAGCACTCAAAACCAAAGTGGCAAACGCTTCTTCTAGGACAATGATTATTGCTAATCTGCTAGTTTTCTTGGGGTTGAGGTAAACAATTAGCATACACAACAACAACAAGTATCAAGGGCGTGATCATGTATAAATGCAAATATGTGCATATGCATTTACACATTATGTTCACGCAAACAAATGCAGAAAATGAAAGATAAGTAAATAAAAGAATGAATAACGTCTTTTTCATAACACTCCACACAAACCCGCAAACAACAAAACAAACAAAAACAAAACATAATAATGAGAAACAACATAGATAAGTAATAATATAATCACGTACTTCACGAATTGTTCATTGTTCATGTACATACCTAGCAGATTGGGTAGTATAGAGGACTCATGCTAATGATACCACTTAAGCTCTAAGATTAGAACAAGTAAAGACAAACTAAATATTTCATCATCATCATCATCTCAGCCATAACTGAACATAGGCCACCCCCATAGATTTCCATCGCATCCGGCTGTAACCAGCCTGCATTAAGCGTTATCCTGCTTTCTTTATCAGATCGTCTGTCCACCTTGTGGGTGAACGTTCTACGCTACGCTAGCCGTTTCGGGGTCTCCATTCGAGAACTTTACAGCTCCATCTTATCCGTTCAACTTCCATTTGTGTGCATGAACATGTCTGTTTGATCTGTGTCTGGGTGTTATAAGCTTATATAAGTATGTATATCAGTCGTCTGGTTACCATAGTACAGGCTTTTAGCCTAGTTTGGGACCAGATGACCGTGTGTGGAAGTTGTCCCATATTATTATTATGTCGCTCGAAAACACGGGATATACCCGGTCTTTTGATAGGCGTGCACGGAGACCATTTTTTTTTTAAGTCCAACGTGCAGAGGCCCCTTTGAGCTTTTAATCTAAAGGTAATGTATAGCACCTATCGGGGTCTATCTCTGAAACCATCTACAGTTTTTTTTTTTTAAGGTGACCTCAAAGACAGCCCCTGCTAGGTACAAGGACTATTGTGAATGGATGGAAACTACTTGATTGGTCTATAGGTGTGATTTCTAGATGGATGGTAACCGGGCTATTGCTAGAGACTCCGGCACCTGCCACTTCCGTCTCATGGTGAAATATGACGGCAGGCGATGACTCGCCGCTCACTAAACGGACCCCCCATAAAGGCCGCCCACCACATGGGAATAAGGGCGACGAGAGGGGCAACGTTGGTGTGAACGGCTAAGGGTAGGAGAGGTGTCCTTGGACTTTAAACGGCGATCACTTGCGTTACCCTAAGGTCGCATCACGCTCGCCCACTCGCCACTTACGCTTCACATCCTCCCTCGAGCACGAGGCTCTCGCGACTCCACTCTGGCCGGCCAATGAAGGCAAGACAGAGGTGGGGCACTGTTCCTCGTCAGTGTTCACTCCGGCCGGCCGGTGAAGGCAAGCCGGAGATGAAGAACATAACCCTCCCCCGGGAGCACTCAGGTACGTGGGGTCGCTACTCCCCAACGGCTCGCCATAAGCCGCCCTGCGTATTTATTATTATTATTAGTTGTAATGATTTTCGCAAAATAGCCGCTATTCATACCACTTTGTCACCCGACTGTAATTTATCGAGTGGTCGAATTGACTCCCATAAATACAATTTTAAATTATAAATACAATTATAAATAACGGTTTCAGCTCCAGCTATCAAGTACAAACCTGTTTAAATTATGTTCACCATAACAGCTATGTTGGTGCCACTATAGTATTTTTTGCTTTGATCCTGACATATGTCAGGATTATATCCCTTTAAATAATTGACAAAATACCATAACACATTTATTATCACTTTAGCTGAATTCAAATGGTGAAAAAAAACTCCACCGAACGTTCTCGCGGCACAAACTACGGATAGAACTCACCGAGTAGAGATGAAAATAATGGCTTCAATCAAATAATCTATTAGACCTTGACTGTGACTATACTGACTATTGCTAGAGCAAAATCATTGCGCGTCCGCCCAACCAGCATGACCTCTCCCATTATTATTATGTTATTGGTACGTACTCGGGCTAGGCACGATTCGCATTCCGATTCGCAATGTTCCAAAAATACCTAGGAAAAGATCTCACTATGCACGGAATAAATTTGAGTCGAAGAAATTGTATAAAATAAACTACTTACTACTACTACCCGTTGGCTAATCTGACCACTGATCCGACAAAAGAGGTTATATCCCTGAAGTAAAAATATCAAAACCCTTTATGCAAGTCTATGTTATTCATGATATAGATATAGGAATCTCTGATACATATCTACAAAATATAGCACCATTTAGATTTGTTATGAGAACAGTGATTGTAGGTGAATATTATTTTACTAAGTAAACTTCTGGAACTCGCTGAATCTGGTTCCAGCGTTCAGCGAGGTAATATCTCGAGGAGCGGCGTCGTACTAAAATTTGTCGCCCTTACAGCGGGGTCAGACTCTTTTTCCTGATGATGCGTCGTGTAGACTCGAAACACGTGTCGATATTTGAGTGGTGTCACTCACAAAAATAATACCTAATATCATTTCCTCTTTGCATGCAAGTTAGCGGGCGGGAGGGCGGTACACTGTGCATGTTGTTTTTGATACAAAAAATCGGAACTAAAAACTAAATATTCTTGTTCCAGAAGTTTACAATGGAGTTCCGAAAAGTGACGACAAATTCAACCAATTATTTTACTAAGTATTTTTAAGAATGTTTTATTATGCAAGGTTAAATTAATATTTCTGATTAAGTAATTTTAAGATAGATGGATAAACACTTTATATTACACCATACATAAGACAAACATAAAGGAATAACATTTAAATTAATCTTATTAATATTTCAATAATATTAATTATTCCATTTAAATCTCAACCTGGAATAACATATAGATTCCTTTCTGCAGGTGAAACCGCAAGGCACTGCTACATTATAAATAAATATAAACACGATTACATTCTATCAAATATTTATTAATATGTGATATACATATTATTAAACATCCTTAAATACAAAATTAAAAGGTGGTTTGACGAAGTTAAGAGAAATTGGTTTAATTTGTAAAGGAGGCCCGAACCATTCCAGGTGAAAGTTCTGTATCATGCGGGTTAATAAAGTTTCCATCTCTAGCTCTGCTATGCGACGACCTGGAACAATAGAAGTGAGTAAGAGGGAATGTCAAGTAAGAAAGGATTTAAACAGAATGTAAAAATCATCTATGAATTTTCTCTTTCAGCTACTTTTGCTTTCAAGGTTCGAAACCAGTTTTGATATTACCACAGAATACAAATAAATATTACTTAGAATAACATTTCTACTTTCAAAACTCGTTCCCATAAAGAAATAATTTAACGCTGTTACTATAACGGACCGTAGTGCTGGAGTGTATGATGTGATGATGAACACACACTAACACAAACACTCACACAGACAGTATGACAGCTACACAGTGTGACAGGTCAATTTATACAGAATTACAGGAACATTTTTCCTACAAATTTTGTATAAACACTGGCAGAACATTTCTTTGATTTCTTCCTTGTTCAACATAGTAAAACAATATTTAAAAATAAGATGGAGATCTAAAGATCAGTCTCAGTCAGTGGAAGACTACATTGTATCGACATTAAACAAAACGTTCACTAAAATTTCCTCCAAATTTTACTTGATCTATTATTAATTGCTGCAAAATTGACAAAGCAGTGTCGTAACCTCTTAATACCATCAACGCTGCAACTTATGGTCAAAGCAAACAGAGCGTGGGTTGGATTGGGGACGGGTCTAATTTATTGTATTTATAATATACGGACATACATAACTAAAATAAAACTCATACCAACACAACTTCGAACACCAAAACCGAATGGGCTGTATGCAAAGGGATGAGCGTTCTTATAGTTTAAAGGATCGTTTTTATCCATCAACCATCGTTCAGGGATGAACTCATCTGGACGAGGGAAGTACTTCTCCATCATCGACATATCGTGGTGAGCAAATACCATGTGTGTCTGAAAGAGTAAATTTATTATCTTATCTTCCTCTTTCAATCATTTCCCCAATGCACCCAGCATCGGTCGTGGTCATGTCACAGAAATCAGAAAGACTTTTTCTACCGCTATCTGATGTCTCTAACTACTCCTGTTCTCGGCAAAGTGTATGGCTTCACGGACACCTATGTTTAACGTTAATCTGGTCAGTCCATCTCATTGAATTTCTACTTCTGGGTCATAAGATCCAGAACACCCACAGCCTATGGATCAATGGCTTATGCATTTACTTTCCCGGGCACCATAAACTTTCTAGTTGTTGCTCTTTTTCCGAGCATGTAAACGAAGAATTTAAAAATGCGGCGGATACAGATTTTAGATAACCTGGATGTTAGATATTATAAACAGTCATCCAATCTGCACTTTCATAGAAAAATCTTCTTGCTTTTTATCCTAAATGTACAAGAATTATGTACCTAAGTTTCAGTTTCAGATTTGGTCCCATAATTAAATTTGTCAGCCGCAGAACATCCACTGCTGAATATAGGCATCCTCCATAGATTTACATCTGGCCGTCTTGTCTTTTATAAGATAAATTGTATATTCATTGAAATTATAAACTTAACCTAACTTAAAATAACTTGATTTATGCAAAAGCGAAAACTTAAAATACCACCAATGAATTTCCATTAGGAATTTTCTCAATGACAGTCTTGAGTCTGTAAATGTGAGCAAAATATGGCAATAGGCTCGCGCGCCCTCTTTCATGTGATGGCAAAGTGTCAGGAATAAGGATTATGATTTGTTTTATTGCATAGGGATGGTACTTACATCTCGCGGAATTTTGTAGCCTTGAATGTTATACTCTTTTGTGGTTAGTCTTAAATTGCCAGCAGTGATCGGCAGCAATCTCATGGATTCTTTCAAGCAAGCTTTGAGATAAGGTTGCTTAACTTCACCAGAAAATGCTTCCTCTCTTAGTTTAGCTTGTTTTTCTGGATTCTTTGCTAAGAGGTAGAGCGTTGTTACCATCGTGTTTGACGTCTGTGGAATGAAATTGTTTTTATGAAATGTTTACATTATTATAACGGGTCAAATCTTGCACTTAAATTAAAAATTTCCTCAGAAAATTATTATTGAAAAAAAAAAATCGGCTGGACGGTGATGGCCGTTCGAACTAAATGAAAAGTAGAATAGAAAGAAGAAGAATATTATATTATATAAGTGAGACGAAGAATAAGAAAAATTTGATTTAAAAAATAATACCATGTTATTTGGAGTATATAATATTTTTTATAGATTGGTCCAGTACCAAAATTCTATTACCACTGTTAAAAGTATTTTGTATAGTTTTTAATGGTAATGTGATTTATTATTAAAATATTATGTGGGGTGGGAAAGCACACAGAAATCTAATAAGGTACTTAAAAAAGTCAAAATTTTTTATTTACTTAATAGTCGACTCACTACTAACATACGTGGTTACGCCAAATTATTATTATCAAAATTAATATCAGTATAAATTGGTGCATTTCCTATTCCAATTTCCCTTACCCATAAAGCAGTAATGTCACACTACAAACATCGCTGCGTTGCGTGATCACAGCGCCCTCTGGCCAACATGGCAGTTGCAAAACGTTCGTGAATCGACGCGCACTCAAATATGCATTGAGCATTAAATCATATAATTTCTTACACTAATATTGTGCTATATTCAGTGAGAGTGACCCCCCCCTTTGAATGGTCGTGTCCTAATTACGCTAAACTACTGTGTGTGTGGTGACAAACATAGTGGGAACTGGTTGGCCTGGCATTCTATGCCGGCCGCCTTGCAGACGGAGCCCAGGATCCAGGATCGCGATTGAGACGTGAGTGCTGCTTTCTTTCTTATCCAGTTCCTGCCCGTTTTGTTTTACATACACCAGATTAACCTTAAGTAAAAAGGTCTACCTTTTTGTAATGTATAGATAATAGATAAAAATAAAATATCGTTACCGTATCCACTCCAGCAAATAGCATATCGGATGCCATAATGTAAGCGAATTCTTCGTTTATTTCCAACAATTTCTCTAGAACACCTTTCTCATCGTCAGATTTATTTTTTGTTTTCAATTCCTTTGCAGCTTGATCGATGAAAAATTTGGAGACACTAAAGTACGAGAAATGGTTTATGTATAATAATATTTCAAATCGATTTCATTGTGCTCAAAATACGAGTATCATCCAGTATGACATTTCTAATATTTTGTTTTTCTGTCATATTCTTTGACGGTCACATAATTTTGTAAATTTTGTTTAAGAAACATTGGCTTAGACGCTTTGCTAACGACGTTTTTTATCATCGCCGGCAACGCGCGTATCACATGAAAATGCGCTCACATCGCCATAGAAATAAAAAAATCAGTAGGTACCTCGGTTGATTCGCGTTAGAATAGAATAAACGCGCTGCATATGCGCGTCGTCGGTGATAATAAAAACACAGTGTGCAGAGAGGCTCCTATAATGGTATCCCTACAGTGTTAAAATTGCTGATAGACTCTACATTACCATAACATAACATAACATAATAAGTAGGGATTTGATAATATACAATAATTCACTAAAATTAATGATCTCTAGACTTTTAAATACTTACATTTCCAGCTGCTCATAAATCTTCATAGCCCTCTTAAACGCCGGAGTCGCGATAATCTTCCACAAGCTAGGCTTGAAGTCCAGCTCACTGGATATCTCGAACAGGTCACGGACGTGCTGGATCAGCTGCTTCGCTGGAGAGTCTTCAGGAAGGTTGGGGTCGAGGCAGTTCAGTCTGCAGCCCAGGGCAACTGTGGCGATGGATTCTAGGGCCCATAAGTTCATCTCTTGGTCAAATTGCCCGCGAAGATGATTATTTTCGTCTCTTAGGGTTTTTAGTCTGAAATTTACATTATTTTCATGACTGTAATGATCCACGAACATTCTATGTTATTGTCAAGCAAAACAATATCATCACAGAAGTGTTTCGGTTTTTTGCGTTGCGAATGTCAAACTCACTCACCAACGCCTAATGTCAAACTCACTCACCAACGCCTAATGTCAAACTCACTCACCAACGCCTAATGTCAAACAATGAACCTTAAAAGCCGAAATTTTAAATTAATTGTTTTTTTTTTTATATATAAGAGAAAAGGAATAAGATAGATGCTACGGCGATGAAGTCAGGATTCGTCATCGTTAGCTCATATTATCTTTCCACTGCTGAGCATAGGTTTTTTCCCTCTGGTGCGTCGGGCTGGTGGTCTATCGACCCCGCACTTTCTTTCTCGAGGCTTCAAGTCATATCGGTCACATTGAAATGTAATTTTTCACTAGTTCGTGATAGTGTAGTATTAAACCGATTTAAAATTAAAGTCGTCCTTACATCTCACTGTAAACATTTGTAGTGGTAGGTCTCTTTGCAAGGAGCCGCCTGGGGAAGTACCACACCTTCGCCAGTTATTCATCCGCAATTTCATTCAACAACTAATATCTCAGGGTGACAGGCGCAGTGCAATGCTGCGCCGAATTTTTAATTCTAAAACACTGGGTGGCACTGTGTCTGATATGGGCAATCATGATGCTTACCATCAGGCACCTGATTTGCTCGTCTTATCACTCATTATCATAAAAAAAACATACCTTGAAATGGTGTCCTGAGCAACTTCATCGATACTTGAAGCGTAGAGTTTAATAGTTTTTGGTTGCAGTAAAACTGGATTAACTGTTGAACGAAACTCTTTCCACGGTTCTCCGTGACTGAAATCACATAAAAGTTATCAAGATTGTACATTTATGTATTTTTAATTATAAATTTTATTACGTACGTTATAGACCCGTGAGCGTCAAAATAAATATTGTTTGTATAGAAATGTATGACATCTAGCTCACTACCACCAACACCCACTGGGCTCTCAGAGAGTAAATTATTCAAAATCTGTATAAAATCGACTTTATTAAGAAAAGCTTATTATAAAGTTAACCAATAAATAGAGAACAAAGATGCCTGGAAACATCTGCATAGCCACCACCCGGCACCTTACAAACAAATATAAAAAATTCAAATATAGTAAAACACGCAGTTGAGAAAAATTAAACCCTCCAAGTTTCTTGTGGGTTCTTCTTGTAGCTTAGAAGTGTTTTTCGAATATATACGAGTATTAAATTTAAACGTCACCCAAAAAAAAATGAAAATACGAAAACATATTTTGTTAAAGAAAACCTATATGGTTTTTTTGCTATTTAAAAAAAAACGTTAACATAACCTAAAAACTACTCTCCTACAATTTTCATAAACACGAAGAAGCTGTAAGGTTTTCTTTAACAAGTATGTTTTCGCGCAAATAAAGGCCAGATCCAGAGCCAACAATTGAGTGGAAAATTATTCCCTATTTCTTCAAATCTGTGTATTTTCATTTTGTATGTGTGACGTTTAACCTTAAGCTACATACTCAGTGATAAGTCCTGTTATTTGGTTCGGACTTTTATTTTTCCGGTGTTTATGTCTATAATGTTCCAAAGTCTTGAAGCCTGGACGTATAGGTTGCCGATTTTCACCTCGGAGGATCTGTAATCAGTTATATTTCTTGTACCTTACTAGTTACATCCAGTTACTTCCCTTTCACTTTCTGAAAAGTACCATACACGTGTCGTGTAATAACACGACACGACATTCCAATCGTATTTCACGACATTCCAATCGTATCTACATGGTGTGCCATGTGTCCAATCAGCATTTTTTCAAATTCATCGTAGTGTCGGACATGATCCTGCAGACCCTTTTGAAAAATTCACCCTGCTTACCGACAACCATACAGTCTCGATCGACTGCCTCGATGGCGTAGAGGGCGTATGCTCGACTGCCAATCAAGAGGTCCCGGGTTCGATCCCCAGGTCAGGCAGTTTTAAATATTGGATTTTTCCATTAGGAATTATCTCAATAACTGCCTGGAGTCTGAGACTGTGCCTAGTAGATGTCAATAGGCTCGCCCCCTATTACATGGGACCAATAACATACTGGCGAAATGTGGGTGTATCTTATACTATGGGACTGAGTCCTGGGTACACCTCTGCCTACCCCTTCGGAGAAAAGGCGTGAATGTATGTTATGTTATGTCATACAGTCTCAGCAACATTTAGCCGAAGCCCGCGACCGAGTTCTGTGTTGGATTTGTAGACGTTCTTGGCATCGAGATATCCGTCGCCCCTTACCAAACTGCACAATAATAGATATTCAGTAAATCTTTAGTCATCATCATCATCATCTCAGCCATAGGATGTCCACTCAGAGGCCCCCATAGATATCCATCCAGTTCGGTTGTAAGCGGCCTGCAGCCAGCGTGTTCCTGCTGTCTTTATCAGATCGTCTGTCCACCTTGTGGGTGGACGTCCTACGCTACGCTTGCCGGGCCGTGGTCTCCACCTCCTAATTTCTAGTAAAGTTACACAAACATTCTGTCATTTATTATTAATCGCAGGTCCCAGGTTCAATTCCCAGGAAGGTCAAACATAGTTTGTGGGTATATATGTTTTTTGATCTGTGCCTGTGTGTTAAAAGCGTGGAAGGGAAGTATGTGGAGTTCTCATATTAATATTAATATTATTATCAAAAAGTGGAACTCGTACTTGTGAAGCACTCTCAGCATCGAAAAGAAATACGATAGGAGGATTACCCAGAAAGGCTCCTAGTTTGACTATGGGTCCATACAAGTTTCTTAGTTTTTGTGTGAGAAGCAAACCTTCGTGCTTGTATAGAGAGCCTGAAAAGTAATAAAATAATGGATTACAAAATTTGTCTCATTTCGCACACCTGCCCGCGTTGAATCGTCCGAATCTGTGGTGTGCGAAGTATCATAGGATCTTATAAAAATATTTTATATAAAGATCTCAGAGGGTAAATTCAAAACCTATATAAAATCTACTTTACTAAGGAAGGCTTATTATAAAGTCAACCAGTACATAGAGGACTAAGATGCCTGGAAACTTCTGCATAGCCGCCTCGCGGCACCTTCAAAGAAAACGAACCAAATATTGTGAAACTATCAGTTGAAAAAATTTCAAAAAATTAAGCCGTACAAGTTTCATGTGCGTGCTTCTTGTATAGCTATCTGTCCGAACGCACGGTAGACTCAGTACTGTTTATCTTCATTGACGTGCAAAAGTGTCAGATTATGACCTATTTGAATAAATCTGTTTGAGTTTGAAAGAATTCTAAAATTCGATTCATTCTACTCGTTCGACGCTTTTGGCTCGAATAATTAAGTTCGCATTACATTAAATTGCGTTTTACCGCGTTTGAATACCGTTGTGCCATAAAATGTGTCTTTGAATAGAAAAGTTTAAAAAATTAGTACTGACTCTAGTGTACATACCTCCAGGTAGCAAATGATGCAGCGATCCTATCAAAGGTAGGCTGCTTGGTCCAGGAATCTCATTAAAAGACCTCAGAGTTTCCGCTTGTGCACTCAACGCTTCAGTGCTCGATGAGACTTGTCTAAAAACGTTGTAAAATTCATTATAATATATTACAATTATTCTGCTTCTTCTTGCGAATTTCAATAGAAATAAATTTATTTAGAGATCCAAACTATCACTTAAAATGAAACAAAAAATATCGACGCTTTTTACATGACAAAAAATCTATCAATTCACTTACCTTATTATAACATATTTGAAAAGATTCCGATTCAAAGCGAAACCGCGACTTAATTTTAACTGCATTTTATTTTGTTTATTATAATTATTTTACAATTATTTCACAATATTTGGAGAAGAAAGAATCTAAATATAATTCAACATAATAATAATAACTCTTTGTGATATTTATTTTCAGCTACAATTATCAGATAACTTCAATAAATAAGTACTGATATTTATTTTATCAATATGACTATACTGTTTTGCCGTTTGCCATGATCTATGTAACTACGTAAGTATGTTATCACACAATATTATATATGAGTGCCTGGTAACATAACTGGTCAAATTATAACGTAATTCGTTACCAATAGAATTGAACTCAATTCCTTAAACTGTTAATTTATGAACCGTGTTTGAAATAAAGATATCTGCGATATAACAATAACGTTTTCAGTATTTCGTCACAGATCACTGAATTTTGAACTTATAACTATTTATTTTTACACGACTACGAAGAAGGAGGGTTATTAACAAAATTTTAACATCACTCGACGCGGAAAACGTATGAATACTGAGTCACTGAGGCACGGATCCAAACACGATTCTTTGAATTACTCTAACCTTGGTCAGAGCGCACAGCTTATATTTATAGATAATGTTAGATACAGCTATGGAGCGATATTTTACGTTATATTACACTTATCGTGCTATTGCTATGGTATTTTTACAATAGATTCTATCCACTAAAAGCTAATAATAATATTGTACGACTAAGTAAATATCCTACTAATATTATAAATGCGAAAGTTTCAGAGGAAGGATGGATGGATGTTTGTTACTCTTTCACGCCAAAACTGCGCAACTGATTGATCTGAAATTTAGTATGGTGGTAGCTTAGACTTTGGAATAACACTTAGAGTACTACGCTTAGAGTTTTGTTTCTCGGGATCTTCCCACGGGGACGATATCTACGCGGGTGAAACCGCGGGGCACAGCTACTAAGTATGACTTACGTGCTGAGTTAACTTTAAGAAATTTATTAATGTTTACATTAATTAGTCATTTTTATAGACAAGACTAATTAAATATTATAATACCCTCAAAATATCTGAATAACAAAACATAATATCACGCCTTTTTACGGAAGGGATAGGCAGAGGTGTACTCTCAGGATCCAATCCTATAGGGTTCACGCACACTCCGCTAGTTATGTTTAAATTCCCATGCAATATGGGTCGAGTCCACTACTGCCACAGCTACTGCCATCTTATTCTAGACGGAAACTTCTGCACAGCCACCACGCGGCACCAAACAAACGAATGTCAAAACTAAATATTGTAAAACAATCAGTTGAAAAAATTAAACCCTACAACTTTCTTGTACGTTCTTCTTGTAAAGGTATCTCTCCGAACGCACGGTAGACTCATTTCTGTTGTATCTTCATGTATCTTCATTGAAGTGCAAAAGTGTGAAGATTGTGACCTATTTGAATAAATCTTTTTGAGTTTAAGTTTAACTTTGACTCTAGAATGTACCTAATTGAGAAATCCCTAATGAAAAAAATATATATTTGGATTTAGTTAGTATTATTAATAATAATAACAAATAACATAATATACAACCACGCCATTTTCCTGAAGGTGTAGGCAGAGGACTCATCCCCATAGTAGGTACACCCACATTTCGCCAGTATGTTGTTGGTCCCATGGTCTCATGTTAGTTACAAAAGCTCAGTACGCCTTTATATAACTAACAGTTTCACACATTCAAGCGAGTTGCTATACTTGATACATGTACACAGTAACTGATGGAAAGAACTTTTTAACGAGCTCACAATAACAATGTGTCTCACTAGTCACTTCGATTGATACAAGAACATAATGATAGTGAACAAGATCGCTAAGCTTGTTACAAGTTCCTTATGATGCATCATTAGAAGGAATGTGAAGGACAAAATTACCAATTAACTAGCTAGATAGATACATAAAGGTGTTTCCACTCGTCTTGCTCAAAAAGTCCTACATTGTTGTGTACTAGAGCGGGGCTAAAATAACTTTTTATCCTAGAGGATAAAAAGTTATATTATTTTATCTCCTAGAGGAGAAAAAGTAAATTTCTTTTTAATTTTGTCTGTTAATCTAGATGGCACAAAAAGTTTATTCCATTTTCACGCTAAAACTACTGAGCCGACTAGCCCACTGAACTGAAGTTTGGTAAGTAGATAGCTTAGATCCCTTTTTATCCAGATATTCCCACGGGAACGAAGACTACACGGGTGAAACCGCGGGGCACAGGTAGTAAGCAATAAAAATCAAAACAAATAACAGAGAAAAGTGTGTCTAATATCGTTCTGGAAAATTATAATTGGCCAGTATTTATTACAAGTCGTAAAATACAAGAAAAGTTTTGTAATTTACATAAATTGCGATTTAAAACTTGGTTTGCACGGAAACTTGGACTAACCATGTGTTTAGATTTATAGCTCGCTCAACTTGGTAAATGTTTAAGATTATCGTAACAAATTATGCCGGATTCCGAATCAATTTTCTTGCTAAGCCGTCGAATTCCCCAGAAGTTTGCGAAGTGGATTTTATAAGTTAAAATGATGATGATGTTTTGAAACCACAGGCCTTTCAGAATCTTAATCTTCTCTCCTGGCATCGTGATGTTCGAAGCGATAAGCCCACCAAATATTGCTTTTTAGTTTTAGTGGGTTGATTCCAGTTTAGTTGTCAAAACACACACTTTAGAATAAAAATCTGTACCTACCTCTCATATAAACTTTGAATAGAAAATCACAGCTCTTATATAATACATCAATAACGCCGCTACACCTGGAGCAGACACCATCCTCAATTGCGCAAGATGCGGCCGTAGCTGCTCCTAGATTGGACTCTTCAGCCACGCGCGTAAATGCCCACGTTAACGCTGCTTAAATCATCTGTCATAGAATGTACAAGACAATGGATATAACACGTAATAAAATAATTATCACAATTTTTCATGTAATTAAGGTAGGTAAATAGTAGGTAAGTTATTTGGAGAGAGAATACCTTTCTCATTTAATACAACTTACTGTGTGAATGATCATATGAACTGTGTGAATGATCATATGAACTGTGTGAATGATCATATGAGTTAAACAGATGTGAGTGCGGAGATGATAAAAACCTAAAACACGTGTTCGATTATTATATCTTAGGTGTTTACATGTCAAATTTGAACGGGTTCACGTTTTTAGAATTAGGGGCATATTTAGTGAAAAACTTTAACCCCCTTTTTTGGACCCCTCAGAATAGGAATTTTCAAAAATCATTTCTTAGCACACGTCCACATTACAAAACGAAACTATATTCCATATTAACCGAGAAGCCCTTGCGGCAAATTTAATCAGCTTTCATTTGAATGTGTAGTCACATCGCTAGGACGCATAGTTTCTGAGATATACTTATCCTTTATTACGCGATATTTACCATGATTCGATGTTTTTCGAGTTTCCTGATATTTCGACGCAGTTGCATGCGCCATGATCAAGGCTGACTGACAGGCATCGGCAAAAAAAACAACTTTTTTTTTCTTGCTGAAATTTTATTTTATCTTACTTATTAATATCATTAAATACGTAATTGTATGGTCCCTTAACATAATTAACGTGAGAAAAAGTGACGAGTGGTGGTGGGCCGTCCCATTCAACATTGAAGCTCTCAACAAGGCGGGTGACGAGAGTTTCCACTTCTAACTCGGCTATACGACGACCTGAAATATTTTATTAAATTATCTTTTTATTAACACAATGGAATCTTATTTGTAAGTATCATGTCCAATCTTTGTTTTGTTTTTTAAGGCGTGTTTATACAGTGGGTCAGTAGGTTTACTACCTCGTGTTGACAAATGCCAACAACTAAAAGAGAGACCTAAGCCCTCCTACACATACACTTACAACTCCACGGGCCAACTCTACTGTCATAATTGTCATAGAGCATTTAAAACCAAATTTGGTATGTCGAGCCATATTAGAACTCATAAAAATAATACTAATCCATGATTGCTAGGGTCGCCGTCATCGAAATCGATGAGGAGGACTATATTATACCTCGTGTTGAGGCGCTCGCGCTGTCTAAAACCGAGACTGTGCATTATGACTGTATTTTATTAGAGACTAATGAGTTTTCTGAACCCATGGCATGCTTCCGATGAGACAACCTCAGCCTTTGATTATTTTGGAGGCTTACTTAAACATTAACCTTAGTACACATAAAGTCACACTCAGTTTCCATTAAACAAGACTATTTTACTCTCACCAGTTTCCGTAGCGTTACAATACTGACGACTCTTGGCAGGGTTATTATTATCTTACTAAGGAGCAAGAATCAACGTTACCTATGCATGTCCTGACTCCAAATCCAAAAGGCAAATGCACGAAAGGATGTGTGTTTCCATAGTACAATGGGTCATCTTGCCCTACCAGCCATCTCTCGGGGATGAATTCCTGCGCTCTAGGGAAGTTACTGTTCCATAAGGAAAGCACGTGGTGGCAGAAGAGGATTCCCATCTGTGGATTTGTGAAGAAGAAAAATAAACCATTTGAAATGATACCAAACCAGTTAAGTACCTATTTAATTACTAAAACTGGTTAGGTTTTAGGTACGGACTAACTTAATGATAAAATAGCATTTTCTGCCAGTTATCCTGGAAACTAATTAATTTAACTAATTTTATATCGTAGGTTGACGTTATTTTGCTAATATATCATAATGTGTCATATCATAATAATATTATTGTCACCCGAGTCACATAGTAATGTAAGCGTGCCTTTTCCATTAAATAATACTCGAACACTTCAGCATATTTTACATGATTTATTCCAAGCCCACCATCTTCAATCTCGCTCTACAATCATCTGTCGCGCTGGCATCCACCTCCCTGTGTTGCCATCGCGCCCTCGCACATGCCATAGATCTCCGTGAAACTACACGTTGCCATTAATACTTTCCATAAAACCACCAAAACGTTCACAGAATCCGTAGCATTTGCGTCACAAAATAACATCAACCCTTATACACTCGGCCAACCTGACAACGTGTATACCCCCCCATACACGCATTATATAATAACCCTCCACTCGGCCAATCACACGTTGCCATTAATACTTTCCATAAAACCACCAAAACGTTCACAGAATCCGTAGCATGCGCGTCACAAAATAACATCAACCCTACAGTAATAATATATTTCCACTCGAAAACACGGGCCTAATCTTTTGATAGGCGTACACGGAGACCATTTTTAGTGCAACGTGCAGAGGCCTCTGAGCTTTTGATCTAAAGGTAATGGTATCTATCGGGGTCCATCTCTGTAATCATCTACAGAAGATGAGCTCAAATAGATGCAAGGACTACTGTGAATAGATGGAAACTACTTGATTTGGTAATAGGTGTGATTTCTAGATGGATGCTTCTGTTATTGCTAGAGACTACAGCGCCTGCCACTTCCGTCTCATGGGAAAATATAATAATATCATTTTATTATGTACAGGTCGCGTCACGATTTAATAGCGCTCGGCAAAAGTGGAGGGGGGCTCTGCGCAGGTGTATTGTTCTAAAAAGTCCTAACAGAACTAAAAATCGATTTCTGCGCATTTAAGGTCAGCGCTATTAAACCGTGATGCGACCTGTACTAGTATGTAGATCAGTGTGTGGAGTAATTCAGACTGCTTCGGTGGTGTAGTGGTACGCAAGCGCTACTGCCGATCATGAGGTACCCCTTTGGGAAAAAGGCGTGTTTATATGTTATTAAGTCGAACTTCAGCTCCTTTGAATGCCGTTTTTTCCACAACTTAACCAGACCCCCGTCAGTCCATACAATCACCCCCGCGCAATAGCCTGCTACTACTACATAGAAAACAACGTGTCTACACACGTTAAATGTGTGCGTAAGTACGGGCGTTACTGACTCGTTGACTGCTTGGTCGCAGGCGAGGGGAGGTAAGTGTAGCTTCTGTGCGGTAGTTAGTATAATTAGATCGACAGACATAATATATAATAATATGAGACAACTTCCACACACGGTCATCTGGTCCCAAACTAGGCTAGAAGCCTGTACTATGGTAACCAGAGGACTGATATACATACTTATATAAGCTTATAACACCCAGACACAGATCAAACAGACATGTTCATGCACACAAATGTTTGACCTGGCCGGGGATCGAACCCGAGGCCTGCAGCACAGAAAGCAGAGTTACTACCGTCCGAGCCAACGAGGCTGTCATCGGTAATTATGCAATATTAGTAGTGTAATTAACGTACGTCTTTCGGTATTTTGTAATTCATGATATTATACTCCTTTGTAGTGACTCTAAAGTTAAGTCCTACTGTAGGCATCACTCTCAGTGCTTCTTTCAAACATGCCTTCAGGTACGGGCGTTTATTTTTGGACGCCAGGACTTCTTCTCGGAGTTTCTGCTGCTTTTCGGGATTCTTTGCTAGCAGGTATAACGTAGCGAGGACAGTATTTGAAGTCTGTAAAGATTTATATAATAAAGAAATGTGGATTGATAAAGTTATGGATTTAGTGACGACAAGGAAATCAATCTGGTGAACTTATAATTCGATTTGGTCACAATAAATATTGTAAATTTGGATTCTACTGTCCAATTTCAAAACAGATATCTATCGAATGCACCATCAATTTGTTGGAACAGTTAGTAAATTTTTAATAATCGTATGAAATACCGAAATTGAGATAAAAAAGTGATTTTTTTATTACTAAAAAGTCAAATTACATAGATGTTCTAAGTAAACACGTTGTTTCTTGCCATGATAAGAGGACAGTAGCTATTATTGGTGGGTGAACTGGAATTAAGTATTTTTGCTTGTAAAAATATCAATTCAAATTCAAATTAATTTTGTTCAGACCATAGATCCATTGGTTAGTATACAGTGAACTTATGACTATGTTAGTTTATTAATATTAAATTCAAGGTTTAATGATAACAATTTGTCATCTCACCTAAATAGACACAATGTTGGCCATTGGCCTATGGACCTCTGTCCAGTGTTTAATCAAATGGGAGTCTGATGACTCGGCAATGGTGCTTAGTATGCTGTTGTTACTGGCCCGCATGCGGCATAACTATGCGGGCAATGCTCGCATAGAAGAAAATGGTAACATTTTACAAGTAACGTTTCAGAATAAATCTTACAGCGATACCGTATATATTTGTAATGTAATAATACTAAAATAATGTTACAGCCATGTACGATACGGGTGTCGATATATTATTTGTAGTTATGTTTATGCTTACCGTATCGACACCTGCAATCAGCATATCACTGGCCATCAGAATAGCTATATGCTCATCAATCTCCAGCAATTTTTCTAGTACACTCTTTTCGCTATCACTTTTATTTCTGTCAGTCTTTAATTCTTCAATAGTTTTCTGAACAAAGTGTGTTGTGGAGCTGGAAGCAATATAAAGCTGATCAATTTAGGAAATCCGAGGATTTTGAGAGAAGACAACGAATCTACGTAGTATGTGAAACGACTACTATAACTTTACCCGGCATTTTACGGAAAGATAATTCATTAGGTTATGTCAGTGGAGTCATCATTTAGTTAACTGACTTAATTCAATTTTGGAAATTTTATGGAATCACCATGCAATGCAACGGCATTTTCATCCCACTGTCTCACAATACATATTTAATTAAAACACTTTTGAACTTATTTAACATAACCCAAACTAATACAATCGAGTCGATCATAATATAATCTGTCCAAGGCCTTTTATTGAGACCGGATAATTTTTTATGCATATTATCTCTTTACCCTGATTCTATTAAAAACTATCTCTATGAATCCACATTATTATTGGAGGCTGGTAAAAACGATTAGAACCACACGTTGTCACTTGTCACGTTTTAATGGGAAGGGTTAAGAAATGAATATCTCCGGCTAATTATAATAGGGATAAATATTATGTGCTAACAATGAAACAAGACAATAAATAATAATTAATAAACATACTTTTCAATATCCTTGTAGATGTTCATAGCTCGTTTAAAAGTAGGAGTCGCGAAGTATTTCCAAACACTTGGTTTATAATCCAGCTTGTCCGCCACATCAAAAAGTTCGTGTGTGCATTTAATAAGGGTCATTGCTGGGGAGTTTGGGTCTAAATTAGGGTCGAAACAATTGAGACGTCTTCCCAATGCAATAACTCCAATGGATTCTAACGACCATAGGTTCATTAGCTTCTGAAGGTTATCTTTTATCTTATTTTTATCGTCGCGCATTGATTTTATCCTGAAATCATATTATTTGTAATAAGCTCATTCTATCATGGATGACTGTAAGCTGTCAGTTGCATACTACAAATCCTTGTCCATTAATTATATTTCAGCAAAACGGCCTTACTGAAAGTATCGTTAACACAGGACTGGAGAAATGTAAGGAATAGTCTGATGTAAAGTATCTATGAATATTGGGGAAAAAGAGTAAAAGGAGGGTAGTACACAAAATTACCATTTTATCATCATAACATAATCGTAACTGAAGAATTTTCAAAAGTATGTACATCGGCAATTAAATAGGTAAGTGGCAACATTTGCATGGTATGACTTTCTAAATAAAACCACTTGAACCGATTGCAGGTTGTGTCAGCAGTAGTCAGCCTACAGAATAATAAAATAAACCGGTTTTACGGAATTTTTTGCGTTAATAATAATATTATATTATCTTTCAAATATTATCTTTCACCTTTCCACCATATCGACGGCCACTTTATCGATTTCTTCTGCGTATAGTTGTATAACCTTTGGCATCATCAGAACAGGGTTCACTTTGGTGCGAAGGTCCCTCCATTTCGATCCATCACTAAAATATAAATAGCATGATAAAGAGTTAAGAATGTATTAACGAGTGTATAGGGGACTCGATCCTGTGTTCTTCTTCTCCAACCACTCCCAGCGGCCTTGTGTATATCTTTGCTCCATCTAGCCCAGGATCTAATTGAGTGGCGTGCCATAGGTGAGGCCTAAGTCCAGCGGGTAACGATGGGGTGCGGTATGAGAGAGCGGAGTCTCCCACGCCCGCAACGCCTGAGGTAGTACCGTAGTGCCGGCCGACTGCTATTGCGCCCCGGTACGCTCCTTCAGGCTACCTAAATGTTAACTAAGTGCTGTCTCATGCAATTTTTTTGTAGGTCAAGGAACTCCTGATTTTCAAGATTTCTGAGATGGCTTCTTCGTAAAAGTAGTTTCAAAAAGACAATCCTAACTCAGTACTAGTAACCCTGTACTATGTCTGGGATAGGTAGAGTATATGAATCGACTTTATAAGCAAAGGCTGAGTATAAAGTTAACTAATGCATAGAAGACAAAGATGCCTGGAAACTTCTGCATAACCACCACCCGGCACCTTACAAGCAAAAAAATTTAACCAAATATTGTAAAACGCAAGCGTTTTTCTTTGAGAGGTATATTTCAAAACGCACGGTAGATTCGTTACTAGGTATGGTAGGTACTTATAGACGTTTAAAAATGTTTTTAAATTTGTTATCAGTAATCCAGTGTCGGTAGATTCTTAACTAGTTTGATATTACTGATATTATTATTGATTGACGTTTAAGAATGTCTTTCTAAGACTTTTTTTTTTAGTTTGAGTTTGGGAATCCATGGGATTCCACCGTGGGGTTACCGCCTTTGTACCCCATCCACTCTATCCGTGGTTGCTTTATGAGCCGGCTAAGTGTTATCAGATCCAGAGGACAAGCAACAGCGTCCTCTGAGTAATACCATCGAACTGTATTCACCATCTCCTGTGTGGTGCTCACCAACCCGCTTGCTGAACATGGCCATTATTGGTAAAACCCCTTATGAGGGAAGCCTATTATTGTACAGCAGTAGACTTCCAACAGCTGAGATTATGATGATGAATCCATAATGCTTACTCCGTTACAAGTCCCGATGGACGGTTGGCCTCTTCTGGAGTCCTATTGTGTTCTGTTCTATAATATTTGAGCGTAAAGAATGCTGGTCGAACTGGACTCCAATTCTCAGAGTGAAATATCTAAAGAAGAAAAATATTTATATATCAAATCATCAAACATCTCAATTCAATATCTTATATCAAGTGAATCTTATAGGTATACAAGTATGTACAAAGTTCTTACGTGGTAGGTATACTATATATTGTTTATTATATATATTATAGTTTAATAACAAAATATTATCCCTGAGGGAATTATTTAAAGAAATAAACATACTGACCCTACCATCCTTATACATTTATGAGAACATCATGTATGTGCGTAAAAAATTACATAAATTCAAATTAAATAGTGACCTTCATAATTTTAATACTAGGAATAAAGACAAAATAGCTGCACCTAGCTTTAGATTATCTAAAACAAATAAAAAAACATTCTTAGGAAATTGTGTACGTTTCTATAATAAAATCCCAAAAGAGATAACTGGGCTCTCAGAGGGTAAATTCAAAACCTATATAAAATCTACTTTACTAAAGAAGGCTTATTATAAAGTCAACCAGTACATAGAGGACAAAGATGCCTGGAAACTTCTGCATAGCCGCCTCGCGGCACCTTCAAAGAAAACGAATGTAACCAAACCAAATATTGTAAAACTATCTGTTGATAAAATTAAGCCCTACAAGTTTCTTGTGCGTTCTTCTTGTAGAGGTATCTTTCCGAACGCACGGTAGACTCTGTACTGTTTATCTTCATTGACGTGCAAAAGTGTCAGATTATGACCTATTTGAATAAATCTGTTTGAGTTTGAGTTTATTGATCTAAACATTATACTTGTCTGTTATAAAATTAGTAATATTAAAATCATTACAGGTCAAAGGTTAAAGGTCACCCATACAAAATGAGTATACACAGATATGAAGAAATAGGGAATAATAAATTTCCACTCAATTGTTTGTGGTTGGCTCTGGATCTGGCCTTTATTTGCGCGAAAAAATATTTTGTTTGTCACGGCACAGGATTAAGCAATAGTTTCCGTTTGGGAGTTTTGTTCATTATAATTCATCACAGCCGTAGGACATCTATAACTGCTGAACATAGGCCTCCCCGATAGATTTCCAATATAGTCCGGTTGTAAGCGGCTTGAATTAAAATTACCTGATATAATTATTGATGTTGTCCTCAGGAAAGGCTAATTTGAAAGTACAACCGACGAGCATTTATGAAGAATGTCATAGATGTCGTAGAAGCAAAAGCCATATTATGTCAGGATAGTAGCAAGTGGAGAGTGGAGAGACGTAGTCTCTGCTTACCCCATCGGTAACAAGGCGTGACTGTATGTATGTATGTTTAATTACCTCTGCAATATAATTTGGATCATAAAGAACTAGAGTAGGTGGCTTGAATATGGCTTCCATTCTTACTATCGGACCGTAATTATTATATAGCATGTTCCATAAATCATAACCTTGTTTGTTGAAAAGGCTTCCTGGAACGTAAAACGAAATTTGATGAGTAAATTAAATAAAACCTTGTCTGAAGTAGCGTAGGGCTACCTAGGGTATTCCTTAGTGCTGTGTATTCAAAGAAGTTTGTAGTGGTAGGAATATTTTGCAAAAGGCCGCCTGGGGAAGTACTTTGCCAGTTATTCATCCGCCAAGCAGTAATGTGCAAACATTGCTGTGTTCCGGTCTGTAGGGAAATGTTACCAGCGAAATTACTGGGCATGACAAGTTTCAACAACTAATATCTCAGGGTGGTAGGTGCAGTGCAGTGCCGCGCAGAATTTTGAATTTTAAAACGCTGAGTGGCACTGTGTCTGATATGGACAATCATGATGCTTACCATCAAGCACCTGATTTGCTCGTCTTTTACGCACTATCATAAGAAAAAAAAACTTTATTGGTACTACCACAACACAGAAAATAATAGACAACTTATGACTGAAAAGAGGAGTAACAATTGGCAGTTTTATCGCTCAGAGCGATCTTTTGCAGTCAACCATGTTTTTACAACATTGCTATTACCTAGGCTAATAGTAACAGAAATAAAAAATGTAAATGGTTTTTGTTACTACTACACGCCTTAATATGAGTCATCATCATCCACAGCCCCCACTGCTGGGCATAGCCCTCCTTCATATCATGCTACTTGACCCTAGCATGTGCAAGCCTTGTCCAGATATGAGTCATACTGAAAGTTCTTAGAATAGTCCAGTAAGCCTCATGCCGCACTACGCTGTTAACCGCACGCGGTTTCTTTTCTATAGAAAAACAGGCGCGGGAAAAAACCGCTGCTGCGGTCGTTGCACGGATGACTTTGAATCACAAAATAACGCGGTTAAAAAGGAGCAGAAGATGAAAAAAATATTTAATTTCGAATAAGAAACTCTTCGGGAATCTGTAGATAATGTGTAATCAATTCAAATTAGAAACTATTTGGGAATTTGTAGTCATTATGTCATTTGTTTTTACAAATTGTTAGAAATTTTAAAAGCATAATCTGTCAAGCTTCGAAATGGCTTCAAAAACAACAAACAATTTTTAAATTGCCACCAATTTGTATAAAATATTTTTTATAATAATAATTTGAATTTATACCGAACGGGTTACCCCAATTACACTGCTTGAGTCAATTCATATGGGTTATGTGGACAACCCATATTCCTAAAAACGTTAAGATTCCTACAAGGCCGGAACATGACCTAACGACTACCCCCTACATATCTTATAGGAAACTATAGGGACCTACAGTTTATGGTGACATCCGAAACACAGTAGTGCCCAAGCGAGAGGTCCACATGGTGATAGTCGATCCAGGGACTAGATTTAAAGCCGGGCATATTCCCGCTGGACCGCGGACGCTACCGGATGCTAAATAAATGACGTAATATGAATTCGAAATTTAACAACATTTTTACTGCTTTTTTTACTGGCCTATTGTGTAACTTTCAGTGTGACCCGTGTACTTATAGTTTAAAAAAAAAAATTCAAAATTTACCTCCTGGTAAGAAGTGGTGCAATTGTCCAACAAATGGCAACGTTGACGGTCCTGGAATATCTTTCCATGATTTTGGATTTGTAGTGGTTACTTTTTCGGAGACGTGTTTCAGAGAAAATGTACTAAAATTATGCATAAATTTATTAACATTTTATTAGATGTATTATTATTTCCAACCAATTAATGCGACTATTTGAATAAACCCATATAAATGTACCCATATAATATATAACCTATGTACAGTCGCGTCTTGTTCCCGTCGGGGTAACGACACCTTTTGTTAAAAAAAATTTAATTTAATTTTAATTTAAATAAAAAAAAAACCATAGAATATTGCACGCCAAAACTCTTGGCCTCAACCCCTTTGAACCGATTGGGTTGAAATTTAGTATGTAGGCAGCTTAGACCCTAGGACACATAGGGTACTTTTTCCCTGATATTCCCACGAGAACTATGTCTAAAACTGCGGGTGAAATCTTCAATAATTGTATTATTAGTTCATAATTAAATTATTTTGATGTCATTCGAAAACACGGGCTATACGGCTATACCCAGTTTTTTGATAGGCGTGCACGGAGACCATTTTTAGTTCAACGTGCAGAGGCCCCTTTGAGCTTTTAATCTAAAGGTAATGGATAGCACCTATTGGGGTCTATCTCTGAAATCATATACAAAGGATTAGCTCAAAGATAGCCTTCGTTGGTGCTAGGACTATTGAGAATGGATGGAAACTAAGTACTTGATTAAGTGATTTCTAGATGGACGGATAACCGGGCTATTGCTAGAGACTCTGGCACCTGCCACTTCCTTCTCATGGTGAAATATTACGGCAGGCGATGACTCGCCGCTCACTAAGTGGGCCTCCCATAGATACCGTCCTCCACAAGGGAATAAAGGCGACGTTAATGCGAGAGGATAAGGGGTAGGAGAGGTGTTCGCCTGCGGACTTTAAACGGCGATCACTTGCATTACCCTCGGGTTGCATCACGCTCGCTCACTCGCCACTTATGCTTCACATCCTCCCTTGACCACGATGCCACAGAACAAAGAGGAACACGAGCACGAGGCGCTCGTGACTCCACTCTGGTTGGCCGATGAAGGCAAGCCAGAGGTGGGGGACTGTTCCTCGTCAGTGTTCACTTCGAACGGCCGGTGTAGGCAAGCCGGAGATGAAGAACATAACCCTCTCCCGGGAGTACTCAGGTCCGTGGGGTCGCTACTCCCCAAAAGCCCGCCATAATCTGCGCTGTGCAGGTATACATTATTATTATTATCTAGTTATATCTCACCTCGAGTATTTAACATTTTCTGTCATCACTTTATACACATCTTTCGAACTTCTTAACATTTTCACACAAATTAATTGAATATAACAATAATTTCTATTACACGAGTACCTAAGAAGTACAATATTTATTTAGTGGGTATAATAAAAAATAAATGAAAAATAAAATGGGAATAAAAGTTTTTATTGCGTGATCGTGCATGGCATCATAATTGTTTTATGCGATAAATATAAATAAATAAACTGTTGTAATCATAAAATATTATTATCCATTATGATTATTAATATTGCGCATGTTTGGTAAAATATGTCACAGTGTAAATTAGCTTTAACTTAATTAAAACTAACTGAAAAACCTATAGAGCCAGTAAAACAATGTAAAATGTACTTTAGTATATATAATTACGCACCCTTTAGTTCTTGTACTAATTTGATTTAGATTTTATGTTAAGATATTAAAATACTTTAACTGTCCTTAAATTTTAATTAAATGTCGTATTTTTATTCATTTGATTACTAAACCGAAACTATAAACATCAGAGATGAAGCTACAATAAATAATCACTAACTACGCTATAGTCAAACAACGATTTGTTTTAAAATAATTTTAGGTAAATATTATTCCTTCAAGATCATAAAATGGAGACGTAACCTATTTACTTATTGATAACATGAGTTGTAAGATAAATTGTACTGATTTATCTTGAACAAGTGCTTTAGGTGCATTTCTAGTACAAAGTATACTATTTTAGCAGTTAGCACTCGTAGTTTAGCCTACCGAGTCGTTCTTGATTGATCGCTAAGGTTTTAAGTCTGTTCCAATCGGAATATACGTGGATAGGTGATTATTTCTGTGCTTTCTAATTACACTGAGTACACAAAGGTGTTTTCTTCAATCTTCCTATAAAATCAAAATTATAAGATAAGTAATTTAGTCTCACAGAAAATTCAACCTCAAGGTGCCAGTTAAATTAATTTGTATTTTTTTTTAAACTGCCAATATTTCGTTGTGCGGGGGAGAGCGACTATTTTTTATTGGAGTTATTTGTATCATTTGACATCAAACGTTTGAGTCAAAAATAATAAACTGGTCAATGAAGGGTTCCTACCCAACATGAACCTATTACCTATCTATATACAGGTATCACATCTCCTCACCTAAGATGTAGTAATGAGCGTCTTATTTATTACCGTTATTCTAATTAGTATAACAATTTATTCTTATTGCAAAAAAAGTATTATAATATGACATTTTAAAAAACATGTTACCCGTATGCAGAGTACCTATGATTATGAATTCTGTTTTATTTTTATTATCTATTTCTTGATTTCTTGATAATATCTATTTCTCACAGGAAACTTCAGCAAGACCCCTTTTCAAATCCCTAAATATTCTCACCTTGCCAAGCTTGGTGATATTGCAAGTGGCCATTTATGCTCGTGCAAATGAAGACTCATATAAAAAGGTCGGTGAGTCCCACAACTACCCAACCCGTCGTAAAGGGCAATTGGTTGGTCCGAGTAAGTCTCTGGCGAGATCTGGCAAGTTGACACACCATATGGCTCCGATGGTATATAACCGGTTACCAATACATATAACAAGTGCGACCAATATGTCAATTTTTAAGTCTAGACTTAAGATATGGCTCTTAAGCCAAACCTTTTATAACTATAATGAATTTGTAAATATTATAAAATAATACATTATTAAGAGAATTGTAATAATAATATTGACTATTTTTTATTTTTAATCTATTGTAAATTAACTTATGTACACAAGATTGTTATATTTTATTGTTTGTTAAATGTGAAATGACGTGTATGTATATATGAATAAATGAATATGAATATGATGTAGCGGCAATAAGGATACGAACCCTAAAAAGAAACGGGCTGTGTGTTCTAACTTTGGCATCATAACTCATAATATAACGTTATCATAACTGCATAACCTTGACAAAAGTACGTCGTCGTAGTCTCTAGGTTAAGTTGTCAGTGTTTAAACCCCAATTAAAACTTGGTTTAGCAATAAAAGCCCTTGGCACAGTTAATCAAATCTCAACAATTTATTATCGTCTTGAGATTGGTTTAATACTAAAAGTCTAGGTAGGGACTGAAACTGTGAACTGAGTTTTTTCTTATTGTTCTGATTTAAGGAAAATTGAAAAATGTAAAAAAAAAAACACTAGAGACCCTTTAATTCACTAGAGGCTATTTTAATAAATATTAATCTATACTACAGATGCTTCAAAACATATATTTTGTCTCTATCTTTTGCATTGAATTTATACCGATCACTATCGTGTATCATGCTCGACTGCCAATCAAGAGGTCCCGGGTTCGATCCCCAGGTCAGGCAGTGTTAAATATTGGATTTTTCCATTAGGAATTATCTCAATAACTGCCTGGAGTCTGGAACTGTGCCCGGTAGATGGCAATAGGCTCGCCCCCTATTACATGGGACCAATAACATACTGGCGAAATGTGGGTGTATCTACATGGGACTGAGTCCTGGGTACATCTCTGCCTACCCCTTCGGGAAAAAGGCGTGAACGTATGTTATGTTATGTTTTTATCGTGTTTTGGAAGTTGGTTGTCACTAATTTATATTTTTTATGTTGACGGCTTCTGTTCATAAATAACAACTGAACCCCACATATTTTCAGTTTAACGTTTCTTCTTATCAAGATACAGGACCTCTTAGCAGTTTGACACAATCCTATGGAAAATTTACGAAATCGATGTTTTGTATTCCCGTGTAATTTAAATCTTGAAAATTAGAAGATGAATTAGGATATGTCCCTATTATTTTATTTTTGTTCCTTAACTCTTCATTTATTTCTAGTGAAAGTCTAATTACGCGAGTAAAACTGGAACAGTTTTTCATGTTTTTAAAGGGTCATACTTCATTTAACAATGAGTTTGAAGAAAAAATGATAATGACAGGGACATGGTCAGTGAAACCTAGATTTTAATAAAAAAAAACCATTGCTCTGACGCAGTTATCTAGGGAAGAAACACGGGATTACGTTTGTATGGAAAAATCACCCCTCATATAACCTTTTAAACACGGTAACGCCCAGGTGAAAAGTCCGCTTATGCACATTATTACCCACATTAAACAAGTTCCAAGCTTTTGAGCTCATTAATGTCTATGGTCAGTAATATTATTCAAGCTTGTCCCTTTTCACCATAGTTACACAGGTGATAAATCACGCTACTATCTTCAAAGACGTATCTCTGTATGTTTAGGCCAAACTGAATTATTAATAGGGGCCCAAGACGATGGCGGTGTTTGATTGGAATCGTGTGAAATAGGATCAGTCGACTCGGCAAAACGGTCACGTGTGATGCTCAACGAACCGACCCTCAGCCCTCAGCCCTCTGCGTGTTAAAGGGACCTATAACAACCGGTCTATACAATTATACAATATGTTACAAAAATTTAGTAATACTTGGTAGAAATAATTGCAAAATACGCAAAAATTGCCAATCAGCTGATCCATGTATTTTTTATTTCGCAATCTACCCACCGACAAGTCTATTGATACAATTAAAATTCATATCGAAATTGTATTTTAAGTGAGTAGACCGCTTAGTCTATAAAAATATAAATAATATATCATTAGCCTGGAGTCTGGAACTATATATGCCCGAAAAAAGAAAAGGGTTACAAAATAAAATTATTTGCACTTATATGCACTGATGGTACTTACATGGCCAGTGGTTTTCTATGAGATTCTCTTTGAAATTGTGCGTACACTCAGGCGTCTTATGAAGACGGTCTTCTGTACTATCTTGAATCGCATTGCCGCAGCTGTGGAAATTCAATACGTATGAACGGGGAGCAAACGAACCGAAAAAAGGATTGAAAAAAGGTTTGCCAAACTCTTTTGGATCAAAAATGTGTTTGGAAACCACATCAAATATCAACACTTTCATATCAAATTGTTATTTTTAATCATAAATTATTATAAAACGAGCCAATCAAGCTACCTGCCAAGCGTGGGAATACCCCCATTTTTATTATTATTTTATGCTTTCCATAGGAACCTTGAGCCGCTTCAACCATTGCTGATCTATTATGGCAGCCCGTATGGATTATAATTATTCACTGCCCAAGCCCGCTAAATCTGAAAATTTCCAGATTTTCCGGGGAGTGTGTTGCATCTCCCTGGGGCATATTATGTGTCGTCCCAAGTGGATAATTCTATTGAACATGAGTGGCATACGCAGAGGACGTGCATAGCCGTTTTCTCGTTTTTGAGGTAGAATCTACACTCAGCTTCCTGGCCTAGGCCCATATTCATCATTAACCTATAAATATTTTAAAAATTTTTTATAAACAATATTAAATAACCACGCGGTTTTGTTAAACCAAATAAATATGTTTTGGCACAAATAAAACCCTAATCAGGAGCCAAATACAAACAATTGAGTGAAAAGTTTATTCTAGCGTTCTCCATATTTGGGAAATTTCATGTTGTATGGAAGAGCAACCCCCTTAATTGTACTCTGTTACTAGTGAGGTTACTAGTCAGGTTATAAATCAAGGTCCATGAGACACAGCAGTTAATTAGACTGCGTATAGGAATCTTGTTAGATAACAAGGGTGGCCTGCTCCTATTCCTATTGTCTTGAACTGGTATCTGATGAGCTGGCTTGTTAATAGTTTAGTCTGACTTAAAGTCTTTCACTAGTTCACAGTTGTATTGTTATCACTTTATTGGAACAAGATAGCTAATTATTATTTAATAATTATTAAATTAATCAATAATTACTCTTACAAAATAACGAGCACGAGTGTGCCCGTGCAATTTCTTCTTCCTGTGAGGTCGTTACAGCAAGGTTTTTTTGTCCAGTCAAGTCTCGGGGATGATAGTATACGCACGAACGTAAAAAATAGTTTGTGTGACGCTGGTTTCCAGCTGGTTGGAGAGAGAGCGCATATATAACGAGAGCTCCTCGGAGCGAGAGCACCGAGGCTTGCGAGGTTGAGTCGATTATCAAGGATCTCCACGCCAGGAAAGCTGTTGGTGCGGATGGCATCACTAATAAAGAGATCAAGCTCTTTTCAACCCCATTAGTTTACCTCTTAGACAGTATCTTCATTGTTGCTTTGAGCCATTGTATTTTCCCCGACGCTTGGAAGACTGCTGACGTCATCGGCATTCACAAGCCAGGCAAAAAGGCATCAGAACCTTAAGCTACCACCGTATTAATCTCCTCGGCTCTGTGGAGAAGATCTATGAACGCCTCCTCGTAAAGCGTCTCTGGTCAATAGGTCCCTTAATCTCCTTTCCAACGAGCAGTTTGGCTTTCGAGTCAAATACTCATGTGTTCAACAAGTACACCGTATCACGGAGTACATCGTAGAAGGTATTAACACGAAACCGACCCACTTCCGCCCTCACCCTCAAGGGACTATAGCGGTCCTCTTGAACATACGTTCTTGGACCCCATAGGAGCTGGAGTCCTTCAGGGCTCTGCGCTGTCTGCCCTTCTCTACTGGCTGTATAACTGCGACACCCTCGTTACCCACTTGTAGAGATAGCTCTCTTCGCTGAAGATACCGCTCTCTACACCAGAGGGTGGAACAGCGCCCACTTGATCGGCTGGCTTTAAAAAGCCCTTCGCTCTTATGGCGATTGGTTTAAGAAGTAGGCCATCAGGTTAACCCGGATAAAAGTATAGCAATGTACTTTCATCCCACTAAACCTAACCCAAAGAAGCTATCTCTTAAGCTTTACAACCAGCCTGTCCCCTTGTGCCCTTGTGCTAGTCGCCCTTAAACTTTGAGTCGAGCGCCACCTGCGCTCACCACTGCCACTGCATTTAAAATAAAAAGCGATAGCACACTTTACGTTTGGCTGTTGCGGCGTTTATTACCAAGCGAAACGCCTTGTCCACCAAATCATTGTCATAAGAATAAAGCTGATTCGTTGTACGAGCAATGTCTTATTCTCCTCGCCTGATGTGGAGCGGCCTCTGATGTTGCGTCAGATATATAATTATCTCTAGCTTTGTGTAAGTAACTGGCCACTCCATATCAGATTAGAATGAACTAAACAACCGTAGTTTATCACAGTTAGGAAGTAACACATTCTCTGTGAAGCCTCTACTGAATAAACAATTTTGCGATTACTTGGTTAAACAACATAACGGCTGTTTTGGGATTACTCTTAAATTAAATTCCGAAAGTTTCACCGTTAAGGTCTTTGGAACATATTTTATTAAGGAAGATTTTGTGTTACGATGTTTGCTTTTTAACGTTTTTGATGATCTTCTTCTCAAGCCATCATAAATTTACTCATAACATCAAGCCTTTTGCCAAAGGGATAGGCACAGGTGTACCCACGGTTCAGTTCCATATAAGTCCACAATTGACCAGATATGTTTTTAGTCCCATATTATGTTGTGTGTGATGGCGAGCCAATCTTGCCGGGCACAGTTCCAGACACCAGATTGTCACTAAGAAAATTCTTAATGGAAAAATCCAATAACACTTTTACCTAATCGAACCCGGGATCTCAGATCGGCAGTTCAGCAGTTTAGCTTGTGAACCACTACACCACCAAGGCAGAATAAAATATAGGTAGATTATAGCTTAGACGCTGGGCACACTCAGGGTACTATTACAAACAAGAGGAATAACTCGTGCCAGTTCCATCAGATTTAGCCCGTTTTGTTCCACTGGTACCATTATTGGTACAATTCAATGGTACAAATGGGAAGTAGGCGGTACCTACTATGCAATGGATAATAAATAATAAATAATAATAATAATAATATGGGACAACTTCCACACACGGTCATCTGGTCCCAAACTAGGCTAGAAGCCTGTACTATGGTAACCAGATAACTGATATTCATACTTATATATGCTTATAACACTCAGACACAGATCAAACAGACATGTTCATGCACACAAATGTTTGATCTGGCCGGGGATCATACCCGGGGCCTGCGGCACATGAAGCAGAGTTACATATAGATGAGTTATCTGGGCCAACGAATCTGTTGAATGAAATTGCGTTACATAGCTGGTTTCTACATATAAGAGGTAGATTCCTATTGGCCTAGTTACTGCGTAAAGGGACCAAGGCAAAGTTTAACTACTTTTAAGATAGTCTTAAAACTCATTTTCGCAATGTTTGCGTAGAACCTTCGAACTAGTTTGAAATGATCCCAACGTAAACATAAGGAAGGGAAGTTTGAAAAGTCTATTATTTCTCGCGTAGGTCTTAGATGTTATAGAGCTATTTATTATAAAGTCTTGTTGTGTCTTGAATTATTTTACATCTGAAGTTTTGTTATTCGCTTGGCGTGGTTCACGGTGCGTGCTTCCGCAGTTTCTAATGGAATTAGGTAGATTTTTTTGTTTTTCCGATTTTAACTTGATGCTTGACTTTTCAGTGAAATGAAAGCTAGGTGTACTTCCTGGCTCGGCCAATTTAGATGGTTAATACGAGTGGTTTCTATGGTGAGCTCCTAGAAAACGAGTCACACTGTGACACGTTAGGATTTTTTCCATCGAGTCACACTAGTGACTTGATGGGATTTTTATGTACTTTCGTCGAAATTTTGCAACTTAATCTAACACGCAGCTACGGCAGTAGGCTACACTTTTATAAAAAGTGTTTCTTGAAACCACCAAAACAAAACAGTTGTTCCTACATTTTACGAGTACAAAGTATATAAAAAATGTCGCTTCCCGCCGTCTGTACGATTAGATTTTTCAACTATATGCAACAGATTATGCGGTTTATATCAATAGACAGAGTGATTCAAGAGGAATGTTTATTTTATGAATAATGGTCCGTAAACATGAAGGCCAGTCGTAATTTGCAGTCGGTATACAAATAATACATGAATAAAAAAATCTCCAAGAAAACAAGCTTGCATCCAAAGTGTTTGCAAAACATTTTCTGATCTGCCGCTCGAAGCTGCAATATTGCTTTTGAAATAGAAAAAGTTTTAGTGTTGATCCAAGTTCTAACTTCTACTTGAAGTTGGCAAGTCCCAGGCACGTCTTGTTCACTTAACTAACTTGACACTAACTATCAATCACCAGGAAGTCTTCGTTTAACAACTCCCAAAACTAAGTAGTAGATACTTGTCCCTTACGGTCTGGACACGACCTTGCAGCTGTAAGCGGCAGCTTAGCGCGGAGCGGCGAGCTGTATTGTCAAAGGTTTATAAAAGTTTGAAGCACTTCACGAGACGTCGCTCATAGCGAAAACTCGCGCGGTTTTCTCCAAGCAATTCGCTGCAGCGGCGCGCGGTGCGAGGAGCGGGGCGAACAAAAGTGCAAGCAAACGAGTGCGACGCCACGCATAGAATGGCATAGGCAGTGGTGATAACTCTGACCTTAGCCAAAAGAGATGTGGGTCGGGTACCCACTTTTCTATTGCTGGCACCCTAACCTTCTGTGTACAAAGTGTACTTCAAGATAATAAATGTTCGAAAATTCTGTATTTATTTTCATGAATAAGAAGCCAAAGGAAAAATGATCTGGAAATTTCAAAGATTACCGCAGATGGGGGGGCAGAACAATAGCCCGTTTATAAAATGGAAAAGAAAAGGGGTTCGTTAGAGCTTTCACAGAAAGGGATTTCCTTTTGAAATTTGGCAATTGAAGACACGGAAAGATATTTTTGGTCTGACAAATTTTAACTTAAAAATTCAGTTATAATAATAATAATAATAATGGACTACTTCCACACACGGTCATCTGGTCCCAAACTAGGCTAGAAGCCTGTACTATGGTAACCAGATGACTGATATACATACTTATATACGCTTATAACACCCAGACACAGATCAAACAGACATGTTCATGCACACAAATGTTTGACCTGGCCGGGGATCGAACCCGGGCCCTGCGGCACAGAAAGCAGAGTTACTACCATCTGGGCCAACGAGGCTGAGTTATTGAGGCTTACTTATATTTTTTCTGTGAAGCATAAAAAATATCAGCATTTTTCTTGAGGAAAACTTTGCCCAGCTGTGTGCAAGCGACTGCAAGTTAGATTAGTTAATGTCATGAATTGCACATCAAACATAAAAGTCAATATTATTCCAAAAGCAACACCGGTAAAGGAAATCTTGTCAAAATAATCCGCTTTATCAGATAAAAGATTCACCTTAACATGCAGAATTATTAATTAGAAAACGCTTGGAAAACAATAATTATTATAATGCACGTGAATTCGACTCAAAAGTCATGACGATTTTGTCACAAAAGTAGACATACTCGTATCATTTTGTACTGCGATGTTCATTGTGTTTCTTTTAGACAAGAGTCCTTTGAAATGGAAAAATAATTACTTTATAGAAATATCACTATTTTTGTCACGTCTTCTAAAATTCCCAGCAGGAAACCATTTCCTTCTAATGGACACGTGATACGCATACAGAAAAGAATTATCTTCAATCTGCTAGTCATTTTATTGCATCTCGTATTTACGATGCGATGTCATTATTTTATTTTCCGCGGTTTTGTCCATGGAAAAGTACCTGAGCGTTATTCCAGGGGCTTATACTTTTTTTTTTGACACTGGGAAAAAATGCGTTACGCATACCCTTCCATCCTTCGCGAGCTACCTCTTTGGCGTGAACGTCATAATTACACATTTCGTCCAATCTATTGTTTACTGTGATAAGTATATATGCTTGTCGAATACCTGATCCTAAGGCGCTCCTAGTAAGTTACTATGATATGTTCCTTAGCCGATGATTCTTTTGTCAGTGAGCAGCAAAACGTCGTTTCCCACGACGTCGAGCCGCACAACGGTGAGTCTCCCAGCGGTGAGCTATGTTTCATCGAGTCATGTACATGATGCTGCCTATTTTTGGACTAGAAGACGGTGGGTGGAAATTGTCTCATATTATTAATCATAGCTCATGCTTGACCAAGGACGAGTAATTAAAGTCAAAATAGATAAATATTACTTTCATTCGTCGACTCGTCGTCCCATGCATAAAAATGGTATTGTCAGAAGGAAAAATGAAATGATGTATAAAGAACCTATGTCCTTCGCGTTATAAACTTTTATTATAAACAAGCAAATGATATGCATTTCCCAATTTACCGTAGCCGTAGATTCCCGAAAAGCAAGCCTTGCTGCAACCAGACCACACCACGCATTTTATTTTACATGAAAGGGGAAAATCTTTTTCTTCGCCGAATTAACTTTCCACGTCAGAAACAGTGAAACACTTGACATAGTTTCAGTGCGATCCTAGAGATAGAATCATGATCAAATAATTGGAAATGGCGGCCGAAGACCGTCCTCGGTGCCCGTTCGAGGGTTGAGCAAATAGACATTACAGCTTTTTCCTATAGCTTTTTCGTAGTGTTTATTTTCAAGGCAGGCTTTTATATTGTATCTATCAAAGGGAGCGATGAGTCTTAGTTTCGAGATTAGCCAAAAAATGCTTTTGTCCGTCTGTCTGTCTGTTCTCGCCTAGAGGTCTAGTTTTCAACCGATTATGATGAAAATTGGCACACAAGTTATTTAATTTATTTAATTCTTTTAGCCAATCGTGATTTTTGATTGGGGGAAAAAAGGAGGAAACAAGGGGAAGTTTCCTGTAGCGTTATTTATATATTTCAATAAAATTGAGAGGCACAGTCTGGTGCTGCAGTCGCTGCGTCGCGACTGCAGGCCGCATTGTTGCCGTGATCGGAAACAATTTCATAGAGATTCATAGAAACCAGTGGTGTCTAGAATAGTTTGCGGGTGTAGCTTGCGGTCTGCGGTCCGTCTTGGAAACGAATCTTTAGGATTTAATTGCGGCCGTAGAGCAGAAGTTGTGTATACATTAATCAATAACCGCTGAACCTATTGAGCTGAAATTTGTAAGTAGATAAGCTTAGATCCTGGAATAACACACAGGGTACTTTTTACCCGATATTCTCACGGGAACCGCGGGGCACTGCTAGTACCAAAAAACCAGTAAAATAACGCATAAAATACATCCAGATTGATCAATACCCAGACGTGCTCATACTAAATCAAGGTAATAAATAATACAGGTACTACGTTCTATGTGGAAAGGAAATCGCGTATCGTTTTTCATAGCATAAAAGAGACCCAGAGCGGGCTTATCGCTAATATTTTATCAGTTATTACTAGGCGTTATTTATTATCTTTTTAACGGTATTTATTGGTGATAACCGTGAATGATTATCTAAGGGGTGGTTATTTATTATTTTAGGATGAGTAGGATGAAAATGCATCTAAAAAAACTAGTCACCTAAACGCAGCGCTAGTTTTCATCTAAAAAAAAGTCTCTTGTGTTTGTAGAAATACTTATATCGGGCATCATCATCATCATCAGCCCGTGTTAGTCCACTATTGGACATAGGGCTCTCTTAATTATAATAATAATAAATAATTATATTTGACGGTTATAAGATCTTGTTTATGGTGTACCAAAGTACCAATAAAGTGTTTATCTAACTATCTATCTATCTATATTTCTATTTACTCAGATCTATAACGAACTCTATTTACTCTATTTACTCATCCTGTTGTTACTGGCCGTCTTTCACGGGGTCACTCCACCTCTGCAGGGCGTTCTAAGCTACGTTTGCCTACTCACGGTCTTCACTCAAGAACTCATCTTCTTCAGCGGTTATCGGTTCTGAGCACTGTGTGACCAGCCCACAGCCCCTGCAGCTTGTTTCATGCTATTTTGGTGACTCTAACTTGTTATCTGCCGGATTACCTATCGAATATTTATTTCCAATTTTTCACGAATTCCAAGCTATATTATAGGCTTGAATCATAAGAGTTATAATAACCTAATTCACTGCTGATTTATAGCAGGCACGAGCATTGAGGTGAAGGGATATTTTTCCACATTTTCTTTAAAAAATATTCAAGACAGACGAGAAAGTTGGGAATGACCTTCACAGCCCCGGATGGAGGCCTGGATTAAAGGTATTTTAATGTAGATTTTTTTCCGTAAAAGCAATTTATGCAAATGTCTTTTATTTTACAATAAGCACCGGCTGTAAGTGTTCTTTGTCACGTGACATTTCCTTAAACGAATCTTAAATAATATCTATTCATTCCTTAGAAACTTATTAACTTGAAAAAAAAAATATTTTAAATTGTGAGAACTAGTTATGTTATAATGTCTTGGCTTGAAATTTCGTAAATAAAATTATTTTGTCGCAAAAAATGAAGTTTCTATTAAACCACCTAAATTAGGTTCAAGAATCATAAAATAAAACCCTTCCAAAAACTTGAAATATTTAGTACCGTAGGTACGAGTAGTACACGGATGAACGTTTAGGTGCGTACGGACGGTTAGGTACGTACGAATGGTTAGGTATGGTTAGGATGTTTACGTACAGAATAATGTGTAAGTACAAAGTTATTATATGTCGTATACAATATATAATAAGGCAATATACTTCACCCACGAGAGGGATTTCTCTTTCCATATTATATTGTGTTTCAAGTGAATAGACCACTTAGTCCATAAAATATAAAATATAACATAACATAACATACATTCACGCCTTTTTCCCGAAGGGGTAGGCAGAGGTGTACCCAGGACTCAGTCCCATAGTAGATACACCCACATTTCGCCAGTATGTTATTGGTCCCATGTAATAGGGGGCGAGCCTATTGCCATCTACCGGGCACAGTTCCAGACTCCAGGCAGTTATTGAGGTAATTCCTAATGGAAATATCCAATATTTAACACTGCCTGACCTGGGGATCGAACCCGGGACCTCTTGATTGGCAGTCGAGCATGCGCCCACTACGCCACCGAGGCAGTCAATATAAAATATATGTCGTACAATATGTCGTGAGGTTAGTCCTCATTGTGTAAGCAATTTGAGAATGGATGTAGGTACATTTACAATAATTCAAGTGCCACGTTTCAAGGCAACCATGTGCCAAGAACTCAAATAATTTGCAGGCTACGGAAAAAAAAAACTTTCCACAATCTCACGACGTCGAATAAATAACTTTAATCCAAATCCGGTGCGAGCTGACTGCTGACCTAAATGTTGCGACCTTATAAAGAAAGTTTAATAGAATGGCATAACATAACATACATTCACGCCTTCTTCCCGAAGGGGTAGGCAGAGGTGTACCCAGGACACAGTCCCATAGTAGATACACCCACATTTCGCCAGTATGTTATTGGTCCCATGTAATAGGGGGCGAGCCTATTGCCATCTACCGGGCACAGTTCCAGACTCCAGGCAGTTCTTGAGATAATTCTTAATGGAAAAATACAATATTTAACACTATGCCTGACCTGGGGATCGAAACTGGGACCTCTTGATTGGCAGTCGAGCATGCGAGGCAGTCAGATTTAATAGAAATAAACACTACGTTTTACATTTTGCTATGGTCATTAGGGTGAAATTGACCTTAGGCGAGGACTAAACTTTGTTGCTGGCATAAGATTTATATAGAGGACGACTGTTATTGGACACGGACTGAACAAATCTAGCATAGTCTAAGAAATATAATAAAGAGCTCAAGAATAATAAATCCCAAACAATTTCCTTAAAGAAATACTAGAAGGCCGATAGCAAAACATACCTTAACCCGAAAATACAAGGCCGAGACGAATGTAGCGAATCAATAAGGGACATTATTCTTCAGCAATACAATGCGTTCCTCAGTGACCCTTTGGCCCTATACATTATATTGAATGTTCGCGAGGCATTTTAGGAATTTTTCGTTATATTTGGGAAACATTCAACAAAAGATACGAGGGTATCGAATGTAAGGGGCACGGTTTTCTGTCAATATGTGTGAATTTATGTGAATTCGCATTATACGGGGCGAGGGCGTTATTAGGTTTATGTTGGTGTTAGAAATAGAAAATACTTGAGTGGGATTGGTTCGCTCAGCTGGAAAACTAGCGGTTTGCTTAGGATTGATATTTTGATATGCTGAATATAACGACACTTAAACTTCTACAAGTAAGCACTCGTCGTACTCTACACTCGTATGATAGGTAATTGATATAGCTACGTATGTGTGCACAGACAATTCAATCGCAAAAGCTTTACGGATATACTTTTACCGAGATTATTCTGTGACACTGCATAACCTAGTGGTTATGCATAAGAGAACCGATCTTTTCTTATTAGGTATGTCATGTTTGAAGTGTGAATGATCCATTAAAAATACCTCCAAACTCCAAAACGAACTCCCCTGCCTTGGCCATGTGCTTCCCGGCTATAATAGGGCCACTCCTAAATAACCTATATATAAAGTGAGCAGAGAATAAGAACATAATGTGCATAATATAACATGGATTTTTATGACACAGATTGAAACCGACGTGCTACCCAAACCTTTATCATTTTATGAGAGCCGACCTGATGGGCTGATGGGCACTTTCGGTCCCCATTAAGGGACTAATGTAACATTACGACGTCATGACGATTTAATTGAAAACGGTTAAACGTTTATTAAGCTTGAATATGTGGAAGCTTTTCATCACTGGTCATTACGGTATTTATGTCTATCACTTAATGGTCAATAAAAATTATGACGAGTGTATCATAGAGCTACGAGAAACTTGACACACTCCTATGAAAAATAACCCATATCGATACAATACGAATAAGGAAAGAAAAATTTCACCCACGGGCGGGATTTGAACCACTTGATCTTCGATGGTCGGCGCTCTATAGGTGATGCATTTCGCAATCTACCCACCGACAAGTCTAATGTCACAATTAGAATTCATATCGAAATTGATAAACACTTCCTTTTTGCTTTGTATTTCATGCGAGTAGACCACTTTGTCTTAAAAATTTAAAATATTAAACCCATATCGATGTTTTTTATTCCCCTATTTCTTCCCTATTCCTTATTCTTACATCCTGGTATATTTATAGTAAAGTAAATTATGTCCCTGTCACTTTAGTTTATCTCATAAACTCTCGGTGTTTTCACAGTGAACTTCTAAAAATCCCTTTTACTCGCGTGATTAGACGTACTCAGTCCCATAATAGTAGGCACACCCACATTTCACCAGTATGTCATTGGTACCATGTAATAGGGGCGAGCCTATTGCCATCTACCGGGCACAGTTCCGGACTCCAGGCAGTTATTGAGATAATCCAAATTAATATTATCATAGATAATCAAATACATACTCACAATTCGCGATGTTTCTGTTTGCTTGTTATTCCTGTCTCAAACCCGCAGTTTCCCACTGGGAAACTGACCGTCGATTCGGTCGCAACGTTGCTTCATGAATACACTTCGTACATTTCCCATTTTATTTGGACTGCGTAGAATTGATTGAGCCCCTCACTTACCGAAATTGTGAGGATAGTGAAATCCTTCATTTTCATTCATAATACAAAAATAATATTCCATACGGTTTGATATGTTTGTAATCTGAATTGACTAAATAATATAATATGAAAGAATGATGAATGATAACTCTTTATTGGTACCATAAAAATACAGAAAATAACAAAAAGGAAACTTAAAACTAGATAGAGTAACAACTGGCGGCCTTATCGCTCAGAGCGATCTCTTCATAACCATGCAGAAGTTTATGTTTTTATACTATACATGATATAATTTTACCTTGTTTCCGTTGGGTTAGGCAGAGACTATTTCTCTCCACTTGCTACGTCCTGACATAAGACATTCGCTTCTTCCACTTTCATGACATCGCTCATAGGTACATTCTGCTCGTCAGAACTTTTGACTTGTCCTTAGAACAACCTCAATCTGTTCATGAAAAGTTTAGTTCCGATTTTTGGTGTCAAAAACAACATGCACAGTGCACTGCCCTTCCGCCCGCAAAATTGCATGCAAAGAGAAATGCTATTAGGTATTATTTTTGTTAGTGAAACCATTCATATATCGACAAGTGTTTCGCGTCTACACGACGCATCATCAGGAAATAGACTGACCCTGCTGTAAGGGCGACAAATGTTAGTACGATGCCGCACATTTGTCGCCTTATATAAAGTTCCACCTTATAAAATACTTACATAAATTCAAAAATGTAGTTTATAATAATTGAACTAATAACTGAAAATAATCCGTAAGCTATAATGTGATAATATTATGTACTTTTAATTTTGATAAATATTTTTTATTTAAAATAGAGAGTGACAAGACGAGCAAATCAGGTGCCTGATGGTAAGCATCATGATTGCCCACATCAAACACAGTGCCACCCAGTGTTTTAAAGTTGAAAATTCTGCGCGGCACTGCACGGCGCTTGCCACCCTGAGATATGAGTTGGTAACATCGCCCTTCAGTCCGGAACACAGTAATGTTTGCACATAATTAGTACTTAGCGGATGAATAACGTGCAAAGGTGTGTGTACTTCGCCAGGCGACGAAAAGAGGCCTACCACTACAAATTTCTATCCCGTCTATCAACATCTTGTACTATAATAACATAGCATTACAACTTCGGAACTAGTGGTCTGATCGGAACACCGTTTTCACTGGAAGAGTGTGCTCAGAGAGGACTACCACTTGACTTATTCAGACAGACTCTACATAGAGTCAAAAGTAGTTAACTTGTACAAAATTTGAATTTAGTTATTATTAGTATTATTAGTAGTAAGTAACTTAATGTGACAAGTGACAACTGCAAGCGCTACTTTGACGGTACTACAGTACATATTAGATAATTAACAATTTTTTTCAATTATAAATATTTTTATACATTTATTTACAATTTAACGTGGACGCCTTTTACACGTCCAAACCTAGATTATAATATTGACGAGTCCTACCTCAATACCACTCGAGATGTACGCCCTACTTAGGTCACCTGATGCTAAGGAGAAGGAGCTGATAGACGCAGCTAAGGCTAAGAATCAGGAAAATAAACTCCATATGACTTACCAGGTAGAAGAAGCTGGCCCGTCGTTCAGAGACGATCAGCAGAGTAAGGTTCGGCTCAGTGTTGGAGAGATTGAGGCTCGCTCCTCGATGTCACCGCCCAAGACCTTGAGCCAGCAGTCGGGAGGGCAGTCTAAAGCTAAAAAGCTCGTGACTAACCCAGCCCAGAAGGCGTGCTCGCGGAAGGTTGGGATGACGGCATGGACAACCGATGCTCAGAAATCTCCAACTAAAAAGCACCAGAACAGGACAACCGAGGCGAAAGCCTGGCTTATGAAAGCAAAACTACATCTTGGAAACAGCAAGAACCTAAAAAATGAAATAAAAACGGAAGTCACGGAAGCGGTCGAGAGACTCTACACCCTGGTGAGGGAAGCAGAACAGGACAGGGTCGGTAAAGTAAAAGACAAGGAAGAAATCTTATTAGGTAAAGAGAAAGGAGGGTGTCACACTGACGAAGTCGTGAAGAGGATAGAAGAGCACAGTAAGTTGCTAAAAGACAACAGACTAGAAATGGAAAGGCTGACGGAGGCCTTAAAAAAAGAGCAGGAAAGTCGCGGTAATAGAGTGACATACGCGAGCGTTGTCGCAGAATCTCCGAAAAAGCAACCTTCGGAGTCGGCTATATACTCTATTATCGTGGCCTCTAAAGATGAAGAGGAGACAGGGGAGGAAGTTTATGAGAGGCTGAGGAACGTGATAAATGCTAGGGAAGAAGGGGGTAGAATCGATAGAATTCGAAAAGTAAAAGACAGAAAGATTATAGTAGGATGCAGGAACAAGGAAGAAATAAGAAAAGTGAAAGAGAGGATAGTGGCCCGGGAGAGCCAACTGAGTGTAGAAGACATTAAGAACAAAGACCCTCTAGTCATTCTTTACGGTGTCTTAAATACAAACACAGACGACGATATAACGAAAGCAATCCGGGTGCAGAACAAACACCTACTGAGGGAAGTGAGCGATGCAGACGACCGAATTGAAATAAGATTCCGGCGTCGGGCTAGGAACCCCCTCACTTCGCACGTCGTGGCCAAAGTGTCGCCTCGGATCTGGCAGAGCCTGACAAGTGCAGGGGCTGTACACGTCGACATGCAGAGGATCAGAGTCGCCGACCAGTCCCCCCTAGTACAGTGCTCGCGCTGTCTGGGATACGGACATGGGAAGCGGTTTTGTCCCGATGCGGTCGAAGTGTGCAGCCACTGCGGCGGAGCTCACATGCGTGCAGAATGCCCGGAAAGCCTAAGCGGTGAGCCCCCCAGTTGCATCAATTGTGTCAAGGCGAAAGCAAGCAGAGTTGATCACAACGCCTTTAGCAACGATTGCCCGGTGAGGCGAAAGTGGGACGCACTGGCGAGATCCACCGTGGCTTATTGCCATTGCTAAAGGCATTTACAGGATCATCCAGGCGAATCTCATGAAGAAGAAGCTGGCGACGGACGAAGCCTTCATCGAAGCCGGGAAACGCAGAGTCGCAGCCGTTCTCATACAAGAGCCCTATGTTGGAGCTCTAAAGAGGATGAAGGCGTATCAAGGGACAAGGATTTACCAGAGCACTGACCAAGGAGAAGGGCTTGTGAAGACTGCGATAGCGGTTCTTGACTCCACCCTAGACGTCATCCAATACCCACAACTCACCACCAACAACATCACGGTGGTGGGGATCCGTACCAGTGCCTGGAAAATAACCCTGGTTTCCATTTACTTCGAAGGTGATCAACCCTTGGAACCATACGTCACTCATCTCTACAAGATAGTTCGGGAGTTAGGGTCAAGAAGGCTCGTCATAGGTGGGGATGCCAACGCCTGGAGTACCTGGTGGGGTAGCGTTAGGACGAATCCTAGAGGGGAGGAGCTGATGAACACTTTGAATGACCTGAAGCTGCATATACTTAACACCAATGACTCTATCCCGACCTTCGACACGATCAGGGGAGACCGGCGGTACACGAGTCACATTGATATAACCGCCTGCTCGGAGGACTTACTCTCCCTGGTGGACGACTGGACTGTAGCTGAGAACCTGACGAGCTCGGATCACAACGGCATTACATTCAACATACAACTACGCAAATCAAAAGGTACTCACATCACACGCACAACACGGCTCTACAATACGAAGAAGGCCAATTGGGAACAATTTCATGTTAAATTGGACCAATTCATGAGCGAACGCCAACTTACCCAAGAAGACGTAGAGCACATACACGACACTGAACAAATAGATACAGCAATACACACATACACACAAGCCCTTACCAATGCATGCAGAGACACTATGCCCATCAGGAAACACAAACAGTTACTTACCATGCCGTGGTGGTCCGAAAAACTCACACAGCTTAAAAGAGAGGTCACCACCAGGAAGAGAAGAATCCGATGCGCTGCGCCGATCCGAAGAGCGAAAGTGGTGAGAGAGTACTTGGAAAAAAAGGAGGAGTACGAAGCAGAAGTCAACAGGGCGAGTGTGCAGAGCTGGAAGGACTTCTGTGGGAAACAGGATAGGGAAGGAGTCTGGGATGGCATATATAGGGTGATAGGCAGGACTAGGAAGAGAGAGGAAGATGTGCCACTTCAGGTTGGTGGAAAGGATCTGGATGCAGAAGGTTCCGTGAAGGTCTTGGCTGAGACTTTTTACCCGGAAGACCTCTTAGAGAGCGACAATCCCGAACATCGCGACATCAGAGCTAGAGCAGAAAGAGTGAATGATGGGCAACAAGCTGGTCCTTGCGACCCACCTTTCACGCAGACCGAGCTAGATGTCGCGATGAATTCCTTCAACCCAAAGAAAGCACCCGGAGCTGACGGTCTTACAGCGGACATATGTCGAGAGGCCATCACGCATGACCCAACTTACTTCCTCGTATTATTGAACAAGTGCCTAGAGTTTGGCCATTTCCCAGGTCCTTGGAAGGAGGCAACAGTAGTAGTGCTGCGGAAGCCTGGGAAGGACTCCTACACCACCCCGAAATCTTATAGACCCATTGGACTGCTCCCATTAATGGGTAAAATCTTCGAGAAGATGCTGGTAGCCCGAATCAAGTTTCACCTAATCCCGAGGATGAGTACTCGCCAGTTCGGATTCATGCCCCAGAAGAGCACCGAAGACTCCCTTTATACCCTCATGCGACACATTTATGATAAACTTGATGAAAAGAAAATCATAACTGTAGTGTCATTGGATATAGAGGGGGCCTTCGATAGCGCATGGTGGCCGGCTATCCGAGTCCGACTGGCTGAGGAAGAATGCCCCATAAACTTGAGGAGGGTGGTAGACAGTTACCTTAGCAATCGAAGCGTCAGAGTCCGCTACTTGGGGAAGGAGCATGAAAAGGCGACCAATAAGGGATGTGTGCAGGGGTCAATAGGGGGGCCTATTTTATGGAATTTGCTGCTGGATCCACTCCTCAAGGAGCTGGAACGTAGGGGGGATTACGTACAGGCGTTTGCAGATGACATAGTTTTAGTCTTCGATGGTCGGACCGCGTTGGAGATAGAGGAACATGCCAATGCCGCTCTCGAACATGTCCGAGCGTGGGGAGTCCGCAACAAACTTAGGTTTGCGCCGCATAAAACCATAGCAATGGTCATCACGCGCAAACTTAAGTATGACTCCCCGCGCTTGTCCATGGACGGGGTTGACATTGTCATGTCCAGGGAAATCAAATTGCTCGGTCTTACCATTGACGACAAGTTGACGTTTAACAGTCACGTTGCAAACGTCTGTCGTAAGGCTCTAAACTTTTTTAAGCAGCTTTCGAGAGTAGCTAAAATACATTGGGGTCTAAAATCAGAAATTGTGCGAACGATATATACTGCAGTGGTGGAGCCTACTATTATGTATGCCGCGAGTGCCTGGGCGCCAGCAACAAACAAGTTGAAGGTGAGAAAGGAACTGGACTCAGTGCAGCGTGGTTTTGTACTGAAAATAATAAAGGCTTATAAGACTGTTTCCCTCAACTCAGCCCTATTGCTCGCCGGGCTGCTTCCTCTGGATATTAGAATCCGAGAAGCAGCCTTGCTTTATGAACTAAAGAAAGGTTACACCCGGCGAGTAATAGGAGATCGAGAGATAGAGAAGCCGATGCCGTATTTAACCATGCCACACCCAGCTCAGAGGATACCGGTGAAATTCACGTGCGTGGAGCACCGGGCAGCGCTCGAACAGCATCTTGACTCAGGCCTGAATATTTTCACCGACGGCAGCAAAATTGAAGGGAAAGTTGGAGCGGCACTGTCTATCCAGGATGGCGTCGTCGAGATCAGTACCCGGAAGTTGAAGCTGGACGAGCGCTGTTCGGTCTACCAAGCAGAACTGCTGGCACTAGCGGAGGCGACGAAGGAGGCAATAAAGAGGCGCCAAACTTCGTGCAGCGTCTTTTGTGACTCCCGTTCTGCACTAGAAACTGTCGCGAATATCTCTTCCCTCCATCCCCTCGCAATACAAATAAAAAACAACATCAATGAGATCAGATGTCAAAACAAAATGCTGAGACTATTTTGGATCAAAGCTCATGCGGGGATGGAAGGAAACGAGAGAGCGGACGAGCTGGCAAAGGACGCTGCACTGAAATTGAAAGCCAAACCAAAATACGCCAGTTGTCCAATTTCATTCGCTAAGCGAGCCATACGTAATGACTCGATTAGCGAATGGAATCAACGATATCAGAGTGCATGGCAAGGCTCCACCACTAAAGTCTTCTTTCCAGATGCAATAAAAGCTTTCCGAATAATTAAAAAACTAGAGCTCAACCACATATTGGTACAAATGTTCACAGGACACGGCGGATTCTCCTCGTATTTGCACCGATTCAAATGCAGGGAGAGTCCGGAGTGCGCCTGTGACCCGAATGTTGAGGAAAGCGCCCTGCATGTTGTCACTGAGTGCCCGATATTTGGTAGCTTAAGATCAGATATAGAAATAAATATAGGTATAGACATTAAGAGAGATACATTATGTATGATATTAGAAGATAAGAAAATTAGAGATAAGTTTCTAGAGTATTGTAAATTAGTGATAGAAAAAGTTAATAAAAAGAATAAGTAGCAATAAGGAAAACACATAATATATTTTAATATATATTAAACGTGTCCATATAAGTAAAATAGAAGTAAACTAGGAACTTAATAGTTTAAGATAGATATTTAAATGTGTATAATAGTTGATAAAATGTACAAATAAAAATTATCCCATGTTCCCTTCCCTCCCCTAGTGTTGAAGTGTCTGTAAATACATAAATAAAATAGAAATAAGAAGCATAGGAATAGGTAATTAAAGTACGAAAGATGATGGATGACAGAAAGAACAAGTATGCGGAATGAAAGTACGAGAGGTAGCAAAAGCGAGAACTGGTATGAAAGGAAATAGGGTAGAACAGGTCTCCGCCTACAAAATCGGAGGTAGGATTATAAAAAAAAAAAAAAAAACATAGCATTACAGCTTTAAAAGACCTAATTAAAAGTTCACCCATTTTTTATTCCAATCGCGAGACCATCAGACTGAGCATTAGGCCGAAAACACCATAAGAAAGTAAATCTAATTTTCTCCAACGTCCAACTTTAAATGAGTGCAAACTTACTAAAAGCCTGAAGAGAAAGACCGCAAGCGGATCTTCAAATAGACCAAGGAAATCGCACTCATTTATATTGTGTGTTTTCGCAAGAACTTTTTTAATTAAGTATCGCGAAGTTAGCACGTTTTATAAACAAATACAATCACTATTTATAAGGTAGGAGTTACATCTGTTCTAGGAAAACAAGTTAAATAAGCTTAGTAAGAGGGACCAACGTTTGTTATTCTTAAATAATTCGCACACATTCAACTTTCGTATTATAAATACGAAAGTTGAATGTGTGCGAGTTATACCTATCTTCGTTTAAGATCACGCTGCAAACACTTTAATAAGTGTTTGCAGCGTGATACATACTTTAATAAGAATGAACGTGAGTGTTCCGTTTAAAAAACACTGAAGGTAGGGGAAAATGGTGTAATTAATAGAACTTTGAAAAATAATCCAGTCTTTCATAAAATATTCAAATCTTCCACAAAAATTTATGTTTTTATTAAAATGCACAGAATTATCAGCGACAAAACCTCATAACTTTTATGAATGAAATAGCTAGACTATTAATAATATTAAAATGGACTAATCATTTACTTTTTTTTATTGTAGGGTAACCGGTAGTATTGTTAGCACCCCCCCAATCATTGGCACTTTCATCTTTTAATCGTAATATTATAACACAACACGACTGTAGCCATTTCTAATATTTTTTCCTAAATAGTATTTTAAATTTAGCGTCTAGCATAATCAAATTGTAAGTGACATTGACAGTTAAATTGGCGGGATTTATTTTTTTCATAAATTTGCGCGCCATTGCTGCTGATGATTTGAAAAAAGTTAGAGATGTAGAAAAGAAAACTGCGTTAAAACAATTATATTTATGTAAGTTTTGTTTAATGTTTGTAATTTTCACGTAAAAGAAGGTGCATAATTTGGGATATTTGTGTAAGATTTGCAATTCAATGATTACTTTGCCGGTTTTTGATATGCCAATAATTGCACTATGAACTCTATGACGGTGTAGTCATTGGCACCAATGCCAATCATTGTACTTTTTAAATGTTTTTTAAAATGCGACTTATATTTTGTGTTGAAATTCATTTACATTGTAATGGAATTTATATCGCACGGATTTAACATATATTATCGATCAAATCCAATCATTGGCAGTGCCAATGATTATACCGTGGCATGTGCCAATGATTGTACCTTGGCATAATATTGGCCATTTTTATGTATTTCTTTCATTGGAATAGGATTAACTGATATCCAATGTAAAGTATTTTAGGTAAAAAAAACCGCAAATGCATACGTAAATAATAAATTAATAATTATCTGGGTGGCATGCCTACCTATTTCTGATTAATGTAGGGTTCAATACCGAGCTGAAATAATAAGTTATTAAATTTAGCTAAGGGTCGAAGAACCCACATCCTACTTTATATTTAATTGCCATACCTTTGTTTGCGTACATATCAAAATTTTATTCTTGCTTAGCTCAAAGGCAGACACGGCAGCAATTGCAGACAACCTAGGTATTAGATATTAATTGACACTTCATACCCTTTACCATACCCCATACCCATACCCCTTTTTGCTTTGAGGTATGGAACCTTATAGGTAATAAAACTGCCTCGGTGGCGTAGTGGGCGCATGCTCGACTGCCAATCAAGAGGTCCCGGGTTCGATCCCCAGGTCAGGCATAGTGTTAAATATTGGATTTTTCCATTAGGAATTATCTCAATAGCTGCCTGGAGTCTGGAACTGTGCCCTGTATATGGCAATAGGCTCGCCCCCTATTACATGGGACCAATAACATACTGGCGAAATGTGGGTGTATCTACTATGGGACTGAGTCCTGGGTACACCTCTGCCTACCCCTTCGGGAAAAAGGCGTGAATGTAAGTTATGTTATGTTAGGTAATAAAATGAAAAGGAGCCAGGATCTAAGGTGATATTTAAAAGGGTCAACACGGTTCAAGCTAAGCGAAGCCTTACGGTCAAATTTTAATTACATATACCGTTCGAAAACGGTTGACACCATACAATGAAATAGGTCGTGGTCAGTTTATCAAATGCAAGCTTACCGTAAAAAAAGCTTTTGTTTTGGATACGGATTAGTAAATTATTACTTCTGGGTAGTGTTTCCTATTACACTTCTACCTCTAGCCATTATTCACCTATCTACCTAGTTAAAAAAATATTTTTTGACTAGATGATTGTATTGAAATCTGCAATGAAGTGTTTATTTTTATTTCGTGAATTAACTCAGTGCTTTTCTAGTCAATGCCTTTCATTTAATACCCGTATTTTGGGGACTTTGAAATACGTAATCCGCCATTTTGTGGCGGCCGCCATCTTGAATATGTAATGATACCAAATATATTCAATTGTATTCTAATTTGAACTAAATATGTGTACTTAATATCAGATAAATAAGTCAACAGTAAAAAGAGGTAAAATTGAATTATTAAGAAACAAACAAAAAAGCCACAACAAACAGATCAAGTTTATTAAAACCGTTTAAAATTTTGATTATGATGTTTCAGTTACTATTGAAATCGGTCACGTAAGTTGTTTTTTCGAAATTCCCGGTAGTCTCGGAGAACGCCCTAAATACCCATTTAAAAAAATCATCCTGAATACCATAATAATTGACAAGTTCTTAAATCTGCAGACATAAATCCAATCAGAGACGAGGAAATAATCAGAATAAAGCAAAAAAAAATTTTTTTTAGTGCCAATGATTGTACTTTTTTTGAGTGCCAATGATTGTACTTGAGTGCCAATGATTGTACTTTTTGACCACTGCTGCTAAAAATGTCGATTTTTAATACATATTAATAATATTGGAACTGGAATTATTTATTAAATTTTTTTTTTTTTTTTTTTTTTGGCAGAGTGCCTTTATTGAAAAAAGACTAAACAATAGAGCTACCTACTTACTACCTACCCTAACTAAATACACTATACCATAGAACGCTTCGAAAATCCACAGGCCGACATGCCAGCCTATAGAAAATCCAAGTGCTCTAAACCACTGTCAGATGGCAGCGTACCCAAGATACTGGCGGCATTGCCACGTTGAATAGCAATGCTTATACGTTGAGCCAGATAAACGCCAGCATTTTGATCACGCGTCGCCTCGACCAAGCGCTCAGATAGATTTTTGAAAATGCGATGAGCTCCCGGCCCCCACGGTCCCAGAGTCTCGACTCCAAACGGTTCAAATATGTAACCGCTACCGAGGTTTGCATACTTGCCCCGCTTGCGTTGCTCGGCAGAACCCGCCGCCGCACCAGCCGTACCTTGGGTCTCTGGTACATGTGACGGCGCTAGTGTGTCAACGCAAGTAGCGTCCCACACCAGCGGCCGTCCCAGCTTCCAAGGAACGAGGGTCATACCGTCAGGTCTTTTACCATCGTCACGCATCAAACCGTTCGGTTCGAGAACGGCTGGTACATTGGCGCTGGTAAAAGCCCGGCGGATGATGTCGTTAAGGCTAGCGTGGCGGGAGATCCGGCCAGCACTTCGAGAACATGAGAGACCGTGGTGACCGCGTTCGTCGACGGCAGTACCACACTGGCAACGGTGACCTACATAGCAAGGTGCACCCAAACGCAAGCTGACAGCTACACGAAAAGCAGATGGATCTAATAGATTGCCAGTATTGAAAGATGGGATTGCTTGCAACCAAAAACCAGATTCCCTAACAGAGACTGCCAGGAGTCGGGCCTTGTCTGTGGAGTTGGCGCACGTTTGTATGAGACAATTCCGTACCAACGCACAGAGGGGCCCATCCCACAGTCTCTGTGAAGATGGTAGTTTAGGTAAATCGGTATTGGGGCAAGCCGCAACCCAAGCACTCTTTGCCTCAGCCAAATTAGAAACATCGAAAGCTCCTAAAGAGGGGACTCGCGAGGGAGCGAGGATTTTTTGAATTAGGTTGTCCGAACTGTGCACTGAGGACCGGCCGGGAGAGCGACACTTGAAATTTTGCGGACCCCTAAGCCTCCAAACCTGACGGGTAAGGAGGCTTGAGACCAAGCCCTGTCATCCAAGTTTAAATTTAATACAGACATTAGGGTATTCTTTATGACATTGTCTAAGCTTACGAGAAGTTCATTGTGTTTCCACAACGGACAACATCGTAAAGCATACGTAAATTTTGGCACAAATAAGCAGAATCTGATAATGGTGAATGCCATATGGGCATTAATTTTCAGTAATCTGTCCGAAGCTGAGCTGAAATTTTGAATTTTTTCATCTACGAAAGATGGGAATGATTCGTCGAGAATCGGGGAACCAAGGAGGCGAAGGGAGCACTTATCAACAACTTTAATGTTAGGTGCCAAACGGTTGAATTTTGCATGTGTCAAATCTCTATCCAAACAGGTATTCGAAACAAAAAGTTCGCATTTTGAGAAATTTAGTTCCAAACCAATTTGACGGAATTCGTCAATAAGTGTTTTTAAGTCATCAAGAACAGTGTCCACATCACCTCCTAAAGTCCCGTCGTCTAAGTACCAAACATTAAGTTTGGACTTAAGACGCCGAATGATTGGATGGATGGCAAGACTAAAAATGGCGGGGCCCAGTGGATCACCCTGTTGACAACCCACAGAAGATAACAGTAGGTTATTTTTGAAAACTAATTTAGTGGGATTCCCATAACATTGCCAAAGAAAGTTAGCGATATCTGGAACTTTATCTTTTACTTCGGTCAACAGGGCCCCTCTGTCCACTGAATTAAAAGCATTCTTCACATCCACCTTAAGCAAGACCTCACCACAATTTTGAGCCAAAAAAGTGCGAAGTGAATGAACAGCTGCCTCACAACCACCCCGCGAGCCAAAGCCCAGCTGTACCGGTTGAAAAAGATCGCTTAAGGTAGCGAACTTTTTACCACAACAGACTTTGGCCGCAAGGCGGCGGTAAGTCATGCCGACCGCAATGGGTCTGATGCCACCATCTTTTTTTATAAGAGCGCACAAATTTGCGCCATATAAAATATCAGTGATATCACCGTTGACCCGGCCTGCCAGCATCAAGTTCACTAGATCCGTCAAATCCTTCAAAAGGGCTTCGCCAACCTCACCAGAGATACCACATAATAGGTCTTTGAGATGTTGAGGTGTTAAGCCGTCAAGGCCACCGGCGGAGCCGCTTTGAAAGGACATGGCGGCTCCAGAGACCTCACTGGGAGTCGCCTCAACAGCGACCTCACCGTGAGGTGGATCAGGTATGATAAGGTTACCAGCTGCAGGTGGATGCTTGTCCTGTAATGATTGAAAAATTTCACGAGTGTTTGGCGCTACAGAGTCACTGGAGAACAGGACTCGAGCTGCTCCTCTTATGTCACCATCACTAATTTTGTTTTCCACATGTTTCAATATTGCCGAATCAATGTGTTGTTGATTAGAATTTTGTTTATTGTTTCGCCTATTATTAAGCGGAGCAATAATATTATAATTTTGAAAATGCGTCTGATCTTTGTACTTCACACAATTTTGCTTCACTCTACGGGTGAGTGAAACGTTGTTGTTCGGATCAAAAGGTACGTGAAGTACATGGTAAGGAAACAATAACAAGTGTTCCCAGGCCTGGATAGAATTTTGAGACACTACGTGTCTGATTGCGAATGAAAGTGATTGTGCCACAGAAAGGCGAGCACCACGCGGGATGCGTTTTAGAACCGGGACATTATTTTTGTATGAGCTTATTAATTCCCAAAACGGTTGGGAAGTAATAGGAGTGCTCGTAAAACCAATTTCTTGATTTGGAACCGGGGCCGAAAGGGGAAATTTAGGGACATGACATTTTGTGCGGTGAATTTTCAGACCTTTCTGGCCCTTAAAATAGCGCGCCTGGGGACACTCCTGGCACAGCACGAGCCCCTCCTGCGACACTGTAGCGACTGCATTATCGGCACGCTGCATCCTGCGCCGAAATGCAACAAGCTATTTACAATAATAAATAATATTTATCTTATTATCCCTATTTGACGCTGTCAGAAGGGACGGCAGCTGTTGCGCAGCCGGGATGCGCCGTTGGCATGGAAACAGAAATATCTAATTAGCAGCAAGCTGAAGTAAATATGTCAAGAAAATAAGATAATATTATAATGATGAAAAATGAACCTAGGCTCTAGGCACTACAAATATTACCTTGCAATAATTGTTGCCAAAACTATTGTTTTCAAGACACAGTGTGTCCTGAAAACTGCAAAAACCCCTGAAAATACGAAAAATCGAAAAGACCGAAACGCACTGTCAGAGAGTTTTTTTTTTTTTATCACCAATAATCAACAAATCAAATGACATGAGTGTATTTAACACTAATAACGCATTATTGAAAATATTCCATATTGAATGACATCTGTCACGATTAGGTGCCAATGATTGTATAGGTTACCCTATATATAGTATATGTTTATGTAGTAGTTTATACAGTTTGTAGTGGTAGGCCTCTTTTGCAGGGGGCCGCCTGGGGAAGTACCACAACTTTGCCAGTTATTCATCCGCCAAGCAGTAATGTGCAAACATTGCTGTGTTCCGGTCTGAAGGGCAATGTTACCAGCGAAATTACTGGGCATGATGAGATTCAACAACTAATATCTCAGGGTGACAGGCGCAGTGCAGTGCCGCTCAGAATTTTGAATTATAAAACACTGGGTGGCACTGTATCTGATATTAGCAATCATGATGCTTACCATCAGGCACCTGATTTGCTCGTCTTGTCACTCACTATCATAAAAAAAAATATATTTATTAATTCATCATCATCATCAGCCAGAAGACGTCTACTGCTGAACATATAGGCCTTCCCCACATAACGCCATAAACTATTCATATGACATATGTAGCGATTTGCCGTAATCACCACGCTTGGCCCGACGGCTCGGTGATCGCAATGTTGGAATACTTGATGCGGAAGAGCGCTGATGCCCACTATCCGAATATGTCCCTCTGTCAGATCTCATGGCTCCCATGGGATGAGAAAGGCCTTTCCTTATATATAGCCGGCAACCACGATAGTTTATTACAAAATTAAAAATACAAACATTATAATGCGTACAAAATTTCAAGTACAAAGGTAAGCTTGTATTATAAAGGTAAGTACTTGAATAACTTTATAAATTCATTTGGCACCTGACAGACAAATCACCTGATTAGCTAATCTAATTTAGAATAAGCTGAAGATAGACGTAAAGTTTAAGAGAAGTTACTGAAAGAAAGGCGCCAGAATGTAATTGAAATGTCAACGTAAATTCACTTTGCTAAACGTTTGTTCTACTTTGAGTAAGTTATGTTTGATCTTGGAATGTTGAACAAGAGAAACAAAATAACAAAGTCAAAACACTATCAAAATGGGAATCTATTATTTATTGAGAATTAGCTACGAAGACTTTAGACAACGCAAATTTATACTTAGATTTAAAAAGATCCCGCATAAAAGTACATGATATAATAATATGGACTATTCACCATGAGACGGAAGTGGCAGGTGCCGAAGTCTCTAGCAATAGCCTGGTTACCATCCATCTAGAAATCACACCTATAGACAAATCAAGTATCAAATATTTCCATCTGTTCACAATAGTCCTTGCACCTTGAGTTCATTTTCTGTAGATAGTTTCAGAGATGGACCCCGATAACTGCTACCCATTACCTTTACATTAAAAGCTCAAAGGTGTATCTGCACGTGGGACTAAACATAGTTTCCATGAACGCCTATCAAAAGATCGAGTGATTTCGAGCGACATATAGCCTATATTGTCATAATTTTCTTCACGTGTCAAAAGTGACTGAAATCTTCTGTATTTCGGTGAAATAATAGGCATGTTGCCTATTTTTGAAATAAGTACTGTTTTAAAATGTCCGTAAACAAATATTTATAACTATGAATATCATATTTCCGCATAATATAATAGTTTAATAGAAGAAAATGACATTTTAATTATTATTTTAATTTCCAATAAATAAATAATGAATAAAATAGTTTTTATTCAGGCAACATAAACCCATGTACAAACATGCAAAATCAAAATAAAATTAAGAAAATTTAGAAAATTTAAGAATGAAATCAAATTAAAATTGAATAAAATAATAATATTAAATTAAGTAAAAATAAATAAAACAATTCAAATAATAATCCATTAAATAATATAAAATCAAAATATTGAAATAAGATAATAATATCAATTAAACAAATAACAATAAAAATCAATTAATGTCAATAATAATAATAATTCAATTTAAATTTGATATCAAAATTAAAATTTCCTAACCGGCATAGGCACGGCAACATGTCTACTGCAACAATGCCTAATACGTAAATATCACCGCCAAAACGCTATAAGTGTCATGGTGTTAATTAACTATTGCAACAAGTCCCACGCCAACCAATAACTGTCACAGTGGTTAGAAGTTTTCATACAAATTAAGAAGCATCATTAATTTTGTATTCTTACCATTTTAAAACACGGATTACGGCTTGAAATATCGTTGACAAGAACAAAGTCATCTATCATCAGCAAAATGTTTTATAAACTTAAAAACCGGGTATATGGGTCAAGCTCCGTTAATCTGCCAAAGTACTAAAGATTATCTCAGAACTGCATGCGCGCGGAGCTATGATTTTAAGCTTCATTTATATAACATATTAGTTCGAAGGATGTTTTCAACATTTAATAGGTAAGCTCATTTAGCGGCGTGACTTAACTTTGATTTTATAGTTACAAACGTTCTTTTACTTCCCGCCTGCTAAGTTATAGAACTTAGGTAAAAATCCGGTGAAAATAAAAGTTTGTCAGCAATGAGGGATTGCTAAGATATTTACGCGATAAACCACCATAAACCCTATTATCCTTTATGTCGTTTAGACATTCATAGGAATACTGCTTTCATAATGGCAATTAAAATATATAATAAGTTACCAAATGATTTAAAAACATTATGCGAATATAAATTTAAGTCAAAACTGAAAATGTGGCTACTAAACCATTGCTATTATTCAATAAAGGACTATTTAGAATTCAAAATCACGCAATAAAAAAGACACTAAAATAATCTTAACCACTATAAAAACTATAAAACTCATAGAATATTTACCTAAATTAAAATAAATAAATAAAAAAATTGGAACTACAAACTAAATATTCTTGTTCTAGGAGTTTGCAATGGAGTTTCGAAAAGTAACGCCAAATTCAATCAATTATTTTACTTAAATTATCTTAAAACATAGGTAAATTCTTGTATTTTTTTTTCAATTATTAATTGTTCTTAACAATAGGTATATTATTGATTTTTTTTATAAATAAACAACATTGACGAGATAGAGAATAGGTATTATTGAATTTTATATAAACGAAAATAACATACGCACCTTATAAAACTGAAAAAAAAAAAAATGTGTGGTTTATTTGCGAAATTATTCGGTTATTTTAAAAAGCCTACTTAGTGATTAACTTATTGAATTGTTTGATTTTGAGACCTTCTGTTTCGCTCGAAACTTTATTGTATTATCTAGTAATATAGATATGAGTATAAAATAATATTAACGCGAAAGTAATCTTAACGGGGCGGCGACCAACGAATTCCCCATACAGACGTAATACTTAAATCATTTAAAATCAGAGCATATTTTTAACATTCAATAATGTTATTCGGAATGAGACACTAGTTATCTAGGTTCTAATTAATTAAATTTTAATCCAAAATAGAAGTGCTCTGGACAAAATAATGATAATAACCAAAATATAGGTTATTTCAAATAAAACTCGATATATATACGATCTTGAGATCTTCAAGAGAAGAGAGAATAAGTATCTTCTGGGAAAGCGTGCTCCATCTTAGACCTCATCTTCACTTCCCATCAGGTGAGATAGGGGTCAAACGCAGACCTATTTAATATTAAAAAAAAAAAAACTTTACCAAATTTTAAGTATTTTAGACTAAAATATAATTAGAAACCTGAAAAACTACTGTCACATTCTAAATAACATATTTGAATGTCGGAAATATGCTCTAATATTAAATAATTTTGGTATTAGGTACGTTTTACGAATTTGGCGGTCGCTGCCCCGTTAAGATATACATATATTATATAAATATGTGTAATTTTTAATTGGTCTCACTTCAGAAAACTCGTATTATTAGCGGGTTTCCATCCAGTCACACTGTGACACGTTGGGAAAAAAAAATCCCATGGAGTAGCACTTACGTTACAGTGTGACTGGATGGGACGGATTACAAAATAAAAGGCCAACGAGCAACAGTGTGGCCGGTTGGGAAAAAAAATGTTGCTATACAGAGTGTGCAAGATTTTGTCTCAGTGTAGCGATCGATAACGAAGGCCTTCAAGTTATTTATCAACAGACAGTGGTAATGACCCTATATCAGTAGAAGGGTGAAGTATGGCCTTGTGAAGGTCGTCCGCCACCGCGTCACGCAACCAACCCGTTGCTAGTTTTCATATCAGTGATTATGTGCTTATCTTAAATACTTACTTGTAGGGCTTATTTGAAGTAGAGTGAATCTGTTTTATTATAAAACAGGCTAATAAGCTTGACAGCTTTTTTGTGACAGTGAGTAACAAGACGAGCAAATCATGTGCCTGATGGTACCTAAGCATTATGATTGCCCATATCACACAGTGCCACCCAGTGTTTTAAAATTCTTAAATTCTGCACGGCACTGTACTGCGCCTGTCACCCTGAGATATTAGTTGTTGAAATTCGTCATGCCCAGTAATTTCGGTGGTAACATTGACCTTCAGACCAGAACAAAGTAATGTTTAATGGACTGCCTCCGTGGCGTAGAGGGCGCATGCTCGACTGCCAATCAAGAGGTCCCGGGTTAAATCCCCAGGTCAGGCAGTGTTAAATATTGGATTTTTCCATTAGGAATTATCTCAATAATTGCCTGGAGTCTGGAACAGTGCCCGGTAGATGGCAATAGGCTCACACCCTATTACATGGGACTGGGACCAATAACATACCTACTGGCGAAATGTGGGTGTATCTACTATGGGACTGAGTCCTGGGTACACCTCTGCCTACCCCTTCGGGAAAAAGGCGTGAATGTATGTTTTATGCCGGTATGGCTAACAGCGCATATGGCCAGCAGAGAGGTACCTCTTGCGTTGACATTTCCATACTCGTATATTCAACGATTAGTAGCGATTACGAAGTTATAACTTAGTAGATACTTATATATAATTTATAGACACACGTGGCCTTGTCCGCCTCACATGCGATATAGCCTACGTGGCCCTACCATAGATCTGTAGCTCATTTTATGGTCATGGTACGTTTTTTATCTGCCTTGGGGTTACCAAACTAAAAAAACTCAAATTCAAAAAGATTTATTCAAATAGGTCACAATCTGACACTTTTGCATGTCAATGAAGATATACAGTAATGATTCTTTTTCGCTGGTAACATTGCCCTTCAGACCGGAACACAGTAATGTTTGCACATTACTGCTACGCGGATGAATAACTGGCAAATTTGTGGTACTGCCCCAGGCGGCCTCCTGCAAAAGGCCTACCATTACAACCTACCGTACGTTCAGAATGACACCTCTACAAGAAGAACGCACAAGAAACTTGTAGGGCTTAATTTTTTCAACAGATAGTTTCACAATATTTGGTTTGGTTACATTCGTTTGTTTGAAAGGTCACGTGGTGGCTATGCGGAAATTTACAGGCATCTTTGTCCTGTATGTACTGATTGACTTTATTTATAATAAGCCTTCCTTAGTAAAGTAGATTTTATATAGGTTTTGCATTTACCCCCCGAGAGCCCAAATATCTCTTTTGGGACTTTATAATAGAAACGCACACTATTTCGGGTCATCAATGACGATGATAGAAGAGATATACCTAATTTCTTTATATAGTTAAGTAACAAATAATTATAAAGTTGCATTTTTCTCAATAAACAACAAAATATACGTTTTAAAACTGCAAATAAGTAAGTATTTAAAATCATACCTTAAGAATTATATAATGCTGAAAAATCTCTTCTATCATCATCATTTGTTCAAACCTTTGGTTGAAAATGATGTCGGTTCAACCACCGAACCACTGCTTTTAAGCAACTGGAGGAGTAGAAGGAAAATTAAAAGTATATTTTATCAAGGTAACAATAGTAGGGCCTATCCATTAGTATTATTAGCGCAACCTTGTCCTTCAAGGGAATGACGAGACAGTGCACGCTACTGATTACGGAAAATACACCGTCCACTTTCACAAATTGTGGGAATAGCGTCACATTTTACATTGTGTTTGGAGACATTGCAACGGAAACTTTCGTATTTTTTGGTGCAGAGCACGAAGGTCAGGACAAAATGTATATCACACATAGCTGATCTTATTGTTACATTATAGTTACAAACATACATATACATACAAACATACACATACATAATAAACATAATACAGTCACATCTTGTTCCCGGGGAGTAGGCAGAGACTATTTCCCTCCACCTGCTACGATCCAGACATACAGCTTTCGCTTCATTCACTTTCATGACATACTTTTTAAATGCTCGTCGGTTGTCGGTTGTTTTTATGAACAGATTTACGATCTGTTCATAAAAAGTACGCCTAGGTCGAGCCCTACTGACCTGACCATTCACACTAGCATCCTTATTGTATGGGGCCATAAAATGTTATAGAGGTGGAATTTAAAATGTCGACAGAACTATTTGAACTCTTAGAACAAATTATAAGATCAGGAGTATCATATTATGGTAAATCAGCAAATCTTGAAATTCATCATCATCATCATCTCAGCCGTTGGTAATCCACTACTGAACATAGGCCTCCCCCATAAAGGGGGGTTTTGCCAATACTCGACACGCTTGACAGGCGGGTTGTCGAGCGCAGTTCGATGGTTTTTTTGCAGAGGACGCTGCTGGATATGTTAATAACCCTTAGGCGGCTCTTACGGCAACCACGGGTAGAGAGGGTGGAGTACTATTCTAAAGCCGGTAGCTTTACGGCATCTTGAAAATATTCAAATTAAATCAAATCAATATTTAGGCCTCGAGTTCGATCCCCAGGTCAGATAAAAAGTGTTACTGGATTTTTCGATTAGGAATCAGCCTGGAGTCCAGAACTGTGCCCGGTAGATGGCAATAGGCTATTATTAAACGGGAACTAAAACGTCACTGACGAAGTGTGGACTGGGAATTAGTTCCCAGTCCCATAATAGGGCCCAGATACCCATAGATAGAGGTGTACCCAGATACTTAGGTATCTGGGTACTTTGGGAAAATATGTGGTTTTGTAAAGTTATGTGTACTTTTTACAAGTTTGGGGGGGTATTATATACCTTTTTTAAGTATCACTAAATATGTTTGGTTCACCTGGTTATACTTTAGACAATATTTTGGATAAATATTTATTATTTTCTTTTATATTGGTTAAGTTAAAAATAAATTGTTATTAGGTGTAATTGTTCAAATAATAAAATAAATTTTTATGAAAAGTAATGTACTTACTTACTTTTTAATGTAGTACTTTTTAGGAATAGATCGCAATCTTATAGGAAAAAAAAATGACATATAAGGTTGTACTGCGGAACAAAACACATAATTTTCAATAGTTCAAAGGTCATCGAAAAAGATCGTTCCGACGATAAGGCAACCATTATGCCGTTATGATGAATGATTATTATAATGCTTTCGTTTCGAAAAGTTTACCTATTACCCTTAGTTATTGTATCGATTTTGAAGTTTATTTTTATCTTTTGTCGTTTAATTTTGGAATTCAAAAGCTGTCTTATCTATCAGTACGAGTATTTATTATTCATTTAGGGCAACTTACTCACGTTCATCTGAATCGTGGTGTAAATTTGACAAGAAAGAACCACAAATAGTTAGGTACATCCCACAAAATACTAATAGTAAAGTTATGCAATTGTTAAACAGACAACGACCATTATTGTTAATTTCATTGTATTTGTTAATGTTGATTTCCAACATTATATTATTCGACAGCCTCGTTGACTCAGATGGTAGTAACTCTGTTTTCTGTGCCGCAGGGCCCGGGTTCGATCCCTGGCCAGGTCAAACATTTGTGTGTATGAACATGTCTATTTGAGCTGTGTCTGGGTGTTATAAGCTTATATAAGTATGTGTATCAGTCGTCTGGTTACCATAATACAGGCTTCTAGCCTAGTTTGGACCAGATGACTGTGTGTGGAAAAAAAAAGTTACGAAACCTACACAACTATTCATAATAGTTATGCCATGTTCCTATTTAATTCCTTTTTCGGCATGTTATAAGTAACATGCCTTTTTCGGCATGTTACTTACCTTAAAATATTAGAAATAAAAACATTGGGTAGATTTGTCCCTAAATATAATTGAAGTGTTATTTCGTCGTAGTTCTATTTTGCTGTTGTTAATTCATCACATGTGACGTGGAGTTACCGGTTTTAGAATAGTGCTTCACCCTCTCTACCTGTGGTTGCTGTAAAAGCCGGCCAAGGGTAAACAGATCCAGACGACGGGCAGCAACGCCCTCTGCAATAAACCATCGAACTGCGCTCGACAACCCGCCTGCCTAGTGTGTCGAGTATTGGCAAAACCCCCCTTCATACGGGAGGCCTATGATCAACAGTGGGTTACCAACGGCTGAGATGACGATGATGATGATGAATTCGTCACATAATGCCTATTGTTATTTATGCCACAGTGGCTTTTTTTAATGTTTATGATGACAAAAATATGCTCTCCACCTACAAACCAACTTACTTATTTTGCTGTTACCAGGTAAATGTCAGATTCAATGCGATTATTTTCTAAGTGCACTTCGCTAACAATGCTAATGCATTGTATGTAAATAGACCACAACCAGCTCTCTTGTAATACCATTAACGGGAAAAGCTTTACTTCGATAGGCAAATTGACAAAGTTGAACAAACTTTAATATTGTAAAGCTGAATATTGAATATAGACACAGGAAGTTGATGGTTTACAGAATTTCGTTTGACAGTCTCGTATGTTCACGAAAATTATTGGTTGATTTTAAATAAGCTAAAGACGCATAAGTTTTCCAATATTCCAAAATTTTCTTATAAAATTATTAGTCTACCAAAGATGTGCGTGTGATATGTGTGAGCGTGTAGATGAACAGAAAAAAATCACTTGTAATAGCTCGTACCAGCAAACATAAGAAGTGCCGTTAACAGTTCTTATAATTGCCTTTTTTGAATGATTTTTATTGATGATGAATCAAAATCTTAGTACATCTTGTGATAAAATTCATAATTTCATGGTTTCACGGCGGAGGTTATTTCAATTGTGTGAGTTACGCTTATTCAAAGTTATTTTGGCTTGAAAATGGATATGATGAACTTCCAAACGGTACTTATTTGCGGGGCTATATAAATGTGTCGTTCATTGTAAACGTTTTGTAGTGGTTGGCCTCTTTTGCAGGGGGCGGCCTGGAGAAGTACCACACTTTTGTCAGTTATTCATCCGCCAAGCAGTGATGTGCAAACATTACTGTGTTCCGGACTGAAGGGCAATGATACCAACCAAATTACAATTACAACTAATAACTCAGAGTGACAGGCGCAGTGTAGTGCCGCGCAGAATTTTGAATGTTGAAGCGCTGGGTCGCACTGTGTCTGATATGGGCAATCATGATGCTTACCATCAGGCACCTGATTTGCTCGTCTTGTTACTAAGTATCATAAAAAAAATACCTCTTTGTAGTTGCATTTTGAAAGCAAAAATGTTATTGGATTTTGCCATTAGGATCTCTTACTAACAGCCTGAAATCTAAAACTGTGCCGGTACCTGGGCAAATAAAATTTTATTTAATTTTTAGTTTTAGTGCCTATAGTATTAATTATTTATTACATTGGAAATTTATTGTATTTATTTTGACATTTTTTACATTTTATTGATTTTTCACATAATGTTATAGACGATGAGTCTGAACCAAATTATTTATATTTTTTAATCTAAATGCTTATCCCCTAGTTCTTAGTTAAGAAAAAAACATCGAAATGGCGAAGTGTCACTCACACTATGTGTATTTGCGTGTGTGAATGGTGAGTGTAGCTTTGAAAAGTTAAACAGCGAGTAAAATTTATAACGCTTTTTATCACGAGCTTCTTTCCTCACTCAGTCACTCTCGGGATTAGTTCCAATCGAGAAACTTGCACAGCAACGAAATAGGTTAGTTTGTTAAATGTCGCTTCCGAGATCCAACCGGCCAATCTTACTTTACTTTGAAAATTATCCGAGCGCTGAGAAAATCTCGACGGAGCTTCCTTTAATCTAAATCAATTTCTTTTTTTTTTTGTGTAATAATTTGCCGATAATTTGTTTTGTGTAGCTACGAGGCGAGGCGTAGCTACTGCGTCTCGCTGATTTACTTGCTGAAAAGTACCATAAGTTAATTTATCTCCTCTAAGCGTACATAGCTCTAATGTTAATATATTAAGGAGGGTGCATCTACACGTCAATTTAAACAATTACTTGCATATGAAAGAATTTTGAAATTCGCAAAAAAGAATTTCTATAAATTTGCAGACCAGCTGATCTATTTTGTACGAACTTTATAAGACGAACTTTTTTGCGAATAAGTATTACTACACCTTTTTGTTATACGTTGTATAACAAACTAGCTTAATTCCCGTTGTTTTGTTCTCGTGGGAATTTAGGAAATTTCTTTATTATTCATTGTCTACATAATAATGGTAACCTCACCGCCATTATGTAAGTATTGTAATAATTGATAGCATTTTGACACATATCAATTAACAATTGCAAAGTTCTCGAATGGAGACCACGGACCGGCAAGCGCAGCGTAGGACGTCCACCCACAAGGTGGACAGACGATCTGATAAAGACGGCAGGAACACGATGGAGGCGGGCCGCTTACAACCGGACTGAATCGAAATCTATGTGGGAGGCCTATGTTCAGCAGTGGACGTCCTGTGGCTGAGATGATGATGATGATAATGAATTAACAATTCTAACTTTGACATTTTTAGTGTTAGTCTTTCCACGGTAGCTAAATTGGTAGAGTGCTTACCACGCGGATTGGTGTAGAAGAAGATACGGGTTGAAGTCCCGCTCATGGATGAAACCTTTTTCCCATTTTCAAATTTTAGTCTTATTACGATGCGATCTTAATTTTTAGTATCATTTAGAATCACAAAATCTTAATAATATCCAGCAAACGACAAACCACTTGGGATCTTTATAATCGCTGTGTCAATATTTTATTCGCTTAAAACATTAAACGCCTAATGAAAATTTAATTTAAATCTTAATTCGAACTCGACTTTAATATCCGAATAGTCTGGAGTTTGAATGTTCTATTTGTGGAAATTCAATGAAAAGCTCGTTTTATTATATACACTTTTAATCCGACAGCTCAGTCAAAAAGGTTTACAGTTTTTCTTCTATGCAAATATTAAAAATATTTTATGCATAATATTTTTATAACAGGCAAAGGAATGAAAGTGAATGTAAGCAAGACGAAAGTTATGGTGTTTGAAGGAGAAGATAGTATGACAGTTTGCAATATTCTGATTGGCGGAGATAAAGTGGAACAAGTGAAAGTGTTTGTATATCTGGGTTCTATGTTTACAAGGATGGGAAGTATGACTGTGATATTGAACGAAGAGTTTTGGCAGAAAATGCTCCGTAATCATTCTATGAGATCTCATCCCATTAGATATAATATTCTTATGTACATAATAAATTAGTAACAGTATATTCCTAGCTCATCTCATTGCAATATTTGGTCTCTTCTCTTACTTGCTAAGCTCATAAATGCTAAACGCTCAAAACAATAAAAAGCTAACCAATTTTGTGTTATATTATTATCATGTCGCGCATAACAGGTAACGGGACCTCATAGCAATTTGAAACTTATAGAAAATTTACCAAATCGATGTTTTGTATTCCCATGTGTCCTCCAAATATAGTAAACCTATTTGATATATTTATATCGTGATATTTTGAAGAAGCGTGAAATATGTCCTTATCATTTTATTTTTTTTTCATCAACTGTCTTTGTTTTTTGTAGTGAAACGCGAGTAAAACTGGGATTTTTAGACGTTCACTGTGCTTATACTCGTAAAAGAGAAACTAAAATTACAAGGAATAGTTCACTTCAGTATAAAAATATCAAAATGTAAATTCATAGGATGTGTTAATTTAAAACGGAGGAAACAGAAGAATACAAAACATCGATTAAGTAATTTTTTCATAGGATTGTGTCAAACTTCTCGTGGCTAGGATACGCTTTCAAATCTTCGCGAAAGCTCCATAACATCGTTCTTGAGTTATTTTGCTTACTTTTTTGTTTACTTATAAAGTTTCTTTCAGTATAAAATAAATTAAATTTATTTGTTATGTATTAAAGAAGATATAAACAAAATAGCACGAAGACGTCACGGAGTCAGTGCGGGATTGGTTTCATTTCGTAACGATAGCTACGATTCCGTAGCTACAACAACGCTAATAAAGTTACTGCGCTAAGTAGGTATATTGTTTGGACGATTTTTCACAGTAGGTTCTCAATATAAAGCTATCGGTTGTATTTTATCTACCGTGAAAGTGCTTTAAGCCTCTTGACCCGTCGTAAAATATGCAGCGAACGCGTCTCAATGTAAGAGAGGACCATTTGTCTCTGAGACGTGCGCAAAGAAAGGATACCGTGAATTATAGTAGGATCTACGAGCTTAAAACTGTTACACATCTAAAAAGGTTCTTTGTTTATCCACCGTTAAGTTTTATTAATTTGGTGCTATAAGCTATGTGAAATCTCTCTGTGGTTATTTACGCTGTGGCATCGGGCTGTGGTCTGTATCAATAAACACAGGGGTGGCTGTTTACACAATCATCCTATTCTAGGTAGAAGTAGCGAGTATAAGTAGATGTTCTATCTCACAAAGGCATATTGATCTTATGTTATTGTGTGTTGCATTTGCATATTGTGTCTGTGTGTGTGTGAGAGGGTCACGGTTTTTTTATTATTACACACATGATTGTAAGCGCGATCACTTGGACCTGTTTTAGGGTTCCGTGCCCAAAGGGTGCCGAAGGAACCCTATTGCTAAGCCTTCGCCTTCCGTCCGTCCGTCTGACAGGGCTCTATCTCATCTATCTATGTTATTTTCCACAATATAATATGTATTTCTATTGCCGCTATAACAACAAAGAATAAAAATAACATAAAGTTCATTATTTTAAGTGCTCTCCATACAACCATCGTGTTTAACAAATTGTCACAAAAGACTGTAACTGCATTTTTATGCCGATTATTAGTTTTTATCAACTTGTACAATAACTTTACCAATATTTTATTAAAATAATTTGCAACATTGACTCAAGGACGAACTACCGTATAAATTTATGTAATCATCATAAATATAAAGACTTCTTTTATATTTCTAGATAAATTATAAGTTAATGCTGCCTCGAGATTTTTGTAGCTATATTTGTGTAGTACTTAACTTTGGGGGGACAAGGAATGAAATATGAAAATTAAAATATGTCGTGAAGGAACCGAGAATCTACGTATGAAATGGTATTTTTCGAGAACAATGGGTCCTTGGAGGAAATGAAATAACCTTTTAGAATAATAGCAAAAAGATCTGTATTTAGCAGGTAAGGAATGTTGACACCAATAGATAGGTAAATAGATACATTGTTGGTAGGAACCCTTCATGTGCGGATCCCATACGCACTTGACTATATTTGAAAATATATTTGCGTAGTTTGTGGACTACTCTTTATTTATTGAGTCCATTGTTTATAGATTATAGTTGAACTTCACGTTCAAACCTCGAACAACTAATATTATACAAGGTGTTGCAAAAAGGTGAAGTAATACTTACAGGGTTGCCTGAACAACTTTCAAAGGAATAAATTTTGAAATTCGCAGCAAAAACTACTTCCCATAATAAATGGATCAGCTGATCGGGAAATTTGGAATCCTTTCATACATTCATACAACTTTTTTTTAAACAATAATGAGTACACTGCCGACCAGAAATATTTTTATTTTTTCTCCTTTCTATTCGGTTGTCTCGAAGAAATCGCTTTAAGCGATAAGACCGCCACTAGCCTATGACTAACTGTACCTAATTTATTTTCATAATATTATGTTCGCTGTAAGGTTTACAATAAAGTATTTATCTATCTGTCTACAACTTTTATGTTACAATTACTTTCTACATTCATATACAATCACGCCGTTTTGCTGAAGGGGTAGGCTGCTGAGTTTGCTGAGAGGTGTACCCAGGACTCAGTCCTATAGTATACATACCGAAATTTTGTCTGTATGTTATTGGTCCCATGTAATAGGGGCGAGCCTATTGCCACCTACCGGGCTCAGTTCCAGGGTTCAAAGATTTCTTGAAAACCTTTTTTAAATACCTCGTATCTTGTACTCGTATTTTGTAAATTACCGAAAATATAAATTATTTAATAAAATCATTGATTTCATGAAAATGGGAGATAGGGTACGTTCTCTCAGCGCTTACTCAACAACTGGCATGTAAGACCAAAGTGCGCACATGATAACAATTAACTTTACTGACATACGTGGACTTAATGGGAGCTATTCCCATTTCTTTAAATCAATTAATAAAAATAATTGTTTTATGATCCGAACGCATGAAATAAATAAAAACATTGCAAATAAAAGCTCGTAAAATACCGACTAAGACTAATTAAAATATTATATTAACTAAGAAAATCTACTTACTATAATGTAAAATCTACTTTACTAAAGAAGGCTTATTATTAACTCAATCAGTACGTAGAGGACAAAGATGCCTCGAAACTTTTGCATATCCACCACGCGACACCTTCCAAACAAACGAATGTAAGCAAACCAAATATTGTGAAACTATCCGTTGAAAAAATTAAATCCTACAAGTTTCTTATGAATTCTTGTAGAAGTATCTCTCCGAACGCACGGTAAACTCTTTACTGTTTGCCTTCATTGACGTGCAAAGTGTTAGATTATGACCTATTTGAGTAAATCTTTTCGAGTTGAGTTAAGACTATTAGAGTCTAAGAAGAGTTTGAAGAATTATTCTGCATTACCAAATCAACATTTTCTCTGCCCCTTAGCCCATTTAAGTAGCAGTGGTTTAAGTCTGTTGTCCCTACTAGATGTGGTAACAAAGGGCATGAATTATTCAAAACGGGCGTCGTCCGCTTTGTGGCCTCTAATTCATTTATTTCAGTTAGCGCATACGACACGACTCACGAATTTATATGTAGGTGACTGTGTATTGCCGGATAATTTATTAGGCTTCGGACTTTCGCACTGAATTCTCTTGGCTTTACATTATTCAGTTTGCTCGCAACTCTTCTGTGACTTTTTAAAGGCTTTAGATATGTATTCTGTGGTATAGGAAAAAAAACTATCCTTTAGCGACGGTGGACATTTTTTATTTTCTAAATATTATGTCAGCTCCTGTTTATATTATTATATTATAAAATGTGACGGGACCGGGAATCGGTCCTTTTTTGGTTTTTATCATTAGAGTTTCTGCCACTGAACCTCCATTATACAAGTACGCTGGAATGGTTTTAGGCAGTGTCGGAATAAGGCGATTTGATTTTCGTCATTTTGGCGCTGTATCAACGCGTTCTCAGAACACTCAATGCTCTAGGTAAGTAGATAAGGCCGCCAATTGCTATTCTTTCTAGTTTTAAGTTTTCTTTCTTGTTATTGTCTGTATTATCGTGGTACCAATAAAGAGTTATCATTCATTCATAATCACTAATCGTGGACTTGTAAGGTGCCGGTTGGTGGCTATATGCAGAAGTTTCTCTATGTATTGGTTAATACTATAATAAGCCTTTCCTAACAAATTCGATTTTATTTACAGGTTCTGAATTTACCCTCTTTAATAATATATCAAAGTTTATTAAAGTTTTAGCACAGATTGTTTTAAGATTAATAATGCAATAATGCGTTCATTCGGGAACATAATACTGGCTGAAACCATGTAGCGGAATGGTTAATCTAATGATGAAGACGAACGTTCAACGGATGAATAATGCAGGAGCATGCATGTCTGTATACTTACCACAAAGCTTGTGTAATGTGGAATTAAGACTGTGGTTGTAGAATTGTGGAAACACGTTCAGTAGAGTTCAGTTGAGTTGCCATCTCGACCGCGACACTTTTCATTTATATTTTTTATATGTCGCAGGTATATTATCAAAGCCGTGGTATAAATTATTGCCATCAACATAGGTGGCAATAATTTTTGTTAAACTATAACCCTTAAAATATGATATCTAAATATTTGCAATACGTAAAAATCATAGATGAACAAAGTACCTAATGAAGAGCAGCAGTGAGGTAAACCTATTTAGGAACTGTTAAAGGTTAGATAAGGTATTCATAACATAATATTACATCTAAGCCACCATATTGGTATTTTTGTAAAACGATCAGTTTCCTCTTAAAAATAAAAATAAGTAAGTATAATAAAATCATGAATTTAGTAAAATACTACAACATCTGCTCTTTGTTTTTTTCGGAAGCTGGTCATTAAGATTAAGTCTGGGACAAATAGTTCATCGGCAGGTGGCACTTCAATGGACAGAAAAAAAAGTGCCAAAAAATGTGTGAAGATTGGTTTCAAAGGGCGAAAGCCAGATAGGTACCCCACTTGTCCAGTGGGGTACCTAATCAAATTTTCAAGTATTCAGTATAAATGGTAGACCCGTAGATTTTTATGACGTGTGACGTTTAAAAAGAATTTATGTGACTTACTTGGCCGACAATTGTTTTTTTTTTAATAATTTGCTTGTTAGGTACATTAAATAGATGATTAGCTCAGAGTAAGGATACCAAAGAGAACCAGTCGTGCAAAAATCTGTTCCAAGCCGCGAGTCTGGTACCGCCACAATATAGTCTGGTACTATGTGGTTAGTTGCATGGCAACCGTAGCCCGACCGCGTGATGCCAGTGTTAGGTAAAAAGCTTACTGAATAACAACAGATACGTGCGTGAAAGCGATAGCTTTTCATAATTTAGGCATGTATTTACAATAATTTTAGGAATTTATGTATCCACATTGCGTGTTTCAATTTTATTTTAATTTTTTAAACACAAAAAAATGGACAACAGCGCTTTGTTCGAATGGAAAACTATGAAGTCGATTATATTTTAAATATTTTTGCATAATATTATCCGTACATAAATATATATTTTTTTACATAAATTAAGGTTTGGCATTAATTACCTAGTGGATTGAAAACATTTTAAACATTGAATTAAATATTTGTTTCTTTTATCTCAATAACGCACTGTGCATTATAATATTATACTTTTTGTTTCTAATTGGTTTACATTGCATAGTCCTCGTTAATTTTACAATTTATGTTAACATTTTAATATTTTTGTGACTTTCGACTATTTATTAAGAGTATAAAAGTAATCATATCACGTAACAATTTAGAATAATATCGTCTAAGACCCTTTCTACGTGCTAAAATCAGGCCCACGAACCTGTACTCACTATTAAACCGAGATTCTATCATGTAACTTAATTATCTTTACAAACATAAATACATTTTAATTTTAAAACTTTTTGACCCTTTTAAATTTCATTTCTTGTAATATATATTTATAAAAGTTAAAAAGTATAAGTGTGAGGGAGTACACGGACCTAACCCCTTTCACGTCGCCATCTGCCGCCATCCGTCCTTTGTCCGTCACCAATCGCTTTACGGTGCCTAGAAGGCGTAGAGGAAGAACGCGCCGCTATCGAGATAGTCCTAAGTTGGACTCGGGACGTGTTACCAACTTAGAGGGGGAGTATATAGCGCGACGTCATAACCGCACTCAGACTGAGCACTCGCCTGAGGCGTATTTAAACATTCACGCCTTTGGACGATAGGAAACATTACCTGAGTGGTGACAACGCACGCCACCTAGTACAAGCGTGTGTGAACTAACACGGGCGTGATACCTCGCCTCCCGCGCCCGCGCAGTCGCCCCGCCCGCTGCCGCGACTAACGGCCGGTGTTTTGTTTTTGCGCATTTTATTGTATTATATTGTTTTATTTTTACACAATAGTGACTTTTCCTTACGCCTCCGCCACAACTGAGCCAGTCGGGCACTAAATCTTAATTTATTTAAAAAATTTAAATATTTAAATCACTAAATATTTTAGTGCATATAAGTCTACTCCAATGCTCCTATGTTCGCCCGCGTCGCTTAGTGTCAAATGTAACATTGAACTTCATAGGGTGAAAAATCGTTCAATCCAAATTAGGCTTTATAACAATCAGGTGAATAGAGTTTAAATTCAAATAATAGAAATTCAGTAAATGTCAAAGCGCGTAATTGTCAGTGATGGACACCTTTTTGTGAAGCTTGTTCAGGGATTGTGTGTCTGTAGAAGGAAGCGATTCAACGTCATTGATGATTAGACGTGATTTCTACAGGTATACGAGTACATACGGTGGAGAGTGGTGAGGAGCCCTTCACATGCGAGTCCCACTACGCATTTGACAAGTTTATTTTTATTTATTTGTCATGCTGTTTTTTTTGTTTAATTTTAAGACTCATTGTTTTTGGTGTACCAATAAAGTGTTTATCTACACATCTATCTTACTACCTACATAAAAAGTTACTTCAGTTCATAAAATAATATATTTTTATTTATTTTGGAACAAAACTTACTATACTTACCAACTCTAAAGAAACGTAATTACAGCTGCTAAAATGCGATGCGTTGAGCGCCGCCTATGAGAGCATGAAATTATTGAATTTAAACATTAATTATTAGTTTATAACGAACAATAAAACAATCGCAATTACGTTTAACGCAGTGCTTGTTTCGGTCGACGAGATTTCCCTATTTCAACTCAAATTTTTTATAATTAAGTCAATAATCAAATTAAGAAAACAACGTTCGTTGTCTCTTAGTTTGGGTAAAATATTATTTTTCTTTTAATACCTTCCCGGACTAATTGAAAAGACGCACGCCTCTTAAAATTATAATAAAATGCGAAATATGTTTTGGTATTTCAGAGTGGAAATTATTCCGTTGGCAACTTCCGTTGCCTTAAAAATGTCAATATCGTGAGCCGAAACCAATATCAGTTCGTAAACATCGATAATACACTAAAATAGACCCAATCATGTTTTATTTCACTATGTTTATATTTTACTTGTAAAACACACTTTATTTGTGAGAACGAAGGATAACGCCTTTCGACAGAGAGAAGGCGCGAGAGTCAGAGAGGCCTTCGGGTAAACCTTGAAATATCTGACTTTACGGGCGGCTACAGGTTGTCTCCATAAGAAGAAATAGATACTAAAGTGAAACAGATATGAAAATAAGGATAGAATTATAAAAACGCGCTTATTTAAAAAAAATTTCTTTCGTTTTTCAATCCCCGGTCAAACAATTGTTCATAGAGCCAAAAAAGTGCGGTCAAAGTCAGTGCGGAGGTATCAACAGAGAGTATTGAAATAGAAAGATAAGGCTTGTAGTGGTAGGCCTCTTTTGCAGGGGGCCGTTTGGGGAAGTACCACACCTTTGCCAGTTATTCATCCGCCAAGCAGTAATGTGCAAACATTACTCTGTTTCGGTATGAACGGCAATGTTACCAGCAAAATTACAGGGCATGATAAGATTCAACAACTAATATCTCAGGGTTACAGGCACAGTGCATCCCCGCGCAGAATTTCGAATTTTAAAACACTGGGTGGCACTGTGTCTGATGGGCAATCATGATGCTTACCATCAGGCACCTGATTTGCTCGTCTTGTCACTCTCTATTATAAAAACAAAACCCACCACTAAGTGGGATTCATATACAAAGTCAGCGTAACAGTGAGCGCTTTAAGATCTTAACGACTGACCATGCATAGAAAATATGTAACTGTAATCACCGTAATGGTTTTGAGTATTCAGAGAAACTGGAGATCAATTTGGAATAGGTGCATGCAGTCCCGGGGCGTGATTCGTGATTCAAACTGCGCACAACTAGGCAGCCATTAAAACTTGCCAGTTCGGTGTTTGTCCTCAGTAATGAAACATTTGGTACGTGTTCTCTGGGTAGATCTGCATTTTGCCATTCGTCTGCATGTATCCTACTAATATTATGAATGCGAAAGTTTGTAAAGAAGGATGGATAGATGTTTGTTACGCTCACGCCAAAATTATTGAACTATTGAATAATTAGACCCTGGAATAACATAAAAAAATTGGTTGTCTGTAAAGTCGGTTTACTGACGATAGTTGAACGTGACAACGCGCTCACTCAAGTAGGAGAGAGACGGATGTCGAACGCTGCCGAACGCAAAGGCCGATTGTGCTTCTTTGTCGCTCGTTCCGCGCTCTCGCTTGCACTTCAAGCCTTACATGGAACGCCTCAGAGCGAGGTAACGCCGCATGAGTCATGTTTTTTCGTGCGTGCAGCCGGCTCTATCGAATTATAAGACGTTGTCACGTCAAAAGTACTTTTTATTCCAACGAAAAGCACATGAAAAAGATAACACCCGGATTAAAAGCTAATCGTGTTTTATTGAACCCAGTGCAGCATTGTTTATAACAACTTGCAGAAGTTTCCTCTTCTTAATTGACTGTAAAAAGTTAAGTCAGATTTCGCCAAGTTTTAACGTCAGTTTAAATTGTTGTTTATCATAGTGTTTTTTTCGGTTTTCTCGATTTATTGATGTGACCACGAATATGAAATAGTGTTTGAAACGTCAGACATAACATAACATAACAAATATCCACGCCTTTTTCCCGAAGCGATAGGCAGAGGTGTACCCAGGACTCAGTCCCATAGTAGATACACCCACATTTCGCCAGTATGTTATTGGTCCCATGTAATAGGGGCGAGCCTATTGCCATATACTGGGCACAGTTCCAGAGTCCAGGCAGCTATTGAGATAATTCCTAATGGAAAAATCCAATATTTAACACTATGCCTGACCTGGGGATCGAAACCGGGACCTCTTGATTGGCAGTCGAGCATGCGCCCACTACGCCACCGAGGCACTCAACGTCAGGAATAAATAATATTATATTATGTAAATATAGGTACGCTATAAAAAATTAAACTTAAAAGTTGTTTACAACAGTTATTTCCATGTCAGTTTTATCCATATGCGGTAGACACACATTGAGCACTGTATATTTATTTGCACTAAGTATAATATAGGTACTATATAGGTAGTTACTTAATACTTAATATTAAAAATGCGAAACTCTCTCTGTGTTAGCTATTCACGCTTAAACCGATTTAGATAAAATTTGGTATAGAAATAGTTTGTGCCCGGCAAGGATATAAAAACGGTTAAACTTTAAAATATGGATAAGGAGACCTATCAATAATCTAAGGGTTAAACAGAGTTAAAACTTGAACTCAGGCCTTAGGAAATTGTGGGTTAATCCAGTTACAGTGGTCAGCTTCTCTGTATCGTAATATATTTCCATTTAAAACGAATTTGCTAACTTTTGATTAGTTTGCCGACTTTGGCGGTTTTTGTGCAATGATAATCATATTCTAGTATTCTGTGCTTCTACGGTCAACTGGAGTGGATTATACGGGATTAAACAGCTGGATTTAAATGACTCGAGCTCTGTTCAGCGCTGCATAATATTTAATTTATTTTCTGACAGATTTTGATGCAGTAAAGGACTACCTCGGTGGCGTCTTGGGTGCAAGCTCGACCGCCAAACATGACGTCCCTCCATGAGAGACATCATGAGATCTCCAGGTCAGGTAAAGTGACTTGGTTAACTTATCTGTCACGTACGGCCAGTTGATTTTTATTGGCAGATAAATCGATCTATCGGAAAACTCGCAAAACATCGAATCATGGTAAATATGCCGTAATAAGTGATCCTAATAATTCATAATTAAGTATGACAATATGGCTTATGCCGACAATAATAGAACATCATGTATGTGCGTAAAAATTTACATAAATTCAAATTAAATAGTGACCTTCATAATTTTAATACTAGGAATAAAGACAAAATAGCTGCACCTAGCTTTAGATTATCTAAAACAAATAAAAAAACATTCTTAGGAAATTGTGTACGTTTCTATAATAAAATCCCAAAAGAGATAACTGGGCTCTCAGAGGGTAAATTCAAAACCTATATAAAATCTATTTTACTAAAGAAGGCTTATTATAAAGTCAACCAGTACATAGAGGACAAAGATGCCTGGAAACTTCTGCTTAGCCGCCTCGCGGCACCTTCAAAGAAAACGAATGTAACCAAACCAAATATTGTAAAACTATCTGTTGAAAGAATTAAGCCCTACAAGTTTCTTGTGCGTTCTTCTTGTAGAGGTATCTTTCCGAACGCACGGTAGACTCAGTACTGTTTATCTTTATTGACGTGCAAAAGTGTCAGATTATGACCTATTTGAATAAATCTGTTTGAGTTTGAGTTTGAGTTTGAATAAAGACAATATCATGCAATGCATGGGATATGCAAACAAAACTTTTGAAGCACCTAATAATCATGTCAACGATTAGCCTATCACATTAAAGTACGGAATGACATGCAATATGTATCATAAACGACAAATAAAACATCACAATACCAATAATTGTAGGGCTTGCGGACATAAGTCAAAACGTTGTTGTGTTTATAACGTCGCAAGAGGTCGTAAGGTTAAGATAAAGATCGTAAGGTTGAAAAAGTGTGCCAGTGGAATTAAAATTAACCATTGATTCAATTTTTTTAATTTGGCCGATTTGTTAATTTAATACAATTTTGTCGTTGTATTAACTAAAATATCATGATTTTCCTTTTTTAAAGCGATGTTGTCACGAATAATTCCACGATAAAACTAGATATTAATAAGGCGCTCCGCATACAGGGCCTTCACTTTAACAAACCATCAACTTATTTCAGAAATAATCAGCGTTTTAAAAGTTTTCGGTAAAAGTTGCCAGTTGCAGCAAGGTGGCAACTAAAATTCCCAGTTAAAGTTTGCTACAAATTCGTAATAAACTTTCAAAATTCTTTGAATCTGCGATTTCTGATCGGAGCTAGATTCTCCAATCAGAAAACTGGACAGAACAATTATTTAAGAACAAATTTGACAGTTGCTAGTTGCAGCAATATGAAACTGATTCAGTCGTCGATTTCAGGAACTAATAACGGTCGTATCGAAACGGGCAACTAAGTTATATCAGCTCGTTCCTTGTCGCCACAACACGAAACTCAAAGTTGCGCCTAATACATAGATACCTAAACCTCACCAAAGTTTCCCACTAGTAGAATTCATTTATTCTCCTCAGCCTCTAAATACACAAAATAGCACTCAATCAAACGCCTGAAATCGCGCCAATCGCATTAGCGTTCTGTCCGTGATTTCTAAAATTCGCAAACAATTGGAGCTTTTTAAAACGGCTCGCATTTGGCCTGAGAGATATTGCGTAGATGATAAATGACGGTTTTTATGTGACCTACCGTCCTATCACCTGGTCGGATCCAGCGTAAATCATGAATGACAAACACGTTTTAAAAACTCCGAGTTTTATACGCATGGAGTCAGGAGCTTTAAACTGATAAATGACAGTATAACTTCTGCATAGCCACGACCCGGCACCTTACAAGCAAACAAATGTAACCAAACCAAATATTGTAAAACTATCAGTTGGAAAAATGAATCCCTACAAGTTTCTCGTGCGTTCTTCTTGTAAAGGTATCTTACCGAATGCACGATAAGATTCATTACTCTTCATTGACTTGCATAATGTCATATTTTGGCCAAATAGATGAATTTGAATTTGTTGTTATAGGTAGCATCTGTGGCCCAGCCATATACCTGGCCATAAAATCCGGAGTTCCTGATCCAATCACACGACATGTGGACTTTTCACGTGGGCGTTATCTGCTCGTATGGGACCTTAGACTGTAAGCACAGAACCGATAATAATACTATACGAATAGAATGGACACTGTCATCCGCCCACCAATCGGGCACTCTTGCGCGTGTACTAAACTGCATGTATAGGAGGACTGGCTTTTGTATAGGAATTGAGTCGAGTGTCCGGGGTGTGCTGTAAGTCTCGGCTGGTTTCTATGAGATATATAGGGGCAGTCGTTAGGTCATGTCGGAGCCTTGTAGAAATTTTGGCACCCTGAAACTCTGACAATATGGGTCACATAACAGTATCACATAACCCATATGAATTAACTCGAGCAGTGTAACTGGGGAAACCCAATATTCATCTGTGGGAAATCAAATTTGGATTTCAAATACATTTTATTTACATTCAAAGCACACCCCATTATTATCTGTTCTGTGTCCAAAGAGTTTTAATGACCCAGGGAAATCTGCATACCTGGCCATGCATCGTATCATTTTATAATGATAGGTATACACAGTTTTTGACACACACAGTTTTGTCTTGTTATCAAGAGTCATTTCAGGAAAAACTTTTACTTCGTTTCCTCCAAAATGTAAAAAGAGAAATTCTACGGGAGCTCTGAAAATATTCCACGTTAAATATTTAGCGTTAAAAAGTTATAACTACACGAAAGAGTTCTGGGAACATTTTCCTTGTCTGTTGAATAAATTAATTTTGTTTACCTAAACCTAATGAATATTAAGTGTGCAAATTAAAGCCCAAGCAATTAATAACAATTTTTTTTAATTAGACTCGATCTGTACCTATTTTCGTGTAAGTTTAGGTGCTATTCGAAAGCCGGCTGTATGTCACATAACATAACATGAAATCTTTATCCTGAAAGAAAGAAGAAGTGTACCCAGGACTCAGTCCTGTTACTATAAGACTGAGTCCTCGGTTCGACAAGTCGGACGTTCAATTTAACTTGGCATACATTTTCGTAGTCTGAAAGGCAGGGTTATTACAAAATTTTCGATAGCAATGGAATATAATAATATTGTTACCACGTTTAATGTAATTACTAGTAGTGCGGTCACCAATAGTCCTACCCTCACCTATAGATCCATTTTAAAGTTCATATAATATCATAATCTCATGTGAATCTGGCATGATCTGGCATGAACTTATGGCATAGTTATTATTTTAATCTATTGAAACTTTTAAAATTCCATATTATTTGTATTTAAATTAAATTTGCATGGCATAAAACAACTTTGTAATGAACCCTTTTGAAAGGTCAATAAAGATTTTACCATTATTTCATTACATAATAGAATAAAATTGCTGCACAGTCAAAAGTAATTTTTGTATTACAGATTATTGGTTATTGGGGTATGTTATACCAAAAGTTACATTTGACAGCAGTAATTGCTCATTTACCTACGCCTATGAGGATTAGAATGTGCTTTCTACTAGGACATACATACATGTCCTAAACTATTAAATCTTTCTCATCACATAAACCTTTCCTTCGAACGATTAGTGTGATCATTTGTCAATGTCGTAGTGCCTATAATAACACAGATAATATCGAAGCGCTGAACAATTTTCCACAAGGCTTGAGACCTTTGCATTCCGGCAACCGTGATTAATATTATCTTATCAAAACTAAGCCTAAGTAGCGGTATTTAAGGTGTATAATAGCTTGGCGAAATCTTGATAGAGATATTAATATGTCGGAGTAGCGAGCTTTTCACGGCCAATGCACTGACTATGCACGACGGGCGCAGGGTTCCTTCGACGCCTTGACATGCTTTAATTTAATTTCACCTATCCAGTTAGACACTGGATCAATCGCTTTGCTACGATAAATATCTACATCTTGTAATTGATATAAAGAAAAGGGGAGATAGGGATGCCGAAGTTAAATTGAACGTCCGACTTATCGGACCGAGGACTCAGTCTTACTGAACAACTAGCACGTGCAATTTGCTCTATGTGAAGTTTGCACAGCGACATATAATGAACAACAAAGATAGAAAGATGTACCTAAGACCGATGTGCGACCGGGACAACAATATTTGTCCCCCCAATTATTCGCTAGTACGACCTTACTTTATTGACGTACATGGACCTAGTGGGACCTAATTTGAGCTTGCCATTTTCGAGAAGCCAGTACCTCATCTCCCCTTTTCATTAAATCAATGCTTCTCGGAGTTAAATTGAGTTAAAACAAACATGTAACATATTACGGACTACGTCGATTGTCTTGATTGTCGATTGTTGATACGTCTCAGGCCAGCAAGATGCCCCCCACATATCACATAGGAACAGCCGGTACCTACAGTTTAACGTGCCATCTGAAACACGGTAGCTCCCATGCGAAAAATTGACATGTGAGGTTCGAAGCAGGAACTCCAGATTTGAAGCCAAGCATGTTCCCGCTGGACCACAAACGCTACAGTAGACGTACATAAGTATTCCAAATATTAATTCCAGTCCTAACTTATTTGAAGGTACGCCAGAAACAACATGTTTATTCATTTTACCTCAAAAAAGATGTAAAAACCCGTGTTCATGTAAATCAAATGAAGAGTGGTTGTGACTATAGACAGTATCCCAAAGGAAATCATCTACAATGGGGCTGTGGGGGGTGCGCCACGATTTTCGCAGCCTTCAGCGTTTCTCGGTACAATAACTTTACTTATATTTCAATTACTCATGATTTATGTTAGCAACAAAAACATAATATGTAGGTTATTCGTTCCTGTCGAAAATTCGAGAACTCCCCCCTTCTTACTCCCTGTGTAACCTACAAGACATCATAACGAAAAATTAAGAGCATTACTATAATTTATCAAGACGATTTATTGTAGTGGTAGGCCTCTTTTGCAGGGGGCCGCCTGGAGAAGTACCACACCTGGAGAAGTAAGCATCATGATTGCCCATATCAGACACAGTGCCACCCAGTGGTTTAATATTCAAAATTTTGGGCGGCACTGCACTGCGCCTGTCACCTTGAGATATGAGTTGTTGAATCTCGTCATGCCCAGTAATTTCGCTGGTAACATTGCCCTTCATAGCGGAACACAGTAATGTTTGCACTTTACTGCTTGGCGGATGAATAACTGGCAAAGGTGTGGTACTTCCCCAGGCGGCCCCCTGCAAAAGAAGCCTACCACTAGACGTATGATATCAACAGTCAACCACTTGACAATGAGTAAAAGAGAAACGTCAAAATCAGATCTAAAAGAACATACCAATTCTTCACAGAATGATGTGATTACTGAAGGAAATATCTAAAGTCTAGTTTAACAATAGACATTTCAATGGCTCGGTTCGATTCGAAGCCCTAGTTCCTTTTCACTCGACATGCTATTATCATGAAGATGCTTCAAACCTAGTTTTATGCGGGATGAGAATATTTTACCAATGATATTGCGCATATGGAGCGAAGGGATTTAGCTCGGCTTTCTTATTATTCTATTTTACATTTCTATTGTACGAAATTTCGGTAAGTTCTACATTTTTACGTTGAGAATAGAAAGAAGTGTGTAGTTTATTCTTAAAGCTTTTATTTTTCAATCTTAATAGGTAGGTGCATCAAAGAAGAGAATCGTTCAAGGGCATCACGACCAAATATTATGTATAGAATAATATTTAATTTTCTTTTTCAATTATAAGCTTTATTTTATACTAGCTGTTCCCCGCGGCTTCACACGCCTAGACGTCGTTCCCGTGGGAATATCGGGAAACAAAGTACCCATGTGTTACTCCGGGGTCTATGCTACCTACATACCAAATTTCGACCCAATCAGTAGTTATTGCGTGAAAGAGTAACAAACATCGATCCATCTATCCTCACAAACTTTCTTATTTATAATATTAGTAAGATTTAGGATACAATATGAAAATGGGAAGAAAAATGTCGGGATTTGAACCCGCACCTTCCGCACCAATCCGAGAGGTAGGCAATCTGCCAATTGAGCTACCGCGAAGGGTGACCAAGGTGACGGTACTTATAGACATCGATTTCTTTCCCACGTACCTAACGCCTCTATAGGGGGCGTGTGTATTTTGCAACCTATATAGGTGATGCATTTTGCATTGTACCCAATTCAAATCGTGGGTGAAATTATTCTTCCCATTTTCATATTGCATTTAAAGTGAATAGACCGCTTAGTTCGCTGGTATTTCTAGACACTATGAGTTTTTAGTGTTAACGGGAAACCTGAGTGACGAAGAATTTAAAATTTCGGTTTTTGTAAAAACTATCGCCGTCGCTCTGCTCCTGAAAGTATGAGCTATGAATGTGTGTGTAAGAAGATTATTATTGCGACTTCGCGCGCATATTCATGTCAGTAGTAAAGTTTGTGACGCTTGTATTCAAATTAGGTAGGTACTTATCGTAGGTATTATTTTAGACTTTTTATTTACATTCTCGTAAAGATAATTGCTTAAATTCATTAGCTACGTCTAGTATGAAATGGACCAGTGGTTGCAGTGTTCAAACAGCGTTCACAAAATCGTGTCATCGATCAACGAATGCGAGTTCGAATCCAGTCCCAGGAGTAATTTTTGCCCGGATATTTTTTTGTTAGGAACTTTTTTCTTCATTATCTGTATTTATATTATTGTGATATTATATAATAAAATAATAGATAATATAATATATATTTATAGTATATATGACACCAGTCGCCCAGCGCTTAAAAATTCATATCAATGTGTATATTATCTTCGAAGGTAAGTATTGACTTTTTCAGTTCATCCTGTCAGTCTAGACGTTTGCTGAAAATATAATCTTAAATTTTTAGACTAAGCGGTCTAATCGCATGAAATACAATACGGATAAGGAAAGAATTATTATTGTATTCGTATTGTATTTCATGCGAGTAGACCGCTTTGTCTAAAAATTAAAAATATTAAGCAAAAAGGAAGTGTTTATCAATTTCGATATGAATTCTAATTGTAACATTAGACTTGTCGGTGGGTAGATTGCGAAATGCATCACCTATAGATAAACACACGCCCCTAGAGCGTTAGGTAGAAGGGATAGAAAAATTTCACCAACGTCTAGTACCTCCACGGTAGCTCAAGTGGTAGAGCGCGCCCACCACGGATTGGTGCGGAGGGTGCGTGGTTCAAATCCCGCCCCTGGGTGAAATTTTTTTTTTTTATTCGTATTGATTCTTTTGCTTTAGTACTTACGGTTTGGCTTGTTTGTATGAATTTCTTTCAGTATTTTGCTCTGAAAATGGGTAAAAGCAAAAGGGGCAGGACGTTTATTTTTGAACGCTCTACGAAAATACACCATTTACGTATAAAACGGCAAATACATTTTGCGCCTTTGCCATCCGTTTGAGTATAGGTAATACGTATACATACTTAATTATTTTGTGTTTTTCATCATGAAATTACGATAAAACGCAATTCAAATTAGGGGTGAGCAGTTAATAGTCATGTCGACCGCAAAAATTCGATCCGTTCGAACCGTTGATCGCTATCAACTACAAACTTGAAAACCATTTAGGTGGTGTTTGAGCCAATCATATGATCATGAGAACCCGGGTTTGATCCACAAGTCAGCCAAAAAGTGTAATTGGATTTTCTATTAGGGGTTTTCTGAATGACAGCTTGGAGTCTGAACCCAATAGATGACAATAGGTACGACTTCTACTACAAGAGATTTAAAATATTACTGGCAAAGTGTTAGAAAATTTCAGTCTTCACCCATGAACGCAAATGCCGTAGCTTGCGATAATGCTCTTGAACCATCTCTTTTTTAAAGATGTATCTACTCGTACAAGGCCAATAACGATTATGATGATAAAGTAATACATTTTAATACAATTACATATTATATAATATTTATTAACAAATTACCTACTTAACAGTATAGAAGACAATGAAAGATCACCATAAAAACAAGTGCTATGCACTAGACATCTCATAATTAGGTTCTCCGAAGGTCTAACTGAACGAGAATGGGCCATATGAAGATTGATATTATAGTTGAATTGCATTTAAATCGATATTGTTACATACTATTAGTCTTCTATTTTTTCGTAAGAAGTATTGGTTTAAACTCGTTTTCTATGAACATCACTAGGATTTTTCAAAATACTATGTCTATGAGTCCCTTCCCTAGTTGTATAAGTGTGAGTGGAACCCCCCCTCACCGCCTGCCGCACCCCGTAGAACGCGAAAGGGACAACTGCAGCTCAAAGCGATTATAACTACGAAAAAATGACGAAATCGATGTTTTGTATTCCCGTGTTCCCTCCGAGAATAATTAGTTTTATCCATAAATTTATATCTTGAAAATTAGGAAATAGATTAGGCTATGTCCCTGTTATTTTATTTTTTTTCCTTAACTCTTCATTTTTTTCTAGTGAACGTCTAATTGCGCGAGTAAAACTGGGACAGTTTTTCATGTTTTTAAAGGGTCATATTTCATTTAATAATGAGTTTGTAGAAAAATGAAAATAACAGGGACATGCTCACTGAAGACCTAGATTTTATAAAAAAAAAACCATTGCTCTGACGCAATTATCTAGGGAGGAAACACGGGAATACGTTTGTATGGAAAAATCACCCCTAATGTATCCTCTTAATAGGCGATTTTTGTTAGATTTTTGCGTGCGAAGTGTGATACGTCTGTTTCTTAAGAATGCTTCGACATGTCGAAGATGAAATGGCCACGTGATTCAAAAGGTTATGTAGTTATAATATTATTAATATATCATATTCATTTCATTATATTATTATCATTCATGCATAGTATCTGTATTGAAATCTTTGTCGTTTCATTTTCCATCTACATTTCCCTGACATGAATTCTCTTATTATGGCAACTGGCAACAGATAGCTACTTATTGACACTGAAAAGTAACTCAACTACATACAGTGAATAAAGTCAACTAAACATAACGTACCATCACGCTTTTTTTTCCCAAAGTTAACTAGACCGTAATAATCTCAACCACGCGGTTGAGTCACCACCTCTTAGGTTGATTCACACATCAATAAGCGACACGCTGACTCGCGCACGCTTTAATAAGTTGTCTTTGATACTACAACAAACATGTTGCATGGAATGCAATTTGACCCGCCCCGACCCGCTCCGATCCGCGCCCGCGTAGATATGTGAAGTTCTTCAACTTTGTATTGTTTTGTGTAAAGAGTAAAGTGTAAATTAATGTACAGCCAAGTGAGCGAATTTTGATAACGCTAATTTTAGATTACTAAAATTAGTGAATAAAAAAATATTAATATTAATTTAGGTAAATACCTAAATAGGTACCTAAATACTTAGATGGAGCATGATCTTTTTAATTAAGCTAAAAATTAGCCTCAGTGAATTGACTGCCTCGGTGGCGTAGAGGGCGCATGCTCGACTGCCAATCAAGAGGTCCCGGGTTCGATCCCCAGGTCAGGCAGTGTTAAATATTGGATTTTTCCATTAGGAATTATTTCAATAACTGCTTGGAGTCTGGAACCTGTGCCCGGTAGATGGCAATAGGCTCGCCCCCTATTACATGGGACCAATAACATACAGGCGAAATGTGGGTGTATCTACTGTGGAACTGAGTCCTGGGTACACCTCTGCCTACCCCTTCGGGAAAAAGGCGTGAATGTATGTTATGTTATGTTAAAAATTAGCCCTCTATACTTTGTAAACTGATCTTTGCCCTCTAATACTTAGAAACTGATCTAAATCAAACAGACATACTTGCCTATGTGCACATAACAATAAGTTTGTTGTGCAGAAGCCAGTAACTATCAACATCAACGGATGCAAAGAGCTAGTCATAAGTTTCCATACTGACATTAATACAGCGTGGTGGTGGGCTAAAGCCATTATGACGAGGTAAATCCTTTGCCATTAGTCTATTTGAAGGGAGGAAATAATTTACGTGGTCTACAGTCCGCCGCAAATGTGAGCTGAAAACAAACAGTTTACACTGTTAATAGCAATGTTTATGACACGAATATTTTATCATTATATGTACCTCCATTATCTACGGGTGCACTACGCGGTCCGAATTTCATCTCTTCCGATTTCCGATTCCGAAAGTTTACAATATCGATTTTTTAAAGCTAATTAAAATAGAGATTATCTCTATGATTTTGCTAGTTTATCTCGTTCTGTTTTCGGTTAATAGGTTGTTATTATTTTTATTATTTGTTGTTATTATGTTATTATTTATTAGTATTAGAACAAACACTGCAGGATATTTTCAACAGTTATACTGCCCTACAAACTCAGTTAGCAGAACACTATAATACTGTTATAGAACTGGCCCAGTTGGTTACAATTAATGTAGATTGCATTAACTCAGAATTGCAAACAAAATCAACTGAGCCTCAGGTGACCTCACAATCACCATATGCTGTTCCTGTGCGAGTGGCTCGGAGGGAGAAGCAATGTATTACTGGACATAGTAGAACTAAGGTACTTGTTTTCTCAGACCAGATTGGTGTAGGTTTTGGTTCTCTGTTGTGCAATGAGAGTAATCATATTATTTATAGTCATTGTATGCCTGGTGCATCTTACACACAAATATGTGATAATATTAGGAATGGTGCCCATAGTATAGATAGTAATACAGTTATTGTCATCTTAATAGGACAAAGTATAGGTATTGAAAAAAGGGAGGTTATTAATAACATAACCTCTCTCCTTGAAATAAATTGTTTTAAGATTATGCTGTGTGCCTTACCATACTCTTCATTGTTAACTTCAACTCAAAATAAACACACACATATGATAAACAATTTATTTCATAATCTGACATCTCGTCACAGTGACAAATTAATGTTTTTTGACATGAATAAGTTTATTAAAAACTTTCAACTGACTCCGGACAATATTATGTACTGTTCGAAGAAATGCATGTTGATGATTGCTACATTGGTAGCTTATAATATTAATTCAGTTATAGGTAATATAACGGTGTTAAATAATGACTCCACAGTGATTAGTATATGTACTAATAATAACACTGTGGAAAATAATTTAAACTAATTTCTACGACAACAGAGAGTGGTACTTGTACATTATCTTTATTCTATCAAAATATAAACCGCTTCTCTGGCAAAATTAACGACATTGAATTACTTCTAGATAAATATAATTATGATATATTATGTTTCTGTGAAACTTGGTTAAAAAATGATAAAATGTCATTTAATGTTAATAATTTTCAGGTGGCCAGTAAGTTCAACAGAACATCTGCTGAAGGAGGTGGCTCGATTATACTTCTAAGAAAATCAATTAAATATAAAGAGCGAAATGATATTGTCAGCTGTTCTGTGGAACGAACTTGCGAGGTGGCTTGTGTAGAAGTGAAAAAGCACATAATCTTATGTGTATATAGGCCGCCGAACTCGAATCTCACTTCTTTTATGTCCTCTATGGAAATAATTCTAAACAAAAATGGTAAAAGTAATAAACATGTACTTGTATGCGGTGACTTTAACATTGATATTTTGTCAGATTCTCCAGATAAAAATAATTTGACTAGTTTATTTAAGTCCTTCGGTTTGAGTTACCTATTCTCTGAGCCCACAAGAGTTACAGTCACCTCATCGACCTGTATTGATAATATCTTTACCAATTTCGAAAGTAGGAAGTTATCAATAACGGGTGGAGTTAGGTCTGACCACAAGGGTCTCTCACTAGAATTTATAAGTGAAAAATCAAAAGAAAAACCTTAGCTTAGGAATAATATAGAATCAAAACTCGAAAATGTCACTGTCTCTGAGGAAGACCCTAATTTCAATTATGAAAACATATTTTCTGTAATAAATAAGGAGTTCAATGAGATATGTCCCAAAAAGAAATTACACACGAATGGGAAACTAGAATTTAGTGATTGGGCTACCAAGGGTCTCAGGAAAAGATAGAGATAAGAGATAATATGTATGAGTTGTATAGGGATAAAGCCCATTCTAATTCAGAATCATTTCATGAGTATGTTAAATGTTATTCAAAAATTTTTAAAGCTGTTTGCATTCAAGCAAAAGCTATAAATATTAGAGACAAAATTCGCAAATCAAGTAATAAAATTAAGACGGTTTGGAAAACAATAAACGTAGAAACAGGTAAAGATAAATAAATGTAGAGATTCTGAATATAAATTATTAATTAATAATGAACACATTACAAATGTTGAGGAAGTCGCTAATATTTTTGTCGATTTCTTCTCTAACATAGCCCTGACTGCGACCAAGTCACTTGAGTCATCCCCAGACTTGGCGGAGGCTTTCCTTAAAGAAAACTTCCAACGCACCATACCTAAATTTTCGTTCGAACACATCTCATTAATTGATATCAAAAAGACTTACAAGAGTTTAAATGTTAAAGCTACTGAAGATCTATGGGGTCTATCTGTAAAAATGCTAGATTCTATAATAAACACAATTGCTCCTTACTTAGCAGACTTATTTAACCTATGCATAGATAAAGGCACGTTTCCAGAACTAATGAAAATAAGTAAAATCACTCTTATCTTTAAATCGGGAAGTAAGACAGATCCCTCAAACTATAGGCCAATCTCTGTTTTGCCAGTATTAAGTAAAATCTTTGAGAAATTGATGCTAAACCAACGGCTGTCACATTTCAATAGAAATAGAATATTGCATTCAAACCAGTATGGTTTCACCAAATGCAGATCAACAACCAATGCAGGCTGTCACCTCATGACTCTTGTCTTGGAGGCTTGGGAGAGTTCACAGGATGCCATTGGAGTGTTTTGTGATCTTTCCAAAGCATTCGACTGTGTAGAACACTCCACGTTACTGCGTAAGTTAGAAGTATATGGAATTCATGGGAATGCCCTAAACCTGGTGGAATCATACTTGTCTAGTAGGCAGCAGAAGGTTAGCGTCAATGGTATCACATCTGCTAGTTCTCCTGTCAAGATGGGAGTCCCACAGGGATCAATTTTGGGTCCTTTCCTGTTTTTGGCTTATATTAACGATTTGCCTTACATGGTCCACGGTCTAGCTGATATCGTTCTATTTGCCGATGATACGTCATTGATTTTTAAAGTTGATAGGAAGGATACTTCACTAGTACATGTTAATAATACTTTAGCAAGTATATCCAGATGGTTCACAGCAAACAATATGTTATTGAATGCGAAAAAGACTAAATGTTTGAAATTTTCGTTGCCTAACGTCAGAAGTATAGAACCAATCATAGTTCTTGACGGTGAAAGACTCAATATTGACAATGCAACTTTGTTCCTTGGCATAAATATAGACTCTAAACTGCAATGGAGCACTCATATCACCGAGCTCTCAGGGAAACTAAGCTCTGCAGCTTACGCGGTTTGTAAAATTAGGCAACTAACAGATGTAGCCACGGCGAGATTAGTGTACTTTGCATATTTCCATAGCTTGATGTCTTATGGGATTCTGTTGTGGGGGTCAGCCGCAGATATAGAAACTATCTTTATATTACAAAAACGTGCGATTCGTGCCATCTATGAGATGCGTCCACGCGAATCCCTGAGGGAATTATTTAAAGAAATAAACATACTGACCCTACCATCCTTATACATTTATGAGAACATCATGTATGTGCGTAAAAATTTACATAAATTCAAATTAAATAGTGACCTTCATAATTTTAATACTAGGAATAAAGACAAAATAGCTGTACCTAGCTTTAGATTATCTAAAACAAATAAAAAGACATTCTTAGGAAATAGTGAACGTTTCTATAATAAAATCCCCAAAGAGATAACTGGGCTCTCAGAGGGTAAATTCAAAACCTGTATAAAATCTACTTTACTAAAGAAGGCTTATTATAAAGTCAACCAGTACATAGAGGACAAAGATGCTTGGAAACTTCTGCATAGCCGCCTTGCGACACCTTCAAAGAAAACGAATGTAAGCAAACCAAATATTGTGAAACTATCTGTTGAAAAAATTAAGCCCTACAAGTTTCTTGTGCGTTCTTCTTGTAGAGGTATCTTTCCGAACGCACGGTAGACTCAGTACTGTTTATCTTCATTGACGTACAAAAGTGTCAGATTATGACCTATTTGAATAAAGCTGTTTTGAGTTTGAGTTTGAGTTTGAGTTATTTATTAACCGGCTTTTTCGACTAAATACTGGGCATGACGAGTTTCAACAACTAATATCTCTGGGTGACAGGCGCAGTGCAGTGCGGCACAGTATTTTGAATTTTAAAACACTGGTGGCACTGTGTCTGACATGGGCATTCATGATACTTAGCTACACTCATACATAAAAAAACGTGAAAAAATGACTTATAATGTAGTCTGTCATATCCCGCGCCCTAACCACTTCCGCTGACGTCACGCTGGACGTCAATCTTGGCTACAACCTGACGTCACAAAGCGCTGATACTGCAATTCAATTCAGCCTCCCCTGCCTCGACGCTTTCCCTATAAACACCCGTCACTTCGGTACAGAACAGATAATAAATAATAATATACTACAACTTCGGCCCTAGCATCGGGCCGTTGTTACCGATTAGCATTAATTTAGACTTCGCACATTATCGCAATGCCAATTATAATAAAAAACTATAGTACACAGAAGAGTTGTTGGCTTCTCCTACATAACTTATAATCACGCCTTTTTCCCGAAGGGGTGGGCAGAGGTGTACCCTGGACTTAATCTCTTAGTGGGTACCTACACCCACATTTCGCCTGTATATTATTGGTATAAGGGGGCGAGCCTATTGCCATCTACTGGACACAGTTCCATACACCAGACAGTTATTGAGATAATCCCTAATGGAAAAATCCAATATTTGACACTGCCTGACCTGGGAATCGAACCTATCAAAAAACTAACCTAACATAGTTCGATAGCCGATCGGTAACTGATCGGCAGTCGAATTTGCAGTGAGTACTACGCCACTGAGGCATATAATATTATAACTAGTCTTCACCTATATTGTTAAACTATTTATCTCGCTATATTATAGTCGACGTTATAACCGCTGAATTCGCAAAATGTGTCGGCAAAAGCTAGTAAAAATACCTATAAAACGAGTGAACCATAAATTCATATTTACAAAAACATCGTAAAGCCACAGCTCAATACCTAATTTTGATAGATGTGTTTGAACATTGGAAAAATGAGCAATTGGTTGAATCATTACCATTTATTACGGCTGGGGTTTACAAAGGACCTTGTGACTTCGCCGTAAAATAAATTAGTTTAGAGTTCTCTTTCCTCAGTGAATATTACGAGCACAATCTGAGAGTTTGTATCGTCGTCATTAAAGTTTATAACGTTAATATAAGATAAACTGCTTTCGTACGATTGACTCCCCACATTGAACGTAGATACTTAATTGTTGGGCTGGAGCTTGCGAAATTATCCACCGATTGTTCTCTTAATATACCTGTAGGGACACAGCGGTGACGAGGCGCGGAGCCGGAAATATGCAATGTTGCAAATTGGAGTTAGTTGGAGTTAGCGCCACTCAAAGAAGCAGTTGCTTCCCGGCCCCGGTACCGTGCGTCCGTATTTTCAACCCATCCACCAGTGTACATATTTCATCGTTTTATTTCACAAGTGTTACACGCAGGGACTTATTATAGGCAGGACAATACCATGCAATCTATTAGTAGCGCCTAGCGAACTCTAACTACTACATAGTCCTACATACATACATAGTTGCATAATAACTGCGGGATAATACACACCCTAAGATTCCGCAAATACCTATAACTTTATATGATTAAAATTAAAAAGCATAGTATATTTTCTATTTTAATGATATAAACAGCTCAATCGGTTAAGTGAAAGTATAGTAATAAATAGACTCGCCCATTTGTCGAAACTTTCACATTGAAAGTACTTATTACGTAACACTTCGCGAGTTATGTTTTTAAATGTTTTTAAGACTCATGCTAATAAGATAAGAGGTTTCGAGCCTATTGCCACCTACTGTGCACAGTTGCAGACTCCAGGTAGTATTATTATATGATCAGTGCTCTAGGCTACCATTGAGAAAATTCCTCATAGAAAAATCCAATAAAACTTATTACCTGACCTAGGGATCGAACGCGGGATCGGCAGTAGCACTTGCGATCCACTACGCCACCGAGGCCGTCAAAAGTATGTAGCGACACATATCGATACACACACATTGCATTCTGTCGATCCTGCGGAATACAATGTGTGGGGCGCAGGGCACGAGGAGTCGCTTCCATCAGTGTCACCGGCACTCGCGAAGTTAATATTGTAACGTAACGCGAATAAATTTAGTTCACCGATTTTAAATCTTTTATTCCTTGCAACTAGCGGTACTCACACTGACCACTAAGGGCCGGTTTTTTGATCGTTAGTTACGGTTAAGTTAACCATTTGTCAAACTAACTATAGTTAAATTTCTTACCAATGGTTAAATCGTATGGAAAAAATAGTTAACCAAGGATGAAAAAACGAATTTTGTCGAATTATAACTATTTGTCAAAAAAATGGGTACATACCTATCGGAATGACCTTTTAGCTGAAAGACAGTCTAATAGTCGACTTAACCAGTGATAAAAAAACTCAGCCTTTGTGACAATATACTAAACTGATGACCCCCGACGTGATGTAGCGATCAAGTATTAGTAGAATAGATATTCTTACCTTATAATATCACTTAACATAATATTAAGTCACTTAATACGAGTATGTGATATCGCTCGCTATCTATTTCATCTCAAATGACATTTCTATTATCATTTAGCGTAAAAGTTAAATCGTAAAACCTTTCTTAATCTGGCAAAGTTAAATGAGAATACAGAAGTATCAACTACTCAAAAGACTTGAAAAGATGGGGTGAATAAAACGTTCGTAATCTTAATAAAATCTAGGCTCTGGAGATAGCGTTCTGCATTTACACCTTACGATAGATCTATATGATAATATAGGCTTTAAATGTTAATGATTCAAGTTAAGATCTTCATTGTTGTCTGATATATTTCAAAACTTAAACAAAGCCATTCATAAACAAACCCATTTATTACAAGAACAAAAGTTTATAGTTTCAATTCAGTTTGACAAGAGCTTGACCGCAACATTGACTATATACATGTCAACATTGTCAACATTTTTTCTATAAAGCTCTCCTAAAGAACACAGCTCCTATTGGCTGAAACCATAGTGAAAAAGGTACGAATATAGCAATAGATTAAAAAAAAATGGAAAAGACTGCAGCCATCGATATGTAGATAATTGATAATATGATAATTATAAAGGCGAAGGTAACTCTGTCTGTCATTTTGATGAATTTTAGTAACAAAGATATAGATAGATAAAGATATAGAGGTCAATAATAATATTATTGTCCTCTTATCCTGATATACCTACAGAACGTAAAAATCTGACTTTTCATGATAGTAGATATACAGATATATAGATATATATAGGTACTTTAGTCGAGGAATTTGACACAGTCCTTTGAAAATGTTACCATGTCGATGTTTCGTAATAGGCTACTAGTTTCCTCTAAAATAATTAACTAGTTCTATTTATTATTGATATTTTGAAGAACATTTTTTTTTGTGTACGTTATACTCGTGTGATAAGACTTTCTTAAAAATATTAAGTTTATTAAAGGAAATAAAATGATTGGGTCCAAATATAATTTATTCTTAATCTGGATAAAAATTTATGGAATGGGTTCATTATTTATGGAGGAAATAGGGGAATACAATACATCGATTTGGTAAAATTTTAATAGAATTTCAAATTTCTCGGCTCCAGGATGGCCGCTTAACTCCGTCAATCAACGTTGTAGTTTTCCGATAATTAAATCTTACAAATAAAAGGACTATAAGTCTGCTATAAATATAAATAAGCAGGAGCCGACCGTGCCCTAATTCGATCTGTCGTGAACAATAAGATTTACAGCCGTTAGAGCGGCCTCAGAGCCCATTGTAGACAAACGAGCTTTCACGGTCAATTGTTGAGGCAAATACTGTTCTGACAGTGGAGGAACTACCGTTACGTACGATAGCAGATAATCTGCAAATCATCGATTTCATATTTATTGTGTAAAGAGACAGTTCCAACTATTATTCAAATTTTACAGCGCTCAATGCGAGAAAAGATCACTAACTGTGTAACTGCTTTTATATAATAAAACATAATACTAACAAAATTACCACTCTAGGTCACTTAGCGCTCTGAATATTAGATATAATGCAATTTTCACTTCTTTTTTATTCAAATTTTATTTATTTATTCGTCAATTTGGTCACAATTTTATGACACTTTTGCAAGTCAATGAAAATAAAGCCATGCGCTTTTCAACAGATAGATTTACACTATTTGGTTTGGTTACATTAGCTTGTTTGGAAGGTGCCGCGTGGTTTCAACTATACATCAGTGTCCAGGTAATAATATAATATATATGGGACAACTTCCACACACGGTCATCTGGTCCCAAACTAGGCTAGAATCCTGTACTATGGTAACCAGATTACTGATATACATACTTATTTAAGCTTATAACACCCAGACACAGATCAAACAGACATGTTCATGCACACAAATGTTCGACCTGGCCGGGGATCGAACCCGGGGCCTGCGGCATAGAAAGCAGAGTTACTACCATCTATGCCAACCAGGCTGTCAATAAGCCAATAAGCCTTCTTTAAAATAAACTAGACATTTTAAAGATTTTGAATTTACCCTCTGAGAGCCCCACTGTCTCTTTTTCATATTCTCTTTATTTTCCCAAGCTCCATTTCAAAATGATTTCATTTGAAATCATAATCATTTTATGTAATTATATAATGAAAACATATAGTATGTGTATTTATAGATACACATACTTACTATTAATTTTACTAAGTTCAGAAAATAAACAAAATTTACTTTAAAAGTCAGGCTAGTGTACTGTTCTTGTATATATTTCAAAGGGTATATACAAGTATAGTCCATGAGTGATATTCGCAAATGTAGGCTTTTTGCGGCCTTACCTGTGATTTACGCTGATTCAGGCTCCCAAAGGCCAATTTATAGACAAGTTTTTGGCAAATCCACTGACGGTTAACAATAGAAAATGTTGTGTACATAATATGTAACAGTTGGGAGTAGGTAAGTATTTCTGTATTTTATATACATAAAAAAATTGCGGTTGACATCACGAGTTCTGGGGGTCAGAAATGAGGAACCTGATAGCTAGTCGCAGATTTTGGGAGAGGACGGGTGACTCCCGTTCCGGCTCGTATCTGGTGCAAAGGCTATCGATGGCCATACAGTGCGGCAATGCCACCAGCGTCATGGGTACTGAGTACCTTTTCACCTGGTACAGTTGGTACTTAGTGGTTTATTTAGTTCAGTTTGTTTGACTATATACTTGTAAACAGTATTTTTAATAAATAAATAAAGTTTTATAAAATAATAAATACCTACTCATTTTTTTTTTTTAAACTATACTGAAATACTCCGACAGTTTCGTATTCGTAGTTCGTAGATCAGTTGTAAGATAAGTAACTCTGCCTGCAAATAAGAGTTCTGGGTTCGAATCCCAGCCCGGACAAGTGTTTTGTGCGATGAGCTCAAATCTTTTTCATGGATCTTGGATGTTTGTGGTGTGTTATTGTGTTTTTCTGCCGCCTGCGACACAGAGAATCCTAGTCCAGGGGTCTAGTTGTGTGTGTTATCGTTAAATAGGTCCATCTGTGCGTTACGATGCCATTAAAACTTATAATAATGACTCGTGGGATAAAAATAAGAAGAATTAACATAAAAACCTTCAAAGAAAAGCAATTTATCCAATCGAAAATAAGGTCACGGCTCATGTCACGTCGCTGATAGCCATTAACCATAAAACTTAGCGCTATAAATCATAAAGTTGGTCAGAATTAAGTAGTGGGATCGCCGAGAAAGTTTTATGAAGTAGCTGCAACTTACCTCAAATTACTTGCAACTTATGAAATAGGAGGATTGCTTTGGTGGCGTAGTGGGCGCTAGCTATATGCTGCCGATTATGAGGTGACTGATCCCAGGTGGGGCAAAGTGTTAGATATAGGATTTTTCTATTGGGAATTATCTCTATGACAGCCTGCGGAGTCTGGAACTGTGCCCAGCTCTCCGCTCAACGGTGACCGGAGAGTCACCGTTGTGCGGAGCGACGTCGCGGGACTCACAACTCTGCGGAGTCATCGACCAGGGCACATATCACTGAGTCTTGGGTACATCTCTGCCCCTTTGGGAAAAAGGCGTGATTTTAGTATAATCTTATGTTATGAAATAAGGTGTTTTTAAGCCGAGAAGCTTTTTTAGAGATCTATAAAACTTTTAACCCCTACCTGTAAAAGCCCACAATCTTATTACGTATGGGTGATGCTTGAGCTGTTCGTTGACGACGCAACGCAGTTGTCGGCATACAATGCGTTGATCTGTAACGACGACGAGACGCAACGCAGCGCAACGCACTATTATTGGGGCCTCACCATTAGTGTCGCTTTGTAAGTTATAATAGTTAGTTTTCTTTGCTCTTCTTCGCCTCTTTGACCTTCTTTGCCTTCTTTGCCCTTCGGGAAAAAGGGGTGATGTTATATTATATTATTATAATATGATATTGCTTTGTCAGATATTTCAACCACTGGGATGTTAATAAAAAAATATTGCCGACATCTAAGATAATGGAATTTCCATTATGATTGATTCTTTCTGTACTTATTAAGTTAAAGTTTATTAGTTTTCCGCGAGAAAATTGAAATACACTTACTTCATAGAAACGTCTCGGGAACAATTATTGTTCGGCAAGATTTGCTTACGGCTGGGTGAGTCTAAATAAACAGTGGGCCATCTCCGAGATATCTTAGGGAAATCCATGAATTGCTAGATAAATTACACGCAGTTTGAAACTTACATTTCGTGCGAGGTTTGTAATGTATTGGGAAATATTTCACAGCGAATGGAATTTCTGATAAATGTAACGTTTTAGATCAGAAAGGCCAACTATTTAAGTAAATATTATACCCAGCTGTTTTGGGTACCGTACCCAAAGGGTGCCGAAGGAACCCTATTACTAAGCCTCATCTGTCCGTCCGTCCATCCATCCGTCCGGCCGTCCGGCTCTATCTCATAAACCGTAATAGCCACTTGCCACTGCTGCTATAACAACAAATAATAGAAATAAAGTAAAGTGCATAATTAAAAGTGCTCTCCATACAACCAACGTGTTTTATAAATTGTCATATAAGACTTTCTTTGACTGCATAAATTCTTTACTAATTTGAATAATAGTATTATGATTTTTTTTTAGACTAAGCGGTCTAATCACTAGATTTCACCCACTGGATTCGAACTACGCACCATTCCGCGTGATGATAAAATTTCGCCGATTACTAGCCTCCAGCTCAATTAGTAGTGCCCATCACGCGGAATGATGCGGAGGGTGCGTGTTTCGCATTCCGCCCGTGAGTGAAATTTTTCTTCTCATTAGGCCGCTTAGTCTATTAAAATATAATAAGAATATTATTTGGTAGGTGCGGGGAGGTGACACCTATAAAAAGGTAGGTTATAGATACATGTTGGGTAAGAACCGTTCATATGCGAGTCCCATTCGCATTTGACCAGTAACAGCCTAGTTTATTGATTGATCGTGTGGGTAAAGATACATCCCTACCGATCCTAAATTGGGTAGTCTTGTGGTATCTAGGTACATCGGCGTTATAGATTCGAAATCCACTTAAACATAAGTTGATAATTAACGCTTTTAGTTGAGGCGTATAGAATCAAAGGGAGCTAAATCCGTATTAATTTAATTTAATTTATTTACATAACATATAAATAATAAGATACAAAAATCGCTCAATAATTATATTATTCTATTCACATAGGCGATTCTTTACACTGGTCCGCACCACGCAGCGTAGCGTGAGTGTGCTTGATAATTTGTTTATATTTTAAAGATAAGATAATTTGTTTATATTTTAATTGAAATTAAAATATAATAGGTTTTTTTTTCAATAATGCAAAAAATAAGCAGATACGAGTTTACAATTTTAAAGGAGTACAAAAAAAATCTAGTTACGAGTAGTCAATTGTAACCTAAACAACTTGATAAAGGATTTTTTACTACCCGACTACCAAAACGAGACTTGATTTTAGCAGTTTACATACATACAACATAAGAATGTTGTATGTATGTGGGCTTGTACCTATGAATGCATGTGGGTGTATGTTTGTAGGTTTGCAAGTATACAAATACAAAATACAAAAATTATTTATTGGAAAAAACAGTTTACACAAATGTTGGGTTCTCTACCTTTTGCTTTAGCTTACTAAGCTGTGTTGCAAAAGGTAGTCTTATAGACTTATGAAACTAAACTTATAAGTTTTATTTTAACATAAATACTTAAATACTTAGGTACCTACGAGTAAAAATCTTAAATATATTATATAGTTAATAAAAAAAAAATACATATATATATTTACCTATGTAGTATTATGTGAAACGTTAATTCTTACCTACACAGATATTCATGATATTAATAATAATAATAATAACAATAACATGGGACAACCTCCACACCCGGTCATCTGGTTCCAAACTAGGCAGAGTCTGTACTATGGTAGCCAGAGAACTGATATACATACTTATATAAGCTTATAACACCCAGATAAAGATCAAACAGACACCTTCACCTTCAGTGCCTAATTTCACTTGGGAATGGCAACTTAGACGTCACTTAACTAGTGATCAGTTTCACCCATCTTTCAGTATCTAAAGCAGCCATATCCTTCACAAATTACTTTCAAAACTCAGCTAAAGTCAGCAAAAGTCATCTATATCCTCCTGTGAGAATCAAACACAGCTAAAGTTGCAACCGACTAATCTATCCAGCTAAATCCAAGAGTAAAAAAGGAGTTGGTAACAAAAACAGCTAAGTGGATTTTAATTTATTCAATATCTGTTTAAGCCACCACTAGGGTTGTCCGAGTGCTTTGGTCATAGATTTATATTCGTACAGTAAATCTAAAGACTTATATTTATTATTATTATTAGGTTTTAAATGTCATAAGCGTCAAAAAACAATGAAATAATGTTTTTTTTTGTTTTGTGAAAAATTTGCCGGATTGGATTTAGCTGCCATTAATTTTATACGCCTGTCATTGATGGGTAATTTTCAGCCAATGACGTTAAATTGCTTTCTTAGCTTTTCATACCGAATGATGTACGATAAAATATAAAAACTGGCAGAACTCCCGCGCACACCGTCACGTAGGTATTGGCGATTTAAAACACCTTTGAGTATTTTTTTTTATTTTTTTTATGATAGTGAATGACAAGACGAGCAAATCAGGTGCCTGATGGTAAGCATCATGATTGCCCATATCAGACACAGTGCCACCCAGTGTTTTAAAATTCTAAATTCTGCGTGGCACTGCACTGCGCCTGTCACCCTGAGATATGAGTTGTTAAATCTCATCATGCCCAGTAATTTCGCTGGTAACATTGCCCTTCAGACCGGAACACAGTAATGTTTGCACATTACTGCTTGGCGGATGTACTTCCCCAGGCGGCCCCCTGCAAAAGAGGCCTACCACTACAATAAATAATAATATATTATGAAGGTACAATGTTTTATAAAAATGTCGCACACCCGTTTATCTTCATCTGAAACCTTTATCAATCAGAGTTAGGCATCTTGTACACGCACGGTTTACCGCCGTGAAAATCTACGGTTAATTCGCCGGTGCACGGTGCCGGCGCACGGTGGCGACACGGCGCGGCGCCGCGGCCGTGTGCGCCGTGCGCGTCTACAAGCTTTCATAGTAATCCATACAACACTGACGACCGTGCCTACACGCGGCGAATTAACCGTAGATTTTCACGGCGGTAAACCGTGCGTGTACAAGAGGCCTTAGACGCCACACAATAAATTTTGTTCGGAAATATTTGCCAGTCATTTTTTAGGGTTCCGTACCTCAAAAAGAAAAGAGGAACCCCTATAAGGATCATTTGGTTGTCCGTCTGTCTCTCTGTCTGTCCGTCTGTCAAGACACTTTTAACGGGAACGCGTGGAAGTATCACGTCGAAATTGATATCAACTATTCAGATCTGCGGTCCTTTGTGGCTGTACAAAAATCATACTTCTAAGTTAACGCAATCAAAATGTATGGCCATTTTACTGCATATTACCAGACTGCCTCGGTGGCGTAGTGGGCGCATGCTCGACTGCCAATCAAGAGGGCCCGGGTTCGATCCCCAGGTCAGGCAGAGTTAAAAATTAGATTTTTCCATTAGGAATTATCTCAATAGCTGTCTGGAGTCTGGAATTGTGCCCGGTAGATGGCAATAGGCTCGCCCCCTATTACATGGGACCAATAACATACTGGCGAAATGTGGGTGTGTATCTACTATGGGACTGAGTCCTGGGTACACCTCTGCCTACCCCTTCGGGAAAAAGGCGTGAATGTATGTTACCATCCTTTGCGCAAGGAACTAATAGACGGCGCTGTATGTTCTTGGTGTAGTGTGGAGTTCCATCTAGGTATGGGTATATAAAATAAAAATTGTTAAGGCATACGTATGCATGCATTTCCATCAGATGGAACCCTACGCTATGTATCAATAGTGTGTAGGTAGGTACGTACATACATACTATTTGTGTCAGAGATGGATATAAATCTCCAACTTTATTCCCAATTAGGCCTCGTCTGATAATCCTTGATAATCGGCCGTGTCCATATAACAAGCGAAATGTCGAACAATGAAAACAGATGGTGTATAGAAAGATTCACTCGGAGAGCCCCTAATGAGTCCCTGAGTTTCTCCGTCTCTTCGCGCCATTACTCACGGCAATGTTTCCTTTTGACGCTCCAGTAAATATCCGTTAAGATATCACCCCGATAACCTTTATCCTATAGTCTTCTCTATTGTTCACATGATACAGCCCAATTTTCAATGTCGACGGCTCACTTTGAAGAGAAAATTAGTAAAAATCGTGAACCTTCGAAACTAAAGTACCTACCTTTGAAAAACATTTGACACGATGCGAGCTTGAATTTCTGCAGTTCAAGAATTAAAAGAAGGTCGCCAATATTTCGAGATATTATTTTGCTTGATTTTTGAGGTATTTTAAAACGTTATTCCGTGCATTATAAGCACTTTGCCCACTTCACTGGAACGTTATAGGACGGTGAGCAGCAACATTTTTTTTTGTATAGAAACGCATGAGACTATTTCAAGACCGTCGCGTGCCATGTACGGTGCGTTAGCTCTCCGTCAACAATTTGTATTAGAACGAAATTGATACGTTATGAACAGCCATGTCCCGTAACGGTTATTGTGGGCAAGGTCCACCATTCCGTAACCGTTGCCTGGTCAAATACCTTCATATAACGGTTATACAACGTGTTACAAAAGGGTATAGTAATACTTGAGAAGGTGCATCATCTAAGTACCTATCGAACTCAACAACTTTAAAAAGAAATTATGATTGCAAAATTTTCGAAGGGAAATTGCGACTTTCCGTACAAAATGGATCAGCGGATCGGCGAATTCGTATGGAAAGTCAATTTTTTTTTTTTGAAGTTTTTTAGTTTGACGGGTAGATCTACCCTATTGCTACACATTTTTTTTAAACGTTGTATAATAACGGTCCTATAACTTTCCGGTACAGTGGGCAAACAGTTTCAGCGCACCGTGTTTCTAGTTTGTGTTTTCCTCTACAGATTTTTTTTTATTAATAATGAAACTTAAAAAAACACAAAAGCATCTTATAGAATAAGCCCTACAGAGAAATTAAGACCCTTGTTCCTAGAATATACGAGAAATTAACCAGCGAGAGTAAACGGAGTAACGAACTATCTGTCAACTGAAATGAACGAGCTTTAACACTAATGTATGTGGCTTCACGGCTTGCACAATCTATTTAAGAAGACAGTATAGTTAAGTGGCGGTTTTATATACCAACCAATTTATTCCATATTTCCTCCATGGATACAATAAAGTTTTGTTTGTTTTTTTCTTTTTTTCTTTCAGAAAATTTTGATCCACAATTTTGTTATTTATTACTTTTAAACTCAAAACCTTGAAAAAATCTCAGTTTGATTTGCTTGATTAGACGTTAGTGAACGTCGTTGCTGCAGAAACTAAAGTGATTATAAAAGGAAACCAATTGATAAAAAATAATAGTTTACTTTATATTAGACTAGCTGTGCCCCGAGGTTTCACTCGCTTAATCTTTGTTCTCGTCGGAATATCGGGATAAAAAGTACTTTTTATCTTATTCCAGGGACTAAACCATCCATATACCTAATTTCAGCCCAATTGGTTTAGTAGTTTTGGCTTGAATGAGTAACAAACATCCATCCATCCATCCTCACAAACTTTCGCATTTATTATATTAGTAGGATATAACTACTCCCAACTTGAATATATTATAACTATAAGTATTGGGACAGAGAAAGAACATCGATTTGGTATTTTTTTCATGGAATTGTATTTAATTCCTCAGTTTTAGTATTAGTTATATGTTTATGCTGACAAGTACCCCTTGTGTTAGGTATTTATTCCTATTATTTATCTCATAGGTACCTATTATTCATACCAAATTCAAATTCTAAATAAGTATCTTTAATTCAGACAAGGATCCATTATTGTCAGTAGGTACTTAAAAATAGGGAACAACTTATAAACCCGCACGAGATATAGGAGCAATCGGATCATCAGCCACGACTTTCAGGATGCTGTTGCTACTCCCTCGAATTCTCCTAACTAATGCCGGTATTTTTTTTCTAATGACGGCATGGAAGGCGTCCATATGGGCCTGAACGAACATGCTGGAGGCACTACAGAATCGAGGAAGTATCAACATCATCCTGAACATATAATTATATTGTATGCGCAGGGTATTTAGCGAGCTTTATGAACAGCTGAACCACAAACCACCCGTGTACAAGCCCTGACAGTTCACGTTAAAAAGCGTTATTTTAACTTGTTCAGTACAACGGGTAAACCTGCGCGCCAGCATATTCCCGCGGACCGCCAACGCTATGCATTCTTATATTTCCTCTCCACATCATCATCGTTCTTAAGTTCGTTGTTAAGAATATGGCTTAGATAGATAGATAGATTAACACTTTATTGTACACCTTACAGCGAACAAAATATTATGTAAATAAAGTAGGTACGGTTAGTCTTAGGCTAGTACAAGTGGCGGTCTCAGGTCAGGTCAGGTCAGTGGTGGTCGGTCTTAGGTACTTATACTTTAATATTTGCGCAATTTAGTGTAACAGAAATTTGGTATTTGTCACACTAGTGGTCTATGTGAGTACAGTTAGTTGTAAGGAATAAAATATTTACGTCCGTGAACTTGATTTATTCTCGTTCCATTACAAATTATAACTCGCGAGTGCCCGGTGACGACTGATGCAAGCGACACCTCACGCCCCACACTTTGTATTCTGCAGGATCGATGTGTGTATATCGATATGTGCATATCGATATGTGTCGCTACAGAAAGGATGGTCCTTGGGCACTTGCTTGGCGGCCTCAAAGATCATAAACTCACTTTTCCTGACATTGTAAATCAGCCCATGCGATGCGGCGTACTTCTCTCACACACTTAGCATCTCTTTTATTGAAATTGTTTTGCTCCGAAACTTCAAGTTTTCACTTAGCCTTTTGTTGGCTTTACTATTTATAGCCTTCAGCTTCACCCCATTTTATCCTGATCTTACTAAATAATTTCACCCCTCGGGAGCTCTCACTTCCTTCGCTAAATGATAAATTAGGTCATTAAGATATAAATAAATACAACGTACATATTCAACATACATTTTATTACATGCTCTTTAATAATATAATGTCTTTTATTACAGCTTATATTTACTTCAACATTTAATAATGGCACAGACGAGTTTATAAGGATTCACTCGATCATAAAACCTTTTTCTTTTCGCCAGTAACAAAGCTTAAATTTATGAACGCGCCTGTACCACGCTCAGTTAACTACCGCAGAACGGAGAGTATTAAAATATTGAGGCTTTCGAAATGTTTTTAAAATTTTACGCTCATTTAATTGTCTCTTCACTGATTCATAAAAATGAAATAAATGTTAAATATTTCTGCGGTTAAAATCACAAAATGTATTTTTAATCTGTTAAAGGTTCCATTTGGCGGCTGACTTGCACCGTCTGAAAGTCACTGGATAATAAGTACCTATATACCTATATATACAAACGTTTTGTATAATAATATTATGTCTGAAGTTTTAAGACAGCTGTTAAAATACAGTAGCCGCTTATTCCCATTTGTATAATATAAAAATGCGACTGGAAATCGCAGCATGCAGTGATTGATGCCAGTCAGCCGCTGAATACCTTTTTTATCCCTTATTTTTTTGATTGACCTATGTGGATAAGCGTCTCTCTACATTGTTTTCATAACACCCTAAAGCTCAATACAGTTATTTACAAACGAAGCAAAGCTTTCTACTTAATGTAATATTGTTTATATACAATTATTAACTATATAAATATTATTTACAATTCATAACAAGCTTATAGTCAACATCAAAGGTAAGTAAAGTTCACTCAAACATCGAAAAATACTTTGAAATACGATAAAGTTAGTTCGTTCTCTTTTACACTTGATTCTGATGTCGTTTTTGTGGTTTTTGTATAACTTTTGAGATAATATTACCCGTCAAGGTAATATTTATCTAGTAATATGTGGAAGTTTGAAGTCAATATTTTATTATTATGAGACATGAAAGTGTTCTAATCAAGTCAAGGGTATTCATCAACTCGACACGGAGGATTGGTCACACGTGTGTCAATTTGGTTAAACTCGAAATAAAAATATGATGGTGAATCAATTTTATGTTTTCGCCAAGTGGACACGAGTTAATTTTTTTGTCGATTTCGATATGAATTCTAATTGTAACATTAGACTTGTCGGTAGGTAGAATGCGGAATGCATCACCTGTAGATAACACACACGTAGAAAAATTTCGCCGATGACCTTCACGGTAGCTCGTGGGTGAAGTTTTTCTTTCCACATTCATTATTGTAGGTCAGAGTTACCACAGATATGTGAATTCGTCAGCCGATTGCATGCAACTGCAAGTCATGACTGCAATTTCAATTTCAATTTCTATATTGCATAAATCATGACATAGTACAACAGATGGTGGTAAATAGGTACAATAGTGGTAATCTTGATACCCGTTTGGGTGTAGCAATTTGTAAACAAAATATGTTTGATTTTAAAATAATTAATTTCTTAGATATTTGATTCATTGAACGTCAATTCACGACTGGTTCCTATTTGCTATGAAGGTAATTCCGTAGCCAAATAAAATTGACTGCCAACTTCATGCAGTCGTCTAGATATCATTACCGTGTCCATTCTTAACGTTATTCGCATATTACATAAAAACCAGTCGGGACCAGCAGTCGCTGCAGTCAGCCACTAAATGACACTTTAATGAATTTTCACGGTGAGATGAGTAGAAGTAAGCTGAAGACTAGCACACACAGTTTAAAGTTCGTGAAGACTAGCATCAGTGTCACTCTCAGCGCCGCCGAGGAGTAGAGTAGACTCGCAAGGAGGCCTAGGCCCTGGCTGGGAGGCCTCGCCAGCTGGTAGTAGTCACAGCTCGATGGCCGCCGCGCCCTTCCACGTGACCCCCGCGCGAAGTAGGTGGTACAGCCGGAGGACGCACCAGATGGATACACTCTAATAAAGAAAGGAATAATAAAGCTGAGTCCATGAAGTCACCGGAACAGGTACCAATGGAAGACCAGCACTGGTTTTTCTTCAACCTGCTTATGCTGAGTTGGCACTGTTTCGCGGCACACGTAATGTTAGCATTAAAAAATTACTTTTAAAAAAAAAATTTTCTTTTTTTTCTTTCCAGATCACGCGCGGCAAACTCTCGACCATTAGCGCGTGCGGCAAATGTCGAGCGCGCGCAATGTGGAAGGGGTCGCTCGAACAGTTCGTTCGCCGCGCTTAATCTAAACCCAGATTGTAGAGGTATCTTTCCGAACGCACGGTAGACTCAGTACTGTTTATCTTCAATGACGTACAAAAGTGTCAGATTATGACCTATTTGAATAAAGCTGTTTTGAGTTGAGTTGAGTTGAGATTAAAAGTTTTTGATCTGTGTTACGGATGGCACTTTAAACTACAGGACCTGGATGTCTGCTATAACATATTATGTAGGGGGAAGTCATTAAACCATGTCGGAGGCCTTGCAGGAATGGAAATCTTGGTGAACTGATATTCCTACATTTGGGCTATGGGTCGACCACAAAACCCAAAATGGATCGAGCAATGTAGGTAATTGAGGAAACCCTTTCCGTTAGATTAGGAACCACAATTTTAACTAGGTATAACCAGTGCTGATGGTCAACAATCAATCATGTCAATAATATCATTGCAAAAAGGAAGAGGCTCTGCTCATTGCGTATTTTATGATCGCCGACGATACGCAGATGCAGCGCGTTTACGAAACTCAAACGCACAGCGAAGTTAAAACGCTCGTCGTCGATTGACGTTGCTTAAACCTTAGCAATCAATCGAGAACGGCTGGAAAAGCAAAAAGTATTTAACTTCATCGTAAATACTCAAAGGTCGATCAGAATTACTGATTTTCACTTATTTTCGTTTTACGATATCTTCAAAAAGATTTTCAGTAAATATTTTATTATCTCTCCTCTGAGTTAATCAGCCCGAAATAAGAAAACATAATGTCAAATCTTTTGTTGGAAATTACGAATCATCTATATATTTCGATGTCAATAGCTTTTAGGATTGTGAAAAACCTTTTTAAAAATTCAAGTCAAATGCTCGTAAATATAAATTGTTATTCTGTGTAACGGACTGAAAGCACTTGACTTGGTAATATGCTCACTAAAATAATAAAAACCTACTTCACAGTTTACGGTTCGTTACACTATTTACTCATAAAATGTCTTGTTTGACAGTCTATTAGTATATTTTCAGTACTTTTTGTTTGGGATTTAAAACTTGAATACAACGTACCTACAACGAGATTTTAAAACGCTTTCCTAATGCGCGAATTTAGTCTAGGGTGGGCTATCACGAATCGTCTCAATATCTTGGCGAGAATAACTTCGGTTGGAAGAGCAAAATAGCTATGGATAATTCGATAACAATCTAAGTCACACATGTGCACACAGCTCAGTAAATATTGCGTTGGCGCACCGAATTCTTAGTTGCAATTGATAAATGCCTCTGCATAGGATGTGTATACATTGCCTAACTACGCACATTTACAGCGTCATAGATTCCCGAAAAGTAGTTTAGTAGACTACCATACTGAAGTGCGTTTGGATTGCGTATTATACGAGCTGCATCTCGTCGCGTCGTGGGTGCTGATAATATACTCCGTATGCAGAGGCTGTAATAGGCCGGAGTCGAGAGTTCAGTCTCGCTTGCGGGGTGAGGAAGGCCCGATTGGTGGGTGGATGATAATGTCCATTCTATACGTAGTATTATTATCTGTTCTGTGCCGGAGTATAACTTTACTTGTGTCAAACCGAAAATTGTTCAGTCATACACACAAAAATCATAATTTAAAAAACGCAGAACTGATACATGTGTAAAACGAGCACTTATATAATGCCAAAAACGCTACACGTGCTTGGAAAACAGACGGCAATAACGCGCACCAACAGCAATTACTGCACTAGCATTCAAAAATAAAATCGTGAAACTGCAAACAGAAAAGTTGCTTTGGATAACGGCTTCCAGTTTCCGTAATATGAAATGTGCAAGAAATAAAAGGTAAGGGAATATTTTCGTGTGAGTTTGTGAGGGAACAATGGCTTGACTCTTTTCGTGGCATGCCTCTTATTGTTGAACAAAGTTGAGCATACAGATTTGTTGTAGCGAGTGATACTTTTGTTCCAGTGTGATATTTTATGACAGCAATGCAGCAGATTTTTGTGTGTAAGTGTTTCTTAGCAATATGATTAAGGCGCTGTCCAAAGCAAATTGACCTCTCGCTCACACGTACCCACATTTTTGAAGATATAAAAATAATACATGTAATTACGTAAAATAAAGACAACTAGGTTCTAGAATATAATAATACAAAGATTAGACAAAAAATCCAATTTAATCCAAGCAAGCTTTCACTGCCTTTTTAATTTTTTTTTAAATTATTTTCAATTATTAATCGTTGTATTTTTTAAGTAAACCAATAACATACTGGCGAAATGTGGGTGTATCTACTGTGGGACTGAGTCCTGAGTACACCTCTGCCTACCCCTTCGGGAAAAAGGCGAGAATGTATGTTTTTTTTTTTGTATTTTTTAGATCTTTCAAAATGTGGGTACGTGTGAGCGAGAGGGCGAAAGTGCTTTGGACAGCGCCTTAATATCAGAACCTCTAAAAATAACATAAAAGTAATGCTTAATTTTATTGGTCACAGTGTTATCATTGTCTTCCTGCCTTTATCCCACATTAGAGGAGGTGGGAATAGCACGTCTTCTTCCACCATTACATTGCCATAGACTGGAATGGTTCTCATGCTTCTTTCATGCATATCTTCATTCGCGCAGTTCATCCAGGTCTTATTGGACGCCCCGTTCCCACATAACCAATATAATATACCAATATATATTATATAAATCCTCATAGTCCTTTTAGTCACATTATGACTTTTATATATAAGGAAAAAAGAAAATTATAATACAAGTACGTAAAGATAGAAAGTAACTGCTTGTCCCAACAAATACAAAGAAAACTTTCTTTACAAACTTTTCCAACTCAGTTGAATGACGGATTTAGGTCTCACGAAATGTTTTTGTGATAACACCGAAAATATTTTATTGTCTTATGAAAAGAAATCATGAAACTTTTGGTACATATACTTACATTAAGAACAATCCTTGGTATTAAAAACGATATTTCAGCTTTGCACATTGAGTCGAATTGCTGTAACAAAGAATAATAACTTCAGTTAAAATATAAAACCATTTGGACAAATCAGCATTTATAATATGAATGTATGTATGTACTAGATATTGTCCGCGGTTTCACTCGTGTGGATTGAAATATGCAACATAGTGGATTTTCACATGTAAATGCGACGTTTTCTATATGTCACTCTCCAGCCTCCAAACTATCTCCAAACAAAAAATCATAATGTCACACCGATGCTCTGTTGTGACGCGAAAGAAGGACGAGCAAAATCACTTTCGCATTTATTATACATATAAAATAAATATAAGTAGGTATACAAGTATGTATCGATGTTAACCTGAGAACCGTTAATGCAATCTTCATGAACAAAGTTTTTATTATGTTTTAAACAATGACGTTGAATTGCTGAGGTTTTTAAATTTTAATTTGTTGTTTAGCCTGGAGTCTGGAACTGTTCCCGGGATGCCCTGCCCTGAGATGCCAGTAATTTCACTGGTAACATTGCCCTTCAGACCGGAACACAGAAATGTTTGCACATTACTGCTTGGCGGATGAATAACTGGCAACGGTGTGAAACTTCCCCAGGCGGCCCCTTGCAAAATAGGCCACTACAGAATCATTATTATTCTATATAAATATTTTCTATTCTATTCTATTTTATTTTTATTATTATATCTTTGTTGTATATGTCACTGTGCAAACTTCACACTGAGCAAATGGCACATGCCAGGTGTTGAGTAAGCGCTGGGAGAACACAGAAATGTTTGCACATTACTGCTTGGCGGATGAATAACTGGCAACGGTGTGAAACATCCCCAGGCGGCCCCTTGCAAAATAGGCCACTACAGAATCATTATTATTCTATATAAATATTTTCTATTCTATTCTATTTTATTTTCATTATTATATCTTTGTTGTATATGTCACTGTGCAAACTTCACACTGAGCAAATGGCACATGCCAGGTGTTGAGTAAGCGCTGGGAGAACGTATATCCCCTTTTTTTATATTTCTTTAAATCAATGATAGAAACTCATAATATTTATTATAAGTCATAATTGTTATTCAATTGAACAAAATATATCCGCTACCGATATTTCGTAAAAAAATATCTACACGTCCCAAGATATACTAAAAATAGTTTACGAATAGCAATATGTCTATTGAAATTGCCAGAATCAATTCACTAGAGTCTACAGTAAGGTCTATTGCCACTTAATAAAAAGGCAAAGAAGGCAGGCCCAATGAGATTTATGCGTGTTTAGACATAATAATATTTTTATTATCGAAATACTTGTAATGGTTAGTATCGCGTAGGTATGCGGTTCGAAAAACACAAAAATGTAAGAAGAGGAAATTACTTACAATTTGACATGTTTATTATCCTAAAAATCTCTTGTAAAATTGTGCGGCTATGTTTGAGCATTATGTCTTTTTAGCTACTAGAAGCAGTTTTCTGTTACCATTTGCACAGAATACTAAACTACTTAAGGGAGAGAAGAGACACTCCTCAAAATCAATTGAATAAATTGTGACTCCAGCTCCGACGCAATAAAGTGCAATTGAGGTCGCACAGTACCTAGTTAATAATCGTTATATTAACATACAAGCTGCCTCTCTTTTTAACGCGTGTCTCTCTGTCTGTTCTCTCTGTCTAGCCTATAAAAAAATTACCGTCAAGACGGACGCGCCAGCTACTTGTTGCTTTGAACTTTTATGGCGGCGTGTCCTAGGACTTTCTGTCTTGTGTTATTGATATCTTCATTGGAATTACGTCATATACATTTCCGTCTTTCTACTAAGTTTTTCCTTTCATATTGAACCACATCGTCTCTCATATTGATGTAATATGTCTCTAAACAAGAAAAACTCCCAGGAAAAGGATATTATGATGGTACTTTGAACTAAGCGCGCAAGTAATTCGATTCATTTCTTTCATTTTCGTTGCCAAGTTTTATAAAGAGGTTTTACGTTCATTTCCATCTGAGTCAGAAATCTACTTACGCAGCTTTTTTTGATTTTTCTTTGAGCTGTTTATGTTGGACTGTTATTATTGTTTTTGGATGAAATTAACATGCGGTGTTTTTGTTGGAAGCGGCTGACATAACAGGGGTGTTTTCAGTTGTCGGAGCGCTCGCTGATACGTATTTTTTTTCGACGACTTTATAAGGTTACAAAAAGTTTTGAAAAATTGCATTTTATTTCAAAACCAGTCTCTGTAATTTATAAATAAACTGAAGAGCATGCTATATAATACATGTTACTATAATATTAATGAATTTTTCAATGATACTTAAAAAATATTGACATTTTATTTACCTATGAACATATAATTATTTTAAATTAAAATTGATTGTCTATTTATAATATATTTATTATCTACTAACAATTTTAAATTATTGACTGACATCTCATATATTTTTATTTAAATCTTCTGACATAAAACAATTATTTATACAGTTATGACATTATTGTATCCTGAATAAATTATATTGAACTGCTTTAAGTAAGCCAAATTCAGTTGATAAAAAGAGAACTAGTAAGTGACCTGCTACACGTTCATAAATTAAAAGCCAAAGAAATTGTTATTATTATTATTATTTATTAAATACATGTATTCTTCATAAAATATTCGTTAACAATTTGCTACGCCCAAACGGGTATCATGATTATGTACTATTATCTATTATTATATCATGAATTATGCAATAAAGAAATTGAAATTGAAATATAAAAAAAAAAATTGTAATTGAATTGGTGGTGAGAGAGCCCAGCGGTGTCGGGGTTTGATTCTAGAGTCCTTGGGTTCATGTTTGGTATTATTATATCTGGACGCTACCGTGCTTTGGAAGGCACGTGAAGCTGTTGGTCCCACCTGTAGTAACAGATGATAGTAGTTAAGATCAAGCCTTGTGGTTACCTGTGTGTACAGAAAGAACTAAAAGAAAAAAATCCCACTAGTTGTGTGCTACCAACCAGTTATAATCATCTCAGCCGTTTGTAATCCACTACTGAACATAGGCCAATAGTCGACACGTTTGGCAGGCGGGTTGACGAGTGTAATTCGATGGGTTTTTGCTTCTGCCCGTCCTCTGGATCTGATCTGTTAACCCTTAGCCGGCTCTTACGGCAACTACGGGTAGATAGGTTGAAGCACTTTTCTAAAGGAGGTAACTCCACGGCACCAACTCGTTATGATAATTTAAAATAACTAATGAAATACTAGAGTATCATCAATTTTGAAGAGTTATAATATTAGAGGTATTCAGGTCTAATGAATAGCAAATAGTCACTATTCCGGTATGAGAAATTTTAATAATATTCAGTGAATATTATTATTCACGTAACGTCCCAAGTTTAGCACCGACAGTGATTCTCAAATAAACCCAGATTGTAATATTCCCGGCGAGCAAACGACTGTTCTACGCATGGACAACTTAACCTAAAAGACGACACTTTTGTGGGTATGCTTTCGCCAAGGTTATGTAGTGACACTGCACAACAGCCGACCCTGTTTCACATTATATTCAATGCTTCCGCATGACATGACATGAACTAAGACAAGTTTCAAGGCTGAACGATCCAATAAAATAACTAGCCGATCCGCACAGCACGCCGCCATTTTAAACTATGGAATACGTCTGCCGCACGCGCTCTGACTAGATACCGTTATGATACTTATTGTAAAATGTGGCGAATAAAACTACGCCGAAATCTGCCGAACCCGTCTAACACAATTTTTTACACACTTGTGTTACGCACACTACAATTTCAAAGTTGCCGCATTTTGGAAGCTTTTGCTTTTAGGTAGTGGTCAGAGCGCGTGCGGAGACTTATCAACTGACTAAGCCAGTCACGTTTTGGCGATTTTATTTTTATACAAAAATATAATAGAGGCGTGGTCTTTCGGTTGAGTTATCAGTGGGTCTACGAGTGGATGGTATGGACAAAACAAAGGAACCAACTGCAATTTGTCGATTACAGAGCTGGCACGTGAACAAGGTAACACGATCGCACCTACATCTGTTGCAAATAAACTGTCGATTGACTTTTGTTTTGAAAGCGAGTACTAAAGATCCAATATTCCAGTTTAAAGCTTGGAATAAAGTTGCAGGACACAGTTGATAAGAGTACTCATCATAGACCATTGACTTAAAAAAAGGGGGGATATGGTACGTTCTCTTAGCGCTTACTCAACAACTGGCATGTGCAATTTGAAACAACAAAGATAGAAGACGTACCTAAGACCGATCCGAACGAGACAACAATTAACTTCACTGACGTGGACCTAATGGGACCTAATTTGAGCTTTCCATTTTCGAGAAGTCAGTACCTCATCTCCCTTTTTCTTTAAATCAATGTCATAGACCGTTCAAAGTTAAAATTGAGCTAGGAGCAGAACACACGCTGAAACGCATAAACGACGAAATTGCAACATAAATTAGTTACTTTTGAGATTATACTATAGACTCTTGAGAGACCACACACATAATTCGACCAGTTTGAATTAGTTGTATTGAAAACGGCGTGCAGGAAACTCGTGTTTGCGTTTCATCGTTGTGGTGCATTTTCGCTACAAACTAAAATTATTGTAAGATGTGATACCACCACCAGGGTGGTGGGGCAAATTCCATTCTGCTATTCTCGCGCCCCACCGATGCAACTTAGTGGGGCATATTCCGCTACAAAATATATAGCATTCTATTAAGCCCCACCAGTGGGGTGGCTTGGTGGGGCAGAGTGGAACAATCCAATTTCATCACATATTGGTTGCGCCATACGTGGAAAGAGTTGGAAAAAGATTTCAAACAAAAAATTTCAAAAGGGCTTCGCTGCAGTTCCGTTTCACCGTGTCTTCTGTAAAGTTCTAAATCTGCACAATGAGCTTTTTATTTTTTTTTATTATCAATTTTAAAACGTTAATATTATTTTATTAACTGGCAAACAAACACCATCGCGTGCTAACTTGACTCCTAGCGCCATCTAGCTCTGTTTTAAGTGTCTATGTTTGTTACTTACCTTCACACCAAAACTCCTGAACCGATTGAGCTGAAATTCGGTATGTGAAAGCCGATAGCTTAGACCATGGAATAACTCAAAGGGTACTTTTAACCCCTATATCCCCTGTGGAACAGTAACTACATAGGTAAAACCACGAATCAGAGCTTGAATTATAATATAAATATCCTCCCACTGACGTTTTCATTGGAACTTTCGTAGGTATACCCAAAATGATTAAATTATCTTCTAGGTAACATTTAACGCTTCAATATCCTTCGATCGCACCGTTTTCCAATGAACTGAAGCCAGGGTCGGTCGGTGCAGAAATTTGCCGATAATCATTTCTATGGGTACAAACACGGTTAGACGGCGCTGCTCTGATTTATCGGATTAACTTTGACTGGAGCCGCTGTAGCCTGTATTGCTGGCTGTTTAAATTGTACGAATAGATGCGGGAAGCCAAATTCTGATGAACTACGTCATCTTCTACTTCGAACGTACGAAATTTATGTGTGCGTGTGTTTCAGTGCATGTCGTTGTGCAGGTACTTGTTCACAAAATATCAGACAGTCGACATCAAAATTAAAGAAATGGGAAAATATTATCGACTATGTTGATATTATATGTTATATTTTATATGTTGACTGTCCTTTAATATTTTGTGCCGGCTGAGAATTGAAATAGGTTTTTAAGAGCAAATGTTGCTGTCGGAGATTTCATACTGATGCTTATCAAACAGTTTTTCAATATGGGTATATCAAAAGTGGTACAACGGGATTCTTTAATAAAACCCATGAAGAGTGTGTCCCCCTTGAGCTTTGTTAACTTGGCTACCACACTATTGTGTGTCTATATTAGGCCACAACTTTTATATGCAAATCTTATTAAAAGCATTGGCGCCAATCTGTCCCATACACACAAGTAATTACAAGTTTACCCATTAGCAAAAACTTAGCAAGCAATATTAATAAATCATAATAAAGAAGAGCTAATATATTCCGAGATACTCATATTATGTGATCAAAGCATTCGATCATTACCGCCGCTAGTATAAAATTAACTAGCTACGACCCGCAATTTCACCCGCTAGCTTAAAAATTTCCAATACTGTGTGTACTTAATAATGTGTTACAAACCATTATCAAAAGAAAGAATTGCGGAATTAACAAAAAATATTTCAACCTTCCTTGCAAAATGAATCAGGATTATCTGATCGATTTTGAGCGGAAACATTTCTTTTGCTAATTTCGCAATTATTCTTATCTATTCTATTTTACGAAGACTAGCCGAGTATGTAGGGAACAGGTGCCTGGACCTTATTGTCATAGGAGCAAGACCTCGCGGTAAGCTAAATTGACACTAGCATGACGCCGTAAGGGATGACATGAGTATCAATGAACTCTCCGAAGAGGATGCCCAAGACCGTGCGAAGTGAGGAGAAATAGCTGGAAAGACCAATTTTCTCAGCTATAGCTAGATAGCTGGGAAAATTGTTAGGGAGAAGAAGAATAATTTCGTAATTATTTATATTGCTAGTAGTTCAGTTTGGCGGTTAGATGCAATCCCTTTAACACTCAGGTACCAAACCGCGGCTTAGCCGAAATTTGCCTCTTTCCAGAATTCCGGGTGAAAAGAGAGCTTAGACAATTCTTCGTTGGCCACAAACAGGCTTTTGATAGAAACTTGCAGCCGGATTGATGGAAATCTATGGGGAGACCTAATTTCCAATAGTGGACGTCCTACAGCTGAGATAATGATGATGAAAAATAATGTGAAAGAATGTAACCCAAGCTCTACCATCCATATTATCATTTTCTCAATTTTTTGACACAGCTTTGTGTTTCTAAAACTGTATTCTTGTAGTAGAAAAAGAAATGCATAGTTTCGAAAGAAGAGGTAAGTGACACATCCAAACATACAAACTTTCGTACTTATTTTTAATATTAGTAGGACATATTTACTCTTTTATTTTTGGTAGACATCATTATATTTATCCTATTTCAATTACGAGAGAGAAAATGTATTACAAAAATGCTGAACATGTTGAAGAGAACACAGTTTCTCGTTAGGAAATAGTTCCAGCCGATATATTTATATGCTGAATATCACTTTACTAATGGCTTCATTAATGTGTAAGGGAACATTAGTTTGCGTGGTTATGATAGGAAATATTATATTTTGACGCTGTAGCACCTATAACAACTGATAGTCAATAGTTTATAGTGATAAGATATTTTTTTAACCTTTTGAACACTTTTTGATCTTTTTGATGAAAGGATTATACCTATTTTTTGCTGGTTTGCGGTTTGCCTAGACTCTTCTTATTAATAAGTAAGAGGACGTTAGTTTGCGTAGATTATGTTTCTTAAACTATCAGAATAATAATACATCTTATTTGATCGTCAATAGTGAATAATAATGATAAATGAGGTACTTTTTTCGGGTTCTGTCGTCCGTCCGTCCGTCTGTCACAGGGCTATATCTCATAAACTGTAATAACTAGACCACTACAATACAAATTTTACACTACAATAAAATAAAATAAAGTTCATAATTGTATAAAGAGCAGCACCTTCCTCTTTTAAACAGTTCCTATAAGACTTTTACTGCAGTGAAATTGATATTACTAATTAGAATAATAGTTATACAATATAATGAACTTCTTAGGTAATGAAAGCTGACACTTATAAATAGGTACCGAGGTAATAAGTATGTGGTGGGTAGTAACTCTTTCTATGCGAGTCCCATTCGCATTGACCAGCTTATTAATTTTTGTTGCTGCAACTTTTCGATGATGACTATTATTTTGGTAAGCCTAGTGTACTCAAATTGCGAGAAGAATATCTATTACTGCTAAATCCAGACTCCATGCTATGATTGAAAAATACTTTATAAAAATCCAACAACAGGGATGACCCTGTCGGCTGCTTATGTCGGGCACGCAAGAAATCATGCTCAGTGATAAGTGAGCTAGTGAGAATGCTTTGATAAGTAGTCGTTATATACCTTGTTAACATGATCTCTAAGTATATTTGAGTAGACCATGGCCATGGCTTCCAGCGCCATGAACGTCATGCAGCCCACCACCCAAGGCACCAGGAACGCCACGTTTTCCTGCAAACAACATAATATTACTTTACTCGTATGGAACTATTTATTTTTCTTCTTATATGGACCCACACGAATGTATTGCCAGTGTCAAGCTATATACATTTTCAAGTTTTTTTTTTTTATGATTGAAAAAAGACTAAACAATAGAGCTACCTACTTACTATCTACCCTAACTACATACACTATACCATAGAACACTTTGAAAATCCACAGGCCGACATGTCGGCCTATAGAAAATCCAATATTTTCAAGTTAATATGGTCAATTAGTCAATTCAGAGTCAGGGCAAGCCACAGCTCTAGTAAAGTGGTGGTCATTACAAGAAGCTGCCGGAATTTTGGTGGGAATACGAAAAATCACATTTCAACTCTCGCATCACTTGCCAAGAGACTTGTGTATCTTCGAAAACACTCAACACGTAATATTCCACCATTATTACACATTAAACATTCGAAAATGCACCGATAATTGATAAAGATACGGGAGCCAAACTCTATTATTCGGTCTCCCGCCAAAACACAGAACTATTATTATTATTATCTGCCTATGTACTGCCTGCCTGTTTGTACAAATGTGCCTATTGGTATATATAGGGGTATAGGTCGCGCAAAACTTTAGGAGCCCTTGCAAGTTCACCGTCAAAGCATATTAATCATTTATTTATATTTTTTAACGTTAGCGTTTCGTTAGCAATATTCTAAGAAAACAGGGTCGATATATTATAGTAGGTATACATACACCGTTTTGTTTCCCGTTTTGGAAGATTACGTTTAGATTTAGTGGGCAGAAAGCTTTTCTACTGGTTGATCATTGTACTTACAATTTGGAATATAATAACATTCTCAAAGAGAGTTAGTGTCAGGCAGGCAGCCGGTCATAAAACCAAAGCCAAAACTTTATATAATTTATTGTGTTTTGTGTACTCGTGTATGTTGTTAGCCATAACATAATATTATACCGACCCCACACAAGGTGGTAGTGGCAGGCCTCTTTTGCAGGGGGCCGCGTGGGGAAGTACCACACCTTTGCCAGTTATTCATCCGCCGAGCAGTAATGTGTAAACATTACTGTGTTCCGGTATGAAGGGCAATGTTACCAGCGAAATTACTGGGCATGATGAGATTCAACAACTCATATCTCAGGGTGACAGGCGCAGTGCAGTGCCGCTCAGAATTTTGAATTTTAAAACACTGGGTGGCACTGTCTGATATGGGCAATCATTATGCTTACCATCAGGCACCTGATTTGCTCGTCTTGTGTACCTGGTAAAGCCGTGCAGTTAAAGTATAAATAAATAAATCTGTGTTACTTTACATTGGAAACTCCAAAGCTCATTATTAAATAGAAATCAAAATAAAAGCTTAAAAGAAAAGTTTTTCTTTGTTCGTCCCAAAGTTTCGACATTACCACATTTTTTGGGCCGCTTCCGTTCTAAGTGGAAGATATATTTCTATATTGTGAAGGAAGGAAGCGAGCTTTCACCGAAATAGCCCGGTTCCGATTACCCTTGTATTATAAAGAGTCGGAATGCTGAAAATGTTTAGAAACCTTATTTACAATTGTAATGGGGAGGTTTTCTTATGTATATTACTATTATCAACGATTTATAGAAGTGACATTTATGTCTGTGTTAGCTAGATTCATAACGTACTCATGCAATTTTTAGATATCGACACTGAATTTTCAGTCATAGATAACTGTAATAATGTGTAAGTATATATGTGTTATCTGTGTGTGTGTGTGCAGTTTGAAGTAACCGTATCTTTTGTTGAAAGACTAGCTGTGCCCCGCGGTTTCACTCGCGTAGTCATCATTCCCGTGGGAACATCGAGATAAAATGTACCCTATGTGGTTTATCTACATACCAAATTTCAGCCTAATCGATTCAGTATAATTCAGTACTACCTATTGGCTTGAAAGAGTGTAAATAAACATCCATCCATCCTCGCAGACTTTCGCAATTATAATATTAGTAGAAAGTAGTTAGTAGGATTATGGTAGGGCTAGGATCAGTAGAATTTTTAGGAAAAACCAATTTTTTTTTAATTTAAGAAGACCACCTTTTATAACTATTTTAATGCACGCTCTTTAAATCTTGAATTATTTAAATTATCTAAGCAAAAGATATTTTCCCGAAACTGTATCGAACACACGCCCAGTAATTTTACTAATGAAAGCAAGTTGAATTGAGCTTCACTAATTGTAAGGTAGACCTTTATTTACCTTTGCCCTAAATGCAATCAAAACCTTCATTAAATAACCTATTCAAATACTGAAGACCATTTGCTAAAAGATTTTTTAAAGGTTGATACTAAAAGCTTATTTAAACCGATGAATGTAATCCTTATTAAGATTGATTGAACAAGTTTTATTTTATGAATTTTATTTTATCTTTTGGAGCTAGACTGCCTCGGTGGCGTAGAGGGCGCATGCTCGACTGCCAGTCAAGAGGTCCCGGGTTCGATCCCCAGGTCAGGCAGTGTTAAATATTGGATTTTTCCATTAGAAATTATCTCAATAACTGCCTGGAGTCTGGAACTGTGCCCGGTAGATGGCAATAGGCTCGCCCCCTATTACATGGGACCAATAACATACTGGCGAAATGTGGGTGTATCTACTATGGGACTGAGTCCTGGGTACACCTCTGCCTATCGCTTCGGGAAAAAGGCGTGAATGTATGTTTTGGAGCTAGAGAATTTTTATGCAATATATTTTTAAATCAATTTCCAATTGCAATTATAATTTTAGAATGCCGAGATATTTATTAAAGACTATCTATGATCTTTTAGGATCATGTTTCTTTATGATAAATTTAATTTTTATTTCGCTCTACAGAATCTATAAAATTCAAATATCTATAGATATTTTTACATTCTTGGTGTTAATTGATATTAAAATTTCTAATTCGTACCTGCCTAACACAGCTTGATTTTGGTGAATAAATAGTGTTATTATTGTGTATCGAATATATAAATGATTTATTTACTTTATATTTAAATATGACTGGATACACATTACAGTTTCCCAATTCGCGAGCCCAAAGCCCCAGATTTATCTAAATACAATTTTTTATTATACATATTATACATTTTTATTTTATATATTGTTTATTTATTGATTTAATTTATTGAAGTGGAAGAGCAGAGAATTCTAGTAGGTATATATTAGGAATACACAGTTGAGATCTATCTACATGCTTTGTTTATCATTCTATTATTTTTCATTAAACGGTGGATGTCAACAATTTTTTTTTCTAATATTAACTTATTACGTACACATTTTTACAGCAAGCAACCAGTCAACTTCGACTTTGCTCACTTTTATTTCGTTTTTATGAGTACGAGCGTTTTGAGATAGGAATTTTAGAGTAGTATAAAGTAGGAGTAAGCCTGTACTTTGAGTGAGGCAATGAAAAGGGTTCAGGGTCCATGCCTCTTATTTGTAGAGCTCATAATTGTTTGCTTATCCCCTGGTGGAATGTAGATTAGGGTTTTACTGTTTATTCATTAATCCTCGACGGTTTATTACCATCCTTTTCGTTGAGAACCATCCGAGTCTGGGAGTAAAAGGCCTATAAAATGAAATCTGTGTAATGTTTTTGTCTACAAAGCATTTACGAAATAACCAAAAGGTATAGTATAGATAAATGGCATAATGGCGCCTTTACATTATGTAGTGGCTAAAATTAAAGGTCGTCTCGTCTTGGACGCTGTGTGACAAGCCCATAATATACTTCGTGTAACTTCCCTATGTGTTAGAAACCACTTTTAGGTGCTAATTCTTTACCCTTTTCCATCATGTCACTGCACCTACTTGAAACAGCGCTCTTGATCGTAGTTCTGCTGACGTACGATGTGCCTATCTTATGATCTTTCAAGCATCTCAAGACGACCTAACAGCCTACCTATGACCTATTATTTGTCAATGACTACTGATTACCTAAATATTTTTATGCATCATCATCAACTTCTATGACAGAAGATTCAGTGTTTGTGGGTTGTGAACTCTGGAGTGGCAAGGTCGGCCATGTCGCCCAATCGTCCAGTTGTGTATATATTCATAATATACACATTATAATATTATACCTATTTTAAAAGATCTGATGATACTTTCAATGCATCTACTCCGCAAGCAGGCTGTCTTAGAGCCTTTATATACGGCGTTTTTACCATCGCTGATGACGCATATTATTACAAACGCGAGCAGATTACCGAAAAAAAGTACTTGACTGCAATCAAATTGCATTTAAATTGCATGTACGCGGTTTACATGTTGTCGGTCATAATAAAACACGCCGCGTACTAAGATTCTTATAAAATTTTATAATCAAATCACTTACTTTATAAATCCCGTAGAACAGGAATATGCTCAGCACAATCATAAACATCTGCGTTCCTATTATTGCAAAATACGCTATCTGTACACCTGGAACAAGCAATAAATCTCTGTTACACAACATTTTCAGGCACGACGATTGATATTGGGCAATAAATCAAAATCTGCCGCGGAATAGAAAATAGGGTAGATAGGTAGAATGCGCGTAGCAGAATAACTGGAAAGACGGGCAACTTTCGTGCTTTCGTGAATATTCGTATGCGAAAGTTTATATCGTTTCTTTTACATCAGTTCATCAACATCATCATCTTAGCCGTTGGAAGTCCACTGCTGGAGATGGGCCTGCCTGTAAGGGCGGTTTCTGCTTATACTCGCCACGCTTGGCAGGTGGGTTGGCGAGCGCAGTTCAATGGTTTTACGCTGAGGGCGCTGCTGTCCTTCCTCTGCATCAGGTAACAAACCATAATCTAAGCCACCAGTTTAGCTTTCGCAAGCATTTATTTCTTTGCAATAAGTCAAAACTCAAACGAAATGATGGCATGATGCTAATTTTAGGTGTTTGGAAAGATTTTTTGGGCTACTTCAATATGATGGATTTACTAACATTATAGAAAGTTGGTGAGGATGGATGGATAAATGTTTGTTATTCTTTTTGATGATTGCGCTGACACTGATTGGAATAACACATACACCTATTTAGACCTATTAGGTCTGTTTTTCTTTGTCGATGGCTTACAAAATATGACAATTAGTAATATTTTATGTAAGCAGTTAATTTTTACCTATAATTCTTATCGCAGCTTAGCCCTTTACTTTCAAACGATTATACATATTATACTCGCTTGAATGATTTACACGCAAACCCTCCTCTACCTTTCCTATTTCTATGGATTGATATTGAACAATATATCAGAATCAGCAATAAGCCCGAAGGACAAACGAATTGTCGCTTCGTTGGGGGAAAAGGGATTTGTTCGCCCATCTTTTCCAGCGGTACGATTTTCTAAAATGAGTTTCAAAAACACTTTTCTTGTAATTCATGTGTACAAGATGGGTCCTAGGATGTAGGCAATATTATATCAAATAAATACAAAAAAGCCAATGTGCATTATTGTGCGCATACAACGCAACAGTTGAATATATACACGTAACGAGTCGTAAGTATAAGCCGGTTAGGTACGAATGTAAAATGGTCTCTAAAAATCGTGTCCTCTCGTTTGCACACTATTTAGAGCACTAGTGTGCAAGAGAGAGATTCGTTTCTTTATTGAACCGGCTAATAAGAAAGAACACTCTTTCGAGCGTTTTCTTTCACTCTCAACGCGTCCTTCCAGACTCAAGAGTGCAGTCTACCTCGAAAAAAGTGCGTACGTATATGTGTGCTTGTGTCTTTAAACCGTTGTTAGCACAAAACTTTCTTTATGTAATCTTTACTAGGCGCTCACCCATATTATTATGCCCAGAAATTTGAATTCAATTTACCTTTCTATCCGAAGCAAATCGGGCATAATATTGGACGAAATAGTGGTTCCTACTTTAACCCGTTTCTTAACATTATAACCTAAATCACAAACTAAAAAAAGTGTAGGTGATAATATTATATGTAAGAAAATATTTCACCCAGACTCTTTAATCAATTTTAATGAAATCTAGAATCGATTACCAATGACTTCCAATGTCTCTTCCCTACGACCACGAAATTTTCCGATGCTAACCGAGTTTCGATCTATTTTCGTAATGGTTCGTGACGTGAGGAACTAATTTAGTGTTGTACTCACATATTGTATCGTATTGTTAGGTATGGGGACAATCTCGTGTTCAGCCTCGTTCGATACGGAGCACTTGATTTTGGCACGTTTCATCTACTGGGTGAAAGTGGTACCTTAACTGGGTTACTGATAATCAGTACGCAACATTTAAAACATCTTGAAGGGTCATTTAACTAATCATTTGGTTTTGTTTTACTTTGTTATGAATCTACTTTAAAATCACGAATTACATAAAGGGAACATATCGTGGAATGTGGAATGTGGAATTGCAGTCGTAAAAATTTTTGGTTTGAGGACCTCGAAAACTCAATTTCGAAATACTTTCTGTTCTAGTTATATTTTTCTATAAGGCGCCGTCTAAAGTAAATTCACCCTCTCGCTCACACGTACCCAAATTTTTAAGATATAAAAAATACTAAATACTACACGTAATTATTTAAAATAAAGACAACTAGTTTCTAGAAAATAACAATACAAAGATTCAGTAAAAAATTTAATTTAATGCAAACAAGTTTTCATGTATAAAAACCTGCACAAAGAAAAAAAATCTCAGAAAAATAGAAAGGCACTGAAAACCTTTTTGGATTAAATTAGATTTTCTACTGAATCTTTGTATTGTTATTTTTTGGAACCTAGTTGTCTTTATTTTACGTAATTACAAGAAATATTTTTAAGATCTTCCAAAATGTGGGTATGTGTGAGAGAGAGGGCGAATTTACTTTGGACAGCGCCTTAAAATAATATTAATTATGGTGGTAATGTCACCGATAAAATAGCAGTCAGAAATAAGTATAAAATAAATGCTTATAACGATATAAAGCCGTTTTCAAAAATTAACCCACAACTTCGGTTATTAAATAAAAACCAAGTTAATTTTCATCAAATATGGTCAAACTATTCGAAACGCAGATGACAGTCTCTGCGACAGGGACACGGAACCCTTTCACTTCAACCAATTTACTTGGAAACCTAAACAATTTGGTATACACACGAATTCCACCTCGGGACTTTTGAATTACACAAAGAGGTTCCTATATATACCTACCTCTAATATTCAAGGCGTTTATCGGAAGATTATTGTATATTATCTTTTGTACATACATACTGGCGAAAAGTGGGTGTATCTATTAAGGGACTGAGTCCTGGGTACACCTCTGCCTACCCCTTCGGGAAAAAGGCGTGAGTGTATGTTATGTTTATGTTATGTTATCTTTTGTATTTTTTGTTTTATTCCGCCTCATGATAATAAAATATGGTTAGCATGCATTGAAGCATTGATGTCAATAGGCTCGTTATACATACTCATAAACTTACAAGAACTTATGAGTAAGTTTTGCTTTCCTTCCGGTTGTCTGGAAATTGCTTTAAGCGATAAGACCGCCACTTGCACTAGCCTAAATTTAATTTAAATATTATTCCGTTATGTTTGTGTCCTATGTATGGTGTACAATAAAATGTCTATCTATCTATCTATCTTTATATGTTTGTATATCATGTTTTATTTATTAATCAGTAAAAATTCAAATATCAGTTAAATGTAAAAAAATTACGTTTGGTTAAACAAATCGCTAGCAAGTTTTACCTTTTATAAACATACATTCACGCCTTTTTTTCCCGAAGGGGTAGGCAGAGGTGTACCCAGGAGTAGATACACCCACATTTCGCCAGTATGTTATAGGTCCCATGTAATAGGGGGCGAGCCTATTGCCATCTACCGGGCACAGTGCCAGACTCCAGGCAGTTATTGAGATAATTCCTAATGGAAAATCCAATATTTAACACTTTGCCTGACCTGGGGATCGAACCCGGGACCTCTTGATTGGCAGTCGAGCATGCGCCCTCTACGCCACCGAGGCAGTTTACTTTTTATAGCGCTTTTTTTAGGGTTCCGTACCTCAAAAGGAAAAAAGGACCCCTTATAGGATCATTTGGTTGTCCGTCTGTCTGTCTTCTGTCTGTCCGTCTGTCAAGACACCTTTAACGGGAACGCGTGGAGGTATCGAGTTGAAATTGATATCAACTCAATGATTGGATAGTTAGTCACGTATTGAATACAGTCAAATCAGTAAGTAATCGGAGATGGTGGCAGAACAAGATGTTAAAACATGGACGGCGCCACTTTTCTAACATTATACAAATACACCTTTAACTCAATACCTACACAAAATTAGTAAATAATAAGTTTTTTTTTTTTCATTATCACGCGTTATATGCTTTCCTGCCTAAAACTTTTTGACTGGACCCCTGCACAGTCGTCTTAAGCGAGTTTTACTATATAATAAATAAATAATCTTTATTGACATAAAAATGTTACATCCACTTAAATGTATCCATAGACTCCCGAACTAGTTAGAAACTTTTTTACTGTATCACTATCTTATATATATAAAAATCTTGTGTCACGATGTATGTCACGAATAAACTCCAAAACTACTGAACCGATTTCAATCAAATTTCACATGTACCCGTATTTTGGTCTAACTTACTGGATAGGATAGTTATCATCTCAATTATTCGCTTATGTCGTGAATGTAAACGAATAAAATGTATCAATTAATTGTTTCTTAAGCAAGTGTTTATTTACTGTTTAGTTTTATGAAGTTCTCATAGATGGCGGTGTACGTTGATTCATCGATTAAATTCTTCAATATTGTTTGACATCTAGGTTGCAAATACACCAATACAATAGATGGCGCTGTGTTCTGTTTCTTAGAATATAAATTCTATTACTTTATTTCACGTAATATTTATTTATGCTCACGATATAACCGTATTATTTTAATGGTTTGTGACTGATATTTTTAAAATTATACCGCGTATTATGTTACATTATTATTACCATTAATAACAAAAAAAAATTGTACTATTTTTGTTAGAGAATTATTAAAGTCTTGGCGCCAAATTTTAATCAAAGTTTCAAGATCTGGCCATCAAATTCTATCGAGTCGCCATCTCTGGTTTGAATGTCCAAAGCTTTGGTATCTCATTCGTTCTCGAGACCTCCTCTGAGCGTAAACAAAGCTCCCTCTCGAACCATCGAGACCCACTATTTCGAACAATCGATCAATCGATTCTTCTCGAAGCATGCGAACTAGAACGTTCGGGAAATTCAAGGTTCAGGTATAAATACTGGCGCCGAGTGTCACCGCAGTTCAGTTCCTTTTTAAACGAGTGAATTAATACTATCACCCGGAAAGTGATAGTCTCAGTAAAATCTCCACGCATTTTGAACAAGAATATGAATTTTTCAATTGAATACTCCAGTTTTATTTTAAATTTAGGTAATTCGATTTTAACGGAAGGGTTTTATTTCCTCAGTTGCGATTAGAGAAATAAAATATGGCGGTACGAAGTTCGCCGGGTCAGCTAGTATATTATAAAATCCTAAATGACTAACTGACTGACATTTTTTTTAATAAAAAAACGCAGTATTCTGGTTCCAAACTAAGCTACAAGCATCTCTAATGGCAACCAGAAGACAGATTACCATTGAGGCGGCCAGTTTTATCTCCAAAGTTGAAAAAAAACTTTTCATTTCTCTGATTAAGTAAGTAGATGTAATCAATCTTCGTAAAAGAAAAGAACAATTTAATTTAAAAGGCAACCCTTCTTTTCTCTATCTGGGTGTTAATAAAACAACGATTTTTATAAGCCCACAATTTTTATGTATTTGCTAGATGTGTCCCGTGGTCTCATCCGCGTAGTCATCGTTCCTGTGGAAATGTCGGGATAAAAAGTCTCCTATGGGTCTCCTATTCCAGTTTCTAAGCTACCTACATACCAAATTCAGCCCAATCGGATCCGTAGTTTTGGCGTGAAAGAGTAACAAATATCCATCCATCCATCCAACCATCAAAACATACTAACCAAACCATAATATTAGTAGGATTATTATGGTTTGGTCTCAGGCTAGGGCACAGAACAGATAATAATACTACGTATAGAATGGACACTGTCATCCGCCCACCATTCGGGCCTTCCTCACCGCGAGCGAAATTGAGCCCTCGACAAGCCCTGCTTCCCATCACCACACGCACACTCTTTCGTAGTGTAGTAGGTAGTTATATCGTGACTTGTATGGGAATCGAGTCTAGTTTCCGGGGTGTGGCTAGGGTTTGTGAGTAGGTATCCGTTTAAAATTGTCTTAGATTGACACAATGAAGAACATCACATAAATAACTTTTTTTATATGTAACTAAACAGGCGTTTGACCGCAATCTCACCTGCTGGTAAGTGAAGATGCAGCCTAAATTGGAGCACGCTTGTTCAGTAAATACCTATTCACTCTTGATTTGAACATACCCACGTTATAGTTTTCGGGAAAAACGGACGACGACAGCGAGTTCCATTGCATCGTCATTCTCATGAAACATGATGATGATGACTTTCAGAAAGTAAAACAGTAAGGCCTAGCTAGTTGGTGTCTATATACCTTCGACCGTTGTACTTAATTGCACATAATTTATGGCTAAAAGCTATGCTAAAATTGGAGATCGCATCGAATAAAATATGCAACGAATCAATACGTGTGTATTCACTCTGCAGAGTTAGTTAAATGCTAGTCCGACTCAGGGTTATAATGAATTTTGCGCCAGTTTTTACAGTTACTGTTTTCATAATAATATGGGACAACTTCCACACACGGTCATCTGGTCCCAAACTAGGCTAGAAGCCTGTACTATGGTAACCAGATGACTGATATACATACTTATATAAGCTTATAACACCCAGACACAGATAAAACAGACATATCCATACATAATCCAATACATAATGGATCAGCTGATCGGAAAATTTGTATGGGAAGTTGAATTTTTTTCTTGCGAATTTTGCAATACTTTCTTTTGCATGTTGTTTAGCATACTAAGATCCTCCCCCTTAAGTATTACTACAAACTTTATCAAAGAAAAATAATAAAAGTATGAGTAGGTCGGCCGATCCTGCGGGATGAAGTGGCCTCGGTTGACATAAGAGCCGTCTCACCGATTTATTCGGTAACTGTTTGAACGCACTTACCGAATAAATCGGTGAGACGGACTTACCTAATTTTGGGTGTTAATGAGAAACCGTCCTTACTGCGGGTTAGTTAATCAAATATTAAATATGCGTTAAAATCTGACACAAGTGCCAGTCGTATTAAAACCTGATCTTACTTCACTTTACCAATAATCATATTTAAAGCCTTACATGTTTACTCAAACAAAATACTGGTAAAGAAATCTACCCACACATAAAAAGAAGGTATCTAGCTAGCTCCACATATCCACCATTAAGACAATGGGTCGGATTCCTATCGCAGCCACGAGACGTAATGAGGATTCTTTCCTCCGAGGTGGAGAATATTATGCGTGTACGTTCCCCACTAATGAATGCCGATCGAGGGAGGTTCCTCATTTATAGTGTTGGCCTATATTTATAGGTATTAAGGAAAATACAAATCATATTATGATCAATTAAATTGAGATGAGCGATGAATGCTTATCGCATGAATAAGGAATAAAAATTTCAATAATTCAAGGATGAGCAAGGTATAGAAATGGGATAAGTGAGGAAAAAAAGAAAAGAGGCAAAAGGCAATTAGCGCTCTTCGTGTCCAGTATAACAACGGCTTCAGGGCAGCGTGATATTTGGGCTGCCACGGTTCTGTAGTGCATCATGTTTTCTGACGGACATACTGACTCTTATCAGGACATCGTCCGTAAACAAAAGTGGTATCTCTGAGGCGTCGCGTGCGTGGCAGCTCAAATAGTTTGATGAAAGTGAATGCGGCTGAACTGGAGTCACCGATATGGGCGCATTGGAGACAGCTGCATATCAAGTATTGTATTATTTTAACCATATTATATTATTCTGTTATAAAGACTTAATCCGGCTTCTAATGTAAATGTTATGTAATTTTAATTATTATGTAATTTCTTTTTTGCTATTTTTTTTGCATTTTAACTTAATCTAATTTAATTTTATAGTGATGATTATTATAAAGTCACTTTCAAAAAAAGGGCGTGATGGTATTTTATTATATTTATGGTATTATATATATAAACATATAATTCGTTAAATGACGTCGTGGCACAGTGCTACGACGCATTTAGAATTTGAGTTCACTGAACCCATAAAATCCTACTTTTTACGTGTTCGATTAAACAGGCGTATGCCATAGGTGGCAAACAAGTAGACAGGCCAGGCCGCCTGATGGTGAGCGGTTACCGCCGCATATGGATACCTGCAACACCAGGAGTATTGCCATTATGTTGCCTGCCCTTCACTTTATTCACTCTCCTTTTGAAGAGCCCCATGTTGTAGCTCAACGGGAAGACCGTAGCAGATTTGGAGATCATTCCACAGTTTAGGCCAAGCGCACACTGCCTGTTGCGGGTCGTTAAGCAAGCATATTTTGTGAAGTATGGAGTGTAGCAGAAGTGCGCTAATTGCGGCATAATAATGTCTCAAAGGCGGCACGGTAGAATAAACGCACGTACGGTTAACGCAAGGCAGTGCGCGCTAGGCCTTACTCCTACACTCCTAACCCTGACAGTAGATATTCGGTAGGAAACATCCGAAGTACAATTTAAATTAAAACGGTCCATCATCTCACCTGTATCTTCAGAATTCATTCAGTATTTCTCCGAATATAAGATGAATTCGCCACAATTTATTACGAACCATTCATTCCGAGCTCAAAGTAGACGTGAATTGATACAATGAGTTTAGTCTTGACAGTTTTATTGGATTCGCCTCATTGCGATTAATTAATTGTATTGATCCAATTTGATACACAGACAAATTGAAAACTGATAGACGGAAGCTTTGGTCGAATGAATTTGTGTTTGGATTTTCGTAAGCTATTCTCGTTGAAGCTGAACGCACACTTATCCGGACCGAACGCGCCGAACGAAAAGAATTTTAGAATACTTTATATGAAATCCTATAAAACTCTTTGTCCGCGTCGAATTATTTACAACAAAATTCCCAAATATATTCGAGAAATTGACAACGTCAATATATTTAGAGATGCCCTGAATAAATTACTGCTACATGGTGTACTATTCCGTTCAACAGTTTATAAATGACTCATTGATATAATTTTTACTTAATTTTAATAATTACAATGGTGACATTTAGTTTTTAATATTATGGAATGATTTTAATAATTGTAATAATTTAGATTTTAATGTGTTATTCAAACCCTATGTGTTATTCCAGGGTCTAAACTATCTACATACCGAATTTCAGCCTAATCGGTTTAATAGATTTTGCGTAAAAGAGTAACAAACATCCATCCATCCATCCATCTAATCTCACAAAATTTCGCATTTAGAATATTATGGAAGACGAGTAGATATTTACAGTCACAACGTAGGCATATGTCTATTCGTATCAATCCAATGAACCATGTCTCGTCATAAAGTCTTCAAAGAACAAACATTTCAGAAAAGGCTATTCATTACCTGCGGCTTTATTCCGCATAATACATTACTCCAAACATTCAACCCTTTCCATTGAAAAGTTTCTTTAGAAAGCGGTGGTCGTCGCCATTCGAGCCGGGACCTGTCGCGGGGAATACGACGTTTTCTTAGAAGGACTGTTTGTGATATACCTGTGCATAACTTAAGTCAGTTGTACACTGTATCTATACATTCTCCGTACTACGTACTTTCACTGTGGAGCCAACATCAATATCACGAATAATATTTTTTTATAGGTAGGCCAGGCCTGTAGTAATAATTTTGTAACCACATTAAATATTAAAAATAAATATTCATTATATCTTTTTAACTTTATAAAAATACTCTTTTTGGTTTGCCATGTTACGGTAAATTGAACAAGGTATCAAATCTATGTACATAATAAAACTTTAACATTTATAATACTTTTCTAAGTTGTTGTGTATATTACTTAAATAACTAATATTTCAGCACGTTTGTCTCTTTTAACTGTAAATTATGTGATAAATAGCGAAGGTTTAGAAATGACTATTCGTATTTTTACTTCCGTTAATATTATGTACGCCAAACTTTATTTATTTATTTATTTATTGTACACCAACACAATATAATACATTATTTCATTTGAATAAATTACATAAAGAATTGTACATGTTCAATGCTATTGTAATAATAGGTGCAGACAACATTCAATTATATTGGGCGAGTTTAATAAAGTAACACATAATAATTAATTAAAATTTTCATAAAATTGGTAGGTACATTAAATCGAATTGTGGTTCTTTTATAATCGTGAAAAATTGTTAAATAATAATAATACATTGAAAAATTATATTAGTATTAATTTAAAGTATTTTTTTAAAAAATGAAAAAATGGAATATAATTTTAGCTTTGGAATATTTGGACAAAAAAAAAAATTATGGCTTATTACAATAATGTGTGTTGACTGTTTTTTTAAACTTGCAAATGTTATCAGCAACGAGATCAATATCGTCCAACTTTGCAGCAGTATTGTATTCTTTAATTAGGCGATTAAGAGGTGAATATTGACCGAGATTAGACTTTGAAGTGCGTGTTTGTAATAATTGGAAGCGAGACATGCGAGGTAAACGCGACGGCATTGAAATATTCAACGAGGAGAGGAGCTCTGGAGTATCGAGGATACCATTTGCAAGCTTGTGCAGAAATAACAAGTCGTGCATACGTCTTCGATCCGCTAATGAAGTCATTTTGAAATATTTTAATCTATCGTCATAAGATAATAAAACTTTACCTAGATTAACAGAGTAGGTTAAGTGCCACATGAACCTCTTTTGGACACTTTCAAGTCTTTTCATGTAAACATTATAAAAAGGGCACCAAACAACACTGCAGTACTCCAAGCTACTGCGAACAAGTGAGTTATACAACAAGACTTTTGTACCGGGCGACTTGAAGTCTCTGGAGTTTCGAAGAATGAAGCCTAGATTCCTAAAACCCTTGGAACAAATCTTGTCAATGTGAATATTAAATTGCAATTTAGAGTCCAACTGTACCCCTAAATCCCTTATAGAAGTAACTTTTTCCAATAATGTTGATTTAACTTCGTACTTTGTGTCGAGTGTGAATTTTTTTCGAGAAAAACGCATACAATAACATTTAGAGATATTCAAGTCCATGCCGTTAGAATCGCACCAATCCACCAATCGGTTTAGGTCCTCTTGCAGGAGGACAGCTTCCGCCGCAGTGTCGACTGTTCTGAAAAATTTCAGATCATCAGCAAACAAATAATAACGGGAATGAGAAAAGCAATCCCCGATATCATTAATAAAAGCATTAAACAGCAACGGACCCAGATGGGACCCCTGAGGGACTCCTGAAGCCACCAGAAAGGTATCAGAAGAGTACCCGTTGACTACTACCCTAAACAGCCGACCCGAGAGCTATGATCCGCACCAGCTCAATAATGGCCCAGCTATTCCAAGGTTTGAAAGCTTATGAACAAGGACTTGGTGGTTGACTCTGTCAAAAGCCTTGCTAAAATCGGTGTAAATTGCTTCCACGGAAGAACGATTGCCGACCATCAATGACACGTCCTCAATAAATGACATTAAATTAGTTGCTGTGGATCTAGCTTTCATAAAGCCATGCTGAAAGGGATTGATTACCTGTTTGAGATGCCAGGACAGCAAGGGGCACAGTAGCTGTTCATTCGAACAGCTTGGCGAAAACCGGAAGAATAGATATGGGTCTGTAATTTTTTACCATTTCTTTAGGACCGCTTTTGAACAAAGGGACCACCAAGGCTACCTTCCACTCATGGGGAAAAATTCCAGTACATAATGATCTATTGAAGATAAGACACAACGGTTTCGCCAAGGCTGTCGCGGACCTAGCCACAAAAACTGACGGAATTCCATCCGCTCCTGCTCCTTTATATAAATCAAGTCTTTTAAACACCTTGAAAACTTGATCGTCTTTGAATTCAATTGCTCCTTGAATTGCGTCATTCCGAAGTTATGCAACGAGATAGATCGTGGAAACAGCATTTTGAGATACTAACTGCTGCAGTTGGAAACTTATGGCATTGTATAATACTTTTAGCTGCCTACCTAACTTACTTACAATCATTTATATGAAGTCGTAAAAAAAATCAAAATAATTGTGTAATTTATTTTCTGTTTTATGGTATCTTTTTCGTGGTGTATCTATAAAAGACTATCTATCTAAAGGACTCTACACAAGCCACAGAGTCGCCGACACAAACCGGCGGATTTTAGCGACGTGTTAATGTTGTCGACATGATTCCTGTGAATTTTTCTTCTCACAGCACTTCAACTTTCTTTTAACGTACCACGATCCTCTTCCATTCTTTCCACGTGGCCACTTTAGCGAAGTCTGCTTTTTAAGTATAACTATTTAAGCTGTGTCCGCGGTTTCTCACGCTTAGTCTTCGTTCCCGTGGGAATATCGGGATAAAAAGTACTTTGGTGTTATTCCAGAATCTAAGCTATCTACATACCAAATTTCAGCTCAATCGGTTCAGTAGTTTTAGCATGAAAACGGACCAAACATACATTCACATTTAATGAGATTTGAGATTTGTCACATTAGTAAGATTTTAGTGAGAAGTATTAATCATTAGATATTATCTTCTATCAGAATATCAGAATATCTTTATAAAATTCTACATTACGTACGCTCCGTAAATATTTCACTTCAATCAAGCCTTTTACATATATACGTCAAATGACCTTAAATATAAAGTACAATCAGCCACACAAGATTAAAAGGCAGCGTTTTTCGTAAAAGCAATGGTACATCGCATTAATGCCGTTAAGAGTAGCTTAGATCGTAATGGAAGACGGGATAAGGAATAAGGAATACTCACGTGATGAAAGGTTCCTTTGTATAATTCATTTGTGGGTTCGCTTGTACGAGAAAGGCGATGCATAAATAAGTAGGGATCGGACTATTTCACTGCGATTATTTCTTATGTTTTGTGAGCATTAAAGATGACTAAGGCAAGTTACGAGGCTAAGATAGTATCCTAGCTACAAGAAATTTGACACAATCCTATGAAAAATTACCAAATGGATGTTTTGTATAAATAAAATTAAATAACAGGACTATAATGACTGCCTCGGTGGCGTAGAGGGCACATGCTCGACTGCCAATAAAGAGGTCCCGGGTTCGATCCCCAGGTCAGGCAAAGTGTTAAATATTGGATTTTTCCATTAGGAATTATCTCAATAACTGCCTGGAGTCTGGAACTGTGCCCGGTAGATGGCAATAGGCTCGCCCCCTATTACATGGGACCAATAACATACTGGCGAAATGTGGGTGTATCTACTATGGGACTGAGTCCTGGGTACACCTCTGCCTACCCCTTCGGGAAAAAGGCGTGAATGTATGTTATGTTTTAAAATTAAATAAAAATTATCCCTCCTCCGTATAAAATTTACCTACGTATTCTATAAAATATCCTATTATAATATATCCTATCCCTTAATAGTGAAGTAAATTATGTCCCTGTCATTTTAGTTTCTCTAATAATATTACTTATAATAATAATAATAATATGGGACAACTTCCACACACGGTCATCTGGTCCCAAACTAGGCTAGAAGCCTGTACTATGGTAACCAGATGACTGATATACATACTTATATAAGCTTATAACACCCAGACACAGATCAAACAGACATGTTCATACACACAAATATTTGACCTGGCCGGGGATCGAACCCGGGGCCTGTGGCACAGAAAGCAGAGTTACTACCATCTGAGCCAACGAGGCTGTCATAATGTTATAATATTACTCTTATAATATTACTTATTCTCTTATAATAAATATTAATGTCACTTTCGTCAACTTAAATAAATATTTTTTGATATTTTCTTCAACTGCACCACTAAATTATTAATTATTAATAATAATTTTATAATAAATATTTATACAATTATTATAATACTAACATTTATATAAATACCATTTTATAATATAATTAAATATGACATTTTTGATCTGTAATTTATAGAATTTTATATAATTTTAATTATTGTTTAATTTTCACTTTGTCGTAACTCACCCAAAATAAATCGGATGATCTTCGCCTGTCATTACGATACTCGTAGCATTAATCATGTATAAGTAATAGTTAAATTTTTATTTCAATCTAATAATGCATATTGCGCTGGCGATCAATATAATATACTGTCATATTTTTTAAAGCGACTTGGTGACATGCATTATAAAATTATATTATATTATAATTATTTTTATAACTACACTTAGCCTTATTTTAAAGGTTTATGAGACACCAAAGGCTAATGATGGTTAACCAATGGTATAATTGCGTCTAGTACCCTAAGAATTGAAATTTAATTCACTAAGAATAAAACACATATTATATATAATCACAATGGATACAATGTTGAGTCCAATATAGCTTTTTTTTACTTAGTGTAACTGAATGGGAATTATTATCAATAAAAAGGTTGCAACGTAAAAAAAGTGTGCCTCGATGCCTATAAATTCCCAAAAAGTCACAGTTTGACTCAACCAATGTGACCAATTGGGAATCTACCCAATTAACATTGCATTAAAATATTATATGCCTAACAAGTATGCAGCCATCGCATTAACTAAAATATATTATTATATCCAACTTCATGAGAAGTTGAAGGTAGACTTCGTTATCGTTTCCTAAGGCTAGAGCTTTCGACAACCTCCCTCGAGAGCTTAGCGACTGACTACGTGGACACCCTACAAACAACGATTTAAACTAGCCAGCTAACAAAATAAAACAGCTACACACATACAAAAAAAATCGAGAGAGACGGATTTTCTGAAATTTTCTTTTATTTATAATATTAGTAGAATTACGAGTAGGTATTACAGAGAGAATTAGGTCTGAGTCGAAAATATCATATCCTACTTTCTTTGCCACTATCCCACTAATATTGTTGCAAAATATTATAACAATAAATAGCAGCTGTCCAGTCTATTATTTTCCGAAACAGAATTAATTCTATTCTCAATAATAAACTCGTACCGGTTGAATGCTCCCAAAATTAAGCCCGTTTGTCGTCACCCTAAAAAGGTTTCTCTTGCGTCCCGTCTACTTCAAGTCGCCTTAATAATTTCGTCAGGTAAGCTTGACGATATTAATATTTCATACTGGTACCGCTAGGCATGCCACCGGCGAGATCAAAGGCGAACTGCCTTTTGGTGCCTTAAGATCTGTGAGTTTAAAGTTTTACACGATTATGAATGAGACTAAATTCGGTTGTAATTAGTCGACAGAAATCCCTACGTGCTTATATGTATAAAATGTGCGTATTCTTATAATATTATAAATGCGCAGGTTTGTCGGTATATTATAATATAGAATCACTTTTTACGAGATAATAACAACGATTCTACGATCCTCGAGTTTAAAGATATTTCGACGATTAGGGAAGAACTGACAGGCATTGGCGACTTGATTTTTATTAGCAGATAAATCGATCTTCTTTTTTATTCTTTTACTCCGAATAATGAACCTTCTATGCGTGATGGTGCATAAGCACCTCAAAAATAACGTATCCGCCGTGATACCTTCGGTCTACATAATAAAATAACATCTTAGGAACAACACGCCTTTTTCCCGAAAGGGTAGGCAGAGATGTACTAAGGCATCGGTAGTAGCGCTTGCGAACTACTACGCCACCGAGACAGTCACCTTCAGTCCTTCAGTCTATCTTAGAAAAGGTAATTGATTAAGTTAAGCACTTAAGTTAAAGGTATCATTTAGGTGAATTTAAATTACTTATCATTAGAAAGTTTTGGAACAATTGTAATGGGCGAAGTTTTCAATCCCTTAATTCAGTTAGGACTGTATTATTATCTTTTATTTATGTACTCATAGAATTTTTTAATAAATATATTCTTCCAAACCTATTCCTATCATTTCCCTATCCATCCAAAGGCGAGTTGCCTGGAAGAGATCGCTTAAAGCGATAAGGCCGCCCATTGTCGACCAATTAGAATTAAGTTCTGCTATTTTATTTTTAAGTTTAATCTATATAAAGTTTGGTCTCATTAAAGAGAATTGTATTGTATTGTATGGTATTCTTCGATGACCTACGGCTACATTGAATAGAATAGAATAGAATCGTCTAGTCCCAAAATGACTAGAGATCCAAGACCGTCCCATTTAGTCGTATGTACTAAACAGACATGTTTACCAATATGACTAGTATCATTCATACTAGTCAACATTTTTGTCTAGTTTTTCATCAAAGGGCGAACTGATTAATGTAAAATGGGAAATCAGTATGCTCTAGAATTCGTATTCTTATTGATACCTTTAATATAGATAGTCAGACTGAGTCCGACTGAGCTTAACTTGATCTGGTTTAATATGCAAATCTTGCTTTTCGATCGAAGGATGTTTGGATTATGTGAAATTTATGCATTCAAAACTCACGAAAACCCCTTGGAGTTAGTACATGTTTTACATTTTAGAAGTTGAATAATATTTACCTACATAAAATATCATTATCACTTCGCAGTATAACCTGCTTTAAAACATAACCAATTATGATGATCATTGGTCTATGAAAGTTGACATAAGCAGTGCCGACGTGCGCTTCGGACCACGGCAGTTGCGCTCGTGGCTTAACTAATTGCGAACTTAACAAGAACGTACACTAACTACACTTAGGGTAAGTCTAACCAATACAACAATCCACGGAAATAATTGGTCAATTACGTGTGGTGCTGGATCGGTTGCAGGTGATCAAATAGGTGATTAGACCGTTCTCCTCCAGGATAATCCTATAATATTATAGCCTACCAGCTGCACCCTGCGGTTTCACCCGCGTTATCTTCGTTCTAAGAGGAATATCGAGATAAAAGTACCCTTTAAGTTATTCCAGGGTCTAAGCTATCTACATACCAAATTTTAGCCCTATGGGTTCAGTAGTCTTGGCGTGAAAGAGATCCATCCATCCATCCTTAAAAAAATTCGCATTTACAATATTGGTAGGAAGTAGGATAGTAGGATGTAATTCGCTGATAATTAATTCATCTTTCTGTAGATGAAAGAAAAATCTTAGGAGATAAATGATTATAAATGATTTGAATAAATCATGGTCTCATCGGTGCCGTAGTGGGTGCAACCTCGACTGCCGATCATGAGGTCCCGGGCTCGATCCCCCGGTCTCGATCCCCCGGTCAGGCGAAGCGTTTTTGGATTTTTCCACCGGGAATTATCTCAAGTAGATGAAAATAGGCTCGCCCCCTGTAACCATCAGACCATGAAATATGGGACTGAGTCCTGGGTAGCCTACCCCTTCGGGAAAAAAGCGTGATTGTATAATATGTTATGGTAACCTCTCATTGCATAGAAAAGATAAGAAAACGTTGTAAAAAAACCTTATTAAGATTACAAGCCTCAAATGTTTCCTCTGTTGTGTTACATGTAAAAAATCCTACGTTTTTCACGGGTTTCCTCCCATCTTTTAAACTTCTTAGCGCTTCTTAGGTCGTTTGTCGGGAAGTCTGTAAGTTGTTATTAAAAATTCTGAATCTAATAAACTTTGGCAAGCTTGTTGGGTGCATTATTTTCCTGTCTATATTAAAGGAGAAGAAAGGCTAAAGTTGTAATACAATTTCCTTTAGAGAGCGGCGTTAAAAGCCTTTAGGAGTTGGCATTAAACGTAGACGAAGATTGAAAATTGCTATTTAATCATTTGTATTTGGCTGCCTTGGTGGCGTAGTTGCAAAGGCTACTGGCTATTATTATTGTGATCAATTAATTTTGTTCAGCAATTTTTTATATATTTTTTCTTAATTTTATGTTAAATATGCAGGATTAATGATGATCATTTAAATCCCACCTACATCCTTAACACGACTATTCTAATATTATAAAACTCAAATCTCAGTACAATGTAAAAAAATGTTACGTATTTCTTAATAGTTAAACATAACGTTAAAACTCGTTAGTTTTAACTCGACTCCAGCGCCATCTAGATAGCACAAAAAACACCGTTAGCACTGTTTTTTGTGTGTATGATTGTTCCGTTTTGTATGTCCGAGTTGAAATTTTGTATGTAGAAAGCTTCGCGAAGACTTCTTTCCAAAAAAGTTTGAAAAAAGTTCCAGGAAAAGAAGACTTCGCGGGTGAAACCGTGGGGCACAGATAGTTACCCAAAAATGTGATTTTGTAGGTTTAGATACTTGTTACGCAATCAGCCAAAACAACTACTGAAGCTATAGCTATTGAAAAAGTACCAGATAGTAGTGTAGTAAAAGTAAAAAGCACGAAGAAGACAAGTAAGTAAGAGTGAGCAGCAGCGCTCTCCGTTTCCAAGTATTCAAACTTCTGCGATCACCAAGCCGCACAACAAGCGTAGTGATTACAACAAAATCCCCAAATTATGTATTATTTATGGCATTCTATGGGGGAGCCCTATGTTCAGTAGTGAACGTCTTCCGGATGATAATGATCATGATCAGACAAGTACTTCTATCTGTGACAAACGTGCTACATGAACATACATGTTTAGGAATAAAATGTACTAAGAATCCCTTTTCAGTGGCCCTAAATAAACTAGCAGTGGCTAATGTATGCCATGAAATAGGAACAACCGCCCTGGGCTAACCAAAATGTAATTTAGGATGAAAGCCAGCTACAAACATAAGAAATAAGTACTCGTATATTTGTTTACAGTACTCCATATTAACCCTTTGAAGGCTTAACAGGAAACGCGACCTCATAGCAATTTGACAAAATCTGGAAAATTTACCAAATCTATGTTGTGTTTTCCGCCGTTTCCTCAGCATATAGAAAACCTATTCGAAAGATTTATATCCTGATATTTTGAACATAAACAAAACTATGTTTTTATCTATAAGTAATAATAATAATATGGGACAACTTCCACACACGGTCATTCACGGTCCCAAACTACGCTAGAAGCCTGTGCTATGGTGCCAGCAGATGACTGATAAACATACTTATATAAGCTTATAACACATAGATCAAACAGACATGTTCATGCACACAAATGTTTGACCTGGCCGGGGATCAAACCCCGGGCCTGCGGCACAGAAAGCAGAGTTACTACCATCTGAGTATGGTATCTGATCATGGCACAGTTCCAAATTTCAGGATTTTTTTTTATGATAGTGATTTACTCGTGTTGTCAACACGAGTAAATCAGGTGCGTGATGGTAAACATCATTATTGCCACCCAGTATTTTAAAATTCTAAATTCTGCACTGCGCCTGTCATCCTGAGATAGGAGTTTTTGAATCTCATCAAGCCTAGTAATTTCGCTGATAACATTGCCCTTCAGACCGGAACACAGTAATGTTTGCACATTACTGCTTGGCGGATGAATAACTGGCAAAGGTGTGGTACTTCCCCAGGCGGCCTGCAACTACAAATCATATCATTGAGATAATTCTAATTAGGGGATCAAACCTGGGAACTCATGATTGGCAGTCGAAGCCGTCCTCATACCTTACCCACTTTTTAATGTCCTACGACCGTCCATAGTACTCTGCTTACCCACTATAACGTATTAGAAATTGTTGCAGGAAAGCTAACGCAACGGTCATGAAACTGTCTGGTTGGTAAAGTCTCATACATTTCGGTCAAAATAATATTTTTTGCCTCTCATGCCCCTAATACGTTTTTATAATGTACCGGTGTTGGGCATTCGAAACTTTCGAAAGTTCTGTGTAAACTACGAAACTCAGTTACGATGGCGGCTGAAGGAAAATGTCAAAAAAATTTAAATGGCTACTACCATTTTAGTGCTCGTGACTTTACGTTTGGGTTATGTCACAGAACACACACACACGTACAAATCCCTTGTTACAAACGAAATTGTTTTTTGTGTATCGAGATGAAGCCAACTGACATGATACATATCTTGAGTGTTGAGGAAACATCGAAAACATAACCAAATAGATCTAACGTCGTGACGGATTTTTTAAAAATAAACCCTAAACATTTTCGCTAGAAATATCTCATTCTTATTGACTGAGGACACAGTGAAAACAACGAAGACAAATTTATTATACCATTAGAAAAATACGTTTCTTAGATTTTTTTTATGATAATAAGTGACAAAACAAGCAAATCAGGTGCCTGATGGTAAGCATCATGATTGCCCATATCAGACACAGTGCCACCCAGTGTATTAAAATTCAAAATTCTGCGCGGCACTGCATTGCGCCTGTCACCCTGAGATATGAGTTGTTGAATCTCATCATGCTCAGTAATTTCGCTGGCAACATTGCCCTTCATACTTAAGAGACTGAATACTCATAGACACGTCATCCCCAGTGGAGAAATGAGTCAAACAGAAATGTATCGTAAACTGAGTTATTCCGATACGGGAAACATAACAAAGCGGGAATGTTTGATAGGCTGTCGTATTTATACGGCTTTTGAGAACCTATCAAATTGAGAGTTGAATTCCCTTTCATACGGGGCAAAAAACAATCTTATTAAAGAAAATTTGTCGGCAAATTGTATCAACGCAGGAATTGAAGGCTATGTTTTATGTTATCCTACTTCCTATATACAGGGTTACCTTTAAAACACCAGCAACTCCGAAGGACCAGCCAGCCAACATTATAAATATCTACATTTTTTCTACGAGTTTTGACATAACTCAATAAGTTTAACAAAAAATATTTTTCAAGTTTTTATTGTACTGTCGTGACATTTGTAAGTCTATGTTTCATTCACAAACTAAAAGACGATGCGACGCTCGCATGCGCTGCAAGTAATAATAACACATTTTTCGCCAGGGACCCAGAGACTTGTGCAGCAGTACGCGCACCACAACGTAATCTGTTACGGTGCGCGTTGAACATTAAGAACATTCAAGTGGAATATTAAATTGATATTTATTTTTATATGAAAGTAAAATTGAACAAATTATCAAAACTCGTAGAACAAATGTTGTTGTTTATGATGTTGGCTGCCTGGTCTTACGAGGTTGCTTGTGTTTTTAAGGTAACTCTGTATAAATACTAAGTACCTATAAACACAAAAGTTTGTGTGCGTATGATTATTATCTTTTTTACGCTAACAGTACATAACCAATTGAAAGGTATGTAGATAGCTAAAAGTAGGAAAATAAAACCACACAGAGAACTTTTCAGCGTGTGAAACCGCGGAGCCCAGTTAGTTTGTGATAAATGAGCGAAGCTAAGAGCATACGCGGCCTTTTAGGAATTGGCACAATCCTATGGAAAATTTATCAAATTGATGTTTATCCAAATCCTGTTTTATCCAAATATTATTATAACCCATTCTATTTATATGCCAATATTTTTATAGTGAAGTAAACTATGTCTCTGTCATTTTAGTTTATCTTATAAACTCTCAGTTTTTTCCTAGTGAACTTCCAAAAATCCCAGTTTTACTCACGTGGTTGGACATTCACTACAAAAAAATACAGTTCATAAAAGAAAATTCAATGATAAGGACATAATCTGATGTTCAAAGTATCAAGATATAAATTATGTATCAAATAGGTTTATAAAGCGTTATCATTCATTCATTAATTCATAAATCAATATTAATTCAGACAGTAAAAATGTTTAATAAAACAGTCTCCTGTTTTCATAGTATCCATTAATTGAAAAGTAAATCCAGTGCAATAAATAAAGTCGTATTAATTGGAGATTGTGGAGAGCTTTTGAATTCACTCTACAGATTGGGTTCTTTTATAGACAATCAATCACTTTTCTGCATATTGATCAATCATTCTTCGAATTAATTAGGTAAATAATTTATTATGGATAAATTAGCATTATTCGTAAGTATAGATAAGTGATATTTCTTATTATTATTCGTAGTATTTTTACTAATGCGAATATTAAAAAGAAAGGTATAGGTACCCATACTTCGCTACAATGCTGGTTGGTAATAGGCTTGTCATCTATTTACATAGGAGCGATAACAAACCTATAAGCCGGTTCATTAAAGAAACGGATCTAAAATGATCTCTAAAGTCAAGTCATCTCGCTTGCACACAAGTTAGAGCACTAGCATGTAAGCGAGAGGATATGATTAGCGCCGCCATTTTAGAATCGTTTCTTAATTTAACCGGCTTATAGTTTTGTTTTCGGTCCTATGTAACTAGGTGACAAGCCTATTACCAACTACCACACACAGTTCCAGACTACAGGCTGTCTTTGAGAAAATTCCTAATAGGTAAATAAATTGTTAAGGCATACGTGTGTACGTTGCCGTGGAGTTACCGGCTTTAGAATAGTGCTCCACCCTCTCTCCCCGTGGTTGCCGTAAGAGCCGGCTAAGGGTTAACAGATCCAGAGGACGGGCAGCAGCGTCCTCTGCAAAAAATCATCGAACTGCGCTCGACAACCCGCCTGCCAAGCGTGTCGAGTATTGGCAAAACCCCCCCCCCTTTATAGGAGAGGCCTATGTTCAGTAGTGGATTACCAACGGCTGAAATGATGACGTATGTATGCGTAGTGTATGGTTCCATACCTGGCCTAGATACCGGAACAAAACCCTACCGCTTTCTAAAAGAACATACAGCGCCATCTAGTTGCAAACTACAGCAAAAGTGTTAGTAATCACAATTTTGTTTCTTTTTTTTCTTTTACCGTTTTGGGATTTTCTCTATAAATAAAATCGTATTATAAAAATACAAAAATAGAAAATACAAAAAAATTTATTTGCTAAAATTTTCAGTGACACTTGATTTCTGGTGGACTCCGCACTAGGGCTAGCCTGTATCGCGGGAATCCTGACATGGTTACCGACAAACTATTACCTACTCGTATATAACAATATATAACAAAAACTAATGAGTATAAAATAATATCTAAAAACAGTACAGCTCATAAACCAATGACTCGCATACCTGATCGACGGTAACGTTAGAGTTAATGACCAAATTTAGATATGCATTTCATACGCGCATAGTATGGAAATATATATTTTACAGCCATAACTGTAAAACTAGAGTTTTAAAGTATATATAGCTCGATGTCCACTGATTGATTCACTGACTCACATGAGATAAGGGCTACGGGTCGGGGGGTTGGGGGGGTGAGATTTTTTGGTATTTTTGGATAGTAGATTTTACGAGTACCCTCCATTATATACTCGGGGGGGTGTGGGGGGCTGTTCTGATGGAACTGCTCGACGGCCCGCCGAAACGGTGCACATTTTCCGTTACGCCGTAGAACAAAAGCTGCTCGGGACCCCGGTATGGGATGGATGGCGCGAAAAAAAAGATGGCGCCCATACAAAAAAAAAAAAAACACAAATAATACAAATTTTATAAGGGACCGCAGATATCAAATACTCAGGGTATTTGATATCAATTTCAACCTGATACCTCCATGCGTGAAAAAGTGTCTCGACAGACAGACAGACAGACATACAGACATTAAAGTGATCTTATTAGGGGCACTTGCAATCATTACGCCACCGTGGGAGTATAGAACTTAATTAAATTTAAACTACTGCATAGAATTTAAAAAATAAATGAAATAATATCGGGAAGAGATCGCTTTTAGCGATAAGACCACCAATTTTGTTACATTTTTTTTTTTTGTTATATGTACTTAATGTATATTTTATGATAATGTTAATTCTCGTTCGTGGCGTAGTGATAAAGAGTTTATATCTATCTATCTATCTATGTTTAAAGTATATTTTGTGCTAACCTTTTTATTTATATCAAGTTTTATAAATATTACAAGGATTGTATAGGTAAATGAAAACTTAAATTAATATTCATTGATTTAAATAAAAGGGGAGATGAGGTATTGGATTCTCGAAAATGAAAAGCTCAAATTAGGTTCAATTAGGTCCACATACGTCAGTAAAGTGGAGTCGTACTAGCGAATAATATTGTTGTCTCGGTCGCACTTCGGTCTTAGGTACGTCTTTCTATCTTTGTTGTTCATTATATTGCTCTGTGCAAACTTTACACTGAGCAAATTGCACGTGCCAGTTGTTGAGTAAGCGCTGGGAGAACGTACCCTATCTCCCCTTTTCTTTAAATCAATGTTAACATTCATGAAATTATCATTCACAATTCTGGGTGTTGAATAAAAAAACAACTCGAGAATTTTTCGCTGATGAGCTCAAGGCACTTCCATCTTAATTCTGCTAAAGAAAATAAAAGGCGATGGGAGAAAATTGGGGCTTCTGATTATTTCAGGGAAAATTTGAGGGAATATAGGTCGCGGACTAGTTTATCAATCATTTGTGACACTTCCTTGTGATAACATATTCATTTATGTTCACGACGAAAATAGCACATATTTTTTTAATATTATGATACATATTCTTTCTTTTAAAAATTAAAGTCCCGACTTATTACTTATTATACTTACCGTATAATATGTTTTTTTTTTTTTTCAAACTGTAATCCCGCTTTACACCTTTTCTATCCTGCTTGAATAATACCCATGCTCGAGCATGGTGTATGTTGAAAACCAGCGCTCCACGTGACTAATCCTTGCAGCACAAAGCCGAGCATATCCCTTATGTCACAATATAAACAAAAAAAAAATTGAGTGACCTGACTGACGCCCAGCCCTAACCCCTGGACCTAAAAAGCTGAAAATTTTGCACGTACACAAAACATCGATTTAGTAAATTTTCCATAGGATTGTGTCAAAATGCTAAGAGGTCCTGTATCCTGTTACGTCATTAGAGTGGATTAATATTTACAAGAAAGCTACTAAGATATTATAAAATACGAAGAGAAGAATATGGTATAAGTGAGAAAGAGCCTAAAGAGCCATTTAGAAACGCACATCTAGAGATATACGAATAATAAATAAAAACTGCAGAAAATGATTACTAAATTAATCAGAAATAGTATATAGAAAACTTACCATAATATACATCGTCTAATTCCTTAAACCTCTTTGCATTTACACCGATTCTCCAACTGTACAAGAGCACCACTAATATTGATATATTCTGAAACAAAACAAAAATACTATTAGTTCCAATTTAAAAACTATACTATATCAAATATACACCCGAAGTTTACTTTATTCCTTGGTATCGGGTAGATTAGAAAGTTAAGCTCTCTCGGTTCTATAGATAGGCTTTACCTGTATAACAAAATAGCTGAAAATAAATGAAGCTATCCTATAAATGGGGTTAGTCATGAACACAATCACAGAATTCCTGTGCCCTCCTTTGAGCTCCATTAGCAGCAAGGTTAATATATAATAAATAAATATTGTTATCTATATAAATCGATATGTTCCATCGAATGCCGGAAACAAAAGTAAGTAACAGAACTTGTAAGACATCGGAAATATTTTATGATAAAACTTAAACAAAACCTTAATAATTCTTCATTTATGTTACAAAAAGGAAAATTTAAAGCTCTTATTCGTAAGCTAGACTTTGATTAAGATACATGAATATTTCAAAGACATTTATTTGAATACTGAATACAGGCACAACACCGCGACTTTATTCAGAGAATTTCCGAAAGGAGAATGTCTAATATCAATTCTACATAATTCCCCATAATTGTGTTACAATCTGCCTCGTGAACAGAGGCTTTCTTCGTCTAAATTCCATTATCGTTTCACGTCTCATCCAGCGGTTGTGTTCTTATACGGTCATTGAAAATTTTGAAAGATAGACGTGACATCATTTTGGTTTCGCGTGAAAAATCTTTAATTTGTCACAAGAAACGCCTGCTTTTTGCTAAAACCACAGCGTACCATGGATAAGTACATAAGAAAAACACACTAATAAAAATATGGCGTCAGGCCACGATATTAAATGACTTATTCAAAGGTCCCATTGAAGGAGGTTACCTGCACTTTATAATGAATATAGACATTATTATATTTAAACACTGAATTGCGCGCTCTGACGAGATACCGCACTACCAAAAAGTAGCTTTGAAAATGCTTTCAAATAATACAAGTGTGTGTAAAATTAGTTTGCAAGGAGTGCTAGTTTGTTTGAATAGTTAAAGTCTGACAAGTCATAGAAATAAGGTAAGTGACTCATCCCAGTCTACACCTATTTTAATTCAGTACACAAAACGCTAATTCACTCACGCTAATTAAAGCGTATAATCACGATTTTATCGCCGCTCCTAAATTCATTAAACGTACCTACAACGTAACACTTCGCCAGATTACGAGTACAAATGGAAAATGCTTGTATCGGCTTTACTATACCAAAATGTTTGTCACCGACTTCACATATGGCCTAAATAATTATGTGTGCCGAGTCTTACTGATTAGCATAATAAGAACAAAATTAAATAAATATATGGAGCTTTTAAATTGGACTTGACTGCCTCGGTGGCGTAGTGGGCGCATGCTCGACTGCCAATCAAGAGGTCCCGGGTTCGATCCCCAGGTCAGGCATAGTGCTAAATATTGGATTTTTCCATTAGGAATTATCTCAATAGATGGAATGGATAGTCTGGAACTGTGCCCGGTATATGGCAATAGGCTCGCCCCCTATTACATGGGACCAATAACATACTGGCGAAATGTGGGTGTATCTACTATGGGACTGAGTCCTGGGTACACCTCTGCCTACCCCTTCGGGAAAAAGGCGTGAATGTATGTTATGTATATAATGTATTATGAAATATATTCAAAGCTTGTATGGCACACAGAAAACTTAACCTAAAGACCGATTCTGAATTTAGTCGTCAATAAGTGACGGGATGCGGGCGGTCTGCATGTTTTTGTTAGTTCATACCATGATAAACCTAAAAAAAAAGGCGGACGGAGCCTTTTAAAACACAAAGTGAAGCACCATCGTAAGCCAGCTGGCACACTTATTGGGGAGGTCTACCTTGAGTGGACGTGAAGGATTTATGCACTAAAAGCATTTAAGCTGACCCCTAATTGCTCGTGTGCACGCAGACTCACGTACGTTCACATCTGTTTTTCTAGGTTTATAGTTCAGACTTTAAACATTGTCATAGTTAATATCAAATCATGCTCAAACATTAAATCTAAGGGGAAACGAAAAGGTGCTGTTATGCAGTGTAGTGACACTAAAAGAAATTGCTTTATGCAGTGGCACAAAGCAATTTCTTTTATTTAAGTTGTCACTGATCGTAGCAAAGAGGCAGTATAGATTTTCAGGGTATGACTTGTTGAAATGTTGTCATAATTCGCAAGCACGTTCCACTTTATGTAGGTCGGGTACGTGTAAATATTGGGTTTAGGGCCACTTATGATGTGTGAAAGTGTATGATAATCCCCACAAAATGAAACTGTGATTTCACCAGTATCTTCTTAGAACTTGACAATCTTGATCAATCTTGACTTAGAACGTGGTTCGAAATCGAATATAGAAGTAATATACCCAAATAAACTTATACCAACATAGATTTGATCTTTTTATTGATTATATATTATTTTTTATTTGATTATAAAAATCTAATCTTTTCAATGGGTCACAGTAATAATTAGAGGAAGAATACAAGGAAAGCATTCGAAATAAACTGGTTTAATGCGAATGGGACTTGCATATGAAGGGTTCGCATTTCTATTATTGTAATTAATACTATTATTGTAATTGTTATTAGAATAAACCTATTTACATATATTCTTAATGCGATAAAAGTCCTATTTGACATTTTAAAAATTAGGTTGCTTGTATGGAGAGCAATTATCAACTGTTTCTTATTTTAGTTAAATATTTCATATTTGCGCTTTACCTAATTTCTATAACATTTTCTCTAGTACTAGGATAACTGGTAGAAAATGCTACTCTAGCAATAAATTATTCCTAGCGTTGTGCTAAATTATAAATAAATAAATAGAACTCTGAAGGAGGTACCCAATCCGTGTTCGAAATCTTGAACAAAAGTTCTGTTCCCGAAAAGTTGTTGACAACTGCTTGGATTTATATCATCACCCTTTGTATGACAAATGTGAATGTCAGTATTTTCTTGTAATAATTTTTATATCATAGTAGGTGAGATCTGGACGTGGGTTCTATAATAAATGGGAACATCTTGTAAAAGTAACATTCGCACACAAGCTCATTTTTTTTGCGTTAGAACTGTTTCATGTCGTGTAAGTATTTTGTTTGATTTATTTGATTTACACACATTTGGTTCAGCAACATTTTTATGTGCACGTCATAATTTATAGCAAAATATAAAAAAGTTGGTATCCTGTGCCTTTGCAGGATCAACATCGTAACAGACTTTTTTTTTGTTTTGACCAACGATATTAATGTACTACGTACTAGATTTCACTTTCCAAGCACTCACTTTGCTCGAAAGTGCACTTCAATCAGTGCACCTTGCTTTAGTGTAGCTTCGACATCCACGCAGTGTGAATGTGTACGGAGCTGTGCTAATATTACGGGAAAACAAATCGAGTGTTTATTTTCCGTTTGATTTGATTACCAACTATTGTTAACGTATTTGACTTTAATATATAAACGCAACTTTAATAAACGAAGTAACATAATTTGGGCAAATATTTTTTAATAATATTACCACGGTAATAATATTAGCGTGACTAATCATATTTAAATGTCTGTACAAAAGTGCTCAATTCGATAAGACCTCCGGTTGTTTACCGTGATATCTATTATTTGTTTTTTAAAATTGTCTTTTATTTTATTTTGGTATGCAATAAAGTATAGTTCTATTTTATTCTATCATTATGACAAATATCAGATGACCTAGAAATGACCGCAGGAACACGCTGGATGCAAGCTGCTTACAAGCGAGATGAAAATCTATAGAGGAAGTCTATGTGTAACAATTTACTTCCAACGGTTTGCGATGATAATGATATTTCAATGAATTGTATCAATGTATGATGTGAATTGGATCTTCCTGCTGCGGCCGACCCGTAGAGCTACAACATGGGGCTCTTCAAAAGGAGAGTGAATAGAGTGTTGAAGGGTCGACAACATACTGGCAATACTCCTGGTGTTGCATCAGGCGCCCTGTCTGCTTGTTTGCCACCAATAAAACAGGTTGTTAAGGCATACGTATGTATGTATAGTGTGTGGTTCCATACCTAGACCTGAACATAACGTCTATATACGTAACATCTATTAGTTACTTGCGCAAAGTATGAAATATGCATTCAAATGGCCATAACTTTTGATTGCGTTCACATAGAAGTACAATTGTTTGACAGCCACGAGAGACCGTAGACTTGAATATTTGATATAAATTTCAACTTAATACCTGCACGCGTTCCCGTGAAAAAGTGTTGTCAGGCGAACAGACAGACAGACAGATGGACAAGTGATCCTATAAGGGTTACTTTTTTCCTTTTGAGGTATTGAACCCTAAAAAGAGCAAATTCTTAAGAAATGTCGCGACGTTAGCATAGTCTATAGATGCTAGCGCTATCTCAAGGTGCCAAGCTAGATATCTACTGATATTTGGGAACTAGGTACACTCATTATACCTAACCTAATGGGACCAAGTCCCAAAGTCACCTAGCTAATTTACGAGTTTGCTTATCGTCGGATGGTTCACCCATAGAATATTAATGGCTTTTCGCTAGACCCTACGCCCTGCGCGAATTAATTAACTACGATTTAGTTTGAACGCTGTTTGTTATTTTGGGATTTAAAAGCTATAGGAAGCAAACAATTTTTCAACGCAAATAGATAATGGATTACCTAAATAATAGTATTGTTACAGCGAATCACAAACTTGACTGTCGATCATGAGGTCCCGGGTTCAATCCCCAGGTCAGGCAAAATGTTATGGGGTTTTTCCATTAGGAATTATTTCTATGACAGCCTGAAGGCTGGAAATGTGCCCTGCAGATGGCAAGAGGCTCGCCCCCTATTACATGGGACCAATAAAATACTGGCGAAATGTGGGTGTACGTACGTAGGAACTATGGGACTGAGTCCCGGGTACCTCTGCCTACCCCCTGAGAAAAAAGCGTGGATGTATGTAATGTTATGAATCACACACTGCCCTATACCTACACGTAAAGAATACGCGCCTGCATGTAGAGGTGGGCCGGTGTGTATTCGTCTTATACGAAAAATCAGACTTTGCCAACTTATTATTTTATTAGAAATCAATTTGAGTTTGTATGTAGCGATTACAAAATTCAAGAAACTCACCAAAAAGGATATCCTTTGCAAAAATAAACATATTTTCATACTATTCGTAAGCAATAATCGTGAATGCTACCGTATTGTTATACTGGATCAGAAATATGTATTATTTTTGATCACTTAATTGTTCTATAATATTTTCAATCCAGAATTACAACAACCGCCACGCCTCTCTAAGCGTGGTTGCCGTAAGAGTTGGCTAAGTTTTATGAAAGCCAGTGGACGGGCAGCAGCGTCCTCAGCGTAGAAACCAAAAAACTGCGCTTGCCAACCAGCCTGCAGCAGTGGACTTTCTACTGCTGAGATGATCTTTTGGTAATGTATTTTAACGACTACTATTTCCACGAGTTTGTTATAAACACGAGCCCGTCGTAAAACAAGTTTTAACAAGAGAAAACTAGTTATTATCGAATTTGTTTCAGTACGTAATGTTTTCGGGCGAGTTCAAGGTTATATCGGAGTGTTTACCTGGTAACAGTGATAATTTAGCGGACTTGTCGATTTTGTACAATGGTGGAATAACTTAATAATATAACGCTACCAACTCGTCAGTTATCAAGGTAGATAACATACATATTACGTTTTCTTTGTATTGCTTTAAATCGATTTGTTTAAAATTAATGCGCTTTGCTTGGTACCACAGCAGCTATTGATGACATTGTCTATAGATATATGAAGCCGTCGCTTTTTACACTTATGATAATGTAAATAAAATTGGTGTAAATAGCCTAATAATACATAATGTACATTATATAACTTATTTTATTTGGGATTTTTTAAATGTAGGTATTTCAATTCAATTCTAATTCTTATTTTATAAATTTTATGTTCTTGTGTCTATCGTAAATATTTGTCGTCATATATGGGTTAAGAGGCTGAAATAAACTATTTGTATGTTATTTATTTATTTATAAATGACCCTATCCAAAACCCAATTACTAAGGCAATTGCCCTGCACCTGAATGCGGACGCGCGACGCGGAAAATCACGTATCTCGCTGCGTGATGCGAAGCAGTGTATGATCGCCTAATATTGCAATAGAATATGAATATATACACACATAGGAAAATCACATAAGATACACATTTAGCCTATGTTAGAGAAATAGGTACGTAAGGTTCCAAAAAGAGGTTGAAATTGAAATGCTAAAACACTTCATAAACTTCAAACAATGTCACAACCCCGCGGTTGTACCTATAATAATAATATCCATCTATACATATCCTTAAATACCTATATAAGAAAGTCATTAATTCAGTGACCTATTTCGCGAAACGAACGTGTGTATTTAGCACATGAAAACCACCAACAATCTACATTTCCATAAATATAAATTATTGAAATTTCGTTACGCAATATTAGCGACCGCGGTGGCTATAATTCCCCGCATTGTTAAAATTGCGCTTTGTTGGATCCGTCATATTATTATTCGCAAAAATTAAATTATGTCAAGTACAAAGTTGACGTTGGGACTATTATCAGACTGCAACCCAAAATAATATTGGTACCAGAGATATGAGGGTAGGAACAAGTTTAGACAGAAGTCAAGCTACATACAATGCGCGCTACGATCCCCAGGTCAGGAAAACTGGGGTCAGGTACTGTGCCTGGTAGATGGCAATAGGCTCGCCCCCTATAACATGGGACATGTGAATAATGGCCAAATTTGGGTGTACCTACTATGGGACTGAGTCCTGGGTACACCTCTGCCTATCCTTCGAGAAAAAGGCGTGTATGTATAGCGCGACCGCTAAGCGTAGGTATGAAAAATGAGGCACATAAGTACATGAACTCGACTTCTGTAGGTACCTAAACTTGCTATTATATGTGTTTAAACTTTAGCTAATGTTAGTCAAGTGTTGCATCTCAGCCGAACAGTTATCGACAAGAAAAGGTAACAAAGAAAAACATCTATCACAAATTCAAATAACAAGATCGTGAAGACTTAAATGTTTTCAATTTGTAAAAAGAGACAGTGAAAAGCTCGAAACATCCATTTAATTAAATCACTGTCAATGAAACACTAGTACTATTTTAATGGTTTACCACTTAATTGAATTTACTTCATTTGGTTTTGGGTGGTTTATTAGTATATAGCCTAGAATATTGGCCTTTGGTGAATAATAGTGTTAATTAAACTAGTACTAATTAATGTTTGATTAAATTAGTGCCTAGTGATTTGTTTTGCCCGAGAACTTATGTGAGAGCTTTAAAATAGTATTTTTGGTTTATTATTGTCATATAATTATTATTTACATATATTCACGCCTTTTTCCCGAAGGGGTAGGCAGAGGTGTACACAGGACTCAGTCCTATAGTAGATACACCCAAATTTCGCCAGTATGTTATTGGTCCCATGTAATAGGGGGCGAGCCTATTGCCATCTGCCGCGGGCACAGTTCCAGACTCCAGGCAGTTAAAGAGATAATTCCTAATGGAAAAATCCAATAAGTATTAACACTAGGATATTATTATTTGGTATATTAATTTAATTTCAGACTGCTTCGATGGCGCAGTGGCACCTTCATCGTTTTGTCCCATGACAGGTTCGTCCCATTGGGACGAATCGATAAAACTTAAAATTAATGTATTTTTCGTTCGACTATTCGTCCCATTCTTGGTTTTTCTTTTAAATACTTGGTTTAGTATTGTCAAAATAAAGATGATTTGTGGTCGCAAGCTCTACTGTAAATCAGGAAGCCCCTGGTTCGATCCCCAGGTCAGGCAAAGTGTTAAATATTGGATTTTCCATTAGAAATTATCTCAATGACTGCCTGGCCTTTGGAACTGTGCCCGGTAGGTGGCAATAAGCTCGCCCCCTATTAAATGGGACCAATAATATACTGTGAAATGTGGGTGTGCCTACTTTGGGACTGAGTCCTGGGTACACCTCTGCTTACTCAGGAAAAAGGCGTTATTGTATGTTATGTTATGTAATTTCAGTAGAAATTGCTTTTCGTAGAGGTTTCTGCCTCTTTCTGACCCCTTCTATAATCAGCACATGAAAAATATAACGCAACATTTTTCTCCAGGGGTAGTAGGCAGAAGTTACCCAGGACACAGTCCCATAGTAGGCACAGGCTTCGCTAGTTAAGTTTTCTAAGTTCCATGTGGCGAGCCTATTGCCATCTACCGGGCACAGTTCTGGACTCCAGGCTGTCATTAAGAAAATTTCTAACAGAAAAACCTTATAACACTTTTTGTCTGACCTGATCTGATTTTGTCTGAGTGATCGAACCCGGGACCTCATGATTGACAGTAGTGCTTGCGAGGCAGTCCAAGAGAAAAATCTGAGCTATTAATGCTGATTACCTATCAAGGTAATGGCTTAAAGGAACTGCAGTGACTAAATACTCATAAAAGCTTTTTATATTATTATCTATAATTGACTTAATTATTAGAGTAATTCATTGTATTATCTTTAGATATAGTTCTTCAACTTAACTGGAACAAATTGTGTAGCTTTATGGAGGAGAGCGATGGTGTCTGCAATACAGTTTTCCAAACTCTCGCAGAAATCATTGTTCACACTGTTTATAAACCAATTTTGTTTAAGTTCCAATAAAGATAAAGATAATTTGAAGGGTCCCATACCCTAAGGATGCTGAAGGAACCCTATTAAAAGCCTTAGTTGTCCGTCTATCCGTCCGTCTGTCACAGGGCTCTTCATAAACCGTAGTATCTAGACACTTGAAATTTCACAATATACGTATCTATTTATATTGCCGCTATAACAACAAATTATAAATTAAAAATAGTTCATAATTAAAGATTTGAAGAGACAAGACAAGAAATTGTCATTTATGACTTTAACTGCATTAAAAATAAATTCTTATACTAATTAGAACAATAGGACCTAACAAGAATTTTATTTGGTAGGTGAGGAAAGGTGACACCTATAAATAGCTATTAATAGGTACATGGTTGTATAAAAAATTGCATATTATATATCAATAAACGTTATCTTAACGATATCTTATCTTATCTTATCATGGTTGGTAGGACCCATTATATGCCAGTCCCATCGCATTTTACCAGTTTATTAATAAACGTTTCATAATCAAATACCAAACATATGAGAGCACAAGGCTACGTGTGTCATTACTTAGTTATTCTACAAAGAGTTGCTGCAAAATGTGCACTTTAATCTGCACTTTTATCTTTATTGCCATTTACTGCCATCTGCTCACCCAATATACACTTTACTTAATAAACTAGTTCGTGAAACTTGATAAACCCAAGAACTTTTGTCAAATTATCGTAACGTCAATCGGTTCAGAAATTTTACCGTAAAATTACTGAACCGATAAAACGAAACAAACAAACACGTATAAAATCAGCGCTAGATGGCGCTGGGGTCGAGTTAGAACTCGCTAGCGTTTTGTTTACCTGAAGGTAACTTTTTTACATAGTGCTGAGATTTGCTTTGGATGCAAAACGTGCACTTCTCAAAGTCTTATGTGCTTGGGCATCGCAAAATTAGCACTTAGCAAAAATTTTCAAGATGAGCAGTATGCAAAACGTGTATATCTCAAAATAATTAAGAAAGCTCTTAGTGAAATTGTAGCAGATCCCAAAGGGCAGGTGACGTCACGTCACAATACGACTCGTGACCTCTGCCTCCTTCCTTCGGTAACAAAACACTGTACCCTACACTATAGGTAAATCGGTACAGTAAAAACAATGGGCCTTCCGCCGTTCTCCTTGCCCTCTTTATTTCAGCGGATTGTTCATCCCACGCTGGGCTCGTTTTGACGGTCGACTCTGAACAAACAGATAGGTTTCCATGCTCAACTTTTGTTAAGTTTTATTGGAACACGAAAATAGGTTAAGAAAGTGCCTACTTAATTTTTTTACTCCTCTTGCTCAAAAAGTCATTGTTGCGTACCAGGGCGCGGCTAAAATAACTTTCCAACCCCTGGGGTATAAGGTAAATTTGATTAAATTTTTTGTTACCAACGAGATTTTTTTTTTGTGTTGCACGTATGTTGTGATTGAATTAATAATTTTATAATCTCACAGTCATAATGAAAAGTAGATTGTCTTAGGCCTCTTGTACACGCACGGTTTACCGCCGTGAAAATCTACGGTTAATACGCCGCGTGTAGGCACGGTCGTCAGTGTTGTATGGATTACTATGAAAGCTTGTAGACGCGCACGGCGCACACGGCCGCGGCGCCGCGCCGTGGCGGCACCGTGCGCGTCTACAAGCTTTCATAGTAATCCATACAACACTGACGACCGCGTATTAACCGTAGATTTTCACGGCGGTAAACCGTGCGTGTACAAGAGGCCTTAACACACGGCTCTAAAACCCATTACAACTTGTAGGGACACAGATTGTATAATAGTTGTCGATGCAGTTGCAATGATTTATATCACGTCAGTATGTTCTATACAAAACCGTTTATTGGTGACCCCGACGTGATATAAATCATTGCAACTGCATCGACAACTATTATACAATCTGTGTACCTACACAACTCGGTTTCTATTTACTGCCTCGCTAAACCTCAGGAGTAAAACTACCTCGTTTGCAATGACTCTTCTTAGCCTCTTGTGTAAAAATCTACTATTATGACTTATGAAAGATATAAGATTCTGATTGGTAGACATGACAGACAACTCAACCTCGAGACGACGTTTAAAGGAAGTATGATTTCACCAATGTTATGCAGTGATACTTCGCCCCTTTTCATTTCTCATTGTATTAAATGTTTACGCTTGGCATGACTTGCTCGTATGTTTAAAGGAACTCCTCTTATTAAACTAGCCGACCTCTCACACACTGCCTATTTTGTTTTGTAAACTATTTCATTATAACGGCGTCTTTAGATTGAATTATCATCAAACACATCGTCAACTATGTGTAGCGTAGTTCTAGTGAAATGACAGCCAAAATTCATTACTTTCTTACCACTGGTACTGTAAACCAACGTTTGTGTTACACCAACGCCTCCACCATCCATCAAAATAAATGAAAATTCGCCAACATCAACAATAATAATTCATTGTGACTGATGGCAATGGAAAAGGAAAAGAAAATTCCTAATAAGATTTTACAGTCTTCGTATATTTTGAACATTCTACAAACATCACATTTAATTTGAAGAGTACATGTACAAACGAATAAAAAGGACAATTGAAAATATTACGAAAAGATTTAGGACCTTTTTGAAATAAGCATCTGGAATTTGTAAATCCGCGAGGGAGTTTGATAAAAAAGTCAAGCTTAATTTATGTAGGTATCCATCATCTAGATAACTAGTTTTTAGGGTTATGTACTCAATGGGACCTTATTACTAAGAGTGTGCTGTCCATCTGTCATATACGAAATCCTACGTCAAAGTCATGAGTTTTTAATAAGGTCAGTCATGTTCTTGCCCTTCCGACCTTTCAAACCAGAGCGAATCACGACAGATGTACAGCTTTCCAAGATAAACAACTACAGATAAAAAATTAAAGCTAGTTAAATAAACTATAAGAAATACTTTATACCCGAGCAAGAGTAAACATTATAATATAATTATTGAGATACTAGTTTTTCGATGATTTCAAAACGTTAACTAGTTACCAAACTCCAAACCCTAAAGTTCAACAATTAACAATATAGTCTAATATTTGCCCAGATTTGTGCGACATAGCTCAGAATCTCTGAAGATTGATCACAGGCGACCTTCAAACAATTACCAAGATCACATACCTAAAACTAACTAATACATATAGATGAGTATGTCCCTAAGTCATATAACTAACTAGGGCCCGCATTCAAAGAAAATTATGAGAGTAAGTGAAATTGCAATATGTCGGCATCGTATAGCGGCCAGACTGAGTTTATAACTTATGGTATAAATAAACGGCGACGAAAGAGACGGAAAAACAGACAGACATATATTTTACATAGAAGCTACGGAACCCTATGAAATCAACTAGAATAGAAGCCATGGAAATGAGTCTAAAATCTTATTTAGCGTTGCATGAATTTTTCACCAATTGCTATCATATCGATTTCCTATCATCGGTATGTCATTTCCATATTTTTGACATAAACATAATTGACATAAGAGGAAACGCGACCTCTTAACCATCCTATGGAACTTTTAAAAGAAAACCTATTATAGACATCTATCCTGATATTTTGAAGATGGAATAAACTATGTCTCTATTTATATTTTCTTTTATAAATTCTTCATTTTTTTGTAGTGAACGTCTAATCATGCGAGTAAAACTGGGTTTTTTTTTTAACGTTCACTCGGAAATTAACGAGAGTTTCTTTCGTTTCCATAGGATTGTGTCAAACTACTAAGAGGTTCCCTTTCCTGTTAAATTAAATACGATTACCAAAAACTTTCACACAATTTCGCGGTATATTATGCAGTACGTAAAAACACGATGAAACCACTTTGTCTTATAAAGGTCCCATTTACACAATCTTAAATCTTATGAACCATAATCGTGATTGTTTTAGAATACGGGCCTTGAGTGGGTAGAATGTAAGACAACGTGTCATTAGTCACATTTGAGGGGATCGTGACAAATCATCGTAAGGATTTTGGCGGGGGATAAGCGTAATCATTTCTAAGATGAACGCCCACACTTGGGATGATAAAAGCTACTCCATTAGGTAAACTATTAGGTTGAAGTTTAAGGATATAAATTTTCATTAAATATATTACATCGCTCATATGAGAATCAAACTCAAAAAGATTTATTCAAATAGGTCATAATCTGACACTTTTGCACGTCAATGAAGATAAACAGTACTGAGTCTACCGTGCGTTCGGAAAGATACCTCTACATGAAGAACGCACAAGAAACTTGTAGGGCTTAATCTTTTCAACAGATAGTTTCACAATATTTGGTTTGGTTACATTCGTTTTCTTTGAAGGTGCCGCGAGGCAGCTATGCAGAAGTTTCCAGGCATATTTGTCCTCTATGTACTGGTTGACTTTATAATAAGCCTTCTTTAGTAAAGTAGATTTTATATAGGTTTTGAATTTACGCTCTGAGAGCCCAGTTATCTCTTTTGGGATTTTATTATAGAAACGTACACTATTTCCGTAGAATGTCTTTTTATTTGTTTTAGATAATCTAAAGCTATAGTTTTGGATAATCTAAGAATTTAATTGTGCTATTATTAATTTACATTCGGCGTCCCAGCAGCTCTGTGCACTTTAACAATAAAATATATATTACTAGATGTGCCCCGCGGTTTCACCCGCGTAGTCTTAGTTCCTGTAGGAATATCTGAATAAAAAGTACTTTTTATGTTATTCCAGGGTCTTAACTATCTACATACCGAATTTCAGCCAAATTGGGTCAGTAGTTTTGGCGTGAAAGAGTACTATTTAAGAGTTTAAGAGATACTTTATAAGGAAATGCTCTTGGACACTTGGACTAGAAAATGATCAGTTCTATCGCTACCTTTGGTAAACAAAACTAGTAAACCAGAACTATTAATGTATTAAGCTATATTCCTAGCGAACATGGTGTGCTTACGTATCATTTAAGAGGATATACCACTTATGTTTTTAATTTTTTACATACTTCTATAAATACACCGCCGACCAGAACTACTCATAAGTATTTCTTTTCTCCCGGTTGTCGAAATCGTTTCGATAAGACTGCCACATGTATCATTCCTTTATGTTTGCATGTGTATGGTGTACAATAGAGCGTTTATCTATCTATTATTGACACAATCCTCTGAAAATATTTACCAAATCGATGTTTCATACTTTAATGTTTTCTTCGAATATAATAAATCCATTATTATATTATTATTAATACTATTATCATACACTCGTTTCAGTCGTCAGTTTTACTCGCGTGAGTAGACGTACACTAGAAATAGTTAAGATCATTATAATATAAGAAAATAATTTTTTTTTTTTTTTTTATGACAGTGAGTAACAAGACGAGCAAATCAGGTGCCTGATGGTAAGCATCATGATTGCCCATATCAGACACAGCGCCACCCAATGTTTTAAAATGAAAATGCGTCCTGCACTGCGCCTGTCACCCTGAGATATTAGTTGATGAAACTCGTCAGCTGATAACATTGCCCTTCAGACCGGAATACAGTTATGTTTGCACATTACTGCTTGGCGGATGAATAACTGGCAAAGGTGTGGTACTTCCCCAGGCCCCCTGTAAAAGATTCCTTCCAGTAAGTAACATAAGTAACATAGTTTACTTCATCTTTAAAATATCAGGACATTTTATCGAATAGGTCGTAACCTCTAAATAAACCAACCGCATAACGCAAGCATTCACTGGTATGCAAAATATCTCAATTTTCCCTACTCCTTATGCAGAATACAGAGTTTATTTTGCAGTCATATTTATTATGAGCTGCAGGGACCGCAATACACTCTCGAGTTTTGTAGATAGCAGTCGTTTTATTTTGGATATAAAGTTAAATTGTCTACAATCCGAGCCAAATACAACAGATGCTGCTTTAATTATTCCTATTTAAAGTAGCATATTGTGTTACATTGCATTAACTGTAAAACGTGAAAGGAAAAATATTCACGAAGCGCAGAGAAGTAAACCGGGCAAGTGTGAGTCGGACTCGCATATGAGTGGTTTCGTACCTAATAAAAACATTTTATTTCTAGGTACTTACATTTTTACTCATATTTTTTTTTAGGTGAGTAGGTATACCTCGGTAGCACTGCCTCGGTGGCGTAGTGGGCGCAAGCTCAGATCAAGGCGTAGTGGGCGCAAGCTCAGATCAAAAGGTCCCGGGTTCGATTCCCAGGTCAGGCAAAGTGTTAAATATTGGTTCTTTCCATTAGGAATTGTCTCAATAACTGCCTGGAGTCTGGAACTGTGCTGGTAGATGGCAATAGGCTCGCCCATTATTACATGGGAATATAATAACATAGAGGCGAAATGTGGATGCACCTACTATGAGACTGAGTTCTGGGTACACCTCTGCCTAGCCCATCGAGAAATAGGCGTGATTGTATGTTATGTTATGTATTGTAAGTTGTAGGTATAATAATGATTGTAAGATATTGTAAAAAACATAACATACATTCACGCCTTTTTCCCGAAGGGGTAGGCAGAGGTGTACCCAGGACTCAGTCCCATAGTAGATACACCCACAAGATATTGTAATTGTATTTAATTAATTATTGTATTTGGCTATGAAGCCGCACTAGTAAATAACAAATATATTTTTTAATATAGAAAAAACCCGTTTCTTGTATGTGGACACTGTTGCTTGGTTGATTTTGTGACCATAATAAAGAATAATCTCTGAAAATTTCAAGATCCCCAAAAGCCACCGCTCCCTCCGGCAACACTGGTGGCAATTGGGAACTATCACCACAACTACTTATTCTTTCCGATCGCCACCAGTGCCGTCGATGAGGTGTTTTTTCTCAATTGCCTCTAGTGAGTATCGCACGTGAGTTCTCGGTTCAAAAGATACGGCACTGTCACAGTCATGACCCTTTGAGTAAGGAACCCTTAAAATATGCAAAGAGGTCATAATTTAAACGCATGCATATGGCGTAGAATTTACTACAACTCACAAAGTTACGAGTATAACACCAACAGGAAAAAATATATTTTCGGGTTACCGTTCTCGTAACTCGTACCTAAGTTGTTTTTAAATAATTCTTGCCACGTTGTGTTTTTTATAATTACACTTCAAAATATAGCATTTTTATTCAAAACAGGCACAAATTCATTCTAACGAGTAAGCTCTCACATAATATGTGTACAGTTACGTGGCATACATGCTTTAATAAAATGTTTGCACTGAAAGACAAGGTACTTGTACGTATTATTTCAAATCAAATAAACGAAAAGCAGTACAAGGCGTTTTCGATGCCAAAAAACTAAATCTCTTGCTCAATACAGGAAATATTTCGTCGAAAGAAGCTTAGCTCGTAAATTCGAAAACACGTCGAATTCGACTCGCTTTTCTGTCACCTTACGGGAGCCAACCTATGTTTTTAAAGGTTATATTTTTTTATATCTTCTATTTAGGCGCGTCTCGGGACACGTGAAATCCTGTGAATAAAATCTTGTCGTATTGTTAGAACTACCTACTCTTAGAATCTCTGTAGAATTTTTCCGTGAATCACATTGAATTGATACCGCACTCATTGTGTTTCAAATGGCACAATATTTATGGAAGAGATACCGGTATAGTTAAAAGACAATGTCAATATTATTTAATGAAATAAGCTAAATCCTTTCTCTGTGTCAGGAGACATAAACATAAGATACAATCACGCCTTTTTCCTTGTACCCAGGACTTGTAGTGGTAGGCCTCTTTTGCAGGAGGCCGCCTGGGGAAGTACCACACCAGCCAGTTACACTCATATCTCAGGGTGACAGGCGCAGTGCAGTGCCGCGCAGTATTTTGTATTTTAAAACACTGGGTGGCATTGTGTCTGATATGGGCCATCATGATGCTTACCATCAGGCACCTGATTTGCTCGTCTTGTCACTATCATAAAAAAAAACTTAGTGTCACATAGTAGGCACACCCACATTTCGCCAGTAAGGGCGAGCCTATTGCCTTCTACCGGGCACAGTTCCAGACTCCAGGCTGTCATAGAGATAATTCCTAATGGAAAAATCCTATATCTAACATTTTACCTAGATTGGGGATCGAACCCAGGACCTCTTGATCGACAGTCGAGCTTACGCCACCGAGGCAGTCATGAGAGAGATATTGAATATGTTCAAAATCTGTAATTGCTCTGACTGATTGGGTGAAGTATATTATTTATTCGAGTTAAATTAGAAAAGCAAAAGTATGTAACTATGTTAATTTTATGTTATTTTTTTATAGCCTCGATGGCTCAGATGGTAGTAACTCTGCTTTACTGTGCCGCAGGCCCCGGGTTCGACCCCGGCCAGTTCAACCATTTGTGTGCATGAACATGTCTGTTTATAATAATAATAATAATATAGGACAACTTCCACACACGGTCATCTGGTCCCAAACTAGGCTAGAAGCCTGTACTATGGTAACCAGATGACTGATAAACATACTTATATAAGCTTATAACACCCAGACACAGATCAAACAGACATGTTCATGCACACAAATGTTTGACCTGGCCGGGGATCGAACCCGGGGCCTGCGGCACAGAAAGCAGAGTTACTACCATCTGAGCCAACGAGGCTGTGAGGTGTTTGATCTGTGTCTGGGTGTTATAAGCTTATATAAGTACGTATATCAGTCATCTGGTTACCATAGTACAGGCTTCTAGCCTAGTTTGGGACCAGATGACCGTGTGTGGAAGTTGTCCCATAATATTATATATTATTATTATTATGTAGGGTAGGTATTTTTCAATAACAGTATTTTTAAATTTAAGGACTTGGCTATTGATAAAAGGGCTGCAAAGGTCTCAGTTCCTTTGAACTGGGCGAATGAAGATATTATGCATGAAAGAGACGTAAGTGCAGAGATGACGGATGATAGACTGGAATGGCGGAAGAAGACGTTCTTGCTGTGCCGACCCCACTTAATTTCATGGGAGAAGAGCAAAGAGGTCAACTGGAAAATGATGAGGTTTCTTATATACTAGTTTATATTATTTTAAGTAGTAATATGAACTAACCAATGTATAAAGTGCGCTAACATAAGCCGCGTGCTTGACGTGCAAGGTGCGGCAGCAGGACAGCGTCGTGTCTTGCTCGTGTGCTGTCCACGCCTTCATCTAAAACAAAAACTCTGGGTTAGATAATTGATAAGTCCTCCCTCCGTAGACGCCCACACATAGTTATAGACGACCCGGAAAGTATTCCGCCTACTTAATAGGTAGGTCTTAGACCACTTTTTTTGGATAAAGGTTTGGGGTTCCGTCCAAAAAAATATAGAATTTGGGCTTTTCTCCGAAACGGCTGGACCGATTTTACCTTTTACCTACGGGACTTTCACTGACAGATAGCTGATTTTATAAGATATTACTGGAGCTATATTTTTAATAATAAAATATCATCATCTCAGCCGTAGGACGTTTACTGCTGAACATAGGCCTCCCCCATATATTTACATCTAGTCTGGCCAGCGTGTTCCTGCTGTCCGTATAAGATCATTCATGTCATGAATACAACAGAAATTTAAGTTCGATTGGACTATGGGAACATTGCCATACGTGTTCGCAACTAATTATCTCAATTATCGCGATAAAATAAAATATTATGTTTACAGTGTTTACTGCTTATAAACCTTTTCATTGTATCTATTTATTCTATCATAGCCCTAGAAGAATGAATTTACCTAACCTGTATGAAACTTTAAACGGGTTTTTTTATGATAGTGAGTGACAAGACGAGCAAATCAGGTGCCTGATGATAAGCATCAGATTGCCCATATCAGACACAGTGCCACCCAGTGTTTTAAAATTCGAAATTCTGCGCGGCACTGCATCGCGCCTGTCACCCTGAGATATTAGTTGTTGAATCTCGTCACCCAGTAATTTCGCTGGTATCATTGCCCTTCAGACCGGAACACAGTAAAGTCTCCACATTACTGCTTAGCGGATGAATAACTGGAAAAGGTGTGGTACTTCCCCAGGCGGCCCCCTGCAAAAGAGCCCTACCACTACAAACAACTAACTAATACATTTAAGTTACTTTTTATTAAGCTGAAGAGGTCGACGAAGCGGTCAAAGATGGTGCGTGCTTGCCTAGAATATACCTATTCACTCTTGACTTGAACAAATCCATATTGTACTTTTCGGGAAACAATGATTCCATTAATGCCTGGCTGTTATATGCGTATATCGCAGTTATCTATTATGGTCGCCATATAACAGGCTTCAAGTGGCCTGTCGCCATTGTCTCACATAATAATAATAGGCATGTCTAGCCTTTACATAGGCTTATATAAATTTTTTGTACTGAAATATTCATTTTTTACATAATGTAGGATTTTAATGGACATTTAATGAACTGAAAAGATGATAGATTAACTATACCCGTCCACTTGACCCATATGGGTCACTAGAGTTTTCAGTAAGATAATAAATGAGACCGGGCATTTTACTACAATTAATTCGGTAAGTAGTTACCTAATTTTGCTACATAACATCACGCATTTTTTCCGGAGTAGGCAGAGTTGTACCCAGGACCCAATCCCATAGTAAGTACACTCACTTTTCGCCACTTATGTTTTTTACCATGTAATAGGTGGCGAGTCTATTGTTCCACCCTAACCCCAGGCTGTCATCATTATACAAATGCTTATGTCCTCTTTCTATGAGCCTTCGGCCACGAATGAACAGACTTATGACGTATAATAAAATTAAATAACACTTTTTAACCGGTAGTCTGCAGTAGTAAAAGCAGTAACCAAAAAAATCGTAAAATTAAATGCAAAACCACATTATCAGAGTTTACTATTCGAAAATGTTCCGCTATTCCAACGTACTATAACCAAAAAGTTTTTAATCATTTGTTAATTTTTAATTGAGTACTATTATGACCAACCTTTTTGGTAAAATTGTATTTTTGCATACATTGAGCTTTGTATCCAATCCAATAACACTTTTAGCCTGATCTGGAGATCGAACTCGGGACCTCATAATGGGTAGTAGCTTTTGCTATCACTACGCTATAAGCGGCCCTTATAATTATATTAAACTAATTCAAAAACATTTTCACCGTGCGGCTAGTTATGTTCCTCGTTGAAAGCCCACGTACACCTAATGTCCTTGTGCGATATTAAATTTCCGCAGTAAGTTATTATAAAAGTTATTCAACCATGTCTGAGTAAATGTATCCGAAATAGTTCTTAAGCAGCTACGAACAAACTTAATGTAGGCAGATGGAGGCTCATGAAAATAGATAGCTGCCGTTACTTCACTCTAATAGCGCTTGCGTGCTAAGTGCTTAGTTGTGGGCGGTAGTAGTTTCAAATATAATATACAGAGGTGTATAGACGATAAACAAACTGTACCGTTGTATGGATGCCAGCAAATTGCCTCAAGTCGCAAGACTGTGGTTACGTCGGCAACATTGGTCGAGAAATCGAATGCTTGGACTTTACTATGTTGTATAAGGGGTTAGTATAGGTCGATCTAATAGATATTTTGTTTTATATATGTCCTTTAGTTTTACCATTCATGAGGAAAAGTGTCGCTTGAAAAGTACTTTATTCGTTATTCCATTTTTTTAGCAGTTTTCGAGTTTAGAGGCAATAAACAATACTATGTCATGGCAAACTCTAAAATCTTCAGCCAGCAATTATTTGTAAGCTATACCAAATTTATATAAATTAAATTATGAATATGATATCTACCTATATGATATGTAACAAAAAATTCAGGCTTTTTGCTCTATCCACAATGAAGTTCCAGGGGGTCGAAAATGCCGCGAATTGCTTCGAGAAAAGCATGCTGCTGCTATGCTCAACTTGACGGGTGTAGTACTGCCATGTGTCAGATACCATCTTTATCTTCTGGGCACTATCGTATTTTGGATGGCTCGTTAAACTGTAGGTTTTGGCCGTTTCCTATATGGGTGAATATCGTAGGCGTTTTAGGAATCTTGGCACACTTACACTGACGATATGGGTGGTCCACATAACCCTCATGAATTGATTTGAGTCAGTGTTACTGGGAACACCCGCCCGTTAGAGTATAAATTATTAGCACGTTTGCATTTATAATATTTTATAGACGGTATAGACGGTAGACTCAGTACTGTTTATCTTTATTGACGTGCAAAAGTGTCAGATTATGACCTATTTGAATAAATCTGTTTGAGTTTGAGTTTCAGTTTATTTATCTATGTAGTTTAAATTAGGTATAGTTTAAATTTGTTAGCACAAAGATTATATTAAAAATGTTCTGCCTCATTATTATTTTGTTCGTAATATCGCCATACAAAATCTCATAACAAAACAGAAAGCTGTCGACAAGCGTCATTACAAAACAAACTTTAGAAATTTCCTACGAAATTGCCTCCTTGAATAAAATGGTTCCCAAAACACGTGTACTGAAACCTCGCTGAGTTTATCTCAAAACTCCTTACAAAGAACAAAACATATGCGATTATAACTTTATATTTTGATATGGCTTATATTGAGGTTCTGCTGTCCCAAGTTTCGTCGGTATCTACGTACCTACTTTTACATACCACAATTTACCAAATTCGGTATTTCGAGCCATATTAGAGCTCATAAAAATAATACTAATCCTTGATTGCTAGGGTCGCCGTCATCGAAATCGATGAGGAGCACTATATACTTTTACATATCACAAGTAAAATTATATATATTACAATTTGGTTAACCTTTTGTCGCGTATTTGATTATATGAATTTGGTTAACGATTAATTTTAAATAGACTTAGTTATAAATTCACAAATACAATTTAAATTTTTTTTGTATAATATTTTTACTTATTTTCCACACTACATCCCACTGTTGGGTATAGGCATATTTCTTTCATGCCACTTGACCCTGCTCTGTGCAAATCACAGTCGTGACCACAACTTTTCTTAATATCGTCTACTTCACAGAAGAAACAATCTGCGAACGATTTTTTTAATAATAAGTGGATATTACTGTTATTTAAATTTATTTTAAAAAATGGTTAATGAAATGATCATCAAACTCGTTAACAGTTGATAAGTCTATCTCGTTAAGCAAACATTGATAAAGGGCGATCGGTTAATCCAGATTCGCTTTCGGCTTAATGCAGGTTGTTAACGCAAAGATAGCCTATTTTACCATAACAAAGGTACGCACCAGCCGCGCGATATTTATCCGATTTTCGATTTACGTGTTAAATAAGCTATTGTAATCATGAATGTTTAGAATGATAAAATGGGAATTAGAAATGGTATCTAGATGAAAGAACACCTTTTGGAATTAAACATCATCCCCGATACATCTACAACAGATGTAAAAAATATTTTACAATAAATATCAATGAATGATCATCAAACTTTGGGCCTATCACTTATCTTTTCCTTATTTTCGTTTAGATGGCCTATTTTTTTTTATTACTGAATATCTGAAAATCCACGTGATCATAATATGGCATCTTACCTACATATTATAGGTAATATTTTTCAGAAAAAGAAACTTTTCTTTCGATTTTACTACCTACCTAAAATGTATATAAACTGTGACTGCCTCGGTGGCGTAGTAGGCGCAAGCTTCACTGCCAATTATGAAGTCCCGGCTTCGATCCCCAGGTACGGCAGTGTTAGTTGGATTTTTTAATTAGGAATTATATGAGTGACAACCTGGAGTTTGTAACTGTGCCCGGTAGATGACAAAAAGCTCGCCCTTGGGACCAATAACATACTGGCGAAATGTTCCTAACATGTGTATCTAAGGGTATACCTAACATGAGACTGTTTCCTGGGTCCACCTCTGCCTACCCCTTCGGGAAAAAGGCGTGAGTGTATGTATGTTAGATTAAATTGATATATTAATTGGAAACACTTATTTTCGGCATCAAGTGCTCAATTTTAATTGAATATTGACTTATAATAAGTGTATAATTAAATAAATAAATAAAATAAATTCATTTATTTCAGGCAATAGTACGCATAACAAATTATACGCACCAGAGGCCCATATTAATAAATACCTTACAGACTAACATACATAAAAAACACAAAATAACATTATTGTATTAAACACTAGGTAGGATTATTTTCGGTCTCGCCTCCCTGAAGCGCCGGAACACAATTCCTTCGGGCCAAAATTCGGGTGCCAGGAAAATCTCCTTATATTTCACCGGAAGCCGGAGGACGTAGGATTTGAAGTTCTGCGTCCTCGTTGACTCCAGCGATGCATCACGCACGGCAACAGCAGGCGGCGACGCTATACTGCAGACGGAAGCATTTTGCGCCCCGCGACATGTGTTTATGTTGGAAATCTCCGGTGACCTACTTACTGAATTATTACGTTTCATTGATAATAATTCAGTACGTAGCTCTCCGATTGTAGTCTCAGAGATCTCCAACCTAAACTTAACGTCCTCCAGGCTTGCTTCAGGGTGGTGATGTCCTTCAGCAGCCTGGTTACGTCGACGTGGTCGAATGTGACGGGAGGCAGCTTGTGGAGCTCCTTCGCCACTAATGCAGGCACGTCATCCGGGTCGGACGCCTTCAGCAAGTTGATGATGTCCTGAAGGCTCCGTTCTCCTTTCTCGTCTCTCCTGCGGGTCGGCATCCGGTCGGCCTGGCCGAGGGTCTCGTACAGCAGCACCTCACCCCTGCAAATCTCCTCTTCTTTGAAGTTAGATTTGCATATCTGCATGATGCTGACCTCGTCCATGGTGTCGACTGCATGCTGGATGAATGCCAGCAGTTCGTTGGCTATGAGTTTCTCGGAACTCATAGCGTTGACAGTGTGCAGCGGCTTAGCCGCGCAATACGCGAATAAAAATTCGGGTCAGTGCAGTGTGGTGTGCGGTACGCGACCGTCGCTGAACGCGTCTCGCACTGCACTCCATAATTGTTAATTTTATATTGTTTAATGACAAATTTCTTTCTCATTGACTATTGAATAATTTAATATTGACTATATTAATATGTGTATGAATGTAAATTGTATTTTAATGTATATTTTTGAATGACATAAGTTTTTTTGTCTTAAACAATTTATGATATTAAACCCCAAATTTGTATATATGCCAATATGGCTGATCACAGCTTGCTGGATTGCAATAAATTCTAACCTATATGACCTGTGTATCACAAATATTTTATTTTGATTTGATCTTGATTTTTTGATTTTTATTCCATTATAATACAAACAATAATTTGCAAAGTAAATTTTTGCTAACTGCATATTTTGTTTGTAAAAATAAGAAAAAGGGAAGCAAGGAACGTGAGTTACCCCGATGTTTAAATAAATGTTAAAACGACGTTCAACTTGTCCATTAGATATGTTCCGCCTTCAAGTAAGCGGAGAGAAAACTTGCTCGATTAAATAAGTAGTTCTATAATAACTGCTAGAAACAAGCTAGAAGGTTGCCCGTGAACTTTGAAATGAAACGATACCTATAACATAACTTGGACCAACTGGCAAGTAATAATCGCACGGTTGTCTGGAAGAGATCGCTCTTAGCGATAAGACCGCGTCTACGGTCTTACGGTCTTATCGCTAACTGCGCCTTTTTTATTGTTGACGCTGGGAAAAAATGCATTACGCATACCCTCCCATCGGGGGATGGAAGGGTTATGTGGGAGTCCCCGGATACTACCGGTATACCCACTAAAAAGACCCAGCGACACTCCCGCATCGTCTGATTGGAGGGGGACTGGGAAACCGGCAGAGCCTTTATATCCAGTATCGCTAACTGCGCCTTTTTTTATTATATTAAACCACTGCAGTGATTTGATTGTAATCCCGCCTGACCGCATTGGGGGCCCAACAACATGGGTGGTCCTGCCATGATGGGTTCTAGGCCAAATCCTACGACGAGATCCACTGGATCTCATGAAGAATTTGTAGTAGCCAAATTAGCACAGCTTGGCTGAACTGTTTACCCTTGAAGCGATTTTGACCTCGATCGCTAACTGTGCCTAGGTCAACCCCTACCTACTTGAACATTCACACACGCCTCGTAAATCTCCTTTGTCAATCTCCTTTCCTCCATCCTCTCCACATCTTCGAACTGTTTTATACTATGTAGTTTTCCAACTACTGTGATCACCAAGCCACCCGTCAAGCGTGGTGATTACGGCAAAATCCCCCCATATCAATAATAGTTTATGGTGTTCTATGGGGGGAGGCCTATGTTCATCAGTGGACGTCTTCCGGATAATGTTGATGACAAATAACAATAGTAATTATTATCATGCAAATTCTAGAGACTTGTGGATCTGAAACCTGTTCTCTGACAGTGGGCCTTAACAGCCGGCTCAAAATAGCGCAACGAGCTATGGAGAGCGCTCGGGATTTCTCTGCGAGATCGAATCAGAAATTAGGAGATCCGTGGACGAACAAAAGTCACCGACATAGCGCGCGGGACGCTTACAACCGGACTGGATGGATATATACGGGGGAGGCCTATGTTCAGCAGTAGATGTTCTATGGCTGAGATGATGATGATAATAATAATAATAATATGGGACACCTTCCACACACGGTCATCTGGTCCCAAACTAGGCTAGAAGCCTGTACTATGGTAACCAGATGACTATACATACTTATATACGCTTATATACATACTTATATACGCTTATAACACCCAGATACAGATCAAACAGACATGCTCATGCACACAAATGTTTGACCTGGCCGGGGATCGAATCCGGGGCCTGCAGCACAGAAAGCAGTTACTGCAACCTAAGCCAACGAGACTGTCGAAATGATAATGAAATTCTGGTCCATACGTGACTTACGTGACTTTTAAAATATCGTAAGTCTGCCTTTTTATATGCATGTTTTTGTCTAAAGATAAAGATAAAGTAACCCAATTAACTTTCGCATTTTATCAAATAATAATTAAAGAGTTAAATGAATTTGTTCAGCAAAATTTTTGATCGTTTGCTAAAATACTTCACTAATTGCTAGTTCGAAAATACCAAAGTTATTTCAAACTAAGACTTGTATAACGATAAAAAGTTTGATATTATCATTAAAATTTTAGTAATTATAAAACCCTTTGATAGTCTCAATTCAAACAAAATCGTGGGGATAATTAAATTATTTTCGCAAATTATTAACAGCGTTTGGGAAAATTACATATAATAACATAATAGTTATGTTTTTAGGTCTCGTGTTATAGGCGGCGAGCCTATTATCTACTGGGCACATAATGTAAATCAACAACAATTACAATACATACGGAATATTAATTATAATTTTATCTGTTATTATTCTCACTGTTTGGTCTAATTTAACTAATTTTGAAATGAATTTTATTAATTGATTAAATGTGACTATATCTCTTATATATTGTATACATATTTTGAATGAATATTGATTAACTAATACTAAAATATTATTAACTAATTGGATAATTTATTAATGTAAGAGAAGACTGGATATATTTTCGCATGCCAATACTTTAAAAATTTGCATGTCTGCGAGTCTACCGGCGAAGTATGTGAAACTAACAACAATATTTAAAAACTCAACTGAATACCATACTTCAGGCAAATAAATCCTAGTATATTTCATTTCATTTCACATTTCCAGACTCCGGGTTGTTACTGAGAAAATTCCTAATTATTACTTAGGTAAATAATGTAGATCATAACTAACTTTAATGTAATTAGTGTTGTGATTCACGAAAATATTATCAATTCAACAGATCTTATAATCTGTACAATATTTGATCACGTACCATTACTTAGTCGTAGGCATATAAGATATATTTAAGTACATAATAAATTTTTAAAACCCGATTTTTTTTTGTAAAATTATATACTAACCTTTAATATTCGTATGTGATTCTTGGCTATAGTCTAAGTATAATAGCATGTCACCGAAGTTTCACAAATTGTTTACTTTCGTAATTCAAACAACATAGCAAGGGGCGAAGGGACGTCCGCTCGGTCGCGATGCCACGCGTCGACTGAGACTCGAGTCTACGAACGGTAGCTACGGCGTAGCACCAGCTACGGTAGTGCTACGAGCCTACGAACATGAACTTGGTATGATAATACATACCTCTGTTACTTTGGGAACTTTTGATTTATGTGTTCGTGATTATGTAACTAACAGGTAACCTTATTCTAACGTTGACTTTGTATTAAGAGGACGGTTGAATATCGTTTTTTCATATATTTTTTTTTTATATATGTTATAAATAAATTATTATCTCATATTTTTCAGGATACGATCTTATGCAGAGGGTATAATGTGTAATGGGATGAGCCAACCATGGATTGACAACGAAGCGCTAAGGGTCGGTACACACGAGCAAGCTATGACGGCCACAAATATTATCTCATTAGTAATGGCGTTAAATAATATATTATTATTTTACAAAACAGGTTATTCATAAAATTTAGTAGATACTTTTAGGTTGTAACTTATTATTAAATGAAATTTTGCCTCATTAAAACATGAAAAATAAGAACTCACCTGTTTGGAAGTTAATGAGTAAAATAAACTGGTCAAATGCAATGGGATTCGCATATGGAGGGTTATTACCCACCATGTATCAATGAGGCGTTTTCTTTAAAATAAAGAGTAGTTCTCGAAGGAATAATAGATGGCAGAACAGCAATAAATGTCAAAGCCTTATTTTGTAAAGAGTAATTTATTTAATTCTAACATAAGTATTTTGGAAATAAAATACACATGTCAAACATAAAAACATAAAACATCGTACACTCATTACATCATCGTACATTCACGCCTTTTTTCCCGGAGGGGTAGGCAGAGGTGTATTCAGGACTCAGAATGCCAAAGTAGTTACACCCACATTTCACCAGTATGTTATTGGTCTCATGTGGGGACGAGCATATTGCCATCTATCGGGCACAGTTCCAGACTCAGTATTTAACACTTTGCCTGACCTGGGGATAGAGCCCGGGACCTCAACCCTCACCGGGACCCTGACCCCGGGAGTCAGCCGACCCTGGGATCAGCAATCGGGCTTGAGTGAGCTTGATTTGGAGGAACTATATAACCCACTAGTGACCCGCCCCGGCTTCGCACGGGTAGCAGCAGGAGGTATAGTGAACGTTTAACAGAAGTAAATTCGTGATACATTGTATTTTAATATATACGTATAACCCTAATGGTTTACGCAGAGCACGCAAATTAATGACTGTTTCTGTTACAATGACCAAACCTTAACACATGTATAAATTTATCGTGGGCTATTTTGAAGATATTGATAAGTACTACAAACCCCTAATACATTATTTTATTCTACCATCAATAGATTTCATAGCGCACGCAAATTAATGAATATATGTGACACCTTGGTTCACAATATTGCAGTTTTCTTACGGATCCCTAATATTTTTCAAAATCTCATATAGCCTATGTCACTCACACTGAATTAAGCTATCCATAAGTGAAAGAATTTTTAAAATCGGTCCAGTAGTTTCGGAGCCTATTCATTACAAACAAAAAAACAAAGATTCTCTTTATGATATTAGTATAGAAGTATAGATATATAATATAATATTATATGGGTCTACCTAGGTCGTAGGTGTTCGTTATGTGAATACGAATTCCTGCACAAATGCAATAATACGAAAACACTCTAAACACGATAAGTTGTCTGAGAAATTGCGGCAAACTAAAGCTACGAGCACCAGAAAATAAAGAAATATGGCCGCGAGTGACAGTGTAAGACTTAGAAAACGGCAAACAATACCAAATACCTTAAAGGAATGCTCTGAAAATTTATTTTTAAGTTAAAAATGCCTCACGTTTTCATAAGTATAGTCCGCGCGCGAGTTTAGAGGCACCGACTTTGAGCTATTATAATATAACACATAATAAATATGATCATTTGAATTTTTTACTCAAATAAAACCGCTAAATAGCACACTGGTGAAATGTGGTTGTACCTACTATGGGACTGAGTCCTGAGTACTCCTCTGGCTATTCCTTCAGGAAAAAGGCGTGATTGTGTGTCCTCTGCTTATCCCTTTAGAGAAACAAGCCGTGACGATGTGTATGTAATGTGTTTATATTGTATATTGCCCCGCTTCGCTGGGAAATCACCTCACGCACACTCTTGCGCGTGCACAAAACTCCATATGTGCAGTGTCTGTGTATTAGATAGTTATAGCGCGGTTTTTGTATGGATTGAGTAGAGTGTCCGGGGTGTAGTGCAGTACCGCGCAGTAATTAGAATTTTAAAACACTGGGTGACACTGTATCTGATATGGGCATTCATGATGCTTACAATTAGGCACCTAATTTGCTCGTCTTGTCACTTACTATCATAAAAAAATAAGGATAAGGTTTTAGAGCTACGGAGAATTTTATTTGTTCATACGAATACGTGAACGCATCTTCCTTTTATGGTCTCGTAAAAACTTGAGAAGGTAAACTGTTTATTTTGATGATTTTTCGTTGTATGTTACGCGGAATGTTTTGTCTTCTCGCATCTCTTACCAGGTATTTACGATTACGAATATAGCAAAAAATAACATGTTACATTTTGTCTGTATACTCTGTAAAAATGAATTTTGAATACCTTCCAAATTTCGTCTTAAAAACGGTTCGCTCGCTTTTTAAAGGATCAGTTGCACTCCGCAATTATACTTAAAAGTCTATGCAACATTGACGTAAATTCTACGATAGACAAGAACGTTCTTAAAAATATTTGCTCAAATTCTGTTACATAGTTCATTAAAGTTGCGTTTATTTATTAAGGTCAAATACGTTAATAATAGTTTGTAATCAAATCAAACGAAAAATAAATACTCGATTTGTTTTCCCGTAATATTAGCACAGCTCCATACGCGTTCACACAGCATGGATGTCGAAGCTACAAGTAAGGTGTACGGATTGAAGTGTACTTTAGTCGAGCAAAGAGTCCGAACAATCAGTTCGGAACGCGAAATCTAGTACGTAGTATGAGTAATTTCTGAATGTAAGCTATCAAATACGATTTTAAAAAGTCGTTATATAACATAATAAAAAAGCTATCAAATATACTAAATTTTAGTCCAACCGGCTCAGTAGAAGAACACACACAAACACGACATGAACTTTTGCATTTCTATTATTTGTGAAAAAATACGCTATAAGTTACTGAAAAGACGCTACATGTATCGGCAGATTCTTATTATTACATAACATAACATAATATAATCACGCCTTTTTCCCAAAGGAAGGACTCAGTCCCATGGTAAGCACACCCACATTTCGCCAATTCGCCACAATTGCCATCTAGATATCGGGTAGATTCCAGACTCCGGGGCAGTTGTTATATAGGTAGAGATAATTCTAAATGGAAAAATCCAATATTTAACACTTTGCCTGACCTGAGAATCGAACCTACTGATCGGCAGTCGAGTTTGAACCCACTACGCCACCGAGGCAATCCTTCCTATAATTAAATCTAACTTGTATTCGTGTTTCGCAATAAAATTATCCCCAAAATGCAGAATAACAACGTACTTAATGTCCACTCGATATTCAATGTAAATTCAGGAGTTGTTTGCGATCGACAATATTGTCGCGCCGAGATTCAACTCGATCTTGACTGGAGTGGAATCTCTTTGTGGCGAATGAAAATGTAAAGATCTTGTTGTATTTAGTTCTGATGAATCTCATCTTTTATTTGTTTATTTTTACGTGCTGCGCTTTGCTGTTTCACCCATTGGAGATCTTAATTATATTACAATAATATCATCATCATCATCTCAGCCGTTGGTAATCTACTACTGAACATAGGCCTCCCCCATAAAGGGGGGTTTTGCCAATACTCGACACTCTTGGCAGGCGGATTGTCGAGCGCAGTTCGATGGTTTTTTGCAGAGGACGCTACTGCCCGTCCTCTAGATCTGTTAACCCTTAGCCGGCTCTTACGGCAACCACGGGTAGAGAGGGTGGAGCACTATTCTAAAGCCGGTAACTCTACGGCAATTTACGGTTATTACAATAATAACCTTAGTGATATTACTGGGTCTATAAAGTTTCCTACGTTCCTAAAAAAATTCAACCGTTGTGCGACTTAAATTTCTGCGTGGAGAGGAAGGAAATAAACATATGTTCACAGTCCGCAAGCACGCACAGATACACACTCTCCATTTTCGCATTTTTTAGTATTCATCATCATCATCCACAGCCCACTACATCCCATTGCTGGGCATAGGCCTCCTTCATATTATTCTTCTTAACCCTGTCTTCCGTGTAGAAAGGCGACCCAAAGCTTTTGTTATATCATCCGTTATATCATGCTGCCGGAAGACCGACATTGCGTTTTCCTGTCCTTGGTCACCATTCAGTCAACGTCATATACCACCTGTCGTCACCTCCAACAAACCTAGCCACGTGTCCTACCCAACTACTTGGAGGTCCTAACTTTCGTAATAACTCTCGTTCCGGCATCTTGAACATTCGTTCTCCGCCTAATTTCGACTTTTAGGACTCGATCTTGAAGTTTAGTGTCGAGCATGGAACGCTCCATGGCTATCTGCGCAGCACTATTTTATTTAATATTAGTAGAAATTTCAGTAAATGTTTATATAGAACTATAAACATAGGCCTACATAGATTACCTAATTTAACCCCCCTCTAGAGCCACTTTACATTTAGATATATAAATAAACCCTGAATCAGTACACCACAACCAAAAAACCCGAAATTTTTATTCATTTCATTCCTCTGGATATATATTCATTTACTGAAAAAGGCAGTGACTGAATTTGACTAATCAGGCTGATACCATTTAGTCTTCTCTGCATACCTAAAACATATACCTCTCAACCTCTTAAGAAAAGCATTAATTTTACTTTTGCAAATAGTTCCAGTCACAGAATGGGCGATTCCAGTGGCAGATAAATTCCAGTTAAAGCCCAAGTTCATACCTTTAAGATATACGTTCCTTAGTTTGCGAAGCCAGCGGCGCGCGATAACAACTTGGCCCCACGTTGAACCCCGTTTAATTGATACCGGCGAAGTTTCTCACCTACTTGACTACTTTCCCGGGTTATTCCACTTCTTAGTCGACGTTAAGAGCTTGTTGCCAATGGTAGTTGTTTATACAGACTCAGATAGGATGAGACGTGTAAATTCAAAGTCAACGCTAGACTGCAGATTATTTTTTTGCGGAAGACGTAAAATATTATCTATACGTTTAAAACTACAAACGTGCAGAACTGAAAAACTTATTTACTAAGACTAGCATTAAGTTTTTGGTAACTTACCTTTTCGCGTTAAATTATGTTTATTAAATAATGTAAACATTAACAAACAACAATATGATTTAATCGCAGTTGTTGAAAATATTTTTGCACTACCCTCACATTGATAATCCTGGCTTAAACTTGAGAGTATGTGCTAAAAGATTTCCAATCTTTAGAGACAAAGTATAAAGCAAAATCCAAGGAGGTTAGCTAGTCATACCATAATTCAAGGTCATTGGCAAAATCACAACTTAAACAAATATGTAGTCACGTAATATTATTCAGCAGACAAAACTTAAAATTGTAAACGTGCCTTTTCCATTAAATAATACTCGAACACTTCAGCATATTTTACATGATTTATTTCAAGGCCACCATCTTCAATCTCGCTCTACAATCATCTGTCGCGCTGGCATCCACCTCCCTGTGTTGCCATCGCGCCCTCGCACATGCCATAGATCTCCGTGAAATCACACGTTGCCATTAATACTTTCCATAAAACCACCAAAACGTTCACAGAATCCGTAGCATGCGCGTCACAAAATAACATCAACCCTACACTCGGCCAACCTGACAACGTGTATGCCCCCATACACGCATTATACTCGTATAATAACCCTACACTAAGGCCAGAGTATAATGTAACTATTGTACAAAATATTACACAGACAAACCATTTAGAAAACATTATACAAAACAAATAAAAATATCTTAATCAGCACGGAATATCTCATCTTGAATTGCTGATTATTGAGTATGGCTGAATATTGTTACTCCTTGTTTACATCATAAACTTCGGCTTTTAGATGTACTCTGGGCTAGTTCTAGGTTTCTATTTAACTGACTTGCTCCCGGCTTCCCTTGCTAGACTGTCTTTTTGCCTCCATTATTATCTTTACAACGATTCCGACAAAAACAATGAATTTCCATTACGTCGAGTGTCTACACGCAGCTTCTTGCTCTACCTGCTACTCCTTCTCCAACTGCTGCTTCTTCTCCACCTGCTGCTCCTTCTCTACCTGCTGCTCCGTCTCCACCTGTTGCTCCTTCTCTTCCTGCTGCTCCGTCTTCACATGTTGCTCCTTCTCTACCTGCTGCTCCTTCTCCACCTGCTGCTCCTTCTCTACCTGCTGTTCTTTCTTCACCTGCTACTCCATCTCCACCCGCTGCTCCTTCTCCACCTGCTGCTCCTTTTCCACCTGCTGCTCCTTCTCTACTTGCTGCTCCTTCTCCACCTGCTGCTCCTTCTTCACCTGCTACTCCTTCTCCACCCGCTACTCCTTCTCCACCTGCTGCTCCTTCTCCACCTGCTGCTCCTTCTCTACCTGCTAATCCTTCTTCACCAGCTATCCCTTCTCCATCTGCTGCTCCTCCTCCACCTGCTGCTCCTTTTCTACCTGCTGCTCCGTCTCTACCTGTTGCTCCTTCTCTACCCGCTGCTCCTTCTCCACCTGCTGCTCCTTCTCTACCTGCTGCTCTGTCTTCACCTGTTTCTCCTTCTCTACCTGCTGCTCCTTCTTCACCAGCTATCCCTTCTCCATCTGCTGCTCCTTCTCCACCTGCTGCTCCTTCTCTACCTGCTGCTCCTTCTCTACCTGTTGCTCCTTCTCTACCTGCTGCTCCGTCTTCACCTGTTTCTCCTTCTCTACCTGCTGCTCCTTCTCCACCTGACCCATCACTTCGGTTCCGTTCCTTGAAATCGACCCTCCACCTAGGGTGTCATTCATTATGCTTAACCCTCAACCTAGGGTATCCTTTTCCAAGGTCAACCCACCACCTAGGGTATCCTTCCTCGAATCTAACCCTCCACCTAGGGTATCCTTTTTCGAGTTCAACCCACCACCTAGGGTATCTTCACTCGACGACCCTCCACCTAGGGTATCATTCATTATGCTTAACCCTCAACCTAGGGTATCCTTTTTCGAGGTCAACCCACCACCTAGGGTATCCCTCCTCGAGTCTAACCCTCCACCTAGGGTATCCTTTTTCGAGTTCAACCCACCACCTAGGGTATCTTCACTCGACGACCCTCCACCTCGGGTATCATTCATTATGCTTAACCCTCAACCTAGGGTATCCTTTTTCGAGGTCAACCCACCACCTAGGGTATCCCTCCTCGAGTCTAACCCTCCGTTGCCTGGACTAGACCACTACATAGCAACAAAACTATTTGTGCATTTCGTGTAACCTTATTTTCTTGGTACCGTAGCATCCTAATCTGTGCAAGCGCGGTGAACAAACGTATAGTAGTTGATCAGTCTGTGACCTCGAGCAGTTGACCATTTTGCAATTTCTATAAATACGATCGATTATGGAATCACAAATCGATTTTTTGACTATAGTATTACCTCATCTTTTATCATTGTTTTTGTTTACAAATAATCATCTAATCGTCTCGAGTCTCGATTTAGCGTTGTCAGGAAAAGGAACCGAAAATCTAAATTATTTACCCCCTTATATGCAATACTGTAATCGTACATAATTTTTCAAATTATTATTCCAATCGATTACAAAATTGACTAGATTAATCTCGTTTCTCGATGACGGGACTCACAACCGATTTCATCCCTCAACGTGGGGTCATAGGTATTTTGATGTTCATTCGGAGTAATCTTGAAGAATAAAACCATAAGTTTCTAAGCTCGTGCGCTGTGCGAGGAAGGTCCGAAATCGCTCTTCCATGCGACGGAAGGCACCGATTTCCTACACAATTTTGGTTCCGAAAAGTAGCCTTTCACACGTGTCACGCCAAATACAAATTAGCATATTCTCACCAAAATCTTACAAACAAGCCATGTTCTCTCACCTTAAGAAGATAAAGGTTTTAAACCCCTCATGTTTTAAAGTGCGATTTCCTCCGAATTTTCCATCATTTACTTAGAAAATTCCATAAATAACTTTGCTTATAAACATCAACCTTTACCCCATACTTCTCTTATTACCTGGTGTTATACCCACTCATTAGTGTTCCCAGGGTTTTTTTTTTTTTCTTACCACACACACATCGACTGCGCTACAGACCGGCTATAGAGCCCCGGCTAGGGATCTGATCCCAATTCCATCCATCGGTGTTTCGTCTACCGCCGTCCAGCGCCAAGAGGACCAATCCTCTGCTCGACCCAGCCGCCATCAAACCCCTCTTCAATAGAGCCAGTCTCCGCTCGACCAAGCGACTCACAGTTCCACCACATTATATTACATTATACCTGTTTTATTTGATCTTAATAAAACTTTTTCATTTATTCTTTAATTTGTTCCTCTGGCCATCCCCAGGCATCTATATTATTTATTTGTGTGAAATGCACCCACTACATACGTCTGTAGTCCCATTCGTACATCCATTCAACAATCTCCCGAAATATTCCGATTGTTGATACATACATCATTTAAATTGGGCTCATACTCTATTGTCTACATTAAAATTTAATAAAATTTTCTCTAGAAGGTTATTCATAACCATAAAATACCATAGTACTAGCGACCATAGTGCTGACGCAATACAGGTCACAGTGCCCAGCCACCTATCATAATATTTCATCAACCTACAAATTACATCTCTTTCTATACTTATTTATTATGCCAAAATCTTTATCGTTAATCCGACATTTTCGAACTTCTCCAGATAAATAGGTCAAAATAACATCGTACATTTTCTTCAAATGAGTAGGCAGGGGTGTACTCAAAACACAATCTAATAGTAGGCACTAATCTGAGCTAATTGTGTCTAAGAATCAAACCGTAGGGGCGAGTCAACTGCCATCTACAGGGCGGGTCCAGTGCCAGACTCATGACTGTCATTGAAAATATTCTAACATTTAATACTTAGACCGACCTAGGAATTGACTTAATGACCTCTATAGAAAAAACAAATAATAGGTGACCTTTGCTCGGTCCTTGCTGAAACTCGGGTGCGCTATGTCCATGCGGCGCGAAGACGGACACATAAAGCCCGGCGTAGATACCACTCCCATCTGACGCGCGTTGAGCGCAGAGCCTGACGTTCATCTCCATTAGTACCACTCGGCCGTTACCAGCTACGGCTTCGAGAATCTTGTCACAAAAAATCAGGCCGTAAACCCGAACTCCGCGCGCCGAACCCGGCGCTTTATTCTGTGATCCCGACGCTTGAAACACACCGTTTGACCGAAAACTTCTTCGGCTTTGAGTACATGAACGAAATTTACTCTCCTTCATCGTGTCTGAAACTTGGACAAACTTGGTCAGAAACACTGAACTTGCATTTCCTCCTAAATAACGCTAGCAAACAAAGCCTATTCCACCAAATACGCGTGCCAACAATAATCACTCACTCACCACATTATTACTAGTCCTACATTTCATATACGAAGAAATTAATTATAATTCATTAGCAATTTTATCATTTTCCTTCAGATTTTTCACAGATTTTACGATTATGTAAAATTTATGACAATTAGATATTTGTCAAAATTTTCAACAAATAGACATCGCAAAAACAATACCTTTTATGTAGGTCACAACGAGGTGTGATTTTATTTCCTACGATCCATATAACTTTTATTTTATTTCCATATAAATTAAATACAATTACGTACGTACGTTTTCCAATATCCATAAGCGAAAATTCGCCGACATATTGTCAGAATCCTGACCGTCACGATATTTAAAAATCTCAGATCTGGTCACGAACCAGGTCACAGTACCACTTCATAGGTTTATTGTGGGTATTTGACCACTTCTGAGATGTAAACGTGCCTTTTCCATTAAATAATACTCGAACACTTCAGCATATTTTACATGATTTATTTCAAGGCCACCATCTTCAATCTCGCTCTACAATCATCTGTCGCGCTGGCATCCACCTCCCTGTGTTGCCATCGCGCCCTCGCACATGCCATAGATCTCCGTGAAATCACACGTTGCCATTAATACTTTCCATAAAACCACCAAAACGTTCACAGAATCCGTAGCATGCGCGTCACAAAATAACATCAACCCTACAAAATAAATAACCATTTCAATTTAGTAGAAAACAAAGTGAATAACTATCGTTCAAAATGCAAATCTCTATCTGAAACTATAACAATGTTTTCCAATAAAGGTTTGATTCACTAGGGTCAGCGCCAAGTTCTATCGCGAGCAATAATGCCAAGAACGACTCACATTATCTGCCATTCTTTCACGGACACAGTCTAAATGATAGTCGTTTGAGGTACAGTAGTCAAACAAACATGAAACAAATATCTGTTCAGTTAACAGCCTCGCTAGTGGAGACTTTTTAGAATGTCGTTTACATATTGGCTGCTAACCACTACTGCTACCTGTTACATATAACAATCGTTTGCAGCAGTTGATAGCGATTATGTCGCAAGAATACGCAGTAAAAGTACAGACTAGAATCAATTAGAAACCCAGTGAATGGTGAGAGGTATGTGGTCACAGATAAATACAGAGAAAAGTAAAATTAACTGTAAAAACATCTGCACATTGCCTTTATATATGAAAAAAATAAAAATACAGCTGACTACAGTCATAATTATACGACTGTAGTTTGTGTGTAGTGTGTCAGTCGTCATTTTAAGAACATCATTTCAAATTCAGCACTAACGACACAAAACGGGACTGTGTAGTCGATGATAGACAGTTTATGTGATTCTCTTTGCAGACCAGTAAAAATAGAACATCAAAATTTGACCTTACTGAAGATTCTTTAAACTGTACCACAGCGAGAGCAATCGTACAGAAGTGAAATACCTACGGTCTTTGTAACCTCGGTGTTTGTGCAGCGCTCAAGGCAGAGCCGAACATTAAAGCCATCTCGTCTCAAACACTGACTCAGATTACAATAGAAATCATTGTTTCTTGATTCGGAAATAATTCATTAAAAGGAATTCATCCGTTGTGGTTTAATGTGTGTTGGGGAGGTGTGCTTGTTTTATTCTTCTATTCCACACCAACTGGGGTCGGGTAAAACCATCATCCTCGTCGATTCTTTTCTTTCATCCGTCTCCTCTTCTTTTTTGGTTAGTTTCTTTGAGCCACAATATCGAAGCGCCACTGACTTTCGATAAATTCAATTTTGCTCTCACTTCTATTTCACGCATTAAATACCTTTCATACATTTCATCTTGAGACTTATATTCGATTGCCGAAGGATATGTGTATCCACTATGGGACTGGGTACTACTCTATCCTTCTGGAAAAAGGCGTGAGTTATTAGATCAATAAGATCTAATAACTCACGCCTTTTTCGCACAAGAATATATAGCTATTCTAAACACGATGAAACTTGCGAATTAGCAATATGTCGGGCTATTTATTTCGATCAACAAAGTTGCTGCTTAAAAAAATGTAAGGCGTTCATTACACGATAGGTTAAGCGTCAACTAGTGCCCATCAATCATGAATCATGAGTGATCCTGAGTAACAGACAAATAATTTATTTCTTGAATAACGTCAATTAATCATTATATTAGATGATAGTTTTATTATTTTTAATGACCTATGCTGTTGTTTTTAAAGTTTAGGTTTAAGGGCGACTAGCTCAAGGTCACCTAGACGGCACGAATTTCGGCTTGGGCCGTCGCCAGAATACGTGGGGTCAGACTAACCCTGGCACCCCAGGATGGGAGCATCCTAGGGCCCTGTCAATGGTTTGATCTCATTATTTGGAAAGAAACTAACCGATCTGAAGGATCTGCGAGATCTTCGACCTCGCCGACGAGGTCAGTGTTGTGATTGAGTGAGTTGGTGGATCTAGTATCTGGCACCAATACCGAAAAAGGGCGATTGTTGCGTATATTGGTAGTATTGGATGAGCCTAGCGCCGCTGATGTGACGTCGGCGATAGAGTCGTCCGGGTCGTCCAGGACATTGCGAGGGCGTCTACGGTGGGGAGGATTAGACGATAGAATACAATCAAGAACCTTATATACAACACTGGAGATTGTGTTGTCAACAACACTTTGAAGCAAGGAAATGTGGCCTTGAATGACGTTACGTATGTTTTTCATCCCTTTCTTTCTTTAGGGCGACCATGATACAGAAAGAGATGAAACAAACGCGTTGTTCGCAATGCAATCTCCAGTGTTGTAGTATAAGCTTCTTAGTTACAACTATCAAAACTTATCGTGAAACTTATTGTGTAAAGGATGCCTAATTCCAGCTGTACTAAAATTTTTCACAAAGTTTATGCACCTTCTCTTAACAAGAAACCACAGTGATTCGTAAGTATAATATAATTTTATATTACCTAGGGCTGGAATAACTTCTGAATAAAATTTTAAGCTGGAAAAGCTTTTGTCGAGAATATTAATTTCCGAGAAATTTCCTAATGATAACTCTTATTGTCTCTTATTATAATTAAAACGAACCCCACCAATGGAAGGCATTAATTTTATTATAATTTAGCCGAGCGAGGGAGAATGCCTTTATAATAAATGTGCGCCGCAGACGAGTTTTATGCCTAATTTATATAATATTTTATTCCTCCCTTTACTTTTGCTCTTTCTGTGAAATATTAGTTTAATTTTTGCGGTCGCATTTCTTTGTGTAACTTTACATTTAGTGTGTAAAGGGGTGTGTATATGAGGTTTCAATAGGTAGAATGGACTATTAATGCAAAAGGTATTTTACAACAAGTTACTTGTAAATTTTAACACAAACCTTAACGTAAACGTGCGAAATGTAAATGAGCCTTGGCAGTCTAATCCCATCCATACTATAAATACGAAAGAGTCCAAATGTGTGTGTGTGTGTGTGTGTGTGTGTCAGGGTGCGCGCGTGTGACTGTATAATGTGTTATAATAATATATAATATATCTTTTATTTCAGGCAATTTATACAGTAAACTTAAATCTAAGGTAACAGAGACTCACGATGCTTATTGCTATTAATCTTTAGAGCACATGTGTTTTAGGGATTTTGATCCATCGACGTGGCAAATTATAGAGCTCACGATTCACTCATAGATAATAGAGTATTCGTTTTCGAGCTATTAATATTTGATCAAACGTCGTTATATATGTCAAGTAGGGATATATAAACATTATACCTTATAGACTAACATACATAATATAATAATAATTATTGGTACAATAGTTTTCTGTATTGCTTCCCGATAGCGCCGGAAAACGATACGTTTAGGCCAAAACGAAGCAGCCAGGACTGTATCCCTGTGCTTCGCTGGTCACTGGCGCACGCAGGATTGAAACGTAGTCATCCTTTTGGACTCTATAGCTTCGTCAGCGACACGAGGGGAGTTATGCCTTCACGCCAGAACTACTGAACCGATAAAGCTAAAATTTGGTATTGTTCTGACTCATCATTTATTTCTATTGCAAATTCTTTAGTTTGATGTAAGTAGTGGTAGGCCTCTTTTGCAGGGGGCCGCATGGGGAAGTACCACACCTTTGCTAGTTATTCATCCGCCGAGCAGTAACGTGCAAACATTACTTTGTTCCGGTATGAAGGGCAATGTTACCAGCGAAATTACTGGGCATGATGAGATTCAACAACTCATATCTCAGGGTGACAGGCGCAGTGCAGTGCCACGCAGAATTTTGAATTTTAAAACACTGGGTGGCACTGTGTCTGATATGGGCAATCATGATCCTTACCATCAGGCACCTGATTAGCTCGTCTTGTCACTCACTATCATAAAAAAAAAAGTATTACCATAATGTAATAAGTAATTACACTATGGTATTATTACTCCTTTTGTAACAACTTGTATAAGCTAAGACTAGAATTAATAAAATAAACTAAAACTTTAAAGCGCGTGAAGTCACAGAAAATTTTTGGAAATGCACAGATATTTCTAACATATTTTCGTGAACAGCAACTGCGTTGAATCACGATGACACAATAAGATTAACGTGCATCCGAATGCAATTTATTTCATTGCATTGACGATCACGGTGGGGTATTTGCGAGCACTGAATGCGAGCTATTTCTAGTTTATACCCATTTTTAAAACGTTATCGTAAGGATTTCGCTTCTGCTGGCATATGGACCGGCCCATATACGATATCAAAAACTATTTTATGCACAACCACTGACGTAAGGCTTACTGCATTTGTTTGCGTGTTAAGTATATATGCTGTACCTGTTAACCTCGTATTGACAGAAAAAAACACTACTGATAGTATTGTAGGGCTATTTATATATTATTATATCCAAAGTTAGCTATAGACGATGTAAGGCTTACAAGCAACTATAAAGCAACAAGGAAAATGTATTTTCCATTTTAATTGATCGACAAATTTGTATGTGAAGTTAAAATGTTTTTTATTCAAATTTAAAATAAAAATAAAATAAAAATAAAAAGTTGTTTATTGCCTCCGTTGACAAACAGGAAAAAAGAAATAACACCAAGTAAGAAACAATCTAACAAACAATTAAATATTACCAAATACCCGTAACAATCGTGTGTGTCTTCTAAGTACTAAACAATGATCAAAAATAATAATCTTACTTATCTACTAATAGGTATATTATTAACTATCTAACTTTGTATAAAAATAAATTCTAACTTATATTAATCATACTCGTACAAGAAAGTCGCGTTTGCGCGACTACAACATACATTCACGCCATTTTTGTAACAAGTTGCTTAAAAAACTAAAAAATGAATATCACACCCGTCAACTGGAAGAAAGTAAGAACGATACCAAAAAGCTCTGGAAAACTATAAAATCTATCTGCCAGACATCCGCGAAAGGCAATGAACCCATAGATCTGCTGAGTAGTAGAGGAGATACTGGATCTTCTCTTCTCTACTGCAATCAGCATTTTACTTACACCGGAAAGAAACTGGCAGAAAATATTTTAAATAAGCTAAACACGACTCAAGAATCATTAATCTCTTCATATAGTTCTCCTACTACTACTTCTCACTCACTGTTTCTAAGCCCTACAGACCCTTTTGAAGTTTCAAAAATTATAAATCAATTCAAACCGGATAGTTCACCAGGCCCAGATTCCTTCACTGTCATTTTGCTTAAAAAATCTATCGCTTCTATACTGGTTCCACTCACATATATCATAAACTTAAGTTTAGAGACTGGCATTTTTCCAGACTGCTGGAAAGTCGCGGCAGTATCCCCAATCTATAAAAATGGATTAAAACATCTACCAGACAACTACAGACCAATCGCTTTATTAAGTATCGTCTCAAAGGTTCTTGAAAAAGTAGTGAATAGTCGTCTTGTGGTTTTTTTGGAAAGATTCCATCTTCTCTCGGATAGACAATTTGGTTTCCGTAGAGGAAGGTCAACTGAGGATGCTACCTCTCGCTTAGTCAATTTGGTGTCGTCTCACATAGAGAATGGCGAATGCTGCGTCTCTGCGTTTTTAGACTTGGCTAAAGCGTTCGACACCGTCTCTGTGGGGCTACTACTGAAGAAGATTGAATCGGTGGGAGTGAGAGGTATCACCCTCGATTGGTTCAAGAGCTACTTAACTGATCGGAGACAGTATGTTAAGGTTGGTTCACATTCAAGTGGTCTGCTCCCTATTAATACTGGTGTCCCTCAGGGCAGTATTCTGGGCCCTACACTCTTTATTCTATATATCAACGATATAATTAGTTGTCCACTGACCAATGCTGAAATTATCACATACGCAGACGATACCGCGATAGTCTTTCATGGTACCAACTGGGAACAGGTGCAGCACATTGCTGAAGAGGGTCTGGCACGTATTTCAGCCTTACTGGACTCAAGTCTGCTGACGCTGAATGTAAAGAAAACTAAATATCTCGCTTTTTCAAAAACATGTGTCACAAATCCTCCCCCAGAGTTTAATTTAAAAATTCACTCTTGCTCCCTTTCCAAGCAAACCATTACGGGATGCTCGTGCGATACAATTGACCGATCCAAATCCATTAAGTACTTAGGCGTAGTAGTAGATGAGAACCTATCTTATAAAGATCACATAAGAGATCTGTCAGGTCGGGTCAGGAGGCTTATATTCATTATGAAAAAATTAAGAGACTGCACGCCACTATATGTAATTCGACAAGTGTATCTCGCACTCTGTCAGTCAATCCTTCAATTTGGCATTTCAATATGGGGATCTGCGGGGAAAAGTTACTTTATAAATATTGAACGGGCGCAAAGGGCACTAATAAAAGTAACATTAAAAAAGCCTTTCCGCTATTCTACCGACGCCTTGTACGGAGAATTTAAAGTGCTACGCGTTCGCCAGCTCTTCATTCTAGGTGCTACACTCATAGCCCATAAGGCTTTCCTGAATCGGAGCGACGCCAGTGATATTCTAATGAAGCGCGTTTTCCGTTTACCTCTCCCAAAAGCTACCTCTCTATTAGCTCGCAGAAGCCCTGCATTTTCCCACATAAACACCTATAATAATGTCTGCAAAGAGTGCGATATTAAGGAATGTAATGTCTCGAAATGTAAAAAACTGGTTAAGGAATCATCATCATCATCATCATCATCAGCCTGTGATCGTCCACTGCTGGACATAGGCCTCTCCTATGGCACGCCACTCAACTCGATCCTGTGTTCTCCTTCTCCAACCACTCCCAGCGACCTTGCGTATATCGTCGCTCCATCTAGCCCAAGGACGTCCCACACTACGCTTGCCAAGACGCGGTCTCCACTCTAGAACACGCTTACCCCACCGGTTGTCGGTTCTGCGGCAAATATGACCAGCCCATTGCCACTTCAGCTTGCTAATCCTCTCGGCTATGTCAGTGACTCTAGTTCTCTGTCGGATCACCTCATTTCTGATACGATCCTTCAGAGAAACTCCGAGCATAGCCCGCTCCATAGCTCTCTGAGCGACTTTAAATTTGTGGATTAGTCTTACCGTCAGTGTCCACGTCTCGGCTCCGTATGTCATTACTGGTAGGACGCATTGGTTGAAGACTTTAGTCTTCAAACTTTGGGGGATGGGCGCCGAAAAGACATGTCGAAGTTTCCCAAATGCCGCCCAGCCCAACTGAATCCTCCTATTGGCCTCCCTCTCGAAGTTGTTTTTACCCACCTGCATTGTTTGCCCGAGGTAAACATATTCCTGAACAACTTCGAGAGGCAAGCCGCTAACGATAATCGGTTCCGGTGTGACCAGATCATTATACATAACTTTGGTCTTATCCAAATTCATTCGGAGACCGACTCGCTGAGAGGACTCACCTAGGCTGGTCAGCATTTGTTGTAAGTCTTGCAACGATTCTGCCATAATAACTATGTCATCCGCAAATCTCAAGTGTGAAATGTACTCGCCGTTGATATTGATGCCCCGTCCATTCCAATCCAGCGTCTTAAACACATCCTCTAAGGCGTTAGAGAACAATTTGGGGGAAATGACGTCCCCTTGTCTTACACCTCGTTTTAAAGGGATGTGTTTCGTCTGCTGGTTTTGAATTTGGACGGTCATTGTGGCGGTATCATACAAACTTTTCAGCACTTGGATATATCGCCAGTCGACTTGGCATCGTTGCAAAGACTCCAAAACAGACCAGGTCTCAATGGAGTCAAAGGCCTTCTCATAGTCCACAAAGGCAAGACACAGGGGCTGATTATACTCTTCGGTCTTCTGTATAATCTGCCGCACTGTGTGTATGTGGTCTACGGTGCTATATCCTCCTCGGAACCCGGCCTGTTCCGGGGGCTGAAACTCATCGAGTCTACGCGCAAGACGATTTGCGATAACCCTAGAGAACAGCTTATAGACGTGACTCAAAAGCGAGATGGGACGGTAGTTTTTCAAAAGAGATTTGTCACCTTTTTTGAAAAACAGCACCACGACGCTTTCGCTCCACGCCTTTGGAGTTTTCCCAGAGAATAGAACAAAATTGAAAATTCGCTGGAGCTCTTTCAACGCGGGCTCGCCTGCAGTTTTCAAAAGCTCCGAGGTTATTCCATCCTCTCCTGGGGCTTTTCCATTTTTAAGCTGTCTAAGGGCCATCGCAATTTCATCTACATTAATATCTGGAAGGTCCTCGGTGTAGTGTCTAATCAAAGTGGCTCTAGGATCCTCGGTACTTGAAGTACGCTGAGGTGCGTGCAAGGCATACAGCTGGCTATAAAAGTCTTCAACTTCCGCAAGAATCTCCGGCTTCGAAGTAACAACGTTTCCTCGTGATGTGGTCAACTTCGTCAAATGGCTCCTCCCCAATTTCTGCATAAACACCTTTGACCCCCGATTTTGCTCAATCGCCTCCGTTATGATACGTGTGTTGGAGTTTCGAAGGTCACGTCTTACTGCCTTGGAGATATCCTTATTTAGAGCCCGCTGTTCTGACAAAGTTGACGGTGGGTCTTCTCGTCGTTTCCTCATCAGCTGCAGAGATTCCTGCGAGAGTTTAGACCTTCTGCCTGTGCATCTAGTCTTGCTAAATTTGGCACCTTCTTCCCGTAGAATTCCCACCACTCTATTAAGATCCTGATCAATATCAACCTCAGCGTCAATAGTGCTTCCTAACAATCTCGTATGATAGAACAGAAAATTGTGTTTGATTCACACAATCACCCACCAACAAACGCACCCACACACACACACACACACCCCCACACACCCTCACTCTCACCCTCACATCCTCAACACATACATGCACAATACATACACACACAACGCTCATGCGTATTTGCAACAAAGTGCAAATACGTGTGAAATGCATTTATTTGTTACTGTTGTTACTTTCACTGCATTTTTATAATAATATTATTGTTTAAATTTAATCAAATATTAAATTGCATGCTTTAGTTATTTAAAGTAGTCAACACATTGATGTAAAACATTATTTTATTTACGTAGTTAAACTTATAACTTGATACTACTAAACTTAGTTTGAACCACATCGTCCTAATTTGCATAATTAATCTGTTGCTTACAGTCTAGTTTAGTCACATCGTATCTCAGGGCCCCAAGACACAGGCTATCGCCTAGTTTGGGACTCGCTGTATAACGCCTTGGTATGCATAGTTCACAATATTAAGAAACCGATGTATTTGTAATTAGCATATAAGTTGTTTTGGTAAATAAATTTTATTCTATTCTATAAAAATTTTAAATTTTTTTTATTTTCCCGAAGGGGTAGGCAGAGGTATACCCAGGACTCAGTCCCATAGTAGATACACCCACATTTCGCCAGTATGTTATTGGTCCCATTAGGGGGCGAGCCTATTGCCATCTACCGGGCACAGTTCCAGACTCCAGGCAGTTATTGAGATAATTCCTCATGGAAAAATCCAATATTTAACACTGCCTGACCTGGGAATCGAACCCGGGACCTCTTGATTGGCAGTCGAGCATGCGCCCTCTACGCCACCGAGGCAGTTGCGCGACTAACCGTAGGTATTAAAACAAATTTACTTATTATCAAAGAAATATATTGAAATTTTAAATATGGAGGCAAAAGGAGTGCATTCAGCATATTATGCCGGGTGAACAATGCTCACCTAGCGCTGGTTTTCAATGCATCCCTTTCGGTCGGCTGTTGTTGTTATGTACTTATGTGTATACGAACGCGTGCCTTGTGTGTGTGTATTGTGTATATAGGGGTGTACTTATGTGTGTATTAACAGTTATCCCAAACGCCTGTTGTGTTTGCTGCGTGCTCAAGTGTGTATGCGTGTATGAAATATTACTATTTTATACATTACAACATTTAACTATGTTATTTAACTATGTAATTTCGCAATTCTTTCTTATGAAAGTTGTTCATGTAGAGGGTAGACGCACCCCCTTGAGTAAAACTACATATTTTTGTAACACGTTGTAAAGTACCAGGCTCACACAAACATGAGGAGATATTCCCACATGCTGATAGAGAGGTAATAAGAAAACGGAGCTTTATAATATAGTACTACTAGGTTAGATTACTTTAGGTTACTTAGGGCCGGTTTTTTTATCGTTAGTTACGGTTAAGTTAACCATTTGTCAAACTAACTATAGTTAAATTTCTTACCAATGGTTAAATCGTGTGGCAAAAATAGTTAACCAGGGATGAAAAAACGAATTTTGTCGAATTTTAACTATTTGTCAAAAAAATTAACCATTGGTCGTCTTAACCAGTGATCAAAAAACAGAGCCTTAAATGACTAATATTAATTATTTTTAACATAGATTGGTACTTATTTTACAGATATCTTGAAGTTGGTTCATAAAAATAATTTCAAAGAGCAGCGAAAGAAAATATTCGCGCAAACAACAACAAACGTTTGATCTTATATTTTTTTTCACGTTCATTAAAAAGGTTTCCGTTTAATGTTACCTGCTCTTTTCTTTGCTTTTACGAAACAATTATCGAAACGGGTGAGACTTCGTATTTTTGTGTTGTACTTTCATTATAAAATAACATTTTAATTGTATTAAAGTTTTATATTTTTATTCACTAAGCGGTCTATTTAGGAAGAATAATTTCACGCTCCTATAGGCGTTAGGTAGGTAGGACAGAAAATTTTCGCCGATGACTAGCACCTCCACAGTAACTGTAGCTCAATTGATAGAGTGCTCACCTCGCGGATTGATGCGGAAGGTACGGGTTCAAGTCCCACTTGTGAATGACATTTTTCTTCCCATATTTATATTGTATACCTATTGAAGTTACAAAAATATCTATTTCAAGAAATTAGAAATCATAATTAGGTTGTTATCCTTATCTCTTTTTACAACTTTATAAATAGCATACCATCACGCTTTTTCCCAAAGGGGTAGACAGAGGTGTTCCAGGAACTAGTTCCATAATAGGTACAACCACAGTTATTCGCCAGCTGTTTTATTAGCTCCCTTGTAATTGCCCCCGGGCACAGTTGTAGGCTCCAGGCATTCATATAATTCCTAATGACAAATCCAATATTAACACTTTGCCTAACCTGGGGATCGAACCCGGAACCTCCTGATCTGCAGTCTAGCTTGCGCCCACTACCCACCGAGACAGTCTTATTATCTAGTCTACAAATGATATTAAGTGCGTAACGTACAAACATTGAAAGTAATTAGGTTCTGGCTATGAATAACATTATCCAATAAAAGCAGTATGTAATACAAGCCCAGTATGTGTAAATATTTATTATTTTCGATGCTCGCAGAAAAAATAAATACATACAGTCACGGATTGTTCCCGTTGGAGTAGGCAGACTATTTCTTTCCACGCTACTCCTAACATATAACTTTCGCTTGTTCCACTTTCATCACATTCTTCATGCATGCTCGTCGGTTGTTGGTACGTTTGACCTGGCCTTTCCTTAAGATAACATCAACTCATGAAAGGTACGACCCCTACCGACTTGACTATAAATCACCTTTATCAATCTCCTTTCGTACATCCTCTCCATATGTCCGAACCACCTAAGCAATCCTTTCTCTATCTTTGTCACTAAATCTTCTAACACGCCACAGCGTTCCCTTATCACACTGTTCCTCATTTCGTCCATCAAGGTCACTCGAGTCATACTTCTCAAACTTCCCATATCCACAGCATCAATCTTACTTTCATGCTTCTTCTGCCAGACCCAACATTCACTACCAAGTGTGGGGATAAGCACCCCCCATGGACAGCCAGTCGTGCCATTTTAGACACTTTCTGAGATATTATCAGATATTCTCCTGTAAAATGAATTAAATCTCGTCTACTACAGCAAAAATATATTGTAATGACCTACTATAAAATACCATAATGCTTGATTAAAATTTTATTGAGCATCTATAAAGTGGTTGCGATAAAATCTGTATGTGACTGAATCTCACCCCTCGACGCACCATCTCCTTATTCCACCTGCATCCAAAACTCATCCTAATGCAATCTCGAGTATTATTTTTATGGCGGTAAAACGATAACATTATTTAAGACATTTATCAGGGCGCAGATCCGCCTTGCCGGGATTTTTTTCCTTATTCCTCTAGCGAAAATATCTATAATATTCCCGCCCGATTACAGCTCCCTACGCTCCGATCCTTAAGGAAAATGAAGCGTAGATAAAGGGTTCACGCTGTTATTGATTTAACGGGGGTACTTCAAGAAAATTGAAAAAGATAGCTTCTAGTAAGATTCCCTTAGAGGATGTCGTTTTGTTGGTATATTTACTGAATTATATTTACACTAGTGTAAGTCCCACCGGCTTTGCCCGCTCGCAATTATGAAGTAATATGGGAGTTTTATACCAAAACTTTGACGTCCTTTTTGGACCCCATAGAATGTAAATTTTATAAAATCCTTCCTTAACACACGTCCCGACAATGAAAATAACCTACATTCCAAGTTTCTAGTCTCTAGACTAGAAACTCTAGACTAGAACTAGGACCAGTGGGCTCTGCGTTGCATGTCAGTCAGTGAGTCAATAGAATTTTAAAATATATTGTGATTTAAAACAAGCTTTTAAGCTATATTACTAAATTAACACCCCGTTATGAGGGAAGCCTATGTACAGCAGGAGACTTACACGGCTTGTATATACAATCCCTATAGTCCATTTAACATGAAAAGCAATTTAATTATCGTGATAACTCAAAAATAATTACAATATAAAAAAATTTATGAGCCATAATGTTGAGAGCCATTATAATAGTCGATAAAATAAACAAGTGAATACATTTTGAAGAGCTTGTTTATCGTGGTAATTATCAACGGCACGATTTAATGAACAAACAATAATTCAGTGAAGGCCCAATTTCGTGATAATTGCTGGAGCGTAAATTGTCGTCGGGTGCCACCTGCGACTGTAATGGAAATTACTTGATATGCGCCCTCCTATAGTTAAATCTTCCTGCCTTTATCCGACACATGAAAAAAGATCCTGGCCCAGGTGGAGTTGGCATAATAAATTTTCTTCTTCTTCCGTTCTAGTCTATCAATCGTTATATCTGCACATACTTCCTGCACACTCATAATATATCTGCTTTCGCGCAACTCATGTCAGTTTTAGGACGCCCCTCCTCACGTTACCGCTTTTTATCCTTCTTTTTCTACTTCTCAGCCGTAGCAAGTCCACAAGTTTGCCAATACTCGCCACGCTTGGCAGACGGGTTGGCGAGCGCAATTTGGTGAGTTTTACGCAGAAGACACTGCTGCCCATCCTCTGGATCTGACAACCCTTAGCCGACTCTTACGGCAATCATGGGTACTTTCTGATTTGGGTGCTATGGGTGTTAGGTGAGCTAATATTCTATAGCCGGCACCCCACGGCGGATTTTTATGCTTACCTTATCATTATTTATTTTATCCGAAGCCATTTATGTTGGTCGTGTGGTTCCCGGCTATATAATAGAGCCACCCCTTTCTTATCCCATGGGATCCATGAGACCCGGCAGAGGGACATATTCGATGCGTAGGCAGCTGCCAGGAGCGCTCTCCGTTTCCAAGTATTCCATCTACTGAGATCACTAGGCCGCCTGCATAGCGGGGTGATTACGGCAATATCCCCCATATGAATACATAAGTTAAAGATGAATAGTTGTGAGCAGTGGACGTCTTCCGGCTGATGATGATGATGATGGTGACGATTTAAATTAAAAGGTAAGTCAGAATTATATTACTTATTAGCTTGTTTGTGGCTTCTGCGTTGTAAAACTGGGAAGCAAAACTGTATCACTAGTGAAGGAATATTCATAATTTTCGGTCGTGGTACGAGTGATAGAACGGTTATCATTTTGTATCTTTGGTACCATCAATGAAACAACTCTAATGGTACTACTGACCCTACGCCACTTTTTTGACTTAGGCGCGATTGTAATGAGATGGCCAGTCTTCAAGTTGGCGTCACACAAAAAGAGCTTACTTCTTTTTTGCGTTTACAATAATAATATTACCACTCATTTCATAACATAAAATCGGTAGCGTTCCCGTTATAAAATTGTCACGGATTTTAATCACAATGAAAATTGGGAAAATATTATTTGCATAATATTAAAATATCGGAAAATGTATTGATGGTTTAATCACCACAAAGTGACTTCGTTTTATGAAAAAATTGTACAGGTATAATTGAATTAAAAAAATAACTATTCATGTGTATTTAATTTCACAGCTTTTTGATAATTTTCTTCTTGATCTTGATGTTGTTTACCCATTTACGAGTATATAGGGTGATTATCCTACTATCTAAACAACATTAAAGATTATAATAATAATATTATGGGACAACTTCCACACACGGTCATCTAGTCCCAAACTAGGCTAGAAGCCTGTACTATGGTAACCAGATGACTGATATACATACTTATATAAGCTTATAACACCCAGACATAGATCAAACAGACATGTTCATGCACACAAATGTTTGACTTGGCCGGAGCCTGCGGCACAGAAAGCAGAGTTACTACCATCTGAGCCAACGAGGCTGTCAAAATTATATCTGATTATCGAACTAATATAAAGATAACAATAAAATATCTATAAAGATAACAATAATTACAAGCTAACCACTAAAGATAACTTTCGGGTCTCTAAGCAAGCCTCAGAAGACATGCGACGTCTCGCGCTACACTTTCTGGGCATGAACATAGAAAAAAAGGCGGACAGAGTCTTATGAAACAAATAGTGAAGCTTCAGAGTAAGCCGGTTCGCTAATACAAACATCGACGGCACGCACACATCCCCTGGCTTTTTAAATAACTTAACTAGTATTGTGTCTATGATGTGAATATGTGTGCCTTCATGTTTGCATTAGTGATCTAATTAAATAGTGCTTTTCTTAGTTTTTTTAACTGACAGTGACATGTATGATGTACAGAATTTGATATATTAAAGTTAATGGTTATGTTTAATTAATTTATTTAAAGTTTATTTACTTTACAATTTTAGAGCATTTAAATAAAAGCTTTTTAAAAATATTTTTTATTTAAATTTTATTTTATACTCCGAAGTTTCGTTTCCTTTCCAACTTCAACATTCGACTTTCGACAAAACATCGAAACTTGGGTAATTTCGATCGAAAACTTTCGCAACGCACGAAGAAATACGCTTTAGGGTAAGTACATAAACGCTACCCTTGTGCCACGTAAGTTGCGCGATTCGAAACGGCTATTTAACACATTACAACATAATCGAAACTCAAGTTTCTCTCGTAAAGGCATTAGCGCATTAACACATCGTGGAAAAATTATGCCGGTCCGAAACACGGCCCTGGAAATACAAGTAAAAGTCAGTACATAAGCTCACTAGGGGAAAATCACTGGACCTTCGAAATAATAAGAATATAGAATCCTAATAATATTATAAATACGAAAGTTGACTCGAGTAGACATTGAGAATATTAATGCAAAAATTCAATAACAGCTTTATTCCTGATCTGGGGATCAAACCCGGAACCTCACGATCGGCAGTACAGCTTGCAAACCACTACGCCACCGAGTGAGTATCTATGTCCATCATAATGTAATTTTTAATGACAAACAATAATTTACGGGTAAAGCCTTGAAAATAAGTTCAAGTTTATTTCACTAAAATAATATTTATTAATTGATACTCATTCGGTGGCGTAGTGGTTTGCAAGCTGTACTGCTGATCGTGAGGTTCCGGGTTTGATCCCCAGATCAGGAATAAAGCTGTTTTTGAATTTTAAAATAACTTATAAAATAATACAAAACATAACATACTTCCTTCCTACAGTTACTAAAGTTTCACTTGCCCAATCTCTTCTATTGCCTCACCTTGACTACGCTGACTCATGCTACTTAGATCTTACCGAAGAACAGCTTGACAAACTTGAGCGCCTTCAAAACTTCTGCATTCGGTTCATATTTGGACTACGCAAATATGACCATGTCTCTTCTTTTCGTGCTCAGCTCAAGTGGCTCCCCATTCGCTTTCAGCGGAACGCACGAATTCTATATCTTCTTTACAATATACTATTTATAATAATAATAATAATATGGGACAACTTCCACACACGGTCATCTGGTCCCAAACTAGGCTAGAAGCCTGTACTATGGTAACCAGATGACTGATATACATACTTATATAAGCTTATAACACCCAGACACAGATCAAATTCATGCACACAAATGTTTGACCTGGCCGGGGATCGAACCCGGGGCCTGCGGCACAGAAAGCAGAGTTACTACCATCTGAGCCAACGAGGCTGTCAATAATCCTTCATCTCCGAGCTATCTCAAACAACGGTTTGAATTTCTTCATGCAGGTCATGGTCGCTCTTTAAGGTCTTCTGAAACTTTGCTGCTGAGAATACCTTCACATGCTACTTCCTTTTACGACAAATCTTTTAGTGTCCAAGCTGCCCGATTGTGGAACAACTTACCCTTGGAAATACGTCAGTCTCGATCACTGTATGCATTCAAAACTTAATTCAACAAGTATTACTTGTCACTTTGTCCTTATTAGTCTCATGTACAATTATGTATACTCACCTGTTCATTATATTTATATATATTATATGTTTATAATATGTATATTATGTATGTATGTGTATTATGTATGTAAGTATAAAGTATGTATATATGATGTGTTTTATTATATATTTATTTACTTATATAATTATATTATATATTTATTTATTATTTTCTTATTATTTTTTAAAACAACAATGAGTACACTGCCGACCAGAAATATTTATAATATCTGTCCTTTCCGTTCGGTTGTCTGGAAGAAATCGCTTTAAGCGATAAGACCGCCACTTGTATTAGCCTAAGACTATCTGTACCTACTTTATTTACATAATATTATGTTCGCTGTAAGGTGTACAATAAAGTGTTAATCAATCAATCAATCAATCAACATACATTCACGCCTTTCTCCCGAAGGGGTAGGCAGAGGTGTACCCAGGACTCAGTCCCATAGTAGATACACCCACATTTCGCCAGTATGTTATTGGTCCCATGTAATAGGAGGCGAGCCTATTGCCATCTACCGGGCACAGTTCCAGACTCCAGGCAGTTATTGAGATAATTCCTAATAGAAAAATCCAATATTTAACACTGCCTGACCTGGGGACCTGGACCTGGACCTGGACCCTGGACCTCTTGATTGGCAGTCAAGCATGTGCCCTCTACGCCACCGAGTCAGTAAAATAATACGATGTATAATATTTTAATTATGTTCATTATTATTGGCTTCCAAAAGTAAGTGATTACCTATATAAAGATATATGTGTAACACACCCTTACAATAATGTATATTTATTTGAAGAAATCTTTGTCACTGTTACAAAGTGTAGAGTAGCCAAGTTACTCAGAACAAACTGGGCAGAACCAGCGACTAATCTCCAAAAGTTTGCGATAGATATAGGCCTCATTAGCCTCGTTCCAACTTGTTTGAATAAAGCCGCACAAAACACATACTTAGCTCAACTTTGTTAGCGAGTGTGCACTTAATGATGTACTGAGTACTGACTAAGCATGTTCACACATGTTAGCATGAATTTGACAGCCTCGTTGGCTCAGATGGTAGTAACTCTGCTTTCTATGCCGTAGGCCCAGGGTTCGATCCCCGGAAAGATCAAACATTTGTGTGCATGAACATGTATGTTTGATCTGTGTCTGGGTGTTATAAGCTTATATAAGTATGTATATCAGTCATCTGGTTATCATAGAACAGGCTTCTAGCCTAGTTTGAGACCAGATGAACGTGTATATAAGTTGTCCCTTATTATTATTATTTAATTGAAATGAACACTCTAAAATCGTCTAACAAAATCTTTTACAATGACCATGCAAGTTGACCTTCTACGGAGATGCACCATCACCAATATTTCGTAGATTAAAATTAGAATCGAATGGAATTAGACACAAACCATAACTTTCACCGCCCGAATTATAACCGGTGGTTAAAGATAACGTAAAGACAGTGGTAAAGATGTGATTTACGGTACTTTCCTCTCTCTGCATGGTTGTCTGGAAGAGATCGCTCTTAGCGATTAGACCGCCAATTGTTACACTATGTGTTTTAATGTATTTTAATTTTAAGGTTTCTTGTTTGTGGTGTAGCAATAAAGAATTTATCTATTTATCTATCTAAAGATGGATTCCATACGGCAATGTGAGGGTTTGCCGCACATAGTATGGACCCAGTTTATATGTATTATCTATGGTATGGACCCATCTTTACGTTGACAACATTCTAACAGTTGTGAAAATGGTGCAACTCGTAATAATATTATAACCAGAGTTTTGACAGGCTATTGAACAAACTCAAACTCAAACTCAAACAGATTTATTCAAATAGGTCATCCAACACTTTTGCACGTCAATGAAGATAAACAGTACTGAGTCTACCATGCGTTCGGAAAGATGAAGAACGCACAAGAAACTTGTAGGGCTTAATTTTTTCAACAGATAGTTTCACAATATTTGGTTTGGTTACTGTAGAGTCTCGACTGTTTGAGACTCTGCATACATTGTTTTAATTGTTAAGTTATAAGTTAAAGTTAATAGTTAATGGTTTGTTCGTTATTGAGTACGGGTGAGCGACGCCGGGACGCTTAGTTTTAAAAATAAAAGAGCAGTGTGCTCTGAACGACGCCTTTATTGGTACTACTGATTTTAACAAACTTATGACTAAAGAAATCTGTAGAGTTATGTTAAGTGTTAGGTTAACGTGGGAACTCAAGTGCTCTGTATGGTGAGCCCATACAGTTACATTCGTTTTCTTTGAAGGCTATGCAGAAGTTTCCAGCCATCTTTGTCCTCTATGTACTGGTTGACTTTATAATAAGCCTTCCTTAGTAAAGTAGATTTTATATTGGTTTTGAATTTACCCTCTGAGAGCCCAGTTATATCTCTGAATGTCTTATTATTTGTTTTAGATAATCTAAAGTTAGGTGACTGCCTCGGTGGCGAAGTGGGCGCATGCTCGACTGCCAATCAAGAGGTCCCGGGTTCGATCCCCGGGTCAGGCAAAGTGTTAAATGTTGGATTTTTCCATTAGGAATTATCTCAATAACTGCCTGGAGTCTGGAACTGTGCCCGGTAGATGGCAATATGCTCGCCCCCTATTACATGGGACCGATAACATACTGGCGAAATGTGGGTGTATCTACTATGGGACTGAGTCCTGGGTACACCTCTGCCTACCCCTTCGGGAAAAAGGCGTGAATGTATGTTATGTATGTTATGTTAAAGTTAGGTACAGCTATTTTGTCTTTATTCCTAGTGTTAAAATTATGAAGGTCACTATTTAATTTTAATTTATGTACATTTTTTATTGTAAAACTTAGCCTTAAGAGAGCATCTTAGCTACAAGAAATTTGACTCAACCCTATGAATGAATTACCAAATCGATGTTTTATATGCCCCTGTTTTCTCAGAATATAGTTGAAAGCATTCTTTGAATTTATATCCTAATATTGTCATTTTAATATCTCTTATAAAAAACTCTGGGTTTTTGAAGTCTTTATTATTATTAGTATGCCATGAACATCAGCTATGCCGGTGAAAATCCCATTAAAATCGTTCGAGCTGTTTCGCAGATTATCGACAACAAAAGACAGACAAAAACTTTTTAAATTGTATTTATGATCTTAGTATCATTTTTAATTTCATATATGCATTTAATAATAAATTCAGAGCATACCATTTGACTCCTTCTGTCCGACTTTGTATCAGCATGTTGCTTTTAATCTCTGAAGACAGGAAGGATACCTATAAATATTGCAACTATCAAGGTTTACGAAAGTGATTCTAATATAGCATACCTAACTAATTTAGTATAAAATCAAATTAGCCACGAGTTCTAGTTAGCAGGCTACCTACGTATAATGTCGACCCACATGATTAATCATCGATAATTAAGCCAACGGCGCCATCTGCCACCTCTTTGGGCAAATCTAATAATGATACCGGGTGGAAGACGTAAAAGCCCCCTTCACACGACGGGGTAAATTAAAACATACATTACAAAAAAGAAATTAAAACTAATACGCATGTAGTATATACTAACGATACCTAATAACTTATTACTGCCTTGGTGGCGTAGTGGGTGCAAGCTCGACTGCCGATCACGAAGTCCCGGATTCGATCCCCAGTTCAGGAAAAGTGTTAGATATAGGATTTTTCCATTAGAAATTATCTCCATAACAGCCTGGAGTCTGTAACTGTGCACGGTAGATGGCAACAGGCTCGTCCCGTATTAGTTACATGGGACCAATAACATACTGGCGAAATGTGGGTGTATCTACTATGGGACTGAGTCCTGGGTACACCTTTGGGAAAAAAGCGTGATTGTATGTTATGTTATGTTAATACCTAATTAATAATAAAATTACTTACTTACTAAATAATATTACTTTATTATAAAGACCGGCCCCCTTATTACGGACAGCAGTAGAAGTGGTGTGGAAAGCGTTTAATTGCTTAATATTTGGTGTCAAACGGCATACAAAAAATGACGTTTGACAGCAAAATTTACTGCTGTTGTTACGCGATTGCATGTTAGTAATACCACACCGGGCCCGTGTTTGCGAGCGACATTATAGTACGTTAGTAAATATTGGGTGTGTGAAAGGGGCCTTACTTATTTTACTCATACCTTCATAAACACCGGTAGGAGGTCATTAATGTAAAAGATATTATAACCAAAGGCGAGTTCTAAGAAAGTGTCAATTTAGGAAACGTTAACAACGGTGTTGCGTATTCCTGTGGGAATAACCCGCATCGCCGCATTAATTATTACATTATATAGAAGGAGAATTTATAAATTACGTGCTAATTAAAGAAGAAAATTCTCTAACTGAATGCATCGGTGACGTAGTGGGTGTTAGCTCGACTGCCGATCATGAGGTCCCGGGTTCGATCCCCAGGTCAGGCAAAGTGTTATTGGATTTTTCCATTAGTAATTATCTCTATGACAGCCTGGAGTCTGGAACTGTGCCCGGTAAAAGATAATAGGCTCGCCCCTTATTACACGGGAACAATAAAATATGAGGGAATGTGGGTGTGCCTATACTATGGGACTAAGTTCTGGGTACACCTCTGCCTACCCCTTCGAGAAGATTAGATCAAAAATGTAATGTGTAGAAAAGAAAATTCTGTTATACATACATACATACAGTCTTACATACATACAGTCATACGTACAGTCAACTTTCGCTTCGTTCACTTTCATGACATTTTTCGTACATGCTCGTCGTATGTAAATGTAACATTAATTAATCGATCGATTAAAAACCATAACTAGTTTTCATATTACTTATGGCAAAATGACTTCTTCGTCTTCGTCGTCTCGTCCCACAGCTTTGGCCCATTGAGTCAAAATTTGTAATCTTTCGTTTAGGGCAAACAGCTTTTTAGACAAATCGCTTGAAAAATGAAATGAAAATGAAAAAATATTTATTACTGAAAAAATGTTACACTAAAATGGACTTATATTAGACTTACACTATTTCTTATTTCTTTTTTGCAGAAACTACTTTAACTTTTACTCTTGTTTCGGTAAAATGCTTTCATGGCCATCTTGCGTTGAAGGTAATTTTGATCAAAAGCGATACTTTCTTCGTTCATCGATTCGTCTCATTCTAGTTAAAAAAAAAAACTAGAATGACACGAAATTATATTGTAATTATATTGTTCAGTAAATATATTCATTCAAATTTATCGTTATCTATACTAAAATATAAAGGGGGCGGAGTGCCTTTATTGATAAAATACTAAACAATAGATCTACTTATATATACTTACTATCTATCCTAATTAAATACACTATGCCATAAAATACTTCGCAAATCCACAGGTCGACATGTCAGCCTATAGAAAATACAAGTGCTCTAAACCACTGTCAGAAGGCAGCGTACCCAAGATGCTGGCAGCATTTCCACGTTGAATAGTAAACAAAAAAATATAAATATAATTTAACTGAACCCTCCTCAGCTATTTCAAAAAATTGAATGTGATCATTGACTTTTGTCATTTTAACACTCAAAAAAAAAACTTTTTATCGCAATCCCTGCAATTTACGTACACTGATTATTTTTGAGGTACGAAACCCTAAATATATCGGATAACCAAGCGAGCCTTTTTAGAAACCTCTTGAAATAGCTAAGGAAAAGCTTCTAAGTAGATAGCGGCTAGTCCACGTTTACCTTCAGAGGATATAACATCTGTCACTTAGCCTATAGATAGTCAGACTTAATAGTCTGACTATATTAGTATATTTAGTAGAGTGCCCACACCGCGGATTGGAGCGGAAGGTGCTGCTTCAAATGCCGCTCGTGGATGAAATTTTTATTCTCATTTTCATATTGTTTTCAAGCGAATAGACCGTCTATAAAAGTTAAAAAAATATTATTAATTTAGATGAGCACTTTAGCTCACTAATAAAATGCCCGCTTTGAGGTGAAATCGAGTTACAGTCCCATATCAAATAAAATAAGTAATGTCTATTGGAATATATTATCGATGTCTTCAGTAAAGCACTTTTGTGCAATTTTCTTGACGTCAACTGTAATAAGAGTCTTGTACTGGAAGCAAACAACCTGAAAGCCACCTGACAGGGAGTGGATTTCGGATTTGGGAATCCTTAATAGCCTTGTTATGTCAAGGATCTTGGTCATTAGGTATTCTTCTTATACAGATTTCTTGGGAAAGATTTGTAAAAATTATAGATGCTTAAAGAGTTTTATATATATATATATATATATATATGTAACTAAACAGGTGTTTGACCGCAATTTCACCTGCTGGTAAGTGATGATGCGACCTAAGTTGGAGCACGCTTGCTCAGTAAATTGCTTGATTTGAACATACACACGTTATAGTTTTCGGGAAAAACAGGCGACGCCAGCGAGTTCTATTGCTTCGTCATTCTCATGATGAATGATGATTAACCATAGATACAATTATTGTACCTAAAAAATTCAGAAAAAGGTTGTTTTTAATTAGTTTCGGATAACATTCATCATCATCAGCCAGAAGACGTCCACTGCTGAACATAGGCCTACCCAACAGAACGCCATAAACTATTCATATGGAGTGATTTTGCCGTAATCACGCTTGACAGGTGGCTTGGCACTGCTGCCCACTGTCCGAATATGTGCCTCTGTTGGGTCTCACAGTTTCCACGGGATGAGAAAGGGGGTGGCCCTATTAATTAGCCGGAAATCACACACACACACCCATTACACATACATTACATTTGTTACTTAAAAAACAAAACTATATATTATACAATTTGTTGAATAAAAGTAGTAAATACTTAAGGGGCATCTACTCATCAAACTGAAAAACTTTCATAAGAAATAATTACTAAATTCCCAAAAAAAATTACTACTTCTCATAGAAAATGGATCACCTGATTGGCAAAGTAAAAGAAGTTGAAATTTTTTGAAGGGTAGAAGCACCCCGTTAAGTATTACTAAACTTTTTTTAACACGTTGCATAGGAAGGTATAAATAGTGTAGATAATTATGCGTCTAATATATAAAAAGTCGTAAATAGAGAAGGGAAGTCCATTTACCAAAATACACAACAATAAACGAACACCATCACCAGAATTAGAAACAAGTAAGTAAACTATTAATAGAACAACGAAGGCACTCAACCAAATTACAGCCAAACATGAAACATGAATTCATATCACTCGCCGAACATTGGCCTAATTGGTAACAAACATCACTTCCCTAATTAATTTGCTCAACTTGTTACATCGAGTTAGGATATTATGTGGCAGGTAATCAATCTGCAGGATCTTGGGATGGAGGTTGGTACATAATTTTATACATCAGTGACTTTTCATATGTTATCGGTCATTATCATCATATACTGCCTCGGTGGCGTAGTGGGCGCGTGCTCGACTGCCAATCAAGATGTCCCGGGTTCGATCCCCAGGTCAGGCATAGTGTTAAATATTGGATTTTTCCATTAGGAATTATCTCAATAGCTGCCTGGAGTCTGGAACTGTGCCCGGTATATGGCAATAGGCTCGCCCCCTATTACATGGGACCAATAACATACTGGCGAAATGTGGGTGTATCTACTTTGGGACTGAGTCCTGGGTACACCTCTGCCTACCCCTTCGGAAAAAGGCGTGAATGTATGTTATGTTATGTATCATCATATAATCATCATCTCAGCCGCTGTCTACTGCTGAACGAAGTCTACTGCTGTGTATAGGCTTTCTACGACCAGCCAGACCCCCTTCACTCCATACAATCGCCCGCGCGTAATAATCTACATAGAAAACATTACGTGTGTACACACGTAATGTTTTCGCGCGTCAAATGTGTGTCGTTACTACCTGATCGCGACGAATGGCGGGGGAGGTGAGTGTCGTTTCTTTACGTAATAATAGTTATACGTAGTAAGAATACGAACGTATTCTTTGATCGAGAGTCGAGCATAACATGGCAACATAGAGGGCTTTATTATATGTAATTTTCCATTCTGCTATTGGAAAAAAAAAAGCAAATAGCAAATTATTAAAGTATGCTCCACATTTTCAACCGCATAGGCATCGTTTGAATGAGATTATCGGCATAAATGTCCTCATTTAATAATTTGTCTATAATTCATACATATATTTAAAGGTAAAAAATATTGAAATAAGAAATATGTGAGAATAAAAAGAAGTGAGTAAAATAAAAAACAAAGAAGAAAAAAAAAATGAAAAAAATAAGAAGTGAGTTTTCAACCCACTTCTAGGTGTTTCCCTCCGATTTTACTAACGAACTACAAATTCACTGTACCAACCAATATTTCAAGGTATTTTCAAGTGACATACCAATCAAACGATATATTTGCATGTTCCATTTGCTCGCCGGTACTATTCGGCACACCTGCTCATTAAGTACACAGTACACACCTTTGTGGAAGGGTTAGAATAAGACCAAACAGTTCTATTTTAGTCCCACGATAGAACAAACGAGTCGAGAAGTGGGAAATACAGGCCCTTGTACCAAAAGGGTATGTAATTGTGATCGAAAATACCAATTTTTTCGCTTAGTTCCAGGTAAACTACTAGTATTAGTCTAATTTGTGTATTTGTATTATGTGAACAATTTGCGAGTCTGGCATTATGGGACTGAGCCGTCCCAATATCGTAGCTGGCTCTAAGTAATGTGTGACCCTCGCGCCTAATTACTATTTTTGTTGCCAATATTCTGCACCTGGCAATACTGGCATCGACCATTAGTGCAATAAGATATGTATTGCCATTTGCAATAAAAATAAAATTTGCAATAGCTTTGTTTGCAATGTGTAGCAGCAATTCAACGTCATTGTTTGCAATACAATTTTTTAATTTTATGTCGTCGGCGACAATTGAAAGTCAGTGCCTATATTTTATTGAATTAGGTGCACTGCAGTTATGATATACCTAAGCTATTTGACTATACATATAAACACATCTCGGCCCGCGATTTTACCTGCCATAGGCATTGTGAATTATTCCCATGGATATATCACCCAAACAGGATTAAATACCGAGGCAGCCGCTAAATCACAAAATATTTTATTACGCTAAAGCATATTTTATTAAAACCAAATAGAGATTTATTTTTTAAGAATGAAATGTCACCGAACTTTAATATTTATCAATTTATGTTGTTGTAGTCATTGAAATATAAGTTGGAACTCAACTATCGTATGAATAGATATCTCACAATTAGGGGGTTAATTAAAGGGTTGTATTAATCTCACTATTACAGCCCTTTCCACAGCATTCTTTCACCGTATTAAGTTCTTTTTAACAAATAATTGAAAAGAATAACTTCAACACCAGAATCTTCTAAGGCGCCATGCACGGCACGTATACCGGTAAAAAATAATAAATAATAACCAATAAAGTTAGAAATACTTTTCGTAAAGATCAATAATAATTAAAAATCGTATTTCATCGAATATATCAATAAAAATTAAATAGCTATTAAAACCTAATAAAACTAACTTGAATTAATAAATCTAAGCCATAGATCTAAGCATAATACAAGCAGTTATCGTATTCTACCCTTGCTTAGTTTTTTTGTAATGGCAACTGTGCGAGCGAGACACCCACATCTAATATTTGTCTCTCACTCGTAAAGTCATATCACTTGGCTCTACTTGGTCATATCAATAGATAATAATATGTTTTATTACAATACACAAGAGTCGAGAAGAGAGAGAAGAGATTACAATACACGAGAGTTTAATTTCCTTTATCCATATTTCGGAAGTACTCAAACCTTTTTAGGTGATACATCCATGGTTATTCCGGAATCCAATATATAATAGGTGCGCACAACGGACCAAATAAGAGTCATCTAAGTGCGGAAAAGGAGTCCACTTCACATTACAGGTGCCTATACTGATTAGACCATTCATAATTTTTCATTAATGGTCGATCCAGTCATGGTAAAATTCACATAAATATGTAGGTATCATATTGGCAGATTCATTTTCTTTTAGTAAAAATAACGGTGTCTTTAAACTTTCACTGTCAGTATTAAAAGAGTATTGTAATTCTGTGATTAAACGGATTAATAAAACACGCTATATTCTCTACTAAAAAATTAAACTGTAACATATTATAACAAACGCAACAAGCCCAAAAAACCTATAGCAATTTCAACAGTACTTCAAAACAATCGAGATAGGAATAGCAGAAAATCACACACATTACCATGTAAATAGGCTCTTTACCATTGACTTTTTACTGTGAAAATTTCAATTACAGATAACGTAGGTGTAGAGCGAAGCCATTTCAGCGAGCTGGCGTGATATCATCTGCAATTTTACTAAATGGTCTCTTTATGATACCGTCGACGTTAATTTTCACGAAGTAGGGATATTGTCAGCAAATTTTATTGATGAAGTTTAATATAATAATTGTTCTTTTATTTCTTTCGAATATCAGAATACTCTTAGATAATAAAAGAAATTTCTAAACTGTCTCTTTCTCTCCTCTGTCTCTGAATATTGCTCCTATATCATGTTTTATTTAGCTTGATCAATGACATCTGAACAAAAATCAAAATTTGGTCAATATTTCCTTAAATTAGGTTCATAAATGGTATCTTTTCGGGTAATTTAATATTAAATTGATAAATTAATAACTATCTTAAAACTTTAAGGCGACGGGTATACAGGAAACCTTGAAAAAATATCAAGACGGGCGAGTAAGAGCATGCAACATTGCCTGACGCTATATTCGCGACCAACGATTAGTGCCTGATCATATTTGCGATACGCGGAAGATACTTTGTAGTAAGCGCAAATAGTAGTTATGTATTATAATTTTATTTCTGCTACTGATAGAAACAAATGAAAGATCAAGCAAAAGGCGCTAGCTATTAGAACAACTATCTCAAGTTTTATAAAAAACGAACGCTAAATTCCTATGAAAAACCTTAGGTCATGTTAGGTCACCTTGGGATTTTCATAAAAGGTATCACAAAGGGCTCACAAATATGATCAGGTGCGAGTATAGCTACAGAACAGTAAGTAGTACTAGTTAAGCGTCAGGCAATGTTGCATGCCCGTGCTCGCCTTGATAGATTTCCAAGGTCACCTGTGAGTGTACCGTTCGTCGCCTTAAGAGGTTTTATCATTGCGAACTAGCCTTACGCGGATAGAACAAAACACAATAAGATTAAAACATTTAATTTTGCAAACAAAACAAAGGGCATGCAGTCTCCTCGTACATGATTTAGCTCTACCGTGATACATGGTCACAGTTGTTACAGTAAAATTACAACCGGATTCAACCTCTCCCACAATGATGTATGGGCTGGGCGTGTGTCACCATATATTACAGTCAACATGTGAAACAATTATTAATTCGTTTGTATAAACTTGCTTTTTAGAATTACGTACCTCAAAAGAAAATAAATTGTTAAGGTATGTATGCAGTATGCATATTGTAGGGTTCCATACCTATACAGCGCCATCAATTAGTTCCTTACTGCCATAATTTTTTTATTGCGTTATCTAAGAAGTATTTTCTTTACATTTTTACATTTTTTTACAGCCACAAGAGAGCGCAGATCTGACTAGTTGATATCAATTTTAACTTGATACTTTTCAGACGGACAGACAGACAGATGGACAACAAAGTGATCCCTTATGGGTTTCTTATTTATTTTTTATGATAGTGAGTGACAAGACGAGCAAATCAAGTGCCTGATGGTAAGCATCATGATTGCCCATATCAGACACAGTGCCACCCAGTGTTTATTTCAAAATTCTGCGTGGCACTGCACTGCGCCTGTCACCCTGAAATATCAGTTGTTGAATCTCGTCATGCCCAGTAATTTCGCTGGTAACATTGCCCTTCAGACCGGAACACAGTAATGTTTGCACATTACTGCTTGGCGGATGAATAACTGGCAAAGGTGTGGTACTTCCCCAGGGGCCCCCTGCTAAAGAGGCCTACCACTACAAAGAGGGTTCCTTTTTAGGGTTCATTACCTCAAAAGGAAGCCTTATAGGAACACTTTGTTGTCCGTCTGTGTGTCGTAACAAAAACGTGACCGGGCTCAATATTTTCCAATCAAGTAAATAGAAAACTCAATCTGGTTCACAGCGATACCATTTTAAACAAACAACAGGCTTTCATTCGTTACTTTGACACAACAGCGGTTGACTTGATAGCGCTTATTGTTTTAAGTTGTATTTGTTTTGATTTCCTTTAATTTTACGTTTTGGAGAGAAGGGACTGATTTGGTGACGTAGCGGGCGCTAGTAGTACTGCCGATCATGAGCTCCCAGGGTCGATCCCCAGGTGTATTAAGACTCACGTTTTTATATTTCTGAGAGTATTTTAACGAAAAAGCAAACGTTGGGTATACTTAAACAAAATACCCATAAATGACTGCATATTGTTACCGGAAGTATCAATTAACGTAAGCGACATTTTTCCGAAAATGAGTTAAGTATTCAGTTCGATCTAAAACTTTTTGCTCTATCATAATATATATAATAGAATAATAATTAAAAATAAAATAATATTTATTAATGTATTTAATTAAATGGGTCATATCCAATTTCTACTTCTACCGGTAGATACGAGTAGTAAATGATCTTTATATGATATAAAAGTAAGGTCGATATTTCTAGGTTTTCGTATACTTACAGATAATCAAATACAAGTAACGACCCTTACGCTACAATGGGCTATTAGTTTTATATTTTAAATTAAATTTTGTGTAATGTAAGGTACGAATCTTTACTGAGTTTTATCGTGAGGGACAGGCTATCTTCAAAACTATAAGCTGTATCACAGCTTTGTATTAACAGTACGAAAGATGGCAAAAGTTTAAGACACTTTTCCCTTGAAAGTATCGAAATAGAACAACAGGAAAAACATGATACAGACACATTTACAAAAAAATCTTTTTTTGTTCTTCTGAGAAACAGGATTTTGTCCCTTACGGTAACTGATACTTTCGGGATCGATATATAGGCCCGGTCAAACATATTTCAGGTTACCTTCCACAAACTAAAACTATATATCACATGAGCGAGCTAACGAGGTGGGTTCGTTTAATTGGTTGGATAGAGTACAAATACCAGTGTGATTGGAAACAACTTTGCAGACGACTTTAGGTCGAAAATATCTCATTGGATATAATATGTTATATTCCTATCTGTCGGTATGTTTAAACAGGCTTCAACGAGAGAAAATACTTTACATAGTAACAAAGAAGCTGGGCACAGAAAATCTTACACTGTCTATCCTATATTGCCGGGTAGATAATGTTATTCGGAAGAATATTCCAAAACATAGTAGCAATTATGGTAGCAATCTAATTATAGCCTTTGAATTTGTAATTTGATTTTGGTAAAGTGAGGTTAAGTACTATTTATTTTATAATGGCGAAATTCTTCTAAAATTAGAACGCGCGACATTTGCTTATTTCATTAAAATAAATGGCGATACCAAAAAATATTAACATAACGTACATTCACGCCTTTTTCCCGAAGGGGTAGGCAGAGGTGTACCCAGGACTCAGCCCAATAGTAGATACACCCACATTTCGCCAGTATGTTTTTGGTCCCAAGTAATAGGGGGCGAGCCTATTGCCATCTACCGGACACAGTTCCAGACTCCAGGCAGTTATTGAGATAATTCCTAATGGAAAAATCCAATATTTAACACTGCCTGACCTGGGAATCGAACCCGGGACCTCTTGATTGACAGTTGAGCATGCGCCCTCTACGCCACCGAGGCAGTCATACCGAGTGCAAAAATATTATTTATGCAAATTTGAAAATAAAATCACAATTATAATGTAAGGTCAACGTCGCCCAAAAACCAATAACTCTTTTTAAGATTTTTATCATAAGTACACACAAAATGTCGCTTTACAAATTTGTAAGAATAAGTATCCCAAGTTTGAAGTCGCATGCAGTAGATGAATCAAAGGAGTCGCAAACGAAGCAGACGTGCGACGTCTATATTTCACTGAAAACATTTACATAATACGTAGGTTCATTTTGTGAGCTTTCATTCTGCAACTACTACTAAATAAAATAATATGTACATAACATACAAATTATTTTGTTACAATCTGTAAAATATTCTTTTTCATAAAACAAAAATTTTAACTCTTTAAATAGACCCGAAAATTATTTTTAACTTCGCCCAACACACAAACGGCATATAATTAAATTAGCTCAAACGGGAATGGGTTTATCTCTAAAATTAATTTTAGCAAGTTAAGACTACTAAAAAGATCTATAGAATTATTTATAAGAATCTAAGAAAAAGGTTTAGAAAAAGATTCTCCCGATAAATAAATATTCTAGTTCTATAGGTATATATATAATAGGTAATCTAGGGTACAGGTAATCTATACCTTGTCTTATTTAGCTTCATCAATGACAGCTGAACAAAAATAATTTTTTTTGGTCATACTCGTATTTCCCCAAATTGGGTTCATAAATGGTATCTTATCAGGTAATTTAATATTCAATTGATATATTACGAACCCTCTTAGAACTTAATTTACGGAAATACGATCAAAAAATAGATTTTTGTTTAGTTTTATGTAGTGGTAGGCCTCTTTTGCAGAGGGCCGCCTGGGGAAGAACCACACCTTTGCCAGTTATTCATCCGCCAAGCAGTAATGTGCAAACATTACTGTGTTCCAGTCTGAAGGGCAATGTTATCAGCGAAATTACTGGGCATGATGAGTTTCAACAACTAATATCTCAGGGTGACAGGCGCAGTGCAGTGCCGCGCAGAATTTTGAGTTTTAAAACACTGGGTGGCACTGTGTCTGATATGGGCAATCATAATGCTTACCATCAAGCTCCTGATTTGCTCGTCTTGTTACTCACTATCATAAAAAAAAAGCTGTCATTGATCAAGCAATATCTGACAAAGCGTAAATTTTTATCTCTGTTTTTATCACCATTTTAATTTTTCATACATTCTCTCACACAACAATGATCGCAGAGCTATGCCATAGATATTATTTAAAATTTTAAAGTGACTCGGGAAACGACACTTTAAACAGTCTCCAGTCCAAATTCATTCTAAGCTCAAATTTTAAATGCAAATGGGCAATGGCGCTAGCATATAACTTGACAGGGTGTGAGATAGCGAGTCATATGGCGGAAAATCAGTTCCATTTTTGGCCACATACATTACGATAGTAGACAGAGTGCACATATAAAACTAGCTGGATGTACTGACTCCAGCATGATGCTATATTAATGATTTATGTGAACACATAAAATGCTACTAACAGGTCCCATTTTTGAGATGAAAATGTGTAAAAGAGGACCACAAAGTTACCTTACTATATCATAGGGAGGACTACACAGCAGAGAGCAGAAATTAGATTTTTGTGGGTACGTGTGAGCGAGAGGTCAAATTTGCTTTGGACAGCGCCTTAAAGAACTTTTTCCAATTATTTTACAGACTTCCTGATCCCCTTTGCAATATAGAACAATTTTCTTTAGGTTCTTTAGATAGCAAAAAGAAAACGACTGAACAAGTTTCTTACAAATGACGCTTCAGTCGCAGAGTTGCAGCAATATTACTATAGACTAAAGAGCTGCAACAGAATATCAGCTTGTAGATTTTCGATTATTATTAGGTACTGACCTAATATTTTTTGCTGTTACACCAAACGCAGGTCGAGGAACCACGAGTGTCTGGAAGAGATCTTAGAGATTATACCGCCAACATTAATTTCCTATTTAATTTTTATACATAATAGATGTATGATGATGATGTGTTTTGTTGTTTGTTTTATTTTTTAAGCTTTCTAGCTCATGGAATAATAGTATTGTTTGCTATTGCCATCAAGTGAGATCATTCCGATCTGTCCCCCTGTTTTGTCCCCTCGTGGGGTCAGGTGAGCCCAAATCCATACTCCAGACTGTGAAAAATATCGTAATGGAAAAATCCAACTTTTTTCATGACCTGATGGGAATTGACACCCAGGACCTCATGCAGCAATTGCACTTGTGCCTACTATACCATCGAGGAGGTCGTAAAGTCCTCGCGTGCTATGTGTGCGTGCATCTTTAACTTGCTGTAAGCATCTTTCCTTCTGTATCAGGTATTTTGTGGCGATGAGTTGGTTGCATCGCTCTCAGGTCGCATTCACAATTTTATATCTTCCGTAACTACTATTTTATTGCCAGACCGCTCTCTGCGGAGGAGAAAATTATAGGAAGGATAATCTCGTTTTATATTGCTGCCATTACCACATAGCACTGCCTTACGGAGAGACTGGATGGAGGTTTTCTGTTTTAAAGTTTGCTCTCCGCTTTTCTATAATGTATTAAGTAGAAAACACGCCTTATTTATTTGGAACATCATTTGTTTTACGCGATTTCAAGAATATATAAGTATTGGATTTATTTGAAGTACCTATACTCTATACATATATTGGCGTAGGTAGTTCTTCGTCGTTGGAGTTTTTTATTAGTAGATAAGTAATGAATTGGCTGCATAATAAATGGTTACTTTTATCAGTTTCGTTATACTTATTGCAATAAGTATCCCTTTCAATTAAAGTAAGTTTAAAATTAAGTTTGTGTTACTTACAATGTACTCGTATGTCACTGTGTAGCACAGTTGGTAATGAGCGATTGTGAGTACCAACTCAAACCTACTTGGTTTAATGTCACAATATATATGTCAAAATACAGTTTTTTTCTATGATTGTGAGTGACAAGACGAGCAAATCAGGTGCCTGATGGCATCATGATTGCCCATATCAGACACCACCCAGTGTATTAAAATTCTAAATTCTCTGCGGCACTGCACTGCGCCTGTCACCCTGAGATATTAGTAGTTGGAACTCGTCATGCCCAGTAATTTCATTGGTAACATTGCCTTTCAGACCGGAACACAGTAATGTTTGCACATTACGGCTTGGCGGATGAATGACTGGCAAAGGTGTTGTACTTCCTCAGGCGGTCCCCTCCAAAAGAGGCCTACCACTACAATAATCTACAATATAACAATATAACTACAATAAAATCATGTCAAAATATATAATAAATACAATACACACTGCAATACAATACATAAATAAATACTGTGCATGTTGTTTTTGACACTAAAAATCGGAACTAAAAACTAAAGTCTTGTTCCAGAAGTCTACAATGAAGTTCCGACAAGTACCGCCAAATTCAATCAATTACAATAAATTCAATATCAGCATTTTATATTTTTTATATGTATTAAATAAATGAAAAACACAGAACGCATTTTATTAATATCGTATCCAGTTGTATTAATGTCCAGAAGAATTACTGGATTACCCAGTATAAGTAATAGTAGGTGCTAAAGTAATGTGAAAAGCGCAGTCCAGTGTTGCGACAGACTATGTTGATAATTTCTTATTAGCTCCCATAATTAAAGGAATAATGAGTAACTTTCTCTTAAAAATCCCTCATTAGCTTTTTCTAATTAAGTGCAGTCGTTCACAAAATACGGCGTCTCCCCAATTAATTGAATATTTTACCTTAGTTTTTACCAGACGCTTACATTTCGATCACGTTCTCTGAACACTCCACTGCCATCATTACAATTCCAATTCAATTTGTGAGTGTTTTTAAAATAGGTAAATTTTGCTCGATAATGTCATTGATTAAAGAAAAGGGGCGATAGGGTGCGTTCTCTCAGCGCTTACTCAATAACTGGCATGTGAAATTTGAAACAAAAAAGATAGAAAGACGTACCTGAGCCCGAATTGCGAACGACGCAACAATAGGCATGATGACACTATAAAAGAATAAAAAAATAAATGGTTTTAGTTAAAAATATATATCGAAAGGATTCTAAAAAACGACCCAGTATTATTGAAAACGTTGAGATTAATAATATTTTCATTATAATAAAAGTACAAAAAATTGCAATCGGCCATCTTAACTGAAACGCCAATCTGAGCGAATGACGCCACGCCTAAGTAAAACTGTTAATGAGAGTATAAACACTTGAAGTAAATATTCACCATATCGCATTAACTTTTGTTGTGTTGTGATCAGTCACTTGATTTGTTATATATTCGTGGTAATCCAGGAATCATCTAAGATGGAACAAGGTTTTATTAAGGCAAAAATAAAATATTTACTTAGGCGTGACGTCAGGACCCGACGCCATGACACATTCGAGCGTTTTCGCGCTCATTTTAAATTAGAAAGTTAAAAATGCATTAATTTGCGGTAAAATGTAATATTATTCTGAAAAAAGGTTTTTTTCGGTAATATTAGACGTGTACCTACATTAAGAAACGGGATTTCAAAATCTGTCACCATGCCTATTAATTTTACTGACATACGTGGACCTAATGGAACCTGATTTGAGCTTTCCATTTTCGAGAATCGAGTATCTCACCTCCCCATTTCTTTAAATCAATGGATAATGTGGCCTTTTTATTTATTCCATAGATTATATTAGGATAACCCGAACAAGTGCGAGTTAGACTGTCACTCAAAGGGTTCAGTGTCATGATTATTTATTGTTAGTGACCACCACTAACAAAAAAATATGTCTACCTATCACAGTTTAAAACTTTAAATATAATGGAATTTCTGCCGATTTTCGCGGCGATACATTAACAGAGTGACGTAAACAAATGCAGTCAACCTTATATCAGCACGTGAAATAGTTTTTGATAAAGATACAATCCTATGGCATAATAATATGGATATAATCAAGAAATTTCTTGGGTACAAATTCCTTGATTATAATAATAGGCACTATGGTACATCTTGGGTATAAAACCTAAAAAAGTTATTATATCAATTATTAATAAGGTAAATGCATAGAATGGTAAATGGATAAACTTTATCCATTTTATAAATTGAATGATCTGACTTTCATTCAATCTGGACTCGAAATATTGAACTTTCAAGTTTCGTTGAACATTTGGAGAGATCGTTTCTTATTATAGTTTGGGAGATAAATGTTTCAATCTCTTACCAGCAAAAAAGATACAAAATAATACGCTAATAAGATATTATAGAATTATGAATAAATAGAGCAGTCCATCTTAAATTTATCTTGTATTTTTTGTTATGTAAGTATGTATTTTAGTGCCAAATCTTGCAATTGAATTTTAAAGCGGTTATCCTCAATCGATTGAGATGAATGGATTATTTTCATTTCTTTTCATAGGCCTAAAATATGATTTTCAAATGGGCATAAATAATAGATTATTATTTATGGGCATAATATAATGGGCATAAATAATAGATTATTATTTATGCCCATTTTTAGGCCCATTATTTAGGCCCCAGCTACCTTGGATTCCAAGCCCATTACCTTTTGCATACACGTTTAGCTTGGATAACAATGCATAGTGACTATTTAGTGTCGTCATTCTAAACCCAATATGGCGGACAGCTAAAGATACCAACTAGTTAGATGGTATCTTTAGTCTTTAGCTTTTACCTTTTAAGATTCTTAAATCATATCAAATGAACGTTATGTTAAAAATATTTATATTAAATACCCCGTTATAGAAGGGTTTGCTTAGAACAATACAAAAAACTTGTTTTTGAGACATTTTTTAATAATGCAATTCTTATCATGTAGGTACGGAACCCTAAACACCGAATGCTCGGGCTAAGCTAACAAGATTAGTAACTTAAGCGAGGTGTTTAAAAGGTATAAGCTGCTCCCAGCCTAGACAAGCTCGGAAGTTACATCAAATGTACAAAGTTGGCTCGAACTGGAGCGCCGGCTTGCAACTTTACTATTTTGCCTTGCACGAGATGTTATGACAGTAATTGGCGAACTATCATGATCTTTGTTCAAGTTTTGACTGACGAAGAAGTATAATGTCTTAGGGCCAATATCAGACTTTCCTTACTTTATTGTACCACATGTGGCTCTCTGCTCAAAAGTCGGTTTTTTATTAGATTCGGAGGACTAAATGGTATACAGGGTTAAATGGTTTGTAGCGTCCGTGGTCCAGCGGGAATATGCCCGGCTGAAAATCCAAAGGCCCTGGATCGAATCTCACCATGTGGACTTTTCGCCTGGACGCTACCGTGTTTCGGATGGCACGTCAAATTGTAGGTCCCGGCTGTTTCCTATCAGATATGTAGCGGGCAGTCATTCATGTCGGAGGCCTTGTAGGATTCTTGGGGACCTGAAACTCTGACAATATGGGTTGTCCACATAACCCATATGAATTGACTCGAGCAGTGTAATTAGGGTAAGCCGTTCTGTTAGAGTATAAATTCAAATTATTATTATTATAATATCTCCGGAAAATATAATGTTTCGTAGACATAATATAACTTAGTCTTTTTCCCGAAAAGATAGGCAGAGGTGTACCTAAAACTCAGTCCCATAGTAGGCACACCCACATTTCGCCTATTGCCACCTACCGGGACGACTTGGCCATCCTTATACAAGGAAGATCGGCGAATGTAGTTTGCGACCTCACCCAAGCGGCTCTACGCATAGTAGAACGCTGGTGTAAGGACTACGACCTATTAGTAAACCCGAGCAAGACCGAGACGGTAATGTTCACATGGAAACGGCTTCTAGGTAACTACAGAATGCCAAAGCTTTTTAGCACAGAGCTCCATCTATCCGAGGAAGTAAAGTACTTGGGAGTGATATTGGACAGGAAATTGACCTGGAACAGTCACTTGGAGAAAAAAATAGACAAAGCTGGAATCATATTCTGGCAGTGCCGCAGGATGATAGGAAAAAGATGGGGGCTAAACCCGAAAATCGTACTGTGGCTATACAAAATGGTAATAAGACCCACCCTATGCTATGGAGCAATAGCATGGTGGAACAAGACAAATCAAACGACGACAATAAACAAACTACAGAAATTCCAGCGACTGGCATGCTTAGCAGCCACCGGAGGCATGAGGACTACCCCCACCGCAGCGATGGAGGTCATGCTATCGCTTGAACCGCTGCATCTGTATGTAAGACAAGAAGCTGCAATGGCAGCGATCCGCCTAAAAACACTGAACCTATTGTCAGAGAACGGGACGCTTCACACAGGTATACTAAAGGAGGTGTACGAGGAGATACCTGTAACGATGGCGGTAAGCGACAAAATCCCAAAACAATTTGTCTTCGACAAAAAATACAAAATCCAATTAATGGAGGACCTCGAATCGTACGAAGGACTGAACCCAAGGGAGATCAGGATTTTCACAGACGGTTCGAAAACAAAATCAGGTACAGGGTGTCTTCTCAGAAGACTTAAACATCAGAATCTCGGTACCCCTAGGAATCCACAACACCGTATTTCAAGCGGAATGTATGGGGATTATTCTAGCAACACACGCCATTGCTGACAGGAAAGTAACAAATCAATCTATAAGAATACTATCCGACAGCATGGCGGTATTACAAGCCTTAACTAGCCACAGCATGAGTACAGGTTTAATATACAACTGCCATCAGAAACTCTCGGAGGTAAGTTTAAACAATAGTATTACCCTTCAATGGATCAAGGGACACAGCGGCTCTCGAGGCAATGATGCAGCGGACGAGCTGGCCCGGAGAGGCTCGGATATGGAGGCGGTAGGACCGGAACCAATAGTCCCGATACCTTTCACTCAAATCCGCAGTCTCCTAATACAACAAACCCGTAGCAAACATTCCACTTACTGGGGAAATCACAATGAGTGCAGACAGACGAAACTGGCGCTTCCAGAAATAAACTGTCGGCTCACAAAGGCGCTCTTACACCTGAGTAAGCCCCATCTTCGAACGGTCACAGGCGCCATTACAGGTCACGGACTTTTTAACAAACATCTATATGTTTTAGGTGTTACAGACAGCCCTCTATGCCGAGCGTGCATGGAAGCGGAGGAGACAGCTGCTCATGTCCTTCTCGAGTGTACAGGAGTAGCAGCATACCGGGCACAGTACCTCGGAACTCCGAGGTCGCTCACCGAGATTGTCAGCAACCTGAAAGGGCTGCTGAAATTCTTCGGAGAGCTAGGGTGGCTCGAGTGAAGAATCACACCCCACCCACACGCAAAATAGGCGCATTGTCGTCGAGTTGCGGAGAACTGCCTGCGTTATACTACTACTACTACCTACCGGGCACAGTTCCAAACTCCAGGCAGTTATTGAGATGATTCCTAATGGAAAATTCCTTGAGATTGAACCCGGGACCTCATGATTGGCAGTTGAGCTTGCGCCCACTACGCCACCGAGGCAGTCACCGAAGTATGTCTCGTAGAACCTTTAACATTTGTAAAAGACCTTTTTTTTCGCGAATTCAAGAATTTCTCTCCATACTAAAAGTTGTTGGAATTATGAGTCCAATGACTTGAAATAGCCTTGCAGTTCCCGGCTATATAATAGGGCCACCCCCTTTCTCATCACTTATGTGTGGAAAGCAGCGCTCTCCGGTAAGTATTCCAACTACTGCGATCACCAAGCCGCCTTCAAACGTGGTGATTACGGTAAAATCCCCCCATATGAATAGTTTATGGCGTTCTATGGGGGAGTTCAGCAGTGGACGATTTCCGGCTGATGATTTTAACTATTGAATTCGAGATGATGCCTTCAAGTGACCTTGTGAAGGGATACCTACTACGGAAATATTTTAAATTATAATTACTATTTCTAACAAGTCTGCTCGGGCCCTTACGTAACTTTTTTATTACATTTTTGATTTTTTCAAATTATTCTAACTTGAAAAGTATCTAGTATATTGGTTAACAATTTAACTCAAGTTTTATCCATCCTATATTTTATTCTATCTGCTTTAAAGACTTAAAAACTTCTTTCGACAATTTTTATATGATAAAGTTATTATTGTCTGAATTGTGAATCCGTGACATTAAATATTCATCTCACATCCCAAAATAGAGCTGGTTGATAAAATAACAAGGAATAAGAAATTCTCGGAGGGTATCATAAGAGCCGCTATAAAATCAGAGCAAACTGAGCTACCATGGTACATTTATTCCACGTAGTATCGCTTCGTGCATTACCATAAGCCCCTTTCATAACGCTAGCTGAGTAACACAATATACTCCTCACACAGAATTGTAACTCAAAAGGTTCTTGGAATGCAGGTGTCTCCACTCATCGACTCCAGCGCGGGTTGGGTCAAGCAGTTGTATTGTATGAAAAACGACATACTGTAGCGTGCGGGGGTCGGTAAATCTCTTATAAATATGATACGTAGTAGATCTCTTCACTTAGCTTACCTATGCAATCGTATAAGCCTACCTTTGTATGGTCAATTTATTGTATAGTACTGGTGATCAACCATTGTAAAAAGGTGTAGTGCACATAGTTTAATTTAGGTATCAAAGTAAAAAAATAATTAAACCAAAAAAAGAATCTTCGCATTAGTGACAATTTTAATTCTATTTCGTCCAAACTTTTTTTTATTCTATTTTTTTTGCGAACCACGAAATTATTCTTGTTGTGAGGGAAAAGCGTTTCACGGGCTTATCGCACCTTCTATTTACTGCTTGAATCGTTTATGATAGATGTACAAACCAATGACAAAGGTAACCTTGGACCTTTAACATCGTGATCAAGCTTAAGTACTGTATGCTACGATGTTGATAGGGTCGCTTGAAACAATGGACCCTGAGAACCTGGCCTCGTCTTGATCCGTGATAAGAGCCTTCAAACAAATGCTGCGAAAGGGATTACCGCTTTATCCGTCATCAAGTATACGACCTATCCAAGTAAGCATCGTCGATTATGATGCTTCTCTTGGAAAATTGACACTGTTATGATTTTAACTATATTGTTTTGCATTAACTTCATATAGGATTAAGTAAGTCCTGAGGCGAAGAGGCCTATGAAGATGAATGTAAGTGGTTATGCGATAATGGGGCCGCCTTTCGTAGGGGGCCGCCCAAAAGGTACCTGGATTATTTTGTGAATGAGTGCAGAGTATGTGGCAAATGATAGACTGGAATGGTGGAAGAAAACGTGTTATATCGACTCCAGCTTCAGCCCAGCAAATCTGAGAAGTACCGATCGACAGTTCTTATTTTATTTGAGAGATTTATATTTCAATTTAGTGATTAAAAATTTTACTTTTTGTAATAAAATACAAAATTAAAGGTTTTACGGCGAAGGTTATTGAAGTTATGGAGGTTACGCCTATGGAAAGTTATACCGGCTTGAAAATTGCTTGAAAAGATGAAGGGTGACGTTGTTGAGTGTTGTTATGGTTATCCGGCTCGAAGGACCAACCATGACTGTGGGGAATAGTTTTTTATGCAAATTTTGTAAGGTTTTAATTTTACGGCTTACCAGTAATACGGCTTTTCTATAAGAGACGCGGGAAAACTTGACACGTCATGCGTCAGTCTTTGACACATGACAGCTGTCCTGTGCTGCAAACGGCGGGTGCGTGAAGAAAAGTGCGTGAACACGGTACTTCTTAGATTTGCTGGGCTGTAGTAACACCTGGTTTAGACGAGATAATATAATTAAATACATCTATTGTTGTACTTTTTTTTTTGTATTGTTTTTTTATATATTATTTGAAAACAATATATAAAAAAATATACAGCAGATTCACATTATTTTCGCTACGTACAAAAAATTAACGACTTTCCAAGTAAAGAAAAACACACAACAAAAAATTCAATCTCCCTAATCTCGCACCACATGCTGTCAACAATTTTAAGTAAAATATTAAGGATAAACGACGTCATCTCAGTGAAATATGAGGCTAAATGTTGGATATTTATATGCTAATTATTGTGAAATATTACGCTTATCGCTGACAAACGTAGCGGACGTGGAGATGACGTGGATTGACGTCAATTGAACTCGTGTGGAGAGTGGCGGTGACATCTTTATTATACCGCAGGAAGTGCTGTGAAGGCTTAAGGACCCCATACACCGCAGACAGGTCGATTCTATTCTGATTTATTATTTACCTTTTTATATCAAATCAAATCATTTATTCACAGCAATGATAGGTACAAATAATAATTTTATTACTAATTAATAATTTTATAGCACCAATAATAATCCCTGTACATTCTGCCTCCTAAATGCGTACTGTTATAAGGGATTATGATAATAACTTAAAAAAAATTATTTAATTTGATTTTAAAACTAACTTTCATTTAAAATGGAAATAACAATAATCAACATTATTTATTACTTTTATTTATTTACTTTAATTAAAACGGTAACACACCAATTACATTAATTCAAGTTACATTGAATTTAATAATAAAATAATAACAAAATAAAATGTCAAGCAAAATAATTAAAATAATAACATAAAAACATATTACACAATAAAATTGGACAAAAAAAAATTAATAATAATTGATCATAAAAAAAAACAAAAAACAGTACGAAATACATTGAATATGAAAATTAACTAATAGAATATAATACTTAATCATGCAATGTTAGAAATTTTTCGACTTAACTAGAAAAGTCATTGTGAAACTCGAGAAGATGTAACTTTATGCCGGGTAGTTGGAGATGACTAAATCGACTGAAACGTAACTTAAAACTTAACATATAAGTATAATTACACAGGTACATTCGCCTTCTTTATACATTCTGTGTATGAACATTAAAAGTATGAATACCAAATATCTATTCGATCTGCCATAGATCGACCCTGCGTGGAGTTTATTTATAAATATATATTATTCGATTGCATGAAGATGAATGTTAGTGGTTACGTGAGAAGGGAACGTCCTAAAAATACCTAAATGAACCGTGAGATTGAGGATATACGTAAAAAGGAGTGAGTGTAGATAATAGACGCAGAATAGGCTGATATGTGCTGTGCTGACCTTACTTTGTGTGGGATACCGGGAGGAACATCATGATCTGTTCGATATCGCGTTGAGGGATCGACATTGTATTTTTTTTTTTTTTGATAGTAAGTGACAAGACGAGCAAATCAGGTGCCTGATAGTAAGCATCATGATTGCCCATATCAGACATAGTGCCACCCAGTGTTTTAAAATTCAAAAATTCTGCGCGGCACTGCACTGCGCCTGCCACCCTGAGATATTAGTTGTTGAATCTCATCATGCCCAGTAATTTCGCTGGTAACATTGCCCTTCATACCGGAACACAGTAATGTTTGCACATTACTGCTTGGCGGATGAATAACTGGCAAAGGTGTGGTACTCCCCCAGGCGGCCCCCTGCAAAAGAGGCCTACCACTACAAAATGTATGGTCATTGTCCATGTTATAAAGGCATGCAATCTCGATATCAAATCAAATAGATCCTTCAACCGTGTACAGGAGGCTTTACGAGTATTATGCTAATGAATTATGTTAATAACTAAAACAATACCGCAGACCGCGACTTCATTCTCGTGGAAATTCCGAGAAAACCGTTTCTTATTCCTTGCCTAAATCGTAATGAAAAATAAGCCACTACCCCACCGAGGCAGCCAAATCAGTGGCAAGGTTTGGCAGGTTCCCATTGAATCACACCGCAAAAAAGTAACAATGTGACCGTATGGATTTTTTTCACAAAAAAATTCCCATCAAGTTATTTATTTATTTATAATTCAGCACAACGCTAGGACTAACTTAATGCTAGAGTAGCACTTTCTACCAGTTATCCTAAAACTAGAGAAAATGTTACAGAAATTGAATGGAAGTTACACCTATGACGTTGGTGTGACTGGAGGGCATACTTCAAACAATTACAAGATTTCACCCAAACTATGCTGACATATTATTTTTTCTGGTTATCCTACGACACACATAAACATCGCGAGTTATATCAATGACTAACGAAAGAGTAATAAAGACACAATATTAAAAACTTTTCACATTTACCTCAACAACATACACACTTCAGTTTCACATTACAAAAGTCGTGAACACGTTGAGTTGTGGATTGGGTTAAATCCACGTCAGTTTGGACATCTAATATCCTGCGGATTTAATCCCGTCAGCCGCTTAATATCCTGCTTGTACCGAGACTTTTGTATTTACGACGTGATCCTGTGTCGTGTGATATTTATACAGGGTTACTACCGGTCATATAGATATTTATTTCACCGACTGCCTCGGTGGCGTAGAGGGCGCATGCTCGACTACCAATCAAGAGGTCCCGGGTTCGATCCCCAGGTCAGGCAGTGTTAAATATTGGATTTTTCCATTAGGAATTATCTCAATAGCTGCCTGGAGTCTGGAACTGTGCCCGGTAGATGGCAAAAGGCTCGCCCACTATTACATGGGACCAATAAAATACTGGCGAAATGTGGGTGTGTCTACTATGGGACTGAGTCCTGGGTACACCTCTGCCTACCCCTTCGGGAAAAAGGCGTGAATGTATGTTATGTTTTATATAGATATTTCAAACATGATGTAAACTACAGATTATATAATCTCTATAGGTATAATTTTTAGACGACGCAAAAAACCAGGAAGTTCGTGAATATATCGAAGAATAGAAAATATGGGACACAACGTCAATTTGGCAGAGAACACAAAAAAAAGTAAAAGAAATATTTTCAAAAATGAAAGTTACATACGCGCACCAAAAAGGCTGTCGCCAACACTGAATACATCTTATAATGAAAATAGACTGTCTTGGAAACAACAAACTGCAACAATGTTGACAATGCTTTGAAAATGTTACCAATTAGATGTGTTTCGTATTCCTTCTCTGTTTCCGCCAAATCCATTCGATAATTTTATATCATGATATTTTTAAGATAAATTTAAATATATATATATTATAACTAGCTGACCCGGCGAACTTCGTACCGCCATATTTTATTTCTCTAATCGCAACTGAGGAAATAAAACCCTTCCGGTAAAATCGAATTACCTAAATTTAAAATAAAACTGGAGTACTCAATTGAAAAATTCATATTCTTGTTCAAAATGCGCTTTCCGGGAGATACCTAGTATTAATTCACTCGTTTAAAAAGGAACTGAACTGCGGTGAAACTCGGCGCCAGTATTTATACCTGAACCTTGAATTTCCCGAACGTTCTAGTTCGCATGCTTCGAGAAGAATCGATTGATCGATTGTTCGAAATAGTGGGTCTCGATGGTTCGAGAGAGAGCTTTGTTTACGCTCAGAGGAGGTCTCGAGAACGAATGAGATAAAAGCCAAAGCTTGGACATTCAAACCAGAGATGGCGACTCGATAGAATTTGATGACCAGATCTTGAAACTTTGATTAAAATTTGGCGCCAAGACTTTAATAATTCTCTAACAAAAATAGTACAATTTTTTTTTTGTTATTAATGGTAATAATATTGTACATACGCAGTATAATTATAAAAATATCAGTCACAAACCATTAAAATAATACGGTTATATCGTGAGCATAAATAAATATAACGTGAATTAAAGTAATAGAATTTATATTCTAAGAAACAGAACACAGCGCCATCTATTGGGTGTATTTGCAACCTAGATGTCAAACAATATTGAAGAATTTTATCGATGAATCAACGTACACCGCCATCTATGAGAACTTCATAAAACTAAACAGTAAATAAACACTTGCTTAAGAAACAATTACCTAATTGATACATTTTATTCGTTTACATTCACGACATAAGCGAATAATTGAGATGATAACTATCCTATTAGACCAGGGTCGATAATTTTTAAAACCAAAAAAAATAATAGTAGGATGAAACCCATTAGAAAAGGAGGGGAATATTATAAAAATGAAAGGAAAAATAATTTACGGGCGATCTGAGGTCGGGAAGGGGATGGGGGTGAGTTTTTAAGGGTAAAAAACGGTTTTTCTCGATTTCCGGCAAAACTAAAAGTCCTATCGAAAAAAGTGAAATGGCAAAGTTGTAGGTAATAAAAAGATCTGAAACTTTTGTAAATACACTTTTTTCACATAACTTATTTTTATGTTTTATTAACTTAAATTTATGTGAATAATTCAAAAAACCAAGTTTTATGGCTTTTCATTTTTATCTTTTACAAATTTTTTTTTTTTAACGAAATTTGTTGAAAACTTACCTTTTTATGTCCCAAATACGCTGTAATTTATTTGATTAAAAATATTTATTTTTTCACCTTATTTTGAATTAATATCGAAAAAACACCCTCATTTTCAATCGAAAACTCACCCGTCAAAATTTCAGCTTTTTTCAAAAAGTTGGTATGTTTTCTGTTAGTTGAAATCTCTACTTTCCGATGGTGAAAAAAAAATATATGTTACTACAGTAAATCTTCTCAGAAAATGCAAAAACTCGAATTCTAAATTTTTGTTTAATTATTATAAAAATTTTTGAGCTATTTATTAAAATTAACACTTTAATTACTCGAAAAACGTTAGATTACATGTTACATTGATAAAAAAAAATTGCAAATAAAAATATACTACTATAAATAACAAACAAATAAGTTAATAAAATTAATATTTAATAAGACATCTACAATATTTGGAGAAAGTTGTCGAATCTTCTTTAAATTATATGCGTAGATGTCTTAACTATTTTAAGATAAATTATATACCTGAGTGACCTACGAAAAATTTATATTTTATACATTTTATACATTTCAAATATATTTCAGATATATTTAAAATATATAAAATATACATGAAAATCAGCCAAAAGTTAGTTATTAAAAATATATTTACTAAACATATTTTATATATTTTTTATAGATTTTTAATATATTTTTTATGTATTTTGAAATATATTTTTTTTTCATGGGATTAACTAAATTTGTTTGTGCAAAATTAAGGAGATTATTATTTTTTTATCTTGTACTAAAATATCATTTAATTTCAATCTTTAGGTTATGTTACGATAAGCATACTATTTTTTAAAGAAAATATTTTTATGTTTGAGTTGATTGATACAGATAAAAATAGAGATAGTATTTACCTTCCTATGCAGATTCGAAACTTTTTTTTTTTTAAAGTAAACTTGTCACAATTATCTTCAAGAAACTCAGCGTGCACGTGTATTTTTATAGACGATGTTGTATACTGTAATGTATTTCGAATACTGGTTAGGCTAACGGTTGTAACAGCTGCTACGAAAGTAGGTATGTATGTAGTAAGACCCAGACCCGCCTAGCCCTTTCCCCTTTTTCGTAGGTCACTCAGGTATATAATTTATCTTAAAATAGTTATAAATAGACATCTACGCATATAATTTAAAGAAGATTCGACAACTTTCTCCAAATATTGTAGATGTCTTATTAAATATTAATTTTATTAACTTATTTGTTTGTTATTTATAGTAGTATATTTTTATTTGCAATTTTTTTTTTTTATCAATGTATCATGTAATCTAACGTTTTTCGAATAATTAAAGTGTTAATTTTAATAAATAGCTCAAATTTTTTTATAATAATTTAAAAAAAAAATTCGAATTCGAGTTTTTTTCGATTTTTTGCATTTTCTGAGAAGATTTACTATAGTAACATATATATTTTTTTTCACCATCGGAAAGTAGAGATTTCAACTAACAGAAAACATACCAACTTTTTGAAAAAAGCTGAAATTTTGACGGGTGAGTTTTCGATTGAAAATGAGGGTGTTTTTTCGATATTAATTCAAAATAAGGTGAAAAAATAAATATTTTAAATCAAATAAATTACAGCGTATTTGGGACATAAAAAGGTAAGTTTCCACCAAATTTCGTTAAAAAAAAAAAAAAAATTTGTAAAAGATAAAAATGAAAAGCCAAAAACTTTGTTTTTTGAATTTTTCACAAAAATGTTGAGCTTATGTGAAAAAAGTGTATTTACAAAAGTTTTAGATCTTTTTATTACCTACAACTTTGCCATTTGACTTTTTTCGATAGGACTTTAAGTTTTGCCGGAAATCGAGAAAAACCGTTTTTTACCCATAAAAACTCACCCCCATCCCCTTCCCGACCTCAAATCGCCCGTAAATTATTTTTCCTCTCATTTTTATAATATTCCACTCCTTTTCTAATGGGTTTCATCCTACTATTATTTTTTTTCACTTTTTATTATTTTTAAAGGCGTCTGGACCCTGGTCTATATCCAGTAAGTTAGACCAAAATACGGGTACATGTGAAATTTGATTGAAATCGGTTCAGTAGTTTTGGAGTTTATTCGGGACAAACATCGTGACACAAGATTTTTATATATATAAATTTAAATTTGTATACATTTTTTTCGAGTGAACCTTTTAAATCCCAGCTTTACTCGCGTGAATAGATAAAAATGAAAATTATTTTGTTAAAAATGAAGAGTTTATTAAAAGAAAATAAAATAATAAGAGGCAACGTTAAAAAAATGTATTTGATGATGAATATCAATTACATTTTAATACATACATACAGTCACGCCTCGTTCCCGTTGGGGTAGGCAGAGACTATTTCTCTACACTCGCCGAAGCAAGTTTAGTGTGTATAGCTCGACACAAAAGTGTAGAAACGGAACTAATTTAAAGTGTATGAGTTGATTAAATTGTTTTTACTCTTGTAAAAGACAGTGGCGCCCCCATTATTTTCTACTCTTTTGTGTCGAACTATAACAAGTGTTTATGTTCTCCAAAAGACTTTAGCAGTTTGGGCAAATAATAAAATAAACACTTCTCGTGTGACTATTTTTTGCTTATTCTCATAATGTGCTAAGAAAACGCTACGGTGCTATACGTCGCGTCATGGCGACGTTAACAACGTCTTAAGTAACTTTGTAAAATTTTAACCAAACAATAAAATAACAAACACATTTCTGTACGTTCAGCAATCCTAAGTAGTGCGTCAACAAAAACCACACTCAGACAGAGTTGAACGACTTCTATTAATTGGGTTTAACTAAAAATCACATCGAGTTCATTTTAATTACAGAAATTGCCTTCACACCTCAACGGCTCGCAAATTAACAAGAAGAAAATCAAATTTAAACTAACAATGGTTAATTAGAACGAGAGTTGGGTCCAATATTGCTTTTTGCCAAAGGTCCACGAAAACTAAACCTACTCGTGAATTAGATGAATTAGATGAAGGTACGAAGATGCCATCGAAACCAAACCCAGTTAGAAAGTTAGGTTAAAGGTATGGCTTTCTCATATTAAAACCCTGGATTGATTTTTAAAGGAAGTGCTCTCAGAAAATTAATGAATTTCCGCGCGCACTCCGACCAGATACTGCACTATCTAAAAACAACTGCGTCAAATATTCGGCAACTTTCAAATTGTAGTGTGCGTGAAAAATTCTGTTGCACAGGTTCGGGAACGCTCAGGTGTAGTATAAGTTAATACGACATTCGACAAGTACGACGGCAGTTTATAGTCTGAGAATGCGCGGAGATCTATCAATAGTCAAAGGTTATATGTAACTTTTTTATTAAGTTTATTCTCAATACACTTCTGTTCAGTTTGATTATTATTATTTTGTGCACACATTCATAGTGGCTCAGAGAGCTATGGAGTGGGCCATGCTGGGAGTTTCGCTGAAGGATCGTATCAGAAATGTGGTGACCCGACAGAGAACTAAAGTCACTGACGTAGCCGAGAGGATTAGCAAGCTGAAGTGGCAATGGGCCGGTCATATTTGCCGCAGAACTACCGCTGAGGTAAGCGTGTTCTAGGGTGAAAAGCGTGTCTTGGCAAGTATTGTTGGACGTCCATGGGCAATGGGAGTGGTTGGAGAAGGAGAACACAGGATCGAGTTGGGTGAGGCCATAGAGGAGGCCTATCATATGTTAAGCAGTGATGATGATAATGATTATTTTGTGCAGTCAATTGCGCGCACTCGCTAGGATTATAAACACTGTATTGACTAAGACTTAAATTCTTCGTCTACACAGCAAACCAAATAAAAGTTCATAGACACTTATTTAATCGACCGAGAAAATTTAGCAACAAGAAATTCAATAAAGTTTAATGCTATTATAGTCCCAAGATCAAACTCCAGGGTTATTATAAGTAAGTAATATTAGCAGGGTTCTGTAAAATGATCTTCTATTGTATTAAAAAAATATTGTTATAGACAATTTTATTAAGTAAATGAACTTGTTTTGGACGAGACCGTTTTCTCTCAACTCAATTGTTGTGGGCACTCTACCATTTGTGGAGGTACTAGTCGATCTTTCTGCGCGGCACTGCGCAGAATTTTGAATTTTAAAACACTGGGTGGCACTGTGTCTGATATGGGCAATCATGATGCTTATCATCAGGCACCTGATTTGCTCGTCTTGTTACTCATTATCATAAAAAAAAAGTTGATAAATTCAATGATTATCAAATGCTTTCGTATTTGTTGCTCATTGAATTTAAGGAAAAAAAATTACTGAAGAAAGCACTCATTTAATATCGTAATCATCATTAATAATAATTTATTGTATAAGTCCTAAGACTCTCGCGCGGTCTAGCCAATCAGCTCGCGACACGTAGCTCCCGCTGAGAACCCTTTCGCCTGTGTAACCCCTCCGTCCGTGCAGAACCCTAAAATTGTCGAACACTATGACCGTACCTGAAATTAAACAAATTATATTACTGACTGAAAACAGAAACCTTTCATAACTGCAACGGAAATGTATTTCTGGCAACAGCACTATTTTAATTTTTCTCTAAATAAAGATTAATTTTTGTACTTTCAATATTCGATATTGTTGCTTTTTTAATACTGTCTAAGAGTTAGTAATTTTACACAATCCTATGAAAAAAATACTAAATCGATGTTTCGTAAACCCTATTCTTTCCGAATGTATGTAGGTAAGTGACATTCAATAAATTTATATCCTGATATTTTTTTTATGAAAATTTTTTTATTAGGAAAAAAGTCTCTATTATTAACTTACTCTATTAAATTCTCTTAACTAATAATGTCTAGAAAACGTCTCTATTATTATTTTTTCTTTTATAACTCATAATTTTTACGGTTCCGTACCTCAAAAGGAAAAAAGAAACCTTTGTAGGATCACTTTCTTGTCCGTCTGTCCAGACAGTTTTTAACGGGAACGCGTGAAGGTATCAAGGTAGTTAAAAATAATAATATCTAAAATAATATTATAATATTCAAAATTAATATTAAAAGATAAAAAGAAATTGATATCAACTACTCGGATCTACTATCTCGGTCCCTTAGTGGCTAAAAAAATCATACTTCTAAGTTAAGGCAAAACCAACAGTTATGGCCATTTTACTGCCAAGAGGAACAAGTCATGATCGTATATCATCATCATCAGCCGGACGACGTCCACTGCTAAACAAAGGCCACCCCCATAGAACGCCACAAGTTATTAATATATGGGGATTTTGCTGTAATTACTACGCATGTTGTGAGGCTTGGTGATCGCAGCAGTAGTTGGAATATTTGGCGCCGGAGAGCGCTGCTGCCCACTATGTCCAATATGTCCCTCTGCCGGGTCTCACGGCTCCCACGGGATGAGAAAGGGGTGGCCCTATTATGTAACTGGGAACCACACGGCGTGATTATATATATGTATAATAATTTACCAGGATTCAGTTTGATCTGCCAATGAATATCCTTGTTCTCAAAGTACTGAGCGAGTTTCTTCAGGGAGCGGTAGTAAGCTTTACAGTCGTCACTGTTCTTAAACGCCATGGGAGAACGATCGTATGCGTTGAACCTGGAGATAAGTAATGATTGGAGTTTGGAGTATAGTCATAGGTTTCAGATCTCCCAAGTGGACAGCAGGTTGCATTAAACGATTTCAATACGCACGCACTTTGGGCAATTTTGAAGGTACTTGGACAGGGTTCGCATCTCGAGAATATCTTCCTGTCTTTGTAAACAACTTGCTGTTCAATTGTTAAGAATTACTTCTACACCTCTAGTAACACTTGTATATTCGAAAACAAATTTTCCTAGATTATCAGCAAATCTTGTCGCACTTTTAAACTTTGCAGTACATCGATTTATTATACTTCGAAACTCAGTAGGGCAGTCAGTCTATAGCATAATTGATTGAATTTGGGGTTAATTTTCGGAACTCCATTGCAAACTCCTAGAACAAGAATTGAGTTTGATTTAGTTATTAGTTCCGATCTTTTAGTGTCAAAAACAACACATGTAACATCTCGAGGAGCGGCGTCGTACTAACATTTGTCGCCCTTACAGCGGGGTCAGAGTCTATTTCCTGATGATGCGTCGTGTAGACGCGAAACACGTGTCGATATTATATGAATGTGACACCATTCGATATTCTATGAATGTGACACACCTAACAAAAATAATTCCTAATAGCATTTCCTCTTTGCATGCAATTTTGCGGGCGGGAGGGCGGTGCACTGTCATGTTGTTTTCGATACTAAAAAATCGGAACTAAAAACTGAATATTCTTGCTCTAGGAGTGTATAGCATTATAAAACTATACACCTAGGTTTTAGTAGTTACCTTATCTGTTTCAACTCGTCTGTCTTCCAGTCAACCTTGATGACCGGGGCGGAGTATCTATAATGATGACCTTCCTCCAAATACTCAGCTTCTACATCAAATGTTGCCAGGAACTCAAAGCTTTCGGGACAGTCTTCCTTGAGGCTCGTAGCTCCGAAGAAACCATCTGCGAGGATAGTTTCTCCTCCTACAGCGTTTTTAAGGCAGTGGAAGACTTGGAGACTGTAACAATTTAAAAAAAATACGTAAAAGACCTGCTCGTTGTGGCGTTGAGACACAAAGAGTAGTAAACCCGGGAACAGTGGCTCAATAAGGCAGAAGTCACTTTTAATCGCAAGTTAGGTACAATAATGGTCAATAAACCTAATTAGTGACTATCTGTGTCTGTGTCTGTTTAGTGAGCTATTCACCTGCTTACCTTCATCTAACATATCATTATCGACAGCGAAACAGTGCAAAATAATACTCTGTACTATCTTGGACACCCAGATGGATCTAAAATAAGCTCTCGAAGTTGTAGTTTTATTTTAATATGAAAAAAGCCTTTAAAATGGATGATCATCAGTGCATAAATCCTAAATCTTTATTCTCTCTCGCTACCTTCTATCTAATAATAGTAGCTATTTATTTTAAATCTTCTATAAGCGAAAACCGATCGAATGAAGTGTAAAGTCGAGAACGCGTTGGACCAAACGACACGCAGTTTATTTTATAAAGTGGTTTAATCTGCTCATTAAACTTCAAATATTTGAGTCTATCCCAAACCCGGCACATGGTAAAAATGGAACTAAATATTCTTATGAGTAGGTAAATCTTTAGAAACGTTGCGTTGTTTTTATAGAATCTAGCGCTGCGTCTGGGTACAAACTTAAATAGGACCAACTCCACGGGTCGAAAGAATAAATATTTTCTTTCGGACCACTAAGCAAAGTCTACATTTTGTGTGTCTCAAATATCAATGCCCTGTGAAAGGGCACTCAGTGTCGAAACCACGAAATTCTCGAAACTAATTTCAAAGCAACAAATCTAATTTCACTCATTTCATTAAATAGTTTATTTATTAGAACAAAGAGTCTATTTAATTGAATAATACAAAACTGGCATTTCTCTACGTATATTTTAGTTTGGATTCGGTATGAAGAATATATAATACCTATATAAAATATAGAAGTGAATACAAATCTGTGATCATTCTAGGTTTACCTAGAATGATTATTAAGATTATTTATTAATTTACTTATTTAAATAAGTATGAACCCATAACCATAGAAGATACACTCACACTTCGCTATTTATAAGTCCTAGACTCCTGTCACTCCATACAATCACCCGCGCGCAATAGCTTACTACTTCTACGTAGAAAATATAACGTGTGTACACGCGTCAAATGTGTGCGTAAGTACAGGCGTTACTCGATGACTGAATGGCAGGGGAAGGTGAGTGTCGCTTCTTTGCGTAGTAATAGTTAAGTATTCTTTGCTAATGCTACCGACCAGGCACAATTAATTCCAGACTCCAAGCCGTTATAAATAAAATCCTAAACTTTTCCCTGACCTGGAAATCGAACAGGCCCTCATGATCAGCAATATCATACCTATAGATATTTTTTTAATACCATAGGTGGCAAACAAGCAGATTGGTGATGGTGAGCGGTTACCGCCCCCTATGAATACCTGCAACACCAGGGGTATTGTCATTATGTTGCCGACCCGACCAACTCTCTACTCACTCTCCTTTTGAAGAGCCTCGTGTTTTAGCTCAACGGGAAGACCGCAGCAGAGAGATCATTCCACAGTTTGCATTTTTTCTATAATTATTTTCCCAAAGGGTAAGATTATTGAACAAGTATGAAATCTACATCTACTTACTATCTATAGTAACATTGTGGCGAAGGGTCTATGTTCACGAGGGTTCTACGCAGATGTTTTTTCTATCGCTTTATGTGTCGGGTTACCAAATTGGAAAGTAGGTACTGGAACCACTTTTATGCGAAATACGAACCCAATTTGTGTTTCGTTCGCAAAAAAATTTTGGAGGGTTCAGATATCGGAGGTCTTGTGTAAGATCATAATTTCTTTAAATTTTTCTTGATATTGAAAATAATATCAAATCTAGTACTTCCACAATATCGGCTTACTTACATTTAATTTGCGCTAACAATTCGCACTTACAGTACCTACTTACAATAATTGTAAAGAGTAGTATGTACCTAATCATGCAAGTATATCCAGATGGTTCACAGCAAACAATCTGTTATTGAATGCGAAAAAGACTAACTAAATGTTTGAAATTTTCGTTGCCTAACGTCAGAAGTATAGAACCAATCATACGTAGTTCTTGACGGTGAAAGACTCAATATTGACAATGCAACTTTGTTCCTTGGCATAAATATAGACTCTAAACTGCAATGGAGCACTCATATCACCGAGCTCTCAGGGAAACTAAGCTCTGCAGCTTACGCGGTTTATAAAATTAGGCAACTAACAGATATAGCCACGGCGAGATTAGTGTACTTTGCATATTTCCATAGCTTGATGTCTTATGGGATTCTGTTGTGGGGGTCAGCCGCAGATATAGAAACTATCTTTATACTACAAAAACGTGCGATTCGTGCCATCTATGAGATGCGTCCACGCGAATCCCTGAGGGAATTATTTAAAGATATAAACATACTGACCCTACCATCCTTATACATTTATGAGAACATCATGTATGTGCGTAAAAATTTACATAAATTCAAATTAAATAGTGACCTTCATAATTTTAATACTAGGAATAAAGACAAAATAGCTGCACCTAGCTTTAGATTATCTAAAACAAATAAAAAGACATTCTTAGGAAATTGTGTACGTTTCTATAATAAAATCCCAAAAGAGATAACTGGGCTCTCAGAGGGTAAATTCAAAACCTATATAAAATCTACTTTACTAAAGAAGGCTTATTATAAAGTCAACCAGTACATAGAGGACAAAGATGCCTGGAAACTTCTGCATAACCGCCTCGCGGCACCTTCAAAGAAAACGAATGTAACCAAACCAAATATTGTAAAACTATCTGTTGAAAAAATTAAGCCCTACAAGTTTCTTGTGCGTTCTTCTTGTAGAGGTATCTTTCCGAACGCACGGTAGACTCAGTACTGTTTATCTTTATTGACGTGCAAAAGTGTCAGATTATGACCTATTTGAATAAATCTGTGTGAGTTTGAGTTTGAGTTTGAATACCCTAAACGATTAGAGAGAATACAATAACATCAAGCGTTTTTCCCGAAGGGATGGGCAGAGATGTACCTATCCAGAACCACGCCCCGGACACTTTACTCAATTCCTATATAAAAGGCGCGCTATAACTACCTACTACACAGCACAAACATGGAGTTTTGTACACGTGCAAGAGTGTGCGTGAGGTGATTTCCCATACAAGCGGGGCTCGTGGAGAGCTCAATCTCGTTTGCGGGGGTGAAGAAGGCCGATTGGTGGGCGGATGACAGTGTCCATTCTATACGTAGTATTATTTTCTGTTCTGTGCCAGAACGGTGTATAACTTCCATGTTATATACCTGTCTGGCTGCGATTGAGAACATTTGTTCCATCATAAACTGGAAAATCCCATAACAATCTAAAACTGCCTGACCTGTGAATCGAACCCGGGACCTCATGATCGCCAGTAGCGCTTGCGACCACTACGCCACCGAGGCAGTCAGAGAGATACGATCGCATGATTATTACACAATAGAGATATTGAAATTACGATTCCGAATATGAGTATTATTGGGAACCGTATAAGAAAAACCAGTTATTTTTGTACTTCAACACAAAATAATGCGAAATTTTCTACTATAAATCTAATCTAAATTGTGGTCGGTAACCAGTAACCACAAGCTATTTCATCCATAGCAAGCAGCTGCTATCGGAAGTACAATAGACGAGAGCTCGTGAACGAATTACTAAATAGAATCTGAAAGCAACCGACGTGCGGCCTTTTCGAACCTAAATTCTGACTACGATTTTTAAAAAGGTCGATGAGGGCACTGGCGACTAAAGCTTTTTGACAGCTTTTCAAATAAGATGTTAGTTCAATTTTTGCTCGCATGTATTATGATCGTAGTCTAAAATAATAATGACGAGAAGACCCGTCTTCACAAAAAGACAGGTAGGTTCTTAAAAATATAACCGGCGTTATTTTACTCTAGACCCAACAATCAAAATAAATTTTCGACTCGAAGAGAAATAATTCATGTTCGAAGTCTACAATATTTTTATAGGTTTCGTAAATAAAAGCTAGGAATACGATACTATTATATTTTATAGAGTAATTTTTTTTAAATATAACAACACTATTATTTTATTTTTTTTCTTTTATTTACATTTATTCCTCGGTGGACAGCCTCGGTGGCGTAGAGGGCGCATGCTCGACTGCCAATCAAGAGGTCCCGGGTTAGATCCCCAGGTTAGGCATAGTGTTAAATATTGGATTTTTCCAATAGGAATTATCTCAATAACTGCCTGGAGTCTGGGACTGTGCCCGGTAGATGGCAAAAGGCTCGCCATGGGACCAATAACATACTGGCGAAATGTGATGACTGAGTCCTGGGTACGCCTCTGCTTACCCCTTCGGAAAAAAGGCGTGAATGTATGTTATGTTATGTTATGTTATTTACATTTATTTTAATGGTAAAATTCAATTTAATATAATGAAATGTAAATTTTGAATTCATATCTATAATGTTAACAATAATGTAATTTAATAATTTTATCTAACTTTATAAGTAAAATTTAATTTATTTCGTTTAGGATGGAGTTTAATATAAATAGTGTGATAATAATTATTTAATGATAATGTTTGAAATGTTTTATGGGTTTATGCAACCTGCAATAAATTAATTTTATTTATTCATTTATGTATTAGAAATTTGGACAATTAGATATGAGGCACACTGTGCATGTGGTCATGGATTCGATCCCCAGGTCAGACAAAGTGTTATTTGGATTTCTCCATTAAGAGCTACCCCTGGTTGCAGCAGCATCCTCTGCGTAAAAACCATTAAACGTTCGCTAACCCACCGGTCAAGTGTGGTGGCCAGGGCACTTATCAGCACATCCTCCCCTCTCTCCTTATGTAGGAGGCCTAAGTCCAGGAAAATGAATGTTAATGTACCCAGCAGCTTCAGTGAAGTAAGTGTTATCAGTATGCAGAGCCAACGGCAGGTTGGTGTAAGCAGTGTCGGCATGGTCCGCGTAGTTGACGACCCGCCACATGCCTCCGAACAACGTACGCTGAACGCCACCCAACGCTGTGCACACCTTCTCTGTCGCTTCTTCTGTTGGATCAACCTGTATACACACACACGTATCCTATCGCTACGAGGATTTTGACACAATCTCTGAAAAAAATACCAATCGATGTTTTGTATTCCCCTAGTTCCACCGAATATAATTAACCCATTCTAAAGATAAATCGCGTGATTACATGTATAAGAACCAGTGTTTTTATGGTTTAGTAAACGGCGATGTCCCTGTCATTTTAGTCTCTCTTATAAACTCTCGGATTTTTCATAGTAAACTTCTAGAAATCACAGTTTAACTCGCGTCATTAAATGTTAGGAGGAAACAAGCAACAAGGGAATACAAAACATTGATTTGGTAACTTTTCCATAGGATTATGTCAAACTAACTGAGTTCTTACTCAGAAAAAAAGAAAGAAAGAGAAAGGGGACCTGTTAGTCTCTTGACTAACAGGTCCCCTTTCCTGTTATTATAAGGGGAAGGATGCATATTACGAGCCAAATTCAAGGGTCATTAACGTCCACTGCTGAACATAGGCCTTCCCATAGATTTCCATCTAGTCCGGTTGAAAGCGGGTTGCATCCAGCATATTACCTATTATAAATATTACAATAAAAATGCCAAATTTCCAAATAATTACACATTAAGTTGCAAGATTTTACCCCAACATACATACTAACAAACATAAAAACAATGCAAGTTAATAAAAGATTCTAAAAATCTGTGGCATGTATAATGAAGGTAAGTAGTGATTTTCAGTAAGACTAGTAGGTATAATGTGTTCTCAAATTTTCTAAATGTATAAAATGTTCAAACTTTTATTACCCCTTCAATGAAAGCAACACCGAAGTCGAGCAGGGATCGAAACACCTTCCGACAGCCTTCAACATCGCCCAGGAACGATCGGACAGGAACCCTAGCGACCTTCTCAGCAACTTGACTCCCGCGCCATAGTATGGGCTTCATTCTTCTACTGGTCGACCACGACTTGTAGTCGAATTGTATTAGGAATTCTGATGAATAAGCTGATTCGTGATTGTCATTCCCTGAAAGAACATTCATAACAACATATAATATATATAATATATAATACAACATATTATATATTATAATATAATATATAATATAAATATAATAAATAATAAAACATATAAATATAATATATAACATATAATTATTTTTCCCAAAAGGGTAGGCAGAGGGTGTACCTAGAACCCAGACTCACAGAAAGTATACTCACAATTCGCTTTGTAGTCCCCATATAATAAAGGGCGAGCCTATTACGATCTGTCTTTGCCAACAGGACGCATTCCCAGACTCCTGTCTGTTGTCAGGCTGTCATTGCGAAAATTCCTTATTTAAAAATCTAATGACATTTTTTGGATGAGGGCTCGAACTCCAGACGCAGACGCAGACCAGTCCCCTCTCGCAGCTCCCGTTCAAGAGTTGACGCACGTACCAGCGCCGTCCTCCTCAACCATATTAGAGGGAGCAGGACGGCCCGCGACGCGACGCTGCCGTGAGCTCGAGAGTGAGAAATATATAACTGACCGAGGCCAGTAAAAAATATTATATTGAGAATACGCTAAATGTCTAACTTACACTTAAGGAATAGTTGAGATTTGTCAAACCGCACTCCAACAATATTAGCTTCAGGCGTCTCTAGCAGATGTTTAGCTCTCTGGAACTTGTCGGCGTGGTAACAACACGAACATCTGAAACCATTTAAAAATATATTGTTTTTGTTGTAATTGACTATATACTCGTATGAACCTACTTCCGCTAATATATAGGTATAACTATAAATACTATGGAGGTCTGTTCTGTTCTCATCATAATGTGACGTGTCATTTTAAACAGTTTATTCCTATTTTTACCCAATGTATTATTTTATTTTATTTTTATTTTATTATTTTTATGATACTGAGTGACAAGACGAGCAAATCAGGTCCCTGATGGTAAGCATCATGATTGCCCATATCAGATACAGTGCCACCCAGTGTTTTAATATTTATGCGTGGCACTGCACTGCGCCTGTCACCCTGAGATATTAGTTCTTGAATCTCGTCATGCCCAGTAATTTCGCTGGTAACATTGCCCTTCAGACCGGAACACAGTAACGCTTGCACATTACTGCTTGGCAGATGAATAACTGGCAAAGGTGTGGTACTTCCCCAGGCGGCCCCCTGCTAAAGGGGTCTACCACTACAAATCACAAATTATTATCTCCCTTTATTCTTTATTCATCCAAAATAATCAAGTAACAATCACTTTTCAATTACATAGTAACCGTTTTTGCAACACGCCGTCTGTTAGAGTGACTAGCTTAGTAATTAGACTTTTGCTTTTGGTATCTTAGAAGGACTGGCTTGTAAAAAACTTTTGCTGATTTTCTGTTTTGATTTTTACAATCTTAGTATAACTCTTTCAGAAATAGGTAGCTTTTAATTAAACTTATATTACTCGAAATACCTCGGACTTTTAAGAGAAAAATTCCAGAATTCCACGTAGAACAAAGACCGGAGACTCAGTGAACAAATGCAATTTATTCGCGTAGAATGAATGGTTAAAGTTGTCTAGAATGTACCTAACGTCTGCAATGAAAGACATTTTTTACCTCGCTGTTATTAACTTTTTAAGAACCTGGACCTACGACTGTGCGCGGGTCAAAATATATTGAGAATCCTGAAAGCAAGCCCCCAAAATCTTTTCCCTCATTTACCTCAAAGTTTTTACCTTTTTTGAAATATTATGCTCTTCTAAGTTTTTTCATTTCGATGTGTCCCAAATCTAATAATGTGGTAGGTTTGCATCGGCCATAGTTTCAAGGACTAATTATAATAATAAATAATAAATAAATAAATAAATTTATTTCACGAAAATACTTATGCTAATAATTATACAAACACCTAAAATAATCCTTAAAAAAAAAATTTGCGCATAAATATATATATTAATCTAAGTTATATTTCCAGTGGGTCCCTAAACTAGGCAAGAGCCTGTATCTTAGGGCCCAGAGATGCGATTTACAACTTTATGCTGTCAGTCACAAGTTATTCTATTTATAGCGGTGTGTAACGTTCCAATTTAACAAAAGCAAGGGAAGGGCTGATAGACAACATTGACCAGCTCGAAGGGAAGCTAAATGAGGTGGCTGCTGATTTGCACTATTGGTTTAAAATCAATGGACTTATTCTAAACATGAATAAGACTCACCTGATGCATTTCAACTTGTCGGGTCGCTTCTATAGGAATCTGTGCGTAAAAGTTGGAACTGCTGAGATGAATCAGGTGAAGACCACCACCTTTCTTGGCTTCCAAGTCGACAGTGGCCTGACCTGGGAGAGTCACATAGACAGGCTGTGTGATAAAATCGGACGCGCGTGTTTTGCGCTATGGCGCATTTCGGCTGTCCTGCCGCGCCACATGGTCCGGAACTGTTATTTTGCGTCTGTGCACTCCCAACTCCAATACGGAGTAGAGCTGTGGGGAAGAGCAGCAGACTCAGAACGTGTTCTGAGAATGCAGAAGAGAGCACTCCGAGCCATTGTGCGAGTCCCTCAAGAGGAGTCTGCGAGACCCCTGTTCCAGTCAATGAACATACCTACTGTTCCAGCATTAGTATGTTTTCAAGCAGCTCTATATGCCAGAGACCACATAGGCGAATATCCCAGACGGGGTGATAGACACACGCACGCTACGCGAGACGCACATAAGCTATGTGGCGTCTCGCGCCGCTTAAAAAAGACATCCAAACTGGTGCATGTGATGGCTCCGGATGTTTATAACTTGCTACCAGACAGTGTTAAGGACACCGACTCCAGATTTGTTTTTAAAGCTCGTCTCAAGCGGTGGTTAGTGCAAAAATCATTATATAAATTTGATGACATTAACTTATGACTAATTCTGACCAGTTTTATTTTATTTTAATTATGGTTATTTGTAATAATTATTCCTCTAAATAATATTTCAATTATTATTAGACTATGTATGTAATTAAGATTTATTTATTATTGGTTTTGTTTTTGATTATGCGAGCTTTATAAGTGTGTAATGAAAATATGACATGTAACATTATTGTTATGAATAAAGAACTTGAACTTGAACTTGAACTCAATACCTTGAAAATAGAATACCTTGATTTATATAGATAATTACATTAATAAGAACAAATAAATTTAATTTAATTCAATAGAATTCATACATTTATGAGCTAGTAATTATTGTTACTAACTTCTAATGATTCCAATTGATTCAAAATATTATTACTATTCTACTACTTTATTACATGTACAGGTGATGGCATTGTTGTCTGAGTGCGAGAGCTTGTGAGGGTGTGGGGTGTGTGTGCGGTGTGTGAGGGTATGTGTGTGTAAATGATGAGTGCAAGACTAACATACTGAAAACTAGATGAGTCCTTCTGTTTCGTTGTAATTGAGCTTCAGTAGCCAGTTCTTTACAGTCTCTTTGCACTTTGATGTCGTCAGACCCTTTACTGCGCATAGCTTACTGACTTTATTATACGTGTTGGGGTGGGAAAAAGATGGACAGCGCCTGGCCAACAGAGACTTTGCCCTAGGTACTGGAATTTTATATGTGCGTCTGCCCATGATTAAGTCATAATCTTCTCGGTTAGTTAAGTTTTTATGGGTAAGAATGGCGGCGTTGTGAACGAACAGTTGGCGCACCCTGAGTACCTGGAATTCTTCATAGAGACTGTCAGTGGAGAAGCGGAAAGGCTTACGTAGCATTACTTTTATGAGAGCTCGTTGGGCTCTCTCTAGATTAATAAAGGTGCTGGATCCCGCGCTACCCCAAACAGATATGCAGTATTTTATGATAGATTGGCAAAGAGCCAGATATACCTGTTTAAGGATGGGTTTCGGAGTACAGTAGCGCAATTTTTTCATTACGTGAATGAGCCTCCTCACTCTAGCGCTAAGGTCCGCGATGTGAGTTTTGTATGTGAGGTTTTCATCTATTGTAACACCGAGGTATTTCATAGTGCTAGTTTGCTCTACAGATGCGCAACTGCACTCTTCTAAAAGACTACCAGCAAAGCTGTGACAAGAATGAATTTTTAGAGATAAGTCTGCTGGCGGTTGACTAACAATGGTTTTAGTGAAGGTGATATATTTCGTTTTTTTTATATTTAAAGTTAATAGATTTCTATTCATAGTTCGTATATAATATGCACATTAATAAACACATAATTTGCACATTAGTTTAATTAATTCGGGTGCATTGGTGCAATTGGCCAATGTGAAACGGCCGCAGAATGTTTAAAAGGCATCAATATTATTTAGTAAGGATCAGTAAGAACAATTTGTATTACAACGGAAGAATGTAAATCCTACTATTATTATAAATGTGAGAGTTTGTGAGGATGGATGGATGGATGTTTGTAACTCTTTCACGCCAAAACTACAGAACCGATTGAGCTGAAATTTGGTATGCAGATAGCTTAGACACTGGAATAATACATAGTCATGGGAACGAAGACTACGCGGGTGAAACCGCGGGGCACAGCTATTGTATTATAATTCTGAAATTATTGGTGGTTATTGCTGCAATTTTTTATATATGTCTCCGTCTGTGTAAGAACCGTTAGTTTAAATATTCTAGTGACATTAGAAACTAACGTTTAGGTTAGGTTGTTTATAAACTAACTAAGCGAAATTATAAACTAAGCGAATTATAAACTAACAGTTCTTACAATTTCACGGCACCATATACATATAACAGATTACAATCGAAATTAAATCGTTAATTCCGAAGCCACCATTGCCACCACGATTTAAGATTTTAATTTTTAATTTCCACCTAGATAAAGCCATAAAATAAAAAATAATAAAAATAGCCAAATACTTACTGTGAAATAAGTTTACAATCCGCCCTTGCTATGGCCTATAGCCTCTACTGACTTAAAATGCAGTTATCTTAATAGTATATGTAATAGACCTACATACCTACACATACTAAATTTCATATTTGGTTGTGTGACAAATGCTTTTATACTATAGACGAATATTTTAATTTTAAATTTTAATTTTATTTCTTATATTTTATTACAATTTACATAATAACCACTTAATTATAATTGAATTAATGAACTGCCTCGGTGGCGTAGTGGGCGCATGCTCGACTGCCAATCAAGAGGTCCCGGGTTCGATCCCCAGGTCAGGCATAGTGTTAAATATTGGATTTTTCCATTAGGAATTATCTCAATAACTGCCTGGAGTCTGGAACTGTGCCCGGTAGATGGCAATAGGTTCGCCCCCTATTACATGGGACCAATAACATACTGGCGAAATGTGGGTATATCTACTGTAAGCGTGCCTTTTCCCTTAAATAATACTCGAACACTTCAGCATATTTGACATGATTTATTCCAAGCCCACCATCTTCAATATCGCTCTACAATCATCTGTCGCGCTGGCATCCACCCCCCTGTGTTGCCATCGCGCCCTCGCACATGCCATAGATCTCTGTGAAATCACACGTTGCCATTAATACTTTCCATAAAACCACCAAAACGTTCACAGAATCCGTAGCATGCGCGTCCCAAAATAACATCAACCCTACACTACTATGGGACTGAGTCCTGGGTACACCTCTGCCTACCCCTTCGGGAGAAAGGCGTGAGTGTACGTTTTATATGTATGTTGAATTAATGAAAAGAAAATATAATTATAAAAATTTACATATTGAAATCTCTATAATATAATGTATTATTTTAATGTATTATTTTAATGCATACTATACTAATGTCATTCAGTTAAACATTTGCACGACAATTTGGTCGAGTACAGCGATCTACCTATTGTTTGTTATTTATACTTAACTTCTATATTTACCTGTATTTGACTGCCTCGGTGGCGTAGAGGGCGCATGCTCGACTGCCAATCAAGAGGTCCCGGGTTCGATCCCCAGGTCAGGCAAGTGTTAAATATTGGATTTTTCCATTAGGAATTATCTCAATAAATGCCTGGAGTCTGGAACTGTGCCCGGTAGATGGCAATAGGCTCGCCCCCTATTACATGGGACCAATAACATACTGGCGAAATGTGGGTGTATCTACTATAGGACTGAGTCCTGGGTACACCTCTGCCTACCCCTTCGGGAAAAGGCGTGAATGTATGTTTATGTTTATGTTTTTATTTACCTGTATTCATGCAAATAAAGCTTTCATTCATTGATTCATACCTATTATATACGTACCGATATGGGTAGAAGTAATAGGTAAGTGTACTTATGTATAGTAGATTAGTAGCCAAGGGCTGTAAGGCATCAATTGCAGCCCGAGATATTTAGGCGCACGAGCGCAGCGAGGGCGCCTATACTTCGAGGGTGCAATTGATGCTTACACCCGAGCTAACTACTCTGCTTTACATCTCGATTGTGAGGTAAGTAGAAAAACACCGGCATTACAAGAATAAAACATTTTAAAGTAAAAATTTTCTATTCCCGCCTTTTTTCATCTCTTTTTTAAATTATTTTTTTCAAGAACGAAATTGAGCTTCGTAGTTCGATATTTAAAATTGATGACTATTATACTCATACGAAGACAAGGAATAGCGAAGCGACCTCTTTTGTCATTGGCCTGAATGCATGATGTCTATTGCCAGTATGATGGTTAGATGTACGCAAACTTTTTGAAAGAGTGAAGTTTTTTTTTAATTACTTACCGCCCTAGGGCTTTTCTAGCTACATTATTACCCTAGAGCGCTAATTGGTCACTTACAAGCCCCATTTGGGGGTAATAAGGACCTACTTACCGAATATGAGAGATGTAAAAACTATTTATTAAACGAGTACCTGCATTGATCACGAAGCCAACAACCTTCGAACCTTATTTTCTTCCCATTTTCAAAATGTACTTCCACTGCTCCTTGAAGTTCTTTCACATTTTGTACTGAAATTAATAATCACACACACATCATCAGCCGGAAGGTGTCTACTGCTGAACATAGGCCTCCCCCAAATAACGCCATATACTATTCATATGAGAGGATTTTGCCGTAATCACCACGCTTGGCAGGCGGCTTGGTATGATTGCAGTAGTTAGAAACTTGGTGCCGGAGAGTGCTGCTGCCCACTCTCCGAATATGTCCCTCTGCCGGGTCTCACAGCTCCCACAGGATGAGTAAAGGTGGCCCTATTATATATCCGTGAACGTACGTTATATTATAGAGATTTATTTAAACAACTCCAGAATATAGGTATCTATCTATACATAAAAAAATATATGTCAGAATTAAAAACCCAGTTTAAAATCCAGGTTGGATTGGTAATTATTTGTTACTACCGACAAAATCTACAAATATTCTAACGAAATCAAAAGTCTTATGGATCCACACAATATAAATAATATTAATTAAGGGTATATGCTCTTTTTTGTAAATGATTTGTCCACTTACTTTCACTCGCCATGACTGTTTACTTCGGACTGCCGGTTATCATCTGACAACGCTATCTGTTCTGTGTCAGAGTTCACCCTTATTAACTAACTATTAACTATAGGTACAGATTGTTATGTACCTTATGTTCTAATCTTAATGCAGCGGCATTAGGCATATTAGCACCAACATAACATAGAACACATGACAGCTGAACAAAAATCAATTTTTTGGTCAAATTTCCTGTAGCATAATGCTAGCAAATTTCGGTTTAATCGACACAGCACACTGCCTACAAATTTTTATCTAAACTGCTTTGTTTAAAGTCAAATATTGAGGGCAGTGAGCTCCGATCACAGATACAGATCGCTCCGATCTTAATTTTTATATGTTTATTGATTTGGGTTTTTATTTATTTACTTAAAATATAAACAATAAATAAAAAAAGCAGTTGATTTCTCCGTTATAATATGTCTTACTGATTCCTAAAAAATATAGGGTGTTGTGCCGCCGTGGGGTTCCCGGCTTTAGAATAGTGCTCCACCCTCTCTACCCGTGGTTGCCGTAAGAGCCGGCTAAGGGTTAACAGATCCAGAGGACAAAACCCTCCTTTATGGGGGAGCCATTTTCAATAGTTGATTGCCAATGGCTGAGATGATGATGATAATAGGGTGTTGTCGCTGATTATATTCGAGCTATTTAACCGAATTATTTTTCAATATTCTATTCGTACTGAATCTAATTATTATTAAGTTACTTTCAGCTTCGTAAAAATTATACATTTTGTACAATTAATATAAAATTTTAATAAATGTACGAGTACCATGGCCGCAGGCAAGGGGGTGGTGGTATGGGGGTTCACCATTTCCTTTGTTTAAGCTTAACGAAGCATTCCACAATAAAATATTTCCACTCAAGCATTTGATTATGATCCTTATTTGGATTCAGTTCTCTGAGCAATTAAAATCAACATCAAATAAACATGACGGTAATACCAATATAAACGCCAGTTTAAGTAAATAATAAACTTATTTGGTTCTGTTATTATATTTACTCGTAGTAGGTATATACATATAATTATATTGTGTACTCAATGTGTACAATGGTAATTAATAAAACATACATTCACGCCTTTTTCCCGAAGGGGTAGGCAGAGGTGTACCCAGGACTCAGTCCCATAGTAGATACACCCACATTTCGCCAGTATGTTATTGGTCCCATGTAATAGGTGGCGAGCCTATTGCCATCTATCGGGCACAGTTCCAGACTCCAGGCAGTTATTGAGATAATTCCTAATGGAAAAACCAATATTTAACACTATGCCTGACCTGGGGATCGAACCCGGGACCTCTTGATTGGCAGTCGAGCATGCGCTCTCTACGTCACGGAGGCATGGTAATTAATGTTTGTTGTTAACCAAGATAAAATAACAGCTATTGATAAAGAAGTTACTAACACATCGTTTAGTTCCCGTCACACATCGGTTTTTAACTTTAGATAAAAACGTGAGGTAATAAAGTTAACATCATTTTTAGGGTTCTCTCTCTGGTTTAAGGTTTTACACTCACAAGGGACCGCAGATCTGAGTAGTTGATATCAATTTCAACTTGATACCTCCACGCGTTCCCGTTAAAACTTGATACCTCCACGCGTTCCCGTTAAAAAGTGTCTTGACAGACGGACAGACTGACAGACAGTCAGACGGACGGACGGACGGATGTAGGATCCCTTTGTTGTCCGTCGCTGTCTGTCGGTCTGTCTATTTGTCCGCCGGTCTGTCCGTCTATCAAGACCTTTTTTCTCGGGAACACGTGAAGGTATAAAGTTGAAATTGATACCCATAACTCAAGTCTACGGCCCCTTGCTGTTGTTCTAATTCACGCAATAAAAAAACGGTCATTTTACCGCATATTTCTATACTTTGCGCAACTGGCTCCTCAACGAGAAGGGCAGAAACCTGTAGGGTACTTCCCGTTGGCCCGGCATCATGTAATTTGGCAACAAGCCAGATCTTATATCATAAGTGAAGGGAAAAATCCCAAAACTGTAACTGGAGTGGCGGAAGAGGACACATGCTGTGCCGACCTAATTTGGCATAAGGGCAGACAGAAGAAGTGATTAACTCTAAATATTACTAACAAAATCTTTTTACTGCTAAAAGTAACATGAAAATCTCATAGATGTAGCGATAAAATCCGATAGGTACCCGATACGCCTCGGAAAAGTAAATCTCGTAGAATGTTCAAGCACACTCGTTATTTTCCAGTCGGCTGGAGCGCCGTCTCAGGAATCCTGCAAATCTTGGAGAAGCCATTCGGGAGCCATTACAAAATTAGACTCTGTCTGCGGTCATAATTAATGTGAGAAAAAATGGAACTGACGTCTTTCCGCCACGAGTAACTGTGGAACTCTCTAGCACATAGACGTTAGCGCCCTCAATAATATTCGTTGTGATCGTAGACAGGACGTGTAATCACGCGGAAGCCCTTCAAGATAATTTGATTGGATTTTGACAGCAAACGGGGACGTTCTACGTCGCGTCACAAAACAACAAGTGTACAGAAGTCAAGTTCAAGTACTTACCTCACTTTTCACTTACGCTCAGCGGTCGCGCTATAGGGTTATCAACTCTGGCTTATGCGAAAAAACTATCGTGGCACTCGTACAGGCCGCGTTTAATATAGCGGTTTAATTGAGCTCGGCAAAGGAGGGGGTCTTTGCGCAGGTGTATTGTTCTAAAAAGTCCTAAAAGATCAAAAATTGATTTCTGTGCATTCAAGGGCAGCGCTATTAAACCGTGACGCTATCTGTATATATTATTTCATTGATTGTTGAGAATAAAACAGGAAGAATGGAAATAAAAACCAATTCAAACACAAACTCAAAAACTCAAACAGATTTATTCAAATAGGTCATAATCATAATCTGACACTTTTGCACGTCTACCGTGCGTTCGGAAAGATACCTCTACAAGAAGAACGCACAAGAAACTTGTAGGGCTTAATTTTTTCAACAGATAGTTTCACAATATTTGGTTTGGTTACATGTTTTCTTTGAAGGTGCCGCGAGGCGACAATATTAACTAAAATAATTCAGTTTCAACAAAAAACATGACAAGACGCGTTTCTGAAGCGGATGACACTCGCACTGTTTCCAACCTTTCTGAGGTATCGTGTCCGTGAGCGATGTCTATGTGTGCGTTGCTCGAGCGCGCGTTTTATACTCGTATGTAGCTTGACTTCTGTACACTTCTGATTTTGTGGTCGCGTCGAGTCTAGCCGCTCATCGGTTCCGAATTCTTCGATATTCTCGATATTCTCACCGGAACATTCTCGAAATTATTACATAGTGTAGGAATTTAGAGGCACTACCGCGGGAATAGTTCGGTATTGGGCACGCTTCCGACACCGGAGCGTTCTCTGCTTACATAAACGCGGCTCGTATTATTCGCTCGTCAAGAGCTGCTTGATACTTCAGAAAATGTGTGCAAAGAATATTTCGGGCGAAAATGTATTATTTGTATTATTTGGAAAAATATTTACATAATTTTATTTGGTCAGCATCTTTTTACCTACGAGTGCCTGTTTAAATTAGGAAATGTTGGGCTTGACTTCACTCAGTGACAATTCAACCTTACCGATGCTTTAGAGGGGTAGGTATGCTCTTATCATGATTATGCATGGCTACTGCATAACAACCACCCCACTCCTTATCGTGCCGCATTGGGTTCAAATTTAAATGATACGAGAAAAGATAGCCGCACCACTCCACATATTAGTGATTTTGTTATCATACTAAAATTCATAAACGATCGTTATCCGCGAGTAAGTTGTCTTAAGGGGGTTTCTCGTCCATACAAAATGACATTTCCCAAATATGGAGAAATAGAGACTACAAATTTTTTTATGGACTAGAAACCCCCTTAATGTCCTCTTCTCGATTATTTTACTTAATTTGGTTATATACTTAATTTGGTTTTATCTCAAAAGGACACCGTTCAATTACAGAGAGAACTGCAAGAGCTTCTGCAACTTGCGTTTTAATCGGTGCATGTGGAAAATGGAAATCTAACACAATCGCGTAAGTATTAATTTTTGAAAATCTATCGGCGCCGTAAGCGCGCTTTCATTTAACACACGCGATGATTAAAACGCAATATGCAGATACAGGATTATGTTAACTTGATTTCGGTCCAATAGTAAATATTTAATTCAATGTACAAAATATCATCTCAAAATCATACCTCCAATAGACACTACTGGATTGCTCAGATGGTTAACATAGAAAATTAGTTACCTATCCAACCAAAACTTAATTATTATTCACGTAATACCTCGTCGTTTTAAACCTATCCATGTATATATCTAATAGCTTTAAGCAAATTCGGCTTCGACGTAATTTTATTACTAGCTATGAATATCTATATCAGCTACTATTACAGTCTGTTATAATGCTGATTAGGAGTTATAATTAGGTTTATTACGTGAAGCATTAGACACTGTTACAGACTACACTGTTGTAAAGCGTCGGTTGCTCTGGTGTTATTGGTAGGAACACATCCATACAAATATAATATAGTGTTGTATCTGTTTGTAATAAAAATAATATACAGGTTTAAAAAAATGCGTATGAAAGTATAAAACGATACCAACTAACAACAAAAATATATTATAAACATATTTGTCTGTGTGTACGCTACCGCTACGACATGGCTGAATTTCAATTCAACGAAATGGCTAGACTGATTTTAAGGAGTTTTACATCCCAGCTGAAGTTTGGAAAAACGTTTAGGGAATATAGAAAAATCTCTTTTCATTCGGGTTCTTCTACGCAAAACGGCTGGACCGATGTTTACAGGACTTTCACTGACAGATTTTTTTTTATTTAGATAAACAATATAGGGTACCGTAAGATAAACAAAACCCTTAAGAGGTTACATGAGGGGTGATTTTTCCATGTGTATTCCGGTGTTTCCTTCCTAGATAACTGCATCAGAGCAATGGTTTTTTTTATAAAATCTAGGGCTTCAGTCAGCATGTCCCTGTCATTTTCATTTTTCTACAAACTCATTGTTAAATGAAGTATGACCCTTTAAAAACATGAAAAACTTTCCAAGTTTTACTCGCGTAATTAGACATTCACTTGAAATAAATGAAGAGTTAATGGGAATACAAAACATCGATTTCGTAAATTTTCCATAAGATTGTGTCAAACTGCTAAGAGGTCCTGTATCCTGTTAAATTCAACGCGGACAAAGTTGCGGGTAACAACTAGTTATAAATATGATAATTAATTGTTTAATGTAATTACGCGGACTAAGTAATTAATACTCGTCTGCTATTAGCTTCTTGCTTATATTGTGCTTGATCATATGCAAATTAATAATTATTGTAAAATAGAATAGCTACACATTATTGAGACCAATATTTATTTATTTATTTGGCGTACATAACAAATTACAATTAGTTCAAATCTGCATTTAGTTACAATAAATTGTTCTATTGACTGCCTCGGTGGCGTAGAGGGCGCATGCTCGACTGCCAATCAAGAGGTCCCGGGTTCGATCAGGCATAGTGTTAAATATTGGATTTTTCCATTGGGAATTATCTCAATAAGCCTGGAGTCTGGAACTGTGTCCGGTAGATGGCAATAGGCTCGCCACCTATTACATGGGACCAATAACATACTGGCGAAATACAGGTAAAAAAGGCGTGAATGTATGTTATGTTATGTTAAATTGTTCTAGATTGCAACTCAAAACACGACGAACGAGCGAACAAAACACATTATACGAGCTGGGTATCTAAATTTCCATTATACCTATATAATATAGGTTTCAAATTATTATAGTGCATAATATGCTGCGCAATAAATATTAAATACCAGATATATTATTGTTATTTTTATTGGTCGATAATAGCTGACCATATAGCTTTATCCTCTTTCAGGCGACCAGCCTTTCGTTATGTGATCGGATGTCTCTACGCATTTAGGTTCATAATGCTCCTTCCTCGTATTACGCACTAGTGCTTTTTACTTTACGTTTTTTTATCGCAAAGAGTTAATATGCATAAAAACAATATTTTTTAATCAATCATAAATATGTTCGCTTATTATCATTATTATGTCGCTCGAAAACACGGGATATACCCGGTCTTTTGAAAGGCGTGCACGGAGACCATTTTTTTTTAAGTCCAACGTGCAGAGGCCCCTTTGAGCTTTTAATCTAAAGGTAATGTATAGCACCTATCGGGGTCTATCTCTGAAACCATCTACAGTCTTTTTTTTTAAGATGAGCTCAAAGACAGCCTCCGCTAGGTACAAAGACTATTGTGAATGGATGGAAACTACTTGATTTGGCTATAGGTGTGATTTCTAGATGGATGGTAACCGGTCTATTGCTAGAGACTCCGGCACCTGCCACTTCCGTCTCATGGTGATGACTCGCCTCTCACTAAACGGACCCCCCATAAAGGCCGCCCACCACATGGGAATAAGGGCGACGAGAGGGGCAACGTCGGTGTGAGCGGCTAAGGGTAGGAGAGGTGTCCCTGGACTTTAAACGGCGATCACTTGCGTTACCCTAAGGTCGCATCACGCTCGCCCACTCGCCACTTATGCTTCACATCCTCCCTCGAGCACGAGGCTCTCGCGACTCCACTCTGGCCGGCCAATGAAGGCAAGACAGAGGTGGGGGACTGTTCCTCGTCAGTGTTCACTCCGGCCGGCCGGTGAAGGCAAGCCGAAGATGAAGAACATAACCCTCCCCCGGGAGCACTCAGGTACGTGGGGTCGCTACTCCCCAACGGCTCGCCATAAGCCGCCCTGCGTATTTATCATTATTTATTATTATATTTATTAATATTATATATACATATGTTATTTTATTTTTATTTTTACTTATAATAATTACTTATAACTTATTATAATAATTAAGGAAGTAGTTGAGCAATATTTACATAGTTAATTGCTAATTTACTATTAATCCCATTAAATAGTACTTATAATAAGTAAGCCTTATCTTGCCTGAGACTCAGGTTGCTATTGAACCTAGTTACATCTTATTTAAATAGCAAAAATGTATGGCACTTATAAAGAAATTGACGATATTTATTATTTTTTGTAGTGGTAGGCCTCTTTAGCAGGGGGCCGCCTGGGGAAGTACCACACCTTTGCCAGTTATTCATCCGCCAAGCAGTAATGTGCAAACATTACTGTGTTCCGGTATAAAGGGCAATGTTACCAGCGAAATTACTGGGCATGATGAGATTCAACAACTCATATCTCAGGGTGACAGGCGCAGTGCAGTGCCGCGTAGAATTTTGAATTTTAAAACACTGGGTGGCAGATGGCAGGCACTGTGTCTGATATGGGCAATCATGATACTTACCATCAGGCACCTGATTTGCTCGTCTTGTCACTATTTATCATAAAAAAAAAAATTTACCACGTTGCCAGCACATTAGTGTACAGTAGTGTACATTTTAACACGTTGCCAGTCCGGATAATTTTTGGATAGTACCTACAGCCAAAACGTCCAGCATTTTTATTCTTTTAGGTTACCTATCCATACGGCGATGAAGCTTAAACAAGTCTAGCTGCCCATCCAGACCAATGAAAATTTCTTTGGCGCGTGTATTAGTTAATATCTAATGTAAAATGAATAAAAATGTTAGACGTTTGGGCTGTATGGCTATCCAAAAATAGTCCGGACGTGCATTAGCACGGACCTGGATTGGTATTCAATTATATGCATGTGCAATATATTTAATACACGGAAAGTCAACGTGTTAAAAATGACTAAATTTTAAACAGAATTTCCAAAATTTAAACGAGTCAGCTAAGATCTGGCACCCAAGCAAAACTGCAGTTCTATGCTAATAAGTTACAAAGTCAGCTCGAACTAAACTGCGGGATCTTAAGCACTAAAGCATAGTAAAGTTACGTCTGGCCCAGATGCAGTCCAGTAAAGTTGTCGTAGGAGTTAAGTGGGCAAGTAAACTACTGCGGTAGAACAGGAACATTATGAGTTTTAGTGAGTAATACGTCTAGAGTACTACAAGTAGGTAATCATTAGTTTGTAGGTAATATCTCAGGGTGACAGGCACAGTGCAGTGCCGCGCAGGATTTTGAATTTTAAAACACTGGGTGGCGCTGTGTCAAATGTGGTATATGGGCAATCAAAGATGCTTACCATCAGGCACCTGATTTGCTCGTCTTGTTATCATAAAAAAAAGGTTTTATAGATATAATCACTTATGTATTTCTTTTTTGTACGGTCGCGTGCACTGATATGTAAAAATGATCAAATTGTAACGTAGCTAAATATAAATAAATAGGCTACCTTTGTAAGGTAAATAGGTAGGTTTTACATATAGGTAGCCTATTTATACCTATAATTAGCCATGTTTACATATCAGTGCACGCGACTGTGCAAGGAACGAACTGTAAGGTAAAATTCAAGAGCTTTTACCACGTTTGTAAGTTTTTTAAATTTTGAATTTTTTTATAAGAAATTAATTTTTACTTAGATAATGATTGGTTGGACACAAGCCGCTTACAACCCGACTAGATGTAAGCGGATGAAACATATGGGGGGCACATGTCCAGCAATGGACGTGTTATGTCAAAAATGATGATGAATTATTATAAAAAATTAATCGCCTGATGGTGAGCGGTTACCGCTGCCTATGGATACCTGCAACACCAGGGGTATTGCCAGTATGTTGCTGACCCTTCAAGCAAAGAATAATAACTATTACCTTCAAGACTCTATTCACTCTCCCTTTGAACAGCCCCATGTTGTAGCTCAACCGGATTTTCTTTTGAGTTTTTGCAGTAATTCTTTAATATAAAAATGAATCGCTGAATCTGTTGCTAATCACAAATCTCGAGAGCAGCTGAACCGACTTCGCTAATTCTTTTTTAGAATATTCCTTGAAGAACGAGGATGGTTCTTACTGAGAGAAAAAATTAAAAAATTGCCTGAAAAAGTCTAAAACAACACTATTCTATACTCCCATACAATCGATTCGTAATAATATTTAAAAGTCAATTTGAACTTTAATACCATACCATAAAGTTTAAGTCTAAGTGGAGAGGTTCCGGGAAGGCAGAATAATTGAGTGGCGTTAGTATCGGTTGACTTATTAACTTTCTTTGAAATTGATCTGTTAAGTTTATTATATTTTCAATTTCAATTTAATTAAATACTGATATGTAATTAAACCTCGCGACAAGCTTTTATGATCATATAAAAAAACATACATTCAAGCCTTTTTCCCGAAGGGGTAGGCAGAGGTGTACCCAGGACTCAGTCCCATAGTAGATACACCCACATTTCGCCAGTATGTTATTGGTCCCATGTAATAGGGGGCGAGCCTCTTGCCATCTACCGGGCACAGTTCCAGACTGCAGACAGTTATTGAGATAATTCCCAATGGAAAAATCCAATATTTAACACTTTGCCTGACCTGGGGATCGAACCCGGGACCTTGAAAGAAAAAAATATTTTCTTCTTTTTAGAGCGTTTTTAAGAAAAGCTTTTTTTAAAAAAAGGTTTTTGCTTTTAACTTATTTCTTTTTTATCTTACTAGCTGATCCGGCGTCCCAAATAGCAGCATACTTAAGTGTTAAAAAAAATTAAGAATGACTAGTTCGCCGGGTCAGCTAGTAATAATATAAGTTCATTTCTCCATGTCCCTCTCACTCTCTTCTTGGCTATGAAACTCACATAGGGGTGAGGTCAGCGTTTTTATCTTTCTCTTCCACTCTATCATCGATATCGTCATCGAGTACGCTCTCGTATCCTTTAACACTACATCTTTCCATCGTGTCTTGGAATAATAAAAAAATAATAATAATTCAAATTATCTTTATTGGAACTTAAACAAAATTGGTTTATACCTAAACCGTGTGAACGATGACGTCTGCGAGAGTTTGGAAAACTGTATTGCAGACACCAACGCCCTCCTCCATAAAGCTATACAAATTGTTCCAGCAGTTAAGTTTGAAGAACTATATCTAAAGATGGTACAATTAATTACTCAAATAATTAAGTTCATTATAGAATTGTCCCTAGACCTTTGACTGATGATGGAACTTTTTAAGTAGCAAATCTGAATAGGTTTACCTATTGAATGGCTCGGGGGCGTAGTGGGCGCATGCTCGATGCCGATCAGGAGGTCCCCAGGACAGTTCTTCGCCTGAAGAGTTAAATATAAGATTTTTTCATTAGTAATTATCTCAATAACTGCCTGGAGTTAAGAACTGTGCCCGGAATTAGGCTAGGCTCGCCCCCTATAACATGGGACCATTAACATACTGGCGATATGAGTCCTGGGTACACCTCTGCCCACCCCTTCGGGAAAAGGCGTGATTGTATGTTATGTCATGAATAAGCGGTTAATGCCTAACGGTGGACGAAAAACACAATTACTGCACACGTACCTATCTGTGCAAAAAATCAAGAAATAATAAACCGACCCCATAACCTTTAATGCCTTTCCTTTATGTTACAAACAATACCCTACCAGCCATTACATATTAATGTTCTCAAAATGACGAGCTTATAAACCCTATCTGAAATTCTAAGGAGTCGATTCAAAAGAACCAAGATGTTACAGCGTCATAAAGAGGCCCTTATGATGTTTACGACCACTAAAACCTTACCGATCTGATATTATTATGGTGATGTGATAAGGAAAGTTATATTTAGTTGTAACTTACCCTCAATCTCATATTACCTACCTATAATACATACCTATAGGTAACACATATTTCGCAAACATGCTGCGATATTGTAGCGGTATGCTTCTTTTGCAGGGGGCCGCCTGGGGAAGTACCACACCTTTGCCAGTTATTCATCCGCTAAGCAGTAATGTGCAAACGTTACTGTGTTCCGGTCTGAAGGGCAATGTTACCAGCGAAATTACTGGGCATGACGAGATTCAACAACTCATATCTCAGGGTAACAGGCGCAGTGCAATGCCGCGCAGAATTTTAAACTTTAATACACTTTACCATCTTACCATCTGGCACCTGCTTTGCTCGTCTTGTCACTCACTATCATAAAAAAAAAGATATAAGTACGACGCGAAAACATATTTTGTTAAAGAAAACCTTACAGTTTCTTCGTATTTATGAAAATTCTAAAAAAGTAGTTTTTAGGTTAAGTTATTTTTTTAATAGCAAAGAAACCATTCTAATTTCTTTAACAAAATAAAGGCCAAATAAAGGCCAGGTCCAAAACCAACCTCAAACAAATGAGTGGATCATATCTGTGTATTTTCATTTTGTATGCGTTAAGGTTTAAGGTTTAACCTTAACGCTTCTTTTTCTTCTTTCTAACCAATCTGTATACCTATATTCATCCTATATACCTCGTTAAGTAAATTTAGTAAGCTCATAATAATGTCTCAGGAAAGGATCACAATATTTACAATGTTAACAATACAGTCGAGAATTTAATACAAAACCAACATAAAACCAAGTGTACAGATGAAATTTGAAGGACGAACGAAGGACGACAGTGTGCGGTTTTACATGCCAGCGGTCACAATACACCGAAATTCGAGAGGATGATATAATATGTCGGTCACTTAAAGTCTCCGACATGTAAGTATTTAAGGTCTTATAGAACATAATGCACCTCTTTCCCACTAAAGAGGGTGACAGACACGCGAACTTATACTCGCGACCTTACGGCTCGGCAAGCTAAATCGCGTATCTGTCACCGTAAGTACGCGTACTTAAAAACCGCCGAGTAAGTTTGTCGGCGATGCAACATGTTTGAAATTTTACTCGTAGCCCGCCACGGCTCGCAAGTATGTCACCGCCGCGAGCCGCGAGCCGCCGTTTTCTTATGAGTTTTGATGGTTTGTTGATTGTGCTTGTGGATTTTGACAAATTTTAACTTATGAGTTTTTTGATGCACCTTTGACCCTTATCCTACCAATATACCTGTAAAAATTCATCAAAATCCTTTATTTCCAAAAAGACACAAAGCTACCGCCATTGACGACATCTCATAACATTATAAGCTTAGTTCGTGTGTGTCACCGACATCGAACCGAGTAAGTAACACAAGCTTTAAAACCGCATACTTTTAGTTCGCCTGTCTGTCACCCACTTTAGCATAAAATATTATGTTCCTTACTTTTTTCTGTACGTACGTACGTTTTGTATTGTGTATGTGTGTATTCTTAATACTGTGTGTAATACTGTCCAAAACGAGCGCGTTATACATACAAAATCATTCCTTTACCTGAAGGGGAAGGTAGGCAAAGGTGTACCCAGGAGTCAGTCCCGTAGTAGGTACACCCAACATTTCGCCAGTATGTTATTGGTCCCATGTCATAGGGGTGAGCCTATTGTCATCTGCTAGGCGCAGTTTCAGATTCCAAGCAGTAATTGAAATAATTCCTAATGGAGAAATCCAATATTAACTTAAACTTTGCCTGACCTGGGGATTGAACCCGGGACCTCATTATCGGCAGTAGAGCTTTTTTTCCACACATGGTCATCTGATCCTAAACTAGGCAAAGCCTGTGGTAACCAGAAGACTAATAAATATACTTATATTCGCTTATAACACCCAGACAACAGATCAAACAAACATGCTCATGCGCACAAATGTTTGACCTGGCCGGGGATCGAGCCCGGAACCTGCAGCTCAGAAGGCTGGGGTACTACAGACTGAGCCAACCGGCCAGTCAAGCTTGGGCCAACTACGCCACAAAGGCAATCGAATTTATTTTAAATAAAACAAAAACGGTACTAGATCTAATTGTGTATATCTTCGATGCTCAAATTCAACTTCAGAGTCACATTCCCCATTGAAACCTCAATAAAACTCATATTCAGCTGCAAAAGTGTTAAATATTCGTAAAACTTTTGGGTACAGTTTCATATGAATGGGACGGGGCGGTCGAATGGACGAACTATTGAAAACTTTACTTAATTCTGTGAAGGCATATGTAACACTTTCTCTTTTAATTAAACTAAAGAGCTTATATTAAATAGCTTTGACGTGTTGTTACCGACTTTAGAATAGGACCTCACCCTATCTACCCGTGGTTGCCGTAAGAGCCGGCTTATGGTTATGAGATCCAGAGGGCGGGCAGCAGCGTCCTCTGCGTAAAACCAACAAACTGCGCTCGCCAACCCTCTTGCCAAGTGTGGCGAGCAATGGCAACAACCCCCTTATGGGGGAGGCCTATGTTCAGCAGTGAACTTTCAACGGCTGGATGATGAATGAGCTTATATACGGCTTTTACAGAATATGGTAGAATTTAGTATGAATAATGTTATTTGGACGGAAAGGAGTATTATATTACTATCTGTGGCCCGCGGTTTCACCTGCGTAAACATCGTTCCCGTGGGAATATCAGGATAAAACTACCTTATGTGTTATTCCAGGGTCTAAACTATACATTCATACCGAATTTCAGCCCAATCGATTCAGTAGTTTTGGCGTGAAAGAGTAACAAACATCCAATGAGCCTTCCGTCAATTCTCACAAACTTTCGCATTTATAATATTAGTGTTTTATTGTAACACGTATCGAAGTAAGAGTAAGGCCGCGAAAACTTTTTTCAAAGATCTTTTTTAAGATTAAGTACTTACTTTTGTTAAAACTACTAGCATAATATTATTATTATGCTCATGAAATTGTATGAAATCCGACATTTTGATATTACCTATTATTCAAGGAATTTCTACCCAAATTCCCCATTTGGGTAGACAGTAAATATAAAACAGGTATTTGCCTGTATACAATTTACAATTACAAATTTCTATGAAACAGAGAAGCTCTACAATCCTACAATTTTGTAGATTTTTTACAGTTTTGTAGATTCTTTTTGAATTCTTTATGAAATAGGGCCCAGATGGTTCTGTATTTAAAAATGCGTGCCTATCGTATGGCGGCACTTGAATGTCAACATTGACAATAAAGGCTACATTTTTTCGATTCTCTAGGGGGGGGGGCAGCAGCCCCCCGCCCCCCCCCCCGCCCCACCCCGCCCTCCCCCACCCCCCCCCCCGCCCCCCCCTTGGCGGCGCCCTTGCCTATTATAATGCTCATTTCCAAAAATTAATCTTGTACACAATTCCTAGGTGGCTTGGTGGGCGTAAGCTCGACTGCCTATCATGAGGTCCCGGGTTCAATCCCCAGGTTAGGCAAATTTATTTTGGATTTTTCTATAATGAGGATGTCTATAACAGCCTGGACTGTCTAGACTCGTCCCCTTTTACATGGTATAAATAACATACTGGCGAAATGTGGGTGTACCTACTACTGGACTGAGTCTTGGGTAGGTACACCTCTGCCTACCCATTCGGGAAAAAGCTTGATTGTATGTATTGTATGTTTTCTACATTTCCTATGTTAATACCTGCTCTATTAAACAGAGCGATTTTTAAAATAAGAAATACGTTTCGATACGTGGGCGTAAAGTAGCATATTCATGAAGATTAAAAACTCTGTTCAAATGGTTCGAATTGAATACAGCAGTTAATCAACTAATATCGAACCATATGAACGCGATATAAGTATCAAAATTCCTTACTACGCTCATGCGCCAAATAAATTCTTGCATGGCGTGAAGTAACATCAGAACTGTTCAAATCGACAACTTTACCAAAACAACATAACATAACATACATTCACGCCTTTTTCCCGAAGGGGTAGGCAGAGGTGTACCCAGGACTCAGTCCCATAGTAGATACACCCACATTTCGCCAGTATGTTATTGGTCCCATGTAATAGGGGGCGAGCCTATTGCCATCTACCGGGCACAGTTCCAGACTGCAGACAGTTATTGAGATAATTTCTAACGGAAAAATCCAATATTTAACACTGCCTGACCTAGGGATCGAACCCGGGACCTCTTGATTGGCAGTCGAGCATGCGCCCTCTACGCCACCGAGGCAGTCCAACTTTACCAATGCAAGTTAAATGCAGGTTAAGTTTGAAGAGTGCTATAAAAGGTATTCAGGACTAACTCCGAAACTCCGGTTTTGATAATAACTAAAACTCATTTTAAATGAATAAACATTCTGTATCTATCTGACTATTTATTTTTTATCGATTAATAATACTACATAATTAATGTCTGCGGAGTAGGTTATACAAAGCATTATAAGGTAAAGAATGGAAACTTCTTCAATAATTAATAATGAAATGGAAAAGGACAAATAATAATACTCATAGGTAGTAAATTATAAGTTTTTTTTTTATGATAGTGAGTGACAAGACGAGCAAATCAGGTGCCTGATGGTGAGCATCATGATTGCCCATATCAGACACAGCGTCACCCAGTGTTTTAAAATTGAAAACTCTGCGCGGCACTGCACTGCGCCTGTCATCCTGATATATGAGTTGTTGAATCTCTTCATGCCCAGTAATTTCGCTGGTAACATTGCCCTTCAGACCGGAACACAGTAATGCTTGCACATTACTGCTTGGCGGATGAATAACTGGCAAAGGTGTGGTACTTCCCCAGGCGGCCCCCTGCTTAAGGGGCCTACCACTACAAAAATAAAAGTAAGTATAAACTAATTTATCTTCGTATAAATTTCACGTTAATTCCATTGTTAGATCTCAAAACGATATCGACGCAAAGTTGGGGCACCTGTTCAACAGGCAGTATCTTGAAACGCTTTATAATTTCGGCAATGGTCACTTTCAACTCCATCATCGCGAACTTTTGACCTGAAAATATATTAATGATAACTCTTATTGGTACCACGATAATACAGACAATAACAAGAAAGAAAACTTAAAACTAGAAAGAGTAACAATTGGCGGCCTTATCGCTCATAGCGATCTCAGTCTAGTGTTTGAAATTCAGAGTAGTTTCAAACACTAAATAAATAAAATAGATAGATACCAAATAATACCTATAAGCCATTACTAAGTAGGTATATACATATTATATGTACAGATAAGTTTGTTAGCGCTAGATGGCGCTGGGGTCGAGAAAAAACACGCTAGCGTTATGCTAACCTGTTACAAAGGTAACCATTTTACATTGTTCTTACTAAAATAATAAGGGATTTATAATATTTGAAGAATTATTCCGAACCTTGATCTGTATTCCGAACCCATGGTAGATTTAGTAGATAATAGCTTCATTAACTTGAAAAACATACTATTTAGGACTTAAACAGCGGAGTCAGTTATTGTATTATGGAAAATATGTATCACGAATGCGTTCATTCAATGAACGTATTGAGTTGGAGGCAAATGTTAATATACTATTATTTATTCTGTGGTTTGAGTATGTTGCGTATAAAGCTATACCACGGTAAATATATATTAAAGTCTCTAATAAAAGCCTTGACTGTTAATTTGATTAGTAATAATCAGTAGAAAGATTGGTCAAATGTTAATTTCGGTGGCGAGCAAAAGAGCTCTGTTAAGGCCTATTAGTTTAATTTTTCAAATGGGTTGTCTAAAAAGTGAAGAGTCGTCGCACGGGAGGGCGCTGTTATAGAATCTGGTACAGAACTTGTAAAATTTGCCTACTACTACTACGTAGAAAACATAATGTGTACACACGCGTGCGCATGTGTGTGGGCGTACTGACGTACGGGCATTACTGCCTCGTTGACTGCCTACTGCTGGTCGCAGGCGGGAGAGGTGAGTGTCGCATCTTTACCTAGTAATAGTTAGTATTCCTTGCTTCTAGCCTAGTTTGAGACCAGATAACCGTGTGTGGATAGTTGTCACATAATATGATAAAATATCTACTAACCAATGCAATTCCTAGGTCCAGCGCTGAACACGTAATAAGGTTTCCTGGCTTCCGCCGCACCAGCTTCAAACCGCTCCGGCCTGAACTCTAACGGGTCATCATAAACCTCTGGGTGACGCTGCACTTGGTACATGTTTAACGTAGTCGTTGTACCTTTCTTTAACTTTATACCGGCTACCTCTGAAAACATAATGTTGAATTAAGTAGTGGTGCCGTAAGGGTTATCAAATCCAGACGGACAGCAGCATCTTATGCGTGGAAACACCGAACTTTCTAGAGCAGTAAAACGCAGTGTCGGTCGTCCAACGACCATCTCATAGTGATTATGATTTGTGTGACCATATTACCTATGCTAACAAGCTAGAAATATACTTATGAATTATGCACAGAGGGTCGTAAAAAAAACTGCTTTTTCGTCGTGAGTACTCGAACAATAAAACTAGCAAATTACCATATAATACTCATTCACAAACACAAAGAGATACGGTGGTGAATATATCTGACATTACGTTGGATGACGCAAACAAAACATTTTAGCAAGCTGATGCAACTCAGTCTAAACGTCGAGGTCCCGTTTCTTACATAAAATTATTCTTTGTTCCATGAAAGGAAGCCTTTCCCCATCAGTGAGATGTAGCGTACTGTAGATGATGATGAATTGGCATCTGTGAACTCAAAACTCTAACTCAAAAAGATTTATTCAAATAGGTAATATTCTGACACTTATGCACGTCAATGAAGATAAACAGCAGTACTGTTTATCTTCATGTCTACCGATGACTCAATGGATGTGTCCGGCTTCGAATCCGGTGCTCCTGATTTCAAATCTCATATCATGTGGCTACTATCGTACTTCAGAAGGCAAGTAAAGCCGTTAGTACCGGTTATAGAAGATAGTCGTTAAGTCATGTCAAAGGCCTTTGGGTGACCTGAAAACTCTCACCGTTGACCAAAGACCGACTAGATAAGAAGAATTTTCAACAACTTACCGACATCTTCGGTCATCATGCGTTCAGTCACAGGCACCGGCGGATACAGCCTCATGGATTCTTTTATTACTAACTCCAAGTATTTCATTCTGCTCAGGTCACTGTTAAATATAGAAGAAGAAGTTTTATTAGTGTCTCCAGGTAATTGTTGTAATCATACTGTTAGGGTCACCAAACTATTAAAACGTAAAAGACATCGTTCGCCTCGTGCTCGGACGACTTGGCATCGTATGGCAAATTACGCATTTAAAACATGGATATACAGTTATTTCAAATCGGCTTAAGCCCCCGTTGATTAATTTGATTACTTCTTTAAGTTTGTTTCTTCTCCTTTCTTAATCACACTCTCTCGAACTCGAGGAAAGACGGTTAATAAGAATTACCAATTGTTATAAGATGATGGTAGTAAATAGGGACCATACAGCACAACAGCCAATCTTTTCCCGTCATTCCAATCTATTAGCCATCAAAGTCAAGTCAAAAAGATGTATTCAAATAGGTCACAATCTGACAATTTTGTACGTCAATGAAGATAAACAGTAATGAGTCTACTGTGCGTTCGGAAAGATACCTTTACAAGAAGAACGCACAAGAAACTTGTAGGGCTTAATTTTTACAACTGATTGTTTTACAATATTAAGTTTGGTTACATTCGTTTGTTTTAATCTTTGTCTTCTATATACTGATTAAATTTTTAAGAAGCCTTCTTTAGTGAAGTAGATTTTATATAGGTTTTGAATTAATCCTCTGAGAGCCCCGTTAACTCTTATAGGGTTTTATTATAGAAAAAACGTACACTATTTCCTAAGAATGGCTTTATTTGTTTTAGATAATCTGATCATCTTCTCTGCACACTCCCTTTTTACGCAAAATACTCTCTTTTCATTATCCAAGTCTTTTTAAAGCCCCTATCCACATTTTCTATTTTCATAACAATTAGAGTATATAAATAATATATAGTTCAAAACGACTAACTTGTAAGTAGGCTCACGGTTCCAATCGTCTCCAAAGATGCTTTTCTGTTCTCTATAGATCTTCTCCTGGACGTCAGCATGCTGCGATATACAGTAGAGGCTGTAAACCATCCCAGAAGACGATGTGTCTTGACCCTGGAAATGTTATATTTTATTACTCCTTAAAAAAGCTCTACGTATGCACTAGCGAATGTTGCCGACATGATTTTGTTCTATATTGAGTCGTCGGTTTGCAAATTACTCGTACGTCAAAGCCCTCAGACGTATATATTGTGTTGTTAAATAACTTTTATTAAAATTTATGTGAAAATACGTATGCTATTGATATAATCTATCAATAGCATACGTATTACGCGTTAATATGCTCATAAGGCCTCCAGCCTTATTAGAATTATAACGTCCTGAAACTCTATTGAAAATGCAATTCAATATATAATAGAGTATTTATATTTTATTTATTATATAGTATAGTATAGTGTTATATAGTATGTTTATATAATATATAAGTAGCTATATTATCTATGTATATACCTATATATTGCACACCGCCGTCGTTATATGTTTACTGTCCTTTTCCATCCCCAGGTTGTCTGTAAGAAATTGCTTTACGCGATAAGACCGCCTGTTGTTTACCGTTTCTTTTGAATTGTGTCTTTTTGTGAAATTGTTTTTTTTTTTGGTATGCAATAAAGTATTATTCTATTCTATTCTATTCTATTCTAATTCTGTGAACTCGTTCTATTCGAGTATAGGTACCGACAATCAAATTACTACTATATCAATGTACCTACACAATATAGTAAATTATAAAATGAAATACCGCAAACATGAAGGTTTCCACTTCATCTAAAAGAGACTTCTCATCCAACCTTTGTCCATCTTCATCACCCAGCAGCAGTAGATCCAAAAACGTATGATTGTTCTTCGATTCTAAAAATACTTCATTATTAGTTACATACCTATAAAAACCTATATAAGAATGTTTTATGATATAAAAATAATTTATTGAAAACCATCGCCATATTTAACAGCTTAAATGAGTATTTACTAATCACATGTTTTTTTTTTTTTTATGACATTGAGTGACAAACCGAGCAAATCAGGTGCCTGATGGTAAGGATCATGATTGCCCATATCAGACGCAGTGCCACCCAGTGTTTTAAAATTCAAAATTCTGCGCGGCACTGCACTGCGCCTGTCACCCTGAGATATGAGTTGTTGAATCTGATCATGCCCAGTAATTTCGCTGGTAACATTGCCCTTCATACCGGAACACAGTAATGTTTGCACATTACTGCTTGGCGGATGAATAACTGGCAAAGGTGTGGTACTTCCCCAGGCGGCCTCCTGCAAAAGAGGCCTACCACTACAAATGTATTATGGATGTAATTAATAATCTCTAAATCTGTATGAAATTGACTCATCAAAAGCTATTAAAGGAGTTGTAGGTTTAAGGGCCATCTCGACCTAACATTATGTTTTTGGTTTTATTTGATAGGTCAGATTCAATAAAGTTTTCAAATGTGTATAAATAATATATTTATCATCGTATATTCATCATGGGCATCGCCATTAATTATAATAATTTAAACAAATATTCTACTAAAATTGGTACACGCGTCACCATTAAAAATAAAGTTACGTAGTACTTAACCTCACATTCTTCAAATCAAATTATATTTTTTTTATACTAAGGTCAATGTGCCTTTATTGAAAAAAGACTAAACAATGGAACTACTTACTTACTATCTACCCTAACTAAATACACTATACCAATTATAAATTGAATCGGCGATAATAAGAGGGCTCCTCTGTTTTACGAATATTATTCCAAATAATAATATCCCGGCAATTATAATATAGGATAGACAGTGTGTAAGACTTTCTCGGCCTAGCTTCCTTGGATTCTTATCCCGTTGCCTTTAATAGACGTTACTGTAGCCATGTAGGTAAACACCTTATGGTGTACCTCACAGAGGTACCTCACACATAACATCATTTTAATAAGAAATAAAGGTCAAGTGGGCAGACCAACTAATTAATTAATGTTAAGTATTGTACCTAAATCTTGAGACTGCTGCAAAGAGCTGACGTTCATTTTCTCAAGCTCTCTTCGTCTAGTATCCACTACTAGTTTAGTATATCTATGCAGGAAGGCGATCGCTTCATCGTGTTTCTTTTTGTATGGAGTCAGGTTGAAAATAAACTCATTACTCATTATCGGCACTAGCATTCGAATTGCTAGAATCTGGGTGACACTGAAATAATTAAATTTAGACATTAGAGAATATACCATTAATTTGTGGGCCTTATCAGTAAGCTCAAAATAGAGCTATGGAGAGGGCTATGCTGGGGATTTCTCTGCGAAATCGGGTCAGAAATGAGGAGATCCGTAGACGAACGAAAGTTACCGAAATAGCCCAGCGGATTAGCAAGTTGAAGTGGCAATGGGTATAGGGCACATAGCACTAACAACTGATGGCCGATGGGGCCGTAAAGTTCTCGAATGGAGACCACGGACTGGTAAGCGCAGCGTAGGACGTCCTCCCACAAGGTGGACAGACGATCTGATAAGTACGGCAGGAGCACGCTGGATGCAGGCCGCTAACAACCGTACTGAATGGAAATTTAAGGGGGAGGCCTATGTTCAGCAGTGGACGTCCTATGGCTGAGATGATGATGATGATGAGAGAATATTTGTACTAGTATATAGGTTATTCTCACTGCCACCAATCACGCAGCGTAGGGCGGGAGTGATTGATGTAGCTTTGTGTGTAAGAAGTTCTGTTTGTAAAGAAAACACGCATAGTCCAACACACCCGCGAGCTCTAAGTGGTTTGGACTAATAACAACCCAAAAATAATTAATAATTTACGAATCAATCGTCAATAAATATTGGTATGTATGCGGGGCCACCGTACACCGCAGTCCCACGCGTGGATGCGGAGCAATATGCAAAATTATGCAGATATGCCTTTCTGGATCCATGCGCGTAGTCACGCACTCCTGCACTAAGATGTGTGGTGCGGGGCAGTATGACTATCGCTTAAACCCTATAAGTATTTGGTATATATAAATATAAGTACCCTATAAGTACCCTATAAGTATGTACTGAGATATACAATTAAAAATTTATATTCAACTTTTTGTTTTTAAATCAATTTCAGTTAAAATTGTTCCTTACATCTGATACTCTCTACCAATTTAAAGAGTAAATATTGATCTAAGACTGGTAATGTCTGCATCATTTGTGTATCTAATATGATTATTCTCATAGTAGATGCATGTAGATAAAATATATCTAATTATCTGCCTATCTTAGTCCATGAGAAGTTGATAGTATCGCAGATTTCATAACAAGATATGGTTGTGAGATAATTATCTATGATTAGCATCAACCTTGAATCTGGTTACAGAATAGCTAATAGTACGTCGGGTACCTACAGTCAATTATAAATACAGAAAAAATACGCAGTAACATGTTCAGATCCGTTTTCTATGCATGACTAATAAGTTTTTGACTCCTTGAACATCTTTACTATGGACAGACCTAAATAAGTAAGTCGAGAAAGAGGTCAATCGTCGAATCCAACTAGGCTGGGCAGCGTTTGGAAACCTGCGCAATGTCTTCTAGTTCAAAATAATAATAAAATAAAAATCCCAAAAGAGATAACTGGGCTCTCAGAGGGTAAATTCAAAACCTATATAAAATCTACTTTACTAAAGAAGGCTTATTATAAAGTCAACCAGTACATAGAGGACAAAGATGCCTGGAAACTTCTGCATAGCCGCCTCGCGGCACCTTCAAAGAAAACGAATGTTACCAAACCAAATATTGTGAAACTATTTGTTGAAAAAATTAAGCCCTACAAGTTTCTTGTGCGTTCTTCTTGTAGAGGTATCTTTCCGAACGCACGGTAGACTCAGTACTGTTATCTTCATTGACGTGCAAAAGTGTCAGATTATGACCTATTTGAATAAAACTTTTTGAGTTGAGTTGAGTTGAAAATACCACAGCGTCTCAAGTTCGAAAGTCGTTGACCAGTGTGTGTTACCAGTGATGACTTACGGATCTGAAACGTGACTGTGGGCCTTATCAGCAGGCTCAAAATAGCGCAACGAGCTATGGAGAGGGATTTCTCTGCGAGATCGAATCAGAAATGAGGAGATCCGTAGACGAACGAAATTTACCCGACAAAGTAGAGGATAAGCAAGTTGAAGTAGCAATGGGCAGGGCACATAGCACGTAGAACTGATGGCCGACGGGGCTGTAAAATTCTCGACAAGGTGCATAGACGATCTGATAAGAACGGCAGAAACATTGGAGGCGGGCCGCTTACAACCGGACTGGATGGAAATCTATGAGGGAGGCCTTTGTTCAGCAGTGGACGTCCTATAGCTGAGATGATGATGCTGATGATGATGACCTAAGTATTGTATTTTAAATTTTACTTAAGTGAACTTACGTTCCAATCGATTTCACATATTCCGAGTTTGCATCGAGCTGTGAATTCACACATTGACCCATAATTGCTTCTGTAAAACAAGTATATTATATTTTATAATAAATAAGTATATTTCATTAATAATAATTCGTAATCGAAGCGCTACTGCCGATCATAACCCGGGTTTGATCCTCAAGTCAAGTCAAGCAAGTGTTATTGGATTTTCCATTAGGAGTTTTCTCAATGACAGCGTGGAGTCTGGAGCTGTGCCCTGTAAGTAGTTGGCAATAGACTTGCAGTCTTAGGCGATTACCACACTGCCCCGCACCATGCAACGTAGTGTAGGAGCACATGATGTAATGTTACTTGTTAGTTTCATTGTTTGTATTGAGAACACGCGTCGAACCTACAACATATCGAAAACGCATCCACCTGCTTACTTTTTGTTCGCATTCCCGCACTACACGGCGTAGTTTGGGACAGTGTGATATTTTTTTAGAAAGGAAGTTGCCCAATAAAATGTTTACCTGTAACATTATCAAGGGTAGCCATAGCAATAATAGGGAATATATCAACTGGCTGCCCATCAGCGAGCTGATCCAGCTTGTCTGTTAATATTCTGCCGTTCTTACAGAACACGGGCATAAATTTCTGCAATACGTTAAAATGGAACGCTTGCGTCAGGAATTTGCGGTGAGCTTTCCATTTCTGGCCTGAAACAGGATAAGGATAAGGATATCAAGTTCCTCTTTGTGGTATGTCATGCCATACCATTATGGATTTAATATCTTATTACAATCTAGCCTAGCTAAAGGCAAATGAGTTTAATAGACATTTAAAACTAAGAAAATGATTATGAAAATACACAAATATGAAAAAATAGGGAATAATTTTCCACTCCATTGTTTGTGGTTGGATTGGATCTGGCCTTTATTGGCGCAAAAACATATTTTGTTAATAATGAAGTGGTTAGCTAGACCAGTGACGCAGTGTTAAATAATAAATCTAAAATCGTGCGCTGAGTCCCGCAACCCGCTCACAGTCCTGTATATTACGCCAAAACAGTATTTCTCGAATAAAATAAAAACTATTGCTAATTTAACAAAATCAAATTAACACAATGAAGTCTGTGCATAGATTAATCTATACAAAAAATTTACGGACATAAATCAGTCTCATTTCCCTGTAGAATGAGAATCTCTATTTTTATAGAGCAGTTTTTGATATTTTTTTCTCTGCTGTAAAAGTAAACCAATCATGTAAACCAATTACCAAAATGATGTCAATATCATGGTAATTGTAAAAACATAAACATTAGTTCCAAATGTTTTGTAGTTGCTGAGAAATATTGAGATCCCTATCGCCAATATTTTCAATTCGTCGTGTTAGCCTCTATGCCTCGCTATGATTGCCTCGATGGCGTAGAGGGCGCATGCTCGACTGCCAATCAAGAGGTCCCGGGTTCGATCTCCAGGTCAGGCAAAAGTTTTAAATATTGGATTCTTCCATTAGGAATTATCTCAATAACTGCCTGGAGTCTGGAACTGTGCCCGGTAGATGGCAATAGGCTCGCCCCCTATTACATGGGACCAATAACATACTGGCGAAATGTGGGTGTATCTACTATGGGACTGAGTCCTGGGTACACCTCTGCCTACCCCTTCGGGAAAAAGGCGTGAATGTATGTTATGTTTTTATGTTATATTAGTTAATAGCCGTAATAGGTATTACGCCTTCATGGGCATCTTGCGTTTAAAGTATCTCGATCAGCGGTATTTGCGCTTCAGACCGTGGAGTTTAAAGGTATCATCCAATTTTCAAAGTTCTTTCTATCCCCGCCGCATCTTCGTTGTAGTTATAGTTATATACATACTACTTACCTGTAGCTACTAAAAGACCATCTCCTAGCCACGGTTTTAGAAAAGAATAAGCTCTTCCCTTTGTTATTAATTCCGAACTCATCAATATAGGCTGTAATTAGAAGAAAAATATTTTAATAATAATAATTCATTTATTTCAGGCAATAGTACGTATAACAATAAACTATACGCACCAGAGGCCCATATTAATAAATACCTTACAGACTAACATACATAAAAAAAATAAACCACAAAATTACAAAACACCTAGACAGGGATAATTTTTCTCGCCTCCCTAAAGCGCCGGAACACAATTCCTTCAGGCCAAAATTCGGGTGCCAGGAACATCTCCTTATATTTCACCGGAAGCCGGAGCACGTAGGACTTGAAGTTCTGCGTCCTTGTTGACTCCAGTCTCGACAGTGAGATCTGGGAGAGTTCCGGTCCTGGGACTCGTCCTTGGCTTTTCTCCTAATATTAATATGTTGAAAAAAATATATACTCGTATTCCGTTGTTTTTAAAAGTGTGTACAAGAAAGTTACTGCCTGTTATGTATTTGAATGGTAAATAAGAATCGTATTTCCATTGAAAATTAATTATGGTCGTACAAGATCGAACGGAACTCGCGTTGTCTGTTGTGCGCCCGATGAAAAGTTTTATAAGCAAGACCCAATATGCAGTGGGCGAATAATTCTAATACACTAATAAATTAAGTGCTATACCGATAATGAGGTCCCGAGTACGATCCCCAGGTCAGGCAAAAAGGTTTAATTGGATTTTCCAATTTTTTTAGGAATGTCTTAGTGACAGCCAGGAGTCTAGAACTGTGCCCGGTAGATGGTAATAGGCCCTTTTTACATAAGTGTGGGTGCCTACTATGTACCTACTATGGAACTGAGTCCTGTACACCCTTGGGGAAAAAGGCGTGATGTTATGTTATCTTAAAAAAATTCTCACCTCTATGTATCTAGGATGATTAAGCATGACATAGGGGTCTGACAGGAAGTACACTAGGTAAGCCTCTCCATATTTCTTTGAAAGTCTATGTATCAGTGATAAAATTTCTGAAATAAATTACACGGTGTAAGTATGACAATTTACGCAAGACCTACGCTATCTGTGATGCTAAATAAAAATTATAGGTACCTACATAATAATAATAATATGGGACAACTTCCACACACGGTCATCTAGTCCCAAACTAGGCCATCTTGTTACCATAGTACAGGCTTCTGCCTGTACTATGATACAAGATGACTGATATACATACTTATATAAGCTTATAACACCCAGACACAGATCAAACAGACATGTTCATGCACACAAATGTTTGAACTGGCCGGGGATCGAACCCGGGCCCTGCGGCACAGAAAGCAGAGTTACTACCATCTGAGCCAACGAGGCTGAGAACGAGGCGAGATAAAGTCTTTATTATTATTATTACACTACAAACATGAAACCTTAAATTTAAAATACAATTATAACAAATGATGTAACAATTGGTGGTCTTATCGCTAAGAGCGATCTCTTCCAGACAACCATGCATGGAGAAGAGAGTACAGTAAATCACATTTGGTCGGTAGTGTGACAGAAGAAGTAAAATTGTATGTATGAATAATAAATGATATAGGTACCTAAATATAGTTTCGTAGAGTATATATAACAGCCCATTTAACCTTGTTCTTAGTTGTTGTTTCTAAGTTGCTCTAAAGTATTTGCATATTATATAGGTAATATAATAGTTACCTGAATGTTTATGAATGGCATGCTTATAGCTCGACAGAAAAGAGTAGAAACGGCATTAACTTAAAGTGTATACGTGTTGACATAAGAGTTTTTGTAATTGATAAATACAGTGGCGCCCCATTATTTTCTACTCCTTTATGTCGAGCTATACATGCCCTCAATGTAATAGAACATTCACAAATAAGATTGCCTACTATGATTAACTGCGGATTTGAAGCCATCGCCATGGTCGAAATCGGCCGGATTGCATTATCAATATATTTTATATTTATTAATATGTCTTATATAAAACTGTGCCTCGCGGTTTCACCCGTTTAGTCATCGTTCCCGTGGGAACATCGGGGAAAAGTACCCTGAGTGTTATTCCAGGGTTTAAGCTTTTGACATATCGAATTTCAGCCCAATCGGGTCAGTAGTTTTGGCGTGAAAGAGTAACAAACATCTATCCATCCATCCACACAAACTTTCGCATTTATAATATTAATAGGATAGGATAGACTTTGAATATGCACCTCAGTGCTGGGTTGAAACTTGAAGAATTACGTTAGATTTAAAGAGTATAAGCATTCGTTTTTAGTAAATAAAAAAAATTAAGAAGACATAATATCTCAAATTAATTATAAAAATCTCGTAGTTATTTTAACTACTTAATTTCATGATGAGATTAATAGATAAATAAACAGAAAACTGTTTAAAATACAACCAGACAATAAGCCTTGTCGTGAGTTCCTATATACTCTATCTACTCTTAGAAGGTAAAATTCCGTCAGCATTAATTTCAAGCACAGATAAGAACGAAATCGATTTAAATATTTGATATCATATCATCTATAGATATTATTTAGATAATAAAGAATTATATCAGATAATTATTTAGATATTACTTAAATAATAAGGTATTTACCTGTAGTTTTGACGACGAATAAAAGTCCATTTCCCAATAGAGGCAGCGGGATCGGTCCCTTAATATTATACCCACTTTTATGTTTGAGCAAATTTATCCATGATTGCAATAAATACAACGCAATAACAATAAACGTAAACGTGATTAAAATCATCGCGATTAATAAATTCAAGACACAACTTTAGTGACAAATTACTGCCGTAATATTACTGTGTGATGTATTTCGTCTTTCCCCTTCCACTAATTCGACGCAAAAATGCGTCTGAGTCTGAGTGATGCGTCAGTCTAATAAGTTTAACACACAGACGGTATATGGCAGACACCGTGTACCAATAAAAAATCTGAGGCCAATGTCAGCAATACTAATTACTCGTGTAACGTTTTCTTGCTGAACACGTAGCTTAAACTGCATGTGTTATATTTTACACGGGTCACACTTTTGCCGCTAGTTTTTGGCCCTACTAAACATAGAAAAGTATATAGTTTATTTATTTTTCTTTATTACTAAGTACTAAGACAAGAAGAATATTAAGTGTGCATTAATTATTAATACACAAGTTCAACTTAAAATAATTAAAGTAGAGATACTCAAACTCATTTTATTCATAAAAAATAATTACACGTCTTGTAATTATTTTACTTTATTGTCTTCAAAATAATTACTAATATATAAATTAATAATACTGTGTCATTAGGGAAGGAATTAAGGTATAAAAACTAACACTCGCGTTTTTCTATAATCTAAAATTCATTTGATAGTATTTTATTGAAGAATTCAATATTGTAAGCATATAAACGAACTATGAACTATGTCAAATTAATAAAACTATTATATTCGTATTACTGGGCTTGGCCTAATTTTTGTTATTAGGAGCGCGATGTCTGCCTTTACAGTCTATTGTTAAACATTGAATCAATTTTGCGCGCTGGTACTACTACTTAACGGAACGAGTTACTTTCTCCTTCCAATACGACTAAAGATGAGGTCACTGACCGTGATCTTTACAAGGCCATTTACAACAACATTTTTAATACTCACCTATGTTGAAAGGGTTTTATAGGGATATAATACTTTTACATAATATAATACGAGTACTCGTAGGTAGAGTAGAAGCTATACCTATTTAAAGCTTGTAATCTTTCACCAAAGATATTTCAATAAACATTTGTTTTGTTTTGTTTTGTTCAATAAACATTGTTGTTATAAGTTATAATGATTTGTACTTAGTTGGTAACGTCATAAATTTGGTTTCAACATGCTCATGCCTATTGACGTATGAAAATTTAGAAAATGAAAAAAAAATTAATGTCAAAATAAAATAAGCATTAAAAATTAAAAATCCATGCAAAATTATAAATATATGTCAAACCTATGAACTAAAATACTTTTATATCAAAATAATTATTAAAAAGAAATAAAAAAAGTCAAAATTTATCAATAAAGAATTCTTTAGTTGAATAATAAGCTTTATAATTTTATGTCAATATTATACTACGCTACTTTGACTTATAAGTTTGTTTTTTTTTATAGCAATAAGGTACCATAGACCTGAGTTGTTAATATAAGTTTCAACTTGATGTCTCAACTCTCAACTCCTTCCCGAGAAAAAGAGTTTTGACAGACGGACAGACACACAGGCGGAAAACGAAGTGATACTATAGAGGTTCCTTTTTTTACTTTTGAAGTACGGAACCCTTTTTTTTGTAGTGAATTGCAGCAAATGAAATATTTGAAGATGGTCATAAAAGTTACTTTGAGATTATAAACGGATGGTCATATCTCTTATTAAAAAAGCATACAACCAACATTTTCCCGAAGAAGGAAAAAAAATACTTCAAACATAAATGTGTCCACTTATTCTCTAATACGTTCTTAATTAATCTTGTTGCCGTCCACATCAGCCAAAAGCAGAAGATCCTTAAAAACGCATGTTTATTTCTCATACATGAAAGAATATTTTTTGTGATCATTTCCTGTGTTGCGAAGAGATATGTTTTTATGTAATTAAATGAACTTGACAATCATTCGTTGATGTTTTGCTACACGCGAGCCCATTTAATACAATTACACCTCTATAAAAAACTCTACACACTTATAAACCAACAACAGAGGGCCACTCTTATCGGCGACAAAATTTCACTAGTCATTTCGGCAACTTAAGCCCTTACCGAACACAATTCAATGTCTTATCTGCATTATCAGGAAAGGTGACCTCTTAACAGTTTGTCACAATTCTATGGAAAAATTACCAAATGGAAGTTTTGTATTCGGAAAATTCCCCTGATATAGTCCCCTCCTCCGTATACAGTAAACCTATTTGATATATTTATATACTGATATTTTGAAAATGAAGTAATACCTATAATTTTATTTTTGGTTTTAAATTCTTAATTTTTTGTAGTGAACGTCTAATGACGCGAGTTCAACTGTGATTTTTAGAAGTTTACTGTGAAAACATAAAGAGATTATGAGATAAACTAAAATGACAGGGACATGGTTTACTTCAGTATAAAAATATCAGGTTATAAATTTATAGAATGGGTTGGGGATATTCGGAGGATTCAGACAGGGGAATACAAAACATCGATTTGGTAATTTTTTCATAGGATTGTGTCAGGTTTTCGTAGCTAGAATACTCTTTTAAATTTTTCAGTTGAGCTCGTGCATACACGAATCCACCGCTTCTTGTGTCGGCGGATCGGTGGCTTAAGTGTGTAGACTCCTTTAGAACCACTGCTATTCATGCTACGTATGTTAAACATCTTAGAAAAAAATCTTAAAATAATTACGATGCTTAGAAAAATTATTATGTATTAATAACATTATGTATTCACTCCTATTACGAGTATAAGGCATATTTAAAAGAATTTAATACTGATTATAAAATTATCCATATCACAACAGTGAACGTCGACTGATATCTGTATATTTATTATTTAACTATGTCTAATCAATATTTTTTGTCTATATTTAGACAGACGTTGCGAAAACATTGGTGACAATGCAAATGGCCCCAATTCTCCTATTTTAAGTCAACTAGAAACAAGTTAAAATGCCCACATATCTTGATTAACTTTTACCTTTGTACAGTAAACACACAAAACTATCTGCTGTTTACTTAACTTCTATGTAGACACATCATTATTTAGGCACTTTGTGATGACCCAAATTAGTACCTATCTGTTATTAAAATACAAACTAAAAAGCGTGTACAAAACACTGATTGTGTGTGACTTCATTTTGGAATCGAATTATAAAAAAATAACCTCGTGTCATCATAACGAAATGCAAAAAAAGATAGTAAAAAGAATTGCAAAACCACGACAGCTTAAACTCAATTTTGGCCTATCGGAAACGTGACCCTTGAGGTTTGAGTAGACCGATAGTTTCCAGAAAGTAGTTAGCTCAAGTTTGATTACTTCCTTGTTACATTTCACCAGATATAGAGACTTATATTAACTTTGGACAAGTTTTGATAAAGTTTAATGATGTTTTGGACCCTCAATAATATTTTCTTGGACATGTGCATGGTACCTACTTAATTTCGATTCAAGTAATAAATGTTCTTGTACCATTGACCATGGACTATTGTCCAATCTTGTTATGATAATTTTTAAAAAATTAGACTTACTTCTTACCTACACTTCCATTTTTTTACTGTGATATATTATTGTAAAATTTAATCCAGTAAAAAAGAGCGAATTAGATTGCTATATTGCGAGAAGTCAACGTCAAAGAAGTCAAAGTTAATCTATGCCTACCGGTACCTAATTTTTAACTATATATAGTTCAAACTGTGTTTTCTCAGGCAGTGTTAAATATTGGATTTTTCCATTAGGAATTATCTCAATAACTGCCTGGAGTCTGGAACTGTGCCCGGTAGATGGCAATAGGCTCGCCCCCTATTACATGGGACCAATAACATATTGGCGAAATGTGGTTGTATCTACTGTGGGACTGAGTCCTGGGTACACCTCTGCCTACCCCTTCGGGAAAAAGGCGTGAATGTATGTATGTGTTTTCTCGGCAAGTAATTTTTTTAAATTCTTTTGAGAAAATAAACATCTTTAACCACAAAGTCTTAAAAAAGGTTTATTCAAATAGGTCACAATCTGACACTTTTGTACGTCAATGTAGGCACTGTGTCTGATTTGGGCTATGGGCAATCATGATGCTTACCATCAGGCACCTGAATTGTTCGTCTTGTCACAAAAAATCATGCCCTATATAGTTATGTTATGTTATTACAAATGAAATCCCAAATATAGGAAATAAATACCTTTTTCTTCTTCTCCAAAAAAGTAAGTCCAAACTTAAGGTCAAGAAATCTGAGCGACATACCTACCAAGTACGCGTCCAAAGTCTGAAGTTTTTGTGTTTAGTGTAATATAATATATAATATCTTTGATAAAAGAGTTAAAGGTTAGCGCGTGTACGATAATATATTTTTCAATAATCCGGTTACCAACGATGTTTTATTGACTTTGGTTAATTTGAACTTAAACCGAGGACTGAAACCTCGGGTTGATGGAAAGTATGGACTAGATAATAAACTAATATAAACAATTTAAAATTGAAGTGCCTCTTTGTAATATAAAAAATAAGGATTTAAAAAAATACAATATAATTTTTTTGTCTGTTTGCTACCGCTAATGTCAGAATAGGCTAGACTGATTATGATGGGACTTTCATTTGCAGATGGCTAATTAATAACATTTTTTATTTTAGAAAATGATTTAGGGTTCCGTGTTAAATGTATAAGTTATAATGTTATGTTTGTATTAAATCTAAAAGCCATTGAATTCGGATGTTCCTACGAAACGGCTAGACCGATTTTACCAGGAATTTAACTTACACTATAAAAAGTTACTCAAGCTATATTATTTAAGAATAATGATTAGTGTTCCGTATAAAAATCCGTGGCCGAGGTCGCGGGTTACAGCTAGAATAATCACATATTAACTAATAGTTGTAATTTCTATTTGTTGTAATGAAGTTGTATGTATTAATTATTATTTACTAGCTGTAATCACCAGCTGTAATGTATGAATATCGGACTAATATATACCCTGTGTTATTCAAGGGTCTAAACCTATCTTCATGCCGAATTTCAGCCCAATTGATTCAGTAGATTTGGCGTGAAAGAGAGATCTCTTCCAGACAACCGTTCGGAAAGAAAAAAAACATATACTGGAAGGACGGTGTTTCAAATATAAACCAAAACTGAAACTATACATAATAAGGTAATTTATTAAAAAGTTACATAAAACGTATTAATATACCTATATATCTAAATTATTTTTACATAAAATAAAAACATTAAATGAAACATCTTGTCTAACAGTTAATTTATTCCTAAGTATTTTTCACAAAAAACACAGTTAAATATTAGTTAGGTTACATATAACCAATGGTTCGATAAAAAACCAGCCCATTTAATTAATAATAATTAATAACCATTTAATTTACAACAAATAATGAGCGCATTGGAACCACGAATCGTGAAAAAGTATATCCCGTAGTAACTTGTAATACTTTTTCTAATTTAATCCAAACGAGTTTTCATGTATAAAAACCAGCACAAAGAAAAAATCTCAGAAAAATAAAAAGGCACTTCTTTGGATTAAGTTGGTTTTTTTACTGAATCTTTCTATTGTTATTTTCTAGTTCCTAGTTGTCTTTAATTTACGTAATTACATGTAGTATTTTTATATCTTCAAAAATGTGGGTACGTGTGAGCGAGAGGACGAATTTGCTTAGCACAGCACCTTAAAATACATAAAACTTTGTATTATATCGTGCCTAGCAGTTCATTTATCATTATTCGTATTTTACACAAAAAAAATTAGAAAACAACGACGTGACGCACAAATACCACCAAAATTTTTTTTTTTCAACAATAATAATCATTGTAACCACAGTCAATATTTTCCGCAGGCAACTCGTACCATGTGTCTCTATCTTCTAGTGAATCCAACATGAACTCCATTCTTGGAGCGTAGAACAAGATCAGCGCATAGCTGCGGTTCTTGCTTTACAGGAAGCAAGTGGAACCTCTTCACTATTTCTGAGATTGTCACTTTCAACTCCATCATGGCGAACCTTTGACCTGGAACATAAAGCTTGTTTTTCAATAAAACTACACCACAGGGATCACCCCGTTTAAACCACTGCCCAAAATGGAATGTATCTATGCAAGTAAGAAAAGCAGCCGATGAAAAACGTATTTAAATTTCGAATAAGGAACGGGAATCTTTTATGTGTATTAATCATTTCATTTGTTTTTAAAAATTGGCAGCTATTTAAAAAGTGTCTCAAAATTCATTTGACTGGAAAAAATGGTCCATTTTGACGCTCGATAGACACTTTTTTTTAAATTGTTGCCAATATGTAAAAACAAATAACAATATTAATGTGTATTAAAATATACATTACAGATTCCCAAAGAGTTCTCAATTCGAAATTTAAATATATTTTTCATCGGCTGCTTTTCTTACTGGCCTATTCCAAAAATTTTCATTGTTACCATGGGTAACAATGAACATTGTGTGAAAAAAAAATGTATGACATGTATTTTTATCTGTGGCATCGTAGTTTCTAAACAATGTGCCGATTTAATTATACTCTATACACCCTGTCACGCTCGAAAGTGAAAATTTTCCTCCCAGTTTCAGTTATCACTTTCTATATGAATTCTAATCGGAACATTAGTCTTGTCCACCAAATCAACTTGGCAGATGATATACTTACCAATACAGTTCCTGGGTCCAGCGCTAAACGCGAGATAAGCGAACGGGTTCTTAGTCTCAGGCGAGCCCGCCTCGAACCTCTCCGGCCTGAACTCCATCGGATTCTCGAACAATCCCGGGTGACGCTGCATTTGGAATATGTTCAGAGTACATGATGTGCCTTTTGGTAGCTTTAGCGGACCCACCTCTGAAACAAATAACAAATTATTTACATGTTAAAGAAAATGTGTAGTAATACTTAAGGGGGTGGGGGGGGGTAAGGGGGGTACACATCTACCTATCAAACTGAACAACTTTCAAAAGAAAGAATTATTACGAAATTCACAAATAAAATTTTCGATTTTCGAAAATGGATCAGTTGATTGTCAAATTTGTATGGGAAAGAAAATGTTTTTTTGCGAATTTTGCTATTCTTTCTTTTGCAAATCGTATAGGTTGACGAGTAGATACACCCCTTAAGTATAACTAGGTACACCTCTTTGTAACACGTTGTAGATTATGAAATCCATGTTTGGAATACAATACGAAAATAATGTTGAAAATTTTCACCCACGAGCTAGACTTTCTCCCTTCACATTCTTCTCTGCTTCATTTTCTACTTTTTTTCTTTTTCTTGGAATTTTTCTTTCCCTTTTCATATTGTATTTCAAGCGAATAGAGGGTTTAGTCTATAAAATATATAATACTAGCGGGGCCCCGCTGTTTCACCCGCGTAGATCGTTCCCGTAGGAATATCGGAAAAAGTACCCTATGCGTATTCTAAGGTCTAAGCTACCTCAATACCAAATTTCAGCCGATTCGGTTCAGTAGATTAGACGTGAAAGAGTAACAAACGTCAATCCATCCTCACAAACTTTCTCATTTATTATATTAGTAGGAAGTAGGATACTACTACTTCTCAGCCGTAGTAAGTCCACTACTGAACATAGGCCTCCCCCGTAAAGGGGAGGTTTGCCAATACTCGCCACGCTTGGCAGGCGGGTTGGCGAGCGCAGTTTGGTGAATTTTACGCAGAGGACGCTGCTGCCCATCCTCTGGATCTGACAACCCTAAGCCGACTCTTACGGCAACCACGGGTAGAGAGGGTGAGGTACTATTCTATAGCCGGCACTCGGCACCCCACGACGAAGTACGAGGAAGAAGGATAGTACCTACTCGTATAGAATAGGATTATTCTTGCTTTCTTGCTTGGGTTCTTAGTGAATAATACCTTACCTTTATGCATTTGCTTTTTTCGACCTAGGCGTACCTTTCATGAACAAGTTGATGTTATCTTAAGGAAAGGCCAGGTCAAAAGTACGAAAGTTGAATGTCAGGATCGTAGCAAGTGGAAAGAAATAGTCTCTGCCTACCCCAACGGGAAGAAGACGTGACTGTATGTATGTATGTATGTTTATGCATTTGTAATAGTTACAGCTACATAATGTTGATGATATTTATTTCGGGATTCGTCCGTTTGGCATAATTTTTTAGGTATAAAATTATATGACATAATGTTTTCGCATATTTTTGTTAGCATAATAATACTATGGCATAATAATACTGTAGCTTAATAGAAAGTTGAGCATAAGTACCAATTGGTCTAACATGTTTAGGTATAATTGATTGACCCATACATTTTTAAGGCATACTAATAATTTGTATAATAATCATGTGGCATAAAAATATATTGCGAATCATTGGTTAGGTTAGATGAGTAAATTAGGACTTAAAAGTTTTTGCGAGCCAATATATATGGGCTTTTATGACAAAGAAGATTGTGTGTACATATCGTGATGCGTTTATAATCTGATGCTTTATAAATTATACTTCATTACTATTATTCTAATAGTATTTATGTCAATAAACATTATGGCAAGATATTAAGTGCTTAATAATTTAATGCGTAGTGATCATTATGCTAAATGTTATGCCAAAGTATGTTATGACAGTACATATTATGCGTTTCATTAGTAAACCGTTTATTTAAAAGTAGGTATAGAAACCAATATCATCATTATGTACGTAATAATACATAATTTTGATGATATTGCAATTGGGTTGATATTCGACATGTTTTTATATTGTAAAACACTTACCCGTATCTTTAGTAACCCTTCGTTCAATTACAGGAACCGGTGGGTATATTCTTGATGACTCCTTTATGACTAGATCTAAATATTTCATTTGCTGAAGCTCTCTGTTAAAGAAAATCATACACATTTTTCAGGGTAAACATAGAGGTAGGGGAAGCCCATGATGCTAAATGTGGATTAGGGGTTTTGGTAAGATGTTTTTTTTATGATAGTAAGTGACAAGACGAGCAAAACAGGTGCCTAATGGTAAGCATCACGACTGCCCATATCAGACACAGTGCCACCCAGTGTTTTAAAATTTAAAGTCTCCCTGAGATATTAGTTGGTGAAACTCGTCATGCTAGGTAATTTCGCTGGTAACACTGCCCTTCAGACCGGAGCACCGGCACCCAGCAAAAGAGGCCTCATCACTGGCCTTTAACATCTATAGAAGATGATTCAAGCAGCGTCCATGTTCGAGGATCGAGGTAAGGCCGATTCCACTTAGCTGCGCTAAAGTGGGTGAAGTGTCCTCTCCATGGACGCTGCATCGCCTGGGACGCATATAAGATTGTGCAAGAGTGTCCTAGACCTACACCACTCTCTCGACCTAACCGGCAGGATCCACAAGAATGACAAGTCAATACGTGTTGTCCCGGGTCGGTTGCAGGTCTAAAAAGTAACTAGACCATTTCCATCCAGATGGTTTGCCAGAGCCTCGTTTGTATGCTAGCAGGGTGCACCACGTGCAGGTGAGGTTGGCTTTGGGTTCTGAAAATGATTGTGGGACCCTTACGATAGTCGTGCGTGAGGTCAGCAACAGCACAGTTCCAAAGTTCATCTTTACTACAAACATGTTTCCGAAAATTAGCCTGTGATATTTTTTGCAACTAACTTTAAAGTTAGTTGCAAAAAATATCACAGGTATCTAATGTTAAAACCTACTCGTAAACTTGACGTCTCGCACACATTCACACCATAGTAACAATAATGGTTCATGTAAAACATACTAGGTTTAATAATCAATTAAGATGTAATAAGATTACTTTAGTCATTAATTTTATATTGTTTGGTTTGGACTATGAACCTGCTACGGAAAGGGGCATAACTGAAAAACAGCGCGCTTCATGCAAGCATGGAACGCATATTTGCTGAGCTATGTCCTTTTCATTACCACCTGGTACATCGAACTTAAGTATAATGCCTAACTTATAGTCTTATCTATTTAGTACATAACAATAATAATTGTAACCATAGAAATTAAGCACATTATCTATTATTGTACTTAGTTGTGGTAATGAATAAATGATTTATATTCTATTCTCTTCTAGAAAAAGCCAGTGGATGTGTGCGTGCCGTCATGTTTGTACTAGCGAGCCGGCTTACTATGATGTTTCACTTTTTGTTTTATAAGACTGTCCGCCTTTTTTATAGGATAAATCATTCACATTGGTGTAAATATTCGTTGGTTTCATCATTATTGATTTAATAATATTCTCACGGTTTGTTTATTTTTTATTTTGGCTTAAATGGAAAGACAATATACATAACCTATTTTTAGTTTTTTTTATTCGCTATAATTTCAGTTACATCAAATTAAAAAATCACTTTTAATCCAGTACTGAAAACACGCCGATAGTATCCGAACGAGCTCTATAACATAATAATAATGACTAATGACGTCACAATTATGGCGACCACTCGTAGCGCGTTCGTGATCAAGTGACTCATAATGGAATTTTATCTATTTTGAATTGCCTATAAAAATACATATATAAAAATACACATATAAAATACATATAATATAATTTTTTTTTCAAATAAGTACTCAATTGTGAATATAACATCGATTTTTTTTTAATTAATAACATAAAATTACTTATTTTATCTCTATTGTATGGCCCATCGCAACTCATTTTTTGTACTTGACATAAACGTTGCGAAAAATCAGACTTGTCATGATTTCCATTTGTCTGACGCCAATCTATAGCTTGACAATACGTCTTTACACGGAACTAATTATAGTTGCAAGTGCTTAGTGAATATTTATGAGTTAGATAAATAATTACTGAATTGTACACCATAAACAAGACACAACATAAAGGAAAAGGTAATATTTCAATACCGGGTTAACGGGCATAGTTATTTAATTAGAAATTGATGGACAAAGTGAGGAATAGTGTGATAAGGGAGCGTTGTGGCGTGTTAGTAGAAATAGCATAATATATAGACAATGGAATGCTTATATAGTACGGACATGTGCAGAGGATGAATGAAAACAGATACATCATCATCATATCAGCCGTAGGACGTCCACTGCTGAACACTGAACGTAGACCTCCCCCATAGATTTCCATCAATTCCGGTTGTTAGCGGTTGTTAGCCAATAATATACTGGCGAAATGTGGGTGTACCTACTGGGACTGAGTCCTAAGTACACCTCTGCCTACCCCTTCGAGAAAAAGGCGTGATTATATGTTCTGTTTATTAGTATTAAAACCAAAATTAAAAATTGCTAGGTTATGTGTTAATAACTCACGAGTAAGTAGGATCCCGTTCCAAATCTTCACCGAGAATGTTCTTTTGTTCTTCAAGGATTTTCTCTTGGACTTCAGGAAGTTTGGATAAACAGAACAGGGTGAAGACAATTCCGGAAGTCGTAGTGTCATGCCCCTGAACAAACATAATCAACTTTGTTAATTGTGTTCTTTGTTAAAGCTGTGCCCCGCGGTTTTACCCGCTTCGTCTTCGTTCCCGTTGTAATATCTGTGCAAATATTACGAACTTGCAATCGCGGACCAACAGCAGAAAAAATTACGTAATATTGTCAAACGTCATTTTTTGTATGAAACATTACATTTGACAGAAAACCTTCGTAATTTTTACTACTGTTGCTCCGCGACTGCAAGTTCATTATACCTGCACGGGATAAAATACCCTTTGTGTTATTCCAGGGTCTCTAAGCCACAGACCAAATTACAGCTCAGTCGGCTTAGTAGTTTTAACGTGACCACGAAACATACACACAAATAAATAGCGCTAGATGCCAGCGCCATCTAGCGCTATTTGTGGATTTAGAACACGCTAGCGTTTAAAATCGCATGGCTCAGCTGGTAATAAATGAATTTTATTTCATTATTTTCAAAGTGGTTTTCAATGTTACCTACCTCAAACATAAAAGTATCCACTTCTTCTCTAACACTCTCCTCATCTATTTTCTTACCATCAACCTCGGCCAAAAGGAGAAGGTCTAGAAATGCGTGCTTGTTTTTGATACCTGAAAACAAATCGCACATAAATATTTTCTATTTGATATGAAAAAAGAACATAAAACATACTATCACGCCTTTTTCCCGAATAACACATAATGTCCAGGTTCTAAACTATGTGTTATTACAGGGTCTGAGCTACCTGCATACCCAGGAACACATAGGGTACTTTTTACTCTGATATTCCCACGGGAATGATATCTAAGCGGGTGAAACCGCGGGGCACAGTTAGTGAGTATATAAAATAAAGTCGCTTCCTGCTGTCTATACGCTTACTACGCAACGGATTTTAATGCGGTTTTCTTATTGATGAAAATCGAATTATTATTATTAGACAAAGTGATTCAAGACAAAGGTTTATAATATTGTTTCCATACCGGTACCACTTGTCGGTCCGTGGTCTCCATTTGAGAACTTTCTAGCCCCATCGGCCAAAATTAACGTGCTATGTGTCGCCCATTGCCACTTCAACTTGCTAATCCGCTGCGCTATGTCGGTAACATTCGTTCTTCTACAGATCTCCTCATATCTGATTTTATCTCGCAGAGAAATCTCGAACATAGCCTATGGAGAGGCAATAAATAGCTTGTTGCGCTATTTTGAGCCTGCTGATAGGGCCCACAGTCAGAGACCACGTTTCAGATCCGTAAGTCATCACTGGTAACACACACTGGTCGAAGACTGGTGGAGACCATGGACCGGCAAGCGCAGCGTAGGTCGTCCACCCACACCTTGTGGGTGGACGACCTACGCTGCGCTGCTGGACAGACGATCTGATAAGGATGGCAGGAACACGCTGAATGCAGACCGCTTACAACCGCACTGGATGGAAATCTATATAGGGGAGGTTAATGTTCAGCAGTGAACGTCCTATGGCTGAGATAAAGATGATGATGATACGGTACCTGGAGCGAAGCAAAGTCTGCGGGCGCTAGTTAGGCATTTTATACTCACCTAAGTCATTAGATTCTTTCAAACTGTTAATATTCAACCTTTTCAGATCCTTCCTACGTTCTTCAATAACATTCTTAGTGTGCACGTGTAAAATATTCAAAGCTGTTTCTTGTTGATTTTTGTATTTAGTCCAATTAAAAAGAAGGTCCTCTCCAAGAAACGGGTTTTGCATGCGATGAGCTACTATTTCTGTGAGACTGGAAATTAAAAATATATAAAAAAATTAAGGAAAAGAGGGTTCAATGAGCATACATTGCAATGTGATGGGATGTAACCGTTCAGATTTGAGCATTACATCATTGAAATAGGAGAACTAAACCTTAGGCGTCAATAACAAGATAGGGTCAGGTGGGGTAACGACAGTGGTAAATGTAATAGGTGGCGACAATTTATTATTTCGGTAGTTCCGGCATCATCTCAGCCATAGGACGTCCACTGTTGAACATAGGCCTCCCCCATAGATTTCCATCTAGTCAAGTTGTAAGCGACCTGCATTCAAAGCGCTGTCTGAATGGAATGGATTCATTTTGCCTACGGAAAGATGAAATAACTCACTATAGTCTCACCCAGTAGAGATTCATATTTACCACCATCGTTACAATTACCCTACATGAGCCTATGTTGGTTTTGCTATCAGTTGTGCCACACTGACGGTGATGTTTGAGCGTTAACCTATAGTGAAATCAAGAAAAAGTAAGGGGTCATACAGAAGCAAATATTATTATGATTGTTTGCACTTAATTAGCCTACCGTGTAAAGACGTCATACAGTGCCTTTAAATAAGTAGGGTCAGGTGGAGAAATTGTTGGATGGTGGTAAATGTAAAAATGTAATTTATTATTTTGTAAGTTCCCTCTGAAAATGGATTCATTTACTTATGGGATCTATGGAAAAATTAAATAACTCCCCACAGTCTCGCGTATGGATCTCATTATGGATTTCTGGAATAAGAGATTGTGGCCGCCTGTTGCATTTGCCTCCGTCCTGTACTTACCCCACCTGACCCTATACAATTTTTATTATTATGTTGTAACACCTACTAATCACAATAATATGCGTAAATAAATAATCGATTAATACCTTTTTGCTAATTTAAAATTAGAAAAAAACCTTACATTTCAATTGATTTCACATATTCCGAGTTGCTATCCTTCTGCGAATCTATAGATACCCCCATAATGGCTTCTGTAAATAGATAATTATATTAAGGTAGGTATGTACTATTAAGCTTGTAAATATATTGTAATAAAACTACCATAAAGTTAGTTTATTGTTTGCTCGCAAATGGTAAACTGTTGACACAAATGATTTATCTACCTAATGTATGTACCAACTACCAACTACAGCTAACTACTACATCTAAGAAGTATCGTTGGACGGTTGTTATTATTATTGCCTTTGCTAATTTAGTTCGGCTTGAAAATTGGTTGAAAAGATGTATTTATATATTTTTTTATTTTTTATATCTTTTTCTTACACAGCGCTTCTTAGATTACCTGAACTGTGAGTATATTCCGCGCGTGAGCTATGAGGAAATTTACGTCTTCTAATTAAGTACTTTTTGTTTGCTTTATTTTTCATATTTTTAAATTTAAACTGTTTATAAACTTAATTGTTTGTTAATTCAGTATAACGGGCCCATTACACGATACATTAGACGGACGGACTCTCTTGAATGACTTCAATCATCAGATTAGATCAGACTTCAGTTTTGCTGTGACTGAGGCAAAACTGGACTTAATAGACGCCTAATATTAAAGGGATTCCTCCGTTTGGCATACATTTTTTTGGCATAAAATTGTATGGCATAACGTTTCCGCATAACTTTTATTAGCAAAATAAATACTTTAGCATAATAATACTATAACATAATAGAAAGTTTAGCATAAGTAGTAATTGGTCTAACATGTTTAGGCATAATTGATTGTCCCATAAGTTTTTAAGGCATACTAATAATTCGGTTAGGTTAGGTGAACATATGCCACCTTGCGCGAGCAAATAATGCAAATTAAGACTTAAAAGTTTATGCGAGCCAATATTTATGGGCTTTTATGACAAAGAAGATTATGTGTAAATATCATTATGCGTTTATAATCTTATGCTTTATAAAATTATGCTTCATTACTATTATGCTAATAGTATTTATGACAATAATCAAAATGGCAAAATATTTGTGCCTAATAATATAATGCGTAGTGATCATTATGCTTTTGTTGTTTTTATGCCAAAGTATATTATAATGACAATACATAATATGCGTTTCAACCAAAATTTAATTAATAATGTCGTATTAAAGGAGGCATAACATAAAATAGCCTTGAAGCTCACGCGCGTAGATTTTATGTAACTGCACAGTTTTCAATACTACTTATAATACATACTACTTATAATTTTATTAATATATTCTGATCACAACTCAGACGCATAGTAGTTAACTATAAATTGTCAGGTGTATTGATTAGCATATGTAGGTCATGATATTCGTGAATTCTATTGTGCGCACATTCCGGTGTGTTTTTATTAATGATCACGTCATTCAATAGACGCGTAAAAAAAAAGGTAAGTACCGTGTTAAACCTGTGTTATGTAAGTTATACAGAAAAGCGAAACCTGACCCCGTACATGACCTTAAGAAATTTTCACGTTACATCAATATTATAACTAATTTTTATAATATACCTTGGGTGGCAATTCTGAGTTATGGCCAAGGCTAAGTGTAGATATAGCTCGACAGAAAAGAGTAGAAACAGAACTAATTTAAAGTGTATGTGTTGAATAAATTGTTTTTACTCTTGTAAAAGACAGTGACGCCCCCATTATTTTCTACTCTTTTGTGTCGGACTATACAAATTATTTTCTTCAAACATGCGTGGTCCGTTTCGTTTTCAAGTTACTTTGCTCCGTCCAGAAATTGCTGGACATTTTCTGCCTCGGTAGCAAAGTGAACACCGAAAACGAAGTCCCAGGGGGTTAGAACGAGACAGCTGATATGAATTTTTGGGCGCGAAAGAGAGAAATAACGGGGAAAACTAGTTATCCCCGTGCCATGCTAGGCGGGCTAGTCCATTACTGTTACCACATTTATAATCATGTTCGCGTTTATAAAAGTTTGTTCCAATTTAAAATTAGGCACATTGCTGGCTGCTTGTGTACATCAAATAATAAATTGTCAGATAAGACACTTATCTGTTGTATGTTTGAGAAAAAGACAACGCCTTGACGATGATATTACAATCAGTTACCTGTCACATTGTCAAGTGCCGCTAACGCAATAATAGGGAACAGGCTTACAGCTCTGCCATCAGCGAGCTGATCCAGCTTGTCTGTTAATATCCTGCCATTCTTACAGAACACGGGCAAGAAGTTCTGCAGAATGTTGAAGTGGAACGCTGGAGTCAGGAACTTGCGGTGTGTCTTCCATCTTTGACCTGTAACAAAACATGCTTTCACGCCTAAACCGGCGGACGAATTGTGTTGATATTTGGTAGAAAATTCATACCTGTAGCAGTCAGTAGACCATTTCCCAACCAAGGCCTTAGAATGTCGTAGGATCTCCCTTTCGTAATTAATTCAGAACTCGACACTATGGGCTGAAAAAAGGTCCCACCTGTTATACAAAAAGCCGTTCGTCCTTCTGAAACCCATTATTGACCTATTTAAGTATCTAGACATCAAATTAAATTGTTAAAGCATACGTATGCATGCATTGTGTTGGGTCCCATACCTAAATACCAAATATATACAGCGCCATCTATAAGTTCCTTGCGTAATGTATGGAAATATGCAAGTAAAATGGCCATAACTTTTGATTGCGTTAACTTAGAAGTATGATTTTTTACAGCCACATGGGACCGTTTATCTGAATAGTTGATTTCAATTTCAACTTGTTACCTCCACGCGTTTCCGTTTAAAGTGTCTTGACAGACGGACGGACAGATAGACAGACAGACGGACAACAAAGTGATGCTATAAGGGTTCCGTTTTTCCTTTTGAGGTACGAGACCCCTTCATAACAACAAGCCTACAATCTGCTAAAGATATTTATTATAAGAAGGATATGTCATGGGATATTTTATGTGAATGACATCACACACATCATCAACCGGAAGAAGTCCACAGCCGAACATAGCCCTCCCCCATAGAACGCCATAAACGTCCCGCCATATGAATTCTTTTGCCGTTATCACCACGCTTATTGTGCGGATTGGTGATCGCAGAAGATAAAATATTTGGTGCTGGAGAGCGCTGCTACCCTCTCTCCGAATATGTCCCTCTGCCGGGTTTCACGGCTCCCACGGGATGAGAAAGGGGTGGCCTTAATTTATTGCCGGGAACCACGCGGCCAACTGATAAGTGAATATTATTTTTGCGTTAAAACAGGGATAGATCTTTGTTTTATTCTTTTGTTTTTATGCAGTTTTATTGCAGTTTGTACACCTACTTACATGATTTATATAGGCATAGTTATACGATGTAATTTTGACGTTGAATTTACTTACCTCTATGTATTTAGGATGACTCAATATAACGTATGGTTCCGAAAGAAAAAATATAACGTAAGCATCTCCATAGCTTTTCGATAATTCATAAAGTCGATTTAAAAACTCTGCAAAAATATATATAATACAATAACATTATTATGTGTATACTGCCTAGGTTTGGCGAGAAAGAGTAACAAACATCCATCCATCCATCCATCCATTCTCACAAACTTTCACATTTGTAATATTAGTAGAATTATTAAGCTTGTATTATTAATAGAACCTGGATCATATAAATGAACAAACTGATGTTGAAGAAATAAATAGGATCCGGCTGGTTCCCAGTCCCCACTCCTTCGTCCCCACTATTTTAAAAAGTTGTCCTACATGTCAACACTGGGGACATGTGGGTTGTTGTCCCCAGTGAGGACAATGTCAAATACCAGCAGGAATGGTCCAAGAAATGGACAGTCATGCTTATATTGCAAAAAAAGATTATAAAGAAGCACCCGAATCAGGACAGTTGAATGTCAGTCAAGACATTGATCCGTTCTCGCCGATTAAAGAAACGAGCGGATTTATTCGATCAGACGATCTGATTGTTTCAAATAAAAGGAATACTGCACTGGGAGATCCCCTTCACTCAAAGCCAGGGATGGGCATTGAGGAGCAATGGGGTCGGTCTTCCATGCAAAATTAAATTTCCCAAATTGGAGAAAGGGAGAATAATTTTCCAGCCAATTGTTTGCTGTTGCTTTTTGAGCTGACCTTTATTTGCGCCAAAATATACTTATTGGTTGAAATAAACTATATGGTATAATTAAGAAGAAATTTATGAAGTGATCTGACAGAGAACTAAAGTCACTGACATAGCCGAGAGGATTAGCAAGCTGAAGTGGCAATGGGCCGGTCATAATTGCCGCAGAACCGACAACGGTGGGGTAAGCGTGTTCTAGAGTGGAGACAGCGTCTTGGCAAGCGTAGTGTGGGACGTCCTTGGGCTAGATGGAGCGATGATAAACGCAAGGTCGATGGGATTGGTTGAGAAGAACATTGGATCGAGTTGAGTGGCGTGCCATAGAAGAGGCCTATGTCCAGCAGTGACGATCATGGGCTGATGATGATGATGATGATGATTACTCTTAAATCCCCTAGAGGTTAAAAAGTGAAAAGTTATTTTAGCCCCGCTCTGGTACGCAACAATGACGGACTTTTTGATCAAGAATAGTTTAAAATATTAATTATACGTTTAATGGAAATTTTTACCCTATAAAGTAAAAAGCTTATGATTATATTTAGACCCTTATTAAGTACATAAACGATAAGGAAGTTACAAAAAAAATATACCGTAATAAATCTTATATACGATAAGCAATAAGGCCGCCAGTTGTTACTCTTTCTAGTATAAGGTTTTCTCTTTGTCATTTTCTGTATTATTGTGGTATCAATAAAGTGTTATCATTCATTTATTCATATGCATTTTTGAAAAATTTTACATATAAAGTAAGAAGATTTCACTAGTTATTTAAGTATCTACTTACACCTATTAATTAATGAAATATTCCGTAAGGCTATAAAAATATCAAAACGTTTTTTTTTCATACCACAAAAAAATGCTTAAATCGATTAAGCTAAAAGAATTGTTAATTTTAGAATTACAAGATAGTTTAAAAATTAAAATAATATGTTTTATGTAGGTAATATTCATATATATTTTTTTTTAATACTTGCCTGAAGTTTGAACAATAAACAGATGCGCATTCCCGAGAACCGGCAAAGGGAACGGTCCTTTGATATTAAATTTTTGTTTACAATTGATTATTTTAATCCAAGAACTCGATAACAGCAACACTATCACACTAATTAGTAATATTATTATGAACATTTTAGCATTAATGTTTGATATAATATGCGCACACGCACGCGACTCTACTGGTCCGTATCGAAACAAGATTGACTCGTGAGATTGGGAAAACAAGCTTTAATAATATAATTAACCTTCTTAGGGTTCCGTAGCCAAGGGGCATCGTAAGAACCCTATTCGTCCGTCTGCTACAGGGCTCAAAACTCAAACTCAAACTCAAACAGATTTATTCAAATAGGTCATAATCTGACACTTTTGTACGTCAATGAAGATACAGTACTGAGTCTACCGTGCGTTCGGAAAGATACCTCTACAAGAAGAACGCACAAGAAACTTGTAGGGCTTAATTTATTCAACAGATAGTTTCACAATATTTGGTTTGCTTACATTCGTTTTTTTAGAAGGTGCCGCGAGGCGACTATGCAGAAGTTTCCAGGCAGGCTCTATCTCATAAACCATAATAGCTAGTCACTTGAGAATTTCACAATATACGAGTATGTATATCTATTGCCATAACAAGAAATAATAATAATAATAATAAAGATTAAAGCTTGCTATACATGCTTTCTATACAACCAACTTGTTTAAAAAATTCAAATAAATTGTCATAATAAGACTTTTACTGCAATAAAAATATTTTTTTCACTAATAGAATAAAGGTAATAAGAATTTTATTTGGTAGGTGAGGAAAGGTGACAATAGGTCGGTAATAGGGGTGGGTGGTTACATGGTGGGAACCCTTCATATGCGAGTCCCATTCGCATTTGACCAGTTTTTTTTTTGTCATTATTAAAAGCAATATGCTAAATGTGGCTTCTTATTGTGATAAAGTGACGGCGTGTGACGGCGCACCGCGTTCAGTATGTGGAGCTCCACCCTAAACCCTAAGGAGCTCCTTAATCACTAATTTCTAGCGTTTGGTACCCACCAAATGCTAGAAATTAGTGATGGGGACAACTAACTGCCTTTTCTTTTCGCCAAAAGAGCCACCGTAGTCGACTGAGTCACTGTTGCCTCCTTGACCCTACGCAAAACGTGAATTTACGTGAAATCTGCAGCTACCTACCTACCTACCTACACATTATTAGTGTCAAAAGCTTCTTTGGCAAGTTTTTTTTTATGATAGTGAGTAACAAGACGAGCAATTTAGGTGCCTGATGGTAAGCATCATGATCGCGCATATCAGACACAGTGCCACTGCCACCCAATTTTTTAATTTTCAAAGTTCTGCGCGGCACTGCACTGTGCCTGTCACCCCGACATATTAGTTGTTGTAACTTGTCACGCCCAGTAATTTCGCTGGTAACATTGCCCTTCAGACCGGAACACAGTAATGTTTGCACATTACTGCTTGACGGATGAATAACTGACAAAGGTGTGGTACTTCCCCAGGCGGCCCCCTGCAAAAGAGGCCTACCACTACAAAAACTACACTGTGCTTTACTATAAAAAACTGTACGTTAATTATTCATACGATGTCAACCTTAAACGTCACGCACATTTTTGCGTTTCTCGTGCGTTCGTTTTGAAGAATGTAGAGGTACAAATATCTTTCCGAGAACAGTAGAGTTATTAATTTCATTAACATAAATATGAAATGGTGACATTTTTCTTCCCATTTCATATTATATTTCGAGTGAATAGATCGCTTAGTCTATAAAAATATACAATATTATGAAACATATATCAACGTCACTATACTTTTATTTACTAAAAATCATACAAAGAACTTTTACACTATATTCATATAGCATATTTAAAACTTAAATTAAATATAAAACAAATAAATGGGTTAAAATACATTAAACTTTGTATTACGTCGTGCCTAGCAGTTAATTTATTCTTATTTTACACAAAAAAAAATCGAAAAACAACGACGTGACGTGACAAATACCACCATCTATTTTTTTTTCATGGAACCACAATCAATATTTTCCGCAGACAACTCGTAACACCCCTGTCTCTATCTTCACACCTATCTTCTAGTGAATCCAACATAAACTCCATTCTTGGATCGTAGAACAAGATCAGCGCATAGCTGCGGTTCTTGCTTCATTGGAAGCAACTTGAATCTTTTCACTATGTCAGAGACTGTCACTTTTAACTCCATCATCGCGAACCTTTGACCTGGTAAAAATAATTAAATGATCAGGTACAGCTTGATACAACAATCATCATCATCATCAGCCGGAAGACGTCCACTGCTGAACATAGGCCTCCCTCATAGAACGCCATAAACTATTCATATGGGGGATTTAGTCATATCACAACGCTTAGTAGGCGGCTTGGTGATCGCAGTAGTTGGAATACTTGGATATTTTTTTCGGCTACTTTAATGGACCCTCTAATTTCTTTCTTTACAATTTTCCACTAGGCCACGGATGCTTACACTATTAAACTTATTACTTACCGATACAGTTCCTGGGTCCAGCGCTAAACGCGAGATAAGCGAACGGGTTCTTAGTCTCAGGCGAGCCCGCCTCGAACCTCTCCGGCCTGAACTCCATCGGATTCTCAAACAATCCCGGGTGACGCTGCATTTGGAATATGTTTAGAGTACACGATGTGCCTTTTGGTAGTTTTAAGAGACCCGCCTCTGAAAAAAAAAATTATACACTGTTCAAGTTAAAAACAAATGGTAGGCACACTAGGTGCCAATTCCAAGAGGATACGGCACCTATTATGAATTTGACACAATCCTAAGAAAACCAAATCCATGTATCCCCAGTTCTTCAGTTTTGTAGTCATAGGCCTCTTTTGCAGGGGGCAATATTAAAACACTGGGTGGCACTTTGTCTGATATGGGCAATCATGATGCTTCAATGCTTACCATTAGGCCACCTGATTAGCTCGTCTTGTCCACTCACTATCATAAAGAAAAGACATGTCAGCAGATAGACCACTGTCAGATGGAAGCGTACCCAAGATGCTGGCGGCATTGCCATGTTGAAAACATGATGATATTGATTCATTGGGTTAATATTTGTTATGTTTAATAGTTTACCGTGAAACGCTTACCCGTGTCCTTAGTAATACTTCGTTCAATTACAGGAACCGGTGGGTATATTCTTGATGATTCCTTTATGACTAGATCTAAATATTTCATTTGCTGAAGCTCTCTGATAAAGAAATGGTTTATTTTATATAATTATACTATACTAAAATTAAGAAAGAGGAGAGTGGTTTCGGTCATCATCATCATCATGTCAGCCGTAGGAGTTCCACTGCTGGAAAAAGGACTTCCCCATAAAGGGGCGTTTTACCAATACTCGCCACGCTTGGCAGGCAGTTTGGCGACCGCAGTTTGATGTTTTTTTACGCAGGGGACGCTACAGCCCGCCCTCTGAATCTGTTAACGCATAGCGGGCTCTCACGGCAACCACGGGTAGAAAGGGTGGGGTACTATTCTATTGCAGGCACCACACGGCCAATACGGTTTTGGCAATGTGGTAAAATTTACCACAGATCAGGATGAATTTCATCTCCTCTGTGAAATTTACCCCCGAGTCCAATACTTATCACGCTTATCACATAATTTTATGGCAAAAACGGCCAGTCCAGAAGAGAGAACTGAGGAGCTCCGTAGACGAACGAAAGTTACCGACACGGACGTAGCCCAGCGGATTAGTAAGTTGTAGTATCAATGTGCAAGGCACACATCACGTACTTAGAACTGATGGCCACTGGGGCTGTGGGGTTTTTGAATCCTCCATTCAATCGTCCTCCCACGAGGTGAACACATGAACTACTAAATACCACAGTAGCTGGACTGGATGCAAGTCGCTTACAACCTAACTAGATGGATATCTATGGGAGAGGCATAGGCCTCCCCAGGCTACTAGAGTTCTAGCAGTGGACTTTCTACGCCTGAGAATGATTAGAATATAATTAAATGCTCACGTGCCTCGGTGGCCCAGAGGGCGCATGCTCGACTGCCAATCAAGAGGTCCCGGGTTCGAAACCCAGGTCAGGCAAAGTGATAAATATTGGATTTTTCCATTAAGAATTATCTCAATAACTGCCTGGAGTCTGGAACTGTGCCCGGTAGATGGCAATAGGCTCGCCCCCTATTACATGGGACCTATAACATACTGGCGAAATGTGGGTGTATCTACTATGGGATTGAATCCTGGGTACACCTCTGCCTACCCCTTCGGGAAAAAAGGCGTGAATGTATGTACGTATGTACGTATGTATGCTCACGAGTAAGTAGGATCCCTTTTCAAATCTTCGCCAAGAATGTTCTTTTGTTCATCAAGGATTTTGTCTTGAACTTCAGGATATTTGGATAAACAGAACAGGGTGAATACAATACCGGAAGTCACAGTGTCGTGCCCCTAAAACACAATACAACGTAAAACAAAGTATCTTTGTTATACCAAAACAAAAATATAAGTCTCATCAATACTGACGCCTCGTCACCATTTAATAAGACCAATCAAATGGAGTCACGCGTCTTTAAAGTCAATGGTTGAATTACTATACCTACTTAGAAAGTAAATAAAAATTAATTCTAAGCAATAAAAATCACGAGTTTTATTCCTTTTTTATGCTATAATTGGCAAACGAACAAATGGACAACCTGACACCTGGAACACCAGGGGTATTGCCAATTGCCAGATTGTTGCCGTCCCTTCAAGGCTCTATTTACTCTCTTTTTGAAAAGCCCCATATTGTAGTTCAACGGGAAGACAGCATCAGGAAATCTCATAGTTTGCACGAATACGTCAGAAAAGAACGTATTATTATTATTACCTACCTCAAACATAAAAGTATCTACTTCTTCTCTAACACTTTCCTCATCTATTTTCTTACCATCAACCTCGGCCAAAAGAAGAAGGTCTAAAAATGCGTGCTTGTTTTTGATGCCTGAAAAAATCACACAATAATTATAATGTTTTGACAAAATAACGACGATACTTTTGTGATGACCTATTTTTGTATATTTAATACGATTCTAATTCTAAAATAAATTGTCTAGTCGTGGCATTACTAGTTATGCCTAGTTAGCCTAGCCTAGGGTTCCATACCTTGATGGACAAACATAAAAATGAAGTTGGAAAACTGTTATCCTCATACATTGAAATAGGTCGTCGTCAGCTTACCAACTGCAAATAAGCTTTTTTTAAGATGAAACTGCAAATGTAAATCAATTCATGATTCTAAGTCAACGAGAACTACCCTATGTTATGTTTTGAGTCCTATTCACAATGTATGAAAATATGCGGTAAAACATCCTTTTTCTATCTTTGGATTGGCTCAGTCGCATAATGTGCCTTTCGCAAAATGCACCTTTTGCAAAATGCACCTTTTGCAAAATGTACCTTTCGCTAAATGCACCTTTCTCAAGCGCCTTTCGCAAAATGCACCTTTCTCAAGCGTTTTCGCGAAATGCACTTTACATTACAAAATTTACTAACATGCCTACCCAAGCATTTATAATTAGGCGTTAATTAATTTTTAGAGCAACACGTAAATATTTATTTTCTTTTTTATTATCTCTTATACATAGGTATTAATATTATACTTGCCCAAATCATTAGATTCCTTTAAACTGGTAACATTCAACCTTTCGAGATCTTTCCTTCGCTCCTCTATAACGTTTCTAGTGTGCGTGTGCAAAACATTCAAAGCAGCGTCTTGTTGCTTTTTGTATTTTGTCCAGTTGAAAATTAATTCCTCTCCCAAAAACGGGTTTTGCGTGCGATGGGCTATGATTTCGGCAAGACTGGAAAAAACATTCTCGTGTCATTTTTTTTTTATAATAGTGAGTAACAAGACGAGGAAATCAGGTGCCTGATGGTAAGCATCATGATTGCCCAAAATTAATTAATTGCAATATAGCTGATCCTCACGGCTCCACCCGCTCATTAGTGGATACGCTATGCTTTTTTTGAAGATCTAGTAGGTTCAATAGTTTTGTAGTAAAGCACAGTGTAGTTTTTGTAGTGGTAGGCCTCTTTTGCAGGGGGCCGCCTGGGGAAGTACCACACCTTTGTCAGTTATTTAACCGCCAAGCAGTAATGTGCAAACATTACTGTGTTGCGGTCTGAAGGGCAATGTTACCAGCGAAATTACTGGGCATGACGAGTTTCAACAACTTATATCTCAGGGTGACAGGCGCAATGCAGTGCCGCGCAGAATTTTGAATTTTAAAACACTGAGTTGCAATGTGTCTGATATGGGCAATCATGATGATTACCATCAGGCACCTGATTTGCTCTTCTTGTTACTCACTATCATAAAAAAAAAACCACTCTTCCTCAGAAACTTTCGTATTTACAACTTTTTAAACCTATATTAGTGGGATTAGGGAAATCAGGTGGTACAAAAATACTAGGGTACTAAAATACAGGCTGTGTGTTTTGTTTTTTTTTTCAATCTATGGGAAATCTATTGGGGAGGCCTATGTTCAGCAGTGGACATCCTATGGCTGAGATGATGATGATAATGACTTTTCCCAAAGGGGTAGGTAGAGGTGTACCCAGGACTCAGGCCCATAAGTATTACCCACATTTTACCAGTACATTAATGGTCCCATGTAATCGGTTAGAGCCTTTGCCATCTACCGGGCACAGTTCCAGACTCCAGGCAGTCACTGAGATAATTCCTAATAGAAAAATACAAATAACACTTGGCCTGACCTGGGGATCGAACCCGGGATGATCTCATTTTGTGGAGTGATTTACCTTTTATTATAAAATTAATAAAAACCTTACATTTCAATTGATTTCACATATTCCGAGTTGCTATCCTTCTGCGAATCTACAGACACCCCCATAATGGCTTCTGTAAATAATAGATAAATTATTATTAAAAAAATGTATAATTAATAATAATAATATTTCAAGTTTTAGCTATTCAAGTTAAAAAATACATAAAGATATGAACTATAATTAAGTTAACGGAAGAAATATTTATGTAAAGAAGATAATTGAAATACTTTATTTATAAATATTATTTGCGATATAAATTTTTCATAGGATTGCGTCAAATTCCTTCCTGGCCATCCCCGCGTTAACACGTCTTCCTTCCGTAGTTTAATGATATTACAATCTTACTTACCTGTCACATTATCAAGTGCCGCTAACGCAATAATAGGGAACAGGCTTACAGCTCTGCCATCAGCGAGCTGATCCAGCTTGTCTGTTAATATCCTGCTATTCTTACAGAACACGGGCAGGAAGTTCTGAAGAATGTTGAAGTGGAACGCTGGAGTCAGGAACTTACGGTGTGTCTTCCATCTTTGACCTGTAAAAACACAACATAATATTGGTAATATTGTACTTATAATTTTCAAATTATTGAATTGTCGAAATTTGTATTCTGTGGCATTAGTAGTGTTAAGCGGAATCCATCGATTAGGAACACTTCTAATATTTCATTATATTACCGATGTATATCCCATCTCTATTGCGTAACATGGGCCTTTGGGCAGTATTCCTTGAACCTCTTAAGAGCGTGGTATTGTTCAGAGTATGAATAAATAATTATTAAAAACTGATATTGTGTGGTGTTTATTAGTAGTCATGCGAGAGAAAGACCGAGTTATCCCAATATATTGCTGTTCCGTTCAATCATTTATGACTATGTTTGCAGCATGTGAATAATAATAATTCTACTAATTATAGTACTTATTACGTAAGTTTGTATCTAAATTATATATATAATGAAATAAATACGATTGTATCTGTATCATTCTTGCTAATTTTTGTATTATTCGTATCTATAAGCTGGATAACTTTAATGTATAATGTGTTTTTATAAATATTATAATTTGTTTTTCTAGGATAAGGCTATGGTGGGACTGTCATACCCACAGATCAGGCTTTCATCTCCTCTATGGTCATACCCATAAGGGCAATGGCCCCAAATATAAATATCAGAATGAAAAAAAAATACGATTGTTATATAATTTTAATTAATGATATGCTACGAGTAGGTAACTCCCATAATATTATTATTATGTTAATAAAATGAATAAAATTCATACCTGTAGCAGTAAGCAGACCATATCCCAACCAGGGTCGCAGGAAGGCATAGGATCTCCCCTTTGTAATTAACTCAGAACTCGACACTATGGGCTGAAATTTTTTATTGTATTCATTGAAATACATGGCAGTAATATACGTAGGTTAGATCTTGTAATTATGTATTTAGGCATCTAAATTAATATTAATGAAATATGAATATTCATTATTATTTGAATTTAACTTTACATACCTCTATGTATTGAGGATGACTCAACATGACATATGGTTCCGAAAAGAAAAATACAACATAAGCATCTCCATAGCTTTTCGATAGTTCATAGAGTCGATTTAAAAACTCTGCAAAGAAGAATATCATCATCATCATCATCATCAACAGCCGGAAGACGTCCACTGCTGAACATACAGGCCTCTCCCTTATATTATATTTAATTATCATAATGTGTGTGTTGTGTATTATGACCACTGACAGTTCAACTCCCTACTAAGTAATATTATAAATACGAAGATGTTCGTTACTATTTCACGCTAAAACTACTTTGTGCTGAAATTTGGTATGTAGGTAGCTTAGTATGTAGGATACTTTTATCCGGATATTCCCACGGGAACGAAGACTATGCGGGTGAATCAGCGGGACATAGCTAGTCGTCAATAAATGTGGTGTTGTGAGGGGTAATGGCTTGTATTGATCGGATCGTTTGACTTCAAACAGACTTAATTTTACACAGCGCTCGCAACTAGCTGCTCGCGGACCTATACATTATCTAGCGAAAAAAAGTTATGTCTATGGTCAGGACTCGCCGCGTATAATATCTTGGGTCTTGGACATAGGTACAGAAAGCAAACGGCCTCGCTGGTGTGACAACACCTAGATTAGTCCACGCTACCCCATTGGTGATAAGCTAATAATAAGTAGATACTTAATTTTTATTATTATGTACATAATCACGATCCTTTATAAATTTTCCCACATGAAGTATCTAATATTATTATAACTAGCTGACCCGGTGAACTCCGTATCACCTTCATCTATCTGGGAATATCTCCTCATGTTTATAATAAGAGCCTGGTATTATATAAAGCTCCTTGCTCTATCAGCTGAGAATATCTCCTTATCATTATGAGAGCCTGGTACTATATAAGTTATTTCCTGTATCACTATGTGGGAATATCTCCTTATCTTTATGAGAGCCTGGTACTATATAAGTTATTTCCTGTATCACTATGTGGGAATATCTACTTATCATTATGAGAGCCTGGTACTATAATAAGTTATTTCCTCTATCACTATGTGGGAATATCTCCTCATCTTTATGAGAGCCTGGAACTATATAAGTTATATCCTGTATTTATGTGGGAATATCACCTCAGCTTTATGAGAGCCTGGTACTATATAAGTTATTTCCTGTATCACCATGTGGTAATATCTCCTTATCATTATGATAGCCTGGTACTATATAGGTTGTTTCCTCTATCACCATTTGGAAATATCTCTGTTTATGTAGGCCTGGTGCTATATAAGCTCATTTCTCTATCACCAAAAGCTCCTTGCTATATCACCCTATGGGAATACCTCCTTATATTTATGTGAGCCTGGTACTATATGTAAATCTCCGTTGTCTGTGCTAGACTAATGTTTTAACCGTTTTTTTTTTTTTAATTTTTTGACATCAATTTTACTGGGATAAAAAGTATCCTATGTCCGTCTCCTGGTTCTAAGCTACCTCCCCACCAATTTTCAGCCAAATCGGTTCAGCCGTTCTTGAGTTATAAGTGGTGTAACTAACACGACTTTCTTTTATATATATAGATAAGTGTAAGTACCTATTATACTTACTTGGCATAACCACAAAATAAGTGTTAAAAACCAAAACCGAAATAAAATATTAGTTACAATAATAACTAAAACCAATTACAGTCGATTACGATTGTGTAAATTAATTTTGTGTGTATTTTGTGTAATGTGAAATGATACTTGCCTGAAGTTTTAACAATAAACAGATGTGCATTCCCGAGAACTGGTAGCGGGAACGGTCCTTTGATATTATAATTCTGTTTCTTATTGATTATTTTAATCCAAGAGCTCAATATCAGCAACACGATCACACAAAGTAGTAATATTAGTAAAAACATTTTCACAAATTTAATAAAATCTGTTTGAGTATAATTTGCGCACTGCGCACGCGACTCTACTGGTCCGTATCAAAACAAGATTGACTCGTGAGATTGCGAAAACCAGTTTTAGTATTTGAAGAATGTAACTTTGTTTTTTCGCTCTGCGCCTAAATAGCGTCACTTTATTTATCCAGTTATAGATATAGCCAGATATAGATCATCCAGTTTTTGGAAGTCCACTGCTGAACTTCCAAAAAGAAGCTGCTGAAGCCTTGTTGCAAATACTCGCCACGCTTGGCAGGCGGGTTGGGGAGTGCTCATGGTTTTACGCAGAGGACGCTGCTGCCCGTCCTCTGGATCTCATAACCCTTAGCCGGCTCTTACGGCAACCACGGGTAGAGAGGGTGGAGTACTATTCTGAAGCTGGTAACCCCACGGTCGGTTTTTATGTTTTTAACGAGATAATACTCCACCAAAGTAGGCTTTTGTTTTATAATTATTATCTCAACTAGAAGGTAATGGGTTACTTCGTGAGTATTTAGCACTTAGGTACTTATCTATAATTTCTGTTTTAGGAAAGCAGGATAGTAGATTCTAATACTCACCTGGCTTTGTATTTCGTACCTATCTCTAAGGCATACTCAAACATTAAACTTTAATCCAACTTAAAGCCAACTTGGACACCTTAAGCACTTTAAGCATAATCCCGACTGAAAGATCACGTTACGTCCCTTTAGTCCGTTCTTTTACAACCGCGGAATCCCAGACATTCTGCGAATGGGTGAAGCCCTTCATGTTGTCTCTCCTCTTAATAAACTTGCTACGCCATTAGGTACGTTTAACGTCCCCCATTAAGTTTTACGATGTGCCCTACAGTAAACAGACGAAAACTGTAGATTTCGACCAAATTGGACCAAAAATGATAGTTAACTTTTGTTACCTAATGTACGTGTACCATATTTTTGTGGCCATAAACTATTATTTATACTTAATGTCATATAGATAACACAAGCGTTAATAACATATAGCTACGCAGACGCCATTGTGTTGCTGAGCCCGTCTATTGCTGGTCTTCGGAAACTTTTAAAATTTTAATGTAGATAATATATTGAAATGAGTGAAGGAATGGTATTTAAAGCTTAAAATAAATGTCCGGGTAATCCATATGTATTTATGATAAGCCACTTAAACCTTGGTAATAGTTATAACTACTAAGGACATATAGTTACCAGTGATCTCAAAGACGACATGGATATTGAGCGGGAAGCAGAAACGCAGAGCGCTGGCAGTGAGATGCAACGTGTTTGCTCATAGGTTTGTTCGATGTTCTTATGAGGTGAAAGTCATTTTACTCGGGCAGCATAGGCTGCTCGAGCTACCTCATACCGCCTACTTGCCAACCTAAATAAGGCTTTTTCAGTTTTGTCCAAAAAACAATTCCTGTCACCTCCAAATTTTATCAGTAGGTTTAATTTTAATTCCGCCTCTACTCCAAAATCTATAAATCATGTAGCTATACTGTTAAACATTTTTTATATTATAGGCGTGTATGAATTATCTCATTTAGTCAAAACAGATACCATTCCAAACTACATAAAATTTACTTGTGCTAATAATTTTATAATAAACAACTTTAGAATAATATTTTTTTATCCACAATTTATATTATCCTATCCTAGTAGTAGTCCAGTAGCTTTGATCCTGGAATAATACACGCGGTACTTTTTTTCCGATATTCCCTCGGGAACGATGACAACGCGGGTGAAACCGCGGGCACAGCTAGTATATCATATTATATATCATTTATTATTTATGTCACACCGCTGACCAAATGTGATTTACTCTCCTCTCCCTGCACTGTATTCTAGAAGAAATCGCTCTTAACGTATAAGAATATAAGGTATGTATTTTAATTGTTTTTCTTATTTTATCTTATTGTTATGGTTTCTCGTTCCTCTTTATATTGTAGGGTTGATGTTATTTTGTGACGCTCATGCTACGGATTCTGTGAACGTTTTGGTGGTTTTATGGAAAGTATTAATGGCAACGTGTGGTTTCACGAAGATCTATGGCATGTGCGAGGGCGCGATGACAACACAGGGAGGTCCACCTCCCTGTGTTGCCATCGCGCCCTCGCATCCATGCCAGCGCGACAGATGATTGTAGAGCGAGATTCAAGATGGTGGGCTTGGAATAAATCATTTAAAATATGCTGAAGTGTTCGAGTATTATTTAATGGAAAAGGCACGGTTGTAGGGTTATCTTATAATGCGTGTATGGGGGCATACACGTTGTCAGGTTGGCCGAGTGTAGGGTTGATGATATTTTGTGACGCGCATGCTACGGATTCTGTGAACGTTTTGGTGGTTTTATGGAAAGTATTAATGGCAACGTGTGGTTTAAGGAAGATCTATGACATGTGCGAGGGCGCGATGGCAACACAGGGAGGTGGATGCCAGCGCGACAGATGATTGTAGAGCGAGATTGAAGATGGTGGGCTTGGAATAAATAATTTAAAATATGCGTATTATTTAATGGAAAAGGCACGGCTACAATATGTACAGATTATTGTGTACACTTTCCTCTAGGTAATGTGTGCAATTAAAATCTCGACAGATGAGCTTCGCAACCGCGTCGCAGCAAAGCGAGTGAAATGAATGCATTTCCTGTAATTTGCTTCTCTACTTTCATAAGTACCCTAGTCATGCATGCAACACTAATTAACCCAGTTGAAGGTATTTGAAGCCTTTGGCGAGGTACAGTTCACAGAGAATTACTTATTCAGAAAATTATTTCGTTTTGTGTAAATTATCATATTATGTAGAAATAAATTTCGGTTCATTAGAATATTATGCAAATAAAAATATGAAAGATAAGTACAAGTACCTAATTAATACTTAATTCAATAAGTTAATGATTAGACCTACTTTATCTATGGATTAGACTAAGTATCCCTTTGTTATATAAGTAGGTAAGGACAGACAAGATAGTGTTTACTAATAAATAAAGTATTTACTTATAGCTATAGCACTTTATAATAATCATCTTCCTGCCAACGGATATGAAAGTCATAGATAACCCTCACATGTTTAAATGTAGGCTTTTTTTATGATAGTGAGTGACAAGACGAGCAAATCAGGTGCCTGATGGTAAGCATCATGATTGCCCATATCAGACACAGTGCCACCCAGTGTTATTCAAATTCAAAATTCTGCGCGGGACTGCACTGCGCCTGTCACCCTGAGATATGAGTTGTTGACAAAATAGCTGTACCTAGCTTTAGATTATCTACAACAAATAAAAATACATTCTTAGGAAATAGTGTACGTTTCTATAAAAAATCCCAAAAGGGATAACTGGGCTCTCAGAGGGTAAATTCAAAACCTATATAAAATCTACTTTACTAAAGAAGGCTTATTATAAAGTCAACCAGTACATAGAGGACAGATAGACAGACATACAGACAAACAGACGGACAACAAAGTGATCCTATAAGGGTTCACCTTTTGAGGTACGGAACTTTAAAAATTGAATTAGAAGCATAACATAACATAACATACATTCACGCCTTTTTCCCGAAGGGTAGGCAGAGGTGTACCCAGGACTCCGTCCCATAGTAGATACACCCACATTTCGCCAGTATGTTATTGGTCCCATGTAATAGGGGGCGAGCCTATTGCCATTAACCGGGCACAGTTCCAGACTCCAGGCAGTTATTGAGGTTATTGAGATAATTCCTAATGGAAAATCCAATATTTGACACTTTGCCTGACCTGGGGATCGAACCCGGGACCTCTTGATTCGCAGTCGAGCATGCGCCCTCTACGCCACCGAGGCAGTCGTCAATTAGAAGCATATGTTTTTTAAATTAATAACGTACCTACCTATACACACTCACATTCCTGCACTAGGTGTCCTGCATTCCCTGTGTAGCAGACAGCATGGACACATACAATAACACACCACATCAAACACCCGAGACATAACATTTATTTTTTTTATTTTTTTATTTTTTTGTTTATCTATATATTATATAATCTGTATAATATTATTATAGTGTTATGTATGTATTTATATAATTTAAGTATATTATGTATTGGTATATAGTCTACGTGTATATTATAGTATTACTATTAGGTATATATATTATTAAGTATGTATTTTATTTATTTAAGTATAATGTGTGTTTGATACCACCGTCCCTTCATATATGTATTTCCTTTCCCTGCATGGTTGCCTGGAAGAGATCGCTCTGAGCGATAAGGCCGCCAGTTGTTACTTCTTTCTAGTTTTAAGGTTTTCTTCTTTGTTATTTTATGTTATATTGTGGTAGCAATAAAGAGTTTTCATTCATTCATTCATTCATTTATCTGAGCTCATCGCACTACTTATTTGAAAGTAATACAATTTTCAGTGAACTTGAGTAAAAATGGGTACTTTAGTACTTACTTAGGTAGTCCACACGTCCTATCTAATTGGTAAATAATAAATACTATCCGTCTTTCAGAGACAGACGTTTTAATGAAAATATTTTAATATGAAGTAACAAGCTGCATCTTATGTCTCACTGACTTAGGTAAGTAAGCTCTAGCGGAAAATTATGAGTCTTCTAATGAAAAGGTGGAGGTACTGTTACAGTCTTCATGAGATGAAACCATAGTCTACATTTATTAAACCATTAACCTCTGAATTTAGTACGTGTAGTTACGCCACCTTAATATTACAAAATAAAAAGAGTAAGCACAGAATGCTGGCTCTATCTTGCTTGGTCGAGGAGACGCGTGACCAAAATGCTGGCGTTCATCTGGCCTTGTGGCCCAACGTTCAAGTATTGCAATTCAACGCGGCAATGCCGCCAGCATCTTGATTACGCTGCCTTAATCTTATAGAGAATTTTAGTGCGCAAGTGAGTGAGCGATGTAACTTTTTTCAAAAAGTAGCGTGACAAGGGGCGATCACATTATCTATGACAATTCACGAATAATTATTATAGCTAGGTTTGCCTAAAATCCGTAGCGACTTTTGCATAATGGGTATTTTCTTTTACTTTTGTTAAACTTACTCGTATTTATTATAGGATAGCCTGAGTGGTAAAAGCTATCTACAAACCAAATTTCAGATCAATCGGTTCAATAGTTTTAGCGTGAAAACGAAAATAACACACACGCAAAAACATTTTTTTCATTCAAAGAGATGGCTGGAGACGAGTTAGAACTCGCTAGTGTTTTGTTTACAAATTCTACTTCTTTACATTTTACTTAAGTATATTTGAAAGTTTTAATATTAGCAGGCTATAGTTAACTATTATATAGTTAAAACGGACTTTAAGACAGAGCCGGCTTTCTGTAACGATTAATTTATTTGCTAATGCTGTCACCTTCGTTCATTTCATTAGGTGATGGTTGCTATAAATAGGGTTACCTAAACAGGTGCCCACGTTTGTTGTTTACCCTTAGGCGTAGTATTATTATCTGTTCTGTGCCTTAGGTTTATATTAAGAATGATTTACATACCTCTAGGTAGGTCCTTAGGATTATGAATGACTGTGCCCCGCGGTTCCATCAGCGTAGTCTTCGTTCCCGTGGGAATATCGAGATAAAAATACGCTATGTGTTATTTCAGGATGTAATCTATCAACATGCTGAATTTTAGCTCAATCGGTACAGTAGTCTTGACGTGATATAGTAACAAACAATGGATGTTTGTTTGACTAGCCATCCATCCTCACAAACTTTCGCATTTATATATATTAATACGATAGCATTAATAATAGCCTATCTGATCTGGTCAGATTTGCACCACACTGGACTACCGTCTTTTTTTTTTTTTTTGTGATATTGAGTAACAAGACGAGCCAATCAGGTGCCTGATGGTAAGTATCATGATTGCCCATATCAGACACAGTGCCACCAAGTGTTTTAAAATTCAAAATTCTGCGCTGCACTGCACTGCGCCTGTCACCCTGAGATATGTTGTTGAATCTCATCATGCCCGGTAATTTCGCTGGTAACATTGCCCTTCATACGGGAACACAGTAATGTTTGCACATTACTGCTTGGCGGATGAATAACTGGCAAAGGTGTGGTACTTCCCCAGGCGGCCCCCTGCTAAAGAGGCCTACCACTACAAAAACTACGATGCTCCCAGTGGCCGGAGATTTTTTTTTATGATAGTGAGTGACAAGACGAGCAAATCAGGTACCTGATGGTAAGCATAATCATTGCCCATATAAGATACAGTGCCACCCAGTGTTTTAAAATTGTAATTCTGCGCGGCACTGCGCCTGTCACCCTGAGATATCATAGTTGTTGAAACTCGTCATGCCCAGTAATTTCGCTGGTAACATTGCTCTTCAGGCCGGAACAAGTAATGTTTGCACATTACTACTTGGCATATGAATAACTGGCAATGGTGTGGTACTTCCCCTGGAAGTCCTCTACAAAAGAGGCCTACCATAGAAGGTAGGCTTCTATGGTAGGAACTATCATGAGGAGAGACTCATGGATGGAGGTGGTCACGACCCTCAGACATAAGGAACACGACTCAAGGAGGATGACGACTTATACTGATACTAAGTGGCGGACGACTCAAAGTCAATAATATATTTATTCAATTTTAGACACACTCTGACACTTTTGCACGTCAATAAAGATGAACATAACGTACATTCGGAAAGATACCTTCTACAAAAAGGACGCACAGGAAACTTGTAGGGAATTTTTTTTTAAGTTAAACTAATACAATAAATGGTTTGGTTACATTCGTTTGTTTAAAACATGGTCGTTGGTTTGGTCATGGTGTTGGTCGTTTTCTATCCCTTCTACCTTACGCCTATAGGGGCGTGTGTTTATCTATAGGTGATGCATTTCGCAATCTACCCACCGACAATTCTAATGTCACAATTAGAATTCATATCGAAAACACCTTTATTTTTTCTTAATAGTAGATTTTGGAGGCTAAGTAATAAAAACAACTTTAAAGAAACGTAATTACAACTGCTTAAATGCTATAAACAGGCAAAATATTGACTGCCTCGGTGGCATAGTGGGCGCATGCTCGACTGCCAATCAAGAGGTCCCGGGTTCGATCCCCAGGTCAGGCATAGTGTTAAATATTGAATTTTTCCATTAGGAATTATCTCAATAGCTGCCTATGGAGTCTGGAACTGTGCCCGTTATATGGCAATAGGCTCGCCCCCTATTACATGGGACCAATAACATACTGGCGAAATGTGGGTGTATCTATCTACTATGGGACTGAGTCCTGGGTACACCTCTGCCTACCCCTTCGGGAAAAAGGCGTCAATGTATGTTTTATATTAAATGCTATAAATTGCAATGCATTGAGCGACGCCTATGAGTGCATGAAATTTTGTGATAGGGCTTTTACGAAGTTTCGTTCCATTAGAAATGGCTTTACACTTTACAGTCTTCATTAAAGGGTCTGTTACTTTAAGCTCGGCGGTCTAACGTGAATTTACTCCTTTACTACAACGACGTAACGAGGTAGCGACCGCAGTTTAATATACGCGAAGAAAGATCACGTTCAAAACATCACAGTAACAACGGTTACAATGATGAGATAAATTCCCAGAGACGGAGGCCCTAAAAGGAAATTACTCCGCATGTTATAAAAGCACTTCATTATGTTCGTGGTTGACGGTTGACACACTCCTCACTTCGCCCTTATAGGGGTGCAAACTTTGTCGTTTAGTTTTAGGTGCACAGAACATTATATTAACCTTAACATAGAACCACGACTGCATACAAAATAAATGGGGACGATTTTACTGTTTGGGGGTTCCATATACAGATGGCGCTGTATTTAATAATTGCTTTTAGCGGGAATTGTATTTTGGTAACAAATTTGTATTTTGGTAACAGTAACAGCTCCGTAGCAAGCTCGGTAGTCATATTCTCAGATCAGTATAAATTATAATTTAATAATTTTACTAAATGTAGGTATATTTCAATAATAAGATTGATTAATGCCGCAAGATGATTAAGCATACCTACATATTGCAGATGAAGATTAATTTGGTTATAGACACATTCAGAATTTCCCAACAAAATATTATAGTTTCCTATTGTACTAAGTACCGAAGTACCAAACGCATTCTAACGCTGCATTGAAAATAAATCTCTCTATTCACACGGTGACAATTGCGTAAATTTGTACAGCGATAAAATCGGACTGGAATATTAAACAGTATTTGAACTTCTTACGTAAGTCCATTTAATAAATATTTGCATAACATAAAAAAATCCGTCACTGACTGAACCATCTACGTATAGCTCAAACAATTGAACGTATAAATTTTAGAGGCATACCGATAGATCTATCTTTGTTTGCGACCCCATGATTGAAGGACGTGATTATGGTGCGTCAAGACCACCATCACTCTCCAGACATTCCTGTTCTACGCCATCTGTACCAATAGAGGCTTGCAGCGTGACTCCCGTAGCGTCTGGTTTTGTAACCCTTTACTTAAAAAGAAATTGTCGTCTTGTTTCGTGACCAAGTTACAAAAGAAGACTTTACTGTTCTTCTCTCATCGTATTCGTAACTTTTTGGTAACCGCACGGTATTTTCTTACATATGAGACAACAATTTCTTCTTATGTCACCTCATAACAAGAACTATAATAAGATATGACTATTTAAGATATACTATATAAGATAATAAGATATCGAACAGGTAATACTTTAAAAAAAATTAAACTCTAAAGATGAGACAGCAAAGGTATCAATGAGTAAACAAAAGAAAATATTAACATAGTTCATATCATAGTTTATATTCATAGTCTCCATGCTCATATTCCATCGATATCCATTAGATTTGATAAATATCTAGGTAGTACCTTACATTACATTACATTAGATTAAGTTATCTTTCATTGATGCCATTTTCAAGGCTGTTAAAAAACTTCTCCAAAACAAAGATAAAATCTAGCTAAACTATTAAATAGACTAAATTGTAACCTATGTTATTGGCACTATAATAACATTTCGCTGATATACTTTTGTGCAATATTATTCATCTTAACTCTATCTGGCCGTGTGGTTCCCAGCTACATAATAGGGCCACCCTTTTCTCAGCCCTTGGGAGCCGTGAGACCCAACAGAGGGTCATATTTGGAGAGTGGGCAGCAGCGCCCTCCTTTTCCAAGTAAAAAAGCAAAATCCTCCATATGAATAGTTTATAACGTTCTATGGGAGAGGCATATGTTCAGCAGCATCTTATGTATCTACGGTACAAATATACTACCTACCTAATATAACCCTTCTTTCGCATTTTAACTACTCGTAAATGACAGCATATGTTCTACCGAACTGGTAACTGGACGCAAGTTTAGATACTGCTGAAATAATAACGGCTAGAAATATCGAACAATGCAACAATTGAAGCCCGATCGGACGTTCCATATTCACCATTAATATAAGTTATGTACCTGTACCTACTGACCGTGAGGGGAATTATACGACAAATATAGACCACTAGCTGTGCCCCGCGGTTTCACCCGCGTAGACATCATTCCCGTGGGAATATCGGAAAGAAAGTACCCTATGTGTTATTCCAGGGTCTAAGCTACTTACATACCAAATTTCAGCCCAATCGGTTCAGTAGTTTGGCGTGAAAAAGTAACAAACATCAATCCATCCATAAATCTAACCAAAACCACATTAGATGGCGCTGGAGGTGCGTTAGTTAACGCTTGCGTGTTCTAACTCGCAAGCGTTTTGTTCACCTGTTAAAAACGTAAGTTTTTTACATTGTACTGAAATTTGTACTTGAAATAATACTGAAAAAAAACAAATACTTGCTGACATATCCGTAGGCAGGAGGAGGCATTTTTTCAATCAAAATTCACCGCATTAATTGTGATAACCATAAATTCTTTCTTCCCATAAAATTTCGCTCGCAGCGAGCTGTTTGCGCCTTCGTTGTTGTAATCGTCGCGCTTGCAGCAAGGTGCTCGCGACTCGCGCCTTGATTGTTTATAAGCATAAAATTTATCGTTGAGCTCGCAGCAAGATGCTCATACAATTCGCTGCGTTTTTCATAAATTTTCCTTAGGTAAAAAACTAATTTTGCTGATAGTTTTACAAACCATTAGTCGACTTAACCGCAGGAATCAAAATCCAGCTAGGTTATTTTCTGGTCTAGAGCCTGACCCCCAAATAATTTTTTGGCTACGACCTTGCTTGCTGATAGATTTCAATGAACATTACACAGGTAGGTATTAGGTATTCATTAACTTCAAACTGCCTTTAAAGCCTATTTTACGAAGTTATGAAAACATGAGTTTCAGTTTGAGAATTTGTCGTAGCGTACAGCAATTATTCTTAATTAATCGCAAGTCCTAGGAAACTTCCAAGTTTCAGCTTGGATGGGGAATATATATCTTGGCTGATCTTTTTCATTACATGTGTGCGTAACAAAGTAACAAGGGTGTCGCCAAGGGGGGGCAGAGGGGTGCTGCTATTCTAATATGCTATTCTAATGAAGTTATACAATTGGGTACTGTCATCAACAATTTCTACCCAAATGGAGAATTTGGCAAAACCTCCTTGACTAACCCCCCCTTGATCATCGGCTGTCGACGCCCTTGGTGCGTAAACGTTCTTTAAAAGAGTAGGTTTAAAAAGGCATTTGTTCTGGCAGTCATCATAGAAATAGTGCACATGAACATGTCTTTTAACAGAATGAGCATCTATTTTTAGGTACCTAGGTAATGTGATTGCATATTATTTGACTCAACGCCACAGAGTTATGTCATAATATTATGTACATAGTACTAGTCTATTGTTATCCTTTTTAGGGTTCCGTACCTCAAAAAGAAAAAAGAAACCCTTGTAGGATCACTTTGTTGTCCGTCTGTCTGTCTGTCTTTCCGTCTGTCAAGACATTTTTTAACGGGAACACGTGGAGGTATCAAGTTGAAGTTGAAATTGATATCAAATACTCAGATCTGCGGTCTCTTGTGGCTGTAAAAAATCATACCCCTAAGTTAACGCAATCAAAAGTTATGGCCATTTTACTGCATATTTCCATACTTTGTGCAAGGAACTAATAGATGGCACTGTATGTTTAAAGCGTTTTGTTCAGGTATCTAGGTATGGAACCCTACCCTATGCATACATAAGTATGCCTTAACAATTTATATTATACACTATATAATAGGCTTTTAACTAGTTACGGAAAAAATGTGTGGAAGTGGTCCCCAATAGGGAAGTATGAACTTTACTGCACACTCAGGACAGTTATATACTATTGTCCACCGAAGATAGACGCTCTAGTCTTAGGTACAATTTGATCGCGTCGATTAATGGATCTTTTTCAAATATTTTAACTGTGTTTGTGAGAATATTTGAGACCCATAAGTGTGTGCTGTCCATCAAAATAGTTTCCAGACGAATTGGATCAATATCATACAGATAAGATTACCTAACCACTTACTATAAAAGCGAATTCATCTAAGTATCACTCAATATTGACTCAAAATGAATATATTTTCTTTATTCGGCGTTACGTTTCTAATCTTAGCTAATTAAGCAAAGACATTAACGAAATCGGATAAATGTGAAGGTGTACTAGATGAAGCATTGATTGAAGAAATATGGTCGTACGAGGACGTTAAGAATCAAATATTAAATTATGTGATTGAAGGCGAATTTAAAGGGACGACATATAATGAGTGAGTTACATTATACATACATACATACATTCTCGCCTTTTTCCCGAAGGGGTAGGCAGAGGTGTACCCAGGACTCAGTCCCATAGTAGATACACCCACATTTCGCCAGTATGTTATTGGTCCCATGTAATAGGGGGCGAGCCTATTGCCATCTACCGGGCACAGTTCCAGACTCCAGGCAGTTATTGAGATAATTCCTAATGGAAAAATCCTATATTTTTAACACTATGCCTGACCTGGGGATCGAGCCCACTACGCCACCGAGGCAGTCACATTATACTTATTTAAAGCTTACTTATGAGCCTATCAAACTTCTTAATCTAAGAAATTGAAATACTACGATAATTTTAATTCTTGATTATTCAATAAATAATGAAGAATATTTATTAGCATTGACAATGACCGGCCTCGCTCTTCATAATAAAAGTCAAATTATCGAATCTAGTTTCTCGTAAAATGTACGACGGCACTTTTTTGAGCTCTTAGTTTGTAGTTCACAGTAATATATCTTACATAGTGATCTAGTTCAAAACGGTCTCAACATTTTGATATAAGTATATAGGTATGTAATATCTAGAAAAAAAAACATTCAGAAGCGTAAAACTACTAAAGATACTCCGAAATAGTTGTTCTCCTCACAACATTAGTATTATTACGAAAATGTTATTATTACCTAAATTTACGTATAGTTCCGTTACGTATAGTACATCAGTTCATAAAAAAAATCAAATTATAATTTATTTTGAAAAATAAGTAATTAAAACAACTTTAGAGACCTAATTACAACTGCTAAAATGCTAACGTTAAACTTATAATATACTAGCTGACCCGGCGAACTTCGTACCGCCATATTTTATTTCTCTAATCGCAACTGAGGAAATAAAACCCTTCCGGTAAAATCGAATTACCTAAATTTAAAATACAACTGGAGTACTCAATTGAAAAATTCATATTCTTGTTCAAAATGCGTGAAGATTTTACTGAGACTATCACTTTCCGGGAGATAATATTAATTCACTCGTTTAAAAAGGAACTGAACTGAGGTGACACTCGGCGCCAGTATTTATACCTGAACCTTGAATTTCCCGAACGTTCTAGTTCGCATGCTTCGAGAAGAATCGATTGATCGATTGTTCGAAATAGTGGGTCTCGATGGTTCGAGAGGGAGCTTTGTTTACGCTCAGAGGAGGTCTCGAGAACGAATGAGATACCAAAGCTTTGGACATTCAAACCAGAGATGGCGACTCGATAAAATTTGATGGCCAGATCTTGAAACTTTGATTAAAATTTGGCGCCAAGACTTTAATAATTCTCTAACAAAAATAGTACAATTTTTTTTTGTTATTAATGGTAATAATATTCTAACATAATACGCAGTATAATTATAAAAATATCAGTCACAAACCATTAAAATAATACGGTTATATCGTGAGCATAAATAAATATAACGTGAAATAAAGTAATAGAATTTATATTCTAAGAAACAGAACACAGCGGGTCTATTGGGTGTATTTGCAACCTAGATGTCAAACAATATTCAAGAAATCGATGAATCAACGTACACCGCCATCTATGAGAACTTCATAAAACTAAACAGTAAATAAACACTCGCTTAAGAAACAATTAATTGATACATTTTATTCGTTTACATTCACGACATAAGCGAATAATTGAGATGATAACTATCCTATACAGTAAGTTAGACCAAAATACGGGTACATGTGAAATTTGATTGAAATCGGTTCAGTAGGTTTGGAGTTTATTCGGGACAAACATCGTGACACAAGATTTTTATATATATAAGATGTACCTAATAGACGCCTTAGAATGCGTTGTTTGCCAAAGTTACATAACAAAAAAAGTTTGGAAGTTTACAGAACAAAAAGGAACCTCTGGTCCTACGCACCTTTACCCCGCAGGCGACTCAATTTAGCGGTTTACCTATAGTTAACAGGAAAGAGGACCTCTTAGCAGTTTGACACAATCCTATGGAAAATTTACTAAATTGATATTTTGTTTTCCCCTGTTTCCTCCGAATATAATTAACCCATTCTTTAAATTTATATCCTGATATTTTTGTAGTGATTGTAGTGACCCGTCCCTGTCATTTTATCATCATAGTCATTTTTCTTATAAACCCTCGGTTTTTTCAAATTCTTAGAAAGCCATGTAAGCTCTTAAGCGGTTTACCTATAATTAATAGGAAAAGGGACGTCTTAGCAGTTTGACACAATCCTATGGAAAATTTATTATCCTCCGAATACAGTAAACCGATTTGATATATTTATATCCTGAAATTTTAAAAATGAAGTAAAGTATGTCTATCATTTTATTTTTGTTTATATACGCTACATTTTTTTTTAGTGAACGTCCAATCACGCGAATAAACCTGGGATTTTTTGAAAGTTCACTTTGAAAAAATCAAGGCTTTATAAAAAAATTAAAATGAGAGGGGCATAGGTTACTTCACTATAAAATATTTCAGGATTTACACCCATAAAATGGGCTTATTATATTCGGAGGAAACAGGAAAATACAAAACATCGATTTGGTACATTTTTCATAGGATTGTTTCAAATTCCTAGAAGGCCGCGTACGCTCGATATTTTACTCGTAAATTATTCGATCAAAAACGGAAAAGCCAAAAAAAGTTTTTAAGTATAAAATATTATGAGCGACCCTAAAAAACTTATCGTTAATTGAATTTTGAACAGTTTTCAAACAAAACGTGGAACGGAATGATTTGTGCTCTTTGTCAATAGAATATTCAATCAACTTTCGTATACTTTGGAAATTAATAAAAGCATTAAAATGTTTTTATTTATCTTTAGATTGGCGAAGTTTGTTGACAAGTTTGGCGCGCGGCCGTCAGGGTCAGAGGTGCTCGAGCGATCCATCGATTACATGATACAATTGACTCAACGGGAGGATCTTTATAACGTCACTACTGAAGAATTGGAAGTACGTATAGATGTAGCCAAACCGTTAACGTAGACAATAGTACTAGGTGCCTATATAGGCAAGATGGAGCGACCGTATACACAAGGTCGGGTTGGAAGGATCATTGATGGAGGTCTAATATTATATCTATCAGTATGACAAACAAAAGCTGATGTTTTTCTCAACTGATGATAACAACGTTTCCATGTTTAGGGGCACAATCGGGCCCTACAGTTTAACGTGCCTTAAACTGTAGGCGCCGGTTGTCTCTTATAAGATATTTCAAGTCTTATAAGTATATCTTACTATCATACTATATCATCTACTATCATATTTAGTTATTTTCATTATATTTCTTATGTGATAGGTACATAACTGTAATTTGTGTCATTGTTTTTCACAATAAACAATTTCATTTCATTTTTTTGGAACCAAATTGGCTTTGCCACCATAAAGAATTTATGTTGACGCTGAATGCAAAAATTTGGTAAATGTTTTTTTTTTAACATTGATTTAAAGAAAAAGAGAAATGAGGTATGTACTGAATTCTCGAAAATAGAAAGCTCAAATTAGGTCCCATTAGGTCCACGTACGTCAGTAAAGTTAATTGTTGTCTCGTTCGCACTTCGGTCTTAGGTACGTCTTTCTATCTTTGTTCAAATTGCACGTGCCAGTTGTTGAGTAAGCGCTGAGAGAACGTACCCTATCCACAGAATCCCTATCTCCTTCAGTTTAAAAATACTGTAGGTATAGAAAAAAATCCTGTAGTACTAGAGTAATCGAGTAGGATTTTGAAAAATAATTCTGTTTCTTAAGAAAAAAAATTCAAATCACCCACAAAAATTACTGTTTTTAATTTTATCAGGTGTTATCAGCGATAACACCCTAGGTATTATTTTTTAGCAATTATGCGCACAAGGCATTCTGGAAATACTTAGGAGAAACTCGTTTTCTAGTGAACCTTCCAATAATGATGAGGTGTTTAATGTTATTAAAGTTTTGAAGTCCTATGATGAGAGTTTTAAATACATAGATAATAATATATTTTATTTCATTTCATAATTTCAGGTCCCTCATTGGGTTCGAGGTGAAGAAAAAATAACAATGCTTGAACCGAGGCTCAAGGACATAGATTTACTTGGTCTAGGGAGAAGTGTGAGCACCCCACTTGAAGGTATCACAGCTGAGGTTATCGTATTTTCCGATTTTGATAGTCTTGAAAGTACACCAGAGGAATCTGTACAAGGAAAAATTGTTCTCTACGATCCAGTATTTACGACGTATTCAAAAACCAACTCTTATAGAACACAAGGAGCAAGCAAAGCGGCTGCTAAAGGCGCTGTGGCATCTTTAGTGAGATCTATTACTCCTTTCTCCATCAATTCGCCTCATACTGGTTCTCAAACCTACGATGAGAACGAACCAAAAATACCAACAGCAGCTATTACTATAGAAGACGCAGACTTGATTAGAAGAATATACGACAGAGGTGAAAAGGTGGTTCTCAATATTAAAATGCAGTCTACATACGATACAAAGTCATCCAGAAATACTTTAGTTGATTTAATAGGAGCAGAATATCCTGAAAAGCTTGTTATAGTGTCTGGACATATTGATAGCTGGGACGTTGGACAGGGCGCCATGGATGACGGAGGTGGCTTATTTATTAGTTGGGCTGCACCAGTAATTCTCAACCGTTTGAAATTAAGGCCCAGGAGAACGATAAGATCAATATTTTGGACCGCTGAAGAGCTGGGCTTGGTAGGTGCTGTAGAATATGAGAAGAAACATCGCAACGAAAGTCACAATGTTAATTTTATAATGGAATCAGATGAAGGGACTTTTGCGCCTTTAGGTTTAGGTGTGGCTGGAAGTCAAAAAGCTAGATGTATTATTGGTGAAATTTTAAAAATGTTTGCTTCAATTAATGCTTCTTCGTTAGTCGAAGACGACAGTCCAGGGTCTGATATAACTGTGCTTACGGCCACTGGTATACCGGGAGCAACTTTACTGAATGACGCTGAGAAGTACTTCTGGTTCCACCATACAGAAGGAGACACTATGAATGTGGAGAGTCCAGAAGAACTTGATCTGGGAGCAGCGCTCTGGACTGCTGTTTCTTATATTATTGCTGATTTATCAGCTGATATACCGCGTTAATTACAATAATTCCAAAGTACCAAGTCTAGAATTAATTGTTTGAAATATTAAATGATCACTGTACATTTCTACAGATAGTACTGTGTCGCCACTGATTTTTACAAATTTCACTCTTTTCCTGATGTTCAGATCAACCAGAGGACCAGTTACTGTATAAGTTGAAGTAAAAAATCCTTGAATCATGAGGGAAAAATACCTATTTATGTAAAAGTATATTTATCGTGTAAACAAAATTATTTTTTTGAACGCGTCCGAAGGAAATAAATACTGCTGTCACTGTCAACTCATGTTTTTTTTTTTTTTTTCTTCTTTTATGGACCCACACGAATGTATTGCCAGTGTCAAGTTATATAAATTTTCAAGTTAATATGGTCAATTAGTCAATTCAGAGTCAGTCAAGTCACAAGTCACAGCTCTAGTAAAGTGGTGGTCTTTACAAGAAGCTGCCGGAATTTTGGCGGGAACACGAAAAATCACATTTCAACTCTCGTATCACTTGCCAAGAGACTTGTGTATCTTCGAAAACACTCAACACGCAATATTCCACCATTATTACTCGTTAAACACTCGAAAATGCACCGATAATTGATAAAGATACGGGAGCCAAACTGTATTCTTCGATCTCCCGCCAAAACTCATCTCAACTCATGTTGTCATTGTCAGTTCCTACTCAACTGTCAGAAGCACGCTGTTCCTAAAACTAGTTTTGTCGTTGTTTACTTTTACTTTAGCGATACAACAATAATTAACAATACGACATACGATACGCCATACAATAAATTCATGGTTGTTGCAATTTATAAAACCGTGTATTATAAATAATAAAGTTGATATTTATTATCCAATTTTTTTATTAACCCATCGACATCGAAAATTACAAATTACCAACAGCATCTCAAAATGAAGATATCCGAGGTATGTATCTATTTGTAATTATTATCTTAATGAAAATAGAGGAAGAGTAAGAGAAATAAAATTTATTAAGCCCTATTGTGAACAGAAATTATAATATTATGATTCTTAGTAAATACACATAACCTAAAAATATAAATCAACATTCTTTCTTACTTAAATAATACTAGCTGTGCCCCGCGGTTTCACGCGCGTATACATCGGTCACGTGGGAATATTGGAAAAAAAAGGAACCCTTTGCCCGGTAGATGGCAATAGGCTCGACCGCATGACATGGGACCAATTACATAACATTCTTACGAAATGTGGGTGTGTATCTACTATGGAACTGAGTCCTAGGTACACCTCTGCTTACCCCTTCGGGGAAAAGGCGTGATTTTATGTTTTTATATTATGTATTCTAGGGTCTAAACTACCTACATCCTAAATTTGAACCCAATCCATTCAGTATGCATTATAGTTCGCATTTAAAATATTATTACTACACGGGTGAAACCACGAGGCACAACTAGTATAATATAAAAATGGGTATTAAACATTTTGTTTTCAGCTGCCTGGCGATGAAGATTCTGGACCAACTTGTAGAACATACATTTTTCAAAATGAAAGTCACACACTAGGAAATGCTTTGAAATGCATTATAAACAGATAGTGAGTATAAGGAACCACTTTTTCAAATCCCCCTCTAGTTTTCACATAGTACATAATATAATAAATAAATATTGTTCTTCATAATTTATTCATTATTGATATTTGATTATAAAATAAATAGATGGCGCTAAAACCCATTATAACTCTGTTTCTACTTATTACTCCCTTGCTAACCTCATATACAATAGGTCTCTATAGCCCCTTGTGAAACAATCTACTATTAATACATACATACATACAGTCACGCCTTGTTCCCGGTGGGGTAGGCAGAGACTATTTCTACTATTATTGTATAATGATATGTAATTATTACAAACCTACAGTTTTATTTTGTTGAAATTCATTCGCATGTTCTTTTTATGTTTACAGTAAAGATGTAGAATTTTGTGGTTACACAGTACCTCACCCGGCAGAATCAAAGATGCACTTTAGGATACAAACTCGCGAGACACCAGCATTGGAAATATTGAAGCGAGGACTCAAGGACTTGGAGAAAGTTTGTGATCACACTATAGAACTATTTGAGAAGGAAGTGGACATCTATTGTGAATCTAGATAGCCTCATAATAATTTATTGTTATCATTAAAGTTAAGTAATATAATTGCATTTATCATACATATTGCTTTAATTTAATGTCAAAACCTAATATTATTAGTACAGCATAAATCTGTCCTAAGATATTATATAGATGTCACCCACTTAAATAAAAAGATATAGACTGTTATACTAGTGATAACACTTAGGCAAAGGATATAATAAAGATAGACATCTACACAAGAAATAATACTTAGATATAAAGATCTTTGCCAAAGGATATGAAGATAGATATCTACACAAGTGTAACACTTCGCTAAGAGAGGTGTATCTCTTACGCTGCGATAACACATAGGCAAAGGATATAAAGATATCCTTTGACATCTCCTACTCAAGAGAACACAGGCCTCCTCGTCATTGGGCGTGCGTGTTCCTCGAGCGGGTCAAACGCGGCGTGAGCGTTGTTTTAGCAGTGTGCGGCGTGTATACAGCGTGAACGGCGGGCGCACGCCAAATATGTGTAAAATAGCAACGCGACGCTCACGCTAACATTATCGCGTCGTACGTGAGAGGCCTATGTACTTTCGTATTACTATGTAGTGGTAACCTATAGCTCGACAGAAAAGAGTAGAAACGGTACTAATTTCAAGTGGATGTGTTCATTACATACTTTCACGCCTTTTTCCCGAAGGGGTAGGCACCAGGACTCAGTCCCATAGTAGATACACCCACATTTCGCCAGTATGTTATTGGTCCCATGTAAAGCCGCGTATCGACTGCGCGCGGCTGCCGCGCGAGCCATGTTCGACCGCGCCAAACCTACGTTTTGGTGCGCGAGCCAATTTAAAGCTCAACATTTTGATATAGCGCGGCAGCGGCGCGCGGCAGGCGCACACACTGACGCTCCTTTGCCGCGCAACCAAAAACCGACACGAACTGGATCGCCGCGCTGCACGTTCGAGCGCGCCAATGTTCGAGCTGCCGCGCGCGGCAGACTCGTCCACATATTGCGCGGCCGCCGCGCGAGCCAATGTTCGATGGTTTGCCGCGCGCAGTCGATACGCGGCTTAATAGGGGGCGAGCCTATTGCCATCTACCGGGCACAGTTCCAGACTCCAGGCAGTTATTGAGATAATTCCTAATGGAAAAATCCAATATTTAACACTTTTGCCTGACCCGGGACCTCTTGATTGGCAGTCGAGCATGCGCCCACTACGCCACCGAGGCAGTGTTCATTATAGTTTTTAATGTAAAAGACAGTGGCGCCTCCATTATTTTCTACTCTTATGTCGAGTATATACCTATATATTGAGAAAAAGATTTATATGAATAAAACATTGCAATAAGTTCAAAATTGTTTTATTTCCATAATGAAAAACTGTCTAAGCCTTGAATTCAGAGTAAGGAGACTTGGTCAACGGGATGTCCCTCCACAAGTCCGGTGTGAGGTAAGCATAGGTCTTGGCAATGGCCGCATAGGTGGCCTTGGCAAAGTTTCCTAGAGTCCCGGTGGATCCGCGAGCAGAGGTATAGCAATCTTGAACACCAGCCATCTGAAGAAGCTTCTTAGGAACAGGCGCAGACACAATTCCAGTACCACGGGGAGCAGGAATCAGCCTCACAGTTACAGAACCACACTTGCCAGTCACCTAAAACAAAAACTATGTTAGAAAATGTGGAACACAAAATGTTATTTAAGACTTTTTGTGTATGATTGGTCAGACGCATTAAAGCTTCATTGGATTTACCTCAAGAGGATACCACGAATGAAATGATTATCAGTTTTCATCACAAAAATCAGTTGAGGGCAAAATCACTAGTTGCACAAAGTATCTGTTATTTCATGGACAAAGGCCGTACCCTGTGTTATTCCAGTGTAAACAACTATCTAAGAGAAAGAGTAACAAACATCCATCCTCACAAACTTTTTCACATTTATAATATTAGTGGGGTTTGTCTTGGCACATGTCCATATAGATCTGATAGCTATCAGAGTCAGCTTGTGCTTAGTAATAAATTGCAAACGAGACTAGTCTCGTTTTAACTTCTAGTCTTTAAACAATAACATAACTATTAACCTGTGAATGAATTAAAATATATATTACCTTGCAAGGCACGGTGTGAGGCTTGCCAATCTTGTTACCCCAGTATCCTCTACGAACAGGCAGGACAGACAACTTGGCAAGGATGATGGCCCCACGGATAGCAGTTGCCACTTCCTTACTGCATTTGACACCAAGGCCAATATGACCATTGTTGTCACCAATAGCAACAAACGCCTTGAAACGCGTGCGCTGACCAGCTCGGGTTTGCTTCTGTACAGGCATGATCTTCAGGACTTCATCGTTCAGGGACGGGCCGAGGAAGAAGTCAATGATTTCAAACTCTTTAATGGGCAGAGAGAACAGGTAAATGCTCTCAAGCTTGTCGATCTTGCCCTCGCGCACTAGGCGACCTGAAGAGATAATATTTATTTATTAGCATAAAATAATAATTCATTAAGGACAAGTTGGTACCGGTTAACCTATGCTCTTTATTTTCTCAGCCTGGAGTCTGAATTTGTGCCCTATAACACGGTACTTCAAAATGGCGAAATGTGGATGTACCTACTACGGGACAGCATCCTCCTGGTGCTTGGTACACAGTAGTGAAGTTGTAGGTTAAATTTGTTAACACATTGCTTTGGCAGCTACCACACAATTAGAGATGGGTTTATGTTGAGAATTGTCTACCACAGCCAGAGTAATGCGGAAATATAATATCATTACCTAGTTTGGTGACCGGCACCCATTCCTTCTGGTCTTCCTTTCCGCGTCCACGACCGCGACCACGGCCGCGTCCACGGCCACGTGGGCCACCGCGTCCTCTATCGCCACCGCGGGATCCAAATCCGCCGCGAAAACCGCCACGTCCACCGGCAGGAGCAGCGTCCGCCATTCTATCAAGATTTCACACTAGTATCATGTTTCATAATAAAACACTTATTAAAATAGATCGCCTGTGTAAAATCAGACGCATTATAGCCATCACCGTGTAAACACTATGGTAGATACCACGAATGAATTCAATTTTATTTCTCATCATGAAAATCACCACGTGGTGACGCATGTTCGAGGACTAATTTTAGGACGTGTACATAATATTCTATAGATATTTAAATCTTAATTTCACGATTATGATAATACTAATACTAGAACAGCTCGAAATGTTGAAAGTAATTCCTTTTCAGACCAAATATAAAAATACTTACGTTGAACAGTGAGCGCAATGAGACAGTCAAACACAAAATGGCCGACATTCCGATTTTTCTTCAAAAATTACCTTCGTCTTGTTTCAAATTCCAAGTTCATCTTTCATGAAATTTGGCATATATCTTGCATCTCATTTTACCAACTGTCTTGGACTAAAACAAGAAGGAGATAGCTTATGTTAAATTTCTACCATAACCATAGACAATTTTTTTTTGTTACCCCGGTCACTCACATGCGTAAAAATATTCGTACATTGTACGAATGTTTGCACGCATGTGAGGGCCGTCAGATATACTATTCGCAAACTCAGCGGATATGCGAATGGGTTCGCAAACTTTTATGGAAACCCGTTTGCATTTCATATATAGATAAACACTTTATTGGTACACCACAAACAAGAAGATCTAAAAACGAATAACTAGTGTAACAATGGGCGGTCTTATCGCTAAGATATATAAAGTACTCTGTGAGCACAACTGGTTGCACGAATGTGTAGGAGACTACGCGAAGGTTCGAGGTTCGCGCCCTTTGATGTGCGTCAAAAAACCGACACAACTTGGAAAACCACGAATGCAGCGAAAACTTTGCATAGTTATTTGCGAATGTCGTCCCACACTTGTGGGTTCGCGTATTCGTACGCATGTGAGTGCCCGGCATTAGATGTCATCTGCATTACGGCTTGTGCATTTGCTAGTGTTGTCAAAAACGTAGACAGAAGGCTCGTACACACCTAAAGTATTAGCTAACACCATAATTATGCCTAGAATTATGCTGTTGACCCAGATCTGCATTAAGGCAAACCGGGGGGTAATGGCCCCGGCTGCATATAACACGGGGGCGGCCAAATCATGGGTAAAAACATATTTACCGATGCTCATCTATTTCAATTTACTATGTACCTTTGGTGGTACATAGTCTGGTACAAAAAGGTGTAACAAATTATTAATTATTCGAGAATGACTTTATATAACAGCACCAAATCCAAACATACATAAACTAAACTTGGTTTAATCAAGCTTACCTCTTCGTCTCACACAGAAACTTAAATTTACTATATAATAAGTTTGGGTGAGAATACGATCAATATTATTAATATGCCCCATTTAAATTCCTCGATCCGGTCCCTGTGTTTCGGCCAGAATAGTGTTCACATTGACTGACTTCCGGTGCTGCCATAGACAGTAGCCTGCTTTTTTTCTTTCTTCTCAATTAAACTCACACGTTAAAAGTATTTGCCAGTGTCAAATTAAACTAATTTTCAAGTTTAGTAAAGTTCTATTAGTCAAAATTATGGCTGTGTTCGGGTCTGAAGGGCAATTTTACCAGCGAAATTACTGGGCATGACGAGATTCAACAACTCATATCTCAGGGTGACAGGCGCAGTGCAGTGCCGCGCTGAATTTAGAACTTTAAAACACTGGGTGGCACTGTGTCTGATATGGGCAATCATGATGCTAACCATCAGGCACCTGATTTGCTCGTCTTGTCACTCACTATCATAAAAAAATACTCTGGTAGTAGATATGGATAACTACTACCCGACGAAAAAAGGGGTCTATATAACTCGTTCATCTAGAAATTATAGTCAATAAATAACAAATCGAACTTGGAATCCTATTTCATAAAAATTAGGATCAGGATAAGGATTGGTAATATCCTCAATAGTGAGCGCAAGCGCTACTGCTACGAATTTTCTCAGTCTGGATTTGTGCCTGGTTGATGGCAATAGTATCACTCCCTATTACATGAGAAAAAGACGTGATGTTATGTTTTATTACTTTAGTGGTTTTAGAGCACTTGGATTTCCTATAGTTTCACATGTCGGCCTATGGATTTCCGAAGTATTCTTATTAAAGACTAAACAATACAGCTACCTTCTTACAATCTATCTACCTTTACTAAATACACTATGCTAAAAATAGCATTAAATATACTCTTTTATTTTATTTTATTATCTCTTTCTTAAATTCATAGATAATATAAATTAATAACAGGCTCGTAGAAACTATCCAAACGGTGGGCTCTAAGTTCTATAAACCCCGCCGTACAAATAGACCTCAAAAATTGTCCGATCACACCCTAAACCTCATGACTGAGCGACGCTCGCTACGAATGCAGTCTCCCGATGATGCTAAGTCATATAGGCAGCTCAATACGAATAATATTAAAGAGACGATAGAGCAGAAAAAGGGCTCCAAAGTGTTCGCAAGAGATATTTCTATTGGGCAATGCCAGCTGAAAAAGCTGAAGAGAGAGGATGGCAGTATAGCGTCGACAAAAGCAGAAGTCTTAGAGGAGATCGAGAGGTTTTATGGACAGCTATACGCTTCGGTCGCAAATCCTGTTAGCAGCGCGGCCAAAGACCCAAGAGCTAAGCTGACCCGACACTATACCGAAGATATCCCAGACATCAGCCTGTACGAGATTAGGAGATTAGCTGGAATAGCTTTCCGAAAATATGTGTCTTTTTTGGTAATTTTTGGTCCAACTTTTGTTAATAATACTTCAAAGTCTGTAGCTGTCATCCTTACAAAATTGAAAAACTGGAAGGAGTTCTCAGCCATAAGGTCCGCTATGAACTCTTCAGATGTTTTCCTGAAAAGATAAATAGGTACCTATAATATGAAAGGGATCCCTCAAAGGGAGCACAATAATTAACAGGAGCATAATTTTTTTTGTAATACATATTTATATAATATTATTTCGCATATTTTGTCACCAATAATACAAATTAAGTATTGAGTAGGTAGGTATACTCATTGTACAGAATATGTATTATATTAGATAAAAGTGTACTTTACTATTTATAAATATGGTATGCCAATAAAAAAATATGCCAAAATAATATTAGTGAAACGCCGAAAAAATTAAGATATTAATTTTTTTTAACTAGTAGTTTACGTACCTATATCTTTTTCTACATATACTAAAAAATTCCAAGTCCTGGTTGACTTTTTTTAAGATTTTCTGAATATGATTTGACAAGGAATAAGAAAGTAATTTCCGAAATTAACTATAGAGTAAATAATAATTTAATTATTATTAATAATTTCGGTACAATTTAAGCGGTATACTTTCCTGCCTAATCACTAAAGAGCACCTACCGCAAAACAGGAGCTCCACTCAAGAGATCAGATGAAGTTGATACTGGCTGATGATAAGAAACGGTTGGGTACCCAATAATAATTTATATATTTACTATTAACTTACACTGATCTTCGGCGATGCATTTGTATCATCCACCATCTTCGTTTTCTAGTATTTTTCTTTTTCGAATAGTAGTTAAATACATTTATATAATAATTAATAGAACATATGTAATAGTATAAAGCAGCTGCTTCGACATCCATTTCTAATAATTTGTGATTACACTTTTTACTTTGGTTGTCCTGGCTCTTCAGACTTCAGACTTGAGCAAAGAGATTGAGTGTGTAGGGTGTGTAGGCTAAATAAATCAACAATCTGGTATTAAAAACGGATTTTAATTACCTTCCTATTCTGTGTATTCTGTGGTAGTAGAAACGATTCAACGTCATTTTGACTTTTGACACCACAACTTTGACAATACCGCCTAGGAAGATACAGCATCAAACGACGTAAATTAATTATAGATTGCCTTTGCATTTTGCTCATAGGCAGCAGATTTGGATTCTAAACCCAGAACCGAATCTAAATGCTGACAATCTGTACCTACTACTTCGTCATCTCATTATCATCTCAGTCGTAGGACGTCCACTGCTAAACATAGGCCTCCCCCACAGATTTCTATTCAGTTTTGTTACGTATAAGTGTAAGTCGCTAACTACAACTCGATTTCTGGACTAATGCAACTGGGCCCTTCTATAATCAACTTCCGGTCCATGTAGATAAAAAGGCGTTGTGCTGGCAACACTACACAAACACTGCTTGGTTTGTGTGAACACTAAATGGTCTATTCTCTATGATTAAAGTTTTAGACAACAGAATTCTTAAAGGCAAATTTTTGCCGATAATTATTGTGTTGATTAAAACTTTAGGTGTGGACAAGGGGAGAGAAACCAGACAGTCAAAAAACTTCATTCAACCCTCAAGCACACGAGTATTTGATTGTGGGACATTATGACCATAATGGGGGTCATATGCCACTAAACGAAGTTTAGGCTGAACTCAACACTTTAGACGACCGAGAAATAGGTACATAATATGAACAATATAAAGGTAATATAATATATTTAACGAGAATACAATAAAAACCATAACTTCTCGATATATAAAATTTTATAATAATTATAAATCTTCCAACTTCAAACAATCCACTTTAGCAATGGTATAACTTTCATGTGTTTTATCTTGAAACACGTAAGGGAACTGATCTATTCCATGGCAAGCCGCACCATGTTGGCCATTCTTCGTCACAGCTACTACTGCGCCCATGAATCCTGGGTAATGTACGGCGATTCGTTTTATTGCTGTTTTGGCGGCTTTATCTGGCGGTGATCCTCTGCGCATTTCCTCTACTGCTAAAAAACTGAAAACAATTTTTTTTGTCTTTTTGGGATAACATTAAACCATTATTCTTACATAGGAGCACTTTAAGAAATACATGTCACGTCACGGTTTATTAGCGCTGACCTTGAATGCGCAGAAATCGATTTTTAGATTTGTCAGAACTTTTTAGATAAGTACAACTGCGCAAAGCCCCCCTCCATTTCTTTGCCGAGCGCTATTAAACCGTGAGCGACATGTACCAAACCAGATATAATAATCTGTTTACATTTTTCAGATGTATTAGGTTTTTGCGCTCGGCAATTTTGACAGCAATTTAAAATTATGGTGCAATGTTAGTTGCCTCGGCGGCGTAGTGGTCGCAAGCTCGACTGCCAAACTTGAGGTCCCGGGTTCGATCCCCAGGTCAGGCAGTGTTGTTGGATTTTTCCTTTAGGAATTATCTCAATGACAGCTGGGAGCCTGGAACTGTGCCCGGTAGATAGCAATAGGCTCGCCCCCTATTACATGGGACCAATAACATACTGGCGAAATGTGGGTGTACCTACTATGGGGCTATACCTACTATGCCTTGGGTATTACACCTCTGCCTACCCCTTCGGGAAAATGGCGTGATCGTATTTATAAAGGTACAGCTCGCGCAAAACTTTATGAGCTTTTTAAAGTAAGCTTCCGAGTGCTCATAAAGTTGAACGCAAACTAAAGACTGGCCTTAATTTCTGGTATGTGGTCTAATGTTAAATTCCTGTCCTATTTTACACAGAATGATAACTGCTCACAATATTTATACCTTGGCAGGAATCGTAACATGACATCGCCATCGCCTGTAGCCGCGGCGCCTCCTACTTCATTATCAGCGTACGCGCCTGATCCTGGTATAGGCGAATCACCTATTCTCCTGCAAAAAATTACAAAACTCAGTCATTACCTATCACATAGGATAAAATAAACTGAACTGATATGCCACTAACCCTTATTAAGGTATAGTTATATTCGTGCTATCAATGAGCATAATTTTTGACTTTTAATTTTAAAATTCAATTTGCAAAGTTTAATAATGATTTTCTTACTAAATATTGTTTTCTCTGCTCTTTAATCTTCAAAAATATTTTATTTTGATTTCTACATGTATTTTATTTTGTTTTTTATATGGTTTTAAACTGAAATAAATTACTAAGTATTTATTTAAAAAAATGGATTAGCTACATATTTAAAAAAATGTGTTAGCTATTTGATAAATTTGTATGGGAAATATTTTTTTTTGTTGATTTTCCCCTCCTACACCTTTTTGTAACACATTATATATTATATATTAATTAAGGCTTCATTTTCTGCAGAAGTTTACATACTTATGTTTTAAGGCACTACAAATTTCGCCAGGTCAGCTTGTAAAATATAGTCACCCTGGTATCTTAAACTTTGCTCCATTAGTAGAAGTGCCGGCCGCAACGTCTCCGTGTAAATCAATAGCGACCATGCCAATAGTGTCATGGTTAAACCGGTCCATTTTCACTCGAGTGGTGTCTGTGTTATATCTCCTATCTGATCTGTAAGGACCGCAGTACTTGCTCGGATCTGGGCTTACATTCTGTAAAATGATAAGAACTTGAGAGGTAGATAATCTAGATGGGCATTATCTTGATTGACTTGATAGGTTCGCTCAACAACCAGGTATAGATATATTGCACAATAAATGAAATGTATTTAAAACACTTCTTGTTACAATATATAAGTCTTACTATGTAAGGCTTTGGATTTGTCTGTAAATTATGTGTATATTGAATTAAAAATATATCTTAAGAGATATATTTTATAGATACAATACTAATAAAAATAATACAATAAAAAAATATGCAGGGTGTAGGGTTATATTACAAAATAAAACCCTTTTCATTCAGGTTTCATTTTGGAAACAGCTGGAACGATTTTAACAGAACTTTGATAGATTTGAAAGCTGATATCAGCTGATATCAGAAGTTGCTCAAGCAAATTTTTTTAAATAATTGTAATTCGGGTAAATAATTACTCAGGGTAAATAATTACTATAGGTCAGGCAGTATTAAATATTGGATTTTTCCATTAGGAATTATCTCAATAACTGCCTGGAGTCTGGAACTGTGCCCGGTAGATGGCAATAGGCTCGCCCCCTATTACATGGGACCAATAGCATACTGGCGAAATGTGGATGTATCTAATATGGGACTGAGTCCTGGGTACACCTCTGCCTACCCCTTCGGGAAAAAAGGCGTGAATGTATGTTATGTTATGTTAAATAATTACTATGGACTGAGTCCTGGGTACACCTCTGACTACCCTTTCGGGAACAAGGCGTAATTTTATGTTATGTTTAAATAAATAAAATGCTTAAAATCCATGTGGACGAAGTCGTGGGTCAGCTAGTTCTAAAAGATGTGTGGTATACCATCCAAAAGTTAGGCTGACAACTGTCTTGATTATGCCATTTCATCCATAATCTCTTACTGGTAGGTGTAGTGAGGGACTCTTGCTTGAAGCCCATTTGTATGGCAAACTGAGTGGCTAGCTCTCCAACTAGGAACGAATGTTTGGTATGCTCCAATACATGACGGGCCACTGATATTGCATCTTTGATATCTCTTAGGGCTCCTACTGCTCCCACATTCATTGTTCGCCTGAAATTTTAACGAATATCGTTTTATAATTGTGTAAGTTAGGTATATTATTTGTGTAAGGTATATAGTATTCTTTTTCAATTTTCAAATAGAGACACATTAATATAAACACCTTATTCATTATTCAACTGCATTTTACTTCAGTTTACAAGGCAGAGTGGGTATGGAAATTAATAGGCCGAACATTAACAGACAGCAATTCTTGTCTAACAATGATAGGAATAGTGTAGTGCTGGCATAGTATCCACATCCATAGCATAGCATAATGAACAGTTTAATAAACAGAAGCAGAAAGTGTAATAAGTAGTTGGTAAGTATATTAGTCTGTATTGTAATGGTTTTCTACAATAAAGCCCATATTAATTATTAATATTTACTGACCCATCCATAATAAGTGCATCTAGAGTAGTCTCACCATCTTCATCAGGACTTCCGCCGTATCCAACTGTTCCATCACATTGCTGTACTTCACAAACTGAAGCTCCTTGCTCAACAGCATCTAATGCTGTGCCACCTTTATTGAGAACATTCCACGCTGAAAAAGTTATTATTTTTATATTTTACACGTCTATATTTTACCCATAATTGATGTCTGTGGATAGACCCAAATTTTGATGAATCGTGAAATTAAATTATTAATTACCTCGAATAGTTGAATTTGTAAAAGACCATGTCGTTATTATTATAGGAATATTTGGTTCACTATTTATTACAACTATAGGACTTAGAAATAACAAAAAACAATAGCAAAATTTAAACATTTTCAATTGTAAACTATTTACTTCAGTTTCAAATAAATTGAAATAAATACTGAATTCAAAGACTCAAACTCAAACTCAAAAAGGAATATCATAGATTACAGAGGAGTGATAATATGTTATAATGTCAATAGACTAAAGACCAGTGACTGATGTGATCGCTGTCACCGAGTATAATCAACACAGAATACATAATAAAGTTCGCCCTGTGGTAAAAGTATTCTGTGGATCGCTGTAATTGCACAGAATACAAACGAATGATAATTGCTCGTTCCTTTTGTTCTGTGAATTGACTAATTATAGTGATCTGTGTGTGAATTGCTCGGAGATGTAAACAAACAAACCGTGTTTCCCGTGTTTTTAGTTTTCGTTTACACCAAAGGTTTTCGGAAGGAAAGGATTTAAAATAATTATCGATAATACTCTTAGGATCATAATATTTAACTTTACCGTAATATGGATGTTGATACTTTTTGTCGTGAATTACCTAAAGTGGTATGTATATGTAAACTGAACAAAAACACTTATTTTTTTCTAGAGCCTAGGTTATGCTTTATTTTTCCTGTTTACAGGAATTACATGCCCACTTGAATGGTTCCCTTAGCCGGGCTACGATGCTACAATTAAAAAGACACCACGCTGATATGGGCATTGTGGACAAGACAAATGTTTTCTTTGATGAGTTTCAAATTGGCGCCGGTGACACCAGAACTATAAACGAGTATATTTTTTAACTATCCGTATTTTATATTATTACATAACGTATGTCATCATGCCTTTTCGTGAAGGGTTAGGCAGAGGTGTGCCCATGCCGATATTCGGTACACCTGTGCTTCAACAGTTTATTAAAGCCCATGTAAGAGGGGGCGAGCCTTCTGCAATAAAACAAGCACAAATCCAGACTTCAGGCTGTTCTTGAGTAAATTTCTAATGGAAATCGGTAATTACTCTTGTCTGACCTCTGAATACTAAAATACTGTTAGATTATAGTTGACATGATTTGCTCTAACCCCGGTCACTCACATGCGTAAAAATATTCGTACATTGTACAAATGTTTGCACGCATGTGAGGGCAGTCAGATATACTATTCGCAAACTCAGCGGATATGCGAATGGGTTCGCAAACTCACTATGGAAACCCGTTTGCATTTGATAGATAGATAAACACTTTATTGGTACACCACAAACAAGAAGATCTAAAAACTAATAACAATTCATAATAACTAGTGTAACAATGGGCGGTCTTATCGGTAAGATATATAAAGTACTCTGTGAGCACAACTGGTTGCACGAATGTGTAGGAGACTACGCGAAGGTTCGAGGTTCGCGCCCTTTGATGTGCATCAAAAAACCGACACAACTTGGAAAAGCACGAATGCAGCGAAAACTTTGCATAGGTAATTATTTGCAAATGTCGTCCCTACACTTGTGGGTTCGCGTATTCGTACGCATGTGAGTGACCGGCATAAAGCTAGCCACACATGCTAGGTTATGCATGACAGGCAAGCATGAACGGTCAGAACTAAGCAGATTTCATGATGAGATGCATGAGCGTATTGCCTGAGTAATATTTTATGAAGATAAATAACTTTAAAAATCAAATCAATCTGCCAGGTATTACTAAACAACTCACACAGTATGTAGATGATTTCTAATAAAAGATATCTTGATTAATGACAGCTGAACAAAAATGTTGTCACATAATCAAGCTGTATTTCCAAAGTCATGTATGTTTTACAAAGTAATGTTCTTTACTTCTCTCTGTAAAGCAACAAGTTATTCCAATTCTAATCAAGTTTACCATAAATTTCAGTTGTTTCCAAGTTTTTGGCATAGCACATTCACTAACAAACACTCCAGAAGCATTAGCAATGGCCACAACTCTAACGCTGCAAGAGTTTCAAGAAGATGGATGCTGCTACATCGAATTGAGAAGTACTCCGAAAAATACAGAATATATGACTATGAAACAATATTTGGAGACTTTGATTATAGCTATTGAGTAAGTTCTATCATGTTAAAATAATACCTCACAATACAGGTAATACAGGTTGGTGGGTACACATTATTTTTCGTTTTATTCTGTATAAGTTTACAGAACTACAAACTTTTTCTTTATGACTAGGTACTTAATTCTACTAAATGTAAAAGGGAGTCAAAGTTGATTTCGTGATTTACCACCCGCCATCCTGACGCACACGTTTTTGATTAATACAAATTTACAATAAATATAAAGACAGATGCGGCAAGGAGACCATATTATGTAGTGATTTTTATTTTTGCAGAAATTCTTCACTTCACCTCAGTATGAAGGCAAAACTGATAGTATCAATAAATAGAGCTTCCTCAATATTAGTGGCGGAGCAAATAGCCAAATTAGCTATCGAGTATTTTAAACTTTGCCCAAATGTAGTTGTTGGTATTGAATTGAGTGGCAACCCTGCCGTTGGAAGGTTTAAGGAATTCGTTCCTTTATTAGAGGAAGCACGAGCAGCTGGCTTGAAGGTTAGTTATTTTATCTTTATATAAGTAGCCAACTTTGGTATTAATGTTTTCAGGCTGCCCCTGAGGAAGATGCGTTTTACCCTGTTTTGCGTGGCTAACTCAAGTCAAGCAAATTGGCTTGAGTCATGTCAGTCGCACCTTGTCTTGCGTCGATGTTACACATAAATATAAGGTTTGCTGCTCATGTAGCTATGAATCTGTGTTTATCTCTTTCTGATAACCGGGTTTTATATATATCTCTGCTACCCTTTTACTTTAATAAGTAATGAAACAAAACTGCGTATATTCTACATTGGTACAACAGAATTTCGCCACGATTTAGGGCTGTTTTTAATGAGTATTACGTCTCTATAGGACTGCCCTGCGCCCATTACATGATAGGTTTTGTCGTCGATCTTGCCACAATCACGACTATGATTGACGGTTAACTGACGTCATTCAAGAATTTTCTTTCTTGAATGATGTCATTTGTAGTAGTCGTCCGCCACTGAGTATCCTAGGTGAGCGACGCGACGCGATGCGATGCGACACGACCATTACTTGTCGCAGACTGCCATAAAATATATGCTTATTTAGATGTTTGTGTGGAATGTATATCAGCATAACATTTTTTCTTAATATCTATATTGAACCAAGATATATGTGATTTTTAAGCCGCGTATCCACTTTACCTCGCGTCACTTCATATCACCTCACTTCACCTCAACTCGAGGCTCTCGGCTCCACTTGAGCAACATCGACTTGAGACTGTATAATCAATCGCTCTCTTTTCTAAGTGGAAAACAGAGCCTTTGAAGTAATGCTAAAATACCAGATTATATTCTTATTTTCTAGATTTTCACGTCCAATTTGGTATGGTTCATAGTTTTGTTTAATTTACGCGGTGCGGTTTGTTTACACTTTCCGCCATATTATGTAGGTTTTTTTTTTTTCAATATTTCAAGATACGTCCATAATAATTATTATTAATAGACTAAATTATAAATAGGAGTTACAATAAATAATTAGTAACACCGTCAATAAATTTACATTAAAACTATTTTTATTTATTTATTCTTTTAATTTCAATATTTTCAGTAATAGGTTTGAATATAAAATAATTTCAGATAAGTCTCCATTGTGGAGAGATTAGCAACCCAGATGAAGTATTAGAAATGTTAATGTTCAAGCCGGACAGGATAGGCCATGGGATCTGCATTCATCACAGATTTGGAGGCACGGATGAAACTTGGGATCTTTTGCGTGAAACTAAGATACCTGTTGGTTAGTAGGTACTTCTCTAATTTTGAAAAGAGACCACAATTTTTCTAATTGCTAAGGGTTATTACGGAGTAAATAATTACTGCAGTAAAATTTCATGTAACATTTGGTATCCTATTAATATTATAAATGCGAAAGTTTGTGAGGATGGATGGATGCCAAAACTATTGAACCAATTGGGCTGAAATTTGGTATGTAGGTAGCTTAGACCCTTTTTTTTTTTTTGTTGACACTGGGAAAAATTGCATTACGCATACCCTCCCATCGGGGGATGGAAGGGTTATGTGGGACTCCCCGGATACTACTGGTATACCCACTAAAAAGACCCAGCGACACTCCCGCATCGTCTGATTGGAAGGTAGCTTAGACCCTAGAATAACACATAGGGTGTGGTACCTTTTATCCCCATATTCCCACGAGAACGATGTCTACGCTGGTGAAACCACGGGGCACAGCTCGTCTTATATATATAAAAATCTTGTGTCACGATGTATGTCACGAATAAACTTCAAAACTACTGAACCGATTTCAATCAAATTTCACATGTACCCGTATTTTGGTCTAACTTACTGGATAGGATAGTTATCATCTCAATCATTCGCTTATGCCGTGAATGTCAATGAATTGTTTCTTAAGCAAATGATTATTTACTGTTTAGTTTTATGAAGTTCTCATAGATGGCGGTGTACGTTGATTCATCGATAAAATTCTTCAATATTGTTTGACATCTAGGTTGCAAATACACCCAATAGATGGCGCTGTGTTCTGTTTCTTAGAATATAAATTCTATTACTTTATTTCACGTTATATTTATTTATGCTCACGATATAACCGTATTATTTTAATGGTTTGTGACTGATATTTTTATAATTATACTGCGTATTATGTTAAAATATAACATAACATAACATACATTCACACCTTTTTCCCGAAGGGGTAGGCAGAGGTGTACCCAGGACTCAGTCCCATAGTAGATACACCCACATTTCGCCAGTATGTTATTGGTCCCATGTAATAGGGGGCGAGCCTATTGCCATCTACCGGGCACAGTTCCAGACTCCAGGCAGTTATTGAGATAATTCCTAATGGAAAAATCCAATATTTAACACTTTGCCTGACCTGGGGATCGAACCCAGGACCTCTTGATTGGCAGTCGAGCATAGGCCCTCTACGCCACGGAGGCAGTCGGCACGGGTGCAGTGGCACGGAGGAGTTAAAATATTATTACCATTAATAACAAAAAAAAATTGTACTATTTTTGTTAGAGAATTATTAAAGTCTTGGCGCCAAATTTTAATCAAAGTTTCAAGATCTGGCCATCAAATTCTATCGAGTCGCCATCTCTGGTTTGAATGTCCAAAGCTTTGGTATCTCATTGTTCTCGAGACCTCCTCTGAGCGTAAACAAAGCTCCCTCTTGAACCATCGAGACCCACTATTTCGAACAATCGATCAATCTATTCTTCTCGAAGCATGCGAACTAGAACGTTCGGGAAATTCAAGGTTCAGGTATAAATACTGGCGCCGAGTGTCACCGCAGTTCAGTTCCTTTTTAAACGAGTGAATTAATAATATCTCCCGGAAAGTGATAGTCTCAGTAAAATCTCCACGCATTTTGAACAAGAATATGAATTTTTCAATTGAGTACATACTCCAGTTTTATTTTAAATTTACGTAATTCGATTTTACCGGAAGGGTTTTATTTCCTCAGTTGCGATTATAGAAATAAAATATGGCGGTACGAAGTTCGCCGGGTCAGCTAGTTAAATATAAAATACAAAAAAATACGTATGACAGTAAGAACGAATTGCGCAAATTACGTTCGTAATAATCCTGCGAGTTGTGAGACTATACCTATCCTATAATACTAGTTGATAGAGCAAAAAATTATGTATTTATCGAACGTAACTCATTAGAAAATGTCCCTTTAGTTTTTTTTTATACTTCCGGTACGCTCCAGATAAAAGAAGAGAGCACTGGGAGTGGGTTATCTGGATTTCATTTTCTTCATTATTGATTATTATATTTCCAGAGGTTTGCCTAACAAGCAACGTGAATACAAAATCAACACCAGATTATGAATCCCATCATTTCCAAGAGCTTTACGACGCTGACATTCCAGTTATTATATGTGTAAGTACTTAATATGTGCATATTATGCTATGGCTAGCAATTGAGCCTATAGGCGACCTCTCTCTTCCCTCAACGCCCTCCTGACAGCCAACCCAAAATGTGATCGGGGCTATTGGCGTTCTTGGTGACTATCACTTTAGTGACTAACTTGATTTGACATTAACTATAAATGTCAAAGTCCGGTTACTAACCAAAGACATTATGATAAACTTACTAAGTAGACTATGCACTGTGTCGGTCCCGAGTGAGAACCACTCGCAGTGTATATCCTTTTCCTTTTCTCTCTTCCAAATTTGATAGTGCACAGACTTGTTAGAAGGGTAAAACGTCTTTGTAACTAACTCAAGCCACAGAACATAAAAACTCAAGCCTGATAGCGACTGGTGACTATAAAGAACGCCAATAGCCCCCCTGTTCGCGGATGGATAGCAGAGTATAATATTGTCAGTGTTTGCGATATTGTGAGAGAGATGAATGAAAGTAGATGTTTATCATTATTATTGTGTTGTTTTTTTTTGTGTTTTTATTGTTTCTATTTTTCATTGTTGTTTAATGTTTTATGCTATTATTTGAATAATTTTTTTGACATTTTAATTCATAAATTAAATATAATTTTAATGTATTTGGTATGTAACCGTTTTAAATAAAGTAAATAAATTATCAAACAGGTTTTTTTATGCGGCAACTTGCCGCTTCTTTCAACTTCGCGTATCCACTTGTCAGCCTTGACTTAAGGCTGATCATGTGGAGACAGTGTCTACGTACCCTAGTATTATTATCTGTTCTGTGCCGTGTCTTGAGTCGAGCGCTCGGCGGCCTCAAGTGAATACGTGGCATAATAAATCACGACAGTTTGATTTAGAATAAATTCTACGATTTATATCAATAGCTTAAGCTAAAATATTAGCGTAATAAAATTCTTTGAATGAAGCCATAATGTTAACAAAGCGTAATGTTCATAAAAGAAGTATTTTACCGCTGATTTATTATTATTAAGACTTACTTATTAGTACTTGTTTATTTCAGACCGATGATAAAGGAGTGTTTGCCACATCACTGTCTCAAGAGTACAGATTATGTGGAGAGACATTCAATCTAACTCCATCTCAACTCTCGAGATTGTCGCTGAAAGCGTGCCAATATGTATTCGCTGATGATGAACGTAAAAGTTTAAATGATAGAATACTTAAATTTATTGAAATTAATAAACTGTGATTTATTATTGTTATTGTATTTTTTACACTATATATATATATATATATATATATATAACATACACAAACATACATAAAGATACAATAATAGATATAAGAGCGTTTTCACAAAAAAGTGTACCTCCCACTTTTCGGTTGTCCCTTGTGTTTGAAGTATTACTAACAAGTAATATTATGATCTGGTGAATATTTTAATGACTGTAAGCATTAAACATATTTTAAACTAGTAAATGAAGTGCCACAAATATGAAAACATTGAGAGCAATTAAAATAATGACTAATTTTAATCAGCAAGAAGTCAGTTTTCGACGTGTCCCCCACTCGAACTTCTCGATGTTAAAAGCTATTCTGAAAACTTTTTCTACGCGATATAATGAGTTTTTGGTACGGTTTGAACGTACTCTGACTCGTCTATCGTGTCCGGTACTTTTTAATTTAAACCACAGAAACACAATTGAATTTCCAACAAACATGTAAAAAGTGATACCGACCGGACATGACAGGTTTGTCACGGCTAATAGTGCTATTTAAAATAATAACTAAGGATTTTTAATTTCTGTACTGGCAACATTAACCTTACAGTCCTCTGTTCGAAATAAAAAAAATACTAGTTGTGACCACGAAACCGAGTAAGCAATACTTTTTCTTGCTGTGCCACGAACGTCAAGATTTCTTGTGTCAGATTTGAGACACAATAACTGCTGATTCCGCTAAGTTTACAACATTTCACGATATTTAAAAGATTAACAATTTTATAATGTAGTTGTAATGTAGTTTTAATAACAAATTTAGTGTAAATTTTTCGTTAGAATACAGTTCAGAATATAATAAGGGAAGACAGCGTCACGTCAGTTTTGCGACATTTTATCCCGTGACCTACCAGGCTGACTAGCAAAGTCGCAAAACCGACACCATAAAGCAAGGTTTACACTAGGATTTACAGTTCTTTTTATTTACTTTTTTGTATTACGTCTGTCGGTCTGTTTGAATAGTGGGTTATTTTTTAAAACATGTATATTATTAATAATTACATATTATTATTATATCATGTATATTATTAATATGTACATTTATAATAAATTTATCTCAAAAATTTATTCATGTAAGCCCAGCCTAAAAAATGGACTGTCGGTTTTGCGATTGTCCTGTGTTTTGCGACGAGGGAATTCTTAGTATTTGTAATTTTTTAATATGAAAGGGTACACATTATTTAATTTCAATATTTAAAATAGTAATATGTTTCGAAAGCAATAATGTAGTTTCCCAGTAAAACTACATAACCATTACATAATATAGAAAAAGTAACGGTTACTAACATCAGTTGTGACAAAACCGAACTTAAAATTAGCATATAATTCACATGTTATTAGTTTTTTCACTATTATGCCCTGGTTTTAAAAAATATATATTATTAACTTCAAAATAAATTTAAAATAATTTCTGTGTTTCTTCAAATTTGTAAGATAGTTAGCTTTTAAGATAGTCGCAAAACTGACATTTTTTTCCACCGAGCCAGTTTAATTTTGTGATTTCTCGTAAAATAGCTTACTATTGAAGGAAATAAATATAGTTTCATAAATTTCAATACATCTAACTTATATTCTAATCAAAAAACCATCGAAAACATCACATTCAAAATCTGACAATAAATTTGGACATGGTACACTTTATTTTAAAAACGCTCATAACATACATAAAGATGTATTAAACCAATGCTACACCGCGCCCCGCACGTATTAATAACAGTACCTGGATGACCGAGCTTTGCTCGGTATTTTTTTAATAAAATGACATTTTCTAAAAATGATTCCTAGCTAGATCGATTTATCGCCCCCGAAACCCCCTATATAAAATTTTATGAAAATCGTTGGAGCCGATTCCGAGATTCCAATTATATATATATAATTGGAATATTTTATATAGGGGGTTTCGGGGGCGATAAATCGATCTAGCTAGGAATCATTAATACGTGCGGGGCGCGGTGTAGCATTGGTTTAATACATCTTTATGTAGGTATAACTTCGACAGCCTCGTTGGCCCAGATGGTAGTAACTCTGCTTTCTGTGCCGCAGGGCCCGGATTCGATCCCCGGCCAGGTCAAACATCTCTGTTTGATCTGTGTCTGGGTGTTATAAGCTTATATAAGTATGTATATCAGTCATCTGGTTACCATAGTACAGGCTTCTAGCCTAGTTTGGGACCAGATGACCGTGTGGAAGTTGTCCCATATTATATAACATTATGGAAAGGATACTTAATAGGCCGCATATTAATATTATTCACTTGACAACCTCAGATATAGCGCCTGTCGCGACGCTGCTAACTCCTCAAACTCCAAGAGGAACGCGCTAAAAAGTCCGAAGCTCGCTAACAATATCCCGGATTAGACTAGGTGTGATTTGACCCTAACTTGATCTGTGTTATAACTATAATAGGAGTTTTGGCGGGAGACCGATGAATACAGTTTGGCTCCCGTATCTATAACAATTATTATCGGTGCATTTTCGAGTGTTTAACGTGTAATAATGGTGGAATATTATGTATTGAGTGTTTTCGACGATACACAAGTGTCTTGGCAAGTGATGCGAGAGTTGAAATGTGATTTTTCGTGTTCCCGCCAAAATTCCAGCAGCGTCATGTAAAATCCACCACTTTATTAGAGCTGTGACTTGACTGGGCTTGCGCTCTGACTCTGAATTGATTATTTGACCGTATTAACTTGAAAATTTATATAACTTGACATGGTGCCTCCACATATAAAGTTTTAATTAACACCATAATTATGCTGTTGACACGATCTGCATTAAGGCAAACCGGGGGGTAATGGCCCCGGCTGCATATAACACGGGGGCGGCCAAATCATGGGTAAAAACAGATTTACCGATGCTCATCTATTTCAATTTACTATGTACTTTTGGTGGTACATAGTCTGGTACAAAAAGGTGTAACAAATTATTAATTATTCGAGAATGACTTTATGTACCAGCACCAAATCCAAACATACATAAACTAAACTTGGTTTAATCAAGCTTACCTCTTCGTCTCACACAGAAACTTAAATTTACTATATAATAAGTTTGGGTGAGAATACGATCAATATTATTAATCATGCCCCATTTAAATTCCTCGATCCGGTCCCTGTGTTTCGGCCATAATAGTGTTCACATTGACTGACTTCTGGTGCTGCCATAGACAGTAGCCTGCTTTTTTCTTTCTTCTCAATTAAACTCACACGTTAAAAGTATTTGCCTGTGTCAAATTAAACTAATTTTCAAGTTTAGTAAAGTTCTATTAGTCAAAATTATGGCAGAAATAGTCTCTGCCTACCTCTACGGGAACAAGGCTACAGGGAACAAGGCCCTATAGCCTTGTTATCGTTTTTACACATAATAATACGGTTGTTTTACAGTGGGAGCGTCTAAGCCGGGGGCATAGCTGAATAACAAATTTTTCACTGTGGGTGTGTACCGGAACGGGAAGAAATTAATTGAGGGCTAATATAATTGAGGGCGCCACTTGCTCTATGTATGGCAATACATTACTGTGTTCGGGTCTGAAGGGCAATGTTACCAGCGAAATTACTGGGCATGACGAGATTCAACAACTCATATCTCAGGGTGACAGGCGCAGTGCAGTGCCGCGCTGAATTTAGAACTTTAAAACACTGGGTGGCACTGTGTCTGATATGGGCAATCATGATGCTTACCATCAGGCACCTGATTTGCTCGTCTTGTCACTCACTATCATAAAAAAAATACTTTGTTACTTATAAACGATTTTGATACTTTGCAATTTTAATTTATTTTCTATAGTTTTACCTCTCTAGTAGTAGATATGGATACAAGTAAGTAACTACTACCCGACGAAAAAAGGGGTCTATATAATTCCTTCAATTCCTAGTCTTAAAGTATTTTCAACTTTTAAAATGCATTTGCCTTTTTAAAATAAATACTTATTAAATATAATCTTTAATTTTATTATATTTTCTCTTTCTTAAATTCATAGATAACATAAATTAATAACAGGTTCGTAGAAACTGTCCAAACGGTGGGCTCTAAGTTCTATAAACTCCGCCGTACAAATAGACCTCAAAAATTGTCCGATCTCACCCTAAACCTCATGGCTGAGCGACGCTTGCTACGATTGCAGTCTCCCGATGATGCTAAGTCATATAGGCAGCTCAATAGACGAATTTGGTTTGGAAGTAACGGTATTGGTTTATAGAGCACATGAAAACGGGCAGACATCATTCCGAAAGCATTTTCCACAACTATTCTACCTACTACTTCGTCATCTCGTTATCATCTCAGCCATAGGACGTCCACTGCTAAACATAGGCCTCCCCCACAGATTTCCATTCAGTTTTGTTACGTATTAAGTGTAAGTCGCTAACTACAACTCGATTTCTGAACTAATGCAACTGGGCCCTTTTATAATCAACTTCCGGTCCATGTAGATAAAAAGGCGTTGTGCTGGCAACACTACACAAACACTGCTTGTTTGTGTGAACACTAAAATGGTCTATTCTCTATGATTAAAGTTTTAGACAACAGAATTCTTAAAGGCAAAATTATTGTGTTAATTAAAACTTTAGATGTGGACGAGGGGACACTGGCAATACATTTGTGTGGGTCGATAAAAGAAGAAAAAAAAATGTCTTTAATGTCTATGGCTCTATAGTGACAAAAATGACAGCTTCAGTGAAGTGACGTAATTTCATAACCTCAAAGCTTAAAAATTGTAGAAGGAAGGCGATTTAGATTTGTATTAAATACAAAATAGGAATTGTTTTGTGAAGAATTGTTAAATTACGTGGTAATTAAAATGAGTGATTTATCAGACTTATCGGTCCCAAAAGGAGCGGACTCAGAACTTCAGGACTTTCTTATGGCTGAGAAACAAAAGGCTCAATTCCATGCACAGGTATTTATTATATACTTGTATATATTTGTAGTTTTTATTTTATTTTTAAGTTTTAGAATCAAAATCATAGTACAATTTACACATATTTAGGTATTCGTTTTTGTTTGTGAAAATGTGTGTAATCTATAAATCTTGCATCACACATAATATTTTTTTGTCATGTCGATAAAGTACTGAGTAAGTATTGTTTAAGCTCAGGGTTCAGAGCCAAGAAAGCCTGCAGCAGCAGAAGCAGCTAAAAAGGCTAACTTCTGAGAGTTCATAAGGTTTTGCGCGAATCTAACAGAGGCCCTAGCCTTGTTTCTAAGGCCTAGCGCGCACTGCCTTGCGTTGCGTTGCGTTAACCGCAAACACATTCTGTGAAGTGTGGAGTGTCCCAGAAGTGTGTGCATTGCGGCAAAATAAAGTCTAAGGCCGTATGGTAGAATAAATGCATGTATGGTTAACACAAGGCAATGCGCGCTAGGCCAGGTTAATTTCTTCGACTGCCAGTGCTTGATGTATATAAAGAAGACATAATTACACACCCTGTTAAAACATTGAGATAGAAGTATGAATTACTTTTCAGATCCACGAATTCAACGACTTCTGTTGGGAGAAATGTGTAGACAAGCCTGGATCAAAACTGGACTCTAGAACTGAGACATGCATATCCAACTGTGTTGAGAGATTCATTGATGTTTCACTTTTAATTACTAACAGATTTGCTCAAATGCTGGAGAAAGGAGGAGGCATGCATTGAGATAACACTTACTATAAAAAGCTCCTTTACACATTTATTGTAAGCACTAACAACACAACCTAAATTCAATGCTATAGTGGTATAGTTTCACCTATACAGCATAAGAGCTGCCCCAACTCTCTTTTAATTGCTTTTTAGACATGAACTTGTTTTGACATGTTTGAAGTCAAACAACCCAATAAAAACTGGCCAGCTGCTTACAACCAGACTAGATGGAAATCTATGAGGGAGGCCTATGTTCAGCAGTGGACATCCTATGGCTGAGATGATGATGTGAATAACCAATACCAAGTATGGCTACACAAGCCAGGCATGTTATGCCTACTGTCAATACAACTGCATGTTTTTAATAGAATATAGAAAATTTAAAAAAACACTAGAAGTAATTCTATTAATAGTCAAATGCCCCCTTAGAGTGCCTACATCCGAAATATTTTCTTTTCGAGTGGTTACATTAGGTAAATGCTATATTTGATAAACCTTTTTTTTTTTTTTTTGAAAGGGAATGCCTTCGCACTTCCCTTCTGAAATGGGGGTGTCAGAAGGGGGACTGTGGGACTTGCACCAACTAAAACCCCCCTGGGAACAGTCTTCCGCCGAGAGGTGGGGCGATATGGGGTTGCGGTTGCATTCACCATATCGCCCCAATATTTGATAAACCTAATTTATAAGAACATATTTCGGAAAATTAAGTAGGTACTAAAGAGGGCATTTGATTTTTAATAATATTGGTAATTGATTCTTCAGAGGGCTAATAACATTCTACATGTTAGTGCTTTATTTGAGAAATACGAGATGATATCACAGGTGTCAAACTTTATTTAACATACTATATCACAAAAAAAATCTACCTATGCATTGGTTCAATACTGACTACTTACATATTGTGTTTATTGGAGCTTTATAAAGTTTATGTAAAAAAGAAAGAGTGTAGTTTTGTTCTGAGAATGAGAGCCATGTTTGAAACTAAATGTGTTGGCAGAACCTATAGAGCTTATTGTAGCAATGCAGATGGGGAAAGGTCTAGCATTTCTTACTGAAATAGGCCATTGTTACTGTAAATGTACATATTTTTGTACAATTCATACAAAAAGTATGTATACTTTTTTCTGTTGTAAAGGTACATACAATTCTGTTAATAATTCGAAATAAAAGTCATCATTAGTATTAAATAATAATTGTTTTAATATTAATTCTAGTTATTAATAAGATCAGTTCCTTGGTCTTATGACCTCATTTATGCTTAATTAAATGGTACGGCTCCTAAAACATGATTGATGAAATTAATTGTGTTATGGTCACAACTTCAATACTAGAATATAAGATATAAAGAAGAACATACTTAATGGCGTTTGTAAAGTTAGGTGTAAAACACGGCATAGTAGCAAATTAATAATGGCATGGGCCTTGCAGCTGCTTCACAGCAATCATTAAGTTTGTTTCAAGTTTGACAAAATAACATTAAAAATTTATTTTTTTCATGATGGTAAAAAAATATTAGTACTATGAAGAACTGCCCTTATTTAAAGATTGAGATGCACAAATATATATTTTTATTTACTCATTTCCCCACTTTCCCCAATTTCGAGTCAGTTTTAGGATCGGCGGTAACATTTTGGACTGCTACAAGTGCTTCATTGATTTTCGTTTGTAAATCTCTAATGTCATTTATGAATAGGAGTTTCAGAACATCAGTAGGTTGTTGAATGAATATGTTATCAGCAGTTGGTGGGTCAGGGTGAGGTGAAGTTTTGAGGATTTTAGCTAATGCAGCTAATCTGAGCTTGGGGTCTTGATGGGGCCCGATGCCAGCTAGTGTTGATACTCGTTCCACACCTGCCTTGAAGGCTGGACTTGAAACTGTAAAGAATTAGTTTAATCAGACCTTTTTGAAATATCATCAACAATTTGTAAAAAAAAATGAAATAGAAAGGTTTCCAAGTATGGAAACTATGCGCCATGATATAACACCCATCTTGAAACAGATTTCCCGCATAGAATAAGCTAAGTCACTTTATAGACAAGGACAATATTTTTTAGCCCCAGTAGGAATAGTGGGCGTAAGCTCGACTGCCAATCATGAGGTTCCAGGTTCAATCCCCAGGTCAGGTAGTGCTATTGGATTTTTTAATTAGGAGATCTCTATGACAACATGAAGACTGGAACTGTGCCTGATAGATGGCAATAGGCTTGCCCCTATTACATGGTACCAATTATACTGGCGAAATGTGGGTGTACTTACTATGGAACTGAGTCCTGGGTCCTCTTCGGGAAAAAGACGTGATTGTATGTTTATGTAAAATATACTTACAGTCAAGATTATCCAATGGATTTGAAGATACTACATTAGGTGTAGCCTTTTTGGGTTGTTCCACTTTAGCATTCTTGTATTTATCAACTGGAATCAAAACACAATATTATACATGAAAATAAATTGTTTAGGGATATATATGTATGCATAGTGTTGGGTTCCATACATAGATACCAAGAACATACAGCGCCATCTATTAGTTCCTTGTGACAAGTATGGAAATATGCAGTAAAATGGCCATAACTTTTGATTGTGTTAAATAAGAAGTATGATTTTTTTACAGCCACAAGGGAACACAGTAGTTGATATAAATTTCAACTTGATACCTCCATGCATTCCCAATAAAAAGTGTCTTGACAGACAGACAACAAGGTGATCCTATAACGTTTCCTTTTTTCCTTTTGAGGTATAAAAATAATCTAATAAAAATAATCTAAAAATAATCAGTAAAGCATTATTAGAAGCAACATATGCTTAGGTATTTCAATTTCTAAAAGGTTAATTGATTGAATTAGGCGTTACTTTTCGGAACTCCATTGCAAACTACTAGAACAAGAATATTTAGTTTTTAGTTCCGATTTTTTTAGTGTCAAAAATAACATGCACAGTGCACCGCCCTCCCGCCCGCAAAATTGCATGCAAAGAGGAAATGCTATTAGGTATTATTTTTGTTAGTGACACCATTCATTTATCGACACGTGTTTTGCGCCTACACTACGATGGACCCAGAGAAACTCTGGGTCCAGCATTCAGCGAGGTAACATTTCGAGGATCATACTAACATTTGTCGCCCTTACAGCGGAGTCAGAGTCTATTTCCTGATGATGCGTCGTGTAGACGCGACGTGTCGATATAAGAATGGTGTCACTAACAAAAATAATATCTAGTAGCATTTCCTCTTTGCATGCATTTTTGAGGGCAGGAGGGTGGTGCACTGCATGTTGTTTTTGACACTAAAAAATCAGAACTAAAAACTAAATATTCTTGTTCTAGTAGTTTGCAATGGAGTTCCGAAAAGTAACGCCTAATTCAATCAATTAACCTTTTAGAAATTGAAATACCTAAGCATGAGTTGCTTCTAATAATGCTTTACTGATTATTTTTAGCGTTCCATACCTCAAAAGGAAAAAAGGAAACCTTAAACTAAATATCGTAACTAAAAACTAAATATTCTTGTTCTAGTAGTTTTCTAAAAGGATTTTATGATAATACTTACTGTGCCCCACAGTTTTACCCACATATGGGAATATCGGAATAAATAGCACCCTGTGTGTTATTCCAGATTCTATCCAAATTTCAACCCAATCGGTTCAGTAGTTTTGGCATGAAAGAGTAAATCTATCCATCCTCACAAGCTTTCGCATTTATGATATTAGTAGGATGATCATGTCTTATGAGTATATCTTATAATAAAAAAGTGGACTATTCATCAAGTTGCTTTTGCGAATTCCTAGACTATTTAGCAGCTTCTACTAATGACTTATATTGCTATATTTTCTCTAAGAACAAGTAACTAATTGCCTTTCCTATGGAAAATTCTCTCCTTATTGAACTCTGCAACTTCATGAGGTAAGTTAGTCTTATTTAAGGGTGTATAATATTATGTACACATGCATATTATTTCTATGTGTGAGGCAGTCTGCAAAACACAAAAACAATGTGCATGCACACACATAAGATCAAAACACTATTCTACTGATTCAAATATAACAAAAACATACCATTATCAGCATATTCTAACCGCACAGCATAAGAGAGCAACCAGTTGAGTTGTTCATTTGGAGTTAATTCTACAGCAGGGCTCACCAAGTCCCTTTGATATAAATCATAGGCCTCTTTCCACCCATCATTATCAATGTTCCTCAATCCTTCCCTCTCCTCTATTTTGTAGTGTCTGATCTTCTGATCCTCCAGCCAAAGGACAACGCTCCTGTATTCTTTTTCATCTAGGAAAAATGGAGTGAAATGTTGTGAAATTAATCTGTAACTATCAAAATAATCATAGTAGCAGTGATGATCTAAAGTGACCACTTTCTGGATTGCCAAAGATGTAAGTTTCGGACGCACTTCGAAATAATGGTGTAGTTTTAGCTATGGGTTTTGGCACACTGTGATAGATGTGGGCTGTGAAAGCCTGTCGTGGCTTTTAGCTTTTAACGATTAAAATTAGCCAGCGGCCAGCTTTAGCAAAACATTAAGGTTAAGTTAGCTATACATTTTACTCACCATCACAATTGAAACCAACAGGATTGGGATGTCCTAGGGACTGCAGCTTCAGTTTAAATACGTTATTCATAGCGAAATTTATTTATTTTGATTTTCGGCAAATTTGTATGAAAAATAAATATAACCTCAAGCAAACACAGCCACAGAACACAGAGGAAAAACACAGCTCAAAATTGACCACAGATCACTATAATAGTACATAAAAGAAGAAACAAAATTTAATTCATATTTTGTGGCTTGTGCAAGTGTATAATATATCACCACAACTTTGCCAATGACACGTGGGGAGATAGAACATCAAACGAAGAAAATTATCCATTAAGTGCTTTTGAAGTTTGAATACTAGTAGCAATCTTATTCTACAGCTTGATAAACTAAACTAAACTTTCTTAGAGCAACACAATTCTTATTTTGGAAAGTGCTTCAGACGCCACTGCTTTTCCATTGTCGTGTAGGGAGATAAACCATCAAACGAAGGAAATTAACCAATAAGTGCTTTTAATATTCGAAGATATATGATTGCTGACAAACAGCAATTGATCTCGGGGGAATTATCAAGCCTGGACTGTTCTGTGGCCTGGAGAGTGAGCAATGAATTGAACGTTTTCTAAGTAGTCGCACGTTTACCACTTTTTCCAACATTTACCAAATGTACTAAGTAGTGTAATAGAAAGAGACGACAAGCTGCAACTTCGACTTGGCATTCAAACCCACATATAGCACGTTTTTTATTTCATATTATACCAAAATGTACGCAATAGTCACCACACTGGTGACCACTCGGGAACAATTAGTTTGCTACGAAAATAAGTAAAGCTGTAGAGGGAGAATCATTAGAGATTGACACTTGTCATTTGTCAATATTTTAGTGTTACTTAATAATATAGATTAAAAATAATAAATTATTGATAAAATAGATAACAATCTGTAGAATATTTGCTGCTTGTATTCCAAATTCTAAATCACTTATTGGATAATTTCCTTCGTGAGATGTTCTATCTCCCTACGTCTCATTAAAAAAGTTATGGTGTTCTTAGAACTTTCACAAGCCACAAAATATAATTGATTTTAATAAAGTCAAGTTTAGGCACAGTAGGCTAGATTCATGCGGCATTAATAGTGCACGGGTTCGCTGAAAATTAATTTAAGAAAAAAAAATCGTGTTTGCTCAGTTGGTGTCACTGCTTTTCTGTCATTTTCAATGACACTGTCGATTGTGTGTTGAGTGTTGACACCACAGAGTACTTTGTTTGGTTGACACGTAGACTTCACTTTTTATCTTCATTTTTGAATATTGATGCCACAAAATAAGAATTGAATTGAATTGAATTGAATTTTTTAACCTGCCTAAAAATTCAAAGCCGAAGTTCCAAAATATTAATTATATTTAGATAACTTTATTGATTATTAACAATAATTAATATTGTTTTCATACTAACTTGAATTGTCTGCATGTAGTGTCGTTTAATATGTGAAATAATTAAGTTCATTGATGGGCGACTGAAAGCCACTACAGAAAACACAAATATGTTGAAGCGGATTAATTTGCAGTACAAGAATCAGTGGTTGCGCAACTACACTTGCTGAATATGAAAACGTTACATTTTGTAATAAATACAAAATAAACAGCGCTGCTATAAAACATACGAGTGCTCGTAAAAAAATTAAGTCGTCAGTAGAACTTTGTAGGTACGCTTTAGTTGTAAGGTATTGGAGATTACGTGTCCATAAGGTGCTAAAATGTCAACTTGGATCAAAGAGAATTGTGTATCGTTTTTCCAAATGCTATGGATCAAAGTGGTGAAGACAGGGCGGGTGCCGCGTCATATAGCATTCATTATGGATGGAAACCGCAGATTTGCTAAGAAAAATAGTGTTAATACTACCGCAGGACACTACAAGGGATTTGATAAGCTTTCTGAGACTTTGAAGGTAATAAAAGTTTATTATTAAACTCAGCCTAAGTTTTGTATTTTTTTTGTGCCTGCTATAGTAATTAAATTATTCAGCAGCTTCCTCTCACGATTTCAACACGTAACATCACGCTTAACCTACCTAGTCCCATAATAGGTACATTTTGGTAGTTATTTATAAGCTGGAAAAACCCAGTACAGTACAGTTGGGTAATCAAATTCAAGACCTAAAGCTCACCAGTAATTAAATTAATAACCTAATGTATGTTTTCAGCGAAAGTGTTAATATTTGAATACTTGTTCCAGTGGTGTCTGGACCTCGGCATACCTGAAGTAACAGTATATGCATTCAGTATAGAAAACTTCAAGAGAACCAAGGAAGAGGTGGATGCATTGATGGAACTTGCAATGGAGAAATTTCAGACTATTATTGATGAATTGTAAGTATTTAACACACATTAAGAAAGAAACTTCTTTTTTCATTTCTTAACCATCCATAATACTTCTAATAATTCAAGAAATTGATTCTGCCAAATAGTGCAGGGACAACCAGCCTTTTCTTGAAGTGATTTGCAACTCTTTTTACACAATGACAAAATGACTGTATCTTTTGATTGCATTGACTTCGAAGTTATCTACTACTATTATGACAGCAGTTCTATTTTTTACAGCAGCAAGGGACTGCGGACCTGATTGTTGATATAATTTTCAACTTGATGCCACAGTGTGTTCAAGACAAAAAGGGTCTTGACAGATGGACAACAAACTGATCCTATCCTATAAGGGTTACTTTTTTCCTTTTGAAGTATGGAATTTTAAAAAGAGTGAAAATACTGGCCCCACCAAGAATAGCTAGACAGAAAAGAGTAGAAGATATTGGGGCAGGGCCAGGATTTAATGTAGGGCAGCTGTGGTTGCATGTAAGGCGGAAGTATTTATTGATTTTGATCAATAACACTAAAGTAAAACTATAGACATTTAAAAAAAATTTATAATCTCAACAATGAAGGCGCAAGCAGTACATGTATTAGGGGTGCCACTGTATTGATCATCAATAAAAACAATTGGATCATCAATTACACTTCTATTTATTATATTTTCTACTCTTTTCTGTCAAGCTATACTTAAAATATAATGCATACAAATTATATTTACGATTTTATTTTTAGGGATGAAATAAATGGATGGGGAATCAGAGTGCACATCGCTGGAAGGCTATCCCTTCTCCCAGAAAATGTTAGAGAAATAGTTTCTAGTGTAATGCTCGCGACAAGACATAATGACAAACTGCGCCTTAACGTCGCCTATGCTTACACAGGTAAAACCTTTGAACATTACTCAAACTCCATTCATATTACTCCAATCTCGCCGTAGTTTTACTTGCCACATTTGACAAGTATGACAACGGTATCTAGTCGGGACAAGCGCGGAGACCTGTAGACTGTAGATTATAAACATATGCTTTACTCAAAAAAGCCTTAAAAAGTCACTTTTGCATGTGACCTTCGTGCCTGCACGCCTCTCTCTATATTTACAGCCAATTATTTATAATAAATAGAATATCAATAGAATTTTATTTTCTGAAATCTTATATGCTACATGAACAAAAACATAGTTTTAAAATTAACTATTGGTAATAGTTTGTAGAGTAACAAGTTTGTACAGCGAGTCCCAAACTAGGCAGTAGCCTGTGTCTTGGGGCTCTTAGACAGATTTAATGTTACACAGAGTATGATGAATAAATTATAAACAATTCAGACGATGTTGGTGAAACAAAAATTTTACCTAGAATTTTTAATACTGAAATTAGCTAATATTCTCTCTCTCGCTCTCTATCGGTGCGAAGTAATATGTTAGCGAGGAGGTTTGCGCGCTGCAGTAGGGACGTCAAGAACATTCTGTTCAAAACATTCTGCCTCAGCATGTACACCTGCCAACTATGGGTTAATTATACCAGAAAGTCCTTTGACACCATAAGAGTCCAGTATAATGAGGCATACCGGGCTCTTATGCGTTATCCCAGATTTTGCAGCGCGTCGACAATGTTTTCTCACGCGGGAATACCTGACTGCTTCGCAATATTAAGATCTTGAGTAGCGTCGTTTTGGAATCGTGTCAATGCCTCAGGTAACGCAATTGTAAAGGCAGTTGCCGATAATCTCCAGAGTCCCATGTAAAACATTGGATATCGGTTCACATGGAGAAGAATAGAATAAAGACCAACACTAACAATATGATTTATGACTTTGAGTATAAAAGCAACCGCACAAACTAGTTTTTTATATAATATAATATAATCTAATTTTAATTTAGATAATACTTGACATACATTGTGTGAGTGTCATTTCAAACTGTTAAATGGGTCTTGAGTGCCTGCAAATAAATCTATTTTATTTTATTTATTTTATTATTTAACATCAATAAGTTGATATAAATAATATCCTTTTTCACTATCAGGTCGTGATGAAATAAGTCGCGCGGCCTCTCAGCTAGTGGAAGCGGTCCACAACAAAAAGATATCACCTCAAGACATAGATGAAGCGCTTGTAACGCATACTCTCGAACTGGGCGAGCCGGAACTGCTAATTAGAACTTCCGGAGAAGTCAGACTGTCTGACTTTTTGCTGTGGCAGGTAATATCGGCTATAATGTATTGGCTATAATGGTTTATTATACGAGTAGATCGCTGATTTTCCATTAAGTCTTGGCACCTCTATCTACCCCTTCGGGAAAAAGACGTGCTGTGATGTTATATCCGTCTCCATGTCGAATATGGTCAATTACGACTTATAGAGCAGACAGCTTTAAGAGTCGCGCTCGTATAATATTTGGAAAATCAAATATACTATATTAAACTATTTCAACAGGTATCAAACACAGTCCTCTATTTCACCGACGTCCTGTGGCCAGAATTTTCAGTATGGAACCTCCTCGCGGCCATAATACATTTCCAAAGACACGCGCCGAAAGCAAACGAGCCGAAACCACTCGACCAGAAGAAACAACAGTTCCTAGAAAACTTGGAAGAAGAACGATGGAGGAATTTAGAGAAATTAGTCAGTTGTTCTAGTTGAAACATTGGATATATAGCATTATCTTGTGCGCAGTAGGCCATAAACTACGAAAAACCGGTGAATGGAAAACACATGGAAGTATTCCTTCGAACAAACGTCATAGATTATACGGGCCCACGACATTTGTTTTCTTTAACTCAATCACCAATAAATAGTAATTATTGGCTCCTGTTGTCAACGCTCGTCGCTAATTGGCTAAGTAAAGATCTTACCATGGTTTCTAGGCGTTGCTTAGCAACACAGTAAAAATGAAATCTTGTTATCATCAATTCAATTCAATTCTTATTTTGTGGCTTGTGAAAGTGTTTTTAACAACACCACAACTTTGCCAATATCAAAACACTGGATTTTATCTGACATTCGCCATATTGCCATCTTGACGTCTACGGGCAAACTAGTTCACATCATAATCGGTATTGGGTCATTTTCAATTTTCAAGCGCTAGGAATACTTCCACGTATTTTCCGTTCACCGCTGAAAACAGAAACTATATATGATTGCTGCTTGTGTTCAAAATCACTTATTGGTTAATTTCCTCCGTTTGATGTTCTATCTCCCTATGTGTCATTGGAAAAGTTGTGGTGTTCATATGCACTTTCACAAGCACAAGCCACAAAATAATAATGTAAATGTATCTCTTTCTCAACTCCCGTAAAAATTGATTGGGCAAATTTTGTACTGAAAGTAATCTAGAGCCATTCCTTAGTGTTATATATTCAAAGAATAGAAACGTTAATATTTTTCAATCAAACTTCCATTTGTATATAAAACTTATTTATTAAATTATTGCTAAATGTTTCGGATAATTTCATTTGTTGAATGCATTGATATAAAGAAAAGGGGAGATGGAGTACATTCTCCCAGCGCTTACTCAACAAATGACACGTGCTATTGGCTCAGTGTGAAGTTTGCACAGTGACATATCATATTATAATGAAGAACAAAGATAGAAAGACGTATCCAAGACCGAAGTGCGACCGAGATATTATTCGTTCGTACGACCTTATTTTACTGACGTATGTGGACCTAATGGGACTTAATTTGAGCTTGCCATTTTCGAGAAGCCAGTACCTCATCTCCCCTTTTCTTTATATCAATGGTTGAAAGGCTGGATTTGACCATTATAATATGATGGTATGGATTATGGATCCTTAGAACAAGAACGTGTTTTTAAAACCCAGCAAAAATAAGATCTATTTCTAGAGAACTAGAATTCATTTTCCTTTGATTGTGTATTTAGAGTAAGTTTTGGTGGGGTCGTAGGGTTCCCATCTTGAAGCCGGGAAAATGTGCTTATTTCTTTCATACCAGGATCTGAAACAAAAAATTTATAACATTATAGAATATTTTATATTTTTATAGAAATAAGAAAAAAATTTCTTCTCATTTCTCATGAGATTAGACCGCTTACTTAGTCTATAAAAAAAATAGTATAGTCTATAAAATATTATGAAAAAAGAAAGTGTTTATCCATAAGAATTCTAATCGTAACATTAGACTTGTCGGTAGGTAGAATAAGAAATGCATCACCTATAGATCAACACACACGCCCCTATAGTGCGTTAGGTAGAAGGGATAGAAAAATTTCGCCGATGACTAGTACCTGCACGGTAGCTCAAGTGGTAGGTAGTGGAGTGCCCACCACGCGGAATGTTGCGGAAGGTGTGTGGTTCGAAACCCGCCTGTGAGTGAAATTTTTCTTTTTATTTCAGATTATTGTTTAAGTTATTTTTAAACACGCACGCGTGTGTAGAATGTATGTAAGATGAAAGCTCGTTAAAATATGGTGTGAATGTGTACAGACCATTAATTGCGGCAAATACTCACTTTGTCTTTTAAAATGCATGCCTTGCATGTTTAGGGACAGGCGAATTACCCTGGGTGCCTCATTTTCATACAAAATGTGGACAGTTTTGCGGTGTGGTTGCTAATTAGCTACGACGTGGTCGCGTCGATAATGACCGCATAATGTCATCATCATCAGCCGGAAGACGTCCACTGCTGAACATAGGCCACCCCCATAGAACGCCATAAACTATTCATATAGGGGATTTTGCCGTAGTCACCACGCTTGTTGTGCGGCTTGGTGATCACAGTAGATGGAATACTTGGTGCCGGAGAGCGCTGCTGCCCACTCTTTGAATATGTCCCTCTGCCAGGTCTCACGGCTCCCACAGAATGAGAACAGGGTGGCCCTATTAAATAGCCGGAACCACACGGCAGAATGTTGTCAGTGTCAATTCCTCTATGTATGGGCTCACCATACAAAGCACTTGAGTTCCCACGCTAAACTGAACACTTAACATAACTCTACAGATTTCTTTAACCATAAGTTAGTTATAATAAATAGTACCAATAAAGGCGTAGTTCAGAGCACACTACTCTTTTATTTTTAAACTAAGAGTTCCGGCGTCGCGCATCTGTACTCAACAAATAACAAACAATTAACTATTAACTCTAACTTATAACTTAACAAATAAAACAATGTATGCAGAGTCTCCAAACAGTCGAGACTCTACACTCTATTCATTTTGATACAAAATAGCGCCAGTCCTTGTGGTTGCGTTGTGGTCTGTTGTGTGGTTGTGACGGGTGACGGGTGACGAGACACAGATAAACTATTACCTTAGCAGAACTTTCCCAGCATGCGAGTCCTGTTTCTCTTGTGAAGCATCGTTAACAAGTCGCACGTCGTCCGACGCGTCGAATTGGAACAACGGCCCGCTCTTGCCTCGAGCCTGAAAAACAATTTAAATATATTACAAACACCCAGATTTTTATTTATTTTATTTTTAAATAGAGCTTTAAAAAAAATTCAAAAATCTAAGTCTGACGCCATTTTCAATATGGTTGCCACATCATTAAAAGTATAAAAATAATCACAGATAATGCGAGTTATTAACTAAAATAGGCTATTTCTCTATTCCATGACAGTTTTCCAGACACATCCGCCCCCTTATTATGGACGCAACAGAAGTGTGGAAAGTGTTTAAATTGCTAAATGTCTAAACGACATTTTTTGTATGCCGTTTGAAAGCAAAATTTACTGCTGTTGTTACGCGATTGCATGTTCGTAATACCACCACTGGTACAAATACAACATACAACCAACAAGCCTACTTCCTACTAAATAATATTACTAACTATTCCCCAGCGTAGTAATCTTTCCCGTGGGATTATCAGGATAAAAAGTACTCCATAATACTTAGTACATAAATTCAAATTAAATATTGACCTCCATAATTTTAATACTAGGAATAAAGACAAAATAGCTATACCTAGCTTTAGATTATCTAAAACAAATAAAAAATCATTCTTAGGAAATAGTGTACGTTTCTATAATAAAATCCCAAAAGAGATAACGGGGCTCTCAGAGGGTAAATTCAAAACCTATATAAAATCTACTTTACTAAAGAATGCTTATTATAATGTAAATCAGTACATAGAGGACAAAGATGCTTGGGAACTTCCGCATAGCCACCACGCGGCACCTTCTAAACAAACGAGTGTACCAAACCAAATATTGTAAAACAATCAGTTGAAAAAATTAAGCTCTACAAGTTTCTTGTGTGTTCTTCTTGTAAAGGTATCTTTCCGAACGCACGGTAGACTCGTTACTGTTTATTTTCATTGACGTACAAAAGTGTCAGATTGTGACCTATTTGAATAAATCTTTTTATTTCCATCGTTTGATGCCCAATCTCCCAACGTGATATTGGCAAAGTTGTGGTGTTAAAAACACTTTCACAAGCCACAAAATAAGAATTGAATTGAATTGAATTGACTTTGACTTTGACTTTCCATGATCTAAACATTAATTCCAGGGTGTAACTATCTTATCTATACCGAATTTCAACCCAATCAGTTCAGTAGTTTTGGCTTTAAAGTGTAACAAACATCCATTCTCACAAACATTCGCATTTATTAAGTAAGCACAATGGGAAAGTTTATTAAGATGGATAAATGTTTGATATTCTTTCACGCAAAAACTACTGAATGGACCGGGTTGAAATTTGTTATGTAGGTAGCTTAGACACTGGAATAACACATAGGGTACCTTTTTCCAGATATTCCCACGGGAACGACGTTTACGCGGGTAAAACCGCGAGGCACACCTAGATTGTACGTTAATTTTATACTGCAAAATTATACTGTCAAAATTGATTATCATATAATAATACTAGCTGTGCCCCGCAGTTTCACTCGCGTAGTCTGTGTTCCAGTGGAAATATCGGAATAAAAAATACTTTTTATAATATTTTAGGGTCTAAACTATCTATATACCGAATTTCAGCCCAATCCGTTTCCGAAGGTTTTGGTGTGAAAGTGTAACAAACATCCATCTATCCATCCTCACAAACTTTCGCATTTATAATATTAGTAGGATAGAAATAATAATATGGAAAAAGTATAAGATGATGCTTACCTTTGTGACAATAAAATCATAGAAAGTGTAATGATGAGGCAGTATAAGATCCTCCTTTACATACATGAGTTGATCGGCAGTCACTGTTTTCAGCTCGCTGAAGTCTGATCTGAGTGTGTCTAGACAACGCTGCAGGAATTGATATATGGAGTTACCTGAAATAAAAGAATTTATATATATAAATCTTTTATATTAAGGACAGGAGCAGCACACCCCGGAAAATAGACTTAATTCCCATACAAAAGTCACAATATAATCCTACAACACAGACACTGCACACATGGAGTTTTATACACATGCAAGAGTGTGCGTGAGGTGATTTCCCAGCGAAGCGGGGCTCGTGAAGAGCTCAATCTCGCTCGCGGGGTGAGGAAGGCCCTATTGGTGGGCGGATGACAGTGTCCATTCTATACGTAGTATTATTATCTGTTCTGTGATGTAGGTAATAACTGTTATAACTTTTTTCCTAATATTCTCATGGGCACGAAGTCTGCATGGGTGCAACCGCTGGGTATAGCTAGTATTATTTGAGTATTATATTAAATATACCTTTTTTCAAAGTAACATTCCGTCTATGTCCAGATCCGTCCCAGTAACTGAATGTAACAGTGATTGGTTCATCTTTAAGGCTGGCTTGGGTCATCACCCACTCTAACCTCAGTTCCTCTCTCAACTTTAGATCTGCTTCCTCTCTTTCCCTGTCTGGGAGGAATGACGTGTCTACATCGGGGTTCTTTTTGATTTTCTTTAACATCTAAAACAAAAGGATTAAACCATTTTTTTTCCTGCTGTAAGCGGCCTGCATGTAGGTGCAAGTAGGTATATAGTATGCAGTGAAAGGTTAAAAAACGTTAGGTAAAATTAAAATCCTAACAAAAAATTCTATTACTGTTTATTTGTAATCAATCCTTCATCTTCATATTATGAACACAAGAAATTATTATGAAATGGGTAAACCAAACGCTAGCAAGGTTTTAACTCTACTCCAGCGCCATCTAGATGACACAACAAATAAATAATAAATAAATATTCGTTTATTTCAGGCTCACATGACCCATAACACATTCAAACATTACAGATTTCAATGACTAAATAAATAATTAAGACTATTTAACATTAAATTAATTAAAATGGCATAAAAATAAATGCCTACAAAAAAAAAAAAAAACAAAAACAGCGCTGGTGCTGTTTTTTTAATTATGTGAATTTTAGCATGAAAACAGAACAAAAAAAATTACCAATTGAGCAGGAATTTGGTATGAAGGTAGCTTAGACCCTGGAATAACACAGGGTAATTTTTATCCCTACCTTCACAAAGGAATAAAGGAAAACAAAAAAAAATTATATATTACACATATGCAAATTAACAAATACTTACAGGCTCTTCCTCCTTATCTTGCCATTTCTTTTCACTTTTCTCATCATTTGATTCATCATCATCATCATCATCATCATCATCTCCCTCTTCATCCAAGTCAAATGACAATGCTTGGATCTGGAATCAAACCAACTACCAACATTAATTTGTTGAGCATTTTCTACTTACTTTCTGGGCTGCAGTGCCCAGGTTCAATTCCAAGCCAGGACAAACATTTGTTCACATTAGCATGTTGTATTGACATACAAACAAGGATTTAACAAACCCCACCTGTCAGGGAATGGTCTAATAACCTTTTTGATAGACTTATAACCAACCCAATACTATAGAATAAATAATAGTACTAACATGCAGAAAACTTCACATACAATGGACCAGATAAGTCTAAAAAGTGCTGAAAAGGAGTCCACTTTACATTACATACAGAAAACTCACTCTCGAAGAAATCACCCTTTTACTAGCACATAATTTTGAACCTTATTGTGTGACGCACTCAATTCCACTAAGCATAGCTGACTGAAGTTTCAAGTGTGAATGAAGTACATAAGTGTGTATTAATTCATTTCTATGTTATTGTTTTATAAATTACTTGTTCTTTTTTTTTTTTCGACAACTATATGTGATACAGGGTTTAGATAGTTCATTTATCTATCTATCAAAATTCACAGAATGATATTTTTAAAAAACATGCATTGCATCTAGCTCACACGAGTAGCAAACTGACTGACCCTCTGCATGAAGGTTGTAGGCCTTTCGTACCTAAACTGTAAAGTGTAACCACCTTCTGCTACCTTCTGTGGGCCTTAAATTATTATTGCCAGGAAATGCAGTGTACAAGGAGAGGCCAATTGATTATTCAGGCACGTTTGCAAAATCATCTCTCATCAGGACCATTGGGCCAATGAATGTTATGTTCTATAATATTTACCTGTCGTTTTTGTTTATTCTTCTGAGCTTGCTTAGCTTCAATTTCTTTCTGTCTCTCTTTTTCCTTCTCTGCTTTCTTCTGTGCGAGTTTTTTTTCTCTCTCCCGCACTATATGTTCTTGTTTGGCTTTCATTTCATCAAGAGTCACTAGACCTATAGTAGAACTTTTTAACTGTTGTTCTACAGCATCATAATGAGTGGCAAACTTGTTTTCTATGTTTTCGATTTTTAGGTCTTCTTCTATTTTCTTCTTTCGAAGTTCTATTTCTTGCTGCGCCTTCTCTCTCTTCTTCATCAGGTGCATAGCTCGGCCAGCCTCCGATGCTGCCCCTTTGTAGTGAGCCATGGTTTTGGTGATATGTTTCTTGATTTAGAAATTGTAGATAGGCTTGGAAGGTGGGTTTATAGTAATTGATCAATTTAATACACAACAAACTGCTAGGCCTAGGGCAGGGTATTGTGTTCTGTGCAGGCACTATTTCTGTATAAAAAAAATATTTCAAGAGTTCAAACCACAGAACAGAGAGGAAACTTCAAACAGAGCAAGAAATCCTGACGTTTGACCTGTGCGAAATGCGACTGAGTTTAGAGTTTGACATGGTTTGACATCCACCTTTTGTTCTGTGGTATGACAGTTCCTTTAATTCTGTGGTTTGACATTAGGATAAAGGCAATAGCTGTCACTGTCAATATTTTACTTTTTTCTTATATGGCCCCCCACAAATGTATTGCCAGTGTCAAGTTTTGTATTTATAGCCTGCTTATACACGGGACATTTATGGACTCACACGTTAGAGTATTTGCCAGTGTCAAGTTATATAAATTTTCAAGTTAACGGCACAGAATACAAATAAGTTAACGGTTCAAAAACATGATCAATTAGGGCCGGTTTTTTGATCGCGGGTAATTGTCAAGTTAACAATTTGTTAAACTGACAATGGTTAAGTCCCTAACCAATGGTCAACTCGTGTTTTCGTTTTTTGATACCTTTTTTAACCTTGGCTAGAATTAACCATTGTTAACTATGTTGCCATTGCAATGAACTACTGATTTACCCATTTTGGAGTCGGGAGATTTTATTTTATATGGCAACTCTTGTAATTTTGATAGATTTAAACGTCAACAATGTCAATAAAGTCAAAACCACAGAAAACCTTTCCGTGTTTTGTGTAGGTTCCTGCGATTTCGCGGTATTTTACAAGTTCTGTTCTGTGTTTTACGATTTATAATTACGACATATTCTATTAAAAAAACACGACTCACAATAATAAGCCATCAAGCCATAAATTAAGAATTGAATTGAAGATTATTTTCTATTGTATGTCGTATGTATACGGTTCGGCAGTTCAGCAAAAGTCTAAAATTATTGTGAATAATGAAATCAAACAAACTTATGTAAGTACCTAGGTATTATATTTTAATTCTGAACATGATACAATGAATATATTAATTAATATAATTAATATCTTATTCAACACTCTGTTGTCCTGAATTCTGACTGACGACCTCGGCATGGAGAGAGAACGACGATCTCTATCAGTGGGGACGTCAAGGACGTTCTGTCTCAACATGTACACCTGCCAACTATAGGTTAATTATACCAGAAAGTCCTTTGACACCATAAGACTCTAGTATAATGACGCATACCGGGCTCTTATGTGTTATCCCAGATTTTGCAGTGCATCGACAATGTTTCTCTCACATGTGAATACCTGTCTTCTTCGCAATATTAAGATCTCGAGTAGTGTTGTTCTGAAATTGTGTCAATGCCTCAGGTAACACAATTGTTAAGGCAGTTGCTGATATCTCCAGAGTCCCATGTTTAAACACTGGATATCGGTTCACATGGAGAGGAATAGGATAAAGACCAACACGAACAATTTAATTTATGACTGGGTATAAAACAGCTGCACAAAGTAGTTTTTTATATAATTTAATTTTAGTTGACTGCCTCGGTGGCGTAGAGGGCGCATGCTCGACTGCCAATCAAGAGGTCCCGGGTTCGATCCCCAGGTCAGGCAGTGTTAAATATTGGATTTTTCCATTAGGAATTATCTCAATAATTGCCTGGAGTCTGGAACTGTGCCCAGTAGATGGCAATAGGCTTGCCCCCTATTACATGGGACCGATAACATACTGGCGAAATGTGGGTGTATCTACTATGGGACTGAGTCCTGGGTACACCTCTGCCTACCCCTTCGGGAAAAAGGCGTGAATGTATGTATGTTATGTATGTGTAATTTTAATTTAGATAATACTTCACAAAGTGACATACATTGTGTGAGTGTGTCATATCAAACTGTTTAATGGGTCATGTGTGCCTGCTAATAAATCTATTTTATAAATTCATTTCATGTAAATACACCTACTTATTGTGTTTCAGAGAACGTAATACTTCTAATAATATTAGCATCGAAGAAAGTTCTTAATAAATGATGTTAGCTACAATGACGGACCTTCTTGAAGCAAACCAAGACACTGTAGACCTGGCAAAATACTGGACCAAAATTTTATAAGTAGAAAACTAGCCATATTGACTCGAAAAGAAGAAGAATTAATGATGTACTCAAAAAGGCCTCCACATGCTTGAAATGGAATTAAAGGAGCTTGATATAGAATCGAAGAAGCGTGAATTGAAATTTAAGAAAGTCAGGAAGGTGTATCATAAATTAGTTATAGAAAAAGCATTATGTTTAGAAATAAACAGCCAATAAAACTAAAATAAATTTGTCATATTTTATTAATCACTACATTATTATTATCCTATCCTACTTCCTACTATAAATCCCTACTACACTATTAAATACGAAAGTTTGTCAGGATAGATGTTGGATGGATGTTTGATACTATTTCACGCCAAAATACTGAACCGATTGGGCTGAAATTCAGTAGGTATGTAGATAGTTTAGACCCTAGAAAAACACATATATGTTACTTATTATCCCAATATTCCGACGGGAACGAAGACTATGCGGGTGAAACCATATGTGTTTTTCTAGGGTCTAAACTATCTACATACCTACTGAATTTCAGCCCAATCGCTTCAGTAGTTTTAGGTGTCTATATTCACCAACTTTCGCATTTATAATATTAGTAGGTTTCACAACACGATTTCTTTTGATAGACGCACAATATAGAATAGACGATACCGCTTACGAAAATTTTCATCGTCCGAATACGTTAGCGGAGCTGTAAATTACGTGGCCGGTCTTCTTGATAAGGTATAACGTCTGAACATAATTCCTTCGTCTGAGGAGCTATTTCGATTTCCAGTATGTTGATAAATTATGTAAATCCATATCTTTAGTATTAAATACTTTCCAAAACACTCGAATAAAATCAGAAGCAGCAGTAGGTAGATACGATAAGAATAAATAACCATTTGTTTTTGGCGCCAACCAGTCGACGGAGCAGTGGTTAAATATTCCGACTAATGGTTACTTATTTGACTATCTGTCAAGCTAACTAGGGATCAAAAAACGAATTTTTTCGAAATTTAACAAATTGTCAAGAAATTTAACAATTAGTCGACTTAACCCGCGATCAAAAAACCGGCCCTTAGTCACGCACACATCGCGATAACATTCGCCGTAAGCCGTAGATAAAGTTCATCGTATTCGGGCTACGGTGAATATGCATGGCCACATATTCTAATTTCGGTGGAGAGTAAAGTTTATTACGATAACTATTGCTAAAAACTAAAAACCAAATGGACGACAAGGTCGCGATGTGAATAACTTTCTTGTTGGAAAACTATATTTATTATTTAAGTTGTGTGATGGGTCTATGGATTAAAATAATAGACTCGGGCGAGTTAGGCCTCTGCCTCACTAGGAAACCGTGGCGACGTCGCCAGCTGCCGTGTCCAAACAGTTGTATCAAAATATTATAGTAGTTCCCTCATGTGGCCACATTTGGAAACTTCGCCAATCCACACAAAATGTTTGGATACGTAGCCGGCGACGTCGCCATGGCGTCTTAGGGCCGGTTTTTTGATCGCTGGTAATTGTCAACTTAACAATTTGTTAAACTGACAATGGTTAAGTCCTTAACCAATGGTCAACTCGTGTTTTCGTTTTTTGATACCTTTTTTAACCTTGGCTAGAATTAACAATGGTTAATTATGTTGCCATTGCAATGAACTACTGATTTACCCATTTTGGAGTTTTTATTTTATATGGCAACTCTTGTAATTTTGATAGATTTAAACGTCAACGATGTCATTATAGTCAAAACCACAGAAAACCTTTCCGTGTTTTGTGTAGGTTCCTGCGATTTCGCGGTATTTTACAAGTTCTGTTCTGTGTTTTACAATTTATAATTACGACACAATCTATTTAAAAAACACGACTTTCACAATAATAAGCCATCAAGCCATAAATTAAGAATTGAATTGAAGATTATTTTCTATTGTACCTATGTCGTATGTAACGGTTCGGCAGTTCAGCAAGTCTAAAATTATTGTGAATAATGGAATCAAACAAACATAAGTAAGTACCTAGGTATTATATTTTAATTCTGAACATGATACAATGAATATATTAAATAATCTCTTATTCAACACTCTGTTGTCCTGAATTCTGACTGATAACGTGAAGAACGACCTCGGCATGGAGAGAGAACGACGATCTCTATCAGTGGGGACTGGGGACGTCAAGGACGTTCTGTCTCAGCATGTACACCTGCCAACTATGGGTTAATTATACCAGAAAGTCCTTTTACACCATAAGAGTCCAGTATAATGACGCATACCGGGCCCTTATGTGTTATCCCAGATTTTGCAGTGTTTCTGCTCAACAATATTTCTCTCACATGTGAATACCTGACTTCTTCGCAATATTAAGATCTCGAGTAGCGTTGTTCTGGAATTGTGTCAATGCCTCAGGTAACGCAATTGTTAAGGCAGTTGCTGATATCTCCAGAGTCCCATGTTTAAACACTGGATATCGGTTCACATGGAGAGGGATAGGATAAAGACCAACACGAACAATTTAATTTATGACTGGGTATAAAACACCTGCACAAAGTAGTTTTTTATATAATTTAATTTTAGTTGACTGCCTCGGTGGCGTAGAGGGCGCATGCTCAACTGCCAATCAAGAGGTCCCGGGTTCGATCCCCAGGTCAGGCAGTGTAAAATATTGGATTTTTCCATTAGGAATTATCTCAATAATTGTCTGGAGTCTGGAACTGTGCCCAGTAGATGGCAATAGGCTCGCCCCCTATTACATGGGATCAATAACATACTGGCGAAATGTGGGTGTATCTACTATGGGACTGAGTCCTGGGTACACCTCTGCCTACCCCTTCGGGAAAAAGGCGTGAATGTATGTATGTTAGGTATATGTAATTTTAATTTAGTTATTACTTCACAAAGTGACATACGTTGTGTGAGTGTGTCATATTAAACTGTTTAATGGGTCATGTGTGCCTGCTAATAAATCTATTATATAAATTCATTTCATGTAAATACACCTACTTATTGTGTTTCAGGGAACGTAATACTTTAATAATTTTAGCATAGAAGAAAGTTCTTAATAAATGATGTTAGCTACAATGACGGACCTTCTTGAAGCAAACCAAAACACCGTAGACCTGGCAAAATACTGGACCAAAATTTTATAAGGAGAAAACTAGCCATATTGACTCGAAAAGAAGAAGAATTAATGATGTACTCAAAAAGGCCTCCACATGCTTGAAATGGAATTAAAGGAGCTTGATATAGAATCGAAGAAGCGTGAATTGAAATTTAAGAAAGTCAGGAAGGTGTATCATAAATAAAAATAAAAAGCATTATATATTAGAAATAAACAGCCAATAAAACTAAAATAAATTTGTCATATTTTAATCACTACATTATTATTATCCTATCCTACTTCATACTATAAATCCCTACTACACTATTAAATACGAAAGTTTGTGAGGATAGATGTTTGATACTATTTCACGCCAAAATACTGAACCGATTAGGCTGAAATTCTGTACCTATTATGATAGTTTAAACCCTGTAATAACACAAGTATACTTTTTAGTCTGATATTCCCAAGGGAACTAAGACTACGCGGGTGAAACCGCGGCGGGGCACAGCTAGTGTTATATAGTATAGCTTGAAATATAGGTAAACGTGTTATTATTAGTTAGGTAGGTACTATGGTAGGTACATTTGAAACCAACAGTATATATATAATATGTAGGTATCAATTAGTTCTTGACGATTACTTATGTGGAGTCATAGTTCTGGTTTGTTACCTATATCATGCTGTACCCCGCGGTTTCACCCGCATAGTCTTCGTTCCCGTCGGAATATTGGGATAATAAGTAACATAATATGTGTTTTTCTAGGGTCTAAACTATCTACATACCTACTGAATTTCAGCCCAATCGCTTCAGTAATTTTAGGTGTCCATATTCACCAACTTTCGCATTTAGAATATTAGTAGGTTTCACAACACGATTTCTTTTGATAGATGCACAATATAGAATAGACGATACCGCTTACGAAAATTTTCATCGTCCGAATACTTTAGCGGAGCTGTAAATTACGTGGCCGGTCTTCTTGATAAGGTATAACGTCTGAACATAATTTCTTCGTCTGAGGAGCTTTATTTCGATTTCCAGTATGTTGATAAATTATGTAAATCCATATCTTTAGCATTAAATTCCTTTCAAAATACTCGAATAAAATCAGAAGCAGCAGTAGGTAGATACGATAAGTCTAATAACCATCTGTTTTAGGCGCCAACCAGTCGACGGAGCAGTGGTTAAATATTCCGACTAATGGTTACTTATTTGACCATTTGTCAAGCTAACTAGGGATCAAAAAACGAATTTTTTCGAAATTTAACAAATTGTCAAGAAATTTAACAATTAGTCGACTTAACCCGCGATCAAAAAACCGGCCCTTAATGAGGCAGAGCTCTTAATGTTAGAAGTTATTTCACAGAACAAGTTATTTGGCGACTATGTAGAAAAATCTTGCGACTTATTTATTCACTTGATAACTTGTAACCCCTCTTTATTTCTATGTTCAAAAAAAAAGTACTCTATGGTTCATTCATCTCTTAAGACATTCTGTGGTACATCTGGCTGTCAAATTTTGACATTTGTCAAAATAATAATAATTAAATCTTGCTTTGTGCTCTCTGTTCTGTGGCTTTGTGATTTGTGTACCTAATACCGGCCACAGAACCGGCAAAAAAAATTAAATACAGTTATAAGCATCAACCAAAATTCATATTTATCTTGTGAAAATGCACGAAACAATACTTGTGCCCTCTCCGAATTGGTTTGAGGTGTCCATATTGGGGGCAGCGCCGGACGGATGGGTTATATACGGCGGGCCAAGCAAGACCCTCGTTGTATTGGAGCCCTTACCTCCAGATTGTGAAGGAGTTATCGCTGGAGACCACCGGTTCAAAGCGCACGTGGTCACCAAAGCACATAAGGAAAAGTGAGTTGTCTTAGACCTGAGTCTTAGACCTAAGTCTTAGATCCTATGGATAAAAACAACATATTTTACAGCAAGGGATCTTACTGCAATGCATTTTACAGACTTAATTTTTTTTACAAGTTGTGGGTAGGTGATAGGCGCATTTGCTACGAGACGAAAAGGGTAGACATTGTATAATGTAAGACTGTTGTCTTACATTTGTTTTTACATTACATTTATTTTGTTGTGGATGTTTCCACAGGCACAGATCAAACAGACTTGCTCATGACCCATGAGTACAAAATATGTGACCTGTCTAGGTCAGGTCCTGTGTCCTGTGCACGGTAGGGTTGCAGGGCAGATAGAAAATAAAATAACTGAGATAGTTGCATTTTACTTTGCCCTAAGTGGCAAACTTGCAAGTCAAGCTGATTGGCTTGTGTCAAGTCAGTTGCCATTTATCTTGCACCAATGTAACACATAAGGTTCGCTGCTCACGTAGCTGTGAACCTATGTTTCTCTCTTTCTGACAACCAGGTTTTATATATCTCTGCTATCTGTTACTGTAATCAGTGATGGAAACAAAGCTGCACTACTTAAGTAGGTACAACAGAATTTTTCTACATTTTAGGGCTGATTTTAATGAGTATAAATTTTAATGTCTATTTGTATGAAAGCTTACAGAGCGCCACTGTATTTTGCAACAGATAAAACAATTTAATCAACACTTACACTTCAAATGAATTCCATTTCTACTAATTTCTGTTGAGCTACACCACTGAGCCCAATCATGAATGAGTATGGTTACCTACAGGTTCAATCTATAGTTTTTCAACTAATATTACAACCGGAATGTTCTAGAATCTCCTGTGTAAGCATATCACCAGATTGGCCAGAGAAAAGGCATGTCATAACAGGAAGTGCTGATGGCATTGTCAAAGAATGGAGCATCACTAAGGATGGCCACAGCTGGGCCATCAACAATATCCACTCTCATCAAATACATGCTAATGAAAAGGAGGTAATACTTTTAATTATAATATTGCAATTTTGAATTGTTCTTTACAAGTTTTCCTTATTTTTAATTACTTGCGAGTAATTCGAGTAATTGCCCAACCACTAACCCTTCAACATGAAAAGCTGAAATTTGCATCCCTTTACTCCATCAATTTCCTCATATAACATAACATCACACCTTTTTCCCGAAGGGGTAGACAGAGGTGTACCCATGACTCAGTCCTATAGTAGATACCCACATTTTATCAGTTATGTTTTTAAGTCCCATTTAATATGGGGCGAGCTTACTGCCGTCTACCAGACACAGATCCAGACTCCAGGCAGTTATGGAGATAATTCCTTATAAAAAAATCCAATATGTACATGGTGACCAGGGTCTGATGATGAGCAAGAAGAGGGAGAGAAGATTTTTAAGAGAGTATGCGGCCTTTTATGAATTTGACACAATCCTATGAAAAATGTATCAAATAGAGGTTTTGTATTCCCCTGTTTCTTCCGAATATGGAAAACCTATTTGATATATTTATATCCAGATATTTTGAAGATGAAATTAACTATATCTCTATCATTTTAATCAGGATTGTGTCAAACTGATCAGGCATCTGATGACCTCGTCTTGTCACTCACTCATAAAACATAAAAAAAAAAAAAAAAAAACTGCTAACAAGTCTGCTCTCCTGTTAAATGACTTTGTTTACACTTATTACAGGAGGTAGTTGGCGTAGGCTACAGCACACCAACCCATGCCATAACAGTTGGCAGCTTCAGTGTCATCACAAAATGGGAGCTCACCACAAACCTGGTGAAGTCTTACTCTAACTTCATGAAGTCTTTCAAAGCCCTCAGTATGAGCTGTTCTCCTCATCTGCCGCTACATGTGGCTGTAGGGACCAAACAGGGTGTTATATTTGTGCTGGATTTAAATGGTAATTATGTAATGTGCCTTTATTATTAGGTTTGTTTCACATGTACCACAACCTCACCACATTGCAGTGAAATGGTTAGGTGTGTGTGTGTGTGTGTGAAGTATTGCCGCAGCTTCATGCATTTTAAAAATTCAATGTTTATTTATTATGTGTAGTGGGCACTCTAAATTATGCTATCCCATCTACCTCACGCTTATACCTATCCCATAATTATATTGTATTTCCAAAATAAAAAAAATCTATTTCTATCAAAATCAAAAATCAAAATTATTTATTGCTAGAATATAGGTCATATAAATAACAATACAAGTACCAAGTATATTCTACTCTGCGGAGTGTGCATCATAAATTTTACTTATTTGAAAATGTCATGCATAAAATGTTTCTAGTACATATATTATATCATTTATTTACGTTCTTATAAAATTCGATAATATTCTCTAAGTCGTCACTGTTGTTTATTTATTAAAAATGTCAATAATATAATTATGAACTAGTGTATAGACCGCTTCGTAATAATAATAATAATAAAATAAAATATATTATTTCCTCCAGATAATGGAAAAATAATATACAAAATCCGTGGGCAAGATGACGAAATAACACAAGTCTCTTGGTGTCCACAATACGAAGTGATTGTCAAACGTACATTAGAGGAAGCGCGCAAGAAAAGCTTCCTCACTGAGCGCTTAGAGAAAATCCGAAACGAACGCGACCCAGACTTAGAAACTTCAGGCCTTGAAAAGAAACTACCGAATGACAGTTTTGATGACTATGTCGTAGTACCAGAAGACGATATGTTTGACATCTACAAAGACCATGAAGTAGAGGAATTTGGGCACAAAAAATATGTCCCAGAAAACATAGTTGTCAAGGAAAAGGGGGAACCAATTGGTGATAATTTCTTAGCTGAGTGTTTGAAGCTAAAAGCTGATATATTAAAGAAAAAAGAACAAGATGAACAGTCAATGCAATCACTTGTTGATGCTATGGAGAAAACTATAGTGGATTCAAGCAAATCTGAAGTGAAAGAGACTTCAGAGGCTAAAGATGAACCAGAATTACCTAGTACAAGTTCAGAGAATCCTATTGATGCAAGTTCTCACATACATAAGCATCTTTTGGCGTCCATTGGTAAAAACGGGTTAGTAAAATTATAAGACAACATAACATTCAGTACGCCTTTTACTGAAGGGGTAGGCAGAGGTGTACCCAAGACTCAGTCCCATAGTAGGTACTCCCACACATCGCCAGATATATTTTCCCATGTAGTAGGGGGCGAGCCTATTGCGATATATCGGGCACAGTTCCAGACTCCAGGCAGTTACTGAAACTAATAACAGAAAAATCCAATAACATTTTTTGTATAACTTGGTAATCGAATCCGGGACCTCATAATCGGCAGTAGCGCTTGCGAACCCATACGCCACCAAGGCAGTTGCATTCCTATAACATCAATTTTTTTTTAAAGTTACAATTGAGTAAGTAGTCCCCTTGCAAAAAAAATCATTTGTATGAATTTCCATACATATTTAGTGGTTGACATTGCATGGTTAGCTATGTGATGTCATTTTAAATACAATATGGCGGACGGCTCAAAATGGCGGACTAGTTATTTTTCACTCTTGCTCAAAAAGGCTGTCATTGTTGCGTACCAGAGCTGAGCTAAAACAACTTTACTTAGCGCATTTTGCAAGTGGACTACTCAATTGATGGGTGCTTCCCGCTGGACTCCACCTCCTTCGTCAACACTGGTGACAAATGCGTTTTTTTTCAATGATCAATACCCTTTAATATGATACTAAGTGATTAATTTACCATAATTTATATTTTGTGATCAATTTGTTTTGCAGAAGTGTCAGAATCTGGTCAAAGTCAGGCAAGATGGTGGGTTCATGCTCTATACATCCTAATGCCAAGATAAAGTCCAAACAGCCTCAGTATTGCACCCTGTGCTGGTATAAACCTGATTCCCTTCTCTTGACTGACGGGAAGACGCAACTTTTAGAGTGCAACCCATTGAATGTTGATAGGTAAGTAATTTAGTTCCTTTTAAAATACAAATTGAATGTTTTGACCCGAATGTCTGATATTACAAATTACAAAGTATATTCTGTATGTACTCGTAAATAATATGGTATAATGCAAATAGGACTTTCTGCAAAAATGACGTTTAGCGTCTGTGTGGCTCCCAATGGTAATTACCCCGAAATAAAATGACTCTCTCTGCGAAAATGACTTGCGACTATACAGCTGAGTTTTTGCAAGATGGAAACTATGTAAACAGACAGGAATCATAATGATTTCGTTATTCTTATTATTTAGGAAGTCAAGATTCAAGATTCTCCAAGAATCAATTGTATGCCTTATGTACAAACTTTATTTTTGACATAGTAATAATTATTATTTCTAGCAGAAACAAGTTATCCTGGCATAAGATTCATGGCGAGCACAGGCGCGGCCTTTACTGTATACAAACTGACGCGCCTCGAGTTCAAAATACTCAAGCGAAATCCACAACTACACAAATAAACAGTGATACCGCACTAGAAAATTCCACAACTGCACAAGAAAACGCAGAAACTGCACAAGAAAACTTTGATACTGCACCAGAAAACTCCACAACTGCCCAAGATAACTCCGATACTGCACAAGAAAACTCCACAACTGCACAAGATAACTCCGATACTGCACAAGAAAACTCCACAACTGCACAAGACAGGACAAAAGGATGGAGTATATGGACTGTAGCCCAGGACAGATATCTTGTTAAATATAGCATAGATAAGAAGGAAGTGCTGGCCAAGATTGGATCTTGTGGGGGATATTTGTATGAGATTAAAGCTTGCCCGTATGATGCTGGGAAGTGAGTATTTTAATAATGTTTATGCAAACTATAGATCAAAATATAATCAAAAAGTTAACACGAAACTAAAATCAAATTACAGCAAAGTAAATTAACTTTTAGAAAAACATAACATACATTCACGCCTTTTTCCCGAAGGGGTAGGCAGAGGTGTACCCAGGACTCAATCCTATAGTAGATACACCCACATTTCGCCAGTATGTTATTGGTCCCATGTAAGAGAGGGCGAGCCTATTGCCATCTACCGGGCATAGTTCCAGACTCCAGGTAGTTATTGAGATAATTCCTAATGGAAAAATCCAATATTAACACTGCCTGACCTGGGGATCGAACCCGGGACCTCTTGATTGGCAGTCGAGCATGCGCCCTATACGCCACCGAGGCAGACTTTTAGAAAAAAAATAAGCCTAATTTTATGTACCTCTCATAAAAATCAGATGATGCAAGTTTTTCTTTAGTATATACTTTAATTGGTGTAAATTACGACTTTTTAAATTTAAATAGGCTTTTTTTATGGAACTAAGTCAATTTGTCAAATTCAGAAGTGTTATGGGATACTCATTTCCCAGTTCCCCATTAATAAATTCAGTATAGATTAATCTAAACATGAATTATCGAACTCTATGCAAATTGTGTTGCAAAAGGGTTTTAGTAATAATTAAGATGGTTATATAATATGGGATAACTTCCACTCACGGTCATCTGGTCCCAAACTAGGCTAGAAGCCTGTACTATGATAACCAGATGACTGATATACATACTTATATAAGCTTATAACACCCAGACACACATCAAACAGACATGTTCATGCACAAATTTGTTTGACCTGGCCGGGGATCGAACCCGGGGCCTGCGGCACAGAAAGCAGAGTTACTACCGTCTGAGCTAACGAGGCTGTCAAATCTACTCCACAAACTAAACAACTAAAGTCCATCGATTCTAAGAAGTACCGTTTGACAGTTATTATTTTGCCTTGTGAGATTAAGAATTGCGCATCTTGGTCATCATAATTCCATTGTTTTACTTCAAAGTTAAGCCTATGCTAAACTTTTCGGCTTGAAAAGATTTAACGTCAAAAGGTGATTCTTAGATTTGATGGACTATAGTAAATAGAATTTCAAAATTCAAGAAAAACTTTTGTAATAATATTTAACGTCATTAAAGATTCACGGATGCAAACCCCGTGGGGTTATTACCAGGCTTAGGACACTGCAATAAAGGTATAAAACTACAAGTAGCTGGGGCGTCCTTCTCGACGGGAAATTTTCTATTTACTAGACAGAGAAAACAGATAGAGAGATACGCGATAGAAAGAGAGGCAGCTTGTAGATTAATATGACGATAATTAGTTAGGCGCCATGCGACCTAAATTGCACTTTATTGCGTCAGTGCTAAAGTCGATATTTATTTGAATGATTTTGAGGTGTGTCCCTTCTGTCCCTAAAGTATAAGTATTCTGTGGTATTCCTATTTCTTTTTGTAACACCTGGTATAATTAACAGAATAGCAGTAAGCGTAGGCGATGGCGCAGTGCGTGTGTGGGACACAGAGCCTTCGGAAGACGAGAGCCAACTGCTGCCGGGTACGTTGAGTTCCTACTGGCAACACGTGCAAGGCAAAGTGTTGGCTTGCGCATGGCATCCCACCAAGGAAAACCTGCTTGCATTTTCTACGGCTGAATCTAGGGTAAGATTCTATATTAACACTTATAATAATTTAGATTTATACTCTTTGCATCACGGGTTACCTCAATTACACTGATCAAGTCAAGTGGGATATGTGGACAACTCGTATTGTCACAGTTTCAGGTCGCCATGATTCCTACAAGGCTTCCAACACGACCTAACGACTGCCTCCTTACGTAGAAGACCTATAGAAAACATGATATCGCTCAAGTGAGAAATCCACATGTGGGATCGATCCGGGGAAGAGTCACATAGTCCAGAGAGACTTAGTGACAATTATATTGCACAAGCAACTCCCCGTCTTCGCATGGATAGCAGCAGAGAATAGTTAAATACATTGCTTTCCGTACACCATTCCGTGTTAATGCACGTAGTGCACGCCAATAGAGCTCCCAGACGGCATAATTCCTTCAACATTCCCAATGGAATGGATGAATGAAATTCCCCGACCGAAAAAGGAATGTCGTCTGCATCATAGCTCCTGTCTTTTGCATCATAGCTCCTATACGAATGGACCCATTACGATGTGTTTTCTGTTTGAAAGCTAACGTTATTAAGTGCGTTCTATTAGCTATGTCTCATGAACATTGGTTCAGCCGTTTGAAGCCATTTGAAGGTGGTCAGCTCTTTTCTAGCTGCTGAAGAGATATGAGCAACTTCCTATGTCTGATCAATTCTAAATTTCAACATTATGGCAACAACTTGGTATCCTAGACCTGATGCTGCAGCATCAGGTTCAGAAGGACCATTAGTCAAATATATCGTTTTTGTGCTCATTGGAAACGTCATAATGAATATGTTGCACATAGGTTGTATACCGGGGTCTCATGATGGAGCAAGAGGAAGAGGAGGAGGAGGTTTTTAAATATATTAAATTACACATGTATTTTGTAGGTGGGTCTAATAGACACAAGCACCAAAGGCACGGAGAAGCCCGCCAAAGTACTACAGCCGTCAATAACTGGAGGAGTATACTCTTTGTCTTGGGCAGAGGATATGAGTCTACTCGCGTGCGGCTCTGATGACATGGTTATGTACAACGCTAGCAAACCTGACGCTGGTGATTATACCTTATTTTTAAACGACTTCGGGAGAAGATTCACCTCATTTAGAACTTGTTTTTGAACATTTTTTTGGACACGAGTAGGTACGCCTACGTCGATCCCTACCGACTTGACCATTTACAATCGCCTTATGATTCTCCCTTGTTTTATCCAATTTTCTTTTATCAATCCTCACATCTCTCCACACCGGTGAATATATTATATTTTTATAGATATAAGGCAATTATTATTTAATAATTTAATTTAATTATTTATAGATATAAGAGAAAAGTAAGCTTTTCTCTAGCTATGCTGTTATCTTCAGCCATAATTTTAATATTTAATAGGCTACGTTTTGCATATTTACGTGAATGAAAGTTTTTTCTAAAGAATACCTAATATTTTTTTGCATTGCTTTAGACTCATAGAAAATGTGTACCCAGTTTCATAGTAGGTACACCCGAATTGAGCCAGTTATGTTTTAAGCCTGTTTTATACGGCTGCGGGCTGCTATTGCGAAATTCCTGATGGAAAAATCCAACAACACTGCCCCCAACTTGGGTACCGATTTCACTACCTCATGGCACTATGTTTGCGAAAACTAGGCATAAGATGCAGTATCAGAGTCAGGCAGAGTTCATCGCCCGTTTAGCTATTAAATATATGTTCGAAACGCAAAATTAATAATAAATAATGAGGTTATTGTCCACAGCCCCAATCGCAATCCCAGTGATAGTGGAGAATCAGAAATGGAGCATCAGTGTAGCATGTTATACTCGGTACGGTGTGGTGGTAGGGAGCCATGCGGGGGGCCTGGCTCTGTTGGAGCCTGCTGGGGACGTACAGGCTGCTATATTTGTATACACGTTAGTATTACTACACCTTATGAAATATATGGAGCACCATTGTAGCACGTTAGTGGGTAGATATTGGCAACTCGGTCGAATTTACAATTAATTAATTAAATAATCGCTTGGGGTGATTTTGTGATATTTTGTTTCGCAGAAGTGTTGAAATAATGTTATAATCTTGTAATAAATAAAACATTTTGTATTTCAGCAAAATGATTCACATGATAGACTGTCACCCTCAACAAACGTCGAGTTCCGACCAAGACTCTCAGTACAAGGATCTGTTGGCAGTATGCGCTCTGGATAAGGACTTCAATATCGCTATACTACAATTATGTGATAAAGAAGGTTTGTATTACACGGTGGCCGTGGGGTCTGGCTATAGAATAGAACCCCCTCTCTCCCCCATGGTTGCGGTAAGAGTCTAAGAGATATCGAATTTAGAGGACGGGCAGTTGCGTCCTCTGCGTGAAAACATCGAACTGCGCTCGCCAACCCGCCTGCCAGCGGTGTCCAAGGTGATGGAAATCTATGGGGGAGGCCTATGTAAAGCTGTGGACGTCCTATGGCTGAGATGATGATGAAGACTACGCGGGTAAAACCGCGGGGCACAACTAGTACTCAATAAAATCCGTTAAAAGTAATATCAACCGACGAGCATGTATGAAGAATGTCATGAAAGTGGAAGAAGCGAAAACCGTATGTCAGGATCATAGCAAGTGGATAGAAATAGTCTCTGCCTACCCCACGCGAAATAGTCGTGAATGTATGTATGTATATAATTTCATGATGTAGAGCAACTTCATTGCAGTATAAATTTCAGGAGGCGGGAAGCAGTTGAAGAGTTTCAACACATTAAGTGGTCATAAAAATTTAATTCACCAAGTTTATTGGAGTCCTCACGTTGAAGGAAGACTGCTGTCGACTTCAAGAGATTGTACCGTTAGGGTGAGATTTTCTTGTAAATCTTTTAAGCTTGTTTCACATGCTCGTTACCACGGAATTTAACCAAATGGGGGCAAATTTTTGTGAAAGTTGTATTAAAGCTTTCGAATCCGCTGCCCCAAATATCATAGTTGCTGGTTTCAAATCTCAAAACATGTGGTATTAAGAGCGTACGTGGCCATTAACGAATTTGATACGATCCTATGAAAAAGTTTATCAAATCAATGTTTTGTATTCCCCTGTTTCCTTCGAATATTATTATTAACCCATTCTAAATTGATATCCTGTTATTTTTATAGTAAAGTAAACCATGTCCCTTTCATTTTAGTTTCTCCTATAAACTCTCGGTTTTTTTTATAGTGTACTTCTTAAAATTCCAGTTTTTCGCTTAATTGGACGTTCACTACTAAAAAATTAACAGTTTATAAACAAAAATAAAATGATAGAGAAATTACTTACTTCTTCTTAAAAATACCAGGATATTAATATATCGGATAGGTTTTCTATATTCGGTGGGAAAAAGGGGAATACAAAACATCGATGATGATGATGATTGAAACAGTGTGCTCCTAAATATTGTTGGCACAAGATAAGTTGTTCATTTAACTCGGTGTTAGCTGGTAACACCGGATCAATTACGTTATGCAACTAATGTGCCAGTGGGCCTTACGCCACACCCGGGACACGCGACTCAATTCCCATACAAAAGTCACAGACACTGCTCATGGGGGCTCGTGGAGAGCTCAATCTCGCTCGCGGGGTGAGGAAGGCCCGGTTGGTGGACGGATGACAGTGTCCATTCTATACGTAGTATTATTATCTGTTCTGTGAAACAAGTCACCATTGACGAAGAGTGTATGTATCTTCCTTTTGCTGTCAGGTTTTAAAAATCGAGTGAACTGTTTTCTGGTTTGAACAGATATGGGATGCAATAAAAGGCACGTGTATATCAATATTCCCTGGTCACGGGAACACGGGAGTAATAGGCGCTTTGTGGCTCCCTTCGCCCAACCTCAGCAATTGTATATTGTCCGGCGGAAGCGATTACTGTCTCAGGCTGTGGGATATGACACGTTATCCTGCGGCGGATTATCAAGGTACGCCATAACTTATAACACCACACTTTTTTCCAGGCTAGTACTCAGTCCCATAATGATAGTAGGTACGCTCACATTTCTACGCTTTACAAAGGTAAATTACATTTACAACGGTGCGATTCAGTGCGTTCAGCGATTCATTTATAATTTTTTTATACATTACAACATTTGTCAAGATGTCGATATATTCGGCACTTCTTTTAACTCATTTAAAAATAATGTGTTTAACCAACTCAATATTAAATAACTGTTTTCCAAATTGAATGTGCATAATGCTGATATTAGATTATTTAATGTTTCTGTTATTTCATACTGCCACGATGGCGCAGTGGGCGCAAGTTCGACTGCCGATCATGAGGTCCCAGGTTCGATCCCAAAGTCAGGCAGTATTATTTGGATTTTTTCATTAGTAATCATCTCAGTGACAGCCTGGAGTCTAGAACTGTGCCTGGTAAGTGGGCTCGCCTCATATTACATGAGACCAATAACATACTGGTGAAATGTGGGTGTTAAAAGAAATCCGTATAGATTTTTTAATATTTAAAAAAAAAAGCTTTAACATAACCTAAAAACTACTTTTTAACAATTTTCATAAATACGAAGAAACTGTAAGGTTTTCTTTAACAAAATATTTTTTCGCGCAAATATTTTGTTAAAGTTTAAAAAATAAATGAGTGGAAAATTATTCCCACTTTCTTCATATCTGTGTATTTTTATTTTGTATGGGTGAAGTTTAACCTTAATGAAAATAACTCATTTTAGAAGTGAAATTGGACAAAAAGCCAAAGAAGAAAATAAACAAGAAACCAAAGCAAGAAGAAGCGGTTGAGCCCAAACAAAGCGAAAACGAGGAATGTCAGTCGGATGACAATGAAGCTGAAAATCTCGCTGGGAACGCGGTCTATAAAATAAAATTGAGTAAAAAGTAAGACACACTTCATAATTCGAGCTATTCTATTGAGTTCCCTTTTTTTTTACCTTTTTTACCTCCAATTAAAAAGACCTCATTGTTCGTTCCAAAAATGTTATATTTTCTATAGGTGCCAAGATAGAGACTGTTATGTTTTCGAAATTAAGAATGCGTGTAATTTTTATAGACTAAGTAAGCGGTCTATTCGCCCCTACAAGCGTTGGGTAGGTGGGATAGAAAAATTTCGCTGATGATAAGTACCTTCACGGTAGCTCAAATGGTAGAATGCCACCACGCGGATTAGTGCGGAAAGTGCGGGTTCAAATCCCGCAAGTGGGTGTAATTTTTCTTCCCATATTCATATTTCACAAGCAGATACACCTGTATAAGAATTACTACACCTTTCTTTCTATTACCTTACGTCATCAGCCGGAAGACGTCCACTGCTGAACATAGGCCTCCCTCATAGAACCCCATAAACTATTCTTAGGAGGGACTTTGCCGTAATCAGCACGCTTGTTGTGCGGCTTGGTGGTCGCAGTAGTTGGAATACTTGGTGCCAGAGAGCGCTGCTGCCCACTCTCCGAATATGTATCCCTATAGGGTCTCACGGCTCCCACGGGATGAGAAAGGGAAAAGATCTATTAACCTTATTTATTACCAATTTCTTTCAGGTTTCTCCTACCACAGACAACGAGAAATTTAAGCCTGAAAAACATGGGTGGTGTAAGAACTATGATCCACAATTATATTGAAAAGAAGAACGGTATACAAAATATACAAGAGTTGTTAAAGGAAGAACCCCCACAAGGCTATGACGCCAGCTTCTTGAAGATATTCGGCAGTATTAACGATGTCAATGAAATATTGGATAAAGAAGGTGAATAATATTTTTTTTACTAAAAGAACATTTGGTTGACGTATTTTCATACCGTTTTCTGTTTCCTTTTTTTTTGTTTTAATAATTCTATAAAATCTAGGTCTGCAGTTAACGTGTCTTTGTTAATCTTCAAACTAATTCGTAAAGGAAATTGTTCCACGTTGAGTTTACTAAAAAGGTCCATAGTAAGTAGTAAGAGACCACGATTCAAAGCCATAAGTCATCACTGGTAACACACACTGGTCGAAGACCTTCGACTTGAACACAAGTATTTTGGACGACAAGACATTGCTTTTCCGAACGCTGCCCAGCCTAATTGGATTCGACGATTTACCGCTTTCTAGTTATAAATACAGATTAAATTAATTTCATTAGGAAACAGAGGAATACGACAAATTCGCAAGCTCGATTGAAGTCTGTCGAGAAGAAAGTATGTCGGCCGACATGGCTGAAAAGGTCTATCTTTCGAAGTGCGTCTTATCTCTCACTCTTCATCATCTTTTGAACTGTCATTCGTTTTAGTATGTCTAGTTAATTCACTCAAAACTAAATGTTCTTTAATTTCAGGGGAATTCCACCTTCAATGGAAAAATCTCGAGTCCTACATGATGTTGTTGATATTCCGCGGTCACATGGACGCCGTCCTACGTTTCGCTAACGAAAGAGACTTGATAGATCCTTTCTTACTGAATCTAATGCCTGGCGTCTCTGTTAAGTAAGTGCAATCAAGTTAATACATTAGACATTTATTGTCCTTCTTCATAGATGCTCGTCGGTTGTGGGAACTATATAGACTTGGTTTGTCCTTAAGACAACGTCAATTCATTCCTTTCTGGGCCTTTCTAGGCGAAGCAAGTTTCAAGGCACTGCAAGGAAGTATCAAGGTTCTATAGTTTATAGATTTAAAAAATATACAAAAAATATATGTTCTCTACATATGTAGTTGTTTCCGCCTGTACTCTTAGATATTTTAATACTTTACTGATTATAAAATATCAATAGACAGAGTAATTAAATAGGAATGTGTAATGGTAACAGAAGTGAGGGCGGGTCGCTAGTTATAAAACAAATTTAAAGACATTTTGCATGACGATTATTTTGATGATTTGAGAGATTTTACATGACGAGATTCATCAACTAATATCTCAGGGTGACATGCGCAGAGTAATTTTAAAACACTGGGTGGCACTGTGTCTGTTATGGGCAATCATGATGCTTACCATCGGGCACCTGATTTGCTCGTCTTGTCACTCACTATCATAAAAAAACACAGATGATTGTATTACAGATTTTGGAAAGATGCAGTGCAACTTTATATAACACAAATGGACCGATTAGCAGCTAAAGGAGAAGATGACAAACTAATTGGTAAACAAATATACATAGATAAAGATATTATCCACTAAATATTATAATAGATACACTTTTGAGACTTACTTTTAACACATTTGCTGCTGATGTGGTTCTATAATTTTTTTTTTGTACCTATTACAACACGCCACGCGTGTCCCGTAGCACTGGCGTTCGGCCGAGCAACGCGAGTGCTGCAATACACGCACGGCGTGCGAACACGCCTAGCGCGTAAAGCAGCACAGTCGTTGCTCACACACGCCTAGCGCGTTTAGCCGCACTGGCGGTCGGATGTCAGTCACGCCATTTTTTTTTTATTTTTTCGCAAAAATTATTCCCCTCCGTGTGGGAATCGTGCCATACGCTAGTACGAGAAAACAGGAATAAAAAGGATTAATCTAATTTTGAATTAAGTCGGTAAAAATTTGTCTTTATTTAAACCAGATGGCGCCACTGGCCAATAGATACTAGATCGCGCAAGCATTTGTTTCGTGAACCAGTGGATAGTAATTATGTTTGGATTTGTACTATTAAGTCGACCAACATACTAACTGCAAGATATGTCAGTAAGTATCTTGATCAGGGGGTGTCAGCTTAGTTCCCGGCCAATGCCAACACGGCGAAGGAAATGTTAAAAAGAAACGGAGATCTACAAACGACAGAGAAAGCACTATTTACTGACCCTACTAAGGAAAATATAACATTTTAGTAGAATTCAAAGTTATGGGAATTATTTAATTAATTCGGAAGATAGAAATAAACACTATTGATATAAGTAATGAAATTTATTAATAATTTTATCACATAAATTGTTCAAATTAGTTAAATCTAGACCTCAGATTTTATGATTACTTGAATCAGCGTTAGAAGAATTTCTTTTTTGCCATCTGGCAACCGGATAATAGAAATGGCTGTTTTTTGTTTACGATTTCACTTTTTCATTGATTTGCACTTTGCACATCTTTAGTGGAAATAAGTTATGTAAAGTTTCTCGTATTTGTTAAATTGTGCTATAGAAAGTTTTGTTTTTGTGCTAACGAGATCATAGACTCTATTAATGCGATTGTGCGAAAAAGACGCCTAGGTTAGGCAAAGTGTTAAACTGTGGTGTTAAATATCGGATTTTTCCGTGAGGGATTATCTCAATAACAACCTGGAGTCTAGAACTGTGCCCGGTAATTGGCAATAGTCTCGCCTTCTATTACATAGGACCAATAACATACTGGCGAAATGTGGGAGTATACTTAGTATGAGACTGAGTTCTGGGTACACCTCGGCCAACCCCTTCTAGAAAGATGTTGTGTAATATAAGATTTACCTTATTTTCATCTGAATAAAGACTACTTCTAATACCTGCCCTTATTTTTTTACCCTTTGCGTATGGCATATAGAATAGTGAATAGGCATATATAGAAGTAAATATAGAAATATAATATTGGTAGGTACCTATAGCTAATTTTAGAAATATTAAATCTCCCGCGCTACTGAATAGTTCCAGTGCGAAGCGTTGGTAACGCTAGCGTCGCTTCGTGTACGCAAATCTGAAGTACGTAGTGGGACTTCTTCTTGTATATGTGTTCTGTGATCTTGATCGATTTGTATTACCTATCTAATCATACCTTCAAACTTCAAAGTAATTGTTACTTACGAGAATATCTTTTCAAGGGGGAAAATTTTCTGTACCTGTAGAGTTTTTCATTGGTAAGTCTAATGTATAGTTCGAGACAAGAGTAGAAAATAATGGGGGCGCCACTGTCTCTTACTAGAGTAAAAACAATTTAATCAACAAATATTTCGTGGCGGCGAACAAATATTTCGTGGCACCACTGTGGTGCCTAACGCCAGGGACTTTGATGGCACCACTGAGGCGCCTTCAGCCATGAATTGTAACTTATCGCTTTTTCTTCTGTTTCCACTTGTTGTGAGTTTATTCGCCACACAAAACCAAACGTAAACGGTTTAACTGTTCGCTTAGTGTATATAAAACTATCTACGTGTGTTAACAGAAATGGAAGGTAAGTGACTTATTTATATCAGGCGTTGTAAATCTTTTTGTAACTATTTTTAAAAGTTTGATTTATTTAGTGTTATTGTAGAATGAGCATTCGATACATGCAGAGCGCTATGATAGTTCTTTTTTAGTGTTTGTTTGTAAACAAAATTGAAATTCATGATAGATTTTTAATAAATATCAAATACCCTTTATGACGCGATTTATTCAGATAAAGATAAACACCAAGGTACGAATAGCTTAATCCAGTTTCTTACTGACTTCCTATTAGTTTTTAAAATAAAAAGTACTATTAAAGTAATACCTACAGGATTGTTCCACCCTGCCCCACCAAGCCGCCCCACTGGTGGGGCATAGTGGAATGCAACAAATTATTTCGCGGAATATGCCTCACTAAATTGACTTGGTGGGGCGGATTCAGCCACTTGAAATGCCTGGTGGATTTTGCCCCACCAGGGTTATCACCTTACTGTTTTCAACTTTTTTTTTAATTTGATTATTTTTGGTATATATAATAGTTATGAGCAGGCATTGTCCCTAAACACCAGGGCACAGTCTAGCTAGTCAAAATACTTAAAAAAAATAAAAAAAACAAGCAAACACACCTGTTGTGTTTTGCCGCACTGGCGTTACGTCTGAAATAAACACACACGTATGTGTTTCGCCGCACAGTTGTATTGAAAGTAGGCTAACACGCCTGGCGTGTTTTATCGCTCTTGCGTTGCGCAAAAAAAAACACAAGGTATGTGTTTTCAGCAGTGAATGTGTTAAGAACATCGAGCATTCCCCGTTTTTGTTGTTGAATGTTACCGAAACGAACTTCGAACACGAAGCTCGACATCGAGCTAAACATTTAGATAAAAGATTTATAATTATTATGTTTAGAGCATCAGCTACCAGTTTGTTTAATTTCCGCGCATCTGTAGGAAAAACATGTTGGGCGATCGAAACTATTTACTAACATATTATGAACATCAATCGATTACCTTTACAAAAGTTGATCAGCTGATCGACAAATTTGTATATGTATAGAAAGTCAGTTTTTTTGCGAGTTCCACAATTCTTTCTTTTGAAAGTTGTTTAGGTTGACGGGTAAATGCACCGCCTTAAGTGTTACCACACCTTTTTGTAACAGGTTGTATAAATGAAAAATATTTCCAGAGAACAGAGAGTACGGTGGCATAACGTACCGTAAGGCGGCGACATTGCTCGCGACACACGACATTATGGGAGCGTTGGACGCCTTGAAAGCTGCTTCCATGTATAAAGAGGCTTACATTCTATGCAGGATCAGGTAACACATCTCTATACAATTTTTTAAAACAAGGTGTAGTTATACTTATCTACTCGTTAAATTGAATAACTTACAAAAGGATAATTTGTGACATTTACAAAAAAAAATTTCGACTACCCGTACAAAATGTATTAGCGGGTCGTAACACGTAAAATCAAAGTCCTGACTGATTTACGCCTAGCTCTGACCTTTGGACCTCATCATTATCGTCTCAGCCGTAGGACGTCCACATAGGCCTCCCCTATCCATCCGTAAAATCCGGTTGTAAACGGTTCGCATCCAACGGGTTGCTGCTTTATTAGATCGTCTGTCCACCTTTTGCGTGGACGTCTTTATTTATTTTAAACTATATTCAATAGTGATATAAATAAATATATTAAAGAAATAAATTTAAACTTGAAGTATTGAAATATTAATACAATATAAAAAATATGTTTATTTTAATGTTACAGACACATGGACAGCGTAGCTCAAGACGTCCTACGGAAATGGGCAACGGCAGTATTATCTACCGGAAACATGACATTATCTGCTGTTATGTAAGTTTCATGTATAGAGTATAGAGTAGTAAACACCGTCACAATCATAATCAGCCTTCTATAGCCCACTGCTGGGCATATACCTCTCTTTGTTTCTGCCACTCTCCCCTATCTCTTGCCATTTGCATCCAGCTGCTTCCTGCCACTCTTTTAATGCAAACACCGACAACTCCAATCTAAAAGGCATCATTCAAATTGTAGTTTTCGGGAATAACTGTTTGCAAGGAGTGCTAGTGGGCGTGAAAAATTCAGTTGTAAAGGCTCTGGTACGCCGACTTCCTCATAGTATTAGTTACCGCATTTGACAAGCACGACCGCGGTAAAAGCCGGTTCAATAAAGAAAATAATCTAAAACGGTCTCTAAAATTATGTCATCTCGCTTGCACACTAATTAAAGCACTAGTGTGAGTAGAGGACATGATTAGCGCCGCCATTTTGGATTCGTTTCTTTCTTAAACCGACTTGTATCTAGTCGGATTGCGCGCGGAGACAATCAACGTCTAAACACTCATAATCAAGAATAATACTATGATGCCAGAATGTTAATAACCTACAAGATTATCCTACACATTGCTCTATTACTTTTGCATATCTTCTAGTTTTTTTCTTTGTCTAGCACATTGCATTTGTACCGACTTGTCGCAAGCCCCGGCTACTTGTAGCTTCATATCTATAATGCAGTGTCCCAAGCTGCCCAAACAAAAATACCTTGACAACAAACATAACATACATTCACGCCTTTTTCCCGAAGGGATAGGCAGAGGTGTACCCAGGACTCAGTCCCATAGTAGATACACCCACATTTCGCCAGTATGTTATTGGTCCCATGTAATAGGGGGCGAGCCTATTGCCATATACCGGGCACAGTTCCAGACTCCAGGCAGCTATTGAGATAATTCCTAATGGAAAAATCCATGACAACCTTGACAACAAACTGATCAAATAATACAAAACCGTTAAACCATTAACAATTTGTTTTCTTTCCAGTAACCTAGCTTTAGGAGAAGTAGCGAAAGCGGCGTCAGTCCTAAGTAAATCTGGTCAAAAGGATTGCCTCACCTTAGCAGCACAACTGGCCAAAGTCGCCGGCCTACCCACATTAGCTGACTTTATGGAAACCAAAGCGGCTGAGAAGACTGATAAAGATCAAACGGAAGAAATTCTCCAAGAGTTGCCATCAAAAATTGAACTCCTTATGAAGGAGAATAAGATTCAAAGTGAAAAAAATTTAAATGGGAATGGAGATTGTAAGGAGACCGTCCCACAGAGTGAGGAGTGAAAACCTGTGATATGTAATAATTAAGCTACACGTATTATTATCGTGATGTAATAAATGTCATTGGATCGCTATCAGGTGATTTTGTTTAGAAACACATCTAAATCAATCAACCAACTAAAGAAACGCTTATTTGATAATATATTTGATTAATATATCAAGTTAAAATTATAAAGTTGCGAGAAACAAACAAATTACCGCCCACTCTCGTAGTTAAAATTTGTGGTCCGTTAAACTACGTATTTTGGGAGATAAACGCCGCGGTTTATCGTTCATCTAAAAAGGCCTTTAAATAAAAGATGAAAAATTAAAATCAAAAATGTATTATACAACCTCTTTTACACGTGGGCAAATAAGGATAAAATAACATTCGGTTAATTATAATTCACAAATTATTATTAGTATTGCGAAAGTGAAAAACAAAAAAAAAATTCATTGAAAATTAAGAAAAATAATACTATCAGGCATTCCTTCTAAATCAGCAAACATGAAGTGCTGCATTCAAACAAAATAATAATTATCACAATCAATAAAATTAGTATAATATAATAAGGTGGTTGGGCCGACATACAAACTTTCGAGGAACCAATGCCGATGATAGAAGAGATATAGTTTCTTCGTTAGTGTTTTATTATTAAAACGTATCTTTTGTAGTAAAACTGGGATAAATTATTACACTTTGCAATTAGTTGACACTTAAAATAAAACATCAATGAAGAAATTAAATCTCTTATTATTATCATCGTCATTGGTTCTTCAAAGTTTGTATGGTAAATGTTTGCCCAACCACCTTAAGCTTTACTTTCACCTTAAGATTATATTGACAGATCTCCGCGCGCGCTCCAATTAGACACCGCTGTTATGCTTGTCTAATGCGACAAGTAAATCTACGCCGTAATCGGCGTACTCAAACCAACACAATTTTCCATACACAAGCTCTTCTTGCAAACTATTTTTATACTACAAATCGAAAGTTGCCGCAATTTCGAAGCTTTTGGTAACTCTGTATCGGGGTCGCAGCGCGCGCGGAGACATCAATGATCTAAGGTTGTTAGTTTACCATTTGAAATTAAGTACACATACAATTACGTCGCGCATTTTAATTAAAATATTTTCTATGGCACCAATTTTCGTATAAATGATTATATTCTTAATTAGGTACTAAAATTGACAATATAAATGCAATGGGAATGTTCCAACAGTCTCATTTCTCAATGCTTTTAAAATCAAGAAAATATATATAATATCGTTGCCTTTTTTAACAAATTAAATATGATTGACTCGAAATAAAATCCACCTGACAATTTTTCTTATACAATGTTTTAAATTTAAAGATGTGTAGTTATAGAGGGAGAGAGAAACCCGTCTACTCGTCAAACTGAGCTATTTACAAAATAAATAATTACGAAATATTCCAAACTTTTTAGCACCTTCTCGAAGGGTTATAGCTCGTCAGAAAAGCGTAGAAACGGAACTAATTTAAAGTGTACGCGTTGATTCATTGTTTTTATTGTTGAAAAATGCAGTGGCGCCCGCATTGTTTTATATACTCTTTTCTGTCAAGCTATAAATTGTAGATTGTACTAATTATTTGAAAAAACTAACCATGTAGATATTTAATAACATAATATCGACGGTGAAGTGCCAATACCTATTTTTTATCTGTACTAATAAAATTATTGAATATTTTTTTATTTTCAAAACCTAACAAAAGACCAAACCAACAAAATAAAGGTTTATTTATGTTTATTATTTTTACGTGTGTAAACGAATCGAATAATTTTATAATGAGAAATTAAACATTACTTTCACTTTGTGTAAAGTCAGTTAGATGTTAGTATTAGCATTTCACCGTCGTTATATTTTACTAACCCTAGCTGAAATCGTGAAAAATCTGGTTGTAAGAAACAAGTTTCTTTTCTTGAACTGTAACAAAATGTATAGAGCACCACAATTATTTTTCGCGACTTCAGTGAGCTCCATAGTGAAAATATTCTACCAAATGAAGAATACAAATACCTCGTCCTAAAGAGGGTGCTTATTGATAACAGGACACCCAAAGAGTATATGAGTCCAGCTCACAAGTCCTTATTACAAAAAAAATTTCTTGATAAGGAGGTGACATGGACAGACATTATTTCCCAAACAAACTTTGAGGAACCAATGACGGTGATAGAACAGATATAAAACTAATTATAAAGTGGCATTTATCCAGTTATACTACAAAATACGTTTTGTAACTGCAAATAGGTATTTAAAGTAGATCCTAAAGAATTCCATTCACCTATTTGTAGTATAACTGGATTAATGCCACTTTATAAGTTGTTACTTAAAATAAAACGCTAATTAAGAAATTGTATCTGTTCTATCATCGTCATTGGTTCCTCAGTTTGTATGGGCAATGATGTCGACCCACCCACCTTAATATCCGTCATTTTTGTGCTCATTATGGACGCAGTTATTATAAACAACAAAAGCTGTATGAATACATAGTCTAAAGGAATACTATATTCGTAGTATTAGTACAACTTTTGCTCCAGTCAAACAGCAACGCAAACATGTATCGACCTACATAGTCTGATTGTATTAAAACCCAGCAACGAAAAATATAGTCGCTTGGTAAGTTTTCGTTTAAAAATTTAATAATTTATTTCAATTTTTGGTTTCCAACAGCTAACCCTGATCGCAGGGGTCTTCGTTCTCACGGTTAGCATCACTTTTTGTTAATTTCTTGCAATAGCTGGCCAACTTTTGGTTCTTAATCTTGAGCCTTTGATTTTCTTTCATGACATCAGATAGTTGTTGATTCTGTGAAGAACATTATAACATAACATCACGCAGTATCCCCGCAGGGCTAAGCTGATGTATTTATGCCCATAGTAGGATACAACCACATTTCCACAGTTATAATTCAAATCCGCGAGGTTATTGCCATCAACCGGGCACAAACTCAAAAACCCATGGAGTTCCTTATAGAAAATTTTAATGAAACTGCCCGACTCAGTCGAACCCAGTCGAGTACTTCATGCTCAGTAGTCTCATGAAAATAATCTTCATAACATACAAACGCGCCTTTTTCCCGAAGGGGTAGGCAAATGTGTACCCAGGAGTCAGTTCCATAATAGTAGACACACCCACATTTCGCCAGTATGTTATTGGCACCATGTAAATATAGGGCAAGCCTATTGCCATCTACTAGGCACAGTTCCAGCTACCAGTTACCATTACCAGACTCCAGGCAGTTATTGCACATAACATACATTCACGCCTTTTTCCCGAAGGGGTAGGCAGAGGTGTACCCAGGACTCAGTCCCACAGTAGATACACCCACATTTCGCCAGTATGTTATTGGTCCCATGTAATAGGGGGCGAGCCTATTGCCATCTACCGGGCACAGGTTCCAGACTCCAGGCAGTTATTGACATAATTCCTAATGGAAAAATCCAATATTTAACACTGCCTGACCTGGGGATCGAACCCGGGACCTCTTGATTGGCAGTCGAGCATGCGCCCTCTACGCCACCGAGGCAGTTATTGAGATGAATCATATATCTAACACTTTGTCTGACCTGAGGATCGAACCCGGGACGTCATGACCAGCAGTTGAGCTTGCGTCCACTACGCTACCAGTGGTACACTTAGGAACGTTTTACACAATACTACATCAATATATGTGGACGGGCATAGTCAAGGGTTGGGTAATATGTACGCAGCATTAATAGTAATTTAAAATGAAATTTCGCAAGTATTGAGCAAGGAGGAATAATATTCCACTCTATTGTTTGTTGTTGCTTTTTGATTTGGCCTTTATTTGCGCCAAAATAGATTTGGTTGAAGAAGACCGTATGGTTTTTTCATATTTATAAAAATTGCAAAAAAATACATATTTTGTAGTGGTAGACCTTTATAGCAGGGGGCCGCCTGGGGAAGTACCACACCTTTGCCAGTTATTCATCTGCCAAGCAGTAATGTGTAAACATTACTGTGTTCCGGTCTGAAGGGCAATGTTGCCAGCGAAACTACTGGGCACGACGAGTTTCAACAACTAATATCTCAGGGTGACAGGCGCAGTGCAGTGCCGCGCAGAATTTTGAATTTTAAAACCCTGGGTGGCACTGTGTCTGATATGGGCAATCATGATACCATCAGGCACCTGATTTGCTCGTCTTGTTACTCACTATCATAAAAAAACATATCTATATTTTTATTGTAGGTCGTTTGAGGTTATTTTAATATTTTTTTTGTACTTAAATATGAAAAGAAAAAACCATACGACTCTCTTGAACCAATTACGTTTTGGCGCAAATGAAGACGAGATCAAGAGTCAACTACGAACAATCGAGTGGAAAATTACTCCCCTCATTCTCCATATTTGGGAATTTTCATTTTATATGAAAGAGTGAATGCCTTAAATACGTATAATACCTGGACTATAGCGCTCCCAGTGGCGACGTAAACAGGATTGGTCGAACTCTGTTGTGAACGTAACTGTTGCTCCATGGCGGCATTCTGATGACTCAGCTTCTCTATCATCTAAATATACAATTTGGTATGATTAAAAAATATATATAACATACAATCACGCCTTTTTCCCGATGGGGTAGGCTAAGTTGTACCCAGGATTCGGTCTCATAGTAGGCACACCCATATTGCCATCTACTGGGTACAGTTCCAGACTCCAGGCAGATATTGAAATAATTTATACTGGAAAAATCCATACTACATAATATGAAACAGACACACAGATACGACATATGAAATGAACGTCTTATCAAGTGTACTTATATCAATTATTTATCTACAAACAAATCAAAGAAGTCAAACTCGACAAAAAACAAACTTCATTAGTTAGTTATTTGGACACATTTTAACCGTAGAAAAAGTTAGAGTCATACCATTTTAAGTCTTTTCACTTCACGTAATTGCGCATCGTCGGCTTTTCTCGAGCTGTCGTCGCGTTCTACTTGATAACTGGTCAACCCTGAAATATTAATACTTTTAGGGTCTTTGAATGAATATTCTGCAATTTGCAACTCCGGTTTGGAGCCAAATTTTTGTTTGCTTTGATTACCAAATTAGCAAAGCAAAACAAGATCATCGTCATAACATGACATAAGGCTTTTTTTTATTTATACAATATTCAGTTTAAAATAGTATGATAAGCTAAATAGCCCAAAACCTAAATTCAACATAGCATAAGTTTCTCAAATAATTGAATGTAATTCTTTTGATAAATTACTTAACTTATCTACAAATATTATAAAGAGAGAACTTTTGTTTGTAACTTGTAGGCCGTTTGTCCACCACCGCCGTCAACGTCACGTCACCGAGAACGAGATGACGGCGCCGAAGTAGCGGAACATACATTTACTTAAGACGACGAATTGAAAATATTGGCTGTAGAGATCTCAATATTTCTCAGCAACTACAAAACATTTGGAACTAATGTTTATGTTTTTACATTTATCATGATATTGACATCATTTTGGTAATTGGTTTACATGATTGGTTAACTTTTACAGCAGAGAAAAAAATATCAAAGACGGCTCTATAAAAATAGAGATTCTCATTCTACAGGGAAATGAGACTGATTAATGCCCCTAAATTTTTTGTACAGATTAATCAATGCTCAGATTTCAATGTGTTAATTTGATTTTATTAAATTAGCAATAGTTTTTATTTTATTCGTGAAATACTGTTTTGGCGTAATATACAGGAGTGTGAGCGGGTTGCGGGACTCAGCGCACGATTTTAGATTCATTATTTAACACTGCGTCACCTTAAGCCGCGTGTCCACCGCACATCCGTCACCCGAGCGCCGAAATTGCGAGTAGATCGGCGTGACCGCTAGAACGTGGCCCGAGATTTTGACGGGCCGATGGCAATACAAAACACGTATGAACTTGTCCACACACTGCCGTCGCCGTCGCACCGTACACGAGCTCAGTTATTATTTTGTCTGGCATCAATTATCATAATATATCATTGTAATAAAAATGGCCAAAAAATTTAAATACGATATTTATTCATTAATAGAAGTTATAGAAAGTAAAGAATGTTTGTGGGATAAAACCAAGGAAGTGTCCAAAGATATAAAATATAAAAAAAAATAAGGATAAAATCGGTCGCGGTGGACAAACGATCGCCGTCACGTCATATTAAACTCGGCCCGAAATAATCTCGTTCTCGGCGACGGCCCGGTGACGGCGGCGGTGGACAAACAGCCATAGGCTTCGAAACTACAGGACCGATTTCAAAAAATCTTTCACTTATAGAAAGCTTAATTCAGTGTGAGTAATATGAGGCTATATTAAATTTTGAAAAACAATAGAGATCCGTAAAAAAAAACTGCAATATTGTATGTAACCCTAGTTGTCAAATAATTGCCAAAAATATACATTAATTTGCGTGCGCTGTGAAAACTATTGATGGTAGAATAAAGTGTACTAAGGGTTTGTAGTACTTATCAATATCTGTTAAGATTTGCTCTGCGTAAACCATTAGGTTTATATCTATTATATGACGAATTTAAAACGTTCACTATACCTATGCTTTCTGCTACCTGTGCGAAGCCGGGGCAGGGCACTAGTATCTAAACTAAAAACATTATATTATGTAATTATATATGTACCTTCGTTAGTTTCGGTGGAAGCATCGTTTTGCTCCATGATAGAGTGTCTGTTCAAGTCGTGGATAGTTTGACGTTTCTTTCGAACGGAATGGGCGAGCGCAGAATGAGAGGCTTCTTGCAGCTCTTGTAATTTGTTCTGTGAAACAAACGTACACATGCTAAGAACTGTGTAGTGATACATAAGCCTCGATGGCTCAGATGGTAGTAACTCTGCTTTCTGTGCCGCAGGGCCCGGTTTAGATCCCCGGCCAGGTCAAACATTTGTGTGCATGAACATATCGGTTTGATCTGTGTCTGGGTGTTATCTATACTTCTATACTAATATTATAAAGAGAGAAACTTTGTTTTTTTGTTTTTTTGTTTGTAACGAATAGGCTCCGAAACTACTAGACCGATTTTAAAAATTCTTTCACATATGGATAGCTTAATTCAGTGTGAGTGCCATAGGCTATATGAGATTTTGAAAAAAAATAGGGATCCGTAAGAAAACTGCAATATTGTGAACCAAGGTGTTACATAATATAATTACCATATTCATAAATTTGCGTGCGCTGTGAAATGCATTGATGGTAGAATAATATAATGTACTAAGGGTTTGTAGTACTTATCAATATCTACAAAATAGTCCACGGAAATTTTATCCATCTATTTTGGTTTAGTCACAATAATCGAAACAGACATTATATGCATGCGCTGTGAAAAGTATTGGTGGTAGAATAAAGTAATGTACTAGGGGTTTGTAGTACTTATTAATACCTACAAAACAGTATACATAGATTATATCCATCTTTTTTGGTTTAGTCACAATAATCGAAAAAGTGATAATTTTTCATGCGGTGTGAAAACTATTGGTGGTAGAGTAAAGTAATGTACTAGGGGTTTGTAGTACTTATCAATACCTACAAAACAGTATACATAGATTATATCCATCTTTTTTGGTTTAGTCACAATAATCGAAAAAGTGATTATTTTTCATGCGGTGTGAAAACTATTGGTGGTAGAGTAAAGTAATGTACTAGGGGTTTGTAGTACTTATCAATACCTACAAAACAGTATACATAGATTATATCCATCTATTTTGGTTTAGTCACAATAATTGAAGCAGTGATTATTTTTCATGCGGTGTGAAAACTAATGGTGGTAGAGTAAAATAATGTACTAGGGGTTTGTAGTACTTATTAATACCTACAAAACAGTATACATAGATTATATCCATCTATTTTGGTTTAGTCACAATAATCGAAACAGTGAATATTATTCATGCGGTGTGAAAACTATTGGTGGTAGAGTAAAGTCATGTACTAGGGGTTTGTAGTACTTATCAATGCCTACAAAACAGTATACATAGATTATATCCATCTATTTTGGTTTAGTCACAATAATCGAAACAGTGAATATTATTCATGCGGAGTGAAAACTATTGGTGGTAGAGTAAAGTCATGTACTAGGGGTTTGTAGTACTTATCAATACCTACAAAACAGTATACATAGATTATATCCATCTTTTTTGGTTTAGTCACAATAATCGAAGCAGTGATTATTTTTCATGCGGTGTGAAAACTATTGGTGGTAGATTAAAGTAATGTAATAGGGGATTGTATTAATTATCAATACCTACAAAACAGTATAAATAGATTATATCCATCTTTTCTGGTTTAGTCACAATAATCGAAGCAGTGATTATTTTTCATGCGGTGTGAAAAGTATTGGTGGTAGAATAAAGTAATGTACTAGGGGTTTGTAGTACTCATCAATATCTTCAAAATAGCCCACGATAAATTATAACATAATGTGTTAAGGTTTGGTCATTGTAACAGTCATTAATTTGCGTGCGCTGCGTAAACCATTAGTGTTATATCTATTAAAATACAATGTATCACGAATTTACTCCTGCTAAACGTCCACTATACCTACTTCTGCTACCCGTGCGAAGCCGGGGCGGGTCGCTAGTAAGCTTATATAAGTATGTATATCTGGGCATAGAAAAGGACAGCTATAGTAATAAACGATTATGTATAGTACTAGCGGTGGTTTCAGCCGCGAACACATCGTTAATCGTTCCCGTGGATATATCAGGCTTAAAAAGTACCCTATGTGTTATTCCAGGTCTACATATCGAATTTCATAATTATTATATACCATGACATTTGTAAGCCTTCTAGGCAAAACATGCGGATGACTACTGATAGCTGTGGATAATATGTTATTATCATTTGAATGTAACCATGTTTAAACAAATAAATATAATTTTGATTTCAGCCCAATCGTTTCAGTAGTTTTGGCGTGGCAGTCAACAAGCATCCATCCATCCTCACAAACTTTCGCATTTAATGGCTCAGATGGTAGTAACTCTGCTTTCTGTGCCGCAGGCCCCGGGTTCGGTCCCCGGCCAGGTCAAACATTTGTGTGCATGAACATGTCTGTTTGATCTGTGTCTGGGAGTTATAAACTTATATAAGTATGTATATCAGTCATCTGGTTACCATAGTACAGGCTTCTAGCCTAGTTTGAGACCAGATGACCGTGTCTGGAAGTTGTCCCATATTATTATTATTATATTGTATTATTAGGAGGTAGAATATAAATTTGTGATTTACCTCTAAAGCAGTCTTAGCTTCCCGCAACTTCCGACATTGGTCCTCTCTTTCCCTCAAATATTGGGCGCATATTTCACACTCCTCGTCCAAAGCTTTGTAGCTAATCTTTAATTCTTGCAGTTCCGCTTTCACATACTCTAATTCTTCCTTCGTTGCCTCTAATTCTCTGAAAGGGGAATTTTATAAATCTTATAAAATATATAAAATAACATAACGTAACATACAATCACGCCTTTTTCCCGAAGGGGTAGGCAGAGGTGTACCCTGGACTCATCCTGGGTACACTACAGTTTTTACTACAGGAAACTGGCTCAGAATCCAACAAAACTTAACACTATCTATCCTATAATTGCAGGAATACCGACATTGCACAAATATCAATTTAAATTATTTCCTTGGTATATTTTAATAATATATATATCATTAAACTTCAAACTATTAATATTGTTCTTCTCTTAATTGTAGTGGTAGGCCTCTTTTGCCGCCTGGGGAAGTACCACACCTTTGCAAGTTATTCATTCGTCAAGCAGTAATGTGCAAACATTACTGTGTTCCGCGGTATGAAGGGCAATGTTACCAGCGAAATTACTGGGCATGACGAGATTCAACAACTAACATCTCAGGGTGACAGGCGCAGTGCAGTGCCGCGCAGAATTTTTAATTTTAAAACACTGGGTGGCACTGCGTCTGATATGGGCGATCATGATGCTTACCATCAGGCACCTGATTTGCTCGTCTTGTCACTCACTATCATAAAAAAAAAATCTTATAAAGAATTGTTTAAATAATCATATAAAAAATATTGTTATTATTGTTTAAACACACGATTTTATATTATAGAATTTTAATACAGAAATGGAATTTTAAATGTTATTATATTGCTATTAATTAATAAATTAAATCATAAATATGATATAACTGACAAAATTTTAAAAATCATTATGTTATAAAAAACTGCTAACTCGCACACACATGTACCACAAGCGCTCTAACAGGGTATATGCAGTTGATATTAACACCTAGATATTAAGACCTATATATCCTAATCCTAATCCTAATACTATTATAAAGGCGAAAGTTTGTAAGTATGGATGTATGTATGGATGTTTGTTACTCTTTCACGCCAAAACTACTGAACCGATTGGGCTGAAATTTGGTACGTAAGTAGCTTAGACCCTGGAATAACACATAGGGTACTTTTTATCCCGATATTCCCACGGGAACGAAGACTACGCGGGTGAAACCGCGGGTCACAGCTAGTAATATAATATAACATGTCCCTACATTATGTTAAACTGAATTGGAAGAGTGGGACAGCAGTTAGACGTCTCACGGGTGAAATGATGACCCTGATGATGATAATAGAGATTGACCCTATCGCCACTAACCGGACACAAATCTAAGCTCCTATTGGCGTTTTTTATTTAAATAAATAAATAAACATTCCAATGCAAAAATCTAAAAACCCTGGCCCGACTTGGGAATCGAATCCAGGACCTCATCCGCAATATCGCGACGACTAGAACAACGAAGAAGTAGTAACTATAATGAAATAACTATATGAATTATGAACATACTTGGTATCCTTTGAAGAATTCTTGTCCAACGCTTTCTGCATTTTGGCCATGGTGTTCTTGAGGTCCTGATTCTTGAAACGTAACTCTTCGACGGTTTTCTTGAGTTTCTTGTTTTTTTCCACTTCGGCGTCGAACGACATTCTGTCCACGACCACCGCGTGAAGGTTCGCCCAATCTGATACAATAACATTTTTAGTGATTTTTTTATAGTTTTTTATAGTAACAAGACGAGCAAATCAGGTGCCTGATGATAAGCATCATGATTGCCCATATCAGACACAGTGCCACCCAGGGTTTTAATATTCAAAATTTTGCGCGGCACTGCACTGCGCCTGTCACCCCGAGATATTATTTGTTGAAGCTCGTCATGCCCAGTAATTTCGCTGGTAACATTGCCCTTCACACCGGAACACAGTAATAATTTGCACAATACTGCTTGCCGAATGAATAACTGGCAAAGGTGTGGTACTTCCCTGCAAAAGAGGCCTACCACTACAAAAGTGTAAATTAGTGTACCACATAATACTAGCAAATTTGGGGTTAAGCGACATAGCACACTGCCATTTAAATTTTTATCTTAACTGCTTTGTTTAAAGTCGAATATTGCATATCACAGTTGAAGATGAGTTCGACGATCTTATAACTAATATCACCAAACATACATCACATAGATTCAGTTAACACAGCATATTAGCAGGTTTTTTATTAACTCAATAACAATAATTTAAAACAATAAATAAGAAAAGTAGTCGGCTACTCCATTATAATATTAGTCTGGCTATTTAATTCATAAAAAATAATAGTGTGTTTTCGCTTATAATTATAAAATACAGAGTATTTTAATGCCGAAAATCTAAGTCAGACAGACGACTTATAATTCCCCTTTAATATCAATAGCTAACCTTTATCCGTATTGACAGCAACGTCAGCGACGGTCGGTTTGGACAGAGAATGTCGACTCGTATGCTTTTCTGTCTCTGATTTTGCTTTTAACTCTTGCAGTTGAACCTGAAACAGAATAATGCTTACATATATTGTAACACAATATTATCATGCTACTAGCAAACTGTGGTATCAATTAACAATGGCCCAGCGGGAATGTGGTCTTTGCTTTCAAATCTCACATTTGAACGCTGCCTTAACAGTACGGTCGTTTTATATTGGCGAGTCTGAACATAAGCTCTGGGAACTATTATGTAAACTTGTCAAGAAAACTGTTATTATGATTGAATTAACTAAACATTACATATTATACAATATACATTTATATTTTTTATCGGAGAATAATTCAGTTTTCTTTACGAAACGAAGGCGAAAATAGGCGAATTTTCGCGCGTTCCCATGCGCGAAAGTTCGCCTCCACGGTACACAGAACACTCACCCTTCATCCCTGAAGAGCACTAGTTATCGTAACACAGGGAATCCTACCGCGATAACTAGTATACAACAATGTATCATATTATTATGCTAGATATTTATGAAATTATTACAAATATGTTAATAATTAATCTGTACTCAATATATTAATCCGTAATGTATATTATGTACTACCAATACTATGTCAGTCATTTCATAGTATTGTATTATCAATAAAAAATATTTTTATAAAATTATTATTTCATTTCAAAGTTCATACTCGCTGAGATAAAACGACCGTACTGTACTGCGGAAGGCATGTGTAAAGCACATTACACGAAAACCGCTCATGTCAGACTTTTTCATGCGACCCGAAAATTCGGAATCTATGGTAGGCCATAGTAGACCAATTCGTCAAAAAGATGAAGACTTTTAAACTATAACCAATTGAGACATTTTAGGAGTTCAGGGCTGACACTTTGTTTATAAAGGATGCCGTGAGAATTTCGGCGAGCGGAGCACCGAGCATTCACAAAAACAATACAGACATGGTACATGGCTCGAGTATTACCTAGTAATGTACCATTCGTGCTGTTATAAGGGACTTAGATAATAACTTTATTAAAAAGAATTATTTGATTTCAAAACTAATTTGAAATGGAAAAGAAAACAATAATAAAATTTATGGGCAAGTACTCGGTGAGAGTGCTGAAGGGAGAAGGGAGAGTACCTCCTACTCATAGTGCTGATGCTGCGGCTTAGCAAGCAGACCTCCCTTTAGGAGAGGGGTATAACAGTGCGAATGATGCAATACAGGGAAATGCGTAATTCTATCACCAGGTGGTGATTACAATATACATAATACTATATTATAATGTTGTATTTCAAGCGAATAGACTGTTAAGTCTATAAAACGGTCGGCTTAAGAATAGTACCTCACCATCTCTCAAATCAAAACCCATTTTATGGGCGAGGCCTTTGTCCAGCAGTGGGCTTCTTACCGCTAAGATGACATTTTAAGACTTCAGGGCTAACTTTATAATTTATTTCTTTTATTCAAAGTATCCTATGGTAATTTTTGACTAACGTATTTTTTTTTATTGTTGTTCTATTTTTGTACTTACTTATTATTATTTTATTTTTTTGTATAATTATGATTTTTTTCTCTTTCTTATTTTATATACTAATTAGTGTAATTGGCTATTGCAGTCGTTCTAATTAAGTCAAATAAATAAATCCTGCGATAAATGTTTAGTGCACATTGTGCTAGGAAATGCCCTAGAAAACGATTCAAGATGTCGGTTGACAAAGTAAAATGAAACGTTACCTCCAAAGCCTTGTTCTCCTTTCTCAACTGTGAACACATTGCGTCCCTCTCTTGTAGGTATTGTCCACATATTTCACACTCTTCATCCAACTCTCTGTATTTCTCCTTCAAACCTTCTAGTTCTATCGTCATTGATGCCAGTTGTTCCTTTAGTTGTGTTACTTCACTGTAAAATGAGTATTAGGTGTTAAAACAAAAATATTAGACCATAGTCACAAACGCGCAAAAAAATGTCGCCAAAACTTGTCGCAAGCGACGCACTACGTACAGTGCGCCGAAATTGGTAAAAAAAATCAATGTAAATTAGGCTTGATTTTTTCCGCAAATAGAGTTTTATATTCAAACTAGCTATGCCCCGCGGTTTCACCCGCGTAGTCTTCGTTCCCGTGGGAATATCGAGATGAAAAGTACTTTTTATGTTATTCCAGAATTTCAGCCCAATCGGTTCAGTAGTTTTGGCGTGAAAGAGTAAAAACATCTATCCACCAATCTAACCAAAACCGCGCTAGATGGCGCTGGAGGTGAGTTAGAACTCGCAAGCGTTTCGTTCGACTGTTAAAAACGTAAGTTTTTACATTGTACTGAAATTTGTGATTTATAATATTAGTAGGACAGAAGGATGTTTTAAAAATTAAACTCGTTGATATAATATTATGTATGTCTATGGTGTTTTCTCAATCGATTCGAGTCAATTGAAAGGTGAACGCACATCTATCGGAGCCGAACGAAACGAATTTTAGATTTATTTATGTGAAATCCTATAAAGTCCGAATCTGACAGGTGTGCGAGGTTTCATAGGAGCCGAACGCGCCGAACGAAACGAATTATGGAATTATTATTATTATACCTAATCGTTTTCGGCTAGTGACTTGGCTTAGTTTAAACTAAGATTTAAGGGCTTGGGTGTTCAGCCCTTACATGACTTATGAACCCAATTTTCGCAGTGAACGTCCGACTACAAATCACCCACGTTAGAGTTAAATTAATATATTGTATTGTATGTTAGAAGGCAGCTTCGTTTTAAGTTATAAGCAATTATTTTAGATAGATAAGTAATTAGATAAGTATATAGTTACTGTTGTCCAAGTGTTTAATAAAATCATTGTTCTCAGTGTTTTTCTTAATTTTCGATCAAAACTTGACAAAGTCATTATCAAAGTCAATATCAAATTTAGCGAACCTGGTGGTAGCAGACTTTTGAGCCGTAGGGCCTGGGTTCGACAGTAGTTTATTTGTTAAATTTTTCGGATTTATTACCTTAATGTGAAACTTACTTGGATCCATGTGTGGCCGATGTATCTCTTGAACGTGACTGAAGAGAGTTCGATAGATCTGCTAATTAAAATGTTAATTTTTGTAATATAAACTGTTAATTTTTCTGATCTGTGTCTGGGTGTTATAAGCGTATATAAGTACGTATATCAGTCATCTGGTTACCATAGTACAGGCTTCTAGCCTAGTTTGGGACCAGATGACCGTGTGTGGAATTTGTCCCATATTATATTATGTGTGTCACTCCTGGGTCTAAGCTGCATACATACCAAATTTCAGTCCAATCGGTTCAGTAGTTTTCGCATGATAAGAGTAACATACATACATCCATCCATCCATCCATCCATCCATCAATCGTCCCTCACAAAGGGTCCCACGTTTAACACGAGTAGTATAATAATACCGACCGGTAAGAGCCGGCTAAGGGTTAACGGATCCAGAGGACGGGTAGCAGCGTCCTCTGCAAAAACCATCGAACTGCGCTCGACAACCCGCCTGCCAAGCGTGTCGAGTATTGGCAAGCCTCCCTTTATGGGGGAGGCCTATGTTCAGTAGTGGATTACCAACGGCTGAGATGATGATGATAACATAACATAACATACATTTACGCCTTTTTCCCGAAGGGGTAGGCAGAGGTGTACCCAGGACTCAGTCCCATAGTAGATACACCCACATTTCGCCAGTATGTTATTGGTCCAATGTAATAGGGGGCGAACCTATTGCCATCTATCGGGCACAGTTCCAGACTCCAGGCAGTTATTGAGATAATTCCTAATGGAAAAATCCAATATTTAACACTGCCTGACCTGGGGATCGAACCCGGGACCTCTTGATTGGCAGTCGAGCATGCGCTCTCAACGCCACCGAGGCAGTCATGATGATGATGATAATACCGACCGCGCCTGACGTCGTGCTGGCCCTGCCGCCGGCGCCGCGCCACGGCCGCGCGAGACCCGCCCTCCGACTCCCTGTCGCTCTACAACAACACAACAACAAAACAACTCTAAAACAACACCGCGTTTTACCCAAACCCGTCGACAGACACTCCGCTGAACCTACAAGCACCCGGGGCGTCCGTCTCGACGGTACTATTTCTATGGGCTATAGACAGAGAGAACAGATACGAGGTACGCGATTGAAAGAGAGGCAGCTTGTATGTTAATATAACGATAATTAGTAAAATAGATCATTTTGCGGGGGCCGCCTGTGGAGGTACCACCTTTGCCAGTTATTCATCCGCCAAGCGGTAATGTGCAAACATTACTGTGTTCCGCCGGTCTAAAGGGCAATGTTACCAGCGAAATTACTGGGCGTGGCGAGTTTTAACAACTAACATCTCGGGGTGACAGGCGCAGGGCAGTGCCGCGCAGAATTTTGAATTTGAAAATACTGGGTGGCACTGTGTCTGATATGGGCGATCATGATGCTCAGGCACCTAATTTGCTCGTCTTGTTACTCACTATCATAAAAAAAATACAAAATAGTAGATTGTTACACAAGGGGCTAAATATACCTAAGATACCAAAAAGAGTGCCGTGCGACCTGAATTGAACTTTGTTGCGTCGGAGCTAAAGTCGATATTTATTATAGATAATATCACGCTACATGTAGCCGGAGCTTGCGACAAGACGGTACAATTTAAATGGGCTAGAAAGAGAGAAAAGCTAGAGAGATACGCAATAGAAAGAGAGGCAATCTGAAGGTGAATATAACAGTAGGTTATTACCGTTGTGCGAGCTGAATTGCACTTTATTGCGTCTCAGCCAGAATAGCTTTTTATATACAGGAATTTGAATCCCTTCAGTTCCTTAAGCTCTGTATTCTGTGGTACAGGTCCCATACCGCGTCTATGGTAAATAAAAAATAAATAAATATGCAAATTAAACAATAGCTATGAATCTTACCTGATCAGTTTTGAAAGGAAGGCTGTCACGGCTGTAAAGAACAAAGCACAATTTCAATATAAAACACTTCGATAGAAATATATGGTGATGGTAATACATAGGAACTGTATTATAATCACTAATCATCACCAAGTCCAGTCGGTCCATCACAAATGTGATGGACCGACCAAATAAAGAGTGATGCAAAGAAGAATGTACTATAACGACCCAAGGACATAGTATACGGCAAAAGGGGATAGTCTGTTTTCTAATGGGAAACAGTTGGCACGAATGTTATACACATCCATATAAAAAGCCCAAAACGCCCGGTAGCCATTTTGAATTCCGCGACAGTAAAAGTGAAAAAGAGCTCCCGGCGTTAAGACTTTTTTTTTTCAAATTTTTGGTCCAATCTTTGAGTCAAGTTTGGTGTCGTTATCAGGTAACTAGATGATGCCCAATCAATCCCTATATCTGTTTTTAGGGTTCCGTAGCAAAATATGACGCTAATATAATAATCTTTTAGTAGTAACGAAATGCAAACCCTCATATTTTCATATTAAACTCTGTATATAAAAAATACTGTCCGAAAGCCCTTTTAGTGCAGATTCTAAAAACAAATCTACAAAACTAATTTTTTTCGATTTTTTTAATTACGAATTTATTATTATAGAATTTTTTAATCTCTAATTTCTTATTTTCCAATTTTTTTATTTTCTAATTTTTTATTTGCAAATTTCATATTTTCGAGTTTATTTTCGATTTTTTCATTTTCAAATTTATTATTTCCGAATTCTTTTTTTCGAATTTTATATTTTTGAATTTTTCATTTTCGTATTTATTATTTTCGATTTTTTTTAATTTATTATTATAGAATTTTTTATTCTAGAATTTCTTATATTAAAATTTTTTAATTTTCTAATTTCTCAAACAATACAGCAACGATTTGGTAACCTTGACCTGATGTTGCGGCATCAAGTTCAGATGGGCCAGTACTCAAATAAATTGTGTTTGTGCTCATTGGAATAGTCTCCATGAATATGTTACAGATAGAAAGCTTGTGAGGAAGGATGTTTGTTACTCATTCACGCAAAAACTTCTTAACCGATCAGGTTGGAATTCGGTATGTAAATAGTTTAGACCCTGGAATAACACATAGGGTACTTTTCATCCCGATATTCCCACGGGAACGATGACTAAGCGGGTGTAACCGCGGGGCACAGCTAGTGTGGCATAAATTTTATCTTACCCTCTGTGCAATCCAAACGGTGTGCTCCGACCGGAATTGTCATCATCAATTTTCATGAACAGATCTGAATCATGTTCTGAAACAATACAAGGAACACTTGTAAAGCTGTTCTCGGGTGCTTCGGCGGCGTAGGGGGCGCAACCTCGAATGCCGATCATGAGGTCCCGGGTTCGATCCATAGGTCAGGCAAAATGTTAGATATAGGATTTTTCCATTGGGAATTGTCTTTATGACAGCCTGGACTCTGGAACTGTGCGCGGTAGATTGGACTAATAGCATACTGGCGAAATGTGGGTGTAACTGCTGTGGGCCTAACTCCCTGGGGACCTCTGCCTACCCCTTCAGGAAAAAGGCGTTACAAAGCTGTTTTTGAATTATATGGGCACGTTAAAGGCCCGTTACATGATCGTCCCCAACCAAGCGATATGGAACGGTGTACCATGCCAACTATAACTTTCGTTATTCATCCGCCAAGCAGTAATGTGCAAACATTACTGTGTTTCGGTAAGGGCAATGTTACCAGCGACATTACTGGGCATGACGAGTTTCAACAACTAATATCTCGGAGTGACAGGCGCAGTGCAGTGTCGCGCGGAATTTTGAATTTTAAAACACGGTGGCACTGCGTCTGATATGGGCAATCATGATGCTTACCATCGGACACCTGATATGCTCGTCTTGTTACTCACTATCATAAAAAAACTATCATAGAAATTGTTGACCGAGAGCTAATTATTTTTGGTATACAGATAAGACTGTACCGTGACAAACTAGCGCTTTGTGCTTTTCCAGATATTCTTATACACACAGCTAGCATGCATTTTTTTTAGACTAGTGTATCTCACTGCTAGGCAAAGGCCATTCTCTAATCTTTTCAATACAATTCAGAAATATACAATTCAATATAATCATCATCATCAACCCTAACATCTACGATAAACGATTCAAACAGCGTTCGCGAGTTACATTAAGCACTTCCTTTGATGCCTAAACAAGCCAATTCTGGAGTGGCAAGGTTGTGGTCTCTGACTATGGGCCTTATCAGCAAGCTTAAAATAGCGCAACGTGCTATGGAGCTCGCGAATTCTCTGCGAGATCGAATCAGAAATGAGGAGATCCGTAGACGAACGAAAGTAACCCCCGACATAGCGCAGAGGATTAGCATGTTGAAGTGGCAATGGGCGGCACATAGCACTTAGAACTGATGGCCGATGGGGCTGTAAAGTTCTCGAATGGAGACCACGGACCGGCAAGCGTAGCGTAGGACGTCCACCCACAAGGTGGACAAATGATCCGATAAGGACGGCAAAACACGCTGAATGCAGGGAGCTTACAACCGGACGGGATGGAAATCATTGGGGGAGGCCTATGTTCAGCAGTGGACTTCCTATGGCTGAGATGAAAGGTTGTGCAGATCTGGACCAGTTGCAACAATATATACAATACAATATAATATAATATAAAATACTATTTAGAATGCATAGACAACTTAAATAATTAAATGATACTGTACCATCCAAATCTAAAATCCTCTTAGAGTCGTGCAAACTCTGTCGCCTGCGACGCGACGAGTCCGCGATGGCTTCCAACGATGATCTTGGTTTATTTGTTGCTTCTTCTAATTCTGATATACGAGTCTAAAAACACAAAAAAAATTCTAACGAATCTGTCGTCAGGCAACTTCGAATACAGAATTGAATATTTTAAAATGGTCTTGATGGCTCCCGAAACTACAGCGAATTTCGCTGGAAGGAGTCGTGTGGACCGATTTTGATGAAACTAAAACGGCATCATTACATTTTTGAAATATTAAATTATTGCGTAATTGAAAAGAGTAGATTTTGAAATAAAAACAGATCCTGTATCATAGATTTGCTCTACAAATTCTTCAAAAGGATTCATTTCCTTAAGATTGTCACATAATGTTACTTCCGAGAAATGTATCCTTACTAATATCACTATCAGATGGTGTAATAAAACAGGATCATCAACAGGGAATCAACTCGTTTGATTACCAGTGCGGGTAATAGTTAGCCGCATAATGTATTACTTCCCAGAAATTGATCCATGTTAATGTCACTATCAGATGTGGCAATAATAAAAGTGCAATATTTTTTCGAAATCAATTCCCAGCGTTGTTCGATTCCCAGCGCAGAGTATTTTTTTTTATGTTATGATGGCAGGCAATTATTTCGAATTGGATTTGCCGGCCCTATGCATGCAGGCGTACTGTGTTGTTCTTGAATACAGGTGTTATTCTTGTTGAGTCTATCTGCGGCCAAGCAGTGTCAGAGCTTTCAGGTGCACGAAGGCCACTGAAATGACCTAACTGTCGTTTATCTCTCATCTACGACAAGGATGGAGACAACTAAGCACAAGCTTGCTTTAGCTCAATCAAATAATAACCTTTTATGTATAAAATAAGCCCTTGATAAAGAATGGAAAATCACTTCCAATCTAGGTCATTCTGATAAGTTGTCTAGGTTTTGTCGCATGGAAAATTAACAAGAATGAGTGCACCAGTTAAACATTGACAAGAAAATATGACTGTGGTTAAACCTCAGTTTTTTATTACCTCTAAGACCTCATTTGCAGTCTTGAATTTGTCAACTTCCTCTCGAGAGGTCGTCAAAGCATCTTTTAGTTGTTGACATTCATTTTGCAACTCTGTACACTTTTGTGTCACTTCAACAATTTTGTTCTGTTTTTCCTTGATCAATTCGTCGTTTTCTTCTTTCACTTTTTTTAGACTAAAAACACAATTTATCAATATAACATAATATGGGGGACAACTTTCACATTACTTAGGAAAGTTCCTAAGTAAATTACAATAAGATAGTAGATTGTTACACAAAGGGTTAAGACACCCATTGTATATACGAGGTAGTTTTTCTCCCGAGCATTAGCATGGGAGTAAATAGAAACCGGGTTATAATGGGTTTTAGCATTGTATGTTACACAATACATTTCACTACGATTGTGAGAAAGTTATTAATTTCGTCAAAACATTTTGGCTAATATTTCATACGTGCGACACAAAAAGAAAATCTTTATGTTAACAGACAAAAGTTAAAAAGAAATTTACTTTATCTCATAGAGCTTGAAAACTTATTTTAGCCCCGCTCTTGTACGCAACAATGACGGACTTTTTGGGTACAAAAGTTGTTGACAAACTCAAAAAGATTTATTAAAAAAGGACATACTCAGACACTTTTGCACGTCAATATGAGTAAGAGCGAAGAAATCTTTTAACAAGATAGTCATATAATCATCACCTACCTATACAATATTTATTGAGACGATTTCAATGAGCCCAAACAACACGTTATATCAGAATAGTGGCCCATCTGAACTTGATGCTACAACAGAATCAGGTCAAGGTTACTATGTCGTTGCATTAACTGTATAAAAAAGGTCTATTCAGTCGGGAGTTCAAGAGAAAATAGTTGCATTGATCTTACCTCTTAATGATGTTATTTTGTATTGCAGCAGCTTTATCGTGAGTCCTTACATTAAACTCATGTCTGGAACATTCTTGACTCTTTTCCTCAAAGCGCTGTTTCAATTCTGAATTTTCCGCAGAAAGCTTCATTATTTCCCGTTTCAACGATTCAATGATCGAAGTAGCTTCTTTCGTCGATTCTCTTAACATCAAAATATCTGACGTCATTTTCCCTAATTCAGCATTATTTTGATTGATTGTTTCGCCAGCCTTTTCCAAATCGATAGAATAAGTTTCTTTTTCTTTCAATATAATTTGGTTAACAGATTTTAATCTTTCATTATCCTCTTTGAGGTCTTTCAAAGTTCGCAAATTAGCTGTTTTTGCGTCACTTAGTTCTTCGGTAAGTTTGTTTATTAAAATAAGGTTATTTTTATTTTCTTTTTCCATGACGTTGTAAGATTTGTTCAAGTCATTGCATTGTGCTTCTGAATCTTTTAATTTAAGTTCTTTATTGGTCAACTCTATTGTTAAATTTTTGTTTAAATCTTTTAATGACTGAATTTGAGTTTTTAATATGTTCACTTCTTTATCTTTCTGTTCTGAAATTATAGCGGACTCTTTTGCTTTCAGAACTACTTCGTTTTCGTACTCTTTCTGTTTATCCAATAGAAGTTTAATATTGCTTATTATGCAATTTACCATTGTATCAATATTATGTGCAAGTGATCCTGTCAAATTGAGCTCACTTGAAATAATGTTGAGTTTCAATAGTTTATGACTACTTTCCTTAAGAATGTTATTGATTTCTTGCTCTCTTTTCACAATATCCATTGTAACGGCACTACTGATTTCATGAATTTTAAGTTTTTGAGCGTTTAACAAATTATATTCCTTTACTTTCTCAGTCATTTGGCTTTTCAGTTCGGTTAAGTTACGATTAGCAGTTTCAAGATCTGAAGTAAGGTTGTTATTTTGTGATTGCATTGATGTACATTGCTTTTCAATGTCAAAAAGTTCTTTCTCATAATTTTCAATAATCATATTGAAGATATTGCTACTTGATATACCGAATTCGTAGTCAACCTCGTTCAATATTTTTTCTTTAAACATATTAGCAGTTTCTTTCAAATCTTCGCGGTCTTTCAAATTAGATACTTGTAAGTTAATTTTGTTTATTTCAGCATTCAATTGATGTATTATCTTTGAAACTATTTTTAAGTCTTTTTCTTTTTTAAGTACGGTTTCAGTGATTGTGGTATACTCTGAAGTCATATCGTCGATTTTTTTCTGAAGTGTATTTCTTAATTCCTCATAATCTTTTAATTTATTCAAAAGGTTTTCTACTTCATTGCTATGTTTCGTAACTAAATTTTCGTAGAACATTTTCATGATATCTACAATTTTTATATCACTTTGGAGGTGTTCTTTGTCTACACCTGTTATTTCACGGTAGTAATTGCAGCAATCGTTTTTTTCTACTGAGTAGATATCTAATAGACGTTCTTCTTGTATATCGGGCATGCATGATTTTGTTTCATGGTACTGTGGTTTGCCATCTTTAGTGTCTTCCGTATTTTCGTTTAAGTCAATAGACATATTACTGCATTCTAATTGCAGTTTGATGGATGCTACATCTTCTCGTAGTTCTTTGCAATCTTCGCGACCAGCGCATAGTTCATTTTGCAAAGTGCAGATTTTGTTATACGTAGTTGTTGTGTCTGAATCACTGAAACTTCTACCAAGCTTTGAATGAGGACTAGCTTTGTTTTCAGAATTGACGACGTCGTCCTTAAAGTCCAATTGGCGAATTTCAGTGTTGTTCACAGTATCAGTTTCATATTTTTGTATTTTTTCAATAAGTTCCAAATTTAGAGCCTTTAATCTATCCAACTCCTTATGAAGGTCATCCGCCTCTGAAATATTCTCCATGACTTGAGTAGACAATGAATCATTTTCCTCTTGTAAGAGCTTCATTTCTATCAGGTTTTTGTTTAACACGCCATTCAATTTGTTAATTTCTTCGGTTTTAATGTTTAATACCTTTTCCAAATCTTTTATTTTGATTACTAATTTGTCAGTGGAGGGCACTTCTAGTAGCAAGTTGTTGTATTTTGTTTCAATAATGTCTTTTTCAGTTTGCATTTGAGTCACAATTTGAGTAAGACGTTCGACTTCTTTATAGTCCAGTTTAGGCATTTCCTTTTCCAGGGTGCATTTCTTGCATAGAACGTCAGGAGTGGGTATTTTTATTGGGCTGGTTATTGCGTCTACTTTAGAGTGTACGGAAACATTGTCAAATAGTTCTTTTAATTTGCAATTTTGTTCTTTTAATATTTCTAGATTCTGGGACATATTATTTTGATTACCAATGTCTATGAGACTCGTATGACTGTGAACATCAGTTTGATCAATCTCGTCAGTTTGACAAGAAACTTCGTTGTATGTTTGCGTTATGTCCAAACAAGTTTGGTCACATCCCACTAGGGTATTGTTCCCAGTTGTAGTCAGTGTAACATTTGTGTCAAGCATCAAAAGATCACCGTCCAACGTGGATTCGTTTTTAAAATTGTCCAACACATCTGGCAACGAATACCGCTTCAAATTGATGTTTTGTGCTGCTGAGGCAGTCGAATCTTCTTTTAATACAGTCCATAGTTCGTTCAACTGCCTTTTGAACTCTGGGATATCTCGCGCACATACATTTAGGAATCGGTTATGGTGATGCTGTAGACTTTTAACTTGGGACTTCAGTAATTTGTTTTCAGCGTAAGAAGTAGCAGTTAAAATTGATAAATTAGTTTTGTGACCGGCTATTTTCTTATGAAGCTCTTGAGCCGGTTCCAGAAGTAACTGTACTTCTCGACGAATGTTTCCCTGTTCTTGCAATAGATCTTTGTTTGCTATTTCTAAATGTTCGATTATAGTTGTCAGCGCGGAGTTTTCCTGTTTTGAAAAGCGTAGATCCAATGACAGTTGTTCGCAAGTGCTACATTTCACGTTATCCGGACTTTCTGCATCAGAACTAGATGTTATGTCCGAACAATAATCATTTTGCTTTGGTTCTATAGCTTCGACAATAGTATTACAACATATAGTGAGTAAGCTAGGCGGAGACATTGTTTCTATGAGACCTTTCACCTCAGGTTTTGACGTATCTTCTTTAAAACCTGAACCATTTTCGTCATAATTTGTTAAAGTGTCTACTTTCTGTTTCGATGTGAACTTTAATTCTTCAACGCGACTTTTTAAGTTTTCATTTTCATGTTGCAAATATGTCATTTGCTCTTTCATTATTGTGTCAAGGTTAAGAAACTGTTCTTTCCATTCTTTAGCTTTATTTTCCATGCTTTCAATTTCAGCTGCCTTAATTCTCAAATCTTCACGTAATTGCTCTAAGAGGTCATTGCTTAGTGTTAAATTTTCATTCATATTTTTACCATCTACGTAATTTCTTTCTAGTTCAAGGGTTAATTTTTTGTTTTCACTTTCAATGTCGGAGAGTTTATTTTTCAATGTGTTATTCTCGACCAAAGCGGTTTCAAGTTCTTGTTTAGAATTATGTAATACATGTTCAATAGTCGCAACATTTTGTGCATTTACAGAGTTATTATGTTCTATATAATTGACAATTGTATCCAACATTGATAAAATATGTTCTAAGTCGTATTTAGATCTATCTTCAAGTGTATTTTCAGTCTTTAATTCTGATATAATGCGGCATAGTTTCGCAGAAATACTATCAACAAAATGTTCTTTAACTTGAGTTAAATCATTGAGTTTTCGTTCCAGATTGGCTATTTCAGAACATTTCTCAATCAGATCACACTTTAGTTTGTCTGTTTCGTAAGTTTTTTGCACTAGAATATCATGTTGTAAATTCTGGAGTTTTTCTTTAAGACTGTTTTCAGACACTTTGATATTTTCACATAGTTCTTGTAAAGTTTTATATTCTTTACATTTACCTTCAAGCTCTTTTCTAATTTCTTTGATTTCTTCAGTAAGTTTATCATTTGCATTTTTTAAGTATGCGTTTTCAGTAAGTTGATTCTCCACAGATTTCTTTGTGTTTTCTATGTCACGTTGAAGACTGGTTATTTCATTATCATATTTAGTATGTATTTCCACAATGTCAGTTTTTAGTTGGGTATTTTGTTTTATCACGTTATTTTTATCTGCAACAGTATCGTTTGCTAGCTGCTCTAATGTATTAAAACCAATAAACATTGTATTAAACAAAGCTATTAGGTCGTCTAATAATTCAGGAATTTGTTTTACTTCACCATTTAGTATAGATATAACATTTTGAAGTTTGTCAACAGCTAATTTAGCTTTGAGTTCAAAATCCTGTTTTTCTTTGTTATGCTTTTCTAATTCAATTAAAATAATACTTTTTTCTTTATAATCTTCTTCTGTTTCCATTATTTTCTTGGTTAAAGTGTCTATTTGGCTCTGTAACTGCCTACTGTTATTGGCATATTCTTGTTCTTTGGCATTTAACAAACTAAGATTACTATCACTTATTTCTTTTAATTTGTCAATTTGTACTGCATTTTCTTTATTTAGTTCATACAATTCATTTTTCTGTCTCTCCACTTCACTAAGTTTTTCTGTAAGTTCCTTTTCTACTTTAGACAAGTTTTTCTTTTCCTGTATAAGATTATTTATAGTTTTTATACTGTCATTGATCTGTTCTTTTAAAGCGAAAATCTCTTCATTTAATGTATCAATTTGCTTGGTTTTTTCAATACAATCCATTGAAGCAATATCCCGGGAAGTCTTCATTGATGACTTTAAATCTTCGATTTCCTTGGTGCGATTATCGAGAGTTAATTTGAAACAATGAATAATGTTTTTCATGTTTTCGTTATTTGCAAGCGCTTTTTCTTCATTAGCTATCATATTTTCTAGAGTAGAATTGTTTATATTCATACTGAGTAGGTTGTCTTTATTCGAAAGTTTAATTTGTAATTCTTGAATAAGACTTTTATACGAATTCATATCAATTTGGACCGCTTCGAAGTTTTCCTTTTGACATTTTAGTGTGGCATTGAGAGTATCTACATTGGTTTGCAGCAATTTATTCTCATCTTCTAAATAACCGGCTTTTGTACTTATTTCATCAAATGACTTTTGAATATCACTGCTAGATTGTTCTAAGTGCTCTATAAATTTTTTTTGCGAGGCAATGTCGGCTTCTAATTGCAATATAACCTGGTTTTTAGTTGTTAACTGATCTTGTAAGGTAGTTACTAAATCTTGCCTCTTTTCTGAATCTTCATTTGGATTGATAATACTGTTCTCATTGTCACTGGTCACTAGTGATATATCTTTTATTGACATATCTATAAAGGAAATTGTTTCGAGGTTTTTCTGTGGTTGTTTACCTAAAAACGAATACATTTTTTACATCTTACTACTGGCCGGCGCACTGAGTCTAAAACGAGGAATCATATTTGCTTAAAAATATAATATTGATTGTAAACCAAGGCGCACTGAGTCTAAAACGAGGAATCATATTTTCTTAAAAATATAATATTGATTGTAAACCAAACCAAATGGGTGCCATTTTCATTTATTAAAAGCCATCAGCTGATCTATTTAGTACTGTCTCAGTGGCGTAGTCGTCGCAAGTTCTACTGCCGTTCATGAGAGCCCGGGTTTGATCTCGAGGTCAGGCAGACAGCCTGGAGTCTGAACCTGGGCCCAGTATATGTCAATAGACTCGCCCCCTATTATATAAACACAAACTGGCGAAGCATGGGTGTACCTTCTACGGGACTCGGTCATGGGTACACCTCTGCCTTCAGGAAAAAGGCGTAATATAATAGTATGTGATCAAATTTGTATGGGAATCCCATATTTTTTTTACAAGTTGTTAAGTTGGACAAGTAGATTACAAAAGCCCCCTTAAGTATGACTACATCGTTTTACTTATATAAGTACGATGGTATTTAATATATACGTAATAGAGATCATACTATACTTACCAATTTCCTCACATTTCTTCTGTTTTTGTTCTTCTAAAAGAGACAAAAGATCATCTTCTCTGAGTTTAGCCTTTTTCTGCAGTGTTTCATAGCTGACTTCCCAGTCAGTTAGTTTGGTCATGAATTCCTTACGACATGTGTCTAGTTCCAACTAAAATAAAACGTTAAGGCGTACCTTGGTAACAACGCTTAGTGTAGGGTTCCATACCTACTTAGATACCGTAAACATAGTAATCACAATATTTTTCCTTTACTTGTAATATAAGATCTAGCTTCTTGTCAAATTTCATGATGCTGTGCCAACGGTCCTAGAGGTTTATAGCCTGCTGCGCAAAGTATGGAAATGTACTCATGTGCACAAATGTTTGTCGTGGCCGGGGATCGAACCCGGGACCTGCGGCTTAGAAGGCAGGGGCGCTACCGACTGAGCTTGACCAGACATGGGAATCCTTCATGGGAATATTTCTATTACAAATTCTAGTATCCAAATTTTTTTACAGGATTTCTAAAAATATTTATTTATTTATTTATTTATTAGGGGGACCCACAGCTATAAATCAGAAAAATATTATTAGTGCCAAGATATACACAATAAAAATGAAACAATGTCAAGAACACAATAATAATACCTTGGTCTTTTTAAATTCCTCTTCGTTTTTTTTAATTTTACACTGTAAATGTTCCACTTCTAAGTCCTTCTGTTTACTACTTTGCCTAAGCGTTTCAATTTCGTCTTGTAATTTTGTCGTCATTATTGTACTTTGTTCTATTTTTTGCATCAGTTCTATCTGAAATAAGAAATAAGAGTTTATTACATAACATAACATTTCACGCCTTTTTTCCGAAGGAGTAGGCAGAGGTGAAACCGGGACTCAGTCCCATAGTATGTACACCCACATTTCGCCAGTATGCCATCTACCGGGTACAGCCCCAGACTCCAGGCAGTTATTGAGATAATTCCTAATGGAAAAATCCTATATTTAACACTCTGCCTGACCTGGGGATCGAAACTGGGACGTCATAATCGGCATTCAAGCGTGCGCCCACTACGCCACCGAGGCAGAGTATACTATTGTAAAAATTAGAAAAATCCTTAGAATATAATCATCACGCCTTTATTAAGGTTAAGGAAGAGGTGTACCCATTACCTAATCCCAAAGGAGGTACACGCACACTTCAGCAATTCTGTTTTTAGTCTCATATAAAAGGGAGCGAACCTATTTTCACAAAGCAGGCACAAATCACGATTCTAGGCTTTTACTGAGAAAAATCCCTTTGGAAAATCCAATAACACCTTTTGCCCGATTTGAGAATCGAACGCTCATGCTTAGGATTAGGGCTTGCAACCACCGCCCTAACGAGCCAGACTTACATTAAAATTGTATGTATCTATTTCTATCCATCCTTTTAAAAATCCTATATCCTAATCCTAATCCTAATACTATTATAAAGGCGAAAGTTTGTAAGTATGGATGTATGTATGGATGTTTGTTACTCTCTTTCACGCCAAAACTACTGAACCGATTGGGCTGAAATTTGGTACGTAAGTAGCTTAGACCCTGGAATAACACATAGGGTACTTTTTATCCCGATATTCCCACGGGAACGAAGACTACGCGGGTGAAACCGCGGGTCACAGCTAGTATTATTATAAATGCAAAAGTTTTATGAGGATGTATGGATGTTTGTTACTCTTTCACGCCAAAACTACGGAACCGATTGAGCTGAAATTTTGTATGTAAACAGCGTAGACCCTGGAATAACACATAGGATACTTTTTATCCAGATATACTCACGGGAACGAAGATTACACAGGTGAAACCGCGGGGCACAGCTAGTAATAATAGATGAAATAAAGAAACATGATCAAATTGTTTATGTTCATAAACATAATATAGTTGACAACTTTCGTTCTGAATGCTCTAAGGGCAAAAAAATTACACACATTTTTTCAAATATTTCACCTATACGAAAAAAAAATAAACACATACAAAGATAAAACGACTAAAAATCTTACCACAGTTGGTTCATACATCTTTTCTAATGTGGTGAATTCTATAATTTCGTTGTAATTCTTTTCAGCTTCCTTTGCATTTCTTCGAAGCACACAGGGGGGTGTTTTGGTCTCGTCTGAAAATATTAAGACTTATTACCATTGATATAAAGAATAGGGGAGATGAGGTACTGGCTTCTCGATAATGGCAAGCTCAAAGTAGGTCCACGTACGTAAGTAATGTCGCACGAGCGTATATTTTTGTCTCGGTCGCACTTCGGTCTTAGGTACGTCTTTCTATCTTTGTTGTTCATTAAATTGTACTTTGCAAACTTCACACTGAGCAAATTTATTAGGTATGAAGCTACAAGTAGCCGGGGCGTCCGTCATGACGGATAAAATTCTATGGGCTAGACAGAGAGAACAGATAGAGAGATACGCGATAGAAAGAGAGGCAGCTTGTATTGTTGCCAATTTATCGATGATTAGTTAGGCGCTGCGCGACCTGAATTTAACTTTATTGCGTCGGAGCTAGAGTCACTATTTATTTAAATGATTTTGAAGAGTGTATCTTCTGTCCTTTTAGAATTTTAGTATTCTGTGGTCCTCCTGAGTCCTTTAGTACTCATATTATATTAAAAATTATAAATCTCAAACTTTAATACAATGTAAAAATGTTACCTTTGTAACAGGTCGCTCCCAGCGCCATCTAGCGCTGTTTTTTATGTATATACTTGTTCCGTTTTCACGCTAAAACTCCTGAACCGATTGAGCTGAAACTTTGTTTGTAGATAGCTTAGACCCGGGAATAACACATAGGGTACTTTTTATCCCGATATACCTGTAACGGTTCGTTCCTGTACAACTCCAATCGTAAACCTACCTATAACTTATATTCGTTATTTTATAAATCGTTATGATAATTTAAATATCCACTTCTAATTGAACTTATATTGCTAAAATTAATTCTACACTGTCTTCGCAAACGCAACGGCTAGCGATGCGAGGATACTGTCTTCGAAAACGCTACCGCTAGTGTTGTGAAGATTAGCCAATGGGAGCGCGCGACGGACTCACGATCAAGGTCAAACGACCGCGGTCGGGGATCGGTAACTTGGACAACGGAACTCAGCTGACGACCGATGTGACACACGTAATTACCTCGCTCTAAAAATTACTGCGCCTGAGGATATCGCTGCCATTTTGCTAGCTCTGTGATCAAAAACTATTCAACAATATTATTACTCTTTCCTGTGCTTGTGTTACCCCGAATTGGGGTTCACCCGCACGCCTTATCGCAATAGTGCCCCTACCTGCCACCAGGGCGACCTACCGCGCCGTGGGACACTTGCGCCGTGGGACACTTGAGTTGTGGGACATTTGGGTTCACCTATACCTTGGATCTACACCCGGCTCACACACTGCACGAGGACAAGACCAGCCGCCTGCGGCACCAGCTACTCCAACCTACCGCCGGGGCGTCCTACCGCGTTGTGGGACACTTGGGTTCACCGATACCTCGGATGCATACCGAGTTACTACCTACGTCGGAACCAAGGCCAGTGTATCTTTACGGACGAATAACGCGTTCCGCTCATGAGTGTTGCCTTACCCCGACCCGCTTTACTTCTACTTAACTCTCTGGCTATTTATCTTGTATACTTTCTTTACTTTTAATATTAAACACGTTATTAATCTCCTAGCTGTTTTCATAACCACCTAATTATTGCCTTCAGTTAGGTAGGTGTAACTATGAACGTAACAATGGCGCCCAGCTATTAACAGCTTCACTCATGATTGGAATACGCGTTGTTCTTTTGGTTGCTTTAAATAGTCCTCTTTGGTGCTGGCTATAAAATTAGCTTTTAAGATTGATTTGTACTATATCGACTAACGTGTGGAATTGTGTTCTTTACTGTCAGACAAATCTTATATACTACTTGATTTTATTTCAACGCTGACACATTCCCTATTACCGCACATTAGTTGATAACTAATCATAAGGTGACTTGGTTGCTCCCCGCTTCCGCAATAGCTGTTATTATTAGAATAGTGATCACTCGTCATATTCATTAGTTGGAGCACTCACCCAAGCGTCATAATGACTCATGATATTAAATTTCTATCTCTGCAAAAGGCTGAATTAGAATATGAGGTTGAACTTCGTGGTGGCACTGGCGGTTCAGTACAAGAGCTACGAAAACAAATAATTAAATTGTCACTCATATAAACACCCCAATCACGCTACCTTCGGTACCATGGGCAGACCGAAAGATTGCTCCAGACCATTTCAAATGTTAAGCATTGATCTAGTTGGACCCTTACCTGTGACAAGGAAACAGAATACCTTTTTACTTGTAGTAAACTGCTGTTTCTCTAAGTACTGTATGCTGTTTCCCATTCGCCGAGCAACTTCAGAGATCATATCTAAAATACTAGAAGATAATATATTCCTCGTCCATGGGATACCCAGTACCATTATAATGGACAACGGGAAGCAATTCACTAGTAATTTAATGAAACAGCTTTTTAAACGGTATTCTATACCTAATATCTATTTCACTCCCCTTTATACCCCTCAGGTTAATACGGTAGAACGTTATAATAAAACCATTATGACAGCAGTGGCTTCCTTCGTCGAAGATGATCACAGGTCTTGGGATGCTAATATTCCTAAGATACAGTTTGCTATTAACAGTTCAATAAACGTAGTGACTAGCTACACACCGGCATTCCTTGTTTTTGGACGTGAATTAATAAGTTGTGGTTCGCACTACATTGATCCTGATATCGAGGACCACATCGTCTTCACACCTCGCGACGCTTATGCCGAAAATCTTGGTGTACTTCAAAAGATATTCGACGAAGTTCAACTCTCACTTATTAAGGCACATTCTCGCGGTGCTACCAATTATAATTTGCGCCGCAAAAATGTAGACTTCACCGTAGGCGACATCATATGGAAACGTACGTATTATCTTAGTGATAAAGACAATCGTTTTTCTAAAAAATTAGCTCCTAAATATATAAAATGTCGCATAACGGCTAAGAAGTCAAAGCTCGTTTACGACCTGGAAGACATGACAGGTCGTGACTTGGGTACATGGCATGTAAAAGACTTCAAGCTTGCTTAGTTGTAGCTACTTAACGGATTTTCCCTAGGAAAAATCCAATCCTAAAAAGGGGGGTATGTAACGGTTCGTTCCTGTACAACTCCAATCGTAAACCTACCTATAACTTATATTCGTTATTTTATAAATCGTTATGATAATTTAAATATCCACTTCTAATTGAACTTATATTGCTAAAATTAATTCTACACTGTCTTCGCAAACGCAACGGCTAGCGATGCGAGGATACTGTCTTCGAAAACGCTACCGCTAGTGTTGTGAAGATTAGCCAATGGGAGCGCGCGACCGACTCACGATCAAGGTCAAACGACCGCGGTCGGGGATCGGTAACTTGGACAACGGAACTCAGCTGACGACCGATGTGACACACGTAATTACCTCGCTCTAAAAATTACTGCGCCTGAGGATATCGCTGCCATTTTGCTAGCTCTGTGATCAAAAACTATTCAACAATATTATTACTCTTTCCTGTGCTTGTGTTACCCCGAATTGGGGTTCACCCGCACGCCTTATCGCAATAGTGCCCCTACCTGCCACCAGGGCGACCTACCGCGCCGTGGGACACTTGCGCCGTGGGACACTTGAGTTGTGGGACATTTGGGTTCACCTATACCTTGGATCTACACCCGGCTCACACACTGCACGAGGACAAGACCAGCCGCCTGCGGCACCAGCTACTCCAACCTACCGCCGGGGCGTCCTACCGCGTTGTGGGACACTTGGGTTCACCGATACCTCGGATGCATACCGAGTTACTACCTACGTCGGAACCAAGGCCAGTGTATCTTTACGGACGAATAACGCGTTCCGCTCATGAGTGTTGCCTTACCCCGACCCGCTTTACTTCTACTTAACTCTCTGGCTATTTATCTTGTATACTTTCTTTACTTTTAATATTAAACACGTTATTAATCTCCTAGCTGTTTTCATAACCACCTAATTATTGCCTTCAGTTAGGTAGGTGTAACTATGAACGTAACAATGGCGCCCAGCTTTTAACAGCTTCACTCATGATTGGAATACGCGTTGTTCTTTTGGTTGCTTTAAATAGTCCTCTTTGGTGCTGGCTATAAAATTAGCTTTTAAGATTGATTTGTACTATATCGACTAACGTGTGGAATTGTGTTCTTTACTGTCAGACAAATCTTATATACTACTTGATTTTATTTCAACGCTGACACATTCCCTATTACCGCACATTAGTTGATAACTAATCATAAGGTGACTTGGTTGCTCCCCGCTTCCGCAATAGCTGTTATTATTAGAATAGTGATCACTCGTCATATTCATTAGTTGGAGCACTCACCCAAGCGTCATAATGACTCATGATATTAAATTTCTATCTCTGCAAAAGGCTGAATTAGAATATGAGGTTGAACTTCGTGGTGGCACTGGCGGTTCAGTACAAGAGCTACGAAAACAAATAATTAAATTGTCACTCATATAAACACCCCAATCACGCTACCTTCGGTACCATGGGCAGACCGAAAGATTGCTCCAGACCATTTCAAATGTTAAGCATTGATCTAGTTGGACCCTTACCTGTGACAAGGAAACAGAATACCTTTTTACTTGTAGTAAACTGCTGTTTCTCTAAGTACTGTATGCTGTTTCCCATTCGCCGAGCAACTTCAGAGATCATATCTAAAATACTAGAAGATAATATATTCCTCGTCCATGGGATACCCAGTACCATTATAATGGACAACGGGAAGCAATTCACTAGTAATTTAATGAAACAGCTTTTTAAACGGTATTCTATACCTAATATCTATTTCACTCCCCTTTATACCCCTCAGGTTAATACGGTAGAACGTTATAATAAAACCATTATGACAGCAGTGGCTTCCTTCGTCGAAGATGATCACAGGTCTTGGGATGCTAATATTCCTAAGATACAGTTTGCTATTAACAGTTCAATAAACGTAGTGACTAGCTACACACCGGCATTCCTTGTTTTTGGACGTGAATTAATAAGTTGTGGTTCGCACTACATTGATCCTGATATCGAGGACCACATCGTCTTCACACCTCGCGACGCTTATGCCGAAAATCTTGGTGTACTTCAAAAGATATTCGACGAAGTTCAACTCTCACTTATTAAGGCACATTCTCGCGGTGCTACCAATTATAATTTGCGCCGCAAAAATGTAGACTTCACCGTAGGCGACATCATATGGTAACGTACGTATTATCTTAGTGATAAAGACAATCGTTTTTCTAAAAAATTAGCTCCTAAATATATAAAATGTCGCATAACGGCTAAGAAGTCAAAGCTCGTTTACGACCTGGAAGACATGACAGGTCGTGACTTGGGTACATGGCATGTAAAAGACTTCAAGCTTGCTTAGTTGTAGCTACTTAACGGATTTTCCCTAGGAAAAATCCAATCCTAAAAAGGGGGGTATGTAACGGTTCGTTCCTGTACAACTCCAATCGTAAACCTACCTATAACTTATATTCGTTATTTTATAAATCGTTATGATAATTTAAATATCCACTTCTAATTGAACTTATATTGCTAAAATTAATTCTACACTGTCTTCGCAAACGCAACGGCTAGCGATGCGAGGATACTGTCTTCGAAAACGCTACCGCTAGTGTTGTGAAGATTAGCCAATGGGAGCGCGCGACGGACTCACGATCAAGGTCAAACGACCGCGGTCGGGGATCGGTAACTTGGACAACGGAACTCAGCTGACGACCGATGTGACACACGTAATTACCTCGCTCTAAAAATTACTGCGCCTGAGGATATCGCTGCCATTTTGCTAGCTCTGTGATCAAAAACTATTCAACAATATTATTACTCTTTCCTGTGCTTGTGTTACCCCGAATTGGGGTTCACCCGCACGCCTTATCGCAATAGTGCCCCTACCTGCCACCAGGGCGACCTACCGCGCCGTGGGACACTTGCGCCGTGGGACACTTGAGTTGTGGGACATTTGGGTTCACCTATACCTTGGATCTACACCCGGCTCACACACTGCACGAGGACAAGACCAGCCGCCTGCGGCACCAGCTACTCCAACCTACCGCCGGGGCGTCCTACCGCGTTGTGGGACACTTGGGTTCACCGATACCTCGGATGCATACCGAGTTACTACCTACGTCGGAACCAAGGCCAGTGTATCTTTACGGACGAATAACGCGTTCCGCTCATGAGTGTTGCCTTACCCCGACCCGCTTTACTTCTACTTAACTCTCTGGCTATTTATCTTGTATACTTTCTTTACTTTTAATATTAAACACGTTATTAATCTCCTAGCTGTTTTCATAACCACCTAATTATTGCCTTCAGTTAGGTAGGTGTAACTATGAACGTAACAATGGCGCCCAGCTATTAACAGCTTCACTCATGATTGGAATACGCGTTGTTCTTTTGGTTGCTTTAAATAGTCCTCTTTGGTGCTGGCTATAAAATTAGCTTTTAAGATTGATTTGTACTATATCGACTAACGTGTGGAATTGTGTTCTTTACTGTCAGACAAATCTTATATACTACTTGATTTTATTTCAACGCTGACACATTCCCTATTACCGCACATTAGTTGATAACTAATCATAAGGTGACTTGGTTGCTCCCCGCTTCCGCAATAGCTGTTATTATTAGAATAGTGATCACTCGTCATATTCATTAGTTGGAGCACTCACCCAAGCGTCATAATGACTCATGATATTAAATTTCTATCTCTGCAAAAGGCTGAATTAGAATATGAGGTTGAACTTCGTGGTGGCACTGGCGGTTCAGTACAAGAGCTACGAAAACAAATAATTAAATTGTCACTCATATAAACACCCCAATCACGCTACCTTCGGTACCATGGGCAGACCGAAAGATTGCTCCAGACCATTTCAAATGTTAAGCATTGATCTAGTTGGACCCTTACCTGTGACAAGGAAACAGAATACCTTTTTACTTGTAGTAAACTGCTGTTTCTCTAAGTACTGTATGCTGTTTCCCATTCGCCGAGCAACTTCAGAGATCATATCTAAAATACTAGAAGATAATATATTCCTCGTCCATGGGATACCCAGTACCATTATAATGGACAACGGGAAGCAATTCACTAGTAATTTAATGAAACAGCTTTTTAAACGGTATTCTATACCTAATATCTATTTCACTCCCCTTTATACCCCTCAGGTTAATACGGTAGAACGTTATAATAAAACCATTATGACAGCAGTGGCTTCCTTCGTCGAAGATGATCACAGGTCTTGGGATGCTAATATTCCTAAGATACAGTTTGCTATTAACAGTTCAATAAACGTAGTGACTAGCTACACACCGGCATTCCTTGTTTTTGGACGTGAATTAATAAGTTGTGGTTCGCACTACATTGATCCTGATATCGAGGACCACATCGTCTTCACACCTCGCGACGCTTATGCCGAAAATCTTGGTGTACTTCAAAAGATATTCGACGAAGTTCAACTCTCACTTATTAAGGCACATTCTCGCGGTGCTACCAATTATAATTTGCGCCGCAAAAATGTAGACTTCACCGTAGGCGACATCATATGGAAACGTACGTATTATCTTAGTGATAAAGACAATCGTTTTTCTAAAAAATTAGCTCCTAAATATATAAAATGTCGCATAACGGCTAAGAAGTCAAAGCTCGTTTACGACCTGGAAGACATGACAGGTCGTGACTTGGGTACATGGCATGTAAAAGACTTCAAGCTTGCTTAGTTGTAGCTACTTAACGGATTTTCCCTAGGAAAAATCCAATCCTAAAAAGGGGGGTATGTAACGGTTCGTTCCTGTACAACTCCAATCGTAAACCTACCTATAACTTATATTCGTTATTTTATAAATCGTTATGATAATTTAAATATCCACTTCTAATTGAACTTATATTGCTAAAATTAATTCTACACTGTCTTCGCAAACGCAACGGCTAGCGATGCGAGGATACTGTCTTCGAAAACGCTACCGCTAGTGTTGTGAAGATTAGCCAATGGGAGCGCGCGACCGACTCACGATCAAGGTCAAACGACCGCGGTCGGGGATCGGTAACTTGGACAACGGAACTCAGCTGACGACCGATGTGACACACGTAATTACCTCGCTCTAAAAATTACTGCGCCTGAGGATATCGCTGCCATTTTGCTAGCTCTGTGATCAAAAACTATTCAACAATATTATTACTCTTTCCTGTGCTTGTGTTACCCCGAATTGGGGTTCACCCGCACGCCTTATCGCAATAGTGCCCCTACCTGCCACCAGGGCGACCTACCGCGCCGTGGGACACTTGCGCCGTGGGACACTTGAGTTGTGGGACATTTGGGTTCACCTATACCTTGGATCTACACCCGGCTCACACACTGCACGAGGACAAGACCAGCCGCCTGCGGCACCAGCTACTCCAACCTACCGCCGGGGCGTCCTACCGCGTTGTGGGACACTTGGGTTCACCGATACCTCGGATGCATACCGAGTTACTACCTACGTCGGAACCAAGGCCAGTGTATCTTTACGGACGAATAACGCGTTCCGCTCATGAGTGTTGCCTTACCCCGACCCGCTTTACTTCTACTTAACTCTCTGGCTATTTATCTTGTATACTTTCTTTACTTTTAATATTAAACACGTTATTAATCTCCTAGCTGTTTTCATAACCACCTAATTATTGCCTTCAGTTAGGTAGGTGTAACTATGAACGTAACATACCCACGGGAAAGAAGACTACGCGGGTAGTCTTGGTTCCCGTTCGAATCAAATAGACCGACGTCCGCAGGTGTGCGAAGATTTATGAATCTTCGCACACCTGAAAAGAAAACGAATTTTAGAATTATTTCTATGAAATCCTATGGGATTTCATAGAAATAATTCTAAAATTCGTTTTTTTCGGCTCGTAGATGTGGGTCCACCTTAAATCTCCTTTCATCCATCCTCCCCACACAGAACCATCTAAGCATTACTTTCTCTATGTTTGTCGCGGACGCAACTATATTTGTCCAGTAATGTAATTAAACACTGCCATTCTAACTGGAGCAAATCACGGCTATATATTGGTTATTATTGTGGTGTACTTACTGTAGCATCTATGATATGGTGAACACGTCGATACAGATGTCTCTGGATCTTCTTCATCATCGCTATCTGAAATAAATTGTAAAGGCATATAGCTTGACAGAAATGAGTGGAAAATAATGGGGGCGCCACTGTATTTATCAATTAGAAAAACTTTTAAGTCAACACATACACTTTAAATTAGTTCCGTTTCTACTCTTTTCTGTTGGGCTATACGTATGTTTGCATAGTGTAGGGTTCCATACAGCGCCATCTATTAATTCCTTGGGTAAAGTATGGAAATATGCAGTAAAACGGCCGTAACTTTTGATTGCGTTAATTTATAAGTATGATTTTTTACAGCCACAAAGGACCGCAGATCTGAGTAGTCGATATCAATTTCAACTTGATACCTCCACGCGTTCCAGTTAAAAAGTGTCTTGACAGACGGACAGACAGACAGATGGACAACCAAGTGATCCTGTAAGGGTTCCTTTTTCCCTTTTGAGATACGGTATCCTAAAAAGTACAGTAAGAGCGGTTATGCACTACGTCCGAAACGAATCCGTGAAATACGCCCCCTTATTACGGACGCAACAGAAGTGTGGAAAGCGTTTGAATTGTTTAATGTCTGCTGTTAAATGGCATACAAAAAATGACGTTTGACAGCAAAATTTACTGCTGTTTTCACGCGATTGCATGTTCGTTATACCACCCACGGTCCGAAGTAGTCGTAGAGTGTGGTAGTTAACGCACTAGATACTATGTGAAAATACGTAAATCTCCATTTCGAAGAAGATATTGACGGACCGATGTAACCCACAAGGTGGACAGACGATCTGATAAGGACGGCGGGAACACGCTGGATGCAGGCCGCTTACAACTGGACTTGATGGAAATCTATGAGGGAGGCCTATGTTCAGCAGTGGACGTCCTATGGCTGAGATGATGTAAGTAGGTACATGATATAGATCTTAATATCTAGGTCATCCAGGAGTTAGTATCAACTACATATACCCTGTTATTTATATATTTTTTTATATATTTATTAATTAACAGGAACATTATAACTTTCCAAATTCCATTTCTGCATTAAAATTCTATAAAATAATTATTGAATGATTGAAATAAAAAAAAACATACAATCACGCCTTTTCCCGAAGAGGTAGGCAGATGTGTATCTAGGACTAAGTCCCTTTAGTAGGTACACCCACATTTCGCCAGTATGTTATTGGTCCCATGTAATAGGGGGCGAGCCTATTGCCATCCGGGCATAGTTCCAGACTCCAGGCAGTTATTGAAAAAATTTCAAATGGAAAAATCCAATATTTAACACTTTGCCTGACCTGGGGATCGAACTCGAGCTTGTGCCCACTACGCCACGAGGAAAATTATAGTACATAATATATTAAAAATATTGTAATTATTATTTATATAATAACAATATTTTTATTTTAGTGGGCCTTATCAGTAAGTTCAAAATAGCGCAACGTGCTATGGAGAGGGCTATGCTCGGGATTTCTCTGCGAGATCGAGTCAGAAATGAGGAGATCCGTAGACGAACGGAAGTTGGGCAATGGGCGGCACATAGCACGTAGAACTGATGGTCGATGGGGCTGGAAAGTTCTCGAATGGAGACCACGGACTGGTAAGCGCAGCGTAGGACGTCCTCCCACAAGGTGGACAGACGATCTGATAAGTACGGCAGGAGCACGCTGGATGCAGGCCACTTACAACCGGACTGGATGGAAATCTAAGGGGGAGGCCTATGTTCAGCAGTGGACGTCCTATGGCTGATATGATGATGATGAATATTTTTATAACATTACTAATGTAAACAAAGCGGCTTTATCCGCTCGCAATTACTTAACATGGGAGTTTTATACCTAAACTTTGACGCTGTTGTTGGACCCCTTACAATTTGAATTTTCAAAAATCCTTTCTTAGCACACGTCCAGACAACGAAAAGAACCTACATTCCAAGTTTTAAGTCTCTAGGATCAGTGGTTTGGGCTCTGCGTTGCATGTCAGTATAGTGATTTAAAATAACTTAGTTATAAGATTGTGCATATCCAAAGGTACGACAAATAACACTGCAGCAAGTTATTCTCTATCTGTAACCTATCTTTTTAAATACATTGTATGAAAACTTACCAAGTTCAATGATATCTTCGTGACCAGCTTTGAATTGGACCCTCCTGTTGCTAGGCGGTGTTGTTATAAGTCGCGGCGGTTCTTCGGGCAAGCTCGGCAACTTGTTGCCGCTTTGTAGAGGAACAAACTCCGATGGATTTTGGACGGTCAGGGGACTTAAACAAGATGTTTTAAAAAGTTATTGTAAATAATTCAAACATCATCTCAGTTGTCAGAAGTCATACGAGGGGTTTTGCCAACTCGCCACGCTTGGCAGGCGGGTTGGCGAGCGCAGTTCGATGTTTTCACGCAGAGGACGCTACTGCCCGTCCTCTGGATCTGTTAACCCTTAGCCGGCCGCCACGGGAACCACAGGGAGAGGGTGGGGTACTAGATGGCCAGACCCCACGGCATCTCATGGAAATTTCACCGCGTAAAATAAATTCAAATACCGTTGTAAATAGTTTTGTAGAGGTAGCCCTCTCTCAGGGGGCCGCCTGGGGAAGTACCACACCTATGCTAGTTATTCATCCGCCAAGCAGTAATGTGCAAACATTACTGTGTTCCGGACTGAAGGGCAAAGTTACCAACGAAATTACTGGGCGTGACCAGTTTCAACAACTAACATGTCAGGGTGACAGGCGCAGTGCAGTGCCGCGCAGAATTTTGAATTTTTAAAACACTGGGTGGCACTGTGTCTGATATGGGTACCATCATGATGCTTACCTACAGGCACCTCATTTACTCGTCTTGTCACTATCATAAAAAAATACAAAATAATATATTGTTATACAAGGCGCTAAAGATACCCATTGTAGGTATACAATGGTAGTTTTACTAGAGTAAAAAGAAACCGAGTTATACCGGGTCTTAGCGCCGTGTGTTACACTCTACTTTTCACGATTGTGCGAAAATATAATTATTAATTTCATCAAACATTTTGCCTAAAAATATATAAACTCATTGGTAACAGACAAAAATTAAAAAACAATTTACTACATCCCCTAGAGAACGAAAAGTTATTTTAGCCCCGCTCTGGTACGCAATAATGACTGACTTTTTGGGCAAGAAGAGTGAAAAGAATTACTATAAACTTACTTATATTTCAAATGTGGCGTACAAAACCTCGGAACGTCGGGTACGGGGTCATCAGATATGGAGTGCAACGTTGAAATAGTTTGTCTCCGCGGTGCCTGCAACATTCTACGAGTGCCTCCAATATGTTCGATGCTTTGTCTTCTACCGAAACCATTTAGGATTAACTTCTGTAGGTTTGCTATTTGCTTTTGAAGATCTTGCTGTAAACAAACGATAAAGTGTGTAAAAATTATGTGAAACAAACATAAACAAGGCAACTTTAAGCGGCCGGCAACAAATAACATATTTCCAACATACAATGACGTAATTCGGAATGCGACACTAGTTATCTAGGTTCTTAATTATATTTTATTCCAAAATACTTATATTTATTTTGGAGTCAATTTGAAAATAGTTATATTTTGTAAAAATAGTTTAAGCAATATTGGATTTTTTATTGAGTATATTTTATGTCTAATTTCTTATTACTATTTTGAATTACCAGGAACTTAGGTAACTAGTTTCTCATTCTGAATTAGAAATTTATCGGTCGCCGGCCTCTTAAGACGACGTTTTAGGGGGCTATGCTTTCCCCAAAGTGCAGTGATACTGCATAACATCCGGCACTGTCAGTTTACGTATTTCATTAAATTTAATGTTTGCGAATGACATGTTCTAACACCTGTATTCAAGAACAATACCAATTGCGTCCGAACGCATGGGGTCGGTAAATTCCATTCGAAAATTGCTTGCGATGACGAAAGCGGTGAGAAATTCCTTACTTGGCACAGTACCTTACATAAATATTGTTCTTGAATACGAGTGTAAGTCTGAACGATTCATAGTGAAATTTATGAATACAGATATAGAATTATAATTGCCATTTCGGTGAATAACATAAAAATAAATTGTTAAGGCATATATAGCCTACACTAAGCATACCTACCAAGGTATGCCTTAACATAACATAACATACATGCACGCCTTTTTCCCGAAGGGGTAGGCAGAGGTGTACCCAGGACTCAGTCCCATAGTAGATACACCCACATTTCGCCAGTATGTTATTGGTCCCGTGTAATAGGGGGCGAGCCTATTGCCATCTACCGGGCACAGTTCCAGACTCCAGGCAGTTATTGAGATAATTCCTAATGGAAAAATCCAATATTTAACACTTTGCCTGACCTGGGGATCGAACCTGGAACCTCTTGATTGGCAGTCGAGCATGCGCCCTCTACGCCACCGAGGCAGTCAACAAACAAACAAACAAACAACAAACTTTATAAAGAGTGTTATCTTAATAGTTACCTCAACGTGTTTCTTGTTTTCGAGCATAACCTCCAAGTTCTTTTTGTTCTGTAATTCCGTTTGCAACTTGGACAGCTGTTTTGTTAGGCCTTGGATCATTGTCTTGTCAGCTTCAACTACTGCGTTGACTTCTGGCTTGTTCTTTATTGCTTTAGCTCTTGTTGCGAACCTAAAAAGATAGATAGTAGAAGATAATTATACTTCAGGCTAAAAATACCTATTGTATACGAGGTTTGCCAGTTATTCATCCGCCTCAAGCAGTAATTAGCAAACATTACTGTGTTCCGGTCTGAAGGGCAATGTTACCAGCGAAATTACTGGGCATGGCGAGTTTCAACAATTAATATCTCGGGGTGACAGGCGCAGTGCAGTGACGCGTAGAATTAAGAATTTTAAAACACTGGGTGGCACTGTGTCTGATTTGGGCAATCATGATGCAGACAGTGCGTGGTTCAAATCCCGCCTGTGGGTGAAATTTTTATTCTCATTCATATTGATAGTTGTACAATATTTACTTTGAAGTTTCGCCAGAGTTTCTTTGGCTTTCACAAGAAGCCGATAAAATAAAGAAAACTTACTGTAATGTAGATATGGTCTCTTCTATCGCGGCCGGTGTGATCGCACAAATAATACTGGTCTTAGCATTCCCACCCAGGGAGTTCTGAAGTATGCGCGTTAATTTGCTGTCGCGGTAGTTAGCATATCTGAAAAAATAATTGTTAATAATAATAATATGGGACAACTTCCACACAAGGTCATCTGGTCCCAAACTAGGTTAGAAGCCTGTACTATGGTAACCAGAGGACTGATATACATACTTATATACGCTTATAACACCCAGACAGATCAAACAGACATGCTCATGCACACAAATGCTTGACCTGGCCGGGAATCAAACCCGGGGCCTGCGGCACAGAAAGCAGAGTTACTAATATCTGGGCCGACGGGGCTGTTATTCAGTTATACGAAAATAATTAGCTTTCAAAGAAATTAGAGTTTTTTTTTTTACTTTTCCCTTGACCCTTTCAAACCAAATCATTTCTAAAGGCCGGTTTTTCTAACGCTATAGTGAAGGTGACCATTGTCACAGAACAGATAATAATACTACGTATAGAATGGACACTGTCATCCGCCCACCAATCGGGCCTTCCTCACCCCGCAAGCGATATTGAGCTCTCCACGAGCCCGTTTCTATGGGAAATCATCTCACGCACACTTGCACGTGTACAAAACTCTATGTGTGCAGTGGCTGCGTAATAGGTAGTTTTAGCGCCGCTTTTCTATGGTATTGAATCAATCCGGTCCGGGGTGTGCTGGTGTCTCATTCCGAAAAACATCATTGTTTGTTGGAAATATGCTCCGATTGCAAATTATTTAAGTATTACGTTTCTATGAATAATTCGGCGGCGCTGGCCTTTGCGTATAGTCCAACACTTAATACTTACTTATTAGGGTCATCAGACAGTTGTTTAATAACAAGTGCGAGCGCACTCAACGACTTGTTAATATGCGTTCCTTCCTTAAACCGCAGCCCTGTGGCGCCGGTCTGGCCAGCTCGTTCCGAACCGGCCAGATCCACCAGGTTCAGCTGAGATACATTTACACATCCTGTCTGTTCTTCGCCTTCTATGTGCTCGCGAGATTCTATTGTCTGAAAACATTTTATAGAGTTATTGGTTATCAACATCGTTAGGTACGTTATTTAAAATAATAATTTGAATTTATACTCTGGAATGGGGTACCCCAATTACACTGCTGGAGTCAATTCATATGGGTTAAATGGACAGTGGACAACCCATATTGTCAGTTTCAGGTCGCCAAGATTCCTACAAGGCCTCTGACATGACCTAACGACTGCCCCCTACATATCTTATAGGATACAGCCGGGACCTGCAGTTTAACGTGACGCCCAAAAATACGATAGCGCCCAGGCGAAAAGTCTACATGGTGAGATTGGATCCAGGGACTCCGGATTTAAAGCCAGGTATATTCTTGCTGGACCACGGACACTATATTATGTTCTAAATAACTGTGACTGTCTCGGCGGCGTAGTGGGCATACTCGTAAGCTCGACTGCCGATCATGAGGTCCCGGGTTCGATCCCCAGGTCAGGAAAAGGGTTATAAGTTATAAAAATATTGGATTTTTCCATTAGGAATTATCTCAACAACTGCCTGGAGACTGGAACTGGGCCTGGTAGATGGCAATAGGCTCGCCCCCTATTACATGGGACCAATAACATATTATACTTGTGAAATGTGGATGTACCTACTATGGGACTGAGTCCTTGGTACACCTCTGCCTACCCCTTAGGAAAAAAGGCGTGATTGTATGTTATGTTGTAATGTTTAAAACAATGTTCACTATGAATCCATCTCTGAAATTGCAGATGAAGAAGCAAGATGATTTAAGGTATTTCTCAGTTATTTCGTTTTTTATTACAACTTATATAATGTTACTTACAATTTGGAATATAGAGTGAGATCGGCTACTCTTCTCATTCATGTTGGTGGCACCCGTTTGTCTGTTTGCTTCACCCTGAAAATTAACAAATGTTCTTGTTGATCAAATACCTTTAACTATATTCTTTTACTTTTAAGAGTGTATGTGGCCCTTCTAGGAATTTGACACAATCCTATAAAAAAAATACCAAATCGATGTGTTGTATTCCCGTTTCCACCGAATATAATAAACCCATTCTATAAAATTATATCTTGATATTTTTATAGTGAAGTATAACCTATGTCCCTGTCATTTTAATTTTCTTTATAAACCCCTGGGTTTTTCATAGTGAACTTCCAAAAATCCCAGTTTTACTCGCGTGATTGGACGTTCATTACAAAAATGTAGTTTATAAACAAAAATAAAATGATAGGGACATACTTTATTTCATCTTTAAAATATCAGGATATAAATATATCAAATAGGTTTACTATATTCGGAGAACGCAGGCGAATACACAACGTCGATTTAGTAAATTTTCCATAAGATTGTGTCAAACTGCTTCCTTTCCTGTTAAGTCTATATTTTTACGCGACGTTAATACAGAAACCTTCAATTAAAGACATAGTGTTTTATTATGTTATTCAAAGTACTCATGAAACATATGTATTTCAAAGAATTCTAAACAAGGGCCTAAGGCTAAGTTACAACTTGTAACTTACAACAGAAACATTGTTTTCAATACAGAAATAATATTATAGGTAGTTAAGTTTACACAAAACATAGGAGTTTAAAATTACATGCTCAATACTTAATTTAAACAATGTATTCTGTCTTAAGTCCTATTTCCTCCTATTAATATTATAAATGCGAAAGTTTGCGAGGATGGATGTTTGCTACTCTTTCACGCCAAAACCGATTGGGCTGATATATTAGACCCTGGAATAACACATAGGGAACACTTTTTATCCCGATATTTCCATGAGAACTATGACTACACAAATGAAGCCGCGGCGCTAGTTACATATAAACAAAGAATTTGAATTTACTTACCCAGTAACTAACTTTGCGCCATTTAACAGGCATATGTATTATATGGTCAAAAGTACCAACAACCGACGAGCATGCATGAAGAATGTGATGAAAGTGGAAGAAGTTAAAGTTATATGTCAGGATCGTAGCAAGTGGAAAGAAATAGTCTCTGCCTACCCCAACGGGAACAAGGCGTGACTGTATTGTATGTATGTATCATAGCCCTTATGTTAAGGGACACTTACCACAAAGTTTGTTGGAGACTAGTAATTCAATGTAAAAGAATAATATCATTGTTTAAAAACTTACATAAGGTTTTTAAACAATGACATTATTCTGTTATATAGGTACATAAAAGTTACAAGGATAATATACCTTTTTCATTGCTTCCAACACCTCTTCAGGAGACGCCGTCACATTCTCTGAGGCATCCACCTTGATATTTCCGTCATAAGTCTCGTGAATCTTTATATTCTCTCTCTTAATGTCTAATAAGTCTTTTAACGTCTCATTGTAGATTTCCAAGTATGATACCCTGTGAAAATAATTTAAGATAAATTGTATACATACATAACTTCACACCTTGTTTCCTGAGGGTTAGGCAGTTAGGCAGATGTGTACCCCTATTCCCAGTCTTCTTCTCTCGGTAACTCTCCAGTCAATGAAGGTTGGCAATCAGCTTTCCATACTCTTTTCTATCCTTGGTGATTCTCTATTCCTATAATAGTGGGTAGGTGCAAACCACAGATAATAAAAACTGTGGTGTAAACACACTTCGCGAGTTATATTTTTAAGTTGAAAAATCCAATCACTTTTTGCCGACATGAGAATCAAACCCAGGACTTCATGCTCAACAGCATCAACAGCTCTTGTAAATACTACACCAAGGGGCAGGAAGTTTTTTTAGTGCTCTATTATAGGGATTATTTTGTAGTTCCTAGTTGTCTTTATTTTACGTAATTACATGTAGTACTTTTTACATCTTCAAAAATGTGGGTATGTGTCAGCGAGAGGGAGAATTTGCTTAGCACTGCGCTTTTAATAAATGTGTAGTTTATTACATGAGTAGGGACATTGACTGACATTAGATACATGCAATTCTCCAATAAATTGAAAGTCTACATTGTATTACATTTCTGCTTATATAACAACATTAATCTAACATGAAGTAATCAGTATCAGATAACAAGTCCTTGGACTAATACTTAACATAATTTCAATCATTAGATGCAGGGTTTCATAATATTATGATGGGGATATAACAAGTCCACAGCCAGTGTGTGTTACCAGTAATGACTTACGGATCAGAAACATAGTCTCCGACTGTGGGCCTTATCAGCAGGCTCAAAATAGCGCAACGAGCTATGGAGAGGGCTATGCTGAAGATTTCTCTATGAGATTGAATCAGAAAGAGATCTGTAGACGAAGGAAAGTTACCGACACAGCCCAGCAGTTTAGCAATAGAGGTGGCAATGTGCAGGGTACATAAGCACATAGAACTGATGGCCGATGAGGATGTAAAGATCTCGAATGGAGACTACGGACTGGCAAGAGCAGCGTTGGATGTCCACCCACAATGTGGACAGACAATCTGATAAGGACAGCAAGATCATGCTGGAGGTGGGCCGCTTACAGGTGGACTGGATGGAAATCTATGGGGAAGGCCTATCTTCAGGGGTGGACCCTATGGCTGAGATGATGATGACATCTATTTCTTTCTCATTTGCTCATAAACAGAATGAATGTGCTGTCTGTTTTTTACTGGAAAATGTTGCCTCATCAGTTTCTGTATTATAAAGTTCTGTTCTAAATGCAGACAGAAAAATGTTAAGCTGTCTTACTCTCCTCCACTGCTAATGTGGCGTAGTGATATACACTAGCGCTACTGCCAATAATGAGGTCCTAGGTTCAATCTCCAGGTCAGGTAATCTACTCTGTACCACTATCAAGTGTTATTTTTCCATTTGGAAGAGACTATGACCTTTTTGCATTAAAAATATCATGTCAATACTTATTCTGAGGTTTGTGAAGGTTTTTTTTTGCACCACAACTTGGTCAATGTCACATAGGAAAATAGACAATCAAATGATGGAAAATTGCACAATAAAGATATTACCTAACTAAGAAGTCTCTGTTCGGTATATTCTTGATGTTTTCAAATAGATTGAAGACAGCCAGGGGGATGATGCCGGGGGAATCCTCTGTCCCAGTCATGGTATAGGTTTTGCCAGAAGATGTCTGTCCGTAAGCAAATATTGTGCCATTAAAGCCGGCCGTCGCCGCTTCCACAATTGGCTTTGCAACATCATTATACACATCAGATGTTTTTGCATTTTCATTATATATTTTATCTGTAATGATATAAATAGGTATATTAATATAACTGGAACATGTAGACATGGGGGTCCATCACAAACCTTTTTGACTAAAGGAAGTCTACCAATATCATACCTCAATGAGAAAGTGTGTACATCGTATGCCAGTCACATCTTCATGCTAAATCTACTGAATCAAACTGGCTAAAATTTGGTATGGAATAACACTGACATTTCTGAGGGTGAAACCACAACACACAGCATGCATATGATGTGTGACTAAAGGGAGTATTTCAGGTGTTACACAAGTGGTTGCATATCTAAGTGAACTTTTGAAAATATTATAACCCCTACTTTTTGGCTTTGCTGATTACTACTACATTTGGATGACAAGTTAATCAAGAAACTAAAAATGGTACGCGACCTTCAAAGCGATGCATGACGCAGTCTGCGTAGGATGCTTACCTCATTAGAATTACAATAAGGCCTTGGTAGTGCAGCGTATAATAACCCCAAATTAAATAAACTTAAAACTTCTACTTACCAAATGTGAAAGTTTGAACGACGTCCCGACTATTGCTATCGAGCTGGTGGAGAGTATTATTGTGCACACGCCATTGATATACCTGTTTTTCAGCTATTTCGCGAGTTATTAGCGGTCTAACTTTAACGACTACTTTTATATTGTCACTCATTTTTTTGCATTATTTTCTAGCGATATTCTGTTTATTATCTGCCGTAAATAAAACATTTATAAACAATGTTCATGGGCCAGATTTAAAGTATTTCACACTTTTCACAAATACGGCAGAACAGATTTCTTGATAAGTGAAAAGTACACACAATACACAAAAATAACCGACGTGCGATTTAAAATTCAAGCGAACTTAAAAATGGAATGATCTCGTAGTGATGGGAAAGTACTGCAACCGAGTAACAGCTGAAGTTAAACGTTGCAATCGGTTGCATTAATTCAAACTCAGAACATCAGTCCAACTCGGTAGGTCCAACTTCGAGAAAGACGTCAGTCGTCAAATCCAGCGTCAGGTTGGACAGCGTTCGGAAACCTACGCAATGTCTTCTCGTCCAAAATACCTCAGTGCCTCAAGTCGGAGGTATGTTACCAGTGATGACTTATGGATCTGAAGCGTTATCTTTTCTTGTGCGTCTTATCAGTAAGCTCAAAATAGCACTACGAACTATGGCTCTCCATGGCTCTCTAGCCATGTTCGGAATTTCTTTGCGAGATCAAATCAGATATGTGAAGATCCGTAGACGAACGGCAGCAGGATCACGCTGGATGCAGGCTGTTTACAAGTGGACTGGATGGAAATCTATGGGGGAAGCCTATGTTCAGCTGTGGACGTCCTATTGCTGAGATGATGATGATGATGATGATGATGATGACATATAGTAAGTAGGTACTAGTAAGTATTTATTATAGTGAGTGACAAGACGAGCTAATCAGGTGCCTGATCGTAAGCATCATGATTGCCCATATCAGACACAGTGCCACCCAGTGTTTGAAAATTCAAAATTCTGCGCGGCACGGCACTGCGCCTGTCACCCTGAGATATGAGTTGTTGAATCTCATCATGCCCAGTAATTTCGCTGGTAACATTGCCACACGGAACACAGTAATGTTAGTTGCACATTACTGCTTGGCGGATGAATAACTGGCAAAGGTATGGTACTTCCCCAGGCGGCCCCCTGCAAAAGAGGCCTACCACTACAACAAGCTGTGGTATTGTTTAGTTTTTTTTCAACAGAGGCTCATTGCAAGCATATTTTTTTTAAAGTTTTACATTATAATAAATAATTATTATTTGTATACCGACACAAAAGAGTAGAAACGGAACTAATTTAAAGTGTATGTGTTGATGAAATTGTTTTTACTCTTGTAAAAGACAGTGGCGCCCCCATTATTTTCTACTCTTTTGTGTCGAACTATAAAATATAGCTTGATGCCTGTCAGCTGCTGAAAAAAAAAAGTTTTGCTTATTTATTGCATTGCTTTTAGCTTCATTTGAAAACCTATTTCAGCGATTCAATTTTTTTTTTAATTGATATGGTGTACATCACTATCCACCATAGACAATTTCCATAACCTTTAAAATGTTTCATTATGGTTACAGAATAAATATAATTTTTTTCTCTAGATCTACGTTAGAAATATCGGACTATATCGTAGACAGAGAAACCAATAGACAGAGTTACTTTGTAACCGGGTATGAGACAGCGATATTTTCCTACTGTATTGCCACTTTATTAAGTTTCCTTAAAATGTAAGTTAGATTTAACATCTCTCTTAACGGAGGTAACTATTACCACTACCTACTTGAGAACACCCACATAGAATACTAATAACTTCAAAATTTAACAAAGGCGTACTAAAATTATAATAGACACTTATCTATTTGTACTGGGTACTCAGTTGATTTCATATTACCATAGGTGGTTCTATTTTATATTTATTTATTATTTATTTTGTTGAAAAAATAAATTGCCCGGGTTCCGAACCGATTTGGATGAAATTCGGCATACATGTAGCTTTATAACCTGGATTAACACAAAGGATACTTTTTATCGCATAAATCAGTTCCGGGGGATAAATTAAGTTTACAATAATATTATGTAAAAATTAACTTTATTGGGACTTGGTACAGGTGGAGGTTAACTTTAAGAATCAGGAGCTACTATACTCGACCTTCTAACTGTTGTGGGCGTCAGTGGGTAATCTTGGATGCAGAAATAAGGTTCGTAAACTCGATTAAGTCGTTTATATTACCGTGCGTTCGGAAAGGTACGCACAAGAAGAGATAAGAAGAACGCACAAGAAAATTGCAGGACTTCATTCTTCTAAACCAAAGGATAATATAACAATCTTCACAATGTCTTAACACTAACGATGCGCGGTATACATTATATATCGACACCAATAGCACTTAGTACATTATAGAGGTATATCCGAACACGAGATGGTTTTGGTTGTGACCGTACGCGCCGCTTGCCAGAGACAGCCTTCCTCGGCAGATCGGCGCGATACGAATCTAACCAACTCCATCAAGCATCACAGGAGCGCTTGCGTTGCGGACACAACTCCTTCCTTCAAACAGCGTCAGGAGACGCTGGCGTTTCGGATATGACTCGACTCCCGATACGGCATCGACATCGACCCGACACTGTAATAAAATACATATACAGTTTCAATTAATTATTCTAGATGATGGGTCCCTGGGGGCCCGAAGCTTACAGTTTCAATTAATTATTCTAGATGATGGGTCCATGGGGGCCCGAAGCTAAAAACTTTGTATTAGTACTGTCAGCGCGTCTTGTCGAGGCTTGTGGTGACTGGTGACCGCAGAGCAGGCAGCTTCCTTAGACAGCGACTGAGTGTTGCTATTCAGCGTGGGAACGCTGCCTGTCTTTTGGATACCATGGAACCTCGAGGAGACGTGATGGACTCTCATATTTTATTTTTAAATATATAATAGAATTAATTAGTATAATTATGTTCAATTAAGCTTGAAATATTGAATTCTCTGTCTACTTTGGTTTACGTAGTGGTTTCTCTGTCTACGGACTATATCGACCTCTATGGCCATAATAGTTTTTTTTATTGCTTTATGGGGCATTTTAGGAACAGCCCAACATAAGCCGGTACTACAGCTACGTGTTAGCGTGTAACAATATTCTGTTAAATAACACCAAAGCCACGCCCACTTTCCATGGTAAGCCGGGTCCGCAGCGGCATGTTTTTGTGTTACCTAACACAATAACATGAAAAGTGGGCGTGGCTTTGGCGTAATTTAACAGAATATTGTTATATAACACGCTAACACGTAGCTGTAGTCCCGGCTTAATATAGTGATCTGTGGAACAGCCCGGTAGCACAGTGAGTAGGGAAAACGCAGTCCCAGGGGGTTAGAAAGAGACAGCTTATGAAGTTTCGAGCGCGAAAGAGAAAAATCGGGGAAAATAAGATATCCCCGTGCCATGCTAGGTGGAACATATCAAAAGTTAGACGACATGCACCGAAACCTTTTTATCGAGGTGTAGGCCAAGTACTAATATAGTGATCTGTGGTGTAGGCCACTCAGCGTAATATTTGTAGGCTTAGGCCGTAGGCATTAAAAAAACTTTTGACACGTTACCTTAACTTGAATCGTTGACAGTGACAGTTGACTATTTTTAGGTTATGTTTCAATATCCCATGTGATATTATGTTGGTGATGGTAAATGGTAAAAATTGTGGTAAAATAGTGATACTTTGACTTGATGCTGTTGATTTATTTAGAACTACTATTACAGAAAAGTTATTGAATAAAATATTTTGAAAAATGCAACACGACGATGTAAGCAACATTAAAAATTTAAAGCAGTTCAAATAAATTTTCCAATATTTTAAATTCTCTGTTTATTCCTCTGTTTATTTTCAGGTTGTATGGGCAATAATCAACAAAACACACTGTTCTCACAAAGTAACGTAAGTAAATCACCATGGGGCTTTAAATCATAGTAAAATTATGTGTAATACAGAAGTTCTTTATACATTTTAGGACAAAAACTCAACAATTTTGCCGAAATGAATATAACCTAACAGGGTTGTGCAGCAGAGCTGCTTGTCCTCTAGCTAATAGTAAATATGCCACAGTTCGAGAAGAAAATGGTATCATATACTTGTTTATGAAGACAGCTGAAAGGTAAAGATAAATATTGAGATCTGAATAAAGATCCTGGGTCAATCAAGAGGTCCCGAGTTCGATCCCCAGGTCAGGCAATGTGTTAAATATTGGATTTTTCCATTAGGAATTATCTCAATAACAGCCTGGAGTCTGGAACTGTGCCCGGTAGATGGCAATAGCCTCGCCCCCATTACATGGGACCAATAACATACTGGCGAAATGTGGGTGTATCTACTATGGGACTGAGTCCTGGGTACACCTCTGCCTACCCCTTCAGGAAAAAAGGTGTGAATGTATCTTATGTTATATAAATAGAGATCTTTCATTTTAAATGGGCCCACCCATGCTAACATTATATTTTTAAGAGTCACGTTTAGTTCCTAAGTTATTATTAGTCCAATATTGATGATTGAATTATTAATTCGGAATGAGGCATACATAACAGTATCAGATGATCCAATAGTGTGAAAAATTTTCAAAATCAACTTGTTTGATTCCCGGTGCTGGTAATTATTTGAATCAAAAATGTAATAATGCAGTCTACATTTTCAGCATTTTTCGATATTTGCTGTAGTTGTGGAGATGGTCATAAAGACCCTTTTAAAAAAATACCCTGAATATTGATTAATAAAATAAGTGTCGTGACAAAATAAGAAGTTACTTTTAAAAGTTTAGTCTGTAGGTATAAAATTAATAATATATACAAACAATATTAAGCATATTGTTTTTTTTATGATAGTGACAAGCCAAGCAAATCCGGTGCCTGATGGTAAGCATCATGATTGCCCATATCAGACACAGTGCCATCCAGTGTTTCAAAATTCAAAATTCTGTGCGGCACTGAACTGCGCCTATCATCCTGAGATATTAGTTGTTGAAACTCGTCATGCCCAGTAATTTTGCTGGTAACAATGCACTTCAAACCGGAACACATGTTTGCACATTACTGCTTGACAGATGAATAACTGGAAAAGGTGCTAAAAGCTATTACTTCCTCCACCCTACAATATGTTATTACTTCCACCCTACAAATATCCACAGCTGGCCCCTGTCTTAAATTTTACTCTTGTCATGGCTTCGAGTTAAAATGTTAAAAATTCTTGCTGTTTTTCAGGGTAATGTTTCCAGCCAAACAATGGGAGAGAGTAAAACTGTCAAGGAACTTTGAGAAAGCCATACACCAGATAAATGAAAACCTTCTGTACTGGCCCGGATTTATAAAAGCAAAATGCAAACAAAGATTTGTTAAAATAACACAGTACTTGATTCGGATGAGAAAATTGAAACTTCGAAGAGTGTATGTAAAATTATAATCATTTTAAATGAGAAAGATGTGTGTGTGAGTAGCTCTTGAATGGCAAGGCTACTGAACCAGTTGGGATGAAATTAGGTGTGTAGGTGGCTTAGTAATGTACTGGTATTGTGGGCAAAGTGCTTAATGATAAAAAAAAATTAGTAACACCCCAGGCACTCAGTTCCCATACATAAGTCACGATATAACTACCTACTACTACACACATGGAGTTTTGTACATGTGCAAGAGTATGTGTGAGGTGATTTCCGAGCGAAGCGTGAGGAAGGCCCGGTTGGTGGGCGGATGACAGTGTCCATTCTATACGTAGTATTATTATCTGTTCAGTGGCTTAGTGTAAAGTTTCATACCTATAGATACCTGAACAAAACGCTACCGCGTTCTAAGAAGATTGTTATCTAGTTCCAATTTACTGCTAACATGTTCATAATCACAATTTTTTTTTTTTGTAAAATTGTTCGATTTTGGGATTTATTCCTTTACTTGAGACCTTGCTTCTTGCCAAATTTCATGATGCTAGGTCAACGGAAAGTACCCTAAAGGTTTCAGTCCGTTGTGCAAAGTATGGAAATTGGTGAAATGGCCGTATCTTTATTTTAGAAATAGTACAGCAGTAAGGGACCGTAGACCTGAGTTGTTGATATAAGTTACAGTTTGATACCTCTAACGGAAAATTATACAGACAGACGAACAACAAAATGGTCCTATAAGGGTCCTTTTTTCCTTTTAAGGTGCAGAACCCTAAAAAGAACAATGAATAAAATTATTGAGGTAAATATTTGAAATTATAATTAAAATTCCAGGAAGGAGCTAGTACCAATCCAGCGAAAGATAGAAAGGCGTGAAAGGCGGCGAGAAGAGAAGGCCCTGGTTGCTGCCAGAATAGATAATGCTATAGAGAAACAACTGCTGGAGAGACTTAAAAAGGGGACGGTGAGTTTTTATCAGCTTATTATAGTATACAGGTGGTACAAAAAGGTTTAGTAATTATTAAACAGGTAAAAACTCATCAAAATGAACATGCGAAATAAAGTTGCAAATTCACCTTTGTAAAATTATACATTACTACATGACCATTCAATGAATTGAATGAAAAAACTAAAATACTGTATTTTTTTATCAATTTTGGGGAAGTCGACTTTTATTAGATCGTTCAGAACTCAAACATGTTTTAGTTCATTATATTTTATGTTATGATTGACTAAGCAGTCTATAGGCATGAAATACAATATGAATTTGGGACAAATAATTTCACCGCTCCCCCTGCGCATGGGTGGAATTTATCTTTTGGTTCGTTTAATGGGCAAATATAGAGTCTTATGAGAAATGAAAAGGGGCTAGCCGGTTATTATGCAGTCATTGCATCCGTGTGGCGGCACTCCCAAGGGAATTAGCGTGTCATTTAAATTCACCTGACTTTTTCATTTCCGATACTTTATTGCCTTAACATTACATCTAATCCATAATGTTCTTGTTTTGTGTATATTTATATGCACAAAATATTAGTTAAAAATGCTACATAAGCGAGGGAAGTTAGAATTTGCAAAAAGCCATCAAAACCTCATTAATCTCGAAATAAAGCCTCACCATTGGTCAAATCAAAAATGAAATCACACAACACTTTGTGGCGTCGATGTTCATACAGTGCTTGAACAACACAGAACGTGTTATGTGCCGCTACCATATTTATATATACATTTTAAAATAGTATACTTAACCATTTGTGACAGTATTTATATATAAACGAAAAAAAAAAATGCATATTCCCTATTGATCTATCGGTCATTGGCGAAATTTTTCTATCCCACCTATTGGCTATGGGTGTGTGTGTGTGTGTGTGTGTGTGTGTTATTTACAGGAGATGAATATCATATCCTACCCACCGAAAAGTTTAATGTTACAATTAGAATTAATTTCAAAATGTAATTGAATAGATAAGCTAATAAAATTAGATTTAGAAATAGAAATAATTCTGAACCGTTGGAAATAAATACTGATATCTTCAGAAAAATATACTGATCATTGGGTCAACTTTTGCTTTCCTGTAAAATACCCCTTAACGATAGATAAGACCGCTATAGTCTTATAAAATATTAATATTATTATTAGCCCTTTGTTCACCAAACACTTGTTACTTATAGCTTTGTTTTTTAAGTTATTATGTTGTACTGTGTAATTTTATGAAAATGGTCACAATAAAGAGTAATCTAATCTAATATTATAAAATTACCTTATTGTTTTAGTACAACGACATATACAATTTCCCACAAATGGCATTCGACGCCGCGCTCAAAGCCGAAGAAATATCAGATGAGAGTGAGAGCGAGAGAGAAGAGGAAGACGAACAAGAGAAGGAGTTAGAACCGGAACTGGAGAGGGAGTTGGAGAAGAATGTCGAACAAGCCGATGAGTTTGTTGAAGCTGATAGCGATATGGACACTGATGAGGTCAGTTTACTCAAATTAAAGACAACTTGTCAAAGTCAAAGTCGAGTTATAAAAAGCCAAGTTGTAATTAACTTTTTTGTCAAGTTGTAAACTATTTATACTAGTTCTAAAGTCAAGTTGCAAGTCAAAGTCGATTTGTAATGAAAGTCAAACAGTGAAAGTAAAGTCAAGTTGTAAATCTATGAATAGAATAGATTAACTCTTTATTGGTTCACAATAATACAGAAAATTAAATATATTATGTATATCTTGGTCTTAATAACAATACAGAAAATAACAAAATTTAAAAATGAAAATTAGAAAACGTGTAACAATTAGCGGCCTAATCGCTCAGAGCGATATTTTCCAGGCAAACATGCAGTGACATGAACTACTTATATGCTGGATGTACGGTCATATCACATTTCAAACAAATATATTATCAATCTATACCAAAAATATAATAAGTATATCTCTATAAAACAATTATTTAATTTATTTAATAAAAACACATAAACAGCAAATAAAAATGCTAATATAAGTCTTTCTCTGGAAGCTAACTTGTAAAGTAAAATCATGTTGCTGAGTCTTCACGGCAAAAGCATGTTGTACTTTAAAAAAATTAACGCAAAGTCAAGTTGTAATGTGGAACAACATAACACCTCGTTTATTTCCCTGAAGGGTTCAGAGGATATTTCCATAGTAGGTACACCCACAGAGCAAATACGGAGAGGTGTTGTTATTTTAAAATTACCTAGGAAACTATGCGTGAAATTTTGCAACAACAACAAAGGCAATGAATGTAAAGTATAAAGTCAAAAAACGTACTTTTATAGTATAGGTTTATACGACATCATCATCTTAGCCATAGGACGTTCACTGCTGAACAAAGGTCCCTTAGATTTCTATCTAGTCCAACTGGACTAAACAACTGGACATAAACTTTTTACAACCGTAAACACAAGTCGTCGACAGGAGTAGCAGCATACCGAGCACAGTACCTCGGAACCCCGAGGTCGCTCACCGAGATTGTCGGCAACCTGAAAGGGCTGCTGAAATTCTTCGGAGAGCTAGGGTGGCTCGAGTGAGGAATCACACCCCACCCATACGCAAAATAGGCGCAATGTCGTCGAGTTGCGGAGAATTGCCTACGTATTTGACTTGACTTGAAGTCGTTTATGACGTCGTGTCGTTATTGTAAATTATTCGAATAGCAATCGAGATTATTTGATTTTTTTTCCAGGAAAGTGATTCGGGCTTGAAAGATAATGTTGATGTGGACAGCGACTTTGAATCGGAAACGTCAGATATAGAGGTAAATTTACCACTTAACTTTATTTTAAATTATTACACTAGTGATTCTCGAGTATCAGAATAGATGTGAAGTAGGAAATTTGTTATTTTGTATGCATACTCCCCTTATGGCTTCGCCATTATGAAAAATTTCCAAAAACGGAATAGACAAAAAAATCTATGTATATACTCGTAAATATCGAATCTGCTCACAAAATTATGCTTACTCATTTTTTGGATAGAACTGGGATACTGGGCTAGCCCAGTAACTATTTAGTAATCTGTGACTCTAATATGTTGTGTATGTGCCTTAGTAGTAGTAGCACAGAATACTAAAGGGACAGAAGAGACACACACGCCTCAAAATCATTTTAATAAAAAGCGACTCTAGTAACGATGAAATAAAGTGCAATTCAGCCCACACAGCGCTTAATTACTTATCGTTATATCGTGGCCATAAAAATATTACGTCCTTGAGTATGAATTTACCAATCATCCAGTATATTAAAGTAAAAAATTCTTACAATATTTTTTATTTAGGTATATATTATATTTATGTATTTGGCTAAAAGAATATTAACAGTATTATTTTCTATCAAGGTTTTTGACATGTTTTGTGTTTTTTCAGGATATGGCTGAAATGGTTACCCGGAAGAAGCCGCGCGTGGAAATAGAATACGAGACCGAACCTGTCGCTAGTGTATCTAAAACTAAAATAAAACATTGATTTTATAGTTGGTAGTTATTTTATTCAGTTACTAGCTTTGCCGTTCTATTTGACCCGATGTACAGTTATCTGCGTAAATGGCATAATATTATCTAACATGAGGCAGAAAACATGTTGAAAAAAAAAAATAGGTTTTTCATTTTTCTTGCTCAGAAAGTCAGTCATTGTTGAGTTGATACGCAACAATAAGCAATCTATCAATAACAATCTGCTATTCAACCTCTAGGGGATAAAGTAAATTTATTTATTAAGATCATATTTTTATTGGTGTCGCACATATAGGATTAGCCAAAACGTTTCGATAAAATTAATCATTACAATTTCTCACAATTAAAGTGAAAAGTAGAGTGTCGCTAAAACCAATTATAAGGTTTCTATTAACTACCTCGCTAAAGCTCTGGAGTAAGACTACCTCGTATACAATGGGTCTCTTTAGTCCCTAGTGTAACAATCTACTATTCCATTATATACTACCATTATTCCAAATTTACTGCCTACCCCAACGGAAACAAGGCGTGACTGTATGTATATGTATAGTCCGCGCGTGCGTGAGCTATGTGACATCAGCCTTGTGCTAGCTATTTTATTTCATATCTAATTATCTTTTGTTTTTGATATAATTTGGTTTTGTTTATCACGATATTCTCACGGGAACGGTGTCTACGCGGTTAAAACTGCGGGGCATTAAATAAAAATAGCACAAGCCGATGTCACCTAGCTCGCGCGCGGGCTTTATGGGTGGTATTATAATTTTGGAGTACCCATGTAGTCTGCTAAAAAAAAATGCTTTCTTTCCTCTACCTACTAAATAATACCTAGGTCAAGTTTAATTTGATTCCTTCTACCAGCGGTTCCGTAGCATCTCCAAAGTGGCAAATAAAAGCTATAGGGTGATAGGTACCGAGCATACCAAGATTTGCAGGCATCTGGAATAAAGCGCTTGATTCAGCGCTAGCACGTACGCATGCCGCATGCCAGTACGGGCGTGAAGCTGGCTTTATTATTGCGCTCGTAACTTAGCTTTAGACTTTTGTCTGTAAGCCGATTTTTCAAGCGTTAAATAAAAGCTGCTGCTGCTCTGCTCCGTGTTGTCTGTTGTTAAAAGAAGGCTAAAGGAATAGTTGTTGTCACTTGATTCATGATGGTAGGTAGGTATTCTATTAATCTACTAGGTACTAATATTATAACTCCTGAATCTCAGAACAATGTAACAGACGTTTGTAACAGGTAAACAAAACGCTAGCGTGTTCTAACTCGACTCCAGCGCCATCTAGCGCTGTTTTTTCTGTGTATGTTTGTTCCCTTTTCACGCTAAATCTACTCAACCGATTGAGCTGAAATTTAATAAGTAGATAAGCTTAGACCCTGGTAGTAGCTAGCTGGTAGTACCTTAATACATGGTACCTACTTTTTATCCTGATATTCCCACGGCGACGATGACTTCGCAGATGAAACCGCTGGGCAGAGCTAGTAACTAGTAAAAGTACCTAGGTACCTATCCATTTTGTTACATTGTAGGTATTCTACGGATCTACCTACCTTTAAGTTCGGTTCAATACCACAGTTTACCTAAGTACTTACTTTTTAGCACTAACTTTTATCAGAACGAGTCAGCTCCAGATCTAGGGAGGGGGGTCAAACTAGGCTTGCCCAAAAATTAGCCAAAAAGCTTGGTCGAATTGTAAAAAAAGGGCGCCACACAGGCCCACACCACGTGATTTTTAAATAATTTATCTGAAACGAGATAGATATATTATAGAGAGGGGCGCTATTATCAAATTTCAGCCCAGGTTCGAAAAAATTCGTAAATCCAGGACTGCGAAGAGCTTACTTACCTACGTAATAAAGATATCTAGATCCCGATAGTTACGTAGACGCCCGAAGCGCTGCAGCGGTCAGCAGAAAACTAATGGTCTGGGACATAAATAAGCGTTAGGTTCGGGCAAACAAAGCCAAACGGTCCTTTTGTGAACGAACAGCTGTTAAAGAATATTTAGGAGGACACTGCAATTGCCAGTTTGGGATCGGTAAGGCACCTAATAATTTTATTTTTCTTCATCATCATCATCATCATCTCAGCCAGAGGACGTCCACTGCTGAACATAGGCCTCCCCCATAAATTTCCATCTAGATCGGTTAAAAAGCGCCCTGCATCCAGCGTGATCCTGCTGTCTTTATCAGATCGTCTGTCCACCTTGTGTGGACGTCTTACGTTGCGCTTGCCGGTCCGTGGTCTCCATTCGAGAACTTTACAGCCCCATCGGTCATTAGTTCTACGTGCTATGTGCCATGCCCATTGCTACTTCAACTTGCTAATCCTCTGGACTATGTCGGTAACTTTCGTTCGTCTACATATCTACTCATTTCTGATTCCTACCTACTTATACTTAAATTAAAAATATGTCCTCCTTATAACAGTTCCATTAGGAATTATCGGCTCCGCATCGTTCTCACCCAGTCCCGTTTTCACCCGGTCCGTTCTCACCGTTCGAATAGAGGTTATATCAATATTATTTGTCGCTTTTGCGTTGATTTACACGAGGTAAGTACTAGGTATCTTACAGTAAACCGAGTAACTTATATTCGGTTACTCGGTTGGTATACTTTCGAGTTCAAACTCGACTGTGCACGCTAATAATACCTACCTGTAACGTTCCATAAAGTAAGTAGGCCTTTAGGAGTATTTAGGTCGTAGATCGTAGCCTAAGTGTTCCTAACTGATTATAGAAATGTAAATAATAAGTCGAGTCAGAAGGTTGAAATACGAATGATTTATTATAACAAAATACGCAATATATATACAAATTGATAGACCCGCGCATGCGCGCTATAATCGCTGATCACGTGATGTTTCGCGCATGCGCAGTGCGCGTGTGTGTACGTGGCGTCGGCGCTGATATAAATATCTTGCACACACTCGCGGCTCTCATTTCGCTCATCGCGGCCGCGGCGTGTGCGTGTGTCGGCGGCGTCGTCGTGCAGTGCTTGAATAATGAAGATTGAAGACGAAGATGTGCGGCGTGTGAAATCATGGTTGTGTCTGCTGTTTCTTACGAATTCAACAAGTGCGTTCAAATGTAATACGCCTTTTTCAAGGCGGCTTGCTTCACGTGTTTCTTGATGAATGACGAGATGTGCAAACGATGTAAATAAATGTGTGTGCTTCTTATTTATTGCTTTCCCCGGTACATCCTGGTAACTTGTTATGGTAATGGTGAAGAGGTGATGGTGCTTGGTAATCGGTAGCGGTATGAGTAGCTGCGTCCCGGTAATGTGGACACAGTGAGGTAATGCGGAGGTAGGTAAAGTAGGTACATATATCCATGTACGCTACATGACTCCCCCTCAAGCGAAGCGTACCGGTAGCTTGATGGCGCGACCCGTTCGTGTTGTTAGCGCAGGCTTAAGTGCAGGTTCGATTCTTGTATTGTTGATTGGAGTGACTGCACTAGTACTTGCGGGCGCGTCGGGGTTGACTGTGTAAGCAGGCTTCAAGCGATCGATTGATATAGTGGGCGATCTGTTGTTAGTAACTTGCAGTGTGAAAGTTTTATCGGTGCGCTTGATGACTTTGAAGGGACCTTCATATGCTGGTTGTAGTGGCTTTTTCACAGCGTCTGTGCGTATGAAGACGTATTCGCACGTAAGTAGGTCCTTGTGCACGAATATTGGTCGCTTGTTGCTATGCGACGTATTCGGCTGTTCGGGCTTGACGGCGGCGATTGCGCTTCTAAGTCGGCTCACATAATCGCCGTCTACGTCGGTCGTTGACCTTTCTGTGAAGAAGTCACTGGGTAGGCGGATGTTATAGCCGTAAGTGAGTTCGGCGGCGCTCACGCCTGTGTCGCTGCGGGCGGCGGCGCGTAGACCCATGAGCACGGTAGGTAGTTCGTCGATCCAGGTCGAGCCTCCGCAGAGTCGAGTCTTGAGCGCGGTTTTAAGAGTGCGGTGCCAGCGTTCGACCATACCGTTCGCTTGGGGGTGGTAAGGCGTGGTACGGTTGCGCTTAATCCCCATAGCGTTAAGTAGCTTTTCGAACAGCTGGCTCTCGAACTGGCGTCCTTGGTCGCTCGTTAGGTGTGTAGGGCAACCAAAACGAGTGATCCAGTGCTCGTACACGATTTTGGCGACTGTTTCTGCTGATATGTCTTCGGTGGGCACTGCTTCGGGCCATCTAGTCACACGGTCGATGATTGTAACTAGGTACCGGTGACCTTGCGGCGATGTAGGTAGAGGTCCGACGATGTCGACATGTATGTGTTGGAAACGGTCCGTTGGCGGGAACTTTGAAGTTTCGCTCCATGTATGTCGAGTTGTTTTACATTGTTGGCAGTTGATACATTGTTTCGCCCAAGTGGCGACATCTGTGTTTATTGAAGGCCAGAAGAATTTTTGAGTCATCTGTTTTCGTGTAGTGCGAATGCCGGGATGACTTATATTGTGCACGGCGTCGAATGCGATGCGTCGAAATTCCTCTGGTAGGTACGGTCTGATAGAAGTAGTAGAAGTCTCGCAGTAAATGGGAAGCGGTGATCCGGGTAAAGTAATTGGTTTTAGCGCCAAATTACTTTGTTGCAGGAGATGTGTTATCGTGCTGTCTCGCTCTTGCGCGTCGGCGATCTTCTTATAATCGAGTGTCGAAGGGCAGGTGATACTTTCGATGCGACTGAGTGCGTCGGCAACTACGTTATCTTTGCCGCTGACGTGTCGTATGTCGGTGGTAAATTCGCTTATGAAGATAAGTTGTCGTGCACGGCGTGGAGTCTCGGACGGTGACGGCGGCTTCTGCAGTAGGTATGTAAGCGGCTTGTGGTCGGTGAATATTATTAGATTTCTTCCCTCGAATGTCTTTCTGAAGTGCTTGACTGACATGTAGATGGACAGTAGCTCTCTGTCGAATGTACTGTACTGTCTTTGTGCGTCGCTGAATTTCTTTGAAAAATAGCCAAGTGGTTGCCATTTCCCGTCGACGTGTTGTTGAAGTACAGATCCGGCGGACTTGTCTGAGGCGTCGGTGAAGATAGCGATAGGTGCGGTGTGGGATGGGTGTGCGAGCAAAGTTGCGTTTACGATTGCATTTTTGCACGCATCGAATGCACGTGTCGCTTCGTCGGTCCAGTCTATTATAGTCTTGTCTCGCTTCTTCACGCAGTGTAGGTAGGCGTTAAGCGGTGCTTGTATTGTAGCGGCCTCGGGAATGTGATCTCGGTAGAAATTAATCATTCCGAGAAAGCGCCTTAATTCTTCTATTGTGCGGGGCTTGGAATAGTCAGTTATTGCAGTGACTTTTTCGGTAGGCGGTTTTATGCCATCCTTAGACACTGTGTAGCCTAGGAACTTGACTTCAGGCTGTCCAAGTACGCATTTGGCGGGATTGATGGTGATGCCGTTTTCTTCCAGTCGTCGGAGTACGGTGCGAAGATGTTCTTGGTGAATAGTTTCGTTCGGAGATGCTATCATGACGTCATCGACGAATGGGAAAACGAAATCGAGTCCGCGTAGTACTTCATGTATGAAGCGTTGGAATGTCTGGCCGGCGTTCTTAAGTCCGGGTACCATTCGCGGGAATTCGTATAGTCCCATCGGAGTGATGATTGCTGTCTTCTCTATGTCTTCTTCTCTCGTTCGAAGTTGTGAGTAGGCTCGGTTGAGATCTATGACGCTGAATATAGTCTTGTCGGTGAGTTGGAATGTGAAGTCCTTGACTCGCGGTATAGGATAGCGATCAGGTTTTGTGCAGGCGTTAAGTCGTCTATAGTCCCCGCACACGCGTAGACTGCCGTCCTTTTTCGGTACGATGTGGAGTGGAGATGCCCAGGGACTTTTGCTTGGTCGGCATATGCCCTGCTCGATCATGTTCTCGAATTCCTTTTTAACGGCGTCGTAACGGTGAGGTGCGATAGGACGTGCGCGGCAATGTACAGGTTGGCCGCTGGTTTCTATGTAATGTTCGACGTTCGGTTCTATTGACGGAGTTGATGTTGATGAAAGACGAGTGATCCCGGGAAATTCAGCTAGTATGGCGTGATATTTCTGGTTGTCATCTATGGTCTTGATTGTAGGTGTGTTGCTGATGTGTACGGATGAGATCGACGTAAGGCTTGTTTTACCATCGATTAATCTTCGGTTAGGTAAATCGACGATTAAATGGTGATGTCTGAGAAAATCGGCCCCAATGATCGGCTTGCCGACTTCAGCGACGATGAAAGTCCACTTGAATGGTCGACGAAGGTTGAGGTCCAATGTGATCGTTTTCTCGCCATAGGTAGGTATGACGGTATTGTTAGCGGCGTAGAGTTGAAAATCGAGTGGCTTCGGTGTTGCGCCCTTTTTCCGCGGTAGTACGGAGATGTTGGCGCCAGTGTCGATAAGAAATCGATATTGTGAGTTTTTATCGACGACGAATAGGCGGTATGAGTTTTCTTCTACGCTGGGTTCCGCCTCTGCCAACGTATGTGCTAGTTTTCCGACTTTTCTTGTTTGTAGGTACATGGAGTAGTGCAACGGCGCGCTTGTGCGCCAAAGCGTCGGTGGTAGTAGCAGAATGGTGATGGGGTGTTACTTCTGGATCTGTTGCTATTGTAGCCGTCGCGACTAGGAGATCTTCCACGGCGGTAGTTGTTGAGATTATTATTCGTAATTTGCTGTTGAGTTTTGATGGCGGCAACTTCTAAGGTGAGGTTGCGGATTTCTTCTATCAGGAACTGTGTGTCGGTTTTTTGTTGTGGCGGTGGTGATGGGATGATGTTAGTGACAGCGGCGATTTGAGGGCTGTGCATTTCCATCATCTTGTCGGCGAGAAGTGCGAGTTCGTCAAGGGCTGTCTGCGTCTTAAAGGTCTCGCTCACAGCGAGGACGGAGCGAACGTGTGCTGGCAAGTGATTGGTCCACATAAGTCGGAGAGTGTTGTCAGGAACCTTGTCTCTCGCCAGGCTTCTCATTTTGCGGAGTAGCTGTGACGGCTTTTGGTCGCCGAGCTCCATTTCTGAGAGTAGCTTCTGGAACTGTTGGTTGTCGGACTCTTCGTAGACAGTGATTAGCCTCTTTTTTAGTGTATCGTAGAGCTTGTCGTCTTGTGGCGGATTGTAGAGGAGATCGCTGATCTGTTCCACGTCGGATTTGTCAAGCTGCGCGATGACCATTTGAGCTAATTGAGCCTGGGTGCGGTGTCCTTCGGCTGTGGCGGCTTCAAATGCGATGAACCATAGGCGAGGCTTGTCTCTCCAGAATGGCGGGATACGCATGGCGAGAGCGATGGCGGAAACTTCGCGGGCGGTGACGGTGGCTGTCGATGTGGCGGAGGTGGATGCTGCTGCGGCTGTTGTAGTTGGGACGACTGGTGCGATTTCCGTATTCATTGTGCTGAGTGTTGGTGAAGTCGCCGCAGGATTCGTTCTTCGTCGTGGGTCACCACTTTAGGAGTATTTAGGTCGTAGATCGTAGCCTAAGTGTTCCTAACTGATTATAGAAATGTAAATAATAAGTCGAGTCAGAAGGTTGAAATACGAATGATTTATTATAACAAAATACGCAATATATATACAAATTGATAGACCCGCGCATGCGCGCTATAATCGCTGATCACGTGATGTTTCGCGCATGCGCAGTGCGCGTGTGTGTACGTGGCGTCGGCGCTGATATAAATATCTTGCACACACTCGCGGCTCTCATTTCGCTCATCGCGGCCGCGGCGTGTGCGTGTGTCGGCGGCGTCGTCGTGCAGTGCTTGAATAATGAAGATTGAAGACGAAGATGTGCGGCGTGTGAAATCATGGTTGTGTCTGCTGTTTCTTACGAATTCAACAAGTGCGTTCAAATGTAATACGCCTTTTTCAAGGCGGCTTGCTTCACGTGTTTCTTGATGAATGACGAGATGTGCAAACGATGTAAATAAATGTGTGTGCTTCTTATTTATTGCTTTCCCCGGTACATCCTGGTAACTTGTTATGGTAATGGTGAAGAGGTGATGGTGCTTGGTAATCGGTAGCGGTATGAGTAGCTGCGTCCCGGTAATGTGGACACAGTGAGGTAATGCGGAGGTAGGTAAAGTAGGTACATATATCCATGTACGCTACAGGCCCATAATAAATGTGATTGTCACCCGCAGCCATCCTTGACGCCAGAAGAATGATGACTAACACTTTTTCTGCCACTATTATGTATTTTGTCTTCACCTGAGAGGCTATCTAATAGAGCCAGGAGCTTACCTTTTATGGTGTTTATCATAAGATATTTTTCTGAAGAGGTTTATTAGTTTATTCCTTATTCTTTGTAAAAGTCACAGGTAAAAGTATACTACAAATACAAGCAATGACGATTTTATAAGGAGAGAGACACGTTTTTTAACATTTCAATTGAAAAATTTTAGCTATAATTTTTAAGCAATAATTTTATATTACCTATTTTTTATTTTTCTATTAAAAGTAATAATTGCGAGAGAAAAGTAATCCAGTTCGACTAACGCCCGTATTCAAGAACAATAATATTGATGACCCTTAGGCCAAACGCAGGCCCGAACGCAGGTTCTTACGTCAACCGAGGCCGCCTCGAACTCATCTCGCGGGATCGGCTGACCTACTCGTTGATATAGGGCCGGTAAAGCCAATTGGAAACAATTGACTGCCATGACGAACGTGGTGAGAAATTCTTTACATAGCACAGTACCTTACATCAGTATTGTTCTTGAATACGGGTGTTATTCCCGGAGATTACTTAAAACACGTTTGAAATAAGTACTAAAACAGGCATGATTTTTTTCTCGCACAGAATCAATCACGTGGATAGGTACTTACATGCATTCAACATAACATAATGTTGCCGAGATAACAACATTTAGTAGGTCCAACCAATCAAAGCGAGTTGCACGTCTTTTGTTTTTAGTCGATGTCTACTTCTACTTGTATGCCGACGTAGATGTAGCCACGGCGAGATTAGTGTACTTTGCATATTTCCATAGCTTGATGTCTTATGGGATTCTGTTGTGGGGGTCAGCCGCAGATATAGAAACTATCTTTATACTACAAAAACGTGCGATTCGTGCCATCTATGAGATGCGTCCACGCGAATCCCTGAGGGAATTATATAAAGAAATAAACATAGTACTAAACTACTAAACTAAACATAGTACCCTACCATCCTTATACATTTATGATGTATGTGCGTAATAATTTACATAAATTAAAATTAAATAGTGACCTTCATAATTTTAATACTAGGAATAAAGACAAAATAGCTGTACCTAGCTTTAGATTATCTAAAACAAATAAAAAGACATTCTTAGAAAATAGTGTACGTTTCTATAATAAAATCCCCAAAGAGATAACTGGGCTCTCAGAGGGTAAATTCAAAACCTATATAAAATCTACTTAACTAAAGAAGGCTTATTATAAAGTCAACCAGTACATAGAGGACCAAGATGCCTGGAAACTTCTGCATAGCCGCCTCGCGGCACCTTCAAAGAAAACGAAGGTAAGCAAACCAAATATTGTGAAACTATCTGTTGAAAAAATTAAGCCCTACAAGTTTCTTGTGCGTTCTTCTTGTAGAGGTATCTTTCCGAACGCACGGTAGACTCAGTACTGTTTATCTTCATTGACGTACAAAAGTGTCAGATTATGACCTATTTGAATAAATCTGTTTGAGTTTGAGTTTGAGTTTGACTTCAACAAAGCACCGCGCATAACATAAAACGAACGAAATTTCAACATTTCGTTTGGATTTAATTAATTAAAGCATGTGGCAAAAGGCGTGGATAACGAGGGTGCAAGGGCACTCGCTTTTATTACTTCAGTTTATTTTATTATCTCTTAACATCTAGGACGAGCTTTTGAAAAAGAAACGTAAGCTTAAACTTAGTTTAAGCTGTAGTTAATTGCTGTAGAGTTCATTGTTAAAGAATGACGTTCCTTTTATCTCCCTTTATTTGAGTTATTAAAATGGAATTACGGTCGTGATCGGCCGATACAAAGATGATTTTATTAATTTTTCGACATCTCAAGCTATTTCTATTTTTTTCTCTCTGAGGTGTCCTAGTTGATTATCTATAATATCACGTAGGTAGAACTCTATAATATATTATAATAGTTTCAATAATTATTATAACTTCGGTAATTTTATTGGGTAACCGTTCTGTCGGAGTATAAATAATTAGTAAATCTGTTTTCCGGTTTTTCGCAGGCTTGAACGAGTGGTTAATTCGTTCAAGCTCGCAGGCCTTTGACATGACCTATCTATAGTCCATGACGAGAGCCGGGACCTTGAACCCTAGGGACCGACGGGTTTACGTGTCTAAAAAAAGCACTAGGGTCCAGGTGCACTAAAATAAGTAGGTACTAAATTAATGTTATGAGAATAACATCCAGGGCTTCGGATTCTAAGCACATTGTCACTTCTCTTGTTCAAAAAGTCCGTAATTTTTGCATATCAGAACAGGCTAAGAGAACGGGGCTAAAATAACTTCTCAACCTTTCTTTTTTATTTTTGTCTGTTTCTAACGAGATTATATTTATTTGGTGTCGCCCGTAGGATATTAGCCAAAATGTTTTCATGATATTAATAATTTTATTTTCTCACAATAGTAGTTAAAAGTAGAGTGTAACACACGGCGCTAAAACCCATTTTAAGTCAAAGTAAAAAAGATTTATTCAAATAGGTCACAATCTGACACTTTTGTACGACAATGAAAATAAACATTAATGAGTCTACCGTGCGTTCGGAAAGATACCTTTACAAGAAGAACGCACAAGAAACTTGTAGGGCTTAATTTTTTCAACTGATTGTTTTACAATATTTGGTTTGGTTACATTCGTTTGTTTGGAAGGTGCCGCGTGGTGGCTATGCGGAAGTTCCCGGGCATCTTTGTTCTTCTATGTACTGATTTACATTATAATAAGCCTTCTTTAGTAAAGTAGATAATACATTATTATTACTCGGTTTCTATTTACTTCCTCGCTAAAGCTGGGGAGTAAAACTACCTCGTACACATTGGTTCTCTATTAGCACCTTGTTTAACAATCTACTATCCCACTGGGCCAGGGACGCTACTAAGTATACTTATAAAATGATATGCCTAAGCCTTACCTAATGCAAAACATTTATATTAATATCGCGTTACAGAATAAATTTCAGCCTCCGTACCGGCCTGGCTCAGCTTAGCGTGCATGATGTAATTTATAAGCAATTTCAGCCCATCATTTCAATATGGTTGTGACCTACCTTTACGGCATAAGCAGAGCCTGTTTCGATCCTGTGTAAAACGGTACTAGAGGTTCATATAAAAACTAGAGTTCCCGTCTTCTAATCCCGCGACTTTGGGGCCGTCCATTAATCACGTGAGGCTCGAAGGGGGGGGAGGTCGACGAAAATCACGATATATCACAAAGGGGGAGGGGGGGTGTAGTAAGATATCATGTCAGATAAAATCAAATGTGATATAATAAAAAAATACAGATAAGCAAATTATTAAATCAGCAGGGTGAAGTTTGCTATTTCAGAATGCTTACAAAAAGGTTCGCTCTGTGCGGAGATAAAATGTTCCAAGTGTTATTACTGTCTTTAAAGTCTAGTGTAGCTATCCTATCAGATATTTGTTCTCCATTAGATACATTAATTAGTGTACCCCATGGTTAACGATTGATTGAGTGGAATTCATTTGAACGAATTGATTTACCAAAAAGAACCCATTGGCGGCTTTCGAAACCGATTAAGATAAACAAAATGAAGCCTTTGAGATGCTAAAGTAAACATTTCATTTATAAAACCGATATTAATTTGCTTATAGCGATTCCCTTTGATCTTTTAAAAAGCTGCGTTAAATCTTGTTGACATTGTCTGTATCCAGACAGTTTTCTTTTGATATTTTGGTTAAAACGAAAACCAAGATAGTAGTCTCTTTTGCAAATATAATACATAAGTTATGGGGTTCTAAAAGTTTATAAAATTTCAGTAATAATTTGCGCAATTAAAAAAATGATTTATTTTATTGAACCCTACCGACTTGACCATCTACTTGAAGCTGATCGCAGGTAAAGGTGGGTCTGGATACGCCTATACCACAGAATAGAAAGGAACTATACTACTCAGTTATTGGACGGTAGTCCGCAGCTCTACACTTCACTAATAGAATGTTTGTTTGTTCATTAGATTCTATGATTGTTTATTATTTTATTTTTATTTGAGTAATTGGGATTAACTACGTGTAACGCGCGCACAAAAACTGGCAGTCGGCCAGCTATGACGACACCAGCCTTGGCCAAGCATACCAAATACCAACCTCATTTCGCAGAGTATAACCACCTTCGTCGAGCTCACCAGCCAGTCATAGGCTTGTCTATGAGACACATCTATATTTTATCTACGCCGTGGAGATTCAAATAGTGTGTTAGAAGGAAATGGCACATTCTTCGACAAGTCGGCAAAGGAAGCGGATCGTCAATAAGCTCCTAGTGAAAAGCGCTAAGCATATATGACGTAAAGTGCAAAGATCTATATTTCCGCAAGAGATAAATGCAATATGTAATGGTACAAATATTTAGCAGGCCATTCCCGCGCGAGACATCGTGGCGAGCGCACGCGTCTATACTAGTGTTTACGCATCGCGAGATAAGAACTCTAAGCCTTTTATTTACGTAATACCTATTTATTTATGTGCCTTTCTGGTACGTAATTAATGGAGGAGCCAGATAATGTCAAGCAATTTTGCGATTCTGGTGGGAGTGATATCGAAATTGAAATAGAAATAAATAATCAAGAACTTTCTGTCTCCCCTGTTTTGAGGACAGAGAGACCAGAAAAAAGAACCAGAGAGGATAGTGATGAAATTACTGAGGAACGGGGAAATGAGGAATTTGTCACAGTACAACTGAAGAAAAAACGCCTCGCGAGAAGCATGTCTAGCATGATGCCTAATAATGAAGTTAAACAAGTTGAGAATGATAAATGTACGGTGTCTATAACGTCCTCAGAGATTTTAGAGATTTAGAGATTTTACCCAAACAATTTGGCATGGCAAAACTTCTTCTCGCAGAACAGATAGGTAATATTCAAAAAATAATGTATAAAAGCCCTTATCGGGTAATTATTCAATTTGAAAACAAATCCCAAGCCGAAAAGTTGATTGCATGTGAACAAATGTCCAGCAAGGGTTTTAGATGTCAGTTTGTAGATGAAGTGAACTTGACATACGGCATGGTCAGACAAGTAGATCTTGATATAACGGAGAAGGAGGCGCTCGAGAGCTTAGCTTGTGATTGCGAGATCACGGCCGTCAAGAGGCTTAAGAGGTATACGGAAGGAAAATGGGTAGACAGTGAGACAATACGTTTGAGCATAAAGGGCTCCAACTTGCCCCCATATGTTTATGGATATGGGTGTTGGTTTAAGGTGGAGCCGTTCAAGTTCCCGGTAAGCCAGTGTTCTGGCTGCTGGAGGTTCGGACATACTCTTCGGTCGTACCCTACCAGGAAAATCTTATGCGTGAAATGTGGTGAGGAGCACAAGAACTGTGAGACCGAGATCTTCAAATGTCTGAATTGTAAAGGTAGACACATGGCGTTATGCAAAGAGTGCCCGGTGTTCCTGAAGGAGAAGGAGATCAGGAATATAATGTGCGTTGAAAACTGTACTTATAGAAAAGCCTTAAACTTATTTCTGGAGAAGCAAAAAACACTTTCGGTGGGACTTGCAGATCGCACTACAAATAAGGAAAGCTGCCAGAGCATACCACCTTCTGTAACAGCGCAGTCAGCTTCACACCCAGCCCGTAAATCATACAGAGATGTCCTTATAACTAACGCTATCGTGCACACAGAGGACAGTCAGTCTTCTGAAGTAGAGGAAGGCAATATCAGAGAGGAAAATGTACAAGAGAAACAGAAAGCCAAGAAAAAGAAAAAACCAAAAGTTATGAAGAAAAATCGAAGGCAAGAGGAAGAACCGCAGCCCGAAGTATCGGAAATGGAAGTAACAGAAGATGAAGGAAAAGAAAACGTACCGCAGGATAATACAAACAGATCTGGGGTCTTTGCAAAACTTTTTAAGAAAATACAGTTAATTCAAAGTTCAAAATTCAAGTCAAAGTTTTGTAGATGTGGAAAATGCATATAATAATGTCCTTATAGAAAAAACCACAAGTATTTTAGACGATATTGGAATAGGTAAATTAATTTGTCGATATTTATGGAACTTCTTGAGTCAAAGATGCTTACAAATAAGGAATGACTCGGGTGATTTAAATGATGCTTTATGTAGGTATACATCGAGAGGTCTGGCGCAGGGGGACCCTTTATCACCTCTTTTGTTTAACATAACTACGGCTAGAATATGTAAAGAGATAAATTTTGTTTATATATGTCAATATGCTGACGACTTTGTCTTATACAATGATTGTCTAGATTTATCAGAAGGTGTCTATGATATTCAGCAAGCATTGGATATCTTTGTAGGTATGATAAATGAAATTGGTCTTGAAATATCCATTTCGAAGTCTAAATTTTGTATTTTTAGCAGAGGCAGAAGACATCAATCTGTAAAACTGTCTATAAATGATAATCTTATTGAAGCTGTAGAATCATATAAATACTTAGGAGTCTGGCTCGATAAGTCTTTGAGATGGAATAAACACATTACCGAGACAGTTAGTAAAACACAAAAATATTTGAACTTATTAAAAGTTTTAACCGGGTCAAGTTGGGGTACACACCCGTTACACTTACGTAGATTATATATAGCACTAATAAGAAGTAGACTGGACTACGGATCTTATTTATATGATAACTGTGCTAAAGTGCATTTGCATAAGCTTGAAAGGGTGCAAAATCAGGCACTTAGAATAATAGGCGGGTTCATTAGAAGTACTCCGATACATTGTATGGAAACTGAGCTCTGTGTATATCCATTGCATATAAGAAGACGTTACTTAGCTTTTAAATATTGTTTGAAAATTAAAGCATGGTATAACAATGAAACTGTGAGGCTTTTGACTGAGTTACACGATTTGACTCGCTCTGACTATTGGAGCTATTGGGCCAATAAGAAAAAACCGTTACTCTGTATAACTATTGAAGAAATCAGAAGTAATGAAGTCTACTGCTCTTCTCCAATAGATATGTTTTCACTTAATACGTGGAAATATATTAGGAATTATCTCAATAACTGCCTGGAGTCTGGAACTGTGCCCGGTAGATGGCAATAGGCTCGCCCCCGATTACATGGGACCGATAACATACTGGCGAAATGTGGGTGTATCTAATATGGGACTGAGTCCTGGGTACACCTCTGCCTACCCCTTCGGGAAAAAGGCGTGAATGTATGTTTATGTTTATGTTATGTAATACGTGGATTACCAATATAAACACAGACTTAGTTAAGGTTAGTCTCGATAGTGTAACCGGTTCAAAGAGGTCTTATGAGGGCTACTCGTTAAAATTTGAAGTAACTCGGGAACTCAGTGAAGAGTATCACGGTTGGCGCGTTATCTATACGGACGGATCAAAGAGTGGTGAGGGGAGGGGGGCCGCATATTACGATTCCTTATCTAGAACCAGTCCTTGTTGTAATCAACATTTTTATAACTGTTTTAAAATCAATTGTCATATTTCAATTATGTCATTAGAACTTATTGCGATTTCAGAAGCTCTTTCGTATGCTGGTTGCCTAGAACAGGCAAAAGTAGTAATCTGTAGTGACAGTAAGAGCGCTCTTCAACATTTTATGGCTTGTACATCTGGTACTAAAGGTGTGTCTGTTGCATATAAAATTTTATCTCAAATATTAGAGCTCAATTCACTTGGGATTGAAGTTAAAATACAATGGGTACCTTCACATATTGGGCTAATTGGTAATGAGAAGGTGGATATATTAGCTAAGAAAGGAGTATTAGAAGGAAGAGAATATACTATAAAACCTAATTATGCAGAATTCCTACCTAAATAAAGAAATAAATGTTATAGTATATGGAGGGAATATTTTAATGAAAGATCATTAGAAAAAGGAATATGGTACAAAACCATCCAATCTGAGCCTCCTCATGTACCCTGGTTTGGGAATGTTAAATTCTCACGTACACTTATTAAATCAGCACATAGGGTGAGAACTGGACACATGCCACTCAAAAAATTTGCCTACTTAATGAAAGTATCAGATTCACCTAACTGTGATACATGTGGAGTTGTGGAAGACGTTCACCACCTTTTGGTGGAATGTGTCCGATTCCAACACGAAAGACAGGCTCTTGAGGCGGCTTATGGACTGAACGGGTACGATGTCGGAAGGTTCCACAAGATTCTGACGGAACCTGCATCTAAAGCGGCAAAGGACCTGTTCAGCGCTGTGAGTCGCCACAGTAATATAAGTAGTTTGTAAGTTCATGTAGTTTTGTTTATGTAAATAAGTGGTAAGCTAATGTAAATTTATTGTTCAAACGATGGGACTGTCATGTAATTTATTATAAAAGTCCCTAAATAAAATAAAATGTTTCATAAGAAGTAATGTAATTTAATTTATGGACATGGTCTGAAATAAACATAATTTGAATTTGAATCTATTATGTTAGGTATATTATTTTGTGGTCCTAAAGATTTTTCATTTTGTAGTTCACTGTTCTGAGTTCTGTAGGACTATTGCAGATTTTTTGTTGAGTCAATGTGGGTAATCCAGCGCACCTATAATTTTGTAGTGTGTGTATGTATGCCCGTACTCTGAACATAATGGTAAATAAGTAATAGCCTTACGTGGCTACCAGCTTCACCATTGTCTATTAGCACCTTGAAAAGGCTCTAATATGCTCTCAAGCAGAAGTAATTAAGGAGAATATTAATACAGAACTATTGAGTGAATGCCGGTCCCGAGGTATGCCATTATTGCGCTCCATCACTTCCAATCGCTCCATTGAAATGGTATATTTGAGACCTATATAATATACTATAGCCCAGCAAATTTAATAAGTACCGTTTGAGAGATCTTACGTATTTTTTTTTTTTTTATATGGGACAACTTCCACACACGGTCATCTGGTCCCAAACTAGGCTAGAAGCCTGTACTATGGTAACCAGATGACTGATATACATACTTATATAAGCTTATAACACCCAGACACAGATCAAACAAACATGTTCATGCACACAAATGTTTGACCTGGCCGGGGATCGAACCCGGGGCCTGCGGCACAGAAAGCAGAGTTACTACCATCTGAGCCAACGAGGCTGTCGTATTGTGCCTTGTTTGAAGGATTTGAATTGATATTTAGTGATCAATAATAATTTGAACATCTTGTGATAAAATTCGTACGAAAGTTACTGTAGTTGATATTGTGTGAGTTACACCCATGCAAAGTTATTTCTTCTCTCTCAAAGAAAGAAAAGAAAGAAAGAAAAAATATTTATTTCGATACACGAAAAATATAAGTCTTAATACTCACATAACATTGCGTGTGCCGCGAAAATGTACCAACTCAGCATGAGCAGGTTGCTGTACAACCTGCGCTGGTCTTCCGTTGGACCTGTTTCGGTGACATCACGGATATTCCTTAACACTAATAGATTTTACATTTGCTGAAACCGTGTGGCGCACCCTATAAAAAAAAGGTTGAAAAGATAAAAAATCAAACGGCACTTCTTAGATTTGCTATGAAGGATATATATATATATTATGAAGGATCTCTTTTAAAGGTTTTCTATCAGCTGGTGCGTCAATAATATAAGTAGGTAAGTAATTATTGATTTTCTTTGACTGCCTCAAGATCGACTACCGATCAATTAGGTCTAGGGTGCGATCATAATAAGGTCTGGTATAGTGTTATTGGATGTTTCCATTAGGAATTATACTCGTACTCATTCACACAGTTCCTCTAGGTTCATCTTTTAAGGACGCCTCCTACTCACATACACCCATCCTTCCTATATTATAAGTAATATATAGGTATAGCAATAATGTTTGACATAAACAAATGCTTTAATCGTAATTAATAATAAATAAATAATAATAATAATAATAATAATAATATGGGACAACTTCCACCTGGTCCCAAACTAGGCTAGCAGCCTGTACTATGGTAACCAAATGACTGATATACATACTTAAATACGCTTATAACACCCAGACACAGATCAAACAGACATGTTCATGCACACAAATGTTTGACCTGGCCGGGGATCGAACCCGGGGCCTGCGGCACAGAAAGCAGAGTTACTACCGTCTGCGCCAACGAGACTGTATGATGATATTACCCGAAGCTGGCAAATGATCATCGCTAATAATAGCCATCAGCTTTAAAAGTGTAAGATACATCCAGTACCTACCTAACGCCACGCACACAGTACCCTAATAAATAAAATGGGAAAAATCGCTGGCGAGACAATACCCTTCCCCAGAGAGTGCAGTGCCCTGGTAATATATGTATTTACATAGATAATGACGGTACAGCCCGCGGCCCTGCCCCTGCGACGATGGGCCTCTGAAAATAATTTCTATTTGTTCTGTTTACGAAAATAAGGATTTATAGGAACATAGAAAGGTCGAGGTTGCCCTTTACGGAAATAGGACCTCCTGATTTTTATTCGTGAATATTGGAGAAGCTTTTTTACCTGCCCCTTGTTAATTATTAAATTGGAGTGTGCTTAAGACTTAAGGCTTCGGTGTTTTAAAGGTGAATGAAAATAGAAAGAAAATGTAATGAGAAGGTTATATAAAAAAAATGAGTATACTTATTTTTCTTTATTTTTAAATTGATAATAGGTATTTTTTTATCTACTGGGCATTGGCCACCCTGTCAAGACTAAAAAGTCTATCGCATTAATTCTCAAAATTATTTGGCCTACCTATTTTATACATTCACGCCTTTTTCCCGAAGGGGTAGGCAGAGGTTTACCCAGGACTCAGTCCCACAGTAGATACACCCACATTTCGCGAGTATGTTATTGGTCCCATGTAATAGGGGGCGAGCCTATTGCCATCTATCGGGCACAGTTCCAGACTCCAGGCAGTTATTGAGATAATTCCTAATGGAAAAATCCAATATTTAATACTGCCTGACCTGGGGATCGAACCCGGGACGTCCTGATTGGCAGTCGAGCATGCGCCCTCTACGCCACCGAGGCAGTCACCGAGGCCTACCTGTTTTTTTGGCTATATTATGTATCAACGCTCCATGGTAATCCATGCGTAATCCTCATCATGCGTCCAGGCGAATCCATGGTAGGTAACTTACCATTGGTCTTCTGGATTTTCTGGCACTGTTTTTTTCGGGAGGTAGCACTTCTACCTCTGAACAATTTTCGTCCACGACCAATAGTAGATTGTTACACAAGGGGCTAAACAGACCCATTGTATACGAGGTAGAGGAAGTAAATAACAACAGCGTCACATACATACATACGTCACAATGGGTTTTAGCCTTGAACGAATTAGTGGTTAAATCGTCCTAGGCTTTAGCGCTCTACTTTTCACTACGATCGTGAAATAATAAAATTATTAATTTCATCAAAAAAACATTTTGGCTAACATTTTGTTGCGGGTATGGTAGGACTGAACACACTTGAACACAGAAGAAAACTACTGCTGTGCATGCATTACTGCATTCTGCTGCGTAATGAGGTGGACAATCCTTCGGTGCTGAGCAGCATGCAATATTATGTCCCAGACAATTACATGAGGACTGGTCGACGTCACCATCATTTGTTTGCGCGCGCTACGCCGTTGCATACTTGCTGAGAGCGGTGGTCCTCATCAATAGGTTTTTGCAGACAGTTCAGAATGCTGACATACATGCTGATACCATTAGCAGCCTGTATAAATGTTTTTGTTTTTATATGTATCATGTGTGTATTTTGTAATGTTGTTTGAATTGTATTATGTTTGTGTTTTGTTTTGTCTAGCTGTATGAGTGCTTTGGTTTAATCTGTAAACTCATATTGTTTTTGTTGAATAAATTGAAATTGAAATTGATACGTGCGGAACCGAAAAAATATAACCTCATTTGTAAAAATATAAGAGACAAACATTTTTACAAGATATTTACTTTATCCCCTAGAAGTTTTAGGGTTGAACAGTTATAATAGCCCCGCTCTGGTACTCAATAATGAGGAACTTTTTTGAGAAAAAAAACTTTATTCGTTTTATATAAATGTTTTGTGGTTTATATAAATTGTTTCAACTCTAAATTAACTTCAATACTTACCAAGAGACGTCCAAACGTTCGTTCGAATTAGTTACAGCTCGCGCGTTCATTTCCCGTCTTGTTTGCAAACAATAAAGTGTTAGCTTGATACCTCATGAACGCAATGGGAGAACGAGTGCCGTTTACATTCAGCTTCACCAACATAATCCCTATTTATTGAGGCCCAGCAAATTTACCACCGCGTCGAGGTTTATTTATTGTGCCTATAATCGTCTTTTGAACCGTTGCGTTTGATCAGCCATTACACAAAATAAAATTTAATTTAACTCGATATTTCTAAAGCGAGGCCGCCGTCCGCCAAGTTTTAGATACAATTTGCTTTTTGGATTATCGCTTCGGGCTTTCGGTTGCTTTGGATCTGTGTAGGCAGCTCGCACTTGTAGGTAGACTGCGTAGACTGTTACTAATAAGTTTAAGTTAGGTAAGGTAAGGATTTTACATTTAATGATGATAAAAAAATAATCACACTTACATAATTAAATATTATTTATGGCAAAAACGGGACTTAAATTATATTGTTAGCCTCGTTGGCGTAGACGGTAGTAACTCTGCTTTCTGTGCCGCAGGCCCCGGGTTTGATCCCCGGCCAGGTCAAACATTTGTGTGCATGAACATGTCTGTTTGCTCTGTGTCTGGGTGTTATTAGCTTATATAAGTATGTATATCAGTTAGTTTGGGACCTCGTTTAGCCTAGCCTAGTGGAGTCTAGCCTAGTTTGGGACCAGATGACCGTGTGTGGAAGTTGTCCTATATTACTATTATTATTGATGTGCGCCACAGAATTTTGATATCTACCAAAGAATACCGTAGACACTATTTATGAATTTCTAAAGTAAGTACATGCTTATAACCCCCAGCCCCCAAGGCCCGCAAGGACCGTCTCGTCGTGGAACGATTTTAATGAATTACTCCGAACACTGGTACACCTACAAAATTAGATTGTTTTTGGCTAGACAGTATTAACCTTTTGGTGACTATGAGTAAGTACTTAATTATATTATAGACCTAGTTTACACTTCTCTAACGATGATAATATTATAATTATGAACCAAGACGAAATGGCGTACCTCAACTATCTATTACTAAGTTTTTTTTTTTTTATGATATCGAGTGACGAGACGAGCAAATCAGGTCACGAGCAAGCATCATGATTGCCCATATCAGACACAGTGCCACCCAGTGTTTTAAAGTTCAAAATTCTGCGCGTAAAAAGTCAATTTCTGGAAATAGGCCTCCCCTTTATAGGGAGGCTTTATCAGGCTTTGCAAATACTCGCCACGTTTGGCAGGCGGGTTAGCGAGCGAAGTTTGATGGTCTTTACGCTGATGACGCTGCAGCGGGATCTTGTAACGCATAGCTTTATTTTTGACCTATGCTACTGGCCTCAAATGACCTCTACAGCTTTGCCGGGCATCTCATAATATTGCTTAGCCAGCTGGGTTACTATTTTATTGCCGGCATCCTAAGATTATAGAAAAGGTACATAGTACCCCACCCTTCCTACCCGTGGTTACCTTAAAAACCCAAGTTATGTTATATCAGTTGATATTTATTCGCAAATTAGGAGATACTCTAAACAAAACTGGACTGGCTTCCGGTGAAATATAAGGAGATGTACCTGGCACACGAATTTTGAAGGAATTAACGCACTATTTCCTGATTATTTTTTTTATTTTTTTATAATATGTGTCAACTTCCACACACGGTCATCTGATCCCAAACTAGGCTAGAAGCCCGGACTATAGTAACCAGATGACTGATATACATACTTATGGCATGTTCATGCATACAAATGTTTGAGTTGGCCGGGGATCGAACCCGGGGCCTGCGGCACAGAAAGCAAAGTTACTACCATCTGAGCCAACGAGGCTGTCGATGATTTTTTTTAGACAGTAAACATTAACCAATTATGTACCAGTACCTCTAATCCTGTATAATAGACCTTTCTACCATTGTTTTGGATATAGTAACATCTAGAGCATGTAGAGTATGAGGGCACATAAATAAAACCATTTCTCAAATCTTCAAGGCATTCATCAGTGACATTTTCAAATCGAAGTTTTTAAGAAGCCTTGATAAGTAACCTCCTTTGGTCCTAGGTACATAAGAACCATTCTAGAACTTATGTCCTAATCGAGAAAGTTATTTAATCATGTTAATGGCTTTTGCGGGCTTACATCTTCTGTTATATTATATTGACCAATATATGTGCGATATGGTACTTAGGTACTTAAAAGTTTGTGTGGTAGGTCTAATAAAATAAATAAAAATACTCCATGATATTGTAGAGAATCGGGTAGAGTATTAAGCTAACGTAGATATAAATTAAAAGAAATATTTTTTTTTGCACCTTAGCAAAAACAACAGGTGTGAATACAAAATTAGGATGAATTATAATCCACGCAAATTTTAAAATTTCAGAGATTTTATTTTTTGTATTGAGTATTTTAGGTTTTGAGTATGGTATATATAGTTCGACACATAAGAGTAGAAAATAATGGGCGCGCCACTGTCTCTTACTAGAGTAAAAACAATTTAATCAACACATACACTTTAAATTAGTTCCGTTTCTACTCTTTTCTGTCGAACTATACTAGAGTAAGTATCAAATCAAGTGGAGATAAGTACAAAACATTAAATGTGTTTTCTTTGTTTCTTTCAAATCACCACCGATCACAATCACACTTGTTCCTCAGACATGCTCCTCCAGAGAGGCCGAGACGGCGACAAAAGCGGTCGCACTCTAGAGACTGTTCCTTGGTGTTGCACGTCTCACGTTTGAACCTGTGCAGGTGAAGAGGTCCTTCCCCTTCTGGATCTGCAATCATATAAAAATGAGTATCATACTTTTATTGTTCTGCCAATGGAAATGTGTCAGTGCTTTCGAACAAAACATGCATCATAACGCATTTTTCCCGAAGCACATGACATTTGGTCGTAAACTACTAGAATTCATCGGATTCGGATAAATATATAGAATGTGGCTTTCTAGTTAAAATTATAAATTGCGCAATATACCGGTAAGTTACTACACCTTTTTTTTGGTAGATTCACCCTGTTAAGTATTAACTTAACAGGGTGAATCTACCAATCAAAATGGACAACTTTCATAAGAAAGGATTGTGAATTTCGTCAAAAAAATTTACTTCCCATACAAAGCCGATCAGCTGATCCTTTTTTTGACAGCCTCGTTGGCGCAGACGGTAGTAACTCTGCTTTCTGTGCCGCAGGCCCCGGGTTCGATCCCCGGCCAGGTCAAATATTTGTGTGCATGAACATGTCTGTTTGATCTGTGTCTGGGTGTTATAAGCGTATTTAAGTATGTATATCAGTCATTTGGTTACCATAGTACAGGCTGCTAGCCTAGTGTTGTCCCACATTATTATTGTTATTATTATTTTGTGTCGGAGGTAGAAATTTCTTTTTGAGAATTTCGCAATTATTTCTAATGAAAGTTTTTCACTTTGATGGGTACTTGCACCCCGTAAAGTTTTACTTTTAACACATTGTTTTTAATATTATGAACGTTACAGGTCCGCGAGCGACCAAAATATAACTATTATTTTTTTAGAAATGTATCATTAATATTTCCACGGTCCACTATAACGTATCCACCCGTATCATTGGCAAACTTTTTAGTGAACAAAAAATGAGTATAACTATTACAAGACTTACAATTATTCTCATTAATCTCCATCTCAGCAAACGTAGAAGCCACCATCACGAGTACGAGAGCAAAAATTACGAAGTAACCCTTCATTTTAATATTGATTTAATAAATTATTAGTTCTTTGTGACCAAGTGATCGGCAAGATACAAACTTAATTCTGACTACTTTACATGACCTTTTATACTATACGATGTTTATTGCTATGCTGTCGGCGTATAAACAAAAATTATAGGCATGTTTGAAGTAAATCCCCGCTCATATCTACAGAGTGTGAAAAAAGATATATATAAAAATCAAAGTTCTTACTGATATATATATAGGTACCTACGAACTCTCACTCATCAACGCTTGGACAAACTCTACTCTTAGACAGAGAGCGGAAATACATAATATAATATATACCTAGGTTTCCATTATTATGTAGACAAGGAATAAAAATAGATCTTGATATCAAAATTCATAGGTAGCTAAGTAAAATAATAATTATTAAGGTAAAAACGAATTTTGTACTGCTACAATTGTGTAATGGTCCATTAAAGCAAATTTTAATTTTTATTATTTCAATTTTAAATATTATGAACATGTAAAAGGGGAAAAACAAGAAAAATAGACTTGATCATGAGTATATAATATAATAATGTTAAATTATAATTTAACTAGTTTATACATATACATTTTAATTAATGTTATAGTGGGTAGGTACGTAACGATAAGAAATACAAATAATTTATGATTGGTACCTACAATAATAAGAGTTTAATATAAAAACAATATTATTATGCTTATTTTGCATGTAAAATAATCAAGTAAATTTTCATAGAATCAATACGAGCATAATATCTTAAGCAAAAAGGCAGCAAAGACCCTTCGCATCTACCTTCGCCTCCGTGGTCAAGCAATACTACCGATCATGAGGTCCTGGGTTCGATTATCGATTCCCAAGTTAGGGAATAAGTCATATTAGATTTTGCCATTCGGAATTTTCTCAATTACAGATGACAATGACAGATAGGCTCGCCTCTATTCCATACCACCTTTGGACACCTCTGCCTACACCCCTTCGGGAAAAAGGCCTGATGTTATGTTATGTAGTTCTCTCTACCTTCAGACACCAGACTACCAACATAATATTATCTGATTAAACAGGCTATCAATTGTCATATAGCGAGGCAATGTTGTAGAACTGTAGTGATAGGCCTCTTTTGCAGGGGGCCGCCTGGGGAAGTACTACACCTTTGCCAGTTATTCATCCGCCAAGCAGTAATGTGCAAACATTACTGTGTTCCGTTCTAAAGGGCAATGTTTACAGCGAAATAACTAGGCACGACGAGTTTCAACAACTAATATCTCAGGGTGACAGGCGCAGTGAAGTGCGGTCTAGAATTTAGAATTTTAACACTGAGTGGCACTGTGTCTGATATGGGCAATCATGATGCTTACCATCAGGCACCTGATTTGCTCGTCTTGTTACATACTGAAATAAAAAAAATGTTGCTAGCGTCATGAGTACCGGGTACAATTAGTACGGGGTGTTTTATTTAGTTAATGTTTGTTTGACTTGTAAACAGTATTATTCATAAAATAAATATAATTTTGGTAAAATTAAATTACGATTTACGATCTCATTCATGAAATAGATAGAAGTTTTTTAAAATTGTTAAATATTGAATGAAAAATAAAAACTCTATTGGTACCACAATATAACAGAAAATAACAAAGAAGAAAAACTTAAAACTAGAATGAAGTTACAACATCAACAGGCAACCTTGCAGGGAAAGGAAAAAGAAAAAGTTCAAACACATTATACTTAAATAAATAAAATACATACCAAATACTTAATATTATATATATACCTAATAGTAATAACATAATCTAAACCATTACTATAGTAAGTATAATAAAATTATAATTATATAACATTAAATAAATACACACACAACACTATAATATTATTTACAAATATAATAATACTATATAGGTACATAATTTTATATAAGTAGGCACTTACAAGTGAGCCAATTTAATTTAGTTCCAACAAAAACAACCATCCCGAGGACCTCTAAGGAGTGGGATTCTCTACCGGCGTACGTCTTCCCACCTGAATACGATCTTGGGGTCTTCAAGAGAAGAGTGAATTATCTTCTAGGAAAGCGTGCTCATTTCACCTCATCTCACCCCATCAGGTGAGTTAGGGGTCAAACGCAGACCCATTTAATAAAAATAATATTATAAATAACAAATTACTTACCTTATACCTAAGTATTTATAAAACATTCTGTATAACGTTTATTCCCGTCTTCTGAACGATGCGACGATGACTGATAATGCAAGAAGGTATGTGTTACATTGACTTACACCACAGAATAAATAATAGTACTAACGTTTTTACACATAGATACGCTACCTACCTATTTACTATAACCGCAGTTAGGTATGTTATATCCGAGTATGTTTACAATTAGTAACTGTTATAATCCTCTTATCAATTATCCTCATAATGTTATAATATAGTAGGTAGGTACATATCTAACTAATTATATACAGAGTTCATTTGTTATAATCTCCTCTTATGTTGTTTATTCTCTAACAGCTAATGCTAAAATCCTTTATCAATTTTCCTCATAATAAAATAATAAGGTAGGTAGGTTTTGAATAACAATTAAAACATTAATTTGAATTTATTAGTAGCTAACGCTAAATGTTAGAGTATAATAAAATAGGCAATGATTACGAACTAATTATCTCAGGGTGCCAAGTGCCAAGCGCACAGAATTTAGAATTCTAAAACACTGGGTGGTACTGTGTCTGATATGGTCAATCATGACGCTTACCATCAGGCACCTGATTTGCTCGTCTTGTCATTCACTCACTATCATAAAGAAAAACATGGGGATTATAATGTCACGGTAATAGATATCTCTACCGTGGTTATTTAGACGTCCCATGTTGTCACAGTTTCCGGTCTGAAGGGCAATGTTACCAGCGACATTACTGGGCATGGCGAGTTTCAACAACTAATATCTCGGGGTGACAGGCGCAGTGCAGTGCCGCGCAGAATTTTGACTATTAAAGCACTGGGTGGCACTGTGTCTGATATGGGCAATCATGATGCTTACCATCAGGCACCTGTAACTCACTATCTATAACTAATAGAGTGGAAAATTATTATCTCTTTTTTCTTTCTCCATATGTTTTTTTTAGGAAATTTTATTTTGTATGGAAGAACAACTGCCATAAGGTGTCATTCGAAACACGGTTGCGCCCAGGTGAACATGTGAGAATAGAAATTCGAACCAGGGACTTCGGTTGAAGCCGGGCATAATATTTCTGCTGGGCTACGAACGCTACAAAAATGTTGGTTGGTTTTTATTTACTCGTTTTAACTACTTATTTAACATAGGCTCGCCCCCTATTACATGGGATCAATAACATACTGGCGAAATGTGGGTGTATCTACTATGGGACTAAGTCCTGGGTACACCTCTGCCTACCCCTTCGGGAAAAAGGCGTGAATGTATGTTATGTTATGAATGTATTTAACTACAATTTATAATATCTTGAGGCCACGATGTGTTGTCAGTAAAAATATGTAGGTCATAGTATTTAAGAATGTTAAAATATTTTAATAATGTACTGAAAAAACGTGAGGGTTAAAAATAAACGAAATACTGTTGAAAATAACCCAGCATGTTTGTCAATTTAGTTTCTCCAAGGTAATTGATAAAAACAAATACGTCATCTTTGCCATCAAATATTCCGATAAATATTAACCGTTAAAATTGGTTAAAATGATTTATTTCACACGTCTTCGTCACACATCATGCATCTGGCTGTCATACGTCATAGAATACGTCGTTAACTTATTCGTTAGATGAATTTTAAAATCTTGAATCGTACTTGCTCTGAAATCGTAACAACCGCTACACACAATTATTGTTATTCGTAATTAGGGCCTCAGCACATTGCGACTTTCAGCTGCGGCAGCTAGCTGCTTAGCTGCAAAAACGCCGATCGTCGCTAAGGCTTCCGAACGCAAGGAGTCGCCAAAACGCGCAGCAGCGGCGCTGCAGACGCAAAAACGCCTGTCGCGGCAGCTGAAAGTCGCAGTGTGCGGGGGGCCTTTTAAACGTATTTCATGCCGGTCACTCACATGCGTACGAATACGCGAACCCACAAGTGTAGGACGACATTCGCAAATAACTATGCAAAGTTTTCGCTGCATTCGTGGTTTTCCAAGTTGTGTCGGTTTTTTGACGCACATCAAAGGGCGCGAACCTCGAACCTTCGCGTAGTCTCCTACACATTTGTGCAACCAGTTGTGCTCACAGAGTACTTTATATATCTTAGCGATAAGACCGCCCATTGTTACACTAGTTATTATGAATTGTTATTAGTTTTTAGATCTTGTTTGTGGTGTACCAATAAAGTGTTTATCTATCTATGAAATGCAAACGGGTTTCCATAATGAGTTTGCGAACCCATTCGCATATCCGCTGAGTTTGCGAATAGTATATCTGACTGCCCTCACATGCGTGCAAACATTCGTACAATGTACGAATATTTTTACGCATGTGAGTGACCGGGGTCAGAAGAAACTCTGGGAGTTTTAAATTTCGAAGCCTTCGTCCCTGAACAATCAATAATACAGTTGCCTATATTAATTACGACAGAGTAAAGTTGGCTGTGTTTAGCCTAAACATGTAGGTATATTCAAATATTATACCTATGTCAGAATGGTATTGTACTAAAATTGTTGAATAATATTTTTATCGCTGTAAGTAATCATGTTTTTCAGTTTGTATAATAATAATACGATAATTATTATCTCAGTCAGTACCTAATGATTTTATATTTCGCGATAGCAAATTCAGCCCTACACAACACTGAATCAGGGACCCTAATTTAGGGCCCCTAATAAATAGATCCCATAAATATTTTTCTTCTTCTTTTCTAAAAGGTCATTGTCCGAAAATTTTGGAGAATACTATGATGACCGGTTACCATGACAACAAAGCTACTTAGTTATAAGGAAAGGACAAAATTTAACTGAGTCTGCAGTAAGGTGTTTTCATACAAGATTCTTTACCCCGATTTGACCGATAATAAGATTATATTCCGAGTAAAAGCCTCCAAAGAAGTTCGTATCGTATTATCTATCGTAAAAGATAAATAATTTCTTTATTTACCCAAATAGCGGGAGATTACTGCGGGGACTTGCCCTCAGGAACGTTTTTCCAATAACAAGCGCGTAGAAATGAAAGCCTTTATGGGTCGTAAATAGAGAATTATAGTGTGGGTTGGTACGGGTCATTTTCACTCTACATTCACTGTTAATTTTGGAAACTTTAGGAAATTAACAATGATAGATACACTCGGCACGTTTTGTCCTGAACATTGAAATCATTTTCGATTACGAACGATTTTAATTTTTGCGCTTGGTTGAGGCGACGCGTGATCAAAATGCTGGCGTTTATCTGGCCCAATGCAGACATCTTGGGTACTCTGCCATCTGACAGTAGTTTAGAGCACTTGGATTTTCTATAGGCTGACATGTCGGCCTGTGGATTTTCGAAGAGTTCTTTAAGCGTCCTAGGGTAGATAGTAGATAGTACGTATATAGATAGCTCTATTGTTTAGACTTTTCAATAAAATCACTCTGCCCTTTTTAACATTAAGCACGCCTTTTTCCCAAAGGGTTAGGCTGAGGTGAGGTGAGGGACAACCACACTTCACCTGTTATGTTTTTAAATCACATGTAATTATTATATACAATAGGGGGCGAGCCATTAACCGGGCACAATTCTAGAGTCCAGCCTGTCATTGAGAAAGTACCTAATGAAAAAATCCTTTACCTTGAAATCAAACGCGAGACCTAATGATTGGCGCTTGCGAAATACTATGTCAGAATCCTTCCAAAGACTGGTTGCCTGGAAGAGATCGCTTAAAGCGATAAGGCCGCACATTGTCGACCAATAAGAATTATGTTTTGTGTGTTATGTGAATCTGTGTAATGTTTGTTTTGTTATTGTTTTAGGTGATAATGAAGAGTACTTAGGATGACTTGAGTTCGCCAAGCAAAGCAGGGTAAAACGCATCTATCTCAATTTATATCTTGGGTATATATAGCTATATACATAAATATTAAAACAAATCTATGAATCACTTGCTTTCTTAGTTCCTTCAGAATAGGATAACTTTTAGAACGATTCAGTTCAGTTCTGAGAACAAACAAGTTTCTGTTCACTCCAAAATGAATTCATTCAACTTCTGATTCGATTTAAAATCTTGTGCGGATTGAGGATCTTGAACTGACAGATTAAAGTTTACCAAAACAATGGGCTATAAAAGCGTGAATGAAAAGAAATTCGTCTTCTCTACGTCAAAGAATGAGGGGAACAGACTTTCAGCTCAAAATCACAAGGAACAGAAAGCCGGTTGAACAGATTTTCGACGAGGTAGATAATTAGTAATTACCTACTCGCTAGGATTTGCACTATACCCACAGCGTTTGTACATTTCGAGAACAAAATATACCTTTGTACCGAAGAGGTAAGCAGAGGTGTACTCAGGACTCAGTCCCATAGTAGGTACACTCACATTTCGCCAGTATGTTATTGGTCCCATGTAACAGAGGGTGAGTCTATTGTTATCTAAAAGGCACAGTTGCAGACTCAGGGATAATTCCCTTATGGAAAAATACAATAACACTTTATAGTCGAGCTTACTCCTACTACGCCACCGCCACGCTCGAGGAATATTTACAAAAAAGTAAAAGATTCAATAGATAAACATTTTATTATTAAATTATAATTAGTATGTATATCATTCTGTAAACCGTGCGGTAATAATGATGACACTTGATCCTAAGTATGCTATCAATACTTTTCAATACTCTATTTAAAATATATAATACTTCAAGTAAAATTTCTGTTTCTTTGTATCAGTAATTTTCATATAATATACATCAAAATACAATAATATAATAAGCCAAAAATAATTCAATTTTATTGGAAAAACAGTTCATTAGCGACCTTAAGAGAAATAATATACCTAAATTGATGAAATCTCATAATATGAATACTAAAAACCCACGTCCTGTATGGTTTTCTGAATGCCCTCATAAATCGAATCTAAGTAGGTGTTTTTATCATTACATGGCATGCCTTCTGTATTTTTTTATTTCGTTTTCAGTTCTGAAGCATCGAGTGGGTACTTACGCAAGTCCTTTAGTCCTTTGTATAAGTTCTTATAATTAAGTTGAAGGGCGCCGTCTTCAGACTCTCGCGATTGTTATCTTGAAAGTTTGGAGAGGTGGTCGGGATGAGATCAAAGATTGGCTAACAGACGTGTGTGTTTACTGAACACGCGGTTTGATTTGTTTGCTGCAAGAGGCTGGCTAAAAGACCTCTTGATATAGTTTGGGAAAAAATCGCATGGAGCATATATGAGTTTGAATCAATTAGACTAAGAGCGAGACCACATTAGTGCGTTGCGTTGCGCTGCGACGTCGCAGCGTTGATGGTGCGTCGTTTTTCATAGATTTTTTGGGCCGTGCTCCATCTATGCGTTGCGTCGTCGCACGCGACGTTTCAACGGATTGACGGACAAGAGACGTAGCGGGAGGGAGGGTGATGCGTTGAGCTGTTCGTTGTCGACGCAACACAGATGTGGCATACAATGCGTTGATACGTTGCGACGACGTGACGCAACGCAGCGCAACGCACTAATGTGGCATCTCCCTTTAAGGGAGACGCTGCGACGTCGCAGCGCAACGCAACGCACTAATATGACATCACTCTTATTAGGATTGAGACTGCCTCGGTGACGTAGTGGGCGTATGCTCGACTGCCGATGAGGTCCCGGGTTCGATCCCCAGGTCAGGCCAAAGATTTTGCCATTTGGAATTATCTCAATAACTGACTGGAGTTTGGAACTGTGCCCGGCAGATTGCAATATAGGCTCGCCCCCTATTAAATGGGACCAAAATAACATGTGAAATGTGGGCGAAATGTGGGTGTATCTTCTATGGGACTGAGACTTGTCTTACACCTCTGCCTACCCCTTCGGGAAAGAGGCGTCCTTGTATGTTATATTATAAATTAGGAAACAGCTCGTTTCAAATGGGCCATAGTCATTTGGGAGGAAATAGTGATTCTTAACTGGAAAAAATGAAGATCTGGGTGTTCATAATATAATCATGTTTGCTTTATTTTAAGATAAAAAAAAAATAAAACTAAGTGTAATTGTTATAAATTTAAAACATAAAAAATACTTAAGCATGAACTTAATAATTATTGATGCTAATACTAGGTGGCATAAACATATAAGGAATTTAGAAACAGTAGCATTTATCAAACATGCAGAATCCTCCGTAGTAATTCATACCAAGACAAAAGTTGTGGCAGAGTGTATCGTTACAGAGTGATACCATCTTATCTGTAAAAGAAACATAAATTTTACTTATAGAGCAATTAAATTAGAAAATTTTATAAAGGACCTATCATTGATTTAAAGAGAAGGGGAGATAGGGTACGTTCTCCCACCGCTTACTCAACAACTGGCACGTGCAATTTAGTCTGCAGTTTGCACAGTGCAATAAGAACAACAAAGATAGAAAAACGTACCTAAGACCGAAGTGCGACCGAGACAACAATATTAGTCGCTCGTACGACCTAACTTTACTGACGTACGTGGACCTAACGGGACCTAATTTGAGCTTTCCATTTTTGAGAAGCCAGTACCTCAACTCCCCTTTTACCCATACATAAAATAAGTAGGTACCTAATACCTAGGTACCTACTTACTAGGCAATTCTCTCTTTTGAAAGTTTGATAGGAAGATGCACCCCCTAAGGATAAAGAATTACTACACCTTTTTTAACACATTGTATGTTCAGTTCAGTTCAATTCTTTATTTATTTAGGCACAACAGTGCACTTATAAACGTCACATACATTACATCATTAAATATTAAATTGTACAACATCGAAATTTTACATCAAATTGTTTAGGTCAATAGCTAGCCATGAGAGGCTTTGTCAGATAAAAAATCATTTATACAATAATAAGATTTTTGTGTAAGAATTTTCTTAATTATTATTATTTTAAATTGCCTTTCTCTGAGTTTTAATAGACAGTCAGGTAACATATTGTAGAATCTTACACAGTTATATACACAAATGATTTGTTTACATTGGCTAATCTATTCTGGGGTAGTATACAAGCTTGGATTTAAATCTAGTTTCATATTTGTGTTCATGGCTACAAAATTTATAAAGATTTTTGCGTACATACATGATATTATGAAAAATACACATATTATACACAGATCGAACAGATTTGACCATGCTTACGAATGTTTGATCGGAATCTAAATCTTCAGAACCTTCGTGCCTTCTGGATTCCACTACCATTGGGCCAACCGGGCAGTCTATAGTTGATGACTAACTACCAACTATACCTACTAAGTGAGGGTGGTAACACAAACACGATATTATTGACCTCGGATATAAGGAGACACTCCTCGCCCCTGCCTGTTTGACGTTTGAAGTATGTATGTACGGGTACTTATAGCAGTAAGTAATTCTTGTCTGTCTTACTCGTCATTTTATTTAGTTTTTCTCCCTCCAACAAGGAAAGTCTAACCAACAGATCTTTCATATTATTCTTACTAATCCTACTATTACATATTATAAATCTCACATTTCAGTACAATGTCAAAAACTTACATTAACAGGTGGACAAAATTCTTGCGAGTTCTAACTCAGCTCCAGCGCGATCTAGCGCGGTTTAGGCTAGATTGATTGATGGATGGATGTTTGTTGCTCTTTTACATCAAAACCACTGAACAGATCGGGCTGAAATTTGGTACGCAGGTAGCTTAGACACTGGAATAACGCATAGGGTACTTTTTTCCGCGATATTCCCACGGGAACGAAGTCTACGCGGGTGAAACCGCGGGGCACAGCCAGTGTGTACATAATTTACCTTTATGTAAGCCCTTCACAGGTTTTTCATCTTCATTTATGACATTGTTATCTAACTCGTTATTTGATACCATTTTCTCAACCACCCATTCCGCGTCATCTGAAAAAATACCGTCAACGTTAAGGCCTGCCGAGACGACGGACTATCCTGACCCCTAGTTACACTTTTTCTGGCAAAAGCCTGTCACAAAAATGAAGCAAAATAAATGTATAATACGTAATGACTAGAGGAGAGGAGGTGAAGAAATTTGAATAGCGAATATTTAAGGGACTTCAGTTGACCAGAATGGACCAGTGGCGCTAACGGATGAAAATATGATCACAGAATAAATATATTACTGGGTATGGTACTCGAGAGAAAGACAGACCACTAGACTTATGCTCGGATGATATTATAATAAATGCTTAATTTATCGGAAAGCGCTTATTGAGACTCGAATTGGATCGAGCAAGAGAAGGAACCTAGTACCTAGCAGTGGAAGGATGGGCTGAGTAGACACATACGAGTGAATAATATATTACCTGATTCTATGTTATGTTTCCAACAATAACAATCGCCTCCACTGCACAAGCCGCCTTGGTAACCTAAGTTCTTGCACATCTGGTTGCATGTCTGATCGACGCAGGCTTCAACTGTTGTCGTTTTTGGAGACTTCAATAGGAGGTAGTCCAACGCCTTACCTATTAAAATATTAGACCAGAATCGATGAAGTTCAATTGCTTACACATAACATAACATACATTCACGCCTTTTTCCCGAAGGGATAGGCAGAGGTGTACCCAGGACTCAGTCCCATTGTAGATACACCCACATTTCGCCAGTATGTTATTGGTCCCATGTAATAGGGGGCGAGCCTATTGCCATCTACCGGGCACAGTTCCAGACTCCAGGCAGTTATTGAGATAATTCCTAATGGAAAAATCCAATATTTAACACTGCCTGACCTGGGGATCGAACCCGAGACCTCTTGATTGGCAGTTACCTGATTGTACGTTATGTTTCCAACAATAACAATTGCCTCCAATGCACAAGCCGCCTTTGTAACCTAAGTTCTTGCACATCTGGTTACATGTCTGATCGACGCAGGCTTCAACTGTTGCCGTGCTTGGAGACTTCAATAGGACGTAGTCCAACGCCTTACCTATAAAAATATTAGACTAGGTAGAATCGATAAAGTTCTATTGCTTTCACATAACATAACATACATTCACGCCTTTTTCCCGAAGGGGTAGGCAGAGGTGTACCCAGGACTCAGTCCCATTCTAGATCGCTTACACACTTTCACACTTGCTTTTAAACTAACTTGTTAGCAGATACTTACGGGACTATTATAGGTGTCAGTGTCTGCGATTAAGAAAGGTCCCAATTGGCAAACATTATATACAGACGATCCTAGAACCTCCCTAGGCGCGGTGCTAAGCTAATTCGCCCTCTCGAAAATAACAATACAAAGATTCGGTAAAAAATCCAATTTAATCCAAACGAGTTATTTTCTATTTCCTAGTTGTCTTTATTTTAAGTAATTACATGAGGATTATTTATATCTTCAAAAATGTGGGTACGTGTAAGCGAGAGGGCTAATTAACTTAGCATCGCGCCTTAAAGTGAATATTATAAGTATGTATAGAGTTAGGTGTGTGTTTGTGCCGTGGGGTTACCAGCTCTAGAATAGTAAGACTAGCCGTGGTTGCCTTAAGAGCCGGCTAAGGGTTTTGAGATCCAGAGGACGGGCAGTAGCGTCCTCTGCGTTAAACCATCGAACACCTGCCTATCGTGGTGTACATTGGCATAAACCCCCTGATGTGGGAGGCCCCTTATGTGAACATATGCAGCAGTGGACTTGAAATGGCTGAGATGATGATAATGATGATATACATAGGTAGTATAGAAGTAGGTACCTGATTCTGCGTTATGTTTCCAACAATAACAATCGCCTCCTCTACAAAAGCCACCTTCGTAACCATAACTCTTGCAGAACTGGTTGCATGTTATATCATTGCAAGCTTCAACTGGTGCCTTTTCTGGTGACTTCAATAACACGTAGTCCAACGCTTTACCTATTGGAATAGTAGGAGTTTAGAGATTTGAAATGGCGAATTTACTAAAGAGCCGTGAGACCCTTATATACTTAGAGGCACATATTCGGAGAGTGGACAGTAGCGCTCTTCGGCACCAAGTATTCCATCTGCTGCGATCAACAAGCCGCACAACAAGCGTGCTGATTACGCCAAAGTCCCCCCACATTAATAGTTTATGGCGTTCTTTAGGGGAGGCCTATGTTCAGCAGTGGACGTCTACCCACTGATGATGATTTTTTTTCGATAGTGAGTGACAAGACGAGTTAAGCAGGTGCCTGATGGTAAGCATCATAATTGCCCATATCAGGCATTGCATGTCAGTCAGTGAGTCATTTAGGATTTTATAATATATAGTGATAACTATAGGTATTAGGGTGACAGTGCCACCCAGTGTTTTAAAATTCTAAATTCTGCACGGCACTGCACTACGCATGGCCAGTTATTTCGCTAGTAACATTGCCCTTCAGACCGTAACACGCTTGGCGGATGAATAACTGGCAAAAGTGCGGTACTTGCCAGGCTGCTCCCTGCAAAAGAGGCCTACCACAATACTATTACTAATTCTGTAAAACTAATTGTGTATAACACTAATAACATATTAAGATACGGTTTTATTATTTAAAGTGGTTAGAAAATTATTGGTATACCTATTACCTATATACCTGATTCTGCGTTATATTCAAAACAATAACAAACTTCTCCACGACACGCGCCACCTAAGTAACCTGTGCACCTCAGGTTACAATAAGGATTGTAGCATGTTTCAGTCATTTTAGCATGTCCAACGCCTTACCCATAGCCATATGTAATATTAGATAAGGATTAAGGTACTATAAAGTTGCGACTAAATTAGGTATAACAATTTAAACTTCCTTCTTCTTTAAAACCAGTTTAGTAGTTTTGTTTACTGTAAGCAATATTTTATTCGAAATTATGTCTCCAATCACAACTTCAAGTTGAAGTTAGGTAATATTGTACCTATGTCAAAATTTCTCTGGTCAAAATATCTAAGTGTGTGTGTATATATAATATTATGAGTGATGACTCGTTTAGGTCCTACATGATTGTAACAGTGAGTAATTATATTATTATGTAATTGAAACCGAAACAATGCAAAGAGCACTGTGAGCGCTATTTATTCTACAGAAAAGGGGTGAAGTGAAAAAAATTCTTTGAAAAAATCTCATTTCTTACCAGGAACCTGTACGGTTAAATCCATTGGGAATTATCTCCACAGAGATTTTTACACAGGGAGATAGATACACCTTTGCCAGTTATTCGTCCGCCAAGCAGTAATGTGCAAACATTACTGTGTTCCGGTATGAAGGGCATTGTTACCAGCGAAATTACTGGGCATGATGAACTGGGCATGATGAGATTCAACAACTCATATCTCAGGTTGACAGGCGCAGTGCAGTGCCGCGCAGAATTTTGAATTTTTAAACACTGGGTGGCACTGTGTCTGATATGGGCAATCATGATGCTTACCATCAGGCACCTGATTAGCTCGTCTTGTCACTCACTATCATAAAAAAAAAACAAAAAAAAAAACCTACTTACAATAAGATAGATAAACTATGTCTACCCAGCTTCTCTCGTACTTACTTTGAATATTCAAAGGTTGGAAGTGGTCGCACTGGCATTTGTTACCGACGCAGGCGCCCCCAGTGTACCCGAGCCTGCGACACAGCTGGTCGCACGCCTGGTAGTTACAGCTATCGCGTACTGAATGGGACGCCTTATTGTCGTCATCTGGATTAAGATAAACAAGCATGGGTTCTATTATTATGTCGTAGGTAGTACAGATGTAGCCAAAGAAAAGAATGGAACACCGTGAAGTGTGAAGTTTGCACAGTGACATATAATGAACAACAAAGATAGAAAGACGTATCTAACACAGACAACAATATTATTCACTCGTACGACCTTACTTTAATGACGTCCGTGGACCTAATGAGACTTAATTTGAGCTTGCCATGTTCGAGAAGCCAGTACCTCATCTCCCCTTTTCTTTACAATGGTCGTAATAATCATGAAATCGTCAAATTAAACAGTTTACAAAACAAAAAATTGCATGAGTCTCAGATTCTCTCTCTCGCCTGGTTGTACTATAACAAATTACAGCTATTCTACCTGTGCCCCGCGGTTTCACCTGTGAAGACAACGTTGCCGTGGCAATATCAGAAAAAGAGTAAGTACCCTGTGTTATTCTAGGATCTAAGCTACCTACATACCAAATTTCAACCCAATCCGTTCAGTAGTTTTTATGTGAAAGGGTAACAAACATTCATCCATCCATCTCCACAAACTTTCGTATTTATAATAGGTATTAGTAGGAAGTAGTACGATAATATAACATAAAATTAGGATGACCTATCTGAAGTGTGAACTAAAATCAAACAAAAAAGAAAAAAAAAAGGCATCTGTAGTAAGTGCCTATCTAAATATTTATTAACTTACCTTCGTAAATATTAATGATCACTGAGCACCTCACTACACTAATTAGTGCAAATATAACAATGTAATTATAACCCATGTTCTACAGAGTTACTTCTACAAGTACAGTTCACGGTCAAAATAAAGAATAAAGCTACATTCCCTAACCGAGTCCTCTTATATAACCCACAGCGCGGGACTTTACCTAGAGTCCCGGTGCTACCGTGAAATCTCACACTCACTGATATAACAAGCGAATGTTTGTGTATATGTATGTGTGTGTATGATTATTCACGCCAAAATTACTGAACCGATTGCGTTCAGAGTTGGTATTACATTGGATAAACTTATAGACCCTGTAAAGATGTTCAGAGTTTATTCAATAAAGGACTATTTAGAATTCAAAATCACGAAATAAACAGAAACTAAAATAACCTTATCCACTTTAAATATTATAAATTAACTAATACTTTGAATATTGTAAATAAACCTCATTAATATTATATCATAAATTATTTTTATTTAATTTTTAAATGTTCTTTATTACATTATTGTCAATTTTTATAAATAAACAATCGTGACGACTGAGAGAATACTATAGAATTTTATAAAAAAGATAATAACTGACATTATAATATAATTAGAGAGAAACAAATGATATAGTTTTTTTTTATTATATACAAATTAATGCATGATATTATCAAAAAGTAAAAATATCTGTTACACACTCCGGAAAGGAGTAGAATATAATAAAATTGGTACTTGTATTGTTATTTATAAGACCTGTATATGTACCTACCTATATTTTTGCAATAGTTTTTTGTATTTGATTTAAAGACATAAGGCATTTTTATTTACTGACAGCTATCGTTGACATGGAATGACGAGATTTTGATTTTTTAGGAGCGTACATGATCTTCTAGGAATTTGACACAATCCTATGAAAAACTTACCTAGTCGATGTTTTGTATTCCCCTCTGAATATAATAAACCCATTCTATAAATTTATGTCCTGATTTTTATATTATAGTGTATTTATAGTGAAGTAACCTATATCCCTGTCATTTTCATTTTTCTTACAAACCCTTGGTTTTTCATGGTGAACTTCCAAAAATCCCAGTTTTACTCGCGTGATTGGACGTTCACTACAAAAAAATGTTTTAAACAAAAGGAGTTAATAAACAAAAATAAAATCATAGGGCCATACTTTACTTCAATTTTAAAATATCAGGATATAAATATATCAAATAGGTTTGCTGTATTCGGAGGAAACAGGGGAATACAAAACATCGATTTAGTAAATTTTCCATTGTGTCAAACAGCTAAAGGGGTCCTTTTTCCTGTTAATAGTATATAATAGTATTTGCATTCCTACACATACATAAAATCACGCCTTTTTCAAAGGGGTATAGGGAGAGGAGTACCCAGGATTCAGCCTAATGCACTCTACCGGGCGGAGTTCCAGATTATTAATGAGAAAATTCCTAATTGAAAAATCCAATAACACTTTCTGCCTAACCAGGGGATCGAGCCCGGGACCTTATGATCGGCAGTATCGTATATGAATCACTACGCCACCAAGGCAGTCTTATAACGATAATATTAAGAACCTATATAAAGGTGTATAGGGTAGGGAAAGGAAATACCGAAATACTGATTTCAAAATGATTGGAAGTCCGAATTTGGAGTAATAGCGCAATATGTGAGTATTAAATATGCGTCCATTAAACACTTTCAGAGTAGGACTTTAAACGAATAGTCGAATGATTCAATGATAAAAATGTTTAGGCTTGCTTTACCGGGAAGGAAGTCGGTATACCTACCTATACCCTATGTGCCTTAGCTAACCTAAAGGGTTAAAAATGGTTAAAAATTAAAAAGGGTTAAAAATTTGATATAGTACCAAATTTGTAACCCAATCTATTCAGTAGTTTTTGAGTTAAAGAGTACCAAACAAACATCCATACAAGCTTTCGCGTTTATAATATTAGTGTGATGTGATATTAAAATATAATACTATATATATCAGGATAAAAAGTACCCTGTGTATTATTACAGGCCGCTTGCGCAGCAGCAGATGACGCGGAATCCCTCAAGTGTAAGAAATATGCATCTCTCAGCGAGGGATGCATACTTATTTGTTCCGTTTGCGGTAGAGACAATGGGGCCATGGGGTTCAGAAACTAAAACCTTTTTCAGGGAATTATCGAGGCGCCTAGTTGAAACCACAAGTTACCAAAAGGCTGGTTACTACCTTGGTCAACGTATAAGTTTGGCCATACAGAGATGTAATGTAGCTTGTTTTTTGGCGACCTAAATGATATTTTTTATTTATAATTTATGTTAAGTTATTACTTGAATTGTTTTAATTAATTATGTTTTTATTAGTTAATGTAATGTAGGTAATTTGTTAATAATAAATGTTACCTTCGTAATTATAATATATTTAATACCTAATTTAATGAACTTGATATATTTAATCTACTTAGTTATTAATAAGGTATCTGGTATACTTACTTAGGTATATTTTCTCATATTTATTGTAGGTTTTCTTAGGTTTAATTCAAATTCTAATATCTATTGGTTAGTACGTATACAATGAAATTATGACTAGGTACCTATGTTAGTATTATAATATTAAATAAAGATAATCATTAATAAATAGACGTTTATTTCTAGTGATTTTTTTTACATTTTATGTACTGCTGAAATTTGTAACTTTTTCTTTCTACTCGACGAAATAATAATATCTATTATATGTATATTGTACTGTCAATAAAATGTTTTTTATCTTTATCTTTTTCTTATGATTCAGTAGAAATCATCAATTTGAGCTTTTGCGAACATCCCTAATGCGCTACAATAGCGTGCCAACCCCATCAGCACTCTATATTGAACCCCCAGAACGTGTAGGCTCTGATGGCTCTGTGTGCCTTTTACCCATAGATAGCACGTGTAGAAAGTCTGACAATAAGCTCCAACCTTCTAAGCCCTGACATTTTGAAAATCGCACTTAGCATTGTGACCAAATGTTCGTTTGGAACAAATTGATTTATACCGTTGAGACCTGAACAGTAAACTCAACAATAAACGTTCAGTTTTTAGGACTTTTAAAGGAATACATACAGCTTAATTTAAAATGAACATAATATTTTGTTCCTTTTTTAGAACATTGGGATTTAGCTTAGAACATTTTTTAAAGTACCTAATTAATTGTAAAAGTTTTGAAGGGATAGAAAAAAATAATGTTTTTCAAAACTCTGGGCTCAGCGACATGTTTAATTTTGTTCCAAAAAATTACCTAAAGGTCTCAGGGGGCTAAATAAAGTAATTTTGACTTTATGTGTAAGGACTCAAACATGTTAAAATAACAGTTTCAAATTACCTATTACAATTTGGCCTTGAACCAATTTACCAGCCTAAAAAAATAAAGAATCAGTGCAAGATAAGAATTAGGTCGCTAACACATTTGACCCATAAATAATGTTATTTCATTGCCTTAACCTTTTTGTGGCACTCGAAGTGTTCTGTAAACTTATATTTGAAGTGGCGACTCTCCACTTCTACTTAATTTATGAACTTTTCTGGGGGTACACATTTGTAAAGTTATTCTTAAAGACTTTTTGTTAGTTTTTTTTGTTAGTAGGCGTCCGCCAAACAGTTTCGACACAAGTTTTTTGTACCTAACCAAAATAACATTATTTAACACTAGTGTAAGCACAGCGCCCCGCTCGCAATTATAAATAGTGGGAGTTTTATACCAAAACTTAGACGCCCTTTTTGGACTCCTTAGAATGTGAATTTTCAAAAAATAAATAATATATAACCGCTTCGATAGCTTAGTGGGCGGAAGCTCAACTGCCGATCATGAGGTCCCGGGTTCAATCCCCAGTTCAATCAGAGTGAGTGTTATTGAGTTTCTTCATTAGGAGTATCACAACAACAGCCTGGAGTCTGGAACTGTGCCTGGTATCGATATCTAGGCAATAGGTTCGCCTGCTTTTGTATGGTACCGATAACGTACTGTCGAAATGTGGGTGTACCTACTATGACTGAGTCCTGGGTAGGCAGTGGTGTCTATCCCTTCGGGAAAAAGGCGTGATTGTATGTTATGCTGTATTATTATTTTATAAGCTATAATTAATGTCGCAAATTACACGTGATTTGCCAAAAACAAAAATAAAATATAAATACTTATACTGACTGTCAAAATAACGAAAGCTCGTTGTATTTAAATAGTATTTTTGTGACTCATTTGATAGACTATATACACCTATTGTGTCCTGCGCCGGCAAACAGAACCACCGGCAAATACGACGTTCACTAGCACAAACGAAATTACTATGGGTATGACGAGTTTCAACAACTTATATCTCAGGGTGACAGGCGCAGTGCAGTGCACAGAATTTTGAATATTAAAACACTGGGTGGCACTGTGTCTGATATGGGCAACCATGATGCTTACCATCAAGCACCTGAATTGCTCGTCTTGTCATTTGTTGCTCGTCATTATCTTTAAAAAAACATAATCGAAAAAACCCGATTTATGTAACATTTTCTCCAGTTTTCAGGATAACTGGTAGAAAATGCTATTTTAGCATTAAGTTAGTCCTAGCGTTGTGCTGAATTATAAATAAATAAATAATCTTAAAAATAAACATAATTCTATTAATATTTTAAATGCGAAGTTTTTGAGGATGGATAGATTTAAGGATGTTTGTTACCATTTCACGCCAAAACTACTGAACCGATTTGGTTGAAATTGGGTATGTAGATATATATTACTTTTTATCTCGATATTCCCACGGGAACGAAGAGACTACATGGGTGAAACCGCGGGGCACAGCTAGTTCATAATAATTTCCTTTAGGCTTCGGTATAACTTAATAATAATAATAATATTACTAACAAGGCATACCCGTAGCATTAAATCAATTAATTTTAATAAACTTAAAACCTTAATAGTGGATTGGCTGCACCAGCTTGACTATGGTGAAACAGAGCAGCTTTTTGCTATAATAAAGTAACGTACTAATTATATAGTTTATTTATGTATTATATATAATTGAATGTCATGTTATATGAATATGTACTAATGTTTATATTTTATACTATATTTTATATTTTATTTTATATTACTTATATTTTATATTTTATACCTATATAACATACGTAATTATCTATATGTATAAGATACTTAAACAAAAGCTCATTATACTAATTATAAGTAATAACTACGCATTCGCATTTACGCTCGTACTGTATACGTGACCAAAAAAAGAGTTAGAAAAATTACTATTAAATTAGAAATAAGAACGATGTTATTGTTAATAGTTATTGGGGAGGACACTACCTTTTGCAACACAGTTTTCGAACTAAAGCAAATCTTGATATTTGTGTACCAATATTTATTGTCAATAAAGAATTTTGTATTTTTTTGTATTTTTTGTATATGGGACAACTTCCACACACGGTCATCTGGTCTCAAACTAGGCTAGAAGCCTGTACTGTATGTATGGTAAACAGATGACTGATATACATACTTATATAAGCTTATAACACCCAGACACAGATCAAACAGACATGTTCATCAAAGACGGAGATAATCTCGAAAAGTTAGTGGTCACTGGCAAAGTGGAAGGAGAAAAGCCTCGAAGGAAAAGGTGAAGCCGAGCCTCATATCCATGAGGCTCGGCTTCACTTTTCAGGACAGCTTCACCTTTCCTCACCGGCTCAGGAAGTGGTCACGATTCTCAGACCTCAGACATGAGGAACAGCACCACTCAAAGAAGAATGTTTACTTTAACGCCTAATGGTTTTCGTATAAAACATGCGCATGTTATTATTACACGAAACCCAATCAAAACACGCCTTTTTAACTGATTTCATATATACTGTAGTTCAACATTTCAACTGTAGGAGGCGCCTCACGTAAACAAAGCATGACTAACAGGTAAATGGTAAAGACCCGAGCGCTGCAAGAATTTTCCTCGATATATTTTAATTTGAATACATAATATTAAACAGGTTTTTGCTTACAAACTTTGAAGACTTCTTCAAGACAACATGTGTTTATAGCATATATTACCTAGTGCAAATACTTATTATTAAAAATGAAGAAAAGTTATTTGTTTGTGTTGGTAGTGTGTATATTAATTAGTTTAGAAATACGAGGTGAGTATTTTTTTTAATAATATAGGTACATGTTAATGTAATGAATTTTCTTGTGAGCCTTTTATATCTTGATGGTTAATTAATCACAATATTAATATTTAATTATAAATATACATAACAAGCGTCATTTCCGCGACTTCGTTCCGTGGGCATTTTTTTATTCCTTGTCTACATCATACTGGAAACGTTTGGCAAAATTTCAGCTCTCAAGGTCAGAGGGTAAAGGTTAAGTCAGAGGTTTAATAAAATAATAGGTTTAATATAAACTTTCAGTAAAAGATTCAATTTAATCCAAACAAGTCTTCAGTGTCTTTTTTTCTGAGATTTTTTTACCTGCGGGTTTTTATATAATATGAAAACTTGTTTGGATTAAATTGGATTTTTTACTAAAAGTTTGTATTATTATTTTCTAGTTCCTAGTAGACTTTATTTTACGTAATTACATGTAGTATTTTTTATATCTTCAAAAATGTGGGTACGTGTGAGCGAGAGGGCGCATTAGGTTTGCACCGCGCCTTCAACTGTTGTTTTCTATTAGATATGTTGGGGGAAGTCGTTAGGCTATGTCGGAGGCTTTGTAGGAATCTTACGAAACTGAATCTGAGTGAAAATGACAATACAGGTTGTCCACATAACCCATATGATTGATACGAGCAGTGTAAGTAATTGGGATAACCAGTTCTGTTAGAGAATAAATTCAAATTATTTATTTATCTGTGAGATAAGAGTCATAGAGTTTTTCATTAACTAGGTACAGGTAGATACGTAATTAATGTATTTTCTTATTCCTAATTCCCACACTAAAATTTTTATTACGTATTGATTGTATATGAGCATTTATGTCTATATAATACCTATTTACAGTACTCAGGCAACGAAATAGGTAGGTACGTCTATTTTAATTAATTACTTTTTATCTACACGAAATGTATTTAATGAGGCACTAACTCATTTTGTGAAGGATCTCACTAGTAGATATACTATTTAATAACATGGATTTTATTCCGCGTTTCACCCGCATAGTCTTCGTTCCCGTAAGAATATTGAGATTAAAAGTACTCTATGTGTTATTTCAGGTTTTTAGCTATCTACATACCAAATATCAGCTCAATCGGTTCAGTAGTTTTAGCGTGTAAACGGAACAAACATACACACGAAAAAAAACAGTGCTAGCGCTGGTAATTTTGTACTATGTAGATGACGCTGGTGGAGTTGAGTTAAAAATCGCTAGCGTTTTGTAGGTACACCTGATAAAAAGGAAAATTTTCACATTGTACTGAGCTTTGAGTTTTATAATATTAGTAGGACGCATAAGTCATGTAATGTAATGTAATGTGGACTCCTTTTCCGCACTTAGACTCTTATCTGGTCCGTTGTATGTGAAGTCATGGCTCTGCCCAGAAGCTCAGAAGCTTCCTCGGAACTTCGCAGGCTTCGCGGAGTGAACTCACTGTTCCAAGGATTTGTTCACGTTGAAGGGCTACTGCCTCGGATTCCAGGACTACGTGGGCAACCGTTTCTTCCGCCATGAAACAACCTCTGCATAGAGGGCTGTCTGTGGCGTTTATAGTGCATAAGGGTTTGTTTAAGGGACAGTACGTATAAGTCATTCAGTTATGACTTGAACGAATACATTCGTCCTAGAGTTATGAATATGAATCTGCTTAGGTGTCACTTCATCCTGCACAGTAAATATAATCCATCAAATCTAAGAAGTACCGTTGGACGTTTCATCGTTTCAAGCCGAAATAACTTTGCATAGGCGTAACAAACACAATTTCAATGACCTTCTCCGTAAAACCATGAAATTATAAATTTTATTACAGGATGTACAATTCTTAATCACTAAATTTAAATACAAATCCTTTAAACGAAGCAAAGTAAGAAGTTTCAAACAGTACTTCTTAGATGTGGTGGGCTGTAGGAACTAGGTACGTTATACTGAGAATCTCAGTAGGTGCTAGGTACGCAGTGTGGCATTAAATTGCATTTGTAGCACATATGTTTGCTTATCAGCAGCTGTGACGGCTAGCCACGTCAGCGCCGATAACACTCATGTTTCTCTCTTTCATTGTACTTTATAATTAAACAAACATACCTGTGATATGATACAAACTTGGATGCATTGTGGGGGGTCAAAAAAGACATAGGTTAGGCTAGGGTTTTAGGCTGAGTTTCACCAGCAAACTTTAAAAATAACTAAAGATTTAAACGACCCTCGATATCTGATAAGATCAATGTTTCACGTGACATCATTTAAGCCAAGTTTTTTAAACAGTGTGGCACGTAACGTTACTAATAGCGTTAACATGAGTTACCATTAGTTATTTATAAAGTTAACTTGTGTAACTCATATTTGTTACTCTCTTTTTAATGTTTTAATATTTAAAGTTAATAAAATAATAAATCTGTCACATGGGTTATAAGACGTCTCTTACCGCGGGAGCCGATGTCAATAACTCGTTATTCCGGATCTTCGACCTTGATCTTTAAATTATAAGGATGACGGCCGGTTTGATCCTTAGATCTTGATTCATAAATAAATTTTCCCTCAGAAGTTCAGTGATTTTATGTCACACTTCAATTTGTACAGATTTTTCAATTAGCAATTCGTAAAAACTGTTTCAGACGAAAAGTTCAAGTTATTTGGTCAGATGGCAAAATGTAAAAATGTTTTTCGCGAATTTTCAAAAATCCTATTACAATAAATGTTGTTTGTTATGAATGGAACATGTCCTTATGAGTGTATCCTAGCTATAAGATATTTGACACAATCCTATGGAAAATTTATCTATCCGATGTGTTTTGTATTCCCCTGTTTCCTCCGGATATAATTAAACCCTCCTATAAATTTATATCCTGATATTTTTATAGTGAAGTAAACTATGTATCTGTCATTGTTTTTGTATAAACGCTCGGTTTTACAAAAAAAAAAAAAAAAAGAGTTTATGAACAAAAATAAAATGATAGGGACATCTTCAAAACATCAGACTATAAATTTATCAAATAGGTTCACTATAATATATGGAGGAAATAGGGAAATATATAACCATCGATTTGGTAAATTTTACATCGCCGCCGTGGAGTTACCGGCTTCAGAATAGTGCTCCACCCTGTCTACCCGTGGTTGCCGTAAGAGCCGGCTAAGGGTTAACAGATCCAGAGGACGGGCAGCAGCGTTCTCTGCAAAAAACCATCAAACTGCGCTCGACAACCCGCCTGCCAAGCGTGTCGAGTATTGGCAAACCCCCTTTTACGGGGGAGGCCTATGTTCAGTAGTGGATTACCAGCGGCTGAGATGATGTTGATGAACATAGGATTGTGTTAAACTGCTAAGAGGTCCCCTTTCCTGTAGATTATAAGAAGCTAACTGATTACCAGTAACCCTGTGTGTATCGGTCAACTTATAACGCTCAACTTATAACTCCAATTTCTTCTATTCCAGATTGTGAAGCAGCTTTTATAAGGCACAAACAGCGCTGCAAGCTAGATTGCTATGAAGCCTGTCAATTGCAGGGCAAGAGCAAAGGGACTTGCCTACGTGGGACATGCCGATGCTATAGTGATACTGGATTTGGTTTACTTGATAAGGATAGCTAGATTTTATAAGAATTAATTTGTTTCCGGTAATAGGTTTATTACAATAACTTATATCATAGGCCTCAATATATATCAATATGATAGCTATAAATAAATATTTCATAAATTAACACTAACATACATATTATAATTAGAGTATTATTTTCACTATATCTGTTTTGTAGGGATGATATGTTTCGGTCTCACCTCTCTAATTGCCTTCTGGCCAAAACTCTGTAAGTTTATGATTTTTTTGATATAGGCAAAATTATGTTAATTTTGTTGGTTAGGTACCTACTCTATTATAGGTATTAAGTTTGTATAAAAAATAAATAAATAGAGTAACTGAGAGTTTTACTTGCTCATTAGGTTCCTTTGTAAATTTTTCATATTGGTACTAGTATAGTAAAATTATTTTTGAAGCTTCTCATGACCAGTGCCCAAGGAGCCGGGTTCCAGTGAGAATGAGAACTTTCTAGCCCACCAATAAACAATTACGGTACATAAATAATAGGTAGGTAGGTACATCTGCCATGTTTTCTTCAAGCGATCTCGGTTTCGTCGCTAAATAATTTTGAAAACGCCTAATTAACTTTAGTTTTAGAAACCACTTAACTGCAAACCAAACAAAACGTTTCATTTCATTAGCTCTCTCACCAACACCGGAGTTTGCTCTTAAAAAAGAAAACAATCGAGTATGAGTAATTTCCGAAGGCACTCTCGGAGAATACCAACAAGTTAGGAGCCGAAGGAGGAATGCTTAAGTGGGCGAGTATGGGCAAGTATCTAATCCTCGGACCGCCTGAGGCCAGCTCCGATTCTTACATCTAGTTAAGAAAGTTTCAGCCACTCCGGGATTATTTTATATCCCACAGGTTAATTTGTTTGCGGGCCAGATGAAATTGGTGAAAGTAGGTATAGGTATTTGCGTATTCTACGCGTGACTGTGTTTTGGTTTACCTCGAACATAATGCGGCGGTCACATGATAGGCATAATATTGTTTAGGAGAAAAAAAAGTAAATAATTCCACAAGAAAATAATGTTTCCAAGCAAATTGGCATTATTATAAAAAGTTACATTATAATAAGAGTGTATAGCAAGTAATACGCCGCCAGCGAGCTTATAACGATGCCGCGCTAACGACGCGACTTGTGGGTGCTTGCTTTATTATTTATTTGTATAGGTAAATCGTATTCCTTTTCGCAATATTAGCAATATATGTAAGTATAATGTCCACTACATTACATACGTAGTAAGGTACAAAAATGTTACATACTTATTGAGTACGTTTCCTAGATACTTTTTCCATTCCTTCCTCTGTAAATGTTAAAAAGAAGTTTATAATGATGATACTCCTATGAGCAAGTCTGCATAAAAGGAAAAATATTATGTAAACTTTTTGCTACGGAACCTACGATATTTATTTATTTATAATTCAGCACAACGCTAGGACTGGAAGTTTTGGCGGGAGACCGAAGAATACAGTTTGGCTCCCGCATCTTTATCAATTATCGGTGCATTTTCGAGTGTTTAACGTGTAATAATGGTGGAATATTACGTGTTGAGTGTTTTCATAACATAACATACATTCACGCCTTTTTCCCGAAGGGGTAGGCAGAGGTGTACCCAGGACTCAGTCCCATAGTAGATACACCCACATTTCGCCAGTATGTTATTGGTCCCATGTAATAGGGGGCGAGCCTATTGCCATCTACCGGACACAGTTCCAGACTCCAGGCAGTTATTGAGATAATTCCTAATGGAAAAATCCAATATTTAACACTTTGCCTGACCTGGGGATCGAACCCGGGACCTCTTGATTGGCAGTCGAGCGCAAATAGAAGAAATAGAGCGCAAGCGCCCACTACGCCACCGAGGCAGTTGAGTGTTTTCGAAGATACACAAGTCCCTTGGCAAGTGATGCGGGAGTTGAAATGTGATTTTTTGTGTTCCCGCCTAAATTCCGGCAGCTTCTTGTAAAAACCACCATTTTACTTGAGCTGTGACTTGACTGGGCTTGCCCTGACTCTGAATTGACTAATTGACCAAATTAACTTGAAAATTTATATAACTTGACAATGGAAATACTTTCGTGTGGGTCCATAAAAGAAGAAAAAAAAAAAAACGCTAGGAATAATTTAATGTCATCCTGGAACTGGAGAAGATGTTACATAATATGTTATAGAACAACATGGGGTTCTTCAAAAGGAGAGCGAGTAGAGTCTGGTAGGGTCGGAAACATACTGGCAATACCCCTGGTGTTGCAGGTATCCATAGGCGGTGGTAACCGCTCATCAGGCGGCCCGTCTGCTTGTTTGCCACCTATAGCATATAAACAAATATTATATGGGAAGGTGGGGTGGCGATTAATATTATTATTATTCGTACTTATGTCAAGATTTTTTGCTTAGTCCAGTTTCTTGCAGTACTAGGCTTAGGTTTACCTATAGACGTCTTGGTTTGGTGATGATGACCATTAAAACATTCAAACCTATCATGTTTCTCAGAGCCACAGTCCCGGAGCGCCACGTACCGTAGAGCAACGATAGTATGGTACCGTATCGTATAGTATCGTTTACTCTAGGTAATGTATGCAAAACGTTAACTCTAATCAACCTACTAATTAATTAAGAAGGTAGGGTAATAAGGTAATAAGGTAATATTAATTATAGTTCATTAAATCTAAGAAGTAGCGTCTGACGTTTCATACTTTCAATAACTTTTCATAGGCGTAACTCACACAATTATAATCTTTGTCATAAAACAATGAATTTTATCACAAATAGTACAATAAATATTTTTGTTAATCTCTAAATTTTAAAAGAAATTCAAATCCAAAGGCAAAATAAAACTGTCAAACAGTAGGTACTTCTTAGCCTGGGTTTTTTGATTACTGCTTATGTCGACCAATGGTTAAATTTTTTGACAAATAGTTAAAATTCGACAAAATTCGTTTTTCATCCCTGGTTAACTATTTTTATCCACACGATTTTATCTAACCTAACCATTGGTTAGGAATTTAACTATAGTTAGTCTAGTTAGTTTTAACCGTAACCAACGATCAAAAAACCGGCCCTTATTATACAAGATGGGATATAGTGATTAGATAATAAAAATCACAGATGTTTACATTTTTATGTATTATTTTATTATTCGAGTATTTTAGTTGGAACAAGCAAGCAAATTAGTTTTATCGTAGACACTGGCATCCATTAATAGTACAATATCCTCCATTTTTGTACCCCCTTTGCCTGCATTTAGCAATACATTCGTAGAATATACAACCGGGAGGAGGTTTCACGAATATAGTATCTCTCTTCTCTATATAGTGGGCCGTTTCTGAAATGAAATAAAAATATAATAACCTAACAGAACATCCAACTAGGCCGTGTGGTTCCCGGCTATATTGGTATAAAAAGGCCACCCCTTTCTCATCCTGTAGAACTCAGAAGTCGGGAGATCCAGCAGAGAGACATATTCGGAGAGTAGGCATCAGTGCTCTCCGTTTCTAAGTATTACAAATACTGCGATCACGAAGCCGCCTGCTAAGCTGGGAGATTACGGCAAACCCCCCCATATGAATAGTTTTACATTACATTACATGGGACCAATGACATACTAGTGAAATGTGGGTGTATCTACTATGGGACTGAGTCCTGAGTATACCCAGGGTATAGAAGGTATACGTTAGGTATACGTCTGCCTACCCCTTCGGGTAAAGGCGTGATGGTGAGATGTTTGAGAAATCTCTAAAAGAGTCTTAACAGCTATTAAAACTAAACGATGATAAACAACAAATATTAGTTTGTAGATTTTTTTTTATGATAGTGAGTGCCAAGACGAGCAAATCAAGTGCCTGATCATCATGAAGCATCATGATTGCCCATATCAGACACAGTGCCACCCAATGTTTTAAAGTTCAACATTCTGCGCAGCACTGCACTGCGCCTGTCATCCTGAGATTATAGTTGTTGAAGCTCATCATGCCCAGTAATTTCGTTGGTAACATTGCCCTTCAGACCGGAACACCGTAATGCTTACACATTACTGCTTGGCGGATGAATAACTGGCAAAGGTGTGGTACTTCCCCAGGCGGCCCCCTGCAAAAGAGGCCTACCACAACACTAAACTAGATAAATAAAACTGAAAACAAAGACTGACCTGCATTTTCTTCCATTTCCACAGAAGATACAGTAACTAATGCAAGCAAAAAAGCACTGATTGCCAACCACACCCTCATGTTTGAACTCTATCGGTATCTGCGAAACGACACTACACCGCAAACTTATTTATACAGCCTTCATTCCCGCATCCAACGCCTTAGAACCCAGACCAGTTCACGTAACCATCAGGAACGTGTTTACCTTCGGTTTCCATCAACATACATTGCGTAGCACCAAAGGCTTCGCGCTGAATACATCCTTTGAAAACAGAAATGGAAAACGGTCAGAGTGACGCTCTCACTGTTTACAACAAGTGCACGGGCGCAAATAAATATTGAATCTACAGGGAATACCCGAGTCAATTTCGCCTTAGAATTGCGAGTAATAAATTCATTTCTTCTTATTCAATTTTAGACTCTATACTTTTAATATAAAGTTGGTTATTTATTGTGTCTTATGATGTAGAGTGTAGAGGATTGCCTATAGAGATAATAAGTGTTTTTATTTTTGCAGTTCTGCGAAACCGGGTTACATATGCTTACAAGTCTCATGTACTTAAGTATGTTTTACTATGTATTTGTTTGTTATCTATGTATTTGTTGACTGCCTCGGTGGCGTAGAGGGCGCATGCTCGACAGCCAATCAAGAGGTCCCGGGTTCGATCCCCAGGTCAGGCAGTGTTAAATATTGGATTTTTCCATTAGGAATTATCTCAATAACTGCCTGGAGTCTGGAACTATGCCCGGTAGATGGCAATAGGCTCGCCCCCTATTACATGGGACCAATAACATACTGGCGAAATGTGGGTGTATCTACTATGGGACTGAGTCCTGGGTACACCTCTGCCTACCCCTTCGGGAAAAAAGCGTTAATGTATGTTATGTTATGTTTGCTATCACCTTATCATTAGCTGTGCCTCGTTTTGGGTGCCAAATATTTTGTTTATTTAAATGTTTGATATAATTTTTTATATTTTTTAAACCTACCTACCTACATATATAACACATATCTAACTAATAAGACCTACCTTTTTTACCTAGCCTACGAAATGTTACAGTAACTGTTCATAGTTATGTAATAAATATACTTATGTCGCGAGTGTATTAAACTAGCTTACCTAATTACTTATATAATTAAAATTACATATAATTGTTTATTTTAAGTTTTCTCTCTAAGTGAACTATGTTCTTTTGAGAAAATAAAGCAATCTTAAACCAGAAATGATATTTCAGGGTATCTTTAGATTCTAATAAACATGCACAATCACACCAAATTCAAAACAGATAAAACTAGGTGGTGTAGTGGCTGTAAGCGCTACTGGCGATCATAAGGTGCCGGGTTCGATCCCCAGATCTGGTAAATGTTATTGGATTTTCCTTAAGTATTTTCACAATGACAGCCCGATAGATGTCAATAAACACGCCCCCTTAGGGAACTAAATGAATTGTTAAGCCTGCTTAACTTTTGCTATGTAGGGTTCTATACCTAGATACCTCAACAAAACACTACCGCGTTCTAAGAACATACTGCGTCATCTGGGAACATGTCTTGTCTAAAAGAGTAAGTAAAACTTTGGGAGCCCAAACGCAGCATTCGAGCGGATAAGAAAAGATTTTTGAAAGCCGTCAGAAGAGGGGACATAGAGACTTCTCTTCGAGCAATAACAGGATTTGTAGGCCATGTCGCTATCTTAGTTACAAACAACTCCATACTAGAAATGCCAGGAGGCAAAGCCTGGATCACAGGGATACCAGATAACAACAGGAAGATTTCTAAACGTAATTGGTTCAACATACACGCAGTAGATTTTGTGAAAGTATACCGTGTTCCTGATGAAGAGGTTGCTAATAATGCGGCTAGCTGGGCATATCGTCATTACAATAATGCTCGCGGTGGATCTAAGAAAACTATTCACACCACATATAAGATAACGGCCAATCTCTGGTCAAGCAACCCCAGTTATTGCTCCAAGCTCGTGATTCAGGCGTTTTTCTACGGTAGCAGAGGCAAAAATGTTATAAGGCCGTTGAAAGGTCTTGAGATAGCTGTTTTACCAGGACTTCTTAAATATATTCATACCTTGAGGATCCGTTTAAGTTGATTGAATTGGGGAGTTTTTGATGTAGCAGTAAATATGTAAATAGATTGTTTTGTAGATATGAAATAAAGATGCCAAAGGTAGGTTGACAATAATAGGTCCCGGGTTCGATCCCCAGGTCAGGCAATGTTAAATATTGGATTTTTCCATTAAAATTATCTCAATAACTGCCTGGAGTCTGGAACTGTGCCCGGTAGATGGCAATAGGCTCGCCCCCTATTACATGGGATCAATAACATACTGGCGAAATGTGGGTGTATCTACTATGGGACTGAGTCCTGGGTACACCTCTGCCTACCCCTTCGGGAAAAAGGCGTGAATGTATGTTTTTTTATGTTTATAAGGTTCAGAAATTTTACTTAGGAAAACACATTATACCTATAATCGAAATGAAACGTTTTAATCTTTAGGGTAATTAATATTACTACGAGCAAACCCCAGAAGCATCACTCATAAATAAGAACTTTTCTTCTTATAAATAAAAATATCCTGTTTTTAATTCGGAGCGAGTTTGTCTAAGGTATCCAGTTTAAAAATGGTTAAATCTTAGTGAGTATTTCGAGCGCGTTCACTGTTCACTCTGTGTTATCTGTGCAATGCAAGCGAGCTCCACTTGGTAGTAGCTCTGGTAATGCGACAATCACAAAATTGGCTTTAACAAAAGAAATGCAACGCTAAAGAAAAGAGAGGAGAATTAGGGACGTGGAAATGACTGCGATGAAAGCTAAGCATATTTTAAAATTAACATTTGAAAAGATACATAAATTGAAGAAGAAACTTCTTTTGATATTGCTGAAATATTTTAACGCGTGAAAAGTTTTCTATTAATGTTATTTTAAGGGCTTTACAAGTGCATAATAATATTATGTAAGTACTGAATCGCAGTGTTCTGTAAGACATCGTATCTTGCAGTGGTTCGTTGCATATTTTTATTTATTTTAAATAGTCTGCCTCATTTGTAGCAGACTGCCTCAGTAGCGAGTGGTCGCCAGCGCTACTGCCGATAATGAGGTCCCGGGTTCGATCCCCAGGTCAGGCAAAGATTTTTCCATTAGAAATTTTTTCAATGAACTGGAGTCTGAACTGTGTCCGGTAGATAGAAAAGGCTCGTCCCCTATTATCTGGGACCTAAAAACGTAACTGGCGATTTGTGAGACCAACTACGGGACTGGGTCCTGGGTACACCTGCCCCTTTGGGAAAAAGATGTGATGATGTGATGATCATGTCATGAAGTAGGTAATCATATCTGGATAAAAATACGGTAGCACAGAACAGATAATAATAGTACGTATAGAATGGACATTGTCATCCGCCCACCAATCGGGCCTTCCTTACCCCGCGAGATTACTCTTGCACGTGTACAAAACTCCATGTGTGCAGTGTCTGTGTAGTAGATAGTTATAGCGCGGCTTATGTATGGGATTGATTCGAGTGTCCGGGGTGTGATGGTAGGTTTTTTTTATGATAGTGATAAGACGAACAAATCAGGTGCCTGATGGTAAGCATCATGATTGCCCATATCAGACACAGTGCCACCCAGTGTTTTAAAATTAAAAAATTCTGCGCGGCACTGCACTGCGCCTGTTACCCAGAGATATTAGTTGTTGAATCTCGTCATGCCCAATAATTTCGCCGGTAACATTGCCCTTCAGACCGGAACACAGTAATGTTTGCACATTACTGCTTGGCGGATGAATAACTAGCAAAGGTGTGGTACATTCCATGGCGGCCCCCTGCAAAAGAGGCCTACCACTATTAAAGTTACGTAATGCAGTCTTAAATAAGTGTATTCATTCCAGTATTATTCGATTTTAAAATCAGACGTTACTGTGTTTGTTTTACCGTCGCGTTCGTAATCGATTTCGCCTGCAGGCACGAGTAACAACCAAATCTAGAAGACTATTTGCTCACGAAATGCAATTTCAATAGCTTCTTTCCACTCACAAATCTTCTCGTACTCGGTTTCAGGTGTTTTGGTATTTAGAATACTTCGATACGCTTTGTCAAATATATAGCTTGATCAATGACAGCCGAACAAAAATCTGTTTTTAGGTCCTATTTCCATAGATGAGGTTCTAAGAAGGCTATTAATTTATCAATTGAATATTCGGTTACATGATCAAGCTAAATTAGACAAGGTATAGGCATGAAGCTACAATCAGCCAGGGCTTGTGACAAGTCGGTATAATTTCAGTGAGCTAGAAGGAGAGAAAAGCTAGAGAGAAGCGAAAGAAATAGAGGCAATATGTAGTGAATATGACTGTAGGTTATTTGCGTTGTGCGAGCTGAATTGCACTTTATGGCGTCGCCGGTAGAGTCGCTATTTATGTATATGAATTCGAGGAATGTCCCTTTTGTACTCTTGGCCATGTATTCTGTGTTGATGGTAAACTCTAGGTTCAAAAACAATAAAATGCGGGCCAGATATCGTGAGCGATAAAACTTGTTCGTCGACACGTGAACACTGAAAACAACGTCGGTAGGTCGTTTAAAGACATACGGCCGACTTATACACTCGTTGGATGAGAGCCGGCCGCCTATTTCTATGAGATGTCTTCTTGAACATTGGAATGTATCTAAAATGGCAACGTCTGTGTTTGAATAATGTTTTCTTGTGGTTTTTATGGTTCTGTACCTTAAAAGGAAAAAAAGGAACCATTATAGGATCACTTCGTTGTCCGTCTGTCAAGACCCTTTTTCTCAGGAACGCGATATGGTATCAAGTTGAAAATGTAATAAAAAACATTTACGGTCTCTTGCTGCTGTAAAAAAATCAAACTTGTAAGGCAACGCAATCAAAAGATACAATCATTTTTTCACCGCACATTTACATATTTTACGCAACGGACTGATAACCTCTAGGGTACTTCCCGTTGGCTTAGTATCGTAAATTTGGCAAAAAGCAAGATCTTATACCCAGGTAAAGGAATAAATCCGATAATCGTAAAATTATAAAAAAAATAATGAATAATATTTAACATATTTGCAACTAGATGACGCTGTATGTTCTTAGAACGCGGTAGCGTTTTGTTCAGGTATCTAGGTATGTAACCCTACTGAGCTATTTACCAAGGTATGCCTTAATAATTAAGTTATATTTATTGCAATTATTTATAGTTGGACTGCCTCGGTGGCGTAGAGGGCGCATGCTCGACTGCCAATCAAGAGGTCCCGGGTTCGATCCCCAGGTCAGGCAGTGTTAAATATTGGATTTTTCCATTAAGAATTATCTCAATAACTGCCTGGAGTCTGGAACTGTGCCCGGTAGATGGCAATAGGCTCGCCCCCTATTACATGGGACCAATAACATACTGGCGAAATGTGGGTGTATCTACTATGGGACTGAGTCCTGGGTACACCTCTGCCTACCCCTTCGGGAAAAAGGCGTGAATGTATGTTATGATTATGTTTTTATTTATAGTTACTTGTTACATAGTTTTTGTCTTTCCTTTTAAATCATATTATTTATATTCATATAAGTATATATATTAAATTAATAAATTGTCATTTAGGAAATTGGAGTCTGACAGCCAATTTCTCATATTTGTTTCTTTTAATTTTTAATCACATTAAAACCATGTAAGTCTTTGATTGAAACCTACGTTTTGTTAATTAATAACTAATGAATCAATTGATTTATTAGCTAAATGATTGGGCGTCAATATTTAGAAAGTCTATAATGTCACCAACAACACTTTTTCTGGTCCTTTACCTAATAGCTAAGTCTACAGGGGTTAGTATATATTTTTAATAGATGTTTAGTGAATTTATCTATTAGGTAAGTATCTATATTTTTGTTTTTATATCACATATTATACGGTAGAGATGATTTCGGTAACTTGATAAACCTAATATATAATTTACAGTTGGAATTAACACATTAAAAAGAAAGGTATCGTATAATATCTACAAATTAGGCATAGAACTAGGATTAGTCAACAAAAGAAACTACACCTTCTTCGACTTCCAAAGAGATGAAAGAACCACTTTAAAAGCTCGATACAATGATTACGTATCCGAAGTTAGAAATAAAAGCAATGTAGTTGAGTACCCTGAGTGGGTTGTATCGAGACACTTCTTGTCCGGAAAGATAAAAAAGTCACCAAAAGAAAAAAGTAAAGCAGATAAGAGACGATTTCATAATCTAGTGAGAAAAGGAGAAATAGTTACTTCCCGTCAAGTGTTGACAGGCCTCGTCTGCGCTCACCAACCCGCCTGCCAAGCGTGGCGAGTATTGGCAACAACCCCCCTTATGGGGGAGGGTTATGTTCAGCAGTGGACTTCAAAGAAAAAAGGCGCGAGATTAAGTAATGGTCTATCAGTAGTCTATCAGTATAAAACATAACATAACATACATTCACGCCTTTCCCGAAGGAGTAGGCAGAGGTGTACCCAGGACTTAGTCCTACAGTAGGTACACCCACATTTCGCCAGTATGTTATTGGTCCCATGTAATAGGGGGCGAGCCTATTGCCATCTACCGGGCACAGTTCCAGACTCCAGGCAGTTATTGAGATAATTCCTAATGGAAAAATCCAATATTTAACACTGCCTGACCTGGGGATCGAACCCGGGACCTCTTGATTGACAGTCGAGCATGCGCCCTCTACGCCACCGAGGCAGTCAGGCTATCAGTATACAGTTCATCAAATCTGAGAAGTAGGTACTGTTTGACTATTCATCTTTTCAAACTTTGCATATGCGTAACGCACACAATTTCAATGTCCTAACGAATTATGTATTTTATTACAAGATGTACAACTTTTTAATCACTAAATTAAAATCATTAATTTACTCGTAATACTTCAAACAAGGTAAAATGAAAACTGTCAAATGGTACTTCTTAGATTTTTTTTTATGCCATAGGTGGCAAACAAGCTGACGGGCCGCCTATAGTTGAGCGGTTACCGCCGCCTATGGATACCTGCAGCACCAGGGGTATTGCCAGTATGTTGCCGACCCTTCAAGACACTATTCACTCTCCTTTTGAAGAGCCCCATGTTGTAGCTTAACGGGAAGACCGTAGCAGATCATTCCACAGTTTGCACGTATGCGGCAGAAAGGAACGGTTAAATCGTACAGTGTGCGACGTCCACGTATCGATTATGTGCGGATGGGCTCTCAGACGATGGCGGCTAGTACGGTGATAAAACCGTGACGCCGGTATCAGGTTGATAAGTTCATCAGAACACTCCCCGTTGTAAATGCGGTAAAAAACACTAAGAGACCCAATGTATCTGCGCATACTTAGTGGCTCTAGATTTGACCGAAATTATAAATGGCCGCCATTTTGAAACTATATTTCCTATACACAAAGTCACGGGCTCAGCTAGTGGTATAAAGAACCTGAGAAACAATGCCCTAATAGCTCCTGGTCTATAGTAACAGTATTGCGAAGGGGTGCGTCTCGGTGTAAAATATTTATGTGCAAATGGAAACAGCGAGTTTTCACGTTGAGTTTTATCTGTCTGGAGGCACATTGAAAATGTGCTTTTACATTCTTAAAATAGCACAGCATTCGTTGATAAATTATAGAGGAATCATTATATTTTTATGAGGGCAGAAACAAAAATCACATAATATAACATCACGCTTTTTTCTATCCCTTTGCCACAGCAACCAGTTTCATATTTAAGTAGCCACTCTTTCCATGAAATAATACTCAAACACTTCAGCATATCATATAACATAGCCCACCATCCCAATTCCAAGCCCACCATCTTGTTCCACGCTCTAGAACAATCCACAATCGACTGTCGCTCTGATATCCCACCCGTGATGCAATCACGCCTTCGCACTACCATAGATCGTTGCCATTTATACTTTCCATAAAACCACCAAAGCGTTCACAGAATCCGTAGCAAGTGCGTCATTAAAATAGCATCAACCCTTGGACGTCGTCCTAGCATCAACCCTACACTAGGTAAACTGACACTTCGCCAGTTTTGTTTTTTAGTTCCATGTAATATGGGGCGAGCCTATTGCTATTTACCGGGCACAGTTCTAGACTCCACTGTCAGAATTCCTAATGAAAAATCCAATAACAGTTTTTGTCTGACCTGGGGATCGAACTCGCACAATAGTACGCCACCGAGACAGTCAACAAAACAGTTAACTTACAAAATAACAAGCCCAAAAAACTAACAGACTGAGACCACATTTTTATTGATAGGTAGCCACTAGTCACAGCTCAGAACGCTCACCATAGTTTAAAATATCAATAGTAATAAAGAATAATAACGCATCTAATGAACAACTTCCTTACTAAATAATAAGTTTTTGTCGTAACAATTGGAATCTACAGATATTTAGTAATGTAATTAACATGGTATAGAGTTAATCAGATCCAGTTAATCATCTTAGACAAGTCATTGAAAGCTAGAGTGCTCTGACTAATTATTATGATTAGATGAATTACGAATATCTGTATAGGTTCATACGAACCTGTAGCTACAAAAACTACAGTATATATAATAATAATATATCAAAAGATAATAATTTGGATGCATTACCGATATGCTATCGAGGTAATAACAAATACATTGAAGGTATTATATAGGTTAAACATTTATTTATAGCTTTAAGTATATGGATCCGATAGATGCCAAGTATATCATTACCAAGTATATCATTTAGAGTTAAGATAAAGTAAACTATTGTAAACTAAAAGTAAACTGTTAATTTTTTGGTAGTACACGTCATGCCAGTAAAACTGACATTTTTAGAAGTTCAATATGATAAGACCCAGAGTTTATGAGAGAAACTAAAATAAGACAGACATAGTTTACTTCACTGTGCAAATACCAGGTTATAAAACTTAAAATTGGATTAATTATATTAAAAAAAAAAAAAAAGAACTGATGAATACAAAACAACGATTTCGTAGTTTTTTCATAGCATTGTGTCAATTTTCTCTTAGGATTCTCTTTTAAGAAGCGGAAAAATCGGCAGTTTCTTTGTTTTTATAAAAATTGTAAAAAGTAGTTTTTAGGTTATCTTAATGTTTTTTAAATAGCAAAAAAACCATACGGTTTTCATTAACAAAATATGTTTTCGCACAAACAAAGGCCAGAAACAGAGCCAACCACAAAACATTTAATTGGAAAATTATACCCTATTTCACATCTGTGTATTTTCCTTTTGTATGGGTGACGTTTAACCTTAAGAAGAATTTTCCGCTTATGATCGAGTTACCTTAAACGCAAGATGCACATGAAGGCGTTATACCTAAACAATAGGTTTGTCTAAGTAGCTGTTTGCCTTAAACGAAAGATGGCGATGAAGCAGTATGCCCGAAATCAAACCTGATTGAAATTTTTGCGATTTCAGAATAGGTTTTATTGAAAGTTAATTCTACCAACGACTCTTTAAGAAGTTGCAAACTGATAATCAGTAACCTTAAATATTGATGTAGTAACATATCATAACCTCACGCCTTTTTTCCGAAGCTATCTATCTACTATCCTGTGATAGTAGACTCAGACTCCAATGTCATTGAGAAAATTCCTGGTGAAAATCCAATACTACTTTTTACCTGACCTAGAGATCGAGCCCGGGACCTCATGATCGACATAGCGCCTTTCAACCACAACACCACTGAGACAGCTTGTTTAATGTAGAATCCGCTAATTTTATTCAAGATTATTTAAGAAATGGCTGATGAAAACTATTATGATCTAAGATCTATTCGGGCGTTTAATAGTTTAATGTATATCTTCTATTTAAGACTATGGTAATGTTTTCCATTAGCAAAATTCAATTTCGTAAGCCAACAAGTTTTGACAAACAAAACTGTCTGAATGAAATGTTCAACTAGTCGATTTACATAGGTTAAGTACCGTAACAGCGTACGTCGCTTAATCCCAAAACAACTGAGTCTGCCAAATGTTCAGCAAATATAGAGGAGAGTCGAACTACGATTACTAAGTACTTCAGTGTTCATTCTCTTCGGGATTGGTTGTAATTTCACAACATAAAGCATATTCCCGAAGAGATAGGTAGGGATACCGTCGCGTGTACCCAGGATTCAATCCCATAGTACATACACTCGAACTTTACGAGATATATTTTTGTAAGTCCCATCTACTGGGCACCATTTGAAACTCCAGGCAGACAATTCCTGATGGGAAAATCTAAGTAGCGAAACGTATTGCTACTTGATAGAAGACATTTTTATACTTTTAACTAGGCCAAGACATATTAAAAAGTCGATGTTATTTATGTCTCTGTCAAAAAGTCCTTTGTCACCTTAACCAAATCATCAAGTATACCATTGATATAAAGAAAAGGGGAGATGAGGTACTGGATTGTCGAAAATGGAAAGCTCAAATTAGGCCCGTTAGGTCCACGAACGTCAGCAAAGTGGGGTCGTACTAGCGAATAATATTGTTGTCTCGGTCGCACTTCGGTTTTAGGTACGTCTTTCTATCTTTAATATTCAATATAATATTGCACATTGCACGTGCCAGTGGTTGAGTAAGCGCTGGGAGAACGTTCCCTATCTCCTCTTTTCTTTAAATCATTGAAGTATACCTATAAAACGTTTATCTTCCTGTAACTTAAATGTAACTTAAATGAAGAAACTACTGTTTATTTTTGTCTTCTCAAACTAGAAGTAGAAATTCTCGAGTTACAAAGACCTCATCCGATCTCGAGCTAGATATCTGGGGCAAGACCTTTCGCATGCCCTAATAAAATGAAGTAAGATTCAAGCCTAAATTGTATCAATTCTAGCTCTAACCTTCTCGTCCCAATGTCAACACCCTTGAAAAGCGAAGTTTTCCCCAATTTTTTCATAAATATTCAGGAGCCGTTGGAGCGAAAAATCTAAGGCTCATTTTTATCGAATATTGGTGATGTCAGTTTGTGAAAGAAAAAGCTTCTGTCAAAGTTTACTGAGGTGGATTATTGCATTAATTATTATTCTTGTTTATCGTTACAACGAGATAAACGTATATAATAATAATAATATGTATTTGTAGTGGTAGGCCTCTTTTGCAGGGGGTCGCCTGGGGAAGTACCACACCTTTGCCAGTTATTCATCCGCCAAGCAGTAATATGCAAATATTACTGTGTTCCGGTCTGAAGGGCATTGTTACCAGCGAAATTACTGGGCATGATTAGTTTCAACAACTAATATCTCAGGGTGACAGGCGCAGTGCAGTGCCGCGCAGAATTTTGAATTTTAAAACACTGGGTGGCACTGTGTCTGATATGGGCATATAATATATCATGATGCTTACCATCAGGTACCTGATATGCTCGTCTTGTTACTCACTATCATAAAAAAAAAAAGTTTCTGTCAAAGTTTACTAAGGTGGATTATTGCATTAATTATTATTCTTGGTAATCGTTACAACAAGATAAACGTATATAATAATAATAATATGTTTGTTTACCTCGGTTTTATCCCTTGTTTGTATGATCTGAGGTGTTATCAGATAACTCAAAGGCCTCTGGACATTATCTAATGACTCTCATATCATACCAATACTAATCCTACTTCCAACTATATTATAAATGCAAAATAGGATGGATGGATGGATGGATATCTTTCACGCCAAAACTACTAAACGGATCGGGCTAAAATTGGGCGGTATGTAGATAGTTTAGACTCTGGAATTATACATAGCGTACTTTTTATTCCGATATTCCCATGGGAACGATGACAACGCGGGTGAAACCGCGCGACACAGCTAGTCGTCCATGAAGACAGAAATGACCGATGGCTTTACGTGCCTTCTGATACGATATCGATCAGTTGTCACTGCATAGTTGGTAACCCATCCAAGTATAGACCGGTTGGACGATGCTTAATTTAACAATCAGTTACGAACGTCTTGGGCAAGCTACAGGTACAAAAACTGTAGTATACATCATGTACCTATATACAAAAAAGAAATAATATTTACATAAAGAAAGATAAAGATAAAGAAGATAAAGAATTTTATTTGCTTAAAACATAGGTACATTACAGATAACAGATAAGCATGCATATAATATGCTAAAATTGTTTCGAGCAACCAACATGTTTTGCCTACTGAGACGCGCAAATGAACAGACTGGCAGCTGATGCTCTAAACATAATAATTAGTAATTTTATTTATAGAGTTAATTTCATTTTAATTAAATATTGACATAATATGGTATGTAAAATATAGGAACGTCAAATAGTTATTAGTTTAATTTAATTCATTGTTATTTCATAAAATATTTTATACCTAATATTGATTGAATTTGGCGTTACTTTTCGGCACTCCATCGCAAACTCCTAGAACAAGAATATTTAGTTTTTAGTTCCGATTTTTTAGTGTCAAAAACAACATGTACAGTGCACCGCCCTCCCGCCCGCAAAATTACATGCAAAGAGGAAATGCTATTAGGTATTATTTTTGTTAGTGTTTGTTATAGCTAATATTATATAAAAGCGAGTAAACTTTAAAAATAGGCCTATTATTCCAGGGATCTTTTTTATAAAGGGAACAGTAGAAAAACATGTAGATAGATAGGTAATATGTAGGCAGGTATATTGAATCAGAAGGTAACAAAATGAGTTTCTAAAGGCGCTGACACACATTGTTGAAGCTCAGGCGGTAAGCCATCTCTATTTTGAAGACTAACTTTTGTGAAAGATGGTTCACAATCAGTCCATGAGGACAATCGCGAAGTTGTATTTTCAGAAGCTAAGTGCCTCTAAAAATACAAAATTATCTAACAGTATTTCAGAAAATCATCATTTTAACTAAGTCCTCAACGGATTTGATTGCGGTTTTTATCAATAGAAAGAGATTCAAGAGGAAGGTTTATAAAGCACTAGTGTGAAAACCAGCTTCGCGCGCTCCAAATTTCGTTTCTGTAACGTGTGGCTATTTTTTCAAACTCAAACCCGTATTAAAATGTGTATCTTCTCTACTTTGGAATTGTTTGTCCGAGAATAAGTTTTATTTTATTTTTGGCCCCTTTTTGGACCCTCTAAAATGTGAATTGTTCAAAATCCTTACTTAGTAGTAGCACAGAATACTAATAAGTAGTAGTCGCCGTGGAGTTACCGGCTTTAGAATAGTGCTCCACCCTCTCTACCCGTGGTTGCTGTAAGAGCCCGCTAAGGGTTGACAGATCCAGAGGACAGGCAGCAGCGTCCTCTGTAAAAAAACCATCGAACTGCGCTCGACAACCCGCCTGCCAAGCGTGTCGAGTATTGGCAAACCCCTCTTTATGGGAGGACTATGTTCAGTAGTGGATTACCAACGGCTGAGATGATGATGAGATTAAGAAAAACACCCCCTTCCAAATTTCAAGTTTCTAGGTTCAGCGGTTTGGGTTGGTTTGGGTTAGCTAGTTAGTTTATAATTTAAATGTAGTAGTTCGCAAGGTAAACTCGATTTAACTATATGATCAACTACCCAGGTAACGCGCAAACTATTTGTGAATTAAATAACTTTTACATAGTTAGGTATATATGTATTTGTATATAAAGCAACAGAAGGTAAATTGAAAATGTTTAGAACTTTAAAGTTAGGAGTCGAGGTCGTCGGGACGTATTTAAATTACAAAGTTTGTTTATTGTGATTGTGGTTTTATTTTAACTATTTATTTATTCTCAAAGCTTTTTATATCATAGCTTAAAATAATTATTTATCTTCCAACATAAAAAGAATGCAATCGGTAAGAAGATCGCTACTATTTTTCGATTTTTCTAGTTTCGAAAAAAAAATACCAATCCAAAGCCTATCTATTATCTGTTTAATTTGACGATTTTTATGAGTTTTCATGGTTTATTTATATAGTTGTAACAAAAAACATAACATACATTCACGCCTTTTTCCCGAAGGGGTAGGCAGAGGTGTACCCAGGACTCAGTCCCACAGTAAGATACACCCACATTTCGCCAGTATGTTATTGGTCCCATTTAATAGGGGGCGAGCCTATTGCCATCTACCGGGCACAGTTCCAGACTCCAGGCAGTTATTGAGATAATTCCTAATGGAAAAATCCAATATTTAACACTGCCTGACCTGGGGATCGAACCCGGGACCTCTTGATTGGCAGTCGAGTATGCCCCCTATATAGTTGTAGGTTATATTTATGATGTCCTTTATTTTCAAATTAGAGTCCTAACTACTCTAGTAAATAATTCGCAAAACAAAACAAACATTGAATCCTTGAACGAGCAAAAGTTCGCAAAAACGGCGTAACATTTTGAAATACACCACTTTTTACCGAGATCGCAATAAATCTAATGGAATCGTGGCAATATATCCTAAGGTTTGCTTACTACGTGTCGTAGATTCTAAAATATGTGTAAAGCAAAACCACCCTTAGGGTGCTTTTCCATTAAGCTGTGTAGACCAGGATGTGTAGTATGATACTCACCAATAGTAATAAACTGGTCAATTGCGAATGGGATTCGTATATGAAGGGTTCCTACCCACCTATATGTGTCAGCTCTCCTCACCTACCAGTTTTTTTTTATGATAGTGAGTAACAAGACGAGCAAATCAGGTGCCTGATGGTAAGCATCATAATTACCCATATCAGACGCAGTGCCACCCAGTGTTTTTAAAATTCAAAATTCTGCACGGCTTTGCACTGCGCCTATCACCCTGAGATATTAGTTGTTGTAACTTGTCGTGCCTAGTAAATTCGCTGGTAACATAGCCCTTCAGACCGGAACACAGTAATGTTTGCAAAAAGAGATAATATCATAATATAAAAACATTTATAACACGTTGCTTGTATGGAGAGCACCTTTAATTACGACCTTTTTAACGTGTTAATAACGTGTATTCATCGCGTATGATCTTTTTAAAAACCTATTTCAGGTGGGTAGAAGTCGGGCTACCTCGAAATCATAGAACTCACAAAAACAAAATGACCGGCTAGTAGCCCGACTTCTACTTACCGACAAATTTATAAGTTTATAAATATATTAGAGAGATATTTCTTGCAAACACCGTGTGGCCGGTATAATATTTTTTAAATATACATATTATTGTTATTATTTCTTATTGTAAAAATTACATGAAAATTAAGGACAGCGACAGCACAGAATTTGTAATAGGGTTTCTTCGGCACTGTTTCGGTACGCAACTCTAATAAAATATCCCGATCTCCTGTCATAATAACACAGACTTTAGCTACATAGCTTAATGGGAAAGGACCTTTACCCAGGAATGTTCTATGGCCTTTGAGAGGTGCGATGCCATTTCAATGATTTATATATTTGCGGCAAGGGAGAGCCTACTATTTCGGAGTAACTATATTGCAACCTATTTATTTTTATTAGCATAATATTTATTTATCTGACACTGGCACATTAAACCCGTATTAGAGTAGAACAATTTGGTTTTATATCAACGTTCATGAAAGAATTTAAAAAAGTTAACACGTCAGATATGCTAAGTTTACATAAAAAGAAATCGTCCGCAAGATACATCCTGAATAGCTGAACTTACAGCTATTTGCCCATTACCCATCTTTTGGTAGATTTATTGCTATTTCCCCATTCTTGGGCAGGGGAATTGAGGTGTAAATATGCAATTTGCCTTTAATATTGTAGACATCGGGGAGGAGTGTTTATTTAAGAATTTGAATCATCCCCTTTCATATTAAAAAATATATATATGACGGATACAACGATTAATACTAGACGAGTTCAGCATGGGAGTCATGCAGGCATTTAGTGCATGCTATTGATGATGTTATCCGAGAAGGAATTCTGTGAGCTGCGTGGGAAATTCGGACTAGAAACTTGTAATGATTCTAAATAGTAATACACTTCGTCGACAAGGGTCGTCTAATGTACGTATTCGCATACATTATGTAATATAAATATTTTGCGATGATCCGGAACCCTTCGTAAGCGAGTCCTACTCGCACTTGACTAGTTTATTATTATACAAAATAGACACTAATTTTAAGTTAAGTGAGTCATTGTCCGTGCGATAGAATGGTTGAACTGTAGCAAAGTTTGACAGCTTTTGTAAAGCTACGAGTATCATCGTCCACAACTTAATAAAGTTAATGGAAATGAATCAATCAGTGAGCAATTGCTTTATTTTCAGAGGTATATGAGAATTTTAGATATTTATGGAACAGATCTGTAACTTTAAATTGATTTGTTGTGTTATTGACAGCACTTCAATGCATATTGTTCTTACAAAGGGCAATTCTATATTGTAAGGTTGATTTTAATTTGTAATGCGATTGCCATTGATCCTGTGAATGTTGGTAGTTTTATAGAATATATAAATTAGTATTAGTAGTGGCGTTGGAGCGATGGCAACCCCAGGCTGGGATGCCAGAGCGACGGAAGATTCTTCTTCTTATGGTACCATCTCCTAATTCCGGAGGTCGGCAATCATCATGGCTATCCTAATTTTGGGGACAGCCGCACGGAACAAGGATTTAGTGCTCATTTTGAACCAGATTTTTGAGCCATGAGGTTCGTCTTCTTCCAGGTTTTCTGGTGCCCTGTGTATTATTAGCTGAAGGAGTTCATATTTTTCGTTTCGGACGACGTTCGTTTCGTTTCGTTTCCTGACGGAAGATAGTAGAGCGAAAAGCAAGATTGGCTTGGAATAAATCATGACAGATTTGCTGAAGTGTGTTCCGTCTCATTGAGTAGAAAAGCACCGGTACTGTACCCACCACTGAATAGGGAATTCCCTATTGAGTGGTACCCACCTTATTTACTTCTGTTTCATAATATAAAAAATCTTTTTTAAATGGATACTTGAACTGTAACATTGGAAATCGGCTCTAAATTGACAACAAAGCTCGAGCATACTAGAACAAACTGACTGTACGTAATCCTCTTACCGTTTCCGATATTTCAGGTGCCTGCCGTCCGGTCGGTTCGAACGGGTAAATGTTGCCATTTCCCTTTGAGAATATTAAAGTTTCATATTCTCGTAGATTTTGTAACTGATTGCTTCCGTTTCTTTAGAATGAAACGAAGTACCGCACTTCACTTAATAATGAAACTAGTTTCATATTATTGCGATGCAACGTGCTGCTTCTTTTGATGTAGGATTAGTTCCGGTTCACTAACGCAAGAAAAGGAATATAGCAGTTTTTCAACCTTAGTGTGTACCGTCTTCTTTGGTAATATACAACGTATTACACAAAACTAAACATCTTTCAAAAGGAAGAATTTCAAAACGTTTTTAGGAATTTCGAAATAATTACTTTTGCAAATTGTTAAGATTGACAGGTAGATGCACCCCAAAGTATTATTACAGCTTTCTGCAACATCTTTTGTAATAAGTTTTTAAAAAAATTGTCATAGTGACATTCTCTCTTTCCGAACGCAGGGTAGAGTCAATAAATCTTCATTGAAGTGCAAAAGTGATAAAATAAACCTTTTTGAGTTTGAGTTTTCATTATTAGTGGTCAGTGGCCTTTCCGTCTTAAGGGAGTTGCTCTTCCATACAAAATCACATTTCCACAATATGGAAATTGAGAGGACAATTTTCCACTCAGTTCTTTGTGGTTGGCTTTTGATCTGGACTTTATTTGCGCGAAAACATATTCGGTTAAAGAAAATTGTACGGTTTTATCCTGTTTAAGAAAAAACATTTATATAACCTAAAAACGTTTTTTTAACAATGTTATGAAAAAACCATACGCTTTTCTTTAACCAGATATGTTTTGGCGCCAAAAAGGCTAACGAATTTACTTTGTGACAAATCGACAAAATCCTAAGCAAACAATTGTTTCTTTATAATTTATGTTAAGTTATTAGTTGAACTGTTTTATTTAATTATGTTTTTGATTAATTAATGTAAAGTAGGTTATTTGTTAATAAAGTTTATAGTAGTGAAAAAAAAAAAAACCATTGAGTGGAAAATTGTTCTCTCATTTTCCATAATTGCAATATTTCATTTTGTATGGAACAGCAACCGCCTTAAACAGTTCATATGGATGTAAGTGGTAAATATTATCTTCTCATGGTTGGCTACCTTTTGTTGCGACGGTCATTGTTGCTTCCGTACCACTTCGCTGGATTATTTTAAGTAGATAAATTCAATATAATCAATTAACTAAAACTCGGAGCTGGCCCTCTTCAGCTGTTTAAGTAGACGCAGAAGTTTTAAAAGCTAAAATCTTGAAAGTTTCTTCCGAGGCGAGTGTAAGCCGGCATAAACCCTCACGATCTATGTGGAGCGTGATTTCTGACCCTCGAGTACAATAGCCGTGTGTAATCGCTTTAGCCAACAATATCGGTGTTACTCTTCGTGATTACTCCCGGAGGATCTAAGCCTGATGCAGCTTGACGGTAAGCTTAGTCTACAGCTTAGATTCTCTATCTGAGCCGTACAACTCAGGTGTTATAAACATGTACCTGTTCAGATACCGGTGAAATTTTAAAACTTAGGGCCGCTGACTGGCGTAGTGGTCGCAAGCTCGACTGCCAAGCATGAGGTCACTGGTTCGATCCCCAGGTCAGGCAGTGTTATTGGATTTTTCCTTTAGGAATAATTATATCAATGACAGCGTGGAATTTGGAACTATTCCAATCGGTTCAGTGGCATTGGCGCAAAAGATATTCACCCATCCGTCTATCCTCACGAACTTATGCACTTATAACATTATTAGGAAATTAGTAGGGTTGTAGTAGTAGGCCTCTTTAGCAGGGGGCCGCCTGGGGAAGTACCACACCTTTGCCAGTTATTCATCCGCCAAGCAGTAATGTGAAAGCATTACTGTGTTCCGGTCTGAAGGGCAATGTTGCCAGCGAAATTACTAGGCATGACAACACAGATGACAACAACTAATATCTCAGGGTGACAGGCGCAGTGCAGTGCTGCGCAGAATTTTGAATTTAAAAACACTGGGTGGCACTATGTCTGATATGGGCAATCATGATGCATCAGGCACCTGATTTGCTCTTCTTGTCACTCACTATCATAAAAAATAAAAAAAAAGTAGGAAGGAAGAAGGATAGGTTGTATAAGCAGCGGTCTTATCGATAATGCGTAGGCATGTCTTGGGCCGAGTTAGCGAATTACTTAAAACTTGTATCCTGTACCAACTACGGTGATTGAATCATTGTTATAAGAATAATGGTTTGATTTCATATGTCACATGTAGATATGCGGTGAACCAGCACACAATACACAGGTTTAGCATAATTAGCGACTAACGCGGATTAGATTGCCTCTCATGCTAATATAATTTCCATATAATAATACCTACATGGGAGTAGGGATTATTACATTCTGCTTTAACTATCTTATTCTCTATCTGCTATAGATCGCCAAGTCAATCTATTATATTTAAAACATAAAAGATTTTTAATATTGATATGGTCACTATAAGATGTTGTTAGGTTAGCTAATTACGCAATGACTTAAGACAGAAGGTCCCTTAAGTAGGGACTTAATAAAGTAACTTGGCACATACATGGATCTCACAACTTTTTACGGTAGAAGAACTGAGTTGTTTGTTTTTACAAGTTTTGTTTTTGATGGCATTTCTTTTTCATCCTGCAACTTTTTTAATATTTGGTGCGTATTATACACAGAGTTCACACGCTAACGCGTGCTGGACCCCTGTCATGTAAACTGAGCCCAAAAGCAGACAGCTTATGATCGAATAGGGCTCGGTAGGTTCTCTTCAAACAGATGAAACTGTGAAGTCGAGTTGTATTAGATTGATGCTTAATGACCTTCTAGGTCATTTGTGGAGCCCTAACAAGCTACGATCCACTAATGAGGCTCTACTAACCTTGACCTAAGAACGAAGCTACAAACCATGCTATAACCCGAGGTAAAAGTTATTGTTTTCATTTTATTTACCCACAACACCAAAACGACTTTAAGCAGCTACTTTAATAGTGGGGTAGGCTGTTTCACCTACATACTTTCTTATTAAAATTATTGGTTTGTCAGTTTTTGAGTTTATAGCCAACAGATAGATAGACTTACGCGGCAGATGGAATTTTGTTTTATAAAACTAATATGTAGTAGTGATACTATTTCCACATGCATATTTTGAGAATAGATTAAGGAAGTGGTGGGGCCATAGATAGGACAGTGATACTTGTAGAAAGATTTGATTCAAAAGGTCCAGGCCAAAGTTGCGCTCCCATCATAATTTTTCCCATTAGTTTTGGCTTTCATCTTTATTTAGGTTTCATCTTCTGCAGTTACAAGAAAACTAGTAGAAAATGCTGTTAGTTCGAGCGTTGTGCTGAATTATATTAGGTAGATACTTCATCCCTAACTGTCAGATAAATACTTAGGTAGTTAGTTCCGGAAGAAGTGGTTGACATTTCCAGTGCTCTATTATGCTAAGCTTTAAAGTTAACTAGCTAACGTAGGGTTGGTAGTTGGTATAATATGATACTTTGCACAGGGGTGGCGGAGAAAATTGTGTGCTTGTTAGTGCGGACCGACAAAGCACGGAGTCACAGGTCATTTGTGGCTGGTGGCTATCAATAGAGATGGCTAATCAGACCTTGATTCCTTACACACTAGACTGTTATTATTTACATTTTGAACAACATTATTATATAGACTTGGTATACTCGACGTCATCTTAGTTCTTATTGAAAATAAAGCGTGCTAGGTTTACTGAGTGTGCGCTACACTTATTTGTTATCTTTTCCACCAAAAGTACTGAGGAACGACGCATTGGGCTGAATTTTGTGTAGAATATTTTTCACGGGTAAAACAGAGTCGTGGATCTACTTAAAAATAGACATGTTTAACTAGATACACAATTTATAGTTAGTTTACATTTCTGGAAATACCCACTGAAGTCATAGCATTTTTTTAAATTTTATTCTTCTTTAAGTGCTTCTCCATTACTGAAGTCATCCTTTTAAATTTGTCCTTGTCCAGGGCAAGTCAAAACAGTTGACCCACATTCTTAACTCTGGTCCATTGCCTGATGTTGCGAAGCTAAGTCAGTTTCCGCTTTCCGACGCATCGTTTGGACGAGATCTTATCCATTGTTATAGTTTGCAGCAGTTGACATTTTGATATCGATCGTGTCGCAAAACATGACCGAGATAATATGCAACTTTTCTCTGCTTTCCAATTCTATCAGACCCGGCATTGTGGAGTCTCTATATAATATGTAAAAAGATGAAAAGCTCCCCTTGTAATTAGTAGTTAGTCTCTTATGTCCCATCTCTAGAAAATTTCCAAGGTTTTATGAACTCCATGTACCATAACTGCGTTTATAATACCACATTCCATTGAAGTGTGGTATAAATATCAAAATAAGCTTCGCATTGCAACAATGCTCATCTGACACAGTCAAAAATCTTTCTAAAGCCGTAAAAAATAGGGTTGAAAGTAGCTTGAAAGGAATTGTAAATGCATGGCAATGACGTTTAATTCTCGCATATAAGAGAAGTTTTTCTGATATAAAGGGCAGCTTATGTACGGCGTGCCCACTTTGTATGAAAACATCAGCAATTTGCGAGCAATTTCTATTTCATCCTATTAGGAGCTTATTTTATCTCTATACAGATATAAATATAATAACAGGACACAGAAACTAAAGTTAAATATGCAAGCTCATAATTCACTAACTGTGCTCTGTATATTCGCTGAAATATGTCATACTCGTATTACGTATTATTAAAGTATCCTTCCTTCATACTACATTTTACGCGTGAAGAGATAAATCAAACACCCATCCAATAATATCCAAACTTTCGCATCATAATCTTAGTGGTTCAACTGAAACCGCAGAAAATGTCTGTTTTATAGAAAAATTTCATTTTGATCTTAAAAATGTACGGAAAAGTGGTTTGTTTAGGATTCCGTACCACTTTCTGTACCTTTTTTTTTTAAGTGCCATGTAATAAGTTCCGAGCCATCTACCGGGCACAGTACCAGACTTCAGGCGGTCATTGACGAAATTTCTAATGGATAATCCAATAACTTTTTGCCTGATCTAGGCAACCGAATCCTACGCCACCGAGTCATCAAGGCAGTCATACAAAGTTAGTATACAAAGTTACTTAATATCAAAGCATGTAGTTGCACTACTGTATCCTGAAGGTGTGCGAAAAAACTGAAAAAATATTTTAGAAAATACTTCACCTTAATGTGCAAAATTTTAAAGAGACTTATTCGCGTGTCTAAGCTTATTTCGCCAACTTTTTCAGAGCTAAACATTTATGAGTGGGTGTAAGCTCAGATACAAAGGTGAGCCTGAATTTTTCATATTCTGTCCGCGTACAGCTGTTTCTTTTAGTCCAGTCCCTTATTTGCATATTCATAAATATTGGAGATGAATCGTAGAACGAGTAGGTATAGCTCGACAGAAAAGAGTAGAGTCGAAGGTCTTCGACCAGTGTGTGTTACCAGTGATGACTTACGGATCTGAAACGTGGTCTTTGACTGTGGGCTTTATTAGTAAGCTCAAAATAGGGCAACGAGTTATGGAGAGAGCTATGCTTGGGATTTCTTTGCGAGATCGAATCAGGAATGAGGAGATCTGTAGACGAACGAAAGTTACCGACTTAGCCCAGTGGATTAGTAAGCTGAAGTGGCAATGGGCACATAGCACGAAGAACTGATGGCCGATAGGGCTGTAAAGTTCTCGAATGGACACCACGGACCGGCAAGCGCAGCATAGGACGTCCACCCACAAGGTGGACAGACGATCTGATACGGACGGCGAGAATACGGTGGATGCAAGCCACTTATAACCGGACAGGATGTAAGAGACCTATGTTCAGCAGTGGACGTCCTATGGCTGAGATGATGATGATGATGATGACGATAGCTTTCTTAAAAGTCTCTACTCTTAAAAGTTTTATTTGTATACAATGAAGTATTTAATATATTAACGAGAACTACTAGGGCTTTTTGATAATATTTTCCCTTGGTAGAAGATTCTCTCGAACAGGGAACTGGGTCTTTTGTTAGTGCGCGTTTTTACTAAGCCTGCTCTTTAATCTATAAAAAGTAGGTGCATAATTTGTATTATAAATATTACAGTATTTACACTATACTTTCTATGTACTAAGAGAATATAAATCAATACTTTATTGTATAATATATTCAATATTAAAATATTGAATAATATATGTTTATAGAAAAACAAAGGAGTAAATTAGATGCATATTCTCTCATATTCTAAAATCTATGTGAAATCTCCGAAAATGGTAAAAATGCAAGAAATGCATGCCCTTAACTACTGACTACGTTTATTTTGCCTTTGGACACATTTCGTTGCCAGCATTCATCAACATTATTTTAGCTGTTTCTTTTTCCAGGCTCTCTGTGTTTACATCACATCGGGGAAAATCTTTTTTGCCTTGTTAGGAAGACTAAAAAATGTAGATACTTTTCAGCCTGCTCAGCGCCATTCGTTCACATATTTTTGAATCAATTATATTTTTCAACAACGTTAAAAACTGGATAGATTTTTCCCAGCATGAAATGAAAAATATGAAACACTTGAGAGAAACAAAAAAGTTAGATTGTTTTATGCCTTTTTAAAACGTGAATGTTCGCTCAACCTGTGGTTCAACTTAAATAAAACTTAAACTTAAAATATCATACTTTTATTTTGGACTCTTTCCCAAATTAAAGTTACTTTCATGAATACCATTTTCAAGCGTTAAAATTTTAATTTACCTCGGGCTCATAAATCGCAGAGATAAGAACTCTTGAAAGGTAGCAAGATAATGAGGTTGACATTTAGGTGTTTGATAAAGCTCCTACTATTGAGATAGAGTCTCCAAAATGTAAGGATGCTCAAGATTATTCTCATATTTTGGACCCAATCATTATCAATTGCGTTTTAAGGTCAAAGGGAAGTAGTTTTGTAGTGGTAGGCCTCTTTTGCAGGAGGCCGCCTGGGGAAGTACCACACCTTTGCCAGTTATTCATCCGCCAAGCAGTAATGTCCAAACATTACTGTGTTCCGGTATGAAGGGCAATGTTACCAGCGAAATTACTGGGCATGATGAGATTCAACAACTCATATCTCAGGGTGATAGGCGCAGTGCAGTGCCGCGCAGAATTTTGAATTTTAAAATACTGGGTGGCACTGTGTCTGATATGGGCAATCATGATGCTTACCATCAGGCATCTGATGAGCTCGTCTTGTTACTCACTATCATAAAAAAAAAAAAAAAAAGGGAAGAATGTCTGAGTTCTGAGATTAGTGACTATACAAAGTTTTAAGAGAATATTAATTCTACCTACTTATCATACTATATAATCCTTAATCCTAATAATATTATAAATGTGAAAGTTTGTGAGGATGGATAGATAGATGGATGGATCCTTCGCGCCAAAACTACTGGACCGATCCGGCTGAAATTTGGTATGTAGGTAGCTTAGACCCTGGAATAACACATAAGATACTTTTTTCCGATGAAACCACGGGGAACAGCTAGTAATATTATGTATGTGAAAGTTTGTGAGGATGGATGGATGGATGTTTGTTACTCTTTCACACCAAAATTACTATACCGATTGAGCTGAAATTCGGTATGTATATAGTATAAACCCTGGAATAACACATAGGTTATTTTATATCCCGACATTTCCACGGGAATGATGACTACGCGGGTGAAACCGCGGGACACATCTAGTTTAATATAAATTAACCTATGCCCCGTGAAGAGGTAACAAACATGTGAATCTCAATTATTTATAATATTAAATAAGTTGGACGTACCTACTATTAATAAAATTAAGATTATCCTCTGTTGTGATATTGTAATCTAATGGTAAGTTCATAATTAAATTATAAAATTATAAATCGCTTTAAAACTCTATCTTCTTACCTTTCTAAACATTAATATAAATTAATTGGTCCATTATAAGATAATAGAAATAAACATAACATAACATACATTCACGCCTTTTTCCCGAAGGGGTAGGCAGAGGTGTACCCAGGACTTAGTCCCATAGTAGATACACCCACATTTCGCCAGTATGTTATTGGTCCCATGTAATAGGGGGCGAGCCTATTGCCATCTACCGGGCACAGTTCCAGACTCCAGGCAGTTATTGAGATAATTCCTAATGGAAACATCCAATATTTAACACTTTGCCTGACCTGGGGATCGAACCCGGGACCTCTTGGTTGGCAGTCGAGCATGTGCCCTCTACGCCACCGAGGCACCGAGAATAGAAATATCTACAACATATATTTTTTTTATGATAGTGAGTGACAACACGAGCAAATCAAGTGCCTGATGGAAAGCATCATGATCGCCCATATCAGACACAGTGCCACCCAGTGATATAAAATTCATAACTCTACGCGGCACTGCACTGTGACTGTCACCCTGAGATATTAGTCGTTGACACTCGTTATGCCCAGTAATTTCGCTGGTAACATTGCCCTTCAGACCGAAACACACTAATGTTTGCACATTCCTGCTTGGCGGATAAATAACTGGCAAAGGTGTGGTACTTGCCCAGGCGGCCCCCTGCAAAAGAGGCCTACCACTACAATAATCATGCATAATAATTGATAGTTTGATAATTAAGTAAATATCGTTGAAACAGTTAATTATAATTTCGTAAAATAACATAATAAAAAAATTATAAATGTGGATTCTGTTCTAATAGAGAGAACAATATTCAAGAGAAAATCTACGCGGAAACCCGTCAAAAATGTCAGACACGAAATTGTCGTCCTCCATATAGCCAGTGCTTAAATTTAACGAACATAAGTACGACCGACAACAGGTGTTACGTGATAATGACTAAACAACCTTTGAATTTGTAATGAAGGAGTTGAGTATGACGGAAGTAGGGGAAGAGGGAGGGCGAGGGGAGATGTCACGTCATAAGTACGTAAACCGTTAACAGGGTGCGTAACGAGACACGTTTTAATTTTATAGCCTGGTATTATTATGATATTGTATGACATTATCTTTTCATGATCAATAAATGTTTGAAGAGGTTAACGAAACCTTTTGTTTTATATGGGAGTTATAATGTTAGTAACATTACTGTGTTACGGTCTGAAGGGCAATGTTACCAGCGAAATTACTGGGCATGAAGAGTTTCAACAACTAATATCTCAGGGTGTCAGGCGCGGTGCAGTGCCGCCCAAAATTTTGAATTTTGGAACAAAACAAAAATATAATAAACATACATACATACAGTCATGCCTTGTTCCCGGTGGGGTAGTCAGATACTATTTCCTGACATACAACTTTCACTTCGTTCACTTTCATGACATTTTTCATACGTGCTCGTCGGTTGTAGGTACATTTGACTTGCCCTTTACTATTATATACATTTATACATTTTTCAACTTTAAGTACCTTCTTTTTTATTTTTAGAAGGTGGTGGCTTTATTAACAGTAGTTTCTGGGCACGTTTAATACCCAGGGCTGATCTGATGGCTCAGTTCATACTATCTAACTCTGTCTTCTAAACAGCAAGAAATATTGTCTAATTTTCTATGTATTGCGTTCCAGTTACTTAAAATACATTAATTAAATATTACATAGCTGAATTTGCGAAGATTTACAACCTCCGAGCATGAATTGTTAGACAAATTGCTCCTGTCTAGACTTGATGACCTGAGTTATAGGAAATATGGCCAATCAATACTTGTCTCAAGGCACGTCGACTGGAACAGCTGAGGATATTGAATTTCATTCAGCTTAGAAATAAAATTTTACACATTATTTTGATGTATTTGGTACACATTTTCAGTTCTGATGGCAACACAATACTTTTTGAGTTATTACCTTCTTGTTATTTATTTATCTATGGCTGGCTTAAAGCTGGTCATACACTTTCCTGACAGGTCTAATAACGACGTGATCAACAATAAATACCAAAGTGACGTCGACGAAACCAGAATTTTGGTTTCTACGCGATACCATACATCAGATTATCCGAGATATTATCCTTGTAACAATGATCCTTTCGGTTGTCCTAAACACACTTTAGACAGCAAATTGGTAGCTAACACACAATCCGTTAACGTCTAGAGGGCCCCATTTGGAGCCCAAACGGAAATTGAAAACTAAATTAGCTCGCCCAAACATAAATTGGGAATTAGAAGTTCGAAACATATTTAATGTATGTAATGCTCCCACGCTAAACTTCTAAAAGGTTTTAATATTTATTACCTGGTAAGTACCTTCTTCTCTCTCGTAGTAAAATACCTATGAGGTAAGAAGCTAAGTGGATTTTGTTCTTTGTGGCGAAAAGTTTCCGTACGGCCACGTTTACAAGACATGCGTTATCCGCACGTACAAATGATACTTATATACCTTCTCGAATAGAGTATATCGCCTTATAAAGTTATGTAAGTATTCCTCTAATTGTCATAATATTATATAGGTATATACCTGGTATTTTTCTACAAAACCAAAATCTACAATGTACTTTTTTAATATAATATGATGTAAAATGCTATATAAATATATAATAAATTATTCTCGTGGTAATCACGACTTGTAAACGTAAGGTACAAAAACTCGCGTTTAGCCTATTAAGTGAATTTAACTTAAAAAATTGTGGAAGTACTTTTCACGTTTGATCGAAAACACAGACAGACATACACAGATTATCTCCCCATGCGTCCTTTACAACTGACTTGCTTGACTGCCTCTGTGGCGTAGTGGTTGCAAGCTCGACTGCCGATCAGGCGCCTATTATACATGGGACCAATAATAACTGGCGAAATATGGGTGTACCTACTTTTTTTTTTATGATAGTGAATGACAAGACGAGCAAATCAGGTGCCTGATGGTAAGCATCATAATTGCCCATATCAGACACAGTGCCACCCAGTGTTTTAATATTAAAAATTCTGCGCGGCACTGCACTGCGCCTGTCATCCTGAGGTATGAGTTGTTGAATCTCATCAAGCCCAGTAATTTCGCTGGTAACATTGCCCTTCAGACCGGCCCCCTTATTACGGACGCAACAGAAGTGTGGAAAGCGTTTAAATTGCTAAATGTCTGCTGTCAAATGTTATTTTTTGTATAACTTTTGACAGCAGACATTAAGCAATTAAACGCTTTCCACACTTCTGTTGCGTCCGTAATAAGGGGGCGGAACACAGTAATGTTTGCACATTACTGCTTGGCGGAAGAATAACTGGCAAAGGTGTGGTACTTCCCCAGGCGGCCCCCTGCAAAGGAGGCCTACCACTACAAACCTACCCACCTACTATAAGATAAGATAACGTTTATTGATATATAACATGCAATTTTATCATACAAAACAATGGTCCCCAAACTAGGTGAAACCTGTATCTTGGGGGCCTTCTTTTACTATGGAACTGAGTCCTGGGTCCTTTGCCAGCCCCTTCGGGAAAAGAGCGTGATTATATTTTATGTTATGTCCTTTACAAAATAAACTTGCCAGTAATCCAATAAGTCTCAATAACTCGAAAAGTTATTTGATTTTATTTTTCTCTCCAAAATCTTCGGGAATTCGTGATCAGTAGGACCACAGTCGGCAAACCACCTTGTCCCAGTTGACGAGTGGAGGACCCTCAGCCACATTGAGAGGTGTGACGTGTTCAATCGCTTTGTGGACGCCGCCCGCGTGTCGGCGTGCCGCTGAGGATTGCACTTATACAACTGGGGTTTTAATTTTAGCTGACGAGACAGATTATTGGTCAAAGGTCGATATCGATTTACACTGGCTATTTTCGCTCTTGAATCTGTAGACTGGAAGTCAAAGTTATTTATGAAACTGATGCAAAATGGTGACGAAGATTTTAAAATATTATACCAAAAGAAATCATCAAAACTGTTGATGAATTGCATAACATAACACCACATCATATCACATGTTTTCTAGGGTTAAGCAGAACTATATCCAGTCACATAGTAGGTCAGTAGGAATCCGTCCCGTGTGGAGGAGAGCTGCTATTGAGAAATTTCTGAAGGCAAAATCCAATCAGACTTCTGGAACCAGAATCTTTAGTTTTTAGTTCCGATTTTTAGTTTCAAAAACAACATGCACAGTGCACCGCCCTCCCGCCCGTTAAATTGCATTCAAAGAGGAAATGCTATTAGGTATTATTTTTGTTAGTAACACTATTCATATATCGACACGTGTTTAAGAAAAAAAAAGATTCTTTTTCCAGAAGTCTATAATGGAGTTCCGAAAAGTAACGCCAAATTCAGTGAATTATCAATCAAATTCCATACATACTTTATCCGACCTGGTAATCGAATACATGACCTTAAGCTCAGCAGTAAGCTTGCGTCTACTGAACCAAAAGGGCAGTCCTAGCGTGTTTTATATAAATTTTATACTATAAAATACTAATGACGAGCGGCCACGTTCGCTGACGCATGAATTAGGATAAGTTGGAGCTTATCGGATTCAGCGCCGACTGCCGACTTTGCATTAGAATTAAAGCAGTATAGTCAGCATTCCTTAAATAACCAATCTACGAATACGATCCAATGCCAGCTAATAAGAATTTCAAATAGCGACGCCTCGATTCGACCTGTCCGTTAGTGTGAAAACCAAGTTTCAGACCTATAATGGATTTCACCGGCGAAGTTATTCAAGAGTCACTCCCGAATCGAATTAAACCTGTTAAAGTGAAAAAGCTTAATTTTGGTTGACTAAACTCATCGGATATCAATTCGAGACTGGTGAAATTTGTTAATATAAAGATTGAATGGGTTTTGAAAGTTCATGTGCCAATTGCTGGAAATCGTGAATGTGAAATTAGGAGTATTTTTTTTAATAATAGTCGAAAGTATATAACAATTAATAAATAAATGTAATTTTTCAGAAATTCACGGCTATAATTATCTAAATACGTTATTACTTATAATTAAAAGGTGCATTCAATATATTGTATTTAAATAACTAACTAGATTGGCGCGTGAACCCAAACTGAGTTTTTGCCTCCGACAACAAGAGCTTCCACCTTGGCCTGTGCTGTACCAACGCTTTTGTATTGTATTGTATTGTATTGTAATGATATAATATAATTATACAATACAATATTCGACAGCCTCGATGGCTCAGATAGTAGTAACTCTGCTTTCTGTGCCGCAGGGCCCGGGTTCGATCCCCGGTCAGGTCAAACATTTGTGTGCGTGAACATGTCTGTTTGATCTGTGTCTGGGTGTTATAAACTTATATAAGTATGTATATCAGTCATCTGGTCACCATAGTACAGGCTTCTAGCCTAGTTTGGGACCAGATGACCGTGTGTGGAAGTAAAAAATATATATATATATATATATATATATATATATATATAACATTGTAATGAATATATTATAACTTTCTAAAAACTAACGCGAGCGGGATTTCAACTCACGACCTCCGTCGTTCCGTGGCGTTGCTCTAACAAACTGTTATCGTGGTACCATTCAACGGCGAGATTTTTGTATCCCATGTAAGTACCGCCTCAAGCTCACATAGATTCACGTCAGAATGCGTACAGTCAGCTTTGATTGGTCTGTTTAAAAAAATATACACCAGAAATTGCTGCTTCAATCACATTGATTTATAATCAAGTATACATAATACATACAGATAGAAAAAAAAAGAGTAGAAAAAAAATGGTTATAAAACTTTGCGGTCTAGTTCGCCGAATATCCCACGTTTCGAATATCGTAGGCTACATCGCTGTCCGCCTAGTAGGCAATCTATTTTATTTTACGAGACCAACTCGCGATAAGTGTCTGAAAACGTGACGTGACTGTTACATATATTTACCAACAACTTCGCTAAATCTACCGCTGCTGTACAGCTGACTTATGACTTCATAAAGCATTTCAATGAACTCAACCCTTTTTGCGGTGTAACGTAGGCGTAACTTTATTTTTATACGTATACATTTTAATCTTTTTTATGCCTATGGCGAGCAGTGGATTGACACGATGATGATGACAGATTATTTTTGATGATCCCTTTATATTGACTTCCTTCTCAAAATATTTTATTAGCACTGCTACATCAAATTTTGCGGTAAACGGTCGACAAAAGCAGCACTTTGAAGCAACTTTTAAAATCATTAAGGGGTGAACATAGACACACACACATACACCCACACACCCCCACACACCCCAACACACGCACACACCCACACGCCCACACACCCACACCCCCACACCTTTACACACTCAGCCACGCACACATATTGAGATAGTGTTGTAACCATCTTATGCAGTGCAGTAACCATCACTGGCATAATAAAATTAATTTAAGTAATTTGTAATCCCGCTTATAACATATTTTTCGTTACTCGGCTAACATCTGTGTTCGAGCTTGGGATATGCTGAAAACCAGCGCTGCACAGGGTCACCTTGTGCAGCACAAAGCTGAGCATATCCCAATTGCTAGTAATATAAATCTATTTAATTTTTTTGTAATCTGTTTGTATTCGTTTTCTTGTATGTATTTTTTTTTTCTATACTGGCAATAAATGTATCTTTATCTTTATCTTTATCTTTAAATTCTCTATTTATCGAACATTAATACGGCCTGCAACAGGAATCCCTTTATTAAACTAAGCCAAAAATCAAGTCAACAATAGACAATGCTACCAGTAATCAGAAAATTCATTAGTATTCATCATATATGCATCGAATTACAATATAGAGCCCCCTCTCCCTGAAATCGCAAAACGATCAGCTATTTCATAAAAATGTGATTTTCTTTTTTAGTATGGCAATTACTTTAATTTGAGAGGATGCTAAATGATCATTAGTTATCCTGTTTACTAACCTACTAGTAGTCTAAACTTTCAGGCATTCCAATTTGTCCCACTTGTGAGGCGACTTGATGCGAAATAGTGAAACAATTCCAGTCTAACGATACTCCCGCCAACTCTGTGAATACTTCTACTAACAGTAGTACAATATCGTAACAAATACCTTTGTAGGTAATACAATTACATAAAATAACAGCACACTTCAGCCTTGTCACAAGTAATCAGCCAAAACCATCGACGGCTCGTTCCTTAAGTGTGATGGACTGCCGAAGATGTTCCTTCCTGAAAATATTTGTGGTATCCGATACATAGTGTAACAAACTAAGAAGTCTAGCTTAATCGATGGCTTTTTATAATATCAACCACGTGGTGGTGCGGTCAGCCTTCCGTACTTTTCTACTTCGCTCTATCGTTGACTTAGTTTTCGGTCTCCGAAAACATGCAACAAAAAATGCAATGTATTGCAAAGGGACATAAGAATGTCTCTTCACTCAACATCTTTTCACCGTATTTTGAGTAAAAAAGAGCACTTGTAAACTATGTTTCTTTATATATGTATTAAATTAAGATTTCCCAAATAAAGGTAGTAGGAAAAAACGGTCAGTACTCATATAAATTGAGTTTGCATCAACTCATGTACATTGTATTGATTCGGGCTTCCTTTCCGCGTCCGGTCAGAATGTTTCTCTCCATTTCATTCCTCTACCTTTAGACCGTGTAATTGAGACAGGGTTTTATTCACTTCAACAAACGGCCACGTCCGGTCCGCTTTGTGATTTAAAACACTAGGTAATTGAAATGTGATCCAAACTCTGTCCATTTAATTGGAAAATGTTTTTGTGACTTTGTAATTTTTCTTTACAATTACACCTATGTATACTCTCGTTTACATATTATAAAAGTTTCACGCGTTAACGTGTTTATTCGCACATATGCTTCAAATCAAATAGATAGGATAATTCGGTTTTTACAGAGTTTCTGAGGCCAACTCTAACCAACAGACTAGTATTGTAGATCATTAAATAAAACAAAATGATTAGACTGTGATTCTACATACTTAGTATAATAATATTCAATTTTAGTCATGATCAAAATTCTGGCGTTTATCTAGCACAACATTGCAATTTAACGCGGAAACGCCACCAACATCTTGAGCAGGTTACGTTACCATCTGGTAGTGGTTTAAAGCACTTGTATTTTCCATAGGCTGACATGTTGGCCTTATGGTTTTTCGAAGTGTTCTATTCTATAGCATAGTGTATATAGTTACTAAGTAGGTAATAATCAGATAGATAGTAACTTAGCTGTAGACAATTGTTTAATCTTTTTTCAATAAAGGCATTTTGCCCGATAACAAAATTTGTTTGTAGGTATTTTGAGTTGAGTTTGGGTATAATTTGGGATATAATTTTGAAAAGGGTAGACGATATCTGAGGACATGAAGGACGTCACGGGATAAACAAGGCAGCAGAGAGTGGCCTAAAAGAAACTAGGAGAGGCTAATGTGCAGAAATGCACCTCAAATGGCTAATAAAAAAGGAGATGAAGAGAGGATAAAATGTTAGTCACTCAGCCATAGGACGTCCAATGCTGAACATAGGCCTCCCCCGTAGATTTCCATCCAGTCCCGCATCAGCGTGTTCCTGCCGTCCTTATCAGATCGTTTGTCTACCTTGTGGGTGGACGTCCTACGCTGCGCTTGCCGGTCTCCATTTGAGAACTTTACAGCCCCATCGGCCATCAGGTCTACGTGCTATGTGCCGCCCATTGCCACTTCAACTTGCTAATCTGCTGCGCTATGTCGGTAACTTTCGTTCGTCTACGGATCTCCTCATTTCTGATTCGATCTCGCAGAGAAATCCCGATTTGTTGTAATGAGTTGAAATAAAAGCAAGTAAAGTAATCCTTCTATGTCAGTTGTAACTATGTCCAAGGTCAGACGATAAGTAGTGTCGCGAGCTCCACACTCTAGAGATAAGCAATGGCTTTCCTATCACGTTTTATGGCGCATTCGGTATTACGGGAAATAGTTTTTGTTCCCTTTTGCAAAACCCCTATATTGTTGCGCGGATAAATTTCGGTTAGGGACCAAACAACGATTTTGTAATCTATTGTTAGATAGGTGTTTTAGTTTAGTTGACTTCAAAACGTATGATTTGTATGGATAAACTTACTAAAAATTATAAACTCAATTTACAAAACGGTAAGTAATACTTTAAGGTCCATAATAAAGAACCTGGGTACTACTATTCTTTCACCATCTTAAAGACCTATGCAGTGCATTCGAAGAGAAAAACCAGCACACTCCGCGGATTTCTCAAACCATCTTCAATTAAAATCAATACGAAGTCTGAATACATTTCCGAGCAGAATCTTAATGCCGGATTATTTTTATACGCGTAAGCTTAATGCTTTCGATACCGCCTTTAACGTAGTATATCTGAAATATCTTGACTACGGGCTTGTTATTATATCGAATTCCTGAGAGTGTATTGCAGCTGTAGATTGAAGCTATATTATGTTTTCGCATATTGGTGTGTAAATACGATTAAGGATAAGAAAAATTTGTTTTGCGGGAATTATCTGGCTTGTACTTCCTCACTTATTTTTACGGTAGCATTTGGACCAGGACCATTCGATTTCACGTAACAAGACTATGGTCTCGTATTTAACTCTGTAGAATTGAGTAATGATTTGAGTTTTAATTGTCTCTTGTTCTCTATTCTTATAAGTACCAAAAACTGCAGTCCGCCTGCTCGACCCACATACCTTTTTACATTTTATAATTACCTCTTACCTTTCAATTCAATGTAAAGGTGTAGATAAACTTAAGCATTAATTCGAGTGCAAAATTAATTTACAGTTAACTGAGCAAAATGTCGCGTCTTAAGGCGTGTATCCACTCGAGACTACGCAAGTGAAGGGCTGGGAATTGTGGTATTCTAAAGCGACCAGATGAAAGCTGTGTTACTCCTTTTTCACTCATTCAATGGAATGAGTGAGTGAAGAGATAACGGATTATAGATAAGAACGGAAGAAGAAAACGTACTTTGCCACCTCACCTAAAGTAGGATAAGGAGCAGTAGACGAAGACTAAATTCTCTGTGCTCACTTTTCTTTCCAAAAATAACTTGAAGTCAAATCAAGTGTATCTTCCCCTAACATTTTGTGCCGAGTCAAATGAACAGGCTCAGTAAAATAGATTCAATTTCATGAATAGTATCTCGAGGGGCGAGATTTGTGCGTGTAAGCCGTCATTAATTTCCCAAAAGAGTGAGTAGCTAATTATAAATGTTATCTGTTAGTCTCCATGGAGTTTCATTTTGAAGAGCTCTGTCGCGTTCTTTGATTTCAATTACTTGGTGAACTTGATTTGATAAAAAATCTGAAGTATGATTTAATAAAATCTTATTACTTTCTCGTTTTACGTTTTTATGGCATGCGTTTCTGCATTAAATGCATTATTTTGAGCATTGTTTCGTTTATGTTCTGAGTGGCCGCCTCCACCCGAGACTGTCTGAAGTGAGTAAACTGATTAACATTTTTTTCCTTTTTCGTTGATTAGACAATGACATATTTATGTCGATAACGCTCGACCTAGGTTTCGGACAACTCCAGTGTCCTGCGTCAGGAGCTCACGCGTGTTTGGGATCTCAGCTCGCGACGGACACACAGCGTTTTCGCCTTCAAACGTGACTTAAATCGTTGTATAACATATATAACATATAATATGAGTACCACTCACGGAACTTTTCAAAATCGTATAGACTAAGACAATTTAAAAACAAAGAGAATTCGGAGAGCAGACCCTGGCTATAGCCGGGATTATTGATATTGATTGATATTATTGGAGTTAAGGAGAAAAAGAAGACAGCCAAAAATACCATATCATTACATTTATTTATTTAATGAGGACAGCCACATAATTACATATTATCATCACACTATTTTCCCGAAGACGTATGCAGAGGTGAGTCCAGGACCTAGTCCCATAGTAGGTAGCCCATAGCAGTCAGTAGGTACAGTCACTTCACCGGTTATGTTTTTTAGGTCCCGTGTAATAAGGGGCGAGCTTATTGCCATCTACCGAGCGCAGTTCCTAATGGAAACATCCAATAACACTTTGCCTGAGCTGGGGACAAACCGGGAACTCATTAATGATCGGCAGTACAGCTTGCGACCACTACTACACCAAGCCTGTCAATATAAAATACCATTCCGTTACTATTGTCATAACTTCAACACTGACTTTATAACTTCAGTCTTGTGATTGAGACATCAAAAGGCAAATCAGACCCATATTCTTACACGCATTTATAAAACAGTAAAACCTACTATCCTACCAGTTACTAATAATAATAATACTATAAATGTGAAAGTTTTTGAGGATGGATGGATGGATGTTTGTTACTCTTTCACACCAAAACTACTAAACCGATTGGGCTGAAATTTGGTACGTAGATAGTTCAGACGCTGGAATAATACACTAAGTACTTTTTATTTCGAAATCTTGGGGCATAGCTAGTCTGCAATATATTTATAAAAAGTCTTTTTAATATTTATTTGCGGAACAACAAGCGAGCGCAATGACTAATGACATCAAGTTCAAAGCTACCAGCCCCCGGTTATTATTATGATATGACTCATAAGTACAAAGATGAACAAGCATAATCAATCATATAAGTGAATCCCCGTTGACCTCAATCATAAACTGATTCAACTTGAATGCAATATACCTACGAGTAATAAAATATTAAGTTTGTACTGTAAGAGCCGTTACGCACTACGTCCAAAAAAAATTGTGATCCGAATCCGTTATTCGGAAGGCTGACTGAATTCGGATAATGCTTTTCGGTTTCTCGGTCCGGACGCAGTGCGCGAGTGTTTATACAAATGAAACTATGGCTACTTCGGTCCGTCAATGTCGGCTCCGAAATGGAGATTCATGGATGACGGAGAGAAATCGGATGACGGAAATCGTATCTATTGCGTTAACACAAATAGTTCTACGACTAATTCGGACCGTATTTTTACGGATTCGGATCGGATTTTTTTTATACGTAGTGCGTAACCGCTCTAAAGGTTATAAGCTCATTACGTCAACCCGTCCTAAAGGTTCACATAAGGACGATGCACTGCTCCCCACGCACCCTTAATTTTTAACCGTACTTTGTTAAAAATTCTACCTCGCGAGGTTCAACCGTAGACAAGTCGACGAACGACGAGGCGGCGCTTGTCGGGTACGGGGTGGTTCAAGTGAGTTGTAACCTTTACATAAGAAGCTTGAAGTTGATCATAGTACCTACTCACTAGATTTCCCTGTCTTGTATCTATGTATAGGACACATTATGTATGGACCTATTATTATAACGTCTGAGTGGCGATTTGCGATGATTTATATCGATTAATGGCGTTACTAAAGCACTAAATAAACTAGATTTGCACATCCCACAAATGAAATGAAAAAGTTTTAGATGTACGTGTTAGTGTGTTTTAATTTGTGTTAATGTCTGTTATTTTTCACGCTAAAATACTAAATAGGTTGAACGGAAATGATATCCGTATATGCTTAAATCCCCGTAACATTACTTATGTTACATAACGGTTGGTGAATCCGCAGGGCGCAGGTAGTCCACATTTTATTCCACAGTTTCAAAGTTTTTCCACTCTATTAACCACCCTCCATGCATTGCCATCGCCTACCGATGCACAAATTCAATTATAAAACAAACACTAGAAAAATTCAGCGGTTTTTATTGTGCATAGTCAATACGCGACAACACTAATGAATGCACTGGAAGCCTAAAGTTAGTTTGTGTTATTGGATTAATTTTTGTTTTATATTTGGAGAGCATAACAAGGTTGCGGAAATTCGTAAATGCCGCGAAATGGTGTTTGAAATTGCATTGTGATGAAGCCACGTTATTGGGAATTGGTAGGCCATTGCAGGAAATCTATCTGTTAAGATGATACCAAATGCTTACCATGTTAGAAGAGAGAGAGTGGTAAGAAGAGACGTAAGTTCCGCACACCCTGTAATTTTGATAGCTTCTAGATATATAACTGTTTTAACAGCAGCTTGTCACTACAATTTTAGAGAGAGTAATGCTCAGATGTGGAGAGGATCGATGAAAGGAGATTAACAAAAGTTAAATGGTCAAGTCGAAAAGGCATCTTCCGTGTTTCGGATGCTACGTTAAACTATAGATCCTGGCTGTCTCCTAGATATAAGCGACCTGAAACTTCGCAATTTGTGTTATGGTTTGACTACACACTCATATTAGCTCGAGCGAGGTATGGAGAAACACGTAAGTAAAAGGTAGGTATACTTTCCAGTCTAAGAACAGAACCACGATAAAAATTTGTTTATTACATATTTGAACCCATTGAAGTCGAGACGGTGAAGCCCGGGAGCTCATCGTATTTTCAAAAATCTATCTGTGCGCTTGTTCGAGGCGACGCGGCAAAATGCTGGCATTTATCTGGCCCAACGTTTAAGTGTATTCAACGCGGCATCATAGTTTTTAGACTTTTGAGTGTTCTATAGCGTAGTGTATTTAGTTAGACGTTAGGCAACGATATTAATGTACTACGTACTAGATTTAGCGTTCCGAAAAGTGAATGAATTTGCACGACTAAAGTGCACTTCAATACGTGCACCTTTGGTGTAGCTTCGACATCCATGCAGTGTGAACGTGTACGGAGCTGTGCTAATATTACGGGAAAACAAATCGAGAATTTATTTTTCGTTTGATTTGGTTACAAACTATTGTTAACGTATTTGATCTTAATAAATAAACGCAACTTCAATGAACAAGTTATATAAACAGAATTTGAGCAAATATTTTATAAAAACGTTTTTGTCTATCGTAGAATATACGTCATTAACGTTAGGCTCGACTGCCGATCATGAGGCCCCGGGTTCGATCCCCAGGTCAGGCAAAATGGTATTGGATTTTTTCTTAAGGTATTATCTCAGTAACTGCCTGGAGTCTGCAACTGTGCCCGGTAGATGGCAATAGGATCGCCCCCTATTACATGGAACCAAAATAACATACTGGTGAAATGTGGGTGTATCTACTATGGGACTGTGCCTTGGGTACACCTCTGTCTACCCCTTCGAGAAACAAGCGGTAGCCGTAGTATTGTATAATTATTACTGCTTTTTCAATAGAGGCACTTGCGAATCGACAAGAAACATCCGTGAACAATGAACGAAGCGAGCTTATCACATTACATTGCGAGGGGAACCGCGGTCGGGTGGCGACGTGATCAATCGACATCGACGCTCGAGGAAACAATAAGCACCGGTATCTTCAAAAGGATCCGGGATCCCGTACGCTTCAATTAATATCACGAGTTTTTATCGAGAATCAAGTCAACGAGTGTCGAACAAAAAAAAAAAAAAAAAAAAAAAAAAAAAAAAAAAAAAAAAAAAACTACGTTTACGGTTGCTGTACATCGTTTACATCATGTATAAAAAATGCCATCTACGTTGGGCTGGCCAAGAATTTGAACTCAGGACCCTTAACCGAGGTTCGTTCCTGCGACGTAGGCGACCACCTAACCCAAGGCAGCAGCAGCAGCTATATCCAGATCTGAAGATAGATGAGAGCGGCCTGTAGAGCAGCAGAGCAATGGCGGAATGACGGCATCCGGCATACGGCAGTGCGTATAAAGTGCGTCCATAAAATTGCGTCTATAAAAGTGCATATAAAAAAAAAAAAAAAAAAAATGTAGTGCATAAAACAATTAAAAATAATATTAAGTAGATAATATAGAGTGCGGTAAAATAATAAAATAGTCGCGAAACGTAAGGTGTTATTGAAGAATGTGCGGAGATAGACAATTATCGGACTTTGGACAGTAGAAAGTAATAAGTTAGTGTTAAAAATATTATTATCTTAATGTATTAAAGGTATTCAGGTATATTCTACATTATTAGGTAAGTGAAATTGTATCACCTTTTTCTTTTTTATTATGCTTTTCTTATATTAATGGCAGAGTATTTAGAAAAATTATATAATGAGCTTTTAGAAATTAGAACATATTTAGTTAAGATAGGACCTTCGCGCAGGCAAGGAAATATTATAGAAAAGAAATCAAGTGAATGTCAGACAGTTGTTAGAGCGTATAATACGTATGTAGAGAATATAACAAGTATTGAAAGAAGTGAAGAAGAAATAGAATTAATTAGAGAGATTAGCGAAAAATTTCATAAGTTATATCAAGAAATACTTAAGTTGACGAAAGAGGAAGTAGTAATTTTAGAAAAAATAGAAGTAGAACAGGAAAAAGATACTTCAATAAAAATGGACTTTGATCTTAAAGTTGCTTTGAACTTATTGCCATGTATGACAGATGACCTTGCTAATACGAAACAATTAATTGATGGAATTGATTATTATAGTTCAGTAATAAAAGAAAATTCACACGAAAATTTAATTAAATTCGTGCTAAAAAGCAGGTTATCTCAGGGTGCTAAATTAAAATTGGCATCTAATTATGCCACAATTGCATCACTTTTAAGTGACATGCGACGACTTTTATTGCCACAAAAATCTGCGAGCGCTTTGCAAAAACAGTTATTTACATGTAGGCAAAATGATTTGACTATTGATGATTTTGGCAAAAAACTTTCTGAGATGTTTGTAGAGTTAACCGTGTCTCAATCTGAAGGAAACTCGAACAAAAATGATGTTTTAAAATCAATCAACGAGAAACAAGCTATTAGACAATTTAGTGAAGGTTTGCGAAATCGTAGAATTGGAACTATCGTTGCAGCTCAAAAGTATGACTGTTTGAAGGATGCAATTCAGGCAGCTATAGACGAAGATACGTCAACATTATCTTCTGGCGATATTTTTTCCATGTCAAGGCAAAATAATAATACGGGCTACCAAAACAATTCCAGGCAGCTGAGATACAACAACCAGCGAGGCTTCACCAGAGGTGCGTACAGAGGTTTTCGTCAGCGAAGTTACTCCCGTGGGCGAGGCGCGCAACCCAATAATAGGGGCTCCACTCCGAACACACAGCAATTTCGAGGTCGAGGAGCATCCACATCTTATAATCGAGGTCAGTCCTATTATAACAGAGAGAAAAATTCATACCGAGGTCATGTTCGTGCACTAATTGAGAGTGATAATCATCACCCCACAACCTCAACCCAAAACCCATTTCAAATTTGCGAAAATGAGTTTTTCGAAACTAAAACCTATAATATTTTGGCTAGCGACAACAGTTATTTCATTAAATTATTATTAGCGCATCATAATGAATCATTCGATTGGCTTATAGATACAGGCGCATCAATATCGGCGATAAAACATAAACATGTATTAGATTTCAACATTCCAATTTGTAAGGAGAACATAATCATAAATGGGATTGGAGGTAAAGTCCAAGCAATTGGATATGTAGATCTGCAGTTGTCAACACATAACCAATTATTTGGTCATAGGTTTTATGTGTTTGATTCATTGCCTTGTAAGGCTCATGGAATTCTAGGGCAAGACTTTTTGAGCAAGTACAGGTCGGTTATCGACTTTAGTAACAACGTTATAACATTATGTTGTAATGGAATTGAAATTATTTTAAATATTTTCAATACGAATGATTATTTATTTCAGTTACCAGCTAGGTCAGAATCTATACACTATGTGAGTACGGATTTGACAGAGGAATGTGTGGTTAGTACGAAAGAAGTAAGAGAGGGAATTTTTGTAGCGAGTACCTTAGTGGCTCCTGTGAACGGTAGGATACCGATACGTATTTTGAATACGACAACTAGTGACGTGACTTTATCGAATATAAAGCTTAATATACATAGTTCGAGCGAGTATGAGATGTGTGTTTTTGATACGAATGCAAAAAATGCAGAACGCGTGAAAAAGCTTTTTAGTAACTTGGATTTGAAACATCTCTATTTAATAGAGAGGAAAAAATTAACATCGAAAATTTATGTGCGAAATATTCGGATATATTTTATTTAGATGGAGATAAATTAACAACTACAGATATATATCAACATTCGATTCAAGTAAAACAGGGAACCCAACCGATTTATTCTAAATCATATAGACTACCACATGCTTTGAAAAATGAAGTTAAACATCAGATAGATAATTTATTAAAAGAAGGAATAATAGAACCATGTCGTAGTGAGTGGTCCAGCCCTATCTTACTTGTACCGAAAAAATCAGACAGTGAAGGTAATAAAAAATGGCGATTAGTTATTGATTATAGGAAATTAAACAACAGTATTCATGACGATAAATTTCCCCTTCCAAATATTACGGAAATATTAGACTCATTATCGGGATGTGTATACTTTTCGCATTTAGATTTACACCAGGGATATTATAACGTTTCTTTACATCCAAATAGTCGTAAGTATACAGCTTTTGATTCAGGAAAATATCAATTGACTAGACTTCCGCAAGGACTCAAGACCAGTCCTAGTTCATTTTCGAGAATGATGACGATGGCCATGACAGGTCTCACTTATGAAAAATGTCTTGTATACCAAGATGACCTTGTATGTTTCAGTAGAGATTTACCATCACATGTGAAGAATTTGCAGGATATTTTTGAAAGGTTAAGAAAAGTAAACTTGAAATTGAACCCCAATAAATGTAATTTTTTGCAGAAGGAACTATTGTTTTTAGGACATGTTGTGACAGCAGAGGGTGTCATACCAGATCCAAATAAAGTAGAGGTTGTTAAAAATTATCCAGTTCCTATTAATACTGATGAAGTTAAGCGATTTGTTGCTTTCGTGAATTATTACAGGAAGTTCGTTCCAAATTTTGCAGAGAAAGCTTACCCATTAAATAATTTGTGTAGAAAGAATGTGAAATTTGAGTGGAGTAAAGAATGTCAAAATTCGTTTGAGTTACTAAAGCAATCTGTAATTTCCCACCCGGTTTTGCAATATCCAGACTTTTCAGAGCATAATGAATTCATTTTACAGACGGATGCATATGGATATGCGATAGGTTCAGTATTATGTAATGGAGATGGAATGCCAGTGGCATATGCCAGTAGGAGTTTGAATAAAGCAGAGAAGAGATATGCGACTATAGAGAAGGAGTTATTGGCTATTGTTTGGTCAGTTAAGCATTTTAGACCTTACTTGTACGGAAGAAGGTTCAAGGTCCAGAGCGACCATAAACCTCTAGTTGCTTTATTTTCAATGAAAGACCCGTCTAGTAGGTTAACTAAATTTAGACTAATTTTAGAGGAATACGATTTTATAGTAGAATATGTGAAAGGGAAGAATAATTCAGTAGCAGACTCTTTGTCACGCTTGCGTATTACGTCAGAGGATTTGAAAGAGATGCATGAAAGTGTAATTAATGTTATGACGAGAGGACAAAAAGCAAAGTTAGAGCAACTAGCAGAAGAACAACGCGATGGTACTGTCAATCCTGGCGACAATCGGCCTGATCACCCGAAAGTTGTGGAAATGATAAGTAAACCTAAGTATTTTATTGAGTTACGTTTTATAGACGAGAAAGAGTTAGAGCGATACAGAAAATTAAATGAGATAGAATATGAAAATAATGTATTATGTTATGTATCAAAGAGGAATACAATTTATATAAATCCAGCGTCTCGATCGCAACTATCGCCAAGCGAATTTGTGAGGGAGTTGGAAAAATTCTGTAAAAAATGTGGAATAGAAGAAATATATTTTATAAAGAGTAAAAATAATTATATTTTCATAGAAAAAGTAGTTAGTGAAATAAAGAATATAACTACATGGTCCGGACCACGATTATGTATATTGAAAGATGTAGAAAGGATAGAGAATAAAGACGACAAACGAGTTATAATAAATGACTTTCATCTCTTACCCACAAGTGGCCACGCGGGTATTAGACGAATGATAAACAATATTAAGAAATATTACTTCTGGCCAGGACTAGAAGTAGACGTTACAAATTTTGTGAAACGCTGTGAGAAATGTCAAAAACAAAAACATTCTACGCATCACATTAAACAACCAATGGTGATTACGACGACAGCAACGTCAGCATTTGACAAGGTATTTCTAGATTTGGTAGGACCTCTAGACAGAGATAATAACAACTATACCTATATTTTGACCATCCAATGTGAACTGAGTAAGTACATTGAAGCGTATCCATTATCTTCCAAAAATTCAACTGAAGTAGCAAGAAGTTTTGTTAATAATTTTATTCTCAGATACGGCATCCCACGTAGTATTGCAACCGATATGGGCACAGAATTCTTATCAGCAACTATGAAAGAGGTATGTACACTTTTACATATTAATCAGATGCAGTCAACAGCTTACCATCATCAGAGCATAGGAGCATTAGAGAATTCACACAAACATTTAGGTAATTATTTGAGAATCCATACAGAAAATCAGCCTGATTCTTGGAGCACATGGCTACCGTTTTGGTGTTTTTCTTTTAATACTTCGGTACATTCAGAAACCAAATTTACACCGTTTGAGTTAGTTTTTGGCAAGAAGTGTAATTTACCATCCAATTTAAATTCAGGAAAAATTGACCCGTTGTATAATTTTGATAGCTATCCATTAGAATTAAAATACAGAATTCAAACATCACAGAAAGAAGCGCGAGAAAATTTAATTTCAAGTAAAATCAATAGAAAAATAAGATATGATCAGAATGCAAATCCTATTACCTATCAGCCAAATGATTTAATTTTACTAAAGAATGAAACAGGAAATAAGTTCCAAAGCATTTACTCAGGTCCATATACTGTTATTAGAGAATGTTCACCTAATGTAGAGATTTTAAAAAATGATAAATTGTATACTGTACATAAGAACAGGACAAAGAGGTATATACCACCTGATTCTTAAATATAATATAACTATGATATTGTGGTTACTCTTAAATTTATTATAAAGAACTATAATTTAAGTTTATAAAAATGTACAACTTTATTTTAATATAATTAACTTAGTTCTAAATAAAATTAACTTTCATTAATTTTATTTTTTGTTAACGGCGGAGATGTGAGGGAGTATGTTAAGTAGATATATGTATAAACTATTATATTATATTATTATATGTAACACTAGTATTAATCAGAATACAGAGATCTATAACGTGAGCTGGTCGTTTCACTCGCCTCCGATCCCGTCCATCCTTACAAGTTGAACCAATTTGGATCAGTTATTACTTTACTTTGTGTATGTCTATTAGTACGTAAGTATAGGATGAATGGTTCCTAATTATAAAATCCTAAATGACTCAATGACTGACATGCAATGCAGAGCCTAACCACTGAAACTAGAGACTTGAAACTTAGAATGTAGATTTTTTTTCGTAGTCTGGACGTGTGTTAAGAAAGGATTTTTGAAAATTTACATTCTAAGGAATCAAAAAAGGGCGTCAAAGTTTTGGTATAACACTCCCATATTTCATAATTGCGAGCGGATAAAGCCGCTTTTCTTACACTAGTTCCCTATATAATACTTAAGAAGGTGTATCAACCCGTCAAACTGAACAATTTGCAAAAAAAATTCGAAACTCACAAAAAAAATTACTGCCTACTGAAATTTTTTGCCGATCAGCTAATCCATTTTGGTGTTTTTTTTTATTTGGGAAGTCAGTGTAAGGTTTTCTGGGCCCAACTTCCTTGGATTCGAAGCCCATTTCCTTTGAACTTTCTGTTGGATGTTTTTAGGTAGGTAAACATTTGGAATCGTGAAACTCTTTGTGGGATAGTTCCCACAGTTCGAAAGTCTAGCATAACATCACGCCTTTTGCCGAAGGGGCGGAGATGTACCCGGGACTCAGTCCCATAGTACGTACCCATACTTCATCATTCCAATGTAATAGGAGGCGAGGTTATTATTGCCTTCATCATCATCATCATCATCATCCAACCGTTAGAAGTCCACTGCTGAACATAAGTCTCCCCCATAAGGGCGGTTGTTGTCAATACTAGCCACGCTTGGCAGGCGGGTAGGCGAGCGCAGTTTGATGGTTTACGCTGAGGACGCTGCGGCCCGTCTTCTGGATCTGATAACCCTTAGCCGGCTCTTACGGCAACCATGGGGAGAGAGGGTGAGGTACTATTCTAAAGGCGGTAACCCCACGGCAATTATGTATATATATTATATTATTGCCTTCATCTGGGCTCAATTGTAGACTCCAGACTTATTGAGAAAATTCCTTATGGAAAAATCCAGTGCCGCCTTTTGCCTGACCCGTGAATTGAACCTGGGGCTTGGGGCGGTAGAAGTTCGCAAAACATAACTTATATAAGTATGTATATCAGTGATCTGGTTACCATAAGTACAGGCTTCTAGCCTAGTTTGGGGCCAGATGACAGTGTGTGTAAGTTGTCCTATATAATTTGACAGCCTCGTTGGCACAGATAGTAGTAACTCTGCTTTCAGTGCCGCAGGCCCCGGGTTCGATCCCCGGCCAGGTCGAAAATTTGTGTGCATGAGCATGTCTGTTTGATCTGTGTCTGGGTATTATAAATGTATATAAGTATGTTTATCAGTCATCTGGTTATCCTAGTACAGGCTTCTAGCCTAGTTTGGGGCCAGATAACCGGTGTGGAAATTGTCCCATATAATTATTATGTCCTTCGAAAACACGGGATATACCCGGTCTTTTGATAGGCGTGCACGGAGATCATTTTTTTTTTAAGTCCAACGTGCAGAGGCCCCTTTGAGCTTTTAATCTAAAGGTAATGTATAGCATCTACTGTTTCTCCTCAGTGTTCACTCCGGCCGGCCGGTGAAGGCAAGCCGGAGATGAAGAACATAACCCTCCCCCGGGAGCACTCAGGTACGTGGGGTCGCTACTCCCCAACAGCTCGCCATAAGCCGCCCTGCGTATTATTAATATAATAATAATACGTAATTATTATTATTATTATGTACATCTACGCTCAACATTACCTATCCAAAATAAACAGTAAGCGTGTAATAAACAAAGACATGAATTAACAGCTGTATAAGATTATCATTTCGAAATTGCCGTATTAACATTGTTTAATAAAAGGAAACGTATAAGCCCAAGACAATGTATGTTGCTGAAGCAATTTACCGAATTAACGTATAACAAGAGTTCAGTATGGCAAAGTTTAATTTGAGTTCGAGCGTAAATGACTCCCAATTACGTGGAGTCTTGGAGTCGCAGGCTTGAGATCGAAGACAAAGCTTCATAAAGGTGGTTCTACACATTCGTGAATTAACGACAGATCTCATGCCATTTGAAATTTAGAAGCATACATTCACGCCTTTTTCCCGAAGGGGTAAGCAGAGGTGTACCCAGGATTCAGTCCCATAGTAGATACACCCACATTTCGCCAGTATGTTATTGGTCCCATGTAATAGGGGGCGAGCCTATTGCCATCTACCGGGCACAGTTCCAGACTCCAGGCAGCTATTAAGATAATTCCTAATGGAAAAATCCAATTTTTAACACTTTGCCTGACCTGGGGATCGAACCCGGGACCTCTTGATTTGCAGTCGAGCATGCGCCCACTACGCCACCGAGGCAGTCAAAATTTAGAAATTTAGAAGACGTTAATAATATAAATAATTTAATAATAACTATAAATTTTACACCTTCGTTTCGTTATGTATTACAGTTTACGACAAAACGGAAACTGGGTATATAATATTTTCAGCCCCTATGTATTCAGTACCCGACCTTTTTTGCCTATAATGCTTAATTTTAATTATGCTTTTAAAATCAAACTAATGTTAACTGATGTTAAACTAATGTAACTAACTAATGTTAACGTTAACTTTTAACTAATAGTAATTATTTACTATGGACCAGTTGTCCAAATTAAAGTTATCTTATTGTATTATTATTACAGAAAAAATCACGAGTAAATTTTGCATTAACTGCCAAATTGTAATTAAATTTTTGACTATTTTTGACTACAGACACGTTAAAAATACGGTAAAGATGTCTTTCACCATGCTGCAGATGCTAGTCAATGCACAATCGCGACTTAATATTCTAAGCACATACCTAGTCCTGTATTGTGTAATTTTCAATGATTCTATGCTTGCTGAAGAATATGGTACAGCCACCTCAAAATTACCCTCAGGCTTTTGAAGCGATGTGAGCGAAAACCAAAGTGTCGCTGTGAAAATGTTTATAACGCTGCGGCGTGGTATTTCTGAACAGAATTAATTTTGTTCAAGGTTGTTACCAGGGGTTGACATGTTTGTTACACCTATGACTAATCAGACTTTTACGTCTTATAAAATATCGTGGTTCTTTTTAAACCTCTAACCAAAAGGGAGGGGATGTTACGCTTAATTTAAACTTGTGATGTGCTTTAGTGTAAGATTACCTACTAGGTATATCTTCTGACTGACCAATCTGTCATATTATACAGATACTAGCTGTGCCCCACGGTTCCACCCGCGGAGACGTCGTTCCCGTGGTATTATCGGGTAAAAAGTACCTTATATGTTATTTCAGCGTCTAAGCTACTTACATACCAAATTTCAGCCCAATCTGTTCTGCAGTTTTGGCGTGAAAGAATAAAAATCATCCATCTACTATCAATCTAACCAAAACCGCACTAGATGGCGCTGGAGGTGAGTTAGATTCAAAATATTAGTAGGATAATAGATTTATAAATAACGACATAAAAGTATCTTTAGTGAATACTATAATATTTTAATACCTAATGTCGAAGGTAGTTTGTGGTCGTATGAGGCATTACAATTCACTTTCTATTTTCCACTCATTGGACTGCAACATTCCATTTCCTAAATTAAAATCTACTTCGACTCAGGTAATTAATTAACAGGTAGCGGTAGTTACTTTACAAAGGCCCTAATAAATTTGGAATTGCTTTTTTATTTGCTTTGGTTTGATTTTACATTTAATTAGGTTGGATACGTTCTTTGAAAATTGTATCACTGTGAAAAGTCGTCAAAATATAATAAAACTTGGCTTTGGGAAAATTCTTAAACAACGATGCTTGGTTGGATTCAAAAGGTATATTTTAATTTAACACCCGACTAAAAACCCAATGTATCTTTATCTATAAAAAACTATATATGTATCTGTCTGTGTCTTAATTAAGACTTCTTAGGTTCAGTTTAATCGTAACTGTCAATAAAAATATTATATTTTATTTTTTATTATTTTATTTCTAAACAACCTGCGGTTCCCGAATTTTACCCTTAGGTATTACAGAAGTCAAGGTCGATCGAAAATGGTCGTAACTAAACACGAGTATTATTAAATTGGATATCATAAGTATTTAAGATAAAGTCTTGAATTAACTCCGATAAGACGCTTTGGGACTTATATAAAAAATGTAATATGCAGAGGCTGTGGTTTAATCAATGACGATTCTATAGGAAGGTAGACGAATGATGTTCTAACATTGAAATTGAAAAACTTGGGCGTTGATATTTTAGTAGATAATATTTTATGTAATTTTACCAATTTCTGAAACAACCAGCATGGTGCAAAAACTTTTGAAGTGGAGACCATAGAGGAAACAAAGGCCAGTGGGATGGTCACAAATGAGATGGAAGGATGAAATCAAAAGGAAAGCGGGCAGCAACTGGACCCTAACTGCCCAAAGCAGAAAAAAATAGAGGAGTTGAAGGAAGCCTAGTAACACTCTACTGGTTGAGAAAGGCTCAGAAGAAGATTTCACCTATAATTATTGTTCCATGACATTATTAAAATTTAAATAATAAAATAATTTCATAACACTTTTACCCGCGAAAAGTAATCCCGTGATTGAAGATAATTGATTGAATTAAATCCCATGAAACTTATTTTACTTTACAGAGCGATTGAAACACTTTTGAAAAATACAAGCAAGTATGATAGTTTTTTGTAATTTACACGCGGATACATGATACAATCACGATAAATTCAGGCTCGACTGAATTATTAACGCTACTGTCAATTAATGTAAATGTTGACGAGGCGTCAATATTTTATAGGACCGACCAATCAAAGTGAGTCACGCGTCCTTTGTTCTTAGTCGATGGGTTTAACCGAAATAGCGGTACACTACAGGTTTTCGTATTTTCTTACAAGTCACCTTAACCTGAACGACCGCTGTATAACCTGAGTACAGAGCAGATTTTATATTATAATTTGTAATAATAAATCTTGCGTGTATAAATCACCACTAACTTATTGGGGTTTTATGTATTTAGAGAGAAAAACTTTTGGAATGATTTTCAATACATTATAATGCGAGTCGATGAACTCAAATGGATTGGTGATTAGAGAATATTAGAAACCTTTACAAATCTTTGTAGGTACCCGTTCAAATAAAAATAAAAATGTGTTCTTTTAGTACCTTAAGAATTCTAAATTACTGGTACAAGAAATAATGTACAGAACTACGAAAATAAATCAACATAAAAATTGACCGATCAGACTAATATTGAAATCTCTCTAAACGAGCAAAATAAAAACAGGTTCTTTATTATCACAAAAAATGAGTTTAGAGACTCATTATTTTTACACTCAGAAGAGTAGGATACAATTAGTTTTAATTCTTTGATCATTTTACCATACCATGTAAATAAAAAAAAGTTCTTCTTATAAAATTAATAAAAAATTAAAAATATGTACTTGTTTTAATTTTTAAATTGGTTATATTGAATTAATATGATATTAATAATTAATATAATTAATATGATATTATTAATATGATGATGATTGATTTAATATGAGAACTGTAATTTAATTTGATTCATTTTAATATTTTGTAAATTGATTTGATTTTTGATTTTGAATTTGACGTCATTTTATGTAATGTTATTTTAATTCTTATTTTAATTTTATTTATATAATTTTATTTAGTAAGTATAATTATGTGGACTATGGATGTAATGTCTGAGAATAAAACATTTAATTTAATTTAATTTTATAAAGATATTAGTTAATTATTGGTATAACCATCAAGAGCAAAAAAGTTTCACATCTTTTGCTAGAAGTGAAAAGAATTTTAGTACTAGTGAGAACAGTCACCGTCTTCAATTTGCTGCAAAGTATGCCTTCCATTCCAAAGCCCTTGATAGCTCGTTTGTATGCTTTTACCCCGAAATAACAGGAGCTCGTCCCAGAACGAAATAAGGCTGGATATTCACGGCAATTGGGGAAAAATGAGTCTTAAAATTTTCATTACAAGGTCGCAGATGATACTCCCGCAGAGTTCCATTGGAGCGAAATTACAACCCGTCTGTATGCCTCTACCATCCATCAACATAAAAAAAGCTTCTACGTTCCCAAAATATGCCAAGGTCACTATTAACATTTACCTTTTTCGTTAAACTTTGGAAAGTATAAGTAACGTAACGTAAGTTCGTGTATTACTAGCGTTTTGGTCGCAACTTAGAGCCATTACACTAAGTCAGCGTGTTGTGAGGAAGTTAGGAATGTTTGTTGTTCTCGAAGATAGGGAAATGAAATTTGTTCGCACGACGCGGGCTGTGCTGGATCCCTGCTATTAAGAACTATGATATGAGAATGTTTACGCACATTTGGGCTTAGTGCTGTCCACTGTTCTGGCACTTAGATTGCCAAGGCCGTTGACCTGAGGCAGCTGAATACTTTCTTAATTTGGGAGAGTTTGTCTCTTTGAGTTTTATTGTGTTTTTATTTCTTGACTGGCCGGTTGCCTTTATAGGGTTGCCCCTACTTTCTGAGCCGCAGGTCTTGTATCTAAACATTTTATTTACATAAACATACCTGTTTTATGTGTTTAGAAGTTTTATGTGCATAAAAGTATATTTATAACTTATATTTATAACAAAGGCTCTGCTTAGATTGGGACCAGTGTAGAAGTTGCCATAGATTGTGTCTCTTTGTAATAAAGTAGTGAACCAATCGGCTCACAGAGAAAATGGAATGTGTTGGTTTTGCTTTAGCTATACTTGCCCTCCCCGCGTTTCGAGGTCCTCGATGGAGGACCAAACCCCGTCTGGGTTGCGGATAAGTGCTTCGGCATAACTTCAGCCCCGACATATAGCGTCCCGCAGGATATCCCCCAGGTTTTTTAGTGGGTATTCCACCGGACTATCCGGTGGCAAGTACCACAGAACCCCTCCCACTCCCTCGAGTGAGAGGGGTATGCGTCAATGCATTTTTTCTGGGTCATAAAGTTGTACCTGCCCTGCTGACACAGTGCCCGATGAAAACGAAGGCCCGGAGGGTTAGAATGAGACAGCAGATGGTTCCGGAAAAAAACGGGGAAATCTATTTATCTCTGTGTCATGATAGCTAGTATTACACTTCCTTAAGTAGAATATACCTTTTTGTAACCCTATTAATTATCATGTTCATCATCATCCGGAAGACGTCCAGGCTGAACATAGGCCTCCCCCGTAGAACGCCATAAACTGTTGATATGGGTGGATTTAGCCGTAATCATCACGCTTGTGATGATCTCAGTACTTAGGTTGAAATACTTTGAAACGGAGAGCGCTGCTGTGTACTGTCTGAATATGTCCGTCGGCCGGGTCTCACAGCTCCCACGGGATGAGAAAGGGGTGGGCCCTATTATATAGTCGGGAACCACACGGCTATAATTATATAGTTATATTATATGGTAACCTTATTATAATATGGAAACGGGCAACGTTTCATACAATAGTTTATCCGGTGAAAATCAAGTGCACAAGTTTCCAGGTCAAATGAAGCATCGGTTACAATGGAGGATCGGAAATTATTTAATGGTTCAACGGAAATGCGAGAATATAAAAGTGAATGAAGTGCACTTCCATGTAAGCGTCGCACACTAGCGGATAGACAGGGAGATGGACGTTTTTAATCTTTAGATTTATTTAGAGAGGGTATAATTTTTTTGACTTTGAAAAATCTCATCTATTTGATGGGATTTTTCAAAGTTGGATGGAATTTTTTCATCACAATCAACTGCCTATAATATATATAAATATAAGTAAATATTATAAAAATATAAAAAGACATCAAGAAATATCCACAAATAAAAAAAAGACTTTATGTGGTCTTGATTTTTGACACTGCTCGGAAAAGTTGTAGTGGTAGGCCTCTTTAGTAGGGGGCCGCCTGGGGAAGTACCACACCTTTGCCAGTTATTCATCCGCCAAGCAGTAATGTGCAAACATTACTGTGTTCTGGTCTGAAGGGCAATGTTACCAGTGAAATTACTGGGCATAACGAGTTTCGTCAACTTATAACTCAGGGTGACAGGCGCAGTACAGTGCCGCGCCGTAAAAATTTAGAGTTTTAAAACACTGGGTGGCACTGTGTCTGATATGGGCAATCATGATGCTTACCATCAAGCACCTGATTTGCTCGTCTTGTTACTCACTATAAAAAAAAAGTGTGGAAGCCATATAAGGACAACAATATGTGTCAAAAAAAAAATTAGGACTAAGGCTAAAGTCACATTATAAAAAGAGAGTTGCATTTACGTAAACCATTTCGTTGGACTTTTGTGATTGCGGATGTGAATCAATCAATCATAGGCGCAGACTTTTTAGAATATCATAGGTTATTAGTAGATTTAAGCTCACGGAAACTTATTGATAAGAAAACAAAGCTGTTGACACTCAACAGCATTGTCAGACATACTGATCCGACAGTAAATTCAGTAGAAAGTGATCACCCATTCTTTGAATTTATTCCTCACAACGATTAAAACCTTTCGCGGCGGCCAGTGCGCAGTAACTGGCGTGCCTCATTCATGCATCTCGCTTGCACACAAAATTAAAATCAAAACAAATAGAGGCCCATGTACATAGCATATAAAATTGGACGTAAGGTTCTCGAATGAAGACCACAGAGCGGCAAGCAAAGCGTAGGACGTCTACAAGCTGAACAGACGACCTAATAATAACCAAAGGAACATACGCTGGCGGCAAGCTTAAAACCGGACTAGATGGAAATTTATAGGGGAGGCCTATGCCCAGCAGTGGAGGTTCTACGGTTGTAATGATGATAACGCCAGGCACGCTATGCACGCGGTACACGGATGCGTGTAAAGTGTGTTCTGTATAGTAGAAACGTAGACCCACGTTGCACAGCATGCGCAGCGGTTGGTTTCAGCCTTTTATTATGATGTTTTTTTGTGTCTAGCTAATAAATGATGTTTTCGAGTTGGTATAAAAACTATAACAAATTATACAATTCACTCAATTGAAAATTTAATTAAAAAAAAAATATTGTTTATTTCAGGCTCTTAGCCCATATGTGACGACAAAAAATTTACAGAACCATTAAAATTATAAAATTAGAAATAAAATTGAATTAAAAATTAACATAAATTATAAATTACAATAAAAAAATTCCAAAATAAAATAATGTCAAATCAAAAAATTCATAAAGAAAGTAAAAGAAAATCAATTGAATATTAAATATTAAATTAGTTTGAATATTAAAGATTGTCGAGATTCTTCAAGGCCTCCGATAATTGGGTGCACAATAGTTTCAATATAATTTAACAATCGACTCCCCTTCGCTTGCAGCTGAAGTCTGCAGTCAAGTTAAAGTTTAATTAATACAAAACTAGTTTGAATAGCCTTATATATTATACTTACGTTTGGAATAAATTGGCTGAAATAGGCAAAGAAATATAATATCTAGACTTCATTAAAAATATCATAAAAAGTAAGAAAACTTAAATAAACCCTTTCATTTAGACGAAAATATACCTCTGCATTGAGAAATACATTTTCATAAGTTGTTACAATCTGTTTTAAGTTGCTATAAGTGGCGTTGCTGAGGGGTTACCGACTAACCCGTGGTTGCCTTAACCGCCGGTTAAGGATTATCAGATTCAGAAGACGAGTAGGTTACCCACTCGTTCTTCTTTGATCCGAAATAGAAATCTATCAGCACGGGTGGAATCGTAACCAAAATATAGCAATAAATAATCGACAGGGCATGTCAGAAGTATTCGAGTGACCAGTAGGCCTAGCACGATTTTAACAATTGCAATGATACGACGTGTTACGAGTTTTCTGATATTTCGACGCAGTTGCATGCGCCATAATTACGCAAGAACTGCGTAAAACGTCGTATTATCAAAAAGACTTGTGTTTTGCCTACTGAAAACTGAAAACATTGTACTACAACTAATCGACCCTATATAAGAAATAAAAGGAAATAAATTGTTAAAGCAACTTTTGATTGTGTTCACTACGAAGTTTGTTTTTTTTATAGCAGCAAGGGACCGTGGACTTAAGTTGTTGATATGAGTTTCAACTTGATACCTCAAAGCATTCCCGAGAAAAAGGGTCTTGAGAGACGGACAGACACAACACACGGACACATAGACAGACGGAAACGAAGTGATTCTATAAGGGTTTCTTTTTTGCTTTTAAGGTACGGAACCCCAAAAATAAGTGATTTTAATGTTATAAATTTTTTTTTGTTAAAGTAATAGATTTATTGCTAAATTAGTCAGTTTATGATTATGGTATAATCTAAGCAATAAATAACGAGGACAATACCAGATTATTTCCCAGAGTAAAGTTATGGCATGACAATGCTACAGATAATATGTACTAGATATGATTTGCTTCATATTATTAGCAACTATTTAGATTAAGATCCTCTTCCCCTTAGTAATTTTTAAAGTTATTGTACTTGTAAGTTTTATAAAAAACATCATTCGACTTTTTTTGAATTTTCCGATATTTCAATGCATGCGCCATGATCACGGAAGAAACCATGGAACTATTATTGTTTATAACCATGATTGTCTTTAATCATGATAAATAGATGTATGTTTTTTTTGTGCGTCATTGTCTTATGTATTTGTACGCCAAAATTTACTGAGTTTGTAAATTGAGGCCAGCAACTTGGGCTACATGCCAAACCTAACCCTACACAAGTTAAACGCGCAAAGAACCGCGGGGTACAACAAGTAAATTATAAAATTGTCTACAAACGTGGATACATAAACAATTTACAAAAGTTTGAAAAGTTACTGAATTTATCATCATTCGAAACGCGGCGCGGCTACAAAATGGATCAGCGGTGTGGGGGCTTTTAGTCAAATGAATTCTGAATAATTGTAATTAATCACTTCTAGTCAAACACCTACAAAAGACAACATTAATATGGGTCAAGAAGGCTAAAAAGAACTGTGGTAATTGATCCTAAAAGTAACTATAAATGCATAGAGAAGATGGGATCGCCACACCACAGGATTTTACTATGTTTGTAAGCACCTAATTAGTTGGTGTAGTATGCTATCTATACATTATATTATCATTCCTGATTCTTGTGTACGATGCAGCGCTAATGTCATTTTTATTTTTTATAATTTTTTAAAGATTATTTATTTTTACTGTAATCTAATGTCTGCTTGATACCATAATTTAGTTTTTTCTTTATGTACATTTATTTACTTCTGAGTTACAATCCGGATTTAAAACTTGTAAACAATATTATGCTTAATAATTTGGAATGATTTTAATTTGCATGTACATTGAAAAAATATAATGTTGGTACTAGATAGGAACAAATCAATTTCACCATATCGTCTAAAATCTATACTTTTTAAGAGCGTACGCTTTGTAGAAATTTGACACAATCCTATGAAAAAATTACCAAATCGATGTTATGTATTCCCCTGTTTCCTTCGAATATTATTAATTCATCCTTTATATTTATATCCTGATATTTTTATGGTTAAGTAACCTATTTCCCTGTTATTCTTATAAGCCCTTGGTTTTTTCATGGTGAAATTCCAAAAATCCCAGTTTAACTCGCGTGATTGGACGTTCAATACAAGAAAAAGTAGAAGTTTATAAACGAAAATAAAATGATAGGGACTTACTTTACTTCATCTTCAAAATATCAGGATATAAATATATAAAAAAAGGTTTACTGTATTCGAGGGAAACAGGGGAATACAAAACATCAGTTTAGTAAATTTTCCATAGGATTATGTCAAACTGCAAAGAGCATTGCCTAAAAATAATCTGCCTACATCACTTTCGTACGTTTTATATTATGAACTATCGTACACTGTAGCGGGCCGCATCGGAGAATTATGTTTTCGACACTACAAAATGTTATCTAATTTAAACCATTCGGTTGATCACTTCTAGTAAACAATTAATAAGTCCACAACACCATTGTGTAAAGTCGCGTGGGAGCTTTACAGTAGTAGTGAATGGAAAGATTGATTAATTATCCCTCGAAAGGGTTTTCGTTTAAATCAATCCACGACAATCTATAACACTCTAGAATCTATTAAATTATAAGGACCTCGTGAAAGATAAATAGAATTTTAATAGATCTTTCAATGCCTTCGAATCGTTTGTTAAATGATTGACATTTGAGAATTATTGAGCTGTTTTGTGAAATGTTTAGTAGTTAGATAGATAGGTATTATGTAGTAAATATATGTATTGCCCGCGTGGTTTCACGGCTATATATACTACTAGCTGTGCCCCGCAGTTTCACCCGCGTTGTAATTATTCCCGTGGGAATATCGGGAATAAAAGTACCGCATGTATTATTGCAGGGTCTAAGCTACATACCAAATTTCAGCCTAATCGGTTCATTAGTTTTAGCGTGAAAGAGTAACAAAAATCCATCCATCCATCCATCCTCACAAACTTTCCCATTTATAATATTAGAAGTAGGATAATAAGGCCACCCCTTTCTCTTCCCGTGGGAGCTGTGAGACCCGGCAGAGGCACATATTCGGAGAGTGGGCAGCAGTGCTCTCCATTTCCAAGTGCTAACTACTGCGATCACCAAGCCGCACAAGCGTGGTGATTACGACAAATCCCTCCATATTAATAGTTTATGGCTTTCTATGGAGGAGGTGTTTTCAGCGGTGGACGTTTTCCGGCTGATGACGTGAAATGTATTCAGTATTTCGTTTAGTTACTTTTCTGTACATGTATATTATGGTGCCAGTACGCCATCGCTTGGCGGTAATTTAGATAGGCAATGCATGCATGCCCAGAATCTAGACAATATCCTCTCGACCTAATCGGCAGGATACACAGAATGTCTGGTCAACTTACCTAAACGCATGATACACTAAAGTCTCTCTTCAATATTGCTCACTTAGAACAACCCAATGATCTAAAGATTTGTCACTTCCCTTCACGCGTATCTCAATCCTACAATTCCATCAATTTAAACCCACAGAGACTATGAACAATGAAACAATCAATCCCAAGTAAATTATACCCAACATCGCATTACAAACGTAAGTACGCACCCCCCATCAAATTCAGATGAAAAAATACTTTCACGCGTTGATAACTGACGCCATCGCTAAGAAATATTACGCCAATATCGCAGCAACCATTACCTGGGGACTCAGCAGAGAGACAAAACGAACCACACTGGGTAGTTTAATAAAGAAATATAAACCTTATTGTAAAGTGGTAGAGTGGTTAATCGTTGCCCAGTTTTGCCTTGGTAGTTAATGCGTAGCACGCATTCGGATTGTCGTTTCTAACTTACAATGTCTAAACAGTACCTGAAGTTATTGTTATGGGATTCATTCAATGATAGTGCTTTGAAAGCATAGTTTGAAATACTTGAGGGATTAGGGATGGTACGCGGTAATGATTCTAAAGGTAAAACGTAAAGTACATAGATAATGTTATAATGTTAGCTCACAAGTGTTTGTAGAGGATATTGTTGTCAGTTAAAGCAAAATTAGGCTAGAGTCAAAACATTAAACTTACGCTTACCATAAATAAGGACCAAAACCTCAAAATTTTACAACCAGAAAATTTTCTTCGTCGAGCTAGCTAATGGTTATTATATGAGCGAACATTGGTCGTCTAACTTATCGCTAAATTGATGAGGTGGTAAAGGTTTTGCATACCCTTCACGTTGTCTTGTTATAAAGCAGCACAGTACACAGGAGACTTCTGTACTTTGTATGAGCGTTCGAGACACCCCCCACAAAATAATAAAAATATTAAAGGTAGCGAATCGCTGCCGCACAACTCGACTTATGATTTACGTACGTACAAGGAGGGTTATATGTGCGAGTGTGCGTACGTGAATTTTCATTTGAAACCCAGTCACTGCGTTACTTCACGGTATTCGGATTGCCAGCTCTAGCCAGGTGGAATCGTGATCGATTGCCCCTTTGTCGCATCGCGGAGTTACGCCCCGATATTACCGGGGACATTTCTTGGGCTGTCACCGGTCGCCCGCGCTGCCTCACCAGGAATTACCCTTCTGATAAATTGTGCTGTGGTTCCACGCTACTGCGGTACGTGACGGGATGGTTAAAAATTGTCTTCAAACTAAAACTGTGCTTGTTTTAGATTTATCGTTGAAACTCAGTAGTTCTCTCCAACCTTATTTTTTAAAGAGCATTAGAATGTTCTATTTACTATCACAGCTTCTATCTTCTACTATCACAAATATCTTGATGCGAAGTGTTATGGATGTGTGTTTGTTACGTATTTATGACTAAACTTAGTAGTGGTAGTGGTAGTAGTGGTAACTTAGTAGTAGTTGTAGTGGTAGGCCTCTTTTGCAGGGGGCCGTCTGGGGAAGTACTACACCTTTGCCAGTTATTCATCCGCCAAGCGGTAATGTGCAAACATTACTGTGTTCCGGTCTGAAGGGCAATGTTACCAGCGAAATTACTGGGCATCACGAGATTCAACAACTAATATCTCAGGGTAACAGGCTCAGTGCAGTGCCGTGCAGGATTTTTAATTTTAAAACACCGACACAGTGCCACCCAGGGCACTGTTTCGGATATGGGCAATCATGATGCTTACCATCAGGCACCTGATTTGCTCGTCTTGTCACTCACTATCATAAAAAAAAAAACTACTGAACAAAATAGGCTGACGTTTGGTAAGTGGTAGTATGGTAGCTTTAGTATACTTTAAAGTAGCACTAATTTTACACTCGTATTTAAGAACAATACTATGATGGCCCGAACGCATAGGGCCGGTAAATCCAATTGGAAGCAATTGCCTGTCGTGACGAATGCTGTGATTTTTTTTTACTAAGCACAGTATCTTGCATAAGTATTATTGAATACGGGTGTTAGTTGATAATATAATAGTAATAATTTCACAAGTATTTATAGTTATTTATCCTTATTACATTTAGATATCTTTAAAACTCGGAACAGCAGCAGCAAACTATTATATCCACAAATCCATAAGATACAATGGATACAATGGACAAAACCAACAAATTATCAAAAAAACAGAATTTAAAACACAGAAAATGTCAAATGACAATTTATGCCAAATATGGAAGAAATTAATTTTAATAATGACAATAACTAATAAAAAACATAATTAAATAAAACAATTCAACTAATAACTTAACCCGTCACCTGGCGGATATAAAAGTGAACAACTGGCGGCTCTGGCGTTTCTATTCAAAAAAAACGGCCGCGCGCCGACTCGGCGCGGCACTAAACTGCCCATTTCTTTAATTTCTTGTGAGGAAGCTATTGTTAAACTTATATATCTAGAAACCTCTTGAAACTACAATGGGACTGAGTCCTGGGTACACCTCTGCCTACCCCTTCGGGAAAAAGGCGTGAATGTATGTTTTTTTTAATTATAAATAAAAAGTTTTTAATTTATATATGTATGTATGTATACTTTCAGTAGGTAATACCCAGGAAATCCGCTTGGTACCTAATACCAATTCATAGAGAGAAAGATAGTTAAAACAATTGGGGAAAATGATCCAGTCTAGACTTATTACTGTTGTTTTGATGAAAATTTCAGATGAGACTTAAACCCGAGCTACGAGGCTTACCCGAGCTTTTATGAAAGCTTACTGAAACGTTAGAGTACTTTTTTACGAATATCGCCTTTCAAGTGCGGTATTATTCCTCTATCAAAACCAAATTACTGTCGCACAAAAAGCAAAAAGGAATTGGATGGATGGAGCATTATTTAGCAATCAGGACCAGCCGCCGCCACCGCCTAAATAATATTTCGAATCTAGAGGTAAGTATTTAGTATGATTCTAGAAAAAAAATTATTTCGAATGGTCTGAGAATGAAGGTGTCATTTGTTTTAACGGTTGTCTTTTTTAAAGGCTCGAGCAAATTAGCGTGGGAGGGCCGCATCGCATCGCATAACAAAAATCTGCCTACATCACTTTCGTACATTCTATATGAACTATCGTACACTACAGCGGGTCGCACCGGGCCGCATCCGCCTGTAGTGTGCGATAGTTCATATTATAAAATGTACGAAAGTGATGAAGGCGGATTTTTGTTATGCGGTGCGATACGTCCCGTTGCGGCAGTAGTCTGCGCGAGCCTTTATTAAAGTTGCCTTCTTTAAGATTGCCTCGATAGCGTAGTGGTTTGCAAGTTGATGAGTTAGGCAAAAAGTTTGGATTTATCCATAAGGAATTTATTCAAAGACAGCCTTCAAAGCCAGCAAAAGAGTCTGGGACTATGCCCAGTAGATTTAAAAAGGCTCGTCCTCTATTAAAAGGGATTTAAAAAATATAACTAGGTACTATGTTTGAGTATACCTGCTACACCATTTCGTAACCCTTTAGGGATAAAGGCGTGCTATTATGTTTATATTATAATTTCTAATGATGTTGAAATCTACTCGTTTTGTTACAATATTAATTAAAGTAATTAAAGTCAATCCCGCTTACGCTTATCTTACATACGAATACATGATTTATAAAAATATAAATCGACATAATATATGAACGACCGACGACTTTGCCCGCTCGCAATTTTGTAACATGGGAGTTTCATACTAAAACTTTGACGTTCTTTTTGGACCCTTTAGAATGAGACACGTCCAGACAACGAAAACAATCTATATTACATGTTTCAAGTCTCTAAGATCAGTGGTTTGGGCTCTGCGTTGCATGCATGCGTAGTGAGTCATTTACGATTTCATAATATACAGCGATATATAAAGTGGTATATACTCAAATAAAGAGCGGGATCAGTTTATCAAAGAGAAATCACAAGTGGTGTCAGTTGACCTAAGAGTTTATAGTATAAAAAGCATATAAAGCATATGGAGCATATAAAGTGGCCTCAGTTGACTGAGAAAAATAATAAAATTAATGAGTAGGTCAGCCGATAACGCGGGATGAGTCCAAAAGTTCAAGGCGACCTCGTTTGACGTAATAGCCATATTTTGAATTATATGCCTGAACGTAAGAAAGCAATTCAACGTCATTGCCTGAACGCCAACTAATTTATCATTGTCTCTATTCATCATTGACGTTCACATTAAGTTCAGGCCTTCGCTAACTCATTTGTAGAGTGATGGGGTCATCAGTTTGTTCACAACTCCCTGTATCAAACGTCCCAACGCTTCACTCCCCGCACTCTAGGTAATAGGCGTCGTTTACCAAATCACCAGTGCTCACTTTAATTACGCATTACGCATCCAGATTTCTTTCCTCAAAACTTTGGTACCTCAGTGAAATGGAGATGAAATACCAAGTCGTATATATTCAATGTCTGTTTTTCGTAAGATAAGTAGCTATGACAAATGTATAATAAACATATTCTTTTTCTATAAAATCCTTGGTATCCTCACCAACACGAATATATAAGCCTTAAGTGGCGAAGTGGAGACTGCCTCGGTGGCGTAGAGGGTGCATGCTCGACTGCCAATCAAGAGGTCCCGGGTTCGATCCCACACGACAGGCAAGGTGTTAAATATTGGATTTTGCCATTAGGAATTATCTCAATAACTGCCTGGAGTCTGGAACTGTGCCCGGTAGATGGCAATAGGCTCGCCCCCTATTACATGGGACCAATAACATACTGGCGAAATGTGGATGTATCTACTATGGGACTGAGTCCTGGGTACACCTCTGCCTACCCCTTCGGGAAAAAGGTGTGAATGTATGTTTATGTTTTATGTTTAAGTGGCGAAATAAATTTCTCTATTGAACAATAGTTCAGGACGAAAACCTCGGTGACGTAGTGGTCACAAGCTCGTCTGACTGCCGATCATTAGGCGGGTTCGATCCCCAAGTCAGGCAAAGTTTCATTGGATTTTTTCCATTAGGACTTTTCTCAATGACAGCTTGGAGTTTGAAACTATGCCCGAAGGCAATAGGCTCACCTCATATTATATGGGACTTAGGACCAATAATATACAGTCTTGGATATACCTCTGCCTATCCCTTCGGGAAAAAGGCGTATGTTATGATATGTTACATTGGACAAAGACTATGAAGTATATGGATAAGGAATGAGTCATAGTTTTCTCTTGAATACGAAAAATACACGAGTAAGAAGAAACTTTAAAGTAGGTTACAAGAATAGGACCGTTTCCTGTGAAGGGTCGGCAAAAGAAATTAGGGTCGTTTATCAAAAGAGTGCTGAAAATGTTTAGGTGTTCGTTCTTTTATGTCTCGGTTTGGACACGCCCTTGGGGCACTTTCGGTTCTTCATTAATTTTAAATTGATTCCGTTAGAGCACCTAACGTCTGATTCAATAAACTGGATCGGAGGGACGGCAATCGCAGCGCGTCTGCTCGGTTGAACAAACAAGTTGTGCCACTAGCGATCTGCGACCGGCGACGCGACGCTCTAACCGCCTGTTGACGAACTTAAATTGTGTTTCACGACAGCAGTCGACTGTTTGCTTTCGAAATGAGACCCAAAATAGAAGACATTTCCAAAATATTTGAGGGAATAATAACTGTTTGCCGAGAAATTCGGACGGTATTTTTAAATTTCTCGGAAAGTTTCCCTCCTCCTACACCTACGGAATACTTATTCTTATACTCTTACTAATTTTATAACTATGAAAATTTGTGTAGATGGATGGATAGATGGATGGATGGATGGATGTTTGTTACTGTTTCACGCCAAAACTTCTGAACCGATTGGCCTGAAATTCAGTAAGTAGAAAGTTTAGATCCTGGAATAACATAAAGGCATATTTTATCCAGATATTTTCACGGGAACGATGACACACCCCGGACACTCGACTCAATCCCATACAAAGGCCGCGCTATAACTACTACACATACTCGTGCGTGAGGTGATTTCCCATAGACGCGGGGCTCGTGGAGAGCTCAATCTCTCTGACAGTGTCCATTCTACACGTAGTATTATTATCTGTTCTATGCCTACACTGTCCAGGTTTTGATATGAGTACTCGATTATTCTCGTTCAAAGAGTAACACGCCCAGCTTCATGTCAACTGCCAGCTTACTGAGATACCCCGTGTCACTGAGCTCGGGAAGTTCCGTCATCGATACACGACTTGTACACACTAACTTACAAACTCAAACTACTTACTAAGTGTGTGTATCTTAAGCTTAGTTTGAAGGATTTTCGGTTAACAATATTAATAAGGTTAACTTGCAGTTGTACTAGCTATCTATGTATACTAAAATGATCAATAAATAAACAATCAAGTTACAGTAAAGATCTTTGAACCAAACTATGTATTTTTAAGTATGTAATTGGCTGGCAGGGTGAAGTGTGATCAGAGAATCTTGCAAAAATAGTTAAAAAAAGAGGCCTTTGCCTAGCCAGGGCTGAAAAATACAATCATCTATGTTTCAAAATTAGCTTAGAATAAATAGAACGGAATAGTCTTTCCAGGGCTCACAAAAAACTTATCTATATTTTATACGAAACTGCACGCCCACAACACAAGAGTTATCTTAGCAAGTCTGTAGGACACATTGTATTATTGTATAATCACATTAACATTTTCTTTTCTTCTATTCTAGAAATTATTTGTAAGCCTATAGCTATTTTGTAAGAGTCATCTTACAAAATAGCCTATCTATAGTCACTGTATTTTATATGAGTCAAATCATTTGTATTGTACCTATTGTAAAAAATCCATTTTAAAGTTGATTTACTGGAAAAATAAGTGCATGGCCCAGTTATTAATATTGTCTGTGGTGTTTATACACCTAACACAGAACACACATATACAGAATAGAACATCAATAGAAAATCATATTATAATCATCTGAGTATTATTACTCAGATGATAATACTCAGAGTAATAATACTCAGATGATAATAATATGATTTTCTATTGATGTTCTATTCTTTACTCTATTGTTATACCAACTCACCCTTTATGCATAGGGTGTAAAGTTTAATAAATAGTATGTAGAATACCTAATAAACAACGTGTTAAAAAAAGGTCTGCCTCGGCGGCGTAGTGGGCGCAAGCTCGACTGCCGATCAGGAGGTTCCGGGTTCGATCCCCAGGTCAGGCAAAGTGTTAAATATTGGATTTACCATTAGGGATTATCTCAATAATTGCCTCTGATAATTCAATAATTCTCAATAATTGATTCTGGAACTGTGCCCGGTAGATAGGCTTGCCCTTGTTACATGGTATCAATAACATACTGGCGAAATGTGGGGGTGTACCAGTATGGGACTGAATTTTGGGTACACATCTGCCCTCCCCTTTGGGAAAAAAGCGTGATTGTATACAAAAAAAGTAAAAAAGATTGTATTGTGTCGCATACAAAAATCCAATACCTAAAATATATAAGAACATACTTCTCAAAGAAAAAGTACTGCGACTAAATGAATTAAATAAAGGCGTCGTACAACAAAACTATTGAAACTAGATCTCAAATAGAAAGAAATCTAAACTTTATTGCTACTAAACCTCCCCAGAGTGAAATATTTGGGCAAAAGCTCTACATAATCTTATCGAGCGCACGCTAAGTAAGACCAATAAAATACCTACTCCTACCCTTTATTTAAAGAATCGCCCTCAGTCCATAAATTTGTTAAACGCTGAAGCTGAATTTCAGTGCCATTTAGTTGTTCAGTGAAATCCCGTAGACGTTGGGTTCTTTCATTTTCATGCCTCGTTATGCATTATAATAGCCTCTCAGCTTTATTGCGTGTTGTATTTATTGTGGCTTGATTTGATTCCCTATGACTTATTTCATGAATTATTCATTCTGATCTTATTTGGTAAACAACTGTTTCAATCGAGAAAACTATGTTAATTCACTGTTTATGTCTTGTTTATAAATTAGTATTTGATAATGTTAGCGATTTAGATCCAGGGGCAGACCAAAGTCACGATGAAAAAATGAAGAAAATATTATGTGACAGTACATAAGGTTTTGAAAAGTGATTAATATTGCTGATATCGATATCATCCATATTATAGTATTTTTGAGTACCTATTAGTCTTTCATCAATATAGACTATATTGATATTTATTGATTGTTATATAAATACTAGTCTAACTAACTAGTATATATACTAGTTTGTAGTGGTAGGCCTCTTTTGCAGGAGGCCGCCTGGGGAAATACCACACCTTTGCCGGTTATTCATCCGCCAAGCAGTAATGTGCAAACATTACTGTGTTCCGGTCTGAAGGGCAATGTTACCAGCGAAATTACTGGGCATGATGAGATTCAACAACTTATATATCAGGGTGACAGGCGCAGGGCAGTGCCGCGTAGAATTTTGAATTTTAAAACACTGGGTGGCACTGTGTCTGATATGGGCAATCATGATGCTTACCATCGGGCATCTGATTTGCTCGTCTTGTCACTCACTATTATAAAAAAAGTCAAAAAGTAAAGTTAAAGTCTAAGAACAGTGGCTTTGCCCGCGCGCCATTATGAAATACAAGAGTTTTATAACAAAACTTTGTCGTCCTTTTTGGACCCCTTATAATGTGAATTTGAAAAATCTTTTTTTAGCACACATCTAGACAACGAAAAAACCTACATTCCAAGTTTCAAGTCTCTAGGATCAGTGGTTTGGGCTCTACGTTGCATGTAGTGATGAGTAACTAACCTTGCCAGCGTCAATGTTTCCCGAAAAGTACAATCTGAAGATCTTCAAGTCAAGAGTGAAGGTATCTTCTAGGCATGCACGCACCATCGGCGACCATGTCGTCGCTTACCAGGTTCACCTTATCGTGATAACAAAAAATTGCGCGTTAAACCCATTATATATAAATATATCCAAATCAGTGTCTTTCCTATTAGTCTGTGTATTCAATACCTAAAGGTTCATTAAGCTACGGGATTAAATTATCGAAATACTTTTTCTAAAATACCACCTTTAGCTTTACCCCAAGGATAGCAATTACTCGAGTTTTTGCAAGTTTCTAATTACGAATCAGGTTTATTTACAAAGAATAGCAATGAATAGGCATTTCTGTGAGTTTGTCAGCTTGAATATCAGAATTAATTAGAGAGGTCGGCTCAGACTCGACTTCGTACTATGCATCTCAGTATAGAAGCTTCATTTATAGAGTATTCCGTACCGCAAAAGGGAAAAAGTAACCCTCATAGCATCACTTCGTTTTCTGTCTGTCTGTCCATCCGTCTGTGTGTTCGTCTGTCAAGACCATTTTTGTCAAGAACGCATCGAGGTATCAAGTTGAAACTGATATTAACAACTCATATCTACGGTCTCTTGTTGCTTTAAAAAAATAAAACTTCTAAGTCAACGCAATCAAAAGATACGGCCATTTCGCACATTTCCATACATTGTGCAACGGGCTAAAAACCTCTAAGGTACTTTCCGTTGGTCTAGCATCATGAAGTTAGCAAGAAGCAAGATCTTAAATCACAAGAATTAAATCAAAAGAAAAAATCTCAGAATCGTAAAAACATACAAAAAAAATTGTAATTACTAACATGTTTGCAGTATTTAGGTATGGAACCGTACACTAAACAAAATGATTTTGAATGTGTTAGAATTCACCTTCGGGAGACCAGAATTAGAGGCAGAGACTAATATAATTATCTATTGTATCACCAAAACAACCATTTATAACAATTATTCCGTAAAATCTTATAGCTAATTTTTTTTTTTTTTTTTTTTTTATGTTAGTGAGTGACAAGACGAGCTCATCAGATGCCTGATGGTAAGCATCATGATTGCCCATATCAGACACAGTGCCACCCAGTATTTTAAAATTCAAAATTCTGCGCGACACTGCACTGCGCCTATCACCCTGAGATATGAGTTGTTGAATCTCATCATGCCCAGTAATTTCGCTGGTAACATTGCCCTTCATACCGGAACACAGTAATGTTTGGACATTACTGCTTGGCAGATGAATAACTGGCAAAGGTGTGGTACTTCCCCAGGTGGCCTCCTGCAAAAGAGGCCTACCACTACAAAAAAAAAAAAAGCTAATGCTCACCACACCGTATCTCAACCGCCAGTATCGCTTTTTCGTCAGAGAATGCCGGTAGTAGTAAAACTAGACCACAGACAAGTAAAACTACCAATACTACCACCAACTAAAAGTGATGGTGATATTATCTGTGACATAACTTAAATCGATTAATAACTAATCAGATTAAAATCGACTTAAATAAAATAATAAGCAAAATAAATCAATAAAAACAACGACTCACAAAACTAATAAGCTATCACTCGGCTAATCCTGACGAAAACGCGACCTCGCGTTTAGGATGACAAAAATCACTATTGTAAACTAATAATAATTAATACATGGAAAAAGAAATAAAAGCTAAATTCACTTTAACATTGACATTACTAGAAGTTTTCACTCAACAATTACTCACTTTTAAAACTAACATCACTATAAGCATTCGCTCACAATGACTCTCTTATAACTAACATCACTATAAGAATTCACTTATAATGACTCACTCTTATAACTAACATCACTATGAGCATTCGCTCATAATGACTCACTCTTATAACTAACATCACTATAAGAATTCACTTATAATGACTCACTCTTATAACTAACATCACTATGAGCATTCGCTCATAATGACTCACTCTTATAACTAACATCACTATGAGCATTCGCTCATAATGACTCACTCTTATAACTAACATCACTATGAGCATTCACTCATAATGACTCACTCTTATAACTAACATCACTATAAGAATTCACTTATAACGACTCACTCTTAATATTGACATCACTAATAAGCATTCGCTTATAATGACTCACTTTGATTATTAACATCACTTTAAGAATTCACTTATTATGACTCGCTTTTAAAACCCACATCACTAATAAGCATTCGCTTATAATGACTCACTTTTATTATTAACATCACTTTAAGAATTCACTTATTATGACTCGCTTTTAATACCCACATCACTAATGAGCATTCGCTCACAATGAGTCTCTTTAACTAACATTACTATAATAATTCACTTATAAGGACTCACTTTTAAAGCTAACATCACTATGAGCATTCGCTCACAATGACTCTCTTTAACTAACATTACTATATTAATTCACTTATAATGACTCTCTTTTAAAGCTAACATCACTATGAGCATTCCTTCATAATGACTCACTCTTTCTAATCACTGTAATTAATCACATAATGTTATAATGACTCACTATACTCATTATCATTATTTGTAATGACTCACCTTTTTTTTATTAACTTCACTTTTATAATCATTTACATATTATAATGCCTCACTATTTTACTAACATCACTGTAATCATTCACATATTTATAATAACTCCTTATTTTTACTAACATTTTATATTATTTTCTCTTTAAACACAGCTCTTTAAATAACATTTGTTTTTGTACCTACTCGTATAATACAGCCAATTTAAATCCTTTACAATGCTTCCACATGAACAGACAGACAACCAAAACTATGTAGTTGGACAATATACAAACTTAAAACATCTACAAAAACAAAGTGTAACAAGTACATTCGGTATTATGCGAGTGCTTCTACAGATTATAGTGTATTATTCAATTATAGTATATAATAAATAACACATTAGGGTTAAAATCAGTAGGTAAGTAAATTAATTGTACGTAAATTATGTATTATATAACAATGTATTATATAAATGATGCGTGTATATTAATACATATTTTAGTGATGTATATAAAATATAACGTCGTGTAGGTAAATATAAATTGGGAAGTTACAATTAACATTATTATTATAATTCTTTTTTTTTTTTTTTTACTTATTATTATAGTTGTATTAAAGAAATGTTAAATAGTATTTAAATTTTTAATTGTGTGTACACTAAGGCACTCACACTAACACTCTAACATCATTACAATCATTCACATATTTATAATGACTCACTATTTTTACTAACATCGCTATAATCATTTACATATAATAATGACTCACTCATTTTCTTAACATCACTGTAATAGTCATTCACATATTTATAATGACTCTTTATTTTTACAAACATCTCTTTAATCATTTACATATAATAATGACTCGCTTATTTTACTAACATCACTATAGTCATTCACATATTTATAATGACTCACTATTTTTACTAACATCGCTATAATCATTTACATAATATATTATAATTACTCACTCATTTTACTAACATCACTATAGTCATTCACATATTTATAATGACTCACTATTTTTACAAACATCGCTATAATCATATACATAATATATTATAATTACTCACTCATTTTACTAACATCACTATAGTCATTCACATATTTATAATGACTCACTATTTTTACAAACATCGCTATAATCATATACATAATATATTATAATTACTCACTCATTTTACTAAAATTATTATAATCATTCATTTAAACTCACTTCTATAACTTTATATTATATATTCAGTTAAAATAAATAATAAATTAACTTCCCCTCTAGCTACCAATTTACATTTATAACATCTATCTATTTCACTATCTCTTATTTGTCACTCATGTGACTTATTTATAATAACTTATTAGCAATTATAATGTAAGATATTATTATTATCTAATATCACATTTTCTGTGTATTTATTCTCTGTATGTTTATTCTCTGTATGTTCTCTGTATGTGTGATTGTTAATCACGATATAAAATTTTCTAAATATCATATATTTTAAAATAATATTCACGGTACATTATTTATTTTGAAATTGATCTTTAATAAATCTCTAATTATAATGTATGTTTATTTATTTATCATCATATTTATCATCGATGTCCACTCCTGACTACAAATGAGCAGCATGCTGGCCAAAAGACAATAACACCAAAAAATCTGTATTTTCATAAAACCATTTTTCATTTAATATTTTTGTAGCCAGGCTTAAGGTAAATAAAAAAGTGATAAAATAAAAAGATTTTCATTAATATCCGCTTTTGACTACGATAATATGAGCTACCATGACAGTTTTTATTTCTCAATAGCACCTATTGAGTTTGATAAAAAAAAGGGTAGTTCTTAATATTAGTCAATCAAAAAATTAGCGAACGAATTAAAAGTTTTTGGTTGAAGTGAAGTATGTTGGAATGGCGGAACATTTTCGAATAGTAACTCTGGTAATGACGTTTTACACTTAATTTTAAGATTTTCTTTTTTTTATAATTTTTGTAATAATATAATATAACCGGTTAAAAAGTGTTATTTTATTTAATTAATAATATTCATATATTATGTCACAAGTCTGTTCATCCGTGGCCGAAGGCTCATAGTACGTTGACAGAAACCCTTACACAATAACTGTTAATAAAATACAATTATAAAATACATAATTATAAAAAAATATATCTTCTTCTTCTTCTTATCGTATCAATGGTTCATTGACATTATATTATTAGACTGCGCTAGCCCAGTATGTAGCCACGTCTATTGCGTTATTTGTGGCGTTGTATAGGTCCTCTCTAGTGCAGGTGTTCGGGCACTGCAAGAAAGAAACCTCCCCGAGCGGCGAAGACTGACGACTGCGAATAATGCGAAATACCAGAGCCCGGTGCACCCTGGACAGCCGGAGTCCCCACCGGCTGACTAATTCTTTCACCACAATGGTTCACAACGGCTCTTTTCAGAGCCAAAACCAACGGCTCTTCTCAGAGCCAAACCAAATGGCACATTCTGCCCACACCCTAGGGTTTCCTACGGGTGAAAGTCAACGACACCTAACAAAAAATATATAACATGGTAATTTACATTAAATTACTCTACATAAATTCTTTCTCGTTATGTTCATAAATAGTTTATTTCTAATCGCTAGAGACTACAAAATTGTCGTATAAACTAACCATGGATGTAATTTATGGGCAACATACACTGTCCTATATTTTTATCCAGAAAGAGATATGTTTTAGAGAATATTTATGTACTTATGTATGTATGTGGGTACGTATGAGTTTCTTGATTCGTCTCAATATGAGAGACATAAGAAAAACAAAATAGAGAAAATTAAAAAGTTAAGTTTGTTATTTAGGACAAAATTATTAGTAGTTAACCTGATAAAGTCTTTTTCGACTGAGTAACTAAGTACCAGTAGAGTGTAGAGCTATGCACTATGCTGCGCCAAGCCATTTGTTTATAAAACCTTTGTTTACATTAATTTATACAACGTTTATGTTATGAGTACTGCAGAGTACTACTTACGACAATGTTTGATAATTCTTATTAAAATGTTGATGTTACCAAAACCTAAGAAAACTCAACAATTAATTGGGCATCAGAGTCATTTAATCTATAATGCGTTGAATATCTGAGTCCTGTTCCTGCACTGTCTGCAGCCATGACTCTTCTCCTACTTCAACTGCTAGAACATCAATACAATCTTCTGACGTTTGACACTGAGATGGGATCGCGTCGCGCGACAGTGCATTAACATGACTCATCCTAGAACCATACCGATGTTTAACTACAAAACCATATTCCTGCATCATCATAGACAAGCTACCCGTGGTATCGAATCCCGTTTTGTCATAGTGCCTTGAATTGCGGCACAATACATATCAACTTTGAACTTTTTACAAATAACTTGAAATAACGTATGACGTTTACCCTAAACCTATTAAGCGCATAAACTACAGCGAGTGTTTGTTGTTCAAAAGAATTAAACTTGTCCTCATTTGTCTGGCGGCTAAAATATGCAATAAGTTTCAATCTGTCAGTGAGATGTCAATAATTTCGCTATGATTGAAAAAACTAAATAAGGCCTCTAAATCACGGATAGTAGTCACGGTTGTCTGGAAGAAATCGCTTCCAGCGACAAGACTGTCCATTTTCTACAGTAGTTATTATAAATTTTTATTAGTTTTAAGATCTTGTTTGTGGTGTACCAATAAAGTGTTTATCTATCTATCTAACTAAAAAGACCAATAAATTGGCGTACTTCATGAACCGTTTTAGGGACTGGGAATTTTTCTTCTGCTTTAATTTTGCATTTTCCTGGTTGAATACCTTGTGTACTAATTTCATAGCCCAAATAATCGATATTGGTTAGAAAGAACCTACATTTCTTTAAGTTAAGGGTAAGTTAAGCGGCCCTTATCAAATGAAAAACCTTCTCTCAAACTCAAGCTATGGAAATATGCAAAGTACACTAATCTCGCCGTGGCTACACCTGTTAGTTGCCTAATTTTATAAACCGCGTAAGCTGCAGAGCTTAGTTTCCCTGAGAGCTCGGTGATATGATTGCTCCATTGAAGTTTAGAGTCTATATTTATTATACCAAGGAACAAAGTTGCATTGTCAATATTGAGTCTTTTGCATTGTCAATATTGAGTCTTTCACCGTCAAGAACTATGATTGGTTCTACTATCATCTACTATAGTTAATGACGTCACTGATAGGTCATCCATATAAGCTAAAGTGTATTCTGTGGCTAAAGCCAAATTATTATCTCTACCCTTTAAATTCATATATAAGTCCGTTATTTTTAACGTATACCCTCTACTAAAATAGCATTCTGTGTTAACAACTACTGGGGAAGAACACTAGAACACTAAACGAAACAGGAAAGTTATTTTGAACGCAAAAATTACTAGTATTTATATCAAACCGTTCGTTCATGGCGCGCAACTTGCTCACACACATGCGGGTATGGCGGCGTTTTTGTGACGTGACGAGTATCTTTTGGACTGTTACGTGTATTATGCTTGGAACGCTTCGCTGCCTTATGTCTATGTCCATGTGGACATTTTTCACTATCATAACTGCTGCTGGTGTTACACCAACGTGATCTATTGTATAGCCTGCTAGAACTACGATTATAATGTCTATCTCTATTTATTCCTAGGCCGTCCACGACTTCATGAACGACAACGTTCATTATTACTTGCACGATTACGCTTACACGTTCGCCTTACTACTTCCCTATCGCGGCATTTATGCCGTGATCTACTGATTTTGAATTAAGAAAATTAATGAGGAAGAGGAGAAAAAAAATAAAAAAAAGTAAAACAAAAATATCTTCCAGAAACAAAACGAAAACAAATGATTAAAACAAATAAAAATGGATAAGTCACCAGTGGTTCGCAGCAAACCGCTAGAATTAAATTAATTTAAAAAAATAACGATACCAATAAGTACCTACTTGAAAAATATTCTTTACACTCACTATTAAAAATCATAATATAAACTAAACTTTTGTTTAGTCTCTCTTCAATCTCTCTTCACTTCTACAATATTATAAGAAGAAAATATTAATCACCAGATCACAATCAGATATGAAAAAAACACGTAACGTAAAAATATATACGTATTATATGGTGAAGATAAATAAACTTTCACGTTAAATTTTAACTACTGCACACGATAAAACCAGAAAAAGTTTGTCAAAATTATGATTTTCAACACTAGCTTGCTAACTTTTTATCTCTACAATAAATCGAATGACCAACAGCGGATTATAGGCACGTCGATCCACGGCGTGACCGAACCTATGTTCAGCTCACGCCCACTTCGGATATGTTAGAATTCACCTTCGGGAGACCAGAATTAGAGGCAGAGACTAATATAATTTTCTATTGTATCACCAAAACAACCATTTATAACAATTATTCCGTAAAATCTTATAGCTAATGCTCACCACACCGTATCTCAACCGCCAGTATCGCTTTTTCGTCAGAGAATGCCGGTAGTAGTAAAACTAGACCACAGACAAGTAAAACTACCAATACTACCACCAACTAAAAGTGATGGTGATATTATCTGTGACATAACTTAAATCGATTAATAACTAATCAGATTAAAATCGACTTAAATAAAATAATAAGCAAAATAAATCAATAAAAACAACGACTCACAAAACTAATAAGCTATCAAATGTTACTTATAACAGTGATTGATACACACGTATTTGTAGTAATAGGCTTCTTTTGCAGGGAAGTACCACACTTTTACCAGTTATTCATACGCCAAGCAGTAATATGAAAATATTACTGCGTTCCGGTCTGAAGGGCAATGTTACCAGCGAAATTACTGAGCATGACGAGTTTTAACAACTAATTATGTGACAGGCGCAGTGCAGTGCCGCACAGAACTTAGAGTTTTAAAACACTGGGTGGGTATCACGTATGGGTGTTATCTCTCCCTTTACTTAGTAATTTATCACAAAAATTGGATTCTAAGACGTTATGTTTATTGCAAGTCGAATAGGTAAGCAAAGCGGTGAGCTTATTAGGCATGAGCAGGTGTATTGTTAACCGTTCTTTTCCATTCCGATTTCACTAGATGGGTGATTTAGAATACTGATTTTAAATTACACGTTTTCCCCGGTTCTGCTAGCCAGCTGCACTGTAATTATCGAAAAACACTCAACTCTCATATTTCGTGTTTTGTTTCACCGGTAATTAATTAAAATCATCGCATATTTTCTCTTGTAGAAAAATTTAGAACGACATTTTTTTTACTATAATGACAATTTTTTATTTTTTACCTGTGAAAAAATAGTTCATGTTTATTTATTGTTCTGCATCTATTGACCTGATATCGTGAACAGCATTAGTTAAAATGGGTTGTGAATTTCAGCTTTTCCAAAATGTTATCAAAAATTTTCAGAATAAAATATTCAGTTCATAAAATATTCATCGATAATTCAGTTTTAAATAAATTCTTGAAGGTTATTCATCAAATAAAGACGAAGCCTTAAATCCTGGTTTATTTCCCGCAGTAGATAGTAAAAGACAAGACATTAGAATCGACTAAAGGAGGTCATTTCGGTTCATTGTTTTAGCCAAAACAATCCTTGCCGATTCTGTCCCAAGGGCTTATCGTCGCCGAAATAATTTCGTTTCCCGAACTAAACGTAATGAAATAAATACCGTTTTCCTTTCTTCTATATCGAATTATTTTTCCATCACTCTCCTAGCTGGGCAATTAATTATTCTGCGACAAATTATTGTTGCTTCACTAATGATTTTTTGACGAGGGTCCTTTTATTTGTGCGAATAGCTCTGATTTTTACCTTTTATGCCTCTCATTACATTAGTTTTGGTACTGTGTGTGCAATGACTTGCTACTGTTTTTCACTTTTCATAATAAAAGTACTTGGTGTTTTAATTTAGTTAAAAGCCTTATTTACTATGGCACATGAAGATCTGTGTTTAAACTATATTTCTGCATACTATTTGTCTGATACTATTATTAATAGGGGGTACCTATCGGAATGATTAATAGAGAATTGAGGTCTCATCGCCATACTCTAATATTGCTATAGACATAAGGGGTGGCCAATGTCTCAAAAATGTACACGGTTCTAAGTTATAATAGTTATTGCCGCGGCTTTAGAATTTAGACAATAATTGCGCGAACAGCTTGCTGCCAGTGCGATGAAAAATAGAGGATTATGACGAGATAAGGGTTGATACGAACGGACCGAGTGATTACGAGGAATTTAGGTGTATAATTCATTATTGCTGCAGTGGTAGCCCTCTTTTGCAGGGGACCGCCTGGGGAAGTACCACACCTTCGCCAATTATTCATCCGCGAAGCAGTAATGTGCAAACATTTCTGTATTCCAGTCTGAAGGGCAATGATACCAGATGAGTTTCAACAACAATATCTCAGGGTGAGAGGCGCAGTGCAGTGCCATGCAGAATTTTGAATAAAACACTGGGTGGCACTGTGTCTGATATGGGCAATCTTGATGCTTACCATCAGGCACCTGACCTATTTAAGATAAGGTTCATAATGCCCGTCTGCTTGTTTGCCACCTATGGCCTAAAAGAAGTGCCAAAAAAACAGCAGCGGCCAAAATTCATGTAATATTTAATTATTTGCTTATTCGCATCAGTAAACGATTTTCAGTTGATCACGGTTTATTTATAGTTAATTTTGTATGCGGCAGAGCGTTAAGAGATACGGGGATTGATGGTGCGAAATTAAATAAATATGTACCTTCAAACAATAGTTACATGTTAAACAATAAAACCCCATTATTAACATTTTTGTGTCATTTCATTTTAGGTTCAAATTCTGTTTCGACAAAATTTTAAGGTTCAAACCGACGTGCGTTTTGAAATGTCCAATAATAATATATGGGACAACTTTCTACACATAGCATCTGATCCTAAACCAAGCTAGTAGAACGTACTTCGTCAGAGTAACAGAGATAGATAGATAGATAAACACTTTAATGGATACCATAATATACAAACAAGAAAATCATAAAACTGATAACAATTCATAATAGCTAGTAATAATAGGCAGTCTTATCGAGCGATCTCTTCCAGACAACCATACAAGGAGAAGAGAGAACCGAAATAAACATTTGGTCGGTGCTGTGACAGAGACTACACCTGTAGTACTTCTTAATAAATAAATACAAAATCATATCAATAAAGAGGAGTATGGGTAGACCGGCACCGCCCGCCCGTACCTCTCCCGGCCCCCGTTCACGTCTATCTCCGCGCCCTCCGCCGCCCCTGTACCCCGTAGGCGAATACTCAATTTAAGCGGTCTAGCTATAGATAATGAAAACTAGTCCATCGATTGGCCGGTTGGCTCTGTATGTATGTAGGTTATGTAACCTACACCACAACGATTTGTGATACCACTCGCGAAGGCATGAAAAGCCATCGTCATTCTTGGTTGTAGTAGATGATAGTATTAAGGTGCTATCAAACGGTTTCAACCTGTAGGTTTTTTGTTGTTACTACGGCTAGCTATACAAAAAACTTGTCAAAAAGAAAAAGTGTGGTACATATTTACCATACTTTTTAGATTTACTATGTACTATGTTATATATACTACTAGCGACCCGCCCCGGCTTCGCGCGGGTAGCATAAGTAGGTATAGTGAACGTTTAACAGGAGTAAATTCGTGATACATTGTATTTTAATAGATAAAACCCTAATGGTTTACGCAGCACACGCAAATTAATGACTATTTCTGTTACAATGACCAAACCTTAACACATGTATAAATTTATCGTGGGCTATTTTGAAGATATTAATAAGTACTACAAACCCCTAGTACATTCCTTTATTCTACCACCAATACTTTTCACATCGCATGCATATAATGATAATAATAATAATAATAATAATATGGGACAACTTCCACACACGGTCACGTGGTCCCAAACTAGGCTAGAAGCCTGTACTATGGTAACCAGATGACTGATATACATACTTAAATACGATTATAACACCCAGACACAGATCAAACAGACATGTTCATGCACACAAATGTTTGACCTGGCCGGGGATCGAACCCGGGGCCTGCGGCACAGAAAGCAGAGTTACTACCGTCTGCACCAACGAGGCTGTCAAACTGTGATTTTCGATTATTGTGACTAAACCAAAATAGATGGATATAATGTCCGTAGACTATTTTGTAGATATTGGTAAATACTACAAACCCCTAGTACATTACTTTAATCTATCACCAATAGTTTTCACACCGCATGAAAAATATTCACTGCTTCGATTATTGTGACTAAACCAGAAAAGATGGATATAATCTATGTATACTGTTTTGTAGGTATTGATAATTACTACAATCCCCTAGTACATTACTTTAATCTACCACCGATAGTTTTCACACCGCATGAAAATAATCACTGCTTCAATTATTGTGACTACACCAAAAAAGATGGATATAATTTATGTATACTGTTTTGTAGGTATTGATAATTACTACAATCCCCTAGTACATTACTTTAATCTACCACCGACAGTTTTCACACCGCATGAAAATAATCACTGCTTCAATTATTGTGACTACACCAAAAAAGATGGATATAATTTATGTATACTGTTTTGTAGGTATTGATAATTACTACAATCCCCTAGTACATTATTTTACTCTACCACCAACAGTTTTCACACCGCATGAAAAATAATCACTGCTTCGATTATTGTGACTAAACCAAAAAAGATGGATATAATCTATGTATACTGTTTTGTAGGTATTGATAATTACTACAATCCCCTAGTACATTACTTTACTCTAACACCAATAGTTTTCACACCGCATGAAAAATAATCACTGCCTCCATTATTGTGACTAAAGCAAAAAAGATGGATATAATCTATATATACTGTTTTGTAGGTATTGATAAGTACTACAAACCCCTAGTAAATTACTTTAATCTACCACCGATAGTTTTCACACCGCAGGAAAAATAATCACTGCTTCGATTATTGTGACTAAACCAAAAAAGATGGATATAATGTATTTATATTGTTTTGTAGGTATTGATAAGTACTACAAACCCCTAGTACATTACTTTACTCTACCACCAATAGTTTTCACACCGCATGAAAAATAATCGCTGCTTCGATTATTGTGACTAAACCAAAAACGATGGATATAATCTATGTATACTGTTTTGTAGGTATTGATAATTACTACAAATCCTTAGTACATTACTTTAATCTACCACCGATAGTTTTCACACCGCATGAAAAATAATCACTGCTTCGATTATTGTGACTAAACCACAAAAGATTGATATAATCTATGCATACTGTTTTGTAGGTATTGATAAGTACTACAAACCCCTAGTACATTACTTTACTCTACCACCAATAGTTTTCATACCGCATGAAAAATAATCACTTTTTCGATTATTGTGACTAAACCAAAAAAGATGGATGTAATCTATGTTTACTGTTTTGTAGGTATTGATAAGTACTACAAACCCCTAGTACATTACTTTACTCTACCACAAATAGTTTTCACACCGCATGAAAAATAATCACTTTTTCGATTATTGTGACTAAACCAAAAAAGATGGATATAATCTATGTACACTGTTTTGTAGGTATTGATAAGTACTACAAACCTCTAGTACATTACTTTATTCTACCTCCAATATTTATTACAGCGCATGCATATTATGTCTGTTTTGATTATTATGACTAAACCAAAATAGATGGATGAAATATCCGTGGACTATTTTGTAGATATTAGTAAGTACTACAAACCCCTAGTACATTATTTTATTCTACCATCAATAGTTTTCACAGCGTACGCAAATTAATGAATATATGTGACACCTTGGTTCACAATATTGCAGTTTTCTTACGGATCCCTAATATTTTTCAAAATCTCATATAGCCTATGTCACTCACACTGAATTAAGCTATCCGTAGGTGAAAGAATTTTTAAAATCGGTCCAGTAGTTTCGGAGCCTATTTGTTACAAACAAAAAAACAAAAAAACAAAGATTCTCTCTTTATAATATTATAGTATATATAGTATATAGTATATAAAGTATATAGTATAGATGTACCTTAAAACTAGGTACACTGTGTAGAAGTGCCTTTTCCATTAAATAATACTCGAACACTTCAGCATATTTTAATCTTCAATCTCGCTCTACCATCATCTGTCGCGCTGGCATTCACCTCCCTGTGTTGCCATCGCGCCCTCGCACATGCTATAGATCTTTCCTACACCACACGTTGGCATTAATACTTTACATAAAATCACCAAAACGTTCACAGAATCCGTAGCATGCGCGTCACAAAATAACAACCCTAACAACTGTTTGTGGCAGTTGTGAAATAAAATGGTATATTATCGTCTGTCCTCACGAATTCTGCCCCCACGGGAGCAGATGAATAGTCATTACCGTCTGCCATCACGTATCTATTACCGTCTGATCCCACGGTGTCAGACGAGATCTAGGTTCCCTTGTCAGGCATAAGGTGAGATTTTTGATAACACTTGTTTATGCTTGGAGTCATCGTGCGTCGAAAGGCACGTATATTCATAAAAAAATGTATACCTAGGTTTCAGACTTACCATGAAAACGATTAAATTGTACACGTGTATCCTTGTAACTTGTAGAATAATAAACATATTTTATACTAGCTGTTCCCCGCGGTTTCACCCGCGTAGTCTTCGTTTCCGTGGGAATATCAGGTTAAAAAGTATGTATGTATTACTCCAGCGTCTAAGCTACATACCAAATATCAGCCCATTCGGTTCAGTAGTTTTAGCGTGAAAGAGGAACAAACATTCATCCAACCATCCATCCTTACAAGTAGGATTATTAGCTTATTAAAGAATCCATCCCAAATTGGCATAAAACAGGTTCTCTGGCTTTTTTTTACTGGAGCCTATTGTTTATGTATTCCAACATTATGTATATCAGACGGCTCCCAATGAGCAATATTTCGTAGGTCGCATACATTTTGTCAGCAGTTGGTTGCGCATGGTTGAACAGGGTGATATTCTGGGAGCGTTCGTAATTTGTACAATCGCTTTCGATATTGTTGGGTTTGAGTAGGAAAACGGCTGACACAAGTTTATTTCTAAGTTTGCTTAATGTACATAATAGGCAGAATATAAAAAAAAACTAAATTAATATTACAGTATTTGCATTATTCTGAATAAAAATGGTTGATATAGAAAGATGATTTTTGAATAGGAAAGGATCCATTATTTTTCAGTACCTACCAACTTTTTTTATGCGATTCGATTTTTTTTAATTTGGTTCACTAAACTGGGCGTTACACAAATTTTACATAAATAATTGGATTTACAAGCATTGCTTAGGTGTAAGTCCTTTTCGAAGTGGACACAACATGCATATCACAACATCACTTTCAATAATTCATAATACTTCATTATTTTCTCAAACTGACAATAAATACATAATATTATGTTACATTTTGAGTCTTCGATTATGTAGACCTGTACAATATATAATAATACTTAAGGAAGTGCATCCACCTGTCAAACTAAACATTTTTCATAGTATTAGTAAAAAAATAAGTTCCCATGACAAAATGGATAAGCTAAAGCAGATCGGTAAAGTATGGAAAGTCGTAAACTTTTCCGCGAAACTTGCAGTTCTTTCTTTTGAAAGAACCAAATAGCCTAGCAAATCTAAGAAGTACAATTTGACTTTTCACCTTTCCAAGCTTTGAGAGACAAGAAATAACTTTGCATAGGTGTAACTCACACAATTTCAATATCCTTTGCCGTAAAACCATGGAATTATACATTTTATAACAAGATACTACAAGATTACTACAAGATTTTATTACAAGAAGACTGCCTCGGTGGCGTAGAGGGCGCATGCTCCACCGCCAATCAAGAGGTCCCGGGTTCGATCTCCAAGTCAGGCAAAGTGTTAAATATTGGATTTTTCCATTGGGAATTATCTCAATAACTGCCTGGAGTCTGGAACTGTGCCCGGGAGATGGCAATAGGCTCGCCACCTATTACATGGGACCAATAACATACTGGCGAAATGTGGGTGTATCTACTATGGGACTGAGTCCTGGGTACACCTCTGCCTACCCCTTCGGGAAAAAGCGTGAATGTATGTTATGTTTATGTTATGTTTCTACCAAGATGTACACTTAATCATCCGTCTAATATTATAAATGCGAAAGTTTGTGAGGATGGATGTATGTTTGTTCCTATTTCACGCCAAAACTACTGAACCGATTGGGCTGAAATTTGGTATGTAGGTAGCTTAGACCCGGGAATAACACATAGGTGTCACTAACAAAAATAATACCTAATAGCATTTCCTCTTTGCATGCAATTTTGCGGGCGGTGCACTGTGCATGTTGTTTTTGACACTAAAAATCGGAACTAAATACTAAAGATTCTTGTTCCAGAAGTCTACAATGGAGTTCCGAAAAGTAACGCCAAATTCAATCAATTATAATAGATTCAGTATCTAGGTGATATTCTCGTATTTATTATCGGGTACTATAATAGGCTCTGTAGCAGCCATTGTTGCAGGTTGCCAGTGATATGACCGTTCAGCCATTTTGAGCCAATGGCTCTAGCGGCCAGTAAAACCCGGAATTGCGATTTTATTGTCATATTTTTTTACCACTGTGTCTGTGTTATTGTCACGTTGGAATGGTAAACAGTGATAAACTTTTTCATTTATGCCAAAAAATATTGTTACCCACCCAGTTAGTTGTTGTTTTTTTAATAAAATTATTGATTTTCAGTTTTCACCATCATCATCACTTGTATGCATGGTTATCTTATTCTAATATAATATATGATGTTGATAAAGGATTCTTATCAACAAATAATTTGTAATCTTTGCTTGTGCGTGAAAAGTTTAAATTTTAAAATCTAATTTGAAATTCACATTGTACCTACCTCAATATAATTAATTAATTTTTAAGGATGAGACTTGTATAGAACCAAATAATACTTTTTTTTAAGGCAAAGTGCCTTTATTGAAAAAAGACTAAACAATAGAGCTACCTACTTACTATCTGCCCTAACTAAATACATTATACCATAGAATACTTCGTAAATCCATAGGCCGACATGTCAGCCTATAGAAAATCCAAGTGCTCTAAACCACTGTCAGATGGCAGCGTACCCAAGATACTGGCGGCATTGCCACGTTGAATAGCAATGCTTATACGTTGAGCCAGATAATGACTATTGTAATATCTCAAACACCATATTGAAAGACAAATAAATAATTACGAATGAAAATGTATAATGTAAGTGTAATTAATATGTAGAATGAAAATATGGAAAGATTTTCATTCTACGTATACATTATAAGTAGGTACGTATTCTACATTGTTTTATGATAATTCACTATGTTTCATTGTCTGCCTCGAGGCTTAAGCCGTCTAGAAATGTACCTTAATGTTGAGGTCTTGGAAATACAATGATAAAACAACGAATTGACTGCATACACAAACAAAAAAATTGCCATAGATGAAAAAATCACCAAAAAAAATCAGTTTATATATTATACTACCAGTATAGATCAATTTTAGTTGTAAAAAATATAAACTAATGCATTAAAATATAATTATCTTGATGTATTAGTTAATATTTCAGTGACGCTTATAGAATTTATTATAAAGAGATTTTTTGTTGTAAACGCATACAATTTCAAATCACTATAATATATATTAATTATAAATCATGAATTACTTACTCACTGACTGACATGCAACGCCGAGCGCAAACCGCTGAACTTAGAGCCTTGAAACTTGGATGTAGGTTCTTTTCGTTATCTAAACGTGTATAAAGAAAGGATTTATGAAAGTTCATATTCTAAGGGATCCAAAGAAGGTGTCATAATTTTGGTGTATAAAACTTCCATAATATCTGTTATATTGTGTATTTTGTTACCAGCGAAATTACTGGGCATGATGAGATTCTACAACTCATATCTCAGGGTGACAGGCGCAGTGCAGTGCCGCGCAGAATTTTGAATTTTAAAACACTGGGTGGCACTGTGTCTGATATGGGCAATCATGATGCTTATCATCAGGCACCTGATTTGCTCGTCTTGTCACACTTTATCATAAAAAAAAAAAAAAAAATCTCAAATACATGCATAATATGCATGTTTGAGAATTTTAGGATATTTTTAGTATTATTTAGGTAGGTACTAAGAGTCTCATAGCGGGCAAAGTCACTGTGCTTACACATGTATAATATAAAATTATAAGTTTTTTGGATATATAAGTGTAAAATGCACACATCTTGCCATACTTTCCTTCACTATCAGGGTTGATCTGGTCAATGTTGGTGTAACTACATGACAAATCATAGACTTGGTTCTGTGAGTAGGCTTGCGGGTAATCAAGCTGTTAGATAAACACTGATTATATTACACAACATTCATGATAGCTGCTAGCCAGTCCTTTGAAAACTAGATTCAAGTTAGAAAGATAGATGTACATCTAAACCTTTATTATAACATATTATTTTCAAAAAGATATAGCTACCTAACAGATATCCAGCGGGCTTAGTCAACATTATTATTGTTACTGAGAAAACCAAGGATAATAATTTACAAGGTTCCGCCAAATACCTGTTACGAATTTTAACTAAAATCGCTTTGCATTAATGGCTTTAAGGTCTAATAGAGTGGGATGGAGTGGAATGGGGTAGGATGGAGATTACTCTGCTGTTCGCGTCCATAGGTATTTCTATTTAATCCTAGATACATCCTGCACGAACGTCATCATTACGAATTACGCATTACGAATCGTGTCAGTCGCAGGTTCGATGACTTCCAGCCGTCCGAGCAAGCCGGTTTCCGAAAAGGCTACAGTACCATAGACCACATCCACACGCTGCGTCAAGTTATACAGAAGACCGAAGAGTATAACTTGCCACTATGTTTAGCGTTCGTGGACTATGAGAAGGCCTTTGATTCGATCGAGACATGGGCGGTGCTCGAGTCTCTCCAACGATGCCATATTCACTATCGGTATATCGAAGTGTTGAAGTGCTTGTATAGTAACGCCACTATGTCGATTCGAGTACAGGACCAGAGTTCGAAGGCGATCCCGTTGGAAAGAGGCGTAAGACAGGGAGACGTCATATCTCCGAAACTGTTTACTGCCGCAATGGAAGACGCCTTCAAGCTTCTGGAATGGCAAAGACACGGCATCAATATTAATGGCGAATACATCACTCACCTTCGGTTTGCCGACGACATCGTAGTCATGGCAGATTCGATGGAAGATCTCGGCACGATGCTCGAAGACCTCAATCGAGTTTCTCAACGGGTCGGTCTTAAAAAGAACATGGAGAAGACGAAGGTGATGTGTAATGCCCATGTTGTGCCGACCCCAGTATCGGTTGGGAACTCGATTCTAGAAGTTGTTGACTCATAAGTTTACCTAGGACAAGCAGTCCAACTCGGTAAGTCCAACTTCGAGAAAGAGGTCAATCGTCGAATCCAACTAGGCTGGGCAGCGTTCGGAAACCTACGCAATGTCTTCTCGTCCAAAATACCTCAGTGCCTCAAGTCGAAGGTCTTTGACCAGTGTGTGTTACCAGTGATGACTTACGGATCTGAAACGTGGTCTCTGACTGTAGGCCTTATCAGCAGGCTCAAAATAGCGCAACGAGCTATGGAGAGGGCTATGCTCGGAATCTCTCTGCGAGATCGAATCAGAAATAAGGAGATCCGTAGACGAACGAAAGTTATCGACATAGCCCAGCGGATTAGTAAGTTGAAGTGGCAATGGGCAGGGCACATAGCACGTAGAACTGATGGCCGATGGGGCTGCAAAGTTCTCGAATGGAGACCACGAACCGGCAAGCGCAGCGTAGGACGTCCACCCACAAGGTGGACAGACGATTTGATAAAGGCGGCAGGAACACGATGGAGGCGGGCCGCTTGCGACCGGACTGAATGGAAATCTATGGGGGAGGCCTATGTTCAGCAATGGACGTCCTGTGGCTGAGATGATGATGATGACATCCTGCACGCACCCCCTGGGTAAAACGGAACGGAACGGTAGGTGCAAAACGGACAGCAACGTCGAGTCAATGTAGCCGGGTAAATTCAAAACCTATATAAAATCTACTATACTCAATGACGTTGAATTGCTTCTACTATACTAAAGGCTTTACAAAGTCAATCAGTACATAGACGACAAAGATGCCTGGAAACTTTTGCATAGCAGCTTCGCGGCACCTTCCAAACAAACGAATGTAGCCAAACCAAATGTTGTAAAGCTATCAGTTGAAAAAATTAAGTAAAAAAGCTTACGTTTTTAACAGGTGAACAAAACGCTTGCGACTTCTGACTCACCTCCAGCGCCATCTAGAGTGGTTTTGGCTAGGTTGATGGATGGATGGATGTTAGTTACTCTTTATTGGTTGTCTTGATACTCACTATCATAAAAAAACAAAAGCTTTGCGCAAGGTATTAATAGATGACGCTGTATGTTTTTGATATCTAGGTATGGAACCCTACTCTATGCATACATACGTATGACTTAACAATTCCCATATTATTATTATTATTCCATAAGGGTTCCTTTTTTCCTTTTGAGGTATGGAACCCTAACAAGAGATGAGGCTGACTGCCCGACGTCCCTTAATGGGACAGGGGGCTAAGTATCCCCGGATGGAAAAATAAACATCAGGCCATTGCCTCCGGTCCATCGATCGACGTCGACTAATATCAAATCTATCATCAATCGACGGTCGATCAACTAGTGTGGCAACACCCTTATATTTTTTAGTCCCATGTAAAAGGGGGTGAGATTGCCATCTACCGGATGTAGGTATAGCCCATTGTCCCAACTACCTTTATAATTACGTACATTAATTATTTTATCTTAAATCTTGTATAATATGTAGTGGTAGACCTCTTTTGCAGGGGGTCGCCTGTGTGTAGTGGGGAAGTACCACACCTATGCCAGTTATTCATCCGCCAAGCAGTAATGTGCAAACATTAATGTGTTCCGGTCTGAAGGGGAATTTTAAAACACTGAGTAGCAGTGTGTCATTGTGTGATGGGCAATCATGATGCTTACCATCAGGCACTTGATTTGCTCGTCTTGTCACTCACTATCATAAAAAAAAGCACATGTACACATGTACGGTACGGTTTAAGGTACTTTTTACAATAAAGTTGTCTCTGAAATCCCAATACTAAAAGCAGCTGTGCATACGTTTTGTATTATATCTCAACCAACATGACTACAAAACAGATAATTTCACAGTTGATTCAATAGTAATAATTATTCCAAATTACCATCCACAAGTAATTAATTAAATAGGAATTACCTCTATTCTATAGCACGAACTTTACTTAACTTTACCAAAATTATATTATACAATGTATGAAATGGTTAACCAGTGTATCAATGTCAAACACGCGGATATTTTGTTGCTCCCCGGTTTTGACTGCATAATGTTTTGGATTACAATATTTTAATATTTATAAGCGACCGGGTTGGAAGTATTATTGGTATGCTTCGCAAGACTGTGGTTTTAAGAAGAGCATTTTTAGATTTACGTATCTATTTAGGTGCTGAACGTAGGCCCATAGAACGCCATAAACTATTCATATGAGGGGATTTTGCTGTAATCACCACGCTTGTTGTGCGGGTTGGTGATCGTAGTAGTTGGAATACTTGGTGCCGGAGAGCACTAGTTCTATTTTTTTCAGTAACATTCCATTGAGAATTGGTCCATTGAGTGAAGACGCGGTTACGCACATGTGTGCAGAGTACACAAACGTATGTTAGATTACGTAAGATTCCACAACGTTTCACTCAATTTCAGGGACTTTGGTTAAAGGCTTTCATCATAATTGACATATTGATCCTTCGTCGGCTTTGGCATACAATGTGTGCTGTATTGATGGACGGATCAGTTTCTCTTGACTGATGGGGGAAATTGATTCTAAAATTGTATATTCATACATACATACAGACACGCCTTGTTGCCGTTGGGGTAGGCAGAGACTATTTCTTTCCACTTGCTACGATCCTGACATACAACTTTCCTATCATATATGTATAATACTCGACGTGATCAGCTGATAATAAATCGCTTATGATAGGGCCTATGGGTCCGGGAGGTGGTGTGGGGGGTAATTGTATGGCACCGTCGGATGGGGAATTCCGAGAATACCCGAAAACTATAGGGAGGTCTCCCGGGGTGCTCCGGTGCTCCGGTGGAACAGAGTTTATTCTATATTTTGTTTATTTATATTTCTATATTTTGTAGTGGTAGGCCCCTTTTGCAAGGGGCCGCCTGGGTAAGTACCACACCTTTGCCAGTTATTCTGGGTGGCACTGTGTCTGATAAGGGCAATCATAGTGCTGTCCATCAGGCACCTGATTTGTTCGTTTTGTCACTCTATCATAAAAAAAAGAATTCTATATAATATTCCTGCATAAGTGTCAAGCTAGAAATGGTGTCAAGTCAAAATATTTTATTCATTTGGTCACAATTTGAGACTTTTGCACAAACATATCGTTAGTAGTTTGTAACTTACAATCTACGTATGTTAGTATAATAATTAAAATAAGACTTATGCAATGACCTAAGTAATGCACGGTACACAACTCAATACCATAGAACATAAAACTACGATTATAGTTCCATGTTCTATGCTATCATTATGCGTACATAGTGCTTAAAATGGACCCTATTTTATCCTATTGACTACAAATAGTATTAAGGATGGTGTTGGTACTCACACGCAGTCTGTCTAGTAAGGACGCAACTTCGTTCCTCATGCAGGCGTGGTATCCGTCCGTACGGGCCGCGGCAAACATACCAGACGCGCTAGAGAAACGTGGGCGCCCCAGAATTTTTTTTTAATATATTTATTTGTAGTTTATTTAAGGTAATCAATTTCTCTTTTTATTTCACTGTAGCGATAAAGACTTGCCATTACAATAACTACAAAAGGAACCAAGTTACATGCTTCAAAAAATACTTTGTGAAAATAATAAAGAAGGAACGGCCGAGCGGTCGCTGTCAGAATCAGTGGGCCTTCAAATGGACATCCGTGAAATTCTGACGGGCCATCACTTCACCGAGGAAAATATTCATGCTATTAGGACGGGTTGAATCTAAAAACTTGGCGCTATTTTTCAGTACGGTGAACATAGTAACAGTGAAATTATAGGATTTTAAACCTTCTGGTTTAAAGTTCTATTATAAATTTATTTCTATTTATAAAAAAATAGTCCTAACTGACTGACACACTCATCAACGCCCAGCCTCAACTCTTTGGCCTAGACAGCAGAAATGTTGCACATAGATTCTCATTATGCTGTAGTTATATTCATAAATTTTGGAGCTCGTGGGAACAAATGATCGAAATTTATTTTTACGTAGGCAATGGATTTTGGATCAATGGGAATGTGTCAGTAAAATTAAGATGAGTATTGGCAAAACTCTTCGTTGATGAGGGAGTGTATGTCCAGCGCTGGACTGTCAACGACAGATGATGATGAAGATAAGTGGTAGAGAAAGTTTATTCAGTCTTTAGATCTTTAGGTTTTTTGTAGTGGTAGGCCTCTTTTGCAGGGGGCCGCCTTGGGAAGTACCACACCTTTGCCAGTTATTCATCCGCCAAGCAGTAATGTGCAAACATTACTGTGTTCCGGTCTGAAGGGCATTGTTACCAGTGATTTATTTATATTGCTGGGCATGACGAGTTTGAACAACTAATATCTCAGGGTGACAGGCGCAGTGCAGTGCCTCTGTATGCCAGTTTCTGTGTCCTGTAATGGTATTTCATTGTGTATGGTGTACAATAAAGTATTATCTATCTATCTATAGAAATTTCAATGTGCTCTTCAAACTTCAAAAAACTTCAAGCTTAAAACCACTATCAGGTGGCAGCGTGACCAAGATGGCCGCATGTAATTGAGAGTAATTACCTATGTAGCTGGGAAAAATGGTCAAAAAATTATTTAGATGAACTGACTGTGGCAAATCATTTTTACGACGAAGAGTGGTTTCCGCGAACCGTGCTATCGGAGCGTAGTGGTATCGTCAAAAAAATTTAAGATGAACTGACTAATGGTGAAAAATACTTTCGACGGTCGGCGGCTTCGATGAATAATAAGAATATGGGACAACTTCCACACACGGTTATCCGGTCCCAAACTAGGCTAGAAGCCTGTATGGTAACCACATGACTGATATACATACTTATATAAGCTTATAACACCCAAACACAGATCAAACAGACATGTTCAATGTTCATGCACACAAATGTTTGACCTGGCTGGGGATCGAACTCGGACAGAAAGCAAGAGTTACTACCATCTGAGCCAGCGAGGCTGTCAGCCTCAGATCATACAATATGATTTGAGCTGTCAGCTCTAGTTCTAGCTCTACCTTACCAGCTGCAATATTAACAGCTGAGGTATGTACTCCTTTGGGTGAGTGCGCTAAAGCCGTAGGTAACTGTTTCAGTTAAAATAAATGACTGTCTCACTTAATAACTGCAAAGTAGCTCATACCGTCGAGCTTATCACAAAGTAGAAATAATCTCTGAACAAAGTAAAAGACATAAAAATAGTGGTCTCATTTTAAAATTAAAGACATTCTTAGTTAGTTCACGTAACAACCAGGGTAATTAAAAAGTGCCGCTTTTTCTTTGAAACTTTAATTACATTCAAGTTCATTAAAATGGAGCTATGTCGTCCAAGTTTGTTCACACGATGGACTTTGTCAAGGAATCTAGTATGATAATTACTGTTCTGGGTAAACAAATTTAACTTTAGAATTTTATTTTACGGCGAATTTTAATTTTGTTTATCTATTCTTTTGAGTTCTTGGTGCATAAAATTGTATGCACTTGTATGGCATCCGTAATATTTTCTATGTTTATCGACCCCCAGCAAAATTTAGCAAAATGATGAATACTATAAAACTTTGAAATGATGTTAACAAGTACCCTCTATAGGTTCACTCCTTTGGTTCTTTGTTTGATGTGGTTTGTTTGTTTAAGATTATAATAATCAAGTCATAGTAATCGTTATAGTAATCAAATAGATCATAATAACATGTCAAATTAATCAAATAACCCGCCCCTGTCATCAAATTATCAAATTACCACGCTGAATGGCAATGCCCGACATTTGCACCAGGAACGAACCGGAGCGGGAGTCACCGGTCACTTCACTTAGCCTACGCCCTAAAGCCTTCATAAATTTCTTTGCTTCTGCACCCCAACAACCCAAAGTCTCCACTGTATTTTAAATGAAAAAAATGTCTGATATATTTACAAATTGTTATATTTGTAGTGAAAATATTATTAACCAAAAATCAAGTAAATTAATTGTAAAAGTTTTAGTAAATTGCGATATAAAAGCAATTAGTGATAATGCAATTTAATAATAAATGACAGAAAAATATTATTTTATCACAATTTAGTATAGGGAACTCTGTTTTTTTTTCACAATGTGGCCCTTATTAGGCGAACTTAGCTTAGATAAAAACATGTAACTATTGTACAACTTAAAGAGAATATAGAAAACATGTATAACATAACATAACATACATTCACGCCCTTTTCCCGAAGGGGTAGGCAGAGGTGTATCCAGGACTCAGTCCGATAGTAGATACACCCACATTTCGCCAGTATGTTATTGGTCCCATGTAATAGGGGGCGAGCCTATTGCCATCTACCGGGCACAGTTCCAGACTCCAGGCAGTTATTGAGATAATTCTTAATGGAAAAATCCAATATTTAACACTATGCCTGACCTGGGGATCGAATCCGGGACCTCTTGATTGGCAGTCGAGCATGCGCCCACTACGCCACCGAGGCAGAAAAACATGTAGGTACAATTAATCTTAGGACAGTATAAGTGACTTTGTCACAGATTGATATAACATAATATTTTAAATGAAATTAATTGATTTATCGATTTTATTAGATTTTTATTTTGATTGTGTAAATTTTAGTTATAATTTTACCTAATTATTTATAAAAAAAATATAATTATTATTTATTACAGACTTTGTCCATAGTGTTCCACACACGCAATAAATATGTCAAATTGATTAAGTTACAATACCTATCTATTGTAAATAAAAAATAAATTATAAAAATTAAAAAAGATATTGTAACTAAATCAATTTTACATAATATTGTGTGTGTGGGGAACATTATGGACAAAGTCTGTAATAAATAATTTTTATAATTTTTTTATATATAATAAAAGAATCATCTGAAAAAGGCCCCTGCTGTACAACATTAATATCTATAGTCGTGTCGGCCATATTGGGTACGCTCCACATTCATCTGTATTCGCAAATCGAACGGGCACCGAATGAAGCGGATTTATGATCTGTGTGCAGATGCAGGGCGCGGCGATAACTCATCCACTGGACGCACATACTGATGAGAACGTTGGGGAAAGACGAAAACGGTGGTTCTTTTGCTCTCTTGGTGTTTTTTGGCATCATCAGTAACTGTGATAGACAGCGCGTAACGGGTCAGATGTGAAATACACTATAAGCTTTGTATTTGTATGCAGGATAGGCCCTCTTTACAAGGATTGCAACGTCATCCGGCCCGTAACCCGATCGACGGCCACAGTGATGTGTGCATTGGGCTTTAATGGGGTTAGGTGTGTGTAAAGTTATATTTTTAGATTACTTCTTAATAGCCACCGCTCGGCACTCGACACAAACGAGTGTAACCACACCAAATATGGCAATAATAGAACTGACAAAAAAATTAAGCCCTACAAGTTTATTGTGCGTTCTTCTTGAAGAGATATACATTCCAAAAGCATAGTAGCTTCGTATGTTTATCATTATTGACTTGCAAAGGTGTTTTCTTAGTCCTGCTTGCCTAAAAATATTTGAATTTGTTTAAAGCTTACCACGGCGTTTACCGACATACTAATTTGCTTCTGACTTTTACTTGTTAATGAATGTAATTTTGCTTTCTAACGAGCTGTAATTTTGCATCGGTTGTATGAGTAAAGATTTTACAGGGTAGAAAATTGCTCTAAAGTAGTATTGTAAGTACTACTTTCTGCGGAAAGTAGTACTTACAGTGATAAATTTTACATCAAAAATACTGCCAAAGTTATAGGCTGACGTAGACGCTAAGATACATCTTGGCGACCTGAACCTTCGACATTTAGGCTATGGGTTGACCACAAAATGCCATGGTTTGATTGACTAGCAGCGTAATTATGGAGAAATCCTTTTTAGTTAGAGTAAAAAATTAATAATAATTAATTTAATTTTTTTTTGTCTACAATGGGTCTGAGTCCTGCATACACCTCTGCGTACCCGTTCTCTAAAAGTGTGATTGTATGATATGTTTATTCGTATTCGTCTCATTCTCATTTATCTTCTTCTTATAATAATAATATAAAATTGAAGGTCCTGACGGACTGACTGACTCACTCACTCATCGACGCCCAGTCCTAACCATTGATCTAGAGAGCTGAGATTTTAGACATAGATATCCATTACGATGTTGACAAGGAATAAGAAAGATATTCCCGAGATGATCACGACAACGAGGTCGCGGGAATTGCCCTAGTTTACATTATGATCAAGGCATTAGCACTAGTTCACATATTATTATTAAATATTGCGATAAGGCCGCCAATTGTTACACATTTTCTAGTTTTAAAATGTGATTTTACTGTTTTTTGTACTAGTTGTGATAACAATAAAGAGTTTTCTATTCTATTCTATTCTAATATTATACAATGCGTCAAACCCTCAAAACACAAAGTCTCGCTACATAATATTATTATCTTCCCGCTTCCAATTTATAAACCTGCAGTACAACATGCATATAGGAAATATTATCAAACGCGGCCAAGTTCGAGCAAGCTGACGTTCCAATGAAATATTCATGAGTTCTAAATCAGCACGCCGGCCGCGCCTGACGTCCGGAGCGGTAGAATCAGGTGATCCGGTAGTATCTGGTGATCCGGTAGAAACAGGCGATCCGGTGCAACCGGGTGATCCGGGAACTTCCGGCACACACGCTGTTTGCTGCCTCATCGGGTACTGTGAGCAAGTTTGTTACTTGTTAGCTTTTGGCCTATATTCTTTAATATACTCTGTATGTACATATATTCGACGTAGTTGTCTCATTTTGCGTTCATAAATGATTGTAATTAATAATGATAATATTACGTTGTTGATAGCTAAGTAATACTGGAAAATACACAATACCTTTTCACAAATAAGCCGGTTAAAAGATATTATGGTACCTTTAGTTATTTGTACAAAAAATTACTAGTGTAAATTGTAGATAGTACAAAATAGTAACTAATATTATGTAATAATTCAACATCTTCTAGGCAAGCGCGCTAGATGACTTTTAATTTTGTAAGCCAGCAAGATGTACCAACCTAAGTTTTTGTGAAACAGTTACCTAATTTTTTTTTATGATAGTGAGTGACAAGATGAGCAAATCAGGTGCCTGATGGTAAGCATCATGATTGCCCCATATCAGACACAGTGCCACCCAGTGTTTTAAAATTCAAAATTCTGCGCGGCACTGCACTGCGCCTGTCACCCTGAGATATGAGTTGTTGAATCTCATCATGCCCAGTAATTTCGCTGGTAACACTGCCCTTCAATTAAATTAGGCCGGTAGTTACTTCAACTTGATGAAAGGCGAAAACTTCTGATACCATATTGCAATGCCTTTTAATTATCCAGTTTTCCACTCAAATTAATTTACTTTGGAAGCTATGCGAGATAGAAGAAATGAGTTGCTCTTTGATCGCGCTTTTACCATCGCTTTTGAATTAGATAATTAGTATTAATTTTGGCTGCGTTCAAAGTATAATAATTACAACGCGTAAAATAGCTGCGTTTTCGAAAGTATGCCGTACTTGAAGGCTTTGTCTCACGTTACTGATAATTATAACAAAACAAACAATTATCTGGCTCAACGTATAAGCATTGCTATTCAACGTGGCAATGCCGCCAGTATCTTGGGTACGCTGCCATCTGACAGTGGTTTAGAGCACTTGGATTTTCTATAGGCTGGCATGTCGGCCTGTGGATTTTCGAAGCGTTCTATGGTATAGTGTATTTAGTTAGGGTAGGTAGTAAGTAGTTAGTCTTTTAACAAAACCGAAAACATGTAAAGTTTCAATGTCGTGGGCGTATTCTAATTAATACACCTTATACTATGTGTTGAAAATAATATTCTAATACACGGAAATATATGTTAAAATAGCAGTAGGAAAAAAGCTCTTAATTTTCCTGTCCATTTTTCGCAAAGGTCTTTTCCGCACTGACTGTTGAACTATAGTTAGAGTATGACTTGTAAAAGTGTCTTTAAGCGGCAATTCTTAATTAGTATAAAGGCTTAAGTAAGCATTGCCGCCTGCATCTTGGGTACGCTGCCATCTGACAGTGGTTTAGAGCATTTGAGTTTTCTATAGACTGACATGTCGGCCTGTGTTTTTGAAGTGTTCTATAGAATAGTGTATTTAGTTAAAGTTGATAAAAGGTAGTTAGCTATGTAGGTAGGTAGGTAATGCTTAGCCTTTTTTAATGAGGGCAATTTGTTTCAAAATTCAAAAATGCTTTTCTGCCATATTAAAAACTACGTGTATGTTTTTAACCAAGTTTACAAGACAAAATGTTTCTCAAATCTAAACTCGCCTCGACGAAGTCTGCTCTCGAACAGAACAGCAACAATCAACTTTGAAGACACAGTTGGTCTGAAAGTTCACACTATAATGAGCACATTGTAGCTCAGTCTCGACAAAACGGTAATGGATTACTGCAACACAATGTTTCAATGTTTCAATTGTGAATCTTTTTCTTATAGTGCCAGTGCTTTTATTGAAAAAATAACAAGAGGTACAAACTACTCTTAGGCACTGCAGTACTACTTCTAAATACTTGTACATTCTTAACTAATTAGACTAATATAGTATTATATGTTTCGAAAACCTTGACTATACTATAAGTATTATATGTTTCGAAGACATGACAACCCATAGAAAAAGTGCTTTAACCCATATCAAGTGGCAGCTTAGCCATGATACTTGACCTGCTCGGGGACCGAACCCGGGACCTGCGGCTCAAATCAGAAGGCAGGCACTACCGGCTGAGCCAACCGGCCAGTCAAAATCTTTTAAGTTATTGGTTGACAAGGCCTCGCTCTAAGCGATCTCTTCCAGGCAACCAGCTTTGACGATATGCACGGTTACATAGGTACATCATGTACGTATCGTACGTATAAATACATAGGTATGTGTATCTCTCTGTATGTCACGCCGCACCGGTCCGCGCACTCACGCTGCACTGGGCACATTGTGAACTCTATCATCGTAATGGATTAATGTTGAATGCCACGGATAACCACATCCGATATTCTCTGCATAGGTGATAATGTTGCGGTGGTTTCAACCAAAGAGAATTGTGAAGTAAATGTTGTGCGGTGACATTTTATTAATCTCTGATCTGTACCATTTTACCACTCGTAGAATGAAATATCAAAGTTTAAATCCTTTTTAGGTACCTACATAATATGTACTTTTACTAAACCTAATAATGTTAGTTGTTATTGTGAAATTATTCAAAACTATATATTACAGTGCTATACAGCCGTGTGGTTCCCGGCTATATAATAGGGCCACGCCTTTCTCATCCCGTGGGAGCCGTGAGACCCGGAAGAGGGACATATTCGGAAAGTGGGCAGCAACGCTCTCCTCCAAATATTCCAACTACTGCGATCACCAAGCCGCACAACAAGCGTGGTGATCAGGTATGGCAAAACCCCTCATTTTTTTATGATAGTGAGTAACAAGACGAGCAAATCAGGTGCCTGATGGTAAGCATCATGATTGCCCATAACAGATACAGTGCCACCCTGTGTTTTGAAATTAAAAATTCTGCGCGGCACTGCACTGCGCCTGTCACCCTGAGATATGATGTGATAATGTTATTCAAATACATTATTTTAATAAAAGCATCGAATTCGTATAGTCAAATCAAAAAAAGTCTCTGCCTACCCTAAAAAGGCGTGTGACTTAAATAAGACTCAAAAAAACTTAAAACCCAAAGAAAATTTATTTAAATAAGTCTTAAAAAGACATTTTTAAACGTCAATCAATAATATCAGTAATATCAAACTAGTTAAGAATCTACTGTGCGTTCGGATATATACCTCTGCAAGAAAAACGCACAAGAAACTTGTCAGGTTTAATATTTTCAACTGCGAGTTTGACAATATTTGGTTTGGTTACGTTTGTTGGCTTATAAGGTGCCGGGTAGTGACTATGCAGAAGTTTTCAGGCATCTTTGTCCTCTATGTCCTCTATGTCTACTATAAGAAGCCTTTCCTAACAAATTCGATTTTATACAGGTTTTGAATTTACCATCTAAGCTCGGGCTAAGGTTTACCCTCTAAGGTAGGTAATTTCCGCACACGATGCGCAAGCCTATTTTAGTCGTCATTATTGTATTTTTTCTTCATATCACTTTGATACTGTCTCCTAACTTCTAAGTTTTAAACTGTTAAATCGCGGGCGAGCGATGCTGTTGCAATGCTTGCATATAATTTTAATAATACGTGGAAATAGTGTAACAAAGTTATATGAAATATGTCCCAGACACTGCTCGTAATCTTACTGTACTGAACACATTGTGCATACTAAACTGTGTTGGATTAGTTCGGACTCCTTTATCTAGCTTTAATGGTAGGGTCTCATTTGTTGTAGGTATAAGTTTAAAAATGTTAAAGACAACAATTTTTCCACCGACTGTACTTTATATGATTGGTCGAGTTGACTGCCATAAATTTAAATTGAAATTAAAGGACCGCACGGTCGAGGTCTTTGTGGTCGAGATGACTACTAACTCATTATTTAAGAGCGTAACCTAGCTACGAGATATTTAGTACCATCATATGTAAAATTTATCAAATCGATGTTTTGTATTTCCTAATATATAAAAACACCTAAATGACTCACTAACTGACATGCAACGCAGAGCCCAATCCACTGATCCTAGAGACTTGAAACTTGGAATGTAGGTTATTTTCGTTGTCTGGATGTGCGCTAAGAAAGGATTTTTAAGAATTCACATTCTAAGAAGTCCAAAAAGGGCGTCAAAGTTTTGGTATAAAACTCCCATATTTCATAATTGGGAGCAGGCATAGCCGGTGTTCTTACACTAGTTTTCTATAAATTTATATCATGATATTTATAAAGGGAAGTAAACTATGTCCTGTCATTTTAGTGTCTTTTATAAGCTCTCGGTTTTTTTCTAGTTAAATAAAAACGCCGGTCGCGTTCTTAAACGTCCACTACAAATAAACCGACTGCCTCAGTGGCGTAGAGGGCGCATGCTCGACTGCCAATCAAGAGGTCCCGGGTTCGATCCCCGGGTCAGGCAAAGTTTTAAATATTGGATTTTTTCATTAGGAATTATCTCAATAACTGCCTGGAGTCTGGCTGGAACTGTGCCCGGTAGATGGCAATAGGCTCGCCCCCTATTACATGGGACCAATAACATACTGGCGAAATGTGGGTGTATCTACTATAGGACTGAGTTCTGGGTACACCTCTGCCTACCCCCGTTTTTTAAATAAACTAAGAGTTAATAAACCAAAATAAAATGATAGGGTTGACTGTGTTAGGTTAGGTCATGTTTCCTACATGGGAATATAAAACATCGATTTGGTAAACTTTCCATAGGACTGTGTGAAATTGCTCAAATTCAACTTTCGTTTCTTATTAATATTTTTAGCTGACTGAACAATTAGGATATAGAATACTATCCTATTTTATTGAAATTTGAGCTTGGTTAGCAGGTCTTATTAAACACTCAAAATGACAAGTCTGTAGGTTGGATACATTAAACGTTAAGTAGGGCTCAAAAAATGGGCTGAAAAGATTCGTAATATAACCCACGGCTACTGTTTCAGACTTTTGCTGTAGAGATTGTATATGAATTTGACACACTACCGCGTGTCGAGATTTTATAAGTTTCATGTAGGTATGTAAATTAAAAACCCTACAAAGCGTAAAGTTTAATTAATTTACGTTACATCCGCGACTTAAACTTTCTATTGCACCGTACAAAGAGGAAACGGGTCGCATCGCATTCATCTTTTCACTCTTCTATCTACAAAATAAGCAGGAGCTTACTTTGAAAATGGTGCCTTGAGCGGGAATGCGCCAACAGGGCAGGCTTTACGCCGGTGTAAGTGCCCATTCACTTGGGCGGGATAGGGAGGCATTCAGACTTGCCAAGATATCGTGTAGTGTAAAGACAGTTCTCTTACAAGTCTCGCAAAATTAATTGCTTAAATTCTACCGTTATGTATTGTTCTTACTATTAATTAATCCATATTGTCCGAATATTAAATTACTGGAATAGAATGATCTAGAAGTACGTAAATTTTTCCGAGTCGGGGCAAATCGATTTTAATTCACCAAGGATAGTAAGCGCAAATAAATAATGCACATTGGAATCGAAAGCCAGGATTGTATTTTTATATCTATAGACAGCAGTTACAGCGCCATAAATATTGGTCGCATTTAGATAAGGTGTCAATCGATTCAGTATTGAACGAGTAGTGTGCAGGTGAAATTCAGTAATCGGATTTTTGTAAAAACGCTCACTAACCAAAAGTCCGCTGTACGGTGAAAGCTACGTACTTGAATTGTTCATAATCTAAGTTTGTTTGTTGAACCGTAGTCCCGGAGAGTCACGTACCGGAGAGCCATGATTTCGATATTATTAATTTGATTTTGCCATTTTTTTTCAACTTAAAGTCAATTAAAATATGCTGAAATCAATGATTTAACTTTTTTTTTTACTGTTTTAACATATAAAATTATATACTTAAAGGGCATGCAATTTTGCGGGCGGGAGGGCGGTGCACTGTGTATGTTGTTTTTGACACTAAAAATCGGAACTAAAAACTAAAGATTCTTGTTCCAGAAGTCTACAATGGAGTTCCAAAAAGTAACGCCAAATTCAATCAATTATTTTATGGGAAATCCTAAACCCCAGGGGCTTGCTCTTAGTCTGCCTGTTATAGGCCTGATATAATGTATTTTTCTAAAATGTCGTATCGTAATTTGTAAAGGTAGGTAGATCACATTCACTTATGGTCGAGCAGCAGGAACTTGTAGGAGTAGATTTGGAGAAATACTGTGAACGTTCAATAGGTGCAATGCTTTAGAGAGCCAATTCTTGAATTGAAATAGAAACCTTTGAACAAATACGTATATTTATTTTGTTTTTCTTATATTTTGATGTTTTATTTTGCATTCAGTCTGCATTAGAAGTCTAACCACAATCCTGTATACTGATACACAAATTTTCCCCTGAAATTTATATGTTTGAGTATGTATTCACACGACAAAAGATCATTTATTGTTTGTATGATCTGAGGATAGTGGTATGTCATCGTCGGACCAAACTAAATTCGCTTTGGACTAGTTGGACTAACAACTGTGTGTGCATGTTGTATATACATTTATGTCTTTTCTTAAACTAGTAGGTGACTTCTAAAAGTATTGACTGACTAATAACACACTCATTGCAAATGCAAAAACTGTGCACATAGTTATTCATTATGATGTAGACAAGGAATAAGTAAGTTTTTTTTTTTAGACTAAACTGTCCGAGGGCTATGCTCGGGATTTCTCTCCGAGATCGAATCAGAAATGAGGAGATCCGTAGACGAACGAAAGTTACCGACATAACGCAGCGTATTAGCAAGCAAGGGCAAGGCACATAGCACGTAGAACTGACGGCCGATGGGGCTGTAAAGTTCTTCAATGGAGACCATAGAATGGCAAGCGCAGCGTAGGGCGTCCACTCACAAGATGGACAGACGATCTGATAAAGACGGCAGGAACACGCTGGAGGCGCCGCTGGTATCCGGACTGGATGGAAATCTATGGGGGAAGCCTATGTTCAGCAGTGAACGTCTTATGACTGAGATGATGACTTGCATTCACAAATATATAGTCGAGTTTAATATAATATAATATTAAAAGTAATAACAAGACAGAATACTTTGTGGCTAAATCTAACCAAACACTAAACACATATTTTGTTCTGCGCCTTCACTAACCTATGTTTACTATCGCTTATATCGTCCGTAAAGCCAAGTCGAACCGGACTTATATAGCTTCTTACAATAACACCGTGTCGACATAACTTTTTCATCTAAACAAGTCGCTGTTCTAAGCTAAATTCCTTATTTTTACAGTGACATGGTAACAAAGTGATAGTATGATATTACGTTAGCTATACAAACGCAAAGAAACAAGGATATTGTTGTTAATACCGCATTGTATAGGTTTCGGTAAACAATATTTCTTTGAACATAAACAGTGTGTTTGGAGGGAAATCATAGATTCTCAGTAATATCTTTTACAATCTGATTAAGGTTTGCAATGTTATCAAAAGGTTCCTTTGAAAATAAATCTATTTTTTGTTAGCAAAAAATGTTATAGAGTTATAGAGCTGATGTTAATCAACAGAGGCCTGTAGTGGTAGGCCTCTTTAGCAGGGGGCCGCCTGAGGAAGTACCACACCTATGCCAGTTATTCATCTGCCAAGCAGTAATGTGCAAACATTACTGTGTTACGGTCTGAAGGGCAATAGTACCAGCGAAATTACTGGACATGACGAGATTCTACAACTAATATCTCAGGGTGACGGGTGCGGGACGCAGTGCAGTGCCACGCAGAATTTTAAATTTTAAAACACTGGGTGACACTGTGTCTGATATGGGCAATCATGATGCTTACTTATGGCAATCATGATGCTTACTGATGGCAATCATGATGCTTACTGATGGTACTGATAGCACACCTGATTTGCTCGTTTTGTCACTCACTATTATAAAAAAGAGACCGTTTAATCAGAAAATATCATAACGACCCTACAATGTTGAACACACAAGAAACTTCTTTATCTCCTGCTTGTTACGTTTACTGGAGTTCAGCGCGACAGTGACAGCGATCTACTAGATCGAACCTATCTGACTATTTTTCTCTTTAAGCAGTGTTATGTACTATTACACTATGTATTATGTATAACCTACCTAGTTAAAGCTTTTGATATGATGGGAACAAGTTATGGGATGCATAGAAATAAGCCATGAGTCCGATATGCATTATTTATTTGCGCTCACTGTACAAATTATATTATTTACTCGTACATGTATTAAAGTTTCTAAGTCACGTTTTGGCAAGGACAGCGTTTATACTTAGTTTTGAAACGGAAGCGCCTTTACCTCTAGCCTGAAAAGAAGCCAAGAGTTGATACTGAGCACTTAGACACACTGCTAGAGAGTTTGACAAACGTTTTGAAAATGTAGACTACATACATTATAATGAATACTTTTAGATGAACCTAATCATTTTAGTGCATTTTAGAACACACAATATTCGTAATGCGACGGCTACATCTTCCAGCCTCTCTGACTGAAACAAATCACGACAGAATTACTATTCTGTCGTGATTATAATACCGGTCGAATGGTACTTTACTAATACTACAAATAGACGGTTAAACATGAAACGGTTGTATCACGAACTTGGTTCGCCACCATACCATATTCGATTGTCTAGCGCACTGTCCGGCAAACATTATTATTATTATTACTTGGTACGGTCTCTTGCGCTTCAAAGCGGCTCGACCGTGTGGCGTGAACACCGTACCGAACAGTACGGTGATACGGTTGAACCATGTTCGATCGTCTATTCCTAGTATAAACAAACACGCATTAGGAAATCTACTATCCCACTCGCTACCGGGCTTCGGAACCATGTCCTGTGCTCTGTGTCCCAACTGTCGTCATAGATAATTATCTTTAGATCATGACACTCGTTACACTCATGCGTCACTCGTTAGATATTGGAATAGATATTATATTATTATTATATTATATGTGTCTTTAGTACACGACACGCTTGGCAGGCGGGTTGTTAAGCGCAGTTCGATGGTATATTGCAGAGGACGCTGCTGCCCGTCCTCTGGATCTGTTAACCCTTAGCCGGCTCTTACGGCAACCACGGGTAGAGAGGATGGAGCACTATTCTAAAGTCGGTAACTCCACGGCACAAATAATTATAATTCAATAACATCGTATTTTTAATTAGTACATCTGTAGGAACTACTAACATACTTTTACTAGGAAGTCGTTCCAAACCAAGTACAACTCAGTTCTCATAAATTCCAAACAATAAACAGTTTCCACTAAGCAGTAGAAGCTCCTATTCTGCAGCGGCCGTAAGTTTCCCCTAACAGCTTAAATTTCACGCTTTATGACGACATCTGAGCCATAAGAACGTTATATAAAATTCTTGTACGGAGAAATTGCCACCAGTCAACGTAAATTTTTTACAACAACGCTTGGAAGTGTTGCGAATTGGCACTTAATAAAAATTCAACGGTGTCTGAACAATCGGCTGGTTTATGGTTTTGATCACTCTCCTGGGTTTGTCTACGAGTTTGAACGTTTAGTCGATATGTATGTTTTGTACTACTTTGTGTCTGTGTATAAAGTTTGGTATAAGAAGGTTTTTTGTCAGCCACACTTGGCAGGCGGGTTGACGAGCGCATTTAAAACCGGCATCTGGATCTAATACCTAACTCTTAGCCTAGATTAATGAGGTGATTTTCGTCGTTATAATAGTACAAGATACAGGTTAAATTTCGAAGTCAGAGCTTTTAATTTTAATCTTAATTTTGTTTCTGAGGAAGGCTATCAGATTATATGCCGTAATTATTTTTTAAATATTTCATTAAAATTTACATTTAAAAAGTTTTTTTTTAACTCTGGTACAAGATCAAAAATTTTAACTGTCTAAGAGCCCTACAAATTTTAATAGAACATTAGTAGAGTAGTAGTAGAGAGTAGTTTACCTAACATTAACTCTTTGAATGAATATTAAGTAGTTAACGTACAATAACAATTCAGAAAATTTAATATGAACTTATGTAAATAAAATTTTGTTACAAATTGTACATTACTGGCTCTCTCTCTCTCTCATTAAATATTAATATTACACTATAGAGTTACATTATAGAGATATACATTACCAGTTTTCATTTATTTTTAATGTCACACAAACAAATATTTCTGCCGTCGTAACCAAAAAGAGCTTAACTAACATTTATTTTGAAGTTGAATTAGGCAGGTGTCCAATATCTATTTAAAACACTTATTATTTTAAAATAATAAGTAGATAGCAAATTAATTTGAAAAAAAAAGTAAGTTGATCTTTTTTCTTTTGATGACTAGTAGCTTCTGTCAAAAATATTATAAAATTAGAAATAAGGGTTACATTAAATACTCAACTCGACTCGGCTCGACTGCCAATCAAGAGGTCCCGGGTTCGATCCCCAGGTCAGGCAGTGTTAAATATTGGATTTTTCCATTAGGAATTATCTCAATAACTGCCTGGAGTCTGGAACTGTGCCCGGTAGACGGCAATAGGCTCGCCCCCTATTACATGGGACCAATAGCATACTGGCGAAATGTGGGTGTATCTAATATGGGACTGAGTCCTGGGTACACCTCTGCCTACCCCTTCGGGAAAAAAGGCGTGAATGTATGTTATGTTGTTATATTATGTTAAATAGTTTTACCAAGTTACACGAATTCCATATTGGACCATGTTCGCGTTCTAAGTGAAGTAGTTTCTCGCGGCTCGGGAGGTCTAACATTTATATAATTATTTGAACAAACTTCAACCAAAAGCTTTACGGATCCTTTGATCTAATTGGAATTTATGATGTAATTTTAATTAAAAACTCTGCGGTCCTAATGTCCATATCTAATGCGAAAATATATTACAAAGTTCGACATTTGCTGGGTCTTCAACACTAATATAACTTTAATATTTTGTTGAATATATTATGTTATGTTATATATGTAGGCAGAAGTGTGCCCAGGACTGAGTTCTGTAGTAGGTACACCCACATTTTGCCAGTAACATACTGGTTGATACCATTTAATAGGGGGCGAGACTATTGCCATTCACCGGGCACAGTTTCAGACTCCAGGGAACACTGGAGTAGTCCTGGTACACCTCTTCCTACCCCTTCGGAAAAAAGCCTTAAGGTATGTTATAATTATATTACGAGTATAATCATATATGTTAATTCATATTATGTAGGTACATAATATTGTAAAAAAGAAGGAAATATATATAAATATATATATTGTAATGTTTTCTGAATAGGTACTCTAGAAAAAAACTGGAACTAAAAAAGAAATAATATATTTTATTATAACTAACGACCCGGCCTCGCTTCACTCCGGATACCATAATATAAACCTTCCTCTTGCATCACTCTGTCTATTGATGCACATTACATAACATACAATCACGTCTTTTTCGCGAAGGGGTAGGCAGAGGTGTACCCAGGACTCAGTACCATAGTAGGCACACCCGACATCTTCCAGTATGATTTTGGTCCCATGTAATACGGGGCGAGCCTACTGGCCTATTGGCACAGAGATAATTGACAAAAACCACATTAAAAATCCGTTGCGTAAAAGTTTTATGTTGCTCTACTGCTTTGTTTTTATATGTAAAGATGAGGTACATCTCCATGCTACTTAGTAGTTTACTTAAATCATAAAACAAAAACACTGTTTAAATCCTTTAAATCAAGGAGAGCAAATTATGCCGGTTGCAAACTGTGGTTTGCAGAGATTTAGCTTTTTTATTCGAGATACCTAAAAAAACAAACCAATGCATACCATTTCTACTTACAAATCAACACGCACAGAAAACTGCAAAAGAAAATGCCATTCCCACAAAAGTACGAGTAGACATGCCAATAACCTTCATCGTAGATATGGAATATGAAAGGTTCGTCGCGTCGCACTCAAGTTTATTTGTCGCTAGAACGAGCGCCCAATCAATGAGTGTCAGCCATCAGCTACAACGGAAATATTGACAAACTTTATATTGGACGTAGAATACAAATACCATTGAAGGAGATTATGCTGAGAAATTACTCACCATCGTGGTTGCAGAATGAGGTAATAATGCTTCTGTGCTTGTTGTGCGGCTGTATTTGGAAGAAATTGCTTAAAGTAATAAGGACATCCATGGATATTTAACAAGTATCGCGTTAACAAGTATCTTTAGATGTATCTGTAACTGTATATAAAATTGTTTTTTTTTTTATTTTTATGATAATGAATGAGAAGACGAGCAAATCAAGTGCCTGATGGTAAGCATCATGTTTGCCCATATCAGACACAGTGCCACCCAGTGTTTTAAAATTCAAAATTCTGCGCGGCAGTGCACTGCGCCTGTCACCCTGAGATATTAGTTGTTGAATCTCATCATGCCCAGTAATTTCGCTGGTAACATTGCCCTTCAGTCCGAAACACAGTAATGTTTGTACATTACTGCTTGGCGGATGAATAACTGGCAAAGGTGTGGTACTTCCCCAGGCGGCCCCCTGCTAAAGAGGTCTACCACTACAATTTTTTTTATTATATAATAGTATTTTTTATCTCAATAATAAGTTTTCTATTTTTCTGTGATTTGAACAACAGAAGACGCTGTTAAGAAAGACTTACGTGATAGGCTGTCTGTGCCATTGAACTGCAACCGTTTCGCTAGAAAGGAAGCTGTATTGACGGTCAAGTGGTTGAGTGGTCTTTGATATTGGCCTTGCGAGCGCCTCCAACTTCGAGGCTCGGGGCTCGAACAGAACGCTCGCCTAAAGGCAAACATAATGATTTCGGAAATTATCGACCTATAACAATTTTACCTATTTTAGATAAAATAATAGAAAAATTCATATGTGAACAGATACAAGAATTTTTCACAAAACATGAAATTCTATCCAATGCTCAGTATGGCTTCCAACCAAAAAAATCTACCTCACAGCTACTGTCTAAATTCACTAATGAAGTAAATGAGTGCCTTGATAATAAAAAACATGTAATTTTGTTATTCATTGATTTTAGTAAGGCGTTTGACACGCTTAGACATAATACACTTATAAGGAAACTAGATAACTCAGGTGTGCGAGGACCACTGCTTGAGTGGTGTAAGGATTATCTAACTAAACGAAAATATAGGGTTAAAATAGGTGATAAGTTCAGTAACCCTGTTGCAGTAACAGAAGGGACAGCGCAAGGTTCTGTGTTGGGTCCCTTACATTATTTAGCATATGTGAATGATATGGAACATGTCGTTAATGATTGCTCAATATATCAGTATGCTGATGACACCTGTTTATTAGCTTCGAGTAATAGCCTTGAGTCAGCAGTACAACAGATGCAAGCTGATTTCACGCGAATGGCTAAATGGTCTCACGATAATGGCTTGGTACTAAATCCTAACAAGACTAAAATAATCCACGTACATTCTAGTTACAATAAACATGTCGAAAACTTCAAAATAATAGCACATTCACATGATTGTCTACATAATTCAACGGGTTCTGACAGCATGACATGTAACTGTGAAAGTATAGATCAAGTCAGTTACCATACATATTTAGGGCTAATTGTAGACAGTAAATTCTGTTGGAGTAATCACATCGACTCGGTTTGCGAAAAGTTACGAGCAATTCTAGCTAAATTCTACATAGTAAAATCGAAAATTCCTTACAAAATTCTACTAACTATGTACTTAGTTTTGGCTGATTCTATAATACAGTATGGAATTACGAGTTATGGAAGAACATTCAAAACTTATATGGAACGGATTTCTAATCTACAAGTAAGACTTTTGAAATTAATTGTGCCTAAAAATGTGAAACATCAATTTAAAGAGGATGTAAGAGGGTTATTTCACTATTGTAACGTATTGCCGGTCCAAACGAGAGTTAAAATGTCTATATTAAATGAACAGTATCCTATTAATGTCAATTTGAAACCAATCTTACAAAAAAATTCCACGCGTAGTGTGACCCAATATAAATTTAGTATACCTAGGGTAAGTAACTTTTATGGCAGAAGAACCGATTCATTCCTGACACCAACACTTCTAAACAACTTGCCTTCGAAATTAAGACGGGAATTAAACGTAAATAACTATAAAGCGGAATTTATAAAGTATTTTTACCGGAGTTTAGGATCGGACACATTATAAATTCATATGTAATATTGATATAATTAGAGGTCGTAAATGTACTTAAATTATTATAATTATCTATATAAAAATATGCATAATATTATATAATACGTAAAATATAAGAAGTCAATAATACATTAGATATTATAAAATAATAATTTTCTTTATAACTTGAGTCATCCTGTATTTCTGCCTGAGAGTCAAGTTCAGATTTTATTGCTGTAGGTAGTTACCTGCGTCACAGCGTGTCGTTGAAGTTGTTTTTATTAATAGATAAGTAATTACTTGCTGCATAATAGATGGTTACTTGTAACAGCTGTCGATGTACTTATTGTAATAAATATACCTTTTTGTACAGATAGTTTAAAAATGTACTATTAAGTTTTGTTACTTACTCGTATGTCACTGTGTAGCACAGTTGGTAATGAGCGACTGTGAGTACCAACTCAAACCTACGTGGTTTAATGGTACAATATAAATGTACTGTTTTTTAAATGTATTAAATAAATAAAAAAAAAAAAAAAAAAAAATTGAGGTGCGATCCGGTTACTTGGGAACAGTTTGACTGTCTAATTTGTCTTTCAGGTGAATTGGTAAGTGACTTCGTGAGCTTTGTTCTCGAATAATCATATTGATTTCCGATGAAATAAAGGGTGTCTAGCAGAGTAAATAAATACTATGACTTGTTAGCGTGGGAGCGTTTTACGATAGTGTCCTGTTGCAAATGTTTACATTTTGCAAATAGGAAAATACAATATTATGTGGTTATGCGAATATGCATCAAATCAAGTCAAATCACATCAAAACTTAATAAGTTTTTTTTTTCGAAAAATATGTTGCTGTAAGCCAATAGGAGTGCGTTGTTTCGGGCGAAAGTTAACACAATCGGATGTCAGCTCTGTTTTGATATAAAGTCAATGTTCGCTGTCATTAGAACAAAAATAACGAAAAGTATAAGTTATAGATTGGTCGAGCTCCAGATAAAAAAACATTCATGTTTTATGTATCAGTCAGACCTGAAGACGGACTTTAAATAAATAATAATTAAAAAGTTTACTCCGATAACGTCACCAGTCGCCGAAAAGAGAATACTTCAACGCAAAAATGCCGCTAAAGTGTTTTGCATACAAAAGAAGACACTTTATCTAATTAACAATGACATTAGGGAAAAATAACAAGCGCTCCGTATTGCCTTGCTAATGATCTCATTTACATTATCTGCGACAAAAATATACTGTCTCAAGTTGACATACTTTGTTTTTAAATTGACTTTTCATTAGCATCTTTGAAGAAGAGTCGGCATCTGGTGGGTTTCAGTTATTATGGATAACATGCGCACATTGTTTAGAGGGTTCCAAGGGCTGAAACTGCGAACTTTGCGAATAAATACAAAGTTCACTGCATGAATCGCAGCCAAAATCAAGAAAAATTCGCAAGCGAGTATAGGTCAGCCTTAAACTTACTTAGCGCCTTTAATTAACACAACACAATATAAGTATTAATAAATATAAACTCAAAATCTGAACAATACCACGCTACTTAGAGGTTCATGAAGTACTACCCGTGGGCCCGTGTTACACAATAGAGATGGGACATAGGTAATATGATTATTTAGCTTAACAGTTACTTACATTCCGTAAGCCGACAGATGAGACTATATTAAATAAATATTGTTCTTATAATGGACAGTATTTTATTGGTCACACGTAACTTATACTGCCACTATTTCTAGCGAACATCCTGTATCGAGAAGTGTAGAATTTTTCCGCATCGCCTAGTCTGCCATCAAATGTTGAATTGTATATAACTTTGTCATGCAGACCGTAGGATAGACCAATATCACGTAATATAAAAAAAAAAGACAAAAGCAGGAAATAATTAAATATTTATATATTTTCCAGCGTAAGCAACGCAGAACTGCATATTTCATGTGATTGAAAGATGATCAAAGGAAAATGTGTAACAAGAATGTACAGGAAAATTAAAAATCAGTATCTAAAGAGAAGTCTAAAAAAAAAAACATCAGCGGCTGTGAAATCAAAGAGTGGAATGCTAGCCTGGTATGGACATGTTAAGCAAAGAATTGACTGCCATAGTATGGCTAATATTATGCGCGGTATTGTTGGGGGATGACAATCTTTTTAGCGAATTGAAATCTTTTATTAAGGCTTGGATGAAATGCAAAATAAAGTAAATAGATATGCGCGAAAAAGTAGTAATGTAGAGATGACGGATGATGAAGAATAGAATAGAAGCAGAAACGTTGTGACGACCCCACCTACAGTGGGATAAGGGCAAGAAGAAGAAAGATGGATGGATGGATGTATGTATAGATGTTATAGTGTAGAACGGAAATAGCTGGCAACTTCTTCCAGATTCACATTGGAAAACAACGTTATAAATATTAATTTAATTTTCAAGAATCTTCAAAAACAGTTAGCACCTCAACTAATCAATACCAATAATAAATGTTCTTTAATGAACTGGCTCGCAAATACGTAACTCAAGTCGAAGTTCCCTAACGATTGGCCTGTTTACCCTCGGTTCCAATCAATACAGAGATTATCTGTGCAATGTGCCTCGAACATTGTTAAAAGTTTGAATAAACTAGTTTCATTAAGTGCTACTTACGTAAGTAGGTATCGAAGGCTTGAGAAGTCTATTCAAAAACTTATATAAAATCTACAATCAGTACATAGTGGACAAAGATGCTTGGAAACTTCTGCATAACCACCACGCGGCACCGACACAAACAAACGAATGTAACTAAAGCAAATATTGTAAAACTAACAGTTGAAAAAATTAAGAAGGTACCTATAAGTTTCTGGTGCGTTCTTCTTACAGAAGTATTTTTCCGAACGTACGGTTGATCAACTATATTGTATCTTCGTTGACGTGCAAAAGTGACAGATTGTGACCTAATACAATAAATATTTTTGAGTTTTGAGTTTATTCTCCACAAATTAGTTGCAACGTCGTTTTCGGAGTGGAATGATGACATCAAAAGTTTATAGAACTAGCGAACATGATTGAGGAAATAAAAATCACCCGAAATATATTTGGAGAAATTGATATTACAGAATAAATATTTACAGAATTAATTTCTAGAAATAAAAAAATAGATATAAAGGTAAATATATAAATAAATAAACAGGGATGGTAAGACGCGGACTGAGATTTTCTATAGGCTTGCATTTTTGAACTTTATGGGTATACCGCCCCGCCCTTGCTTTTCTATGGGTGACATTATGATGAAAACCGCGTTAACGGGGCGGCGACCGGAGAATTCGCCATACAAACGTAATAGTTAAACAATATGAAATCAAAGCATATTTTCAAAATTTAATGGCGTTATTCGGAATGAGACACTAGTTATCTAGGTTCCTAATTATACATACATACATACAGTCACGCCTTGTTCCCGATGGGGTAGGCAGAGAGTATTTCCCTCCACTTGCTACAATCCTGACATACTTACTACTTTCGCTTCGTTCACTTTCATGACATTTTTCATACATGCTCGTCGGTTGTAGGTACTTTTGACCTTTCCTAAGAACAACGTCAACTTGTTCATGAAAAGTACGCCTAGGTCGACCGCTACCGACTTGACCATTCACACTAGCCTTATAAATCTCTTTTGTTAATCTCCTTCCATCCTCTCCACATGTCCGAACCACCTCAGCATTCCTATCTCTATCTTTGTCACTACATCTTCTAACACGCCACAACGTTCCCTTATCGCACTATTCCTCATTTTGTCCATCAAGGTCACTCCATTCATGCATCATTTATCTTACTTACATGCTTCTTCTGCCAGACCCAACATTCACTACCATACGTAAGTGTAGGAATCAGTACCACTCTATGGACAGCCAGTCGTGCCCTTTTAGATGCTTTCTGACTGTTCCTAATTATATTTGTCTAAAATACTTATTATTTGGAGTTATATTTGAAAATACCTCTATTTTGTCAAAATATCTATATTAGTCCGAAGTAACTTCTATTTTGGATTGTCACACAACCTCCACGTATAGATACAATTAAACCCTACAAGTTTCTTGTGCGTTCTTCTTGTAGAGGTATCTTTCCGAACGCACGGTAGACTCAGTACTGTATCTTCATTGACGTACAAAAGTGTCAGATTATGACCTATTTGAATAAATCTGTTTGAGTTTGAGTTTGAGTTTTTGAGTTTGAATTTAACTTTAATACGGTTACAGTTAGTTTTCTTCTTAATGAGGACTGAGACACAGAGTAGCGATAATTATGTTTGTCTTTTTAGGGTTCCGTACCTCAAAAGGAAAAAAAGGAACCTTATAGGATCACTTTGTTGTCTGTCTGTCCGTTTATCAAGACACATCTTAATGGGAACGCGTGGAGGTATCAAGGTGAAATTGATATCAACTACTCAGATCTGCGGTCCCTTGTGGCTGTATAAAATCATCCTTCTTAGTTAACGCAATCAAAAGTTATAGCCATTTTATTGCATATTTCCATACTTTGCGTAAGGAACTAATAGATGGCGCTGTATGTTCTTGGTATCTAGTATGGAACCCTGTACTATGCATAAATACGTAGGTATGCCTTAACAATTCATTTAATTAAAATAATTTCTACATAAAAAAATACGGTGTTAAACTTCAGCTTCTAATATCGCATCATAAAGATATAATAAGAAGACCTGAATAGAAAATTAATTATAAGATGGCTAACATTCCATGAAGTCAAAAATACTTGTACAATATCTATTAAAACTACTTTTATTTGAGAAAAATATTTTTATAGAAATTATGCTAAGGTTGTCTCAAGTTCATTATAAGAAAAAAATCAGCCTAATTGAGACGTTAAGTAACTTGAATAGAAGTACAAAAATCTGAAACTATTTTCTTATTATATTCCAAAAATGTAAGTACTTACAATAAAATAAAGGCCATCGAGAAATTTGACTTATTATAAAATTACTTATGTGTAATTCGGTATATAATTATTTAAAATAGTATGTATGTACTATAAAATACAGAACTCGTATACAAATACAAAATACAAAAATCTTTATTTGCCAAAGTTTTATACATGATTTTCAGTGGACACCGCACTAAGGCTGGCATGTATCGCGGGGGTCCTTACAGGGTTAACGATTAAAGATTACTTATAGAACAATATACAGCTATTTATATTTATACTTTATCACTTACAAAATAATTATAAAAACAATATATATATTTTAATCAAAAGACCTAACATAGTGGTCATACATTATAATATAATACTCGGCATAGCTCAATAACATAAATACAATATCTATGTTACCATAAAAATCCTGTATTAAGAAATCTATTGGCCATCCATCCAATTGAGGCCATCATTCCCCGTAGGCTTTTCCGTCTTTAAGTTTTAGGTAAGTAAGGTTCATATTAGCTTGGCAAGGATATGAGATAGTAAAGGGTAAGATGTGGGCCAGCCGCTGGGGCCAGCTAATGGAGTCGTGTTGCGGTGCAGACAGTTGACTGCAGAACGGATATGGAGCGACTGAGCTAGATTGAAATTCTTGCTTTATTTCTCTTTATTTTTGTATCTATAGGAATTATTTTATTGTTGCCTATTTAGATGCCTAGTATAAAATTAATTGTTTAAATGCGAACGAGACTAAATAGCCCGCGTTATGAAATGAGTCGTCGGGTCATAAAATAGAAATCAGTCTATCTCGCTCGCACTCATTCGACTTATGGAAGTGACATAATGACGAGCGAGATATAGACTGATTACTATGATTTATGGGCCGACAAACCTGATCATAACGCGGGCAGTTTAGAATTATATTATGAAGGGTGTTACCTACTATGTGTATATATCTACTTATAGGCAGGCCCCCATCACTCCATACAAACGCTCGCATTTAATATCCTACTACTACTACATAGAACACATACCGTGTGTACACGCGTCAAATGTGTGCGTGAACTATGTAGGGCCGTCGCGTCGCCGTCCGCTAGTGGCACGGACTGTATCGACTAGATGGCTTATATGTATATTGATATAAGAAGAAAACTTACTTATTATTTATAATACAATAATATTTCATAGCTTTGTCAAATATAGCTTGATCAATGACAGCTGAACAAAAATCTATTTTTAGCTCGGGATCTTTGACTTTGGTGCCGATTACTAGGTACATGACATTACATAGTGGTTCATATGGGACCAATAACATACTGACGAAATATGGGTGTACCTACTATGAGACTAAGTCCTGTGTACACTTATGCCTACCACTTCGGCAAAAGTCGTGATGGTATGTTATGATATGTAGTGGCTTAAATTTATGGGCGTGCCTTCCATATTTCAGTACAATAAAGTTCCTTTACACCTTTCTGTTACATAAGTAAACAGATTTTAAACCTTTTTGAGATTAATAAAATATGACCGGCTCCTTGCTGGTCCGAAACCCGAAGACAAGCGTTAACAACAAAAATACGGTTTTAATCCACCATTATACGTGATAAAGGCCATTTGGGGGCAACATGCGCAACGTTAACTGTGTTTAAATTGCCCTATTAATGGCTAGTAATGGCGTGGACGCTAGGGACCTGGGTTAAACAGTTGTTGAATTTTGTACGGAACACTGGACGATTTACAAAAGTACATTAAAGCTGAGTTGCGCCAGCCGATGTTCACAATAATCGATGTTAAACTGACCTTAAGAGCGTACATGGACTTCTAGGGATTTGACACAATCCTATGAAAAATTACCCAAATCAATGTTTTTTTTTTTATGATAGTATGTGACAAGACGAGCAAATCAGATGCCTGATGGTAAGCATCATGATTGCCCATATCAGACACAGTGCCACCCAGTGTTTAAAATTCAAAATTCTGCGCGGCACTGCACTGCGCCTGTCACCCTGAGATATAAGTTGTTGAATCCCATCATGCCCAGTAATTTCGCTGGTATAATGTTTTGTATTCCCCTGTTTCCTCCGAATATAATAAACCCATTCCATATATTTATATCCTGATATTTTTATAGTGAAGTAACCTATTTCCCTGTCATTTTAATTTTTCTTGTAAACCCTTGGTTTTTTTCATAGTGATCTTCTAAAAATCTCAGTTCTACTCGCGTGATTGGACGTTCACTCCAAAAAAATGTAGAGTTTATAAACAATAATAAAATGATAGGGACATACTTTACTTCAACTTTAAAATATCACGTTATAAATATATCAAATAGGTTTACTAAAAATTTAAATTAAATTAATAATTAAATTAAAAATTAAAGTAAAATTTCTATAGGAGTGTGTCAAACTGCTAAGAGATCCTCTTTCCTGTTAAACTATAGAGAACTGAGACGCGTAGGTCTCATAAACCTATTTTTACGCTTCAGTTAGAAATGATGCCAAAAACTCTTGCCAGAGAATTGACGGTCGTTCAAAGCATTTTTTTTTGTTAAGTTAGTTGTACATTAATGTGCCTATCAAGATCGTAGCAAGTGAAGGGAAAAAAATCTCTGCCTTCTACCCTACCAAGAACAGGGAGTAACTGTATGTGATATGTGCCCTGCCCCGGTAGCACAGTGAACAGGGAAAACGAAGTCCCAGGGGGTTAGAACGAGACAGCGGATATGAATTGCTCGGGCGCGAAAGAGAGAAAAAAAAGGGAAATCTAGTTATCCTCGTGCCATGCTAGGAGGGCTGGTGGATGACTCCGCGGACAGCGAGTCTTTTGGAAATAAATGTATGTATGTACATCACAATAAAACAATTACAAAAGCAGTGCACAATTTTTGCATTTCAGGCAAGGACATATTATTTCAGGTCCAACTGTTGGGCGCGCGTTGATTGATGAGTGTGTGTTAGTCAGTCAATACTTTTACATTTTTTATACAATTTAGAGAAGTCGCCTACTAGTTTTAGAAATGATATAAATGTATATACAAGCACACACAGCTGTTGGTCCAACTAGTCCTAGACTAGACTAGCGAATTTAGTTTGGTCTGACGATGACATACCACTACCCCTTTTGTCGTGTGTGTGAATACATCCACAGACATATAAATTCCAGTGGGAACTTTGTGTACCAGTAAACAGGAATGCGGTTAGACTTCGAATGTAGACTGGATTATCAATTGTTTCTGGATCGTGGGGTAGGGGCACACTGAGAGCACTTATTTGAATCTAAAATTAAGTATTTCGCAATAGCCGGGCATATATTGCTACAGAATTAATTTAAACATTTCAATTTAAATACCAGGAAAGCAGATCTAGAACTGTAAGAGACGAGTATATGTTTTTTTCGAATAAATGACGAACGAATAAATTAGCTCACTGTCTGTAAATATTAAATGCGCAGTTTTAGTAGCAATTATCAATTGAGCCATTGGTATTACTACTAAATTTTAATAGGTAGAAATGATAGTCAAGTTATCCAAGAACTCACTTTTATTACCAGACTTTATGATAGAGACTGTAACTCTAAATGTCGCGAATGTTATGTTAAATTTATTGAAGTTATAATAATTTTTGTTCTATAGAAATATAAGTATGTTCCTTATTTGCTTCATGAGAGGATCGAAACAAGCAAAGTGTTTGTCAGATTAAACAAAATGGATCAACATATCATACATAGCAAATTGACAATAGTTTGCTTCGACCGCTGAAGGTGTTATTCCAGAGGTAATAGCTAATTACAAAAAACTCTTTACAAGAAATTTTGTATAACTACAGAAAATATGCTAATAAGTAACAAAACTAACTGGGCTTTCTAAATGTCTATTAGAAGAGAAGTCGTGTTAAATATTGTTTTTATGAAGAATTTTCATATAGGTATAAAATTTAAATGTGCAACGAAATTATGCCAAACCTCCCAGTGTATTTCAAACCTAAAAATACACTATAACAAAATTCCTACCATTGTTCGCTACAATGTTGTCAGATGTGTATCTCGGAATCTTCCCAAAATTGCTCTCAAATCCTGAACTTACAGCATCTCGAAGCAGTCTTGCAAGAAGTTATTCCGGCTTCTTATGTCCGAGGAATCTCTAAAGCATTTTCCGGTTAATTTACTTCCATTTTAAGTACGAGTAAATTCTTCGTTGTTTGCGAATTAAGTTCACGTTCGATATTATGTTCGGTTTAGATTTAAGGCCGCCGATAGTGGAAAGTTGCTCATGGTTGTAAATTTGCCAAACCGCAGTTACGGAATTACAAGTATTAAAATAAATAATTAACTTGTTGACTGCAGTTATTTATTTTATATATGATTTTTTTTAATAATCCTCTCTAACTTACTCTCTACTTATTTAAAAAGAGACCGAAGCTTACTTATCAGTAAGTTTCACATAATTATCTTGTAACATTACTTACAAATTTCAAAATTTCAGATTGGTTTGATGCAACGTGATATCCAAAGAGAATTTCATTCTCCATTTACTCATATCAATGTAGGTAAATATAAAATAATAATAATAAATAATTTTTATTGATAACACAAAATTATGAAATTACATAGTATCGGTAATAAATAATAAGAGTACGGATTAATAATCAACCATTTCTCTCAGTTTTGTTACACGGTCAAAGGAAAACATTTTCACGAGATGTTTTTCAAGTATAACAAAGGTTTTATTGTAGAGTACTTACCTACAAGACCTAACCAAAATCTTTAGCAAATTATATACGCTGGGGCCCGAGGGCGCAGGAGCTGGGCGTGACGTCAGCGGAGCTACTGGATGTAACAAGCATGAAAATAACATACATTGTACCTCATGGTAAAACTTGGGTATATGTTTGCTTTGCCAAAATAAAAAATGATATTAACAGCCAGCGAAATTACTGGGCATGACGAGTTTCAACAACTAATTTCTCGGGGTGACAGGCGCAGTGCAGTGCCATTAGAACACTGGGTGGCACTGTGTTTGATATGGGCAATCATGATGATGACCATCAGGCACCTGATTTGTTCGTCTTCTTACTCACTATAATAAAAAAACATAATCTGTCTCATTAATTAATAAATAAATTTCAGCATTAGCCTTCAGAAGTCCTCTGCTGGAAATAGGGCTCCCCTGGGGGTTTTTGCCAATACTCGCCACGCATGGCAGGTGAGTTGGCGAGCGCAGTTTGATGATTTTACGCCAAGGGACGCTGCTGCCCGTCCTCTTGATTTCATAAACCTTAGCCGGTTCTTACGGCAACCATTGGTAGAGAGGGTGAGGTATTATTCTATTGCCGGCACCCCACGGCAATACTAAATAAATAATTAATAAGAAATACATTTATTCGTTTTAAAATGTATTAAGTTATCTGTTTTCTATTCCACTGGATCTGTAACGCTGAAAAGTATCTACTTCCACGTGCTTTTCGCGATCTAAGCCTAATTGGTGTAGCAGTTTTGGTCTGAAGAAGAATTAAATACAGAAGTCATCAATTAACACTTCCTACTATAATATCCCACTTCCTACTGACCTAATATTAGTAGCTTGCCGGCCGGTACAGCCCTGCCCTGCCCATTGCCACTTCAACGCGCTAGTCCAACATAAGGTAATTATCAGTAATAATTAGGTATTTAAAATAAATAAAAAGTCTCCGCATTCCATGGTCTAAGCTTTGATAGTTTTATTGATTTATTTCATTCATTAGTTCCCAACTGGATAGCAGAGGTAATAATATCCAATTGACAAAAGGGTATATAAGTCAGTTACGCATACACAACGTACGAGTATATACATACAAGGCTTTTACTCAATAGGCCCTCTTCCCTTTGAATAAAATGTTCACAAAACGAATGTATGCGAAAAAATATGAAAGTTAGTGAACCCATTAAAGTGTCAAGCTGGGCCGAGAGCTAGGTTGCCTATTTTCAATAGCAGAGGAGGCTTTTATCGATGTCTGGGAAACTAGGTCGGCATTTAGCCTCTACTATTGGACCTAGGGGATGCCATTTCGGTCACTTTTGAACTATGACTAGTAAGTATTTAAAGATTTGGACTTTATTTACCATTTAGCGTATTTATCCCCCGACCGATTTCCCTGCGGGATCGAATCAGAGCAGATCCGTAGACGAACGAAAGTTACCAACATAGCCCAGCGGATTAGCATGTTGAAGTGGTTATGGGCAGCACATAGCACGTAAAACTGATGGCTGATGGGGATGTAAGATTTTTGGATGGAGACCACGGACCGGCAAGCGCAGCGTAGGCTGTCCAACCACAAGGTGGACAGACGTTCTGATAAAGACGGCAGAAACACGCTGGAGGCGAGCCTCTTACAACCGGACTGGATGGAAATCTATGGGGGAGGCCTATGTTCAGCAGTGGACGTCCTGTGGCTGAGACGATGATGATGATGATTTATGTATGCTGGTTATGTTGACAGGGAAGTTTAGGTTCAGGGCTAAATTATCCTCAGACGATACAGCGTATGTGGAGAGCCCACTTGACTTATTGTTTATTGATAATAATTAGCACGGTAAATGCCATGGTCTACGTTAATGCTGCTATCAAAGTGGACTCAGTCAAGTGTCGAATTATTTAGCAAAATAATTAAGTCTATTTCGGTTTATCGTCGACGACTGGACCCGAGATGTGCATTCATTTATTTATACTAAACCAGAAATTTTTCTTCAGTTTAGATCGGATGGACCGACCTCAGTGGACAGTTTGAACTACACAGTTTGTTGGAGGATAAGTGTTTATTTTGAGAGCGCTGTTTACAATATATTACTGAGTTGTCTTTTTTATTTTTTTTATGATAAAGAGCGATAAGATGATTAAATCAGGGGCCTGATGGTAAGCATAATGATTGCCCATATCAGACACAGTGCCACCCAGTGTTTTTAAATTCAAAATTCTGTGCTGTGCTTCAAAATTCGGCACTGCACTGCGCCTGTCACGCTGAGTGATATTAGTTGTTGAAACTCGTCATCCCCAGTAATTTCGCTGTTAACAGCGAAACATTGCCCTTCAGATCGAAACACAGTTTGCAAATTACTGTTTGGAGGATGAATAAATGGGCAAAGGTGTGGTACATTCCCAGGCGACCCCTAGAAAAGAGGCCTACCGTAGTGGTAGGTAGGTAGTATAATATCTTTTATTTTATTTTATATTTTTTTTTTTGTTTTTTTATTATAATAGTTACACGACCAATGAACTTTATAATATATTATTAATAGTGCCTTGGGGGCGTAGTTGTTTAAAAACGCTTCTGCCAATAATTAGGTAGGTCGCGAGTTCGATCCCCAGGTCAGGTAAAGTGTTATTGTTATTGAATTTTTCCATCACGAATTTCGTGCTCAATGCAAGCCTGGAATCTGGAACTACTGTGCGCGGGCGTACTGTGAGCGGGAGCAGAAGTAGTTCAGTTTTTTTCTGTAACCTACGGGCTAGCTCCATTACCATCTTTCTACTTCCCAGCTGCCCATCGTCTCAACCGCAAACGGTACAAACAAGTATTGCGCTTCTAAGACCAAATACTTGTACCTAATTAATAAATACTTATATATTTATCGAACATGTAAACTACAAAACAAAATAAAACAAAGTCCCAAATGACAATTCAAGGCAAAATAGTTTCTAAGCAAAGGTTTCTGTTAAATTGAATTTTCACGATATATCTGAGCTGATTCTAGTTTCTAGCGAGAATGCTTGCGTTTCACCTTTCGTGCAACGTCACGTGCAACGCTATTGAAATAATTTATACGGATTTGCGATCGATAAGCTATCTCGTCGATTGAAAATTATTTATTTTTATAGGGAAATTTGGGTGTTATAAGATGAACATACAATATACAATATTATCAAAATGGGAAGAAGAATTTCACCCACAAGCGAGGCTTGAACTCTACTTAATTGGTAGAGTGCCTACCACGCTGATTGGCGTGGAATTTGCGGGTTTAGTTGATTGATTTAGGATGTTATGTCTCGTAATACTTACATGTATTTTCATTCTTGTAATTGTATACAGGACATCACATTATTAAGCCCGTCACACACGTAGCTATAATATATATTAATATACCGTCCTATAATATATATTATAGCAAGCTACCACACACGGAGACGATGCTATAATATATATTTTAGCCTTCATTTCATTGATACCGTAGTTTATATTAATATGCAATAATATATACTACGGTATATGTTGGTGACATCATAGAAATATATATTATAGCTACGTGTGTGACGGGCTTAACGTGCACGGGACGGGCGCGTTTCCTTGTATTTGGCATCCGACCCGTCACGCGCGCGTCTATGTGTGTAATGGAGCTTTATTAACAGGAAAGGTGACCTCTTAGCAGTTTGACACAATCCTCTGGAAATTTAACAAATCGGTATTTTGTATTTCCCTGTTTCTCTGAATATAGTAAAGTTATTTGATAGATTTATATCCTGATATTTTGAAGATGAAGTAAACTAAGTCCCTATCATTTTATTTTCTCTTATGAACTTCTCAATTTTTTGTAGTAAACGTCCAATCACGCGAGTGAAACTGGGATTTTTAGAAGTTCACTAGGTAAAAACCTGAGAGTTGATAAGATAAACAATAATGACAGGGACATAGTTTACTTCACTCTTAAAATATCAGCATATAAAATGGAATATGTTGATAATCAACCTATTGGAGGAAACAGGGGAATTTTGTAGTGGTAGGCCTCTTTTGCAGGGGAATAGATAGATAGATAGATAGATAAACACTTTATTGGTACACCACAACAAGAAGTTCTTAAATCTAATAACAATTAATAATAACTAGTGTAACAATGGGCGGTCTTATCGCTAAGAGCGATCTCTTCCAGACAACCGTGCAGGGAGAGGAGAGAACCGTAATAAACATTTGGTCGGTGGTGTTACAGAGACTGCTTAATAAATAAATATTGAATCATAAAGGTGACTAAAATACATATTGCTTGCTTTACTTACTATGCAGGGGGCCGCCTGGAGAAGTACCACACCTTTGCCAGTTATTCATCCACCAAGCAGTAGTGTTCCGGTATGAAGGGCAATGTTACCAGCGAAATTACTGGGCATAATGAGATTCAACAACTCATATCTCAGGGTTACAGGCGCAGTGCAGTGCCGCGCAGAATTTTGAATTTTAAAACACTGGGTGGCACTGTGTCTGTTATGGGCAATCATGATGCTTACTATCAGGCACTTGATTTGCTAGTCTTGTTACTCACTATCATAACAAAAAAAGAATACAAAACATCATTTTGTAAAAAAAAAACATAGAATTGTGTCAATTTTCTCGTACGATATGCTCTTAATCTTAATACTTTCCATACATGGTTTATGTTAGAGTAAGCAATAAAATATAAACTTTGTGTTAGCACAAATTGAAACGAAACTTCAAAATAATCTCGTCCAATTTCATATCGAACAGTAAAGTTGCAGAATGTGGTTGTATATTCGTTTTATGGTGTCCATATTTTATAGGAATAAGAACATAATATTTGGATGGCAAAAATCAGGAAAGCAATTTCTGTTTGCGACCGGTTTATTTAATGTTTTCATATGTACTAGTAAAAGCAGATGGTTTGACGGTTTGAACGATTGCGTTTGACGCAAAAATTCATAGTATTGTTTGCGTAGGTATTTAATCCATTTCTATCTATCTACTTAACACCCACTGCTCGGTATAGGCCTCTTTTTCTACGCCACTCTTTTTGGTCTTGATTGAGTCTCATCAAGCAGTTAATTTATTTATTCGAACATAAAATTTTGGACTGCCTCGGTGGCGTAGTCGTAGTGGCAGTGGAGTAGTGGTAGTAGAGTAGTGGTAGTGGAGAAGTAGTAGTGGAGTAGTGGCAGTGCAGTAGTGGCAGTGGATTAGAGGCAGTGAAGTAGTGGCAGTGGATTAGTGGCAGTGAAGTAGTGGCAGTGGATTAGTGGCAGTGAAGTAGTGGTAGTGGAGTAGTGGCAGTGGAGTAGAGGTAGTGGAGTAGTGGTAGTAGAGAAGTGGTAGTGGAGAAGTAGTAGTGGATTAGTGGCAGTGAAGTAGTGGCAGTGGATTAGTGGCAGTGAAGTAGTGGTAGTGGAGTAGTGGTAGTGAAGCAGCAGTAGTGGAGTAGCGGTAGTGGAGTAGCGGAAGTGGAGTAGTGGTGGTAAGCGCTACTGCCGATAATGGGTTTGATCCCCAGGCCGGGCTAAAAGTGTTTAAGGATTTTCCATTATGAGACTGAGTCCTGGATACACCTCTGCATACTCCTTCTGGAAAAAGACGTGATGCTGTGTTGTGTTATGTTATGTTACTAATATTAAATATGCGAAAGTTTGACCGTATAATAATGTATACGTGAGTGCGGGTGTGTAGACATGTGGAAAAATAAAATAATTGTGACGAAATAATAACTGTAGGCATAACATGGCATGAGGACCAATGTTTGTTAATTTCATAATTAAGTTCAGCCATTAATCTTCACTCTTGAATGAGAGTTTAGATTTTCTAACGTCGATGTTTATGACGAATATACAAGTTCCATAATCGAGCCTTTTTCTCATTACGAGGTTTTGTTGATTAACTTATTTTTTAAACGTGTAATCTTATTTCACAAAAAAGCCAAAGCTTTCACATCCCAAAACACGACTAATTCTAACCTCGAAACGAAACGTTTAAAAGTGTTTTTCTTCTCGAAAATTACGAGAGTGCTTAATCCTGTTCGTACATCGGAAATCCCTCGCTCGTTCACAAAAGGTACTGACTATATTGCGTTTCCTCGCAAAATTATCGTCGTTCGAGTATAAGTGTCTGAACGCTCACTTAGGTTACACGCTTTCAATTCTACTGTGTCTACTTACATTAAACAATCTTAAGTTTAACGTCAAATATCGGGATATAAATATATCAAATAGGTTAACTTTATTCGGAGGAAACAGGGGAATAAAAGACATCGATTTAGTAAATTTCTCATTTGATTGTGTCAAACTGCTAAGAGGTCCACTTTCCTGTTATGGAATAAGTGTGACACGGAATTACTTATTTCACCAAAAATAGTGATGTTTTTGTTGTTACGTGATTTTATGTTATCTGTCTCAGAATGTAGAATATAGTAACAAGCTTGGTTCCCATACAAAGAATCTTACGATATTTACTTGGATGTTTATTTTAATGTCTTGCTGAATTAGGCTTCGGTAGAGATGAAAGGTTTCATCGATAAAAGTTTGTAATACTATCAAACCTTCCGTTATAGCCTTTGACCGATAAAGGTTATTGTCACGATCTCGATAATTTTGTCGAGAAATGTCTACAATGCGTGCCTTTAGCTTTTATTGAAAGGCATTACTGAGTCAATTGATTATTTCGGTCAGTGTGTATAGGACGTAATATAACGTTACCGCACTTGGAGGAAATGTCCTAGAGACGCTTTTCTCGGTCTTAAACTAACATAACATTTAATCCATTGATTAATATACCATCTGTGAATACGAAGTATAGGAAAAATTCATATATGTGCAGAGTAGGCAGACTTTATAATAAACTGGATAAACAGTTTGACCTAGATCTATTTAATACAAGTGTTAATACGGCCAGACAACGCTTAACCAAAGATTTCTTTCAGGGCCCTCATAATAATAAAATGGTTGATTATTGTGTAGTAAAGTTTTGAGTGTTGGTAGGCATAACTTGCTAATATTTACTTACTACCTTGTTATATATATTAGTTTCGCACGATTGATAATTTAATGTTCTGCTACATGTGAGGACCTTTAATTGGCTTACTGTTGCTATTTGAAAATGTATTAAGAACTGCTGTTGGTCCTCCTAAGATCTATAAATAAATAAATAAATAAGTAATACGTAATATTTTAGGTTTAAGGTTTCTCATTATAGTACTTTTTATTATAAATTACAAGCTATGTCCCTAGGTTTTACCCGCATAGTCGTCGTTCTTCGTGGGAATATCAAGATAAAAAGTACTTTTAACTTTTACTTTTAATTTCAGAGTCTAAATTATCTCGATAACGAATTCAGCCGCACAATCGGTTCAGTAGTATTGGCGTGAAAGAGTAACAAACATCCATCCTCACAAACTTTTGCATTTATAATGCTCATTATAAAATTATATATAAGTAGGATAGTAGGATATAGACAATAAGAATTGGATACTTTTGAAAAGTTATTTGTTTTTGGACTGCCCCGGTGGCATAGAGGCGTAGAGCGCATGCTCAGCTGTTGATCATGAGGTTCCAGGTTCGATCCCCAGGTCAGGCAAAATGTTCAATGTATAAGACTTTTCCATTAGGAATTATCTCAATATCTCCTGGAGTCTGGAACTGTTTCCGGTAGATGGCAATAGGCTCGCCCTCTTTTACATGGGACCGATAACATACTGGCAAAATGTGGGTGTATATACTATGGGACTGAGTCAAAACTACCAGTTGGGATTAATCGTATATAAATCTTACGTACCTATATAGCTTAGACAATGTAATAACACATTTAAGTCGGTTAAACATTAAGAATTTAAGAGACCGGCGACCGACGAATTCCCTATACAATAATAATATATAAACAAATAAATAAATTAATATATTAATTTCAGGCAATGGTAAGAAAAATAAATTGTACGCATCAGACACCCATATTAATAAATACCTTACAGACTAACATACACGTAAAAAAATAAAACACAAAATATTATTATATGATAGACTAGTTAGGGATTATATTCGGTCTCGCCTCCCTGAAGCGTGTAATACCTAATCATTTACAATTACGCTAGGACAAGACACTAGTGATCTAGGTACATAATTATAATATATTAGTCCAAAATAAATATACTGTGGAGTTATATTTGAAAAAGTTTTATAAAAAAAAACCATGTTTTACAGTTTTATTACATTTCAGTACAATATTTTGGATTAAAATATTATTAGAAACCTAGATAACTAGTATCTCACTATAAATAACATCTTCATATGTTGAAAACATGCTCTGATTATAAATAATTTAAGTACCTATTACGTTTGTGTAGGAATTTCGTCGTTCTCCGGCCTCTTAATGTATACCAATGAAGTCACTTCAGGAGTAAACAAGAACTAAATGGCTCCATAGAATAAATGAATTTTTAGGACTTGAGTTAAGAATAATTTTATACAAATCGTAAAATGACGCTACTTAGGCTAATGTGCAGTTTGTGTCGCCTAATGCCTAATACTCGTTACATTTGCATAGCCATTTGAATAATGTATTTACTTTTAAACTTAGAAAATAGTCTCAAAACTAAATGAAATTTCATTCTACATAACAACACATTCTACATTGTAGTTAGTACATAATGGGCGTAGTGGAGCGAAAAGTATCTAACGAAATTATATTACAATCGAAAATTTCCGACGTACGAAAGAAACAAAACATTATTTGACGTACAAAGATTGAATATAAACGTAATAAGTAGTTACAAACGTGTTTCTACGTAATAAAATTATTTTACAGAAATAATATTCCATCCACCCCTCATTTATGTGTTTTCTGTTACTTTTTCCTACAAAATCTATACCATCTTTCAGCGATTGAAACTGGTGGCGTTCCCATTGTTTTAAAGAAAAGGATATAGTGCACGTTCTCTCAGCGCTTACTCAACAACTGGCACGTGCAATTTGCTCAGTGTGCAGTTTGCACAGTGCAATATGATGAACAACAGAGATACACCGAAGTGCGACCGAAACAACAATATTAGTCGCTAGTACAACCCCACTTTACTAACGTACGTGGACCTAATGGGACCTAATTTGAGCTTTCTTTATTTTAATCAATGGTGTTCCACATTATGTATACATAATAAATTTTTTGTAATACTTACCCTGGAGTCATCTCGCGACTTCGTTCCGTGGAAATTTAGGGATTCCTTCATCACCTTCTAAAGGTTGTCTGGTTCTTCATGGTTGTCTGGAAGAGATCGCTCTGAGCGATAAGGCCGCCAGTTGTTACTCTTTCTAGTTTTTAAGTTTTCTTTTTGCCTTTTTTGCATAATTGTGGTACCAATAAAGTGTTATCATTCATTCATTCATTAAAGTGTAGAGGAAGTCTACTGCTGTACATAGGCCTTCCCCATTACCAACAGTCAGGTTGACGAACGTAGTTTGATGGTTTTACGCAGAAGACGCTGCTGCTCGTCCTCTGTATCTGATAGATAACCCTTAGCCGGCTCTTACGGCAACCACGGGTAGAAAGGGCCGGCTACAGAATATGTAGCCATCCCACTACGATTCTACAACAAAAGCTACGTGCAAAATTTCAGCTCACTATGTCCCTTCATAAGTTATATTTTTTTAGAAGATAGTCAAGTAGTTTCTGCTGTGATCATAGTCCGGCCATCACCCAAGGTACATGCCGAAAACCAGCGTCACAGTTCCACTGTGACTTATGCTGAGCATGTACCGTATTCAGGTTATGAGTTGTTTGAGTTGAGTTGAGTTGACTCGTACATAATTTGAAGTTTTTGGCATTTGGTAATATGTAATACTAAGTTTTTATTATTTAGCTATAAGTTCAAAAACTGTAACTGCCTCTACTTATTTACCTGAATAAAAACGTTTCTATTCTATTCTATTCTCCTAGCGTTTGGGCAAGGCGTTGGTGAGTGAATGTGTTAGTCAGTCAGTCAGTCAGGACTATAATTTATATATATAAATAAATTAAAAGCAAAAAACTTTTTTAGAAAAGAGCTTTTATTTAAACGCTCTAAAAAGAAGAAAATAATTTTTTCCTAAAAAATTTTAACTGTCAACTTATAACCTCATTATATACAATTTATATGATCATAAAAGCTTGTCGCGCGATTTGTAAATAAACTAGTACCAATTTAATTATGTAAATTGGTCTGCTTAGTTTATTATATTTTCAATTTCAATTTATATAAATACTGATAGGTAATTAAACCTCGCGACAAGCTTTAATGATCATATAAATTGTATATAATGAGGTTATAAGTTGACAGTTAAAATTTTTTAGGAAAAAATTATATTCTTCTTTTAAGAGCGTTTAAATAAAAGCTTTTTTCTAAAAAAGTTTTTTGCATTTAATTTATTTTTAATTTTTTAGTGTTCGCTGGCTATTTTTCTCAGTCTGTTCATCTCATTCAACACATCATTGTTGCAAGGTCGTAGGTTGTACGTTCACGACATTATATTACACCCCGAAGCCACTCAGTCCTCGGCGCGGCCACACCTTGACTTGGGTGTTTGGGAGAATGCGCCACTTATTTCAGCTTGGAGCTTACTTGTGCCTGACGAAACACAGTTTCGAATTTGATTTTGGAGTTGTCCTTCACCTAGACAGGTTGCAGACCAATGCTGATGACGTCCATCTCGCCAAATTACACAAATCAAACTTATTTCAGCTTGGAGCTTACTTGTGCCTGACGAAACACAGTTCCGAGTTTGACTTTGGAGTTGTCTTTCTCCTAGTTAGGTTGCAGACCAATGCTGATGACGTCCATCTCGCCAAATTACAGAAGTCAAACTTATTTCAGCTTGGAGCTTACTTGTGCCTGACGAAACACAGTTTCGAATTTGATTTTGGAGTTGTCCTTCGCCTAGACAGGTTGCAGACCAATGCTGATCACGTCCATCTCGCCAAATTACACAAATCAAACTTATTTCAGCTTGGAGCTTACTTGTGCCTGACGAAACACAGTTCCGAATTTGATTTTGGAGTTGTCCTTCACCTAGACAGATTGCAGACCAATGCTGATGACGTCAATCTCGCCAACTTACACAAATCAAACTTATTTCAGCTTGGAGCTTACTTGTGCCTGAAGAAACACAGTTCCGAGTTTGACTTTGGAGTTGTCTTTCTCCTAGTTAGGTTGCAGACCAATGTTGATGACGTCCATCTCGCCAAATTACAGAAGTCAAACTTATTTCAGCTTGGAGCTTACTTGTGCCTGACGAAACACAGTTCCGAGTTTGACTTTAGAGTTGTCTTTCTCCTAGTTAGGTTGCAGACCAATGCTGATGACGTCCATCTCGCCAAATTACAGAAGTCAAACTTATTTCAGCTTGAAGCTCACTTTTCAATTTAATCTCAATGAACCCTATCATTTGATACCCATATTGCAGAAGTGCATTAAAAATAACTATTCCTCTATCTTGAATGGTCCGCCATATTGGATTTAGAATGACGTCACATTATTTTTCGAGTTACTCTCAACCATCCCTTTCATTTGATATCCATATTGTAGAAATGCATGACGAAACACAGTTTCGAATTTGATTTTGGAGTTGTACTTCACCTAGACAGGTTGCAGACCAATGCTGATGACGTCCATCTCGCCAAATTACACAAATCAAACTTATTTCAGCTTGGAGCTTACTTGTGCCTGACGAAACACAGTTCCGAGTTTGACTTTGAAGTTGTCTTTCTCCAAGTTAGGTTGCAGACCAATGCTGATGACGTCCATCTCACCAAATTACAGAAGTCAAACTTATTTCAGCTTGGAGCTCACTTTTCAATTTACTCTCAATGAGCCCTATCATTTGATACCCATATTGCAGAAGTGCATTAAAAATAACTATTCCTCTATCTTGAATGGTCCGCCATATTGGATTTAGAATGACGTCACATTATTTTTCGAGTTACTCTTAACCATCCCTTTCATTTGATATCCATATTGTAGAAATTCATTAAAAATAACTATTCCGCCATCTTGGATGGTCCGCCATATTGGATTTAGAATGATGTCACACACCATATCGTGCATTGTCATCCAAACTAAACGTGTATACAAAATTTCAGCTTAATCGGTTGAAGATATCTACGTCAAAATTGAGTTCAAAGATTTCACCCGAACAAACATACATACATTACATACATTGCAAGTTAAATAAAAGCTTTTAATAAAACGAGATCACCAACACTATGACTTATCTGGGTTCACAGTTAAATGGCCACCGAATAAAACTTTAAATCATGTAAGCTCTATTTAATAACTGCCTGATCGACTGAATATTCATAAAATGTTCAATTCTGTAGTTAATTAATCTGCGATCAGCTTTTTCGATGCGTCGGTTAATTCGGTAGCATAATATTTATTGTAACTATACATTTGTAAGTTTTAAATTGCTTATCAGATCGATAGTAAAAGCTGTTTCGGACGCATTTTAAATCATAATAATATACGTAGTCTGGCTAATTTCCCCTTATATTAATATTCGATTCTAGTTAATTTTTTTTTTTTTTTTTTTTTTTTTTTTATGATAGTGAGTAACAAGACGAGCAAATCAGGTGCCTGATGGTAAGCATCATGATTGCCCATATCAGACACAGTGCCACCCAGTATTTTAAAATTCAAAATTCTGCGTGACACAGCACTGCGCCTGTCACCCTGAGATATGAGTTGTTGAATCTCATCGTGCCCAGAAATTTCGCTGGTAACATTGCCCTTCATATCGGAACACAGTAATGTTACACACATTACTGCTTGGCGGATGAATAACTGGCAAAGGTGTGGTACTTCCCCAGGCGGCCCCCTGCTAAAGAGGCCTACCACTACAAAATTAATTATGTTTTGTCCGGTTATTCAACCATTTTTAGTATTCCGTACCTCAAAAGAAAAAAGGAACCCTTTTAAGTAAGAAGTGACTCTACATTTTGTTGTCCGTCTATTATATATCTGTCTGTCCGTCTGTCAAGACACTTTTAAACGGGAACGTGTGGAGGTATCAAGTTGAAATTGATATCAACTACTCAGATCTGCGGTCCCTGCTCTCTACCTGTGGTTGCAGTAAGAGCCGGCTAATAGATCCTGAGGACGGGCAGCAGCGTCCTTTGCAAAAAACCATCGAACTGCTCTCGACAACCCGCAAGCATGTTGAGTATTGGCAAAAGTCCCCTTTATGGGGAGGCCTATGTTCAGTAGTGTATTACCAACGGCTGAGATGATGATGATGGCTAAATTATAACGTTATGGTATAGAATTTGTATCGTACTTATTTTGTCAAACACCTATTATATCGCCTTCATAAAGTGGAAGTTAATTTCATTAGTTGTAGAATGTCATCTTAAAGTAAGTACCGCGCCTGTTAAAATTTTCAATTTGCACGCCTTCATTCTTCATGAATATTAAAATTTCTATCAGTTAAAAGTCAATGTCTTTTAAATAAATTGAATGAGAAACTAACTTATATAATAATGTTGAAATAGGACTACGACCTACTTAGAGTTATAATATCATATTACTATAAAATATAACATAATATACTTACTATAACGTTTATGGTTCCGTATCTCAACAAGAAAAAAGGAACCCTTATAGGATCATTTTGATGTCTGTCTGTCTATCTGTCCGTCTGTCAAGACACTTTATAACGGGAACGCGTGGAGGTATCAAGTTGAAATTGATATCTACTACTCAGATCTGCGGTCCAAAATTATGCTTCTAATTAACGCAATCTAAAAATTATGGCCATTTTACTGCATATTTCCATACTTTGCGCAAGGAACTAAAAGATGGCGCTCTATGTTCTTGGTGTCTAGGTATGGAACCCTACACTATGCATACATACGTGTGCCTTTACAATTTATTTCTAAAGGGGTAGGCAGAGGTGTACCCAAAACTCAGTCCCATAGTAGGTGATCAGTATTCGAGCTTGCGCCCACTACGCCAAAGAGGATGACTGCCTCGTTGACGTAGTGTATCATAGTATGCTAATAAAATAGTGAATCATACCTTTGCCAGTTATTCATCTGCCAAGCAGTAATGGCAAACATTATTGTGTTCAGGTCTGAAGGGTAATGTTACCAGCGATATTACTGGGCATGACGCGTTTCAACAAATAATATCTCAGGGTGACAGGCGTAGTGCAGTGCCGAGTAGAACTTTGAATTTTAAAATACTGGGTGGCACTGTGTCTGATATGGGCAATCATGATGCTTACCGTCAGGCACCTGATTTGCTCGTCTTGTCACTGACTATAAAAAAAAAAACTAGTACTGACTCCCGGGACTTCAGGAAAAAGACATGATAGTATAACTTGATGAAAATAATGAATAACCCAGGGTTTGATACCCGGGTCAGGCAAAAAGTATTAGAGAATTTCCCATTGGGTATTTTCTCAAATGACAGCTTGGAGTCTGGAACTATGATCGGTATATTACGGCAATAGGCTCACCCTTATAACTAGAAACATCACGAGCGAACCTACTAGTACTTACTACTACTGAGTCTCTACCTATCCCTTCGAAAGAAAGGCGTGATTACATTATGTTAATAATAATATGGGACATCTTCCACACACGGTCATCTGGTCCCAAACTAGGCTAGAAGCCTGTACTATGGTAACCAGATGACTGATATACATACTTATATAAGCTTATAACACCCAGACACAGATCAAACAGACATGTTCATGCACACAAATGTTTTTCTCAATTCTGTGAAACTCTACAAAAATGATGTTTGATTAATTTAATATAACTATGCAGCAAGGTATTGTTCCCATAAAATAAGGGCCCTAACAAAGAGCGCATTGAAGCCTGAATCAGATTATAAAAACATAAATATTTTTCATCAAGCGCGCGGCTGGGATATGCTTGTTTTGTATTTTTATGCAAATTGCGTTCGTAAAAATTTTTTTTTTTTTAATTCCGTGTATTCCAGAGAGATTAATTTTTCATTTGTAGAATATTTCTAATAATAGAATTTTAATTTAGTTCTGCTTATTATTCATCATCATCATCATCATCATCATCTCAGCCATAGGACGTCCACTGCTGAACATAGGCCTCCCCCATAGATATCCATTCAGTCCGTTTGCAAGCGGCCCGCCTCCATCGTGTTCCTGCCGTCTTTATCAGATCATCTGTCCACCTTGCGGGTGGACGTCCTACGCTGCGCTTGCCGGTCCGTGGTCTCCATATCTACTTATTATTATAACTTATTATTATAGCAGAAGAACTACCGAGATCAAATTATTTTGTGGTAGATAATTACAAAATTGATTTATCATTCTCAATCAGGGCGGACTATGATTTTTATGTTATGTATTTTTGGTTTCTACACAATACTTTATTTGCATTTCTTAGGTTGAATATAGGTATTTTTATTTTATTTTGCATAAAGCTAAGAAGATCTACTTAGAACCCAGTACACTAGCATTTTTAATATAAAAGAAAATTGAACAATTAATTGATAATAGTATACACTTACAGCATAATAGTTTGTCGAATAGTCTTCTTTATCTAAGTTTCTCATCAAGAGAAGAAGAAAACACAGTGCTCCTAAATTTTTGGCCTAGAAATGATATAATTTATAAAACCTATAGTTTATAAAAAATATCCCTCACACCTAGGTCTATCTCGTTTAGTGTCACAAAAATAATTCATCCTATTTGTCATAGAAAACAACGCTTATGGAAGCGATTCCAGCGCTAGTTTTCAATATTTCATAAAATCCGATTGTTCCAATAACTTACGTCTGTCAAAACGGCGATAGAGTCCCGGACATTCAATAAAACCCGAAAATATATGGACAGTAACGCAACTTGGACGTTTTACTAGTACTAAAGTGACTCCCAAACTAATCATTTTACGGTGAAACTTGTCCTGATTTACGAACAAGAGAATGTAAAAAGCGAAACTAAACGTGGTTTAAAAGTTTAGATGGACTAAAGTAGTAAAAAGTAGTAAATAAACACTATAACCAATATAGTATCTGTTCGCATAGTGAGATCTCCAAACGAAAGAAGATCTCAAGATTAAAAAAAAAATATAGTAAAAGAAAAAATTATAAATAAATTTCAGACAATAATACAATACAATAACTTATAATTGTCAGACGCCCATATCAATAAATACCTTACAGGCTCACATACACAATAATATTCACTATATCTACGCTTTAGGGATGATATTATTATGTTTCAGTTTCGCCTCCCTAAAGCGCCGGAACTGTATGCCTTCCGGCCAAAATTCTGGCGTCAGGAGAGTCTCCTTAAATTTCACCGGCAACCGGAGCAACGTAGGACTAGAAATTCTGCGCCCTCGTAGACTCCAGCCCGACAGTGAGATCTTGGAGTATTCTTGGTCTGGTATAACAGAACTGCTATAATAAAATATTTCATGCAGTTTTTAATTTGTATCTAATTATTATCAATTATCTGTATCTAATGTTTTATCTGCAAAACATAATTAGTATCGCACTTTTACTCTTATTTCTTGACATATTAATTTTGTTACACTGGGGCTGCAGGGGTGATCCCTCTGATTAGTAGCCGTTTAGATGATAGATTTGGCAAATAGACCTCAGTTACCGGTAACTTATAAATATTGTATTCGTTGTATACACATCCAAGTATAGACTCTATTCAAGCCTCGCTGTATGTTGCGTCCAAAAATACCCTTTTTGCTCCAATATCCGAATATCCGAATGAACGATCGCTCTACTCCCTTTGTATATATTTAAATTTTTTATTTGCATATTGAGACAATTCTAGTTTTGTTCATTTTGCATGCACTTGATTGCTGTTTATTTTTACCGTTTATACTGTGTTTACAAAGCTGGGTCACGTAGAAACTATTGCTTAAAATGTTGAATAGGAGTTAGCCGCTTTAGTAAGATTTATTAGAGTTGAAGTGCTTCAAACGTAATTAGGTGCAAGGTGTTTTGTTTAATTGCAAAATTAACTTTAATTTAAGGATAAAAACTACTTTGGAAACGTTGAGTTTGGATATTATATGTTTTCATCTTTTTGTTACACGATGTTTACATCATATTTCATTCACCATAAATTATTCCAATGACACTAGAGTGTGTGTGTGTTATCAATCTCATAATATTATTAATAAGTTATTGACGTAAGACTGTGAAACATGATTTACTATGTAGCAGTAACGAGCTATGGAGAGGGCAAAGTGGTGTGCTACAAATTTTTTAGTGGAATATGCCCCACTAAATTAACTTAGTGGGGCTGAAAGCTGGTTTTCTTTAAGAGATCGAATCAGAAATGTGGAGATCCGTAGACATAACATAACATAACATACGTTCACGCCTTTTTCCCGAAGGGGTAGGCAGAGATGTACCCAGGACTCAGTCCCATGTAGATACACCCACATTTCGCCAGTAGGTTATTGGTCCCATGTAATAGGGGGCGAGCCTATTGCCATCTACCGGGCACAGTTCCAGACTCCAGGCAGTTATTGAGATAATTCCTAATGGAAAAATCCAATATTTAACACTGCCTGACCTGGGGATCGAACCCGGGACCTCTTGATTGGCAGTCGAGCATGCGCCCTCTACGCCACGGAGGCAGATCCGTAGACGAATAAAGTTAATTAAATTTCTCGTATGAAGACCACAGACACATCCACCCATAATGTGGACAGACAGCTACTAAATACCACAGGAAAACGCTGGATGCAAACTGCTTACAACCGGACCAGATGGAAATCTATGGGGTAAGCCTATGTCCAGCAGTGGACGTCATACCGCTGAGATGATGATAAAATTATTGGCTTCATTATTATTGCGAAACTTTTGTAAGTAATAGATGTGTTTTGTGCCCTCTTAACGCCAAAATTACTAATCAGAAAAATATATGCGTATTGCTTAGGGCTCATCTGGATCTGGCGAATCATCATCATCATCTCAGCCGTTACCGAATATGGGCCAAACATAGGCCTCGCCCATAAAGGGGGGTTTTGCTAATACTCGACACGCTTGGCAGGCGTATTGTCGAGCGCAGTTCAATGGTTTTTTGCAGAGGATGCTGCTACCCGTCCTCTGGATCTGATAAATTATCTGGCGAATACGCCACGCCAAATCTGCGCATGCTGCTATCCTTTTATGTGCACCTCTCGCGCTCATGCATCTCAGTTCGCTGCCACTTTTAAACCTAAACGCGAGCGGCGCGTTTGCCAGATCTGGACTTGCCCTTAGATACTAAAATAAGTTGATCTTAATATTATGTAGATTACGATTATTTCAGAGGGTAAAAACAAGCTTACTCAGTTGGATTATCATGTCTCAGAGACCCTAGAACAAATTAGCACTGTACCCTTGGGCTATGCGTAATTTTTCCACATTAACATCTCTCGTCACGGCTTGAGATACGTGATCTGAATATACTTTGGAAACCCTTTTCAATGAGGTGTGTACACACTGCTACTGAGAACTGGGACCCATATTTCAGAAGTTTACTCAGACGTTACTTAACAGGAAAGGTGACCTCCTAGCAATTTGACACAAACCTATGGAAAATAGATAAAAGACAAAACGCGCAAATGAAAATGCTCTCCGTAAATGATAAGAACAAGTTATTTACTAATAGAAAGGTACTATACTATTTATTAGTACCTATACAATAGTACTGAGTAGTACCTAGTGAACCTAATTGAAGACCTAAATAATATTTCAGTCTTGTTTAGTTCGGATAGTTATTCAACGATCCAGAATACGGGTCTGTCTGAGATAGAGTTTTAAAGAGAACCTATGCAAATATGGATGAGTGCTCGGCGACGCCGCTTATTACTTGGGGATTTGAGGGAATCTCAACTTTTGTAGTTTTTGCATTGGCTATGTAAGGTTCAATGGATTTTCTTTCCTGTATTTTATCTATAAAAGTAGATGTATCTAATTTTGAGCTGCCATTTTGAGAAAGTCTTTATCAAATTTAAAGTAGCACTGTCACAACACCGACCTCGCCGGCGAGGTCGAAGATCTCTCCTTCCAGATCCTTCAGATCATTTAGTTTCTCTCCAAATTAACAAATCAAACCATTTATAGATATCCCCCTTGGGGGGTGCCTATGCAAGTCTGACCCCGGTAATCTGCGCTACGGTCCAAGCTTAGAAGTTCGTACCGTCAAATAGGTGCCCTTGAGCTAGTTGGGGTCAAGCGCCTCCTGCGCTCACCGAGTCCGGTACAAAAGGCACTCGGCGAAGCTATGATGGCCATCTGAGGCCAACACAGAATAGTTCATTTAACGAAAAAGGTAGGACTGTATTTACAAATGACATAATAATAATTTCATGTCTTGAAATCGAACGAACTTGACAGGTACCTAATTAAGGTTATAAACCTTTGTTAGGTTCCTGTCCAGTATGTTCAGGTTGTTTTAATCTGCAATGGACGATGCCATGTTACCAGAAATAACGGTTACATTTTAATTAACTAGATTCATAAAATTATATTTGTACAAAATGAAAATACATAATATAAAAATAAACATGTTAGACTTGCCCTAACAAAAGTTTCTTGCTCACTTAACACTTAAAGAATTTGTTGACCCTAAACCGAGGTCAAATTAGGTTAAACTTGCAATAAAACGTTTTTCAATATAATTTTCTGCAAATTACATTTATTTAACACCCACACTAACTTTGAGTAGCATCTCGGCTTCATGCCTTTCTAAACTCGTCTTCATGTGAATTATATTTTATGCACTGCGTATTTTAAAAAAGTTATATTAACGATAAAATAAGTGAGTTTCTCACCCTTTGTGAAAAAAAAAGTTTATCATATTGATAAATGAAAGCATTTGGCAATTTATTGTTTCAATAACGCCTCGTAGTTTCACTAAAAGGATCAATCGTGTGAAAAATAAGCAGCTATCGAAATGACACACGAGAACCCTTTCAAGGTTGTTTACATAAAATCTTGTTATATGACACATTTTCGTTTAAAATGAGCGAGCGATATTACCTTAGAAACATATTTGTGTATAGGTATTTCATGTTAGGCTATTTATAAAGTTCTTTCCTTCAGGTACTATGTCGAAAGGTATTATAAAAGGTAGGTACAAATACACTAAGTTGATGTGAACTGTGAAATAACATAACATCACGCCTTTTTCCTGAAGGGGTAGACAGAGATGTACGCATGACCTAACCCCATGGTAGATACCCACCCTTTGCTCGTAATGTTTTTGGTTCCATGTATTTAGGGGGCGAGCCTATTGCCATCTACCGGACAAGAAGTTCCACCTAACGCTGTCATTGAGATAATTCCTAATAGAAAAATTCAATCACGCTTTTGCCTGACCTAGGGATCAAACCCCAGAGTAGTACAATGTAAAAAAGTTACACTTGTAAGAGTTAAACAAAACGCTAGCGAGTTCTAACTCAAGCTAGTGCTAAGCTAGAGCTAAGCGCGGTTATTGTGTGTGTATGTTTGTTTTGTTTTCACGCAACAACTACTGAACCGATTGAGCTGAAACAATGTCTACGCGGGTGAAACCGGCATGACTATCATAAAATTATTTTAAAACATCTATGAGCCAACATCTCAGCACAAAGACTAAACCACCCCACGTAAGTGTTTTATCAACAAAACCGTAACAAAATAAAAGCTGAATGTTGGTGCGAAAGATAAATTCCCAGTTGAAAAGTTGAAGTCGCCCGGAGGCTGTCGTGTCAGGACTGAGGAACTTGCTAACGTAACACTCCGCCTGATTTATACTTGCTAACTTTGTTGCCGCACGCGACTTTTATCCTAAACACTTACACAATCATTTTGTTTATATGTTATAGTTTTAGACACAAAACAATGAAATAAATTGTCAAGTCCCATAATTAGTTATGCCTCCGTAACTTGAGGGAATACAAGGCTGTTAGTAAACTGACCACGACCTATTCTAATGTAGAGGACAGCAAATAAGTAAGCTTATTGTGTTTTTATATGAATATGGAAACTTTTTCTTTCCATATATTTATTTATGATAGTGAGTGACAAGACGAGCAACTCAGGTGCCTGATGGTAAGCATCATGATTGCAGACACAGACACAGTGCCACCTAGTGTTTTAAAATTCAAAATTCTGCGCAGCACTGCACTGCCTGTCACCCTGAGATATTAGTTGTTGAAACTTCGCAGGCTCAGTAATTTCGCTGGTGACATTGCCCTTCAGACCGGAACACAGTAATGTTTGCACATTACTGCTTGGCGGATGAATAACTAGCAAAGATGTGGTACTTCCCCAGGTGGCCCCATGCTAAAGAGGATATAATTGTATTTCAAGCTAATAGAGTGCTTTATCTATAAAATATATAAAATATTTTATATATTTTATATTACATTCTCAATAAATATATAAAATATTTTTATTAAGAATGTAACTACAAGTTAACGGTTTTTGGAGCTTACAATTTATTTACTTATGGCAAGGAATTAAGTCCTTGCCTATTGGTTAATGGATGGAATTAGATTGACACGAAAGAGATTCATAAAGCAAGTGTGAATGGTCCAGGCAGTTGGTATGGACGTAGATAGGCGTATACTTTTCTTGACCAGCGTGCAAGACATGAAATTCCAACGAAAGGCAAAAATACAATTGAGTGGATAAGTGTAGGACATTCTTTTAATTCTTCACGCCAAGAATACACTGCACCGATAAGACTGTTTAGTATAAATGAAAATATGAAGATAAATTAGACCCTTATCATATGATAACGGAGCGACATGTTGCGGAACATGTTGCTCGATAACTACGTGAATGTCTCAAGAGACAATGCCGTGGAACATTACCACACGCGCTCGCTCTCGGAGCGGGAGCAAGCAACCACAGAACATGAAGAACCAAGCAACATGTCCCGCGACACGTAAATGTTGCACGACGCTTTGCGAAATTGCAGCGACACGTAGATTGAGTGTTGCACGTCATGTTGCAGAATAAAATGTCTAATACGTAATTATAAACAAAATACGAGATTGGCCTTAAACCTCAATAAAAAAGATAATTACGAATACAAGTTACAAGATCTCGTATCTTAACATTCATTGTAACATTATTTCTCTAATTCAAACGTCTCATTAATAAATTAATAACGTTTAACCGACGAGCCTTATCTAAAATAACTTGTTTATTACTTTTAAACGCCTAAATAATATTCCATTTCTGTGTTGTTTCGTTGAACTGAAACGTCAGATATTAAATTGAATTTACATCGAATTGTCTCGAGAAATGAGATCTCCGGCCTTCAAAGATATTATATTAAAAGAAAGTAAAACGAGCCTTATATTAAATTAAATTCTGGACATCTGTCGTACACCCGAGGGCGGCCGCTTCGAATAAAGATTCCGAATTAATGAATAATTTCATTATCAATTCCGTATCCGGATTAATTAGTAGTTGGCATATTCATTATAATTTTATATCCAACGGCAGCGGTTTTATGTACACTCGTATTTGAAATTGTAGGCTTGACACTGCTTTCCATATGCCCTGATTTATTGTACGGTTGTACGATCATTGAAATAATTGACACCACATAATGTTAGGGCGGGGCTAGATATACGGGACTCGCCGAGTGCTGAGCCGATTATTCATCGAATAAGGAGCAACGATTGTTAGTATTCGCCTAAGTCAGCTCTAAGGGAAAATTACTTTAATTAATAGTAATTAGGCCTGAGTAGGTACTTGATAGTTTAAGTTATGGTCGATAAGTAACATCAACTTATAACTTTAATTGTCAGGTACCGCGAGTGAGCTTCTTGACGTGTGACAGTGTTCTTTATTCTAAATTTGACAGTCAGTAGCCAATTGACTGTCAAATTTAGTTCAGACATTTAGTTTAGTTCGACGAAAAATATTTCGTTGTGGTTTTGGCTTCGCATGAATTAAACTTGAAATAAACATCACTTTCGATGAACAGCAGTCCCTATTTAAAGACGCGTGATTTTAGCAATAAGCAGGCTATCTGATGCTAATTAGCCAATTGGACAGGTTTATTTGATATTCGATTTTAAATATAAATTTCATGTGTCATGATTGTCTTCAATGACGTGTGTCTGCTTTGAGTGTCGCTAACTATATAGACTTGGGTCTTTATAGTTATAAGCTGAGTCTGCTCCTTTTGATAATCATTAGATTTAAGTGATAATTAAATTATTTGTAAAATAGCTATATACATTACTAAGCTTTACAATATGTAACTGAGCAATAAACTATTTATATTCTATTCTATTCTAAAAGCAGACTTTCGGAGCAACATTGTGCCAAGATATGCCTTCAATTTCAAACTTGACTGTACCAACCTGGTATTTTCCAATTTTATTCTTTATCGACCTGTCTAACTGATAATGAGTTTTCATTCAAACAAAATTAATAAAGCAGGTATCGTTATTGTTTGATAAAAATTTATATGCTACTACTTAGTTCGCATTATTTACGCCATTGTTGAGTTAGAATGACTACAAAGATTTCAAACGAATGGTTTACAGTCGTTTGACAGGGTACATCTTCTTAAAGGTAGTGCAGTGCCTCAATTATGTTCGCAGTGGCCGGTTCTCGATGGACTGATTCGGCATCGATTTAAGGACACTGTTAAAAATCTGGCAATAACAATCAAAACATCAATTGTCTTTCCACTATGTACCACGCTAAGATAGTGGTCTTTAATGCTATTAAAAGTTAATTAGTCATTGATAATATTATAATTTTATGATCTGCAGGGCTTACTACTACGCCACTGAGGCAGACAAAATAACAAGTGACAATATTTTGTATTATTATAATATGAATAGACCTGTGATCAGCAGTGGACGTCTTCCGGCTGATGATGATGATGAATATTTTGAATTAAACCAAAAAAACATGAGGATACATGCGTGTTCAATCCTGAAAAAAAAATTATGGTGATAAATACAGCTGTCTACTTCCAGGTTATCCGATCACTAATACAAAACATGTCTATAAAACCTACAGGATCTCAAGTAAAAGCATGTTGACGGTCCAATTTCCTTGATCCCAGCACATAATGGCCTCCCAGCGGAACGACACTTCATTTCCACGACGCCACTTCAAACTATGAATAAATTCATTTTAATTGCATTTCTATCAAGTTCCGAGCCATGTCTGGATATCGATAGATCAACTATTTTGAATAAATTACAGATAACTGAATATAGTAAGAGACTGCATCGGTGATTTTTTTTATGATAGTGAGTGACAAGACGAACAAATCAGGTGCCTGATGGTAAGCATCATGATTGCCCATAACAGACAAAGTGCCACCCAGTGTTTTAAAGTTCGAAATTCTGCGCGGCACTGCACTGCGCCTGTCAACCTGAGATATGAGTTGTTGAATCTCGTCATGCCCAGTAATTTCGCTGTAGTGTTTCGATGTAGTGTTCTCAATGGTTTCATGAGGTATCCGGATTTGATCCCTAGGTTAGGCACAAAGTTCATTGAATTTTTCAATTAAGATTATTTTCAATGACAGCTTGGAGTCTGGAACTGTGCCCAGTGGATGAATCGTGCTATTCTTTCTTTTATAAGGTGGTGTTTCTTATAAGTATAAATGTTTGTGGGTACGACTGAAAGAACAAAAATTTTGAGGACCGAGGGCCATTAGAACGTAAACGAAACTCATCTACGTAAGGACCGGGGATAATATTACATCAAAAATATACCTAAATAGTTGGTACAGTCGCATACAGCATTCATTAATGCTTGGAAGTATTATATATTTTTTGTGATACAGAGTATTTAAATCATAATTTACTCTTGTTGATATAAAAAGTTAATTGATTGTAGTGTTACTTTTCGGAACTTCATTGTAAACTCCTAGAACAAGAATATTTAGTTTTTAGTTCCGATTTTTAGTGTCAAAAACAACATGCACAGTGGTCTCTGGTCCCAGCGTTCAGCGAGGGAACATCTCGAGGAGCGGCGTCGTACTAACATTTGTCGCCCTTGTAGCGGGGTCAGAGTCTAATTCCTGATGATGCGTCGTGTAGACGCGAAACACGTGTCGATATATGAATGGTTTCACTAACAAAAATGATACCTAATAGCATTTCCTCATTGCATGCAATTTTGCGGGCGGGAGGGCGGTGCACTCTGCATTTTTGTTTTTGACACTAAAAATCGGAACTAAAAACTAAATATTCTTGTTCTAGGAGTTTGATATAAAAAGTTAAAAACGTTTGCATTTGTGTTTTGATACCTCTTGACTAAACTGACTAGGCTGAATAGCTTTGACTCAATTGTAGATTGCTTTTTCGCAAGGCGCAACTCGTATGTAATAATATATTTACTTTAGGATTTAAAGCTCCTACCTCAAATACAATACTGTGTTTTTCTTATTTCTATCTCAAAGTTGTATTATTTCGCAGTTTTCCGTTCACTCAACCCAAATGTTTTCAGAGAAAGCTGTACAATTTTCATCGAGCACAGCCCGTACGCCCACGCGCTACACGAATAAAACATTGATGCAAGATTTACGCAACTGGCTACCCCACACAACTCTCCCAGGGGGATCTTAAAATACGCGAGTATCTACCCGAAAACGGAATTTAAATGTAAACTGTACTGGTAGCCCATGGTATATTATGTCATGAATTATGAATACAGAAAACGCAATAACCACTTGGCTAATAAAAGTGCTACTATTGATAAAAGTGCTTTGGAAGTCAATCAGTAAACGACTGATTTGACTAGTAAAGCCGTTGTTGGCTCCTAGGTATACTCGAGCACTTTTACACCGATGTTGGCCACAATTCGTCTCTGACAAAAGTCAAAGTCAAAGTCAAAAAGATTTATAGGTCACAATTTGACACTTTTGTACGTCAATGAAAATAAACAGTAATGAGTCTACCGTGCGTTCGGAAAGATACCTTTACAAGAAGAACGCACAAGAAACTTGTAGGGCTTAATTTTTTCAACTGATTGTTTTACAATATTTGGTTTGGTTACATTCGTTTGTTTAGAAGGTGCCGCGTGGTGGCTATGCAAAGAACAAGAAGGGGCTATGATAAACGTGACTTTTTTCTTGTAAATTCGAATCCAATGTTATTACAACAGTTCTAAACCCTTACACATTGTATATTTATCAGAGTGTCGATTTATTCAAAAGCACGTTCTCGCCTTATCAATCGCTGGCTGCGAATCAAGTGCTTCCATTTACCATAAAGATATTTGGTTAGACCAGTGGAAACAGACTTAGTATGCACAATGCGTGTCTGTAATGTACGTAGGATTGTTTTCAGAATATCAATGAGAATTGAAGGTAGCTCAAGAAAATTCAGACAAATAAACTTTCCAAACGTATATGAAAATTTTTGCGAAATTTCAGCTCTTTAGGTCCTAGGGTTGAGGCTGGGTATGGATGAGAGAGTGTGTTAGTCACTCAGTCAATCCGGGCTTTGATTTATTTAATAAAATAGCTGTATCTTACAGTTACACCCGCGTAGTCTTCATTCCCGAGGGAATATCAGGAAAAAAGTACCCTGTATTTTATTTAAGGATCTAAGCTACGTACATACCAACTTTCAGCCCAATCGGTTCAGTAGTTTAGGCGTGAAAGAGTAGCAAATATCCATCCATCTATCCATCCATCCATCCTCACAAACTTTCGCATTTATCATATTAGTAGGATAAGATAGGAAGTAGAATTAGCTATTTCCCGCGATTTTACAGGCGTATTCTTCGTTCCCGTGGGAATATCTGGATTAAAAGTATGTACCCTATAATGTGTTATTCCAGGTTCAAAACTTTCTACCTAAATTTCAGCCCAATCGGTTCAGTAGTTTTAGCGTGAAACCGGAACAAACATACACACAAAATAATTGCGCTAGATGGCGCTGGGGTCAAGTTAGAGCTCGCTAACGTTTTGTTTGCCCCTTAAAAAGGTGACCTTTTTACATTGTATTGAGCTTTCACTACCTATCCTACTAATATTATAAATGCAAAAGTTTGTGAGGACGGATGGATGGATGGATGTTTGTTACTCTTTTACGCCAAAACTACTGAACCGATTAGCTTGAAATTTGATATGTAGGCTCTGCAATAACACATGGAGTACTTTTATATCCCGATATTCCCACGGGAACGATGACTACGCGGGTAAAACCGCGGGGCGCAGCTAGCTTACTATATTAGTAGGAAATATAGATTATGGTATGAATCCTAACTATGGCAAACTTTTGCGAAACAACGTCTTTGCTTACGTCAAAAAACATTTTTCCTTTATAAAATACGTCATACATAATATATAAAAGTCTATGACGCATGGAGTTGGTGGCGCAAGGATAATTAAAATTACTTTTCAAGTTCAATTTTGAAATGAGAAACCCACAAGAAGTTTAAAGAAGATAATAGGCCTAACCGTTCCGAGCATCAAAACTTTGAGAGCAAACGACTTTTTACCTATCGCACGGTTGATCGGCTTGTCTAACCCTAAAGTCAGGTAATATAGAACATAGAACCATCGCCAATACACTTAAATAGACCATTATTTGTGACCTAGTGAATAAATGAATGAATGAAGTATTTTTATTTGGACAACACTGCACAAAACCAAAACAACCAAAAATTTAAAAATAAACGGATATGACAATAATAATAAGAAAAGGATTATGGCATAAATGTTATGTCTGTATAGTCGATATCTTATTACATAAATAAAAAAAAATTATATATGATTGAAAACGAAACTTTCCCTTACGAATCAATGTAGTTACTTACAACTAAAGTTTATTCTTACGCTGTAACTGGTTACGAATTAGAAATCCAGTTTCTTTTAAAGAAAAAACGTATTTTCATGTAACTGGTTTCGTAAGAGGACGAAATAAGTTTAGTTCGTAACTGGTTACGAAGCTCCGGTAACGTAAACGGCCGTTACCGGATGCAGCATGTGTTGCAGACTAGTCAGCAACGCTGATTTTCAGCTCGCGCTTTGACGTGACGTGACATGAGTGATTTTGGCTCAAAACTCAAAGGTCAGGCGGTGTGCCTAGTCCAGTCCTACTTTACCCTGGCGCGGCGGCTCAATTTATTTAATTTTACAGTGGGATTTGGATAAGAGTATTTTTGTTTTCATAATATTTACGTCAGTTTTATTCAATACGAATCTAGAAAAATTAAGCTCTTCTAATGTCTAAGACCACAAGAGAGTCATATTAAATAATAATCTTGTAAGATGGAAAAGTCTAATTCGTCTTACACTTTAAGTGACTGACATGTAACCTCCCCGAAAACTTTTCCGCACCGAAAATTACTTTCCTACAAAATTTTACCCCTTATCAAATTCAATTCAAGATCTGAAGGTACCGCAAACTTCGTAAGAAGACTATTGGGTATCGATAAAATTCAAATCGATTTTTCGATACGGTTGTTTTGTCAACATCTGTGTTTTGCGCGCTATTTGAGCGCTATTTTTATCTTAGAGGGGAAATTCTTTCGAATTTCCGATTTTTTTTTATCAATTGTGCATTATGACGTTCTAAGGGGCATACGGCATATATTTTTAGCAGCGGACGTTTACCTACTCATTCTGATGAGTTTAATAAACTCGATATGAAGCAATTTACCTAATATATGTTTAAGTACATTACACCACATAACACCACGTTGACTACTTTCAAGAATACCAATCATGCTTTTGATCGTGAACCAACAACGTGCCTTTTTTCGTATATAAATGCACATTACCAAAACATGCGTTAAACACCTCCGATGCCCTGTGTGCTTTTCCGTAACTATTCTTTGTTATAAGAGGCAGTTGAACTTCTTATTACAAATAGACGTACAATAATAAATTTAAAAATTAAGAATTTACACCGCTACGCTACTTATAATTATATATTATGTAAACAAAACTGTATCACACAAGCCGCTAACTAATACCATTTGTATTTTACTGCCAATCAAGAGGACCCGGGTTCGATCCCCAGGTCAGGCAGTGTTAAATATTGGATTTTTCATCATTGGCAATAGGCTCGCCCCCTATTACATGAGACCAATAACATACTGGCGAAAAGTGGGTGTATCTACTATGGAACTGAGTCCTGAGTATACCTCTGCTTACCCCTTCGGGAAAAAGGCGTGAATGTATGTTTTTTTTAATATGTATTTTACAATGCAATTATAAGACTATTGCTCTATAAACAATAGTATGAAAGCTGTATGAAAACTGTACTTCTTGAAGAGAGTAATATAAACGTTCTGTAACTTATGAGTTTCATCTCATAACAATGAGAAAATATTTGATGTGCAGATGAAAATATCTGCCCTTGACATACTCGTAGATGTTACGTTTGACTTCCTTGTTTTGAAGGCTTTTGGGGTCAGAATGGAAAAGATTAACAGAATATCTTTACTAGCAGTTTGCAGCTTAGCAAGGCCACTTTTTAACTGACTTTATGGTCCTTGTATGTTTATTACGCGAATACTCTGTCAATTATGAACGGATTTTGACAATTTTTTGTTTGGTCATACAAGATGATTAGAATTTATCGATGCAGAGGTGGTGGCAAATTTAATCTAAATATAATAAAAAAAAAAAAAAAATAAAAAAAAAAATAGTTTATTGCAGGCTCTTAGCCCATATGTGACAACAGAAAATTATTACAAAACATTAAACATTAAAATTATAAATTATAAACGGAATTGAATTAAAAATTAACATAAATTACAATAAAAATTTCAAAATAAAATAATGTCAAATCAGAAAAATAATTAAGAAAGTCAAAGAAAATTAATTATAATGCAGTAGGGGCAACGGGACAAGAGAGCATGAAATCGAAGTTAGTCGATTATGATTTTATGTGCAGCTGAGTCCAGTGCTTCCATATGGGAGACTCCAGTTTCTCTCTTCATCACACTCACCATACTATTTGAGCTGCCCCGGACGCGACGCATAAGGGATGCTGCTTTTTTACGAAGAATCGCCTCAAATGAGTCTGTATTCCCGTCAGCAAACATCCCCGATGCGCTACAAAACCTTGGCAGCCCAAACATATATATATATAATATAGCAAAGAGAGCGAATAAATATTATGTCTTTCCCTATTACGTGAACAGCGCGTTTCGTATGTTATGTAAGAAGACATGACATCACACACAATCACGCCTTTTTCCCGCAGGGTTAGGCAGAGGTAGACCCTGGACTCATACTCCCATAGTAGGCACACCCACATTTCCCCAGTATGCTATTGGTCCCATATGTAATAGGGAGCGAGCCTGTTGCTATCTACCGGGCACAGTTTCAGACTCTAGACAGTTATTGAGATAATTCCTAATGGGAAAATCCAATATTTCAACACTGCCTGACTTAGGGATGGACCCGGGACCTCATGATTTGCTGTCGAACTTGCACCCACTATGCCACCGAGGCACTCACGCAAGTAAAGAGAGAATAAATACTTAGTATGACTAGTCTACCCCTACTAGAACAGCGCGTGACGTAAGAGTTTTTGTATTCGATTTAGAAAAACATCATCTTATATTTTTTTTTATATTTTATGTTAGTGAGTGACAAGACGAGCAAATCAGGTGCCTGATGGTAAGCATCATGATTGCCCATATCAGACACAGTGCCACCCAGTGTTATAAAATTCAAAATTCTGCGCGGCAATGCACTGCGCCTTTCACCCTGAGATATTAGTTGTTGAAACTCATCATGCCCAGTAATTTCCCTGATAACATCTAATCTTCATACCGGAACAAAGTAATGTTTGCACATTACTTTGTTTGACAAACTGACAATATAATATACCTATATTGTAAATCTAGGACCTAAATGACGTAACTTAAGCAGTCCTGTGCTTTTAAGCGTGAAATCAGAACTAGAAATAATAAATGGAATGATTACCATTCAACATATTATCACGTCAGAGGTATTCTTACCTACCTGTATGTTAAAGCAACCTTATTGTTAGCCGTCTAACTTTTTCCCTGTGTCTATAGCAGCTAGAATACTCTGGCTAACGATCTATAGCCCCATACTAAGCGCCCCTCTCGAGAATTCCGGCCAACCTTTATATTCCGCTAATAGCCTGGCTTGCCTCTAGGTTCTCGTAGCGTATGAAAGATGCGATTAATTCTAGCTTAGATGTGGGCCGGGATAAGTTTGCGACCAGCTTCGGCTTTGTTAATGGTCTCATATTTTTGCCAAAATTGTGAAGGGCTCGATTTTTTTAATTTTTCCTGGACATAAGTGTCGATAGTCATGAGATACATAGATGTATCTCAATATATTAATAGTCAGTCAATTTGAATAGCTGAAATTGGCAATCACCAACATTTATATTGATTGACCAATCACGTTAATATTATTAATATAAAAACCATTCGAATACTTTTGATTTTCCACCCTATCGACAATCGGTTAAATAACATAATTATTACTTATCGTTGGCTCTGAAATGATGAGGTGTTTTCTTCTAAAAAAAAAATAAGGTGTAGTTCTCGAAGAAATAATAGATGGCGTATTAATGTATAGGTAGAAAAGCAATAAATGTCAAAGTAAATTTGTCACTATTAATTATCGTTATTTTTTTGTTGTGAATCATATGCAAAAAACAAATGTCAAATACTAAATCAAGCCTAAATAATGCATACTTTAGAGGTATATATTAATGTTTTTATTGTTGAAGCTTCTACACACCTATATAACATCTTTCCTATTTTTTTATAAGAAAACATGTATGGACAAGGTCCTCTTTTGTTTTTCATTCTTTTTTCTTTAATGTGTCGACTCAGTTAATTCGAAATGCGCAGTCATGAAACGCACAATTCAAAAACGCAACGTAACCACATTGAACATAATAAGTACGAGGTGGATACTTAATCTTGTTAGACCCACTGCTCATCAGCGCAAACAAACACATACGTTACCCCGCTCCATAAAACTGAGTTAATATTTATTTTGCGCCGATCGTCCTCCGGGAATCCTCCGTTTTATTTATTGCTTTCATTTCAGTTCGATTGTGTTTTAAATTACTCGTGTGATTGTCAGATAATTTGCGACGCGGTGTTTTTAAACGAACAAAAGTTTTTTTAAGCTGACAAAAGTTTTTTTATTTCGCGGTGATAGTGAAAGGGGAATGGGAAGAGTGTTTGGTAACATACATACGTTCACGCCTTTTTCCCGAAGGGGTAGGCAGAGGTGTACCCAGGATTCAGTCCCATAGTAGATACACCCACATTTCGCCAGTATGTTATTGGTCCCATGTAATAGGGGGCGCGCCTATTGCCATCTACCGGGCACAGTTCCAGACTCCAGGCAGTTATTGAGATAATTCCTGTCAAATCAAATCAAATCAAATCAAAATATTTATTTGCTAGAATACACAATATATAAAGGTCTTAAAATCTAATTATATGTCAAGGTATTCAACCTGCATGCAGGCGTGCAAATATTAAAATTATTGATGATTATATTATGTCAAATGATACATGTCCAAATTATTCAAAAATTTTGTCTATATAACTTAATTATATTTATACTATATTATATTTTATTAATTAGAATCATTTAAAATTAAGATATTCACCTACAGTATAAAAACATTTTTCAAGTAGCCACTTTTGTAACGTAAGTTTGAACTGAAAGCCCTTTAACATCTTTATGTCATCAGGCAGTTTATTATAAACAGCGATACACATATTATACACATTCCTTTTATAAATATCCCTGTGACAAGTGGGTTGTTGACCTAACTCCCTGATGGAAAAATCCAATATTTAACACTGCCTGACCTAGGGATCGAACCCGGGACCTCTTGATTGGCAGTCGAGCATGCGCCCACTACGCCACCGAGGCAGTCTAGGCAGTCGAGGAAGAGTGTTTGGTATTGATAAAAATACTTTGGTAGAACGTTTCGCTTTGGACAGTCGTGTGACACGTTCGTTTTAGGTCTGAATTCTACAAAACACTTGATGTTGGTATAAATTCAGAATAATCTGAAACAGGTAGCTGAATATTAGTACTATTGCATTTATTTCTTGGAAATATAGGTCTTTGCACTTTACGTCATATTTTGCGCTTTTCACTGAGAGTTTATTGACGATCCGCTTCCTTTGCAAGCTTGTCGAAGAATGAGTCACATCCTTAGAAGGCTTTTGAATCTCCACGGCGTAGATAAAATGTAGATCTATGCATCTCATAGACAAGCCTATGACTGACTGGTGAGCTTGACGAAGGTGGGTATACTCTGCAGGGATTGAGGTTTGTATGCTTGGCAAAGGCTGGTGTCGTCATAGCTAGCAGCCAGTGGTCGTGCGCGCGTCACACATCACTGGAAACTTCTCATGTTCATACATTTTGACTAGTCTGTGGAAAATGAAGAGGTGTTGAAGATCAGAACTCATAAGATTTCACAACAAACTCTATAGACAACCTCAAGTTTTGTACCTAATTCTTGATTAGCGCTCTTACGAGTGCATATCCCGATATTTCTCTTTTTGCATAGAATTGTGCGGCTTTCACCCAGCGGGCATATTTGCACTAATTTGAAACATATTATCAACAGCATTGTGTTCAAGTGCTGATGTTGGTTCGATCGGCCAAGTACCGATTTGCATTCGTAACGGTATTCTCAAAGTGCGTATTCGTAACCAATTTACATAGATTAAACAATCTATGGTTTGAAAAGAACGAGGTTTCCAGCTTTTAGTTTTTTATCATTGTCTATGGCAAGTGTTTCACGAATGCGCACTAACGGCGCCGTAGATTTTTAAAAATTAGTACGGGATTATGTTCGATTAGAGTCGCATAAAAGTGTAGCTCTACGCGTAGTCGACGATAATAAAAAACGTCTTTAGTTTTGTTCAGTTATTCGTGTATGGGTAAATTATAAATAACATAAAATAACAAAGCTACCTGGGCACGAAGATTACTATGTTTAATTATGCACCTAAGTTACGTCACAATAAGTAGGTATAATTAGGAAAAATATTAGTAACTAGCTGTGACCCGCGGTTTCACCCGCGTAGTCTTCGTTCCCGTGGGAATATCGGGATAAAAAGTACCCTATGTGTTATTCCAGGGTCTAAGCTACTTACGTACCAAATTTCAGCCCAATCGGTTCAGTAGTTTTGGCGTGAAAGAGTAACAAACATCCATACATACATCCATACTTACAAACTTTCGCCTTTATAATAGTATTAGGATGTTTATTGGGAAGAACCCACATCTGCCACCTAAATTAAACCGCTCTCATTGTGGAATATTTCGAAATATAATTAGCAAAAGGCGAACAAAACTCTCTTTCTATACCAGAACCTATAATTATAATCAACATCACTTTTGGACATCTGTTACTGGCCCGAGCTGTCCTTAATTAAAATAATTAAAATAGAATTACGGCCAACACGAGACCTCAATATTTAATTATTTAATATTGGTTCTTACGTCATTGAGGTTTTGGCTAAGGGTGTATTTGGGTCAGTTTAGGAGCTAAATTTATGATATACTTATAATATTTTATGTATTTACCTTGCTTACCATCATAAATGCGATGGTTTGGATGGATCTTAATTTATAACTTCTAACTCTTTATATGTAGTGTAGTTAAATAAGTATAATTAAATTCTAAATGAATATAATTAGGCCGAAATTTTGTGTAAGTACTTTTAGCTATAGATATCTATCCTATCCTACTTCCTTTTCTTCTAAATAATAGAAATGCGAAAGCTTGTGAGTATGAATGGATGATTTGCCCTTTCATGCCAAAAGTACTGAACCTATTGGGATGAAATTTGGTATGTACATAGTTTAAATCCTAGAATAACACCTTGGGTAATTTTTATACCGATATTTCCACGGAAACGAAGAACGCGGGTGAAACCGCGGGGCACAGCTAGTAGGATATAATTTGTTCACTGCCTCAGTCGCAATAGTGGTCGCAAGCGATACTGATGTAAATATTACCTTTTGTGTAAAGAAAATAGCTATAAGTTATAACAGTTAGTGATATATATAAATAGTTATATGTTATAATGGCAGCAGTTTTTGTTAGTATAATATTAAAAAAAAAACTTCAAAGCTAGCAATAAAATGATAAATATCGTTACAGTGTTGAAAATGAGCCACTAATTTCACATCAAAATCAGTTAAATACCAGGAAAATTGATCTAGAAAAAGCACTAAAGTTCCCCCCACGAAATCACCCAAGTAATTTGAAACGGACTTAAAGACGGATGAGCTGCGAAGTTTTAATCACATAACTCAGTCTGCGGTTATTTGCGTCAGAATTATTAGGGCACATTACAGGCTTTAGAACGCTTTTAACGATCGTTAACTAATGACATTATGAATCGACCGCCCGAACTCTCAATTACTTATCAAACGACATGCTAAAATTCAATTTTTAAAACTAAATTGAAACTGGCTGGAAAAAAAGGGTCTGGGGTATAAAAAGAGAAAAGACAATTGAAGATTGCGTAGAAATAATTTTACCTCGCTTTACTTTTAATCATGTAACGCGGGGGAAAGTCCAGTATCAATATTATTGTGTTTTATACATAATTTTAATACTTATACTTCAAAATTTGCGAGCGAGCAAAGCCGTTCTTACACTAGCATTATAATAAGATCTCTTGACCTTTAGTTTGTTCTACAATCTATGTTGTATCGGAAAGTTGCTTCATTTCAATAATGAGAGAATTCAAAGTTGAAAGAGAGGTGAGCGGTGTTCAGTTACTTGAGAAGGCTCTTACAGTTTCCTTTGTCGTGTTTTCCTAATTAACGCTGTCTTGAGATCGTGAAGTCAATGGTATTATAGATATATACAGAATGAATAATAATTAGTCACCATATCTCTTTCAGTATCTCTTAAAGTGTGAGTACCTACTCATTTTGAACGAAACTTATTAAGATTGAAAAATATTTTACTTTTTGGATTATTACATTACTAGCTGTGCCCCGCGGTTCCACCCGCGTAGACTTCGTTCACGTGGGAATATCGGGGAAGAAGTATCCCATGTGTTATTCCAGGGTCTAATCTACCTACATTCCAAATTTGAGCCCAATCGGTTCAGTAGTTTTGGCGTGAAAGAGTAACAAACATCCATCCATCAATCCTCACAAACTTTCACGTTTATAATATTAATAATAGGATTTAAATTCATAGTTGTTATTCTCTCGCCCGCCGTCACATAAGACACGTCAGGCGCCTCAGACGACTTCAGTACTACCGTTAAAAGAAAATTGCCTCGCCGAACCGTTTCTTTCGTTACAACTGTACACCCCGTTTGCACTCTTGATTTTTTCAAATTGTTTAATTCAACTTAAAAGTCTAAGAATCAAACCGTAGCGGCGAGTCAACTGCCTTCTATCGGACGGGTCAAGTGCCAGACTCATGACTGTCATTGAAAATATTCTAACATTTAATACTTAGACCGGCCTAGGAATTGACTTAATGACCTCTATAGAAAAAAACAAGTAATAGGTGACCTTTGCTCGGTCCTTGCTGAAACTCGGGTGCGCTATGTCCATGCACCGCGAAGACGGACACATAAAGCCCGGTGTAGATACCACTCCCATCTGGCACGCGTTGAGCGCAGAGCCTGACGTTCATCTCCATTAGTACCACTCGGCCGTTACCAGCTACGGCTTCGAGAATCTTGTCGCAAAAAAAATCGGGCCGTAAACCCGAACCCGGCGCTTTATTCTGTGATCCCGACGCTTGAAACACACCGTTTGACCGAAAACTTCTTCGGCTTTGAGTACATGAACGAAATTTACTCTCCTTCATCGTGTCTGAAACTCGGACAAACTTGGTGAGAAACACTGAACTTGCATTTCTTCCTAAATAACGCTAGCAAACAAAGCCTATTCCACCAAATACGCGTGCCAACAATAATCACTCACTCACCACATTATTACTAGTCCTACATTTCATATACGAAGAAATTAATTATAATTCATTAGAAATTTTATCATTTTCCTTGATATTTTTTCACAGATTTTACGATTATGTAAAATTTATGACAATTAGATATTTGTCAAAATTTTCAACAAATAGACATTGCAAAAACAATACCTTTTATGTAGGTCTCAACGAGGTGTGATTTTATTTCCTACGATCCATATAACTTTTATTTTATTTCCATATAAATTAAATCCAATTCTCTTACGTACGTACGTTTTCCAATATCCATTAGGGAAAATTCGCCGACATATTGTCAGAATCCTGACCGTCGCGATACTTAAAGATCTCAGATCTGGTCACGAACCAGGTCACAGTACCACTTCATAGGTTTATTGTGGGTATTTGAGCACTTCTGAGATGTAGGCGTGCCTTTTCCATTAAATAATACTCGAACACTTCAGCATATTTTACATGATTTATTCCATGCCCACCATCTTCAATCTCGCTGTACAATCATCTATCGCGCTGGCATCCACCTCCCTGTGTTGCCATCGCGCCCTCGCACATGCCATAGACCTCCGTGAAATCACACGTAACCATAAAACCACCAAAACGTTCACAGAATCCGTAGCATGCGCGTCACAAAATAACATCAACCCTACAATATATCCATACAAACTTTCGAATTTATAATAAAACCAGCTGTGCCCCGCGATTTCACCCGCGTAGTCTTCGTTCCCGTGGGAATATGGGGATAAAAAGTAAACTTTGTGTTATTTAAGGGTCTTAACGTTTACGTTTACGATAGTAATCGCCTATTGTTACACTTTTTTTTATTTTGTTTTTTTGTTATACTTGTATTATGTGTTATACTGTGTTATACTAGTATATTTTTTATTTTTAAGGCTATTTCTTGTTTCTGATGTAGCAATAAAGAATTTATATCTATATATCTACTCGTATATCTCTATATCTAAGTGACAAGACTAGCAAATCAGGTGGTAAGCATCACGATTGCCCATATCAGACACAGTGCCACATATAAAAACTATATTATATAAGCGATTTACATATAGAATTTCAGCCCAATGGTTCAGTAGTTTTGGCGTGAAAGAATAACAAATATCAATCCATCCATCCATCCTCACAAACATTCGAATTTATAATATCACTGGGATAGTAGGATAGGATTTGAAAGAATTATGCCGACAGCTGCGGATTTGGTTTTTATTAGGTACTAGTGTGAGCACAGCGGCTTACCCGCTCGCTATTGTGAAATATAGGAGTTTTATATCAAAACTTTGACGCCCTTTTTGGACCCCTCACAATGTGAATTTTCAAAAATCCTTTCTTAGCACACGTCTAGACAACGGAGAGTACCTACATTCCAAACTTCAAGTCTCTAGGATCAGTGGTTTGGGCTCACCGTCGGTCTGTAGGATTTTATAACATATATATTATAACATAACATACATACATTCACGCCTTTTTTGCCAAAGGGGTAGGCAGAGGTGTACCCAGGACTCAGTCCTGTAGTAGATACACCCACATTTCGCTAGTATGTATATAACATAATATAGTCATAACATTTTTGTAAATAAAAGTAATATTTAGGCATGGAACAAAATTTCTTATAAACTAATTTACTTCTACAAACGATACATATTTGCCATTAAAAATTCTAAGTTCGTTATAAAATGTTAATTTCTCATTTGCATCCCTTTGAATAGGCAGATCCATCGAAAAAGTTTAAATAATTAACAAAACTGCTTTCCCTTTGAAGTGAAACGATCAAAAGTAATTTTGACACGATTATTAACTTCGTTGAGGTTACGCGACACAAGTTTTGAAAAAATAAATAAAATGTGGATAAGTTATTTTAAAGATACAAAATACTCTGCCTCGGTGGCGTAGTGGGCGGATGCTCGACTGCCAATCAAGAGGTCCCGGGTTTGATCCCCAGGTCAGGCATAGTGCTAAATATTGGATTTTTCCATTAGGAATTATCTTAATAGCTGCCTGGAGTCTGGAACTGTGCCCGGTATATGGCAATAGGCTCGCCCCCTATTACATGGGACCAATAACATACTGGCGAAATGTGGGTGTATCTACTATGGGACTGAGTCCTGGGTACACCTCTGCCTACCCCTTCGGGAAAAAGGCGTGAATGTATGTTATGTTATGTTTTACAAAATACTCAAATTGTACTAAATGAAAAAAAAATACCACTTTTTTATTTTGATAAGTATAATCATAGCAAGACAGAATATAAACAAAAATAACACACGAGTTCTCGTGAAAATGTAAATTTTCGTACGCTCATCTCTAAAAATGTCATCTATTTAAATCCTAAATACCCCTAAAGAATTTAATCCCGCACCCTTGTGTAACAATAAAGAAATTCACATCTGCTTCGTAACGCGACCTCTAAGGCACATCTCTACTGATATGAAAATTAAATTTTCATCTATGCCAAGAACGTGCCAGATCTAAAATGAAAATCTTCATATTAAGGTCAGGTAAACACGGCCTTTCATTTATTTTGGGGGCTCGAATATTGTTCCTTATAATTATTATTCGACGTCATAAATCATGGCACCTACGGTTAGCAAGCGCCCTCTAGATATTAAAGGGTAGGTGCGTCAGGTGATAATTCGGTCGGTAATAAGCCTATCACTAGTAAGGCTTTTACGTCTTACCTTGATTCATTAGCGCACGTAGCGCGTAGTCCGGGCCAAATCTTGCCAAATGAACTTAAAAAGAGTTTTATACTTGATTGATTCAGCTGAAATTCTGCAAACACATTTACCTAGACACGGTAATATTTATAAAAAAAATTATTAAAAATTATTAAAATATAGGGTATTTTCAGTGAAAATATCACTGAGTTATTATACTGAGTTATTACACTTAACTGTGATTGGTTCCTGACGATTACCACCAACCTATTACTAATGCTAATTTATCCCTTTCAATCCATATATGTTCATATAGAGAAAACACGTTAAAAAAGAGGTGGCGAGATAACTTTACAGAGGAAAGTAGGATATGACGCAAGGGACAGAGAAGAGTGAAGAAGACTAGGCTAGATCTTTGCTGCAGATGCAAGTTCTACAAGTTTATGTTAATCTAAGAATACACTTTTTTTTCAGATATATTAGTTTAGTTCGTACATTTAGCAGAATAAAGGATATATTAATTAGGTATTTCTTGTTATAGGAAATGTATTAAACAAAAGGAAATGTATTTAACAAAAATTAAAGAAGTTCTATTAAATAAACGCAACCTTAGGTCTGGTCTATTTTGGAATATTGTCGATGACACCCGTAATTTTATTCTTAAAGATATTGTTACGAAGTAATATTTGTCGTTAAGAGATATGGTTTCACCTTAAGCCAGGGGTTGAATAATATTATTCCCTTGATTATGATGGCATTATGTCTCCAGCCTTTTTAGGGTTTTTGAATTACAATTTCTTCGTTCACTTCTAGGAACACTTTAATTTTTATCATTAGGTAATCCATTTTTATTTTAACATAGTGAGGGACAAGTCGAGCAAATCAGGTGCCTGATGGTAAGCATCATGATTGCCCATATCATGATTGCCCATATCAGACACAGAGCCACCCAGTGTTTGAAACTTCAAAATTCTGCATGGCACTGCACTGCCTCTGTCTATTAGTATTAGTCTGATATTATTTGTTGAAACTCGTCATGCCCAGTAATTTCGCTGGTAACATTGCCCTTCAGACCAGAACACAGTAATGTTTGCACATTACTGCTTGATTGATGAATTACTGGCAATATTATATATATAAAGTGTAATCATACGGCTTTGCCAGCTCGCAATTCCGCCAAGCAGTGGCGGATGAATAACTGGAAAAGGTGCGTTACTTCCCCCTGCATAAGAGGCCTACCACTACAAAAAAAAACTAAAAAATTAACTATCCCCGCGATTTTGTACCCACGTAGGCATCGTTATCGAGATACAAAGTCCATCACCAGTTATGCTTTTAAGCCTCATCATGTATGCAGGGGCGAGCCTATTAGCCATAAACCGAGCACAATATCAAACTCCAGACTTTCATAGAGAAAATTTCGAATGGAAAAGTCCAATATCACTTTTTGCTTAACCTGGGACTCGAATCTGGGACCTAATGATCACTAGCGCTTGTTAATTACGCCACCTCGACAAGTAAATCGTTTTTCATCGCTATAGTTAATTCCAGAAATATTTTAATACCTCATAAAGGTAACCTTCGACCCTTCTAAACAAAACCTTCTAAACAAAACGTAATACAATAATATCTATATACATGACAACATATTATTATATTATACGCAATACATATACCTATAAAGCTCGAATACGGAATGATAAAATTAAATTAATATCCAATATAAAGGCCCAAAAGGCTTTCTAACCAAACATTGAGGCGGTAACATAATACGGTTTCTATTTGAAGCTACCGTTTAGATATTATATTAAAACGTAGCACAACATTGTGCGTAATAAATAATGAATTTCTATTGTATTTTTGGCAACTGTGATGTTTTCATTTGAAATAATTTTGTTAGCAAATATGTGATAAATATTATGTTAGTTAATCCCAGCCGTGGGAGGGGTTAGAAGAGAGGCTTATGTCCACAGCTAGAAATAATAGCCTCCCCTTAAACACCTCGTTTTACCAAGGTATATAATACATGTATTTTACCAATTTTTGCATGAGAAAATTTGTAAATTACATGTATTGAAACCTTGATGAAAACAAGGGGTAAGAGGAAGGGGGGTTTTGCCAATACTCGCCAAGCTTGGCAGGCGGGTTAGCGAGCGCAGTTCGAAGGTTTAAGAGGTTACATGAGGGGTGATTTTTCCATACAAACGTATTCCCGTGTTTCCTCCCTAGATAACTGTGTCAGAGCAATGACTTTTATAAAATCTAGGTCTTCAGTGAGCATGTCCCTGTCATTTTCATTTTTTTACAAACTCATTGTTAAAATAAATGAAGTATGACCCTTTAAAAACATGAAAAACTGTCCCAATTTTACTCGCGTTATAAGACGTTCACTAGAAATAAATGAAGAGTTTAGGAACAAAAGTAAAATAACAAGGACATAGCCTAATTCATCTTCTAATTTTCAAGATATAAAATTATGAATAAAATCAATTATTCTCGGAGGAAACGCGGGAATACAAAACAACGATTTCGTAAATTTTCCATAGGATTGTGTCAAAATGCTAAGAGGTCCTGTATCCTGTTAAGTAAAGGGCGCGGCTGTCTTCCTCCTGGATATGATCACCCTTAGCCGGTTTTACAGCAACCACGGGTAGAGAGGGTGGGGTACTATTCTAAAGCCGGTAACCCTACGGTTAAATTATGTTAGTTACTTTTCGATAATTCTTACATTTCAACTTACGGAAGCTCCTGCAGAAAAATGCTTCCAGAAAATATTATTATATTTTTCTTTACAACTCCAACCATAAAATAAAACAAACTATGCATTATGTAATATGCAAGATATGTTCTATGTACAAGTTAACATAATATTTTACGTATAAAAGTGACCTATTTTAAACAAGGCGGAAGCTGCAGGATGCGATAGAGTAAAGTTTGCGACTTTACTGAACACCACACCGTTACGACATAACACGAGCGTCTCGTACATTGTTAAACTGAAATATATAGGTTTAATAACATTTCAGCAAAGAGGTCAGATACCATAAAGTGACAAACACGCAAAATAAATATCCACGCAAAAGCTCGGCGCAGGCTACGTACTAGGTATACAGTGCGTCAACTTTTAGTGGTACTACTCGTACCACTAAATGTTGTCTTTCAATGTTTTTTTATGGTAGTAAGTGACAAGACAAGCCAATCAGGTGCCTGATGGTAAGCATCGTCTGATTGCCCATATCAGACACAGTGCAACCCACTGTTTTAAAATAAAAAATTCTGCACGTCATTGCACTGCGCCTGTTACCCTGAAATATGAGTTGTTGAATCTCATCAAGCCCAGTAATTTCGCTGGTAACCTGGTAACATTGCCCTTCAGGTACACACACTAAGGTAAGTAAGGTAGGTAATTAGATGCTTACATGTATTATCTGTAGAAAAAAGTATGAATTAAAAAATAAACTAAGAACCCAAAAGTTTTTGGACTTGGTAAACAGGCGAAAAGTGAATAATTAGCAAAGTTAAAGTATACCTATATTTCAGGAAGGTTCTTCCCCATCTCGGCCGTTAATAACTACCATCAATCACTTCAGCTGTTGTTTTGGTTCCGAAAATAGCGACAGATTATATTTTGTGCTCAATTTTAATTTTTAATTCGATGCTTTTTGTTTGCACGTTGAAATGAATGACGTCTTTGTTATAGGTTCGTCTTTGTTGTGGGAAGTAAAAAAAGTAGCACTAAATTCTGAAGTAACCCCACGTATAATTATTAATATTATAATATGTATTTAACACCTATAACCCAATCTACCCTCATTTTTAGAGTTTCATACCTCAAAAGAAAAAAAGGAACTCTTATAGGGTCACTTTTCTGTCTGTCTGTCCGGCTGTCAGCTCTTATAGTTGATATTATGTGATATCAACTACTCGCAGATCTGCGGTCCCTTGTGGCTGTAAAAAAAATCATACTTTAAGTAAAGCAATCACAATTTTGACCATTTTACTGCATATTTCCATACTTTGCGCAATGAATATATATGGCGCTGTATAGATGGCGCTTTATGTTCTTGGTATTTAGGTATGGAACCCTAAACAATGCATACATACGTAAGCCTTTACAATTTATTTATTATGAATTTGATTTTAACAACCTTAACAACACCGCAGTATAAAGTCCAAGCAACATGCAAGCATTTTTGACAGCCTGGTTGGCTCAGATGGTAGTAACTCTGCTTTCTGTGCCCCAGGTTCCGGGTTTGATCCCCAGCCAGGTCAAATATTTGTGTGCATGAACATGTCTGTTCGATCTGTGTCTGGGTGTTATAATCTTTAATTATTATTATTATTATTTTTTGAGAAATAAACTATTTATTATTATTATTATTATTAACAAGGAAAGAGGACCTCTTAGCAGTTTGTCACAATCCTATGGAAAATTTACCAAATCAATTATTTGTATATATTCCCTTGTGACAGGAATTATACTTAGATGCTGAATAAAGTCATACATTTAGTAATGTATTAATATAATAACATTTTATACGAAAACATAACATACAATCACGCCTTTTCCCGAAAGGGTAGGCAGAGATGTACTCAGAACTCAGTCTCATAGTAAGAACACCAACATTTCGCCTATATGTTATTGGTCCCATGTAATAAGGGCGAGCCTATTGCAATCTACCGGGCACAGTTCCAGACTCCACGCTGTCATCAAGATAATTCCTAATAGACAAATCCAATAACACTTTGCCTGACGTGAGGATCGAACTCGGGACATCATGATCGGTAGTCGAGCTTACGCCCGCTACGCCACCGAAGCAATAAAAAAACCTAACTTTTAAAACTTACAACCTGAACTAAAAGCTACACGAGCTAAAACTAAAACAGAAACAGCTTTTGGCCCGGATTTCACTTCTTCCGAGCCTTTACTTCCTGAGAAATATTTTATCTACACGTCTACTGCCCAGAGATAGGTTGATGTAAACTAATTCTTGAATGTGTGCCAAGTTTGGCCACGATTTGCACTGACCTTAAACGAGACGTCCCAATTTCGGATGGAAGTTGCATAAACATGTTTATTTAGATGCTACGCAGACTGAGCAACATTACCTAATTGCAGAAACTATCAACTTAGTTGAAGAGCCTCCTGATCGGAAGGTCTAAGTAGCAAAATGTCCAACAGCTCGAAACGTCTAATTGAAGAAACTATCTTCTTAATGAAAGTTGTCGTTAAAACTGTTTACGGTTGCTGCAATATTAAAGCAAACTTCAAATCCATGGTCGCACACACACACACACAGTCAATGTGACTATGCGATCGTCTTTTTTATGATAGTGAGTGACAAGACGAGCAAATCAGGTGCCTGATGGTAAGCATCATGATTGCCAATATCAGATACCATCCAGTGTTTTAAAATTCAAAATTCTGCGCGACAATGCACTGCGCCTGTCACCCTGAGATATTAATTGTTGAAACTCGTCATGCCCTGTAATTTCAGTCGTTTGGGGAAACCAGCAAATCTACACAACTGGAATAGATTCAACAGGTTGGTTGTTGCAATTTGAAACTGATTCAGTCGTCAATTGCAGCAACTGCGCACTGTCGATCATTGAAAACTACAACTAAAGTTGTTATGTTTGCGTAGATTTTCTATGTCATATGGAAACAGCTATGTCGCGGGATGCCTGATACCGCAACACGAAACACAAAAGTTGCTCTGTCTGCTATGTGCCTTACTGATTTAGCGTATATTGAATTTTGTAGAACATATTGATAGAAATTGATATTTGAGATACAGAGAGGTAATTTAGTTTAGTTTTTGGGCACCTTATACATGCAGGAGGCGATCTTTTTTTTTTATGATAGTGAGGGACAAGACGAGCAAATCAGGTGCCTGATGGTAAGCATCATGATTGCCCATATCAGACACAGTGCCACCCAATGTTTTAAAATTTAAAATTCTGCGCGTCACTGCACTGCGCCTGTCACCCTGAGATATGAGTTGGTGAATCTCATCATGCCCAGTAATTTCGCTGGAAACGTTGCCCTTCATACCAGAACACAGTAATGTTTGCACATTACTGCTTGGCGGATGAATAACTGGCAAAGGTGTGGTACTTCCCCAGGCGGCCCCCTGCAAAAGAGGCCTACCACTACAAAATCTGAATGATATTTGTATTTACAATAACACAACTTTTTTCCGAAGAGGTAGGCAAAGGTGTAAGGTGTGTGCAGTGTTCAGTTTAATTTGAATGAACAACATTAAAAGTGAAATTAAATGAACACTACATTAATTTCATCATATTATAATGTTCAGCTAGCTTTTGATTATTTTGATCCAGTTCAATAGTACGTAGGGGCGAGCCTATTGTCATCTACCGGGCACAGTTCTAGACTCATCATCATTATCATCTCAGCCATAGGATATTCACTGTTGAACAAAGCCCTCCACCATAGATTTCCATCCAGTCCGATCGTAAGCGGCCCGCTTTCAGCGTGTTCCTGCCGTCCTTATCAGATCGTCAATCAATCTTGTGTGTGGACGTCCTACGCTGCATTTGCCGTCCGTCCAGTTAGTTCCAGACTAATGGCCTTCAATTGAAATATTTTCTAATGAAAAAATCCAATAACACGTTTTGCCTGACCTAATGAATATTGGATTCCAATTAAGATTTGCTGTTCTGTACAGACGAGTTTAAAGTTTGTTGCAAAATTTTAAACTTTGCTTGCAAACTCTCGATTCAGTTGAATTTCAACGTCTAGTCTTGACACTGGATATGGCAAGTAATATATCAGTTTAAGATATACTCGTAGGTCGACTACTAAAAAAAATAATTTCAAAACTCATTATTTTTATACTCAGGAAAGTATTACCTATACATAGTTTTGATACGTTGTTCATTTTACCCTAATTATTTTACCCTGCCAAGACAAACTAAAAAAAAAGATTTTATTTAATAGTAAAATTAATATCATTTGAAAATTTCTATTTTTATATTTTGAAGTGGTTACAAAATTATTAGTATATGCATCAAATTATCAATAATTAAATTTAAAAAATAGCTGACACGAAATAAAAATATGAACCAAAAACCATTAAAAATAAATAAAACCCTATATAAGTAGAACCAATAAACAATTATGATTATATAAGTACTGCAAAAGCTTTATTTGCGATTCTTATTTACTTAATATCGTTTTGAAGCACATTTTAATAAAAAGTAACTCGTGCATTTACTGAAAATGTTAAAAACATTACAATGAACTTTCTCATGGGCGCAAACGGGATGAACGTCAATAATAGGTGAATTGATGGTGGAAATTGCGGTCCGTGTTTCTGGTATGGCTCGGCTGTCCCAGCTGTCCCAGTTTGTATGCAGTGTCCCAGTGGTTTTGTGAGGCACAGGTGTATGATGGGTAACCCTGGTATATAATATTATGAATATGAATAAAGGAGGTTTAAAAATGTGTTAAAACTGAGAGACTTTTATCACTGTAGATGATGCACAGATGTTGTGCGTATACCTATGCGATTCAAACGCAAATCGAATACAATCCAGTGCTAAATTTTGTAGCGCTTGTGGCCCAGCGGAAATATGCCGGGTTTTAGTCGGGAGTCCCTGGATGGAATCTAACCATGTGGACTTTTCACCTGGGCGCTTATTACTGTGTTATGTGATGGCACGTTAAACTGTGGGTCCCGGCTGTTTCCTATAAGATAGAGGAAGTCGTTAGGTCATGTCGGAGTCCTTGTAGGAATCTTAGCGAGAAAACTATGACAATATGGGTTATCCACATAACCTAAATCAATTCACTCGAGCAGTGTAATTGGGGAAACCCGTTTTGATAGAGTATGAATTCAAATTATTTGAAATCTATTTCGTCGTAAGCACGCGTTCTTGAAACCCGTGTCGTGAAATTCACATTCTAAGGGGTCTTGGACCCCTTAGAATATAAATGTTCAAAAATAATAATTGCTTATCACAAGTCCAGACAATGAAAAGAACCTAAGTACATTCCAACTTTCATGTCTCTAGGATCAGTGACTTGGGCTTTGCGTTGCATGTCAGTCAGTGAGTCATTTACGATTTTATAATATATAGGTAGTGATTACATAATTTGTCCTCGATTAGATTTGCATAGAGAAACACTGTTGGTCCATTATAATGTTTAACTGATGTACGACCGAGCCGTGTGGCCATCAGGAACTACGGCCGATAAAATAGAGCCATGAATATTTATACCACAGTTCGATATCGGGTGCTCAATTAAAAGTGGGGTAAGTGGAGAGGTTCTGAGCTGCCTTTTCGTGGTTTCACATTTTATTCGTTATTTTGGATGCTCATATTTACGCACATGTTTTTACAATTAATTTAGCAAACTTTATAGTGGTTATATAGTTGGGTTATAGTCGATGGTAGGATTATTATTTAATGCGTGTATGGGGGCATACTGGTTGTCAGGTTGGCCGAGTGTAGGGTTGATGTTATTTTGTGACGCGCATGCTACGGATTCTGTGAACGTTTTGGTGGTTTTATGGAATGTATTAATGGCAACGTGTGGTTTAAGGAAGATCTATGCCATGTGCGAGGGCGCGATGGCAACACAGGGAGGTGAATGCCAGCGCGACAGATGATTGTAGAGCGAGATTGAAGATGGTGGGCTTGGAATAAATCATTTAAAATATGTTGAAGTGTTCGAGTATTATTTAATGGAAAAGGCACGTCTACACGATATAGTATTCGTAACTCTAACTAACTACAGCACTGACTACAGCACTAACATGTGCCGATCCAACCTAGTGAAAGAGCAGAACGATGATGAATTACATCTTAAAAGGTTTATATATTATATAAAGAAAAGGCTCGAAAATGGCAAGCTCAAATTAGGCCCATTAGATCCACGTACGTCAGTAAGGTCGTACGAGCGTTAAATATTATTGTATCGGCCACACTTCGGTCTTAGGTACGTCTTTCTATCTTTGTTGTTCATTATGTGTCACTGAGCAAATTGCACGTGCCTGTAACAGTTGTTGAGTAAGCGCTGTACGTTCTCCCCGTTATCTCCCCTTTTCTTTACATCAATGTGTACTACTCATCTATTTTCTTTCAAAGTATTAGTCAAAGTAATAGTAACCCATATGATGAAAATATTAGCATAATAATAGGTAAGTTGCGTATCAAACTATCGACATATTCTCACCTACAAACGGTTCAAGTGTAAATGGTCCAAGGGGAGCGACATCAAACGTCGATTATCTAGATGTGAATGGAATCAATATTGGTATAGGTCAGCACCGAACCTATACGATAGTCTAGTAAGACAGTATTTTAGATAATGCCCGTCTTATTTTGATGCCTCGGTGGCGTAGAGGGCGCATGCTCGACTGTCAATCAAGAGGTCCCGGGTTGGATCCCCAGGTCAGGCAGTGTTAAATATTGGATTTTTCCATTAGGAATTATCTCAATAACTGCCTGGAGTCTGGAACTGTGCCCGATAGATGGCAATAGGCTCGCCCCCTGTTACATGGGACCAATAACATACTGGCGAAATGTGGGTGTATCTACTATGGGACTGAGTCCTGGGTACACCTCTGCCTACCCCTTCGGGGAAAAGGCGTGAATGTATGTTATTTTGGTGCTTTTGGCACACATATTCTTATATATGCTTGACGTCTAAAGGAAGAAAGAGCATTGAGCTGCCCGATCCAACGGGTTGACTTTATTAGTCGACGGAATAAATCCTAGAATTTTTACCGTGTCTAGATAACAAACACAATATATTGATTTTTATATAGATTAAAGTAAGCCACTTCAGTTTAGTTGGTTCAAAACTAAGTTCGTAGTTTTATACGATTTTTATAAGATAGTGACGAGCAACGAGTGACAAGACGAGCAAATCAGGTGCCTGATGGTAAGCATCATGATTGCCCATATCAGACACAGTGCCAGCCAGTGTTTTAAAATTCAATACTCTGTGCTCTATACGTTATACGGTAAAACTGTTATACCTACCTACCGTAGAAGTGATGATTTTCCAGACTTCCAGTAACATCTCGTTTCGCTCCCTCGATCATACTTCTTCTATCGAAGTTATGAACCTTAATTACTGTAATAAACTTCTATGAGTTCACAAGATATAACTTATACGAGTAGGTGCTAGCTTAATGTTTGGGATGATTGCTCTGTGGTTCATTTGCGACCACTTGATTGCACCATGAATCTTGATTTGAGCTTTCCTAATATTATATTATAATAAAGTTCTTAAACCTTTAGTTAATATATAATATTATAGAAAAAAATTGTAGCATAATTTCTTAATGCTTACCTACGAAGGCGCACAGCTTTATAATAAATTACCATTCGTAATTAAAATATGTGATTCATTACAAACATTTAAATGGGAACTAGCAGAATATGATTTTAAAGCGAATTCGTAATACTTTAACTTTTTTTGTATTAACAATGATTTATAACCTACCCTAATTTTTTGTACTTACTGTTTTATTTAAGTGACTATGTTTTAATGAGGAATAAATGTCTTTAAACCGAATTTCATGACAAACGTTTTCCAAAATAATGAGTTTTGCAATTATAACTTGGTGCATACGTACACAATGTCGTTGTATGTATATTATTTGCAATTGTTTTAATGTGGTAAAAGAAACGTCTGGCAAAGTTATGACGAACTTTATAATAGAAATGCAACAGCAGCGCGATAGGCCTAAACAGCACAATTAGTTTATTTTTTATTTATTTATTTATTGCATACCAAAATGGAAATAATTTTACAAAAAGACAATACAAAAGACACAGATAATAATATAAGTAATAATAAACATTATACTTGTAAACAATGATACAAAATCGCACACAGCTTTATCACACCCTAAGATACCCCATGGTGACACCATAAGCACAGAATAAATAATATTAATAACGTTAAATGGGGCATTAGAACTTACCGTACGCCATAAGCAAAGTTATTATTATTATGTGATGCATGTAACCGATAAACTGTCTCAATATCAATAGGTAGGTACACTTATATTACATTAACCCAGTTTACCAATAAAACACTAGCATTCGTACTAGGTTACCCTGTGTTACGAACGCTAGGACTTCCATTGATTCGAATATTAATTTAGTATTATCTCACTAGAACAATGAACAACCAATAAAAATAAGTAAAGTTGAGGGTGGTTAGATATTATCATACATTCTCAATGTCAGCTAATGACAGATGATAATAATTATTTGCATGTGCATTAGTGCCACTGTTAATCGTCATTTTTTGCATTGTACATAGGTAATATCAAATTACACATAGTGTTCATCTCGCAAAATTTAAGATCTCATTATTATCTGTTGATTGTTATTTTTCTCTGATCAGCTAACAGCGTCGCTGGTGGAGGCTTTTGGCGGCTGACAAGACGCGAAGGTAGGTCCAAGTAATAACCATGCGGTTTATGACATTAAGTTTTTTCTTATAGACTATAATATATAAGTCTTTCTATATATTAATATTTCTGTTATTCTCTATTCGACAGCACCATTACACATATTATTCAGACGAAGTATTGTAAAAACATCTGTATTAATATCACGTTTCCAATAACCGAGGGCTGTGTTACTCGGTTCATAAATTCCACACCCCGTGAGTAATAGAGTCGCCTGAGTGTCAGGTATGTCGACAGCATACATTATGTGGCCCTACTGTGATATATCCTTAACATACAATCTGCATTTGGACAACCCTATTAGCATGGAGGAAGGACTACATTCGCTGTGGCGCTAGCTTTTTACAGCTCGCGCGTAATGTAGGTAATTCCTTGTTAGGAAACGCGATGAAATTCGTTTGTTTGTGACCTTATAGCATTTGCAACTTGCGCCTACTTTGTAGTAGGCGCAAGTTGCAAATGCTATGAAATATAAGATAACGTTTTTAATAAAGGACCGTATATACATTGTTTTAGAAAAACTTAGACATTAATTTAGAGTAATTAAATTACTAGGTGAGTTGAGTTGAGTTGAGTTACTATTACTGAGTGAGTCACTTCTATATTTTGTACCTACCGATCAAACCACTGGCAGTTGCTCAAATGTTCTGGGAGTTGCTAGAAAAGAAGTGATAATCATCAAACAGCTTAACCAATTTTCATTAGACAGCTAAGAACACGTCATGTCGTCAGCTTTCAAATAAAAATTCGTATGTATGTTATAGTTAGGGTTCCATACCTAGATTCTGACTAACTATCCGGCAAACTATCCGGAAACTATCCGGCTGCAGAACATAAAGCGCCATCTATTAGTTCTTTGCGCAAAGTATGGAAATATGTATTAAAATGGCCATAACTTTTGATTGCGTTAACTTAGAAGTATGATTTTTAAGAATGAGATTTTTTACAGCCACATGGGACCACAGATCTGAGTAGTTGATATCAAATTCGACTTGATACCTCCACTCGTTGCCGTTAAAAAGTGTCTTGACAGACGGACAGACAGATTGTAAATTCATACAACAAAGTGATCCTATCCTTATAGGATCCCTTTCCTTTTTTTTCCTTTTTATTAGGAAAGGAACCCATGTTCCTTTTTTCCTTTATAGGTACGGAACTCTAAAAACGCATCGAAAGCGGTCGAATCGTTTAGGAGCTACAATGCCAAAGACAGACACGCAGATCCAATGACACCTCAAACTTATAACACCCTTCCGTTTTTCAGGTGGAGCTTAAAAAGAAGAAAAAACAGTATTTTTTTGTAAGAGTATCTATTTGTCAACCAAATCACCACTTCAATAGTCTAGAAGGTACTCACAACGTCAAAAAGTCTTTGATGGGAAATAGGAGCGTTTCAAGAGGTCCTGAAAGTTTCTACCGACATGTTTTCCCATGGCACCGTAATGCTTTCACTTTGAAGCCTGCATTCGGCTGCGGGTTTACAAAGCGGCCGGCGACCACCGGTCAACAGGCTCAGGATGATTTTAACTATTTTTCCGGTTTTTTCGCCCTCTCATGGAATCTAATTACTTTGGCAACGACTTTTTTTATTTTTGGCGTGTTTGTGTTGTGCGTCGCAACTGACATGCGAGAATTTGTAACTTTATTTTTGTTTGTTGGATGTTGAACGTCAAAGTTTTTCGTTGGAATGATAGATCGGCTTGTGACTGGTGACCGACAGGATGAGCTTTAGGACTGGCAGGGAACTTTGCAATGTTTATTGATGGAGAGATTATCTTTACAAAAAGTGGTCTATCTTTTTAAAGAGTGCACTATAAATTTTATATAATAAAACTATATATCAAATCAAAAAACCATTTTAATCCAGTACCGAAAACACGCCGATAGTACCCGAACGAGCTCGTGACCTGTAGTGACGTCACAAAGTTATAAAGTACCACCATACATAATTATAACATAATGACGTCACAATCATGGCGACCACTCGTAGCGCGTTCGTGATCAAGTGACTCATTTTGGAATTTTATGAATTTTCAATTGCTTATAATTAATTGAAAAATATAATGTTAAAGTGATTTTTGAATCTAATTATACATAATTTGCATTAAGCTTACAGAATTAATTAACAATACGACTTTTTTTCAAATACTGAATTGTTTAGCTTTCGCGTTTTGAACACATTATAATAATTTCATCGTAAGTATTTTTGGAGCGTTTAAAATATTATGATATTAGTGAGTCAGAATTCGCAATTAATTCATTTATTGTTAGGTTTACAATCTAAATTTAAAACAAATGAAAAAAAAAAAAAACATAAATAACGGGTACTCTCACACACATTAAATTCTCTCTCAATTTCTTTAGTTTCTCGTGTGTTTTATAATAAATACACTTCATTTATAATAATTATTCCTACTCCTTTATCTAGTAGCGTATTAAAAACTCATGTATATCCATAACTTTACGTTCAGGTAATCAAACACCGTGGTTATTCCGGAGAGGAGATTAAAAAAGTAATTTCCGATGACCCTCCCCAGTAACCACCAGTCAGACGCCATGATGTATTAGCCCGCGGAAATGGGAGCTCACACTATGAAACTTTAATGTGAGCTGTATTCCACGGGGATGCTCACTATAGATCGCTTTTAACATCTATTTTTAACTTTTAATGATAAACGCCAACGTAACAAATCTACACTTTGAGTACTTTGATTTACCTATATAATAGTTTGCTACCTATATAATAGAACGTTTGTGACAGCGTAAAATGTCGCATCGGAAGTTTATAGCTGTAAAAAACATTGATTCATCGAAAAATATTGCAGCAAAATTTGCAGTTGCTTCTTCATAAAATTATTTTGCTAATATCTCATTTTCAAGTCGGTTTGAATTTCGTTAAGCCAACAATAGCTTCCATTTAGGCAATCAATGATGCTCAGTCTTCATGATGCATTCTAAGCGTATCCCGTTCAGATTGGCTATTGTCACAGATGAATAGCTCGCGAATAAGAATCTTTTAATTATTTGCGCCGTTGTCGGCTAATTAATGAACGAAACTTAGTGAACGAACAATTCGAATCCGATTGTTAGGGACAAATTCTTGGCTTGGATATAAATGAACTACAGTATTTCTTTCATGAATATGAGGACTACTTCATAATTTATTTATTAAAAGCAATCCGCCTCGGCTTCCAGGGCTCAGATCATAGTATAGCGTCCGTAGTCCAGCGGAAATATGCCGGCTTCAAAACCGGAGACATAAAACATACATTACATAAACATACATTCACGCCTTTTTCCCTAAGGGGTAGGCAGACCGGAGACCCTGGATCGAATCCCACATTTGTTGTAGTGGTAGGCCTCTTTTGCAGGGGGTCGCCTGGCGTAGTACCACACCTTTGCCAATTATTCATCCGCAAGCAGTACTGTGCAAACATTACTGTATTCCGGTCTGAACAACTAATATCTCAGGGTGACAGGCACAGTGCAGTGCCGCGCAGAATTTTGAAATTTAAAACTGTGTGGCACTGTTTCTGATATAGGCAGTCATGATGCTTACCATCAGGCACTTGATTTGCTCGTCTTGTTACTCAAAATCATAAAAAACACATTATATTATGGATTCATCTAGCGATTGGGCGTTAAACTGCAGGTCCCCTGTTACTAAGAAATGTAGGGAACAGTCGTTAGGTCATAGACCAAAAACTCTGATATTATGGGACATATACACATAACTTATATGAATTGACTCGATCAGTGTAGTTTGGGTAACCCATTCTATCTGAGTATTAATTCAAATTATTATTAAAGTCAAATAGCGATGTAAAAAATGTCTGTATTGCATTATTTTATATGAAACGCCAATAAAGCTTCTATTATAGGCATGATTTTCAGACCTCTCAAATATTCATTGTCATTTTACAGGCAATATTCACAAAAAAATTATGAATTTACGTCTACTCTATTTATTTGAAATATACCCGTCCATTGGAGCAAACCGCATAAAAATCTGTTAAGTAGTTTTATGAAAAATTGTGCATGTAAAAATCGCATACTCGCATAGAAGTAACTTTACTAAACCCAGACTGATTTCACGCATTAGGAAACCCTAACTTCTTATATTCTTATGTCGCATATATAAATCATTATGGCGCTCGAAAACATGGGCTATACCGGCGCCCTTATTATGAACAGCTGCGACAGCAGTGTGGAAAGCGTAACAATTGCTCAACTGCTTTTGTCAAACGGCATACAAAAATGACGTTTGACAGCAATCACTGCGTAATTTTTACTGCTGTTGCTACGCGATTGCAAGTTCATAACACCCGCACCGGTCTTTTAATAAGCGTACACGGAGATCATATTTTTTTAAGTCCAACGTGCAGAGACCCCTTGAGCTTTTAATCTAAAGGCAATGGATAGCACACATCTCTGAAACCATCTACAGAAGATGAGCTCAAAGACAGCCCCCGCTATGTGCAAGGACTATTATCTCGGTAAAGATGATGAATTGCTATTGTGCCGTGCTATTGTGAATGGATGGAAACTACTTGATTTGGCTATACGTGATTTCTAGATGGATGATAACTGTGTTATTACTAGAGACTCCGACACCAGCCACTTCCGTCTCCATTATTATGAATATTATAATATTAATAATATTATAATGTTCACTTACACATAATAACATTGAAGCGTAAAACCCGAATTATGTAAAGTTTTCAATATGCAGACCTGCAATTACAAATGTGTAGTGTTCACGTTATTTTTCAAACGAACGGGTCACTTAAATTGAAATTTTGGATCGAATTTCAACCGGACCGAAATGGGCGATGGCACGTTGCGTAATTTGATTTTGTGTTTCGAGTTCAAATGGAAAAGGCAATAACAGTGAGGACTTATCCTGAAACCCGAGCGCCACATGAGTGTCACCTAAACTAGAACTACTACTGGACGTTTTATTAACGCGCGTTTTACGTTTGTTATATCTTCAAACCAAAACTTTTGATTATAAACCGATTAAACTGAATTGTACAAAGCTAGCCTTACGCTGTATGGTGTAGGTCGTAGGTACACCTAAGAGGTCTTAGGTTTACATTTTAACTGGATATGTGTTAAAACCGGTCAGGCACCCCGTAGAGTGCACCTAGGCACACTAGCGTACACGTAAGGTTCTAGGGTTTAAAGGAAGGATCCTTTAATTCAGGATCGTAGCAAGTGGAGACAAATAAGTCAGTGCCTGAGTGCCTACCCTAACGGGAACGAAACGTGATTATATTATGTATATATAAATAAATAACAATGTCAATGATAAAACAGCGCACCACCATCTGACGAATCGGCAATCGTCCCTTTGACCTCCTTTTTGTTAATCGCCGGTTAATGTTGTTTACGTCGAACGGAAAGCTGTTATCAGAAATAACACGTTGTAGACTTAGAGATGTCACTCAGTATTATAAGCTCGCAATGTTTTATGTAAGTATGTTTGGATAAAATCTTATGACTGAATTTTATTTTGGATAAACGTTAATTTTTAATGACAATGCGCGGTTAGTTTAGCGTCATTTTAAATCCAATATGGTGGACGGCCTAATATGGCGGACTTGTTTTTTTTGTGCACGCCAATGATACGGGTACCTAATGAAAGAGTTCGCTGGGAAAAATACGAAAAAGATTATTAAAAAAATGTTATAGATATAGAAAAAAATACTGATTACAGAGTCGAGAGACCTGGTAAGAGAGCTAGGTAGCAGATTGCGGGAGAGGACGGGTAACTCCCGCTCCGGCTCGTACCTGGTGCCTTTGCGCTCTATGTCTAAAAAGAGCTTTTGCTATCAAGGACCATACATGGTGGGAATGCCGCCGGCGTGTTAGGGTTGTGCAACCCCTTGAAAGCCTTGAAGCTTGAAAGCTTACACAGCTAGAACACCATCAACATCGCAAGCGCACGTTCCGCCGACGCAGCTCACGTGGACAGGCTACGTGAGGCATCGCTGCACGAGGCGCCGATTCAGCAACTTACGTATCTGGCGTCATGCATACCTAATGCCTAACCATGTTATTGTGTTTGTGTGATATGAGTGATTGTACCCGGTGCAAGGTTCGGGGTGGGTTATTTAGTTAAGTTAGTTTGACTTCTTGACTACAGTTACTATTTATTTCATTAATAGATTCACCAGGCATTCATTGATCTAATGTAGTAAATGGATAATACCTATCAATATAATTGAAACGTTACTGGAAGAAAGAGATTTCCAGACGTCTGACCTTTGTACTAGTTTGAAGCGATCTGAGACTTTATGATCTCTTTTTCAATTCCCTGACCAATATGTCTTATGTTATTTAAAACTAACTTTAAAATCGTATTGTAGAGTTATGCAATGAATTTTATAACCCCTCCGTAGGCAACCGTTTTTTTTTAAAGTGAAAAATAATAATAAAAGTAAAAAAAATAATGTGAAAAATACTGTTCATAATATGTTATTTATTAATCTAGTAGTAATCGACCATATAATTTATATAGAAAAGAAAAGCCAGCGAATTACTGGGCATGACGAGTTTTAACAACTAATATCTCAGAGTAACAGGCGCAGTGCAGTGACGCGCAGAATTTTGAATTTTAAAACACTGGGTGGCACTGTGTCTGATATGGGCAATCATGATGCTTACCATCAGGCACTTGATTTGCTCGTCTTGCCACTCACTATCATAAAAATAAATAAATGACTGGTGGTAGAAAATTATCAGCTGGTATTTTAAGGAAAGTCAGCAACCAAGAGAGAGAAGGTTTAATAAACTCCGCTCTACGAAACAGCTTTATAAAGTCTCTTGAGTGAACAACCACGATAATCTGAACTTTGTGTGCCTCAAAAGCTATTCAAGCGCGAAACAACATCTATGCTTAGAACATCTTAATCGAACTGGCCGGTATCGCATCGAAAAACCTCATCGTATATATCAACAGTAATCTTGTTTATCAGACGCGGTAGAACGGCTGTTTTTGCATGTATATTGACAATATACCCAAATAGACTTGACACCTCTTTACATTGACACGTTTCATTAAAAAGGAGATTTTTCAAAGAAAGAACGCGCTCTTTTTAATGTTTCGTTTCTTTAAATCAATTATTTAAAGAATTATTTCCTTACTTTGCGCAAGGAAGGCGCTGTATGTTTTAAGTGGATTGTTTTTGGGATTGGAAGCGTTATGTTCAGGTATCTAGGTATGGAACCATGCATTATGCATATTATACTATGTATGCATATTATATTATACATATTATATTATACTATGCATATTAACAATTTATTTATTATAGCTTATTCCGGCTATAGCCAAGGTCCTCTCTCCGAATTTGCCTCCTCTACTTAACTCGCTCTTGATCATCGCCTTTGTTAAAGTGATTGGTTCGTATCGTCCCTAAAACGTCAAGCCAGTGTTCAAGAATATCATTAGAAAAAAAAACGCTAGATAGGGAAAAAGACGAAATACGAGTACCATTTTTATAAATGCGAACGTTTTTGTGTATGGATGTATCTTTGTTACATCTTTTTTTATTATTGAATGGTAAGTGACGTCGCGGTCGACGCGGTGCATACTTGCCTAGAAAATACCTACCTACGAGTACCTGCACTCTTGACTTGAAGACCTCAAGATTGTAATTTTCGGGAAACAATGACGCTGGCAAGGTGTTCCATTCCTTAGCAGTTCTAACAATAAATGTTGACTTGAACCGCTTTGTACAAGTCGAAGGAACCTCAACCATGGTGGCATAAATCCGTACGTCTCGTTGTCCGAAGGTTAAAGGAGGATGGCGGAATCAAGTCTTCTTTCTAATATGCCACAACTTGAATAAATTGAGCTGTCTGATATGTTGTTAGTTTAGGCCATGGAATAACACGTAATTTATTTTTCAGCGAGACCTCAAAGAACATCTAGTAGGATAATACTTAAAAGTCCGACTAGTCACAGACATTAAGTGTGTGATTTATCACCCCTCTACCTATATTGAAGAGTGGCATTTTACTACGCATTGGAGTTTGCGGAAAAACTTGGTGACAACTTGTTTACGTATGATTGCAACTCGATTTCCTGTAGGAAAAAGAAAGACGTTTCTTTTATGTCGTACCCATTCACGTTACGTAACTAGTTTTGATGTGGCGTGATGTGGAAACGCGTGTCTTGCACGTATGTTCTTGCTTTTGTCCAATTGATCGTATTGAAGCTGTCTTATTTCATATCAATATTTAGTTGGCCGTATGGTTCCCTGCTCTTTAATAGGGCCACTTCTTTAAACTTCCCATTTGAGCCGTGGGAGGAACATATTCGGAGATTGGGCAGCCGCGCTCTTCGTTTTCAAGTATTCCAATTACTGCGATCACCAAGGCGTCCCGAGGATACTAGTAGGACCTATACAGGTAGTACTAAGGCCTTAGAAGTACTAAAGCCTTTCCTAATTTGAACCACTGAGCCAGGTCAGCCACTCACTTCACCTAGTTTTTACTGGCAGTGTTTCACGACCGGTGGTGATCACTCCACCTGGTTGCAGGGCGTCTCCTATACGACAACTTGTTTATATGTTAATGACTAGTTGTTCCACAATTAGTCAATATAGCAAATACTAACTGAGCCCCGCGGTTTTACTCGCGTAGTCTTCGTTCCCGTGGGATATGAGACTAAACAGTACATTTTGTGTGATTCCAGGGTCTAAACTATCGAACTATAAACTGTCGATTTTCAGCCCAATCGGTTGAGTAGTTTTGACGTGAAAGAGTAACAAACATCCATACATCCATCCTCACAAGCTTTCGCATTATATTTGTAGGATTTAACATACATTCACGCCATTTTTCCCGAAGGGGTAGGCAGAGGTGTACCCAGGACTCAGTCCCATAGTAGATACTCACATTTCGCCAGTATGTTATTGGTCCCATGTAATAGGGGGCGAGCCTATTGCCATCTACCGGGCACAGTTCCAGACTCCAGGCAGTTATTGAGATAATTCCTAATGGAAAAATCCAATATATAACACTGCCTGACCTGGGGATCCAATCCGGGACCTCTTGATTGGCAGTCGAGCATGCGCCCTCTATGTCACCGATGCAGTCAAAAAAACTGGCTTATTTCAATCAAACTAAATCAAAAGTTGTAAGCAAAAAAACAACTAACATTGCACGAACCGTTTGAATACAAAGCCAGGTAAGTTTTACATCCAACAATTATAGCAAAACTGTAGCTCAGCTGTATCTGACCATTTAGTGAAACGCAAGGTAATTTGGGGTAAGCAATTAGGGGGAACTGGCAAAATAATTATTCAACTCCCCCTCTACAATGCATTAAGGAAAGAGGGATTTTTTAGACAATTATAAATCTGCTCAGCGGGAGGTCTGGAATGATTTTTGATGCGACGGTAAAATGCTCTGGGAGGAAAATTGGTATCTTTGAAAGAATATTGCTTTTTTAATAGAGAGCCATTTTCAGGACCTGTTATGTCCACAGATTATAGACCTAAAATAGGCGCTTATACATATAATGAGTGTCTAATCGCTCGACAAAACTACGAAGATTTTCATAAAATTTCGAATAAGTAACATTGAGAATCTGTAAAGTGTATGTATTATTTATTCCTAAAGATACAGATTCCCAAAGAATTCCTAATTAGAAATTCAAATAAATGTTTCATCGGCTGCTCTTCTTATGTGCCTATCCTAAAAACTTTCAGTGTTACCACAGAATACATATAAGGTGTTACCTACGTATTAGTATATACATATTTTAAGTTCTATTATAGATTGAAAGATTTTTCACCAAAAGCCCGCGCACTGTACGAAGTACGATCTGTTTTCTGTAAATGTGTGTAGTAGACTCTACGGTATCAAACTTATGACTTAGGTACACTATATATAAAATACATGTTTTATTATCAGTTTATTAACCAAAAGTCGTAATAACAAACGCAAAGTACGAAGGTGAGATTATAATAATAGTTTTTGTCATAACACTCGATCACAACTAACTAATCACAAACTTCCGCACTCTACCAAGTTTTTATTATACTAACATAATTCGAGACAGTGGAAAAATCAACAGTTAAGGCATGTACAGACGACGAACTTTGTTCGAACGTAGCGGATAAAAATCCGTTATCTTTCCGAACGCACGGTAGACTCAGTACTGTTTATCTTTATTGTCGTGCAAAAGTGTCAGATTATGACCTATTTGAATAAATCTGTTTGAGTTTAAGTTTATGTACTTACGTGGGCGTAAGCTTGACTGCCGATCATGAGGTCCCGGGTTCGATCCCCAGGTCAGGCAGTGTTCTTGGATTTTTCCATTAGGAATTATCTCTGTGACAGCCTGGAGTCTGGAACCCGGTAGATGGCAATTAATAGCTCGCCCCCTATTACATGGAAATAATATCATGGGTGTACCTATTATGGGACTGAGTTCTGGGTAGACCTCTGTCCATACTAGTGGGGAAAAAGCGTGATTGTATGTACACTAACAAAAATATTCGCCGAAGACTTGTCGGTAATAATCACACGCGGGTACGTTGTCTTCATTGTTCTTAAAAAACATCGATGTCGTGAGGACCTCAGTTTGCATAGAAATGCGGTTTTATTTTTGTGCGGACTCCCGCCGCAGTCTTTTAATCCGGTCTTTTTCAACCATGCTCGTAGTTTTTTAACTTTTTAGACTTAAAGCGTAAGTAAGCGTAAAATTGAACACGATTAAATATCATAGCGCGAGTAAGTGATGCGACCATCGCGTCATCGTTAAGCGGTCGCGCGAAAGTCAACTTGGACATTTAGTTGACCTTAATGTGTTTGATCGCGGATTCATACAAGCTCGAGCGAACTTGTGATGCTTTTGTAAGCTATAGGTATATAGCTATATGGTATAGGTAGCTATAGATTTTGAGCATAGATAAAGAGAATATGTGTTATGTTGTGAATTGTATAAAGCAGTATATGGAACTACTTGTTTCTAAGACCATTATTATAAGATCGTTTGGATCTTCACTAAGCTTCCTATACCCTAACCTGCCTATATAATATTTATCGATGACTTGTTATACCAAAAAATAAAGGATAAAAATATACCATCTGTTCTACTCATACTAACATATGGTAGAACAAATTGGTATAAATACCTGTTTTATTTTATGAACAGAGCCAGAATCTGTGCCGTGGATAGTCCAAGGTGTGTTCAGGCCTTAACGGCAAAGATACGTAACATTTATAAGAACTTTCCTACAGAATTTCATTCCGAGTGTGCTATAAATTATATCCTTTATCAGTTGGTGAGAAAGTTTACTATCTAGGCTTTTAAGGTATCTATTTCTCCGCTGAGGGCAATCGTCGTGCGTCCGGTGCCAAAATACTTTAGCACCAATAAGAACTTAGGGTCGAATCTAGGTTGAAATACGAACGTTAGAAAAGATATAAGATTGCCTTCTTTATATTGAGTCGGTCTGATAGGACGGTGTGTTTGTTTGCTACCTCATCATGCCAAACTACCAAAAACTACTTACTTACTGGGTTGGCACAAGAACTAGACAAGACTAGCAAGTCTCCAAATAGCTCAAAATAAAATCATCAAAACACTTTTTCGATACCCATACCTAACTTCAACGTCTAAACTCTACAGTGACACCAAAATAATGAATATAAACCAATTATATATCTATAGTTTGTATGTATGTAATGTATTGCATTTTTATTAAGAAAATATTCACAAAAGCCGTTCAATCTAACATTACTTTTTCCAAATGGCAGTCTTTCAGCAAACGCAGTAACCGGCGTGGTAGTTTTCTGGTGTTGCCAAAAATCAGAACCAATTATGGCAAGAAAATGTTTACTAACGAGGGAGCACGGTATATAATAATTTACCTATAGATATCAAAAATATTAAAACTCTTAATGCATTTAAAAGGAAATTAGCCAATTATTTAATTGGAGATATTGTCTAACACCTTTATACAATTTTAGAATTTAGCTCTTGTGAAAAAAGACTTAATATTATTTGTACGACAAGAGGAACATGTAATAATAGATTTAATTTATTCATAAGTCACGTTCTCATGTTAGCGGCATATTATGTCTTAATTGAGAATAAAGATCTTTAAACCTAACTCAAAGTGGGATTTGGCATCCGAAATTCTCCAGTTCGGTCTGTCCTTCGCCACCTCCCGCCACTCTTCCACTTTGAGATTGCTCAGGTCCTTCTCGACCTCATCCCTCCAGTGATACCTACCAAACCAACTATCAAACCAAATGGGTTAAACTGCGGGTTGCAGAGTTGCAGCTACATAATACACATACATAATAGCTATCTAAAAGCACAACATGCCAGACTAGCATGGCTCGGGGCTAACTAGTTTTCCCCTTTTTTTCTCTCTTTCGCACCTGAACAATTCATATCTGCTGTCTCGCTTAAACCCGCTGGGACTACGTTTTCCCTGCTCACCGTGCTACCGGGGATGCTCAATTTTTGCACAATAACGATCCGACCTCGCTTTGCTCGGCTCCAGGTACCATCCTACTAATATTATAAGTGATAAAGTTTGTGAGGATGGATAGATGGAAGGATGTTTTTTACTCTTTCACCCCAAAACTACTGACGCGATTGGGCTGAGATTCGATGTGTAGCTTAGACCCTGGAATAACACATATTAGTAAGTAATATGGGACAACTTCCACACATGGTCATCTGGTCCCAAACTAGACAAAGTTTGTACTTAATTAACCAGAAGACTGATTACTTTAGTACTGTAACTGTCAGTTGGTTCCGAGATGATGGCAAATTAAGCCGAGGTATTCCACTCTGAGCACCCAGCTCGAGAGCACCCAGCTCAAGAGCACCTGAGGTTTTCTACTCTGAGCACCTGTCACTATATTTGGCAGGTGCTCAGAGCGGAATAAATATTTTTATTAAATTATATCCCACTTAGAGCACCTACGTCTTAATGTCACCTAGTGTTGGGATACAATTTGTTTTTAGGATTTTTTTATAAGAAAAATATCGATTAAAGTCATTCGAATGTTTATTTATAAAACCAATAACTGGAAGAATAAGGCTTTGAAGCCGCACTATTTATTTGTGCCTCTTGCGGTAGAGACCATGGGTTGGTAGACGTCAGAGGTGAGATACCTAGGTACCTAGGTAGGAGAGCTAGGTAGCAGATTGCGGGAGAGGACGGGTAACTCCCACTCCGGTTCGTACCTGGTGCAAAGGCTATCAATTACCGTATAGCGCAGCAATGCCATGCCGCCAGCGTCATAGATACCTTTATACCGTCTACAACTCGCGGTGGGTTATTTAGTTGAGTTTGTTTGACAACTTGTTAACAACTATTTTTTTTATCACAGTGTGTGACAAGACGAGCACATCAGGTGCCTGATGGCAGGCATCATGATAGGCCATATCAGACACAGCCACCCAGTGTTTAAAAATTCAAAATTCTGCACTGCACCGCTACTGCACTGCGCCTGTTACCCTCAGATATGATTGAATCTCATCATGCCCAGTATTTTCGCTGGTAAGATTCAAACTCAAACTCAACTCAAAACAGCTTTATTCAAATAGGTCATAATCTGACACTTTTGTACGTCAATGAAGTTATACAGTACTGAGTCTACCGTGCGTTCGGAAAGATACCTCTACAAGAAGAACGCACAAGAAACTTTAATTTTTTCAACAGATTCCCCTTCATACTGGAACAATAATGTTTGCACATTACTGCTTGGCGGATGAATAACTGGCAAAGTTGTGGTACTTCCCCAGGCGGCCCCCTGCAAAAGAGGCCTACCACTACAACATTATTACACATTATTCGTATTCAATAAATAAATGAATATGATTTATGAATAGGCTGATTTTAATGTGAATTGCGCTACCAAGTATTTCTCGACACGAAAATCGCTGACAGTTGTCATCAATTATTACTAATTCAACAGTGTACCTTATCTAGGGAACGTGAAAATTGAAAATAAAGTGTCGTGCCTACGAGCGACACATTTTGTAGATATTCTGCAAAGGTGTGAGATAAGCTCTGATTGTAAAAACAAAATGCCGAGTAAACGGAATAAGATAACAAAAATTCAAGTTTATTTTTGGGTAGGCTCGTAGATCGCATATGTATCGAATATATAATGACACTTTTTAGGCGAGAAAGTCTTTGATTCTTTGGTATGTTTGGTGGGATGTTTTTGCATTACATTTTTTGTAAGAAAATAAATATTTATCGTAATGATGCCGATCTAAATAAATGCAGGGGCCCAGGCACGAGTTTTTTCGACAGTCGCAGTCGTGTCGAATTCAAGCGTTATCTGTCAAAAATTTATGGGATTTGTAATATAATACGAATTCGATACAATTACGATTGTCAAAAAAACTCGTGCTGAGCTCCCTGAGGCTGCGTATGTCATTCGTGAAAGGCGTATAGGTCAGAAACTTACAAACTTTTAATATTTAAATCTTTATAGACTAAGAGCGGTCTACTCGCTTGAAATAGAATACGTATATGATAAAAAAAAATGAAGAAAAATGAATGATGATGGAAGAATGGTGCGGAGGGTGCGTGGTTCGAATCCCGCCCGTGGGTGAAATTTTTCTTCTGATATTAGTATTGTATAAAAAACATTCATTTACAATCCTTTGACAGATCTAGCATAAAATGTTATAACACCTAATTAAAAAAAAATACTACAAATTTTCATGTACGGTCGAATCAACGATTTTATTGTAGCTCAACGAAAAGACCGCAGCTGGGAGATCATTCCACAGTTTGCACGTGCGGCAGAAATTATACCGACATGAGTGATAATTCACCCCGTTCGTGAATAAAAGCCAGACTAAAAACTAAGGTACCTCTAGCTTCTAGGTAATACAAATCCTATATGAAACCTAAATATATTTAGGTTAGTAAGTATATCAGCTAGTAAATATTAAGGCTTTGTTACACCAACAAACTCATACAATAACCAATGCTTAACGATCGGTTAGATAGTTCAATTTGTGGGTAAATACTATTACGCACCGTATTTTATTTTGACGTCATTTTAAACTGTTGTGAAAATAGTGCATGATGTAATATTTTATATTCATCTAACCAGGAGATTTGACGGGCGGTCAAGCATTAGATATTGTTAAAGTTAATGGCACAATTCAGGTTTAGTAATTTTTAGATTTTCGCGATTTGAACACATATTTTAAAGAGTCATCCGTTAAGTCCCATTTTATCGTTAACAGGAAACACGGCCTCTTAACAAATTGAGACAATCCGATGAAAATTGTACCTAATCGACGTTTTGTATTCCCCAGTTACTTCCGAATACAGTTAACGTATTTGAAAATTTATAGAATGGTTTAATTATATTTGGAGGAAACTAGGTGTATATTACACGGATTTGGTAAAATTTTCCATAGAATTGTGACAAATTTTCGTACCTAAGATAAGTTTCTTTATATTTTTTTTCAATTATTTGTTTTTGAAAGCACCGTCCCTTCAGTATATGTATTTGCTTTCTCTGCGTAGTTGTCTGGAAGAGATCGCTCTGAGCGATAAGGCCGCCAGTTGTAACTCTTTCTAGTTTTAAGTTTTGTTTTTGTTATTTTCTGTATTATTGTGATACCAATAAAGTGTTATCATTCATTCATAAGCTATATATTATAATAAGCTCTAAATTGTAAATAAATACTTATTTACTAAACGAAAACTTTTAAACTCTAGTTAAATGGAACTCCGTCGGAGCCAAATACCTTAAACGCAAACATGTTTAGGTAGTGAATTTAAAATTTAACTTTGTAACATATTTTACCCAAACACATTGCAGGGCTGCCCCGCCTCGGGGCCAAATGTGTTCTACAGAATATTACGTGAAGCTCAAGAAAATGCTTTGTTGTGAATTTTAAGTCTTTATAATATTTTCCAGCGGTAGTCTATTTGTAAGCGTTATTTCCAAAAAATAACAAACAGGACAAAATAGAATTCACTTAAAAATATTTAAATTACATACTACAGTCACGCCTTGTTCCCGGTGGGGTAGGCAAATACCCTCCACTTGCTACAATCCTGACATACAACTTTCGCTTCGTTCACTTTCAAGACATTTTTATACATGCTCGTCGGTTGTAGGTACTTTTGACTTGGCCTTTCCTAAGAACAACGTCAACTTGTTCATGAAAAGTACGCCTAGGTCGACCACTACCGACTTGACCATTCACACTAGCCTTATAAATCTCTTTTGTTAATATCCTTTCATCCATCCTCTCCACATGTCCAAACCACCTCAGCATTCCTTTCTCTATCTTTGTCACTACATTTTCTACCACGCCACAGCGTTCCCTTATCGCACTATATATAAATTACATATTATTAACATAACATAGCGCCTTATTCCGAGTGGACTCCCATAGTAGGTCCCCACACTTCGCCAGTTACGTTTTTTAAGTCCCACAAAACAAAAATGTTTGTTCGATGTGGGCCCACCGTAAATACAATAGTATTTTGACCATGTCCATATTATGTATCCCGTATCGCCCCTACAACCAAAGCCACAAATGCCAATGCAGAAACTCCGAAGGCATACAATTTATTCCGCAGCTAAATTCCAACGTTGTCAGAACAAATATTTTGCACTTAGTAGGAAGTGCAGCTACAAAGGAGTGAGGTTGTGACGGCCTTTGTGTGCGTAATGCCGAGTGGTTCCTTTATTCAATGCTCTTGTGGATATTGGCAATGAAAGTTGCTCATTTTTTCCGTGCAGTGATTTATTTGTCAGCACGTTAGCGCTGTACGAGCTGTACCAATGCATCGGTTTTTTTTCAGCACATAATATTATCTGCTAGTCTGTTTAGATATTTTATGAAAGATATGGAACTCAATCGCACTAAAATCATTCAATATTTATTATATTTAATCATTTATTATTATGACAGCCTCGTTGCCTCAGACGGTAGTGTGGTGACGTCTCTCATACGTCAATGAAAATGCAGTTACTCCATTATGCGTGTTTATTGTACTACACTTAATTACAGACTGTTCGTCTTATAACCTACTTATATCTATGCTTACTATAACAATATATGCTACAACATTATAATATGCTTACTACTACACCACATGCCCATCCAAAAAAAGAAAAAAAAATTACATTAAACATTTTTTTTTTAAATTACAAAATACTTATCAAAACATACAAAATATCTTACGCAATATATTTCTTAGTCCTATTCTTATGAATTAACCTCTCCTTTTCATTATCTAATATTATAACATTCGGTTCAACATCTTTTACAACTCTATAGGGACCTATATAAATTGGATCTAATTTACTTTTACTAGCTTCATTTTTAACTAAAACTAAATCGCCTGGCTTATACTCTATTACATTCTTATCACTATCATAATACAATTTCCTATTCAATTTGCTTTGTTTCAAATTTTCTTTAGCTTCTAATTGAGATTTTTGTAACCTATATTTTAATTCATACGGATAATCAGAATAATTATACATCGGATCCAAAGTACATGTTAGATTACTCGGAATATTGCAGTGTTTGCCGAAAACCAACTCATACGGAGTGTACTGCGTTACACTATGCACGGTTGTGTTATAAGCAAAACTCCAGTAGGGTAACCATGAACTCCAATTTTGCGGATTGTTTTGAGTTTGAATTCTCAAATATGCACCTAAATGTTTATGACTGTTTTCTAAAGCACCTATTGTCTGATGATGGTATGCGGTTGATTTTAATTGTTTTATACCTAAAAGTTTGCAAACCTCTTGCATTGTAGAAGAAATAAATTCAGTTCCTCTATCAGTTATTATTTCACGTGGAATGCCATATCGCAAAATAAAATTATTTACGAAAGCCGTTGCTACTGTAACTGTATCCTTAGCCGTGATAGGATAAGCCTCAACGTATTTCGTCAAATCGCATTGAATAGTCAATATGTATACAAAATTACTACTATCACTACTTATAGGTCCCACTAAATCTAAAAATACTCTATCAAAAGCTGAATTTCCTATATTAGTTATAACCATGGGTTGCTTTATGTCCTTATAATGTTTTTGTCTTTGACAATCACTACACCTACTCACAAAATCGGTTACGTCTTTTTCGAGACCTGGCCAAAAGTATCGACGACGTATATTATTCAGCATGCGCCGAATGCCAGCATGACCACTGGACGGTAGCATGTGAAAGTCATTCAATATAACGCGTTTATCATCATCATTATCTATCTTCTTAACTCCTCTCAATATATGTAATCGGGGTCCGGACCATGCTTCTAAACTATTTATGTACTGAGTTAACTCTTTTATTAAATTACCATTTCCCTCATTTCTTATAATATATAACGATTCTATCTTTAATTTATTGCAGAACAAGTTCAGGTCTTTCACAAAGACATCTCGTGTACATTGTGACTTTACACTGGGCTTGATGCAAATCATCGATTTAGAGGGTATATACGCTAGCATTTCTGTTTCATCACGAACTTTCGCTTTCATTTTAATCCATTCGCTTGTTTCAGTCAGTATAAGTTCTGTGTAATCTTTTGGAAGTTTAAGTACCTCGACTACTCGTGGGTGATCAGTCCGCTCGTTCTTTGAGTTACTATCTTCCTCTGGATTAACATTTACTTTATTATTCTCTTCCATTCTCTTCTTTTGTGCTCTCGTTAAAACTGATATAACTTTTTCATTCATCTCTTTCAATTCATCACTCGATATCACAATTCGAGACAGTGCATCTGCAGCTACATTGTCTCCTCCTTTCACATACTCTACTGAGAAGTTATATTCTTCCAATAATAGTCTAAACTTCATAAGTCTACTACTAGGGTTTGACATATTAAATAAATATAGTAGTGGCTTATGATCTGTCTCAATAATAAACTTTTTGCCATAGAGATAAGGCCTAAAATAATTTACAGACCAAACGATTGCCAACAATTCTTTTTCAATAGTTGCATAATTCTTTTCAGCTTTATTTAAGCTTCTACTTGCGTACGCTACGGGTCTATGATCTCTATTACTCAACACGGATCCAATTGCGTATCCTGACGCATCTGTTTTTAATACAAAGGTGTTATTTTCACTAAAGTCTGGATATTGAAGTAAGGGTGGGCATACTAAACTTTGTTTTAATCTTAAAAAAGCTTCTCTGCATTCAGTTGTCCAATTAAATTCTACATTCTTTCTATTTAAGTTATTAAGTGGTATCGTTATCTGTGCAAAATTTGGGATAAATTTACGATAGTAATTAGCAAATGCAACGAATCGTCTAACTTCGTCTGCATTTTGAGGTTCTGGGTATTTATTTATCGCAATAACCTTTTCTGGATCAGGCTTTACGCCTTCTGATGTTACTAAGTGACCTAAATAAAGGATTTCCTTTTTAAGAAAATCACATTTGGTTGGGTTTAATTTTAAATTTACTTTTCTCAGACGAGTTAATATGTCAATGAGGTTTTTATTATGAAACTTAAGATTTCTTCCAAAACAAATCACATCATCTAAATATACTAGGCACTTTTCATAGTTAAGACCTGCCATTGCGACAGTCATTGCACGTGAAAAAGTATTGGGGCTTATTTTAAGTCCCATTGGAAGACGTTTCATTTGATAATGACCTTCATGTGTTGTGAAAGCTGTGTATTTTCTGCTGTCTTTATCAAGGGCTAATTGGTAATAACCTTGATGTAAATCTAAATGAGTAAAATACATAGAACCAGATAAAGAATCTAATATATCGGTAATGTTGGGTAAGGGAAATTTATCGTCTAGTATGGAATCATTTAGTTTTCTGAAGTCTATCACTAAACGCCATTTTTTATTTGCTTCAACACTTTTCTTTGGAACTAATAGAACTGGACTCGACCAATCACTACTAGATGTTTCAATAATATCTTTATTTAGCATATCCTTTACTTGTTTCTTTATTTCAGCTCTATGTGTTAAAGGTAGCCTATATGGTTTTTTGTAACCGGGGTTACGTCTGGCTTTAAAATTATTTTCTGTTCATCAAGCTTTGCCGTATTTAACTTATCACCTTCTAAATGGAATACGTCTGAAAATTTAGCACATATATTAATTATAGATGTTCTTTCTTCATCATTGAGATGCTCTAAGTTCAGGATTGATAACAGTTTTCGAACCCTTTTTGCGTCAATATTAGCTTTTTCAAAAGTACAAATAGTATAGTCAGTTAAACTTTCTATTTCTGGTGTTAAATTTGTAAGATGTACTTCTGTTTCCCTAGTGTTCAAAACTCTTATTGGAAGTTTGCCATTTCGTACTTCTACAATACCACCTGATAAAAACACACCTTCACACAATTCCTTCTGTACCACCACGCATTCTCCTTTCAAGCTACTGTTAATGTGAAACAGAAATTCACACCTGGGAGGCACTACTAAATAATTTCGTTTTTGGCAATGTTCAAATTCTAATGGTATCTCTACATATTCATTCGTATATAAAATAGCAATAGTATTCAATTCATAATTCAAAACACAACTATACGTCTGCAGAAAATCTTGTCCTAAAATTCCGTCCGTAACGCATGGTAAACCTTTCAATATATAAAATTTATGTCTTACAGTATAATTATCATTCAAAGAAAGATCTAAATAAACAAAACCTTCGGTACGCAATTCACCGCCAACTCCTTTTATTCGAATGTTATGAGACTGGTATGGAATATTCAAGTGTTTCACCGTCTCATATTTCACTACTGATAATGTTGCTCCTGTGTCTACTAGCCATCTATGATTGTGCTGACCTACTTTTAATTGAATGTAATTACTGTAATCTAATGAAAATATTGAATTAAAATCGAAAAGCTGCATTTCGTTAGAATTAGATTTAGAATTTGACTCACCTTCGTTGTTAGTTTCTGTCATTGTATTTAATGTGCGGGTTCGTTGACCTCGGTTGTAATTTTGGTAGTTATTGCCACGATATTGACTTCGCCCACGACCACCATGGTTGTTGGACCAACCACGTGACGTGTTATAAGAGCTCGCCTGACAATTATTGTTGTTCTGGAACTGTCGACCTTGACCAAAACTGGGATTTTGGATACCTCTGCCTCGTCTAGGGTACCTATTTACAAACCTACCTCTACCAGTTTGACGATTGTAGTACAAAGTACCTTCCGAATTAGACATAGTTGACGACAACTCTTCATCCTTCGCCGCTCGTATGGCATCCTTCAGACTTGTATATCCTCGTGCTGCAATGATAATACTTAAATTTCTATTTCTCAATCCGTCGGTAAACCTTTTTATCGCTAGATTTTCATTAATTGGTTTCAACACAGAATACGCGTTCTGGTTACCGTCGGCTTGCGAAATAGTCAAGTCAACAAAAAGTTCCTCGATCTTTTTACCAAAATCATCAATGCACTTTGAACCTTGCTTGGCTGAAATAAGTTCAATATGAATTGCATTGCTCGATTTTTTCGATATTAAATGATTTTTCATATCCGTGATAAGTGATTGACACGAATCATACTCTTGAGATAATCGCAATTTGGCACTCTCCGTGAGACGTGTTTTCAAAACGAAATTAATTAAGAGTGGATGAGATTCCTTATTTATCATGGAACTGTAAAGTTCAATCGCACTAATTAGTTTCTTGGTTACCCTATCATCCCCTGTCAATTCCGGTAATAATAACGTAGCTGTTCTTAACTCAAATTTCTCCATAGTTACAGCTGTATTAGTTAAAACTACTGATTCAGAACAAAACTTCTTAATTTGCTTATATAGAGACTCTGTACTACCACATAACTCATTAATTAATAATATTTCAGTATCTTTTATGTTTCCGCTTTCAACCTGCGCTTTTATTATATCATAAAAATTAATAAATTCTCTATATAACACATTTGCTTGTTCCAATTTTCCACTTAACCTCTCTTCTGTTCTCTTCTCTAATGCTAACTTAAATAAATTATCTTTAAGCCCTTTTAACTTATCGTGAATCTGTTTTAAGTCTGTCGCCATAATACGTTTTAATTATTCAATTTATTCAGTTATACACTTACGCTATTTACTTACGTGTCATGTTCTTATTTTACCTTCTTACCATACTTTTAAACATTATAATATTTTATTTTATTACCTATCCGCATTAAACATTCTAATTTATTATCTATTTATTGTCCAAGTCCATTCCTTATTTATTGTCTTCTTCCATATTAAAAAAAAATTGTCCACTTCACAACGCAAATACCACGCAACGCATAAAATCACTTCAAAAAAAAATTTAATCACTGCACTTTTTGTGACCTCAATTTCTATACACTCGGATAACGCACGCTTTAATTTTATGACACACTATTTAACTAGGTCGTTGATTATGTGGTGACGTTGATGAAAGAATTCTTCTGGCATCTCCTGCTGTTGGGCTGGGTTGTACTGGACCGGGCTGGGACTGGGCAGGCCTCGATTCTGTTCTGGAACTTAGTGCAGTGCAGGCTGGCAGTCCGGGATGTCATGTTGTGCGCTCGCTTTCCCAAATTCCTTTTTCTAAAGTAGTACTCCGCTGTCCCGAGACCAACCTGGCCTGGCGGGTCGCCATGTGGTGACGTCTCTCATACGTCAATGAAAATGCAGTTACTCCATTATGCGTGTTTATTGTACTACACTTAATTACAGACTGTTCGTCTTATAACCTACTTATATCTATGCTTACTATAACAATATATGCTACAACATTATAATATGCTTACTACTACACCACAGTAGTAACTCTGCTTTCTGTGCCGCAGGCTCCGGGTTTGATTCCCGGCCAGGTCAAACATTTGTGTGCATGAACATGTTTGTTTGATCTGTGTTTGGGTTAATAAGCTTATAAAAGTATATATATCAGTCATCTGGCCATAGTACCGGTTTCTAGCCTAAAGCCTAGTCTGGGACCAGATGACCGTGTGTGGAAGTTGTCCCATATTTTATCATAATTATATTATTATTCACCTCGACGACTCTTAGTTATGTTTAGTCTCTATCTATATCCTACTAACATTTCAAATTTCAAATTTCAGTACAGTGTAAAAAACGTGTGTTTTTAACAATGGGCAAAACGCTTGTGAGTTCTAACTCACCTCCAGCGCCATCTGGTGCGGTTTTGGTTAGATTGATGGATGGATGGATGTTTGTTACTCTTTCATGCCAAAACTACTGAACAGACTGGGCTGAAATTTGGTATGCAGGTAGCTTAGACCCTGGAATAACACATAGGGTACTTTTTTCTCCCGATATTCCCACGGGAACGATGTCTACGCGCGTGAAATCGCGGGGCACAGCTAGTGTTTATATATAATTTTGTAACTTCAAACACTGAGTCCTGGACGCTCAAGAATTTTTCTTTTGCATTTATTCTTAATAAAACCTAATAAGGAGTAAGTATCTACTTATTTCATTACTTAAGTTGACAAAAAGTATCATCTATAAACGTGAAAGAGAGTCAAATGGTAGCAAAAAGGGCAATATGGATTAGTTGGCAAGATAGTAGGTATACAGGACTACACTTATTATCGCAGTATCATAACTTGTAACAAAATTGCTCTGGCTTTTATCTAACTCCTATTTGAGTTTAGTTAAAATGGCAATCAATTAAAATAGCCTGAACAAGCTGAGCTGCACAAGCACTAAGAAACATCTCTTACGTTTCTTATTGCATGATCTATATAGATATGGAATTGTGTAGGAAAATGCAAGCAGATAATGGATTTCAAAAGAATTTTAATCTACTAGTTTACTAGTGGTGAAAGGAAGAAAACCCTTAAAATTCTAAGTGACCAAGACGGTTTTCACATAAAATGATAGCGCCCTAATACAAAAGAGACTATTGTTAATTTTTAACAATAAGTTGCTAAAACCGTGGCAAAACTTACATAGTTCAAAATGTGAACTTTCGCAGGCCTCTTTTGCAGGGAGCCGCCTGGGGAAGTACCACACCTTTGCCAGGTATTCATACACCAAGCAGTAATGTGCAAACATTACTGTGTACTGGGCTGAAGGGCAATGTTACCAACGAAATTACTGGGCATGCAGTGTTTCAACAACTTATATCTCAACGTGAGTGCAATGCCACGCAGAATTTTGAATTTTCAAACACCGGGTGGCACTGTGTCCGATATGAGCAATCATGATGCTTACCATCAGGCACCTGATTAGCTCTTCTTGTTACTCACTATCATAAAAAAACGTTGCGTCGTAGCTTCACAACAATATAACTAATAGGTAAATTTTAATCTCAAGTACTGTTAACCAGTATACGATGTGTCACTATCTCAGCTCGTAAACAAAAGATTGCCAATGATTTACTTCTCTGGAACTTTGGCCGTGTTATCTCATGCGCTTTATTCTGTATAAACTCGTTAAGAACAAAATGTTTATTTATATCAGCTACCAGATAACGAAATACAATGCTTATGTTACTGCTCAGGAGCTATTTATAAAGCCTGCCCGAAGGTTAAAGTGCTTTAAAGGTCATGTGTGAAATGTAACGCGTAGAATATAATGAAGGTCTAACAAATTTAATCTTATCCAATCAAAAACATTTACTTATGTCAAAAATGCTGGTCTCGCCACGCCTTCGTAACACCGAATGTGATTTGATCACAAGATAAATATTATGCAAAAGTCTGTTAAAAATATTTGCATTTATTGATATGGAACTAACAACTTTTTATTTGTTGATGATCAGTAAGCGTATATAAATGTGTGACAAAATAAGAAAAATTTATTCGGACACTATAACATAATATTAATGTTAAGTAAGTACCTAATTATTACCTTAGAGTAGTTATCTTAGTACTACAAAGTTCAGGCTACTAGATTCAGTCACGACGAAGGAATTGAAAATGCCGCGAGTTGCTTTGAGCAAAAATACTGTGCGGCCAAGAATCTGAAGAAAAAAAAACTTATGTATTTCAGACTTCATAATATTAGTAATTATAAATCTTAATTTCAGTCCAATGTCAAAAACTTACGTTTTTAACAGGTGAACAAAACGCTTGCGAAATCTAATTCACCTCCAGTGCCATCTAGCGCGGTTTGATGGATGGATGGATGTTTTTTATTCTTTCACGCCAAAACTACTGAACGGATTGGGCTGGAATAACATAAAAATAACTTTTTATCCCGATATTCCAAGGGAAATGAAGACTACGCGGGTGAAACTGCAAGGCACAGCTAGTATAATAATAAAAGGCGGCCGGAGTCTTCTAAAACAAGAAGTGAACCAGCTCTCTAGTACAAACATGACAGTATGCACACATTCTCATCCATGAACCTAGAAAATAGGTATGAACGCACACAGCGTTCACACCAGCAGGATAGGGGTCTGCTTAAGTGGTTACTGATCAATACTTCCCCAAACAAGTGTGCGAGCTGACTATTGATATGGCTTCACTTTTTATTTAAGAAGACTCCGTTGCCTTTATCTGGGTTCATGTGTGCGGCTTGATTTGGCGGATATAGATATTATTTTTAATATAATATATATAGGGACAACTTCCACATACGGTCATCTAGTCCCGAACTAGGCTAGAAGTCTGTACTATGGTAACCAAATGACTGATAAACATACTTATATAAGCTTATAACACCCAGATACAGATCAAACAGACATGTTAAATAATACTATTAAATACAAAATTAATTAAATATATAATACTTTATACATACATACATAATACGTACATAATACACATATTATAAACATATAATATATGTAAATATAATGAATAGGTAAGTATAAATAAGTTTAAATATTATTTTTCTAGGAGTTTACAAAGAAAATGTTATTACATAAACCTTTTTAAGCCCAATTTGGACACAGTCCGAGTTCATGCAGCGTATACTAAAGCTGAAAACCTCAGATTATTGCAGCTTAGTGCACTCTTGTTTACCTATATAAAACAAAACTTGGTCTGCTCGTGGGAGCCTTGCCACCTGTGTTTAAACTTTATTAATTTAGTGCTTATAGTAGAAAGGAACTAATAACTGTGTCTATTTAGTTTGGGGAAGCGCCAACTGCCGCGTGCCGTATCTTTTAACAAGTAAAAGATACTACTTTTATTAATACCTAACTTTTTTTATGCCATTTGTAGCAAACAAACAGACGGTGTGCCTGATGGTGAGCGGTTACCGCCGCCTATGGATACCTTCAATACCAGGGGTATTGCCAGTTTGTTGCCGACCCTTCAAGACTCTATTCACTCTCCTTTTGAAAAACCCCATGTTGCAGTTCAACGGTTTTAAATCGTTTTTATTTAGTTTAACCTGCTTGTTGACTTGACAAAATGGTGGTATTTGAATAATAACCCTTTTTTGTTAACATATTTTATACATAACATACATTGCGAGGATGCGAAAGTTGTGTTTGTGGGTTCAGGCCAAAACTACAGAACCGATCGGGCTGGAAGACCCTGAAGACCCTGAAAGAGACCCTGGGAGAGACCGTGGACCCTGGAATCCAAGACTACGCGGGTAAAACCGCGAGGCATAGCTAATAATTGTGAATCCAAAAAGGCCACCCGCCAAAAATTAGCTGATTATATAATATTTGATATAGGAAAATGCTATCTATGCATCTATGCATTAAGTACCGTAATATAATATGATACTTAAAAAATGGTACAGACAGAAGAATATGTTTTAAGTAACTAAAACTTACCATAACTCAACACAAACACTCGTGTAATAAAAGGAATTAATTTTCAATTATCATTGAGACAACCACTATAACATTCTAAGATACCTTACTCACGTAGCCGAGATTAATTCCAAATACCAAAAGCGGTATAATTTACGGACGTACCCGCATAAATTAAAACCTCTAACCGTGTACAAACTAGAAGAGAATGAACCTATCATCGGATTAACAAGAACCCTAAATTAAGCCCCGTTTCTCTTAAAGTTTGCCGAAATTACTGGTAACTGGTTGCTCATATATGTTTGGGATAACGTTTTGGTAATATAAATTAATTGATAGTGAGTTCTAGCCGACTAATATATTATAGTAAAGTCGAGGAAAGAATGCTCTAAAATCTATAGATACAGTCGTTTTATGAAAATTAATGCTAATACACAATTAAGAAGAAATAAAGATAAATAAAGAAATATTTATTGCCAGTACATACAATATAATTACGTACAAAATCATGTTACCAAAAATATACTAGATATAAATTTTTAATCTTATTAAAAAGAAACAATAATAACATTACTAGCAATTGGGATATGCCCAATATTGTAATACGAGTATAATATAATTGTATATATAGAATATTTTTTTATTAAAATTGTGTGTGGTTCTGGATCTGGCCTTTATTTGCTGCGGTAATAAAATCTTACGGTTTTTTCACATTTATAATAAATGAAAATAAATCGTTTAAAGGTTACGTTAATTTTTTTATAAATATCATAATACCATACGGTTTTCTTTAACCAAATAATATATTTTTCGCAATTTAAGGGCAAATCCAGAGCCAACCATATCAATTGAGTTAAAATTATTTCATATTTCTTTATAATTTGTGTTGTAATTTTTTATGGTAGTCGAATACCTCTTAGTAGTAATTTATCATAATATGTATAGTATTAAACAAAGTCTGTCTGTATAATCACCTAACTCGTCCAAAGCCACGCAACGGATTTTGATGCGGTTTTTACAAATGGATCAAGTAATTTAAGAAGATGGTTTAAATTAAATATAGCATAAATCATTAATTAAAATAATTCTTTAAAAGATTTTGCTTATATTTACTGAAATATGTCGATGAATGCAAAAAAAAATCATCAGCCGGTTGGGAGCTTTAAACAATACATTAATTATTTCTATTTAAAACGATTAATTTAACTTTTTTTTTTTGCTACCCATGCGAAGCCATAGCGGATCGCTAGTAAGGTATAAAACAAGAAGAAAACTAATTCCAATGCCTGTGGATTTTTATTACGCAGTTTAATTCCTTCCTATTGAATAAACATTCCCAAAAAGTTATTAAAGCCCGAAATCCGCAATTAGAAAACCTTTTGATTTTTAACCTCGATTTTAATGAGTGTTTGTGTGGTTAATGGTTAAAGCGGTTTTTGCTTCGAAGGGTTTGTTTACAAAAAGCTTCCGCGGGTCGTATTTTCCAGTAGGTACTTACCTTTTTATACAATATTGGTGTAGGGTATGATATTTCTTCAATCTTTACTCCTTATAAGATAATCACTGTAATGTAATAAGAGTTATTAAACGATAAGTACTTGCAGTGGTGTGACGTAAGCTAATGGAGAGGGGGTAACGAATCGTTCACTCACTCTTCGGCGAGCGTTAGACCAGAGCGGGTGTGCATACAATAGTTGCTTTGTTTTTTAAATTAGACATTAATTAATAATATACAAGAAAGTGGAGGCAAATAGTTTTTGCTTACCCCAACGAGAACAAGGTGTTACTGTATGTATGCAAGTTTTGTACACGTTGTGTGATAAGTAATTAAGAAAATAAAGGCTAATATTGTAAATCGCAATTCAAGTACTATTTCTAATTACTACTATTAACTTTTACTATTAGTACTATTTCTAATTTCAAGTTAAGAATATTGAACTCTTCCTTCAATTTCTAAGTTAGGACTTGATTAAACTATTTCAATTTCCTCATTCTGGATACCCTCAACAAACACTCGTCTATGTACAGTTAACACGTTATTGAGAAACGGAATGCAGAGGAAATGAATGGAAAATGTGTTAACTGTCAAACGCAGACTAGTTTCGCGTAACTCGGTGAAATTGAAAAGGAATGAAAAAATGTTTTATTTGTATGAAATAACCCAATGTTAACAAAATATCATATTATTTTTATGAATGTCTAGCTAAGCCTCGCGGTTTCACTCGTAATTATCGTTCCCGTGGGAATATCGGGACAAAATGTATCCTATGTGTTATTACAGAGTCTAATCTATCTATAACATGCCGAATTTCAGTCCTATCGATTCAATAGTTTTGGCGTGAAAGAGTAACAAACATCGATCCATCCATTCTCACAAACTTTCACGTTTATAATGTAGAATGCAAAAATTAATGTGTCGTGATAAATTTTATATCGGGTACTTAGTCTGAAAGGACCGAATTAAATGGACCTCGGGACATTCGACCGTAAATGAAATCTGCTTCCATTTTATTTATTAATAGTTAAAATTAATGAAATTTGTAAGGTAATTTTAAGCTAAGACTTTTAAATATTTCTCTGGGTGACGATATCGGAAAATTGCGTATTGGAAAAATTTAAGACTTTTTATACTGAAGAATAATTCGTCCCGATAATAATTTGCAAAACTTCACCAGTAGAAAATTAATCGACTTCGAATGGAATGCTCACTTCCATAAAATTATGTAAAAAGTTTGTAACTTGAAAATAAATTATCTTTACTAAATGTATTATATCATATTATACCTTTTACTGTTATTTCAAATTAGACTGCATCAAAACTGTCTATAATGCTCGTAAACATCTTCTACAGATTCTGTAACTTTAAACGCCTTTAAAACCAGTTCCCCGTTTTACCTCAATAGCGGAACTCCGAAATCCCTTGAGCCCTGTGCTCCCCTTTCCAAAGTCTCGCGATCCAAAGAGAAATGTCGTCAGTCGTCGATCACTGCCCACGGGCATTATTCAACATAGATAATTCCAAATGTATTCAGGAACTTTATCCTTTAATATCTATGGAATAAAGTTCAAAGTTGCGCTGTCATGGTGAAATGTACCTGAGAGTCAACACCTTGGAGCAGAAGATATCTTTTAGAAGATGCAAGTCAGAGAATGAAGCGTTTTACATATAAAAACCCTTTAATGAAAAAAAATATTAAAATAAAAACAACAAACAAGGATAAATCAAAATGGAGTTAAATACACTGAAAAAAAAAAACGACACTCACCTACCCTCGCTATTAGCTCCCCGCCTGCGACCAGGCAGTCAACGATTAACGCCCGCACTTACGCACACATTTGACGCGTGTACAGACGTTATGTTTTCTAAGTAGTAGTAGTATGATATTGCGTGCGGCCGATTGTATGGACTGAAGGGAGTCTGCTTTAAGCCTAGCAGACCCTATTTGGAGGTACCTTTCTTTCGATACCATATTTTTCTTCCCGTCAATATAGAGTAGTAGTCAATATACACATTACCGCGGGCAAGTCAAGAGTTATTCCATGTACCTACTTTATACTACAGCACTTTACGACTAGCAGCACTTTAGAGCGGGATTGGGGCGCGTTTCCTTGTAGTATCTAACACGAGTCCCGCGTATGCCTATTTTTGCATTAAAATTTGTTCTCTTTCAACTTAGGTATCTCTCGTCGCGTATATTTTGCACCACTAATAAAGGATATCGGGAACGACTTTAAGCCTCAGATTGGAATATAAATCTAGCTTTATGCTGTGTGTCGTATCTCTATTATAATTACTCTATGTCTATCGCTGTTCTATTAAGGCCATTTTCTGTGACAAATTAATTCCTCTCTATTTAGGTGCTCTCTGATCTTTGATGATACGGAGGGGATTTGGGGATTTTACGGTATTTAATTAGGTGTCTGTTGTACAATTTTAATTATAATAATAATTATAATCCGCAATATTTATTCAAAATGATTATAGTCTATCAAATCTAAGAAGTACCGTTTGACGTTTCATTTTTTCAAGCAAGAAATTACTTTGCATAGCCGTAAAAGACATGAACATAACATACATTCACGCCTTTTTCCCGAAGGGATAGGCAGAGGTGTACCCAGGACTCAGTCCCATAGTAGATAAACCCGCATTTCGCCAGTATGTTATTGGTCCCATGTAATAGGGAGCGAGCCTATTGCCATCTACCGGGCACAGTTCCAGACTCCAGGAAGTTATTTGGATAATTCCTCCTTCCGGGACCTCTTGATTGGCAGTCGAGCATGCGCCCTCTACGCCACCGAGGCAGTCATGACAGACATGAATTTTATCACAATATGTACAGTTCATAAACTAAATTTAAATTCAAATCTTCAAACAAGGCAAATTAAAAATTGTCAAACTTAGGTTTGATGGACTATAATTTCTCTTACGACTTGTTGAAGACGCGATAATTAATGTTTTACAAGGAGGCGGCTCAGAACACTAATCCTTTATCCTCCAAAGTGTGAATGCCCCGGTGGTGTAGTGAATCGCAAGGGCTACTGCCGATCATGAGGTCTCCGGTTCGATTCCCAGGTCAAAAAAAAAAATTTTTGTTTTTATTAAATATATTATTAAAGATTTTATATCCATTAGGAATTTTCTCAATGAACTGACCTTGGAGTCTTGAAGTGTTCCCGGTTAATGGCAATAAACTCAACTCGCTCTCTATTATTAGGTACATGGCGACGTGTGGTGACGTGTGGGTGTACCTACTATGGGATTACGTTCTGGATAATACGCCTCTGGCTAACCCTTCAAGAAAAAGGCGTGATGTTATGTTAAGTGTTAATTGTATTCATATTCAAATACGTATATATATATATTTTAATATAGGACAACTTCCACACATGGTCATCTGGTCCCAACTAGGCTAGAAGCCTGTACTATGGTTATCAGATGACTGATATACATACTTATATAAGCTTATAACATCCAGACACAGATCAAACAGACATGTTCAGGCACACAAATGTTAACCTGGCCGGGGATCGAACCTGACTAACCTGAGCTAACGAGGCTGTCAATTTTAATTATTGAAAAAAAAAAAATGTACGCTTGAGTTAGCATACCACTGGTTTTCCTTACTCGTCAGTTTCACTAGTTCACTATTTTACTCATAAGTCAGATTCTACATCCCGTTTTATGACTATATATGAAATAATTGTTTGACCAAAATAAAGACAGAATATCCATAAAAGTTTGCGAAAAAGTAAAATGTATTTTAAACTTGCTTTAATGTTAAAATAACCGAGCAGATTTTCTCTTGAAATCACATGCAAATCTAGAGACAATAAAAAGTTTCATTTAGCTTCTGATTTTATAATAGACAATGCATTTTACGCTTATTGCTAGAATAGTTGGCTACCGCAACACCGTAAAAAGTAACTATATCGTGCTAAGAGGATCTGGGAAGCAAAACTGGTTAATTCTACTTTTGATTTTTTTTACTTGTTATTTTTGAAGCGAGTGAACGTTGTCTGGCTGGTGAATTTACTTAGAGAAAAATCTATACGAATTCACGCCATAAATTAACTGTTAGGGAACTTACACTTACTCGTATTGGAGGCCAACATACAATTTTGATCACAGAGCATAGTATTTATTTTATTATTGTACCACTTGGATCAATTCTCAACAATATATTTATCAAATGCCCATTTAGCTCAGTTATCAATTATGAATTTAAAGAAATTAACTAATGGGTGTGATATATATCATACATTATTTGGTTTAGATATAATTATTGATTTCATATTACTAATTTAGTATTTTAGCATAGTAACTTGATATTGGTGAGTATTTAATCACTAATCCTGACTTAGGTTTATTTGCCCTCTGCGAAAAACGATGAAAAATGTATTTATCCACTTTTGTTCCACAGCAACAGTGGAGCTAAAAATAAAACAGCATATTTCTTTGTTTGCCTTACTGTGAGTATGTGAACCCTTACTGTAATATTCCTTTCAAAGGAATGTAGACTTGAAAATGTTTATTATGTAGCTTAATTTCAGTCATTTCTTAGCTCAAACTCAAACTCAAACTCAAACAGATTTATTCAAATAGGTCATAATCTGACACTTTTGTACGTCAATGAAGATACAGTACTGAGTCTACCGTGCGTTCGGAAAGATACCTCTACAAGAAGAACGCACAAGAAACTTGTAGGGCTTAATTTTTTCAACAGATAGTTTCACAATATTTGGTTTGGTTACATTCGTTTTCTTTGAAGGTGCCGCGAGGCGGCTATGCAGAAGTTTCCAGGCATCTTTGTCCTCTATGTACTGGTTGACTTTATAATAAGCCTTCTTAAGTAAAGTAGATTTTATATAGGTTTTGAATTTACCCTCTGAGAGCCCAGTTATCTCTTTTGGGATTTTATTATAGAAACGTACACTATTAGCCCTTTGGAAACTTAGGAGATATATTTTTGTTTATTTGCTAGAATATTAGACGTATCAAGAAAATGGAGTACATTTATTGGGAAACGTTTTTCATTAGATTCGTATAATTTTTTTATACAAACATAATTTTTTTTTTAATTGGAAACTTCCTCACACTGTTTTCTAATCCGTAACTAAGCAGAATCTGTGTTATAGTACCCAGATAACATAACATTACATAAAATCACGCCTTTTTCCCGAAAAGGTAGGCAGAGGTGTACCGAGGACACAGTCCCATAGCAGGAACTAATACCCACTACACATTTCACCAGAATGTTATTATTGGTCCCATGTAATTGGGGGCGAGCCTATTGCCATTTATCGGGCACAGTTCCATATGACTGATTTAAATACATACATATAAATAGTATATGCATATAACACCCAGACACAGATCGAATGATCAAATTAATGCTCATGCATATAAAAATGTTTTACCCGCCCAGGACCTGATCAAACCCGGAATATGCAGTTCAGAAAGCATTGAAATATAATTCAACAGTTCTACAATTCAAGGAATCTACTTTTATTAGTTGCTAATTTTGGCTCAATAGTAGTTTTTATAAATTGAAAAATAAATTGTTGCAATTGCCATATTATCAAAATAAGATTTATGTTTTTTTATAAATCTTAGTAATGTAAGTAATTTTAAAAATCTGCACTTTTTAATTTTTCATGACAAACACTTGGCTTACTATTAAACATCCAAAGGCCATTTTTTTCGTGAAAATAATTTTCGAACATTTATTAATTTATTCCTAGGACATCCAATTTGTATTTTTAAGTAAATAGGTACTTATTATTTCCATTCTCACGACATCCAAAATAACGGTTGACCTTAAAAATTAGTAAATAAATTACCAAAACCAACAACCAAACCAAGAACAGAGAGTAAATTAATAAAAAATCTATAACGTGATTTTGAATAATAATTTATTTTACGACTGTTCGTTAGAAAATAACTTGAATTATAATGAATCATAAACGCATTGTTCCTTTCAGTAGTCTAAATAAATTCGCTTTGAAACACTCACAATGCCAGACCTAAACGTAGGAAGGAAAATTAAAAATATTTTCGGGGATTGCACTCATTAACAAACCAATATACGATTAGACAGAACCTTACATCGGGCCCAATTCAAAAAGGTTTTTCTTTTTCAATAAAGACACTTATAAAATCACAAATATAACACACTCACAATAATAATGGTCCAGTTTGCTACATTAATAATCAAAATGGATAGATAGATATCTATCTATATCCAGATAAACACTTTATTGGTACACCAAAAAAACAATAAATCTTAAAAATTAAACAAAACAGTATGTTAATAGTGCAACAAGTGGCGGTCTTATCGCTAAGAGCGATCTCTTCCAGATAACCGTGATTAATACTATTGGTGATGGATTAATTTTTTTCTCAATTAATTGAAATTACACAAATAACTTATGAGTGTTTTCTATCATATTCTTAAAACTTAAAAAAAAAACTATTTGAGCTAAGCGTGATTTTCAATCATTACTTTTTTGATTGCATTGAATTCTTTAAAATTAGATATTTTATTAGTAGAACCATTACCAGTAGAACCATTAGGCTTGAATACTGTGTTCTATTGCGCCATTAACGAAGCGTGGTTGCTCAGCTATCTGCATTTTGGGGTAAAGTCGATTTACTTTTGGATTTTTTGGAATTATTTTCGTCGGTACTCTTTCGTGTTTTTACCTTATCGTATTTTGCCCTTTTGTCTCTTTGGATATCTTGTTATACAATATTATGGATGGATTAAAAAGACTCGTAGCAAAAATATTTTTGGCAGCAAATGGGAACACAACAAATATTATCCCAATAAAGCAAACATTGCTTCATAAGCATTCCACACACCGAGAGCGGGACAACAAATTATTTTCGCTATGATCAACGATATATTTTGCTCATTCATCCCAGGTTTCGGCACCGAGCAAAGCTAAAGACCACGTATTCGTTCGGCATTCGGAATATTCAGTTTGGGTCTCATTTTATCGTGCCAACGTGACACATGCCGTGGCCATCGACATTCTTGGGGCGCACTGCCAACATGTCTAGGATTTTATTCGTACGTGAATATCTCACCAATCGAACAATTGACAGATAGTTGTCGTAAATACGATATAACCAGTTACCCTCTTTGGTATATCATGTTAGGCCTTCAAGGAGACGTATCATGAGTTATACTTTATTCAAAAGGTGGTTTCTTTTGTTTATGTTTTCGCCATGTGTAATGGTGGTGATGGTCTTGTAACATAATATCGAGCATTTGACATATTTTAATGTTATCGCACCGAACTTCAAACACGACGCTCGATGTTTTGTTCATTTATCATGAGCATTACGCGAGCATTCGCAGGAACGTTACATAATATAGAAATGTTTTAGGGCACTGAGATATTGTTTGGACATAACTAGCCTGTACGTGACATTACTAAAATGCTCAAGTTTATCATAATCTTTAGAGATACATTAAAAGTCACTTTACAAATTATTATCGCCGGCACGGTTCGGGCCGAGTGATCAAGTTGCATAACTTGTATTTTTTTTTATGATAGTGAGTGACAATACGAGCAAATCAGGTGCCTGATGGTAAGCATCATGATTGCCCATATCAGACACAGTGCCACCCAGTGTTTAAAATTCAAAATTCTGCGCGGCACTGCACTGCGCCTGTCACCCTGAGATATGAGTTGTTGAATCTCATGCCCAGAAATTTCGCTGGTAACATTGCCCTTCATACCGGAACACAGTAATGTTTGCACATTACTGCTTGGCGGATAATAACTGGCAAAGGTGTGGTACTTCGCCAGGCGGCCCCCTGCAAAAGAGGCCTACCACTACTTGTATGGAAAACAACTGACAGCATGCGCATGCCGGTCGCTTTTCCTTGTATCCGATCCATCCACCTCAACCCGCAACAAACGCGCGTCCGTGTATGCGGAACCTTTATTTTGATCATCAAAATAGGAACATTCCTTTTTGAGAGAAGTCTTAAAAGGTCTGTCTAAGGATATATGAATTATTAATTTTGTAAAGACATATTTAAATTTTAATGAACCGACCTTCCTACAATTCGAGATGATGCGCACGGTCAGAGAATTCGGGTCACCTAAGGCTTTGACGTGACCTTCATATGGATTTGTTCAATGTTCTAAGCATATTGTAATATGTATGGAAATAATATAATTGTTACCCATATTATTATAAGACCACTATAATAATGAATAGTATGTTACATAATGTAAGGTACATAACCAGGTACATAATGTAAAATCAATTTGGTATAATGTAACTTTCTAGAAAACCCTTATAACCAACTGTATCAGATGGTATGGTGTTGATAATGAACAGTGCAGATGAACTGTGATCTTGGAAATTAAATCAACTCGTCTGATTCCAACTAAGAGAGATTATTTTTTAAAAAATGTAGACTGTTTGAATTTTTTACCCAAACTGGGCATTGGTGGTTGAGGCATTTTTTGGAGCGGCAGTTTTGGAAACCATTCCCCGAAGACCATTTTACAAAAATATTTACCGGAATTATATCTAGCTAAAATCCGGAGTCCCTGGATCGAATATCAGATGTGGACTTTTCACCGTGTTTCGGATGGCACGTTAATCTGTAGGCCTCGGCTGTTTCCTATAAGAAATGTTCGGGGTAGTCGTTAGGTCATGACGGAGGCCTTGACGACCTGAAACTGACAATATGGGTTGTCTATTGTCCACATAACACATAAATTGACTCGAGCAGTGTAATTGGGGTAACCCTTTCTGTTAGAGTATAAATTCAATTCATAATAATTATTATTACAATTCCTTATTCTTACTTATGTAGAAAATAACTTATACCAAAATTGTAAGGCAAACATCGTATAACTGCAAGAGACAAGATAAAATTATAGTAATAAACGACAAAGACTCTCCAGTGCTCCATCGTGAACAAATTTCACAGCGTTCAGGTTCTACCTCCAGAACATTCATAACCTCTGTGACGTTAGATCCAATTTAGATACACCATAGAGTTGACTAGTCATAGAAAACACACCCAAATAGACCAGCTGAGCCGTATGTGTGCCGTGTATGATACCCATATATTATATGGGTATACTACAACTTACGCGTTAAAATCGCAACGAAAGAAAATATATCTAATACCTATACCCAAAACCTAGATCCCACGTATCGACTTAAAAATGTACTGTAGGTAAAACCTAAGTTAAATTTACGGTGTGTAAATATTGATACATATTTTAAAATCATAATTGCAGCAACAGTATGGGCCGGAAAGTATCCAGAAATTTCATACCTTAATTTGAAAATGGAACTAACCACGCATGTTTAAGACAAGCCCTGGCCAAAACTGAGCATTGCCAGATACAGGACTGTAAAGGTAGTGACAGACATGACATGCTCAGTACTAGCATGAAAGCATGCCATTAATGAGCAATTGCTACTTAGTAGCATGTGTGTCTCAACGTTGCTAGTAATGAGCATGCTTATTACGGGCATGCTCAAAAATCAACAGTCGTTTGATTTTCGAGCATGCTTCGAGGCGCGGGGGGAAGGGGCATGTTTCGAGCGCGTCTGAAAAGATTTGCTTATGAGCATGCTAGATGCTAAGTATCGATATTCGATGCTTTTTGTTAGCAAATGTGAACAGGTGCAGAGCATGCTAGTTTTAAGCATACTTAAAATCACGCTTATATATGAGCATGTCTGTCAGTACATTTATCCTCAAACCACGTACGTCCAACTATGCTACACGTTCTACCCGCGGCAGTAATATAACTATTACTGTATAAGACGTAAAGGTGTGATTAGTCAGAGAGTTAAAGTGACCGACATGTCACCTGAGTAAAGTTCACAGGTCTTCACAATGGCGTAATATTCGCGGTCAGAGTGCGTGGCTTGCGGTCCGTCTGCTCACAAATCAACTGGTATTGTTAGTTTGGTTGTTCTAACCGCTGCACCTGCATTGAAGATGTGAATTATAAAATAGACCATTGTATTGGCCAGTGTTATTTTTATTTGGGGGTTTTATGTTATCAATTAAGTTATTTTGCTAAGCCCTAATCCCAACCATAGTAGGTACACCCATATGTCATGTTATGTTTTTTTAAGGCCCATGTAATAAGGCGAGGCTATTTCAATTTTTTCAATTTCAATTTCTTTATTCAGAGATTTCAGGTACAATAGATAATATAAGTCATTAAGCCCAACCAAAATCTGCCTTCTCAGGCGTCTGAATATTAAATATAATTTGAACAATAAACTTATTTTAATGTCATGATCAAAATAGATTAAAACTAAAATTAAATAATCAGAGTAAAAAGAAAAGTAAAAAAAAAAAAAATTGAAAATAATTATTGAAGAATATTGTCATATAGATGTTAAATTATATTTTATATTCAAAAAATTCATTATTACTATAAAAACATTTTTCAGCTAACCACTTCGTCAATTTCATTTTAAATAGGTTTAATGTCAAATCGGAATCTCTAAAACTATTTGGAATTTTATTATAGATTTTAATGCACATTATAAAACTATTATTTGAAGTCAATGTCAATCTTGTTGGAGGTCTAAATAAATTATTTTTATATTGAGAACGTAAATTATTTATTCTTATTGAGCTCATTTGCTGAAAAATATTCTTATTTTTGTAAACAAATAGACATGTATCCAGGACATACAAAGAAGTTACAGTTAGAATTTTAAAATTTCTGAAAAAGGGTCTACATGATTCAATTTTAAGCAAGACTGCCTCGGTGGCGTAGAGGGCGCATGCTCGACTGCCAATCAAGAGGTCCCGGGTTCGATCCCCAGGACAGGCAAGGTGTTAAATATTGGATTTTGCCATTAGGAATTATCTCAATAACTGCCTGGAGTCTGGAACTGTGCCCGGTAGATGGCAATAGGCTCGCCCCCTATTACATGGGACCAATAACATACTGGCGAAATGTGGGTGTATCTACTATGGGACTGAGTCCTGGGTACACCTCTGCCTACCCCTTCGGGAAAAAGGCGTGAATGTATGTTATGTTATGTTATGATTCTATTTGTTTCAAGCCTAACACACCTTTTTTGTACTACAAAACATTGATCTATATCTGGGCATCTACCCCAAATTACAATTCCATATCTTATTATCGAATTAACAAAACCATAATAAGCTGTGATTGCAGCTTCCCTAGAAACAGTTTGGGATATCCGCCTTAATGGAAAAACAACACTATTTAGTCGAGAGCAGACATACTCAACATGCTGTTTCCATGACAACGCAGTGTCCACGTTGAGCCCTAGAAATTTTATTGTATCCACTTCTTCAATGGCTATTCCTTCATAGTTTACTTGTATGGATGATTTTAAGCTATTTTTCGTGTGCATTTGTAAAATCTTAGTTTTTCCAATATTTACTTTTAAATTGTTTGCGGACAGCCATTGAATAGCGCTTACAAGATATTGCCATCTACCGGATATAGTTCCAGACTCCAAGCTGTGATGCAGAAGATTTTAAATGAAAAAATACAATAACACTTTTACCTGACCAAGTGATCGTACTCGGGACGTCATGAGAGAACCACTACGCCACCATGGCGCTATAACAAGTTTGCATACACAATATACAAGCAAGCAGTCAAAATCATATACTCTCATTTTTACCTTGCCGTTGTCAAGTAAGAAGTCTACAAAGCTCTTTTATCTTACTCTTGACAAATAATAACGTACTCGTTGGAATTATTATAATGAAGTCTGTGAACAAACAGCAAAATTACCCCACATTAATACAAAGCTCATTCTCAAAGGTTCCGATGTAAAAGTCGATACCAACCGTTATTCTCAAAGGCACGGCGAAAATTAAATTTCCTCCTTATCTGTTCTCTTCATAACGATGTTGTGAATATTTTTACCTTATTTTCATATAAAGGAAAGGTAATTAAGCTCGTGGAATCTACTCTTATAGAGAATAAATTATTTTGATGTGTTTTAATAAAAATTTATTTTGATGTGTTTTAATAAAAATTCGACATATTTATGTGACTGTTACATAATCATCATCATCATCATCATCCGAGAGACGTCCACTACAGAACATAGGCCTCCTTACGCCTTAAACGATTCATATGGGGGGATTTTGCCGTAATCACCACGCTTGGCAGGCGCCTCGGTGATCGCAGTAGTTGGAATACTCGGAGACGGACAGCGTTGCAGTCTGCCCACTCTCATGTACAGCAGTGGACGTGCTATGGCTGAGATGATGATTATGATGATTTTTTTTTAGATGAACTAACCGGTGGTGAATTATACTTTCGACGGTCGGCGGCTTCGATGAATGATGATGCGATGAACCGTACGTAGCTCCAATATAAGTATGGATAAATTAATAAAAATAATTGAGATCACGTTAAAAATACAGTCAAGATAAAATGTATTAAAATTTGCGGTCAATAGTTAGCCAGATCAAAAAGGCATTATGAATTCATGAGCTACTGAATATTCTATGAATATCCGTGTGGTCATTTTGTCCTCAGTGAGGGCATAAAGCCTCTGATGTAGGCTCTACCGTAGGAAAATTTATGATTTCACCGTACTAAATATCCTGAACCGAAATTTATAGTCTTTGCCAATACGAATAGAGATATTAAGTTTTTGCCTTTATTTTGATACAATATTATTATAAGTTTCACCATCATCATCATCTCATCCGTAGGGATTCCACTGTTGGACCTCTCCCATATGGGGACTTTGAAAAAAAGGAAGAAAGAAAAATGCGTTTACTAGCCAACCGTAATAACAGCACATAATTACATTTAAATAATATAATTAAAATTACAATACTATAATTAAGATATAATTTCAATTACATTTTAATAAATAGTTCTTGCCAATAAACGCTTGGCAGGCGGGTTGGCAAGCGCAGTTTAGTGGTTTTTACGCAGAGGACGCTGTTACCCATCCTCTGGATCTGATGACCTTTAGCCGGCTCTTACGGCAACCACGAGTAGAGAGGGTGGGGAAACTATTCTATTGCCGGTAAGTACGGGCTTTACTGTCTCGTCTGCCCGGGCGCAGACGACGTAAAATACGGGGAGAGGTAAGTGTCGCTTCTTTACATAGTAAACAGTAGTTAGTATTCTTTGGCCTGGTCATGGGTATTAAAATAGGAACTAAAGACCATAAAAAATCACACTATAAGCCTCAATAATACGCAAAAATGACCAAGAGTAACTATAGCCGCTGTCTCTAATGGAAATAATTTATTGACTGTAAAAACTTTACACGCCAGGTAACACGTTACAATGTAGTATGACAAAGTGTGAACTGACGTAGTGAAAGGTTTGTTGGTGGTAATTTTTTATGGAAGCAGTGAGGCGAGGAAAGCTATTGTACTTTGTCGTATTATGGCAGTAGAGTAACTAGCTCGTGTTGTAAATTATGATGAAAAACAAATAATAACAATTTTGTGTTATGATGACACGCCCAATATTATGGATAGCGCTAATCTTTATGAGCAATCTGAAGTTAGCTGTTATAGCTGCGTAGCATACAAATCTTCTGATCCATTTTACTATACCATAGCTAAGGTTTTCGTCCCTTTGGATCAACATGGAACGTGCCGGTTGGTCTACGTGTCAGCAGCATTTCTTTTTTGCGGATTTCGCATATCTTTCTCTTGAAAGTTGTTCAGTTTGAAAGTTAGATCCAACCCCATAAGTATAACTCTACCTTTTTATAACACGTTGTATAGGTGACGAAAGTATACTGTGCAGACATACCTGCTAACTTGAGCCATACCTGCTAACTTGAACTTAACAATGAGGTCTAGGCACCTGTTCCCTACATACTCGGCTGGTCTACGGAAGACATGACCATAGCTTTATGGAGGAGGGCGTTGGTGTCTGCAACACAGTTTTCCAAACTCTCGCAGACATCATCGTTCACACTGTATATAAACCAATTTTGTTTAAGTTCCAATAAAGATAATTTGAATTTAAAGATAATTTGAATATCATCTCAAGCGACTCTCCTGAGCTTATTAATTTAGACATATAGTTTGAAAAAGGAAATGTTTTCAGTGTGAGTGGTGGTCAGCATTTCTGAGTGGTGACAGCGCTGAGTCATGATTTCTGCTACAAATTATATATACCAAAAGACGAACTTCGATGTTTGTGTGCCATGTCTTGGCTGAAAATATCTGGCGTGGAAATCAAAGTGCGAGATCAATATTGTGCTTTATTCTTAATTACCAAAAATTATAATAATTAATGTATGTTCTTTTAAGATATTAGGTATAAACCATTTTAAGCTATGTTCAAATAAAGTCGACTGTACATAATACAATATTCTCAAACTTGCCAAATCAAATTTGCCATGTTAGAGAAATTTAAGTAGACTTCGGTTGTAAACATGTACCAGCTTCTAGAAAATGTAAGAAAGTTTTGTCGTATATCAGGAATACTTGTATCATGTGTGTGTGGCCCAATTCATGGGAGACAGCGATTTTATCAATTAAATCTATGTATTCGAGCTACTATTGACATAACGTGATAAAGCTGGCAATACACGCTAGGGTCTACCTACAGGTCTTGTAACGAAGCCCAATTTCATTGGTGAAGGATTGGTACGGTCATGTCATAACTTTTATGTCAACGCCGATGAACGTCGTTGTTATCGATGAGTACGCCAGTTGAGTAACAAGCGACTGTACGTATGATAGAAAAATACACAGAATGTTATTATGTCTGCGTTGCACCTCTTGATGCCGTCATTTGATAAAAAAAAAGCGCAACCATTAAGCCGACGCACTTCTGTCGTTGCAAGGCCTGTCTACCCATAGAAATTAAAATAATAAGGTCATTATTTTAAGTTTTATTGTTTGTGGTTAGCAATAAAGTGTTTATTTATCCATCTACACACGACATACGTATAATATATTCAAACGAACACATAAAACAGCACCACACTAAGAACCCTGCACCGTGATTGGTTCTTACACTTACACGAATGTAGCTGCCTACATTCGTGTAATTATTAGGTGACTAATGAGCCGGTTACCTGTAAAGTAAAGATTACCTGTAGAAGAAAACCTGTCAGCAACCAGGGTTGTTACGGATGTCAAAATTTAGACATCCGCGGATGCAGATGCGGATGCGGATTATTAGAAGTTCACATCCGCGGATGCGGATTTGATGCGGATGCGGATGCGATGCGGATGCGGATGCGGATTTTGGGATTTTAAAAGGATAATTACTTAAGTTTTAAGTGCATAAATAACTGAAAATCTATTTAATTTTAATGTTTTATTTATTTAATCATATTTTTAGAACAAAACAAACAAACTTTACATGTAGTAACTTGTTTGTTGATGTGAATCTGCATCCGTAAAAACTCCGCATTGATTGATGCGAATGTGAATGCGGATGTGGATGTCTGAATTAATGCGAATAATTCGCATTTACGGATGCGGATGCGAATATTCGTAACACCCCTGTCAGTAACACCCAACGTGTATATGACCAGCTTTACACCCACTTTGGTAGCATTAGGTCGGCTCAGCACGCCTTCCTTTATTCCCGTCTTTCATCCATCATCTCCGCACTGACTTCCTGTACACGCATATTTTTCTTTCATGCGGTGAATACATATATAGGTAGGTAATAGGTAATATTTTATATTTCTATAGACTGAGCGGTGTAATCGTTTGATATACAATCTGAAATGAGAAGAAAAATTTTGCCCACGGGCGGGATTCGAACCACGCACCCTCTGCGCCATTCCACGCGGTAGGCACTACCATTGAGCTACCGTGGAGGCACTATTTTTTCTATCCCATCTACCTAACGCACTGTAATGCGAAATGATGATTATGAGATATGGAAAGTTTTTTTTGTTTTTTTTTTTTGTGTTTATTTTAAGATTTATGCTATTCAAATACAATTGTTTTATTGTTCATGTATAAATGAAATGAAATGAAAAATGGTGCGGAGGGTGCGTGGTTCGAATTCCGCCCGTGGGTGAAATTTTTTTTCTTCAGATTGTACATATTATAGGTATATTCATTTATAGCGTGGAGCGGAGTGGCATAACCCCTACCTATCCTAGTATTAAGGTTATTATGAATTTACTATGTAAATTATAGTAAACGAAATATAGTATATTATAATACGATAACAACGTTTTCAAAACCAAATAGGGACTAACGAGCCCATAGAGGGGTTGTTCCATATTTACTAGGAGACCTCATTCCGTTAGATATAAATAAACCAATATTCTTAAGTCACCCTAAACATTGTACCTATATATACCTAGTTTACCCCATAAAGACAATAATTGATGCAAAGGTTAAGTTAATTAATTAAGAACCATAACCAGATATCTGAAGAAGGTTATACATATTTATATTCCAAAATTTCTAAATTCGCTATCTCCATAACTTGCTAAACAGCCATATTTTTAAGATGCCGCGGCGCAATGCTTTGCCTAAAATCATCTAACTTATGCTTTAGTACGAACTCTAAATTATGTCAATAAAGATTTTATTGCTGTGACCTAAAACCTTAGTTGTAAACGAGATTGGTTTCTCCTAATATTATGTTGAATTATGATATTTTTAAAGTCTCTGAGTAACAGCCCATTTATAGAAAACCTTTACTGCACAACAAAATTGTAATGTGAATGATAATATCAATCAATCAATCAATCAAATGTTTATTTGCCAGAATGCATAATTATAAAGGTTGTTCGGTATCTTAAAACTATGTCACTGCATTCAGCCTGCAAGCAGACGTGCAAATATTATTTAAAATTTAAAATCTCTACAAAAATCCAAAAATTCCTTAATGCTATAAAAGCAGTTGCATAATAGCCAGTCACTTAATTTTTTATTAAATAAATTGCCTCTTAATAATTTTATGTCATCAGGTATCCTATTATAATATACTCATGTTAAATACATTTTTCTTATAAATTACTTTGCGACTATATGGAAATGTATCATGGAAAGATAGGCACATATATAATATTCGCTACTACTAATCATGAGGTATCGGGCTCGATCCCCAGGTTAGACAAAAATAGTTAAGTATTTTGTTAAGCTGTGCCCGGTAAATGCTCGCCCCCAGTTGCGAGGGAACTAACAAAATCTAGCTCAAAAAGTGCGGGTGCACCTAGTTAGTAATGACACTCAAACTTTGAATAAATATTTAAATAAACTAAACTATGACTAACTCAGTGGACGCAAGCTTGACTGCCAATCATGAGGTCCCGGGTTCGATCGCCAGGTCAGGCAAAGTGTTAAATTTTGTATTTTTCCATTAGGAATTATCTCAATAACTGCCTGGAGCCTGGAACTGTGCCCGGTAGATGGCAATTATAATAGGCCCCCAATTACATATACATTCACGCCTTTTTCCCGAAGGGGTAGGCAGAGGTGTACCCAGGACTCAGTCCCATAGTAGATACACCCACATTTCGCCAGTATGTTATTGGTCCCATGTAATAGGGGGCGAGCCTTATATTGCCATCTACCGGGCACAGTTCCAGACTCCACGCAGTTATTGAGATAATTCCTAATGGAAAAATCCAATATTTAACACTATGCCTGACCTGGGGATCGAACCCGGGACCTCTTGATTGGCAGTCGAGCATGCGCCCACTACGCCACCGAGGTAATCTATTACATGGGACCAATAACATACTGGCGAAATGTGGGTGTACCTACTATGGGACGGGACATTCTATAAATCTCCCATATTTCATAATTGCGAGCGGGCAAATCCGCTTGACTTACATTAGTTAATCATAACATTAGCACGACGTTCTGCCACACCCGCCAGAACAATTTTGCACCAACTAGGAAATGTAAGTAAAGGAGTGCTTTATATGACAAACAGTGCTCTCTACTCTCGGCACTAAATCAAGAGTAACAGAAGCTCTCTCGAACAATATCCGGGGAAACAGTAGCACCCAGACATCGCCTGAAATATATTAATATCGCCGATGCGACGGCTATGGAGACCAATTAAAACTTGAGACAGAAATGTGAAACGAACTTGCCATTTTGTGTTGTTTAATTTCATTTGTGCGACTCTAATATTGCTACATTATTTGAACTTCTGCACTTGTTTTGTTGCAGAGTGAAATTTATTTTTATTGGTCGTTATACTTTTTGCAATTTATATTTATTGTCATATTATAAATATTACGCATCATAAATTCCGTAGCCCAGCGGTAGGTATGTCATTTGTCCAGCCTCATATCCGAAATCCCTGAGCCCAAATCTTATTGATATAATGTGATCTCCTTCAAGAGGAATCTGAGCGACCAGAAACTCTGATTTTTGGGCGATTATATTTTCTGGGTTGACCATATGCCATATATCCCATACTAGTTTCACTCGAGCAGAATTGTGGAGACTCATCAATTAGACTAACATAATAATCAATTAATATCTCGGATGTCTACCGTCTGCCACTAATCAGATCTCACATGTCATGTATTGTGATCCCATAGTTCTTATTTCGTATGTAACTAAAATAAACCTATTTATCGATAGATAATAATAAGGTATACAAGACCAAGGACATTATTAATTTACTTATAGGAATATTCCAATTTAGATTACTCTCGTTTTCGCCAGGTTTCGCTTCAAACACGATATTTAAATTTATTCTCTTATAGTCATTCAACGAGATCAAAAATAAACGAGCTCCACAACTCTTCAAAGTTCACTTCATAGCTATAGACATCTTTTCACGGCGGTGTTCCACTTTTTGCTAGCAAAAGATTTTAAACGGCGCCGTCCTTTAAAAAGTTTGAAAGAATTTAAATGCACGGAGAAAGGCTTGGCGTCCATTTAGCAGGGAATCTTTTTTAATTTAACTAATGCTGATGAATTTTGAGACCTTCTGTCTTGAGATATGATATTTAGGTACCTAAACATAAGAAACACAGATACGCTTTGGAGTAGGCAGAAAGACACTATTTCTCTCCACTTACAGCTAGGATCTTGACATACGGCTTTCCCTTCTTATTCTTCCACGGTCGATTGTAGGTACTTTTGACATGGCCTTTCCTTAGAACAACTTCAATTTATTCTTCACGAAATTTAGTGAATCGTTTTGACATGAAAGAGTGCGTGAGGTCTCCGAAGGCGATGTCGATTATTATAGAGCTTAATGAAGAAGTAATTCATTTATGGAATGAAAGGCAACCCCACCCGCATGTGGTATTCATAGAAAAATAATGAAGCAGAGTCACTGTTACTATTTACCTGTTACGACGCCATAAATACACCAAAGTTGAAAAGTATTAAATGAAGATCGTGTTTGAAAGACACTTTTGAAGTTAAAAGTTATGATGTCCCATATCGACAGTTACTGTCAAAGTATGTGAAACGAGGGTTCAATAAAAAATCTATTTAAGAAGCTGTTTTTCGTATTTAGGAATATTTTATTTCTCAAAATGAGTAAAATTTGCTTACATGAGAAAAAACTTAAAAGTAGTAGCAATTTCGTGGGCTTTTACAAACTTATAAAATTATAATAATAACTAACTGGACACTAACCTAAAGTAAAACAGTTATAAAATGTAATTACTTATCATAAAACAATTATTTTTTAATTTTTTAAATTGTTTTGCATAACAGAGGGTTTCTTTGAGTTTTTAGGGTTCGGGACTCCTAAAGAAATAAATTGTTAAGGCATACGTATATATGCATTGTGTAGGGCTCCATACCTAGATACCAATAACATACAGCGCCATCTATAGTTCCTTGCGCAAAGTATTGAATATATGCAGTAAAAAATACATGTATTGTGAAAATATCAAGTATAGCTATTATAACGGTTTATGATTTAGAGCCCTGTGGTGAAAGCCAGACGGACGGAGATTCCTTAAAGTGGTGTGTTTAGATGGAATAATTAATTATATGTCGTACTTTTTTTCCCCCTGGAAAAAGCTTTACATACATTAGTGGGACTTACCCCAAGTGAAGCTAGCGAGCTACCCACTAAAGCCACAAAATGATGACAGAGGTACGCTCACGCATTCTTCTCTGTCAATAGGGTATATGCATGTGTTTTTTTTATATTTTTAATTAATTGTTCACATCGTCATAGCATAGTAAAAAATATAAATTTCATTGGAAATGAAAGAATAAAATTTAAAAAAATAAATTTAAACCGAGTTAAAATTTGAGCTGTTTGAACACCGCCATTTTCGCGCGCTTTGTATGACGTCACATGCTATGCCCGGTGTTTGTTTACTGTAGGTGTTCTAAATACTTTACACAGAATTTCAATTTAATAGCCGTTTAAGCCATGGAAGAAGCACAAAACAAGTTTATAAGTATTGTCTTGTGCCTATGTGCAAAAATACTATTAGAAGTGCACCTGATAAAGTGTTTTTCCCTGTCCCGAGAGATGCGAAAGTACGACAACAATAATGGTGTAAGGTTATTTATTTATTTATTTAGATCATCCACATCATGTACATCAGTTTTTATTGTTTGGCTACATTATATATCTTAATTCTAAATGTCATAATATTTATGGATGAAGACAGCATGCATGAAACAAAAATGATTGAACAACATTAATAATTATTAGTTATAAAAAATATCAGAAATGTTAAGGTAATTTTCAAAATTTAAAATTTAGAACAATACAGATGATTAAATTAAAATGAGTTTTAATTTAATCATTTGAAATTTTAATCATGTTTTAATCATCATTTTTTAATCATGAGAATTAAATTAAATTATGAGAAGAACTATGGTATCTCCAACAACTTGCTTGCATTGTTGTGAAGATCACTTTAATGTAAGTATATTATATGTATACCTATTATGATCAGCGGACCTCAGCGGACGTAAAATCTGGATTTGATGCAAAATATGCTGTCATCATGAACGCATCTATTCTCGGCAGATTATCGGATTGTGCTTTTATAACAAAACCAATTTCAGTCATCATTGTGATGATTCCTGATCTCACTAGGATGCTAAAATATGTACTAGCTATGGAAAAGGCTGCGGGAAAACGATTTTAAACTATTTTTATTTCATGCGCTATACAAATAACACACAAACTTCTATGTTGACATAGCATTTGACGTCACATTTCGCTTCGACCAATGGCGATGCGTTTGGCAATTTTGAATTTCCCTCGCATATTTTTCACTTTTTATTTATTATTTTATGCTAATAAAAAGGAATTAAATGAAAGAATTATGTTTTAGATATAATGTCCGGTCGATATAGATTCGGAAAAAAAATATTTGAACCAAATTTAAACTACACGCATATTCCCTATTGTATGTAGTATTGCCCTATCCCTAAGAAGTTACAGTGTCTCCCGGTTCTTTTTGTAAATCTTTAGAATTCCGTACCTCAAAAGGAATAAAGGAACCGTCCGTCTGTCTGTCCGTCTGTCTAGACACTTTTTAACGGGAACGCGTGGAGGTATCAAGTTGAAAGTGATATCAACTACTCAAATCTGCGGTCCCTTGTGAGTGGCTGTAAAATAATCATACTTCTAAGTTAACACAATCAAAAGTTATGGTCATTTTACTGCATAATCGATACTTTAAGCAAGGAACTAATAGATGGGGCTGTATGTTCTAGGCGGATTATTTTTGGTATTGGAATTGTCTTTGTCAGGTACCTAGGTATGGAACTCTACACTATGCATACATATTATAATGTATGCCTTAACAATTTATTGCTTTGGATGAAAATTGAAAGTTATTGTCTGGTTAGGTATAAGTTTCCAGTAAGTATTCAATACATCTTTGGTGTGGTAGGAATCAGCGGTGCACTAATAGCATCCAAACATGCTGAATATGGTAACCATCCTGTACCTGACTCACCTCCCGAATTGTACATTACCGTTTCAATAGCCCCTTTATATTCCCTAGACGATACTGCTCAATTGCACGGTGACGGCAAACAGTATTGAAGCTTTCGTTAATCCACAAAGTAATAATTAAAATTCAAATACTATGATGAAATTTCCTCAAATTTTCAAATAAGATATCGATATGTTGAGATGTTGTCGCGATCAGAACTAAACAAAAAACGAACCCTTGAGATTTTTGCGTCGGGTCTTATCACGTTGTAATTTCGCGTGGTTCAAACGTTGCTACGTCATCGCGATAGCAAAGGACAAGTGTCCTTTGTTATCGTATCTTTGCTTAGGTAAACCTATTGACACCTATTTGTTATTATCGCGCCGTTTCGCATTCCGCGTTTATCGTCCACCTTGGAAAATGCCTGATTTTGAATATGATATGTTAGCCGTATGCTTGGGCCGTAAAACAATAATAATTAATTATTCATGATACACATACAATTGTATGTCCGGTGCCTTGTTTGTATGATCTGAGGTCTGGTGGTATATACAACGTGTTACAGAAAGGTGTAAGTAATACTTAAGTTGGTGAATCTACCAATCAACCTAAACAAACTTGTAAAAGAAAGAATTGCATCGACTGGGAAACGTCAACTTCCCATAATTTGCCGATCAGCTGATCTATTTGCTTTTTTTAAAGCTGACCTTTTTTTAAAGTTGCTCAGCGTAATTGGTAGATGCACCACCAGAAGACATATGATTTAACAGTGAAAGCACACTACTGTTTCAAATTATACTGTCGCAAAATAACGTACGCCTGGAGGAGACCAAATGGCAAATTACAACCAATGTAGGAGTATTGACGAGCCTCTATACGTAAATCAGGTGCGTGGGCTGATCAAATTACCGTATTATTTTTAGATAAGAAAATGAGCGCGGTTATGTAAGTTTCCCTAATTTTCTTAGATAAAAGTCAGACATTCTTTGAGAAACGATAAAATATGTATTACGTTACATGACATTATTTTATCTTATACATTGTGTATAAATATTATTATACTGTGTAAAATAATTTCGTTTATCTCGAAAACGGCAATAATATTATAATAATAACAATGGTACTGACAGACATGCTCATTTATAAGCATGCTTAAAACTAGCATGCTCTAAATTTGTTTTTTTTTATGAAAGTGAGTGACAAGACGAGCAAATCAGGTGCCTGATGGTAAGCACCATGATTGCCCATATCAGACACAGTGCCACCCTGTATTTTAAAATTCAAAATTCTGCGCGGCACTGCACTGCGCCTGTCACCCTGAGATATTAGTTGTTGAAACTCGTCATGCCCACTAATTTCGATGGTAACATTGCCCTTCAGACCAGAACACAGTAATGTTTGCACATTAGGTACTGCTTGGCGGATGAATAACTGGCAAAGGTACTTCCCCAGGTGGTCCCTGCAAAAGAGACCTACCACTACAAAACTGTGCTCAGTTTAGGGCAATAGGCCCGGCCGATTTGGTAAAATTTTCGTAGGATGGTGTCAAATTTCTTCCAGCTTGGATACACTCTAAGCCCCAGAACATAATAATTTATACGTCAAAAACACACTACAGAAAAACTTTCAAGCATTGCAAACTCACTGGAGCATTCTGAAACCAGATTCTCAAGTGTCGTCCAAGGAATGAGATCAATCATGTTGTAGTAGCCACCTGTCGTATCCAGGCAATGCATCTTCATACGGATGTGCCGAGACTAATCTGTGACTAATCTATTACAGGCTCCAGTAACTGTTGCTCAAGTATCGCTCTAAATAGAATTGATTTGGGGAGTTGCTACCTATTTATTACTAGTTTTTATTTACAATATTTTGCTGTGGGGTTGCCGGCTTTAGAATAGTGCTCCACCCTCTCTTCCCGTGGTTGCCGTAAGAGCTGGCTAAGGGTTAACAGAGGACGGGCAGCAGCGTTTTCTGCGTAAACCATTAAACTGCGCTCGCCAACTCGCCTGCCAAGCGTGGTGATTATTGGCAACAACCCCCCTTATGGGGGAGGCCTATGTTCAGCAGTGGACTTCCAACGGCTGGTTGATGATGATGATGATTTACAATATTAAAAAACAAAAAGCAAGCAAGGATTTTCTCAATGACACTGAAGTCTGGATCTCTGCCCGGTGGATGGCTAAAAAGGATTATCATGATTATACACAACGCTTTTTTCTCTTTTTTGTCTAATCAATTGGCGCGTAAATGTGGTACCTATTACCTAAGCTTATTTCAAAATAAAAATAATTCACTTGTTAAATAGCACGCCTAAAATTTCCTTAACAAATACATACTAGTCGTGTGCGAGCAAGCTTTTCGGCACGTAAACAATTTGTAGGGTTCCGTAAACAACGGGTGCCGAAGGAACCCTTTCACTAAGCCTTCGTTGTCTATCCGCCCGTCCGTTTGTCACATGGTACTCTACTCTATCACAATCACAAACCGTAAGCTATACACATGTAACACATGTATAGTTAGACTCATGTAATTTACACAATATTAAAGTTATTTAATTCCTATTGCTGTTACAACACAAAAATAATAAAAATAAAAGAACATTCATATAAATGGTGTGTACAAGCAAGCTCTCCATACAAGCAACGTGTTTTTTGAATGTCAAGTAAAATAAGAATAAGTAATAATAATCAGAATAATAGTAATCAGAACTTTATTTGGTCGGTGAGGAGAGGAGCCACGCGCGAACTATGTATCATCAGCATTGTGCTATTTTATTTTATATCTTCTCATACTATTGTATTTTTTATGAAACTTGTTTTTTTTTAAAATACTTAAAAACGTTTAATTTCAGTATACAATGAAATTAATTATAATGTAATATAATAGCCAGTGACACATAGCTCGCGCGCGGACTGTATAGGTGCGTGAGATAGGTAGTAGGAACATAGTGAGTAGGAACTCTTCATATGCGAGTCCTATTCGCATTTGACCACTTTATTAATCTAAATCCATGAATACATGCAATAAACATAGGCAACTTTACCAGAGTCGTTAAGTATATAGCCTCGTGGGGTGCTAAAATATTGTACCTCTTATTATTATTAGGTATAATCTCGATAAAAAGCTCATGTTATTAAATTCTCGCCTCACATTATGTTTATGGTATTACTTTTGTAATGAGGTTTCATCACGGAAAGCGAAGCTATCGTTTACATGCATGCGTCTTGACTCGACTCCGGATTTTCGTAAGGTACAAATATTATTACAGACACGTTTTTGGGCAAATCATTTTGTCTTATTTTCAATTATTATTATTGACTGCCTCGGTGGCGTAGAGGGCGCATGCTCGACTGCCAATCATGAGGTCCCGGGTTCGATCTCTAATAGGTCAGGCAAAGTGTTAAATATTGGATTTTTCCATTAGGAACGATAGTTCCTTGATGAGATATCAATAACTGCCTGGAGTTTGGAACTGTGCCCGGTATATGTTAATAGGCTCGCTCCCTATTACATGGGACCAATAACATACTGGCGAAATGTGGGTGTATCTACTATGGGACTGAGTCCTGGGTACACCTCTGCCTACCCCTTCGGGAAAAAAGGCGTGAATGTATGTTTCTTATTTTCATAATCATATTATGAATTAAGTAACCTTGTAATTTTATTTTTATATTTTTATAGAGTAAGTGTTCCAAACGCTTGAAATACAATATGAAATGGGCAGAAAATTTTTATACAGAGACGGGATTCGAACTACGCACCGTCCGCACCATTCCTTTGGTACTCTACCACTTGAGCTACCGTGGAGGCGCTAGTCAAAAAAACATAAAAACATACATTCACGCCTTTTTCCCGAAGGGGTAGGCAGAGGTGTACCCAGGACTCAGTCCCATAGTAATACACCCACATTTCGCCAGTATGTTATTGGTCCCATGTAATAGGGGGCGACCCTATTGCCATCTACCGGGCACAGTTCCAGACTCTAGGCAATTATTGAGATAATTCCTAATGAAAAAATCCAATATTTAACACTGCCTGACCTGGGGATCGAACCCGGGACCTCTTGATTGGCAGTCGAGCATGCGCCCTCGACGCCATCGAGGCACTAGTCATCGCCGAAATTCATCTATCTCAATTACTTAACGCCTATAATAGGGGCGTGTGTTTATCTATAGGTGATTCATTTCGCATTATACCTATACTACCGACCAGTCCAATGTTATGATTAGAATTCATATTATAGTGGGTAAAATTTTGCTTTCCATTTCATATTTTACCTTGTAATTTGTTTTATAGTTTGCCAGTCACAAAAGCGAATTGATTTTTAATAATAAGCTACTATTAATAACGTGGTTGCACAACAAGGGTTAACAGATCCAGAGGACGGGCAAACTATCGAACTGCGCTCGACAACCCGCCTGCCAAGCGTGTCGAGTATTGGCAAAACCCCCCTTTATAGGGGAGGCCTATGTTCAGCAGTGGATTAACAAAGGCTGAGATGATGATGATGATGATGATGATGATGATGATGATGATGATTAAGAACGAGACAGTATAAAATTAGAGACAATTAGAGTATCCCAATTATATATTTATTTGATACTTAGACGGCTTAGGCACTAACTTATGTGAAAGGACATAGTATAATGGTCAGCGGCGAAAGCGGACGATATAACAAAAGCGGCAGATCGCGTCTGAACATATACATGATATGAAGGAGACCTATGCACAGCAGTGGGATGTAGTGGGCTGTAGATGATGATGATGATGATGAAGAGCGAAATGTACTAAACGTCTAGCGTTTAAATGAGTCTATTCCTGAGGTATGGGAGCGGTACGGGAAGCTTAACATCCGTATTAGTTTCTCGTTCTACCCCTCCTTGTGTCGCTTTCATACCTCAGTACCGGTAAAAAACCCCTCCTGTTAACCGCTAGACACAATTATTATGGTTTCAAACACTAAAGCTACCTGTACACTCACATTTTCTTTTCCTGGGTTTCTAACAAAACCTTTAGAGTGTCCCGTTCTAAACAAATATTTGCCGCGGGCTTTTACCACAATACCCGTACATAAACATTTTTCTAGGCTTTGAAATATCCGAGTTAATTAAGTCAAGCTCCTCATGTCGGATGGATTCCCTTAAGCTTAATCTTAAGGGATTCAAGTTAAGTATGATTGCTGGATCCACGTCTGGGGTTTCCTTGAAATCTCTTGGATCAGCTCAACTTCATTAAAACGTAGCGATGTTATTTTTTGGAGTATTTTTGTAAAACTATTGATATAAGAGGTAGGTGTAGTGGTAGGCCTCTTTAGCAGGGGGCCGCCTGGGGAAGTACCACACCTTTGCCAGTTATTCATTACTGTGTTCCGGAATGAAGGGCAATGTTACTAACGAAATCACTGGGCACGACGAGATTCAACAGCTAATATCTCAGGGTGACAGGCGCAGTGCAGTGCCGCGCAGGATTTTGAATTTTAAAACACTGGGTGGTACTGTGTCTGATATGGGCAATCATGATGCTTACCATCAGGCATCTGATTTGCTCGTCTTGTCACTCACTATCATAAAAATTATAATAATATAATATAATATTATGTCTACTGTATTACAAGCCAGTATTACAATATTTAATTTGGTTACATAGTACGGTTTGTTTGGTGCCGGGCGGAGCTATGTAGAAGTTTCCAGGAATCTTTGTCCTCAATGTATTGGTTTACTGCATTTATGAAGTAGATTTTATATGGGTTTTGAATTTACTCTGAGAGCCCATATATTATTGTACTCGTATATACCTCTTCTTCTTCTTTCTCCTGCCCCCTTCCCAGTTTATCTGGGGTCGGGCTACTCGTATATACCTATAGGTATAATATAACGTGCACATTTTCCGAAGCGATAGGGGTCGACCTAGGCGTACCTTTCATGAACAAGTTGATGTTATCTTAAGGAAAGGCCAGGTCAAAAGTACCAACAACCGACGAGCATTTATGAAGAATGTGATGAAAGTGGAAGAAGCGATAGTTGTACGTCAGGATCGTAGCAAGTGGAAAGAAATAGTCTCTGCCTAATCCAACGGTAACAAGGCGTGATTGTATGTATCTATGTATTTTCCGAAGCATTTTTTTGTATGTATTAGATAAGCTAAAGCAAGTTACAGCTATTTTATTTCTATTCCTATAGTAGGTATCATAAACAAGTTTCTTGCGCATTCTTCTTGAAGAAGAATCTTTCCGAACGCACCATGGATTAATTATTCATTATCTTCATTAAAATGCAAAAATGACTTATCAGGACCAAATTGAAAAAAAGATTTGACTGACGTCGCATGCTGAAAAAAAAATGCAATAATTCAATTGCGGGTGACCATTGAAATTACCCGCCACCACGATATCGTCCGCTGCGCCGATAAAATGAAAACGACAATTAACGAAAACACACAAAACGATTAACCCAGATAAAAGGGCCAGGCATCGATACCGGAATGTCCGCAAACCAGAAAACCTGCCAATGTTAATTCTTATTGAATGCCTCGTATTGTTAACTAATTGAATGAAATCAATCAGTTTCGTTTGCAATAGTAATAAATTGTATCGTAATCTACTTTTTTTCGATGTCGGTTTTGTTGTTACCTAGTGAAAGTTTTACGTTTCGTAACCTGGAAAGAGATTGCATAATATAGAGGAAGGTGGGTCACAGTGAATCACTTTTTCTGTACATGCTATAACTACCTCGTCTCGGACTGCCTCGGTGGCATAGTGGGCACAAGTTCTACTGCCGATCAGGAGGTCACGAGTTCAATCCCCCGGTCAAGCAAAGTGTTAAAAAAAATAGGATTTATCCAAGAGGATTTTTCTCAATAACTGCCTGGAGTCTGGAACTATGCCCGGTAGATGGTAATAGGCTCACCCTCTATTACATGGGACAATATAACATACTGGCGAAATGTAGGTGTGCCTACTACTATAGAACTGAATCCTGGATACACTTCTGCTTTCCCCTTCGGAAAAAGGCGTTATTGTATGTTATGTTATTACTAAACTTTTATCATCCCAAATTAATCAGAGGTTTGACAAAATCCTAGCATATAATACATTTCACTTTGAAACTAGCATGAGAGAAAACCTTAACAAAGACCATGCGTATAATATATACCAGTTTTTTGAAAAGCGGCAAAGTATGACCGATTTAATGTGACCCACCCGTGGGTAGTTCAACATTTTATGGGAACTGCATAGCTAAATTGGTGGCACTATAATAACTAAGCTCTCTCTGTTTGAGTCAGATAGGTACATGTGGACATGGTTGCCAAAGAGGCCGGCCCTCTGTATACGTTGGCCTAAGAGCCCAGCAATCTGCGCTATAATTTGGCAACTACTAGTGTTGACCAGATGGCAGAGTATACGTAATGGCTTACGCTTGAATAATTTGCGACTTGAGGTTAACTACAAGGGTCTTAATCCGTGATTCATTGCTGAACAAAAATTTTAAGATTTATGGTTGTAGAGGCATATATTTCTTGTAGAAGTGTTAAGGATAGGCAAAAATCGATGCAAACTTAGTACGAGTGGGTGTGTGACCTAAATTCTCAATCTTCTTAACAGGAAAGAGGACCACTTAGCAGTTTGACACAATCCTATGGAAAATTTACTAAATCGATGTTTTGTATTCCCCTGTTTTCTCCGAATAAACTGAACTCCGAATAGTAAACCTATTTGATATATTTATATCCTGATATATTAAAGTTGAAGTAAAGTATGTCTTTTATTTTTGTTTTTAAACTTTACATTTTTTGTAGTGAACGTCCAATCACGCGAGTAAAACTGGAATTTTTGGAAGTTCACTATGAAAAAACCAAGGGTTTATAAGAAAGAATAAAATGACAGAGACATAGGTTACTTCACTATAAAAATATCAGGATATAAATTTAAAGAATGGGTTTATTACATTCGGAGGAAACAGGGAAATACAAAACATTGATTTGGTAAATTATTCATAGGATTGTGTTAAATCCCTAGAAGGCCATGTACGCTCTTAATGGTAAGACATGAACTTAAAAAAAACGGACGAGTCTTATAAAACAAAACGCAAATTCTTAGTCTTCTTATGTTAAAGAACAGTTATTTTTGTAAACTAACCCACTAGCCCACTACTGTTTTTTGTCAAGTTAATCTATGTCAGAGATTTTCATGCCTTTCGAAAGCCTCTTACTTGAGCTAATAACAAGCATGTTAAATGCAAACAGCAAAAGAAAAGAATCATTTTTTCATAAGTATCCGATATATTCCTAATCCCTTCCATCATGGAGTATATTTTACATTATTTTCTCAACGATAAAACAATATGAGAGATTCGTTCGCATCGCAAAGGCTTCACTCCTCACGTTTGCTTGGAAAGTGCAACAAAAATAAACGTGTCGATACGGATTGCGTCATTAGGCGCCTGCAGGCGCAGCTAATGTATCGAGAAGCACCTGGTAAATAGTGGACCTATTCTGCTGGCACTGGTGCAAATAATTTTATCACATAATTGTAGTATAGCGATATTGAAGTCCTTGTCCAGAGCGCATACTGCCAACAGATCCTTGTACTGAGAGTCTTGGTCGGAACTCGATGTTTGTTGAGGGTGGCAGTTTATCATATGAATCATTTTGCTGAAATACATAATGTTTTATTTATTACATTTTTTTTTTATGTTAGTGAGTGACAAGACGAGCAAATCAGGTGCCTGATGGTAAGCATCATGATTGCCCATATCAGACACAGTGCCACCCAGTGTTTTAAAATTCAAAATTCTGTGCGGCACTGCACTGCGCCTGTCACCCTGAGATATGAGTTGTTGAATCTCATCATGCCCAGTAATTTCGCTTAGTAAGTTCAGTAAGTTCGCCAGTAACATTGCCCTTCATACCGGAACACAGCAATGTTTGCACATACATGCATACATACTGCTTGGCGGATGAATAACTGACAAAGGTGTGGTACTTCCCCAGGCGGCCCTCTGCAAAAGAGGCGTAACACTACAAAAAAAAAAAAAAAAATTATAAGCAATTCATAATTGATAATATTTCCAATAAGAGACTCGATCACGAACGCGCTATGAATGGTCGCCATGATTGTGACCGTCCCTCTCCCCTGGCGAACCCCGGGGTCGCCATTTTTTGAAAAAATCTCAATGCTATGCCTAACATCGAGCGTTCGCCGTCTTTTGATTTTATCCAACAGAACATCGAACACGATGCTTGTTGACGTTTAGTTCGATGTTTAGAGAGAAGCATCCAGCATTTGCAAGAACATTATATTACACGGAAATGCTCTTGGAGTTGCTTTTATCTGTATTGTATCATTCGCAAGAAAGTTTAGTTACTAGTTAATGCGAATTGTCATTTGGACTTCTTCTATTTAAACGTAGAGTTGGTCTGTGAACAACCGTGACGTCAGAGTTTAGGTCTGATATTATGATCTAACGGTTCAACAAGACGATGACAATACTGGTACATTACGGTGCGAATTCGTCGGTGTTAGTGAGACCGAGGCTTCATGTGTTAATAGTTAATGTCCAGAATAGGTATCAGCATAGATAGTTCAATTAATGAGAGTACTAGACACCTAGTGTTACGGAAATGGCGCTCCCACTGCATTTGAAATTGGAAATTCTGCTATGTAACTAGCGGGTGCAACTTTACGCAGTTACTCTGTGTTTGTCCATTGATGTTAATAGGTTACTGTTACCTTAATTTCTACGTACAGTAGTCATAGACTCTGATGTGAATTTCATAGCATTTGCTAAATATGGCAAAGTAAAGTTTTCTTGAATTTTATGGCAAAAAAAAGCTTCGATAGGATTTGATCCTGCTCTTACCAATCCAAAGTTATTGCTTAAACAAAATCTGCAGCTGCTGTATTCTAAGGCTTCCGTTATTATTAAAGTTCCACTTTTCAGCCACCCGTTTATCTTTTATTTGAGCTAAATGTTCAATTATGATACAGTCTGATTGTATCAATACTGTCAATGTTTATAAGGAATCTCGCTCTTTCCAAAGATACATACTTTCCTGCTTGTTTCGGAAACAGCAGTTTCAACTATCTTATATAGGTAGTATCAATTATATATGAACATCTATAAAATAGTACGTACTAACCAATGAATTGTAAAACATATAGGTATATACATTTTAAGGTGTTTTTTTTACACGTAGTTTTTGCTTTTAATATGTGCTTTGATTATAATATTTATGGCTATGAAAAGTTACGTATTTTCCATAAAATTATTTTATAGGTTCATTATATTATATCTGCCATTTTTCAATATAAACAATGTACAGTTTTAATATATATGATATAGAATGATTAGTAAATAAATAAACAACCTGCGAATCTTTATTAAATTAATATGCAAAACATATCTGGTAAAACGTTGTGTTAATTAAAATTTTAAATGAATTTTAAACGCGTGGATTAATTAATATTAACCAACTGTTTATACCTAAATAGCAGAAATGATAATTAAAACAGGTATTTACCTATATAAAACTGATAATCCAAATACACACATACATATTAAACATTGCATTAATGAAATCATTAAAAGATAAGCACTTTTTAAAACATTGTAATACTTATTTAGGCTATGACCATACCATACCAAAATTCCTGTACTCATTTTTTTCTGTCAATTTTCGCGGTAAGTGTGGTACACCATCACACATTTAAGTACATCATCACACAAACAAACTACGGTTCAGCGTGATATAGTTTTTGATAACCAGTATATTATGCCCCCAGTATATACCTTTCCTCTTTCCGAATGGTTGTCTGGAAGAGACTCAATAACTAACATGCAACGCAGAGACCAAACCACTGATCCTTGAGACTTGAAACTTTGAATGTAGCTTGTTTTTGGTGTCTGAACGTGTGCTAAGAAAGAATTATTGAAATATTACATTTTAAGGGGTCCAACAAGGGCGTCTAAGTTTTGGTATAAAACGCATATTTCATAATTGCGAGCGGGCAAAGCCGCTGTTCTTAAGCAAGTATTAAATAAAGGTGTAGTATTATTTAAAGGTGCATCTAATCGTCAAACAGAATGACTTTTAAAAGAAACAATTGCGAAATTTTAAAAAAAATCAACTTCCCATACAAAGCGGACTAGTTCATCGGCCTAATGGAAAGTAAACATTTTGTTTGCGAATTTAATAAATTTTTCATTTAAAAGTTGTTTTGGTTGACGGTTAGATTGACCCCCTTAAGTATTACTACACCTTCTTGTCCCACGTTATATATAAGTAGCATTTTTAAATATTATAATAATATTATCAGTTGAAATGTCCAGTAAATCAGCGACAATTTTCCCTAAAGTGAATATTATAACGTTTCAAAAAGTTAGTAAAACGCGGCAAAAGTTCCGCTTTAAATCGAAAGTTCCAGTGAATGGAACCGTTTCGTAAAATTGGTGGATTTTGCCGTTTTGGCGCACCTAATTTCTGTGTGAAATAGTTTTATCATTAAGTGCCTTTATCAGAATTTCTGCTTTGCCTTTACATTAAAAACATTTACTATAGGTTAGTGTTTATATGAATATAAAGTTATGCGTAAAATGTGTGAGTGCTCTAAAATTATTTTATGTATTTTATAAAAGGAGCGGGACTTAATCGCGCTAACCATTTTTATTTATTTTTTATTTCTAGGAATCCAGTGATCAGTACGTTTACGTGGCGCAATTTATCTCAAGATATATCTGCGGAAATCCTGAGTGTTGTTTGTCGTGGTACAATTATTTACAAGACCAATTGCGGGTAGTTGGAGACAATGCCCGCCCTTCCCAAAGTTGACACGCGCTATTTCCAGTCTTCTCTTGACCACGCTAAATGCAACTCAGTCGAAAATTCCAGGTAAATAAAAAATGTTAACGCGATTAAGTCCCGTTTGAAATGGACCAAGGAAATGTAATTTTTTTTGATAAAATCTTGTTTAAATAAGCATTCTGTGAGTCGACATATAGGTGAAATGTAACAAGTTGAAATATGTTGCGGAAAGGCGTAGTATACCCGTTTCTCTCATATCGAATGAAAGAAACGCGTAAGTGTAAATATTACTAATAATTTTATGAACTACGTAAAAGAGGTTATGCAAGAATAAGCACAGATGAGGATTGATAACGGATGATGACTAGAATGAGAACACGTCCAGAGCTCTCTGTCTAGTGTGAAATAAGATCGAAATTACGTAATTAGCAAAAAAGCCAAAAACATTTGCGTTAAACAAGAATTATTGTACCTTTGAAAAAAGTCAACTTTTTTCGCATTATACATTTTAATTATATTGTGATCGAAATTTAACAAGTGTATTATTTAGCTTTACAAAGTAACCATACAAGAGGTAGGTCGAGGGGTTAACCACAACATTATTGGATACTTACCAAGCTAAATTAACCAGAAACTCGTCAAAAACAGACCTCAAGTCTACTCGACATACTTCATTACAACCAAGTAAAATCCGATTTAAAAACCTCCATATCAACTTACAACCTTCTGACTCTAACGTGAACCTTGACTTTCTTAAAATACGGTGTATTTTACGCTGTTTTACATGTAGGATTGTGTTAGGTAGAGTCAGCGCAAGGACGCTGACCGTGCCGTGCGAGCAATGTGATTTGCGGCCAAGTCCGAGTAAGCAGGATTTGATTGAATACCGACATGCTGACGGGACAAGCTCAGTTTGTATACTGAATTGGTTAATTGATTTCGGATGTTGTATGTTCTCTTGTACACAAGTAATTGGTTTACTAATAGTTCAGACTCACGTAACATGTATCATATTATTAGAAAACTTTGGTCTATTTAGACTTATCTTTGAGCCCAGTGGGCCTAGGATGAACTTTTTTAAAATCTTAATAAATCGTATCTGGGCCACGTTGACCTTACATTATAGTTTTATTTTATTTGATAGGCCTAATAATAAGATTTTCAAAATTGCATAAATAATAGTTACATAAATTAGTACATAATAGATAAAAAATTGCTTATTTTTTATTATTAATGGTGTAGACGCGAAACACTTGTCGTTATATGAATGGCGTCACTAACAAAAAATTTACCTAATAGCATTTCCTCTTTGCGTGCAATTTTGCGAGCGGAGCGGGGAGGGCGGTGCACTGTGTATGTTGTTTTTGACACTAAAAAATCGGAACTACAAACTAAATAGTCTTGTTCTAAGAGTTTCCAATGGAGTTCCAAAAAGTAACGCTAAATTCAATCAATTACAATAATCGATGATTAAAAAAAAAAAAAAAGCAAATATTCTACTTAATTTGGAACGCGCATCACCATTAAAAATACTTAGTTAAGGACTAAATATCTACTTCTAAGTACCTCTCTTTATTCAAATTAAATTATAATTTAATCAGCGACAATAAGAGGGTTACATTGTATGAGAATAAATTTGCGAATAACATTACCCGGCATTAACCCACTAACCCGGCAATATACGACAGTTTTCTGGGTCCTTGGATTCCAAATACATTTCCTTTGATAAGACTAAGATTGTCAAAAACTCGTCCTAGACTAGAATTAAATGTATTGAAAATTTTTATGTTAACTACGCTTGGTTATCTATGTCTTTTTCTCTCATTTTTGTCTATAAAATGGCATTATTTTGCACCCAGTCCTTGCACAAAGTCCACGGTGGGTTCCCAACAAGTTGCACTAAACGAGTCACACTGTGATATTATGTTGGTAAAAAATCCCATCGAGTAACACTTGCGTCACAGTGTGACTGGATGGGACGGATAAAAAATAAAATGTGCCAACGGGTAACAGTATGACACGATGTGACAAAAAAATGTTGCAACGAGTAACACTCGATGGGAATTTATTTTAAAAAAATTTTGCTTATACAGTGTTATTTGATAGGAAACAAGTTCCAACGTGTCATAGTGTGACTCGATGAGAACCCACCAATTCCACTATCCATTTTTAGCTCATCCATGTTTTAGAGCCATCGACCTCTTAACGTTTTTAATACCATAGAACTACCGTTTACCATATAAGAAACGTTAAAGCCATTGGTACTGTCATAGCGCCAACAGCAGCCAACAACGGTTGAGTCTTAATCCTTTTATCTCAGTTTATATTGGAATACAGTCAGAGATATACAGATGACCTAAAAACTTTTTCAATGATTAGACACACACTGACGCTAAAAAAACCTTTCTAATATATCCGTAAAATCGTGTTCAACATTTCAGTACCCAAAAGGCCATTTTCCTATAAAAATACCTCTTGACATCGTCATACGGACCCATCTACCCGTACTTATATCGAATAAGGAAACTGTATTACATATCTCGTGCGTTCGGAAGATGTTCGATTTCATGGATCAACACCTTCGTATTATTACGTATGCTGCCAATGGCGGATCATTTCGTTCAAAAGATTACTTTCACGTGTTAATGGCGATAGAGACGCAGTTTTTATTTAACATTTTCATGTTTTCTAATAGCTTTCCAAACTAGAAGTAAAATATAGTAGTTTCAGTGGGAATTCCGATACTTCATCTCTTATTTATGTACAAATAAAAGATCAAATACATAGTTCAGGAGATAGAGCTTGGCATTGTTGAATGAGTTTATCAGTCAGTCAATTGGTCGGCATAGGGATTCCTCCGTTTGGCATTTAGGCTTAAAATTGTATCGCATAACGTTTTCGCATAAAATTTATTAGCATAATAATAGTTTTGCATAATAATACTGTAGCATAATAGAAAGTTTAGCATTAGTAGTAATAATTGGTCTAACATAAAAAACGTTTAGGCATAATTGCTCGTCTAATACATTTTTAAGGCATACTAATAATTCGTATAATAATCAAGTGGCATAAAAATATTGCGAAATACGAATCAGTTGGATAGGTTAGGTTTAGGTGAGTAAATAAGGGGGCGTGCAGGAAACCCCCCCGTGGTGCACCCTGGGCAACGGCGTCTGGCAACAGACGTCCGTCTGTTCGTCTGGTGCCAGATGCCGGCCGATATCCTGCCGAATGGGCTGTGGTGGGCTCTTCAGTGATTAGACCACCACGCCCGGGAGGAGCGCCTCCACGTGTCCCCATGAAATTAGCATGGGGCCCAGCGGACAGCGTGGGCGGGCTCAATTGAGCCCCGCCGTGAGTTGGATTCTCTACTTACCCCTGTGCCGATCCGACCCTGCATGGGGGCAACTAGAGAATCCTTGCGCTTGTTGGGCGAGGTGGTGGGCGGAGGGGGGGGCGAACTTAAGCACAAACGGTTCAGCAGTTTTGGCGTAAAAACGAAACAAACATGCACACAAAAATACAGAGCTAGGTACTGTTTTTTTTTCGTGCCATTTAGATGGTGCTGGAGTCAGTCAAGTTAGAGCTCGCTGGCATAAATCATCCTTGAGTACGCCCGGAGATTTACTGAATCACCCTGTATATTATAGTACACAGGTAGAGTGATGGATGGATGGGCGTGGGACAGCTTCATCAACGTTATGTAAAGGATACCTAATGTTATTGAATGTTATTATAAATGTTACACGTAAGCGAGTGACTAGGCAGAGTTGAAGCGAGTTGTTACACATTAGATTTCCCTGGAAAACTACAATCTTCATATGAAATTGAAGTTTTAGTAAATAATATAATATATTCTTATATATATAATGTGTACTTAAGGGGGTGAATCTCCCCATCAAACTGAACAACTTTCAAATCTGATCGACAAATTTGTGGGAAGTCGAATTTTTTTGTTAATTTCGCAATTCTTTCTTTTGCAGGTTTTAAATGGTTGATGGGTAGTTGCACCCCCTTAAGGCGCGGTGCTAAGCAAATTCGCCCTCTTCCTCACACATACCCACATTTTTGAAGATATCAAAAAATAAAGCATAACATACATTCACGCCTTTTTCCCGAAGGGGTAGGCAGAGGTGTACCCAGGACTCAGTCCCATAGTAGATACACCCACATTTCGCCAGTATCAAAAAATACTACATGTAATTAAGCAAATTAACTCGGGTTCGATCCCCAGGTCAGGCAAAGTGTTAAAAATTGGATTTTTCCATTAGGAATTATCTCAATAACTGCCTGGAGTCAGGAACTGTGCCCGGTAGATGGCAATAGGCTCGCCCCCTATTACATGGGACCAATAACGTACTGGCGGAATGTGGGTGTATCTACTATGGGACTGAGTCCTGGGTACACCTCTGCCTACCCCTTTGGGAAAAAGGTGTGAATGTATATTATGTTATGTAGGAACTAGAAAATAACAATACAAAGATTCTGTAAAAAATCTAATTTAATCCAACAAACATCCATTCATCGATCCTCACAAACTTTCGCATTTACAATATAAGTAGGAAGGCTATGTAGTAGGATGTGATTGCCTCCAACAAAAATTACATGTAATGTTAGAAGACTAATTACTCCAGCAAAATGCGCTGAGAGGCCGCATAATCAACCGCCTAACCAAAGTTTAGTAAACAGTTAAACTTGTCTTATTCCCTGCACGTGCCCTAAAGAAGCCACGTGCGAATAACGACGCCAGCTGGTAGGTCCGGTACATTATCATTCATTTAATGGCCGGGTAGTTCGGAAGCTTGGCCCAGCTGAGCTCGTGACTCGGGTTGATGATGAAAACTTATTGGTCGATGTACATTGTTGGCTGAAACAAGCTACTTTGTAGGTTAGGGATACCGATGTTCTTGAAGTTTTAAGTGAGTGATGTACGAGTAAGATAGAGCACGTTATATTACCACTATCACTATATCCTATCCTACTAATATTACAAATGCGAAAGTTTGTGAGGATGTATGGATTTTTGTTACTCTTTCAAGACACTAAAATACTTCACTTCATAGTAATAAAAAATATTAAAAATAAAATATGTCGTTTAACTGCAGCGGTATGCTGAATAAATTTTGTATCAATTCATTATTAAAAATGTATACAATGATTGTGGACCAGTTTAACAATAATAAGGTAACTTTGAAACAGAGTTTATTATAACACATAGTAGGTAACTATCCCGTAAAAAGTGATCCTATTGATTACAACCATGATAATTTCAAAACATACCTATATATTTTCTTATTCTATTTATTTAAATTTAAAAACAGACAGTGTCCATATTATATTAGTAACAAAAAAAAGACGTGTGACACTCGGGGACTGCCGCGGTAAAGCTATTGCATAGCATTTTTTATCAACTGATGCAATTATAATTATTTATTTTATTTATGCAGTATTTTTTTTCCTTTGTTTTTGTTTTCTTTGATATTAATTCAAGTTACACTTTTTGAGCGTGGTGACCGATAAGAAAACAAATTCACCGATACAACCAATGCCACCTAGAGGCGAGTTGCTAAACTAAAGAGACAAGCGTGATATTTCAAAAAAGTCATTAAATGTTCTGCTATTTATCGATAGATGGCAAAACTAAAAAGTATCACCGCTGTGCCGGTCGGAGTGGGGGGTGTTAGGTTATTTTCGTTACTGAATTTCTGGATTCGGTCTCCACGCTCAAGGCCCGCGATAGAAGCTATGCAATAGCTTAAAAATCTTACAATCTATGTTAATAAATAAAAATGAAAATCGAGCCAAATATTATTATTTGGCACTGGACCAGCACGCTCCATGCATAGTATCCCAGAGCCACATAAAGGGGTCGTCAGTACGTGCCCCAAACACACTCAGAATTCTGTTGTTGCTGGTCCGCAGCCGCGACATCATGAAGGATAATTATAAATAAATGATAGATGAAGATCGCGTTGCCGCGAAATACCAGAGTAAAGTTGAAAATGAATAGTCATAATCTACTCCAAGTGGTATTATTAAATAAAATAATATGTATGTTTTATCGCGACAAGCGTCCGAATTTTGTACGTGGACATAACTACTTTCTGTTTTCCTTTTACAATCTTCACATCAATTTGACAAGAACCTATGTACAATTGTGTCAGTTATTATTACCTCCTTGACAAAAGTATATTATTGAACAATACTTTTGTAAAATTATGTCAAAAGAATATATAAAAATTGAGATGATCACCCAGAAGGGCGTGTCGGTCGAGTAAATTCTTGGTAAAGTGCGAAAATTCTCACGTTCTTTATATGGTTTAGGACAGTAAGTAAACTCTAAAAAGCGCGGAATACTGATTACATTTATTTTGTGTCATAATTGGTATTTTGCTGAATGGCAACCTTTAATCCATCGTCATAATTTGTTTTGGTGGTGGAAATGGGAGATAAACCCAAGCACTTAATTAAAAAATGCGATTGCTTGCTATATATACAGGGTTCGGCACTCGAAAGGTTACTTTACTTAACTTTACGTTGCCATAGCAACTAAACTGTTTACAGTATGGCGCCCATTTTTTCACATTCCTTAGTCTATTGTATTGTTAATAAACATACAAAAGCTTATTATTTTTCGTCGTTGTTAAAAAAAGTTTTGCAGATGGAAGTCAAACGAAACAGTGTCATTTCTTTGTATTTGGCTGGAAAATCGCAGTCAGTCATCGTTAATGAGCTAGGACATTTACATTTGTTCAAAATGTTTGTGTATCGGACCATCACGCGTTACAATGATACGGGTAGCATCAAAAAACGCCATGGAGGTGGACATCCAACAACAGCAACATCATCAGAAATGGTTCGAAAGGTAAAGGCTAGAATTGAACGAAATCCACGACAAAGCGCAGTTAAATTGGCGAAAAGTCTTAATGTATCTGCCCGGAGCATAGGACGCATATTGAAAAATAAACTTCAACTGAAGCCCTACAAATTATAAAAAGTGCAAGACCTAACACTTGCACAAAAGGGAACTCGTCTAGAAAGAGCTAAGAACTTAAAGCACTTGCACGTTGGTGGCATGCTTGAAAATTTGGTATTTTCCGATGAAAAAATTTTTACGGTTCAGCAATATGTGAACAAACAAAATGATCGCGTATGGTTAAAGTGTAAATCAAATGACAATTTAGACCAACAAATTGCCTTGCGAAAGCAAGCACCAGCATCTGTGATGGTTTGGGCTGCGGTAACTGCCACGGGACGCTCACCTCTCGTTTTCATTGACCAGGGTGTAAAGATAAACCAGCAGATCTACCGTAAAAACATTTTAAACGATGCTTTGTTACCTTGGGCACGTAATCAATTTGGCAGAAATCATTGGACCTTTCAACAAGACTCGGCACCATCCCACAAAGCACGTGAAACCCAAATTTTTTACAAGAAAATGTTCCGAGCTTCATTTCTTCGCAACAATGGCCACCATATTCCCCGGACCTAAACCCAATGGATTTTTCTATATGGTCAATTCTAGAAGCCAAAGTGTCAGCAAAAAAATATGTGACGGTCGACGCCTTAAAGATTGCTCTCCGCCGAGAATGGAACAAAATACCAGCAGACCACATTCGTGCAGCGTGTGAAGCCTTCTCGGTCAGACTCGATGCTGTTATCCGCGCTAAAGGTGGTCATATTGAACAATAATTTCTTTTTTATTTATTTTATGTTTTCTTTTCGATACTAAAGTTTTAAAATAAATATGCTCATAATTAACCAAATTACAGCATTTTGTATTAGGATCACTTCGAGTGCCGAATCCGTAATTCCGTTGTCTACCGAACATACAAAAGCAAAAGTTAACTCACCCAACTGAACTGAGACATGACCTAGTAAACCAGCTCCCACACATGTCTGGGGAGGTCTACCTTAAATGGACGATAAGGATTTTCGTTCTGAAAGCTCGATCAGTAACCACTTAAGTTGACCGCTAATTTTTTTTTCTAGGTTCATGGGTGTGAATGTGTGCATGCCGTCAAGTTTGTATTAACGAGCTGGCTTACTATGGTACTTAACTTTTTGTTTTAGAAAACTCCGTCCACCTTTTTTTCTAGATTCATGGATACAGATATATAGTGAACAGTGAACCAAGGAAAGATAAAGATTCCATACTGTTTAGCACAATGATGCGTCCTCTTGAACCCAGTTTTATAAAGAGCCAAGCGTCGCTTTGACACGAACCTACGTCAGCCGGTTGACAGGCGCAAAACGTCTTCATTGTGCGCCGAGGATCGGAAGGTGTAATTGAATTCTCTATATCTGAAGGCGTGTTTATTTATTCATAAGTTATCTGGCCAGTTGATCGAGAATTGAAACCTATTTTTTTATATATTGGTTTGCCAGTAGGTTGAAGATTATTATTAAAATTAAAGGTCACTTTCGGGCACCACGTTCAACTTGAAGACGTATTTATTCTAGAAAATAGCACGACATTGTTTCGAGCTTAATTTTGAAATTGGTCTTTATAAAGGAAATAAATTGGTACATATAACATTATAATATTATCACCTATCGAAAATAGGGAGTCTTATCCCTAAAACTCTACTTCCAAATTCGAACAAATTTTATTGTATTTCTATCAAATTACTTGAATATCTTCTTCCTAACAACTGGGCCCATAACCTACGTGACTTTTTTTCTTTTATTAATAACTACAAGTTTACTCCGTGTACAAACATGTAAGTACACATACTCACACATTCATACTCACATCTACCTCTACAAACAAACAGTCCTGTATTTAATTAAGTCCCTGGTAGATTTCACTTGGGTCTCTTATTTATTTTAGCTAAAGGCACCATGTTTATTCGCAAGGGTTTATTTGCGTGGACTTTATTGAAAACTGAGAGGAATATTTTTTTAGTTTTAATAAAATCTTGGTTTGATGCACTCTTGAAATGGGTCTATTGGGAAATTTGGTAAATGAATAAACGGAGATAAAATTTGTTTGAACTTTTTTTCAGAATATTTTTTTACTACCTCATACATTTCTCAGTCTTGTGTTCGATCCCTAGGTCAGGCACAAAGAGTTATTAGATTTTTCTTTTTGGAATGATTTTTTTTAGGAATAACAGCCTGGAGTGGGGTTCTTATGGCAATAGGCGACCCCAATGGGACCCAAAAGATAAAAACATAACATACATTCACGCCTTTTTTCCCGAAGGGGTAGGCAGAGGTGTACTCAGGACTCAGTCCCATAGTAGATGTGTATCTACTGGCGAAATGTGGGTGTCCACATTTCGCCAGTATGTTATTGGTCCCATGTAATAGGGGGCGAGCCTATTGCCATCCACCGGGCCAAAGATAACTGGCGAAATATGGATGTACTTATTTTGGGACTGGGTCCTGGGTACATCTGTCTTTGGAAAATAAGTGTGATGTTACGGTGAAAGCTTTTTATTTTATCACCAATACTTTAAGGACGAATAACTTAATAAGTTCAAATCAGACATGTAATTTACGCGTAACGATGACCCAAATTAACTGCTAAAATATTATAACCCTTTCCTTTTGACTTTACTCTTTTATGGTAAAAATACACAGTAACTCGCTAATTTTTTTTTAATGCGGGTTAAAAAGAAAAAAATCAATCTGGTTTTTGCTTTACCAAATAAATTGTTCAGGCAGTGTAGGGTTCCATACCTAGATACCAAGAACATACAGCGCCATCTATTAGTTCCTTGCGGAAAGTATGGAAATATGCAGTAAATTGGCCATAACTTTTGATTGCGTTAACTTAGAAGTATGATTTTTTTACAGCCACAAGGGACCGCAGATCTGAGTAGTTGATATCAATTTCAACTTCATCCATGCGTTCCCGTTAAAAAGTATTTTGACAGACGGACAGGCAGACATTCAGACAGACGGACAACAAAGTGATCCTATAAGGGTTCCTTTATTCCTTTTGAGGTATAGAACCCTAAAAACACCAAGATCAATATTTTTGGGTCTCCCTTCTAGAAGTACAGTATACAAATACGGAACACGCGGGCGACAGATGATTTACGTTGGTAATAAGTGTCGTGTAAAATTCGCCTTCATTGTAAGGGCGAGGCTAGATGCATCTGTCATATGCGACAAGTTAATAGCGATTTGAATAATTAAGACTTTTGTTCATAAAATATATTAACATTTTATGCGCAGTTTTACTGTCAGAGTGTTCCATTAGCTACTAATTTAGCTGTGAAGTAAGCAGCTAGTTAACTAAGAATAAAGATGTTATACCTTAGATTATGTTGTGGGCCTTATCAGTAAGCTCAAAATAGCGCAACGAGCTATGGAGAGAGCTATGCTCAGATTTCTCTGCGAGATCGAGTCAGAAATGAGGAGATCCGTAGACGAACGAAATTTACCGACATAGCGCAGCGGATTAGCAAGTTGAAGTGGCAATGGGCAGGGCACATATCACGTTGAACTGATGGCCGATGGGGCCGTAAAGTTCTCGAATGGAGACCACGGATTGGTAAGCGCAGCGTAGGACGTCCTCCCACAAGGTGGACAGACGATCTGATAAGTACGACAGGAGCACGCTGAATGCAGGCCGCTTACAACCGGACTGGATGGAAATCTAAGGGGGAGGCCTATGTTCAGCAGTGGACGTCCTATGGCTGAGATGATGATGATGATGATGATGACCTTAGGTTATTAATTTTTGGGACTTCCAGTTATGGCTCAAACTCCAATCCAGAGTAAATATCGGGTCGGGAGTACGACAAGGAAGAGAGCACGACCCGCGCACGATGTCCTTATGTTGCAATCTAATTTATACAAAGATTAAGCTGGGATTATATTAACAGCCACGACTGACCGATACGGCTGATAGACGCGGCTTAAAGGTAATCTGGATAATAATAAATAATACAACACATTTTGATTATTAGGATACGTCTGCGGTCGCTTTTTTCTGCCTTAGGAGTTTTTCCAAGAGCGATGGCTCGACGGTTATTCACCTCAGCCAATAGAACGTCAAAGACTAGTGTATATTATTATGTCGCCGTGAAATGGCCGAAACCATTAGTTTATAATTCACTTAGTTAGTTTATAACCTTAATGTTAGTTTATAATGTGACTAGATTAATTATAAACTAACGGCGACATATTTAATAAGCTAATTATTGTATATGTCGTCGTGTCCGTAAGTCCCGACTTACAGACGCGGCTGATAATATAATACGATAACACGTCAGAGCGCATAATGCCAGAGTACTGCAGTCAGCAGTAGCAGTACTCTGACAGGCGACCGACTTGCGCCTACATTCTGCCTGCCTTCAGTCTATATTTTTTTAATGGATTTATACAAACCCTAAAAAAATCAAAGAACCTACTAACTTTACGTTATCGTATTTAGTATTCTTGCTTAATCATTTGCCAAGAATGAACCGTAATTTATGTAAAAGTAGGTTGGTACAAAGTAAAGTTCCGTGTACACTAAACTTATAATGAGTCGCTTATAGCTTAGACAGTTTTCTTGAGACGCCGAGGGAGGGTTAACTTTAAACATTGTTTATAACATTTATTGCTTAACCGTTGACTGACGTGCCTTAATAACGTCACGGGAATGTCATGGGGCTCAGTAATGTTGCTTAGGGGTATTACTTTACTCGTATAATTTGATTTTTAATACACGATTACATCACACTAGCAAATTAAAAAAAAATGTAGTGGTAGGCCTGTTTTGCAGGGGGCCGCCTGGGGAAATACCACATCTTTGGCAGTTATTCATCCACCACACAGTAATGTTTGCACATTACTGTAATGTTTGCACATTACTGTGTTCCGGTCTGAAGGGCAATGTTACCAGCGAAATTACTGGGCATGTCGAGTTTCATCAACTAATATCTCGGGGTGACAGGCGCAGTGCAGTGCCATGCAGAATTTTGAATATTAAAACACTTGGTGGCACTGTGTCTGATATGGGGAATCATGATGCTTACCATCAGGCACCTGATTTGCTCGTCTTGTTACTCACTATCATAAAAAAAATGTTAGGCTGAGTTAAACAACAAACTTTAACCTATAACCAATGTTTTACTGACCGTTTACCTCTTATTATCTCTGATTAGAATACGACAATATGACACGTTGCATTTTAATAATTGTTAAATAAGTCATCAATAATAACGTTCTAACGTACAACGGGTGATATGGTTCCAAGCAGAGATTTAACGGTCGGTAAAACATTGGTTATTGTTAAAGTTTGTTGGTGAAACTCTGCCTAAGAGTTTATAAATGAAAACAGTAAATTATTGTTTACAGGACTCTGTCATTGATAGGATTGTGTTTAAGATAGGATAGTAGGAGTCTCTTTAAGTAAAAAAACTGGACCTAGGTTTAGGAAATGCTAATTAGCTTAAGTAATTATTTTTTCTATACAATGTATAATAACATAAAATAAATATAACATACATTCACGCCTTTTTCCCGAAGGGGTAGGCAGAGGTGTACCCAGGACTCAGTCCCATAGTAGATACACCCACATTTCGCCAGTATGTTAATTGGTCCCATGTAATAGGGGGCGAGCCTATTGCCATCTACCGGGCACAGTTCCAGACTCCAGGCAGTTATTGACATAATTCCTAATGGAAAAATCCAATATTTAACACTATGCCTGACCTGGGGATCGAACCCGGGACCTCTTGATTGGCAGTCGAGCATGCGCCCACTACGCCACCGAGGCAGTCAATGTATAATACATGAGTAATAACATACATTCACGCCTTTTTTCCCGAAGGGGTAGGCAGAGGTGTACCCAGGACTCAGTCCCATAGTAGATACACCCACATTCCGCCAGTATGTTATTGGTCCCATGTAATAGGGGGCGAGCCTATTGCCATCTACCGGGCACAGTTCCAGACTCCAGGCAGTTATTGACATAATTCCTAATGGAAAAATCCAATATTTAACACTATGCCTGACCTGGGGATCGAACCCGGGACCTCTTGATTGGCAGTCAAGCATGCGCCCATTACGCCACCGAGGCAGTCAATGTATAATACATTAGTAATAACATACATTCACGCCTTTTTTCCCGAAGGGGTAGGCAGAGGTGTACCCAGGACTCAGTCCCATAGTAGATACACCCACATTCCGCCAGTATGTTATTGGTCCCATGTAATAGGGGGCGAGCCTATTGCCATCTACCGGGCACAGTTCCTTTTGAAATATATAATTAATGTCTGCCACTAAATTTTAAAGTTAGTGCTTCGCGTATGTCTTATTATATTAATTATATATTATACTTTTTTCCGATATTGCCACGGGATCGATGGAAATATAATAATGTAATTTTTTTCTCCTCCATTACAGGCTCCATAATATTATTTGAAATTGGAAACTGTCACAACCGCCAGCCAGGAATGTGACTGGAGGATGATTTTCAAATACCAGACATGCCACGGGTTTATAGACGATGTATACAAATTTTGTAACCACTTTATAAAACAGTATATAAATTTCCATAATATGTTATTAATATTATAATTTTATAAAGACAATCCTATTGGTTTGTCTTGGTTCAATGAACAAAGTATCAAAACTATATACATAGGTACCTATATAATATAGGTATAGGTAACTATAATATAATATAGGTAGGTACCTATATCTAACTAATATATATAGGTACCTACTACTTTCCCGAGAATAAAAGTTATCGAGTTTCAAAACTCTTTTTTTTAAACAATCAATGGTCGACCTTTATCAAATCATCTTCTATAGATGTAAAAGGCTATTATAAATATTATTGTTCAAAAACTTCAGGAGCGAAAGTCGTATGTCAGGATCGTAGCAAAGAGAAATATAAATACTATAGTATATGCCTACCCCGGGAACAAGACTTGACTAGACTGTAAAAACTGCGCTAGGACAACTTTTTTCTTTTCTTGAGATTCTTTTATATTTACAGGTTTTTCAAAGGAAAATGGATTTAATAATATTTTCGATAAAAATGATTAAACAGAAAAAAAGAGGTCGCTTTGTCAATTTCGAGAAAAATTCTTACATTGAAGTTTTGCTTATTATTATTTGAAAAAATAATTAACAGGAAAAAATGTTTCCGAAGTTACAAATTATTAAATTTTCGTGTCTGTGTCGAATCTCATTTTCCTTATCTTTGTATTTTCAATTAATCAACTGAATTTATAAGTGTGTAATTATTTGCTTCGTCCCCTTACCTACTGGAAATGACTAAAATTATGCCAATAATGTGAATACATAAAAAGAGCATTTTTCTTACTGCAGATGTATTTAGAAAGTTATTACACCGTACATAATATTACATATCTTTTACATGTGGGTGTATCTACTATGGGACTGAGTCCTGGGTACACCTCTGCCTACCCCTTCGGGTAAAAGGAGTGAATGTATGTTTTTTTTGTTTTTTATCTTTTACATCATATATTAGATTTATGTATTATATTATTATATTTTGTCCTGAACATAATATGTCTCAGCACATATGTTGAGAGAAAAGAAAGAGAAATGGACCAAAATTATAACCGAAAGGTACCCTAGAAAAAGCAGGCGAAGCAGAGGAAGACAAACAAAGAGATGGGAAGATGATTTTAAGAAAGCAGCGGGCCCAGAATGGTTATGTATAGCAAAAGATAGAGACAAGTGGAAAGCCTTAGAGGAGGCCTTTGTCGAAAGACAAGCTGTTGTGAGGGGAGAATAACCGAATGCCGACGATAGCACCTAGTTTGTTCAAGTAAATGATATTTTGTTACCTCTATTAACCTTTTAATATGTTTTGTTGATTAAGTTAAAAGTTACAGCAATATAGGCTTATTTTATTATTACCTTTTACTCTGCCTTATTTAAAAAATAGATACATTAACAAACTGTTGTTCATGAACGAGAGAGGGAGTACGGTTTACAATTCCAGTTACAAATGCTAAGTGGTCAAGTTACTTATTAAAACTCTCCAGAGTTCCTGATCAACGCACACAGACAAAAGTGTGCGCTTAATCCGTGTTAAGTGCTCACTTTCATTTCGGAAGAATTTCAATTTATTACTAAAGAACACCACTATCTCGATTCTATTTTATTGTGACTTTCCATTGTGCATTTTGTGGGTTACATAATCCCTTGGTAAAATTGCGGTCAAACGCAGACCTATTTAATTAAAAAAAAAAAAGATTTCTTACACTTTTTTTTATGACAGTGAGTAACAAAACGAGCAAATCAGGTGCCTGATGGTAAGCATCATTATTGCCCGTATCAGACAGAGTGCCACCCAGTGTTTTAAAATTCAAAATTCTGCGCAGCACTGCACTGGGCCTATCACCCTGAGATATTAGTTGTTGAAACTCGTCATGCCCAGTAATTTCGCCAAGCAGTAAAGTTTGCACATTACAAATTGACGGTTACAAGTTAACAACAACATTACAAGTAAAATGTGAATTTTCAAAAATTCTTTATTTTAAGTCTCTAGGATCAGTGGTTTGGACTCTGCGTTGCATGTCAGTCAGTAGTCATTGAGGATTTCAATATATATAGTGATTAATGGCACATAACTGCATAACTGCTGTCGAAAATTGAGGGTTTGAACCCAAATTCTTATCATACCGAATAAAATACCATCTTCAGACTTCGACGAAACAATTTGCTATTAACTAATTTGCGGATAGTCAAAGGAAGTACCAAATGAATGTCCCTTACATGAAGACCCAAAATGTGGTTACGCAGTGTGTGGTCGCAGGCCCCATATTTTGTGGTGTTGCTGTCTCGGCTCTTGGCTCCGATCCAAGCTCGGTACGGTCACGATATTTTAGTATTGGCTTGCAATAAAATTTTGTTCGTTGTATCAAAGTGATGCGTATGGTTGATTGGTTGGTTTTTGCAAGCTTTTATTTTCACCTGACTGGCTGTCGCACCAAATCTCTAGCAGCTAAAGTGTTAGTAACTTCTCAGTATTAAAAAATGTATATAGTCATGCGCACTAAAATGTGAACGTTTAAATTTTTTCATACAGCTAGGCAAAAAGTCTTGAAACAAAAGCAAATTTTTAGTTTTTCATTGGTTTTTCTGATGATCTGTTATGTGGCGCTTTGGCAATTGGTTGCATCGAAAAATATGTACCTATTGGGCCTTTTGATTTATCTACATGTACTATCTTACCAAAAAAAAACTCGTTTTTCTAAAAAGTAGACGTGCCGAGAAAATCTTCCGAACCTTGATTACGTTTTATAGTAAAAATTTTTACTTGAAAAATTGTAAAAGGGATATTACCTATATCATTTGGTTTTTTATTTGTTGTGACGTTAAGTAAGCCGTAGCAGTAAAAATACCTCGCAAACATTTATTTATAAATGTATTTCTATCAAGTACAAAAAGAATTTTATCCAATACTTAGCAGTTAATCTACAAACGGTTAGCAAAGGTAACTCATAAACTGTATTATGCAAATAAAATCGAAAATTTTAACATCGGATAAGTCCGGTGTTACTGCCAATTTGGCTGTAGCGAAAATCTTTAGAAAAAATAAAAACATCGCAGCCACTTTTGCAGCATTGAATATTTACTGCGAACGCCAACGGATAAACAGCAAAACAATTCAGTTTTGATATTTCAATTCAATCGGATTCTGTTGAAAGGTCGAGAGGAAATGGAATACATTTTAAAGTTACTCTGACGTCGAGAACGCATTGCATTGAATTGTTATACCTATACCTAGTATATCTCGGAACGATCCTTGTTGCATATTTGATAATTTTATTGTTAATACAAATTACTGTAGCTGCTAGCACTTGAAACAGCTCGTACAATAGATTTCATACAATATTATGTATAAGCTAACTGGCGTGCCTAAATCGCTAGTTAATAGTTAGCGCTGAAATATTTCACAAAAGCATGCCAGTTACTGAAAGGAATGAGCCTCTCTAAAAGAGCGTTACACACTTCATCGAAAAAGAATCCGATACGAATCCGTTATTCGGAAAACTGACCGAAATCAGATATTTCTTTTCGAACTATCTCCAATCTAAATCAGTGATCACGGATTTAGATCGGACTCAGTCCGGACGCAGTGCGCGAATGTTCAAACAAATAAAAGTATGGCAAGTTTGGTCCGTCAATATCGTCTCCGAAATGAAGATTCACAGAACACGGGAAAATCTGCTGACGGAAATCATAGTACGTTAACTACCACACAAATTGTTCTACGACTACTTCGGACCGCATTTCATAAGATTCTGCCCATAATTCACATGCTGGTAAAAAGCATGCCAGAAGATCGCAGCTAGTTTGATTATTTACCTTTGATGAAACCTGGCAGAGGGATATATTTGGAAGGTGGGCAGCAGCGCTCTCCATTTCCAAGTAGTCCAAAAAAACGTGGTGATTACGGCAAAATCCCCCATATGAATGGTATATGGCGTTCTCTCGAGGAGGCCTATGTTCAGCAGTGGACGTCTTCCAGCTGGTGATGTTGGTGATCATGAATCAAATACCCTCTCAGAACTTAATATACGGAAATATAGTTGTAGTGGTAGGCCCCTTTTGCAGGAGGTCGCCTGGGGAAGTACCACACCTTTGCCAGTTATTCATCCGCCAAGCAGTAATGTCCAAACATTACTGTGTTCCGGTATGAAGGGCAATGTTACCAGCGAAATTACTGGGCATGATGAGATTCAATTACTCATATCTCAGGGTGATAGGCGCAGTGCAGTGCCGCGCAGAATTTTGAATTTTTAAATACTGGGTGGCACTGTGTCTGATATGGGCAATCATGATGCTTACCATCAGGCATCTGATGAGCTCGTCTTGTCACTCACTATCATAAAAAAAAAAAAAAAAAAAAAAAAAAAAATATGGTCAAAAACTGATTTTTGTTCAGCCGTCAGATATCAAACTTTATTTTAGAAGGTATATTAAATAACTTCTACATAATTTTTTTTTTAAGTAACAAGACGAGCAAATCAGGTGCCTGATGGTAAGCAACATGATTGCCCATATCATACACAGTGCCACCCGGTGTTTTAAAATTCAAAATTCTGCGCGGCACTGCACTGCGCCTGTCACCCTGAGATATGAGTTGAATTATAATTATAATAGAAAATGTAAAAACAATTTACCTATCCTAACCAATAATAACTGATCTATTAATCCTACAAAATATTTACTAAAAATATCACTTTACAATATTATCGTAAAGAATTTTAAATCTTTCGTGAAAGTTTTGTCATTTCATTTGTATTAACTTTGTGTTGAAGTGGTACTTTAAAGTCACGAACACCAGACAAAACGATTAGGTATCGAAATCACAGAATGACAAAATACAGAAAGTCAGCTCTAAGCAGATTTTCGGTAACAATTACTTACACGCTAGAGTTTGCGCTGCCACGCGTTTGCGAGAAACCCCAGAGCATAACTATTAACTGCATATTAATAACATTATGTGAATTTATCACACCCGTGATTAGCGTGTACGATTTAAAGCAGTCTTTCTACTATAACGGAACGGAATAGGAACCTATATTATGAACGTGTGCGGCAAAAATATTAATTGTATTTAAATGTATGACGCCCAATATAACTATATTGACCCTATATTGACCGTCGCGCTACATACGGCTAGCGTTTTAACAACAATTTTCTATGAGGACGGTGCTGATGTGTCGTAATAATAGAGGATAGATAGGTTTTATCTTTTTGTTTTGCAGAATTAACTTGATCATATACCAACACCTATCATTCTAACGGTTTACAATGAGATTTATCGTAAGGTACGCTTATTTATATGTGCGTGAGATTTTGGCTCGTTTTGTGCCCCTTACTTTCTGTATTACGCATTTCGTGTCTAAACAATCTGTTGGAAATATTCCAAAGATCCGTATTGGAGTTTCAATTAGGGGACGGTATCTAGCCATAGTGTGTTCCACAAAACACCGGAGATTTCTTTTGTGATAGTGTGTTCAAGTCATGGCTTGAAAAATCTCGGTGCATTTTCAGAGTAAGAGTTACTGTTGAGATCGTTTTGTGTTTTCAAGACAATGGATATATGAAATTATAGTACCTAATAATGATCATATAAATTTTAAGTTTTTCAGAGTCTTTCCTGTTTTCGATGTGGTAAGAGTTGGAGAGAATTTTAATGATAAATTTGATACCGAATTTTTTGTATATTATGGGCAAAAAAGTCAAGAATAAATTATGGCATTGCGAAAAACCACAATATGCCATTTTAAGCATTTTATGTTTCTTTGCATAAAATGCTCGCACTCGTAGCACCCATAAACACTTGTGAAAAAATTCCTAAACTACAAGTTCAGCTGGAAAGTTTGATCTTATATCACAAGATTTCCTTTAAACCGCGCTTTACCAGTTAACTCTCGGAAGCTCTTAAAGAATTAGCCCATCTTAATTGTGGAGAAGTTTTTGAGCCGCAGCGTCTTTTATAAGTTAGCTGTTTTAGTGCGCAGTAAAACTTGAGTTGTAGGACTTTTGAGATCTTTTCTCTGTAACAAGTGAAGGTTTTTACGCAAACGCAGATAGGTAGAAATTGGATCGTTTTGGGTTTTTTTTTATTTATTTGCAAACATGATGTTATGGCTGATATAGCACCATTAGACACTAACTATTATAAATATTATACCACTAACTTATGGCTACTTAAAAAATAGGAAGTGGTTGTAGTGGTAGGCCTCTTTTGCAGGAGGCCGCCTGGGGAAGTACCACACCTTTGCCAGTTGTTCATCCGCCAAGCAGTAATGTGCAAACATTACCGAGTTCCGGTATGAAGGGCAATGTTACCAGCGAAATTACTGGCTACGAGGAGTTTCAACGACTAATATCTCAGGGTGACAAGCGCAGTGCAGTGCCGCGCAAAATTTTGAATTTTAAAAGATATGATGCTTACCATCAGGCACCTGATTTGCTCGTCTTGTTACTTACTGTCATAAAAAAAGTGTAAGAAATTTTACCAATGGATTATGTAACCCACAAAATGCACAACGGAAAGTCACAATAAAACAGAATCGAGATAGTGCTGTTCGTTAGTGACAAATTGGAATTCTTCCGAAATAAAAGTGAGCACTTAACACGGATTAAGCGCACACTTTTGTCTGTGTGCGTTAGTCAGGAACTCTGGTGAGTTTCAATAAGTAACTTGACCACTTAGAGCATTTGTAACTGGAATTGTAAACCGTCCTCCCTCTGTCATACATGAACAAGAGTTTGTTAACGTTTATTTTATTTAATATAATAAAAAAAAAAAATTATTTCCAAAACACTTAACATTAACCTATGATGCATTTTTTAAACAATTCATTGCCAGCACTTATGATCTATGTATACATATTATCTATTTAGTTATTACAACCAGGTAGTTGAAACTGCTATTTCTGAAACTAGACGGGAAGTCTGTATCTTCGGAAAGAGCGAGATTCCTCACAAACATTGACAGTATTTAGATAATAAGACTTTGTCATAATTTTATAGAAATAACATAATTATGAAGTACATTCATATCATAGGTAACATTATTAAAACCATAAGGTAACTCGTAATATGTTTGTGTACAGCTTTCATGACTGCCTCGGTAACATAGTGATCTGAAAGCTCCGAACATGAGGTCCCAAATTTGATCCCCAGATCAGACCAAAACTTTTCAGGTATTAGATGTTTCCATTGGGAATTTATGTTTTTGGTCCCACGTAAAAGGGGGGAGACTATAATTATTGCCATTTACGGGGGACAGTTCCAGGCTGTATAACTCAGAAAATCTCAAATTCTGCGATTCTTCTGTAGAATTTTAAATTATGTTAATAATGATAATTGTTAATGAAAATAAACCAAAAGCAAATTAATTAAGAGATTAACACCGAATTTCCTGAATCCGTTTGCATTCAGAATAGTGTATGTGTATACTCGTAGCTCCGGAAATTCGAATTTTTGGCCGAAGAGAGTGTGATTGGGAACGGAAGATAAAGACAATAGAACCAAACAATTTGGGAATAACGTCGAAACAAAGAACAGTTGAAGCGTGATTTTTCGGTAAAGCATACCTACATTTTTAATTGTAGTCATGGCATTTTTCGATAACATTTTTGTTTTCTGAAGATTGAGCTTGCCAGTAATAAACTCAAACTCAAAAAGATTTATTCAAATAGGTCATAATCTGACACTTTTGCACGTCAATGAAGGTAAACAGTACTAAGTCTACCGTGCGTTCGGAAAGATACCTTCGGAACCTTCGGAACGCACAAGAATCTTGTAGGGCTTAAATTTTTCAACAGATAGTTTCACAATATTTGGTATGGTTACATTCGTTTGCTTTGAAGGTGCCACGAGACGGCTATGCAGAAATTTCTAATGTCCTCTATGTACTGATTGACTTTATAATAAGCCTTCTTCAGTAAAGTAGATTTTTATAGATTTTGAATTTACCCTCTGAGAGCCCAGTTATTTTTTTTGGGATTCTATAGAAACGTACACTTTTTCCTAAGAACATATTTTTATTTGTTTTAGATAATCTAAAGCTAGGTACAGCTATTTTGTCTTTATTCTTAGTATTAAAATTATGGAGGTCACTATATAATTTGAATTTATGTAATTTTTTACGCACAATATTTATTATAGTTTGTAACAATACCAGCTCAATATTCATAACGTCATATGAATAACAGACTAAAAATTGATATTAATAACGATATGCCGACTCATTAAAAACTCAGTGTTTCCTTAGATGCAAAAGCTTACACAACACTGCACTTATATCTCGTATTTCCAGTAAGTACAGATATGCTCGCAATGGAGCATTGCGAGCATATCAGCAAGCATTATAAAGTAATAAACGAACCTTAGAGAAGACAGGTTATCTGATTTCCACCTCACCTCCCGCACCCGACAACTCACTTGCTTTGTAAATCTATAACTATTGTTAATATATATTTTATTGCTATAATGTTATATATTATAGATTGATTATTATGTATTTCATTAAATTATATTATAAATATAGATTATATTAAATTATAAATATTTGTTAAAGTATGTATGTATGCATAATTATCGGTATGTATGTTCGTATGTTTAAATAAGTATATTATAGTAAGTACAATTTATATTCTCATACAAGTACACCGGCGACCGAAAATACTCATGAGCTCATGCATGTGCCGATAGTTATCACGACAGAATTGTGGATATGGACAAACCTAATTTTCGAATATAATATGAAGTGGTCCAAAAATCCCTGAAGAGAGACGACAAAGTCACAATTATTGACCTACATAGTACAATTTGAAATCGTCCTTCACATCAAAAATAAACAGTTTCTAAACAAATCCTTTCTATTTTATAGGAAGATTGTATTGCCCGGTTTTGTGTGCAATCATCGACTATTTGCCCAAATAGACCTCTGGGTCTTCTTTCATAAAAGAAATTTTAATATACAAAATTGTAAATAGATATTTTTGATTGTAGATTGTATAAAGGCAAAAACTCTGATGTAAAATTGTATTTCTACAATTAAGTTTCAGTTTCGCTACAATTGGAAAATGTGCAAATGTAAAAATTACAAAATTATCATCGTAGTATAAAAAAATTTGGACAATTTGGAATGACTCAATGTTTTATACATACTAATATCATGAAGCCTTGTCTGATATACGATTTATTGTTTTTCCATAGTAATTATTGCAAAAAAGCAGATAAACGAATTAAAAACATTTTATTGACCTCGGCATTTAAGTAAAACACCTGTTGAAATAAACTGTCTAAAGATTTTTTTTATGATAGTGAGTGTCAAGACGAGCAAATCAGGTGCCTGATGGTAAGCATCATGATTGCCCAGCAGTAATGTTTGCACATTACTGCTGGGCGGATGAATAACTAAAAGTCTGACAAGTAATAGATTTAAGTGACTGACATACCATTCCTCTGCGCACAAGTAAGATAGGGCTTATCAGATGTGTCCTCTGCGGTCAGATTGGATGGAGCTTGGCCGTCTTTCAAATGAATGTATTCGGCTTTTTGGAATGGTTAGTATTCGAAGGAATACATTGGATTTGCAAACAAACAGTGGTCTTTTGTTGTATTTGGGGATAATTTTTGGCATGAGATCTATTGTTTGTCAACGTTACGTTGTTACTACGTTGTTACTCAACGGATTTTTATGCGGTTTTTACCAATATAGAGTTATTCAAGAGGAAGGTTTATATTTACAATGGTACTTGGAGCAAAGCGAGGGCGGGTCGCTTGTTTAGTAATGAAAAACCCTTTTCCTCTTAACCGATTCATTTGATTTATAATTTCGGAACTGTGCCTGGTATATGACAATAGACTTGCCCCCTATTATATGGGACCAGTAACGATATGTGGGTGTGCCTACTATGGGACTGAATCCTGGATACACCTCTGCCTACCGCTTCGGGAAAAAGGCGTGATTGTATGATTATATATTTTTTCATAATTACACTATTATAGAAATACAATATTATGGCAATTTCAGAGCTCCTAGGCTCTTTAGTAAAAGTTGTGTTAATGACCCTGTAAGACACGCTGGCCACTCTAGAGTAGGTTTGTTTAGTTATCTGTAACCACTCCTCTATCTACACAATGATACAAGGATTCTTCAATAATAAATACAATATAATCCTTCTGGCATCATTTTTACGATAATAATGGACTTTGAATCAATGGGAACGAGCCATTCCACCTCAGGGTTGCCATCGCTCACTCCTTCCATAGATGCTGTTTAAACTATTAGTTGCCATTTATATTTTCCATAAAACCACATAAACATTCACAGAATCAATGGTAGGCGCGTCACAAATTAATTAACTTCAATCTTACACTCAGCCGACTAGACGGGTATGCCCCTAAACACGCATCACGTGACAACTATACTTACTAACAAAGTGTTTAATACGACCTACAAACGCTGCTTGAATTGTCTGTCACAGACGTTGAGGTCAATGATGATATAATGATGAAGAACATGCTCCCGATTACCAATTATCAAGTATTGGGAACGATCTACTAAAACCCTCATATTATACCCCATGCAACCTATAAGGTAATGTAAATTAGTCCTCACTCGGTTAACCAGTATGAAACAGAAAGAATGCCAAGAAAGCAAGCATGTAAGTGGCGTTTAAGTGGCATGCTCCCTTTGTGGCTTTCCAGTACTTTCTAGTGCTCCAATGGCCTCTTTAATGGCTCAGTTTTATGTCCAGAATGTACCCTTATGCGGCTGTGTGTAATTTCTTTTGTGTAATTGGCTACAGACCACAGAACAAGGATTAAATGGTTTGAGATAAATTACTTTCGAGATTCGTTTTGATTTTTTATTCTAATAATATTAACTAATAGAAGACTTATCACCGTCATTTCAATTGAGTTATATACGAGTATGTCTTTTTGCGTCCGCCATAAAAAGAAAGCATCTCTATCACAGAAAACCAAATCGGTACTTTTCCCACCACGGTCTTTCACCACCACGGCATTCCTATTTTGCATGCAGTTATTATAAATGTTAAAAAGTGAAAGCTATTTCATAAATGTTTATTACTTCTCCACACCAAAACAACAATCGATTGGGCAACAATTTTTTTGGTTTATGTTAGTGAGTGTACCAGACGAGCAAATCAGGTGCCTGAAGGTAAGACTCATGATTGCCCATATCAGACACAGTGCCACCCAGTGTTTTAAAATTCAAAATTCTGCGCGGCACTGCACTGTCCCTGTCACCCTGAGATATGAGTTGTTAAATCTCATAATGCCCAGTAATTTTGCTGGTAACATTGCCCTTCAGACCGGAACACAGTTATGTTTGTACATTACTGCTTGGCGGATGAATAACTGGCAAAGGTGTGGTACTTCCCCAGGCGGCCCCCTGCAAAAGAGGCCTACCACTACAATTTTGTAAGTAACAAACATCTATCACAAACTTGCACTTTTATAATAATAATAGGAAGTAAGATTAAAAGGAAATAGTTGCATTGGTTGGTTGGAGGTTTATGTATAAAGTAAGATTATTAAAAACAAAGTAAAAATTGTCATAATCCAAATCAGTCGGTCTTGTCTTTGATGTTTTATTCTCCGGTACCTACTGATAATCTTTTTCAAGAAAAACTTCGCAATAATTTGTGAGGTCAACTCGCAACAAATTACAAACTCCCTTTTCGCAATGAAATTAAGACAAAATTGAAAATTATGGACCTTCAGTGCACCAGATTAACCGCGCAACTTTGTTTTTAATAAAGTAGGTAAATAAAACTGGCCCGCTCTTTTAATTAAGTTGTTTAATTAAGAAAATATTACTTACATTTAAGACCTTTCTTTTCGTTTACAAAAGAATATAAACTGAGCTATTAAAAACGCAATCGGAGGTGAGACGAATGCCAAGATTTATTTAATACTTATGTACGAGTATAATAAAGCAATAATTAATTAATTAAGGAAAATAACAATGCAATGATACTGTTACATTACATGTTTAATATTATAAATGAGAGTCTGTAGGCGCTTATTTGTTTGTTTAACTTCAGGGCGCGGCTGGAATGGGTTACTTTTAGTGAAGGTATAAGCACACAGAGCACCGGAGCGAGTCGTGGTGGGACTCTTTAGATAGTTTAACACTTAAATAATTAAACAAAGGATATAGAAAAAAACTATTCTTCAATGTACAAGCGGCGGTATTATCGGTTATACCGCCGTATTATTGATTTCTTTTAGACAACTGATGGATGGAGAGGATTCATTGGGAGAAAAATGACGGTGGCGTATCTTTATAAATCTATGATCTCTCTATGTTCTACGGGTTGAGAGCACGAAGGCTTTTTTATTGTATTCAAACTCAAACTCAAACTCAAACAGATTTATTCAAATAGGTCATAATCTGACACTTTTGTACGTCAATGAAGATACAGTACTGAGTCTACCGTGCGTTCGGAAAGATACCTCTACAAGAAGAACGCACAAGAAACTTGTAGGGCTTAATTTTTTCAACAGATAGTTTCACAATATTTGGTTTGGTTACATTCGTTTTCTTTGAAGGTGCCGCGAGGCGGCTATGCAGAAGTTTCCAGGCATCTTTGTCCTCTATGTACTGGTTGACTTTATAATAAGCCTTCTTAAGTAAAGTAGATTTTATATAGGTTTTGAATTTACCCTTTGAGAGCCCAGTTATCTCTTTTGGGATTTTATTATAGAAACGTACACTATTTCCTAAGAATGTCTTTTTATTTGTTTTAGATAATCTAAAGCTAGGTACAGCTATTTTGTCTTTATTCCTAGTATTAAAATTATGAAGGTCACTATTTAATTTTAATTTATGTAAATTTTTACGCACATACATGATGTTCTCATAAATGTATAAGGATGGTAGGGTCAGTATGTTTATTTCTTTAAATAATTCCCTCAGGGATTCGCGTGGACGCATCTCATAGATGGCACGAATCGCACGTTTTTGTAGTATAAAGATAGTTTCTATATCTGCAGCTGACCCCCACAACAGAATCCCATAAGACATCAAGCTATGGAAATATGCAAAGTACACTAATCTCGCCGTGGCTACATCTGTTAGTTGCCTAATTTTATAAACCGCGTAAGCTGCAGAGCTTAGTTTCCCTGAGAGCTCGGTGATATGAGTGCTCCATTGCAGTTTAGAGTCTATATTTATGCCAAGGAACAAAGTTGCATTGTCAATATTGAGTCTTTCACCGTCAAGAACTATGATTGGTTCTATACTTCTGACGTTAGGCAACGAAAATTTCAAACATTTAGTCTTTTTCGCATTCAATAACAGATTGTTTGCTGTGAACCATCTGGATATACTTGCTAAAGTATTATTAACATGTACTAGTGAAGTATCCTTCCTATCAACTTTAAAAATCAATGACGTATCATCGGCAAATAGAACTATATCTGCTTGACCGTGGACCATGTAAGGCAAATCGTTAATATATGCCAAAAACAGGAAAGGACCCAAAATTGATCCCTGTGGGACTCCCATCTTGACAGGAGAACTAGCAGATGTGATACCATTGACGCTAACCTTCTGCTGCCTACTAGACAAGTATGATTCCACCAGGTTCAGGGCATTCCCATGAATTCCATATACTTCTAACTTGCGCAGTAACGTGCAGTGTTCTACACAGTCGAATGCTTTGGAAAGGTCACAAAACACTCCAATGGCATCCTGTGAACTCTCCCAAGCCTCCAAGACAAGAGTCATGAGATGACAGCCTGCATCGGTTGTTGATCTGCATTTGGTGAAACCATACTGGTTTGAATGCAATATTCTATTTCTATTGAAATGTGACAGCAGTTGGTTTAGCATCAATTTCTCAAAGATTTTACTTAATACTGGCAAAACAGAGATTGGCCTATAGTTTGAGGGATCTGTCTTACTTCCCGATTTAAAGATAGGAGTGATTTTACTTATTTTCATTAGTTCTGGAAACGTGCCTTTATCTATGCATAGGTTAAATAAGTCTGCTAAGTAAGGAGCAATTGTGTTTATTATAGAATCTAGCATTTTTACAGATAGACCCCATAGATCTTTAGTAGCTTTAACATTTAAACTCTTGTACGTCTTTTTGATATCAATTAATGAGATGTGTTCAAACGAAAATTCAGGTATGGTGCGTTGGAAGTTTTCTTTAAGAAAAGCCTCCGCCAAGTCTGGGGATGAATCAAGTGACTTGGTCGCGTTCAGGGCTATGTTAGAGAAGAAATCGACAAAAATATTAGCGACTTCCTCAACATTTGTAATGTGTTCATTATTAATTAATAATTTATATTCAGAATCTCTACATTTATCTTTACCTGTTTCTACGTTTATTGTTTTCCAAACCGTCTTAATTTTATTACTTGATTTGCGAATTTTGTCTCTAATATTTATGGCTTTTGCTTGGATGCACACAGCTTTAAAAATTTTTGAATAACATTTAACATACTCATGAAATGATTCTGAATTGGAATGGGCTTTATCCCTATATAACTCATACATATTATCTCTACTTTTCCTGATACCCTTGGTAGCCCAATCACTAAATTCTAGTTTCCCATTCGAGTGTAATTTCTTTTTGGGACATATCTCATTGAACTCCTTACTTATTACAGAAAATATGTTTTCATAATTGAAATTAGGGTCTTCCTCAGAGACAGCGACATTTTCCAGTTTTGATTCTATATTATTCCTAAGCTTTTCGAGTTTATATGTTGTTAGGGGCCTATGTTCAATTGTTGGTTTTTCTTTTGATTTGTCACTTATAAATTCTAGTGAGAGACCCTTGTGGTCAGACCTAACTCCACCCGTTATTGATAACTTCCTACTTTCGAAATTGGTAAAGATATTATCAATACAGGTCGATGAGGTAACTGTAACTCTTGTGGGCTCAGAGAATAGGTAACTCAAACCGAAGGACTTAAATAAACTAGTCAAATTAGTTTTATCTGGAGAATCTGACAAAATATCAATGTTAAAGTCACCGCATACAAGTACATGTTTATTACTTTTACAAATTTTGTTTAGAATTATTTCCATAGAGGACATAAAAGAAGTGAGATTCGAGTTCGGCGGCCTATATACACATAAGATTATGTGCCTTTTCACTTCTACACAAGCCACCTCGCAAGTTCGTTCCACAGAACAGCTGACAATATCATTTCGCTCTTTATATTTAATTGATTTTCTTAAAAGTATAATCGAGCCCCCACCTTCAGCAGATGTTCTGTTGAACTTACTGGCCACCTGAAAATTATTAACATTAAATGACATTTTATCATTTTTTAACCAAGTTTCACAGAAACATAAAATATCATAATTATATTTATCTACAAGTAATTCAATGTCGTTAATTTTGCCAGAGAAGCGGTTTATATTTTGATAGAATAAAGATAATGTACAAGTACCACTCTCTGTTGTCTTAGAAATTAGTTTAAATTATTTTCCACAGTGTTATTTTTAGTACATATACTAATCACTGTGGAGTCATTATTTAACACTGTTATATTACCTATAACTGAATTAATATTATAAGCTACCAATGTAGCAAGCATCGAAATGCATTTCTTCGAACAGTACATAATATTGTCCGGGGTCAGTTGAAAGTTTTTAATAAACTTATTCATGTCAAAAAACATTAATTTGTCACTATGACGAGATGTCAGATTATGAAATAAATTGTTTATCATATGTGTGTGTTTATTTTGAGTTGAAGTTAACAATGAACAATATGGTAAGGCACACAGCATAATCTTAAAACAATTTATTTCAAGGAGAGAGGTTATGTTATTAATAACCTCCCTTTTGTCTATACCTATACTTTGTCCTATTAAGATGACAATAACTGTATTACTATCTATAGTATGAGCACTACTCCTAATCTTATCACATATTTGTGTGTAAGATGCACCGGGCATGCAATGATTATATATTATATGATTACTCTCATTGCACAACAGAGAACCAAAATCTACACCAATCCGGTCTGAGAAAACAAGTACCTTAGTCCTACTATGTCCAGCAATACATTGCATCTCCCTCCGAGCCACTCGCACAGGAACAGCACATGGTGATTGTGAGGTCACCTGAGGCTCAGTTGATTTTGTTTGCAATTCTGAGTTAATTAAATCTACATTACTTGTAACCAACTGGGCCAGATCTATAGCAGTATTATAGTGTTCTGCTAACTGAGTTTGTAAGGCAGTATAACTGTTGAAAATATCCTGCAGTGTTTGTTCTCTGCGTAGAAGCTCAGAGCGTAGTTGCAGTATGTCATCATCATATAATTTTCTTGTTATTTCTAACTCCTCTATACAATTTTGGAGTTGTTGATCTAATAAAAGTCTACTTTTTATAAGTTGGACATTTTTTGTGAAGTACTTCTTATTACACTTGAGTTTTTTTTGACATTTCCGAACAAGTTTTTTGATTTTTATATATTTTTTAGGCTTTCTATGGAGAATGGGTTTTGAGGGAGTCTCACCAGTGAGGTCAATAATGTCTAGGGGCTGAGAACACTTCACTTTACTAACTACTAACTCATTGTATAGGCACTGAGTGTCGGCTACTTGTTGAGCGGTTAACTTTGATTGCAACTCTAATATTGTTGATTGAGCCGTGTCTAGTTCACGCTCGAGGTCTCCAATACGGCTTAAGGCCTTAACATAGGTCAAGCCACACTCATCAAATGACAATACAATGGTCTGTAGGTGATCACATTTATGTAAGACATCTTGGTATCTAACGTCCAGTTCAGCCAGTTCATTCTTGAGGTCGCTGTTTATGGAGATAATCCGCTGAACTTCAACCTCACTGTCATCCCTCTCTCTAAGGAGTTGTTCATTTAGATCCTTATAGGTCTTCAGTTCCTGTAGTGTGGTTCTCAGTTGCTGTTCCATCTCTTTAACAGTAGCTCTGCGAGTCATCATGGTGGAGTTTCTGAAAAATTAGGTTGAAAAACTTAAGTAAATGGATAAGAAACAGGTGGGTACTAGTCACCTTTGTGCATTGACAAAGACAAGTCACCTCAAAGTATATATCTGTCCACAATTTACTAATTCTGCAGAAAACACAGAGACCAGCGAGAACGAGAGGTAAACAGCTTGAAAACTGGAAATTATTTGAAATATAAGTTTATAGTTAGGGGTTAGACAGTTAGACAGTGATAGAACAGTATAGACAGATGATAGTAAGTATTTCACTAAAATCTGTGCAAACTACACAATTGTTTTATGATGTTTATACTTATTCAATAAAATAACAATGATTTATATAACAGAATGGACAATAATACCTACTAGAACAATATTAATTGTAAGTGGGTAATGCTATTATGCACAAAATTGAATTAAATGTACTAAGTACTTATACTTTGAGAGTGATCTTGTCCTTTATATTAAGTGTTTATGCACAGTGTTTATGTAGTAGGCGCCTGTCTGAAACTATGTTTTGTTATCAGTTCTGCTTCCACTTTTTGTCAAGCAAAGTGATACACAAACGGCGTCAGTGTGTGGGTTTTGACGTCGCTCACTGCAGTGAGCAGTGTTGTAATTGTTAACGGGATATGGTGACTAGTGGTTAGTTATTAGATAAACACAATCAATACTCCCCGGGATTATGTAGTAGCATCCAGTGTTTTTGAATATCCACCCGTTAGTCCTTTGACAACACCGCCAGTTTCAGTTTCCCAAAAGTGTACATATATCACTTTTTGCACTGTGTTTTTGCATTTATTAGTTGATAACAGTATTTTTGAGTCACTTTTCACGATTTTTCTACTATATAAAGTTATATCGCTAATTAAAACTAATAAAATTTATCCTAAACACATATTTTAACAGCTGTTCTCAGTGTTGCCACACGGCAAAAAAAAGATATTGATTTGGAATTCCACATACAGAGGCTAAGGTGTGGGTCGGCTGCATTCTGGATGTTGTCTTCTAGATAAATGTAAGGAGTTAGACCTGTTGTACTGATCCTACACGCGCACGGTTCGGGCCCGCGTTTTTGGTGCTTTGACCTTTACGAAGTCTGCAATGGAATGCTTGAGGAATCAATAATTAGATAAGCGAAATGCTGGCATTAATAAAATAATCACAATGTTCCTTAGAAGTCCTTCGAAGTACTGCACTGCAGTCGTCAGTCTAAGAACTAAATTTTAATTTATTGTCGACTTTTTTAGTAACATATTATTTATTCCACAGTAAATCGTATGGAAAAATCTTCCAAAAAGTTTGACACGAAATTAGGACTCGGCCACGTTGCGTTAGAGGAAAGGTCATATTGACCCCTCCACATTCTCGCCGGCCGCCTGTAATACCTATAATAAAATTTTAATCAAAGATTTAAATCAGCTAACAATATTATTAATCATCCTGTATCTTCTATAATATCTTCGTCCTGATAGTTAATTTCTTACACATTTAAAAAAAAAATCTAAAATACTTTATTATAATATTATTATTATACAAGTATACAGTATACAGCCCTGTTAGTCCTTCAAAATGTTTGAAGCAAAATGAACACATAATGTCAACCATAAATTTAATATGAAAAGCTGCATCTTAGATGTCATTAAACACACAACTGATGGAATAGTCTTATTTCAGAAAAGTGGGCCAAAAATTACATAATAATGTTCACCAACAATCTGTACAGGTACATGTTTATATATTTAATAATAAATTATAAACACGTTAAATATGAACATTTTTATGTTTAGCTTAAAACTTTTATGTTTATTTATTTTTATTTTATTTAAAAGTTTCACAGAACAGGGAAGAGAGTATAATTAATGACAATAAAATACCATGAGTAAAGGTAAACATTATTAGATTACACTCCTAAATTAAGCGCTCACAACATGAACACAAAATCAAATCTAAGTATAAAGTATGAAACAGAAAGTTACAAAACTAGGTTTATATTATACTTATTAGGTAATAAAAAGAGAAAGTTCATATCAAACACAATAATTAATATCAAATCGTTATTATCAAACACGAAAAAATTATTGGCAAAATCGTTTCTTGAAACGTCACTCGTCCGGCATTATATTATCTAAGTCTAACGTTTTACCATTTGGCTCGACGTTTAAACTAACAATCTCAAAATTGCTTCGTAGTATTGTAACAAGTTTTCAGTCGGTAGTTAATTAGCGTCGACCACAACCTCCTGTTGTCTAGATACGATCAAATAGGTTGGCTTAAAGCTATGAGCGATCTAGACTTAAGATATAGAATGTATTTTATTAAAGAAGGCTTGTTATAAAATCAACCGATACATCTTTCTAATATTATAAAACTCAAATCTCAGTACAATGTAAAAAGTTACCTTTGTAACAGGTAAACAAAACGCTAGCGTGTTCTAACTCGATCCCAGCGCCATCTAGCGCGGTTTTTTTTGTTCCATTTTCACGCTAAATCTACTGAACCGGTTGAGCGGTTTGGTATGTAGGTAGTTTAGACCCTGGAATAACACATAGGGTATACGAAGGGAACGAAGACTATGTGGGTGAAACCGTGAGGTGTAGGACGTAGCGTGGACGTCCACCCACAAGCTGGACAGACAATCTGATAAAGAAAGCAGGATCACGCTGGATGCAGGCCGCTTACAACTGGTCTAGATGGAAATCTATAGGGGCGGCCTATGTTCAGTAGTGAACGTCCTATGGCCATGGCTGAGATGATGATGATGATGATGATGATGAATATTTTATTGATCTACTTTCCAGTTACAATTGCTTATGAAAATAATCAAGTAAATCTAAATCTAGTGAGACTTATATGTTTGTGTTTTACGGTTCTCTCTTCTCCCTGCACGGTTTTCTAGAAAAAATTCACTAATGTTACTGGTGCTTATTAGTTTTAAGGTCCTTTGTTTACGGTGTACCGATAATTCTATTGCTTCACGATGATATATTCTGTTTCTTCTTGAATCATAGATCCACTGCTGTGCAAAAGCCTTCCTCCACTTTTTCCACTCAGTACGTTATTGTGCGAGCTGTAATAAGTAAGACAACTCTCGCATCCATATCAAATAACTCGTCCCAAAACATCGTACAAAAAACTTTCACACGAATTCCTGTCTGAAACATACCCAGTTATTATGAATAGCCATACACATACTGTTTACCGTCCGACGTAGAGTAAACATCTATAACTCATGCATTACTGCCGACTGCCGACTACCAAACGTGGGTGGCTTTCATAGAACACTCAACCACTTGACTTATGAAACAGCTTCACTTTGGGCGTCAACTTAAAGGCTCAAACCCACGGAAGCGCATGCTGTGCACGGGCACATGGCGCATTTTAGCTGTGTGGGTTCATTTGTTTGACAACGTGGGCCTACGTTTCTACTATATAGCGTATACACGCACCCGTGTACCGCGTGCGCAGCATGTAGAGCGTTGATAGCGCTGAGCTACGCGAGCACCATATTCGAGCAAGCCACGCGTGTACCAATGACCCAATTACATACATTTTCAAACAAAGCAAACCTTGACGCACGTGCGTAGTTCCTCCGTGCGCCGCGGTTGGTTTGAGCCTTTACTTTTTGCAGTCATATTGACAGCTGTGCTGTGTCTATGATTGGCTGATCGTATTCTATCGTACTAATCGTACTCATTACAGAAACCGTGATTAATTCATCCCACAACCTCAATCGTGACTGGTGTTTCTAAACAAAATTGTTGTCATTATTCTTCAATGGGATTTTTATTCTATGGTGACTCCCGTAACTTGCACCAACCAAAAGCAATGAGCATTCGCGTGGGAGCACAAACAACTGAAGGGGTTACGTATGCCGTCTTATATTTACAGCAATTATCATTCCTATTCCAAACCCTTAAAGTTCAATATTCTAGAGGAGTAGAACGGTCGAAGCTTGTCCCCATAAAGGCAGGAATATGTCGAGATCGAGAGATAACCTCACGCTGATTGCAGTGAACTTGAAAATGGCGTAAAGTTAGATTTATTTTGGGTTATTTTGAAAATACTTACTCGTGTTTGTTTCCAATGTTATAAAGTTGTCTTAATAATAATAATTATTATTATGCATTTAAAGCCCTCAAACGTCCAGTATCATCCCACGCCTGCCAGTTCCAGTTCAGCCAAAGACAAAGGTCGACGAGTGCCTTCACCCTTGTGGAGAAGAGGAAGCGTCGACCTAGACCTGTCCGCAACCAACGCACCGCTCCCGCTACGGCTACTTCCATTCGAGTCGCAGAACCGACAATGGCGGTCTATCTCTCCCGGTTTGAGAAGAGCAGATCCAGTTAGGAGATAGTCCGCTACATAGAAGAAAAGGGCTAAGGACGCGTCCCGCACCAGGAATTGTCCAAGATTTCACTGTCGAGGTTGGAGTCTACGCGCACACAGAATTTCAAGCCCTACATGCTCCGGATTCCGGTGAAATTTAAAGAGACTCTCCTGGCGCCAGAATTTTGGCCGGAAGGCATAGTGTTCCGGTGCTTTAGGGAGGCGAGACTGAAACCTATCATCCCTAAAGCGTAGATATAGTTATTATTATATTATTATGTATGTTAGTTAGTCTGTAAAGTATTTATTAATATGGGCCTCTGGTGCGTATATTTTATTATACGCATTATTGTCTGCAATAAATGTTTTTTTTTGTAATGGTCATTATGGAGCTATATACGAGTAGGAGATACTCATTGGTTTTGAACATCTTTCACTGTGGAATCAACTGAAATCGCGACATTCAAAATGATCAGAAGTAACTTTGTTTACCTCACTATGTTACAAGTATACCTACTTTTACGGTACATAAAATATGTAGGAAGTTTCCAGAATGTGAAGAAGGAAACGCCCCAACGATTGCCAACTTTTGGCGCAGCGCGCTCACTTATCGAATTTCCTTAGCCAATATTGCACTCGTCTCTCCGTCGCCATTTCCACTTTGGAATATGTCTCTTGAATACTCCATAGCATTATATTTTTACATACTGCAGGTTTATTTATAAAGATAAAGGAGAAGGGAAAAATGGGGTTTGAAGAAATGACAAATATGGTACATGAAACGTCGATTAACAAGATAATATAACATAACATAGGAGAGAACAGTACCTTTTGTATCACAGTTATTTAACAGATTCTGTTAAATAATATATTTAAGCAAAAGGTAGAGAATCTAGATAACTGTACCAATTCTGTTTTCATTATAGGATTTTATATTGTATAGGATTGCTTTGTTTCCCCAATTGATTAGGCAGAGATGTATAGCATGACAGAAAATAGTTGGGATGTAAAAAGAGTAGAAAATAATTGGGGCACCACTGTATTTTTCAACATTATAAACATTTGAATCAACTTTAAATTAGTTCCGTTTTGCTTTTTTCTATTAAAACTATACTTTCATTTCCATAGTAGTTGCAGCCACACTTCGCCATTCATGTTTTTAAATGCCTTGTAATAGAAGGCTGGCCTATTGTCATCGGCCGGGCATAAATCTAGATTTCACACTGCTTTTGAGAATATTCTTAGTAGAGAACACAATTACACTTTGTTCGACCTGGTAATCGAATCAAGGACCTCACACACATCAGTAGCATTTACAAACACTAGATCCAGAAAGCAGTCTAAAGGTGCGTCCAGATTTCGGGAATGCGCCATTCACTGCTACTTTTAAGCATATTCGCGTGCGTCGCTCGCGAACATGAAATGAGCTGTTACTGCAAAGGGGCATCCGCGACACCTGGACGCACCCTAAGGCTGAAGATTTTTAATGTAACTAGCTTTGTCCCGCGGTTTTATTCTCGTGGTCTTCGTTCCCGTGAGGATATCGGGATAAAAACTACCTTCTGTGTTATTCTAGGGTCACCTATACCAAATTTCAGCCACATTGGTTCAGTAGTTTTGGCGTGAAAGAGTAACAAACATCCATCCATACTCACAAACTTTCAAATTTATAAATTATAAGTAGGATTAGTAGGATTTATCAACATAACATACATTCACGCCTTTTTCCCGAAGGGGTAGGCAGAGGTGTACCCAGGACTCAGTCCTATAGTAGATACATCCACATTTCGCCAGTATGTTATTGGTCCCATGTAATAGGGGGCGAGCCTATTGCCATCTACCGGGCACAGTTCCAGACTCCAGGCAGTTATTGAGATAATGGAAAAACCAATATTTAACACTTGCCTGACCTGGAGATCGAACCCGGGACCTCTTTATTGGCTACTCTACGCCACCGAGGCAGTCAGGATTTATCACAGGGTACATATCATATAAGAATAGGATAGTAAGACATACACATTTTTGTTACTAAAGAAATATTTCCATTACTTCTCAAAACCCTTAAAAATACACGAAACTTCACATAACAAACAATTTGGTGTTCGCAATAAATTGAGTAAATACAGAATACCCCTTTGGCTGTTAATTTATTATCTAACTGAGCATAGAGCGTTCGTAACTCAGAGAGAATATCGTTGAACAGGAGCCGGGTATAATACTAAACCGGTATTATGCCGGCTTCCAGTTGCGTAGGTACTATCTGGGTCACACTAGAATAGCCTATTATTAATACAAAAACACAATTTTTAGTGTGTAGTTTAAGCCTACTAATATTATAATTGCATAAGTTTGTGAGGATGGATGGATGGATGTTTGTAACTCTTTCACGCCAAAATTCGGTATTTAGATAGCTTAGACCCTGGAATAACAGATACTTTCTATCCCGATATTACCACGGGAAAAAATACTAAGCGGATGAAACCGCGGGGCACAGCTTGTATTATGTAAGTAACTTGTTCACTGCAACTTTGGAAAAGTTGGTAAGCTTTTTGTAAGGACTAAAAAGTGGCTACCATTTCACATCGTACATCAAAATAGAAAGTGTATGAGAGATGAGGGGGTGTGCAACACGGTACCAAAAAATATCTTATGTTGAATCGAGTTATTTGAATCAATTCGCTACTGACAATTTTCGGTGCAACTTTAACATTATTCGGTGTTGCAAGCTTTCGATGCGAAATTATTTGGAGTGAAAACTTTCGAAAACATGATAATCGGTAAAGGTTCTTCGAAATCGTCTACATATCACACGCATTTTGTTTATGTGATTATATTTTAACCTTGCATATCTTTTATGTACAACTATCTAACTCAACCTAAACCAGGTGCGATCCCCAGATCAGGCAAAGTGTTATCTGGATTTTACCATTAGGAATTCTCAGTATCAGCATGGAGTCTGTAACTGTGCCAGGTAGATGGCAATAGGCTCGCCCCTTTTTACATGGGACCAATAACGTACTGGCGGAATGTGGGTGTATCTACTATGGGACTGAGTCCTGGGTACACCTCTGCCTACCCCTTTGGGAAAAAGGTGTGAATGTATATTATGTTATGTAGGAACTAGAAAATAACAATACAAAGATTCTGTAAAAAATCTAATTTAATCCAACAAACATCCATTCATCGATCCTCACAAACTTTCGCATTTACAATATAAGTAGGAAGGCTATGTAGTAGGATGTGATTGCCTCCAACAAAAATTACATGTAATGTTAGAACATACTGGCGAAATGTGGGTGTATTTTTTATGGAGTGCTGGGTACACCTCTGCCTACCTCTTCGGGAAAAAGGCGTGTTTGTTTGTTATGTTTATGTTATCAAACTCAAACTGAAGTGTACCTACACTCCCTTAAGTACTACTGCACCTTTTTCAACACCCTGTACTATAGATTTCATAATATTAGTATCATAACTAAAGCTAGTAATTTCACCCCAACCTATGTTTCAGCGGTAACAAGGTGTCAGAGAATATTAATTCTCTCCGCAAAGGAGGTATGTCTTTAATGAACTAACCACAGCTTCAATACAAGTTCGGTTATTAAAGTTTATTTAGACCTAAAGTTAATTAGAAACGCAAGACGCTTGATTAATGCGTCTGGGCTTAGTACTATGTACCATGAGAATTTTCAACGTGCGGACTATCGCGTTTCACGATTGCGCGTTTTTGAGTTTAGACAGACGGACTAGTACGTCTGCAATAAAGGTCGGTGTACAGTTGGCTGCAGTCGATGTGAAGCTAGCTTTTGTTGTGCAACTGGAAAAGGTGAACGGAAAAAACCGTGATTGTATGATATTCAATGTTATATATTATGTTATTTTATAAGGGGAGCTTACCGCTGAACAACAAATGTTATTATTGTAATGTGATAACTAAAAGCCAATAACAAGCTTCCACAAATAACCGAGAAAGAGATTATTACACATTAATTACCTATATTTAGTATTGTAAACAATAATAATTAGAACTAGTATTTTTGATATCATATGTGATGATATTATTAGACAATAATACCGTCTTAAGTTAGTTTATTTACCAATATGAGCTATTAGCCTGATCAAATGGAGTGAATTAATATTTTTGACAAGAATATTTCCAGCTATTAAATAGATCTAGGTATTCTACCATAAAGCTCAGTTATGTTTCTTTTGGTAAATGCCACCCCAAAGTCTATACTCAAGTACCCAATCGTATCCAAAATACTTAGTTAAGTACTATTGACCACGGTCAATACTTGCTGAAAGTGTATAAGAAGGGCTAATACAAAACGTCACGCATCTGAACACAAAGGAAGGGTTTCCAATAAGCATCTACATACACTGGGACCGATAGAATAGAGGCGGATCCGGCGGATCCGGCAATTATCGATGTTTCCGACCGATTCCGGAAAATTTCTAATGTTTGACTATAATGTTTGACGCTTAGTTTAGTTTGTTTCAGTAACATGTTTTGATGATGATGAAAAATTGAATTAAACAAATACAATTTTAATGTTTAGCGCGTTATCAGAATATGCGATCGGCTTTTAGGCGTAAAATAAATATTTATAGTGATTTTCGTGATGGACGAACGATGAACAATTCAGTTGATTTTTGTGTCTTGCTGAAGTATGCAGGGTCTTATTTATTTGTATACTAGCTGTGACCCGCGGTTTCACCCGCGTAGTCTTCGTTCCCGTGGGAATATCGGGATAAAAAGTACCCTATGTGTTATTCCAGGGTCTAAGCTACTTACGTACCAAATTTCAGCCCAATCGGTTCAGTAGTTCTGGCGTGAAAGAGTAACAAACATCCATACATACATCCATACTTACAAACTTTCGCCTTTATAATAGTATTAGGAAGGATTAGGATATTAGGATTGATTAAAGATAGAGGTATTGTTAAATTTAAAATAATGTATATTTCTTGATCTCTACAATCTAATTAAAAAAAATTATTCATAGTTAGAATACAAAATTTTAGGTTTTGTATTTTTTTAAATTACTTAAATTAATTTTAATTAATTTTTAAAATTATTTACTTAAATTTATGTACTCAAAGATGTTCTGTTATAACATAAATCTTATCCAACTAGAATTTTCGGTGAATTTAATTTGGATCCGGCCAAACAGCAGCCTTTGCATCTCTATCCTATACATGATGGGGACTCGATAGGAAAGGGTTTAAAGGTACAATTTCAATAAAGTAGCTGAAATGGCGAATGAATGAACGCAGTACCGTCTCGTCCTACGCCCTTCACTAAAGGAATTTGGGTGGATTTCTATTTTGTGACACCAACAAATTGGTGTGGACCCTTGCGTAATTGTATTGCGTTACTCTGACTCTAATGATGTTTATTTCTTAGGTATGTCATGATTTGGTGTTAAAATGTATAAAATGTATTTGGAATAATGTTCACTGTGGAACCAACTTTGAATCCGCAAAATAAGGAAAGGCACTGGAAGTTGATTTCAGCGAACAGCGAACTCTTTGTTAGAGAACATTTTTACGTTATAGTTCTCCGATCACGCCGCATATAAAAACAGCGTGCTTATAGGGACGTCGTGCTTACAACTACAATTTCCAAAACATGAGCTATGTCTCATAGAGTCTGGCTTCGAAGAGCCTGTTTTCAAGCAGTACCTACACTCTGATGAAAAAATAATAATATTCAGAAAAAGTCGGCTCATGATGATGATATAGGAGATGATAGTTTTTGGGCCTCATCGATCTTACATTATAAATTTGATTTTATTTAGATAGGCCTTATAAAAAAAAATTTGATAAATAAGGAAATGTTCTACTAAAGCCGGAACGCGCGTTACCATTAAAAACATACTTAGTAATTTAGAATAGAATAGAATAATAATTTATTGCATACCAAAAAAACAAATTTACAAAAAGACACAATATAAAAGACACGTTGAACAACAGGCGATCTTATCGCGTAAAACAATTTCTTACAGACAACCTGGGATGGAAAAAGACAGTAAACATTTACCGAATTTACCTCACTTTATCCAAATCAAATTATAAATTAATTGGCAATAATAAAAATGCTACATTTTTGGGAATATTATATAACATACATACATTCACGCCTTTTTCCCGAAGGGGTAGGCAGAGGTGTACCCAGGAGTCAGTCCCATAGTAGATACACCCACATTTCGCCAGTATGTTATTGGTCCCATGTAATAGGGGGCGAGCCTATCGCCATCTATCGGGCACATTTCCAGACTCCAGGCAGTTATTGAGATAATTAATTCCTAATGAAAAAATCCAATATTTAACACTTTGCCTGACCTGGGGATCGAACCCGGGACCTCTTGATTGGCAGTCGAGCATATATATATAATATATATAATTCGTAATAATATTCCCAAAAATGTAGCATTTTTATTATTGCCAATTAATTTATAATTTGATTTGGATAAAGTGAGGTAAATTCGGTAAATGTTTACTGTCTTTTTCCATCCCAGGTTGTCTGTAAGAAATTGCTTTACGCGATAAGACCGCCTGTTGTTCAACGTGTCTTTTGTATTGTGTCTTCTCTATCTACCCGGTAATATAGTATAGATAGTCTAAGGTTTTCTGGGCGCAGCTTCCTTGGATAACGACCCTGTTTACTTTAAATATATTTAATTAAAAAAAAACATTGGCATTTAATATTAAGTCTCTACCAATAAAACAGTTCAATAATCGTTAGGAAAGACGCGTTCACAGAATTTCAAAAACACCAAACTTTCTTAATACATTATTGACATCTCAAATCCAGGGTTGCCAAGTAACGGCCAACAAATTGCCCACACTTCACTCTTATTTACGTGATGTGGTTTTCAAACGCAGTTTATATACTAAATAAAACCAGATAAGTGTCAGCATGGCTCAGGTATTTGGGTTCTGTATGTAATAAAAATGTTCGAAGACAATTTTATATAATTATCTGGTAACCGTTCATCACCATCTGTCATAACCATCAGGCGGCCCGTTCGCTTGTTTGCCACCTATGGCATAATAAAAATGGAAAAAGCTTGCATAGACGATCTGATAAGGACGGCAGGAACACTCAACAGCAACAGGACTAGATAGATATTTTTTTTTATTATAGTGAGTAACAACACGAGCCCAATCAGGTGCCTGATGGTAAGCATCATTATTGCCCATATCAGACACTGTGCCACAAAGTGTTATTGAAATTCAAAATTCTGCGCGGCACTGCACTGCGCCTATTATATACCCTAAGATATGAGTTGTTGAATCACGTCATGCCCAGTAATTTCGCTGGTAACATTGCCCTTCAGACCGGAACACAGTAATGTTTGCACATTACTGCTTGGCGGATGAATAACTGGCAAAGATGTGGTTCAACAGTGGACGTAATATGTCTAATATGATGATGATGATGATGATGAACTTGCAGGGAATCTTAAAAAATTACACAAACAGATAAAAATTATTATTATTATATATATATATATAGCTGTGACCCGCGGTTTCACCCGCGTAGTCTTCGTTCCCGTGGGAATATCGAGATAAAAAGTACCCTATGTGTTATTCCAGGGTCTAAGCTACTTACGTACCAAATTTCAGCCCAATCGGTTCAGTAGTTTTGGCGTGAAAGAGTAACAAACATCCATACATACATCCATACTTACAAACTTTCGCCTTTATAATAGTATTAGGATTAGGATTAGGAAGGATTAGGATTGTTTACGGAACCCCAAATAAAGGTGAAACGGCGAGTGAACTTTGACGAGTCGTAAAACTCTCGACTCGATTTTTATGTGTCGTCCAAGTTATAAGTGAGTTTTGGTAGAATTTCAGGAAGACTTCAAATATTTCTGCGGGAAGAAATGTTTGGTCTATCTCCTTTTTATGAAGGCGTTGTTAATATTTTATCATGAACCACATTTTGTTATCCTTTATTTTAGGCTCGGCTATGAAAAGCTTGTAAAAATATACTACGGACTTAGTATAAATAATTATATACACGTATAATAAGGGAAGGTAAGATGGGTCAATGTCCAAGCGAATATAAGGCTTGTGGCTAAAACGTAAGGAATAATTTTCTTTGTCACGTTCTTGAGTAGATATTTTCATTTTGGTACAGGATGTTGGATTTATTGCCGATATTTCGTAGTGAATATTTTTTTTGGGATGATTATGAATAATCAGTGTAATAAAACTACAATCGTTGGTATAAATCGAAAATTACCTGCCTGTGCTATTACTACTACTGGTTAAATTTTATTTTTAATTGTAATTTGCACGCCTCAAGAATAGAATGTATTGGACTAATTAAAATTAATTTAAGACCTGTTTGTACATATATTCCTGCAAATAAATGATTATGATTTTGATTAGACTAAAACAGGCTATAAATTTCTAATGGAATAATCCAATTCAATAACGCTGTGGCGTGTTACTCGTAGAAGATGTAGAATAGAATAGAATACTCCTTATGACCAAGGTACACAGAATACAATCAACTTACAAATGAAATTATCCTTATTGGTCGACAATGGGCGGCCTTACCGCTTTAAGCGATCTATTCCAGGCAACCAGCATGTAGTGACAAGGATAGAGAAAAGAATGCCTAGAGGGTTCGGTTCGGTGGTAGTTGAAAAGAGATTTAAAAACGATAGTTATAAAGCAAGTAAGTGTGAAAAGTCAAGGCGGGTGGGGGTCGACCTAAGCGTACTTTTCATGAACAAATTGAGGTCGATCTAAAGAAAAGCCAGGTCAAAAGTACCTACAACCGACGAGCATGTATTATGAACAATGTCATAAAAGTGGAAAAAGCGAAAGCTGAACGTCAGGATCGTAGCAAGTGGAGAGAAATAGTTTCTGCCTACCCCATCGAGACCGAGGCATGACTGTGTACTGTATATATGTAAAAAATTTTGCTTGACCTGGGAATCGCACCTAAGACTTCATGATTAGCATGTTCAGTAGCGCTTGCGCCCTCGTCACTAGAATTCCTATAAACTACCATAGTTCAACTTTTTAACATCCAGATGCTGGAGTGTCATACCTGGTAAAGTACAGATTAATTTTACCATGTTAGTAACTTGCAATCTCAGCATACAGTAGGCCACCAAATGACACCTTAATCTTACTTGCTTGATTGACACAAGTTTTAAAAAATAATTGAAAATAAATCCGCTCCATACTTTATGAACCCCGAAGTGATTTTAAACGAAATTATTTTTTTCTGGGAATTATTGCAAGGAAAAAGTGCAGTTCACATCCTAAATACCATATTGCGTGACTAAACAATAGCATTTTTATTGTACTGGAAGTATTTCTCAAATATAATTACTTCGAGTTTTCTTTGTTACTACTCGCGTTCTTTGGTTTTACTCGCATGATTATTATAATTAATGATAATAAATCGTAATTTAAGGAAATTTTAAGACCTAAGGTGTCCTAAACTTCGCGACTGTGGATCCACTCTGTCGAATCTCTTTAAGGAAAAATATCGTCAAAGATATACAAAGTCGTAGATATTTTGCCAAGTGGGTCCACAGCTCTAAAGTTTGAGGCCGAAATTCGATTGACCACGCGCCTGGTCACGCGAGACGTCACTTAAGTTTTTTCCTCGGTTCTTTCGTTCTGAAGAAACGTATTTTTACCGTTTTACCGTTCATCATTTTATGGAATTCCTTTGACATGGAATCCGAACATTATAGCAGTTGATTGCTACGAGTTCGTAGAGGTGATTGCTACGAGCTACGGCGTAGACATGCTACGTGCGTAGCGGTTGTTAGCGTCAAACGAAATCTGAAAACTGATAACTTCTGACATGAGTCTTCCAAGAGATTTTATGTGACATGAGAGCTTACAAGAGTTTTTAAGTGACAGAAAAGCAGTTATTATTTCTTTTATATAGCTTGTTGCTGGATTACATGAAAAATATATCTAATTACTGTTTACAAAACCAATCTCTTAAAAAGTGTTATTAATTAGATTATAATATAGTAGTAGATACACCCTATTTCGCCAGTATGTTATTGGTCCCATGTAATAGGTGGCGAGCCTATCGATCTACCGGGCAAGGTTCCAGATTCCAGGCACTTATTGAGATAACTCTTGATGGAAAAATCTAAAATTTAACACTTTGCCTTGCCTGGGGATCGAAAGCGGGACCTACTGATTGGCAGTCAAGATGGCGCCCGCACAGTAAACGTTAAATATCTTACCAATATTATAGATAAATTATATAGTTTATGTATGTATATACGTAGTTAAATGTAAGTCATGTTATGTATGTGTTTATTTTCACTTCAAACTTAAATATCTGAACCCATCAGACTGTTAGGAAAGCAGATTTGATGACAGATAGCTGAAATAACACATTTCATTATTAGGGCACTTATTACGTGAAACCGCGCGACACAGCTAGTTTCAACCATAACTATGGTCCACATTCATTCAAACCTAGCATTATATTCCAAACTAGAATTAATACACAATTTTACGAACGCCTTAATTTAATCATAAAATAGAAGCAGAAGGGCACGTGCATTTTTTTATAATAGTAAGTGACAAGACGAGCAAATCAGGTGCCTGATGGTAAGCATCATGATTTCCCATATCAGCCCAGCCAGGTCATACAATTGTGTGACCTGGCTGGGGTTCGAACTCGGGGTGTGTGGCACAGAAAGTTACTACCGTCTGATCTAACGAGGCTGTCAAATACTAACTTTTTAAAAAAAAATTACGGGAACGGGATTTATTCCTTTACTTGTGGTAAAAGATCTTGCTCATTCCCAAACTAATACACACACCTGTGTTCTTGTGTTTGTTGCGTCCAAGCATTTAATCAAACTGTCCAATTATTCAGTTTGTCGACAAACTTTCGCATTTTTATAATATTATTAGGATTGTTTTACCTACTGTAATTAACCCGACCCCGTCAACTTTTATATCACCTGCTTATGGCTCACCGGCAGTACTGTATCTGTCACACAACAGTGTCGATGAAAGATCTTCTCGATGCAAATCAAACGCCGTAAATTATTAAAAATACTGGATACATTATGACTCAAAAAGAAGAAACCTTCTGTTCTCTTTTATTTTATGCTCTGGTTTTCCGTTACCTTAATATTATAGGTCAGTAACCTTTAGTAAGGTAACACGCAACCTACGAGGAAGGAAAAACATTTGGTTTATGTAAAGTATAATATTCGGGGTTGCTTAAATTATGAAACACGTTCGTTTATTTTCATAGACATGTGTTGTTAGCAGTTTGATAACTTGGCACTTTGAGATTTGACATGTGAAAAAAAAATTATTAGATAAGATGTGGAGAGTAAAGAGTTTATTTTTACACCACGAAAAGATACTTTCATCGTCATCTCGCAGCCATAGGACGTCCCCTGCTGAATATAGGCCTCCCCTTTAGATTTCCATCCAGTCTGGTTGTAAGCGGCCTGCATCCAACGCGATCCTGCAGTCTTTATCAGATCGTCTGTGCATCTAGTGGACACGGGTGGACGTCCTACGCTACGCTTGCCGGTCCGTGGTCTACATTCGAGATCTTTACAGCCCCATCGCCTATCAGTTTATTTGTACACCACGAAAGGATACCTTAAAACTCACAAATTATTTTTCTTCATCAAACGTTCCCGTGAGGATATTGAGATAAAAAGTATGTGTTGTTCCAGGATCTAAACTATCCACATACCAAATTTTAGCTTAATTGGTTCAGTAGTTTATGCGTGAATGAGTGACAAATATCCATCCATCCTCAAAAACTTTCGCATGTATAGGATAAATAGTGTAAAGGATGGTGGGCTTATCAATTTGCTCCAATTCGCTCCAACGGTTATCTAACCGTGTATCTAGTTTAGTATTTTGTGTTTAACTAACAGTTCACCGGCAATAAAATACCCTATTATATTATAATCTTATTTCAGGAAGTAAACTTTTTTTTTTTTTTTTTTATGTTAGTGAGTGACAAGACGAGCTCATCAGATGCCTGATGGTAAGCATCATGATTGCCCATATCAGACACAGTGCCACCCAGTATTTTAAAATTCAAAATTCTGCGCGACACTGCACTGCGCCTATCACCCTGAGATATGAGTTGTTGAATCTCATCATGCCCAGTAATTTCGTAGGTAACATTGCCATTCAGACCGGAACACAGTAATGTTTGCACGTTACTGCTTGGCGGATGATTAACTGGCAAAGGTTGTGATTCTTCCCCAGGCGGCCCCCTGCAAAAGAGGCCTACCATTACAAAATGTTTATATGTGTGTTCAGCTTTCACGCTAAATCCACTAAACCGATTAAGCTGAAATTTTATACGTAGATAGCTTCAATCTTGTTATAACATAAAGAGTACTTTTTATCCCAACATTCGCACGGTAACGAGGACTACGCGGGTAAAACTGCAGGACACAGCTAGTGTAATTATAAAGACACACCTTCCCTTGATCAGTAAGCATGAGTAAACATAATAAGTACCAAACCAATTAGTTTTATCTCTGAATAAGTCCGACTCGACTACTAATGTAGCGGAGGTCGTTCCGTAGAACAAATGACTATTACCTTCTCCTGCCTCTACCTTACCACAAGGATATACTGTATATTTTGTAATACGTATCGTGTGGAGCAACGTGAGAGTTTTTCAATTAGTAACGTAGAGGAATAACATTTTATTGTATCTTTTTTTTATGGTAGTGAGTGACAAGGCGAGCAAATCAGGTGCCTGATGGTAAGTATCATGATTGCCCATATCAGACACAGTGCCACCCAGTGTTTTAAAATTCAAAATTCTGCGCGGCACTGCACTACGCCTGTCACCCTGAGATGTTAGTTGTTGAAACTCATCATGCTCAGCTGATAACATTGCCCTTCAGACCGGAACACAGTAATGTTTGCACATTACTGCTTGGCGGTTAAATAACTGGCAAAGGTGTGGTACTTTATACGGATAATTAATATAGTAAATAAAGTCGTGTATTTTCTACGTCCTGGTAAATTGGCAAAAATCAATAAACGCTATTATTCGAATAACCATACTATAGATAATACGAAACCTCCGCAATTATAGAAGAAAAGACAATTAGAATAAATCAGGAACATCTTGTAGCGATTTATGGTGGAAGTTGGCAAATTTTGGTCTTTATTATAACGGGATAAGAGCTATGTTAGGCTATGGTTAAATCAAATTATTCAAATAAAGGAGAGCGGCTCTGAGGCGCCTTCTGGAGTCAGTATTCCTCAAATACAAGAGTATTGGATTGAGAGCTTATGCAATAGAAGGATAGTACGTCTGTCCCTGAGTAAGCAGTCTTTTTGATCTTATCACAGACAACCTAAGTCCCGTTTTTATGAATTATAGTATACGAACCTTCAAAAAAAAGATATATTTTCACTCGCGCTATGTCCAAATACCGCACTAGTACACTTTAGTTGTTAGGGGTCCGTATCGAAAGGGGGCCGACAGTACTCTGTTACTAAGCCTCCGCCGTCCGTCCGTCTGTTCCAGAGCTCCATCTCATAAACCGTTATAGCTACTAGACACTTGTAATTTTTAATATTATTTACCTATATTTCTTTTGACTGCCTCGGTGGCGTAGAGGGTGCATGCTCGACTGCCAATCAAGAGGTCCCGGGTTCGATCCCCAGGTCAGGCAGTGTTAAATATTGGATTTTTTCATTTAGAATTATCTCAATATCTGCCTGGAGTCTGGAGCTGTGCCCGGTAGATGGCAATAGGCTCGCCCCCTATTACATGGGACCAATAACATAGTGGAGAAATGTGGGTGTATCTACTATGGGACTGAGTCCTGGGTACACCTCTGCCTACCCCTTCGGGAAAAAGGCGTGAATGTATGTTTATGTTTTATATTGCTTTTGCCGCTATAACAACAAAAAAAAGTTCATAATAATAATTAAAGTTGCTCTTCATACAACCAACATGTTTATATTGTCTTATATTGTCATATAAGACTTTTACTGCAATAAGAATACATTCTTATGCAAATTAGAATAATAGTACGTAATAAATATATTTTTCGTAGGTGAGGAAGGGTTTAAATAGGTAGGTAAAAGGTACGTGGTGTGTAGAACCCTTCATATGCGAGTCCCTTACGCATTTGACGAATTTAATATCTAATCGTTCATTCTTTGAACATAGTGTCGCATATCATGCGCAACATCAATGGAGAAGCAAATGAAACGACAAGCTTAAAGAGTTTTTATGCTCTAGGTGGCAAGCAATCAGACGGTATGCCTGATGGTGAGCGGTTACCGCCGCCTATGGATACCTGCAACACCAGGGGTATTGTCAGTTTGTTGCTGACACTTCAAGACTCTATTCACTCTCCTTTTGAAGAGCCCCATGTTGTAGCTCAACATCTCAACCACAGAAAACTAATAAGGAACAGAAGGGACACTACTCCAAATCATTCAAATAAATAGCGACGCTTATCGGGAAGACCGCAGCAGGGTATATATTTTATTACAATATTATGCAAATATTGACAATGTTATGATGAGTGCCGCGAGGGTATTATGGTTTTCAAGCGCTACTGCTGATCATGAGGTCCCGGGTTCGATGATGGCAAAAGGCTCGCCCCCTAATACATGGAACTAAAACCATAACTGGCGAAGTATGTGGATGTGAAAACTATGGGACTAGGTGAGGGGTATTCTTTTGCGTACCCATTTGGTAAAAAAGAGTGATGTTATATTATATTGTCAGTGTTATGTATGTATAATTCCATTTGTTGATTTCGCGTAGAAGTTTGACTGAACATAAATTCTAGTAAATCTGATTAGTTATGTAATACTGGCGATACTCTGCTTATTTAGCGTAGTGGAAGTTAGACGTAGACGGATGTAACTGTTGCCATGTTGTTTTCTATCTCATATATTTCTTTTTGGTATCCTTTTACTGATGCATAATATTTTATTCGTGGAAGAACTAATTTACGATGTTTTCCTTGATAAATATCTTTAATAGGTTACATTCACATAGACAATGTTCCCGTGGAAATATCGGAATAAAAGGTGAGTTATCCTCTTCCCCGAAGTCTTTTCAATGTATGTACCGAAATTCATTGGAATTGGTTTAGTTGTATAGACTAAAGACGTAAGTAATATGGAATGTGAAAAAGACAAACAGAGGCAGAGACCATCAAATCTTGATTTAATCTCAGAAGTTACCGTTTGACAGTTTTTATTTTGATAGCTTGGTTAATATTGTTAATAATGCTTTAACAAGCAAAGGGATGAAAGGGAATGTAAGCAAGACGAAAGTAATGGTTTTTGAATAAGAAGAATGTATGACAATTTGCAATGTTCTGATTGATGGAGAAAGAGTGGAATAAGTAAAATAATTTGTTTATTTGGGTTCAAAGTGGTGCATTGCATACCTTTATGAATAGCCAGAATGTGTTCAAATGGCACGACTAGCTGTTCATAGAGGGGTGCTTATCCCCATACTTATGTATGGTAGTGAATGTTGGGTCTGGCAGAAGAAGTATGAGAGTAAGATTAATGCTGTGGAAATGAGAAGTTTGAGAAGTATGAGTGGAGTGACCTTGATGGACAAAGTAAGGAATAGTGTGATAAGAGAACGCTTATGAGTGATGTTATGCTATATTTAGCATAACATCACTCATTGACTCACATCAGCAAACATGGAGGAAGTACCCTAGGGCATCTTTAGTCCCTTGCTTGGAAATATGCAGTAAAATGCCCATAACTTTTGATTGCGATTACTTAGATGTATGAATTTTTTACAGTCACGAGAGGCCGCAGATTTAAGTAGTTGATATCAATTTCAACTTGATACATCCACGCGTTTTCGTGAAAAAGCATCTTGACACACGGAAATACAGACAGACAGACAGACGGCCAACAAAGTGATCATACGAGGTTTCCTTTTGAAGTATGGAACTCTAAAAATATTTGATGTACCGTACTTTCACATTTATAATATTTTAAGGTGTGGATTTAATTTAATTTAACATTATAGCAGCGGTTACCTTACATTGCAGTCTCTCGTATATTGCGGTGCATTTTGTTCCGGCACTCGAGATCTGCACTACGCAGCGTGATGCAGCACAATGTGTGATACGGCATTGAGGCCCACAGTAATAAAGGCTTTCAGTAAGTTTTGTGTAGAGTTTCAGAGAACACATGGCGCAGTCATGTTCACCAAACTGCTTTTCCTTGTGGCGGCGTCGCATGGTGAGCCACCCTCCTCCCTCCAATATGGTTGAGGAGTACGGCGCTGGTGCGTGCATCAACTCCTGTACGGGTGCTGCGGGGGAGGGCTGTTCTGTGCCAGGTGATCTATAATGATCTCAATAAAGTTGTAAATTGTCATTTGTACTAAGGACGCTTAATTAACAATGTTAAAAATTAGTTTTACACAATGTTTAGACGTTATGTGTACAAAATACGTAGCCAGTAATAACTTGGCTCATTAGTCACCTTTGTGGTAACGTGGGTAGGTGTGTGGTTTAAAGTTATATGGCTTCTATACAGGGGAATGCACATATGCATATAACCTCAGTTTCACAATGCGTCCAACAGTTGAGTTTTTGACTCTTTATGACAATAAATAGTTTTTAATAAATACATAAAAATTTGGGAATGTGTGTTAGTGTGTCTATGTGTGTGTGAGATATAGTTTTTTGGTAAAGCAAATTAGTATTCCCAGTACCATTTCACTTTAAAGAATTGATCGCGCGGTTAGCAATCACATTTAATATTCAAATAATTTGCTTTTAAGTCTATTTTAGCATGGATCATTAGATTTAATGCCGCCTAATCTAGTGACCCCTGCGATAATTGTGCCAAGCGGTTTTGAGCTTTGAATGTTGATTCTAAACTGAGGTAATCTAATTTGGCTTCTCGGATATTTAGCGATCGAGCTTTGTGTTCTTTTTTTTCGTAGTTCTTTTAATTCATTACGAAATATATTTTGAGATTATTTAAAGAAAGAAACAAAAAAAATATTTTTTGCGTAAGCATTTCTGTTGAAAGTTGTTTAATCACTAGCGCGATCAGCCCGGGCGTTCGCGACATTTCTGACAAGCTGTAGGAGAGTAGGTAGGAGAGATGGTATGGACACATGAAGAGCAGTAGGCCACTTGACTACATAAGAAACTTGGCACCATAATTTTCTATTCCCGGTTGAAGGGCCTAAAATATGGTGAAAACTTGTAGTTTGTACAAAGGGACATGGAGAGAGTGCGAGGTCTCCGAAATCGATGTCAGCTATGACTGACTGACTGGAGAAGAAAAGTGAGGAACGCTGACCCCCATTATACGCGATTCATAGCCAAAACAGAGAGAGAGATTTCAGGCTGGTTCTTAATAAAAAAATAATTATGAAATAAACTTTCATGAATAAAAATCAGGAAAGTTACATTGTCTAGCGTTTTATTAACATAACTAATTTTAGGAAGCGTACCCTAAAAAGTTTGTTCCCAAACTTACATACTTTTTACGCCGACAATTTGCATGAAAAATTTTCAACCGCATCAAATTACTCGCATAAAAATCAGTTTACCAGAAGTAATTTCGCGAAACGTAAAACTATTCTTAACAGTCACCCAGAGCTTCACGGCTAATATCACTAATATCACGAAAAATGGTTACAAATTCCATCCACTATACTCGCGGCGAATTCAAATTATATGTAAATACCGTCCTTGTGGGTGACACTACAGATGACAAACAGTAAGTGATCAGTCTCGTTTCTAAGCTGATTAACTTACGTGAGAAATGATGTCATACGTTTGCAATGCAGCGAGAATTGGAGAAGATGTTTTGATATAAAATTGGTTGGTGTAACCTTTCTGTTAAACAGATTTTTGTCGGTGGCGACGGCAACTTCACAAGGAGACGCCACTCCTGTCTATACTGCGCTATAGCTTGCCACGATTTTGCTTGAAGCGCCTTCAGGTCTTTTTCCACCTCATGCTTCCAGCGGTACTTAGGACGCCCTAGAATCATTCTTATAGCAAGTGCTAAGAATGATTCTAGGGCGTCCTAGAGAGGAAGTCCTCTGTCACGTAAAGCTTAATTTCCTCTTTCTGTGTTAAGAGTACGTTAGTACTATTATTTATTCTGCGGTTAGAGTCCAAGCCTCGCAGCCGTACTTTAGGATTGGATGAATCACCGTTTATAGGGTATAGGGTATAGGGATACAGGGTACAGATAGCCGTTGACGTTATTGGATTGCGGGTTAAAGATGTTCGATACTTTTTTAAATTTAAATAACAATCGAATCAGATCTATTTAATCGATTACGATCTATTCAGGACATGTTTGTGAAGGAACTTTATTTTATGTAACCAAATAACTTACTATTATATAAATGTAGGTTCGCAACATCAGTCAGTATTATGGTAATGTAGTAACGAGTCTACGCTTTTGAACAACGGTTAATCAAGCCGACTTTGAAGTCTTAATATGAGTCAATTTGTTTATAGGTATATTGTCAGAGAAGCGACACGTGTTTGCGTGTCTACTTTAATGCGAAATTTGATAGCGGTTGGGGAGATTAAATAGCTAATGTTATTAACGCTATTTGTCATTATTGTTGGTGGGTTTGCGTCAATTTAATTATCCAACTAGTGACTCTTGTTAACCTTGACTTAAGTGAATCTTTAGACTTATATTTTTATATCTGAGCAGAGCGTCGGCAGTCAAGTGCTTCGCCATGCCGTTCGGTCTTGCGCTTTGCGTTCAACCACACCCCGACACTCAAATCAATTCCCACACAAAAGCCGCGGTCTAACTACCTACTACACACACACTGCACTCATGGAGTTTTGTACACGCGCAAGAGTGTGCGTGCATTCTGAGCTCCGTCGGCTCTCATCGGAGCTCAATCTCGCTCGCGGGGTGAGGAAGGCCCGATTGGTGGGAGGATGACAGTGTCCACTCTATACTTAGTATATTCTATTATTCTATTATTTAGTATCTGTTCTGTGGTTCAACTACAGGTCCAAGTAGTCATCATCATCATCATCATCAACCCAAGATCGTCCACTGCTGGACATAGGCCTCTCCTATGACACGCCACTCAACTCGATCCAGTCTTCTCCTTCTCCAACCACTCCCAGCAACCTTGCGTATATCATCGCTACATCTAGCCCAAGGACGTCCCACACTACGCTTGCCAAGACGCGGTCTCCACTCTAGAACACGCTTACCCCACCGGTTGTCGGTTCTGCGGCAAATATGATGAAATATGAGGTCCAAGTAGTAAATTCTTGAAATACTATTTAATATTATGGACGTACACTGTAAAAATAAAATTGTGTAGCAAGTAAATTGTCTGAAATAAAGATTTTAATAAAAAAATATTTGAAAAAAGATTTTGATAAACCAGGCAGATGTGTCTATATACCTATAGTCAAACTCATAATCAAACAGATTTATTCAAATAGGTCATAATCTGACACTTTTGCACGTCATTGAAGATTAACAGTACTGAGTCTACCGTAGTAAAAATACATCATCAGTTACTCAATATAGATAAAAATACGGGTGCTAAGAAAGTTCAACCAACACTGCCAAGAGCATTCTAATTACACATTTGCACCATTACACTAAGGAATCACTTAAATATTTTATTATTCTACGACTGGAACGGGACTAATTAAAGAAAAAAGGAAGAGAAAACAATATAAAGGGCGAGCTCTCGAAGGAACCGGAGCTGCACGTGACTCGCTTACCAACAATACTAACCGAGTAAATATTATGAAGCTAGAAAACTTCTTGGTTTGACCGTTATTATAATAGAAAGCTGTTGAACGTCTCTTCTATGTTTTTTTACAAGTTTTTATGGAATAATAAATAATCCTACTTATATTATAAATGTGAAAGTATATGAGGATGGATGGGTGGATGTTTTTTTTTATGATATTGAGTGACAAGACGAGCAAATCAGGTACCTGATGGTAAGCATCATGATTGCCCATACCAGACACAGTGCCACCCAGTGTTTAAAATTTTAAATTCTGCGCGAAACTGCACTGCGCCTGTCACCCAGAGATTTGAGTTGTTTAATCTCACCGTGCCCAGTAATTTCGCTGGTAACATTGCCCTTCATACCGGAACACAGTAATGTTTGCACATTACAGCTTGTTATGTTAGTTACTCTTTCACGCCAAAAACGCTTTTTCATTCTGATATTTATCACTATATATTATAAAATCCTAAATGACACTGACTGACATGCAACGCAGAGCCCAAACCACTGATCCTAGAGACTTGAAACTTGGAATGTAAGTTGTTTTGGTTGTCTGGACTAAGAAAGAATTTTTGAAAATTCACATTCTAAAGGGTCCAGAAAGGTCGTCAAAGTTTTGGTATAAGACTCCCATATTTTATCATTGCGAGCGGGTAAAGGGTTGTACTTACACTAGTTTATATATTAAATAGCATTTTCTGCCAGTTATCCCCATGGGAACGAAAACTACCCGGGTGAAACCGCAGGGCACAGCTAGTGTAATAATAAAATTAACACACTAACGTTATTTTATATTATAAATGCCATTAAAATCATAAATCTTGAAACTTATAGTTTTAAAGATTACAACAAACAAAACTTTTTAACGTCATTTATGTTTGATTTCAAAGTGAACATCTGTCGACTCTTTTAAGTATCTATTTAGGACCCTTTACATAATTGAATACTTAATGGTCTAGATTCTGTCTAGACTCTAAAGGGCTATTCACTTAGCGTTATGATTTTAGGCTTGATAGGCATAATAAAAATTGTGTATTTTTAACTAAAGTATAGGTAATAGGTATATTGACGTTATATTGGGTCTGGCAGAAGAAGCATGAAAGTAAGATTAATGCTGTGGAGATGAGAAGCCTGCGAAGCATGACTGGGGTGACCTTGATGGACAAAATTAGGAATAGTGCGATAAGGGAACGCTGTGGCGAGGTAGAAGATGTAGTGACCAAGATAGAAAAAGGAATGCTGAGGTGGTTTGGACATATGGAGAGGATGGATAAAAGGAGATTAACAAAAGAGATTTATAAGGCTAGTGTGAATGGTCAAGTCGGTAACGCTCGACCTAGGCGTACTTTTCATGAACAAATTGATGTTGTTCTTAGGAAAGGCCAAGTTAAAAGTACCTACAACCGACGAGCATGTATGAAAAATGTCATGAAAGTGAACGAAGCGAATGTTGTATGTCAGGATCGTAGCAAGTGGAGGGAAATAGTCTCTGCCTACCCCACCGGGAACAAGGCGTGACTGTATGTATGTATGTATGTATAAATTGTGTATTTTTTACTAAAGTATAGGTAATAGGTATATTAACGTCACTTTGTTTTTTTATGGGATACACTAGGATTGAGAATTTTACCACTATCGACGAAGGAGTCTAAATAGAGAGATTAACATTATTTAACAAAATATTGAAAACACCTTTTTTTATAAAATAAAGGCAGATTATAGATTGTTATGTTGCAAGGCGTGTTAGTTTGCCTGTCAAGTTACCATTCTATTAAGAAGTGCAGAGTATCATATTACTAGAGAGAGTCTCATCCCAGTTTCTTACAAATAAGAAAACACTGGTTGCCTGATTTATGATCTGATTTGACATTTAATTTCATGTACAATATTATGATGGATCTCATATAACGTAAGATTTTTTTCTTATTGTGGCGGAAATAATATTATGAAATAGAGAAATAGTTACCGATGATATTTTACAATATTACTTGTTTAGTTGTTTTTAATTTTAGTTGTTTTTTTTTAATTCGTTTTGTGATTTTTGTTCACTTCAAACGTGTGACACAACATTTTCCCTGTCGAGGCTGGAGTCGACAAGGACGCAAAATTTCGACGCAAAAAGTCGACAAGGTGCGAGGTTCGAATCCCGCCCGTGGGTGAAATTATTCTTCACATTTCAGATTGTAGTATATCATGCGATAAGACCGCTTAGTCTATAAAAATATTATAATGATACTTATATAGAGTTATTATTTTTTTTATTCGTACAACAGACATCTCCAAACAAGACCGTTTGGACTTTTTTTTTACTTATTTAATAGCATTATTAGGCGTTTTTATTGGACTAACTTAGACTATCTTGAGGGAGTCCGTGGCGTAATATTTTATTTACCTATTATTATTACATAAATATATAATCATTATATTACTTATACATTTAATTTAATACTCATAACTAAGATCACCACACCACAGAACACCTGGCACAGACTAGCCCCCGCTCGCAGTACCCGTCCACGAGTTGACGCACGTACCAGCGCCGTCCTCCTCAACCATATTAGAGGGAGGAGGGCGGCCCACCACGCGACGCCGCCGCGAGCGACAGCAGTTTAGTGAACATGACTGTACGAAATGTTCCCCGGTGCATTTCATTTAAAAGAGTGAGTGCATTACATCTAAATATACTTATGAGTTATTGTAACGTGTGCCTGAAATAAAAAGTTTTTTTTTTTTTGCTAACGTGTTTGGCCTAAGTCAGACTTTTGAGGGTAAAAGTAATAGTGTCTAGCAGTTAGACACTTTTTTTTTCTATTAGTCTGATTCACGTTATATGTTTGAAATCAGTACTTTATTTTATTTTAATTCATTTATTCAGTCGCTTGACCATTTTGTGTTTGTGACCATGAACTGTTAATTCATTACCAAGTACTTATGCTTTTCTTTCAAGCTCCGTGGTTGCTCCCAAATAAACTGTCTATTTATTTTGTTTTATTTCGCCGTATTTGATGGATCGTTTGTCGCTTGCTACAATTAACCAGAACTACTTGAGCTATATTAGCCTATGGTCAAATTCATAAGAAGGGTCTTACTTTTCTGGTGAAGAAATAGCACGTCAGTTTTGATTACAACTGACTAGTTTCGTTTGACCTGTGATAGTAAATTTATATAGAGAGGAGAGCGGTCAAGTTTTAGTGGTTGTTAGGTTTGACGATAGTCGGAAGTCCGAGGTCATGTGACGCCAGAGGTTTGTATCCGGTTACGAATCGTATTATGATGGATACACAAAGCAGCAAATTATTTTAGTGTTAGTTTAGGACTTTTTCGAAAATCAATCGTATCACATGAGTTGGTTGAGTTTTGCATAATTTTTTTATGCAAGTGTTAATAAAAATCCCTCCAAAATTTTTTTTACACTAACTAAGCTCGTTTATCTAGCTAGTAAGGAATTTAGATTCTGCCAGGATATACTCTTAGGTGACGGTGCAGCATCAGAATAAAGTTATCATGTTCTTATACAACTTTGAAGAAAATAAACATTTTATATCGATCATTAGGCTACTTGATAACATTAAAAACTTCAAATGGTGGTCATCCTATCAGATAATAGCGTCAAAAAGCATATTTATTCACTTTATTTAAAACTAAAAATGTATGATTTTAGCAAGATTCACGAAATAAAAACCTATTTTTTTTTATAATTTTAATTGTGATGCAAACGCTCTCTGATTGGTTGCAACTCTTTACGTCACAGTTCAATTTCTCTCTCTCTCTTCCTGCCCGCCTAGCATGGCACGGGGATAACTAGTTTTCCCCGTTTTTTCTCTCTAACGCGCCCGAACAATTAATATCTGTTGTCTCGTTCTAACCCCCTAGGACTTCGTTTGCCCCATCGTGCTGTTGCTCACTGTGCTACCGGGGCAGGCTATTAATTCTTCATGGTGGGATTAATATTTCATTAAACCAAAGATATAGTTTACTAGTTGAAGACAGTGTCAGTGTTAAAATTGCAAGGAAACATCAATAAAACATATAATCATAAGACAAACGAACCTTAAAGACGTGGCTATAAAGACGTTATTTCCTTAATCCAAACAAACAAGATAGGAATTCCAAAGCAAAGTGTCAGGACATTGGCTTCCACCATAAAATTACAACAATCTATGGGAGAAATGTTCCCGTAGGAGTGTTATTGTGAAGATGCGCAATATCAAGGGATCCAGGGGTCGAAGCTAGAAAATAGCCAAGAGTGAGTGATACTTACACACAGAGAGCGGGTTCCGTACAAAAAACATTAGGTCCTACTTTAGAAGCTGTGACGAAATTAACAAAGAAAGGCCGCGTTTATTTAAAAAAATATTTTTTTATTAATTTGGCTCGTTTAACGAATGGAACATATACAAGTTACTACTACGTACTTCATGTCATTATTTGTTAAGATTTTTGCCATAAAAATAGATATAATTTTATGTCAACATAACATTACGAGGAATAAATTACAATTATATTTATGTACTTGCTAGCTGTGCCCCGCGGTTTCACCCAGTCTTCGTTCCTGTGAGAATATCGGGATAACATTTATGTGTTATTCTAGGGAGTAAGCTACTTGCATACCGAATTTCAGCTTAATCGGTTCAGTTTTGGCGTGAAAGAGTAACAAACATCCATCCATCATCTATATTCATACATTCATACATACATTCACGCCTTTTTCCCGAAGGGGTAGGCAGAGGTGTACCCAGGACTCAGTCCCATAGTAGATACACCCACATTTCGCCAGTATGTTTTTGGTCCCATGTAATAGGGGGCGAGCCTATTGCCATCTACCGGGCACACTTCCAGACTCCAGGCAGGTGTTGAGATAATTCCTAATGGAAAAATCCAATTTTTAACACCTTGCCTGACCTGGGGATCGAACCCTGGACCTCTTGGTTGGCAGTCGAGCATGCGCCCTCTACGCCACCGAGGTAGTCTATATTCACATTTATAATATTAAAGTAGTATAATATGATAAATAGAATTTTATGAAGACCCATAGCTCAGAAAGCGTTGCGTAGGACGTCCACACATGAGATGGACCATGATATAATATGGGCATTCATCCGGTAAAGATAGAAAGCTATGAGGGAAACCTATGTCTGTGACTTTCTATAGCTAAAAATAGGTTTAGTCATTGTATTTTGTTAGTACTATAATATGGACATCCTCTGTTTTAAAATTAAATAAATAAAAAATATAATAAAATTGACCTGACAGCGCAAATCATTAACAAGATTCCATCATTTAAGCACGGAACCCTAAAAATATATTAGGGGATGTTTCAAACGACTGTCAATAACCATTTTGATGTTACCCTTGCTATTTGGTTTAATATTCATCAAATATTTGACTGCTGATTTGGGAGTCGATAAGTTGATTTATGAGAAGATATTTATGTGAAAACAGGAAGGGTTTACTCGATATGGTTCGCGAAAGGTGATGGTTGTGTCAAAATATCAACAATAATTTTGGAATTCAAATGTAATTTTGCATACCAAATAATAGAATACAGAGTTACTGGAGACCGGCGTAATATTTAAAAGACTGCCTCGGTGGCGTAGAGGGCGCATGCTCGACTGCCAATCATGAGGTCCCGGGTTCGATCCCCAGATCAGGCAGTGTTAAACATTGGATTTTTCCATTAGGAATTATCTCAATAACTGCCTAATGATGTTATGTTATGTTTAAATGGGTTTATTAAAAACGGGCGAAATTATTTACAGTAAGTATTCACGTTCCATTTCACGACCTATTAACACCAGAGAGGTTAATTATTTTTATTTTCACACATTACTGTCAGAATTTTGTACCATCGCTAGAAACTGGCCTCCATACTCGTATTATGATAAACTCGTTTACTTAAATATTCATCCTTCGAATAAAAATCGCACTCAGCGGGTTAAAATTTGATCTCGGCGCATGGAACCCCTTTTAAATCCACCCTTCAGAAAGTAAGGAAATTATAGCCATATCCATCCATATCAAATTACAGGAAAACTTATCCCTTTCGACCCTTATAATAAAACTAGTGGCCTAACATTGTAGAACAATTTGCAAGTAAATTCGTGTACAGAATTCTGACGGTTGAAATCATATAGATATCAAAATAACAAGGTAATAGATGTGCCTTAATTTTATTTTTATTTATTTATTGAAATTTTAAAACAGACTGTCCATATTATATGAGAGTAACAAAATAATCTTAAAATCTATGTTAGTTAATAAAAATAAAAATTGAAACCGAGGCAAATATTATTATTTGGCACTGCCACATATAGCTAGTGCTTCTGTTAGAACAATAGACCTGCGGAGTCCTTAATTACCATGCAATACCGACACTTTCCTTTTACCGTCGGCTTAGCACACCCATTTCAGAGCTAAATCATCAGACCCTCGTAATTATGTAGAATGAAAAGTACTCATAAAAATGCCCAAATTCAACTATTCTTTAATTTGGCATCACGGAGTTCCAGAGGCTTCATCATGGCTCCATCATCAATTCAACTCAATGGTATCATAACATTGCGTTGTCACCGGACTTATATAAATACGCAAATTTTCAGCTACATCGGTTGAGGCTCACTGTTTCAAAATTCAGTTGGAAGTTAAATAAAAGCTTGTAATAAAACAAGATCCAAACAGTTTCGTTTGGAGACAATTAGTGTACGAATAAAAATATTAAAAAAATGTCAAAGTCGCCATTTAATTTCATTTATTTCACCAGAGTATAACATTGAACGTACATAATATAACATTGAACTTATTATAATATTATTACTATCATACCATCTTTCATGTTACTACAAAATACGCCTATTTTATTCAAACGCAGAACCAAACAGCGACACACAATGAATTAGTTCTTACAAAGATACACAAATGCAGGTACAATTGACTAGTGAGTCACCTTTTGCGGCGACAAGGTCAAGCGGGTATGTCACTTCTAGTACGTTTGTATTTGATAGACATCTTTGGTTGAAATGGATGGGTTGTAGTTTCATCTGTTTTTTATGAACCCTATGTCATAGCATCGTAAATTGCAATCTTTTCCTTGGATTTTTTGATATTCCGGGCACAATGGCTGCACTGCGTTCTTTTATTATTCAGTTATTTATTATTTTATTACTGTATCGGAGTCTGTTACTTTTTTATTAGTAATATTTTGTGGTATGTACATGAGTTGTTTGAATCTTTGCGGAAGGAGGCAAGTATTACCGACAGGATTTATTTATTTAAATTAATATTATGAAGTGTAATAATTTCAAAATAAAGTGTTACAAAAAGGTTAAGTAATTTTTAAGAAGGTGCCGATCGAACTGAAGAATTTGTTAAATAAGTTTCAGTGCCCATAACACAAACAAAAACACAGCAGCCTCTGACACAACCTAACAGCTGCCCTCTACATGTTATCGTACAGGAAACAGTAGGGACCTACAGTTTAACGTGCCATCATAAACACGGTAGCGTCCAGCTGAAAGAATTTGTTAAATAAGTTTCAGTGCCCATCATCATCCAGCCGTTGGTAGTCCACTGCTGAACATAGGCCTCCCCCATCAGGGGGGTTGTTGCCAATACTCGCCACGCTTGGCAGGCGGGTTGGCGAGCGCAGTTTGATACATAGTTTACACAGAGGACGCTGCTGCCCGTCCTTTGGATCTCATAACCCTTAGCCGGCTCTTACGGCAACCACGGGTAAAGAGGGTGAGGTACTATTCTAAAGCCGGTGATCCCACGGCCCATAACACAAACAAAAACACAGCAGCCTCTGACACAACCTAACAGCTGCCCTCTACATGTTATCGTACAGGAAACAGTAGGGACCTACAGTTTAACGTGCCATCATAAACACGGTAGCGTCCAGCTGAAAAATCCACATGGTGAGATTCGTTCGGGGTAAAAGGCGTGGTTTTTTTTTATGATAGTAAGTCAAAAGACGAGCTAGCCTGATGGTAAGCATCATGATTGCCCATATCAGACACAGTGCCAACCAGTGTTTTAAAGTTCAAAATTCTGCGCGGGGCTGCACTGCGCCTGTCACCCTGAGATATGAGTTGTTGAATCTCGTCGGTAATTTCACTGGTAACATTGCCCTTCAGAACGGAACACAGTTTTGTTTGTACATTACTATTAGGCGGATGAATAACTGGCAAAAGTGTGGTATTTCCCCAGGCGGCCCCCTGCAAAAGAGGCCTACCACTACAAACGTTAGGTAATGTTATAATGTACGGATATTACAGCAGACTTAATTCACCGCCTACTCAAAGTTCTATCTCCAATGTTAGGTAACCACTAGAAAGTTTGACAAACTAATACAAACTAACACGAAAGATAATAGATCCGACATCACGTCCGTAACTTGTAAGAGTGGAATGTTTGTACGTGGGCAATTGACTGGAAAGGGTGCGTGTTCGGCTGAACACTTAGTAATCATACTCTTAGTTTATCATAGTGGGTGATCTTGCATGAGCTTGCATGTACTCGTAACTCGTATCTAAACTTAGGTTCACTAACAATCAATATCTTTATAACATAGCGTAAGCTTTATAAGGTAGCGTCCGTGGTCAAGCGGGAATATGCCCGGCTATACGTCCCCGTTTTTGGCAGCCTCGTTGGCTCAGACGGTAGTAACTCTGCTTTCTGTGCCGCAGGCCCCGGGTTCGATCCCCGGCCAGGGCAAACATTTGTGTGCATGAACATGTCTGTTTGATCTGTGTCTGGGTGTTATAAGCGTATATAAGCATGTATATCAGTCATCTGGTTACCATAGTACAGGCTTCTAGCCTAGTTTGGGACCAGATGACCGTGTGTGGAAGTTGTCCCATATTATTATTATTATATTTAAGTCCGGAGTCCCTGGATCGAATCCTCACCATGTGGACTTTTCACCTGGGCGCTAACTTGATTCGAATGACACGTTAAACTGTAGGTCCCGGCTGTTTCCTATAAGATATGTAAAGGGCTATCGTTAGGTCATGTCGGAGGCCTAGTAGGAATTTCTTCGACCTGAAACTCTGTCAATATGGGTTGTGCACATAACTCATTTTATGAATTGGCTCGAGCAGCGTATTTGGGGTAATAACCCGTTCTGCGCCACCACCACGCATGGCTCGTACACAGCCTACTGGTCAGGAGTACCTGAAACCAGTAGAGGCTGTCAGGGCGTGGGTGTTGTACTTTCTGCGAGAATGAATGAGTGTGTGACTGACTTTGAATGTGTGAGCCCAAGACTCCTTTGGGTGAGGTTGAAAGTTGGCCTTACCCGCATCTTTTTATTGGGGGTTTACGACCCGAAAAATTCTTGGCTCATAGCCAAAAGGTCTATTGCGCATTCGTGGATTTGGAAAAGGCCTACGACAGAGTGGCGAGGAATGAACTGTGGTCAACATTGTCTCTGTATGGAGTGAGCGGCAACTCGATACGAGCACTGAAATCACTCTACGAGGGTTCCAGTGCTTGTGTCAGGGTAGACGGAGCTTACACAGACTGGTTTAACATCGAAAAAGGTGTCAGACAAGGATGTGTAGCTTCACCGTGGCTGTTCAACGTATTCATAGACAATTGTCTGAAAGATTTGAAAGAAAGTACGTACGGGTTACGAATGAATGGGTTGACCGTCAAATGCCTCCTATACGCTGATGATCAGGTCATATTGGCATCGTCGGAGAAGGAGTTGCAAGCGATGGTTGATATAACGAATACTGCTTTAACAAGCAAAGGAATGAAAGTGAATGTGAGCAAGATGAAAGTTATGGTTTTTGAAAGAGAAGAGAGTATGACAGTTTGTAATATTCTGATTGGTGGAGAAAAAGTGGAACAAGTGAAAGAGTTTGTATATTTGGGTTCTAAGTTTACAAGGGATGGAAAGTATGACTGTGATATTGAACGAAGAGTTTTGGCAGGAAATCAAGTGAATGGGGCATTGCATACCTTTATGAACAGTCAGAAAGTGTCTAAAAAGGCACGACTGGCTGTCCATAGAGGGGTACTGATCCCTACACTTACGTATGGTAGTGAATGTTGGGTCTGGCAGAAGAAGCATGAAAGTAAGATTAATGCTGTGGAGATGAGAAGCCTGCGAAGCATGACTGGAGTGACCTTGATGGACAAAATGAGGAATAGTGCGATAAGGGAACGCTGTGGCGTGGTAGAAGATGTAGTGACAAAGATAGAGAAAGGAATGCTGAGGTGGTTCGGACATGTGGAGAGGATGGATGAAAGGAGATTAACAAAAGAGATTTATAAGGCTGGTGTGAATGGTCAAGTCGGTAGCGGTCGACCTAGGCGTACTTTTCATGAACAAGTTGACGTTGTTCTTAGGAAAGGCCAAGTCAAAAGTACCTACAACCGACGAGCATGTATGAAAAATGTCATGAAAGTGAACGAAGCGAAAGTTGTATGTCAGGATCGTAGCAAGTGGAGGGAAATAGTCTCTGCCTACCCCACCGGGAACAAGGCGTGACTGTATGTATGTATGTACCCGTTCTGTTAGAGTATATATTAGTTACAAATTATTATAACATAGTTAATTTATAGATTTTTTTATGCCATAGGTGGCGAACAAGCAGGCCGCCTGATAATGAGCGGTTATACTGCCGCCTTTTAACCTGCAACACCTATAGATACCTATTTATTTTGAATCCTATGCTTATATTTTATCCTACACTGTGGATCCTATACTGCCCGAACTACGTATTTAAAACTGTGTTACAATAACGTATTTGGGAAGAGCAAGACTGGGAGTCTTATAATAAAAATATGAAGTGGAGATAGTCCTGATGGTGCTTGCAAGTGACAACGCGGGACAAAAAGCAATGGCGACGTCTTCTTGAAGACGGTCACAGAACTCTAATAAGGCTTAGAATTCACCCCAGTAACCTTGTCGCCTTACAGGTGACGCGCTTTCACCCGCGCGGATATAGTTCCCGTGGAAATATCGGGAAAAAGTATTCATTGTAATATTCCAGGGTCTAAGCTATCTACGAGTACTTGACGAATTTCAGTTCAATCGGTTAAGTAGTATTGGCGTGAACACGGAATAAAAATACACAACAAAAATAGCGCTAGATGGCGCTGAGGTCGAGTTAGATCTCGCTAGCGTTTTGTTTACCTGTAACAAAGGTAACTTTCACTTGATTGTACTTAGCTTTGAGATAAGTATATAATATTAGTATAATTACTAATCTAAAATCTCGTGAATTAGTTATTTTACCAAATTGGCCTGTTTGCGCCACCCAGAAATTCTTAATATAATAAACGACGCATGAAATTACTTCAAGTCCTTGTTATTCCTATACCTAGGCAGGGTGATAACGTATGATGACGTTCACTTTATGTCTATGACTGGTCAGACTTTTCCGTCTCATACAAAATGGCTAGAATAAATAATAGCTACTATTAAGATCTTAGCTAATAAGAGCTAATAGGTGCGTGTTTGTATGTAAAAGAACTTAAAGGAGATGTTAGGTTCTTATTCTCATCAACCAGCAATTTAGTTCAATCCTGTGACTGGGGTCTCAGTAGGAAATAACGTCATTTCTCTAAAATCTAATCTTAGAATATGCTAGTGGCGGCCCGCTATTGTATCCACTGAAAACTGCCATAATATCTGTTATTCCTTTCTTATCCCGTGAGAGCTGTGAGACCCAGCAGAGGGATGTATTCGGAGAGTAGGGCAGTAGTGCTCTCCGTTTCCAAGTATTCTAACTACAGCGATCACCAAGCCGCGTACCAAGCATGGTGATTACGGCAAAATCCCCCAATTTGAATAGTCTATGGCATTCTATGGTAGAGGCCTATGTTAAGCAGTGGACGTCTTCCGGCTGATGATGACGATGATGGTCAGAAGAAATACCTAAACTTTTGCATATCAATAATAAAGAGGACTAGCTGGGCCCCGCGGTTTCACCCGCGTAATATTCGTTCCCGTGGGAATATCGTAATAAATAATACCCTGCCAGGATCTAAGCTATCACTACATATTAAATTTCAACTCAATCGGTTAAGTCGTTTTAGCGTGAAAAGGGTACAAACATACATACAAAAAATGGGGTCGAGTTAGAACACGCTATTCATTTGTTTACCTGTTACAATTGTTACTTTTTTACGTTGTACTGAGATTTTTCATACTTACTATAATATTTGTGGGATTAGTGAGCTTGTAGTGGTAGGCTTCATTTGTAGGGGGCCGCCTGGGGAAGTACCACACCTTTGCCAGTTATTCATTTGCCAGTTATTGTGTTCCGGTCTGAAAGGCAATGTTACCAGTGAAACAACAGGGCATGACGAGTTTCAACAACTTATATCTCGGGGTGACAGGCGCAGTGCAGTGCCACGCAGAATTTTGAATTTTAAAACACTTGGTGGCACTGTGTCTGATATGGGCAATCATGATGCTTACCATAAGGCACCTGATTTGTTTGTCTTGTTACTCACTATCATAAAAAAAATTGTGATTATAGTGAGATGGTAGAATGTAGAATAAGATCAACATTGTCAAGTCTATTCGACTACATAGTCAATGATACTAGGTTAACAATCTTCATTACAACAAAGGAAAGTTTAGATTGCTTTCGGTCCGCAGTTGGTATATTATAGGTACCTACCAAATAATCTAGTTAATTAAAGGAGGTTCTTGACTTAAAAAGATTATAAATCTAGTATAGTCTAGTCAATGAATAGTTTAGTAACATTACTCGAGTATTATAATTAACATTTGTTTTAGCAAAAATGTTTACCACCTTTTTTTAATTAATTAGTTTCTGTGATTCTTTATGAAGGAAAGCTAGAAAAACAACATTTTTCGTGTTTATCTCCACGAAAAATATGCCGTTGTTGTTTTGAGAGACACCGTAGTGAAAGTTTATGTAGGTAATGCATGAAATGACCCAAATTTTGTTACATTTCCATGTTTATTTTTTCATATTATGGTCTAGCAAATTTTATTAAAAGACTTAAAATACTTACAACTTACAATTCTCTGCATAGTTGCCGACGTAACAATAAAAAATAGTTTATTAATAACAAATTCAAATTCATTCAATAGAATAGAAGAGAAAATTCTTTATCGGTATCGCGATAAGTACGGAAAACAACAAAAATCAAAATTAAAACTAGAAAACGGAAACAATTGGCGGCCTTATCGCTCAGAGCGATCTCTTCCAGGCAACCATGATATTTACATTGATCGATTATTTATACCTATAAAAATATTAATTAACTTCTCAAGAAAACGTTATTTAAAGTAAATAAAACTTAAGTACCTATTTGATTCACCATGCGTTCGGAAAGATACTTCTACAAGAAGAACCCATAAGAAATTTGTATGATATCATTTTATCTGATGCCAATTTTACATTATTTTGTTTGGTTACATTTGTTTTTTGTATGGTGCCGAGCGATGGCTATGCATAAGTTTTTTATTATGTCATAGGTAGCAAACAAGCAGACGGGCCCTGATGCGCCTGATGGTGAGCGGTTACCGGCGGTATGCATAAGTTTTTTATTATGTCATAGGTAGCAAACAAGCAGACGGGCCCTGATGCGCCTGATGGTGAGCGGTTACCGGCGGCATGCATAAATTTTTTTATTATGTCATAGGTAGCAAACAAGCAGACGGGCCCTGATGCGCCTGATGGTGAGCGGTTACCGCCGTCTATGGTACAACATCAAGGGTATTGCTAGTATATTGCCGACCCTTCCAGACTCTATTCACTCCCTTTTATGAATTAGGGTGTATTAGGGTAGGGTTAACAATGCTTACATGGGGGTGGTGCGGTCGATGGCCCTGTATGGGGCCCCCGTATGGGTAGATGCCCTGACGGAGCAAACCATCGCCCACCTGAGGAAACCTCAGAGGGTGATGGCCGTCGGGGTAATACGGGGATACCGCACCGTCTCCTATGAGGCGGCATGCCTGTTGGCTGGTTCCCCTCCCTGGGACTTGGAGGCGGAGCTGTGCGCCGCTCGGTATGAGTGGCGCACTGCACTCCGTCTCCGTGGGGAATTCCCTGCCCCTAGGGAGGTGAACCAGTGGAAGGAGGCGGCCAACGAGGCATTGCTCGAAAGGTGGAGGACGCGCCTGGCCCACCCTCGAGCAGGCAGCTGGACAGTGGTGGCAGTCCGTCCACTACTCCAGGAGTGGACGGAAAGGCAGCACGGGTCGCTTACCTACCGGCTTGTGCAGGTGCTTGCGGGGCATGGATGCTTCGGCAAGTATCTGCACCACATAGCCGGTAGGGAACCGACCCCCGCTTGCCACCACTGTGGATGTGACGTGGATACGGCGCAGCACACACTGGAGGAGTGCCCAGCATGGGCCAGTGAGCGTCGTACCCTCGTCACAGTTATGGAGGCCGAGCTCTCGCTAGCAACCATGGTTCGAACCATGGTTGAGAGCGAGACCTCGTGGAGGGCAGCGGTCGAATTCTGCGAGACTGTCATCTCGCAGAAGGAGACCGCGGAGCGTGTGCGCGAGGCCACTACCGACCTCTCGATGCGCGCCCGGAGACCAGGGCGTCGAAGAAGGCTCTTCCACGCCCTTCTCCATCCCCCATAACACGGGTCTAGGCCCACATACCGCCCTGCCGCCCCCCGGTGCAGGGTGACGATGCGTAAAGCATTTTTCCTGGGTAAAAAAAAAAAAAAAAAAAAAATAGGATTAACAATGCAGCTGCAGATGAGTGCTTCGGCTTGCCCGCAGCCCCGACACATGGCGTCCTGCAGGATAACCCAGGGTTTTAGTCGGTCGGGAAGATCTCCTTCAGGGACTTCTCATCCCGACATAACCCAGCCTCAAATATAGGCCTCATCTTGCGCGTTAGTATTCTCTATATGAAATTGTGTTGGAATACGCTCACCAGATCAGCTCCGCAACGTCGCGGTTTGTCGGGTGCCAGGTTGCTTAGGTGAGTCAAAACCTTAACCCTGTATATAATATATTATAATATGCTTTAGGAATATAGAAACTGTGCCTGTGTACAGATAACCCGAAACTCCAAAGTTCCGTAACTTAGATTCTCCTTACCTAATTAGCATTTATACAATAACCGGACGGAACTGGTTCCAACTGGTTAAAATCGGTTAACTAATTGCTGTTTGAATGTCTCCCTGACAGTAACATTTCGCGGTCTCTTAATTATGTTAGCCCATTTTTGTCCCGCTGCGGCCAAACTTTGTTAAAAGCAGTTTTAATTCGGTTCTCATTTGAAAGGGATTTTGATTTGATTAGCGATTTGTGTGGACCTTAAAATTGTAATGTGGAAGTTTGAATAATTGAACAACCTTGTAATTAATGTTCTCGGGAGTTTTGGATTTTTCTTCATTCATATTAACATCTTTCTAAACTTTTGCAATGGTTTCGACAAGGTTATGCTTGTTGGCAGTAGCGGTTGCCCACAAAATTTACACATAACATCGCCTTTTTCCCGAAGGGGTAAGCAGAGGTGTACCCAGGACTCAGCTCCATAGTAGATACACCCACACTTCGCCAGTTATGGTGTTAAGTCCCATGTAATAGGAACCTTTTGCCATCTACCGAGCACAGTTCCAGATTCCGGGCTGTCATTGAGAAAATTCCTATTGCACCAAAATCCAATAACACTTTTTCCCTGACCTGGGGACCGAATCCGGGTCCTCATGATCGGCAGTAAGTGCTTGGGAACCTACTGGGAACCTACCCTACGCCACCGAGGCTGTCAAAAAATAACTTTCTTCAAATTATATAGACTCGCAGTCGCTGCATTGAGTCAGCTTCTGAATGACATGTTATTTATCCCAACTAAGTACTGTTTCTTTTTAATCCATATGGGCTGCTACAACAAATCAGCAACGGTCGAAGCGGTTTAAGGCCTCTATGGATGGAAAATAAATAATCAATCATATTTTTATTGGACTTATAGATAGTTTATTAAGTACGTTTGGTTCCTGTTGGGATAAGCAGAGACCCACAGCGGATACTTTTTCCCTCCACTCGCTACGATTCTGGCACACAATGCTTGTCAGTTTGTTTATTTATATCCGTAAAATAAAGTACAATCGATAGTAAACAGAGCGATAAACAAGTAGAAACAGAACACAATCACACCTAAAGCATCGACGCATCGTGACGCACGAATAAATCACCCAACGGCCCAAACTGCTTGTTAACTCGATGCTAAACACACAAGATTCTTATCTACCATTAATTCCTACCTAAACACGCCCGTATTTACCGATCCTACTAACAATTTACTTATGCAAATCGAGGTAACCCCAAAAATAGGCCTCAAACTCAACCCGATTGTTACTTCGGTGAGTCCAACTAACTTCATTCAATATAGACGGTGGCCATTGATGGTTTATATTGGATATATCAATATTTGCCAGAATGTGTCTGAGAAGAAACTCAGCATAAATGAACTGGAGAGCAGCAGTATTTCGTGTGAAGAAAACCGATATTAAAACCACTCACAATTGTTCTTTTGGCATTGGTAAACCACTTAATCTATATTTTGGTACTCGATATTATTTGAAACTGATGAGCTTATCTGTTTGTTACTTCTATGTACAAACTAATACTACGTCTGCGAAACTTATTTCATCAACCGGACTCAGCACTAGCTGGGCGTTACGCGCACAATAATTGCGAGTTACAGAATGACATCTGTGTTGTGTTATTGTTATGAGAATTCAAACATTGCGATTGTGTCACACACAATCAATCTATTTTCCCTAATGGGTAGGTAGATTTGTGCTCAGGACTCGGTCCCATAGTAGGTACACCCATATTTCGCCACTATGTTATTGGTACCATGTAATAGGGGGCAAGCCTATTGCCATCTATCGGGCACAGTTCCAGACTCTAGGCTGACATTGAGATAATTCCTAATGGAAAAACTCAATAACCTGACCTGGGGATCGAACCCGGGACCTCATGATCGACAGTTGAGCCTGCGCCCACCACGTCACTGAAGCAGTCATTGCGGTTGTATGGAATTTTCATTAGGTTTCTGAGATCTGACATTATGACATATTTTTCAGCGCCCTTAGTGCAACATCCTCAAATACAGATCAATGAAGTGATATTAAATATTCAGCGAGGCCCAACCGCACCTGTTTCAAGGAACGCAACCAACTAAAAACTTGCGGAACGCGTAATAAAAATGTAAAATATAAAACTTGTACATTTGGTCTGGTTCCGCTTTTCGATAATTTACGTAATCTTTGACGCCTTTTAGAGAAAAAATGGGTCGGCATTTTTTCACGTTCACTCTAAAATTTTCTGTAGAATTGACTTTTGTACGTTTATAATGTAATCGACAACGCAGCAAAATAGACCTGAAATCATGATTTTTATTATAAATCGTTTCCCAACTTTAAGTATAGACAGAAGTTGGCATGAAGCTAAAGCAATTCAACCTAAACACGCCACTTTAATTAGTTTTGGTATGAAAACAAATTCGGCAATATGTGGTGTTGTGTGGGGGAAGGTCGACTAGAGTTATTGTATAGTTTGACTTCAAACATATCAAAGTTAATTTCATGCCATGCGCAAACATTGCAACTAATAAGGAATGAAAAGATGAAGCCGGTTGCTATGCAGTATCACTCAGGATAAACTAAGCATTGCCCAAGCCTGATTTATGGTTGAATCAACCTTGAGTGGAAAATATAGCTAGATTAGGTATACCAATAATTGTAACCAATTTAAAAAATAAAAAAAAATGTATAAAACTTTTTGGTTTTTTTTATGTAAGAGAGTGACAAGACGAGCAATTCAGGTGCCTGATGGTAACAACATGATTGCCCATATCAGACACAGTGCCACCACACAGTGGTAGGCCTCTTTTGCAGGAGGCCGCCTGGAGAAGTACCACAACTTTGCCAGTTATTCATCCGCCAAGCAGTAATGTGCAAACATTACTGTGTTCCGGTCTGAAGGGCATTGTTACCAGCGAAATTACTGGGCATGACGAGATTCAACAATTTATATCTGGGGTGACAGGCGCTGTGCAGTGCCACGCAGAATTTTGAATATTAAAACACTGGGTGGCACTGTGTCTGATATGGCCAATCATGATGCTTATCATCAGGCACCTGATTTGTTCGTCTTGTTACTCACTATCATAAAAAATCTGAAAGTGGAGGGAAAAATAAATATCGAAAACCCCATGGTGTGAAAATTATCCACCAATTTCCGCCACACGCGTTTGAAAATACGTACGTAAGCAACAAAAGAGAGAGGTTAACAAAAACATATAAAAATATGAGTCAGGAACATTACTGGGGCTCGGAATATTCTCGAACTACTTGTATATACATATATATACATATAGTATATTTTATATACTCTAGGGCGGATGTTATCGGTTCATGTTATTAGTGCGACCTCGGATCGGCACTTTTTATTTTTGGTACACTGAGAGCAGGAATTTTCTTACCTATTTCTATGGTTCCGTACCTCAAAAGGAAAAAAGGAACCTTTATAGGGATCACTTTGTTGTCCGTCTGTCTGTCTGTCCGTCTTTTGGTATCAAGTTGAAATTTATATCAACTACTCAGATCTACGGTCCCTTGTGGCTGTAAAAAATTCATAATTCTAAGTTAACGCAATCATAAGTTATGGCTATTTTACTGCAAATTTTCATACTTTGCACAAGGAACTAATAGATGGCACTGTATGTTCTTGGTATCTAGGTATGGAACCCTACACTATGCATACATACGTATGTCTTAACAATTTATTTAAAGACCAACATGAACAATATAATCAATGACTGTAAGACAACGCAAAATGGTTTAAAACAAGGAATGTCGCGAAATTGGTGTATATATTAAATCAAGAAAAAATGGGATTCTAAGTCGATTTTGGCACAGAACTAAACACAAAAAGAAATATTTTCAAATATAAAAAGTGAAATGACAAAGAAGGCTGTCGCCAACAATGTCGTTGGGTGTAAAAATACCCGCTCAACTAGTTTTATTAATTTAATTTTATATTAATTTAGATTTAATTGAAAGTATTTACTTGACTCTTATGATTCTCGACAATCGGAGATGGGTCAGCAGCGCTCTCCGTTACCAAGTATTCCAACTACTGAGATCACCACGTTCTATAGGGGAGGCCTATGTTCAGCAGCGGACATCTTTCTCCTGATGATGTGTATGTGAAGTACTAGATAATTGACATGTATTTTATTTATGTATGTATTTTGTTCTCTTAGGGCCTCTTTCACCATCCTCGAGTAAATTTTTTTTGTAACAATGAAATAAGCTACAAATGGATATTTATTAAACATTCAAGAACTTAGATGCTAATGATCCCTATTCATAACATTAGATAGGCAAAACACTATTAAAACAAAAATTTAGATCAAAATAATCTATTAGCAAAAAAAAATTTTTCATCATTATACATTTTGTACTGAATGTGCCTACGGACTAAACAGACGCCTAGTACAGCAAGTCACGGGGCCAATTTGGTGAAACGCCGCTCTCGGGTGTAAGGAAATAGGCTGGGCGTAGTAACTATTACTCTGTCTGTAACAAAGTGGAGATAAAGGCAGTAGCTGATGTTTACCCTTTTTATATAAGTTTCTTTTTTTTATGAAAGTTTAAATATAAAAAAGTTTTATTAACAACATTAAATAACATTTTTACATAATTTAAGATGATTACGGACTTAACAAACTGTTTCAGTGCGGTGTTAACTTTGGAGACCGACATATTTTAATATAATTTATTATTTTGCATTTTTGAAAAATAGTTTTAAAGGATATACCTAATAACTAATCTTACTCATATTATTCTAAAGCATGATGACATGATAGTATACACGCAGCACAAAACTAAAATATTTAAATTCAAAAACACTTTTGTTTTCAACAGTATTTTCTCAAGTGTCTTGTCCAAAAAACGGTTGGTTCATAGTGGGAGCGTATCGGAATAACAAATTTTTCAATGTGGGAGCGTCCCGGCCGGGAGCGTACCGGGACCATAACGGCCAGAACCCTTGAATCACTGCATCTTTATATATAAAAACTATCTTATTCGTGTGTCAACTTAGTCTTATTACCCTTATTCAAAGGTTTATTTTCAAAGTGAACACATAGATTTGGGGTCCGTATGGTAAACATTCGTTGTAACATTTTTGGTTCCTAAAACTTTCGATGCATAATTTTTCGCCGTTGTAAACTTTTGGAGATATTAGATATTATTTCGAAATATATGGAGTGCACTCCATATACACAGTAGTGTTTAATATTATTTAAAAAAAATCTCAAATTCAACACACACAGTATTAGTGTAAATTTGCAAAAATCATCCATAATAATAGGTAATATAAACATCATTCATGCCTTATTTTTGCTGCTGCATTTTTTCTAAAGTTGATCTACTGCTTTACAAGTTATACTGTGTCTGTGGTTGAAAGTAAGTAGAGTTTGCCGTCCATTATATCAGGCGCTCATCGACGTTTATACTTAAACTGTGGTTCAATAAAGGACTTAGAGGTTATGCTTAGCGAAGATTGTTTTAGTTTTACAAATTACATCTTGAATTAATAAAAATTTTATTGAAATTTTTTCATGGCCAATTTTATTATAATTATCATAATAATAATAATTTGAATTTATACGCTTTCAGAACGGGTAACCCAATTACACTGCTCGAGTCAGTTCATATGGGTTTATATGGACAACCCATACTGTCAGAGTTTCAGGTCGCCAAGATTCCTTAATTAAATAATTCCTTATTCATGATGATATCTTAAGAAAATTCCTAATCACAACCGAACCATAACCGACGACTATGTATTTAGAATTCGATAAAAACGGAAAAAGCGAATATGTCAGGGCCATAGCAAGTGAAGAAATAGTTTCTACCTTCCCCAACAAAAACCAAGCGTGTCTTTGAGTCACAGAAAAAATATGTACCTAGTTAAGTGAAAATATTACCTCTATACATAATTTTATGTTCCTCTAAGGCCTCTAACACGAGTTTACGATTGTTGTCTATGACGACAATTGGAACCAACGGGTTTACGTTTATTCCGAAGCAAGGTAGCTTCCGGATTTAATACCATATGATCAAATTTCGAACCAGCGGCTCCGGGTTCAATCAAAGCCGGACATATTCTCACTGAGCCTTGGACGCTAAAAACATAACATACACTCACGTTTGGAAGAAATTACTTTATGCGATAATACCACCACTTATCATCATCATCATCTCAGTCGTTGGTAATCCACTACTGAACATAGGCTTAGGCACATAAAGGGTGGGTTTTGCCAATACTCGACACGCTTGGCAGGCGGGTTATCGAGTGCAGTTCGATGGTTTTTGCAGAGAACGCTGCTGCCCGTCCTCCCTTAGCCGGCTCTTACAGCAACCACGGGTAGAGAGGATGGAGAACTATTCTAAAGCCGGTAACTCCACGGTGGACCACCACTTATGCTAGCCTAAAATTAAACTACATAATACCATAACGCGCGCACACATGCCAACCACTGACAACAGCCTTTGCCAAGCATACCAACCTTAATCCTTGCAGAGTACACCCACCTTCGTCGACCTCACCAGCCAGTCATAGGCTTGTCTATTAGATGCATCTACATTTTATCTACGCCGTGGAGATTCAAATAGGCGTTATAAGGAAATTAAACATTCTTCGACAAGCCGACAATGGAAGCGAACCGTCAATAAACTCTCAGTGAAAAGCACTAATCACATGACGTAAATTGCCAAAACCTATATTTCCAAGAAATATACCTATTATGTATTGATACAAATATTTTGCCACCTGTTTCAATTATATTTCAATTTCTTTTTTTAATCACCCTTGTAGAGTAAAAGGGTGATTAGAAAAATACCGGTTGTACCACGGGTCGGTAGCGATTGTAACCAGCAACTTAAAACCAGTTTTGCAGCAACACGAAACTCGATGTTGTCCTGTATGCGTAAAAATAACTTACTAAAGAAAATATTTGGCTCCCCAAAAACAACCACGTCACAAAACATTCATAATTTTACCTAATGTAATCAAAACAGCCCATCCCGCTTCGAATGGGTACTTATACCCACTCTTTATATGAGAAAGGGAATGCCAAGGGGCTAATTTGAGAAAGAATACTCAATACAGAGGCATTTTTACAATCTAATTATTATTTATATGGAAATAACACGTTAGTGCGTTACTGAAAAACAATTTCCCGAAAGGTTTGCATGATATCCAATTTAAAATAATATTATAGACACATATTTTTGAACGTTTTCGCAAAGATTAAAACATAATCTTTATTAAATTTATCATTTTGCAGACGAAAATCTTATCTGATCTTTCAGATCCTTTACTTCCTTTACTTTTTTCCTTTAATCTTGTAAAGGAGTATAAGTCGTATGTCAGGGTCGTAGCAAGTGGTAGGTCCAACGGGGGCAAGGCGTGACTGTATTTTGTATTATAAAAATCTTATCAAGTGCTGTTTCTTTTAAATAAAATACTTATGGTATGATATTTTAAATGGTATGACATCACTCGATACCCATCCTTAGCCATCTACAGCCTGCAGAAGCCGATGACAAAATTGCCGCCGGGTTTGTGTGTAGATTCATGTTTCATAGGTTTTATAGGCCTCTTGACATCTTCCGGGCATGTTTCCAGACTCCAAGATGTCATTAAAAAAATCCTAAAGGAAAAATAAATAACACTTTTTGCCTAACCTGAATATCGAACCCGGGAATGATCAGTACTAGCACTTGCAAACCACTACGACACTAGAGGGTAAACTGGGCTAGACTAGCTTAGTACATCACAAGATAAATCAAGGGTGATAATACACGAGCAACTTCCACCGTAATACTGCAGCGCCTATCGATCAAGTGACCTCTCAATCCTAATCAACCCGGCTCCTTAATTTTGATAGACGCACTTCGCGCCGTCCGTGCCTCGTAATTTCGCTCCACACGTATATGCGTGCCTTAAATGTAAGAATCGATAATGGGCTATTAGACGGCATGTTTGAAACACGCTCTCTTGTATAATGGCGCAGTAATGTTTTGGCTACAACGTGTAGCCGTGCCTTTTCCGTTAACCAATACTCGAACACTTCAGCATATTTTAAATGATTTATTCCAAGCCCACCATCTTCAATCTCGCTCTACAATAATCTGTCGTGCTGGCAATCACCTCCCTGTGTTGCCATCGCGCCTTCGCACATGTCATAGATCTTCGTGAAACCACACGTTGCCATTAATACTTTCCATAAAACCACCAAAACGTTAACAGAATCCGTAGCATGCGCATCACAAAATAACATCAACCCTACACTCGGCCAACCCGACAACGTGTATGCCCCCATACACGCATTATATAATAACCCTACAAACGTTAGACTTGAAAATGTTTACATTGTGTGTACTATGCTTTATGTTTGATATTTATATTATGATATGTTGTTGTGTACCTCTACTGCCTCGGTAGTAGGTGCAAGCTTCATGATCATGACGTCCCGGGTTCGATCTCCAGACCAGACAAAGTGTAATTGGATTTTCCATTTGGAATTATCTTAGTGACCGTCTAGAGTCTGGAACGGTGCCTGGTAGATGGCAATAGGCTCGCCCCCTTATAGCATGGGAATAAACTGTCGCCAGTTTGTTGGTGTACCTAAAATGGGACTCAGTGCGGGTACACTTCTGCCTATCCCTTCGGGACAAAGGCGTGATTGTATGTTGTTGTATGTATCTCTATACCTTAACAGGAAAGAGGATCACTTAGCAGTTAGACACAATCCTATGGAAAATTTACAAAATCGATGTTTTGTATTCCCCTGTTTCTTCTGAATATAGTAAACCTATTTGATATATTTATATACTAAATTTTTTAAGATGGAGTCCCTATTATTTTATTTTTGTTTATAAACGCTACAGTTTTTTGTAGTGAACGTCCAATCACGCGAGAAAAACTGGGATTGTTGGAAGTTCACTATGACAAAACCAAGGGTTTATAAGAAAAATTAAAATGAAATGACAAGGACATAGGTTACTTCACTATAAAAATATCAGAATATATATTTATGGAATGGGTTTATTATATTCGGAGCATGGTTTAAGGCATTAGATTATGGTAAATAACTTTTGCCTTACAGAGAGGTAACATTCACGAAACACTCACACCGTACGCCGGCAATGTTCGGAGCGTAATGGCGGTCGATCGGTAGATTATAACGTGAATGTTATTATATTAGTGAGCTGGCTTACTATAATGCTTCACTTTTAGTTTTATAAGATGGATTGCCTTTTTTCTAAGGTTCGTGGTCATTAGTTTGTGAGTGAATTGCCACGGTTTGTCGAACGCATAAAACATAACACAACGAAAATATTTTTTATTTTGTCAAATTTCACTAATAAAACATTATTTTAGTGAGAGTAACAAAAAGAATCGAACGACATGATAAAGAACAGTACGTTGCCATAACTCTGTATCACAACAAAAATATTGTTTGTGTGCGTACCAAGATTTCCATAATCACACAATTCGTTTAGTCATGACTAACATAAAGAAAATAAGGACTTCACATTCTATGATGTATTTTCATATATTTCTACCCAACTAAACCCTTTTGCTCGAAAAATATTCCGACCACAAACAATGATACAGCACAAAGAATTCTATTTGAATAATGCCACAAACATTCAAAGCTCTCATCAAGAAAAAAACATCAAACGACTAAATTGCGAAATCAAAAGATTAATTTCGTGTCAACATTTTTTGCTTCGTTATAAGTGACGAAAATGTATTTCTTGCGGAGGTTCTTAGAATTAAGGTGAAGCAGCACCTTTTATTTTTGTATGGCTGCTCAAAATCCGACGACGTGTCAAAATTAAGATATATAATAATTAATTATAGTCTATAATACTGTCCCACTGCCACAGAACAAATAAATTTTACGCATAGAATGGACACTGTCATCCGCCCACCAATCGGGCCTTCCTCACCCCGCGAGCGAGGTTGAGCTCTCCACGAGCTTCTATGGTAAATCACCTCACGCACACTCTTGCACGTGTACTGTTACAAAACTCCCTGTGTGCAGTGTCTGTATAGTAGGTAGTTATTGCGCGGCTTTTGTCAGGGATTGAGTCGAGTGTCCGGGGTATGCCACTGCCGAGCAGGGACCTCCCCCGAATATATTATAATATTTTCACGTATCTCTTTTCTGCGCAACCTCAGTCCAGCCATTTCGTTCATCATCATCATCATCATCTCAGCCATAGGATTGTAAAATAGCAGATAAATTTATAATAGGATAGGAATTTGACACAATACCATAAACTTTTTAGCAAATCGATGTTTCCTTTAAATATTTTCAATAATGATAAATTTATTATGCTGATATTTATATGATGAACTATGTTCCTTTACTTTATTACCTCATATTATATTCTAGTGAACGACTAATCACGCGTAAAACTGGGTTTTTTTATCGTGCCAAACCCTAATAAGTATCCCTTTCCCCTCAAAACATAATAATATAGGCTTAGTTATAAACTAATGTGGTAATTAGATTTTTTTTTATGATAACAAGACAAGACAAGACGAGCAAATCAGGTGCCTGATGGTAAGCAACATGATTGCCCATATCAGACACAGTGCCGCCCTGTGTTTTAAAGTTCAAAATTCTGCGCGGCACAGCACTGCACCGTCACCCTGAGATATTAGTTGTTGAAACTCGTCATGCCCAGTAATTGCACTGGTAACATTGCCTTTCAGACCGGAACACTGTAATTTTTGCACATTACTGCTTGGCGGATGAATATCTACTTAACCGGTGGTGAAGATTATGTTTAACAAAAATCACCTAATAAACAAAGCTTCCCCTTAAGTATACCTACTATATATCTGCGCATTTTCTCGCGAAGCATGATGGGGCATGTAAATAAGTCTTTACGAATTAGAAAGGACATCTTTCATCTCTGTTCAGTGAGATTAGATATTCATAAGGCGCCAACGCTCGGCTCCTATCTCCAACAAACATTTTCCCCTGATTTATTTTTGTATGTAAACAAAAAGTTCCTCGCTCGAGTATAATGAATCTCTAATACTCTCAGTTGTTTCTTCAAAATTACTTTGTTCTCATGTGATCATAACAGTATTTTGAATTTTATTTTATGAACAAGAGCAGGGTGCTATATGGTTTCATCGCCTTCACCCTTGTTTATCACGTTTCCACGTTTTTGCCGACTTACGCTTGAAACATGACAGGGTAAGTACGGAGAAAACTGTGAGAGGTTTTATTATAAAATTACCGAGAATTCAGGTAAAGGATTGAAGCACCATACATTTTGAAGTGAGTAGATTAACTGTGCTCTACTTAACCAGTAAGCAAAACTTTGTAATTTAGCACAAGCTAAGAAATTATTGTAGATTCCACATTTAGATAAGTTCACCTTCAAGTATTTATGATACATATCTAACCGGGTGAAGAATAATTTCGACGGTCGGTGGCATCGATGAATGATGATTCGATGAATCGTACGTAGCCCAGCAACTACTTCAGAATAATGATTACGGCCGCGAGAGGCATGACGATAGAAAGATTTGCTGTGTTACGAAGACAGAATAGCATTCAAACATTCTCTCATTTTTATCGACCCTATCGATAACCACGACGTACAGCGGCGTTCACGTGAATAGATTTACATTGATGACACGATCGTATTAATCTGTCACAAACGTACTTATCTGTCACAACTGATATTGAGTTTCGTTGCTAAATCTGTATGTGCGATCAAACATATAATATATTATATTTTGCCAACATTGCTGCAAGCAAGACACAATACAGAACCTAATCTTATATATATAAACCCTTATCAAATTCTGAGATTCTAGGCACTTTTCTTCGATACATCGAAAAATAGGCAATATCTTTTCCATATTTTTGTGCTAAACGTGTCCAATATTCGATTCCTTGAATGTGAAGAGGAAGCACGTTTATAGCTTTATATATATCTAGGTACATTCGTATCGGGTTTAGAAATTCGCTGTGCCAAAATCAAATGAAAAATCGTCACATAGGACCGGTGAATTTCGAATCAGTATTCTGCACTGACTTACCATTGTATGAATAGGATATACACCTGTATTTAGATCTGCCTGTATATTGTAAGCCAGTAAAGGAAGGTAGATACTATTATTGGTGCCCTTACAGAGAAATCCTTTTGTGCGCCTTTTCTGGTCTTGTCACGAATATAAATGACAACCAAAATATTTCCAAAGATGCCTTTCTAAGGAAATGCTAATATTATTATGTACTATAATATCTTGAGTTGTAACAAAGAGGCGTAGCCCATGAAACTGAGCAACTCGCAATTTTTACTTATGATTTTTTTTTAATTTACGAGTGTATTGTTCCAATAAGTATATCCGTACCTTATTTTAATATCTTGTATAATTATGCTTTACATCAGGCAAATTTCGTGTATGTACAAAAAAGTTACAAAAAAAGTAAAAAGATTAAATTTCTGTATTGCAAAATGTATCAGGTTTTTGTATTACATTTTTTTTATATGTGTCTTATAATAAGCCTACGCATTTTATTTTCGCATTTTTTGTGGAATAGTAAATAATAAATAAAAAAAAATTGAAAGGGTAAATGAAAGCATAGTATTTTTTTAAAACTTTATTGTTTCTTTATAATATGTATTACACATATAATTATATAGTACGGTACCGCACCATTTGGTATTGTATTACATAATACAACAATATTTAATACTATTGTTACTGTTTACAATAATAAACTTTGACATAATAATAACTGGTTATAATTACGAGATTTGCCATCAATATATACTTATTCAAAAAAAAATATAATAGCCCACCAACTTAGCTGGTCAGGTAGGCAAAATTTGAAGTACGGCCTTTCAGCTGCCATTTGTGGTCAATAGTTCCTTAATCCACTAAGGATTACTAGCGCCACTGTTAACTGAACAGATAAGATGGTGGGACTATAACTTTGTTTATAATGTGTTTTTTTTTACACTGAAAGAGCAATTAAGATGGACAGTTCTTATTTACAGTGGAAATAAAAGTTTTTAATACAAATGGGTTTGGTTTTGTTAAAAATATCTTCGAAAAATTTCAGGTCTTCGAAAAGCTTTTTCATTCTAGGAACATTTCAGAGCATAAAAATAAAATGAGCTGAAATAAAATTTTAGATTGGTTGTATGCGTTTTATGAGGTCAAGAGAAGGAAAGTTACTCAAAATTCTGAGTAGTTATGAACAATATTTTAAATTATAATTAGACTCGTCATATGCTAACACTACTTACTGCAAAAAAATTAGTAACAATCTGTCTCTGTCATTGCTTGTGAGACATACAGCGATATTATATCAATTAAAAAAAATTTGATGCATGATAAAGTAAGTGCGCACTTAACTTGAGAACAAGTTGCCAAAAATATAGTCGTCCTATTCACTCATTCACATAAACATAATTAAAAAGAACAGGCTCTCTTTTCTTTTAATTTTGCTTTTAAAATATTCATGACAGCATCTGTCTCAAAAAGCACTTCAATATCTTTACAAAGTCGATAATACTAGGACGGGGTACTACACAGACTCTTCTGAAAAATAAAATTATGCTAGTAAGTTTACAGATAGGTCATGCTCGTAGGAAGAACATTTAGGTATTTTTTAACAATATTAATATTAAAATCAGTATTAACTAATTTGTAAAATTATCTCTAATATTAAACTAACTTTTTATAAGAATCTTAATTCGTAATATTATTATAATTCGGGTCACAAATGATTTTACGAAATACGAAATGTCGTCAAACCATTTATACCGATTTAATTTATTTTAAAATATTTACAGTTTTTAAACATATTTTACTAAATTCTTACATATATAATATACATTTTATGGATAATGGTAAAGCTAGTTAGATTGTTTCGTATAACTTTACTCATTGTATATACAATCCTTGTATTTTCTAAACATTATGTGCCTTGCCATACAATATAAATAATTATCTATTGTAATCATATTATTTATGTACAATTTGAAGCTGTTGTCGTTTTCTAATCAAATATAAAAAGTATATTTAAATAACAAACAGAGTATTTTTAGACCTAGCAATTAAGTTTTTTTATTAACGTTTTATTACTCAATAAACTAAGTTACGTAGTTTGAGAATTGTATCTAGATTGTTCGCATTTTTAACCATTTTGAATACCTCAATAGTAATTTTAGTATAAAATAGTAAATGATAGTCCAAAACTAGCAGGTGATACATATTTACTTAAGTTATTGATAGGTCTCAGCGCGCGCTCAAATGCAGCAAAACATATTACACCGAAATCGGCATACACTGTGAGTCCGTGCAACAAAATTTTTTACGCACAATTTGCACTCCTTGCAAACTGTTTTTTATGCACACTAGCATTGTATTACGCACAATACACTTTAAAATTGCTGCAGATTTGAAGCTGTTGTATTTAGGTAGTGCGGTATTTGGTTAGGGCGCGCGCTGAGATATCCATAATCTAAGAAAGATCTTTAAAATATCGTAGTGATAATAATTGTGTCATCTTTATTACATATTTGCAACGATTAATAAATATTTAAATTATTAATATATATATTACACTTCTATATGTAAATCGAAATAATATTTATATTTAAATGACAAGGCTGTTTTGTGTTTTATTTTAGTATTGTCAGCTGTTTTTACATTCCTGTGTCGAATATCTTTACTTTCCTTTTAATTATTATTATTCTTGTTAATTTTCTATACCTTATCATTAATTTGATTGAAGTACATAACGAATATTATTGTATTTTTCTTTTGCCTTTTATGTACGTAAAATATCGAAAACGGTGATATTTTAAATTTGCTTGAATATCATCACTATCTTACAAAATAAAAATAACTTTAAACAGATGTCAAGTATCGCCCTTTTCGTTCATATTTTTATATGAATACCCAATATATTTAAGAGTAGACAATAAATAATAATGGTAATTAAATTAAAAAAGTGTTTGTTTTGTGAATTTAGGATTATAACTAAACAGCAAATATTCAACAAATATATCAATGTCTTGTAATAAACATTATTAAGTAAGACCGAATCCTAGCCACGGGAAATTTTATACGATCCAATGAAAAATTTACCTATCGATGCTTTGTATTCCGCTGTTTTCATTCTGTAAATTTATATCCTGATATTTTAATAGTAAAGAAAACTATGTCCCTGTCATTTTAGTATAAAACACAATTTTTTTATAGTCAACTAATAAAAATCCCTGTTTTTCTGAAAAAAATTTAAATAAAAATAAGTAAAAATAAAGAGTTTATAAACAAAAATTAAATAATAGGGTCATAGTTAATTCCATATAAAACATCAGGATATAAATATATCGAATCAGTTGACTATATTCGGAGGATACAGGGGAATACAAAACATCGATTTGGTTAATATTCCATAAGATTTCGATAAGGCTAAACTGCTAAGAGGTCCCCTTAAAATCAAATAACGTAGAAAAATGCGTTGAATTGTATTTAATCGTAGATACGTACATACCCAATTCACATTTTGGGTGATTTTCCATTTAGAAAGAATCTTTCTTCTTTGAAACCGAAAGTCAATATTTTTTATATATAAGTTACATTAAAATGAACAAACGTAAAGACATTATTTATAATACATTATTTACAATACTATAGGAATAAGCGTTAACTACACAGGGAATTACATTATATTGTACATAAAACACAACCCACACTATAATATAGCGAATTTTTATCTAACAGTGACGCTTGTGAAACTATTGAAAAACTTGTCGAATTACACTGCAGACAAAAATTTATTTGCAGGGAATTAAAACATATTATTGTCGTAATATTATTATCAATTTATACTAAACAATTAATAATAAAAATATATTTCGAATATAATATACAGAAAAGTTATGAATTTTATAAGATTTAAAAAGTACTGGGTTCAAAGTGCACTTGCACGCAAACTCCTTAAAATTTAACTCAAAACAAAAGCTTCTCATTTAAGTAAAGACAAATTGAATAAATCGTCTATTTTGTGTTCAAATTTCACTACAGATACGAGTAAAAGCAAAGAATTGAAATATCCAATCAAACAGCAAGTATCATTAGAAATCAACAAGCATTCAAAAGTTCCACAAACGTCCTCAGTTAAGACAAGTATATTTACAATTGGAAAGTCCTGGTTATATGTCAAGACAGCGAGATGAAGAGGCAGGTGGCCAGTACAAGGCAATGTGTCGGTGAGGTCGGGGCGAAGGCCTGGCCCCGCTGCATCGCCGCCGGATATTCACCTGACAATGGAAAAATAGAGTTTGCTTCTTTGGCAAAAATTAAAACTGCTCTCGACAATAACATTTTTGGAGTGTCGACATCTAACATTATAACAACACGAGTTTAAAATATTATAGGTATATCCTTCCTACTGATATCATAAATGCGAAAGTTTGTGAATATGGATGGATGGATGGATGTTGGATCTTTCACGCCAAAACTGCAGAACCGATTTTTTTTATGATAGTGGTGACAAGACGAGCAAATCAGGTGCCTGTTGGTAAGCATTATGATTGCCCATATCAGACACAGTGCCACCCAGTGTTTTATAATTCAAAATATTGCGAGGCACTGCACTGCGCCTGTCACCCTGAGATATGAGTTGTTGATACTCGTCATGCCCCAGTACATGTACAATGTACATGCATCAGTAATTTCGGTGGTAACATACATTCACGCCTTTTATCCCGAAGGGGTAGGCAGAGGTGTACCCAGGACTCAGTCCCATAATAGATACACCCACATTTCGCCAGTATGTTATTGGTCCCATGTAATGGGGGCGAGCCTATTGCCATCTACCGAGCACAGTTCCAGACTCCAGGCAGTTATTGAGATAATTCCTAATGAAAAAATCCAATAACACTTTGTCTGACCTGGGGATTGAACCCTGGACCTTATGATCGGAAGTCGAGCTTGCACCCACAACGCCACCAAGGCATAAATAATATTTGTATACAATAAACCAAAACATAATTATATTAACACGTTGTCGCTTTAAAAACAACGCAATTAAATTCAATTAACGTAACAGCACATAATCACGACCGTTTACAGAAAAGGTTACGTACAATCTGATTCAAAGCTATCGTTATTATATTTTTTAATGAAAACATTCTGCATTATACTCTCCCGTTTTTAATATTATTTTCCTGCTTGTGAATTAAAGGGACGTTTGTCAAAAGATTTGGGAAGTTCTTATGAATATTACTGTCAGATTTAACAAGATTACGCTTTCAAGATTTATTACTGGATATTTAAATTGAGTTTTGTTTGAGATAAGGTAATTTTGTAAAGGCGGTCTCTCATAATTTATACTCGACGAATATTATATATATTTTCAACTATAATTATATATATATGACTTTCCACACACGGTTCTCCTATTAAACGGACACATGAACATAGTGTTTCGCCTAAATTGATAGAGACAGTAAGAATTACGTGTTAATGGACACATTCTTAGTCGTAAATGTCTCTTAAATGCGTAAGTAGTTAAATGTGTGTGTCTTAAATGTGTATGTGTAGTCTTAAATGTGTAAGTTTAAGTTAGAAATTAATTACTCATTTGCCTTTATTGAGCTGGATTGTAGTATAATGTTACGAGTATATCTTTATAAGAATATAACATACACAAAAAAACGGTTCTTCTAGTTCCAAATAAGGCTTAGTACTATGGTAATCAGAAGACAGATATACGTAGCACTCTATATCTTCCCACACAAACTTTTAGAAATCAATGAAGATGATAGAAATATAATAATAATAATAATAATTTGAATTTATACTCTAACAGAACGGGTTACCCTAATTACTCTGCTCGAGTCAATTCATATGAGTTATGTGGACCAACCCATATTGTCAGAGTTTCAGGTCGCCAAGGTTCCTGCATGACCCACCAACTCCGACATGACCTAACGACTGCTCCCTACATATCTTATAGGAAACAGCTGGGACCTACAGTTTAACGTGCCATCCAAAACACGGTAGCGTCCAGGCGAAAAGTCCACATGGTAAGATTCGGTCCAGGGACTCCGGATTAAAAGCCGGGCATATTCCCGCTGGACCACGGACGCTACAATATAATTTCTAATTCAAGTCAATAAAATATATTCATTCAATAAAATATAATTTCTTCCATATTTAAAGTATAACTAAATAATACAATTATAAAGAGGCGTAGGAAAATACGTATTTATCTCAATTATGGAATTTCAAAGGAAAGGCATTAAATGACGGAAATGATGTCGGCCCAACCACCATATCACACATATCAAACAGATTCATGCGCACAAACGCTAGACCAGCCCGAGAATCAAACCGGGGGCATACGGCTCAGAAGGCAAAGACGCTTCCACTGAGCCAACAACGCAATCAATATTTCATTTCAATAATATCATATCATTTTGTAGTTCCAATCAAAAGTTAAGACAAAGCAGCCCAAGATAATCTACTGAAAATAGAGTTCTATTAAAAGGCTTAGTTATAAATATCTTTTTATTTGAATATTAATATAATATACAATAGTATCCTATATTAAAGATAAATATTAGGTAATATTTATCTTTAGATAATATTTTCCATTAAAATGTTATAATATTATATTTTGTTCTAATAATATGAATACTGAGTAATTGGCCGTAGTGTAGTATGAGAAATATAATATTATGATAACTAGATAACCGTTATTTGGTTCAATAGATCATTCTTTTGAAGTTCAGTCTTCAAAGAAAGAAAATATCCTGAAAATGTGCTTCAACAAGGTTTGATGGTTGACATAATAATGCCTTGTTACTAGTTTCATATCGACAAATATTGACGACAGAATCTGCGTCTATACGCAGATTCTGTCGTCGTGTTTCTGTCGTTAACTATTTAAAGAAAAATGTTGTATGAAAAAATATATTTGACATCCATCATTACGTAATTTTTACTGCTGTTGCTACGCGACTACAAGTTCATAACACCCGCACCGGTACAAGGCGAGAGTACTTCCACGATAGCCTAATTGGTAGAGTGCCCAGCGCGTGAATCGTTGTGGATGGTGCGGGTTCGACTCCCGCTTGTGGGTGAAATTTTTCTTCCCATTTTAATATTGAATTTCAAGCGAAAAGACCACTCAGTCTAAAAAAATATAATATTGACAGCCTGGTTGGCACAGATGGTAGTACCTCTGCTTTCTGTGCCGCAGGCTCCAGTTCCAGTTCGATCCCCGGCCAGGTCAAACATTTGTGTGCATGAATATGTCTGTTTGATCTGTGTCTGGGTGTTATAAGCTTATATAAGTATGTATATCAGTCATCTGGTTACCATAGTACAGGCATCTAGCCTAGTTTGGGACAAGATGACCGTGTGTGGAAGTTGTCCCATATTAAAAAAGAAAAAAAATTCTACGTCCTTGTTAATTAGATTTCTGCTTGTAACTTACCGTTGAGCACATGGACCGCGACACTCTTGGCCTGTGCATTACTAGGGTTGCACTGGTATGTGCCGGAGTCTGACGGTCTCGCCTGCTGTATGAGGAGAAAGGACTTGGTTGTCTCCCCCTTCTCTGTCACCACTGAGACGCCCCCTCGGGGTGAGTCGTAGCTTATGATCTGGTGACAAAGGGAGTATTAAATGTTTCGACTATTGACTGAATGCCCATAGAATATGAATGGAAGACTCATAAGAGGGTGAGAAGGATTAGTATTCAAAAATCTCGGTAACATGGTAATTTATTTACGTAGTTGTTTTTTTGGATGATAGGGGACCAGTGGGCGTCCACCCAATTTAAGTATTTATTTTAAAAAAATATACCATTGCACTGGATCTGGTAAGGCAGAGGGTGAGGAGAAACTCCGGCCAAGATCCGGCTGCCAAACGACGATAGCCTTGGCTATGTGCAATACCACCGGACATCGGTCCGGTGGTATTCCGCCGATGGGCCGATGGCCAGATGACGTATCGTTATTGTCGTAGATTGCAGATTAAGACTCCGCTGAGAGTGGCGTAAAGAAGAGGAGGCCTTTACCCAGTAGGTGGATACGGGCTGAGTAGAATACCATTTGGATGACTTTATAGTTCGGCTTTCTAAGAGATTTTCTACATTTCTTAAAAAAAAACCCACTAACGAAACTCGACAAAACTAACGATCTTCGCTCATCCAGATAAGAATTTAAGAAAATAAGTGGTATATATAAAAATACCGTAAGAAGCTCACAAATCCAGTTACAAATACCAATGATCCTCAATTATTGATTATTAAAAGCTTCAGTCAACGAAAGCTATATTTATGGCCACTAAGTTTGGATAAGATAGTTCCAAATATACTAGAATCGGACGGTAATAAAGAAGAGGCTCACGCAAAATTGATAAAATCTGGCGTTTTACCTAAATAACTTTTTCTGAATAGCATTGTTTTATGAAGAGCTGCTACTTTTATCTGTAATCATTTTTTATTTTATTGTAAATGTTTGCTTTAGCAGCAATTTAGATTAGAAAATATATTTTCGACTTTTCTTGTTTTAGGATACAATTATTGTTTATCTAGTAAATAATACTATTATGTCAGAATAATTCGCTTAGTAAGATTTAACGATAGATTTACCTGGATAATAGTGGATACTTATCCATTCACTTTCCCTTTACCTTCCTGACAATGATCAACTTTTCTAAGTCCAAGTAGATTTAGAAATGGTCTAGACCACGGTCTGTCCAGACTTTTAACATAGATTGCATCAAATGGGCATCTACAACCCACATAGATAAATCTTACAATAACCTTCATAATCGCCTAGGTCGAATCCGATCAGGACGACATCATGACATCAAAAACAAACTAACCGCATTGTTATGGTTCCAAAATATATAGGCTGGCGGTTCAGGAGAGTATAGCACCACGCACGTGAGGTTGATGGTGCTTCCCCATTCTATGTACAGATCTGGACCACCGATGATCTCTGTCGTTGGTTCTGTAACAAAATATTACTTTTAAACATAATATTACGTCTTTTTCCGAAGGTATAGAGGTGCACTCAGGACTTGGTCCCATACTAGGTACAATCATACTTCGCCAGTTATGTTTTAAGTCTCATATATCCTGCTTAATATTATAAATGCGAAAGTTGGTGAGGAGGGATATATGTATGTTTGTTACTGTTTATGCCAAAACTACTAAATCTGAAATACTACTAACGCTAAAATTCGGTATGTATGTAGTTTAGATCCTGGAATAACACAATGGGTACTTTCTATCTTGAAATTCCCAAGGGAACGAAGAATACGCGGGAACCGCGAGGCACAGCTTGGATTATATAAATTACTAGCTGCGCCCCGCGGTTTCACCCGCGTAGACATCGTTCCCGCGGAAATATAGGGAAAAAAGTACCCTATGTGTTCTTCCAGGGTCTAAGCTACCTGCATACCAAATTTCAACTCAATTGGTTCAGTAGTTTTGGCGTGAAAGAGTAACAAACATCCATCTATCCATCTAATCAAAACCGCGCTAGATGGCGCTGAAGGTAAGTTAGAACTCGCAAGCGTTTTGTTAACCTGTTAAAAACGTAACTTTTTTACATTGTACTGAGGTTTGAGAGTTATAATATTTGTAGAATGATAGGGGGCACGCCTTTTGTCCCATCTACCGGGCACAACTCCAAGTTGTCATTAAGAAAATTACTAATGAAAAAATCCAGTAACACCTTAGTCATACAACTTATACTGGTGAATCTTGCAGTTTAATGGGGAATGACATACAATTAGAATCTCACTTTAGTATTACAAAGGTCTTTTGGCAATGTCAGAAGAGCATTGTGGTCACAAAGTACAAAACAAACATGTTTCTTCAAAACGAAAGCAACTATAGTGTAAATTTTGATCACGCATTATAAGATCCTCTCTATAAAAGTCAAAACAAATCGTTAAAACCCTCAAGCTTTCATATTCCCAGATTTTATCTAAGATCAAATCTCCGAAACCATGAATTTTGTTATGCACGAAATTACGACGCAATTCACCTGTGATGTTAAAATTTGGGTATAAAATGAAACGAATGCATACAACGTTCACATAATCCCATAACTATTTTTATTATTATTATTATTATTAAAAAAAAAAATAACTCTGCTTACTCCTTACAAAATATTTAGGCTGCAGACCCACTTGACATAAAATGTAGTTTGAGGTTGACTGCAGAAAACTATAGACACAAAAAACCGCAAGACGACGCAGGCCACTGAAGTGGTAATATATAAGCCACTATGGTGTAAATAAAGGTTGTAAACTTAATCCAAACAGAAGCTCGCGGGGTCTTGTATAGTATAATATTTCCTACTGTGACATCTTTTCGCTTGCTACTGACTCATCCATTCAGCCTGCAATAGTATTTTATGTTATATTATATTATATATTCGCCGCAAACTATTTGCAAAATGGGTCCACAGCCTTAAGTCCTTCGAGTTTTTGTTTTCCTTCGTAGCTCATAAGTTGCGTGCGTGCCGCTAATACTACCGACTAAATTAACCGACTTGCCTAAACGTTGGTTAGCGTAAACATTTGGTTAAGTTAACGAACTTCGTGACACAGGCCTTAAAGGTAGGCTTACACAAACAGTGTTGTTAAATTATAAGATAGTGAAACGTGAGTTTATATAGACTATATTATTAGTATAACATATTAACAATATGATATTATAAGTCCTAAGTCAATCGATGCAAATGTCAATCGGTTTATTGGGATCGAGCTTGTTAGCAACCTGTTTTAGCCCCTGACTGAAAAGGGAAAAAGTGTTATATTGGTTTGACGTGTCTGTGGATTTGTGTATCTGTATCATCGTAACTCCAGAATGAGAGGACTGATTTTGGTTCAGTGTTATTTAAAGCTGACCTGATTTATGTGAAAGTCAGTTCAGCCGTCTGAGGATTATACCAGCTCTTTCCTAGCGGCACCCCATCATGTGCGGCCGAGGGTAACCGTGGGCTTTAGAACAGTACCCTAACATCTTTACCCATGATTGCCGTAAGAGCCAGCTAAGGGATATCAAATGGACGGGCAGCAGCGTCCTCTGCGTAAAACCAACCATCAAACTGCGCTCTCCAACTCGCCTGCCAAGCATAGCGAGTATAAGCAATTCCTCCCCTTATGGGGAAAGCCTATGTCCAGTAGTGGACTTCTGACGGCTGAGATGATGATGATGGTGATGAGACTCAAGTAATATATACTTACCAACGACGTTCAAATGTATAAAATGGCTCATATGAGGTGTGGTAGATATTTGACATTCATAAATCCCCGAGTCTCTATGCTGCGGGTACTTTATCTGAAACAAAGACGATATCATCAAATACGAGTATGAACAAAGGAGAAATTACAAAAGGTAATATTATGGCACTTATCTACATTATATTATTCTCTCTTAAAATTATACAAACGCACATTTTATTATTCAACTGATCCTAAAACAAACATGAGGCTAAATTTATAGCAGTCTATATGTGTGAATCATAGAACTAATAATAATGTAACCTAGAAATGTCATAAGTCGCTAATTACATATAGTTTTTAAATAAAATCTCGCCGTTACCTTTCTTTCACCCATACATCACTACTTCATACGCATATTACATATAAAATTCAAAATCATTTATTCATCAATTTGGTTGCAATATGACTCTTATGCAATGACTTGCAATGACTCGAAGTTAAGGAGTAATGAAACTACCATGCGTTTAGAAAGATATCTCTACAAGAAGTACGCACAAGAAACTTATAGGACTTAATTTTTTGTTCAACGCAGTTCCATAATCGGTCACACACAGAGAATCCTGAACCGTAATTAGTTCTTAGACATACACAAACGTAGCTCAATAGTCACCTGTGTGGCGACAACAAGATCACGCGGGTTTATGGTACTTCTATACCTTATTACGAGTTCTGTGATTCGGATAGATTTGGAAAAGTGAAGCCTTTACATGCTTAACCTCATTCACCTTCATAGATTGAAGTTTTAGTTTATAGTAACCATATTTCAGAAGTATCGTTATAAAAGTACGAGGTAACTTGGTACTGTATTTATCCCAACACCCTTAGACGCCATATTCATTTAGCAAACGAGATAGAAAATGATAAGGCATTGTATAACTCAATTACACGGTCTGGTGGTCGCGAGAGTTATGGGATTTTAAACTCTACGCCTTTGCGAATATCACTCATGATTCAGTGAATCTTTTATACTGAGTCGACTTGAAAAACTTCATTTAAAATCTTTTGTGAATTGCATGTCTTTATGATACACTGGCTTTTCTATTTTTGCCAGTATTTTTAAGAAAAATGTACATATTGAAATTGTGAATATATGAATTTATGATGAATTTAATCAAGAAAATATTTATTCATTTGAGTATTAGCGGTCATATTTTTCAAAGGCAAAGTACGCCTAAAGAAAAATTATTCGTCAAAATCTTTCCTTACAGACTTATGAGAGGTAAGTCTGATTTCGGGAATAAAACAGTTTTAGATTAAGACTTTTTGCCAAGTCCCTATAAGTTATTTTGCTATTGTGACATTATGTATGTAGCCGCCAGCTCAAGCAGCTGTTCCCGAGGGAATATCGGGATAAACAGTACCCTATGTCTTATTCCAGAATCTAAGCTACCTGCATACCAAATTTCAGCCCAATCGGTTTAGTTATTTTGTCGTGAAAGAGTAACAAAACTCCATTCATCAATCCATCCTCACAACCTTCGCAGCCAGCAAAAGCAAGCAATATAATGATACAAAGGTTCCTGTTCTGGAATTCAAGCCAATAGCTTTGTAATCAGCCCCACAGTTACATAGTAGTCTCAAACTATAGGCACTATCACCAAGTATTTAATTAAGAACAGCTTCAGATATTACAGTAACATCTTGGTGGTAATCGCGTTGAAATTATGTTCAATCATTGTTTAATCTAGGTCGTACACCGTCTGAACTCTCGACGGTGAACGGGCACAGTAATTGCAAGAACAGTAATTTCTGCGTAGCTACGCGCTCTATTAGTGAAATAATTGGTTGGTTTATTATGTTACTGTTCATTTTGTTAATTGTTTCTAAATAGAGCTCGTATGGCTTAGTTAACAGTTATTTTGAACATAACATAACATACATTCACGCCTTTTTCCCGAAGGGGTAGGCAGAGGTGTACCCAGAACTCAGTCCCATAGTAGATACACCCACATTTCGCCAGTATGTTATTGGTCCCATGTAATAGGGGGCGAGCCTATTGCCATCTACCGGGCACAGTTTCATACTCCAGGCAGTTATTGAGATAATTCCTAATGGAAAAATCCAATATTTAACACTTTGCCTGACCTGGGGATCGAACCCGGGACCTCTTGATTGGCAGTCGAGCATGCGCCCTCTACGCCACCGAGACAGTTATTTTGAACAATTAATTTATAATCATTGTTGGTGTATCTACTATGGGACTGAGTCCTGGGTACACCTCTGCCTACCCCTTCGGGAAAAAGGCGTGAATGTATGTTATGTTGTGTATTAGAATAATTATTATTTTAGTAAGAGTTGAGTTTGCATGTTATTTAAAATAATTAATGAATTTTCTAAAAAAAAATTGTTTCAAGTAAGGTATAATATCTTTTATAAAGACGAATAAAACAAGCTTCTATCTCACAATATGAATATGGGAAATAAAAGTTGACCCATGAACGGGAATTCAACCTTCTGCACCAATCCGCGTGGTGGGCACTCCACGACTTGAGCTATCGTGGAGATCATCGGATAATTTTTTCTCCATCCCACCTACCTAGTGCCTATAGGGACGTGTGTTTTTATCTAAAGGTAATGCATTTCGCATTCTACCCACCGACAAATCTAATGTTACAATAATTAGAAATCATATCAAAATTGTTTTTTTTTCTATCGATATTGTATTTCAAGCGAATATACCGCTTAGTCTTTATGTAAAAAAAAAGGTTTTATCTTATTTTAAAGGTATCCAAAATAAACATTATTTAGATTCAGAGAAGTATTTAAAATCAACTGAGTATTAATAAGTTACATCGTTGTTTTTTTATGATAGTAAGTGACAAGACGAGCTAATCAGGTGCCTGATGGTAAGCATCATGATTGCCCATATCAGACACAGTGCCATCCAGTGTTTTAAAATTCAAAATTCTCCGCGGCACTGCTCTGCGCCTGTCACCCTGAGATATTAGTTGTTGAATCTCATCATGCCCAGTAATTTCGCTGGTAACATTGCCCTTCATACCGGAACACAGTAATGATTGCACATTACTGCTTGGCGGATGAATAACTGGCAAAGGTGTGGTACTTCCCCAGGCGGCCCCCTGCAAAAGAGGCCTACCACTACAAACTACGTTGTGCTACAAAGTTGCCTATTATTTATTATTCACCCCTCCAATTTGTCTTTAATTAAGAATGAAAATAACTATTTTCATTACTTTCATCATAAATAATGTTAATAAAAAACTACTCATAAACTACCACTGTCTATTTTTATTTATTTATATGTGCAGTACAATTTCAGATTCCCAAATCCAAAACGGATACACGCAAACTCAAAAATAACTTTCAACTAGGTACAGTCAAGAACAAAGTTTAACCTGTAACGTCCAGTCATCTGTGTGAGGCAGATGTATCGCCCTGAACCTCTGGTCGCTGGTGTACGTGTACCGCCCGACGGTCAGTAAGTGGATGTCTCTGTGCCTCACCCACGATACTTGCATGTTCACCTGCAACAAAGGATACATATAATTTTTCATCATTACCATCATCATCATCATTATCTCGGTCATAGAACGTCCACTGCTGAACATAGGCCTCCCCCATCCAGTCCCACTTCCATCTACTCCGGTTGTAGCGTGTTGCCGCCATCCTTATCAGATCGTCTGTGCCCTTGTGGGTGGATGTCGGATGTCCTACGCTGCGCTTGCCAATTCGTGATCTCCATTCGAGAACTTTACAGCTCCATCGGCGATCAGTTCTTCGTGCTATGTACCCTGCCCATTGCCCTTTCTAATCCGTTGGGCTATGTCGGTAACTCTATGTGTTATTTCAGGATCTAAGCTACTAAATCCCGATATTTCCACGGGAATAAAGGCTACGAGGGTGAAATCGCGGGACTCTTTATGAATCATTCAAGTAAACTAAAATTATCATTTCCCATCCCTAAAGCTCTTCCTTAATACGCAAATGATAAACATATTATAATGTCAAACCTATAAATGACATAAAATATGCGAAAATTTATTTGTAAGCACTTCATGCCAAAACTATTGAATAAATTAGATTAAAATTCGTTAGCTTAGTCCTTGAAATAGCATTTCAGTCGGAGCAAACAGAATTTCATAATTTAATTGTAATTTATGCAAAATTCCTCCCGAATTTTCGTATTTGCTCAGCACGATAATACTTGTCAATATTATTGTCCATATAATATTTGTTTTTGATTGACGAAGTATCCAGTCTGGATTTATACAAATTGTTACCGACACAGACCAAAACTTCACAAAGCCTCACCATATTGGGTTTTTTATCATAGCAGTCGACTCGTAGATGCTGATTCAAACGCAAATCAAAAACAATCCAGTACAATTTTTTGTTTAATCTACGGCGCCAATAGCGCGCGTTCGGGAATCTTGCGTCGTCAGCGATGAAAAAACCGAAATGTGCAGATGCTCTTAACTTAGGCACCTAGTCCTTAAAATTAGTTGTATACAATATAGAAAAAAGCAACGGCTGAGGAGACAAACTTGCACAAAGAACGTACTATGGTACGTACTGGTTTCGAGGGGAATGCATTGTTGGCGTTGTACTCAAACAAAAACATCAAATTACTCCACATTGGTACAGAGCCAGCTGCCTCCAGCGCACCTACGTCCTACACTTACAATAGGTACATAAAGTGGGATACACACGGGCGCCCTAACGAGACCCGTTACTTCACAACCATCCAATTTACATAGCGGTGTACTGCCACAAATTCCTGAAATGAAACGCAACTCAACAATAGCACAATGCAAGTTTAAAGTCGCTATTGTGTGCACAACTTTATAAATAAAAGTCTCATTAAGAGAGTCCCACATTCGCAATAAGAATGCTTAACGAGATATCTTTTTTACAGGGCTCGGATTTTAAGCTTTTGGGCTTTATGATGAATCGCATTTTGGTTGTAAATTTTTCGCAATTGTATTGCTGTCCTAAAGCTATAATACGTATTTAAAATTAATTTTAATAAACGATGGAATAAGTATATTATAGATGTATATTTATAGATAGATAATCAGAACATAACAAAATTAAACACTAGAAAGTGTATTAGAGTGATCTCTTACAGAAAAGGATGCAAGGAAAAGAAAAACTATCTTGGAAGGATAGTGGATTAAGAAAGGGAATGGTGAGTATCATGGGTTTTCGAAACCACTGTGTTGAATTAGTCGAGATCGTTTACGGCTTCAGGGTTATATGGTAAAAACCATTATTTGTCAAGGACCTAATAGGTGGGGTATGCCATAGCCACGTAAGTGTGGCTATTCGCACGCTGAAAATCTTTCCCTCGTGCTGATTTATGCATATTCGATTTATGTTGTAGTAAATTCGCACACGATGATTTTAAGATTCATGCCAATTTACTACTTGCATAACCGTTGGTGGGTAAATTGGCTCGAAATATTCAAATTGTCTTTGTACATCCTTAAACTTTATAAATAAATAATACCAGGCTACCATAAATTATGAAGAAGTATATTTTAGTACCACGCAGAATGTAAAATGTTCCACGTGCAGGTGGGGTTTGTTTGAGTTTGAAAGATAGACATATCCAAGTAAATAATACTCATCAAAAAACACCAGTATTTTGCAATAACAATAATAAATAACAACACAATGCATCTATATTAAGTGACTCTTACAAAAGCGCCCGAGATATCAGAGTAAATATTAAATCAGAACAGAGAAACATTCCAGAAACATTACCTCGTTACGCTCTGTAGATGAACTTTGAGCAGTAACGAAGTTAATGAAGACAATATCTTTGTTCTTTCGAATATAATAAAATCTTTGAGACGTTAGCATAATATTTTCTGCGGAATTTGAAAGCTTTTGGTAAATCAAATGCAGCTCGTAAATTCAAGTAAAGAGATCCATTATATAATATAATTCATGATAAACTAGCTGTTACCCGCGGTTTCACCCGCTTAGTCATCGTTTCCGTGGGAATTAGGTTACAAAGTACCATGTGTTATTTCAGGGTCTAAACTATCTACACACCGAATTTGAGCCCAATCGGCTCAGTAGTTTTGGTGTGAAAAATAACAAAAATCTATCCATCCATTCATCCTCACAAACTTTTGCATTTACAATATTAATTAAGTAAGGACAGATTAATGATAAATGAATGAATGAGTGTGGGCAAGATGACGATGATAAAAATATGACGAATGCGCGATAGCGCAAGATGATGCATGAAGGAATGTGTGTGAAAGGATAAATGAGAATATGATCCCTGACTCAGTTGGGGCACAGGAGCCTACTATAAATCCTGTACAATGTAAAATGTACATTTTTAACAGGTGAACAAAACGCTTGCCAGTTCTAACTCACCAGCGCCATCTAGCGCGGTTTTGGTTAGATTAATGGATGGATAGATGTTAGTTACTCTTTCAAGCCGAAATTACTGAACAGATTGGGCTGAAATTTGGTATCCAGGTAGCTTAGACCCTGGAATAACACAAAGGATACTACTATTCCCACGGGAACAATGTCTACGCGTGTCTATAAAAATATTAAGTTGGGAAGTAAGATAATTCTCGCACGTTCGTTATTCCTTTTCTACAACCGTATATACAAAATGGAGTCGAACTTTGACAGTGAAGTTTTTATGTTGTGGTTTATATAAGTTCATTCAATGAAGCCCTATAAAAAATAAATCCGTATATATATATGAAACGATTCTGCTTGTAAATATTTAAGTACTAACCTAAAATCTAAGAACTAGATAGCAAAAACTAGTTCGCATTAACTAAAGTTCTGAGCGTAAAACAAACAACAGACCATCTCCATTGCAATCTAGCACTTCAATGTGAGTCCGTAAATACTTATACGAGTCGACAGTAATTCCTTTGCTCAACCGCCAGAACGAAATGGAAAGAGCAGATTGTCTCAACCTTTTAACTTTAGGTCCATCCTAACAAGATTATACAGTGAAACTTTGGAAACTTAGAAAAACGCGGACGGCGTTCTTTGTGAAGTTCTGTTTCTAAGTAATTGGCTGATAGACCGCCTTCAGCGGCAGATTTTTTTTTTTTTTTTTACTTTTTTTTTATGTTAGTGAGTGACAAGACGAGCAAATCAGGTGCCTGATGGTAAGCATCATGATTGCTCATATCAGACACAGTGCCAACCAGCGCTTTATAATTCTAAATTCTGCGCGGCACTGCACTGCTCCTGTCACCCTGAGATATTAGTTGTTGAATCTCATCATGCCCAGTAATTTCGCTGGTAACATTGCCCTTCAGACCGGAACACAGTAATGTTTGCACATTACTGCTTGGCGGATGAATAACTGGCAAAGGTGTGGTACTTCCCCAGGCGGCTCCTGCAAGAGGCCTACCACTACAAAGTTGTTGAGGAATTCAAATGGAAAACTTCATTGATTACACGCCTTTTTCCTAGGGGTAGGTAGAGGTATACCCAGGACTCAGCCCCATTATAGAAGGTACACTCACATTTAGCTAGTATTTTATTGGTCCCATGTAATAGGGGTCATTTTTTCTCCGTTTCCCAACCGTTTTTTAACTACTGCAATCACCAAGCCGCCTTTCAAGCGTGGTGATGACGGCGAAATCACCCCATATGAATAGTTTATGGCGTTCTATGGGGGAGGCCTGTGTTCAGCAGCGGACGTTTTCCGGCTGATGATGATGAACATGGGTCGAGCCTATTGCCATTTACAGGACACTTCCAGACTCCAGGTAGTTATTGAAATGATTCCTAATGGAAAAGCCAATATTTTACACTTTTCCTGAGCTGGGGATCGAACTCGAGACCTCAAGATCGGCAGTCGAGCTTGTGCCCACTACGCCACCAAGGCAGTCATTATTTCCTACGAGTATTTTGCAGATTATTTATTTATTACAAAAAACTATCTATTATACCATCTCATGATAGTATAAAACATAGTCGCTTATTGCCGTCTTTACGCTTAGATATTTTAAACTATGCAACGGATTTTAATACGGGTTTCATCAAAAGACTAAGTGAAGAAGGCTTTATAGGTATGTATCATTATAGGTACATACACAAACATACCGACACAAACCTTAACCGAACCCGTACCCGGAGCGAAATGCGGGTGGGTCACTAGTTAGTAATGAAGTAGACACATTAAAGCAAGGATGACTTTTTATGCCATAGGGGGCAAGCAAGAAGACGGGCCTCCTAATGGTAAGCGGTTACCGCCATCTATGTATACCTGCAACACCAGGGGTATTGCCAATATGTTGCCGACCCTTCAAATTTCTATTCTCTCTCCTTTTGAAGAGCCCCATATTATAGCTCAACGGGACTTTGAAACATTTTGTTCTTATACCTTTGACCAAAAATGACTTGATTTGTGGTACACATATGACATTAGATCCCTTTATTGTGTAATGTAGATAGGTTTATTAATTAATTTATTTGTGTTCTTAAGAGGTATCGCAAGTATGACACTGAGATACGGTGAACTAAAAGCAGTTGAAGGATCTAAAAGCTTTATGAGCTGGGCTTCTTTTAGGTAACTTTATAGAACAGACGGAAGAGGTTTCTTCATCGAAAGTCGAGATTCAGATTGGGTAAATCCATCTTCTATATTGAACCGCCCTTTAAACAATGTAAATTTGTGTACTCCTATAGTGTCTTCAGTATAATCTATTTATAATAAACTTTCTCCCCAGCTCCCAATTTAAGCGATTACGACTTGTACTTACCGTCTTATTCCCTAAATTCTTCACTCGACACGTCAAATACGCAGTTTTCCCGAGGAGCGCAGTGACATTTTTAGAAGCCACCGTGTCGAAGTAGGGGCCGGTTCGAGGCGTCGGCCGTGGCACGTCAGGCGCTGCCCCCACGCGCGTCTCGCCCCCGATGGCATTGTCTGCCGCGGGGGCAGTCGTTGCCGAGGCATTAGCAGGCGACTTGCCGTGCTCGCGTTGGGCTGATGATACTGGGGACAAGGAAAAACATTACTTTAATACACATTTACACCCTTTTTATAGTGGGAGGGGAAATTGTGAAGAGTGAAATAAATAGGAAAGTAACGATCTTGCTTTTGCGCTGCACTGCCCTCGCGTTCACACGAGTCCAGCCACACGACAGACTAGCGAGAAAAGTGGTGGCCCAAACTACCCTGAAAAATAGATCGGCTAGCCATTCATTCTGCCTTGGTTACTGTCAAGACAGTTCTGTTCTGTCTCGGCATGTGCGTTCAAACAGTAGTAGTAATGCGCTATCTACTCTGTTCTGCCTTCGTATGATACCAGCATAGCACGAATCCGAATGGGTGAAAGTTGTGCTTGTTTCATTAAATTTGTATAAAACATTTTTCGGTTACTTGCGAAAAAGGTTTTACCGTCCTAGACCGGTAACCATCTTAAACCTTTGATATAAAACGAATTTCGTGTGAAAAATCGTAGCATACTTCTATAACGGAAGAATGTCAAATAGAATAATAAATGGGTTAGAATAAATCAAGAACGAATAGGTGTACCTACCTATTACAACAATAAATCAAACTAGCTTAAGTAAATCCTGGTTGAAACATGGCTCTGTATAACATTCATTCACAATTCACAGAGTTTCTGCTAGCAAATGAAACTAGTGAGACAGTGAGACAGTGAGACACTTTACATGTTCTATCAAGATAATGTTTTAGGCAAGTGGCAAGATGCCAAGGAATAATTTTTAAGGCTGGTTTGACACTTTTTGCAGAGCATTTACTTAAAATAAAGAATGGATGCGAATTGCACAAGTTGCATTGCGTCTCTAGGTATATATTTAATAATTCATTCTTAGGAATAGTATAGGTTAGTTCCACCCAGATCTTTTAGGGACTTGAACTTTGTAGAACCTTCTGTGCTCTTTTTAACTATGAAAGTGGACCTTTTTCGTCACACACCCACTAACCAGTTATGCGTTTGGTCGCGTGGAAGAGTTGTGAAGCCATGCGTATGAGCATTCGTTCCTATGACGTCACACCGGACAACGAAGCTATAAAAAGGACAATCGATGAACTTTTCAGAAGGTGAAATATTTGTATTTTTAACTGAGAATCGGGGTTGTCATGACGTCATTACACTTATAAATTATTCCATAATAGATTCTTAAACAAGAGTTTGTACGATGTATTGTGTTTTGGTATTATAAAATTATTAATCGATGCTGACCTTGGGACCTAATTTTTTAAATTGTATAATTATACCAAAAAGATTACAACAAAAAATGCCGCTGTGTTATTTTTCAAAGCCTTTGACATATTTATTTTACAATTTTGGGTTCGAATTAGGACTTTATCTTCTAAAACTAGGATTCTACTTAGATTATTGTCACGTCACCGCGCACGCTCTGACTAGATACGACTTACTTGTCAAATACGGCAACTAAAACTACGCCAAAATCTGCGTACCCGCACCTGTCCAATTCAATACTGGCTGTCCACTGCTGTACATAGGCCTCCCCAATGGCGGTTGCTCGCCGTCCGCATCCATCGCAAGCCTGCGATCCTGACCAGGTCGTCGGTCCACCGTGTGAGGGGTTGGCATACGCTTCGTTATCCAGTACGTGATCTCCACTCAAGAACCAGTATTCCCCATCGGTTATCGGTTCTGATAGCGCACACTAGCACTCCTTGCAAACTATTTTATGGCACACTAGCATTGTGCTACGCACACTACAATTTGAAAGTTGTAAAATTTTCGAATCTCTTACAATAATCTAAGGGTACTACCTCTTTTTAAGATACTTTAATATATTTAAGCTACAAAAGACCGCGAGTATCAATTTCTTCAATATTGAAAAGCACTTGGAGAAAACATTTCATCGGAAAATAAAAAGCTGCTGACGTAACTGCAATCAATCATCAAACCAAATTTATATTCGAATACGCATAAAAGAAGCACTTTTAAACATGACTGTACAGCCGTGTTCGGAATAGATTATTATCCTAAGGGAGTTTTATAATAATCAAAAGATTTCAATGATATAAATATCCGTTTTTGCTAAAAAGTATATCTTTAGTTTCTAAAGACGGTAATCGGGTTTTACTATTAGGCATCAGGTACCTGATTTGCTCGTCTCGTTACTCACTATCAATATAAAAGCAGCGTCGTCTGCGTGAAAACTTTCACTGCGCTCGCCAACCCGCATCTAAGCGTGGCAAATATTTGCAAAACCTCCCGTTATGAGGAGGCCTACATCATCCACTAGTGAACTTCCAATGGCTGATGATGATGATGATGTAGACGAATTTATTGTGTGCACGCATTGGTTAATTTCACTCTAGGACGATTTAACCACTGGACGCGAAATGTACATAATGAAGTATGAAAACACGTTCAACCGATTTTTGCGGGGGGAGGAGGATTTCACACATTGCTGACTTTTACGAAGATATACACACACTACCGTAATATTCGTATCCATGATTGTGCGCACACAAAGATTTACCTTTGTGTATTATATTGTTGCACTATTCTTGCATGTAGCATTGTCACTGTCTAAGAGCAAAACAACTGACAATTGCGATTAAAATGACAGAGAGAAAAATTGGGTACTTCCCACTTGATTCCCATCTCCTTGCCCACCACTAGTGACAACTGCAATTTTTATTTCAGAATATGTATTCCACTCGTGACATGTGGGAATTGCCTATCATACATAGGTATATTGATTCTTACATCCTCAATTCAACCCTCACCTTATATAAATGTTGAACTTCCAGCTACCGTTAGAATAATTATAAGTAATTTACGCTAGCCATAGAAAAGAATACTAGTCTGCTGGTGCATCCATTCATTCTGATTACGATATTATAATAATAGGTATGTATAATGTACATATTACGGTAGATGTGATTAATTGACATTATCAATAATTATCGATCAATAATTATTTTCAATAAAACACATTTACCGTAGCATATTACATAATATATGACAGCCTGGTTGGCACAGATGGTAGTAACTCTGCTTTCTGTGCCGTAGGCTCCGGGTTCGATCCCCGGCCAGTTCAAACATTTGTGTGCATGAATATGTCTGTTTGATCTGTGTCTGGGTGTTATAAGCGTATATAAGTATGTATATCAGTCACCTGGTTACCATAGTACAGGCTTCTAGCCTAGTTTGGGACCAGATGACCGTGTGTGGAAGTTGTCCCATATTATTATTATTATTATGTCGCTCGAAAACACGGGATATACCCGGTCTTTTGATAGGCGTGCACGGAGACCATTTTTTTTTTTTAAGTCCAACGTGCAGAGGCCCCTTTGAGCTTTTAATCTAAAGGTAATGTATAGCACCTATCGGGGTCCATCTCTGAAACCATCTACAGTATTTTTTTTAAGGTGACCTCAAAGACAGCCCCCGCTAGGTACAAGGACTATTGTGAATGGATTGAAACTACTTGATTGGTCTATAGGTGTGATTTCTAGATGGATGGTAACCGGGCTATTGCTAGAGACTCCGGCACCTGCCACTTCCGTCTCATGGTGAAATATGACGGCAGGCGATAACTCGCCGCTCACTAAACGGACCCCCCATAAAGGCCGCCCACCACATGGGAATAAGGGCGACGAGAGGGGCAACGTTGGTGTGAACGGCTAAGGGTAGGAGAGGTGTCCCTGGACTTTAAACGGCGATCACTTGCGTTACCCTAAGGTCGCATCACGCTCGCCCACTCGCCACTTATGCTTCATATCCTCCCTCGAGCACGAGGCTCTCGCGACTCCACTCTGGCCGGCCAATGAAGGCAAGACAGAGGTGGGGGACTGTTCCTCGTCAGTGTTCACTCCGGCCGGCCGGTGAAGGCAAGCCGGAGATGAAGAACATAACCCTCCCCCGGGAACACTCAGGTACGTGGGGTCGCTACTCCCCAACGGCTCGCCATAAGCCGCCCTGCGTTTTTTTTATTTATTATTATTATTATTATTATATATATACGTACTTGACAAAATATTATAATGATGCAATTAATGACGTTATAATAATATTATGAATTTATAACGTATATTATGTGATTTATGAAACATATTCTAAAAATATTTTTTTATTTTGTCCTACTTGCCACCATTAGTGACCTAGAAAAAAGTCCCAGTGTTGACCAAAAAGGTGTGGACAGCGAGAAGTACCCGTAAAATTATGTCACCTACAATAGTGCTTGACATAGTCGATAAATTGCTATCGAGGACGAATGAAAGAACAACGAGTTTATGATAGTCTGACAATAGATATTCAAATACGATTTTGAAAATACGGTTTTTTTTTATATGGGTTGGCCGAGCTGTTGATGAAACCAGGTGATAGCTTGTCAGACGCGGATACTATTACTATTTAGTGCTACTATTAAGTTGCTGATAAGCTTATCCCCGCCATTCAGTAGGCTTGATTTTGCCTTTTAGTTAATATTAGGTCCTTACATAGGAAATTGGCATTTTGTACGGGAGGAATATATTATAGTAAATTTTTTTTTTGTAAGATATATTTAATTAATCAAAGTATGCACCGTTGTTATCTATGCACTTTGGCCATCTCATGGGTAGTTCATGAATCCCTTTACTAAAAAAACCATGGGGGCGGGTATCAATAAACTCTTTGAAGGCGGTTTGGACTACCACATCGGAGTTGAATTTTTTTCCTTGTAAGAAGTTGTACAAATACAGGAAAAAATGGTAATCTGTTGTAGCGAGGTCCGGAGAGTACGGTGGATGTCGCAGACATTCCAATTGTAGCTCATCTAACTTAGTGGTTGTTTGTTGTGCAGTGTGTGGTCTTGCGTTGTCGTGAAGCAGCAGTGGCCTAGAGCGTTTGACTAATCTCGGTTGTTTAGCAGCTAGTTCTTCCTTCATGGTTTGCAGTTGCTTATAATAGATATCTGCCGTAATCGATTGGCCAGATTTTAGAAAGCTGTAGTGAACGACACCGGCGCTAGTCCACCAAACACGCACAAGTATCTTTTTCTGAGTCAATTTTCGTTTAGGGGAAGATTTGGCTGGGACTCCAGGGTTCAGCCATTGCGACAAGCGCTTCTGATTATCGTACAGTATCCACTTTTCATCACAAGTAATGATTCGATTTAAAATCCCTTCATTATTGTGTCAGTTGAGCAAAGTAACACAGCAGTCGACGCGTGTTTGCGATTCACTCAATTCATGAGGTACCCATCGTTCAAATTTTTTTACTTTCCCGATTTGCTTCAAGTGTATTAATACAGTTGTATCGATATAATATGTCATTTATTTTTATCGATATTATTATACCTACCTAAAACATTGTCAAGCCCTAGTAAATTTGACTTTGACGTAAATAATCCAGGTAATTTAGATAGGTGTATTTTGTTCGTGGTGTTAATACTTCATGACCGTTTATTAAATATAGTCGGATTAAGTTGGATATATTTTTTCAATTAATATTAATTTTTGGTATAAATAGCTGTATTAATAAAGAAAAATTAAACTTACAAGTGAAAAGAAACATTAGTTGCTCGACCACTATAACTTTTACACCATTTAACTGCACGTTTCGTCATTTTTTTAAATATGTTTTTCTCCCGATGGTGTACGAACGACTGTGACAGTAAAACTACAACGATGTCCGATGTTTCATGGTATTAACCTGCGGGGTATAAAGCGAGAACGGAAAGAAGGCGCGTCCAGTGGTTAATTCGTTCAAGATTTCACTGCACTCCGTGTTCGAAAAAACGAGTCCAAATTACAACTGCGGCTGAGAGGTTCAACCAGCCTTTTGCCGTTCGCTCACAGTAAAATAAATAGCAGCAATATCTCTTTTATTAACTTTTTATTACAATCAAATGAAAATATAACTGTTCTTTGAAATAACAAAGGGTACTTGACTCAGTTTCTAGGAAAGCACCACCAATTTAAAAGAACAAGAAATAAGTGAAAAGTGGAAGCGAGAGCAAACACCGGGAAAAGCTTTCTACGGGAAAATCTTTGATAAAACAGTTGTAATATGATTGTATCAGGTTACTTTGTATGAGTGTGCTCAAGGTTACAATATTATATACACTGTGACAGTACGGAAACTTGGAACAAAAGTTTTCACATTGACACACACATACATATTGGAACAAGCTGAAAACAGTCTAACCTGCGAGATTAACATACATTCACGCCTTTTCCCGAAGGGGTAGGCAGAGGTGTACCCAGGACTCAGTCCCATAGTAGATACACCCACATTTCGGCAGTATGTTATTGGTCCCATGTAATAGGGGGTGAGCCTATTGCAATCCGGGCACAGTTCCAGACTCCAGGCAGTTATTGAGATAACTAATGGAAAAATCCAATATTTAATACTGCCTGACCTGGGGATCGAACCCGGGACCTCTTGATTGGCAGTCGAGCATGCGCCCTCTACGCCACCGAGGCAGTGAGGCTGCGAGATTAAACTGCATAGAATATGACCCGCCTTTTTTTATGTCTCATAAGATTCAATGTTTGTGCACGACATGACTCATAATGTGATAATATGATATCAAAAGATCTAATAATAATTAGTCGACCTGTCTCCGCGCACTGTCATTTATTGGCGATATTGTCATCTATAAAAAAAAGAAAAAAACCATTTCGCGCACCAAGCGGCGTCATTAGGCTGAATATTGTCTGTAACAACGAAGAAAACAACTACAGATAATTATTTACCTACAGTATTGCCTTTAAGGTAAAACGCAATACATTGGAATGCAATTGTGTAAACGACACAAGCACGAATTTTGCTTTGCACCCTGCTTGAGACATGATACCTAATTTAGTATTCTTAGTATTTATTCTGGACAATTTTCCTTTCCCACTAGAATGAATCTAGGTAGTTATTGGGTATATTGGGAAAAGTGGTGGCATTTTAAAAGTAATAATTTTTCCTTTAACTTCCTTTAAAGATTCCATACCGATAAGTGTACTGTAGAAAAACAGTAACTTTAATGCCCACTCAAATATAATATTTGTTCGTAACGTGCTCACTATGCCTTTATAACTACACTTACATGAAACATTAGCGCTAAGTAACTAATGTTATTTTAACGGCCCAGTGGCTGGCTACCTACTACATAACCTTATTTAATTATGTTATCAAAGAAATGGGGTCTCTTCTTCTTGTTAAATCAACATGAGTTTAACCTCTAGCGTGTCCGACACGACTGTCTTCTACATGATTACATAGCGTCACGCCTTTTCCCCGAAGGGGTGTACCCAGGCCTTAGTCCCGTAGTAGGTAAACCCACCCTTAGCCAGTTTTATTTTAAATAATAATAATAAATTCATTTATTCCTGATATCAGAGGTCCATTTAAAATTACATTCATATAAATATTCATTAACTACTATTAACCTTGAACGAATTAACCACTGGACGCGCCTTCATTCCGTTCTCGCCTAATACCCCGCAGGTTAATACCATGAAACATCGGACATCGTTGTAGTTTTACTGTCACAGTCGTTCGTACACCATCGGGAGAAAAACATATTTAAAAAAATGACGAAACGTGCAGTTAAATGGTGTAAAAGTTATAGTGGTCGAGCAACTAATGTTTCTTTTCACTTGTAAGTTTAATTTTTCTTTATTAATACAGCTATTTATACCAAAAATTAATATTAATTGAAAAAATATATCCAACTTAATCCGACTATATTTAATAAACGGTCATGAAGTATTATACACCACGACCAAAAAACACCTATCTAAATTACCTGGATTATTTACGTCAAAGTCAAATTTACTAGGGCTTGACAATGTTTTAGGTAGGTATAATATTATCGATAAAAATAAATGACATATATCGATAAAACTGTATTAATACACTTGAAGCAAATCGGGAAAGTAAAAAATAATTAACGATGTGTACCTCATAAATTGAGCATAAATTGAGCTCAACCGACACAATAATGAAGGGATTTTAAATCGAATCATTACTTGTGATGAAAAGTGGATACTGTACGATAATCAGAAGCGCTTGTCGCAATGGCTGAACCCTGGAGTCCCAGCCGAATCTTCCCCTAAACGAAAATTGACTCAGAAAAAGATACTTGTGCGTGTTTGGTCATTCACTACAGCTTTCTAAAATCTGGCCAAACGATTACGGCAGATATCTATTATCAGCAACTGCAAACCATGAAGGAAGAACTAGCTGCTAAACAACCGAGATTAGTCAAACGCTCTAGGCCACTGCTGCTTCACGACAACGCAAGACCACACACTGCACAACAAACAACCACTAAGTTAGATGAGCTACAATTGGAATGTCTGCGACATCCACCGTACTCTCCGGACCTCGCTACAACAGATTACCATTTTTTCCGGTATTTGTACAACTTCTTACAAGGAAAACAATTCAACTCCGATGTGGCAGTCCAAACCGCCTTCAAAGAGTTTATTGATACTCGCCCCCATGGTTTTTTTACTAAAGGGATTCATGAACTACCCATGAGATGGCCAAAATGCATAGATAACAACGGTGCATACTTTGATTAATTAAATATAATTTACAAAAAAAAAAAAATTACTTTATTATATTCCTTCCGTACAAAATGCCAAATTCCTATGTAAGGACCTAATATTAACTAAAAGGCAAAATCAAGCCTACTGAATGGCGGGGATAAGCTTATCAGCAACTTAATAGTAGCACTAAATAGTAATAGTATCCGCGTCTGACAAGCTATCATCTGGTTTCATCAACAGCTCGGCCAACCCATATAAAAAAAACCGTATTTTCAAAATCGTATTTGAATATTTATTGTCAGACTATCATAAACTCGTTGTTCTTTCATTCGTCCTCGATAGCAATTTATCGACTATGTCAAGCACTAGTGTAGGTGACATAATTTTACGGGTACTTCTCGCTGTCCACACCTTTTTGGTCAACACTGGGACTTTTTTCTAGGTCACTAATGGTGGCAAGTAGGACAAAATAAAAAAATATTTTTAGAATATGTTTCATAAATCACATAATATTATACGTTATAAATTCATAATATTATTATAACGTCATTAATTGCATCATTATAATATTTTGTCAAGTACGTATATATATGTAGGTATATATTATATGCTACGGTAAATGTGTTTTATTGAAAATAATTATTGATAATTTTCAATTAATCACATCTACCGTAATATGTACATTACACATACTACCTATTATTATAATATCGTAATCAGAATGAATGGATGCACCAGCAGGCCCCGTCTAGTATTCTTTTCTATGGCTAGCGTAAATTACTTATAATTATTCTAACGGTAGCTGGAAGTTCAACATTTATATAAGGTGAGGGTTGAATTGAGGATGTAAGAATCAATATATGTATGATAGGCAATTCCCACATGTCACGAGTGGAATACATATTCTGAAATAAAAATTGCAGTTATCACTAGTGGTGGGCAAGGAGATGGGGATCAAGTGGGAAGTACCCAATTTTTCTCTCTGTCATTTTAATCGCAATTGTCAGTTGTTTTGCTCTTAGACAGTGACAATGCTACATGCTAGAATAGTGCAACAATATAATACAAAAAGGTAAATCTTTGTGTGCGCGCAATTATGGATACGAATATTACGATAGTGTGTGTATATCTTCGTAAAAGTCAGCAATGTGTGAAATCCTCCTCCCCCCGCAAAAATCGGTTGAACGTGTTTTCATACTTCATTATGTACAATTCGCGTCCAGTGGTTAAATCGTCCTAGCTATTAACCTTGAACGAATTAACCACTGGACGCGCCTTCTTTCCGTTCTCGCCTAATACCCCGCAGGTTAATACCATGAAACATCGGACATCGTTGTGGTTTCACTGTCACAGTCGTTCGTACACCATCGGGAGAAAAACATATTTAAAAAAATGACGAAACGTGCAGTTAAATGGTGTAAAAGTTATAGTGGTCGAGCAACTAATGTTTCTTTTCACTTGTAAGTTTAATTTTTCTTTATTAATACAGCTATTTATACCAAAAATTAATATTAATTGAAAAAATATATCCAACTTAATCCGACTATATTTAATAAACGGTCATGAAGTATTATACACCACGAACAAAATACACCTATCTAAATTACCTGGATTATTTACGTCAAAGTCAAATTTACTAGGGCTTGACAATGTTTTAGGTAGGTATAATAATATCGATAAAAATAAATGACATATATCGATAAAACTGTATTAATACACTTGAAGCAAATCGGGAAAGTAAAAAAATTTAAACAATGGGTACCTCATGAATTGAGTGAATCGCAAACACGCGTCGACTGCTGTGTTACTTTGCTCAACCGACACAATAATGAAGGGATTTTAAATCGAATCATTACTTGTGATGAAAAGTGGATACTGTACGATAATCAGAAGCGCTTGTCGCAATGGCTGAACCCTGGAGTCCCAGCCAAATCTTCCCCTAAACGAAAATTGACTCAGAAAAAGATACTTGTGCGTGTTTGGTGGACTAGCGCCGGTGTCGTTCACTACAGCTTTCTAAAATCTGGCCAAACGATTACGGCAGATATATTATCAGCAACTGCAAACCATGAAGGAAGAACTAGCTGCTAAACAACCGAGATTAGTCAAACGCTCTAGGCCACTGCTGCTTCACGACAACGCACTGCACAACAAACAACCACTAAGTTAGATGAGCTAAAATTGGAATGTCTGCGACATCCACCGTACTCTCCGGACCTCGCTACAACAGATTACCATTTTTTCCGGTATTTGTACAACTTCTTACAAGGAAAAAAATTCAACTCCGATGTGGTAGTCCAAACCGCCTCCAAAGAGTTTATTGATACTCGCCCCCATGGTTTTTTTAGTAAAGGGATTCATGAACTACCCATGAGATGGCCAAAATGCATAGATAACAACGGTGCATACTTTGATTAATTAAATATATTTAAAAAAAAAAAAATTATTATATATTCCTCCCGTACAAAATGCCAATTTCCTATGTAAGGACCTAATATTAACTAAAAGGCAAAATCAAGCCTACTGAATGGCGGGGATAAGCTTATCAGCAACTTAATAGTAGCACTAAATAGTAATAGTATCCGCGTCTGACAAGCTATCATCTGGTTTCATCAACAGCTCGGCCAACCCATATAAAAAAAAACCGTATTTTCAAAATCGTATTTGAATATTTATTGTCAGACTATCATAAACTCGTTGTTCTTTCATTCGTCCTCGATAGCGATTTATCGACTATGTCAAGCACTAGTGTAGGTGACATAATTTTACGGGTACTTCTCGCTGTCCACACCTTTTTGGTCAACACTGGGACTTTTTTCTAGGTCACTAATGGTGGCAAGTAGGACAAAATAAAAAAATATTTTTAGAATATGTTTCATAAATCACATAATATTATACGTTATAAATTCATAATATTATTATAACGTCATTAATTGCATCATTATAATATTTTGTCAAGTACGTATATATATGTAATATGCTACGGTAAATGTGTTTTATTGAAAATAATTATTAATCACATCTACCGTAATATGTACATTACACATATCTATTATTATAATATCGTAATCAGAATGAATGGATGCACCAGCAGTCTCCGTCTAGTATTCTTTTCTATGGCTAGCGTAAATTACTTATAATTATTCTAACGGTAGCTGGAAGTTCAACATTATAAGGTGAGGGTTGAATTGAGGATGTAAGAATCAATATATTATGTATGATAGGCAATTCCCACATGTCACGAGTGGAATACATATTCAGAAATAAAAATTGCAGTTGTCACTAGTGGTGGGCAAGGAGATGGGGATCAAGTGGGAAGTACCCAATTTTTCTCTCTGTCATTTTAATCGCAATTGTCAGTTGTTTTGCTCTAAGACAGTGACAATGCTACATGCGAGAATAGTGCAACAATATAATACACAAAGGTAAATCTTTGTGTGCGCGCAATCATGGATACGAATATTACGGTAGTGTGTGTATATCTTCGTAAAAGTCAGCAATGTGTGAAATCCTCCTCCCCCCGCAAAAATCGGTTGAACGTGTTTTCATACTTCATTATGTACATTTCGCGTCCAGTGGTTAAATCGTCCTAGCTATTAACTCATTACATATTAAATTTCAATGGCATTTTAGACCACTGCTTTAGCGGGGTAAAACAGTGGTCCACAATTGTCTTTATAATATTATTGCCAGATTTAAAAATAATAGGGAAAAAAATTTTTAGAGTAATAGGGAAAGAGCCTATTGCCATCTACTGGGCACAGTTCCAGATTCCAGGCTGTCATTGAGAAAATTCCTAATGGAACAATCCAATAACACTGCCTGACATTGGCATCTAACCCAGGACCACATAATAGGCATTAGCGTCACCGGATCACTAAGCAACCGAGGCAGTATATTGAGGCCGATTCAACAAGCTGTGGTGTCAGGTTTTCAGATCGATCGAAGGCCTCTGACGTGACCAATATCAGTGTTTTCTATAACGGCGGCTGCGACAAACGGTTTTACGTGCTTTCTAAAGCACAGTAACATTTCAGAAAACGTCTGGATTATGTGACCATCCCACACAACAAATACGAAGAAGAGGTGTTGTTATTAGATTTCCCTATGAAACATAGCTCTACGTACCTATGATATATTTTCAGTTTCCATGACACAAGATCGTCATGTATTGTCGATTGGCGAGTAGAATATTTTTCAGAGACGCCGACAGTACACTGATTCAGACCGCGCCCACTGTGATGACGTCAGGACCTATTTGAAATCACAGTGCACAGTTGCTTAGGCCATCTCCTCTCTGTATTTGCTCTGTGCTTCATCAAACGTCTGTTGAGATGTCAGGTGCTTCTTGAGAAGAACTCCCATATGACCTTAACGACTGCCCCATACATAGCCGGAAACCATACCTAGCTTAAATCGGTCTCGCTCTTTAAAGAAAATTTTACGCAAAAACATATCCCTAAAATAATTTGTATATATACCGTATTAGCACACGTGAATCGCCCCTTATCCCGTAAAACCAATGAAATTTGCACAGAACCTACCAAATTAACAGAAAATTACGTATCTTAATTAAGATTTCAATTTAGCTGTTCAAATCTCAAAGGGAATTAGACAATGCGGCACCTCGGATGAAATTAAAATGGGATTGATGTGACAAGATTCTATCCTTTGAACAATTGGGGCGACGATCTCATGAAGTGTGTCGGCCTTTACCGGACGGATAAAGTGCTACAATACAGTTGAATGAATTAATGATAACTCTTTATGGTTATACGCTAATACAGAAAATAACAAGATAGAAAACTAAAAACTAGAAAGTGTAACAATTGGTGGCCTTATCGCTCAGAGCAATCTCTTGCAGACAACCATGCAGAGAAAGGAAATCCAGATAATAAAGGAAGATACTCAAGTTAATAGCACTATATCTGCAGATAAGAATGCTATAAGTAATATTATTATAAAACTTTTCATTAAACCAACAACGAGGAAGTTAACGAGGAAGTCGGGATAATAGTCTCCATGCATCCCATTCTCGCCCGTTAAGGTCGTCAGAGAATCTGCTGTTAAGGTTTCCAGAACACAGCAGCGCGTTCTACGAAAAGTCGTTTACGATGAAGGCCATTCGTCTATGGAATGCTTTACCTATCGAAATTAGGCGCTCCACCTCACTAGACATCTTTAAATCTCATATATTTAACTCGCTATAGCTGTCTTTTTTTCCTTTCTGTTCTCAAATTTAAGTCACGTATCCTTTTATTAAGTACTTATACGCTTATAATAAGTATGTATGTATGTTTTAGTTAATATATTAGTATTTATCATTATGTTTATTAGTATATAATATTTAATATATTATTTGAATATGTATAGTCATTATATTTTTTATAACGAATAGTCATTATTGTAGTTTGTGTTTATTAGTATTAATTTAGTAAATTTAAGTCATATTATTTATTATTTTTGTCATACCACTGACCGAATATGATTTACGGTACTTTCCTCTCCCTGCACGGTTGTCTGGAAGAGATCGCTCTTAGTGATAAGACCGCCAATTGTTGCACCATATAACATACTGTTTTGTTTAATTTTTAATTGTTTTATTTATTGTTTTGTGGTGTACCAATAAAGTGTTTATCTATCTATCTAATAGTCTCGTTTTAGACAAAGGAGGGTTAGGCAGAGGTGTACACAGATCAAAGTCCCATAGTATAAACAATAAAGTGTACATACTATACCAACCAAATTAACAGCAGTACTTAGCCTACTTTACCTTTATACAAGTATATTTCCATGACCCATTAATGCCTTTTTTTTCTGTAGTCTAAACAATGGTTCATTGTATGCTTTTGTTAGGTGTATCTTTTATATATAACACACACACACACAGTACAGCACGGCCTTGGGTGAAATATATATTATCGAATACCTAATTACACCCCGGACAGTCATTTAATTCCCATTCTATACGTAGTATTATTATCTGTTCTATGACCTAACTAGGATTATCAAATATCACAAAATGGCGGCCAAAGGTGGTGTGTGAACATAATCTCTAATTGAATCACAGATACAAAATAATATCCTACTAATATTATAAATTCGAAAGTTTGTGAGTATGGATGGATGGTTGGATGGATGGATAGATGGATGGCTGTTTGTTACTCTTACACGAGAGAGAGAAGAAATAAAGGCAGGGCTCAAATCATACGCCAACCGCATGGACCGCCATCCGAACGAATTGACAAGTGATCTCATGAATCCTGACACAATCACTTTCTCAAGAATTAGGAGAAGAGCTCCACAAGACATAATAAAGGACTAAGAAAATTACTAGTTGGATGGGCCATTGGGCACATGCAGTGGCATGTGCCACTGCATGTGCACGACAAACTACGAAGAAACTCAAACTCCCGCTCAATGCCCCTTGGGCAGATTGCAAGAAATATAAGAAATAAAATAAATTAAAAAAAAAAAACTCTCTCACGCCAAAACTACTGAACCGATTGGGCCGAAATTTGGTATATAGGCAGCTTAGACCCATGAATAACATATAAGGTACTTTGTTTCCCGATATTTCCAGAAGACCGATGTATACGCGTGTGAAACCGCGGGCCACAGCTTGTTATCTTATATGTAAAATTTCTTTATCTACCACAACCACCTATCCTTTTCATATCTGTATTTCCTTTATCTGCATGGTTGTCTGCAACTGGGCATGATGAGATTCAACAACTCATATCTCAGGGTGACAGGCGTAGTGCAGTGTCGCGCAGAATTTTGAATTTTAAAACACTGGGTGGCACTGTGTCTGATATGGGCAATCATGATGCTTACCATCAGGCACCTGCCACCTACCTGATTTGCTCGTCTTGTCACTCACTATCTATCTTAAAATAATAAGGTTAAAAAATCAAGCATTTCTTCCCTTGTATAAATTTACAAATAGTTTGTTACCATGCTTTTGCTAAAAATGCTCGATATTAGTATAGTATGATTTTTATTATATAAGTTTTATGGAATAAATGCTTTATAAATTAAGTTTAAATCATTCCAAGTTATCGTTCTTTATAGGAAGTATAAACCAGCCGCGAATATTGTTAATTTGCTCGGCAAAAATACGCAATGCAGATAGCAAAACCGGGTCTGGCGCGATTTGGTATTTGGTAGCACCTAATACAGCTTTGATTTTCACGAATTTAACATTCTTTACTTTCGGTTAAGAAATAAAACTTTAAAAAATATTTGCATGTATCTGTAAGCATGTAAGGTTATAATAGTGATTTTAAGTGTTTAATTCTACAAAAAGTTAAGTTTAGATTTTTCCATGACTGTGATTATACATTTTTTAAATGCCCATTGTTAGAATTACCCTATTCTGTGTGAAATTTTTTTTTTTATAATGTTTCATGCATAGTCTTAATAAAATGATATTTTTGAAATTTTAGCGAAACTAACGCATATGGCAGAAACTTATTACAATAAACCTATTCTGCTTATTTATTTTTGCTAAAGACGTTTTATGTATGTGAGAAAATTCTAATCTAAGATAAAGTCTTCTATGTTGCTACGTATAACTTCAGAGAAGGTTTAAGCGAACGGGGTTTTACAAGATCTTCAATATTTTATCACTTTTATATTGATTTAAAAAAAGGGGGAGATAGTGTACGTTTTCTCAGCGCTTACTGAGCAACATAACTGGCATGTGCAATTTGAAACAATAAAGATAGAAAGACGTAATTAAGAGCGAAGTGCGAACGAAACAATTAACTTTTTTGACGTCTGTGGACCTTTCTGTCTGTGGACCCCAGAATTTGAGCTTACCATTTTCGAGAAACCAGTACGTCATCTCCCCTTTCCTTTAAATCAATGATTTTATAGTAATCAAAAAGTATCAATTTCTCTAAACGTTGCCTTGACCTCACTAGCCTAGTAACAACCGACAAACAATAAAACGAACAAACGACTAGCGCCATTAATATCACTTTCCGTCACCTCAGAACATTAAACAGCCACTGATCCGAAACTGAAAGGACAAATAAAATAAAAGTAGCCGATGGATTGCTGCTATAAAATTTACCGGCGACCATTCACAGTACGTAATACATACAAACTCGGAGGCGTAGTGCTTCGCAAGCGCGAATCATGTGCCAATCATGCATGCAGTCCCGGGTTCAAACACCAGGTCAGACAAAAAGTGATATTGGATTTTTCCATTAGAAATTTTCTACAGCCTGAAGTCTGGTGCAGTGCCCAGTTGATGGCAATAGGCTCGCTCCCTATTAAGGTAATGATAGAACTGAGCATTTTGGGGAGTTGAACATTGAGTATTCATAAGATGATATAATACATACATTCAGGCCATTTTTTCCGAAGGGGTAGGCAAAGGTTTACCCAGGACTGTCCCTGATATAATGCACATTATAATATAGTTAAGTCATAATAAGATCTTATATTATGAGTTATATAATGTATACCCCTTCCCACCCCCTACTCCTCCTTTCTTGCCCTATCCGTCCAAAGGCTGGTTCCCTGGAAGAGATCGTTTGAAGCCATAAAACCGCCCTTTGTCGAACAATAAGAATAATTTAATTTGTAAGTTGATTTTATTCTGTGTACCTTGGTCATAATAAAGAGTATTTTTTTTGAGTAGTTATTTTTTGAATTTTTTTTGTAGTGGTAGGCGTCTTTTGCAGGAGGCCGCCTGGGAAAGTACCACACCTTTGCCAGTTATTCGTCCGCCAAGCAGTAATGTGCAAACATTACTGTGTTCCGGTATGAAGGGCAATGTTACCAGCGAAATTATTGGGCATGATGAGAGTCAACAACTCATATGACTACACTGAGTGGCACTGTGTCTGATATGGGCAATCATTATGCTTTTCATCAGGCACCTGATTAGCTCGTCTTGTCACTCACTATCATAAAAAAAAAAAACTATTTCAATCAAAAAAGTATGACTTGGATATTACCAACTCCTCACCAAAGTTAAAAAAAAACCTTAAAGCAAAGACTGGGTCCTGTACACCTCAGCCTATGCCTACGGAAAAAAGGCCTGATATTATGTTATGTGGTATACAATTATTATAAATTGGTGTTATATACAATTTATTAGCGACCGTGTGTGGAAAAAATGTCCCTTATCATTACAAAAACACTAATAATAAATGTAGCGTCCGTGGTCCAGCAGGAATATGCCCGGCTTTAAATCCGGAGTCCCTGGATCGAATCTTACCATGTGGACTTTTCACCTGGACGCTACCGTGTTTCGGATGGCACGTTAAACTGTAGGTCCCGGCTTATTCCTATAAGATATGTAGGGGACAGTCGTTAGGTCATGTCGGAGACCTTGTAGGAATCATGGCGACCTGAAACTCTGACAATATGTGTTGTCCACATAACCCATATGAATTGACTAGAGCAGTGTAATTGGGATAACCCGTTCTGTTAGAGTATAAATTCAAATTATTATTATTATACGTAATATATTATTCACCCTTTGCATTATGATTTTTCCAAAACCTAACCTACTTACCGAATTTATTATACTGTGGCCAAAGTAAACAAAATTAGAGAAAATACTCGTTCATAAATCTAGTAAGAAATGCCCCTACTGCGATATCCGAATTGTGGGGAAAGAAAATACAATATTTTACGAACGTAATTTGGTAACACATGAGCCAGATTACATCAAAGATGACACATTATGTCTCTCTCTTAAAGTCAATGATTCGTAAGACTTTGACGTCTTATAGACACTTTCAATTTTTCGGCTTGAACTGAAGTTTTGAATACACGTTTAGTTTCGATGACAATCAAACTCAAACTCATACAGATTTATTCAAATAGGTCATAATCTGACACTTTTGCACGTCAATAAAGATAAACAGTACTGAGTCTACCGTGCGTTCGGAAAGATACCTCTACAAAAAGAACGCACAAGAAACTTGTAGGGCTTAATTTTTTCAACAGATAGTTTTACAATATTTGGTTTGGTTACATTCATTTTCTTTAAAGGTGCCGCGAGGCGGCTATGCAGAAGTTTCCAGGCATCTTTGTCCTCTATGTACTGGTTGACTTTATAATAAGCCTTCTTTAGTAAAGTAGATTTTATATAGGTTTTGCATTTACCCTCTGAGAGCCCAGTTATCTCTTTTGGGATTTTATTATAGAAACGTACACTATTTCCTAAGAATGTCTTTTTATTTGTTGTAGATAATCTAAAGCTAGGTGCGGCTATTTTGTCTATATTCCTAGTATTAAAATTATGAAGGTCACTATTTAATTTGAATTTATGTAAATTTTTACGCACATACATGATGTTCTCATAAATGTATAAGGATGGTAGGGTCAGTATGTTTATATCTTTAAATAATTCCTTCAGGGACGCATCTCATAGATGGCACGAATCGCACGTTTTTGTAGTATAAAGATAGTTTCTATATCTGCGGCTGAGCCCCACAACAGAATCCCATAAGACATCAAGCTATGGAAATATGCAAAGTACACTAATCTCGCCGTTGCTATATCTGTTAGTTGCCTAATTTTATAAACCGCGTAAGCTGCAGAGCTTAGTTTCCCTGAGAGCTCGGTGATATGAGTGCTCCATTGCAGTTTAGAGTCTATATTTATGCCAAGGAACAAAGTTGCATTGTCAATATTGAGTCTTTCACCGTCAAGAACTATGATTGGTTCTATACTTCTGACGTTAGGCAACGAAAATTTCAAACATTTAGTCTTTTTGCATTCAATAACAGATTGTTTGCTGTGAACCATCTGGATATACTTGCTAAAGTATTATTAACATGTACTAGTGAAGTATCCTTCCTATCAACTTTAAAAATCAATGACGTATCATCGGCAAATAGAACTATATCTGCTAGACCTTGGACCATGTAAGGCAAATCGTTAATATATGCCAAAAACAGGAAAGGACCCAAAATTCATCCCTGTGGGACTCCCATCTTGACAGGAGAACTAGCAGATGTGATACCATTGACGCTAACCTTCTGCTGCCTACTAGACAAGTATGATTCCACCAGGTTGAGGGCATTCCCATGAATTCCATATAATTCTAACTTGCGCAGTAACGTGCAGTGTTCTACACAGTCGAATGCTTTGGAAAGATCACAAAACACTCCAATGGCATCCTGTGAACTCTCCCAAGCCTCCCAAGACAATGGTTATGTATATTCTAGTCGTATCTTACGTCTAGTGTATATATAGGTTCAACGTATCACAAAAGGTGTAGTGATACTTAAGTTATCTAGCAGTTAACCTAAAACTTGCAAAAGAAAAAATTTCGAATTTTTCCCCATCTCCCCATATAAATTTGCTAATAAGCATTTTGTAATTTTGTATGGAAAGTCAAAAATGTTTTTTTACAAATTTCGCTACCATTTTTTTCTTTTATTTTAAAAATTGTTCAGTTTGAAGGGTAGATGGACCCCCTAAGTATAACTTCGCCTTTTTTAAATTTAATAAAGCGGATTCCCAAAGTTATTAGTTATATTTATATAATTACCAGCTGTGCCTCGCATTTTCACTCGCGTAGACGTCGTTACCGTGAGAATGTTGAGAAAAAAGTATCCTTTGTGTTATTCCAGGATCTAAGCAACCTAGATACCGAATTTCAACCCAATCTGTTCAGTAGTTTCGGTGTGAAAGAGTAACTAACATTTATCCATCCATTAATCTAACCAAAACCGCGCTAGATGGCGCTGGAGGTGAGTTAGATCTCGCAAGCGTTTTGTTCACCTGTTAAAAACGGTTCCCTATTCATTCGCATACTATTTTATTAACCATAATTTTACAACTCATAAAATTTTAAGCCAATTAAAATATGATTAAATATTATTTAATTTAATATAATATGTAATAGCTAATGATCACCAGTCATAACGTCAATACTCCTATTATAACTTGTTATAGTTTTAATTGTCCTAACATTTGAAACCTATAATATTCTATGTCCTAACCATTGATAACCATATTATTTTATGCCATAATCCTAACATGTCCTAACTATTGATATCACTAAAATTATGTGCCATAATCATATATTGCTCGAATGTTAGCTTTGTCAAAATATAAATTAAACCTAACCTAACCAATAGAATTTTGAATGTTCTTAACTCATTAACGTAGTAAACATCTTTTCTATTTAGAAAACTGTTGATATATCACATTGCTATATAAAAATATTATAGTGAGGCGCTATTACTGATTATGAATAAAAATGAAGGTAGTTTCATTATTATTATAAAAATAACACAAAGTCAAATTTTAGTGTTAATATTTTGAACAAAGTCCTTAAATGAATTTTGAAATTTTAATTACAATAGAAAACGAGTGCAAAATATTTACAACAAAAAGAAGAGCTAACATATTAAATATCAGTGGATTTACATACGAAAAAATCGAAAAAATTAAAAAATACTCTTCTAGATAAAGAGAATGGAATAAAATTTGATTTTGTAGAATTTGTAAACATACTTAATAAGCAATATTCAGGACAACACTACAGTATACCTCACTTGCAAAAATACGTACAATTCCGATTATATACAATAACAATTATGAACAATGAAAATTAGGACATACATCATTATTAACTATAAAATTATACATAACAACCAACAATAGGAATAAAAACTATTATAGCAATTAAATTTTAGGACAATTTATCAGTATTACTACAAAAAAATATGTATTTCCAATATTATGACCAGAAGTGGTTATGACAAATGATGTATGCGGAAAATTTTTAAGACAAAAGACATTATGCGAATCAATAGGACACCGTTAAAAACGTAAGTATTTTACATTGTACTGAAATTTGATATATATAATATGAGTAGGATAGTAGGATTATGTGTATTTGAAAGGTTTCTTAAGAATACTGCGAATAAGCATTTTAATTTGTATAAATATTTATATTTATATTACTTTATTGCTTCCCATATAATGCTTTTTAAACGTGTTATTGTAGTCTGAAATTATCTGTTATTATTTAGAATAGATGAAACATGTCTGGTCTATTTGAGTATACCATCAAGAGATTATGTCTTACAATTTGTGTTTAAGTAGACAATACAATGTTGTTTGTTTATGATATTTTGTTAGGTTTATTGTTTGTTTTCTGGAATATTGGAAATGTTTGATATTGAAATGTTCAATAATAAATCCAATCTTATTGAATTAGTTTTGAAGCTTATGAGAATCAGAGTTAGAAATAAGATAAACGTGTTATAAATAGAATAAGTAGGTGTCTTTAGCTGATTTTGCTTTACAGAATTTCCAAGGAAGTTAAATTTTAAATAGCCCTTATTTGAAGTTCACTCAGACTTCGCTGGCTCGACCACCTCGAAAGAATGGGAGAGGATCGCGGTGTGAAGAGAGCGTACCTAGGACGGCCTAGTGGTCGACGACCGGTTGGCCGTCCTAGGTACCGCTGTATAGATGAGGTGTTAAAAGATGTGTGCGCACTGCGAGTCGTAGACTGGCAGGAGGTGGCACAGGACAGGCCACGGTGGAAGCTCTTGTTGTCGGAGGCCAAAACTCAGTTTGAGTTTACGCGCCAACCTAGTTAGTTAGTTATTTGAAGTTAAAAAACTATCACTGACATAGTTAATGAGATAGTTTACCTTATAAGTAAGAGTAAAAAAGTAATAACTCCAAAAAGTATATAATATAGAACCAAGTTACTGGTTAAAATAAGTCAAACTAGATTGGGTTTCGTCGTTTCGTTATAAAGTTTTATGGCTACCTTTCGGCTCATCATCAGGACATTTCTTTATAAGTTTTGGATTCCGTACCCATGTACGGAATTTGGCATCCTATGGAGGATGTCAAAGGACCCCTATTATTAAGCCTCCGCAATCTGTCCGTCCGTCTGTCACAGGTCTCTATCTCATAAATCGTAACAGCTAGATACTTGTATTTATCACAATACTTTATATAAAAGTTTATAACAAAAGGTGCCCTCAGTACTAGCAACGTGTTTTTTAAAAGGTCAAAGACTATTACTGCAATAAGACTAATACTATCTATAATTATAGATTTATGCATTTAATTTGGTAAGTGAGGAATGGTGACACCTGTAGGTAGGTACATGTTGGGTGGGAACCCTTCATATGCGAGTCCCATTAGCATTTGGCCAGTTTATAATTAATTTTCTTTTCTATCTGTTTTTTGCAATAATGTTACGCAATCTAATCTACATGACTTAGATGACCAGCTGTTTAATACACAGCCCTACGGTACCGGTACCGAAAGAATATTGATATTTCAAGGTCGGAGCTCCCAGCTTGAAGATACAATCACGGTACTTACAATCCGACGAATAAAACGACTTCCGGATTGTGGGAGTAAACAAACTAGTTAATCCAATAATTGTCAGAGCACAAAGAGAGAAGGGCCGATAGAATAACAGTTGTTCGATTGTAAGCTGACTTATTTAACCAACTGAATGTGTTTATCTTGAAAAGCTGTTGTATAAACTGAAAGAAAAGTTTTCCTTTTTCCTCAGACAGGTTATGGGAATTGGTGGTTTTAAAGTGTGTTTAGTTTTAAGGTGGTCCACCGAGGACTGCCTCGTTGGTTGTGTTATTGGAATTTTCCATTAGGAATTTTCTCGATGACAGTCGGGAGTCTGGAACTACGCCCGGTAGATGGCAATAGGCTGCTCGCCCCCCTATTTCATGGGGCTTACTATGAGACTGGGTAGATCTCTGCCTACTCTTTCGGAAAAAGGCACGACGTTAACTTGTTTATGTATGTTGACTTGTTTATTATGTATTAGTAAGTAGTTAAGGTAAAGTGACTAGTGGCCAATAATATTACTGGACATCCAAAAATCTTTTTTGACTAACGTCTTAGGGTCCAAGGTGGCTGTTATTTAAATACCTACTCCCAAAGGTAAAGGCGGACAGTAAAGACTAAATAAATAAATATAATGTGAATCACACACGACAATCAATTGAAATGTTAACATGATGTGTTTACCTACTACGTTATGCGAGCAGACTTTTTCTTAAAAAACATAACATACATTCACGCCTTTTTCCCGAAGGGGTAGGCAGAGGTGTACCCAGGACTCAGTCCCATAGTAGATACTCCCACATTTCGCCAGTATGTTGTTGGTCCCATGTAATAGGGGGCGAGCCTATTGCCATCTACCGGGCACAGTTCCAGACTCCAGGCAGTTATTGAGATAATTCCTAATGGAAAAATCCAATATTTGACACTATGCCTGACCTGGGGATCGAACCCGGGACCTCTTGATTGGCAGTCGAGCATGCGCCCACTACGCCACCGACTTTTTCTTAAAGATCGCTTAAAATTCGATCCTTTACATTGTAATACACTACATTACATTGTGTACTTTACATTGACGGCGCAGACTTAAGTCTGCGCCGTCAAATTACCAAAGCATTGTAAACATTTTATCCAAAGCTGAAAGGCCTTTGTTCTAAAATTCAAGAGACTGTTTCACAAAGATACACAACAGAATAATGAAAACATATCTTGCCCTAGCCCTGGGTTATGAGCCCACTCAAATTTTATATTTCTACAATTTCTCGCGTGGGATTCTAGTGCTGCCGTTGGCTAAACAGAGTTTTCTTTTTTCCTATGAAATTTATAATTAAATTTACGTATTTAAGTCCTCGAGCGTTCTGTAATTCTGTGCCTATATGTATAAATAGAGTATTTACTTTAGAAATACTAACATGAAATGGAATGAACATTTACTTTGAAGCAGTTTTAGTCTGATTTTGAGGATTACTTTTAATCTATGTTAATTTAGCTTCTTAAGTCAAACTGCTGTATTTCATGGAATAAATCAAAGGAGATCTGGGTTTATCTAGCTATAAGTACTTAGTAGCTTTGTGTTATCATTTAGTTAATAGATATAATATTATGCTCCTTTCCAGATGTACAATCGAGATGTTAATAATTTGAGGCATTGATTAAGTAAGCCACCGTTGATATAATTTTAGCATCAACGATCCGCGATTTTGCGACTATATTGATCCAGTTAGGGCGTGTTTTGGCGTCTCTCTGCGTTCAATGGCAATATTAAAATCACGCGTTTTAACGTTTCTGTAGCTTCCTGTGTTCGGATGTGGTATCGCTATTGCGCATTTTAACAGCTGATCCGATGTTGTATCTACTGTAAAAGCAAACTTGCTTAGATGGTTCGTAAATGTAAAGAAAATGAATAAAAGAAAGTTTACAAGGCGAGTGTGATTGTCATAGAAGTCGACTTACGCGTACTTTACCTAACCAAAAAAAGATAACATCAAGTTATCTTATGGAAAGGCTAGGATAAGTAAGTACTCACAATCAATGAATATGCAACGAATATAATGAAAGTCGAAAAGCTTTTGTATGTCTGGATTGTAGCAAGAGGAGAGTAGTAAGTATCTGCCTACCTCAAAGAGAACAAGGTGTATGTTGTTTGTATTAAAGTGTGTTTGTACTTAAGTTGCACACAAAGCTCCTGCTAATGACGTTTATATATTACTTTTGTAACTATATTTTATCTATACTTCTATACTAATACTAATAATATTATAAAGAGAGAATCTTTGTTTTTTTGTTTGTAACGAATAGGCTCCGAAACTACTGGACCGATTTTAAAAATTCTTTCACTTATGGATAGCTTAATTCAGTGTGAGTGACATAGGCTATATGAGATTTTGAAAAATATTAGGGATTTGTAAGAAAACTGCAATATTGTGAACCAAGGTGTCACATATATTCATTAATTTGCGTGCGCTGTGAAATCTTTTGATGGTAGAATAAAATAATGTACTAGGGGTTTGTAGTACTTACTAATATCTACAAAATAGTCCACGGATATTTCATCCATCTATTTTGGTTTAGTCACAATAATCGAAACAGACATAATATGAATGCGCTGTAATAAGTATTGGAGGTAGAATAAAGTAATGTACTAGGGGTTTGTAGTACTTATCAATACCTACAAAACAGTATACATAGATTATATCCATCTTTTTTGGTTTAGTCACAATAATCGAAAAAGTGATTATTTTTCATGCGGTGTGAAAAATATTGGTGGTAGAGTAAAGTAATGTACTAGGGGTTTGTAGTACTTATTAATACCTACAAAACAGTATACATAGATTATATCCATCTTTTTTGGTTTAGTCACAATAATCGAAAAAGTGATTATTTTTCATGCGGTGTGAAAACTATTGGTGGTAGAGTAAAGTAATGTACTAGGGGTTTGTAGTACTTATTAATACCCACAAAACAGTATACATAGATTATATCCATCTTTTTTGGTTTAGTCACAATAATTGAAAGTCATTATATGCATGTGCTGTGAAAAGTATTGGTGCTAGAATAAAGTAATGTACTAGGGGTTTGTAGTACTTATCAATATCTTCAAAATAGCCCACGATAAATTTATACATGTGTTAAGGTTTGGTCATTGTAACAGAAATAGTCATTAATTTACGTGCGCTGCGTAAACCATTAGGGTTATATCTATTAAAATACAATGTATCACGAATTTACTCCTGTTAAACGTCCACTGTTGCCCGGTTCCTATAAACATGAAACGGTTCGTTTTACCTACGGACAGTTAAATATGCTACCAGGCGTAAGTGCAAACCGTTTCTATAACCAACGTCTAGTAGGTTGAACTACCAACACTTTGTTACTAACGGATGGAAGGTTACCTTTAACGCTCCGTATCAGTTATGTATGGAAATGACACTCTGTGGTGTTTCTATAACTTTTTTTAATTTGTCAAACTTACCATCCGTACCAAACTTGTCTACCGGTCGATTTTGGTCGGTTTTGTTGTACCGACGGATTCTTTAGAATTTAAAACATAAAAATAATACATATTATCTAGTTAACATAATAAATTTCTAGTTAAGAATGTGATCAAGAAATTATGATATTTTATCTACTACTAGATTTAACGATCGATTCGAACGTAAATAATTACGCAACCTGATAGAATTTAAAAGCAATGAGTGAATGATATATTTCATTATAATAATTATTTCAACTGAGATTTCGGCACGATAAATGTTCTGAGCAAGAGCTACTTGAAATAATTAATAATTATACCTACGAATTAGAATGAAACGGGCCTGAAATGCATACTGGGTAATAGGATTATTTAAGCTTAGTTTTAATTTTAATTTGAAACTTACTAAGGTAAAATATAAACACTTGTTTTAAAATACTTTATATTTATTATTAAACACTTCACACTTAAGCACTGTTTAATTTATATACGATAAGAAATAAGGTATTTTCTTTATTTTCTTCTGTAACTGTCTCATTTATAAAATATTCTTCTCCGCCTTCTTATTATTAATTTACGACAGGTAAATTGCATAATTGCCTTCTAGTAGCCCATCTTCCCATAATATTTATTAAGTTTGCATATTATGGAACAATGACATTAACGTACTTTATTATGTCGATGGCCTTGAATACTTATTTATTTTCGCTTTACGCTCTAAACTTATAATAATTAGACTATCATTTTCTTTTTAAGAATTCACATATTATTGTCACTTTTTAATTTTTTCATAAATGTGGCGCCAAATGGTGCGCGCGCCATAAGATAGCGTTTCGTTTCACTGAAACAATTATTATAAGCAAATTGCAAATATACCATAACAAAAAATTATTAATCTAATATATAAATTCAAAATACAGCAAAAAAGAAATTTAAAATAGTTTCATATTCATTTCATTTAAATTACTAGACACCCGCCCCGGCCGTATAACCGTATAACCGTAATGGTTTACGCAACGCACGTAAATTAATGACTATTTCTGTTACAATGACCTTAACACATGTATTAATTTATCGTGGGCTATTTTGAAGATATTGATAAGTACTACAAACCCCTAGTACATTCCTTTATTCTACCACCAATACTTTTCACATCGCATGCATATAATGACTTTCGATAATTGTGACTAAACCAAAACAGATGGATATAATCTATGTATATTGTTTAGTAGGTATTGATCAGTAACAAACCCCTAATACATTACTTTACTCAACCACCAATAGTTTTCACACCGCATGAAAAATAATCACTGCTTTGATTATTGTGACTAAACCAAAAAAGGTGGATATAATCTATGTATATTGTTTTGTAGGTATTGATCAGTAACAAACCCCTAGTACATTACTTTACTCTACCACCAATAGTTTTCACACCGCATAAAAAATAATCACTTTTTCGATTATTGTGACTAAACCAAAAAAGATGTATATAATCTATATGTATACTGTTTTGTAGGTATTGATAAGTACTACAAACCCATAGTACATTACTTTATTCTACCTCCAATACTTATTACAGCGCATTCATATTATGTCTGTTTTGATTATTGTGACTAAACCAAAATAGATGGATGAAATATCTGTGGACTATTTTGTAGATATTAGTAAGTACTACAAACCCCTAGTACATTATTTTATTCTACCATCAATAGATTTCACAGCGCACGCAAATTAATGAATATATGTGACACCTTGGTTCACAATATTGCAATTTTCTTACGGATCCCTAATATTTTTTTTAAAATCTCATATAGCCTATGTCACTCACACTGAATTAAGCTATCCATAAGTGAAAGAATTTTTAAAATCGGTCCAGTAGTTTTGGAGTCTATTCGTTACAAACAAAAAAACAAAAAAATAAAGATTCTCTCTTTATAATATTAGTATAGATAACGTATTATTATTTTATGAAAACACCGTATTCTAAAATCCAAAAATCGAATTTTAATGTAATAACGAAACGCAAAAAGAACCATCGGTTATCTGTGAACGGTTTGTTGTTCGTCGCTGGTAGGTGAGTTAAAAACTTTGTGAAACGCTATGAAACTACTCGTTATAAGTAGAAGAAAACGAGTCGTTGCTCTTATACTATGACGGTCCGTTGAATATAGGAACCGGGCATATACCTACTTCTGCTACCCGTGCGGAGCCGGGGCGGGCCGCTAGTATATATAATATATATATATTACCCACACAGACATTGTTCTCGTGGGAATATCAGGAAAAAACGTACCCTATGGATTATTTCAGCACATACCAAATTTCATCCCAATCGGTTTAGTAGTTTTGGCGTGAAAGAGTAACAAACATCAATCCATCCATATATAATATTAGTAGGATAGGATTCACTGAAAATCGTGGCTCAGTCATTCCAATTTGTAGCGTTGCGCTGGTCTGAATTCAAGTGCCTTGGAATCTGATGAGTTCACTGCAAAAAAGTTCTAAACGTAAAGTTGACTGCCCCGGTGATGTAGGGGGTGCATGCTCGACTGCCAATCAAGAGGTCCCGGGTTCGATCCCCAGGTCAGGCAGCGTTAAATATTGGATTTTTCCATTAGGAATTATCTCAATAACTGCCTGGAGTCTGGAACTGTGCCCGGTAGATGGCAATAGGCTCGCCCCCTATTACATGGGACCAATAACATACTGGCGAAATGTGGGTGTATCTACTATGGGACTGAGTCCTGGATACACCTCTGCCTACCCCTTCGGGAAAAAGGCATGAATGTATGTTATGTTATGTTATGTTAAGTTCTAAACTTTCAATTTCTAATTCGACTATACTCACCTAAGCCGACATATCATCAAATTTTATTTAACTCCAATATTTTCTTATTCTCATATTCCGAACCAAATTCAATACAAAAATAAAATAAAGGGATAAAACGTGGTATTGGATAAGCGTTAATCTAACTTCTTCAAGTTAATATAACTTTCCTTGTTTCGTGTTCGCATGAACACAATATTTTGCGAGTTCATGAATAATAATTTTATGGTAATGCGCAATGGTTTTGCCATTATTCGGTTACAATGAAATACTACTTAAGACTTAGGGCTTACATAATATTAGGTATTACCCTGATAATCCGCTATTACCTGACTGCCACGGTGGCATAGCGACCTGTAGCTCGACTGCCGAGCATGAGGTCCTGGTTTCAATCCCCAGGTCAGGGAAAGATTCATTTCATTAGGAATTATCTCAATAACTGCCTGCAGGCCGGAACTGTGTCCGGTAGATGCCAAAAGGCTCGCCCCCTATTACATGGGAACAAACTGTAATATATAAAAATAATATGATGAATGAAGAGTATAATAATATTATAATATCCAGACAAATACGTACATATAAGTATATATAATTACATAAATATACATATAACAATGTTCCTAATATGAGATAAATATCATGATGTTATTCAGAATGAGACACTAGTTATCTATTATTTTAGGTAATTCTATTTTAATCTAAAGCATAAATACTTTGGACTAAGTTATAATAAATAGTATTATGAAAATTTAAAGGAATTTTCAAATATAATTCCAAAATATAATTAGGAACTAAACTGGGCAATCACTGTAGACATTAAGTCTCTTCTAGAGGAGGAACATTGAAATTCGTGAGCTCAGTATCCTAAGTATTAGTCCGATATTTAATCTAGTTACTTTACTCCAAGTTTCTCAACATTTCTCTTTATACAAAAGCAGTCACGCACTCACCGATTACCCTTCACCCTTCAAGTACAATGCATTACGAAGGCAGTAGCTAATCTCTGCCCATTTCCGGACCAGAGTACTGAACGAGCGGAAAGGATTTCCGTTAGCCTGCCAGAGTTCACCTTTATTGTAGCTAAGTATTTAGCATTAGCTGACTGAACGAGGAGTTCTTATCTGTGTTGGTTTTTCTAAACATCGTCATTCATTTGTTTTGTTAAAGCATTTTTTTTTGCCGGAAAATTATAATATGAGGTAGAGTTGCACCAGCTTTTTTTACCATTATCTAAAGCTCGGCCGAACCTCATATTATATCAGGTTATATCAGTATTCCGCGTTGCACGTTAATGCTAACGTTATTATTGATGTCATTTTTACAATGAATCGCGTACCATAAACGAACGATGTGCTTTGTCTGTCTCTCTTTCATAAAAACTTCGACACTTAAAACCGACCACTCGCAAATACAACGCCAAGTCGGCGTATTAGCTCAGAAAAAATAAATTGACATTGTTATTTTCCATAGAGTTGCAACAGATTATAAATATATCTATCCCATCCTCTGCTAATTAAATAAACAACTGTCAAAAAAACTGGCGCTGTACATACTTTTCTTTTTTTAATTTTTATTTATATTTTTTGTTTATGTTATAAGAGAAAATTTACATGTAATTTAAGTTTAAAATAAGAATATGACCAATACAGTTTATAAGCAAGTAAAAGGAAAGTTCCCGTTTCGGGATTCATATCAGCTGAACGCAAAGTAATAGGAGTCCCGATTAAGGACGGACACCCGTTGGACCAATTTTGGAATATGTTCCACCTCTTTTCAAAACATATAAACCATAATGAAAGCTAGAGTACTAGTATTTACAATTCAATGTCTACCAAATCCTTGAACATTCACCCAAACAGCGCGCATTTTCATCAAATCATTCATTCGGTAATTCAACAGTCGTAATTGTATATCGAATCGAATTTGTTGTGACGCGAAACGTGTGGTAATTAATGAAGCGTATGAGACGAAATTAGGTCAAGAACGTACTCAGTTATCGCGCTAATGAGCATGTAATGGTGCATGCCTTGAGTTATATTATTGACGTCCTTCATTAATAATATATTTTTATTATGTAAATTTAAACAGGGTTAATGGTAATCAATGCATCATCAGGTCATATTAAACATCATAATATATTAAACATTGATCTATAATAATTTTTTTTCGCTATTTCAAAGTTGGCTCCATATTCAAATTGTTTCCAAATTAAGAAAGTAATAACCCTTTTTATGAGGGTGCCACCTAATACATTCACGCCTTTTTTCCCGAAAGGGTAGGCGGAGGTGTACCCAGGACTCAGTCATATAGTAGATACACCCACATTTCGCCAGTATTTTATTGGTCCCATGTAATAGGGGGCGAGCCTATTGCCATCTACCGGGTCCAGTTCCAGACTCCAGGCAGTTATTGGGATAATTCCTAATGGAAAAATCCAATATTTCAATATTGGATTTTGCCTGACCCGGGAATCGAACCCGGGACCTCTTGATTGGCAGTCGAGTATGCGCCCACTATGTCACTGAGGCAGTCTAACCTTTTTACCTAATACTAATAACCCAGAAAAGTAAGGTGTTTTCTTTTTAATAAACTTTTTTTCGTAATAAGACGTGCGTAATTAAAATAATATCCTTCATAACTCGTTTTAGGTAGGTTTTATAAGCTGAATAGAAAAGCGTTCTTGTCTTATAAACATAATTCCCGTTAGAGTTGTGTTACTGCTAAATATTTTATATTTACACCTCCAAGCCAGTCGTGCGCAACGATTAACAAAATTGTAGGGCTCACGGCAACACAACTGCAGCCTACTAATTTCCATAGCCATTTCGGCATTTTACCATGTCGCATTAATAAAATTCAACACTTCCTAGTGAAGTTACGGCTGGTTATATAATACTAATTGTAGCACGGTTTCACAGAATTATAAAGTTAATTATGAATGAAAATTATCTACTTTATTTTGAATTCTTGGGATTTGAGCTTTATTTTTAGGATGAAAATTCAGATAATGATATTAGATTCCTATTTTATCCTAAATCAATATAATAATGTTATTTGTAGCAACGTTTAAAACAGTGAAAACCCACGTCATACTTAAATCCCACGCATTGCGTAAAAATAACAAAAAGCACAAAGCAAAAAACACAAAATAAAAAACAAACAGATAACCTGATATGGATTGCATACCATCAGGTATGCAATCGATATTAAAACACAGGATTCGGTATATTATTATGATATTAAGGTATATAATGCTATTTTAATATGTGTGTTATATAATACTTATAATACGACTTATATAATATGTGTGTAAGTGTCTAGTATGGTTTACCATACAAGCTATTTTCCCGACTATTATTATTATTCCTTGAATAGTCCTTGAATTTTTTAATTTATTTAATTGTTATTATTTGCTATAGCAATTATAGTCACCCATATTTTGTATGATTTTCATGAATACCTTTTTTTTATGATAGTAAGTGTACAATACCAGCAAATCAGGCGTCTGATGGTAAGCATCATGATTGCCAATATCAGAAAGAGTGTTTTAAAATTCAACATTCTGCGCGGCACTGCACTGCGCCTGTCACACTCAGATATAAGTTGTTGAAACTCGTCATGCCCAGTAATTTCGCTGGTAATATTGCTCTTCAGACCGGAACACAGTAATGTTTGCATTATTGTGTTACAGGTTACAGATAAAACCTTGAAAATAAATCGTGATTTGTATGGACGTTCCAGTTATTTATTAATTTTATTTCGTTAATCATTCGTACTCCGTAAAAAAATCAAATAGCTGATGCCGTTTTCACGATACAAGAAAAAAAACTAGAAATAAATATTTGAGTATAAACACGTTGCTTATATGGAGAGCACCTTTAATTATAAACGTAGTATTTATTATCATCGTTAATTATAAATGTCGTAGCGGCAACAGGGATACATAATTCGTGAAAATTACAAGTGCCTAGCTATTACGGTTTATGAGATAGAGCTCTGTGACAGACGGACGGACGGACGGACAGCGGATGCTTAGTAATAGGGTTCCTTCGGCATTTAAATTTTAATCAGTCTAGTTTTTCAAGCCAATTATTAGAGGTACCTCTAAACCGCAAAATAACCACTGTAAATAGAGCCCGCGTTGGCGACCTACTCTGACCCAGCCACTAATAACTAAGAAACGACAGTTCGTGCAAAACATTACTTAGGTAACTCTGCAATAAGGGAAATTATATTTGAATTCCCTAGAACTTGTAAAGTCTGCAATTTGCTGAAAGTTTAATAAAGTTATGAACGTTTCATTAACATCATCAAAATGAACATGAATTAGCTATAATAATGCCCAGGACTCAGTCCCATTGTAGATACAAACCTACGTTTCGCCAGTATGTTATTGGTCTCATGTATATATGGTCCCATAGAGGGAGATAGCTTTCCAACCCGCCTGACAAGCGTGGCGAGTATTGGCAAACCCGCCCTTTATGGGGAAGGCCTATGTTCAGCAGTGGACTTGCTATGGCTAAAGAAGAAGAAGAAGAAGAAGAAGAAGAAGAAATCTATTAACATCTACCGGGCACAGTTCTAGACTCCAGGCTGTCATAGAGATAATTCCAGTTTGTGTATAATATATAATATTTAAACAATTGTATTCGATTAGTAATTTTATTCTATTGTTATTCGGCAACGATGAATAAATTTACAATCAAATGCACATTTGTACGATTGTCAATTCATTCGGTTATTTTTTTAATGTAAAAATCTCCCATCGCTAGGAATAATTAAAATTAAATAATAAATCAAAACTAATTAATAAAATAACATAAAAACATATTGTTAAAAATTACGATACTTGTGTCCAGTTACTTAAATTAGTTTGAGATTCCTTTTTTTATTTTTTTTATTCCTTAGGGCATGTCGTAATTATTCTGATTTAATTGACCATTTATTAAAAAAATGGGAGATAGGGTACGTTCTCCCAGCGCTTACTTGAAGTGCAACCGAGACAACGATATTAGTCGCTAGTACAACCCCACTTTACTGAAGCACGTGGACCTAATGGGACCTAATTTGAGCTTTCAATTTTCGAGAAGCTAAGTACCTCATCTCCCCTTTTCTTTAATTCAATGCAATTGAATGCCTTTTCTTGTGAGTACATGCAGAACAACTTCTTTTTGACAAGTAAAAATTATAATGATTAACAATCTATTTATTTGCAATGGCAATAGGCTCGCCCCGGGACCAATAACATACTGGCGAAATGTGGGTGTATCTACTATGGGACTGAGTCCTGGGTACACCTCTGCCTACCCCTTCGGGAAAAAGGCGTGAATGTATGTTATGTTATTTGCAATGTCAGTTCACATAATTTCCATAGGTACCCTTTCTAATTGACAGACCGCTAAAGTTTGTCGTGACTAAACAAACAAGCTAAGTAAAGAGTATAAAATATAATAGGGCCACTCAACATCGTCAAACTTTCTCTACACCCTCTATCTACAACCATCACGTATGTAAGTGGGGGCGCCATCGTCTATGCAGTAAAGCTTGTTGATCGTCACTTATTTTACCAGTACGTTAGTTCCATTTACGAACACCTTCATATAGATCGTAGACAGACTTTAATTCTCATGTGGACTCACTAAACAAACCTCATGTAACTATGAAAGGTAAAATTAGTTAACGACCAAGATAGTGTCTAACTAAATTTGAGCCTTATATTCTATGCTTTAGAGTTTAATTTCGCAGTGTATAAATTTCAAATATCCAGCGGTATCCTTAATGAGCCTAACGAGGTCAGTTAATACCAGTGTAAGAAAACACCAGTAAGGAAAACTTTATGCTGCGATTCTCATACTACGTACCTTAATAATAAGGTTCATTTTGGCTTGTGATAATTAGAAATATTGCTACTTTTATCTTCTTCCACGATTATTAGAAGGTTTACCACAAATTAACTTACATTCTGCCATGATAAGAAAGTCTGTACCAGCTTGACCCGCTAGATGTTTTACAGCGTGGAGCTGTCAGAATAGTCGACGACCCCAAGCTCACCGGACACCTAGAACCACTCGGTATGCGCAGAGACATCGGGTCTCTTAGTGTATTTGCAAGTGTCAAGTTATAACAATTTTCAAGTTGATATGGTCAATTAGTCAATTCAGAGTCAGGGCAAGTCAAGCAGCTCTAGTAAAGTGGTGGTCTTTACAAGAAGCAGCCGGAATTTTGGTGGGAACACGAAAAATCACATTTCAACTCTCGCATCACTGGCCAAGAGACTTGTGTATCTTCGAAAACACTCAACACGTAATATTCCACCATTATGACACGTTAAACACTCAAAAGTGCACCGATTAATTGATAAAGATACGGAAGGCAAACTGTACTCTTCGGCTTTCCCCCAAAACGCCTCTTAGTGTTTTTTACCGCATTTTTACAACGAGGGAGTGTTCTGATGACCTTTTCATCCTGATATTATATATAACCGGCGTCACGGTTCTATCACCGTATTAGCCGCCTGAGAGCATATCCGAACATAATCGATGCGTAGTCGCACACACCGATTATTCCGTTCTTTTCTGCCGCATACGTGCAAACTGTGGAATTGTCCTTGCTGCGGTCTTCCCGCTGAGCTACAACATGGGCTCTTCAAAAGGAGAGTGAATAGAGTGTTGAAGGGTCGGCAACATACTGGCAATACTCCTGGTAATGCAGGTATCCATAGGCGGCGGTAACCGCTCACCATCAGACGGCCCTTCTGCTTGCTTTGCTACCTATGGCAAAAAAAAATGTGAAAAAGTGTATAAACGCTTTAATCTGCTAAAAATATTTATAGTAAATAGAGAAAATACAAGGTAATTGTATAACCTTTTGTAAATCTCAGAAAATTTATATTTAGTTTTATTAGGTAAAGTAGTAAAAGGTAATTGTAATTAAACCTAACAGTAAAAGGTTAAATCTAAAATAATACAACAATATCAGCGAAAATTTTCCCTAAATTATTAAGGGTAAATGTTTGACTTTGCCTTACATTTTCTTCACCTAGGAAAACCGTTTTATCGTTATCTGTCTCTTTCGGTCTTACTAGACATTTGAAGGTGTGAATGAGATAGAGTGAAAAGTTCGATCGTGTATGTAAACGCAATCTGAAGCTACTTTAATAGCTTTACACGGCCTATATCCTTTGTTTATCTACAAATTGGGTGAATGGTGTTCTTGTTGCTTTAGGTAAAGGTAAACCATGTTATAGATATTGCCCACTTAAGGTGTTCAAACATAATTTTCACCTATACAGTTTACTTGAAGAGAATTTCCATACTAACATTCTATAGGTATAGCGTGCACATAATCTCATACAAATATTGTATTTTATTGAAAGAAACTTTGTTTTTTTTGTTTGTTTGTTTGTAACTAATAGGCTCTGAAACTACTGGACCGATTTCAAAAATCTTTCATTTATGGAAAGCTTAATTCAGTGTGAGTGACATAAGCTATATGAGATTTTGAAAAAAAAACAGGGATCCGTAAGAAAAATCCAATATTGTGAACCAAGGTGTAAAATAATTGCCAAAAATAATCATTAATTTGCGTGAAAACTATTAATGGTAGAATAAAATAATGTACTGGAAGTTGGTAGTACATATTATCAATATCTACAAAATAGTAAGGGAACATTAAGCATATCCATCTATTTTGGCTAAGTCAAAATAATCGAAGCAGTCAACATTAGAGCGAAATTAATTCCACTAATGTAAAATCATCCTTGCTTTGAGAAAAAAGGTATTAAAATGAACGTACAGAACTTTACAAAAATGGAAAAAACGAGGAAAAATCACTGGTACGTGATACTTTTGAGACGAAATAACAAAAACCCTAATAAAATTATAATAATAAATATTATATTTCAAGTGAAATGCAAATCAATTATTATTTATCTAGATCTAGAAAGAGTAAAATTACATTAGAGATATGTTCAATAGAATTTATTTTGGTCTGTTCCAGCCTCAGTAGCATTTTATCACAAAATAATAGATAAAGCAAACGGACTCGTAATTTAAGAAAGCTGGGTCCAGAAAACTTTTCGCTATCTATCTTTTATTGCCGGATAGATAATGATATTCGCAATTATATTCACAAACATAGTATCTATATTATTACCGCTGTTTAAATTATAATATGATTTAAATAAAGTGAGGTTAAGTACTATATGTATTTTAATGACGACGCACATTCTATTTTAGAAGTTTATTTGCTTATTTCATAATAATTAATGGCGATACTGAAACTTATTATTACTTAATGCAAATTGAGAGAATCTAAATATTAGGCCTATCAAAATCATAGTGTAAGGTCGACATGACCCAGAAACCAAAAACTCTCTCCGTTATAGTACGTAACTTACAAATAACGGTATTTTTGGTCCAATCAAAATAATCCAAAGTAAAGTAATTTCAGGATTCAGAGCGGTTCTCGGTCTTAAATCGATTTTCAAGCACGTCGAATGGTCAATTGACCGAGATTGAGAGTAGGACATAACTTCACTAGACGCTGACACTTTGACAAGTGACATTGACAGTTAACAGTACAAGGATTTGACATATCGATTTGCGTAACCAACTACTGGCATCGTTGCGTCACCACACTCATAGAATCGAGTAAAGTTTTACGATCTTTAGGTTTTCAGCAGATGGTATAAGAGAGGAATCGCGAAGTCAGAAAATTGTCTTTTAATAAACTTTTGTATGGAAAAAGATGAAACCTGGAAGCGCTATCCAAAGCTAATGTCATAGAATCCTGAAGCACATAACATTAAGAAAAAAGTGACACATCCGCACTGTTGTTACATTATTTCCGCCACAAAAAAAAAATCATATATATGAGATCCGCCATTGCATTTGAAATTAAATTCAGGTAGGCCCTGCGTGTAGCTGTGAAGCACACACGCACAGTGAAACTGGCACGCCTTGTTTTCGTTAGAACGGTTAGAATGGTTATATAGGCTAATTTTTATTTTTATACTTAATATTCCCACAGAAAAGATTCTTACGCGGATGAAACAGCAAAACACAGCCAGTTTATTATCATCCCTTAAAATACTAAACAGAAGCACTCTGTAACGTTGGCCGTAATGCGCAGTGCGCACGCTTGATTAACGCAGTAAAACTAACTTATATCCAAATGGATTAGGTTTGGTAAATACCAGACTAGACGTATTTCGTTGGCCACAACTTTATAACATTGCTTGTGGTTATATAGATGTCATTAAGCCGTAAAGCAAGGCACTGTATGATGGTTATTTCAAGTCTATTACAAGTGAGTCTTTTAGGAATACTTCCAATAATGCTACTGTTCTAATTTAACGAATCTTTTTGCCTCATTAATTGGTCTAGTCGTGGTCGCAAGCACTAATGCTGTATCTAATATCTCTAATATCCTGTGTTAGATCAGCCTAGGTCAGGTAGTGTTTTGGATTATTTGTAGTGGTAGGCCTCTTTTGCAGGGGCTCGCCTGGGGAAGTACCACATCTTTGCCAGTTATTCATCCGCCAAGCAGTAATGTGCAAACATTACTGTGTTCCGGTCTGAAGGACAATGTTTCCAGCGAAAATACTGGGCATACATGACGAGTTTCAACAACTAATATTTCAGGGTGACAGGCACAGTGCAGTGCCGCGCAGAATTTTTAACTTAAAAACACTGGGTGGTACTGTGCCTGATATGGGTAATCATGATGCTTACCATCATGCACCTGATTTGCTCGTCTTGTCACTCACTATCATAAAAAATGGGTTTTTAATGGCAACCACGTGTCAAGATGAGAGCAAGCGGAGAGAAATAGTATTTGTCTACCCCATGATGCTTGTGTCATAGCAGATAGTCTCGTCCCCATGTAATGTCATGGGACTTTATATACCTATAGCTGGCAAAATGTAGGCAGTGGGAATGGGTATAATAGGTACTGCCTAAACTTTCCGATAAACGACGTGAAGTAGCACTATAATATGAATTTTCTATGAATATTCATGTCTTCATAGTACTTCTTTACTCTCCTCTCCCTGCACGGTTGTCTGGAAGAGATCACTTTTAGCGATAAGACCGCCAATTGTTACACTAGACATATTCCTATTGTTACATTTAAGTTTTAAGTTTTTTTTAAATGTGGTGTAATAATAAAGAATTTATCTATCTATCTATCTATCATAGATAATGCCGTAGCTTGCAGTTTGCACCAATAGGAGCGCGTTATTTTTGCAAAGTTGATAACAAAATGAGTCGAAACAATAAATGGAAAGTAAGGTTTATTTGCGTCATTAATCGACGGTAGTTACTTTGGAATATTAAACCGGGTAACTAACACTATGCCTCAATCACAATTTATACCCAATCTTGTAAAAAGACCAATAGAATCGGCCGTGTAACGCGAGCTTTACACGTAATTGCCAAGTTGCGTGAGTTTATTGGGTCGTATATTATTCGGGGGTTAAAACCAGGTAGCTATCAATAATGACGTCTATTTGGATCGGAATAAAGCTGACATAGAACCTGGAAAAGCGAGGGTTATAATTTCCCAAAGCAATAAGGCTCTGTGTGCCATTTTGTTGCCTTGTTTTGTGATTATAGTTCAAACAATTTCGCACCCAATCTTGGTCGCGATTAATTTTGAAGTATTGCATTTTGATGATATTATATACCTTTTGTATTAGCTATTTGCATTACAAACCAAAAAAATCTTTTTATATTTCTGGCATCCTAGTATTGATTTAACACAGGACTAGCCTATTACTTCTAACCGGGCACAATTCAACACTCAAACGGTGAGTGTCGGACGGGGGAGGTGAGTGTCGTAAAGAAACGACACTCACCTCCCCCCGACATTTTACGTCGTCGGCGACCAGGCAGTCAACGAGGCACCCCCGTACTTACGCACACATTTGACGCATGTACACACGTTATATTTTCTACTTAGTAGTAGTAGGCTTTAGTGACGGGGTCTGACTCCAGACTGTCATTTAGAATATTCTTAATGGTAGCACTTTTTGGGGATTGAACCTAGAACCTCATAAAGGACAGTAGCACCGGTATCGTATAATTTTTAATGTCAAACATTAAAAATTATACGATGACTCCATTACTCGGTAATTTTATGTTGCAAGCAAAAGTTATTTGTAAATTTTATTTTTAAAGAAAATAAGGACAGATGAAAGCGTAAACAACTCAATTCCATTTAAAACTAGGGACATAAATCATGTAAATAAAGCGAATTTAAAATATGAAGCGAGTCGTGCGCTTAACAAAAATATTGCACTCATAACTTTTGATGAAACGTGACAGTTTTACGCTCCAGGCTTCGTCAAACAATCTACACTCTTTTTTTATCTGAGTTCATTATGTAAAATGTGGTTTTTAGTTCAACGCTACTCTTGGTTGCAAAAATATTTGCAGAAGACGGTTCTTGCCGTCGCCTATGCATTTTACTGTTTTCACTAAGTGTGTATTTTACGAGTTTATAATATGAAATAGATCGATGTGACAGTATTTTTGATATGAACTAAGACAGTAAAAAAATAGCTTTTCTAAAACGTTAAAAACAGGAAGTTTTTTTATAAAAATAACATTCATAGTAAGTTCATATATATAAGTAAGTTAATAGATAAAATATATTATGTAATCAATGACTTTATTTTTATTTCTAAATTTTAACAATTCTATTTCTATCTTATAAATTATTATTCTGACATTAATAATAATTTTGTAATCGACTCGCTCGCTAATGAATTGTGTGATAAATTTATTAAAAACTTAATCACGCTGGAACTAACACTAGAAATAAGACATTTTGTAATTACTAACAACATGGTATGTATGATATAAATAAAAATTCAAATGCCCTGACTAACTTCGTAGGGTAAAAGTGTCATAGTGTGACTAAAATATACTATGACATCTGAAAGTTCAAACAGTTGAATGTTAACTATATTAACGCATATAAATTTTAAAACTTAATTTAGATAAAAATATTTTTTTATTAAAACTAGCCGCGCATTCTACGCAGCACGATATATTTTTTACTAACTGTGCCCCGCGGTTTCACCCGCATAGACATCGTTCTTGTGGTAATAATAATATAGAGAAAAAAAAACCCTATGTATTAATCCAGTGTCTCCACTACTTGCATATCAAATTTCAGCCTAATTGATTCAGTAGTTTTGGCGTGAAAGAGAAATAAACAACCAAAACCGCGCTTGATGGCGCTGGAGGTGAGTTGAACTCGCTAGCGTTTTAAAAATGCTGCACTTTTTGGAGATTGTTTAAATAAATAATAGTTGACATATAGCGGCGTGAACAGATAGTTAGAAATTACTATTGTAACATTTACTTTCTCATTAATACTCAAGTTTGTAATGGTAGGCCTCTTTTGCAGGGGGCCGCCTGGGGAAGTACCACACCTTTGCCAGTTATTCATCCGCCAAGCAGTAATGTGCAAACATTACTGTGTTCCGGTATGAAGGGCAATGTTACCAGCGAAATTACTGGGCATGATGAGATTCAACAACTGATATCTCAGGGTGACAGGCGCAGTGCAGTGCCACGCAGAATTTTGAATTTTAAAACACTGGGTGGCACTGTGTCTGATATGGGCAATCATGAAGCTTATCATCACCTGATTTGCTCGTCTTGTCACTCACTATAATAAAAAAAAATTAATAATAATAGTTGCCCTATATAGGCGCGAACAGAAACAAAAATTACTATTGTAATATTTATTTTCTCATTAATATCCAAATTGTCATCAAATCCGCAATAAAGTCTTTTAAATGTCTCTAGAGAATTTTTCATCAGTAAATGTACAGCTGTTGACAATTATGTCCTATAGACTGACACATATGTCCTGGGGACTGGACAAATATGTCCCAAGGGTGAAACAAATGTACCGCAAGGGTACAAGGGGAATGTAACTGTCTAGAAACACCCCACGTTTAAAATAAAGTGCGTTGACATGAGTTCATTTGTAATTCGGGTCGTGTGGAGTTAATTACAAAATGTTCGTACTTTAAGAATGAGAATTTCAACACGAAAAATATGTTTCTATCGTCATAGTATTTTACATTATAATCTTAGGTTATTGATAAGTATCCGCGCGCGCTCCGACCAGATACAACAATACTTAAAAGGAACTGCTTCTAAAATGCGGCAACTTTCAAATTTTGCAGTGTAACACATGTAAAACAGTTTACAAAGAGTGCGTGAAATTGTGTTACACAGGCTTGGGTTCGCTGACATCGGGGTAATATTGGTTGCCGCATTTGACTTGTAAGTCGGGGTATGTAGTCGGAGTGCGGACCTGTCAATAATCTATGCTAATAATATTTTTTATTACGTTGTATGAGTCGACGAGTTGAGGAAATTTTCGTGACAACTTAAAATAGAACGCCAATCTTTCATTAACTGATACAAATTCGTTCAATACCGATCTCGCCATATACTAGCTTTGTTTGTCAGCTGTGCAAAACCAATTTTAAAATTAATTTATAATGAATTTAAGTTATAAAAATACAACATAATACGTATTATAAACAAATGACTGAGTCCTAGGTACACCTCTCCCTACCCCTTCGGGAAAAAGGAGTGATTGTATGTAATGTTTCATACACAAATATATGCCCGTAGCCCATTATTACAAACCAGCTGTGCCCTGCGGTTTCACGTGCGTAATCTTCGGTCCCGTGGGAATATCAGGATAAAAAGGTCCTTTTTTGTTATTTCAGGGTCTAAACTATCTATATACCGAATTTCAGCCTAATTGGTTGAGTAGTTTTGGCGTGAAAGAGTAACAAACATCCATCCATCCATCCTCATAAACATTCGCATCTATAATATTAGTAGGATAAGTGCAGGTGTATCAAGTAGCTAACGAACTAAATTGTAACAATACAGACGAATGTATCATGTGAAGGTCTGCCTTAAGGGGATCGTTCAACTAAAACCCCAACGAAAATGAAAAAAATGCCACTGTATTTGGTCCAAGAATCGGCAATAAAGAAGATCCACCGCCGCTTTCTTTTAATTTTTCAGCCAGAGCTCAAGCTTTGATCCAAGCGCTTATCGGCGTAAAGCAAGTAGCTCTTCCTTAGGGATCGGTAATCCTGGATCTACGAGAGTTATGTCTATTTTATACGATATTCTAAAATATAGTCACTGTCTTAGTATTTATTAAGTAAGGGTCGTAGAGATATACGTTAAGAGCGTACGCGGCCTTCTAGGAATTTGACACAGTCCTAAGAAAAAATTACCAAATCGATGTTTCGTATTCGCCTGTTTCCTCCGAATATTTATAATATACCCATTCTATAAATTTATATCTTGATATTTTTATAGTGAAGTAACCTATGTCCCTGTTATATTAATTTTTCATATAAATCCTTGGGTTTTTCATAGTGAACTTCCCAAAATCCGAGTTTAACTCGCGTGATTGGACGTTCACTACAAAAAAAGGTAGAGTTTATAAACAGAAATATAATGATAGGGACATACTTTATTTCATCTTTAAAATATCAATACACAATATATCAAATAAGTTTACTGTATTCGGAGGAGACAGGGGAATACATAACATCGATTTAGTAAATTATCCATAGGATTGTGTCAAACTGCTTAGAGGTCCTGTACCTGTTAAGGTGAAATGTCACCATTGGCTAAGCAGCATATCCCACGAGATGACGTCGTTTCTTCGAAAATAAGTTATTATTCATAATACTTGCAATAATCTGATATATATTTATTTTTATGACAGTGAGTGACAAGACGAGCAAATCAGGTGCCTGATGGTAAGCATTATGATTGCCCATATGAGACACAGTGCCATCCAGTGTTTTAAAGTTCAAATTCTGCGCGGCACTGCACTGCGCCTGTCACCATGAGATATGAGTTATTGAATCTCATCATGCCCAGTAATTTTACTGGTAACATTGCCCTTCAGACCGAAACACAGTAATGTTTGCACATTTCTGCTTGGTGGATGAATAACTGGCAAAGGTGGCCCCATGCTAAAGAGGCCTACCACTACAACAATTATATTAACTTATTTTAAGTGACTGCGTGGTTTTCCCTTGCATATTTAGCAAATAGTATATGTAGTTCGAAACTTTTGATATCTTCAGTTTGAGATTTTTTTAGTAGAAGACCTAACTTTTGTTTGATGTATACGACAGACACACACGTGTAAATGGTAAATCTGTAGTAACTGTATACGAATTCTAGAAGGTCAGTTAAATGCTTGAATAGCGCAGTTGTAGTCTTGGTATTTTATTAAGTAAGGCTTTGAAGTAAGAGATATAAAACGTTAATCTGGTTTAATCTCGGGAAATATCGAGGTATTAGTGTTCTGTGTAATGTTATTAATTAACTAAGTCCTAAGTAATCTCCACTAATCCAACAAAGAATGTGTTTCTAAAAGGATGTAAGTATTATACTTAAGCTGGCACATCTACCCTTCAACCTTTTACTAAAGAAAAAATTGCGAAATACTAAAAAAATTTACTTCTCATACACAAATTAGCCAATCAGTAGATCCATTTTGTATGGTGAATCAAATTTTTATTTTGTGAATTTCGCGAGTTTTTCTGAAAATTGTTCAGTTTTGACGGGGAGATGCACCACCTTAAGTATAATATCATCTTTTTAAAGAACATTTTATAGTTTTTATATACTTTAACGTAACTTTTAATTTAAGGATTATTTTTGTGGTGTACCAATAAAGTGTTTATCTATCTATCTACCTTACTTTCAATTTTTAATAAATAGTTTTTATAAAAGGATTCTAAATTTGTTATTTATTTTTTGACTATGGTTATCGTGCTACATAACCTTACGTAACTTTTAATTTTAAGGAATATTTTTTGTGGTGTACCAATAACGTGTTTATCTATCTATCTTGACCTTAAATTTTTAATAAATAGTTTTTATAAAAGGTTTCTAAATTTGTTATTTATTTTTTGACTATAGTTATCGTGCCACATAACCTTAAACCGGGTTTGGTTCAGTATAATTTTACTATAACATGCACGTGCCAAAGCACGTGCATGCCATTTCTGCCTTTGTCAATGGATGCACAGATTGCAGTACAACTGCAGACATTGCTGTTTGTATTGAAAACATGCATTCATCGTGTAACGGTGAAATTATCTAACTAAAGGCGAAGCCAAAACATTACGTTGCGGCGTCGCAACGCAACGCAAAAAACTGCTTCTTCTTTTAACTTTACATCAACTTAACTTTAGGCTTCATGCAAGGCAATATATTGTAGTGGTAGGCCTCTTTAGCAGGGGGCCACCTGGGGAAGTACCACACCTTTGCCAGTTATTCATCCGCCAAGCAGTAATGTGCAAACAGTACTGTGTTCCGGTCTGAAAGGCAATGTTACCAGCGAAATTATTGGGCATGATGAGATTCGACAACTCATATTTCAGGGTGACAGGCGCAGTGCAGTGCCGCGCAGAATTTTGAATTTTAAAACACTGCGTGGCACTGTGTCTGACATGGGCAATCATGATGCTTACCATCAGGCACCTGATTAGCTCGTCTTGTTACTCACTATCATAAAAAAAAAATATGCTGGCCCTCTTTTATACGATTTAAAAAAACATTACTAGTGAAATGTGGGTGTATATACATTGTGAGAATGGGTCATGAGTATCTCTGCCTACCCCTCTGCCCCTACTATATATATACTATATGTACTCTGCTCTACCCCTTCGAGAAAAAGGCGTATTATATGATAAATGACACAAATCTGTGAGTTATTTCACTAAAAACGCCTACATAACAAACCAATGATATAAAAAAAGTACAAACGGTCTCGTTTGGAGATTTTGAACAAAAAAAACCATTATCATCAGCTGAAAGGCATGTACTGTTACTCATTTGTTTTTATTATAAATGACTCCTTCAGTTTTGTGCCCTTTGAATCCAACGATGTTCTAATATTTTTACAAATAACAAAAACAAAAATACTGTAGGTCGTTAGTATTATCGTCAACAAAAGTCTACACGAATTTATATTTAGCCTGTCTGCGGCGCGGTCAGACTCTTCTGTATTATTCACAAATGTATTTCAGTACATTCAGCGAATTACGCAAGCACTGAGGGACAAAGGCGAATAATATGGTCTCAACTTATAATATAACTTTTATATTTAATAAGGTTTATTTGATATCTTTTGTAAAGACAAAGAGACAGATCTGGAATGACAGTATCTACGCACCAAACTGTTCTAGAAATGAATTTCTAGACTAACATACCAAAGGATTATTTTCGTGACAGTAAAGTAACCTAAATAAGACAATCTTCGAATAATACTAGTAAATCTTTTTGACGTTGTTGGATAGACCTTTTATGTCAATATATATAATAACAATACTTCCGTTCATGAAACAATTTTGTCAATATCTGTACTTCAAACCTCGTTTTTTCTTCAGACCAAAAGGAGTTGTTAGTTTTAGGGCCACGTCGACCTTACATTATAGTTTTAGTTTTATTTGATAAGCCTAATAATAAGATTTTAATGCTTATATAACATTTTTAGCATCGCCATTAGTTATAACAAATTAAGCGAATGTTTTACTAAAATTGAAACGCACGTCACCATTAAAAAAATAATTAGACCTTAACCTAGTAGATTCCTAGTATGTTTCCTTTATATTATGTATATAAAAACAAAAAAATTTGGAGGTGACATAAAAATAGTATCATGGTTTCCATCTATGGTTCCTACCCTGGAATATCTATATACTCAGGTTATTGATAATCTTTTCAGCGACCAGGTAAATTGACTATATAAGGTTTTTTTTTTAATATAGGGCAACTTCCACATACAATTATCTGGTCCCAAACTAGGCTAGAAGATTGTACTATGGTAACCAGATGACTTATATACATACTTATATAAGCTTATAACACCTAGACACAGATCAAACAGACATGTTCATGCACACAGATGTTTGACCTGGCCTGGGATTGAACCCGGGGCCTACATACTTACCATAAGGTAAACGATAATTACATATAGGAATACATTTTGGTTTCTAATTAGTTAGGTTTTAATAATGTTTGCCTAATTTTTAACGTGAGGATACGCGCACAAATTATATACCCTGAGTAAATTACGTTGCAGTGCCGCAAGTGGTAATTATTACCAAGCTAAAAAACTACTTTTACATAAATACTAATTAATATAAAAATAATTTTTATTTTATTTTTGTAGCGGTATATTAACACGATCGGTTTACTCATTATTATATTTTCAGAGGCGCTACTGCCAATCACGAAGTGCCAGGTTTGATTCCAAGGCAGGCAATAAAGGTTAATGGCTTACTGCGCTGCGCTCACCACTGCCCGGTAAAGCTGTAGAGGCCATCTGACGAGGCCAACTTTATATATAGGTCATTCAAATATGGAGTTTTCTCAATGTCAGTCTATGGAGTCTACAACTGTGCCCAGTAGGTGGCAATAATAGGCTCGCCTCCTACTACAAGAGACCTAAAACATAGCTGGCGAAGTGTGGGTGTACCTACTATGGGACTGGGTCCTGGTTAAACCTCTGCCTACTCCTTTAGGTAAGACACGTTATGTTATGTTATGCTTAATTAGAACCTCCTCTTTTTTTGGAAGTCTGTTAAAAACTACAGTTTCACGTAGTAAGCGACCCAGCATGCCTAATGTTCTATAGAGCTAGTTTGTACCAGTTCAATCTAGTTTAAACCAGTAATAACACGTCTGTGTGCGTGAAGCAAATCCACACACAGGACGTTACGGACCCGACCTCCTATAATTGGGTTCGGAAACAATTTGTGAGGCTAGTCTTTGTAGAGGGAAACCATGCTGCCCCATATTTTGCGGGTATTGTTAGCGAGGTCATTGGCAGGCCATAATATAGTTGCTACTATCAATTGGGACGAGGGTTTTGAAAGCTATTCCATATTTTTGCATACATCTTTTAGTTATAATAGAATAGAATAGAATAGAAAACTCTTTATTGGTATCACAATTAGTACAGAAAACAACAAAAATAAAAAATTTGAATTAAAAAACGTGTAACAATAATTATACCTAATGATTGCAATGTATTCAAAATCAGTACCGTCTGTTAAGACCCTTTTCTCGGGAACGCGTTGTACACGATCCAGGAAGGTGTTGGATACGGGCCATTTTACCACACATTTCAATACATTCACCACCGACCAAATGTTTATTACGGTTCTCTCCCTGCACGGTTGTCTGGAAGAGATCGCTCTTAGCGATAAGACTATTTTTATTATCTATCTATCTATCTACTTTGCGCAACATGCTAATAAGCTCTAGGTACTTCCCGTTGGCTTAGCATCGTAAAATTTGGCAAGAAGCAAGATCTTATATCAAAAGTGAAGAACTTCACCCTAACCCTTTGGCGGGCAACCTGTTGCGCGAAGGTGAATTTAATCGCCTTAAAAGAGCCAACGTGCTCATTACTCAGGATGGGCAAAGCTCTAGGCGTTGTCTATGACTTGCTCATCAAAAGCCAATGGATAAACACAACCAATCTGATAAAAGTCTGGGGACTGATGGCAGATAATCGAGGAAAAAAAAAAAAAAAAAAAAAAAAAAAAGTGAAGAAAAAATCCCTAAACCGTAATATTTTATAAAAAAAAATTGTGATACCCTAAACCACACTCCGGACACTCCACTCAATTCCATACAAAAGTCACGATATAACTACCTACTACACAGACATTGCACACATGGAGTTTTGTACACGTGCAAGATGTGCGTGAGGTGTTTCCCAGCAAAGCGAGGCTCAAGGAGAGCTTAATCTCACTCGCGGGGTGAGGAAAGCTCGATAGGTGGGCGGATGACAGTGTCCATTCTATACGTAGTATTATTATCTGTTCTGTGCCTACACTAAGCATACTAGCCAAGGTATGTTTTTACAATTTATTATGTAGTTTAACGATAAGTTTTAATGTAGGTATCTCTACGCAAATTCTCCCGATAGAGACAATTTCGGTGCAAAAAATATTCATTGGAAATTATTTAAAGAAATCATCATCATCATCATCTCAGCCACAGGACGTCCACTGCTGAACATAGGCCTCCCCCATAGATTTCCATTCAGTCCGGTCGCAAGCGGCCCGCCTCCATCGTGTTCCTGCCGCCTTTATCAGATCGTCTGTCCACCTTGTGGGTGGACGTCCTACGCTGCGCTTGCCGGTTCGTGGTCTCCATTCGAGAACTTTGCAGCCCCATCGGCCATCAGTTCTACGTGCTATGTGCCCTGCCCATTGCCACTTCAACTTACTAATCCGCTGGGCTATGTCGATAACTTTCGTTCGTCTACGGATCTCCTCATTTCTGATTCGATCTCGCAGAGAGATTCCGAGCATAGCCCTCTCCATAGCTCGTTGCGCTATTTTGAGCCTGCTGATAAGGCCCACAGTCAGAGACCACGTTTCAGATCCGTAAGTCATCACTGGTAACACACACTGGTCAAAGACCTTCGATTTGAGGCACTGAGGTATTTTGGACGAGAAGACATTGCGTAGGTTTCCGAACGCTGCCCAGCCTGGTTGGATTCGACGATTGACCTCTTTCTCGAAGTTGGACTTACCGAGTTGGACTGCTTGTCCTAGGTAAACGTATGAGTCAACAACTTCTAGAATCGAGTTCCCAACCGATACTGGGGTCGGCACAACATGGGCATTACACATCACCTTCGTCTTCTCCATGTTCATTTTAAGACCGACCCGTTGAAAAACTCGATTGAGGTCTTTCGATTTAAAGAAATAGTCGGAGAAAATAAAGTTTGGAAGAATGAACATTATTTTTTCGACGACAGTGAATTGAAGATAGGAATGAGCCATAGATTTTTATGGATAAAGTACGTAGAAAATATTTCATAATGTCATACAAAATATATCTTTTACCAACATCTATTCAAAATTCCATGACAAAAATAGGCCCCAAAACGTATTCTCCGAAGAACAATGAAGGCTTACTTACCATATTCAGGACACGTGATGCAAAAAGCCACCGCAAGGAAAAACCCGATCACTTCGCCCCCGAACACTTTACTGGCCATTTTGCCTTTTATTCATCCGACACTGGCATTTACCGACATCTTCGTTCTTCTACTTTGCGTTTTCACGTACGGGGACTCTGCGTTTTTTGCGCATTTAGATTTTGAAATCGCATTGTCTTAGATTGTCTTCAGCTTTGCGGTCACATCTGTAACAAACATAAAAACATATTTAAATTTACCTTCTGGTATGTCAATATATAATAGGATGTACCTCTGCATAATTTATGATTCCCTGGTATTTATTCAAAATGCTTTACTATCCACATTGATGTGGCATCATAACTCAGTCAGTGGCTTCTTCGCTATAAAATTGGGAAGCAAAACTGTATCACTTAAGCCGGGTCTACAGCTAAATGTTAGTAACAAAACGTTGTTATCTAACCGTGTTATATAACACGTGTTATATAACAACTCGTCCACAGCGACTTGACACCGAAAATGTTTTTGTTAGCAATTATCATTTTCTAAAATAAGCTCCGTACAAGGGCAAGTGTTTTCTTGGTTAAAATACATTGATTCCGACTCACAATATGCTACAGTCTCTAAATAATAGAAAATTGCAAATATTATATGCTACAAAAGGAGATTATGATTTTCAAATATCCAGCAGAGATGTTGACGGCACGAGCGCTAACAAAAAATGAACTACGAACCCCCCCCGCAGGCGAAATCGGATGATAACGTGTTAGCGTGTTTTATAACAATATTTTGTTATATAACACCAAAGCCACGCCCACTTTTCATGTTATTGTGTTAGGTAATACAAAAACATGCCGCTACGGACCCGGCTTAACATTAACACGAAGGAATATCCATAATTTTCTATCATGGTACAAGCGATAAAGCGACGTATCATTTATTGTACCATCAATAGAACAAACCCAATGATACAACTGACCCTACGAGCCGAGAGTTTGAGAACCTGACAAATACATTGATTAGTTCTTTATGTATAGTAAAATTTCCGTTTATTTAATAAGTATATAGAGCTACCCACGACCGAAATGTACGGATGACAAAAATAGTAAGCAGTATATTATCTAGAATCTATAGAAAAAACGCGGACGGAGTCTTCTAAACCAAAGAATAAAGCACCAATAGTAAGTCAGCTGGCTAATTCAAACATGACGGCATGCACGCACTCACCTATGAACCTAGAAGAAAAAAAAGGTGTCAATGTGAGCGTGTACACAGGCAGTTTGGGGTCAGCTTAAGTGGTTACTGATCAAGTTTTGGTACAAAAATTATTTCTGAAAGCTCAGGGTAGACCTTCCCAAACAAGTGTGCGAGCTGGCTTACTATGGTACTTCTCTTTTTGTTAGAAATGTAAAATGATATGTTTTTAGAAGACTTCGTCTGCCTTTTTTTCTAGGTTCATGTCCAAAACCTATGTGTGATGGGAATTTGACAGAATGTTAACATGAAGTCCAAGTATCTTCCAATGCATAGTGCAGTAGGTGGGCTTTTATGGCGTGCGAATAAAAAACATGTTTTATTTAGATAGTACCTCTAAAATAAAAACAATTTCTTAGTAAACGTCTCAACAACAATTCGTAAGACAAACAACAGTAGGTGCCTATTTATTTATGGCTCTGACGTCATCACTAACCTTTGCTTTCGGTAGGGCGAAGGGTGATCGAGGTGTTTTATGGTGCCGAACACGTGATCTTGGACACTTACGTAAGACATTACTTTTTTAATCGAGTTTAATGGTCAAATATTTCTTTTATTCATGGATGCTTGGAAACTTCCGCATAGCCACCACGCGGCACCTTCCAAACAAACGAATGTAACCAAACCAAATATTGTAAAACAATCAGTTGAACAAATTAAGCCCTACAAGTTTCTTGTGCGTTCTTCTTGTAAAGGTATCTTTCCGAACGCATGGTAGACTCATTACTGTTTATCTTCATTGACGTACAAGATTGTGACCTATTTGAATTTGAATCTTTGAACTTGAGCCAGATTGCTCAAGGGTTGTAGAAATTTAGAGAGTTCGATGCGATTTCAAAGTTTTGGGGTGATCTATATAAATTAGGTAGGTAGGTCAGGGAACTATAATAGAATACGGTAAACATCATAGCTGACCACAAAGGCCACACAAATTATTTCGAAGCTTTCAAGTCACGAGGACAAAAAGCCCTTTATATGAGCTAAAGACTGCCGTTATTTCATCACCTCAGCCGTTGGTAATCCACTACTAAACATAGGCCTCCCCCATAAAGGGGGGTTTTTCCAATACTTGACACGCTTGGTAGGAGGGTTGTCGAGCGCAGTTCGATGGTTTTTTGCAGAGGACGCTGCTGCCCGTCCGATTGGTTAACCCTTAGCTGGTTCTTACGGCAACCACGGGTAGAGAGGGTGGACCATTATTCTAAAGCCGGTAACTCAACGGCTAACCCTTATATGCTCAAATATAATTTATATCCAGACATAACATTAAACTTTAAACAACCTAACCCCAAAGCTAAAACTGTCTACCCATCCACCCGTTGAACCGCTAAACAAACGTTTTTCGCACAATAGCCATCTCATAATTATTTGTTTAACACGTTACAAGTGGAAGTGACCTGAAAAGGACGACATGTATACTACAAAGGCGTCCGCGGCAGAAATTGTATTGTGCTCGGGCGGACCGCTTTATGCAGCGCGGCAGGCTCTGTACGCTTGTGTCTATTCTTTACATGTCATTCATACAAAGGTGTGCTGGTTTATTGGCATGTTTTGTTTTATGGTGGTGGTTGAAAGTGGGGTTAGGTTTCAATCGAGTTTTAATTAGAGCTGTACTTTCTTTATCCATTGAATATTGTATGCGGACATCCATATAATATCGTATCCTTTCTGTTCTTTTTAAACAACCGGCCAAAGAAGGGAACATAAGATTTTTAATTATATGTGACTGTCTATGACAGCGAGTGAAACGATATCTATTAAATTTTCTGTTACAAAAGTGGTGATGTTTATTTTTTTTTATCAATAACTTTTGGTGCAGCTAATAACGATATTTTAGTATTTGGCTGTAACTCAAACTCAAACTCAAAACAGCTTTATTCAAATAGGTCATAATCTGACACTTTTGTACGTCAATGAAGTTATACAGTACTGAGTCTACCGTGCGTTCGGAAAGATACCTCTACAAGAAGAACGCACAAGAAACTTGTAGGGCTTAATTTTTTCAACAGATAGTTTCACAATATTTGGTTTGCTTACATTCGTTTTCTTTGAAGGTGCCGCGAGGCGGCTATGCAGAAGTTTCCAAGCATCTTTGTCCTCTATGTACTGGTTGACTTTATAATAAGCCTTCTTTAGTAAAGTAGATTTTATATAGGTTTTGAATTTACCCTCTGAGAGCCCAGTTATCTCTTTGGGGATTTTATTATAGAAACGTACACTATTTCCTAAGAATGTCTTTTTATTTGTTTTAGATAATCTAAAGCTAGGTACAGCTATTTTGTCTTTATTCCTAGTAAATGACCTTCTTGATCTACGTGGACTTTAAAAACGAAACTGGCGATGTGTGGGTGTACCTACTGTGAGACTGGGTCCTGGGTACACCTCTGGCTAACCCTACGGAAAAAAAGCGTGACGGTATGTTATACTCGTATTTGCCCATTTTAGCATAAAATAAATGAAATAAAACATAAAATAACAAAAAACCAAAGCAGAGAGAAAAACGGCCATCGACCTTAGGTATTTGGTACAGGATAGAGTTAAAACGTGTCAAGCTCTCTCGCTCTACACAATATCAAATACAATAGCCATTTCTCTCTCTGATTTGATTATATATTTAGTAGTAAAGTAATTATGTTACTGCCAACTCTTTATCGGTCTGCGCGTCGAACGCCTGGCCACTATCAAACCGCTGGCAAAGTGTTTATTTTGGCCCGCAGGTCATCCGGTATGCACTAGACGTGAACAGCCCAAGTTTAGCCTTGGAGCCTTCATAATAATATTGTTCTGTGTTAAAATAATTTTAGAAACAGCCGATAGAATTCTTAGTTATTTTGATTTACATTCTGGAATCAAATTATTCACAGCGTGTAGATATAACATTGAAATGAATAAAAATGACACTTTAAAATAGTTTTGCATGGTTTATTAAGAAAATAACAATAAATAAGGCACATAAACACTAAAATACAAACTCATTGGTACAGTCGAATTCAAAATTAGAGGTTGAGCTTTATTATAGGTTGTTCACATAAACGATGGAGCTGGCTGTCAATATAAGGAAACGCGTCCAAGATGCGCACTCTGTCTTGTCTTCCTTACAAATACATTACGCCTTTTTCCCAAAGGAGTAGGCAGAGGTACAATCCAAGACCCAGTCTCATACGAGGTATACCCAAAATTCGCCAGTTCGCTGATCGAACATATTAGGGACCTTAATGACCGGCAGTTAGGCTGACGAACCTTAACACCATCGAAGCACACATAGAATTACAAATACAAGGAATACAAACTGACCCATCCCGCGCCCTTATGTATAAATAAGTCTTTAATTAGCAGATACAATATCTGTCGCGAAATGCGCTGATATATATTGATTATGTCATGTCTTTGATATCATTATGTCCGAGTTACGTTTCGGTACGAGCTGAATCATGTCAATGGCCTACGTGGCTCCCTACTGACACTCGATAGCTAGAAGCTCGCTTCAAGTTATCTGTCTCAGTTTTCTTTAAAGGCTTTGTGGTAACGACGGGAAATGTTCACAACGTCGATTGCTTATCGGTTTTTGAGAACTTTCTCTATATCTATAGTGTAGTTTTTTTTTTTTTTTTTATGATAGTGAGTAACATGACGAGCAAATCAGGTGCCTGATGGTAAGCATCATGATTGCCCATATCAGACACAGTGCCCCCCAGTGTTTTAAAATTTAAAATTCTGCGTGGCACTGCACTGCGCCTGTCACCCTGAGATATGAGTTGGTGAATCTCATCATGCCCAGTAATTTCGCTGGTAACATTGCCCTTCATACCGGAACACAGTAATGTTTGCACATTACTGCTTGGCGGATGAATAACTGGCAAAGGTGTGGTACTTCCCCAGGCGGCCCCCTGCAAAAGAGGCCTACCACTACAATATAAGTTAGAGTATTTACTCTTTAATTAATATTTCTTGGTTTGTGAACTACATAATATTATTGTGGCTTAAAAGATGTGCTCAAGATAAAAACACTATAACGTTTAAGAGCCATATTACACGTTTCAAGAAAACAGCGTTATCTGCTTTTTTTTGACAACGTGAATCAGTTTAAGCTATTGCATGAATACTTACTTGTTAGTAGAGGTTTTTTAGTTTAAAGTGTCTTATAGATAGTTCTTAATGTAGACATAAGAATTCACATTCGAAAAAAAAGGCCTTCAGATACTAATCGAAAACCTAGACGGTAAAAGTTTATTTAAAAATACACTTGCCACTGAGGTAATACTGAAGCTATACAATAATCCCGACATAGGCATTGGGCTGGGGAGTTTGAAGTTTGATTACACAAAGAGATAAGAATATACTGGGACTTTATATATGGGTACCTCCTACCTACAATCTTTTTATCTTATCTTTCGTTTGACGTGTCCTTTTAAATCATTCAATTTGTAATGATAATGAGATGGAAATCGGACTCCAATTATTGCCTTCTTTACTTGCAATGTACTGACCAAGAGAGGTAAATGTTATTTTGGATTGGAAATCTTTAAAAATTAGAAAAATAGAAAAATGTAGTTTGCAGTGCACTAATATTGAAATAAACTGGTTGCGAATGAAACTCGCATTTAGCACGGATGGCATAAAATAACATCTTCAGTCACTTAATGGGCTTAAACCGTTACTGCAGAGCTTCTGAAATGTATGCGGAATCCCGTATAGATTCTTTTAATGCTATACAAAGACGCCGAATAGTATCTTTCATTTCCAGGGTTGATACGTGTAAAAACACAATTATTAAGAGTCTTGCTGACAGGCTCATAAGTACGTGTATGTAGTAGTGTAGACGTTGGGTGGAGATTGCCACCTTACTGTTTTTCTTTTTGTTTTTAATTTAATTTTATTTTATTTTGACTATTTTATTCCTATGTATTATATTTGACAGTATTTTATTGAATACTTGTATGTACTATGGATCTTGTATCTGAAATAAAAAAATATTATTATTAGGTATATTATTATTTGAAGGGTTCCTACCCACCATAATGTATCTATTACCTACCTTAGACTACTATAAATAGGTCGCCTCTCCTCACCTTCCAAATAAAAATTTTAAATACTATTTTTTTTTCTTATAGTGACTGATAAGACAATTAAATCAGGTGCCTGATGGTAAGCATTATAATTGCCCATATCAGACACAGTGCCACCCAGTGTTTTAAAATTCAAAATTCTGCGCGGCAATGCACTGCGCCTGTCACCCTGAGATATTAGTTGGTGAGACTCGTCATGCCCAGTAATTTCGCTGGTAACACTGCCCTTTAGACTGGAATACAGTAATGTTTGGATATTACTGCTTGGCGGATGAATAACTGGCAAAGGTGTAGTGGTAGGCCTCTTTTGCAGGGGGCCGCCACTATTATTCTAATTAGTGTAAAAATGTATTCATATTGCAGTAAAAGTCTTATATAACAATTTTAAAAACACGTTGTTTGTACGGAGAGTACCTTTAATTATGAACTTTATTTCATTTTTTTTTATACGGGATTAAATGTGTTGTAAAAATTACAAGTGTCCAGCTATTACAGTTTATGAGATAGAACCCTGTAATACGGATACGGAAGGACGGACGGCGGAGGCTTAGTAATTGAGTTCCTTCAGTACACAAAGAGTCCTATTACTAAGCCCTAAAAACACAACTGTCACAGGGACCATCCTCCAGAAAACAGAATATAAACCTACAATTAAGAACTCGATTGTACACAACAGCGCGGCAACACGACTTATTTTGTAGAGATTGTGGTACTGCTATAGTCTTTTTATACATTAAACAGAATCTAAGTTTGTAAGTCTAGAGCTCTTAGGAGATTTAATTAAGACTAGGTATGTATTTATTTTAAGCGACTACTTAGCATTTAATATAAATTTATATAAATAGATTTAAACGACTAGCTTTTAGCTAGATTTCATTATTAAAGGTTTTTTTAATGTTAATATACGTAATCTCTCCTGGCCTCGGTGCCTCGTAGTGATGGATTAATTAGCATTCGCATTCATTGTTAGCATGCGAAATCTTAATTAGCACATAACAAATTAAATGAAGTTGCGAAATTCTGTGAATGCGATTGAAGCGAATGAACGTGTATGATTATTTCATTCGTTAAAATTAATAGCAGTGCGCTGTGAAGTGCGAAGTGCGAATTATCGTCTTAGCAAATAGCATAGCAATAGCAATTAGCATGCTATGACTCATTCATTCACATGCTTATGATATTCATGTGAAATCGCATTAATTACCATCACTAGTGCCTAGTGGCGTAGTGGGCGCACGCTCGACTGCAAATCTTGCAGTCCCGAGTTCGATCTCCGGGTCAGGCAAAGTATAGTTCGACACAAAAGAGTAGAAACGGAACTAATTTAAAGTATATGTGTTGATGAAATTGTTTTTACTCTTGTAAAAGACAGTGGCGCCCCCATTATTTTCTACTCTTTTGTGTCGAACAATATTATTGGCCTTTGCTATTAGAAATTATCTCTATGACAGCCTGGATGGAGTCTAGAACTGTGTCAGGTAGATGGAAATAGGCTCGTCCCCTATTACTTGATACTAATAACATACTGGCGAAATGTGGGTGTACTTATTATGGGACTGAGTATTGGGTAAGCCTCTACCTTCCCCTTCGGGAAAAAGGCGTGATTGTATGTTTATTAACGCGTAATGCAAGCTTTTTAAGAATTTATGAAATCCTAGTGGTATCCCGCGGTTTCAACTGTACCGTAACTTACTTACACTTAAATTCAAAGATTTATGCCATATTCGTCACAAAAATACTAGTCTACTTGGTTTATTAGTTTTGCTCGGAGACGTAGCAAACACAAACGCTTACATCCCAATTTTAATTTTAATAATATGTAATTAACTAATTATCAATGTATCTACCTAACAAATAGATCGCAGTTTTTTATAATAAATATATATTTGTCTTGCCATGATTTGATTTGAATTTTAGAATTTACGTCAATATACATTATGTACTGGGAGTTACAAAAAGACGTAGTAATACTAAAAGGGGTGTACCCGTACTACCCGTCAATTTTAACAACTTACAAAGGAAAGAATTCAGAAACTCGCAAAAATTATTTAACTCCCCACACAAAATTTCCGAATCCAATTTGTATTATTATTTAATTAAGAGCCATTATTGTCCCACTGCTGGGCAAAGGCCTCCCTTTCATCGCGCCATTCATGTCGATCGAGAGCTATGTTGTGCCAGTCTGTACAGTGGGAATCAAATTCATCTCGCCATCTCTTCCAATTTGTATTAAGCCAATTTCTTTTGAAAGTTATTCAGTTTAATCGGTAGACTCACCTCGTAAGTATTATTACTACACATTTTTGACGCATTGTATATGCGACATATAAATTTACAAAATAAATTCTCTTTCTAAAACTCATGTTTTCATGTCGTTCTCGAATGGGACTTTCTCAAAATATTTTGTTAGAGCAGTAAAACATTTTATAGGTGATACAAAACTTATTTTACGGTTTGTTTATATGGGTTTCATTGAAGTGTGGAAACGTATTAGGACGTCGGGGGATATATAGTTGTTGATGTTACTAGTGAAAATATAACTTTAATGTTTAAGATGTCTCTTAGTTTTTATGAGTGAGAATTCATCATGATCTTCAAATTTTTAGTGATAAGACGACCAATGCTGGATAAAGGCCTCCCCTATTGATAGATTTTATAATACATTATTTATTCATCGATGTAGTACAATGTTTAACATAAAACTTAGGCTTAGCGCTCACTGCCTTGCGTTGCGTTGCTTTAACCGCAAGCATATTCTGTGAAGTATGGAGTGTCACAGAAGTGCGCGCATTGCGGCATAATAAAGTCGCAAAGGCTGTACGATTAAATGAACGCACGAATGGTTAACGCAAGGCAGTGCGCGCTAGGCCTTAAACTTAACTTTTTATGTAAGCAAACATAGTATAAATCAAAATAATTTTTAACAGGCTACTTCAAACAATTTTTGAAAAAAATATTGAATTTAAATATTAAAAACAGTATACAGGATAAAGTCGGTACCCTTACAGAGAGATTTTTCCATTGAAAAAAGTATCAACATTACCAGATATATATTGTTACTAAGTATGCATCGTATAATAATAAAAACATTTATTGTGACCTCAATAGCCATTTACTAACCGAAAGAAGCAGATGCTTGTATCTGCTGTTATAAAATATTATTTTACTAATCTATACTATTATATAAAGAGAGAAAGTGATTCACTGACTGACTGACTCATCAACCCAGAGCCAAAACTACTGGACCGATGATGATGAAATTTTGACAATAGATTATTTTTACAGTCTAGACAAGTAATAAGAAAGGATTTTTCAAAATTTTACCCCTAAGTGTATTAAATAGGGGTTTAAAGTTTGTATGGAGTAGACTTCATTTTTCACCCGATTAATTTCAAATTTTGTAGAAACATTCTAAAATGAAAATAATTAAATATGTGTTTCAGCGTTTTCAAAACTTTTTGCCCTTTTGAGGAAAAATACAGTTTTAAAGTTTCTTATGAATATTTTAGTTCCAACAATGCTTACTAGATGGCGCTACAGAAAAATTTCAATATTTTCTTGCAAGACATAACTACCCTAAAGCAACATTTTGAGGTAATTTAGTTCCAACATTGCATAATAGATGGCGTTCTGTAAATAATTAAAACGCGCTTATGACTTAAAAAAAACATAACAAAAACATACTTTCACGCCCTTTATCCCGAAGGGGTAGGCAGAGGTGTACCCAGGACTCAGTCCCACAGTAGATACACCCACATTTCGCCAGTATGTTATTGGTCCCATGTAATAGGGGACGAGCCTATTGCCATCTACCGGGCACAGTTCCAGACTCCAGGCAGTTATTGAGATAATTCCTAATGGAAAAATTCAATATTTATCACTTTGCCTGACCTGAACCCGAGACCTCTTGATTGGCAATCGAGCTTGCGCCCTCTACGCCATAGAGGCAGTCGCTTATGATTTCGCTTCTCTTTATCATAGCTCTATTAAACTGGGTTGCAACAACATCGAATTATGAATGCTCTTCTTACTGTTTTCACTGTTTCCGTAATCCGTATATGTCTCCAGATTATTCAATCTATTACCAATACCAATATCATAGTATAAAGTGAGAAACTTTGTTTTTTATTTGCAACGAATAGGTTCCGAAACTACTGGACCCCATTTAAATAATCTTTTACTAATGGAGAGCTTAATTCAGTGTGAGTGACATAGGCTATATTACGAATTTTTGAATAATATTAGGGATCCGCAAGAAATCTGCAATATTGTGAACTAAGGTGTCACATAATTACCAATTATATTCATTAACTTGCGTGCGCTGTGAAATCTATTAATGGTAGAATAATATAATGTACTAGGGTTTTGTAGGACTTATCAATATCTACAAAATAGTCTACGGAAATTATATCCATCTATTTTGGTTTAGTCACAATAATCGAAGCAGTCATTATCTTTCATGCGCTGGGAAATCTATTTGTGGTAGAATAAAGTAATGTAAGAGGGGTTTGTAGTATTTACCAATATCTACAAAATAGTGAACGGATATTATATTCATCTATTTTGGTTTAGTCACAATTATCGAACAGTCATTATATGCATACGGTGAAAACTATTTATGGTAGAATAAAGTAATGTTCTAGGGCTAGGGGTTTGTAGTAATTCTCACTATCTACAAAAAATTGTCCACGGACATTATATCAGTCTGTTTTGGTTTAGTCACAATAATCGAAGAAGTCATTATTTTTATGCGGTATGAAAATTAATGGTGGTAGAAATAATGTACTAAGGGTTTGTAGTACTTATATATCATCAAAATAGGCCTCGGAAATTGTTTCCATCTGTTAAGGTTTGGTCACTGTAACAGTCATAAATAGTCATTAATTTGCGTGCGCTGCGTAAACCATTAGGGTTATACCTATAAAAATACAATGTAACGAATTTACTCCTGTTAAAACGTTCACTTCTACTTCTCCCGTGCGAAGCCGGGGCGGGCCACTAGTAATATAATATTATAAATCTCAAATCTTAGTAAAATGTTAAAAATTTATTTTTGTTATAGGTAAACAAAACACTAGCGTATTCTAACTCTATGTGGTCGGAACACGTTTTTGTGCACGAAAAAAACACCACTGTTTTTTTGTGTGTATGTTTGTTTGTTCCGTTTTCACGCTTAAACTGCTGAACCGATCGAGCTGTAATTTTGTATGTTGCTTAGACGCTAGAATAACACAAAGCACACTTTTTATCTTGATGTTCCCACGGGATGGATGTCTACGCGGGTGAAACCGTTGGACACAGCTAGTTATCTATAAAAACAAAACGAAACACTTAAAATGTAGAGAAATGGTTATCGTTGTTATTTGTAAAAAAACTAAAGATCCGTATCAAAAAATTGGTTCAGCTTTACTGCAGCCATTGGCGTGACGGAATTATCTGATCAGGTTGATGCCATAAAACAGTTAATAGTTGATCGCTTCTTGTATTGTAGGAATTGTTTTTTAAGGTTTCTTAAACAAAGTAAAAAGAAAATCCAACGGCAACTTTGCCATAGTTTTATGATTGCTTTTTCTCTGTATTGATTTCCAGTACCCTAAGCACGAAAATTTCGACAACTGTTTCCAGTACGGTCGTTTTATTTTGGCGAGTCTGAACATAGGCGTTCAGTTTAATCATAATGATAACACTGTTGCGTTCACGAGTGCAAACTCGTGCGCTAAACTTCGCAGAGCTTTTGATCAGACTTGCCAAGATAAAACGACCGTACTGTACGTATCAAATTCGTATCGTCATTATGTCAAATTCCATATATTTTTGACAGATAATTGCAATTATTAAAAAATTCGTGCTGGGCCTACTGTTTAAAATCGAATAATTAAATAATTCAGCTGGCTTACCCGAGCTTGTGCAACACAATTTTTTAAGAAAACTAGCACTTCTTGCAAATTTTTCATCACGCACTACCACTGAGTTACGCATACAACAATTTGAAAGATACTTTTCGAAACTGTTATTTTAGGTAGTGCGGTATCTGATAGAAGCGCACGCGGAGTCTTATCAATCTAATCTAAGAATGACCCTTTAAGAGGAACCATAAAACTGTCTGAACTAAAAAATTGCTAAATAATTTTAAACCAAGAAGTATAAGATTACAATTCACGATGCGACAAGATAAGAGGCGTTCCATCGTCGAGGAGGGTAAAATTTAGAGCAGCCCACGGCCCACGAGTTAACCAACTCATTTGCATTATAACACTGTTACTGGAGATGTAAAAACTTTACGATCTGTCTCAACTTATGTGAATTTATTATAGGCCATCTCCGGTTATGTAATTGGTATATTTCCACTAGAAAATAACTTTGATAAGAGTCAGAAACAAGTTTACAAAACTTTGAAAAATATGTACAAAATAATTACAAAATATTTTCATGGGAACGAAAAATAAAAAAAACATACATTCACGCCTTTCTCCCGAAGGGGGTAGGCAGAGGTGTACCCAGGACTCAGACCCATAGTATAAGATACACCCACATTTCGCCAGTATGTTATTGGGCCCATGTAATAGGGGGCGAGCCTATTGCCATCTACCGGGCACAGTTCCAGACTCCAGCAGTTATTGAGATAATTCCTTATGAAGAAATCTAATAAAAAATCTAATTCACGGGAACGAAGTGACAAGAATTTCGATATTATAATATAAGCCGTTCGTGGCCCAGTGGAAATATGCCCGGCTTTAAATCCGAAGTCCCTGGATCGAATCTCACCATGTGGCTACCGTGTTTCAGATGGCACGTTAAACTGTAGTTCCCAGCTGTTTCCTGTAAGATATGTAGGGGTAGTCGTAAGGTCATGTCGATGGCTGCGTAGGAATCTTGGCGACCTGAAACACTGACAATATCATGGGATATGTGGACAACCCATATCATGGGTTGTCCACATATCCCCACATGAATTGACTTTATTAATTAGGGTAGTTCGTTCTTTTTTATTATTAATATTATTATAAGCCTGATATGTCCAGTGGGAGATATGTCCAACTTTGACCAGCAGTGGCTGGTCAAAGGCATCTCTATCCTCTCTATCCTCAATCCACTTGTAGTTCATGAGAGTAAAGGTTTGAATGTTTAATCCACCACGCTTGTCCAATGCGGGTTGATAGGCGTGTGTCCAGAGAGCCTTTAGGCTCGAATGCTGTGGGTGCGTAGTACTCAAGGTACTCTTAAGACGCCCCCGAACGACTAACACCCTGCACTAGTGATGGTCATTATGACTAAGATGTTAAGATGTTATATATGTCATGAGGTCCATCTATCGCCTTTTACGACATGCTAGGTAAGAGATTCAGCCGAACTATTCTGTCCCGGATCGGCACGGGCAATTAGAGAAACCCGTCCTATCAGAGTATAACTTCAAATTACTGTAACAAACCACTGAAACAGTAACAATATGTAATTAATTTACTGCTCAAACCAACTCAAATATAAGCCCTCTAAAACCGTACACTAAATTACTACCTCCTACAATTTTCACTTAAGAGCGTACATGGCCTTAGAGGAATTTGACACAATCCTATGAAATATTTACCAAATCGATGTTTTGTATCCCCGTGTTTCCTCCGAATATTATATACCCATTCTTTAAATTTATATCCTGATATTTTTATAGTGAAATAACCTATGTTATAGGGTTTATAAGAAAAATTAAAACAACAGTTTTAATTTTTCTTATAAACCCTTGGTTTATTCAAAGTGAACTTCCAAAAATTACAGTTTTACTCGCGTGATTGGACGTTCACTACAAAAAAAATGTAGAGTTTATAAACAAAAATACAATGAAAGGGACTTTACTTTACTTCAATTTTAAAATATCAGGATATAAAAATAACAAATAGGTTTACTGTATTCGGAGGAAACAGGGAAATTCAAAACATCTATTTAGTAAATATTCCATAGAATTGTGTCAAACTGGTAAGAGTTCCTCTTTCCTGTTAAATACCTTCTACTCGTATATTGTGTTTATTAACAACAGAGCCAGAAACAATTCAAGCCTCGAGACAACTTCACTAGTTATGCGACAAACAAGAGCTGCCTTTTCATTCACGTCAAAAAGGTCAAATGTGTCGCAATATTTACTTACTACAAACAGAGTAGAGTACCATTCGCATAATGAACGCAGAAAATGAACACAAGAGAGACTTATACATAAACAATGTATCTTTGTAGCTGTTTACGCGAAGTGAAACTAGTTACTTTGACTTCACTACGTCTTTTAGTTCTTCTGTGTCTTTGTAGCATCTGTGGTCTTACGAAAACATACCTAGCTACAAATCCGCAGTTTCTAGATCGAATCTCGCATGCAAAATTTTCACCTGAGCTCTACCGTGTTTTGGATCCGGCTGTTGTCTAGATAATATTATGTAGAGGGCAGTCTGTAAGTCATGTCGGAGGCTTTGAAGGAATCTTGGCGAACTGAAACTCGGTCAGTTAATATGGGTTGATCACATAACCCGAACTGACTCGAGCAGTGTAATTGGGAAAACCAGTTCTGAGAGTATAAGTTCAAATTATTATTTCTGTATTGCTGTATTGCAGCAAAGAAGTAGTAATTTTGCGGGGTCACGAAAGCATGTTTAAATAAACTATAGAATTTGGTTAGGGTTTTTATAAGAAAACAAATGTTAGGGATTTAAAAATATTCACTTTGTATATTATCCTTTTATATATATCACAGGAAGGCAATATGTCCGTTACCTATCACACTGAAAGTCCGACTCAGACAGACTGAGAGAAAAATGAAATTGGCGCGTGTTCATTTTAAAAAGACAGTAAATTGAAGTACTATCGAAGTACTAGGCAAAAGACTATCCAAGTACTAGGTAAAGACTATCGAACGACTATGCAGTACTAGTTGTCAAACCAGCAACTATAAGTTAATTTTTGCATTTAAATATTAAATAAAATCAACATAAACAAATAAACATAGCAACTTATTATAACTTTGCTTAGAGGCAAACGCGCTCGATCCGGCCAAAGTGAAAACTCCGTGAGCTGCGACCTTTAAGCCGGGACTACAGCTACGTGTTAACGTGTTATATAACAATATTCTGTTATATAACACCAAAGCCACGCCCACTTTCCATGTTAATAACATGATATTGTGTTAGCTAACACAAAAACATGCCGCTGCGGACCCGGCTTAACATGAAAAGTGCGCGTGGCTTTGGTGTTATTTAACAGAATATTGTTATATAACACGCTAACACGTAGCTGTAGTCCCGGCTTTAACACGAAAATGTTTGGTAACAAGACAGCTCCTTATTCGCAGTTCACACAACCTCACTTAAGGGAGTATTCATATTTTCATTTCGTTAATGACTTTAACTTTAAGCACGTGTAGGCGTTCTTTTCAAATAATATAAAGTTTAGTAGACTTAAAATTTTCAGAAGAGAATTCAAGGCAGTTAATAGGATATATTTATAAATAAATATTCACGTGGGTACATTTAACATAACTTCATGCCTTTTTTCCGAAGGGGTAGGGAGCGCGGCAAGTGCAGCGTAGGACGTCCACCCACAAGGTATAGACAGCAGGATCACGCTGGATGCAGGTCGCTTACAATCGGTCTAGATGGAAATCTATGGAAGAGGCCTATGTTCAGCAGTGGACGTCCTATGGCTGAAATGATGATGATGAAGGAGAGCTGTACCCCACACTTTGCCAATCATGTTTTAGATCCCATTTAATAGAGGGCGATCCTATTGTCATTAATCGGGCACAGATCCAGAATCTAGGCTGTCATTGAGGAAATTCTTAATGGAAAATTCCTACAAGACTTTTTCTGATCTAGAAATTGAACTCGGGGTTCCATGATCGACAGTCGTGCTTGCGAATGACTACGCCATCGAGGGGTTCCATGATCGGCAGTGCTTGCAAATGACTACGCCACCGAAGTATCAGTTACATTTTGATGTTAGGTCTATAATTATTGTTATCAGAAATTCAGATCTATAAGATATCAGAATATAAAGGTGAAGATTAACTTGTAATGTACCGAGTTTTTGTGACTCATGACACACTTGTCAGCTCAATAAGGATATATTACTGTCTGCCCTGGCCAATGCCCCGTAGACGTAGACGGTAATAGTTATTACCGTTGGCCACCATTTTATGAACTTGGGGGCAGACGGTAATAACTATAACCGTCTACGTGAATCTGGCCCCACGACGCCAGGTAGAAATGACTATTACCGCATGCCTCCACGTAAATAAAAGTGCGGCAAACAGTAAAAGTAATTAACATCTGCCCCCACGGTGGCATGTAGGAATGACTATTAGGTATAAATTGCAAACATGTAAGTAAAGCATGTAGCACCATGTAATAAATAAGTTTTTCTGGGTCACTGGAACTTTTTTTACCAAAATTTAATGTTGGTTTAATCATGTTTCCGCCTTAAAGTCAATTTTATAGCTTGAATCCAAACGAGCAAAACCTATCTTTATGAGTCATAATTTCAGTCGCATTTCCTTCAGCCGACGCGTGCTCAAGTTCAACTTTATAAAGGACTTACGTCTCATTTTATGGCTCCATATGGGACAATCGTGTGTTACCCGACAAATGACATATTGCCCCAAAAATTACATATCTTGAGGAAGTATGTTGGAACGTGTTAGACGTCGTTCCGGAGAAACGTGACATGCTAATCCTGATCGGAATCACGAGAAGCATACATAGAATATAAAACGACACCATCCTTGAATATTTTGATAGCGTTCGCGTATTGAACAATAGCAATATTGGTGGGAATATTTTTTGGCAGTGTTCCTAAAACCGGAGTAGAGAAACGGAATCAGTGGTTTATTGAACCGGAAACTTGACGGAAATAGGATGATAATAAAGCAAGGGGTTGTGTCGATTTGTGCTCTTTGCAAATAAGAAGCATTCTTTATTCGTTGAAAGGCTCGAATTCCCAATAATTCTGAGCCAGTAACGAGTATTGTTTAATTTATCATTTATAATACGAAAAGCTGTATTTTTAATGCTAGATTTTATTTTATAAGTACTTTGCCAAAATAATACAGCAAACTCTCTTTGTTTCAAGATTTATAAAGCAGCATTTTCCTATTTGAACATTTGGTTACTGTGAACAATATGATTTCAATAATTCGGTACAAGAGGAAGCCGTAAACCGAAACCGCTTGTTTTTTCCTGGAATTATTGTCATGTCATTGTACTTACTGAAAATAATAATTCCTGTTTTATAAACATCGACAATATACATAAACAGAAGTGACATCATGATAAACATAAAAAAAAACATACATTCACGCCTTTTTCCCGAAGGGGTAGGCAGAGGTGTACCCAGGACTCAGTCCCATAGTAGATACACCTATATTTCGCTAGTATGTTATTGGTCCCATGTAATAGGCAATAAATCATGATGATTTTAATATTATTTACGCTGTGATTTCAGTGACAGCTACGAAAGCAATGACAGTGTTAGCAAAATATTATTGATTTTAGTGGTGCTCTGCGAAATAAAAAAAAAGTATTATTTATGTAAAATTTTGTTTTGCGGCGCGCGGCCTCTTTATATAATCTTTCTGAACGCATGGTAGATTCATTAATATTTATCTTCATTGACTTAAAAACATGTCATAATGATACCAAATTGATGAATAAATAAAATTTATCTAATCTCGCAAATTGTAAAAACCGCTAATTTATAATAATCTAGTCTAGGTAGGGTATAAATTGACGTTTAAGTTAGGTTAGGAAGTTTATAACAAGTCTAGTGACACCTAGCGAGATTATAAACTGACGATTCTTACATTTTTCTTGTGTCATAATATAATTTTAAAGTATAAATTGAAGAATTTTAATAATACAAGTACCGTATACTTACGATTTTTATTCGCAGAGAGAAAGAGAGCCGCAATATGATAATTGACCGAGTGAGCGAAGCAAGCGAAGCATCTCAGTTTCGAGAATGGACAAAAATGCTTTTGTCTGGATGTCCTTCTGTCAGTTTGTCAGTTCTTGCCTACAGGTCGCATTTTCCAACCGATTTTGATGAAAATTGGCATACAGGTTTATTAATTTTTTTGTCAATTGCAATTTTTGATTGGTGGGAAGTTGGGGGAGAAAAGGGGAAAAGTTTACTGAAGCGTTATTTATCGACGGATTTTTCATTTGAGAGGCGACTTCATTCTTCACAAGATTTTGCAAAAAGATATCCAAAAGAGGGGAGTAAAGGGGAGAAAAGTAGTATGGAATTCGTGGTGCTTCAACGTTTTCGTTGCGAGTCCTTAGTGTCTTTCTCGCAGTGTAGCGACGTCACAAAAGTAATTTTAAGCCTAAGTATTATAAACATAAAGGTAAATTTTATTTGTCGCTTGATGCAGTAATCAAATTTTACGAGCTCTCGTCAATGTCACAGAGCAATACTGCTAAACCCGACTGGGCTAATGGTTATAAGGGCTCGCGAGGTCTACTGTTTTCACAGAACCACTAGTATATAATATAGGCATAGATAATACGTAAAAGTCTGACAATTCACAGACATAAAGTGACCGACACGTCATCCATTCAACATTCCCCCTGGGATCTCGGTTTTTCCTTTTCAGCGCTACCCACCGTCATGTCAAGCGAGATCAAAGCTCAACAAAAATTACACAGCGGTCTCGAATTTCAACGTCACCCGAGTGATATGACGTGATATCACTGGAGCTTGAGCTTCTGTCTGCTAGACTGAGATATCATATACGGGTGACATGAGATTACGGAGCAATTATTACGAGATTTGTGAGCCTTAGGCCTTTGAAGTACCCAACTCAAGTGTTAGAATGAAATTCGGTTTAATTTGAAGGGTTTAATCGCGAAAGAGTTGCAGTGATTCATTAAAAATATAGATATTTTTATATTCCATCCCACTTATATAATTTTATAAATGCGAATGTTTGTGAGGGTGGATGGATGGATATTTGTTACTCTTTCACGCCAAAACTACTGAATCGCTTGGACTGAAATAAGTTACGTAGATTGTATAGACCTTGTGATTCAAATAGGTACTTCTTATTCCGATATTCCCACGAGAACGATGACTACGCAGGTGGAACCGCGGGGCACAGCTAGTTCCATTATTAATGCGAAAGTTATTGTTTCCTGTTTCTAGATTCAAGATAAGTTTCAGTAACCAATATAATATCATATGTGAAAGACAAAGAGAATAAGGTAACTAGTGTCTCATTCCTGCCAAGACTGCCTCGGTGGCGTAGAGGGCGTATGCTCGACTGCCAATCAAGAGGTCCCTGGTTCGATCCCCAGGTCAGGCAGTGTTTAAATATTGGATTTTTCCATTAGGAATAATCTCAATAACTGCCTGGAGTCTGGAACTGTGCCCGGTAGATGGCAATAGGCTCGCCCCCTATTACATGGGACCAATAACATACTGGCGAAATGTGGGTGTATCTACTATAGGACTGAGTCCTGGGTACACCTCTGCCTACCCCTTCGGGAAAAAGGCGTGAATTTATGTTATGTTATGTTATGTTATGTGTCTCATTCCGAATAACGTCATTAAATGTTGGAAATATGCTATGAGTTCAAATGATTTAACTATTACGGGAATTCTCCGGTCGCCGCCCCGTTAAATAACTTAAAGGTGCTATAAAATAGTTTGACAAATATTTATAACAGCTGTTATGTAATGGAAACGTTATTTTCATTGTCCCTTTGTTGTTAAAATTAGGTTGTTTACTCTTTTTTTTTCTCTTTCGCGCCTGACAGTATGGTATGAATCTGCTATCTCTTTCTTATTTATTACTCACTGGCAAATGCTGCACAGGGAAGCCCTGATGGATTTAACTTTGTTTAATTTTTTAATTTTTTATTTTAAAAAAGAATACAGGCTTTTTTATTTTCTAAGAACTTTCATAAGTTTGGTAAGAGATAACGGGGCTCTCAGAGGGTAAATTCAAAACCTAATATAAAATCTACTTTACTAAAGAAGGCTCATTATAATGTAAATCAGTACATAGAGGACAAAGATGCCTGGGAAAACCAAACAAACGAATGTAACCAAACCAAATATTGTAAAACAATCAGTTGAAAAAATTAAGCCCTACAAGTTTCTTGTGCGTTCTTCTTGTAAGGTATCTTTCCGAACGCACGGTAGACTCAGTACTGTTTATTTTCATTGACGTACAAAAGTGTCAGATTGCGACCTATTTAAATAAAACTTTTTGACTTTGGTCGTATCCCACCTTAGTTCTAATTGGTATTTATTTTGTTAAAAGTTTGTTTTATTGTTTTTTATTAGACATACCAAAAAAAATGAATAAAAATAGAAATATTTTTTAAATAAATAAAAAAAATCTACCTTCTCACTTTATCTCCTTTATCTAAATCAGAACTACTATTATAGCTTCGTTTGAGCCACAGGCACAGAACGGAGAATAATACTACGTATAGAATAGACACTGTCATCCATCCGCCCACCAATCGTTCAACACCTTCCTCACCCGAGAGCGAGATTGAGGACTCGATGAGCCCCGCTTCGCTGGTTAATCACCCCACTCACACGTTTGCGCGTGTACAAAGCTCCATGTGTGCAGTGTCTGTGTAATAGGTAGTTACATCGCGACTTTTCTATGGGAATTGAGTCGAGTGTCCGGGGTGTGCCACAGGCCGACATGCCAGCCTATAGGAAATCCAAGTTTCATACAACTATCAGATGGCGGCGTCCCGAAAATGGTAGCGGTAGTGACACAAGATAATCTTTATATTAACTAAATCCAACTGTTATCATCTAGCCCAAAAAATCTATTTGGTACCGATTGTAAGTAATTTTGTCTATTCAAGCTTAAATTGAGAGAGAAGATAGAACTTTGCATAGGCGTAACTCACATAATTTCAATAACCTTCGCCGTTTAACAATGAAAATTGTCATTTTTATCACAATTATGAAAAATTTTTAATCAATAAATAGAAATTCCAATCCTTCAAACAAGGCAAAATAAGAATTGTCACATGGTACTTCTAGATTTGCAGGACTGTAATGATAACACTTATGAGCCACTCTCAAAACATATAAGCATCACGAATCCTAACCTCATTCCGTATTCCTAACAGTCTCAAACTTACTAACGCACCATAAACCGTGCTCTTAGTAATTCAGCTCTCATTTATTATGCCTTTTAATAACAAGCTTCTATATCAGCGAATTATTCAAATGAATCACGATATAAACCAGCGAATTACGAACAATAATACGAACGATACACTATGATAAACTATCTAGTTAGAACTAGAATAGGTCCCTTAACACGGACCGGGGGTGAAACAGTAAATTTTAATCTATTAATATAAATTACATAGATTTACAATCCTTTGGGGTGTTGTATTGCTATTATTTCCCTGGTATAGTGTACAATGGGCTTATTTCACCGATTCCAGCGTGGCTTTCGTGACAGCATCAATTTTAATTATTTATTATTGTTTTCCATAATTGAGTTGGGTTCGGTATAGAAATAAACTATAATGCCTTCGTTTTGGGTCAGAGTTATAAAACATTTATAGGCGTTTTGCCGAATAGTTCAGATTTAAGCTGTGTCGTTTATTATTTATTATGTAGAAAATTAACTCCCCACGATCTTTGGGCCTGGCATAAATCGCTGATTAATTTTTTATTTCTTTTTCGATCACTCCCGTTCTTACCGAATCAGCTGTCTCTTTCACACATATTATTTTCCTCTGGGAAATGCTGTATATTCTCGCCTTGCTTAAACTCCAAGAATTTGAATGCAAAAAGCAAACAACAATGCATCGCGGTGTTCCTATACGCAGTCACAAATGTTCATATTAATAGACGTCTAAAGGCTGATGATGAATTTTCCTTAACAAATCTGGTTTTAATACGGTCTCAAATGGTATCAAAACATCGTTTTCCCGTTCATGATTTATCCTCACTAATGGGCACTTTACCGAAATTATGGGGTCATTTGTAATTATTATTAAACACTTTACGGCCTGAGAAGGTCACAAGTTTTACCTCTTCTCAGAGCAGAAATAAATTTCTATCAAACAGCAGTTTCTTTATTTGTATAATAATGCTAGGAGACCTATTTTCTAAGACATACAGAACAAATAAATATAAAAACAGAAATTGTTCATAAAACGGTAACGTGAATCTCTACTGAAATATACACCCTAGCTCTATGAATTAGAGTCACATTTTGCACAGAAACAACCACGAAAACAACAGTTTGTGGCCAGCGAGTTTAATATGAAAGATAGCAGTATATCAATAAAAAGGTCGGTGTCCTTATGACCTAACATTGTGCCGCTTTGGGCCCGCAGCCAACGATACGGAGATTTAGAATCATCCTAAATGGGAGCCACTGATATATGGGCGCCACCCGTTGTCCAAATCGAGTAACTATTTTTAAGCGAAAGGTTAGGGCACTTCGTCATAATTTTAAAGGTTGTTAGATAAGGGTTCTATAATCTTTTGAATTATAGCGTAAGTTGAAGTTGCTAATACAATAATAATGTTGTTAATATATAAGGTTGTTGGGCCGACATCATTTCCCATATAAACTTTGAGGAACCAATGACGATGATAGAATCTAAAGAGATATAATTTAATAATAATAGTGTAATATGGGACAACTTCCACACACGGTCATCTGGTCCCAAACTAGGCTAGAAGAAGAAGCTTTATTATGGTAACCAGATGACTGATATACATACTTACATAAGCTTACGACACCCAGACATTGATCAAACAGACATGTTCATGCACACAAATGTTTGACCTGGCCGGGGATCAGACCTGCAGCTCAGAAGGCAGGGGCACTACCGGCTGAGCTTTTTAATTTTTTTTAGAATTTCTTCATTCGTGTTTTATGTCAAGTAACATTAGTGTTCAATTACAAAGTGGCGTTTATCCAGTTATAATACAAAAGATTCGTTTTAAAACTATTAACAGGTATTTATTCTTCTTCTAAGGTTCTTGAGGAAATACTTTAAATATAACTGGAGGCATTTATCCAGTTATAATTATATTACTTTGTAATTAGTTGATGCTATAGATATATATATATATCTTATAGAATACGACAAGCAAAGCATAACCAAATGAGTTACATTATCTTACGCGTTATTTGCAGCTTCGCTCACGATTCCCGTCTTCATGATAAATAGATTCAACATTTTCCATGGTATTATTACTAATAAAAAATGTTATAATACTGAATATAAAACAATGAAGATAAAGTTAGTATCTCTAGGATTAGTTATCAAAATTTAACTTAATATTATTCAAGTTGTTAGCAAGATTTATTACATCCAGTGGCTTAAGTTAAATCTTAAAAGTTAGAAGAGATAATAAATTAAATGTTTTTAGGCCACATAATGATTTGGACTTTTTAATTAATGTATTCGCCGTGGAGTTACCGGCTTTAGAATAGTGCTCCATCCTCTCTACCCGTGGTTGCCGTAAAAGCCGGCTAAGGGTTAACAGATCCAGAGGACGGGCAGCAGCGTCCTGTGCAAAAAACCATCGAACTGCGCTCGACAACCCGCCTGCTAAGCGTGTCGAGTATTGGCAAAACCCACCCTTTATGCGGGAGGCCTATGTTCTGTAGTGGATTACCAACCGTTGAGATAATGATGATGATGAATTAATGTATGTAGTTTATAATGTTTACTTCTGAAAAGTGCTGGTTTTTTTTGCTTTTAGAAGTAGCAAAATAGCGTTAAAAGAATTTTCTAATTTGTTCGAACGGAAAAAAACATAAAACATACATTCACGCCTGTTTTCCCGAAGGGGTAGGCAGAGGTGTACCCAGGACTCAGTCCCATATTAGATACACCCCCATTTTTCGAACGGAAAGTAGAGGTTTATTTTAATAATGAGTTGGTGTAGGTACCTATGTCCAAGCCACAGGAATGGGCGTCAACATCAATGGGAAGTGACCCATTTCTGTCAATGCCGGTACAGTTTGCACTGTTACAGTAAATAGTTGCAGTAACGAAACTACTTTTATATTATTTTCTAATACCTGAGCGTTCATGATGAAACTCTCAAGTTTCAGTACAATGTAAAAACTTACGTTTTTAACAGGTGAACAAAACGTTTGCGAGTTCTAACTCACCTCTCTTGAATTTGAAGCGTATATTTGGTTGTATGTACGTAAGTTGTTGCGGTTTTTGCAGCCAAAGTATGTAATTTTTTTTAATCAGAATAGAAAAAATAATCGTTATATAATATGTGCTGGTGTAATAATGTGCAATTTAGAGAGCCTTATCGGTGCATATTATTTTAGCATAACATACAATAACGCCTTTTTTCCTAAGGTGTAGGCAGAGGTGTACCCAGGACTCAGCCTCATAGGGTGGTACACCCACATCTCGCTCGTATGTTATTGGTCCCACGTAGTAGGGGGCGAGCCCATAGCCATCTACCGGGCATAATTACAGACTCCAGGCAGTTATTGATTTAATTCCTAATGGAAAATCCAATATTTTACATTTTGCCTGACCTGGGGATCGAAACCGGGACCTCATGATCGGCAGTCAAGCTTGCGCCCACTACGCCATCCAGGCAGTTATATATTATAATCTTGCACAACAATTTTTTTACACCTAGCGTAGACCATAAAAGTTGATCTACTGCTGTAATAGTGTATACTGTGTCTAGCACGCCGTCGTCAACCCACATACGTGTCGCACGTTGACTGCACACAGTAATCTGGCCAGGCTGAGTTACTACGCGGTAGATACAGCCATTTGAATAATACAATGCATTTAGAGATACGTTTAATGTTATTTATATCCCATTTCTAGTAGTTTGTCTCAAATTTCAGTTTAGGAACATGTACTTTAACTGATTTTTTTAGACTGTAGGTGCAATGTGGCAGATCATGGTTGTTTTTCAAAAAGAGAAGGAACCAACTTATTCAAATCGAACTCGATTTTGCTCGTAATAGCCCAAAATGTATAAGAATGTGGTCTACTGGATTTGGTTTAGTGCTTGACAGTACTTAATGAGATAATAGGGCCCGACATAACAAGACTCGACATAACATAGTCCACCGCTAGAAGACTCACCGTTGTGCGGCTCGACGGCGTGGAAATCGACGTTTTGCCACTCACCGACAAAAAACTCGCTGCTCAGGGAATCACCGACCAGGGAACATATCAGATTAATAAACCTCGGTTCAACTTTTTTACTAAGCACTGCGTTTTTTATCTTTCCAGACGACAAACTCAAAAACTCAAACTCAAACAGATTTATTCAAATAGGTCATAATCTGACACTTTTGTACGTCAATGAAGATACAGTACTGAGTCTACCGTGCGTTCGGAAAGATACCTCTACAAGAAGAACGCACAAGAAACTTGTAGGGCTTAATTTTTTCAACAGATAGTTTCACAATATTTGGTTTGGTTACATTCGTTTTCTTTGAAGGTGCCGCGAGGCGGCTATGCAGAAGTTTCCAGGCATCTTTGTCCTCTATGTACTGGTTGACTTTATAATAAGCCTTCTTAAGTAAAGTAGATTTTATATAGGTTTTGAATTTACCCTCTGAGAGCCCAGTTATCTCTTTTGGGATTTTATTATAGAAACGTACACTATTTCCTAAGAATGTCTTTTTATTTGTTTTAGATAATCTAAAGCTAGGTACAGCTATTTTGTCTTTATTCCTAGTATTAAAATTATGAAGGTCACTATTTAATTTTAATTTATGTAAATTTTTACGCACATACATGATGTTCTCATAAATGTATAAGGATGGTAGGGTCAGTATGTTTATTTCTTTAAATAATTCCCTCAGGGATTCGCGTGGACGCATCTCATAGATGGCACGAATCGCACGTTTTTGTAGTATAAAGATAGTTTCTATATCTGCAGCTGACCCCCACAACAGAATCCCATAAGACATCAAGCTATGGAAATATGCAAAGTACACTAATCTCGCCGTGGCTACATCTGTTAGTTGCCTAATTTTATAAACCGCGTAAGCTGCAGAGCTTAGTTTCCCTGAGAGCTCGGTGATATGAGTGCTCCATTGCAGTTTAGAGTCTATATTTATGCCAAGGAACAAAGTGGCATTGTCAATATTGAGTCTTTCACCGTCAAGAACTATGATTGGTTCTATACTTCTGACGTTAGGCAACGAAAATTTCAAACATTTAGTCTTTTTCGCATTCAATAACAGATTGTTTGCTGTGAACCATCTGGATATACTTGCTAAAGTATTATTAACATGTACTAGTGAAGTATCCTTCCTATCAACTTTAAAAATCAATGACGTATCATCGGCAAATAGAACTATATCTGCTAGACCGTGGACCATGTAAGGCAAATCGTTAATATATGCCAAAAACAGGAAAGGACCCAAAATTGATCCCTGTGGGACTCCCATCTTGACAGGAGAACTAGCAGATGTGATACCATTGACGCTAACCTTCTGCTGCCTACTAGACAAGTATGATTCCACCAGGTTCAGGGCATTCCCATGAATTCCATATACTTCTAACTTGCGCAGTAACGTGCAGTGTTCTACACAGTCGAATGCTTTGGAAAGGTCACAAAACACTCCAATGGCATCTTGTGAACTCTCCCAAGCCTCCAAGACAAGAGTCATGAGATGACAGCCTGCATCGGTTGTTGATCTGCATTTGGTGAAACCATACTGGTTTGAATGCAATATTCTATTTCTATTGAAATGTGACAGCAGTTGGTTTAGCATCAATTTCTCAAAGATTTTACTTAATACTGGCAAAACAGAGATTGGCCTATAGTTTGAGGGATCTGTCTTACTTCCCGATTTAAAGATAGGAGTGATTTTACTTATTTTCATTAGTTCTGGAAACGTGCCTTTATCTATGCATAGGTTAAATAAGTCTGCTAAGTAAGGAGCAATTGTGTTTATTATAGAATCTAGCATTTTTACAGATAGACCCCATAGATCTTCAGTAGCTTTAACATTTAAACTCTTGTACGTCTTTTTGATATCAATTAATGAGATGTGTTCAAACGAAAATTTAGGTATGGTGCGTTGGAAGTTTTCTTTAAGAAAAGCCTCCGCCAAGTCTGGGGATGAATCAAGTGACTTGGTCGCGTTCAGGGCTATGTTAGAGAAGAAATCGACAAAAATATTAGCGACTTCCTCAACATTTGTAATGTGTTCATTATTAATTAATAATTTATATTCAGACACGCAGATGCAGCAGCGCGTATACGCGATTCAAACGTTAAACAAATACAATCCATAAATATGCGGAGTCGTAAACGCGCGTTTTTAAAAAGGCAATGAGCAGATATATGCTTTTATAAGTCTTTTGGCATTTTAACGTTGAAAATTTTGTTTGCCATCGCCTGAGAGCTTATCCGCACATAATAGACGTGGACGACGCACAATGAGCAAAATTCCCGTTCTGCAAACGTTCCGTTTCCGTGTTCCCGTTGAATTACAACATGGGGGGCTCATTAAAGTGGTAAAAACAGTCTAGAAGGGTCGGGTATATACTGGCCCCTGGTGTTGCAGGTATCCATCCATAGGTATCCAACCACAAGTGTCTATGGCGAAGCAGAGGTGCTTAACGTTCGCCAACTATTTATACTTAAAACGGTACTGTCGGTGCATAAATCAGTTAATAACTCTAGTAACTATGAGCAGATGACTTCACGTAGAGTTTATAAAGTTGCCACACAACCGGTAATCACTAGATTCGCACACCGCTTCGGGGAGTTTATGAGGCATTCATTGTACAATAGGGTAATTAAACATTGTAAATTAAAGCACAAAAGTGTAGCAGCAGAGGCGAGAAAAATTGTATACGATTGGCTTACCTCACTTACTTATGATAAAACAGAAGATGTGCTTAAAATTATATGTTAATGTGTAAGAAACATAATTCATGATAATTAGTTTAAGATAATAATTCATTTTATATATATTAAATTTGCTATTATTATTATGTTTATTCGTTACATTATGTGGTATTTTATGTTATTTATTCGTATTATTCAATTACTTTTACTTATAATTTACAATTACTTATTAATATTCGGTTGCATATATAATACTTGATAAACCTAGATGTATGTTATACCGTTGCTGTCTACTGTTAGTATATAGTTCTTATGTTAATTTTTGTTAAAATTCAGGTTTCCTCGATACAGGCTTGCCTAGTAAGGAAACCAACAGACAATAAAATATATTAAGTAATATAAGTCCTGCAAAGATGTTTAGATTGTACTTTTGGTTCTCTGGTTTTAGTTTGTGTGTGTTTTAGCGTGTAAATTTTTGCAGTTAATAAATATATTTTCATTTTCATTTTCATAGGCGGCGGTAACCGCCCACTATCAGGGAGCCCTTCTGCTGGTTTGCCACCTAAGGCATTGAAAAAAATGCACTTTTCTATAACGTAGGTAATCTTAGTTTGTATCGTCCGCAGTTAATGTCTACGATCTAATATTATACTAGACATGTTTGTAATAAATGGATATGTGAGAATAAAGCTAGTGAAACAGAACTGTACTGCAAATCATTGAAGTTCGATTGCACGCTTGTGCGACATTACTCAGTGCGAATGAACACAATGTTAGTGGCTCTGAGTATATTATAATATTTTTTGGGTAACTTTTGGTAACTTTTTCTTATCAAGATAAACCTCTACTGAATGAGAGAAGTAAAATATCATTCAGCCTCCACAAAATATTTCGGTTTCTCTTGGAGTGAAGATCTTAAAAGAGCTGATTTGGGCTTTATGTAACTAAGTTACGGGAATGAAAGTTAACGAACCATGACGGAACCTGGTTTAGGATTCCGTCAAATCAGAGACACCGACAAAGTTTTATGTGTATGGGATAAATTACACTTCCCTTGCTTGAGTTCACATTGAAATATTACCAATTTATTGCCACTCACTTAATTTATTACCAATTTATTGGGACTGAGTCCTGGATACACCTCTGCCTACCCCTTCGGGAAAAAGGCGTGAATGTATGTTATGTTTATGTTTTTTTATTGCTAATATTGATATTTATTTATAACCATTGAAAGGGTATTTCAGAGTTGGCATAAAGGTAAAAACTATTCCAAATATCATAACATTCACGCTTTTTTTTTCAGTAGAATGGGTAGTAGAGGAGCACCTACGACCTGGGCCTTGGGTCTCATGGTAAACCCATTATTAAATTAAATAGTAATGACCCTAATAAAACATGAAAAACTGTCCCAGTTTTACTCACGATGATACTTTAAATGTAATTTTAAATAAGTACCTAATCAAAGTTAATGGTAGCATCAGACCGATGTTTCATAAAATTATTCTACCTACAAATAACCATGAGTGGGTAGCGTCTATTATCATACGAGGCATGTGCGTAATGACCTATTTACATACAATTACAATGTAATTTATTAGGAAATAATTACTAAATAGAACACAAAAAATATCTAGTTTAATTTTTTATATTTTATGATCAATAATATTTTGTTTTTCAAACATAGAACGCATACAAACAAACAGTCACGTCTTGTTGCTGTCGGGGTAGGCAGAAGGCAGAGACTATTTCTCTCCACTTGCTAAGATACTTTCATCACCTTAAGTACCATTTACCTATTCTATCCTTAATATCAATCACTTATTTATTGATCTTGAAAGATATCCCATAAATAGAGCTCTATCAATTTAAACATTCACACTCACCTTTTTAATTTCCTTTGGCAATCTTCTTTCATCATCTCTATATAAATAATATATATAATATAATATGGGACAACTTCCACACACGGTCTACGGTACTATGGTAACCACATGACTGATATACATACTTAAATACGCTTATAACACCCAGACACAGATCAAACAGACATGTTCATGCACACAAATGTTTGACCTGGATCATGTCTGAACAGTCTGAGCATTCTTTTATAACATAGAATGTAAACCCACTAAAAAATTGGTACCTAACTTCATTTTACACAATATTTGATATTCAATATCGTATAAAACCCAATTCACGTGCGTTATTTTTTTCAATAGAGGTTCGTTTTTATACGTATTTGGTTTTTAGCTGCCGAAAGCGTGTCTGCATCCTTGAATTTTCTAAAACCTTTATGTAGATATTATTCCAGCTCCACCTTACATTGTTGTAAAATATTTTTGGGAATGCTCAGATCTTTATTTTCTAGACTGACTTGCATTTTAAAATATATAAATATTTTTACTTTTTTACGGTGACGTCCAGTGAGTTGGAAACTAAGTTCGTAGACGTTGGCGAAAGAGATAAGATTTTGTTACACCTCTGCCTACTCCTTCGATAAAAGGCGTGATGGTATGTTATGTTATCATATTCAGCCCGTGAGTACCCACTGCTGGGCATAGACCTCCCTTATAACGTTTGCCTAAGTTCGAAGAGCTTCGAAGGATAGAGGATAGAGTAGGCAGAGGTGTACCCAGGACTCAGACCCATAGTAGGCACACCCACATTTCGCTGATGATTAAAATCATGTAGCCATCTACCGGGCTTGCGCCCACTACGCCACTGACTACTACTAAATATGGTATAATAATATGTTATACTAGTTTCAATGAGTTTTTCTCGTTATATTAACGCACGGTTGTCTGGAAGAGATCGCTTTTAGCGATAAGACCGCTAATCGTTACACTAGATATATACCAATTATTACTTTTTAGTTTAAAGTACTTTTTACTATTATTTTCCACATGATATTGTTTTTCTTCCATTTCCCGGTCTATTCTACACCAAACACTCGCCAGGGATGTTATTATACACGAAAGTAATAGCAAACTCTACAATATTTACATTTTCTAAGCACTTTGCGTCATCACACTCATGGCTCGCTATCAGGGCCGTAAGCTATCAAATTTACCCCTCCGAACGCCTTGAAGAGTTCCTATGTGGAGAGGCAATTTCCTTAAGCTGAATTTCATGAGCAATATACTCGGTGCTACTCCACGTATCACGTTTTTGTTGTTTACTATGTTCGCCAGCTTTCTTTCAACAGTGTAAAACGGTTTGAAGCCGGTTGCTAAACCATCTTCGGCGTTAAAATCTTTTTGAGGTGCTTGCTTTGTTATTAAAGAGAGTGATATTTTTACAAGCTTTGCAATTTATTACCTTTAGTTAGCTTATCTACAAAAAGAAAGCTTTATAGGTTTGGCATACGTAACATTCATTACGTACTCTACTAAAATTTTATAAGTTTTTGTGTCACTTCCCGATTTGATTATCCTCTCGAATTCTGGGATTGCAGACACAATAATTTGCGTGGATCCACGTTCTGGCATACGAAAAGTTAAGGTTTAAGTTATTATATATAAATATTTTAAACGGATGACAGCATCATCATCATCGGCTTGAATCATCCCCCCTGCAAGGCTTGGGCCTCCTTCCTCTTGCACTATATCTCTCCATATTGAGCTTTGATTGGCCGGTTGGCTTAGCTGATAGCCCCTGCTTTCTGAGCTGCAGGATCGATATTCGGCTAGGTCAAAAATTTATGGGGGTGAACATGTCTGTTTGATCTGTGCCTGGCCTATAAGCGTTAATACCTATAAGTATGTATACCATTGGTACAGGCTTTGCCTAGTTTGGTACCAGATGACCGTGAAAACAAAAGAGCGGTTCGCAATCAGGTGCAATAACATGCCTGGAGTCTGAATTTGTACCCAGTTGGTGGCAATAGGCTCTTACCCTATTACGTCCAACTTACAATCATAACTAGCGAGGTGTGCGTGTACTTACCATGAGAATGGATTTACCTCAGCCTAGCCGTTCGGAGGAAAAGAAAGGAGCGATGTTGTATCAGGTCTTTTCAGCTACATTAATGATGTTGTTGACCCTTTGGAGAATCGCACACTGTGCGATTTCCCGCCGCACACATGCAAACAGTGGAATGATTTCCCTGCTGCAGTCTTCCCGCTGAACTACAACGTGGGGCTTTTCAAAAGGAGGTTGACTATTCATCCTACTTTGCCGCCATTTGTCTCTATCTTTCACCGCTCTAAGCCCCGTTGGTCCGGCCCGGTAAGTTTTTCATATAAAAAAAGACGTTTGACAGCAATCATTACGTAATTTTACTGCTGTTGCTACGCAATTGCAAGTTTGTAATACCCCCGCCGATGTCCTGGTTATAATATCACTCCATAACGCCATCTGTCTGCCAGCACTTCAGTGTCTTAATCTCGGCCACCATCACCTTCTTCTCATCAACAGCACAGTATTATCTCAAAGTTCACTCACAAAGTCGGTTATTTATGAAGTTTACGTAAACGCTTCTTGTAATGAACTGTGGCACCGCTTGTAATGAACTAAACTAATTTATTCAACAAGATCGTTGTCTCGAATGCCGCTGCGGCGTAATGCGTTAGAGGATAACTATTATGTAATTCCCCTTACACGAATTATGTCACAAGTTGGCAGGGTAATATCTACTTGGAGAAAAATTGTAAGTAAGCTTGAGAAAAACCAAGGTTTCCTAGATTTTGCTCAGTTTCAGCATAAGTATTGAGTAAATAAATAGGACCTATTAGAATTATTGCCTATTAGAATATATATATTAGCGCCTATTAGAATTGTTGTAAAAATTGTCCGTCGAAAAATTACACTAAAAATGCTTAAAGTTCCCATTGATCCCATGCAATAGGGGCCTATTTTAAACCAGAGTTAATTACTAAAATATAGTTTTTTTAAGTTAAATAATATTAAATTAGATTGGGCTGCATTTTAGTAATGGTTTTAACTGAGATCCTGGTAATTGCAAGTAAAACCACAGTGCGTAACTATAGCAGCACAATAAAGATGCTATTCGTAATAATAAATGGTGTCCATGTACCAGGCTAGCATGACTGTGCGGAGGTAATAAATACTGCTTTCGGAAAGTAGCAGAACATCGCGCGAAAGTAACGGCACCCAGGGGTAGTGTCGCGTGCGATTGTTCGTGAGTTCGTGACCGAGCCTCAGTACTGCACTAAATAATACATAATCTTTATGTATTTATTATTAACCTACTTCAAAAAGAGAGGCTATCATTTCATACAAATTATTTATGACAACTGTTTACATATGGAAATATCATTCTAATATTTTGAATGCGAAAAGTCAGTATGGTGAGGTTTGTATTTGTTTGTCACTTCACTCTAAAACTAATTGAAGTGAATGGAATGATAGAATTGAAAGTAATTAATTGTAGGGCTTTAGACTCGAAAAGGCAAAGTTAATAAAAACTAGTTTAGATAAATAGGTACCAGGAAAGCATAAAACCAAAGTGGTATCTTTGTATCGTAGCAAAACTGTAGCAGCAAGCGCTACGGCGTAACAATGACTGCTACGGCGTAGCGATAATTGCAATTACACCCATTCATCCATAACGGGTGTTGATGCGTGTAAACCATGAATCTATGATACACTTCACTTTTTTCATTAATTTAGAAAACTTTTTGCAACTACAAACATTGGTTTTATGTTGCAATACTGTTTCACAGTTCGAGGCTCAACCATTTATTTGGCGTTCAAACTGTGTTTTTCATTGCGGACTTACAACGCCAATACCTGCTCGATTTTCCAATTTTCTTCTTTATTAGAATTCTCTCGGCGCACCAATTTAGGGTCGGTTTGTCGACGGTCACTCGCAATTTCACATTTGTTTTTGTTCGTATTTCTTTAATTCACAACACACAGCGGTTTGTTCCAATAAATCTTGTGGAGCACACAATGGCCGCACGACATTTTTGTCGTGTCTTTGGAGAATGGAGACAATCCAGTGATAAATGTGCTTCTAGAAACCATTAGCAGATTCTTTTCATGAATTTTAGACTTTTTGCTTTCGCTTTTAGTTGCGTAGGTAACTAATTTGGGAGAGTCTCTACTATTGTACCTTTTGTGAAGTCAAAAAACTTTTTGAAGCTCAACTTTAGTCCTTAGAGCACAGAATAAAAATAACTTTATACGTATGCTAATAGTAAAATAATATAATATTATAGTTTAGCTATGTTGTTAGACATAGCTCGCATAGTATGCAAGTTGAAGTAGCAATGGGAAGGCCACATCGCTCGTAGAATACAGTTGGGGAAGAAAGGTTCTCGAGTGGAGACCACGGACCGGAAGACGAAGCGTAGGCTGACCCCTCACGCGGAGCCGGTGGATGCTGACGGCGTGCAACCACCATTAGTGGGGTTCTATGGTGGTGGCCTATGTTCATCAGTCCACGTCTTCTGGCTGATGATGATGATGATGAAACAATTAGTTTCCATTCACATTAAATTCATCTATCGGCATCGCTTAAGGTACCTTCATAGCCTGCTATTAGTACGATTCTTAATAATAGAAGGCGACTCACGTGATCATCCTAGGTTCGCGAGAATTACCTTGGAACTTCGTTTTCTCTGGTGCTACCGGGACACATTACCTTTTAGCCGCGTCCATCAGCCGCGGCTAATAATATAATCACCGCTTCAGTCTTTGCAGTTTATTAAAAAATATACGAACATCCTACACGTTCTGAGATCAATGGAAAATATTGAGTTAATAGGTTCATGTCAAAAGTGTCAAACTCGTCTAGCCACCGTGCGGGGGCGCCGTCGCGACGTTATGGAAACTTTATATTATGATATTGGATATGGAAACAGTACAAATGGAGGTAATAGCCTATGTACTTAGGCGTTAAAAGTCACCTTTCAAGGTTCAGTGGTGTTTTAGAATACGTGTAGACAATAGTTTTTAATATTTGCTATTTTTTATGCCATAGGTTTGCCACCTATGGCGTGTTTTTTTTTGTTTTCGCCGCCGTCGCCTGAGAGCTCATCCACACGTAATTGACACGTGGACGTCGCACACTGTGCAGTTTTTCCGTTCTTTTATGGCACATACTTGCAAACTGTGGAATCTTCCTACTGCGGTATTCCCGTTGAGCTGTGGAGTGTGTAAGGAGAGTGAATAGGGTGTTGAAGGGTCGGCAACATACTGGTAATATCCCAGGTGTTACAGGTATACATAGGCGGCGGTAACCGCTCACCATCAGGCGGCCCGTCTGCTTGCCACCTAAGGCATAAAAAGAAAAAAAAAAACACATACTGGTGTAATCATTTTTATCAAGTAAATCCACTGGAACGCAAACGTAGTATGTATTTTTTTTATGATAGTGAGTAACAAGACGAGCAAATCAGGTGCCTGATGGTAAGCATCATGATTGCCCATATCAGACACAGTGTCACCCAGTGTTTTAAAATTCAAAATTCTGCGCAGCACTGGTAACATTGCCCTTCATACCGGAACACAGTAATGTTTGCACATTACTGCTTGGCGGATAAATAACTGGCAAAGGTGTGGTACTTCCCCAGGCAGTCCCCTGCAAAAGAGGCCTACCACTACAAAAAAATTACGTTACGTTACAAACATGATTCAAACAAACAAAACACTAGACAACATCAGTAAATACATATTAAAGTCTTGAAAATAAGAAAATATTGTGCACAAGAAGAACCGAACAGGAAAAATTGTGCGACTGAATGGGCACAGCAAATAAACGGGTGGAAATTAATTTCGTTCGGCATTCCTTAGGTATTTGGTTTGGTCTTTAAAAATCTGGAAGAACGTTATTGAATTCAAAAACCGATAAGTAAAAAATCGTTTCACGGAAAAAGGGAAAATTTGTTGCTATGCGCCTATTTTGTGCTTGAAATAAAAAAAAAAAATTAAATTAAGAAGTAACGACGCAGATGTTCGTATTCTCCATTCTCCAACATTATTTTTATCCAAAAGGTTCAAAGAAGGGGTGATATAAGTTTGACGTCTATGTGTATGTCTGTGCTTCGTAGCTGCTAAGAGAATGTATCGATTAAATTTAATTTGAAAACTGTCGTAATCGAAAATGTTCTTAGATTTGTGTGATACAAACACAATCGCATCAAACTCAAGCGAAAATGCACATACTCGTATATACGGACGATACGAATTCAATACGATTATGATTGTAGAAAAATTCTTGTTAGTCGGTCAATTTGGGCAGGTGCCACAAAAAACCTATCACGGCCTGAGCACGGCATTATATTATTTGAACAGAATGCGCCCGTATTTCAAACGGAACAAATTCCATTTTCGCATTTACAAAATAAAAACTGTTGTAAAAGTTCTAAACGAATCAAAATGCAAAATAGAAGTGGTGTAAGAGCGCAGTTGTGGCATCGTGCCATATTTGCAACCGCAGCCAAATTAACTACTGTTCACTTAAGCCGAGATCCGGTATAGTTTTGAGCTTATTAGATTTTTTATATTTATTCCTAAGTGAATGAGATTAGCACTGGCATCAAATATCTAAGCACTATGGAAATGTCATCTCAAGAATTGACCTTTCCTGGCCATATTGTACGCAGTAGGCCATAAAGTTTATTAAAAACAATAAAAAAACAACTTCACGCGCAACCGCCTTTTAGGTTTACTGCATTTACTGCGTGAATTATCATGCAAACAAACTGTGACTGCAGTTATATTTAGTTATCTTAGGTCCTAATAAAGCCAATGGTGTTCCTGTTATTAACCTATTACTGTTATACTTGCTAAGTCCTATGTTCAATATCAATGATGAATGAAAATATTTATATCAAACATGGCATAATACTTAAGTATCTTGTGATCTTTTTGTCGATGTTAATTTTTTTATGGGATTGGTCCAATAAGACCAATACAAATTGACAAATACTAAGAGCCACTTGGGCGCAACGTTGAATATAATTTTGAGCCACGGCATAAGCAAAATATCTGACGTTCTCAAGTGTGCTTTTGTGCTTAAAAGATAAAAATAAAGAACTAAATAACGCCCTTATTCTGCTCATTTTATTTCATGACAATTAGAAATATAATTTTTAATAAGGCCAGACTAAATTCAAACAGAAATGTTGCAACTAAAAAAGAGCTACAAACAGCTTTCGTGTATATAATGTTTTGTTTTCTTTCCCTAGTATTGTTATCGACCACTTAATTGCTGAACTAATTATAAAATGTTACCTTACTTTTCTATTAGGTTGGAGTCACAATATGTGTGCTTAGTTGGGCGCTACACAAGAAATTAGTTACCAACTTAATAACGAAGACAGGTTCTACTACAGGTCTTTACTCAAAAGAATAAGGTACATTGTTATCATGAATGTTTAGCAGTACTTCTTTCGAGTGGAAATAGATATAATGTTTTATATTTATAATACTTTGAATCAGTATTTTTACAGATCTACAGCGTTTTGGGTTGCTTGGAAAGGGTCATCGTAAATGCTGTAACAGTCAGGATATTGCAAAAGGTGCGCTATTGTTTGGACAGACCCATAGTCACACTAGTCATCGCTGGAGAAACCCTACCTACCTACCAAGTACCTACTGAGTGAGGTCTATGAAATTGTTCAGCCAGGATCATATCTTTTACATCGATGTAAAAAGGATATCCTACCTATAATAAAAGGAATTTCACAAAATCCTATGATAAATAACCAAATCGATGTTTCATATTCGCCTCTTTACTCGGAATAAGATTAATCCGTTTGATAAAATCTCGATATTTTAAAGTTAACTTTGTATATGTCCCTATTACTTAAAACTCTTTTGTTAACATAAAAATCTTACTTCAATTAACTTGAATTTAATTGAGTTGACTTAGGTGAAAGCTATCTCGGGGGGGACATTCGAGGAGGCTGCCCGCCTTGCCACCGTGGCGGTGGGGGAGGTGGTGGGACGGATAGGGAGGTTGGGACTCCGGGTCGCGCTCAACAAAACCGAGGCCCTTTGTTTTCACGGGCCTCGGAGAGCCCCACCCGGGGGTTCGAGCATCCCTATCGGAGGGGTCCGCATCGGGGTCGAGTCCTCGATGCGATATCTTGGACTCGTCCTCGACGGGCGGTGGAACTTCCGGGAACACTTCTCCCGGTTGTCTCCCCGTCTGATGGGGGCTGCGGCCGCTCTCAAGCGGCTGCTGCCCAACCTTGGTGGACCCAAGGCCAGCTGCCGCCGCCTCTACATGGGGGTGGTGCGGTCGATGGCCCTGTATGGGGCCCCCGTATGGGTAGATGCCCTGACGGAGCAAACCATCGCCCACCTGAGGAAACCTCAGAGGGTGATGGCCGTCGGGGTAATACGGGGATACCGCACCGTCTCCTATGAGGCGGCATGCCTGTTGGCTGGTTCCCCTCCCTGGGACTTGGAGGCGGAACTGTGCGCCGCTCGGTATGAGTGGCGCACTGCACTCCGTCTCCGTGGGGAATTCCCTGCCCCTAGGGAGGTGAACCAGTGGAAGGAGGCGGCCAACGAGGCATTGCTCGAGAGGTGGAGGACGCGCCTGGCCCACCCTCGAGCAGGCAGCTGGACAGTGGTGGCAGTCCGTCCACTACTCCAGGAGTGGACGGAAAGGCAGCACGGGTCGCTTACCTACCGGCTTGTGCAGGTGCTTACGGGGCACGGATGCTTCGGCAAGTATCTGCACCACATAGCCGGTAGGGAACCGACCCCCGCTTGCCACCACTGTGGATGTGACGTGGATACGGCGCAGCACACACTGGAGGAGTGCCCAGCATGGGCCAGTGAGCGTCGTACCCTCGTCACAGTTATGGGGGCCGAGCTCTCGTTAGCAACCATGGTTCGAACCATGGTTGAGAGCGAGACCTCGTGGAGGGCAGCGGTCGAATTCTGCGAGACTGTCATCTCGCAGAAGGAGACCGCGGAGCGTGATCGCGAGGCCACTACCGACCTCGCGATGCGCGCCCGGAGACCAGGGCGTCGAAGAAGGCTCTTCCACGCCCTTCTCCATCCCCCATAACACGGGTCTAGGCGGTGAGTGCGGGGGCACCCACTGCCGAATAGATTAGACCCGCGAGGTGGCGCGCGCGGTATCCCGCGCGCCCCTTTTGTGTCGGGGGCGAGAACTTCTCCTCGCCCCCCGCGGTGGGGTCCTCTACGGAGGACCGAACGCCGTCCGGGCTGCGGACGAGTGCTTCGGCGTACCCGTGGTCCGGACACATGGCGTCCCGCTGGATAACCCCCAGGTTTTTTAGTGGGTAAACCCCGCCGTTACACCTTGGCGGGGGAGTCCCACATACCGCCCTGCCGCCCCCCGGCGCAGGGTGACGATGCGTAAAGCATTTTTCCTGGGAAAAAAAAAAAAAAAAAAAAAAAAAAAAAAAAAAAAAAGGTGAAAGCTATCAAAAGATACGGCCAATTGAACACACATTTCCATAATTTGCGTAACAGTCTGTTCTTAGAACGTGGTGTTGTTTTATTTAGGTATCTATTATGTATAGGCGTGGAACCTTACTTAGCATATCCAACAATGTATGCCTTAACAATTTATTTTTTAGTGTATATCTAAAATAAATTAAAAAAATAAATTTTAAGATACTTGCGACTAACACTTGGGGTGTTAGTCCCAAGTATCTTAAAATTTATTTTTTTATAATATTTTTCATAGGATTATGTCAATTCCCAAAAAGTAGGATCTCAAAAAATTATGTATTTTTAGTCACCTTTATGATTCTATATTTATTTATTAAGAAGTCTCTGTAACACCACCGCCCAATTTTTTATTACGGTTCTCTTCTCTCCCTGCACGGTTGTATGGAAGAGATCGCTCTTAGCGATAAGACCGCCCATTGTTACACTAGTTAATTTTTATTAGATTTAAGAACTTCTTGTTGTGGTGTACCAATAAAGTGTTTATCTATCTATCTATCTCACCTTAACAGTAAGTCCAATTACAATTTATTATCATCATCTCAGTCATAATAAGTCCACTGCTGGGCCATAGATTTCCATCTAGTCGAGCTGTAAGTGGCTTGCATACAGCATGTTCCTGCTGTCTTTATTAAGTCGTCTACGGTGCTAACATTAGCATTGTTGCAAATATGGCCAATCCTCTAGGCTCAGTGTGTCTCCAGCCTAACATTTTGTAGCATGAAAGACCTTTAGAGTAAAGGTCCTGTAAAAGTAACGCGACAAATATGGCAATTAACCTAGTTTTTTTATTGTTTGTACTCTGATTCGGCCGAATTTATTTGAGGCGGATGTTTTTGTGCGTGTTGTAAAGAATCCAGTTTAATATTTTACGCAATAGTATAAAAAGCGAATAATAAGTTTATGTTCTGCTAGGTGTTATACTCGTAGAAAGGTGAAGTTTTATTTATGGAGTTGCATTTCCCCGTCAAACTGAACAACTTGCAGAAGTAACAATTTCACACATATCAGCCAATATTTTTTAATTTTATTACATAAGCGAAACTATGTTTCTTTGTGATAAATATGAATAAAGATCTTTGACCTCATATAGCCGGGAATTACACGGCATGAAAGTAACAATTTCAGTCACAAATTACAATATTTTTGCGAAATTCGCTATTTTATTTTGTTGTAATATGCAAAGCAATTTATAGGTTTAAAGATAATATATTAAACCTTACTTTGATAAACTAACTTAATTAAAATTTAAACAAAACCTTACTAAAGGTTTAATACAATATCTAATTAACTGTTGGTTTCTTAACTTTTTACTTTTGACCGTATTGTTTTGTGGTATCAAGTGTTATCTTAATATTTTAAATGCGAAAATTTGTGAGGATGGATTGATGAATGGATGAATGTTTGTTAAGCCGGGTCCGCAGAGGTATGTTTTTGTGTTAGCTAACACAATATCATGTTAATAACATAAAGAGTGGGCGTGGCTTTGGTAAAGCGTGGCAAGTCTTGGCGTGGCGTGGTAAGTCGTGGCTTAGGTATAACAGAATATTGTTCGTAGTTTATTTTTTGTTAGCGCTCGTGCCGTTAAAATCTCTGCTGGATATTTGAAAATCATAATCTCCTTTTGTAGCATACAATATTTAGCAATTTTCTATTATTTAGAGACTGTAGCATATCGTAAGTCGGAATCAATGGATTTTAAACAAGAAAACACTTGCCCTTGTACGGATCTTATTTTAGAAAATGATAATTGCTAACAAAAACATTTTCGGTGTCAAGTCGGTTAGTTTAGTTACTAACATTTAGCTGTAAACCCGGCTTAACTCTTTCACGCTAAAACTACTGAACGTTGAGGCTGAAATTCGGTATGTAGATAGTTTAGACCCTGGAATAACACATAAGGCACTTTTCTAGCTACCAATGTTTTTTATTTCAGAAAATCATAAGATAGCGCTAATAAACACATAATGAATCCGTTTTTAGTAACTGTACTTAAAATACATAGGTATTTTAAAATAATAAATTCAAAGTCTTATAAAACAAAACGAATAAAAAAACATAGTTAATTATTTAAAACAAGCTTTCGCGAGTAGGAGTAATACAATAAAAAATTAATGAGCGCGTAATTATCATGGACGTAATGTAAATAGCGTTTGCATTTATACATAATTTTCGCGTTTGTCGAGGCTTATTAATGGCGACTTTTATAACTTTGTTGCTCGTTAACATAGCGAAAAATGTTGATAATGTAATTTGGAATTTCGAATAATGACTAAAGTTTGCTTGTTTTTTAGTTGGTAAATTGTTTAGTTGCATTTTAATAGAAATTCTGCATACGTAAGTGTTATATTTCGATTTATGGCTTAATAGTCCCGAAAAAGTTCGTCCCAAATAGAAAACCTGCTTTCATCTCGAATAGTATATCTTCGTATTTATGAAAATTGTAAAAATGATAAAGGTTTTAGGTTATGTTAATGTTTTTTTTTTTTTAATATAAAAAAAAAAAACATACAACTTTTATTCGGCACCAAATATGTTTTCAGGCAAACGGGGGCCGGATCCAGAGCCAACCACAAACAATTGAGTGAAATTTTCCCTGTTTTTTTCATATATTATGTGCATTTTCACTTTGTATGAACGAGCAATCCCCTTAAGGTTAAAATTTTTCATACATAAAACATATAGGTATACATACAGTCACTTCAACTTGTCATACTGTCACCATGTTCCCGTTGGTGTAGACAAAGAAATAATTTTTAAAGTAAGAAATGATTAAATCTGATCATCTCAAATTGAGCAATCATTAAAATTATTAATACTACATACATACTATTACTATTATTTACTTCTGGAACAAGAATCTTTAGTATTTAGTTCCAATTTTTAGTGTCAAAAACAACATGAGTCAAAACACAGTGCACCGCCCTCCCTCCCGCAAAATTGCATGCAAAGAGGAAATTCTATGAGATAACTAATTAGGTAACTAATTGCACTAAAAACATGACACTGAAAACTAAACATTCTTGTTCCAGAAGGATATAATGAAGTTCCGAAAAGTAACGCCAAATTCAATCAATTATAACTATATTATTGCAGTAAAAACAAAAGCCAATAAATATTCCTAATCAGGTCACATAAAGAAATTCATTCCAACTTTCATTGTGGACTTGCATACAAATAAGCTGAAACTTGCTATTTTATTATGTAAAAACCTTGCGTAGATAACTTATTAATCAAACAAGCCCTCATTAGTTCAGCCTGAATATAAAACACGGGACAAATCTATCCCTAAGTAAATGAGGAGTTTTGGAACAAAACTGGTTAAATTGGGTTTTTACATTTTTTGTAGTAGCAGGTTAATAATACGAGTAATAGGCGAATACCAAAAGAGGGGTTTTACTTCTAAAGTTACTCTATATTTATAATACATTTGCAATTTTCAATAAGTCAATCAATAAGTCGTAGTTTATTTATTTATAGTCCTTGAAAACAGGTTACATTAACTTAATATTTTTATTATTCTCACGGTCTCTATTCTTGTCGTTGATACAAAAATATTGATTTTGTGTAATGAGTATGTAATTAAATATTATATAAGTTTCAAGTTATGGTTAGGTTGCCTCAGTGGCATAGTGGGCGCAAGCTTGACTGCCGATCATGAGGTGTCCCGGGTTCCATCCCCAGGTCAGTCAAAGTGTTAAATATCAGATTTTTCCAATAGGAATTATCTCAATAACTGCCTGGTGTCTGGAACTGTGCCCGCTAGATGGCAATAGCTTCGCCCCCTATTACATAGGACCAATAATATACCTACTGGCAAAATGTGGGTATACCTACTATGTGACTGAGTCCTGGGTACACTACTGCCTACCTCTAAAAGGCGTGATTGTAAGTTATGTTGTGTTGTGCAGGTAAAATCTGATGATGATCTGGTGATTATGTTAAAACAGTCTGAGAAAATTTAAAAAATGAATTTACCAAGTTTTGTTCCACGACTCTTAATTTAAAAGGGTTGCGTGTGGTCCGGTCGGAACGCTTTCTGAATCGTAATTTCCTCCGCTACAGATCGATCGGGATGAATTTTTAATTAAATTCGTATCTCCGTTTTACCCCACTATACCCTGTACGAGACTGGGATAGATAAAGCATAACTTGACCCAGATAACTGAGGTTCTTACCTCTTTTCTCAGAGCACGAGTGTAAATTTGATGTTCATATTTTTTGTACCATTCTGTTTTCTTGGTAACTAAAAATCAGTTAGCAAAGTCAAAGTCTAATTATTTAATCAATTTGGTCACTATTAACACTTTTTCGCAAGTCAATAAATATATAAAGAAATGAATCTACCGTGCGTTCGGAGAGATATACCACAAGAAGAACGCACAAGAGACTTGTAGGTCTTAATTTTTTCAACTGATAGTTTTACAATATTTGGTTTAGTTACTTTTTTTTACAACTTGCACACACGGTCATCTGGGCCCAAATTAGGCTAGAAGCCTGTACTATGGTAACCCGTGACTGATATACATACTTATATAAGCTTGACACCCAGACACAGATCAAACAGACATGTTAATGCACACAAATGTTAGACCTGGCCGGGGATCGAACCAGACATTCGTTTGATTGAAAGGTAAGCAGAATTTTTCAGGAGGTTACCTACTAAAATTCGAAGTCAAGCGCTACTGCAGATCATGAGGTCCCGGGTTCAATCTTCAGGTCAGCCAAAAAGTGTTATGAGATTTTTCCGTTAGGAATTTTCTCAATGATAGCTATAATGATAGCCTGTATTTGGAACTGTGTAGATGGAAAAAGGCTCATCCTTTATTACATGTCACTTAAAAAAAACACAATTAGCGAAGTGTGGAAGTGCCTCAATGAGACTGAATCCTGGGTACACCCGTGTCTGTGGGTATCCTTTCGGGAAAACGGCGTGATGTTATGTTATGGGTATTATTGGCATAATACCCTTAAAACTACATTTAACGTATAATAATCTTATCGCTTGTTTAAGTTGCGTTTTCCTTATCAAATCTACTCAATAACCACGAAACAATCCTTAACAAAATTCTTTATATTTAGCTCACGCTGTATAGGTGCTCGATAAAACCTTAAGCTTATTAGGGGGATAGCTAAACTTTTAATCGCGACCTCATTTTCAAAATACACGTCTAAAAATACAGAAAATGCAATAGAGGTCACCTGTTTCTATCAGAAACTATAATTTTAAACGAATTATATATTACTTATTTATCAACATTGTTACTCTTAATCAACCCGCCTAGCATGACAGAAGGATAAATAACTAGCTTACCCCGTTTCTCTCTCTTTCGCGCACGAAAAATTCATATCTTCTGTCTCGTTCTAACCCTTTGGGACTCCGTTTTCCTGGTCACTGTGCTACCGGGGCAGTTACCATCTTCTGCTCCTCATTTGGAACCACTTTAACCATGGCACTTATGCTAAAATCCTGACCATCAAACTTTGAAACGTAGATCAAATCGAATGCGCACTGTTGAGAATGCACAGAACAAAATCTTACAGCCGTTTCTAAACGCTCGACTAGGTTTCGGACAAATTCGGTGTCCTGCATCAGGAGCTCACGCTTGTGCGGGATCGCAACTCACGACTGACTGCCGGCCCGCGGCCCGGATCGCTCGTTGCTAGCGCGGTGGCGGGGCCGTGGATTATGATTATTTTATGGTGTTCAATCATTTAAAATATTTTTGCCATAATCGTGTAAAATTTGAGATTTTGAACTCAGGTACTCTATTCGATAGGTATCTACGATTAAATTTGTCAAAAAAAAATCTAGATGATCTAAATTTCTCTGGGCCACTGTAACCCATTTTTTGCTTATGGCAAATAATATTGTTTCTTCCAACATTTCAAAAATTAAATACCTTAGCAAAAATGGAATTAAGTCACCGCACTACGGAATCGCCTCAAAAATATATGGCGTGACGTTAAAGAAATTGATTTCCTTACACCCTCCCTACAAATCAACGAAAGCTTTTTGTAGGCTACCGATTTATCGAGCGATTTTGCGTGTAAGTAGATTTTTGGCTGAGTAAGTAAATAACTGCATACTTACTGATGGAAATTGTATTTTTATGAGTTTTAGGCATTAATATAATAAAAAGGTGAGATAGGGTACGTTCTCCCAGCGCTCACTCAACAACTGGCACGTGTGGAAATGCATTTACGCATATTCGCCCGCCAAGGGGAGGCGGGCGAGTTATGTCGTGCTCCGCCGCCTCCCTCTGCGATATTACATCCTCGCAGAAGGAAACCGCCGACTGCCACAATCTTGCATGGCTTCGATCATGCTCTGCAGCGAGAAACTCCCACATCTCCCACCCATCCCAAAGTGTGACCGAGACAACAATATTATCCGCTCGTACGTCCTTCCTTTACTGACGTAAGTGGACCTAATGGGACCTAAATTGAGCTTGCCATTTTCGAAAAGCCAGTACCTCATCTCCCCTTTTCTATATACTCGTATCAATGGTTTTGAGTTCAATAATTTTAATTACAAGTTACGTGCATGTTTTTTAACCCGTACTTAGATAAAAATAACATAAAAATTACTCAAAATAGTGCTTGACACGTCTCATGCTCTGTATTCTAAGGCTAGTTAGAACTAGGGCTAGGTCATCTCTTTTTCTAAATATATTATGCGTTATTTCCTTTGTTCTATTTTCTTATTTCCCTACACGTCTACGTATATGTTGTTGACTTGCAAATTTCGCCGCATAAAATAAGCTCCAAAGAATATTTTTAGAGACAGCCCTAAAAGCATAAATGGAACTTTGAAGAGCTTCCGTAGACTGAGTTCGTGTTAAAATTAAAACTTTATTTTTGCAATTCTAAACCCGTGTGTTCACTAGAATAAGACTTAATAGCACCGTAGTCGACACGGAGACGGATACGAAATGCTATGCTATGTTAAATATATCGTTTTAGGTTACATCATTCTCACAGAAAATTGGGAACCACACACAATAATATTAGCCAAAATGTCTTGATGAAATTAATAATTTTATTTTCCCACAATCGGAGTGAAACTTATAACTAGGATTCTATTTAATCTCTTTTAAAGCTCGGGAGTAAAACGTCTTCGTATAACAATGTGTATTTTTAGCCCCGTGTGTAACAATCTACTTTTTCTACTGTAGCTTAAAATACTAATCTAGCATGCTAGTCTAAGCTTTGAGCTGAATTATAAATAAATGTACATATATAAAGAACACTGAATAATTAATTCACTATGTTAAAAAGCAAATAAATTCCTTAGTCAATGCTAGAGTTGCTAACGACTAACCGAACCTTATATCTCTGGTTAGCTAATTATTACGCATGACACCATATAAGCTACTATTTAATAAATAACGTCAATAATAAAGTTAACATTAAAGTTCGCCGCGTTACTGGTATTTGGGAAATTCTGGCATGTCTATTCGGCGCCCATCCTCCAGAGTTTGAAGACTAAAGTCTTAAACCAATGCATCCTACCAGTAATGTCATACGGAGTCGAGACGGGGACACTGACGGTGAGACTATCACAAATTGAAAGTTGCTCAGAAGGATATGGAGCGAGATATAATCGGAGTTTCCCTGAAGGATCGTATCAGAAATGAGGTGATCCCACAGAGAACTAAATTGTATTGACATAGCCAAGAGGATTAGAAACCGAAGTGGCAATGGGCTGGCCATATTTGCCGCAGAACCGACAACCGGGAGGTAAGCGTTCTCTAAAGTTGAGACCGCATCGTGGCAAAAGTAGTGCGAGACATCTGTGGGCTAGATAGAGCGACAATATACGCAAGTTCGCTGGGCGTTGTTGGAGAAGGAGAACACAGGATCGAGTTGAGTGGCGTAGTGAGGAGGCCTATGTCCAGCAGGGGCGATCATGGGTTGATGATTGTGATGATGCGTAATACTGGTATAAATAGAGATATGATGGTCGGTTAAGCTTTAGTTTATATTATAGATAAATGGTGCAACACGGCCTTAATATATTATTATTTAAAGTGGATTTAGTTCCAAGCTTCTCATACAATATAGTAATTAGCCCAATTAATTATAGTACACCATTATCATGACCAATCTGTGATCGTGGTACTATATTAATTGCTGGTTGATCAATACCCGAACGGTGAATGTAGTCGAGCGACCTTAATTATAGTCTAAGAGATGTTGACGAATGTTATTGACTCAGTCCAAAAATTTGTTCTCGATCACATCCAAAGCTTTGATTAGGTATACATTTAAATTCTCTCCGGTCCAAAATATAAAGTATTTTTTATGTTAAATAGTATTCAGGCAAGAATAAGGTCCTTGTCCCTAATAGGGCAGGAAGATAATGATACATTCATACAGTCACGCCTTGTTCTCGGTGGGTTAGGCAGAGACTATTTTCGGAGGGAAATAGTCAGAAAATTGTATGTCAGGATCGTAGCAATCTCCACTTGGTACTTGCTTGCTTCGCTTCGTTCACTTTCATGACATTTTTCATACATGCTCGTCAGTTGCAGGTACTTTTAATACACTGAGATCGAACCCAGGACCTCAGGTCTGGAGTACCGCTTGCAACCACTAAACTTGGGGTTATGACACAACTGTGGGTCAATACCGCATACTCTTTGTTTTATTATTATTTATTTATTTATGTTAATTTGTTAGGTAGTTAATTAGTTGTAAATTTTGTTTCAATTTCTTTATATTTTCCAATATTTCTTAACAATTATCTTCATTTAACTTCTAGGATATTTTTATTTCTCCTGTATACAATAGCAAGCTCAATTAATGAATTAAAAAAAAAACACAAGACCGACGAGGCAGTCAAAGAGATATATCACTCTCACAGAATTTTAACAAATCAAGTGTCTGTCACCAACATTTCTGTTTATCATAGATAGTATACGATCAGTCTCACACAAAACAGGTTGATGTACTTTATATGTTATATTATACTATAAGAACCAAATATCTGTAAACCTTTGTGTGAGAAATCTATACTAATACTAATATTATAAATGATACTTATCACTTATCACACCAATACTTATAACATCAGAATACGAAAAATAAAAAAATAAGAAAGTAATAAAAATAAAATAGCGATCGCTATCTCCCAGACTACATCGTTCTATCGATTTTGTTATATTGAGAGTTGAGGTTATAGTGCACAGTTTCCATTTACATGTAAAGTGTTTAATATCGGAACACGAACATGCCGGGAGTTGCTCGAACGAGTAATTATGGATAAACAAAGTAAGCAATATATAAGGTATAACAAAGAAATTTAGTAATACTTACATAAAATTTGACGGTACATTGAACCGACTTAACATGAAAGAGAACCTCTTAGCAGTTTGATACAATCCTATGGAAAAATTTCTAAATCGAATGTTTTGTATCTTTCGTTCGTCTACGGATCTCCTCATTTCTGATTCGATCTCGTAGAGAAATTCCGAGCATATAGCCCTCTCCATAGCTCGCGCAGCGGATTAGTAAGTTGAAGTGGCAATAGGCAGGGCACATAGCACGTAGAACTGATGGCCGATGGGGCTGCAAAGTTCTCGAATGAGACCACGGACCGGCAAGCGCAGCGTAGGACGTCCACCCACAAGGTGGACAGACGATCTGATAAAGACGGCAGGAACACGATGAAGGCGGGCCGCTTACAACCGGACTGAATGGAAATCTATGGGGGAGGCCTATGTTTAACAGTGGACATCCTGTGGCTGAGATGATGATGATGATGATGAATGTTTTGTATTCCCCTGTTTCTACCGAATACAGTTAACCTATTTGATTTATTTATATTCTGATATTTTAAAGATGAAGTAAAGTATGTCCTTATCATTTTATTTTTTGTTTATAAACGCTAATTTTTTTTCACGCGAGTAAAACTGGGATTTTTGGAAATTCACTATGAAAAAACCAAAGGTTTATAAGAAAAATTAAAATGACAGGGACACATGTTACTTCACTATAAAAATATCAGAATATAAATTTATAGAATAAGTTTATTATATTCGGAGGAAACAGGGGAATTCAAAACATCAATTTGGTAAATTTTTATAAGATTGTGTCAAATTCCTAGAAGGCCGCGTACCCTCTTATCGATCTGCTGATCTATTTTTGGTAAGTTTTTTCTGCGAATCTTGCAGTTCTTCTTATTACAAGATGTTTATCTGTTATCGTCGTGTTGAGAGCTAAAGAACGTACACATAAACACAAGCATTTATATATTTTTTTCTTATGCATATCAACACACGGCTTTATCATATAATTTAGTATGAAGAGTAATATTTTTCTCACAATCACAACCATCTGTCGTCAGCGCCAGGTGTAGAGCTAATAGTAAATTCAATGCAATCCAACACGAACTGCAAAACAACGTAATAATACCATTCGTTCCCCGTTACTTCATTTACAATGAAAATAAGGCGTTTGGCCTCTTCATATCATTTCCGAGTCGCGTGTTTGCTGTCGCATTACTCTCGCTTTGCCCTGTATTAATATGCTCGTTGATTGTTGAGGAATTCATTAAGTTCAATCAGGGTTTAATCAAATTACTATGTCAAATACCTAGACTAGGTTGATTGTAATCTCTTGAACGCGTTCACAAGCAAGCTGTTTTTTTGCACGTAGGTTTATTTGATAATATTTATGATATTTTGAGGTATACTGAGATAGTTCATAATAAGACACCCCACCCCACGCTGCTCCCAGACCTCAGAAAAAGACTTACACTGTTTATCTTAGTTCTTTTTGCTCTTTACTTATTTCGGATGTGTGGCTGTTCTGGATTCTAGTAGTGGTTGGGATGATGTATAGGGTCCTTAGCGACCGTAACGCTCATAGCTAGTGATGATTATAAAATAAATAAATAAAATAAAATTCATTTAGATCAGGCAATAGTGCGTATAATTTATATACGCCGGCCCATATTAATGAATACCTTAGAGACTAACATACATAAAAATAAAAATACCTAGGTAGAGATAATTTTCTGTCTCGCCTTCCTAAAGCGCCGGAACACAATTCCTTCAGGTCAAAATTCGGGTGCCAGGAACATCACATTATATTTCACCGGAAGCCGGACCACGTAGGACTTGAAGTTTTGCGTCCTCGTTGACTCCAGCCTCAGACAGTGAGATCTGGGAGAGTTCCCATTATAAATAACAACAATGAAACCAACCAATAATACCAGTCCTCTGATAATTGAAAGTGACAATTTTATGTTTACATTGTTTTACATTGTAATTCCTACCTGCACGAAATATTGTAAATGTTTTTCCTAAAACACAAAAATATCTATCTAACTCGCAAAAGCCTCGTTCGATTTGTATGAAATTGTGTATAATATTATAATATACAACGTTTTGCTTTCTATGTCTGTATAGATGTTATCCTAAAATCTCTGATGTATTTTGTCATCGAGCGAAGCTTACGGTTTCCCAAATGGTTATTAACAAGGAGATAATGATTGAAATCACATTCTATACTTTTTGAATGCAATTATAAGCTTAGTTTTTAGTTTTTATTTCTTTAATCACTTGAATACGTAAAACCTTTGTATTTTTTATTAACACATAAATTTATCTATTGTCACTTGTTATAAAAACTAATTGTATAGGTAATGTGTAACAAATATGGTTTTCGATTAACTGTAAGGCTCCCCGCGATACAGGCCAGCCCTAGTGCGGGAACCACCAGTAAATTTTTGTAAAACTAATTATTGGCAAATAATTTTTTTTGTATTTTGAAATAAATTAAAATACTCATTTATTTAATAAATATACAATTTTAACCAGACTTAAAAAACATCATACAAATTATCCCAAATCTTATCAAATTAATATAAAATTATCCAGCTACATAGAAAAGACATCTAAAAGTATTAACCTAAAGGTAAACGATCGATTAGAACTATTCATGAAGTTCGTAGCTTTGATTTATTCAGCACTTCATACAATAAAGGAACATAGTTCCGACTGATCTTCAAAATAACTCAGGAAAAGTCCGAAGCCGTTATTTGTTGTACAACTATTTAAAATATCCTTTACTCACAATGTAGTGAACAGTATTTTAGGCTGCCGTTTTTTATTCGCATGAGCTTAAGTGAAACAGCGTCCCTATCGGTCACTGTTTAGATTAGTGACCAATTTTAGGCGGTAACCTATTTTCAAGTTATGGCCCCGCGCCGTTTTAGTGCGATACGTGTACAGTTGGTTCCGGTAGTCATAATATGACTACCTTATATTATAAGCAAGATATTTTGTAGAAATCTTCTAAAAATCGCAAACGTATCTAATTCGTATTTTAAGCGTGAATTTAATCAAAATCAAAAAGATTTATTCTAAAAGGTCATATTCTGATACTTTTGCACGTCCATGAAGATAAACAGGACTGAGTCTACCGTGCGTTCGGAAAGATATCTCTACAAGAGGAACGCACAAGAAACTTGTAGGGCTTAATTTTTTCAACAGATAGTTTTAATATTTGGTTTAGTTACATTCGTTTTCTTTGAAGGTGTCGTGAGGTGGCTATGCAGAAGTTTCCAGGCATCCTCTATGTACTGGTTGACTTTATAATAAGCATTCTGTAGTAACCTAGATTTTATATATAATAGGATTGTGATACTACAATCTTTTCAATTGTTAGAAATATGTCTTACAAATTCACGGTAGGCCTAGTCATAACGGAGGCTTTCCACCTCTATGGTCTAACAGAATGGGTTTTATCAAACACACACTTCTCGATTCAAATCATTATGGGTTGTATCGTCAACCCAAATGTCGGAGTTTCAGATAAAGATTTCTATACGGCCTCCGACATGACCTAGCAACTGCCCATACATATTATTAGTTATTATAGGCCCTAGTATAACATAGGACCTATAATAGGCGGCACCAATCTTAACTTCAACAAAGTAACAATGGATTGAAAATTGCTATTGATAAAAACAATAATTATACGTAACAGAAGTTTATATACACAACCGAATTCTAGGTATCAATTTAAACAAAATCAATACGCTCGCCTGTTCTCAGCCAGCTAATAAATTATTATCAACGTTCGGGCATGAAAACAGATCGTTTGTGTTGATAAAATATGAATAGCTTTGACCTTTCAAATGTTTAATTGCGTTTTTATAACTGAATGGCGAGATAAAGAGGTCATTTGCTTTTTTTAGAAGAACACTGAGCAAAATTTCCTTAAAATTTTGAAGTCTAAAATTATGACCAGGAAGCTGCAGCGTCTATCTATTTCATCCGCTGAAAATAATTCTATGGTAATTATAGCACTCCTAGGATGATACGGGGATATTATTTTAGTGTCGATAATTTTTCTCTTTCGCGCCCAACTACAAAAGTTTGGTGTCTCTTACCGACCAGCTCCACTGAAATTATATGCGGTCCAACCATGCCTGGAGGGTAACCCATTAAAAGCTATATATTATACTACATACATGTAACATAATATCAGACAGACTGCCTCGGTGGCGTAGTGGTTCGCAAGCGCCGATCACGAGGTCTCGGGTTAGATCCCTTGATCAGGTAAAAAGTATTAATGGATTTTTCTCAATGACGGCTCGGAGTCGGGAACTGCGTCCGGTATATAGCAATAGACTCGCTCCCTATTACATGGGGCTTAAAAAGCATAGCTGACGGACTGAGTATTGATTAACACCTCCGATATATGTTATATTAATATTATGTATGATATAAATACCAACATCCCACCAACATCCATTAAAAATGTCTCATATTAATATTAAACCGAAGTAATTACAAAGTTTCTCTTTCCGCTGACATTTTCAATGTAGGTAAGAGTATTATTATAGCTTTGTAATACCTTCAAACTTTAATAAGCAGACATGTTATTATTCTATAAGTTTAGTCTTCATATAGGATTGATCAATACTCAAAGGACTGGTTCACGTGACATATAATTTTTTTAAAGAACGTCTAATCATGAGTGATCGTCAAAAATTCTGGTTTTACTCATTGTTTCTCTTTAAAAATTCAATAAATAACACTGAACCTGGGTCTTCATGATCGGTAGTAGAGGTAAGTCACCGAGGCAATCTCAAAGTTATCATTATGTTTAAACGGCTGTCTAAATAACCAATATCATTAAAAACATTGACACACATTCGTATAAACTTGTAGTCAGGCCATAATACCTTGGTTTCAAAATAAGACGTGAAACAAGCCTAAAACACTGACTTCCTAGTAACAGCCTACGCCGCAAAACTCTAGACAGTTTTACATTAAAATGACTAATGAAGGAAACTTGCAAATAGTTTAAGACTTATAAGATATGAACGGCCAACTTGGTAACATAGGGGCGTAAACTCGCTTAATTAATCAAACTCCTAAATACAAGGCCGCAGGGGAAAATCTTCGCGGATCAAGATGGTGAAAACATCTGCGCGGATATTTATAGATATATTTTGATATCCACACTTTATAGCGGTAGGTGACGTAACTTATGTCGTTATAAACGGACGTCGATAAGTAACTGACGTGTGTTTTATTATATAAAACGTCCCGCCGCGCGCCCCTTCGGCCAATACATGGCGACCCTGCCAGGATTCGAACCTGGAATCTTCCGATCTTCTGATGAATCTTCTGATCTGTGAATTTGTGATGTCGTGAAAGGGATAAATCATTTCCGATTATGATTTTGGTATAGTACCATAAATTCAGTAGATACGATCCGATTTTACTCCATTATAAAGGTGAAACCTTTATTGAGTATAACATTAAAATAACATTTTTTTTTTGTATGGATTGCATTTTGTTTACTTTTTGCTCAAACAGTGGTAATAGTAGGTTAGGTTTCTATTAATAAAATTAATATTGACGATATCATTTTACTTAATTATTATATCAAAGTTCTTTCTTAAAAAGTACGTACATCTAAAAATACGCGTCGTATATCCATAAAACTTAGTTATTTCATAAAAGGTTTTAAACATTGAATAGTGACACTCATTCACCGACATCTAATCCCTCCTGAGCCACTAAAACCGATGCCCAATCAACTGATTTTTGGGCCTTAGATTAATCTAGCTCCTAATGAAAGGACACCGGTAGTTATCTGCGTCGTTTGGCCGCTATTTGTATGGGTCAACTGTCACAATGGGTGGCCCTTTCCGATCATCAATTCCTTGGACAATTAGGCATTGATGTTATAGAAAGGCCTACCTTTGGAAGACAAATGAGAACGTAAACGTCTGAATAGTGATTCAGCTACTAACTATAGTAGGGACAAGATAATAGGTCACTTTTGACAGATGTCAGTTTTATATTCATAGTGAGGTGACCTGCTTAAAAACATCGATTAAATGAATGAATCGAATGAATCGATACAGACTTGAAACATATGTGAATTTTAAAAATGATCATGCGAATCCCTGTCCCATTATTATTTTTTCTTTCATAAATTAAAGGAGCAAAATAAGACAAGTACCTACGTAATTTAACAAAAAAATTGCTTTTATTCACTTGAACTATCGGAACTGCTATCTTCATCACTGCTGTCAGCACTCAGAGATATTATTAATTCATTTTCAATAATATTGTCTATTCTCACATCTCGTTCAAAATCTTGTAAAATTATTTTCTTTGTCTTCTCCACGACTTTTCGCCAGTCTTCTGTAGTGACTTCTGCACATGCAGTTTGTAGCAGAGTCATCATTTTAGCAGTACTGAAGGGTGGTTCAGTATTGTTCCGCGCTGCATGACCCTTTATTTGTGCCCATATAAGCTCGATGGCGTTATACTGGCAATGGTAGGGAGGCAATCGAATAACTTCGTGTCCATGCTCTAGGGCTAGTTCATCGATTACATAGCGGAGCTTGGACGGCTTAGTTGCTTTTACCAGATTTAACAACTCAACTTTTAATAAAGTTGGACTTGCCTCCACACCATTTCTTACCAGCCACGAGACAATTTCTTGCTTTTTATTTGCTTGAGTTGGTGGTTTATCAACTTGTACAGAATGATACGGAGCATTGTCCATTATAATTTTCGATGGGTTTTCTAAGCTGACTAGCAGCTTCTCAAACCACTCTTTAAAAACATCAAAGTTCATTTCCTCATGGTAATCTGTTGTAGTTTTAGAGGCGAATGCGAGGAGGCAGTCTGGAATAAAACCTTGAGAAGCTGATCCCGCGTGACATATAATAAGTCGGGCTCCTTTTCCCGATGGAACTTTTGAGGTGGAGGCCGCTGTATCATCGGTCCATGTCCGCGCAACCGTATGGTTCGCATTCAACCATGTTTCGTCAATAAACACGACATTGTCCCAATCCGTAATTTTATTTACCTCACGTAAGAATGTTATTCTCTTCAAAATAATATCGTAGCGTTCTAGCACGATTTACCGCTTGTCGGATTTTTTAAATCTAAAGCCAATCGATTTCAAAACCTTTGATAGAGACGATTTGCCTCCAAAAAATAAACCTGCGCCTTTTAACGAACTCAATAGCTTTTCCCGTGTAGGATATTCTTTTCTCGAGTAATATCCATAAATGTGGTTGCAAATTGCAGTAGCATCAAAATTATCAACGTCAACAATTTTCTTGTCCCTCTTTCGTTTTTTCGGTGTACGTAAAGTATTATCTTCTGAGCCTGATGGTCCGTATTACTCTTTCAGAATTTGAGTTACTGTCTTCTTCCCTATTCCCAATGCTTCGGCAACGCGTTCTCTCGGTGGTTTCAATGGTAAAAGAGGCCCATCGTTAACTGATTCACGTCCAAAATAATTGTACAATTTCAGCACTAATTCGCGAGATTGACTGTTTAGAGTTTTCCCCCGTTTCGACATAGTAAGACTGTAATGTTTTTCTTGTTTAATAATCGTTAAGCAATCGGAGTCCAATTTATAGCCAGGTAAACGTAGTCAGTAAGATCAAAATAACAGAGAGCACACCAAAAACGCACAGTCACTTCGCACAACAACAAAAGACTGCGTCATCATCATGTTATGGCGACATGACATGCGTCATCGACAGGCACTGGTGTTGCCAGCAACATCCACCTAAATTGCACCCAACATCAATGACCTTTCTATTTAGTTATTTTTTTGTATTTTTATAGTTAGTTGAAAGAATAATAAATATGTATAATTAGGTTTTACTATAATCACAACGTGGTTATAAATTTATGGTGATTTTTCTTCACAAGTAATCATTGCATTCGATTCAACTTACAATCCTATCAGCTTTCGATTTTTAGAGTAACATCCCTAGTGTTTAAAAAGAAAAAGGGTTGACTGACGCAACATTGTAACGACGTTCAGTTCTTTAGATCAGAAATTGTTTATTATGTTTAGAATGGTTTATTAGTGAAAGCAAATCGTAAAATTACTCGTATCGTCATTATTACAATAAATATGTAAACGTAATTGAAAAAAGTTAAGCAATTGTGCAGTTCTTATTTTATGCCCGCCGTTACAAGGTCACGTTGTTGAATTTTGATGAAATGTCAAAAGTGACCTATTATCTTGTCCCTACTATAGTAATAACGGTGTTACAAATGGTTTAGTAATACGTAAGCGTAACAGGCCTTCTAGGAATTTGACACAATCCTATGAAAAATTTACCAAAAGATGTTTTTTATTCCCCTGTTTCCTCCGAATAAAATAAACCTATTATATGAATTTATATCCTAATATTTTTATAGTGAAGTAACCTATGTCCCTGTTATTTTATTTTTTTCTTATAAACCATTGGTTTTTTCATAGTGAACTACCAAAAATCCCAGTTTTACTCGCGTGATTGGACGTTCACTACAAAATATGTAGAGTTTATAAACAGAAATGAAATAATAGGGACATACTTACTTTAAAATATCAGGATATAAATATATCAAAAAGGTTTATTACTGTATTCGGAGGAAACAGGGGAATACAAAACATCGATTTAGTAAATTTTATATAGGATGGTGTCAAACTGCTAAAAGGTCCTCTTCCTGTTAAGAGGGGCTACTCGTCAAATTATGATTTCTCAAAGTGACAAAAATTTTTAGACTTTCCATACAAAATAGATCAGCAGCTGATCAGTGAATTTGTATTATAATTAAATGAAGTAAAAGGTTTATCACGATATTTTCAATATTCTATTGAAAAATTTCTATTTAAAGTCATTTAAAATATATATAACAATCATTTTAATACAATCTCGTATTCAAATCCAATTTTGATAGCCGTGTGTCGGTAGTTACCAACTTGGAGTCGTAATTTTCGGGTCTCGATTATGACCTCTGCCATTTATGGAGCGGTAAGGTCATTAATGCCCTTGAGAGCCCTCTGCCGGTACAAGTGAACATTATGAATATTAAAAGATTTGTGAGCGTTCTGTGGGCATAATGTGGAGTTATTCACAGTTACCTAACCTTAATTTAATACCTACCTTTGTAGATTTGTTTGATGTAACTAAAATAATTTCCACGACTATGTTCTATTAAGAAACGTCACGGATATAGAGCTCGCTGTCATATATCTGTCATACCGTATTATATATCATATAGTAATTATCTGACGTTTCTTAACATGCGCCGTGGTCCAAAATTACTACTAGGATTCTAGACAAAATAGGGAGGTCACCTCGTCTGCCTCTACCTTCTAACTATTATAAGAAGATTTTTGTAATAATTAATTAAATAAAACAATAATTTCCATAAAGCGGCGAGCTTTCCAATTGACACTTCTTATTGGTCTAGGTACATTATGTGAAAATTATGCGCAAATTGTCAGTTTTTTAGCCGATGGTTAGAACTGGGCGTTAATTAGCGAGATAGTCAGGACATTGATTGCTGTTTATTATATAATAATGTATAATCTCGAAATCTTGTTTGTTCGAAAAAAGTCTCGCCGCCAAAATTACGTTTGAATCGTCTGAAATTTGCGTTGTGATCGCATAAAATCCGCAAAAAAACTTTAACAATATCTAAACCGGTCTCATATCTCTAGTTATTCCAGTAGTGCGCGTTTCACTTTATTTGTTATCGTTATTAATGACGTCATTTTATTAGTTAATAATCATCATCATCATTATCGCATCCATCATCATCATCAGCCGGAAGACGTCCACTGCTGAACATAGCCTCCCCCATAGAACGCCATACTATTCATATGGGGGAATATTGTCGTAATCATCACGCTTGGCAGACGGCTTCATACGAGTAGCAACTTCTTAGCACTACCTGCTACATAGAATTAGCATTAAGTTAATGTTAAATATACTTGGTGCAATTCAGACTTAGTGTCTTATGCACTGTAATTGCATAAAACACTCTTCTAACCGGAACTAATCTCCGCAGAATTGTACGAAGTCGTGGTGCCTCATTCTGACAGATTTTCATAGGGTTTCCACCGATCGTTAGAAATAGAGGATACTCTCTTGAAAAGTAAATTCTCTAATTAAATATAAATAAGATGGGTTTCGATACGAGCAAATTATTTTGTTTAATTTCATTAGAAAAATAGCTACTATTCGTCATTGCTTCATTGATTTTTCCCCGTAAGGCCGATTTTTCTTCATCCCTCCACAAAAATAGATGCCTTTCCAATTAATTCCTAAAATAAATAAATTATTCAACATTCGATATAAATAATTTAAAAATACTTCAAATAATGACCAAAAAGTTTTGTACTTTAAATACCTCACAATATTAACTCCTAAGAAAACGCAACCTTGACCCGAGCACGGTAATTAACTATTACCCACTTCAGCGAAAAACCACTGGTAGGGACACAAGGGTTTCATTATTCCTAATTAATTAAACATGGGCGCATCGGTATTCAACCTTCCGCGAAGCATGAATAAAATAATTCATCATTCATGAAGAAAAGTACGAAAATCAGAAGAAAAGCTTACATTTAGACCAATTTAGTTACTAGTTCATATGTTAATGTAACACTTACAGGTAGAGATCTGCAGTAGCAACTACCACGTATTCTCGATTCGAACTCACTTCACATAAAATCACAAGTCACAAAAAAGGCAAGGTGGACATCCCTTAACACTTGTGCACTATAGTTATCACTCACGGCACATACTGTTCTACACTAGTCACTATAGGTCCGGGGGTCCTTAGGGTTGTCACGCGGCGACAAGCGTTCGTTCCGTCGCCGCAGCTTCAACTGGCTGGGGCGACTCCACCGCGCGTGCCTGGCCCCTTTCCCCTCTCAAACCCCTCATACCTCCATACCTACAGGCAAATAGAAAAGCGCGATGTAAGGACGGAAAAAATGGATCTAGATGCCGTAACCCAGTGGTTATTTAGATGTGGCGTGCAGACGTTACTATCTGAGGATTAGGAATGGTTAAGAAGGTTGTGAAGTGAATTCTGGTTGTATGAAACAGATATGGTGTCTATAGGGTAAAGGATACCTTTGTATGCAGAGGTAAGGAGATAATATGAAAGCGGTTATGTATAGGCGTGTTGTTATTGGGCGTTAGATCGTGATCCCCAGGTCAGGCAGTGTTAAATATTGGATTTTTCCATTAGGAATTATCTAAATAACTGCCTGGAGTCTGGAACTGTGCCCGATAGATGGCAATAGGCTCGCCCCCTGTTACATGGGACCAATAACATACTGGCGAAATGTGGGTGTATCTACTATGGGACTGAGTCCTGGGTACACCTCTGCCTACCCCTTCGGGAATAAAGGCGTGAATGTATGTTAGATCGCGGTAGTTTTCAACGGGTTAAAAAGTGTTCTTTTACGTATTTATATTGTATTAGTGTAAACAGCGGATTCACTCGCAATTATGAAATATGGGAGTTTTATACCAAAACTTTGACGCCCTTTTTGAACCCCTTAGAATGTGAATTATCAAAAATCCTTTCTTAGCACACGTCCAGACAATGAAAACAATTTACATTCCAAGTTTCAAGTCTCTAGGATCAGTGGTTTGGGCTCTGCGTTGCATGTCAGTCAGTGAGTCATTTAGGATTTTATAATATATAGTGATAAGTGATTCTCAGGGCGGTGTGGCAATCATGCTACACTCACTGTAACATATAGTTTTACTAAAACAATATTAAATAACATAATATAAATAAATCCTCTCCATCCATCGATTGTCTGGAAGAAATCGCTTATTAGCGATAAGACCGCTGCTTGTACATTTAAGTTTAGTTTCTGTGTCCTGTAATGTTATTTTCTTTGTGTGTGGTGTGCAATAAAGTATTATCTATCTATCTATCTATCTATTCTGTAGTGGTAGGCCTCTTTAGCAGGGGGCCGCCTGGGGAAGTACCACACCTATGCCAGTTATTCATGCGCCAAGCAGTAATGTGCAAACATTACTGTGTTTCGGCATGAAGGGCAATGTTTCCAGCGAAATTACTGGGCATGACGAGATTCAACAAATAATATCTCAGGGTGACAGACGCAGTGCAGTGCCGCGCAGAATTTTAAATTTTAAAACACTGGGTGGCACTGCGTCTGATATGGGTAATCATGATGCTTACCATCAGGCACCTGATTTGCTCGTTTTGTCACATACTATCATAAAAAAAAAATCTATAAAATAAAAAATGTACGTTATAAAAAAAAGAAAGAACGGGTTAAATGTTTGATTTTTAAAGTCGATGATATAAATTGTTATTGTATGCGAAACAGACAAGTTTGAAATTCTCGTTACCTAACGTATTATGTAGAAACAAATAAAATATAGCTCTTGGTGGTGAGAGAATCAATATTGACAATGTAACTTTATTCCTTCACCCTTATTATTATAAAAAAATATAGACTCTGAATTACATTATAGATAAGCATTTTCTATGGAAAAATCTTAAAGGAAGAAATTAGTGAAATATCTAGAAAATCTTTTAAACTCCCGTTGCGGGGTACGGGTATTATGTACTTGTGGTCGCCTATCAACAGCAGCAGTAAAGATTATGTAATGATTGCCGTCAAAAGTAATTTTTTCATACAAAAAATTCTCTTTCACGAATCATTACGTAATTTTTGTTGCTGTTGCCACACGATTACAACTTCGTAATACACATGCCCCTTTATGGGGGAGGCTTATGTTCAGCAGTGGACTTCCAACGGCTGGACAATAAGATGATGATAATAAAGACTACGAGAGGCTGTGATTCCGCCGTCTCAGTTCGCTAGTTTTATTTTATAATTTAGAGCACAAAACAAATCACGCAGATACGTGCACATAAAGTTACGTACGATTCATCGAATCATCATTCATCGAAGCCATCCACCGTCGAAAGGATTCTTCACCACCGATCAGTTACACACAGGACATATTTTTCAGGCGCGACTGAAGTCAATATGAATATTGACGAGGCGTTAAGTAGGCCCGACTAATCAAAGCGAGGCACACGTCTTTTATTTTAAGTCAATGCAACTAATATAAGATAGTGTAGGGTTTATGTTATTTTGTGACACGCATGCTACGAATTCTGTGAACGTTTTGGTGGTTTTATGGAGAGTATTAATGGCAACGTGTGGTTTCACGGAGATCTATGGCATGTGCGACAACACAGGGAGGTGGATGCCAGCGCGACAGATGATTGTAGAGCGAGATTGAAGATGGTGGGCTTGGAATAAATCATTTAAAATATGCTGAAGTGTTCGAGTATTATTTAATGGAAAAGGCACGTCTACAATAGCATAATCCTTAATTGCCGCTAAGTACAGAAAGAAAAAAATTACACATATAAGTAAATAAACCTACAAATTATAATATTAGTGTCTGTACAATAACCAAGTAATGTGGAAACAGGGCAATAAACAAAAAGTTTAAAAAGTTTTACCTCCAATCAATAACTCCACTGTACCCGTTAAAGTTAACGAGAGATCTAAAAACAAGTGACCATAAAGCAGTAATAGATACCTGTTTTCCTTTACCCTCGATGTATTATTCCAGTAAACCAATAAACCGGATGAAGCCTACTAATTCTTATCGAGGAAGTGGCCGAATCTAAATCAGGGGCGCTCAACATTTACACTAAAGGGCTAGTAAAGATTTCGCAAAATTTATTTGCAGATATAAATAATTATGAGCAGTTAGTACGGATGATTTAAGAGGTAGCTTATCACAATTCAACGGCTATTCAAATGTATGCGTTACACAAAATTTTTATTTTAAACAAATTAAATACACATAAATTTTCTCAAACAAGTACCAAAATAAAATAAAATAAAATGAAAAATGATGCATGATCTGTCATCCTAAAAAATATGGCGCTTGACATCCGCAGGACTACAGTTATTAAAGGTATTGTGTTGTAGAGTAATTAATCGGACAAACTGAATCATTGTGAAAAACGACGATTAAAGAACCGGATAATAAAACCTAAAAAAGAGTTTCTCGATCTTCCAAGCTATTAGAATCTATTCAAAAATTCACCCTAAAATTATTAATGAAAACTGTTCCACAGACTAATTTAAAACTTTTGCTTACTAATATTTCAGATTTATTTATATTTTTCATTAAAACAGTTACCACTTATTAATACATTAATTAAATTGATAATCAAATTTTATCTCTCACGCAATAGGATAACAATTCGCAGAAATCTCTTTGCGTTATATCTCAACCCAGTTTTAGGCACGATTACTAAGCTTCATGTTTCAACTGAACGTCCGCACATGACAGCAACAATGAAACGCAAATCTCTGTAAAATGATTTATGAGTTATTGAGAACTCTTTATAAAATACTACGGCTGATAAGTTGAGCGTGCTTGATCTAAATTGACCTCAACCATTGACATTTTTCTTATCTTGGATACTGTACAGTGTCTGAAATAAAACTAAGCCGAAATAATATGTAGGAGCAACAGTTACTAGGTATAATTGATGTTTTTTTTATGAATTTTCTAGCATTTATATAGCTCTTGGCTCATTTTTGATATTCCCTAATTATTTTATCCCGTAAAAAAATTTCCTTAGTTGGTGTAGGGTTCCAATAGCCGTAAATAGGTAGGTAAGGTACCTATAGTTTATAAATGGTAGGTATAAACTGGCTAACTAGGTAATAATAATGGTAGGAATAACTTTTTACTGGCTAGGCAGGGAAACAACGGTTATCGTGGAATCCGTATATCCGTATAAACTGCACCGCCGCACACTGGCACCAAAGGTTACGTCAAGGTCACGGGTCACTAGCCTAGTAGATCCGAGTTGTGAGGGTCCAGAGTAGCCAGCTACCTGATGCTGTATCCGTAGTAGGCCGAGGTGCCACCAGGTCCTCGTAAACTTCGCTCTTTTACCTACTTAACTTTCTAGGGTAGATTTAGAAAGTTGAGTAGGTAAAGGTGAACTTGAAGTTGAAGTTGGAGTTGGACCCTGGAATATTCCATAGTAGTCTTAGGAGAAAATCAAGAGCACGCCATCCAGCACTGCCTTTACTACATTAAAAAACTTGAGTGTACAGTCTTCGAAACTAAATACGTTTCGCCTTTTAATTAAGTTCCTTTTGAATTTGGTACTTTTTAGCCACTCTATCGGAAATAAAGACAAGTAGACTCTTGCATATTGTATTTATTTATTTATTAATATTATCCTTACCTTATTCTAAATTTGTAAAGGTCATCAAAATTAGTGTAATAATTGTATATTATGTCACTTATTGTAATCTTACGGACTACAAATCTACAATTTTGCAGAGCGATAGTATACTCGTAACATTTATTATATTTAGAGACGTCAAAAGTATTTATTTTTATTTTTATTTGGTACGAAAAATAACGTTTGACAGAAGTACTTGAGCGATTTATATCTGTCGCGTTGTTGCCACATTGCTATTGCAAAAAGCGTAATAACTCATCTTTAGCCACTATTTGATAAGACCTGTCGGTATTATTTTATAACCGCTAATTTTACAATTGACCAAATTAAAAGATTCATGACATGAAATATCCATATGACCTATGCGATAGATCAACGGTTCAGGTACAAAACGTCGATGCGAATTCTGGAGAAGTATAGTTGAAAGGTTGAAAGTGAAACCATTTCACATTGACCTCGATATCTTGTTTATAGCGCTATATTTGTTGGCTTCATTAAATTGGACCATTTGATAAGTTTGTTTATGATTGAACCGTGGGAATTTGAGGAAACAGATCACATTACATTTCAGGGAACAGAGGGTTAAGGAGAGGTGTGCACATTTCAATAGTAGGTTATGTTTTTAAGTCCTTTTGAAAATATACAGGTTAACCAACCTGTATATAGGTATAATATATCTATACTAATATTATAAAGAGAGGAACTTTGTTTTATTGTTTTTTGTTTGTAACGAATAGGCTCCGAAACTACTGGACCGATTTTTAAAATTCTTTCACTTATGGATAGCTTAATTCAGTGTAAATGACATAAGCTATATGAGATTTTGAAAAAATATAGGGATCCGTAAGAAAACTGCAATATTGTGAACCAAGGTGTCACATAATATAATTACCATATTCATATATTTGCGTGCGCTTTGAAATCCATTGATGGTAGAATAATATAATGTACTAGGGGTTTGTAATATATACAAAAGGTCCATCTCGTACAGAATAAAAATACCTACATTAGCTATGGTAACAAAAGTGACGTAGCTATTGTAGAATCGTAGCAGTGACATGGTGCTACGAGCGTTCGTAGAAGTACTTAGGCTACGGTATTGCGTAGAGCCCTTGTAATTCAAGTCCAATTTCCGTGAAACCTTAATCCTCGGCTTATCCATTTATTTGTGTAACTTTATACACACATACATGAAGTCATATTGTTATATTATTTGAAATAAGAAAGTTAACTGTAATGCTAGTTCTCGAGTTTCCCGATAATATTTCGACGCAGTTGCATGCGCCATCATCATGGTAATCATGGTAATTATCCCGTAAAAAGTGATCCCGATGTTTATTTAATTTTAATGTTCCCTCGACTGCCTCGGTGGCGTAGAGGGCGCATGCTCGACTGCCAATCAAGAGGTCCCGGGTTTGATCCCCAGGTCAGGCATAGTGTTAAATATTGGATTTTCCCATTAGGAATTATCTCAATAACTGCCTGGAGTCTGGAACTGTGCCCGGTAGATGGCAATAGGCTCGCCCCCTATTACATGGGACCAATAACATACTGGCGAAATGTGGGTGTATCTACTATGGGACTGAGTCCTGGGTACACCTCTGCCTACCCCTTCGGGAAAAAAGGCGTGAATGTAGTTCCAGACTCCAGGCAGTTATTGAGATAATTCCTAATGGAAAAATCCAATATTTAACAACTGCCTGACCTGGGGATCGAACCCACCTCTACACCACCGAGGCAATAATTTACTTCTATCTCTAAATTACTTGAAATTAAAGAATTCTTTGTATTTTTGTAATCTGGTGAAGAGTAATTTTGATGAAGTGTGGTTTCATTGATGTTGCTGTCATTATTATATTCTAAATTGTTATAAAAAATTTGCTTACCCGTAGTCGGATTAAAAAGTATCATTTTTTCAATAACTTCACATGTCATAAGTAGCTCAGTCGAAAATTCCAAAGAACTTTTCAAAGTCATCGGTCATTAATCCAACTAAAAAAGGTTTTTTCACATCAAGTTAGTATTAGTTCATGACATGTCAGCAATTTACTGTATTAGGCTAGTCAGACTTTTTGGTCTTATATGGTCTGTCACAAAGTTGTAGTAATATAAATATATATAGAAATAATTCTGAAATACACAAATGAATTTCTCGACTTCACATAAATTGGTGAACTGTATGGAAAGTACAATTTGTATTTATTAATTCTCGGAATTCTTTAATTTTGAAGTTGTTTAGTTTGACGTAACGATACATGCACTTAAATATTGCTACCCATTTTTGTTAAACGTTTTATTATTAGTAATTTCATGCCATTCTTATCTATTATACAATCAGGGGGAGGCTTATGTTCAGCAGTGGACTTCTAACGGTTGGATGATGATGATACAATCACGCATTTTCCCAAAGGGGTAAGACGAGTGCCCAATACTCAGTCCCACAGTAGGCACACCTACATTCGGTCCCATTTAATACGGAGCGAGCCTATTGCCATCTATCGAACATAGTTACAGACTCCAGGCTGTCCTTGATATTCCTGATGGGAAAATCCAATAACACTTGGCCTGACCTGGGGATCAAACCCAGGACCTCATGATCAGCAGACGAGCTTGGCCCACTACGCCACCGTGCCAGTCACTCTTTCCTAATTAGTGTAAATTAATACGGGGTTATTTATAAAGAGTTAGCGTCATATTAAAATGTAAATGTCATACTCATAATTAAGAACAACATGATGAGAGCTTCTTTCAAATAACGAAAAGTGAAAATTGTGTGACACAGCTATTAACTGTGTCATACATTTTATTCTTTAAATTTTTTTATAAAAATTAAAAAAATATTTTATAAAATAGCTGATTTTTTGATCTCAGATCATCAATCACTGAAAGACGTCCACTGTTGAACTTAGGCATCTCCTGTAGAACGCCATAAACAATACATATGGGGGGATTTTGACGTAATCAGCACGCTTGGAGGCGGCTTGGTGATCGCAGTAGTTAGAATACTTGGAAACGGAGAGCACTGCTGCCCGTTTTACGAATATGTCCCCCTGTCGGGCTCCCACGAGATGAGAAAGGGGTGGCCCTATTATATAATGTGTTATTTTACCAGTGTCGGAGACTTTAATGGCGTATAATACAGTAAATTTCATCGACAAAACACACTTTTTCTTTTTTTATTGATCGTCAGAACGAAACGGCAGCCATTTTGATTTTATGTTATCAAAAATCTATCTCTTTTACTATTTTAACCATAACTTTCTTTGTAGATATCCTAAAAACTTAAATAAAGTCTCGTTTGCTAGCCAATAGTGTAAGGAATAAACGCCTAGCAAACATGTAAACATTTTCTTATTGTTAAAGCACGAAAAAAAATACTAAATATAAAAAAGTAAGTTTTTTTATACTTTTTTTTTTAAATTATTATAATTTTCTTAAAATCTAGACTGTCAAACCATTTTTTTTATGATTTTAAAAGATAGTGTAGGATGTAAGCTCCCAAAAAGCTACACTTTCTATGCTACAAAATATTAATTGTACTGAGGTTAGAGGTGCAAACAAAAGTGGAAAGTAAATAAAATAAGAGATTAAGTATAACAATTTAAATTTATTTCGTAAAATAAATAATTTAAAGCCACTGCTCAAAATCTCCACCGTTCTGTTGTTATCAGCGGTTGCAAAGAATGCTATTGTCTAAGTCCCGTCCTTGGAATTTCTCAAAATTTGGTTGAGTATTTTCATTGTGCATTTTGTAGGGTCCTATTCAAATTGTCCTAATTTATAAACTATTGCAGTTAGAGCATAGAAAGTGTAGCTTTTTGGGAGCTTACATCCTACACTAGCTTTTAAAATCATAAAAAAAATGGTTTGACAGTCTAGATTTTAAGAAAATTATAATAATTTAAAAAAAAGAATATAAAAAAACTTACTTTTTTACATTTAGTATTTTTTTTCGTGCTTTAACAATAAGAAAATGTTTACATGTTTGCTAGGCGTTTATTCCTTACACTATTGGCTAGCAAACGAGACTTTATTTAAGTTTTTAGGATATCTACAAAGAAAGTTATGGTTAAAATAGTAAAAGAGATAGGTTTTTGATAACATAAAATCAAAATGGCTGCCGTTTCGTTCTGACGATCAATAAAAAAAAAAAGTGTGTTTTGTCGATGAAATTTACTGTATTATACGCCATTAAAGTCTACGACACTGGTAAACTAACACATTATAGCTGGGAACCACACGGTCAGACTTCCATATAGTTACTCTAGTATAATATAATGTATGATATATGTCTGAGTATAATATATGTTACCGGAAATGTATGAAACCTAGGAATTCTATAAAATTCCTCGAAAATGTATACAATTCCAAAGCTATTTAGGATATGTATAAAATATTATTTCAAAGATATGTAAATTGTAAATACACGTTATACACATATTTTACACACTAGTTCAATACAGAGTCTTTATTTTATGAAGATGCTAACTGATTACCAGTAACACTTTATAATTTATTTTGAAATTATATAAAAGTCTCAGGTCTATTTTATTATATCGATGGGGACATAGAACATGGAATGAGAATTCCATTGCATGATTCTGCCATAATAGCGGTCTGGCCGATGTTATTAGCGGCAATAAAAACCGAATTAAACCTTATTACGTTACTCATTTAGTTTATAATGGCTGAATTATACAGAACACGACGATAATGCACCTATTGTAGCTATATAGCGGCTGTATAGGCTGATATTCCGCTGTATTACTGAGAACTGGTGACCTTTCGTATGTCTTTGTAGCTGCGATCGATGTTACTCGTTTTTTTTTTTAAGATGGCGAGTGACAAGACGAGCAAATCAGGTGCCTGATGATAAGCATCATGATTGCCCATATCAGACACAGTGCCACCCAGTGTTTTAAATATCAAAATTCTGCGCGGCACTGCACTGCGCCTATCACCCTGAGATATGAGTTGTTGAATCTCATCATGCCCAGGAATTTCGCTGGTAACATTGCCCTTCATACCGGAACACAGTAATGTTTGCACATTACTGCTTGGCGGATGAATAACTGGCAAAGGTGTGGTACTTCCCCAGGCGGCCCCCTGCATAAGAGGCCTACCACTACAAAAATATACTGAACGAACTGGATACTGATAACTGAATGAAATATACAGGTTTATACTGAACGGATCGGTATGAAACTTATCAGTCCCAAAGCAGTTGGTACACCCACATTTCGCCAGTATGTTATTGGTCCCATGTATTAGGGAGCGAGCCTTCCATCTATCAGGCACAGTTCCAGACTCCAAGCTGACATTGTAAATCCCTAATGGAAAAATCCAATAACACTTTGCCTGACCTGGCGATCGAACCCGGGACCACTACGCCACCGTGGCAGTCAGAGAGAGAGAGACGCGAGATTGTTATATAACATTTAACTTATTGAAAATCAATTAATAGTCTTGTTTCAACTTTTGAATCTTAATAGTGTTGTAAACAAGACGTTCTGTTTGTGCTATTGATTAACTAGTAATTTCTTTCGATCCCAGGTCGGGACCGAACCTTTTATATTCTAACCTTATTGTAATTTTTTGTAATCATCATCATCTCAGCCATAGGACGTCCACTGCTGAACATAGGCCTCCCCCTTAGATTTCCATCCAGTCCGGTTGCAAGCGGCCTGCATCCAGCGTGATCCTGCTGTCCTTATCAGATCGTCTGTCCACCTTGTGGGAGGACGTGTAATACGTTGTATATTATATAATTACAATGAAAGTCCCGTGACAATATCGGTATAAAAACCCTATACCCTATGTCCCATCTAAACCAAAACTATTATTGCTATATAAACTTTCATCATCATCATCACAGCCGTTGGTAATCCAGTACTGGACATAGGCCTCCCCCATAAAGAGGGGTTTTGCCAATACTCGACACGCTTGGCAGGCGGGATATCGAGCGCAGTTCGATGGTTTGTTGCAGAGGACGCTGCTGCCCGTCCTCTGGCTCTGTTAACCCTTAGCTGGCTCTTACGGCAACCACGGGTAGAGAAGGTGGAGAACTTTTCTCAAAACGGCAATTTTTTTACTTATATTTAGCTCTAATTTTAATTTTAAAACTAGCTATAGCTCTAATTTTAATTTATTATGTGGTACTGTAAATAAATAATGTGTAAATGGTCAAAATAATCTTTTCTATTATATTCTTATCAAAATTTGTGCAGCAGTTAAGACTTGAAAGCGTTTAATACAAATTAGACCAAGAGAAGTATTTCCCTAATAATTCGAGTACTGACTGTGCCCCGTGGTGTTAACCGTGTAGACGTGGTTCCCGTGGGAATATCGGGAAAAAGGACCCAATGTTTATTCCAGGGTCTAAGCTTCCAACCAAATTTCAACCCATTCTATTCAGTAGTTTTTTTTTTTTTTTTTTTTTTTATATATATGATATTGAGTAAAAAGACAAGCAAATCAGGTGCCTGATGGTAAGCATCATGATCGCCCAGTGTTTTAAAATTTAAAATTCTGCGCGGCACTGCACTGCGCCTGTCACCCTGAGATAGGAGTTGTTGAATCTCATCATGCCCAGTAATTTCGCTGGTAACATTGCCCTTCAGACCGGAACACAGTAATGTTTGCACAAAACTGCTTGGCGGATGAATAACTGGCAAAGGTGTGGTACTTCCCCAGGCGGCCCCCTGCAAAAGAGGCCTACCACTACAAAATTTTGCGTGAAATAGTAACAAGCAACTATATATTCATCCATAAATTTTTGCGTTTATAATATTAGTGTGGTTATTATGTATATATATACTATCCCACTTTATTTTAAATGTAAAAGTCAGTATATGCGTCAAATTTTTACCCGAAAACTACTGAATCGATTGTGCTAAAATTCTAACGGTAGATAAGTTATATTCTGGTAAATGCACGGAGTTTTCGCAGGTTGAAACCGCGGGCGTAATTAGGTAGTATAATTTTAAAATTGATGACTTCTGGAGCAAGAATTTTTAGTTTTTAGTTCCGATTTTTAGTGTCATAAACAACATGCACAGTGCACCGCCCTCCCGCCCGCAAAATTACATGAAAAGAGGAAATGCTATTAGAAATTACTTTTGTTAGTGACACCATTCATATATCAACACGTGTTCCGCGTCTGCACAAACTACGAATTACGAAAAGTAACGCCAAATTCAATTAATTATAAATTTAATATTGTATACCAGTTTGAAGAGGCTCTGATTTGTAATAATAATTATTGATCTTACTACAAACAACAATAATAACATCTACAAGAACTACAAACGAACAAATTAATCACAGAGTTTCCAACAATATTTATTAGACCGAAACAAAATATCCTTCAGTTTGTATTTTACGCAAAGGTTTAATTAATTTGTAAAGTTTTCTTTCGGTAATTAATTCCAACTAGGCTTTTTATTACGTAAACATTTGCTGGAAAGTTTTTTATAGAGGTTTTTAAATCGTTTTTCTAGAAAAGGCTTGTTGATTATTTTTCGAGGCAAATACTTGAGTCTTTTACGAGAAATTTGACACAATCCAATGAAATTCCCTTCCCTTCCCTTTTTCCACCGAATATAATTAACCCGTTTCATGGTATAAGTTTATAAATATCAGGATATAAATCCTGGCTCATAGAAAGAGGATAGAAGTCTTTTACATTCCATAACCTCTACGATCTACAACTGCATTGGCTTTACGTCTGCACGCCAGATGCCAGACTTTCATTGTTACCCACTTCTCCTGTCCTAAATTTTTTCTTGTACATTTTATATTATCCTTTATATAATTACACCGAAAGCTCTCTTTTCTTTTTTATCGTTGCGTGCCATAAATTATAAACCATTATCTCTTAAAACTGTAAAAAATTTAAGTAAGTTCATTGTCTATTATATTCTACAAGCGCACTCCAATTTGTTAGTCAGTTTTATTTGTTATAAGTTCAGCTCTCGAGCAGTCAACATTAAAAGTTTACTCCTGACTCACAACTGTGTTTAACTTCCAACCTCCATTCTTCCTACAACTGGCATACTAGGGCGAAACTAGCCTCACTTAGCCCTATACCACAGCTAAACGTTGAAGAACAAGAGTAGAATCATATTATGAATAATAATTTGAAAAGTTACTTCAATAATTACCTACTCATTTCTACTTCCAACAGCACTTGGATGCTAGTAAATTATCGCTATAAGATATTTCGATCATTAATCATTTTCGTATAATAACTCTCTTGACAACGATTCACATTCAAACTTCGATGTGGTATCGGTTCTATACATAGTTAAATTATAGGAACTTCTATTGAGAGTGATTGACACTTTTTATCAACTGTTTCAGTGGCTGCAGTGACTGCCTCGGTGGTGTTGTGGTTTGCAAGTGGTTCAGCCGATCATGAGATTTGATACCCAGGTCATGCAAAAATTTATATTAGATCAGCTGTGCTGTGCAGTTTCATGCGCAGTTTTAATTCTCGTGGCAGTATCGTGATAAAAATTATCCTATGTGTAATGCTAGGGTCTAAGCTATCTACATTATTTCAGCTTAATATAAGTCCGTTATTGCGAACGAGAGCGGGGCCTGTTAAAGCTCGGGAGTAAAACTACCTCGCATATAATTAGCCCCTTGTGTAAAAATCTAGTACTATTATGATTTGTTAAGGAAATACGACTTCCCATAAAAAAATAATCAAGTCGGAATTATGATTTATCCCTTTCGGTAAAGTTAAGCATACTTAAGGGATGAATAAAGAATAACATAAAAATATAACTGCTGGATAAATAGTGAACAGAAAACGGTTAAGTGAAGAGATATTAAATGGCATGAGACGTCGTAGGAGGAATATGTGACTTCTAGTTTTTATAATTTTCGGTGAAATTTTATATCTTGAAATTGATGACGTCTAAAAAAGGCCAGGCTAAAAAGAACCCACAACTCACAACCATTATGAAGAATGTTACGAACGTTAAAGTCATAATATGTCAGGATCATAACAAACATCGTAACAAGTCGACACAAATAGCCGCTGTCTACCCCAACGGGAACAAGGCGTAATTTTATGCAAGTATAAAGTTTTATAAAACACTAGGTAACCTAAAATCTAGAACAAAGTATTACAAAATACGTCGCGTGTCCACGACTTATAAAAGTGACAGCCAAATGCTTCATACTTCATACCAAATGAGCCATTACAACATAAAACTAAACGCTGCGTCGCGCCGTGACCACTTTGTCCGCAGAAATTAACGATAAACCGGCATTAAATATAAATTATCATTATTAAAAAATTTCAGACGTATCTTGATTTCGATTTATGTGTTTATATATACGGGTGTTTTTGTGACAAGCGATGAATTAAGTTTCCTTTATCATAATACTAGCTGCCCATATTGTTCTAACCTAAGAACTTTACATTTGGTCGCAAGCAGTGCGGCAGCAATTGAACAAAAGCAACCTTCTCATTTTTATCACAGTCACTTGATTGCTTCAGAAATCTATAATAAAATGGAAAAGCAACAAAAAACATTGCAGCGTGTAAGAGCGGTTACGCACTACGTCCGAAACGAATCCAATCCGAATCCGTTATTCAAAAGACTGACCGAATTCGGAAATTGCTTTTCGCACTACCTCCTATATAGTCCGGTACGGATGCAGTGTTCATATTAATATAACTTTGGCTACTTCGGTTTATAAGCGATGACGGAAATGGTATACCTAGTAAGACTGCTTGGCGGGATAAAGTGGAACATTTCATTATTTCTATGATATTAATCACACTAAAGCAGATCTAGGACACTCCCCATTATTAGGTCTGGTATGAAACTACAAGTAGCGGGGGCGCCCGTTTTTTAAAAACATCAACGCTCAGCTTTAACTTTTGGACCTAGAGAACTAAAACTTTTCACGTAGGTTACAATTATTATATGTTGACAATGAATAAGAAAGGAATTCATGATATTTCCAAGGGAAGACGCGGAAATTACGCTTATAGTTATCATTTAAACGAAAAATAAGAAATAAATCATAATGTTTGAAGTCAGACCATCCATAGTAAAATCATTGCTAAAACAAATTGCTTTCCATACAAAGTATCCCCAATATTTCACCCTTCGAGCAAACGATATTTTTCACAATTCATGACAATAAACCAACAGTATGGTAATAGGATCGTTAACATAAGATGACGCACTCTCTCGTATTTTACGATTTATGTCACTGTTATTGAAGTGCGTACATTTGCCTTCGATTTTATTGGTGTCTAGTTATTCAGCTCGTTTGTAAACATTAGAGTTTGGTAAAGGTCTTTTATAGCTAAACGGCTTTATTACGGTCAATTTTGATACTTTTTTTTGAACTGCCTAGAAGGCGGTCATGGAAAAAGCATTATTGGATTTGTCCGTTAGGAATTTTCTCATTAACAGCTTGGAATCTGGAACTGTACAAATGACAATAGACATGTGACTTAAAATACATAAATGGTAAATTATGGGTCTACCCCTTCGGGAAAAAACGTGATGTTATGTTATGTGGATATTTTAATAAAAACTCAAAATCTTGTGTTTATAATAATAGATACCGTGATCATGCCGAATTGATGATCAACGCATAGAAAAAACCGCTGAATGGATTAAGTTGTCTGGCACAAAGTTAACAAAAACGTAAGCCTCCTCCTAGGTCTAAAATTTAACTTTTATAAGAGTGAATTAGAGAGAAACAAACAAAGTTGTGATATAGAAGGAACGAATTACAGTACTGTTCTCAAAGTTTACCGAATAATGAAAAATTTATTATTAGGGTCAGGTGGGGCGATTCGAGATGGTGGTAAACGTAACGCCACAATTTTTTATTTCGGGAATTAATTATTATTTCGAGACTGTAAGAAGTTACATTAAAATGATTTCTGACGGGATATTTACCATGATTCGACGTATACAATTATGTATAACTAATGTATACAACTTTGATAGTGTCAAATAATATAGTGTAGGGAGTTATTTGATTTTTCCATAGATGTACATAAATACATTAACAGACGGGACCTCGGATATAATAAATTATGGCCACCTATTACATTTACCACAATCTATAGTTACCCCACCTGAGTGTTTATAATTTATAATTTTTTTTTGTGTTTTATAAAATTCTTACATCAAAATCAAAATTAAAAGCGCAAAGTTATGGCATAGTGCAAAGGCTGTAAAATGAAAATATTCAAATTATTACTACCAGTTTTTTTATATTATTTCAATCAAATTAAAAATTCTTCATTTCTTATTATTACTATCAAACAAAAAACTCTTCAACTCTTAAATAAACTGAATATCCTTCATTATATTACCTAGATATTGTATAGGGAAAACTGTTTTTCAAACCTTAACAACCCTCTTCTCGAGGGTTGGAAAACGATAAAAACATGCACCCTCATCTCTCAGCATTCCATGCTTTTAAAATATGAACAAACAACATAAAGTTTTATGATTTGTCTGTGTTTTAGATATTACCTTTTTTTAAGTACTCTAAATATTAGAAATACCTGTGATAGGAAAATGCCGGTCAAAGTTAAAGCTTTTTTCTTTTTTTTGTAAGTTTCTGTCCCCCAACTGAGTCAGGGATCGTATTCACATTCATCCTTTCACACATCCTTCCTCCATCATCTTGCGCTTTCACACATTCGTCTTTTTTGGCTCAGTACACTCCAAAAACTCTCCTCTCTTACGTTCTTTCATAATACACTCTCCCATCCTAAACAAACTTAATGGTTTGATCAGAAGAACAGAAGAACGTCAATACCATCTAAGTTGCCAAAATGAAGATTCTGGGGTGGATGTGCGGCGTTACCAAGATCGATAAAATCCGCAACGATTACGTGCGAGGAAGCCTGGGCGTGCCGACAAGATGCAGGAGAGGAGGCTGCGATTGTATGGACACGTGAAGAGTAGGCCACCTGACTACGCAAGGAACTTGGCACTAAAACTTTCCATCCCAGGTCGAAGATCCAGGGGCAGACCCAAAGCTCGGTGGAAAGATGTACCTAGTGCAAAAGGTCATGTGCAAAGAAGTTTTAGAAAACGAAGTTAAGGATAGAGCAAAGTGGAGACGTAAGATTAGAATGGTTGAACCCAATATCATGTGGGACGCATAGCCAGGAATAGAGAGAAAAGGAGAAACAGAGAAAGAGAGAGAGAGAGATAGAAAGAGTTAATTCTAGGCTTAGTGTAAGACTAAGATAGTTTAGCTAATGATTAACGTCCTGATACTTATAAAATGTCATAATCAGGTCCTGGGTTCAACCCTCAGGTCAGACAAAAACTTTTATTAGGATTTTAAAATAGGAATTTTCTCGATGACAGCCAGAAGTCTTGAACTGTGTCCGGTAGACGGCAATAGGCTCACCACCCATTGTGTACGTGGAACTTAAATATTATAACTGGCGAAGTGGGTACAGTGTACCTACATATGAGACTAAGGTACACTGAGGTCCTGGGTACACTTCTGTCTACCCCGTCGGGAAAAGGCGTGATACTCGTATCATATTCTGTTACTCACATAAGTTTAAGCTGGTTCAATTAAGTACTACCACAGGTACTACTCGTATTTTGGAAACTAAAACGTGAATGTTCTTAATTACCCACGAACCTATTTAAGTTAAAACCTTTAATCTAGGGTTTAGGTAGGGCCTCACTTGTAACCTGACGACAGACGTCTAATATAATATACTAAGGTTCTAAAGTCGAAGCTTTGGACTTAAAAAAAGTAGCTATCAAATCAACCTTAAGAAAAAGGCGGACTCAGTCTTATGAACAAAAATGAAGCACCATAGTAAGCCACGACACCACAGTGCGCGGTTTTCGTAAATAAATATGGTTTAAATCTTTTTAAAATCTTCCCTCAAGTAAACCCGCTTGCACCTAGTTATAATAGTAATCGCTTGTAATTGAGCAGTGTCGTCGTCTCCCAAATTGCAGCCTCTGACAAATCGTCCATCGTTACTCTAAAGATAAATACTGAGTCAACATTAAGGAAAGAAAGATTGATGCCGAGAAAAATATATTTAAGGAAGATTTTTTGGGGGCTTTTTACTAAAAATATACAATATTTGTATTTCTGCTCAGCCTGTATCTATGTACTTCTGGGTATAGGCCTCTTCAATAAAAGAATGGTAAAGCAAGTTTTACCCAATTACCTCGTTGTGTAGTAAATTGCTTCGTTGGAGTAGTGGTTACGGGCGCTACTGCTGAACATGAGGTTGCTGTGCTGGGTTTGGTTTCCAGGTCATGCCAAAAGTTAGATTTTTCCATTAGTAAATTTTTAACGGTCTGGAATGTGTGGAATCTGTAGAATTATTAGATTCATAAAAACAAAAAAAATTTTTTTTTTTTTAATATGGGACAACTTCCACACACTGCCACTTTAAGACAAAACTGGCGAAATGTGGGTTTTCTTAGGTATTTAAATGGGTACAAATCTGCCTTCGAGGAAAAGGCGTGTTGTTTTTTTTTTTTTTTTTTTTTTTTTTTTTATGATAGTGAATGACATGACGAGCAAATCAGGTGTCTGATGGTAAGCATCATGATTGCCCATATCAGACACAGTGCCACCCAGTGTTTTAAAATTCTAAATTCTGCGCGGCACTGCACTGCGCCTGTCACCCTGAGATATGAGTTGTTAAATCTCATCATGCCCAGTAATTTCGCTGGTAACATTGCCCTTCAGACCGGAACACAGTAATGTTTGCACATTACTGCTTGACAGATGAATAACTGGCAAAGGTGTGGTACTTCCCCAGGCGGCCCCCTGCAAAAGAGGCCTACCACTACAAAAATATGTAATGTTATGTAATAATACATAACTTGATACACAAACATCAGCCGTACATGAAAAGTTCGAGTATTGTAATTGTTAAGGCAGTGCCTTAACAATTTAATTACTATTTTCGCTCCGAAAAATCCGTAGGTGCTGAGGTATTTTACGATTTTATTTATTTATGTTATGCCTACCGAAACATATTACTTACTTCGAGTTTTCCTCACTTCCTTCGTGGCCTTCCCTTAAATTTCCTATTCTTAGAGAAAAATCTACACTGACAGACAGGCGCTGAAGTGATTTCATTTGTGTTGTATCCAATTTCAATACAAGGTACAAAGCGCAAGTAATAATAAAAAAAACTGAATAAAATGAATATTACCGCTTCTTTATGAATGTTATATTATATCAACATTTTTATGCTCCTTCTTAGACTGCCTCGATGGCGTAGTGGTCGCAAACTCTACTGCCAAAAAAGAGATCCTGGCTTTTATCCCTAGATCAGGATTGCCTGACCTGGAAAAATCCATTGACGCTTATTGAATTGTTCTTTTTTTATGTCAAAAAAGCAGATGGACCGCTTGGTGGGAAGGGGTTACCGCTACCTATAGATACCTGCAACACCAGGGGTATTGCCAATATGTTGCTGAGCCTTCAAAACTCTATGTGTACCTACTATAAGACTGAGTCCTGGGTACACCTCTGCCTACCCCTTTGGGGAAATATCGTAATGTTGTGTAAAATATTTCTGCTAGCGAGATTCGATACCGTGACCTTCTTATTCGAACTGTAAATGAAAACTCCAATGAAGTTTTTAAAGGTTCTCTAAAGGTTTAGTTTATTTTACTTAGAGAACTATTTAAATGCTGCAACAAGCGGGAAATGTACGCAAACGAAATTAATAGCATCCAACCGAGTATCGATTGATTTCAACGTCGCACCGAACTGAGTCTGAACCAGAGAACGGAATATTAATGAAGAATAGTAGGTACCTAGTTGGGCTGGCGCTTGAAATGTGAATAATTGGGAAAAGGTACTAATAATATAGATAACTACCTAATTTGATTGGGTAATTAGTTATCCAATCAAATTAGGATCTCAGAATATTCCTATTTCTAAAATAACATTTTAGATTTTATTTATACTACCTAAAAAGAACAAAACATAATTAAAATCAATTTAAGCAGACAGCAGTGTAATTGGAAATTATACCTAGTAATTAAAATGATTAAAGGAATGATAGACTGGAAGAGATCGCTCTAAGTGATAGGGCCGCCAGTTGTTACTCTTTCTAGTTTTAAGTTTTCTTTTTGTCATTTTCTGTATTATTATGGTACCAATGAAGTGTTATCATTCATCATTCATTGATTGATTAAAGTATAGTATATATAGTGTTACAAAATTTTCCTTACAGTCAGAGACTGTGGATGTGATGGACCCATGGATTATGGATTTAAACTAAATTAAAAATTATTCGATGGCAATTCCGGGTTCGATTCCCAGGTCAGGCAGTGTTAAATATTGGATTTTTCCATTAGGAATTATCTCAATAACTGCCTGGAGTCTGGAACTGTGCCCGGTAGATGGCAATAGGCTCGCCCCCTATTACATGGGACCAATAACATACTGGCGAAATGTGGGTGTATCTACTATGGGACTGAGTCCTGGGTACATCTCTGCCTACCCCTTCGGGAAAAAGGCGTGAATGTATGTATTTATGTATGTATTCGATGGCAACCAAATATCTTATATGAACGGGGCTAGTACATTTTTTCAATTAACGTAATCGTATTTATAAATTATGTTATAAATAAGTTTTTTTGTACTTTTTTCTATGTATGTAAAGATCATGCTGTAGGGATCTCAGACTAAAATATTTGACACATTTTAAACTTTAGGTATCGTAGATCTTTATGTAGACTATTATGTAAAATTGAAGTGCTATTCCCTGGAGTTCCTTTGATTGTTACAGATTGTCAATTTGTATTTCCCCGGCTACTCATTCGCTTTCATTTTTCTCAATCCCCTACAAATCCGCTAATGGAATCGTTTGCAAAGGGAAGATACCCCATCTTCCCTTTGCAAACGATCACATTGATAAAACATTCAACGTTGGTAAAGGTACTGGTACTTTTGTGCAAGCCATCATTGTGTTTTAACCCCCGCCCGAAAAAGGATAGAGTGTTATAAGTTAGACATGTCAGTGTATCTGTCTATCTGTGATATGGTAGCTGCTAAACGAGTGGACTGATTTTGAACAGAACAGAACCTCTTTATTGGCATCACAATTAATACAGAAAATAACAAAAATAGAAATCAAAACTAGAAAACGTGTAACAATTGTCGATCTTATCGCTCAGAGCGATCTATTCCAGGCAACCATGCGGTGACAGGAATTATACTTAGATGCTGAAAGGATGGTTTTTTATTTGATGCAGTTTTTTTTGGTTTGAAAGCTACAAATTAGCTTTGAGAGGTGAGGTGAGCATAACATACAATAACGCCTTTTTCCCGAAAGAGTAGACGGAGGTGTAGTAGGCACCACCCACATTTTGCAAGTATGTTTTTGGTCCCATGTAATAGAGTATAATAGGTTTGCCTGACCTGGGGATTGAGCCCGGGACCTTCTGATCGGCAGTCGAGCTTGCGCCCACTACGCCACCGAGGCAGTCGAGATGAAAATAATAATTATTTTAGTTCAAGTTCATTATATACCTCACATGTGTTGCCACATAGAATTACATGTGATCCCAAACATCTGTGTCATTTCCTCAATATCCAACCAGCAAGGCCTATGAACGTTAGATTACGCTGTGTTCATAGTGTGTACGAAAAGCGAATACTTTTTATACAGCTTATGTATAAAAAGTAAGTATTTCTGGCGACACACGTTTCATGATCGCAAATTTACAGCGCCGCTAAAACATACAAATTTACATATGCCACCCATACAAAGCACAATGTCCACGCCACGCCACAAATAGGCAGCTAGCTGGCAAATAGACAATTATACGGGAAAATTATCTATTTTTGAAAAACTAATTTTTCATTTAAAATTTTTGTCGCCAGATAAATGTTAAAAAAGTGATACAATAAAAATTATTTTCAATAATATCCGCTTTTGACTACAACAATATGAGCCACCATGACAGTTTCAATTTCTCAATAGCACCTATGCCTCGGAGCAATTATGATTTAGAAAAAAGTTTGGTCATAATTAGTGCTCAATAAAATATGAACAAACGAATAAAAAGTTTTTGCTTGGAGTGATTTTATTGTAATGGCGGAACATTTTTATATAGCAACTACGACACAGGGTATCCTAGTGTGGGGGCTAGTGGATCTCATTATAGCCTAAGAATTAGTATGTTATTAGCATTGTTTTAAATTATACTATGAATGTACTTATAGTTTTACTTATAACTGATTTATTCATAGGTTAAAATGTATTAATATTTGTACCTACCCTTTTGAGAAATAAACTATTTTAATTTTAATGTAATTTAACTCTGATAATGTGTTGTGTGTTCTACATTTATTTTTATGATTTTTCGATGACTATTTATAAGATATAATACCGGTTTAAAAGTGTTTTTTTTATTAAATTATGAACATTGATGTACGTCACAAGCCTTTTCATTCGTGGTCAAAGACTCATAGAAAGAGGACAGAAGCATTCATACGAGTATTTTTAGGGAACCATTTTGTATTGGAAGAAATTCTTTCCTTTAAAAGCTGTATAGTTGCCCTTATTTAGCCCTCAAGTGTTAATAATACATCTTATTATGATAAATATTCGTACAGATTTCCAAGACCTGCCCCCTTATTATGGACGCAACAGAAGTGTGGACAGCGTTTAATTGCTTAATGTCTGCTGCCAAAAGGTATACAAAAATGACGTTTGACAGCAGACATTTAGCAATTTAAACGCTTTCCACACTTCTTTTGCGTCCGTAATAAGGGACCCGCTCAGTTCAAACAGCCACAGCCTAAAGTAAGTTACGTAACAGGTCGCAAACAGCTAGGAAGGCGTAATAATACCACGTTGCGCTCAGCCGGTACAAGCGGGCGGAAATTAACAGCGCCAAGCGAGCGGCGGCGAGAGCGTTAGCGGAACTGCATTTGTAGTGTGGCGTCTACATTTGTACTGCTACTATAGAACTAATATATGAGTGTTATACAGCTTTAGGTGAGTTAACAGTAACTACATATTATGTTAACTACATAGATGGGTACATAATACCTTCAGAGTAGAAAGCAAAACTTTCTTTGTTATAATATAGGGTCAAATTCTTTTTTTGACAGCCTCGTTGGCTCAGAATGTAGTCACTCTGCTTTCTGTGCCGCAGGGCCCGGGTTCGATCCCCGGCCAGGTCAAAAATTTTTGTGCATGATCATGTCTATTTGATCTGTGTCTGGGTGTTATAAGCTTATATAAGTATGTATATCAGTCATCTGGTTACCATAGTACAGGCTTCTAGCCTAGTTTGGGACCGTATGACCGTGTGTGGAAGTTGTCCCATATTATAATTAATAAATAAGAATTATATAAGAAAAAAAAATTAAAACACCTAGGGAATTAAAGTACGTTTTATATAAGCCGATTCCTTGGTTTAAATGTGATCATGAAGTCCCTATTAGATTTCCAGATCAGGTAGCGTGTTATTGCATTTTTCGATTAGGATTTTTTTATGATAGTCTGGAGTTTGAATTGTGTCCGATTAATGGTTTAAAAATAATTCTGCGCAATTAAAATCATTATACGAATATCACGAGCAAATATCTCCGCTCATTACCGATTCCCGTATCGAGCCGGGAGCAGCCGAAGCCCGGTCAAGTGTTAAACGTATATAGCGGGTGTAATTGCAACGCGATAACGAAGTTGCAGACGACGAGCTCGCGCTGCTAATTACCAGGAAAATAACTTCGATGCAGGTCTTTATTATTTAATATTATGAGTATTTTGTTTTAATGGAAATGGTTGTATGATACTTTTCTATAGAATTGGAAATCTGGTTTCCATAAACTAAGCTACGACTGCCTCGGTGGCGTAGTGGGCGCATGCTCGACTGCCAATCAAGATTGGCAGTCGAGCGCCCCGGGACCTCTTGAGGTCCCGGGTTCGATCCCCGGGTCAGGCAAAGTGTTAAATATTTGATTTTTCCATTAGGAATTATCTCAGTAACTGCCTGGAGTCTGGAACTGTGCCCGGTAGATGGCAATAGGCTCGCCCCCTATTACATGGGACCTATAACATACTGGCGAAATGTGGGTGTATCTACTATGGGTCTGAGTCCTGGGTACACCTCTGCCTGCCCCTTCGGGAAAAAGGCGTGAATGTATGTTATGTTATGTTAAGAATCAATCTGTTTTAGAAACTGCTTTCAAATCATTAGTTTCCAAAGTGGCCAAAACGGTGTGGAGCCGATATTATCTATATCTCTATTTTGTAGTGGTAGGCCTCGTTTGCAGGGGGCCGCCTGGGGAACCACACCTTTGCCAGTTATTCATCCGAGAAGCAGTAATGTGCCAACATTACTGCGTTCCGGTCTGAAGGGCAATGTTACCAGCGAAATTACTGGGCATGACGAGATTCAACAACTAATATCTCAGAAGAATTTATAATTTTAAAACACTGGGTGGCACTAATAATATAATAATATATAATAATAATAATATGGGATAACTTCCACACACGGTCATCTGGTTCCAAACTAGGCTAGAAGCCTGTACTATGGTAACCAGATGACTGATATACATACTTATATAAGCTTATAACACCCAGACACAGATCAAACAGACATATTCATGCACACAAATGTTTGATCTGGCCGGGGATCGAACCCGGGGCCTGCGGCACAGAAAGCAGAGTTACTACCGTCTGCGCCAACGAGGCTGTCTGATATGGGCAATTATGATGTAAGCATCATGATTGCCCATACCTGATGGTATCTGATGGTAAGCCTTCAGGCTCCTGATTTTGCTCGTCTTGTTACTCATTATCATAAAAAAATAAAAAAAAAGTTGCATTATAATAAATTTCTTTATAATTATGGGATTTATTTAAACAATAAAATGCAATCTAAGTTTAAGTAATAGTTTGAAGTCGATAAAGCAATTGATGGTTACTGATGTGATAATCTCTTGTCAGATTCGGAATTCAAGCCTGCGTATCTTACTTATTACCTACGTCTATCGCCGCGTATCAATATAAATATCAATATCAATTATTATAATATCAATATCAACTAGGGGCAGCCTCGAGCTAGGCGACTGTCACCACCCAAGGACTGTCACTGCCACAAGTGGATACAAACCTTTATAAATTTATGATTAATAATTCATTCTCTTGTGATGTAATGTTTGCCTTTGTATCGTCCACAGTGTAGGTGGTTTAATACACCTACGTTATCCCTTCACAGAAAAGGCGTGACGCTATAATATTTAATACCTTCGAGGTTAGGTTTAGTTTACCACAATTCGGGTCGAAATTGCTTACCAAAATACCTTTGGCATATTGATCGTCCTTCTAAATACCTTCACTAAATACTTGGGTACCTAAACATTGAAGTTTTTAAATATTCCGCCCAAATATAATACGAACATGTATGACCAAACTATTTAATATAATGTTGACAAATTATACTTGTAAAAATCATTAATGTAGTTAAAATTTATGAAATTGTACAATTTGTCAAAACATGGTACAGTAAATAGCACAAATACATAATAATATGCAAATTGCAAATGCAAGAATTTGATGCAGCTCTAAACAAACACGCAAGAGAAATATATGTTACTGTAAAATCCCTTGTTAAGATTTTCCGACATGAGTTGGTAAATCCAAGGATTTATTAATTCGTTTGTCGCACTAAGATAGATAAAGCCGTCATATATACAAAACAACGTTTTTGGGTGGTTATAGAAATAAAAAAAACATTTAATTACTGTTTTTAAGGTGATTAAGAACAATGTTTACTAAAGATATAATATTTTGTTGACTTTTATATTTATATTATGTCATAATTTTTGACACAATGTAATAATTATTTATTGAAATAAAATTGAATTGAATTGAGCAAGAGAGGTTGACGCTCGTTTCTGCCTAACCCGTACAAAGAAATGTAGTATGTATGTATATGTAGTATACAAAGTGATACGGAAAAGTACAGAAGCAATACTATCGTCTTGCTGATAACTTTTTTTTTATGATAATGAATGACAAGACGAGCACATCAGGTGCCTAATGGTAAGCATTATGATTGCCCATATCAGGCACAGTGCCACCCAGTGTTTTAAATTTCAAAATTCTGCGCGGCACTGCACTGCGCCTGTCACCCTGAGATATTAGTTGTTGAATCTCATCATGCCCAGTAATTTCGCTGGTAGCATTGCCCTTCAGTCCGGAACACAGTAATATTTGCACATTACTGCTTGGCGGATGAATAACTGGCAAAACATAACATAATACCTATGATTTATAGCCGCTTTTCTGTCTGCATTTGGAACAGACTTTACCAATTTACCTACGTCTATTGTGCTTCGACACGTAGGCGTATAAAGTGACCTTTAATAATAGGTAACTCTTCTGGCTGTTCCCAAGAAATATTCTCTAAACTCTAGGGCTTTAATTAATCTTACTAAAATAAATTTCAAACTCAGTACATTGTTAAAAAGTTACGTTTGCAACAGGTAAACAAAACGCTAGCGAGTTCTAACTCGACTCCAGCGCCATCTAGATGGCACAAAAAACAGATTTTTTGTGTGTATGTTTGTGCCGTTTTCACGCTAAAACTACTGAACCGACTGAGCTGAAATTTTGTATGTAGATAGCTTAATCTCTGGAATAACGCATAGGGTTTTTTCCTGATATTACTATGGGAATGATGTCTACGCGGGTGAAGCCACGGGGCACAACTTGTATTATAAATATAAAAATTAACTGTCTAACTACCTGTTACGCTTATGTAGATTTAGATAGATTCAGATAACAATTTATTGGTACCACAATTAAAAAAAAACAAAACATAGCATCACATTACGTTTTTTTCCTCGAAGGGGTTAGGCAGAGGTGCGCACCCATGCATAGATCAGAGGATTTATTTTTATGAATTTTGGTATAAAAATTGGGTACTGATACATATTTTCCGTAGCTACTTAATAGCCTGCTTATTTGTCTATATAATAAAATTTGTGAATATAATAATATCTATTTAATAATATCGACTGCCAATCATGAAGGCCCGGGCTCGATCCCCAGGACAGGCAAAGTGTTAAATACTGGATGTGTCCATTAGAAATTATCTCAATAACTGCCTGGAGTCTGGAGCTTTCACTTAGTCCGGTAGATGACAATAGACTCGCCCCTTATAACATGGGACCATTAACGTACTGGCGAAACGTGGGTGTACCTACTATGGGACTGAGACTGGGTACACCTTTGCGTACCTTATTTGGGAAAAAGGCGTGATTATATCTATTTTATTCAATAATAATATAAAAATAATTTGGCTGATTTGAGAAATTAAATTTATCTCAAGACAATTTAAAATCTGCACTTATCAGAAAACATTAAGGCACCAAATCGATCTAGTAAAATAAAAAGTACTGTCAGTTAAACGAAGGTAGGGAGTTAATTAAAGCGCCAATTACGTTCAACATTCATTAACACTCGAACGAACTTGGCGCAAATGACACGAGGTTATCGGTAATCAACGACTATATACCCAATTAGACCTGACACCGTATTATCGGCTTTGTTGGTTTTACTCGGAACTGTGCTCGTCGCGGTTTCAACCCCTGAAGAGTTACCGAATTTTAGAACTCTTATTATTATAAAATCTTATGAAACCTTGCACACTTGCTTACGTCAAATCGTCCGAATCGGTGGTGTGCGAGGTTCCATAGGAATTCATATAACCAATTCTAAAATTCGTTTCTATAAGTGTGCGTTCACCTTCTTCTTCTTCTTATCGTATCAATGATTCATCGACATTATATTAGACTGCGCTAGCCCAGTATGTAGCCACGTCTATTGCGTTATTAGTGACGTCGTATAGGTCCTCTCTAGTGCAGGGGTTTGGTCACACGGGAAAGTAGATGAGCCATGGTCTGGCAAAGAGCTCCACAGTCACATTCCTCTAGGCCAGCGCTTCTTATGCCTCATTTGCACAAGTTTTGTTTACAGCGGCCGACCTGGGTGCGAAGTTAGTTTAGTGACTTCCAGATAGGCCACTGTAAATCGTGTCCTGGAGGAATGGCAGTCTTATCGCTCACAGCGATCTCTTCCAAACAACCATGTAGAAACAGAAATTACAGATACTGGAAGGATAGTGGTTTCACTTCACAAACATAATTAAATAATGCATCCAAAATGTAATAGATAGGTATATAAATATCTGTTTATAATAATAAGGTATAATTATAAATAATTTTATAAAATACATACACTTATATAGACAAAATAAATACTTACTACTGGCCTTTAACTCAAACTCAAAAAGATTTATTCAAATAGGTCATAATCTGACACTTTTGCACGTCAATGAAGATAAACAGTACTGAGTCTACCGTGCGTTCGGAAAGATACCTCAACAAGAAGAACGCACAAGAAACTTGTAGGGCTTAATATTTTCAACAGATAGTTTCAGAATATTTGGTTTGGTTACATTCGTATTTTTTGAAGGTGCCGCGAGGCGGCTATGTATAAAATCTATAGAAGATGATTTAAGCAGCATCCATGTTCGAGGATCGGCACTTATGCACATGGCTAGTAAGGAAGGAGACCTATACCCAGTAATGGAATACAGAAGGCTGACGATGATGTCACTTCTACCTACATTAAGATTAAATTATATTATACAGCTAAGTAACAATTAATTCACAAAATCCGAAATTGAAATATCACCGAGGATATTATGTAAAGCGTTCTCCTTTATTATGATGCAGTACGAGACTCCAACCGTAAAATCTTGGAAGATTCTCGACACTAAAACAAGCTCTACTGTACAATGAAACTAAAGCCAGTTCAATCTAGCGCTTGTCCTGCATACTGACTGTATTTACACCGTGGGGTAACTATTTTTTCACAGTTTTGTAACTCCGTGATGCTAAATATTTATTCAATATTGTCACATTAATAATAAAATAAAATAATGTCAGTTAAACTAAATAATTAAATTTAAGTTGTTACAATCGACGATGAATCAGTAACATCGTCGTTAATACACAACAAGCCTGGTTGGTATGGCCCCGTGCACCCTCACGTCCAAAGGTACCCATCATGCTGGCAGCTTTCCCCCGCTGTATGGCCAAAGAGATCTGCTGGACGTTACTGTCGAGACAGACGATTTTTGGTTTTGTAACTTATTCAGAAGGTAAATTCAAAACCTAAGTATATAAAATCTACTTTAGGCGTATTTTAAAGCCAACCAGTGCATAGAAGACAAAGATGCCTGGAATCTTCTGCATAGCCACCACGCGGCACCTTCAAAACAAACGAATGTAACCAAACCAAGTATTGTAAAACTATCAGCAGTTGAAAAAATTAAGTCCTAGTTTCTTGTGAGTTCTTCTTATAGTATAATCTCTCCGAACGCACAGTAGACTAATAATAAATAGTCTTATTACTGTTTATCTTCATTGACGTGCAAAAGTGTCAGATTGTGACCTAATTGAATAAACCTTTTGAGGTTTGAGTTTATTTATGTATTAACATGACTTAGAAACGCGGGGGAAAATAAATCAGGCAAAGCGTTAATGGAATTTTCCATAAGGAATTAAGTCTCACTGTGAGAGCCTGGAGCATAGAACTGTGCCCGGTAGATGGCATTAGGTTCGCCCCCTATTACATGGGACCAATAACATACTGGCGAAATGTGGGTGTATCTACTATGGGACTGTTTCCTGGGTACACCTCTGCCTACCCCTTCGGGAAAAAGGCGTGAATGTATGTTATGTTATGTTAGAAACGCGGGCGTGACTCAGCAAGTTGATTATCGGAAATCTAGTAAACATAATATAACATACCATTACGCCTTTTAACGGAAGTGGTAAGCAGAGATGTACTCAATCCCATAGTACTAAGTCACCCTTATTTCGCCAGTATGATATTGGTCCCATGTAATATGGGGCGAGCCTATTGCCATCTACCGGGCACAGTTCCATGCTCCATGCTCTCACAGTGAGACGTAATTCCTTATGGAAAATTCCATTAACGCTTTGCCTGATTTATTCATCAGTTTTGGACACCAAAAAATGTATTTGGTTTTTAAGACAAAAAATAACTATGATTGCTAACGATATTAATAGAATTCCTCAATACCTACTTAATCTTTATTAACACCAGGTCATTAGCTTATCATGTTTATAAAAGGCAGATATAAAAAAGCAGAAGAAATATATTTATTTGTTCAGCTGTTGTTACACTATGGTCTGAATGGACAAAGTGAATCGTCATAAAGATGATTCGGGCGCTTTTCCGAGCGTTATTCAATTCGGTCTCACTGGCTTACGAATACTATATTATAACATAATACTGTGAAAGTTGTAATACTTCATAACTAGTTTCCAGTGTCGTCTTCTTGGAAAGTTTCTGTGAAATTCTATTAATAGTATGCGGTAGGTAATGAAAATTAATGCTAAGGAAGTAGGGAATTTACATGGGTCAAATTATGCCGAGCTACTTCGGATAATGTCGACCGCGTGGCGAAAATACCGTGTTAATATAAGAAATATGCCCAAAAACCCCTTTTTCCATTATTTTATGACTTTGTACAATTTTTTTTTAAAGAGCGTTTAGTTTTGAACTGAATATTTTTGGGGTTGTTACTGAGCCTTTCGGCATATTATATGGGTTAATTGTGAAACGATTAAGTATGTCATTTTCACTGCACTTAGCTAGCTCTATGCTAGATAAATAAGTAGTACTTATTCAATTAAATCTTCATAGTTTATGATACCTTGGTCTATCTAGTTACTACAATAGTATTGTAAAAATCTATTTGAGGAAAAATAAGTAAACTGTTGTTTATACTTATTGTACGAGTAGGTACCTAAACCAGAAATAAGAAATTCCGAAAGTTCTACTGTCAGATCTAACCTCAAGTCGAATAGATTTGGAGTTCCACAGGGCAGCGTTCTTGGACCTTTTTTATTTCTTATGTACATTAATGACTTACCTAACAAAACTAGACATAAAACAATTTTATTTGCCGACGACACTACTATAATTATTAGAGGAGATAATAAATCGACATTTGAACAAGAAATTAATGACACGCTTTATAATACTACTAGCGACCCGCCCCGGCTTCGCACGGGTAGCAGAAGTAGGTATAGTGGACGTTTATCAGGAGTAAATTCGTGATACATTGTATTTTAATAAATATAACCCTAATGGTTTACGCTCGTCGTCGATCAGTCAATACGCACGTCACAGAGCTCCGCGAAAAATCAAAAATAAAAAGTGTAAACAGTGCCAACAAAGTGTGTCATACGATCTATTGACAACAACAAAGAACAAAATACGTGATCAGTGAAAATATTACAGGAAAAGCGTTAAATTGTGAGAACAAATCAACCGCATAATGCAAACATTCTAACCTACAAAAATACTGTCAAGTGTCATTTGATGCAAATTGTACATAGACTATAGAGTGGAAACTACAGTACCAACATAACAAACAGCAAAACAAGTGTTGCCATAGCAAAACGAGTGTTTCCCCAGTAAAACAAGTGTTGCCACAGCGAAACAAGTGTTGCAATAGCAATATAAAAAATACCAAAGATGGAGAAAAGTATGGAAATCCTACTGACAAAATTAGACGAAAAGTTTGACCAACAAACTAAACTTATAACAACTTCAGTAACACAAAACGTCATGGCAGCACTAGACGAAAAGCTTAAAGCGATCACCGAAGAAAACGCCCAACTCAAAAATAAAATAAATGAGCTAGAGTTAAAACTCAAATTCGTTGATAAGGATAAGCGCAAAAATAACCTTGTCTTTTTTGGCATCGAGGAAGGAAAAGCTACAACAGAAACGGAGCTAGTAGACTACATAAAAGATATTATAATAGAAATGGGAGTACATTTTGAAGCCTTCGAAATTAATTAATTTTTACAGAATCGGTAAAAAAGAGTTAGATAAAAATCGCCCTGTTGTAGTCTCACTCACAACTATGTGGAAAAAACATATGATTCTGCGAAACAGATCTAACCTACAAGAAGGTGTAAATATCAAAGAGGATTACCCTAAGGAAATAATAGAAAAACGTAAACAACTACAGCTGCAAGTTGAAGAGGAAAAGAAAAAAGGGAATATAGCGTTCATAAAATACGATAAACTGATAATAAAGAAAACACATGAAAGCAACAGGGAAAAGAGGAAAAGAGAGACTTCAAGATCACCGAAAATACCATCACAAAAGAAAGTCAATGCAGGCAATACCCAAAGTATATTGAGCACCCTGGACAACGCCCCCTCTAAAACTGCAACAAAGGAAATAATCAGACCAAATATACTGAACTATGTAGAGCGTGGGAGATCAGCTTCACTATCAAATCTCTCAAAAAACTAATATGCGACACCCGGATCCAAGCAACCCCTACAACCACATTACCAAACACAACACTCATAAATTGCACCCCAAGCCGGCTTGTCACCGTGGGGGAAGAAGACAAACACCCTCCATCTAAATCAAAACTGTATAATTCGGAACAACCTAAAGCGAACCTATCTAGAAAAAAAAATATGCACAAAAAGAAAACAATACAGACAAAACAAGATAAAAAGATCACTGAACATATACATGTCTGCACACTGAATACTCGGACACTAAAAACAGAAGAGAGCCTAAAAGAATTAGAAATAGCTATATCCAACATAAAATGGGACATAATGGGCATCAGCGAGATGAGAAGGCCAGGAGAAGGGATAGAAGAGAGGAACGACTATATCATGTTCCACAAAGGAGAACACACTGGACAAAAAGGAGTAGGTTTTCTTATTAAGTCTAAACTGAAGAAGAACATTATAGGATTTGAAGGAGTTTCTGACAGAATTGCAGTAGTTCATCTAAAATTTCCGGGTTACAAGAAAAACTGGACCATCTTCCAAATATACGCCCCAACAGAAAAAGCGGGGAAATCAGACATAGAATATTTCTATGAGAGCATCTCAGAAGCAATGAAATCGCACTACAATAACAACATAATAATTATGGGCGATTTTAACGCACAGGTAGGTGAAAGGCAAATTGGAGAAGAATCCTCAATCGGGAAGTTTGGGCATGGCAAAAGAAGTCAAAATGGACAGAAACTAGTCGAATTCATGATGGAAAATAACCTTATTTTAATGAACTCGCGTTTTTATAAAAAAACTAAAAGCAAATGGACGTGGTCCTCCCCAGGTGCAAAATTCAAAACTGAAATTGACTTTATTATAACCAACAAAGCAAGCGCGTTCACAGATACCAACATAGTTAAAAACCTTAACTTTAACACAGACCACCGTATGGTAAGAAGCTGCCTAAGCCTAAACCAACCTAAAAGATCCAGGAAAAACCTAGTAAATAATAATAAGATGTATCAAATATCAGCACATAGTCATTCCACTAATTCCCGCACAATAGAATCACTTAATGAAATTATTACCTCCGACGCAGAAACTGGGATTAAATACAGGAGATTACAAAACAAATTGAAAGAGATGCTAGACAGTAAACCCAGAAGCAAAGAAAGCTATTTAAGCAAAGTGACACTAGAACTATTAGAAGAAAGAAGAACACTAATAACAAATAAAGGGGACAAAGAAAGACGCCAAAAAATTGCAAACATAAGCAAGAAAATTAAGGAGAATATGAGGAAGGACCGTAAGGAAAAAAGAAATAGAGTTTTGGAAGAGAATATAAAAAGAACAGGAGGAACAAAAAAGGCTGTGAAACAACTAAGCGAACATGGGAAAGAATGGATATCGAAACTAAAGAAACGCGAAGCTTACTTAACTAATAGACTCTCAATACAGGAACTAGCTACGGACTATTACCGCCTATTGTATTCTGATAAATTTGATTCAGGGTTGGCCACAATTCCGGAAGTAAACGAAGCAAAAGAAAACAAAGTAGATGAAGTGCCAGAGATCCTTGCCTCAGAGGTAATCAAGGCAATAAAATCCCAAAAACTCGAGAAAGCCCCAGGGCCGGACAGGATACCAAATGAAATGCTCAAGGGAACCGTAGAGGAAATCAGTCCTGTGCTGGCAAAACTTTTCAATGAAATCTTACAAACAAGGCGAATTCCAGAAGAATGGACCGAGTGTCACATAATCCTACTACATAAAAAAGGCCCTAGAGACGAGATTGGGAACTATAGGCCAATCTCTCTAATATCAAACATATACAAAGTATTTGCTAAAGTGATCCTGGAAAGAATATCATTAACACTAAACGAAAGCCAACCCGTAGAGCAGGCAGGATTCAGAAAAGACTTCAGCACAATAGATCACATTCATACAATAAAACAGTTGATACAGAAGTACACCGAATACAATAAACAAATTTACTTGGCGTTTATAGATTACTCGAAGGCATTCGACAGCCTCAGGCACCAATACATATGGCAGAGCCTTGAACAACAAGGGGTTCAGAGCAACTATATAGAAATACTTAAGAGTATATACAAATCTAGCAAGGCGAGTATTAAACTAGAATCAACAGGAAAATCATTTCCTATCAAAAAGGGCGTACGCCAAGGTGATCCTCTCTCCCCTACGCTATTTAACGCCGTACTCGAGCACATCTTTAGACAGCTAAACTGGGACCACTTAGGTCTGAACATTAATGGAGCTCGTTTAAACCACCTAAGATTTGCCGATGATCTGGTGCTTCTTGAAGAGAATCCAGCAGCAATAGAACAAATGATGCAGAGCTTAGCAAATATAAGTAGAGAAGTTGGTCTGGAAATTAATGACAGTAAAACAAAATTGATGACAAACTCAAGTGAAATAGACGTTATGGTAGATGGTAACAAGATCGAATATGTCAAAGAATATATTTACTTAGGACAGATAATATCCCCTGCAGATGAAATGACAAAGGAAATAAACAGGCGAATAGCCCAAGGATGGAGAAAATACTGGTCACTGAAGGAAATAGTGAAAAGTAAGGATCTAGGCAATCATATAAAAAAGAAAACATTCGAGACCTGCATTCTACCAGTTCTTACTTATGGCTGTGAAACTTGGTCGACAACACTTCACCACAGGGAAAGGCTAACAAAATGCCAACGTGCCATGGAAAGAAGCATGCTAGGGTTAAAAATCAAAGACAGAGTCAGGAACGTAGATATAAGAACAAGAACAAAACTCACGGACATTCTTACCCGGATAGACGTCCAAAAATGGAGATGGGCTGGACATATGCTACGCCATCCCATTAACAAATGGAGCAAACAAGTCACCCTCTGGCAACCAAGAGATGGCAAAAGAGGTAGGGGTCGTCAAGTCAGGAGATGGGAAGATGACTTGAAACAGACAGCGGGACCATTCTGGCTGAGAGTAGCAAGGGACAGGACCCATTGGAAGGAATTGGAGGAGGCCTATGCCAAAAGGCACACCGAACTTAGGGACCTCTTGTAACCCTATGTTTAGGAATAAAAGGCTATTATTATTATTATTATTATTATTATTATTAATGGTTTACGCAGCGCACGCAAATTAATGACTATTTCTGTTACAATGACCAAACCTTAACACATGTTATAATTTATCGTGGGCTATTTTGAAGATATTGATGAGTACTACAAACCCCTAGTACATTACTTTATTCTACCACCAATACTTTTCACACCACATGAAAAATAATCACTGCTTCGATTATTGTGACTAAACCAGAAAAGATGGATATAATCTATGTATACTGTTTTGTAGGTATTGATAATTAATACAATCCCCTAGTACATTACTTTAATCTACCACCGATAGTTTTCACACCGCATGAAAAATAATCACTGCTTCGATTATTGTGACTAAACCAAAAAAGATGGATATAATCTATGTATACTGTTTTGTAGGTATTAATAAGTACTACAAACCCCTAGTACATTATTTTACTCTACCACCAATAGTTTTCACACCGCATGAAAAATAATCACTGCTTCAATTATTGTGACTAAACCAAAATAGATGGATATAATCTATGTATACTGTTTTGTAGGTATTGATAAGTACTACAAACCCTAGTACATTACTTTACTCTACCACCAATAGTTTTCACACCGCATGAAAAATAATCACTTTTTCGATTATTGTGACTAAACCAAAAAACCATCTTTTTTGGTTACTCTACCACCAATAGTTTTCACACCACATGAAAAATAATCACTGCTTCGATTATTGTGACTAAACCAGAAAAGATGGATATAATCTATGTATACTGTTTTGTAGGTATTGATAATTAATACAATCCCCTAGTACATTACTTTAATCTACCACCGATAGTTTTCACACCGCATGAAAAATAATCACTGCTTCGATTATTGTGACTAAACCAAAAAAGATGGATATAATCTATGTATACTGTTTTGTAGGTATTAATAAGTACTACAAACCCCTAGTACATTATTTTACTCTACCACCAATAGTTTTCACACCGCATGAAAAATAATCACTGCTTCAATTATTGTGACTAAACCAAAATAGATGGATATAATCTATGTATACTGTTTTGTAGGTATTGATAAGTACAACGAACCCCTAGTACATTACTTTACTCTACCACCAATAGTTTTCACACCGCATGAAAAATAATCACTTTTTCGATTATTGTGACTAAACCAAAAAAGATGGATATAATCTATGTATACTGTTTTGTAGGTATTGATAAGTACTACAAACCCCTAGTACATTACTTTACTCTACCACCAATAGTTTTCACACCGCATGAAAAATAATCACTTTTTCGATTATTGTGACTAAACCAAAAAAGATGGATATAATCTATGTATACTGTTTTGTAGGTATTGATAAGTACTACAAACCCCTAGTACATTACTTTACTCTACCACCAATAGTTTTCACACCGCATGAAAAATAATCACTTTTTCGATTATTGTGACTAAACCAAAAAAGATGGATATAATCTATGTATACTGTTTTGTAGGTATTAATAAGTACTACAAACCCCTAGTACATTACTTTACTCTACCACCAATAGTTTTCACACCGCATGAAAAATAATCACTTTTTCGATTATTGTGACTAAACCAAAAAAGATAGATATAATCTATGTATACTGTTTTGTAGGTATTGATAATTAATACAATCCCCTAGTACATTACTTTAATCTACCACCGATAGTTTTCACACCGCATGAAAAATAATCACTTTTTCGATTATTGTGACTAAACCAAAAAAGATGGATATAATCTATGTATACTGTTTTGTAGGTATTGATAAGTACTACAAACCCCTAGTACATTACTTTACTCTACCACCAATAGTTTTCACACCGCATGAAAAATAATCACTTTTTCAATTATTGTGACTAAACCAAAAAAGATGGATATAATCTATGTATACTGTTTTGTAGGTATTGATAAGTACTACAAACCCCTAGTACATTACTTTACTCTACCACCAATAGTTTTCACACCGCATGAAAAATAATCACTTTTTCGATTATTGTGACTAAACCAAAAAAGATGGATATAATCTATGTATACTGTTTTGTAGGTATTGATAATTAATACAATCCCCTAGTACATTACTTTAATCTACCACCGATAGTTTTCACACCGCATGAAAAATAATCACTGCTTCGATTATTGTGACTAAACCAAAAAAGATGGATATAATCTATGTATACTGTTTTGTAGGTATTAATAAGTACTACAAACCCCTAGTACATTATTTTACTCTACCACCAATAGTTTTCACACCGCATGAAAAATAATCACTGCTTCAATTATTGTGACTAAACCAAAATAGATGGATATAATCTATGTATACTGTTTTGTAGGTATTGATAAGTACTACAAACCCCTAGTACATTACTTTACTCTACCACCAATAGTTTTCACACCGCATGAAAAATAATCACTTTTTAGATTATTGTGACTAAACCAAAAAAGATGGATATAATCTATGTATACTGTTTTGTAGGTATTGATAAGTACTACAAACCCCTAGTACATTACTTTACTCTACCACCAATAGTTTTCACACCGCATGAAAAATAATCACTTTTTCGATTATTGTGACTAAACCAAAAAAGATGGATATAATCTATGTATACTGTTTTGTAGGTATTGATAAGTACTACAAACCCCTAGTACATTACTTTACTCTACCACCAATAGTTTTCACACCGCATGAAAATAATCACTTTTTCGATTATTGTGACTAAACCAAAAAAGATGGATATAATCTATGTATACTGTTTTGTAGGTATTGATAAGTACTACAAACCCCTAGTACATTATATTATTCTACCATCAATGCATTTCACAGCGCACGCAAATTTATGAATATGGTAATTATATTATGTAACACCTTGGTTCACAATATTGCAGATTTCTTACGGATCCCCATTTTTTTTCAAAATCTCATATAGCCTATGGCACTCACACTGAATTAAGCTATCCATAAGTGAAAGAATTTTTAAAATCGGTCCAGTAGTTTCGGAGCCTATTCGTTACAAACAAAAAAACAAAAAAACAAAAAAACAAAGTTTCTCTCTTTATAATATTATAGTATATATAGTATAGAAGTATAGATAGTATAGATTGAATGGCATAATCATAAAAATTTGCGAATTAATCTTGACAAAACAAACTTAATACAATTTAGAACATATACACAAACTGACGAAAAGTTGTCAATTCAATATAACAATACTCCAATTGCAGAGGTTGAAACAGCTAAATTCTTAGGAGTATGGCTAGATCAGCACTGCAATTGGAAAACACATATTCAGCAGACGTGCGCAAAACTGGACAGGTTTGTCTATGCCATTAGACAGCTCAGACTGCGCGTATCGCTAGAGGCAGCTCTTAGCGCCTATCACGGATATGTATCATCGGTACTGGCGTATGGGCTGATTCTGTGGGGCAACTCAGTCGATATAGACATAGCATTTAGGCTCCAAAAGAAATGCGTAAGAGCCATATGTGGTGCATGGACGGATAGTTGCAGACCCTTATTTAAAAGGTTTCGTATTTTGCCTTTAGCTTCTATGTATGTAAGAGACCTGTGTATATTTGTTAGGCAATATCCGTATTATTTTAAAAAACGTTCTGACGTACTTGCGAAGCTTACAAGGCACAAAAATAGACTCTATGCGCCTCCATGTCGTCTGGCCATAGTAATACGCAATGCATATTATCAAGCCATTGCGATTTTCAATAAACTGCCAAATGAGTTTAAAGATGTCGATCTGCCCTTAAATATTTTTAAAAGTAAATTGAAAAGGTGGTTGCTGGAAAAATGTTACTACAGTGTCAAGGATTATTTGAATGATTAATCATAATATTGCATTTTGACATCATTATTATTATTGTTATTCTTATATTGACATTTTTTATATATTGGTAGGAATATTAATATGATTTTGACATAACATAACATAACATACATTCACGCCTTTTTCCCGAAGGGGTAGGCAGAGGTGTACCCAGGACTCAGTCCCATAGTAGATACACCCACATTTCGCCAGTATGTTATTGGTCCCATGTAATAGGGGGCGAGCCTATTGCCATATACCGGGGACAGTTCCAGACTCCAGGCAGCTATTGAGATAATTCCTAATGGAAAAATCCAATATTTAACACTATGCCTGACCTGGGGATCGAACCCGGGACCTCTTGATTGGCAGTCGAGCATGCGCCCACTACGCCACCGAGGCAGTCGAGGCGATGATTTTGACATTTTTATTTTTGACTGCTTGACATGTACTTACATAACATTATTGTAATTTTGTTTAATTTAAAATTTAATGTACGAATTATTAGTTAGTCGTTGTAGTTAATAATATTAGTTGGACATTTTTTATTTTTTGTCAATTTTTTATATTAATAATTTCCATTTCAAATTAATTTGCACACCTCAAGGAGGTAGAATGTATAATGGACCATAATATTTAAGACCTCTTGTACATACATTTTTGCAAATAAATGATTATGATTATGATTATGATTATGATTAAAATCTTGTTTGATATTGGTTAGACATAGATCATGACATCATGATAAGTTTTTTTTAATTTGCTACTTCATCATTATTATCATCATCTCAGCCATAGGACGTCCACTGCTGAACAAAGGCCTCCAGATTTCCATTCAGTCCGGTTGCAAGTGGCCCGCCTCCAGCGTGTTCCTGCCGTCTTAAACAGATGGTCTGTCCACCTTGTGGGTGGAAGTCCGACGCTGCGCTTACCGGTCCGTGGTCTCGATTCAAGAACTTTACAGCCCCATCGGCCATCTGTTCTACGTGCTATGTGCCCTGCCCATTGCCACTTCAACGCTGGGCTATGTTGATAACTTTCGTTCGTCTACGGATCTCCTCATTTAGGATTCGATCTCGCAGAGAAATTCCGAGCATAGCCCTCTCCATAGCCCGTTGCGCTATTTTGAGCTTGCTGATAAGGTCTTATTATTTGCTATTGTCCCTTTCCTAAGCAATGTCGCACCTTTGTCAATAACCTACTAAGTATCGATATTCTACTTCCACAGATGGTCTTTCCAGACCTGAGCTTGATATCATAGCGGTCAAAGCATAGTATATCGTGAACAAAATATTACATTAAGAATGTAATATCAAACTACGTAATATTTAATGTGTAAACATATGAGAAACAAAACAAAATTCCCATTGTTTTATTGTTTTCTCCGCGAACAAACTATTCTGTTACGAACGCTTATAAAACAATAGAAATGTAGCCGCAAACGAAAACTCCACCGACATTCTCTTGGGTGGAGTAACGTGTAATAATTTCATACTAACAAAATGTTTTCTTGCGTAAAGAGAAATATATTTAAGAGCCTAGTGAAAGAATTCATTTTTCTTTGACTGTGTTTTGTCCCATCACTTTCTGTGAAGACTCTTTGTATGCGGCTCTCTCACTAAGTACATTATGTAAATGTAATACCAGAGACAGGACTGTTTGGTTCTACTACATTTAGGACAACCACACCCATATCATCATGCACAGAGTAGAAAACAGCCTTAATATTAAATCTTGAAACAGCAGAATGTAACTTAAATGAATGGAGAAGTTGCTACTCTACGTCCTGAAAATATTCTCAGTGTAATAAGTACAGAGGCAAAAGCGCAGCGGGTTGTTTGCGCGAGGCTTATTTTATTACAGTTTTTTAGAGCATCGCCTTGTGATAAATTCTTACGAGGTAAGACGTTGACATGGGTATACCCTTTACGTTGAAAGGTGATACGAATGCAGATTATAAAAATGATTTAAAATAATATCTTCTAATAGTGGTACACCTACACTACAAAACGGTAAATCAAGTAACTTTATAATGTCTTGAATTGCTCTATTGACTTAGGGTATAAGACTTAGCTTTCATATGACACGGCTTCATAGTTCAACCCATACAGCACTCATATACCATACAGCGCACCAAACAGATATAACTTACGTTACGTACTTTATGTTACGTACAATTAAAAACAATAGCTTAGTAAATGCAGCAACTTTAACGCAATGTAACACAATGCTAGCTTGCGGGGAAAACAGTTTGGAAGGAGTAAATGTGAAGTGGACTGTCTTTCCGCACTTGGACTCTAATCTGGTCCGTTGTGCGTGAATTTGGAAGGAGTGTTATTGATAGTATTAAAGGCTTGAATAATTTAGTAGCACTGGCACAGCTACGCTGACTATGGCGTTGTATTAGTGGCCGCATTTGACATTATATACGACATTGGTATCTACCCGGAGCGATAATATAAGCGCTAAACATCATCATGTTCCTGCCCTTGACTCAGAGGGTCGGAAAAACTTGTCTTCTTCCGCCTCCAGTCTATCATCCGTCATCTCTGCACTCACTCCTTTTTCACGCATATCCTAATTCACACAGCTCATTCAGGTCTTTTTAGGACGCCCCCTCTTCACATAACCTCCTACATCCATCCTTATAGTCCTTTTGGCCACTTTCATTCCTTCGCATAACATGTCCTCCATACCATGATAGTCTTCCACTATTTAATTTTTTTTTATGAAAGTAAGTGATAAGACGAGCAAATCAGGCACCTGATGGTAAGCAACGTGATTGCCTTTATCAGACAGAGTACCACCCAGTGTTTTAAAATTCAAAATTCTGAGATATTAGATGTTAAAACTCGTAAGCCCAGTAATTTTGCTGGTAACATTGCCTTCAGACCGGAACACAGTATTGTTTGCACATTACTGCTTGGCAGATGAATAACTGGCAAGGACTTAATTTCTGTCACTGGTGCTACTTTCAAACTTCCCCTTACATACTCATTTCTAAATTTATCCATTGTTTCCATTCCATTCATCTATCTCAACATTCGCAACTTAATCAATCCTACAACTTACAACTTAATCGTGGATGATGGCATGATCACCGTGTCGTAACCGCATTCGTGTAGAAAGGAACATACACAACTCAACTTCATTTTACAATAAATATAACTAACATTATAAAATGTAAAATAGAAGAGAAATTTTTTATTTCAATATCGTTAAAATGCTTTGATTTTTATAAAAAGATTTCGAATCCAATTTAAATTGTAGCCATACCTCTAGAGATCGAACCCTAGAGCGCGTTCTATCAAATATATTTAAAGGCTCTATAAATTTCAAAAGATCTTGAATATAAAAAGATTCACAAAATAAACGTGTAAAATGGAGAGAAATTTACTGATAAAATTTTCAATGTATTTGTCGATCAAGGAGACATTAATGTGTGTAACGAAGTGGTCTTACTGCACGAACGAATGTGAATGCGATTTTTTTTGTCCATTTACTAACTTCATAATAAGCTCTCAACCAAATTTATAAGAAACTATATGCACACGACGTATTTAAAACGCGCGGATAACGTGCAGATGCAACGAATTTGCACGATTCAGTCGCAGTCAGCATTGAAGTTAATTTTGACTATATATTATAAAATCCTAAATGACTCACTGACTGACATGCAACTCAGAGCCCAAACCACTGATCCTAGAGACTTGAAACTTGGAATATAGGTTCTTTTCGTTGTCTGAAAAGAAAGGGGTCCAAAAAGGGTGTCCAAGTTTTAGTGTATTACTGCCATATTTCGTAATTTTGAGAGGGCAAAGCCGCTTAGTTTACACTAGTTTAAGCATAAGTTCTATTTTGTGAAGCAAACTCCAACTGATCCCCACTTTGATCAGTGACCATTTCTGTGCATTTACCTCTAGTATGGTATCTTAATGCTTCGGAGAGCATTTATACCTAAAGCATTCGATCCCGGCTGTCGTATAAAGCTGTGCATATACTTGTTGCAGCCTCAGGTCGAGCGCTCGACTCGAGGCACTGTCTCAAGATGAGCAGTCCGGGGTTGAGACAGCCACAAGACCCGAAGCTGCCTCACGGTGATATAAGTCAGAGGTCTTCGAGCGCTCTGAACACTTTAACACCATAGTTTCTATTTGAAAAGTTTCCGTTATCTTATTAAACAAAATCTTGGTTTAAAATAGATAAATTTGTAGTTGTAAAATAAATTGTTAAGGGATACGTATGTATGCATAGTGCAGGGTTCCATACCTAGTAGATACCAAGAACATACAGTACCATCTATCAGTTTTTTGCGCAAAGTATGGAATTGCGTTAACTTAGAAATATGATTGACAGCCTCGTTGGCTCAGTTGGTAGTAACTCTGCTTTCTGTGCCGCAGGGCCCGGTTTCGATCCCCGGCCAAGTCAAACATTTGTGTGCATGAACATGTCTGTTTGATCTGTGTCTGGGTGTTATAAGCTTATATAAGTATGTATATCAGTCATCTGGTTACCATAGTTAGTACAGGCTTCTAGCCTAGTTTGGGACCAGATGACCGTGTGTGGAAGTTGTCCCATATTATTATTATTAAGATTTTTTACAGCCGCAGGGGACCGCCGATCTGAGAAGTTGATATCAATTTCAACTTGATCAACGATCCACGCGTTTCCGTTAAAAAGTGTCTTGACGAATGGCCAGACAGACAAACAGACGGACATCAAAGTGATCCTAAGAGGGTTCCTTTTGAGGTACGGAACCCTAAAAACAACTTCGCAAAATGTGTAAATTAGAACAATCTTCCGTATAATCTTGGAAAAATCTTAACGAACTCGATCAAATTACGGAACAAGCAAATTTTATTAGACATACGTATAAACTTACTTCCGCACCAACTTTTCAAAGCGAGCCGGCAATATTGTCAATATTATCAATGCTTTCGATATCTTGGCACAGACAAATTGATACTTTATCACCACGAATTTTAAGTTTAAACTTGAATGGGTAAACCAAGCTTGATTTATTTCGATTCTCGTTTGTGTACTCGTCGTAAGATAAACGGTAACTGAAGTAAAACACGGGCAACTAAAAGTTTGCAGGCGAAGAATGAAAAGTTGACTTTAGAAAGTATCTCTGCCAGCAACAGTTAATGGCGTAAATTAAAAATGCAGACTTTAGACGAGGCGTTTCCAGGAAAGGTTTTTGTGAAGTTGGTGGAAGGATTTTTGAAGGAAGGTTGGATGGCGGTTGATTCAAATATTATAGGTGGGAGCGTGTCGGGCGCGAGACGGACAGGTATTAAAAATAATTGTTACTTAAATTAATTTTTGGCTTACGTATGTATGCATAGTAAAAGCGTTCTATACCTAAATACCAAGAACATACAGCGCCATCTATTAGTTCCTTGCGCAAAGTATGGAAATATGCAGTAAAATGGCAATAAATTTTGATTGCGTTAACTTAGAAGTATGATTTTTTACAGGACCGCAGATTTAAGTAGTTGATATCAATTTCAACTTGATATCTCTATGCGTTCCCTTTAAAAAATGTTTTAATAGACGGACAGAAAGACAGACAGACAGACGGACAACAAAGTTATCCTATAAGGGTTCCTTTTTCTCCTTTGAGGTACGGAACCCTGGACAAGGAGTCTGATGTCTAACAGACAAACAAATAAATATATAGGAGATACAACTTGATCCGTACCGCACCCTCCTGCACCCTCACTGATGTTATGAAATAATCTAGGTACCTTTATTGTTCGAACTGCCAAGGAATGGAACACCTTGCCAGAGTCTTTTTGGTTCCAGAAAAGTACAATCTGGAGGTCTTCAAGTCAAGAGTGAAAGTATCTTCTAGGCAAGCACGCACCATCGTCGAATGAGTCGTCACTTACTATCAGGTGAGACTGCAGTCATCATGTTATATTTTTCTGGTCGGAATATTGTGGTCTATAAACATCTCACATGACTGACACGACTATTATTATAACTGCCTTCAACGATAGCTAACACCACGTTCTAATAAAACATACATATTTTTTATGATAGTGACAAGACGAGCAAATCAGGTGCCTGATGGTAAGCATGATGATTGCCCATATGAGACTCAGTGCCACACAGTGTTTTAAAATCACTCTGAGATATTAGGTGTTGGAACTCGTCATGCTCATAAATTTCACTGGTAACGTTGCCCTTCAGACCGGAACACAGTAATGTTTGCACATTAGGTAAGTACTGCTTGGTGGATAACAAAACTGGCAATATCATATTATCTGGTTAATACCATGTAAATGGTTACTTATCCAAATAGGGAATCAGTAATAATTTCTTCTTTCTTTCTTATCTACTATAGCTACACTATCATAATGACAGCTACTCGCATCATTATAGGTAACCTGCATAAAATGAAAGGTAGTCAAGGTACGGGTCGAGCGTGAGACGATTCAACTTGCTTTTCTTATATTTTTTATAAGCTTCAATGTTTGTAAGGAAGATACACACACACTGTTGAAGCCGTGCACGGTTTGAGCGCTTTTCCTTTCTGACACCCATGTCTAAACTAGCCTTATTGAATTTTTACAGGAGACTGGCTCAGTGGCGTGTTAGGCGCAATCATGAGATCCCGGGTTCAATCCTCAAGTCAGACAAAGGGTCAATAGCTGCCTGGACTCTGGAACCGTAGCCCGGTAGATGGCAATAGGTTCACCTCCTATTACTTGGGCCCAATAACATACTGGCGAAATATGGGATTGAGCCCAGGAGGGCACACCTCTGCCTACCCCTTCGGAAAAAAGGTGTGATTGTGTGTTATGTAAAGGTGGCAACTTTCAACAAGAGAAGTTTTGGTAAATATAGCAATATATGGAATGTGTTTGGTCTCGAATAAAAATAATATTTCATATCCATAACATAGATCTATAAATAAACCACTATTATACTTAAATAAATCCGCCCCAAAACATGACGTCAGTCTCAAATCAAACATGTGTATCAGATTCAAAAAGCCCTTGTCAGTGTTCCGCCTAAATGCTCAAGTTCCATTCGTTCTTTGATCTTCAGACCTCATGTCTAAACGGTACCTTCAGGCGATATATTCAACGGTATAGTCTGTCTACGACTTTTATGAATGTGGACGAGGCGAGGGCGCTACCGTATATGCGCTAAAATATCTTGACAGATTTTTACTATTACAGAACTTTAGTTAACTTTTTATCCACATAATTTCTGATTGTAGACAAGGTTAAACTTTTATAATCCTCCTTGGTCGAGGCGGTAAGTCGTTTTAAATTAAAAACTTGTTTTCGATCCCCCGATTTGTGTTGAATCGATCCGTCTCGAAGTCTGATTGGTCTGATTCCAAAAAATGGGTATTTCACTAAATATGCCCCTAAATCTAAAATCCTACACGTGAGCCCGATCAAATTTGACATGTTATTATCTAAGATATAATAATCATCATATTAGTCAAATCTAGGACCTCATGCTAGGCAGTAGAGCATGCGACCACGACGCCATGAGTTAATTTAAGAGAATTAATCAAACCTCTATTAGGTCCTAGATAACAAATTTCATTCGTGCGATGAAAACTGTAATTACTTTAGCGAAGTTACACACAGAATTTTTAATTAATTTGGGAGCAGAGATAAGTTCACTTAACGTAGATTTTTTTTATGAATTTCGTTTGAGCGTACTGCAGCGAGTGAGATAAAGCGGTGTTTCCACTACTTGTACCCGCTCGACACGAGGCTGACACAAGTGGATACGAGGCTTATTAATATGGCTGCAGAATTACCAACATCACCCAAGTCGTAGGCATGTAGAGGTACTTTTTACTTGTATATTTATTTATTTTATTATATTTTATTTTATTAACTAGTGGCCCGCCCCGGCTTCGCACGGGAGAAGTAGAAGTGAACGTTTTAATAGGAGTAAATTCGTGATACATTGTATTTTTATAGGTATAACCCTCATGGTTTACGCAGCGCACGCAAATTAATGTCTATTTCTGTTACAGTGACCAATCCTTAACAGATGGAAACAATTTCCGAGGCCTATTTTGATGATATATAAGTACTACATTATTTTTACCACCATTAATTTTCATACCGCATAAAAATAATGACTTCTTCGATTATTGTGACTAAACCAAAACAGACTGATATAATGTCCGTGGACTATTTTTTGTAGATAGTGATAATTACTACAAACCCCTAGCCCTAGAACATTACTTTATTCTACCATGAATAGTTTTCACCGCATGCATATAATGACTGTTCGATAATTATGACTAAACCAAAATAGATGAATATAATGTCCGTTCACTATTTTATAGATATTGGTAAATACTACAAAGCCCTAGTACATTACTTTATTCTACCACAAATAGATTTCCCAGCGCATGAAAGTTAATGACTGCTTCGATTATTGTGACTAAACCAAAATAGATGGATATAATTTCCGAAGACTATTTTGTAGATATTGATAAGTCCTACAAACCCCTAGTACATTACTTTCATCTACCACCAATAGTTTTCACACTGCATGAAAAATAATGACTGCTTCGATTATTGTGACTAAACCAAAATAGATGGATATAATGTCCGTTCACTATTTTGCACATATTGGTAAGTACTGCAAACCCCTAGTACATTACTTTATTCTACCACCAATACTTTTCACAGCGCATGCATATAATGACTATTTCGATTATTGTGACTAAACCAAAAAAGATGGTTATAATGTCCGTGGACTATTTTGTAAATATTAGTAAGTACTACAAACCCCTAGTACATTATATTTTTCTACCATTAATAGATTTCACAGCGCACGCAAGTTAATTAATATATTTGGTAATTTTGTGACACCTTAGTTCACAATATTGCAGATTTCTTGCGGATCCCTAATATTTTTCAAAACCTCGTAATATAAGCCTATGTCACTCACACTGAATTAAGCTCTCCATAAGTAAAAGATTTTTTAAATCGGTCCAGTAGTTTCGGAACCTATTCGTTGCAAATAAAAAACAAAGTTCCTCACTTTATACTATGATATTGGTATTGGTAATAGATTGAATAATCTGGCGACATATTATACGGATTACGGAAACAGTGAAAACAGTAAGAAGAGCATTCATAATTCGATGTTGTTGCAACCCAGTTTAATAGAGCTATGTTAAAGAGAAGCGAAATCATAAGCGACTGCCTCAATCGCGTAGAGGGCGCAAGCTCGATTGCCAATCAAGAGGTCCCGGGTTCGAAACCCAGGTCAGGCAAAGTGATAAATATTGAATTTTTCATTAGGAATTATCTCAATAACTGCCTGGAGTCTGGAACTGTGCCCGGTAGATGGCATTAAGCTCGTCCCCTATTACATGGGACCAATAACATACTGGCGAAATGTGGGTGTATCTACTGTGGGACTGAGTCCTGGGTACACCTCTGCCTACCCCTTCGGGAAAATGGAAATAAATTGTCGTTCTTTTGCACGTGCAATAATGATAACGTCACAAAGTCTTTCACTATAAAATACAACACACGTATACTTAATGTATTTTCTAGAATTTGTTTTTTTCAATCGATGTGTTTGTGTTTTGAATGTAATATTGTTTTTTTTTATGCTATAGGTGGACAACAAGCAGACGGTGTGCCTGATGGTGAGCGGTTGCCGACGCCCATGGATACCTGCAACACATCATTACGTAGCAGTAAGTTTACGTAGGTAAGTATACTATGTTTATAAACTATTTATAAAATATTATATACGTACAAATACAATTTTACAATTAACATTAAAATAAGTACAATTACAATTAGAGACTGCCTCGTGGCGTAGAGGGCGCATGCTCGACTGCCAATCAAGAGGTCCAGGGTTCGATCCCCAGGTCAGGCAGTGTTAAATATTGGATTGTTCCATTAGGAATTATCTCAATAACTGCCTGGAGTCTGAAACCTGTGCCCGGTGGATGGCAATAGGCTCGCACCCTATTACATGGGACCAATAATATACTGGCGAAATTTGGGTGTATCTACTATGGAACTGAGTCCTGGGTACACCTCTGCCTAACCCTTCGGGAAAAAGGCGTGAATGTATGTTAAATGCAATTTTACTTCTTCTGTCACACTACTGACCAAATGTGATTCACAGTACTCTCCTCTCCCTGCACGGTTGTCTGGGAGAGATCGCTCTTAGCGATAAGACCGCCAATTGTTTACATTATTTGTTATGATTGTATTTTAAATTTAAGGTTTCATGTTTGTAGTGTAATAATAAAGAGTTGGTCTATCTACGAGTATCTATCATTACGCTGCCACTGCCATTATGTTGCCGACTCTTCAAGATTTCTATTCACACCTCAGAGCCCCATACCTATACTTTTCACAGCGCATGCATATAATGTCTGTTTCGATTATTGTGACTAAACCAAAATAGATGGATAAAATTTCCGTGGACTATTTTGTAGATATTGACAAGTACTACAAACCCCTAGTACATTATATTATTCTAACATCAATGTATTCCACAGCGCACGCAAATTTATGAATATGGTTGAATGAATGAATGAATGAATGAATGAAAGCTTTATTTGCATGAATACAGGTAGATATAAAAGTTGTAACATACAATAGGTAGATCGCTGTACTCGACCAAATTTTCGTGCAAATGTTTATCTGAATGACATTAGTAACTGAAGTATACATTGAAATAATACATTAAAATCTTATATCTTTAAATGAGCAATTCTTGTATATAATTGGAATCTCGGAATCGGCTCCAACGATTTTCATAAAATTTAGTATATGGGGGGTTTCGGGGGCGATAAATCGATCTAGCTAGGAACCATTTTAAAAAAATGTCATTTTATTAAAAAAAAAAAAAATACCGAGCAAAGCTCGGTCATCCAGATATTGATAAATTATATTACACAGATTTCAATGTCAATTTTTATATTTATATTTTCAATTATAATTAAATGGTAATTTTGTAAATTGTTATAAAATATTAGAAATAAAATTAAAATTTAAAATTAAAATATTCGTCTATGGTATAAAAGCATCTGTCACACAACCAAGCATGAAGTTTCTTATTAAATTCATTAGCATGCATCTCTCTAAATTCATTGGGCAGTTTATTATAAATTCTGATTGCCATTTTATAGCAGTTCTTATTGCACAATTTTAATCTGTTTCTGGGGACTTAATAATGGTTTTTGAACTATTTTTCTCTTTGTTATGGCTTTTTCGTCTTTCTCGAACAAACTATAATGATTTTTTACAAATTTCAGCATTTCAAATATGTATAGGGACGGTAAGGTAAGTAATTTATATTTTATAAATAAAGGACTGCAAGAGTCTGTCCACTTTAGGCCAAATATGGATCGAATGCACTTCTTTTGTGCTATGAAAGCTCTTTGTGAGCCGGTTGAGTTTCCCCAAATTATAATTCCATATCTTAAAACAGAACATACATGGCTGTGATATACTGTTATAGCTGTTTCTGTGTTTGTCAGATTTCTTATCTTCTTTAATGCAAATACAAATCTATTTAATTTCTTACAGACATTATCTACCTATATTTTCCAATTACAAAATGTATCAATTGTTATTCCTAAAAATTGTATATTATTCACAAGTTCAATGTCAGTATTATTATAATTAATGTCAATGTTATCATTTATATATTTATTATTATATGTCATATATTTCATATACTTAGTTTTATTCGTATTAATTTTTAAATTATTTAAATCCAGCCAATTTATTATGTCATGTAGTGCTTTATTTGCAACATTTTTAACACTTTCTACAGTCTTTTCCTTTATTAAAACGGTTGTGTCATCTGCGAACAGAACAGTATATTCATCTGTCGATTTTGGAAGATCGTTTACATATAAAATGAACAAAATTGGGCCTAAAACACTCCCTTGAGGAACTCCATACCGATTTTCTAAAAATTCTGATCTGTGAGTTTTTAGGGTTTTGGTTTCATAGCACATTTTTTTAATTTCTGTGCATTGCATTCGTCTTTTTAAATAGCTTTCAAGCAAAGTGTATGCAGGTCCTCTGAATCCGTAATGCTCTAATTTATCTAGAAGCTTGTCATGGCACACTGTGTCGAACGCCTTGCTCATGTCAATAAATATCGCTACAGGCAGCTCTTTTCTATCAATTGCGTCCAAAATTTCTTTAACAAGTTTAAAACATGCCAGTGTGGTCGATTTTCCTTTTACAAAACCATTTTGTTGCTGATTTAATACACCATTACGTTCCAAAAATGACATCACTCTGTCACTAATAACTTTTTCAAAGATTTTTGAAAAAATAGGCACCAGTGTAATGGGCCTATAATTCCCGATATCCAATTTGTCCCCCTTCTTAAATAGCGGCTTTACAACTGAAAGTTTCAGCTTTTCTGGAAAAACACCATGTTCTAAGGACAGATTTATTATGTGTGTGAGCGGTTCTATAAAATGATTTTGTTGTGAAAATGAAGATTTTGCTTTATCATTTTCGTATTTATTTCATCATATCCCGCCGAATTTGTATTGCGTAAGTTCATTGTGATTTTAAATATTTCTTGGCAGCTTACTGGTTCAAGATAAATTGAATTTGCTAATCTTTCAACCTTTGTTTTCTCTTTATCTTTTTCAGTTTCTTCAGGTTTTGCATTGTTAATGAAGAAGTTATTGAAACAACCTGCTATCTCGTCACCATCATTTAATATATTATCTCTATACATTATTTCTCTTATTTCATTATGTTTGTATGTATTATTTAACGTATCGTTTATTATTTTCCAAGTTGCTTTGCACTTATTGTCAGCGTTTTCTATATATTTTTTGTTCCTGTCTTTCTGTACACTTATAACACATTTTTTTAGTATCTTACTATATTTTCTGTATATAACTTTGCTTCTTTGTGTTTTATTTATATAATATTTATATTGTAATATTCTCTTATTAACAAATTATTTTTTAAGTCCCTTAGTTACCCATTTTGGTTTGGTTGAGTTCTTATTCATTTTCACTTTTATTAGTGGAAAACACAGTTTAAAGAAAAGACTTATTATATTATGAAGTAATGTAAACGCCTTTTTCGTATCATTCTCATGTAGTACTTCTGAAAAAGATACATTTTTTAAGCATTCATTGAATTTCTCGATGTTTTCAGTACAGAAATCTCTTTTGTAAGCGAACCAGTACTTTAAGTTGCATGTTTCAGCTGTAGATGTAATTGTTAAAGTCTGGCCAGTATTGTGATCAGATAAGCCTAGTTCATGCACATTACCTTTAGCACCTTTAATGTCACTTATGATATTATCAATACAAGTATTTTGTCGTGTAGGCAAATGTATATGTGTCTTCATATTAAAGTTATTTAAAATACTATTAAACTCTTCTTTATTTTTATTATTATTCAACATATCTATATTAAAATCGCCACATAAGACATTATTGTATTTATCTTTTAAACATGCTTTATGTAATATTATTTGTAGTTTTCTGAAAAATATGTTTATGTCCGAGGTTGGTGTACGATATATGCAGAAAATATTTAGTTATTATATTATGTGACACCTTGGTTCACAATATTGCAGTTTTCTTACGGATCCCTATTTTTTTTTCAAAATCTCATATAGCCTATGTCACTCACACTGAATTAAGCTATCCATAAGTGAAAAAATTTTAAAAATCGGTCCAGTAGTTTCGGAGCCTATTCGTTACAAACAAAAAAACAAAGTTTCTCTCTTTATATGTAATATAAAGTATAAATTAAATTAAATTAAAGTAATCACTTCAGTATATTTTATGAAATCCTAAAGGACACACTGACTGACATGCAACGCAGAGCTCAAACTACTGATCCTAGAGACTTGAAACTTGGAATGAAGGTTGTTTTCTTTGTCTAGACGTGGGCTAAGGTAGGATTTTTAAAAATCACATTCTAAGGGGTCCTAAAAGGACGTCAAAGTTTTGGTATAAAACTCCCATATTACATTATTAAGAGCGGACAGAGCCCCTGTTTATTATAGTTCGACACAAAAGAGTTGAAAATAATGGGGGCGCCACTGTCTTTTACAAGATTAAAAACAATTTTAACAACACATACACTTTAAAATAGTTCCGTTTCTACTCTTTTGTGTCGAACTATACACTAGTGTTTAATAAATTTAAGTGATACCACAGTGATACTTAGGTTTTGTTTGGATTCAAACGGTGTCGTGTGGAGATGATTATTGTACAAATAAAAATAAAACAAGTGCGTATATTATCATTATGTAAATTATGCAATAATAATTATTCATTCCGAATCGCGAGCTATTTATATTGAACCAGCTGTTGCCCGCGGTTTCACCCGCGTGGATTCAAATAATAATAATATGGTACAACTCCCACACACGGTCATCTGTTTCCAAACTACTGATATACATACTTATATAAGCTTATTAATAACACCCAGACACCAAACAAACCGATTAATCAAACAGACATATTCTTGCAAACAACACCTGTTTAGTCTATACTAATATACTAATATACTAATAATATTATAAAGAGAGAAACTTTGTTTTTTTGTTTTTTTGTTTTTTTGTTTGTAACGAATAGGCTCCGAAACTACTGGACCGATTTTAAAAATTCTTTCACTTATGGATAGCTTAATTCAGTGTGAGTGACATAGGCTATATGAGATTTTGAAAAAAATAGGGATCCGTAAGAAAACTGCAATATTGTGAACCAAGGTGTCATATAATATAATTACCATATTCATAAATTTGCGTGCGCTGTGAAATCCATTGATGGTAGAATAATATAATGTACTAGGGATTTTTAGTACTTATCAATATCTACAAAATAGTCCACGGAAATTTTATCCATCTATTTTGGTTTAGTCACAATAATCGAAACAGACATTATATGCATGCGCTGTGAAAAGTATTGGTGGTAGAATAAAGTAATGTACTAGGGGTTTGTAGTAATTATCAATGCCTACAAAACGATATACATAGATTTTATCCATCTTTTTTGGTTTAGTCAAAATAATCGAAGTAGTGATTATTTTTCATGCGGTGTGAAAACTATTGCTGGTAGAGTAAAGTAATGTACTAGGGGTTTGTAGTAATTATCAATGCCTACAAAACGGTATACATAGATTTTATCCATCTTTTTTGGTTTAGTCAAAATAATCGAAGCAGTGATTATTTTTCATGCGGTGTGAAAACTATTGCTGGTACAGTAAAGTAATGTACTAGGGGTTTGTAGTAATTATCAATGCCTACAAAACGGTATCCATAGATTTTATCCATCTTTTTTGGTTTAGTCAATATACTAATATTATAAAGAGAGAAGCTTTGTTTTTTTGATTTTTTGTTTTTTTGTTTTTTTGTTTGTAACGAATAGGCTCCGAAACTACTGGACCGATTTTAAAAATTCTTTCACTTATGGATAGCTTAATTCAGTGTGAGTGACATAGGCTATATGAGATTTTGAAAAAAAATAGGGATCCGTAAGAAAACTGCAATATTGTGAACCAAGGTGTCATATAATATAATTACCATATTCATAAATTTGCGTGCGCTGTGAAATCCATTGATGGTAGAATAATATAATGTACTAGAGATTTTTAGTACTTATCAATATCTACAAAATAGTCCACGGAAAATTTATCCATCTATTTTGGTTTAGTCACAATAATCGAAACAGACATTATATGCATGCGCTGTGAAAAGTATTGGTGGTAGAATAAAGTAATGTACTAGGGGTTTGTAGGAATTATCAATGCCTACAAAACGATATACATAGATTTTATCCATCTTTTTTGGTTTAGTCAAAATAATCGAAGCAGTGATTATTTTTCATGCGGTGTGAAAACTATTGGTGGTAGAGTAAAGTAATGTACTAGGGGTTTGTAGTACTTATCAATACCTACAAAACAGTATACATAGATTATATCCATCTTTTTTGGTTTAGTCACAATAATGGAAGCAGTGATTATTTTTCATGCGGTGTGAAAACTATTGGTGGTAGAGTAAAGTAATGTACTAGGGGATCGTAGTACTTATCAATACCTACAAAACAGTATACATAGATTATATCCATCTTTTCTGGTTTAGTCACAATAATCGAAGCAGTGATTATTTTTCATGCGGTGTGAAAACTATTGGTGGTAGAGTAAAGTAATGTACTAGGGGATTGTAGTACTTATCAATACCTACAAAACAGTATACATAGATTATATCCATCTTTTCTGGTTTAGTCACAATAATCGAAGCAGTGATTATTTTTCATGCGGTGTGAAAACTATTGGTAGTAGATTAAAGTAATGTACTAGGGGTTTGTAGTACTTATCAATATCTTCAAAATAGCCCACGATAAATTTATACATGTGTTAAGGTTTGGTCATTGTAACAGAAATAGTCATTAATTAGCGTGCGCTGCGTAAACCATTAGGGTTATATCTATTAAAATACAATGTATCACGAATTTACTCCTGTTAAACGTTCACTATACCTACTTCTGCTACCGTGCGAAGCCGGGGCGGGCCGCTAGTTTCAAATAAAATAAAAAAAAACAATTGTTTGACCCGGCCGGGGATCGAACCCGGGGCCTGCGGCATAGAAAGCAGAGTTACTATACTAGCATCTGAGCCATCGAGGCTGTTAACATAGTGAATTTTGAGATGATTCCCCGAGGTTAAAAGTAACCTATGTCACTCTCCAGCCTCCAAACTATTTCCAAAAAAAGAACAAAGAACAAACAAACACTCCCGCATTTATAATATTAAAATAAAGTATGGGTGACAAAAATTCGAAGCGAATTTTGCGTTCATGACAAATAGACGTAATATATTACGTAAATGTTTTAAGCTATAAATTCTGCCATGTGATTATTTATTCGACAACAAAATGAAAAGTGCGTTTAGTTTGGATAAAATATGTTTATTAAACGTTAATATCTTATAATATAAAAACATAACATAACATACATTCACGCCTTTTTCCCGAAGGGAAAGGCAGAGATGTACCCAGGACTTAGTCCCATAGTAGATACACCCACATTTCGCCAGTATGTTATTGTTCCCATGTAATAGGGGGCGAGCCTATTGCCATCTACCGGGCACAGTTCCAGACTCCAGGCAGTTATTGAGATAATTCCTAATGGATAAATCCAATATTTAACACTGCCTGACCTGGGGATCGAACCCGGGACCTCTTGATTGGCAGTCGAGCATGCGCCCTCTACGCCACCGAGGCAGTCGAGTACTTATATATTTTACTTAATGATCATTGACTCTTTTACATCCAAAATAATAAATTTACAGACTAATTTTACAGACAACCTCGCTGGCTCAGACGGTAGTAACTCTGCTTTCTGTGCCGCAGGCCCCGGCTTCGATCTCCGGCCAGGTCAAACATTTGTGTGCATGAACATGTCTGTTTGATCTGTGTCTGTGTGTTATAAACATATATAAGTATGTATATCAGTCATCTGGTTATCATAGTACAGGCTTCAAGCCTAGTTTGGGACCAGATGACCGTGTGTGGAAATTGTCCCATATTATTATTATTATTACTAATATTATTATAAAAACGTTTGTAACTCTCTCTGTTTGTTACCTAATCACGCTCTGAACTGATTTAGATGAAATGTAGTATATGTAATGTATGTCGGCTATCATTGTTTGAGTCCCGGGAAAAGACAGGATAGTTTTTATTTTTTATCTCAGATAGTATATATTATATTGTTATGTATGTATATATAATCTTAGTATATAATGTATTAGTTATAGTATGGTATTATAAGTATGTATTATATATTATTTTTATGTATTTTATTTATTTATTTATCATTTAAGTATTTGTTTTTGATACCACCGTCCCTTCAGCATCTGTTTTTCCTTTCCCTGCATGGTTGTCTGGAAGAGATCGCTCTGAGCGATAAGGCCGCCAATTGTTACTATTTCTAGTTTTAAGTTTTCTTTTTTATAATTTTCTGTATGTGGTACCAATAAAGCGTTATCAATTATCCTTTTAAGTGGATGAATTAATTGTAGAATAGGGGGGGTGGAAGTTTTTATAGGGAATCATTAACCACTGAACCGATTGAGATGAAATTTGGTTTGTAACTTAGACCCTGGAATACACATGGGGTACTTTTTAACCCGATATTCCCACGGGAACGAAGACTCCGCGGGTAAAACCGCGGGGCACAGCTAGTTGATCATAAATGTCATATATTTTTTAATGTTTTAAAAATATGATAATATGTTATCCCAATATTAGACTAAAATTTGAGCAGATCGGTTCAGTAGTTTCGGCATGAAATGAAATGAAATTTTTGAAATGAAATTTTATTTGTCAAAAACATGGGTATACAGATAAAGATGTTAGATATAATATGACATTGGATCCATCATGTTCTGCCTTTCGGTGTACAAATATGAAAATAAACATACATAATAAACCATAAAGAGTTTTTTTTAATTATTAGCTGACCTGAGTATTGACCTAGGTACATAACAGCTAAGAATTGAGAACTAGTTCAATGTAACCAAGTATAATACTCGTATATTATTTATATATAGCTCGTTATATATTATATAACCGGATATTTACCCATTTAAGGACGAAGGACGCTCTGCGCCTGTCACCCTTGTTATTAGTTGTTGAAACTCGTCATGCCCGGTAATTTCGCTGGTAACATTACCCTTCATTCAGACCGAAACACAGTAATGATTGCGTATTATAATACTATTTAGCAGATGAATAACTGACAAAGGTGTGGTAGTGCCCTTCAGACCGGAACACAGTAATGATTGCGCATTACTGTTTGGCGGATGAAAAGTGTGGTACTTCCCCAGACGGTCCCCTGCAAAAGAGGCCTACCACTACAAAAAACTCAAAGTAACTACTTATAGGTAGGTAGGTTAGGTAAATACTTGGTTACATCCTCGTTAATTTTAGGTAAATGGATAATATTTCCCAAATTCATGAAGTTTAATGCCAGCAAGCCATCGATGTTCACCTAAACCATTACCGCCCCTGCCACGAACTTTAAACCGAAAATATTTATACATTCTGACATAATTGCGAAGCCTCTACGTCGAGTTAATTACATTTAAAAGCGCGCCGACAGTTTTCATTACATAGTAATAGAAAGACACGTATGAAAAACTTAAATAACTTCCTTTAACATGTTGTGGAGCCGAGCTGGGATACTAATAACACGTGTGGATAAAGCAGTTTATTTCATAATCGCGTAAAACTAACTGGTCTATTACAGACTTTTGAATGAATTAATGAATGAACTCTTTATTGGTACCACAATAATACAGAAATACCAAAACAGAAAACTTAAACCTAGAAAGAGTAACAACTGGCGGGCTTATCGCTCAGAGCGATCTCTTCCAGACAACCATGCTGAGAAAGGAATTCAGTATTTCCTTAGGGACAGTGGATTCAAAAACCAATACTAAAATGATATATGAATAAAATGCATAACAAATAATATACGTATATTACCTACTTATAATACTATACTATAACCAATACACTTTTCTAGAGAACGTGCTTTTATAGAGAATTTTTTTAATTTAAAATAGGCTTATGTTTGACCTCAATCAATCTCACCACAATCGTTTGACCACAATCTCGCTTAATGGAAGGCGAAGATGAGGCCTAAGATGGTACACGTTTGCCTGGAAGGTGTCTGTAAATTCTGCACATACACATTTTTTTTATGCCATATGTGGCAAACAAACAGACATGCCGCCTGATGGTGAACGGTTACCGCCGCCTATGGATACCTGCAACACTAGAGGTATTGCTAGTATGTTGACTGAACTCTACCAACTCTTCTTTTGAGAGAATAAGTAATTTAATTATCGTTATCGTTTCAGTCAAAGTACGTCTCATGCATTTCCATCTAGATCAGTTGTAAGCGACTTTTATACAGTGTATTCCTCCGGTTTTTAGGAATTAATAGTTTTATACGTAGATGATTCAGTTTATTATGAAGCATTATTTAGTATCTTTTATTTTCCAAATCTGTTTAGATATTATAAGTTGTACAATATAATAAAATAAAAATACATTTCAGCCATATTTTTTAAGTTATCGTGTTTTTTAATAGCTGTGTTAATTCTTGGCTGGGGGTTTTGAATTTTTTTTTTCTAATATAGGAACCTATTGTGGGCAATATTTAAAATAGCTCAAAAAAGCACATCCATCAAATCTAAATATTTTATTTGGCATAATAAATATTGAATTCGCCGTGGGGTTACCAGCTTTAGTATAGTACCTCACCCTCTCTCCCCGTGGTTGCCGTAAGAGCCGGCTAAGGATTATGAGATCCGGAGGACGGGCAGCAGCGTCCTCTGCGTAAAACCATCAAACTGCGCTCGCCAACCCGCCTACCAAGCGTGGCGAGTATTGACAAAAACCCCCCTTATGGGGGAAGCCTTTGGTCCAGCAGTGGACATCCAATGGCTGAATGATGATGATGATTGTATTTGGACAATTTGCAAATTGTTTTTTAAGTATATACATGTGGAAAATTACAAGTTAATATTATGTTGTAATTGGGAAGCTGATATAAAATGAAAAGTTCCATGAGCAGAGGTACAATGCAAGTCCTTTATTCCCCACAATTGGGGAAGTTCCCCGCGCCGTTTAAACTTAGCGAAATAGCTATTCGGTTAATCGCAGTCATTTACAGAACGCGCCTGATTTTGGTTTTATGATATTTTAGTAAAGTTCCTGGTTTGTTGTAGATTCTATAAATATTAGAATGTCTATAAAAATTATTTCAATAATAAAATTGTTGGCTTTAAAAGATATCAGTAAAAACACACTAAAAATTAAAGTCTGTAAGTTAATTGTGCGTTTTTCAATTTATGTAATTACCTATAAATACAGTATTCATTTAAAAATATGTCATAATATAAAAACAGTAATTTAAAAAATGATTTCACTTTTTTCCCCAACTGTACAAATACGAAAATAAAGTCATTTGACGTGGCAGTCGCCATACACTTGTAGAATCGACTGTACTCGATGTTCAGACATCTTTGTGTCCTTAGACAAAAGACGCACCTTTGAAAGGGAATACAGCAGCGTGTTATGTAAATTAGAAACAGGAGAATATCGAGCTGCGGTGTGGTATGTTCTTGGCATTCTCAGAACTCCGAGTCTTTTGTTAGGGACCACGTTTACATCGAATTATCAGTACGTCGAACATTAAAACAGAGAGTAACATTGACTTACAGGAACAATAATTCCAGATTACAGTCAAAGAAGTAAAAATTGTAATGTCGTCGTAATAATAACACTTTTTGTCCGAATCGAACTGCAGACCTCATGCTCGACAGAAGCGCTTCGCACTGATAAGTCTTTCATTATTCATAGATTTCCACTTGATTGCTTTGCAGTATTCGATAGTGTCACAAATCGTTTGAAGTCTAAATTCTGCAATAAATTATAAAAAAAAACTCTTCTTGAAAAGCAAAAATGTATCTACATACTAATGCCGCTACTAAAACAAAAAGGTTATAAAATATGTGCATAATGAACTACTGTTACAGTCCTACAAACTTATCTGGTCCGCTCACAACGTCGCTAGTCGCTGCTATCGCGTTTAGTTTGACTATTGATTTCAAAACGGCGACGTTAGTTTCACTATTTGGCCACCGGGTTAGGTAAGTTTGTGAGACTATTATTTAGTTTTATTAGCATGGTGTTATGGTTACGAGAGCGCTCTGCCTAATGAAATATGATCACTACATTTTAGGTAATATTTCATGGTTTAATGAAACTTGTTGGTGTAGGACATTGCCAACAAAGTCGCGGTTGGTGAAATATTAAAACCGGTAAAGTTGGATAGGATAGATTATTTATTAGGAATATCATCATGAGGAAGGTTCGACATAAAAATATTTGGATGAAATGTGTGAATGAGGATATGCGGGAAAAAGGAGTGAATAAGTGAGTGCAGAGATGACGGATGATAAAATGGTATGGCGGGAGAAGACTTGCTGTGGCGACCACATATGGGATAAGGGCAGGAAGATGGTGATGATCATCATGAGGAAGTTCAGTGCAGACAGAATGATTAACACGGGATGAGTTCGTATCAGATCCGCAGTATAGTGATTCTAATTTATTGAATTTATATGGACGCAATGCACAGTCAGCGTGCGCATGTCAGGAGATTTATCTGTCCCGCGCCTTTCTTTTTTTTTTTTTTTTTGTTGCCCGGGGAAAAATGCGTGACGCATACCACCCGCACCCGGGGGAGCGCAGGGTGGTTATGTGGGACTCCCCGCCGGCACAGCGCCGTACGTCAGTACGTTGCTGTGCCGGCGGGTATACCCACTAAAAAACCCCGGGGTGTTCCTTCACGACGCCATGTGTCGGGGCTGCGGGCACGCCGAAGCACTCATCCGCGGCCCCGACGGCGTTTGGTCCTCCATGGACCCCGCCACGGTGGGGTGAAGGTAATCCTTCACCCCAACCCTCCCAAGGGGCGCGCGGAAACACGCGCGCACCTCCTCGCAGGCCCTTTAGGTGGGGAACGGATACCCCCGCATTCGTTGCCCAGGCCCCAGGATTCAGATTCTCTGCTCGCCACCGCACAGAAGGAGTTCTGCATGGGGACGAGCGGAGATTCATCCTCCACGACTCTAAGGGCTTGGAAAGGCGTTCCGTGCCCTCTCGAACGCCTACCGAACGTGCGAGAGGACACGGAAGGCCCATTCCCGCCCACCACCACGCGCATATAGCGCAGGACGCTCTCTGGTTGCTCCGGTGCAGGAGTAGATCTGCACAGGGGGAAGTAGAGAGCCTTCTTCTCTCTAAGGCTTGGAAGGGTGTTCCGTGCCCTCTCGAACGCAATAGATTCCATGCGAGAGGACACGGAAGACCCATTCCCGCCCACCACTACGCGCATATAGCGCAGGACGCTCTCTGGTTGCCCCGGTGCAGGAGTAGATCTGCACAGGGGGAAGCAGAGAGCCTTCTTCTCTCTAAGGCTTGGAAGGGTGTTCCGTGCCCTCTCGAACGCAAAAGATTCCATGCGAGAGGACACGGAAGACCCATTCCCGCCCACCATCACGACAGTGCTCAAGTGAGCCCCGCCTGCGCCATCCACTGTGCCCTATGCTGACTTCATAGGGACACGCGGAGGCGCAACCCACACCGCGGCAAGCCGACGGCTTTCCGCCTCGATTCGGTCGCAGAGGATAGGGAGAGCGGCGCATCGTAATACCGACACTCCTCTTCCCCTGCGACCCCACCGCCTTCGCCATCTAACGGTGGCGACCCCATTTGGGCCGCGGAAGGCAGGAAGAGCGGCGCACCGCAATACCGGCACTTCTCTCCCGCCGCGGCCCAACCATTCGACTGCGATGCGCTATGTGACGCATCGCGGCCCGCCTCAGTTGCGTTACGTCCTATGGAACGCACCGCAACCTACTCGGCCGTTCACACCTGCCTGGAGGAAAGTGCAGCGGCCGACCACCTCGGGCTCCTCTTCGCTTCACCGTGGGACCCGTACCACGGTTACTGACCCCCTCCGCCGCGAGAAGGCGGGAACCCATCGGGGGGATCTGTCCCGCGCCTGCTTTATGTCTGTGTTGACCTTCAATATTCAGAATAGCAGAATTTTGACTAATATTTATATATTTTTTGATATATATATTTTGGTTGACTAAGCGGATATACAGGGAGAAAAATTACACTCACGAGCGGGATTTGAAGCCGCACCTTCCACACCAATCCGCGTAGTGGACATAATATTATAGATTGGTAACTTTTATTATTAAAAAGAAACCGGTGGTGACTTGCAAAATCGCCCTCGAAATAGTTCTTAAATCTTTATCGAATTACTCTGTGGATTTTAACAAAACCATTACAATTGTGGTCAAATTCAAAAGCTACAAGTGTCAACCAATGCTACACAGAATTCAATTTGTCCGATTTCTGAAATTACCACAACACACATTGTAGTGGTAATATTGATTTTGTTGTGTGTTTGTAGTTTTACTTATAATATCTGTTTTAAGGCCGACATGTGAATTTTGTTTCGTGAAATAATACCGATCAATCTTTTCTCAAACACAGTAACTTTATTGTGGTAGACTTTTCAAAATGATGGATAGCTTTAATTATGATGATAAGGAGAGCATAATCCTTGTTGAATGGACTTTTGGGAAATGCTTAATTCAGGATACCATTAAGATCCACCAATAAGTCCTTAATTTTCAATGTTTTTTTTTTACTGGCAATGTGCATTTTTTCTTCAAATACGATCTTTGAGGCTTTTGGACAGGAAAGAATAAACAATCTGATAACAATTTCAAAAAACAAAATCCTGTCGCAAGCGCCAACTTATTCTGAAACTTCCTTTCATCGATACCATAAATAAATATTACTTGGTCTTTCTAGAAGTGGTAGTAGGTAAAATAATTAGATATCTGCTACACTCCCATTTAGATTCTACGGAAATACTTAGTTCCAGAGACCTATTCCAAAATCATGCTCCATTGAGTATCCGGGGACAAGGAACGAGCAGGTGCTATCACGTTCTAAAAGTCTAAATTAGAACATAATATTATAGCCAGTCCCATTTCTAAGGATTATATTTAGTACCCTTAAAAAATCTTGTTATATTAACATGTTCCAATAAAAACGCCACATTCTTCAGCCACACCGAGTTTATAATATAGACGTTATTTATAATAGATGAGGTGGGCCGTAACGTAATCTCAAAGGTAAAGTTCATCAAAAGAAAACACGAAGTTGCTTAATAATTCAAAAAGACATTTACACAAATGACTGGAGGAGCCTTTAAGGGTAATCAACACTTGGATGTGTCTTGTTTTTTGGAAACAAAGGAAATTAGGTCATCATCATGGACAATATTCTCAAACAGACCTGATACATTGGTTTTATTCAATTAAAGATTGGCAACAATAAGGTGCAATGTTCTAACTGCTATGTTCAGACTCCAGGCTAACATTGAGTCAATTCCTAATAAAAAAATTATGAGAAAAGACTATTGTTTATGAAAGTATTATATTAAAATATCAGTTGCAAAAGTAATAATATGACTGGCAAATTGACTCGTCGGTTAGTAGTAATCTTGCTTCTGGCCGCATGTCCTGGGGTCGATCCCTGGGCAGATCAAACATTTGCTCGTATGAGCATGTCTGTTTGATATGACTAGGTGTTATACAGGTAAGTATGTGTAACCGTCATTTTCTGGCTACTATAGCACAGACTTCTAGTGTAGTTTGGGATCAGAAAAATGGTCTTCTTGTGGAATTTTTCCTGCACGTTTGGAAGTTGTCTTATATTATAATATAAGATAAAAATATCGATATATCGATATTTTTATTATTATATCGATAGATCACTCACCGGACTGCAATCAAATTAAATATACCAAAGTGTATCGATAGTTTTATTTTTATTTTTGATGTGTTGAACTAAACAGGTATTTCACCGCAATCTCACCTGCTGATAAGTGATGATGTGGTGCCCGTTTGTTCAGTCTTGATTTGAAAAAACCCAAGTTATAGTATTCGGGATAAACGACGATTAAAAAAATTGTTGACGAAATAAATTTGTGATTTAAAATAGCCGCAACTGTAAACTTGCACTAGTTCGGTTAATCAGACTCACAACGGAACTGCAGTATCTAATCAAATAAGTCACTGTTACGCTTAGTAAAGCAATAATAATATAGTATGTTAATAAAACGTGGTCTCTGACTGTAGGCCTTACCAGCCGACTCAAAATAGCGCAACGAGCTATGGAGAGGGCTATGCTCGAGATTTCCCTGCAAGATCGAATCAGAAATCCGAGGAGATCCGTAGACGAACGAAAGTTACCGACATAGCCCAGCAGATTAGCAAGTTGAAGTGGCAAAGGGCAGGGCACATGGCACGTAGAACTGATTGAAATTTGGACAATGGAAACTACAGACTGGCAAGTGGAAGCGTAGAGCGTCCACCTACAAGGTGGACAGACAATCTAATAAGGACGGCAAGAACACGCTGGAGGCAGGCCACTTACAACTGCACTGGATGGAAAACTATTAGGGTGGCCTATGTTCAGTAGTGGACGTCCTGCGGCTGAGAGATGATAATGATGATGAATATCATTTGCCTCGTTGGTGTAGTGTAGTGGTTTCAATTAATACCATCTGTCAAACAAGACTGCCTCGGTGGCGTAGAGGGCGCATGCTCGACTGCCAATCAAGAGGTCCCGGGTTCGATCCCCAGGTCAGGCAAAGTGTTAAATATTGGATTTTTCCATTAGGAATTATCTCAATAATTGCCTGGAGTCTGGAACTGTGCCCGGTAAATGGCAATAGGCTCGCCCCCTATTACATGGGACCAATAACATACTGGCGAAATGTGGGTGTATCTACTATGGGACTGTGTCCTAGGTACACCTCTGCCTACCCCTTCGGGAAAAAGGCGTGAATGTATGTTATGTCAAACATGAAGTCCTGTCGAAGAAGAACGGTTTATACCATAAGACGTAAAAGTTCGACTAGTAATAGATTAAAAGTGACCGATATTTTACGCCGCTTGTCGCCATCGACTTTGGAACAAAAACCCAGGGATCGAATGAATTTTGGCTGAAGCCAAACCAACAACTTTCTTTTCACTTTCTGCACGAAAGGTATTAGAGTTCTTATAGTATTTATGAGATGAGGTTGCCTTGGATTATTAGTATTTGTGGGGTATTCTAGTTTTCATGTGCACTCTAGTTATAGGCAGAAGTTTTTACTTTTTACTACTTTTACAATAAATAAAATAAAATAAATAAAAAACCTTTATTCTACTACAAATTGTAAATACAAACTTATCTACGAACTATATTAATCATCTTCTCGGCCATAGTACGTCCACTGCTGAACATAGGCCTCCCCCATAGATTTCCATCTATCCGTTTGTAAGCGGCCTGCATCCAGCGTGATCCTGGTGTCTTTATCAGATTGTCTGTCAACCTTGTGGGTGAACGTTCTTCTACCGATCATGAGATCCTGGGTTCGATCCACTATTACTGGAACCTGTAACATACTGGCAGAATGTGGTCTTACCTACTATGGGAATGAGTCCTGGGTACACCTCTGCCTACCACTTCGAGAAAACTAGTTGCGAGTTGCCTGTAGTTAAGTTTGTTAGTTAGTTAAGTTAGCATGTCTGTAGACCGCTTTATGGTCATGAAAACAGGCAATGAATAATTCTGAGATAAGTTTTCGACACTGAATTAACCGAATTGCGTTTCGTTGACGTAGATTAATTGAGATTTATGAACCCAAGTAAGTAAATAACAAGCGATTTTAGGATGCAGGTATTATGATCCTTCTGCTGGAATAACTCTGGTTGGAGACTACCTCGGTGGCGTAGAGGGTGCATGCTCGACTGCCAATCAAGAGGTCCCGGGTTCGATCCCCAGGTCAGGCATAGTGCTAAATATTGGATTTTTCCATTAGGAATTATCTCAATAACTGCCTGGAGTCTGCAACTGCGCCCGGTAGAGGGCAATAGGTTCGCCCCCTATTACATGTGACTAATAACATACTGGCGAAATGTGGATGTATCTACTATGGGACAGAGTCCTGGGTACACCTCTGCCTACCCCTTCGGGAAAAAGGAGTGAATGTATGTTATATTATGTTGGAATAACTTGCCGCTGGTGCCAACTTGGCTAGGATATTTTGTCATGGTTACCTTCTGATAATTTAGATCCTTCCATTCTGCCAGTATCACAGTCGTCATCATCAGCCGGGAGACGTCCACTGTTGAACTCCCCCATAGAACGCCATAAACTATTCATATGGGGGATTTTGCCGTAATCACCAAGCTTGGCAGGCGGCTTGGTGATCGCAGTTGTTTCCAAACGGAGAGTGCTGCTGCCCACTCTCCGAATATGTCCCTCCGAGTCTCATGGCTCCCACGGGATGAGAAAAGGTGGCCTTATTAAATAGCGGGGAAGCACATGGCGAACAATATAAAATAAATATTATAACAATAAATAGATAAAACTGATATGCTGATGTGACCAATAAATGTTGACCTGCCCAGGAATCAAACCTGGGAGATGTGGCATAGAGCGGCGTATCCCCTTCGATCTTACGCTTGTTAGATTTGTCTAACTCGTAATCGCAATCAAAAGTTTTAGATAAGAATTATAATCATTTTAAAGTAAAAAAATTCTTCATATCTTTCATTTCTATGGTATAAATTTTGTAATAATGGAAGTCTTCATCGCTATAACGAAAACAATTTTCTAAGTGAACATTAAAAGTACCAATTGGATCGTCTTCAAGTTATAAGGGTCGAGGAAAACCATGCGTCACAATCACTCTCTGTCTAAGAACTCAGTCGGTCTCCAAATATTGGTTTTAGTCCATAGGTTCGCAAAAACATCTCATACCAAAACCAACCTTTTCATAAATATAATAAAGATCAAATTTCCAAGTGTATCGAAGCAATACGTTTTGCGAAGTTTCTTTCGCTATTTGACATGTACGTAATAAAATATTGTACGTATGAAGAAAATTAATTGCCTCGAGTTCGTTTGGGAAATTAAGCACTTATGTACGGAGTAATTAGAAAGTTAAAATTCCGCTACTTTATCTTGAAGACGCTTAAACTAATTATTGGGGTACTTAACGTTAGGTATTTCAATCTTTTAGCGTAAAATAAATTAAGGTAAGAATGAAACAGTCTTCTGTCAAGCTTACGTAGCTTAGACAAAGATGTTATACCTACAAAGCTTAGAAAATAAAAACAAATTAAAAGTGACGTCGCTTGGCCAGCCGTTCTTGATGGATCGCTACACTCAAATTCTAGAATAAGAATGAAATTCGTCCATTGTAATAAACGAAGATATTTTGCATTGATTTGAAAAAGGGGAGAAAGGGTACGTTCTCCTAGCGTTTACACAACAACTGGCACGTTTGGCATTTGCTCAGTGTGCAATTTGCACAGTGCAATATAATGCAATATAACAACAAAGATAGAAAGTAACAACAATATTAGTCGCTAGTACGATCCCACTTTACTGGCGTACGTGGACCTAGTGGGACCTTATTTGACCTTACCATTTTCGAGAAGCCAGTGCCTCATCTCCCTTTTTCTTTAAATCAATGATAATGTGTCAGAAAAAGTTACTGGCAAATACATTACATTTACAAAATACGTTATGTTTAACTAGATATGGCTACTGTATAAATTCGTTTTTTCGCGACAGTTTTTTGCCAGCAAAGACCAAAAATTTTATGAGCGTGGAATTATGCTACTACCAGAAAGATGGACAAGAGTGGACCAGAACGGCCAATATACAATTTAATAAAGTATTTGTTTAAGTATTATACGAAAACTGACTTTCATTTCCACAAAAAAAAAACGATATTACTTTACGAACAACCTATTAGTTCAAAAATGAATTGCTTAACTTACTTCAAAATAGCCTGCCTCAAATGGTTTTTGAAAGTGTAAATAATATACAATACTGCAAGAAAGTATGAAATTTCGAATTGATAATCGAACAATGTCTCACGTGGCAACCTCGGATAAACTCAGGCAGCCGGAAAATGTTTGCATCTGCAGCCTCACCACGACGTCTTCGTAACTTCAACCTATTGCTAATAAAGTTTCACTTGCCCAATCCCTTCTACTTCCTCATCTTGACTATGATTCCTGTTACCTAGATTTTTTTTTTATGATAGCGAGTGACAAGACGAGCAAATCAGGTGCCTGATGGTAGGCATCATGATTGCCCATATCAGACACAGTGCCACCCAGTGTTTTAAAATTCAAAATTCTGCGCGGTACTGCACTGCGCCTGTCACCCTGAGATATGAATTGTTCAATCTCGTCATGCCCAGTAATTTCTCTGGTAACATTGCCCTTCAGACGGCATGAATGAACTGCATGAATGAATGACGGCGGATGAATAACTGGCAAAAAAAAATGAATTTGAATGGATATTTGACCTAAGACCAGCTTATCAAACTTGAGGGCCTTTAAAATTCATATACGGTTCATATTTAGGCTACGTAAAGATCACTACGTCTTTCCTGCACAGCTTAAATGGCTCCCCATTCGCCTCCGTCAAAATTCGCGGATACATTCTCTTTTTTACTGTATACTGTTCAATCCTTCTTGGTCTCCGTGCACGTCTATCAAAAGACTGGGTACAACCTCAGGCGATTCAACGTCATTGGGTACAACCCGTGTTTTTGAGCGCCATAATAATAATCTTAATGCGAAAGTTTGTAAAGATAAATAGATGGATTTGTTACTCTTTCAAGTTAAAACGTCTGAACTGATTGGGGTAAAATTCGGTATTTACATAGATTGATACACTGGAATAACACATAGGGTACTAAGAGTACCCGATATTCCCACGGGAACGAAGACTACGCGGGTGAAACCGTGAGGCACTTCTAGTCCTACTAAGCTACTACTACTACTTCTTTCTAGTAATATTATAAATGCGAAAGTTTGTGGAGATGGATGAATAGATGGATGGATGGATGTTTATTACTCTTTCACGCCAAAACTACTCAACCGATTGGGCTGAAATTCGGTATGTAGATGGTTAAGACCCTGGAAGATAACTTAGTTTACTTTTTCCGCCGATATTCCTACGGGAACGAAGAAAACGCGGGTGAAACCGCGAGTCACATCAAGTAATCCAAAAGTCTGTAGTATCAAGTCACTCCAAGGAAAGTCGTTAACTTTCTCGCAACAGTAGAGAGTCTGCCCCACAGTTTCATTTTATTTATTTATTTATTTATTTATTTTTATTTAAATGCTTGAGGTGCTTACAGCGAAGCCAAATCGCACAACAAGCCAGTTTACATTATGTTTAATAATTATATTATACATACTTATATATTAATATCACTGGTAACTAAAAAAACGAATACAATATTTTAGTAATAAATTAAATGACATATGGAATATGTCAACGTCCGGTTCCCGAGCAATCAGGGCGTTGAACAAGGAGATGGCTTGAGCAGTAGGAGCGTATCTCGCGGTATCGGTCCGCGTGTGCAGCTCCGCCAGCAGGTGCCGCACGTGCGGCCGCCGCGACCTATCGGAGGCTATTAATGAAAGGCGCGATACGGCGGTCGGGTTGTCTATCATGTTGTTTAGGAGCGAATAGTAGTGCATTATTATCGCACACTTGCGCCTCAACTCTAATGTATTCATACCAGCCACAAATAGAGACGGGAATATAAAATGCGGATAATATCCGTAAAGCTTTTTAAAAAGGAAACGATTAAATTTCCTTTGCACTCTTTCGATCAATAGATTGTATTTGGCTTCATGAGGGTCCCATATGATAGCGTTATATTCCAATTTACTCCTCACGAAAGCGTAGTACAGAGTCACTATGGTACTTCGCTGACGGAAACGTGCGGTCTGTCTCATCACGAAGCCAAGCGACTTATTGGCCCGTGCGCACAACTCTGTTATATGTAAATTAAAAGTCAGCTCCATATCCAGAGTCAAACCCAGGTCTCTGATCCGTTCGACACGCTCCAAAGAGACACCACGTAAATTGTAGTGGAATGTAATGGGTGTACGAGAGCGAGTGAACGTAATGCATTTGCATTTAGCTGCATTAAACTCAAGCTGATTGTCTTCACTCCATTTCACCACGCCGTCGATATCTCTCTGGAGCGCCTCACAGTCAGTCGCGCAGTCCACACCCAAGAACAATTTTAGATCGTCTGCGAACATTAGACACCGAGCTGTCCTCACGACCTTCGGCAAATCATTGATCATAATCAAAAATTGTGTTGGTCCGAGTGTACTACCCTGACTAACGCCGGAGCAGGTAGAGTAAGGGTCAGAACGGAAACCTGCTAGTTGCACATACTGAGTTCGATTCTGGAAGTAGTTAGCAAAAAAGGTAAGAAGTTTTGGGGTGAAGCCCACAGCTGAAAATTTCTTTAGTAGTACATCATTATGTACACGGTCAAAGGCTTTCCGAAAGTCAAAATAAGCAGCGTCTACTTGCTTCATATGGTCCATTTGACTGACAGCGTAGTCAATAAAATTAACATGGTTCGTGACAGTGGACCTGCCCGCCCTGAACCCATGTTGCGCGTCACTGAGCTGCGTATTTACTTGCCAGGTAATATGCCGGTTCAAAATTGATTCAAAAATTTTACCGAACGCCGAGAGAACAGCTATTGGCCTATAGTTCTCAACTTTAGTTCGAGAACCATCCTTGGGTATTGGAGTGACTCTGGATATTTTCCAACTAGATGGGTATGTTGCGGTGCTAAGTGACAAATTAAAAATATGCATTAAAGGAAATTTAAAAACATAAAAGCAGTCTTTCACTAAAAAGGGCGGTATCCCATCAGGACCAGTGGAGGAGTGCGGCTTAAGACGCAGCACGGCTGACCGCAGATCACGTGCACTTACACTATCCACTGCAATGCGTGAGGAACACAGCACGCTAGCGGCGTCTCGCTCTGCTTCCACGGCTGATAACAGAGGATTATTATTTAAAAAAACAGATTTAAAGTACTGAGCGAAGGCATTGGCTGCATTCTCTTCAGAAACAACATTCCCTTCGTATTCGAATTCGTTCTGTACGTGCTGGGAAATTTTTTGGTCTTGAACGAATTTCCAAAATTTTTTCGGGTTATTCTTAATATCCATTTCTTAATATCATTGTGACAAGGTGTTAGAATATTTTCATAGTGTAGTTGGTAGCATTCTTACTGTTACCTGAAGACGTAAGGGCAATAGCGCACTAGCGGCTTGGCCGCAGCGGCCAGGTCGCGGCGGCCATCGAGATAGATACCTTAGTATGAAATCGCCACAGAGCGCGCGCACCTGGTCGCACGCGACCAGCGGCCACACTCAGCCGCAGCGGCCAGCGAGATCGGAGCGGCGCGTTTGCGGCCAGTGTTCAGTCGCTGGTCGCTGCGGCCACTGAGATCTATAAATTGTAGTAAAATCACCAGTGTGCGCGCACTAGCCGTGGCGGCCGCACGTGTTGTAGAGCTACAGCGTGATTTGTAATTATCGCGATGTCTTTCGACACGGAAAGATTCGTAGCCGTGGTTTTGGCCGCGTTGCAAATCGATCCCTGCGGCCTGGCCGCGCGACCTGGCCGCTGCGGCCAAGCCGCTAGTGCGCTATTGCCCTAAGTCTGAAATAACTTTGCGGGTTCAGTCTATTTGCTTAGCTCTCGAACCGCAGCTCTGCCTGTAGACTGCAAACATGGATCATAGATTAAATGTAAAAGTTAAACAGAACAGCTTTGTAGGTACAATTATTCATCGTGATCATCAGCTGTTGGAAGTGTTCTGCTGGATATAGGCCTCTCCCATAGGAGGCGTTTTGCCAATACTCGCCACGCTTGGCAGGCCGGTTGGCGAGCGCAGTTCGATGGTTTTACGCAAATGAAGCTGCTGTCCGTCCTCTGGATCTGATAACCCTTAGCCGGCAACCATGGGTATAGAGAGTAGGGTACTATACTAAAGTCGGTAACCCTACGGCTACCGGAGGTACAGATAAGATAATAATAATACGTATAGAATAAACACTATCACTCGCCCACCAATCGGGCCGAATGAGCTCAGAACGCACCTTACGCACACTCTTGCGAGTGTACAAAACTCCATGTGTACTGTCTCTGTGTAGTAGGTAGTTATAACGTGGTTTTTGTATGGGAATTGAGTCGTGTCCAGGGTGTGCCGTAGGTACAATTATTGCTCGTGTAGTATCAACTTAAACACCGCCATTGGATTTTAACTATACTCGTCCAAATTTTGATGATATATATATTTATATAATATACCTTGATTCCGTGATGGTACCGGCAATAGAATAGTACCACACTCTCTCTACTCGTGGTTGCCGTAAGAGCCACCTAAGGGTTATCAGATCCAGAAGACCGGCAGCAGCGTCCTCTGCGTAATACCGTCCAACTGTGTTCGCCAACCCTACCATGCGTGGCGAGTTTTAACAAAACTTATGGTATTATACCTATATAAAACCCTTATGGGTAACCTACGTCCCGCAGTGCAACTCACGACTGAGGTGATGAAACTTGGATAAGAGATAATTTGGAGCCTGAAAGGGTAAGAATATGCGTGAAAAGGGAGTAAGTACAGATATGACGGATGGTGGATAGGAACAATAGAAGACAAGCCCTGCCAATCTTAACTAGTAAGGGATAGGGACTAACAAACGGACAGGTTTTACTACTTTGGTTCATTTAAATAATGATAAATTGATGGAGACTAATTAATTAATTAGGAGAGGATGGAGGAAAGGAATGGAGGGGATAAGGCAAATGTAAATGGTCAAGTCGGGTCGGACTAGGCGTACTTTAAATGAACGATGCCGTTCTAAGGAAAGGCCGAGTCAAAAGTACGTATATCTACATCCGACGAGAATGTATGAAAAATGTCATGAAAGTGGAAGATGCGAAAGCCGTATGTCAGGATCATAGCAAGTGGATAGAATCAGTCTCTGCCTACCCCAACGGGAACAACGCGTGACTGTATGTATGAATGTTGATGGGGCTTAGTTAAAACCAAATTTAATCTGGAAACTTATACATTAATACCTAATTTTTTTTTCTCTTTGTGGCTAAGGTTTGCATTTGGAAATTCTTTAAAACGTTCTTTAAAAGGTAAGCTAGGTATATTTTATCAAACATTGTGTAAATCATCTAAAATAAAACGATATTTCTCTACTCTTTGACAAAAACTATTTTCTTTACAACTGTAGCAAGCAAGTGCAAAGCTGCGAATGCGAAATTGGCCCATCTTTGCAAAAGACAGGCTTCTCCATATATCACGCTTACTGAAAAATGTTATTTCAGTGAGAAATAGCTACGAGCGAATATGACGGACTGGGAGGCTGGAACTACCTATAACTTTATTTTTATAAAAGCCCTACAATCTTGACGTTTATGCATAACTAACTGTGCCCCACGGTTTCATCCGCGTAGTCTTTGTTCTCGTGGCAATATTGGGATATAAAGTACCCTATGGATCATTCCTGGGTCTTAGCTATGTACTTACGTACCAAATTTCATTTCAATCGGTTTAGTAGTTTCATCGTGAAAAGGGAACAAAGATACATAAATCAGTGCTAGATGGCGCTGGGGTCGCGCTAGCGTTTTGTTTACCTGTTAAGTACAAAGGAAACTTTTAAGATTTGAGATTTACAATATTAGAATGATTTTTGCCTTGATACATCAGATTAAAAACCAATTAGGTTGAATCCAATTAGGTACTTATATTCTTGACAGACAACAAGTATCTGATTACACCAATATTACGTGTTGAACCATTTTATAAACTCGTAAACTTGTATAACTTTACGCTCAAATTCTTACGGTGTTATGATTTGTGTCAACTGTCGTACGATTCTAAATTTTAATTTAAAAAATTGCGTAAATTAAATGCAATTAATTAATTGCAGCAATTAAAGGTGAACTTGCATGGTCTTTGTTATTGTTAGAATAGTTTCGTATACATGCAAACTGTGGAATAATCTTCCTGCTGCGGTCTTCACGTTGAACTACAACATGGGGCTCTTCCAAAGCGCTGACAATACCCCTAATGTTGCAGGTATACCATTGCCTTTCTTCTAGGTCAACTAGGTTTCAATTCCTTGAAAACTAAGAGGCTGCTCGACCAGCTTAGGACCGGCTGCAAAATATTGAGAGGAGCTATAGATTCGCCCAACTTCTGAACAGTGTTCAGATTGTACAATAGGTTACCTGACGGTCTATCAAAACTCAGAGAGACGCAATTTAAAAGAATAATTAAGAAAATTCATACATAAAGAGCTTATTATTATATAAATGATTTTTTATCTGACAAAGCTTCAGGCAAGCTATTGACCTAAAAAAAATTATGTAAAATTTCATAACATAACATAACATAACATACATTCACGCCTTTTTCCCGAAGGGTTAGGCAGAGGTGTACCCGCAGGACTCAGTCCCATAGTAGATACACCCCCATTTCACCAGTATGTTATTGGTCCCATGTAATAGGTGGCGAGCCTATTGCCATCTACCGGGCACAGTTCCAGACTCCAGGCAGTTATTGAGATAATTCCCAATGGAAAAATCCAATATTTAACACTATGCCTGAACTGGGGATCGAACCCGGGACCTCTTGATTGGCAGTCGAGCATGTAAAATTTCGATTTTGTATAATTTAATATTTAATGATGTAATATGTATAATGTGACGTTTTTATGTGCACTGTTGTGCCTAAGTAAATAAATAAAGAACTGAACTGAACTTAATTTAAGGGTTAAAGCCTTTAAAAACTTAAAAATAAAACAACTTTAACTCCCTTTAAATAAAATTTTGAGGTTTGACACCTTTTAAGCCTTAGAAATAAATAAAATATACCTTTGCGTTTGCGTTCTTGCGCCTTGCACGTTTTGCGTCTTTTGCGTTTTACGTTTCTTTATCTTGCGATATTATTATTTTGCGTGTCTTTACATTACGTTATTTTGTGTATGTCGAGGCTGAAATCAGAAACCATTCAGATCCACAAACCTACCTATTATAACAGTAATACTAGCCAATGGCTTATCCTCAGGCAATGAAGGATATCCAGTGTTGATACAATAATAAATACGGGAGAAATGATTCCAGTGAATACCAATAAAATAAACAAACAAGTAATCCATTGCGCTGATGTTTTCCGAACTTTGTTAATACTTGTACATTGGATCCGTTACATTTGAACATGGTTTATTTTGCCGGTGTATCGTTTGGACAGGAATAACTGGTTTTATAATACACTGCCGTGTTTAGATAAAGGGGCGTACGCACGAATACGAATAGCAAAACCAAACATTCATTGTGTTCTTCCTATTTGTTCTACCGCAGTAGAACAAGTAGTCTTATCTCCGTCAAGAGAATTGTCCTCTTGACAGATGGATTCGTTCGAAAAATCAGCGTGCGTCTCAAGTTTCTTCACACACAAAATCATAATTAGACGGCTGGACATAGTCAGTTTATAAATTAACAAACATGTAAACATTAAATTGTAAAATTATGTGTCTGTTTACAATCTATCAACAGTTTATAATCTCACTAGATTAATTATAAACTAACGGTTCTTACAATCTTACGGTGACAGATACACGGCTTAAGAGCGTACTTGGCCTTCAAATTGTTACATAATCCTATGAAAAATTTACTAAATCGATGACTTGTATTCCCCTGTTTTCTCCGAATATAATTAACCAATTCTATAAATTTATACCCTTATATTTTATAGTGAAGCAACCTATGTCCCTGTCATTTTAATTTTTCTTATAAACCCTTGGGTTTTTTCATAGTGAACTTCTTTAAATTGCAGTTTTACTCGCGTGATTAGCCGTTCACTACAAAAAATGTAGAGTTAATAAACAAAAATAAAATGATACGGTCATACTTTACTTCAACTTTAAAATATCAGGATATAAATTTATATATCAAATAGGTTTACTATATTCAAAAACAGGAGAAAACAAAACATCGATTTAGTAAATTTTCCATAGGATTGTGTCAAACTGCTAAGAGGTCCTGTATCCTGTTATATTCATCACAACGACAACTTTGTAGGTAATCAATAACACACCTAATTCCCAATCGAAGTCGGGGTTAAACGGACAGATTGAAGGGAAACGATTCACCGCACTAAATCGCTGGATACGAAACAATTAAACCACGGAATAGAGTTGTTTGTAATTTATTGGATAGATACAAGATAACGCTATCCATCAGTCGGAAGCGAGCTCGTAAATAATATGGAAGCGCCGTGGACAAGTTTGTCTGTAATATATTGTGGGGAATTGCTTCCAGATTCAGGTTTAAATAAATTATTGGTAGTAGTTTAGAAAATAATTTGGTTGAATAGTATCACAGAACTTCGTAAGGTGCATAGAAATGTCAAAAGTCGCTAATTTATGCAAAAATCTGGTCACCACTGCGCCGTCACTTTTTTTTAACCCACATAATAAAATCGAACGCATAAACAGCAATATACAACTTATTCTGTCGTGTTTATGTTTTACGCGTACACTAACTTAGCTAATAGGTGACTTAAGAGTCACCTGTATGACTGTCATGCTGATATGTGACTTCTAAATTGTATTGGTATTCTTTTACACCGTATTGTATGCGAAGTTATATTATATTTGATTTCAATGGTTATTATAAATATTTGTTCCTATCAATTTTTTGGTCACCAGAAAGGACTAGAAAAAAACGAAATTTATATTATATTAGACTAAGCGGTCTATTCGCTTGAAATACAATATGAATATAATAATAATAGGGGACAACTTCCACACACGATCATCTGGTCCCAAAGTAGGCTAGAAGCCTGTACTACGAATATAATGATAACCAGATGACTGATATACATACTTATATAAGCTTATAATACCCAGACACAAATCAAGAAGACATGTTCAGCACACAAATATTTGAACTGGCCGGGCCCGGGGCACAGAAAGCAGAGTTACTGCCATCTGAACCAACGAGGCTGTCAAATATAGGACGAAAAATGAAATTTTTCCGTGAGTGAAATTTTTCTCCAGCCAATTATTAAGAACTTTCATAATTCTGACAAATTACAACCTGTTTCGATAACAATTGATGTACTTTTCTTAAACAAGAAGGTACCCTAGCTCAATATCAGTAAATAGGTACGAATTTAAAAATGTAGCACCTGCAGTTCATAAAGATGCAGACGTGCTAACGACTGAGTAAAGCTTTCATACTAGCGTTGATTGTTTTAGCTTTTGCTTTTATTGTATGACAACAGATGCTACATTCTGATGATGACTTTACTAGAATAATCCCCTGACTTCGGAGTTTTTGGGACTCCTTTTGTATTTCTTGTCATAATGAAATCATATGTGCTCTCTCAGCTCTCTAGGTCCTTAATCTTTTTCTTGTACTATTTCTATTTATTACTACTTTTTCTATGTTTATACAATATTCTAAAAATCTGTTAACTAGGTACGCCTAGGTCGACCGGGGGACCTAACGCCGTCCGGGCTGCGGATGAGTGCTTTGGCGTGCTAGCAGCCCCGACACATGGCGTCCCGCAGGATATCTCCCAGGGTTTTAGTCAGTCGGGATGATCACTTTCAGGGACTTCCCATCCTGACAAGCCCGGCCCTGCCCCCCGGCATGACCGGGTATCTGTATGGAGATTTCCCTGAGTCACAAAAAAGGCGTACATTTCATAAACAAATTAATTGTTCTAAGGAAAGGTCAGGTCAACAGTATTATCTAGAACCGACGAGCATGTATTAAGAATGTCATGAAAATGGAAGAAACGAAAGCCAGGATCGTAGCAAGTGGTGTGAAATAGTATCTGCCTACTCCAACGGGAACGAGGCGTGACTGTATATATGTATGTTCATTCGTAAAAGTATGTTTAAACAAGAAACCACAATTTTTACAGCCATAAAAAAATCGTACGATTTTTTTTATGATGGTTTTTATAATGGGTGACCGCACCAGTAAACAGTGTGTCTGATGGTGAGCAGTTATCGCCGCCTATGGATACCTCCAACGCAACACAAAGGGTTGCCAGTATGTTGCCGACCCTTCAAGACCCTTCTATTCACTCTCCTTTTGAAGAGCCCCATGTTGTAGCTCAACGGGAATTGATATGAAACTTCAATAAAAATATCAGAATGTATGACAAAATTTCTTCAGAAGAGTCAATTTAGTTATTGAGTATTGGTAGGTAAGTACACACGTACTATGTAATAACTCCATTCATAATAAAATATAACAGTATTGGAAGCCAATGTAATTTTATTGAAGAGCAATTCGATATATGAAATTGGTGATCGTTGATACGGAGTTCAAATAAGACAACAAACTCGTGGCAAATATTCTGCGACTGCGACAATTTTGTTGTAATTTATTTATTAGCTATACCTAGCTTTAGATTATCTAAAACAAATAAAAAGACATTCTTAGGAAATAGTGTACGTTTCTATAATAAAATCCCAAAAGAGATAACTGGGCTCTCAGAGGGTAAATTCAAAACCTATATAAAATCTACTTTACTAAGGAAGGCTTAATATGAAGTCAACCAGTACATAGAGGACAAAGATGCCTGGAAACTTCTGCATAGCCGCCTCGCGGCACCTTCAAAGAAAACGAATGTAACCAAACCAAATATTGTGAAACTATCTGTTGAAAAAATTAAGCCCTACAAGTTTCTTGTGCGTTCTTCTTGTAGAGGTATCTTTCCGAACGAACGGTAGACTCAGTACTGTTTATCTTCATTGACGTACAAAAGTGTAAGATTATGACCTATTTGAATAAATCTCTTTGAGTTTGAGTTTATTCATTTTCATTAAAAGTCTTTCTACCGATAAAAGTAGATTGTTGTGCAACAGGCTAAAGAGACCCAATGTATACGAGTTATTTTTAATCACGTGCTTTAGAGAGGTAGTAAATAGGAACCAAGTTATAATGGGTTTCAGCGCTGTGTGATTTCAAAGGCATTGTATGTATCGTTATGTTAGTAAAGGCCTCAAATCCGACTCACAAGATCAAACCACTTTGAAGTGCGCCCTCAGTACATCCACTCCGTCTTCGTTTCCTTTCTCTTTTTAGGTGAATGGAAAAATGTTGAAAAAGAATGCAAAATGCGCGTTTTCTCATAGGTTTTCTTTCGCTCCTTTTCCGTTTCTGTGGCCACGCTGACGTGTAGTTTGACCATTTATAAGTACGTGGGAAACTAAGTATATTAACAAATGGTATAAAAGATTGGCAACCCTATTTAGAATTGGCATTTTTTTATTACATTCTTATGACCTGTATCCACTATCTGTATCAACCAAATCTGTATTACATCGGATAATTTTGTAAGAATTTTTAATCTTTTTCAAAAACGGTTTTGGTTTTTTTTTTTGTATATCCTCCTCTGTATTGCATTTGTAGAGCAACTCTAACAAGTCCGACTAAAAAAAAATAATCATATTTTAACACAAAGTTTAAACCATTTATTATATTAAGGGCCTCTTTCACCATTCTCGAGTAAACTGTCAATTAACTACTCGCCGATTAGTGCTACTCGGCAAGCAGAAGTCCCAAGTAACTTTTAACAGTTTCACAAAAAAGTCCAGTTTATGTGCCGATTAGCTTAACTCGTACATTATGAAATTAGCACTGCGCCTTATTCGCCACTATAATAGACGAGTAGCTTACTCGGCACTTTTCTCGAGGATGGTGAAAGAGGCCCTAATTCTTTTATAAGTCTATTACTTTGAAAAACTTTTCAAGTTCACTTTAAGATTAAAGATTCTAAGCATGATATGGACTAGCGGCAAAATACCTATATTATAAATATATAATTATGAAGAAATATGTTTTCGGTAGGTATAGGATAGGCCACATCTCTATTTAAGATTTTATCTAGGTACTTATACAACTTGGCCGCAGGCGGCCCCCTGCAAATAAGGCCTACCACTACGATAAAACCTCTTCGGGAAAAGGCGTGATTGAATGATATTTATGATAAAAACTAAAAACAGTGTAGCAATTGGCAGCCTTATCGCTCAGAGAGACCTTAGTCCGTTTTCTATTGGGAAACAGAATGACATTTTGGTGTACAGCAGTAGATTAGTTTGGACCTTTGAGTCAAGTTTGGTGTCGTTATCAGGTAACTAGTTGATGCCCAATTCATTCCCCATACCAGTTTTTTAAGGTTCCATAGTAAAATATGACGGAATACTTAAAATAATAAAAATTAAAAAATAAATAATTAAAAATGGAATGTAGGTTCTTTGCGTTGTCTGGACATGTGCCCCCTAAAAGGGTATCAAAGTTTTGATATACACTCTCATATTTCGTAATTGCGAGCATGCAAAGGCTCTGCTTACACTAGTCTCATCCAATCCTTAAAGGATATTAACTCTTAACAGTAACCCTGTTCACTGTACGAACTATCCTCTCAGAGAAAGTAAGGACACCGGAAAATCAGGTCACCGCATACATTATACCTCCCTACTTTCCAACAAAATGATCCTTTGACCAGTGACTCCAATCAGCCGATTTGCACCCTTCGTCACTTTAACTAATAACACCATCTAGTGGGGGTTAAAATAGTGACCTATTTCCCATTGCGCCTATTACGTAATCCCCAATCAAGATAGAGTTGTCCTTTGCGTATTCATTAGGAGACTTGTCTGTGCGTTGGAAAGACAGTATGGTTGTAGTTTTCTTTTGATTTGAAAAGTAAGTAAAGTTCGAAGCACGGTCTTATACTCTAAGGTCTAGCAACTACGGTAATGGCGGTACGTCAGCATAATAGATACGACCGCGAAAGGCATGATGATAGAAGAATTTGCTGTGCAACAAAGACAGAATAGCATTGAAGCATTCTGTCTCTTTTTCTATCGACCCTATTAATAGCAACGAATTATAATGTGACATGATTTTACTACTCTGTTACAACAGAAATTGAGCTTCGTTGCTGGACCTGTATGGTATAGCTCGACATAAAAGAGTAGAAAATAATGGGGGCGCCACTGTATTTATCAATTAGAATTTTTTTTTTGTCAACATGTACACTTTGAATTAGTTCCGTTTTTACTCTTTTCTGTCGAGCTATATACATGGTTCAAAATAACAATATCTCTAGAATAGGCTTTAAAACTATTTCAATTGGGCCAGAATGGACGAATAGTTATTATAAATTTGTATAGATCTCTTCCTATTAGCTACATTTAATTATCAACGTTTAATTATTATAAAAGTAATTATATGTATTATGATGAATCAATTCCAAATGTGCAATGTTGTGATGCAGGTAGACGCGTTCATTTATACCAAAGAATAGTACCCCAGAGCCGGCTAAGTGTTAATAAGATCTAGAGGACGGGCAGCAGCATCCTCCGCGTAAAACCATAAAACTGCGCTCGGCAATCCACCTGCCAAACGTGACAAGAATTGGCAAAAACCACCCCCTCATCAGGATTGCCTATGTCCAACTTCTTTCAACTTCCAACGAATGAGATGATGATAACTATTATTTAGTGTTTACTATACACTGTTTAGTGACTAAGTCTCGAATTCTAGTATCAAGCAAATTGGAATCAGCAATTTGGAACATAAACTACACTGAGAGTAAGCAGTAAATATAAATCCGTAAAGAGAAACAAATATTTACAGAACGACATGAGGAATCTCAGCGTTTCCCACTTATTATGTAGCCCATAAAATAGTTGACATACTGCTATGCCCTCTACTAGCCCAGAACAAATGTCCCGGAATTATTTGTTTCCGGGATTATTCGCTGACGCATGAAAACATGTTGGGACACACGTTATTCGAAGGAAAACATGATAGGACGGACGCCTAAGACGGGATTGTTGATCCTTTGGTTGGCAAATTAACTTCGGAGACATTTGTTTTAGTGTTTTATCAGTTTTCTTTGGGTTTCAAATAATAGAAGCAGAAAGGGAAAGAATGCCTTGAAAGACTTTGATGAACTGCGTAAAAGAATACTTACATTTGTAGAGAGAGTACTTAATATTGATTTTCCTAAGGATGAGAGCAAAAATGACAAAATGATAGAATTTAAGACGTGATGGACCAAGCCGCTTAGTATACGGTGAAGACTGCAAGAAGAAGGGAACGCCTACATGCATTATATTTATTTTTGTAGTGGTAGGCCTCTTTTGCAGGGGGCTGCCTGGGGAAGTACCACACCTTGGCAGTTATTCATCCGCCAAGCAGTAATGTGCAAACATTACTGTATTCCGGACTGAAGGGCAACGTTACCAGCGAAATCACTGGGCATGACGAGTTTCAACAACTAATAACTCAGAGTGACGGCGGAATTTTGAACATTAAAAGACTGGGTCGCACTGTTTCTGATATGGGCAATCATGATGCTTACCATCAGGCACCTGATTTGCTCGTCTTGTTACCACTATCATAAAAAAAAAAAATTAAGCGGCAGAGTGCCTTTGTTGAAAAGAGACTAAACAATAGAGCTACCTATTTACTATCTACTCTAACTAAATACACTGTGCCATAGAACACTTCAAAAATTCCGACATGTCAGCCTATTAATTGAACCCAAGTTCTTTTTGAATAACATTAATTTTCCAGCCATTTTAGAAATCTACTAATATTATAAATATGTTAAAGTTTGTGGGGATGGATGGATGTTTGTTTGCTACTCTTTCACGCGAAACAACTGAACCGATTGAGCTGAAATTAGGTATGAAGATATTTTAGACCCAAGAAATAACACATAGGGTGCTTTTTATCCCGATATTTCAACAGGAAAAAAGACTACGCGGAAGAAACCGCGGGGCACAACGAGTAATATTATAATGATTGGCTATATAAGTATCAATCGATATTAAGAAATCAAAACAACCCACAATAAAAATATTTTTCATAGAAAACACGCACCCAGAAAGCTTTCAACCTAAGCTTTCAGACTTTATTGAACATTATTGGAAAGAACCGTAAAACCGTGAAACCTAATGGATTCAATCTACCGAAATATCAACTAAACACACAGAGTTGGCAAACGGTGGGTTTTATTTGAAAATTGTGATGAATCGACCTATTACTGGGTATTATTACCTCCCTTGTTTTCTCATGTCGAAATAAAGGGGTGCTGCCCCTGAAGATTTAAAGTTATTGCTATTTTTCTAGTGGGCACAATTTTTCTTAATTTTCTGTCCTGGGAAATTAATGTGCACACGAGACTTGTTTTAGGTTAAACGTCATAGATAGGTATTGTGTAGGATACGAATCAAACACAAACTCAAAGTAAATTTATTTAAATAAGTCTTGAAAAGACATTTTAGTAGTACGTAACTCTGCTTTCTGTGCCGCAGGCCCCGGGTCCGATCCCCGGCCAGGTCAAACATTTGTGTGCATGAACATGTCTGTTTGAACTGTGTGTGGGTGTTATAAGCTTATATAAGTATATATATCAGTCATTTGGTTACCATTGTACAGGCCTCTAGCGTAGTTTGGAACCAGATGACCGTGTGTGAAAGTTGTCCCATATTATTTTTAATTCACTATGGAACTGTCGTCATCGTCATTTTGACAATAGATAAGTCTAAAGTGTTTCTTTTTATTTTAGAAAGTGTATTACTAATCTACCTAAAATTAGGTACTTTTTCAGTACTTCAGTATCGTTATCCATGATCAATTAATCCGCATTGTACGATACATCGCTAGCATCACTTGATATGGGCGAATATTTCCTGCAAACTAATTTATCCCAGCAAATAGCCATTTGCATCAATTGGGATCGGTTTATGCGGGTACCGAGTACCGATACACTGCAGTGACGTACTCGTATGGTGATTTGTGTGATAAAGCCACTGGTTGTTGGTTAGCTGGGATTAGAATAGCGGTGTACGGCATATTGATGTTCTTTGAATGACCTGTTGTAGTGGAAACTGCGGTCAACATAGAATTCAAACTTCAGAAATTTGTGCTGCATTGTGTACTGCCACACGTTAGGTCTCAATATTTTTTGATTGACGCAAAGCTAGTGCTAGTGTGCACTGATAGCCTTAAGGCCTCTTTCACCTTCCTTGAGTATAGTGCCAAGTTGCTATACGCTGTTCCACATGCACAGAGAAAACAGCCATTGTTTTTCGTACAGGCTAGAGGGAAAGAGCTTGATACGCCTCTCACTCTTTCTTATGCCATTATACTTGGGTTCAATGGTCGTTTTTCTCTCTACATCTGGGACGGATTATACTCGTCTATTAAAATAGCGAGTAAGGCGCATTGCTAATTTCATAATGTCCGAGTTATGCTAATATAATGCATAAACTGGGATTTTTTGTGAAACTCGGAGGAGTCATCCTCTTTTATCATGCCATAGGAGGCAAATAAAGCAGACGGTGTGCCTGATGGTGAGCGGTTACCGCCGCCTATGGATACCTGCAACACCAGGGGTATTGCCAGTATGTTGCCTTCTAAACAAACGAGTGTAACCAAACCAAATATTGTAAAACAATCAGTTGAAAAAATTAAGCCCTACAAGTTTCTTGTGCGTTCTTCTTGTAAAGGTATCATTCCGAATGCACGGTAGACTCGTTACTGTTTATTTTAATTGACGTACACAAGTGTCAGATTGTGACCTATTTGAATAAATCTTTTTGACTTTGACTTTGATCTCCATGTTGTAAACCACTATTCCACCTATGTCTATAACCGCAATTATTGGAAGCAGGTCAATGACATCCTATTAATATTATAAATCTCAAATTTCAGTACAATGTAAAAAGATGAACAAAACTCTTGCGAGTTCTAACTCATCTCTAGCGCCATCTAGCGCGGTTTTGGTTAGACTGATGGATGAATGTTTTTTAACCTTTCACCCCAAAAGTACTACACAGATTGGGCTGAAATTTGGTATGCAGGTAGCTTAGGCCCTGGAATAACACATAGGCTACTTTTTTTCCCAATATTCCCACGGGAACGATGTCTACGAGGGTGAAACGGGGCACAGTTAGTAGTAATATAAATGGTGAACTGTGGTTGTATTAACTGTGGGACTGAGTCCTGGGAACATCTCTGTCTACCCCTTCAGGAAAAAGGCGTGATATAGTCATTAAAGCGTCAATTAGGTTTGTCGCCCAACGTGGGGCAGACTGACTTATACCTATAATATAATGATATACTTATGCAATTCTAATCCAAGGACTGCCTCGGTGGCATAGTGGGCGCAAGCTTGACTGCCGATCAGGAGGTCCTGGGTTTGATCCCCAAGTCAGGAAAAGTGCTGAATATTGGATTTTTCCATTAGGAATTATATCAATAACTGCCTGGAGTCTGGAACTATGCCCGTTAAATTACAAGAAGGTCGCCCCCTATTACATAGGACCAATAATATACGACTGGTTTAAGGCAAAAACTCAGCCTTCAAAACCTCCAGTTAATGTAAACGACGCTTTGTTGTGTTGTGTTACAAAATATCGAGCAACGTGTTCTTTCGATAAAATAACAAAACGGCAAATGATCGATGTGTGTTACAAGTAAATGAACAAGTATTTTTACCATAAGTTACAACAAACAAACATAAATATTAGTGTCCTAAAATGATCCAGACTTTTGACGCAAAACTAAAATAAGATGAATTAGTTTTTTTTTCCCCAAAACTTAACTCTTTTTACACGTTAAAATAAAAAAGTAAACAGTTTAAAGAAAAATTTTATGATGTTTAACACAAGCGATAATATTCATAATTCCGTTGTATATTAGACCCTATAATCCCATAAACGCAAAATCGCGATCCCCAAATTAAGTAGATAAAGGTCCGTTAAGTTTTATTATACGGAATTAATTCCTATTTAAGTGTCTAGAACATTACCTTTCTCATGATTTAGGCTAAGCGTTAACAGTTAGCCTTAATTACTGTTATGTATACGATCTTGTTTTTGTATTTATATTTAGTTAGAAGAATCTAGATTTTTTTTTATAACTCGAAAAGTGATTTTTCAAGATTTAATCAGAACAAAAGATTTTAGCATAACTTTAGAGCAATTCGAAGCCGATGCGAATCCGTTATTATAGTAGCGTCGTGACAAAAGAAATTTTAAGCCTTAGAATTATGAACATAAAGGCAATGTCGAGGCCTTTTGCCGTCTAACCCGACTGGGCTCATAGTTATAAGAGTCAGCGAGGCCTACTGTTCTCACATAAACACTAGTATTATAAATAAAAAGTTTGTGATATCTATGGATTGATATTTTTTATTCATTCACGCCAAAACTACTAAACTAATTGGGCTGAAATTCAATTTGTACGGTTAGGTTAGAACGAAGACTACGCGGTGAAACTGGGGGCTAGTTCATAATAATATTATCACAGGTGATTGTCACTAACTGCGGTTTCATCCGCGTTGTCATTGTTCCCGTGGGATTATCCGGATGAAAGTACCCTATGTGTTATTCTAGGATTTAAACTACTTACATACCAAATTTCAACCCAATCTATTAAGTAGTTTTAGCATGGATTTAATCACGGGAACGATGCTGGCGATGATGGCTGGCATAATATAGCCTAACAATAAATGCTGGTTTTTTTATGATAGTGATTGACAAGACGAGCAAATCAGGTGCCTGATGGTAAGCATCATGATTGCCCATATCATACACAGTGTCGTCCAGTGTTTTAAAATTCAAAATTCAGCGTCATGCCCAGTAATTTCGCTGGTAACGTTGCCCTTCAGACCGAAACACAGTAATGTTTGCACATTACTGCTTGCCGGATTAATAACTTGCAAAGGTATGGTACTTCCCCAGGCGGCCCCCTGCAAAAGAGGCCTACCACTAAATATACATACATAGTCATTCCTCTGTCCTACTTTATATTTACAGACATAGAACCCAAAAGTAAGCTTTACCTAAAACTTTAGATATTACATCAGTCAGTCGAATGTGGCAGTCGCAATGAAGACAAACCACCGCATTGTTGCTCCCACTTTCTTATCAGAATATATTGCCGATGTCCCCAACTTGTTCTTGGCAACTTGGATATTTCCACTGATACGATTTCTACGGAGTTTTTAAGGCCTCGTCTTCATACTTGGTTGCTTAATTATTTTTTGTTTTTTTCTGTGTGTATGTAACAAACATGAATCTAAAAAAAAGGCGGATAGTCTTATAAAACAAAAAGCGAAGCACCTTAGTAAGCCAGATCGCTAATACAAAAATAACGGCCCGCACACATTCACACCTTTCTTTCCAAAATAAGTGTTTATTGATAGAGTTTTAGTACAAAAATCCTTTCCATCCATTTAAGGTAGACTTCCTCAAACAAGCGTGCGAGCTGGCTTACTATGGAGCATCAGTTATTGTTTTAGGAAGATATGGAAGACATGGTCAGAAATTACTGTCCTTAATAATCTCTTTAATAAGTCTGTCTGGTTGTAAAGGTTCTGAGGGATAACATAACATACATTCACGCCTTTTTTCCCGAAGGGGTAGGCAGAGGTGTACCCAGGACTCAGTCCCATAGTAGATACACCCACATTTCGCCAGTGTGTTCTGAGGGATAAGTCGTTACAATTTATATTCTTTCACTTTTTTGGTAGTTTGAAATTAGTGCTTTGTAATTTAATAGCCTTAGTTACCTCCCCCTCCTGCCTCAATAGCGTAGTGGTTTGCAAGCGTTACTACCGATCATTAGGTGCCGGGCTAAAACCCCAGGTCAGGAAATAAGTGTATTTGAATTTTTTCATTAGAAATTTTCCCGTCGACAGCCTGGAGACTGAAACAGTGCCCGGTAGATGGCAATTGGATCGCTCCCTATTACATGGGACCTATACTAACATACTTGCGAAGTGCGGGTGTAGGTACGTACCTGCTATGGGACTGAGTCGTGGGTACACCTCTGCCTACCCCTTTGAGAAGAAGGCCTGATTATATTATTAAATTTGGGCTAATTTGATTTGTCTTTACACAATATACTTGGATCTTAGAAAAAAAATCTTAAAGATATACACAAGAGTTAACTCTATGTGAACATAGCCTTATAACTTACATTTTGCTAGAGCACAATACTTAGGATATGTGTGTTGATGTTAGGAATAGTATCGCAGGTACTTTTGTTGGTTTGAAACATATGATTTTCCAAACAAACAAACTTGAACTTTAAAACACTGGGTGGCACTGTTTCTAATATGGGAAATTATGATGCTTACCATCAGGCACCTCATTTGCTCGTCTTGTCAATCACTATCTTTAAAAAAATAAGTATTCTCTATTTTTTTTTATATTGATCTGTGTTAGCAAATCTGTGTAGTTGCCGCATAATGTTGAATAGAAAAATACGAATTCCAAAAGACATGGGTCTTCATAAAACACTGTAAAATAAAGATTAGGTGTTCTCATTTTTTACAAAGGCACAGCTGGTTGAAACTTTTTTTATAATTAAAAAGATAAAAGCCTCTCTTAAATTAAAAGAATAGGTACTCGTAGCACTTGAAAGTATTTATTCTAGCGGCACTAGAAAGAATTGTTTTAACAGACGTGCTTTTGACCACAAGTTAATTAACGAATAAAATGATAATTATTCATAATACCTATATTATTCAATTATTGATAATTTAGGTGACCCATGTTGTTATGTCCTGGGTACACCTCTGCCTACCCCTTCGGGAAAAAGGCGTGAATGTATGTATATATGTTAGGTGACCCAAGTTAGGTATAGCAAGCCTTATTAGGGCTAATAATAAACAAAATAATCTATAATTGCGGGGGTCGAAATCTTTTGTAAAATGGCGTAGCTAAAAATTCTATGTCTGCGGTAAAGTGACTTGAAATATTTTTTATAATTCTGTGACACACCAATCATGCGTGCCTATAATTATTATTTAATTCTCGAAGTAATTTTGTCAATTCCTTTGTTTATTACATCTACTAAATTATATAACAAAACATTCTTTCTTCTTTTTTTATAATTGTCTATTTATGACTGCCTCGGTGGCGTAGTGGGCGCATGCTCGACTGCTAATCAAGAGGTCCCGGGTTCGATCCCCAGGTCAGGCATAGTGTTAAATATTGGATTTTTCCATTAGGAATTATCTCAATAACTGCCTGGAGTCAGGAACTGTGCCCGGTAGATGGCAATAGGCTCGCCACCTATTACATGGGACCAATAACATACTGGCGAAATGTGGGTGTATCTACTATGGGACTGAGTCCTGGGTATAACTCTGCCTACCCCTTCGGGAAAAATGCGTGAATGTATGTTATGTTATGTCTATTTATAGCTTGTCGTATTGTCTGTGGTATAGCAACGCGGTGTTCCTCTGCCGTGCCGGAAAACGGTAGAGGCGGAAGATCGCAATACTCGAAGGGTATTATAGTAGTATATATAATATAGCATTAATCATTATGTACCTACCTATATATATTGTTATTGTTTGCATAGACCTAGACAGTCTGTAATTAAGTGTAGATCAATAAACACGCATTATCACGCATAGAACAATCTGCATTTTTATTGATGCTTGCACGACTATGTGCCGTATGGTTCCCGGCTACCCCTTTCTCATCCATGAGACCCAGCAGAGGGACATATTCGGAGAGTGGGCAGCAGCGCTCTCCGGCATCAAGTATTCCAACTACTGCGATCACCAAGTCGCCTGCAAGCGTGGTGATTACGGCAAAATCCCCCCATATGAATAGTTTATGGCGTTCTATGGGGGAGGCCTATGTTCACCAGTAAAATAATAATGTCCTGGCTGGTTTCGGCCTCGGGTACTTTGAACTCTCAACTCTTAAGTGATGCGGCTACGATGGTGGGCGCGCATGAGGCTTACGTATCCGATTTTTGGAGTACAGACACTACATGTTAAGATACCATGTACATAGTTGTATGTTAAATTGGAGAGTGGTCTGTTTTTTATTTGGTCTCTCTTTGTGTCATGTTCACAACTTCTCTGATCTTCAAAGGATTATATGCTGAGAGGGCTATATGCTGCATCACTTCATATGCCTCTTCTGAAAGTCTTTAAATCTGAAAAATTGGCCGCCTGAGTTCCGCTTGCCTTCCTTCAGTTCAGAAAAAATGCATGCGTTTAGCAACCCTGACGCCGCATTAGGTAGGACTCAATCCCACCAGCATTCGAACGTCGTAGAACATCAGTGTTTCTAACGCGATCGGACCACTTGATGTAGGTCTCGAAGACACTTGAGGTGAAACCTATTCAAAATGCGGATATGTCTACGATACGGACTTTGCCATATAAACTTTATTTTTTGTTTGTGCCATGCATATGAAAAACATTCCCCGTAGTTTACCAAAGGCACCTGCATTTGCGCCAATCTTGCTGTTAACTTCTGGGTCCAGGTTACCCATAGATGTGATGGTGCTACCAGGTTACTTAAATTTGTCGACCTGCTTTAGTTTGTGTTCGCCAAGATGTGTATTTAACTGTCGGGTAGTCCAATGCCTTAACCTCTATTTTTTGTGTTCAGTAATGGACGTCTTCCGGCTCATGATGTTGATGATGAATTAGCTTTGCGGTGTCTGTCAGTTACGATAAATTCTTTAATAATATAACAGATATCGTATTAAATGTATAACATAACATACATTCACGCCTTTTTCCCGAGGGGGTAAGCAGAGGTGTACCCAGGACTCAGTCCCACAGTAAATCACCCACATTTCGCCAGTATGTTATTGGTCCCATGAAATAGGGGGCGAGCCAAATCCAATATTTAACACTGCCTGACCTGGGGATCGAACCCTGGACCTCTTGATTGGCAGTCGAGCATGCGCCCTCTATACCACCGAGGCAGCCAAATAAGGTAAATGTATAAAGGTTTCCAAAATAAATTTCCATATGATGAATTCAGAACAACACAATATTCTATCCATACATCGTATTTTTATCATCGTAAACATTCGTATACTCAACAAAGGTAACGTGGACGTATTGAAATTGTTCATAACACGAGAATTTCTCCGTGTACCTAGCGTGCTCGGGCCAATTTCCTCGATTTCCTGTCGCCCGCACTACAAAAGGGAGACTAATCTTTGGAAGGAACTCTATTTTGTGCTTCATTTCATTTCGCGTTTTATGCTCATACTTATTTATTACTAAACTGGACTAAACTCGTAGAAGTAGTGCCTAAGTTACTATTTTTTTGGTTTGAAATATAGAAATATCTTACTCCTTACTAGTCATGTGCGTAAATGCCAACCCTCGAACACGGACGCTGCTTGAATCATCTTTTATAGATGTAAAAGCCCCGTGTGTGTGTTAATATAATTAAAGCTAAATTAACCCTATAGTAGGTTTTACAAAAAGGTGCAGTAATAATTAAAGGGGTGCAGATCCTTAGAAACTGAACATCTTCCAAATTAAACGTGATTCACAAAAACAACATTCGACTTCCCCTAGACATTCATCGACCAGCGGAACCCATTTAGTATGGTCAAAAAAATGATGTTTCATGAATTTTGCAATTGTTTTGCAAGTCTCTGTTTCTGTAAGATTTTCTCTAGTTTTAGGATACCTGGTAGAAAATGTTACACTAGCATTAAGTTAGTCTAGCGTTGTGCTGAATTATATGAATTATATTAAATAAATAAGTTCATTGTTTGATGGGTAAATGCGGGTAAATACCTTCTTAAGGCGGTTGCTTGCCAATACAAAATGAAACTTCCCAAAATACAGAAGGAGACAATAATTTTCCACTCAGTTGTTTGTAGTTGGCTCTTAATGAATCTAATAAACACCACACAATATAAATTTAAAATAATTATTTATTCATAATACGAACAATACCACGCTCCTTCGAAGTTCAAGGAATACTGCCTGAAGGCCCGTGTTACGCAATAAAGATGGGACAGACATAGGTAATACAATGAAAAATTAGAAGTGCTCTTAATTGATGGATTCCCGCTTATCAGTTTTTGGCCAATATTTGCGCTATAATATATTTGGTTTAAGAAAACCACACGGTTTTTTTACATTTAATCTCCTTAGTATTATTACTACACCTTTTTTTAACACATCATATAAATTCAGTGTAAGTCTAGTCTACAGGTTTAACCAAAGACTAAGTTCTGGCTCGAGTCGCTTATCGAGGCTTCGAGCTTGGAGTGACGACAACGTGACTAGAATGCCGAATGAATGTTCAAGTTTCCAGTGATCAAGTACTCCCATTTGGGATCACGTGGATTAAACACAGATTTCCAATGTCACAGGTTTTGATAAATGTGGCCAGTGACTCGGTTCATGACAACCCACAAGGCCTCCGACATCACCTTACGACTGCCCCCTACATATCTTATAGGAAACTATAGGGACCTACAGTTTAACGTGACATCTGAAACACGGTAGCGCCCAGGCGAAAAGTCCACATGGTGAGATTCGATCCAGGGAACTCTAGATTTAAAGCCGGGCATATTCCCGCTGGACCACGGACGCTACAAATACTTATAATATCAAAGTTTGTGTTTAGATGAATAAATAGTAAAATTAACATAACATAACATACACTCACGCTTTTTTCCCGAAGGGGTAGGCAGAGGTGTACCCAGGACTCAGTCCCATAGTAGATACACCCACATTTCGCCAGTATGTTATTGGTCCCGTGTAATAGGGGGCGAGCCTATTGCCATTTACCGGGCACAGTTCCAGACTCCAGGCAGTTATTGAGATAATTCCTAATGGAAAAGTCCAATAATTAACACTGCCTTACTTGGGGATCGAACCCGGGACCTCTTGATTGGCAGTCGAGCATGCGCCCTCTACACCACCGAGGCAGTCTATAGTAAAAAAGGCAGAATAGTAAAATTAAACTACAATATATGAAATATTTATGTATGTATTAGCAAAACACAAGCAACCAGCGCATACGCACTCCCGAAATCGACTACCTGCCCCATCCGGAGCTCGCCATAGTGTTGTCCCTTACTGTTAGGGTTGGGACAGTAAACAGTATGGGTAATTCTTACTGTACCTAATATTAATTATAAATTAAAACTACAAAACTTTTGAAAAATAATATTTTATTAACAATTTAAACTTTCACCTATGATTCCCGAAAGCTAAAATATTATCACTTTCATTTACCTATATCTTATGACGTTGGTAGCAGTGAATAGTTTACAAAAACTTACATTATTATTTTATCTTAATGATTTACAATTTTGTAAACAATCTGGATAATAGTATAAATATGCTATATTACTATACTAGTATTAATATATTATTATCTAAATGAATACAATAAATTTCGACGCACCACTTGGCCAAAATGGCGTATAAAAAACTGGCTGATACAAAAACGTGTAATTACTTAACTGTTACCCCCATTGCATAATTTATTACCTATGAATATTATTTTCTGACAAATTAATAAATTTATTTTCAGTGGATTTCTTATTTATTTCATTTAATTATACTGGAAATAATTGTCACATAATATGGGCTATGGGCTTGTAGTGGTAGGTAGGCCTCTTTTGCAGGGGGCCGCCTGGGGAAGTACCACACCTTTGCCAGTTCATCCGCCAAGCACTAATGTGCAAACATTACTGTGTTCCGGTCTGAAGGGCAATGTTGCCAGCGAAATTACTGGGCATGATGAGATTCAACAACTCATATCTCAGGTGACAGGCGCAGTGCAGTGCCGCGCAGAATTTTGAATTTTAAAACACTGGGTGGCACTGTGTCTGATATGGGCAATCATGATGCTTACCATCAGGCACCTGATTTGCTCGTCTTGTTACTCACTACCATAAAAAAAAGCCTGAAATCAATTATTTTTATTTATTTAAGGGTGTGTGTAATTGTTAAAACTTAACAATTTGCAAAAGTAAATGTCCCAGTTCTCTCTTTTGAAAGTTGTAGTTTGGACGGGTAGATAGGCAACCCCCTTCAGTATTACTACATTTTTTTGGTACACGTTGTATAGCTATTGCAATAATAAATAAGGCCAGAATTTTACCCTGGCAATTTGGCACCATTTGGTTGTGGTTTGGTGCACTTGGATTTTTATTTTTTTATAGACTGGCATTTCGGCCTATGGATTTACTAACATAACCTTTGCTCGATCAATGACTGCTGAACAAAAATCAAATTTTTTATATAAAATTAGGTGCATAAAGACTGCTTCGGTGGCGCAGAGGGCGCAAGCTCGACTGCCGATCATGAGATCCAGGAATCGATCCCCAGGTCAGGCAAAGTTGTTAAATATTGGATTTTGCCATTAGGGATGATCTCAATAACTGCCTGGAGACTGGAACTGTGCCCGGTAGATGGCAATAGGCTCGCCCTCTATTACATGGGACCAATAATATACTGGCGAAATGGGTACACCACTGCCTACCACCCCTTTTGGAAAAAAAGCGTGATTGTATGTTAATGTATATGTATAAATAGTATCTTATCGAGTAATATAAAATTCTATTGATGAATTAAGAATTCTCTTAGAACCTAATTTACGGAAACATGGCCATTAAAAATATATTTTTGTTCAGCTGTCAGAGATCAAGCTATATATTTGTCAAAGCGTAAGAATCCTCCATAACACAAATATGTAAGAAGGTAGCTGTAGCTTTGATTTTTCAATAAGTTCAGGATGGAATCTGCTATTTGTGATGTCTAAAATTATTTACTTATCTAATGGAGATACATTATATTGATATCCTAGCCCTTAATAAACTACAAAATCTTAACAATTTGTCAAAATTCTCAACATAACAGTTCGATTATCGAAAGCCGGCGAGCACAATACTCAATACATTTACCATAGGACCGTCGACTCGTGAATAGTCAATTCGTCAAATAGAGGAAGTGGTTAGTTTTTTGTTTCTATAACTGAAATTGCATTAGTACGGCGCGCCAGCTTCTGTTAACCAACAGGAAGGTACTAAATAAGTATATTTATTGGCTCTTTTTGTCTTCAGTCTCATCGTCGCTGTATTTGTTTGGTGTCTCGCCTGGCTTCAGAAGGCGGCCGACTATGTCGTATTTCTCTGTAAATAAAATCAAACATAAAAATAATTTAGTTATTCAATATTATTAACAGGTCTATACCTATAAACATTATGTTACAAAAAGGATTTTTTTTATGATAGTGAATAACAAGACGAGCAAGTCAGGTGATGATAAGCATCATGATTGCCCATATCAGACACAGTGCCACCCAGTGTTTTAAAATTCTAAATTCTGCGCGGCACTACACTGCGCTGGTCACCCTAAGATATTAGTTGTTGAAACTCGACAAGCCCAATAATTTCGGTGGTAACATTGCCCCCCTTTTAGTCATCCGCCAAGCAGTAATGTGCAAACATTACAGTGTTCCGGTCTGAAGGGCAATGTTACCAGCGAAATTACTGGGCATTCATGGTAAGATACATGGTAAGCATCATGATTGCCCATACCAGACACAGTGCCACCCAGTGTTTTGAAATTCAAAATTCTGCGAGGCACTGCACTGCGCCTGTCACCCTGAGTTATTAGTTGTTGAAACTCCACTAATTATAAACTCTAACTATAAACTCCAGTAATTTTGCAGGTGATTGGGCTGAAATTCGAAATGTAGATAGTATAGACCGTAGAATAACACATATGGTTTATCTCGATATTCCCACGGGAACGAGGACTAGACGGGTGAAAGCGCGAGGTCAACTAGCTATATATAAAATACAAAATACTGACTGACACACTTAAGGTTTGGCGCTCACTGCTAATTTCAATCGCTGCAAAAAAGTTGCAAATCTCTAATAATATACCAGAGTGCGTGCACTACGAAAAGAAAATGTGTGTAGAAATCAATGACGTTAAATCGTTTGGTATCCTTACTCTGTGGTAGAAATTCACGATTTTTTTATCGTATTTCGCATATAGCAGTGATTAAAATTCGTTCCCGCTTAGCCTTCTTCATTAACGCTCAGTCTTCCCTAACCTCTGAACATAGAAAGCTGAACATTTTCACATTAAATTTTATTATAAAGTCGCGAGAATTTCGCTACTATTCAAATAGTACCTTTTGATTGATTTTATTTATAATGCTCCTTCATCATCATTATACATCGTAAAATAATGTTCAATGTTGTAGTTTGATTTGGTAAATAATATTACTATTGGCTAAACTCGTAATTCGTAATAGTGGAGCAAAATAGCGGGCTACGTTATAATATGTAACGTGGAAGTAACTGATAAAAAAATAAGGTTATCTTTAAAACTGTCTTAGCTTAGATAAAGTTAGTCGTCTTAACTTTATCACTGCTCGAATGATGGGAATTACGAGTATATAGGTATAGATGAGAGCATTTTTGCATTAATCTGTAAAAAAAACAAACACTTCCAAATTGTAGTGAGAGGCCTCTTTTGCAGGGGGCCGCCTGGGGAAGTACCACACCTTTGCCAGTTATTCATCCACCGAGCAGTAATGTGCAAACATTACTGTGTTCCGGTCTGAAGGGCAACAACAACAATCTCAGGGTGACAAGCGCAGTGCAGTGCCGCGCAGAATTTTTAATTTAAAAACACTGTATCTGATATGGGCAATCATGATGCTTACCATCAGGCACCTGATTTGCTCGTCTTGTCACTCACTATCATAAAAAAAATAGAGTACAACTTAGAACCCTTTAGCACCTAGACCAGGGGGGGAGGGAAAAGTGGGCGAGGGCGCTCACCATATTCCTTTAAACGCATAATAGTAATTTCAGTGGCAATTTTTTTGAGATAACTACAACGTGCAACTAAACGTGCCATTACCAATAAAAGAACTGTAAATCATAAATCTTCAATACAATAAATAAATCTTCAAAACAATGGCCAACGAAATAACATAGCCACGGGCATCTCCAAAATAATTAGAAATATGTACTAAGATTCTTACCCCTGAACTGATCTTCCCATTCCTTAGCAGACGAAACCTCATCAGGGGTCAAATCACTAGTATCGTCCCACTCTTTATCTGAAGCAGCCACCTGACCTGTGGCCAAGCCTCGAGTAGCATCTTTGCCGGCGAAGGCAGCATATGGGCCACCTAGAAGAATGAAAAAAGTTTTAAACAACTCACTCTAACAGTGGATTTTGTTTGCTGGATTCTTGTTTGAATACAATAACAATACGCCAATTTCTGGATTCAACAAAAACCTGCTTAAGAAATGATTGTTGCTCTGAAAAGGGGTGCTAACACCAAAGTTGAAGCCCTACAGTCTAGGATTGTCTACGACCTAGATAATCCAACACCAAATTTCGGTTCAGTCAGTCAGTTTATAGCCTGACTCATATAATAAACACATTAATTTTATCCTTCGCATAATATTAATTTAGAGTGATAGTGTGTTATTCTCCACTATCCAAGATTCACAAAACGTGGGTCATGTATCGCGTACTAGAAACCTTACACAAAAATTTGGTTACAAAGAACACTCAACTGTAGTTGTTACAATCTAGATGTTTAAAGAATAAATTATAGAGCCATTATAATAACCACTTAATTTATGCGGGTTCATAAATGTGTCTAATATAACACTGTTGAATAAAGTCTGCTGTTGGTAGAGTGGAAAGACTAGTGTTTAGTGTTATCTCAATTTTGTAGTATAATACTGTGGCCTTAAGGAACAATCTGAACCGTGTATGTAGCATTTACTATACGAAAAAATACAAGCGGCCTATAAATTGTTACGGTCGTCGAAAAATTCAATAAAATGCATAATCTCGTAAATAAAACAGATATAGCCATTACGAAACAGTCAATAGCCTTCGGTGAGGACAGCCAGTGACGACTATTTGTATGTTTATCACTTTCCTCATTAGGGATATCTTGCATTTTGTATCTTACTGCATTTTTCTTGAACTAGACAATCCATTGCTCATGGTTCATTGTTCATCGCCAGCAGTCTAGTGAGATCGGTCCCATATTCATTTATTTTATTTTCCAAAAATAATAGGTCCATATAACAATGGTACAGGTAAGATTAACATTACAGATAATTTAGGTACTCCTCAGGCTATTATGAAAGACCACTAGCACCCACACTAGTATACCCTGTGTCGTGTATATTCTTTTTATCGGGTCAGTATGTAGAGCGTCAGTGTTGAGGACACCCAAACGCCTCTGATGTAACTTTTCGACTATCTAAAAGTCCTTTACAAGCGTACGTATCCTAGCTACGAGAAAGACAACAATCCTACGAAAAAAAATTACCAAATCCATGTTTTGTATTCTCCTGTTTCCTCCAAATATACCTAACCCATTCTATAAATTTGTATCCTGATATTTTTAAACATTGAAATAAACGATGCCCCTGTCATTTTAGTTTATCTTGTAAACTCACGGTTTTTTCATATAGTAAACTTCTATAAATCCCAGTTTTCCTTGCGTGATTAGACGTTTACTACAAGAATATGAAGCGTCTATAAGAAAAAGAAATGATACGGACGTAATTTACTTCATCTTCAAAATATCAGGATATAAATATATCAAATAGGTTTAATATATTCGGAGGAAACCGGGGCATAGAAAATATCGATTTAGTTAATTTTCCATAGGATTGTGTCAAACTGCTAAGTCCTTGCTTGTCCTTTAATGTTAAAATACACATTACAACATACAGCTCCAAATAAACTGACAGTATAGAGCTCGTTGCGTTACGGCAAAACTTGCGTAACATTACTTTTGTGTACCGCAATATTGTTCCGGTTGAAGACGCTACATAATGTTTTTATTCTGAGAATATTCTGAGAATATTTGTTTCGAAGCTGGAAGGAATTTCAGCTAAGGAAATTTTCCAATGAAAATATGAATTCCATGTAATATTGAAATAACATTGATCTGTAGCATCAATTTAATAATATGATCAATTTTTAAAGGTATTTCTTCTTATATTATATTTAGTGCAACATCATTAATATCAACAGGATAAACGCGTATTATATCTCGATCAATATCATAAATTTTTTTGACAGCCTCGTTGGCTCAGTTGGTGGTAACTCTGCTTTCTGTGCCGCAGGGCCCGGGTTCGATGCCCGGCCAGGTCAAACATTTGTGTGCATGAACATGTCTGTTTGATCTGTGTCTGGGTGTTATAAGCTTATATAAGTATGTATATCAGTCATCTGGTTACCATAGTACAGGCTTCTAGCCTAGTTTGGGACCAGATGACCGTGTGTGGAAGTTGTCCCATATTATATTATATATATATTATATTATATATTATATATATTATATTATATATATTATTATTATATATTATATATATATTATATATATATTATTATATATATTATATATTATTTGACTGCCTCTGTGGCGTAGTGGGCGCATGCTCGACTGCCAATCAAGAGGTCCCGGGTTCGATCCCCAGGTCAGGCATAGTGTTAAATATTGGATTTTTCCATTAGGAATTATCTCAATAACTGCCTGGAGTCTGGAACTGTGCCCGGTAGATGGCAATAGGCTCGCCCCCTATTACATGGGACCAATAACATACTGGCGAAATGTGGGTGTATCTACCATGGGACTGAGTCCTGGGTACGCCTCTGCCTACCCCTTCGGGAAAAAGGCGTGAATGTATGTTATGTTTTTTTGTTTTATATATATTATATTATATATAAATAATACAATAATTAATCAGCCAAAATGAATCAGCCTTGTTCTTGCGAATGTGGGTTGAGCTTAGCGTTAAAAAATGCTATATCATGTCAATAATTACTTTGATAGAAATAAAAGTTATACTAACCTAACATCTACCTAATTAAAAAAACCTGATTGGGATTAAATTACATAATTAATAATTATAGGTATACACACAAATAAACACATAATCAACATTGATGAACTTATTTAATTCAAAATTCGTTTCAAATAAGTGTTATTTTCCCTATCCTGTCTCTTTTGCGTTCTTATTGTAGACTCACAGTTGCATTAGTTATTATCTTCATTAACGTAAATAGTATATATCAAGACTTTGATCATTATGTAAGTCAATAGCATATAATCGAAAACGAATGTTAAGTGATGTTCTTATCGCTCTTATCATTCGGTTTGATGGATCGTAAACGATAACTCGGTTTCCTTCGTACAAACTACAAACTGTAAACATAAACCGGTCCGTTCTCCCTTCCCTCGTCTCTCATACTCGAACCGAAAGAGACCAAAGATAAGCTAACAGTATGTTTTGTCTCTTTATGTAATACGACGCGATTCTAAGTTTCCAAGACATTGCTATAGCAATGACGATTAAGTAGGTAGAGCGGTGGAGCTCATTACAATTATAATTTTGTTTCTAGAATAATATACTACGTAATATCTATCTAATGTAGGTATGTAACGTCAGAATTATCTTATAAACATAATTAGGTGCAATATTTTTCACTAGATGGATTTGAGAATGTAAACATAAACAATGAGTATACAAATTTTATTTGAAGATATAGTTATGATCATATTATTATTTTCATGTAAACAGTTTAAACTCGGACTGTTTTAAAAGTCGACTTACTTGGTTTAAATTAATATTTAATGTTTACCCTTGAGGTTATGCTTCGTTTACTTTGCAAGTACGACTTAACAATTAAAATTGTAACATAGTCTTAAAATACAGAGTCATAAAGACCTCGCCCGCGTTTCAAGACACAAGTAATCTTGACCTTTGCTCGACGATTTATTCCAACCGGCATAGATAAACACGCCTATAGATGTTTTATATATAAAAGTACTTACCAGGTCCGTAAAACCTCTTCCCTTTAGTGACATCGAAAATTACACCATTTACTGCCAGCAAAACTCTGCCATCAGGTTGAGTGCCATCGTATTTTTTTAGCTCCGCTACTGTGAGATCCTTTCTTATTTTGGGCAATTGAGGTGGCGGCGGCGGGAGTTCGGCTGGACTTTCGAAATTCGACTTTATAATCTTGTACACAAGGTACACAATCACTCCGATGAGGATTGCGTTCAGAGGGCTTGTTAATTCATCCCAGAATGTAGGAGCGCTTGATTCGTCGGCCATGTTGTTTTTTGTGACACGTCTAGAAGGCGCGCGCGCGGTTATTATACTGAATTCCGATTGTATTTGTACCTATGTTGGTACAATGAATGTATAGGTACTGTATAGCAAGGCGCGTTATCAAGAACGTAGCTGTCAGCTGTCAGTGTTGAGGTCGACGAGTAGTGATTAGTGATTTTTGATGATTAAATTCAGTCGACTCACTGCGTTGTATCAAGTTCATGTTAAATTTTAGTTGAATTATAAAAACCTTAGGCCTACTTACGTATCATAAATTACTATGAAATCTACCTATTATAACATTCCAGAACAATAATTTGTGGTATACTCGTAATTATTATTACTATACGCATTACAATTTGTTACATCAGCAAAGTGATAAGTAGGCATAGTTTATTATTGTTTACTAGCTGCGCCCCGCGGTTTCACCCGCTTAGTCTTCGTTCCCGTGGGAATATTGGGACAAAAAGTATCCTATGTGTTATACCAGGGTCTAAAGAATCTAGATACTGAATTTCGGCCTAATCGGTAGTCTTGGTGTGAAGGAGTAACAAACTCCATCCTCACAAACTTTGGCTTTCTTCATATTAGTAGGAAGTAGGATAAGCATTATGCTGGTATTGTTATAAAATATATATACTAAAATTATAAATATAATATAAGTTACTCTTAGCATTGTGCTGAATTATAATAAATTCAATAATTAATAATATAGTAGTTTATAGCTTTTTTTTGATTAAAATCCTATGTTTAGACACACCCCGGACACTCGACTCAATTCCATACAAAAGTCACTATATAACTACCTACTACACAGACACTGCACACACTGCATATTTGTCCTAAATTAGAGCTAAGTATTATTATTTCAATTTCAATTTCAAATTCTTTATTTAAAGATAACAATGATCCATGATTATGGTAGAGCAGGTAAAATTATCAATTCAAAGTTTTAACGTTACATTTTTCCTTCTGTAGATGATATCATTCGATTTACCTTATTCACATCTATAATAATAATTTTATATGCAATTAACCGATTTAGTTGTTGACTCATACGTTGACGTATGAGTCAACAACCTAGGTCCTAGGACAAGCAGTCCAACTCGGTAGGTCCAACTTCAATCGTCGAATCCAACTAGGCTGGGCAGCGTTCGGAAACCTACGCAATGTCTTCTCGTCCAAAATACCTCAGTGCCTCGAGTCGAAGGTCTTCGACCAGTTTGTGTTACCTGACTTACGGACCTAAAACTTATCAGCAGGCTCAAAATAGCGCAACGAGCTATTAAGAGGGCTATGCTCGGAATTTCTCTATTAGATCACAGAAGTGGCAATGGGCAGGGCACATAGCACGTAGAACTGATGGCCGATGGGGCTGCAAAGTTCTCGAATGGAGACCACAGACTGGCAAGCGCAGCGTAGGACGCTAGGCAGGAACACGCTGGAAGCGGGCCGCTTCAACTGGACTGGATGGAAATTTATGGGGAGGGCCTATGTTCAGTAGTGGACGTCCTATGGCTGAGATGATGATGATGATCACCGATTTAGATATCTAAAAGTAAAGTTCAGTGCTACAAATTCAAGAAAATATTAATCACAATGACGAATCATTCAAAAGTAATAATCATCTTAAATATGGAATAAAATTATTATGTTTTGAAAGTATATAATATATCAGTTATTCCTTATAACTGATTAACTAGTTTGGTGGCTTCTTTAGGCTGAGGTCATAATGATCCGCATTTAAAACAAACAAAATAACAATATTAAATTACGACATTTTCGTATATATTGCTTTGGTTAGGTATGTCACCAACTGGACACAAAAGATTGGACACACTTTAGTCGAGTTAGTTAATCTTAAATTAGTTGCCACTCGTTTCTAGGGTTCCGTACCTCAAAAGGAAAAATGGAACCCTTATAGGATCACTTTGTTGTCCGTCCGTCTGTCTCTCTGCCTGTACGTCTGTCTCTCTGCCTGTACGTCTGTCTGTCTGTCCGTCTGTCAAGACACTTTTTAACGGTAACGCGTGGAGATATCAAGTTAAATTTGATATCAACTACTCAGGTCTGCGGTCCCTTGTAGCTGTAAAAAAATCATGCTTCTACGTTGACGCAATAATAAGTTATGGCCATTTTACTACATATTTCCATACTTTGCGTAAGGAACTAATAGATAGCGTTGAATTTTTTTGGTATCTAGGTATGGAACCCTACACTATGTATGTTATATATACCAAATAAATTGTTAAGGCAAACGTATGAACGCACTACATATGAATACCAATATAATGTACCTATACCTATATAGCCCGATATATATAAATCAATGTCTACCCACAAGTTGCCAGACGAACGGAAAATAAAACAACAGAAAGATAAGTAATAATTCACAAAACAAAAGAACAACGTCCGGAAACATGATCAACTAAATTTTACATTACAATATTTTTCAATATAATTTCGTAATATTACCATAACCGCTCGCTCCAGTGACGTCGGAGCAGATCTTCATGAATTACAAATTTTGACTGAGATTGATCTTGGATATACAGAATTACAAATCTTTTTGGATTTGCATGGCTTTTGTTATTATTAAAGAGTGTAGCTTAGCGGTATAAGCCCTAAACCAGTGCACTTACGTCAATATCTTACGAAACAAAACAGCGAGGCACAAACCTTCCAAATTACAAGTCTTTAAATCAAGCGGTTTATACTGCCACGAATATAGCTGGTCAAGCGGGGAATTGTAATTACGGCCTGTCAGCCGCCATTTTGAGTAACTTTATTAATAAATTCTTCAATAGGGTAGCTGTCAACAAAAAAGACAAGATAATGCGACTTAAAGAGGTACACACCTTCCAAATTTTTAGTCTTATTCAAGTGTCAAATCTTAATCGAATGGTTTTCAGGGCCAATAATTTAGCTATTCAGGTGGGCAAAAGGAAACGAGTTCGGATTCCAAGAAGGCTGTGCCCAGAAAATCTTACACTGTCTATCCTATATTGCCGGGTAGTAAATGATATTCGCAATAATATTCCCAAAAATAGTTTAAAACACTGAGTAGCACTGTGTCTGATATGGACAATCATGATTCTTACCATCAAGCACCTGATTTGCTCGTCTTGTCACTCACTATCATTAAAAAGGTCCTTTTGGTGTTTTGTACAAAGGCTTATGAAATATGGATAAGTAATTTATTCTAATTTAGAAATAATATCCACATAATCTCTATTGCAATAACAGGCAATGACATATTAATTTGGACTGAACCAAATGTAAAACCATCGTATGCCGTCATTATCTGCATCAAATGCATTTATTATATTTTTAAATACTTACTTTGCTTACCTTCAACTCATAGTGTGTTAGTCACAATTATTAAAATCTATGTCAGTAACAAGTGTTAGTAGAAAATAAAACTTAATACCACCCGCGTCACAAAATCCATCCAAAATTTCTGGATGGGGCAATCTGAAGTAGATGCAATTATTTACAGAACACTTTTCTCTTAAATTAGCTAAACGGAATTGATATTATTTTTAGAATTTATATTAAAATCAATAGAATAATGGGTTACATCAATTACACGGCTCGAATCAATTCAATATTCGTTGTGCAGAGCCAGATTTAGTAGAATTTATTTTATTGAGCCAAATTACATTTTTCCATTCCAGATTACGAGTAAGTACTAAATTATTTTAAACTTATAGATAAACACATTTTGCTCAAATCCAGCTCGATAGACCAATTTCACCAAGTTATGCTCTAACTTAGCTTACATTAAAACTGAACTTATGTCGCAAGCTCAGTCTAAGTTTTCGTAATGTTCTTGCAGGGTTTCTGGCTTCTAGTTAAATATGTGCACGTTTCCACATAGCATAAACCTTCGGATTTTCCTCGAAATATGTTATAAATATTTTACATCTGTCTTATATTTTCTATTTTCACTTAAAATAAAACTCTTTATAAGAAAAACCTAGAGTTCTTGAACGAGCCAATCAACTATATTACTTTTTCGACTTCGAAATGATATGGATCAATACTTGGACTCACTACTATCGTTGTTGCAAATATGGCCTATATTTATTGTGTTATTCTGAAGTCGAAAACGGTCGATCTAGGTTTCGGACAACTCCGGTGTCCTGCATCAGGAGCTCACACGCCTGTGCGGGATCGCAACTCGCGTCGGACTGCCAACCCGCAGCACGCGAGGACGCCTCCGCCCGCATCGTAAATATGAGTAACACTCACGGTAGTTTACAAAAGCGTTGAATATTTATTATTAGTGTCGCCACATTAAAAACTTACTTAACTCATGATGAATGAGATAGAACAGAAACGCTGAACTAATTTTTCTCGAAACTTATAGTATATTTTGTTACTGCACTTTTGAGTCGTTATCGGTTCCCTTACCATAATATTATATGATAAAATTTGCTACATGTCGTTGGGTTTGAATGGAAACTTCAAAATATAAAATTAAACTTTTCGCTCAAGTATTCTAGTGCTATGGACTCACTCACAGCTGAAATTATATACTCGTACGTGGTGTTATCGTGCAAACTCTGAGTGTTTGCACACGAGATAGTACCACAGTGAAATGACGCTGCGCTCATAATATGTGGACATACTGTATAACGTATACAAATGCTTTAAAATTCGACAGTACCTAAAACTGATTCTGTGCTTACTTTTTGGTCTTTAGACTCTCGAAAGAACTACGGCATCAGCCGCCATTTGAAGAACCTTATTAATAAATTCTTCACTAGGGACGCTGTCAACTAAACAGATAAGATTATGCGACTTTAAGAGGTACATACCGTTCAAGTCTCTAAGTCAAGTGATTTACAGTGCCACTGATTTAGCTATGCAGGTGGGCAAATTCGGAACTACTATTCGAGTAGAGTATTGAGGGACTAGTGCATAGCTAGACAAACCCTAAAATACGGGATGATGATCATTACATCATTATCTCAGCCGTATGACGTCAACCGCAGGATTGAGGCCTTCCCCATAGATTTCTATCTATTCCGGCTGTAAGCGGCTTCCATCCAGCGTACCAATAGAATAATAAGCCTAGGTAAAAATAATACCTAGGTGCAATATTTAAGCTATTTTACCAATTTGTAGGTAACAAATTAGCACTTTCGCCTTGATAACATTAGTATGACAAAAAAATAAAAATTTGTTAAACAGAATCATCTCAACGATAGGCCGTCCACTGCTGAACATAGGCCTACCCCATAGAATTACATCCAGTCCTGTAGTAAGCGGCCTGCATCCAGCGTTAAACAGAAAAAATAATAATAAACAAACAATGGGACCAATAACATACTGGCAAAATGTGGATGTATCTATTAAGGGACTGAGTCCTGGGTACACCTCTGCCTACCCCTTCGGGAAAAAGGCGTGAATGTATGTTTATATGTTTATGTTGAAATATTCACAAAATTATTCTGATAGCCTAATTTAATTATTATACCAATATTTTGATATAAAAGAACGATTATAAATTTACTAGTAAGCCCTTTGACCAAGAGATATATAAGGTTACAAACGTAAATTACATAAATTCTAAGAACTCCCCCTAGGAAGCAATATACAAAGAAATAATTACCGAAAACGGGAACACAGCAGAACAAAATCGCTTTGAAAACTAAGAACCATAAATTACTGTAAGCTCAGGAAAACATTTACGAACTGTAAAATGAAATACGATTGAAAGTCGTACTTCTAATTATTTGATGGTGAAGAAATGGGCTCTGTCGTCGTTTCGTACCACAACGCCCTTTGGGCCTAATCGAAGAAATTTAAAATGCATATCAATATTTTTCGTTCGTCGATACGTCCCATTCTTTTTGTGTAAAATTTTTAAAGGAATTATTGTAAAAGACTGTCAGAAAGAATGTCAGGAAGAAAACGTGAGTATTAGGTACCTACATGATAATTAATTAAAAAAAAATATATGTATAATAAAGCTTCGCTGATATATTATACTATTACTAGCTGATCCAGCGTTCTTCATGCCGCTATATAAATAAAAAGTATATCTATTAATAATCATAAAATAGGTATTTTGTCATCTAACTCTTCCATGATTCTGATTTCCTAGTACAAACATAAAATTATGTACTTACAATATAATAACATAAGTCTAGACTGATATGTTTTTTTAATTTTGAAGCATATTTATGGTGATCGTGTCGCGTGGTTAGCACTCTCCGGAGAGTGCTGACGATGTGGAATGGTGGTTTGAACGTTTTTTCTTCCCATTTCATGTTCATATAATAGACTAAGCAGTCTCTTCGCTTGAGTATTTCAAGCGAAGAGACCGCTTAGTCTTTAGAAATATAATACCCTACAGGTATAATACTGTAGGTACCCTATATATTCGCTTGACGCTCAAAACAGGTCATTCCCACTAGTGGTGTCAAGTGGGACAACTTGAAAAATTATCTCACTTGTCAACCCTGCTGTGCTGTTATTATTTACTGGAGACAAATGGTATTTATTTAATTTGTCCCAGATGTCCCCAGGGGCGAAAAGTGGGTCATCTATAAAAATAAATCCCAGTTGTCCCCAGTGCGAACGAAGAGGTGAGGACCAACGGAAATGACCCCTTAAAACTAGCCTTCCTGATCAAAAATTGCTATTGTATATCTGATTATAGCATTATAGAGCGTGTTAGCAATTGGTCGTCATGGGATTTTTTTACCTAAATCGTTGCGATGTAGCATGGGCAGGAGGTATGGTAGGCAGGTAAGTGTTATAAGGAATGCAAGGAGAAGGTTCATTTCCTTCGTGGTTAGAAATTTGCGAAAGAAGTGAATATCCATCGCCATTCTACAGATTGACGGCAAAAATGCTTCGAATTCCTTTTCTACTGCTCTTCTCGAATACTCAATTACGTTTTTGTACCTTTGTTTTATTTTTTGCTTCGAACAATACTATTTTTGAGGCATCCCTTTTACTTTTAACAATAGGTAGACAATCGAGAGAAATAATTACTCATTTTTAATAGGTGTAAGTATTCACCTTCTCAATGGACTGATGACATTTAAAAATGGCATAAGGTAGCTAGATACAAATAGGATGAGTTTTTTTTATAATAGTGAGTGACAAGACGAGCAAATCAGGTACCTGATGGTAAGCATCATGATTGCCCATATCAGACACAGTGCCACCCTGTCATAAAACATAAACATAAACATACATTCACGCCATTTTCCCGAAGGGGTAGGCAGAGTTGTACCCAGCACTCAGTCCCATAGTAGATACACCCACATTTCGCCAGTATGTTATTGGTCCCATGTAATAGGGGGCGAGCCTATTGCCATCTACCGGGCACAGTTCCAGACTCCAGGCAGTTATTGAAATAATTCCTAATGGAAAAATCCAATATTTAACATTTTGCCTGACCTGGGATCGAACCCGGGACCTCTTGATTGGCAGTCGAGAATGCGCCCTCTACGCCACCGAGGCAGTCAACCTCGGTCTGTGCCTGTCACCCTGAGATATTAGTTGTTGAAACTCGTCATGAGTCATGCCCAGTAATTTCGCTGGTAACATTGCCCTTAGACCGGAACACAGTAATGTTTGCACATTACTGCTTGGCGGATGAATAACTGGCAAAGGTGTGGTACTTCCCCAGGCGGCCTCCTGCAAAAAACACTACAATTTAATTTAAATTTTAAAGCCTTTGGATATAATGATTTCATACTTCAATCTGACTAAGCTATTTTAAAAAAATACCTAAGAAATATCTATTTCAGTATGAGATCTGCAGCGGAAATTTTAATATTGGTCCATAATGTTTTTCAATATTAAGACTGCTCTAAAGTTTGTTAGTTTCTATAAAATTAAACTCATATTATACTATTATTACTCCACGTATAACCATAACTGCAATAACAGCTCGTGTAGTTGGTCTTGGCCGTGTGGTTCCTGGCTATATTATAGGGCCACCCCTTACTCATCCCGTGGGAGCCGTGAGACCAAGCAGAAGAACATATTCGGAGAGTGGGAAGCAGCGCTCTCCGGCACCAAGTATTCCAATAACTACTGCGATCACCAAGCCGCCTGCCAAGCGTGGTGATTACGACAAATTCCCCCCATATGAATAGTTTATGGCGTTCTATGGGGGAGGTCTATGTTTAGCAGTAGACAGTTTCCGGCTGATAATGATGAATATGAGCTTCCTAAAATAACAATAACATGAGCAAACATGTGAGGGAACATTTTGAAAACATTAAATCCATAAAGAAAAATATCTTTAAATGGGTGTGTCATGTTTAATAATAACATTTTTGACATAATATTGATATGATCTGAATTTAACTTGACGTTATTAAATGCCAATTACAGGTAATAAGTATACTTTTCTGAATGAGGTAAACTAATTCGTTGAATTAAAATATAATAAGCGACTGGTTCATCTGAGATTCCAATCGAAAGCCACCAACCGTAGCAATCTTCTGCAGTTCAAACCGCTACATTTTTCAACAGGGATTTCAGACATATTTGCACAATGCAAATGTGACAGACTGGCGAAAGTGAATAAAATCTGGAACGTTCCGTTCTGGTTCTTTCCTTTATTTCTTTCTTTGACGGAGTGGTTCTGAGTTTACCATCTGCGGCCAATTGTTACTCTAGTTTTGTTTGCATGAATGGGATAATGCATTTCTTTTTGTTATTCTGAAGGGTGAGAACTGGTGTCTTGTCAGTAAGTGTAAGTAATAAAATGCAGTGTTTTTTTAGTTTTCTTAAGCTTTAAAATATCTGCGAGAATTAATTGAGCGCGGAATAAGAGACGTTTCTTTTATTTAAATGGTTTTTATTGACTTTTATTGTTTTAATCGCTTGAAATACAATCTGAAATGAGAAGAAAAATTTCACCCACGGGCGTAATGCATCACCTATAGATAAACACACACGCCCCTATAGTGAGTTAGGTAGATGAGATAGAAAAATTTCGCCGATGCCTAGTGCCTCCATGGTAGCTCAAGTGGTAGAGTGCCAGCCCGCGGAATGGGGCGAAAGGTGCGTGTTACTAATCCCGCCTGTGGCTTAAATTTCTATTCTCATTTCAGATTGAAATGATATGAATTAAAATTATCTGCATCTGCTTCAACTGCAAAATTGTCCCGTTTCAGAATCTTTATCAGTGTTTTTGTCTAAGCTTCTTTGCACCACCTATCTATGATATTATTATGTTAGGCCTCCCCCATAGATTTCCTTCCAGTCCGGTTATAAGCGGCCCGCCTCCAGCGTGTTCCTGCCGTCTTTATCAGATCGTCTGTACACCTTGTGCGTGGTCCGTGGTAATATGCAAACATGTCGCGTATAAAAAATATGGTTTAGATGTGATGAAATAGTGGATTACCTAATGAAATTGATCTTAAATCTCATCAACTATTAAATACTTATTCGCCCCGTATTGCTTTTTAAAGTGGTATTTTTTTTAGGTACTCTAATCATACAATCATGCCTTTTTACCGAAGGGGTAGGCGGAGGTGTACCTAGGACTGTCCCATAGTAGGTACACCCACATTTCGCTAGTATGTTATTGGTCCCATGTAATAGGAGGCTGTCATTAAGATAATTCCTAATAGAATAAATCCAATGTTTAACACTTTTTCTGGCCTGGGGATCGAACCCGGGACTCGTGATCGGCAGTCGAGCACTTTGCACATATATTATGACTGTAGTCAAAATATATAAAATATTATTATAATTAAAATATTTTCTGCTCTCTCCTCAAAATCCACCTAATTCGGTAATTACTTACCCGAATCCTAATTTTAACCCTAAATTTAGCAAATAATTAGTCCGACCAAAAACATCGCAGTAGTAATTAATTGATTTGCGTAAATCTGATAGTTAATTAATTGCCAGATGAGCGGACATATAATTTAGGTTGGTACATAATTAATTAAAATGTACGCGTGACTAAACTGAATTTGTGGGTTGTATAATATAGAATCGCGGTGTTTGAGAGAATTATTATATTGATCAATATCACTCATTAAAGCTATTCGCCAATTATACTAGAACGTTATAGGAACGTATTCGACCAGCCGACCGATACGGGGCGGTATCTTGTCCACTATAACGTATCAACACCGTTATCATAGAAATTGCTGACGGATATCTACGTACAAAGGGAACACTGAAACCTTTTATTTTAATTAGGCCAGAAAGAAAAGCAGCCGATTAAAAATGAATTTAAATTTCTGTAATGAGTATGCAATTCATATGTCATTTGTTTTTACAAATTGCCAATTTAAAAAGTGTCTGTTGAGCATCAAAATGGACCATTTTCTCAAGCCAATTGCGTTTTAACGGTCGACAGACACATTTTGAATTGCTGTCAATTTGTATAAGCCAAAGACATATGAATTTAATACGCATTACAGATTCATAAAGAATTCCTAATTCAAAATTTAAATACATTTTTCATCGGCTGATTTTCTTATTGGCCTATTCTAAAAAAAATCTGTGTTACCCATGACACGGCGTCGATCATGAAAAGTACTCATGTGGCAAGTTGGCAAGACCTCGTAACTCAAGAATATTTTTTGGCGCACACGGCCCTAGACTTTCCTAAAACGTACCGGTAAGGTGGACAGTGTTTGAAATGAAATCCCCAGCTGAACGCTCCGTCTGTCTCGTTAAGATAAACTTAAATCCTACTAATATTCGAAATGCGAAAGATTGTGAGGATGGATAGATGGATGGATGTTTGTTCCTCTTTCACGCCAAAACTACTGAACCGATTGAGCTGAAATTTGGTAAGTATGTAGGTAGCTTAGACCTGGAATAATATACAGGGTGCTTTGTTTCCCGATATTCCCACGGGAACCGCGGGTGAAACCGCGGGGCACAGCTAGTATACCTAATGCCAAACTGATATTCACTAATGGATGTAGTGATTCAAGAGTAAGGTTTAGGTGTTTTATCTTGTTGTTGGATGTTTGAGGGTTTAGAAGAAATTAACAGAAATGTGACGGCTCCTGAATATGTCGGAAAATATTGCGAGCGCTCCCATTGGGCTTGTACATCTATGACAGATGATTCAGCAGCGCTAACGCGGGCCACGACATTTGCACTAACGCCTAGTGCGCATTGCCTTGCATTGGGTTGCGTTGCGTTAACCGCAAATATTCTGTGAAGTATGGAATGTCACAAAGGTGCGCGCATTGCGGCAAAATAAAGTCTCAAAGGCTATACGGTAGAATAAACGCACGTACACGCACTACAGCGCAGTTAGGGTGCTGTCTGCTCCAGGTGTAGGTGCATAATTGATGCGTTCGTGTCTCTTGGTACGCTTTCAAACCATTAACCAATAGAGTTATAATGTAAAATCCGTGAAAATTATGAACGAACCGAATTACCTAAAAAGTTGTATGTGTGTGTGTGTGAAGTTTGCACACAGTTTTATGATGTACACAAGAAATAAGAAAGAACATTCCGTAATTTCCACTGAACTGAAAATACTCTGGTAATCTTCTTAATAAATAATCAAAGTGCGTGGTTTGGTGCACTGACTTGCGTTGAATTTCTTTCGACATCTTCAATCTCTTTACTATTTTCGACCGATCAGACCGTAGGCCCATTAGCTCAGTTGGTTAGAGCGTCGTGCTAATAACGCGAAGGTCGCGGGTTCGATCCCCTCATGGGCCACAGTCTTTTTACTTTTACTTTTGCCTTTCCTGAGTACACCCTGAAAACGTCCCCTATAGTCTTAAGAATTTAATTTCTATAAAAATCCGTTTAAACTTCAATATTTCATCTTCATCAAATATTCTTATATTATTCAGATCATCAGATATTTAGATTTTTATTCAGATCTACTTATTGCACACCTCCGTCGTTTAATGTTTTAACTATCTTTTGCAATCCTTTTTTTTTTTTTATATGTAACTAAACAGGCGTTTGACCGCAATCTCACCTGCTGGTTAGTGATGATGCGGCCTAAGTAGTTTGTAAGAAATTGCTTAATGCGATAAGACCGCCGGTTGTTTACCGTGATATTTTCATAAATCGATAATCTCTGAAGATTTCTAGCCTGAGACTCTTAGCGATGCGACGGTAACAACGTATTAAAAATAAAAAACATTAAAAAGAAATAGTGTAAAAATTGGCGGTCTTTTCGCTAAGAGCGATCTCTTCCATTTTTGCGCAAACAATGTCCAGATTAAGAGCCAACCACAAACAATTGAGTGGAAAATTAGTTTCTATTTGTTTATATTTGGGAAATTTAAATTTACATGGATGAGAAATCCCCTTAAAATCTATTATTGTCCCCCATATTATATACATTGTTACATATTGGAGAACATCTAAAGTACTAAATAACAAAATACAAACTCTACAACCGCAGAGTCAAGCAAAAATGAGGAATCCTTCAAAAGCTAATGAACAAAGGACTGGAAGCTGGAAAGCGATCTACGTCGCTGACAGTATCATTTTTCATATCGTACAGAAAAAGTGTAAAATAACACTAAAGAGGAACTTTTAAGGAACTACGGAAAAAATCGCGGCGCTCGGAAACATTTAACTTGAAACTTACAGACTTTGCACGCTTCTTTTTATTTATTTTTTCACTCCACCATTGACCATAATACAGTGAAGGCTTCTGGAACTTTCCACGCTTAACTTCAAAGTGAAGTATTTTAACTATGTATGCTCATTCGAATTTCTTTTAAGTGCTGCGAGGGTAGAACGAGTTTTTCGTAGGTTTAAAGTTTTAATATGCCGCGCTAAAATGGTGACTGTCCAATTAGTTGGAGTGTGAAATTAAGTTTCTTTTACATTTGGACTAAGTTCTTAATAAAATTTTGTCTTGTCAGTTTTTAACGTTCTTTTCTTGGCTTATTCTTTCGCTTTGAATTATTATTTACAATAAATACAACATAAATAATAAACAGAAGACATTAAACACAAGAAAAAATTATAGAAGACAATGAGGCACCTGATTTGCTCGTACTTTCACTTACTATCATTGAAAAAAAAATGTGGGTGTAACTATTATGGGACTGGGTTTTGGGTAGGTACACCATGACCTCTGTCTACCCCTTTGGAAAAAAGGCGTGATATTATAAGGTTATTGTATCACATAATATAATATAACTCTGCAGCTATATGTATATAATCTAGTTGTGCCCCGCGGTTTCACCCGCGTAGTCTTCGTTCTCTGGGATAAAATGTACCCTATGTGTTATTCCAGGATCTAAACTATCTACATACCAAATTTCAGCTCAATCGGTTCAGTAGTTTTGGCGTAAAGAGTAGCAAACTTTCATACATCACACCTCACAAACTTCCGCATTTATAATATTGTAGTAGGATAGGATATATTTTTTTATTAAATAAATTTATGTTAAACTTTTTAGTTTGCACTCCACCCAATTTCTGTTATATTTTCTCCAGTTCCCGGATAGCTGATTGAAAATGCTAAGCAACGAGTTAATCCTAGCGCTAAATCATAAATAAATAAATAATTCATATTATATTCAGAATGCTTTTAGTGAAAACCGCACAATTCTCAGTCACCAGTGTTAAGGTGGGCGCGAAGTCTCGTCAGGCACGCCGCCCACATCTCGGTATGTGTGATAAAGTACCTCCACGCTTAACTCTTCACCACGTCAGGAATGTTAGGACTTCGCACCCTGCACCCGCCTCACTGAATACATAATTTATTACCGGATCACCATTTCCATTCAACGTTTTAAGGCGGAGGCTGCACATGACGCGGCTTATCTGAATTATATTTGATTTATGAAGAAATCGTGTAGGTATTTTGAAAGTGACCTCCATAATTTTAATACTAGGAATAATGCTAATAAAGCTGTAACACAGATACAATATGAGTATGCGAAGAAAAATTTCCCCCGGGACTTGAACCCGCACCTTCCGCACCAATGCGAGTGACGTTATTCCACCAATTCAGCTATCGTGGAGGTAATAGTAGAGGTGGTCGTTAAATCAATAAACTGTTTTTATAAACAGCTTTATGTTCGTCAACGAATTAACTGTTAATCTTCAACAAAAACACCCTGTTGAAAATAATAACCTAATAAATTCCGTTAACTTTAACGTTAACGTTTCTTGCAATGAAACAAAAAATTAAGCTAAAAATTCCGTCAACGTCTTCGCACGCAACTCGCAATTAAAGAAGCATAGCTCCGATCCTTTTGCACTTAATATTTATTGAAAAATTGAAAACCCGTTGACGATTTAACAACTTTTTTAACCTGTTGCCCATTGACGAAAAACAGTTTAACTGGCGGTTGCCGGTAACTCCACGGCTACTTACACTAGTTCACTTATATTTGGATCTAAATGTATTTAAATAATATGGAACGACTTCCAAGCTCGGTTAATTTTCACTTTCGCAGTAATATTTTTGTAGTGGTAGGCCTCTTTTGCAGGCGGCCGCCTGGGGAAGTACCACACCTTTGCCAGTTATTTATCCGCCAAACAGTAATGTGCAAACATTACTGTGTTCCGGTATGAAGGATAATGTTACCAGCGAAATTACTGGGCATGATGAGTTTCAACGACTAATATCTCTGGGTACAGGCACAGTGCAGTGCCGCGCAGAATTTTGAATTTTAAAACACTGGGTGGCACTGTGTCTGATATGGGCAATCATGATGCTTACCATCAGGCACCTGATTTGCTCGTCTTGTTACTCACTATCATAAAAAAATATATATATCTTTGTAAAACCATATCATTAACCTACCTCCAAAGAGAAACCAAATGAAACAAGCTGGAAAATTCCCCCACGATCCCATCTTTTCCCGACTGCATTTATTTTATTCCACTTTTTGTATCTTGTACTTACGTAAAGGGTGATTTACCGATGCACAGTCGAGTAGAAAAGTGACACTGAGAAATGTACTGCCTTATATTGAGTGGGGCAGATTGTCTTGGATGCCTAATGGAGCCACAGAATGGAATCCAAAACCCTTTCTTGCCCTTAGACCTTAGTCTAAGGGCAAGATAGGGTATAGAGTGATAATTTACCTTAGTAAATTATCACTCTATCTATTGTATGCGTATTTATTAATTTTTAATTTGAGCAAATGTTGCCTTTTTGGAATATATATTATTATGTTCATTGATTTAAAAAAAAAGGAGATATATTACGTTCTCCCAGCGCTTACTCAACAATTGGCACGTGCAATTTGCTCTGTTTGAAATTTGCACAGTGCAATATAATGAACAACCAAGATAAAGAGACGCACCTAAGACCGAAGTGCGACCGAGACAACAATGTTAGTCGCTCGTACAACCTTACTTTGCTGACGTACGTGGACCTAATGAGACCCAATTTAAGCTTTCCATTTTCGAGAAGCCAGTACCTCATCTCCCCTTTTCTTTATATATCTGATTATGTTGTAATAATTATTTTAATTTTGCTTTACGCTTTTATTGGCTTAAATTCAAGATCTTTTTGTTTAGGCGGTCTGTAGCCGACCGTAGTATCACGGGATGCAGGGACCAGTGGGACTGACCCTTATTTATGAATTGTAATTAATAAATTACGAATTAATCAAAAACATATATGTTGATAAATTATTTATAACCTAAATACCAGAATATTTTAACCATATTTAATATTATGTCCAAGCAATCATATCATAACATACCATACAGAGGTGTACCCAGGACTCAGTCCCATGGGTACACCCATAGGTACACCCGACACCCACATTTTGCCAGTATGTTATTGGTCCCATGTAATAGGGGGCGGGTCTATTGCCATCTACCCGGCACAGTTCCAGACCCCAGGCTGTCATTGAGATAAATATTATTATTATGTAATGGATAAATATTATTATTATGTACTGGCGGAATGCGGGTGTATCTACTATGGAACTGAGTCCTGGGTGTACCCAGGCAGAGGTGTACCTCTGCCTACCCCTTCGGGAAAAAAGTGCGTGAATGTATGTTATGTTGTATGTAATGGAAAAATCCATAATGCCTTACCCGAGCCTAATCGGCAGCTTGTGCCCACTACCTACGCCATCGGAACTAGGTGAGGCGAGGGAGGGAGTCAATTTATAAATAATTATAAAACTGTATTGAAGTCTATTGATAGCACAATTCATGAACTTTGTTTTCAAAAAAATACAAATAGTTTAAATTTTATGTTAATTAATGTACTTATATAAATTAATTATAGTAAAATTAGGTATATCAAAAATATTACGAACCCATTTCATTAAAAAAAATTAGAATCATTGTAACAATTGGCAACCTTAAAAAAGGCCTCCGCTCTTCTAGACAATCATTTTGTATGTTATGATCTTTTCATCCTAAGGGCATTTTCTATAAAGGTTTTTCAGGTTATTGTACTCCTATTATAAACAAAAAAAGCAATGGAGTATTTGAATTGCTAAAGTTTTTGAATAGGCGTTCAATGACAGTATAGCAAAATTACTGTCTCATAGGTATAAACATTTCTTTTTTACAAAAGCCAGGTTCTAATTTATATTAGATTTATCTAATTTGTTCGCATAATTTCGAATTCTCTTTTAGGAATTCATAATATTATAAAAGTTGATAATAATAATATGTACTCTACACTAAATTACTTAGATAAAATATCTTAGAACCTAGGCATTGTTATTTGAATGGCTTTTGCGAGTCTTTTGTTCACTTGTTAATGGACGTAGATTAGAAAATCACACATTTGGTTAGTCTGAAAAGCTGAAAATTTAATTAGAAGCTCTTGGCTTTGAGTGTACCTAATTATTATGAGAGATAATATTATTGTAATATATATATATTTTAAGTTATTGCAGTACCATTAGGTCTGGCCCTGGAACAATCCGCTGAAGCTACGAGTAGCCGAAGCGCCCGTCTTGACGGTACAATTTATATGGGCTAGACAAAGAAAAAAAATAGATATAGACAAAGAAAAATACAGAATTTGAGCAAATATTTTTTAAGAACGTTCTTGTCTATCGTAGAATATAAGTACGTCAATGCCTTACGTAGTATTATTATCGGTTTGTGCTACTATGGTACTGAGTCCTGGGTACACATCTGCCTACCCCTTCTGTAAAAAGGTGTGACGTTATGTTATGTTATAATTTCATAAATATACCTATCTAATATTCAATAATATAACTCAGGTGATTTGAAAACAATCGGCTAAAAACAAAAAAAGTTAAAAAATAATTTGCAGTAAAACGTCTTTGTGACTGGCAACACTCGTGACGTCCGTGACTCGCACCGTACTCATTTTGGGGAAAAAAACTTTTTGACGCCAAAAAACTAATAAAAAAGCTCTTTGTTGTGGAACAATTGAACCGTACCTAATTTCCTTCCCTTCCTAGTTCCTTTCGTTGACCTACTAACTCTGTTGGGAAACAGAAGTTAAGCATCACCTGATTGGCATTCCATTAATAAAGGCTTAAAAAGCACAAAATAAAACGGGACGGAACTCCTGCTCTATCAGATTTTTCCTTTGCTTGGTTTTTGGTAACGGCTCAAGAAAAATAAAACAAAATTAAGTAATTTCAATATTAACTTTCCTAATCATAATAATTTTATTTGAGTGACAGAGTGTTTATTATGATGACATATAAACATATAATAATACATTTAGTGATAAGTAAAATAACACAATGTCAGCCAAACTAAATAACTAAATTTAAATTACAATCAGTAACATCTTCTTCAATCCACACCAAGCCTGGTTGGCATTCCCGTTCGTAGCCCCGTGCACCCCCACGTCCGAAGGTACTCATCAGGCTGGCAGCGTTCCCCCGCTGTATGGCCAAAGAGATCTGCTGGACTAGGTACTGTCGAGACCGGCGATCTTTGCCCCTCTCCTGCATACGCCTTCCGAGGTCCGACACAAACCTTTTGGCCTCCAGACAGTAATTTCAATCGTAAATAATTATCTGAAGCGTGCCCTTGCAACGAACACGTAACGAGTTATTACTTATCTATGAAATTCCTGTACCTCCATGTCTAGAGAAAAACTGGTCAAATGCGAATGAAACTCGCATAATGAAGGGTTCTTTTCCACCATGTACCTATTACCTACCTATTAATAATAGGTCTCCTCTCCGCACTTACCGAATAAAATTCTTATTACTATTAATTATAATTCTAATTAGTAGTTTTGTAGTGGTAGGCCTCTTTTGCAGGGGGCCGAATGGGGAAGTACCACACCTTTGCCAGTTATTCATCCGCCAAGCAGTAATGTGCAAACATTACTGTGTTTCGGTTTGAAAGGCAATGTTACCAGCGAAATTACTGGGCATGTTGAGATTCAACAACTCATATCTCAAGGTGACAGGCGCAGTGCAGTGCCGCGCAGAATTTTGAATTTTAAAACACTGGGTGTTACTGTGTCTGATATGGGCAATCATGATGCTTACCATCAGGCACCTGATTTGCTCGTCTTGTCGCTCACTATCATTAAAAAAAATTTGTATAAGAACATATTCTTGTTTTCAGTAATAGTCTTTATGACAATTTATTAAACAAGTGACAAACAAAACAAAATTAAACAAGTAAACAACATTGACGTGCAAAAGTGTCAGATTATGACCTATTTGAATAAATCTGTTTGAGTTTGAGTTTGAAGTTGGTTGTATGGAGAGCACCTTTAAATTATGATCTTCGTTTAATTTATATTATTTCTTATAACGCACTAGGAATACGTATTATTCGGTATTATATTGTGGAAATAACAAGTAAGTGTCTACATATTTTATTATAACAGTTTATGAGATAAATCCCTGTAGCAGACGGACAGCGAAAGCCTACTAATAGGGTTCCTTCGGCACCCTTTGGTTACGGAACCCCAAAAAATTAAAAAATAAGAATTATAATCTGGCTGAAACGTGCGCTTACGACGCAGCAGCATGCAAACCCCTTCGTATGTCTTTTGTAATATTCCTGCATCTGTGTGCGTACATTCTTTTTCCTTAATTTTTTTGTTAAAAATGCATTCTATCATGTCAAGAATCTAGAAGAAATTTTCAAAAAAAAATTATTACTTTCAACACACAAACTTGCAAGGTAAAACTAATCACTATACATAATTGAATTTTCTGCAGCGCTCCGTGCTTTGAATTCGACAAATTCTATTATCTATTTAGTTGGTTACTGGTTACTAATGCCTTTATTTTCCACAATGTGTTTAATTGCCAACGCGGTTTTGATAATGGTGATTTTAATTAATTGTTGTACAATCGCAAGCAGTGTTATGTAAACGTTTCAAATTCTAATTCGTTTCAACATCAACACTTAACGCATGCATCCAATCCTTTTTTTTTAATGACCTTATGCTGTTGGCCTCAGATGGCCTCTACAGCTCTACCGGGCAGTGGTAAGTAGCGATGGGTCGTCGACGCATTTCTCGTAGACGAAACTAGACCGTCTATTTTCGTTCATCGACTAGACGATCAACTAGTTGAATTCATCGACTAGTCGACTCTAGAAGTATTTGAAACAGGCTAGCGACCAGATCCGGGTTTAGAAATTAAGCTGGCAGTAATTAAAAAAATTTTAAGTACCTTAGAGCGGTGATTTTTCAAAATTAATTAACATAGGAACCACATAAATAACATCGCAGACGGATAACTCCGCTAGAAACAGTCATATCTTTTTCATTTACTTTTAGTCCCAAAGTACCTACGTTATTTGTAAAAATAAACGTCCTGCTAAAATGAAAGTTGCGAATAAACTTGCAAATCTAGAATTACATGCATTCATGAAATCCTCAATTTTCTCTACGGTACGCGACGCTGCAATCTTCTCTTGGAACGTCTTTGTTTTCGATTCACACCAAAGTCGATAGCGTTCAAAAATAACCAGGTACAAATATTTTCTGTCGAAATAACAAAATTATTAATAATACAGATACAGATTCTTTATTGGTAACACAAGTTACATAAAATAAAATAAAAGTAATATAAAATCAGGAGTGAAAGGAAATTAAAACCCAGGATCTTAGTGTGTCCCGGATGTTATTGTCGTATTTTATCCGATTCTATAATAACTAATAAACATAGATTAAGATTAGGTAGGCGAAGGTGTACCCAGGATTCAGTCCCACAGTAGGTACACCAGTATGTTATTAGGTCCTATGGAATCCTATTGCCATCTACCGGACACAGCAGTTCCAGACTCCAGGCGGACATTGATATAATAACATAACTAATATGAGATGTTCTCTCTGGAGAAAAGGAGTTATGTTGTGTGTATCTTCTTATAAAGAACAAAATATAACTAAAGCAGTAAATAACTAGAAATATAATATTTCCCAAGGTCTGGGAGCAGCGACGGATTTTAATATAAACCTGACGTCTTCCCTTCCTTCCAAAACTCTCTCAGAATTAATATTGTCCGTGTTTTAATATCTTTTTATGGTAGAAGGCTTACTAAACAAAACTTGCAGACTTGCAGGTAGAGATTATTGCTTGGCAAAAAATAAATTAAACGCGTTTTTAATCATCTTTATAATCTCTTTTTATAAAAATCAAAGTCCTGATAGACTGACACTCACACTCATCAACACCCAGCTTAAACTCTTGGACCTAGAGAGCTGAAATTCAAACATAGGTTTCCATTATGTTTTATGATGTAGACAAGTATTTAATATTTACCTCGACGTTTTTGCTCAGTCGCAGTAATTACCATGCACGTCACAAATGCGAATTTTAAAATTTAGACCAGATTGCCAATGAAAACCGTGAAATCACCCACAAGCATGGTAGTCGGTCGTTCGTTAGCTCCAGCCAAGATGTCAAAACGTGCAATAAATGAGCAATAGAGGAGTTCTGAAGCTTCCGACTTCCAAAAGTCGATTTGTGGTAATATTTCTTACTTCGGGCGTCTTTATTTCCATGCACATTTTATTCATCATTGGATAACTTTTAGGGCATTAATGCGTATAAACATGAACCATGGAAACCAAAAAAAAAAGCACCAAAGTAAGCAAGCTCGCTAATACATACCTCACGGCACGCACAAATTCACACCATAGAAACAATACTAGTTCTTAACTAAAAACTACAACTAAAAAAATATTTTAGCTCGATCATGTCTCGTTTCTTTCATAAAATAAATACTAGCTTATGTAAAAAAGCCACGGAATGTGTGCGCACCGTCAATATTTGCATTAGCAAGCTGGCTTACTTACACACTAGAATTACTTAAGACACTTTATTGTGGTGGAAAAAGGTGGAAACCTTTTTTTAGGTTCATACTGCTTATAAAAATCATTTCAAAAACATTTCTCAATGCTAATTTATACTAAGTACAAAATGTATTCATTAGCATTGAAGCAAATTTACTACAAAAAGTGTTCGAACAACTTCAGAATATAAAGTAGGTGAAATAGAATATAATTAATTAATTAGGAATACAATTAGTGCTAATTTCAATGTAAAAATTCTATATTGGATATTTCCATCAAACGGTGCTCGTGTAATGAAACGTATTGTCGGAAGCGTTGGTCTGAAGTTTCTGCGGATAACTTTGTATGAAGAATGCCAATAATTAAGAACGAGACAATTTATACGTATCATCCGAAGGGCCACATCTGTCTGCTGTGGCCCTTCGGAACAACGATAGAATGACTAAAACGCACGATACCGATATCGTGTCCGAAATCGCGATCCAGCATCCAGTCGTAAAATCGCCGATCATAGATGCTAAAAGTACCATGTCTGCGGTAACCCTTAGACGATGGGTTCAACCAAACAATACATGACAGTCTATAAAATCTGCAAGGTAGCGTTTCAGGAAATTTTATCTCTGTTAAAACCTAACGTTTTGCTTACAATTTCTGTTACTATAATTACAACATTTTATGAAATAGAACCCTGGCTGGGCACGGGATCCAGCCGTGGGCTTAAAAATGTCAAATCTACTCTGATAATCTGATAGAAAACGTTTAGTCAGTATAAGTGCATCAATCTAGATCGATTTCCACTCTCTTCGATCTCGGCTCGGACTGCCTTAGTGGCGTAGTGGTCGCAAGCAATCATAAGGTCCCGGGTTCGATCACCAGGTCAGGCCAAAAGTGTTATTGGATTTTTCCATCAGATTCTTTTTCAATGACAGACTGGAGGCTGAAACTGTGCCCGGTAGATGGTAATAGGCTTGCCCCCTATTACATAAGACCAAAAACATTAGCTGACGAATTTTGGGTGTAGCTTCTATTATGGCATAGTACACCTGTGCCTACCCCTTTGGGAAAAAGGCGTGATTGTATGTTATGTTAAAGAAATAAAAAAAATATTGTCATTACTACAGTTAAGCATAGTGTAGGGTTCCTTACCCTAAGGGACAATTTTAACTATGCTGTTGGAAAATTCATGTCTTCATACATTTTGATACTCATACATTTACAAATAGCAAGTAAGTTTATTACATATTTTGTGGGATATAAGGGTTTCTTTTTTTCATTTGAGGTACGGAACCCTTAAAAAGAAGTAAAATACTTTGAATATGCTCCAAAATACATAACAAAGGATCAACGAAAACTCCCTAATGAAGTCTGAATTCCATTAACTAAATAACTGGAAAGGTCAGTCATCTTGTGAGTGTAGAGTATCTCACAAAAGAGATTTGTTTCTCAAACTTTCTATTCATCACGACAAAGATCTCGAGTGGTCTCCGGCTTTAGAGAAAATTGGATGTCTCACTCTGACGTGCCCGATTTATAGATGTTTGTAACGCGAGCTCTCTATAAAGGAACTCGTCGGAGAAGGTATTTGAATTTTTTATATAAATTTATATTAATTAAGGGGAGAAAGGTCTTTGTCAGCGTTGGTCCGTAACCGGAACACGAAAATTCGAGAATTACGTCAGGCAAGAGTAGGGTACAACCTGAAATAAGAAGCAGTCTCCTGCAACCAAACTGGCTCCGCACGTATCGACATGTCGTTTCTGCGGAGTCAGCCAGTGATGTCGAGAGGGTGGTGTAGGCTCTGGGCAAACCTACGTTTCCTTAAGTCATCCCAGGCGACACATTGTCTGTGGAAAGTATTCTAAATGCTCTGAGATATAGACTTAATGTTTAAATCGTCTGCCAAATACCCCAAGGCCAGCTAATTTTTATTACGCAGTCTACATATAAACCAACTTCACATGAAAAGATAATCAATTTATTTTAGAAACATTCGATAAGAGTTGCCAGTTGTAACACTGAAATTATATAAGTTTACCATTGTCAATTTTTTTTTTAATCGTTCAGCTCGATGCGATTGCCGATTGGGTAAACCAGTAACTTGACACAACTGCAGTAAAAGGTGCTAGGTGTGGCAATTTGACATCGATTCATTCGTCGATTACAGCTACTGAAAACTGTTGTCCATCAACAGCTAGTAACTGAAGTTGCTTTTTTTATGATAGTGAGTGGTGACAAGACGAGCAAATCAAGTGCCTGATGGTAAGCATCATGATTGCCCATATCAGACACAGTGCCACCCAGTGTTTTAAAACTAACAATTCTGCGTGGCACTGCACTGCGCCTGTCACCCTAAGATATCAGTTGTTGAATCTCGTCATGCCCAGTAAATGCCCAGGCAGAGGTGTTACCCATGACTCAGTACTATAGTAGGCACAACAGTATGTTATTGGCGAAATGTAATAGGGGGCGAGCCTATTGCCATTTCCCGGGCATAGTTCCAGACTCTGTGCTGTTATTGAGATAATTCCTTATGGAAAAATCCAATATTTAACACTTTTCCTGACCTGGGAATCGATCCAGGGACCTCCTGATCGGCAGTCGAGTTTGCACCCACTACACCACCGTGGCAGTCAGATTTTGTCATTGGTTAAAATATGATAATGAATGTTGAAGAGATGGTCAAAAACATGCCTTTTATATTTTTTTATTGTAGAATACATTAATATCAATAAACGATAATGCTACCGAAGCAGAGGCGGAGAGTGTCGCGAATTACCAAATCTTTATGGTACAAAAATTGTCTCTAAAACCAGTTTGTTTCCAAATTCTTGGTTATAACTAGCTGAACAAAATTGGCTCTCTGTACCAGATCAGGTCCCCTACACTGTTGTTTTACAGTTCACTTCAAGTAAATGCTATACATTGTCAGCTGGAACGTTGCTCTAACTCGACTGAACAGTACTCCTAGTTAAGTGGACTTCGATGACCATCGTAACTAAGGATCAAATGAAATTGGACTACGTATCGTGCGTATACATTTCTTTAAACCGAAATGTACTTAGATGTAGCAGTTTTTTAAAAGTTTCAGTATTCGGAAGGAAAGATGTTTGAAAGCAAATATTTTCTTAATGATATTGAACATACAACTATAATCATCATCATCATCATCTCAGCCATTAGTAATCCACTACTGAACATAGGCCTCCCCCATAAAGGGGGGTTTTGCCAATACTCGACACGCTTGGCAGGCGGGTTGTCGAGCGCAGTTCGATGTTTTTTTGCAGAGGACGCTGCTGCCCGTCCTCTGGATCTGTTAACCCTTAGCCGGCTCTTACGGCAACCACGAGGAGAGAGGGTGGAGCACTATTCTAAAGCCGGTAACTCCACGGCAGACCACGGGGAGAGAGGGTGGAACAACTATAATACATGTGAGTAATTATACTAGGCTCTATCTAAAAGTTCAAAAACATAAGTTTTCACGTCATTTTTTTTAAATAATACGTGACAATTTTTGCACACGGGCGTCTGGTCCCAAACTAGGCAATGTCTGTACCATGGTAACCAGAATATTTATAAACATAATTATATTCGCTTATGACACCCAGACATAGAATAAACAGACATGCTCATGCGCACAAATGTTCGACCTGCCCAGGGATCGTACCCGGCTCAGGCAGGGACACTACCGGCTGAGTCAACCGGCCTGTTCATTTACCAGCCTTTAGTCATCTAGTGCTGCTTTTCTTATAGCATATCCTGCTTAGACCTATTATAAGCTATTATAAGCTATGCCACTCAATTCAGTCTTCCATTTGCTCCAACCGTCGTTTTTACCTATATCACCTTGCATTTCATGTTTTCACATGGTGCATAATATACGGACATTCAAAATATTTATTTTAAATAATTCAACGATACAATAAAATTAAATTCACCTTCAAATTTTAGGCATACCTACCGTGACATTTTCGCTAAACATAACTAGTATTCAAACTAAAACAATTATTTACGCACTTGACTTTATAACCCATAATTTGGTCGTAAAACTACTTCAGGTCCCTAAATACTTAAACCAACTTGTCCATTTAGCTTACACGCTCTCAGTATCTCTTGTCGTGTACTAAGAGCAATGATGAATGTTTTATTCCACCGTCTAGAATCTAGAACGTAACGTGGACTGCTCAAACGCTACTTCGTCATCTCCACAGCTGACCAAACGAAAAATGTTGGCATTGTTTTAAACTGTAAGATTTCAGTGTATGAATAAAATATGGGCCGTGTGGACTATGAATTATGGGGTCTAGCTTAGGACTGTTTCACAACTTCTTGCGGCTTGTCTTCACTTCACTTTTTTCTATTTCACGGAGCCAGCATTTTCACGCAGTCTATTCTAAAAAGACTTGGTTGAACCAATGATCTTTCCATGGCAAACTCAAGTCAAGTTAATTGAGTATTTGAAAAAAAAAAATATATAAGTATTTTTTAGTTCATTTTGAAAGTTTAATGAAAATTATGTATCATCCGATTTAAAAATCACTTTAAAAATATATTTTTTAATTAATTATAAGCGATTCAAAATTGATAAATTCTATTATGAGTCACTTGATTACGAATTACGAACGCGCCACGATTGATCGCCATTTTTGTGACGTAGTAATGTTATAGTTATGTATGGTACTTTATCACATCGTGACGTCACTACAGGTCACGACCTCGTTCGGATACTATAGGCGTGCTTTCGGTACTGGATTAAAAATGTTTTTTTAAGGAATATAAATTTATATTAGTAACTTTGTATTTAAAGCGAATAAAAAAACTAAAAATAGTTTTCTCACGGATCTTATATATGATCTTCAATAACACTTTTGTTATTTGCTCAAGTATCTTGGTTCATAGTGGGAGCGTATCGGAATAACAAATTTTTTTATGTGGGTGCGTCCCGGCCTGGGGCGTACCGGAATGGGACCATAACGGCCGGACCCTTCCATTTATGCAAAAAAAAAATCAAATACCTATTTGGCTTGAATCAAGTCAGTCACACCTTATGTTGCGCCGATGTTACACACGTACAAGGTTTGGTGCTCACGAAGCTGTTCACCTGTGTTTATTATCTTTCTGACAAATCTCTGCAATCTTAGATATGTATCTATCTGTATGTATGTATGTAAGTATGTGTGATTATAAGTATGTACGTTTATATGTATATATGTTATATTATAGCAAGTACAATTTTTTTCTTATTCTCCTGTAAGTACACCGCCGACCAGAAATACTCATGAGTATAGTTTTCCTTTCCTTCCGGTTGTCTGGAAGAAATCGCTTTAAGCGATAAGACCGCCACTTGTACTAGCCTAATATTAATATAATTATTATTCCTTTATGTTTGTGTCCTATGTATGGTGTACAATAAAGTGTTTATCTATCTATCTATCTTTTACTTTAATGAGTGATGGAAACAAAGCTTCGTATATTCAACAGAAGTAGGTACAACTGAATTTCTTCACGTTTTAGGGCTGTCTATAAAGAGTATAACGTCACTATTTTTATGAAAGCTTATAAAGGTTGTGCGTCAAAGGACACTCGGAATATGAGTGAATGCAAAGATGATAGATAAGATTAATTATATGGGCGATGTGGTCGCTTTGCGACAACGCCCTAAATAAATTAAAAAAAAAATTAATCATAGATAAGAAAGGAAGAAAACAATCGTGCTGTGCCAACCCTACCTAGAATGGAATAAAGGCAGAGAGAAGAAGCCCTGCATCTCAACATAATATTATTTAAGCTTGTGCCCTTAGTGAGCCTTCGGCTCGCAATGGATGCAAATGGCAAGTGACCGTGCACTTATTCATTTTTAGGAAGGCAGTGTACGTTTCGTCTGATGATAAAGATGAAAAATTTTATTTTGATTTGTGGCATAATATATCAAGATTTCAATTCAATCCAAAGTAATCAACATTCACGAAAAAATAATAATTATGTATTTTAGAAGTAGGATAGTATTTATTGTCGAAAGAATGTATTTTTGTTTTAAAATCCTTCTGAATATTAATAAACTTCAATATTTCCATAGAAGCAGAGGTTCCATAGAACAATACCTCTGCACTCCCAACCCCCAAAAAGAAACAATTCACATTACCAAAACTATAGCGAACCCGAAAAATATTTCCCGGTCAGAAGTCCCGTGGGATCCGACAACTGTTCACTGCACGAATATGGCCCCGCATTTGCAACCCGCTTTTAGGACTGCACACACTTTTATTTTATCCTCCGCATTTTTTTGACAAAAGCTTTTAACTTTTATAGAGGTGCTCATACAGCGCTTTCGCGGGGAATTTCACCCGTTGCTGTTGTGTCTACACTACATTATCTACAAACATAATAAATGTGGCCAAAAATGTAATAAATGTTCCGCCATATTTCGCGTCCGTGACCCGATCATAGTATAATAAGTACTGTCCGACTTATTAGGTTGTTGCGCTTGAGCTAGTTGCCCATAATACATAGTCGAGCGTCTCCTGCTCTCACCACTGCCCGGTAAAGCTGCAGAAGCCATCTGAGGCCGAACGAATTTTATTAAGTCTGCGTTCAAACTTCACTGACATTTGGAATCGCCTGGGCGCTATCGTGCAGGTCTCTATTGTCTCCTTATTATAAGAGGGCAGTCGTTAGGTTACAACAGGGTTGAAGACACAACCCATAAGGATTTGAACCCCGAAATCAGTTATAGCTAGCTATATTTCCAGCTAAATATAGCTTGAAATGCGTGCCACCATAAATATTCTGTGCAGCTGACAAAACAGACCTAGTGACCAGTGCATAGTTATCTGTAGACCGTAATAGCGTCCTCGTTCACTTTAATTATTAACAGCCCAATTTATTAATATAAATACGATTTATGGTATGGATGTGTATTTGTAAGCTTTTCACGCCTAAAAAGTACAGTAACTATTCGGTTCAAATTTGGTGTGTAGGTAAATTAGATAACATTTTTTAAGAGTGAAACCTCGAGTCACAGCTAGTCATCCTATAATCCAAAAAGTTTTGGTGGATGTTTAATTAGTTACCTGTTCTTCCATTTTTAAAATTTCACAAGCGATTTTATGTAAATTATTTTGCCACTGTGTCGTGTTTATATTATTTAAGTATCCTACTGATTCTATAAATGCGAAAGATTGTGTTTCTTACTCTTTCACGCAAAAACTACTGCATGGATTGGGTTGAAATTTGCTATGTAGGTAGCTTAGACCCTGGAACATAATTATGGTTGTTTTTTCCCAATATGCCTACGGGAACGATGTCAACGCGGGTGAAGGAAGAGTAGCTTAATATTTATGAAACCAATAAAATTTAAACGCAAAATAAAAACACAAATACACAAATTAATTGCCTTCCAAAATACAGCATGTTGCATTAATGTCAAGTTCCGGTTTCAGATCATCATAAAACATCGTGCTTATCTACTTTTTGATCCAGTCTCGCATTACGGGGAAAATTGTATCAATTAAAGTTATGTTCAGTAAATTAATACAATAAAAGATCGTAAAAACGTATATTACCATTTACGCAGAATGACGTAAAATCGTTCGCTTTAAAATATTAATATGGATTTACCGCTATTTGAGATATTAATTTTTGTAAATATATTTAAATCGACATATTTACCTTTATAAAATAATTTGCAGCATTGACTCTAGGATTGAATATCATATTATGTTAAAAGTAAATTCAGTTTTTATATTTCTTGCCAAATTATAAGTTTACGCAGCCTCGATATATATCGAGGCTCAAAAATTTGAGCTGACTGTACTTAACAACCTTTGGAGGAAGAAGGAATGAAATATTAATATTAAAATATGCTGTGGAGGAACCGGGAATCAATATATGAAATGGTATTTTTCTAGGACAATGGGCACTTGGAGGAAACGGAATAACCCTCAAAAAAGCTTACACTTCTAGTAAGTACATAATAATTAATGTTTGTGTACTAGGTATTGGTTGTGTTATGTTGATGCTAACAAGAGACGATATCCAGATGTCACACACGATAAAAATGCTATATCCACACAAATTATCACCCATCCAAATAGTGATCGGCCAGACGTTGCTTAACCCCATCGACTAATAAAAATGGTTGACCTATCAAAACATTATGATTATAACATTTTATTATATTATCAACAAATGAAACCAATAAAGCGATTCAACACTGAATGGAGCTCAAACGCGCGGTAACTGATTACGTTTTGGAAATGTCAATACTCAATACGATTGACAAAACGCCGAATGGATGTGGATAAAAAGCCTATGTTGCTGGACCATATGGAAAAGGTAGATTTCTTTGAAAATTGTAAATTTTATTATCATAATAATATTATATTATTATAATTTGAGTTTATAATATATTTTTTATAACTTAGCAAACTCAATTCATTGTTAATTTAATACGAGTTCTTATTTTCTTTAAATAGTGTTATTTTATGTGTAATTTGGTTTAAAACCAAAAGTTTTCACTTGTTTCATTATTAAATTAGAACAAATTTTATTAAATGCATTTATTAAATTTTAAATGGACAAAACATTTTGAGAAGATTATTATTACAAATATGAATATTAGGAGGAACATTTCACTCACGAGCGGGACTTGAACCCGCATCTCCCGCACCAATCCGCGCGGTGGGAACTCTACCAATTGAGCTACCGAGGAAGAACTAAGGCGAAATATTTCTATACTACCTACTAACGCACTAGAGTGAGTGTAGTCTAGGTGATGCATTTCGCACTACTCACTGACAAGTCTAATGTTACGATAAAAATCCATATCGAAATTGATATCACAACTTTTTTTCTCCCCATATCCATAATATTATATTTCAAGCGACAAGGCCGCTCTTGGATTTAAAAATGTAAAATAAGATTATTATTTATTTAATTTTATCATAAAATTCTGAACCCAAAATATTACTGCTTAATTATTCCATTCTGCAGGTAAAACTACAACCAATTAAGATTATTACGACCAACACTAAAAATTTTGTCAGTGACTGAGCATTGTTGGGACTTTCAGTAGTGCTGAGAGGTTATTATTTATAAGTAATTATATATTCATAAAAATCTACCCGTATTAAGCAATGGAAGTTGAACAAAAACGTCACAAGTGATTTCGGACAAAGCAGATTTGTCCACGAGATGCGATTAATCCACGTTTAATCCGCGGTTGATCCGACCGCAGATGGTTGTGACGAGGGTCACGCTTGCTGTGACATCGCGATAATTGTGACGGTATGATAACACTTCCTATCATACAGCATTTATTCAAAGGAGTAGCCTAAGATGTTATAAAAACGTGTAGTAACTGGTAAAAACATACATACATAACATACATTCACGCCTTTTTCCCGAAGGGGTAGGCAGAGGTGTACCCAGGACTCAGGCCCATACTAGAACACCCACATTTCGCCAGTATGTTATTGGTCCCATGTAATAGGGGGCGAGCCTATTGCCATCTACCGGGCACAGTTCCAGATTCCAGGCAGTTATTGAGATAATACCTAATGGAAAAATCCAATATTTAACACTTTGCCTGACCTGGGGATCGAACCCGGGACCTCTTGATTGGCAGTCGAGCATGCGCCCACTACGCCACCGAGGCACTGGTAAAAAGAACGTAAGTGTACCGTGCATCTACATCCCTATCCAAGTGAAAAATGTGCTATACACATAATTGCTACATTATCGGAGAAAAATTTCAACGTTGACATACGAAAAAGAGCTTATTGATTTTGGTATTTTATTTTTCCGATGTTGTAAGTTTGTAAGTTGTGAATGTAACAGTTGGTGTTGAACTTAACCGCAAAATGTTCAATTTGTAGATGCAACAGTTTCCAAATGTTACGCACTTTAGCTTTATTTTAGTTTTTTTTAGATTTGTACTCGGTATTTTTGTGCGCACATACAATCTCTATGTGTTTGACGAGATAATTCCTTGACACTTTGAGATCACTCATCTCGTGTCATATTATCTATGTTTTTTATGCCTAACTATCAAGGGCTTTGAGCTTTTCAGCCAGTATTATTTCTACAGTTTTTACGCTGTTATCTAATGTCTGCTGCAAACGTATGACGGGTAAAATAGGTTAGAGAGAGTTAACATGGTTTCATAGTTTTGACGGTCTGATTAAGGATATAGAAGAGTTTGCACTAAAAAATTTAACGTCTTTTATCTTTTAAACTGGTCTCTAAAATGAGTAATCTGTCTATCTTTCTTTACAAAAAAATCTTCTAATAATGGTACCATCAAATAATAATGTAATAACATGTAGGTATGTACCTATATACCTAAATATATGAATTCTGATAAATAAATTTGGTATCTGCTTTGAGAAATAACAAGCTTTTTAGCGTTTCTTTATATGTTTCCAAAAACTTTCTCGTTTGTTTATCTTGTTTATTGTTTATTATTATTTATCTTGTTTGTTTGTCGTGTGTTTGTATTGTTTAATTTGTGTATATTTTGTCTAAAAACTCAGCTTATAAAACTGCTACATTCATCAAAACAACAATTTCATGGAATATCTTTCAAAGGCTAATAAATTCAAGCATAAAAATTAAAATGAAACTTTTACCTTGAATTACAATCTGTTACAACCCTTCCACAGTAATAAAGGTTGTTTAACAAAGTTGTATGAAAATACAAACATAAAACTGCGGTATTTGAAGCCCAAAGCGTACAATAAAATGTGCATGTTGCACGAAAAATGACATTATTTTTAACGTCAATCCCTTTACTGGCTTAAATTTTTGGCCTTACATCATAAAGAAAGAAAAAAACATGGACAAAGCCAGCAGTCTGTAATAATTTTTTTCGGTCGTAGGCTATGTTCAACAGTACACTTTATTGACAGTACCAAAGCTTAAAACTTTTTAAATAGGATAAATAGATAGATAAATACTTTATTGTACACTATAGACAGGGCACAACATACAAAAATAATATTTTGATAAATTTTAGGCTAGTACAAGTAGTCTTATTTCTTAAAGCGATTTCTTCCAAGTTCCAGACGACTGGGAGGAAAGAGTACGAGTATAGGTCAAATTGGTTAACACCTTAGTATAAAGCTAGGTGTTGGAGACTGAAAACAAAGTGTGAGTGACATTCTGTGGGTAGGAACTTCAGTCACTGTTTTCTACCTCAGTTACACTCGCTTAGTTGAATAATTCAAAAATTCAGGACGGACACTCGCGGAAACATGTTAAGTAAACGCGAAGCTCTGAACAGCGGTAGAGGCAATGCTACTGTGTTGAGTTCATTATTCTGTTTAACTGCGATGTACACTTGGTGAATTACAACACGAGCTGCTTTTACATGGACATTGGACTTGTTTGGGTTTTTTTGGAATTTTGTTTGGTGTTTTTAAGAGATCGTTTGTTGGTTGTCTTTTCTAGAGGATTATAGATGAACGTGGGATAAAATTTATTTTGAATATACTTTGTGTTATCAGATTGTATGTAGTGAGCTTCACTAATATTATTATTATAGATGCAAATAATTTATGATGATGGATGGATGGATGGATATTTGTGACTCTTTCACGCCAAAACTACCGAACCGATTGAGCTGAAATCGGTATGTAGATAGATTAGACCCTGGAATAACACATAAGGTACTCTTTATCTTGATTAAAAATTTATTTTTTATAATATAGTCAACCATTACATAGAGGACAAAGATGCCTGGAAACTTCTGCATAGCCGCCTCGCGGCACCTTCAAAGAAAACGAATGTAACCAAACCAAATATTGTGAAACTATCTGTTGAAAAAATTAAGCCCTACAAGTTTCTTGTGCGTTCTTCTTGTAGAGGTATCTTTCCGAACGCACGGTAGACTCAGTACTGTTTATCTTCATTGACGTGCAAAAGTGTCAGATTATGACCTATTTGAATAAATCTGTTTGAGTTTGAGTTTGAGTTTGATATTTTCACGGGAACAATAACTACGTGGGTTAAATCGCAGTAGTAAATTAGTATAATAATAATTATTAGCAACCTCTAAACTCTACACACTCATTATTTGGATCAACTTGCTTTAAGGGGCATTTGGAACAACTTTCACTGGGGCATGAGAGCGGATATTTCGATTTATATCATATTCGTCCTGAATTTTAGGTTCACGCCATTCATCATCATCATCATCCAACCGTTGGAAGTCCACTGCTGAACCAAGGCCTCCCCCATAAAAGGGGTTGTTGCCAATACTCACCACGCTTGGCAAGCGGGTTGGCGAGCGCAGTTTTATGGTTTACGCAGAGGACGCTGCTGCCCGTCCGCTGGATCTGTTAACCCTTAGCCGGCTCTTACGGCAACCACGGGGAGAGAGGGTGGAGCACTATTCTAAAGCCGGTAACCCCACGGAAAATCCACGCCATTAATTTCCACATATTTTATCGTCACTAGAAAGTGTTACCAGTGGTGGAGACAAATAAAGCTGCGCAGGATTAACTTGTGCAGCACATAGCTGAGCATATTCCATTGTCAGAAAATGTGTAGTTATTTGAAATTAGTATTTGTTTTTTTTATATAATATTAATAAAGCACTATTATTGTTAACTTATATTATTAAGTTTATTTCTTTTATTCTGGCAATAAACTATTTTTATAAATTAATAAAAATCCCAGATGGAATTAGTTACAACTAGTAGAACTAGGTGGAAATGATGAAGGACACGTCAGAAGATTATTATTGTTCTGTGTTCGTAACTAATGGATGAAATTGCGTTATAAATGATACTCTGGAGGCGCAAGCTTTTGTTAGCTGTCCTGTAAAGGTAACTCTGATTTAATGCAGTTTTGCAGTTAACTGCCAAAACCAGTGAAATTATTCATGAGTCATGACTCATTCAATGTGACAGAGCACTCAAATCCATCGAGTCACCGATTTACTTGCTGATGTATTATTAGACTCATTCAGATATCTGGTTTGAGAATATCCGCATTCGAATTAGGTATTTATAATAAGTATAATGTCGTACTTATTCTCGCCCCAACAGACTTTCATTATTAGCAAATTAACATAACGTGTGACACAGCTGCGCCAATATAAAAAAAAGTATCAATTTATGTGACAGTGGCAGTTGAAAGGACTCTGAGTCCCCCAAATCTGTGTCATCAGGGTGTCTTCCCGCTTCCTGGCCTTTTTTCACTTCTCGTCTACCAGCAAGTCGACATCACATTTGAACGAATGTGCATAACAAAATCCGAAAATTAAACAATAATCGTAGAGGTAACATGGCGACCGTGACAGGACTACAAAATATATATTATCATGATAAAGATTATATGTACTTACAGGTTACAGGTAATCCGTTAGGTAATTTGTGTTAATGAGCTTCTTAATAGATTCTAAAAACTCGACTCGCTGGCGCGGACTAGTAAAACGCAAGCATCACTAGTTAAATCGAACAATCGCGAATTCTTGCGTTCGAACATGCAAAGTCAGACAAAAATACATTATTGGATTTTACTATCTGAAATTTTCTCAATAACAGCCTGGAGTCTAGAACTCGGTAGATGTAGATCGGTAGGTCGGTAGATGGAAATAGGCTCGCCCCCTATTACTTGGGACTTTGAAAAAACATAAAATGTGGGAGTGTACGTATAGGTCGGTGTCTGAGTCCTGGGTACACCGCTGCTTACCCCTTCGGGAAAAGGTAAGAATTCGGGGAAAATAAAAAATAGATAACCAGGCTATCATAAATTATGAAGAAGTTACCGATACCTACTGTTAGTGATTTAGAAGATTTAGCGACTTATTAGTTCTTGCCATTCTGCAAAATAGATAATTTTAGAGATGTTTTCGTAATTAATCCAACTGACGATCAGCGCCGACGATTTGTGTGTACCAACCTACCTGTTTTCAATTTATAAGTGTGTATAATATATGTAAATATTATAGGTATGTACCCTGACGTCTGATCCTGACTCATTTTATGGCAAAATTGACCACAAGATAGTAGACTCTTGACTGTCCTTTTAAATCCGTGTGCAATATCGATTTCGTAAAAATTACGACCATTAAGAAAATTTACGTATCAAAAACGTTCTCAATTATATCGAAACAAAGAAAAATTAAAACGTCAATATTCTGTCCTGCAGCAATGATTTAAAAGCATTCACATGGGACCCCCGGGATTATAATTTTACATTCAGTTTTTGATTGAATTCACATCTTTCAATAAGTTAATTGGATTGTGGCGGTTCATTTCGATTCAGAGCTTTTTATTGCTCGTACGTGGTGGGTGTTATGATTATTTACATACTTATATAATATATTGATGTTATGGAATTATATTTATATCACAAGATACGGTATTACTCACAGACCTAGGTTTTATATATATTCGATTAGCTGTGCTCGGCGTTTCACTAGTGTAGTTTTTGTTCCCGTGAGAATATCGTTGTAAAAATATACCTTATGTGATATTCCAGAAACTAAACTCTCTACATACCGTTATAAATTTCAGCCCAATCAGTTCAGTAGTTTTGACGCGAAAGAGTAACAAACATCCTCACAAACTAAAGTTGTGTGAAATACGAGAGGATAATACGAGAGAATAATACCTAATATGCGAGTTGATTATCTAGTTGTACTTTTTCATCATAGCATCGTGTAGTGGTAGGCCTCTTTTGCAGGGGGCCGCCTGGGAAAGTACCACACCTTTGCCAGTTATTCATCCGCCAAGCAGTATTGTGTAAACAATACTGTGTTCCGGTATGAAGGGCAATGTTGCCAGCGAAATTACTGGGCATGATGAGATTCAACAATTCATATCTCAGGAAGACAGGCGTAGTGCAGTGCCGCGCAAAATTGTGAATTTTAAAACACTGGGTGGCACTGTGTCTGATATGGGCAATCATGATGCTTATCATCAGGCACCTGATTTGCTCGTCTTGTTACTCAATAACATAAAAAAGCTTATGCGGAAAACAGAGTTGACAGTAGTGATCAGTACAACATGCATAAGATAAAAAGTGATAAGTACCTATTCTGTAAAACTAAATAGATTTTTATTTTTTAAATAATATGGGACAACTTCCACATACGGTCATCTGGTCCCAAACTGTCCCAAACTGAAACCTGTACTATGGTAACCAGATGACTGATATACATACTTATATAAGCTTATAACACCCAGACAAAGAGCACACAGACATTTTCATGCACACAAATGTTTGACCAGGCCGGGGATCGAATGCGGCACATTAATACCTTCTGAGTCATCGAGGCTGTCTAGATTTTTTTTTAATAAAAAAATATAGAATTATTATAAAATGTAAAACTAAACTAGACTAAAATGCAGTATCTAATAATCGGCATAGGACGAGTCAGAAAATAGTCTCTTTATCGTTGTTATACGAATAAATTCCAATCGCTTTAATAGGTATAATAATATGTACCTTATATTTATACAAGTTCAATCAAACATTCTGTTAACGTAGATAAAATTATAATGCACTAATATCTAAGTAATATCCCTCTTTTAAAATACCCTCTTTTCACTTCAAAGTGATAAACAGAAATCAAATCTTTTACTACTCACCAAAGATGAACCTTTTCTAATGAAAAGATACCTGAGATAATAATTCTCAGGTGGCATAGCATTCTCAAGCCTATTCGTAATAAAAAAGTCATTGTCAACAATAAATCCGGCATTATACGTAAAACTGGAGGGGACCGTTGGCACATCGCCAGGCTCGTCCATCATTGGCTATAAAGAATGATTAGAAAATAAACGGATCTTTGTGAAAAGGTAATGGTTACTTAATCAATTAAGTTATGCGCCAGGCTCTTATTAAAACATAAACTGGCGTAGAGTGGGTTACTATGGGAGTCCGGGAAACACCTCTGCATATGCCTTCGGAGAAAGGTGTGAAGTTATGTCGTTATAGTGCTTTGGTGAGAACAGTTATTGATCTCGCGTGATTACACATTCACTAAAAAATAAATAGCTAAGGCATACGTACTATGCCTAGTGTAGGGTTCCATACCTAGATACGAAGAACATAAAGCGCCGTTATTATTTCCTTGCCTAAAGTACAGATATATGCAGTAAAATAGCTATAACTTTTATTTGTGTTAACTTAGAAGTATGATTTTAAACAGCCACAAGGGACCGCAGATCTGAGTAGTTGATATTTCAACTTGATACCTTCACGCGTTCCCGTTAAAGTGTCTTGACAGACGGACAGACAGACAGACAGACGGACAACAAAGTGAACCTATAAGGGTTTCTTTTATCCTTTTTAGGTGCGGAACCCTAAAAATGAAGAGTTTTATAAACAAAAATAAAATGATAGATATTTTATCCTATTAATATTCTTAATCTCAAATTTCAGTAGAATGTAAAAAACATACGTTTTTAACAGGTGAACAAAACGCTTGCGAGTTCTATCTCACCTCCAGCGCCATCTAGCGCGGTTTTGGTTAGATTAACGGATGGATGGATGTTCGTTACTCTTTAACGCCAAAACTACTGAACAGATTGGGCTGAAATTTGGTATGCAGGTAGCTTAGACCCTGGAATACTTTTACTTTTCAATGGGTACTTTTTTCTCGATATTCCCACGGGATCGTTCCCGTGGGAATCTAAGCTAACCAATCTATCTAATCAATCTATCTAATCTAACCAAAACCGCGTAGACATCGTTGTCTACGCGGGTGAAACCGCGGGGTGAGCTAGTATTAAATAAGTTTACTATATTCGGAGGAAACAACAAATACAAAATATCGATTTGGTAATTGTTCTATAGGAATACAACGAGGTCCCCTTTCTTGTTAACGCGTATTACCAAATAAATATCTTTACCAAATGTTTACATATACCCAGCAGAGTTTATTCACAAAACAATGTTATTATTCGAATATCGTCGCAGTAATAAGATAATTTATGAAAACTTTCATTTCACCTGACAGATTCAGTGAACTCGAAGTCATCGTAATTCCAACTGATGATCTGTGCATACTTCGCCAAGCAGAAGGCAAAGATTGTAACCTTATCTTGAATATTAAACAGGTGTGAATAATTTATTTTGAAAATGACAATTTAATGATTTCAATAAAGCAATGTTTATCAATGATTCATAAAAGAGACCGACCAAAATGTATATTGCTTTCGGCTCAGAATGAACAGTCTTCAGACATTTTTGAATATTTATCAAATTTTGACCTACTTACCATCCTCGGTCAGATGTCCGATGGTACGGTTCGCTGCCTGGAGGAAAGTGAAGCGGCCGATCACCTCGGGCTTCTCTTCGCTTCATCGTGGGACCCGTACCACGGTTACTGACCCCCACTGCCGCGAGAAGGCGGGAACCCATCGGGAGGAAAAAAATAGCTGAACCTAGCCTTACTTAGAATATCTAAAACAAATAAAAAGTCATTCTTTGGAAATATTGTACGTTTCTATAATAAAATCCCAAAAGAGATAATGGGGCTTATAGAGGGTAAATTCAAAACCTATATAAAATCTACTTTTCTAAGGAAGGCTTATTATAAAGTCAATCAGTACATAGAGGACAACGTGGTGGCGCCTGGAAACTTCTGTATAGCCACCACGCGGCACCTTCCAAACAAACGAATGTAACCAAACCAAACATAAAACTATCAGTTGAAAAAATTCTTGCCCTACAAGTTCCTTGTGCGTTCTTGTTTCCGAACGCACGGTAGAATCATTACTGTTTATCTTCATTGACGTGCAAAAGTCTCAGATTGTGACCTATTCGAAGAAACCTTTTAAAGTTGAGTTAAATAAAAAAAATAACACTTATATAAATAATACCACAAAAGTAATAACCAAAAATTTTTTGAAAAAATGCCATGACTACATTCACTAATCGAAATATTAGAGCCTTTCGTCACTTCGACCTCAGTGTTTTAAGAAACATAATAATAATAATTTGTATTTGTATTATACTCTAACAGAACTAGTTATTCCAATTACATTGATTGAGTCAATTCATATGGGTTATGTGGACACCCCATATTGTCAGAGTTTCAGGTCGACAAGATTCCTACAAGGCCTCCAACATGACTTAACGACTGCCCCCTACATATCTTATAGGAAACTATAGGGACCTACGGTTTAAAGTGCCATCCGAAACACAGACACATGCATATCCGAGCTTTAAAGCCACAAAGATATTAAATGATAACTGGTATGGTTGCAAAATACCGCTTTTTTTAAACCGTGTAAATTTATTATTTTGTTAACATTCTGCCCTAAATGAGTAAATGGTCTGAATTGGATTGTAAATTATAGCTACTTTTACCCAACTACAAATCACTTTCTCACAAATAACAATCCTGATAGATAAATAGGTACCTAATATAAACAAAACTATTTTGTATATCAACGAAAGTAAAACCCGTGAAAAATCCGTTCACATTCTTTCCCATCTCACTGAGTAAATATTCTCTATTTGAATTACGCAAGGGTGTCTTATTGGTGACGAAATGTGTATAACAAGTCGGTCTTTAAGTTCTTATGTATAACTAGCTGTACCCCGCGGTTTCACCCACGTAGTGTTCGTTCCTTTGGGAATATCGACGTAACAAGTACCCTATGTGTTATTCCAGGGTCTAAACTATCTACACACCGAATTTCAGCCTAATCGGTTCAGTGGTTTTGGCGTGAAAGAGTAACAAAGATCCATGCATCCACCCTATAGAATAGATAGAAACTTCGCATTTGTAATATTACTATAGCTGTGCCCCGAGGTTTCATTCGCATAGACATCGTTCCAGTGGGGATATCGGGAAACAAACACTATTTATAATACCAGGGTCTAAACCACAGATCAGGATGAACCTCTGTGGTCTAAACTATCTACACTCCGAATTTCGGCCCAATCGATTCAGTGATTTTCGCGTAAAAGAGTAACAAACATCCATCTAACCATCCGTCCTCACAGACTTTTGCATTTATATAAAATTAGTAAGAGTGGGATAGTAGTGTATTTCAACTGCTTAAATTACATTTAGGTAACGTATTTTTAGGGTTCCGTACCCCAAAAGGATAAAAGAAACCCTTATAGGTTCACTTTGTTGTCCGTCTGTCTGTCTGTCTGTCTGTCCGTCTGTCAAGACACTTTAACGGAAACGCGTGAAGGTATCAAGTTGAAATATCAACTACTCAGATCTGCGGTCCCTTGTGGCTGTAAAAAATCATACTTCTAAGTTAACACCAATAAAAGTTATAGCTATTTTACTGCATATATCTGTACTTTAGGCAAGGAAATAATAACGGCGCTTTATGTTCTTCGTATCTAGGTATGGAACCCTACACTAGGCATAGTACGTATGCCTTAGCTATTTATTTTTTAGTGCTAAGGCTTATAGGATCACTTTGTTGTCCTGTCTTACTGTCTGTCTGTTTGTCTGTCAAGACACTTTTTAACGGGAACACGTGGAGGTATCAAGTTGAAATTATTGATATCAACTACTCAGATCTTCGGTCCCTTGTGGATGTAAAAAAGTCTTACTTATAAGTTAACGCAATCAAAAGCTACGGAAATATGCAGTAAGCATATTTCCATACTTTGCGCAAGGAAAAATAGATGGCGCTGTATGTCTTGATATCTAGGTATGGAACCCGACCAATCGGGCCTCCCTCACCCCGCGAGTCGCGAGCGAGATGAGCTCTCGATAAGCCCCGCTTCGCTGGGAAATCACCTCACGCACACTCTTACGTGTGTACAAAACTCCATGTGCGTGCAGTGTCTTTGTAGTAGGTAGTTTAAATACATTTTTTTATTGGAATTGAGTCGTGTCCGGGGTGTGATTTGTGACATAGTGTGATAAAACCATCACGTTCAAGTCAGGTCTACTCCGAGTATATTAGCAAAGGTTTTAGGGCTATCCATTACCGACTATAACTGACATTTTCTTGACCCTTTGTTGTATTCTGATTCTTTCACCGCATTATTCATCTGCCAGAAATACTAGATCATAACTCATAACTCTTTAGGACCTTCTGATCATTTGTCAGCACACCTTTGCAAAGTAAAGCCCCAAAGGTATGGTTGATTTGTTTCTTATTGTTTTTGTAAATGGATTTCCATTTATAGTAGCCTTTTTGTGGCTGTTTTTTCGTATTATTTGTTACTTGAATAATTCTACGGCTTCTATACCTGTGGGAGTTTGCCTAAATCATAACAAAAAGCTTTTTAATCCAAACTTTAGGGCTAGGAGTTAAAGGAGGAGTTGGAGTCATTTAGCTTTTGACAGTTATTCATCCGCCAAGCAGTAATGTGCTTAGTTTAGTAAAATATGTGCTTGACTGTACTTATCGAAAAAATTGGGCCCGACACCTACGAATAATAATAATAATAATAATCCATTTATTTCGGTTGTTCACCATAATACAATTAAAATAAATCATCCATAATAAATTAATTAACAGAAAAATGAAATTAAATAAAATTAAAATTACAATTATTAAAAATTAGGCAAAAAATTATAAAAATTAAAATTATAAATAAATAAATAAATTTAAGCGACACATTGATTTAAAGAAAGGGGGAGATGAGGTACTGGCTTCTCGGAAATGGAAAGCTCAAATTAGGTTCAATTAGATCCACGTACGTCAGTACAATTGATTGTGGTCTCGTTCGCACTTCGCTCTTAGTACATCTTTCTATCTTTGTTGTTTCAAATTGCACATGCCAGTTGTTGATTAAGCGCTGAAAGAAAGTTATCTCCCCTTTTCTTTAAATCAATGACCAATAGAAAGACTCGACGAAACATAGCTCACCGCTAGGAGAGTCACCGTTGAGCGGAGCGGCGTCGCGGGACTCACCGCTCCGGAGTCATCGACCAGGGCTCATATCACATGTCGTAGAGTATTTAATAACAAGTTGGGTATGGCAAACCATATTAGTGCTCATAACAAACAAAATAATCCATAATTCCTGGGGTCGTCGTCATCGAAATCGATGAAGAGGCATATATATACATACATTCACGCCTTTTTCCCGAAGGGGTAGGCAGAGGTTTACCCAGGACTCAGTCCCATAGTAGATACACCCACATTTCGCCATTATGTTATTGGTCCCATGTAATAGGGGGCGAGCCTATTGCCATCTACCGGACACAGTTCCAGACTCCAGGCAGTTATTGAGATAATTCCTAATGGAAAAATCCAATATTTAACACTATGCCTCTCGATTGGCTGTCGAGCATGCGCCCACTACGCCACCGAGGCAGTCATATATAGCACGAGGCAGCCTATATTATATACATATATGCTTATGTATTTAGGTAAGAGTTACCTTCGTAAAAGTATAAAAATCCTCGTGTATAGTAATCTATTATGAGTTTGCGTCAGTCTCTGCCAGAATTAAGGGTGGACGTGACCGCTCGGACGACTCTACAGATAATGACGTCATTAAGACACCGGGAATAAGTAATGGCGGTTTTTACCCCGGCTATATTCATAGGGATTGAGAACAGGTACCTCAAGGGCCTGCGTAAATTGGTTGTATTCAGCAAGCCATGACACGGGGGTGTATTTTTTCTTGTTATTTTTGCATTATACCTATAGAATGACCATAGAATAGAAAACTTGGCTTGGCTTGGCTTTTGTAGTGGTAGGCCTCTATTGCAGGGGGCCGTCTGGGGAAGTACCACACCTTTGCCAGTTATTCATCCGCCAAGCAGTAATGTGCAAACATTACTGTGTTCCGGTATGAAGGGCAATGTTGCTAGCGAAATTACTGGGCATGACGAGATTCAACAACTAATATCTCAGGGTGACAGGTGCAGTGCAGTGCCGCGCAGAATTTTTAATTTTAAAACACTGGGTGGCACTGTGTCTGATATGAGCAATCATTATCTCAATCATGAAATATTTTTTATAGTGAGTGACAGGACGAGCACTAACCTTCAGGCACCTGATTTGAAATAATTTCGGCAACATGCGAAGCGATTACGTATCCATATCTCTGATAAAAGCCGCCGGGTTGTGTTCTGTCCCGGCCTGGTGTGGTAAAGTCCAAAACATACCGAAAATATACGTTTCGCTAACAAAGTTCCAGGAATGTTCGAAATATGCGAAACTCGTACAGCTCGGTTATGATATATGAAGACCTTGGCATATTTTACCGGACTAAACTTTTACTAAGCCCAGATAAATGGACACAGCTCTGTCAGTGTGCGATGCGGTCACACTTGTATTAGATAAGCTCGGCTTTTGCGCCGAAAATAAATGACGACTTCATTTTACAACCCATTTAACGACTACGAATAGATATTTGCATAGAGAAGGATATTTGCACGCGGAAGAAAGTTCCAAAGTCAAAGTCATAAAGATGTATTGATATAGGTCACAATCTGATACTTTTGTACGTCAATGAAGATAAACAGTAATGAGTCTACCGTGCGTTCGGAAAGATACCCTTACAAGAAGAACGCACAAGAAATCTGTAGGGCTTAATTTTTTCAACTGATTAATTTACAATATTTCGCTGGTAACATTGGCCTTCAGACCGAAACACAGTAATGTTTGCACAGTACTGCTTGGCAGATGAATAACTGGCATACGCTTGTATGTACGTACATACATAGTACTTATAGGTAATTACGCATACGTTTTCCTATTTTGTATAATACCTTCATAACCAGTGTGCAAAGAGAATAATTTCCGAAAAGTCCACGGCAAACACGGGAATGAAGGCGTGGGGTTATTTAGACAGTAAGTATATATTTAATTCCTTCTTTACTCCGAATAATATTATTTTTTCCTAAATAAAGTCACTTACTTTTTTTAATAAAATATAATAAGAGGGAAAATGTAACCATGGTCTCGATTCGCTAATTTGGGTCACTAGGGACAAGTAGGGTCACAAGAACCAAAATACCAAATAAAAAGAAAGGGTTCCAGGTGTTTCAGGGGCTTGATGAGATCCATTTAATTAATTTTATTAGTCGAATCACTGGCATGTTAGCCAAAAATAATATAGATACAGAAGGTACGCGCACAGACGTGCATATCTATAAATATCTCAAAAATACTGGACTAGTGTCGAGCGCAAGTTACAGTGCCTTATTTCATTTCTGTAACAATATAAAAATTGTACAGTCTCAGTGGCTCAGGGATTTGTAAGCGCTACAGTCGATCATGAAGACCCGGTTTGGATCCCCAGGTCAGGCGAAAAGTGCTTTTCGTTTTAGATTATTTAAATGGCAGCCTGAAGCCCGGATCTGTCTGTGCCCAGTAGATGGCAATAGGCACGCCCCCTGTTATATGGGATTCAAAAAATATGGGACTGAGTCTTGTTTACACCTATGCCTTCTTATGCCTTCGCGAAAAAGGCGTGACGTTATGTTATTCTTTATTGAATTTTTTATATCTCAAGTTCTGTGTTGTCGCGGCGAGACATTGACTAGATCTTTATCTGTGCATTGACACTAGACATATCAAACGTCATGATTTGAAACTGACATTGAACAAGGGGATCATGTAAAAAAAGCTAAAAGCTATTATCAAAGTCATATTTGGAGTGATTTCTTGAATTAATCAATTTTAACGAATTTTATCGCGGTATTCTTCAGAGCTTTTTAAATTTTTGATACTTAAAGATCTATATTAGATCTATTTGCTAGTTAGCATTATAACCGAAAATCTGACACTCGGCTTTCTCTACACTTTTATTTAATGTTGTGTTTAGAATTGCGAGTAGTATGAAAACATTTAATTATGATAATTACTAAGTAATTACCATATTAAATTAGCACATGACTTTATGTGCTAATTTAATTTGTTGTTAAGTAAAGTTTGATTTTAGGAATTTGTGTATGAATTAGCGAATGCTTTATTAATAGGTTTAGTGGGCTTATTTATTACTTTTTTTTATGATAGTGAATGATAAAACGAGCAAATCATCAATGGTAAGCATCATGGTTGCCCATATCAGACACAGTGTTTTAAAATTTAAAATTCTGCGCGGCACTGCACTGCGCCTGTCACCCTGAGATATTAGTTGTTGAATTCATGCCCAGTAATTTCGCTGGTAACATTGCCCTTCAGACCGGAACACAGTAATGTTTGCACATTACTGCTTGGCGGATGAATAACTGGCAGAGGTGTGGTACTTCCCCAGGCGCCCCCCCTTTAAAGAGGCCTACCACTACAAACTGCTTATAATATAATATCAAACTTCAGTTGGTTTCAGCTGCAGGACGTCCATAGGGCCTCCCAAATAGATTTTCATCTAGCCGTTTATAAGCGGCTTGCATCCAGCGTGTTCGTGCGGTATTTATTAGTTCGTCTCTCCACCTCATGGTTAGACGTCCTACGTTATATAATCTTCAGCCCTATTGGCCATCAGTTCTTCTACGTGCCCTGCGCGTTCCCCTGCCAAAATGCTAATTTACTGGTTAATCCGCTCGGCTGTCATATTACTTATGTCGCTAATTTTTGTTCGTCTACGGATATCCTTGCCTTGAAATCCAAAGAAACTGGGCACAGAAAACCTTACACTCTCTATCTTATATTGCCGGGTAGAGAATATTATTCGCGATAATATTTCCAAACATAGTAGTCTGTTCTTATTATTATCGTTTAATTAATAATTTAAATGAATAAAGTAAGGTTAATAATGTGGGATAGTTAAGTAGTCGTTTTTTAATGGCGACGCGCGGTCTAAAATTTGCTTATTTCATTATAATTAATGGCGATACTAAAATATTTTTTATGCGCATTTGATAATATTAATAATATTTTTTTTTTCAAATAAAATCAAAATTATAATAGGTCGACGAGGATAAAACCAACAACTTCTTTTCATGGAGAATGGAGGATGTTGCAACAAACCCTTCTAATAATGATAATTTGAATTTATATTCTAACAGAACCCGAATTACACTCGAGTCAATTCATATGGATAAAGTGTGGAGTTTCAGGTCGCCAAGATTCCTACTAGGCCTCTGACACGACCTAACGATTGCCTCCTACATATCTAACAGGAAACACCCCGGACCTACAGTATAAGCTGCCATCCGAAACACGGTAGCACCCGAAAGTCAACATGATGAGATTCGATCCAGGGACTACGGATTTTAAGCCGGGCATATTTCCGCTGGGCCACTTGAGATATCACCTGAGACCTCAAAAATAAAATAATAACAAACAACACAGTTAATAATATTGTTTAAACTCCTTCAATATGCCTACGAATGAATAATACGGGCCATCAATTTCACGATGGTCTCATAACTTCCCCTTTGTTAAACTTACTTATATCTGAGAACATTATTTTAAGACACGCTCTTGCCATCTTAGGCCTCTCTGAAGGATGATTTATGAGCCTACTGAATTCTCCACACTTTGTAAATTTGCTTTTATTGAATAGATATCATATGGGATAGGGATATGATAACGGGCGTTCAGCTTTCAATTCTGTCGTTGGGGACTTAACTGAGCGCAAATATGCTGATGTTTATAGTCTTTTTTAATAAGCCTTATAATTTTTTTTTTTATGGTAGTGAGTAACAAGACGAGCAAATCAGGTGCCTGATGATAAGCATCATGATTGCCCATATCAGACACAGTGCCACCCAGTGTTTTAAAATTCAAAATTCTGCGCGGCACTGCACTGCGCCTGTCACCCTGAGATATGAGTTGTTGAATCTCATCATGCAACACAGTCAACACAGTAATGTTTGCACATTACTGCTTGGCGGATGAATAACTGGCAAAGGTGTGGTACTTCCCCAGGCGGCCTATGCAAAAGAGGCCTACCACTACAAAATGCAAAAAAACTACAAAACTACAAAATGAGTAATATATACCTATATAATATATAAAATGAAGAGTAAAAAAGTTGAAGGAGTAAAAGGTCTTATTTGGGTAATCTAATAAAAGAACACGCCATGTCGCACTATTGCCTAGTGCCAGTCAACTTGCAAGCAAGGTACTTAAAAGTTGTCTTTTATATAGTAAACATAGTTTTAATAGTAATTACAGTCTATTAAAAAATTAGGAAAACAAAAAAAAAATCAAAATGAATGGAAGAGCAGTCTTAAAAAAATACTGCGGAAAGAAGCTGAATTATTTTGGTAAGAATCTAAATATCGTTCAAAATAAATAATTCAAAATCGTGTACAGAAAGGTATCTTACCATTCTGTACACGATTTTGAAAACTACCGTGAGTGATATCATATTTATTACTAGATATGCCCCGCGGTTTCACCCGCGTTATCATCGTTTCCGTGGGAACATAACATAACATACATTCACGCCTTTTTCCCGAAGGGGTAGGCAGAGTACCCAGGACTCAGTCCCATAGTAGATAGACCCACATTTCGCCAGTATGTTATTGGTCCCATGTAATAGGGGGCGAGCCTATTGCCATATACCGGGCACAGTTCCAGACTCCAGGCCGCTATTGAGATAATTTCTAATGAAAAAATCCAATATTTAGCACTTTGCCTGACCTGGGGATCGAACCCGGGACCTCTTGATTGGCAGTCGAGCATGCGCCCACTACGCCACCAGTCCGTAATATCGGGAAAAAAGTACCCCATGTGTTATTCCAGGGTCTAAGCTATCTATCTACATACCAAATCAGTTCAGCAGTTTTGGCGTGAAAGAGTAACAAACATCCATCCATCCATCCATCTACACAAACTTTCGCATTTATAACATCAGTAGGATTTTATACAAAGACTTAACTCATGTTTGAAGTCGAAAACGCTCGACCTAAGTTTCGGACAACTTCGGTATCCTGCATCAGGAGCTAACGCGTGTTCGGGGTCGCAATTCGCGACGTTCTGCCGCTTGCGTACTGGGTCGTTCTATAAGATAATAAATATTCTATACACGCATTACCAAAGGTAAAATTATTTTTAACAAGCCTTATGTTAATAAGGCTGGTTTAATAGGTCAAATAATGTACTAATTTTTACAAAATAACAATTATCAAATTCAATTTTATAACAACAACCTACTTGATGGACGTACACCGACACGCTGTATTAAGCGACCTAATAAAAGGACAGCAGTAACACGCTGGATGCAAGCTGCTTAGAACCGGACATGATAGCTGGACAAGGCTATGTCCAGCAATTGAGTTCCTGCAGCTGAGATGATTATTTTTAAAGTTTAATCCAATCCACTATCTTCGCTTTAACAAAACAGCCATCTCCACATTTCCAAATAAAGCCTGGCAAACAAGAACCTACCTGACAAACTCGCACTCAGAAACACTTACCGCCTCTTTCCCCTTCGGTGATTTTTACCACAGACACTTAAGTATTAGAATTACGAGCATCTGGTAGTAGTTTTATCACGACTAGCAGATGCAGCCCCAGGCATCGCCTTAAATATTCACTTTGCATACTTAGTAAGATAGGTAGGCGAGTTTTAAAGTTTCACGACTTTATTTTGCATTATGAAACGGCTGTGCTCTGCATTGCGGTATATCTTACGTTCTATTTATAGTAAGCATTAGAATGGGAAGGCGGAGTGATATACGGGGTTAGTTGGTTCTTTTTGTTTTGAGACAATGCTGAAATTGTTTGAAATGATACTTAGCAGGATACGCGACCTCTTAGTAATTTGACACAATCTTATGGAAAATTTACCAAATCGATATTTTGTATTCGCCTGTTACCTCCAAAAAAACGTATTTGATATATTTATGTCCTGATCCTAGTTAATAGTGTTCGGTACAATCTGTGGTCTCCATTCGAAAACTTTACAGCCCTATTGGCCATCAGTTTTACGTGCAATGTGCACTGCCCATTGCCACTACAACTTGCTAATCCGCTGGAATGTCGGTTACTTTCATTCGTCTACGGATCTCCTCATTTCTGATTCGATCTTGCTGATAACCCTCTCCATAGCCCTATAAGGCCCACCATCAGAGACTACGTTTCAGATCCGTTAGTCATCACTGGTAAAAAACACTGTTCGAAGACCTTCGACTTAAGGCACTGAGGTATTTTGGACGAGAAGACATTGCGAAGGTTTCCGAACGCTGCCCAGCCTAGGTGGATTCGATATTATCATTATTTTTAGTGTCAGATAATTGATTCCTTATTCCAAAGTAATAAATTCATGTCATTTGCTATTCGAGAATAGTTCTATTTAACTTTACAAGAATTTAAATGCAGGAGGTGCTCTACCGTAAGTTAATTATTTCGAATTGCGGTTAAAATTCCGTTACTGGTTAAAGTTTCAAACCGAATTTTTAATAAGAAACTTGAAAAGAAAGTTGCTCATTGCACTCCGTTCATTTTCACCGAGTTTCGTGCTTTATTAAAGTAAAATTTTAGAGCTACTTAATAGATATTGTTTCATTTTTGAAACGTCAGCCTTTTTAAATTATAGCCTGTGTTTTTAATAATTTTTAGATATCTATATATCTAGATACATTTGATAAATACTTTATTGATGCACCATAAACAAGAAAATCCTAAAACTAATAATTATAATAACTAGCAATAGTGTAACAATAGGCGAACTTATCTTTGCCCACATGTCAATGCGAGCAATACAGAAGTGGTTGATTTTAGGCACATTTCAAAGATAAGTGTAATATTATATTATAATTATTGTGATGATAATGATAGGCAAGTGTCGGAGCTATGTTCTTATAATAAATTATACCTACTTACTATTGCCCATGGACTTACAATTATTGTTTGCAGACGTTTTTACCCGGTGAACGGAAAAAACATGAAAGTAAGTATTCCTTTGCACAAATATCATAGATTATACGGGCCTACGACGTTTATTTTCTTTAAACAGCTAGGTTGTTTTCAATCACCAATACGAAGTAAATATTGGATCCTGTGGTCAATGCTCGTAGCTATTTGGCTAAGTTAAGATCTCATTGTTATTGTGTTATCATCATCATCATCATCATTTTCCAACTGTTAGAAGTCCACTGCTGAACATAAGCCTCCCCCATAAGGAGCGTTGTTGCCAATACTCGCCACGCTTGGCAGGCAGGTTGGCGAGCGCAGTTTGATGGTTTTACGCAGAGGACGCTGCTGCCCGTCCTCTGGATCCTATAGCCCTTAGCCGGCTCTTACGGCCACCACGGGGAGAGAGGGTAAGGTAATATTCTAAAGCCGGTAACCCCACGGCAAATATTGTGTTATAATGCGTTATAAGTTATAATGAGTTATATGCAAGACCATGGTAACAATGAAATCATGCTACAATTTGACGGGCCGCAAAAGTTGACATTCGCCATATTACCGTCTTGACGTCTACGGGCAAACTAGTTCACAACATACTGCCCGGTTCCTATATTCAACGGACCGTCATAGTATAAGAGCAACGACTCGTTTTCGTCTACCAATAACGAGTAGTTTCATAGCGTTTCACAAAGTTTTTAACTCTCCTACCAGCAACAAACAACAACTCTTTCACAGATAACCGACGGTTTTTTTTGCGTTTCGTTATTGCATTAAAATTTTATTTGTGGATTTTACAATACGGTGTTTTCATAAAATAATAATACGTTATAATTTAAATAAAATTAATTTAATATGGTTTTATATTCGTTTTGAATATAAATCTACATTAAATTAATTTTTGCCGTATTTTAAATTTTGATATTAGATTAATAATTTATAATTATTTTAGCTATGGTATATTTGCCATTTGGTAATAATTATTTCGGTGAAACGAAACGCGCTATGTTATGGCGCGCGCACCATTTGGCGCCACAGTTATGAAAATATTAAAATGTGATAATAATATTATGTTAATTCTCAAGAAGAAAATGATAAAGTCTAATTATTATAAGTTTAGAGCGTAAAGCGAAAATAAATAAGTATTCCACGCCATCGACGTACAGTACATTAATGTCATTTTTCCATAGGCTAACTTAATAAATATTATTAAAATTACGCAACTTACCTGTCGAAAATTAATGAGAAGAAGAATATTTTATAAATTAGACAGTTACAGAAGAAAATAAAGAAAATACCTTATTTCTTATCGTATATAAATTAAACCGTGCTTAAGTGTGAAGTGTTTAATAATAAATATAAAGAATTGTAAAACCACAAGTGTTTATCTTTTACCTAGTAAGTTTCAGATTACAATTAAAACTAATCCTAGGTATATAATCCTATTATCCAGTATGCAATTCAGGCCCGTTTTATTCTTATTTGTATACTTATTACTTATTTTAAGTAGCTCTTGCTCAGAAAATTTATCGTGCCGAAATCTCAGTAGAAATAATTATTATAATTAAATATATCATTCACTCATTGCTTGTAAATTCTATTAGGTTGCGTAGTTATTTATGTTCGAATCGATAGTTAAATCTAGTAGTAGATAAAATATCATAATTTCTTGATCACATTCTTAACTAGACATGTATTATTTTTATGTTTTAAATTCTAAAGAATCCGTCGGTACAACAAAACCGACCAAAATCGACCGGTAGACAAGTTTGGTACGGATGGTAAGTTTGACAAATTAAAAAAAGTTATAGAAACACCACAGAGTGTCATTTCCATACATAACTGATACGGAGCGTTAAAGGTAACCTTCCATCCGTTAGTAACAAACTGTTGGTAGTTCAACCTACGAGACGTTAGTTATAGAAACGGTTTGCACTTACGCCTGGTAGCATATTTGACTGTCCGTAGGTAAAACGAACCGTTTCATGTTTATAGGAACCGGGCATTATTAATCGGCATACGCAGCACAATCGGTATTGGGTCATTTTCAAGCGCTAGGAATACTACGATGTTATTTACGTTCACCGTTTTTACCTATGTAGAAAAATTCAATTATTTTTATAAACATCCTATGCTCTCCTTGACTTCCTCTATGGTGTAATTAATGGTCGCAAACGTTGACAATTAGGTTTACTTTGGTCGATTCATAGGTCACGAAAATGTAATACTTAGCCCCCTATAACATGTGACTTAAAAACATGACTGATATGTTTGGATGTACCTACTATGGGGCTGAGTCCTGGGTAAACTAAACCTCTGCCTTACCCTTTGGAGATAAGGGGTGATGTTATGTTATCCTATGCACAAAGGAACTTGTTAGCGTTACATGACGCGTGAAACCTAATCACAAACAACATTAACCAGTTAAACACTGACAAGGTATACTTAGGGTGTACTTAGCGCTAGTAATCTAGACCATTCCAAGAACCAGGCGATTGTTAGTGAGCCCATTATTTGGTCGGCAGTTAGGGATCTAACTTCGAAACTGCTGTTTGGGGTAAAGGTTTAACTGCCGTTTGCATGTATCATCTATGCCATTGGGTTTAAATGGTTTATTTAAATAAATTGCTAAGGCATACATAATATGTATGCATAGTGTAGGGTTCCATACCTAAAAAAAACGCTTCCAATCCCAAAAAACAATCCGCCTAAAACATACAGCGCCATATATTAGTTCCTTGCGCAAAGTATGGAAATAGGCAGGAAATGGCCATAACTTTTGATTGCGTTAACTTAGAAGTATGATTTATTTACAGGCTCAAGGGACTGCAGATTTGAGTAGTTGATATCAATTTCAACTTGATACCTCCACGCGTTACCTTTAAAAAGTGTCTTGTCCGGACAAACAGACAGACGGACGGACATAAAAGTAATCCTATAAGAGTTCCTTTTTCCAAATAAGTTCCAAATAAGCAACTAACTTACACACAGATTTTTTATTTTTTGGGGAGTTAAAGGGTTATAAAGAAAAAAATATCATTCGATTTAGGTTTGGATAATTTGTACTTATTTAGATTAACATAGGTCATGTCAAGATAAAATTATATTATATCCAATGACTAAAAATATAACATAACATACATTTACGCCATTTTCCCGAAGGGGTAATTTACTGTTGTTGTTATTATGACAGTTCCAGACCGGCAAGCCAAGCGTAAGACGTGCATCCTCAAGGTGGATATAAATCTAAAGACAGCAGGAACACGGTGGATACAAGCCACTTACAACCGGATTAGATCGAAATCTATGTATCCATAATTCACATCTGACAGACGATGCGTCGCGTATGATCAGTCGCGTAACGTCAGAACAGACAAATATTATTGTGATAAAACGTTCAACCTTGCACACTCAACCGATGATGCGGTAATCGTTAGTGCATACATTGATCAATACGCTCGACGCATGTGGATATGCAGATGTGGACCGAGCCTTACAACCGAGATGATGATGATAATGAAAGATGATGATGTTTCCTGAACATTCCAGAGTTCATTCTCTATAGCGAAAGCGCTATAGAGAACGAACTCTGGAATGTTCAGTTAAATAATGCACATCTGTCTAAGAGTGAAATAGTCGGTTAGGTTTCGTAACATTGTCACTATCATAAAATCAAAATATTTATTGCTAGAATATAGGTATACATACAGGTCTTATAAATAACATTATAGTGCCAAGTATATTCTACTCCTTTCCGGAGTGTGCATGCATTTTAGTTTTACTTATTTGACAATGTCATGCATTAAATGTACATATTTTATGTCCGTTATTTACGTTCTTATAAAATTCTATAATATTCTCTAAATCGTCACTGTTGTTTATTTATAAAAAAATGTCATTAATATAATTAAGAACTATTAAATAATAATAATAGATAATAAAGAATGTATGTTATACTTAATATAATTAAGGTATTCTATTAGTTAATTTTTATAATATTCGAAGTGGTTAAGGTTATTTTAATTTCAATTTTATTGCGTAATTTGGAATTCTAAATAGTCCTTTGTTGATTTTTTTTTTTAAGATAATGAGTGACAAGACGAGCTCATCAGATGCCTGATGGTAAGCATCATGATTGCCCATATCAAACACAGTGCCACCCAGTATTTTAAAATTCAAAATTCTGCGCGGCACTGCACTGTGCCTATCACCCTGAGATATGAGTTGTTGAATCTCATCATGCCCAGTAATTTCGCTGGTAACATTGCCCTTCATACCGGAACACAGTAATGTTTGGACATTACTGCTTGGCGGATGAATAACTGGCAAAGGCGTGGTACTTCCCCAGGCGGCCTCCTGCAAAACAGGCCTACCACTACAATAAAAGCACAAGACACGATATCTATTATTATTTATATATCCACTTACTGCACAACACTAACAAGTTAGAAACTCGAGTCTATTTCAAGACTCACACGAGATTCGGAAACAAGCCACTGATTTATTTAGCGTTTTTGTCGCGTTGAGTGTTTCTTTACATAAACGACCACTGCATACTAAAGTTATTCTTCCATTTGATGTTAACACCGCAGTAAATACCGTCGAGTTCGGGCCTTTTATTTAATTTTTCTTTGTAGGAACTCAGCTAAATTACTTCTAAATTGAGTACTTTTAACGATATGCGTACTTGAAAGTACTTTATCAGGTTATAAGTTAACATTATACTTATTTAGCGGATCTAGCAATTACCGTCGACCAAAAAGTAAGGGATACGTATTATAAATCTAACTGTGTTTAGCAAGCTTCAATAGACTTGATGACTCAGTTTCATTTTGTTCAAGTTGTGGACGCAAAATGCTCTCCAAACAAACAAACTCTTAACAAATTCTTCACTGCAGATAAATAAACATAATTACAGCAGTTATGCATAAAGCACAATTAACTCGTGTATCGTAAGAACGCTTTTGCACGAGCAAAATTGCCCGACAATTGAGAATTTTGTCGGTTTGTACATACTCAGTTTTGGTTTCGTGTATAATACCGTCATCGGTTTAATTATTGCGACAAGGTTGTTATGTTGGAATGGATTTGGGTCCATGCTCGTGGGGCAACGATAACTGCTTGTGTTCGTACACATATTTTATTGTTACCTGCGTTATTATTAGAATTTGTTGCTTTAATCTTTCACGTGTGACGAATTTGAGTTAATGCTGTTGAGATTATTTGACATATATGTAAATCTCTCATATTTATTTATTTTATTTTATTTTATTTAAACGGCAGAGCGCCTTTATTGAAAAAAGACTAAGCAATAGAGCTACCTACTTACTCTCTACCCTAACTAAATACAGTATGCCATAGAACACTTCGAAAATCCACAGGCCGACATTTAAGCCTATAGAAAATTCAAGTGCCATCCAATCATTTAAATAAATTTTCTTTGAGTTTGATTTCCAACATACATTCCGGTAGCCACCTCTAGTAATTATAAGTTTGACTTTAATAGTGCAACTGGTGTAACCGTACTGATGAAATATATATAAATATTTCATCATCATCATCATCCAGCCGTTGGTAGTCCACAGCTGAACATATGCCTCCCCCATAAGGGGGGTTGTTGCCAATAGTCGCCACGCTTGGCACGCGGGTTGGCGAGCACAGTTTGATGGTTTACGCAGAGGACGCTGCTGCCCATTCTCTAGATCTGTTAACCCTTAGCCGGCTCTTACGGCAACCACGGGTAGAGAGGGTGAGGTACTATTCTAAAGCCGGTAACCTCACGGCAATATTTAATTATATAATAATAGTCTAGAAGTAGGTTATTGTTTTTTGTAAACAATAACTTTATAATATTATTATCTGTTTCAATTTGCAAGATAATAATAATAATTATATGGGTCAACTTCCACACACGGTCATGTTAACCAGATGACTGATATGCATTCTTATATAAGCTTATAACACCCACACACAGATCATACAGACATGTTCATGCACACAAATGTTTCACCTGGCCGGGGATCGAGAGCGGTGCCTGTGCCGCAGAGTTACTACCATTTGAGCCATCAAAGCTGTCCCTCTCCCCACTGATATTATAGAGCACATATAAATAAAATGTTTTTTCCAAAACGTAGCACGACATATTTATTCCCCTGAATGAAGTCCAAGTAATCTGCTATTCAGATTCCGAAGAAAATGAACTGCAAAAGAAAACAATGCAATCTCATACACTAATATTGTACATGTATAGTATAAGGGTCACACTGAAAGTTTTTGGAATAAGAAGAGCTGCCGACGAAAAATGTTTTTAAATTTCGAATTAGGAACTTGGAAACATTTAATGTGACATATGTCAAATGTCATTTGTCAAATGTCATAAATTCATATGTCATTTGTTTTTACACATTGGCAGCAATGGGGAGCCACACGCAAAGCTGTTTGCAGATGGCGCTCTAATCGACTGTACTTTGTTTACATTTGGGTGTTAGTAGAGCGTTTGCGATTTTCTGCGATATTCTATGATAATATAAATTATGTATTCACTTATGACTGTGACTCAACTTAAGAACGAACGCTTCGAGGAAGGAATGCATCAGTTGCTGGTAAAAAGGCCGATTTGATAGAAAGGTGACGATATCAAATATTCAAGGTTATTTTTATTTTTATATATAATTTTCTCTGACTTCTTTTCTCAAAACGATGTTGTCGTTCTCGAGCAGCCGGAGTTTCAGGTTTTACCTTAGTAAAAGAGAATATCAAACCTTGCAAGTGGTTCATATATAAATAATAGATAAGGATGTTATGAGCGCCAAGAATGACTAAGAAAGTGGAGAATAGGCATACTAGCTGTACTGATTTACCTGTATATATTATCTAAATAACTCAATTATAAAAATCAGCAATTGTAACATCAATTCACCAAATTCATCACAAATTTTCTAAAATCTACAATCATTCATCACTCTTATTACATTACATCATTAAATCTTTAGATAGAATGTATATCAACAATTTTATAGTGAATTCATTTATTTCTCTATCAAATTTTAAGCACTTTTATCAAATAATCTTCTTTGAAATGCACTGACAATCGTGCAGAAGCACTTGATTTGAAGTTTTGAATCCGTAAAGCAGACTCCCATTGTTTTTTGCGTTTGGGATCCTTAGGGAACAAATGTACGCCCTAATTATTACAATTAATAGCAGAACACTGCGGCATTTAGATCTATAAAACTCAAAACAACAATAACTTTTTAAAAATTCTATATGATTTGACAGTTGTAATGTCAAGGCAAGGTACAGTCGATCATACGCCATCTATCGTGATAAAAAGTTAGTTTTCCTCCCCATTTAAAAAAGTGTCTGTCGAGCAACAAAATGGATGATTTTTTCTAGTCAAATGCATTTCGACGCTCGACAAACACTTTTTAAAATGCTGCCAATCTGTAAAAACAAATAGCATAGGCATACATTTAATACATTACATATTCCCAAAGAGTTCCTAATTCGAAATTTAAAACACATTTTTTTTATCGGCTGCTTTTCTTACATTCCAAAAACTTTAAGTGTTACCCGTATGTATACTGGCGTGTAATATATAGGTTGTCAGTTCAAACATTCGCAACTTGGCCGGAGATAAAGCTATCTTTTGCGACCCACTTTCTGTTGTGGCATCCTCGGATTTGGAATAACGATTTTGTCAAAAAGTTTTCGTCTGTTTGAAGGTGTTGTTTATGTTGTTTAATGTAGATAATATCTGGTATTTCGGTTACCCGCGGCATTGTAACAAATCGATTCATATCTTTACAAACCTAGTAACATTATAAATCTTAAATCTGTACAATGTAAAAATAAATTATGTTTCTAACAGATGAACAAAACGCTTGCGAGTTCTAACTTACCTTCAGCGCGGTTTTGGTTAGATTGATGAATGGGTGGATTTTTGTGACGCCAAAATTACTGAACTGAAGAGATTAGGCTGAAATTTGTTATACAGGAAGCTTAGACCCTGGAATAACACATAGGGTACTTTTTCCCAATATTCCCACGGGAACGAAGACTACGCGGGTGAAACCGCGGGGCACAGCTAGTACTTCAAGATTTTATTTTATTTTTATTTTCTTAGGAAAACTAACAGCTAGGTAGATACATAAGATAAAACAGAATACATATTTGAAGGCCAATTAGAAGTTTTCACAGATATCAGAATGTATATGAAGAGTATAATATATATATATCTATTTAAATAAAATTAATAATACATATTAAATTAAAGTAGATGTAAGAATACAAATTGCTAGTCAACGTATATATTGCCACAAATGCGTTTAAACTTGGCTGTAGATGTAATAAAGATATCTAGGTCTTTTGATATTGCGTTGAAACACATGCATGACCTAACCAAGTAGCTGTTACGCCGATAAGTGCAACGCACACTGGGAAGATGCATAATATTCGGGTTTCTTATCGCTGTAGTGTGAGTGCGAAAGCCCAATTCACCAAGCAACTCTGGGCAGTTAACCGCACCATTTGCTATAATATGTACCTACTTAATAGCATACCTATGCTACATCTGCAATACTCTTAATATCTAATAATCTCCTCTCTTGAAGCGGAAGTAGATGAAATTTTCAGGATCATTTCATGTCAGTAAATTTAGATAAGGTTTATAAATATTTATTTGAATTATATATTGACGACGAAAGGCCACTTGAGACTTGAGAAAACATTTGAAGGATCCAATAAATGCTATTAACAGGAAACGATCAGTTTTCCAGAATGCTGAAAGACGTGGTAAGAAATAAACTTAATGAAAGTAAATTATTCAGAGCACTTTAGGAATCTGCCTCAGTGAGGTGAGTCAGTGAAATGAACGGCAGATATTCGCGGCTGTTTCCCGCTAATTGGTTGTAACCCCTCAATATGCGAGGGCACGTGAAAACAAATCAATAAAGTCATGAATATTTAAAAATCACAATGAATTATCCCGCACTATCAGAACTGCGGTTTTGAATTTAAATTCACAACTGCTGTCATAGTTGGACATATTTAAGGTGGTTAAGCCGACAAACTTTGAGTTTATCTTGTTATAAGTACTACATATAAATTGTTAATGCATACGTGTGTATGCAGAGTGTAGGGTTCCATACCTAGATACCTGAACAAAACGCTTCCAATGCCGAAAAACAATCCGCTTACAGAACATACAGCGCCACCTTTTAATTCCTTGCGCAAATTATGAAAATACGCAGTAAAATAACCTTAACTTTTGTTTGCGTCAACTTAGAAGAATGATTTTTTTGCAGCCGCAAGAGACCGCAGATCGGAGTAGTTGATATAAATTTCAACTTGAAATCTCTACGCGTTGCCATTAAAAATTCTCTTGACAGACCGACTGACAGACAGACAAACTGACGGAGTGAAAGTGATCCTATAAGAGTTCCTTTTGAGGTACGGAACCAAAACCGTTTTAAAATGGCAAATAGATAGTGATATTATTGATATATTCTCTCCGAAATTAACACTTTATATAAAAACCCTAAAAGATATCCTCTATCCTAAACATCAGGCGCATACTGGACTTAACCTATGTGTTAAGTCTATTAGTTCCCAGCTCTGAGTTATGTACTCAGAGATTACATTTATTTTTGTGTTCATAAATTTAGCATAGAGCATACTTGCTCTTAGTACTCGTAAGGCAGAACTCTGCCTGATGAGACAACACATTAAAACAATATTACGAGTACTAAGAGCAAGTATGCTCTATGCTAAATTTATGAACACAAAAATAAATGTAATCTCTGAGTACATAACTCAGAGCTTACCTAATCAATTTTTTTATATTTTCTCTATCCTTTTTGTTCATAATAAGTATAATCTCGAGACTTGTTTGTGTTTGTAACTTTGAGTCCATTTATGTATCGATATTGTACACATGTTTTGAGTTGGAATCCAGGTCAGATCAATATCATTTTGTGATCCTGTTGGATCACTTACGTATGTAATCCTCCATGATTGTAATTTATTTGTGTATTTAATAAATATTTAATAAATAGTTAAAAAAAAAGTATTTGCCATTTTAAAACGTATTTGTTTTGTAATGTAACTGAATAAATTTAATGCTGAATAATTTATAATTACTTTCATTGGGTTCTCAATGTTTGTATGGGATATGATGTCGGCTCAACCACCATAATCCGAAAAACACCTATAAAAGAAAATACGATGGTGGCTAAAGTTTAAAGGTAGATCACCCGATGGCCTCTGACATTACCCGACATCGCTAACGACTATGGTCTAAGAAACCAACGAATTTAAATGCAAATAAAATCCAGATGTAATAGCCACATGATATATTATGAGATTTAAACCTGGTGATCCGGAATCGAAGCTGGACATAATATCCCCATTGGACCACAGACGTTACAAAGAGTATTTCTCCATTTGGCATACATTATTAAGGCATATAATTGTACGGCATAACGTTTTTGCATAAATTTTATTAGCATAATAATACTGTAGCGTAACAGAAAGTTTTAAAATTAAGTATAATGCGAAATCTGAATCAGTTAGGTTAGGTTAGGTGAGTGAAATTAGGACTTAAAAGTTTATTCCAGACAATATTTGTGGGCTTCTATGACAAAGAAAATTATGTATAAATATCATTAGGCGTTTATATTACTATTATTATTATTAAGTACTATTATGTTAATAATATTTATGACAATAAACATTATGGCAAAATATTTATGACTAATAATGCGTAGTGATCATTATGCTGAATGTTGTTATGCCAAAGTATATTTTGACGAATACATATTATGCGTTTCATTAGTAAACCGTTATAGAGCAGTATGCACTAAAATCCTATTAAAAGGTAAAGTTTGTTGCTAAGTATGTATGTTGCCCCTTCAAACCAAAACCACTGAACCATTAGGACTTAAATTTTGTATGTATATGTATGTAAAATAGTGTAATGTAGCATTGACTAAGGTTGCAATATACGCAGGGCGTAGTCGGAGTAAGTCATATTATTAACTTTTCCTCTGAAAATTAGTTTAATGCTTTATTTTTTTCTAAATAATTTGAAAAGCTCAAATTCGCTTCAACTGCCATTAAAACACGATCGAAAAGAACTCTCCAAACAAAATTAATTAATGAGTTTAATAGAAAAATTGGCGCAAAGCCAGTGTTGAATTACCATCCTACTCAAACTCAGCAAAAAATCACGAAGAGATATAAAGAGGGCTCTTAAACATGACACCTTCACTAATAAAATTCAACTTTATTTAGATATTTTATTTTGTAGGTATTTTGATAAAACAGTCACGTAAAATAAAATACGTGAACTAAGTTTAATGTTTAACCTGTGACTGACAATTTTAATAACTATTAAGTTACCAGCTGCTCCGCTATATTACCTGCTGAAAAGTTAGTGGTACCGAAAGCGTTATGTCAGAATAACAAAACATAGCTAGGATAGTAACGTTGTGCGGAGCGGCGTCGCGGGACTGACCGCTTCACGGAGTCATCCACCAGGGCATATACCGTTATAAAAGTTGTATTATACTGCTCAATTCAATTCATCGTCTCAAATTCTGAGTCAATTCATACTAAGTAAACTTCATACTGTAAAAGTTTCAGGTCGCTAATATTCCTACAAGACCTTCAACATGACCTAGCAAATGTAGTGGGCTACCGCTACATTGAGTGCTAACTCAGGGTAATTCTGTGTGTTTATGATTAGGGTTGAAACTTTTTTTTTCTGGTTTCTTACAACAGCTTGGTGGTAGTGATTGGAGAAATTTAAGTTGTCCGGATTTCGACCTCATCACCTTACTTACACACGCTAATAAATATTTTTGTAAGAATATTATCGAGGGTCATACAAATAAACTTCTACTTCAATTTACTCTTAAAATTCCCAAAGCGCCTAAAATATTCTCAATATGGTTTTTATTTATTCACTTTTGACCATCGTCTGAAGTCGTCTTCATAGGTGACTATTCAAGAGGCAAGCATCTCAAAAGGAACAGTCGGCATCAGTAATCGGGTCACGTTTGGGTACACTTATCGGACCTGCTTCAGTAATAAAATGAATTGCGGGACTAGCCACAGTAGGTACGGCCTCTTGAACAGTCCGGAGTTTGGACCTTCACCTGTACAATTAAAGTCGCTACGAATTATGCTGTAGGTTTTTAGATAGTTTGATTACGTGATAAGGGATTCGTTTTTTTTTTTGTACCAAGTTTAATACAGCCTCGTTGGCTCAGACGGTAGTAACTCTGCTTTCTGTGCCGCAGGCCCTGGGGTCGATCCCCGGCCAGGTCGAACATGTGTGTGCATGAACATGTCTGTTTGATCTGTGTCTGGGTGGTATAAGCTTATATAAGTATGTATATCAGTCATCTGGTTACCATAGTATAAGACTTCTAGCCTAGTTTGGGACCAGATGACCGTGCGTGGAAGTTGTCCCATATTATATTATTATTATTATTATTATTATTATAAAGTGTATAAATTACGAAGCACTTAATATACTTATTAATATGAAACTATGGCTATGCGCGGAATTTTGCTGCAAGATCGAATCAAAAATGAGGAGATCCGTACACGAACGAAAGTTACCGACATCGCCCAGTGAGTTAGCACGTTGAAGTAACAATGGGCAGGGCACATAGCATGTAGAACTGATGACCTTTAGGACTGTAATGTTCTCGAATGAAGACCACGTGTTTCGTAGCAAGTGCAGCGTAGGACGTCGACCACAAGGTGGACAGACGATCTGATAAGGACGACAGGAACACGCTGTATGCAGGCCGTTTACAACCGGATTAGAAGGAAATCTATGAGGGGGGCTATGTTCAGCAGTGGACGTCCTATGATGAGCACCTCTGCCAAAGTGTCTTTAGAAATCAGATTCACATATTTAATTGTCTACCTACATACTAGAATTAGATATTAAAAAATCTTCTTTAAAATATTCAAGCTAAAAAACCATAACGTTTACAAAGAAAAATAAGTATTTTTTCAAGCGCTGTATCGAGTTTCCGAGTTTGTAGTGTGATCTTCCAAGTCTGGAAGAGGGATCTGATTTACTACCCTCGAGGGAGACCTCGGCGAGATAAGTAATAACTCCCTATCATATTTTTATAACACTTTTTTGTATTACCGTTTTAAGAAACAGAAGATTTATGTAGGCCAATACTTTTTGTGGAATGAAGCTGAGCTACGGCGTCATATGTATATGCGTGTATATATCGATATTTCACAAACATTTATATAAATCAGCCTTTTTGAAACCGTGGTTAAGCAGACTTTTGGTTAAAAATGTTAACTAGTTAACATTTTTTAGCTTAAAAGCCGATAAATTGGCTTTTTCATCTCTAGTTAGCTATTTTTTCCAGCACAAGATGACCGTTGTTTAGAATTTAAACTAATAGTTTAAAAAAATAAAATGATGGCGCTTAATCACTAGCGATAAGAAAATTGACCCTTGGCTTTTTTATATAACTATCCATCGTGAGGACAAAATTGATCAGCTGACCGGTGCGGGTATTATGAACTTACAATCGCGTTCCAACAGCAGTAAAAATTACGTAATTATTGCTGTCAATTAATGTAAGTTTTCGTACAAAAAATTACGTTTGACAGCAATAATTATGTATTTTTTTCTGCTGTTGCTACGCGATTGAAAGGTCATAATATCCACGCGGTTCTGTACATCAATGTTTTTGCCTAAATCTTACAATTCTTTTCTTGCAAGTTTGTTATTTTGATAGGTAAACGTATTTATCTTGTTTAAGTATTTATATATATACACCACTTTATAACACCTTATTTTATATATTCGCAATGAAATCTTCCAAAACTAATTGCATCAAAGCTTTCAGTATAATTGTCTTGTTTATGACTTAGGATAAGAACGGGCACTTTCAACCCCCGAGCGACGTTTTTAAAGTCTCTAGCGTCTTTTAAAGTGCTTTTTATAATTGGATTCGCGGTAGTTTTGAGTTAATACTATACGGATGTAAGCCATAAAGCTCCATCCCTTCTATAATGCGGTATAGGATGAAAAACCCAGGGGAAATGGTTGAATTAAACAGTGCTACGCCCGAACGTAAAGCGTGGACGTGTTACGGCCACTAACATAGCTACTTTAGGGCTGACAGTATATTTTACCGACATAGCCCAGCGGATTATCAAGTTGAAGTGACAATGGGCAGTGCACATAGCACGTAGAACTGAAGGCGGTTGGTCACCACTTGTCACAGCTGTTTTTTTTTTATAATTTGTCTCACTTGTCCCCACTGGTGATATCCATGAGTCACATGTGGGAATTGCCTTTAACACAGTTTCCAGCCCACCTCGAGTACTGCTAATGGGGCCCTGCGTAATTGATATTGACTTACCAATTTAATTTTCTGACTACATCGTCACTTGTGAAAACTGGTATACCGTAAAAGTGGTAATTTCCACATGTCACAGGTGTTGATCGATCGATTCGTGATACTTTTTTCCCCAATAAATACGAGGCATCACAGTTGTCAGAAAGAAAGCTAGAAAAGAATGGTTTATGAAAGAAAATAAAATAATAGAGACAGTAAGTAAGTACTTCATCAGGATATCAGACCAGATCGCCTTTTTTTTTTTTTTTCATTTAATTGTGCCAAATTCCTAATAAAAGTTGTTCAAGAGAAACTGTAATCAGAGTATACATTCATTTTGTGCACAGGGCGCACTGGTTCACCAATTTGTACTTACCAGTTACTATACCTACTTAGCGATTTTTTTTTTAGTTTTTAAAATTCACTCACACTGTGGAATTTATCGGACTTATCTCAATATTTTTAGTAACTTTTTGTAGCTTAAGAACGTATGTATTGTGTTAAAACTGGATAAATGCAACTTTCTAATTAGATTTTTCTTAAAATAAAATACTAAAGAAGAAATAATACCTCTTCTATCATCGTCATTGGTTCCTCAAAGTTTTTATGGGCAATGATGTCTGCCCAACCACCTAAATCTCAGTTTTCGTGGCTCCAATGTTACAGCTATCATTATGTTTACGCACAATTTAAAACGGTGTGGAGTAATGAATATTGCCGTCCGGATAAATGGATTCTGTGCCAATAGAACAAACTCACTCCCCTCTGTTATACCTAGCTCATTGTTTTAACTGTTTGTTACGTAATTACATTTATTGTTGTAACGTTTAATGTAAATTGCTGGTCGTCATTTGTTTCGTTAACTTTTGCGTTCATTTCAACTTGGTTTAAATATCATATTATAATAATACACACATACATAATACACACAGTCACGTCTTGTTCTTGTTGCGGTAGGCAGTGACTATTTCTATCCATTTTATATGACCCTGACATTCGACTTTCGCTCCTCCAATTTTTATCACATTGTCTAATCTATTGCGGGTAAATGCGTATTAGACGAGTATGTATACATACTCGTCTAATAAATCGATACACATCAATTGACATCATTCCTCGATTGACATCAATAATTTCGTCATGAAACGTGCGTCCTTAGAGTCCTTACCCTGACTTGACCATTCACCCTTGCCTTATAAATTTACTTTTTCATTCTCCTTCATACATCCTCGCTACATGTCCAAACCATCTGAGCATTCCTTTCACTATCTCTGTCTCTTCATCTTCTAACCCGACACAACGTTGCGTTATCACGCAAGTACACTTTGTCTATCAAGACATACCACCTCCGCACCTCAAATGTCTCTCGCTAGATAATAAATAACGTCTATCGAGAATTACTAAGATCTATAGATCTCGCTAGTCTATTTAATTAGCGTGCGTAAACACGCGTTAAAACTGAATAAAAACAAACTTCGTATTGTAATATCTTGGACCAAAGGTAATATAATATCATCATTGAACAAAGAAATATAAGTATATTAGTATTCTGGTTACCACAGTACATGCTCTGACTAATTTAGGACAAGAAGACCGTGTGTGGAAGTTATTCCATATTATTTATTATTACCTACAGTTAACATATTACACTGTACTTTGCTACCCGTGATGGATGGATGTTTGTTACTCTTTCACACCAAAACTACTGAACCGATTGGGCTGAAATTCGGTATACAGATAGTTTCAACCCTGGAATAACATAAAAAGTACTTTTTATCCCGATATTCCCACGGGAACGAAGACTACGCGGGTGAAACCGCGGGGCACAGCTAGTAAGCAATAAATAATACCCTTCTATTAAGTTGGTCTCACAAAAGCCTTGTTAATGTACAAAATACTAATAAGTTCCTCACATAATTCGACGTTTCCAATAAAGCTTTAAAATTTAAACAAGTTTTGACTAACAAGTAAGTAGGTTAACAAAATGTTTTGTCTATTTAAGAGCACAAAGAGGGTACTTAATAATAAGCCTCTTCAGAGCATCCTATGAGTCAAAGGGACTTCAATTAAGGTAAAAACGGTACACTGGCTGGCGAGGAAACTAGCACATCATTATAATAATTCGCTATTAATTGGATGGTTTTTAAGAACTCATGCAATCTGATACAACTAAAATAGATGCATAAGTTTAGATGCACCAAAACCTATGTATATTAAGTGTTTGCTACCTTTTTTCGAGAAATTTACTGAGCCGATTTTTTTTAGGGCTTTCTACCCAAAGGGTGCCGAAGGAACTCTAATACTAAACCTCCACTGTCCGTCTGTCCTTCAGATAAACTGTAATAGCTAGAAACTTCTAATTTTCACAATATATGTATTTCTATTGCCGCTGTAACAACAAATAACATAAATAAAATGAAGTTCATAATTAAAGGTGCGCTCTGTACAACCGACGTGTTTAGAAAGTTGATATATGTGTAAGACTTTAACTGTAATGAAAATAAATTCTTATACCAATCAGAATAATGGTAATAAGAATAGAGATGCTATTTGATATTATGTGAGGAAAGGTGACACCTACAAATAAGAACATGATGCACGTACTTAAAGTATTGTATAAGCGTTATTTTATTTATATAGTATATTATATATTATAATATTTTCTCAGAGCGGTGTAAAGCGGTGAGCGGGGCAATCCTGTTGCACCCACTGTTACAAATAGCTAAAATATAATCATAATATTGTTAACTTAAAAAATGGCATGGAGCAGTGTCCATGGTGTGTAATAAATAAAAAAAATTAAAAAATAATAATAATAAGTACATGAAGAGTAGGAACCCTTCATATGCGAGTCCCATTCGCATTTGACCAGTTTATTTATGTAGTGTATAGCCATACTGTAAGCCTAGCGCGGTGGTCTAAGGCGGGCGCGACGGCGGAGTCGGGCGGTGGCCACACTACGCGCGAGGCAACTAGCGATCAGGCCTAACTCAGATGTTGCAAATCATAGAAAACGTAAGATCGAACCATTTACATATCGACACGTGTTTCGCGTCTACATGGCGCATCATCAGGAATAAGACTCTGACGCCGTCACAACACGGGGGCGAAACACGTGTCGATATATGAATGGTGTCACTAACAAAAATAATACCTAATAGCATTTCCTCTTTGCATGCAATTTTGCGGGCGGGAGCGCGGTGCACTGTGCATGTTGTTCTTGACACTAAAAAATCGGAACTAAAAACTAAATATTCTTGTTCTAGGAGTTTGCAATGGAGTTCTGAAAAGTAACGCCAAATTCAATCAATTATATTTTTATGTATATTTTGTTGTTTGAGCGAAATGGAGGAGCAAAAGAAGAAAAGCCGGGAATATCTAGGAAGAAAAAGAAGGCATAATATTTATGGTATATTTTCTAAGTGTGCCCATAACTTTAGCAAGTGAGTGTAAGCACTGTACCTTGACAGAAGTGTAAAATTACTGTCAGTGTTTGCAAAGTTAGGTAACGAGTAAAGTGTGCGGGCGAATTTAAGTTTCAAGTTATTTGAACAAGAAAATGTGAGATTAGATTAGATTCAGTTTATGGTCCGTCGGAAATTACCGACTTAGATTAGAATAATGCATTTTATCCATTTAGAAATGTCACGAGTATAATAATTAAACACTCTTTTAGACACATTAGAGCTTTCAAACAGGAGTGGTCGACCTTACGCCTTCCCTTTGCGGATGTATCTACATGAACAGTTTGTTCGTGTATCTATTTGTGAATGTGTGTGCTCGATTTGTGCGAGTGTGCAGCTTTTATTTGTTAGCAAAGGTTATTGGATTTTTCCATTAGGAATTACTTATCTCAGTGACACCTAGAGTCTGGAACTGTGCCTGATAGAAGGCAATAAGCTCGCTTCCTATACATGGGAACATGTGATTGTACCTCCTATTAGACTGAGTCCTGGGAACACCTATGCCTTTGGGAAAAAGGCGTGATTTTATGTAAAAATAAAACTGGCGAAACGTTGGTATACCTACTACAGGACTGAGTACACCCCTGCCTTAACCTTCGCGGAAACATGGAGTGATGTTATGTTATGTTATACTCGTAAACCGAATCCTAGTCAAACACTTTTTCCAGCGAAGGTTTTCAATAAATTCTAAATCACACACGGGTCGGTGCTAAATAAAAAGTAAAAGTGCCATTTGAGAGTCTGTCAAAGACTGCGTAGTACGTACTCTACGTATTACATATCTGTGTCGTAGCGAGTATGTTACGCTCGAGAACGCTTGGCGTCGGATCAAAATATACCTCTGTTTGTGCCGCTTAAATATATTTCTCTCATACGTCGTCTAAATACACGTCGAATTGTTTTATTTTGTTATAGTTCTCAAAATGTTTTTACACGTGCAAATATGTGAGGTTTGTGACAAATTGAATTAGAGAGGTAGCTATAGCTTGTATAATACTAATAATAATTGCATTTATACTCTAACAGAACGGGTTACCCTAATTACACTGCTCGAGTCAATTCATATGGGTTATGTGGACAACCCATATTGTCAGTTTCAGGTGTCAGACGCTGGTTCTAAGCCCGGATAAAAGAAGAGGGTTCTTCATAGGGCCAACGACCCTATAAGACGCCTCAAACTAAACGACAACCCGCAGACAATTATGCCTACGATTTGGCAGATGGAATGTAAGAAGATTTGCGTAGAATGGGCAAATTCACCAGCTGGAAGAAAGCTTCCAGCCATTTTTAAGCTGGGCCGCGCGACAAATGGAAAATAATTGTAGAGGAAGCCAAGACTCGCAAAGGGTTGTAGCACCAGAGGAAGAAAAGAAGAAGATGATAAATCTGAATCTTCGCAGACCTCAAGCGCAAGATTAGCCACACTGCAAGCATTCGCAGAAACTAATCCATTGTTTTAGCATATTTATTATTCAGAATTGTTATCTAAAATGTCATACATCAGGCACTATAGAATCCAACGCATTCAGCTTCAGTGAAAGTTATGTTTTTGTTAGACTGCCTCGGTGGCGTAGAGGGCGCATGCTCGACTGCCAATCAAGAGGTCCCGAGTTCGATCCCCAGGTCAGCCAAGGAAATAAATATTAGATTTTTCCATTATGAATTATCTCAATAACTGCCTGGAGTCTGGAACTGTGCCCGGTAGATGGCAATAGGCTCGCCCCCTATTACATGGGACCCATAACATACTGGCGAAATGTGGGTGTATCTACTATGGGACTGAGTCCTGGGTACACCTCTGCCTACCCCTTCGGGAAAAAGGCGTGAATGTATGTTATGTTTATGTTATGTTATGAAAGTTATGTTTTTCTTAATCTTTTCCAATTTTAAATTCAATGTTACATTGGATTAAACAAACACATACATCTGACAACGAACCGAACTTTTTACCATAAAGGAGTGTCGTTTCAAGTCGATTCGTTAACTTTTTAAGTAGTCCTGGAAGCTTTTGTGGGAGCACAATGTAAACGGAGTGGCAAGTTGACTTATTATGTACTTTCGTACTTTCTATGCGATTGATCGGAGAGAATTTCAGCCGACCGATTATTCGGTTCTTGAAGGAAATTAGGGAGGGTTCGGCTTTTAATAACTAATAGCCGTGTTCCGTGAATTTACTCGCTAAAAGTATTCCAAGGTCAACGCGCAGAACAAATGCTATACCTAGCTATTATAGGCAATGATTGTTAAGGTATACAAATGTATGCATAGTTAAGGCATATATGCATTGCATATATGCATTGTTACCAGCGCCATCTATTAGTTCCTTGTGTATAGTATGGAAATATGCAGTAACATCGCCATAACTTTTGATTGCATTAAATTAGAAGTATGATTTATTTACAGCCTTTAAAAAAATCTCCTCCTAGACTATGATGTAGACAAAGATTATAAAAAGGTTTTCCTAAATAACAACAGAAACAAAGGCGTTTTAGTGTTAATATTATTAATCTACTGAAGTAGATACGTATTTGTATTTATTTAGTTAATGTAGGTACATCCCTAATTCAGTTGAGGGCACAAGTTCAGGGCTGTCTCAAACCTCGAAATGCCGACAAATAAATCATTCACAAAGATATCCGTTCGCACGACAGCTGAGCTCCGACCTGAATATTTCACGCCAGACCATCCGCGCCCTTTGATAAATCTCAACACCTTATAAAAAGTAAGTGCCCTTACTCTACCAAAAATACGTGTACCACAGAAAGGCGCATACAACGAGCCAAAAAATCATGCACGCATAGATATGTGTGCTTTATAATTTATAAAGAATTTCACTGCAAATCGGTCGACGACTAGCTGAGGTTGCACATCGGGATAACTTAATGTGACTCGCTCGTGCGATTTTTGTACTCTTGAGTTCTCTGGAGTATTAAATACCGATGCTCCTTCTCATCAAGCAAAATTCTTCTCGTCAAGTCGATATTATGTGATTAACCATGGTTTCAGCTTCAAAATTAGGTCACCAGAAGGCCTATCAAATACTTGAACTAGTCCTTATATTAGTCCTTCCATTTCATTTCAGAAAATACCTACGGTAGCGTCCCGTTGTACCAGATGTAATTTGACTCTTAGATATGCAGATTCGGAACCGAACAGATTACCATTAGCGAGTAACAGTATTTACCACCGAAAATCTGATAAAGGCGACTTTCTGTGTGATATTCAGTTCAAAAGTAAGTGCCTTCCTCCATACCATAAAGTAGCAACCCTACCGCTGTCGTTCTTAGGTCGTGAGTAATCAATTCACGGAAGGTCATCCTGAGTGTGTACTTGAAAGACATCCTAATAAGTTTGTATTGATAGAATAGTTTGAGTGATATTGATTAGGGTGAAGTTAAGGGACATACCTACAGCTACGGGTTTTCTCTAAGAGATCAAATCAGAAATAAGGATATCCGTAGACGAACGAAATTTACTACATAGCCCAGCGTATTTGCAAGTTAAAATGGCAATGACGGCACAGAGCACGTAGAACTGATGGCCGATGGGGCTGGTAGGTAGTTAAATGGAGACCACAGATCGGACTACAATAATAACAATATTTTTTGAGAAAAAGACAACCGAACTCTAGATTATACATATTTAATAATTGATTGAATTTGGCGTTATATTTCGAAACTCCATTGTAGATTTCCGAGTTTTCGAAAAATCTGAACTAAAAACGAAATGTTCTTGTTGCTTAAGTCTACATATTATATATACTTACAATCTTAAACTAAAAGAGAGATTTTGTTACTTTTTTCAAAAACAGCTGAATCATTTCGATATAACTTATATGGGACCGAGGTGGTATGGATACGATAATTAACGGAGTAATCGCGTAACAAACATACAAAAACCAGCATCAACAACATACAACAGTCGAATTGTAAACCTCCTCGTTTTTTGAAGTATGTTAAAAAACAGCATCTAATGCAAGAAATTTCCTAAGCGGCCGTACTTTAGCCTGCATTCGTAAATTGTACTTGTAATAGACGATCCCCACGTCTGCAGCATACATTTGTCTTGTAGAATGGCCGTCTGCGGTGAATGTAGGAAATCTTTATGCAAACACTTTAAACCTCAACAATGTAGGTAACGATTTTTTAAAACATTCGCAAAATACCGTTTAGACGTATTTAAATTCTTACACTAACTTTGAGCCGCGATTTCAAGCGCGTGGAAATCGTTTTTGTAGAAATACCGAGATAAGTAGCAACGTTTGTTTTTCCCATCTAAGTATCTCTATACCAATATTCATCAAGATTAGTTCAGCAGTTATGGGACTGAGTCTACCCCTTTTGGGAAAAGGCGTCGTCGTCATCATCATCATCATCATCATCATCATCATCATCATCATCATCATCATCATCATCATCTTCATCAGCTGGAAGATGTCCACTGCTCTACACTAAAATATTTTTATAATTCGTAGCATTCAACAAACCCTAATAACACTAATTCTCCCAAACCGATACTAAATACAGCGGTTCAATCGAATAAACGAAATTCCAAATGAAATGTTAATTAAATCCTACAATTGTCGATGTAAAACTGCTAACAATAAATATTAGAGATGAGACGTATTCGGCCACATTTATTTACGCAATATTACATAACATCACCCATTTTTCCTGAAGGGATAGGCAGAGGTGTACCCAGGACCCATAATTCCCATAATAGGTACACCCATAATAGGTTATACATCCACATAATAGGTTTGTAGTGGTAGGCTTCTTTTGCAGAGGGCCGTCTGGGGAAGTAACTCACCTTTGCCAGTTATTCATCCGCCAAGCAGAAATGTGCAAACATTACTGTGTTCTGGTCTGAAGGGCAATGTTAAAAAGCGAAATTACTACTGGGCATGATGAGATTATACAACTCATATCTCAGGGTAATAGGCGCTGTGAAGTGCCGCGCAGAATTTTGAATTTTAAAACACTGGATGGCACTGTGTCTGATATGGGCAATCAGATGGGCGGGTGCGTGTGATCAGTGTACGAACGTCAACTGGAACCCTCAAACGGTCAGCGGGGCGTGTTGCTCGTATTCCCATGAGTTAGTGTGGTGCTGAAGCACCAGGGGTGGGAGTGTTGGCGACAGCCTTTTTGGTGCGCGTATGTAACTTTCATTTTTGAAAATATTTCTTTTACTTTTTTTTGTGTTCTCTGCCAAATTGACGTTGTGTCCCATATTTTCTATTCTTTGATATATTCACCAATTTCCTGGTATTTTGCGTCGGCTTATACCATCAGGCACCTGATTTGCTCGTCTTGTGACTCTCAATTATAAAGAAAAATAATTTTCTATCCGACAAAATCAAATTATCATCATCTCCATTTGAAACCTACTAAATTGTTGGTCGGTCTCAAAATCACGAATTATATTACAGAACTGTTCCACAGTGGTTTTTGAATGAAACGAAACTTTTCAAATGTTTTGCGGCTTAACGTTTTCAGTATCTGAATTACTTTTCAGTTATAGTTTGTACCACAGGAAGGCGAGGTTAGATAGAACGTTCGAGACCGCAACGTAATGCTATTGCTCCACCCCCGGCTAGTAAGCGATGGGTGGTAGTTAACAAAATACAGGTTCTCTTAGCAGTTTGACACAATCTTATGGAAATTTACTAAATCGATGTTTTCCATCTCGCTCGCTCGCTAAAAAACGTTATTACATTTTTATTTCTGTCTACTCCAAACAAGACAAAAAAGCTATATATAATTAAGACATTCATAATCTAAAGATACACAAATGCAAAATTAATTTTTTGAAAATTCACATTTAGTGATTCTTTATCTTTAATAATATAAATTGCGTGAGCGAGATGGAATAGAATGGGTTAATTATATTCGGAGGAAACACGCAAATACAAAACATCGAATACAACATGGTAATTTTTTATAGGATTGTGTCAAATTCCTAAAAGTCCATGTACGCTCTTAGTTACTGAATTCGTTTATTTTTTCAAGATCTTGTGTAATTATTAAAGTTTACGAGTTTCAATACTTATGTTCCACACTTGAATGCACAAACCAAATCTATCAAACTAGACCTACCCTACCAAACTGGAACTATCTCAATATTGCCATAAGATATGCCCACGGTTTTGCCCACGTAGTCATCGTTCCCGTGGGAATATCGGAATATATGTGTTGTTCCAGAGTCTAAGCTATTTACATACCAAATTCAGCTCAATCTGTTCAGTAATTTTAGCGTGAAAAGGTAACAAACATACACACAAAATTAAACAGCGCTAGATGGCACTGGAGTCAACTTGTAAAGGTATTTTTCCAGCGCACGGTAGATTCATTACCTACTAATAAGCAAATTTACTTCCATCATTTTAGGACCAAACTGAATAAAACCCTAGACTTTCAATAATATTTCCATCACTTTTACTCGCAGGACCTTAGTTTAAGTATTTTATTCGCTCAACGCCGAAGGTAGAACGTCTACCTTAAAACTTGAGCTATGAATTGATAAAGTCAATTTAAATTGTTATCGAAATATTTTCGCGAAGTATTTGAAACAAAGAGCCGGTGGTTCTTTGTGCGCCTTAATAAACTGATACAGAAATGCCGACTGGACCTTTGAGGTGCCTAATGAATCCATTAAGTCATTTGAATGCTTATGTATATGTATTTATAATTTTTAAGAGCATTATAATGTGGTAAAGAGGGCGTACTTGGGACGCGTAACCGGGGAAAGGCCGGTCGGGCGTCCTAAGTACCGTTGGAAGGATGAGTTGGAAAAAGACCTGAAGGCGCTTCAAACAGATTCGTGGCAAGCTATAGCGCAGGACACACAGGAGTGGCGTCTTCTTATGTCGGAGGCCAAGACTCACTTTGGGTCGCTGCGCCAGTCTAGTTAGTTATTATAATGTGGTACTTATATCTAATATTATGAGCAAATAATATGACGCTTCAAATGATCACACTTTAGATGCTTAAAAGTCCTTTATGTGCATCAAGTTTTATTTATTTTATTTTATTAAATTTAACTTTATCAAATTATTATTAATTTTATAAAATTTTTGACTGCCTCGGTGGCGTAGAGGGCGCATGCTCGACTGGCAATCAAGAGGTCCCGGGTTCGATCCCCAGGTCAGGCAGTGTTAAATATTGGATTTTTCCATTAGGAATTATCTCATTAACTGCCTGGAGTCTGGAACTGTGCCCGGTAGATGGCAATAGGCTCGCCCCCTATTACATGGGACCAATAACATACTGGCGAAATGTGGGTGTATCTACTATGGGACTGAGTCCTGAGTACATCTCTGCCTACCCCTTCGGGAAAAAGGCGTGAATGTATGTTATGTTTGTTTTATGTTATTAAATTTAGGAAAACTTACAGCTAGTATACAAATAGGAAGAGACACAGGTACAGAAGGCCAATTACAAGTTTTCACTTATATTACAAAAATATAAAAAAAGAAATCTATGAGACAACAAGACAGATAAGTTAGAGTGCACACTAACAACAGACGATATTAAAAGAAAATAGCATAGCATAACATACGTACATTATCAGATATAAACATAAGCAGTGTTTACAAAGTTTAATAATATAAGTAAGTCAGCGTTTGGCCACAATCTCACCTGAAGGAAAGTGAAGATGAGGTCGAAGATGGAAACGCTTTCCTAGAAGATAATTATTCACTCTTCTCTTGAAGACCCCAAGATTGTACCTATTTAGTAGGGAAGACGAATGCCGGTAGAAATTACACACCTTAGCTCTGACCTTACTATTTGTCTAAGAACCAAGTTTCAATCGGAAAGTAGATTAAGCGTAAAGAAGTTACACATATTCCACTGCACACATACACTTATCCATCCAAAACTTTAAAAATTGACTCCTGGGAAAATAATTATACAAAAAAACGGTTAATATATTTTTTGTATCCTATAATAACTATTATAATAATTAGGATATGACATGGCATAAGTATGATTTTTTTTAAGAAGGCAGAGTGTCTTTATTGAAAAAATACTAAACAATAGAGGGTAGCTCTATTGTTTAGTTAACTAAATTAACTATGCTATAGAACACTTCGAAAATCCACAGGCCGACATGTCAGCCTATAGAAAATCCAAGTGCTCTAAACTCTAAGCCACTGTCAGATGGCAGCGTACCCAAGATACTGGCGACATTGCCACATATGTGGATAGCAATGCTTATACGTTGAGCCAGATAAACGCCAGCATTTTGATCACACTTCAGATAGATGGAACGTGGTACTTATGAATTGTTAAAAATATTATGTCTACAAGCTGTGTCCCACGGTTTCACCCGCGTAGACTTCGTTCCCGTCGGAAGATCGAGAAAAAAACGATCCTATATATTATTCAAGGGTCTAAACTATCTACATACAAAATTTCAGCCCAATCGATTCAGTGCTTTTGGCGTGAAAGAGTAACAACCATCCATCCATCCATCCTCACAATCTGTCGTATTTATAATATTTATAGGAAGCAGGAGTACGATTTGGAATAATTGTGTAAAATGACAGGTTTTTTACGTAATCAATTTTATAAACTACTTCACTTAAGACATCGAAAAAATAACTTTAAAATAATATTATTTAACGTATTTTACTACAAGAATTTTAGCACAATAAAATAACTCTGTCTAAAGTCAAACTATAAACCCTTTCCGACTTATTATACCCATTCCAGCATGTCTAAATTTTCCAGGAATTTCACTACCCCATTCAAGCTGCGGCATCTAGACTCAATTTGAATAATCGAGAAGGCTTGTATTTAAATAACATGAGCCAATGGAATTCGTATTTATTGTTTGTTGTACGATGGCATATTAAAATTTTTGCTTGAACTATTTAATGGTATTTTTCTATTACAAGCATGCATTTGCATTCTATACCAATGCTGTAGATGGGATGTATTGTTTATTCATCAATCGGGATCTTTTATTTTCATTGTACTAAGTCTCAAGTTATCAGCAAAATTACTGGGACTAGACTGCCTCGGTGGCATAGAGGGCGTATGCTCGACTGCCAATCAAGAGGTCCTGGGTTCGAGCCCCAGGTCAGGCAGTGTTAAATATTGGATTTTTCCATTAGGAATTATCTCAATAACTGCCTGGAGTCTGGAACTGTGCCCGGTTGATGGCAATAGGCTCGCCCCTTATTACATGGGACCAATAACATACTGGCGAAATGTAGGTGTATCTACTATGGGACTGAGTCCTGGGTACACCTTTGCCTACCCCTTCGGGAAAAAGGCGTGAATGTATGTATGTTTAAAATTACTGGGCATGACGAGTTTCAAAAAATCAGGGTTACTGGAACAGTGCAGTGCCGCGCAGAATTTTTTAATTTTAATATAGGTACTCGGTGGCACTGTGTCTGATATGGGCAATCATGATGCTTACCATCAGGCACCTGATTTGCTCGTCCTCATTCAATATCACAAAAAAAAGCCCCTTCGGCCATCAGTTCTAAGTTATCAGTTATGTTTTTAGTCCCATATAATAGGGGGCGAGCGTAGCAATGGCGTAAGGAAGGTTAGGAAGATTTAATGATAAAGACATATTCGATGACAGTTTTGTTTGTCCCTTGTGACCAGACCCTGGCTATAGCGGGATAATTGCTAAGAAGGAGAAATAAATTGTTAAGGCACGTATGTATGCATAGGGTAGGGTTCCATACCTAAATACCTGAACAAAAGGCTTTAAATCGCTTTTAACATACAGCGCCATATGTTAGTTCCTTGCGCAAAGTATGGAAATATGCAGTAAAATAGCTATGACTTTTTATTGCGTTGACCTAAAAGTATGATTTTTTTACAGCCTCAAGAGACCGCAGATCTGAATTTTTATTTTTTTATATATTCAATTTAATTTATTCAAAGAAACATTAAAAATAAACACATAAAACACTATTTACAAAAGTCACTACCTACTTTATTTACATTTTATATACAAAACCTTACTTACTAACTTAAATCTATTAAACCCTTGGAGGAGGAAGGGTAGGTGGCCAGAATGCTGGCGGCATTACCCCGTTGGATGCAGATGCTTATCCTCTGGGCAAAATACAGGCCAGCATTCTGACCACCCGACTTTAATGGGAACGCGTGGAGGTATCAAGTTGAAATTGATATGATTAAAGTGTCTTGTCAGACAGACGACAACACAATGATCCTATAAGGATCCTTTTTTCTTTTTTAGGTCCTGCTCCCTTAAAAAATCTGAATGAGGAAATTCAAAATAATTTCATCATCTCAGCTGTAGAAGAAGTGTCAGAACTCCACTGCTGATCATACGCCTTCTCCATGCCTCCATGAGAGCGGTTCTGCCAATACTCGCCGCTTGGTGGAGTTCAATGGTTTTACCCAAAGGAATGCTGCTCGTTCTCTGGATCTAAAAACCCTTAGCTGGCTCTTACGTCTTACGGCAACCACTGATCCTATCTGTTCTATAGGCGGTAAGCAAACGGCAGAAAAATAATTTAATTCTGCAATAACATTCACCTTTAAATATTCAAACTTGATGCTCATTAGTAAATCAGCGCATCCCATTAGAAGAGTAAAATACAAATTGTTAGTTATCTAAACAAGCTGTTACAAGCTGGCCGTTGCAGCGTTTTCAAGCTCCCCTTACGTCCTCATTAGGAGATGAGCTGCAATTATCTTGAGCACCGCACTCGAGGGTCATATTTTCATGCGCGTAAATCCATTTTATATGCATAAAGTTACATGAGTCTGTTATGCGAACCACGGCGTAGTTCATGATAAGGAGTAGAACAAGTTGATTTACGAGGTCTTCAATCTACATGACTTTTACTACACGATTTCTTAAAAATCATAAACGAGTTCATCGCAGTTATGTTATATTTAAGGTTGCGAAAATAAAAGTCGCAGTCATTGAGAATCAATTGATCTGAAGGATCTAAGAAAGCTTTGAACTCATAGCGAGGTCGGTGCTGTGATTGTGTGAGTTGGTGGATCTGGTATCTGACAACAGTACCGAAAACGGAACGACTTTTGCATAAATACTTTGGTGAGATTGGGCGAGCCTAGCGCCGCCGAGGTCGTCCGAATCGTCCGGGTTGTTGCGAGGGCGTCTAAGTAGGGGAAGTGGTCTATCTTAACTATAAAGTAGTTCGTTCGAGGCTTGGACTACGAGGGGGTTATGGTGGTGTTCAGCCGCGTAAATGTTCAAAATAACACCTTACTGGTATTCATATCGGAAAACCGCTTACGTTGGCTGCAATTGCAAGGGTACCCTGGATTTAAATAGATATATAACATAACATAACATAACATAACATAACATAACATAACATAACATAACATAACATAACATAACATAACATAACATAACATAACATAACATAACATAACATAACATAACATAACATAACATAACATAACATAACATAACATAACATAACATAACATAACATAACATAACATAACATAACATAACATAACATAACATAACATAACATAACATAACATAACATATATGCACGCCTTTTTCCCGAACCGACACCTTTGCCTACCCCGGCAGAGGTGTACCCAGGACTCAGTCCCATAGTAGATACACCCACATTTCATCTACCGGGCCATCTACCGGGCACAGTTACACACACAGTTACACAGTCTCCAGGCGGTTTTTGAGATAATTCCTAATGGAAAAATCCAATATTTAACACTGCCTGACCTGGCGATCGAACCCGGGACCTTGACTGGCAGTCGAGCATGCGCCCACTACGCCACCGAGGCAGTCGTGATAGTTATATACTTCATAATAACCCAATTTTTAGGGTTCCATACCTCAAAAGGAGGAAAAAAGGAACCCTTATAGGATCACTTTGTTGTCTGTCTGTCTGTCTGTCGGTCTATCTGTCCGTCGGTCTATCTGTCTGTTGGTCTATCTGTTTGTCTGTCTATTTATCCGTACATACGTATGCGTTAACAATTTATTTATCTCTCTGTCATAATTTCACTGTGTCCAAATTATATTATATTCGCAGTGAGTATAGGGTTAAGACGGTCGCGCGGGTGTTTTTAAGTACCCAACTAGTGCTTAGTTAGGAGATTTACCATTTATTTTGTATGCGAAAAAGCAGATTTAGGATTCGCAGGTAAAGTACCGAGATGAAGAAGTTTCTTGATTATAAACTTTCCAAAGCTCAGACGGTCTGAAAAGCGTGGGCGTGTGGGCACTTTTGTATAAAAGGTTCCTTAGTTATTCATCAGCGAAAAATATTAGAGTCTAAGTCAGTAAAGAAATGAGAGTTTTCTTCAGTCTTTACTATCATATATATAACTGGTCGAACAAACAGCGCTTAGCAAGTTTTCTTTTATCAGGAAAAAACTTAGTTAAACATAAGCAAAACTTTTATCTAAAAACATATTTCGTGACTTGTAATATATTAATAATTAGGTATGTATATTTAATTTTAAAGCTCGCAGGGTATCGTAGCTAGTCAGCTGTATCCATTGATTTAAAGAAAAGTGGAGATAGGGTACGGTCTCCCAGCGCTTACTCAACAACTGGCACGTGTAATTTGCTCAGTGTGAAGTTTGCACAGTGACATATAATGAACAACAAAGATAGAAAGACGTACCTAAGATGGAAGTGGGATCATGACAACAATATTATTCGCTCGTACGACCTTACTTTACTGACATACATGGATCTAATGGGACCTATTTGAGCTTGCATTTGGAGAAGCCAGTACCTCATCTCCTCTTTTTTTATATCAATAGCTGTGTCATCCTTAATCTTTAGTAGTCTTAAGTAGGTAGAGTACAAGGAAAGTAGTGCAAGGCCGTTATCGTACGTATTACATTAATTTGAATTAAATGATGTAATTTTATGTAATTATTATCTCAATTAATGTTTACACAACATGTCATTCTATAATAACATCACCAAACACTCGCAGACGGAAACACAAACGCTTGCATTAACCCGGCACAGTACATTTGGGAGCTCTGATAACATGTCGTATTCACTTAACGAAGCTTATCAAATAGTCAAGACCCTGTCCACTTCCTCAGCGCGTCCGTCTTTGGTCGAGACACACGGGAATGTAAGACATCGTTGGACATAAATGAGGATACTCCTGAGGGATTCATGAATCGTGTGTAGAGAATATTCTCTACTATCCTGACTACTAATATAATATGGATCCCTATTTCCAGTCTTTTTAAGGAGGGTTCCACCGTACCATAGTATAATAAGTACAACCTAATACGTCAAATGTGCGCTTAAACAGAGCAACGATGGGGTGCAGTATGACAGAGAACTGAGTCCCCTACGACGCCTGAGATAGTACTGGCCGGCTTTAATTGCGTCCCGGTACGCTCATTCAGGCTGCCAGAATGTTGATCTAGTAACTACTAGCTAGTATAATATATTATTATACTATGATTGTAATTTAGAATAGAAAAACATTTATTGTCTTTTTACACATACATACAATAAAAAGATTAGACAATTACAATATTAGACGATTAGTAATTAGGCAATAGGAGCATCCTCAGCATGTAACCACGTCAACACGAAGTTGACGCAGTTGCTGATTTTCAGGATGCTCCCTTGCTCGAACTTAGATGTTAGTGTAATTTGTGGAGCCAAGGACCCAAACCAAACTCAATATAAGAGAGATAAACGAATACTGTGACTTTTGTACAAAATTCTTCTACATTTGTTCCAAGGCTTCGAGCAAGGCTGTCTTCCACCTCCGCGGTGCCGGAACGGCGGCACGGTAATTAGATTATTACCGTGACGACAGAGACGAAGTCCGCTTTGCTCGAAGATTGAGGGATACGGCTGCTCACTGACTGTAATCGTGTCGTAAAACTGTCTCATTCTATAGTAAAAGTTATACTAAAATTTGGGATAACTTTTACTTGTACCTACTCATCATATTAATGATAAGTACAAAGTACAATCACCCTGTATGTACTCGTATTACCTTCGAGTTTGTTAGTTAAAATACTCGTGTGTATGAAACGTTAAGCGTAACATAAAGACGTAATTCGCCACCCCACCCGTCGCCGACGTTAAATACTTCCTTCAACCATAAACAAGACCATGTCGCCTTATCTTACACCATAAATAGTTCAGTTCTCATCGTCTGTTGTCTCAATGTACATTTTGGACTGAGTTTTTCATCTGTTACATTTTAATTTAAAGATGTGTACAATGTTTACACATTTACACTGTTTTGAAAGATCTGAGGGGGCTCTTTAAGTAATATCAAAATTCATGTCAAACTAACAGTGGTCAATCGTGGTGTCTGTGTCTTCAGGCCATCCGAAGCCTGGCTTTCTGTGAAGAAAGGAATCAACAACTTTAAGGAGATTCACACACCACCACAACCGCACTCGGCCGCGTGATTTTTTTCCCCAATAAGCTCCGCGAGCGGGGCAATGTGTGAATAATAGCTCCATAAGAATGACGATAAGATGTACCATAGCTCTGAATTCGAAGAAGAAGACATTAATTTTTACTGAGCATGGAAGACCTCAATCGAGTTTCTCAACGGGTCGGTCTTAAAATGAACATGGAGACGAAGGTAATGTCTAACGCCCATGTTGTGCCGACCCCAGTATCGGTAGGGAACTCGATTCTAGAAGTTGTTGACTCATATGTCTAGGACCTAGCACAAGCAGTCCAACTCGGTAGGTCCAACTTCGAGAAAGAGGTCTATCGTCGAATCCAACTAGGCTGGACAGTGTTAGGAAACCGTGGTGGAGGCTTATGTTCAGCAGTGGACCTCAGATGGCTGGGATGATGATGATGATGATGATGATGATGATGATGATGATGATGATGGAAGCTACGTAAACTGCTTACGCTCATTTTTAATATCATTGCATTATATTATTAGTAAAATTTGTAAGTTAAAAACGTTTAAGAGACAATTCGTTCCATTGCCTATCGATTATTATTCAACCCAAATCAAATATTCACAGATACAATTGGAATTCGCAGACAGATCTTAAGTATATCTTTACGAGGCAAAATCAAGTCATTAGACAATCTACTAGGCCCTTACGTAAGAGAGTTGCTGATAAGGGTCCTTGGATTTAACGACATCTCTGTCTAGTCGATGGAATGTACGTTTTCCCTGTAACTGTATCTACAAAATAGTAACAGTAAGTGATGTGAATACAGAGGTTCACAAACGCACGCACACTTAGACGCTCACTCATAATACTGCGCTTTTTCCTTTTAAAACACGGACTGCGAAACAACGAACTGTCGAAATTCAGAGGTACACTCCTGCAAGCCATTGGCTAGGCGGCCGCGCGCTATGGTGAAGATGTTGTCGCGTGCGGCAGCCCAACCTTGCCGTGCTCGAACATACCACGGTTTGGTCGTTGTCAATTTTTAAGACCACGTAAAGGAACTTCATTCAACCGCTCGCGTTGTTGGAAAGTTTATCGATTTTGTAAATTGGCTCGAGTATCAATGTGTTATATTATGGTCTGGCTATCATCAGCACAGCTGCAGACTATTAGAGCTGGATCGCTAGTATACGGCAGCCGTGGGAGGGTACATTATTATGTAGACCGCTTGATTGAATCCTCGCCTGCGGGATGCGTAGACCCGGAGAGGTAGACCCGGAGAGGTGCGGGCGGCAGGCACCGCCCGCCCGCAACTCTCCCGGCCCTCGTTCACGTCTACCTCTGCGTCCCCGCCATCCCTGTACGCCGCAGGCGAGGACTCTATTATGCGAACTAGCTATATTAAAGCGCGAGCCTCGAGTTTATCGCTAAAGTAAGTGCGATGTGCGAGCGTGGGTTTATGAGTTCACGCTACGCTGTATGCATATTACCTTCTGTTAGTATTTTGTTCTGTGTCTCAGTATTATAGGTGTATTGCTGCGTAATTAGAGTGTGGGGTTGGTAGTGATAAGTCTTAGTTTGATGATGACAAATGGCATAGTAAAGACTTAATATTACTATTTTGGAACATAAAGGGCGTAATTCGCATTATGTGAGCATTCACACTACATGCATAACAAGTTCTATCGGTTGGTTTAAGCAAATAAACTGTTTTTGAAATCGAGTTAAAAGCCATCATACCTACAATGCATCATACTTACATTACTCGTATACCTATACATACATCATACTTATCGGTTGTGATGTTTTTAATGTCATAAATAGAAAAAATTGTAATTATTGTATTAGTGTACTCAGGTGTTCTTTAAACAGGTGATCTAAGAGATGGGTGGCACTTTGTATAAAGAAGAATACTTTTTATATATTCGAACAAAACTTGTTTTTCCAATTTCAGGGTTAACGTTTTTGGCTTCTGTACCTCAAAAGGAAGGTAAGGGGTACCCTTAGTACCCCTAATATGGATTAGGAACCCTTGTAAGACCACTTCGTCGCCGTAGGAAGGTTTATGTTTATAATTGATGGGATTCTGGCCAATATAATTTAAGACTGCCTCGGTGGCGTAGTGGGCGCATGTTCGACTGCCAATCAAGAGGTCCCTGGTTCGATCCCCGGGTCAGGCAAAGTGTTAAATATTGGATTTTTCCATTAGGAATTATCTCAATAACTGCCTGGAGTCTAGAACTGTGCCCGGTAGATGGCAATAGGCTCGCCCCCTATTACATGGGACCAATAACATACTGGCGAAAAGTAAGTGTATCTACTATGGGACCGAGTACTGGGTACACCTCTGCCTACCCCTTCGGGAAAAAGGCGTGAATGTATGTTATGTTATGATGTTGTTTATAATTTAAGAATTATGTTTTATTTGAAAAGTGGATATTTTAGGAATAGCACATAAAAGTCAGAGGACATGCACCGAAATCACCAATAAGTTTCAAGTCGTTTCAAAATGATAGACATTTTGTAAAATTCTCATTTAAGAGATTCGGAATTTTACAGAAAGTGGACATTTTAGGAACAGCACATATTAAAAGTCAGACGACATGCACCGAAATCCGTTGTCCATATGACTGTCTATCTGTCTGTTTGTCCGTCCGGCTGTCAAAACCCTTTTACTCGGGAACGCATTGAGGCATCAAGTTGGAACTCATATCAACAACTCGGGTCTACTATAAGTAAGTACTTATATTAGTTGGTAAGTTACCAAGGGCATTAAGGCGCTGTCCAAAGCAAATTCGCCCTCTCGCTCACACGTACCCACATTTTGGAAGATCTAAAAAATACTACTTGTAATAACGTAAAACAAAACAACTAGGTTCTAGAAAATATCAACACAAAGATTCAGTAAAAAATCCAATTTAATCTAAACAACTTTTCAGTGCTTTTTTATTTTTCTAAGATTTTTTTTCTTTGTGCAGGTGATCATGAAAACTCGTTTGGATTAAATTTGATTTTTTACTGAATCTTTGTATTGTTATTTATTTTCTAATTCCTAGTTGTCTTTATTTTACGTAATTACTTTAGTATTTACTATATCTTCAAAAATATGGACGTACGTACGTATGTGTACGTGTGAGCGAGAGGGCTATTTATTTTCCATTCCTTCAAATAAAATAATCTTTGTAATAAAATCAATATTATATTGACTGGCCTTACACACTAATTAAAATTTGTTTACTCCGTTATAAACTAAACTTATTGTCATATTATTAAAGAATTCATGATTACCACTAGATTTTGAAGGAGTTCTTAATCTATATTACATACGAGTACCTTTGGTTCTAGTATCTAATGAGAAATCAAGAGCTCCACGTGCCCGTATTCTGGATCTTTACTGAACTTGTTTTAGGCAGAATGATCTAGAACTTCTTCTCGAGACGGTCTGTGGCCATGGTACCAGAATCAACCAGGTCACCAGAAGATCTATGACGTGACTTAAAGATTACCTTTTTCTATGTCGCTTCCCACCGTTTATACGCTTAGATCTTTTTAACTACACGACGGATTTGGCACGGTTTTCATCAATAATTTCATCAGTTATTATTCAAGCTCTTATGCGTCTCTAAAGTTAACAAATAATGGATCTGTCATAAGGTCTAGAATACGGAGTGTAGAGATGAAATTGAACGTTTAATAACAGTTCAGTGATGTGCAGAGGTTATTTATTGTCTGCTGAGTGTGCCAGTGCTAAACGATTATTAATTGCCTCGCATGTCGATGACTTACATTCTGTGTAAACTTGTATTAATATGGTACCTAATGGGATTATAATTATATTTCTGTATCACTTGTTAGCTTGTATCAATTTACTGATGGTTTTAGGCCGATTTTCATTGGATTGGTATTGGATAGCTCCACAGAAAAGAGTACAAACGGAACTAATTTAAAGTGTACCTGTTGACTTAAAAGTTTTTCTAATTGATAAATACAGTGGCGCCCCCATTATTTTCTACTCTTTATGTCGAGCTATAACTCCACTCTTTCCAGTCCATGCAAGTCTCATCTAGGAGTTTCCGATAATGCGACACTGTAATAAATTAATGTAACAAAATTAAATAGATACAGCGGGGATGACAAAAGGGTTACTTTATGTCTATTATAACGGTTTTCGTAATTTCTGTATTTTACGCAGATCAAAGTAAGAGATTTTATAATATCTGTGGAATTTTACCAAGTCATTTCTGTCTCATCGTGTTTATTGCTGCGGTTTCAGACAAATCGAGCGTTTTTCACCTGAGTGGACAGAATCTATTTAGTTTAATAGGTTTCAATAAGGGCCCAATAAGAGCTGTGATTGAAAAAAATCACAATAATAAAAATAATATAATAATGGACAACTTCCACACACGATCATCTGGTCCCAAACTAGGCTAGAAGCCTGTACTATGGTAACCAAATGACTGATATACATACTTATATATGCTTATAACACCCAGACACAGATCAAACAGACATGCTCATGCGCACAAATGTTTGACCTGGCCGGGGATCGAACCCGGGACCTGCGGCTCAGAAGGCAAGGGCACTACCGGCTAAGCCAACCGGCCAGTCATCAACAATCCATAATAAATTTATTAACCTTAGCAGTTCTTCTTAGTTCTGCAGCTGCACACTTCTGAAAATTTCGAAATTCCACCTGACATCTATAGGTATTTAGATATAACAAACATGATTTTGGGTCTATTGGAGTCAATATTTTGTCTCAATTGAGTAAATCCAATAGAAACCAATAATAAATAATAGGAAACCAATAATACCAAACCAATAATACCAATAATAGGAAGTTTCCAATAGAAACTTAAAGCAACACAACTTCGTAATATAATAATGACCTATCACGATCGAGAGAGAGTTCGAGAGATTCGTACAAAAGATGCTATAAAGTGTCAACGGGAAACTTCCAATAATAATTAATTAAGAGTAGAGATTCTACCCTAGCTGTTATTGATCAGTTATTGTTTAGTTTCTGTGACCTATTTTTGATTCAATACTGCAGCTTTTATTTGTTTTGGCTTTCTGTCTGATTCAGAACATTTCGGGAATTTGCTTGATAATTGAATTCGCTTGATTTTGAAATGTTGTGCTGTTTACTCTGCGTGTTTTTGGCGATACATTTTTCTTTCTTATGTTTCTTAGGTATATTAAACGAGGGATTTTTGAATGTTATTATATTATTTTATACCTATACTAGTGTAAGCTCAGCGGCTTTGTCCGCTCACAATTATGAAATATGGAAGTTTTATACCAAAACATTGACGCCCTCTTGGGGTCCACCCCTTAGAATATGAATCCTTTCTTAGCACACATCTAGACATCGAAAATAATCTACATTCCATGTTTCAAGTTTGTTATATTTTATGTTAGCCTTGAAGTAATCCTTGTTAAAAGTTATTTTTTATTATAGGAATATAATCCTTTATTATCTTGAAAACGGAACTAATTTATACTGTCCTCCAGGTACATTAGATATATTAAATGATAAATGGGTGAAAGATCCATAACGCATTTAAAAAGTATAAAGAAAAAAAATCATTACCACAGCCACAGAACAGATAATAATACTATATATGGACATAATGGACACTGCCATCCGCCCACCAATCGGGCCTTCCTCACCCCGCGAGCAAGGTTGAGCTCTCGACGAGCCTCCGTGAGTGCGGAACGCACATTACGCACACTCTTGCGCAAAACAAAACAAAACCATGTATGCAGTGTCTGTGTAGTAGGTAGTTATATCGTGCCTTTTGTATGGGTATTGAGTAGAGTGTCCGGAGTTTGCCACAGATACTACTTACTAAACCTTCTACCTGAACTAAATCGAAAATCTACAAGCTGACAAAATCCAAATATTCCATACGACTATACGATAGCAGCTTACTAAATAGGTATCTGTTCTGCATTCACTTCATTAAAACAGTTTGTCTTCCGATAACTTCATAATTGGAAAACAACCAACCAAAGGTAACTACGCTACTTTACTCAACAGAGGCAAGTTGTCGTATTAACCAGCCGGAGTAATGTCAGTTACATTTAGTTTACTAACAAGGTTCAAGTTTCATACAGTTCGGCATATGGGGTTTTAAACCAGACTTCTGTGGACTTCAGGCGAACACTGACAGAGCAAAGTTACTAACTATGTTATTGATACAAACTTGAGACGGGATTTCAACGTTAGGCTACATTCATTAAAAACTAGTATAGAATTTGGTTAGGGCTTTTTATAAGAAAACGAATGTTCAACGATTTAAAATATCCACTTTGTATATATACCCTTTTAAATATATCACGTGGAGGCAATAATGTCCGTTAAGTGATGAAATAGAATCCATAAATGTAGCAAATTCTTTTTGTTGTTTACCGGAACAATGTAAGGAACGCTTGGTTGGAAATAGTATTAATCATTATAATAACTCTCTAAAGACGCTTCATTTAAATATCCGTAGTATTGAACGAAATATTAATGAACTAAAAATACTGTTATCTAGGTTGGGCTTTATCTGTGATATAATAATCTTGACCGAATGCTGGTTAAGCAAATCTATAAATACACCGATTTTAGATAACTATGTAAGCCATAGATCTGGCTTCAAGAATCAAAATGATGGTGTTGTAATTTATGTCAACTCGGCCCTTAAATGTACCGTGATTGAAACACACATAACAGATGCTAGCTGCCTTCTGTTGACGCATAAAAATATATTAGCAATAGTGGCAGTATATAGGTCACCCTCAGTATCTAATGCTTGTTATTTCATAGACAGTTTGAATACTCTTTTAAGTTCCTTAACTAGCTACCGTATGGTCGCTATAATAGGTGATATAAACATTAATATCATCCCATATAATACAGACCCAAACTCCAGTGATTACTTAACTGTCACTGCGTCACACGGTATGATGCCAGCCCATGTATATCCTACACGAAATTCTAGCTGTTTAGATCACGTGGTATTGCGCTCCCATACCGCAGCTACTACTGCAGTATTGGACTGTTCTATAACAGATCATGCGCCTGTTCTTTTTTGTACTGAGCTTAGAGGTACTTCATTTAAAAATAATAATAAAATAATCTCACGTACTGACTATCCAAAGGTTCTCTCGAAGCTCAAACTTTTAGACTACTCCGAAATTTATGAATTGACAAATCCTAACATGGCTATGGATTGCCTTATTAAAATCATCTCATCTATTATTCTAAATAATACAATTTCTATTAAAGTTCCAACGAGAAAAACTATAATTAAACCTTGGATTACCCCTGGCCTTCTAAAATGTATAAGAAATCGAGACAAACTGCATAAAAAGTATAGATCAGAACCGAGAAATGCCATTGCCAAAATCACCTATATCCGTTATAGAAACTTTTGCAATAATTTATTAAAAAGATTGAAACGAGAATTTGAAAGGAAAGAGTTTCAGAAGGCCAAGGGTAATTCGAAGGAAACGTGGAAAGTTATAAAAAAATTTTCTAATATTGTAAAAAAACCAACATCAACAACTTCATTAATAAAACCTGATCGCAATCCTAAAGAATCACTTAATGAAGTAAACAATTATTTTGTTGATATAGGACAAGAACTTGCCAATGAAATTACCAATAAAAGTAATTTTGTATCTTTGACTACCATGCCCATTTCCAATTACACAATGGCACTATATGACACGGACTGCTCGGAAGTTGAGAGAATAATTATGGGTCTACGAAGAGACTCTGCCACGGGCTGGGATAATATACCGGTAAGAGTTCTACAGGATGCGCGCCAATTTTTAGTTCCACCTCTGACTTACATTTTCAAGCTTTGCCTTAACTCGGGTGTCTTTCCGAAGGCTCTGAAAAAAGCTATCATTTTGCCTATTTTTAAGAGTGGAAATAGAGATAGTGTCAGCAACTATAGACCAATTTCAATTCTTAATTCTATGTCTAAAATATTAGAAAAGCTATTAAATTCCAGACTTACTAAATATTTAAATAAATTTGACATAATATCGAACAGGCAGTATGGTTTTCGTAAAGGAATCTCCACAGAAGACGCTATTCTGGAACTAACGAACACCATCGTAACTCAACTTGATAATAGACTAAAAACTATCGGTATATTCATTGACCTCAAAAAAGCCTTCGACACTGTCTCTATTCCAACTCTTCTCTCTAAGATGGAAAATCTCGGCATTCGTGGGTTGGCTTTGGACATTTTTAAAGATTATCTGTCTGATCGCTACCAGTGTGTAAAAATCGATGGTCATATCAGTGATGATAAGCTTTTATGTTTCGGTATACCTCAAGGCAGCATTTTGGGTCCAAGTCTGTTCACGATTTATGTCAATGATCTCCTTACACATTTAAACATTCCTCATTGTCAAATTTTTGCATATGCTGATGACACAGCTCTTATTATTGATGGCAAAAACTGGGCAGAGGCAAGGGATAATGCAGAAAAGGCACTTAAAACCGTGGCTCAGTGGCTGACAAATAATCTGCTCACATTAAATGTTGAAAAAACCAATTTTGTTGCTTTTTCTACAAATTTATTACCCCAGCCGGAAAAAGACTCTATAAAGGTTATTGCCCATACCTGCCGTTCTAATGCAGCTTGTCAGTGTACTGCTCTAACCCAAGCTAATCATATAAAATACTTGGGAGTCTACATTGACAGTTGTCTTACTTGGAGAGTACAAATAGATGCTTTAATCGCGCGAGCCAGACGCCTTATTTATATTTTTAAAAATATTAGATCCACAGCCGATGAAAAGACGCTCAAAATTGTTTATTACTCATTGGCTCAGTCTATTCTATCCTACTGTGATATAGTATGGGGTGGGGCCTGCAGTACAAATTTTTTGCCTCTGGAACGTGTTCAGAGAGCGATCTTGAAGGTGATGCTTAAAAAACATATAAGATATCCAACTCTGACACTTTATCAAAACGCTGAAGTCCTTACAGTGAGACAGCTTTTCATCTTGCACACAATATTGCGCAAACACCGTAGGACAACGTTTGATTCTAATACTATCACAACACAAAGAAGTTGTAGACGAGTAATTCGTCATGTATGTCCCTATGTTCCCCATCGCACTGCTCTTGCAGGTAGGCATTTTAATGTCGTAAGTTCACGCCTTTATAACAAGGCAAACAGGCAGTTAAATATTTTCTCTTTACCTTACAATAAAGTTAAATACTGTGTACAAGATTGGTTAAAAAAACTGGGCTACAAGGAGACAGAGGAACTATTAAAACCACTGATACTATAACCCCGGACAATATGTTCTTATATACCTACCATGAACTCTCACTAATACAAACACAAATACACAACGAATACCTACTCATACTTACTCTCATACTCACATACTCACACACCACCCCTAGGCTGGAAGACACACATATACATCCTCACTCACAGATGACAGACGTCAGACACATTATATTATACGCTCGCGATTTTGATGCTGTACCTACAAACAATTACTTACTTTTTTGCTGTGACTTCCTAAACGTCAACTTTCAGTAATTTTTTCGTTACTATTTTTTGTTTATGTTTTGATTTTTGGACTTTTTCTGTTTTAATTTAAATTTTAAACTTTTTCATTCAACAAGATCAAAGTAAATAATTAAGAATATGATAAAATTGTCAATTAGAATTTACCGAATTCTTTTATCCAAACGGGGGGCCTTGGTGGCTGTATCACAGTTTAATTACTAGTGCGGTCACCAACAGTCCTACCTCCATTACATTTGTTTACCACAGATTAATTTGAAAGAACATACTATATTATCATAATATTATATAAAAAAATTTCATCTTATTTTACAAACAATATTAAGAGTAATAACAATAATAATAATAATAAGAATAATAATAATAATAAGAATATGTAATAATAATAATAAGAATAATAATAATAATATTGTATATGATTTAGTCTAGTTTTAAGCCTATTTAAAACTTGTACTTTTAAATTTTTGCATGTTAGCTTTATATAATGCATGTAAATAACCTTTTTACATGGTCAATAAACGATTATTTATTATTTATTATTATTTTATTTACCTATCACAGTCAAAGACTGACACAGACTGACTGAGAGAAAAATAAAATTGGCGCGTGTTCATTTTAAAAAGACAGAAATTGAAGTACTATCGACTATGCAGTACTAGTTGTCAAACCAGCCACCAGTTGTCAAACCATTGGTATTTAAATATTAAATAAAAACAATAACTAGTTATATACACGATCATACTGATAGTTAAGACATTAAGATGAATTAATTTGAGTTTATCTTTTGGACTTGGAACTTCGGTGAATAAGTATAACTAATCTAAGCAGCCCTACACACCAAAGCCATGTTGACAATAATTATGAAAATGATAAGCCGGAATAAAATCAATGGACATATTATTATAAAGATAATTGACTGAATTTGGCGTTTCTTTTTGGAACACCATTGTATACTTCTCTAACAATAATCATTAGTTTTTAGTTACGATTTTTAGTATCAAAAACAACGTGCTCTTATTCCAGCGTTCAGCGAGGTAACATTTCGAGGAGCGGCGTCGACTAACATTTATTGTCGCCCTTACAGCGGGGTCAGAGTCTATTTCCTGATGATGCGTCGTGTAGACGCGAAACACATGTCGATATATATGAATGGTGTCATTAACAAAAATACATTCCTTGCGGGCGGGAGGGCGGTGCACTGTGAATGATGTTTTTGACATTAAAAATCGGAACTAAAAACTAACGATTCTTGTTGCAGTAGTATATTATAATAAAGCAATATATAGTGTGAGAAGTCCGTTTTTAAAGTGACACTCTACCCTGGTACCACACTTCCCTTGCGTTCTCGTAGTCTTGACTTCTGCGAGGTTTGCCAATTATAATCTAAGGAAATAATCATAGAGATCATGTGATTCATTGTGCCAAAATCCTGATATTATACGCTCTACCATTAACAGTATAGGTAGATTTATTTATTATATTTATAGATGCAAGTCGTGTAAATGTAATATTCATCGTACAAATTGAAAGTGCAGCTGCAGTAGGAATTAACCTGCTCTCACACCAGCGCCTCTCAACTATTAATTGTAAATGACGCCAAGTTTGCAGTTGGTGTAACTCGCTCGGATTAGTTCGGTTATTGATGACTTAGCCGTTTTGGTTGCACGTTGTAAACATAGTCTATGGTTTTATAAAACTTAAATGTACATTAGCTAAAAATAGTGCCTTATTAGCTATAGGTAATTTGTTTTTATCGATAAATGAGTTTGAAGTTTGTTTGAAGTATAGGTACCTAGGTACTTTATGATACCCTGATATCTGGTGACTTTAATGTATTGAAAATCTTATTGAGAAAAAATAAATAAGTAAGAGTAGTTTTTAGAAACTGTACCAAAAATCCTGTTTGATATTGGTTAAGAATAGATTATGACATTCTTTTTTCTTTTCTTGTCACTACAAGACGAGCAAATCAGGTACCTTATTATAAGCATCATATAATTTTGCCCATATCATACACAGTGCCACCCGATGTTTTAATACTAAATTTTGCGCAGCACCGTACTGCGCCTGTCACCCTGAGATATTAGTTGTTGTAACTCCTCATGCCCAGTAATTTCGCTGGAAACATTACACCCTTCAGACCGGAACACAGTAATGTTTGCACATTACTGCTTGGCGGATGAATAACTGGACAAAGGTGTGGTACTTCCCCAGGCGGCTCTCTGCGAAAGAGGCCTACCACTAAACTACAACACAATATTCAACAATATTCAATACAATCTTAAATATATATAACTCAAAGGTGACTGTACAATATAATAATAGATAATTATCCCTGCCTTGGTGTTTTGTAATTTTGTGGTTTATTTTTTTTATGTATGTTAATCTGCAAGGTATTTATTAATATAGGCCTCTGGTGCGTATAGTTTATTGTTATACGTTGTATTGCCTAAAATACATGAATTATTATTATTATTATTATTATTATTATTAATACAATACAATATTCAATAGAATATTGTAAAATTTTGTATTCGTTGCGAATAAAGAAATTACCAATGGTATAGAATGATGGCACTGGATAAGTACAAATCATTCCACACAATGAAAAAGTACTAAGTAAATATATTGTGTTATTCTAGCGTCTATGCCATGAACATACTAAAGACAATGTTCATACCCTGGAAATAAGACACACACATACACGTAAAAATTTTGGGGCAGCCTGACCACAGACTGAATCGAAATAATTGAAATTAACGACGTCAATGGAAATCCTTAATGTGATACTAAGAATCTACGTCACGTTGCAAGATACTGATATTCTTTACTTCAAAAGCTTTGTAGTCAAGGTAAAGGCTTAATGCCATTTTTGTAATACATTTTAAGTGCAGTAAGAAAGCTCGTTCCAGTTAGTTTATGACTAGGACCTCGTAAACGACGTTCGATTCCCGTCTCAGAACAAAGCTGTAAAAATGCGATAAACATTTGCTGGAAAAATCCATTTTGTGTTTATAGTTGTCTAGCGTTTACATAGTTGTTTAGCGGTGGTGAATTATTAGCTTAAATCTTTATTTAATGTTTATAAGGGGCGCATAAAAAATACTAAGAAATAATGGTCTATTTATATAATGTCAAATATAGTCGTAAATAAAGGGCCTTTACATGTCCTTTAGCCACAACTTTACTTAGCAGTCCTGGTTTTTTAATCAATGTATTATGACATTACTAGCTATGCCCCGCGGTTTCATCCGCGTAGTCTTCGTTAATAATATAATAATATAATAATATGGGACAACTTCCACACACGGTCATCTGGTCCCAAACTAGGCTAGAAGCCTGTACTATGGTAAACCAGATGACTGATATACATACTTATATAAGCTTATAACACCCAGACGCAGATCAAACAGATTTGTTCATGCACACAAATGTTTGAGCTGGCCGGGGATCGAACCCGGGCCCTGTGGCACAGAAAGCAGAGTTACTACCATCTGTGCCAACGAGGGTGTCAATTCATTCTTCGTTCTTTTGGGAATATAGGAATAAAATTACCCTATGTGTTATTCCAGGGTCTAAACCATAATATAAATATAACATAATATATATATGAAATGGGACAATTTCCACACACGGTCATGTGAACAAACCACCCAACCGGTTCAGTAGTTTTGACGTGAAAGAGTAACAAACATCCATATATCCATTCATCCATCCACAAGGTGGTAGGACGTCTACCTACAAGGTGAATAGACGATCCGATAAAGACAGCGGGAACACGCTGGATGCAGGCCGCTTACAACTGGAATACCAATCAGTGGACCCCCTATGGCTGAGATGATGATTATGATGATAGGTCAAATGTAGTAGGTACAGGGTCACTGAGTATTTATATACTCAATAGGTGTTCTAACTAGTTAGTGTTATACCTAATAGAATACATTACTGCCTCGGTGGCGTAGAGGGCGTATGCTCGCCTGCCAATCAAGAGGTCCCGGGTTCGATCCCCAGGTCAGGCAGTGTTAAATATTGGATTTTTTCCATTAGGAATTATCTCAATAACTGCCTGGAGTCTGGAACTGTGCCCGGTAGATGGCAATAGGCTCGCCCCTTATTACATGGGACTAATAACATACTGGCGAAATGTGGGTGTATCTACTATGGGACTGAGTCCTGGGTACACCTCTGCCTACCCCTTCGGGAAAAAGGCGTGAATGTATGTTATGTTATGTTAGGAATTATCTCAATAACTGCCTGGAGTCTGGAACTGTGCCCGGTAGATGGCAATAGGCTCGCCCCCTATTACATGGGACCAATAACATACTGGCGAAATGTGGGTGTATCTACTATGGGACTGAGTCCTGGGTACACCTCTGCCTACCCCTTCGGGAAAAAGGCGTGAATGTATGTTATGTTATGTTAGAATACATTAGCTTTCTTTTTAAGATACACTCAACTTTGACACAACTTTTTCTAGGAACCAAATTTTAAACCAAGATAAAACATGACTTCCATACATTTTGTGAAACTTTTTCTAATAAACATCTACTGTTCTTTAGTAATTTTAGAAGTAGCTCTATTGATAAAGCAAATGTTCTACATTAAGAGTCAGTTAATAATGTCCCTTTTAGGACTTTACTGAGTACCAGCAAACTTGTATTTGGACAGTCTCATTAGAAACTGTTTAACAAATAACAGTACAGTCTGTAGATTTTGATTTGGTCTTTTAAGGCTGGGTTTTTTGATCACTGGTTAAGTCGACCAATGGTAACATTTTTTTGACAAATAGTTAAAATTCGACAAAATTCGTTTTTTCGTCCCTGGTTAACTATCAAACTCAAAACTCAAACAGATTTATTCAAATAGGTCATAATCTGATACTTTTGCACGTCAATGAAGATAAACAGTACTGAGTCTACCGTGCCTTCGGAAAGATACCTCTACAAGAAGAACGCACAAGAAACTTGTAGGTAGGGCTTTATTTTTTCAACAGATAGTTTCACAATATTTGGTTTGGTTACATTCGTTTTCTTTGAAGGTGCCGCGAGGCGGCTATGCAGAAGTTTCCAGGCATCTTTGTCCTCTATGTACTGGTTGACTTTATAATAAGCCTTCTTTAGTAAAGTAGATTTTATATAGGTTTTGAATTTACCCTCTGAGAGCCCAGTTATCTCTTTTGGGATTTTATTATAGAAACGTACACTATTTTTTTCCACACGATTTAACCATTGGTTAGAAATTTAACTATAGTTAGTTTGACAAACGGTTAACTTAACCGTAACTAACCGGCCCTAAATCGCGCAAAAAAGAAAAACAAAAAAAAAAAAGAAAAACGCAAAAGAAATTTAATGCTTTCTAATGTCAGCTTTGCAAAATTTGGTTTAGTTACATATAATTAGTTTGTTCTGACCAGCTCTAGATTTCATAGTTGAAATGAAACGTACTAGAGCGGAATGTATGACACATACAGCACAAAACACGTATAATATTACTAACATACCTTTTAAATTCAAAAACCAAAGTTTAATTGCCTCAGGCTGTATCGCAAACAAAATACACAGCACATTCAACTGAGAGAACTCCGAACATTGTGAAGCTACGAAGTTAGACTGAAGCTTTCTCGCACAGATATAATTTACTGCTAAACATGTTACACGTACAAAATATATTAAATTTATGGTGTACTAGTGTGATTAGGTATAGGAGTGGTATACCAAAACTTTGATGCCCTTTTTAGACTCTTAATTCTTATATGACTTCTTATTAATGTATGAGTTTAAAAATACGCCTTTTGCTTAATTTTACTATACAGCGCCCTCTTAATACGTCATGGTGGGCTAGGGTACACAGTTTCATATCCAACTCCGCGAACACGGACCTATTACGTTTCGGTCAAGTGTGCGGTCAGCTTAAAACTGTACAAGCTCTACAACTAATAATGTAAAGGAGTTAAGTTTTTATCTGTTTTCTTTTTAATGCCTGCATTAGTGAGCATGTGATACGATGTCTCAGGCGGCAATTGCATGACGTAGGTTGAAGTTGTCGAGTCAAAGTCCTTAGGGTTTGCATTGTCAAGGTCAATCTACACTTGCGGCTAATCGTAAGCGAAGCCACTTACCAACCAAGAAAAATTAGTGGAAAACAGGGGTGCTATTACGAACTTGCAATCGCGTAACAACAGCAGTAAATATTTGCTGTAAAACGTCATTTTTTTGTATGCCTTTTCGTAGCAGACACTAAGCAATTAAATGCTTTCCACACTTCTCTTGCTAATAATCACGCCGATTAGGTTTCCATCATGTTACACCATAATTACACTGTGGACTGTGACACGTTTGACTTTTGATGCCATCAAGTTACACTGTTACTTGTTGCAGATTTTATTTTGAAAAAAATATTACGATCGAGATAGATTCTGCCCATGTCTTGAGGCTTCGCACGCAAGTGTAGTTCGGCCTTTATTTTTATAGAGGCTTTAACACGCGACGGGAGGATTACAACCACAACTGATCTTTATAATATGTTCGTTGAAGATAATTAACTTAAACTTTGATTAAAGTTTCATGTCATCGTACCTATCACATTGTACTGATACGTAGAGGTATTTGAAATCTTAAATCTTGTTTACCACGTATGGATAATACTTTGTGGTAGAAATACGTAAAATATATTTTGTATAAGTACTTTGTGTCTTGGTTTTATATTGTAAGATATTTATATTTTAGTATCGTTCATCTAATGTTGATCTTAGCGATATTATCATCATCATCATCATCTCAGCCGTCAGAAGTCCACTGCTGGACTAAAGGCCTCCCTGATAACAGGGGGTTTCGCTAATTCGCCACGCTTGGCAGGCAGGTAGGCGAGTGCATTGGATATTGTAAGTTTAATTATTATTATAAAGCCTTTTTATCACCCATGTCTTCTTTTCTCTTTTGTGATATTTTTTGAATAATTATTTTTGACGCATGGTCCCTTTTTGGGTTATATCGTAGGCCTCCTCCAATATTGTAAGTTACCTATAATTAATTACGTCAGAAAAGCTTTAGTAAAAGTAGATCGAACAGTAAAAATAGCATGTACCTATCTATATCTACGATAATCACAAAGTGCTACAAGTATATTCTATTGCGATAGATTCACAATAGAATATATTTGTTGCACTTATCAACAACACAAGTCAATTAATCCAAAATGTAGATTTCAATAGAAACCGTCCGTTACTTCAGTCAACGTAACAATTGGCTTGAATACTTCAATCTAAAGTTAGAAAACAGTTTGCAAAACATTTAAAATAACCTCTGTTTGATTGTAATGATGAACTGCAGAAGGCGGTGGGTTCCCATCCAGTCACACCAAACGAGTCACACTGTGACACGTTGAGACTTTTTTGTAAAATGAGTTCCCATCCAGTAACAGTGTTACTCGTTGCAACATTTTTTTGTCCCATCGTGTCACACTGTTACCCGTTGCAACATTTTTTTTAAAAAGGATCCCAACGAGTTACAGTGTGACCGGTTGGGATTTCAATTATGCGAAAAAAATGTTTTAGTAATATTATAATCATCGTTTTATCGTAAAATCATCTTAAATGTAATAGTTTTTTAGATGAATTAGGCTCCAAACACTATATTTATTTTCCATATGATGTAAATACTGAACAATAATATTTTGTTGTGTTTGTGTTTTGTTATAATATTGTTTTAATGTTTTTATCACTTAAAAAAGGGCAACCACTTAAAGATTAAATACCCATATAATTAATTTATTATATTATATATAGAATATAATAGAATAGAATACGCTTTGTTACGACCAATATACACAGAATATAAAGATATATCAACCTAAATAATCTGAAATTGTTTTATTGGACAAAAATGGGCGGCCTTATCGCTTGGAACAATCTCTTCCAGGCAACCAGCGTTTGGACGGATAAAGTATAAGGTTATATAATATAAACTTATACTTTATCCGCAATGCATTTATTATTTAATATAATTACATAATACATTAATTTATTTGATTATATATTATATATAGCCTTATATACCTTATTTAATATCTAGTATGTAAAGTATTATTAATTGAAAGGCTTATTTACCTTATATTACATAAGGTATGCTGGCGAAGCTAGGGTGCCAGTTATGCGGGGGCGAATGATGGGTGTGCGCAGGGTTTCGCGGCACACCGTTCGGCCCGTACTCGCCGTGTATATTATTTATGATGTTGGCAAAATGAAGAAATGCAGCGCTTGTTAATAATAACTCCAATATTTAATTTACGAGTAAAATCGACTGTTACAAAATTGCGCAAGTTTGCACGGGCGGTGTGTCAGTAGTCTAAATCGCACTAACTGGACTGGAGACTAACGACTGCGGTGTAGCCGCGCGGATGGCAAATGCGGGGCGCGGGCTGCAGGAGCTGTGCGGGGCGACCGGTTACTCGCATAGCGACGCCCGCGCTCCGCGCCGCGCCGTGCGGTTTCGAGAAAGTAAACACGGTCACGGCGTTTTGATGAGATGTGTAAAATATATCAAACTAATATTATTGGGTATAAAATTATAAATAATAATATAGTTTATACATTGTAAATTAATAATGTAAATATTGTGTCATGTATGGGTGTATGCATAAATATTATATATACATAAGAAAAAATAATCCAATATTTAACACTGCCTGACCTGGGGATCGCACCCGGGACCTCTTGATTGGCAGTCGAGCATGCGCCCTCTACGCCACCGAGGCATTCATATACTTAGAATAATAATTAATATTTTATTATATGTATAATAATTTAATATAATAATACATAAAAAGATTTGTTATCCACATAAGTATGTATCCGCAGAATTCCTAATATATATTAAAATACAGCCCGCGATACGTTATCCCTATCTAATAAAAAAAGCCATGACTGACCAAAGTCTCGGAAAAAAATCTAACTTCGCCGCCATTATTTTTGTGTGTTTTGAAACGAGTCACACTGTGACTCGTTGGGATATTTTTTATCCCATCGTGTCACACTATTACTCGTTGCATCCTTTTTTTTTCCCAACAGGTTACACTGTTACCCGTTGGCACCTTTTATTTTTTAATCCGTCCCATCCAGTCACACTGTGCAACAAGTTTTACTCGATGGGATTTTTTTTTCCCAACGTGTCACACTGTGACTCGTTTAGTGTAACTCGTTGGAAACCCACCCAGAAGGCGAGTGTATTAAAATTCCATCGAATCGAGTGATTTGAAGTTCTCTCATAAATATGAACATCTAAGCACAAACTAATAAGGTTCAGAAGGCTAGTTATGTTCTCCTATACATTCTATAAAAAATATTTTAATATAAGGTTAGCGCACTGTATTAGCGCCGCGCCAACATGCAAGTTGCACGAGATACCTATATCAAAATGAGAAAAATTCTATAGAAAATTACTCCCCGTAGCGTAAGCTCACGGCTGCGGTAGGCGTTTAGAGATTTTCCTGAGATTGTCTGTAAAGTTACTCTTCTAACTTCTGTATCTCAGCTACAAAAAATTTGACACAATTCTAGGAACAATAATTTACCAAATCTGTGACTATGAGGAGCTCGTTGCCAGACTATGGCTCATCTATTTGATTGTGCCCAAACACCTGCGCTAGGGAGGGCCAATACAACGCCAGAAATAAAGCAACGTGGCAGCGTGGGCTAGCGCAGTCTAATATACTTAATGTCGATGAACCATTGATACGATAAGAAAAAGAACCAAATCGATGTTTCCTCCATATATAATTAACCCATTCCATTAATTTATATCCATATATTTTATTAGTGAAGTAAAACATATTATCTCTATTATATTGGATTATTTTTTAAATCGCAGTTTTTATTTATTCAATTAAAGCACAAAATAACAGATAAATCCAAAGCATTACATGGTCAGACTTAAATAAACAATAAGTTGTGTTTTAAATACACGCAAGTTATCGTGAAATACATTAATTTCTGGTTTTTGAGTGCAGCTCAACAACCAGAAATTAATGTAAGTTAGAAAGTAAGAACAACTGCACTACCCTGGCATTAGGGGCGTTACGACCTCGAACCGAGTGACGGCTGGCAAGCAGCTCGAACAGTTTTAATCATCATCATCATATCAGCCATAGCACGTCCACTACTGAACATAGGCCTCCCTCTTAGATTTCCATCCAGTCCGGTTGTAAGCGGCCTGCATCCAGCGTGCTCCTGCCGTACCTATCAGATCGTCTGTCCAACAGTTTTACTCGCGATTAAGTTAGACGTTCGCTACAAAAACAATTAAAAGTTTATAAAAGAAAATAAAAATATAATATTATGGACATACATACATACATACGTTCACGCCTTTTTCCCTAAGGGGTAGGCAGAGGTGTACCCAGGACTCAGTCCCATAGTAGATACACCCACATTTCGCCAGTATGTTATTGGTCCCATGTAATAGGGGGCGAGCCTATTGCCATCTACCGGGCACAGTTCCAGACTCCAGGCAGTTATTGAGATAGTTCCTCATTAGGAAAAATCCTATATTTAACATTTTTGCCTGACCTGGGGATCGAACCCGGGACCTCTTGATTGGCAGTCGAGCATGCGCTCTCTACGCCACCGAGGCAGTCAATTATGGACATAGTTTACTTCATCTCCATTTTAACAGGATATGAATATATCAAAAAGGTTTACTACCTATATATACTATTAGAGTAAACAGAGGAATAAAAACCATCGATTTGGTAAAATTTACATATAATTTGGTCAAGTGGCGCTTCTCGTTAAGCTCGTTGTTAAAGTTTGTCTTTTAAATCTATCCATTATGTCATCACTATTCATAGCATATGCTCCCCAGTGTCCGACCCTTTTTTGTCTGCCCTCGGTATATTCACTAGAGGGCGTGCGTGCTCATTTAGTGGACAATGTCGTCACAGTTTTAGTGTCTCACCATTTGGTCGCAAAAAGCGAGCCCTTTGATTTCATATAAAAGATTGAATGCTAAATCGGCAGAAGTCAAGGACACGTAACCTTTCGTTTTATGTCAATGTGAGAGCGTATAGAAGACCAGAAGTGAATGATGAATAATTGATAATTAGGAGCTTTTTGCTTCGGTGACGTAGTGGTTCGCAAGCGCTACTGCCGATCATGAGGTCCCGAGTTCGATCCCCAGGCCCGGCCTAGTGATACTACATTTTTCATAAAATATATGGGAATAAAAATTTTAACCCAATAGCGGGTTTTGAACTCACACCTTCCGCATTCCACAATACACGTGGTGAGCTACCAATTGATCTACTGTGGAGGTACTGGTCGTTGTTTCTAGCCGCGGCGAATTTTTTCTAGCCTACCTACCTAACACCTATAAATAAGGGCGTGTAACCCACCACGGTCCATAGAAAGCCATCAGTCCAGGGTTTTCTTGTTACTCAAAAAGATTCACCACTCACAGTAGCCCAATTATTAAATGTCGATCAACTCGATAAAAAGAAGTATGAAGAAGGAATTGTTTTACATAATATTAACGTTCTCGACCATCTACAGCATCATTCTGTTCATAGCAAATTTAGAAACTAACACTCAAAACACTCTTACTCCAATTATTCAAAATAATCCTCTGCATTAAAACAGCAAAAATGCCGTAAATATAACTATAAAAAATCTTTTCGTGAAGTAATATTTTATATTTTTAAAGACTAGAGCCCGCACCTTCCTCACCAATCTGCGTGGTGGTGGTCACTCTACCAATTTAGCTACCGTGTGGAAGTACTTGTCATCCCAACTACTAACGCACTATAGGGGCGTGTGTGTTATTTATATGTGATTCATTTCTTCTACTTTATTTATTAAACATTGGAAGATATATAATATTTAAAAGCCATACCACAAAAATACTCCTTTACCTAGAAATTTCGGAAAGTTTACCACCGTTCTGTTTCACTCAAAATATAAATTTCAAATTGTGCATAACTAAAATTAAATTTAAACACCGTTAATTCTCGACCCACTTCCGAACGCTGCCCGCTGTGGCCGAGAACAATAGCTTAAATTCTGTCTCGTCATTTAACTTTTGTTAGGTTCATATTTGTGAGCAGTGTCTCTATTAAACGAATACTCGCTTTATCGGAGAGGCCAGGCAGCCTGGCTCACTTGAAAATTTAAAACTGTATGTATTAAGGTATGTTGGTCCGACATTATTTCCCAAACGAACTTCGAGGAAACAATGACGATAATAGAAAAGATATAATTTCGTCATTAGTGTTACATTTTAAGTAAACTAATTATAAAGTGGCAAAATACGTACAATCATCTTACTTCCTAATAATATTATAAATACGAAAGTTTGCGAGGATGGATGGATGGATGGATGTTTGATGATTAGTCTGAAATTTGGTATGTAGGTAGCTTAGAATCTGGAATAACACATGGGGTACTTTTGCCCGATATTCCCATGGGAACGAACACTACGCGGGTAAAACTGCGGGGTACAGCTACATAACATTCCTAAAAATACGAACTTAGCGCAAATTTGCGATGATCGCGCATTCGTATGCTGTTAGGACCTTATAAATACTCGCATAATTCGTATTACTAAAGCTTAGCCTGAGTTCAATTTTATAACCGCGGCGTCTGCCATAAACTTGCGTTTGAAGACACTAATTAGTACGTACAAACCTTAAATAATGTGTTATTATTATCCTCTCACAGACTACCAAGGGAAAATATTACGGGCTGGATATTACATTTCATTCCTATTATTTCGTGTGTTTCGTAACTAGTGCTGATGAAACTGTTTCAATTTACCATTATTGCTGTAGATGTAGACATTGGCACGATTGACAACAATTGCTACGAATAGTTCGATGTAGCTCCATTCCTGTCCGGGATATTACATTCCATGTAGGGGTGGACTACATTGCCTAGAAAAGTCTCGGAGTCCTTTTTATTAAACGAACAGCTAGATAATAGAATGCAATGCTTGCGTGTTCCGACTTGTAGTCAGGCCAAATAGTCAGGTCCAATAGTAGAAAATAATGGCGGTGCTACCAATGGCCAATTGTGACTGTATTTTTCATCAAAAAAAAACATAATATTCCATCTTCTCCAGTTCCAGAAAAACTGGTAGAAAATGTTATTGTACTATTTAGTAAAGTTGTATTTAAGCAAACCATTTTACTCAATTATAAATAATAAAATTAATCACAATAGAGAAGATTAAATTACTATTTATTGGCTGGTGGGTTTTCTTAGTTGTAAAAGTATGTATAGTAGTACACTACGACTAAAAAATTACTATACTGCTCTACTCTATAGTAGCCCAAAAACTAAATAGTACTAATAAAATTGACAAAGCCGTAGTAGTTTTGCCTATTTTGAGACCATTGTAATAAGAAATGTGTAGAAGAAGTGTTTTAACATAAATAATTTTGTTTTTGACAGCCTCGTTGGCTCAGATGGTAGTAACTCTGCTTTCTGTGCCGCAGGCCCCGGGTTCGATCCCCGGCCAGGTCAAACATTTGTGTGCATGAACATGTCTGTTTGATCTGTGTCTGGGTGTTATAAGCTTATTTAAGTATGTATATCAGTCATCTGGTTACCATAGTACAGGCTTCTAGCCTAGTTTGGGACCAGATGACCGTGTGTGGAAGTTGTCCCATATTATTATTATTATTATTATTATTTGTAGTTTTATCGTGAAGATCGACAATCATCGTAGAGGTGGATTTGCCTCAAAAGAGGTAGTCGTCCTTTTGGTGTTAAAAAGGACTTTCAATAAAGTCCCAAGCTGAATCAAGACCTGATTTCCCCTTCCCTAGTCAGCTATATTAACATGCTAAAATAAAATGAGAGAACTCGTGTTGTGCTTTATAATAAAATTCGTTGTATGTGAAATGCGCTAGGCAGGCGGTGCCACCACCAGTTATTACCAGAAAATGGCAAAAATTGTGAAAATACTGAAGGCGCGGCATTTTTCTGTCCTCATACGGTGCAATATGTGGTGATATTATGGGTTAGAACGTCTGTTCTCTAGATAAAACCTTATCATAGTTTGAGTTAGTCCTTTTCTATCAGATTGTAGATAGTTACGTAAAAAGGTGTCCTTTTAAGATTCGAACTTGAAATAATCCTATGAAATCCTTTACCAAATCGATGTTTCGAATTCCCCTGTTTCCTCCGAATATAATTCCCATTCGATAAAGTTATACCGTAGTTTATTTCTAATTTTTCAGATGAAGGTAAACTGCTGTGTCCTTAATTTTTTTCTAGTGATCATCAAAAATCCCGTTTTGACTTGCGTGATTACAGGTGCTATAAAGGTGTATAAGAGTTTTGATAACTAATTATTTCAAGTATTTGTTTGGCGTTTCCTCACTACTAAGGAACATGTTCAAATGTGATGTTCCTCCATCATGTTCGGTACTGGATTACATGGACCGCACGGTATAGACTAACCCACTTTTTAATCGCGTTCGACCATTTTGCTGGTATTCAACCTAATTTCAAGTACCTAGTCGAACTTAAGTACTATATGTGCGTGAAATACACACATCTAATCTCCTTATGCTGTAAGAATTCGTGCGTTTGTGTTCGTGCAGTGTGGCTATTACAGAATAAAAACTACCGCTGTTTCTTCTATTATATCATATTGTGCATTATAAATTATAATGCATAATTAGTTGGGTATTATTAAACCATAAATGTATTAATAATCATGACGATAATTATTAATTAATAAATTAGGAGAGTATTACACTTAGTATCCTACTCAATTAATCCTATTTACCTACTTGTTAAGTGCTTATTTAATTAATATAATATAATAATCTTGGCCAAAGAAGAATCATGGCGTATCATATATTTAAGTATACAAACGAAAGTTACTGACATAGCCCAGCGACGGATTAGCAAGTTGAAGTGGCAATGGGCAGGGCACACACATAGCACGTAAAACAGATGGCCGATGGGGCTGTAAAGTTCTTGAATGACATCCACCCACAAGCTGGACAGACGATCTGATAAGGACGGCAGGAACACGCTGGATGCAGGCCGCTTACAACCGGACTAGACGGAAATCTATGGGGGAAACCTATGTTCAGCAGTGGAAGTCCTATGGCTGAGATGATTATGATGATAATCTTATTATTACGATCGTGGACAAAAGCTACCTTTTACAAACCGAATGATCACACCTTAATTTTCCAAAAACCTCGGGAATCCAGGTAGACTCAAACATCCTAAATGTTATAAACTATAACCATTAGCCTCACACTAATTGGTAATTAAGCCCCACTTACCTCGCGTAACCAAAAGTGAGATTAATAAAAACGTCACGCGAATTAACGAGCGGTCGGAGAATACAATCGGAGGACTTAACAAAGATAGGATAGATAGGACACGAAACTTATATTGGGTCACAGAAGATCATCGTGTTAAATGCAATAGAAAGCAGTGAGTCGTCATTTTACAAATTAACCGGACTTGGTCATACTCGTACCTGAGTGATCGAGACATTGTGATATAGAATAGAATAGAATAAATACTCTTTATTATCACCAAAATAACATAATACATATTACACTAAAATAATATAAAACTAATTCTTGGTTGACAATGGGCGGCCTTATCGCTTTAAGCGATCTCTTCCAGGCAACCAGTCTGGACGGATAGGGGTAAGATAGGATGAGTAGGGGATGGGAAAGTGTACGCATTTTATTTCTCTTAAAAGAAGATCTTATTATACTATAATATTATACATATTTATGTATACTCATACAAAATATAGTTATACCTACCTAAAATATAAATAACATAATATATATCGCATAAGATATACATCATTATTTTTTTATAATATTGAATGACAAGACGAGCAAATCAGGTGCCTGATGACAAGCATCATGATTGCCCATATCAGACATAGTGCCACACAGTGTTTCAAAATTCAAAATTGTGCAGGCGCAGTACTGCACTGCGCCTGCACAATTAATAAATATAATATATAATAATCCAATAAATCAATAAATAATCTTTTTGCTCTATGAAGCACGGTCCTGAAGACTGCCACTTACCTACCACTACGTCTTACGTAGTGTTTCGCGTACACTACTGCTGATCATGAGGTCCCGGGTTCGATTTCCAGGTGAGTCAAAAGTAGTATTTGTGTCAAAAATACACAAATATGCAGTCTATCTACTAGAGACCTGTCCAAGTTTAATCATAACGACTAGCATTACGACAAGATTTGGTATTATGTACCTATTTGGTTATTTAGGAAATAATATCCTATATTTCTGACTGGATGACAAAATACAGTAACTCATGAGAATAACAGTAACTGCTTTGACAATTTGCTTTGACAATGCATTTGACAAAAGTTTTTAATCCTCAGCTCTGTAGTCAATCGTAGTGTCAGAGATCAGACCAGGATCAGCAATCAGTCTTCAGGTCTCACGAAGGCCTCTGAACAAAGGACTATAGTCTATGACGGCTTAGGTTAGGAATTCAGAGCTAAACAACTGTGACAAAGTACACGTGCCGCGTAAAGCGTTATCTCTCCCAAACAACGTTCTTACAGGCTCCCCTCTTATCTCCTATCTTTTGTCTAAACAGCCAGTTGTTCTACGTTGTTTATTTGCTCTGTTGCCTTAGGACTGCGGGAACTTGCCATTTGTTAAATTAAAATGTGCATCCATTGTTGTTGGTTACCGAGTAAATGGTATAGTTGTGTTCAGTGCAACTCCTTTGTACTTTGTTTTATTTCAACTTGCTATAGAATTTGTTATTTTAAAATTATGTGTGTTTATCATTGATTTAAAGAAAAAGGGGAAGGGATAGAAAGACGTACCTAAGACCGAAGTGCGAACGAGACAACAATTAACTTTACTGACGTACGTGGAACTAATGGGACTTAATTTGAGCTTTCCATTTTCGAGAAGCCAGTATACCTCGTCTCCTCTTTTCTTTAGATCAATGGTGTTTATTTAGTTTATTTATGCTTTTAGAACTAGCTTTCAGGATGAGGGCCGGGAAAACTATTTTTTTATTATTATCAGCATCACTTTTAATTCTGTTCAAGATGATAATCCAGCGAAAGTGTGGAAATTTCTCAGAACTTTAGGCATCGGCAAATCTTGTCAAGATTCTATCCCTCTTAACCTGGATCTGAACTCTCTAAATAAGCACTTTTCCTCATCTTCCTCTATTAGTGTCTCTGACAAAGCTCGAACTATCTCTATTCTATCCAACTTCTCTCTTCCCCAGGTTATCTTCAAGAGCGTTTCTTATTTCTACATGATACACATTCTCGCACTTTGAGGTCGTCAGTGAATCTTTAATTAATGTTTCCAGAATACAGTAGTGCATTCTATGACAAATCCTTTACGGTGAAGGCCTCATTCGCTTATGGAATGCTCTACCCGTTGAAATCAGGCGTGCCCCCTCACTAGACGTTTTTAAATTGCGTGTGTTTGCTCACTATTTGTGGCTTTAGCTGTCCTTCTTATTTTTCTCTCCATTCACTACATTCTACCTCGTTAGTAACATATTATTCTGTACATATTTATATACAATATTAAGAAATATATATATTAGTTTATATAAGTATGTATTAAATAGATATATTATGTGTAATATTAGGGTTTATGTTTATGTATGTATATAGGTTTATAGACCAAGTATGTATTTTAGTCACCTTTGTGATTCTATATTTATTTATTAAGCAGTCTCTGTTACACCGACCAAATTTTTATTACGGTTCTCTCCTCTCCCTGCACGGTTGTCTGGAAGAGATCGCTCTTAGCGGTAAGACCGCCCATTGTTATTATTAATTGTTATTAGATTTAAGAACTTCTTGTTGTGGTGTACCAATAAAGTGTTTATCTATCTATCTATCACTTTTAGCCCGTGTTTGCTGAACTGCTGAGTAAAGGTCTCACCCAGTTTTTGACCAGTGTCTGTCTTTCGCCTCTCTCAGCCACGTTTGTCCCGCTGTCCAGGCTGCATCGTCACTCCTTCGTGCTATTGGCCTATGGCACTTCTGTGTCTTATTGTCGGCTAGTACTCCATCAGCTTTCTACTCCATACACCAACAGATCTTTCGGCCAGATGACCAGCCCAACTCATATTCATTTCGCGATTCTTTACATAAACTATACCCTATATTATACGACATTTTCAATAGCAACCACGATAGCATAGTGAGCAGAGAAAACGAAGACCCAGGGGGTTAAATCGAGACAGCAGATATGAATTGTTCGGGTGCCAAAGAGAGAAAACCCGGGGAAAACTAGTTATCCCCGTGTCATGATGAGCGGGCTGGTAACATCTATTTTTTTATAAGGTAAGCACTGGTTTTTATTAAATTCAGTCTACCTACTGAGCCCGTATCTACCCACTGATAATCATAGGTCTACTCTTGACAACGCCATCCTTTCTGGTTCTGCGCGAGTCTCAGCCAACCGGTATCCGACTATGACAACATCATCTGACCAAGACCATCGGGCCAGTGGTCTGTCTCGAGATCATTGTTAAAATTCAGTCTACTTTAGTAATTCTAATATGAAGCGTTTTAGGGAGCCATATAAAAGTTTAAGGGCTACGGCTGAATTTACGTAACTTGATGACGAAATGCGTAGAACTTTTACCCTTTTAGTCGGTCGCACCACCTGCGCTGCTTAAATTATGTAAATGATCTTTAATTTCTCGCTCCTTTTTGGGAACGGTTCGGAGCCATCGAATTTCGGAATAAACTAATGTACAGGGTAACTGGTAAGCCCCAATAAAGATAGCCTTAACGAATCATTGTAAGTACTTTCATATTTGAAAAAACTTTTATAAAATGTGGCTTACTCAATTAACATAAGTCAAAGTCAAAGTCAAAGTCAAAGTCAAAAAGATTTATTCAAATAGGTCACAATCTGACACTTTTGTACGTCAATGAAAATAAACAGTAACGAATCTACCGTGCGTTCGGAAAGATACCTTTACAAGAAGAACGCACAAGAAACTTGTAGGGCTTAATTTTTTCAACTGATTGTTTTACAATATTTAGTTTGGTTACACTCGTTTGTTTAGAAGGTGCCGCGTGGTGGCTATGCGGAAGTTCCCAAGCATCTTTGTCCTCTATGTACTGATTTACATTATAATAAGCATTCTTTAGTAAAGTAGATTTTATATAGGTTTTGAATTTACCCTCTGAGAGCCCCGTTATCTCTTTTGGGATTTTATTATAGAAACGTACACTATTTCCTAAGAATGATTTTTTATTTGTTTTAGATAATCTAAAGCTAGGTATAGCTATTTTGTCTTTATTCCTAGTATTAAAATTATGGAGGTCACTATTTAATTTGAATTTATGCAAATTTTTACGCACATACATGATGTTCTCATAGATGTATAAGGATGGTAGGGTCAGTATGTTTATTTCTTTAAATAATTCCCTGAGGGATTCGCGTGGACGCATCTCATAGATGGCACGAATCGCACGTTTTTGTAGTATAAAGATGGTTTCTATATCTGCAGCTGACCCCCACAATAAAATCCCATATGACATTAAGCTGTGGAAATATGCAAAGTAGACTAATCTCGCCGTGGCTATGTCCGTTAGTTGCCTAATTTTGTAAACCGCGTAAGCTGCAGAGCTTAGTTTCCCTGAGAGCTCGTATATAACACAATTAATCTGATATTTCATTTTGAAAAAGAAGGAAGGAGTAGGTACACCAAGCCATTCCAATGATGCTAATTATTAACAATACTACCCGCTAATATTTACAAAATATTAGAAAACAATACCCAATATCTACAGTCTATCCCAATAATAAGTAGGAACTCCTTCGTAGGTGACTGCCTCAGTGGCGTAGTGGGCGCAAGCTTAACTGCTGAGCATAAGGTCGGCAACCCGGGTCGATCCCCAGGTGAAGCAAAGTGTCAAATATTGGAACTCTCAATAACTGCCTGGAGTCTGGAACTGTGCCCGGTAGATGACAATAAGCTCGCCCCCTATTACATGGGACCAATAACATACTGGCGAAATGTGGGTATCCCTACTATGGGACTGAGTCCTGGGTACACCTCTGCCTACACCTTCTGGAAAAAGGTGGGATTGTATGCTATGTATAAGAAGAAGGTCAAACCACCTACATGATAATTTTAAGAAAACATTGAAAAAAATGTTGAGTAAGACAACCCTTGGATACCAGTTGATTACTGGTAAACTATCGAAATGATAAAGAATAATAATGCCCGATATAGATATACTACATTAACTACGATAAGTGATTTACCTGTACAATAACGGCTACCTGTTTACGCCACCTTCGTAAAATTAGTCGGTATATTACTGAAAGTAGCGTAAAGCCGTTATATAGTGCTATATTATATTCAAAAGTACACGCAAACCGACCGTTTCTGGGCGTCGCCTGACGATGGCGATCGTGTTTGAAGTTGGTAACAAACAGAGTTCTTCTGAGCCACTTAAACATAGATGTAGCTAGTTAACAATAATAATTATCGTCAAGTAATGTTATCCGTAACTTTAAGTTCCGTTCCGGTATTCTCCAAGTAAGTTAGACATGCAGTGCACATAAGTTACGCATAACTTGGTGCCGAGTAATTGAAAACTTACCAACTTGAAGCGAACCGACCGCCACTGCACAGCACCATCAAGTATCTAGGCTTGATTTGTTTAGAATAAGGCTTTGTAATGTAACCCCCCATTATGGGGGAGGCCTATGTTCAGTAGTGAATTACCAACAGCTGAGATGATGATGATGAAGGCTTTGTATAATATAGGTACTATAGATTTTGAGCTTAAAATCTATTTGCGATAGAAAAGTCTCGCACATCAATATGTTATCAATACGTTTTTATCACCGCTCACCATCAGGCGCCGTCAGCTTGTTTGCCACCTATAACATAAAAAATAGTACTGATTTTGAAAATCTACGGCGCCGTAAGCGCGCGTTCTTAAACGTAGTTTTAATTCAGACAGTCCAGTGCTCGGAGCAATTATCAAGCCTGAGAGCGAGCACTGAGTTGTACGTTTTCTAAGTAGTCGCACTCTGTCATCAAATGTACTTATTAGAGCAATAGAAGAGACGATACTCTTTTAAAATTAAGCCAAATCACACTCTATGGTCACCACACTGGTGATCACTCGTGAGCAATTAGTTGAAATAAAACGTCTTCATTGGGCCGAGGCATTGCGTCTATAAACTAAGGCTTTTTGACGTGTTTGAAGTTTGAAGTGTTACTGAATATATTATTAATTATAATTACAATATAATAGGATCTTATGCAGAGACTTGCTGAAATATTACATTTTCTAGATGATAGAGAGACTCCCGAATATCCTGCCGGAATTAGGTATAGTGAAAGGAGTTTGCTCGTCCAAGTTATGATTAAAAAGTGACACCACATTATAAGATAATTAATCATCAATTTATTGTCAGTAAAAAAATAATACTAGTTTTCATTATATTAAATAATGGTAACACAAAGAGGTACTCGGTACAGCCAAAACCTTTAATTTTATTGAGCAGTATTATACAGAAACTTCATTAACCCTTCACAATTAATCATAATTATAACATAATATATTTTTAAACGGGTTCGTTTCTTAAGGACCAGATCCCGGAGAGCCACTTTCCGGAGAGTTACGATTTTTATTAATTTATTTAGGGACAGATGGGGCAATTGTATTGATGGTGGTTAATGTGATAGGTAGACACAATTTTTATTCCGGAACCCTACCTGACCCTATTTAAATTTTATAATTTTTTCTACTTGTACAGTCAGCTAAAAACATTGCAAAAAATTCCAAAAGTATGAGAAGTACATTCTTCAACTTCTTATGTGGACTTAAAGACTAAACTATTTGGATTTCATAATTTCATTTATCTATAAAAACTGAATTTACGTATTTTCAGTTTACAATGTAGTGTAAGGTAGAGTTATTGTTTAGGTTTACAAAACCACTTGACCAATAATAATTAAATAGTGATAAATAAATAACACCTTAAGGTGGTTGGGCGACATCATTTCCCATACAAACCTTAAAGAACCAATGACGATGATAGAACAGATCAAATTATATAGTGGCGTTTGTCCAGTTATACTACAAAAGATACGGTTTATAACAAATAGATATTCATCGGAATTATGGAATTCTCAATGAAAGGCCTATATATGTAATTGCAGTTTTAAAACGTATCTTTTGTAGTATAACTGTATAAATACCACTTCATAATTAGTTTTTTCTTAAAATAAAACACAAATCATGAAATTATATCCCTCATCGTCATTGATTCCTCAAAGTTTGTATGGGCAATGATGTCGCTGCAGGGTATTTAAATTAATATTAATAAGTCATTGATACCTACTTGATGTTATTCATCGCTGCCTCTAGAGTGTTTTTTATTTATTCGCTATCCATAACGCACTATAATAGGTATAATATATACCTATAATATTAATATTAATTTGGTTAAGAAATTTTTCCATTTGACGACACTTTTAAGGAAAATTTATGAAGGATTATTGATTTAATCAAAATCGTGACTCTCCGGAACATGGCTCTGCGGGAAATCGTCCCTAACAAACGGACCCTTTTGATCCAAATTTTATTTCTATCCATTTATGAATAATTCTCAATATTAATGCCTCAAAGATTTTACAAAATAAATATTGTATACTTAAAATTCATATTTTTAATATATACATTCTAGCTTCAAATTATAATCACAAGTTATTATAAGTATTTAGTTACACACAAGTATTTGGAAATCCTATAGAGGTATATTATAATAGTTTGCTAAAAACCTTTTAGCCGGCGTGGTTATTACGAACTTTGCAATACCAATTTGACAGCAACGCAACTGTAGTAGATTGCGCAATCATAACTATGAAATTTTTTTTTTGTTTCATAAATAACTAGTTACCCGCCTCGGCTTCGATGTGTAGCAATAAATCATATATAGTTCGCTATTAGTCAATGCCCTCTTCAATCTTGAAAAGCAGCATCAATATCCATTGGGGTCAGGAAGAGTCAGCAGTTAATCAGAGAAAGCAACTTTGTGTAAAACTTTGGTAAGCTTACCCAATGTAATTTCTATACATTTCGATTATATTATTACACAAATACATTATATTTAGAACTAAATGTCTTTATCATAATTTATTAGTCAAAAATTTACACAAAATGGTTTACATATAATGGTTGTTTGCAATATTATTATAGTACCTCCGGACTTTCGAATTGCTATTCTTGTATAATATATTATATACCTATAGACATTATATTCGTTCAACGAGTAAGAATCTAAGGTACAAAACAATTAAAATTACCTACCGTTATAACACGTAATCTCTAATTACATGAAATGATATATTATATTATATATTAATATATAATATATATAGTTACCGGTTCATTAGGCAGTTTTGGCGTAAATTGGTAACTATTATCAACACATTCAATAAACAATATTTTGCATAGGAATCCTTAGATGTATCTCTTATCAGTAATTTTATCACAATAACTGGTAAAATAGTCTCGTCACAAAAAAAAAATACAAATTAAAATCACATTAAAAAAAATACAATACACAATTTCATCCCCATTTGCATACAATATAAAATTGAACCCATTTTCAAAACCGTATGTTTATTACAGGTACTTAATTTGAACCAGATTTATCGAATTTGATACAACGGTCCACAAGTGACGTTACATATCGTCCGCGATAAGTGAAAACCTCGTAAATGTTTAAACTTTTTCATTTAGGTTCGTTTAAATTACAATAATGTTATGAACTGTTAATTTATTTTTTAATTAATAAAATATTTTTTAATAAGATAATAACATTATTATGTACAAATATGGGTCTTTCAACAACTGAAGGTACTAGACACTCGTCTAGTGTAGTGAAAACGTTTAAATTATGTCTAGTTTCAACTAAATGTAAAATTTTGTTTAAATTAAAAAATAAAATATTGACACGTCTCCAGAATATAACTAATTTTTATGTTTTTGTCAACTGGACATGAATTCAAATTGTCTTTTAATCCACTTTTTTTTATTTTCAAATTAAATGATTAAATTAATAACAATTAATATTATAGATTTTCACGCCTCGCAGACGATGTAATATAATATTATCTAACAATCTTTCATCTCTTACACACACTTTCATCACACTATTTACAAATTGATTAACATTTTAAACCTAATTTTTAACTAAACAAGCCTAGGTATGCTATGAATCTAGTTTAGATTGACTAGTGTTTCTAGATGATTCAGCTGATTCGTTTGTTCGCACGTTGTCGCTGATTGGAGGTCGAGCTGAAAGTTAATAAAATTTTATTAGATACTAGCGACCCGCCCCGGCTTCGCACGGGTAGCAGAAGTAGATATAGTGAACGTTTAGCAGGAGTAAATTCGTAATACATTGTATTTTAATAGATATAACCCTAATGGTTTACGCAGCGCACGCAAATTAATGACTATTTCTGTTACAATGACCAAACCTTAACACATGTATTAATTTATCGTGGGCTATTTTGAAGATATTGATAAGTACTACAAACCCCTAGTACATTACTTTACTCACTCTACCACCAATAGTTTTCACACTGCATGAAAAATAATCACTATTTCGATTATTGTGACTAAACCAAAAAAGATGGATATAATCTATGTATACTGTTTTGTAGGTATTGATAAGTACTACAAACCCCTAGTACATTACTTTAATCTACCACCGATAGTTTTCACACCGCATGAAAAATAATCACTGCTTCGATTATTGTGACTAAACCAAAAAAGATGGATATAATCTATGTATACTGTTTTGTAGGTATTGATAAGTACTACAAACCCCTAGTACATTACTTTAATCTACCACCGATAGTTTTCACACCGCATGAAAAATAATCACTGCTTCGATTATTGTGACTGAACCAAAAAAGATGGATATAATCTATGTATACTGTTTTGTAGGTATTGATAAGTACAACAAACCCTTAGTACATTACTTTAGTCTACCACCAATAGTTTTCACACTGCATGAAAAATAATCACTGCTTCGATTATTGTGACTAAACCAAAAAAGATGGATATAATCTATGTATAATGTTTTGTAGGTATTGATAAGTACAACAAACCCCTAGTACATTACTTTAGTCTACCACCAATAGTTTTCACACTGCATGAAAAATAATCACTGCTTCGATTATTGTGACTAAACCAAAAAGATGGATATAATCTATGTATACTGTTTTGTAGGTATTGATAAGTACAACAAACCCCTAGTACATTACTTTAGTCTACCACCAATAGTTTTCACACTACATGAAAAATAATCACTGCTTTGATTATTGTGACTAAACCAAAAAAGATGGATATAATCTATGTATACTGTTTTGTAGGTACTAATAAGTTCTACAAACCCCTAGTACATTACTTTGCTCTACCACCAATAGTTTTCACACCGCATGAAAAATAATCACTGCTTCGATTATTTTGACTAAACCAAAAAATATGGATATAATCTATGTATATAGTTTTGTAGGTATTGATAATTACTACAAACCCCTAGTACATTACTTTATTCTACCACCAATACTTTTGACAGCGCATGCATATAATGTCTGTTTCGATTATTGTGACTAAACCAAAATAGATGGATAAAATTTCAGTGGACTATTTTGTATATATTGATAAGTACTACAAACCCCTAGTACATTATATTATTCTACCATCAATGGATTTCACAGCGCACGCAAATTTATGAATATGGTAATTATATTATGTGACACCTTGGTTCACAATATTGCAGTTTTCTTACGGATCCCTATTTTTTTTCAAAATCTCATATAGCCTATGTCACTCACACTGAATTAAGCTATCCATAAGTGAAAGAATTTTTAAAATCGGTCCAGTAGTTTCGGAGCCTATTCGTTACAAACAAAAAAACAAAGTTTCTCTCTTTATAGATTAGATTATAGATTAGGATTATAGATTATAGATTATATTTAGATATAGATTAGATTTATAGATTATAGATAGATTATATAGATTGAGACATTACTTAATTTCCTCTGTCTTCTATGAGTTTCTTTGCTTTAGTGGTCATAAGATTGGATTTTTCCATTAGGCATTTTCTTAATACCAGCCTCGAGATGCGTGGGTTTTTTTTTTTTTATAGTGAGTAACAAGACGAGCAAATTAGGTGCCTGAATGTAAGCATCATGATTGAACATATCAGACACAGTGCCACCCAGTGTTTACCTATATTACCTATACCTATTATAGGATCTTTTATAGGATGTACTACCTATTATAGGAAGAGGGTACAATGTACGCTGTTATGTAAAGATAGATCCAGACTATGCGCGGTAAACCATCGAACACCGCAGCGCACGTCGCCGCGAACGCCGCGGACAAAATGGACGGGGTAGCCGCTCGAAATGTTGGAACTGCCGCGCGCAGCGACGAAAATCCAACGTAACACTTTGCCTGGCCTGGGGATCGAACCCGGACCCTCACGATCGGCCGTAGAGCTTGCGATAACTATGCCACCGAGACATTCATATGAGGATTATAAAGCCTCTTGTCAAGTCAAACTTTTAATTCGTAAATAAAATTCACTCCAAATAAATGAACCTTTACAAAAATTTGTTAAATACAATAATAATACAATATGAGATACATTATGTATTATTAGTACCTAATAAATGGAAGCCGTAAACTTTTTTGTTCGGAATACTTGGCAAATTTTTAATAAGGTCGCGGAAGATTTTGGTGAAGGAAGACTCAGGCGTGAAAGTTAACAAATTACTTTTGATACGACTATTTTGACGATACAATTCGTGAAAATTATTTTTAGGCGTTAGATCTAATTATTTTTAGACTTTGACTTGTAGAACCATTCTACAAGTCAAATGAACGTCGACAATATTATATTCGACTGGCTGTGACCTGCGGTTTTACCCGAGTAGTCATCGTTCCCGTCTATGTGTTATTCCAGTGTATTAACTATCTACATACAGAATATCAGTTGAACCGTCAACTTTTTGGCGTGTAAGGGTAACAAACATCTATCCATCCTTAGAAACTTTTGCATTTATAATATTACTAGCCGTGCCCCGCGGTTTCACCCGCGTAGTCATCGTTCCCGTGGGAATATCGAGATGAAATGTACCCTTTAAGTTATTCCACACAAAGCAAAAGCAGACGGGCCGCCTGATGCGGTTACCTGTGCGGTTGCCGCCACCTATGGATACCTGCAACACCAGGGGTATTGCCGGTATGTTGCCGACCCTTCAAGACATTGGAGAACATAAGAAGCGATTTTGGGTATATGGGTAAGCGGTAAAGCTGGAAGCTGGAGCAGCAGATCTGAGTTTTTGATATAAATTTTAACTTGATACCTCCACGCGTTCCCGTTAAAAAGTGTCTTTACAGGCAGACAGATAAGTAGACAGACAACATAATGATCCTATAAAGGTTCTTTTTTTTTCTTTTGAGGTGCGGAACCCTAAAAAGGACCTACCGTGGGTCTGGCTTTTCACCTTTGCCTAACTCTTTCGGCAAAGGTGAAATCTATATATATTGTGTTGTTTCTTAAATAGGGAGTAAAAAACCCAATTCCTTACCAAACTTTCGTAGAAGAACTTTCTCTATTCCATGCAGTGGAGATTCAAACGTTAAGCACAGAAGGAGACCAAGGAAGAAGGTGAGCATTATGTGAGATACTGCTGACGCCATCTAGAATTAAAAAAGAAGTTGAAGATTTTCCTGCATATCGTGATACAGGATAGCGAGAGAGACATGTCAAACTTGCTTGATCTACCGATGCGGTGGCCGTCTCGTTTTTCATACATAAACATAACATACATTCACGCCTTTTTCCCGAAGGGGTAGGCAGAGGTGTACCCAGGACTCAGTCCCATACACCCACATTTCGCCAGTATGTTATTGGTCCCATGTAATAGGGGGCGAGCCTATTGCCATATACCGGGCACAGTTCCAGACTCCAGGCAGCTATTGGGATAATTCCTAATGGAAAAATCCAATATTTAACACTATGCCTGACCTGGGGATCGAACCCGGGACCTCTTGATTGGCAGTCGAGCATGCGCCCACTACGCCACCGAGGCAGTCATACATAAACACTTATAGAAATAATTACCACAGTAAAGAAAGTAATGTGAACAGGATGCCTCAGCTGGCCGACATAGTATAGCTCCACAATACCATTGACCAAGTAAGCGCAGAACGTCAGCCGCGATAATGGAGCAAGGAACTTCCACGTAAGCAGCTTGTTAAGGACCCCTGAAAATATATCAACTAATTACTCTATATTCTGTAGTTATTGTATAATTAATTTGTAGTGCACTCCAACCTAGATAGAAGTATCTAGATAAGAAACGTCAAAACAGAGATGATGTTGTATTACGTCCCAGGGTGACTGTGTCGAAAACCACAAGTGTCTTAAGACAAACCTTAACCTAATCTACAGAAGACGGCTTGATCTGAACTTTATAACATGGTAGAATCTGATCTGGCGCTTCGCCGGCCGCTGCGGCGGCACTAATAGGGAGCCTATTAGCATCGACCGAGCACGGTTCCAGTTTCCAGGTCATTGGAATTAAATTCCTTTTGGAAAAATCTATAAACACTTTGACCTAAAGTGGGGATCGAACCCTCACGATTGGCAGTTCTTCCGTCATTCCAGGATACCCGTCATCTCTTCACTCACTTCATTTTCATGCATATCCTCATTCACACAGTTTATCCAGGTCCTATTTAGAACGCTCCCTCCATAAATTAAAATTATTCCTCATAGTCTTTTGAAGGTACCTGATTGATACTTTACTATTATTATTGAATACTTCTATTGAGCGATGAAGCCGCCCATGTTCAACTATGAATCAAGAACTATCAAGAACTATGCTTATATTATTGAGTCAAATTTTTTTTAAGCAAATTTTTAATTTGGGACGAACTTTTCTGGACGGGTATAAGTCTTAATATAATAATGTATGATGTTCTTTTTTGGTGATAATAAAGAGACTATTCTACTCTACTGAAACTGAAAAAAATACCAGTTCAAGCAAAACGACATCTGGTACCTGCACTAAAAATAACCGTTTCTCAAGCCCAGATTTTATCAGAGATTTTGCATATTTTTCTTACCTCCATTGCCCGTTGCACAAGCAATAATCAGCCAACCATTGCATATGCCCCAGGCTAATTTATGCAAAGAGATGTAAGCGGCTGCTTCGATTTTATTGTAGTGGTACCAATCTTGATAGAACAAGCTCACTGAGAACGTGACCACGGTGCCGAGGATCACGCTGGTGATCCAACCGAAGATTTTGAGAAGTTTGGGGAATTGATAGCTGAAATGAATAATTATGGTGATGGTTAATAATATAATGCGAAAATAATGTTCCATTATAATGGTATTGTAGTGGTAGGCCTCTTTTGCAGGGGGCCGCCTGGGGAAGTACCACACCTTTGCCAGTTATTCAACCGCCAAGCAGTAATGTGCAAACATTACAGTGTTCCGGACTGAAGGGCAATGTTTACCAGCGAAATTACTGGGCATGACGAGATTCAACAACTAATATCTCAGGGCAACAGGCGCAGTGCAGTGCCGCGCAGAATTTTGAATTATGAAACACTGGGTGGCACTGTGTCTGATATGGGCATGATGCTATCTACTATGGGACTGAGTCCTGGGTACACCTCTGCCTACCCCTTCGGGAAAAAAGCGTGAATGTATGTTATGTTATGTTTATGATGCTTACCATCAGGCACATGATTTTTTTTTTTCTTTTTATGATAGTAAAAAAGACAAGCAAATCAGGTGCCTGATGGTAAGCGTCATGATTGCCCATAACAGACACAGTGCCACCCAGTGTTTTAAAATTCTAAATTCTCGCGGCACTGCACTGCGCCTAATTTGATTTGCTCGTCTATCATAAAAAAATATATAATATTCCATAGAAATAGTATTGATAGGTACCTACCTATACTCGTGCAAACAGAGAGTTGGGAGTCAACACAAGTCTCTACCTTTCCCAGAAAGTAATATCGGACCCCCGTCACTACATTCAATCGCCCGCGTGTAATAATTACCTCCTTTTTTTTTAAATGCTGTTGGCCTCAGATGGCCTCTACAGCTTTACCGGGTATTGGTGAGCGCAAGAGGCGCTCGAGCCCAAGTTATAGGTTTAAGGGCGACTAGCTCAAGGGCACCTAAACGGTACAACAATTGCCTACTGTAACTATGTACAAAACAACGTATGCACTCGTGTCAAATGTGTGCGTAAGTACAGGCGATACTGCCTCGTTGACTGCCTGCTCGCAGGTGACGAAAAATGGCAGGCGAGGTGAGTATTCGCTTCTTTACATAGTAGTGGTAGTATTTAGTGGTAGGTAAGGTCAAAAGTCAAACAACAAGCATGTATGAAGAATGTGCTTCTCTACGCTAAGCCTATTAGAATGTTCTCGAAAAAATACTTAGTCTATGGTTATGTCAGAGTAAGTAATTAAAATTCGTGTGACAGGATTTTTGCAAGCGAAGGGTAGGTATAAAAATTCATTCTTACAAATTCAAGGTTTTATCTCCGAAGGGGTTGTCAAATCATAGAGTTTATGCCAAATCCTGGCTCTTCATTACCAAAATCGGACAGACATCAAGACTTAAAATGGTTATATTATCGGCATTTTTTTTTTTGTTTAGTTGTTGGAGTTGGCGCATTTTTGAGAGCTCGATGCTAAAGGGATACTTCGAGCACTCACGCGATATTAAGTTGGAGTGAATATGGACAAGGGGAAGATAGACTTGGAAAGGTTAAGTTGGTTTGGGAGATGTTAAAGGGAGTAGAGCAGAAGGGAATTTGTAGGGATGGTGATTGGATAGAGTAGAGGGTGGTCGGCTTGAAAAAGTTATTATCAGCCGTTTAGGTTCACGGTAAGAACTTCAATATTTTAAACCGGCTGGTAATAAAAAAATAGACCTAATTAAACCTTTGGATCTGATTGGGAACAAATTTTTGGATCGCTGGGAATGAGCCTACATTTTTAAACTTATTAGTTTATCTTACTTTGTAAATGAGGATTACTTTAAATGTCATATTGATCCAAATACTTACTTTTCTGACTGTATTCTATGAAGTATGTATCCAGTGAGAATTCCCATGAAATATACAGTCATTTTCATATGGGTCTTTATGTAGGCTGTCTTGAAGTAGAAATTCGTGCTTATATCCGTTATCTCTCTGAAAATAAATATATATATATAGAAATTTCATATGTTACTTCTTATAAACCTTTAGAAATAAGTCTACTATGTGTTATTCTCTTGGCACTCTTGGCAAAGAATAGTAACCATTAAGGGGGTTATCCATTGTCGAGTAAAACCGTTGGAACGTCAACGAGCCGGCGAGCCAAAGGTATACACCGTTAATGGAACATCTACAAGACCGCGGTTTTAACGGTTTATACCTTTCGCTCTTCGGCTCGATGACGAACCAAAGGATTATCTCGCCAGTAGATCACTCCCTTTACTATGCTCTTGGGCTGTAATTCGATAGTTTTCACACACCCACCCACACGCGTACATACACACGAGAGGTGGGATATTCATGTATCCTATACAATCACGCCTTTTTCCCAGAGGGGTAGGCAGATATGTACCAAGAACTCAGTCCCGTAGTAGGTCCATCCACACTCCACACCACACCAGTGCTTATTGGTCCAAACCTAATAGGGGGCGAGCCTATTGCCTTCTACCGGACACAATTCCAGACTCCAGGCTGTCATCGATGAAAAAATCCAATAACACTTTGCCTGACCTGGGGATCGAACCCGGGACCTCATGATCGGCAGTCGAGCTTGCGACCACTACACCACTTAAGTATAGTCCTATACTAACGTTTTTTTGATGCGCTTTAAAAAACGTACCTTCTTTGAAATTATTTGACATGGGACATCAATTAGCAAAATAAAAACTTACTTGGCATAAAACAAGAATGTAGGATCCAATGTGTCTAAATATGTAATGGCTGCAGGCACAGCCATAGATATCACAATCGCTATAGAAAGCAGGGTGAGGCCAACTTTCCGCCACCTCCAAAGGCTGATGATGAAAATTGGTGCGATGAAGAACAGCTGTGTATCCACTGAGAGGTACCAGGACTGGAACATGCACTGGAACAATATAAAATAATATATTATAATCCAACGTATGAGTATTGCTTTCGGGGAGCGATACCGAAAATTATTGTATAATGTCGCTCCGCTCCGTGTCCGTGTTCCACCCTTTCTACCCGTGCAGATCCAGAGGACGGGCAGCAGCGTCCTCTGCAAAAAACCATCGAACTCCGCTCGACAACCCCCCTGCCAAGCGTGAGGAGTATTGGCAAAACCCCCCTTTATGGTGGAGGCCTATGTTCAGTAGTGGCTCCACTAAAGGCTGAGATGATGAATGTCGCGCAAAAACACGGGCTATAGGCATACACGGAGTCCATTTTTTTAAGTGTAACATGCAGAGGCCCCTTTGAGCTTTTAATCTAAAGGTAATGGATAGCACCTATCGGGGCCCATCTCTAAAACCATCTACAGTTTTTTTTTTAAAGATGAGCTCATAGACAGCCCCCGCTAGGTGCAAAGAATTGTGAATGGATGGAAACTACTTGATTTGGCTATAGATATAGATGTGATTTCTAGATGGATGGTAACCGGGCTATTGCTAGAGACTACGGCACCTGCCACTTCCGTCTCATGGTAAAATATGACGGCAGGCGATGACTCGCTGCCCACTAAACGGATTATATTATTATGTACGTTAATCTATAAGTTACTTATATAGGTATATTTATATATGTGCCTCTTTCGGGCCTCTGATGCTTTAGATTTAAGTTTACTGTATAATTGCCTGAAATAAATGATTTATTATTGTTTTATCGCTAAAAAACACGGGCTATACGTGCTTTGACAGGCGGAGACCATTTTTAGTCCATGCCGCCAGCGTCTTGCCATCTGATAGTGGTTCAGAGCACTTGGATTTCCTATTGGCAGGTCGGCCCTATGGATTTTCGAAGTGTTCTATTACATTCCGAAAAAAATATATAAATAATATGAGACACCTTACACACTCAGTCTTCTAGTCTAAAACTATGTTATTACAAGTCATAATTCTTTACGAAAAATATAGCTGACATTGGATTTTACATTTGGCCATTTTTCAAACGTTTACAAAACGTTACAAGTCAGTCACTGCCTCAAAATATGATTTTTACTATAAAAAATCTGTAGGTACAAGCGTATATCTTGTAATCTAGGATTCCCCAAACGGACTCAAGAACCGTGAAGGCCAATAAAAGGCAATGTTTCTTTTAATTGCTTGTTTTTAAAAATGAAAAATAAGATACATAATATTTTTGTTGACTTTAGATAGATAGACACTTTATTAGTACACCACAAAAAATAATCCTTAAAATTAAAAATACATCATTACAAATTGTGCAACTATTGTGGGTCTTATCGCTAAAAGCGATCTCTTCCAGGCAACCAAACAACTTTATTCATCATTCTACCGGTACTTCACAATTTTACTCACGTAGATAATGACGTATTCACAAAGTAAATAAAGTATGTACGCACGTTATTTAAGCTAATAAACCGAAACAAATAAGCCTAAATTTTATAAAATAATGTTTTATCATAATTTTAATTCAAGCATAATCTAAAAATTAATTATAATATGTCGCAGGAAAATTCGCTAAAGCGGATAATTGCGAAAAACCTAGAATGATTGCTAAAAACCGACTAATTTTTTTTATGTTAGTGAGTGACAAGACGACGAAATCAGGTGCCTGATGGTAAGCATCATGATTGCCCATATCAGACACAGTGCCACCCAGTGTGTTAATTTTAAAATTCAAAATTCTGCGCAGCACTACACTGCGCCTGTCACCCTGAGATACTCAGTTGTTGAATCTCATCATGCCCAGTAATTTCGCTGGTAACATTGCCCTTCATATCGGAACACAGTAATGTTTGCACATTGCTGCATGGTGGATAAATAACTGGCAAAATAACTAATTGTAATAAATAATTGTACACTAACTAAGAATTTCTCGATCTTCCTAGCTGTTTTTAGGATTTTTGCGAAAATCCAATGGACACTATGATAATCGCGAATTACAACGACTTTATGAGCCTTGATTGGCTGATAAACTTGACGAATGCTCTGATTGCTGAATCGCTATCAGAAGCCCTACTCAGTTGGTTAGGTTAGTTACAAGCAGTTTATAATATAGGCATATTATATATAGCCAAAATGCATTTAAGTTTCCATCTAAGTTTCTTGGGTCTACTGGATTTCGAAAGATCCTCAAAATAGGCTAGAAACATCGAGAAAATCTTTTTTATTTTTTAACCATCCGGTTTTTTGCAATTGTCCTAGTTATTTGTAATAATCAGCACTTTCCGATTATTCTGCGACATATAACTAATATAAAAACGTCATTGATATTAAACATCTGCGTCAATAATGGAATAGTTATAATGTTATACGTATTAAATATATTGCTTTGCGGTTATAATGTTTCTTTAATATGAAATAATTATTAACAGAAAATTCAATGGCGCAACTATTTAAATTAATATCGGCCTTTAGTAGAAAAACTCAATCATTCCTAATAAATCCGTAATAAATTTGTTTATGTCCAATATGACATTAATATACGCATAATATGAATAAATCGTTAATAAATAATTTTAAGCGCCCGCAATATTAAGCGTCTATTATCATGTATGATAAAATATGTCGTAGAAAAGTTTTCGAAAAATCTATGACGATTGTAATAAACCGGATACTTAGAAACAAATATAGATTTTCCCAACCTTCCTTGCTATTTTCAGGATCATTACAAAAACCAATATAAAAAGAACCCTTCGAGAATCCATAGGCCGACATGCTAGCCTATAGAAAACGTTAATTAGTAGAATGCTTAACAGAAAAGGCCTTTAATATACTGATATTTTGAAGATGAAGTAAACTAGGTTTTACCACGTGAGTAAAAGAATTTTTAAGAGTCTCCTAGGAAAAAACCGAGTGACCACGATAAACCATAATGATAGGGAGATTATGTATATATCATACAAAAGCTGCGATATAACTACCTACTACACAGACACTGCACACGTGGAGCTTTGTACACGCTCAATAGTATGCGTGAGGTGCGTTCGGCGCTAACAGAAAATATCGACATACAGTACTCGAAGCCCAAAATGGATCTGCTGATCGGCAAATTTGTATAAGATGATATTTTTCTGCGAATATCGCAACTGTTTCTTTCGATAGTTGTTTGGCTTGAGGGATAGACGCACCTCCCTTATATTAATTACTTCACCTTATATAGATAAACACTATTGTACATCTTTCACAGAACACAACACACAGATAATAAGAAAACGACGAAAAGAATAACAAGAGAAAAGAAATTTAAGTGAAATGAGTGAAACGACGTAGAATACTCGCATATGATAATCGCTTACGAATTCTCGCCTCTCTCTTAGAAATCTCTCTGAATTCTCTCTTATGCATTTGTTACTTACCAGTTTATCAGTATTAACATAATTATTAATGTAAAGTATGTTGGTCCACCATGATTCCGTGCATCTTTCCTTTTCTAGCTGCAACCGGTCGTCCCACAAGGGACCTTCACCCAATTTAGGGAACCACGTCATGTAGAATAGAATTACTACCATGTATGCAGGAGTCACCCTGCAATAAAAATAACAAATTAAAAGAAAGTTTAGTAAAGAAGTAAGTAAAAGTTTTAGTGAATTGTCATAAGAATTGGTTTACCAAATATCAGTTCAATCTGTCAACACGAATGGTAAAATTTTAAATTATTACAAAAATCTCGTGCTTTGCCCTCGGATCGAGCTACATGAAAACATAGAAGAAAAAAGAAGATTATAAAAGAAGCAGATATTTTGTATTTTTAAAGTGGTTCCTGGCTATATAATAGGGCCACCCCTTTCTTATCCAGCGGGAACCGTGAGACCCGACAAAGGGACATATTCTGCGAGTGGGCAGCAGCTCTCTCCGGCACCAAGTATTCCAACTACTGCAATCACCAAACCGCACAACAAGCGTGTTGATTACGGCGAAATCCCCCCATATGAATAGTTTACGGCATTCTATGGGGAAAGGCTATGTTTAGCAAAGGACGTCTTTCGACTGATGTTGATGATTCATATTGCAGATAACAAATTCTCTTACCTGATATAGCGGAACACTAGAATAGGAATAACACTAAGCCTCCCTCTCCGCTTATCTAATTCCAGAAGAAGTAATCTACTGAAGAGAAAAGCGCTGAGCATCAAAAACGTGTCCACGAGGAGTGCGTTGTTTAACATAAAACCATTGATAGGTTGTTTGACCAGCTGAAAAAAGATATATAATATTAACTTTATGACGGTTTTGTTGTACCTTTAGTATTTATTATATATATATAGGTAGATAGGTAGATAAATAGATAATATTTTATTGTACAACACACTTATAGAACTAACATAAAAGATATAGATTAATGCTTAAATGTACAAGCGGCGGTTTTATCGCTAATAAGCGATTTCTTCCAGACAACATGGACATGGAAAGGATTCATTTGCAGCTAAATGACGGGTGGCACATCTTAATAAATTAAAAAAATATTATATCAATAGTGTAAATAATATATTGTATTATATAAATAATTAACTAAATATATTTATAATAAATATAATGTATAAAAAAATATTTTCAAATATCATAAACAAATATCAGAAAATAGGAAACTGAAGTATCGTTTTCTTCGAAGCAATAACTGTATCAATATCAATAAAGTGTAGTGTTAGACTGGATAGCGATAATATTATTATATTTTACCCGCTACCCTATTTATATTCCTAGGTCTTCCTAAGTTGAATCTACCTACATACCAAATTTCAGCAGAGTGTACATGGCCTACTAAGAATTTAACACAATCCTATGAAAAATTTACCAAATTGATGTTTTGTATTCCCATATTTCCTCCGAATATAATAAACCCATTCTATAAATTTATATCCTGATAGTTTTATAGTGAAGTAACCTATGTCCCTGTTATTTTAATTTTTCTCGAAAATTTCATAGTGAACTTCCAAAAATCACAGTTTTACTCGCGTGATTCGACGACATTTTTTTTGTAGTGTTTTTTGACATTCACTACAAAAAAATGTAGAGTTTATAAACAAAAATAAAATAATAGGGACATACTTTACTTCAACTTTAAGATAACAGGATATAAATATATCAAATAGGTTTACTGTATTCAGAGCAAACAGGGGAATACAAAACATCGATTTAGTAAATTTTTCATAGGATTGCGTCAACTGCTAAGAGGTCCTGTATCCTGTTAACAATTACACTGACACGCATACATACCGACAAACTTTCACACGTGCTTAAAATAAAATATAAAATAAAAATAGCCTTTATTTCACTGACCTTATCGTTAACAAGGTTAATAATATCTATTATTATATTTAAATTATACTTATCTAATATATTAATTTATGATATTTTGTGTGTATGTACGTTTTCCAGTTGATTACCATTATTATTATTATTATTATTATTAATCAGCAACTTGGTCAGGCTGCCTTCCGACATAGGCCTCCTCTAGGTCCCTCCATGTTTGTCTCTCTCGAGCTAAGGTTCTCCATCTATCTGGTAAATCGTCTTCCCACCTTTTTATCTGTCTTCCTCTTTGTCTTTTTCCATTTCGGGGGTACCATTCTGTTATGTCCTTTGTCCATCTGTCATTCATTCGCATCACATGTCCTGTCCATTTCCACTTTAATTTCCTTATTTTTCTTGTGGCATCTTCAACTTTCGTTATGTTCCTTATTTTTGTAGCTCTCCATTTTTCTTTCAGTCTAATGTTCATCATGCTTCGCTCCATTGCTCTTTGGCAGGTTTGAATGGTGTTGTGTATTTTTAGAGTAGAAGGCCACGTTTGACATCCGTAAGTAAGGCAAGGTAGGATACATGTATTGTACAGTTTTGTTTTATTTGATATTGGTATATTCTTATTTTTCATTATCTCTTTTAGCGACCAGTAACGTTTCCATGTATTTGTTGTTCTTCTTTCTACTTCTTTTTGAGCCATATTTGTAGGTGTAATTAGTTGGCCTAGATATATATATTCGTCCACATACTCAATTTCGTCCTGTTCTACCTTAATTTTTATTCGAGCTCTGTTTGTCATGATCTTTGTTTTACTGGGATTCATTGAGAGACCTGCCCTTTTGCTTTCATGGGCCAGTTGTTGTAGCATTGTTTGGATCGTCTCAGGTTCTTCTGCAAACAAGACTAGATCATCGGCGAATCTAAGATGATTAAGTTTGGATCCGTTTATATTTATTCCCCAGTTCCAGTCTAGATTCCTGAAAATATTTTCTAGGACTGCGGTGAACAGCTTTGGAGATAAGGGATCTCCTTGTCTTACTCCCTTCTGAATATGAAATTCTTCTCCTGTACTTTCTAATTGTACTCTGGCCATATTATGTTTATATATTTGTTTAATAATTCTTATATATTTGTCTTCTATGTTTTGATTTTTGAGGGTATCCCATAAGTAGTTGTGGTTTAGTGAATCGAAAGCTTTGTTGTAGTCAACGAAGGATAAATAGTATGGTTGGTGGTATTCATTGCATTTTTCAATTAATTGTTTTACTACATGTATGTGGTCTATTGTAGAGAAGTTTGAGCGGAACCCCGCCTGCTCCCTTGGCTGGTTTTCATCTAGTTGTTTGGTTAGTCGACCCAATAAGACTTTTGAGAAGACTTTGTATATATTAGACATGAGGCTTATGGGTCTATAATTATTTATCAAATTTTTGTCGCCCTTTTTATGAATCAATATAATTGTTGATTTTGTCCATTGAGATGGGATTTGTTCTGATACTATGATCTCGTTAAATATTTTAGTGAGTGGTTCTATAATTACCTCTTCTGTCGCTTTTAATAGTTCATTAGATATTCTATCATCACCTGATGCCTTCCCTACTTTCTGCGTTTGTATTGCTCTTCTTACTTCGCTGTATAATATGTGGGGTATTTTGTCTTGATCCGTATTCTGTTCTTCATTATGTGTTGTATTAATATTTGAATCTTTTTCTGAATATAGAATTTTATAAAAGTCTGTAGCTGCTTTCAATATGTCTGGTCTTTTTCTTGTCAGTATGGGCTCTTTTTGATTAAATTTCTTGTGTTTTATATTAGGGATCCATGTTGTATATTCTTTCAGTTTTTTCATAGCTTTTTTAATACCTCCTGTTTTTTCTATTTCGTGTTTTATTGTATTTAGTCTTAGATTTTTTCTGTGCTTTCTAATAGATGATGAAATTTGTTTACTGACTTCGGCAATTTCTTTCCGATGTGTTTTTCTATTTTCGTACAATATCCTCCTTTCATTCATCAGAAATCTTGCTTCTTTTCCTAAAATGTCCCTTTTTTCACTTATTGTACATTTTTTGTTGATTTGCAATAATTCCTTTTCCAACGTATTATATTTGTCATGTGTTGTTTCACAGTTATCAATTTCTTTTAAAGTGTTCCTTAAACTGTCCAGGGTGCTCTCAGGTAATGGCAGAATAATGTTACGATTTTCGCTTGTTTTGATATTCTTTCTTGACTTTTTCCACTTTTTAATAAACATAGCTCCTCTCACCATTCTGTGATCCGTGGTAAAGTTCAGTTGTTTCACTGTGTTTATGTCACTAAACGATTTTGGCTTATTTGTCAAGATGAAATCGATCTCGTTTTTATCTCTTGAATTTGGGGAGATCCATGTCCATTTTTTTTGTTTTTTCTTATTAAAGAAGGTGTTCATTATTTTTAAGTTATGTTCCAGTGAGAAATTAATAAGTTGTTGTCCGTTTTCATTTCTTTTTCCTGTGCTGTAATTACCCACTGTGATTTCATCGTTGTTACTTTTCTGTCCTACTTGTGCATTAAAGTCTCCCATTACTATTATATTTTTGTGAGCTTTTTTAATAGTTTCTGTTAGTCTTTGGTAAAATATTTCACACGTGCTTATATAATTAGTAAACTAAATCTCAATCTGTCTCTCTCTCTCTGATTTTTTATATGAGAATAATAATTTTACACAAATAAACATTAACTGTTATTATAAGATATTAAAGATTTATTTATATCGATAAAACGTTCTGTGTTATGTGTACTCGTGTATGTTGTTAGCGAAAACATTTTATTTTTAACTAGCGGCCCGCTCCGGCTTCGCACGGTAGCAGATGTAGGTATAGTGAACCTTTAACAGGAGTAAATTCGTGATACATTGTATTTTAATAGATATAACCCTAATGGTTTACGCAGCGCACGCAAATTAATGACTATTTCTGTTACAATGACCAAACCTTAACACATGTATAAATTTATCGTGGGCTATTTTGAAGATATTGATAAGTACTACAAACCCCTAGTACATTACTTTATTCTACCACCAATACTTTTCACAGCGCATGCATATAATGACTTTCGATTATTGTAACTAAACCAAAATAGATGGATATAATGTCCGTAAACTATTTTGTAGATATTGGTAAATACTACAAATTCCTAGTACATTACTTTAATCTACCATCAATAGGTTTCACAACGCATGAAAAATAATCACTGCTTCGGTTATTGTGACTAAATCAGAAAAGATGAATATAATCTATGTATACTGTTTTGTAGGTATTGATAATGACTACAATCCCCTAGTACATTACTTTAATCTACCACCAATAGTTTTCACACCGCATGAAAAATAATCACTGTTTCGATTATTGTGACTAAACCAAAAAAGATGGATATAATCTATGTATACTGTTTTGTAGGTATTGATAAGTACTACAAACCCCTAGTACATTACTTTACTCTACCACCAATAGTTTTCACACCGCATGAAAAATAATCACTGTTTCAATTATTGTGACTAAACCAAAAAAGATGGATATAATCTATGTATACTGTTTTGTAGGTATTGATAATTACTACAAACCCCTAGTACATTACTTTATTCTACCACCAATACTTTTCACAGCGCATGCATATGCGCTATGTCTGTTTCGATTATTGTGACTAAACCAAAATAGATGAATAAAATTTCCGTGGACTATTTTGTAGATATTGATAAGTACTACAAACACCTAGTACATTATATTATTCTACCATCAATGGATTTCACAGCGCACGCAAATTTATGAATATGGTAATTATATTATGTGACACCTTGGTTCACAATATTTCAGTTTTCTTACGGATCCCCATTTTTGTTCAAAATCTCATATAGCCTGTGGCACTCACACTGAATTAAGCTATCCATAAGTGAAAGAATTTTTAAAATCGGTCCAGTAGTTTCGGAGCCTATTCGTTACAAACAAAAAAACAAAAAAACAAAGTTTCTCTCTTTATAATATTAGTATAGATATGTACTTATGTAACGTCCAGTGTGTTAGAGGATACCGACCTCACACAGAGTCAGGACACAGAGGTAGGATAATGCTCTCAATGCAAATAATAAAATTATACAATATGACTGATTTATAACCAAAAGAAGTAATTACTATGGACACATGCAAATAAACGATAGAAAAATCTTTATATCTATCCATTAATGTCTGAATTCACGGAGCCTGAGAAATCAGACCGGTTATTCTTTTTAATTCATAAAATGAAATAGATTTCCTTATTGCGCTATGGTCGTATGTATCTATAAATGGTTTAGACCACCAATTTAATAACAACTCTATAGGTAGCATTGTAGACAAATTAATTTATATCAACTAATTTATATATAATATGCTAATTAATTATGAAATAGTCTCTGCCTGCCAATGGGGCGTTACCGAATGTTTTTTTTTTTTAATGAACTTTGTTGTTGGCCTCAGATGGCCTCTATAGCTTTACCGAACAGGTGAGAGCAGGGGCGCTCGACCCAAAGTTTAAGGGCGACCAGCTCAAGACCTAGACGGTGCGAACTTCGGCTTGGGCCGTCGCCAGAGTACGTGGGGTCACACTAGCCCTGGCTCGAAAGGGTTGGGATGGTAAGGAGCCGCGTCAAAGTAGCGGCGGGAGCAATATTTCATGAATTGAGGAAAGATGATGAGTTCCAGATCGCAGTGCAAGTCTGCGTTTCGCTGGTACCACCTGGCTCTAACCGCTTTGCGAATAAAACGGTTCTGGATGACTTGGAGTTGGTCCAAGATATAAGAGGATGTGTGAGCGAATGCACCTGAGACGTAAATCATGTTGGGGCATATGCAAGTTTAAAGTGTCACCTTATTTCTAAGAAACATTTTACAGCGATGGCATAGGACGGGGGGTGAGACAGCCTTAGGTTACGAACGATCTGGACGTGTTTCTCGAAGGTGAATGGACGATCAAGGGTCACGCCTAGATACTTGATGAGGGAGACCCAAGAGACGGGTTGTTGTGAAGCTTGAGAGATTTTATCCGTGATGGTCCACTTCTTCAACCAATCGCCATAAGAACGAAGAGTTTTTTGAAGTCGGCTTATCAAATGGGCGCTGTTCCACCTTCTGTATAGAGGGCGGTATCGTCAAGGAAAGGAGCTATCACCACGAGTAGGGATCGGGCGATTCTGTATGTATAGGCCTTTCTATTTCTTTGAATCTTAAGTCCCTCATCTAAGGGCGGTTAAACCCACAAAACTCATGACAATGTTTAGAAATGTCATACCCGCGTGAGCTTGTCGCCACACAGGTGACAAATGAGCTTCGTTTGTGTATGTGTAAAACTAATCTCGAGCAGAATTCTGTACGTGACTCTGTTTATGTGTGGATCTGCGTTAGAATATAACATTGCGTGTAGTTGTTAATATAGTGACAGTATTTCAAGAAAGCGACGAGAATTTCGTATGTAGATGTAATGGGAATTTGGCATTTTTATGCTATCCTCACAAACTTTCGCATTTATAATATTAATTAGGAAGAAGGATATATTATACTTGTTGTTGTTGTTTCTGGTGGTGTAGCAATAAAGAGTTTATCTATCTATCTATATATAGAAAACTCACCCTATCCCAAGCATCAGCGTCCATCACAGGCCCACTAGCTATAAAGATACACGCATGTCCACCCAAGATGAAGATCATAGCCAATGCCTTGATTCCAGATATACACTCCAACCCTAAACTGGTTTGTTCTTTGGTAGTTATTATCTTTTTCAAATTGTTGATGATAGAGAAACTCTTGATCAGGTCGTGGATGGTGCTGTCCTTCTTCTTGCAGTAATAGAATGTGTAGATCTCGAATAATGTGCTGAAGAAGAGGATGGCGACGAATAGAAGCATTAGCGATCTGGAAAGGGAAATAAAGTATTTTATGATAGTTAGTGACGAGACGAGCAAATCAGGTGCCTGATGGTAGGAATTATCATTGCCCATATCAGACACAGTGCCACCCATTGTTTTAAAATTCAAAATTCTGCACGGCACTGCACCGCGCCTGCCACCCTGAGATATTAGTTGTTGAAACTCTTCATGCCCAGTAATTTCGCTGGTACATTCATTGCCCTTCAGATCGGAACACAGTAATGTTTGCACATTACTGCTTAGCGGATGAATAACTTGCAAAGGTGTGGTACTTCCCCAGGCGGCCCCCTTCAAAAGAGGCCTACCACTATAAGTAAAAAGTTATTGGATTATGGTTATTGGATTAAGCTAAAAGCACAAAACAGATAATAATACTACATACTTAAGTGTTATTGGATTTTTTCATTACATGGGACCTAAAACATATCTAGCAAAGTAGAGGTGTACCTGCTATGGGACTGCCAAAAACGGGCACCTCTGTCTACCCCATTGGGGAAAAGGCGTGATGTTATAATATAAAATATATTACATACATACATACAGTCACGCCTTGTTCCCGTTGAGGTAGGTAGAGACTATTTCTTTCCACTATTTTTTTATTACTGCTTGACTATTTTTTTCCATTATAAAATATGTTATTGATAGCAATCAAGAAAATCAGAATTATTGGAGTGGTATGGAAATAAAAATATATAGTTTAATATTCAACAGTCCCTGAATTATGATTTCAATAAAAATATTAGTAATTTCAAAATATTTAACCTTATATATAAATATTAATTGGTTTAAGATCAATCACAGTATAGCACTAATATTAATAAAAGTGAAACTTAGAATCTCTAAGTAATTTCTTACACAATACATATTCTCGCAGAATATTTAAATGATATTATGCTAAATAATGTAAATATTCATTTCAAATAAGATGCAATATTCGTAGAATATCTCGAATTTTAATACTCGCATATACGATCGCGCGCGAATTCTCGCCGTGAATGCGGCTGCGATTTGCGCCATGAACCAATGTGTTCTATCTAAACTTGCAAAGTTCTTAGAAGAGCCTTAAATTTGGGGAGTAATGCGTTAACGAAGAATACGCAAAAGAGTTCTACAATCATGTTTCACGGCTAGCGCAGCTTTACTTATGAGAGGGTTTAGTACATTTATTGTAAAGAAAAGCGAGAAAAAAGAAAAAAGACCTTTTCTTTACATATCAATGGTTTAGTATTATGTTGTTACTATATTTGTTTGTTACGCGATTACTCCGCCAATTATGATTAAATTATTGTAATTTTTTATGGTTTTTGTTTGATATACATATTATTCATTTAAACTTAACGCTTTTTTTTTTATTCGATAAATACACTTTATTCAAATTAATCGGCGATAATAAGAGGGCTACTATGTTAGGGAATATTATTGCGAATTACATTCTTTACCCGGCAATATGGGATATATAGTGTACGGTTTTCTGGCCCTGGCTCCTTATATTATGAGAATATAGGTTCATCAATCGCAAAGCACACAAAAACCCAAACAGAAAATGAACTTTGACGCATCTTCATGCACCGAGTAAAATTTTACTATAAACTTGAAATGCTCAAAGATGAAAAACATGTTCAGAAAATAACCTAACTTAATAACTTACTCCGCGGCAACTTTAGTCATAAAAAGTCCACAAAAACCTGACAACATGAAAACTCGTTTATCACAATCACGTCCTTGGTAGTTGATAAGTTAATTTCTCAAGTATAATTAGTTACGAGGACGGCAGCAAGCGCCCATGTTACTCAATATATATCATGATTTTATCCAGTGTTACTATGTACCAGAAGGTTGACATATCTGTATCGGTTATTATAAATTTATGAATAATAAGACTATAGACGCCCTATAAAATCGGGGCTCCCATTCCCACTAAGGCCGTACACATGAGCCTCGAGTCAAAACAGCCGCACAACCCAATGCCAAATTAAGTCAGGGCGGGGCCGTAGCAAATTCAATCGAGGGGCCCTTGGATTGCTTTAGGTTATTAAGTTTATGGTATTAATCAAAACAAAACTGTTGGTGTTCTTTTTTTCCACAGTATGAAACATTGGTTTAAGATGAATGTACAAGCAGAAGAGCAGCTTGCAGCGAGTACGGTGAAAAATTTTAAGATTTTGACAATAAATGCGCGAACAACTTGCTGCAAGCGCGGAGAAATACATTAAGGGCAGTGTAATTGGGGTAACCCGTTCTGTTAGACCATAAATTCAAATTATTCAAATTAAAGCAAGTTTTGTAAAAATAAAACATAACTAATTTCTAGCACTTGCTTCGCTTGTCATTGTATCTGTTACTTTTGTCACAGTAGCAGCGCGTTAAGTATTATGCGCGAAAAATAAAATTTATCCACATCCTCAATTTGTACACCTAAAGAATATTTTAATTGTAAAAGTAGCTTTATCGTTACATCTTGTTCGCTTTCATGTGTCTAATGTGTCAACATGTTGTCTAATTTTTCTAATATATTTTATGTATACCTTTTATGTGATCAAAACTACATAGAAGAAAATAGATTGCAAATAAATAAACAGGTTGAATGAACTACTTTAAAGGTTAACGGGTCACAAAAGGAAGTATAAAAACATAAAAATAATGTCATGACCTTTAAATTACAAGTCTTTTTTAATGAGGAAAAACGTGTGACTAAAACGACTTACATAATATTACTAAATTTTATGATAGTTATCAATGAGAACTCTGCAGCCTTCCGGGGCAATACATTCATATTAAAGTGCGCTGATCGCCTGCCATTTCACAGCCTCGTTGGTTCAGATGGTAGTAACTCTGCGATGCGATGGTAGTAAGCGATAAGGCCGCCCATTGTCGACCAATCACTTTTTAGTTATAGCTTAAATTTTAAGTTACGTATTATGTTGTACTGTGTAATATTATGTAAAAATGGTCGAAATAAAGATTATTCTAATCTAATCTAATCTAACTCTGCTTTTTGTGCTGCAGGCTCCGGGTTCATTCCCCGGCCAGTTCAAACATTTGTGTGCATGAACATAATGTCTGTTTGATCTGTGTCTGAGTGTTTAAAGCTTATAAGTATGTTTATCTGTCCTCTGGTTACCATAGTAGCTTCTAGCCTAGTTTGGAATCAGATGACCGTGTGTGGAAGTTGTCCTATATTAAAAAAAAATATTTCGCTCAGAACTTCGCAAGCGTGACATTCTTATTAAAAAATTAGAGGATGCCGTCATATGTAGCGAATAACTGTCGAAACAATGCTATATATACTACGTATAAAAAAAGCCAGGGGATGTGTGCGTTTCGTCATGTTTGTATTAGCGAGCTGGCTTACTATGGTGCTTCACTTTTTGTATTATAAGACTGAGTCCGATAATTTTTTTTCTAGTTTCATGTTGAAGATCAAATTAATGAACTCCCTAAATATACAGATATTATAATAAAATATATTGTTAAGGCATACAGGTGTATGCATAGTGTAGGGTTCTATACAAACGCCATCTATTAGTTACTTGCACAAAGTATGGAAATATGCAGTAAAATAGCCATAACATTTGATTGCGAAGTATGATTTTTACAGCCACAAGGGACCGCAGATCTGAGTAGTTGATATCAATTTCAACTCGATACCTCCACGCGTTCCCATTAAAAAGTGTCTTGACAGACGGACAGACAGACGGACAACAAAGTTCCTATAACATACATACATACATACAGTCACGCCTTGTTCCCGTTGGGGTAGGCAGAGACTATTTCTTTCCACTTGCTACGATCCTGACATACAACTTTCGCTTCTTCCACTTTCATCACATTCTTCATGCATGCTCGTCGGTTGTTGGTACTTTTGACCTGGCCTTTCCTTAAGATAACGTCAACTTGTTCATGAAAGGTACGCCTAGGTCGACCCCTACCGACTTGACCATTCACACTAGCCTTATAAATCTCCTTTGTCAATCTCCTTTCGTCCATCCTCTCCACATGTCCGAACCATCTAAGCAATCCTTTCTCTATCTTTGTCACTACATCTTCTAACACGCCACAGCGTTCCCTTATCACACTGTTCCTCACTTTGTCCATCAAGGTCACTCCAGTCATACTTCTCAAACTTCTCATTTCCACAGCATTAATCTTACTTTCATGCTTCTTCTGCCAGACCCAACATTCACTACCATACGTAAGTGTGGGGATAAGCACCCCTCTATGCACAGCCAGTCGTGCCTTTTTAGACACTTTCTGACTGTTCATAAAAGTATGCCCCGTTCACCTGATTTCCTGCCACAACTCTCCTTTCAATGTCACAGTCATACTTTCCATCCCTTGTGAACTTTGAACCGTTAAGTTCCTATAAAGGTTCCTTTTTTTCCTTTTGAAGTACGGAACCCTAAAAATACTTACAGAAAGCCCACATCCAAAGAATTGACCTCCAGTTCCGTCCTCTTGTAGCAGTCTCTGCCAGTAACTTCTACTCCAGTGCTGTTGCCCACGGTGTAAGACAGGACACTGTTGACGAAGCCCTGGACGGCTTGGGCATCGCAGGCGCCGGGCACGCATACGGCCCAGCGGAGAGTTTCACCTCTACCGGTTCGATGCTGGAGTGAAGCAAATTATTTTATAATTTTTTGCATAATTAACACATATAACATAACGACACTCCAATTTCAAAGGGATATCCAGAGTTGTTGTACTCAAGGCTAAGTATAGTATCCACACTTCCCATTGTAACAGGGGGTGAGCCATGCTATGCCACCCACATTTCGCCAATATGTTATTGGTCCCATGTAATAGGGGGCCAGCCTATTGCCATTCGCCGAACTCAGTTCCAGACTCCGGGCTGTCATTGAGATAATTCCTAATGGAAAATTCCAATAACATTTTGCCTGACGTAATACTGGCATAAGTAGACAAATACTCTAATTATTATATTGATAAAAACTTTTTGAATGATAAAAATCAAAAACACACTTCACAAGACTTTGATACCCATTGTGAACGGATTTTTTGTGTGTGCAAAAACTCAGTGGTTTTCCCCTTCATTCTATTTACTGTATCCTATAATTATATTAAGATTATACATATATATTTTAATAACTCAACGAAATAATTAAATAAAACCATTTGATTAGCCGTGTGACTCAGATGGTAGCGACCCTGCCATTTGCGTTGATCGTTTCGATCCCCGAAAAGATAAGCGGCTTGATACTCAGGGTGAGAGGTGCAGTGCAGTGCCAAGCAGCTTTTTGAATTTTAAAACACTGGGTCGCACTGTGTCTGATATGGGCAATCATGATGCTTACCATCAGGCACCTGATTTGCTCATCTTGTTACTCATCATAAAAAATATAAGTTTTGAAGCGCTACTGTTGATTATGAGGTCCCGGGTCCAATCCCCAGGTCAGACAGTGTTTTATTGGATTTTTCCATTAGGAATTATCCCAATGACAGGATGGAGTTTGGAATTGTGCCCGGTAGATGGCAATGAGCTGGCTCCCATTTATATAGGACCAATAATATTTTGGTGAAATTTGGGTATAATGATTTCTCTATAGGTACACCCGTCCGTACCTACCCCTTCGAGAAAAAGGCGTGATTTGTTTGTTATGTTGTTATTTATACAGTTACTAATATATAATTTCACCCAGTATTATATAAAATTTATATAATACTGGGTATTAATGTATTAAATCAAAGATTTTCGATAATAAAATTGAACAATATAATAAAAAGGTGACAGTCTAAAACTATGATTTTTATACATTATTTTCTACTAAAGAATTAAGTAACTTGAAATACCTACTTAACACAACATTTTTGCTGTCAGAAATAACAGTTGTAGGACAAAATGCATTTTGCAACAGTGAAAAAAATCATTTTTACATTTATAGGGCAAAGTAGAATGTATCGTACACCAGTTTTCAGTTTTTATGGGATATCTCTTTTCTAAACAAACAAGTACAGTTTTTATGTGGTAATTTTTTTCAATGTATTTAGTGCAAAAAATATTGTTTAGTAGCAAATCTGAAGGTCATCATATTATGTTCCTACAGTACAATACATCCAGCTCTCCCCTATATTTTACCAAAATATCTAAAAGCATCACGGAGCTATTTAATCTTTAGCGTAGGTCTTCAGACCCACGTGAATATAAAAGAGTTGAATACGTAAGCGTGAAACTTAGCACTTATAGCACACGTGTCTTTAAAATGTTTTATTTGTTTACCTTACATTCTTACTTACTTGTATACCCTTGTATACATAATTAAAAACATTTACAAGAGGACTATTATAATCTAACATAACGGGAATTGATTAAATTTGGCGTTACTTTTCGGAAGTCCATTGTAGACTTTTGGAACAAGAATCTTTCAGCCGGTAGTCGACCTTTATTTTTTTTTATGATAGTGAGTGACAAGACGAGCAAATCAGGTGCCTGATGGTAAGCATCATGATTGCCCATATCAGACACAGTGCCACCCAGTGTTTTATAATTCAAAATTCTGCGCGGCACTGAACTGCGCTTGTCACCCTGAGATATTAGTTGTTGAAACTCGTCATGCCCGGTAATTTCGCTGGTAACATTGCCCTTCAGATCGGAACACAGTAATGTTGGCACATTACTGCTTGGCGGATAAATAACTGGCAAAGGTGTGGTACTTCCCCAGGCGGCCCCCTGCAAAAGAGGTCTACCACTACATCCTCCTCTGCTGGATATAGGTTTTCCCATAGATCTAGTAGTCAAGTAGTCTTGCATCCAGCACGTTTCTGCAATCTTAACTAGATTATCTGTCTTTAGTTCTACTAAATTATTTTTTAATTACCTTTTTCTTCTCTGGTCGTTGTTTCCATTTGATAGTGGCCAAGCAGTACTGGCCAGCTATTGATACCCCATTGTCCCCCGGGTATTCGATGCCGACGCACTCGTCAAAGTTCCCGAGGTGGTAGGACGAGCCGAAGAGGAGGCCTTGAGGTGACTTCGCAGATGCATCGAACACTAGAATAAGGGAGAACTTATTTTTAGTACTCTGATGATGCCGCTGTGACATTTGATAAACTGTTGATTTTCACAATAAATTTATATTCTTATCTAAATAAGAAAAAGTGTTATTCTGAGTCTATTACTCTCTCGTAATAAAGTAGGTACCACATTGTTTGACGTGACTTTTTGATTAAAAATTTAAAACATACATTCAATTTATTTAATTTTTTTTCCGCTACGAACATAAAAATTCAAATCAGTAGGTAATTCAAAACTAGACAGAATCAAAATATCAAAATAAGATAATAATAATGATATCATGCGTGCAAAATAGAACGGGTAGTAGTTTATTATACATGAAGAGTTTTAATATGTTTTTTTTATTCATTAAATTAATTAATGTTATTCATAGCACAGATTTAGCATGCGGCTAAAATTTATTTTGCTATAGAATGTCTTCTCTCTATCAAGGATGACCACAGCCTATCAACTGTTAGTACCGTTTAAAGTTTCATCTTTCCAATTAACTTTCTAGGCGTGAAATAATATATATATAACTTTAGCATAATGAAGAGTCCACTTGAAAAACTATGAATATCACATTTCATAAACTGACCTTTTAAAGCTTGCTGGTTGGTGGCTTTTTGGTGTATTATTTTTATGTAATTATACAAATTATAGTTATTTTATACAAATTATTTTGGCTCAGATGGTAGTAACTCCGCTTTTTGTGCCGCAGGGCACCGGGTTCGATCCTCGGCCAGGTCAAACATTAGTGTGCATGAACATGTCTGTTTGATCTGCGTCTGGGTGTTATAAGCTTATATGAGTATGTAAGTCGTATATCAGTAATCTGGTTACCATAGTACAGAGCCTAGATTGGGACCAGATGGCCGTGTTTATTATATTTGATCTGATTATTATAATTTATTTATGATAATCAGAATTGGGTAAAATCGACGTAGTCCACTAATAATAAAAATAAAAATAATATGGGACAACTTCCACACATGGTCATTTGGTCCCAAACTAGGCTAGAAGCCTGTACTATGGTAACCAGATGACTGATATACATACTTATATAAGATTATAACACCCAGACACAGATCAAACAGAACATGTTCATGCACATAAATATTTTATCTGGCCGGGGATCGAACCCGGGGCCTGCGGCACAGAGAGCAGAGTTACTACCATCTGAGTCAACGAGGCTGTCACTGGACTGTGACTGTACCTAATAGTCCAATTTTTGTTCATCCAAATCAAGAACAAGGAATTTCTGCGTGCCAAACGTAAGAGCCGTCGTTTTCAATCTGACAGTTTGTCATCCTACGTGTTTTTTTAATCTAAAATATATTCAATTCGAAGTTTAATAGAAGTTCATTAAAATAAGTTTAAAAATGTGATTGATTTCTATAATGCGCCGCGTGCCCGTGCATAGCATACGCAGCGGTGGGTTTAAGCCTTAATAGTATATCCACGCCCACTAGAGCAAAGTCCATCGATCTCATCTATTATATTGTAGAGACAAAGGCCGTCACAGTTCCGGAAAACCTACGGTTCTGTCTTCAAACTGACTCAGTAATGATACGATAGATTTTACCGTCTCATGTCATTTTAATCGTTTCCTTGATGATTATTTATTTTACAACATTATTTTTAAAATTGCGTTGAGACTAGACTGAGTAACGTAATAATAGATTTTATTATTCTACTCACATCGTTTATTAAATAACCATTTAATAATAATTACTAAAGCAATTTATATTTAATATTTTATAGTTATGTGTTTATTTAACCTTTGTTATGTCTGGAAGCCCAGTTCCAGACACAACATAATTTGTGTGTCTCGCGTGGATCCGCGATCCGAAATACGACGGGTTCATGAAGTTTACCTATCATTTTATACAAAAGTGTTTATTATCTCCTTTTGTAATGAATTTTTCACTTATTCCAAGCAATCTACGTTAAAGTGAAGTTCTTAATTTTCTAAAATCGTTGTAGAGGTAGGCCTCTTTTGCAGAGGGCCGCCTGGGGAAGTATAACACACCTTTGCCAGTTATTCATCCGCCAAGCAGTAATGTGCAAACATTACTGTGTTTCGGTCTGAAGAGCAATGTTACCTGCGAAATTACTGGGCATGACGAATTTCAACAACTAATATCTAAGTGTGATAGGAGCAGTGCAGTGCCACGCAGAATTTAGAAATTTAAAACACTGGGTGGCACTGAGTTTGATATGGGTAATCGTGATGCTTATCATCAGGCACCTGATTTGCTCGTCTTGTCACTATCATCACTATCATAAAAAAAAAAAAAATTTGGGATTTTCATTTATGCCACGTCATTTGTTAAATTAGCGAGTTAATTATCACTATTAAGATTATTCTAAGTTCACGCGAATCACGAAATAAAGCACGTGTCAGACAATTAGCAATAATTTCTTAATGGCAAATCAAAAGACGTATATTTTAATAATGTGGCTTTTATAACATCACCAAAAAAAGAGTTTTGATTAACACATTTTCTGTGTTAATTGTAGATTTGTTTGTCTATTAGCGAGGTGAATAGGATATCCGTATACACCAGTCTATAGTCTACACCCACTGTTGCTAAAATATATCAGACACAAGTTTTAAAGACCGTAGTGATTCATAAGGAGTTGCATCTTACCGTCGAACTACGTATAGGTACAAATAACGTTTTCAACAAGACATTGCATACTTCCCATACAAATATACCGAACAACGGATTCTGTATAGGAAAGCGGAAAAATATTTATCTTGAAGTAGCCGCGGGTTGACCTGAGGCCGCATCTAAAAAGTACCAATTTAGTGGGGCAAAATCCATTGCAAAATTTGTGGGCAGGGTGAAACAATACAATAATCCTTGGTAGTGGTTTTTATAAGAACCACTATAATTCTAGTGGAAACGCGGTCTAAAAAAGAGCCCGAAAAACTATATATAGAACGTCTTTCTGCAGTTTTTTGCCGCTAGGATTAGCAGTTTTAAACTTTGGTTCATTGCCTCTGGGCCGTCAAATATAATTATAATCTTGATATCGGTATTTTCCTATGACTACAATTTATTAGTTTTTGCATGTTGTTTGTTAAGTTTTTTTATTGTAGATAGTTTAATGGGATAATAAATACTTAAATGTATTTGCCCAAGGCCTCCCTAGACGTTGGACAATCCACGTACTTTTTTGTATAAGCTCAAAACTCAAAACATATAAAATGTGCGTCATTTTATATGTTTTGAGTTTCACAGACGTATTTTTTGTCCATACCCTTCGTTCGTTCATAGCACAACATCGCGCCTTTCTCTCTGAAGGGTTAGTAGAGGTGAACCCACTAAGTAGGTGGTAGGTACCACCCACTCTTCGCCAGTTATGTTTTTAAGGCGCTGTCCAAAGCAAATTCGCCCTTTCGCTCACATGTACCTACATTTTGGAAGATCTAAAAAATACTACATGTAACTACGTACGTAAAATAAAGACAACTAGGTTCTAGAAAATAACAATAAAGAGATTCGGTAAAAAATCCAATTTAATCCTTTTTTCAGTGCCTATTTATTTTTCTAAGATATTTTTCTTTGTGCAGGTTTTTATACATAAAAACTCGTTTGGATTATATTAGATTTTTTTACTGAATCTTTGTATTGTTATTTTCTAGAACCTATTTGTATTTATTTTACGTTATTACATGTGTAGGGTTATCATATAATGCGTGTATGGGGGCATACACGTTGTCAGGTTCGCCGAGTGTAGGGTTGATGTTATTTTGTGACGCGCATGCTTCGTATTCTGTGAACGTTTTGGTGGTTTTATGGAAAGTATTAATGGCAATAGGCTCGCCCCCTATTACATGGGACCAATAACATACTGGCGAAATGTGGGTGTATCTACTATGGGGCAACGTGTGGTTTCACGAAGATCTATGGCATGTGCGAGGGCGCGATGGCAACACAGGGAGGTGGATGCCAGCGCGACAGATGATTGTAAAGCGAGATTGAAGATGGTGGGCATGGAATAAATCATTTAAAATATGCTGAAGTGTTCGAGTATTATTTAATGGAAGAAAAAGCATGGCTACACATGTAATATCTTCAAAAATGTGGGTACGTGAGCGAGAGGGCGAATATGCTTTGGACAGCGCCTTAAGGCGCATATTGCAGCCAAACTGTAAAAAACAGTTTGCAAAGTCGTAGTGTGCATGAAAAATTGTGTTGGACAGGCTCAAGTTGATTGCGACGTAGTTGTAGTTTCCGCATATAACAGTACGACAGCGATATATAGTCGGCGCGCGCGCAGAGACCTGTTAATAATATCTATAAGCCATTTTTGCTAATGAAGATCGGATCACTTGCCATGTCCCTGTAACCTGTGTATGTGTGCATCTATTTAAGTGTTTGCAATCACTATCCTTTAAATATCTATATTTTCTCTCTCTGCATCGTCATCTGGAAGAAATAACTCTGAGCAATACGGCCGCCGATTGTTTCAGTGTTTCTAGTTTTAATTTTTGTTAATAATGGTTTTGTGTAATGGTATCAATAAATATTACTTATATATCTATCAAGTTATCTTTGGACAAATAAATAACATACATAACATAACATACATTCACGCCTTTTTCCCGAAGGGGTAGGCAGAGGTGTACCCAGGACTGAGTCCTACAGTAGATACACCCACATTTCGCCAGTAAATAAATAACAGATCTGACCTAAACATTTTGACAGCCTCGTTGGCGCAGATGGTAGTAACTCTGCTCTCTGTGCCGCAGGGCCCGGGTTCGATCCCCGGCCAGTTCAAACATTTGAATGCTTTAACATGTCTGTTTGATCTGTGTCTGGGTGTTATATATAACATACATTCACGCCTTTTTCCCGAAGGGATAGGCAGAGGTGTACCCAGGACACAGTCCCATAGAAGATACACCCACATTTCGCCAGTATGTTATTGGTCCCATGTAATAGGGGGCGAGCCTATTGCCATCTTCCGGGCACAGTTCCAGACTCCAGGCAGTTATTGAGATAATTCCTAATGGACAAATCCAATATTTAACACTGCCTGACCTGGGGATCGAACCCGGGACCTCTTGATTGGCAGTCGAGCATGCGCCCTCTACGCCACAGAGGCAGTCAGCAGAGAGGCAGGCTGGGTGTTATAAGCTTATATAAGTATGTATATCAGTCATCTGGTTATCGTAGAACAGGCTTCTGGTCTAGTTTGGGACCAGATGACCGTGTGTGGAAGTATTCCCATGTTATTATATTTATTATTTTGCCGAGATACGAATTTTTCCGAAATATTATAAAATTTTCATATATGTTTCTACGAATGTTTTGGTAAAGTTGCATAGTTAAAGGGAAATTCTTCGAATGAATATTTCCATTTTCACATACGATTTCACGAAAGCGTTTTATAACAGTAGTCAGCCGCGTATTCCAAATTCCTACTCAAAACAAATTGGTCGAAAAAAATCACTTTTGCGGTCTCCCTCGAATGGTTCACAGAATATGTTTGATTGGTTTTCTAACATCGAAACATCGAAAATATACATATTAGTCCCGACATGTCGTTAGTTTTATTCAAAACATTTTTTTTTATTTTCGGGAGAAACAACTATTATATTATGAGACGTCAGAGACAATACGTTAGAAGACAGCAATTATTGATAAAGCTACCAAAAAAAAAAAATTAATTGTGTAGTTCTAATTTTTGCCCAATCGCCTTTAGTAATGTTGACGTAATTTGGACACGTGAAGAAGAGATCACCTTGATTACGTAAGAAACTTGGACACTACAACTTTTCATCTCCGGTCGAAGATCCAGGGGCAGACCCAAAGTGCCGTGGAAAGATGATACAAAGACACACAGTACAAAGAGTCATATAGCGTCCGTGGTCCAATGGGAATATGCCCGGCTTTAAATCCGGAATCCCTGGATCGAATATCACCATGTGGACTATTCGCCTGGGCGCTACCGTGTTTCGTATGGCACGTTAAACTGTAGGTCCCGGCTGTTTCCTATAAGATATGTAGGGAGCAGTCTTTAGGTCATGTCGGAGGCCTTGTAGGAACCTTGGCGACCTGAAACTCTGACAATATGGGTTGTCCACATAACCCATATGAAATGACCATGTCAACGATATAGCGACTACCACCTACCACCTGAGAGAGAAAGAGATTCAGTAATGTTGACGTGAAGTAACAAACACACACGACACTCACACGAATTTTTCGCATTTATAAAATTCAATGGGAAATGTTAATAATGGTCTTGTGTTATGGTATCAATAAATATTACTTATCTATCTATCAAGTTATCTTTGGACAAATAAATAATAGATCTTACCTAAACATTTTGACAGACTCGTTGGCGCAGATGATAGTAACCCTGCTTTCTGTGCCGCAGGGCCCAGGTTCGATCCCCGGCCAGGTCAAACATTTGTATGCATTAACTTGTCTGTTTGATCTGTGTCTGGGTGTTAAGCATAAATAAGTATGTTTATCAGTCATCTGGTTAATAGTACAGGCTTCTGGCCTAGTTTGGGACCAGATGACCGTGTGTGGAAGTTTTCCCTTTTATTCACACAGAGCTTGCATTTTTATTAAAACTAAACGTCTATACCTAGAGAGATAAGAAAATTTGAAAACTAATTTCAAAAGTTGCAATATGAAACCCATACTAACGGAATGGTTTCTTAGGGCCAAAGTCCCAGATAGCCCAGTATTCACTAACGAGGCAAGTTGATTAGAATAATTATATTATAGAACTTGCAAAATAGATTTTTGAGATAAGTGAGAAGCACCGCAATTTTCAACAAGATCTAAAAGTCTTACTTGTTATTAAAGCATTTAAGATTGACCATGCTATCCCCTATTTGGCAATCATCCGATTCAGGTTTTGATATTTCGAGGAACAATCTGAAATGTGGTAGAGATTTCGAACGATATTTTTACTAAATCGCAAGAAGTTGACCCTGATATTGGTATTGATTTCTTTAAAAGGTAATAATTAAAAAAAAAAGAGTTCCTATTACGAAATAGCCCTTAAAATAGCTTGAAGTTATCTGCTTGAACTTGGTTGTAAAAACTGAAAAACAAAGCAGAAAGCACTGGCTTTGGGTGCTAAGAAAATGTTGTTAATTCTGTCTGTAAAATATAAAATATTTTGTTAATAAATGTTTGATGCACTTGTAAATTATAGTAACAGTTATTTTTTACCAATTTAAGTAGTATGCCAAAATAATTTTCTAACTCAATTCCAAGTGTTTTATTTCTCAAAGTTTGATTGCTAATAGTTTGTGACAGCCTCGTTGGCTCAGATGAGTAATTCTGTTTTCTGTGCCGCAGGCCCCGGGTTCGATCCCCGGCCAGGTCAAACATTTGTGTTCATGAACATGTATGTTTGATCTGTGTCTGGAGGTTATTAGCTTATATGTATGTATATCAGTCATCAGGTTATCATAGCACAGGCTTCTAGCCTAGTTTGGGACCAGATGACTGTGTGTGGAAGTTGTCCCATATTATTATTGTTATGATATAATTATAATAATTTCCATTTGACTGCCAATCAAGAGGTCCCGGGTTCGATCCCCAGGTCAGGCAAAGTGTTAAATATCAGATTTTTCCATTAAGAATTATCTCAATAACCGCCTGGAGTCTAGAACTGTGCCCGGTGGATGGCAATAGGCTCGCCCCCTATTACATGGGACCAATAACATACTGGCGAAATGTGGGTGTATCTACTATGGGACTGAGGCCTGGGTACATCTCTGCCTACCCCTTCGGGAAAAAGGCGTGAATGTATGTAATTTTCATTTTATTTATTTATTGTTTTACTAACACTTTAAAAACAAATTACTTATACCTAAAAAATTGTTGTTTTGATCTTTGTTAAGTCGACTTTTATTTTGAACAATCTGGTGATTGCTTTGAAAAGTACAGGAAAATCTGTCATCGCGTGAACATCAGTTCTGTGGCTCACAAAGACATAGTATAGGTACTACTGAGAAAATAAATTACTAGAAAACCTAGACTAAAATAATTTAATTTACATATTATAATATCTTAATAAATAAATTAACCCATTATTATAAACAACATCTATATTTTATATTAGGAATGACCTGTATCAGTTTTATTGTTATGATAATAAGTAAATTAATATATTAATGAAAAACATGATACTTTTTAGCTATTGAATTAACTGTTTCAATCGCAAACTTTTATAGTTTATTGATTTATAGTCTTATGAAAATATAAAGAACTAAAAAAGAGTATTCGTTGACGATTTTATATATTTTTAATAATTCCATTTATAGTTCGATTATAAACGATTATTTAATATTATGAATTTATTATTATCATAAACATAAATTCTGAGATCAACATCACTCGATTAAAATAAGAACTGGTATTACTGTTTTGACATTTTCGTATTTAATTCCACTGTTGCTTATTATATCTTTTAATTATAATATTATTTATTGAAAACTTTTTATTAGGTATTGAATTTTATTCATAGGTTTATTGGCAATTGTACATGATACGGTTGCTTGGAACAGATTGCTCTTAAAGATAAGATTTTCAAATTTCAGTATTTCAGTATTTTATATATATTTTATTTTCAGGGTGACAGGCGCAGTGCAGTGCCGCGCAGAATTTTGAATTTTAAAACACTGGGTGGCACTGTGTCTGATATGGGCAATCATGATGCTTGTCATCAGGCACCTGATTAGCTCGTCTTGTCCCTCACTATAATAAAAAAAAAAAAAATTTCAAACAAGGTTTCGTATTGGTGAAACAATAAAGGGTTTATCTATCTATCTACGTATGATATAAGAGTATGACAAAACTTCATTTCCATTTTTAGGGTTCTGTGCCTCAAAAGTAATAAAGGTACCCATAAAGGATCACTTTCAAAAGCAATCTTTTTTTTTTTTTATAACCTATGCTGTTGGCCTTAGATGATATGCATCTTTACCGGGCAGTGGTGAGCGCAGGAGGCGCTCGACCCAAAGTTTAAGGGCGACTAGCACAAGGGCACCTAGACGATACGAACCTTGGCTTGGGCCGTCGCCAGAATACGTGGGGTCAGACTTACCCTGGCACCCCATAAGGGGCGTGTCCTATAGGGGGCCCTATCAATGGTTTGATCTGTTTGATTATTTGGAGAAAAACTAACCGATCTGAAGGATCTGAGCGATCTTCGACCTCGCCGGCGAGGTCGGTGTTGTGATTGTGTGTCTAAATCAATCAAAAGATACTGCAATTTTACCGCACATTTGCTAAACGTTACTGACTGAGAAACACTACACACACACACAGTACTGCCCGATGACCTGGAGCATCATGAAATTTGGCAAGAAGCAAGACCTTATATCACAAGTAATGGCATACATTCCAAATCTGTAAAATTTCACAAAAGAAATTGTGATTCCTTACATGTTTGCATTAGTTTTACACTAGATGACGCCGTATGTTCTTAGAACATGGTAGCGTTTTGTTCAGATAGCTAGTTATGGAACCCTACTTAGCATACTTACCATAGTATGCGTCTCAACAATTTATTTTATGAATGCTATCGTTTCTTAATTTTTTTTTTTTTTTTCAGAGTTATACACAGGTTTTTACTTTTCTTAAAGAACTTTGTAAACCCATTTTCTTCAGTGATTAACAACTCCAGCATATCCCTTATATGTAATCTTTATTCATCTTTTTAACTCATGCATCTAGCGTCATCGTCTACGGCCGGGCGAGACAATGGACAATGTATGAGTGTTGCATGACAATTACTCACTAGAAATATTTGCATGGTTCCTAAGGGATATGATAATAGGGTTTGCAGAAACGCATACAAAAACTATTGCACCGATTGGGCATTTTGAGTTGAGGTACGAGTCAATAGATGTAGCCCTTATTACACAATTTTTTTTTTGACACATTACATATACAAAAGTTTGTCGGTAATTTGGTAATGTAGAGCTTAGACCCATAAGGTACTTTAGAGCAGATTAAACCGCGGAACAGAGCTAGTACGAAATAAAAGTAACATTTATCGTATAATCATATCAGTGAGTCAATTAAAGCAAAAGTACCACGTAAAGTTACACCATTCGGGTCAATATCACACTGCAAGCGCGCGCGGTAGGAATGCAGCCGTTTTACTCGCGCATAGTGATTCAGGAGTGAAGGTAATACACCCACTTGACGGTATGTCGAAAACTCATCAAAAATTCTTCTTTTTTTTTCATTTTGACAAGTACTGTTTTTTTTTGTGTGAAATTTTTTTTCCCTGTGCAGGTTTTTATACATAAAAATTGTTTGGATTAAATTGGATTTTTTCTAAAACTTTATATTGTTATTTTGTAGTTCTTAGTTGTCTTTATTTTACATAATTACATGTAGTTTTTAGGATAGTGAGTGACAAAACGAGCAAATCAGGTACCTGATCGTAAACATCATGATTGCCTATATCAGACACAGTGTCACCCAGTCTTTTAAAGTTCAAAATTCTGCGCGGCACTACACTGCGCCTGTCACCCTGAGATATTAGTTGGTAAAACTCATCATACCCAGTAATTTCACTGATAACATGGTCCTTCAGACCGGAACACAGTAATGTTTGCACATTACTGCTACTAAAAGAGGCCTACCACATAATGTAGTATTTTTTATATCTTCAAAAATGTACGTGTGAGCGAGAGAGCGAATTAGGTGTGCACTGCGCCTTAAAGGCTATATTGATTGATCCACATTAAATTATTAGTTGATGTGAATTAAGTAGCTAAAATTATTTAACCAGAAAGTTCATGATCAATCATACACTCGTTTAGCCCAAACATGCCCAATCAATTGGTTAGTTCGTCTTCTAACCGAACCAAATATTCGTTTACTGCTTAGATATTCTTAACAGGACCCAAGGTCGGGTAACCAAAGACTCTTAATAATAAAACTTAGATCTACGTTAACTTTTTCGATAGACCGCGATTGGTTTTCGAAGCAGTGATAGCGATTAAAGCGTTTTGCAAACCATAAACTTTTAAATAGCTTGTTGATGCAGGCCATAACTTTTCGTATTTAAAACAGATTTCACGTGTGATAAGACTTAATCTGTTTTGAATGAATTAAACTTTAGAATTAATATTATGTTTTAGATTCAATGAGATAAATAAGCACGCCTTTTTTGGGGTTTGTTAATGGACCTATCAAGTCTTACATAATAATAATATTATTGATCTTATTATAATATTATTAGGATTTGTGTAAGAGGATTCGCTATATGACACAATTCTTACCCGATCATACCCTGACACCTAGACTGAGTCCTGGGACTCAGCCCCGCCGTAGGCCCGCCCACATTTCGACGATCGCTTTATAATGATTCGATGAATCGTACGTAGCTCCTCGATGGTGCAGTGGGCGAAAGCTCGACTGCCGATCAGGAGGTCACGGGTTCGATCCCCAGGGCAGGCTAAGTGTTAAATTTTGGATTATTGTATTAGGAATATTTCAATAACTGCCAATAATAACCATTTATTTCGATCAACTTACATAGATCATAGTGTAAATTATTATTATAGAATATATACAATTAAAAAATTAAATTAAATTAAAATCATAAAAAAAATCAAAAAACATAATACGTAATAAACCTTTAAATAAACTTCTAACCAAATACAACAAAAGCTACGTGTGGGCACCTATAAACTCGCAAAGTCTTTAAAACGAGATTTGAATACGAACATGCTTTAAATAGGCAATAAAAGTCTAATGCTTGACTTACCCTCTACCTGTGTCATTGTGTCGCAAGCCTTATATGAGGTTAAGTTTAACACAGATTAAGAACATCATAAGCTACAAAGTTATAAGTACTTGTTAAGTAATGTTAAATAGGTCATGTCACATAAATTATCTTATAATACAATCACGCGTTCTTCCCGAAGGGGTAGGCAGAAGTGTACCCAAGACTCAGTCTCATATAGTAGGTACATTTCGCCTGTATGATATTGGTCCCATGTAATTGGGGGCGCAGTTCTAGGCTCCAGGCCGTCATAGAGATAAATTCTAAGAGCAAAATCATAATCGGCATTCGTCCAATATCGGCCACCAAGGGAGTCTGAATAAATTAACAAACTCAAATAGATATACATCATCATCATCATCATCATTATCTCAGTTATAGGACGTCCACTGCTGGACATAGGCCTTCCCTTGAGATTTCCATCCAGCCCAGTAGTAAGCGGCCCGCCTCCAGCGTGTTACTGCCGTCCTTATCACATCGTCTGTCCATCTTGTGGATGGACGTCCTACGCTGCGCTTGCTGCTTTGCTGGTCCGTGGTCTCCATTAGAGAACTTTACAGCCCCATCGGCCATCAATTCTAAGTGCTATGTGCCCTGCCGCCCTGCCCATTGCCACTTCAACTCGCTTATCCGCTGGGCTATGTCGATACCTTTCGTTCGTCTACGGATCTCCTCATTTCTGATTCGACCTCGCAGAGAAATCTCGAGCATTGCGCTTTTCCATAGCTCGTTGCGCTATTTTGCGCCTGCTAAGGCCCACAGTCAGAGACCATGTCTCAGATCCGTAAGTCATCACTGGTAACACACATTTTTCGAAGGCCTTCTTGAGGCACTTGAGATATTGAGGTATTTTGGACGAGAAGACATTGCGTAGGTTTCCGAACGCTTTTGGATTCGACGATTGACCTCTTTCTCGAAGTTGGATTTACCGAATTGGACTATTTGGACTGTTGGAGATATATACTATAGAATGATAAGAAACTGATTAAAAATGTAATGACATAAATTTTAATGTCTGTCTAATTAACTGCCTGTCACATAATAATAATAATAATAATAACCGGAGTGAACACTGACGAGGAACAGTCCCCCACCTCTGTCTTGCCTTCATTGGCCGGCCAGAGTGGAGTCGCGAGAGCCTCGTGCTCGAGGGAGGATGTGAATCATAAGTGGCGAGTGGGCGAGCGTGGATGCGACCTTAGGGTAACGCAAGTGATCGCCGTTTAAAGTCCAGGGACACCTCTCCTACCCTTAGCCGTTCACACCAACGTTGCTCCTCTCGTCGCCCTTATTCCCATGTGGTGGGCGACCTTTATGGGGGGTCCGTTTAGTGAGCGGCGAGTCATCGCCTGCCGTCATATTTCACCATGAGACGGAAGTGGCAGGTGCCGGAGTCTAGCACTAGACCGATTACCATCCATCTAGAAATCACACCTATAGCCAAATCAAGTAGTTTCCATCCATTCACAATAGTCTTTGTACCTAGCGGAGGCTGTCTTTGAGCTCATCTTAAAAAAAAAACTGTAGATGGTTTCAGAGATAGACCCCGATAGGTGCTATACATTACCTTTAGATTAAAAGCTCAAAGGGGCCTCTGCACGTTGGACTTAAAAAAAATGGTCTCCGTGCACGCCTTTCAAAAGACCGGATATATCCCGTGTTTTCGAGCGACATAATAATAATAATATAATTAACCCTTACACTGCTCAACAGATTTTGATAAATTTTGATATCATACAAGTACAAAGAATGGGTTGAAATGTAGGTAGACCCTGGTATTAATTAATTAACGTTTACACACTCACACCCCTGCACTAAGATAACCTATACTGTGTGTTACAGACGGCATAGACACATACAATATCGAACCACATACACATCCAAGACCCGAGGACAAACAGTTGAGCGCATCGCCTCAGAGACAATATGAATTTATTTAATTTTGACATTCTAATTATTATAATATATTGTAAGTTCTATATAAAGTATATTTTGTAGTGGTAGGCCTCTTTTGCAGGAGGCCACCTAGAGAAGTACCACACCTTTGCCAGTTATTCATCCGCCAAGCAGTAATGTGCAAACACTACTGTGTTCCGGTATAAAGGGCAATGTTACCAGCGAAATTACTGGGTATGATGAGTTTTACCAACTAATATCTCAGGGTGACAGGCGCAGTGCAGTGCTGCGCAGAATTTTGAATTTCAAAACACTGGGTGGCACTGTGTCTGATATGGGCAATCATGATGCTTACCATCTGGCACCTGATTAGCTCGTCTTGTCACTCACTATCATAAAAAAATGTTATTGTCATTGGACATTTATTATTTGCTCATATTTTTTGGTTTTCCGTGTTAATTAGTGTAATTCATTAGTTTTATGTACCGTACTGACTATCAACAAACGATTCAATGTAACAACCTCACAAATACTTGCCCCGGCCGGGATTCGAACCCAATAAAACAGAAATAAAACTTTACAGGGTGAAACCGCGGGGCGCAGCTAGTTCTAACAATAATTTAACAAAAAGACGCTATATATTATTCATTGTTTCTAGAAGCCAACATAATAGTGTCAAGTTAAACGTAACTATACCAAATAGATTATCTAAGCAGTATTTCCTGATTCGTGACATTTTTACTAAGAAACGAATGGTAAAGGAATTTTATAGAGTAGTTCGTGTGTAAGATTAATGAGAGTACGCAAATATTATATACTCGACTTGAGTCTCGGTTTATTCTAATATATATTGAAATATATTAACATTTGTTTTTAGTAATGGATGATTCTACTTTCGTTCGTCATCATCATCATCGTCATCATCATCTCAGCCATAGGATGTCCACTGCTGAACATAGGCCCCCATAGATTTCCATCTAATCCGGTTGTAAGCGGCCTGCATTCAACGTGATGCTGTCTTTATCAAGTCTTCTGTCTATCTTGTGGGTGGACGTGGGTGGTCGCTTGCCGGTCCGTGGTCTCCATTCGAGAATTTAACAGTCCCATCGGCCATCAGTTCTATGTGCTAGGGAATTTTTTTTTTTTGATATTGAGTGACAAAACGAGCAAATCAGGTGCCTGATGGTAAGCATCATGATTGCCCATATCAGACGCAGTGCCACCCAGTGTTTTAAAATTCAAAATTCTGCGCGGCAGTGCACTGCGCCTGTCACCCTGAGATATGAGTTGTTGAATCTCATCATGCCCAGTAATTTCGCTGGTAACATTGCCCTTCATACCGGAACACAGTAATGTTTGCACATTACTGCTTGGCGGATGAATAACTGGCAAAAATGATTAACTGGCAAATTATAGTATTATATTGCCGCAAATAAATTTCCGTGTTTCAGATAATTGCAAAATAGTTATGTTGTAATTATTACAACAAATTATTTCATAATAAATGTTAATAACACTATATTATATGTTAAACATAGGTCAACTATGATTATAATTTATGATGTAGGTACATTTAAGTACATGATATGAAATTGATTAATGAGTTGCATACAGGTACAGTCGAGTATGAAATTAAAGGCAAAGTTTTGATAAAATGACCTTCAGCGCCCTCGAGTTCGTCTTATTTTTAGGTGCCCAATCTTCACTCTTCCTGTGTAGTAAGGCAACACAAATCTTTTGAGTATTTTCGTATAATGCACATTTTCTCTAACGGTTTTATTTAGATTGGCTGTTTATTGTTGTTGTAAATTATTTATTTATTGGGTTAAATTTAGTGAAAGAAATATTACCCCTTTAATGTTCACAGATTAATCTGATACTTGCTTCTAAAGTCTGATTAAAATACAATTAACTGTTATGTTTTTACTTGTTATAAAGATGAAGCAATCAAATAGGTATGAGTGTGATAAGCAAGAGATCAATGGGCGAAAAATATTGCAATATAAGCTGTAACCTCCAATTTTAGACTGAACTGTACCGGTACCTACCTACTATATTAATAATTGCACAAGTATAGTCATAATTGTAAAGAAATAATTGAAATCCAAAATATATAATGGAAAATTTGCCAGTTATTCATTCATGCAGTAATGTGCAAACATTACTGTGTTCTGGTCTGAAGGGCAATGTTACCAGCGAAATTACTGGACATGATGAGATTCAACAACTCATATCTCAGGGTTACAGGCGCAGTGCAGTGCCGTGCAGAATTTTGAATTTTAAAAACAGGGTTGCACTGTGTCTGATATGGGCAATCATGATGCTTACCATCAGGCACCTGATTTACTCGTCTTGTCACTCACTATCATAAAAATAAAATAAAAACATAAACTATTAAAAGCAATTATTGGAAAAATATATACTTACGAGTTTCTCCTACCAATGACAGTTTTATAGGGACGTAGTCGGTTGACCTTCTAACATTGCAATTGCAAAACTTGGGTTTTAATATTTTTTGTAGAAAATGTTGCTTTTGATTTTTTACCAGTTGTTCTATTTCATAATTCAAATTTTCATAAATACTATATATCAAAATTAATCCCGTGAGACATCTTTTTCCTTATAGAGTGTTGTGTGTTTTAAATACATAAGCAGGCATTACGATTTTCTCCCTACACATTTTCAGGCACATCTGAAGTAAATCAATGTAAATGTTGCTAAACAACAATAACTAGGACCAATCCATCGGAGCGAGTCACACGTCTTCTATTATGTCGATAGTTCCTACCCGATTAAATTACTACTCTATGAGATTCGAAAATTACAATAAAGCTAGAGAAAAACCTCGTAGATCTAAGATAATAATTATGAATATAAATCGCAATAACAAAGGCCCATTTTTAGCGCATAAAAACTACGGTTAAGCACATCATCTAAAGTTTTTTTATCCAATTAGTTGCAATATTATCTGATCATGATTGAAGTAGTAGGAGTACGGGAATCCCAATCAGTTAAACTCGTTTCTGCACAGTAATTTTACCGGTCCTTATTACACGCTTGTAGAAAATTGTTAAATCTGCACAAAAAAAATTGTTAAGGTATAATACGTATGTATGCTTATGGTAGAGTTCCATACCTAGATACCAGAACAAAACGCTTTAAATCACTTTAAACATACAGCGCCATCTATTAGTTCCTGGCGCAAAGTATGAAAATATGCAGTACAATAGCCATAACTTTTGATTGCGTTAACCTTAGAAGTATTATTATTTTGCAGCCACAAGGAACCGCAGATTTGAGTAATTGATATCAATTTCAACTTGATACCTCCACGCGTTTTCGCTAAAAAGTGCTATGACAGACGGACAGACAACAAAGTGCTCCTATAAAGGTTCCTTTTTTTCCTTTTGAGGTACGGAACCCTAAAAATAGTTTATATGTGTTTCTATGGATTGTATTATTATTAAATGCTAACTCAGGCAAATTGAGGAAGGTACATTTTATTTTGATATTGAAGGCATAATTTGACGAAAATATTGCTTGTAGTGATATCGAGTGTTCAAAGTTCGAGAGGTTTTCAAAGAGCCTGTTGTATTGAACAGAACTGAACCATATGTTTATTATTAATAAAAAAAATTATAAACAAGGAAATACATACACAAATTAACTTTAAAACAAACAGTGAACATCAACGTATGCAATTAAGAAATGCTGATTATTTACACGTGCCTAGTACACGAACTAAATTTAGTAAAAAACATATAATTTACGAGGGAGTGCAATTTTATAATAAATTACCTAAAAATATAAGAGTAATATTTGCAGTGAATGTATTTAAAAAAAGATTAAAAGAGCATAATATTGCAAAAGTTGATCTAGCATACTAAGTTTTAAGTGTCCATTTTATATGAAATCTTTTTTATGTTTATCACATAAACGAGAATATGTTTCTTTGTGATAAATATGAATAAAGATCTGACCTCATATTATTTTCAATAATGCAAAAAACGCAGCTATTTATATGTCAATTTAAAAGTCATGGGTCCTTTGGCGCTCGGTACCAAACTTATATTGCTCTCTATGACTTGCCTCCAATTACATAAACGACTGTACCAATCATTAAACACAGTGTAAAATTTTAGTATTAATGTATGATATAAATTAAATATTTAAATAGAATTATAAAATTTAATAATTATTTTTGTATATTATAATTTTTTTTATATTATAAAAGTTATTTGGAATCAATAAGCAATGCTCATTGTAATCATCTTACTAATCCTTCTAATATTATAATGCTAAAGTTTGTGAGGATGGATGGATGTTTGTTACGCTAAAACTACTGAATTAATTGGGCTGAAATTCGATATGCAGATAGTTTAGACCCTAAAAACATACGGGCGAAATGTGGGTGCACTCTTCTATGGGACTGAGTCCTGGGTACATCTCTGCCTAACCCTTCGGGAAAAAGGCGTAATCGTATGTTATGTTAAAAAGGAACTAGCTATACGTGCGAATGCCAAATAATTCTGAAAATTATTTATATTGCGCACGCGTCGGAATTGCGCGAGCCTACTTTAAGTTATACCGGCAACGTCTCAACAGAATATAATAGGTATGTCATTACATCATAAAACGATAACTGTTTATATCAATATATAGGCAGTATCCAAGGTCTATTTTAAGGTAAAACGAGTATTACAGATACCATTTTGTAGTTTATTAATAATAAACAAGTAATCAAATAACAATGACTAGTGCGCATTTTTTAGAACATTTTTTTTCTTTAATTTATTCTTATTTGTTTAACTAATAATTTTCCTTAACGGTTCCAATCCAATTTTTATACATCTATCTTATTTTTCATGATATTATACCTAATCTCGAGACTTGTTTGTGTTTTGTTAACTTGGATCTTTAAATATTTTTAAATTATTGTACACATGTTTTGAGTTACGACCGAGGTCAAATCAATATTATTTTCCCTCCGCTGGATCGAGCTAGATCATTTGTGTCTTTGTCTATTAATGTAATTTGTTTTGTGTACTTACTAATATAAAAAATAAGTTGAACAACTCTGTTTTTATGATAGTGAGTAACAAGACGAGCAAATCAGGTGCCTGATGGTTGATTGCCATGATTGCCCGTATCAGACACAGTGCCACCCAGTGTTTTAAAATTCTAAATTCTGCGCGGCACTGCACTGCGTGTCAACCTGAGATATTAGTTGTTGAAACTTGTCATGCCCAGTAATTTCGGTGGTAACATTACCTTTCAGACCGGAACGCAGTAATGTTTGCACATTACTGCTTGGCGGAAGTATAATAATTCACTAATTGATTGAATAATTGATTGACTTTGGCGTTTTTTTTCGGAACTCCATTGTAAACTTCTGGAACAAGAATATTTAATTTTTAGTTCCAATTTTTAGTGTCAAAAGCAAAATCCACACAGCACCGCCCTCCCGCCCGCAAAATTGCATGCAAAGAGGAAATGCTATTAAGTAGGTATTATTTTTGTTAGTGAAACCATTCATATATCGACACGTGTTTCACGTCATGCGTCTACACGACGAATCTCCAGAATATACACTCTGGCCCCGCTATAAGGGCGACAAATGTTAGTACGACGCCGCTCCTCGAGATGTTACCTCGCTGAATACTGGAACTGTTGTTCCAGCACTATTTCCCGATGATGCGTCATGTAGACGCGAAACACGTGTGTCACAAACAAAAAGAATACCTAATAGCATTTTCTCCTTGCATGCAATTTTGCGGGCGGGAGGGCGGTGCAGTGTGCATGTTGTTGTTGACAGTTATAATCGGAATCAAAAACTAAAGATTCCTCTTACAGAACTCTTTAATGGATTTCCGACATTTAACGCCAAATTCACTTAATTAGCTAATCATAATTATACATTTTATGTGAGATTATTTTAAAATTATTGTGTAGGTACAGTGTGGTCTAGAAAATAAAAGAATAACGTCACCATTATTTATAAGATCCTTCCGCGTGGAAATCTTTAAGATTCCTAATACTTACAAGTATTCTGAATAAATTGTTGTTGTTACTCATGGTTTAATTTATAAGTTTCAATTAGTTTATAGTCTGTGTTATCAATAAAAGTGTTATCTCTTCATAATCATCTTCATCATAGTCATAGTCATAGTTTTTTATTAATATGGATAACATACAAGTCATTACATAAGTTTATCAATTCAACAATATAAAACAAATACAAAAAATATAAACACAACAAATAATAAAATTACGAATTGTAAGCTATGAAAATTAATTATAATAAATAAATGATTTATTCATTTTAGTAAACTGGTCATACGTGTAGAACGCTTGCTCAACAAGCCAACGCTTCAAACGTAATTTGAAAGAATTCATCATCATCATCATCATCATCATCATCATCATCATCATCATCTCAGCTATAGGTCGTCAACTACTGAAAATAGGCCTCCTACATATATTTCCATTTAGATCGGTTATAAGCAGCCTGCATCCAGCGTGATCCTGCTGTCTTTATCAGATCGTCTAACCATCTTGTGGGTGGACGTCCTATGTTACACATGGCGGTCCGTGGTCTCCATTCCAGAACTTTACAACCCTGTCGGCCATCAGTTCTACGTGCTGTGTGCCCTGCCTATTGCCACTTCAACTTGGTAATCCGCTGGGCTATGCCGGTAACTTTCGTTCGTCTACGGATCTCCTCATTTCTGATTCGATTTCACAGAGAAATTCCGAGCATCACTGGTAACACACACTGGTCGAAGTCCTTCGATTTTTTGAGGCCCTCAAGTCTATCTATCTTACTAATATTATAAACTCAAACTCAAAAAGATTTATTCAAATAGGTCATACTCTGACACTTTTTCACGTCAATGAAGTTAAATAGTACTGAGTCTACCGAGCGTTCGGAAAGATACCTCTACAAGAAGAACGCACAAGAAACTTGTAGGGCTTAATTTTTTCAACTGATGGTTACACAATATTTGGTTTGGTTACATTCGTTTGCTTTGAAGGTGCCGCGAGGCGGATATGCAGAAGTTTCCAGCATCTTTGTCCTCCTTAAATGCAAACTTTCGCAGACGGATGGATGGATGAAGGGATGGATGTTTGTTACTCTTTCCAAAACTACTGAACATATTAAGCTAAAATTCCTGATATTCCCACGGGAATGAAACCTACGTGGGTGAAACCGCGGGGCACAGCTAGTCTATCTATAAATTATCATAAAATGTAACTTAAGTATACAGTGTACATAATATTTCTATATAAATTAAACGATAGAGGTGTTGAACCCCACAAGCTTAAAACTTGTTTTTACAAAATTATCAAAAATGTCGGTAATTTCCTGAATTTCACCTAGGAGTTTTTATGATTTATTTTGAACGAGTCACACTGTGACACTTATAGATTTTTTAATCCATCGAATCTTCCACTACCTACTGTTACCAGTTGCAACATTAATTTCAAAAATGTAACTCAATGCGTCACAATGTGACCTCTTCATTTACATTACTTACATACTGTGAACATATTATGGGAACCCTTAAAAAATACATAGACTAGGAATATAGGTAACATCTTTTTTGAATTCTTTTTTATAAAATACGTGATCTGAAAAACAGTTCCAATAAGGATTATTCAACAAAACACTCCCCTTTAGGAATCTCTGATCTCTGAGTTTTTTTGTACCAAAAATAGGTCTAAATCGTAAATAGGTATTATTTGATAACGATTTTGTAGACTTCCTTTATATTTAGAAATTCAAAAGGAAATTCTGCCATACGCACGCAAGGGCGTACTCAGGACGGGCAAGTCGGGGTTGGGGCATCTGGCCCAAACTGGACCACACTCTTAACATTGTGCAACTAGAGGATATTATTGAGGTACAAGTAGTTTTTTATTCAAGTAGGTCCCTTAAAAACACATTTGCAAATCAATGAATCCAATAACTAATGAATCTACAGTGCCACTCTTCCCTATCTCTCATCACCATTCGCATCCAGCTGCTTCCCGCCTCTATTTTAATGTCCATCGCGCTTGGATTTCTCTGAGTTGTTATTTCTGTCTAATTTTAAGTTTTTCTTCTTTGTTATTTTCTCTTATATTGTGGTACCAATAAAGAGTTTTCATTCATTTAATCCTACTGTTATATTATTTAATACCAGTCCAATAGTACGCCTTTTTGGAACTATTTATTAAAATTTACTTGATCTTGCCAATGTTTTTTAAATTATTCGCAATTAAATTTACGTTTTGTTTTATGCAATAATGCCATTCTTCCAATTATAATATAAATAACTTTTTTTCCAATCATATAAAAATCGTTGATAATTTCCATTTTGCTAAATTTTAGCTGCACACGTCCGTCACAAAATCGTTCCACTTATCCCCACCAAGGAAATCCTGAGTGCGCCCATCGTGTCTCGTGTATTACAATCAAAAGGAGTTATGATGAATTGAGTACGTAAGAAGGGCTTATTCAGGACTATTTCATTACCAGACCTTTTACAATACAGGCTTTGACTATTGTGTTAATTCTGGAAATGTATTTAATTTGTTCCTACTCAAAAACAAATATATACGTTAAGGATAAATAAGTATTCCGGTATGAAGGGCAATGTTACCAGCGAAATTACTGGGCATGATGAGATTCAACAGCTAACATCTCAGGATGACAGGCGCAGTGCAGTGCCGCACAGAATTTTGAATTTTAAAACACTGGGTGGCACTGTGTCTGATATGGGCAATCATGATGCTTACCATCAGGCACCTGATTAGTTCGTCTTGTCACTCACTATCATAAAAAAAATTATAATAATTAACATTACATAATCATTTATAAATGATCGTAGAGGCCTTTATTTTAATCAACTTTTATGTACCATCGAATATGTATATCGAATATGAATTTGAGAAAAGATATTTACTTTTTGCTCACTTATTTTGCAAATACTATATTATTCACATTACTTGGTATATATATTCGTTACATAACTCGCTTTTTACTCATTGGGTATAAAACAGTTACAATCATTGAAAGATACAATTAATAATAAAAAAGATAGAGAAAGGATTGCTTAGATATGGTTCAGACATGTGTGGATGGATGAAAGGAGATTGACAAAAGAGGCTAGTGTGAATGGTCAAGTCGGTAGGGTTCGACCTAGGCGTACCTTTCATGAACAAGTTGATGTTATCTTAAGGAAAGGCCAGGTCAAAAGTACCAACAACCGACGAGCATGTATGAAGAATGTGGAAGAAGCGAAAGTTGTATGTCAGGATCGTAGCAAGTGGAAAGAAATAGTCTCTGCCTACCCCAACGGGAACAAGGCGTGACCATCAAGCCTTTTACACTTGGGTTTATTATTTACAATAATAATATATTTAAAAAATTTAATTAAATCAATAATTTGCTACATATTATAGATAAGGACAGTGTGGATGGACCTTTGACCAACTGAAAACCTTATGAAGTGTAATCAGAACTAGGTCTAATTCACATAAATAACATTGAAGTGTCTGTTTGTAATATTAAAATTACAGGTTTTTACTAAATGCATGTGAAAGCACATACTCATAACAATAAAAATATAGTTAAAAAAATGTCTGGCTGTCTGTTTGTTGCCGCTAATCTCCGATACGGCTGGACCGATTTTAATGGAACTTTCACTGACAGATTAGCTGATGTTATCATAAGTTAAGCTATTTTAAGAAAATCATTATATTAAACTTATACTTGCGATGGAGTTACCGGCTTTAGAATAGTGCTCCACCTTCTCTACCCGTGGTTGCCATAAGAGCCGGCTAAGGTTTAACAGATCCAGAGGACGGGCAGCAACGTCCTCTGTAAAAAACCATCGAACTGCGCTCGACAACCCGCCTGCCAAGCGCCATATTGGCAAAACCCCCCCTTTATGGGGGAGGCCTATGTTCAGTAGTGGATTACCAACGGCTGAGATGATGATGATGATTATATTAAAGAAACATGATTAGGGTTACGCATCTTACTCATATTATAAATCTGAAATATCTGTACAATGTAAAAAAGTTACGTTTTTATAAGGTGAACAAAAAGCTACCGAGTTCTAACTTAACTTCAGCGCCATCTAGATAACACAAAAAACAGCGCTTGCACTTTTTTTTTGTATGTTTGTTCCGTTTTCACGCTAAAACTACTAGACCGATTGAGCTGAAATTCGGTATATAGATAGTTTAGACCCTGTTATAACACAAAAAGTACTTTTTATGCCGATATTTACACGGGAATGAAGACTACGCGTGTGAAACCGCACAGGTAGTAAAAATTAAATCATTAAAGTCCACGCGGAAGAAGCCGCGGATAAAAGCTTGTATGTAGTCTTGTATATAGTAGGTATCTATATATAGTTAATGTTGCGGTAGACCTCTTAATAGAGACATAGAGACAAGCAATTGAACCTAGTGCGGTTAGGCCAATCATGACGTCACAGCCACACGTTATGCATTGATAAATAATGCTTATATCATGTATATATTACTGGTTATCAGTAAGCATCTTCTTTATGATACACTCGAAATATAGTAAACCTATTTATTGATATATTTACATCCTGATAATTTGAAAATGAAGTAAACTATGTATTATAGATGGCAATAGGCTTGCCCCTATTACATTGGACCAATAACATACTGGAAAATGTGGGTGTACGTACTATGGGACACTGAGTTCTGGGTACATCTCTGCCTACCCCTTCGGGAAAAAGGCGTGAATGTATGTTATGTTGTTTATTATTCTATTATTATACCTATTATGAGTTTGATGACAATGTAAACTTGTTTACGCAGTTAAAACAATAACAAAGAGTAGTATCACCTAGTTCCTACGATCCTAAAACAAAGCTCTATTCAACAGGTCTTAGAACTAGAAATACGTTATTTTACATTTTACCAGTATGGGAACTTAGACCATAATCTCCAAATAGTACAAAACAAAGTCGATTACCGCCATCTGTACGGTAATCTTTTAATCTACGCAAGGAATTATAATGCGATTTACATCAATTGATTGAGAGACATGAAGAATGTTTATATTAATGTATACATAGTAATTCTATGGATGTATAACGGTCTCACGAGCGAAGCAATATAGTAAAAAATAAATTGGTAATTTATCACTCTAAAAATATGTCAAAAACATTATAAAATAAAAAATTAATGAAATAAATCTAAATATATAAAAAACCTTTTTTTTACGGTTTTATTGTATTGCCATAAAAAGTGATTACCATATATTATCATATCGATTGATCAACCGGAAAGGGTTAAAATTTCAATAACTAAATTTGACCCAAAAAAAAATCCCAACCTCAATTAAATTGTGAAGGCATACTTTGGTAAGTATGCAAAGAAGGGTTCCCATACACAACGGTACCGCATTTTAAGAACATAAGTCTCATAATAAATAATAGTACTAACGTAATACAGCGCCATTTTGTTGCAAACTACTGCAAACATGTTAATATTCACAAAAGTTGTTAAGTTTTACGGTTTTGGTATTTATTCCTTTATTTGTGATATAAGATCTTGCTTCTAGCCAAATTTCATGATACTAGGCCATCGAGTTTAATTATATTACAGTAGAAGTTTTCTGTCTGTAGCGCAAAGGAAATGTGTGTATAGTAGATATAATAGATATAGTAGAGCTAGTAGCAATAATAGATATAGTAGCATATAGTAGAGTAAAATGGCAGTATCTTTTGATTGCGTTGATTTAGAAGTTTGATTTTTTTACAACAGCAAATAGACCATAGACTTAAGTTGTGTCAATTTCAACTTGATACCTCAACGCGATCCCCAGAAAAAGAATTCAGCAGACGGACAGGCACACAGACGGACGGACATACAGACAGCCAGACAGACAGACAGTCAGATAGACAAATAGAAAGACAGACCGACAGACGGACAACGAAGTGATCCTATAAGGGTTCCTTTTTTCCTTTTAAGGTACGGAACCCTAAAAAACAAGCAAAGCAAAATAAAACCGTTTTAAATGAAAAAAAAAAGGATTTTGTTAAGCTTCTAATTTCCAATCCTTTTTGTTAAATTGCTAAGAACTTATTAAGTCTCTTTGATTATGTGTAACGTAAGCCTATAAACCTAAAGAACCCGTTCATTTTTTTTTCTTTGAAATCATTTATAAAATTGTATTTTAGTTTAGGTATAATAATAATTCTATAATGTGCAAATTTATTTTATTTTAGTACGTAGGTATAGCTTTTGTGCTTATTAATATCTGCTGCAGAAAAAAATGCATTTTATTGGTAAGTCGTACTTCGTGCAATTAAAATTAATCCAATAAAAACGCTTATTCTAAGTATAAAATAAATAAAGAAGATTGGAAAATCTGAGGAAAGTGCCAGAACCCTTACTGTATCAGAGCGCTTATATAGACGTGTTGTCTTTGTTTACTCGTTTGTAAAGACACATAACGAGTTAGGCGGTATTACCGTTAGTACTATTATTTATTCTGTGGTATTACTCGCAATTAGAACGATGGCGACATAGATGCCTTGGTAAACTGCACCTAAACTTGTAGAATGCAATTATGTTAGGCCATAATCTGTGCGCTTAGGCCTAATAACATTTTATTTACTTACGTATTTGACAGGATTTATATACGAGTAGCACCTAGGTTTGTGCGTTTTTATAAGGCAGGAATCAACATAAGTTACACTTTATTCTGTAAGAATATGTAACAGTGTTGCAGACGGATTTTAAACCTTTTCAGCCTTTTCGCTCGCTTTCGGTGTAATAAAGGACAATTGAAATCTTCCATGGTTTGCAACACCTGAATTGAAATCATATCGAAGTGTGACTTGTTCACTGTAACTCGATGGGAGCCCACTTCGAATTCGAGCGTTATCTGTCAAAAATGAGATGGATGGGATTTGACATAACGACGATACTTATGCATTTTTTAAACAATCCGGGGTAGTGATCGCTGCTAGTCTTGAGTCGCTCGTAGTGTGGTCACCGCAAGCCTCAGCCGTCGCACCCGCCACAGGCTTCCGAGACACCCGTCACCCCATACGATTGCCCGCGTGCAATAGCCTACTACTACGTAAAAAACATAACGTCAAATATGTCAAATACGTCAAATATTTGCGTAATGCCGGGGGGAGATGAGTGTCGCTTCTTTACATAGTAATAATTAGTATTCTACTTACATGCTGAGTTAGGGCCGTGTTGGGACACACCTTGTTTCTTTCTTTATGTGTTCAAATTTATGTCATATACTTTATATATAATCTGTCTAAAATGTAGAATGTGGAGTCTAGAAATTGTGTGTGTCTCAATAAATGTATTTTCTTTCTTTCTTTCAAATTAATACAATTATTTAGAAATTATGATATATAATTATATTAAAGTATATTTATAATAACTATTATGTAAGGCTAATGGAACCGTCTGTTAAAGTATAAATAAATTAAATTAATATTTTACAGCATAAACGGGACTTAACGAGTCATCATCATTAATAATTTATTTACCTCGATGTATCGGATAATTTGCCGTGTTTTTCCCGTTTATTTAATAGGGCCATCCCGTGGGAGCCGTGAGACCCGGCAGAGGGACATATTCGGAGAGTGGGCAGCAGGGCTCTCCGGCACCAAGTATTCCCGGCGATCACCAAGCCACCCGCCAAGCGTGGTGATTACGGCAAAATCCCTCATTTGAATAGTTTATGGTGTTTAATGGGGGAGACTATATTCAGCAGTGGACGTCTTCCGGCTGATGATGTGATCGGATAACTTGCTTTATGTTTTTACACGTTAAGTTCTGTATTTAGTCTTAAATAATATTATTAATCTTTTGTCAATTTCTAATACTTAACATTTAAAATAAGGTACCTTAAATCAATAAATTAATTTAAATTAACGATGACTGGCAACTAAATATACAGACACATTAATAATATAACCTACCACTTCAATCATGCTGATTCATTAGATACGCAAAAAAAAATAGGATGGACGATTTGCGTGCTATATCGATCATGAACGGTGAATGAAGTGTTGGTTACAAATTGTTACACAATGAATGTGATGAGTCATCGGCTCGATGACGATTTAATAATAATTTTATTACAGATAGTAATCTCTTGGAATATCCAAGTTGATGTCATTGACCTCCATTACTATTCTTAGGCGTAACGTTCAAGGAAGAGGATCTTTGGAGATAATCAGTAATGTTAGCGCATTAGCAAGTTGATTCTGGCCGTGTGGTTCTCAGCTATATAATAAGGGGGCCACCCCTTTCTCATCCCGTGGGAGCCGTGAGACCCAGCAGAGGGACATATTCGGAGAGTGGGCAGCAGCGCTCTCCGTTTCCAAGTATTCCAACTGCTGCAATCACCAAGCCGCACATCAAGCGTGGTGATTACGGCAAAATCCTCCCATATAAATAGTATATGGCGTTCTATGGGGAGGCCAATGTTCAGCAGTGGTTGACTTTCGGCTGATGATGATGATAAAGTTGATGTTGGCAATGATCAGGGTACATAGCAAGTAGAACTTATAACTGATGGAATTGTAAGATTGTCTAATGGAGACCATGGGCCGGCAAGCGCAGCGTAGGTCGATCAGCCATAAGGTGAACAAATGACCAAGTAAAGATAGAAGGAACACGCTGAATGCGAGTGAAAGTATATAAGATAGTATATATAAGATAGTAGTTCAGGAGTGAACGTCCTGTGGCTGAGATGATGACATATTTAATTGAAATTTATTACGAAACTATAATTTACAGTATAATATTTAAGAACTATGATTTTGAATGAATTAAGCCACAGTCCAATACCATTTTTCGAGAATCTATGGTATTAAAGGCGTTCGTCTTTCATACAAAATGAAAATCACGACTGACCTACTGAACTTCGAAGTTTATAATATTGATGTACTGTATTCATAAAGTATCACAAATATAATCAGAGAAAGAATAATTTCTCACTCAATTTTATCTGGTTGGCTCTAGATCTGGCCTTAACTTGCGGCAAACATTACTTGGTTAATGAAAACCTTACTGTTTACAATTATTTAATCCCTATTTGTACATATTTGCGTAATTTTATTTTGTATGGAAGTCGAACGCACTTAAATGCGCATGGTCAGCTCTCATAAAATACGCTGAGTGCATATAGACCGTTATACCTATAGATCTACGGAACCTTGAGACTTGAGACATCGTACTTAGTAGTACCTACTCTACTCTGCTCTACCTTGCGACAAGGAAGCTTACTTAATTAGTTATTGCCTTTTAATCAATATTCCACAGACTCCTGTTGATTGTTTATTATTTACGTTGACAATAATATTATCTGCAAACTGAATTGGTAATATGCTTTACTTCTAATATGTTTTATTAAAGCTGCAACGGTTGACTTAGCTAAAAAAATAATTTTAAGCGATTACTTTTCTAAACCATTCGTTCAGTAGCTTTTATGTGAAATGGTAATAAACACACTTACTTAAATCCATCCTTAAAATCAATTCAGTGAGACCGACATAATGATTTTTAATTTTATTATAATTTATGATGCTGTTATTTTGTTTCATATTCCAACTTTCTTTCTTTTGCCTTCGATATAATATATAATATTACCTCCTACGTGCAGAACTGCACATATATTATCAGAAATATAAATTAATTTATATTAAAATATAATTTAATTTATTTATATATTCAAAGGTCGTAAAAATATTATGTTGAAATATTGCTTAGAAGATGAATAAGTAGGGTGTATTGATATAAATATTTTGACCGAACGTTTGTTTGATATAATTTTATTTGATATAATAAACCATTGATATAATTTAACCTAATATAATTTTTATTTGATATTATATTCATTTGATACAACAAACTTATGATATAAAACTGAAATAGTGTAATTTTTATTTGATAATTTTTTTAAGAAAATTCAGAACTTTCGTTTGATATAATTTTATTTGATATAATAAAGCATTGATATAATAAACCATTAATATAATTTCACCTGATATAATTTTAATTTGATATTTTATTCATTTTATACAACAAACTTTTGATATAAAACTGAAATAGTATAAATTTATTTGATAATTTTTTTAATAAAATTATAACCAAATTTAAAAATTATTTAACCTTTAGATGACAGAATGTTCTGGAACCGCTTCGCCAGCCGCTTTCACTTCTTCGCTTGCTCGGCTCACGCGTTGTGGTCACAAGTCTAACCCAAACCTAACCAACAGAGGACGGAATGTTCTGAACTCTATAATACGGTGGAGTTCTTTAAACCTCTCTAAACATTATGTTGATATCAAATGTTCCAGTATAACAAAAAAATATATCAAATGTCAAATATGTTTATATCAAATGTAGCAGTATATAGGTATATTATACCAAATGAAAATTATATCAAGTGAAAGTATATCAATTATTATTATACCAAATGATGCGCACCCGAATAAGTGGCATTCAATCGAATGAGATCAAAGTCAAACTCCGGCATACCGAGCTATTAACAATTAATTTAATTAAAACGTGCATAAACATTTAAAAAAAAATTGTATGCGATATAAAAATAAGCAATCCTTAAAATAAAATACTAAGTACGTTCTAAGGCGTCTAACACATGACACCGCACTCCATTGACTCTGGAGTACAGAATCAGAGTATGCGTGCAAGTGCGAATACGCAGATCGGCATCTATATGCAGATTGATCCATGTTATTATAAAAAAATTAAATCAATTTTATAAACCCGAAAAAAAGAAACAAATTGTTAAGGCATACGTATGTATGTATAGTGTGGGGTTCCATACCTAGATACAGCGCCATCTATTAGTTCCTTGCGCAAAGTATGTAAATATGCAGTAATATGGCCATAACTTTTGATTGCGTGAACTTAGAAGTATGATTTACAGCCACAAGGGACCGCAGACCTGCGTAGTTGATGTTAATTTCAACCTGATACCTCCACGCGTTCCCGTTAAAAAGTATCTTGACATACAGATAGACAGACAGACGGACAACATAGCGATCCTATAAAGTTTCCTTTTTCCTTTAGACGTACGGAACCCTAAAAACAATTTCTTGTATAATTGCCATAAATCGATATTGTCTTTTACATAATAAACATCCTAACTTCGTCATTTTACTTCCAAGTATAACTTGTTACTTTATAATTTGTTGTCACTTAAAATAAAACACTAATGAGGAGATTATAATCTCTTCTATTCGTCATTGGTTCCTCAAAGTTTGTATGGGAGTGATGTCGGCCAACAATCATCAAATAAAATCATCAAAACAATCATGAAATTGAAATTCAATAATGTATCTTTGAGATGTTCATTAAAATGTCAAGCTCCTCTCTGCAGTAGGTAAAGCAGATGACAAAGGTAAATAACCTATTGACAGCAATAATTATTCCGATGGAGTATTATATCTTACTGACGAGACGCACGGAAGGAAATCCAATTGATTTCAAGGTCAAATTATGCCCACGCTTATTTCCTTATGTCTATAACTTTGCCCAAACTTGGATCAAATATGAGGTTTTTGTTAATTGACTTTAAATTCGGAGTACATGCATTTGAATCTCGTAACAGGTATGTATAGAGATGGTTTACATATTATTTGATCGCTATCGTGCTTATATCTTGTCATAAAAATAGGATCCATGACAGCTGAATAAAAATAAAATGTCTGGTCATATTTTCTTAAATAAGCTACATAAGTGGTATCTTATCGGATAATTTATTAATTATCCATTGATTAATCATATGCACACTTAGAACTTAATTTACGACAATATGGCCAGAAATAGATTTTTGTTTAGCTGTCATTAATCAAGCTATTTTTGACAAAGTATATATAATTGTGTACCTATGTAATATATAGTTTGTATATATTATATTGTTATGTATGGATCTATAATCTTAATATATTATGTATTAGTTAAAGTATGGTATTATATGTATTTTATTAAAATATAGTATTGTATTATAAGCTTAAATTTGCCTATACCGTTAAACTGTACAGGTTAACCCAAAGAAATCTAAATATGTAGTTACTCAATAGAAGTCACAAACTCGCGTTGACCTTGTCGCCGCACTTGTGACTAACTTGTGACATAAATAGCTATGTGTGTAACGATACTATAACGTGTGTAGGTAATGTAGTAGTGAAAGTATCGGTGAAAGAACGGTGACGGCGAGGTGGCGATACGTTTTTCGTATGTATTGAGCGACTTCGGACATTCTAGTACCTTATTATTTAGATGTTTATGGGTAAACTTGTCCGGTGCCCCATAGGGTATTTAAATGAATTAATGAATGAATGAAGTACATTTATTTGGACTTGGTTTATTTGGTTTGGTTTTGGTTATTTTTGTTTATTTGGAAATAATACTTATACTATGTAAAAAGATAATTTGGAAGTCTTTTTTATGATAGTGAGTGACAAGACGAGCAAATCAGGTGCCTGATGGTAAGCAACTCAGGTCAACAGGTCAGGTCAACTCAGGCAACTCAGGTCTTTTAATAACCTTATCCTTTATATGCCCAAGCATACCACCTGTTTTGTCGACAAGTCATACACTGTGCAAGCTGTCAGGCTATGGAATGCATTGCCGATAGAGATAAAGAATGCAACCTCCAAATTGTCCTTCAAAAATCTGGTACGTGACCATTTTTGTAAAAAGGTTCACCAACTACGATAATGTGTACTAATCTCCTCCCTTTCATTTATTTCTTGACTCATATTCAACTCCTTCTTCTTTTATGCTCTCACGTTCAATGATCTGTCAGTGTCAAGTTTTTTTTTTTTTTTTCCTCCTGGATTCGTGGGTACATCAGGGACCTTTTAGAGCTAATGTTATTTATCTTGGTATATTAATATTGTATATATTATTTTGTTGGTATATATTTATACTCATATTAAATATTTAAGTAGGTGTATTTATTATTTTATTTTATGTATGTATTATGCCTATATATTGTATTTTATATTTAAGTATATGGTGTAGACTATTAATATTTATTTTTGGTTTTATGATTATTTGCTGTTTGTTTTATGTTTTGTTTAATTAAATAGATTTAGTTATTTTAAAGTTTTCATGTTTTGCACTCCACCCAATTTCTGTATCATTTTCTCTAGTTTTTGGGATAACTGGTAGAAAATGCTACACTAGCATTAAGTTAGTCCTAGCGTTGTGCTGAATTATAAATAAATAAATAAATAAGCATCATATGATTGACTATATCAGACACAGTGCCACCCAGTGTTTTAAAATTCAAAATTCTGCGCGGCACTGCACTGCGTCTATCACCCTGACATAGTTGTTGAAACTCGTCATGCCCAGTAACTTCGCTGGTAACATTGCCCTTCAGACCGGAACACAGTAATGTTTGCACATTACTGCTTCGCGGATGAATAACTGGCAAAGGTGACACTTCCCCAGGTGGCCCCTGCAAAAGAGGCCTACCACTACAAAAACGTAAACGTGAGAATAGTTCGTTTGAAAAATATTTTCACGAAAACAAGGATTAGAAACAACCCTATTTACCTTTAGTTGCCAGTTTATTCCTAATTTACTTAGACATTAATTTAGTGGGAATCATAAAATGACACGACACTCACTGGCCCACTGGTTCTAGTCAGATCTTGCAATAGCAATGCACTCTGATAGGAATTTATTCAATTTGCGAAATCTGTGGGCGCAGCTGCAGCTGTGCTTGTCACTAGATAGAAAATATGTTAGTTCTCTGAACCTAATTATTTGGAATAAGTAAAGATATTATACATTATAAGGTTGTATGACTAGTAAATAAAAAGTCTGACTTTTCTTTCCAAAGTTAACAGTTTGACCTTTGGAAAATTTACGAAATTGATGTTTTGTATTCATTTGTTTCCTCCGAATACAGTAAATCTATATAAAATATTTATATCTGGATATTTTAAAGTTGATGTAAAGTATGTCCCTATTTTTGTTTATAAACTGTAATTTTTTTTTTTGTACGTGAACGTCCAATCACGCGAGTAAAACTGCGAATTTTGGAAGTTCACTATGAAAAAACCAAGAATTTATAAGAAAAATTAAAATGACAGGAAGATAGATTAGTTCATAATGAAAATATCAGGATATAAATTTATAGAATGGGTTAATTATATTCGGAGGAAACAGGGGAATACAATCGATTTGATAAATTTTTCATAGGATTGTGTCGAATTCCTAGAAGGCCATGTACGATCTTAACATACCCATCAAATCCCGATTTATCTCTTTCTATCTTAAGCTGAATGCACACTATCCGAGCCGAACGACACCAATTTTAGCATTATTTATATGAAATCCTATGAAATCTTTTGCATCTATAATGTTCAGACGATTCGACGCGGTCAGTTCAATAAATAAAGAATTCTCAAATTCGTTTTGTTCAACGCGTTCGGTTCGGATAAATGTGCGTTCACATTAAAGCGGTTTGTCCATTATACTGGCACGTTATGTATATTTATTTGAATCTATTATTATGTTTATTGATATAATGTAATATTGATTACTTTTTTATATATTATGTAGTTATAGATTAGATTAGATTAGAATACTCTTTATTTCGACCATTTTACATAATATTACACAGTACAACATAATAACTTAAAATTTAAGCTATAATTAAATAGTGATTGGTCGACAGTGGGGGGGCCTTATCGCTTAAAGCGATCTCTTCCAGGCAACCAGTCTGGACGGAAAGGTGAATGATAGAAAGAGTAGGGGTGGGATCAGTTATAGACATTATAATGTCGTATTTAAATTTATTGAAGTTTATGAAGATTTATTATTGTTAACATTAATTAAATTTCAGTCATACTTATTATTTTTGTCACACCACTGACCAATGTGATTTGCGGTACTCTCTTCTCCCTGCAAGGTTGTCTGGAATAGATCATTTTTAGCGATAAGACCGCCAATTGTTTCACTATTAGTTATGATGTATTTTTAATTTTAAGGATTATTTTATGTGGTGTACCAATAAAGTATTTATCTATCTATCTATCAATCAATTAGTACTGTTTTTGTGTGTATGTTTGTTACCTTTTCAGGCTAAAACTACTAAACCAATTGAACTGAAACTTGGTATTTAGATAGCTTAGACCCAGGAATAATAGATAGGGTACTTTTTATTAGTACGAAGACTACACGGGTGAAACCGCGGCGCATAGCTAGTCATTATAATTTGTGTCAATACCGTATTTTTTGTTTATTTTCATATCCTGCTTATATGATAAAGTACTATAATTATTACCACTAATACTATAAAAAAAATGTGATTTGACGCAAATCAAAAATTCTTTATGACAATATTTTTTGTTACAATTTACGGTTGTGGGAGTTTTTCCTTTCCTTACAAATTTATGATACTAGGCCAACGGGAAGTACCCTAGAGGCTTTTAGTTCGTCCCGCAAAGTATGGAAATGTACGATAAAATGGCCGTATCTTTTAATTGCGTTGACTTAGAAGTTTGATTTTCAACGCATGAGACCGTAGACTTGAGTTGTTTGAGTTTCAACTTGATACCTCAACGCGTTCCAGAGATAAAGTGTCTTGACGGACAGACAGACAAACGGACAGACTATAAGGGTTAACTTTTTCCTTTTGAAGTACGGAATCCTAAAAATAGAGTCAATGCGTCCAATTTAGTCTCAATGGCGACCAATTATGAGATAATTGACTATAATCACCGGCTCCAACTATAACCATTGAACAGAGAAACAATTACTCACCTATTGTTCCGGAAATCAGATTATGACTGTTTTTTTAACGACAAAGTCCTTCTATGGGTCCGAATAACTATTTAAATTATTTACTCGTATTGTAGTGGTAGGCCTCTTTTGCAAGGGGCCGCCTGGGGAAATAGCACACCTTTGCCAGTTATTCATCCGCCAAGCAATAATGTGCAAACATTACTGTGTCCCGGTCTGAAGGGCAATGTTACCAGCGAAATTACTGGGCATGACGAGATTCAACTACTAATATCAGGGTGGCAGGCGCAGTGCAGTGCCGCGCACAATTTTGAACTTTAAAACACTGGGTGGCACTGGGTCTGATATGGGCAATCATGATGCTTACCATCAGGCACCTGATTTGTTCGTCTTGTCACTCACTATCATAAAAAAAAATAGAAAAGAAGTCAAAGGATTCACAAGATAATGAATGAAATAATAATAATTAAGGAATGCCGGTACCTATGACAAGTATTATAAAATATACATGCGCAGAACAAACCAGTTGGTGTAGGTATATTCGTAAATCCCAATGGAAAAATTCAACATCAGTTTTTTTCCTGACTTGGTAATAAAAGCTGGGACCTCATTATGCTCAGCAACAGCGCTTGTGACCATCGAATAATAATAATAAATTACATAACATAACATGACACTTTCCACTAGTTATGTTACACAGAAAAAGGTGTAGTAATAAATAATAGTACTTAGTAATACTTAAAGGGGTACATCTTCCCATCAAACTGAACAACTTTCAACAGAAAGAATTATTGTGAAATTTGCAAAACCGAACTTTCTTTTATGCATTAGTATTTTTAGTTAAAAATTTTTTTTTTATTTTTTTCTTTTGAAAGTAGTAAGTAATACGCTGTTTAATAATAAAAAAACAAAAACAACATAATAGAAATAATATAAAAATATTACTGTGTATATCCAGTGAGTATTCATACTACGGGATCGGCCTAGTTTTCGACTTCGATATATTATATTATATTATTATTAATATATATTTTTATTATAGATGACCGTGTATATTTAATTATTAAAAAAAGTCGTTGGATATGATAAAACTAAATTTAAGTATAACTTATGTTTATTTTAAAGCCTCATTTAGGTTGAAATATTTTGTTTTGTACGTACACATACAAAGCGCCGGCTTTTGGTGAACCGGGTACAACGTAGTAAACAGTTAGTGTTCTTTGGTGGCACGGTCCGTTTTCTGAGGAAGTGTATAGCGTGTGCCGCCATTTGGCGTGAAATTTTTTGGCAAGCTTGTGACTCTATGTTATCTAATCTCTTTGGTTATAAATGTACATTATAATATATATGTAAATTGTAAATTATTTAACTAGTTTCTAATCCTGTATTAGATCATTGACCTTGTACATCAATGAAAGATAATACGACATTTACACTCGTGGCGAAGCGCCATAGTTAAAATTCTAATTTAAAAAAGATATATTGGTCAATACATAATATGTATAACTAATGAAATATACTGAACGTTCGGAAATATACCTCTACAAAAATAACACACAAAAAACTTGTAAGACTTAATATTTTCAACTGCGAGTTTTACAATATTTGATTTGATGACATTTGTTTGTTTGCTTATGTGGTGCCGGGTAGGGGCTATGCAGAAGTTTCCAGGCATCTTTGTCCTCTATGTATAAGTTTACTTTATCATAAGCTTTCTTTAATAAAATAAATTTTATACAGGTTTTAAATTTACCCTCTGCAAGCCCAGTTATCTGTTTTGGGTATATATTATAGAATGTCGCACACTGTAATATTCCCGTTTCTGCCGCATATTTGCAAACTGGGAAATGATAGTCTTAAAGGGGCGGTAGCACACGGGCAATCCCCTTGGTGTTGCAGGTACCATCAGGCACACCCGTTTACTTGTTCGCAACCCATGGCATAAAACAATAAAGACCGTAAACAGTTCCTTAAGGACTTTTTAATTGTTATAGCTAATCTCATCATCATCATCATCTCAGCCCTAGGTTGCCCACAGCTGAACATAGGAACTCCATAGATTTACCAGTCCGGTTACAACCAGCCCGGTTGTATGCGGCCTGCATCCAGAGTGTTCCTGGTCCCTACTATAATTATTACTACACCTATTTGTAGCACTTTGTACCAATATCTAAATAAATAATAAATAAACAAGTTAAGCTGTGGGGTTACCGGCTTTAGAATAGTACCTCACCCTCTCTACCCGTGGTTGCTATAAGAGCCGGCTTAGGGTTATGATATCCAAAGGACGGGCAGCAGCGTCTTCTGTGTAAACCATCAATCTGCGCTCGCCAACCCGTCTGCCAAGCGTGGCGAGTATTGGCAACAACCCCCCTGATGGGGGAGGCCTATGTTCAGCTGTGGACTACCAACTGCTGGATGATGATGATGATGATGAAACAAGTCAAATCAATATAATAAATAAACAAGTGAGCGACGCGTCATCGCCGGCCGTAATAATTCACCATTAGAAGTGGCAGGTGCCGGATTCTCTAGCAATAGCCCGATTACCATCCATCTAGAAATCACATCTATATCTATAGCCAAATCAAGTAGTTTCCATTTATCTACAATAGTCCTTGCAGCTGGCTGTCTTTGAGCTCATCTTCTGTAGAAGGTTTTAGAGATGGACCCCCGTTAGGTGCTATGCATTTCGTTTATATTAAAAGCTTAAAAGCTATGCACGTTGTACTAAAAATAGTCTCCGTGTACGCCTATCAAACGTATTACGAACATGCAATCGCGTAACAACAGCAGTAAATTTTGCTGCCCAACGTCATTTTTTGTATGCCGTTTGACAGCAGAAAACAAACGCTTTCCACACTTCTACGGCTGTTCGTAATAAGGGGGCGGCGGATATATCCCGTGTTTTCGATCCACATAATAGACAATAACAACAGAAAGATTTTAAAAGATTATAAAAACATTGCTACGTTACATATAATCAATCTTCTGGTTACCATAGTACAGGCTCTGTCTAGTTTGGTACCAGATGACCGTGAGTGGAAGTTGTAAAAAAAAAGATTATTTTTATCTCAGACATTTAAATATTTAAAGTAGGTCGTTGGTTATAAAAATAACGTTAATAGTCTATGGTTACATTGTTCTTAAAAAAGTGTGGTCCTGTTAAATACTTAATAAAATATTATAGTAAACAGTTAAATAGTAAATAACTATGTTAATCGTGAGAATTGTAGTACAGTATTATGGGTAAGTACCTATAAAAATCATAATATCCGTTTTTATGTCACTATATTAATATTATATTATAACACCACATAATTACTTCAAGTTATAATTTTATGACACCTGTTAAAACAAGTACCTGGTATATATAGTACCTACCTGGTTTTAGGTTCGGTTTGGTAAATATTTTATTTATGATTTAATTTTTTCTGCGAGTTTTACATGTTTGGTTTGGTTACATTTATTTGCTAGTAAGGTGTCGAGTGGTATGATAGAGTGACAAGACGAGCAAATTAGATGCCTGATGGTAAGCATTATGATTGCCCATATCAGACACAGCGCCACCCAGTGTTTTAAAATTCAAAATGCACCACGACACTGCACTGCGCCTGTCACCGGGCCGCATCGTCCACCATACCACCAACCATAGGACGTCCACTGCTGAATATAGGCCTCCCCCATAGATTTCCATCTAGTGCTTCGGCGCGCTCGCCGCAGCCCCGACACATGGCATCGCGAAGGAATACCCCGGCGTTTTTTAGTGGGTACACCGTCAGTACGGTGCTGTGCTGGCGGGAGTCCCACATAAGCACCCAGCGCTCCCCCGGGTGCGGGTGGTATGCGTCATGCATTTTTCCCCGGGCAACAATAAAAAATGTAGACGTACGAGTCAACAACTTCTAAAACTGAGTTCCCAATCGATACTGGGCGACCCCAGTGTACCGACATACAGCATGGGTATTAGACATCACCTTCGTCTTGTCCATGTTCATTGACGATTGAGGTATTCGACCATCGTGTCGAGATCTTCCATCGACTTTGCCATGACTACAATGTCGTCGGCAAACCAAAGGTGAGTAATGCATTCGCCATTAATATTGATGTCGCATCATTTCCATTCCAGGAACTTGAAGGCGTCCTCCATTGCGGCAGTAAACCGTTTCGGAGATATGGTCTCTCCCTGTCTTACGCCTCTTTCCAATGGGATCGCCTTCGAACTCTGGTCCTGTATTCGAACCTACGTAGTTTGCGATAGCTCATATTATAAAATAAACGAACGTGATTAAGGCGGATTTTTGTTATGCGATGCGACTGTAGTTTGCACGAGCCTTAAATGCACCTTCTTAAGAATTACCACACTTTTTTGCGACATGGTGTATACCCAACATCTCAAGCTATTAATTAGTTATTTTGGTGTAAATAAATTAACCTCCACAAACAAGTAAACATACTTATAATATGCCAGTTATAAATATGTCCATGTGTTTATTTTTCCAAAATGCTGACTCATATACGTCGAAATGTGATGTTTCTGTATTAAATACATGCAATGTTAATGCTAATTGCCTTAAGGTTATAATTGACATTTGCGGATTAATATTTGTGTTTGCTGTCACGTCGTCTGCCCGTGCGTTCATTTAATTGCAATCGCTTAATTTTGATTGAAATGCAAGAACTTTGTATAAGAATATTATACGAAGTATATACTTTAAGGCTACCTCGAAAATTATACCCAAACCCAATTTTATTGAATCATCTAATTGCAATTATATTCGTAGAAAACAGAAAAGAATATGAAACATCGCTATTTCACAGTAGAAGAAGAAAAGAAGAGGACAACACGGCACAAAAGACACAAAACTAAAATCACTCATAAATAAAAAAAAACAAACACGTTTGACAATACTAACAAAAACAAGAAAAGGTAATAGAGATAATAATAATAATAATAATATGGGACAACTTCCACACACGGTCATCTGGTCCCAAACTAGGCTAGAAGCCTGTACTATGGTAACCAGAGGACTGATATACATACTTATATAAGCTTATAACACCCAGACACAGATCAAACAGACATGTTCATGCACACAAATGTTTGACCTGGCCGGGGATCGAACCCGGGCCCCGCGGCACAGAAAGCAGAGCTACTACCGTCTGAGCTAACGAGGCTGTCAAGGTTAATATCTGTATTTATTTGGTAAAATTTTTTGGGTTGTGGTAAATTCCGATATTCTGAAAGAGATCGTTTCCTCTTAAATCCTACTTCCTACTAGTCCAACTAGTATTGACCAACTAATACTACTAGGATGGATGTTTGTTAATTTTTCGCGCCTTAACTACTGAATAGATGGTTTTCAAATGTGGTAGCTCAGAGTCACTGGTATATTTTATTAACTTTTACCCCGATATTCTCACGGGAACGAAGGCGGGTGAAACCGTGGGTCACAGCTTGCTATCGAAAGTTTGTGAGGATGGATGGATGGATGTTTGTTACTCTTTCACGCCAAAAATATTGAACTGCCTGAAATATTTAGCTGCCTGGAGTCTGGAACTGTGCCCGATATATGGCAATAGGCTCGCCCCCTATTACATGGGACCAATAACATACTGGCGAAATGTGGGTGTATCTACTAAGGGACTGAGTCCTGGGTACACCTCTGCCTACCCCTTCGGGAAAAAGGCGTGAATGTATGTTAATATTGAACTGATTGGGCTGAAATTGGATATGTTATATAACAGCTCAACTTAAAGAAAATTTATTGAAATAAATGTTAAAAAGACATTTTTATACGTCTATACAATTATTAGATAGTTTAGACTCTACAATAACAAAAAGACTACTTTGTATCCTGATATTCTCACGGGAACGAAGACTACGCGGGTGAAACCGCGGGACCTATTTTAAATAAATCTTAAGAAAAATCCATCCTATTGTATTTGCGGATAAGTAAAATATGCCTAAGTGGAAGATCATTTTTTGATCGATATCATTGAAATTTTAATAATAACATGTAGTCCGGATTGTAAACCTTAACATAAAATCAAGGTTATTGATTGGTTTAACGTTTATTTGCTGCCCTAAAATGGTAAAACGATATTAATTTATGTAAAACCTATAAATAAAACCTAACCTAAAAAAAATTATGTAAAAGGTAGCAAACTGGCTCCAAAGCCAAGGTTTGATTCCGTTCATTATTACACATACTTTCCTTACTTTAATTAATTATAATCTATACTAATATTATAAAGAGAGAAACTTTGTTTTTTTGTTTTTTTGTTTTTTTGTTTTTTTGTTTTTTTGTTTTTTTGTTTGTAACGAATAGGCTCCGAAACTACTGGACCGATTTTAAAAATTCTTTCACTTATGGATAGCTTAATTCAGTGTGAGTGCCATAGGCTATATGAGATTTTGAAAAAAAATGGGGATCCGTAAGAAAACTGCAATATTGTGAACCAAGGTGTTACATAATATAATTACCATATTCATAAATTTGCGTGCGCTGTGAAATGCATTGATGGTAGAATAATATAATGTACTAGGGGTTTGTAGTACTTATCAATACCTACAAAACAGTATACATAGATTATATCCATCTTTTTTGGTTTAGTCACAATAATCGCAAAAGTGATTATTTTTCATGCGGTGTGAAAACTATTGGTGGTAGAGTAAAGTAATGTACTTGGGGTTTGTAGTACTTATCAATACCTACAAAACAGTATACATAGATTCTATCCATCTTTTTTGGTTTAGTCACAATAATCGAAAAAGTGATTATTTTTCATGCGGTGTGAAAACTATTGGTGGTAGAGTAAAGTAATGTACTAGGGGTTTGTAGTACTTATCAATACCTACAAAACAGTATACATAGATTTTATCCATCTATTTTGGTTTAGTCACAATAATTGAAGCAGTGATTATTTTTCATGCGGTGTGAAAACTATTGGTGGTAGAGTAAAATAATGTACTAGGGGTTTGTAGTACTTATTAATACCTACAAAACAGTATACATAGATTATATCCATCTTTTTTGGTTTAGTCACAATAATCGAAGCAGTGATTATTTTTCATGCGGTGTGAAAACTATCGGTGGTAGATTAAAGTAATGTACTAGGGGATTGTATTAATTATCAATACCTACAAAACAGTATACATAGATTATATCCATCTTTTTTGGTTTAGTCACAATAATCGAAAAAGTGATTATTTTTCATGCGGTGTGAAAACTATTGGTGGTAGAGTAAAGTAATGTACTAGGGGTTTGTAGTACTTATCAATACCTACAAAACAGTATACATAGATTATATCCATCTTTTTTGGTTTAGTCACAATAATCGCAAAAGTGATTATTTTTCATGCGGTGTGAAAACTATTGGTGGTAGAGTAAAGTAATGTACTAGGGGTTTGTAGTACTTATCAATACCTACAAAACGGTATACATAGATTATATCCATCTTTTTTGGTTTAGTCACAAAATAATCGAAAAAGTGATTATTTTTCATGCGGTGTGAAAACTATTGGTGGTAGAGTAAAGTAATGTACTAGGGGTTTGTAGTACTTATCAATACCTACAAAACAGTATACATAGATTCTATCCATCTTTTTTGGTTTAGTCACAATAATCGAAGCAGTGATTATTTTTCATGCGGTGTGAAACTATCGGTGGTAGATTAAAGTAATGTACTAGGGGATTGTATTAATTATCAATACCTACAAAACAGTATACATAGATTATATCCATCTTTTCTGGTTTAGTCACAATAATCGAAGCAGTGATTATTTTTCATGTGGTGTGAAAAGTATTGGTGGTAGAATAAAGTAATGTACTAGGGGTTTGTAGTACTCATCAATATCTTCAAAATAGCCCACGATAAATTATAACATGTGTTAAGGTTTGGTCATTGTAACAGAAATAGTCATTAATTTGCGTGCGCTGCGTAAACCATTAGGGTTATATTTATTAAAATACAATGTATCACGAATTTACTCCTGATAAACGTCCACTATACCTACTTCTGCTACCCGTGCGAAGCCGGGGCGGGTCGCTAGTATATAATAAAACTATTCATATAAATACAGATTTAATCTGCGAGATCGAATCAGAAATGAGGAGATCCGAAGACGAACGAAAGTTACCGACATAGCCCAGCGGATTAGCAAGTTGAAGTGGCAATGGGCAGGGCACCTCGCACGTAGAAGATGGACGATGGGGCTGTAAAGTTCTCGTAGGACGTCCTCCTTGTCGGTGGACAGACGATCTAATAAAGACTAGATGGTAATCTGTGGGGGACGCCTGTGTTCAGCGGTGAACGACCAACGGCTGAGATGATGATAAAATTGATATTGTATAGCATACAAAAGACGTCATAGTTAATATTTAATAACTGAAATAATGGCTGTTTATATTGATTACTTGTGCGACGCTTGCGCTTGTTTATCATAAAACCGGCCTATGACAGTTTTCTTTCATTAGCAAAGTTCTATTATACATTTTTTTTATGATAGTGAGTGACAAGACGAGCAAATCAGGTGCCTGATGGTAAGCATCATGACTGCCCATATCAGACACAGTGCCACCCAGTGTTTTAAAATTCAATATTCTGCGCGGCACTGCACTGCGCCTGTCACCCTGAGATATTAGTTGTTGAAACTCGTCATGCCCTGTAATTTCGCTGCTAACATTGCCCTTCAGACCGGAACTCAGTAATGTTTGCACATTACTGCTTGGCGGATGAATAACTGGCAAAGGTGTGGTACTTCGCCAGGCGGCCCCCTGCTAATGTGGCCTACCACTACTAATAATTAATAATAGTATTCTGTCTATTATTGTATTGATAGTGAGTGACAAGATGAGCAAATCAGGTGCCTGATGGTAAGCATCATTTTGCCCATATCAGACACAGTGCCACCCGGTGTTTTAAAATTCAAAATTCTGCGCGGCACTGCACTGCCCCTGTCACCCTAGTTTCTGTTATTAGCTCGTATAATATTTATAATAATATTTATATAAATATTTCAGAACTTCAGATAAAAATGTAAAGAAATCCTTGCAAAACAATTAAAAATGTATTTATCCTTATATTTAATTGGATTTGCATTATGTTTATCAAAACAAGTTAAAATGACTCACTCTTCAAAGCCCATCTTCAGTTCATAAGCAGTCCATCCAAGAACTTGTACCCTTGCTCCCTGCATGTCTTCTCAGTAACAGTACTTAACTTTTTTTCTTAACTCGTATAATATTTATAATATGAGTAGACTATTATTGTTAAGGTGAGAGTTTTGTCGAGCAGTGCGCTAAGCGAGAATAGTGATATTTAATCTGATTAAGGGAACCGTGGATAACATGCCGCCAGTGACTAGCTAAAAATATTATGATCGTTTAATCACAGAAGCTGCCATCATTGTAATCTCACTGCGACTTTACGCCCGAGAGGAAAATATGTCACATAAGTCAAGTGATCTATGTATGAGATATACGTTCATTAACGTCACGCCTTTGATGTAATAATTAAACAAATATAGTAGCAAACATGTAAAGTACATAAATACATACGTTCATACTTCCCATACATACAAGTATAGTAGATTTGTTCATATCCAGTCCCATCATTCTGATAACATAGTAAATCTTTTTAACAAATTTTTGTTTTTGTTACAACCGAGTACCAAATTTTACAGTAAGGTTTGCGTTTCATACGCCTGTAAAATGGAAATGTAGCGTGCATGCTAGTTACTGGTACAGATCGCGTCACGGTTTAATAGCGCTGACCTTGAATGCGCAGAAATAGATTTATAGATCTGTTAGGACTTTTTAGACCAATACACCTGAGCCCCGCTTCACTTTTGCCGAGCGCTACTAAGACCTGTATGAAGAAGTTAAACGTAGAGGTACACGAGATGGTTGTAGCTAGCACACATGACAACTGCTTGCACGTGCCACCATCGTCGTGGGCTAGTAGCTGGTACGCTAAGTGCTGGCAACCAAGCAGTCCAGCTACCTACTGGTATCAGTGGTATACTGTGTCTACTTGTTGCACAATACACAGCCTGCTCGTATGCTTGTTACTAGGAGCGCTTTGTGAAGCATAAAGAGCCTTCCTCTCCTCTTCCCCACGATGGAAAAAATCAAATGCGCTGCGATCTCCTAGCATGCTTTGAATTGGTACGCGAACTATGGGCAGAATATTGATAAACATGCCAGTAACTCGTTCAGACCTGTAAATTGCATGCTTTTGTGTGAGTAACAAGCATGTTTCCTTTATGAATGTAATAATGCTCACGTTAATGGACCGGTTTTTACATGTGTCGTGATACACATGTAAAAACCGGCCCGTTATAATATTTGAGGATCTATTCAATCTTTGATCATGCTCGTTGAGTTTGTCTTCACGGATATTATACATATACACAGAATGAATTAGCCACTGATCCCGCCTAGTTTTATCCACTGATACGATCTGTAAATTTTAATCTATGTAATGGTTTTTTTACAAGCTTTCATTTAACTTGCATCGTATGTATGTTTTATGTAAATAAGAGCAAAAATAATAATAAATAATAAAAAAATTGCTAAAATTTACTAATATTGATTCTCAAATATTATAAAGGTCGCGATGCGATATACATGTAAAACGTAACAGAAGCGTGAATGCTACAAACAGGCACGTAGAAGTTAAGCCGGGTCTACAGCTAAATGTTAGTAACAAAACGTTGTTATCTAACCGTGTTATATAACAGCTCGTCCACAGCGACTTGACACCGAAAATGTTTTTGTTAGTAATTATCATTTTCCAAAATAAGCTCCGTACAAGGGCAAGTGTTTTCTTGTTTAAAATCCATTGATTCCGACTCACGATATGCTACAGTCTCTAAATAATAGAAAATTGCTAAATATTGTATGCTACAAAAGGAAATTCTGATTTTTAATTATCCAGCAGAGATGTTAACGGCACGAGCGCTAACAAAAAATGAACTACGAACCCCCCCCCGCAGGCGAAATCTGGTGATGTTTTCCATCCGCGACGGATAACGTGTTAGCGAGTTATATAACAATATTCTGTTATATAATACCAAAGCCACGCCCAATTTTCATGTTATTAACATGATATTGTGTTAGCTAACACAAAAACATGCCGCTGCGGACCCGGCTTAAGGTATACATGGCATAAGGCATGCCAGTGAAGCAAGTGAACTTCTACAGTGCTAGCAGTTAGCATGCAAGCAAGCTATTGTTCCGTTTTACAGCCTTGTATATCGCGACCTTTATAATATTTGATAATCTATTCAATCTTTGACCAGGCATCAATTTAGTGCTTTATGATTGTTTATATTAATAATAGGCACACATGCTTGACTATATTTACTTACTTCGGTACTTATTGTTCAAAATTTAGTTTAAACTGCTTTTGCTAATCCGAGTGACGAGTACCCATATTACAGTCACGTGATACGTCATTGATGAAATTTAAACACCTACATATTTTCTAATTCATGTTAACACACACAGCAGAAGAAACTAAGCCCATGCTTCATCTTACTAATATTATAAATCTCAAGATTTCGTGAACGGTCGGGCCGGCTCACGTTTATGAGATTTTAGACTAGAACCATCTGAGCTGGAGCCCGAGATCGGTGTCAAACTCATAGTTAGAAGCACTAGGCTATCTTGATGTCCTATATACGGCTCCAATTTCAGCACAATGTAAAAAACTTACATTTTTAACATGTGAACAAAACATTTGCGAGTAACTCACCTCCAGCGCCATCTAGCGCTGATGGATGTTTGTTACTCTTTCACGCCTAAATCACTGAACAGATTGGGCTGAAATTTGGTATGCCTGTAGCTTGGTCCCTGGAATAACACATAGGGTACTTTTTTCCCAATATTCCCACGGGAACGATGTCTACGAGGGTGGAACCGCGGGGCACAGCTAGGAATTATCTAAAACCACTATGATCCAGTCGAATTGTTAGATAATTTTGATGCATGGGTTGTAAGTTTCTGTTGTGCATTGTGTTGACATGAATTCCAAAATCTGTTGGTGTTTACATTTCATCGCACGTGACTGTTCTATGTACATAATATTATGTAGGTAGGTAGGTATCTACAATATATACGTGGTCGCTTGCGACATTATACAAACCGATATTACTACAACCTAATAAGATAAAATTTTTTGTAGTGGTAGGCCTCTTTAGCAGGAGGCCGCCTGGGGAAGTACCACACCTTTGCCAGTTATTCATCCGCCAAGCAGTAATGTGCCAACATTACTGTGTTCCGGTCTGAAGGGCAATGTTACCAGCGAAATTACTGGGCATGACGAGATTCAACAACTAATATCTCAGGGTGACAGGCGCAGTGCAGTGCCACGCAGAATTCTGAACGTTAAAACACTGAATGGCACTGTGTCTGATATGGGCAATCATGATGCTTACCATCAGGCACCTGATTTGCTCGTCTTGTCACGACTATCATAAAAAAAAATTTAAAAAAAGTTAAATAAGTAAAAATATAAGAATGGGGATTTTTGTTCTCTCAAAAAAGAGTTTCGCCAATTCACCAACGACTAAAGACAATTTTTTATAATATATACATTCTTTTTCCGAGGATTCTGCTCATAAATGGCCACCTTTAAATAGAATTAGTTCTGCAAAATTAATGTATAACTAATCAAAATTTATTTCATAATAACGTATTATAAATATAAGTACCTAATTATGTTATTATTATTGTTTTTTTGCATTCACTTCCTATTGATTATTGACGTTATTAAAATTTTAATTTATTGATTAAATTAGGCTTAATGAAGAAACAGATTAAGGCCTGAGGTCACTTTGAAGTTCGTTTGTCAGTACATTTCAATGTAAGTCACAATCAAGTAAGTGAAGTATAATATAGTAGAAGCATAATAAGTAGGTGTTAAACTAACTGTGATTTTTAAGGAAAATTATTAGAGAGTATTAGATTAGATTAGATTAGAATACTCTTTATTTCGACCATTTTACATAATATTACACAGTACAACATAATAACTTAAAATTTAAGCTATAACTAAAAAGTGATTGGTCTACAATGGGCGGCCTTATCGCTTTAAGCGATCTCTTCCAGGCAACCAGTCTGGACGGAAAGGTGTAATAGGAAGAGTAGGGATGGGATCGGGTACAAAATTATAACACATAACTTATATACACTATACATAATTGGAATGATAATATTTACTACATAATATTAATATACTACATACATCTATAACATAATATGACATACATATATACTACACATATATACATAATATATAATATGTTATACAGTAATAAAAAAAAAAAAAAATATATATATATATATAATATAATATATATATAAATATATGCACAGATAAATATAATATTACATAACATATATTACATAATATTACATACATAACATTATTCAGAGACAGGATAATAGGTTACTATGATTGCAAGAGATAGTGTTCTTTAATCAAGCGCTTAAATCCATCAGGTGTCTTAGCACACCTGATTTTAACGGGAAGAGAATTCCATAGATGGACGGCATAGTTGGTGAAAGATTTGTTAGTAAATTTAGAGGATATAGTTGGGGTCGTAGACTTAAGAAGATAGTTATTGGAAGAGCGTAAAGAATGAGAATGAGACTGAGAGACGAATTCGAAGCGTTCCTTGAGATAAGGAGGAGAAGAGGGATTAAACAGAATGTTATAAAGAAGTGAAAGAATGTGAGTATCCCGGCGAAGGCGGATGGGTAACCATTTCAGCTTATTGCGGAACTGTGAAACGTGATCATATTTTCTGAGGCCAAAAATGAACCGAATACAAAAATTTTGTAGTCGTTCCAATTTGTTAAGCTGGTCTTGGGTTAAATCCAGATAGCTAGCGTCCGCATAGTCTAGAATAGGAAGAAGTAGAGATTGTGCAAGAGCAGTTGAAAACGTATGTGAGTATGTGAAAACTATTAATTGACTTTGAGGTTGTCGCATCAATCATCTCATTTAATTTAATAATTCGTATGACAAATGTTATTTTTGCAAGCCATGAGACTATCCCATTCTCAAGCCCTCAAGAGAATTTCATAAAATAAACAAAAATTATCCTAAATTCACCAGATATAAAACTGGCTGAACTCAAAAATATTATTAATCAAATTCCCAAAAGCATGAAGATAAAAACCAAATTTAACATAACTTTAATCGTTTCGAATTGTGTTATTAACATAAATCGAATTAATTCTGAATATTGGTAGAGCCCTACAACGATTAAACTTTGCGCGGTTGAAACCGCAGACAGTCTGAAAGCTAATAAATAATTACTCGATTTATTTGTGTGAATGATAGGAGATACATATATTTATTATAATCACATAATTTATGTATGACCATAATTTTAAAACCTAGGTGCTAGGGCGCCATTTAATGGTGAATTAAATTATAATCGCACATTATTTCAAACATATAACAAAGTTTTGTTGCAAATAAATATTTTGCTCAAATTCTTAAACAAATTTATTCGTCAGATGATTTCCTTTTCAATAAAAAAAACTTGTTTTTCTAGTTTTATAACACTGAATGAACTTTTTCTTTATAAGAATCGCAGAGGCTTTGGATGTCAACATTTAGTAATGTGAATATTTAGTTCGACTATTATTAAAACAAAATAATGGTATCTTATCGTAATAGAGACAAAACCCCACGTTTTTAATTGAAACTCGGAAGGGTCAGCCCTTGAAGTAAATAAACAATCCTTATAATTAAAATAATAATAAAATAAATGCGGAAAATAATTATGAAGTGTAAATAGAAAACATTGGCTTTAAATTTTATTATATTTTATATAATTATGTTTTAACGTTAATTTCAGGACTTCAGATAAAAATATAAAAACAATTAAAAATGCATTATTTCTTATAATTGTATTTGTATTGTTTATCAAAATAAGTAAAAATAACTCACTCTTCAAAGCCCATCTTCGGTTCATAAGCAGTCCATCCAAGAACTTGTATCCCTGTTCCCTGCATGTCTTCTCAGTAACAGTAGCCACAGCACTTGTCAAAGACAGCAAATCACTTGCCAAAACCACAGAAGACGCATAATCAGGGGACTCGTCCACTACCCCAATCTTAGCGTCAGTAGCGCCGTGGTCATTGTAATTAGGCACCCTCGGCAACTCAATTTTAGTCAAATTCTGATTAGCTAACCCTGATATGTCAGCTTTTGTAAAATTTCGATTGATCAAACTCGATAAGTCGGATTTAGTCACATTTTTATTGAGTATCTCTGATATTTTATCAACTAATTCTTTACTGTTTTTAGTGGCATTTAACAAAGCGAGGTCGTCGAGACTTAGCCTTTCAGCGGCTATTTTACTTATTATATCGTTTGTATCATTCGCGATCGCGAAAGCCGCAAGAATAAGAATGCCGAACGCGATCATGGCTGGAGACGTGCGCGCGCGCAGCTCCTTAGAGCAGACTGATCTGATTCTCTCTGATTGTATAATGTATATTAAATATTAAGGCTCGATTGTACACTATTTACGTCGGTCAATGAAGCCTCTAGGTCCTGCCATTATCTGATGTTAATCGCGTCATTGTTACAGCTGACTCGAAAATTTTAGCTGACCGCAGGTTCTAGAATGTTTTGTATTACGAGTAGACAATATTCAAAAAGCTTTCATAATTTATTGAGCTCGTTCAATCAAATTTTTAATAAGTTTTAATTATTTATAAATATTCTTTTATTTTAAACATATTTACTTAGCGCGTAAATATCTTTAATAGGGTATTTTATTTCAATATTACCTATATTAAAATGGGGAGCCACACGCAAAGCTGTTTGCAGATGGCGCTCTAATCGACTGTACTTTGTTTACATTTGGGTGTTAGTAGAGCGGTTGCGATTTTCTGCGATATTCTATGATAATATAAATTATGTATTCACTTAGGACTGTGACTCAACTTAAGAACGAACGCTTCGAGGAAGGAATGCATCAGTTGCTGGGAAAAAGGCCGATTTGATAGAAAGGTGACGATATCAAATATTCAAGGTTATTTTTATTTTATATATAATTTCCTCTGACTTCTTTTCTCAAAACGATGTTGTCGTTCTAGAGCAGCCGAAGTTTCAGGTTTTACCTTAGTAAAAGAGAATATCGATGGTACAGCTGTCTTTCTGAGAAACCTTGCAAGTGGTTCATTACCTGAAATAAATATTAGATAAGGATGTTATGAGCGCCAAGAATGACTAAGAAAGTGGAGAATAGGCATACTAGCTGTACTGATTTACCTGTTTATATTAACAAAATAACTCAATTATAAAAATCAGCAATTGTAACATCAATTCACCAAATTCATCACAAATTTTCTAAAATCTGCAATCATTCATCACTCTTATTACATTACATCATTAAATCTTTAAATAGAATGTTTATCAACAATTTTATAGTCAATTAATTTATTTCTCTATCAAATTATAAGCACTTTTCTCAAATAATCTTCTTTGAAATGCACTGACAATCGTGCAGAAGCACTTGATTTGAAGTTTTGAATCCGTAAAGCAGACTCCCATTGTTTTTTGCGTTTGGGATCCTTAGAGAACAAATGTACGCCCTTATTATTACAATTAATAGCAGAACACTGCGGCATTTAGATCTATAAAACTCAAAACAACAATAACATTTTAAAAATTCTATATGATTTGACAGTTGTAATGTCAAGGCAAGGTACAGTCGATCATACGCCATCTATCGTGATAAAAAGTTAGTTTTCCTCCCCATTGTAATAAAACATAAAAATATGAATAATTATTAATTTAGGAATGCTCATTGTTATCGCCAGTTTGATAGAAACCAAAAAATAAAAGTAATATTGTGCAGTAGTAGGTCATCAATTTATCTTACTAATATTATAAATTTCAGTACAATGTAAATAACTTACGTTTTTAACAGGTGAACAATTCGGTTGAGTTCTAACTCACCTCCAGCGCCATCTAGCGCGGTTTTGGTTAGATTGATGGACGGATGGATGTTTGTTACTCTTTCACGCCAAAACTACCTCACATATTGGGCTGAAATTTGGTATGCAGGTAGCTTAGACCCTGGAATGACACATAGGGTACTGTAGAATCTCGACTTTTTGGAGACTCTGCATACATTGATTTTATCGTTAAGTTATAAATTAGAATTAATTGTTAATTGTTTGTTAGTTGTTGAGTACGGGTGCGAGACGCCAGGACGCTTAGTTTAAAAATGAAAGAGCAGTGTGCTCTGAACGACGCCTTAATTGGTACTATTTGTAATAAGAAACTTATGGCTAATGAAATCTGTAGAGTTGTGTTAAGTGTTAAGTTTAGCGTGGGAACTCCAGTGCTCTGTAAGGTGAGCCCATACAGGTACTTTTATTCCCGATATTCCCACGGGAACGATGTCTACGCGAGTGAAACCGCGGGGCACAGCTAGTTCTATATAATAGTACGAACCTATAATATGGCAGATATATTTTTTCGCAGATATCATTTTTCGTAATTATATTTCGTAGCTCTATACTTCTAATACTATTCTAATACTGCAAATACTAAAAAAAACATTAAATACCATACTAAATACTGTGTGTACTAAATACTGTAGCTGCTAGCAAATTAATTGTATTAAATAAATAGAAACCGAATCACATTTTGACTAACACTAGAATAATTAAGGCATTTTGTTTTTACTAACACAACATGGTCAAGTGACTGATTAAATTAATCTAAATTAAATATACAGGGCCGGATTTAGAGGTCCAGAGGCCTCGGGGCAACAAAGGAGCGGAGGCCCCCGCGCCCCAAATTATTTTCCAAATAAAATGAAGAATTTTTTTCTGTCGAGTTTTTCGATGAACAATTTATTGTGAAACCAAGTAGATTCTCTAAGTATTTAACAAACACATATAAATATAATCGGAAACAAGAATATCTGAAATTAAATTTTAGATTTAAAAAAAATATCAAAGGAAAAGATGTTTACTAGTGTTTACTAGTTGGAATTTAAAAGATTTTTTTTTCCGAAGTCTCTATTGCGGGGGCCCCCTGCTTGTGGAGGCCCCGGGGCTTTCGCCCCGGTTGCCCTCCCCTAAATCCGGCCCTGTAAATATATATTATTTTCATCTGTCACCAAATAAAACCATAAAAAGCAAATAAGATTTTATTCCAATCGTAATAAAATGGTTATCTTGAATATCGATAATATTGAGCACCGCTTCTTCCACTTCCATTCGCTGTCCACTCCCATTCATCCAAATCTTGGTTTCTTGATTGCGACCTCTCTCCCCTTTCGTCCTCTCTTTCTCTCTCTAACCACAATTCTTCTGCTTCTTCCTCTTCTATTATTTCTAAATCATTATCAATGTCTTCGTCGCCAATAGTCTCTTCTTCTTCCTCGACTATTTCATCCAAACCTTCAGTGCTTTCTCGTTGAGTTTCATATTCTACTTCGACCTCAGGTATTTCTTCAAGCACTTCTCTATGAGCAATTAAATTGTGTCTTCTAGTCGGTGGTGTTTCTTTTTTTTCTGGTTCTTCAATTGTTACCGACTTTTTTCTTTCTTTTTCAGGTGACTTTTCGGGCTCAGGTTTGTTTGATTCGAATGAGAAGACTTTGTTGAGTGATTGCATTGGTATTACAAATGTTACGGTCAAAATTGTGGATGAGAGTAAAATTAGTGATATTTCTTGGACGTCGACCTGCAAAATATTAAAATTTTTAACAAAATAACATGTTTGCCTCAAGTATGCTCACATTTCATATTTACCAAGATATCGAGTTCATTGTTTAAGTACTTAAAGCTTATTAGTTTTTGTGTTAAGTAAATGCAATCCTAAATAAATTGCATTGAACTTGAACCCTGATTAGGGCTCAAGGGCGTTAAATAGCAGCCCACGTACCAAGGACATCAAAGTGAATTCTGTAGAAGTCCTCACGGTGCCAATATTGGTGATGAAGATGATGAATTGACAGAGATAAAGGGCGTAAGAGATGCGGCTGATGAAGACCAGTGGACGGAAGCAAAGAGCACGCGAGAGGAACTCTGGAAAAAACAATGCAGCTTCTTATAAAAGGTAGACTGGCCGGTTGACTCAGTGGTAGTGGGGTTCGATCCCCGTGCAGTTCAAATAATAATAATAATATGGGTCGACATCCATACACGGTCATCTGGTCCCAAACTAGGCTAGAAGCCTGTACTATGGTAGCCAGAAAACTGAAATACATACTTATATAAGCTTATAACACCCAGACACAGATCAAACAGACATGTTCACACAAATGCTTGACCTGGCCGGGGATCGAACCCGAGGCCTGCGGAACAGAAAGCAGAGTTACTACCATCTGAGCCAACGAGCCTGTCAATGTCAAATGTATGAGCATGTCTGTTTGATTTTTTTTATTTGCCAAGAAAGAGTAGGTTTTCAGTATCATATCATTCAGTATGTATATATAACTTTTCAGGTTAGCATAACAACACGCCTTCGGGATTTCATGGGACTAAAGACATACTAGTGAAGTGTGTGTTTTACCAAACCTAATAACACTGCTCGATTTAACCAATGACAGGTTGTATGTCAACCCATAGCCAAAGCGTCGGAGTTTCAGGTCGCCACATTACCCATAATATGGACATTACTCGTAACATGACCAAGTTATGAAAAAATAAGTACTCACCACAAGTCCCACTATGCACAGCATATACCAGCCATGCTATAGCCATAGCGGAGGCTATGGGCGCTATAGCAGCGTATTGTGCTGCGAAAGTAGCGTTATATCGGTAGTGAATGGAGCCAGAGTCCATGCCAGCCCACCACACTAGCGCCCAGAGAGCCAGGCTTGTCACCCAGCCTAGCGTTAGGAGGAACTGGAAAAATAATGGGTTATAAGCAAAGACGTTACCATTAAAGTCACATGAGTGCAAAGGATGTCCGCGTCAAAACTCGGCGCACGCTGCTCACTACGTACCACAACTTACAGAGCGTACTAAGTACAGTGCGCCGATTTTTTGTACAAAAATCTTTAAATCTAGTCTTAAAATTGCTATGTAACGTGTTACAAAAAAGTGTAGTAATACTAAAGGGGGTGCATCTACCTATCAACCATAACCACTTGCAAAAGAAAACAATTCGAATTTCGCAAAAAAAAAATCGACTTCCCACACTAATTTGCCGATCAGCTAGACCAATAACATACTGGCGAAATGTGGGTGGTACCTAGTACCTATATACTATGGGACTGAGTCCTGGGTATACACTTCTGCATACCCCTTCGGGAAAAAGGCGTGATTATATGTTATATATATATCGAAACTACCGGAGTATTATAAAATTGCTTATATGCGGTTTTTTCTTATGTTAGTGAGTGACAAGACGAGCAAATCAAGTGCCTGATGGTAAGCATCATGATTGCCCATGTGTAGACACAGTGCCACCAAGTGTTTTAAACACTGCACTGCGCCTGTTACCCTGAGATATGAGTAGTTGAATCTCATCATGTCCATTAATTTAAAAAAAAACATACATTCACGCCTTTTTCCCGAAGGGGTATGCAGAGGTGTACCCAGGACTCAGTCCTATAGTAGATACACCCACATTTCGCCAGGTTTATTGGTCCCATGTAATAGGGGGTGAGCCTATTGCCATCTACCGGGCCCAGGTATTGAGATAATTCCTAATGGAAAAATCCAATATTTAACACTGCCTGACCTGGGGATCGAATCCGGGACCTCTTGATTGGCAGTCGAGCATGCGCCCTCTACGCCACCGAGGCAATCATTAATTTCGCTGGGAACATTGCCCTTCATACCGTAACACAGTAATGTTTGCACATTACTGCTTGGCGGATGAATTACTAGTAAACGTGTGGTACTTCCCCAGGCGGCCCCCTGCAAAAGAGGCCTACCACTACAAAAGCCAATGCGGTTGTCAAAAGTTCGAGTTAATTATAAAATTCTCGTTATTAATAAGCTCCAACTGAATTTAAATTTGAAACTTGTTTTATTATAATCCTGGTTTCACAGCCTAATTCAAGTTTTTTGTGGAATTTGGCGTCCAATACGGAATTATTATAAATGTATTTGTTGTATAATATAATATTATGAAATAAAAGATTTAATTCATAATTTCGGTAACCAACAGAAGGTTCTCCTTTTTCATAATCTGGTGTTATGTATATTATTATGTATTATGTAGTAAAAATACTTAAGGTTCTAAAAGAAAAATGTAAAACTTAAAAAAAAACAAGTTTCCATAATTTACTGATCTGATTCATTTTATATCTCTTTCCATTTCATTCATCTCAGATGTAGGAAGTGCACAGTTCTGAACACAGGCTTCCTGTGTAACTGTGGGTGGTACCTGGTACCTATATACTATGGGACTGAGTCCTGGGTATACAACTCTGCATACCCCTTCGGGAAAAAGGCGCGATTATATGTTATATATATATCGAAACTACCGGAGTATTATAAAATTGCTTATATGCGGTTTTTTTTTATGTTAGTGAGTAACCAGACGAGCAAATCAGGTGCCTGATGGTAAGCATCATGATTGCCCATATCAGACACAGGGCCACCCATTGTTTTAAAATTCAAAATTCTGCGCGGCACTGCACTGCGTCTGTTACCCTGAGATATGAGTTGTTGAATCTCATCATGCCCAGTAATTTCGCTGGTAACATTGCCCTTTATACCGGAATACAGTAGTGTTTGCACGTTACTGCTTGGCGGATGAATAACTGGCATAGGTGTGGTACTTCCCCAGGCGGCCCCCTGCAAAAGAGGCCTACCATTACAATCCACAGAATCAAACTTACTTTTCCATGTTTGGAGGGTTTCTTCAGCGCCATGCCCAAGCTGAGTCCTATTAGATACGGTGAACATCGGTGTAGTGTCGACAAGTAGCTTAATCTTGCAGTGCGATACAACTGGCTTACACTGCAAAAAGATAAACGGGTTAGGTTAGTTCATCATCATCATCATCTTAGGCCTCCCCCATCCAGTCTGGTTGTAAGCGGCCTGCATCTAGCGTGTTCCTGCCGTCCTTATCAGATCTTTTCACCACGCTGTCCACTTTTTGTCGTCCTACGTCCACCGAAATGCTGCGCTTGCCGGTTCGTGGTGGAGACCCATTCGAGAACTTAACAGCCCCATCGGCCATCAGTTCTACGTGCTTGCTAATCCACTGGATTAGGTTAGTTGATTATTAGGAACTCCACTGCTGGACATAGGTCTCCACCATTGAGAGGAGGAATATCTTACTATTATTATAAATGCGAAAGTTTGTGAGGATATATGAATGGATGTTTGTTTGTGTTTGTTTGTGCCCCGCGTTGTTTTCGTTCCCGTGGGAATATCGTAATAAAAAGTACCCTATGTGTTATTCCAGGGTCTGAGATAACTAGAGAAAAAAACACACAACAAAACAGCGCTAGATGGCGCTGAGATCCAGTTAGAACTCGCGTTTTGTTTACTGTTACAAAGGTAACTTTTTTAAATTAATAGACAGGATATTCCTAATAGACAAATCCAATAACACTTCCCTGACCTTGTATCGAACCCAGATACTAACAATCGGCAGTTGGGCTTACTTAACACTATGCCATTGTGGCCCGATGTTTTTGATCAAAATTTTAGAAATTTCTCGCGGCGTAACTTTACTAATCGATGTGATACTTAAGCTTTTTTTAGTAATTTTTTTTTGAAGTGTCTTCAATGAAATATTTTTGTATATATCTTAAAACCGTATGTATAGGATTTAGCAATTAAATATAGTGTTTAGCTTGATTTTAGTTTAATTAGAATGTGTAACATATTAGGCTAATTTTACAATAAGATGGCTGCGTTGCAAGAATGAATGTATGAAAGAGCGAACGAATGAACAGATTGAATGAGTGTCCCGACGCCGCTCCGCGACGACAGGTAACGAGTGGCGCGAACACCGTACATAGTTTACATTTACCGAACGTAGTTTACATTCGGTTGCATAACGGAAATAAATGTTTTCAGAACTGTTTCACGGCCAACAATTATTATAATATAAACAATTTAATAATGTACTTGGTAGCATTGAGAACATTGTTCCAAATTTTAATTATAATGAGTTATTTTAGCTAAGGACAAAGATTTTGAAAACTACCGTATTTGGTATTCATATTTATTATGTTATATAACGACTTAACTCACGTTTAAAGTCGAAATCGCTCTACCTAGGTTTCGGATAACTCCGGTGTCCTGCATCAGGAGCTCACGCGTGTGCGGGATCGTGTGTCCGTCGCGAGTTGCGATCCCGCACACGCGTGAGCTCCTGATGCAGGACACCGGAGTTGTCCGAAACCTAGGTAGAGCGATTTCGACTTTAAACGTGAGTTAAGTCGTTATATAACATAATAAATAAGGACAAAGACTTTCAAAAATAATAAGAAATAGCTTTACCCTGCGATTTCATCCGCGAAGGCTTCGTTCCCGCGGGAATATCGGAATAAAATGTACCCTATGCGTTATTCCAGCGTCAATCATACATACATACCAAAATACATACCAAATTTGATAGAAATAATGGTTAATACCATCATTAACATCTGTTTAAGTATGTACAAAGTTTTGAAATATATACATTATTTTATTCTGATAATATACGTAGTTCTAGTATTAATGTAATTTCTTTACCTTCTTTTTAATATTTAGCTTTAATTAAGAATATATCATCATGAAAAGTTATCACACACATCACATCATCAGCTGGAAGACGTCCACTGCTGAACATAAATAGGCCTCCCCCATAGAACGCCGTTAACTATTTATATGGGGGGATTTTGTCGAAATCAGCACGCTTGTTGTGCGGCTTGGTGATCGCAGTAGTTGGAATACTTGGTGCCGGAGAGCGCTGCTGACCCATCTGCGAATAGGGTTCCTCTGCCGGGTCACAGGGCTCCATGGGATGAAAAAGGGGTATTACTATATAGCCGGGAACAAGCACACGGTCAAAAAGTTATGTAGGTAATCCTTTGTCATATATAGAGGTATATATAGAGGCCGACCCCTCACGCGGTGGACCGACGACCTGGTCAGGATCGCAGGCTCGCGGTGGATGCGGACGGCGAGCGACCGCGCAGAGTGGCATTCTATGGGGGAGGCCTATGTTCAGCAGTGGACGTCTTCCGGCTGATGATGATGATGATATAGAGGTATCTTTTTTTTTCTACAAAACCAAAATCTATAATGTAAATTTTTAATATACCTATATATGTTTTGTAGTGGTAGGCCTCTTTTGCAGGGGGCCGCCTGGGGAAGTAGCACACCTTTACCAGTTATTCATCCGCCAAGCAGTAATGTGCAAACTTTACTGTGTTCCAGTCTGAAGGGCAATGTTACCAGCGAAATTACTGGGCACGACGGGATTCAACAAATGATATCTCAGGGTGACAGGCGCAGTGCAGTGCCACGCAGAATTTTAAATTTTAAAACACTGGGTGGCACTGTGTCTGATATGGGCAATCATGATGCTTACCATCTGGCACTTGATTTGTTCGTCTTGTCACTCACTATCATAAAAAAAAAATATGATGTGGAATGCTAAATAAATGAATCACGCTCACCTCACTCCATGGTAAGCCAGCAGAGTCAACCGATGGTCACGAACGGTGGTATATCTGAAGTAAGCTGCTATTAAGTGTATGGCTGGTAAGATCAGTTTAGTAAAACCCTGACCGGCTTGTACAATCCATAAAATAATGGTGCCCAGTATGGTTAGTTGCATGTCCAAAGCGAGCTGATGGGTTTGAGGGGCGCACTGGAACAAACAATCCAAATTAAAAAGTTGTAGGAAAAAGAGGAATTCAAACTCGAAACTCAAAGCAAAATTTATTTAAGGAAATGAATCTTAAAACACATTTTTAAACGTCAATAAGTAATATGAACAACTAATAATGAATCTACCGTGCGTTTGGAAATTTACCTCCACAAGAAGAACGCAAAAGAAACTTGAAAAAACTTGTAGGGTCTCATTTTTTCAACTGCGAGTTTTACAATAATATTTGGCTTTAAGTTTGCTGGTAAGGTGCCGGGTGGTGGCTATGCAAAAGTTTCCAGGCATCTTTGTCCTCAATGTATTGATTAAATATAACTTTATATATTAATTGTAGGCAGAGGTGTACCAGAACTCAGTCCCATTAATATGGCACAACCACATTTCGCCAGTATATCATTGGTGTCGTGTTTCAAGTAGTATCATTCTTCTGTACTTGATTACGAGGCTTCTACAGCTTTCTCACGTTAAAGGTTTGAAAATAAACTAGCGCTAAATGCATAGAAGATAAGTAGATGTTGAATAGTTTATTGATAAAATTGTCTTAGTAGTGACTGATTTACTAGCTGAGGCTGGAGCCAAGGCGATAGATTATAAATTTGGTAAGATTTTGGGCCCAATCCGACTCTGGTTATCGAATTAAAAATTAGTAAGGGCGACAATATTTTAATGTAATAGTCTTAAACTAACGGCAAATGTATATATCCATAAAAGAAGACAAAAGGTATGATAGTACGAGAGGCTTAAAAGGAGAACTAAAGAGTAACGCCGAGAATAGACTGACACTGGCAGAGGCTCGATAGTAAAAACATAACATACATTCACGCCTTTTTCCCGAAGGGGTAGGCAGAGGTGTACCCAGGACTCAGTCCCATAGTAGATACACCCACATTTCGCCAGTATGTTATTGGTCCCATCAAATAGGGGGCGAGCCTATTGCCATCTACCGGGCACAGTTCCAGACTCCATTGAGATAATTCCTAATGGAAAAATCCAATATTTAATACTGCCTAACCTGGGGATCGAACCCGGGACCTCTTGATTGGCAGTCGGCCATGCGCCCTCTACGCCACCGAGGCAGTCAAAAAAAAAGTGTTAATCTGCCACTCACTCATAAGTAGATAGATAGATAATACTTTATTGTACACCACACACAAAGAAAATAACATTACAGGAAACAGAAACTAAACAGAAATGTACAAGCGGCGGTCTTATCGCTAATAAGCGATTTCTTCCAGACAACCGATGGATGGAGAGGATTTATATACAGCAGCAGGAGCATGGATGCGAACCCTAGTTTATATTATATCAGGATAACTTCATTTGTGTCTACCCAGAAAAAAAATTAGCAAAAGGCTAACTTCTCATAGCAAACTGTTTTTTTTGTAGTCCAGCCCTCTGCTTAATCTGTGCCTCTGCTTTTGGGGCCAAAAAACATTATATATTAAGTATAAAGTCTATTTTGATATAGAAAAGATACGAGTAGAAATTGAACATCCCTCAATAATTGACCCTCTCTTCACTTCCTTGTACAAACTGACTATGTAACTTCCGAATTCCCCAAACGAAACCAAACTATACTGGAAAGCAAAACAATCAATTGCTATCCTGACAATTTCACTACAACTTTGGTTCTTAGTACTTTATCTTAGAGTTTGAAATTCAATAGCATTGTCACAAGAACCATAGGTAGTTTTACTTGGAACCTAAATAAACAAGACCCGATGGGAATCGGATGTGAATACCACTCACAGTCACAGTGCACCCACGATACTCCGTTAAGTTTTTGTTTATTTGCTCTTATCTCTAAGCATTTGAAAAATCTGCCAATTATTGCTATCATCATATCTTTTGACAACCTGGTTGGCACAGATGGTAGTAACTCTGCTTTCTATGCCGCAGGCCACTGGTTCGATCCCCGGCCAGGTCAAACATATGTGTGCATGAACATGTCTGTTTGATCTGTGTCTGAGTGCTATAAGCTTATATAAGTATGTATATCAGTCATCTGGTTACCATAGTACAGGCTTCTAGCCTAGTTTGGGACCAGATGACCGTGTGTGGAAGTTGTCCCATATTATTAATATTATTATCATCATCATCATCAGCCGAAAGACGTCCACTGCTGAACACAGGTCTCCTTCATAGAACGCCATAAACTATTAAAATGGGGAGATTTTGTCGTAATCACCACGCTTGTTGTGCGCCTTGGTGATCGCATTAGTTGGAATTTCGAATGCTTGAAAACAGAGAGCGCTGCTCCACACTCTCCGAATATGACCCTATGCCGAGTCTCACGACTCCCACTATCCCACGGTATGAGAAACGGATTAGTGCTATACCTAATTAAAAATGCTAGTCAGCTAGCCAGTTTTACAAAAAAAATTAGCCTTAATTTCATACCAACACGATGGACTTTTAAATTATTTCTTTAATTTTCAAATAACCTATAGAATCATCCTTACTAATGTATAAGATATTTCAAATCATACAAACAATTTGAAGAAATTCGTTCAATCACGCCTTTTTCTTAAAAAGGTTGGTAGAGGTGTACTCAGGACTCAGTCCCATAGTACACCCACATATTGCCAGTATGTTATTGGTCGCATGTAGTAGGGGGCGAGTCTATTGCCATCTACCGGGCAGAGTTCCAGATTCCAGGCAGTTATTGAGATAATCCCTCATTAAAAAATCCATTATTTAACACTGCCTGACCTGGGGATCAAACCCGGGACCTTACGATCGCTGTCTTGCGCCCACTAAGCCACCGCGGCAGTCAATAAAAAAATAATTTTAGGTAGACCGCTTAATTGAGTCCTCGCCTGCAGGGTACAGGGGTGCTGAGGTAAGACGTGAACGGGACCGGGAGAGGTGCGGGCGGCAGGCGCCCGTCCTACCTCAGCGCCCCTGTACCCCGTAGGCGAGGACTCAATTAAGCGGTCAATTATAATAAAATCTCGTAAAATGAAAGAGGAAGAAAATTACCATGTCCTCAAGACCGAAGTAGTTTTGCACATACAGTAGGTTCCACCACCATCCTTCCTGGCAGACCTGAGCGTTCTTCGTAACGAAGCTGCCCCACATCGGGCCCATGGAGAGCTTGTCCCAAATATACGCGTAGAATAAAACCACGGCTAGCAGTGCTGGGGTTAACCTGGATGTAACAATCAATTATATCAACTGGACTAGATGCAAATATGGGGAGTATATGGAGGAGGCCTAGGTGTAGCAGACAACTTTCTACGGCTGGCATGATGATGATGAAATTAAAGTAAGAATGAAGCAGTGGAAATGAGCAGTTTGAGATGGGAGTGACCTTGATGCACAAACTGAGGAATAGTGTTGTAAGGCAATGTTGTGGCGTATAGAAGATGTAGTGACAAAGAAAAGGAATGCTTGGATGGTTCAGACATGCCGAGAGAATAATGGAAGTAGATCGACAAAGGTACTTTTCATGACCAAATTGATTTTAGCAAAGGCCAAGTCAATGTCAAATGATGATCAAATTTATATTGTCTTAGGGAAAGGCATACGAGCATGTACGAAGAATTTAATACAAGTGGAAAAAGCGAAATTCGTATGTCAGAGTCGTAGAGAAATGGTCTCTGCCTACCTCAACGGGCACAAGGCGTTTGTATGTAAAAAATAAAGTACATAGCATAAAACAATCGATTTTTTGTTTCTAGGGTGACCGGCGCCAATTCAGCAAGGATATTCTTTAATGGTGTTTTGGTATTTTAAATAATATTGACATTAGTTTTAATGTCATCCGGATCATATAACAAAGGCATGAAGGTGACCTCATTTTAAACACTTAATCTTTAAAATCATAGAAGCCGGAAGTTAAAAGGAAAACGGCTCCCACATGTGGTCCACTTAGAAGTATGAATCGTTAATTAATTATTTGCGGAAGAGAAATCTGTTTGTTTAATCTATTTCAAGCGATAAGGTCACTTTTTAGCGTGCAATGTGCATTGAAATCCAAAAGTATGTCAAGTAGGACTCGTTTTGAATACTTCCTGCTATAATTTGTATGTAGTTTAAATTTTTTAATGATCATTATGAACCTTGAATTTGGTCCAAAATTTTCTAAAAGAGTGTGTTCAGGCCTTGGTCCGTTAGACTCCATCGCGTATCCCATATGTATAGGAAAGAGACTGCCTCGGTGGCGTAGAGGGCGCATGCTCGACTGCCAATCAAGAGGTCCCGGGTTCGATCCCCAGGTCAGGCAAAGTGTTAAATATTGAATTTTCCATTAGGAATTATCTCAATAACTGCCTGGAGTCTGGAACTACCCTGCTACTACTAAAACTGCCTACCCCTTCTGGAAAAAGGCGTGAATGTATGTTATGTTATGTTATCGCCAGTTTTAGCTCTTCTTGGCTTTCTTTTCTTTTTCTTAGCGATTATGCTAGCCTATGCTCTCCAACTTTTCCTCTTCGACTTCGCTCGGCCAGGATTATCAAAAATTGGAACTAGATAGTTACAATTAATAATAAATATTCCTAAGAAGTATAAAGCCACGCTTATACAGAATTACAGAACCTACATTTCGTGGCGTTACATCTGATCTTGTAGCTCTCTTACTATACTATATTTTATTACTATATTTTTCAAAATAATGTAATAAGTTTTAAGAGCTAAAGAAATTTCACAATTCAATGAAAAAAATTTTAAATCGATGTTTCCTATTCACCTATTTCCTCTAATGATTATAATTAAGTATTTACTCGTTCGAAAATATATCCTGATATTTTTAAGATAAAGTAGCGAAAGGGAACCGAAGTGGGGATTTCGGTAGTTACTTAAGCGCGTCAGATTTTCATACAAACGATTCGGCTCGATTTTCTCGTCGTGCTGGCTTAAGAGCCAAAGGAAAAGTCAGATTAAGATCTGACTTTTCCTCTAAGAAAAACAAAAACACATTTTTACATTTTTGAAAGCCTGCGGAATCTCCCTATACAAACTTTCACCTTTTTATTATTAGTGTGATGATACACAATACACACACAAACCTTTGAATTAAAAAAAAGTCATAATATATGTGTGATTCATAAAGGTTCATTCATACAAGTATTTGCATTGAGCCACGGTGCTAACAAACAGTTAAATCAAAGTGTCGGAAACCGAGTTTTCAATGAATCCAAAAATCTTCTTGTGTCATGTTATTTCCCCAAAACTATGACTAAGTAACTCTATAAGACACATGACGGAAGCTATAGTAACTATTTGCTAATTGACTTAAGCCCACATGCTACTTCGTAGTCATCTAGTCATTGATACAACTTGCGGTTAAACCTAACTGATTAATATTTTATATTTGTCTTTTATGGTTTTCCGTATCTCATGTTTTGGGTTTCTCACTATGCGTCAAACCAGGATTTTGGTGAAAATTAACATAAAATATTATGCTTATAATAATAAGGAGAATTATCATGTCAATCAATGTTATCTTACACACCGCACACCAGAATATACATATATTATAATTATGACTTATATAGACTAAAAAGTTAATTAAAGACTTGTCGGTGCGTCTCATCGAGGCCTCTGGTGACCACAGAGCAGGTAGCTTCTTAGGCCAGCGTCTGAGCCTGGCTATACAACGCGGCAATGCTGCTTGCCTGTTGGCAGGGCCGTCTTTACCAGGGGGTGCAAGGGGTGCGGTGCACCCGGGCGCGGAGCGCCCGGGGGCGCCTGCCGAGCGCTGAATTTTTGGATATTTCATTGAACTTAACGCTATTGCACAGTTTTATGTATATAAACAAGTATTTGTTACTTACGACAAATCTGTATGCGCAAGCAAAAAAAATAGTCATCAACAATAATATTCTTTTTACTTTTATTACGCTTTCGGCGCTTGTCATACCGCATTACTACACTACACAAATAACAATTTTATTAATACTAGCGACCCGCCCCGGCTTCGCACGGGTAGCAGAAGTAGGTATAGTGAACGTTTAACAGGAGTAAATTCGTGATACATTGTATTTTAATAGATATAACCTTAATGGTTTACGCAGCGCGCGCAAATTCATGACTATTTCTGTTACAATGCTATTTTGAAGATATTGATAAGTACTACAAACCCCTAGTACATTACTTTATTCTACCACCAATACTTTTCACAGCGCATGCATATAATGCCTTTCGATTATTGTGACTACACACACACTTTAACAACATAATTATTGTTACTAAACCAAAAAAGATGGATATAATCTGTGTATACTGTTTTGTAGGTATTGATAAGTACTACAAACCCCTAGTACATTACTTTACTCTACCACCAATAGTTTTCACACCGCATGAAAAATAATCACTGCTTCGATTATTGTGACTAAACCAAAAAAGATGGATATTATCTATGTATACTGTTTTGTAGGTATTGATAAGTACTACAAACCCCTGCTACATTACTTTACTCTACCACCAATAGTTTTCACACCGCATGAAAAATAATCACTGTTCCGATTATTGTGACTAAACCAAAATAGATGGATAAAATTTCCGTGGACTATTTTGTAGATATTGATAAGTACTACAATCCCCTAGTACATTATATTATTCTACCATCAATGGAATTCACAGCGCACGCAAATTTATGAATATGGTAATTATATTATGTGACACCTTGGTTCACAATATTGCAGTTTTCTCACGGATCCTTATTTTTTTCAAAATCTCATATAGCCTATGTCACTCACACTGAATTAAGCTATCCATAAGTGAAAGAATTTTTAAAATCGGTCCAGTAGTTTCGGAGCCTATTCGTTACAAACAAAAAAACAAAGTTTCTCTCTTTATAATATTAGTATGAACAACACGCGCGCAGCAAAATGTCTAATCCAAAGAGAGTGTATGTATGTACGTTTGACACGTTGCCGCCCGGTCGTCCGCACTTGAAGCAAAATGATCTCTAAGTCAATAGAGTGTAAGTTCATTTGAAATGGGCGCGTTGCGCGGCACCTGTGCGTCTGTCATAGGCAAGTAATTGCGCCCTTCGACATTGCCGCCCGGTCGCCCGTACTTGAAGCAAAATTATCTCTAAGTCTCTAAGTCTCTAAGTACAGTGTAAGTTCATTCATTTGAAATGGGAAAAAAAAATTACGTGTATTGTGTTTTCTTGGTTGACTAGGACCCCTTTCATACTGCAGTGTGTCGTCGGTCGCGTGCCACGCTGCAGGGTAAACAAAACGAGGGCGCAGGCTGAGTCCCGCACCCCGGCGCAGAATAGACTTAAGACGGCCCTGCCTGTTGGGCACCATGGAGCCTCGCGGAGACGCACTAGACTCAAGTTATTTATTGTAAAATATATTATAGATAATGTTGTAGGTATTTAGGATATAATATTATGACTTATATTAGCCAAACATATTGTTCTTAGGAAAGGCCAAGTCAAAAGTAGGTACCTATAACCGACAAGCATGTATGAAAAATGTCATGAAAGTGAACGAAGCAAAAGCTCAGGATCGTAGCGAGTGGAGGAAAATAGTCTCTGCCTACCCCAACGGGAACAAGGCGTGACTGTATGTATGTATGTATGAACATAATATATCATATTATTACCCATAACATCAATTATTCAGCAATTCAGTTATACAAATGTACACCTTGTACAAATAAGCATACAAATAAACAATTATTAATTCAACCTCATATTATCTTGTAATAATTAATACTTACATAAATATTGTACCTACTCACTGTAAGTTTAAGAAAAATATATATATTTCAGGCAATAGTGCGTGTAACAAATTATACGCAACAGAGGCCCACATTATTAAATACCCTACAGACTAATACATTATAATATTACTGTTCATTTATTCATTAATAAGACATTAATAAGACTGTTGAGTGAAATTATATATATTTTATAAAAGTTTGTCGCAAGATTTCATTGCATTGAATGCAATAGGTAAATTGTGCGACGAGCTTTTAAGAAATACTAAATATAAAAATATTATTAAAAATTATATAGATATAAGATTATATAATTAAAATATTAGTTTAATAAATTTATTAAAAGTTTATTTTCTTCATTTTAGAGCATTTGAAAAACGATATTTTTTTCTAAAGCCAAAAGGGTAGTCCTTTTGGCTTTAAATAAGATTAATTTAAGTGATATTTATATACCACTTAAATTAATCTTGATTACAATTATTATTAATTGTAATATTTATAATTGATCTGAAGGGCAATGTTACCAGCGAAATTACTGGGCATAATGAGATTCCACAACTCATATCTCAGGGTGACAGGCGCAGCGCAGTGCCACGCAGTGATGCTTACCATCAGGCACCTGATTTGCTCGTCTTGTCACTCAATATCATAAAAAAATGATGATTTTATGCGTGTGCAAGGAGTGAGTGCAGAGACGACGTATGATAGACTGGTAGCTTAAGATGACGTGTTATGCCGACCCTACCCGGTGTGGAATAAGGAGAGGAAGATGATGATCACTCACCAAATAAATTAGTCTAATAACTATCCAAAAATAACCCTTTCACACACACCCCCACACCCTCACACACACAAAGCCCATATTGCTGAACATATAGCAGACGCAGACCCGCAGATACATCAAACACAATAACTAGCACGTAAGACTAACTACCTTTAATCAATGTGGTTTTTTTTTTTTCTTAAAGTGATTAAGTATAAATATAAATAACTGTATAATGTTATATAGGTAATAGTTTGTCGGTAACCATGTCAGGATTCCCGCGATACAGGCTAGCCCTAGTGCGGAGTCCACCGGTAATCATGTGTCACTGAACATTTTAGCAAATAAAGATTTTTGTATTTTTGTATTTTGTATAACTGAAACTTCTTCAGGTATATCATCAAATCAAATCAAATCAAATCATCTCATACTAAATTAATATAAAGCGCCTGATGATTTAGGTTTTATATCGTGGGTGACCTATATCATAATATATCTACTAAATATTAGTAGGCACTGGCATAATATTATAGAAAACTTTATAAAGTAAGCAAAACTTTCTTTACACACAGAAAATTTTATTCAAATCGGGCGAACCGATTCCCAAGATATAAATTAATATACATAACATAAACATACATTCACGCCTTTTTCCCTTAGGGGTAGGTGTACCCAGGACTCAGTCCCATAGTAGATACACCCACATTTCGCCAGTATGTTATTGTAAATTAACATAATCCTGCTATAATATAATATCCTACTAATATAATATAATATATGTGAAAGTTTGTGTACGGTTTGTGAACGGAGCTGAACACATCTCATACAAAATCGTGGTTTTCTATTGACAAAAGCTTGACAGAGCTGAATATGTGTGTTTAGTCCCTATTGCGTGAGGCCGATTGTATGGAGTGATAGGGGTCTGCCTGAGTCCTGGGTAGGCCTCTGCCTACCCCTTCGGCTTAAAGGTGTGACGGTATGTTATGTTATATATTTACCTTCTAGTCCATCATGAAATCTATTTACCTGACATATCGGGAGAACAGCCGCCTAACAATGCTGGTATCATCGCTGATCCTGTGCGAAGTGAGGGTGCCACTCAGCAGCAAGAAGCAGTCGGTGAAGATCCAACCAGCTCGACACCACGACCACAGGCGGGAGCTGGCCATCTGAAAGGTTCATGAAAAGTGGTTTAATTCAGTTTTTATAACCCCCAACCGAAAAAGGAAGGAGTGTTATAAGTTTGATGTATCTAAAGAAACGAGTTGACCGATTTTCATGCGGACTTTTCACCTGGGCGCTACGGTGTTTCGGATGGCGCGTTAAACTGTAGATCCCTATAGTTTCCTATAAGATATGTAGGGGGCAGTCGTTAGGTCATGTCGGAGGTCTTGTAGAAATCTTGGCGACCTGAAACTCTAACAATATGGGTTGTCCACATTACCCATATGAATTGACTCGAGCAGTGTAATTGGGGTAACTTGTTCTGTTAGAGTATAAATTCAATTTATTAATTTATTTATTAATGATTATCAAATAAAATTAATAACCTTAGAACTGGCACCGTTCTGAAGGCGGGTTTCCATCGAGTCACACTTTAAACGAGTTAGTGTGACCGAATAGGATTTTTTAATTAAATATTCCCATCCAGTTACACTGCTGTGACCGTTTAACTCGCACCATTACCAATAGCTATTATATTTTTTTTAAAGAAGCTATTATTTTTATTTCATATCATGTCTTACAAAGGCCTCCTTCACATCTCTCTTTCCATTTTTCGCTGTTTGCAGCACTGAATCACAGTAATAGATATCATTACCTTGACTGAATGTTCCATCGATTCCATCGAAAATGGTGCTGTCGACACATTTTTTTTTCGGAAATATGTTATTCGAAAACGTAGCCCCAAAACTTTATATTAAATGTATTTTTATAAGAACAATAAGAGTAAATGACGCCTTCACGTTATTTAAAAATATCTTTAGTATGTTTCTCTAATTTGGTCCGAATCCACTCTTTGTTTGAAATTCCTCAAGCAGGATGTTTACGTTTATTTTGAAGGATTATTTTGGTGCCAATTAGGTTAAGTACCCTGGCATTGTATAAGTATAGTTACTATTTATTTATTGACCGAGCAAAGCGTCTCAATGTCGAGATTGGTCAAAAATGCTTTTGTTGCTCTATCAGATGGTATAGTCTGTCTGTATGTCTGTTCTCGCCTTCACCGATTTCGACGAAAATTGGCACACGAGTTTCTTGATTTATTGATTTTTATGCAACGACGTTGAATTGCTTTCTTTTTTATTATATGGAGCGTAAACAATTTAAATAACAATAAAACATGTCAGTGGGACTGATAGGTAGACGTGTAAAATAATACAACTTATATCAAAGTTGTTTATATTTACTTATTTTTAATACCATAATCCGCACCTAAATAAAACAAACACGGTATGTGTGATGACTTTTTCATTTTTCTACATACATACATTCATTGCCTTTTTCCTTTGCCTTTTTCCCGAAAGGGTAGGCAGAGGTGTACCCAGGACTCAGTCCCATAGTAGATACACCCCCATTTCGCCAGTGTGTTATTGGTCCCATAACGCATTTAAACTAAATTTCAATGGTTAGATACCGTGGATAAATATAGTTATAATGATATAATTATATATCCGCCTATATTTCATATTTTATCTGCGTGCCCTGATAAATTAATTTTAATGTTGTTATGATCGCTGTTTTTTTCATGACAGACAGAATTATACTTGATGCACAATACAGATTGTGGATACGACATGCTCATACGATATTACCCAGATATTCTGAAACTATTTTACTATAATATTTTTTTTAAGAATAGTGGTATCAGTTGACCTAAAAAGAACAATAATAATTTTATTTGGGCCTTTTAATAATCCCGTCGTTTTATCTTGGTTTTATATTTCAGGCGCAACTGAAATTAATTTTGAATGTCAACATTTAGTAGAACCGACCGATCGAAACGGGTCACACACACTCTTTTGTTTAAAGTCAATACCAATAGGCCGCCAATTCATTTAGCTAAAGCTTTTAGTATGAGTAATTTGGCCTGCGCATACGTCCTGACAACACGCCAATCTTTAACGTCATGGCAACACGCCAGTTAAATTTAAAATTGAACTTTATAGCCCTTGATACAAGTGTTTCGTTTCTGACCTTTGACAATGGTTTAAGAATTTAGATTAGAAGCGTAGGTTAATTTTTAAACTGGTATTCCAAGGTTGTATTTAAATTTGCTTTTTCAAATGCGGCTTGGAACGTTTTCCTGATTTTAATATATACCATTTTTACGAGATTATCCATCATGGATCATGATTTATATGACAGTAATATTGTGTTGTAACGTTGATGTTGGGTATTTATTTCGACCGGCAGACACTTTTTAAATAGTTGCCGATTTGTAAAAACAGATTATACAGATTTGTAAAAAGTTCCTAATTCAAAGTTAAAATAAAATATTCATCAACTGCTATTCTTACTGGCCTATTCTAAAAAACTGGTTAACTTGTAACGAATTTGGTATGGTTAAACGTATCGACCTAGGGCCTCTTTCACCATCCTCGAGTAAAGTACCGAGTAAGCTACTCGTCTATTAAAGTGGCGAGTAAGGCGCAGTGCTAATTCATAATGTTAGAGTTATGCTAATCGGCACATCGACTGGCTTTTTTAGTAAAACTGACAAAAGTTACTTGGGACTTATACTTGCCGAGTAGCACTAATCGGCGAGTAGTTAATCAACACTACTCGAGAATGGTGAAAGAGGGCCTCTTTCACCATATACATATATAAATAAGTATCATAATATAATAAAATTGTATTTTTATATATATATATATATATATAAATTTTGTTAGTAAGTAGGTATAACACTTATTTTTGCAAGAATGTGGACAGATGAAAAAATCTTATAATTTTATGCTTTTTTTGGCAACAAACATAGGTACATTATTTTCTTTGTTTTCTTCGTCAAAACTAATTCAGTCGGATTAATCAAACACACATTAATTAAGTTCTAACCTAAACGTAAATTTTGTAAGAAATTATTTTTCTAACTAGCGTTGCCAAGCGGAAGCTACCGTAAGCTTATGTAATAATTATATTTAGGCACATCTGGTGTCGGATGTTCGGCACAATGACCCTAGGTGAGGTTAATGGGAACCGTCCTCACACAGATGCCCATAATTTTACCGTCGCATAATATTATATGAGCTGAGCGTTACCTGTACACGTCTAAATGTCGTGTTTTCATTTATTGTGTGGGTAAAATTATATTAGCTACGAGTTTGACATAATCCTATGAAAAATATACCTAATCAAATCAAGTCAAACATTTGTGTGCATGAACATGTCTGTTTCATCTGTGTCTGGGTGTTATAAGCGTATATAAGTATGTATATCAGTCCTCTGGTTACCATAGTTCAGGCTTCTAGCCTAGTTTGGGACCAGAATGGGGTATGGAAGTTATCCCATATTATAATTCGTACCTGGATGACCGAGCTTTGCTCGGTACTTTTTTTTTTTTATATAAAATGACATTTTCTAAAAATGATCGATTTATCGCCCCCGAAACCCCCTATATACTAAATTTTATGAAAATCGTTGGAGCCGATTCCGAGATTCCATATATATATATATATATATATATACAAGAATTGCTCATTTAAAGATATAAGATTAATACATCGATGTTTCGTATTCCCCTATTTCCTCCGAATATCAATAACCCATTGTATATATTTATATCCTGATAAAGTAAATTATGTCCTTGTATTTTTAGTTTCTTTAATAAACTCTCGCTTTTTAATTCTAAAAATCCCAGTTTAACTCGCGTGATTAGAAATAAAATAAAATAAAAAACATTTAATTCAGACTCTTAGTGACACTCATTTAACAAAGAATTAATAAATAAAATTATAAAATAAAATTCGAATGGAATTACATTTAAAAAATACATTATACATTACATTAGAATAATTGTATTAAATATTCCCAAAATTAAAAGTAAAAACTAAAAATAAATTAAATTTATAAATTATACCACCAGACATCCACTTTAAAAAAAAAGAGATTATAATCAAAAATAAAATTATAGGGACGTAGTTTACTTTATCTTCAAAATATCGAGATATAAATATATCAAATAGGTTTACTATATTCGGAGGAACCATAGAAATACAACAAAACATCGATTTGGTACATTTTCCATAAGATTATGTCAAACTGCTAAGAGAGCCCCTTTCCTGTTCAATGAGTAAGGAAGTTTGGTGCTAAAGAACTATTTTATGCCAAGTATGAAGTACCTACTTTAGTTGAAAGTTGAAACGATAAAACCTGTAAGTAGGTATAATATTATATAGCCTCTATGCTTCATAATTTTTTTGACAGAAATTTTAGCGCTGCATTTAAACATAGAAACGTATTGGAATATAAGTAAATTGTAAGGAAGAACAAGGTACCTATGTATAAGCAAAAATAGTTATACCTTATGTATGTTAAACCAGTTGTTTCATAAAAAAGACGCTTAAAAAGAACGCGCTAAAAAAGAAGCTTAACCTTTAATTTTTCTTTTTCTTAACTTTTGATCTTGTAATAATACAAAGAGATCTTGTAAATCTTATGATATTACAACGGATCAAAAAAGTAATTTCGAAGACTAAAAACGTTACCTCAGTAATCTTCAATCTATTAGTATAAGGCATGACGGCGACAGGCATGAACTTGTGAGCGACCAGCAGAGCCAAAGTGGCGACTCCCCTGATGCCGTGGATGCAGGCGATCTCGTCTGTCGTGCCGGGGGCTGTTAGCTTACTGATGGACCGGTACAGGGAGAATGGAGTGAAGATACCATCTGGAAGAGAAACATGTTAATGTTTTCATATGGATATAAGGAACTTGAGCCGCTTTGACAATTGATCATCTATTGTAGGCACTCACCACGCTTGGCAGGCGGGTTAGCTGGTTGTTGGTTGGGATTATGTGTATAATCCCAACCAACTAGACATCCATTAATTAACTACTTACTTGTAAGCCAGTCGACATGACTTAAGTCAAAAATAAAAATAATTTAAGAAATCCAATTAAACCCGTCCTCGCCTTCCTACTCTATCATCAGACCCTGATAAAGGTTACCAACGAGATATTCAATTTCGAATCGATCATACTACTATAGGTAGACCGCTTAATTGAGTCCTCGCCTGCGGGGTAAAGGAACGTAGGTCCGGAGAGGTGCAGGTGGCAGACACCGTTCGCCCGCATCTCTCCCGGCCCCCTTTCACGTCTACTTCCAGCCTAATTGAGTCCAGGCGAGGACTCAATTAGGCGGTCTAGCTATACATACTGGAATGAGGAGCGACCGTGGGAGGAGCTATTTTGCCACAGATATACAGCCACGTCAAACATAATATTTATAAGTACTTTATTAATACAACTTATAGATTAATATTTTTACATATATAACCATTTTTAACTATTTTTTACTTAAAATAATACAATATGAATATGGTAAGAAAATGTTCAAGTACAAGTCGTGGGTGAAATTTTTAATTCCACATTGATATTGAACTTGTAGATTTCTTAAAATAGAATATTTGCAAGCATTAGAAACCTTACCTGCTGTTTTTTTGGATTCCCCATTGTTATCATTATCTCTCTGATCACATTCTGCTTCGTCGTTTCCTTCTTCAGAACCTTCATTCCTCCTAGCAATAAAGTCTCGAACTGTCGCCCCAAATACCACCAGAATAATAACACCGTAGAATGACCTGAAAGTATTAGTATTATTACAAATACAATAATAGATGGTATATCATGTTTAGTAGTCTGTAACCCAATGACCATATCATTGGGTTACAGACTACTACTTCTGCTTCAAATCTGTTTAAATCGTATCTTCAATTTAAAAATTTTTGGCTGGACGCCACATAGAGTGTATCCTAGTTACAAGAGATTTGACACAATCCTATGAAAATTCTACCAAATTGGTGTTTAAACCTAAGAAAACCGGGAAATTCATTCCCCTGTTTCCTCCGAATACCTATATATAATTAAGTAACCAATTCTAAAAATTTATATCCTGATATTTTTATAGTTTTTTTTTTATAGTGACTCCCTCGGTGGCGTAGAAGGCGCATGCTCGACTGCCAATCAGGAGGTCCCGGGTTCGATCCCCAGGTCAGGCAGTGTTAAATATTGGATTTTCCATTAGGGATTACCGCAATATCTGCCTGGAGTCTGGAACTGTGCCCGGTAGATGGCAACAGGCTCGCCCCCTATTACATTGGACCAGTAACATACTGGCGAAATGTGGGTGTATCTACTATGGGACTGAGTCCTGGGTACGCCTCTGCCTACCCCTTCGGGAAAAAAGGCGTGAATGTATGTTATGTTTTATTTTTATAGTGAAGTTAATACCCTGTTCCCTGTCATTTTAGTTTATTTAATAAACTTTCGTTTTTTTATAGTGAAGTTCTAAAAATCACAGTCTTACTCGCTTGATTAGACGTTCACTACAAAAAAAAATTAAGAGTTTATAAACAAATAACTTAATAATAGGGACATAATTCACTTGAACATCAAAATATCAGGATATAAATAAGTATATCAAATAGGTTTACTATATTCGGAGGAAACAGGGAACACAAAACATCGATTTAGTGGAATTTCCTTAGGATATTATACACAAACTTGTAAAATTATAACCCTACCTATTCTATTTTGCTGGAAATAACATAACATAATATACATTCACGCCTTTTTCCCGAAGGGGTAGGCAGAGGTGTAACCAGAACTCAGTCCCATAGTAGATACGATACACCTACATTTCGCCAATATGTTATTGGTCCCATGTAATATGGGGCGAGCCTATTGCCATCTACCGGGCACAGTTCCAGACTCCAGGCAGTTATTGAGATAATTCCTAATGGAAAAATCCAATATTTAACACTTTGCTTGACCTGGGGATCGAACCCGGGACCTCTTGATTGGCAGTCGAGCATGCGCCCTCTACGCCACCGAGGCAGCCATAGCATATGATTGCGTTAAATTAAAAGTATGATTTTTTACAGCCACAAGGGACCGATGAGTAGTTGATATCAATTTCAACTTGATTCCTCCACGCGTTTCCGTCAAAGTGTCTTGACACACGGTTAGACAGACAGACAGACAACTGACAACAGTGATCCTACAAGGGTTCTTTTTTTCCTCTTGAGGTACGGAACCCTAGAAATAAATAAATACCTATTCATATTACTGCATACTCACACAATTTCGATGACCTTCGCCATAAAACCATGGAATTATGATTTTTATCATTACATGAACCATTCTTAATCACTATATATTAGAAATCATTAAATACCTAATATTATTCAAATCCTTAAAATACGAGTAAGGCAAAATAAGAACTGACTAACGATGCTGTAGTCTAATTCGCTAAAGATGGTACCTATTAACATATAGATAACGAAATAAATGTTATCTACATTCATAATGATCATTCATAATCTATAGAGGCATTCAGGCAGAAGTATTCATAAATCACGCGAGGATTTTATATGTTTATTATAATTATTACGAAATATGTCTATAATTATGTCCATTTAATAATAATAAAACAATAAATAGCGCTGCATAAATAATATGCATCATAGTAGCTAACAGCTAATTATAGCATTGGATATAATTAATCACTCTATTAAGATCTTCTAAGTCCAAGGCCGTTTCTATTCATAATTTATTGTTATCACCTCAGTGGCGTCGTGGGCGCATGATCGACAATCCCGGTTTGATCCCCAGGTCCGGGCAAGTGTTAAATATTTGATTGGTTTCATGAGGAATTATCTCAATGACTGAAGTCTGAAACTGTGCCCGATAGATGGCGATAGGCTCGCCCCCTATTACACGGGACCAATAACATACTGGCGAAATATGGGTGTATCTACTACGGGACTGAGTCCTGGGTACACCTCTGCCTACCCCTTCGGTAAAAAGGCGTAATTGTATGTATGTACAAGAACCACTAATTCTCTACTGGCGTACGACTGCCTCACTGAATACAATCTTGGGGTCTTCAAGAGAAGAGTGAATAATCTTCTATGAAAGCTTGTTCCTTCTTAGGCCTCATCTTTACTTCTCATCAGGTGAGATGGGGGTTAAACGCTGACCTACTTTATATAAAAAAAAAATATAAATTATATGTATAATTTCTTGGTGTAGTGGTAGGCCTCTTTTGCAGGGGGCCGCCTGGGGAAGTATCACACCTTTGCCAGTTATTCATCCGCCAAACAGTAATGTGCAAACATTACTGTGTTTCGGTCTGAAGGGCAATGTTACCAGCGAAATTACCGGGCATGACGAGTTACAACAATTAATATCTCAGAGTGACAGGCGCAGTGCAGTGCCGCGCAGAATTTTGAATATTAAAACACTGGGTGACACTGTGTCTGATATGGGTAATCATGATGCTTACTATCAGGCACCTGATTTGCTCGTCTTGTCACTCACTACCATAAAAAAAAAACAAAAAAAAAAAATTATAGATTTGTAACTTACAATGTCAAAATCGTTGGCAGCTCGAACCACTGGTCCCAGTCATCCTCCTCATCCGTGCGACAATCATCCTCATCCACCTTCACCTTAAGGACCACCCCGCTCTTATGCTGGTAGTGCTTCAGTGCATCCTTGATGATGACCTCCACGTCTTCACGGTCGCAAGCTGATGGTACACAGACACCCCAGCTCAATGTAGAGAACCGCGGTACGAAGTGACCTGGCTGAACCGATTATTTCTGCTTAGCCATTGAAATTACAGATTATAAATAATTAAAATCTTCAGGTAATCAGTTAGCAAGTTAAAGGTCATTGTGTTTTAAGCGAACTATGCAACGTATTTCAAAAGTGTGTAGTAATACTTAACAGGAAAAGGAACTTCTTAGCAATTTACCACATTCATTTGGAAAATTTTGTATTCCTCGGTTTTCTCCAAATATAGTAAACCTACTTGATAAATTTATATCTTGTTATTTTAAAGATGAAGTGGACGATGTCTCATTTTATTTTTGTCTATAAAATCTTATTTTTTTTTTATTAACCTCTAATCACGCAAGTAAAACTGAGATTTTTTGAAGTTCACTACTAATGAACCGAGAGTTTATAAAATAAACTAAAATTACAGGGACATAGTTTACTTCACTATAAAAATATTAGGATATAAATTTATAGAACGTGTTAATTATATTCGGAGGAAACAGGAGAATACAAAACATCGATTTGATACATTTTTCATAGGACTATATCAAATTTGTTGTAGTTGGAGTAGCTCATTATTTTCGCAATTTCCACGTTGGTTCCATAATGAAAGGTGTTACAAATTATGAGTACGATGACAATTTAAGATTTTTATTTATTATTTAATTTATTTTTTTAACATTAAATACTTAGGTCAGCGTTTGACTCCAATCTCAAGATGATGCCTACTGGTTACCAGTAACCCTGTATATTAAATACTTTGTACATAGCAACAATTATTTAAAAGAACAAATGATAATTCAAATTGCATTGACAATAAGGATAAAGGACTTCAATTTGTGACCAATTTTCTTGTGTAAGCCTTTTGAAAACAATCGTTTGTTGGGTAATCAATCCTAAAACTCACATCATCAATCCGACTCCGAATCAAACTCTTCGCCTGAGCCAGATACACAGGAGCCTCCAGTTCAGCATGCTCTGCCTTGACGTCTATCCTCGCCAAGCAGTACTTCCCCTGGACCTTCACTACGCTTCCTGTGTCTAACTGTACACGTGCCTTACTCCCGAGACACTGGTCAAAGTCACCGAGTTGAATGCCATTCCCTTGGAGGACTCCTGAGGGAATCTTCGCCGTGGCGTCGAGCACTACAATAAAATATTCAACACTCGTTCACAGTTTACACTCTAGAGAACAAAAGGGCATACGTTTGTCGAGTTTATTGTGCCCCGTTTCTTTACGTTTAGCTTGTTTATATTGCTTTATAACTCATATTGTTTTTGATTAAATAAATTTGAAACTTAAATTAGGTATTTTTAGTTATATTACATATTGTCTAAAAACTAGCGGTGCCCCCATGTTTTACCCGCGTAGATAATACCGTTATGTGGAAATACCGATATAAAAGGTTTCCCAATGGCCTATATCTTTACTCTATACCAAATTTCATCAAAAATTCGATTTAGCCGATCAGTTGTGAAAATATGACTAAGAAACAGACAGATTTACATACTTTATTGTAATAATATTATTATGGTAAATAAATATATTATATATTATTATAATTATCTCAATAACTGCCTGAAGTCTGCAACTGTGCCCGGTAGATGGCAATAGGCTCGCCCCCTACTACATGGGACCACTACCATACTGGCGAAATGTGGGTGTATCTACTATGGGACTGAGTCCTGGGTACACCTCTGCCTACCCCTTCGGGAAAAAGGCGTGAATTAGTAAAGGCGAGGATTAGTATTGATTTGGAAGCTAAATCATAATTTTGAAAGACCAATAAACTATGCAACATATTCCATAAAATAACGAATGTTTGATCAAGCTCGATATTGTGGTTATTTATGATTTTTTGCGCATAGCATCTGTTGTCGAAATCTTTGAAATTATGCCAATGTAAATAAACAGTAGCAACGTGGAAAGATTATGTTCACCTACAGTCATATTTCGTAAATATCTTTTCACAGAAAACTAATTTCATATTAAAACTTACTATTTAAAGCCCATAATTTTGTTCCGCGCAATTGCCGCAGCAGTATCTGGCCGTGTCGCCTGCATTCCGGATTGTGGATACGCGAGAAATTCGGTGCAAATGTCGGGAAAAATGCATAGAAATCCTCAAATTCACTTTTTAATAGGTTTCGTCTATTCAAAGCATCCGTTACGTGTTTCAGATATCTTTCTTCTCGGCTGTCGTATTGTTTCTCAGAAGACTTATCAACTTTTTTTTCTTTGTGACGAGGTTTGCTTGCAGAAACCTGCATCTTTTCGAACTCACCATAGTCAAATGTTTTCTGATCTTTATGCGCGTTTGGTTTTTCAAAATCATACTTAATATCCTTATTATGTTCCATGATTTGTTCCTTTTTTGGTTCCGGTGCAGGTTTTTTGTCTACTTTCTTATCCTCATGGCTTTTGACGTCTTTTTCTTGTGATTTGGACTTACTTGTTTTTTTTTCTATTTCGTTGGTTGTCTTGGCAGTAGTAGGTTTAGGCTCAGTTACTGTTTTAGCAACCTCATCTTTTTTGACCTCCTTCTTAGTCGTTTTTACGACGACTGCTTGAGGTTTTTCTTTCTCTGCAAGCTTGTCTTTTTCAGGTTTTTGAGCAGAAGGTTCGTTTTTTTTTATCTGCCCAGTAGGATTTTTCCCAATGTCTGACTTTTTTATTTCAGGTTCTTTTTTGAGTGTAGTTTTTTCTTTTGTTTCCTGAATTATGTCATCCTTTTTGGGTACGTGTTTTTCCTCCTTTGGGGCCGCTTTAGGGGGAGGACTTGCCTTAGGAGCTTGTAATGGTTTATCTTTAACTTCTCTTATCACAGGTATTTCAATTTTCTTCTCTTGTTTCACATTTTCTTTTTCTTCCTTGACCGCAGGCTTTTTCAGAACTTCACTTTTACCTTTAACATCTTTCGATGGTAGTATGGGTTTTGTAATAGTTATTTTTAATTCACTTTCTTTTATTGTTTTTCCAGAATCACTTTCGTCATCATCGTCGTCATCGTCGTCGTCGTCGTCATCATCGTCATCGTTATCATCGTCATTATTATCATCATCATCACTTTTATTGTGATCTTTCTGTGTAAAGTCTTTTCCTAGTAAAGTTTTTACTTCTTCTTTAGGTTTCTGTTCATATTTATTTATCTTTGAGCTTGGTTTCTTTTTCATGTCAAGTATTTTAAATAGTTCATCGATATTATCTAAACCTTCATAACTTTCATCATCACTGACGTCTTCACCGTCGCCGTCGGCACTGAGTTCACGACTCACAGTTACCTTGTGTTTATTTACTTCAACCTTTACCGTGGAACTCTTGGCATCATGTTTTAATTTGTCAGGCGTTGATTTTTTTATTTCTATTACATTTGATTTTAATGGGACTTTACTCTCTTTATCATCATCGTCGTCGTCGTCATCGTCGCCACTATCATCAAAAAAACCAAAACCGGCCTTCTTTTGAATAATTGTATCTTTCACATTTAATTCACTTTTCTCTGTCTTTTCTTTCGGAATTTCCTGTCTGAATCCTGGTTTAATTTTAGGAAACGCCAAATCATTATCTTCGTCATCATCTTCGTCACTTTTTACGTCATATTTATGCTTCGATACGCTCGCCTTTTCATTGATCAGCTGCTGCTTTTCCCTAACATCTTTCTTCAGTTGGTCTATTTTTTGTTTATCACTTTCTATTTTAACACTATGCACTTTTAAATCGACCTTATCACAATGTTCACACTTTTTTCCGTCTTGGGGTTTAGGTAAGTCGCGTATTCGAAATGCAGTTATCACTGTAGCTAAGATAGGCAGGAGTATTATTAGAGCTAAGGTCTTTTGATCGCGCGCCATGGTAGACGCCCGTGACGATTATCGCCCCATACTCGGTCTGAAACACACACGATCACACTATCCCTGGCGGCATTTGAATCACTCATTGAATTCGTGGGTTTTCATTGATAATTCTCGGTCTAGGTTATGGGTTAATTCGAGAGATATTTAGTCGGGATAGGTACGTATATTGGCTGGGGTTAATGCTAGTGTACTGACGAACGGGCTCAGTATATGGCACGCGTCCAAGACGCGTGTAAAAATAGTGCTGTTAAGATGATTGTCCCGCGTACGAGCTGAGCTTTGATTTGCTGATAACATTGTCTCTGATGCGATGACTGATCCGAGATTCAGTTAAATTTAATTAAAAAATAATTAAACATGTACTGGATACCATCAAGAAATTTACAGTGCTGAAACTGTATTCAAATCAAACTAATCATGATAACATAAAACACTAAATATTTCTTTCACCAAATATATATTACACCAGCCTTTGTTCGTTTCACATTATTTACCTAAGCATTTATATAGTTATATAGGTACGCAACAACAGCAAACAAAATAATATTTTCACTGTAGCTTAAACCAATTATAATTGAGTTAAAATTATTTCCGTAAGTTAATACGGCGAGAACGTCGTGTTATGTGCAGGTTTAATACTGTTAACGATTTATGAAACTCATAACTGGGCTACAGTCAGTGTCGGTGCGAAATAGCGCCTTTGCGAATTTAATTAATTCTGACACAGCTACGGCCTTGCTATAACTTTTTTAACAGGCGTCAGAGTATTCAGTCTGCGCTTCGTTTCGGTTGCTATGAGTTTCTTGATTTAGGTATCTTCTATTATAATAACTAGTGAATCTGTGAGCTGTAGCTGTAGACCTCGCTCGTCTACTTTTACTTCCATATTTTTGTATATTAATGTTCACCACACACCTTACTGATTTGAGAACTTCCTTCTTATTTTGAAGTCGGTTCAAAACCAAAAATCCTAGTTATATTTGGAAAGCTGGTGGAATTCTTTTGTGATTGGATGTGGCATAGCAAATTTAACATTTTAATGTTTTCAACCCCCTTAAGTTTTGATGAATTTCCAAAAACTGAATCGATAAAAAAAATCCGTGCAAATATCGAATCTGCTCGCAAATTCACGAGAATCGGTTTTAAATTGCGACCTGTAGACGAGAGCAGCTGCACGAACATACGAAAGCATTTTTGGCCAAGCTGACCCTTAGAGGCTTCGCTCGCGCTACGCGCTCGCTCGGTCAATAATCATAAACCGTCTTACGAATATTATGTTTTTTTTACATATTATAATTTCTCGCATCTCAAACAATATTATTTAAAATAATGGCAAAACAGCTATAATATAATATTATAAGTAATAGTACAGTGGTTTTTACTTTGTACTCATTTTGTATTTTGGAACTTACATTTTCTAGGTTGGAATATCAGCCTGTAGATATTTAGAGTGTTCTACGTAAATTAATAATAAAATAAGTAAGGTAGTAAGTAAGGTAAGGTAATTAGTTAGCTGTAGTATTGTTTTTATGAAAATATATATTAATAATAATTTGTCTAAATGTGCAGACTTGACCATTTCTTAGAGCATAAATGCTCAAATCTATCCAAGTAGGTACTAAGTCATAGTACAGGGAAAAATGAAAAATGGAAGGGGACACTTTTGCCAAGCAGGGGGACACGATAGACTCATTGAAAAAGAACATGTTCCAGCGGCAACATCCTATATAAGTATAATTATATATAGCTAAATTGTTAAAAAAATATTAAAAAATTACTAAATTATTTTAAAAATATTAACATAGGGAAAAGTTATGTTATCAACTAGCTCATCATCATCATCACCATAATCTCAGCCATAGGACGTCCATTGCTGAACATAGGCGTCCCCCATAGATTACAATCCAGTCCGGTTGTAATCGGCCTGCATCCAGCGTATTCCTGCGGCCTTTATCAGATCATCTGTCCACCTTGTCATGGACATCCTTCGCTGCATTTGCCGGTCTGTGGTCTCCATTCGAGAACTTAAGCCCATCGGCCATCAGTGCCCTGCATATTTCCACTTCAACTTGCTAATCCGCTGCTAACTGGTCTGGTCTGGATCTGGTCTCCAGAGGCGTAGACCCTGAACAGGTGAACGCTCCCTTATGGTGGTACGGACCCGACTACCTCTCTAAAACCGAATCTCATTGGCCTACAAATTCGTCGTCTGCAGCAGAGTTGCCCGAGATGAAAGCACATTCCGCTTTCGTCGGGGAGGCTGCACTTACGCTCGATAGCAATTTCATCAAAATTGAAAACTATTCGAAACTATTATTTCTCCAAAACGTACTTGCTCAAATATTACGATTTATACATAATCTAAAACACCCATCTAATAAACTATTAGGGCCTCTCTCTACGGAGGAGAGACACCAAGCTATGACTCATCTTATTAAAATCTCCCAAAACGAATCCTTTTCTAAAGAGTTGGCGCTTTTACAGAACGACAAACCACTGAAAGCTCAAGTCGCTCTAGCTTCTCTTAACCCTTTTATTGACACTGAGGGAATACTCAGAGTCGGAGGTCGTATTGATGCCTCCGCCTACCCATATAATAAAAAACATCCTATTTTGTTATTAGCCAACAATCATCTAACTAAACTGCTATTTCAGTATGAACATCAACGTCTCTTTCACTCCGGACCGCAACATGTTCTCGCGTCCTTAAGAGAGCGCTACTGGTCTATAGGTGGTCGCAACTTGGCCCGACGCGTATGTCGCGAGTGTGTCATATGTCGTCGATTCAGAGGAAAGACGATGACTCAACTCATGGGTAACCTTCCCTCTGAACGCGTAGAGCCTGACTTCCCTTTTCATACAGTAGGCACCGACTTCGCCGGACCGTTTCTTATTACGGACAGAAGGGGACGTGGATGCAAAATAACCAAATGCTATCTCTGCATATTTATCTGCTTCCGCTATAAATGTATTCACTTGGAGGTAGTAAGTGACCTCACTAAGGAGGCCTTTATACTCACCTTAAAGCGTTTTATTGCTCGTAGGGGTCAACCTAAAATAATCTACTGTGACAATGGTAGGAATTTCGTGGCGGCAGCTAAAGACATTAAAGACTTCATAAAAAATCATAAGAATTCTATTGTTGATTTTGCTGCTCAAAAGGGCATCGAATTTCGCTTCTCTCCAGCATACGCGCCTCACTTTGGCGGCCTCTGGGAGGCTGGGGTCAAGTCAGCCAAGTCCTTAATGCGTAGAGTGCTCAAAGAGACTCACTTAACGTTCGAGGAACTGACTACTCTATTTTCCCAGATAGAAGCGATCCTAAACAGCCGTCCCCTTTCTCCTTTAAGTTCTTCTCCCCACGACTTCACTCCACTTACCCCGGGGCACTTTATTATCGGTAGGCCACTCACCTCGCTTCCATCGCCGTGTCTTCTAGATGTCAACACCCACAGGCTCGACCGCTACCAACGTCTAGAACAGATCAGACAGCACTTCTGGAAGCGCTGGTCTAGAGAGTGCATCGCCGAAATGCAACAACGCACCAAATGGCGCACCCAGATGACGCCACTGAAACCTAACGAGCTGGTTCTCATCAAGGAGGACTCCACTCCGCCGCTGTGCTGGCGCCTAGGGCGCATTGAGAAGATCTACCTCGGCTCGGACAACCTGCCCCGAGTCGCCGACGTAACTACCGCCCAGGGAGTCGTCCGTAGAGCCATCAACCGCCTGTGCTTGCTGCCTAACCAATGTTGAAAGGCACCCAGCCTTTCAACGCCCGGGAGGATGTTCGCGCCACTCGTTACCTGTCGTCGCGGAGCGGCGTCGGGACACTTATTTAATCTGTTGACTCGTTCGCTCTTTCATACATTCATACATTCATTCTTGCAACGCAGCCATCTTATTGTAAAATTAGCCTAATACGTTTAAATTTCTAATTAAACTAAAATCAAGCTAAAAACCTATATTTTATTGCTAAATCCTATACACTACTAACTGCCATGAATACTTGTATAATAGTTTTATAAAACGGAAACAATTATAAAACAATTTTAAAATTCTATAGATACGATACAAAGAGCCACATCCTGAAGCACCCGAACTTAGATCCGTGGTATTTCTATAGTATTTACTCGCACGGCGCACGGCGGACTCGACGCAAATCCAATGCGAAAGATTGTGCTCGTATCCGGTTGTTGTTATTTTATCCGGGTTTCTTATTTTTTCATGCCAGCATTGAAAATAATAAATGACAAGCCGTTTAAAACAATCAGTATTATATAATGTTATTCATGTTATTCATAGTTAAGACCTACTTACTTTTTAATGTACGGTACGCATTATATAAATAGACTAGATAATAAGTAATCATGTTAGTGAAAAATATGTATTTTCTTATGAGAAATAAAGAATCTTTAACCCGAATTGCTTTTGTAATACTTAGGTGAGCACCTATTAGATACTACTTCATACGCCTAATTAAATTCAGATCAAAGGTTCAAAGTCAGCATATTAAGACATAGGAGCAGTGTTCAGGTGCCTCACCTTGCAATGCTGTCGCAATTCAACCCCGACACCCATTATAGACTAATGAATTGTATTTAAATTTATTTGTTCATTGTACGTTGGGAGGCCGATCGCCCTAGACCTTTATTAGAAAACCCCAATTTGTATGGGATTTCAAGGAAGTTTCAGATTTTATTTGTTTTGACTGCCTAAGAATTGAGTTCTTTTTCATAATCTTATTTTTTGACTGCGTTGGTGGCGTAGTGGGTGTTAGGAATTATCTCAATAACTAACCGGAGTCTGGAACTGTGCCTGGTAGATGGCAATGCGCTCGCCCCCTATAACAATAACATACTGGCGAAATGTGGGTATGCCTACTACGGGACTGCCTTCGGGAAAAAGGCGTGATTGTATGTTATGTTATGCTGAAAGGTAGTATTTGAACTTAAAGACCGTCACACACGTAGATATAATATATACTAATATAATTCATAGAAAGGCATATAACGATATATTTTCTATACAAATATTTAACTGACCGCACACGTAGCTACAATATATATTTCTATGACGTCACCTACATATACCGTAATATATATTATTGCTTATTAATATAAACTTACGGTATCAATGAAATAAAGGGTAAAATATATATTATAGCATCGTCTTCGTGTGTGGTAGCTTGCTATAATATATATATAGGACGGTATATTAATATAATATATTATAACTACGTGCGTGACGGGCTTAAAGTGCTTTTCTATGTATACCTACTACCTACATGTGCACATAGCGTATGTGTGTAAGCATAGTTCCGTAACATCACACCTTTTCCCCGAGAGGTTAAACAGAGGACCTAATCCATCACTTCGCAAGATATGTTTTTTATGTCCCATTTACCGGACACAGTTCGAGACTCCAGGCTGTCATTTAGAGAATTCCTAATGAAAAAATCCAATAACACTCTTTTGACCTGAGGATCGAAGCCGGGACCTCATGATTGGGAGTAGCGTTTGCGAACTATGCCACCGAAGCACCGAAAGCTAGCAGTCTTATCCGAAAGGGGCAGGCAGAGGTGTACAGGGCTCAGTCTCATAGTAGGTACACGCACACATCGGCAGTTACGTTTTTTTTAGTTATATGGTGCAAGCTTATTGCCATTAACTGGGTAAGTATCATTCGACTAACCTAGTCAAAGTGTTAATGGATTTTTCCATAAATAATATTTTTCTCCGTGACAGGCTGGCGTCTGGAACCGCGCCCAATAGATGGCAATAGTATCACCTCCTATTACATTGGACTAAAAAACATAACTGGCGTATTTTTGGTGTACCTACTAGGCATGAGACTGGGTCCTGGATTCTGCCTACCCCCTAGGGAAAAAAACGTGATTATTGTTGTACACAATAAAAAAATTCGATGATCTAAGCTTATTCATCCTCCTCCTCCTTAGTCGTTCACTCTTGACAGAGTGGTCGTGGTTGATGACTCTGCATTTTCATTGGCTAAAGCAACCCTCGCGATGTGCCTCCACTTGTTGCGGTTCTCAACGTCTCGGGAACTCTGGATTATGCATGTTTGTGTCGCAGCTTTTATAAGGTCTGTCCCACGCTCAGGTGATCGACATGCTTTTTTTTTTTTTTTTTTTTTTTTTTTTTTTCTTCTTGACTCCACAATGGAGCCTGGCTCCGCACGTCTTGTGCACTGCCAATTTCAGGTGTATGTATTATTCTTCTCTCTTCTATGCGACTTGGGTTGCCATTTTCCGTTATGACTTCCATTTTTAATATGTACAAAATCGAAAACTAACTTTAATAACGGGGAAACTTATTTCGCGTAAAAATATATACAAACTAGGATCGGAATTTGGGATAGGAGAGGATCCAGTAATAAAATATTTACAAAAAATATAAAATAAAAGGAACTATGTACATTTACAAATTAATTAAATTATTTAAAAGGAATGTTATATGATTTACAATATTATAAATAAATATTATTGTTTAAAATAAATAATGACAATATATAATATAAATTAGTATTACAAAGGAGAAAGGATATATTAACAGGAAAAGGAATATTAAATGAAAGGAGATCAGTGTAAAACAGTTCAGTATCATTATTCGGACAGGAAAAGAACACATGGTTCAAATCCCCAAAGCCATGTCCACACTGACATTCTGGACTATCCACAATCTGAAGCCTGTGGAGATGAGCTGGAGTACAAACATGGCCCAACCTCATTCTGATAATGATAGATGTTACTATCTTCCCAAGGCTAAGACTGAAAAACCAAGGTTTATTCGGGATAGTTGGTTGAAGACTATAATAATATCTGCCCTTTGTGTTACTGATAGCTGCCCAAGCCTCGTTCCAAGTATCCAGAAGCTGAATCCTAGGAATAGCAGCCAGATCGTTGCAATAGTTCTTATACGGGAATATATCACCACATTCAACTGCCTCATTAGCCAACGCATCCGCCTTTTCGTTCCCAGTAATACCACAATGACTCGGAACCCAAACACAAGCTATAGATATATCCTTCAGACTATATTCAAAAAGTAACTCTCTGATTTTAGCAATCAGAGGAGTGAATGGTTTTGATCTGAATGGATATTTTTCTATAGCTTGTAATGCACTCAATGAGTCTGTGAAAATAACTGTTTTTTTTAATCTAGCTATCTTAACGTATTCTAATGCTTTCAATATACCAATGCATTCACCAGTGTATACTGAAGTTTCAGGAGGGCACTTAATCTTTTGATTTATCTTGAAAAGAGGATCAAAAACTCCTACACCCACACATCCAAATTGAGAGTGTTTAGAGGCGTCAGTATATAAATGATGCCAACCCAACCACTTAGTGTTAACTACAGCATTAAATTCTACATTGGCAAAGTTGATATTATTAGTAATATTTAAATTAGAATGAATTTCCGGTGAAAAAGTCAAAGCCTGGTATTTACAAGAAAATAAAGGAAGATTAGAGGATTGATGAGTAGGTGCTACCAGATTATCGTGTTTTTGTAAGCTTATTACTAAACATGGAGGTTTCTTATGTGACCAGTAATTTGATGACGATATTAATTGTGTTAATATACGTAGTTTAAGTGTAAGTGGATGATTTGATAATTGAAATATGCGATAAAATAGTCTGTCTGCCAGAAACTGTCGTCGAAGATATAATGGAGGGTCAGCACATTCCACTTGCAGCGCATTGATTGGGCTGGATCTCATAGCACCCGTAACAATCCGTAGCGCCTTGGATTGGATAGCATCCAATTTTCCAAAAGCTGCTACACTACCCGGCTCCAACAAGAAGCTTCCGTAGTCCAGAATACTTCTTATTAAAGCATTGTAGAGGAGCTTCATAGAAAATGGATGTGCACCCCACCAAACGCCAGAGAGACATCGCATGATGTTTAAAGCTTTTTCGCACTTATCTACAACATATTCGCAATGTGGCAAGCCAGTAAGTTTTGAATCTAATATCACACCTAAGAACTTTGTATGAGCCTTTATAGGTATAGTGATATCATCATAAGTTATGTGAACCAGAGGTAACAGCCTTTTTCTAGAAAATACCACAACAGAACTTTTAGGAGCGGATAGTTCAAGACCATTTTTATTTAACCAGACTTTTAGATCGCCAAGCCCTGACGAAATTCGATCGGAAGCCACTTCTATAGATAAATCTACAGCGTACAAGAGGAGATCATCAGCGTACTGCAGAATATTGACTTCTCTGTTTATTGATGATTCAAGATCATATGTATAGATGTTATTTAGCAATGGACTAAGCACTGAGCCTTGTGGTAAGCCTTTCCATGTATACCTAGATGATTCAGATGCGTCCAAAGTTATTTTTCGGCCAGATAACATATTACAAATGAAATTGATAATCATGTATGGTGTATTAATTGCTACTAATTTTTCCTTTAAAACATGTATAAGGACGTTATCATAGGCAGCATGAATATCGAGAAAAGCAGCCAGTACCGATTGGTTGTGTGAAAAAGCTATTCGGATATCTGTAGTAAAGACTGCTATACTATCTAGTGTGCTTTTGTTTTTACGGAAACCAAATTGACTATTTGACAACTTTCCTTGGCTTTCTATAAACCATTCTAACCTATTTTTTATAAGGTGCTCCATAATTTTCATAATCACTATTGATAGGGCTATTGGTCGATACGAAGTTACTTCACTACTAGGTTTGTTGGGTTTTTTAATGGGCAACACTATTTGAGATTTCCATTGCAATGGAATGTCACCTGTCAATAACACATTGTTTAAAATAAAAAGATAATACGAAAGTGCTTCTTCTCCAAGATGAGAAAAGAAAGAGTATGGTAAACCGTCTTCACCAGGAGCAGTATCCTTAATAACAGATAAAACTCCCTTTAATTCACTCATAGAGAAAGGAACATCAAGATTGAAAGAACAGGGAGAAACAGATGGAGGAATATTTATAAACAAGTCTTGTTGAGGAACACTGGGTGGAGCTAATTGATCTAAAAAGTCTTCAGTTAAAACGGGATCTATAGCTGGAGAAACTGATGAGCTCGTCATAGCCGATCTGAACTTCCGTATGTTTCGCCAGACTATGGACGGTTTAGTGTTAGGAGCGAGGGACCCACAGTAGTTTTTCCAGCCATCAAATCTTTTATTTTTAAGCAATTTCTTTGTTTCATTTATAATAAGAATTAAATTATCGAAATTTTCTTCAGACATATTCGAGTTATAAATTATTTCAGCCTCTTTTCTCTTTCTAATGGCCACAGTACACTCCTCATCCCACCATGGTGGAGAAGGGAGCTTGCCTTGTACTGAGTTCTTTAGTTGGAATGTCTCTTTTGCTGCCTCATCTATTATTTCAGTTAATGCCTCTGAACAGACAGAAACCTGCGAAGCATGGGGAAGTAACGCAACTTTCTCTTCTACTGCTGTCTTAAAATCTTCCCATTTTTTCTCCTTAATTATATACTTAAACCTAGGTGAACGTGGGGGTCTATATGTACAGTGAGCTTTAGGAAAACTTAGAACTATTGGAAAATGATCACTTCCATATGTTGAGCCTAGAACCTGCCAAGTAGTAGTGGAAGCTAATTGAGGAGAACATATTGACAAGTCAATAGCACTGACATTTTGAGTAGGGTCTGTTCTACGTGTTGGTGTACCAGTATTAAGGATGCAAAGATTTAAAGTGTCTAGGATATCTAAAAACTCTACACCGGCAGTACTGGAGATGGAGCTCCCCCATGAACAATGGTGTAAATTAAAATCTCCCATGATTATATAAGGTTTAGGAAGGGAAGAAAGGATAGTTTTGATTTCATCTAATATAAGGGAATTAGGAAGAGGAATATATATTGAAACATAACATATTCTATTTATTTGAAGAGATACTATAGAGAAATTATCATAGGAAGGTAAGGATAGAGGGGTGAAAGCACAAGTATTATTTACAAGAAGGGCAGCTCCTCCATGCCCATCGGGTCTATCGTCCCGAAGGCAGGAGTAGCCGCGGATATTAAAGGCAGAACCTGGCCGCAGCCAGGTCTCTGCCAAAGCAATAATAAACGGATCAAACTCATTAATAATGTCGATCAGCTCACTCCTTTTGCTCCGGACGCTCCGACAGTTCCATTGAACTGCTCTGGATATGGTATGCTGATCCATTATGGGGTGTGAATGTCTTGGCAAGTGTTTCAATAATAGGGGCAGCGTGATTCGGTTTTAATATATTTGATTGTAACAATAAATTAATTAACAACATGATAATCTGGGTTATTGACTGTGTTTCCTCATCATTCACAGCTGTGTTGTAAGCACAGCCATTTGATGGGGATGGAGGATTGTAATCTCTGACTAATAACTTATGAGCTACCTGGTCATATCCTTTCCCTATTTTGGGATTGGACTTTGGTTTGGCAATAACTGTTTTTTTATAAGAAATATTGGATGGGTAGTGGCTAGTGGAGTTGGAGTTAGGGGATGTGGTAGGTTGGTCTATTGGTGTTGCTGCTACCTCTGCATATGGTCGTGATACTGTTGGGTGCAATTTAATGGCCTCCGCATAGGAAATGCAATTTTGGGCCATCGATAGTTTAATTTGTTTTTGTCTGGCCATTTCAGGGCAAATTTTGCTAATAGCATAATGAATACCACCACATAGGCAGCATGAGACGCAGCCCTCATCAATCCTGCAATTTTCACCTGTGTGCTCTTGACCACATTTATAGCAGCGAGGCTTAGACCTACATTGTATCTTAGTATGGCCAAATCGACAACAATTATAACATTGTATGGTCGGGAAGGTGTACATTTCAACAGGTAATGCATTATAACACATATAAACTCGTTTAGGTAGCATTTGTCCATCAAATGTTAACACAATGGTTTGGGTTGGCTTCCATGTGGGTGTACCTTCTATTATTACCTTATAATTAAGTCTGCGTGCTTTAAGAATTTTGCCACATCCGAATGGGACTGTGACATTGTCTATTATTTCCTCGGGGGACCATTCGACAGGAACTCCTCTCACAATACCCATTCGGGTTACTGCGAAAGAGGGAATAAATGCTTTTAAGTCATTTTCGCTTAGTGTCTTGTCACTGATGAATGCATTGGCTTCTTCGTGTTTAGAGAAAGCTATAGCTACTCTATTTCTTCCTATTTTTTTAACACTGCCATTTACAATACTATGGAAAGCACAGCGCTTTAAAAACTTTCCCAAAGCAATAGGGTGTAAGACAGTCGAATCATTCGGAGACAATTGAATGCGCTGAACATGAACCACATATGGAGCAACATCTGTAGACTCGTACTGAGGCCTTGCGACAGGTGTGGGGACATGACTCTGGGGAGTAGTTTCATGGGCTACAGCTCGTACCACATTACTCTCCTTGCTCGGATCAAGAGTTGTGTTATTAATAGCTGATGGTTTTATAAAAGTAAACGGACTTTGTTCTGGAATAATTTCGTGATCCGAGCAAGAACACTGGGGATCCACACTGGGGTCCGCAGTAATAGATTTTTCCGACTGTCTCCTTTTCTTTTTATTTCTGCACAACTTGTGTGAGCGGCCGCGCTTTACAGATTTATTTACTGAGCCATCTGTGTCCATTCCAGATTCACTGGATACAATAGTAATATAGCTGGCGGCAGGGGGAACACCTCCCCCGGGATCGGGGGAGTCACCCATATTAAAAATATAAGAAAAAACTTACCAACTAGCTGTACACAATTAACTATTTACAAATAAATACAATAAATAGAACTATATTTACACAAAAATAGATGGATAATCTCCTAAAAATTAATATTTTATTATATAATTTTAAGGAGTCCGAAAAAACCCGCGTTCCTCATTCGAAGTTTCCCGCGCTAATCATCGACATGCTTATTCATATAAGTATATTAATTCTGACTGCCTCGGTGGCGTAGTGGGCGCATGCTCGACTGCCAATCAAGAGGTCCCGGGTTCGATCCCCAGGTCAGGCATAGTGTTAAATATTGGATTTTTCCATTAGGAATTATCTCAATAGCTGCCTGGAGTCTGGTACTGTGCCCGGTATATGGCAATAGGCTCGCCCCCTATTACATGGGACCAATAACATACTGGCGAAATGTGGGTGTATCTACTATGGGACTGAGTCCTGGGTACACCTCTGCCTACCCCTTCGGGAAAAAGGCGTGAATGTATGTTATATTAATTCTATAAATTATTTAAGTAGTAATCTCTACGTAGTGATAGGCTAATATTATTTAATAACATTTTATAGGCAAGTGAATAACCATACATGTAACAAATCAGACCATAATATTATAAAAACATCAGTCCCTTAAAACCGGTCTATGTAGGTACACTATATATTAATATATTAATTAATTAATAACTTGTTCACGAATTCTTTTATAATTGCTTTTCTTCGTATCAAATGCTTTTTATGTATTTTAAGTCACGTTGTAATAAAATATATTTTTTTATAACCAGTATTTATTATAAACGTGGAATTAGAAAACGAACACTGTCATCTTTCTATAGCATTTTTCACGATACTTACTTACTTCAAGTCAAAAAAAAAAACCTAGAAGCTTTTACCATAGCGAAACTTAATTATAAACATGATTAAGAGCGTTTCCCAGCTACGAGAAATTTTACACAATCCTATGAAAAATTCACCAAATTCGATGATTTGTATTCCCCTGTTTCCTCCGAATATTGTAAACCTTTTTGATAAGTCTATAGCCTGATATTTCATAGGATTGTTCATGAGATTCCATAGGATTGTGTCAAACTGATAAGAGGTCATATTTCCTGTTAAGTAGGTTAATTACTTATATTTATTTAAGTAGGTAATTTAGCAAAAGTAACCCTATAAAAAGTATAAGATGTAAAAAATCATGACAAAAAGTCAAAAATTAAAAAAATTGAGACGATGCCACAGACAGATACACAGAAAGACTGACTTTCTCAGGATTCGGACACAAAATACTCGGTGTCTGAACACAGTGTCTGAATTGACACAGTGTTATTTAAATATATTTTCAAATTTTCACTGACAATTAGGACACCAATAAAAAAGCTGTTTTTTAAAGTCAGATAAAAACTTCCAACGATACCTTAATTGTAGAAATCCATCCTATAGTTGAAAATAAAACAGATTTTAATCAGATCAATACGACAGTAAAACTTATAAGACCCCTTTTATTCTCGGTTGGGGTTTAAAAAATTGAGAAGGTACTGAATTTAAAGAACGGTAGGTCACAATAATTAAGGTAATAAATACAGTAATTAAATTTAATTGGTTGCATTATGTTTTGCCAAGTCAATCAAACTTATACTTATTTATAAAGTCCCGTGTCCACTTGAGGCAGTCGGTTCAAGACAGCCGCCCGACCCGAGGAAAATCATTTTTATAATTTGTTTGCTTTATCGATACTACAAAATACATCTAATAAGTATTAATACCATGTTTCCTATTCCGAAAGAGTCTTGAGCACCATTCATCTATGAATCCAATTTGACCAGCTACCATATAAAACAAGTACCTAATCGTTAATACCGCCAACGTAGGACGATAAAAGAATATTTTGATGGGCCCGATAATATCCCATCTTCCCTTTATGCCGTCGAAAAAAGGCAGAAATATTAGGGTATTCGGGGTAAATGGGTTACCTGGCAAGGTTTTGGTACTTTTGGCCTATGTCCTGTAAGTAGCCGTTTCATGATTCGAGGTCACAGCTCTGCTCTCGTTTGAAGATTTGTGAAGTTCTGACGCTAAAGTTTTTTTTTTATTTGTATTTTTAACTCGCTATGCACTGTTGTATGTTATGGTCTTTGGATGTGTTAGGAGTTAGAAATTTAAGGATTATGTATACATATGTAGAAATTTGCCTTTTAGTTAATATTTTTATAATGCAGTCGAGTTTCACATTTTTTTAAATTTCTGTACTTATACTTGGCATGCTAAGTAGATGCGCGTTTTTAAAATGATTTCTTGGCCACGATCTATATAATTTTTTTCTTTTAATTATTTTTGAAACGAAATACTTAAAGCAGCGCAGGTTAAAATGGGATTTTACTAGAAAAATTAAAAATATCATATTTTAACTTTTTTTATTAAATAAAATTAAAAAATACCTAAATCGTGCTCAATTTTCTAATGATGTAATAAAACATAAATTATATTCTGAACCTATTCAAATACATAATTAATATCTACTCCACTAAATACAATAAAATTATCCTCATATATTATATATATTAATATCTGCGTGGAGTCTGGAACTGTGCCCGGCAGATGGCAATAGGCTCGCCCCCTATTACATGGGACCCATAACATACTGACGAAATGTGGGTGTATCTACTATGGGACCGAGTCCTGGGTACACCTCTGCCTACCCCTTCGGGAAAAAGGCGTGAATGTACGTATATATGTTCTATGCCTATGAGGTCAACAGTTAAATACATTTGGTCGATGTTATTATGTAGTTATAAGAATAAAACGTAATTCCATCTTCAACGTAAAAGTCATCTTTGCTTAAATGTGTTTATACTTAATTATGTACTAAATGTTGTAAGTAACTGTTTTTTGAAATAAATTATATTTGATTGGATTTAATTCGGAAATATCGAAGGAATTTAATACGAAACATCGTTTTGTATATTTTACAGATTGTGTCTAATTCCTCGTAGGTGATCTTTCCTCTTAATATTGTAATTACTATTTCAGTTGCTTAAATAGTGATTAGTATTAACAATTCCTCTATTTTTCGGTAAATCACGCATAAATTGTGTATTTAATAAAATTATCATTAATTTGTACCACCTACTATGATCTAAAAGGTTTGTCATACAATAAACTTTTGGTTTTTTTGTGATTTAGCACCTAGGTGTTATTTGGGTACACATTACCTTTGCTTAATTAAGTAAATGACTAATATATCAACCTAGATTCTGCCTAAAATAAATAATCTTAGGTTTTACCAATCCATATTAAAATCTCATTAACCTTAACTTAAGATAAGTATATCCCTTTTATTCTAATTGATCGTTATTATTATTATACCAACCTTAAAAAATATATCTTGATACGTGACATCTAAAAAAAAATTTTGGTCATATTTTCTTAAATTAAGTTATAGATACCTACTTAGGTACATAAATGGTATCATAATATCAGGTAATAACATAACATTACATTCACGCCTTTTTCCCGAAGCGGTAGGCAGAAGTGTACCCAGGACTCAGCCCCATAGTAGATACACCCACATTTCGCCAGTATGTTATTGGTCCCATGTAATAGGGGGCGAGCCTATTGCCATCTAACGGGCACAGTTCTAGACTCCAGGCAGTTGTTGCGATAATTCCTAATGGAAAAATCCAATATTTAACACTTTGTCTGGGGATCGAACCCGGGACCTCTTGATTGGCAGTCGAGCATGGGCTCTCTACGCCACCGAGGCGAATAATATAATAAATAATTCAAATTGTTGATCAAATACCATCATAGAACTTAATTTACGGGAATATGGCCAAAAAATTGGTTTTTGTTCAGCTGTCACGTATGTGACTATATTTTACAAGGTTTTGTGGTTAATCTTAACGATCTACCCCCATGAATATAATTCGGTAACGGCAACATACCATACAGTCATTGACAAATGCTTGACGACACCGCGGCCTGATCGTCATTTGTTTTTAAATAATCTAGTAATCAATCACCAATACATTTATTTGTTAATCCATTGTTTAAATATCGTAGGTCTTACGAATGCGCATGAGTTTAAGTCCGCGAAATGCGATCGAGTCTTCATTGCGTTGAAAATCATGGAGCCGCGAGCATGCTCTGTTTTACTCCTGACGATCGCGTTGACTACCGCGCGGGAGTGCCTCGAAATCACATTGCCTGACAAAAACATACTATCTGACGGCATTTTTAATAAAACTATACTAAAAGTATCATCTAAAAATGGAAGTTTACATGAAAGTGAAAGGTTTAATGTGTTGGGCCTGTGGGATTCATTGCCGAGGGTTGTTGTCCCGAGGAATGCGACCAGTGAGCAGTGCAGAAGAGATGGACAGCTTTACTTGGACAGCTTGGAGCGGTTGGAGCTCTGGGCTTTGAAAAGTAAATATGATTTTATTATTATTTACTGATATTAGTTTAAATCGATACCTGTTACCCGTGCCCCGCGGTTTTATCCAATTTACGACGACTCTGTCACTTTAGTCAGTACCGTGTCAATGGAATGGACATTTCTTAAATTTCTACTGGTCACTCTATTTACACACCCCTTACATTCTACATACACCCTATTAGTAGATTATTGGAGACATCTTTAAAATAAGGTATACGCATAGATATAGAATCAAGCCACAGGACAAAATGTCTTATTTTTGCCAATACTCAGTTTTGGTCTCTTCACCATTAAAATTAATTATAGGTACATACATACATACAGTCACGCCTTGTTCCCGGTGGGGTAGGCAGAGACTATTTCCCTCCACTTATTATACATGCTTTCTAATAAGAGACATTTCATATTTGCTAAAAGGGCACGTTCATATAAAATAAAGATTTTTTTTGGGATGCATAAAAACCAAATTACATTTTGCGGGTGTCGATTTTTGTCAAAACCAGGACCGGTTTTGGCAGAAATCGACTCATCTCATAATATCATCTCGATGTCATAACTTTGTCCTCTACTTGCCGGCCGGCAGCACACTGTTATTGTTATTACTACGTATCTATACTTCAATTGTCATTTTTTTGTTAAATACTCGTCTGCCTATGTATGCCTATGTCGATTTTTGTCAAAACCAGGACCGGTTTTGGCAAAAATCGACTCATTTCATAAAGTCATCTCGATGACATACTTTAGGACTTTGTCCACTACTTACCGGCCGGCAACACACTGTTATTGTTATTACTATACGTATCTATACTTCAATAGTCATTTTATTATTTATTTTATTTACTCGTCTGCATAGGTATGCCTACGGGTATATAACCGCCCGGGAACATCTGAAAAAGCAGCATCCTCTGCCCTTGTCTTGAGTCCATCTATATATTACATAATATCAAAATTCATCAAAAAAAGTATAGGAGCCAAACTTCCATCTCGATCGCGCAATTTAGGTACATTATTGATGATAAAAAAACACTAAATGTGAATTTCCAAAATATAGGTCCTTCATTTGTTTATCTTAAGACTGATGTTTTTAAGTACATGTAGTTTTTTTCTTTCTTTCTTTTTGATGGAGTAGATAAAAAAAAAGGAAATTACAGTTTTTTCTACCTCTATTGTAAATTAAAAGATATCAAAACTAAGTTTTCTTGAATATATTATTAATGGTATGATTGAGAAATATAAAATGAAATTCCAAAAATCATGTGATAATTTTTATGATTTTTGGAAATTCAATGCATATGTAGGTACCTTAACTTGCAATGTACGAGCGAGAGGGAAGTTTGGCTCTTATAGGCGCCTTAGGTGTAAAAGTGTAAGGCAGACAGATAGCATTTAGGCGAAATAATAATTCGAAATATATCAGTCAATTATTTGAATACGTAGGTACTAGGTACATATCAAGTAGATAAAGAATTATAGAAACTGTAGGTACCTAACGAGTAGAGACTAGAATATAAAGATTCAACGAAAATTACTTCCACACTGCCCGTCCAGCTGATCCTTCTTCTCCATGGAAAGATTTATTTATTTATGACATTTGAAATTCTTTTCTCTATACTACCTATATAATAACATTGTTAGAATAGGTATAGACACATCTAATACAGCTAGGCAACTTCACCTTATAGTAAACGTGGATATATTTTACATGTTATTTGACTTAAATTTAATATTTTTATTATGGATCTCAGCTATGTCCCAAATTAAAGTTTAAATTAACATAAATAACACGAATCATACAATTTATAGAAAAGTATTAATGTTTTATAATATATTATAATATAGGTGTTAGAAATTATTCATATACGGATACCAATTAGACGAAACTCACTCAGTAACGGTGTCCTGGTATATTTTGTCAGGTGTATATAATATATAATATAAATACATAAATACCTACATATTACATATTACATTTAAAAATATTGGATCTCATCAAAATTAAGTAGGTAGGTATACGTAATATATTAAGGATAAATAATATACTTTTATTAAATTATTTTACCTAAGGGTACAATGTTGGTGCCACAAAACCATCATGGTAAGATAGTTAAGACCGTACGCGGCCTTTTAGGAATTTGATACAATCCTATGAAAAAAGTATCAAATCGATGTTTTTACCTTCTTTTCGCTGTAATCTTCGAATATTATTAAACCATTCTATAAATTCCTGATATTTTTATAGTAAAGTAAATTATGTCCCTGTCTTTTTAGTTTCTCTTATAAACTCAATTTTTTATAGTTAATTTCTTAAAATCCCAGTTTTACTCGCTTTATTGAACGGTCACTACTAAAAAATTAAGAGTTTATAAACAAAAATAAAATGATAGAAACAGCTTACTTCATCTTCAAAATATCAGGATATAAATTTATCAAATAGGTTTTCTTTATTCGGATGAAACAGGGGAATACAAAACATCGATTTGACAGATTTTCTATAGGATTGTATCAAATTGCTAAGAGGTCGTCTTTGCTGTTAAGGCGGTTCTAATAAAACATGAAAATACACAAATATGAAGAATGAGAGAACGACATCATTTTGCACTTAATCGTTTGTTTAACATTTTTGCAATAAAAAGCCTTTATTTGCAAAAAAACATGTTTAGTTAAAGAGCTAGCTGTGTCATGCAGTTTCACCGTAGACATGTTTCCCGTGGGAATATAGGTAAAAAGAACCTTATGTGTTATTCCAGGCTCTAAACTATCCATACATATATACTTTGCCAGTTATTCATCCGCCAAGCAGTAATGTGCAAACCTTACTGTGTTCCGGTCTGAAGGGCAATGTTACCAGCGAAATTACTGGGCGTGATGAGATTCAACAACTTATATCTCAGGGTGACAGGCGCAGTGCAGTGCCGCGCAGAATTTTAAAACACTGGGTGGCACTGTGTCTGATATGGGCAATCATGATGCTTACCATGAGGCACCTGATTTGCTCGTCTTGTCATTCATTATTATAAAAAAAAACATATTTACAGTCACGCCTTGTTCCTGTTGGGGTAGGCAGAGACTCTTTGCACTTGCTACGATCCTGACATACAACTTTCGCTTCTTCCACTTTCATCACATTCTTCATGCATGCTCGTCGGTACTTTTGACCTGGCCTTTCCTTAAGATAACATCAACTTGTTCATGAAAGGTAAACTATCCATATATACCGAATTTCAGCCCAATCCGTTCAGTAGTTTTGGCGTGAAAGAGTAACAAACATCAACCATGGTCACAAAGTTTCGCATTTATAGATATAATATTATAAGTAGGATTTAGGCGTTCCGTGTGCGTGACAGAAACAACCTCAAAAACCGTCGACATCTATAATTTCCATCCATAAAATCAAAACATTTAAACCTAATAATTGGTGAAGCCTTAACCTTATCTATAAAAAAGAATGTTGACTTTTTGTGATCAGTTATTTGCGTTACAGGTGTTAACTAAGTTTAACTTATGTCGTGATCATTCCTAGGTCAAATTGCTTAGTATGAGCCTTACTTATAATAAAATGTCTACATCACCGAAAAGAAATTATATTGATACTAGCTGTGCCCCGCGGTTTCATCATGAGCGGCGAGTCATCGCCTGCCGTCATATTTCACCATGAGAAGGAAGTGGCAGATGCCGGAGTCTCTAGCAATAGCCCGGTTACCATCCATCTAGAAATCACATCTATAAACAAATCAAGTAGTTTCCATCCATTCACAATAGTCCTTGTACCTAGCGGAGGCTGTCTTTGAGATCATCTTAAAAAAAAACTGTAGATGGTTTCAGAGACAGACCCCGATAGGTGCTATATATACCTTTAGATTAAAAGTTCAAAGGGGCCTGCCCGATGGACTTAAAAAAAAAAGGTCTCCGTGCACGCCTATCAAAAGACCGGGTATATCCCGTGTTTTCGAGCGACATAATAATATGGGACAGCTTCCAAACACGGTCATCTGGTCCCAAACTAGGATAGAAGCCTGTACTATGGTAACCAGATGACTGATATACATACTTATATATAATTATCGCTTATAACACCCAGACACAGATTAAACAGACATGTTCATGCACACAAATGGCCGAGGATCGAAACCGGGGCCTGCGGCACAGAAAGCAGAGTTACTACCATCTGAGCCGTCGAGGCTGTCAAGTGTTGGCGTGAAACAGTAACAAACACACATTTTTGGAACTGAGCCCAGTAGGCGACAATAAGCTCGCCCCTATTACATGGGGCTTAATATATCTGACGAAGTATGGGTATTCTATGGGACTGTGTCTTGGGAACACCTGGCCTACCTTTCGGAAAAAAGGCGTGATGTTATGTTATGGCATTAATATGCTACAGGCTGTTCCCCGCGGTTCCACCTGCGCAGTCATCGTTCTCGTGGGAATATTGGGGAAAAAAGTACCCCATGTGTTATTCCAGAGTCTAAGCTACCTACATACCAAATGTCAAGCTAATCGGTTCAGTAGTTTTGGCGTGAAAGAGTAACAAACATCCTTCCATCCAACCTCACAAACTTTCGTATATAAAATATTAGTAAGATTACCAGTGAACAATAATCGTACATAATAATAGTAATAGACATAAATAAATTTAATATAATTCGTAATATTTAATGTATCTAGATATATTATAAAAATTATGTAATGTTAAATACCAGATTGTCTGGTTCTATTTTAATAAAAACGTGTATTTGTGCACATCATTATATCATTATACACATTTGTGCATAATGATTTTCGTTATTTTGAAGTTCAAGGATAACATTACATATTGTAATGCGAAAGTTTGTGAAGATGGATGTATGGATGTTTGTTACTCTTTCACGCCAAAACTACTGAACCGATTGGGCTGAAATTCGTTACATAGATAGTTTGGACATACATAACATACATTCACGCCTTTTTTCCCGAAGGGGTAGGCAGCGGTGTACCCAGGACTCAGTTCCATAGTAGATACACCCACATTTCGCCAGTATGTTATAGGTCCCATGTAATAGGGCGCGAGCCTATTGCCATCTACCGGGCACAGTTCCAGACTCCAGGCAGTTATTGAGATAATTCCTAATGGAAAAATCCAATATTTAACACTTTACCTGACCTGGGAATCGAACCCGGGACCTCTTGATTGGCAGTCGAGCATGCGCCCTCTACGCCACCGAGGCAGTCGAGGAGTCGAGGAGTAGATAGTTTAGAGTCTGGGATAACATAAAAAAATATTTTTATCCAGATATCCCCGCGGGAACGAAGACTACTCGGTTGAAACCGCAGGGCACACCTAGTAATACCTATAATAGGTATATATAATTATAGGTATTATACTAAAATACTTTCGGTAAGAATTCTGTAAAGACAAAATGATAAAATAAATTTACAAGTTCTTCTTGAAGATAAGAATTAGCTTTCACATCAATTTAAATAGATCTTAGGTATACTGATATAAAAGTATGTACTTGTATGAAATTAGTCATAATATTATTATACGCTTTTTTTTAAGACTTAAATTTGATTTTATAAAGATGTTATTCTAAAATCTGAGCGTAAAAGCGGGGTGCGGCGAAGAGAAAACGAACGCTCAAGGTTATTTGTCCAGGGTCTGGCCTTAACAGGAAAGAGAACCTATTAGCAGTATGACACAATCTGGAAAATTTACTAAATCGATGTTTTGTATTCCCCTGTTTCCTCCGAATACAGTGAACCTGTTTGATATATTTATTATATCCTGATATTTTAAAGGTGTCCCTATCATTTTATTTTAGTTTATAAACTTAAATTTTTATTGTAGTGAACGTCCAATTACGCGAGTAAAACTGGGATTTGTGGAAGTTCACTATGAAAAATCTAAGGGTTTATAAAAAAAAAATACAGGGACATGGGTTACTTTACTATAAAAATACCAGGATATAAATTTATACAATGGGTTTATAATATTCGTAGGCAACAGGGGAATACAAAACATCGATTTGGTAAATTTTTCATAGGATTGTGTCAAATTCCTAGAAGGCCGCGTACGCTCTTAAGTTATAATATTAGGTACCAAGTTAAAGACATAATAAATTTATAATCGTCACATATCTTTTGCGTCGCATTCCTTAATAATCTTACTAAAATCATCGCAAAGTCGCAAATGATATTCTGAAAACTTGTTTTATAGGGCTATCTTTAACCTTTGATCGTTTGATCATCGACCTTTTCAATTTATTTTTTGTTATTACTGTGTCATATATTTTTAATATGATAAACATAAGTATAGACTACTAGGTACATATATTTTTCTATACTTCTACGAGTAGATATATACTTTAGAAGAAATTTTTTATCTTTGCCATTAATGAACATCAAGAGATGGCAGTCCAAGTTTAGTCCTATGTAAATGTTCAATACTTTTGTCAGTTTATTGTTCAGTTTCCTCCAAAGACTCCAAATACGTTTTCATACATTGATTCTTGTTTTCTCCACGACATATTTCTTTACAAATATTAAATACTAGCGTAAACAAAGTGGCTTTGCCCGCTCGTAATTACAAAACATGGGGATTATTTACCAAAACTTTGACGCTCTTTTTAGACCCCTTAGAATGTGAATTTTTAAAAATCTTTTCTTAGCACACGTCCAGACAACGAAAACAACCTACATTCCAAGTTTCAAGTCTCTAGGATCAGTTGTTCGGTCTCCGCTGTGCATATCAGTCACTGAGATATTTAGGATTTTATAATATATAGTGATTATTTCATACCCATTCCTCCAAACTCAAACTCAAACTCAAAACAGATTAATTCAAATAGGTCATAATCTGACACTTTTATACGTCAATGAAGATAACAGTACTGAGTCTACCGTGCGTTCGGAAAGATACCTCTACAAGAAGAACGCACACAAGAAACTTGTAGGGCTTAATTTTTTCAACAGATAGTTTCACAATATTTGATTTGCTTACATTCGTTTTCTTTTAAGGTGCCGCGAGGCGGCTATGTAGAAGTTTCTGCATAGCCGCCATTTCTCCAAAAGTTGTTATTATAAGTACAATCAGCTAAAATAAATTACATTTGCCACAGGACGAAAGACATTTTCTCTAAATTGTCCCACCTACTAATACTTGGCATACTTTACATACCTACCTCTTTGAGTTATAAGATATTATAACAGGCCATGTAAAAATACTCATTGTTTAATGTAAGGAACCAAGGAAGGAAGAAATAGAAGATGATAATGACACTAGATACTAGATATACGCCAGATCAGACCAGATGTAAAAAAAAAAATGTCACACTAGATACTAGATATACGCCAGATCAGACCAGATGTAAAAAAAAAATGTCAATCTGGTGAATTTAGTAGAAAAGATAAAAGGAATATATAAGATAGACCATTGATTGTAGAAAAGTGTGTTTTTTTTTCTTTTATGAACCAACACGAATATATTGCCAGTGGGAGTTATATACATTTTCATAACAACCTAATATGAAAATTTATGTATGAAAGTGGGTATTAAATGATTGGTATATCTACTTTGTCCAATATAATTTGTTTTTTTTTAAATCAATAAGTTACGCATAATTTATTGTACTTTAGTTCAATTACGTAGGTAATTAATAATAATAATAATAATAATAATAGGGACAACTTCCACACACGGTCATCTGGTCCCAAACTAGGCTAGAAGCCTGTACTATGGTAACCAGATGACTGATATACATACTTATATAAGCTTATAACACCCAGACACAGATCAAACAGAAATGTTCATGCACACAAATGTTTGACCTGGCCGGGGATCGAACCCGGAACCTGCGGCACAGAAAGCAGAGTTACTACCATCTGTGCCAACGAGGCTGTCGAAAATGTTAAAATCTTACCTTATAATATGTGTAAGTATATGAGGGTTATAAAATTATTTTGAAGCTAATATGATGGTCATACTAACAATTTACATAATATGTACTTATACAGTATATTACCTATAGGTATTCTACCTAACCAATGTGGTTTCGAGCTCAAATTTCGTAGATAGGTCATTGTCCTCTGAAAATACCTATTCTAATATTATTGTTGTCTGTGCGTAAAGTCATCTGTGGCTTCATTATTTTGACTTAGGCTATTTATATAAAGGCTATTGTCCAATTTATTTATGTTTGTCCAATTTATTAATTTTTATTCTTAAATATTTGCAACACCACTACATTATTTTTACCCATAAAAAATTACCTGCAATAAAATATATCTTGTTTATTATTATTTTAATAATAACGGTGCCCCGCGGTTTTACCCGAGTAGTCATCGTTCCCGTGGGAATATGGCATCCGATAAAAATAGAACCCATTGTGTTATTCCAGGGTCTAAACTATCTACAAATTTCAGCCCAATCCGTTCAGTAGTTTTGGCTTGAAAGAGTAACAAACATCCACCCATCCATCCTCATAAACTATAATTGGTAGGATAGGATAACCACGGCGAATGTACACTTACCTAATAGTTAATAGTAATTACTAAATACCTCACATTACTTACTCCCAAAATACCTCACCCAACCTCACTGCATGGCAACAAAGCGAGCTGTGATTAGATCATTATGTCATTGACACAAAGCCGATCTAATCAGTAGTCAGCGAGTATTCTCTCCTCGCGTACAGTTTACAATGAGAGCCGAAACATACTAACAAGTACACGGGGCATTCTGCAAGTTTTTAGAACAGGCCAGTAAGTAAAAAGCAGTAAGAAAAGTCATCTATGAATTGCAGGCAGTGAAAAATGTATTAAAATTAAGTTAGGTTAGTATATAAATTAAATGTAAGTATTTAAAATCATTCATCATCATCATCTCAGCCGTAGGACCGTCCACTGCTGAACATAGGCTTCCCCCTAGATAGCCATCTAGACCAGTTGTAAGTGGCCTGCATCCAGCGTGATCCTACTGTCTTTATCAGATCGTCTGTCTGTCTGTCACCTTGTGGGTGGACGTCCTACGCTGCGCTTGCCAATCCGTGGTCTCAAGACTTCATTTGTGGCCGAAGGCTCATCATAGTTTATGGACAGTGTATTTTATATCTTACAGTATCTTAAGTCCCGAAAGTCTACAATAGCATAAATGAAAGATGCTCCCCGATAACACTCCCAGTAGAAAATAGTAATTCTAGTCACGCCAATGTCATCCTTGTGAGCCAGACGTTTAGTATTCACCACCTACTGCCATTTCACCACTCTGTGACATTTGACATGACAAGGTTCATTGGACAGGATTGCCACTCAAAAATTCCTAGCGAAAATTTATATATATTATGTATTTTTCGCTTTTTGTGAAAGATGTCATAATTTAATGTAGGTACATAATTGTTACGTTAAAAATGAGGCGCCTGTAGCAGCCAAATCTTCCATCTCGGTCGCGCAATTTATATTATTGAAGAAAGAATCACTAAATGTGAACTGCCAAAAAACAAAAAAATAAACGTTGCATTTGTTTATCTTTAGATTACGAATGTGTTAAGCATATTTAGCTTTTTCGTCTTATTTATTTGATGGAGTAGATCGAAAGGAAATAACGATATTTTCGATCTGTTAAATTAAAATATATCCAAACTAAGAATTTTCATGAATATATTGTAAATGGTATGATTGAGAAACACAACTTATGATTTTTGGAAATTCACACAATGCCTATGTACTAGCGAGCGAGCGAGATGGAAGGTTCCTTAAAGTAATCATGTCGTAATGTGTAATGTTATGTAAATTTTTCGAAATAAAGAGTAATCTATTCTATTCTAGAACAGAAACAAAAAGTGTTAGTTAATTTTATCTTAAATAAGATTTTTCATATAAGTTAAAATAACTTGGCGACGGTGTGACCAATTTTAAACAATAAGGCCTCTTGTACACGCACGGTTTACCGCCGTGAAAATCTACGGTTATTTCGCCGCGTGTAGGCACGGTCGTCAGTGTTGTATGGATTACTATGAAAGCTTGTAGACGCGTTCGGCGGCGCCACGGCGCGGCGGCGCCGTGCGCCGAACGTGCGGCACGGCGGTAAACCGTGCGTGTACAAGAGGCCTAAGAATATTTGACCAGTGACATAATATTTCGCAAGTTCCGTAATCGCAGCAGGAAACAGCGGTTATTTATGACATTCCTCCACATTTTTACAAAAAAAGCTGGCCTTTAACAAAATAATATGCTTAAATTACAATCGTTAGTCATTTGTTTCCCATAACTGAGGACGATAATAACCAAGCCCAAGTTTGTACTGTTTTAGTGATTTATTGTATGATTTTATTCTAACTTAACATAAAACCTACAGAAAAAATACATTAACTATGTACCTACGTTTTATAATACTTAGTTCAAATAATATAATATTATTGTTTAACTGTCTACCATATTATAATTTTCAACACTCTTACTTGTAACGTGACCGTTATCTCAACGTATTTAGGTTAAATAAACTGCATATTACGCCCTAGTGCTTTTTACTTTGCGTTTTTTTCGCCACAAAGAGTTTATATGCCAAAAAACAATAAATATTTATTTGAATTAATCTGTGGCGCAAATGGTAATAACTCTGCTTTCTGTGCCGCAGGGCCCGGGTTCGATCCCCGGCCAGGTCAATCATTTGTGTGCATGAACATGTCTGTTTGATCTGTGTCTGGGTGTTATAAGTTTATATAAGTATGTATATCAGTCGTCTGGTTACCATAGCAGGCTTCTAGCCTAGTTTGGGATTAGTTGACCGTGAGTGGAAGTTAAAAAAAAAAAAAATTAAAAATTTTTAAACTTTCATGATTCGAATATTATTTTATGACAAAGATCAATAATAATAATTATTATTCTAATGTCTTCAATAATATGAATTATGCGAGCGAGATGAAAAATTTGGCTGCTTCAGACGCCTTAAAATGAAAGCTATAAGTAAAATGTGATTGGTCGACAATGGGCGGCCTTAATCAATCTCTTCCAGGCAACCAGTTGTTGGACGGAAAGATGCATGATAGGAATAGTAGGGGGATGTGCTATAAAAAGATTATTACACATTTTGTACCCGATCCCACTCAATATTATTTCCGAATTTATGCACTATATATATATATATATCTATTCCTATTACTATTTTATGGAAATATTTAATTTCTAAGTAAAACTGAATAAATAAACCAATAAATCTAGAAGTACAGTTTGTTCGCTGCCGGCCGCTGCTGTCCCAGTCTAAATCGGCCCTTTTCATTCTTAAATAATTATAATTAATTGTTTTCCAGTGTTCGACGCAACGGCGAAGCCTCCCGCTGGCATCCTGAGCGGCAACGGCAACCAATACGGTGACTTCGACGAGTGCCTCAGCATCGACGGTGCAGTCCGCGGCAAGTACTGTCTCGCGAACCTGCAGCTCTCGTTGGATAATAAGCAGCTTGACTACTTGGTGCACAGCGGGCATTATATCAAGAGCAATAGTACTGATGTAAGTGTGTTGAAATGTTAATGGGTAAATTGCCTTTTATGAAGATAGGAAAAGCAATACATACAGTCACGCCTTGTTCCCGGTGGGGTAGGAGAGAGGTGACTGTATGTATGTATGTATAAAAGCAATAGCTAAAGATCTTTCGTTCGAAACGTTTTTGCACCATTGTTTACCCCACAAAATTCAACTTATCTGCTATCTTATACTTATCTACTTTAACCAGTGACGTGAATTCTGCGATAGACAAGTACGTTCTTAAAAAAATATTCGCTCAAATTCTATTACTTAGTTCATTAAAGTTGCATTTATTTATTAAGGAAGGTCAAATACGTTAACAATAGTTTTTAATAAAATCAAAGGAAAAATAAGTATTCGATTTGTTTTCCCGTAATATTAGCACAGCTCCGTACGCTTTCACACTGCACTGGTGCACGGATTGAAGTGCACTTTAGTCGAGCATAGTGATTTTTTTTTTAATAGACCTGAGCTGTTGGCCTCAGGTGGCCTCTACAGCTTTACCGGGCAGTGGTGAGCGCAGGAGGCGCTCGACCCAAAGTTTAAGGGCGACTAGCACAAGGGCACCTAGACGGTACGAACCTCAGCTTAGGCCGTCGCCAGAATACGTGGGGTCAGACATGCCCTGGTACCCCAGAAGGGGAGTGTCCAAGGGCCCTATCAATGGTTTGATCTGTTTGATTATTTGGAGAGAAACTAACCGATCTGAAGGATCTGAGAGATCTTCGACCGGTCGGTGTTGTGATTGGGTGAGTTGGTGGATCTGGTATCCGGCACCGGTACCGAAAACGGAGCGACTGTTGCGAGCCTAGCGCCGCCGATGTGACGGCAGCGATAGAGTCGCCAGATCCAGAGCCAACCACAAACAATAGAGTGGAAAATTATTCCCTATTTCCTAATTCTTCTCACCGCTGGGCAAAGATCACCACAGAATGGGCACCTGAAGACAGATATCGTCGCCGAGGCCGGCCCAGAAGGAGATGGCGTGATGACGTTGCGCAGGAACGTGACGTATGGAAGGACTTGGGGGAGGCCTTTGCCCAGCAGTGGAAAAGTATAGGCTAGTGAAAAAAAAAATTCTTCATATCTGTGTATTTTCATTTTGTATGGGTGAGGTTTAACCTTATTAGTGGTCTAAATTAGCACAGTATTAGGTAAAATTAGAAACTTCTAGCTAATTAATTCCATATAAATTGATATGCAAAAGAGCTGTTTTGAATATAAAAGTGGTTTTGACTTTGACATTGACTCTACTGACGAAATCCTTCACCGAGTTCAAATAATTTACGCGAAAGATCGCACAAAAATATGTGGTTTCCTTTTTATTATAGTGAGTGACAAGATGAGCAAATCAGGTGCCTGATCTTCTAAGCATCATGATTGCCCATATCAAACACAGTGCCACCCAGTGTTTTAAAATTCTAAATTCTGCGCGGCACTGCATTGCGCCTGTCACCCTGAGATATTAGTTGTTGAAACTCGTCATGCCCATTAATTTCGCTGGCAACATTGCCCTTCATACCGGAACACAATAATGTATGCACGTAGCGGATTAATAACTGGCAAAGGTGTGGTACTTCCCTAGGCGGGCCCCTGCAAAAGGGGCCTACCCACTACAAGGGTTAGTATATACGGATCCCGGTTATGATGATGTTCATCATTATCACCTCAGCCGTAGGAAGTCCACTGCTGGAGAATAGGCCTCCCCAGTAAGAGGGGGTCAATACCAATAATCGCCACGCTTGGCAGGCGGGTTCACAGCGGGATCACACAGATCCCTTGGTCAGGCTTGAAACAAATCTCACGGCCCCTCTTACTGGGCACTCTTAGACAACATTGTGGGGACCTAGGTCCACACAATTGATAGGAATAGATATACACTCCATCCAGTGAATCCTCGGTGGCGTAGTGGGCGTAGCTCGACTGCCGATCATGAGGTCCCGGGTTCGGTCCCCAGGTCAAGCAAAATATTGTTGAATTTTTCAATTAGAAATTATCTCTATGACAGCACCTTTGTATTAGTGTGACTTTTACTTAAAAATGTTTTGCATAACTTTAGGTTCAAAAATCGCCACAAAATTATCTCGCACCAATTTTGATTTTTCCATACATTCAAAGTTATTTTGCTACAAGTATAAAAAAATAAAGGTATACGAAAACGAAAAGGTAACGTATCTTTTACTCACATTTAGAATATTAAAACGACATTATAAAATAACACGGATCTTCTGGAATTGGCAAGAACAACGTTAACTTGTAACTTAAGGCGCTGTCCAAAGCAAATTTGCCCACTCGCTCACTCGTACCCATATTTTGGAAGATCTAAAAAATATTAGGTACATGTAATACGTATAATAAAGACAACTAGGTTCTAGAAAATAACAATATAAAAATTAAGTAAAAAATCCAATTTAATCGTCTTAATCCAATTTTATCGTTTGTGCCTTTTTATTTTTCTAAGATATTTTTCGTGGTGCAGGTTTTTTTTTTATTTCTTTTATTCATTTATTTCAGACTAGCGACCCGCCCCGGCTTCGCACGGGTGCAATGCTGATGCTAAATATTACAGAATGTCTTTATGTAGGTACAACGTTCACAGCTTTTTTGGCATTAGACATTACAAACATGTTTTCTTTAGAGGTTACTCTTGAAAGAGCGACATATAATTGGCCATGTGAAAAACACTCAACGCTCAAATCTAAGCCTGCAACGTTGAAAGTTTGACCCTGCGATTTATTAATGGTCATTGCAATAGATATATTTTCCGAAAATTGTAAGCGTATAAATTGGAACGGTAAATCCGATGGTATCAGAAGAATTCGGGGAATCAATACATCCTCTCCGATACATTCGGTGAATATTGTGCACTCTGCAAAGTTCGAAAAAATTGTCGCGCTGAAAAGCACGTTTTGTCTTAAAAAATAATTCACTTTATTATTTAAATACTATCATAAAATTTTGAATATATATATTTTTTTTATTTATCATAACGTTCTTATATGTACGGATTACGTTTTCGCTTTTTTTTGTTTTTTTTTTTTAAATGACCTATGCTGTTGGCCTCAGATGGCCTCTACAGCTTTACCGGGCAGTGGTGAGCGCAGGAGGCGCTCGACCCAAAGTTTAAGGGCGACTAGCACAAGGGCACCTAGACGGTACGAACCTCGGCTTGGGCCGTCGCCAGAATACGTGGGGTCAGACTTGCCCTGGCACCCCAGAAGGGGAGTGTCCTAGGGCCCTATCAATGGTTTGATCTGTTTGATTATTTGGAGAGAAACTAACCGATCTGAAGGATCTGAGAGATCTTCGACCTCGCCGGCGAGGTCGGTGTTGTGATTGTGTGAGTTGGTGGATCTGGTATCCGGCACCAGTACCGAAAACGGAGCGTCTGTTGCGTATATTGGTAGGATTGGGCGAACCTAGCGCCGCCGATGTGACGGCGGCGATAGAGTCGTCCAGGTCGTCCAGGACGTTGCGAGGGCGTCTACGGAGGGGAGGAGTTCCAGCTTGAACTATCGAGTAGTTCAAGGCTTGGACTACGAGGGGGTTGGGTTACGTTTTCGCGCTGAAAATCACGTTTTTATTAAGTAAGCCTTCGACGCGCTACCGGCAGGTACCGCCGCAACCGTTCCTGCATCTTCTAAACTATTCATTTAAATTACATGCTGTAAAGGGCCATATTGATCTATATTAAATGCACAATATATTTAAGGTACTAAATTGGATAAGCATTAATGCTGTATTGCTTAAAATCGCTTCGTAATAAATAAGCCATTATTTCTCATAAAAAGTAAAGGATAAAAAATGGTTATTGTGGGTTATCCTTAAGAGATAGACATATACCATCGCGGACTTTTTTGTAGGACCTTTTTAAGGTGTACATTATTTCGATCTATCTCGTAGGGTTCAACCAGCGTTTGCAATGTAAGTGCAAAAAATGTGTTTATTTACGACATTACATTAGAAACCTCTAATATTATAAGTGTTTCTCTACTATATTATGCATGTATTATACATGTGAACCTTCCTCTTGAATCACTCTATCTATTAAAAAAAACCGCTTCAAAATCCGTTGCGTAGTTTTAAAGATTTACACATACATAGGGACGGACAGACAGCAGTGATAATAAAATCCATAAGTAACATTAAAAATCATAAGATCATTAAAAACATATCAGATTCTAAAATTAAGGCCAAAAAAGTAGAATAAAATTAATTTAAATTGTATAAATAGGTTTTATACCTGAAAACTCGTTTGGATCAAATTAGATTTTTTACTGCAAGTTTGTTTTGTTATTTTCTAGAACTTATTTGTCTCTATTTTACGTAATTACATGTAGCATTTTTTATATCTTCAAATATGTGGGTACGTGTGAGCGAGAGGGCGAATTTGCTTTTGACAGCGCCTTAACGAATAATAAATAAGATAATAGATGATATTATATGAATAACAATATTGAAATGACTAATAAAATGATTGCTTAACCAAAACTATGTTAGACTTAAAACTGGAAATAGCTACATTACTTACCGAAAGTCATTTTTTATTACCTATTAGACATTAATGACACACCCATCAGAGGCCTTGACCTTGGAAATAGGTACAATATTTTAATATCAAAGCGTCATAATATAATATAAGTATTTTATTAGAAAACAATCATAATTATAGAGGAAGGTGGGTCACAGTGGATCACTGTTTTTGTCCTTGCTATAACCTAAAGTTCTATATCCCAAATTAGGCAGTTTTGATAAAATCCTAGCACATACATTAAATTTTGAAACTAACATGAAAAAATACTTCACAAAGACACGCTTATGATATAGACCTGTTTTTTTGGTATGGTGGCAAATTATCCACTGTGATCCATGGGTGGGTTACAGTGGATCTGTCAATATTCTATGGGAGCTGGAATGAATTTATGTTCTATTTCATGCTCCCTATTAAGAATTCATAAGATCAATTCAATTGAATTTTATCAAATTCAATCAATTAAACAAGCTTTTTGTGACACCTTCAATAATATTGTTTTAAAATAAGGAAAAAAATATTTACAGTTTTCAGGAGCCCACATTTTATTCTCCGTATGCTCGTGTAATATTGGTATTTTTTTCTTATATCATGGCATATTCCTACAGTAAAATTATCTTTTTATATTATGGTGTCAATAGGTCACTTAAACTTACGGTACATTGCATTTAGATCCACTTTGCCCCAGTAATAGAAACCTTGTTTTAAACCACATAGTTTTTTTTACATAAATATGATAAATAAATACATCAATGGCAATAACCTTCTAAATTAAGCATAGATAATGACAAATTATGAAAACTAGGTAAAAAAAGTTTATGACTTATTATATGACCAGTAGTCAGAGCCGTCTCTTCCCACTCCGAAGCCAAGATAAGAACTAGTTCGGATGCAGAAAGGGTGTATTAGTAATAACGTAGAGAACTTACACGTTTTTATATACCATGCATACAAAGTTATTAGGAGTGAGTCACTGTGCCCCGCGATCCACTGAGACCCACTTTCCCCTACTTCTTGAACGTAATAATCGGTCAGACAGGTCGCAACAGTCTTTGTTAATGATTGACCTTTAAAATTTTTATATTACTTTTAATCTTCAAAAATAATAAAGACGTGCTCCGCTTAAAAGGCTACTTCACTTGAAGAAACCATCAACATTACGCTAGTATTTCAGAAACTATTAACTTTTTTTAACTACTAAGTTATCGTTAAAAGTTTCCACGTTACCTTTGTAACAGGCTAACGAAACGCCAGCGTGTGCTAGCTCTGTTGTTTGTCTGTGTATGTTTGTTACTCTTTTACGCAAAAACTCCTCAATTGATTGGGTTGAAATTTGGTATGTACGTAGCTTAGACCCTGGATTAATACAAAAAGCTCTAGATGGCGCTGGAGGTGAGTGAGAAGTCGCAAGCGCGAGTTTTTTACATTGTATTGAAATTTGAGATTTATAATATTAATAGGATTAGTGGGAAGTATAGATAAATTCCTTATTTCTACTATTATCTTGTACTTAGTATTTATTATGCCGCATAAGCTCTGAACAGAGCTGAATAAGTGTGATTAGTCCCTAATGTCAAACTCTATAGGTCAAACAAAAAAAAAACTTTAGCATTTATTCCAAATTATTTTATCGATTGCCGAAGAAGCCCGACGCAAAAAATAATAGTTATGTACTGTAGGGTTGATGTTATTTTGTGACGCGCATGCTACGGATTCTGTGAACGTTTTGGTGGTTTTATGGAAAGTATTAATGGCAACGTGTGATTTCACGGAGATCTATGGCATGTGCGAGGGCGCGATGGCAACACAGGGAGGTGGATGCCAGCGCGACAGATGATTGTAGAGCGAGATTGAAGATGGTGGCCTTGAAATAAATCATGTAAAATATGCTGAAGTGTTCGAGTATTATTTAATGGAAAAGGCACGCTTACATCCCAGAAGTGGTCAAATACCCACAATAAACCTATGAAGTGGTACTGTGACCTGGTTCGTGACCAGATCTGAGATTTTTAAATATCGTGACGGTCAGGATTCTGACAATATGTCGGCGAATTTTCGCTTATGGATATTGGAAAACTTTCAGACACGATGAAGGAGAGTAAATTTCGTTCATGTACTCAAAGCCGAAGAAGTTTTCGGTCAAACGGTGTGTTTCAAGCGTCGGGATCACAGAATAAAGCGCCGGGTTCGGCGCGCGGAGTTCGGGTTTACGGCCCGATTTTTTGTGACAAGATTCTCGAAGCCGTAGCTGGTAACGGCCGAGTGGTACTAATGGAGATGAACGTCAGGCTCTGCGCTCAACGCGCGTCAGATGGGAGTGGTATCTACGCCGGGCTTTATGTGTCCGTCTTCGCGGCGCATGGACATAGCGCACCCGAGTTTCAGCAAGGACCGAGCAAAGGTCACCTATTATTTGTACACGTTGTCAGGTTGGCCGAGTGTAGGGTTGATGTTATTTTGTGACGCGCATGCTACGGATTCTGTGAACGTTTTGGTGGTTTTATGGAAAGTATTAATGGCAACGTGTGATTTCACGGAGATCTATGGCATGTGCGAGGGCGCGATGGCAACACAGGGAGGTGGATGCCAGCGCGACAGATGATTGTAGAGCGAGATTGAAGATGGTGGCCTTGAAATAAATCATGTAAAATATGCTGAAGTGTTCGAGTATTATTTAATGGAAAAGGCACGTTTACAGTACCAACTCAACCGCTATTAGCTATTAAAATATCTACCTGTTTTTTACGAAAGTCTAGACGCAGTGCATCTATATACCCTTCAAACTAAACCATTTACAAAAAAGAGAATAATTTTATGAACTGCGCGGAACATGTTTCTAGTTCCCATAATTTACCATTAGCTGATCCATTTTGAGTGGGAAATCAAGTTTTTTTTACGCATTTTGTAATTACTTCCTATTACACAGATAGACAGATATATAAATAATATTTTTAATAATATAGGGTAAAACCGGGATAGATGCCCCACTTTTAGAAATAACCACTTAATTTTTTAAATATTAATTTTATACGAATAATTTATATTAGTGTAGCTAGCTCAATCCTTTATTTTGAACTATTGTATTTTTAACCTATCAAATACAGATTTTGCAGAAATTAGCTTTTCGTGGAACATCTCTTTTGGGGATAGATGCCTACCTGTATGGATAATTGCCCACCATGAAAATACTGATAAGGATAGATGCCCTTCATACCGTGTAAACGAAAAACCCAAACAATATAATATAAGATACTACTCCTAACACAGCAATAGGTATAATATGTAAGTAGATACAAACAAGATTGAAAGATCTCAAACAACCTTTTTTTTTTTTTTTCAATTTATTATATATCTGATAATTAAAATGATGCACACCGTACCTGGTCGTGCAAGCCTGACTTGGAGATCAAACCCGAGACCATCGTACTCGGCCGTAAAGCTTGCAACTACTACACCACGCCACCAAAGTAAACCAAACCAAACAAAGACCATAACATGACAGATGGTAACTGTACCGAGAACATCCATTAAACGTACAATAATATGAAATTGATTTCAAGGTCATGAAAGTTCCATTGACTGGACTCATCGGCCTAATATGTGAAAACGTTTAAAAACGGCCAGTTGATACGAAATGTCGCAAGCATGATGCAAGGGTACCCCTGACCTTCAGGTGTACAAGACTGCAGGCTGCAGCTTCTGCATGAACTGTTACGACATTTGACATGTTTTACTGGTCGCGGACAATGTGACCTAGTACTCGTACATTGGTAATTGGTACCTAGGCATTCACACAAAAGTACGACTTGAGTAGGTATCATTAAGTAGGTATATGTGTGCATAGGAGTCCTGCAATGGGTCAATGTGGGTATCGGTGCATTAGTACTATTATTTATTCTGTAGCATCGGTACGGACGGGATTGCGGAAAATATGTACGCAAGCGATCCCGCGATTTTATCTACGTCCGTTAGACGATCGTGTGGATTTTAGTCAGTATTTGCAACAGGGATTCATTGTGGAGAAAACATTGGCCGACCCTCCAACGGGCGTATGCGCAAACTGGATTATGCCCATGTGAAAAGAGTCAGACAGGCTTTGAAGATAGAAATTAGTTTGGAACCAGAAGACCGTTTGTGGAAGTTGTCCCATATAAGGTATCTTAATTGCTACTGTCTGGAGTCTTTCATCGATTACATCATAATAAGTTCGGGGAAAATATTGATTCCCGAAGCTCTCAGGTTCTCACGAGTGGAGATTACGCCAATAACCCTCATAGCATAGGTAATAGGTAGGCACTTTACTCACATAATAACTAATAAATAATTTATAATGAGATATTTTCGACCTTTCAAGAAGTTAGAGGCATAAATAATTAAGCCACGGAATAATTTCATCAATCGCCAATCGCCGGCAATAACTTCACAATTACTCGAACGAAACAATGCGAAGAACAAAACCGAAATTGGTCCTTCAATGGCATTGTAGTCTAGTCAAAGGGAGGCATCGCTTGCAAGAATTCTTTGTACGTTTCAGTGTCCAAGGGCTATTGTATTGCACAATAACGATTGTGATTCAAAATCAGTTTTGAGACCAAATAAGCAGACTTAGTAGACGCACGCTGGGTGCTCTCAGAATATTAACTAACTGTGAGGACCTTGGCTGTTTACGTGTCCGCGATCTGGTGATATACTGCGGTACTGACCATTGTCTGATTGTATCAAAATATACGAGTGGATCCTAACATTGACAACAAAGTTGAATGACATCGGCTTCTCACATTTTATTTATATATTTAGGTGTACAAAGACCTAGAAACAAAGTCTCGCTTTTATAAAGTTTCTCAGCCGCATCTGTCAATCTGTAACTTAATTTTATTTGATTTTTATTGAAATTTTAGTAGGTACCTACGATAATTAGCAACGCGACACACAAAGAGAAATATTACACTTAGAATTTTTTATTTAAGTTTGGTATAAATTTGCTGATATATTATTACGATTTAAATATTATTATTACGACTTATTAAATTGAAAATAGTTTACAATAATAAACTTTGACATTTTGGTTTATGGGTCTGATATGTAATCAATTTTGATTAAACCACGTTTTTAATTTACTGTGACCTTAAGGTTTTAAAATGCGCTACATATTTAAAATATTCAGAGGTGGATTATGTAGTTAATATGAGAAGTTTGTAGAAAATTATTTTGTTATGTAAGTGGCAATATATTTTGAGAATTTCGCAATTATTTGTATACAAGTTGTATGTAATATTTAAAGGGATCCAACTACCCATCAAACTGCACGACAAAAAAAGTCAAAAGAAAGTCCCCATAAAAAATGGATCAGCTGATCGGCAAATTTGTACGGGAAATCGTTTTTTTTTTTATAATTTCGCAATTCTTTCTCCTGCAAGTTGTTTAGATTTACGGATAGATTCACCCCTTAATATTTTAATAAGAATTCTATATATAAGTATATATAAGTAAATAGGTGCCTATACTTATTAGTCATTGTAACACAATCTGTAGGTAAATTTTCTATATACTATATTTTCTTATTCTATATTTCCATATGTAAATGAAACTTTGATATTTTGACAGATCCTATCAGGAACCAAATATTTCAGACTCAAACTCAAACTCAAAAAGATTTATTCAAATAGGTCATAATCTGACACTTTTGCTCGTCAATGAAGATAAACAGTATACTGAGTCTATCAATTCATCAAAAATTTCAATCCAATTTAAATTTCAAAAATTACAATTCAATCCAATTCATCAAAAAATAATTGCCATGTAACAATACTGTCGTACCAACCTGCAATTCATTTTGCTCTCGAAAAAACATAGCTAATAAGGTTCGTGCCTCGAATCCTAATTTGAGACTCTAAAAGGATTTGATATATCTTATATCCGTTTGCAGTATGGAACAATATTATATTCTGACGTCATAAACGAAATAAATTATTTATGCTGCCTCAATTATGGCAGGGATTCATAAAATTATACAATCTATTGTATCATAGCTGTTTACTTTTGGCAGACTACAATAATTAGTTATCATCATAATGGCATAGTAACTTAGCGAAGTTTTATTTTTCAATTCAACTCAGTCATTTTTATTTGCGAACATAGGTACAAAAAATGTCTAAAACTTAACGATACATGCGCTCCACATTCCAGCTCAAAGCATGCACAATTACGTTGTAATAATAAATTGTTATCAAATAACAATTGTTGTTTTATATCGAATCTCTGAATCCTATCATTCAAGATAAAGCCATAAACCCGCCCATTGATGGCCAATATGTTTCGTATAGCTAGAAGTATTTATGTATTTTACAAGTTTAAATGAAGAAATTAGAAAATATATCTCCACCTCTTTTTCGTTATCCATCATGAGACCCTGTTCACCATGTATGTACCATATTCATTGAGATGATACCAATGAGTCAAATCACAATATCTGAAGCTGATACTGCAGCTTCTAACTAACTAAACTGAGAACCTAAACCCAAACTGAGTTTTGGCTTTCGACAACAAGAGCTTCCACCTCGGCCTGTCCTGTGCCACCTTCTGCCAGTCTTCTACTTGCAGTGTACACTCATCCTATAAACCTCATCTATCCAGCGCTAGGACGATTTAACCACTGGACGCGAAATGTACATAATGAAGTATGAAAACACGTTCAACCGATTTTTGCGGGGGGAGGAGGATTTCACACATTGCTGACTTTTACGAAGATATACACACACTACCGTAATATTCGTATCCATGATTGCGCGCACACAAAGATTTGCCTTTGTGTATTATATTGTTGCACTATTCTCGCATGTAGCATTGTCACTGTCTAAGAGCAAAACAACTGACAATTGCGATTAAAATGACAGAGAGAAAAATTGGGTACTTCCCACTTGATCCCCATCTCCTTGCCCACCACTAGTGATAACTGCAATTTTTATTTCTGAATATGTATTCCACTCGTGACATGTGGGAATTGCCTATCATACATATATTGATTCTTACATCCTCAATTCAACCCTCACCTTATAATGTTGAACTTCCAGCTACCGTTAGAATAATTATAAGTAATTTACGCTAGCCATAGAAAAGAATACTAGACGGGGCCTGCTGGTGCATCCATTCATTCTGATTACGATATTATAATAATAGAGGTATGTGTAATGTACATATTACGGTAGATGTGATTAATTGAAAATTATCAATAATTATTTTCAATAAAACACATTTACCGTAGCATATTACATATATATACGTACTTGACAAAATATTATAATGATGCAATTAATGACGTTATAATAATATTATGAATTTATAACGTATAATATTATGTGATTTATGAAACATATTCTAAAAATATTTTTTTTATTTTGTCCTACTTGCCACCATTAGTGACCTAGAAAAAAGTCCCAGTGTTGACCAAAAAGGTGTGGACAGCGAGAAGTACCCGTAAAATTATGTCACCTACACTAGTGCTTGACATAGTCGATAAATTGCTATCGAGGACGAATGAAAGAACAAAGAGTTTATGATAGTCTGACGATAAATATTCAAATACGATTTTGAAAATACGGTTTTTTTTATATGGGTTGGCCGAGCTATTGATGAAACCAGATGATAGCTTGTCAGACGCGGATACTATTACTATTTAGTGCTACTATTAAGTTGCTGATAAGCTTATCCCCGCCATTCAGTAGGCTTGATTTTGCCTTTTAGTTAATATTAGGTCCTTACATAAGAAATTGGCATTTTGTACGGGAGGAAATAATAGTAATTTTTTTTTTGTAAAATATATTTAATTAATGAAAGTATGCACCGTTGTTATCTATGCATTTTGGAGATCTCATGGGTAGTTCATGAATCCCTTTACTAAAAAAACCAAGGGGGCAAGTATCAATAAACTCTTTGAAGGCGGTTTGGACTACCACATCGGAGTTGAATTTTTTTCCTTGTAAGAAGTTGTACAAATACCGGAAAAAATGGTAATCTGTTGTAGCGAGGTCCGGAGAGTACGGCGGATGTCGCAGACATTCCAATTTTAGCTCATCTAACTTAGTGGTTGTTTGTTGTGCAGTTTGTGGTCTTGAGTTGTCGTGAAGCAGCAGTGGCCTAGAGCGTTTGACTAATCTCGGTTGTTTAGCAGCTATTTCTCCCCTAATGGTTTGCAGTTGCTGATATGTTTGGCCAGATTTTAGAAAGCTGTAGTGAACGACACCGGCGCTAGTCCACCAAACACGCACAAGTATCTTTTTCTGAGTCAATTTTCGTTTAAGGGACGATTTGGCTGGGACTCCAGGGTTCAGCCATTGCGACAAGCGCTTCTGATTATCGTACAGTATCCACTTTTCATCACAAGTAATGATTCGATTTAAAATCCCTTCATTATTGTGTCGGTTGAGCAAAGTAACACAGCAGTCGACGCGTGTTTGCGATTCACTCAATTCATGAGGTACCCATCGTTCAAATTTTTTTACTTTCCCGATTTGCTTCAAGTGTATTAATACAGTTTTATCGATATATGTCATTTATTTTTATCGATATTATTATACCTACCTAAAACATTGTCAAGCCCTAGTAAATTTGACTTTGACGTAAATAATCCAGGTAATTTAGATAGGTGTATTTTGTTCGTGGTGTATAATACTTCATGACCGTTTATTAAATATAGTCGGATTAAGTTGGATATATTTTTTCAATTAATATTAATTTTTGGTATAAATAGCTGTATTAATAAAGAAAAATTAAACTTACAAGTGAAAAGAAACATTAGTTGCTCGGCCACTATAACTTTTACACCATTTAACTGCACGTTTCGTCATTTTTTTAAATATGTTTTTCTCGCGATGGTGTACGAACGACTGTGACAGTAAAACTACAACGATGTCCGATGTTTCATGGTATTAACCTGCGGGGTATTAGGCGAGAACGGAAAGAAGGCGCGTCCAGTGGTTAATTCGTTCAAGATCCAGCGGTACCTATAGGCGGCCAACCGGTCGGTTTGATTAAGAATACCAGGTCTGCAGCTTCTGGACAAAGAATTTTTGTATGGATATAGATAGATAGATACTTAATACTTTATTGTACACCACACACAATGAAAATAACATTACAGGACACAGAAACTAAACTTAAATGTGCAAGCGGCGGTCTTATCGCTAATAAGCGATTTCTTCCAGACTATAATAACTTATAAAACCATCAAATTTTTCGTCGCACTCGCAGCTAGTTGCTCGGGCTTTTTCAATACACAAAAATTTGGATATGTATGAAAAAACAAGTCGGCCCAAGTCTGGGTGTTTATCTGGACTAAAAGCTCGACCCTCGAATTAATTTCTGGCCAAGGCCTTGGTAGAACACCAAATGTCGAAACGATCGTACCACTGGAAGTTTCTCATTATATATCCCCTCATCCGCTACAAAAGAGCTGATAATTTTAAAATGGCTGTAACAATTTTACCTACGTACCTATTCTATTATTCAAAGTGATTTTAAGTTTTAAAAGTTTCTAGTTATATGTATTTATTTATTTATGCAAGATTTTTTTCCGATACCACAGAATACTCCACAATAGGAAGTTAGCTACAGTGCAATGTTGCTTTTTGCAAACATAAGAATAATTAGTTAAAAGAAGTTAACTTGCGGAGCTAAGTAACTAACAATGTTACATTTAATGATTGCACATTTTTAACTATTTCCATTGTATTCTACTTAACGTTGTGGTTAAGTTAAATGGTCCAAAAGTTGAATTAGAAGTGAATTTTTCTTCTTGTCCTAATTCCACTGTAGTTGGGTAAGCCCAGGACGTATTCTTATCCCCCCGATGGGTTCCCGCCTTCTCGCGGCGGTGGGGGTCAGTAACCGTGGTAGGGGCCCACGGTGAAGCGAAGAGGAGCCCGAGGTGGTCGGCTGCTCCACTTAGTTCTCCAGGCTGAGTGTGAGTAGCCGAGTAGGTTGCGGTTCGGTGTGGGACGAACCGCAACCGAGGCGGACCGCGATGCGGTATGAGACGCATCGCGGCCGAATGGTTGGGCCGCGGCGGGAGAGAAGTGCCGATATTGCGGTGCGCCGCTCTTCCTGCCTTCCGCGGCCCAAACGGGGTCGCCACCGTTAGATGGCGAAGGCGGTGGGGTCGCAGGGGAAGAGGAATGTCGGTATTACGATGCGCCGCTCTCCCTATCCTCTGCGACCGAATTGGGGCGGAAAGCCGACGGCTTGCCGCGGTGTGGGTTGCGCCTCCGCGTGTCCCTATGAAGTCAGCATAGGGATGGCGCAGGCGGGGCTCACTTGAGCCCTGCGGTGGTGGTGGGCGGGAATGGGTCTTCCGTGTTCTCTCGTACGTTCGGTAGGCGTTCGAGAGGGCACGGAACCGCATCCGTTGCCCACCTAAAGGGCCCGCGAGGAGGCGCGCGCGTGTTTCCGCGCGCCCCTTGGGAGGGTTGGGGTGAAGGATTACCCTCACCCCACCGAGGCGGGGTCCTCCACGGAGGACCAAACGCCGTCGGGGCCGCGGATGAGTGCTTCGGCGTGCCCGCAGCCCCAACACATGGCGGCGCGAAGGAAAACCCCGGGGTTTTTTAGTGGGTATACCCGCCGGCACAGCAACGTACCGACGTACGGTGCTGTGCCGGCGGGGAGTCCCACATAACCACCCTGCGCTCCCCCGGGTGCGGGTGGTATGCGTCACGCATTTTTCCCCGGGCAACAAAAAAAAAAAAAAAAAAAAAGACGTATTCTTATGCCATCCGTATTTTCTAGATGTCTTATAGACTGTAGTACTGCTTGGTGTGGTGGTTGTAAGCGTCAACAGACTAGTAAGAGGTCCAGGATTGGATTCTTGGCTGAGGCAACTTTTAAAGAAGTCCATCGTCATTTCAGATGGGTCACCGAGTGCCTCGATATTCCAGCCTTCTATGGGGTGTCTGCATCCCCAGTTCCTGCAGCAGCTACGATCTGGAGGAGGAGCTGTCCCATAGACTCAAAGACGTTGGCATTTCTGTCAAGGTTCACAACACTATGTGCTCCGTCAAAAATTTCAACAGGCCTTACTCTTTTGGGAAGACTTTAGCTATGTAAGTACTATTTGTTGAGTTACAGTGATCCCGTTTCTTCGTTCTAACGGGAATTTCGAAAATTCCTTTCTTATATCTTGCCGACATTATTATAAACCACTTCGTGCGAAATTCTCAAGAGAACCGTTGAGGAGGGTAATTCAGTCGGTCACTTAGTTATGGTCATATTCGTCAAGCCCGCTTTATTTCTTCATTTATTTACCCACGTATTTTTTTAGGGCTTAATTCTCCGAAGCTTATGATAGTCCTGAGGATTTTATCAAATCAAATCCCCAAGAATAGATATATAAATTTTATAGACTACCTTAAATTAGTCGATTATCGCATAATATTGGCAATACTGCCATCGTAAAATTTTAGTTAAGTTAGCAACATTGTAATTCTGCTCTCTGGAAGAAAATATTATATAAACGTGTCTCCAAATTGAAGCAAAATTTTTTATTCACTAAGCCACCGCACAGACCCACGGGAACATATAGCATATGATAATAATAAATTTGGTGAAATATTATAGAAAATATAAATAAATCTTAAATAAAAAAAATCATAGAAAATTATTTCTACTAGACGTGACCCAAGCCTATGATGTGCCTAATTTCCACCAATCACGCTCTTATATGATTTAAAACTATCAGGGTTGCAAGCATTAGGATCACTAATAACGGGATATTACCATGATTCGCCATTTTTAGAGTTTCCCGATATTTCTACGCAGTTGCATGCGACATGGATCACGGTAGAACTGACAGGCATCGGCGAGTTGAATTTTTATTGGCAGATAAATCGATCTACCCTCTTTTTTAGTCTTTTATACTCCGACAAAACTATCGATTTCACTCCCAAAACGAAAAACGGCAAATCATGGTAAATATCCTGTAATAAGTGATCCTAATCAGGCTCTTATCTTACATATCAGATTAGCTAAACTAAACATAACATACATTCACGCCTTTTTTCCCGAAGGGGTAGGCAGAGGTGTACCCAGGACTCAGTCCCATAGTAGATACACCCACATTTCGCCAGTATGTTATTGGTCCCATGTAATAGGGGGCGAGCCTATTGCCATCTACCGGGCACAGTTCCAGACTCCAGGCAGTTATTGAGATAATTCCTAATGGAAAAATCCAATATTTATCACTTTGCCTGACCTGGGGATCGAACCCGGGACCTCTTGATTGGCAGTCGAGCATGCGCCCTCTACGCCACAGAGGCAGTAGAGGTAGCTAAACTAAGCAGCGATATAAACGACATTTAATCCAGAGACATACCCACGTGTAACTTGATGTAACAGGTAATTAAATGACAGCGTATTAGTCAGATTATGAATTATTTAGCAACTATTTGCATGCGTTCACTCCGGTTCACGTTCCTAGTCATAATACTATTATATCTATGACATGCTTACACTATGATCATAAATTATCAAATAGATACGCAGGTAGGTAATGGATGTAATATTATATTTATAGAATCTTAAAGTTCAGACTAATTTTAAACATGGAAACTTTGTATGCTGTCGCTTTTGCTGTGTTTTTGTAGTTGCTGTTAAAACCACTTCAACTCCTGTTGGGTAGGTTAAGTTTAGAACTGTGACTACTGAGTTCTAGAATAGTTTTTAATAAATCGGTATAATCGCAAGGGTAGCGTCCAAAGTAATTAGGTATTAGGTAGTTACATAAAGTAGATCTCAAATATTATTAGAAATGAAGGAAGACTTTGTCCAATACAATGTGAAAACGTTACGTTTGTAACAAAGCAACAAAACGCTTGGGAGTTACGCTCTAACTCAACTCCAGCGCCATGAAAAAAAAATGCTAGCGTTGTTCTTTGTGTGTTTGTTTGTTACTCTTTCACGTCAAAACTACTGAAACGATCGAGCTGAAATTTGGTATGTACCCTGGAATAACATATAGGGTACTTTTTATCCCAATATTCCGACAGGAACGAAAACTACGCGGGTGAAACCGCGGGGCACAGCTAGTCAATAATAATATGGATATGCGAACCCAAGGTTCCGTTTTCGAGCCAGACACATTCGCTCAGGGCCACTGATGGTATATTTAATATTCTCTAATCAAAGTAAAAATCTTTTTTTCCAGAACATTCTTCCTAGCTCTACTAATGCTGCTTAGTATCGGAACGATATTCGATGACGGCAAAGAAGGGCTGACCAATTTCGAGAAGCTTCTCAATGCGTTTTCGATAAAACGCAACCTGAGGAAAGTTTTCGACATGTCTGATGCGCCTTCGAAGATTAAAGGGGTAGATGCTTATCGAGGAATGAACGCCCTGGCCCTTCTACTGGCGCATAAGTCGATGGCTATGGCTCATAACCCTTATATCAACAAAGTTAGCTACTCAGAGGTAAGTACTTGATGCAGAAGACTGCACGTTTTCACTTTTCTCTTCTCGCATATCATCATTACCTCAGCTATTAGAAGTCTACTGCTTAACATCGGACGTAGGCCTCCCCTATAGATTTCCAGCCAGACTGGTTGTAAGCGGCTTGCATCGACCGTGTTTCTGTTGTCTTTACTAGGTCATCTGTCCGTCATGTGGGTCTAACGCTGCGCTTGCTAGTCCGTGGACACCATATCACCGTCTATTTTTTCTATTTGGTGATCCTAGTGACCCTGGTGCAACAGACTTTTTAGGTTGACATCAACCTCTGACATGGTTGACATAACTATCACCTATGACGACAGCCAGGACCAGCGGCTGAACACGCCTTCTGAAGCAAGATAGCGCGATATGTAATACGAGACAAATGATCAACCATCCATTCCTTAACCCTAGTGCGGACGTGACTTATCTATAGTGGTCATTGAGCGGTACTTACTTAAAAAAAAATCTAATAAAAAAATCAAAATAATCTTTATTTGAAACAATATACAAAAACAGATAGATAGATTAACACTCTATTGTACACCTTACAGCGAACATAATATTATGAAAATAAAGTAGGTTCAGTTAGTCTTAGGCTAGTACAAGTGGCGGTCTTATCGCTTAAAGCGATTTCTTCCAGACAACCGAACGGAAAGGACAGAAATTATAAATATTTCTGGTCGGCAGTGTACTCATTGTTGTTTAAAATAATAATAATAATAAAATAATAAATAAATATATAATATAATAAATAAAACACATTATAAATACATACTTAATAATTGTAAGTACATAAATATTACTATTAAATACTATATTAATTAAATATATAATAATTTATACATACATACATAATACACATAATATTATTGTAAACGTGCCTTTCCATTAAATAATACTCGAACACTTCAACATATTTTAAAACATTTATTCCAAGCCCAACATCTTCAATCCGGTCCCAACACCGACTGTCTCCCCTGGCAACCAACCCCAATGTTGCCAACGCGCCCTCGCATACCCCCCTAGATTCTGCTTAAACCACTCGTTGCCATTAATACTTTCCATAAAATCACCAAAACACTCACAGAATCCGAAGCATCCGCTTCACAAAATAACATTCACCCTACACTCGGCCAACCTGACAACGTGTATGCCCCCATACACGCATCATAATATGATCACCCTACATTATAAACATATAATATATATAAATATAATGAACAGGTAAGTATACATAATTGTCACGGGTACATAATGAGAAACGATGATGTCTGCGGTAGTAAATAAAAAGTATTGCTTGTACTCATAGCATACCATAACCACACCCCCGCCACTCCATACAATCGCCCGCACGCAATAGCCCTGCTACTACTACGTAGAAAACATAACGTGTGTACGTACACGCTTCAAATGAGTGCGTAAGTGCGGCATTGCGTTATACTGCCTCGTTGAATGCCTTGTCGCAGGCGACATGAAAAGGTCGCTTATTTACGAGTACGTAGTAGTACTTGGTATCACTACGTAAAGAAGCGACTTCTTAACCATAACATCAAGCCTTTTTCCCTAAAGGTTAAGCAGAGGTATACCAGCCCACAGTAGTTTCTACAACCACATTCCGTCAGATACCTATGTTTATGGTTCTACTCATGTAACTACTCCTTGGACAAATTAACCACTAAAATGTTCTAGACTTACTCTTATTATGTCATCAAAATGTAATATTTTGTCGTCCCAAAAATAGGATATTTTTGGGACAAAATACTCAAACTGCAAACTCATCATGAGATAGGTACTACAAACAGTTCAAAACACTTGAATTCACTTATTCCGCCTACGCTTCGAAATTATCAGAAATCCATGATACTGTATATCAAAGGTCAGTTCAATCATTCATAGTAATTAACTCCTTCAAAAAGTTTGATAAATTCCCTTTAACCGATCAATTTCCACCTCAGCTCTCTAAAGTAATTAATGAGCGTTATTGACATAAAATAAAATGTGGCAGAAGAGATGTTCCAAAGATGAAATAAAAGCATACACACTGCTCCAAAGAGTAATAATTTTCTTTCAAAGAATAACATACAAATAATATACAAATAACAGGACAAATAATTTTTCGAGCCACGTCCAGATTCACCCCCGGGGTGGTAACAACAGCAATAAATTTTGCTGTCAAACGTCATTTTTTCTATGCCGTTTAACAGCAGACATTTAGCAATATAAACGCTTTCCATACTTCTGTTGCGTCCGTAATAAGGGGGCGGATCTTCTATTAATTTTTACATCCAACGATATCGTGATTCGAAAGAACGTAAACCTGAAGGACTCAGTTGCCCTCTTAAAGATTTTGCGTAGAGTTTGTATGTACACAGTAATAACTGCCTGGAGTTGTTGATTATGGACTTAGACCAGAAAACTACGGATATACGTCGTTTGACTCTTTCAATGTAATTAGGGAATCCGTTCAGTTGAAGTTTAATATGCTAAGTCGATAATCGTACCTATCTGATATTAAAGCCTGCCTTCTGAACCCAATTGTGTGTTATTGATTTTAACGTTAGCCGATTTTGGTAAGCAGTTTAAGGGATTATCCACTCAGAGTGGAACAAAAAGCTTCGACGGAATTAAGAGTATTTCATTGAAGTCCTCAAAAGTGGGCGACAATACATTCTGTCTACAATCATAACGAATGCGGCCGAAGGCGCTGGCATCTCTGCTTTAGGGGTTTTTAACGGCTATTTAATATATCAAAACGTTAGTTCCATATTTGGTCACGTTCTTTATCAGCTAGACAAGGCGTACCTATTCATCAAAGGGAAAATTAATTTGTTCTTTGTGCTAGGTATTCGGAATGCCGTGGACCGTGATTGGACGAACAGCTATACTATACACGGACAGTTTTCTGTACCTCAGTGGATTTTTAAACGCTCACAATCTACTGCAAGATCTTGAGAAGAAAGGAACTATTGACATAAAGGACAGATTCATCGCTCGCTGGTTCAGGTACGAAAAGACAATATACAGGGTCTATCTATCTCTATTCTGGTCGCACCCTCAGAAAAACTCCAAACAATCCCAAGATAAGCAGAATGGACTCCGCAAGGGAAGGAGGAGCCTCAAACACACATGGAGGCGCTCAGTGGCAGCGGAATTGAAGACTTTGAGACTGACATAGTAAGAGGCGAAGCGCGTAGCCCATGATAGGTTGCAATGGCAGAGTACTGTGCCCCATCTAGAGGTTATAGTCTGACTTTTTTAATTACAGACGTTTTGTTTCATGTACGTTCAGCTTTTACATCGTCGTGCTATTAAATGACTATATTGTGACTGCAGAATACCCATTCTGCTTTCATGTCATTTCTTTTCACTATTTTGGTAACCTACTTTTATGTCAATCCAACTAAAGTATCTTTCAAAAGGTCATTCCGATAGGTACCTATGAAATCTCGTGTTTGATAGGTTTTTGTACCGAAGTCCTTCGCAACTTTGCAATTTTGATGTGCCGACGCGGCGTGTTTATCATGCCTAATCTGGCAAACTTAGTTAGTGTTCGTCTCGACCACTTTGCCCCTAAAACATAGTAATTACCGGTCTTTGAACTTTCATTTCCACTAATAAAAAAGTTATTAAATTACCCTAGTTCTTAAACAATTAAAAATCTATTTGTTTGAAGGGACTTTTTAGTGATTTAGCTCGCGCACGTGTTAATGTCGTTAGTCTAATTAGTAGTCAAATTGAATATCTGTCTAATGGGATTATTTTCGATGATATAGTTGTTTAAAAATGGTTAATTTGAGATAATTATTTTTCAATTTGTGTGAGAGTTTTCCTTAACGTCTGTCTTACAAGTTTTAAATAATCAGTAAGTAAATCTTAAGGATCACTGTTACAGTGTTGTGTTGTTGCTTAGAACAACTTTTACTATAAACCAAATTTGAAAAGTCTAAAAAATTGCATAAAGTCACATCTTTTCCCCAAAGGGAACTTTCCACTTCGCCAGTTATAGTTTTGAAGTCCTATATTAATAATGGACTGGCCTAATGCCATAAACTGTGCACAAATCAAGACTCCAAACTGTTATTGAGAAAATCGGAAAATCCAAACATCACTTTTTGCTTGACATGGGAATCGAATCTAGAACTTCAGTCAACAAAGGCCATAAAGGCACGCTGGCGCATTCTTCTCCGCTACATAAAACGAGTACATATATCTACTCGTACTATAAACATATATTGTTATTTTGTAACAATTTCAGGTTATTCCCTCTATTCGTCAGCTTGATGTTGTTCTGCACATACATCCTGCCTGACGTGAGCAACGGTCCCCAGTGGAACTTGGTAGTCGAGGAGCACAGCAGGGTCTGCGAGAAGAACATGTGGAAGAGTTTCCTCTTCATTCATAACTACTTTGGATTTGAGGAAATGGTACGATTTTGTACCTGTTAATTTAGAGTTATTCTAGCTGTACTACGTTATTAACTATTTATAATATAAAGTCCCGCTGACTGCGCTTGTCTGTCTCCATCGAACGGATTTTCCTGAAGTTTTTACCATAGGCCTGAGTAATTTGAAGAGGAAAGTAGGCGTACCTATCATTTAGGTTTGGGGTAAATTGACTGAAATATGACGACAGATATTGAAGAGATCTTCCGCTTTTCCGCTTTATTGGTGTGCGTAGCGTAAGCTACTGAGTAACTAAGTACAAATATAACATCCATTTGCTAATTGTTTTCATTGGAATGTCAATGTGTCAAGTTCCCTATGAGACTCTACAGACATGCGTCCGTGCGTTCAAAACCATAACGAGTGTTTAAGTTTGGACTAATTTTCATATCTGGAAAAAATCGCCTAACAGGATAGAGGACCTCTTAGCTGTTTGACACAATCCGATGGAAAATTTACTAAATCGATGTTTTGTATTCTGTTTCCTCGGAATACAGTAAACCTATTTGATATATTTCTAACCTGATATTTCTAAGTTAAGTATGTCCCTATCATTTTATTTTGTTTATAAACTCTACATTTTTTGTAGTGAACACACGAGTAAAACTGGGATTTTGGAAGTTCACTATGAAAAAACCAAGGGTTTATAAGAAAAATTAAAATGACAGAGACATAGGTTACTTCATTATAACAATATCAGGATATACATTTATAGAATGGGTTTATTATATTCGGAGGAAACACGGGAATACAAAACATCTATTTGGTAAAGTTTTCATAGGATTGTGTCAAATTCCTAAAAGGCCATGTACGCTCTTAACTAATAATATATAATGTGAAATAAACAAATGCAAGCATTTAAGACAAAAAGCGTCAATTATAGTACGACGAGATCAAAGACAGTGGGTGACATAGTAATCGAGTTATGTAAGAATCATGGGAACCAGAGTCGTTTGTGAGACAATACTTGATTGCCATTATGAGATCACACGTAAATAGGACCATGGATTTCAGCAACTTCTCTATCAGGTGTCAAATCATAAAATAAGGAAAAAAATCATGAGGCTCATGAAAGGAAAAAAATATTTTTTGAGCGATATTTTAAGGATATTTAGACGTTCACTAGAAAAAAACGAAGTGTACAAAAATAAGTAAAATGATAGGGACATAGTTTATTTCATCTTAAAAATATCAGGATAATAATATATAGTTCGACACAAAAGAGTAGAAACGGAACTAATTTAAAGTGTATGTGTTGATGAAACTGTTTTTACTCTTGTAAAAGACAGTGGCGTCCCCAATATTTTCTACACTTTGTCGAACTATACTAAAAGTTAACACTGTAAACACACTAATTTCGGCTTGAAAATTAGTGTACCAAGGAAGCTGGGCCAAGAAAACCTTACACTGCCTATCCTTTCTTATTGGGTTATTCGCAATAATATTCCCAAACATTTTAGCCCTCTTATTATCGCCGATTAATTTATAATATTTGAATAAAGTGAAATTAAGTGCCAAGTATTTTTTAATGGTGACGCGCGTTCCAGTTTTAGTAGAACATTTGCTTAATTTATTTTAATTAATGGTAAAAATAAATATTGATGTACATTTGAAAATCTTATATTATTAAACCATCAAATAAAATCTATATTATAATATAAGGTCGACGTGACCAACAAAACCAACAATTTTATCGAATTGGTTAACGATATTTAGAAGAAACAGGGGAATACGGAAAATCGATTTGATATTACTTTTTTTGTAGGATTTTGTCAAATTCTTACAAGGTTTCCGAAAGCGACTCATATATTATGATAAGGAATAGGAAAATAATTATCTGATTCCCACGGGACCAAAGTCGAACTGAAATTTTACACGTAGGTTACCATTATGATGAAGACAAGGAATATGAAAGGAATCCCCGGTGTTCCCATGGGAAAGGTGACTACGCGGGTAAAACGATTGATACGTTACTATAGTTATTGAAATTATTTAGCGACGTTTAAAAATGTCATTATAAGACTTATTTATTTAATATATATAGCTAGTATACATTATATTGTAAAAGAAAATTTATGTTTCCAGGGGACAAAGAAACTTCCTGACAATAACAAATTACAAAACATATTACAATACCTTACCTTTCATCGAGTAAACTTTTTACTCGATAAAGGATACGGCCTTTATAGAAACTAGGACAATGTTGGTATAAGAAAGAATAAGGATTATGACGGATATTCCAAGTTTTCGGTTGTCCTGAACCGATCTTAAACTCCGATCTTACTCGTAAATATATTTTGGAATATTTACGATACATTTTACGAACATTTTACTTGCTCTTACGTTTATGCTGTTTCATGTCTTCAAAGTTTGGATTTGTGGAATACCTATTAGGTAGAGTTCTTAAAAGAAAACTTGATGTTAAAGAACACTATAACAGAACTGGTTTCTGCGATTATAACTCCTTGACTATAAACCATGAATAGGGGTTATGTATAGTTAATAGAATAGACCTTTTTTTATCTGCTCTGTGATGTGGACAGTCCATACCCCAAATTATCGGGTTTCAGGTCGCTAAATTTCCCTACTTCTTTCGCTAGACTCCTTAGTCAAGTTGGAGGAAATTTATTGCCCTCTACATCCAACTAATCCTACTTCCTATTTATATTTTACCTATATAAATGTGAAAGTTTGTGAGGATAGATGGATGAATGTTTGTTACTCTTTCACGCCAAAACTACAGAACCAATTGAGCTGAAATTCGGAATGTAAATAGTTTAGACCCTTGAATTACACAGGGTACTTATAATCCCTATATTTCCACGTTAACGGAGACTACGCAAGTGAAACCGTGGGGCATAGCTAGTATCTTATATGAAACAACCGAGACTGCAGTTTAACGTGCCATCAGAAACAGAGGTGGGTTTTTCGTTGGACGTTTTACGCTGCGCTTGGTGGTTATTGGCAATACTATAGGTTGTTCGGAAAGTAATTTCGTTTTTTCCCGACAATTTTTTTGCCAGCAAAGACCAAAAATTTTTATGAGCGTGTAATTATGCTACTACCTGAAAGATGGCAAAAGGTGCTGGCCAGAACGGCCAATATATAATTTAAAAGTATTTGTTTATTATACGAAAACTGTCTTTCATTTCCACAAAAAAAAACGAAATTACTTTCCGAATAACCTATTATAAATAAATACCAATGATAATCTTCCAGTGCCTAACCCACACACATCAAATCGGCATGGACATGCAGTTGTACGTGGCGACGCTTCCTCTAATGGTCATCCTCTGGAAGTTCCGCACTCTCGGGTGGACGCTGATAGTTTCTCTCGCGGCTGCTTCCACTCTGCTGAGGTATCTCGCTGTGTACTGGTACGACATCAGCATGGTCGTCTATTATGGAATATCGTGAGTATACTTCTTCAATTTTCTTGTAAAGAAATTAGGTTTCTGGAGTCGTTTTATAGTACGACTTCAGGTACGGTGATGGATATTAAGCTTATTCATAGTAATTCTCTATTCCAGGGTACAAAAGCTCCTCGACGCAGCTAGATACTCCTACATACTGCCGACACATCGCGCCACTATCTACCTCATAGGGGTTGCGATGGCGTACTGCATGAAGACTAACAAGTTTAACTACAAATTGAATAATGTAAGACCTTTGTACAGAGTTTTCTTCCAGTGTCATATTTTTGCCTGACACTGACTAGGACGATTTGGTTAATTCGTTCAAGTAGGCTGAACACTTTTTATGTGGTTCAATCGCTGGAGATCGAACCGGGAGCTCGTGATCGGCTGTGGCGTTTGTGAATCACTATGCAATCGAGGAATTCGAAGTATTGAAACACATATGCCACTGAACTAAATCCAGCACCATACTGGTAACCAGCGAAATTACTGGGCATGATGAGTTTCAACGACTAATATCTCAGGGCAACAGCCGCAGTGCAGTGCCACGCAGAATTTAGAATTCAAAACACTGGGTGGCACTGTGTCTGATATGGGCAATTATGATGCTTACCATCAGGCACCTGATTTGCTCGTCTTGTCACTATCATAAAAAAAACTGAATCTAGTAAAAACTGGATGTTGTTGTGATATGGAGTAACTTTCACTGGTCTGATCAATTTAAAATTTAGTATCCTGTTACTTTGTCAAAATTGAAACGACTTGGTAATCTTGATCTAATGATATCTTTCCTAGGGACGTGTGTACGTTTCTAGAATAAAATCCCAAAAGAGATAACTGGGCTCTCAGAGAGTAAATTCAAAACGTGCATAAAATCGACTTTGTTAGGAAAGGCTTATTATAAAGTTATGTAGAGGACAAAGATGCCTGGAAACTTCTGCATGGCCACCACCCGGCACATTACAAGCAAACAAATGTAACCAAACCAAATATTGTAAAACTCGCAGTTGAAAAAATTAAACCTTACAAGTTTCTTTTGCGTTCTTCTTGTAGAGATATATTACGAACGCACGGTAGCCTCAGTATTAATTAGTCATATTATTTATTGACGTTAGTTAGACTAACTTAAATAAATATTCTTTGAATTTGAGTTTGCTGCAGCATCAAGTTCAGTTGGGTGAAGTAGTCAAATACATTAGTAGACAAATAACGAGTTTAGGCTCAATTGAATCGTCAAAATGTTACAGAAAGATGGTGACTAGGGTCTGATGATGAAGCAGGAAGAACAAGAGTTTTTTTATTTATAACATTTGTAACTGCCTCGGTGGCGTAGTGGGCGCATGCTCGACTGCCAATCAAGAGGTCCCGGGTTCGATCCCCAGGTCAGGCAAAGTGTTAAATATTGGATTTTTCCATTAGGAATTATCTCAATAACTGCTTTGAGTCTGGAACTGTGCCCGGTAGATGGCAATAGGCTCGCCCCTATTACATGGGACCAATAACATACTGGCGAAATGTCTGTGTATCTACTATGGGACTGAGTCCTGGGTACACCTCTGCCTACCCCTTCGGAAAAAGGCGTGAATGTATGTTATGTTATGTAAATGTTTCATCACAATTTCTTACGTTCCAGTTCGAAGTCCAGCTGCTGTGGTGTTCGAGCCTAGCACTAGCTCTGTTCACATTATGCAGCCCTTACAAGATGGGTCTAGAAGGCTACACATACACGCACGGTCCCGCGGCCTTGTTCGCTGCTCTCTCGCCCATAATGTGGGGAATTTTTATGTGTACTACTCACTGGGCTGTTTGTCATGATTACGCAGGTTTGTGTAATTCAAGTTTAACTCATCACTTTATTTTTTTTACAGTCGTATTAGTATAGGCGACCATGAGGTCCCAGGTTCGATCCCCAGGATCTCATCATAATCATAAACCTAAAGTCGGAAACTGTGCCTGGTAGACGGCAATAGGCTCGCCCCCTATTACAAAGGACCAATAACAAACTGGCGAAATGTTGGTATGTCTGCAATGAGACTGAGTCATGGGTCATGGTTGCCCGGAAGAGATCGCTCTGAGCGATAAGGCCGCCAATTGTTACACGTTTTCAAGTTTTATATTTTGTTATTTTCTGTACTGTGATACTAATAAAGAGATATCTATTCTATTACCAGAGATGCAATGCTACCAGTGAAATTACTGGAAATGACGAGTTTCAATCACTAATATTTCAGGGTGACAAGCGCAGTGCAGTGCCGCGCAGAATTTTTAACACTGGGTGGTATTGTATCTGATATGGGTAATCATGATGCTTATCATCAGGCACTTAATTAGCTCGTCCTATCACTTACTATAATAAAAAAAAAACAAAATACATATATGCTAAAGCAGCAAACGCGTAAAACGACTAACGATCTAACAAAAAAAAAAGGGGAAAAGCCACGGCTTCCCCTAGCTCAGAAGTAAGTAGGCAGTTGTAGCATTGTTTTTATTTTATTTTTCAATAAAACGCATGCCCACATTACAAAAAAAATCTAATCAAAACACGTTCTCTTTATTTCCAGGTGCAGGCACCGCGTTCTTCGAGTCCCGAGTGTTCAAGTTCTTCAATAAGATCGCGTACGGCGTCTACCTCACCCAGTTCCCAATATTTTTCTTTAACGTTGGCATTCAGAGAAATGTGGGATATTATTCTCCCTTCGCACTTGTAAGTCACTTACTCAATAGAAACTTGTATAATCATCATGACTGTTATTGTCAAATACTTACAAAGAAGTCAGGGTGATAATATTATCCATAGCACGTCTTGGAAGATCACCAAAATATTAATATATAGCTATTTTTATAGAAGTGCGTTTCTTTCAATTTATTTCCAATTGTACCCACGGGTCCACCCGCGTAGTCTTCGTTCCCGTGGGAACATCGCGATAAAAAGTACTTTTTATGTTATTCCAGTCTTCATGTCTTTAGCCGGCTCTTACGGCAACCACGGGTAGAGAGGGTGGAGCACTATTCTAAAGCCGGTAACTCCACGGCAGATGGCGCTGTAGTGGAGTTAAAACATGCTAGCGTTTAGTGAGATTTATAATATTAGTAAGATAAGAAGAAGTAATTAGTAAAAGAATTTTTAAGAAAACAATAAATATGGTGTTTTCTTCAAAAAGGATAATAAATGTAGCTAAATTATAATAATTTATTTGCTGCAAACTGGGTGATCAATAAGGTATGATCTTATTAAATCACGTAAGCGACTAAGCGAAAGAGATCAGAGAGTCAGGAGTCCATAACGTAATATACACTAATGTATATATACTAATATAATATGTTAATATTTACTACAACTTTTGACATTTTTATTTTAATTTTTAAATAATTGTAATTAAGGTACTAATTTATTATTGTATAAATTTATTCAAAGAAACATTAAAAAGTAACACACAAAACACTATTTACAAAACTCACTACCTACGCTATTTACATTTTATATACAAAACCTTACTCATTAAATTAAATCTATTAAACCCTTGGAGGAAGGGTAGGTGGCCATTGATTGTATTGTTTAAATTATTACTTAAATGATAATATGTATAAGGGTGTCCTATTGATTCGCATAATTTCTTTTGTCATAAAATTTTTCCGCATACATCATTTGTCATAACCTCCTCTAGTCATAATATTGGAAATACATATTTTTTTGTAGTAATACTGATAAATTGTCCTAAAATTTAATTGCTATAATATTTTTGTGTATAATAGTTTTTATTCCTATTGTTAGTTGTCATAATGGTTGTTATGTATAATTTTATAGTTAATAATGGTGTATGTCCTAATTTTCATTGCTCATAATGGTTATTGTATATAATCGTAGTGTACGTATTTTTGCAAGTGAGGAATATTGTAGTGTTGTATTGCATTTATGGGTAGGAGTAGGATCTCGCCGTAACTCACATATCCAGTAATATTTTTTTTATTTACTCGATTTTTTTCATATGTAAATCCACTGATATTTAATTTGTGGCTCCTCTTTCTGTTGTAAATATTTTGCACTCGTTTTCCATTGTAATTATAATTTCAAAATTAGTTTAAGCACTTTGTTCCAAATATTAACACTAAAATTTGACTTAGTGTTATTTTTATAATAATAATGAAACTACCTTCTTTTTTATTCATAATCAGTAATAGCGCCTTGCTATAATATTTTTTTATAGCAATGTGATATATCAACAGTTTGCTACATAGAAAAGATGTTTAACTACGTTAATGAGTTAAGAACATTCAAAATTCTATTGGTTAGGTTAGGTTAGGTTTAATTTATATTATGACAGGTTAACATTCGAACAATATAAGATTATGGCACATTATTTTAGTGATATCAATAGTTAGGACATGTGAGGATTATGGCATAAAATAATATGGTTATCAATGGTTAGGACATATAATGTTATAGGTTTCAAATGTTAGGACAATTAAAATTATAACAAGTTATAATAGGAGTATTGACGTTATGACTGGTGATCATTAGCTATTACATATATTATGGCTTAAAATTTTATGAGTTGTAAAATTATGGCTAAAAATAGTATGCGAATGAATAGGGAACCATGTATAAGTGCTATAATGCATTCATATTATTACAATAAATAAATTACTTCGTCTCAATTTTATGACTGAGTTTGCCGCAAGTAAAAAAATCTAGATAACATAAATATGGACCTATATTATCAGATATTTTACCTATTGTATTTTTGTTAATTTTTCAGTTTCACATACCGGAATTCCTGACAGTAATATGTATATCAATACTGACGACGGTCGCCATCGAGATGCCATTCAATCAAGTGTATAGAATATATTTCGGTAAGTAGTCAAATAAACTTTATAAACTAGGTTGTACATTTTTTTTTTTTTTTTTTTTAATATAAAATAGGCTTACGTTTGACCTCAATCTCGCTTGATGGAAGGCGAAGATGAGGCCTAAGATGGTACACGTTTGCCTAGAAGGTGTCTGTTCACTTTGGCCTTAAAGATGTCCAGATTATAGCGTTCTGGAAATACCGACCTCGGCAGAGAGTTCCACTCCTTAGCCGTCCGCATAATGAAGGAAGAAGCAAATCGCTTCGTGCGTAATGGAGGAATGTCTACAACATAAGGGTGAAACTGCTCGCCGCGCCTAGTCGTTCGGTGATGGAAAGGGGAAGGGGGTATCAGGTTATGCAAAACCTCCGCACACTCACCGAAATGTAACCGATAAAAAACCGAGAGGCAGGCCACTCGTCTACGGTGTTCGAGGCTCAGAAGATTTGCCTCCACGAGTGAGTCACTGCCGAGCGCCGAGCAAAGAGGATCATATCCTCTTTGCTCGGCGCTCCAACGAGTCCAAAGCATCCAGCTGATATCTGGCAGACCCATCCCAGAGATGGGAACAGTACTCCACGCAAGAGCGAACTTGAGCTTTGTAAAGGTTTAAGAGCTGCTGCGAGGTGAAGTACCGTCTCACCCTAGAGAGGATACCGAGTTTTTTGGCAGCAGTTTTTGCTATGGACTCGATGTAGCGACCGAAATTTAGATTGGAAGAGAGATCTAGACCTAAGAGCTCGAGACGGTCATTAATCGGGACGGGGACATTCCGGAAAGTCGGAGTCAGTTGGAATGGACTCCGCTTCGCCGAAAAAAGACAAGCCTGTGTTTTTAAGGGGTTGAACTCGACCAAATTGTCATCACCCCATTGGGAAACAGCCTCCAAAGTCGAGTTCACCTCCTCAATCATCGACTCCCTGAGAGATTGGACTTTTGACCCAGACTTCGCATCGGACAAGTATCTCACCGAGACTGTGCTGTCATCTGCATACCCAAAGATACCGGGTGCTACCAGCAGGTTGTTGATGTGCAGCAAAAAAAGAGTCGCGGAGAGCACAGACCCTTGAGGGACACCGGCATTAATACCAAGGAGATCGGACGAGGCGCCATTGACGACAACTCGAATCGATCTGTTCCTCAAGAAATCCTCGATCCAGGTGCAAAGCCCGGGGGCAATACCGTATGCTGGAAGCTTGCCAATGAGACTTGCGTGCCAGACCTTGTCGAAAGCCTTAGAGATATCCAGAGACACGGCAAGAGCCTCACTATGTCTCTCAATGGCCTCGCTCCAGAGGTGAGTAGCATACACAAGAAGATCCCCAGTAGACCGGCTTCGACGAAACCCGAATTGACGGTCACTGAGGAGGTCGTTGTCTTCCAGGTATGCAAGGAGACGGTTGTTTAAAACACGCTCCATAATCTTACAGAGTATGGAGGTGATTGCGATAGGTCGGTAGTTGGCAGGGTCGGCACGACTCCCTTTCTTAGGGACAGGTTGGACATGGGCAATCTTCCAGGATTTCGGAACTAGACCAGTTTTCAGGGACAAGCGATAGAGGCGAGTCAAAACAGGAGACAACTCAGGTGCACATGCCCGCAAGACAATGGCAGGAATGCCGTCAGGCCCATTAGCCTTATTCACATCTAGAGTGCTGAGTATTTTAAGTACCTCTTTTTGCCGAATGTGTACCTCTGGCATTGCAGAGTCACAACGAGGTAGCAAAGGTGGGCAGTTACCAGCAGCATCTAGTTGTGAATTCTTCGCAAATAGAGAGGCAAACATACAACAATTATAATGCTGGCGTTTATCTGGCCCAACGTATAAGCATTGCTATTCAACGTGGCAATGCCGCCAGCATCTTGGGTACGCTGCCATCTGACAGTGGTTTAGAGCACTTGGAAATGTCTGCCTGTGGATTTTGAAGTGTATTTAGTTAGGGTAGATAGTAAGTAGGTAGGTTATACAACTGTATTGTTTGTCTTTTTTCAAAAGGCTCTCTGTCCTGTTTGAAAAAAAAAGTACAAATAATAACAATAATGAGATGAATGTACGCGGAGACGTAAGGGAAGGTAAATATTTATAACAATGATTGTGGAACTATATCTTAATTATTATTAAAGCAGAGTATATTGAGACACATACTATAATGAACACCAATATTGTACATGTATTTCAGAAAATAAATGATATTTATTTTGATTTTGAAAGAGTGCCCTAAAGTCTTGGATGAACTGCGTGAAAGAGGATATGAGTGGAGAGATGGAGAGTGAAAGACTGGAGTGGAAGATGAAGACCTACTCTGTACTGATTGCCGACCACATCTATAGTGGGATAAGTCCCACTATAGATGTGTCTTCCCCAGAAGAAGTGGTTCATCATCTCAGCCACGGGACGTCCACTGCTGAACATAGGCCTCCCCCATAGATTTCCATCTAGACCGGTTGTAAGCGGCCTGCATCCAGCGTGATCCTGCTGTCTTTATCAGATCGTCTGTCCATCTTGTCGGTGGCCGTCCTATGCTACGCTTGCCGGTCCGTGATCTCCATTCGAGAACTTTTCGATAACATTTTTTTTTAATTTTAGTTCTCATTTTCTATCAGATTCTACTATCATTATATAATTATGTCACATAATTCAACCTATTACAACAAATTAAAATTTCTTCATTTTTCAGGACAATCACAGAAAAAACTAAAAGAAAAATGACCGGAAGACTATATAATATTATTAAGTTAAATATAAGATAGGTTTAAGTAATTGTAACCAAACCCTGGAACTTAGATTTTTTTTATATTGATTTGACTTTTATATTAAACAAAACAAATGAATAAATGTAAAAAACAATAAATAAGTAAGTAATAAAATAAAAATGCAATGCAATGAACGATACTTAATTAAATAAAAACAACTTATAATAATCATAAATAAAATTTTATTTTTCAAAATTAGACGGACCAAATTTCTAAAGTTGCTCAGTAAAAATTTGGTCAAATCTAAATTAATTGCTTTGATATTTCTAGCATAATCTAGTTTACATCATCAATAACACTACAAATAGACAATCCAACATGGTTCGACCGTACCAAGTAATAATAATAATAATGTTCGCCGGACAGTGCGCCATGGTAAGGTGAATGGTGGCGAACCAAGTTCGGGGTACGGGGTCGTAACCTATTCGATCGTCTATTCGTAGTTTAACAGCACACGAAATAAAGAGATCAGTCTTGATCCCAAATCTAACGATATACATATATCTATACAACGGATTCTCAAAAAAACTAATGCTCTCACATGGACACATTCACAACTAGTTCGACTCTCAATTACTTAGAGGACTTAGACAGATTCTCAATCTGAAGAAATTGTAATGATATGGATTTTCAACGAGGCGCTACAATAAAGAGTAAAAGGCAAGGAACTATTTGCGTCATTTGACTGATAATTTGTCAAATTATCACCCACCAGACTTTCATGACAGTTTTATAAAACTGTTTGCACCAGCCCATTTAATCAAATTACTTGAACGCTAAAGGTTTACAATCAAGATAAAGTTTTAAATCATCATCAGTCATTCGGGTCATCCATCTGCTAACCCTCCAAATGTGCAAATCTATCCGAACAGAACGCGTCGAATGAGCGAAACGAAACTACAATCCTATGAAACTTAGCACGCCTGCCCGCGTCGAATCGTCTGAATCGGTGCGGTTCATCATTCCTTTAAACCGTGGTCAACTCCACATATCCTTACAGTGTGGCGGCACGGTCCCGGGCCGGCACCGACACGTAACGTGCCCCCCTTCCCTGACGAGCCAGGCCCGCGCCGGACACGGTCCCTGCGTGTTGAGCACGTGACACGCTCCGCCGTATATAGCTGTGCCTGGTTTATTGCATGATTCCACCTGGAAAATATGTTATATTTCAAGAATCACAAGACTCGTTATGGGCACAGTACACTAAGAACAGTAGTTCATCTTAGGCGGTATAGCCTACTCTTGCGTAGACGCTAATGGTTGTCACTTTTATAGATTTAGTTAAATATTATTTTCGTTTTATGAGCAGCACTAGGTTTTTATGTACATTACTGTGTTCCGGTCTGAAGGGCAATGTAACCAGCAAAATTACTGGGCATGACGAGCTTGAACAACTAATATCTCAGGGTTACAGTCGCAGTGCAGTGCCGCGCACAATTTTGAATTTTACAACACTGGGTGGCACTGTGTCTCATATGGGCAATCATGATGCCTACCATCAAGCACCTGATTTGCTCGTCTTGTCACTCAATATCATAAAAAAGGTACTATAAATGAAATGTTTTACCAATTCTCACTACAGAATTCATCATTTATTATCATCTCAACCGTAGTAAGTCCACTGCTGAATATGGGCCTCCCTCATAAGGGTTGGCGCAATATGATGGTTTTTACACAGAAGACCCTTCTGCCGGTCCCTGGATCTGATAACCCTTAGCCGGCTCTTACAGCAGCCACGGGTAGAAAGGGGGGGTACTATTATATTTCCTCAGGGCTAATTGCTATTGCCAACCAATTTTACACTTTGGGAACATTTATTTACACTTTGAGAACAACACATTTAGAAGCAGCGATGACGTAAGCAAGAGTCAGTCACGTGACCATTCGTATCTCGGTGTGACATACCTGGCGAAGTATCTTATTGTACTATTGCACTCTAGCCAGAGTTGCCGTAACAGTTGGCTAAGGGTTATCAGATCCAGAGGATGGGCAGCAGCGTCCTCTGCGTGAAAATCGATCGCCCGCCAACCCGCCTGCCAAGCGTGGCGAATAGTGGCAAACCTGGGGAAGGCCTATAATGGCTAGCTGATGAGTAGGGAAACCTTACGAAAGCCCACTGACCTCTCTCCTCACACAGTTCCCACTAGTACAAGCACAAACACCGTTGTGGCTAAGACCATCCAAAGCTGGTCTCGCGTCGAAGTCGAACGCGACCACTTCTCCAGCGGGACAGGGTTCTGTTGTACCTGGTCGGTAGCAACGACGACGTTCGGGGACGTAGAGACGACCTCGGGCGCAAGGCACCTGGAATATTTTAATCAACATAATATTACGCCGTTTTTTTTGAAGGCAGATGTACCCACTGTAGTAGGTACTGCTTCGGCAGCTATGTCTTTTAAGTTTCATGTAAGAGTCTAGAGAGCTAATCTAATCAATTCTTGATGAACTTGGTCAAAAATGTTGACTAGGTAGGTACTACCTACAATTCATTGCTCAAAACGGTTAAGCGATGAAACGCGGACTAATACTATTACGAGGTACCTATCATCATCATCTCAGCCATAGGACTTCCACTGCTGAACATAAGCCTCCCCAATAGATTTCCATCTAGACCGGTTGCGGATGGACGTCCTACGCTACGCTTACCGGTCCGTGGTCTCCATTCGAGAACTTTACAGCCTTATCGGCCATCAGTTCTACGTGCTATGTGTCCTCTGCCCATTGCCACTTCAACTTGCTAATCCTCTGCGATAACTTTCGTTCGTCTACGGATCTGTTCATTTCTAATTCGATCTCGCAGAGAAATCCCGAGCATAGCCCTCTCCATAGCTCGTTGTGCTATTTTGAGCTTTCTGATAAGGCCAACAGTAAAAGACCACGTTTCAGAGACGAGGTACCTACATGTTATCCATAAGTATCATCTTTAGGTTGCTGAGCATAATTTAAATGAACATCAATTCATCCATCATCAGTCGTGTATGTATATTTTTTTCAGTTTGAATTGACGAGGTAAACACTTTTGACGTTAAATTAATACAATATCTATTTATTACCTTAGTACACCGTCCTCCCCTAGCGATCATCTCATCCTGTTCACAAGGCCCCCTCGTATACAGTCTATAGCAGGCTCCATCGTCAGCTCGCGCGTGGAATGACTTGCATTGACACTGAGCTCGGGAGCCATGGGCTTCTACTGACGTTATTGAGAACTTATGACCCTTAGGACATGGGCCGATTGAATCTGGAATGAGAAATGAACTTTGGAAGAAAGCGGAAGACCAGAAAAAGGGGTAGTATAAGTTTTTCATAATGTTTAAGATATCTTTTATCTCTTTTTTGGGCCGGTGGGTAGTGGGTAGTGGGTAGTAGTAGTGGTGGTGACGTAGGAGGGGATATAAAAGGCTAGTCTTTTTGATGTAGAAGTATTGTGAGTTAAACAGCCATACGTGGATAAATAGTGGCCACCACTGGAATAACATACTGACCTAATCCATAACAAGTCCGGTGTCATTATGTCAATGTGGCAAGTGATTCACAGCCATATCTGGCTCCGGGCAGTGAGACTTGTCCCCTCTCACAGTAGCCGCGAGTGTAGTTTGGGTAGCAACTGCCGTCTCTGACCCACCGGAATAACTCTTACCTAATTCATAACAAGCATCAGTGTCATTATGGTAATGTGGCAAGTGAGTGTCGCAGCCGCATCTGGCTCCGGGCAGGAAGAGTTGTCCTCTCTCACAGGGGCCACGAGTGTAGTGTGGGTAGCAACTGCCGTCTGTGGCCCAGTAGTGGGGACCGTCGGGGGAACACTGGAACATTATTAGAGAAATCAGGGGGCATCAGCATTATCTTCTTGAATATTGTAGCGCTTCTAAATTCTATACCACTCAAATAGGAGACTAATAAATTACTAAATAAACTAGACTATTAAATTTAGAGTCTTTGGGACCGTAGAGACAGGGAGCTCACCGCATTTTCAAAAACCTATTTGGGTGCTTCGTCGAACAAGAAAAAAGTCGGTGTGAACAAAAATACTGGCGTTTATAATCAGGCCCAACGTAGGTATAATCTTTGCAATTCATCGATGCAATGCCGTCAGCATTTCAAATACGCTGCCATGTGATAGTGGTTTGGAGCACTTGAGTTGTAGATTTTCGAAGTCTTTTACTGCGTTTTGTCTTTTTTATTCAATAAAAGCGACTAAAGTGACAAAAGCAAGACATACAGTGCAATTGGCAAGTCCATCGTCCCCGAGATCCAGTATAGAACCAGCGTAACAAGGACCCTGACTCAGTCTGAAGTAGCAGCGTCCGTCCGCCGGCCAGTACAGCAAGCTTTCGTCTGCGCACGGCTGGGGCCGCACGCACATGCCTTGACGCTCTCTGGAATTCATATTGATATCTCATTAATAGATAAAAAACACCATTGCAATCGCGGGAAGCCAATCACAAAAGCCGCAGTTGGGACGGGCTTCTATGATTGGCTGTTATCATATTAATCCTACTATCCTGAAAGTTTGTGAGGACGGATGGAATCCATCCATGGATGGATGTTTGTTACTCTTTCACGTCAAAACCACTAAACCGATTGGGCTGAAATTTGGTATGTGGGTAGCTTAGACCCTGGAATAACACATAGGGTATTTTTTTCCCGATATTCCCACGGGAACGAAGACAACGCGGGTGAAACCGCGGGGCACAGCTAGTGATGTCATAAATAGTAGCAGCTGGTCAGCGTTGATTATTCTACCGGTAGAAGTACCACTCCCTACTGTTACTTCTACAATAATAATTAAATTTTGGTTTGTTTTTATTGACTTTACGGTTATGTTGGTAGTAACACTGTCTACGAAGGAGTCCTGGGTTCGAATCCCAGCAGGGGCAAGTATTTGTGCGATAAGTTCAAATGTTTGATCTCGGGTCTTGTATGTGTGTGGTGTGTTATTGTATGTATCCACGCTGTCGACTCAGGGAATTCTAGTGCAGGGGTGTGTGTGTAAACGTTTTTATTGTGTTTAGTTGGTAACAAATGGTGGTCATACTAAACTTTCCAGACATCTTTTGTCTTCTATGTGTTTTTCTATTACCACAGAATAAATAACAATACTAACGTACTATTACGATCCTGAACTGTCCCATTAAATTAAAAACACAACAAGAGAGACTACTACTTCAACTTTAGTTACGAAATCACTCTTCAACAATTTGAAGAGTGATTTCGTACACGAATGACACGTTCGTCATTCCTGACGTGTCTGTTCTAGGTCTTTTAACTTAAGGCCAATGTTGGCACATTTCACAATGACAGAAAACCCCAAAGGATGCTCGGAAATTCTAATGCATCACGAATCGAATGATTTAAGTAAGACAATGGCACAATTACATGGAGTATTGGGCTATTCAATAATAAAACTTGAGCAGTATTTATCAGTGTAAAATAATAAGTGTGAAAGACAGCAGATGCCAGAACCTAATGTATTCTGTTCGGGAGAGAAAAAGATAAAAAATTGGGTTTTTTTAATATAACATCATCATGTCATGCTAGATCTCATCATGGTCATCAGCTGGGAGACGTCCACTGCTGAAGATTGGCCTCCCCTAAACAACGCCATAAACTATTCATATGGGTGGATTTTGTCGTAATCACCAAGCTTGTTGTGCGGCTTGGTGATCGCAGTAGTTGGAATATTTGGTGCCGGAGAGCGCTGCTGACAACTCTCCGAATATCTCATGGCTACAACAGGGTGAGAAAGGGGTGGTCCTATTATATCGCCGGTAACCACATGGCGGCATGTGAGGTACATGTACGGAGTCCCTGAGCCTATTATTAAAAAATGTTCTTCTTACGATTAAAAGGAGCAGCATTCACAATGAAGCAATAGACGTTATGATATTCATAATGAATGACATAACCTCGTTATCTAAATCGATATGGCATAGAAAGAATACAAAGATTTATGAATCTGCTCTTCATTAACATAAAAGAGTTCCCGCGGCGCTTGTGTAACCGTGACCTAATGCTAGTCAGTCTACGATCCTATTTATATTTAAGGTGGCTAGAAATGGAACTAACTTTTTTCATTATAAGTTGCTGGCGAAAACCTTCGCGCATAGACGTAAGCGTCCTCGGCTTTGAACGAGTAGTTAAGCCGTAGAGACTAACTTAAGGTCAAAGCACATAATGCGCGGGTAAAGGACGGCTGCCGGCTGAGTCGGGAGTTCAGAGTACGACAGGTTTGAATTTTTGTTTTAAAACCAGGTGTTACGCAAAGGTGGAGAAAGGTTTTGCTACATGCTTATTCTGATTCCAGCTAGGATGTATTTCAGCTAAAAGGTCATTCCAATAGATACCCAAATTTATCAATCAGCTCATTTGTTAAGGAATATTAAGTCGAATATGTTCTTAGTATAATCGTGTATAATATTCGAGTTAACGAGTAGAGGCAACGTTTTAATATAATAAGCACTACACCTCTTTATATCACCTGTTTTAAACCACAACACACATAAAGCGTGCGTGGGCCCACGGCCCACGCCCCTGAGCACGTACCCTGAGCTGACTGTCCCGTGCCCGCGATCTGTCTACGCTGACCTTTAGCGATCGAAACAATGCCAGTGTAAGGTGAATCCTACGCAAACGGGCTTCGTGTGTCCGTGTGACCTACTAACATCAATATCGAGAGAAGAAATTTATAAGCAAAATACTAAGAAATACTCTGTTTAACGTGAAGACGGTCACGTTATCATAAATATCTACTGGTTTTATTACAACTTGAAACAAATGTTTACTTCTCAATTCATGACCTATATTTAAAACCTCCACAAGTAGTTTCTGGATTATTTCGGAAAAGATATCTTCATCATAAAGATAATATGAGATGTTCCACTTTGAGCACCCATCTTGAGAGCACCTGCGCAAAGAGCACCTGAGCTATTCCACTTTGAGCACCTGTCAATATTTTTGGTGGGTGCTCAAAGTGGAATAATGATGATAATTTTAATAAATTTTATTCCACTTATTTATTTATTTATTTGTATTGTATTAACACTTAGAGCACGTCTCAATGACTCGTAGTGTTGGGGTATAATTTATTTACGTGCGTCAGTTTTCTATGTCCAAACGTGCGTCTTATGATAAAACTCATAATTCCATGGTTTTACGGCGGCCGGTTATTGAAATGGTGTGAGTTACGCCTATGCAGTTATTTTTTCTCTCAAAGCTTGAACAGATGAAACGTCAAACGGTATCTCTTAGATTTTCTAGGCTACCTATATATTGTAATATTACAGTATATTCGGTAAGTGAAGGCCACAATTCAGTCAGTACCTATCTATATTATAAATGAGCGATGGGGTTATTTTCTTTAGAATAGTACTCCACCCTCTCTACCCGTGGTTGCCGTAGGAACCGGATAAGGGATATCAGGTCCAGAGAACAGGCAGCAGCGTCATCAGCGCAAAGTCATTGAACTGCAATCGCCAACTCGCTTGCCAAGCGTGGCAGGTATTGGCATAACCCCCCCTTATGGGGGAGAACTACGTCCAGCAGTGGAACCGGCTGAGATGATGATGATGACGATGATGATTATTAGTAGAAGAGTCACAATAAGCCATCCACACTTTCACACATACGCACATACATCCAAACGTTCTCTTACCCACCCTCGCTTATTAAAAGTCTCTTCAACAGGAGCGAAATATTCCCCCGGCCTGCAGGGCCCTCGCTCGAACAGCTTGTGACAAGTGGTGCTCTGTGGCAGCTGGGCGGTTCCAGGCGGACATTTGCACTCAGCCACTGTCCTTCCGCCCCATTTTCCTGGACTCAACTCTTGAGTTTCTGGACAAGGGTGGCCTTTCTGGAATGTGATTATGGTTTATGAGATATACATTTCGCATTTATATATAATAATTATTATTGGTGCCTACCCTATATTTTTATCTCAGGGTCTAAGTCACCTAACTACCGAACTTCTTACATGAACACTGCACATAAAGAAGTAGGAAGGCTTATGCTTCTATATTTTTAAACCAGGAAGCAAATCTAATTTCGAAATATTTTGATCTTTTAGATAAAATTATGGGGTTTTCCTTTTCTGAGCTATAACAGTTTACGCGGTTATTAGGTACAATACAAATGATTACTCTAATGATAGATAACTAGACAATCTTAGGCAAACATTATCAAAACACCTATTGTTTTGTAAAACAATAGGTCGTTGTAAAATATCTCTTAATTATCAAATTCTTTGATACGGAGATGATACGATGTTTTTAATTTATTTTCAAAAAATAACAATGGAACCAATTTTGTTACATACATACATACATTTGATAAAAATCTTTTATTATTATTAATTCGTCCAAGATCCATGTAAAGGTGAACGCACATAATCTATTCGAGCCGAAAGCGCCGAATTAAACGAATTTTTGAAACCTCACACACCTGTCCAATTCGAACAATTTATCGCGGGCAGCTGTACGAGGCTTCAAAGGTCATATAAATAACTTTAAAATTCATTGCGTTCGATGCATATTGATATGTGGGACCGGAGTATGCTGGTTGGAGCGAACCCCGCAATGCGTATTCTCGAAGGAAGACGTGATTGCAGGTCTCGAGTTCCTTAAAGACGAAAACTTTGGGTCGACAATGGCGGGAAGCAGATACGGGTCGCAACTTCTCGCCGAAGTTTCTTAGCCTGGCGGAAAATTCGGTAATGATAATTGAAAGTGCGTCACATTACTTTTTTCCGTATAGACTGCAGAAAAATTAATATTAATAAAACAATAAGCAGAAAAGATTAAAACGTTGTGTCTCGAATGCCCAGTAATTTTTCATTTCATAGTTTTGTATCAAACTAGTAAGGTATTCTTGCACAAGTTAACACTTTCTGAGGCAATCGTGTCTCAGCTTCACACGACATTGTGGTTAGATAATAATATGGTGACCTGGCTTTTGACCCTGACTCGGGAAACACGATCTTCGGAAAGCTGTGTCTGTTTGCGGGTCAAATTGATTTAACTTAGCGTTAAAACGTTGAAGTACTCTTGTAACTAATTAAAAACTGTAGCGTGTGAAATTTTTGTCCGTTTATCACTAGCACTATATATATTATTAAATAAAATTAAAATTAAAATTGTTAATTGCTTAAAATTGTTAGTTACATAACTTTTAATATCCTACCTGCATTTTAGTTTTTATGTGTATATTTCTGTGTACCTACATTGTCATTCTTATTTTTAATTCAATAAAGAATTTATTATTATTATTATATTATTTATTATTATTATTATTATTATTATTATTATTATAAAATGCTAAATGACTCACTGACTGACATGCAACGCAGAGCCCAAACCACTCATCCTAGAGACTTGAAACTTGGAATGTAGGTTCTTTTCGTAGTCTGGACGTGTACTAAGAAAGAATTTTTGAAAATTCACATTCTTATGGGTCCAAAATGGGCGTCAAAGTTTTGGTATAAATCTCCCATATTTCGTAATAACGAGTGGGCATAGCCGCTTGGCTTACTATTGTAAGCCAAGCGGCTATGCCCACTATTCATTTATAATTCAGCCCAACGCTAAGACTAACTTAATGCTCTGTTAAGTTTTATAAGCTAGTAAAAGAAAAATCCTCGACTGCCTCGGTGGCGTAGTGGGCAAGCTCAACTGCTAATCATGAGGTCCCGGGTTCGATCCCCAGGTCAGGCAAAGTGTTAAATATTAGATTTTTCTATTAAGAATTCAGTAACTGCATGGAGTCTGGAACTGTACCCGGTAGATGGCAATAGGCTCGCTCCCTATTATATGGGACCAAAAACAAACTGGCGAAATGTGGGTGTACCTACCTCCTATGGGACCGAGTCCTGGGTACATCTCTGCCTACCCCTTCGGGAAAAAGGCGTGATTCTATGTTATGTTATATACTTACATAAATGAAAAATTCGCGCAAAACAAAAAATACAACAGGGATTGGCCGATTGGTGAATTTGTATGAAAAGCTATAATAAGCTTTATTGCAATTTAATAGTAGTACACCTTACTACATGTGTACATATTCATTTTACCATTTATACGCTATCCTTGTGTCAATTGAAGCTTTCGCGTTGAGAATAATAACCATTTCCCATTGTTATCCAAATTATATAAGTGTGCACTTCAAGACTACATTATATTACGACATCATCTGGAAGTGTGAGTATAATGGGAGATTTGTTTATACAAGAACCAGTTTACTTTTCTAGTTCTTATAATATTATAATCTTTAAGGCTGTGTTGCGCCAACTATCTTCAACAGTACCTAACTAATTTTTAGTCTCTGGTTTGGTGCCTTTAGTGAAAAAAGAAAAAGCTAGCTACCTTACCTTTGAAAATCAGCCTCTAGATAGACCAATATTATGCGTTGCATGTTAATGTTGGCGTCATAACAGTAAAGTAATTGTTAAAATATTGCAACGCGTAGTCAAAAAAATATTTTCATGCTCTTACTACTAATTAGTTGACTGTACAAGAAGAAGAAATGGCAAAATCAAATTCTATCGAAATCGTGGCTCTCCAGTACGTGGCTCTGAGATTGTGGTTCTAAGAAACAAACCCGTATAATCTATGGTCTATCCAGTTATTTGACGACCATTCAAGCATTAAATAGCGTAGTATTACTATCTTTTCTGTGATTATATTACTTTATTATAGTTAGTTTGTTAAAGTTAGTTGTTGCAAATCAGCCTTATAGGCATAGTTTACATAAATATTAAGAAATTAAGCAACATTTCCGACCTCTATTACCCTACCTCCGCGTAAGCACGTAGGCTCGATTAAAAAGTTTTTATTGTAGGCATAATACGCACATTAAAAAAGTAAATTAATAATTTTAGAGTAATAAATTTACAACTTAATTTTTTGGATTAATTTTTACTTTAGGCGGCGGACGCATTACTACTATGTTACTATTATTTGTTCTGTGGCATTACGGTTAACCGCGTTATTTTGTGATTCAAAAGACATCCATACAAGCGACAGTACAAGGGATTCTTTCCCGCGACTGATTTTCTACCTATATAGAAAATAAAACCGCGAGTGGTTAGCCGCGTAGTGCGGTCTGGGTACTGGGTACTGTATTAGCTGCTCTACTAACTGTACTTTGCTAACTCGTGAAAAAGTATTTCCGAGGTTCTGTTTCACTCTATCAGATCCTCAGAGTTTCAACCTTACTCTTTCCGAATGAAAGCGACGCATGAACCAACATCAAACATTAGGTCATTTTTGCATTTAAACTCTTGCATTTCTTCTATATAATTGTTCACTAATTATAAAATATGCTAGCCTTTAATTCGACTAAAGTCAATGTTACTTCAGCGTAGGTAACTGACCTTGACTTTGATACAACTAAGGCTGGGTTTTTTGATCACAGGTTAAGTCGAACAATGGTTAATTTTTTTGACAAATAGTTAAAATTCGATAAAATTAGTTTTTTCAACCCTTGTTAACTATTTTTTTCCACACGATTTAACTTAACGTTAATTGGTTAGAAATTTAACTATAGTTAGTTGGCAAATGGTTAACTTAGCCGTAACTAACGATCAAAAAACCGGCCCTAAGTACCTATATACGAAAGAGAATAAAGTAGTACTGTTAATGAAGTTACTCTAAAAGCTGTGTAATTTCAATAAGGTTTGATAAAATTCAAAATTCTAACGTAATATTTTTTTTTTCACTCAGGATAAGAACTGCCACAGGTTTGGTTTAATCCAGCATTGTCGGAATTATTGTTACATATATCGAAAATGTAGCAAGCATCAAGACATTTCGTTAACAGTCATTACTATAATTAAGAACCAATTGCCATACCTTACTAACCAGCTTACGAGCCAGCTGATTGCTAATAACTTGTATTCCGGTGTAACCAGTTCAGTTTCGGCGTTATTGTGACGAGACCGTGACCGCTATAAGCTTGCCCAACGACCTACTGATGAATAAAATGTTACTAAATCCTTCCTAACCGAAGACAAAATAATTCCCGAATCTTTGGGCGGTCCGCACGCGACGTCGTTCCCACATGTTAAATAACTAGTAGATAATACTGGTTATCGGTGAAGTACCTCTCTAAAAATGAAGATATAGAGGAACCTTCGCGATTCTTCGAGTCAAAATTGTCGTGTTTCTACCATAACTTACTGAATAAAATCCTAAACTTATGATTTTCATCAAAAAATAAAATTAAAATCCGATGTTTTGTTGCCTTAAAATTGATTTGCCGTAGGTACAGTCAAAGCATGGGTTTTGGGACTCACTTCACCTTAACGTGCAATACGTAATACTTAACATAACATAACATACATTCACGCCTTTTTCCTGAAGGGGTAGGCAGAGGTGTACCCAGGATACACCCACATTTCGCCAGTATGTTATTGGTCCCATGTAATAGGGGGCGAGCCTATTGCCATCTACCGGGCACAGTTCCAGACTCCAGGCAGCTGATGAGATAATTCCTAATGGAAAAATCAAATTTTTAACACTTTGCCTGACCTGGGGATCGAACCCGGGACCTCTTGATTGGCAGTCGAGCATGCGCCCACTACGCCACCGAGGCACGTAATACTTACTGGTATATAACCAGAGCGTTGGTTGTTGGTTGGTCTTATTGTTTAAGTTAGTTGGTACAACTTAGTGTTACTGACGTCACATCATCTTAGATCTGCTCCTCCTTTCATCTTCCTCCTTTCATCATCTGCTCCTTTATTTAGGGAGCTTTCAGACGAGTGAAGCCGATGTGTATATTCAACTGTTCTTTTTCATACAAATTAGCGCCCGACCACTACGCCGCGTTAGCGTCTCGTTGACGTGGACGTTACGCCGACGTTAGTCTGAAAGCTCGCTTACTCCCTTTTAGAACGTATCCTCTTTCACGCTGTTCATCCGAGCCAATTAGCAATTTATGACTTAGTTTACTCAACTGCATAAAAATGTAGTTGATTAATGTGTGTTTTTCTTTCTTGGATTGGCTCATGTAGTAGGCAAATTCCAGCAGAATGTCTGTAGGTAATATTTGCAATATCACGTTTCATAATCAATTCATTCTACAGTCTGCATCATTTCGTTAAGAAATAACAAACAAGAAAGGGTATTGGTTCATATTTTATACGAGACCCGAGACTTTTGTTGCTTCGATCTTGCGTCAAACAAAGTAGATAGTTTTTGCTATAAAATGCGTATAAAGGCATGTTGCACTGTCATTAAAAACAGTTCTTCATAATTTCCTATTCATTCAAAGGTATAATTAACTAGCAAGATCTATAAAAGTATCTAAAGGAAGTAAGAGTATCTCCTTAATTACCTTTAAAAAAGTGTTTCTATAAAAAATTTATTTTCACTGTGAAAAATCTTTTTAATTGCCCATTACAATCAAATAGCGACTTACAAATAGGTACTTTACCGACCCAAAAAGTCACCTTAGAGAGTTAATGACCGCTTAATAGCCACGACAATTCTCAAAATAACCGAAAATGCTCACGCGCATTCTAAGCAAAGGTCGTAGTCCCTGATTACGCAATACGTGACCAAAATGCATTGGTTCTCATGGATGTCCCATTCTCTATGCATGGTGTGAATTGGGCAGGAAGTGTCCAACTTAGATACATGAGACGTGTTCTCCTAACGAAATTTTGGATAAGTGCTACCTTATTTATTTAACACAATGCTAGAAAAATATTGATATCAGCGTATCATCATATTATGTCGCCCGAAAACACGGGCTATACCCGGACTTTTGATAGGCATACTATTGTTATTATGATTTGGTAAAAAACAAGTATTAGCAATTTTTTACGCAAATTAAACAAAATAGCGGTCCTGGAACAAAACCTTGTGGTATTCGTGTGTTAATTATCAAATTCGATTTGTTTAATTAAATAAATAAATAAATAAATAAATAAATATGGGACAACTTCCACACACGGTCACCTGGTCCCAAACTAGGCTAGAAGCCTGTACTATGGTAACCAAATGACTGATATACATACTTAAATACGCTTATAACACCCAGACACAGATCAAACAGACATGTTCATGCACACAAATGTTTGACCTGGCCGGGGATCGAACCCGGGGCCTGCGGCACAGAAAGCAGAGTTACTACCGTCTGCGCCAACGAGGCTGTCAAATTACCTGAATCACTAAAATAAATTAATAAATATGACCTACAAATAACTTAGGTATGGTTCATACACATTAAAAAGAGGAGGACCCAGTATGGAGCCTTGTGGGAATCCCTAAGTAAAACTGATAACATATTACCTGATAAATAGTGTAGCATTTGCCGTCGTTAGGCCAGTACAGCATCAACCAGCCTCGAGGATGGGCAGCACAAGGGTTCCTCCGAACATCTGCCCACGGTGGCGGGAGTACTGCAGCTTGGGTGCCGCAGAATAACGCGGCCAACCACACCCAAGTAGCCATCGTTATTTACGTTTACACTTATGTCCTCATATTATTTCAATCACTGTTTACCACTGTCAATAGAAACACTTTTTAGTCCAAAGTTCGTTGTAATTTTTAAAGTCTTTGGTTTAATTTTGCTTGCAGTTCCATCAAACTCTTTATAATGTAACCAAAAGAAAGACCTTTTCCAGATAAGAGCAAGGCATTAGAAGGTTATTTGTCCACCAAATTATAGTTGCGTCCATTACGCTCTATTTATCTCAAAATGGAATACCTTTGCCAGATAATAGTAAGGCATTAGAAGAAATTATCTAAGAATTTTTAGTTGCAACAATAGGTAAGTAATTTGAGGAAGTATGGTAAGAAGTTTTATATTATATTAACTTTACCAATTCAATTAACAACATTAAATAACATCACGCCTTTTTCCCGATAAAATAAGCAGAGTTGTACCCAGAACCTAGTCCCATAGTAGGTACACCCACACTTAGCCAGTAATGTTTTTTGAGACGCATGTTATAGGTGACAAGCGTATTGTCATCCAGGTTCCTGACTCCAGGCTGTCATTTGGAAAATTCCTTATGGAACAATCAAATCAAATAACACTTTCTTCCTGACCTGGGTATCGAACCTGGGCACTCATGATTGGCATGAGCGCTTGCGTACCACTACGCCACCGAGACAGTTCATTAGGTAATTAATATTTTATCCTATGTACTCCAAGCATCTAATAAATCATGCGTTTGAATTTAAAGAATTTCATTAGTCGCTATAATATCTATTAAATTAGAACCGTCTTTAAATATAAACATGTTTAGGACTCTGGCTTCGATAGTAGAAATTGATTAACTGATTGAGTAACCATCTATATCTACTTTGGTTTAGTCTTTCCATAAATAAGAGTTATAATCATATAAGAAAGTTGGCCCAGCCAAGCCTTTCTCATTATAAATTCCATCAATTTTCCACTTGTGAATTCGAGTCAAGTTTGATTTCGTGCGACCTACTTTGATCTTGATACAATACAGTCGATGTTGAACATTATCTATGTTTCCGTAACTCGTTTTACATTTTGTGTTAGGTCACAATACTCTACTTCCTGAGGTTATTAGATTAGTCTTAAAATAAAAGTCTAAAGCAGACTGTAGAACTGTGACGAAATTATTATAATCAACGACATTATACATTAGTATATTAATTAATGAGACTGTTTACTGAAAATTTAGAATATAAGTACCTAGGTATAATTAATATATTTTTTAAAGAAAGGATTATCCTACTTCCTACTATCCTACTTTCTATCCCTATTCATTTGTGAGGATGGATGGATAGATGGATATTTGTTACTCTTTTACGCCAAAACTACTGAACCGATTTGGCTGAAATTCGGCATGTAGATACTTTAGACCCTGGAATAACACATAGGGTACTTTTTATCCAGATATTCTATCGGAAACGACGATAACACGGGTGAAACCGCGGGGCATAGCTGGTAGTAGAATAAATTAAACCCGAAAAATTCTACCGTCAAGCCAGAATTTTCAAAAGATTACTGGATATTAGATAAAAGCACCCCCAAAAGTGAATAATCATGGTAAATATAACAAATTAGAAACTCTATGTATGTTGTGGTCTAAATATAATAGTCTGTTTGAAACGTGAGCCAAAATGTCGAAACTACAGTTATTATAACGACCCGCTTCTACAGATTACGCTAACGTAATGGCTAGTTCTAAGGCAGAGGAAAACCGTGGTTTCTTTACGTAACAAGATTGTATGAAAATCTTCTTCGTTCAGATTAGAGAACATAACATAAGGTTTCCATATTTCCGGCAAAATTGATTGCCCTGAGAATCTCATCTCACTCCATACTAACCCTACAATTTTTTTTAAATTTGAAAGTTTTTTTACCTCTTCACGCTTAAACTAGGAACTTAACTGATTAGACTAAAATCAGTCATTTAATTGAAATAAAAAATGAAATATACCTAAGTACCTTATGTTTATTATGTAATTAGTCATAATCATTGATTCATTTTGCATAAGAAAAAATTCAATAATCTTCTAAATTGTAATTAAATTCAACTAAAATCAACAATTTTCTAACCATCGGTGGGGCACATTAAGCATATATGTCCATCTATTGCAGTATAGCCTCTTTACAGTACTTTACGGGCACATATGCCTGGTTTACCCTCGAGGTTTCTTTTAAGACACAGTATAATAATGTACAGCGGAACACAGCTGGCAAAATCCAAAAAAGGGTCTCATATTCTAAGTAAGTTGTACCTAGAAGATTTTAAAATCAATCGGCCTTTTTTTTATTTTATATCAGAAGATTATGGCGTTGCGAGTGGTGTGAAACCAGTTTCATAATTATATTCGCAAGTCTTTTGAGGTTTGAAATGAATATTCTTCAAGTGACCTTGCTAAAGATGTCGATGTTCAAAAATTGCATATAACAATATTGCAATATCTCCAGTGCATGGCATTTCAAGCCTTACGCAACAAAAGCTTGTATAGTTGTTATTCTTTGCTTGAAGGAAGGCTTGATGTATCTACGTTCTTTGGAGTTTAGGTGGCCTTTTTGTATATTCACGCATTAAGTCTATTTTGCACACTTTGACTATGTGATATTTACAATTTAAAAAAGAAAATTAATAATAATTAAAAATTGCCTTTGCAAAGGAGTTGTTGAGTATCTTGGTCCATAGGTCGATACGCTCCCAGTATCGGAATAACAAATTTTGCAATGTGGGTGCGTCCCGGCCGGGGGCGTACCGGAATGGGACCATAACGGCCGGACCCGTTGATTTCTGGGCCACGTCGACCTTACATTATAAATTTAATTTTATTTGTTACTTATTACGATAAAACGCCGCTTGTACATTAAAGTTTAGTTTCTGTGTCCTGTAATGTTATTTCATTGTATGTGTTATACAATAAAGTATTATATCTATCGATCTAAGATTCTCAAATGTGGCATGAATAATTTTTAGTATCGCCATTTATTATTATGAATTAAGCAAATGTTAACAAAAATGGAACGTGCGTCGCCATTAAAAAATACTTAGTACTTAACCTCACTTTATTCAAATCAAATTATAAATTAAACGGCGATAATAAGATGGATACTATCTATATATACTTGGTAATATTTTTGCGAATATAATTTTGTAGCCGGCAATATAGGATATACGTACAATACAGTGTAAGGTTTCTGGGCCCTGCGTCCTTGGATTACAAGTCTATTTTCTTTAGAAGAGATTCTTCAGAATTCAACGGCTTTAAAAGAGCACGATATGATGGCAGATGCCAGTAGCAAAAACGGCAAAACACGTAAGAGTTCATCATCACCATCATCATCTCAGCCGTAGGAGAGCCGTTATAGATACCGTTGATGAATAATAAAAAAATGTAATCTTGACCGTTGACAAAAAAAGGTTGTCTACCTAAGCGTAACAATATGACGGTATTGCTTGTTACGTCAAATCGACCGTTAACCGTGAGACTGGCCACAAAAACTAAACTAAGAAAAAGTAAACGGTTCCCATAATACGAGTATCTATGCAATACAATGCTCTCAATGAATAGTATTATGCATTTCTTGGAGCTGCAATACTGTGCCTAATGAAGCAAATGAATATGATTGGACTCGCATTTTTTTAAGGGTTCCTACCCAGTGTGTAGTGTATACCCTAACCCCTACCTAACAAGTTATTTGACATTTAAAGAAAACGTTGCTTGTATGAGGAGCACCTTTAATTATTCATCATCGTCACCAGGGATACGTCCACTGCTGAACAAAGGCCTTCCCCATAGAACGCCATAAGCTATTCATATGGGGTGATTTGCCGTAACCACCACGCTTGTTGTGCAGCTTGGTGATCGCAAGTATTGGAATACTTGGTGCCGGAGAGCGCTGCTGCCCACTCTCTTACGGCTCCCACAGAATGAGAAAAAGGTGGCACTATTATATAGCAGGGAACCACACTACTTTAATTATTAACTTTTTTATCTTCATTATTTGTTGTAGCAGCAACAGGAAAACATATTTTGTGGAAATCACAAGTGTCTAACTATTTCCGTTTATAAGATGACGCCCTATGACAGACGGACAGCAGAGGCTTAGGTCTTGTTCACACTGCGACTTTGAGCTGCCGCGACAGGCGTTTTTGCGTTTGCAGCGCCGCAGCTGCGCGTTTTGGCGACTCCCTGCGTTCGGAAGCCTGCAGCGGCGATCGGCGTTTTTGCGTCTGCTGCGCCGCAGCTGTGCGTTTTGGCGACTTCCTTGCGTTTGGAAGCCTGCAGCGGCGATCGGCGTTTTTACAGCTAAGCAGCTAGCTGCCGCAGCTAAAAGTCGCGGTGCAGTGTGCGGGGTGCAGCGTTTGTCGCGGCATCTAGCAGCTGAAAAGCAGCTAAGCAGCTAGCTGCCGCAGCTGAAAGTCGCAGTGTGAACAAGACCTTAGTAATAGAGTTCCTTCAGGACCCTTTGGGTACAGAACCCTAAAAAGTAATTGATTGACTGCATTACATACATAAAATAATTATATTCTACATACAATATTCAATTAAAAAATGCTTTCTACGATAAATTTTAAACAAAAACAACCGAATATAGAAATAAAATAAATAAACATACTTAGTTAGTAATTGTTAAGTCATTAAGTTACAAAGTAAAGCCCCAACTCAATTAGCACTATCATTTTTGTTTAACAGAAAATAACTTTGGAGAGAAATATTTGAAGAAGTGTTTTATCTTGGCTAGTAAACTTTAAGTCTTATTTACTGTTTGTCTCTTAGATTAGAGTACCTACATAAAATTTCACGCGAATTTATTTTTGAAAATATGAGTTTTAATTTTTACTGCTGATTTTCGCGGAGAATGAGGTGAACAGCTACAAGCAGCACAAGTATATATGTATTCATAACATTATCAAGTCAACAAATGCAGAAAATGAAGCATGAGTTTATTATTTTTCATCAACCTCGGTGCTGGAGACGCTCTACGCTTGACAACTTCCTTTCGGAATACTCAAGGTTTGACCTAACTGCAATCTTAAAAGTTAATAATAATTGACACTGGCTAACATTAATTATATTCATTAGGTATGTCAGCGGTCTGTCAAGCATCGAAATAGATAATTTTCTCTATAGTCAAATGCATTTTGACGCTCGACAGACACTTCTTATTTTCTGACAATTTGCAAAGACAAATGACATAATGAATTTAATCCACATTGATTACCAAAGAGTTATTAATTCAAAATTTAAATACATTTTTCATCGGCTGCTTTTTTTTCTGGCTCAATCTAAAATCTTTTAGTGTTACCCTTGTATCTTCTGCTGAAGCCGAGTTAAGAACACAGGCTTTGCTAAATTCTAATTAAAGTACCTTGGCCACTCGACATCGATATTAAGACAACATTAACATAAGCGTTTAAGCCCTTTTTGCAAAGGGATTTGCCCCAGGATCCAAGTCCGTAGGTAGGTATTATATATACACATACATTTAACAAGTAATGTTTATAGGTGTCATGTAATACCTATATGGGGCGAACACGGTTTCAGACTCCAGGCTGTCATTAGAGGGAATTCTAATAGCAAAATCCAATAAAACTTTTTACCTGACCTGAGGATCGAACCCGGCACCTCATGATCGGTAATACGTGCTTGCGACTTGCGACCACTATGCTACCGAGGCAGTCTAGAGAGCTGTAGACAACTACTTTAGACAACTAAACACTAAACTCTCGTACGAGTCTACGAGTCTATCATTAGTGTGTCAAATGTCGCCTTTAAATTTAAACTTTGGTATTACAAACACAATAGAATTTGCATAATGTCTCGCTTGAACCCACGGTCCGGCATACGACGGGTTAATAAACGTTTTTGTAACTTGTAAGTCTGATCTGAGTCAATAGAAGATAGTAATTTTGTTGTAATGAGAGGCTTTTGCAGCTCAGGTTAAATAACAATTTTTGGTTGCGACAATTGTTGGGTAATAGACTCTTGTTATATTAGGTATCTTATCTACATTTTTAAATTAGGGTTGGCCCTTGAAATAATAGAATACCCAAATAATTTATTCATTACAGTTTCTTTTAGATTACTAGATTTACGTTATGTATAGAGGTAATTTTATGGTAGAGTAAGGTAGAGTTGAAATAAAAAAAGTAATATTTTTTTATTAAGATTAAATTAAAGATTTAAAAAATATAACTGGCGAAATGTGGGTGTACCTACTATTGGACTGAGTCCCGAGGACACACCTCTGCCTACCCCTTCAGGAAAAACGAGGTATTCCTTTCTATGCACCCATCTCGAGAGCCCCTGCGGAAGAGCGCCTGAGCTATTCCACTTCGACCACCTGCCAATATTTTTGCCGGGTGTTCAGAGTGGAATAAATATTTTCATTAAGGAAAAAGAGGGGAAACGCATGATGTTATGTTGTGTTATGTAACATTATTTGTCAAAAAAAATATGATTCATAATTTTATCCACATTTTTTTAATATTTGCTACGTTGTTATTCATTTATTTATTGAAAATAATACAGACACTAGGTAGGCTGTATACAGTACGTATGCTGTATACAGTATGCATAATAGGTAACTATTTGAAACATTTTCAATATATAATGTATATTTCATTTATTCAATTAAATAGTTAGTGACAACCCTGAAATTTTGTTTTGTTTTTAATTGCATACTTATTATGATTTTGCTTCTTTTGTCGTTCATAGGCCAAAGTAATAAAAAAATAAGTTATAATTTAACTGAGATGTAGACCTACAAAAACTAGGTTATATTTTGATTGTTAAGATGAGGCCACGTTCTCATTGGTTTTTACGACTTTTTGTTTTATTAAGAGACTTGGGTAATGTTAGGCATGAAACTTATATGTTAATTTTTTTTTAAATCTAAATTAACAGGTGTAATTAAATCGTTTTTAGAATCATTTTATTTCCGCATATGACTGTGATTTCGCTGCATTTAAAATGGCTGTAAAGACAATTTAACATTTTTATTGTACCTCTAGAGTAGAGCAATTATTTGGCATTTTATAATTATAATTAATTTTTTACATTCAAGTTCTTCATAGCGTAAATATTTCTTATATAAATCAATACGATGCCAAGGTTTATATTAAGTATATTGTTTAAGCTCTGCGATTTTTACGACGGTGGGTACGACCTACCCCGAATTCTTTGAAATTTTAACAACTGAAGTACTTAGGTACTTATTCAGTCTAGATATGACACCGATTATGAATAAATCCTCAATAAATAAATACAAAACTTCTTAGTACACACGCCATTATGTCATAATAATCTAATAGTTATATATTTCACGCACGCGAACACAAAAACTTCAAGTTATAATCCTTCACCGAACCGTGAATTATTTTATAAACGCTTTCCAATAAATCAAATCTTGACACAGGCAATACATTCGTGAGGGCACAAAAAATATATATTATTGAATTATACTGTACAGATACGTAGAAAATTATTTACGAACGCAATAAACCGCGCGTTACGTTCACCGCAGCGCGGGAACGGTGTGTCGGCCCGCGCTACTGCCTCTTACTGAAACCAGAAGGTTAGGCGAAATGTTGGAGAGCTTTTGGCGCAGCACGGAACTGACATTCAGCCTAATGTGGTGATTGGTGTGACATAAGAGAACTTAGATAAGAATAAATGTAGATCAAGCATATTATCAAAGATGTACATATGTTTCAGTAATTGGCAAAAAAGTGGTGTAACTAAATTATTTATTTATAATTCAGCACAACGCTAAGACTAACTTAATGCATTTTCTACCAGTTATAGTTTTAAATTACTGGGCATGATGAGTTCAACAACTAATATCTCAGGGTGACAGGCGCAGAGTAATGTAAGGTAAAGTAATGTAAGTGTATGTTAAGTTTTTTAATGTAATTCAATTCTAATCTAATTCTATTTCTAATTTTATAATATTAATAATGTTCTTATGTAAATTTTTGTCGTCACTTATGGGCTAAGAGCCTGAAATAAACTATTTTTATTTATTATTTTATTAAATCAAATAAAAATTTCATTTACTCTAATATATTACAACAGTCTTATTATCTTAATTTATACTTGGGTTGGTCTCCGGAACTTTGTTCCAGTTCGCATTATTGGACAGTCAAAATCCATTCTGGAAGCAAACAACTGTACAAAGGTGTTAGAGCTGCCTCGCACACGCCGCATCAGGGATGCCACTCCCTTGCGTAGGATTTTTGTGAAACCGTCCAACTGGCCGTTCACAAACATCCCCGATGCACTGTTGTAATAGGTACTTCGTTCCTTCTAAAATAAATTTTCACTGCCTCTTGAGGTCCCGGGTTTTCGATTCCCAGATCCCCAGGTCCCCATAAGGAATTACATCTCAATAACTGCCTGGAGTCTGCCAATAACATACTGGTGAAATGTGGGTTTACCTACTATGGGACTGAGTCCTGGGTACACCTCTGCCTACCCCATCGGCAAAAGGTGATAAGTACATACTGTTTTGGTTATTCTTGCTTGATTCAAACAGTTCATCTTAGTTCATATTTTGTTTCACTTATCTGATCGCTGATCTACCGTTATAATAAAAAAAACTGCAGCTGCCTATCGCAGTCTACGGTAGAGTTAGAGAGTACAGTCGTCACGAAAATGTTTACGAGATTTTTATTTACTACTACTCGATATTAATATTGGCGAAAGATTATTACAATTATAAGTACATAGGTACTCAATTTAACCAAAAGTACGAGAATTAGGTCGGATGGATGATTTTTTCTTCTTTACACCAAAACTAGTAAACTGGTTTTGCTGTTTGGTACACGAGTACAACTAAATATCTGCTAGGAAAGCCTAATCTTCACTTCCTTTTTTGCATTTTTTTTTCGCTATTATCCCTTTATGTGGCGATTAAAAACTTAAAGTAAAAAAGCACTAGAGCTGTAATGTAAAGTAAAAAGCACTAATGCGTATTAAGCAGTTTAATGAACCTAAATACCTATGTGTAGATAACGGTCACTTTACGAGTAAGGATGTTGAAAAAAAATAAGTAGTCTGTCAGACTTACTTAAAATAGGATACTAGGTAATATTGTTTGCGACAGTACCGCATAGTCTTCCGCTCTGTCTGACTAGTCAGCCTAATCATCTTATTATGTAACAGAGCTGGTTTATAGAGCATGGTGCCCATGACTCGATTTACCGTTAACACCAGGTTGATCGACCCTCACAAAAAAAACGCGTCGATGCAATAGACTATAGACAGTCCGTCAGCGACCTTTGTACACGTCCGAAAATTGAACTTTATGTTCTGTTATATTCTGACGCTTTCAAAATGCCTTTGCGCATAGACACTAGCGCCCTCATTTACATTAATTTAGATTGTAAATTGTTACGAACTAAAACAGTTATTAATGCTTCTTGAGAATATATTTTTTTTTTTTATTTCAATTAAGTAATTTTGTATTGTGGTTGCGACTGTACTTTTGTTTCTTAAAAAAGTCCTACTTATATTATTATAAATGAGAAAGTTTGAGGGTTGGATGGATATTTGTTACTCTTTCACGCCAAAACTACTGAAGTATTAGGGTAGATATTACTGCTCGATCAGGAAAAATATATCTCATCCCACTCATCCACAGTCTTTATGTAATTTTCAAACGTGTTTTAGGTATTTTCTCTTTAAAAATAGAATAGAATATACTACTCTTTATTATCACCAAAATAACATAACACATTTTAAACTAAAATAATATAAACATAATTCTTGGTTGACAATGGGCGGCCTTATCGCTTTAAGCGATCTCTTCCAGGCAACCAGTCTGGACGGATAAGGGAAAGATAGGATGAGTAGGGGATGGGAAAGGGTACACATCTTATTTCTCTTAAAAATACTTAATTAATGTAGGTATAATGTGGATGTCAAATGCTATCCGGTGGTGCAGAGCGGTGCTTGTGTTTGCCAGTCAATAGCAAATTATATTCATTTAGTTTATCCATTGTTAGGCAAGCGACCATGTCACCATTTAGTTGGCGCGTGTGGGGTTCCGATATTGTGTGGAATTATAATAAAGCCGATATAGCCTCCTATGGTATTATGTAACACTATGCAGCGGAACTCAGTGTAGGCGCGCATGGTTTGAATTTAGATTGAATTTTACCATGTCCTACTGCCTGCTTTGCCTTTTACTAATCTATACCCATGAATCTATACCGTTGACTCTCATTTTATCACTCATGTGCCGGTGGGCTAAGGACGAATGACGCATATAAAATTATAATTTATAACAAAATCATTATCAACACGCGCGAATTTTGAGGCCCTACGCGAACATTCGAACGATGTACCTACCAAATTTTTTTTTAGGTTTGTCCACAGTCTATTTAAGTATGCTAATGTAAACTAATAATATGTATATTTATATAGTGTATTTAGTTAGGGGCTAGGGGACCTATTTAATAGGACTTGATTACGTGGAAACCGTAATTTTACAATATCACCCACGTATTTACCGTATTTAGACATTATAACGAATTCCATTTGATTTGATTTTGACTGGATACCTGTATTAATTACTTAACGTACTTAACTTATTGAAGTGGATAACGGTAAAATCAAAATAAATTCAGTAAGTAGGTACGTATCAAGTCAAGATATATAATATTGCTTTGAAAATAAAGCCTACTTAGCATACAATGAAAATGTTTGTGTTGCTGGGTACCTACAACCGGTACGAATCCGTTAAGAATCCTAATCATTTTACGGTTTACCCATTTACGTTATTGAAACTCTATTCTCTTTCACAAATCTTAAACACACCTTAAAACCAATAATAATGTATACACCTATTAAGTTTGTGCCGTAAAACGCCGTATAAATTGTGAACGTACATCTCTAATTACTTATGATCTGTGGTATGTGGTGATTGGTTACTGATAAGGAAAGTCAATTGTCACTGTCAGACTGTCATAGATGACATCATGGTCAGCAGTCAGCTGTTCAGTGTTGCCATATATAACGATTTGGCCGTACTGTACGGATTTTGATATTTGATATTTTTGATTTCAATACGCATGATATTTATTTTTACGGATTTATGCTAAAGATAGGCTCAATCTGACGTAGGCCCATATTATGCAGATTATGCTGTCTGCAGTATATGAAGAGTGCACTGGGATAAATAATTATTTTGTTATTTTCTATGTGAAATATGAGAGAAGGTTATTAGTTCAATCATCTAACTTCTTTAATATCATTTGTTCAGATGTGTTACTTCTTTGAATATCACAATTTGAAGTTCTATTTCATAGCATTTTTTACGGAATTTATACGGATTTTATTCAGAATTCTTGAACAAAAAAAAACGGAATTCATGTCTTCATGATATGGCAGCACCGGACAGAAGTTTGAAAAATTAAATTAACTTCGAAAGTTTTTTTTTCATTTGTTCTATAAAATATTGTCATGGATCCAAACAAACCAAAGAATGCCTCAGAGGGTATCACTGTAAGTACACACAATGAACTTTATCATAGCATTTATTACGAATGATAGGTAGTATGTACCTACAGTGACGATATACCTACTTGTTACTTACATTCATAATTAATTTATTCGTTGGGCGTGCTTATTCATCAATAAAATTATTTTCGGTTATGTTTTAACCGTTAGAATCAATGGTTAGAATAAATCAAGCGAGTTAAAGCAACGAATAAAATCAACCTGTTTTACACCCACCGAAGCAAAACTTAAAGATTGGTAAATCTCTAATCTTACTTTGCTGTAACGCTAAAGAGAGTAAATTTTTTTGCACGAAAGTGGATACTCAATGTTAATTTCCACTTTTGTGTTCTGTAACAAAACTTTCGCTCTAATAATATTAAATAAATGTGTCAAATATATTCATAAATAACAGTTTTTAAGCCATATATATTTACATCTAAAACTATTTTACTTTATTTTAGCCTATGGGCATAACGGCCCTTAGCGAAACCGTACTCAGCGATCAACCAGAGTCCAGATACGAGTGTCCAGTATGCCTCAACTGGCTCAGAGACCCGGTCATCACTACTTGTGGGCATAAGTTCTGCAAGAGCTGTATTACTTCTTGGTTACAGTATGTATCTGGTTGTCGCCTCTGAAATATTTAGAGACCAGTTATTAAGATAGTTTGTATGGCTTGTAGAGTCTTGGCGATATGAAACCCTGAAATTTGAACATTTTACTAAAATTATAAATTTCTTATCTCAGTACAATGTAAAAAGTTACCTTTAAACAGTTAAACAAAATGCTAGCATATCGTAACTCAATCCCAGCACAATATACTTAGTTATATACTTGGTTTTTATTTATGTCAGTAAGTAACAAGACGAGCATGTTCATGATTTCCCATATCAGACACAGTGCCACTCAGTATTTTAAAATTCAAAATTCGGTGCGACACTGCACTGCGCCTGTCACCCTGAGATATTAGTTGTTGAAACTAGTAATGCCCAGTAATTTTGCTGGTTACATTGCCCTTCAGACCGGAACGCAGTAATGTTTGCACATTACTGCTTGGCCAATTGGTTCCTTTTTGTTTGTATATATTAATAAGTTAACAATTTATTTATAGTCTCCGATCTTCCCATGGGAATGAGATGTTTTACCGCAGTAAAAAGTAACCTTTATACACTCTCCAGCCTCCTATCTCCACACACTACACACATCTATCATACCAAAACATTGCTCCGTTGTGATGTAAAAGAAGGACTAACAAACACACTTTTGCATTGAAATTATTGGTATTATATATGGATTATTACTATAACACAATGTAGGTATCTATAGTATAACAATATTATTAACTGGTCAAATATACATTGATTTTTAATTGTCTTACAGGAACAGTGGTCACTGCCCCATTGACAATATAAACCTAAGCATGAAAGTGGACATATTTCCGGATAACTATACCAAGCGGGAGATTCAGGAGCAAAGAATGAACTGCCCATTTTCTAATAAAGGTACACAAATACCTCTACTACCTCAACATGCTTATATGATTCATTTCATAAGTTCTGAGATTGATCCTCAGGGCAGAAAAGTGTCATTGAATTCATTAGCAATTTTCTCAATAGCAAGCAGTGGCTTACGACGGTCTAGACGGTGCCGTGTATTGACGGCCCTCTGGTTTTGTTTTTCTCTGACATTTGCATAGTAGGGCGAGCCTATTGCCATCGGCCAGACACAAATCCAGATTCCAAGCTTGTATTGAGAATATTCCTAAAGGAAAATCCAACTTTTTGTATATCCTGAGAATCAAACCTTTCTGGTCAGCAGTAGCGATTGCAACCACTTCTTAGAGCTTGAGGCAATTGAAGTTTTTTTTTCATTCACACGCCTTGTTCCCTTTGAGGAAGACAGAGACTATTTCTCTCAACCTGCTGAAATCAAGTCAAGTCAAATTCTCAGGCAGTCTGACAGCCTTATTGGCTCAAGTGGTAGTAACTCTGCTTTCTGTGCCTCAGGCCCCGGGTCCGATCCCCGGCCAGGTCAAACATTTGTGTGCTTGAACATGTCTGTTTGATCTGTGTCTGGGTGTTATATGCTTATATAATAATAATAATAATAATATGGGACAACTTCCACACACGGTCATCTGGTCCCAAATTAGGCTAGAAGCCTGTACTATGGTAACCAGATGACTGATATACATACTTATATATGCTTATAACACCCAGACACAGATCAAACAAACATGTTCATGCACACAAATGCTTGATCTGGCCGGGGATCGAACCCGGGGCCTGCGGCACAGAAAGCAGAGTTACTACCGTCTGTGCCAGCGAGGCTGTCAAAATAATATGTATATCAGTCATCTGGTTACCATAGTACAGGCTTCTAGCCTAGTTTGGGACCAGATGACCCTGTGTGGAAGTTGTCCCATATTATTATTATTATTAGTTCTCCCCAACTCGACGTCAATGCGCCTATTTCGGGTGTGATGTCACTCGAGAAGGACATGAGCAGCTGTCTCCTCCGCTTTCATGTACGCTCGGCATAGAGGGCTGTCTGTAACACCTAAAATGAACAGATGTTTATTAAAGAGTCCATCACCCGTAATGGCGCCTATAACCATTTCGAGTTGGGGCTTACTCAGGTGTTGCAACGCCTTTGTGAGCCGACAGTTTACTCCAGCTACAATACTGACATACAACTTCTTCCGCGTTCATCACATACATGCTGTGGGTACTTTTGACCAGACCTTTCCCACAATAACTTGTTTTTGGAATAGCTTTTTAAACATATATGTTATATATTTCAGGGTGCACAATAAAAGTGACGCCACTAGATCTAGACGCGCACATATCGTCATGTGAATACAATCGGCCAGAAACGTCAGCCCAGCCTGAGATCAGAGTGCCGTGCTCCTTCCAAGCTGTGGGGTGTAAGGAAACGTTTGACAGCCAGGACGATATGAATACACATCTGCATAATGATACACAGCATCATATGAGTGTGAGTAATTATCTCTTCGACCAAGATTCACAATCGATGAACATAAATTGACATTTTAGACTAACATAACATCACGCCCCTTTCCCGAAGGGGTAGGCAGAGGTGTACCCAGAACCAACTGCCAGGCTGTTATTTAGTTAGCGCTTGCGAACCACTATGCCACCGAGACAGTTGAGGTACCTACTATTTTTGTCTTAAACCTAACTTGATTATTTATAGCTATGTATGTCTAATGAAAATTGGGTCAGCTCTTTTCTAGTCGATGCAGTGTTATTAGCAACTCCAGTGGTCTGATTGAATGATTTGGTATCTTGTTACTTCAATAACATTACGAAGACACGATTTTTTGCTGCTGCATCAGGTTCAGATTGGTAATAGTCAAATATCTGGTTTGGGCTTGTTGGAATCGTCAATGAAAAGGTTACAGGTGGTTATTGATCAGTCTGAAGCAAGGTCAGCAACGAGAAGAGATATTTTTTTTAATCATGAGGTCCCGGATTCGATACCCAGGTCACACAAAAAGTGTTACCTATTGGATTTTCCATTAGGAATTTGTTGATAACTACCTGGTAAATGGCAATAGCCCACTATTACATGGGACCTAAAACTTAGATTTCAAAGTGTGTGTACCTAATATAGGACTAGCCTACCCCTTCATGAAAAAGGCGTGACGTTACGTTATGTTTTCATTAACCATGAAAATTTTCAGGAAATTGACAAAAATATAACTGTCTCTTTCCTTCTTGCAGTTCCTAATGAATGCCTACTCCGAGATGAAAATAACGAATGACATGTCCAATGCGAGCATTGATGCGAAGGAACAAGAAGCTATGACTCTGTGGGAGGCGCCCGATAAAGATGGCAACCAGACCAATAAACCAGCTATTAATAATACTAGTGCTTTGATTAGGTAAGAGAGTAAAAATATCGATTTTTGTCAAAGTTAAGACGATATACCGCCTTCGAGGTATTTGACTCCATCCTATGAAAAAGACACTGACCAAAATGTTGAGCTTTCGGCCCCGATTATATATCACAAAAATAGTAACCAAAATATTCTTATAATAAGATACAAAACGACAACTACAGTCTCTACTTGAAATATTCCGCAATTTCAGCATTTTGTCACTTCAGAAGGAGATTTAATTTTTATTAGTTTCCTGTTGTTGAAAAGACTGTTTTTTGTGGATATGATGATATTCCACTTCACATACGAAATAGATCAGCTGATCGGTATTTTGTATGGGAAATCAAATTTTTTTTTTTTTCACAAATATTACATTTATTGAGTTGTTCAGTTTGATGGGATACAACCCTTTGAGTATATAACTGACTTAACATGTTTTTGTAACACATATATTTTTTATGACAGCATTCTGATCATAAATGGCCTGAATTGGTCATAGGACGGTCACTTTCGATTTTACTAAATTCAGAAGAAACGGGAACAAAACACCATCTTGATAAATTTTTCGTAGGATTGTGTGAAATGCCTCGTAGATGTGTAGACACTTTGTTCACTTATTCTTGTTTACTCAAATAATATATAATTCACAGGGCTCTATACGAAAGAGTAGTAGTTTTAGAACAACGTAATCGCGAACAAGATATAGTGATCGCCAACATTTCGAAGCAACTCTCAGCGTTTGCCATGGCTAAAATGAAACAGAGCAATGAAATGTTGCTGCGATATTGTATGGGCAATTATGTATGGAAAGTGGATAACTTTAAAGCGAGACTGGATGCAATGTTGAAGGATCACTTCAAAATGTTGTACAGCCCTGGGTTTTATACTTCGCCTAATGGATACAGGTATTAAATACATAACAAACAATCACGCCTTTTTCCCGAAGGGGTAGGCAGAGGTGTTCTCAGGACTCAGTCCCATAGTAGGTAACTCCCACATTTCGCCAGTATGTTATTGGTCCCGTGTAATAAGGGGCGAGACTATTGCGATCTACCGTGCGCAGTTCCAGACTCCAGGCAGTTATAGACATAATTCCTAATGGAAAAATCCATTAACTCTGCCTGACCTGAGGATCGAACCCGGGACCTCACGATCGGCTGTCAAGCTTGCGCCCGCTCCGCATAACTGACTCTCAGTACAATGTAAAAAAGTGGCCTTTGTAGGGTGTACAAAACGCTAGCGTATTCTAACTCTACCATCGTAGCTGTGCCCCGCGGATTTACCCGCGTAGTGTTCGTTCCCGTGGGAATATCGGGATATAAAGTACCCTATGTGTTATTCCAGTGTCAAAACTATCTTCGAACCGAATTTCAGCCCAATCGGTTATGTAGTTTTGGCGTGAAAGAGTAACGAACATCCATCCATCGTAACAAACTTTAGCATCTATAATATTAGTAGAATAATAATTTTATTGTATAGTCAAAATTGACTTCATAGTTTTCTGTGTTGTTTCTACTAAAAATTCCTCACCCGTATGACGTCCACTGGTGAACATAGGCCTCCCCCATAGAACGCCATGAACTATTCATATGGGGGGATTTTGCCGTTATCAGCACGCTTGTTGTGCGGCTTGGTGATCGCTGTATTTGGAATACTTGGTGCCGGAAAGCGCTGCTGCCCACTCTCCGAATATATATCTCTGCTGGGTCTCACGGCTCCCACGGGATGAGAAAGGGGTGGTCCTATTATAAAGCCGAGAACCACACAGCCAAGCGTACCAAACCAAAATGTCACGTTTTTTATTGGCAACTTTTTTAATGTTTCCAGATTCTGCGTCCGCCTAAATATATCCCCCCAAAACCCCCACTGCTTCGCTCTCCACGTGCACTTAATGAAGGCAGAAAACGACGACTACCTAGAATGGCCGTTCAACGGCCGCATATCATTCTCCATGATCAACCAATACGAACCGGAGTTAACTCAACGAGACACTATGATGTCCAATTCTAATCTCATAGCTTTTAGAAAGCCTTCGGCTGAGATATGTGTAAGAGGATTCGGTTATACGGAATATGCAGTGGTAAGCGATGTAGTTAGAAATGGGTTTGTGAAAGATGATTTATTGATTATACGTGTTAATATTAAGTGTGTATGACATGAGGAGTGATTTTTTTGTTTTTAATGATAACACAGTCACATTAAAATGAAAACGTTTCGAAATCATGTCAACACAATGCAAAAGAAAATGTACGACATACAATCACGCCTTCCCAAAGGGGTAGGCAGAGATGTAACTCAGGACCAAGTAAGTACACCCACATTTCGCCAATATGTCATTGGTCCTTTGCAATCGCGGGCGAGCCTATTGCCATCTACTGGGCTCAGTTCCAGACTCCAGGCTGTCATAGAGATAATTCCTAATGTAAAAATCCAAAGCTAGCACTTTGCCTGACCTGGGGATCGATCCCGGGACCTCATGATCGGCAGTCTCGAGCTTGCGCCCACTACGCCACCGAGGCAGTCGACGAGCAAACCTTTACTCTAAAATCGTACCAACTGGATCAAAAATATTTTTACATAATATTAGTACTACACTGTATTGCTAAATAAATTAATAATAAATTACTTCGTAATTTATTTAGCAATACAGTGTTGATGAAATAAAATTTGTCAGAAATGTTTACCGTTTTGTGCTCATAGTACTATCACGAGCACTATGATAAAGCCAAAATGTAAGATAATATACATACTACTACTTCTGATCCAGTTTACCGAGTACATGATTATGACTGGTTCACAATCTTTGCTCGTAATTTTGCAATGCATTGTGTTGATAAGAAATAAAATCAGTAAGAAAATGTTTACATATTTATGTTGATGACTATATTGTATATAAAAATGTGTACGGATCCTACGTGTAGCTTCATAATTTGGTTAATAGTTTATATATTATTCAAATCAGTATTTCTACCGTCCGAATCTCTTTTTTAATATCTCATAAAATTACATTCCATATTATGTAAGTATTAATTAAAAGAAAGCAGAAGCTGCTATTTATTTTATATAATTAATGTATTAATACCTAATAAGATAGTTAATTTTTACTATCTGTTTTGCATTCCATTTTCGTGATAGTTATATTTTTATTTATGTAAACTGGTGCCTTAAATGTACTAAAAATATTTTTATTGTTTTATAGACTATATTTGTTATCCTTATTTTACAAAAGAATCAAATAAAGATATCAATTTATAAATAAAACTGTTTTTTTTTAATAACTTAGGCTTGCCATACACGCTAGGGTGTAATTAACAGGTTTACAAAACTGTACCGGTAAATCAGAGCGTCTATGGCCAACTTTAGGAAAATATTTCAAAATAAAAACCACGATAAATTCGTATTTATTTATTCCAATCTTACAAAATAACATAATCCGACTGAGAAACGGGTATCTTAATAAAATATAGGAATTTAACTTACATAGTTTAAGATAAACATTACTTATGGCTAACTCTTATCACATCCATCATCACTTAAACCCGACTTAAAGCTGTTTTAATGCAAAATTTGTTTTAAAGTGTAATGTTTCACAGGTGTTGACAGAAGATATGACTGAAATCTATAAATATATCAAAATAAAGGCCTTAACAGACTTCGGACTTCGCGGCGTACATTTTTGTCAATCAAAAGATATGAAACGGTTGAAATGTATCTGGAGGTGCAAAAATATACGCCGCGGATTTTCCATCGTCTGGAAAGGTCTTGTAGATTGCAAAAATAGTCGGGTTTGACACATTCAATCATTTTCTATTTATGGCCAATAGAATACGTTACATGAATTTGACACGCCGATACCTTATTAACAAATATTATTGCGAAAAAGAACTAAAAACTTAGAATAGATTAATGCAAATCATACCGATTCTGTATTGCAGTACATGACTTAGCGAAAACACAAGCCTCTTTATCTAAAAAGCGGTAGTTGTGGTAACTGAAATTAGGAATGGCCATCACTGGCATAAAAGATAATGCGGATGTTAATTTTTCATGTTTTTTTTTTTCTTTTCAAATGTTAAATTGTTGTGGCTCTACATCATATAAATAGCAATATTAGGAATATATAGGTATTTTTGGAATTCATTTGTCAGTAAACTATTATTATTATTGATGTTTCTTACAAAAGTTACATACGTTGGTTTTATTGTTGGTTGTAGTTGTTGGTTTTTAAGTATAAAATTGCTGCTTCTCCTTTTATTTCATTGTGAAAGAGAGAGCAATACTTTCCGTTGTAAATTATATCTTACAGTTTGCAGCGACCAAATACTACTGGCATGCTTGGTTTTTTTATAATTTTGTTATTTTTCTTTACGCCTATAGTTTTTGATTTTTTGTTTTAACCAAACGGTGGATATTCGTTCAGTCCAATCTTAAAACCATAATTTCACTCGCGCGCATTCAAAGCTTTTTTATGTGATACATTTTAATATTAAGTAAAAATTACTACTTTTTTGTGTTAGTTTATGATATAAATACATATTTATATCTTAATGAATATCGTACTCGTACCAACCTAGGTTATTTTTTTTTCTAATTTTCAAATTATCAACACATTAATTGAAATATGTAATTAAGTTAGTAATTAGTTATAATTTTAGCTATAAATATTATCTAATGGTTTATTTTAAAATAAAAAGGCTGTCTTTTGAAATAAACTGTAAAGAACCTTATCACCGCACTTTTAAGGTCGATATTTCAGTGACATGTTTTAAATTAAACATTTATATAATAACACGCTCACAAATGGAAAGTTTTCGTTACAAAGGAAATAATAATTCAGGAAGACAATTTCACGGAAGTTGCAATTTTTATTTATTCTTACTTTTTTATAAATATTAATGACACCGACACCTATTTTACGATGATTAATTATTATTATTATGATTTTATATAAAAATCCAATTTTTACAATCTGTTTCCTTTTAAATAACATGATTTTTCTTGACGCCTTTAAAATGTCCTATGAAAATACTTTTATGAACAAAATGTAAAACCGTAATAAATTAAATATTAAATAAATTATTTCGAGCCATCTGGAATGTATTTCTACGAAATGTTATGAAAGATAACGGTTTTTAGATCCAAATCCCTTCTATACTAACCAAGCTCTATAATTTCTACTTCATATCACAGTTGCGGTAAACAAATGCATGATTTCAGTCCACGAAAGAAGTTTTACAAAAAGTTTCAGTATTTTTTTTTGTTGGTTTGTGTGGACAAAATGTAAGGGTTTTCAGGTTCGCTGAAGGGCTTTAACATATCCTTACAACTACTTTACGAACTACTCTACACTATGAAGCTAACTTTGACATCGCAAAAATAAATCAGCTGTCCCCAGTGATGTGATATATAAGACGGTTATTGAACCGAATCCAAAATGGCGGCGCAAATCATGCCCTCGCTTGCACACTAGTGCTGTAATTAGTGTGCAAGCGAGATGAGACAATTTTAGAGACCATTTTAGATTCGTTTTTTTATTGAACCGGCTTATAACTATAAAGTTTAAAAAAAGGTGTAGTAATAACTTAAGGGGCTGCATCTGCCGGTCAAACTGAACAAATTTCAAAAGCAAATTGCGAAGTTTGCAAAATAAATTGCGACTTCCCATACAAAATGGATCAGCTGATCGGGTAATTTGTATGGAAAGTCTTTCTTTTGCACCCCCTTGAGTTGCACCACACCTTTTTGTAACTCGTAGAGGTCCTCATACAACTTTTGTGTCGATTAAAATTTGGTTACTTTGTTAATAGCACATGAAATAGGGTTTGAAAATAGAACGTTACCGAACTTGAAAGCGACACAAAAATTGTGTAAGATGCACCTCAATAATGTCACATACAATTTGAAAAGGTCAACGAACTTCAATGAAACAGCTGATTTTATTTTCGAGATTTTGGAGTTCAAATGAAAGTTCTCTCAGTATGTATGTATGTATGTAGATTTATGTCGCTGTTCTCAATGTTATTGCTACCTACCTTCATTACCTTTGTAGAACTTCCTTCGTGTAAATGAATTTAGATATTTTGTTGTTATACTTACCGATGGCCGCTTTTACACGCCTATTTTAATACATGGTAATTATACTTCATTGACCCATACATACTAATTATTTTAATTACTATTGGGTGAGTTCACACCGGCAGAGCATGATCGCAAGAAAAAGACGTATACTTTTCGAGCGTGCACTTCCGGTGTGAACACGACTATTTTATTTTTATTTCAATATATTTTCCGCGTGCTGAGCGAATGGAAAAGCTTTGAAAAGCTGACACATTTTGACAGTTTTCCATGGCCGCTAACCAAAGGTTTACCACCTTTGCCTCGTCCGATCTGAACAAGGCTTATGATATAAATACAAACATTTAAGTAAGTTTATCTTAGTGCTAAATGAAAACGAAGTGCTTACTAAGAATCTACGAAATGTTTTCATGAAATTTTATAGTATGTTTAAATTCATGTGTTTTACAATTAATCAGTACTTCAGAATAAATACCGCGCATCGGCAAATATTGGGAACAATCGTATTGGACCTACGAATCGTAGTATTGGACATTTAAAGAAAAAATATACTCTGTTCGCTGCAGAGTGGTGCCTGTGACAGTGGTGTATTGTCAAAATTATGCGTGACTGTTACTGTTACAAATAATTCCTATCTTACACTCGTTACGTTATTTTTTAGCAGACATATTACACCACGATTGTTTTTGATGGGAACAAGCATTAATTGTAAAAAGGAACAATTATACCTTGTCTAATTTGGCTCAATGAATGCAGCTGAATGACAGCTGAACATTGATCAAGCTATATCTGACAAAGCGTAGTCAAATGTCCCAGGCAACATCTTAGAGCCGGTTCCCACCGAAACTGTCTGTTTTCTCGGTCCGTCTAAACATGAAGTGTCATATAAATTGTACTGCCACTAGCATATGGGAACGGGCCTGTCTCAAAGCGATCGATCATTTTCGGAACTAAGAAGTTAGCCCAATACTAGTATTTATTCTGTAGTGTAAATGTAGGATAAACCTACCTATTACGAAACTTTACTATTAAACTTTTTTTTTTTTATGTTAGTAACAAGACGAGCAAATCAGGTGCCTGATGGTAAGCATCATGATTGCCCATATCAGACACAGTGCCACCCAGTGTTTTAAAATTTAAAATTCTGCGCGGCACTGCACTGCGCCTGTCAGCCTGAGATATAAGTTGTTGAATCTCATCATGCCCAGTAATTTCGCTGGTAACATTGCCCTTCATACCGGAACACAGTAATGTTTGCACATTACTGCTTGACAGATGAATAACTGGCAAAGGTGTGGTACTTCCCCAGGCGGCCCCCTGCAAAAGAGGCCTACCACTACAACTAAACTAAATGAAGATCATATTTGTGTGTCATTTTTCCACTTAATCCTGGGTTTTGTAACTTATTATTTAAAGTTTCGAAATACTTAACTACATTATCAAGGTCGGCTCGCACTGACATATAATGTAGCGACTAGTGTAATACACACGACTCCACATTGGCCATCATATTTGTGTCAAGGTAATGTACAGAACGACGAATGTCACCAAAATGTAAACATTTCAAATTTTCGTATCGGAAATATGTATAAACTTTTATCATTTCAGTTACTGGGCATGACGAGATTCAACTGATATCTCAGGGTGACTGGCGCAGTGCAGTGCCGCGCAGAATTTTAGCTTGAATTTTAAAACACTGGTTGCCACTGTGTCTGATATGGGAAATTATGATGCTTACCATCAGGCACCTGATTTGCTCGTCTTGTTACTCACTATCATAAAATAAAAATAAAAATTGTTTGCCAAAATGTATACCTATATATTTTTGATCTAGTTTTCTTATTACATAATTTTGAAGCAAAGCTTTGCATTGCATATTGTTGATATTATGATTTTGAAAATAAATGTTTACATTTCAATGCTCGTGACTGTGACAGAGGTACTACTTGTACCTTATGGCCAATGTGAAACCGTAGCATTAGCCAGTTAAAAACTAAATTGTCAGTGAGATCCGGCCTGCGGTGATATCATTTTGTATAATAATATGTTATTATTAAGAAAAAATGGATTCAAAAATCCCCACAAAGCGCGCTGCCGCTTTGGCGAATATGTAGTTCATTTAATATACAGAGTTGGTAATCAGAATATTTCGCTATATCGGTGTTGGTGAATAGTGAAAATTGCTGTTTTTTTTTACAAATACCCTTTCAAATGCTATCGGACTGCGATCGGACTTTACTTTTTAACGAGCCACCTAGTTGACCCCCCATTAAATAATACTAACAACATATAAGCTTATCAAAATCATCTGTCTACTAAGAATAGTTGGTTGACCGACGATGTGACGCTGCTGCTAGTCCCCGGGGAAGTGCAGCACATTGTCCCCACAGCTGGGGGTGGGCGAGGAAGGAGGGTCTTCAAAAGTAATAGTTAGTAGACAGACGATGTGACCAGTTACACGCTGCTGCTAGAATCCCCGGGGAAGTGCAGCACATTGTCCCCACAGCTGGGGGTGGGCGAGGAAGGAGGGTCTTCAAAAGTAATAGTTAGTAGACAGACGATGTGACCAGTTACACGCTGCTGCTAGAATCCCCGGGGAAGTGCAGCACATTGTCCCCACAGCTGGGTGTGGGCGAGGAAGGAGGGTCAAGGGACGCACGGGAAGCTGAACTGAAGCTACTAGAGCTCAATTCCTCTTGTTCCGGCTCGTAGCGACCACTTGACATGCCTGGAACAAGTCAATTATAATTATTATTTGTTGGTCATGCCATACGGTTTGAATTTTTAAATGTCTGTAGAGATGATATAAACCGCGTAGATATTTATCTAGATAGAATGATGAATAGATGATAATATGGTATGATGAATAGATGATAATATGGTAAGCTTACTTATAGCACTTTAAGTGCTTACCTGTGGTGTATAGTGTATCTATATATTAGCTATAGTCAAACCCATACTAAAATGTACAACCGGCGGTCGTATCGCCTATCGCTAATAGCGATTTCCAGACAAACCCATTTACAAATTTTAATAAGAAAGGAATTCTAGATGCGCGCGAAGGTCTTGACTCTAGACGCCCGTGTCTTTGTCCCCATAATCTTGGGATTTTTTTTAATATAAACGAAATTGGAAAAATCCTTTGTTGAAATGTCTTACTAGGTGTAACTTTTAATAAAAATACTAAGTATAATATTGCAATTATTTATTGAGAATAAAATTAACGGTAGTTCGATTAACACAATAACAAAGGCTTTGTTCGCAATAATTATAGTGAATCAGAGATGAGTCAATATTAGGTGGGTACCTATATCAGCTCAATGCACAATGCAACATGCAACTATGAACTTGTCTCTTATCTTTCTTTGTATACAATAGGTTCATTTATATATTACTAGCTGTGCCCCTCGGTTTTACTCGCGTAGTCTTAATTCTCGTGGGAATATCGGATTAAATACCCTGTGTTATTACAAGGTCTAAGCTACCTGCATACCAAATTTCAGCCCAATCGGTTATGTAGTTTTGGCGTGAAAGATTTCAACTAACTTTGAAGAATTTCACTAACTTTTGTCGTGTTTCTAAAAATCATAACATACCATCACGGCTTTTTCACGAAGGGGTAGGCAGAGGTGTACCCAGAACTCTGTCCCATACTTAGTAGGTACACCCATTTCGCCAGTACGCCAGTTCGTTATTGGTCCCATGTAATAGGGGGTGAGCCTTTTGCTATCTACCGGGCACCGTTCCTGACTCCATGCGGTAATTGAGATAATTCCTAATGGAAACATCTAATAACACTGCCTGACCTGGTGATCGAACCCGGGACCTCATGATGGACCACTATATATGTGCTATCCATTAAGTACCTTTAGATTAACAGCTCAGAGAGCCCTCTTTTTTCGAGCGACATAGTATTTTAATATTGTTTGCGAAAGCGAAAACAGAATAAACACACCAGTTTGGTTTTTGAATTTTCATTTTATTATGATATTTGATTTAAACACTCCTTAACATTATCAACAAACGGTAGGTACTGTGAGTAGCAGCCAAATATACATAGTAAATATTATTATTGTGCTTACGATACATACTATATCGACGGGTTACATCACAAGTGCATTAAATAACATTTACATCATTTTTAAGCACAACAATTAAGTTCAAAAAAAGTCAATATTGTAGGTAAGTAGGTTTTATAGAGTATGGATTTTATATGTTATTTTAATTCGAAATAATTCTATATTTTAATTCGAAATATTCTTTTTTTGTATTATGCACATTGCACCTGTGAACTATAACTATATATAACCAGATTTTTTCAAATGTTTGAAATTACGTAATTAAGTATAACATAATAATATATCATAGTAACATTAGCAATTCGAGAAACGTCTATCTAAAACTAATATAATAATTTGGTACCAATGAAATCATAAACAATCACAGTGCCTTCAAATCGATGGTCTATCACAAATCACAACTTCAAAAGAAACAAATGAATTTTGTATGAATCTAAGCCATGGTACTTTTCCTAAATCACTAAAAGTCCACACTAGAATTTCCTAAGTTTTCGGTTTAAAAAAGTCTAGTAAAACTTCTATTAAACACACACTACACAATATTAAGCGCAAGAATGCAAGCTAAGCTTGGCATCTGGGTTAGATAGGTCCTCTGCATATTTCAACCAAATTTACACTGATCAATTTCAAGTGACCTTCATTTACACCCTTAGTTTTAATATAATTCCCAATGGGTCGATCAATGTTTCAAGAAAGTACCCTAAAGATGATGCGAGGATAATATCGTTGGGACAAATTAAGCCAGAATTAAACATTTTCAATTATTTTTAAGGTCGTTTAACGTGACGCGATGGCAGTATTGACTGGGCAAGATATACGACATAATTCATGCTTTGTTTTTGTCCTTTTCAGCCTAATCTTGCACAAAGTCAGAGTTGCAGTCACAATAAAGAAAATATAGATTTTCCTATATTTATCGAAATCAGTTTGAATCACGAATCCGTTCATAAATCGTATATCGTAGAAATAAATCAAGAATTAGTAACTATTGCGCTCAAACAGTATAAATTATTGGTCGATGTTATTAATTGTACTAATATAATTATTGCCATAATATTGCCATCATGACAAATGTTAACAGATCTTAATTCATAAAGTTAACTTAAAAAGAACAATTTTACTACTTAATCATAATTAATTTTATAAAATAATATTATGCAAATATGCACCGCTTTTTATGTGCCTATGAAATAATTTCAAAGAGTTAATGTAAGTAAAAAAAAATAAATATTTGTCATGATTCAACATATTAAATCTATATTAATTAGTTTTTTTTTTTTTTTGAGAAATAATACTCGGGTAATAAATTATATTCACAATATTTTATATTTGTACAAGACAGCCGCATAAATAGGTATTAGATACCGGATCGACTATGTCAATAAGTTCAATAAACTCGAAAATAATTAAAAAGAACCCGTCCAATAAATACCTTTTTTTTTAATTTTCTACTGCATCTATTTTTTAACTGTAACCGAAATTTTGTTTTTTATATTTTCAGTTTCGAAGCCGAGAATGCGGTCGGGCACTAATTTATTATAATATCGTAGCTGTAGCTACCATCCTGTCTTATAATTATATTTTTTTACATCTACTTCAGCTGTGCCACCTTTAAAAACTATAGAGCTTTATCGCTCCTCCCGAATTCAAAAGCATTAATAAATTAATACTGAGGTATTGTTATATAATTAATAAATTCTAAGAGAAATATAATAAACATAGCATTATAAACAAAGCCTCGAATTTTAAATATTCCAAAAGCAACCAAATAAACATTATTTTATTGAATTAATTTAGTTAATATTTAATTTTTTTTTTTTAATCCCAGTATTTTTGTGTTACTTTTTATTTTACTATTATTTTAAGCATTATAGCAAAAAGCAAGATAAATTTGTTATGCATCGCAATAAATAGCATAAATACTGGCCGTCTTTACGTTCACACTATTTATTGCATTAAAAACTAAGTGTATTTTTCTATTACTATTCAGTGTTTGTTTGTATTCCATAACTAAATCCAAGAAATAAGTACAATGTGCGAATACGTTTACCGAGTATTCAGATTTTTTATGAATATTAAGACTAAACGCAATAAATTACTGATATCCATGTAATAGGCAACACCTAATTTTATGTCACAGAACATTTAATGCGTAATTACATATCTAAAATCTTCATAAAGAATCCAGAATCTTATTGAAATATTTTTTGATATTTTGCATAATTTTTATTTTTTTTATTTTATTTTTATCGATATGACAACACCACTACCTTCATCACAATTATTTTAATATTATTGCCTAATACAGCTAAATACCCATGATAACGTCCACAACCAAAAAATGTTCTTCCATTTTTGCATTTTTTCAGTTATGTCGGTTCCTCCTCTGGGCATATGATATCAGGCATTTTAGTTGACATCATAATTTTAATATTTTTATTTATTTTTTTGTCTTTTGCCTGCACTTAACTAAATTGATTTACTTATACTAATCCAAGAGCAGCAAATGTCGAATAACTATTAGCTATCCAATCGAGAAAATGAACACATAATTTTACTTCTTCTTCCTACGCGATTTCTTAGCTTTAGATTGCTTTGTAGAAGGCAAGCTTACATTAGAAGCACCAGTTTTTTTATCATCTTTGTCGCTTTCTGCGGACGCGGGTGAAGTGTTGTCATCGTCCGAAGACTTCTCCATCACTTCTTCAGACTTCGGATCATCGTCCGCTTTCACTTCAAAACTCGTTATTTTATCATTTTCAACAACGCTGAACCCTTTCTCCTTTTTATCTGGAACTTTTTCTAAGTCTATCAGATTAAAGGCGCTCGTGGATTCTTTTATAGACGAGAGAATAGAATCTATATCGATCTTGCAAATCGGACTCGATATTTTCGTATCTGTGACTTCTAGAAGGCTATCTCTCATGACTTCGAGTTTGAAGTCATCCATGCCGAAGTCAAGGTCAAGAGGAGGTAAGTCGTGTAGAAGAGAATGATGTTCTTCGACGAAATTCAATTCCGAAGGAGCGTCACATTCGGCTACCATTATGTCACTTCTCTTGCAAAGTCTCATTAATTCTTCGTGTAAGGAAAGTGGAGCCTCTTCCTCGTATTTACTAGCTTTTTGTTTAACTTTCACCTCACTGTCTGAGTCAATTTTTGTTACCACCATATTTGCCTTTTGTTCCTCTTTCTTCGACTTAGACGCAGCAATCGAACTCCAAGATTTTATCGGCTTTTCTACAATCACTTCGATTTCTTCATTGTCTTTCTCTATTTGAGGAGACTTTTTGCGCATTTTTCCTCTGCCACTAGTTATCTGAATTTCTGGGAACTCTTCTTTAGTGCTATCGATAACGTACACGTCTTTTACGTCTACTTCACTTCGTTCTCTTGTTTTACTGTAATCTTTATTGTCAATAACAACTTCAGCGGTTTCAATTCTATATTCTACTTTCTCGGAATCCTTGTGTTTCGAGTCATATTCCAGTAATATCTCAATGTCCGATGGAATACTTTTCTTTCTAGTTGATTGTATAGAACATTCTATGTCTAATGACCAATCATCCAATTTAGTCTTTTCTTTCTTGTCTATGGTATTTTTAGGCGAGCGTGATTTTCTAGTTTTTAAATATGAACTAGTAGATTCTATTTCTTCGAAAGGTACAGAAATAGAGACTAATTCTCCACTAGGTTGAATTTTGTCTTCGATGGCGTGTATTTCAACGAAACTGTCGTCTTCCGATTTGTTTTGGGTGTCGTCTGATTTCTTGATTTTGCGATTCTTTTTGGACTTTTTGGATTCGTCGCTTTTGTCAGACTGTGTGCTAACACTTAGAACAGGTTTTTCAGGTTCCTTTAGAAGCATGTCCCACGCTTGCTCTTCGTTTTTTATTTCAACCACCTCTTCTTCACGTAAATTTTTAGCAACTTCTGATTCTTTTTTGGAAGACGATTTTTCGGTGTCAGATTTTATGGACCATTCTAATTTGGTTTCTCTTTTCCATGAAGACTTTAATCCAGTCATATCTTTTTTTGGGGAACTTTCTCGGTCTGAAGTATCGTTTTTAACTAGCTTCGATTCTAATGATTCCTTAACAGACTTTGTTTCTGTTTCTTTCTTTGATAATTTGGCGTTTGATGAATCTTTCTTTTCTAATTTGTTTTCATCAGAAATCTCTTTTTCTGCAGACTTTTTCTTTTCGGCTTTCTTTGATGTTTTAACTTCTAATAGCTCCTTTTCAATAGGTATTTTTTCGATAGATATTTTAATTTCTTCTTGTTTTGTTACTTCACTCTTTGAAGATTCTATCTTTCCTTTAATATCTGCTTTTGTTTCAGGTACTAACTTGTTAGCTGCGGTAACTTCCTTCTCCGCTTCTATTCCTTCTTTTTTCTGCAACTCCTTTTTAACGGAAACTGCCTTTTTTGATTCAATTTCTTTCTTTGCCGCGGGAGTTTCCTTTTTCGCTTCAAAAGCATCTCGTTTATCAACTGGAGTTTCTTTAATTTCAACCACTTCCTTTTTTACAGTTTCTTTCTTCGTTTCAGTTTCTTTTTTAGTTTCTTTAACTTCTTTTACATCAGACACTTCTTTCTTTGGCTCAATTGTTTCTTTTTTCAATTCAGGTTCTTTCTTTGGAACCGATTTCGGCTCAGTTTTGGACTTTGTCGATTTCGATTCAGATTTTTTATCTTTCACAACTTTTACCTCCTCATTCTCCACCTTATAAGCTTCTGGATCGGAAATTTTCTTCCCCGTAAGTTCCGATTTACGATTTTCATTCGTAGAAAGTTTTGACTCCCACGCTTTAGCTTCACCTACCTTTGAATCCAGTGTTTCCCTTACCGATTCCTGTTCTTTGACATACTCTTTTCCTTTTTCGGGGTTTGCGTCTCTTACGTTTCTATCTACATTACCTGTTTTTGGAGTTGCGTTAGGCTCCGATTGGTACTTATAAATATCGAAATTATCACTATTCGAGATTACGGGGTAAATATCATCAGTTAAAGATTGAACAGGTATAGTAGTAGTTAAAGGCAAAGCTTTAGCAGGTAAAGAAGCCGGTGGCAAAGTAGCTGGCGCGTTGAGAACAGGTCTAAAGGTCGCCTCGTCTGTGTTAGCTCGGGTGTAGTCGTCCGGGTCGACCCGCGGGACCGGGCCGGCCGTGTGGGTCCGCACCACGGTGCCGAGCGGGTCCACGGCCAGCTCCACAGCGTAATGTTGAGTCATCGGCCCCGCCTCCTCGCGCCGCGACCCTATACGAAACCGAAGGCAACCATGTTATTTACGAGTTAAGTTTATTGGATTCCGTATCGCGTTTTATACTGAATTAAGTATACCAATCGCTGATAAAAAGTCAATAACAGTCAAAGAAAAAACCAAAAACTTAAGAATTTTCCTAATAATAAAAGTTGTATTGGCTTTGCTAGAAAGAGTTGAGTGGTTTATACAGTAGCCATAAAGTTTTGTGATTTGGGCCGAATTTAGTTAAAGTCTTCCCAATGAAGACATTGCGCCCGTGCCCAACCGGGATAATCTAGCAATGTCAAACAATTTTTGGTTAAGACCCTGTCTGTTATTGTGATAGTTCTTGCAATGCACGAGCGAGCGTGGACCCTTTACATGTAGTGGATACACGTGCACTTTGTTTCTGTGTGCGTAACTGCCCAACTCACACAGACACAACGTGCACGTACATCTACGCACACGACAAAGACCAACGCGCAGTCGTGAGAAGCAATGGCTATCAGTTACTGGTAATCAGTTAGTATCCTCTTTCACTACAGAAATAACTCTGAAATTGCAAAATTAAAACAGCTAAACAGAAAAAGTTCCTTGTAATAACAAACTGTGAGTTCCATTTCAGAGTTGGCTCTATAGTGACACTTTAAAGGTGGGTATACTGACTGGTATTACGGGAGGGTAATGTAACACTCAATCTCTTGCTGGCTCGTTGTTAGTTCAAGAGAAGGGTGTTACATTTCACTCCGTAACACCCATTAGTACGCACCTTAACAGGAAACACAACCTCTTAGCAATTTGACACAATCCTATGGTAAGATTAACCAAATTGATGTTTTGTATTCTCTTGTTGCCTCCAAATACCCTTGACCCTTTAACCCATTGTATACATTTATATCCTGATAATAATAATTTGAATTTATACTCTAACAGAACGGGTTACCCCAATTACACTGCTGAAGTAAAATTATATGGGTCATATGAACAACCCATAGTGTCAGATTTTCAGGTCGCCAAGATTCCTACAAGGCCTCCGAATATTACCTAACGACTGCTCCCTACATATCTTATAGGAAACAGCTGATATTTTAATATGAATTAAAGTATGAATGTCCTTGTCATTTTATTTTCTTTTCAAACTCTTCTTTCTTATTGTATGGCACGTCTAATCACGCGATCAAAACTGGGATCTTTAAAAGTTTACTAGGAAAAAACTGAGTTTATAAGAGACACTACAAACTGACAGGGACATAGTTTACTTCACTATAAAATATCAGGATATAAATTTATAGAACGTGTTAATTATATTCGGAGGAAACAGGGGAATACAAAACATAGATTTGGTAAATTTTTCATAGGATTGTGTCAAATTTCCAGTAGCTAGGATACGCTGTGTCTGATAACCAGTAGCACTATTTTCATCAGCGCGCAGTCTATTTGATTCGATAATACGTTTTTATACTAAGAGTGTGACATGTCTGTACAAAATTTTGGATAGTTTGGGTGCATTATGATATTTTGACGCAGTGATTGTAGATAATTAGAATCAAGAGGGGGTGTTAGTGAGATGGATGCCTTTGGCTTCGGTATAGGGCCGGCGGCGGTCTGCGCGAACGTTATCCTCTTGATACTTCTTCCTTGAATACCAACTTGAGGTATCTCTCAACACTTGGCCGTCGTAAATTCGACGTTTTACGAATATTTTAATGCTTTCCTATAATGTTACGTGACGCGTTCATTGATCAAACCATTTTTCTTTGTTTTTCGTTTGTTTTTGTACAGTCATAAGCACTAAATTGAACGTTTCAATTGTTTTAATGCATATTAACACATAGCGTTGAAAAGAAACTACGAGTTATCTTTTAAAATTATGTACTCGTTATACTTAATCAGATATATTGTATGATGTGGTTAAAAATGTAGACGGTGAAATGTTAAAAATGTTAGACATCATTTTAAAGAAAATTTCGTAGATACACATTTTTTTTGCAATGCACCAACTATGTAGATATGACATTTGAAATTTTACATTTTAGTGCGTGTGACTGTATATACAAAGAACAGGTTTTACAAGTAAGTTGCGGTATATTATGTACAATTCAGTTTACTGATAAGCCGATGTTTAAGAATGTTCATGTTTTTAATGTATTTCTTCGTCCATTTTGAATTAAATCGATGCTGTATGTATGTGTCAAGTCGCATTGTTAATGTAATTTACTCATACGAAATAAATGGCAATAATTATACCAAAATACATCAGCCATCATTATTAACCAGAAATCGCCCTAATTATTTGCAATTTCCATGAAGGTATAAGTACTAACAATAGATATTACAAAAATTATACTAACAAAAATATTGTCTGTAACAATTGACTGAATAAATGAATAAGATTTGTACCGGACATACATACATAAATAATACATACATACATACATATTATTATTATTAAGTAATGCTTTTTTTATACTCTTATTTATATTGAATTTTTTACAACCGTTTTTCAAATGTTATAAAAGGGTTAAGTAATACTTACAGAAGAAAATCTACCCGTCAAACTAAACAACTTTCAAATGAAAGATTTTGAAATTCACGAAAAATATTTTCGACTTTCCGTACAAATTCGCCGATCAGCTGATACATTTTGTATGGGAAGTCGAAAGTAACACGTAGTATAGTCATATTACATGATAATGGAGATAAAATTAGGAAAAATTACCATTATTGCATTTTTTTTTACTTTGCTGGTCTAACTTCAACAAACAAATTCATTATTAAAGTAAAATAAGAAAACAAAAATTTTTGGTGGCTCATTTTGGCATAATTAGTTCCAAAGTAACGAAGACTTTCAATAAATGTGATAATGAAACAGCGCAAAAACTCTCAAGCGAATGTCAACCTTATTCCCTGTAACATAAAGTATATAATACTAACCGTGATCTTCCTTCATAGCTTCGGCGAGATCCTCCCTCAGTCGAACATCGCAGACGGACGCAGCTCGAGGCTCGGCCAATAAAGACTTGCGACGGAAACTGTCTGACGGAGACTGTTCTAGGGAGCCTGGAATATTGAGCCTTATTAATGAGAACGCAAGGTTGATATTACTGTAGATATATGAAACTGATGGCTATGCTCGGGATTTCTTTACGAATCAGAAATAAGGAGATCTGCAGACGAACGGAACGGAAGTTTTGCCCAGCAAATTGAAGTGGCAATGGGCAGGACACATAAAACGTCTTGCAGCTCCCACTAATTAACAAATAAAAAGACAGTAGTAGTTTTTGTAGTGGTAGGCCTCTTTTGCAGGGGGCCGCCTGGGGAAGTACCACACCTTTGCCAGTTATTCATCCGCCAAGCAGTAATGTGCAAACCTTACTGTGTTCCGGTATGAAGGGCAATGTTACCAGCGAAATTACTGGGCATGATGAGATTCAACAACTAATATCTCAGGGTGACAGGCGCAGTGCAGTGCCGCGCAGTATTTTGAACTTTAAAACACTGGGTGGCACTGTGTCTGATATGGGCAATCATGATGCTTACCATCAGGCACCTGATTTGCTCGTCTTGTTACTTACTATCATAAAAAAAAAAAAAAAAAAACATTCTTAGGAAATAGTGTACGTTTCTATATTAAAATCCCAAAAGAGATAACTGGGCTCTGGGAGGAAAATTCAAAACCTATATAAAATCTACATTACTGAAGACGGCTTACTATAAAGTCAACCAGTACATACAGGACAAAGATGCCTGGAAACTTCTGCATAGCCGCCTCGCGGCACCTTCAAAGAAAACGAATGTAACCAAACCAAATATTGAGAAACTATCTGTTGAAAAAATAAAGTCCTACAAGTTTCTTGTGCGTTCTTCTTGTAGAGGTATCTTTCCGAATGCACGGTAGACTCAGTACTGTTTATCTTCATTGACGTGAAAAAGTGTCAGATTGTGACATATTTGAATAAATCTGATTAGAGTTTGACTACGGAGCGACAAAGACGTCCACCCAAAAATATAAAGTTTCTCTTAAAAACAGTATCTCAGCGGGCATCAGAATCTCTATTTATAAAATTGAAAGTTCTAACTGATTAGTCAATCAGACTGCAGATTGCAGTCCAAAAGTTATTACATAGTGTTTCCTAATGATGTAGACAAGGAATAAGAAAATTCCTTAAATTCCCATAGCAACGAAGAACCACGGTAATCGAATATAGTCTCTATAACAATAAATATAAGATTGATATTTTATAGCGGATCCACAGTCCACGAGTATGAGCACGGCGGTGGGCATGAAAGCATTGGAACAATGTCAAAGGCAAAAGGGAAATCTTTTTCCAGAAGTATCTCAGCGGGCATCAGCTAATAAAATATAGTCACTATTGTGATAGTAATAAGTTTGATATGTACTAGCAGATCCGGAGTCGACGAGTATGGGCACGGCGGCGGGCATGTTGACAGGGTTGGAGCGAGCCACGCTTTCCACTTCCACTGCTTCCGCTTCCGATAGAGATGAGTTCGATCTGCGAATGTAGACCTTATTGTTACTGCATAAAGGTGATAGTCTATAACACCGGTACGCAATATGGACGTTCCTGAAAAAAAGGTCGTTGACAGACGGACAGACAGACTGACAACGAAGTGATTCCATAACGGTTCCTTTTTTTCTTTTAAGGTACCCTAAAACGGAACCCTAAAAACACACTTAACTGGCGTAGTGTGGATATATTACATAATTTATGACTGCCTTCTGAGTCCTGGGCACACCTTATCTACCTTCGGGAAAAATTGCGTGATGTTATGTTATCCCCGGCCAGGTCAAACGTTTGATCTGTGCTGGGTATTATAAGCGTATATAATTATGTATATCAGAAAATTGTTTGAGTCACCCTTCGGAGCAATTATCAAGCCTGGAGAAGTAACGAAAAGTTCAACTATTAAAGAACTAGCTTGACCTTTCTCACTTACGTGAAACTCAATGTGTTGAAAAGAGACGGACACATAGCACCTCGACTATCTTGAAATGCAATGAAGCCATTTTATTTCAACTTGATCATCTGGTGACTATCGCGTGTGTGATAAAAAACGGTTACATATGGATTTGTCGAACGTCGAGGCCATCCGGCTCCTCGACAACACGGACCTAGTAAGGAGACTTAAAAGGATAAAACCGTTTCAGTTAGTATAGTGAAGTGACAGCGAAATGTGGTATTATAGAGTCAATAGTGTAGTGCTACTGAAAACGAACAGATGAACATATTGTTTCGCCTTAATAGATACAGTAAAAGTTACGTGTTAATGGACGCATTCTTAGTTTTAAATGTCCACGTAACAGTTTAAGTTATAAATTAATTACTCATTAGCCTATGTTGGACTAGATTGTAATGTAATGTTATATCTTTGTAAGAATATGTCATACACAAAAAAAAAAGTTTTTTTTTTATGCCATAGGTGGCAAACAAGCAGACGGGCCGCCTGATGTTAAGCGGTCACCGCCGCATATGGATACCTGCAACACCAGCGGTATCGCCAGTATGTCGCCGACCCTTCAAGACTCTATTAACTATCCTTTTGAAGAGCCCCATGTTGTAGCTCAACGGAAAGACTGCAGCAGGGAGATCATTCCACAGTTTGCACGTATGCGGAAGAAAATGAATGTATTAGTACCGTGAGGTGGGTGGACTCACCCGGTACAGTTGTACGTCTTGAAGACGAACTGCGGCCCCATCCACAGCCTACGGTGCGGGCCGGCGTGCGTCACTATCTCCACCTGCGCCAGCCAGCGCTCCTCCTCGCTCACGCACGCGTCGCCGCAGCGCTGCAACACCACACCGCACTGTACCGACTGTACCGACACTACACAATAACATTGTAACCATCCACAGCCTGCGGTGCGGGCCGGCGTGCGTCACTATCTCCACCTGCGCCAGCCAGCGCTCCTCCTCGCTCACGCACGCGTCGCCGCAGCGCTGCAACACCACACCGCACTGTACCGACTGTACCGACACTACACAATAACATTGTAACCATCCACAGCCTGCGGTGCGGGCCGGCGTGCGTCACTATCTCCACCTGCGCCAGCCAGCGCTCCTCCTCGCTCACGCACGCGTCGCCGCAGCGCTGCAACACCACACCGCACTGTACCGACTGTACCGACACTACACAATAACATTGTAACCATCCACAGCCTGCGGTGCGGGCCGGCGTGCGTCACTATCTCCACCTGCGCCAGCCAGCGCTCCTCCTCGCTCACGCACGCGTCGCCGCAGCGCTGCAACACCACACCGCACTGTACCGACTGTACCGACACTACACAATAACATTGTAACCATCCACAGCCTGCGGTGCGGGCCGGCGTGCGTCACTATCTCCACCTGCGCCAGCCAGCGCTCCTCCTCGCTCACGCACGCGTCGCCGCAGCGCTGCAACACCACACCGCACTGTACCGACTGTACCGACACTACACAATAACATTGTAACCATCCACAGCCTGCGGTGCGGGCCGGCGTGCGTCACTATCTCCACCTGCGCCAGCCAGCGCTCCTCCTCGCTCACGCACGCGTCGCCGCAGCGCTGCAACACCACACCGCACTGTACCGACTGTACCGACACTACACAATAACATTGTAACCATCCACAGCCTGCGGTGCGGGCCGGCGTGCGTCACTATCTCCACCTGCGCCAGCCAGCGCTCCTCCTCGCTCACGCACGCGTCGCCGCAGCGCTGCAACACCACACCGCACTGTACCGACTGTACCGACACTACACAATAACATTGTAACCATCCACAGCCTGCGGTGCGGGCCGGCGTGCGTCACTATCTCCACCTGCGCCAGCCAGCGCTCCTCCTCGCTCACGCACGCGTCGCCGCAGCGCTGCAACACCACACCGCACTGTACCGACTGTACCGACACTACACAATAACATTGTAACCATCCACAGCCTGCGGTGCGGGCCGGCGTGCGTCACTATCTCCACCTGCGCCAGCCAGCGCTCCTCCTCGCTCACGCACGCGTCGCCGCAGCGCTGCAACACCACACCGCACTGTACCGACTGTACCGACACTACACAATAACATTGTAACCATCCACAGCCTGCGGTGCGGGCCGGCGTGCGTCACTATCTCCACCTGCGCCAGCCAGCGCTCCTCCTCGCTCACGCACGCGTCGCCGCAGCGCTGCAACACCACACCGCACTGTACCGACTGTACCGACACTACACAATAACATTTTAATAAAAAATAGCTACTCTAGCTCCGGACGCAATAAAGTGCAATTCAGGTCGCCTGGTGGGGTTGGTTGAGGGGAGGGGCGCCAGCAGGTCGCCTCCCTCCATTGGACGTTGTAGCGGCTACTGTATGTATACATAACCTATATTCAGCCAAGTGTAGGGGTTAGGAATTATCTCAATAACTGCTTGGAGTCTGGATCTGTGCCCGGTAGATGGCAATAGGCTCGCCCCCTGTTACATGGAACCAACCATACTGGTGAAATGTGGGTGTATCTACTATGGGACTGAGTCCTGGGTACACCTCTGCATACCCCTTCGGGAAAAAGGCGTGAATGTATGTTAATGTATGTAGCAAGGGTTGGTAGGGGGGAGAGGCGCCAACAGGTCGCCTCCCCCTCTGGACGTTGTAGCGGCCACTGTATGAATACATACCCTACACTCGGCCACATGTAGGAAGGGGTTGGTAGGGGGGAGGGGCGCCAACAGGTCGCTTCCCCCCACTGGACGTTGTAGTGATCACTGTATGTATACATACCCTACACTCGGCCACATGTAGCAAGGGGTTGGTGGGGGGTAGAGGCGCCAACAGGTCGCCTCCCCCTCTGGACGTTGTAGCGGCCACTGTATGTATACATACCCTACACTCGGCCACATGTAGCAAGGGGTTGGTGGGGGGGAGAGGCGCCAACAGGTCGCCTCCCCCTCTGGACGTTGTAGCGGCCACTGTATGAATACATACCCTACACTCGGCCACATGTAGGAAGGGGTTGGTAGGGGGGAGGGGCGCCAACAGGTCGCTTCCCCCCACTGGACGTTGTAGTGACCACTGTATGTATACATACCCTACACTCGGCCACATGTAGCAAGGGGTTGGTGGGGGGGAGAGGCGCCAACAGGTCGCCTCCCCCTCTGGACGTTGTAGCGGCCACTGTATGTATACATACCCTACACTCGGCCACATGTAGCAAGGGGTTGGTGGGGGGGAGAGGCGCCAACAGGTCGCCTCCCCCTCTGGACGTTGTAGCGGCCACTGTATGAATACATACCCTACACTCGGCCACATGTAGGAAGGGGTTGGTAGGGGGGAGGGGCGCCAACAGGTCGCTTCCCCCCACTGGACGTTGTAGTGACCACTGTATGTATACATACCCTACACTCGGCCACATGTAGCAAGGGGTTGGTGGGGGGGAGAGGCGCCAACAGGTCGCCTCCCCCTCTGGACGTTGTAGCGGCCACTGTATGTATACATACCCTACACTCGGCCACATGTAGCAAGGGGTTGGTGGGGGGGAGAGGCGCCAACAGGTCGCCTCCCCCTCTGGACGTTGTAGCGGCCACTGTATGAATACATACCCTACACTCGGCCACATGTTGGAAGGGGTTGGTAGGGGGGAGGGGCGCCAACAGGTCGCTTCCCCCCACTGGACGTTGTAGTGACCACTGTATGTATACATACCCTACACTCGGCCACATGTAGCAAGGGGTTGGTGGGGGGGAGAGGCGCCAACAGGTCGCCTCCCCCTCTGGACGTTGTAGCGGCCACTGTATGTATACATACCCTACACTCGGCCACATGTAGCAAGGGGTTGGTGGGGGGGAGAGGCGCCAACAGGTCGCCTCCCCCTCTGGACGTTGTAGCGGCCACTGTATGAATACATACTCTACACTCGGCCACATGTAGGAAGGGGTTGGTAGGGGGGAGGGGCGCCAACAGGTCGCTTCCCCCCACTGGACGTTGTAGTGACCACTGTATGTATACATACCCTACACTCGGCCACATGTAGCAAGGGGTTGGTGGGGGGGAGAGGCGCCAACAGGTCACCTCCCCCTCTGGACGTTGTAGCGGCCACTGTATGAATACATTATACCCTACACTCGGCCACATGTAGGAAGGGGTTGGTAGGGGGGAGGGGCGCCAACAGGTCGCTTCCCCCCACTGGACGTTGTAGTGACCACTGTATGTATAAATACCCTACACTCGGCCACATGTAGCAAGGGGTTGGTGGGGGGGAGAGGCGCCAACAGGTCGCCTCCCCCTCTGGACGTTGTAGCGGCCACTGTATGAATACATACCCTACACTCGCCACATGTAGCAAGGGGTTGGTGGGGGGGAGAGGCGCCAACAGGTCGCCTTCCCCTCTGGACGTTGTAGCGGCCACTGTATGAATACATACCCTACACTCGGCCACATGTAGCAAGGGGTTGGTAGGGGGGAGGGGCGCCAACAGGTCGCTTCCCCCCACTGGACGTTGTAGTGGCCACTGCGCTATGGCTTCCACTTCCACTTCTATTGGGGAGTCGTCGCAGATCTTCTCTTTGGGAACACCTGGAGACAAGTACAGCAGACTTTAATATTGGCCATTTTAAAAATAGGGTAACCGGTAGTATTGTTAGCACCCCCCCAATCATTGGCACTTTCAACTTTGAATCGTAATATTATAACACAACACGACTGCAGCCATTTCTAATATTTTTTCCTAAATAGTATTTTAAATTTAGCGTCTGCCAAAACCAAATTGTAAGTGACATTGACAGTTAAATTGGCGGGATTTATTTTTTTCATAAATTTGCGCGCCATTGCTGCTGATGATATGAAAAAAGTTTGAGAAGTAGAAAAGAAAACTGCGTGAAAATAATTAAATTTATGCAAGTTTTGTTTAATGTTTGTAATTTTTACGTAAGAGAAGATGCACATAATTTGGGATATTTGTGTAAGATTTGCAATTCAATGATTACTTTGCCAGTTTTTGATATGCCAATAATTGCACTATGAACTCTATGACGGTGTAGTCATTGGCACCTATGCCAATCATTGTACTTTTTAAATGTTTTTTAAAATGCGACTTATTTTGTGTTGAAATTCATTTACATTGTAATGGAATTTATATCGCATGGATTTAACATATATTATCGATCAAATCCAATCATTGGCAGTGCCAATGATTATACCGTGGCATGTGCCAATGATTGTACCTTGGCATAATATTGGCCATTTTTGTGTATTTCTTTCGTTAGAATAGGATTTACTGATAACCAATGTAAAGTATTTTAGGTAAAAAAGACTGCAAATGCATACGTAAATAATAAATTAATAATTATCAGGGTAGCATGCCTACCTATTTCTGATTAATAATAATCGAGCTGAAATAATAAGTGATGATTAAATTTAGCTAAGGATCGAAGAACCCACATCCTACTTTATATTTAATCGCCGTACCTTTGTTTGCGTACATATCAAAATTTTATTAAATTTTATATTAGCTCAAAGGCAGACACGGTAGCCATTGCAGACAACCTAGGTATTAGATATTAATTGACACTTCATACCCTTTACCATACCCCATACCCATACCCCTTTTTCCTTTGAGGTATGGAACCTTATACGTAATAAAATGAAACGGGGCCAGGATCTAATGTGATTTTTAAAAGGGTCAACACGGTCGAAGCTAAGCGAAGCCTTACGGTCAAATTTTAACTATACCGTTCAAAAACTGTTGACCACATACAATGAAAGAGGTCGTGGTCAGTTTATCAACTGCAAGCTTACCGTAAAAAAAGCTTTTGTTTTGGATACGGATTAGTAAATTATTACGTCTGGGTAGTGTTTCCTATTGCACTTCTACCTCTAGCCATTATTCACCTATCTACCTAGTTTAAAAAAAATATTTTTGACTAGATGATTGTATTTAATATCTGCAATGAAGTGTTTATTTTTATTTTGTGAATTAACTCAGTGTTTTTCTAGTCAATGCCTTTCATTTAATACCCGTATTTTGGGGACTTTGAAATACGTAAGTAATCCGCTATTTTGTGGCGGCCGCCATCTTGAATATGTACCAAATATATTCAATTGTATTCTAATTAGAACTAAATATGTGTACTTAATATCAGATAAATAAGTCAACAGTAAAAAGAGGTAAAATTGAATGATTAAGAAACAAACAAAAAAGCCACAACAAACAGATCAAGTTTATTAAAACCGTTTAAAATGTTGATTATGATGTTTTAGTTACTATTGACATCGGTCACGTAAGTTGTTTTTTCGAAATTTCCGGTAGTTTCGGAGAACGCCCTAAATACCCATTTAAAAAAATCATCCTGAATACCATAATAATTGACAAATTCTTAAATCTGCAGACATAAATCCAATCAGAGACGAGGAAATAATCAGAATAAAGCAAAAAAAAATTTTTTTTTAGTGCCAATGATTGTACTTTTTTTGAGTGCCAATGATTGTACTTGAGTGCCAATGATTGTACTTTTTGACCACTGCTGCTAAAAATGTCGATTTTGAATACATATTAATAATATTCGCACTGGAATTATTTATTTAATTTATCACCAATAATCAACAAATCAAATGACATGAGTGTATTTAACACTATTAACGCATTATTGAAAATATTCCATATTGAATGACATCTGTCACGATTAGGTGCCAATGATTGTATAGGTTACCCTATATGATGTACGTGATTTATAAGGCGGGTTTGAATGGTCTATTAGAGTGCCCAACATGGGACAGTGAACGTTGCACCCTATGAGATCGAACTATCGTTAGCAACTATACAAGGAGGACTGCGTCCGACGAATCGCCCATAGAAACGTTATGCCTAAATTATTTACAATCAGAGCATATTAGGGTAACCGGTAGTATTGTTAGCACCCCCCCAATCATTGGCACTTTCACACACGACTGTAGCCATTTCTAATATTTTCTCCTAAATAGTATTTTAAATTTAGCGTCTGGCAAAATCAAATTGTAAGTGACATTGACAGTTAAATTGGCGGGATTTATTTTTTTCATAAATTTGCGCGCCATTGCTGCTGATGATTTGAAAAAAGTTAGAGAAGTAGAAAAGAAAACTGCGTTAAAATAATTATATTTATGTATGTATTGTTTAATGTTTGTAATTTTCACGTAAGAGAAGGTGGATTATTTGGGATATTTGTGTAAGATTTGCAATTCAATGATTACTTTGCCAGTTTTCGATATGCCAATAATTGCACTATGAACTCTATGACGGTGTAGTCATTGGCACCAATGCCAATCATTGTACTTTTTAAATATTTTTTAAAATGCGACTTATTTTGTGTTGAAATTCATTTACATTGTAATGGAATTTATATCGCATGGATTTAACATATATTATCGATCAAATCCAATCATTGGCAGTGCCAATGATTATACCGTGGCATATGCCAATGATTGTACCTTGGCATAATATTGGCCATTTTTGTGTATTTCTTTCGTTGGAATAGGATTTACTGTTAACCAATGTAAAGTATTTTAGGTAAAAAAAACCGCAAATGCATACGTAAATAATAAATTTATAATTATTACATATTATAGGAAATAGGTAGGTATGCCACCCTGTGGCATGCCTACCTATTTCTTATTAATGTAGGGTTCAATACCGAGCTGAAATAATAAGTTATGATTAAATTTAGCTAAGGATCGAAGAACCCACATCCTACTTTATATTTAATCGCAGTACCTTTGTTTGCGTACAAATCAAAATTGTATTTTTGCTTAGCTCACAGTCAGACACGGCAGCAATTGCAGACAACCTAGGTATTAGATATTAATTGACACTTCATACTCTTTACCCCATACCCATACCCCTTTTCCCTTTGAGGAATGTAACCTTATTATGTAATAAAATGAAACGGGGCCAGGATCTAATGTGATTTTTAAAAGGGTCAACACGGTCGAAGCTAAGCGAAGCGAAGTTATTATATAGGTAATAGTTTGTCGGTAACCATGTCAGGATTCCCGCGATACAGGCTAGCCCTAGTGCGGAGTCCACTGGAAATCATAATATTATGTCACTCATAATTGTAGCAAATAAAGATTTTTGTATTTTTGTAAGCCTTACGGTCAAATTTTAATAATACCGTTCGAAAACTGTTGACCCAATACAATGAAATAGGTCGTGGTCAGTTTATCAACTGCAAGCTTACCGTAAAAAAAGCTTTTGTTATGGATACGGATTAGTAAATTATTACGTCTGGGTAGTGTTTCCCATTACACTTCTACCTCTAGCCATTATTCACCTATCTACCTAGTTAAAAAAATATATTTTTGACTAGATGATTGTATTGAAATCTGCAATGAAGTGTTTATTTTTATTTCGTGAATTAACTCAGTGTTTTTCTAGTCAATGCCTTACATTTAATACCCGTATTTCGGGAATTTTGAAATACGTAAATAATAAGTTTTGTGGCGGCCGCCATCTTGAATATGTAATGATACCAAACATATTCAATTATATTCTAATTAAAACTAAAAATGTGTACTTAATATCAGATAAATCAGTCAACAGTAAAAAGAGGTAAAATTGAATTATTAACAAAAAAAAAAGCCACAACAAACAGATCAAGTTTAATAAAACCGTTTAAAATTTTGATTATGTTTTAGTTACTATTAACATTGGTCACGTAAGTTGTTTTTTCGAAATTCCCGGTAGTTTCGGAGAACGCCCTAAATACCCATTTAAAAAAATCATGCTGTATACCATAATAATTGACAAATTCTTAAATCTGCAGACATAAATCCAATCAGAGACGAGGAAATAATCAGAATAAAGCAAATCATAGGCACTAAAAAATTTTTTTTAGTGCCTATGATTGTACATTTTTTGAGTGCCAATGATTGTACTTGAGTGCCAATGATTGTACTTTTTTGACCACTGCTGCTAAAAAATGTCGATTTTGAATACATATTAATAATATTCGAACTGGAATTATTTATTTTATTAATCTCCAATAATCAACAAATCAAATGACATGAGTAGGGTAACCTATACAATCATTGGCACCTAATGGTGACAGATGTCATTCAATATGGAATATTTTCAATAATGCGATAATAGTGTTAAATATACTCACGTCATTTGATTTGTTGATTATTGGTGATAAATTAAATAAAAAAATCCAGTTCGAATATTATTAATATGTATTAAAAATCGTCATTTTTAGCAGCAGTGGTCAAAAAGTACAATCATTGGCACTCAAGTACAATCATTGGCACTCAAAAAATGTACAATCATTGGCACTAATAAAAATTTTTTTTTTGCTTTATTCTGATTATTTCCTCGTCTCTGATTGGATTTATGTCTGCAGATTTAAGAATTTGTCAATTATTATGGTATACAGGATTTTATTTAGGGCGTTCTCCGAAACTTCCGGGAATTTCGAAAAAACAACTTACGTGACCGATTTCAATAGTAACTAAAACATCATAATCAAAATTTTAAACGGTTTTATTAAACTTGATCTGTTTGTTGTGGCTTTTAAGTTTGTTTATTAATGATTCAATTTTACCTCTTTTTACTGTTGACTGATTTATCTGATATTAAGTACACATTTTTAGTTCTAATTAGAATACAATTGAATATATTTGGTATCATTACATATTCAAGATGGCGGCCGCCACAAAATGGCTTACGTATTTCAAAGTCCCCGAAATACGGGTATTAAATGAAAGGCATTGATTAGAAAAACACTGAGTTAATTCACGAAATAAACTAAACACTTCATTGCAGATTTCAATACAATCATCCAGTTAAAAAATATTTTTTTAACTAGGTAGATAGGTGAATAATGGCTAGAGGTAGAAGTGTAATGGGAAACACTACCCAGACGTAATAATTTACTAATCCAAAACAAAAGCTTTTTTTACGGTAAGCTTGCAGTTGATAAACTGACCATGACCTCTTTCATTGTATGGGGTCAACAGTTTTCGAACGGTGTAGTTAAAATTTGACCGTAAGGCTTCGCTTAGCTTCGACCGTGTTGACCCTTTTAAAAATCACATTAGATCCTGGCCCCGTTTCATTTTATTACGTATAAGGTTCCATACCTCAAAGGAAAAAGGGGTATGGGTATGGGGTATGGTAAAGGGTATGAAGTGTCAATTAATATCTAATACCTAGGTTGTCTGCAATGGTTGCCGTGTCTGCCTTTGAGCTAAGCAAAAATAAAATTTTGATATGTACGCAAACAAAGGTACGGCGATTAAATATAAAGTAGGATGTGGGTTCTTCGATCCTTAGCTAAATTTAATCATCACTTATTATTTCAGCTCGGTATTGAACCCTACATTAATCAGAAATAGGTAGGCATGCTACCCTGATAATTATTAATTTATTATTTACGTATGCATTTGCGGTCTTTTTTACCTTAAATACTACATTGGTTATCAGTATATCCTATTCTAACGAAAGAAATACACAAAAATGGCCAATATTATGCCAAGGTATAATCATTGGCACATGCCACGGTATAATCATTGGCACTGCCAATGATTGGATTTGATCGGTGATATATGTTAAACCCATGCGATATAAATTCCATTACAATGTAAATGAATTTCAACATAAAATAAGTCGCATTTTAAAAAACATTTAAAAAGTACAATGATTGGCATAGGTGCCAATGACTACACCGTCATAGAGTTTATAGTGCAATTATTGGCATATCAAAAACTGGCAAAGTAATCATTGAATTGCAAATCTTACACAAATATCCCAAATTATGCACCTTCTCTTACGTAAAAATTACAAACATTAAACAAAACTTGCATAAATTTAATTATTTTAACGCAGTTTTCTTTTCTACTTCTCAAACTTTTTTCAAATCATCAGCAGCAATGGCGCGCAAATTTATGAAAAAAATAAATCCCGCCAATTTAACTGTCAATGTCACTTACAATTTGGTTTTGGCAGACGCTAAATTTAAAATACTATTTAGGAAAAAATATTAGAAATGGCTGCAGTCGTATTCTGTTCTAATATTACGATTCAAAGTTGAAAGTGCCAATCATTGGGGGGGTGCTAACAATACTACCGGTTACCCTATATTTAACACTATTAACGCATTATTGAAAATATTCCATATTGAATGACATCTGTCACCATTAGGTGCCAATGATTGTATAGGTTACCCTATTACCAACATAAAATAATGTTATTCGGAATGAGACTGTTTATCTAGGTTCCTAATTACATCTAGTTTCATAATGTATGTCTCATTTCTAATAACATCATTGTATGTTGGAAGTAAATAATTTAAGTATACCGTTTAAAGAGACAATTCGTCAGTCGTTGCTAGGTCTCTTAAGACTTAAGAGCCATGGTAGATCGCGGGGGTTCGTCGAGGGCCCCCACTGACACTGACAATATGCGACTACTATATGCAGTTATACGAGTAGTAATTATCAAAATTGGGCACGAGTCAATTCAGCAAAAAACCCTTTTCAAAATTTAATTATGACAAACACTCACTGTTAGCAGGCCTCGGATGCAGCAACAGATGCAGCAGGTTGCCATTGGCAGTCATCAAGTACAAGGGCAGCGCGGAGCCCCCGCGGGCCCCCACGCCGCGGCCCCACGCCGCGCGCGCCAGCAGGGGGCCCGACGACGAACTCTCTTCCGATAGAGACGATAGCCGCTGACGACCTATAGAAACGGTGGCGTGTTCTCAGAGGGCTCTTTCTCATCCCGTGGGAGCCGTGAGGCCCGGCACAGACACATATTGCAGCACTCTCCGATCAAGCCGCACAACAAAAGTGGTGATTACGGCAAAAACCCCCCTATTGAAGTTTATGGCGTTCTATGGAGGAGGCCTATGTTCAGCAGTGGACGTCCTATGGCCGAGATGATGATGATCATGATGGTGTCATGCAGAAGTTTCCAAGCATCTAAATTCGATTTTACACAGGTTTTGAATTTACCCTCTGAGAGCCCAGTTTTGGGATTTTATTATAGAAACATCCCGTAAGTGTTTCCACTATAATGTATAAGGCATGTTTTATGTTGGTGTGTTTTGTAATATTGTGGTTTATTTTTTTATGTATGTTAGTCTGTAAGGTATTTATTAATATGGGCCTCTGATGCGTATAATTAATTGCTATACGTACTATTGCCTGAAATAAATGAATTATTATTATTATTAGTATAAACACAAATGCTTACCCGAGCTGGTCCTGGTGATGGTGTGGGTACAGAGGTTGGCAGTGGGCCGCAGCTGTGCGAGCGGGGTACATGTGGCGGGCTGTGGGTACGGCGGCAGGCGGGGGTTGGGGAACCATGCGCCGGCGTCGCTCACCTACACATATATTTATTTAAATAGGGTAACCGGTAGTATTGTTAGCACCCCCCCAATCATTGGCACTTTCAACTTTGAATCGTAATATTATAACACAACACGACTGCAGCCATTTCTAATATTTTTTCCTAAATAGTATTTTAAATTTAGCGTCTGCCAAAACAAAATTGTAAGTGACATTGACAGATAAATTGGCGGGATTTATTTTTTTCATAAATTTGAGCGCCATTGCTGCTGATGATATGAAAAAAGTTTGAGAAGTAGAAAAGAAAACTGCGTTAAAATAATTATATTTATGTATGTATTGTTTAATGTTTGTAATTTTCACGTAAGAGAAGGTGGATTATTTGGGATATTTGTGTAAGATTTGCAATTCAATGATTACTTTGCCAGTTTTTGATATGCCAATAATTGCACTATGAACTCTATGACGGTGTAGTCATTGGCACCTATGCCAATCATTGTACTTTTTAAATGTTTTTTAAAATGCGACTTATTTTGTGTTGAAATTCATTTACATTGTAATGGAATTTATATCGCATGGATTTAACATATATTATCGATCAAATCCAATCATTGGCAGTGCCAATGATTATACCGTGGCATGTGCCAATGATTGTACCTTGGCATAATATTGGCCATTTTTGTGTATTTCTTTCGTTGGAATAGGATTTACTGATAACCAATGTAAGGTATTTTAGGTAAAAAAGACCGCAAGTGCATACGTAAATAATAAATTAATAATTATCAGGGTGGCATGCCTACCTATTTCTGATTAATGTAGGGTTAATACCGAGCTGAAATAATAAGTGATGATTAAATTTAGCTAAGGATCGAAGAACCCACATCCTACTTTATATTTAATCGCCGTAACTTTGTTTGCGTACACATCAAAATTTTATTTTTGCTTAGCTCAAAGGCAGACACGGCAGCCATTGCAGACAACCTAGGTATTAGATATTAATTGACACTTCATACCCTTTACCATACCCCATACTCATACCCCTTTTTCCTTTGAGGTATGGAACCTTATACGTAATAAAATGAAGCGAGGCCAGGATCTAATGTGATTTTTAAAAGGGTCAACACGGTCGAAGCTAAGCGAAGCCTTACGGTCAAATTTTAATTATACCGTTCGAAAACTGTTGACCCATACAATGAAAGAGGTCGTGGTCAGTTTATCAACTGCAAGCTTACCGTAAAAAAAGCTTTTGTTTTAGATACGGATTAGTAAATTATTACGTCTGGGTAGTGTTTCCCATTACACTTCTACCTCTAGCCATTATTCACGTATCTACCTAGGTAAAAAAATATTTTTTGACTAGATGATTGTATTGAAATCTGCAATGAAGTGTTTATTTTTATTTCGTGAATTAACTCAGTGTTTTTCTAATCAATGCCTTTCATTTAATACCCGTATTTGGGGACTTTGAAATACGTAAGTAATCCGCCATTTTGTGGCGGCCGCCATCTTGAATATATAATGATACCAAATATATTCAATTGTATTCTAATTAGAACTAAAAATGTGTACTTAATATCTGATAAATCAGTCAACAGTAGAAATAGGTAAAATTGAATTATTAAGAAACAAACAAAAAAGCCACAACAAACAGATCAAGTTTAATAAAACCGTTTAAAATTTTGATTATGTTGTTTTAGTTACTATAAAAATAGGTCACGTAAGTTGTTTTTTCGAAATTCCCGGTAGTTTCGGAGAACGCCCTAAATACCCATTTAAATAAAATCATCCTGTATACCATAATAATTGACAAATTCTTAAATCTGCAGACATTAATCCAATCAGAGACGAGGAAATAATCAGAATAAAGCAAAAAAAAAATTTAATTAGTGCCAATGATTGTACATTTTTTGAGTGCCAATGATTGTACTTGAGTGCCAATGATTGTACTTTTTGACCACTGCTGCTAAATATGTCGATTTTGAATACATATTAATAATATTCGAACTGGAATTTTTTATTTAATTTATCACCAATAATCAACAAATCAAATGACATGAGTATATTTAACACTATTATCGCATTATTGAAAATATTCCATATTGAATGACATCTGTCACCATTAGGTGCCAATGATTGTATAGGTTACCCTATATCATTTATCTGCAAGATTGATTGATTTTTAAAATTCTTTATTGTCATAAAAACTTATAAATATACAACTCAGCGATAATACTAAGTTATATCTAACTTAAGTGGTTTTACAGGCTCGGAGCACCTTTTTAAAACTATTAATACCAAAAGGATAAAGTTTACAAGTCTCATTAAATCTTAATAACCTTTTTTTTGTCGGGTAGATATTATTTTTGATTACGTATAAACTGGTTACCATAGTACAGGCTTCTAGCCTAGATTGGGACCAGATGACCGTGTGTGGAAGTTGTCCCATATTATTATTATTAATGAATTACTATAAATTAGTAGAATAAGTAGGATCTCGACATACGGGGCTGGCGGGCTTGGCGTGGATGGGCAGGCCGGCGGAGCGGTGGAAGCGCGACAGGCGGTTGACGACGCGCGCCTGCGTGTGCGTGCGCACGCCGGCCGCGCCGCCGTACGGCGCCAGCGCGAACACGTGCGTGGTGCCGCGCAGCGTCGACACCGCGCACCACCGGCAGTCGCCCGATATCGCTATGTCCTGGAACACACATCGACCTACTGTAGCCCTGCCTTTTCCATTAAATAATACTCGAACACTTTAGCATAATATTTTAAATGATTTATTCCAAACCCACCGTCTTCGATCTCATCTTATCAATCTTGAAACCACACGTTGCCATTAATACTTTCCATAAAACCACCAAAACGTTCACAGAATCCGTAGCATGCGCGTCACAAAATAACATCAACCCTACACTAGGAAAACTGGCGCAGTCGGCAGTATCCTATAACAGTGTATGGTCCGTACACATTGCCGCAACGCAAAATGAAACAATATGTCATGTAAGGGTAACACATAATGTAACAAATTTTCATAGTCTGGACGTCATGCGCGCACGAACTGTGCAATTACGCGCATACTACGAGCATTTCGCTTCGCGCACGGAACGATCCGTAATATGTCGATTGTTCTGAACAATGTAAATTCTAAATTTTAACTCGACACCGGCGTCATATAGATGGCACAAAAAAACAACGCTATGTTTGTTCCGTTTTCACATTAAAACTACTGAACCGATCGAGCTGAAATTTGGTATATAGATAGCTCAGACCCTGAAATAACACAAAAGTTACTTTTTATCTCAGGTCCCTACATAATTATTCAATTTAACTTTGCTTATTGTATTATATTCACCTCAATATCGCTCACTGACCGCCGATAGCTGGTTCCTATGTAGATTTCAATTGCATGCTAATATTCTTAATTTATTTTAATAATAATTCATTGTCGCTATTTTAATTTAGTATAATATCTTTTTCTTATACTGCCATGTTAACTTCTTTTCCACAACTCAAGGTACATTTTAAAACCTGAATTTGATAATCGCTCCGGAGGCTCAAGATACAAGCATAGATAGAGCTTAGTTTGAGTCTCACTGCAAATTTATATAAAACTATTATGTAAAATAATTCTCTCTGTGTTTTGAAATTATGTATATGTACTTAATCTTTTTGGCAATAAATATAATTCTTATTATTTATCCCGATACGCGGGTAAAACCACTAGATTAAATAATAAAAAATCTAAATTGTATCGTAACGTCCAACTGTCTCAAAAACCCATCAAATCCTTGCGGGTATTGGCAAGGATTTGATGGGTTTTTGAGACAGTTGGACGTTGGAAGTTGGACGCGTGATCAGACATTTATAATTTACCTGCACTTTAGCCGTAGTATCGCCTCTATGTAGCACGTACAAGTGATGCGCGGAAGCTAAGGCGGGTCCACACGGGTGCGGGTTCAACCTGAACACGTGGAAGTCGTGACCGCGGCGGTCGGCGGTCACCAGTATCAGTCCGCTTGCGTCGAACTTCAGCGCGGTCACTGGCTCCGAATGCGCTATGAAGTGAGCGACGGTCGGTTCGCACGGTTCTTCTGCGTCTTGACCGTCTTCTTCTTCAATACCCTAGTAGACACAAGTGAAAATTAAACATAGCTTACTCGCGATCGAGTGCAGTGGTAGGCCTCTTTTGCAGGGGGCCACCTGGGGAAGTACCACACCTTTGCCAGTTATACATCCGACAAGCAGTGATGTGTAAACATTACTGTGTTCCGGTCTGAAGGGCAATGTTACCAGCCAAATTACTGGGCATGACGAGTTTCAACAACTATTATCTCAGGGTGACAGGCGCAGTGCAGTGCCGCGCAGAATTTTGAATTTTAAAACACTGGGTGGCACTGTGTCTGATATGGGCAATCATGATGCTTACCATCAGGCACCTGTTTGCTCGTCTTGTCACTCACTATGATAGTGAGTGACAAGACTTAAAAAAAGAACATAGCTAACACGCGATCAAGTCAGCTTTCAAACAAAAAAAAAGTTAATAAAAGCATTTCAATTGTCTTGCTCAAAAAGTTCATCATTGTTGCGTACCAGAGCGAGGCTAACATAACTTTTCAAGCTCTAGGGGATAAAGTAAATTTCGTCTTAATTTTTGTCTGTTATCAACGAAATTTTTTTTGGTGTTGCACTTCTAAGATATTAGCCAAAATGTTTTGATAAAATTAATAATTACATTTTCTCACAATCGCTAAAACCTATTATAACTCGGTTTCTATTTACTCCTCCTTTCAAGTACTTCCTCTCTCTGCATGGTTGTCTGGAAGAGATCTCTCTGAGCGATAAGGCCGCCAATGTTTACACTGTTTCTAGTTTATATTTTTTGTTAATATTGTTTTTTTTTATATTGTGGTATCAATAAAGTGGTATCTAATCTACATACATACATACATACATACAATCTAATCTAATACAAATATAAACCCTATTATAAGAATTTATGGCGCATATTCATAAGTACCTCAATAATAAAAATAGTGACAACTGCCGACTTTAGAAAGGTATACCCTATTTAGACAACATAAAGTTCATAATCCCATACCTCGATATCAAGAACGGTGACAATGCCAGGCTGCATAAGATCAGAATGTGGTGGCGAAGGCGATTGTGAAGCGCCCCTTGTACCGGATAAGCTCTGAGCCACACTCTCGCCCAGTCCACGTAGACCTTTGCTGAGGGACTTGGCTGCGTGAAGCACGGTCGCTGTATAACTGGTTTGGCCTTCACCTGAAGTAAGAAAAAGGAATTATATAAACAGCGCTGAGCACCGCCGATTACCAAAACCACTTTTTTCAATATAACTATTAATTAAGGCGCGGTGCTGAGAAAATTTGCCCTCTCGCTCACACGCACCCACATTTTTGAATATATAAAAAATACTACATATAATTATGTAAAATGAAAACCACTAGGATCTAGAAAGTAACAATACAAAGATTCAGTAAAAATCAAATTTAAGTCAAACAAGTTTTCAGTCCCTTTTTTATTTTTCTAAGATTTTTTTCTTTGTACAGATGTTTATACATGAAAACTCGTTTACCCAGTGTTTCTAAATTCTGAAATTCTGCGCGGCACTACACTGCGCCTGACACCTTGAGATATTAGTTGTTGAAACACGTCAAGCCCAGTAATTTCGCTGGTAACATTGCCCTTCAGACCGGAACACAGTATAGTTTGCACATTACTGGTTGGCAGACGAATAACTGAAAAAGGGGAAGGACCACAGTCCTTCCCCAAGCGGCCCACTGCAAAAGAGGCCTACCACTACAAAATTTGTTGTGTTTGTATGTGTGTCCACTTTACGCTAAAGCTACTGAACCGATTGAAATTGGTATTTATAACTTGGAGACCCAAGAATAAAAATTAGGATACTTTTCAGGGGCGAAACGGCGGGGCGCACCTAGTGTACATATCTTTAACAACAACAGTAATAACAAATACAAACGCGGATAGAATAAAGTAAATAATAAATGGAGTGTCTGATTAACCAAGTGTAGTTCACACGCACATCTCGGCACGTTTTGTTTTGCAATTACATTATACGTTAAGGTCATTGAAACGTACTGACGACTACAAAATGTACTAGATTTTTTTTATATTTGGCAACTGACACACCTGTACTATGTTAAATAGAAAAAAAAATATTACAAAAAGGTGTAGTAGATATTAATAGACTTAACTTTCCCGAGGTCCAATGTATGTCTATACCATAATTCATTATAATCTCTCGAGCTGTATAGGCGAGAAACCGTAACAGACAGACGATTACTTTCGCATTTATAATAATAGTATAAGATATACTACATAAAAAATATACAACGTGTTACAAAAAGGTGTAGTAATACTTAAGGGGGTACATTTACCTGTCACAACCTAAAACAAATAGCAAAAAACATTCGGCTTCCCATACGAATTGGGCAAGCTGATCCATTTTGTATTTGAAATCGATTTTTTGCGCATTTAGCAATTCTTACTTTTCCTAGTTGTTGAGGGTCAACCTTAACCAGGGTAGATGCACCCCTTTAGTATTACTAAACCTTTTTTTATAATACATAATATAAAATAATACAAATTATTCATAAATAAAGTTTTCACTTGTGTACATGACTGTACTAACCGTAGTTCGGTAACCGATGTTGATAATATTTTGTTATTATTACACTAATGAGAAGAGCTGGTGTTTACGAGACTAACACATAATTAATTTTGTATTTGATAATGATATGGAATGACATAAAATATGTCGTAATTCCGAAGACAAAACAATCTCTGAAGTAAGCGCAGTTAACTGCCTGTTTACATTATCATCAGCCGGAAGACGTCCACTGCTGAACATAGGCCTCCCCCATAGAACGCCATAAACTTCAATGGGGGGGTTTTCGCCGTAATAGGGTTGTGTCCACTATAAATAAATCGGATGCACGGTTGTTTCTGATTATTAACTAAGATGTAGAAATACTAAAAAACTAAATGATTTATAAAACGAAATAAAGATTAATAATATTTTCAATAAATAAATTCCGTAAAACTAGGCGTACGATCACGTGATATTAAACACCAATCAGAAAGCGTGACGTCACACCGCGGCAAACATCATTGTTGTTGTTGACGTTTCCATAAAACAGAGCAAGTTATATAATTAGTTTTTCGTTTTTTAGCTATTTTTGACAAGTTAACATAGTGGTTTTCAGTTATTTCTTGAAAGACAGATATATTTCGCTATGGAATCAGGATTTATTAAAGCAAATAGTACGAATTTACCCAGAATTGACGCCGTCATGCTCGGCAATTTTTTCGCATCAAATACTGACTTTTGCTCATCGGAATTCCGCAATGCTAAAACCTCTGTGTAAGTATGAATATGTGTAAATTATATAATACATGTTCATTGACTTATTATAAACATAAACAGTATTATTTGTTTCGTAGTTTGTCATACTTAATGTAAGTTGCCGGACATTGGTTTTGAGGTTAGATTTGCTAAGTATTATTTAAAATTAAAATATTATTAGAATAAGAAAATAATGTTGGTTAATTATAATAAATATAACACTAAATTAAAATTCTACCTGATAACAACATAACATAACCTTTACTCGTAAATTTAAACTTGAAAAATAATGATTCATTATTTTTGTTTTAAATTTGTTAATATGTTGATTGTGTGACTTACATCAAAATGATCTTCACAAAAATACATTCTCGAAACTGCAGATAAACTATTAGCATCATCTCTCCTCGCAAGGTTTAGCCACTTTTTTCGTATATGTTTATTGTTTGGAACATAAATGAATAATTTGTTTGGCGTTTTTATAGTCGTACTTTTACACTGGGGCACTACACAGTTCTTGTAATAAGAGGAATTCATTTTTAATTAGAGAAAACTAACAACTCCCAGAAAAACACACGATTCCTTTGTTGTGTTTGTCACGGTGTGACGTCATTCAAAACGCCATGACAGTCTGGAGCGTTTTTGCGGTAAATTCAAATTGATTTTTTAAAACCAAAAATACACAATATAAATGATCAAATTTTTCAAAAATAATAAGTTTTTAGGGTAAAATAGATAGTAAGATAATGTATTAACCAATTTTTCAAATTTAGTCAACTAGCCTATTAACACGCTTGTTGTGCGGCTTAATGATCGCAGTAGTTGGAATACTTGGTGCCGGAGAGCGCTGCTGACACTCTCCGAATATATCCCTCTGCTGGACCTCACGGCTCCCACGGGATGAGAAAGGAGTGGTATTATTAGCCGGGAACCACATGGTCTGTTTACAAGGTTATTTACAATTCTTAAGGCGACATGTCCCATAATGAATACGTAGCTTAAAACTTTCAACTGTTGTTTAAACTTGGTGGCATACGGTCTAAAATACTATCAAACAATGCAAGATAAAAATCTTAAGCAGATTTTTATTACACAGTTACTAGAACACGTAGTCGCAAAAATCTAGAACAAATTATCCTTGATCGTATACAATTAAGTATTTGTGCGCGAGCGCTCGTTGTGTTGCAATTCAAATAAAAAATATAAAATTGTCTTTCTATTTTTAGAGCTAATACTAGTAATGTCAATTAGGACGATAAAGACGTTACATCGCTAAAACCGTGTTTTTATTGCATTTATTAGAGCTAGAGCCATAACGTTTTTAAATGATTGGTACAATATAACACAGTTACGATGAATAAATTAATACAGTTCAATTATTTACTTAGCATCGTACCCATTATAATGGAGTTCTGGAGTCCTGTGAGACGAATGTGTGAAAGATTTATTTGAATGATAATATATTTATGCAAGTATAATATATTTATTCACTTTTATTACCTATAGATAGATAGATAGATAGATAATACTTTATTGTACACCACACTTAAAAAACCAATACAAAGGATACAGAGAAACTATACTTAAATGTACAAGCGGCGGTCTTATCGCTAATAAGCGATTTCTTCCAGACAACCGATGGATGGAGAGGATTCATTTGCAGCAAAAAGACGGTGGCGCATCTTTATAAATTAAATATATCAAACTATATACATTAGATATTTTACAGTGTTCGTCGAAATTATTGTAAATTCAGTAGTGTTATTGGGCAACCGTTCTGTTCAAGTATAAATAAAAACATAATAATTGTCACATTAATCCTCCTACTAATATTATAAATGCGCAAGTTTGTGAGGATGGATGGATGTTTGTTACTCTTTCACGCCAAAACTACTGAACCGATTGGGCTGCAATTCGGTATGTAGATAGTTTAGACCCTGGAATAACACATAGGGTACTTTTTATCCCGATATTCCTACAGGAACGAACACTACACGCGGGTGAAACCGCGGGGCACAGCTAGTAGCATTATATAAGCAATATAATGCTATATTGCTGAGACTGTGTAAGGTTGACTGACTCGGTAATGTAGTGGGCGCAGCTCGACTGCCAATCAGGAGGTCCCGGGTTCAATCCCCAGGTCAGACAGTGTTAAATATTGTATTTATTGGAATTATCTCAATAACTGCCTGGACAGATCCAGGCAGTTATTGAGATAATTCGAGAGAATATTTTTTCCACCCAATTGTATTGTATTGGCCCGAAGGCATCGTTTTCCGTCGCTTCAGGGAGGCGAAACCGAACAATAATATCCCTAAGCCATAATGAAATTAAGTGTTTTATATTTTTTATGTATGTTAGTCTGTAAGGTATTTATTAATATGGGCCTCTGGTGCGTATAATTTATTATACGCACTATTGCCTGAAATAAATGAATTATTATTATTATTATTATTAATTGTTTGTGGTTGGTTTTTAATCTGGCCTTTATTTGCGCCAAAATGTATTTGCTATAAAATAAATAAATAAAATAAAAATTGTTTAATTCATTCAAGAAGACCATAGGTAAAACACAATATAAAAACCTAGGTTAAATTATTCAATGATATTAAAAATTAAATAAAATAAAAGTAAAAACACGAGATTATATCTTGACAAATTGAAATAATAAAAATCTAACAAAATAAAATAATAATTATAATAATATTATGTATTTAATAAAATTCCCATTTTGCTCATTGCTTATTAATATCCACTAAGTTTAAGAAACCGTATCTTTTTATTTTTCATTTTTACAAAAACATAAAATAACCTCAAAATAATTTTTTTACATTTTTATTTAAATATCATAAAAACCATACGGTTTTCTTCACCAAAAATATCATGGAGCAAATAAAGGCCAAGTTAAGAGCCGACCACAAGCAAATGAGTGGAAAATTATTCTCTCTTTCCCCATATTAAGAACTTTCATTTTGTATTTTTTTTATGATATTGAGTGACAAAACGAGCAAATCAGGTGCCTGATGGTAAGCATCATGATTGCCCATATCAGACACAGTGCCACCCAGTGTTTTAAAATTCAAAATTCTGCGCGGCACTACACTGCGCCTGTCACCCTGAGATATTGAGTTGTTGAATCTCATCATGCCCAGTAATTTCGCTGGTAACATTGCCCTTCATACCGGAACACAGTAATGTTTGCACATTACTGCTTGGCGGATGAATAACTGGCAAAGGTGTGGTACTTCCCCAGGCGGCCTCCTGCAAAAGAGGCCTACCACTACAAAAAGACTACACCACTACATATGGAAGGATATGAACTCGAGGGGTCTTCAAGTTCAAATCCTTCAAAGGCTTCAAATTTTTTCGTGTTAGGACAGTAAAGTCTACTCACTTTCACAGCCGCCACTGCTCCTCTTGGAGGGATGCAGTTTGTTGTCGGCGTACGCCAGCCAGCGGTCGCCCAGCGCCAGCGGGTTGGCGGGCGCGGCGCCGCCCAGCGGGCACGGGCACGGGTAGCACGTGGTCACCGCCAGCCGGTCCTCCAGCGAGCCCGCGTCGAACACTGCGAACCGCTCGCTGAACGATATCACCACGGAGCGCTTGTTCGACAACACGTCCAGGATGGGGTTCTTGAATTTTATGCTCTTCACCTGTTCAACGAAAATAACGGTCAAGGGCTCGTCCATACGAGGTGAAAATGCATATAGGTATATGAATAATTTTCCACTCAGTTTTTTGTGGTTAGCTCTGGATCCGGCGCCCATTTGCGTGAAAAATATTTGGTTAATAAGTAAATAAATAAATAAAATTGCTTTATTTCAGACATAATAAAAACCAATAATATATGAAAATACTTTAAAAAACACACATAAAAAAACACAAAAAAACCAATATTTTAAAATTAAAAGACGAACTTTAACATTAATTTAATAAACAGTCAAGATTTTTTTTTTTTTTTTGCCGAGCTGCAGCTCATGTGAACGGATATCCATTTAATTTAATAAAAGCCGTGTGGTTTTGTGATGAATAAAAAAACATTATTATAACCTAAAAACTTACAATTTTCATAAAAACGGAGAAACTAAGGTTTTCATAAACTAATTATATATTCACACAAATGGGCGCCGGATCCAGAGCCAACCACAAATAATTGAGGGGAAAATTATTCCCTGTTACTTCATATTTGTGCATTTTCACTTTGTATGAACGAGCAATCAATCCCCTTAAGAATCAGAATATATATCTCCGCATATTCATCGTTTAAGTCGAAATATCGAGAAAAAAGTACCTTATGTGCTAAGCTACCCACATACCAAATTTCAAGCCAATCCATTCAGTAGTTTTTACTTGAAAGAGATACAAACATCCATCCTTATAATATTTTGCATTTATAATATTACTATGCCCCGCGGTTTCACCCCCGTAGTCATCGTTCCCGTGGGAATATCGAGATAAAAGCCGATCGCCCTCCATTACGCTCCGAATGTATGCATGCCGTCATGTTAGTATGAGCGAGCTGGCTTGCTATGGTGCTTCACTTTCATGCCTAAGAATTTTTTTTTTAATTTGAGTATTTTTAAATTGGAATTTGATTAATTTTGAATATTTTTCATTAAATTATAGCCTCACCTGCTCACCACCTCTAATAGATATGAAGCTCAATGAACAAAATGCTGGTCCAGGGCTGGAGGAATCACAGAGCGCTATCAAGGGCCGCTTCGCTGCGAAACAATCTCCTCTGTCCGGCGTCGGCAAGATTCTGTGAAGAAGATAATTATTATATAGGTATTAGTCTCTCTCATATCTTATTATACCATCTATAGTGCCTTCGGAAATATACCTACCTCTATAAGAAGAATGCACAAGGAACTTGTAGAGTTTAATTTTTTCAACTGAGTTTACAATATTTGGTTTGGTTATATTTGTTGTAAGGTGCCGAATAGTTATGCAGAAGTTTCCAGGCATCTTTGTCCTTAATGTATTGATTATCTTTATAAATAAGCTTTTCTTAATTGAGTCGATTTTACACAGATTTTTGAAATCAAGTACAAAATCAGTATACTTCAAAATCAAATTACCTTAAAACCCGTACAGTCCCCTGCCTCCAGGACAAGACCTCCTGTGCCTCTCCATTGGGTGGTATCAGCCACACTTGCACCCCAGTACCGTAGCCCAGCACGAGCAGGAGGGGAGATATGTCCGTATCGCTGTCCCCATCTGATGTGGGCTCGTTTATGTCTGCTGTTTCGAATCTGTTTAATATGAGAAGAATATATATATTTTTTTAATCAAACTCAAAACTAAAACTCAAATAGATTTATTCAAATAGGTCATAATCTGACACTTTTGCACGTCAATGAAGATAAACAGTACTGAGTCTACCGTGCGTTCGGAAAGATACCTCTACAAGAAGAACGCACAAGAAACTTGTAGGGCTTAATTTTTTCAACAGATAAAACACAATTTTTGGTTTGGTTACATTCGTTTTCTTTGAATGTGCCGCGAGGCGGCTATGCAGAAGTTTCCAGGCATCTTTGTCCTCTATGTACTGGTTGACTTTATAATAAGCCTTCTTTAGTAAAGTAGATTTTATATAAGATTGTACTGAAATTTGAGAAAGGAGGAAGGATAGGATATGAGCAGGATTTACTATTTACCCCCATGCATATAGGGAACGTAAGAGCCGGCTAAGGGTTGTCAGATCCAGAGGACCAACAGCACGGTCCTCTGCGTTAAAACCATCAAACAGCGCTCGCCAAACATGGCGAGTACTGGCACCCCCCTTATGGCTTATGGCAGGCAGTGGACTTCCTTCGGCTGAGATGGTGATGATGATGACATTGGGAACACCTAAGATATGTGCTGAATCAGAGGTCAGCGAGCCCTCACTATTTGCCCACTGCAGAATACTCACCGCGCCCACTGTATAACGTCCTTAGCATCGACGGTGGGTGACGTGAGCTTGACATCGTTGATGAAGCCGGAGACAGCGTCGATGATGGAGCGGTCAGCCGGGGGCTGCGCGCAAACGGTCAGCGGGCCTCCGCACCGGGCGTGCCGCGGTGATTCCGCTGACATCGTGGCTGCGAGGCGCCTGTACATAACTTTTTTAATAACTAGGAGCAGCTTTGGAACAGTGTCCAGGGCCCAATCATCTCAGCCGCTGAAGTCCACTGCTGGACATAGGCCTCCTCCATAATGGGAGGTTCAGCGAATACTCGCCACTTGACAGGCGGGCCAAGCCATACCACGGGATAACCAGCTTTACAATACTAGTTGTTGTATATTTGACTTCAATTTTGGAGTTCCTGGGTCCTCAATTTGGACATTCACTTAGGTGCTACTGTGTTTCAGATGATATAATAACTGTAGGTCCCAGTTGCTGCCTATCAGATAATAATACTACACATATAGATAGATGAACTTTTTATTGGTATACACACCACAAACAAGAAATCTTTAAACTTAAATACTATTATATTAAAAAGTGCAACAATTTGCAGTCTTATCACTAAGTGTGATCACTAGGGGTTAGGTTCATGTGTTCATGGAGGCCTTGGCAACCTGAAACTCCAACATTTGGACTATGCGTTAACCACAAAAGCCATAAAAGATTGATTCAAGCAGGAAACCTGTTATTTTGGAGTATAAATTATTTCAATTATGTTGGTCGAAAACATGTGCCCTTCTTATATGTTATACATCTTTTGATAGGCGTACATGGAGATCATTTTTAGGCCAATGCACAGAGACACCTTTGAGCTTTTAACCATGGTAATGGATGTCTTTAGTAAATTGTTTATCTACGATGTTGGTGGACATATCATGTTCAAGTTCAAGTTCAAGTTCTTTATTTATAACAGAAAATGTTACAAGTCAACACGCAAATAAATTTAAAATTCTTAACTTAAACTTTTACATTAAAAGTTAGGTTTAGCATTAAATACAACATACTAATAAGTATAATAATTTCATAAGAAAATTCTTTCATGCTGTGCTTGCCTGTCTGTGATCTCCATTCGAGAACCTTACAGAACAATCTTAGAGAATTTTGAAGAACAAAGGCAATTTGCTCTTTGAAAATTGTGACTGCAGTGAAATGAAAGGAAATGAAATGAAATTATTTATTGTACAAACTGTGTCGGTAGGGTCTTGAATTATTATAACATTAGGGTGTCGCAACATTGAATTCTTGTTTATATTATGGGACTGGGCAGGCCATGTTAGCTAGATGCCCGATAAATGTGTGTGAACACTATGGTCTGGAAGCCAAAATATAACGTGCCAGCTATATATATGACAGGCCCAGAAGGGCTCAGAAGGGTCAGAATTCAACAGTAACTGGCAAGACCTATCTCAAGAATGTGCTGTGTGGAACTAGTGGGAGATAACTCCCATAAGGTAATATGCATGGGCACCAAGTGAATACAGAAATGACAGATTATCAATAACAAAACTATAACTCCTAGACATTTTTTAAATGCTAGCTGGCAAAATACACAATATGAACTAAAACAAAAATAAACAATTGAGTTATAAATTTTATGTATGGAATAGATTTTAAATTATGAATAAATAGAAGACTGTCTGGTTACTGGTTGAAATCTTTGTAGATTAAAAAAGAACTTGTTATTGTTTTGATAAGATAGTGTCCCATAACTCACAGATTTAAAGATGATTAAAAAGAGCTATTAATATTCACATTGTAACATCTTTAAATCTTTATAACGTTAATATATAAATATTATCTAAAATATCTAATCTGTTTTCACGGTCGATAGAGCATAGGAAAACAAAAATAGCAACATACCCATATTGTTGCTCATCACAACAGATTACATAATATTCTAAGCAACTCACATTATAAATTAGTGAATTCGTTTGACAACATACATTTTATTGTTGTCTTATGAACAGCTGGCTGCATATCTATCACTATATAGAAGCTAGCTAGGTATGTATATCCAGCGAACATAAAAAGGGACCGAGGACAAAGGAAATCGATTCAAGTCCGCAACTTCACAGAAACACGTATCTCAAAGCCTTAAGCGTTTGACACAACATTTAACTACGTAATAAAAAATAAAACTTACCTTGTTTACAGAAACAATCCTCATTTTAAATCCATTATCGAGTAAAATGCAATTGCGTCGTATTACTGGCAGTGGAAAACAATGACGTCACACGAATAAAAACAAAAACCCACATACATAACTCACTGAGACACACAAATAACTTTTTTGATTCAACACAACTCTACTTAGATAATTATAATCAATAATAAATTATTTTATGTACAAAATTTACAACAATTCACAAAAACAGATGATTTGAATGACAATACACTTACTTGGCTTGTTCGTTTCGTTTGTGTGCTATGTTTACATGATAGACCATAAAACAAAATAGACAACTTCTCTACACATAGACAAAATGTGACTGTGTGCTACATAGATTATTCAACTTGTTACCGAAATGACACACTCGCACTATAGTGCCTATAGGCATACCCCGGATACTCGACTCAATTCCATACAAAAGTCGTGATATAACTACATTACTACACAGACACTGCACACATGGAGTTTTTTACACGCTCAAGAGTGTGCGAGAGAGGATTTCCCAGCGAAGCGAGGCTCGTAGAGAGCTCAATCTCGCTCGCTCGTGAGGAAGGCCCGATTGGTGGGCGGATGACCGTTTCCATTCTTTAAGTAGTATTATTATCTGTTCTGTGCTATAGGTAACTAATACAAAGTGCCTAAAGTAAAATATTATGTTAGGTAATAAATATTATTATTATAATAGCGGAAACCAAGTGCCGTACGCGGATGATCAGTGTGCATATTCGTTAGGACTCAGCTTCCCGCTGGCAAAAAATCTAGGACATATATACGTCGGATGCCAAAGGCCAGAACGTCCAAGTTCACTGAATGTCACGTCTGCGACTTACCTACGTATGCAGTTGCTGGTATGTTAATGGTGTGAACAGACGATCATACTTGGTACGGCCGAACCACAGTGCTACCTAATCTGTGACCCAAATTGTTCGGTATGGCGCTCACGCCACACGATCGCACCGAACCACAGTCCGTCCAGGGGCCTAATTCTCGATCTAAAATATAAGCGCAATCGTAGTTTTTTTTAAATACGAAACTATACGTCGCTAAATAATACCTATGGACAACGGATGAAATCAGAATGAACATTTGAGCTGTCGTTGATCTCTTAATAATAAACCCAATTCACTAAGACCGTGGTGGTCAATAATAATATGGGACAACTTACAAACACGGTCATCTGGTCCCAAACTAGGCTAGAAGCCTGTACTATGGTAACCAGATAACTGATATACATACTCATATAAGCTTATAACACACAGACACAGATTAAACAGACATGTTCATGCACATAAATGTTTGGCCTGGCCGGGGATTGAACCCGAGGCTGCCAGCGGCACAGCCAGCAGAGTTACTACCATCTGAGCCATTGAGGCTATCTAATGATGTAAAACCAGTAGGTTTTACATCATTAGATTTGGATTTTAAAATACATTCATAAGTTGAAACTTAAAAAATGGATGTAGAAAAATTCATTAACTTGGTTTTCAAAGAAAACTTCACAAATACGATGTCACTAGAACGTTACCTATTTGACTTAGAAAAACGTATTCAGTTTGCGCACTCAATTGAGTAGCCCACTTGCAAGACGCGCTATGTAACGCTTGCAGCCCCTAAGTCACTCTGACGTTATAATCGTATCGGCCTATCGGTCACGTCGGAATGGTCGTGAAATAATGGGACCGGTAGGGAATTGAGCCCCTGATTGGTACGGTTCGCCGTCCAGACGATCGAACCTGTCCGGTCCATACCAAGTTCGATGCCGAACCACCGAACCAAGTAATAATAATAATAATGTTCGCCGTCAGTGCGCCAGACGATCGAACATGGTATGGTGGCGAACCAAGTTTGGGTCACAGATTAGGTAGCACTATGGTCCGGCCGTACCAAGTATGATCGTCTGTTCACACCATTAGGTACCTACTATTAATTTGTGCATATTGTTTCTGATAAATAATAATAACTATAGTCCATCAAATCTAAGAAGTACCGTTTGACGATTTATCTTTTTAAGCCGAAATAACTTGGCTATAACTCACGCAAATAAAGCATGGAATTATTAGTTTTATCAATCACAAGATGTGCAATCCTTAATACTAAATTTAAATTAAAATCTTTCAAATACGGCAAATTAAGAACTTTCAAAGGTACTTCTTAGATTTGATGGATTATAGTCCCGCTGTAATTAAAGCTAGATTTCGCTAGTCTGTCTATGCATATATTTTAATAATTTATTTTTAATGATTGTCTCGTCTAATAAAATATTCTTTGCCACTTTGTCTTAACTGTCATATAACAAAAACGTTTCTTTCTATGCAGAATAGATAATTACAACAATTTTTGTTCCAAAATTTTAATTATATTCATAATTGTATCATGTTTAATCATTATAAATTACTAATTATATTATAGTCATAAAAAAATATTACGTCGTAACTAGGTAGGTACGCCTCTAACGATCAATACCGTGAGTATAGAGTACATAAATATATGGGTAAAAACATAAGAAGGCATAGGCAAAGAGAGTGTGCGGCTATGTAAATGTCAAACCGAACACTATTTTGCAGAACAAAGGAAATGCGTAAATATGTATATACCAGTGGGTGGTGGTGAGTTAATAGTTAGTATTTCTTGGCCCTAGAATCAGTTTTTTTTATTATTTATGTTACCTCAGTACAATTAATTTCCTTGTCTAAAAGTAGCACAACTAAGCAATGACAAAATTAATGAAAATGTTGTCATTATTTTATTATATTATTCACTCATTCCCTCATGCTAGTTCAAATAAAAATGTTGTTGTGATCATAATTGATGATTTACGCCATCTATCGCCTGAAAGTTTGACTTTACCTAACATAAACAAAATGGCGGCCATGGGCGTTAACTTCAAATTAGCCTTTGCTCAGGTGAGTGTATCATAGTCTCTGCAAACTTAGGCATTTATACTTACCTACTTATTATTGTTAAAAATGTAAGAATACCAATGACGTTGAATTGTTTTCTTACTAATTTAGTTCCTTTTCATTCCACTTCCCACACGGAATACTCTCTTATCTACCTCATAATATTTCAGCAAGCGCTATGTGCTCCCAGTCGAAACTCTTTCCTAACTGGTCGGCGTCCAGATTCTTTACGACTGTACGATTTCTACAACTACTGGCGAGATTCAATCGCCAATTATACTACCCTACCGCAATTCTTCAAAGAGAACGGTTACGAGGCTATTTCTGTTGGCAAAGTGTTTCACCCTGGCATAAGCTCCAATTTCACTGATGACTACCCATACAGCTGGTCCAAACCTCCATATCACCCTCCATCAGAGAAATACAAGGATGCCGCAGCGTGTAAAGATCAAATAACAAAAAAACTTCAGAAAAATCTGATTTGTCCACTCGATGTTAACAAGCAGCCAGGAAAAACTCTACCGGATATTGAAACTCTGCAATTTGCTGTTAATTTCTTGAAGAATAAGAGCACCAATGAAAAGCCCTACTTTTTGGCGGTTGGGTTTCACAAGCCACATATACCATTGAAGTTTCCAAGGAAGTTTTTAGGTAAGTACTTACTTAAACCCATATTTTTCAATATTCAATATACTTACAGGTACCTACCTATTTGCAAACTAAAACTAACATTTTGGTCCTTCGAGCTTTATTAAATTAGGAAACCAATTGTTATTAAATTTATATAAGCACTATTTTAATTAGACTTATTATTTTCCTTCCAGCCAAAATCCCCATAAACAAAGTCCACCCACCGCCCCACCCAGACATACCTCTAAACCTTCCGCTCGCAGCATGGCACCCGTGGACAGACGTGCGCAAACGAGAAGACATACACGCACTAAATATTTCCTTTCCATTCGGCACCATGCCGGCCCAGTGGGCCTTGAAAATCAGGCAGAGTTACTATGCCGCCTCCTTGTATGTGGACTCATTGGTTGGAGCGCTCATGGAATATGTGAATGTCAGTAACACAGTCGTTGTTTTGACTAGTGACCATGGTTTGTAATAATAATAATTTGAATTTATACACCTTTCACAAGCCACAAAATAAGAATTTAATTTAATTTATACTCTTACAGAACGGCCCCCTTATTACGAACAGCAGTAGAAGTGTGGAAAGCGTTTGTTTAGTCTCTACTGTCAAACGGCATAAAAAAATGACGTTTGACAGCAAAATTTACCTACTGCTGTTGTTAAGCGATTGCATATTCGTAATTACAACCCTGGGTTACCCCAATTACACTGCTCGAGTCATTCATATGGGTTATGTGGACAACCCATATTGTCAGCTTCAGGTCGCCAAGATTCCAACAAGGCCTCCGACGTGACCTAAAGACTGCCCCATACATCTTTACTAATATTATAAAGAGAGAAACTTTGTTTTTTTTGTTTGTAACGAATAGGCTCCGAAACTACTGGACCGATTTTAAAAATTCTTTCACTTATGGATAGCTTAATTCAGTGTGAGTGCCATAGGCTATATGAGATTTTGAAAAAAAATAGGGATCCGTAAGAAAACTGCAATATTGTGAACCAAGGTGTTACATAATATAATTACCATATTCATAAATTTGCGTGCGCTGTGAAATGCATTGATGGTAGAATAATATAATGTACTAGGGGTTTGTAGTACTTATCAATATCTACAAAATAGTCCACGGAAATTTTATCCATCTATTTTGGTTTAGTCACAATAATCGAAACAGACATTATATGCATGCGGTGTGAAAACTATTGGTGGTAGAGTAAAGTAATGTACTAGGGGTTTGTAGTACTTATCAATACCTACAAAACAGTATACATAGATTATATCCATCTTTTTTGGTTTAGTCACAATAATCGAAAAAGTGATTATTTTTCATGCGGTGTGAAAACTATTGGTGGTAGAGTAAAGTTATGTACTAGGGGTTTGTAGTACTTATCAATACCTACAAAACAGTATACATAGATTATATCCATCTTTTTTGGTTTAGTCACAATAATCGAAAAAGTGATTATTTTTCATGCGGTGTGAAAACTATTGGTGGTAGAGTAAAGTAATGTACTAGGGGTTTGTAGTACTTATCAATACCTACAAAACAGTATACATAGATTATATCCATCTTTTTTGGTTTAGTCACAATAATCGAAAGTGATTATTTTTCATGCGGTGTGAAAACTATTGGTGGTAGAGTAAAGTAATGTACTAGGGGTTTGTAGTACTTATCAATACCTACAAAGCAGTATACATAGATTATATCCATCTCTTTTGGTTTAGTCACAATAAACGAAAAAGTGATTATTTTTCATGCGGTGTGAAAACTTTTGATGGTAGAGTAAAGTAATGTACTAGGGGTTTGTAGTACTTATCAATACCTACAAAACAGTATACATAGATTATATCCATCTTTTTTGGTTTAGTCACAATAATCGAAAAAGTGATTATTTTTCATGCGGTGTGAAAACTATTGGTGGTAGAGTAAAGTAATGTACTAGGGGTTTGTAGTACTTATCAATACCTACAAAACAGTTTACATAGATTATATCCATCTTTTTTGGTTTAGTCACAATAATCGAAAAAGTGATTATTTTTCATGCGGTGTGAAAACTATTGGTGGTAAAGTTATGTACTAGGGGTTTGTAGTACTTATCAATACCTACAAAACAGTATACATAGATTATATCCATCTTTTTTGGTTTAGTCACAATAATCGAAAAAGTGATTATTTTTCATGCGGTGTGAAAACTATTGGTGGTAGAGTAAAGTAATGTACTAGGGGTTTGTAGTACTTATCAATACCTACAAAGCAGTATACATAGATTATATCCATCTCTTTTGGTTTAGTCATAATAAACGAAAAAGTGATTATTTTTCATGCGGTGTGAAAACTATTGGTGGTAGAGTAAAGTAATGTACTAGGGGTTTGTAGTACTTATTAATACCTACAAAACAGTATACATAGATTATATCCATCTATTTAGGTTTAGTCACAATAATCGAAACAGTGAATATTATTCATGCGGTGTGAAAGCTATTGGTGGTAGAGTAAAGTCATGTACAAGGGGTTTGTAGTACTTATCAATACCTACAAAACAGTATACATAGATTATATCCATCTTTTTTGGTTTAGTCACAATAATCGAAGCAGTGATTATTTTTCATGCGGTGTGAAAACTATCGGTGGTAGATTAAAGTAATGTACTAGGGGTTTGTAATACTTATCAATATCTTCAAAATAGCCCACGATAAATTATAACATGTGTTAAGGTTTGGTCATTGTAACAGAAATAGTCATTAATTTGCGTGCGCTGCGTAAACCATTAGGGTTATATCTATTAAAATACAATGTATCACGAATTTACTCCTGTTAAACGTCCACTATACCTACTTCTGCTACCCGTGCGAAGCCGGGGCGGGTCGCTAGTATCTTATAAGAAACAACCGGGACCTACAGTTAACGTGCCATCCGAAACACAGCAATTTTTGTAGTTCTTTTTGCACCCCTACAGCACAGCAAGACACATTCACACCCATGAACCTAGAAAGAGGTGTGAATGTGTGCATGCACTACGTATAGACACTCATCCGCCCACCAATCGGGGCTTCCTCACCCCGCGAGCGAGATTGAGCTCTCGACGAGCCCCGCTTCGCTGGGAAATCACCTCACGCACATTCTTGTGCATGTACAAAACTCCATGTGTGCAGTGTGTGTAGTAGGCAGTATATATCGCGACTTTTGTATGGGAATTGAGTCGAGTGTCCGGGGTGCGGTTAGGGGTCTTGATTATTAATCGAACTTTTGGTATAAAATTCCTTTTCATCCATTCAAGGTAGACCTCCCCAAACAAGTGTGCGAGCTGGCTTACTGTGGTGCAACATTTTGTTTTAGAAGACTTCGTCCGCCTTTTTTTCTAGGTTCATAATCATTATAAGATTATTTTTATAATTATCATTATAATTTAAGCTCATCTTTTATGCTCTATTAAAATCCAAATAATTTTCTTACAGGATGGTCTTTAGGCGAAAATGGATTATGGGCAAAATACAGCAACTTCGACGCAGCACTGCGCGTCCCACTCATATTTATTGCCCCACAACTACTGCCAAAAGTAATAAACACCCCAGTTGAACTAATAGACATATTCCCAACATTAGTAGACTTAGCGCGTCTAAAGCATAATATACAAAAATGCAATGGCCATTTGGATAAAACGACACTTTGTTTCGAAGGGGAAAACTTAACGCAATTAATGAAAGACAGGAAAATATCAAATGTCTTACAGTCCAAAAGATACAGCCCTGTTACAGACGAACGGACTGACGGGCAGCAAAGCCTGTTGGCATCCCTAAAGACTAAACGTATTGCAATAAGTCAATATCCTAGGCCTAGCGTATACCCACAGGAAAATTCAGACAAACCCCGCCTTAAACACATAAAAATAATGGGATACACAATAAGAACAAAAAGGTTTCGACACACGGAATGGGTCTCTTTTAATAACACGTCATTCAAAATTAACTGGAACAGCCTCCACGGCTTGGAATTATACGATCACATCTCAGATAAATATGAATCAAACAACTTATATTTGGTGAAAAAATACGATAACATCAAAAAACGATTATCAAAATTGCTAAGATCACAAGTAAATCTATAAATCTTTAAAACCGGTGTATCCAATTGAGCCAACCTTGAGTCGTGACAATAACTCAAAGCTGACTCAAGTAGATAGACTAAGGCGAAAGCTAGATATTTTAATATTATCATGGATTATCTTGATTTGACTAAAAGAATACGAGTAGATGAATCACTAAACATTTGAAGGAATATTAATTACCTACTATTACATTTATAAGAACATTTTTATGTGACAGTAAACTCTATCAGGCCGATAATTTAGGACATCGAAGATCGTAATAATTTGCAGTTAGTTTTTTGGGATGTAGTTAAAGTGTATTTATTATTACAAAGTCAATCAATACCTACAGGACAAAGATGCCTGGAAACTTCTGCATAACACCACGCGGCACACTATCAATTAAAAAAATTAAGCCCTACAGGTTTCTTGTGCGTTCTTCTTGTAAAGGTATCTTTCCAAACGAACGGTAGACTCATTACTGTTTATCTTTATTGACGTGCAAGTGTCCGATTGTGACCTAATTGAATAAATCTGTTTGAGTTTTAGTTTTGTAAAACTAAGTTATGTATCCTAACATCACCAAATACCAGGAAGGTTCAGACTATTGTAATCACGCGATTTTTGTGCTTAACTTTGCCCGACCTTTATCCGAATAATATAAAACGTGTAGCTTTCACATTACGGTGAAATGCAGAAACGTTAATTAAGATTTAAAGGCGAATTAAAAACTTCTTCGTCGTTTCATGCCCAAAACAACGCTGCATCACGCCTCGCTTCCTCCAAGTGTTAAGCAGTGATGTACCCATTCCCATAATAGGTACATACGGTTACATTACTCAAAACACTTTCGGCATATTAGGAAATAATGACTAAATCAAAAATTTACAAATACCAGCTATTTAAACCACAAATTTCATCCCAATCGGTTCAGTAGTTTTGGTGTGAAATGGCAAAAAACATTCACGCACAGACACACACTTCCACAATTTAAATATTTGTGGGTAGTATCAATATTCGCCTCTATAAACATTAATGAAAGTTTCTGCTACTCGCCATTATAATTAATTTACATGTATTTTAATAATAAATGCATTAAAATGCTAATAAATTCTATATGGTCAACCATACAAATATAAATAATTTATCTACTATAAAAATCTATGATTTGAACAATAATAATTATAATATAATTCCAAGAAATATGTACCTATCGATTTTGGGTATATTCCAAGTCTGCATTAGAGCACAACAATCTTAACATTATTTATAGGATATTTCTATAAGAACAATCATTAATTGCCCTAGTAGGAAAAGTAACTTAACCATTTTATATAAGGAAGAGGCAATATTCTTTTCAGTAATTATTAAATAAGCATCTAATTTTTGGACCATACAAACTTTGAGGAACCAATGACGATGAGAAAATAGATATAATTTCTTCCTTAATAATATAATAATAATAATATGGGACAACTTCACGGTCAACTAATCCCAAACTAGGCTAGAAGCCTGTACTATGGTAACCAGACGACTGATATACATACTTAAATAAGCTTATAACACCCAGGGACAGATCAAACAGACATGTTCATGCACACAAATATTTGACCTGGCCGGGGATCGAACCCGGGCCCTGCGACACAGAAAGCAGAGTTACTACCATCTGAGCCAACGAGACTGTCAAGTGTTTTATTTTAGTAACAACTAATTATAAAGTGGTATTTATCCAGTTATACTACAAATAGGTAATTTATCTGAATTATGGAATTCCTAAAGGAAGACTTTAAATACCTATTTGCAGTTTTAAAACGTATTTTTAAAGTACAACTAGATAAACGCCACTTTATAATTACTTGTTACTTAAAATAAAACACTAATGAAGAAATTATATGTCTTCTATAATAGTCATTGGTTCCTTATAGTAAGTACGGGAACTGATGTCGGCCGCGGCCCAACAACCTTAACCACCCAACGGTCGTCCGTATAAAAAATTACGTATACCACATCAAATCTGCTTAGACAAAGTAGGGCAGGTGACCCGGTTTTGGCCATTTTAAGAGTTTGTCGCTACTAAAGCGTTTGGTGATTCACCTTATCAGTTATCTCTGACATCATTTTCATCATAAGTCATTAGAAATATATTAATCTGACCTTATATAACCTCGTAATTACAAAACTCCCAATAGATAAGTTTTTTTTAAGAAAAAACATCGGAAGTGGCCTTAGAGCCACTTCTGGCCACCTTTTACCCGTTTGTGGCCATACTGTGTGCCAGTTTTGGCCATTATGAAATAAAATATCAATGAATTATAAAATTAGGGTAGTATTTATTAGTAATCACTGAAAATGGCACAATTAACTATTCCTTAATTAGGTAATTAAAATCATCTTAACAAAATAATATATTAAGTTGGTACATTAGTGTTAATGAAGGAACCAAAAGTAATCAATAGAATATCTTAACATTAACAAAGTGGACAATTCTTACAGGCTACATAATTGGACTACACAGTTTTAAAAGCAAATAAAAACTTTGAGTTTACTTAATATCTAATCTTTGAATGAGATCAAGTTTCAAAATACTCTCTTATGCTTATTACCTCTTTATTAGTCTTATGATAGTCTGTATAACAGTCTTGTGTTTATTACAAGACCATAATTTCAGATGTTATATGCCAACCAGAAACTAGTCTAAATTCTAATCTTAGGTACGTCTTAGTAAGGTAAAGTAAATTAATAACAATCTATTAATTATTCATCTAATTATTAATCACAGACTTTAAACAACAAAATAAAAATTAATTGGGCACATTTCTAAATAAATGCTTCAAATAATCAATATTGTTACAAGTAATATCACCAAACTCTAGTACATACCGTTACCTTATATATCATATATGCTAGGCAAATATTTCTCCATCTCCGATACTTTGAAAAATCCCCTATTGTTATGCTTAAGTGGAGGACTTATGATTTCCACGATATCGCGTATTGTGTACCAGATTTTATCTGGCCTTTCCGGCCATCTAAATGTATTCCCGGTAGACAAAACCATTGTACTTATTTCGTACAGTCCTCCTTCTTTATTATCAATTTTACCAGGAAAATATTCCCCTTCATACTTTATAATTACATAACAACCCTTTTTTAAGTTTTTATTCCACTTTCCATTAGAAATAATGTTTGCTACCTGACTCATAGGTAATTCTGATTTAGAACTTCCGTCTTCAGTCACAAATCTTTTTCTTTTCCTCTGCTCTGAGCCTATTCTCAGTTGATTGTCTGGTTTAGTTTGATCTATAATTTCTTCATCATTTGAATTAGTATCGCTCTGTTCATTCCATTCACTTTCACCACTTTCCACAAATTCAACTTCACCATCTTCTTCGGATGACGAGACTTTTTCGGCCACTTTCTTCTTTTTAGCCTTCATTTTCGTACTTTTTTTCTTTTTGTTGACCTGTTTTTCTTTCTTTTCGTTTTCAGCTGCCTCCATAATATCTACCCATTTGTTTGAAGTGATAATTGAAGGAATATAAATTGCTTTCTTAGTTTGTTTAGGTACCTTTTTTCCTGGATACAATACACATTCCTTCACTAGTTCTCTTGCCGTATAAATAGCAGAGATTTTATGTTTTTTCTCGACTTCAACATTTTGTATCGAGACGTTCTTTTGATTACAGGAGTCAGAACGGGTTGAGGTAATGCACGGATCTTCGTTAGATTTGTTTTCTTCCAAAGTGTTCTTTTGTTCTGAATTGCGTAGAGGAGTATTTTCTTGGTTACAGGAATTAAGGTGTGTGGAACATGCGCAAAGCTCTTTAAGGGTATTGTCGTCTTTTACAGTAGGATCCTCTAAATTGCAGGTATAATCATCGTATCGAGTGCCAGTCTCTTTGACAGTGCCCACTTGATTACGGGGAACTAGATTGGAAGAAGATGCGGAAGGTTCTTCAAAAGCACACTCATCTTTATGCGCTGGAAGCTCTGCATTGCAGAAATTATCAATTTGTTGAGTGCCAATCTCTTCAACAGTATCATCTGGATTGCAAGTATCAAGAAGGCTCGGAGACATACAACATTCATTATGGGGACTGTCATCGCTACGGACATTTCCTTGTTCAGCATAGTTCTCTTCATTATCTGCAGTATCATGAAGGGCAGATATGCAAGGATCTTCAACCTTTTCCGAAATGGCTGGCTGGTTGGTGTACGCCTTCGTAGCAGTGTTGTCATTTTTAAAAGCCAGCCAAGTATCATAAAGCATCGATGCCTCTTTATTTCCTACCCAATCCTTGCCCGATTCAAATGTAGTGTAAAAGTCTTTAAGTAAGCTCGGATTTATTTTACTTTCTAGATATGCAAGATAACTTGATTCAGAAATGGCAAGCTTCATGACGACGTCATGGTTCTCTTTTGAGCCGATGTGCGATTTCACAATTCTTTTGTAATTAACAAAATCGGGCCCGAATGGATACAAACCACATGTCTTAAATCCTGCTTTTATATTATTTGCAAAGTTTTCGTTACTGATTAGTAAGCTATGAAGAGCTGAAGGAAGGTTAAATTTTGTAATTTCCTTCCCATCGTTTTCTATACGCCACTTCTTCACAAGCTTACGCCAGTTCTGTTTTAAAGGGTAAAACACCGCGACGTCTAATGGTTGTAACATATGAGTTGTGTTTGGAACAAGTGCGATTACGATGATTCCATTTTCACGACATAATTTGCTTAGTTGCATGGTCAAGTGGGATTTGTGGCCATCTAAGAATAAAATTATAGGTAATATTATACCTTTTTCTTTCAAGAAGGGAATAAAGACGTTTCCAACAAATTCATAAAAGGCCTCTCCTGTCATCCAACCTTTGTCGGTTTTTCCGACTCCCCAGCCATTTGGTGCATTTTGAACGACCTCGCTGCTCATCCTTTTGTACTTGTAAACAGTTGTAGGAGGCGCATACTCGCCACAAGCATTTACAGTAAAAAGTGTCGTTATATTTTCTTTGTCGCTATTCTGTGATGTATCATAGACATGTAGTCCTTTTTCGGCTAAGACGAGACCTCCTTTAGGTGCTAAAAAGAAAGCAGTTTCATCACAGTTCCATACTCGGGAGGGGTCTTCTAAGATTTTCAGATTTTCAGTGCCTAATAGTAAAGAGACTTCCTGAAACCAGTTTCTTATTTTTTCTTCGCTAATTAATGCACGAGCTTTATTTATATATTCGGCATGTTTTTGTCTGAGATCGGGATGTCTGGTCATAAATCCTTCAAACCAGGATCTTGAAGGCCTGTTATTTATAAAAGGTGTCTTGAGATCTCCCTTCTCCACGATTTTTTTGACTGAGTCTAATAACCCCTCTTTATTAATAGGAAATCCATTACGCGCAGAATCTTTGATCCATGCTACTAGTTCATTTTCAATTTCAATTCCAAGAACTGCTTGCGGACCTACATGCCCAGAAGTTTCAGGTGCATCACCAGAAAGTTTATGTCTCAATGTAGTTCGAGGAACATTAAAGTTCTTGCTTGCTGTGGAAACTTTCATTCCCTTTCTGATAGCATCTAAGGCTAACCCCACTTTATGTGGCGAGTACTGAAATAACTTTCTCTTTACAACTTCTGTTTGGCGTTTGTTTGAAGACATCTTTTCCAGAATCTACAAGCAAATAAAATTTAACTCATTCAAATAACAAATATACATAATAAATATTATTACATGACGAACTCAAACAGAGGCTCAGTAATAAGGTTCCATTGGTACACCTAATCTTTGGGTACAGAGCCCTAAAAACACCATGTTAAATGTTAAGTGGCCAGAACTGGGGATACTTAGTGTGCCACTTCTGGCCATCGACTTGGCCAAAGATGGAAAATTGCATAAAATTTGCTCCATTTGTGGCCACCGGCTTAAAACCTTACTACTCGTATGAGTGGCGAGCAAATAACTAAAATTCTGCTTAGACGATATATTTTAAATGTAATACGAATATTAACATTAAAAAAATAAACAATGATTTTAGAGATAATAAATGATTACTCACCCACTATCCTTAACGTTTTCACTAAGAAACGAGCACGATTCACACATTCACACTCATTGACACTCAATGGCTGCTGTGATTTCAGTGACGTTTGACACATGACAACTGACAACTGTATCAGTGTTGCCATAATTCATTATTGTAACTACCATATACCATAGATTTGTTTCGTTATCTATACCTTATAAATATCGCTTTGAAGTTGAAAATGGCCAAAATTGGGTCAGTGGCCAGAAACGGGTCACCTGCCCTATTACGCGTTGCACTAATTTAGCAATTGGTTGCAATGTCCCAATGTGCAATTCCCTTTGAACGCCAACGTCGCTAAGAGTAAAAATTTTTTAGGCTCAGACCGCCAATGACGCCTTTAGACGACACCACTTTTGTGATTGTTTCTTTAACACGACCCCTGCTCAACACATACATTGTGTTTTTTTTGCGCAACGCTAGTGTGGCCACACACGCCAGGCGCCAGCCAGCCTTCTTTCAAACACGCCTAGCGTGTTTTTTAGTTTATAGAACAATTTTAAAAAACCACATCAGTAGTATTTGTGTTAATAATAGTAGTACCTAAATATAGACATATGGACATAGAAAAACAATACGCTAGAGAACAAGTTTATCGATATTTATTAATCCTTTATTTTTACCCCATCACTGTCTCGATGTAACGAAACATGGCTTGGTGAACATTTGATGTGGTACCCGTGGCAATCAATGGGTTACGTGCAACGCGTTATATTTGGTCTAATCAGAGATATGGCAGTCTGGTAAACATTAGGCCATCAAATAAAAAAAGTAACGTTTGACGTTTCATCTTTTCAAACAGGTAATAACTTTGCATAGGGGTAACTCACACAATATCGATAATCTTCGTCATATAACTATGGAATTATGAATTTAGTCACAATATGTACAATTCTTATGGCCTCTTTCACCATTCTCGAGTAAAGTGTTGATTAACTACCCGCCGATTAGTGCTACTCGGCAAGCAGAAGCCCCAAGTAACGTTTGTCAGTTTCACAAAAAAAGGTCAGTTTATGTGCTGATTAGCATAACTCGGACATAATGAAATTAGCACTGCGCCATACTCGCCACTTTACTCGAGGAAGGTGAAAGAGGCCCTTAATCACTAAATTTAAATTCAAATCCTTCAAACAAGGCAAAACAGAAGGTCATACGGTACTTCTTAGATTTGATGGACTTATTGTTAAAGTTATTGTTGAAGTTAGTTAGTGCATCTCAGCCTTAAATGTTTATGATAGATGTTGTTTTCTTTGCCTCTAAAAGGCTTCACTACAATACAATATTTAATAGCTACAGAAGGCCAACTTCAAACTAAGAGTGAAAACACGTACGCACTTAAAGGGGTGAACTTTTCCCCTGAAAAGTTCACCCCTTTAAGTGCGTGCGTGCAAGACGATGCCCGACTTGATCTGAGAATCCCTATTCTCAGATCAAGTCGGGCATCGTCTTGCTGAACACGCTTGAGAGATTTATTTATATTAAATAATCATAACTGTATGGTGCCAACCCTAGGTGTTTGAAACGGAAAAAATATAAAGCCACCTTTGTAGGTACTTTCCATTTGTAGTGGGTTATTATGTATTAAAAGTGGACATTATGACTATGTATTTATGTTCATTCAACAGTTTTCATTTCCGCCGTTAAGGGTTTTAGAGATAATTCGTCCATTTCCACAAGATTCTGAAACATTGTTAGGGATATAATATTTGAACTTAGCTTATTTTTTTAAATAACTGTTACAAATGTAAGACACATTTTTTCAGAGTAATTCAACATAATATTAATGTCATACAGCCACAGGATAGTATTACGCAAGGGGATTTATTAACTTAACAAATCAGACTAATGAAAAAAATAATGACAAAATTCGAGGAAAGTTATTTTTAGGGTACCTCAAAAGGACAAAAGGAACCCTCATAGGATCACTATTTCCGTCTGTCTGTCTCTCTGTCACACTTTTTCACGTGAACGCGTGGAGATCAAGTTGAAATTGATGTCATCTACTCAGATCTGCGGTCCCTTGTGGCTATAAAAAAATCATACTACTAAGTCAACGCAATCAAAAGTTATGGCCTACTTACTGCATATTTTCATATTTTGAGCAAGAGAGTCTCTGAAACCTCTAGGGTACTTCCTCCATGTTTGCTGTAGTTTACAAATAGATGTCGCTGTATGTCCTTAGTAGGCGGAAGCGTTTTGTTCAGGTATCTAGGTATGGAACCCTAAGCATACATAAGTATGCCTTAATAATTTATTTTGATACAAACTCAAGTTAACCCTGCTGTATGTGCAGGAAAATATTTCCACGAATTTGTTTTTTTAAGTGTATAACTACACACATCTTCACTTACAGAGGTACAGAAAACATCCTCTGGTTTTCCGTGAAATTCCTTATAAGATTGCGCGTCTTAAGTGCGTGCGTGTTTTCGCTCATTGCATGAAGCCCTCCGTACCTATATATCTTACTACTACACAATCAACTAGAACAGTCTTATAAGCTCATACTAATGTTTTTTTCTCCTCTGGTGTGTGTTTTATAGATTTCTGTTCCATTTCCAGTTGTTTGAACCTTGCGTAGAGGGCGCTACTTGATAAGACAATAATGTTTGAAGCCCACCATAATAAGTTCTTAGATTCGTTGTACCATTGTGTGGCTATTACTGTTTGGGCGCAGGCTTTAGCCGTGCCTGAGATATTGTGGGTAAGAGGCGAGGTCACCTGAAAATTGGGAACATTTTCGTTAATTATATAAGTAGATTATAATTTGGGACAACTTTCACATAAGATTTTCTGTCACACCACCGACCAAATGTGATTTACTGTATATTTACTGTACAAGGGGATGAGCCTATTCCCATCAACTGGGCACTAATGTAGACTCCAGGCTGTGCGAAAATTCATAATGGAAAACTTCAACTTCTTTTGCCTGACCTGGAATCGAACCAAGGACCTCATACTCAGCAGCAGCGCTTGCGCTGACGCATCAAAACTAAATAAAGAGTGTATATTCTATATGAAATAATCTTCTATATAAATTATATTAAAATTTATTATATTATAAAGAAAAGGTGAGATGAGGTACTGGCTTCTCGAAAATGGAAAGCTCAAATTAGGTCCCATTAGGTCCACGTACGTCAGTAAGGTCGTACGAGCGAATGATATTGTTGTCTCGGTCGCACTTTGGTCTTAGATACGTCTATCTATTATAATATGTCACTGAGCAAATTGCACGTGCCATTTGTTGAGTAAGCACTGGGAGAACGTAACCTATCTCCCCTTTTCTTTATATCAATGTTCAGAACTATTGTTTTAAGTTTTGATCTGTGTAAACCACTAATCATAGTTAAAATTTCATCGTCATCATCAGCCACAGGACGTCCCCATACTCCCCCATAGATTTCCATCTAGGTAAGCGGCCTACATCCAGCGTATTCCTGCTGTCTTTATCAATATAGTTAACATTTACAATTAAACTACAGTTAACTTAACAGACTCCGCTTTCATAAATTTTGGCATTAAAGCAAAGTCAAAAACGTAGTGGTGAGCCGGGGAGGTACTCTAGTTTCTATTTGAAAATGATTGTTATGCAGTATGACTGCATAACCTTGTCTAAAGCATTCCCTGGCCAAAGCGTCGTCTTTTAGGTCGACTTGTCTGCGAATGAAACCCACCTTAATTTGTAGAGAAGTGAAGTAACCAATAGCAAAACCACATAAACCGCCAATAAACATTTGCATCCAAAAGTAAGTACTATCAAAATTACTATAATTCAACAATACGTTGACTTCCCCATTAATTATAATCAAAGGAATGAATAACAGTATAGAGTATGCATTGTTATAATATGATAGTAACCAAACTTCTTGGTTTAATATTGGAAGGACCTTTTTGGTGTAAATCGAGTAGAGAGATAGCATTAAAGAGCCTATAACTCCATAAATTGTGCCCGTTAGGGAGAATGACCCTGAAAAAGAATAAAAAACATTGTACAATACATAAAAATGAATAATGGGTCAAAGAAAATTAATATTACAGAACCGAGGCGTAATGCATTAAAAAATACTTTTCTATTGAATTTATGGCTAATTTAGACGTTACGATCTATCGAGCGAGTCGCCGAGTAGCTGCAGTTGCAGTGCAGTAACATGCACTGTATGAACGTGTCTTACGAATGCAAGTCCATGCAAGTTCTTTTTAGGATTCCGTGCCTTAAAAAGACAAATGGAACCCTTATAGGATCACTTTGTTGTCCGTCTGTCTGTCCATATGTCAAGACACTTTATAACGAAATGCTTGGGGGTACCAATTTGGCTGTAAAAAAAAATCATGCTTCTAAGTTAACACAATCAAAAGTTATGGCCATATTTCCATACTTTGCGCAATGAACTAATAGATGGCGCTGTATGTGCTGTAGGCGGATTGTTCTTCGGGATTGGAAGCGTTTTGTTCAGGTATCTAGGTATGGAACCCTACACTATGCATACATACGTATGCCTTAACAATTTATTTTTCTCCTCTTGCTATCTGCAATCGGCTCTGCTGCCTTTATCAGATCCGTCCTCAGGATAGTTGGGAGTTACTTGGTGCTAATAAAATTATTAATTGCACCAATTACTGAGTATCGTTCATTTCTCTGGTCAAATGCTTATTATATGCCACCCAAGTTGGATGGTTCCACCCTGCTCCACCAAGCCGCCTCACTGGTGGAGCAAAGTGGAATGCTACAATATTTGCAGTGGAATATGCCCCACTAAGAGTTTGATAGTAAATAAAGCACTCTTGCTATTAACCCTCAGGAACACTCAGGCTCGATGCCAGTTTGGAGTCAGTGGTGCTCAGTGGAATTTAAACACTTGCATCACATGCTTAGGGTTCAATTTCGTGTGCTAGCAGAATGAGTAACATAACATAACATACATTCACGCCTTTTTCCCGAAGGGGTAGGCAGAGGTGTACCCAGGACTCGGTCCCATAGTAGATACACCCACATTTCGCCAGTATGTTATTGGTCCCATGTAATAGGTGGCGAGCTAATTGCCATCTACCGGGCACAGTTCCAGACTTCAGGTAGTTATTGAGATAATTCCCAATGGAAAAATCCAATATTTAATACTAAGCCTGACCTGGGGATCGAACCCGGGACCTCTTGATTGGCAGTCGAGCATGCGCGTGGTACTTCCTAGCCGCGCCACAGTCAGAATTTGAATTGAAAATAATTTTAAAAATATGTTCTTAATATGTACATTATTGTACATATATTAAAAAAAATTGTACTATAAAAGTTCGCAAGAAATTAAACAAAATCAGTGGCGCGGCCAGGTACTATGATTCCTAGCCGCGCCACCGCGTACACTGTAATAAATAGTCTAACTAAGCACCAAATTACTGTCAAATAATTGTACGTCTATTGTTCGCTCTACCGATAGTGAGAAATACCGCGAAAAATCATTATCTTCATGATCAATATCGAAAGTAAAATAAGTCGACTATGGCGATTCTGTCAGGCGTTCGGCCCATGGATTTTATATAAAAATGAGAATAAGTTTGTTTGTAAACAGAGAAAGTACTAAATCACGGACAAAGAACGCTTTTACTATTTATTGTGTTGACTTACGAGGTTGATAATTTTCACGGTACCAAGTGACTACAAACTTGAGTATCTATGTAATTCGATAAATTTTAATACGTCCACGCGCGTTTTAGGCCCAATTTCACCGGCAGAACTGAACGCGATCAGGCCGACTTGAACTCGGCTTAAGCCCGTAACTGAGATCATAACTTCAGTTCGGATTTCATGGGCTCAAACTGAACGTAGTTAGGGCTTGAACGAGATTAAATATTGAACGGCCGATTTTGGCCGGTTAAGCTCTGTGATCTTGGTTCAGATGTGATTTGACGTCTATAGGTAGGTACTACATTTATATTTTACTGCACTGTTTACAAAAATAACGTGTACTTATCACATTTTATTTGGTGAAGGTATAATTTACATAATATTCAAGAAAAATTAAATGAGCATTGGATTTTAATCCAAAATTATTAATATTATTTATTATTCTTCATCTTCATGAAGAATATTTTTGTCACTCTAGTGAGTTTATTTCTCGTGCTCATGAAATCAGATTTTTTAAATACTTCTTGTTTATTCTTTCATATATATTTTCTCGGAATTACTACCTACCTAGTGAATGTAGGACCTTATTTTCTTTCCACCTTTATGTTGAGTCAGAGTTCTTGATTTGCGAAGAAATGGTTAAAGGCACTTTTTGATAAATGATTGACGAAACAGCACTCACAGAACTAATAACTCTTGTGCGAAAAAACTTTTACACTTTGCAAGTCTTTTTATTGTTGGTTGCTCGAGAGCTAAACGTAAACTAACTTCAAAGAAATCAAATACAATATTTTTACGACATTTGGGATACAAAATGGTTCATACGGGTCGCCGGGGCGGAACAATAGAAAATATAACGGGTTTTAAGACAATAATGATTTTAAATGTGTACAGTAATGGAATATAGCAATATAAAGAGAATGGGGATGTTTTTACAATTAGTTTGGTAATAAACTATAACAATAGAAAATGAACGCGCTACGTTAAAATAAAAAGAAATAAAGATGAAAGGAAATATGAGAAACAATTTGTACAAGGAAAGTAATTATAAACACTAGCTTTCTATAATCGTCCATCTGGGGTCAGGTTAAGCTATGTTTCGGTATTAGCAGTTACCGTACTGAGTAACTATAGCTAAATTAAAACTAAAATAAAATACATAGTCACAACTTTCAATAATGTGCTAAATATTCAAAGGTCACAACGGACAACGAATATCGAAAATAACCACAGAACAAACAAAACTTGACACATTTTGACAACTTTGACAACATTTTGACAGTGACAATGACATTTGTCTTTAGAATTTGTGATCTGGATCACGTGAACTTGGTTTACGTGAACGGGATCAAAAAGGTACTGGTGAAATGAGTTTATCTTAAGCCGAGATTAAATTCAATATTTGAACTCGTTCACCGTGAACTAAGATCAGCTGAACGCGTTTTCGGATCGTATCGGTGAAATTGGGCCTTAGAGATAAAGTGTCTTGACCAACAGATTGAAAACCGAATAAGTGATCTCATAAGGGTTCCTATTGAACCCTAAAATAGGTTTGCTTTCAAATAAATTACAGGCGTTTGTCCCATAAACAACAATAATGTATCGAAAATGGTACGGCGCGGCCGTACCACGAATTAGAATGTAGACCACGGACTGACAAGCGTAGCGTAGGACGTTTACCCACAAGACTTCTTCGTGGACAGACGAAGCACATAGGTATATTATATATATATATATATATATATATTATGTAGTACATATACTATGATTTATTTGTGATAGGTATATTATATATCTACTAGACATGAAACCTATTATTTAGGTAGATATACTACCCCTCGTTTGAAAAATAGTAGGTATCTCCTACATAGGTAAGACAGGTAATGAAATGCAAAATGAATGACAATTTATAACTATTACCTAGATATATCGATCACGATCACCATGGTTATGATTATTAGGTACTAGGTATGTACATCAGTTATTATGTATCTTTACCTTGTATGTATTTTATCTCTAAAACGCGCGTGGACGTATTAAAATTTATCGAATTACATAGATACTCAAGTTTGTAGTCACTTGGTGCCGTGAAAATTATCAACCTCGTAAGTCAACACAATAAATAGGAAAAGCGTTTTTTGTCCGTGATTTAGTACTTTCTCTGTTTACAAACAAACTTATTCTCATTTTTATATAAAATCCATGGGCCGAACGCCTGACAGAATCGCCATAGTCGACTTATTTTACTTTCGATATTGATCATGAAGATAATGATTTTTCGCGGTATTTCTCACTATCGGTAGAGCGAACAATAGACGTACAATTATTTGACAGTAATTTGGTGCTTAGTTAGACTATTTATTACAGTGTACGCGGTGGCGCGGCTAGGAATCATAGTACCTGGCCGCGCCACTGATTTTGTTTAATTTCTTGCGAACTTTTATAGTACAATTTTTTTTAATATATGTACAATAATGTACATATTAAGAACATATTTTTAAAATTATTTTCAATTCAAATTCTGACTGTGGCGCGGCTAGGAAGTACCACGCGAGCATGCGCCCTCTACGCCACCGAGGCAGTCAATCAGAATGAGTAGGTAGGTATTATTTTTTTTTATGTGCAAAATCGTAACATAAATAGTACATACCTAACAAACTCTCCTGATCAACTCCAAGATAAAATCCAAATATAATAAACGCGCAGCACAGTATGCACCTATATGAAGTGGTCTGTCCCAGCAGTATCCAGCTGAACACCACATTGAATACTGTCGTTAGAGATCGCCCTACGTAGTAGAATGGCACACCGACATATTTCAGGCATAAGTTGTTTGTGGCTATCATTAACGTAAACATTAACGATAGGGGTATCACCTGAAAGATTTAAAATATTAAGAGGCATCTGAAACATAACCGGCCTCGTTGCCGTGGCTACTGAAGGGTCCCGCTGATTGGTCGAACGAATCCACCTGTCAAGAGTCAAGAGAACAATGGCGGCGAGGGAGCGAGTGCAAAACAGGTGATTCGTTTCGACCAATCAGCGCGTGCCTTGCGTTTGATGACACACTAATAACAATTTGACAGCTGGACATGGTCGGTTTTTATACTAACGAAAATGTAAGCTTTAGATTGTAACTAGTATCCTTTTACAATCTATCGTCAGTTTATACTCTTACTAGATTAATTATAAACTAACGGTTCTGACAATCTTACGTAGGCATTTAGGTACATGTGTTTTAAAAAGGTGTACCTACTTAAGGGGGTGCATCCACCCATCAAAATAAACAACTTTCAAAAGATATAATTTTCTGTCATCTCCTGTTTCTGCCGCTGTCTTTTTAGTGTCTAGATGGCGCTGGAGTCGAGTTAGAATTTGCTAGCGTTTTGTTTACCTGTTACAAACGTAACTTTTTTGAATTGTACTGAGATTTATGATAAGTAATATTAGTAAGATTATTTGTCAAAAAAACTCCAATATGTGCAAATTAAAATATGATTGAATGGAATGATAGAAACTTGCTTTTGCTGAAATTTGCATGAAAATATTAAATTTCTAACTGCCATAATATTTAAAGCAGGAAATATAAATATACCTTACACCTTATCAGTTAATATTACCTAAATATTTTCCCATACATTTATGTTACAAAATTCTTGGAACAAGTTAATTTGGTCATAAGTAACAGTTAGATCAGATATGGTTATCTGATCCATTCGTTTAATTAAATTGATATGATCAAAATGACAAAATAGGTACATTAATATACCTATTGTTATCTTTTGGTTCCAAATTTTAGTTATATGTAAATGTCCTTGTATGTTATCAAAGCAAAGTACTGTTAACAACACAATTAATTTTATCAACATTTTGCAATGAGAATTTAATGTTTAACAGTTTTGTTATTCATTTTTTTAAATATGTACCTATTGTAATATTATATTTTGCAGCTGGGCGGGTTTTATGTGAACATACCCAATGTGTTATTCCAGAGTTTAAAATGTTTATTCAGAATTTCAGCAAAATTGTTTCAGTACCTAGTTTTTGTGTTTTTATTTCTTACAAACAAGAATAGCTGCTATGGCTTATGCAGCACCATTACACACTACACACTAACTTTTATAAATATTATACTACACTAACTTATAGCTACTTACAAAATAGGTACAATGTATTAAGTATAAACTTTTTTTTAGTTTATATGTCATATTTTACTTTTTTTTTATTCTCTACAAATTAACACAACTTTTTACAATAAGTAAAAAGTTTTAAAATTTATGGGTAACAAACGTTCACATTTATAATATCAGTAGCATAACATATTATCACGCCTTTTCCCAAGTTTGCAGAGGTGTACCCAGGACTCAGTCCCTTATTAGGTACACCCACATTTGTTACTGGTCCCATATAATAGTAATGTGGGCAAGCCTATTGGTATCTACCGGGCACAGTTCCAGACTCCAGGCTGCAATAGAGGTATTTTCCTAATGGATAAATCCAAAAATACTTTGGCTGACCTGGGGATCAGAATCGGGACCTCGTGATCGGCAGTCTAGCTTAAATCCACTAATCCACCAAGGAAGTAAACATCGGTGGGATAGGAGTAAAACAATGTAATGTATATCTTGGCATAAGCCAAGGCAAGCAGACGAAACGTCAAATGGCCAGATGTGGCATAGGGGGTAAGCTCAGTTGGCTTTTTAGCCACAAGGTCCCAAAAATACACTTTTGCAAGTCAATAAATCTAATGTTTTTAGTGTAGTGGTAGGTCTCTTATGCAGGGGGCCGCCTGGGGAAGTACCACACCTTTACCAGTTATTCATCCGCCAAGCAGTAATGTGGAAACATTACTGTGTTCCGGTATGAAGGGCAATGTTACCAGCAAAATTACTGGGCATGATGAGATTCAACAACTCATATCTCAGGGTGACAGGCGCAGTGCAGTGCCACGCAGAATTTTGAATTTTAAAACACTGGGTGTCACTGTGTCTGATATGGGCAATCATGATGCTTACCATCAGGCACCTGATTTGCTCGTCATGTTACTCACTACCATAAAAAAAAAGTGCATTTGGAAAGATACTTCTACAAGAATGTACTTTAGGAATGCACCAGGAACTTGTAGGAACGCAAAAGACTTGTAAGTGTACCTACAAGGCCAATGACAACTATAGGGCCTTAACAATTTTTTTCTACAAACCTTTTTAACAATATCCACATTCCACGGGCTTCCCTTAGGGAATGCAAAGACACCGGGAATGCCTCCAGATCTGCTTAGTACAAAGCATATAGTAAAAGATACTACACATTGAAACCAAGTGATGAAAAGTGGTGCTTCAAGTGCTACGGCCTGGCTGCTCAGTAGAGACTTGTTTACAAATACGGTTGCTATTGACACTATCCTGAAAACAAAAATGTTTTTAATTTTTTTTACCCCCAACGACGGACCAAAGGAAAGGGTTGTTATAAGTTTTACGTATCTGTGAAACTACTACTCCGATATCCAAGCAACAAAACTCGTACTTAAATAATAATTATTGTATTGATAATCAGTACCATTTTAGTAACAAAATATTTCTATTATAAAAATCTACTTTGCATAATATGTAATTATGTGGGAATAATTAACTTAACTACCAATTAAATTTTTAGATAACAATTTGTCTGACTGAAAATGAGAATAATAGCACGTCATAGATTACTTGCTCAGTGATACTATATAGTTGTTTAACTTACCAGTAACAAGAGACAACGATAAATATCTGAATGTACCGGGAACATAAATCTGACCGTGGGTCTTTGAGTTCCTTCATTATCACCGGTATGTATTAGAAAATTGTTATTTTTAGATAAATAGCCAGGTATTCAGTTCAGGTTCAGATAATTTAGAACAGTTTCTACAAATAATAAGTTAAAATATAAAATTGATCTGCTAGGTTCAGCAATCAGCCGAAAAACAATTTATTTATGACTATTAAATTATTTTAAACCTAAATTTTAATCACTTTTTATTCAAATCACAGATCACCACAGATCACTATAACAGAATAAAGACAACTACTTCCATAGGCCATAGATTATATTACGTGCTCAGTGCTCAGTGGATTATCTGCCCATAGGCTGCGCTCTATAAGACCGGGGTTTCCACACTTCTACTGTTGTTCTTATTACGTTATTCTTATTTGTTATGTATTCTAATATGTTACATTTCACGTGAAAATGTTACGTTACTTTTGGAGCTGTCTCTAGCTCGACAGAAAAGTGTAGAAAATAATGGGACCGCCACCGTCTTTTACAAGAGAAAACAATTTAATCAACACACACTTTAAATAATTAGTTCCGTTTCTGGGGCTATTGGCGTTCTTTATAGTCACCAGTCGCTATCAGGCTTGAGTCTTTATGTTCTGTGGCTTGAGTTAGTTACAAAGACGTTTTACCCTTCTAACAAGTCTGTGCACTATCAAATTTGGAAGAGAGAAAAGGAAAAGAATAGACACTGCGAGTGGTTCTCACTCGGGACCGACACAGTGCATAGTCTACATAGTAAGTTTATCATAATGTCTTTGGTTAGTAACCGGACTTGGACATTTGTAGATAAAAATAATAAATAATAATGTCAAATCAAGATAATAGTCACTAAAGTGATAGTCACCGAGAACGCCAATAGCCCCCCAGATCGGCGTACGTGGCACACGTGTGCCAGATGTAGTTCTAGCTTTATACTTTTGACTTGCGTCATAGTAGACGCCGGACGCTAGTCAAAAATAACATGACATTCGTTTGTATTCTGTGCATGACTGACAACGAGAACTCAGTATTGCCAGTGCAATACTGAGTTGTCGTTGTCAGTTTCAGTCGTTTCGTTCTGTACCAGCTGTACAGAACTGTCCCAGCTGTCAGCTGTCAGCTATGCAGTCGGTAGTCGTTGTCTCTGGTCGTATTTTACTTGTGTCAGTGAGTCAGTGATATAGATCTGCAATATAAATCGAAGAAACAGTACAGTGTTGCCATCATAGTAGATTTTCCACTAAAACTGGTGGTTGTGGATCTGATAAACCTTAGCCGGTCGCCACGGTAATCACGGTTCGAGGGTGGGGAAATATTCTATAGAGACCACGTTTTGAGCCAGCCTTATTACTTTAAAGCAAGCTCAAAGTAGCACAACAAGCTATGGAGTGAGCAAAAATTGGCATTTCTCAACGAAATTGAATCAGAAATAAAGAGATTAGAAGACGAAAGAAAGTTACTGAAATAGCTCAGTGGATTAGCAAGTTGAAGTGGCAATAGGCAGGGCACATAGCACGTAGAACTGATGACCGATAGGTTAGTAAGGTTCTCGAATGGAGGCTACGGCAAGCGTAGCGTAGGACGTTGGTGTTGAATATTTAATTTTACCAGAGGCCGATAAATGATAAATAGCATTATACTTTCACAAACTTAGTTTTATTGAAAATCACTTTCAATTATGTACCTACGCCATGACGCTAACAATTCACAGAGAACAGAGAGAACATAGATAATAAAACAGATATTTAAGGATGTGTTCACACAAATTATTTAACACCCCTCCTCGGTTGAAAATCTTACACAGATTGAAATCGCTACATATTAAGAGAAATAATTTTAAAATATGACAAAATTGAACTTATAAATTAACATGAAATTTGCAGCATTTGTTTCATACAAGAAAGTTTTTCATCAGACAATGGCTTTGTGAACATATCAGCAATATTTTCATGAGTAGAAACATATTCAATATTAATCAATTTTCTAAATGTAACATCTTTCAAAAAATGATATTTTATATCAATGTGTTTGGCACGTTTACTATTTTCAAATGATTTAGCTATTTGAATAGCACCTCTATTGTCCATATAAAGTATACACAAGACATCACTTTTCAGTCTATTAAATTCACTGCACAGTCCTTTTATATAAAGTAAATCACATGCACTAGTCGCAGCTGCCACATATTCTGCTTCAACAGTTGACAGAGCAACACAGGCTTGTTTTCTCGAAAACCAAGCAACAACGCATCCGTCATACAATGTTACAGAACCAGATACACTTTTTCTATCAGTATGTGACCCTGCCCAGTCTGCATCGGAGTATGTTTCTATAGATGTAGTTTCAGACTTAGTATAGTGCAGCCCAGTATCTTGTGTGCCTTTTAGATATCTTAAAATTCTTTTACCTTGTATCCATAGGCTTTTTGTAGGTCTATCCAAGTACTGACTTAGGTATGAAGTAGCATAGGCGATATCAGGTCTTGAAACGGTTGCTACAAACATGAGACTTCCAATTAATTGGCGGTAAGGTATATCTGCCATGATTTCTTCATTTTCATTAAATTGGTAACCTTTTGTTAGTGGTGTGGTTGTACTTTTACAATCTGTCATTTTAAATTTTATTAGCATGTTTTCTATTTGTCTTTTTTTGTGTTATCTTCAGATCAGCTTTTTCTTTAACTATTTCCATTCCAAGAAAAGATTTGGGAAAGCCAAAATCTTTAACATTAAATTCCTTTTTCAGGTCTATGATTATTTTTTCAATATCTCCATCGTGCCCAGTCACTATAATATCATCAACATATATAAGCATCCATACTTTCATAGTTTCTCCTATATATAAGCATACATCATGTTGAGATCTTCGGAAGCCTTTTTCTTTTGTAAAATCATTAAATCTTTGGTTCCAACATTTAGGACTTTCTCTTAGACCATAGAGCCCCCTGTTTAATTTTAAAACTTTGTTATCTGTCACTTTAACCCCTTCAGGTGGTTTGATATAGACTTCAGACTCAAGTATTCCATTCAGGAATGCTGTGGGTACATCAAGTTGTCTAACATTCCATCCCTTTTGTACTGCATGTGCTAGAAGAGTTCGTACTGATGAAATTCTTGCCACTGGGGCATAATTCTTCCCGAAATCAGTGTCTTCTTTTAACTGAAACCCCTTTACTACTAGTCGAGCCTTTTTCAATTTATTTTCTTTTGTTTTAAACACCCACTTTGTGTCTATAGCTTTCTTATTCTCAGGTAGGTCAGTTTCTGTCCATGTATTCATTTTATCTAATGCTTCAATTTCTGTTTTAATTGCATCTTCCCAGCCATTTTTAATTGCTTCTGTATAATCTTGAGGATCTTCTTCATTGCTTACTAAACAATATGCTTCATATAACTCATAGTCATTTAAATGTTTTGGTCTATTTATTACTCTTTTATTTCTATTGTTGCTATTATTTTCTGGATTTCTTTCATCTTCAGTATTATCTCTTACAATTATATTCCTCTCTTCTTCTTCATCTTTCTTTTCTATATCTTCTTTCTTATTTTTCTCTTCTTTTTCTTCTTCCATTTTCTTTGTCTCTTCTTTGCTTTGGCTATCATCTTTTTCATGTTGGTAATAATAATTTTCAATTTCTTCTTTCTCTTGTCCAGTCCGATATATATAATCTTTTTCGTTAAATCTTATGTCTCTTGTTACCGTAACAGTATCAGTTATAGGGTCCCAAACTTTATATCCGTTTCTTGCATATCCAAGCATTCTAACTTCCTTAGCTCTTGGATCTAGTTTGTCTCTTCTTGGCAGTATGACCATCCAGCCCTTGCATCCAAATGGCTTCATTTTATTGAGTAGAAGGTCTCTTTCATATATCACAGCTGGTATTTTAAAGTTTATAGCGCTTGATGGACATCTGTTAATCATGAATGTAGCCGTTAGAACAGCATGCCCCCACAAGTGCCTTGGTAATTTGGACTCGTCTAATATGGTCCTGGCTTTGTCAAATATTGTTCGATTTAGTCTCTCACTTTTTCCATTCATTGGAGGACTGTATGGAATAGTGTACTCAATTTGGATTCCTTTTTCCTCACAAAATCTTTTGAAATTATTTGATGAGTACTCGCCACCATTATCACATCTGATTCTTTTTACATTAACTCCTTTTTCTGTTTCTACCTCTCTCACATAATTAATTATGTTTTGTGCGGCTTCAGATTTATTCATAAGTAGGTATGTTTTTGTGAAATGTGAATAGTCATCCAATATAGTTTGAAAAAATCTGTAACCTTCATTTGTTGTTGTTCTCATTGGTCCTGCCACATCTGAGTGTATGAGATCTCCTAAACCTTTAGACTGTGGCTTTGTAACTGTCTTGAATGGCAACCTGGTACTTTTATTTTTCATACATGTCTCGCATACTTTGTTAGTGTAGGGCAAGTTTAGCAGCTGCAATCCTCTACGGTTGAGATGACCAAGTTTAATATGCCATAAGTAATCATCATTTAGTTTTTCCTTGCAGTAGTTGTTCTCATAATCATCCTGCGGTGATTCTAAATTTAGTTTTAATATGTATAGTTTGCCCTTCTTTGTTCCATAATATATCTTATTCTTTGATTTAATTAATAATTTTCCATCCTTGAAAGTAACACTTTTGCCTTTGTTCATTAACTCATTTACTGAGAGGAGGTTGTGTGCAATACCACTTACAATAAGTCCCTCAATTGTAATTGCTGTATCTTCATAAAATGTTTTCAAATGGCCCCTTTTTCTGGCATATAATGTTTCTCCATTAGCAATTTTTATCTGGATTGGCACTTCCAATTCTGTCACATTAGTCATTAATTTTTCATACTTCTCTTGAATGAAATTATGTGTCGCACCAGAATCAACCACAAATATAACTTCAGATGAATTCACATACAATGTGTGCTCTGTGCAGGCAACGAACATGTCTCCATCATTTTCACTGGTCTGTATCATATGTCCTTGGCCCCTTGACTTTCCTCTATATCCTGTATGTCCTCTACTTCTAGTTCTTCCTCGACCTCTTTGTATTGGCTGTCTACCTTCTGTCCTTTTTTCACATTGGTATGCCATATGACCTTCCTTTCCACATCTGTAGCAGGTTAAGAAGCTGCTTTCCACTTTTTCTGTATTCTCAATTTTCTTTTCCTTAAATTTTAACTCGGCATCCAATAATCTTGATTTTACAAAATCAACCGTGAGCTCCTTGTCAATACTCATCGTTTCAAGGGTTGTGATAACCGTACTATATTCTTCTGGTAGAGTGAGGAATAAATGTGTCAATTTATCACTTTCTTCCATTGAAGTTCCCGCTGTTTCCAATTGAGTGATAAGGTTATCGAATTTTAAAAAATGATCTTGAAGACTTTGACTACTAGAACACTTCATGGCTATTAATTTCTTTCTTAGGAATAGCTTGTTAAATATACTTTTTCTCTCGAAAACAGTTTCTAATGAGGTTAGCATTTCAGCCGCCGTGTTACATTTCTTTATGATATTAAGATATCGGTCGGTGACACACTGCACTATTATCGAACGTGCTTTTGCATCATGCTCTACGTTTTCTTTATTTTCTTTATCATACTCACCCAGGATATGAGCCAAACTTCTTTCTTCTAATAATACTTTAACTCGAAATTTCCAATTCGAGAACCCGACATTATCGGTTAGTTTTGGAAAATTACATGTCCCCGGCGTCGACATTTTTACTTAGTATTTTGATCAACTACGCTCTGCTGTTGAATATTTAATTTTACCAGAGGCCGATAAATGATAAATAGCATTATACTTTCACAAACTTAGTTTTATTGAAAATCACTTTCAATTATGTACCTACGCCATGACGCTAACAATTCACAGAGAACAGAGAGAACATAGATAATAAAACAGATATTTAAGGATGTGTTCACACAAATTATTTAACAGTTGGTCCCACAAAGTTGGACTGACGACTTAATAAAGACTACAGGAACACGCTGCTTACAACCGGACTAGATGGAAATCTATGGGGAGTCAGTATTTCTAGAAGTCGGATGCAGTAGACGTCCTACGTCTGAAATTATGAATTAAAAACTTTTCTAGTGGAAAATTTAGTATAGGGCCGTTTTTTGATAATGGTTTCAGGGGGGCTATTGGCGTTCTTCATAATCACCAGTCGCTATCAGGCTTGAGTCTTTATGCTCTGTGGCTTGAGTTAGTAACAAAGACGTTTTACCCTTCTAACAAGACTGTGCACTGTCAAATTTGGAGGAGAGAAAAGGAAAAGGATAGACACTGCGAGTGGTTTTCACTCGGGACCGACACAGTGCACAGTCTACTTAGTAAGTTTATCATAATGTCTTTGGTTAGTAACCGGACTTTGTCATTTGTAGTTAATGTCAAATCAAGTTAATAGTCACTAAAGTGATAGTCACCAAGAACGCCAATAGCCCGGCTGGTGGTTTTAGAAGTAAAATCTGGTGGGCAGCAAATTGAACTGTTGGCAACTCTGAAACAGTGGGAACTGGAAACAGCGCAGCGCGACGTCAGTGAATTGGTGAATTTTAATATAATTTAGTTCCAGTCGGCTGTCGGCGAATGGCCGAACGCCGATAAAACTGTAAAACACCAAAACAAATTCCTCGTGTCGGACCGCTCGCGCATAATTACAAACATGGATTCACCGGGTGTAGAAGATGTGAATTTACCAGAAGTCCGCCCTATGGCGAGAATAATAGAGACTATAACTCCATTCAGTATAGTGATCACACTCTTATTATTTGTGTTGGTGTATAAAGTGGCGAAGCGGTTTGGGCAGTTGCCGAACGACTTTGAGGTGGATGTGCTGCCAAGGATACGGAAAGACATGACGGTTACGGAACTGCGGAATTATGACGGGAATCAGCCGGACGGGCGCGTCCTGGTCGCAGTCAACGGTTGGATATTTGATGTGACCCGCGGCAGCCGCTTCTACGGACCCGGTGAGTGCATAATATTATGCGTGCTGTTTATAAATAGAATCGACAACATAATGACTCACGCCTTTTGTATGCAGATGTTAATTTGTTATCATAGGTACAAATTGAATTAGGAAGTTTTTATTTGGATTGCCAGTGTACTAAAAGTATCAAGAATGTTGTCAATAAATCCAAAATAATAACATCACACTACACATAGGTACAATACAGCCAGCATGTGTTTGTGATACCACCTTTTGTGAGAGAAATAAATGATTATTTATTTTTTTCTTATTATGAAAAAGCATATTCCAAAAACTCTCTTACGGGCGTAAGAGAGTTTTTGGAATATGCTGAGCAATTGATACAGATAGTGATAGAAAGGAATAAGACGAATGTGTGATAACACAAGATGATGAATGAGAAGGTGTGTGTGAAAGGATGAATGCAGAATCGATCCGTGACTCAGTTAGGGGACAGGAGCCTATAAAAAAAATACAGCCAGTGTAACTTGGCGAGTCTGAACATAGTAGTAGTTGCACCACTTTTTTACTTATACTATATATATGTATATTTTTAATGAGATTCAATTTCTGAACAACCTCTATCAATATGTCCAGTGAATTACCAGTCATTATTATATATAGTTTCAGTATTATATATAGTTATTAGCTTACTTTGCTTGTGCACAATTTTTAAGGGTTACAAATGTAAATCGCGAATCTGTCGGTGCACATAATAATATAGCTCGACATAAAAGAGTAGAAAATAATGGGGGCACCACTGTCTTTTACAACATTTAAAACAATTTAATGAACACATACACTTTAAATTAGTTCTGTATCTACTCTTTTCTGTCGAGCTATACAAGTGTAAGCACTGCGTTACTCAAATATTTCAAATATAAAAATATTCAAATTACAAATTCAAATATACAAATATTTTCAGTACCAGCCTGGAGTCTGCGTTTGTGCTCGGTTGATGGCAGTAGACTTACCCCCTATTACCTACATAAGACTTAAATGAAAACTCGAAAATGTGGGTGTTTGTTCCTACTATGGGATTCAGTATACCTTTCCCTAGAGGAATTATAATCAATGGTGATGTGTAGGTGGACCATATGCAGCGTTTGGCGGAAAGGATGCCAGCCGAGGTCTTGCCACCTTCTCCGTGACCTCAACAGACAAAGAGTATGATGACCTCAGCGACCTCAACTCTATAGAGATGGAATCTGTCAAGGAGTGGGAGGCACAGTTCCGAGGTAAGATACATAGATAAATAATCACTTTTGACTACCTCGGTGGCGTAGTGAACACAAGCTCCACTGCCAATCATGAGGTCCAGGTTCAATCAAAAGGTCATACATACATATCATCATTATCAGGCTCCTATAGCCCGCTGCTGGCCCTCCCTTTGTTTCTGCAAATCTCCCGTGTCTCTTGCCATTCACATCCAGCTTTTTTTTTTTTTAACGTGTGAAAATGCAGTTACGCATACTCGCCCGGCAGGGGAAGGCGGTCGAGTTATGTCGGGCTCGGCGAGAAGCGCCCATACCGACTAAAACCACACGGTGAGCAGTCCCTCGCCATATGAGGCGGGATAGGGTCGCGCTAGCATTCACTATCCCGCCTCGGCGGACCATTCACATCCAGCTGCTTCCTGCCACTATTTTGATGTCATCAGTCCATTAAGCCATAGTAGGTCACAGTGTGCAAGACACATCGGTTGAAGAGATGGACCTTAAGGCTTTGTGGTATAATTTTACATCAGATAATGTCCTGAAACTTTCTGAAGGCAGCCCATCTGACGTTAATTCTCCTACTAATCTCCTTCCAAGATACATGTAATGGTCAATAATATCAGATAACATACTTTTCGTATCTTGTTAACTGAACCCAACAGGGAATACGGAGTGCCGTTGCGCCAGACCATATAAACTGCGCACGCTCCATGCGTGCTAAACTTGTGAAAAATTGCTTGATACCTGACAGCTGAAAAAAAGCTTGAGTTATAAATTACCTGATATGAAAACATTTATGTACCTAATTTAATTAAATATGACCAAAAAATTGATTTTTGCTCAGCTGTCGCATATCAAGCTGTATTTTACAAGGTAAGTACTGTTAATACTCCATCTTTTGTTAACCGACTTGTAGAATGACGCTATTCCAAAAATGTATTCAACAGAAATATTATTGAGATCATCAAATAAATGCATGAAAAACATTAACGTACCTAAATCATGTTGACACTGTAAACAGATTAAGTATTTTCAAACATGTCTTGTGTGACTTGTTTCAAGGTTAAACATTATGGAGAGTTAACAAATGACTGAAACTATTGCATATTTATTCAAAAATACGTAAGTATATTTCGTTGCAGTGACACATATTAAACAAGAAAAGAATTACTTTATATTAACCAAAACATTAAACACAAAGGAATCAAAACAATAGAATAAAACAACAATTCAACCGGCGCGGCGGTCATATCGCATTTACAGACCCAAGCAACCAACCAAACAGATCGAAGACTGAAAGCTTCTGTTAAAAACGTTTTTTAGAACAATAAATTATATGTTAAAGTTATCTTGAATAGTACAGAGAGTAGAGCTAAGTTAAACGAGTTCAAACTCTTTGGGATTGCCCCGTTTTGGTTACGAACAGAGTTGCTATGGCTACATAATAGTTCTGTGACCAAGGCCGTAACAATGATGCGCGAGCGGCATGCTGTGAGCGCGGCGAAAAATTTGCCTCCCTGCCTACGGCTCTCTGTGACATTGTAATGCATTGATAGACTAATTTTTCTGAAATTGTTAACAATTTGTATAAACAACAACAGCAAAATGATGTTTTTAGAGTGATTATGTCAATGTTATGAGTTTTGGTTATCATTTATTGTGCTGCTCTTTTGAACTTATTTATATAATTTAGCAATGATTCATCGCTGCACTTAGAGAGACTTTTCTGACGATCAGTGGTGAAGCGTGGGCTAATCTAACGAGGCAATTTGTTTTTGTATCTAACCTTAATCTACCCAAGATATACGCGGTGAAAAATTTTAAGTCCTGACAATAAATACGTGAACTGCTAGGTGCGAGCGCGGCGAAAAATAATATGGCTATACGATAAACGCCACAAAAAAAAAATTTACTAAGTATTGACAAGGTTTTTCGTTTCTAAACTCTCTCTCGTGGGGGCTTCGCGTGAGGCCCTTCAAGCGCGAGTCCGTAGGTGTGGGCCTGCAGGCTTACCATCAACTAGTTAAGCAATTCAGTTTAGGACCTAAACTGAACTGCGTCGCTATTTTCGTACCATGACCTTGTTAAGCCGATCAGTTTAAAATTCCCGCCAAAACAAAACCTAAACTGAATGGCAAGCTTAGTTTCGTTCATTCTTTTCGTACTATGATGCTTCCTTACGACTGAAACTGAATAGCATAACTGTCAATTCTAGCGATTCAATAAAAGTTAGTTTTGTTTCGCCAAACTGAATCGTTTTTACAAATTTCTGTGTATGTTTTAAATCTGTGTAAGTGTAAGTGTGCTATTTTCATTATTGAGACTAAAGTCGATAAGTAGAGCTGTGACTCTGTGACATAATATTATCTAAGATACTAATCAACTAAGTTTAACGTCGTGCGCAAGAGTTGTTTGAATATTGAATAGTATGTCCGACGAACTACTATTATTTGAGCTGATGGAGTGCATCAACGAAGATGCTTTTGTTTTGAAGATGTTCTCGATGAGAGTTTAGAGCTTCCTACAATATTTCTAACTGGTGGTACGGAACCCTTCGTGCCACCACTTGTCGAGATTGTTCACTGTATACAAAAAAAACACTTAAGAAAGGTAAAGGTACACGAATTCCACACTGTTGAGTGGACATGGAATTATTATTGAAATTTGATATTACGAATCGTTAAATAATATCCAAAACACTTGATTATATAGAAAGAATAAACTAACAGCTTACGTCATTATAAATTTCCTAACTTTGTTTTGTTCCAAACGCCAAACACAAACTAATAATTCCATTTTTAAAACTACCGCGCTCGTAAAGTATGACAAAAATTAGAAAAAATAGGTAATAAGGATGACATCGGCTAGTTCGTTCAAAAATTTTAATTACGATTTCGTATAATAATCTTGGAAATTCAAGCATTAATGGGAAGACACTGTACCCAAAATATTAAATAAATAAAATTTTGTGAAATATAAAATAATTTAATGTATTTCATTCGCAAAACTTAATATAAAATTGGGGTCTAAAAAAATCCGGTAATTTCCGATTTATATGTAAGATGCCGTTTCAAAACGAAGCGGCCATTGAATGAGACCACGAGATTTTTATATAGCGTTGTCTTTTTCTCGCTCGGCGGCGGAAAGTTGGATCAGAGACAACGTTTTGTTCATTCTTTCTGACGTAATACGATTCAAATGCGATCGTCGCTTAATGAGTTGATGGTATGAAATTTTTTAGGTACCTAAATTGAATAGAGTCGGAATTGAATAGCTAGCCTATAAGTTGATGGTAGGCCTGCTGCTCCAAGCTACGCCACTGCCGACAATTTTCTTGCTCAAGAAACATAAATATCTTTCCCCGCTAGTAACTCTAAAGAGATTGAGACTTTATAGACATTGTTCACACCATCGTCTATTTATCCCTTAATCTCTTACGCTGCATCTTATACATTCTTGTGCCCATCGCTTTTCACCAGCGACGGAACAACTTAATTTATATTATGGCGCCTTTCCACCAGATATTACGTTCAGTTAAACAGTGAGTGAGGCTAAGGAGTGAGTTTAAAGGACATAGCCCACCTGATCTTATACCTGGGGCCCGGGACCCGACAAGCACCGTCTCGCCTCGTGCTAATATTCTTTATATGAAATTGTAACGCTCACTACATCAACTCCGTAATGTCGCCGGATCGCAAGCACGAGGTAGATGTAATGAGCATGTGTTTATTGTCGATACAATGTCATATAAAGAATACCTACAAACCGCGAGGCGAGCTTGCTAACTCCCAAAATCCGCATTGACTTAACAAATTTCATTTCATTTCAAAATCATTTTCATTTCATTAACCTTAATGCCTCTTCAGCCAACTTTCATAAACCTGTTCAAAATGTTATGCTAATTGCCCTACTTGTGATTCATGAAAAGACTGTCTTTGTTAAAGTTATAAAGATAGGCCGTGATAGGCGCGCTGGCGTAAATAAAACATACGATATGACTCGATGACGTATAATCCCACTCGTATGTTATTTTTTGCGCGAAACTGCAGTCTATCTATATAATATATTTATCGCCGGTCATCTATCATTTTTAACCTGGAAGCATCGAGACACAGATATCGTCGAGTTATTTCCACTTTTTGGAATTTAGTAAAGAATTTTAAACAAGACGAACGTGGTAAATAAGGCATTTAGCAGACAGAACAACTTTGATCTCCATCTTGCGGCAACAGGCAACTAGCTCTTACACATACATTTAACTAAGATACTCCCCAGACCCAGAAACTCTAGGAGAGTGCCATTATTAATTCTGTGGCCAAGGATGTGGATTTAATATGCTAAGCGAGACACCGGTAGCAACGTCGTCATGGTCAGACATTCATCATCATCCTCACTGTGTACGTTTCTATGATAAAATCCCAAAAGAGATAACTGGGCTGTCTGAGGGTAAATTCAAAATCTGTATAAAATCGTATTCATTTATTAAGAAAGGCTTATTATAAAGTTAACCAATACATAGAGGACAAAGAAGCCTGAAAACTTCTGCATAACCACCAACCTTACAAGCAAACAAATGTAACCAAACCAAATATTGTAAAACTCACAGTTGAAAAAAATTTATCGTACAAGTTTCTTGTGCGTTCTTCTTGTAAAGGTATATTTCTGATCGCACGGTAGATTCATTCACTAGTTCTTTATATTATTAATCGACGTTTAAAAAATGTTTACTTTTTTTTTATGAAAGTGAATAACAAGACGAGCAAATCAGGTGCCTGATGGTAAGCATTATGACTGTCCATATCAGACACAGCGCCACCCAGTGTTTTAATATTCAAAATTCCGCCCGGCACTGCACTGTGCTTGTCACCCTGAGATATTAGTTGATACATTTTCAATCAGTTTAAATACATTTTCTTTGAGTTTGAGTTTGTCGAAACTGTTTAGTAATCGAATGCGTGATAAGGATGCAAACTTCGCATCTTCACTATTAAAATCGTTTTTTATTAGTGTGGACAGCAGTCAGTGGTGCTAAACGTTAGACCTCTGACCTCCACTAATTTGAGGTCCATCTCTCTCTATTCGTCCAGTTTCTTTCTACAGTGCGTACCTATAGCTATGTTTCCATGCAGCATGTAACTCTTAGATCAATTTTGAGCTGCGCATATTCCTCGGCTTTGACCTAATTTACAGCTTAGGTGTAAAGAGTACGCCTCGTTCGTATAATATGTTCAGTGAATTCCCACAATGTCTGCGAGGTAATCGCAAAAGCATAGCATACATTCACGCCTTTTTCCCGAAGGGGTAGGCAGAGGTGTACCCAGTCCCATAGTAGATACACCCACATAAAATAATAATAATAATAGTAATCGCAAAGTAGTTTGGAAATGCCAAAACTACCTAGTTTTCAATGCATTTATCTGCATTTATGTTACGATAAGAGTAATCTAATGTTTATATAGCAATAAACACAGCAAGGTTATCTACCTCATAGTAAAAACGTATTGTTATAATATGTAGGTACACATACTGGTTAGGGGTGATGGCGACTTGTTATTTGATAACAGAGGAATGCTAAAGATATAATAATTATGTACTTTTAGCGTCTGTCGTCTGCTCGTCGAACAATATTTTAAATCTTCCTACAATCCTACTAATTCTTGTAAAAGTTTAACAAGAAGATATTACCAACATACATACACACATATTATACCTATATACATACATATTTGATTTTACCAAATATGCAGTTTACGAAGTCGTTTGAACTTTGGTAGAAGATAAGTTGTTTTTCTTAGACATGATTATATTATAATTACTATCCTTGTAATTACTTTTAAAATATTAGGTACCTATATTCTTGTTTTGTAAATATTTGTCACGGAAAGAGGCATAACTGAAATACAGCACCCATGCAAGTGATGGACGCATATATGCTGAGCTATGTCCTTTTCGTTACCATCTAATACATCGTATAAGCCAAAATAGTAATTAGAAAAAGCTCTATTTAGTCCATGATAACTGTTGGCTTAGAAATAACTATAAATATTTTGTACTGAACTGTGGTTTAAAACGATTTCTATTCTATTCTAAAATTTTTATCATTTTTAAAATGAGTATTTACTGTTTTCTTTGTTGGGGTATTTCGTAAACAAAGTTTGATCTAGGGCCTGCGCCGCGCCCAGGTGACCGAGTTTACTTACGTCCGCAGGTCCCAGGGAAAATCAATATCCAGTCTACATCAGAATTAGGTCATAGGTCAGGTTATGAGGTCTGACTGTGCTAGTTCCGAGCCTGTAGAAATATGAATCCTATATTCCCGGCGATGTTAAACTAGGACAAGAAAATGTGTAGAACTTGGTCAAAGTTACACTAGAGAATTAGCCAAAAGATATATCAACGCATAGTGCTGTAAGCCACAATATAATTTTATGCTGGTCGTGATTTTGGTCTAAACTAAATTCCATACCTACGACATTATCAACTTCCTTTTTCATGAACAAATTGATCTTGTACGGAAAGACCAGATGTGGAGATATGGTATAGTTAACGCTTATGGTATTTATTGATAAATAGTTCTACGACTAATTCGGAACGTATTTTCACAGATTCGGATCGAATTTGTTTCGGACGTAGTGCGTAACCGCTCTACTAATGTAAATAATTAGTAAGACTGCTTCACGCGTACTACTGCGACACGCTTATTCACGATATCACGATTATTCTCGAATCATATTTTCTGATAAAGGGACGAAACATGACACTATTGTTTTGTAGGCTTTTTAGTGTAGGTTGGAAAAGCATCTTAAAACAGGCAGGACTAGTGCTTATTCAGACTGTGGCTCTTATTTACTTACCACGGGTTAAATGCGCTATTTTAGTCCAGAAGACCTAGGTAGTTTGGTGGACAGAATAACAAAAGGGGCAGATCGCATCTGAACACATCTTGCACGAGACAGAGTCAAGCGGCATGCTATCAGGATCTTTGCCCAGCATTGGAATATTGTGGGTTTTGTTGGGAATATCTCACCGAAAAGCTGGATTCTGTTTGGATGTGGAATACAACTTTCTTGCTTTTCTTCTCTCTGACTCCTTATTATGTTAAGTTAAGCAGGTACATATTTATTCTTATATCTGACTTATAATCCTGCTGAGCTGGTTAATTTATCCAATTCCAGAGAAGTACGAGCTAGTAGGTCGCCTGCTGAAGCCAGGAGAAGAACCAACGAACTACTCCGACGAGGAGGCAGAGGAAACCGACACCTCGGCCGCGCCCAGCGACGACGATAAAAAGACTAAGTGATCCGAGACCAGGGTCTGCCTCTACACGGCAGACCCTCCGGTGTCTCTATTCTCCGAGTTCATGCGCAACCACAGTAAAATACAACCGACGAATATCTAAAGTCTTCAAGACCATACCCGACGACTCACGCGATTCATTATTTATCAAGTTCGATCAATACGCTTCACTGTTACTGTTATAATCATTTATTTATTCAAGCCTTTTAAACATGATTAGTAGTTTCTTTTCCATTTTACACCAGAATATAGACCAGAAAGAAACAGCAGATGTAATTCATCTGCTGTTTCTCTCTTTTTCTTCTGTTTCTTATTTATTTGATTGAACTGGAAAATTCGTGCTGGCCCTGCAAGAACACCGTAACAGTCAATTTGGCGTTTTTGCTGGAGACGATTTTTTTTGGTCTTAACTTAGAAGTCTATATTACATACTCACTAAGAACCACTACTTGAAATTTATAATGATACTATGTTTTTCCTGGAAAGGCTCGGCTCGTTTTGGTTTCGATATTTCGTCTACAAGTCGAAGCACAGAAGTGTTTCGCTCGATGTAGTTTGGTGTTTTGGCTAATCCTAACATTTCCCATTCATAATTCTAAGGCATTTCACATAAGGACATCGATTTGGTAAAACACGCGATTATCCCGTAGTAAATTCGAAATTCTCACATTCATGTTGCAGATTTCATAATAAATAAAAAAAAATTAAATGATTGTTATATGGATGTGGTATAATGTGGATAAGGCGGCTCGAAAGGCCATTCCTATATTACATACAACACTTTAATCTAATTCCTTGAATTGCGACCAATGTCACCAACGTATGGCGACGGTCGGCAATCCTCCACAATAATTCCATCTAGACATTGGAGACCTGTCCGTGAATCACGAATACGCAGAGCCTATAGATAACTTGATATCGATTAGGGATTATTCATTTGCCCTTCACCTTGAACCTTATTACCGAAGTATAAGGTGCATTTTCATAGTAAAATATGCATTAGAATCGATTTCTAAGTATTTAAGTCTACATTCTAACTTGTGCGTGGCCTATGTGTTTTTACTTATATGCATAATGTCTTGTACCCCACCCGAAATTTGCACTTTATCTTAAAGTAAGTGCACCATTTTTTCCATATGAATTAGTTGTTATTTTTTTGCTGTATTTTAAAGGCCTCGACTTTCTGTAGAGTGCACTTCATTTACAACTTTATGTCTACGTGTTTAAAGTTAAAGTCAGTTTTAAAATAATTGCACTATAAAATTATAATACATTTCAATCAATGTGTATAATATTTAAGGCATAGTCGTAAAATGTTCTAAAGTCACTGTGGAAGCTATGAACTATAAACTTTTCAAAGATATTTTTTCAATATTTATGTATTTTTCAAATGTTTTAAAGCAAATGAATTATAAGGCATGGACTTTTTATCCTTTGAAAATAATTGTGAAATCAATTTTAGGGTTGTATTGTTGCTTATTGCAAAGATTTGGGACTTGGAAATAAAATGGTCAATGTCGTCCGATAGATACTAATAATATTCTCTAAGGCCCGCCCAGAAGACGGCCATTCCGCGGACAAAATGTCCACCGTTGTGTGCCATTCTACATCTGTATAGATTATTTAAAGACAAATACGGATTTTCCGTCTTCTGCACTTATCATGCATCGAACCCATAGCCTGTCGCTAACATTATTTTGTTTGGGATAAGATTAATAGATAAAAAAATACAAGCTTTTCTACTCGGACGACTGTTATAACCATTTATGAATCGAAAGACTGAACAATGGCATGCGAAGGATGTTAAAACTTAAAATAAATAGATGCGAGAGCTCTGTATAGAACGACAGAAAAGAGTAGAAAATAATGGGGGCGCCACTGTCTTTAAGAACGGCTAAAACATTTTCCCAACACATACACTTTAAATCAGTTCCGTTTCTACTCTTTTCTGTCGAGCTATACTGAAGGTATTTAGTAATGAAATATTTGTTAAAATTCAGTCACAGCGTTAAGAATACTTCGCATTTCACATGGCTATTGGATACGTGCACTATTGGCCTTAACCCGTTTACCCTTCGTTAAGCGGTCTATTCGTTTGAAAATATCAAATAAAATGAAACAAAGGTTGTATCTATCAATTTCTATATGAATTCTAATTGTAACATTAGTTTTGTCGGTGGGTAGAATGCGAAATGCATCACCTATAGACCTACGCCCCTAGGCGTTATAGGCCTATAGGCGTTAGGTAAAAGGGATAGAAAAATTTCGCCGATGACTAGTACCTCCACGGTAGCTCAATTGGCAGAGTAACGCTACGCGGATTGGTGCGGAAGGTGCGGGTTCAAATCTCGCTCGTGTTGCAGGACCGTTATATGAACGTATCCGACAGCTGACGGATACGGAACGGTGCATCTTGCCCACTGTGACTTATCAATATTGATCACATAGAAATTGTTTACTAACTAAAACTAAATTGTTAGCTTATGAGTTAACATTTCTATAAAAAATATGTTTATGCCGCTCATGGCCCTATAACCAATACCAGTAAGTAGTATAGTGGGCAAAACGCTTTAACCGGAAAGAGGACCTCATAACAGTTTGACACAATCCTATGGAACTAAATCGATGTTTTGTATTCCCCTGTTTCCTCTGAATACAGTAAACCTATTTGATATATTTATATCTTGATATTTCAACGATGAAGTATAAAGTATATCCCTATCATTTTATTTTTGTTTTTAAACTCTAAATTTTTTTGTAGTGAACGTTCAGTTCACTATGAAAAAACCATAGTTTATAATAAAAAATAAAATGTCAGGGACATAGGTTACTTCACTATAAAAATATCGGGATATAAATTTATAGAATGGGTTTATAATATTCGGAGGAAACAAGGGAATACAAAACATCGAATTTGTAAATTTTTCATAGGATTGTGTCAAATTCCTAGAAGGCCACGTACGCTCTTAAGGTCTAACCCCAAACGTTCAATTTACTTAACAAAGTCGTAACACAAATTAATAATATAATATAATATAATATGGGACAACTTCCACACACGGTCACCTGGTTCCAAACTAGGCTAGAAGCCTGTACTATGGTAACCAAATGACTGATATATACATACTTAAATACGCTTATAACACCCAGACACAGATCAAACAGACATGTTCATGCACACAAATGTTTGACCTGGCCGGGGATCGAACCCGGGGCCTGCGGCACAGAAAGCAGAGTTACTACCGTCTGCGCCAACGAGGCTGTCAACAAACCAAATGTGTGATTGACAAGCTACTATGTGAAAAGCTGTTATTATAAGAATTACTTGGACTGAATACCTAATAGAACTTTGGGAAGCATTTTGACAAATATTTCTTTTAACTTATATGCCTAATGTGTATGTTATACAATGGGTAAAGGGAAGAGCTCGATCAAGTCGTAAAGTTATCTACTGTTACTAGTTTTTTTTAAGAAATCTAGACTATTTTGTACATTTTCTACCAGAATTTATCTTTATCAAATTATTTCGTCTGGTACCAGTGATTTCCTACAGACCCCAGCTTGTTTATTATTAAAATATAAGACACTTATCCTATACGAATTGTTACAGTACTACAGAATAGATAAAACAGGCCTAAGTCTTTTGCCGCGCGCACTGTGGACGCACGCGTATGATAACGTTTATGAAAACTGAACGAAAGAACAAATGGCTCGAACTTGTCGCGCGCAACAGCCTCGCTATGATACCGAGGCTGCCGCGCTCGTTCGGGGACAGTTTAATCGCGCGGCAAATTCCTCGCAAGGCTGCCCGGTCTGTGTGGACGCGCCTGATGGGCATCGGCTTAATTCGTGTTTCCGAAAATGACCATCGGCATCGAGACGGCACGAGTCAATAGTGCTTGGTTTCCTGTTTAAAAACCTGTTTGTCCATCGTACTGATACGTTATAGAACCGTTATAAGAACGTATCTGACCAGGCAATCGGTCGTATGCCTGTTATAATTTATCAACACGGTTCTCATAGAATTTGTTAACGGAGAGCTTTCACGGGACAGCAACCGACGAATTCCAACACACGACAAATGTAATGCCTAAATTATTTTAAATTAGTGCATATCTCCGACATTCAATGATGTTATTCGGAATGAGACACTAGATATCTGGATTCTTAATTATATTTTAGTCCAAATTATTTATAATTTTGTCAAAATACCTAGTATATTTTGGATTAATATATAGTTAGGAATAACTAGTACCTATCTCATTCTGAATAACATCATTCTGAAACATTATCTGGTCGTAAATAATTTAGGTATTACATTTGTATTAGGAATTAATCGGTCGCCAAGCCGTTAGTGCGCCGTGCTCGGCACGCGGTGGTCACGTAACGGTCTAGTGGGCGAGGTCTCATACATTTTTATATAAAGAATATTTTTTTCCACTCACGCCCGTATAAAGTATCGGTTATGAATATAACAACTGAAGGCGACGCTCACAAGACGCGGTTTTTTTTTTTTTTAACAAATAACAAACATTACTGTTGTGTCCAATTTTTATTCTGCAGTATTGTAATTGTAATCATATCATATTCTGTCGTATTTTTGTCAATGTGCTTTTTCTATCCTACTAACAATCCTTCAAATTATAATAATAATAATTATATTATTGCTGTTTTACACTAAAGATTATAAAACCTCACGGTTTTGGGTACTTATTAATCGTAAAATTAAGTAATTATAATGTGTTGCAAGTGATGAAAATTACAAAAAATATAGTAGAATGTGCATAATAATTATGTGTTACTTACTAAAATAAAATTATTGTTGTAATATAACTTTTAAATAGTATACATAAACACGTGAATCATTGATGTCTAAATAAAACAAAGTTTACGTCTTTTTACAAATGTCATATGAAAATTAATTAGTCACTGTTTTGTAATGTATATTTCTTAGTACAAAAATGTCACATGCAAATAAACTTCACGCTTTGAAATTGTTTTTTGTAATTGTTTTTACTTTTTTAGTTAAGTTTAGGATTTAATGATTACTATGTATACTTACCATATTATTATGAGTAGTGATCATATTTGTTTTTCTATACGATAGTCTGATCAGACCTAAAGCCGCAGATTATAAAGCAGACGTCTTGGACAAATACGCTTATCAGAGAAAATCGTGTTTTACGGACTATAAGTTATGAGCCATATTCCTATGGAAAATTTACCAAATCGTTGTTTTGCATTCCCCTGTTTTCTCCGAATACAGTAAATCTATTGAATATATTTATATCTTGATATTTTGAAGATGAAGTTACCTAAGTAATTTTTCTTATATTAAGATTAAAATGTAACTTTATCTTAAATTTTTTTTTGTAGTTGAAAGTCCGTCCAATCTCGCGAATAAAACTGAGATTTTAGAAGTTCAGGGACAGGAAAAAAACTAAGAAAAACATAAAAGAGACGAAAGTAAACTATTACTTCACCATAAAAATATCAGGATTCAGGATATATATATATCCTGATATTATTATACAATGAGTTAAACAAATTCGTAAGAAACAGGAGAATACAAAACCTCGATATGGTAAATTTTTCATAGGATTGCATTGATTTAAAGAAAAAGGGTGATGACGTACTGGCTTCTCGAAAATCGCAAGCTCAAGTTAGGTCCCATTGGGTCCACGTACGTCAGCAAAGTTAATTGTTGTCTCGTTCGCACTTCGGTCTTAGCTACATCTTTCTATTTTTGTTGTTTCAAATTTCACATGCCAGTTGTTGAGTAAGCGCTAAGAGAACGAGCCCTATCTCCCCTTTCCTTTAAATCAATATAGAATTGTGTAAAATTCCTAAAAAGGCCGTGTACGCTCTTAAGAGCCTGTCTAAAAATTTTCGGCGTACATTTTGTCCCTCTAAAATAGGCCGCTTACAAACTGGGTTGAACTACAAAATCTGACCTACATTTATTGTCCGCAACCGTTGTTCTATATATTTATAAGCAATGTCTATCAATTGGCAAATGGCAAAATAATATTACAACGGGGACAGTCCTGATTGAGCATTTATACATTTAGTTTATACGATGACCACGTTACAAGTTCGTTCCGCATGTCAGTACAGCGAGCATAGCAGATACACAATGTACAAACGCTCGATGCGAACATTCATATCGAGCAAATGCTCAAGTCAGTCTCCACTCGCCACCTTTATCGGTTGTGTCGTTTGAACATGTTTGTTTCCTATCAGCTATAGTACCATTCTGGAGTTTTTAAAATCAAACTTGATATTTTTGCGTTCGATGTTATTATGAGTCAATTATTATTTATAAAATTTGTTCCATAAATAAGTGAAAAATTGTTTACTAGCAAAAAAAAAGTTGTAATGAATGAAGCCCTAAATGTATTATTAATCAAATAATGAATTCCGCTGCGGCATAACAGTACCTACTGCATAATATTTTTTTTACTTGCAACGTTTTCATCGTTTTTAATGCTGTTACATACAATATGTTTACTATTTATAATCACCAAGATTTTTGTTGTTAATAAACTGCATAACTTTTATTAATAAGATCTGTAAAATACATGCTGATGTTTGCATTTATGGATATGTATGCATTAAAGTAAGTATGTGTTAAAATTTTATTTTATTCATTCTGAAACCTTGCGCTGTAGACGATAAACAAATCTGCGGCGTACAAATGTGTCCCTTCAAATACCTATACCGCGAAGGACGAAAATGTACGCCGTAGTGACTGTAACTGATAAAAATATCCACACTGACAAGTACTACTCCTTGATACCTGACAGCTGAACAAAAATCAATTGTTTTGGTCATATTTATGTACTTAGGTACTACATAAATGGTATGACAAAAAATGGTACATAATATGTACCTACTAGTTATGTAACGAATATTCGCAAGACTTTATACGAATATGTTGCGAGTGTCTAAACAAAGAAATACCTATAATTTAACAAAATTCAAAAGCTATAGATTCATTTTTAGCCGCATATTTATTGTAGTTCTTGAAACGAATAGATAGAGGGGAAGTTAGCATCACGCACGCCAACTCGCCTCTTGCGCTCAAGATCACCCTCGAGCACGAAGCTCTCGACTCCACTAGTTCCTTTTATTCTGTGCTCCACTATGGCCGGCTGGTGAAGGCAAGCGGCAAGCAGCATAGATGAAAAACGAATATCCGTATGTACGCCATCTATTCGATACAATCCGTACCACTAGGGGACGGCGACGCGACGGCCCTACATAGTTCACGCACACATTTGACGCGTGTACACACGTTATGTGTTCTATGTAGTAGTAGGCTATTAAATGCGAGCGTTTGTATGGAGTGACGGGGGCTTGCCCATTGCCCAGTGTCTGTCCTTTTCTACTTTGTTAACCTTAAAATTCTGTACGAGAGATATTTTTTATGAGAAAAAGATAGTGTTAAAACAAGGAAGTATCTAAAAGTGACAGACAGCTGTTCTGTGGTGACAGATTTGATATCAATTGATGTATATTGCTAGCAAGGATAAAATTGCTGCGAGAGGAGTTTGTAATATATAGCTATAAAGTAACGAGGTTATTTATACCCGACAACCGCGAATAATTTTAGGTCTCTAAAATACTTTGTTCTTAAATATACCAGAAATATAACCAAAATATTATTTTTTCACCTGTAATATTTTTTTTGTGAATAAGTAGGTATATAAGTGTTCTTGATGTACACGACATGTACTATAAGCAAGGACCAAGGAACTTGAGTAGGATTTTATTCTTGAGAGCAGGTAGGCAGAGGAAACGGTAAAAGAAACAACAGTTTTATAATGATCACATAATTATATTATAAAATGATTTAATTACAATAAACAGAATAAGTATCATAATGTACCTACACTACGAACAACTTACAAATACGCAAAAGCGGACAAGGACATACTCCTCATATTTACAATTTGTACATTGAGCGCTCGATCGTAATACTTAATTAACGTCCCTCGGCTCGCTAACGAGAATAAATAGGGAAGGGGGGTTATGGGTGAGGGGAGGGGATGGAGGGGGGAGAGGAGCGGGAGCGGGGGGAACGTAGACCGCGTCGCCGGCCGCCGCTAGAGGTTATATGATACAAGGCGGCGCGGACAGCGCGCTCGTGGACTACAACTGTTCGACGAACTTGGTGAGCTGGTCCTGCGGGGTCATGGGGGGCAGCTGATCGTCGGGCGGGGGCGCGGGCGCGGGGGGCGGGGCGGGCGCGCGGGGGGAGGGCGCGGCGGGGGGCGAGCGCGCCCCCGCCCCGCCGCCCTGGGGGAAGCCGTACCGCGCGCCCGCCGGCCCCAGCCGCGCGCTCGCGCCGTACGCCGCGCGCATGCCCCCGCCCGCGCCCGCGCCCGCCCCCGCGCCGCCCTTGAACCACGCGCCCGCGCCCATGCCCACGCCCACGCCGCCCACTCCTGACACGCCGCCGACCTGCAACATCAACACTATATCATCACCCGCTTCAAAGTTAGGTGCCCCCTTGAACATGTTGAAAAAATTGTCCAACGCACATTGCTTTTCCCCTCATCCAGTCTGACTCAAGCCGTCACGAGAACACAGCTGAACTAACACTACTTCCACTTCAATATCTCAAATTGTATTATTGAAATCAAATCAAAATTATCATTTATGATACTGCACAATTTTTATATCATCAACACTTGTCCCAAGTTAAACCGCATGGAATAAACTTATCGACGAGCTTATATATTTTTTGTTATATCGAATATATTCGTCACACACACACGCAAGGTACAAAGGGTTATTTTTTGTACCGAATTGCGATGACGTACCCCCTACCTAGCTATATAGAAACATTAAGAGTTGTATAATAATGTATGAATGTGTGTATGAACCTGTTGCGGTTGCGGCATCATCTGGTGCATCTGCAGCCTCTGTTGCGGCTGCATCATGTGCTGCAGCTGCGGCTGCTGCATGCCGCCGCCGCCCAGGCACGCGCCCACGCCGGGCACCGGCACGCCGGGCCCCACCGGACCCACGGGGCCCACCTGGCCCCCGCCGCCGGGGCCCACGCCTCCGCCCACGCCCGCCGCTGCTTGCTGGCTTTGCGCGTTCTGGACACAATACAATATTCATATTATTATGACTAGGTAATTAATATATTAATTTGGGACCACCTCCACACACGGTCTTCTGGTCTAAAACTGGGCAGAGCATAACCAGAAAACTGATATAAATACTTATTAGCTTTACCACCAGACACTTGCCTATTGTTGTAAATCTTTCTGATAAAAAGACAGAAAAATAAATTGTTAAGGCATACATATGTATGCGTAGTATAGGGTTCCATACCTGGATACCTGAACAAAACCCTATCCATTTCTAAGAACATACAGCGCAATCTAGTTGCAAACAAGTTAGTAATCACATTTTTTTTTTAAATATTAAGGTTTTGGATTTTTTCTATAAATAAATAAAACCGCTTTATAAAAACCTATATATATAAAAATCTTACGAAGGATCGAACTCCTGCACCATAGATCGTAATCCAACGCTGATTGATTTAAATGCGTTTCAAGTTTCAAAGCGGTTTAAAACTGATCGCGTCGTGTGCAGTCGTCTATGGCATAAACTAGAAGTTTCAGTTTAGTCGCTTCTGCGTTTCACCGTGTGTTCTGGGCATTGGTATACCGGTATCACACCTCGGACACTCGACTCAATCCCATACAAAAGCCGCGCTATTACTACTTACTACACAGACACTGCACACATGAGAGTTTTGTACACGTGCAAGAGTGTGCGTGAGGTGATTTCCCATAGAAGCGGGGCTCTTTGAGAGCTCAATCTCGCTCGCGGGGTGAGGAAGGCCCGATTGGTGGGCAGATGACAGTGTCCATTCTATACGTAGTATTATTATCTGTTCTGAACCTATTATATTCACGTCGAATTACCTAAATTAGTACTTATTTAACACTCACAGCATAGTTAGATCCACAATTCCAGACTAACGGTTTCTCGAACTACCCTCATTTTCAGTACATATTATTATATGGTAGACGGTTACGTACCTGTCGTTGTTTAATGAATGCGGCCATGAGCGGCGGGTTGGACTTGAGTATGTGTAATATCTCCTGCTGCTGGTTGGGGTTGGTGGGCGACCGCAGCGTCGCCATCAGCTGTTGGAGAGCCTTCTGGTGCATCTGCGGCTGCGTGGCCCCGCCGGCCCCGGCCCCGGGCCCCGGCACGGGGCCCACGCGCTGCTGGAGGGGGGCGGGGGGCTGCTGCTGGGGAGGAAACATTACAATCTATTCATTATATGTCTTCTTCTTTGTGAACTCTGTAGTGGTATGCCTCTTTTGCAGGGGGACGCCTGGGGAAGTACCACACCTTTGCCAGTTATTCATCCGTCAAGCAGTAATGTACAAACATAACTGTGTTCCGGTATGAAGGGCAATGTTACCAGCGAAATTACTGGGCATGATGAGATTCAAACTCAAACAGATTTGTCAAATAGGTCATAAACTGACACTTTTGCACGTCAATAAAGATAAACAGTACTGAGTCTACCGTGCGTTCGGAAAGATACCTCTACAAGAAGAACGCACAAGAAACTTGTAGGGCTTCATTTTTTCAACAGATAGTTTTACAATATTTATTGGTTTGGTTACATTCGTTTTCTTTGAAGGTGCCGCGAGGCGGCTATGCAGAAGTTTCCATTCAACAACTCATATCTCAGGGTGACAGGGACAGTGCAGTGCCGCGAAGAATTTTGAATTTTAAAACACTGGGTGGCACTTTGTCTGATATGTATGGGCAATCTTGATGCTTACTATCAGGCACCTGATTTGCTCCTCTTGTCATTCACTGTCATAAAAAAAACTTACATATATTTTTTTTAATAAAATGGGTATTTTATATTTTATAGACTAAGCGGTCTATTCGCTTGATAAACAATCTGAAATGAGAAGAAAATTTTCACTCACGGGCGGGACTCGATCCACGCACCCTCCGCACCATTCCGCGTGGTGGGCACTCTTTTTCTATCCCATCTAACTAACGCCTATAGAGGCTTGTGTGTTTATCTATAGGTGATGCATTTCGCATTCTACCCACCGACAAGTCTAATGTTACGATTAGAATTCATACTGAAATTGATAAACACTTCCTTTTTTTCTTCTCATTTCAGATTGTAAAATGGGTATTTTCTTTATAAATAAATAAATCAAGGCAAATATGATTAGAAGAAGCGGTAAAACGATGATGATGATGATGAGGTGAACGATGGACACATAGAGAGATGAGAGTATCCCAGTACAGACCTGGTGCATGGTGGGGTGGATGGCGGGCAGCCTGGGCGCGTGGTGCAGCGCGGGCGGGCGGTAGCGCGCGGGCCAGTCGGCGCGCGCGCCCAGCCCCGCCTGCTTGCCGTACGACGGCGCCTGCTGCCGCGCCGCCTCCTCCTGCACCTGCACGGTACACATATACACATATACACTCACACTCGCTTATTGGAATACGGAACTGGACTCATTCTGATAACCCCTCCTATTTCCAACTCACACTCGAAATAAATTTATTTAAATAATTCATACAAAGACATTTTTAAACGTCAATTCTATTCTTTTCTACCTCTGCAAGAAGAATGCACAAGAAACTTGTAGGGTTTAATTATTTCAACCGTGAGTCTTACAATATTTGATTTGGTTACATTTCTTTGCTTGTAAGGTGCCGGGTGGTGGCTATGCAGAAGACTCCAGACATCTTTGTCCTCATTGTATTGGTTAATTTTATAATAAGCATTTCCTTACAAAGTCGATTTTTTACAGATTTTGAATTAATCCTCTGAGAGCCCAGTTATCTCTTCGGATTTCATTATAGAAACGTACATATACCAAAAAAATGTGCAAGCCAAATGATGGAAGCTTACTAATAAAGCTGTCATCCCAAACCTTGCCGAAAGCCTTTAAAACGTCGAATGAAACTGCGAGCGCTTCACCAAACCTCTTAATGGCCTCCCTCCATATGTGAATGGCTTACACAAGGTCACCAGTAGACCTGTTTCATCTGCGACAAGACCAGCACTTGCCTATTGATTACCACCCTAGCCACAATCATACACGATAAAATTATAAATACAGTTATATGAAATTGATATAAAGTTGACAACAATAGGCTCGCTTCATATAGGTACATGGGATTTAAAAACAGCGAAATGGTCATGTAACTACTATGAGACCTGAGTACACCCTACAAGTAAATAGGAGGTTTTATGTTTATTTATGTATAAAGTTAATAATAATAACAACGTACCTGTTGTAACGCCTTCTGCACGTTATGCGAGAGCGCGTGTGGTTGAGGCTTGGAAGGCGGCGGCGAGGCCAGCGCCGGCGGGGGGCTGCCCGCGGCCGGAGCCCGAGTGTTCATGGCGGCCATGCGGCGCCGCAACAACTTCGCTTGTTGCACTCTCTGCTGCACCTGTTGCTGCTTCAACTTCTGCTTGATACTACTGCAGAACGGCACCGAACACTTGGTCTCCTGACAATGCTTGGCATGGTAACAACACAACGCGATCAGCTGCTTGCATATAGGACAGTCCCCTTTCGTCTTCCGCTTGCAGATCTTCGTGTGCGTCACCACGCGCTTCATCTTCTGACACGACGGCAGCCTGCAGTTGGCGTCGCGACATTGGCACGCGTGGACCAACGATTGTATGCAACGTTGTATGGACAGCTTTCTCGCTTCCTGCGGGTTGGCTTGCTTCATGTCTCCCGGTGAGGAGCCCACGTCTATGTCAAGACCGAGCCGGTCCATCTTGTGAGGATGGCCTTCCTTCTCGTAACACTGTATGCACAGATCGAAGTCGTCACACACCGTACAATGGTACCTAGTTTCGACGTGCGCTTTACAACTATTACACGTGTACACAAACTTGTCCTGTCCTTGATTATGTAGTTCGTATAACATGCACAGGGTGGAGAACCGAGCTCGCCTCGACGATGAGAACTCGTAGTGTCTGTCGCGAGCCATCGTGAGGAAGGCGTCGCGACCGTCCATGAGGTCGCAGTTCATTAGGGGGTCGGGGTCTTGGATCGGCTGTGGGGAACAAAAAGTATTTTGCTTTAAAAATTACATTATGTAGCTATACAATGTGTTAAAACAGGTGTAGTAATTAAAGGAGGTGAATCTACATATTAAAATGAACAACTTTCAAAGAAAATAAATGCGACATTAGCATACAAAAATTTTGATTTCCCATACAAAATGGCTGTTTACAACCAGACTGGATGGAAATCTGTGGGGGAGGCCTATATTCAGCAGTGCACGTAGGACGTCCACGTGGCAAAATGGATCTGCTGATCGGCAATTTTTTTATAGGCGGGTAGCTAGTAAGTACTTACAGCTAAACTGGCGGCGGATTGTGCGGAATGTAGCCTTATTACAAAAAACACTTCTTTATGCTTCTCCATGGTGGCGAATATCTTCGCATTGAGATCACTCCCTTGCTGCTGGTCACTCTGTTTCTTACTATTCTTCCTCTGAGCAGCTTTGGATTTGTTCGATTTCTTCGCCTTCTTCTGCCCTTTCTTCTTGCCGTCGGGACCTTGTTCGTTCTCCTCGGACGACTGGAATATCTAAAAACCATGTTAGATAACTTGTCTCGTGTACAGTCAGCGTTAAATAGGTAAACGTATAAACTGGCCTTACAGATGATCGTTTGTTCATTTTATTTTATATAAAGCTGTTACCTACCAATAAAGGTTCGCGCAGACTACTGTAGTGTACAATAAGTCCATATAAAATTTACGAAAGTGATGTAGACGGATTTTTGTTATGCGATGCTGTGCGGCCCGGCCCGCTCTAATTTATGCGAGCCTTAAATGTTAGCCCAGACAAAATGAGGGCACGAGTCGGGTGTACGACAAAGAAAAACCCAAGACCCGTTTAGTGTTTTGTTTGCTACATATCATAATATAATTATGGGTATACCTATGTAAACAAATAATCATCAGATGAGTTAGGCTAGATTATACATTACGATCTCTCTGATGCGGACTGTACCATCTTATAAAAAATGCATTATTATATTAACACTGAAGAGCATTTATTACTAATTATAATTTGTTTTCTAAAACTCCGTTTTTTGTTCGGATCGTTTTGATCTTTCATTATAAGGACGATTTTTTGCTAAATTTGTGCGATCTTGACTTGCGACCCGTGAAGTTAAATAATATGGCGAGTTTGGCTTATCAGTTGATGAGGAACAAAAAATAGTAATATTTAGGTGCATTCAAATAATATGTATCATTGCAAAAAAAAAACGATTTTCATTGCTCATGGTTAAATTATTTATGATTTTGTTATATTGTTATTATATGAATTTGTTGCAAATATAGATATTTAGTAGACTTATGGATATAAATGGAAATGATAAAAATGGAATAGATTGTTATATGTATACATTTCTCTGTTTTCAATGTTTGTTGATATTCAATGATATTTTAATCAATCACAGATATGTATTTCAAAAACTATTTATTCTCTATCGAGGATCCTACTAATATTATAAATGCGAATGCGTTTGGGAGGGTGTATGGATGGATGTTTGTTACTCTTTCACGTCAAAACTACTAAACCGATTGGGCTGAAATTTGGTATGCTGATAATTTATTATTTATATTATTATAATTTAGACCCTGGAATAACACATAGGGTTTTTTTTATTCCGATATTCCCACGGGAACGAAGACTACGCGGGTGAAACTGCGTGGCGCAGCTAGTGTAAATATAATTTATCAATCACCATGTGACTAGATACTGACCACTGCTTCCGCCGCTTCGGCCTGCTTCCTCTTCTCCTCCTCCTCTTGGTCCAACTCCTTAATAGATTCTTCCAGAACGTTCGGCCAGAAGTCACCTTCGAAGTACGGAAGCTCGGCCGCCGACGAGATATTGTCCTCCATCGCTTGCTTGAGAATATCCTTATAATCTAGTATTATTCTTTCTATGATTCCTTTGTCTAACATCTTCTTGTACCACTCCTGTAGTCTTTTGGGTTTGGGTATTTTTTGTTCGGGCGGATGGCAATGGAATATGTAGTCGTCGCCTTCGGAAGGTGGGCATGCCCATATGTGTGCCATCGTGTAGCCCAGTTGTTTGGCGTAGTCTAGGTAACCTAATATAATCTCGTGGTAGGCGGCCGTGCGGTATTGCCGCGGTTGGAAGAAGTGTACAGAGTCTAGATAGGCTATGTACACCCGCCTTGTGTTCGGCGATGGACTTTCGCTACCATATTCCTGAAAAAACAAATACACGTTTATAACTCTTGATTTTTAAAAGCTGCCACTAAACCCAATATAACTAAAGACAGACTATCACCCGTTATTAAGAACAATACTATGATGGTCCGAACGCATAGGGCCGGTAAATTCAATAGGGAACAATTGCCTGCCGTGACGAACGCAGTACAAAATTCATAACTTAGCACAGTAGATACCTTACATTTGTATTATTCTTGAATACATTTCTGTGTTCCGGACTGAAGGGCAATGTAACCAGCGAAATTACTGGGCATGATGAGATTCAACAACTCATATCTCAGGGTGACAGGCGCAGTACAGTGCCGCGCAGAAATTTGAATTTTAAAACACTGGCACTGTGTCTGACTATGGGCAATCATGATGCTTACCATCAGGCACCTGATTTGCTCGTCTTGTTACTCACTAAAAACATAATATAACATACTGTCACGCCTTGCCCCCGAAGGAGTAGGCAGAGGTGTAGCCATGACTCAATCCCATAGTAGGTACACCCAAATTGGCCAGTATGTTATTGGTCCCATGTAATAGGGGGCGAGCCTATTGCCATCTACCGGGCACAGTTCCAGACTCCAGGCCGTTATTGAGATAATTCCTAATTGAAAAATCCAATATTTAATACTTTGCCTGATCTGGGGATCGAACCCGGGACCTCAAGATCAACCACTAAGCTGGCGGCTCAGTGGTCAATCATTCATTCACAATTACTATCATAAATTGTAGATTCTAGATAATTTATTTATTAATAAAAGCCTGTTGAGAAATATGTTTACCTGTACGTGCATGCCAAAGAAACAAATATCTGCCCCGTCAACCTCTTCAAATGCAAACAGAGCTTTCGCCCGGTACGGGAACTCAGGACACAGTTGACCAGACTCCACGAACCTCGATCTCATACCAGGTTTCACTTCCACCATCTGCAATAAACCAATCATTTTACCATCATTCTGTTACACTTTAAAGGGTCACTGATAATTAGTTAGCATCCTCTTAACGGGGCCGCAGAAATAAACATACAAACGTCATACCTAAATTATTTAAAATCAGAGCATATTTCCAACATTCAATGATCTTCTTAGTCAATAAAAATATAAAATTCAATGCTGTTATTCAGAATGATACACCAGCTAATAAGTACTATACATGTACATGTAACTATGTGCCTAATTATATTATGTCCAAAATACTTATTATATTTAATTTGGAGTTATATTTGAAAATACCTGTCATAATTTTTATAGCGGATTAGTAGGTAAGCTGTGTACCTATCACTTTTGGCAATTAAACATAAATTTTTGTCTTTTGTGTATCTTGGATTTTTATCATATTTTAGTCCAAAGTATTTTAGGATTGAAATATAATTAGGAACCTAGATAACAAGGATTTCATTCCGAATAACATCATTGAATGTTGGAAATATGCTCAGATTTTAAATAATTTGAGTATTATGTTTGTATGGGGAATTCGTCGGTCGCTGTCCCGAGTCATTTTGCTCATAATTTGGAATAACTTCACGATGGAGACAAATCTTAAATCGGGCAAGTATAATATATATTTATACTTGCTCGATTATATATTTTGTATCTTTTTAATACTTTTGTTAAATTTTAATTTTATTATTTTAATATTATATACAATTGTAACATTTTATGGGTCTCTAAGTTGCCTGAAATAAACGCATTTTATTTTATTTTATTTTTTATAATATATTAATTATTAACCTTATCGGAAGACGCCACGACCCTGACGTGAATTTCACCCGCGCCCGCCTCCTTCTTCTTCAAGAAATTATTAACTCTCGTCTCAATATAAATGCCGAGTTTGGACGTGGGCAGTTTCTTGGCGCTGAATTTGTTCTCTTTCCGTTTGGCGGCCTTCTTTTTCAAACAGTTCTCACAGCACAAGCCCTGCGGCCATATTTGGTCGTGGTGCAGCACGCATATTTGATGTTGTTTCCTACCGCAATCTGTGCAAACCACGAAAGGTTCTTGTTCCAGATGGTCGTTCTTCATTTCTTTGAATTTGTCCTTCTTGATTGCTCTGAAAGTGAAGGTTTTGTAAGAGTTTGTTTGGACGAACGCTGGGGAGAGTACAGTGTGTCCAGTCAAAATTTACCAAAATATTCTAAGAAAAGGTTTCTTTTCATAATATAAGGTAACTTCTGATTCTGATCTAAGGTTACTTCTGATTTTTTTTTCTTTATGCATTTAGCTCATAAAGTTTGTCTAACTAAACATTGTAAAAATAGCAATTGGAAACGTTAAACCTTGCGGGTTTCTTATTCATTATTTTATATTTTAAACGTCCTCTTTTACTGAATTCTACCGAACTAAAAACTTCATAATTTGACTTGCAGAAGCGCTTTCCTCGTCTCTTTTAGTAAATTAATTTGCTTTTACCAAATATTTTTCATGTTAAATATTACTGTCTGTATTAATTATTACACACTGTCTGTCATTAATTTCAAAAGTTCCTGTGTTCTTTACGTAGAGGAATCATTCCAAACGCACAGTAGATTCGTTAACGTGCATAAGTGTTTTTGATATATGATTATTAGTTTTAAGAGCCTTACGACTGAACAAGAGAGTATTTAAGTATTCAATTGAATAATAAATTACCCGATAAGATACCATTTATGTACCTAATATAAGGAAATATGAACAAGCTATATTTGGCAATTTGGTAAGGTATAGTTTGAGTGGACACACAATTAAAGCCAAAGTAATACTTACGTCTGCGGCTGCAACGGATCGTCCCCGAGCGTGACGGTGTCTCCCTGGATGTCGTTGAAGCATTTCTGGCAGAAGGTGTATCTATCGGAGACAACCCCATACGCTTTTAGACTTTAATTCATTAAGTCCGGAGTGAAGCGTGAACATCGAGCGGTGCGGGGACGTGCGTGAAGGGCGAACACATAATTAGTAAGCGATGACAACGTAACAGAGGGGTTAGACCGGTGGCTACGATTTGCTGGTTACTTTTCGGTAGTTTAACCACAGAATACTACAGTGCTAAAGTGACAGAAGAGAAATTTCTCAAAATCATATAAATAAAGAGCGACTCTAGCACTGACGCAATAAAGTGCAATTCAGGTCGCACAGCGCCTAACTTATTGTCGTTATATTAATCGACTGCTGGCTCTCTTTCTATCGCGTATTAGAAAATTGGACAAAGTTATTGTCGAACAAACACACAAAGAAATGCCGATTTGAGTTGCCAGTACAACAGATCAACTTGTCATTATAAATCTTGCTGGTTAAATAGTTTGGACAAACGAGTTTGATTACCGAAAAGTACCCAATTTGCACAGTATACGCGCGAACTGAAGCCACATATAGTTTTATTTTGATAAAATGGGGGCTTTACAGATTTCATCCTTATGAAATATATGACTAAATAGCTTTCATAAAAAGGGCTATCTATAAAAGCATTAAATTCGCGCGTATACATAAAAAGATGATCGGAATGAAAGTGATGGAAACATTGATTATATGCATAAAGAAGTAAAATTAAACATTGTGCGAATGAGACAGCTTTGCAACTAAAGAATACATAGTTGTAATAAATTAATGTTGCCATGTAATCAATTCTTTTTTTTTTTTTTTATGATAGTGAGTGACAAGACGAGCTCATCAGATGCCTGATGGTAAGCATCATGATTGCCCATATCAGACACAATGCTACCCAGTATTTTAAAATTCAAAATTCTGCGCGGCACTGCACTGCGCCTATCACCCTGAGATATGAGTTGTTGAATCTCATCATGCCCAGTAATTTCGCTGGTAACATTGCCCTTCATACCGGAACACAGTAATGTTTGCACATTACTGCTTGGCGGATGAATAACTGGCAAAGGTGTGGTACTTCCCCAGGCGGCCTCCTGCAAAAGAGGCCTACCACTACAAAAAAAAATTAACGCGGCGGCGACCGGAGAATTCCCCATACAGACGTAACAGTTAAATCATTTGAAATCAGAGCATATTTCCAACATTTAATTACGTTATTTGGAATTATACACTAGTTATCTAGGTTCCTAATTATATTTTAGTCTATAATACTTTGGAGTTATATTTGAAAATACCTAAATTTTGGATTTTTATCATATTTTAGTCCAAGTACTTCTATTTTGGATTAAATACAATTAGGAAACTGGATAACTAGTGTATCATTCCGGATAACGTCATTAAATGTTGTAAATATTATTATTCTCTGATTTCAAATGATATAACTATTACGTTTGTATGGGGAATTCTCCGGTCGCCGGCTCCTTAACAATAAACTATAGTTCATTGGCGTAGCTAATCGATATTACTTCTTAGGTAACCAGTAAGAAAATACCGTGGATACCAAAAAGTTACGAACACAGACAGATAAGTCTTAGTTGGTAACTTTGTTACAAAACAAGACGACAATTTCCTTTCAGATAACTACATATACCACAGATACTTAGGAAAGGACTTGTAGGTAAAACCCTTTATCAACTCAATTTCAGTTGAAATTGGTAACCCAAAAAGTCCTAGGTACGCCAATGATATATTTTATTTAATGAATTAAATATATAAAAATGATGTATTCAATGCGAGTACGAAAAGAAAAAAATTACCCACGAGCGGGGTTTGAAATTTTTTTAGTAGGTAAGTGGGATAGAAAAATTACTACCGACTAGTACCTCCACGGTAGCTCAAATGGTAGAGTGCCTACTACGCGGATTGGTGTGGAAGGTGCTGGTTCAAATCCCGCTCGTGAATAAAATATTTCATATTGAATTTCAAACGAATAGACCGCTTAGTCTACACAAATATAGAATATAATATGATCATAAATGATAGGTTTGATTCAATGATTATACGAGACACAATGTAATAGCCACCTTGAAACCATGAAAAGGAGGTATGTACACATGAAGCGTTAGTTGGAACATGTAGGTTGAAAGCACACATTCATCTAAAAATAACTGTACAATGTTGATATAAAATGTTGATTACATCTATGAAAACATATGTAACTACTAATATTACTTATAATACTAATATTATAAATGTCAAAGTTTGTGAGAATCGATGGATGTTTGTTACTCTTTCACGCCAAAACTACTGAACCGATTGAGCTGAAATTTGGAATGTAGGTAGCTATACCCTGGAATAACACATGGGGTACTTTTTTTTCCGATATTCCCGCGGGAACGATTTCTACGCGGGTGGAACCGCAGGGCACAGCTAGTATATTTATAATTATACAACATGTTAAAAATAGGTGCAATAATATTTAAGGGGGTGTATCTAACCGTCAATATAGACAACCTACAAAAGAAAGATTCGCGAAATTCGCAAAAAAAAAAAAACGATTTCTCATACAAACTCGATCCATTTTGTATGGGAAGTCGGAATATTTTTTCGCGAATTTGCAATTCTTTTATTGGAAAATTGTTCAGTTAGAAAGGTAGATGCATCCCCCTAAGTATTACTATACCTTATTTTAACACGTTCTATAACATTAAACTTGTCCCCTTATGCGGGACTTCACATTGGCCATATTTGCCTCAATCTTAGTATTGGGCTAGTAGTCATAGGTAATAGGTAATAGGTATAGTCACAGGGCTAGTAGCTAGTAGTCATCACAACTGAACTTAAAAAACCCCGCTTTCATGAATTTAATTTAGTTTCGAACATTGATATAAAGAAAAGGGGAGGTGAGGTACTGGCTTCTCTGTGCTGTCCAACTTTTAAGACTACATAAAATCGTAAATATGGCCAAAGGAGTTGTTGGTTTCTGGGCCATATCAACCTGACATTATAATTTTGATTTTATTTGATAGACCTAATTAATAATAGGACTCTCAAATGTGCTTATATAATATATTTTTTAGTTATTAGGAATTTTAATTATTATGAATTAAGCAAAAGTTCTACTAAAATTTAAACGTGGGTCGAAATTAAAATACTCAGTAATTAACCTCACTTTATTTAAATCAAATTATAAAACTGCGATAATAAGATGGATAATATGTTCGGGAATAATATTGCGAATAACATGCTCTTCCCGTCAATATAGGATAGACAGTGTAAGGTTTACTGGGCCCAGCTTCCTTGGATTACGAGTCCGTTTCCTTTTCACATGGCTTAACCTACCTCATGATACCTTATGTTAGATTTGGCCATGTGAAAATTTGGCCATATTGACATTTCAGTGCAAGTGACTATTCACCCACACTTACGTCTGTAATGTTTTTGGTTCCGTGTATTATGCCTTTACTCAATACAAAATTAAGATGCTAGCTCATTTAGCGCTTGATAATATAATGATCACTGTACATTGGTACAAATATGGCCAGTGTCAATAAAGCCTTTGAACTACACACAAAATAATTAAAAATCATTCTCACCTATTCTGGTAGCTGAAGTATTTAGCGTCTCGGGGTATAGTGCACAGTTGTTTACCATAACAACACAGCACTTGAGGGTTGAACGTGTATTTCCTTCCGCAGCAGTAGCCCAGGCTCTGCATTACTGGATCTATTTCTTGCTCAAACACTTCTGATAGCTGCGGGATAATGGACTTTATTTGTTGCGTTTTAGGTGCTATTTTGTTTTGTAAAAGGGTCTGACTTTATTATGATCATTTAGAGTGTTTGTTGAGGATTTTTAGTTGTCCCAGAGATCAGAGACAGGGGGTTTCTGGCAATCATGCAAATTGAGTGAAAAGTAGAGTGTAACACACGGCGCTGAAACCCATTATACCTCGGTTTCTATTGACTCGCTAAAGCTCTGGAGACAAACTACTTCATATACAACGGGTATCTTTTGGTGTAACAATCTACTATCAGAATTTCATATAACTGCGTGACCTTGGGTGGCATTACGAACATGCAATCGCGTAACAACAGCAGTAAATTTTGCTGTCAAACGTCATTTTTTGTATGCCGTTTGACAGTAGACATTTAGCAATTTAAACGCTTTCCACACTTCTGTTGCGTCCGTAATAAGGGGGCTTGTCGCCACATATGTTACACATTAGCCACCAGTCAATATGTATAACATAGTCTGTCATTATGTGTCATTTTGTGGCGCCGTTTATGTGTGCGTGACTCTGCGTTTGAATATGTGTATGTGGTATTGACAGTATGGGTAAATAAGTTAACGGCGAGGTGGCGACAACCTTTTAATATTGTAATAAGTGACGTTCATTTCTATGTACCTCATTACGAGTTCTGCGGTTGCTAACAGATTTTTATATAGTCCAATGTCAAAATAGCTTTGCGTTTGACAAAATTCTGATGAAAAGTATAGATGCAGTAGAAAACGTAACATGATTGCCTAGAAAAAAACTTATTCATACAGAAGTATTAAGTATTGAACACTCACCTTATTACAATATCTGTAAACCCTAGAATTTTTCCTATTATAAAGCCAGGCGTTCTCGAACATCAGCCACACATCGTCCACATACTCCCACGGGTCCTTGTATTCTCCTCTATCTAGTTTCATCTTAATTGTAGATAAGTCTATAGGTTTTGTGACTATATCGAAATAGTCTGGGATCCCCAACGCCATAGCATCGACGGGTTGTCTAAACGGAAGCGATTCTGGATCTTGTCGGACCAACTTTTCTAAAGTAGGCATGAGTGCTAGTCTTAAATCTTCGGGTTTGAACACAAACACTTTCTTCGCTGATCTTTCTGCGTCGGGAACGCTCGTTTCCCCGATTTCTTCTTTGATTTCCGTTTTGATTTCCGGTTTGGCTTCCTGTTTCATGAATTCATTAGCCGATTCAGATTTGTCTGCGGTGGTTTCTTCCCTCATTCCTTTCCCGCCCGAGTCCTCGTCGATTTCTTGTTTGATTCGAACTTCATCGACAGGCTCTTGTTTGATTCGATCTTCAGTTGGCGACGAACTGCGGAAGATTTTTATGTGAGTATTTTTGCAGAAAGCCTACATTTTTTTCACTTCAGGGAAAAGACCTATTAGTCCATTGAAATGTTACATTTTTTAGGCCTTACCTTGCGTTTTTTAGAGGACGCAATTTTATTTTTTTGATGTGTAGGGGGGGTCAGTGTAAAGCTAAAACCAAGTTTGTGGGGTCGCCACCCTTGTCCCACGGCCGCCATCTTGAAAATAGGGGTTGAAATGGTTTTTACGGTATATCTCTTAAACTATTTATTTGATAAAAAAAATGTTTTAACATTTTTTGTTGCAAATTAAATTCTCTACAACTTTGGTCCAGTAACTTTTTGTCGTAGAACTATAAATAAAAAAGTTATAAGCGAAAAATGATCCATCGAAACGACTGAGAACGGAGTAGTTCTAATTTAGAAAATCACCGTGGATTATGCCTATTAGGGATACCACGTAAAAAAAACGCGCCTCTAGACTCTACCTCGTGGGTGGTGGGGAAAAGAGTCAATAATTAATTATTAATAATATTGCAACATTTGTAATTAAAAAAATTATAACAAAATACAAAAAAAAAAATTAAAAATATAAAATAACTGATGACATATTATTAGTACACACGTATAATATAGGTATAGAGTTAAGAGTACTAAAAAATAGTACTCACTTCGGAGCGCTGTAAAACCTTAGCTATTGACTTAATGAAAAAATGATGCAAACATAAGTTATTCCTCAAAAAACGATCTACAAAAATGGTCAGATATCATTTTTTCGTAAAATGATAAAAAAAAGTTACATCGAAAAATATAAATTTTTTTCTCGAATTTCTGAAGATTTTCGCTTATAACTTTTTTATTTATAGTTCTACGACAAAAAGTTACTGGACCAAAGTTGTAGAGAATTTAATTTGCAACAAAAAATGTTAAAACATTTTTTTTATCAAATAAATAGTTTAAGAGATATACCGTAAAAACCATTTCAACCCCTATTTTCAAGATGGCGGCCGTGGGACAAGGGTGGCGACCCCACAAACTTGGTTTTAGCTTTACACTGACCCCCCCTACACATCAAAAAAATAAAATTGCGTCCTCTAAAAAACGCAACCCCAAATGTAACTTTTCAATGGACTATATAACCAAAGTCACACAATGTAACAATGTTTTAATTTGAAGAAAATGTCTATCTACTGCCGATGTTTGAATAAGAAAATTACACTTTCTTTGATTGTGAATCATAAGAGTAACATTTTCTTAAAAAATGCCTCAAGATATGGAGAAAAGACTAAGAATAATGTCTATGTCAATAATTAGCTGCATGAAGGAAAAACTATCACTTGAGAAGGGCTTGAATTAGTTTGGTGCATTATTGAAAAGTTGTATTAGCTTCAAACAACTTTTTAATAATATTAATTTATTGAAAACATAGCCTAAAAATTATAGATAATATTTTACTTGTGACAATATTTCTGTCACAAATTGTTACCGTACCCTTGCATGGGTCTAACTTAAACTGCTACATAGACATTTAAAACAAGAATGTATCCATTAACTCGTTATTCTTACTGTCTCTATCTATTAAGGCGAAACACTATTTTCATCTGTTCGTTTTCAGTAGCAGTACACTATTGATTTTTGGGTATATGAGGTGATACAAATGACTGAAATGTAACAACATTACCTGTTATCATGTTGCAGTAGTTGTTGCGTGGGTAGTAGTGGCCGCGCGGCGGGTGCGGGGGCGGGGGCGGAGGGGGGCATGGAGGGGGGCACGGGGGAGGCGTGCGGCAGGGGGGTGGCGGGGGTGGGGGGCGCGCCGGACGGACTGGCGGTGGACTCCCGCGCGAACTGACTCACGAACGGACTCGCCACTGGGCCCAGGCGCTGTGGGAGAACGTTACATTACACTGGCGTACCTAATATCATCTGGGTGCCAACTGCTCTGGAGCTGTACAAAGAGCTCACTAAGCGCTTGATGGAGGCGTCAGGTGACCGGAATGCTGGCGTGTATTTTTCCCAAAGGACTAGCATTAGAATCTGTATCCAACGGGGCAATGCCGCCTGCAATCTGGCCACTTTCCCCTCTACCAAGAGCTTAGTAGATCTGGATTGTTAGATATTTTTTAGTTAGGCATACAGGTTTTAATCTAGCTCAGTTTTAATTTTGTAAATTATATGTGAGTATTAATGAAAAATTTTATTTTGTAAATAATATCATAGACACAACCTGTATATGTAACACGAGACACGAGATATTTATATATTAAATATATAAAACCATTGTAAAAAAACCTTGTAAATGATGAACATGAAAACGTACCTTTTCATTGTGTTGTGAAGGTGTAGTGGGCCCGTTGCTAGCCAGCGAGGGGTACATGGAGGCGGGCGAGGTCATGGTGGCCCCGAACGGAGACATGCCGGGCCCGGCCGGACCCACCGACCCCACGCCCACTGACCCACCGTTTTGGTTAGACATCTGTATTGGGAGGGGGAAAATAATCAACATTTTGAGATTCAAATTTCGACAATTTTACATGAAATTACTCGAATGCCCAGAAAAACTGACATAGATAGATAGATAAATACTTTATTGGTACACCACAAACAATAAAAGTTAATAATAATAAAAAAAAACTCCCATACAACCACGCAGATAGATTGGTCAGTGAATTTGGTATAGATCGGGAATATTAACATCGTTCAATTTAGGTGGGTGTCCTGGTATTATAAGTAGTATATCAGTCATCTGGTTGCCGTAGTATGGGCTTTTAGTCTAGTTTGGGTCCAAAAGATAGTATGTGGAAGTTGTCCCATATTATTATTTATACATTTATTTACACATAGATCGTGAGATATTATTTCCCTTTACAAAATCTTCATTATAACCCACACATCTAATGAGCATGTATAAAGAATGTGGAAGAGACAAAAAATTATGTCCAGATAGTGTCCAGTAGATAGTAGAAAGAAATAGAAACTATTTCTTTCTTACCTTAACAGGAACTTAGTATAATAATACTATCCAACAACTTCTACGCATATTATGATTATATTATATTATTATATCAGTAAGCATGACAGAAATTTGTATGTACCAAATTTTGCAAGTGCAATAATTCAATTCAAAACCATTTATTTCGATCAAATTACATGGAGCATAGTGAAATTTATTATTTTGTGACAAATACATTTAAAAATCATAATAACAATAAAATCAAAAATGCCTAATGTTACTAAGAACCACAGATGAAATTAATTTATTAACACAAAACCTCATTAAATTTTGACTTGTGACAAAGCGCGCGTCGAGCGAGCGTGTCGCGGCAGCGGCCGGCGTAGCGCCAGAAGCGGCTCCACCATATTATAGAGTTTGTAACATTCCGGCGTGTGAGTCCCAATAAGCTCCGCACATACCTGATTGGGGCTAGGGCCGGGCGGTCCGACGAGGTTGGTCTGGAAGGGAGCGTTGGGCATGCGAGCGTTGGGCATCGCGGCCAGCGCTATCCCGGGGGAGGGGATGCGCATGCCCGCCAGCGGCCCGCGCGGCAACCCTGGACGGACGCCCTGGAAATATCACACATTTGTACTTCACATCGCCAGCCCTGCGACACTCCGCATTAGAGGTATGAAGCTACAAGTAGTGAAAAGTTTGTTAGTTTCCAAATTTACTCTACTCTGTTTTTATAACTGTTCAGCGTTAAAAGCGAGGTTTCAGAGTTCTTTTTCCAGAGTTCTGGTACTTCAACCCGGCTAGCGGTGACCGAGGACAACTTAAGTTTTGGGTTTTGGGATTTTTTCTTTAAATAAAATCGTTTTATAAAACCTATAAGTGTAAAATAAAATCCAAAAAGTGATCATAATGAGATTTCGGACCTTGCCCTCCAGCTCGTTTACAATGCCTCGCTTAACTGCGCCACGATAACGTTAGAGTTAGCGACAACATTTTGATACGCATTTCATATGTGCAAAGTATGGAAATATGCAGTAAAATAAATAAATAAAAAACATAACTTTTGATGGTGTTTACTTAGAACTTTGATTTTTTTACAGCCACAAGGGACCGCTGACTTGAGTATTTGATATCAATTTCAACTTGATACCTCCACGCGTTCCCGTGAAGTGTCTTGACAGACGGACAGAAAACACTCAGACAGACAAAGTGATTGTAGGGTAACCTATACAATCATTGGCACCTAATGGTGAAAGATGTCATTCAATATGGAATATTTTCAATTATGCGTTAATAGTGTTAAATACACTCATGTCATTTGATTTGTTGATTATTGGTGATAAATTAAATAAATAATTCCAGTTCGAATATTATTAATATGTATTCAAAATCGACATTTTTAGCAGCAGTGGTCAAAAAGTACAATCATTGGCACTCAAGTACAATCATTGGCACTCAAAAAAAGTACAATCATTGGCACTAAAAAATTTATTTTTTTTGCTTTATTCTGATTATTTCCTCGTCTCTGATTGGATTTATGTCTGCAGATTTAAGAATTTGTCAATTATTATGGTATACAGGATGATTTTTTTACATAAACATAACATACATTCACGCCTTTTTGCCGAAGGGGTAGGCAGAGGTGTACCCAGGACTCAGTCCCATAGTAGATCATGTGGGATCATGTGGGTGTACCCACATGATGATTTTTTTAAATGGGTATTTAGGGCGTTCTCCGAAATTACTCAATAGTAACTAAAACATCATAATCAAAATTTTAAACGGTTTTATTAAACTTGATCTGTTTGTTGAGGCTTTTTGTTTGTTTCTAAATAATTCAATATTACCTCTTTTTACTGTTGACTGATTTATCTGATATTAAGTACACATTTTTAGTTCTAATTAGAATACAATATATTCAAGATGGCGGCCGCCACACAATGGCGGATTACTTACGTATTTCAAAGTCCCCGAAATACGGGTATTAAATGAAAGGCATTGACTTAGTTAATTAGAAAAACACTGAGTTAATTCACAAAATAAAAATAAACACTTCATCGCAGAATTCAATACAATCATCTAGTCAAAAAATATTTTTTTAACTAGGTAGATAGGTGAATAATGGCTAGAGTAGAAGTGTAATAGAAAACACTACCCAGACGTAATAATTTACTAATCCGTATCCAAAACAAAAGCTTTTTTTACGGTAAGCTTGTAGTTGATAAACTGACCACGACCTATTTCATTGTACGGGGTCAACAGTTTTCGAACGGTATAATTAAAATTTGACCGTAAGGCTTCGCTTAGCTTCTACCGTGTTGACCCTTTTAAAAATCACTTTAGATCCTGGCCTCGTTTCATTTTATTACATATAAGGTTCCATACCTCAAAGGAAAAAGGGGTATGGGTATGGGGTATGGGTATGGGGTATGGGGTATGGGGTATGGGGTATGGGTATGGGGTATGGGGTATGGGTATGGGGTATGGGTATGGGGTATGGGTATGGGGATGGGGTATGGGGATGGGGTATGGGTATGGGGTATGGGTATGGGTATGGGTATGGGGTATGGGTGTGGGGTATGGGTATGGGGTATGGTAAAGGGTATGAAGTGTCAATTAATATCTACATCTATACCTATACCTAGGTTGTCTGCAATTGCTGCCGTGCCTTGGAGCTAAGCAAAAATCTAATTTTGATATGTACGCAAACAAAGGTACGGCGATTAAATATAAAGTAGGATATGGGTTCTTCGATACTGAGCTAAATTTACTCATAACTTATTATTTCAGCTCGGTATTGAACCCTACATTTATCATAAATAGGTAGGCATGCCACCCTGACAATTAATATTTTATTAATTTATTATTTACGTATGCATTTGCGGTTTTTTTACCCTGAAATACTTGACATTAGATATCAATAAATCCTATTCCAACGAAAGAAATACACAAAAATGGCCAACATTATGCCAAGGTACAATCATTGGCACATGCCACGGTATAATCATTGGCACTGCCAATGATTGGATTTTATCGATAATATATGTTAAATACATGCGATATAAATTCCATTACAATGTAAATGAAATTCAACACAAAATAAGTAGCATTTTAAAAAACATTTAAAAAGTACAATGATTGGCATTGGTGCCAATGACTACACCGTCATACAGTTCATAGTGCAATTATTGGCATACCAAAAACTGGCAAAGTAATCACTGAACTGCAAATCTTACACAAATATCCCAAAATATGCACATTCTTTTACGTAAAAATTACAAACATTAAACAATACTTACATAAATATAATTAATTTAACGCAGTTTTCTTTTTTACTACTTTAACTTTTTTCAAATCATCGGCAGCAATGGCGCGCAAATTTATGAAAAAAATAAATCCCGCCAAGTTAACTGTCAATGTCACTTACAATTTGGTTTTGGCAGACGCTAAATTTAAAATACTATTTAGGAAAAAATATTAGAAATGGCTACAGTCGTGTTGTGTTATAATATTACGATTAAAAGTTGAAAGTGCCAATGATTGGGGGGGTGCTAACAATACTACCGGTTACCCTATATGGGTTCCTTTTTTCCTTTTGAGGTACTGAACGCTAAATAAAAAGGAAAACAAGTCATATCCGTGTCATGATAGGCCTGCAGAAATGTTAGACCACTTAGAGTAGTAGTTCATTACCTGTGCGGGCGGCATGCCGACAGCAGGTTGCATGCCGACGGCAGGTTGCATGCCGACGGTAGGTTGCATGCTGACGGCAGGCTGCATGCCAGCAGCAGCGGCCGCTTGCTGTTGCGCTTGCAACTGTTGCTCTTTACGCTTCTGCCGCTTCTCCTCCAACTCCTTCTGGATCTTGTATATCTTCTCCGCTAGTAAATGGTAATACTCCGACCTTGTGCCGGCCATCTCGTACATATCACCTTCCACCTGTAAACGTGTATCATATTTGACTGCTTTGTCGCATTCATTTTGTTTAGAAAACCATAATTTTACTCGCAAAATGCCAGATTCCTCTTGTAGACGTTCCTTTTCCATTACATAATACTCTAACACTTCAGCATAATATTTTACATAACTTATTCCAAGCCCACCATCTTCAATCTCGCTCTACAATCATCTGTCGCTCTCGCATCCCCTCCACGGTGCTGCCATCGCGCCCTCGCACATACCATAGATCTTGTTTAAACCACACATTAAATACCATTAATACTTTCCATAAAACCACCAAAACGTTCACAGAATCCGTAGCGGGCGTGTCACAAAATAACATCAACCCTACACTATATATATTTTCTGTAATCATGGTGACCCGTCGACAAAATGAAGTTTTTACATATTTCAAATAAGAAATATTAGCCAGCCAATTCTCAATTGGACTTATGTTTTTTTTGCATGTTTGTAACGCAATTACACTGCCATTTATAAGTTGATCTCGATGATTATTTTTATGTAAGGTAGGTCATACTTAATAGGTAGCCACTTAAGGTAAATTTATCGAAATTGCTTCAACACCCTTGGATAAAATAAAAAACTAACCATATTATAATTATATATTAATAATTAAATTATAAGTTTATTCGTTTTTATGTGGTTTTCTAAAAATTTTAATATTTAATTCGTTAACAAACTTTCTAGCGTCAATGTACAGCATATTATATAATAGTATAGGTCGCGTCAAGGTTTAATAGCGCTCGACAAAAGTGGTGCTTTGCGCAAGTGTACAATCGCGCATATAATTATTAAGAGTTTTTTATAGTAACTGCCTAATTTATCAAGTTAGTAGTATACAAGTACGAAAAATGTGCAATAAGCGGTTCGGGTATGAGCAAATTAACTAAATTGAACTTTTATGTTTTATATTTTTGTTAATCAAAATGACACGTCAAATTATGTGGTACTTTGTTCCGAGTAATAGACTCAGAATAACACGTCTTTTCGTGAGATGTAAAATTAAATAGTACAATTTCTGAGTCTTCAACCTCATCTGGACTGTCATCGTTCACACACCTCTACGACTGTACGCAGGACACTTGAGACGAAATATAATTTAACATTTTGTTAACAAACCTTTCTAGCGTACGCCACCAAGTTATGCATCCTTTTATCCAACATCGCCGTCGGATCCGGTGTGGGGAAGATAGCTTGAACCAGTTTGTGTACCAGATGGTTCCTAAGATCAGCGGTGATGGAATGATGCCATTCTTTGGTCCCGGATGATGGGTTAGCGGTCACTTGTCCGCCGGCTAGTTGAAGAGTGCCGGAGCCCATCTGCAACAGACCCAACTGTCCGCCCGATTGCTAGGCATGTACTAATTCAACACTTCATTCAGGGGTGGATGGATAAATTAATTTCATAGGGCTATCAGAACTGTGCCCGGTAGATGGCAATAGGCTCGCCCCATATTACATGGGACCAATAACATACTGGCGAAATGTGGGTGTATCTACTATGGGACTGAGTCCTATGGGTATACACCTCTGCCTACCCCTTCAGGACAGAAAGGCATGAATGTATGTTTATGTTTTTAAGTATCAGACTTTTTGGTAACATAATAGGGAATATGCCGTGGAATGCCTACAGCCGGCTAAGAGTTACAGATCCAGAGGACGGGCAGTAGCGTCCACTGCGTAAAAAACTATCAAACTGCGCTCGCCAAGCATAGCGAGTTATAGCAACACCCCCCGTTATGGGGGAGGCCTATGTCCATCAGTGGACTTCCTACGGCTGCAATGATGATGTATGGGGAATAGGGTGGATATTATAAAATAGAATTGAGAGCTATCAAACTTTTTGGTATATTTAAAAAGTAAATATTATCATTCTTGTTTATTTAATGTAGTAATTTGACAATACTGCTTTTAGTTCTCCATGAAATATGCTTTGCAGTAGAAAAAATTTAGCGTCCAGGGTCTACCAGCAACATATTTTTAAATCTAGAGCCCTCGATTCGAATCTCATAAAATTATATGGTTACATCTGGATGTAGTGTGCTTTTGAATTCACTTAACGACACTTGATCCCGAATCTGGTCATAAAAAATCATGTCAGGGGCAAAACTCTCCAGGCTGACCACACACACATTTTTTTTTTAATCTACTTTTAAACCTGGAATACCGCATCATAAAAATGCATCAAATAACATTACAAAGGTAACATAAAGTATAAACTCACCAATTGTTGTTGCTGCTGCTGTTGTTGTTGTTGTTGTTGTTGTTGTTGCGGCTGTTGTTGTTGCTGTTGCTGCAGGTCCTGTTGCGGTTGTTGCGCGAACAGTTGTTGCATGCTCTGTTGCGGCACCACGTCGGTTAACGCCGGTGGGCGGGGGACAGGCGGCCGGGCGCGTGGAAATACACCTGGAAATAACGTGTTATTTAACTTTTTTTATGAAAGTGAGTGAAAAAACGAGCAAATCAGGTGCCTGATGGTAAGCATCATGATTGCCCATATCAGGCACAGTGCCACAGTGTTTTAAAATTCAAAATTGTATGCAGCACTGCACTGCGCCGTCACCCTGACATATTAGTTGTTGAAACTCGTCATGCCCAGTAATTTCGTTGGTAACATTGCCCTTCAGACCAGAACACAGTAATGTTTGAACATTACCGCTTGGCGGATGAATTAACTGGCAAAGGTACTTCCCCTGCAAAAGAGGCCTACCACAACTGCGGGAAATACACAATTTGTATTTTGCAGACTTCAAGACTAGGAGGAGGTTCTCAAACACAACTTCTGTATGTTTTTGTATGTTTGTAATGCGATTACACCGCCAATTATTAATGCATTTTGATGACTATTTATTTTTAGGTAATACCACAGAATACTAATAAGGGACAGAAGGGACACTCCTCAAAATCATTCAAATAAATAGCGACTCTAGCTCGACGCAATAAAGTGCAATTCAGGTCGCACGGCGCCCAACTAATTATCGTTCAAGCTTCATCTCTTTCTATCACGTATCTCTTATTCCTGCTTACGACGTTAGGGATGTTATCTTTTTAATTTGTCTATGAAACTAAGTATATAATTATCTTAGGTTTTAGGTGTAAGCAGTGTAAAGTAATACGAGTGCCAGGTGACATGTTTGTAAGAATTAAGAATAGTTTAACATTTGGGAGTTGTAGGTATCTACTTATTTACTAATAGACATGCATTATTACCTTTCGATGGCCATTGGAAGTAAGAAAATTCTTGATGTTCAGACTCTTGTAATAATTTTACCATCCGAATGCGATGAAGCCTCATTGGCTCTGATGGTAGTAGCTCTAGTTTCTGTGCCGCAGGTCCCGGGTTCGATCCCCGGCCAGGTCAAACATTTTTGTGCATGAACATATCTGTTTGATCTGTGCCTGGGTAGCTATTACTGAGCTATAGGGTAGTAATAAACATCCATCCATTCATCCATCCTTCCTCACAAACTTTCGCATCTATAATATTAGTAGGATAGAACGATGGATATAGGTTATATACATATACACCCGTATTCAAGAATAAAACTTATGTAAGGTAGCAAGCAATACTGTGCAAATTAAGGAATTTCTTACTGCTTTCGTCACAGCAGGCCATCTCATTCACCGTTCGCATAGTAATCTATGCGAAATGCGAACGCACAGCGTCGATTACAGATATAATACAATATTATGATTGGTCCGTTTAGCCTGATTTGCGGATGAAATAAAAACGTCAGTTTTCACGAAGTAGCTGATCCATTAAAATAAATAATATTCTAATATATTAAATAAGAAATTAAAACACCGAAAAATATGTACCGAGACAAAATCTCAACATTACCACAGAATATAGAAACATTTATAGGCTCCCACTATGCGTGCGTTTAAAATAGGGCTCTTTTCGTAAAGGCCGTCCCGAATGAACGCATAGCGTTAGATCTCACTCAAGTTCCTATTGTTTAAGCATTGGATTTACCGAACCTATGCATTCGGGCGTACTGGGAGACCACATAGTAGATATTATAGTTCTTGAATATGGGTGATGGAAAGGAACACAGATGAATGCACCACAGAACACAAAACAATTGACGTGCGACTGTGCCGGCGACAACCCCCTAAATTTGTACTTCTAGACTACGCGTTCCGGGTACCTGTAGCTTCAAAGCAAAAACGTGGAGTGTCACAGGCCTGGTAATACTTCGGAGGTAGTCCCAAATAAATTTAACCGAAATTGAAGACTGTTTTAAGGGTTCCATACCCAAAGTTACTATGTTAAAAGTGTCAGATTGTGATCTATATGAATAAATGTTTTTAAGTTTGAATCCTGTAGGCCTAGCAAGTCACGGTGATTTTGGTTTTGGTTAAAAAAAAAAATTACTATGTTTGAGAGTCGCAAAGTCAAAAACAAAAATGTAACACTTACCCATCCCCGCCACGGAGGTTGGACAGGCGATTCCTAAAGCTTCATATGCTCGTTTCATGTCAGCCTGTGGGGCCGGCGAGGGTACAGACATGGGCTGCATGGAAGGCACGGGTCCGGGGCCCGAGCCCGGAGCGGGGGCGGGGGCAGGGGCGGGCGCGGGGGCGGGGGGCACGTGCGGCGCGGTGCCCCCGGCTGCTGCTACTTGCGCCGCTATATAAACAAAAATTAATTTAAATTTCATCAAACCTAAGAAGTGCCGTTTGACGTAAATTCTTTTCAAGCCTAAATAACTTTGCATAGACGCACCTCACGCAATTTCTATAACCTTCGCCGTAAAACCGTGGAATAATGAAGTTTACAATGTTCAATTCTTAATCACTTAATTTAAATTCAGATCCTTCAAACAAGGAAAAATAAAAACTGTCAATCGGCACTTCTGAGATTTGATGGAATATAATGAAAAAATCTGGACACCTTAATGTGACTCTACTCTATACTAACTTAGCTCGCGCAAAAAGGCCGTGAAACCATTTCAACTCGACTAAAACGGGCAGTTAATTCGATCTCTACAGTGTATAATTAAATTTTTTGTTATTTTTCACTACATTGATGAAGTCAACTCACCATGCGTTCTTGTTCTATCAGCCTGCTTCAAAGGCAAGCATACAGGACAGTCGTTTTTATTGCACCTTTTCCAATGGTTTATTATTTGTCGCGACGACGAACAGTGGGCCACCGAACAGTTCTTGTTCGCCTACAAAACAAAATATGTAAATGAAGCCTAAAGGGGTAACAAACAAAAGCCACAAACACATCATTTATTTCGTGTAGGGAAAATAGGAGGAAGGCAGAGAGAGATCAAGTTGTGGCCTTTGGTGTGCAGTGCTCATTCAATGTAATTCAACATACCTGACATGACATCATATGGTTGAGAACTCCTTTCATGGTTTTACAATGAGGTAGCGCGCACTGCCAGGTCTCCCCGTTAGCTTGAGACTCCCTCCTCTGGCATTTGTGCGCATGTAGCAATAACACTAATTGCTGTTGGATCAGTTTTCTCTTCTCCGGGTCGGCGATGGATCCGGACGGTTGTTGTTGAGGTTGCGTGGCAGACGGGGCGGTGGCGGCTTGAGGTTGGGACTGTCCACCGGCCGGGGCGCCCGGGGTTTGAGGGGAGGGGGCGGGGGGAACGGCTTGAGCGGCACCGCCTCCGGCTTCCCCCGGGGGACCGAAGCGGACGGCCGCCGGCCTCTGAGCGGCCACACCCCCAGGCGATTGCCCGTAAGGATGGTAAGGAGCGAGCGGATGCCCCCCGCTGGCGGGGCCCTGCAGCCGCGTGTGATGCTGCAAGGCCGTGCGCATGTTGGGCGCCGGCATGCCCACCACGCCCACTCGACCGCCGAGCGGACCGTTTGGCATCGCCTGGAATGTCGTGCGCACTGAGGAAAACTGCCGACGAGCCCAAAAATATCACAGATAAGAAATGGATAAAGGATTTTCTTGCGGAGGGGGCGTCGAACTTCCTAATTACTCATTAGATACGTTTATATATCTCATACATTGAAAAATTGAAGGAGTCACACCTAAATGTTATGTTGTATCAAATAAGATTAAAGAAAGAATTTTTGGTTGAGCTGTAGAATGATTCAGTTTGAGAAATTGTTACCTGGACAGAACCACAAATCATGTTACAATTAATAAGATTATAGCGATAAAAATAAAGTAATAAGAACAATAAGGGTATTTTTAAAAAGATCATACATATTATAAAATTAACTACAATGTGTTTGGTTTTATTTATATCTGTAGAAAAAAATATGTCAATGTTATGAGTGAAATTAATATGCTATTTCAATAAAGTTCCGATCAATATTGAATCAATTTTGTTTCCAAAGCTGTGGAGTGACAATGGGCCATAAAACTTGAGCCTAAACTGCTGTTTGAAGTCAAGTGTCACTGGACAATCTTTGTTACAAGCGCCTATAGTGTATAATAATATAAACTAGCGATTTTACTTGGATATAGAGCTGTCTGCCCACTATAACTGACTGAAACAAGAATGGACAAAAATTTGTATTGAAATGTATGAGACCCCACTATGCCATTTATCGCGAGTGACAACAATTTTATATAAAAACGGTGTTGATAAGTTGTATTAGGCACGGTACACTACACGGTCCTATTACGTTCCAGTCTAGTGGGCAGACAGTTCAAGTCTATGAAAAGCTGATAATTTTGAATAGATCCCCATAACTCACAGATATGTGAAATTTAAAACTGTACACCATCAAGTCAATAAAACGAAACACATTTGTACAGTAAAACAGAAACTTCCGAAATTGTCATAAAATACAAAGCATAAATAATGCAATGTTAACTCAGCTCAATAGTGTTTCAATTCGGAGTTAGTAGAATGTCAGTAGTGTGTAAATGGAATAATAATAATAATAAATTGAGACACCATTGATCTTAAGAAGAGGGCACACAGCATATTTTTACAGCGCCGATAACGCGCCTTTCTCGAGTCCGCGTTTATAGCGCCGTAGATTTGCGAAAAATAGTAGACCTTTCTCGTGGTCAAGACGACACGACTTTCTATCGATAATCTTTTTCGCACACGAACACAGTGCAGCTGCTCGCTTTCGCACTACCTCAATCATCGTCTAGATTGCGTTAGATTAGCGTATAAGTTTGAACCGCTTACGCGCTCTATCTACTCGTCGTCAGCGATGATAAAGTATGCAGTGTGCAAAGGCTCTTAAAGTTACAGAATCAAAGCGAAAATGTATGTACATACCTGTGCATGAGGATGATGTTGTGGTGTCCCATGATGATTGTTGCTCATTAGTGTGGGCAACTGCTTATTCACATTGTTTATTATGCCACTACTGAGCATCCCAGCACCAGTCATATTACTATTCGTCACTATCATGTTTCCGCCAACATTGGCTACATTCATGCCCCCTTGTATGGAACTCATCGGCATTGTCCCATGTAGTTGATTTGGATGACTTGTATTTGGCATTAGTTGAGGGTGCATGCCACCCATTAGGTCTTTTGATATAGACACGTTGGGTGGTGACTGTAAGTTTGGACTCTTACTTCCTAAACTATTTAATCCTAGCGGATTGTTGTGCCCTACCAGGCCACTCTTCTGCGAAAAGACCAGTAGAGACAAATACTATTAGTAAACCTGTAGGATAAATTAATTATAAAATCATTTTACTTTGTATGCTTCTCCTCTCAAGTAAGGCTTAATTGACATTCACATGGTGCAAGGACAAGCTTAGAAGTGTTTGGCTAGAAAGCTAAGAGATTTCCCTACAAAAGAGTTGTATTATGCTGTGCTATTTTTTTAAAAGCAAGCAAGCAAGCAATGTGGTCCCGCGCTCTCATGTGTAACTGACCTAAGCTTTTTTATTACTGTAAGGATACTGTCATTTCTTTGATGTTAGCATTTTGGCTTGCAAAAACCAAGAAAAACTTGATTGCTCCATTTTGTGAAATTTTTACAAAATATCTAAAGAAAGAAAAGGAAAGGAACATGTTTTGGGAGAGAAATTATATTAAACATAGTTCAAATTGATTATCAATTTATACAAGTTAATAAATTTGTATTAGTTTCTCATTTAAATATTTGCATAAATGTGACTAAATCAGTTCATGGGAAGTTGATGAAACATTGATTTATTAAATTGAGATGGAATATTGACAACTTCATTACATTATATTGAGTTAAAGGTGAATCATTCAGGGTTAATGAAAAGATGTGTGGAAGAATAAACTCAAAATCCTCTGTCTTCTATTCAACAAATAGAAGACACTAGTGTCTTCTATTATTTGGTATTTATGTTAAGTTCTTTTCTGATAAGGTCTGAGAGGTGTGTAGAGTCTATTGCAGATATCAAGAGAAAAATAATGGTAGGAGCTGTATTTTTATTCAGCAGGGCTCTAGCATGGATTTCATTTTCAAGTTAGGGATGAGTGTGAAAGAGACAGAAGATGCATTTTGCATGGGTGTGAAAGAGAAAAAATCAAAGGAAATGGGATAATATAATATTTCCTTGTCATGCTAGGCAGTTTATGAGGAGCAGCATTTTTCCAGTAACCCATCATTTGGATATGTAGAAAATTATCCCTCTGTTATGCTAGGTCAGTATGATAAATCATTGATAAGGATTGTCATAAGTTGGTTAAATCCAGCCAGCTTTTGAGAGGAGCAGCATAAATGATCCACTAATCCATCAATCACAGATACTTACTTGTTGCATAAGATGATTGTTGATTTGCCTGTGCATGGCAGCTGTGGGGTCATCCCCATTAAGCTGCTGTGCCATCTGCCCCCCAGGCCCCGGCCCTTGCGCAGGGGGCTTGGGGCCTGTGACTCCCGGCTGCTCACCCCAGGCGCCCCCCATCAACTCATCTGGGAGGTCCTTTTCGAGGTCGAACATGTCAAGGTTCGAGAACCCATCTAGAGATATAAACAATAATTGTTAACTAAAATGTTGCAGCTTTGCATAGTGTTATAAAGTTACACTTTTTAAAACATTTTTAAAGCTGTTACATATATTATGTCGAAATTTAATACAAAATGTCCATGGTTTTTGTACAGGGATGTTCCAATTTTCAGAAATAGGGTGCTCTGGTACATTGGGTCCTGATATTAAAGCAAGACAGCTGATATGCTGAGCATGCAGAAGCAGAAATTTTATAAGTAATCATTTTCATATAACCCACATTATGAGAAGGAAAGTGAGCAACACTATTAATGAGAGCTGATCCGTTTACATACTTGGGCTACCCATTTGTCTCAACTTGGGCTGGATGTAAAAGAGGCTTATTAATTTCAAATGGGAACTCTGATTTTTGCTGAGAATTGTGCCCTTTCTTTTTCATCACCTTTGTGAAGTTCTTCCCCAGTGAAAATTATAAAATGAGAGAGAGACAGTCTATATATATCATCATGTACAGGCACAAACTGGGAAACAAGTACATCACTGTGGCATTTGAGGCAGATTGGGTTTTTCTTATTGTATGATTACTTGCACGGGTTTCAAAATAACAATAGTGTTCTAAATTTATGGAAATCATGGGTTAGTATTGCTTAAATAATATAAAGGACAGCCTCGTTAGCTCAGACGGTAGTAGCTCTGCTTTCTGTGCCGCGGGGCCCGGGTTTGATCCCCAGCCAGGTCAAACATTTTGTGTGCATGAACATGTCTGTTTGATCTGTGTCTGGGTGTTATAAGCTTATATAAGTATGTATATCAGTCCTCTGGTTACCATAGTACAGGCTTCTAGCCTAGTTTGGGACCAGATGACCGTGTGTGGAAGTTGTCCCATATTATTATATTATATTAATTTGCTATCGATTGCATGATATGCATGCATGGGAGGGAGGAGCATGATAGGTAGGCACCTTATAAAACACAAATTATAATGGTTTCTAAGAGTAGTTGACGTAGTTTATAATATAATTTTGGTAGAGTGCATTTGATTTATAAAATAATTACATTATTAAAAATAAATATTTATTTAAAGTATTCATTATGATAACTAAACATTTTTGATAGTAAATATGGTCATTACAGGAATTGGTAATAGATTTCTAATTAGATTGTATTGGTGAAGTGGTACAACTCTGCCTACTCTTTTGGGAAAAGGTGTGATGTTATGTTTTCTAGCTATAACAATAGAGCATATTTTTAAGGAAAAACTATGTGTGTTGTCAATTCAAATATGCTGCAACCAAATATGCTCCACACTTTAACATAATTTTCTGTGATATGGAATAAATATTTTATAGACAACGTAAATACTCACTTTTCTTGCATATAAGGAGAATAGTAAACAATAAAAAATTAAAGCAAGGTTTAATGTGATAATTGATAATAAATATACAATAGCAATACAATGTAAAATTTACTTGTGTTTCGAACTTATTACTGTAATATTTACAAGATCATTTCCAGTAATATTCAAACATAGTTAAATTTTACTAAGATAGGGAGGCACATAACATGGAAGGCATGAGATATGAGAGGTTATGTACTTATCAATGATCTGTCAAACTATGTACATAAACAAATTTAACACGAGATACAAACCAACATAATAACAAAGTTTTTAATAAAGGGATGACTTTATGGAGGATAGGTAGGCCATTAGTATACTTTGTATTCTCCTTACATTATGGTAAAAATATGTATGTGTACAGAAAAACTATGTTTCAGTTGCATTTTTGTATGTTATTATTACAAACACTTATAAGGACCATTTTGATCCATTTTCTAATCCACAACCCTCTTTAGAATATACACAAAATATTGACCTCAATTTTATCAAATTGAACAAGTTTGACCTTCTTCCGAATTATTAATTATATAAAAAAATTACACAATTAAAGCAAATAATTTAGTGTAATAATTTTATAATTGTATGAAATCTTTTTTGCATAAACCTTGAAAAGGTGCAATATAATAAATACAGTTTGAGTTACAGTTAGAGTCACATAAAATATTTTTCATAAATGAAATTTTAATATTTAGAAGGAAATACAGCTTACAACTCCAATAATATTGAATTTTAAGTCATATTTCTCTAATGTGAGCAATGAAACAATAATACGACGCAAAACTAGGCAAGGCGCTAACAAGAACCAAGACAAAATGTCAAAAATCAAAGAGAGATAATCTGACAGAACACTGGCCTAACACTTTGCAAACTTGTAAAATATCGAAATAAACTTACCCGCGGAGTCCGATGGACCCTGGAAAGGGTCCCGGAGCATTTTGGGCCGCTTATTGGGCGGCTCATCAGCCATGGTTCTGTTTACTAATCGAAAGCCGTCGTGAATATTTCGGCCCGCCGATTCAAATAACACTTCTAAGTCTCATATTTTTATGAAATAACATTTTAAAACGATTTGTCATTCATTAAAATGTAATTCACCCACATCGCGATCGTTCGATGTCCTTCGCACCATTGAAGGCACATATTAAAATTTCTCACTCAAGTATTCGCCATTACAAAGCTCCGAATCGAAGAGCTACACAGACCCTCTCACCATCTTCCGTCGGAACTAGCACAATAAATGAAAACAATATCACCAGATTTTAGCTATTTTATGGAAATATTTAAGCGATCCAATAACACGATTACACTTAACACTTTAAAATACACGGAATGGTAGAGTTTATGATAAATTGATGTAAGAAAAAACAGAAAATTTACACGACAAATTCCGAAATTCTTCTCAGTCTCTCCAGCGCAAAATGGCGGCTGTTGATGAAAAGTTTTTCTACGCTTGTCAGAAAATGTCGGCCATATAATGTGAATACGCTTCCTGATTGGTTGAAATGTACCACGTGATCACCGGAAACTCCAATTTGACGCAGGATCGGTCCAAATTTTCTGACGTCAAAGCGTACATGCCCGAAGATTGCCGAAGGAAGTCGAACATCTAATAACATGTTATTATTTATTTGTGAAAATAAAATGCTTTTAAGCAAGAACAAAATTTATCTATACACTTTAAAATAAATATTTCAAACCAATATAAGCATAAAACCCTTAAAAGAAGACTATCAACTCATTAAAACTGGACGCTAATAAAATATTTCAAATTTCCCTCCGAATCGGGAGTGGCCAACATCAATACGGCGACGTGTCTATATTGTTTATGATTGCATCGGAAAACCATAGATAAATTCTATAAAATGGCATTGAAAAATTAAAATACATTTTATCCAATAAATAATTAGATTTATTTCATCCAAGCCACAGAGTACTTTATTATATGCATCCAAGCTACGAATCCTGTCGAATGAAATCGGGAGAGACTAAAAATACCTTAATTATAAAACACACATTAATAATATAATAATAATATGGGACAACTTCCACACACGGTCATCTGGTTCCAAACTAGGCTCGCAGCCTGTACTATGGTAACCAGATGACTGATATACATACTTAAATACGGTTATAACACCCAGACACAGATCAAACAGACATGTTCATGTACACAACTATTTGACCTGGCCGGGGATCGAACCCGGGGCCTGCGGCACAGAAAGCAGAGTTACTACCGTCTGAGCCAACGAGGCTGTCTTGCATTGCACATTATAATAAATAACATAGAAAACTAGTTAGACTATGGATATTTATTGGTTAATTTGTGGAGCACATTCGTTTTGATCTTACTACTTCATAAAAACGTAGCTCGGCAAATCATATATCATCAAGTGTATCAAGGCACGATGGCCGAAAGGGTACGAATCACAAGCCAAGATACCCTTGTCACACCAAATCTGCTCAACCACAGAACACATAATAATATCTCGGCTCAACTAACAAATCGATGTCTGCAAGATGGGAACATCTTTATATTCTGTTATCCGGCTCCGTTATGAAATACAGGAACCGGAAGTGTAATCAAATGGAGGCAACAGATATCGCTCCTTTCCTTGATTACGAAGTGCGAAAATAATTAATTATTATTCTGGATTCATGGTTTTACTTCTATTAACCTATAAATTTATGTTTACAATATATTATGTGAAAAAATATTTTACTGCATTCAGGTGACTGTGAAAGGCCAGTGGCTCGTACTTATACTTTTTTAAAGCACTAAGAAATGAAAGATTTTTGTTTTTCTATAAAAACAATTTTATTAACCATAATAATTTACAGTCTAAGATCTTTAGGAGTGTGATCTAAATACAAACGTTAAGGAAAAAATATCCTAAGTGTAGGATCATCATTATCATCGTCATCTATAGTCTATTGCAGCCCGCCTAGCATAACACGGAGATAGCATATTTTCTCGCGTTTTTTCCTCTTTCGCGCTCGAACATTGCATTATGTGCTGTCTCGTTCTAATCCCCTGTAGGAGTTATGAGAGAGTTTGAGATATTATGAAAGGACGTAAGAGAGGAGAGTTTTTGGAGTATGTAGGTTCATAAACTAAGCGAATCATGAAGATTGGGATAGATAGGATAGGACGAATGCGCGATAACGCAATATGATGAATGAAGGAGTGTGAGAATGATGAACATGATAGGTACTTCTATAGGACGAATGCGCGATAGCCCAAGATGATGGATGAAGGAGAGTGTGTGAAAGGATGAATGAGAATACGATCCCTGATCAGTTGGGAGACAGGAGCCTTCATTTAAAAAAATACCCTGGGTTTTTTTCGTTTTCCCTAGTCACTGTGCTAGCAGGGCTGAACCTGAGGCTTATCCTCATATAAGGGGGAGAGCTTAAACTCGCCACGCGAGATGGTGAGTGAGGCAGGCGGGTTGGTGAGCAACAGTCCAAGGCAACAGTATAAAGCTGCGTACGGATAGCGCGTTGCTGTGTTACGCGTAGTTGGGAAACACTGTCCACGCGTACATTGGATACGCGTACAGCTCCTGTACGACCCGCCGCGAACCTTTACGCGAGGTCAATCGATCCAGAGCGCTCCGCGAGCCCCAGTCATTCGCCATGACTCCGACAAACTTAGCGGTTGCGGGCACCACCACTGCTTGTTAATAAAGTTGTCATCTTTTTTTAGTTGCTAATAAAGTTGTCATCTTTTTTTAAATTCACCTATTAGAAGTTCATTTGAAATTGCCTTCCATGCATCTTGGCGTAAATCGTTATTTCGATAATCAGTTAGTGTGCTATCCCACAAGCCCCGGTGAAATTCATAAAGTTGAATCAATCTGATAATATTTTCATTATTGAAACTCGAAGAACAAGCGTGTTTATTCATTTTGCCGTCCAAATATAGCGTAGCCGGCCGCGTGCGTCCTCTTTGACGCGCGACCAAAAACCGACACGGTGGCTCGCGCGGTACGCGTACCTACCCCAAGAGTGAACGCGTAGCTGCAGGCAGGTATAGACTAGGCGTTCCGGATACGCGTAAACTGAGTACGCGTACCAGGGTACGCGCAATCCGTATGCACCTAATGCTCTCCCATGCACCGCATGCATTTAAGATACTCCCACAGCGCCGCGCCGTACATTTCCATAGTTAGTATACACTGATTATGTACTTGTTTATACATTACCAGAGTATACAGATGTTTTTCTTTAAAAGGTTATCATAGCCATATAAGAAACTGTGGCAAATTTTTAAAAACGCTGACTGGACTCACGTGACCGGTTGCCGGTTATAGTATTAAATAACACCAAGGAACTAAAACTGCATCATTAAATTTATTTTCGAAAAAAATATAACTCGCGCCGGAAATAGATTGACTTGATTTTGTAAAAAAAATCCCACCTGTATATTGTATCATCTGATAGTGTCGCTAATAAAGGAATTAATTTCTGGAAAGTCAGTCAAATAATTTTATTAATCACAACTATGTATTTAGGTCACAATCTTTTTTCCAGCGAGGGATTTTTATTAGCCGTTTTATCGAAATCGGTTACGTAGCTCCTTTTAGCAGTCCTATGTAATTAATAACCATAAATTATTTTTAGGAGTTAATTTGACAGGTACCGAGGTGGAGCGCGACTAAGGTAGTGTAATTAGGCCTTTAGCCGCTTTAGTAGGTAGGTACACTAAGGGCGTCGGGGCGTCGCCAGCCGATGATCAAGGGGGGGGCTAGTCAAGGAATTTCTACCCAAATTCCCCATTTGGGTAGACGGTAGGTATACAACAGGTGCCCATTTACATATTAGATTGTTACGTTTGTACCTGTATACAATTTACAAATTTCTATGAAACAGAAAAGCCCTAAATCCTACAATTTTATAGATTATTTACAGTTTTGTAGACTATTTTTTTTATGAAATAGGGCCCAGATGGTTCTGTATTTAAAAATACGTGCCTATCGTATGGCGGCACTTTAATGTCAACATTGACAATAAAGGCTAAATTTTTTCGATTCTCTAGGGGGGGGGGGCAGCAGTCCCCCCTGCCCCCCCTTGGCGACGCCCTTGAGGTACACTAAATCGCGGTCCCTATTAAGGGCGGCCTAACTAATGCCTATGGGATTTTTCTGCCTTACTGTTATTACTCCACAATTATAAAGGGGTTAGGGGCCTTTTAGTCTAATTAAATAAGTATTAATCGATTTTTCTGGTAACACCCATCATCAGGCGGCCTGTCTGCTTGTTTGCCAACTATGGCATAAAAAATCCTATGAACAGCGCCAAACTAAGATAATTTCACCCACTTTTGACTGTGAATTGCCTCGCTTCCGTGGTGTAGTGGTCGTAAGCGCTTCTACCGATCATGATGTCCCGGGTTCGATCCCCAGGTAAGGCAAGTGTTATTGGATATTTCCATTAAACTTTGTCTAATTTAGCTTGATCAATGACAGCTGAACAAAAATCCATTTTTTGATCATATTTACTTGTTTGGTACATAAATGGTATCTTATCGGGTAATTAATAATCAATTGATAAATAACCCTCTTACAGATAGTGCCGGATTAAGGATAGCGCGTGGCTCGTAGCAAATTCTATCAAGGACCCTTGTATTTCTTTGGGTTATCAATTGTATGAAATAAAACAAAACTGTTGGCGCCCATTTTTTTCACCGTTTGGTTTATTATGCGCGAGCAGCCGAGCAGCTTGCTGCGAGCACAGTGAAAAATGTTTGGAGTTTGGCAATAAATGCGCGAGTAACTTGATACAAGCTTGGTGAAATACATATGAAAGCTTGCTGCGGTCACAGTCGCAGCAAGCTTTCATATGTAATTTTAAAAATTTTAAAATATCAACAATGCCTGCCTATTTACGTCACTTTTTCTTGTAGGTATACAATAAATATCTAAATGTAGTTTCGGTAAAAATATATACTTTTATATGGTCAGAAAACGTTAGTGCGCGGGACCCCCAAATGCGCGGGGCCCGTAGCATTTGCTACTCATGCTAAGTGGCTAATCCGCCACTGATCTTAGTACTCACTGTATTTACGGAAATATGGCCAAAAATAGGTTCTTGTTCAGCTGTCATTGATCAAGCTATATCTGACAAAGCATGCTCTATAAGAGCCTGGAACTGTGCCCGGAGATGGCAATAGGCTCGTCCCCCATCACATGGGACCTACTAGCGAAATGTCCTACTATGGGTCTGGGTCCTGACCTCTTTGGGATAAAGGTGTGATGTTACGTGTGTTAGGTATAATATATTATATGTAAAATTCATGTTCTATTTTAAGTAAATAATTAATACTCGAAAATTTATTTTGCTCCATATTAGTATTTTACACTTGCTACATTTCATTAAGGACTTTCACACCAAGAATTTCCATGCCGGTTTTCAGTACCAACCGCGCCGAATGGAACACCAACAGCCTTTGAGCAGCTAAATCTGCCTCCACATTCTTTACTTTCAACTCATTAAACATTCTATTTACATGCTTTGCTAGCTTGAATAAGTATAAAACTAATATGCACGCTTCATACTGTTGCAAAGACCTTTGTAGAACATTCTCAAATCTTGCTATCTCTGCTACAACATCGCTTATAATCTCCTCTTTTAAGTAAGAAGGGTCACATGTATTTGGTAGTGTTGCTCCACTGTTTTTTTCTAAGCTCAAAAGCCTGCAATGTAAGTATTGTAGTTTGATGCCGCTATCGCCTTCGCTTTGCAAAGCTTTTTCCCAATTGAATGTGTACTCTTTTAATCTCTTTTGTTTTAAGTCGTTTATAATAACTGCGGTTGTGCCAAGGATGTCGCATGTCTCTTCGTTCATTGCTGTACTCCTTGTATCTGTAATTAGAAAAAAATAACTAAGTTTAATAAAATATTCAAATATGTATTTTTAAAATAAGCTAAATTATGTATAAATTTAAAAGTTACCTATGTAATTTTAAACATATAAAAGTATATCTTTAATAAAAAAAGCTTATTATCAGAGTTTAACCAATTCACTTGCCTTGGTGGGACTGCCTCGGTGGCATAGTAGGCATAAAGTTGACTGTTTGATCTTTAAGTCAGGTCAAGTGTTAAATTGGATTTTTCCATTAGGAATTTTCTTTATGACAGCCTGGAGTCTGGAACTGTGCCCGGTAGATGGCAATAGACTCATCCCCTATTACATGGGACCAATAACATACTGGCGAAATGTGGGTAATACCTATGGAACTGAGTTCTAGGTACACCTCAGCCTACCCTTTGGGAAAAAGGCGTGAGTATATTGTTATTATTCAATTCACTTTTTCTACTTTAAATAAAAGTGTATGGTGGCTCTAATATTTTTTAAAAGTATACTTTGCCTGCAGTGAAGTTGGGTAAAAATTATTAAGTAGTTAAAATTAATATTTAAATGTAAGATAATGGATGAAAATGTTTACTTTTTGATAAAGTTTGTTTCTCATGCATTTTCCTCTTAGCTTCATCCAGTATATCATTGAGAAAAACAACATTCCCCTGTCTTGTGCTCATTCCTCTGATTCTGCCAAATTTGATGTGTTCACATAATGATGCACAATTTTCATTTATTCTGCCTACTACATTGAACAATGTGGCAAAATGATCACTTTGCCCATTGTCAACTACATACAGCATCTTGTCAAATTGAAATCTATTGTATCTATCTAATAATGCAGCTATATCTCTAGAAATATATAATGTGGAATCGTCACTTTTCATTACCGTCACATCTCTATCATTAACTTTGATTATTCTCTTACCGGATTCATCTTTCCTTATAATACCTTTTTGTTCTATTGTATTAATTAAGTCTTTGATCGCTCCACCATTATAATTGGATTCCCAATCGAAGGAATCAAAGTTAATACCCAATCTTTGGTAAATATTTTCCAATTCATGAACAGTGGTTTCACGAATACTTTTCCAGTTCTGCAAATCACTTTTGCCTTGTTCGATGTCAGAGAAATATTTTCTAGCTTGTATGTGAACGTTTTCATCTGTCTGTGCTAATTTGTTTGCATAAACGTAAACATCATAAAGAGTTTTTATGACGTTTGTTTGTAACTTAGATAGGTCAATATTTTTAGTTTGTAATCCATACTGTAGTAGCCCAAATTGAGTTCCCCAGTCGCCTAAATAGTTAATTTTAATAACATCATTATTGAAGTATTTATTAGCATTTGCTATAAAATTGCCGATGATAGTGGACCTTAAGTGACCTGCATGGAAAGGTTTGGCTATGTTAGGCGAACTGAAATCAATAACTACTTTCCTAGGTTTTGATAAGTTTTGTGTCTTTCCTCTATTTACTAGCACATGTGTAAGGAATGCCTCTTTTTCGATGCTGTACTGAATTTCTTGGCTAGTTTTGATTTCACTTTCGGTTTGGGTCCCATGCACGGGGAAATTTTTTTCCTTGTGTTTATACAAAATTTGTACGTTCCTTAGATTTCGTATCATGTAGTTCTTATCAAAATTATGCGGTAATATCTGAAAATAATTGTAAGTAATCAGTATCAACAGTAATACAGTTAGCTGTTAGGTTAGGTTTTACTAATAAGTATTTTATACCCTTTCTAAACCACTTTTCATTTTTACTTAATTATTTTGCATTAGTCTACTAATTAGCTTTAAACAAATTCATTGATTATTTCTGCGAAACATCGATAAAATATTCTGAATCACAGAACAGAGAGGAAAATGTTCTGAATTATTTTTTAATTTTTTTCTTCATTTATGGACCCACACGAATGTATTGCCAGTGTCAAGTTCACAGAACACATAGTCAAGTTATATCAATTTTCAAGTATGGTCAATTAGTCAATTCAGAGTCAGGGCAAGCCCAGTTCTAGTCACAGCTCTAGTAAAGTGGTGGTCTTTACAAGTTACAAGAAACTTCCGGAATTTTGGCGGGAACATGAAAAATCATATTTCAGAAGAAAGACGCTAGGTATTAGGTCAAATTATCTCTCCGCTGCCGACTTATAGCAGAAATATTTCTACAGAACTCTTTAAGAAGCGTTTGACATGGGAGCCGTGGCCTAGGACGATTTAACCACTGGACCCGAAATGTACATAATGAAGTATGAAAACACGTTCAACCGATTTTTGCGGGGGGAGGAGGATTTCACACATTGCTGACTTTTACGAAGATATACACACACTACCGTAATATTCGTATCCATGATTGCGCGCACACAAAGATTTACCTTTGTGTATTATATTGTTGCACTATTCTCGCATGTAGCATTGTCACTGTCTAAGAGCAAAACAACTGACAATTGCGATTAAAATGACAGAGAGAAAAATTGGGTACTTCCCACTTGATCCCCATCTCCTTGCCCACCAATAGTGACAAACTGCAATTTTTATTTCAGAATATGTATTCCACTCGTGACATGTGGGAATTGCCTATCATACATATATTGATTCTTACATCCTCAATTCAACCCTCACCTTATAATGTTGAACTTCCAGCTACCGTTAGAATAATTATAAGTAATTTTCGCTAGCCATAGAAAAGAATACTAGACGGGGCCTGCTGGTGCATCCATTCATTCTGATTACGATATTATAATAATAGGTATGTGTAATGTACATATTACGGTAGATGTGATTAATTGAAAATTATCAATAATTATCGATCAATAATTATTTTCAATAAAACACATTTACCGTAGCATATTACATAATATATATACGTACTGGACAAAATATTATAATGATGCAATTAATGACGTTATAATAATATTATGAATTTATAACGTATAATTAGAAGGGCCCAGTTGCAGAAGTCCCTAAGTCCAAAAATTGAGGTTTACAGGAATCAAGAATGAAAACTAAAATCGGGACTGGAAATATATTTTTAAGGAATATCCATGAAATGAAACTACAGTTAGTTTACTTAATAATCAACCTATATTTTGAGATCAAAAAACACCTATTAATAATTAAATATTCTTTGCAAATCAAGTTTTTTAGAATGGACTAAGGGCCGTAATCAGTGGACTTAGCCCCTTTTTACCAGTATGGTAAGGATTTAAATACTTATATTAAGTTTTTTTTGGACCTAGAACAAATTTATACTTTATTCTTGGACTTAAAACTAAATTTGTTGCCCGTCTTAAAGCATTTTTGTTACCAATCCCTTGGACTTAGGGACTTTTTATATAAAAAATGGTTACACTTAAGGACTTCTTGCATAAAATTGGCTGGAAATAGGGACTTTTATGTATCTAAGGGACTTTTTGATCCAAATTAAGTTTTTAAAAAAAAAAAGTGTTTGGGTTTATAACGACGTAGGTACTTGTTACAAAAGAAAAAAAAATGGGTATAACGTAATTTGACATGCTCTATTCATTAAAGACATAGGAACAAAAAGTCCCTAAGTGGACTTAGGGACTTCTGCAACTGGCCCCTTCTAATTAATATTATGTGATTTATGAAACATATTCTGAAAAATTTTTTTTATTTTGTCCTACTTGCCACCATTAGTGACCTAGAAAAAAGTCCCAGTGTTGACCAAAAAGGTGTGGACAGCGAGAAGTATCCGTAAAATTATGTCACCTACACTAGTGCTTGACATAGTCGATAAATTGCTATCGAGGACGAATGAAAGAACAACGAGTTTATTATGATAGTCTGACAATAAATATTCAAATACGATTTTGAAAATACGGTTTTTTTTATATGGGTTGGCCGAGCTGTTGATGAAACCAGATGATAGCTTGTCAGACGCGGATACTATTACTATTTAGTGCTACTATTAAGTTGCTGATAAGCTTATCCCCGCCATTCAGTAGGCTTGATTTTGCCTTTTAGTTAGGTCCTTACATAGGAAATTGGCATTTTGTATGGGAGGAATATATTATAGTAATTTTTTTTTGTAAAATATATTTAATTAATCAAAGTATGCACCGTTGTTATCTATGCATTTTGGCCATCTCATGGGTAGTTCATGAATCCCTTTACTAAAAAAACCATGGAGGCGAGTATCAATAAACTCTTTGAAGGCGGTTTGGACTACCACATCGGAGTTGAATTTTTTTCCTTGTAAGAAGTTGTACAAATACCGGAAAAAATGGTAATCTGTTGTAGCGAGGTCCGGAGAGTACGGTGGATGTCGCAGACATTCCAATTGTAGCTCATCTAACTTAGTGGTTGTTTGTTGTGCAGTGTGTGGTCTTGCGTTGTCGTGAAACAGCAGTGGCCTAGAGAGTTTGACTAATCTCGGTTGTTTAGCAGCTAGTTCTTCCTTCATGGTTTGCAGTTGCTGATAATAGATATCTACCATAATCGTTTGGCCAGATTTTAGAAAGCTGTAGTGAACGACACCGGCGCTAGTCCACCAAACACGCACAAGTATCTTTTTCTGAGTCAATTTTCGTTTAGGGGAAGATTTGGCTGGGACTCCAGGGTTCAGCCATTGCGACAAACGCTTCTGATTATCGTACAGTATCCACTTTTCATCACAAGTAATGATTCGATTTAAAATCCCTTCATTATTGTGTCGGTTGTGCAAAGTAACACAGCAGTCGACGCGTGTTTGCGATTCACTCAATTCATGAGGTACCCATCGTTCAAATTTTTTTACTTTCCCGATTTGCTTCAAGTGTATTAATACAGTTTTATCGATATATGTCATTTATTTTTATCGATATTATTATACCTACCTAAAACATTGTCAAACCCTAGTAAATTTGACTTTGATGTAAATAATCCAGGTAATTTAGATAGGTGTATTTTGTTCGTGGTGTATAATACTTCATGACCGTTTATTAAATATAGTCGGATTAAGTTCGATATATTTTTCAATTAATATTAATTTTTGGTATAAATAGCTGTATTTTAATAAAGAAAAATTAAACTTACAAGTGAAAAGAAATATTAGTTGCTCGACCACTATAACTTTTACACCATTTAACTGCACGTTTCGTCATTTTTTTAAATATGTTTTTCTCCCGATGGTGTACGAACGACTGTGACAGTAAAACTACAACGATGTCCGATGTTTCATGGTATTAACCTGCGGGGTATTAGGCGAGAACGGAAAGAAGGCGCGTCCAGTGGTTAATTCGTTCAAGGCCGTGGCCCTCTTTATTCTGTGCCGTAGCCGTAGTTATGTGATTATGGTGTGAGGGTGAGCCTACGGGAAGTGAAGCGGGCGCCCACCAAAATTCCTTTGAGCCCTATTTAAATCTGACATTGACTTTGACAACTAAATGAAATTTAACTCTGTGAGTTTCCTGTTGCTAGGCAACAGCCAAAAAATAAAAACAATAGTTTCAGTTTTTCAGGCACTTTCACAATAAAATAAATAATCTTCAAAAATGAATAAAAAGTGAATTATTTTACGTTTTACGCTGTATAATAAGAATACTTTCGCGGTGATTAAAGTGCTAATAAATGGCAGCACCCAAAGTAAGTATTCCGCACTTATGGACCTAATTTTATACTAGAGATCTTTGCCTTTTTTAGTTTTTAGATTATGAGCCAGCTTTTTATCCACAGTTACTATACACCATAGAACAGCCTCATGGCCTCGGCGAGTTGTATTTCATCTGGCAGAAGGGAGAGTCACACTCGCTATTGGCGACAACCGGCACCGATGCGACCGTGGCTATCCATGACAGGACTGGCCAATTGATGGAGAGAATTAAACTTCAAGGGTGAGAGAATAGAATAACTTAGACTGTAGACACAGACGGTAGTAATTAAGACACTGTGCTACTTTAACACAGTGCTACGTTTTCTTCTAGTATAATTAAATTCTTCCCTTAAAGCACAGAATACTAATTGAAATGAATAGCGACTCTAGACCCGACGCAATAAAGTGCAATTCAGGTTGCACAGCGCCTAACTAATTATCAGGATGACAGTGTCCATTCTAAACACAGTATTATCTGTTCTTTGCTTCCAGGCTGTGTGCTGCAATGGAATGGGATCAAGACGGCGACTACCTAGCTATAATCTCTCCAAACAGCAATACTGTGTTACTGTGGGAATGTCATGGCTCCAAGAAGATCAATATAGAGACTGGGCTAAGGGAACCCCCGTCCTGCCTCGCCTGGGCTCATGGGGAGCCTTTACTGGCTGTGGGCACTCAGAAAGGGAATTTGGCTTTGTATAATCATCATACTACAAAGTAAGACTACACAATAAGCTTTCTTATATTTTATATTTTTATAGACTAAGGGCCGGTTTGATTGTTAGTTACGGTTAAGTTAACCATTTGTCAAACTAACTATAGTTAAATTTCTAACCAATGGTTAAATCGTGTGGAAAAAAATAGCTAACCAGCGATGAAAAAACTAATTTTGTCGAATTTTAACTATTTGTCAAAAAATTTAACCATTGGTCGACTTAACCAGTGATCAAAAAACCCAGCCTAATCGGTTTATTCCCTTGAAATACTATATGAATATGGGAAATTTCAATAGAAAAATTTCAAACCACGGGTGGGATTTGAACCAAGCACCCTCCGCAACAATCCACGTGGTGGGCACTCTACCGTGTGAGCTACTGAGGAGGTACTCAGTCATCAGCTAAAGTTTTCTATCCCACCTAACGCCTATAAGGGTGTGTGTGTTCCTGTCGGGGTAGGCAGAGGGCAGAGACTATTTCTCTCCACATGCTATGATCAAACAATCATACTTATAGGTACAAATCTTCATAGCATGTTTGGATACCCCATTATAAGAGAACACTAGGTATTATCATTTAAAGCACCCTCTACAATGCAGTGTACAAAAAGCTGTAACAATATTTAAAGAAATTGAGAATTGAAGAGATTGAGTCCTCGCCTGAGGGGTGGCGGGGGGCGGGGGGCGCGGAGGTAGACGTGAGCGGGGGCCGGGAGAGGTGCGGGCGGTATCCCAAACGGTGGCTTAGTGGACGGAAGCTCGACTGCCGATCATGAGGTCCCGGGTTCGATCCCCAGCTCAGGGAAATTGTTGAAGATATTTTCATAGGAGTTATCTCCATGACAGCCAAAGTGTGCTTCATAGAGTGTGTCAAGTGTGCTCACCCCCCCATTACATGAGAACAATAACATACTGGTGAAATGCGAGTGTACCTACTATGGGACTGAGTCCTAGGTACATCTCTGTCTAACCCTTTGGGAAAAAGACGTGATCGTATATGTGATGTATGCTAGGTTTAGCAGGTAGAATAGATACACCTCGTTAATTATTGACACACCACTTTGCTTTAAATTTTAGTTCGAATTTCACAGAATTTCATATTGCCAATTTTCAGAAGAATACCAATAATAGGTAAACACACAAAGAAGATAACTTGTGCAGAGTGGAATAAAGACAACATTCTAGTGTTGGCTTCAGAAGATAAGTCGCTGTCTATAAACAATGCTGATGGAGACACCCTGAGGATGATCTCCTTGAGGGACATCCCTAATAATCTGCAGTTCTCTGAGATGAAGACTGATGAACGCGTTTCCGGGGAAAATACTGTAAGTTAAATGTAGTAGTGTTCATTTTCATCATCATCATCTCGCCTACTAAATAAAAATCTTATGACATTTATTTTTGTAGTGGTAGGCCTCTTTTGCAGGGGGCCGCCTGGGAACCTTACATTGGTTCTATGGAGAGCATCTTAAATTATGAACTTTTATTTTGTTTTTATTATTTGTTATAGTGGCCATAGAAATACATTTAATGTGAAAATTACAACTGTCTAGCTATTACGGTTTATGAGATAGAGCCCTGTGACAGACGGACGGATGGACGGCGGAGGCTATAGGGTTCTTTCGGCACCCTTTGGGTACGGAATCCTAAAAACATGCATGAAGAGCGTAATTTAGAGGAATTTCTCAATGACAGCCTGGAGTCTGCATTTGTGTCTGGTTTGTGATAATAAACTGGCCCCCCTTCAGATTGTGGGACTTAAAACTGGCGGCACATATTAAACTCAAACTCAAACAGATTTATTCAAATAGGTCATAATCTGACACTTTTGTACGTCAATGGAGATACAGTACTGAGTCTACCGTGCGTTCGGAAAGATACCTCTACAAGAAGAACGCACAAGAAACTTGTAGGGTTTAATTTTTTCAACAGATAGTTTCACAATATTTGGTTTGCTTAGGTGTACCATGTGACTTGGTGTCATGGTACACCACTGCATAACATTTTGGAATAACTTGATGCTATTCTGTTTATTTTTAAAGTAAGTAGTTGAGTATATGAAAAAAATTTAATATCGTGTTTTTTAATTTATTTTGAAAGTTTAATGAAAATTATGTATCATGTGATTCAAAAATCACTTTAAAACATATTTTATAATTAATTGATAGCGATTTAAAATTGGCAAAATTCAAATAAGAGACTTAATTGCGAACTTTTGTGATGTAGTAATGTTAAGTTATGTATGGTACTTTATGGTGCGGCGGCGGGTTCTGCCGAGCAACGCAAGCGGGGCAAGTATGCAAACCTCGGTAGCGGTTACATATTTGAACCGTTTGGAGTCGAGACTCTGGGACCGTGGGGGCCGGGAGCTCATCGCATTTTCAAAAATCTATCTGAGCGCTTGGTCGAGGCGACGCGTGATCAAAATGCTGGCGTTTATCTGGCTCAACGTATAAGCATTGCTATTCAACGTGGCAATGCCGCCAGTATCTTGGGTACGCTGCCATCTGACAGTGGTTTAGAGCACTTGGATTTTCTATAGGCTGGCATGTCGGCCTGTGGATTTTCGAAGCGTTCTATGGTATAGTGTATTTAGTTAGGGTAGGTAGTAAGTAGGTAGCTCTATTGTTTAGTCTTTTTTCAATAAAGGCACTCTGCCAGTAATAAAAAAAATGGTACTTTATAACATTGTGACGTCACTACAGGTCACGAGCTCCTTCGGGTATTATCGGCGTGTTTTCGGTACTGGATTAAAATGATTTATTAATTTGATCTTACTTTGTAATTATAGCGAATAAAAAAAAACTAAAAATAGTTTTCTTACAAATCTTATATCTTTTAATTTAGGCAAAAAAAAAATCATATACTCAATTGTTTTCAGGTAAGCCTTATAGTAGGCAAAAGGACCCTATACCTGTACAACCTACTAAACCCAGAGAATCCAATAGAACTAGCATTTCAGCAGCGCTATGGTTCAATAGTTTCCTACAAGTGGTACGGAGACGGATATATATTAATAGGATTCAGTGCAGGCTTCATTATATCAATATCTACGCACATAAAGGAAGTCGGGGAGGAACTCTTTCAAGTGAAAAATCATAAGGATAGTCTGACTGATATTGCTGTTTGTAATGGGCAGGCCGCTTCGTGTGGGGATGGCCAGTAAGTATAACATTCTATTTCCTAATAATATTATAATTGCGAAAATTTGTGAGGATGGATGGATGTTTGTTTGATACTCTTTCACCCCAAAACTACTCAAACGATTAAGCTGAAATTCGCTATGTGGATAGAACGTATAAATGTATTTAAATGTCTTAGATCTTTAACAGATTTTTTAAAAAACTAAGTTAAGGATATTGTCAGCTTGTCTGTGGTCCTGTGGTAGAGTAAATTTTTCCATTGAAGAATGTTCAGATGTTGCAAACCTTTCGAAACTTTTTTATTACTTTCGAGGCTGTGGTTTCAGATTTCGATGTTTCTGATTTCGCATTGAAATCTAACCTCATTTAATATACGCTGTATATTCCTTTCCAGACTAAAACTAATATCAATTTGGAACAACGGCGAAGTATCAGGGTCAGTGATACCCACGGGCGGGGCCGAGCGTTGTTCTTGGAGCTCTGACGGTCGTTTACTAGCCACGGCTGGTAGAGCCTATCTCAATGTTTACGTGACAACCCTACCGCCGTTGTACGCCGCTTACGGAACTAGGGTCATCACGCTCACTAGTTTAACAGAAGCTACGATTTATCAGTGCATAGGGGTGGGCGATGAAGCGGAGCCACTGAATAAGTGTGAGTTTAGAGATGTTTGAGATTATAATATTTCAATGTTTACGTGACAACCCTACTTATGAAACTAGGGTTACCGCGCTTACTAGTTTGACTGAAACTGCCGTTTATTGTGTATAGGGAAGGGTGATGAACCGATGCCACTGAATAAGGGTAAGTTTTAATTTTGTTCATTTACATGTTGAGCTCATTAAGTCGATAGGGCTTTCACGCCGTTTTATTTCTTATGGAACTAGATCTAGTCCATCACAATAACTAGTTTAATTATTTATACTATCTATCTGAGTGAGCGATGAAACAGAGTCACTCAGTACGTATAAGAGTGTTAGTTCACGGAGCGTCGCGTGAGCGTATCGTATACGTAATCTTTATTTCAACCTTTATACGGTTTGAAATGAAACTGATAAGAGATAAGAGTCGGTAAATGACTAATGGAATAACACCATATTATTATAACTTTGATACACTGTCGCTACGGCTCGTGTACTAACGCTCATAAATTTTGTTAACAGGTTATGGGCCCAGAACCAATTTGTTGTTTAGGTGGTAATGAAAAAGAATATCGTTTTAAGGGTACAGTTTTCATTAACTAAATATATTTTTGCGCAAACAATGGCCTGATTAAGAGCCAACCACAAACAATTGAGTGGAAATTAGTCTCTATTCTTCCATATTTGGGAAATTTCGTTTAGTATGGAAGAGAATCCCCTTAATATGGAACGTTTATTGTACAGGCGAGGTGTGTGTGTTAGCAGTGTATACGTTACCGACGGAGCCTTCTCTAATATCCGTGGGCGGGGGCCACGTGTGTTGTACCCAGGGCGCCCTGGCGTGGTTCTATCCGTTAAGTGGAGCCGCACCGTCTCGTAGACAGTACCCGGCCCCGGTCGATGCCGTGAGACTCGCTAATGACTACGCTGTCGCCATGTTTCAAGGAAGGGCTATGTTGCATTCGGTAAGTTATTGTTTAACTTATAAGCCGTCATGTCATCGCGCTTGCACACTAATTAAAGCACTAGTGTGCAAGCGAGAGGACATGATTAGCGCCGCCATTTTTGATTCGTTTCTTTATTGAACCGACTTATACCTACCCGTAACATCTCACTCCTTTTTCACGCATATCTTAGCATGATTAGCTGGTCAGATTCTCAGTTTCTTTTCTCTTCTCCCCAAATATTTTGAAACTAATGTTGAAAAAAATTATGCCCTACAAGTTTCTTGTGCATTCTTCTGGTACCTAGAGGTATCTTTCTGAACGCACGGTAGACTCATTACCTACTGTTTATCGTCATTAACGTCCAAAACTGTCAGATTATGACCTATTTGAATAAATCTTTTTGAGTTTGCGTATATGTCTCCATTGGAAATGCTGCCTTTTTACTCGGTAAAGAATGCATTACGCTGGTCTTTTTCAGACGTCCTCTCCCCACACATATCCTCTTATCATCCTCAATAATAATTTGCCTACGTAGATTGCAAAATGCATCACCTATAGATAAACACACGCCCCTATAATCGTTAGGTAGGTGGGATAGAAAAATTTAGCCTGGCGTCTGGAACTGTGCCCGGTAGATGGCACTAGGCTCGTCCTCTTTAACATGGGACCAAAACACCCTCCCCCTCCGCTACCGCTCTCTCTCTATCCGTGGTTGCCGCAAGAGCCGGCTAAGGGTTTATACTACGAATAATAATAAGTCAGTATATAATAAAGTATATAATAAATAAGTAAGTTTATACTACGAATATTAATAATAATAAGACATTATTATTCGTAGGGTTTATAATATAAATTTAAAATAATTGTACCTACACTAAATTCTGGACCTACTTATGACTATAAAATTAACATTTATCTATATAATTGTAATAATAATAATAGCTATGTTTGCATGCCGTATGGTGAATAAGGCGATCCTATGTACACATAACATCTTTATCATGTTACCGTTATGATGGTGATTAATACTTGTATGTTATTAGATAGAGCCGCCGGATCCATCCCAACCGGAACGGGACGCCATGTCGTTTCCTGAACCTCACATGCAGTCGGCTAAGATTGTGGACGTTCAACTAACCAGCGACTTCTTCATTTATATCACTGATGTGAGTTTCATGTCTATTATACTATGTTTGATAACAATATATAATAGGGGTCTCACAACTTTATCCTTAAATCCAGGTTAATCCTTCAATCTCTCCATATTAAAGTCCTGACTGTCTGATACACTCACTCATGAACGCTCAGCCCCATGCCTTGGACCTAGAGAGCTGTAGTTTCTCACAAAGGTGTCCATTATGACGTAATAATTTTTGTAGGCCTCTTTTGCAGGGGGCCGCCTGGGGCAGTACCACACCTTTGCCAGTTATTCATCAGCCAAGCAGTAATGTGCAAACATTACTGTGTTCCGGTCTGAAGGGTAATGTTTCCAGCGAAATTACTGGGCATGACGAGATTCAACAACTAATATCTCAAGGTGACAGGCGCAGTGCAGTGCCGCGCAGAATTTTGAATTTTAAAACAGTGGGTGGCACTGTGTCTGATATGGGCAATCATGATGCTTACCATCAGGCACCTGATTTGATCGTCAAGAGCAAATGAAATTTTATGATATTAAGTAACAAGTTACTCACTGTCATAAAAAAAAATAAGCAAGGGATTCCTGAAATTCATAATTCGCAATTTTACGACGGTTATCCCAAATAATATTTTTATATAATATATTAATGTGATTGCCGTTATCGTTGGTGTAGTAACCGAAGGCACTACTGATTTTCATAATGTCCTGGGTTTGATTCCCAGTTCGGACAAAGTGTTATTGGATTTTTACCATTGGAAATTATCTCAATGACAGACTGGAGTCTGAAATGTACGCGGTAGATGGCAATCAGCTCGCCCCCTATTACAAGGGATCAATAACATACTTGTGTGTAATACGCCTTGTTAATAATGTTTTCAGCAAGGTCACATAGAATACTTCGACATAGAGCAATGGCGCACAAGCTCTAGATACAAGCACTCGTGCGGCCTCACCGCCATCCACGTGGACATCGGCGCCGCACGAGCGTGCGTGTGCGACTCGCGCGCGCGCACGCATGTGTACGCACCGGCACATGCTGAACTCACGCTTGTTGATACTAAACATAGAAGAATTAGGTTTGTATTCTGCATAATAAGACAAATAAAAAAAAATGAAAGAAAAAAAACAAAGAAAACGTTCTGTAGATAAGTCACAACTAAATTACATACTAATGACAAATAAACATGCATGGAACTGCTAAAGTATAATTTTCCCCTGTGATCCCACTTCTGATGTCGCAATCTCTCAAGTAATTTAACTTGGCGACGAGAATATTTTCATAGAATAGTGAGTAGTGACTACAAATGGCACGAGTTACGATATAGTATTGTTTCTACCCGACAATAACAAGGTTTATAGTTTATGTACAGTACGGTCGTTTATCTTGGCGAGTATGAACACAGGGTCTGCGAACTCTTAAAGAAAACTGTTATTCCCAGAAAACAAATATACGAACAAATGTATATGGTATGTAACGTACTGTATGTATCTATTGTACCATTGTAGCGCCTATAATGCTCGTCCAATTTAAATGAAATCTCTAATACAGAGTTTACGGTAATCAAAGTCAAAGTCAAAGTCAAAAAGATTTATTCAAATAGGTCACAATCTGACACTTTTGTACGTCAATGAAAATAAACAGTAACGAGTCTACCGTGCGTTCGGAAAGATACCTTTACAAGAAGAACGCACAAGAAACTTGTAGGGCTTAATTTTTTCAACTGATTGTTTTACAATATTTGGTTTGGTTACACTCGTTTGTTTAGAAGGTGCCGCGTGGTGGCTATGCGGAAGTTCCCAAGCATCTTTGTCCTCTATGTACTGATTTACATTATAATAAGCATTCTTTAGTAAAGTAGATTTTATATAGGTTTTGAATTTACCCTCTGAGATCCCCGTTATCTCTTTTGGGATTTTATTATAGAAACGTACACTATTTCCTAAGAATGATTTTTTATTTGTTTTAGATAATCTAAAGCTAGGTATAGCTATTTTGTCTTTATTCCTAGTATTAAAATTATGGAGGTCACTATTTAATTTGAATTTATGCAAATTTTTACGCACATACATGATGTTCTCATAGATGTATAAGGATGGTAGGGTCAGTATGTTTATTTCTTTAAATAATTCTCTAAGGGATTCGCGTGGACGCATCTCATAGATGGCACGAATCGCACGTTTTTGTAGTATAAAGATGGTTTCTATATGTGCAGCTGACCCCCACAACAAAATCCCATATGACATTAAGCTGTGGAAATATGCAAAGTAGACTAATCTCGCCGTGGCTATGTCCGTCATCAATCAGATAACATGTTGTTTAATAAAAAAAAGAGTTATGAAACTCATTATTTTTACACTTGGAAAAGTTGTATACTACACTGTTGTGGTTGATACTTTGTTAATTTGACAAAAAAAAGGTGTTTTTTTTTTATACAATTATGAAATTAATAACACATGTAATTTTCCTTTTTAATTTTTAAAATTGGTGGATGTCTGTATTTTTTTTTACGTTCCAGGGGCGCAATATGGGACATATGCCTATCAGAACGCAACGTGTTCATACTATTCACAGAGGACAGTATTGAGACGTTTTACTTCGCAGCTAATTCTATAGAAGGCACGCACGTGCAGTCGGCGGGCACCACTAGTATACTGCCGGGACAGATACCGCTCATATTGTTCTGTGGTGATGTTTATTGTTATAACACCGGTGGCAGGTAACAAACAAACTTGTACTTAGAAAACCATATCAAAAACTAATCGTTCTCCGCGGTGTTAACCGCTAAAATACACTTTGTGTTGTTCCAAGTTACATACATGTTAATAATAACAATATGGGACAAATTCCACACACGGTCATCTGGTCCCAAACTAAGCTAGAAGCCTGTACTATGGTAACCAGATGACTGATATACATACTTATTACCGTTTATAACACCCAGACACAGATCAAACAGACATGTTCATGCACACAAATGTTTGACCTGGCCGGGGATCGAACCCGAGGCCTTTAGCACAGAAAGCAGAGTTACTACCGTCTGCGCCAACGAGGCTGTTTGTTAAATTTCTGCCCAATTGGTTCAGTATTCTTGGCGTGGAGAAGAAACACACACACACACACCGACAAACTTTCCTATGTATAAAAAAAACATAAAAAACATTCATTCACGCCTTTTTCCCGAAGGGGTAGGCAGAGGTGTACCCAAGACTCAGTCCCATAGTAGACACCCACATTTCGCCAGTATGTTATTGGTCCCATGTAATAGGGGGCGAGCCTATTGCCATCTACCGGGCACAGTTCCAGACTCCAGGCAGTTATCACGGTAATTCCTCATGGAAAATTCCAATATTTAACACTGCCTGACCTGGGGATCGAACCCGGGACCTCTTGATATATCTATACTATCTATACTAATATTATAAAGAGAGAAACTTTGTTTTTTTGTTTGTAACGAATAGGCTCCGAAACTACTGGACCGATTTTAAAAATTCTTTCACTTATGGATAGCTTAATTCAGTGTGAGTGCCATAGGCTATATGAGATTTTGAAAAAAAAATAGGGATCCGTAAGAAAACTGCAATATTGTGAACCAAGGTGTTACATAATATAATTACCATATTCATAAATTTGCGTGCGCTGTGAAATACATTGATGGTAGAATGGTAGAATAATATAATGTACTAGGGGTTTGTAGTACTTATCAATATCTACAAAATAGTCCACGGAAATTTTATCCATCTCTTTTGGTTTAGTCACAATAATCGAAACAGACATTATATGCATGCGCTGTGAAAAGTATTGGTGGTAGAATAATGTAATGTACTAGGGGTTTGTAGTACTTATTAATACTTACAAAACAGTATACATAGATTATATCCATCTTTTTTGGTTTAGTCACAATAATCGAAAAAGTGATTATTTTTCATGCGGTGTGAAAACTATTGGTGGTAGAGTAAAGTAATGTACTAGGGTATTGTAGTACTTATCAATACCTACAAAACAGTATACATAGATTATATCCATCTTTTTTGGTTTAGTCACAATAATCGAAGAAGTGATTATTTTTCATGCGGTGTGAAAACTATTGGTGGTAGAGTAAAGTAATGTACTAGGGGATTGTAGTACTTATCAATACCTACAAAACAGTATACATAGATTATATCCATCTTTTTTGGTTTAGTCACAATAATCGAAGAAGTGATTATTTTTCATGCGGTGTGAAAACTATTGGTGGTAGAGTAAAGTAATGTACTAGGGGATTGTAGTACTTATCAATACCTACAAAACAGTATACATAGATTATATCCATCTTTTTTGGTTTAGTCACAATAATCGAAGAAGTGATTATTTTTCATGCGGTGTGAAAACTATTGGTGGTAGAGTAAAGTAATGTACTAGGGGATTGTAGTACTTATCAATACCTACAAAACAGTATACATAGATTATATCCATCTTTTTTGGTTTAGTCACAATAATCGAAGAAGTGATTATTTTTCATGCGGTGTGAAAACTATTGGTGGTAGAGTAAAGTAATTTACTAGGGGTTTGTAGTACTCATCAATATCTTCAAAATAGCCCACGATAAATTATAACATGTGTTAAGGTTTGGTCATTGTAACAGAAATAGTCATTAATTTGCGTGCGCTGCGTAAACCATTAGGGTTATATCTATTAAAATACAATGTATCACGAATTTACTCCTGTTAAACGTCCACTATACCTACTTCTGCTACCCGTGCGAAGCCGGGGCGGGTCGCTAGTAATATATATTTTGTAATTATAATATACTAATATTATAAATACGAATAGTAGATTCTTGGTTGTTAAGAGTTTTACCTACATTCCAAAATAGCAAAGGCACAAAAGCTTTAATTGTCCTACATTCTAACATAATTAAACTTCTCACTGACTTTGACCTACATTACAAAGTAAAATAAGTACCTCAGGCTCTGACAAAGTCAAAAGAAGATAAAAAGACGTGTGGCACTCGGGGACTGCCGTAAAGCTATTGCATAGCATTTTTTGTCAACTTATGCAATTATAATTATTTATTTTATTTATGCAGTATTTTATTTCCTTTGTTTTTTTTTCTTTGATATTAATTGAAGTTACACTTATTGAGCGTGGTGACCGATAAGAAAACAAATTCGCCGATACAACCAATGCCACCTAGAGGCGAGTTGCTGAACTAAAGAAACAAGCGTGATATTTCAAAAAAGTAATTAAAAGTTCTGCTATTCATCGATAGATGGCAAAACTAAAAAGTATCACCGCCGTGCCGGTCGGAGTGGGGGGTGTTAGGTTATTTTCGTTACGGAATTTCTGGATTCGGTCTCCACGCTCAAGGCCCGCGATAGAAGCTATGCAATAGCTTAAAAAGATTTTTCAGCATAATAAAGGTCCCCCGATCTTTGACTCTGTCCTATTTTCCAGCGTAATAAAAGTCCCCCTAGAGTCTCACAACACGCCAGGACTGGCCGACGCAGACAGTTCCAAACGAGCCACCAATCAACGGAAGCATGTTGACAAGCTAATATTACTGAGGAGGTTCTCTGAAGCTTGGTTGTTCTGTGACGCGTTGGCCGACGATGAAGTGTGGACTAAGGTCGGGGAGGCGGCCATTGCTGACCTCAATATTGAGTTTGGTAAGGGAACTGAGTATTTGAATATATTTTTATTGCATAAATGGAAAGATCGTATATAAGATTCGTAAGAAAACTATTTTTAGAATTTTTTTATTCGCTATAATTACAGTTATATCAAATCAAAAATATTTTTAATCCAGTACCGAAAACACTTCGATAGTATCCGAACGAGCTCGTGACCTGTAGTGACGTCACAATGTGATAAAGTACCATACATAACTATAACATTACTACGTCACAAAAATGGCGATCAATCGTGGCGCGTTCGTAATCTAGTGACTCATAATGGAATTTTATCAATTTTGAATCGCTTATAATTAATTAAAAATATATATTATTAAAGTGATTTTCGAATCAGATGATACATCATTTTCATTAAACTTTCAAAATAAATATAAAAACGATATTTTTTTTTTTCAATTACTCAATTATTATCAAGGATTTTTTAAAATAGTTTTATACAAGCAGTCAATTCTAAAACCGTAACTTATACGTTTTTCTGAAGGCATTCTTATTCAAATCAATTTCAAATGTGGTTGTACTGCATTGTGCTTTAATTTTATATATTACTAGCTATGTCCCGCAGTTTCACCCACTTAGTCTTCGTTCCCGTGGGAATATTGGGGTAAAAAGTATGTGTTATTTCAGGGTCTACCTGTCTATACTGAATTTCAGGCCAATCGGTTCCGTAGTTTTGGCGTTAAAGAGTAACATACATCCATCCCTTCATCCTCACAAACTTTTGCATTTAATAGGATTGGGAATTTAATATTTTTTTAATATTGTTTTCTAGTTAGGTTTTCTGTAATTTACCCATTGAATATGACAGATTTATGGATATGTTTTAAATTTCTAGCTATCCGAGTGTACACTAAACTAAGCGACGTCGCCATGGTGTGGGCGTTGGAAGACGCATCGCATATAGAAGATCTCAGCATATTGTGGTAAGAATTATGTACATTTTTACAGATAAAGAAACCGAATTAAATTTCTATAAAATTTAAATGGCGGCTCCGACTCTGAAATAACTCTGAAACTCTAACTCTAACATCTGAACTACCAAAAAAAAAAGACTTACTCATAATTGGCGAAATAATCGCGTAACAAACATACCACCATACCTACAGTCGAATTAATAACCTCCTTTTTTGATGTCTGATTAAAAGAGAATGTTATAAAAGCGTTCATATTATTATTAGGCTATAATTGTTTTACAGAAAGTTCTCAGGTAAAGGGACAGAAGATACACTCATCAAAATCATTGAAATAAATAGCGACTCTAGCTCCGACGCATTAAAGTGTAATTCAGGTCGCACAGCGCCGAACTAATTGTCATTATATTAATCTACTGCGGCCTCCCTTTCTGTCGCGTACTTCTCTATCCGTTCTCTCCGTCTAGCTCATAGAAATGTTCCCGTGTCGACGGGTGCGTGGGCTACTTGTAGCTTCATACCTGTTGCGGAGTGTCCCAGGGCTGGCGTGGGTCACAATAAATCCCCTCGTGTTCCTCAGCGGCATGTTATGCGCGTGCCTGGGTAAGGGCGCGGCCGCAGCGCGCTGGCTGGAGTCGTCCCCGCGCGGCGCCGTGCACGCGCTGGAGCTGCACGCGGCCCGCGGGCAGTGGGGCCACGCCGCAGCGTGCGCGGCGCGCGCGTGTCCCCGCCGGCTGCCTGATGTCACGCTACACAGGGCGCAGCATCTCGAACTCTCGTGAGATCACTATACACTATACACTATACATGTTCATTTGGCATGCTTACTGCTTGATGAGCTTGGCTCTTGCTACTATACTTAAATATGCTTTTACATCTCTCATATTCGGTAAGTAGGTCCTTATTACCCCCAAATGGGGCTTGTAAGTGACCAATTAGCGCTCTAGGGTAATAATGTAGCTAGAAAAGCCCTAGGGCGGTAAGTAATTTAAAAAAAACTTCACTCTTTCAAAAAGTTTGCGTACATCTAACCATCATACTGGCAATAGACATCATGCATTCAGGCCAATGACAAAAGAGGTCGCTTCGCTATTTCTTGTCTTCGTATGAGTATAATAGTCATCAATTTTAAATATCGAACTACGAAGCTCAATTTCGTTCTTGAAAAAAAAAATTTAAAAAAGAGATGAAAAAAGGCGGGAATAGAAAAATTTTACTTTAAAATGTTTTATTCTTGTAATGCCGGTGTTTTTCTACTTACCTCACAATCGAGATGTAAAGCAGAGTAGTTAGCTCGGGTGTAAGCATCAATTTCACCCTCGAAGTATAGGCGCTTCTTAAATATCTCGGGCTGCAATTGATGCCTTACAGCCCTTGGCTACTAATCTACTATTGTTGCCGTCCTAAAGTCAAAGCAATCTTAAGAGCTTCGAGAAATTTGACACGCTCCTATGAAAAGTTGACCTAATCGATGTTTTGTGTTCCCCTTTTTCCTCCAAATATAATTATCCCATTGTAACACCAAGGTGTGCCGGCTATAAAATAATATTTCACCCTATCTACCCATGGTTGCCGTAAGAGTCAGCTAAGGGTTGTCGGATCCAGATGATGGGCAGCAGCGTCCTCTGCGTAAAATTCACCAAACTGCGCTCGCCAACCCGCCTGCCAAGCGTGGCGAGTATTGGCAAACTCCCCCCCTTTATGGGGGAGGCCTATGTTCAGCAGTGGATTTGCTACGGTTAAGAAGAAGAATAAACCCATTCTATAAATTTATTTTCTGATATTTTTAAAGTGAAGAATCTCCGGCAGATTCCCGGCTACCCACACGCTGGAGGCGGGCCGCTTGCAACCGGACTGGATGGTAATCTATGGGGGAGGCCTATGTTCAGAAGTGGACGTCCTATGGCTGACATGATGATGATGAAACTATGTCCCTGACATTTTAATTTCTCTTATAAACTCTCGGTTATTTCATAATGAACTTCTAAAAATCTCAACTCGTGTGATTAAACTTTCACTACAAAAAAATTAAGAGGATTTATAAAAAATACGGCGACATATTTACTTCATCTTCAAAATATGAGGATATAAATATATCAAATAGGTTTATTATATTCGGAGGAAACAGGGGAATACATTGATTTGGTAAATTTTCCATAGGATTGTGTCAAACTAAGAGGTCCCCTCTCCTGTTAAACTTTCCGGGCTGCCTGACATATATCTCTCATCTCTATGTAAAGTGACGCTTGCTTGACCATTGCTATTATATTGCGCAGGATTATTTCTATTGCTGTTACTTACTTGATATAATTTGTGCTTGGTTTAACATATAGGTAGAACTTCATTTTATTTGACGCTCGATTTGACAATTATTGTTTGCTTATCTAGAAATCAGTTTTTGTAATGATTTTCCTAAAAGTCAAAGCTCAACATTATTTACATTTAGTGAAAACTCAGCTTGCATATTGAACCGTCGTGCATATGTTTTTATACCTCAAATACATAATATATACATACATACATACAGTCACGCCTTGTTCCCGGTGGGGTAGGCAGAGACTATTTCCCTCCACTTGCTACGATCCTGACATACAACTTTCGCTTCGTTCTCTTTCATGACATTTTTCATACATGCTCGTCGGTTGTAGGTACTTTTACCTTTGTTGTAGGCCTTTCCTAAGAACAACGTCAACTTGTTCATGAAAAGTACGCCTAGATCGACCGCTACCGACTTGACCATTCACACTAGCCTTATAAATCTCTTTTGTTAATCTCCTTTCATCCATCCTCTCCACATGTCCGAACTACCTCAGCGTTCCTTTCTCTATCTTTGTCACTACATCTTCTACCACGCCACAGCGTTCCCTTATCGCACTATTCCTCATTTTGTCCATCAAGGTCACTCCAATCACCGGTCACTCAAAAACTCTTCGTTCAATATCACAGTCATACTTTCCATCCCTTGTAAACTTAGAACCCAAATATACAAACTCTTTCACTTGTTCCACTTTTTCTCCACCAATCAGAATATTGCAAACTGTCATACTCTCTTCTCTTTCAAAAACCATAACTTTCGTCTTGCTTACATTCACATTCATTCCTTTGCTTGTTAAAGCAGCATTCGTTTGATATATAGCTTGCACGAATCACATCTTATCGCTTTCATTGTATAAATTCATGAGAAATAAATCATTTTCTTAATCCTCAGAGCCGACTACCACGAAGCACTAGCAAACTACGAAAAGAGCATAATAACAGAGAACGTAGACGATATTAAGGTCAAAGAGCACAACGCTAAATGCGAAGCAGGGATAGCTCGCGTGGCGGTCCGATGTGGCGACCCTGTGCGCACTATAACTACCGCTATGAAATATTCCCATGACACTATGCTATTGAAGGAATGTGCTCAGCTATTAGAAGAAGAGAAACAATACAGCCACGCGGCGGCTCTGTACGATCACGCTGGCAACACTGAAAAAGCTGCTTCCTTATACATAAAATTGAAATCTTGGCTCAAAGTTGAAGCCCTACTACCAAAAATCACTTCACCGAGCGTTCATATCCAATATGCCAAAGCGAAAGAAGCGGAAGGCCGGTACCACGACGCTCTTAAATCGTACTTAAAAGCCCAAGACTACGAAGCGGCCATCAGACTCAATTTGGATAAGCTGGAGGATATTGATGAGGCCGTCAATTTGGTTCAAGAAACCAAATCCGTTCAGGGTGCTAAGATGGTCGCGAATTACTTTCAAAATAGCGACGACTCGACGTCCGCTATAAAGTTCTTAGTTATGTCGTTATGTTACGACGAGGCTTTTCAACTAGCCAGAAAGAATGGAAAGTTGCAGTTGTATGGCGAAATTTTGATTCAAACTTCGCAGGCTAGGCCTGAGGATTTTCGAAGTTTGGCTTTGCATTTTGAGGGGGAAAAGAGCCACCTACTGGCGGGGAAGTTTTATTTCCACGCGGGGGAGTATGGGAAGGCGATGGGACATTTGATGAAGGCAGGGGGCTCGGAGGAAGAGGAGAATGAAGCTATCAGTATAGCCATCGATGCGGCCGCTGCTAGTGATGATGACAGATTGACTCGACGGTGAGGGACTTACTTAAACTATTACATTCGTTTAATCATCATCATCATCATCTCAGCCATAGGACGTCCACTGCTGAACATAGGCCTCCCCCATAGATTTCCATTCAGTCCGGTTGTAAGCGGCCCGCCTCCATCGTGTTCCTGCCGTCTTTATCAGATCGTCTGTCCACCTTGTGGGTGGACGTCCTACGCTGCGCTTGCCGGTCCGTGGTCTCCATTCGAGAACTTTGCAGCCCCATCGGCCATCAGTTCTACGTGCTATGTGCCCTGCCCATTGCCACTTCAACTTACTAATCCGCTGGGCTATGTCGATAACTTTCGTTCGTCTACGGATCTCCTCATTTCTGATTCGATCTCGCAGAGAAATTCCGAGCATAGCCCTCTCCATAGCTCGTTGTGCTATTTTGAGCTTACTTATAAGGCCCACAGTCAGGGACCACGTTTCAGATCCGTAAGTCATCACTGGTAACACACACTGGTCAAAGACCTTCGACTTGAGGCACTGAGGTATTTTGGACGAGAAGACATTGCGTAGATTTCCGAACGCTGCCCAGCCTAGTTGATTCGTTTAATATCCCTAATTAAAAGACTACGGCCGAGCTGAACAATAATAATTATATTTTGGTAGTTGTTTCCACTTTCCACTTTAGTGCCAGCGCCTAAATTTGTCGGTGTTATTACATTTGGCAGTTTAACTATTGGGTTTTTTAAACTTTTGCGTATCGAGTAGAGACTGGTTAAGAGCTGCGGCCGTTCATTGATTCTTGTATCTATTGCTCCATCGTGGTTAAAAATTCCAGAAATTATGATAATAAAATATGATGATGGCTTATTGTTTGACAGATTGATAGAGTTTCTATTGGGCGAATCGGATGGCAATCCACGTGAGCCGAGACATTTGTTCAGATTGTACATGGCCAAGCGACAGTTCGCTGAAGCAGCTAAAACTGCGGTAAGTTTCTTTACTTTCAAAATATGGTTTCGTAATAATTGGATTGTCTTAATAGATAAGTAAGTACTTAAGTTTCGCATAATGCCGAGCGAAGTGGAGGAGAAACAGAAAAGCAGACCCTGGCTACGGCCGGGATAGTTGCTAAAAAATATTACGCAAGTATTGTTGATTAAAATTAAAAAGAAGTTTAAAAAGGTCCAAACGAGCCTGTTTGGAGTTTCGTTTGTACGCTGTTAAAAAGTTGTAGAACAGCAATTTCATTATAAAAACACCCAAAATCTCGAATTTATAATATTAGTGGAATCGAACTCAAACATTCAGAGCAAAGCCCTGTCTTTCATCCATGAAAGATGATTTAAGCAGTGTTGATGCAGACCATGGCAGTTGTCACGAGCACAAATGCCGAACAACCTCCTCACGTATGCCGTATAGTTGGGGCCTAATATAGTGGTGATCCGGCGTAGATATTGACAGTCATTCCCGTGGATCCTGCCGGTTAGCTCGAGAGGGTGTGTATAGGTTCTGGGCATGTACTACAGCAGTGGTTCCCAAACTTATTTTGTATACTGCCCACTTTGAGAATAAATTATTTTTAGCGCCCCCATTTTTTCACCTACCTAAAAACCACTATAACGTCAAATTAAATTAATGTTCATTGTGAGCTATTAGCGGAGATTAAACATTCATTCTAAACGAGACTTTTACTATAGCCCGCAAGAGTTAACTTGAGACCTAAGCGCAGTAGGTAGTACACAACGGCGCTGAGGTTTCAAGTTAACTCTTACGGGTTACATCCGCCAATGAGAATGATTATTGACACGCAACTTTATAGCATTCAGACAGAGTATCTTTTATTCAAATTTTTTTTTCTGGGTCTCTTACTGTCCCCGTTTAGGCCTGCAGCGCCCACAAGGGGGCGCTATCGCCCACTTTGGGAAAGGATGCACTACAGTATAGAATAAGTCAGTAAGCGAACTTCAGGTGATAATAGCGCACGCGGAGTGCGGCGCGGGGCGGTACAGGGAGGCGCGGGACGTGGCGCGCGGGATGTGCGCGGCGCTGCGGGCGCGCCGGCTGCCTGTCAGGAAGGATATGAGGGACGCACTCGCTCTACTGCACTCTTATATACTGGTGAGTCTAGTACGGTACACACTCATTTTTTATGGACCCACACGAATATATTGCCAGTGTCAAGTTTTGTATTTATAGCCTGCTTACACGGGACATTCATGGACTCCCACGTTAGTGTATTTCCCAGTGTCAAATTATATAAATTTTCAAGTTAATATGGTCAATAAGTCAATTCAGAGTTAGGGCAAGCCCGGTCAAGTACAGCTCTAGTAAAGTGGTGGTCTTTACAAGAAGCTGCCGGAATTTTGGTGGGAACACGAAAAATGACATTTCAACTCTCGCATCACCTGCCAAGAGACTTTTGTATCTTCATAAACACTCAACACGTAATATTCCACCATTATAACACGTTAAACACTCGAAAATGCACCGATAGTTGATAAAGATACGGGAGCCAAACTGTATTCTTCGGTTTCCCGCCAAAAACCCGGTAGCCACTTGAATAGCCTCGAGTCGAGACTGCATCATCTCGAGCGAGCTACCACCTGAGAAACGCCAATCGGTCTCCACTTTCACTAATTACAGCCTGCCTCTTCTCGATCCATTGGCATAACGGAAGTTTGCATCTTCCATTGGAGATGCAATAAAAAGGTCTCCACTTGAGCGCGTGGCTTACACAAAGGCCTGTAAGCATGACTGTTTACATGAGACCGAATGGCTCGCCGCGAGGCTGCCTCGTTTAGTTCGAGTCATGGCAACTGCAAGCATCATCTTCCCTTTGCCGTCACATATGTACCTTTGTTAACTGTTCCAAATAAATGATTTATTGTTTATTAGTTCCAGAATAACTCGTAGAACATGCTATTCTAGCATTAAGTTAGTCCTGCCGTTGTACTAAAAGTGAAAAAATAAGTAAAATCGTCTGATTTCCAGGTTCGTACTCACGTACGTCGCGGTCGCCACGAGTTAGCAGCTCGATTATTGGCACGAACCGCGGCCGATGTCTCTTTCTTCCCTGATCCATCACGTGAGTAGATTCATTCACTTGATTCTCTTGTAGCCCTAGATTATAAACCACAGCAAACATTCTATGTCTAAAAATTCTTTCCAAACATTTAAATTGAAACTAGCAGAATATGTCTTTTAACCTACCCTCATTTTTTGTACTTAATGTTTTATTTATCTTTTGCTAATTCTATTTATTATTATTGTTAATATTATGGTAAGTGACTAAGTGACTATGTAATACACAGGTCTTTAAACCGAAAAAAAAAACTTTTTATTATAGGTACTGTTCAGGGTTGCCACCATTTGAATATATATTAGAAAAAATATAATATTCCTACTAATAGAATGGACTAGACTAGAAACTTAAGGTAGCCATAAGACTTCTATCCATATACAATAAGGGATATAACATCCAGATACTAAACAGTCATGCTCATGTGCACAAATGTTTGACCTGCCCACGAAACGAACTCAGGCCGGTTTCTAAGAAGGCAGAGTCCACCTTTGGGCCTATCATAGAAGTGCCTTTTTTATTATTTTCAGATCAAGTGTCAATATTGACATCAACAGTAATAGAATGCAGTCGTGCCGGCCTCAAACAGCAGGCACACCACTGGGCTAAAGTACTCATGCAACCGGAGTATAGATCACAGGTTAATGATACAGCAAATTATCTTTTAGAGCCCGCGCACACAGAGAGCGGTCAGAGTTCTGCGTTCTAGTGACCGTTGACCGCCCAAGAGTTCCAACGCACACAAGCGGCGTGCAAATTCTCGCGTTCTAGTTTCGTTTGGGTCTTTGCACATGCAACATGTCACTAGAAAGTTCGTCATCCAATGAAGAATTATTGCTCTTGTAGAGCTCAGCAGCTTCTAAGAAGAAAAGGAAGTATTGGGTGCACCCAATTAACACAACGCGAGAAGAACAAAGCGAATTCAGTAATATTTTTCAGGATCGCGGTTTTTATAGTCTATATTTCTTAAATCGTATAATAAACTCCTTTCCCTAACCAATTCAATTAACTTTTCCGTTTTTCCAAACTCATCAGACCGATGTCTGGTCGGTATTCCGGCGTTCTCTGCCTTGGCGGGAAAAGAACTCTTGGAACGCGACGTTCCGCTTTGACCGCCGCGGTCAGACTGCCCGCTGTGTGCGTTATTGTTATAGACTCAGTATATTCTAATGAACGCCGAACGCGGAACTCGGAACTCCTGACCGCTCTCTGTGTGCGGGGGCTCTTACATAAACTGAACCTCATATAATACAGTCCGGAATTAGCTCCGTGTATTGACATATCTCTATCGCCTTTCATTCAAGTCTGGTGAAGTTCCAACTTGGAAGCTTGCTAACGTACCGATCCTGCAGATTACAGACCAATTTCGTCTATACTATGCAAGAGCATCCTTAAATACCTTGAAGTTACATACCTTATTAGTGACCGTCAATACGGATTTCGCCGAAACTGTTGTACTGCTGGTGACCTTGATGTGTATGCCACTCATATATGAATTGAGGCCATTGAGAGGTTTGGTGAAGCTCTTGCAGTTTCTCTCGACGACTCAAAGGCTTTCGACCTAGTTTAGCATGATATATGATATAACATGATAGTCTTATTAGTTATTAGTATGCTGCCATCATTTGGCTTGCCCGTCAGCTAATGTTGATGGATATCTGATTTTTTGTGGGAACGGTCAATTCGGGTAGTTTTCGATGGATGCTTGTCCAACCAATTGGCGTTTAATGCTGGGGTACCTCAAGGATCGCTTCTATGCACAACGCTCTTCTTGCTGCATATTATGATTTGTTCCGAATGAAATCCGGTATCTTTGGGTATGCAGACAACAGCTGACAGCACTGTTGTGGTATAAAACACAGTAGGTATAAAACAGATGCACAAGCTGATGGGGAACAAATCAATTCTCTAATTCTGTTTCTCGAATTTATTATTTACAATGAATTTTACTATAAAGAATTAATTTATATATTCGAATTTTTAATTTTCGAATATATTATTTTCATACTTATTATTTTCAAATTTTTAAATTACGAATTTTTAATTTTCGAATTTACTAAGTATTTCGAATTTTTAATTTTCGATTTTTCAATTTTCCAATTTAAATTTTTGAATTTATAATTTTCGAATTTTCAATTTTTGAATTTATTATTTATGTATTTACTATATCGAATTATTAATTTTCGAATTTATTATTTTATCCCTCCTTATTATATTCAGTAGTCGTCAAATTATCGTTATATTAACATACAAGCTGCATCTCTTTCTACCCACCCTTCGCCCCGGCTACTTTTAGCTTCAGCGGAGAGTTGCATGCCTGGCAATACCCCTGGTGAAGGTATCCATAGGCGGCGGCAACCGCGAGGCATCAGGCAGACCGTCTGAACTATGCCATAAAAAAAGAAGCACGTATAATGAGTCTCAACTGTGGTTTACAGATAGACCCGCGCTACACCAAGAAGATAGAGTCCGTAGTACGTCACGGCGCGCGCGGGGCGCCCCCGCCCCCCGCGCCCGCCCCCTGCCCAGCGTGCGGGGGGGCCCTGCCCGCCGCCGACCTCAAGTGTAACATCTGTCAGGCCGACATACCCTTCTGCATTGCTACGGTATCTATACATTATCCCACAGAATAGTAAATGGACAGAAGGGACACTCTACATAATCATTCAAATAAATAGCGACTCTAGCTCTGGCACAATAAAGTGCAATTCAGATAACTCAGCGCCTAACTAATTATCGTTATATTAATCTACAAGCTGCCTCTCTTTCTATCGCGTATCTCTCTATCTGTTCTCTCTGTCTAGCACATAGAAATTGTACCGTCCAGACGGATGCCCCGGCTACTTGTAGCTTCATACCTTTATTGCGGAGTGTCCCAGGGCTGATTTTAGTAGATTGTTACACAAGAGAGAGAGGAGACCCATTGCATACGAGGTAGTTAAACATTTGAGCCCCTCGCGATCATTGGACGAGGTAACCTTTTACCTCGTCGGTAACGAGGTAAAAGGTTACCTCGTCCACTGTGACCCGTTGGGATATTTTTTTCCCATCGTGTCACACTGTTACCCGTTGCAACCTTTTTTTTCTCAACGGGTCACACTGTTATCCGTTGGCACCTTTTATTTTTTAATCCGTCCCATGCAGTCACACTGTGACGCAAGTGTTACTCGATGGGATTTTTTTTTCCCATCGTGTCACACTGTTACCCGTTGCAACCTTTTTTTCTCAACGGGTCACACTGTTATCCGTTGGCACCTTTTATTTTTTAATCCGTCCCATGCAGTCACACTGTGACGCAAGTGTTACTCGATGGGATTTTTTTTTCCCAACGTGTCACAGTGTGACTCGTTTAGTGTAACTCGTTGGGAACCCACCAATTATACAATTATTTTTGTAATTGTATATCTTGTTTTTGTTATATAGGGTCTCCATATCGTGAAAGACGATCTGACTGCGTGTCCTGAATGCGATTTTCCTGCTATAATGTCGGAATTGGTCGAGTAAGTATTATTTGTTTATTACTTACTTGTACATTTAACATAAAATCACACCTTTTCCCGAAGGGATAGGCAGATGTGTACCCAGGACTCCGTCCCCACATCTCGCCAGTATGCTATTGGTCCCATTTAATAGACGAGCCTATTGCCATCTACCGGGCACAGTTCCGGATTCCAGTTATTTAGATAATTCCTAATGGAGAAATCCAATATTTAACACTACCTGACCTGGGGATGGAAACCTCGTATGATTTGCACTATTTTCTTACTAGAATATTGCAAGAAGAGGGCAAATGTCCAATGTGCGGTGAAAACGTGGACTACCGCCGTTTGGTCAAGATAGACGACGTTGCAGCTTATATCATGGAAATTAACGCTAACGAATAAGAATAATGCACCCTATTTTATGGTATGCAGCGTTAAATTTTCAATGGACATGATTTTCTTAGAAACAAATTTAATTTAGAATCGAGAGCACGGGGTTCGAATCTCAGCTTAGATGCTGCAGAAATGTAGTTTTATGTTTTGAGTAAGCAATTTTTTGGTACATATATTGTATTTCTATAGTGACTTTATTCCCACCTGTTGTGATAAACTCCGTCCAATCTTATATTAGGTGATAAGATTTTTTAGCTGTTTGTTGGTGCATAAGATTGAATAAGTTGACACAATTATAGTTTTTAAACTAGATAAATTTCTTTGATTTCCTTACCTTGTATTCATAGTTTCTGATCTCCTAGTACTTTTATGAAGTCCTTTTGAGCTTAACGTTTGTTACTTGTAAATAAAAATCCTCCCAGTGCTCTTAGATGAAAAATAAATAAACCTTCTAGTTTCTGATTTACTGGTACTATTAATGGAGCGAAACTGTTCGCTTAGTTACCTAATAATAAAATGAACATCTCAGTTTCTGTTCTCCTGGTGTACTTTATGGGTATAATAAAACAGACAATGGAGCTGAAAGGTTGTTTAGTTAAAATCAATTAAATTTTGAATGAAACCAACCAGTTTCTAATATTTCTAGTACCTGCCTTTAAAACAAGATAAACATCTTGTTTGGACTAAGCGGTCTACTCGCATGAAATACAATACGAAAGAAAAATCCCGCCGTGGGTAAAAATTTTCTATTCTTACCCACGGGCTTTATATACGAATAGTATATAAACTTCTTCACAATTTCCAATGTCCTTCCTTACAATGGAGTAAACAGTCTACAACTTTGATGATATAAGGAAGTCTTAAAATTAAAATAAAATTCATAGGAAGTGATGAAACATTTAATTTTTCATTTGAAAGTATACCAAGGTTGTAGTTACACGTTCGATACTGAGATTCAAATGAAACGCAAAACAATGGTATTATACAAAACGGCGCCAAGCATTACTCACTCGTTCATTCGTTCCTGAATGAACGAGTGAGTGAATGAAATGGACGCTTCACATTCTCTCGATGTCAGTTATTCTATATTGCCCTAATATAATTACCGCTACCTAGCTTATACATTTATACAACTTAAAATAATGACAAGACGATTAACAAAATACAAAATATGAATGAATAATAAATGATCATTGTGCTAATAATACGACGAAGGTGCCATCTAGGGCTGCTTTACTATAACTATAACTATAATTTAGCTAAGATTATAGCAGATATTTAGGCCCGTATTCATAAGTCGTCTTTATCTTTTATTTTTTATAATAATAAAACGTTAAAACAAAGTTGTTTAATTCATGTATTTCAGTTGACAACGTCCAAGAATACGGGTCACATATGATGGTAATAATTATTCGTCGAAACTCTATTAACTTGAACGAAACGCTAACATTGCCTTTGTAAATATGTTATTTGGCTCTATAATTGATTAGCACGTAACAAAAAATCATAAACTCGGTTCTGAGTAAATATTGCACAAATTATTCACTGTTTTAGATTTATTTGATTGATTCTTGGTGATGTTTTGCATAACTATCATCTCGTAGCTGTATCGCATAAAGTAGAAAGTCTGTTGTTTCAATACCTTTATGGGTCTAAATTAGTAGTTACTGTGTAATTTATATATATTAATGTGGCTTGGTATTTATACAATTTTACATTATTTAGATATTAAATATTATATGCAAAAGTTTTATTCTTATCACCAGTGCTGCATTTACAAAGACATAAAAAATTGCAATAAAATGTATTAAATCTTCATCATTTTATATATTATGTCATTGAATATATTCGAATCGGCCATCGAGACAAAGTAGGTACCAGATATAAAATCGAATTAAATACATTAATTTATAATAGAAATTGATGTCGCACTAACGTGTATATTTTATACCATGCCGTACTTTCATTATGTACCTACGGATATAATTCTCTATAGGTATTTAATATAGTATAAAAATGTACTTTACAATGGATCGGATGACCACAGATGCGAAATAAGCGCTAGTCTTTAAGAACACATTGAAGTTATAATAGTAACACTAACACGCCTTCTTTACGAAACCGGTTAATGAAGCCACAATAAAATTATATATTTGAATGCGTCGTCAAAAGAGTGGACCATTTACGTATAATGGACGAATAAAATTAAACTTTTCGAAGAACATAACACAGTGATAATATTATATTATAATTTAATATTATATATACTGTGTTTATTCGATAAATATAACATTTTTAAGTCATATATTTGGCCGGATTATTTAGTACGCGTGTCTGGTCCACTCTTTTAAAACATCAAAATAGCTCTCGTGATTTATTTACAGATTATAGATAGATATAAAAATATATTAAAACAGACACAATGGCACTTGGTTGCGTTGTTATAAGTTAGGAAATATATTAAAATTGAAAATAATTTAAATGATTTCATATTTGACACATTGGAGACAATTTTACATTATATTAACAAGAAATAAAGACGGATGACATAACATAATATTATAATTATTATTAAGTATATTTTATTAAGGGAATGTAAAAAAATTAGTTTCAACTATATCAAATGTTAATTCCTCAACAATAAATACTATAAATCTTTGGTTTCATTTAGTCGTTTGATTATAAAAAGTTTATTTTCTTAATATAATTTGTCTCGCAAACGATAGTTACAATAATGATTTAAGCCTACGAATAGTAGAGATATATAGAAGATTACACTAAGGTTCATAAGAACGACACCCATCCAACCGCAGCTCACGATTAGAAATTAAACGAACGCAACTGTTACATTATCTAATCGGCTGATACGAAAAAAATTACAAACACTTTAAGTCGATAAAAATGGCGCCCAATGATCGTCCTTTTGGTAAAATGGCGCCCAATTTAGTTTCTAATGTTAAAAAACTCGCCCTACGATGCCCCGTTTGGTAAATTGTCGCCGATATATAGGTGTTGATGTTAATGATGTTAAAAATGTCTACCAACAAGGTTTCATTGGCGGAAATGCCACTCAATGTAGGCTATTCTTTGTGCTTTTCATCTTTGCTTTACTCTTTTAAAATAAAAGCATTAACGAATAGATATTGTACCAATTGGCCATTTACACCAGACAATAAAAAAAGTAGTGAAATTTCTTCGTACTGTACAGAGAGTAAAGAGAGAGGACCGATTTGGCTCTAACCCTGTACTAATAATGCATCTTTACTAATGTTTCAAAGTTTTCTAAAAACAGATTTTCTGTGAACGATACGAATCTCGAAAAATTGAAACGATACTCTTAGAATCTAGTGTTAAAAAGTTTTTGACTTCTGGAAATAAATTAAATTATTATTTATACACCCACCATTTTGTCTGTGCTTTAACAACGTCACCAGTGATTAGTGATCCACCAATGTCAGTTGACAGCCCGTAGTTCTAATTTGCCTACTTGAACAGCTAAGTTGGTGGAACTATAAAAACGTGTGAAAGAAAACGAAAGAATTATTTTCAAAGAGCCAGGTACAAAGGTTCTGTTTTGCGAGATCAAGAAATATGATTTTCTCTTTTCAATAATATTTTCTAATAAAGTGGTAGTTTTGTTGAAAAGATGCTCCATTAGCACAGCGATAAGAATCAACGTGAGCTCGACCAGCAGGTACATAGGTACGACCTATGAAGTGTGTACTAACTATCAGTACTAAGTTCGGCCTATACCTGTAAATTCCAACTCGACCGCTAAACTAGCAAATATTAAGTTAATGTAATTAGTATTTATAATGCCGGTGAGATTTGTTATATAGAAACTACACGGTGGTCGCTTTAAAACATGACAAACTACATAATAAGTGCACGTAATTAAGATTTACTATGTTACAGAAACTAGGCTATTTTAATTATTCTGTAAGTATGAACTACCCTCCACTCGAAAGTTATGAAATATGTAGTTTTAAAGCGTACACCGTCACTATCATAAGATCGGGGACATGAAAATGACGCCCATTATACGATGTTTTGTATTTTTGCCTTTCCGACTTCATAATGCAGGTATAGATGTGGGCACAAAGAAGACAAAGCTATTTTCTAAGGAGAGATCATTCTCGTCTGTTCCATGCAGATACTTGCCAATTTGGATTTTAAAAACATTTTTTGAAAATGAATGTGCCCACATCTTATTACGTTATTAGCCTTTTTACTGCAAATGTGCAAGTTTAGGCATCGCAGCGACAACCCTAACTCGGTCACTGAACTGTGGCGGTGGGGCTAAAACAGGCGGTGTGGGTTCACTGATCCCGGCCGGTTCCTCAGGAGGTGGGGGTAATTCTGCCAACAACACCGCAGCTCGAGCTCTCCTACCAGGCGCCTTATCAATATCAACGCCAAGTCTTTCCGCCGCAGACTTACCCCTCGCCGCTCCTATACTCCCTCTTAATAAAGCTGCTGTAGCGCGTTTTCTAGTTAAGGAATTATGTCGCTGCATAGGAGGTGGAGGCGTCGCTAAACTTTCAGACGAACTGTGAACGGGTTCTGTACTGATCACATCATTTGAAGACTTCACTTGTACCGAACTGCAGAAAGAAACTTTGTCCCTTCGTGGGGGCTTAGACTGGGCTTCCTGGTCGGAGGAGACCCCTGATGATGAGTTGTCTCCGTCGTCTCTTTCCCCTCCTAACTCGTCGCCACACGATTTCGATGATTTCAATCGAGTTCTGATCTTTTGTATCTCGTCTACTGAGAATGAGTGTTGCATTGAACTTGAGCCGGAACTGCTGCCACTGGAAAGAGAAGTGGCAGTTGAAATAAATTTTCAACTACAAAGGATCGATATTTCTTTATTTAAAGCATTTTGTGTTGTTTGAGATGTTACAGTCGAAGTTTTTTAAATTGAAGGCATAGTTTAAAGCGCAACATTGGTCTTGCGCACTGAGCGCCTGCGCGGCACATACCCACAGAATTAAAACTTGTTTTTAGTGGAGAATTGGACTCACTCGATTTCACCAAAAGCAACATTTTTTATACTACGTCTTCAATATCAAACTCGACTATAACTTAAATATTATTTAACAATATTTCGAATGACTTAAAAATAATAAAGTGCATAAAGTTAGTAACGAATGATGACAAAAAAAAACAATAAAAGTTTAGAAATGTGTGACCTAAAGCATCGTCGATTCCCCGCGTAAATAGCATAACTACAAATTCTTTTTTTGATTTCACATTACAATAATATGTAGGTATCGTAAATATAGTAATTTTATAAGAACGTTTGCACAAAGTGACTAAAGCAAAATTTTTTTGTGTTCTAAAATATTGTTTTGGTTTTAAAAAATGTATTATCTTTCACCATAATTTCTTGTTGCAACATATAAACTCACAATACACAAATACCCATAGGATGTAGTAGACAAATACAATAAGAAGTTACATATAAAAATACAGTTGACATCACATTTTCCCAGCGACAATAAATATGTGATTTTGATGTATGAACCGTTACCTTTACTCGTACTTTGAGATTATATTATTTTTTTATTAAAAGTCATTCCCCTTCGTTTTCGTATATTGTCGCGTATATTGGAATATTATTGCCAAATCTGAAAATATTAACGCATAATTGTTGTATTTATAAGATATTACTCGTACTTTTCTTTCGTCACAAAAGTGAATGATCCAAGAACCAATTAATTAACACTAAAAACATATCATTTTTAGTATGAAACATAGTTTACAATAAAATATGTACTAAATAAATAAATGCAGAAAAAAGTTATTGGATTTAAAATCAAAGACTGTGACTATGAAACAAAGAATATGAAGTAATTTAATTTTTTACTTTAATCAACCTTTCCCTATTCCATCGAAATAATATACCTTAAAGACCCGTCGACATAATCAGCAATAGAACCATACTAACCTAGCATTACTATTAGCGCTGGTCTCAGCGACGACGGGCGGTTCCTTGAGCTTAGACTCTCCTTCCTCATCTGACTCCGACATGCTGTAGTCCGGCTCCGGGATCGGGGGGGCGGGGGTTGAATTCTGAAAGTTACAGGGTAAATAAACTAAAGGGTAGCAGCCTGCATTAAGATAAAAAAATTGCTGGTATAGATCCCAAAATACTTTTTACACGAACCGTGTTATCAAAGTGTACTGTGTAGGTAATAACAGCAACAGTTAATATTCGTTTACATTGTGGGTTGGGCCCTTTTAGCATAAAACTGTCTAATTATGTACCAACATGCATTCTGATTCCTTCAAAATTACTTTTAGATATAACAACTAATGTAATAGTGTAGTTACATTTGTCTACTGTAGGTACATCATATTATTCAGCTACATAATGGCGCCCTATACTGAAACAATTGGCAAAAATGGCGCCCAAAATGGCCGCGTGAGTGAAAACGGCGCCTGACATGTTCATTGTGCTCTGCTTTCGTAATAAAGGTTTTATTTTATAATAATACTTAATGGAGTCTCAAGGTATGCCCTTCTGCGTAATTATAATATTAATTTTGACTAATTACAACAATTATAAAGAACCAGTCATTTGATGCCTTATTTGTATAAATCATTATTGAGTACCTGTCTAACGAAACCCTTATGCGTGTTGAAAGGTTGAGCATACTGGTTGCTGGGCTCGTCTGCGGACTGCGCGCGACCGGGAGACGTCCACGAGCGGAGACGAGCCTGACATATTTAGGAAAAAATATATTTAGTAAGCGTCCTCTGCGTGAAACCATCGAATAGCGCCAACCCACCACGCGTGGCGACTATTGGCAAAACCTGTGCCCAGCAGTAGAATTGTCACGGTTGTGATGATGATGATATTTATTTATTTATTTATTAAGGGCAACCAACAAATAAGCAACTATCACATATACAAAAAAAGTTACATAATTAAACAAATTCAAGATGCTTATCCAATAATAGGTAGCCACAACATTCGCGCGTATGATTGACGTCTTATAAAATAAAAAAGAATTCTAATAATAATTATTAAAAACAGAATATAACTTGTACAAGTTGGGAAAAAGTTAAAATAGAAGATATTATATTATAAGAGATATTACAAATTATGATGGGATGTAGAGTAAACTGCGATTATACTTTTTTTTAAATTGTTTTAAAGAGACCAAATAAATCGATATCAGGGGAGTACTTCGTAATTAAGTTATATTCTCTGCAAATTCTTATAACTGGTGAATTAATATAATAGTACATTGTTACGTAAGGGGCTAAAGAGAATCAATGTATACGAGATAATTTTACCCCTGAGCTTTAGCGAGGGAATAAATAGAAACCGAGTTATATTGGGTTTTAGCACCGTGTGCTACACGATACTTTTCACTACGATTGTGAGCAAATAAAATTATTAATTTCATCAAAACATCCTGGCTAATATTTTATACGTGCGACACCAATAAAATAGGACAAAATTGAAAAAGAAATCTATGTTATCCCATAGAGTTTGAAAACTTATTAAAGCACCGATCTAGTACGCAATAATGAACTTTTTGAGCGAGGAGTGAAAAATACATACCTGATGTGTATCCGGTCGGCTCCTGTAAGCGACAGTGTCTAGTTCCTTGGGCGAGGCGTACAGTTTAGCCGCGGCGGCCGGACGGAACGTAGACGCGGGGGGAGGGGGCGGGGGGCGCTGTGTGGGGGGCGGGGGGCGACCTGGACCTGTGGGGGGAACACAAAATATAATTAGTTTCAGTGGTTCAGTACTTTATTAATTTATGACAGCGTATTATATTTTAACATAACATACAATCACGCTTTTCTCCGAAGGGGACCCAGGACTCAGTCCCATAGTAGATACATACATTTCGCCAGTATGTGCCACGAGCATACGCGGAGAAATACTTTTCATTTTTAGGCGACACTTCTATGAAAAACCTATACATAGTGTATATACCTACCTACCTACTATATATAGTGTATTCTATACCCGGCAAACAAATGAAGTAGCTAATCAGCTATGGAAAGCCGTTTTTTAGGGTTCCGTACCACAAAAGGAAAAAAGGAACCTTTATTACATTTTTTAAGGGGAACGCGTGGAGGTATCAAGATAAAATTGATATCAACTATTCAGAGCTGCGGTCCCTTTTGGCTGTAAAAAAACATTATACTTCTAAGTTAACGCATTCAAAAGTTATGGCCATTTAACTGCATATTTCTATTAATTAATTAATTTATATATTATTATTTATTTATACTTTGCGCAAGGGAATAAACGTTCTAGGGTACTGCCTCCATGTTTGCGTATGTTCTTAGTAGGCGGATTGTTTTGGGGATTGGAAGCGTTTTGTTCAGGTATCTAGGTATGGGACCCTACACTAAGCATACATACGTATGCCTTAACAATTTATTTATTTTTAACATTATATATATATATTTTTTTTTTTTTTAATATGGGACAACTTCCACACACGATCACCTGGTCCCAAACTAGACCAGAAGCCTGTACTTTGGTAACCAGATAACTGATATACATACTTATATACGCTTATAACACCCAGACACAGATCAAACAGACATGTTCGTGCACACAAATGTTTGACCTGGCCGGGGATCGAACCCGGAACCTGCGGCACAGAAAGCAGAGTTACTACCATCTGCGCCAACGAGGCTGTCAAATCTGTTTATAGATCTGTTTATAGATATCTGTTTATGTCAGGTCTGTTTATAGTTACCTGCGACATCGTCCGAGGACCTGGTCCTGGCGGGCGGCGCCGCGTGCTGCGTGAGGTCGGGGGTGGAGTGGAACTCTCGCCGGAGAGAACCGCTCGATGTACTCCACATCTGAATAAAAAAAATGATGATTTATTGAAATGAAATGAATTACATTGGCCTTTTGTGGTTGGCCTGTGATTACCATGGGCACAGAATACTAATAAGGGACAGAAGGGACACTCCTCAAAATCATTCAAATAAATAGCGACTCTAGCTCGACGCAATAAAGTGCAATTCAGGTCGCACGGCGCCCAACTAATTATCGTTCAAGCTGCCTCTCTTTCTATCACGTATCTCTTATTCCTGCTTACGACGTTAGGGATGTTATCTTTTTAATTTGTCTATGAAACTAAGTATATAATTATCTTAGGTTTTAGGTGTAAGCAGTGTAAGGTAATACGAGTGCCAGGTGACATGTTTGTTAGAATTAAGAATAGTTTAACATTTGGGAGTTGTAGGTATCTACTTATTTACTAATAGACATGCATTATTGGCCACCTTTCGATGGCCATTGGAAGTAAGAAAATTTGTGGGGTTCAGACTCTTGTAATAATTTAACCATCCGAATGCGATGAAGCCTCGTTGGCTCTGATGGTAGTAGCTCTAGTTTCTGTGCCGCACGTCCCGGGTTCGATCCCCGGCCAGATCAAAAATTTTTGTGCATAAACATATTTGTTTGATCTGTACCTGGGTAGCTACGTCTTACTGAGCTATTATAGGGTAGTAATAAACATCCATCCATTCATCCATCCTTCCTCACAAACTTTCGCATCTATAATATTTAATTTGGTATGCAATAAAGTATTATTCTATTCTATTCTATTAGTAGGATAGAACGATGGATACAGGTTATATACATTTACACCCGTATTCAAGAATAAAACTTATGTAAGGTATAGCAAGCAATACTGTGCAAATTAAGGGATTTCTTACTGCTTTCGTCACGGCAGGCCATCTCATTCACCGTTCGCATAGTAATCTATGCGAAATGCGAACGCACAGCGTCGATTACAGATATACGAGTACTCGTACCTAATACAATATTATGATTGGTCCGTTTTTGCCTGATTTGCGGATGAAATAAAAACGTCAGTTTTCACGAACTAGCAGATCCATTAAAATAAATAATATTTTAATATATTAAATAAGAAATTAAAACACCGAAAAATATGTACCGAGACAAAATCTCAACATTACCACAGAATACAGGAACATTTATTTTGTAGGCTCCCACTATGCGTGCGTTTAAAATAGGGCTCTTTTCGTAAGGGCCGCCCAGAATGAACGCATAGCGTTAGATCTCACTCAAGTTCCTATTGTTTAAGCATTAGATTTACCGGCCCTATGCATTCGGGCGTACTGTGAGACCACATAGTAGATATAGTTCTTGAATATGGGTGATGGAAAGGAACACAGATGAATGCACCACAGAACACAAAACAATTGACGTGCGACTGTGCCGGCGACAACCCCCTAAATTTGTACTTCTAGACTACGCGTTCCGGGTACCTGTAGCTTCAAAGCAAAAACGTGGAGTGTCACAGGCCTGCCATGGGCTAAAATTTTATTTTAAAAATTCCAAATTGAAAATCAAATATTTTCAAACTAGCTGACACTTAAGACACTTGACATCGTAGAGCAAAAATTCCAATGAAATATTTTTTCTAAACTACCCCCCAATTAAACATACCTTCCCCTTACTCCGTTTAATGGCACCTGTCATCGAAGAAGAAAATATTGAAAATTAAATTTTTTTTTTTCCAAACTACCCTTATATTAAACATACTTTCTCCTTACTCCATTTCATATCACCTGGTATCGTTGAAGATAATATTGCAAATTATATATAAAATATTTTCCAAACTACCCTCAAATGAAACATACCTTCCCCTTACTCCGTTTCATCTCAGCCACAGATGTGTAGACTCTAGTAGGAAGCCGGGCAGGGCTGTATGGAGGCGAGTTGCTTCCGCCTTGGAATGCTGACCGCGTCATCATTGCACTTGCTCCGCCACTGGAAAATGTAATATGTACTTACTTTTTTTAAATTTTTTTCTCACAAAAAGGTGTAAGGCGTCAATTACACGATAGGTTTTGCTGTCAGTTTGCCACAGTCCCTTGATGATTGATGGTTAACCCCTATCATATAATATAATGTGATGGTTTAAATATGTCAATCAAGAAAAAAAAAACCATCTCTCAGTATCACTCATGATTGAAGTTTTTTGATTGACGCCTAACCTATCGTGTAATGGACGCCTAATAGAGTAATCTAATAAAAAAAAAAACCATAATAACATCACGTCTTTCTCTCCGAAGGGCAAGTCAAAGTTGAACCCACTTGAAGACACTCAGCACCCACATCGCCAGTTCATTTTAAATGAAGGGAAAAAGATATTTTGAATTTAGGCCGCGCGTCGAGATGTTTGGCGCGGACTCTACTGAAGAGTCACAGAAAAATTGCAATTTCATAAATCTCTTCGCAGATAAATATTAGTTGTTACTCACTGTGTATCAGCGAGTGCTTGTCTTTGGAACAGCTCCTCGAGTTCTGCAGCCGTGATCCTGGAGGAGGCAGGTCGCTGGCGAATGGAAGCTGTTCGAGCTGCTACCGGCGTGCCCAGGGAAGGGGTGCCAGCTGGAACAAGGCAATGGCTAAATTAAAACAATTTATACTTAGTATCATTATGTATACTGGCTGGCATACTACATGTTCCTGCGTAATTATTAGGTAGTCTGTACACCTTGTGGGTGGACGTCCTATGCTGCTCATTCGAGAACTTTACTGCCTTATTGACCATCAGCTTTATTTAGTAGGTACGTATCTTATATTCATAATAATATAGTAAGGTCTTTTATCTCGATCTCGAATTAAAATCAGTCATTTCTTAGAAGATTTTTCTTGAACCTGAACAAAACGTGTGGAACTGGTTTATTCGCGATTTCAGAGTTGGCTCCATAATGAAAGTTGTTCCAAGTAACCCTTTGTGAACATGTTAAGTCATTATTAGTAACCCAATATAATGTAATAGGTGCTTACTGTTGCTACCACCATGCTGCACAGATTCGGCTGAAGATGACTTGCCAGCCACGCTCAGAGGTTCACAAGACTCTTCCTTTTCTCCACCGTTCTCTGGAAAATTATATATTCAAAATGAGACAAGGTTTAAAATACCTAACCTATTCAATTCTCAATAGAAATAGATTTTAGCAGACATAGACTAGAGATTACCCGTTATAATCACGGATGGTTCATTAATAATAGAAGATAATACGTATGGAGTACAGAACAACAACTATTTTCAGACAATCTTAGCTGGTCAGTACTCAAAACTTAGAGCGATGTAGATTCTGATCGATTTTGCAGGGAAAAAACCTTTAAATATTTATATTGATAAAGATCTTACTCTCGGCATGTAAAAATACAATAGGTGTCAGTGTAAATAGGTAGTAATAATCATTGAATGCTGCTTTTTTTTGGACTATTTCTTATGTCTGGGGTGCACTGAAGTCAAAATTATGTATGATATTTTTACAAACCTAATCCTGCAACCATAGATTTGGCTCGCGCTCGTCCAACGCTTAGCGTAGTTCTAGGATCACGGCGTGGCGGCGCAGGAGCTGGACTCCTTCCTATAATCCAATTAGACATAGATATTCATTTTCATGTAGACGGAGAATACGACAGGACCGAACATGAAACCTTGCGGTACACCTGTCAGGAATTTCATTGCTTCAGATACGTTACTATAATCCATTTATCGAAATTATATTTAATTTTCTTCATGGATTTACACCTTTACTTTCAATAAATTATCTATACGTCCAAATTATCTCATACATACGTAAGTTACAATAATATTCGTAAATGCGTCATGTCAGAAGCTTTTCAGTGATCTAAAAACTTGGTCAGTTAGGTTATGTTGGTTTCTACATAGATTCTACATAATCAATAAATTACGAACCCGTATTTCTGTATATCAAATTATTATTATAATAAAATGTTCGTGTGTTTAAAGGGGTTTACCTCCAGCCCCCTTTCTGGGTAGGGTAGCAGCGTAAGGGCGACCTGAACTTGACAGTTGATTCTGAGATTTACTCGTCGGAACTGTGCATTGGTTATTTTCAATGTGTCCTGTAATAAAACCTTAGCTATACTTACGCCTTCTAGCCTAATGTAATGATATTTAAAATCATAATAATAATATGTTCTGGCTTAGAGTCTAGATAATGAGTTTATGAGGAGATGATTGCAAATAGCTTCGATGTGCATTGAGAATCTTACTAAAAGCTCAATTAATATAATAATATTATACCATAAACACAACAATGATGTATTCATAACACGACGTTGTTTATAATGACACTTCCACAATATTAATGAATCGATTCACACCTCATTAGATAGACTGTGAGAACTACAATCTTTATTCGGGTTTGTAGGAATCTGTAGTCAACATAACATACATACCATCATGTGTAGGCAGAGGTGTACCTAGGACAGTCCTTTAGTAGGTACACCCACATTTCGCCAGATTGTTATTGGTCCCATGCCCATGCAATACGGGGCAAGCCTATTACCATCTACCGGGCACAGTTCTAGACTCCAGGCTGTCATTGAGATAATTTCTAATTGAAAAATCCACAACACTGCATAACATGGTGAGCGAACCCAGAACCTCTAGATCGGCAGTAGAGCTTTCGACCACTAAGCCACCGAGGCAGTTGAGGTAGTCTGTAGTCTATCAAAAGCAATGAAGACATCTCTGTATTATACTGAGCTAGCGCTGTTTTACCTCTAAACAAAATTTATAACTATTGAAACGATTAGGTGAATTAAAGGAATATATATAAATCATACGTACCATTGTTGTTGGTTGAGACAACAGTCATAGACACTAAAGCTCCAGAGTTACGGATGAGTTCTACTACGTGTTCATGAGACGCTACTGTCACGTCTTCACCGTTTATCTAGACATAAAGGAAAAATACATTGTTATGACTAAGAAAATACTCGTTTAGTATGTCGACTTAGATGATTTTATAATAAGGAAAGCTAAAAAAGAATTGTATCCAGAAGAACGAACAAAGCTGACAAACGTGATAAAAATTAGATCTAATGCCACAATGTTGAAACTAATTAAATCAGTAATGAGATTGATGTTGGTTAGTTTCTCAGAGAAAACACAGGGGTTACCATTTTGAAGGTAGGTAGGTATATTGAGTTATAATTTTATTACCTATGCTAGACAAAGGCTTAAAACTTAACTTTTAAACTTGAAAATCCAGTTAATACACCTACCGCTATAAGAAAATCTCCTTTCTTCAGTCCAGCGCGATCTGCAACCCCACCAGCATCCACATCGTCCAAGTATTGTAAAGCTGGGTATCTCTCTGAAGGGCGCAGTTCCATCAGAGGTGAAGACGCTTTTGCCCCACGCAAAATGAAACCGAAGCCTCGACGGGCACGGTGGAGGACCACTGTACGAGTCTCCATATTGCCATATCTGAAAGGTTCGTGAATTGATGTGTTTTAGAAAACAATTTCACACTTTCGCACACCGAAACAGAATCTTGGGATACACCTTTAAGATCTTAGAAAGAGAAGTAACTTGAGAAGTACATCTTTGTGATTTCGTCCTAAGAAATTCGGAGCAAGCTGAGATATTTTCAGAGTTAAGGAATATTGGTAGCCTCGGCATGTTTTGGCTACATCATCGTTAAGTGATTGACGAATTTCATCTGTAATTAAATATTTAAATGTAACTGAACTTCGACTCACTTTTTTAATTTTATTTTCACCAGCTTTAAAGTTAAAGAGGCACATATTACCGAATGGTTTCTAATTAACTTTCTGAATCCAATTTTCCTGCGCAACACCTTTTCGCCAACCATTTGGGAAAAACTGATCGTAATTAGCTATTAGCGACTTATAATTCATCTCAATTTGTTTACTGTTTACTAAACACGTCTTATACACTGTCATGTTTAGAAAACAAACCAAAAACATTGTTGTGTTTTTAACTATTATTGACATACTATAACAGACTGCTGACATTTCAATGACTTATGAAATCATTGCTTATATTTGCAATATTTGGGTCATGCGGTCAATCCACGGGTTATAAAAACGTTAATTAAAATTTTAAAGCTAGTTCAAAATACTAATCTTTTATTGCCCATACAAAATTGACTAATTATTAAATATCCAAATTTGACCTACTCATTCATTGAGTATATTGTTATTTTATTAGTAATTGTTATATCAACTCGTGATAGAGATCATGAGTAAAGGTCTTGAGTCCATAACAAAACCTTAGAACTAGAAATCTTAAAAACGTACGTTTTCTTTATCCTAGGCGCGGTTGCACTATAAGTTTTGCTGAGAGCCATCTCCCGTCTGCCTGTTACTCGGGAATGATGAATAGGCCCGGACGCTAGCACCTGAAATATTTACTTGATATTTTAATAAAAACTAATATGCGAGAAGACTTTGATAATGCATTATTTTTAAATGAGGTCTCAAAAAAATATTGTTCATAAGAAATATAAAGTTAAATAACAAAACGCTATGAAAACGTTTAAAGTAATTATTGCTATACCAAGACAATATTATGTTTAGATAATTCCTTCTGGCTTATAATCATAATATTTATATTTTTATAAAGAAAGCGGTCTACTCGCTTGAAATATAGGTACGATAAGAATAGGGAAAGAAAAATTTCACCCACGGGCGGGATTTGAACCACGCACCCTCCGCACCATTCCGCGTGGTGGGCACTCTGCCACACAAATAGGATTACATGATAATATTACGTCGTATTACCTGATGCAAGCTAGCGTTCTGTCTAAGCCTGACTTCTTGTACGCACTGGCTGGGAAATATGCCAGAGGCTCCCGACCCTCGAACTGTTCCCTCCAAAAGACCATCGTCTGATGCTCCGGTTACTGTGGGACATTGGGATTTCAAATCAGAACAAATAATGCGTTTAATATCCTTTCTAATTTGAACCTCACCAAAATTTTGTATTTTACCTACATTATCTTACCTTTTCTGATTTTGATTAAATACATTCATTACATTCAGTCACGTCCTATTCTCGTTGTGGTAGGCAGATACTATTTCACTCCACTTGCTACGATCATGACATACAACTTTCGCTTCTTTCACATCATCCCATTCATCATACATCGTCGATTGTGGGTACTTTTACCTGGTCTTTTTTGTAGACAAGATCAATTTGATCACGATTCGATTTTTTACCTCATTATTTATAATATAATATCTACGTATTGTTACGAGTACCATGTTGATGATAATTTTTAGTATGAACTCTAGTAGTAAATAACAAATGCGTATGAATGTTAGTAAATTAGTCAACACTGCATTTCATGTCTGCAAGGCTATTTCTTTTAGCATTGACACTTCCTATCATCATTTTTACTCGAATTATTTACGGATTTTGTAACGCAATTAGTATTTGTTTGAAATCATTTTTGCAGTAGTCTTGTGTATCCTACTGATAAATAATCGTTCAATAGTAGTACTACCTTTTCTTATTTATTGGTATTTAAAGGGTGTTATATTTCCAGGTTATAATGCCGTATTTTCATCTTAATTTTTCTTAATGTAAGTAATTTTTTGTTTTCCCCTATCCCGTGATTACCTTCAATGATGTCCCCCTGGTTAAGCCTGAGATGTCCAGGCGCAGCGGGTTCGTAAGGCTGCAGACACACGACAGTGGCCCCACCAGTCTGCAGCGAACACGTGGTGGTGTCCGAGTTGCTGGTCCCAACGCCGCTCGAGTCCGATATGATGTCGCTAGTGTCGCCCGCGCTTTTATCTATAAAGTCCGCGGGGACTGGTGTTTAGGGAACCATTCTTAGAATACAGAAGTTTACAAGAATAGTGGTGTGATTGGGGGTTATCGTTCTTTTCGGCTCTTAAAAAGTATATTTAAAACAGACTCACATAATTTTTGAACGTTCTCGAGGTTCTCTATTTGAAACGACTTCAAAAGAGAAACAGACATTGAACAAACGTACTACTTTCCAATACGAGTATTTTTAAAATAAAATGTTTTGCTTGGATTTTTTATTAGTAAACAGGCTTCATAATTTACAAAGTCAGAACTTGACGAAAAGTTTTTTTTTTAATTGCCAGGGAACAAAATGATTGAACAGATCACCAAGATGTTATCATGAAAATGATTTTACAGAGGACGGGTTCAATATATAAGAAGAAATATTTGAATTGCGGAAGATTGGGACAACACTTTACATTTCCATAAAATTTTAAACAAACATGTATAGGGAGGAAAATACACCATGGGGACATTACAGAGATTAATTTTTTTATAGATAAGATAACCGTACAAAAGATAATTTTAAACCAATTTAAAGGGGGAAGGGAACTTAACTTACATAGGTACGCTAAATTATCTAAAAGGGCGAAGGGCATAAGGCACAAACGTCGGGAAGGAAAGCGGCAAGCGACCGTGGAACTAAATAACAAAGGCACATATAACATGCAGAATGGGTGACACGGATGACTGTGCATGGTGATGGTTGTCTTTCCACATGGAAATGTGTGACTTCAGTGCGCTTCTTCAACTTATAACTAGACCTTACATAATATATATGGTAGCTAATAATTATATTTTAAATTATATAGACATGTAAGATGATTAAACCGACTTTACTGTACTAAATAACTGTTACAATGTCGTTAGTCGAGTACTGACAGGAGGAAAGCGTTTGCTTTGGCTAGGGCCTTTTAAAGCTGTCTTTATAGGGCAGATGCACCGAGGCAATCGTTTGCCTTAGTTGGTATGTACACGCCAATTTCGCTTGAACAGTTTTTGGTAAATTACCCAAGATGATATCTTGAGATAGTTTTGCCAAAATTGCGGAAAAACTAGGACATTTAAAACTACTTAACTTAAACGTGACGTAACTAATCTATATAATTTAAAATATCATTGCTGGCCCAAATTTTATACGAGTCTTAATTGTATATTTATTGAAGTTACCTGTTAGAATGCTAGCGTCGTCTTCATGGCTCGGATGGCTAGCATCGCTGATACTAGACGAAGCAGATGAGAAGGGTCTTTCGAGGCTGCAGGGAGAAGGTGCCACGCGTCGTAACACTGCATCAAGTTCCGCTGGTATTCTTGTAGAAGAGGCCAATGAGGATCGGTCTCCCGCGGCCCACCATCCTCCCCACGCCGCCGATCGTCGCTTAGGATTGTACCGAGGAGGTCCGCGGAAGGGAACTGTAATACCCGTTAGCCACACACAACTAAATAATCGGAACTGAACAAACTCAATCTCAAAACTGATTTTAATGATAAATCAAAGTAAGAGAAGAGTATAATTTAAAGTGACTAAAGTAACTGATTCAATAAGATATAAACAAATATTTAAAGTGATTCTAACGACAACTCAGATTAAGAAACCGGAGAATTTATTGAATTAGATAAATTCTTATATAATAATAAAGGTTTTTAAAACAAATACGTTAAATTAAAATGATCATTGAAAATCATACAAAAAAGGAGACAAATCTCAAAGAATAATATAACAAAAATTATACTACACAATACACAATTTGTGACAACATAAAAAATGAATGCAAATTTAAGAATAGTTTTGAGAGCGTCTTTCTTCTATGTGAGAACTGATATCAATACAAAACTAATTATAGTGAACCATCATAACCAAAACAAAAAGTTAAAACTTAAACTTAGATATTAGATACATAATATTATAAGACTTACAATATGAATAAAATACAACACTAAATTATTATATTAAATATTATCTTGTACCAATTACGAGTAGTATAAATATACGGCTTGCTCTACAATAACATCATGTTAGTTAAATATTAAACGTTGTTTCAAATATCAATATATCAATAATAATGTTACCTCATAAATATACAACCATCACCATTATGATAATAAGCAATGATATAGATATATAATAATGGATGATAGCATGCATTTAAGTTATTAATGTTAGAAACATTTACATAATATATAAGTAACCTTTGAATAGTATGTTAATAAAAACATGAAAGTTATTATTAATAATAGGCTATACCTATTTGAATAGTTAATAAGGATCCTATATAGCAAAGGTTACGCGTTCAATATTATCATTATATTCGTAAGTGAACCGTTAATTTTTCTGAATGATCCGTCAATACTTCTTGGGTGATATTGACAATACAGTTAGGTATTGACAATCTGTGACAATATTGAACGTCTGAACTTCACTATCAATAATAGTTTTATTGTAAAAAGGAATATTTTGCATGTTAAAGATCGTTATACAACTAATAATTGTATGTCTATAATTTTGTATAAAGCGCCAAAGCCATGCAGTATACATATATTTACGTGTAACCAGATTTGGACTCACCAACTTCGTCAGATTTGTAGTTCTTTATAACTTCTGCCAGATCCAAGTTTCCAGCTATAACTGCCACCTGAACGAATAATTATTTAGTTCAATTAATCAATGTATTAAATTATACCTATATCAGAAAATGAACGGAATCGAAATTGGCACCTTGCGAAACACCAACTATATTATTCGTTTCATAAAAAAATACTATTATAATTTAAATAAATGTTTTGTCTATTCATAATATTACTTTTCTTCTTTATAACCAAACGAGTTTTATTAATACCATATAATGGTAATTTTTAGAACATAATAATATTATCAGGTCCAAAATTAGCACCTTGCGGAATCTCGGTTGTTTTGCAATCGAATACTCTATTATCTTCAATTACCATAAATAAATAATGTTACACAAAATGTTTACCTGGTAAGGTGTTTGATTGGCAAAGTTCAAGGCTTCCTTGTCGCACCCCCTAAAGAGAAGTTGTCTTGTGCAAGAGTCCTGAGCGTTAACTGCGCAGACATGCAGGGGAGTGTTTCCTGAAGCATTCCTTCCGTTCATATCAGCACCGTAGAATAAGAGGTGATCTAAATGTTGGACTAAACCATTACGACACGCCTGAAAAGAATATAGGAGATTATTTATTTATAATTCAACACAACGCTAGACTAACTTAATGCTAGAATAGCGTTTTAACCCTGGATAAAATAATAAATTAATTAAATTATTAAATACACTTTTGCATAGAATTTATGATAGAGAAAGAGAATCTGCAATACAGACCTAAGGCAACGTGATTAAATTTTCCGGTCTATAAGAACGAATCTCGACAGGTTGGACAATGTCATTGCTCACAACCAAACAAGTTCAGAATCCATGTGATATATATCACATTATGGATTGTTATCAATATTACTGGTAGGATTATGGTGTTAAATAATGTTGTTATCTAAAACTGGTCTGCCATTGACCTTAGGAAACCTGTAGATCATGTAAATTAAGCGGTTGTCTATAATAAAATTCAACATAACGTTTGAACTTTGAATCATGTCTCATTAATTACTAGTTGATTTAGGTATCATTCCTCTATTACCTACTCAAAGCGGTTCCTTATTTACCAAGTCAGGATGTCCCACAAACTTGTCTGGCCCGCTGACAGCGTCTCTGTTATCACGTTGAGTATTGCTATCGTTTTCATGGTGGCGTTAGATTCACTTTTCCCCCACCGGCTTAGATTAATTTGAAGGACTGTATGCAACTGAATCGAGTCAGCTTAATAAAAGTGTTTTAAATACCAAAGATTAATAGCACTGACCTTGAATGCGCAGAAATCGATTTTTAGATCTGTGAGGACTTTATAGACCAATACACCTTCGCATAGCCGCCGTCCACTTATGCTAAGCGCTATTAAACTGTAACGCAACCTGTATGAGTTTGTTTACCTGATGCACTTCCAACCATCCTTGTAAATCCGTGGCCCCTATCGTAGCGTGATCATGCAGTAATGTTTCACATAGTAACGGGTCAGTTTTGTTCGTCACCGACAAATACAACGGTGTCAGACCTTTCCCGTCTTTGTAATTAGGTGAAGCACCAAGTTCTAGTAATGTTTTGACCGATTCTAGGGAATTCTTCTCGACGGCCCTGTGCATGGCTGTGCTGCCGTCTTTAGTTCGGTAGTCCAGTAACGCTCCACCGTTGACGAGGGCTATGAGGACTTTGGCTGGTGTTTTTAGGCCGGCTGCTATTGTTAGTGGTGTTTCTGGAAAGATTTTTATAAGTCTTAATTTAGACTTTTAAATTTGTACCTTCAAGCGATGTTTATCAATTAAGCACATACTGAGGCGTGATGCCATCTCGGTCTTAAGGCCACATGTAACACAAATTTTACATGGAATTGTTGACAATGTTGAGTCCCATACAAGCCAATGTATGCACTCCAGTCTAGATGAAGAATTTTCCATGAAAAATGTAGTAAAATATATGAAGGTATAAGATTTCCATTTAGCTTAAATCTAAAATCTAAAACACTAACACCCATATTCAAAAACAGTAGGTACATAAGCAAGGTGCTGTGCTAACTAAGGAATTTTGTGCTGCGTACGTTACGGGGATTTACCGGCCCTATGCGCTTAGGCCATCATAGTATTGTACTTAAATACGGGTTTTATTCTAAGTCAAACAGTGAACCAGTTTTAGGCATTTATAGATATGAGTCTTGAATGAGAGTAGATGTATGATGTTTATAAAGACGGAAGGAATAAGATACCTATAGGTCATATCTATAACAATGAATTACGAGTATTAAATACAATGATCTATTTCATATTTCCATTTAAAAAGAACGGTGACATCATGGACATAAATTATATTATAATTTGACAAAATAACACACAGTCTCAAGGGCCGATCGACATTTATCGCAGATTATGTACGGCTGGTTTGATACGGTTCTCACAATGTTATTTGCCTACATCACATAATAAAGAGATACAGAAGGTAACTACAAGCATAATATTTATACTTGCCTATTCTTTTATAGTTATAGTTTCCTAAAATATTCGATCCAAAATAAATAGAATGATTTAGGTACGTAACTAGAATATAAGAGTAGGTTTGAGTACAACGCTTGTGTTTTATAGTCAATTGATAGATTTAGAACTAAATTGACAGCCTGAAATCTGGAAGCCCAGAAAACTTTACACTGTCTAACATCTTCTCTTCTTTGGGTGCCATCTTCTAACGAAGGTTGGCGACCATCATTATTAATTTATAATTTGATTTCAATAAAGTGTTAAGTACTAATATTATTAAATGGCGACGCTCGTTCCAACTTCACTAGAACATTTGCTGAATTTATTATAATTGAAGGCAATTATGACTGCCTCGGTGGCGTAGAGGGCGCATACTCGACTGCCAATCAAGAGGTCCCGGGTTCGATCCCCAGGTCAGGCAGTGTTAAATATTGAATTTTTCCATTAGGAATTATCTCAATAACTGCCTGGAATCTGGAACTGTGCCCGGTAGATGGCAATAGGCTCGCCCCCTATTACATGGGACCAAAAACATACTGGCAAAATGTGGGTGTATCTACTATGGGACTGAGTCCTGGGTACACCTCTGCCTACCTCTTCGGGAAAAAGGCGTGTATGTATGTTAAAGGCAATAATAATAAAATATTACTTATGCAAATAATGATAGACCTAAAAATAAGCACTAAAACCAATATCTTCTTTACGTAGGTACTGCGTAATGTTCAGTGGCTTCTCATGAAACTCCCTAGTACCTACCGTACACCCTTCTGCTCCTATATAATTATTGTGCTTATATGCAGAACAATAGGAGATAAGAATCTTTATGTAAATGGGTGAAGTATAAATACAGCTACTGTATGGAATATTGGCAAACATCCAGCCTATTGAATATATGGGTGTATTCATCTCTTAAGAAAAGGATGACCTCTATTGATAGTATCTACTTGTGGTTAGTTCACACTAGGCTAGTATTTTAAATGAGTGATTTTTAACTATAACGAATATATCTGTAACAGTATTAAAGACGGAGTATTACCGAATGTTTTTTCGCATGATTAGATGTTCACTGTAATCAAAATTAGAGCTTATAAAAGAATAAAAGTTTACTTTCCTCATTAACATTTCGGAACTAAATTAATCATATAGACCTGTTATTCGGAAGAAATAGGGAAACGAAACATCAATTTGGTAGATTTTTTAGAATAGAATAGAAATAGTTTATTGCTCAATCATTGAACCTTAAGTAGCTAGTTATATATTATAAAGTTCAGTACCTATATAACTAGACGGTAGCTCGGTGATCAGGGACAACGAAGTCCCAGGGGGTTACAACGAGACAGCGGATATGCAATGTTCGGGCGCGAAAGAGACAAAAAACGAGGAAAATGAGTTATCCCCGTGCCATGCTAGGCGGGCTGTGAGCAGAAGTGATTGGAGCAATATATCTACGTGGTGACAAGTAGTAAATTGCTATTTGCTCGAAAGAGATAATTACTAATATCTCAAAATAATAGAGCAAAATAGATCGACTCGAATATAATAAAACGGGTAATCTCAGCTGTTCTTCTAACTATCGGCCCATTTCACTGGGCACGATAGTTGGAAAAATACTAGAGCGACTAATTCACCCTGAACTTCTTAATAATGTTAGGATTGATGACGCGCAGTTTGGTTTCCGTACTGGCCTCTCAACAGATGCAGCCATTATCAGCCTAAAAAGTACAATACAGTACTATACTAGCCGTGACACTTCTGTTTACGCGTGCTTTTTAGACCTGAGCCGTGCTTTTGATCTAGTAAATTATAAAATTCTCTGGGCAAAACTACTGGCAGCCAAAGTCCCCGGTCAAATAATCAATCTGTTGAGATACTGGTACGGAAATCAAATCAATAAAGTGAAGTGGGGGAACTCAACATCTAGTAGTTATAGACTAGATTGTGGCGTTCGTCAGGGAGGGCTAACCTCTCCGGACCTATTTAACTTGTATGTGAACGACCTGATCGAGGAACTGAGAAGTACCAAGATAGGCTGTCATCTAGGTAACGTTTGCGTGAATAACCTGAGCTATGCTGACGATATGGTGCTCCTCAGTCCCTCGATCAAAGGCTTGAGGAGGCTGCTTTCAGTCTGTGAACATTATGCTAATGTACATGGGCTGAAATACAATGTCCTCAAAACAGAAATGATGGTCTTCAGATCTGGTCCTGGTCCCGAGAGGGTGCCTGGGGTTTTTTTGAACGGTACGGCTATTAATGTTGTGAAGCAGTTTAGGTACTTGGGACATATCTTGACAGAACAGCTTCGGGATGACTGCGACATAGAAAGGGAACGGAGGGCCCTCGCCATCAGAAGTAACATGATTGCGCGGAAATTCGCTAAATGCAGTAATGATGTCAAAACTACACTTTTTAGAGCGTATTGTCTGTGCTTGTATACGTGCCAATTGTGGACATCATTCACTAGAAAAGCAATAAACACAATAAAAGTACAATATAATGACTCATACAGGACTCTTATGAGGTTGCCAAGATTCTGCAGTGCGTCAGGCATGTTTGCTGAGGCGAGGGTTCCTGACTTTTTTGCCATTATAGGATCACGTGTCGCATTATTCTGGAGTCGTATTACCCGTTCTAACAACACGATATTGAGGGCTGTTTCGGACAATCTGAGCAGCCCAATATATCAATTCTGGATGTCCATTCACCTGAACGGGAACAAAAAGTGACAAACTTATTTATTGATAAGTTTATTTTATACTATTTTATTTTATTTTGTTCCGTATCATTTGTCTTTTATTTGTATTATGGGTTTTATATGCCTGAATTAAATGATTTTTATTTTTTTATTTATTTTATTTTATTTTAATATGTTAATTTGCTAAACGCTCGACAAAATTTCGTTGTTCACTTAATACTTAGCCCGTCACTCTACTTAAATACCAGCCTAGTGCGAACAGGGCCTTAGCCGTTTGTTTAGAGACGATTGTTCCTGTCAATGTCAATTGAGAGCATCGACGATCTGATTTGAGTAATATATCTTGATTGAATTTTAATTGAGTTGATTCTCTATCAAAACTTTAGAATCATTAAAAGTCAATTTTTATGGCGCATTCAATTTAATATTAAATGTTACTAGTAACTCGCCCGGATTTACATGCGTTACACTGCTTGAGTTAATTCATGGGTTATGTGGGCAACCCATATTGTCAGTTTCAAGTCGCCAAGATTCCTACAAGGGCTCCGACATGACCTAACGTCTGCCACCTACATACTTTATGGGAAACTATGGGGATCTCCAGTTTAACGTGCCATTCAATCCAGTGTCTTCGGATTTTAAGCCAGGCATACCCCCCCCCCGCAAGGCCATATTATACTTGACACAAGGTATATATAATAGGGGACAGTCGTTAGGATCAGATAATGTAGGAGGTCATGTTATAAGAATCTTGGCCATCTGAAACTCCGATATTTGGACTGTGGGTTAATCACGCAACCTAATATAATCATTCGATTCGAGCAAACCGAAAACCGAAATCTATACTCTAACAGAGTGTGTTAGTATAAATTTCAATGAATAAGGACTTAATACAGGATTCTCTTACCGCCCGTCTCTTGACAGTGGAAGTTAGGGTCCAGTCCCTTGGCACAAGCTTTAGTGATCTTGTCGACCTGCGCGTGCGTGACGTTCTCTATGAACCGGCGCAGGTTGGCGCGCGAATGCAGCGCCTTTAGCGTCTTCTCATCGAGTTTTAACATCTTGTAGACACGCCGTTTGTATTTCAACTGAAAGAGGAGATATATTTGCATCAATGTCAGCCATGGTTACAATAAACTAACGTGTGGTACCTAAGTACCACACGTACCAAGTTTCATGTCTAAACATGAAACTTAGTACTTGAAATGTTGTCATTGGCTCAAGTTGCTAAGGACAAGCTGGCAATTTCAAATTAGTTTAAGGCTTATGTGTAGCGCTTCCATTTGAATTTATCTTTTAAGTAGCTAAAGTATTAAAGTAAATCTATTAACTAGTTAATAGTTAGGGATCCTAAATTAAATTATGGCTTAGATTTTTAAACAATTTGAGTAGATTAGGGAAGGTTATCAAGAAATAGCATTTTTTTATTTATATATTTTATTTATTTTCTAAACTCTTACTTAGAACTATAGTGGCTTTTGCTATAGCTATAATAGTATCCAGGGCTCACAAGATTCTAGGGAAACTATCAGTGCAAAGTATATCGTACTTATATTAATAATTACCCTATAATAAATAAATATAAAAGTATACTGCCCCGATGACGTAATGGGCGCAAGCTCGACTGCCGATCATGAGATCCCGGGTTCGATTCCCAGGTTAGACAAAGTGTTAGATATAGTATTCTTTCATTAGGAATTATCTCTATAACTGCGCCTGGAATCTGGAACTGTGCCCGGTAAGTGACAATGGGACCAATAACATACTGGCGAAATGTGGGTGGAACTTACTAAGTATATGGAACTGAGTCCTGGGTACATATCTGCCTACCCTTTTGGGAAAACACGTGATTGTATGTTATGTTATAAAAGTATGCTTACCTCAAGATACCCCACAGGTCCGTTGAAAGGGTAGTCGCCGAGTCGTCGCTCCTCGTCGAGAAACTTGCCCGCCTTGCCGTTGACCGGGGGACAGAACAAGCCATAGTTGAAGCTCTCTTTCAACTCCTGGAAACAAGGAGAATTACACTTTAGTGACAGTGGCTTGAAAATTGAGCTTGTTAAACAACTTTTAATCATGTGTTACTTTTTAGGATTCGGTGAGTGACAAAAAAGAACGCGATGCGATTCGAAATAACGCGACAATATCAATTGAGTTGATACTAAAATGACAATAGAATAGATACCTATTGTCCTTAAGTTACAGCGACGTGGAGCCGAGAGATTTCATAGGAAGTTTCACATAAATAATTACACTTATCTCAGTAATAAATATAACAAAATCCTTAATAATCAACCCAAAATTCCAATAAAACTATGCTTTTGTTGGACAGACCTAATTTTTAGTAGTCAAATGCCATTGATCAATATTATTCCGAACGCGTATGTAAAGTCTGTTCTCTTCCACGTGTAAACTTGAAATTAATTTAACGCGCTAAATGCATAATCAATTTTCAATTTGCTATCGTGGCTGGCTTAAACACCGTGTGTAGCGATTTGCATGTAAATGCAATCGCTACGAAAATTGATAACAAAGCATAGGTAAAACTTATTGTGTACCTATTTACATACTAATAGCTGTAACCACGGATTCACCCGCAGAAAAGAATAAGTTAAAAAATACAAAATTAGTACTAATTTATTAAATTAATTAAGAAGAATATAGAATAGAAAAGAATGAAGATGGAAGATGTATAACATGTATTAGTGGAGTGTTTCAGGAACGACGTCAAACGTTCAATGATGCTGTACAATACAGACTTATAAGAGAAATAGGGAGATGTAATATCCATTATCGAAGGAGGCCAGAATGATATACAAACTTGTTAAAATAGCTATATAGTGTAGAACGTTTGTAACTGTTTTGTTTTATGTTCGAGTGTTTATACACTAGAACCCATGTTATCATGGGGGCGGCATAATCAAGTCTGATAAATTTCTGGAACAAGAATCTTTAGTTTTTAGTTCCGATTTCTAGTGTCAAAAACAACATGCACAGTGCATCGCCCTCCCGCCCGCAAAATTGCATGCAAATAGGACGGGTACATACCCGTCAGTACATACTGCCACTACATGCCACTACATACTACTGTCAGTACATGCACAGTACATACTGTGCATGTTGTTTTTGACACTAAAAATCGGAACTGAAAACTAAAGATTCTTGTTCCAGAAGTCTATAATGGAGTTCCGAAAAGTAACGCCCTCTAAATAATTAATACTTAAAGATAAAAAAAATAAAGATAGAATCAGAGATTCACAATTATAGTTATGGGAGACACGCAAAACATCTTCAAACTCTCTAGTATTGCTTAGATAAAATAAGATCAATGGTCATTTTCCTAATCATAAATGCATAATAACAGCGAGAACTTAGAGAGAGAAGCACAATAACATAAGGTGAATCCAACCTTAAGCCATAGGGATATTTATGACCTCATAACTCATTGCGTCAGAATTAAAACTCCTCTCAGAAATAGCTAAAGGAACATTAATCAAGTGCTATGAAAGAACATTTATTACTTTAGAAGGATAATAATTATCTGTGCAGGGTTACTAGTTATCTTCTTAACAGAAAAGACCTCTTAGCAGTTCGATATCATCCTATGGAAAATTTACCAAATCGATGTTTTGTATTCCCTGTTTCCATACATTTTCGTATAAGTGAAGAACTTTTTCTTTGAAACAGCAAATTTTTTGTAATTTCTGGGTTGGCTCCATAGTGTATGCTATTACAGAGATGAGTATGTAAGTATTTATCTTTTAAGAGGTACGATGGAAGATTAATATTACTGATAAGTAACCCTGTATTCGTCGAAAATCATCAAGAACATTATCAATTCATCAAAGGCGTTTGTCAGAAGTTTGATCAAGGAAGAAATTGCACAAAGTGAAAAGTCAAGTCGGCAGGTGAGTTAACGAAGTAAGATAGATTGAGCCCGGCTAACGATTGATAGTGAATATCCAGAGCTCTGGCTGGTTCGACTTTAACGTCGGATCACGGCTCTTTCATAAATAGATAGATAGATAATATAGATAGATAGATACTTTATTGTACACCACACAAAATGAAATAACATTACAGGATACAGAAACTATAGTGAGCGGCGGTCTTATCGATAATAAGCGATATCTTCCAGATAACCGATGGATGGAGAGGATTTATTTACAGCAGAAGACGGTGGGGTATCTATAGTTTATACATATAACCGAAAAAGGAGTTATAAGTTTGACATGTCTGTGCATTTGTTAGGTAAATTAAGACTGCCTCATTGGCCTAGTGGTTCGCAGACCCTACTGCACACATCATGATTAGGAACCTAGATAATTAGTGTCTCATTCCGAATAACCTCATCAAATGTTGGAAATATGCTCTGATTTCCAATGATTTGACTATTTGTAACGTTTGTATGGGAATTTCTTCGGTCACCGCCTCCCTATAGCACAAAACTTGCGTAATCACTATAATACAAGTATCTCTATTAAACAATAAACTGAATGTCTAAACGTGTAATTACAAATGTCGACGCCGAGACAAACGGTTGTAATAAACTTTTGATAGCTTTATTTCAACTTCGCAAGTGCGTGATGAAACTTAGTACCTAATAACAATAAGTTATCGTTCCAACTACGAGTACCTATAGTATTAATCACAGATTGCACTAAGTCGTAAAGGAATTCAATTGCAAAAAGCAATGCCAATAAAATTATAAATCTGGCAATTTTAGATTCACTAGTTTCCGCTGCAGTATCGCCCGCCAGCGATTTTGCTCCCGTGGCGATTTTTGTTGAAAAAGGCAGTTATTTATTTAGCCCGATTTTTAATAAATCGGTGAAATGCAGGTAGGACTCTCACGCGAAGGGTTCCGTTCCTCACGAAGGGCTCTACATATGATCTGAAAACTTTTTGACAGTGCGAGCCATATGCTCGTCTTGGCAACATTTTAGATGGAAATGTTTTTGGTGGGATTTATATTTCCCACTATAACATACCTCGTTCCCGAAGGCAGGTGTACCCAGGACTCAGTCCCATAGTACGTACACCCACATTTCGCCAATGTGTTATTGGTCCCATGTAATAGGGGGCAAGTTCCAGACTCCAGGCTTTCATTGAGGTAATTCCTAATGAAAAAATCTAGTCGAGCTTGCGATGACCACCGAGGATATTTCTCATATTAATAAAATTAATTGTTTAAGGATCCGTATATCATTTGTTGTTACAATGGGCATAGTCAATAGTCACTTCGAAAACGCCGCGATTTTTGACAAATAGACGAATAGACAGCAGAGTCTTATACCTTGTAAAATAATGCTGGATACGTGACAACTAAATAAAAATCATTTTTTTGGTAATATTTTCTTAAATAAGGAATAAATGGTATCATATCAGCTAATTTTAATTCAATTGATTAGTCACATACCCTCTTAAATCTTAATTTACGGAAATTTGGCAAAAAATTGTTTTTTTTTAGCTATTATGTAGCAAGCTATTTTAATAAGGTAAGTACTTGTAAGTAGGTACGAGTAAGAGGGTCCAGTTGGCAGCCGTTGGCTGCGGAATTCTAATGATATATATACTATAGTAATCTATACGTTCATTGGTGCTGTTTCCAAAAACGAATATCGTAATTTATTTATTGCTACTGTGTCCACATAGAAATTGGAAGGTTTAATAACCGTGATTTATTGTGCAGACTTTTATTGGAAGATTTTTATGTTGATGCCGAAACACGTGATAAAAAGGAGATAATGGTATATTGACTAGAGGAAAGGTATGGGTACGGAATTTGTACATAGCCATATCAAATTTTATTTAAAAATTTATGAAGTTATATTCCAACCTTATTTTTTTCCCTATCGAGGTCTTCGAGCAACGCAGTAGGATATGGCCAACGTCGTGTCTTGAGCGTAGCGAAAAAAAATGCTGTCTATGGTGGTGTCAAATTAAAGGTAGCCATTTGACCGCGTGGTCGAGTTTTCCAAGGTCGAGATGACTCCTAACTCTGTCAGAGATTTCATCGATGACTTTATTGATGAAAATTTTTAGCTATAATATGACTAAAATAGTACAACCAGCAGACTTCAACTATAAAACACTGCACAAAATGAAAACCGAACATAATTCCTTCGAAACTTCATACATGGCCCACTATTCTATCTCGGGAGAATTTTTATCGTAAATTCTGGATATTGGCGCGCTTCCGGCTCCACTCCTCCGCTTTATTGAAGTAATATTGGCTTCGACAAAAATATCGGAAGCCAGTACCTATAACGTGAAGGAAAATATTGGGTTCAGAGATTACATGAGCTAATATCATACTCACAGCATTCGGAATGTCGCCCTGGTGTATATTCTTTGATTTTATTAGTTACTAGCTGCGCCCCGCGGTTTCACCCGCGTAGTCTTCGTTCCCGTGGGAATATTGGGATAAAAATTACCTTATGTTTTATGTTAGGGTCTAAACTATCTACATACCAAATTTCAGCCCAATCGATTCAGTAGTTTTGGTGTGAATGAGTAACAAACATCCATCCATCCATCCAATCCTCACAAACATTCGCATTTATAATATTAGTAGGACTATTAATTTGCCCCAGTTACCTATGGTTAGGATATTGATATTTTATGTGGAATAATTCCGGTACACAGTAATATATATATATATAATATATATATATAATATAGGTTCATATAGGTTCGTTCATTATATCACTGCCCGGTAAATCTGTAGAGGCCATCTGAGGCCAACAGCATAGGTCATTTAAAAAAAAATCGTTCATATAGCTATATATTACCGCGCAGCACGCTAGTAAAGTCTCCACTCGGCATGATTTCTTCCAACATCTTCCAAAATTCATCGTCATATTTTAGCCAATAAACACAAAACTATAATGAACCAATAATACAGCCCTACTAGCACAGTGAGCAAGGGACTAAAGTCCCAGGCTGATATCAACTCGCGAATTATGCGCGATTTTTGGTTCTAGATTAGAGAATAGATGTCACAAATAGTTACGATTCATAAAATCACTATACAGTTATTATACTGCACAGAAATAAACCGAGCATCATCAGACTGACCTTATCGGAGGATTAGATACACCTATGCTTTATCTACCTAGTTATGTATGTGTTAGCCGTAACTTGGTAGAGCTTAATTCTTATCTTAGCCACATGCAAACAAAAGATAGTGAGATTATCTCGAGAAAAGTAATTTATTCCAAGGTCTCATGTATCTGGGGTTTACGACGCGGCCAGTTTTATGATGCCTTTACAACTATTTCATTGGTCTCAACTCTCTTTTATTGCAGTGACTTCGGCCTTTTCATGTCCCTTGCGATTGATTTGCTTAAGTTTTTTGCTCCTTGATTCGATTAGTTGCTACATGTACTGATTCGTGATGATTAGTTATTACTTTGTTTCCTCCGAATATAATAAACCTATTTGATATGTCATTTTATTTTATTATAAATTCTTCATTTATTTGTAGTGAACGTCTAATCACGCGAGTTAAACTGGGATTTTTAGTTCACTATGAAAACCCGGGAGATTATAAGAGAAAATAAAATGACAGGGAAATAGTTTACTTCACTATAAAAATATCAGGATAACAATTTATAGAATGGGTTTATTATATTCGGAGGAAATAGGGTAATACAAAACATCGATTGGGTTAGTTTTTCATAGGATTGTGTTAATATTGTCGTATCTAGTACATATATACCTAAGCTTTTAATGAAGAACCGGACCGTTATTTATCTACCTATTAACACAATTTACTTAAAATTTATTAATTTACTTATTACAGCACGTGCTTATTAATTAGCTTCATAATTTACATCAGTGCCAAGTATTTTACTAAAGATAACATCAAGAACTAAAGTAATGAGGCATGAAGTGTGCCCACTAACGGTTTTTAATCAGTAACTGTATCAACTAATTAGCATTTATCTTATTAAAAGTAGTAGCTTGAATGTTGCGAGAGTGGGTGTTCCTGTTTCTGTCACATGGTAACAATTAGCTGACAGATTGTTTGCATACAATGGGGTACACAACAATAGGTAGGGAATAGAAGGCTGGTCTATCAGATTTTCTTTTATAAATAGGTACTTACCTATTATTCGCAAGAGTAGAGTGACACGCGGTTCGAGAAACACAAAATGACAATATTTCAATAGAAATATTCCCGCTGGAGCGCTTGCAGCTATGCATTGTGTAGTTTGAGATCCCGGCTCGTTTGACACGGTTTCGTTTGCCGGTGTGGTGTTTGACAGTACTTTTTTTTTAACATTTTGATTAAAATTATAATCCGTAACACTTACTAAAATAATAATTGAAAAAAAAAACATTATTTAAGAGGCTAAATAATAACGTAAGGTTTCCATGTTTATAGTTATAAATTGCGCGTATGTGTGTATGTTCATTATGGACTGTCTTCTGGTGAATGGGGTCTGACGCGTGTTAGTGGGCCAACAGATTGATCGCTCGATTCTTGTTCTCAATGTGATGTGAAGTGTTGATGAAAATGCTGCTGCGTCGACGTATTGCCAAAGACAGGATATATTAGCCAACAGCCAAACCACACCATTACGTCAAGATTCCTTTGAATTGCAAAATTAACAAACTTTCTATCGTCCAAAAAGACTGTCATTGATCGGTAATACCCTCAAGAATCTCCAAATAAATATTACAGTATTTGAGTTTTTTTTATCAGCTAGTATTCTCTTAAAAGGCCATTGTACTAATATTATCTACCCCGCCACTATGGGTCCGCCTCTGAAATTGCGAAAATTATCAGAAAAGGCTCATTGATTTTACATTATATATGGAAAAGCTGAAAGTTGGTTCCGTAGTAACAACGACGCTTTAAGATGATGCGTAATGATTACCAGTGATTGGATTGTATAATATAGGTACAATACATATTCACAACTATCTAGGGTCATTAATGTAGCCCTTCGCGGCATTGACGACCCTTAACACAGTGAAAGGTCTATATTGTAGGTAGGCAAATTTCGGCCGCGTCAATAAATAATTGTGCTCTTTCCTATCAATTTCACAGGTATCGGCAACAACAAAAGTGTTCTAATCAAATCACCTGTTAGAAAGTGCAACAGCGGTACACGTAAGTGGAAAAGTTGGTAACAGCTAACCAAGGCATTTGAAACTGAGGGAAGCAATCAATTTATAGCGGTCCGCGCGGCCAGTAATTGATGTGCGGGTCTCAGTTGACCGCCGTGCTTCGTTTGTATCGGCCCATCTCGATGGATTGTCTACTGTCTATTACTTCTAACCAGAAGCGCTATTGTATCACAAATTGCAAATTCAAGATGCCAATTTATTGCTATAATAGACAAAAAGATGTCTTGGAACTCAGTGGGACAGTAAGGTTAGGCAGCTTTGTACAACTTGTGTTCTTTTTAATACACATAAGTAGGTACTTATATTAAAAGAACACAAATCGTACAGTAAGGTACCATGAATACTAATACCGACAATTAAGAATAATAAGGTCTGTGGTTCTAAAATGGGAATGCTGCTATGTTTTGTACTTAACTATGACTTTTTAATATCCAGTTAAGTTTTTAATATCGCAATTTTGATAGTACCCGGGGAAGCTTAAGCACATACAAGAAGAAGTCAAGCTGCTAAGCCGTTCCAACGAGTCTCCAAGCCTCACATACTCGTAAGTGGATCAGTGGCCAGTTGACAGATATGTTTTGTCACATAGGCAGGAGTTCGATCAAGCGTTGCTCAACACTCCGCCTCGTGGATTATAGGTCAATTTGTTGCGTAGGTACAGGTAGTTAGAAACTATTTACACTGTCTCGGAAGACATTTACTAATTAGTGGTCCTAATGAGCTAACTTAAGAGAAATCTTTGCTATAAACTATAATAGTATAGGTACGAAAGATAATATTATGTTAGCAGATCTGAAGCCTTCTCGCGCGCTGAGTTTTGGTAGATTGCGTAGAACGGATATGAAAATTATATTTTCTTGTACATATGCTCTAATAAGTAATACAAGAAAATCACTGGTCACTACCAGAGATCAAAAAGAAGGGTCTCTTTCGTTTGGAGTTAGGACACAGTTTTGTTTGGAGTTAGCATTTGAAAACCAATCATCTTTATCCAATCATTGATGCCTCTCAAAATGTCAATTTATGATCATTCACTTTTTGTGTCTTCAACTAGACAAACAAATCAATAAGTATTGTTAGAACTCAAAATTAATATCTACCAACTAGAATATTAACCAGATTTTAGAGCGAAATCCTGTTTTATCTTTGCAATTGTTGTACCATTTCGTAACGTAATGCATTAGAACTTAGCATACTACGAAATAACAATTTACATGGCCCATAAGGAAATAAATGTACTTAGTGGTTAAATGTGTATGATATGATTTAGTTCTGGTATTATGATAACTTCTTTAATGACTCATTCATGCATTGAATTCCATTTAAGTATGGAGAAGGAAAGTAAACTAGAGTAACCTTTGATTATTCAAACTTACAACCGCAGTCTAAACAACATGGATCATACAACAGATACCTATTACACAACAGATGTCTATCACACAAGAAAAGATTCACATAAATCTTCCCTTTTTAATAAAATATACAAATGCAGCATGAATTCTTCATGTAAAATCCTCGTTCGCCGACTTCAAAATTTACACGAAATCTTATGTTCTGGCTCAAGGCCAATGGACAAGGGAAGCGTCTGTAAAGTTTTCTCTATGTTAGCCAAAAACGTGGAAAATCTGGTCGTCGACGTTGGAAAAGAACCTGAAGCATGGTTCAACTTAATAACCAAAAAGACCTACCCTGTAGACTGTAGATATCTACATATTTTACTTTTGTTAAAGAGACCGAGTAAATTTAAAGTACAATAGCAGAGAAGCACTTAGAATTATACCTAATAAATTATAACGCTCTTATAAAATTACATAAGTCACTGCTACGCTACGTAAAAGAAGAGATTCTATCAATATTCGAGATAAAACGCGCTCCTTATGGCTAGTAACATAGGTAAGAAGACCTATGAACTATGAGCAAAACACTCAGTATCTAAAAAGTAAACGTTAATCAATCACGTCATATCCCCTTATTCATCAGCCATGCTTATAAATATTTGAGTAAGAAGTTTCAAGGTACCTTACAAGATAAATGAAATAGGTAAGAGAAAACTTCTCGTTAGCACAGCGGAAGCGTAAGAATACAGCATGCCGCTCTCTGACAAGCTTTTGAATACAATGACAAGGAAATTGAAGAACGCGTTGACTTATAAATCGAGCTCGATAAAGTTTGTGGTGTAAGCAAAATTAAATTTATTTCTAGCGGTGTCGTGGTTCGTGTACCGACCACCAAATATACATAACACCGGTACAGAAGGCTGGTCCCTACTCGATTTTTGGTCATAAAAAATAAATACTCCCTAGGGTTGTTATACCGCATACACGAAGCACGAGAAACGAAAAATCTAATTTCATTTTTTTTTCCCAATTGTAGATCCAGAGATAATATAACAAGCAGACTCTACAAACCCAAAACAAGATAGAAAGATGTAGCAATTTATAAAAGACATGAAAGACTATCAGGTTTCAGAGGACGAAATCGAAAAAAGAGCGAAGTGGGGGCGCAAAAAAAAGGAAGGCCAACCGAAAAAACGTGGGCTATATAGGATAATATTTGTATACCCACAGCATGAAAATTCCAAAGCGTGCGCTCGCGTCTACGCCAGTGGTTTTCTGTGAGATTCCCTGTATAGATGAAAACTGTGGAATTATCTCCCTGCTGCGGTTTTCCCGTTGAGCTACAACATGGGGCTCTTCAACGTCGGTTGGTCGGAAGGGTCGGCAACATACTGGCAATACCCGTGGTATTGCAGGTATCCATAGGCGGCGGTAACCGCTCACCATCAGGCACACCGTCTGCTAGTTTGCCACGATCACGAATTATACAACTTTCTTTTGTGAGTTGTTTAGTTTGATGAGTAGATCCACCTCATTATGTACCTATTCCTACATCTTTTTGTAACACGTTGTGTATGGTCTTCTGTAACGATTTGTGCCACTACAGTGATTGTCTCGGCACAATCTCGAGATCTGCGCCAATTAGGGAGCGGGTCGCCTTACTTGTACTAGTAACTAGTAGATGCACGTGGCTTCTATCTCACCACTGAAATAATAACAATAACGGTGCTGCGGTCCGGGATCGGTCTAGTTTCTATATCTGAATATCTGAGAGGCTCCAATTATTTGTGTAACGGAACAGAACACAACTATTCGATATGATAGGGATTAAATTGGACTTGGAATAATCTAGATAGAATAAATGAACTACTGGCATTATCTATATGTAGGGTTAGTACTTATTATTAAAAGACGGTCTGACTGACAGATAAGCAGAGCAAGACAGAGCGCTTGACATAGAGATGGAAAAGATGGTGTATTTATTTTATTAGGTGTGGGGGTGTACCTTTCGGGTCTTTAAGAATTTAAAAAAATCTTAAATGTGAAGTTCTCATTTTTTAAATATTACCCACGTATTTTATCTCTACTTACGCATACACTAAGATATATCGTGCATGCATGATATTTAAATTTTGAGGAAAGATGATTTGGTTAAAAATAAGCAAATTATTTTACACAAAATCTCACGGGACCTGACAAACCAAATCTTTTAATTGATGAAGCCACTGGGGTTACTAGTTACCATAGTATTAAAAGGAGCAAATAAAATGAACAAGATTAGATATAAAAGGCCCATGAAGTTATCAAAGAGAAAATGGTCACCCGAGGATTAGAGATTACAAGATCCTTTACCCAAAACCAACCTTTTACTCGATTAACGGAGAGTGAGTAGGTTATATTTTCGTAGCGCTGATAAGTATCCTATTTGCCAAGTTTGCAACCTTACGAGCTGTAATTATCGACGGATGTGGCACAGATTAGTCCTAAACAGGATTTAGTGTTTCTGCGAATTGAATCATTGGGTAAGGTGGATGTGTGGGTTAGTTTTGGATGACTATGGTAGGTTTACCTATTAGGTTAGTAACCGATTATCAATTAGCATCCTTTAACAGGGTCATTGGAACATTATTTGGAATAACTTTCACTACTTTTACTTTTATAAGTTTAGAACTTATATTATTTTACTTTAACAAATTTTTTTTTTTGTGATAGTGAGCGACAAGACGAGCAAATCAGGTGCCTAAAGGTAAGCATCATGATTGCCCATATCAGACACAGTGCCACCCAGTGTTTTAAAATTCTAAATTCTGCGCAGCACTGCACTGCGCCTGTCACCCTGAGATATTAGTTGTTGAAACTCGTCATGCCCAGTAATTTCGCTGGTAACATTGCCCTTCAGACCGGAACACAGTAATGTTTGCACATTACGTAGTATGAAATTATTGATTATTAAGTCTGTACTAGATAAAGCTGTCTTTAATCAAAATTACGCACATTTACCTACCTACTATACTCGTAAGTTGATTAGACGTAGGCACGTGTTCCTTACTATTTTTTGTAGTTATTGATCACTTTATATTTTTATTGTGAAGGACAAGTGGGGTAATCAGAACTTAAAGTGGCATAATATAAGAATAGAGACCCGATTTTTTTTTTGTAAAATGTTTTTATGACGTTGGAAATGAATTTGGGACTTACTCGGCCAACTATTTTATCATTTGCTTTGCGGAGGTGATACCTATCTGCATCAGGTAGGTATATGCGAGTACATGCGGTAGACAGGAACTGACTCTTGCTACGTCACTATCGAATGGCCATTGCCTTCCAATTTTGAACTTGAGAACATCCAGAAACGTCGATGACGTAAGCAAGCGTCAGCCACGTGACCATTCGCATCACGTATCTTAAAATGCCATTGCTGGCAAAGTAGGTAATTAAGTATAAGTACATTATGTTATTGTACGCAGGGTTCACCTACTTACTTTTAATGACGTCACAAGTATCTAAAAACTATACCCCCATTAAAGTTTTAATGAGACCATAAAATGACCGTAGCCTCGTGAGTTCTGTAATTGGCTAAATAGCGGTTACCCTCATAATATTTTAGACCTGCTCTAGAGCTATATGTATTCAAGTGTAACATTTCCCAACATTAAGGCTATAACATTGACCTCATCATGATCATTAGAACCGACGGTCTCATAAACATCGTCATTTAAAATGACATCTGAACCAACATCTCATTTTAAATGACTAGCTTCTTTAATGTTTACCTTGTGATATAGGAAACTTACTACCCCTTTTTTTATATAAGTAAAAAGCTTTATTATTCAATGGCCTTTAACTTTTTATTTACACGCTGCTATTGAGAATATTATTTTATATTATGGAAGAACATGCTCAGTAGTAGCGTTTGATAGGCTTTAGAGCAACGAAACAGTCAGTATGTAGAGATTAGAGATACTTAGATATAGATACTGGGATAATATATGAGGGCAATTTTGGAAAGATTGCACGTAACATAAAATAACATCACGCATTTTTCACGAAGGGGTAGGCAGAGGTGTACCCAGGAAATTTCCAGACGCCATACTAGGCTGCCATAGAAATAATTCCTAATAGAAAAGTTAACAACAGTTTGCCCGACCTGGGGATCGAACCCGGGACCTCATGATTGGCAGTCGAGCTACGCCCTAAGATTGCACATTTAAGTAGGTATCATAGTGTAATAATAAGGGTCTACCGAGACAGATTTCCAGAGATCTAGAGCCGAGTCATAATAAGTAATAGTCATAATCCGTGTCTACCAGACAAGGAAAAAAAACAAATTCCTGAAAATGTCACGAGAATGAGTTGTGGAAATTATTTATTACACTAGTAAATATACTAAGTACTAGGTATCTGTTATCTAGTAACGTGCATACTCAGGAATCTTGTAACCTATGTTTAAGCCAAAATTCAAGAATCATGCTGGTATTTGTATAAACCGAAAGTGTGCTTTCGAATACAGAGGTCAAGTTTAGATATCAAATGAAACTTGCGAACGTGCAACTTATTACGTTTCAATGATTGCTCAATATTTTTTATTCCTCACAGTGTAATAATGTTTTTATGTGGTTCTCATTGCCCTGTTTGATGGTTGCCGGTTTATAGATTTCTCTCACGCAATTTTCCCTTTATGCGACTTTATTGTAAGAAATAAGGATATAAAAACTTTCAATGTGGGACTCGCATTTAAAAGCTATGTTAGGAATACGAGACCGTTCTTCACCATAAGTATATTTTTAATTTACTTTAACAGCAAAATTATTGACTCGCACTTAATGCTTTAACTTTTTCTGGGCTCGCACGTTAGAATACCTACTCGTTTTATGTTTGCCAGTGTCAAGTGATTCAACTATAAATATTTGATAATATACATATACATAAACATACATTCACGCCTTTTTTCCCGAAGGGGTAGGCAGAGGTGTACCCAGGACTCAGTCCCATAGTAGGTACACCCACATTTCGCCAGTATGTTATTGGTCCCATGTAATAGGGGGCGAGCCTATTGCCATCTACCGGGCACAATTCCAGACTCCAGGCAGTTATTGAGATAATTCCTAATGGAAAAATCCAATATTTAACACTTTGCCTGACCTGGGGATCGAACCCGGGACCTCTTGATTGGCAGTCGAGCATGCGCCCTCTACGCCACCGAGGCAGTCTCCGAGCAGTCAGTTGATAATATAATTATTACCTAATTGAACTTTATAATAAATTACAGAATCGCGATCTTGCGATTAGACTAGGTTTTGGTCAGCCAGCCATTTATAACGATACGAAAGCTTTTATATCGATTTTTAAAACATTTTTTTTGTTTGAATACTTTGTCAATATGTAAACAAAACATTGCTAAATATAAGGGTGTTATTACTGCCATAAATCCTCATGGAATATCAATTACTGTGTCGTCTGTACTCCGAACGGAAATTGCCATGAAAAAGAATGGCTCTCGCATTTTACCTTTTGCCCTATACTGAAAAGTTCAGTAGCTTAGTTTACACTTTTCCTAACATAACCATTTCTGTATCTAGTTCGTGTCATGCCAATTTTGTGGAAGATCGCCGGCTGTGGCGTTCCTGGGTCACAATTTAGAAAATTAGGAAAATTTTCATCCCATTCACAGCAATGTCTGGTGTAAGTAGATGCTAATTAGGTGTATTCCCATCCCGTCACAAGTCTACTCGGTGATGTTGCATGTTGAAATTCATGGCAGCCCACTACTTAACATTTTATTGCAACATTTATACAAGCGTAAAAAATACTTACAAAAAGAGGGATTAAGTACTCGTAAGTAGGTAAGAATAAATTTTATAAAGTATTAAAAAAAACCTTTTTTATGCCATAAGTGGCAAACAAGCAGAAGGTGTGCCTGATGGCTCGCGGCGCCTATGGTTACCTGCAACACCAGGAGTATAGCCAGTATGTTGCCCTTCAAGACTCTATTCACTCTCTCTTTGAAGAGCCCCATGTTGTAGCTCAACGGGAAGACCGCAGCAGCTTTATATTGGGTTGTTCGGAAAGTAATTTCGTTTTTTTCCGACAGTTTTTTGCCAGCAGACTAAAAATTTTATGAGCGTGGAATTATGCTACTACCAGAAAGATGGACCAGAATGGACTAGAACGGCCAATATACAATTTAATAAAGTATTTGTTTATTATACGAAAACTGTCTCTCATTACAACAAAAAAAAAACGAAATTACTTTCCGAACAACCTATTATTTTGTTGGGGGTGGCAAAATTGGTTTCCATCCGGCTACGCCACTGGACCTGTCATACATTCTTCTATTATGAGTAATCTATAAAAATACCGTGAAATTGTAATGTTGTGTGAAATTGATTCACTGCGATACGTTGTCGGTAATGGCATGATGCATGGTAATAACTGGTAATCAGGCCCGGGGGGCTGGAGTTCGATTCCTGTGCTAAAGTGCCGCCTCCGAGCGTCGCTACGAAATCGATGGTAATAAGGACGTGGTCAGGGAAAGTGCCCATTCCAGCTAGATTTCCACATTTTTTGTTTTATAGATATTTTTAAAAGTGCAACAATTTGCTTACAATTATTACCAAAACATTAAATAACAAATACATTTACTTACTTAAATTAAATTGCGGTTCACTTTATACTGAGAAATGATTTACTCCTGTACGTGAAACGTAAAATTAATATAATTTTCTATCTTTTTTTCCAGGCGTATGGCATCGTATTTTGATCATCCTTCGCAAATATTCTCATTTGATTCTTGATTAATCAAAATAACAAAATAAAACTTTTATTAACCGACATAACGGTAAGATGATATAAATTATAAATATACACTTATACGAACAAAATAAATTAAAATATTTAGTCCTAGCCTAATCATAACCGGCCCACACAATTGTTAAGGATGAAGAAGGCAATGTGTATGTCATTTTGAGATAAATAGATCGTGATAGGCAATTCCAGACCTAGACCATTATTTTATCTTTGATACAGTTATAATATTAAAACTCAATAAACACTCTTAACGATAGCGGGAGTTGGAAGGGGTTAATTCTTTAGTTAACCTAAAGGCTCGCGCACATTAGGGCGGGCCGGGCAGCATCGCATTGCATAACAAAAATTCTATAAAAATAAATAAATACAACTTGACACTGGCAATACATTCGTGTGGGTCCATAAAAGAAGAAAATAAAAACATAAATAAATAATGACACACGTTGTGTTACCAGCGCAACGTCAATAGGTAACATTATATTCGCTTACTTATTATTAGGCCGTAAGTTGTGCTTCGATATCAGAAACACCTATTTCAGTTATTGTTACGATAATAATACAGAACTATTCCTGCGATAATGTGGCCCCAGGGTTAGGAATGCGGACGACGCGACGCCACAGACTATAGATAGTAATATGCCCATAATAGAACCCTGACAACGGAATTAATATACCAGAATGCGTATGCGCATGCCGCGCGACAAATGACATACAGACAGTACTATTTTAATGAACGTGGGGTAAAATATAACTACATGTTCTGATATAAAAAATTGACGTCAAAATGCTATAGAACATGGACACTAGCGCCCTCAACCGCCTTGATTTAGATTTCTGTTAGTTCAGTCGGCGTACAGACCGGTGTGAATGCGAATGCGGATAACAAATAAACTCTTACGTGTGCGCGCACCTCATTTGTCTATGTAATGAAGTAATTTGCGGCGTGCATTGAATAATTTTTGCGTTGCCACTGGCAAATGCAGAAACTGAGCGTATTATAAACAATAAAAATCTTACAAATTAAAATATGGCGGTCTGGGAGATGGCGCGAAACTTCATGTCAGAATGGTCACGCCTTACATTATATTTATTACAACATTGTTATATTTATTACTTACATTGTACCCGATCCCACCCCTACTCTTCCTATCATACATCTTTCCGTCCAGACTGGTTGCCTGGAAGAGATCGCTTAAAGCGATAAGGCCGGGCGGCCTTTGTTGACCAAACACTTGTTAGTTATAGCTTTGTTTTTAAGTTATTATGTTGTACTGTGTATTTTTATGAAAATGGTCAGAATAAAGAGTAATCTAATCTAATCTACCTATAAAATATCTGTCGAATAATTTACGAAGCGATAAAGACATGATAGATGAATTCACGAAGAACTAAACAAAGCCTAATGAAAAGCGATCAGTGATTAACCGACGGACGTGACGTAGACAATAACGAAGGTCACGAAATCCAATATTTCTCCGACGCTTTGCCAGACTCGATGATTGTTTCAGAAAGTTTTGAAACCATCGACAATATACCCAAATAAATCTGACACCATGTTTGTTTGAGACAACACATGTTTTTGCGTGGCGAGCTAATTTTGAGATAAAGTAACAACAACCCATAAAGTGGCCATACCTGCGGTTTTACTTGACTACTACTCTCGCATAGGTACATATAATCCATCAGACCCACGGATCAGAACACAGTGACCATGGATTTATAATAGAGTTATAAATTTATGACAGTGACAGGTATATTGTTAAATGTTAGGCTAATTAATACACGAATACAAATAATAGTACTTAACACACAAATGGGTACTTAATAATAGGTTCAAGGTACAAAGCGACGCAATATTCTATATGACGAGAAAGTCTAACTGGTCATAGACTTTATATGACCGACATGTCATCTGTTCAGAAACTAATAAAGCGGCTCTCACTTTTGTTTTACTTAGGTCGCCATGGCGCTATTGATTTTTATTACGTCAAGGGGAGAGAGTTATGCTACCCTCACAATAAATATTAAAGCAGATTCTAGGATAACATGCCCACCCTTGCATATTACAAAGCTTTTAATATTTTTATATTGGAATAAATACATCTGATATTTTAAATTGACTACTGGAAAATATAAAAAACGTGCAGCACGTGCGTACTAAAAATAATTTAAATTAGGAAAAAATGAAAAGCAGCCAGTTACGCGACGAAATAGGTTTTAAATATCCGTTACAAAAAAGTTCCAATACATTGTTAGCCGCAAAGAGGTTAATTCTACGTGAAAGTTATATCAAACATTTAGTTAATTGGTCCATTTGCCAGCTAATGGATTGTAATGAAATAATTGGCGGTATCCGTCGGTCACCCCTCATTCTGGCGAGTATGGTGAAACTAGGGACACAATTTTAAACTGAAACGATACGATCAAAGTTCGTAATCGACAAGTGAAATAGAAGGTATTAGTGTAAATTGGCTCTACAACATTTAGATAAAGTTTTTGAACAGGCTTGAAGCTTGAATGTAAGGCTTTCGTGGATCAATTTACGACTAGGTACCTATGGTCTATTAATTACGTATTTTCAACAAGTTTCCTCTTTATTTCCTTTAGAGTTATCACACATACCATTACGCCTTTTTCCCAAAGGGTAGGTAGGGTACAGCTCTACCACTACTAGCTCAAGGCAAGCTCAAGGCAAGCCTATTGCCATCTACTGGTCACAGTTCCAGACTCCAGCCTCGTGTAGTGGTCGCAGGCGCTACTGCCGATCATGAGATCCCGGGATCGATCCCAACGTCAGTATACTATTTACCTATTAGATCTTTTTTCATCGTTTCGGAGTACATGTGAAAGCACTCCACAGCAGTTATTTTACTGTTACTATACTTGCTTTTCAATTAAAAAACCATACAGCAACCATTGCACTGTTACCAGTTAAACTCGATATAACTATTCTAAGAACGAAAAGAATCCAGTAACCAGTAGGAATGCGGGCTCCAGCGCACCCGGCGGGAGGTCTCACAGACTGGACACCGACTGATCCTTTCAACGGTTCACAAATCACTGGATATCTTACCCATAGGCCATGTCGTAACTTGCAGTCCTCAGCTTAAGTCGTTTTTGCAAAACGGGAATGTGGTCAGAATGTACGGACCCACGCGACCAGCGGGGGTCTGGACCATTGGCGACTGAACCAGCAACCTGTATTCTGTTACACATTGCGTAGGTTCGATGTCATACAAACTCTATCCATGGTCGTATGGCGTAGTTTTTATTCTAAGTCTGCACGAGCCTCGCAGTCCTATTCTCTTCCTGACCTGAAATATACGAGTACCTAAAGGTACTAGGATTTTTTAACTGTAAGTACATCACACTCAAATTCAGGGGTGGTTTCGAATTTCTGTGGAAAATTTAATCTTCTAAGAAAGCGGAGTGTGTAAAACGCGTATTACTACGTTAAGAGTGAAAGGTATATACGAGTAGGTAGGTAGGTATACCTTGAATAAGAACAATGAATGAACGTTAGAATACTTAATTTAATTCTTCGGATTTCCTTAGTAAAACAATTTCACTTACAAATAATCCTTTAAAGCCAAAGAATAAATAGGCAGAATTAAGGAATGCAAAAATCGTCCACCGTTGGCACGAGACGCGCATAAATTGCCTCAGTACATTGTTTACGTTCCATTCCACGCTCGACCACTCAGCGGACTTTTCATTTTGTAAAGCGCAAACAAAACGTTCAAGCGAAGCCTGCAACTTCAGCATTAAATCCACGAGACGTGAAATATTAAACCGGCGGCCGACGAGTACCTTCATCTGACCTACATGCAAAGAAAAAGTTTTATTTGCGAGCACATCCAGGCGGCTAATTTGCTTTCGGCGTGAAACGGAACGCGAGATTGTATTGTGAAGTCGCGAAAAAGTAAATTCTAGCTGAAAAATATTTTATTAGCACCGAGCGCTACGAAAATGTGTTCATTACATTTATTTTATTTGATTCTCTTTCACTGAGCTTTTATTTTTATTCAGCAAAAAATGTAAAACCTAATTCTGAACGAAATGGAAGCTCCATTGATGTTAATGAGCGTGGGTGGGTTTGAAGACGTTGGTGTCAATTACAAGGGCAATTTCTAATAATAATATATGAATAAGGCTAAAATAATGGCTGACTATTATAAACCCAAGTTATAAACATCTAGCGCCATTAGTATTTGCAAATTTTTTGGGTGTTCATTTACCTATTATAGCACAGAATACTCTATTATAGTTAGAAGGTTGGTGCGAATGCCCTCGAATTGTCAACGTGTGTTGACAGGTCGAACTTTTTAATTCACACGTGAGGCTTCACACATCTATTTAGCCACCCTCCGGAAGTAGCCAATGAATTCATTCATTCCCAGGGATTACAGATCATCTGGTAACCTAATTACGCGATGTAAATTCGCTTGCTCTAATGGACGACCAATTATGGCTGATAGATAGTGACAATACAACTTATTTCGTGTCCGAAAATATAAAATACTAGACTGCCTCGGTGGCGTAGTGGGCGCGTGCTCGACTGCCAATCAAGAGGTCCCGGGTTCGATCCCCAGGTCAGGCATAGTGTTAAATATTGGATTTTTCCATTAGGAATTATCTCAATAACTGCCTGGAGTCTGGAACTGTGCCCGGTAGATGGCAATAGGCTCGCCCCCTATTACATGGGACCAATAACATACTGGCGAAATGTGGGTGTATCTACTATGGGACTGAGTCCTGGGTACACCTCTGCCTACCCCTTCGGGAAAAAGGCGTGAATGTATGTTATGTTATGTGAAAATATACCTTAGTTATTACAAAAATACATTTTTAATGTTATACCTTTTTCGTTGGTGAAAGACACCAAAGCGTGTAACAGTTACGTTGTTTTTTAATGTCATAACATTACACGTATTTGATTTATTATAAACATAACATAACATAACATTATAATAATAAAATCTCATTTCGTATAAGAAAACGCAACCCATTCTGGAACTGCTCATGTTGAAAATCGAATTGTTATCATAAAATGTGTTTGTACCCGCGTCGCGCCGCGTCATGATAACAATCTAAATGAAAAACAGAATGTGTTTTACCATTACATAAAGTACCTACGTCTATAGTTGTTACGCAGAATTACTGGCGGTATTGGAGGTAGATCTGGAAACCGTATAATTCCCAAATGTCGTCACTGGTGGATGTCACCACTCACCACTGGAGGCAAGTGGGAAAAATTCTAATTAAAATTCCCAGTTGTCACCAAGGCCGTCCGAGAAAGAAGGACCCTATAGGTAAACCTATATGTGGATTAACTAAATATTAACTATAAAGAATTGAATAACATTTTTCGACAGAGAAGATTAATTATTCTACTATCCCTCTAATATTATAATTATAATTGCTAAAGTTTGTGAGGATGGATGGATATATGTTTGTTACTATAATTTCAGCAATAGGACATCTACTGCTGTATAGGGCTCCCCATAGACTTCCATCTAGTTCGGTTGTAAGCGGCTTGCATCCAGCGGTCCTGCGGTCCAGGTATGTTTTTTATGCCATAGGTGGCAAACAAGCACACGCCGCCAATATTGTAGCTCATCGGGAATACCGCAGCAGGAAGATCATTCCACAGTTTGCACGTCTAATGATATACTTAAGGCGCGGTGCTAAGCAAATTCGCCCTCTCGCTCACACGTACCCACATTTTTGAAGATTAAAAAATACTACATGTAATTACGTAAAATAAAGACAACTAAAATCTAGAAAATTACAATACAAAGATTCAGTAAAAAATCCAATTTAATCCAAACAAGTTTTCAGTGCCTCTTTATTTTTTTCGTTTGGATTAAATTAGATTTTTTACTGAATCTTTGTATTCAATTTAAATTTCTTTATTGCATAATTTATGATATTATAATAATAGATGGTAGTACATAATCATGAGACCCGTTTGGGCGTAGCAAATTGTTAACGAATATTTTATGAAGAATACATGTATTTAATAAATAATAATATAAATAATAACAATTTCTTTGGCTTTTAATTTATGAACGTGAAGCAGGTCACTTACTAGTTCTATTGTTATTTTTTAGTTTCTTGTTGTTTTTATTTTACGTAATTACATGCAGTATTTTATATATCTTCAAAAATGTGGGTACGTGTGAGCGAGAGAGCGAATTTGCCTAGCACCGCGCCTTAAGTATATTTATAAAATGTGGGATGGTTATTACTTTCCACAATGTGAATATAATCATGTTCGGAGGCTATCTATCTACAACACGCGAACAGCTATAATTTACTCATTTACCTGTAGGTACAAATTAGATCTCGTTAAGATTGCATCTCGATTGTTTCAAACAAGTAGAAACCTTGAACTTTTCGCTGCAATTCTACAAATAAGCTGGCAATTTCTTTATTCCATTGTGATTTTCTATTTTAAACGTTATTACCGTACAGTTATAGTTTGAAATAGCATGTGGTTTATTCAGAATACTTGTTTGATCAGTAGATCACTTCTCATTACAAATTGATCGCACGTTGCGAAGTTGATAATTTTTATAATCATAGTTTTGGCACAGGTTTGGCGAAGTTTGAGCCAATGTTTGGCGAACATTGGCCAAAGGCGCTATTCTAACGTTGATTTTTTTTCTATTAGATATCAAGCCATGTGTTAAATAAGAAGGTAAAATACATACTTATAACTATGAAGTATGGGGCTCTTTCTATAAAATTTGAGTTGATAAAGCGTAAGTGAAGAGTATGAATATTATGCAAGGTATTTTTCAAAATTACTGACAAATGAAGGGCCAACCTGACTACCATTTTCTTTGTCAAAGTAGGTACCACTTCACAGCCCCGGTAGCACAGTGACCACGAAAAATGAAGTCCCAGGCAATGAGGCTAGCATGGCTACAATAAGTGTGCTCAAAGCCTTGTCAAAAAGTTGAATAAAAAAAGTCTCAGGTACTGTTTATCTTCATTGACGTGCAAAAGTGTCATGATTGTGACCTATTTGAATACATATTTTTGACTTTTTTTGACAGCACATATACAATATTCGGTCACGAAAGAAAAAAAAACTGGTAAAGTAATTTTCTTTTTGTAATTTCGTGTCACTTTGGTTTCCTAAAGTGTTGTTTAAATAACTGGGCCCTTGTGACATGTGTGGTGATTATATTATTACAAAAATCTATCTTAATATTCAATCTTTTACGCTGAATATGCAACGCATCTACCATTCCAACATTTGGCCCAATGAACCAACAATATGCCAAACTTTTCCACGTACCTACTGAAGTCCAGTGCTTCATTGCATAAGCAAGTAATAGTCCATACGAAATAGTTGAGCAATGCATTTAATCATACGCCTCAATTTGATTTGCCACACTGCTATTGCGATGTGACATGATCATTCTCTGCCTAGTCACTTGTCAGCGAATAATAGGCATGATAGAGCTTAATAAATGGCTTTCGATGTGGTTTTTTATGAAACGTAGATAGATAGATAAACTCTTTATTATTACATTACAAACAAGAAACCTTAAATTTAAAAATACAATTTTAACAAATAATGTAACAATTGGCGGTCTTATCGCTAAGAGCAGCCTTGCAGGTAGAGGAGAGTACAGTAAATCACATTTGGTCGGTAGTGTAACAGAAATAGTAAAATTGTATTTGTATATAATATTATATAAGTAGTTTATAGATTAATTACAATAATACACAATAGGTACAATACAATACAATAATACATAATAGGTAAGTAGGTACGTATGTAAAAAAACTCAACTCAATCATTGGTTTCATTTCATTTCAAAATTGGCATGTAGGCTTTCTTCCTACTGTTCTCCCATGATATTATTATCTCTGTATGTTTATATAAGTATAACTAGCTGCGCCCCGCGGTTTCACCCGCGTAGTCTTCGTTCCCGTGGGAATATCGGAATAAAAAGTACGCTATGTGTTATTAAATTGTCTAAACTATCAACATAGCGAGTTTCAGTCCAATCGGTTCAGTAGTTTTGGCGTGAAAGAGTAATAAACATCCATCCATCCTCACAAACTTTCTCATATATAATATTAGTACGATATGTATTTAAAGGTGCCATTCAGACTTCTGCGAAATTTCGATGAAATTAGTGATAAAAATTTGGCCAATTCTTAAAACATAGGGGCAGTTGCAGTCGGTTACGAAATGGCTTTTATATTTAAAAAATAAATAAATGTCGTGGTTGCCCAGGTCAATGACGATTTGTTTTTAAGGGTGTGGGTCTTACGTGTTATAAAGAACGAAAGCCGATTCTGTTTGTATTCTTACCAGAAGTTAAGCTTATGGTATTAAAACAAATCAAATGTTTAGCCAATACGCGAGCCGACTAGGCCCGGCTAATGGCGCAGGTGTTCTTCATTACGAATTCAATTAAAGGAACCAAAGTAATACCTCCATTAGTGAAGTGAAACAATTCAGTTGGTCATTAATTTGTTCTGTTCGACGCTTTATTTCCTAGATTTAACAAAACTGAACATTTCCATAAACAATTCTGCCAACCTCTAGACTAAGGCTGTTGTTGCATTGCCAGCGATGAGCGATGAGCGAATTTTTTACTCAAGAAAGGATAGAATATGAATACCAATATAAAAAACACAAACACATCTTTAAATAAAAATAATAATGTTACACATATTGTTCAATTGGCGACCTTATCGCTTTAAGCGATCTCTTTAGGGCAACCAGCTTTTGTACGGATAGGGCATGATGAGAAGAGTATAGGGGTGGGATTTTTTCTGCATACCTACATTTACATATATTTATTTATGAATACTACTCATATTATCAATATTATGAAATATAAATTTAGTAATTTAGCAAGCACTTATTGTTGTAATCCATTGTAAATAATTCCTTAGGCTATATAGCTGACACTGAAGGGTCTACAGACCTGCACAAGAGCACAAGCACAAGACCACAAGTGCACAAGAGCAATCTAAGTGTAGGTCTGTAGGTCACCAATTTTACAGAAATTCAGTTAAACCAGTGTAAACCGGACTACATTATAAGCTACAATATTAAAAAGTTATTAATTTGACATCTAGTGTCTTGTAATAATACCTTCTTACTTAAATTTTGTATTTAATTGTACCTATCTTTTGAGGGAAATGAATTATTTCATTTGGTAGATCGACAACCATAAAATGCAGATTGCTGATACTGTGACTAAAATTTACTTATATCGGTCTGATAGTAATGAAAAGGACTCAATCGAACAGCTCGTTGACAATTGAATTAATATTTTATTAAAATAACTTTTAACTGCTACGAAAACCTATCTATGCCGGTTGGTTCAGCTTTTGTAAAAAAATAGAGAAAATTATAAGAATAGACGTAAGACATACTTATAATGATGATTATGTTTAATTATGATTATTTATTGTGCTTCTCATTAAAACCCTTCACAATCTTATTACGCTTTAATTATATATCGCTCATTGCCGACGATGGAATAATAATAAGTAATAAAGATTAATTTAGCGTACCTAGTTTCATGTTTTGCAATAGTGGCGCCACTGCTCTTGGGTACAATTATTCAAACAAATATTGTATTTAATGACGTTAATTTATCAAAGTTTCCTTTAATAATATCTAGATGCAATCCAAAACATATCAATTAGTGGGTAACTTATAAGTAATAAGTATCAAGATGTTTCAGAAAGCGACATTTTCTAAAGTAGACATTTGTGAAATGCACATTTAAGAGATTCGGCATTAAACAGTAAGTTGACATTTTAAGATATGCTCTTTTTATGAAGCAGTCTGTATAAGAAAAGTAGATTATATGTGAGTGGCTTTTTAGAAATAGCACATATTAAAAGTCAGACGTAGTGATGGTAATTATTGCGATTTCACAATAATATCACAAGCATGCGAATTAATGATCATAGCATGCTATTTGCTATGACGATAATTCGCACTTCGTACTTCACACCGCCCTGCTATTAATTTTAACGAATTAAATAATCATACACGTTCATTCAATATACGACCCTAAGTACAAGCAAATAAAGATAATAATGGCTTAATCGCGACTACCAAATTGCTAATAATTTCACTCGTGACTCTCGAAAGCAACGAGGTCAATCAGGGTCATGTGAAACAGATATAGTTTTCAGTATTCCCGTCTCGGCGTCTCCCGTGGTTACGAAGGCCGACGGCCGAGGGAGAGCACACAGCGCACGCTGCCGCTATGATCGTATGAAGCGATGAATTCGCTAAAATGGCAATCACAGAAAATCGCAACTTCATTTAATTTGCTATAATATACTATTAAAGCAATCGCATGCTATCAATGAATGCGAATGCTAATTAATCCATTACTAGTCAGACGACATGCACCGAAACCAAGCGGACATTACGCAAATGATGTTACGTGGTTAATTATTGATATTGATAGCGAATTATTGGGTGGATTAGATTATGCGATAAGATTGTTAAGGAATTTCTGTTTGACATGATAATAAAAATAAAGTTAAATTGGTTGGTCGGCTGCGACATAGATGTCATGTTTGAGGCGCACAGCCACCTGAAAAGTCTGACATTGTGAACCCAGAAAAAAAAAACGGAAGGAGTCTTCAATTATGTCTTAAGGGTGCCGAAGGAACCGTAATAGCAATATATGTATTTCTCTTAGATAAAACTAAGGTATTTTTATTGATGCTATAACAACGAATAATAATAATAAAATGTTTCTCCATAAACGAGTTTTATGTAATAGTCACATAAGACTTTTACTGCAATAGGAATACATTCATATTCTAATTAGAACAATAGTAAATATTATAAATAGGTAGTAACAGGTACATGGTGGGAAGGAACCCTTCATATGCGAGTTTCATTCGCATTAGACCAGTTTTTTTTGTCCCATTTGTAATAGGGGCATGTAGTTGATAGCCTATTGCTTAGGTTTTTTTTTCTTTGTGGCTTTTAAGATTCCAGCCAGTCATTGAGATAATTCCTAATGGAAAAATCTAATAACAATAGCAATTCCGATACAATTAAATCCCTCGAATAGAGAATAATATTTATTTTACTTAAGAGGTCGCTCTTCCATATAAAATGATATTTCCCAAATATTGAGAAAGAGATAATAATTTTTCACCTCCTTAATGCCTTAATGACAAACACTGCAAGTGACATTTAATTGTCATTGTTTAATGTTGTAATGAACCTCGAACTAAATACCAAATCGTTAATCGAGTAATGAAGATTACCTACATTAAATGACACCTGTTTACAAACTGGCAATTTGCACATTAAATACTTATATTTACAGTCCTACCTGTTATCAGTGTCGCTATTGGAGAAATTGACAGCGGAATGTTTTCAAAATGACAGCTGACAGGCCGAAGTTCTAATTTTGCCCACATGAACAGCTATGTGTTTTAGGGTTCCGTACCTCAAAAGGAAAAAAGGAACCCTTCTAGGATCACTTTGTTGTCCGTTTGTCTGTCTATCCGTCTGTCAAGACACTTTTTAACGGGAACGCGTGGAGGTTTCAAGATGAAATTGATATCAACTACTCAGATCTGCCGTCCCTTGTGGCTGTAACAAAATCATGATTCTAAGTTAACGCAATTAAAAGTTATGACCATTTTACTGCATATTTCCATACTTTGCGCAATGAACTAATAGATGGCGCTGTATGTTCTTGATGTCTGCATATATACGTATGATTTATGTATAAGCTATGACAATTTCGCTAAAGTTTCTATTTCGATTCTAATTGGCAGGTAATTAAATTTTATATTGTCTGATCGAGTAAATGCGCTATAAATTTTATTATAAATAGGCTTCCTGTATCATAAATTATAGAGCTGTTTAATTTAATAGGTATTTAATCAAGTTTAAGTTTAAATAACATCACGATTGTGCCGGTATCAAGATTTCTTTTCAAGCAGGTACCTAGGTATATTGTTTTTGTCAATTAAGATCGTACGCGGCCTTCTAAGAATTTGACACAATCCTATGAAAAAAATTAGCACAGCGATATTTTGTATTCCCGTCTTTTCTCCGAATAAAATTAACCCATTCTATAAATTTACATTTTTATAGTGAAGTAAACTATGTCTCTGTCATTTTAGTTTCTCTTATAAACCCTTGGTTTTTTTCATGATGAACTTCCAAAAAGCCCAGTTTTACTCGCGTGATAGGATGTTCAACACAAAAAAAATTAACAAACGAGTTTTCATGTATAAAAACCTGCACAACGAAAAAAGTCTTAGAAAAATTAAAAGGCACTGAAAACTTGTTTGGATTAAATTGGATTTTTTACTGAATCTTTGTATTGTTATTTTCTATATCTTCAAAAATGTGGGTAACTGTGAGCGAGAGGGCGAATTTGCTTAGCATCGCGCCTTAACAGGTGAATAATGCTTAAATATCTTGGTATCTACGTTTCATCACCATCAGCTTTCATCCCACCCTTGTGGATGATAATAACTCGTGATTATATTAAGTACATGCGGTTTAACATAACATAACATACATTCACGCCTTTTTCCCGAAGGCGTAGGCACAGGTGTACCCAGGACTCAGTCCCATAGTAGATACACCCACATTTCGCCAGTATGTTATTGGTCCCATGTAATAGGGGGCGAGCCTATTGCCATATACCGGGCACAGTTCTAGACTCCAGGCAGTTATTGAGATAATTCCTAATGGAAAAATCCAATATTTAACACTGCCTGACCTGGGGATCGATCCCGGGACCTCTTGATTGGCAGTCGGGCATGCGCCCTCTACGCCACCGAAGCAGTCATGCCGGTACATGCACATGCATGTATTTAAATTCATCCATGCAGATGAAGTAATCCTTACACCAATAGAATACGTAGAGTACAGACAGACAGCTCAGATCGATATCATAATATGGTATGGTAATAAGGCTTCAGCTATTGTGCTAGTGAAAGCTAGTGAAAGGGAAAGGGCATTATCTTGCTTGTATCTTAGAAGGTAGGTAAGTATATATATATATATCTTAGGTAGTCTGTTGCTACGAGTAGACGATCGAACATATTACGGCCGTTCCACGAACTTGGTTCGCCTCTATACCATGTTCGATTGTCTTTTTTTTTGATAGTGAGTGACTAGACGAGCAAATCAGGTGCCTGATATGGTAGGCATCATGATTGCCCATATCAGACACAGTGCCACCCAGTATTTTAAAATAAAAAATTCTGCGCGGCACTGCACTGCGCCTGTCACCCTGAGATATGAGTTGTTGAATCTCATCATGCCCAGTAATTTCGCTGGTAACATTGCCCTTCATACCGGAACACAGTAATATTTGCACATTACTGCTTGGCGGATGAATAACTGGCAAAGGTGTGGTACTTCCCCAGGCGGCCCCCTGCAAAAGAGGCCTACCACTACAAAACAGTGTCTGGTGCACTGTCCGATGAACTTTATTATTATTACTTGGTAATGACTATATACTATATAATATTATTTGGAATGATCTAATAAAAAAGTAAGTGATTACTCCATTATAATAATTCCGAAACTGTAATTTTTGTGGAAGAGATTTGTGGAAGAAGAATATTTTTCTCAAAAAAAAAAAAAAACAGGATTATTTATAAAAATTCTATTCGATTACTCCAGTTACTACAGAATGTTTTAAAGAGAACATTTAAGTTCTTTCTTATTAAAGTATGTGTTTAATAATACATATTTGACTTGATTTTTGGTTGCGCCCTCTTAATATAAAACATTCAATCTTAATCTTACACACTCAACCGATGATGCGTTAGTACAACTGTAGCAGATACGCTTGACGCATCTACCGTCAGATGTGTAACGAACGACCTTTAACGGGAAACCTGAGTGACGAAGAATTTAAAATTTCGGTTTTTGTAAAAACTATCGCCGTCGCGCTGCTCCTGAAAGTATGAGCTATGAATGTGTGTGTAAGAAGATTATTATTGCGACTTCGCGCGCATATACATGTCAGTAGTAAAGTTTGTGACGCTTGAATTCAAATTAGGTAGGTACTTATCGTAGGTATTCTTTTAGACTTTTGTTTTTATTTACATTCTAGTAAAGATGACTGCTTAAATTCATTAGCTACGTCTAGTCTGAAATGGACCAGTGGTTGCAGTGTTCAGACAGCGTTCACAAAATCGTGTCATCGATCAACGAATGCGAGTTCGAATCCAGTCCCAGGAGTAATTTTTGCCCGGATATTTTTTTGTTAGGAACTTTTTTCTTCATTATCTGTATTTATATTATTGTGATATTATATAATAACAAAAATAGATACTATAATATATATTTATAGTTTATATGACACCAGTCGTCCAGCGCTTAAAAATTCATATCAATGTGTATATTATCTTCGAAGGTAAGTATTGACTATTTCAGTTCATCCTGTCAGTCTAGACGTTTGCTGAAAATATAACTTTTCATTGTAATATCTACCTAATAATAGTTCGCCTAAATAATTTTCGACCTGTGCTGTTGTTTACGGACTTGATTCTTTTGCTTAATATTTTAAATTTTTAGACAAAGCGGTCTACTCGCATGAAATACAATACGAATAAGGAAAGAATTATTATTGTATTCGTATTGTATTTCATGCGAGTAGACCGCTTTGTCTAAAAATTTAAAATATTATGCAAAAAGGAAGTATTTATCAATTTCGATATGAATTCTAATTGTAACATTAGAATTGTCGGTGGGTAGATTGCGAAATGCATCACCTATAGATAAACACATGCCCCTAGAGCGTTAGGTAGAAGGGATAGAAAAATTTCGCCAACGCCTAGTACCTCCACGGTAGCTCAAGTGGTAGAGCGCCCACCACGGATTGGTGCGGAGGGTGCGTGGTTCAAATCCTGCCCGTGGGTGAAATTTTTCTTTCCTTATTCGTATTGATTCTTTTGCTTTAGTACTTACGGTTTTGGCTTGTTTGTATGAATTTCTTTCAGTATTTTGCTCTGAAAATGGGTAAAAGCAAAAGGGGCAGGACGTTTATTTTTGAACGCTCTACGAAAAATACACCATTTACGTATAAAACGGCAAATACATTTTGCGCCTTTGCCATCCGTTTGAGTATAGGTAATACGTACATACTTAATTATTTTGTGTTTTTCATCATGAAATTACGATAAAACGCAATTCAAATTAATTTCTTCAACCTAATGAGTGATGTTAGGGGTGAGCAGTTGATAGTCATGTCGACCGCAAAAATTCGATCCGTTCGAACCGTTGATCGCTATCAACTACAAACTTGAAAACCATTTAGGTGGTGTTTGAGGCAATCATATGATCATGAGAACCCGGGTTTGATCCACAAGTCAGCCCAAAAGTGTAATTGGATTTTCTATTAGGGGTTTTCTGAATGACAGCTTGGAGTCTGAACCCAATAGATGACAATAGGTACGACTTCTACTACAAGAGATTTAAAATATTACTGACAAAGTGTTAGAAAATTTCACTGAGTCTTCACCCATGAACGCAAATGCCGTAGCTTGCGATAATGCTCTGTAACCATCTCTTTTTTAAAGATGTATCGACTCGTACAAGGCCAATAATGATTGTGATGATAAAGTAATACATTTTAATACAATTACATATTATATAATATTTATTAACAAATTACCTACTTAACAGTATAGAAGACAATGAAAGATCACCATAAAAACAAGTACTATGCACTAGACATCTCAACATTAGGTTCTCCGAAGGCCTAACTGAACGAGAATGGGCCATATGAAGATTGATATTATAGTTGAATTGCATTTAAATCGATATTGTTACATACTATTAGTCTTCTATTTTTTCGTAAGAAGTATTGGTTTAACTCGTTTTCTATGAACATCACTAGGATTTTTCAAAATACTATGTCTATGAGTCCCTTCCCTAGTTGTATAAGTGTGAGTGGAACCCCCCCTCACCGTGTGCCGCACCCCGTATAACGCGAAAGGGACAACTGCAGCTCAAAGCGATTATAACTACGAAAAAATGACGAAATCGATGTTTTGTATTCCCGTGTTCCCTCCGAGAATAATTAGTTTTATCCATAAATTTATATCTTGAAAATTAGGAAATAGATTAGGCTATGTCCCTGTAATTTAATTTTTTTTCCTTAACTCTTCATTTTTTTCTAGTGAACGTCTAATTGCGCGAGTAAAACTGGGACAGTTTTTCATGATTTTAAAGGGTCATATTTCATTTAATAATGAGTTTGTAGAAAAATGAAAATAACAGGGACATGCTCACTGAAGACCTAGATTTTATAAAAAAAAAAAACCATTGCTCTGACGCAATTATCTAGGGAGGAAACACGGGAATACGTTTGTATGGAAAAATCACCCCTAATGTATCCTCTTAAGCATAGAATGTAATTAAAGTTAGTCAAATAATATTCCGCGAAAAGAGACTAAGAATTTTACATTTGAAATTAAATTCCAAGGTTACCGCGGGAACGACGAGGACTTTCATCTTGGATTATTCTCTCAAATGGGAGATATAAATGACAAGAAATGATGATAAATCTTTTACACGTGCCAGGTGAATTGTAATTGTAAGATTTTTTGAAAATTGTTGTTTTACTTACATAACATAACATACATTCACGCATTTTTCCCGAAGGGGTGAAGGCAGAGGTGTACCCAGGACTCAATCCCATAGTAGATACACCCACATTTCGCCAGTATGTTATTGGTCCCAGGTAATAGGTGGCGAGCCTATTGCCATCTACCGGGCACAGTTCCAGACTCCAGGCAGTTATTGAGATAATTCCTAATGGGAAAATCCAATATTTAACACTATGCCTGACCTGGGGATCAAACCCGAGACCTCTTGATTGGCAGTCGAGCATGCGCCCACTACACTACCGAGGCACCGAGTTTTACTTACTATTTGAATATTATTCTGAAAATATAGTTAAGAAATATATTATTCTCATATTATTTAACGTACTTACAGAAAGGTGTACCTAAGTAGTAAAACTTAATTGTATCCTAAACATAATAGGGTTGTATCCTAAACAACTTCCAAATGTAAGAATTGCGCAATTTGCAATAAAAATATTTTTTATTTCCCATACAAACTTGCTTATCAGCTGATCCATTTAGAATGATAAATCGATTTTTTTTAAATTTCAGGTTTCTTTCTATTATTTGTTCAGTTTGTAGTTTTAACTTTACTAATACATCTTTTATAACCATTGATATAAAGATTAAAGAACAAGGGAGATGAGGTACTGGCTTCTCTCGCTAAAGCTCAAATTAGGTCCCATTAGGTCCACGTACATCGTAGTAAAGCGGGGTTGTACTAGCGACTAATATTGTTGTCTCAGTGGCACTTCGGTCTTAGGTACGTCTTTATTTGTTTTTCATTATACGTATTGCACTGTGCACACGTCACACTGAGCAAATTGTTAAGTAAGCGCTGGGAGAACGTACCCTATCTCCCCTTTTCTTTATATATTAATGTTTTTAACACACTTTATAGTAACTCCGGCATTTAGAATGAGAGTTGTCAAGCGTACTGCTGCTGCTTTTACTTGATTTCGTGATAAGTGATCCTTAAATATGTGCTGTAGGTACCAGTCTACTCGTACTTTAGCCCCCTTTTTTATTTTTTTCTAGAAGTAGCTAAGAGTAGTGTTCCTTCCCAACTTATATTTTTTTCTTTTCATTACATGCAGGGGAAACCGGGGATACATTTGGTATGTAACACACATTAGGGATTAGCCTTTCCAGTGTCAAGTATCTTCTTCTGTCGGTGCCTCTCCAATCACTAAAGGTTGGCAATCAGCTTTCCGTACTCCTCTCTATCCTTGGCGAGGCGAAATAGCAGCTCAGTAAACGTATAGAAGCATTCAAGATGAGGGCCTACAGGCGCATGATGGCGATTTCTTGGACCCACAGAGTTACAAATATGTACTGCGGCGAGTTAGACAAGAACGCAACTTTTGAAAACCGTCAAAGAAAGGAAAGTAGCATATTTGGGTCATGTTCTTAGATATGACAGATATTGCCTGCTTCAATTAATAATGATGGGAAAAGTTGCGGTAAAGAAACGAGCTGGTCGCAGGAAGAAAGCATGGCTGCGAAACATCGGGGAGTGGACAGGTATTGCGAGTCTTAAGTATGACGAATGTTAATATTTTGTCTGGGATGTTCCGTTTTCATTCCATTTCTGAGTCGTTAACTCATCGTCATAAAAAGTTTTAATTCAGTGGGTTCCACATCCCCTTCCAAAGGGGTTCATAACGGTTCATTATACAGGTGCAGAATGGGGGCAGCACTATACTTAAGGGGAAGCGGGGGTCATCATTTGCCAAGTTTATGGCGTTTTACGAGGTTCTTATGTGTTTGCAACTTGGAACTAAATGGAAGATGTGGGTGGGTTGATATAGCGGAATTTTAAGGCTATCTTTAAACTAAGTATATCAAAAAACCTGCATCTAGAACTAAACTGCATCTTTAAATTAAAAAAAAATACTTTTCTCGCCGGGAATGAATGACTACACATCAGAGAGATACCTGGCTTATTCTCCTGATACTTTATTCCTTTCCAAATTTATTCAAACTTTGGTATTTTTTCGCGTTACATGCTTCCTCCATACTTGTGGCAAAATACACAAGCCGTCCATTGCTAAACATACAAAACAATAAGAAAAAAGATATACGTAGACTCAGACGACGTACAAGAAGAGAACGATACATGCAAATAAAATATCTACGCCAAAACTCGGCGTGCGCTAGTACAGTTTAGTGTAAGCCGACTTTTGGTGAAAAACTTTTAACCAAAATTTTTAATAATGTCATTGCATTATCAAAATGTCACTGCTACACAAGAGATCTTCAAGTGACTGAAACGACAAATCAAACTTATACCACCCCTCATTACCGTCGAGTGCAAAACCAGTCTAAAGAAACATAATTTAGCGCAGATTTGCGTTTTGATAATGGCCTCGTGATGTGGTAAAGTGAATTCTGTGGGAGTGGAGTGTTTCATCATTTCATTGTTATGTCATTTTGTTATTACAAGTGTAAATAAATTGAGAACATTAAATTATATACTACAGGTTGTCAGATTACTTCCTTTTGGTTAGGTGAATGAGGGAAGTAAATATTTTACCTTATATAATTTAGAATAGAATAGAATATAAAACTCTTCATTAGTATTACATTTAGTAAAGAAAACAACAAAATCAAATATTAAAACTAGAAAACGTGTAACAATTGGTGGCCTTATTGCCTTATATTATATAAATATCTCTATAAAACTAATACATAATTTATTTAATAAAAATAAACAAAACACATTATATAACATATAATATAGGTACATTACAAGTGAGTCAATAATAATATAGAAGAAAGGTAGCGAGATCTGACACGCAATTTAAAAGAGACAAGTGACGGTGCACGTTTAACCTCGACGGGAAGATCGTTCCACAGACGAATTGCTTCGATACTGAAAGAAATCAGTGCTATGCATTGGATGGACACCTCGAAATGAGATCGTATTCATCATATTGCATTTTATCTGCAGACTTTTATCAGAGACTCAGTTGTGTTGTCTAAGTCTTTGTATCTCCCACAAATTTTGGTATTTATACTCAAATAAAAAGCATTCAAGCGCTGTTCGAGAGAAGTAAAAAGCACTCTCTTTATGGTTTACTGTCAGTCCTTCTACTCGACCAGGCTGTGGGTGCGGCATACAAAACGGGCGGCCAATACTCTTCATGTCCAGTACAACAACATCTTTAGGATGCTGATGGGACTGCCACGGTACTGCAGTGCGTCGGGAACACTCGTGGAGGCTCGAACTACCATGCTATCCTCCGCAAGAAAGTTGCTTCCTTTTTTAAAAATAATATTGTATGCTCGCAAAGGGCAAACTGTTGGAACACACTAAACATAATGTTATGTAACACCACCACAATGTACACAGTTTATCAATAAACGATTTCTATTCTATTCTATTCTATTCCTTTCGCCAACGTATATGTGGCAGTGGCAACGGTCTCCTGAAGATGATTTTTGCTATTGAATGTCCTATGACAGTCAAATCTAGCATTTTTGCTAGATTTGACTGTCACATATAAGTCTGAAGATGATTGTTGCTACATACATCTTCCTACATCCAAATCAAGCAACATACATCTTCAGGTGTCTTGTATAGAAAAGGCAGGTGGATGGGCATTCTGACTGGGATAGATTTTAGGTTGATTTTATCATTATCTTAATGCGATTTTAATTTTAATTTTTTTACAATTATTTATAATTATATTTCGATTTTTAATAAATTTCATGTAATGTGTAACAAAATGTATGGTTATATTATTATTATTATTACTATAAGTAAGGTATATATAAAATATTAAATTTAAAAACATTAACACAGTTTCTACTAGATCGGGAGCGTATGGATTCAAAATAAACCTGTACTTACCTACCATATTTATATATGTCAATAGACGTATTGATTGATTGATTAAATTGATTGACTTTAAGATTCACCATCTAGGCACACGTCAAAATCTTAATGTGACGAAATAACACGAGATTATTCCTATTTTAGCCAACTCGACACACTTGTGTCCAGTTCTCCGTGTCGAGTGGGACACATATCCATGTTCACATAGGACGGTACACTATAGGTCTAAGGTCTGGGTACACTACACTACTTTTAATTGAATTCCCCATAAATTTTGTATGAGAAGCTGACATTTTCGCAAATTTTGCAAGATTTTCAGTTTGTCGGGTAGATCCTTAGCTAAATATCCTTAAGTATACAACTACATCTTTATTAACACATTTAATAGTATATCCAAATCTTACTAATATTATAAAGGTGAAAGTTTGTATGGATGTTTGTTTTACGCCAAAACTACTGAACCGAATGAACTGAAATTCAGTATGTTTTTATTTTTGTCACGGGAACGAAGACTACGCGGGTGAAAACGCGGGGCACAGCTAGTGCCTAATAAATACCTATATATAAGACTAATGCGATAAGACTAGTTAAGGACTGATTTGAATACTTGATTAAGTAGATCTTAATAATTAAATTCTAGAATTGGGTCGTGAGCTAACGCGTTTAGTACTAAACGGCTTCACTGAAATACAATAATAATATGAATTTAATAATAGTACAACAGAATAATAATGTTAGCTACGAGTCAAATTGATTGCATTAAGGCGCTGTCCAAAGCCCCCTCGTTCCCACATTTTGGAAGATCTAAAAAATTCTACATGTAACTACGTAAAATAAAGTCAACTAGGTTCTAGAAAATAACAATACAATGATTCAGTAAAAAATTCAATTTAATTCAAACAAGTTTTACAAGTAAACCTATTTGATATATTTATATCTTGATATTTAAAGTATGTCCCTAACATTTTATATTTTTGTAGTGAACGTCCAATCACGCGAGTAAAACTGGGATTTTTTGAAGTTCACTTTGATAAATCCAAGGATGTATAAGGAAAATTAAAATGACAGGGACATAGGTTATTTCACTATAAAAAGAACAGGATATAAATTTATAGAATGGGTTTTAAGTATTACAAATATACAAAACCTCGATTTGGTAAATTTTTCAAAGGATTGTGTCAAATTCCTAGAAGGCCGCGGTAGGTAGCATTTTTGTATGTGTGGATGTTTATTACCTAAAAATAAAACATCTATCTCAGGCCTATTAGAGAACTTGCACATGATGTATTATTAAAGCTCGTGTTGCATGTTGTGAGCTGTTTAATAATGACATTTTCATTATAAAATCCCATCTAGTATCTTAATGAAACCGAATCGAATCGAAAGCCATTATGTTTTAAGATCATAACACAAGTAATTGCTCAATTACGACCTACCGCGTTGAAATGAGCATTGCACATGTTGAATAACAATAAATGATCTTAATCGAACAATATACATACATACCTATGTACTTATATAATGTAGGTGAGCAAGTGAACGAGTTTTGTCGGTGAGGAAACAGCGTGGGACCAATTATGGTGTGAATGGTATGGTGTCAAAGGGTCTTTAGGGGATTAATAGACAATTGAACGAGCAGGCCGAGTCCTGAAAGAGAGAGAGATAGAAATGAGAGGGAGATAGAGAGAGAGAGAATGGGAACCCAAAAAATAGGTGTATTAATTTTAAGTATTAATCGTTTGATGGACCGGACTGAATGGAAATCTATGGGGGAGGCCTATGTTCAGCAGTGGACGTCCTGTGGCTGAGATGATGATGATGATGATGATGATTAATCGTTTGTGGTCGATACAGGCTGAAGAGTTAGCGTACCACTGGTCAGTTTCCTTACTCGTCAATTTCACTAATTCACCAGTTTACTCATTAGACAGTTTCGGTCGGTTGACAACTTCGCTAAAAGATTAAGATGAACTTCAAGGATCTACCAATGGATACAGGATGTTATTTATTAAGGTATCCTTCTGCTACCTGCAACTCCAGGCAGCAAGTGACACGACTAGGGCTTGCTCCTATCTGAACCCGCGGGATCATAATCATTCTTTGGCATATCATTTTTCATATTACCGGGATATCATCATTATACGTATCTACTACTTATTTAGCTAATGAGACTATCCCATTTAAGGCTCGCCCATATTAGGGCGGGCCGAGCCGCACCGCATCGCGTAACAAAAATCCGCCGACAAATGGAAGATGCGGCCCGGTGCAGCCCGCTGTAGTATACGATAATTCATCTAAAATGTACGAAAGTGATGTAGGCGGATTCTTGTTATGCGATGCGATGCGGCCTGTTGCGGTTGTAGTCTGCGCGAGCCTTTATTCGTCGGTACTTTGAAGTGTAAACGTAATTATCGTTTTTGCGACGTTTAAACTATAATTATGATCCTTCGGCCGATGATCGTGCCAGATCGCTTAATTGGCAAAAAATTGAAAGGTCTGATACTTTAAACATTTGTAAGATATAAAAATACACAGCGACCCAAAGTATATCTTGGCCTCTTAAAGAAAGCGTTATTGTCCAAATAAAACGTTTAAAGTCATACTTATCCAGCTATTCAAACAAAGCTAATTTACACGAATTACTTCCATTTAAATGAATTCACGTACCTTCGCAGATCTCAAAATCCAGGTGGCAAATGAATGATTCACAGGCGAACTTGAACTTTGTCGCAGTAAGTATTATCTTATTCTGCTCCAGATACCCAAAAAGAAGTGATAACTTGAGAACGACAGAGGGCCAAGTCACGTTCATTGTACTAAGTACACGATGATTGTGAAAATGCACGTGTAGCCGCATTGTGGACAAGCATTGCTTCCTGCTGTGCTTTTTGAGATCAAATCATTGTTCATTTGAAGTGGTTGCAAAAAACTGGACAGATTTTGTCAAAATACCGAACATAGTTAAAAACTTCATTCTAAAAACTTGATGGAAACGTAGGTACCTAGAGTAGGTATATAATATAAGATAACGTCGGTTGGACAAGATTCTAGAGTAAATGGTTTCAGACTACAGTCGTAGCGGGTCGCACAGCATCGCATTACAAAATTCCGCCTACATCACTTTCGTACATTTTATATGAACTATCATACACTACAGGCGGATGATCCGGCCTGGTGCGGTCCGCTTAGGCGGATTTTTGCAATGCGATGCGGTGCAACCCGGCTCGCCCTAATAAGCGCGAGCCTTACGATGGCATGGCCTTCGAGGAATCGATGATTTGTACCTGTTTCCTCCGAATATAATAAACCCATTCTTTTTTTTATAGTGAAGTAATCTATGTCCTGGTCATTTTAATTTTTCTTATAAAAACTTTGTTTTTTCAGTGAACTTCCAAAAATCCCAGTTTTACTTGCGTGATTGGACGTTCACTACAAAAAAAATTAGATTATAAACAAAAATAAAATTATAGGGGCATACTTTACTTCATCTTTAATATATCAGGATATAAATATATTAAATAGGTTTACTGTATTCTGAGGAAACAGGAGAATACAAAACATCGATTTAGTAAATTCATACAGGTAGCATTCAGCGGCCATCAAAATAACGCCTTACAACTGAAATGCAACATATTCCAAAAGAAATGAGTATAAGGTTAAATGTATTTATTTTTTAATAAGTTATTTAGTAAGGTATTACTTTGGGACGCAAAACTGATCTGTGATAAGTTTGCGCCTTGAACGAATTAACCACCGCACTTAGTACGCGTACATACAAAAGAATTATATAATGAAAAAGAATGATAGGGTTGAGTCGTCAATCACCTGTTAAATGTGACATTGGAGTAATGTTTCATTTTGAAAATTACTTATTATTATTTTATGATTTAATTTTGTAATTTCTTACCGATATCTGATCTATTTGGGTTATATTTTTACTTTGTCACAATAAGATACCTTGGATATCAGTAGGTACCTAGTAAGTTCTTTAGCACATTTCACATAGATTTGCAGCGACAAGGTTGTACGAGTTTAAGTGAGTTTTTGATTGCGCTCAGTGGGTTACCTAACGGTGGATGAGGTTATGGTGAAGTTGTCGCCATTTCGTACTTAACTGCTATAAAGCCTAACTTTAAACATCCAGTTTACTAAATCTCAGTCCAACCTAAAACATGCTCATAAATGGTCACGTGAATTGTACCATACTTATAAACGGCTTTGGGCAATTAATCATCATCATCATCTCAGCCACAGGACGTCCACTGCTGAACATAGGCCTCCCCCATAGACTTCCATTCAGTCCGGTTGTAAGCGGCTCGCCTCCATCGTGTTCTTGCCGTCTTTATCAGATCGTCTGTCCACCTTGTGGGTGGACGTCCTACGCTGCGCTTGCTGGTCCGTGGTCTCCATTCGAGAACTTTGCAGCCCCATCGGCCATCAGTGCTACGTGCTATGTGCCCTGCCCATTGCCACTTCAACTTACTAATCCGCTGGGCTATGTCGATAACTTTCGTTCGTCTACGGATCTCCTCATTTCTGATTCGATCTCATAGAGAATTTCCGATCATAGCCCTCTCCATAGCTCGTTGCGCTACTTTGAGCCTGCTGATAAGGCCCACAATTAATATTAATTAATTATTACTCAAAAAGTCGCTTAGCAATATATTTTATATTTTTATAGACTAAGGCCTCTTGTACACGCACGGTTTACCGCCGTAAAAATCTACGGTTAATTCGCCGCGTGTAGGCACGGTCGTCAGTGTTGCGCACGGCGCACAAAGCCGCGCCGCCGCGCCGTGGCGCCGCCGTGCGCGTCTACAAGCTTTCATAGTAATCCATACAACACTGACGACCGTGCCTACACGCGGCGAATTAACCGTAGATTTTTACGGCGGTAAACCGTGCGTGTACAAGAGGCCTAAGTCTATTCGCTTGAAAAATAATATGAATAAGGGAATTAAAATTTTACCCATGAGCAGGACTTGAACCCGCACCTTCCACGGTAGCTCAATTGATAGAGTACCAACCACTCGGATTGGTTCGGAAGGTGCGGGTTCGTTTGTAAAGTCGCTTACCACCGTCTGTACCTAGTGTACAGACGGAGACTCTGTCCTACTATTCTTAGATCTTTTAAGCTGCTCAACGCATTTAAATGCGGTTTTCATCAATATACAGTAATGCATGAGGAAGATTTATATTAATACTTACTGTGCCCCGCGGTTTCACCCGCGTATTCTTCGTTCCCGTGGGAATATCGAGGTAATAAGTACTTTTTATGTTATTCCAGGGTCTAAACTATCTATATACCCAATTTCAGCCCAATCTGTTCTAGTAGTTTTATCTGTTGTGTAGTAGTTTTGGTGTGAAAGAGTAACAAACATCCATCCATCCATCCACACTAACAAACTTTCGCATTTATAATACATATTAGTAGAATTGGTACCCGGAGCGAAGCTAGGTCATGTCGATGGTTTTATAAATAAAGAAAAATTATAAATTAAGTATCCATGATGGTAATTACTTATGCCTCGGTGGCGTAGAGGGCGCATGCTCGACTGCCAGTCAAGAGGTCCCGGGTTCGATCCCCAGGTCAGGCAAAGTGTTAAATATTGGATTTTTCCATTAGGAATTATCTCAATAACTGCCTGGAGTCTGAAACTGTGCCCGGTATATGGCAATAGGCTCGCCCCCTATTACATGGGACCAATAACATACTGGCGAAATGTGGGTGTATCTACTATGGGACTGAGGTCCTGGGTACACCTCTGCCTACCCTTTCGGGAAAAAAGGCGTGAATGTATGTAATTACTTATACTTTTTAAGTATACGCAATACGTATACGCAAAACACACTATCTACATAAGTATTCCCAGGCCGATAAGACCATAATACTAAACTTATTATAGTGCATTTGTCTCAAACAATAGAAGTGTAGACTATCGTCCATCTGAGCTCCAGATTGATTGTGGCGAGCCGAGCTCGTCGCATCACGAACTAACCTGTGACCCTTAAACCTTAGTCTAAGATGTCTTAGCTCTTAGAGAAATCTTGGAAGTTACTTAAGAACTAATGTTCCTATCCATCTACTTATGTATTTTTGTCATCGTGGATAACTTAAAGTAATAAGAATAATTGGTTCTGGCGCTTCGACGGCCGCTACCGCGGTTTACAATATTTGTTGCGTCGCGTCGGAGATTAGTGGTTTTATCGGTAAGTTATTTTAGTATATTAGTTGGAAGTGTAAATTAGGTAATTATTTTTATTATCTACTTATTCAAGTATTCATTATTCCTTATTTGGTTACTTCAATTATCTAAAAAACGTTCTCTTAACCTAAAATTTACCTTAAGTTATGTTTCCTCTCACAAAACAACGATGAGAAAAGCTTCAGAGTTCCAACAGCGCAACTAAAGCGTTACAAAACTTGTTAATTGCCATAATTGTTTAAAAAGCAGTATAATAACCGTAGACATCGTGTTTCCGCTCTTAAAATTCTGTAGGTACGAACAACAATGTCTCATTTAAGGAACTTAATTTTCAATGATAATGACTGAAGAAAAATTGCTTTTGTTATTTTGCTGAAATTGGGTTTCCTTGATTTTGAAATGAGGTCGAATATTTTATAGCCGTATCATATAATATATATATTGCAAACTCAGAGTACCTACATAAGTCTGAGTAGCTCTACGTTAGTACTATTATTTATTCTGTGGTAGCGCCAGTAACTGAGAAGTTAAAGAGTGAAGACTCTTTTGGTACATGTTATGCGAAGGGTAGAAAACCCTCAGACCAAAAGAACTTCTGGTACATGGCAAGCGAGTAAGCCGTTATATGTAGAGACCTCCCCTAAAGTCTTAAATGAAGTACATGAAAGAGGATATTATACTCGAACCTAGACGTGAAAAGGGAGTGAGTGCAGAGATTAGAGATGATCGATTGAAATGGAGGAAGAATACGTCGTGCTGTGTTGATCCCACCCAGTGAGAGTGAGGTCCAGCCCTTATGGCTGGAAGATGATAATGATGTCATGTTTTTTTGTAGTGGTAGGCCTCTTTTGCAGGGTGCCGCCTGGGGAAGTACGACACCTTTGCCAGTTCTTCATCCGACAAGCAGTAATGTGCAAAAATTACTGTGTTCCGGTCTGAAGGGGAATGTTATCAGCGAAATTACTGGGCATGACGAGTCACAACAACTAATATCACAGGGTGACAGGCAGAGTGCAGTGCCGCGCAGAATTTAGAATTTTAAAACACTGTGTCTGATATGGGCAATCAGGATGCTTACCATAAGGCACCTGATGCTTGCTTGATTTGCTTGTCTTGTCACTCACTATCATAAAAAAATGTGACTTATTACCTTGCTGAGCAGGCTTAATGAACGAAAGCTTCGTGAGTGAATCTGAACTACATTTTCACTAACTAAGCTTGTTTTATGTTTCTGTTTCATGTTAAAAGACGTTGGTACTTTTGGGCAGAATGAATCATTATGATTATTATGTATGAATTGTCGGCACAGTGTATAACAGACGGAAGTTACAGAAAACGCGTTAATATTTGATGCAAAACGTCCATTGTTTAGGTTAAAGCCCGTCACACACGTAGCTATAATATATATTAATATACCGTCCTATAATATATATTATAGCAAGCTACCACACACGGAGACGATGCTATAATATATATTTTAGCCTTCATTTCATTGATACAGTAGTTTATATTAATATGCAATAATATATATTACGGTATATGTTGGTGACGTCATAGAAACATATATTATAGCTGCGTGTGCGGACAGTTGAATATTTGTATAGAAAATATATCGTAATATGCCTTGCTATAATTTATATTAATATATATTATAGCTAGTGTGTGACGGACTTAAGAATAACGATAACGTGGGAATTATGGAAACGAGTGCTTCGGTTTGGTATAACATGTTCATTGAGTACACGTTCATTGCGTTCCACATTAACTAATTACGTTATTCTATTTCATTAGTTATGTCCTTCAGCTGACATTATATAGAAATTATATTTTACCTAGACCTTTATTACATAGATATTGATTTCTTTTATTCTTTTGAATTTATTAATAATTTGAATGTATACCCTAACAGAACGGGTTACCCCAATTACACTGCTCGAGTCAATTCATATGGGTTATGTGGACAACCCATATTGTCAGAGTTTCAGGTCGCCAAGATTCCTACAAAGCCTCCGACATGACCTAACGACAGCTCCCTACATATAGGATAGGAACCCGTTCCCTACATAGGAAACAGCCGGGACCTACAGTTTATTTGGTCCCATGTAATAGGAGGCGAGCTAATTGCCATCTACCGGGGACAGTTCCAGACTCCAGGCAGTTATTGAGATAATTCCTAATGGAAAAATCCATTATTTAACACTTTGCCTGACCTGGGGATCGAACCCGGGACCTCATGATCGGCAGTCGAACATGCGCCCACTACGCCATCGAGGCAGTCTGCAATACTTATTAATATCTATACTTATTATATAAAGAGAGAAAGTGATTCACTGACTGACTGACTCATCAACCCAGAGCCAAAACTACTGGACCGATGATGATGAAATTTTGACAATAGATTATTTTTACAGTCTAGACAAGTAATAAGAAAGGGTTTTTCAAAATTTTACCCCTAAGTGTATTAAATAGGGGTTGAAAGTTTGTATGGAGTAGACTTAATTTTTCGGCCGATTAATTTCAAATTTTGTTGAAACATTCTAAAATGAAAATAATTAAACACGTGTTTCAGCGTTTTCAAAAATTTCAACCCTTTTGAGGAATAATAAAGTTTTAAAGTTTGTTATGAATATTTTAGTTCCAACAATGCTCAATAGATGGCGCTACTGAAAAATAAATTAGAACTCCTTGACAATATTTTCTTCCAAGACATAACTACCCTAAGACAACATTTTTAGGTAATTTAGTTCCAAAATTGCATAATAGATGGCGTTCTGCAAATAATTTACACGCGCTTATGATTATTTCGCTTCTCTTTATCTTAGCCCCCCTAAACTGGGTTGCAACGACATCGAATTATCGATGCTCTTACTGTTTTCAGTGAATCCGTATAATGTCTCCAGATTATTCAATATACCAATATCCTAAAGAAAGAAACTTTGTATTTTCATTTGCAATGAATAGGCTCCGAAACTACTAGACCGATTAAAAAAAATGTTTCACTTAATTCAGTAAAAAAAGTGTAAAGCTTAATTCAGTGATGAATTTCAGTTTAAGTGACATAGGCTATATGAGGTTTTGAAAAATATTAGGGACCCGTAAGAAAACTGCAATATTGTGAACTAAGATGTCACGTAATTACCAAATAGGTATATTCATTAACTTGCGTGCGCTGTGAAATCTATTGATGGTAAAATAAAATAACGTACTAGGGGTTTGTAGTACTTACCGATATTTACAAAATAGTCTACGGACAAAATATCCATCTATTTTGGTTTAGTCACAATAATCAAAACAGACATTATAATATGCATGCGCTGTAAAAGTATTGGTGGTAGAATAATGTATTAGAGGTTTGTTGTACTTATTAATAACTACAAAATAGTCCACGGTCATTATATCCATCTATTTTGGTTTTTAGTCACAATAATCGAAACAGTCATTATATGCATGCGCTGTGAAAAGTATTGGTGGTAGAATAAAGTAATTGACTAGGGTTTTTTTTTAGTATTTACAAAATAGTGAACGTACATTAGTATATTCATCTATTTTGGTTTAGTCACAATTATCGAAATAACTGTCATTAGGTATATGCATGCGGTGAAAACTATTCGTGGTAGGATAAAGTAATGTTCTAGGGCTAGGGTTTGTAGTAATTATAACTATCTACAAAAAATAGTCCACGGACATTATATCCGTCTGTTTTGGTTTAGTCACAATAATCGAAGAAGTCATTATTTTTACGTGTAAGTATGCGGTATGTAAATTAATGGTGGTAGAAATAATGTACTAGGGGTTTGTAGTACTTATATATCATCAAAAAAGGCCTCGGAAAATGTTTCCATCTGTTATGGTTTGGTCACTGTAACAGAAATAGTCATTAATTTGTGTGCGCTGCGTAAACTATTAGAGTTATATCTATAAAAATACAATGTATCACGAATTTACTCCACATTGTTAAGAGGTTACATGAGGGGTGATTTTTCCTTACAAACGTATTCCCGTGTTTCCTCCCTAGATAACTGCGTCAGAGCAATGGTTTTTTTTTATAAAATCTAGGTCTTCGGTGAGCATGTCCCTGTCATTTTAATTTTTCTACAAACTCATTGTTAAATGAAGTATGATCCTTTAAAACATGAAAAACTCTTCCAGTTTTACTCGCGTAATTAGACGTTCACTAGAAATAAATAAAGAGTTAAGGAACAAAAATAAAATAACAGAGACATAGCCTTATTCATCTTCTAATTTTCAGAATATAAATTTATGGATAAAATCAATTATTCTCGGAGGAAACAGGGGAATACAAAACATCGGTTTCGTAAATTTTCTATAGGATTGTGTCAAACTGCTAAGATGTCCTGTATCCTGTTAAAACGTTCACTATACCTACTTCTGCTACCCGTGCGAAGCCGGGGCGGGCCACTAGTTAATAATAATAATATGGGACATCTTCCACACATGGTCAACTGGTCCTAGGCTAGAAGCCTATACTATGGTCACCAAATGACTGAAATACATTACTTAGAACACACATGTTCATGCACACAAATGTTTGACCTGGCCGGGGATCGAACCCGGGACCTGCGGCACAGAAAGCAGAGTTACTACCATCTGAGCCAACGAGGCTGTCATCTATAAGTCCTTATTATAAAAATTAATTATTGCTGTTAGTCACGCATAATACTGGAAGTCCAGTGGGAAGGTATAGTGGGATACGAAGTTCGCCGTGTCATAGTTTCTAATATTTATCATTCAAATTCCAAGGTATCTCTATGGTCAGCAATGAAATCTCAGAAGCTTAGCGAGTGGCTACATATTAACAATCTTGCCCGAACACGTCAAGCTTTGACGAAGGTCTAGAAATGGGTGAGGTCAGTGGTGAATCAAAGCAAGTCAGAATTTAATCGCTTTTATCATTTTGTGTGGTACTGGGGTACCTACGGGTTCTATCGTTCCGGAAAGCCGGAGAGCCACGATTTTGATTAATTTTGTAATGGCGATAGTAGGTGCCTACGTAGATACATATTTTTTTGTTCGCCCGCCTTGTCATTTTCAGTGTATTTCATGCTTTAGCTTCAGAATTAGGCCATAATACAATAATATTCTTGTAATAATTTTTAATATGTAGATATAATTATTAAAAATTATTACACATCTGAGATGCTCCAAAAGGTAGAAAAAAAAGAAAGAAAAAGCAGAAAAGAAAATGTCTACTAAGGCTAAGCGCGCACTACGATAAATAATCGTTGCGATTAAATTTCGCAATTCCGTGAATCCATAGTAATAGGTACACTGCGAAAATGAATTTTGTTAAGAATTTGCGATTATTTATAGCATTTCGCAAATGGCAACGATTTTTTTATCGTAGTGCGTGCCTTGTCTTATCCGATGGCCTTAAACTTACTAAATAAAAATTCAATGGCAAGAATGACGTCTTAGAAACTTACATTGCAAAAAAGTAGGATTTATTTACAGAATAAATACGGAAATTTTAGAATAATAAATTTATGAATGCGATTAAGTGGGGGCTGGCGTGGCGTGACCCTTGTCATTTTAAGTCATAGTGTTGTACCAGCTTATACGCAAATAGTCGCTATCGATAGATCTACATCAGATAGTGGGTAGGAATTGGTCCGTGCGTGTTTGTTACTAGTTACATAAACTTACCGAAGGCTGAAGGCCGAACTTCATTTAGCTCTTACGTACGTGTGTTGTTGACGAAACAGCCTTCAGGGAAATGTGTAGAATGTGCTTCTAATTTACTAGCAAATATGTAGAGAACAATTATTATTGTAACATGACGAAAATTAAAGAGTACAAACATATGTTTGATACTATGCGATACAAATTTTTTTTACGATTAATTTTACCAGCTATAACTATACCCATATATACTACCTATGACATAGATTAGAACGCATATACGCGATAATCGTAAATTCACGCGAATTTTATTCATGTGAATCCGTGATCACTCATAATATATATTTTTTTTTAGTATGGGACAACTTCCACACACGGTCATCTGGTCCCAAACTAGGCTAGAAGCCTGTACTATGGTAACCAGATGACTGATATACATACTTATATAAGCTTATAACACCCAGACACAGATCAAACAGACATGTTCGTGCACACAACTGTTTGACCTGGCCGGGGATCGAACCTGGCCCTGCGGCACAGAAAGCAGAGTTACTACCATCTGAGCCAACGAGGCTGTCAAGTATTATTTATTGTATTGATGTCGAATATGTGACCTGTGACCTTATTGGGAATCGCGCGATGTGTTCGCGTTCTATAAGTTCTTTTAAGACGATGTCAGTAGGACTGTATGTTTGATCGCGAATTCGTACGACTAAATTGCCGCGAACTTGCGGTGATTGCGTTGTCGCGTTCTGTTAGGCGATGTCCATTAGTATGTGTTATCTAGATCCAATCTTCAGACACACGCATAGTTTGGGATTTCAAATTTAATTAACGTAGTGCCAGGTCTATTTGGATTACAGACAATTCAATTTAAGTAGGCTGCTTTAATAAATTTTATTAAAAAAACAAAATTCCAATATGTTGGGGGTGTTATTATGGGCAGCTAGTTATTATGGGATCGTCTGACTTCAAACATGTCCTGTCATGCAAACGTTGAATCTGGAAAGGGGCAGGGCTGGCTGTTATGCAGTACCACTGCATACCTAGGCTTCTTTTTTAGGCTGAGAAGTCTCTGATTTGGGTGTATTATCGATGTTGTGACCTGCGATTGGAAACGAACCCGTGAGCAATCGGACAATTAAAACTGTTCGGTTACGAAAGTTAAGAAAGAGAGTTGGCTTTCCAATTTCTCCGACTGTGTGCTTTGTACACAGATGATTTGCAGTTTAGAAAAAAACGTGTTGATCTCTCACGAAATATGCATTACAATTTATGAAGGCAAGAGGCACATGGAATATTTTTAACTCAGCAAAGAAATCTACGTTGTTTGGAAGATTTTATTTTACCTGACCACTAATGTAATGTAGTTAATTAGTGAAATACCTACTATTTTGAAGCTAGCTTTTTAAAGAAATATGTAGGTAGGTACGTATATAGATGGTTTGTTCCCGTTTGCTCACCTGGGTGAATTCACCTGACGCATAGAATTGATTTTGTAGTTCCTTTTGTTTAATTTTAAAAGATTTCTTAAAGTATAGATTAGATGTGTTATCCTCACGCCGAGCCATGAGACCCTGCAGTCAGCAGGCACCAAGCCGCACAACAAGCGTGGTGATTACGGCAAAATCCCCCATATGAATAGTTTATGGCGTTCTATGGGGGAGGCCTATGTTCAGCAGTGGACGTCTTCCGGCTGATGATGTATGATGCCGTGTTATAGATACGTCAGAAGCCGTTTCAAGCCAATGCACTACCTTTCATGCCCGTCCAAAAGTTTTTTGCCTGGAAGATATTGCTTATATATCGCGCTATGTCGACCAATAAGATTAGTTAATTTAAGATTTAATGTTAAGATATTTTATCCTATAAGTCTAAAAAAGATTCATCTAAAATGCTCAACTTAAATAGCCACTTGGTATAATTAAGTTGTTCGAAGTCACTCTTAATAATGTCTTAACAAGAACTACCAATTAAATACTACCACTAACGCTGTACTCTTAAAATTAACGAAGTTAAAAGTAAAAAGACTGCTAAATAGTCATTAAGTCGCTAATAATAGTTTCTTTACATTTTATTGCCGGCCATTTACTCTGATACTTTGAAACTAGACTTTCTTAATGTCTAGATCTGAGAAAGGGTTTAAAATAAACGAGATAAAGTGATACTCATTGATTTAAAAATAGGGGAGATGAGGTACTGGCGTCTCGAAAATGGAAAGCTCAAATTAGGACCCACGTCACCGTCAGTAAAGTGGGGTTGTACAAGCGACTAATATTGTTGTCTCGGTCCTCGGTCGCACTTTGGTTAGTCAGATACTTCTTTCTATCTATTTTGTTCATTATATTGCACTGTACAAACTGTACTGTAGAAAATTGCACGTGCTAGTTGTAGAGTAAGCGCTATAGGAGAACGTATCCTACCTATCTCCCCTATTCTTTAAATCAATGGTGATACTGGCTAAATTATTTGATAGGTACTCGAAAAATAGATCCAAAATCCATTAAATATTGGGTGTAGATTCGCTTATCCATTGAATTTGAATTAGATTGTGAAAGTTATGCATTTAATTATCATTTCAAATAGGTCTCTTCGGAGCGAGAGCTAAGTATAGAATAATAAATCCGAAGGTTAGACAGGTCATTTTCAGAAGACGATTGGAGACGCTCTACGAGTAATATTTTATGTGCTCTACTGCAAGGGCCAAGAATTAATTTCGGGAGAGGGGGGATTCTAGACCCTTTTTTTTTGTTGCTTGGGGAAAAATGCGTGACGCATACCACACATACTATATTGAACATACCTACGTTATAGTTTTCAGGAAAAAAGGACGACGGTAGCGAGCAATATGAAATGAAATGTTATATTGCAATTCTAATTAATATATATACCTTTGTAAAAATTAATGGTGAACGCACACTTAACCCAGCCTAACGCGTAGAACGCGCCGAACGAAACGAATTTTAGTATTTTAGTAATTCTTTATAATATGAAATCCTATGAAATCTCGCACACCAGCGATTCGGACGTTTCGACGCGGGTAGATGTGCGAGGTCATTCATTGTATATAAAGTTATCTTCTTGTAAAAAATATTGTTCATTTAGGTTTAAGATCTTTATTCTCAATTAAGACATAATATGCCGCTTACATGAGAACGTGACTTATGAATACATTAAATCTATTAAGTATTACATGTTCGTCATGTCGTATGTTTGTTTAGTTGTTTGTTTGGGAAGAGGGCCCTCAAGATACAGGTTTACCTAGATTGGGGACCATTGTCTGGATGTTAAAATTGTATTTTCTTTATCAATAAACGTTATCTTATCTTATCTTAAATACTTAAAGAATTTTAAAATTCTTTTCCTCCGATGCGTTTGTCTCGGATAAGTGTGCGTTAACCATAAAGTATCACACACACACACGTGGCCAATCTGAGCAAATTTTTCGTGAGGAACGGGGATAATACTCTCTCTCTCTTGTAATAATTATTAGGAACTCTTTGGTAAATATACAAACAATCACACTTTTTTCTTTCTTTTTTCAAAGGGCAGGCTGAGATGTACCCAGGCTTCAGTCCCATAGCCCCATAAGGTACATTAATATATAATGAACCATCTTCATGAATGGTACTATCTTTTCGTACATTATCATACTAAAATACCCTCACCCACAAAACCTAACTCGATTGTTTCCGCTATGTTTGTCCTAACGGGCGAGCGTAAACGCAAACACACTCAAATACAAAGGATAATTAACTTAAAACTGTAAGTAGTAAGGGTAATATTCCTACGGCAAGAATGATAAGTAAAGTTTTGAAACACTTGCGCTGTTCAAATATTGACAGAGGTGGGAACATAGCACCGATCCCTTTATAATGGAGCTTCTTATCGAGTTGTGAGATAAAACTTTTTGGTATGATACTCTTTATGTATATAGGTAAGGTACCTATTTTTTTATTAATAATTTAGTAACCATTTTCAAAAATAAACAATAAATTATCATACGTTATTAATTTTATCCACGCAACCCTTTTTGGTTTACCATAGTTGAGTAAAATTAACAGAATGAACAGAGATTCCAGGGTCTAAAATATCTGCATGCCAAACTTCAGCCCAATCGGTTCAGTAGTTTTGGAGTTAAAGAGTAACAAACATCCATCCATCACAAAATTTTGCATTTAGGCAGATATAAGTAGGATTAATTGGATTGGTAGGATGCTAATTCTTACTTATCTTTTGTTTTTTAAATTATTATGAAGTAGCACGTAAGTCTATTTACTGTATAGTAAATAGACTTACCGTGCTACTTCTTAAAAGTACAGCTTAGTAAAATTTTCAAAAATATTTAAGAAAGTATAATTACAATGCTCATAATGGTCCCGCATCAAGAGTTATTTCACTTATCAACCTGATGCTAAATCAACATCCAGAGTTATACATATTTTTTGACAATATTGATAAATTTAAGTCCATAAGTTTAATATATTTAAGTAAAGTGTGATATCTTTATTAACCCTGTAACCTACGAATATTATTATTCGTAGCCTGTAACGCTTTGGATTGTAAGTCTGTAAGTTACTGTGTGTGTTTGCAATAAAGAAATAATAATAAATAATTATTTACCGTGGTAGTAGGCATTAAGAAGAAAACAGTAGTACGTAAAACTGAACTAGTTTGACTAAACATATTTGATACTTTTATGAATGCCTTTATTAAATATTTTTAAAATTTTACTGAACTTTTTACTTCGATCCACTAAAGTTTTTTTGCCACGTTATGAAATATCGAGCGAGAATATGACGATTATGATTACCTTTAGTAGAAGTTCAGTTTTACTGTTCTACAGTTCTCGAATAATCCATTTCTCATCCATGATTTATCCGACAATTTACCCTTACCTGTCACACCACGATCTCAAACCAGATCAATAAATAAACTTGATATTTATACTGCACAATTCAGATAGTTCTTACAATTTATAGGTTTTATAAAACGTTTGTACAGACTCTATAAAGTTGGGTGCGCATTCGACGCAAATTGAGATTTCTGGCTCCCACGCGCCGTTTCAATCTTTAGTATATTAATAGTAGTATATTATTATGCGTCTAGGGACATATGCAAATCTTGACCTGTTTAAGAACACACGCCGTGGGGTGGTAGTGTAGTCTTGGCTTTAACGATACATATATTATGTTGAGAAGTGCTATATTTAGGTTTGAAACGTGCAAATATTCTAGTGAATATTTTGCATATTACTGTTATTGAATTTTTAAAACTTTCTCTCCGTATTAAATTGATATTTTTGCGATGGTAAAATAAAAATCTCTTCAACTATTGCAACGAATCACAAGCGCAAATGCCGTGACCCATGATATATAAATAATTTGCATAGATGCATTTTTATTTATTTATTTATTTACGTGGATACACTTAGATATACATAATTTTAAGCAAGGGCATAACGTCAAAGTGTTCCCGCATTTACTGGGATGAGGCAACTCAAGTTTATTATGAACAGAAATAAGTAAATCACTATATACATCAAGTACAAGCCCTTACAATCTGATATGATCCAAGATCAACTCGGATCGAGATTCAATGCACCCAAACTAGTATTTACCGGTTAGTACCTCGCTTATAATTGAAATGTCTAGTTGATTGCTACTGGATAGGTTCAATTTATTCATTTGCTATGAGTTCGCCATACAGTCTTCAATCTTATAAATTACACAGGAAATATAATGCAAATAAATGTATTTAATAAATCTACTTCATAAGCCATCGTCATATGATGTTTATAACTTTTAATATGTTGTATATTTTCAAGAAATCTAATCTAAACTCGGTAATTAATATTCAATAATATTCGAATGCGCCCCAAATCTCAACTCGATACGCAGAATGATTCAAATAACACAATAAATTACAAGGTATCCAATAAAACCCAATTTACGGGTGCTTAGTACTGATTTATCTACGAATCTTAACGACAAACCAATTTTCCGCAAATATCCGGTAAGCTGTATTTTAGTATTGCCACAACTCTTAAAAGTTAGTCGCAACTGGCAACAATACGGGTTGTTAAATTGTTAAATTCCCCATTCCATGGTTATCAAAATGAGCAGGTTTATCACAACAATAATTTACAATTTTGTAATGCTTATAAAATTATCTGTAGAGTAGAGTTGGATTACACAGAATTTAAACTCCTTTTGCTAGATAGCTGATAGGTCCATTGGAGTGCTTTATAGGCCTCAATTTGACGCCTAGTTGAATTAATTCTAGACTAGGTACAAATTACATTATAATAACCAGTCATTTGATAAAATAACATTGGTTTTATCGCAGTTAGTAAAGATAGCGGATCAAGCGCGTTATTTTGCAATAGTTTCGTAGCTTTTTTGATATAAATTGGAGACCAGAAATATTGAACCAAAAAGTTTTGTGAATATTTATATTTATATATTATTTATAGTAGGTACCTAATGATTTGTCTACAGTCATAAAGAGTCAAGTCTTAAGTAGTCTTCTAAAGTACTTATTTACAAATATTCATGTAAGAAATTTTAATCATGTAGAAAATTAATTTCAAATCTATTCCAACAATTTCGAAATAATTGTCGTATGGTATGTATTGATTTTTATTGTTAAATAACAACCCTTTTTGGTTTGCCTTGGTAGGGCACAATAATTAAAGTATCAAAACAACATAAACCCGACTTTCTAGAGTATTGCCTGTCACAAGTAAAAAACTCCCTTTTTTACGCAATTTATGGTCGACCTATGAAATAAAAAAAAAAAAACAAGTTTTTCAAGGTGGCCAGTATTAAAGTTAAAACATAGTAAATCAACATAATATTACAGGTATTAATTAGGTATACGCAGTTAACATAAAATTAATAACAATGTCTACATACTGTATGTAATCCGCACATAATTTATTAAGGTTGTTATATCGCTATAAAAGTGATCAGCTTTAACAATGTTAACAAACATTTTGCATTTTACTACTGTCATAAAACTACGGCGAAGGAAGAATTTTTAGAAGAAAATAGAATATACTTTATATTATAATACTCTTTATTGAGACCATAAAAATCGCCGGTTAATTTTCAATATGATTTAAAAATGAGGTAAGTACTTACATAGTTTTTTCTGTTATTTTTTTTTTATTTTTTTTTTTGTGATAGTGATAACAAGACGAGCAAATCAGGTGCCTGATGGTAAGCATCATGATTGCCCATATCAGACACAGTGCCACCCAGTGTTTTAAATTCTGTGCGGCACTGCACTGCGCCTGTCACCCTGAGATATGAGTTGTTGAATCTCATCATGCCCAGTAATTTCGCTGGTAACATTGCCCTTCATACCGGAACACAGTAATGTTTGCACATTACTGCTTGGCGGATGAATACCTGGCAAAGGTGTGGTACTTCCCCAGGTGACCCCCTGCAAAAGAGGCCTACCACTACAAAACTACCTACTATTTTCGCGACGTGTGGGTTTTTGTAAATGATTTTGTAATAAAATTATCATTGAAATGTTATATTGATGGACTAACTTATTCATAGATCAATTGATGAAACATCAAAATCATAATGTTTTATTTATTGCCTCGTAAATCTAAATAAAATAAATAAAAATGTAACATAATATACAATCACGGCTTTTTCCCGAAAGCACCCTAACCTAACAACATCTTATAGTGACCATAATATCAACATTAAAAATCTTTTATGTTTTAAATAAAATACATTGATTATTATAGATTGACTTGGCCATCGCATGAAAATACAACGTATATCTCACAAGTAATACATATTATTATTAAATAAGATTGTTTAGTGCTATCGCCAAGTCAATCTATTTTATTTAAAACATTAAAACATAAACTACATATTCTTGTTCTAGGAGTATAGAAGATTATTAATATTGATATGGTCACTATAAGATGTTGTTAGGTTAGCTAATTACGTAATAACTAAGACAGAAGGTCCTTTAAGTAGGGACTTAATAAAGTAACCGACTTTGTATTACATGGACCTCACAACTTTTTACGGTAGAAGAACTGAGTTGCGAGACTTGGTTTTTTTTTGATGGCATAAAAATATCAGGATATCAATTTATAGAATGGGTGAATAATATTCGGAGCAAACGAAGGAATAAAAAACATCGATTTGATAAATTTTGCATAGGATTGTGTCAAATTCGGAAAAGGCCACGTACGCTCTTAATGTGTGCAGCGCCTGTTAACTGCACCCCCTGCAAAAATTGACAGAAAAATTAGTACTGGCGTAGGGCCGTTCTTTAGTACCTACCTGCTATATATTCAAAGCCTTTGGTAGCACCCTTGTAGGTTTTAAGTACTTTAAGATTTTACTTACTTTGCAATATATTAGTAGTAATTTGTTTTTCTTGGCGACGACAACTCGCATAGAGGGTATGATGAGATTAATCAGCTTAAAAATGTTGCCATATTGTATTAATAGGAATAACTAGAACTTATCATAATAATGTTGCCATTAATGTGTAACTAATCTTAAGCAAAAGCGAAGGCGGTGTTGCCAGTAGGTACGAGATATTAGCATCGATTACCCGGAATGAGTTGCTAACAGGTAACTCGGCGTATTATTAGGTGTTGCATTATAACAAGTTTAAATCTTGTTTGTGAACATTTTCTATCGCAAACATCTTAACATAGCAACTACTATAGTATCTCAATTCCTTTGTAAACCACAAAACGTCTACACGGTTGTCGTCGCTAAAATATGGCTCTAATTCTTACGCCTCGAACTCATCCTGCAGGATCGGCTGATCTACACATAATTTTTTTATTTTGTGAATTCTCCTTGGTAAGTAAAATTTTAATTATTTTTCGTACCTGTTCTGTATAAATTCTATATAAAATTATCCTTCTTGTGAAAATCTTAACCAAGTTCTTTTTTTCCTTCAAGATCTTCAAAAGATTTCTTCCTTGTTCTTTCTTTTACGAATACGAAAAAAGTCTATTCTAAATTGTGTAACTTGCTTCTCTGGGTTTAAATATTTTAACACTAACAGCAAAATAGGATACCTACCCAAAAGGAGCGGATCAATGAACATGAATAAATAAAGGGACATTAGGGCCGACACTCACGGCCTTATATTGTTAACAAGCACGTGTATAATAAGGTGAATGTTACTTGTTACGTCATCCGGGACATTTCCATATTTGGTTTTGTAGCGAGAAAATTATCGGACACGACCGTGACTAAATCGGCTCGTGTGTAATGTGCTTTAATATTTCATTTTTTAAATGGAACAATTTAAATATTGCATCCAATGTTATTTCTTGCTATCTAATAATATGAATTTAATTTTTTAATTTTTAGACAGGTTTTAGAAAAGTTTGACTTTTCTGAATCGGTTTTATTCCTATAAGTACCTTTAAGATGAAAAATCGTAACTTAGCATAACATAAAATCACGCCTTTTTCCCGAAGGGCTAGGCAGAGGTGTACCCAGGACTTAGTCCCATATAAGCACACCCACATTTCGCCTGCAGTATGTTATTGGTTCCATGGAGGGTGAGCCTATTGCCATCTACCGGGCACAGTTTCAGACTCCAGGCAGTTATTAAGATCCAATATTTACAACACTTTGCCTGACCTGGGGATCGAATCCGGAACCTACTGAATGGCAGTCGAGCTTGCCGTTGAGTCGAGCGCCCACTACGCCACCGGAGCAGTCACTTAACGTAATGAAATAAAAAAAAATTGTGTTACCCTGAGTAAATTACCTCGAAGTCATATTATGACCTCATGATGCCGTCATTGACATTTGTCCGGTCACAGAACAATAGTAGTATTTTATGTTGCATATGATTTTTATCACGAAATAAAAAACACATAAAATAAAATACACACCTTTGCCAGTTATTCATCCGCCAAGCAGCAATGTGCAAACATTACTGTGTTCCGGTCAGAAGGGCAATGTTTCCAGCGAAATTACTGGGCATGACGTGTTAAAACCACTAATATCGGTGACAGTGCAGCGTCACGCAGAATTTTGAGTTTAAAAACACTGGGTGGCACTGTGTCTGATATGGGCAATCATGATGCTTACCATCAGGCACTTGATTTGCTCGTCTTGTCACTCACTCACTACATGAAAATCACGTTTTTTTCCCAAAGGGGTGAGCCGAGGTGTACCCACTTCCTACTCCCATAGTAGGTACAGCACATAATTTCAGTCCAGGCTGCCTTTAAGAAAATTCCTAAAGGAAAAATAAAATAGAGAAAATGAAGTCCGTTTATAGTAAAACAAAACAGATATTAAATGTTTGTTTTTTAATATTTTTTGTAGTTTAAAGAAATGCTATAGGTACTACCTATTAATATTACTTGCCTACTTATATTAAAAAAAATATCAAATTATATTGTGTCTTTTGACAAAAAAAAAGTTTCATATCCCTTCACTAAAATTGTAGTTCGCTTAAAGGTTGTACTACCTCATTATTTTTATTTTCAAGAACATAAGTCTTTCTTTACAAATTATCATTTCGTAGGTGGTAATACAACTTTTCGAGTTGATAGTGGGATAAGGAACAGGTCGGCCTTGTTCGCTCGTATATAGACAAAACAATTTTACATGACTATCATAATGAGCTACTTTTACTAAAAGAATGTACCTATGTAAGAATTTAATTAATATTCTATGAAATGCCAATGAGGTAAATTAGATAGCTAACTAATTTGTTATAATCTTCTACATAGTGTAGCTCGACAGAAAAGAGTAGAAAGGGAATTAATGTAAAGTGTACGTGTTGACTTAAAAGTTTTTCTAATTGATAAATACAGTGGCGCCCCCCTTTTTTCCTACTCTTTTTCTATAACTAGTTACTTTGTTAAAAATACTCATCACCGACGAGCATGTATTTCGCCCCTTTGTGGAAGAAGCAAAACTGGTATAATATCTTGTGAAGGCCGTAACGGTAGCATAGCAAGTGGAGAGAATAAATAATATCTGCCTAACCCAACTACAACAGGGCGTGACTTTATGTATGTCAAGTATGTATGTATGTATTTTATTTATTTATTTATTTCTCATTTACAACTATTCTTACAGGTCATCCCAATACAATAGTGTAAGCATACAATGTTAAAAAATAAAAATAAAATAATAATTACTAATTTGATAATTATTTGATATTTGATGATAGTATGTATGTATGTATATATGTATGGATGTACATCGCCTAGAACAAAATAATATTATAATGTACTAGCTATGACCCGCAATTTCAACCGCGTAGACATCGTTCCGGTGGGAATATTAGGAAAAAATTACCCTATGTTATTCCAGGGTTTAAGCTACCTACATGCCAAATTAAAAAAAAATCAGTTCAAAAATTTTGGCGTGAAAGAGTAACAAACATCCATCCATCCTTCCTTACAAGCTTTCGTATTTATTATGTTAGTAGAATGGGATTATATTTTCTCAAAAACTATAAAACCTAACTGCATAAAATGTTGACTATACTTGATCACATAATATACTTAATTATTAATCAAATTGATCATTTATCAAAATTAGTTAGGGCGCTGTAGTATAAAAGTGGATACTTAACTTAAGCACATAAAATCGTAAAGGAAATGTGCTTGGAATTCAAGGAAGCTGGGCCCAGATAACATTACAACTATCGATTCTATATTGCCATGTAGATAATGTGGATCCGCCGTGGAGTCACCAGCTTTAGAATAGTGCTCCACCCTCTCTACCCGTGGTTGCCGTAAGAGCCGGCTAAGGGTTAACAGATCCAGAGGACGGGCAGCAGCGTCCTCTGCAAAAAACCATCGAACTGCGCTCGACAACCCGCCTGCCAAGTGTGCCGAGTATTGGCAAAACCCCCCTTTATGTGGGAGGCCTATGTTCAGTAGTGGATTACCAATGGTTGAGATGATGATGATGATGATGATGATGATGTAGATAATGTTATTTGCAATAATATTCCCAACACAGTAGCCAGCTTATTATAGCCGTTTAATTTATAATTTGATTTGAATAAACTGAGGTACCCCCTCGTACTAAATATTTTAATGGCGACGCGCGTTCTCATTTCAGTAGAACATTTGCTTATTTAATTATAATAATTAATAGCGATACAAAAAAAAAATTATGCACATTTGAAAATCTTATTATTAGGACCATCAAATAAATACAAAATTATAATTTAAGGTCGACGAGGCCCTTAAACCAATAACCCCTTTAAGATTTAAGAGTTACAATTCAACGTTATTAGTATACATACAAAAAAAGGAAAATGCTAGATATTAAAATCATTCCTTTTTGCTTCGCCAAAGTTTTTTTTTAATGAAATGAAATGAAATGAAATGATATTTATTTGCAAGAAACATGGTCATAATACAAGGTGACATTGCAATAATAAATGAGGTCCACATGTTTCACCAGGATCTGGTATACAAAATTGAATAATTGACTTTTTTTTTATTTTTTTTTATTTATAATAGTGAGTGACAAGACGAGAAAATCAGGTCATGGCTGGTGGTAAGCATCATGATTGCCTATATCAGACACAGTGCCACCCAGTGTTTTAAAATTCAAAATTCTGCGCGGCACTGCACTGCGCCTGTTACTCTGAGATATAAGCTTTTGAATCTCATCATGCCCAGTAATGTCGCTGGTAACATTGCCCTTCATACCGGAACACAGTAATGTTTGCACATTACTGCTTGGCGGATGAATAACTGGCAAAAGTGTGGTACTTCCCCAGGCGGCCCTGCAAAAGAGGCCTACCATTACAGTACCTATCAGTGTTAAAGAACACATGAGGATAAAATAAAAAAATAAAATAAGACGAAGTACTAAGTCTTATTTACCCTGAAGATGGTTTTGGATAAAATCCAAAATAGTACTTATTCGATTACGTAAAAGCTATAATAATAACACCGTTTACTACCTATAATAGAAACTAGCACGCGATAAGTAGTTTTCCAGCTAATAAAATAAAATATTCATGCATAAACCGGCATTTTATAATAAACGTCCTTGAATATCAGCTAGTAGGCAGTAAGCTACAGGTCGATAAATAAAGCCTGGTGCGTACAACATTCACCTTACTGTGAATAAGTGCCGTATGACATCTTATCGTGAATAGTGTCTTGTCTGTGTCTTTGTGTTAAGCAAGCAGTCAATAAAGGAGATGATTATTTGTTTTTTTTTGTTTTTGTAACATTACTTCTCACCATTTTCCCGAAGGGGTAAGCAGAGGTGAGTACCAGGACCCAGTTCCATAGTGACAGGCGGAGTGTATACCCCAAGGAATTATGGGTAGAAATTCCTCCACACTGCGCCTGTCACGTTTTTTCATTTATCTGTCAGTTGTTTTTGTAACTACATATTTGAAATTCTATTAGATAGTAAGTACTGTGATCGTGCCAGCTTTTCTTAACCGTCTTGTACCTAGTCCATTGACCACATATCAACTTTACATGAAGAAGACTTGGTCCACATGATCCGGAATCAAACCAGACTACCAACTCAGTACATTATGCCGTCAGTAAAAACCTAGACAAATATGGTCATAACGGCCGACAGGCCGGTTCAGGAGCAAAAATATAGCCACCGCCTATATGGAAATCATCCTTTATATAGATACAGTCCGTATAACTTGGCACCCAAGACTTGGCAAGACGTAGGTAGGAGCAGCTTCTCGCAAATGCCGTTTCGCTCACACGTATCAACATTTTTAAAGATATAAAATATACTACATGTAAATATGTAAAATTAAGTAGAAAATAACAATACAAACTTTCAGCAAAAAATCCAATTTAATCAAAACAAGTTGTCATGTATAAAACCTGCATAGAGAAAAAAAGGACACTGAAGACTTGTTTGGTTTAAATTGGTTTTTTTACTGAAAGTTTGTATTGTTATTTTCTAGTTCCTAGTAGACTTTATTTTACGTACTTAAAAAGTTTTAAGAAAAGTCTAAACTTTAGATTTTAACATGAAGGCATTTTTAAACTTACAGCTAATTTAAAATATACGAATACGAATTAATTACTAATCTATGCTTTCTATGCTATCGAATATACTTAATTCATGAAGAAATAGCACATTAAACTTGTAGGGCATAATTTTTTCAACTATTTAATTTTTGTAATAAGCAAAATATGTATATCTAGTATCATTTTATTTTCTGCTTCCTTTCACAAATGTGACCTATCCAAAGATACGCCAGACAAGTAAATCCACATCTCCGCTTCACAAATCATCGTGAAAGATCGCGTCTACACAACGCTGGAGTAGCATTTTTGTTACACAAAGCGAGCAACCCTTTACTGTCCCAAATGGGTCGCGCACAATGGCCCGAAAATGTGGAAAATGTTCTGAAGAAATGGATACAAAGAATAGTGTGTGATATTCTACACAGAAAGTCGGTTCCAACAGATTTTTGTATAGAAATACCTGGTCACCTAGTGTTGCCTTCTAGCACATGCAGAAATTATCACATGTGCAAGCCGCGATAAAGCACCTTATTCATTTGTTATCTTGCTGTACGTCTCGTTAAGACAGTAAAAGGACTAAAACATTATCTAATTTTCTGGGAACTTTTAATGCTTCCGTGCGAGATATTGTTATCACGGTCCAATAACTGCTAGAACGAACTGCCTTTACGAGTACACAATCATATATATATATATAGAGTATACATTACTTCACATAGCGTTCTAAAAATGTATTAACGTGATGAATAGTCGCTTTAAGAGTATAAAACGTGGGTCGAATGATGTACCTACACGTCAATTACTTACACTTTCAAACGCAAACTTGCGACTAGCCGTCTACCGGTTTGCAGTGAGATCTCTCCTTAAGTGCGCGCTTGTACATGTGCGTGCGTTTTCGGCTCGCCGTATGCCTCTTTCCTTCTGTGTATTGTGTAGAAGTCCGGTTGTGATGGGAGTAGTTGTGATAAGTAGGCCGTGGATGTGGGACGATGCATGCTTGCAATCAAGGAACTGGCCGTCGGCTTGCGTCACCATTCACCACTCGGGGGAAATATTTCTTACGAAGCCTAGTTGAAGTTGAGGCTCTCTTGGGAATTAAAACTGTAGCTAAGTTGACACTGATTGCTGCACCGATATTTGGATATATTTTCTTGAATAAATAGTTCGGTTTGAATAGTAGATAGAGCAAGTGTCCTTAAGTTATTTGAAGTATTTAATTTTACAATGTAGAGGTTAGTCTACATTGTAATATAATTTAATTGGATAAGTACCCAAAGTAAAAAGTCTATGAAAAAAATTACGAATCGATGTTTTGTATTCTCTTAATTCCTACGAAAGTAATTAACCCATTCCAATATTTTTTTCCACAAAAGGTAAGTATATAACTTAAGTTGTAGGTTATATTATAGTAACGGTTAAACTCTTGTTTAATTTGTGAATTGTAAAAGAAAATAAAATCCTATGGACATAGTTTACTTCATGATCAATATATCAAGATATACCTGTATACGTGTATATTAATCCAATGTGTTAATTATTTTCGGAGGAAACGAAACGTCGATTTGGTAAATTGTTCATAGTGTTGTGTCAAATTCCTAAAACCTTCGTACTGTATCCTCTTAAAAGGTAGTTCGATTTCCATACAACTCTTGTTGGTATAAAATTACATAAATAAAAACAAAGAGAGAAAAATTTTCCACCCAATTATTTGTGGTTGGCTTTTGATCTGGCCGTTATTGGCGGTAAAAGATAATATAATATTTGGTGAAAGAAAACTGCATAGTTTTTTTTATATTTATAAAAAATATTAAGCCGTAAGATTTTCTTTTTCCCACGTGTGGACCGACGACCTGGTCAGGATCGCAGGCTCGCGGTGGATGCGTACGGCGAGCAACCGCGCAGAGTGGCGTTCTATGGGGGTGGCTTATATTCAGCAGTGGACGTCTTCCGGCTGATGATGATGATAATGAAGATTTTCTTTAACGTTATATGTTTTGCCGCAAATAAAAACCAATTCCAGAGCCAACCATTGAGTGACAAATTATACCCTATTTCTTAATATTCGTGTTATTTTATAAGGGAATCGAACGCCCTTAATATTACCATCTGGATTATTCATGTCATGATACACAGGTAATAGATAACATGCATTATTAACACATCGTCATGCAATTTGACACGACCATTCAACACATCCTTCTTGAATCATATATTATACTGATTCATGCAAATTCATACGTCCTTACTAATTATGAAAACAACCTCATGTCTTAGTGAGCTTAGTTTATGCATATTAGTTTTATATTATAACGTTTTTAAAACAAAACATACAATCACGCCATTTTCTCGAAGGGGTAGGCAAAGGTGTACTCAGGACTCAGTCCCATAACGGGTATACACACATTGCGCCAGTATGTTATTGGTCCTATGTTATAGAAGGCGAGCCAATTGTAGTTCCAGACTTCAGGCAGATATTGAGATAGTTCCTAATGAAAAATCCAGTATATAACACTTTGCCTGACCTGGGGATAGAACCCGGGACCTTTGGTCGGCCGTCGAGCTTACCCCCACTACGACAGAGGCAGTCGAGGAAGTACGTTTTTTTATACCTAGTCAATCAATTGAAAAGTCAATCAATATCTAAGCCAGGTGTAATAAAAAGGTGAATAATTAAGGGTGTGCCGTCTACCCGTCAAACTAAACAATTTCCAAAAGGTCGAACGGCGAAATTCGCAAAATTTGAAAGTAAGTACCTATAGTTGTTGCTGGTAAATGCACCACCTTAAGCTTTACACCTTTTTATATCAAATTGTTTGAGGATATACGTATATACTTTTTTGATCGTATTTGAATTGTTTATGTATGTATGTATGAATAATAATTATTGCGGAAAGATCATACACACAAAGAGATTTTAATAATTAAATCATCATACAAACATACAAAATGATGCTCAACGTTTGTATATTTTGTGTTTTTATACCTTCACTTTGATGTGTTTTTCAGTTAATTTAGCGAATCATAACTAGTTTCCTTCTTCCTTGACTTTTTTTGTATTTATAAGTAGCTATATATTATGTAACTACTAGGATTTTCATATTATGGAGTTTGTGCTCTCTTTGTTTTAAGTTTAAGCACATCTAAAGGGAACAGTTAAAGCTTACAAAACATACATTTCACTGGGATTTCAACTATAATCAAAATAAAATACAAAATATTATAATATCAATAAATAAATAGTACAAAATAAGATGCAGTTAAACCGTGCTCGTTCCTTTGAGTTTTAATATAGGTACAACATAATATAATAGGTATGTATATAGGGTTACACAGGCTATATACATGGGGATGCATTATAAAAGTGAACATACCCTGTACCAAGTGGCCACCTGAATTCCCGACGTCACCACCGAAAACAATATACACATACACAAAATATTAATAAAATTGTTAGAACATAAAAATATTATTATGAAAATATATAGCTTAATTAGTATGAGTTAATAAAACTGTTATTATGTTAATATTTATTTATTAGATTGTATTAAAATGTATAAATACAAAGTGATAGATATGAAATACATAATTATGATTAAAATTAGACACTAAATACAATTAAATATTAGTATTAAATTACAGTACAAAATAAGATTATGATGTTCTTTAACCTTTAGGTAGGTATGTATATTATAATATACTATCTGCGCCCCGCGGTTCCACCCGCGTAGTCTTCGTTCCCGCGGGAATATCGGGATATAAAGTACCCTATGTGTTATTCCAGGGTCTAAGTTATCTGCTTACATACATAATTTCAACCCAATCGGTTCAGTAGTTTCGGTGTGAAATAGTAACAAACATCCATTCTTTGTGTTTTTTATTATAGAATTTTATACTGTTTTTTGGTTAATGTTAAGATTTATTGTTAGTGGTGTACCAATAAAGTGATCTTTCTATCTATCTTTCTTTCTTTTTTGAAAGTTGTTCTTAAGTATCACTAGGTACACCATTTTTAACACATTGTACTAAGTGTTAAGAGCGTACATAGCCTTCTAGGAAGTTGACACAATCCTATGAAAAATTTACCAAATCGATGTTTTGTATTCCCCTGTTTCCTCCGAATACAATTAACCCATTCTATAAATTTGTATCTTGGTATTTTAAAAGTAACCTATGTCCCTGTCATTTAATTGTTCTAATAAACCCTCGGTTCTTTCATAGTGAACTTCCAAAAATCGCAGTTTCACTCGCGTGATTGAACGTTCACTATAAAAAATGTAGAGTTGATAAACAAAAATAAAATGATAGGGACATACTTTACTTCAACTTTAAAATATCAGGATATAAATATATCAAATAGGTTAACTGTATTCGGAGGAAACAGAGGAATACAATCGATTTAGATCACATCAGAATACATCGATTTAGTAAATTTTCCATAGGATTGTGTCAAACTGCTAAGAGGTTCCTGTATCCTGTTTATGAATCACTAATGAATCTACCGTACGTTCGGAAAGATAAGTCTACAAGGAAAGCGCACGAGAGACTACATAATATTATCTATTACTACCACCTCTTGCATATTCTATCTTAAATATAACAAAAAAAACAACAAAACATTTCGCACAGGGCTTTTCCCGGAAAGTGAGCGGATAGTTGACCATGATGCGTAGTTCGAACATCTAAAGAATTCGCTTCAATATAGCGGTAAAGGTGTAGAGGCAACCGGTTTGTAATGTCACAGTATGTTTTTACTCGTATGTGAGTCAGTCAATGATTTCTTCATATCTGTCAAACCGCAATTCGACTTGCAAGTGATTTTTACTGAGATTTTCCTTGGTTGATATTTTGGCCGTATAGACTGGGTATATGGTAATATAAAAAAATCGTATAAAATACCCTATTTTGCTTTACGTTATTACTAAACTGGTCATAACTTCTTTGAACTGTGCCCGGTAGATGGCAATAGGCTCGCCCCCTATTACATTGGACCAATAACATAATGGCGAAATTTGGAAGTACTTACCAGTCTGAGTCCTGGGTACACCTGTGCCTACCTACCCCTTCGGGAAAATGGCGTGATTGTATGTTATGTTATGCAATAACTAAATAACGATTTGTTTAATATAGTAATTTTTGAAATTTCGCGATTTGAATTATTTTACAGCAAAAAACGGGGGTTAACCTTAAAGGGTTAACTTTATTTAGGCTTTCTATGACCGGCTCGAAAAATACCTACCAAAAGGTTCAGCTAAGACTGTTTTCTTAAATAAATAGACCCCTAAAAGACTTTATACCAAAAACTTAAAAAAACATAAAATACAATCACGCCTTTTTCCCGAAGGGGTAGGCAGAGGTTTACCCAGGACTCAGTTCCATTGTAGGTACACTCACTTTCGCCATTATATTATCGGTCGCATGTATTCATTAGGGGGCCAGCCTATTGCCATCTACCGGGCACAGGTTTAGACTTACATTGAGATCCTCATGGAAAAATCCAATAACACCTTGCCTGACCTGGGGATCGAACCCGGGACTTCGTGATTGGAAGTCGAGCTTGCGCCCATTACACCACAGTCACTTCTCCGAAACTCAAAAAAATATCGGTAAAAAATCCTAAAATTATATTCTAACCAAAACTAAAATTTATACTAGCAATCATTTAAAAGAACCGCCCACGCTTTCATTTGTATTTTGTAGTATTACACGTGTGATTTAGTTAACCTTTCAAAAATGGGCATCGTTACGTTTAAACAGGTTATGAAATTTATTGCTCCAATTACGATAAAGACATTTGAATTTGATTTGACACCTGGTTGTATAGGGAAGTGAAATATATTTTATAGCACTCTTCCACCTAAACCAGCATTTTACGCATGCCTTTCTGTAAGTAAAGTTGTAGAATCTTGCACGGCGTGAGTGGCTAAGTTAAAACCGTGCAAGAATCTCTTTTGCACATGAGTGTCGCAAGGCGCTTTGAAACTTAAGAAAATTCAACGTAAATTACATAAAAAAGAGGGTAGATGAGCATTTTGACTTAAATCATTAATCGCAGGGTCTAAGCTATCTACATACATATTAAATTTCATCCAAAACTGGCCAGTAGTTTCGGCGTGAGAGGTAAAAATCACAAATTTGAAGGCTGAGATATTTTATATCGATGATATATTATGTATGTTTTTGCAAATTTCGCAATTCCTTCTTTGCTAGTTTTTGGTTGATGGGCATCGCCTGGCAATTGGGAATACCTACCTACCGAGGATTAAATGAATATAAAACTATTTTAATCATTTTATGAGCAGCTACAAAACTTATAAAAACAGCTATAATAAAATAGTGCTCAGTACAGTAGTGGAGATAAGAACTAGTATATATTAATTTACGATAATTACACATTTAATTTCACATACTAACGCAAAAGATATGATTGATAAAAAAAATAAGGCAACGATCATTATTTATACAACCTACTGAGATAATGAACGGAAATTACTAATTTAATAATGCATTTATATTGCCATTATATTTTATAGGCACGAATAAACATAGATTAGAGATGCTCCTGTGTTAAGTCAGCCACTGACTCTGAAAAACTGGATTTCGAACCAAAAAAAACAAGTTTAGAATTCGGTATCTTGGTATGGGTAAACTACACTTGAAAGGCTATGAAAGGCGATCTGTCTTACCTATATTAAGAGTTACCTACATAGACTTACCTAGTTACGAGAAATTTGACACAATTTTATGAAAAATACACCAAACGATGTTTTGTATTCCCCTGTTTCCTCCGAATATAATTGATCCATTCTAAAAATTTATATCCTGAGTGAAGGAAACTATGTCTCTGTCTGTCATTTTAGTTTATCTAATAAGCTCTCCATTTTTTCATAGTGGACTTCCAAAACTGGGACTTTTGGAATTCACATTTCACTCGCGTAATTAGACGTTCACTACAAAAAAAAAGTTTATAAACAAAAATATAATGACGGGGACATAGTTTACTTTATCCTCAAAATATCAGGATATTGATCTATCAAATAGGTTTACTATATCCAGAGAAAACAGGGGAATACAAGGTTCTCTAAAAATAATACGGTAAGGCAAAACTTAGTTCACGCACATAGTTCCCGTTGGTGTAAGCATAGTCTATTTATCTATTTTTCAAACTTAGTATCCGCCTCTTTAAAGTAGTTTATAAAATAAAAGTACCCCAGTAGAGTGTACTCGACTGCCTAAGGGACAAGGGACATATTTATTGCGTCCTGGCAGCTCGGCCTATGTTTTAATGCGCACATTTGTGCCGATTTACTGTCGACGTAAGAGTTGCGCCGCCCACAGCACCGTACTTGTTACTAAGTACTTGTGCTTTTGAGCTAGTGTACTCATAGCTTTATCACTGATGCTACAAATTATGGTAATAAACGTTGTGACTTTAAACGCCAGCTAACGCACTTCGCGCGAAGTTCAGGTTCAGCCGCGAAACATCAGTGTAGTACAACTGTTTTTCACTGTTTCGCTTTCGATTTAAATGAGATTGAAAAAGAATATCAGGGCATGTTCTCTCATGTCAAAATAAATCAAAACATATTATGTTACTTATATAATAATATTGGGTTATGGAATGTTACGCTCTAACAAAAACTCGCACTAATAACAAACGTCCCTTTTGAAAATCAGCTATGCGTGGAATGGTTCAAGAGTCGTACGAATCGGGTCCTTATGGTATATGTCCCCAAAAAAAATAATTCCTTCAAATTAACATGAAATAAAAACATTTTCTTTCTGAAATTGGGTACTAATTTGGCGTAAAGACCACTGAATCTTGACGCCGTTAAATGTTATTAATCCTAAACATAATAATTAAAAAAACACATATATTTTTCATTAAATTGTGTCATCATTAATCACCATCAACATTTGTCAACAAAACTAATAAATCTAAGTCTAGGCACATAGATCTGATATAGAATGTCTGAAAGTCTACAATTCAATTAGATTGCTTTTAAAAGCGATAAAGCCGCAAACTGGGACGCTTTCAGAATCAATTGTTGAATTTTAATTAAAATTTTATTGAGCTCTAAAGGATTTCCAATAAAGCTAGGCAAACACAGACATGGAGACTTATAGGCGATAGCTTCATTATTTGAATTTTATTACGTGTTTTTATAATTAACAAGGACATATGGCAAATCATGGTCGGTAAAAAAGATAATAAGTAAAAGCCACATGAATAAATTGGTAAATCACTCAAGTGAAAAAAAAAGTTATTAAAATGCATGGTTTATATTTATATTATTATATATAATAAATATGTATTAGTACTTATGTATATTATAGCAACTTCATGGTAATATTTAAGATAAAAATCTTGAAGTAAGCAAATATTCCCATTCCCATCAAAAATGTCCAATAGTGAGTATTTTAGGGTCATCAATCTCGTAAATATTATCTATCATATTATTTCTTATTTTGCAGAGTTAAGTGTTATTTTCCAACAGCAGACGCTTACGATCTTTAAAGATTCATCAAACCGGCTTAAGTTAAAGTAACATCAACGTATAAATCAAAAGTTAGAAACAGTTAAGTACATTGAAAAAGTAAAGTAAAACAACAACGATAAATTTGAATAAGCGAAAGTTTCTTGGTCGTAAGACAGGTGGACTTACTGAGGATATTTCGAATTACTAGCATATCACGATTTAACAGGTATTAAATAAATTGATAAGGCATACATATGTATACATAATGTAGGGTTCCATACCTGACCAAACCGCTACCGCTTTCTAAGAACACACAGCGCCATCTAGTTGCATTCTAGTTGCAGTCGATATAGTGACATAAGCAAGATTTAACCCGGAGTGCGGGATCTGATTTTTCCCGACAATTGAATTGAATAAGATTTTTATTTTCATATGAAATAAGATTAAATAAAATAAAAATAGGTTTTTATTTAAAAAATAATTAGGACGACTGTACTTGAAAATTGTTAGACAATTAGCTTATTAGACGCATTGCTAAATACAGACTTTTGAGTAGTTGGACGTTGAGCTGCTTAGACGTTTAGAGCATAAAGCAATTAATTGACTTAAGAGCTAAGAGGCTGAAAATAGGCCTATTTTTTTAAAGTGTAATTGTATGTGCATAATATATTGGTACTGACCTTAGGTAGCGCGGCCAAACACTGCTGCTTAACGTCCCAGACTAGCTGATCCCTCGGGAACTGCAGACTCTTCTGCACGTTGAGCTCAGGCACGTGGACCCGCACCAGGAGCCACCCTTCGCCCTCGGAGCACTCGCCCTCCATTACGCTACGACATCTGGGGACAAACAAAGGAATGGTACAGTCGTGAACATAACACGTCTCGCTTTGTTTTTCAAATGAAGGACTTACGATAAGATCGATTTAAATTATAAAACAAATGAATAGTACAGTTGTGGACAAAACTCATTTCGCACATTTTTAGATTCAAGAACTAATAAATATATTTTTTTAAAGAGATCGATTAAATATGATTGCCATTCATAAATTATATGTTAATTTTGACAGTTCTTGTTTGTTGTGTACCTACTATTTATATTAATAAGCAACGCTATTGAAATACGCTTTATGCAGAGAAACAAAATAATCTGAATTTGTTTTTTTTAAGCTTTCTCATTTTGAAATCTTAAAAATCCATATAAAAAAACAGAAGGAAAACGTGTCTTTTTCTGTTTAGGTTATACCTACTCACATTAAAGAAAAATAAAACCCATTTTGCCTGCTTTAACATAAATATAATAGTAATTCCAGTGCCTATTTAAATTAATGTCATACAAGTTGTAGGTCCGGTTGAGTTTCCGCGAAGTCCCATGACTATTTTCTATTGAGTGCAATGGCGCCACTGATAATGGTATCTTCTTAGGAAATGGCATTTGAAAAACAATTCAAAATGGTTCAGTATTTACACTAGCTGTGTCCTAAAGTTTCACTTGCTTAGGAATCGTTCTCGTGAAATAAACATAAACATACATTCACGCCTTATTCCCGAAGATGTAGGCAGAGGTGTACCCAGGACTCAGTCCCATAGTAGATACACCCACATTTCGCCAGTATGTTATGTAATAGGGGGCGAGCCTATTGCCATCTACCGGGCACAGTTACAGACTCCAAGCAGTTATTGAGATAATTCCTAATGGAAAAATCCAATATTTAACACTTTCCCTGACCTGGGGATCAAACCCGGGACCTCGTGAAATATTGATATAAAATTATCCTATATCTTTCACCAAGATTCCATCATGAATCATGCAGTCACCTACTTACCAAAATTAATCAAAATAGGTTTAATTTAAGCGTGAAAACGTAACAGACAGACCGTCAGAGTTACTTTCACATTTTTAATATAATGTTAGTTCGGATTATTATCATGATAACATAATTGATAATAATGCGATAAAATATTTTTCCAGTGAGGTATTAGGTATTAGGCCGATAGGTGTACTACTCAATTTTAATTATTCATAAAAAAAATATATATTCTCGATAACCACAATAAAATATGACGAAAATGGCATAATTAGTTGTCCTATATGATCATTAAGCATGTATGAAAAAATATATTACATAATAGAACAATATACAAGCACGCCTTTTTCCCGAAGGGGCAGACAGAGGTGTACCCAGGACTCAGTCCCATAGTAGGTACACCCACATCTCGGTATTATGTTATTGTTCCCATGTAATAGGGGGCGAGCCTATTGCCATCTACCGGGCATAGTTCAAGACTCCAGCCTAATGAAAAAAACAATATTTAACACTGCCTGACCTGGCGATCAAACCCTCACGATCAGCAATCGTGCTTGCTCCCAATACGCTACCGAGGCAGTCCGAGTTTAATTGTTGGTAAAAATACACATTTACCTAAATTAAAATACATTTAATAAAAAAATAAAAAAAACCTACATCAAAAGTAAATTATTATCACAAAACATTGTAATTAAAACATGGACTGATAAGCACTATCTTCTTTATCTATTGACAAATTATAATTTTAATAGAGCGATGTCAGTTCAGCGATTAAGGTCAAACAGTCAAACATTAAGATAATAATGTCAATAATAAACACTTGTGTTAGCGATAGTACTATCTAAGTTAATTGGACCTAAATATTTTTAAATCTACGACCTTCTATTGGAATTCAAAAGGTAGTACAAAAAGGTTTAGTAATATTTAAGGGGGGTCGTCAACCATTCAAGTTGCACAACTAGGTGGCATAAAATAATTAAAAATATATTCGAATAAAATGCTAATGATTACACATGATACAATAATGGATCAGCTGATCGGTAAGTATACAAAACAATACTTTTTATTGAGACCAATATAAAAAGAACAAGAAAATAAATAAAAATAACAAGAAAATTAGGTATACAGATATAAGTTAACAAAATATATATTGACGACAATGAGCAGCCTTATAAGCCCAGGCACTCAGCCTGTACTTATGTATCTATATATATAGGAAGTTGAATCTTTTTTGTTTATAAAACTTTTTGGTTAGCAAAGAGTCAAAGAGGTTACAAAGCGAAGGGTCACCAGACTTAAGTTTTCTTCCATGAGTCACGTCTAACCCTAGAATGCCCGACGCTCGGCAAACATCCTCCTAAGTGGAACAGGCTAATTGCCACAGTTAAGATAAACGCGTTTAACTATTTACTCGAGTGATGAAATGCTCCTAGATAAATAATCGTGATTTACGTTGTTTAAATGTTGCACGGTAGCGATAGGTGATGCAAGCATTTATTACGTGTGTTTTTTTCTCTTATGGAGCCACACAAATGTATTGCCAGTGTCAAGTTATATGAATTTTCAAGTTAATATGGTCAATAAGTCAATAGGGTTGTGTCCACTATAAATAAATCGGATGCACGGTTGCTTCTGATATGTAGAAATACTAAAAAACTAATTGATTTATAAAACGAAATAAAGATTAATAATATTTTCAAAAAATAAATTCCGTAAAACTAGGCATACGATCACGTGATATTAAACACCAATCAGAAAGCGTGACGTCACGCCGTGGCAAACATCATTGTTGTTGTTGACGTTTTCATAAAACAGAGCAAGTTATTTAATTAGTTTTTAGTTTTTTAGCTATTTTTGACAAGTTAACATAGTGGTTTTCAAAAATACACAATATAAATGATCGAATTTTTCAAAAATAATAAGTTTTTAGGGTAAAATAGATAGTAAGATAATGTATTAACCAATTTTTCAAATTTAGTTAACAAGCCTATTCAGAGTCAAGCCCAGTCAAGTCACAGCTCTAGTGTGGTGGTATTTACAATCTGTCGGAATTTTGGTGGGAACACGAAAAATCATATTTCAACTCTCGCATCACTTGCCAAGAGACTTGTGTATCTTCGAAAATATCAAACTTCAAAAATTATTGTCACCAGCACAAACTCATACGACTCCTATCAACTCACCTATAGTTAAATCCAAAAGGCATACTCTGAGAGTCAGAATGTGGTTCCGAGATCCCGAGATCTTACTGTCGTGTCTGGACATTCCTCTACTCCCGCTAATTGTGGCTGTTACGCAACTATTCGTAAACAGTTAACGGTGGTTCATTGGTTAATGCACCGGTTACCGACTGTATTGCCAGTATTCCTTATGCGTACGGCATTATCCATTGAAATAAAGAAAATTCATTCCATTACCAACTCTCCGAATAACGATTGCTGTCCTATTTGCTTTAACTTGTTCTATAGTTTTAATTGCAGGAAATGCTTGGAAAGCATTAGATTTTACATAGGTAGTTAGTTGGTTTAATTTGATTTCTGGTTAAGTTTACTAGAAAATCAAAGATTATAACGAGTGACCAGAAATGGTATTCGCTATCACATAATGTTTATCTCGGCCAATGCAATTAAATCAGACAATGCCGTCATCATCATAGGTATACATACTACCATCCACACTTCGCTAGTTAGATTTTTAGTGCAATGTAATAGCGGCCCTCAATTGGGCACAATTCCAGGGTCCAGGCCGACATTGAGAAAATTCCTAATAGTTACACTTAATGCGCGCTGCAAACCTAATTCGCCCTCTCGCTCACACGTACCCACTTTTTTTAAAGATATAAAAAATAAATACTACATGTTATTACGTAAAATAAAGTCTACTAGGAACTAAAAAATAACAATACAAACTTTCAGTAAAAAATCCAATTTAATCTAAACAAGTTTTCAGGGTCTTTTTTTTAGGGATTTTTTCTGTGCAGATATTTTATACATGAAAATTATTTGTTTGGACTAAATTGGATTTTTTACTGAATCTTTGTATTGTTATTTTCTAAAACCTTTATTTTATAGTTCGACATAAAAAATTAGAAAATAATGGGGGCGCCACTGTCTTTTACAAGAGTAAAAACAATTTAATCAACACATACACTTTAAATTAGTTCCGTTTCTACTCTTTTCTGTCGAGCTATAAAACGTAATGCTATAACATGTAGTATTTTTTATATCTTCAAAAATGTGGGTACGTGTGAGCGAGAGGGCGCATTTTCTTTGGACATTGCCTTAATAAAGGTAGACCTTTTTTTTGTGCAAGGTTAGCCGACCGCAGCACAATACCACAACCCCTGTTTGAATATTATTATACTAACTAGACTCGATGTACATAATTACGTGTTGATTAATAAAAGTTTGATAGTAAACATATTTTTCTTTCTTTCTTTCTTATAGGTTCATATTGAGTCTAATAAAGATAAGTAATAAAAAATGCGCAGAATTAAGTCCATGCATCTAGCAACATTTATTTGCACTGGTATCACCACATCAACTCGGTCAGTGTAAATATTTGAACTGCACTCATTGGCCGAGTGTAGACAATTTATTAGCAGATTACCTTTTGATTTCCTCACTTTCTTCGTGTGAGGTTTCAACACGAATTCCCTTCCGTATTGATTTTAGACGAACGTTTAATAAACAAAACTTGATTATGCAGTCCAGAGTAATTCAGGTTTAACACCTTTTTTGAAAAATTATCTAAAAAAGAATTTAAGAAGAAAAATAGATAATCTGAGCACTTATTGGGATTTGGGTTACTAGATGTCGCTACATTGGTTTAGAACCTGTTCTGGCTAAATTAATTTTTATTCCATATTATTAGAAAATAACTTCGTTAATTGAATATGAAACGCATAATAGCTAAGAGTAGATACATATTTTAGGCTCCTTTTGATAAGTATATATAACCTTAAAGCCATAGGTAAGTTCTAAGTAGGTAGGTACACTTAATTGCTACTTATATACTCACAGTATAACAACATTTTTCTGTTATCTCTTGGGTTTATCACAGTTCAAATAAGATACGTCGCAATAAAAGTCCTGTCTGTGTCAAATAAAATATTACACATCTAAAGTTTGAATTTCTTCATCAAACGTCATCATCATTATCATCATTAAGTATTTGGTAGTGGTAGGCCTCTCTTGCAGGGTGGCCCTAGGGAAGTACCACACCTTTGCCAGTTATTAATTCGCCAAGCAGTAATGTGCAATAATGCGTAATTACTGGACATGACGAGTTTCAACAACTACTCTCTTCGGGTGACAGGCGCAGTGCAGTGCCGCGCAGAATTTTGAATTTTAAAACACTGGATGGCACTGTGTCTGATATGGGCAATCATGATGCTTACCATCAGGCATCTGATTTGCTCGTGTTGTCACCACTATCGAGTATTATATAGTATAGTATATTGCTCGAGTGCTTCTGTCACGCTTTAACGCCAATTTAAACGAATTTTATACTTCAAGAATTTATACATACATACATACATACATACAGTCACGCCTTGTTCCCGTTGGGGTAGGCAGAGACTATTTCTTTCCACTTGCTACGATCCTGACATACAACTTTCGCTTCTTCCACTTTCATCACATTCTTCATGCATGCTCGTCGGTTGTTGGTACTAGAAGAATTTATATATAAGAATTTATACCTAACTTATACCTAATCAAAGACGATTATAACTATAATCGTCTTTGCTACTTTGCACGAACTTGGTTGACTCTTGGTTCGCCACCATAGCATGTTCGTTCGTCTGGCGCACTGTCCGGCGAAAAATATTATTATACGTGGTGCGGTGGTACGGCTTTGATGTGCAAGCGACTTCAAAGCGGTTCGATCGTGTGGCGAGAACAGCGAACCGAACGGTACGGGTCACAGATTTAGTAGCACAGCGGTACGCCTGTACCATATTCGATTGTCTATTCGTGGTTATATAAATACTACTAATATAGGTGAGAACTTCTAGGTACCAACTTTTTATCCTAATATACCCATGGAATGGTGCCTCCGCGCGTAAAAACCGCGGGGCTGGTATTTATTTACTTGAAAGTTATCCTAATCCTAATCCTAATCCTAATCCTAATCCTATATCCTATCCTATCCTATCCTATCCTATATCCTATCCTATCCTATCCTATTATTACTATTATAAAGGCGAAAGTTTGTAAGTATGGATGTATGTATGGATGTTTGTTACTCTTTCACGCCAAAACTACTGAACCGATTGGGCTGAAATTTGGTACGTAAGTAGCTTAGACCCTGGAATAACACATAGGGTACTTTTTATCCCGATATTCCCACGGGAACGAAGACTACGCGGGTGAAACCGCGGGTCACAGCTAGTAAGCCATATTTCTATGCCGTATTTGTCAGACTGGTGGGCAGATTGAGACGGTCAATTTACGTGTCTATTGTTTGGTTTTGATGAACTTATATACCGACATAGTTTAAGATTTGTTACGCAAAGAATTTGCCGGAATGGTGAGAGCGTGGGCCCATTTAATAATGCTATTAATCTTGCTTAACATTTTTTTTAACGATTTTAATTTTTGATAGTGTCTTAATTTGTGAATGGTATTCTTAACCAATTTCATGAGTGAGGAGATAGATTTTTTAACATTTGGACTATTTAATTTTTTCTATTAAGTTGACTTTTTATTTTGTTCTTGACGTCTTCACTGGAGTAATCGCAGTAAGAAAATATTGAGATAATTAATATTATATATTTTTATAGACTAAACGGTCTATTCGCTTGAAATACAATATGAAAATGGAGAGAAAAATTTCACGAGCGGGATTTGAACCCGCACCTTCCGTACCAAACCGCGGGATGGGCACTCCTCCAATTGAGTTACCGTGCAGGTACTAGTCATCGGCATAATTTTTATGTATATCACACATACTTAGCGCGGATTGGTGCGGAAGGTGTGGGTTCAAATTCCGCTCATGGTTGAATTTTTTTTTTTTAATTTTAATTTTGTATTGAGGTAATTTACCGTGAGCGTACTATGATGAGATTCAACAACTCATCTTAGGGTGACAGACGCAGTGCAGTGCTGGGTGGCACTGTGTCTGATATGGGCGATCATGATGCTTACCATCAGGTAGGTACCTGATTTGCTCGTCTTGTCACTCATTATCATAAAAAAAGGTACTTATACTATATGAAAGAAGTTTCTTTATAAAAAAATCTTTTTGTATAACAGATTATTATTATTTGATCATCATTTCTAGAGGTAACTATATTATGGGTACAGTTAGAAAGATAGTTAATACTTAACTACGGTGTATTGACCTTAAATTGACTCGTCACGATTCTATCTATAGGTAAAACAATATTCTGGCTAAAAGCTTTTTGTCCCTGATGGTACAGATGCCGAGATAAGTGCTTGATTTTATAATTACATTGGCCATTGTTTCTAGTTCCGAGATGAAAATAGGAGATGAGTATAATCTTTTATTCTGAGAAATTCTTAGGTGTGTCTAACTTTTATATCAAACTAATTTATATGAAAGACTTGGACAGTTTAGTATTATCTTCACGATCATACAATCAATATCAATATAAAAAACAATCAAAAGCATTAGTTGTAGTATCTAGATGCAAAATTTCATCAAAATCCGTTCTCAAAATCATTGATATAAATAAATACTTTTTAACATTTTGCTCGTTTCAATATTTATTAGTTACATTAAAAATAAACATAACATCGCGACTCTTTCCCGAAGGGTTAGGTAGCGGTGTACTCAGGACCTAGTCCAATGATAGGTACAACTACACTTCGCTACTTATGTTTAATTTTAATCCCATGAAATTAAAATAATATATATTGGGTATAATGGAATATTATGATTGTAAAATTAAATTATTACGTTTTTTTGCGATAAATGTGTTCTTAGTTCTTTCTTACGTATCAATAATAATTATAATGTTGGCGTACTTTATACATAACCCACCCGTAGAACTGGCAAGTTCAGTAAATCATAATAACAAATTACTCTAACCTATTTTTTGTTTTAATCTGAAACACGCGATCTGTTATTAAGATGTTCATTTGCCAATAAATTAATTCATCGAATTTTCCACTCGACTGTATACTGTGTTGACGTAATGTTTCAAGACGATCAAATTGTTGTTTTTTGTTGTTGTTGTCTTTTGCAGATTTTATTTACTTTGTTAAAGGCAGATTATTTTTCTTTACGAAATTCTTTATATTGAATTGCGTCAGCAGCACAGTGTTGCGGTGAATGTCAAGGAAAATGCATCAGCGAATTTCTCTGCAATTATGTTTGACTAATTTAAATATAAAAACGCACATTTATAAAAATTGAAGTAGATGATGAGGAAAAATAGAATATAAACACAAATTAAGGAGTATCAGATATTATATACTTATTTAGAATAACAATAAAATATATAAATAAGCTAAGATTTCGTATCGAACTTTAAAGCTTTTAAAATTTAGATAAATCAAAGTTGTCGAAGCATATACTTACGTGGAGTGGGTATTTTTTATTGGTAAAGACCGACAAAAAATATGTAGAAACGATCTTAGATTTATTGGTCAGTCAATATGGTGATTGACCACTACCAATATGGTTAGTATGCCTAATTAATTAACGAACCTGATATTCGACCTTGAACTGATGATTGAGTTCATAGAAAGATGTAAAAATGTGAAAATAACAACTGCGGGAGCGTTTCTTAAAAAACGTACCACGACTTTGTCTACATTTGCCTAATATTAATTAGGTACTATAACGGGTAACACTTAAAAGTTTTTAGAATAGGCCAGTAAGAAAAGCAGCCGATGTAAAATGTATTTAAATTTCGAATTAGGAACTAATTGGGAATCTTTGACTAGAGAAAGATAAATTTTGAGGCTCGTAGACACTTTTAAAATTCTTTCCAATTTGTAAAAATAAATGACACATGAGTTTAATAAACATTATGAAATTCCAGATTCCCAAAGAGTTCCTAATTCGAAATTTATGTACATTTTTCATCGGCTGTTTTTCTTACTGGATGCTTTATATATCGATATAGTTTATTGACGTTTAAAAAAGTATTTTTGAGACTAACTTAAAGTTTATTTCCGGGATTGGCTCGGTAGCAGTTCGCAAGCGCTACTGCCGATCATGATCCCATCCCGGCTTCGATTCAGATCAGGCAGAAAGTGTTATTTGTTTATTTCATTAGGAAATAATGACGGTTTCGGAAATGACGTTAATTGTAGGTAGTATTTAGTGAGGTCTAAGCATCTGTCAAAGTGCTTATGTTTTTAAATGACATGACTAGACAAAATATTATGAACGTATAACTACTGATATAAGTAGGCACGAAAATTTATATAATATGTCTCAGAGTAAAAAGCGCAGTGCAGGACTACGCATCGAAGTTTTAGGTAATAAACATAACATATAATCATGCCTTTTTGGCAGAGGTGTATCCAGAATTCAGTCCCATAGTAGTTACACCTCAGAAGTTACATCAACATTTCGCCAGTATATATTGGTCCCATGTAATATGGGGCGCGCCTAATAAGCCTATTGTTTTCGGTACTACTGAAAACTAGTTAAAGCCAATATTCTTCCACGTTCACTCTTTACATAAAAAAATACATCGAATATAAGTATAGACAAGACAAGCAAAAAAATCAAATTATGTTCACGAATATTTTCGCGTTCAATAAAAAATTGGCGCCCAGACATTTTTATTGTAGCTATTTTGTATTCTTTCAACACTGAATAAGGTGTTGGAACTTTGATTCGTATTAAGTCACGTTTAGCCTCTGGCTTACAAGATGCGAAAGTTTGGGACTTTTTAAGGCTTTTGATAAAAGATCAAAAACAGATATTATAAGTCATGTTTTAGAAACGCTTGTACGCTCTACCTAATAACGTGTCTATTTATATAGGAATATATGTATTTATATACGTAGTACCTGGTGCCCGGCGGGATGTAGATATAAAACATAACATCATTCCTTTTTCCCGAAGGGGTAGGTGGAGGTGTACCCATGTCACAGGCCTAATAGTTTATGGTATACCAAATATAATGTTTATTTATTAATGTAATAATAACAAAAAAAATATTACGCTATGGACTCCCTCTAAAGAGTCTGAGTACGACCACTAAGAACGCCTACGTAATAATGCAAATAATAATGTAAAAAAGGTCCACACGGTCTCGTTTGGAGATGACTATTGTCAAACAAATTAAAAAAAATAGTATAAGGTAAAAGTATACCCATCCACACTTCCCAAGTTATGTATGTATGTCCCATGAGTCCATGTAATAGGGGGCGAGACAGTTGTCATCTATATAATACTACAGTTTCAGATTCCAGGCTGTCACTGAGAATATTCCTAATGGAAAAATCAAATAACACTTGCTACCTAGTTAAAATGATAAAAATATCAGAATTGATTGAATTTGGCGTTACTTTTCAGAACTCCATTGCAAACTCCTAGAACAAGAATATTTAGTTTTAGTTTCGATTTTTTAGTGTCAAAAACAACATGCACAATGCACCGCCCTCCCATGCAATTTTGCGGGAGGGAGGGCGGTGCACTGTGCATGTTGTTTTTGACACTAAAAAATCGAAACTAAAAACTAAATATTCTTGTTCTAGGAATTTAAAAATATCATAGTTTATTTTAAAGAGACATTTCTGTAAGTTTATTAACAAGAGACTTTGACATCCTTTTAGAATGTGAATTTTCCGAAATCCTTTCTTAGCACACTGATAAAATATAACACAACCGAGAAGTACATTTTCTCGACTGTTCATGATATAGAATAAAAACTACACCTATATACATATTTATATGCAAAACCTGTTTTAATTATATCTTCTGCCTAATTCTGCCTAATAGTGTAGTGGTAGGCCTCTTTTGCAGGGGGCCGCCTGGGGAAGTACCACACCTTTGCCAGTTATTCATCCGCCAAGCAGTAATGTGCAAACGTTACTGTGTTCCGGTATGAAGGGCAATGTTACCAGCGAAATTACTGGGCATGATGAGATTCAACTACTAATATCTCAGGGTGACAGGCGCAGTGCAGTGCCGCGCAGAATTTTGAATTTTAAAACACTGGGTGGCACTGTGTCTGATATGGGCAATCATGATGCTTACCAACAGGCACCTGATTTGCTCGTCTTGTCACTCACTATAATAAAAAAAAAAAAAAAAAAAAAAAAAAAAATTAAGTTTTACAAAACTTGAAATTTACGTAATTTAAATTAATTTGCATACCATTTAGATGGCTCTGGAAATGTTATTATGTGACATTGACTTGTTGTACCTATTTTAAATATATTATTTTTACATGAATTATTATTATTAGTAGCAGTGAAGGTAGGCGTATTACACAATTATTATTAATACGCCCAGTAGCCCATTCCCAAGAACAAGGAAGGCGAGGAAATCTAATTGATCATAATGTTATAAATCTATGAATTCGAATTATCCAATTAGAACCACAAAGCCATTAATGTAATTGCTTTTGGATTGACTCCAAATTGAGTTTGCCCGAGATTCGGTTGAAATTATTAACAAGAGACCTCCGAGAAACTTCGAGACGTAAATCTGTAATATTTGACAGTCTATAGCATACGGTAGTAAACCGGAAAATGAGGGTTTTTGAAATGACGTAAATTATATGATAACTGAAACGTGAGCTCCTGTCAAAGTCCTTAATTTTTTTAAGACATGAATGTGAAGACACACGAATAATGTATGCACCTAGTTCTATGTAATATATATGTCGCCGAGAAATTGTAAGAACCGTTAGTTTATAATTTCGCTTAGTTAGTTTATAAATAACCTAACCTAACCTAAACGTTAGTTTATAATGTCACTAGATACTGTTCGCTTGAAAAAACCTTATATCAGACATCAATCAGTATAATGAGTAAATTTGTTCTCTAAGCGCACACACTTGGGGCGTCTCTTAATCGTATTAGGTAAATATAAACTTTTCATATAAAATCTCATTTGTTTAACACGGGTATAAAGTACGGCTATAATCAAAGAATCAAGGTATCATCTACTTTAGCAGAAATCAGTTCACGATGTAGAAAAAACAAAACTGTTATACGAACATCGTCTTCACGGTTCTCTCACGGTTGCAAAACAAATCATATCGGCATTACTGTTAGTTCTTTAATTTAACTCTCGTTTCGTTCACAATACTGATATTATCTTGTAATTATTAACGTCAAGCCGGACAAAGACCTTAGTGCCCTTCGTTTTTTGTTGCCTCGATATTAATATCAAAGTTTTTTTTTGTATTTCAGACTGGTTCCCATAAGGATCTTTTTGCTGCCACTAGAAAAAAGATATGGGTACAACAAAAACTCATTACGTCATCGGCAAATAAATTTCCATAGAGGTTGGTTGAAGGAGGTTAAGCGATGCGATCTATAATTTTTTCAGATCGTTTTCCTGTCCGTTTATTGATTTCTGATAGGGTATTGATTTTGAATTTCCTTCTATTTTCTGCCATTAAAAAAGATAGAATCTAATATTATAAATGTAATAGATACATAGATCTTCTACGTCCATTCTGGGCAACGGACGTGTTCCGGCTTAACGTACTCGAGTGTTTATTACGGATACAAATTCCAGGAATGCCATCATACAAAGAGTTTATTTATTGTTTGATAATATATCTTATTTTTAGAGTAAGTATTCTATAGTAATTGTGAAATTTTGTAAACGTAAGGATTTCCTTTATTGCTATCTTCTTAGAACTTTTTTCAAATTACCATTGTGTCAGTTGTATTAATTATCCAATTATAATAGCAGTGCTTCAATGGGTCACGTTTGCCCTGTCATAGCACAGTTTATCTGAGAGGTACATCTCGTACCGGTTAGTACTTCGTGGCAACTTACCACGTGGTAGGTAATTATCAGTCAAGTTCTCGTACTTACGCGGACGATAAAGGTGGATGGGCAATGAGTACTTGGCGTATCGGTAAAGTTACACATAAATATCGAAAACAGATCATCGCGGGGAGGGTAAATATAGCATACAAGTGAGGTGTCAAGTTAAGTCATAAAAAAACATACAACATTTCAGCCCAATCGGTTCAGAAGTTTTGGCGTGAAGAGGTTACGAGTAACAAACTTACTCATACACAAACTTGCGAATGTATATAATGTTAGTGTGCGTCTATCTTCTATGGTTAGTGTAATAATACTATGTATTTTGCGTAGGCTTAGTTAAAAATGGCAAAATAAACATTTAACAACTTGTTAACGTTGATATTGCACAAAGAAATTCGGCGGTGAAAACTTTTGCATTTGCCTCTGCCCTCGCTTTGTAACTAACTCTATACTATAGGTATATAGATTTTAGGTCACACATTACTGCACAATGCAATCGACTAGACCACCTACTAGTATACAAAGAAATTAAAACTACGCTCTGATACGCAATACGATACTTATAGATACACAGAGCCGGTGTGTACCCAGCCTACGATGATCGAGTACATTTCACTTACGATAACGCGAACCCATTTCTAGGTCAAATTACTTTCTACTTATAAGAACTGTGCTGGGAGCTATCGAGATCGAATATTTACGGTGGATTGTTGATACGGTCGACGAAGGCATGTCGTGATAACGTTTTATTGAGTTTTCTTTGGATTTTTCAATTTAAAACGCATGTTACTTTTTGCAGGCTGGTTGAGTACTTATGTATCTATAGGTACCTATATATTATTGTTGCACGTTTTGTCTCCTATGTGAGGGGTAGGTTCTATCATGTATATTATAGATCATCATCATCATCTCAGCCGTAGGACGTCTACTGCTGAACATGCCCTCCCCGCATAGATTTCCATCCAATCCGGTTTTAAAACGGCCCGCCTCCAGCGTGTTTCTGCCGTCCTTATCATCTCGTATATCTACATTCTGGGTGGACGTCCTACGCTGTGTCAGTTCATCTCCATTCGAGAACTTTACAGCCCCATCGGCCATCTATGTGCCCTGCCCATTGCCATCGCATTTGTATAATTTATATGTAATATAATATTTGTATATTATTATAGATACAAAAGTGTAAAACATGGATATTTATATTTAATATCACATCCTACTAATATCTAAATAAAAACTAATAATATAATACATGCGAGTTTGTAAGGATGGATGAATGGATGGATGTTTGTTACTCTTTCACGTCAAAGCAACTGACCGATTGGGCTGAAATTCGGTATGTAGCTAGTTTAGACCTTAGGAGTAACACATAAGATATTTTTTATTCCGATATTCCCACGGGAACGAAGACTACACATGAACTACAGATGAAACAGCGAGGGACAGCTAGTTGAGTACATAAAAATGAATGAATAGGTACTTATAGCTTAATACCAAACGATATATGAGCATGAACATGTCTGTTTGATCTGTGTCTGGGTTTTATAAGCATATATAAGTATGTATATCAGTCATCTGGTTACCATAGTACAGGCTTCTAGCCTAGTTTGGGACCAGATGACCGTGTGTGGAAGTTGTCCCATATTATTATTATTATTATTATATATGTATGTAAATGAACATGATAAATATTCAAATGCTTGTGTCATATGCAAGGCATTTGTGCATAATGATTATTGTAGCTAACTTATATTCACCTACACAGTGAACTTGAACATACTTGTTGACAATTATAATATATAATAATAATAATAATTCATTTATATCAGACAATATTACAATAAACTTAAATCTAAAGTAACAGAGGCCCATATAAACATTTATTTTATAAACTAACATACATAATTACACAATAATTATGATAAAAAATTGTATAGATACAAAAATAATACTTGCCACGTGGCATTAATATTATGTCGCATACAACAATTAAAAAAAGTGTAGTTATATTTAAAGACCTTATACTCCCGTCAATGTAAACAACTTGCGAAAGAAGTATTGTAAATTCGCAAAAAAAAACACAAAAAACATTTTTTGGCTGATATGCAAATTTGTATATTTTTGTAAATTTCTTTACGAATATCGCATTACTTTTGAAAGTTCTTCAGTTTAATAGATGCACCCTCTATTGCATAATATTATATCGTAAATGACTGCCTCGGTGGCGTAGTGGGCGGATGCTCGACTGCCAATCAAGAGGTCCCGGGTTCGATCCCCAGGTCAGGCATAGTGCTAAATATTGGATTTTTCCACTAGGAATTATCTCAATAGCTGCCTGGAGTCTGGAACTGTGCCCGGTATATGGCAATAGGCTCGCCCCCTATTACATGGGACCAATAACATACTGGCGAAATGTGGGTGTATCTACTATGGGACTGAGTCCTGGGTACACTGCCTACCCCTTCGGGAAAAAGGCGTGAATGTATGTTATGTAAATAGCTCGGAGGAAAGAATAATTCAAATTGGGATAATACCAAGTTAAGCTCTTATGCACTAAGAGGTACGAAAATGCTGAATCATTAATTATATATATTTTATATACTTAAATTTTCGTATTCTAGTATCTATTTAATATTAAAATATCTTCATCAAATCCAGTTTAATATAAAATGATAAAAATTATCAACAGCAAATGATAGTATATATAATTTATAACGTTTTCGTAAAAAAGTGAACCGCGGTCCCATAACCCGTGGCGGTCGTCGGCGATCGTTGACCGTAGTTTTTAGCACCTTCCGACGTCTTTTCTGCATTTTCCCAACATTCTTTGCCCATATTCGGTTACACTGTAACCAAATAGTTTCGTTTCTCATCACTGAGTAAAGTTGCCAGGTTATAGTTTATATTGATAGAGTGGGGCTGCCACCATATGGAATTATGAACATTTTAATGACAATAATTTGAGTTTGTTTAACTTAGCTTAAATAATTTGAAATGCCTCTTAAAATTAATTTATTCATCAAGATTCAACGTCGATTTGTAAGTCTACAACTTACTTATTATAATGTATTTTGAAATATATAAATTAAAGCTTGAACCAAATTTGGCCCAAAAACGTGAAAGTAGGCCATTTAAAAATAGCCAGTTGGCGACTGGCAACCCGAGAGAAAGGAAGGTAGAGTCGGAATACTGGTAATAGTATCCGTTTGCTAATACGATGGCAACGAACGTAGTAGTTCATATTACAGGCAACCCTGGACGAGACGAGGTACAGGCGACTAGAAAATAGCTTTATCAATAAAAATACATGATAATAAATTATGAATATAATATACACTTTCTAGGACGAATGGGAAAGGCGATTTGCAGAAAATACTGCACAGGATATTGGAGAATGCTAAATGCTAAGAGCGAAGAGGCGAATATGTAGAAGAGCTTTGGAGAAGCTTTCACCCTTCACAGTGAAACAGCAAAAGCTAATAGGAATAGGAGTGTAAAACGTATAGATTAAAAGTAAGAGTAAATGTATGAGATATATATTCACCCCACTCATTTACTTATTAAAAAGTTAAATCTTTAGGTTTAGTAAAAATGAAACAAAAGTTCGCTAGAAACAGTGCAGATTAATTTTTGAGAAATTCTCTTAGTAACTAACTCTTAACACTTGAACTCTTGGGAACCGCTGCACTGTCTAAAACTTGTACCTAATGATTGTTGTTAGTTCTTTATTAAACAGTTGCTACATTTAGTCCAAATTAAAATTCTACGAGGATATTTTTTCTTTTAAACTTTTATTAACATTTTTGTTTTAAGTATTTGTAGTGACATAGTTATAGGATAGTTTTAAGTTATATGTTGAACCAATAATAAATGTTTGCCAGAAGTTTTAATTACAACCCTAGGATAACTAGGCTAATAAGTTTTGTACATATTATCACTGTAACGTAAATATAATATAGATACCTAAGTGGATGTTAGAGCGTGGTGCATGCGTCCAACCTGCAGCCGCGGCATCGCCGACTGGAGGCGCGCGGAACTGTACAAGCGGTTTTATAGTGTGCGAGCGAGACAGGAATAAACGAACTTGAATCATGCGCTCTCGCTCACCTCAGATCAGGAGGGCACGGAGCGCTACACTCTACCATCCGAAACATATTTGCCACTGGTAAAATTGTATATTACTAGGGACATTTACCAAAATAAACGAGTTTTAGTAGAGAGAACGCGCCTTATTATTTATCCGAAACCGCTCGCGAACACATCCTACAATGGTGACCCCGACTGAAGAAGCGAAGACCGAAATGGAAGCAACCTTCACGCAAGCTGATGCACTGTTCGACATCTCCAAATTATCAGTGCAGTCCCGCATCCTGCCTTTTTGGAGAGAACATCCAAGACTGTGGTTCGCACAATTTGAAGCGATCATTGAATCTTCAAAACTCGGCGATGAACAGAAATACCGCTACGTGCTGGGAGTACTACAACAGGTCGACGTGCAGCAAATAAGCGACATATTGCTTAATCCACCGGCTACGGGAAAGTACAAAGCCATCAAGAATCGCCTCCTGTCTGTTTACCAGGACTCCGAAGCAAAGCAGCTACAGAAACTTCTTGGAGGACAGGAGCTGGGAGACCAGAAGCCTAGTCAGCTACTACGGAAGATGCGAGACCTCGGCGGCAGCATGGTCAAAGACGATGCTCTGAAGGTGCTGTGGCTAAATCAAATGCCATCAGCAGTCCGAGCCGTAATATCGGTAAACGAGGAGTCCGGTCTCGACACACTCGCCACAATGGCCGACAAGATGATGGAACACATGGAACCACAAATCGCAGCGATTGCCACTACGACAGCCGCTCCAACTTCCGTTCAAGACGCCAAACTGGACCTCATTACGAAGCAAATCGAAAAGTTGTCCCTTGAGATGGCAGAGATTCGAGGAAGGCAGAACTTTCGCCGTCCATTTCACTCACGCAGCCGCTCTAGATCGCAGTCGCGTGGAGTAAAAACACGAAAGCCCGGCGACGATGACTGGTTGTGCCGATACCACTTCCGCTTCCGAAACCGAGCGAAAAGATGTGAAGATCCGTGTTCCTGGAAGAAGAGCGAAAAGAAGTCGGAAAACTAGAGCAGACATCGAATACGGCGGGCCCCGATGTCGAAGCCATTACCAACAACCGCCTATGCGTCACCGACCGTCAAAGTGGTGAACGCTTCCTGATCGACACGGGCGCTGAAATCTCCGTACTGGCAGTAAAAATGAACAAGCGACACTCTCCTACTGACTTCAAACTGTACGCCGCAAACGGAAGCACCATAAGAACCTATGGCGAGAAGACGCTGCAGCTGAACATGGGACTACGTCGTAGTTACGCCTGGACTTTTGTGATCGCAGACGTTAGAAAATCGATAATTGGAGCCGATTTTCTGCGACACCACAACATCCTGGTGGACCTTAAAGGACAGAAGCTTATAGACGGGCTAACAAGGCTATCTATAAAAGCTCTCGTAACCGAAAGCCATGACACATCCGTGCACGTCATCAACGAGGTTCACCCGTACAGAGACATACTCACGCAGTATCCAGAGATCCAGAGACCGATGTCATTGAGAAAACCACCGCCACACGACGTGAAACATCACCTGGAAACGACGGGCCCACCTATATTTGTCCGACCCCGTCCGCTAGCGCCTGACAAATATATAGAAGCAAAGAAGGAATTCGAGCGCTTGATAGATATGGGAATTTGCCGACCATCAAACAGTGCATGGGCAAATCCTATGCACATTGTGAAGAAAAAGGACGGACAGCTGCGAATCTGTGGAGATTATCGACGCCTTAACGCTATGACAACTCCAGACAGATACCCGATCCCGAGAGTCCAAGACTTCACATTCAGACTGCAGGGCATGAAAATCTACTCGAAGATCGACATCAAGAAAGCATATTACTGGATACCTATGGCCAGTGACGAAGACTCGCAGAAAACTGCCATTACCACTCCTTTTGGCTTGTTCGAGTTCACATCGATGACGTTTGGGCTACGTAACGCGGCTCAAACGTTCCAGCGTTTCATGCACCAAGTACTGCGAGGACTAGACGACTTCACCTTCAGCTACGTGGATGACCTACTCATATACTCGACAGATGAAGAAAGTCACAAGCAACATCTACATCAAGTATTCAAGCGGTTGACAGAATACGGGCTCACAATAAACATAGATAAATGTGAGTTCGGCAAACAAAAGCTTAACTTCCTGGGCTACGAAGTCACTGAGGCCGGTATCACGCCACCAGAAGAGAAAACGCAAGCCATATCGTCATTCCCCAAGCCTAAAACCATTGAAGAATTAAGGAGATTCATGGGAATGATAAATTTTTATCGTGACGCTTTACCACATCAAGCCGAACGACAGCTAGAGCTCAACAAGCTGTTACATAACGCCAAGAAGAAGGACAAGACACCGATCAAGTGGACGCCAGAGACAGAAGAAGCTTTCATCCAATGTCGTGACAGCATAAAACAAGCGGCGACATTGTCACACCCGATACCTGGCGCTAAACTACATATCATGACAGACGCGTCTGACAAAAGCCTCGGCGCAGTTCTACAGCAGCGACAAGACTCAGTGTGGAGGCCTATCGCTTTCTTTTCAAAGACACTGAGCGAAGCACAGAAGAAATACAGCGTGTACGATCGTGAGCTTTTGGCAATGTACACCGCTGTCAAACACTTTCGACGATACATAGAGGGATGCGACGTGGTTATTCACACTGACCATCGTCCGCTCACATACGCCTTAACAAAAGCACCGAGCAATAATGATACGCCAAGACGTGAAAGGCAACTAGAATTTATCAGTCAGTTCTGCACTGATATACAATACATAAATGGTTCAAGAAACACAGTGGCAGATACACTTTCAAGGCTCGAAGAAATTACATGCTCTTCCACACTGGACTACAATCAACTCGCGAGGGACCAAGAACAAGACGAAGAGCTCAAGCTATTACGCACGAGAGAAAACTTGAAATTCGCATGCATAACGTTACCTGGCGCCACCAAGCCAATAGCATGCGAAATGTCAACGGCAAACCCCAGACCATACCTACCTGTAACAACTCGAAAAGCCGCGTTCCAAGCACTTCACGAGTTGAGCCACCCTGGGGTCAGAAACACGCGGAAACAGATGGTCGCACGATACTTTTGGCCCAGCATGAACGCCGACATCGCCAGTTGGACGAGGAGCTGCCTCGCATGTCAGAAGAGCAAGACACAACGTCATACTGTCTCACCTTTAGGACGGTTCCCAGACGCGGGACGATTCGACCACATACACGTCGATATCGTCGGCCCGCTACCACCGTCTGAAGATTACACATACATACTCACTATGATGGATCGACGCACAAAATGGCCAGAAGCAGTACCGTTACGTGACATCACAGCGGACACAGTGGCAAGAGCTGTTTACGAGCATTGGATATGCAGATTTGGGTGTCCCTTGAAAATCACCACGGACCAGGGAAGACAGTTTGAGTCTGCCCTCTTCAACGCCCTGATGAAGAGGATGGGAGTAACAAGACTGCGCACTACTGCTTATCACCCGCAGTCAAATGGCCAAATAGAACGCTGGCACCGAACACTCAAAGCTGCCTTGATGGCACGTGGAGCTAACGCTACCTGGACGAGAGATATAGCAACAGTATTACTGGGACTACGTGTTGCTCTACACAAGTCGTCCGATGTCAGTCCAGCCACCTACACTTACGGAACAACACTCCGCCTACCAGCTGATTTCTTCATCCCGTCAAAGACCGCGCAAAACGAACCGTCAGAGCTCATAAAGGAGATCACCGGAACGATGACGTCACTCGCACAAGAATACACGCAGAAGCCCAGACAGCAACGAACACCATTTGTGCACAAAGACTTGTCGACCTGCACACATGTCTTTGTCCGAGTCGACATGGTGAAAAAGTCGCTCACGCCACCATACGAAGGACCGTACCAAGTACTCCAGAGGCACGAAAAGTACTTCAAGATACAGCTGCCAAACCGTACTACAGTCGTATCTATAGATAGACTTAAACCGGCATACCTATGCGAAGATTATGAGGGTGCTACGGCAAAGGCTACGAAAAGCACTACGGTTCCTGCTACGGTAACGAGTGCTACGGTTCCTGCTACGAAAACCAGCGCAGACACAGGACAGCCAACTGTTTCTTTAAGAACAAAACCCACCTTCAGTGGTCAATTGGTGGATACCTAACGGTGCCAACGAAGCCGATTGGGCGTGGACCCGGAGCGCCCGCGGTTTCTCCTTCAGAGAAAACGCGAAAATCCGGCAGGGCTTGGGTCCACTCTCGGGAGGAACATTTCCTCTCGACAACCCCAAGTACGTAGGCACACACCCGGCTACCAGTTTTTGCTAAGACTGCCGAGTAGCCGGAACTAGCTCCCAACTTTGGCTAAGGTTGACGAGTTAGACACTCACTAGGATACACCTAGGCACACACCTCCCTGTCTATACCCGGCAAGGAGATCAACCCTATTTAATCTCGCTGGGGACCTCCTCCCCCAGCGCCCGTAGGCCCTTAAAGTTTATTACTCTGAAGCCATGGACTTACGTTCATGGCTTCAAAAACATCACGGGACAATATTAGCGGAGTACAACTCCGCTAATATCGTACCCCTCATGTCCTCCCGTATTGCTGCGCCTTCAAGCAAAGCAAAGTCGGCCGCCGATCGGCTAACTCCGCGGTTTTCCCCTGCTAGTCCCGAACACGTCCCTTCCCGTAACCGCGTTCCTTCCCGCGACTGCTTCCGCAACCGCTCTCCTCCCCGCGGCCGCTCCCCCTCTCGCGATCGCTCCCCCTCCCGTGACCGCTCCCCCACCCGCGACCGCTCGCCCTCTCGCGACAGCTCACTTTCGCGAAACCGCTCGCCCTCTTCCGAACACTCCCGCGCCACTGCGGCGCGCCCTGTCCCCATTATCCACTTTGCGGACTCTCCGCTCTCCCCTGACTCGGAAATGGATTGTGATCCATTTCCATCCCAAATCCCCCCGTCTCTTGTGGGCTTCATTGAAGTCACCAAGAAGGGCAAAAAGCGCGCAGCCGCCACCGCCTCTCCCCCTCCTCCGGCGAAAGCCATATGCCCGGCCTCAGGCACTCTGCCATCCTCTTCTTCGTCCACTCCGGACTCTAAGTCTCCCGCACCGCCTCAATCCCGACCAGCCAAGCTCCCTCCTCCCTTCCTTGTCCACGACAAGGTAAGGTGGGAAGAAGTCAGGCACATTTTCACCGACCAAGAGGTCGAAATCGTTTCGGCTAGGTCCACTCAACTGGGCATCAAAGTCCAGGTGAGAACGTCCGATGCCCACCGCCAAATCACCCATATTCTCCGAGAGCAGCACATAGGCTACCACACCTATGCGCTGGAAGAGGAAAAACACCTCCGTGTAGTTATCCGGGGTGTTCCGAAAGAGCTCGCCAGTGACTTAATCACTGACGATCTCAAAGAACAGGGCTATCCCATCAAAGAAGTCCACCGTCTCTATAGCGGAAGGGATAAAACCCCTTTTGACCTTATCTTGGTGGTCCTCGACAAGACCCCAGAGGGGAAGGCCATCTTCAACCTGAAGATGGTCTGCAACCTCTCGGGGCTCTCTGTTGAGACTCCCCACCGAAACGGTACCCCCGCCCAGTGCCACAGATGCCAATACTACGGGCACTCCGCCCGTTTCTGCTTCGCCCGCCCTAGGTGCGTTAAGTGCCTAGGCGATCATAGCACGACCGAGTGCTCCCGCACTCGGGATAGCCCTGACCCTCCTTCCTGTGTTCTATGTGGGAACCAGGGACACACTGCGAACTATCGCGGCTGTCCCAAGGCCCCTAGAACCAGAGGGCCACAGAGACAAACTCCGTCTCGCCGCCCTATTCCTCCCCTCATTCCGCGCTATCAAGGGATCAGCCCTAAGCTGACCTCAGCGCCCTCGAACCCGGCACCACAATTCGTGCCCGCACCCCTACCCAAAACCAACGCTTGGTTTAGTAAGGAGCGCTCAGCCCCCCTGCCAACCAAGTCTTCACCCCCTGCAACGGCTCCCGCCCGAGCAGAAATTCGCCCTCCCAAGCCCCTCTTGGCCTCCCCACAGGCCCTTCCCCGAGGAAATCCGGATATTTCCTCGCTTATGTCGCTCATTATGAGTGTCGATATCGACGCTGTTTGCGAACTCAGCCGCAAACTGTCGATGGCCCCAAACGACCCCGTCCACATAGTTCAGGTCATGGCTGAACACAGGGACTTGATCCGCACGATCAAGTCCACCTTCGCCCCCCTCTCTTAAGTACTTCCATTATGGATAGTACACCTAAGAGAGTTAAACCCCACTCCCTTTCGTTGGCATTTTACAACGCCAACGGGTTAGGCTCCGGATCGGATAAGGACCAACGGGCTCTTATCCGAGAATTCCTCTCGTCCCACCAAGTAGACATCCTTCTTGTGAGCGAGACCTTTCTAAAACCAAGCAAGAGGGATCCTAAGATCGCAAACTACTTGCTGGTTCGTAATGATAGAACTGACGCTGTAAAAGGCGGCACTCTTATCTATTACAAAAGGTCTCTTCACTGCATTCCTATAACCACTCCTCTTCTTACCGATCTCGAAGCGTCTTGTTGCCGTATCGCGATGTCCGGCCATCAGCCCATTACTATTGCCTCTTGCTACCTCTCCGGTAACAAGAAAGTTCACAGGAGTGATTTTGAGTCCCTCCTCTCCCTTGGAGGCGCCGTCATTTTGGCCGGCGACTTCAATTGCAAACAAACCCTCTGGGGCTGCAATAGATCAAACGTGAACGGTCACGATTTGTACTCTCTTTCGGAGGACCTCAACTTTGAGGTCATTGCTCCCAGCTCCCCAACCCGCTACCCTCCAAACCCCGCCCATAACCCCGAAGTGCTCGATATAGCGCTCCTAAAGAGCGTAACACTCCAGTTACGCTCTTTGGAAGTACTACACGAGCTCGACTCTGACCACCGACCCGTCTTGATGAGACTAGGCCCTGACCCTTCCGACAGACTGACTCGAACGAAAACGGTAGTGAATTGGAAGCATTTAGGAGAAACCCTAAAGGCCATCCATTCACCCGCTCTGGACCGAATCCCTGACGACATAGTTACCCCCGACGATGTCTCCCGCTCGATCGATGCTCTCACTAGTCACCTCCACACCGCCATCGGTGACTCCTCCAGGCAGGTACCAGCCGAGGATGACCGACGCTGGGCCCTGCCTGAGGATGCGAGGGGACTACTGAGAGCAAAGAACGCAGCCATTAGAGCATACGACTACAGTCCCACTGAAGTGAACAGAGTCAATCTGCGGTACTACGAACGAGCAGTTCGTACCCGTATGAGTGAACTCCGCAATCAGAGGTGGGAAGATTTACTTTCGGGGCTCGAGCCCACTCACCAGGCTTACTGGCGGTTGGCGCGAGCCCTGAAAAATGACACTGTAGTCGAAATGCCTCCCTTGACCCGACCCAATCTCCCTCCCGCGTTCGATGACGATGAAAAGGCCGAATGTCTGGCCGATAGCCTCGAGGCGCAATGCAGCCCCAGTCTCGATCAAGTTGACCCTGTTCACCTCGCTGCGGTGAACAGCGCAGTCGAACTTAAATCCTCCCTAACCCCCTCCGACCCCATTGAGCCTATAAAGGCTTGCGAGGTTGAGTCGATAATCAAGGATCTCCACGCCAGGAAAGCTCCTGGTGCGGATGGTATCACTAATAAAGTGATCAAGCACTTTTCAACCCCCTTAGTCTACCTCTTAGTCAGCATCTTCAATGCTGCTATGAGCCATTGTATTTTCCCCGACGCTTGGAAGACTGCCGACGTCATCGGCATTCACAAGCCAGGCAAAAAGGCATCAGAGCCTTCTAGCTACCGCCCTATTAGTCTCCTCGGCTCGCTGGGGAAGATCTATGAACGCCTCCTCGTGAAGCGTCTCTGGTCAGTCACTAGGTCCCTTAACCTCCTTCCTAACGAGCAGTTTGGCTTTCGAGCCAAACACTCATGTGTTCAACAAGTACACCGCATCACGGAGTACATCTTAGAAGGTTTTAACATGAAACCGACCCACTTCCGCCCTCACCCTCAAGGGACTATAGCGGTCTTTTTGGACGTGGCGAAAGCATTCGATAAGGTGTGGCACAACGGCCTGATATACAAGTTATATCAGTTCGGTGTGCCGGACCGTCTTGTACTCATCATACAAGATTTTCTCAGGGCTCGAAACTTTCGCTATCGCGTCGAGGGAGACCGCTCTTCTCCCCACCCCATTGGAGCTGGAGTCCCTCAGGGCTCTGCGCTCTCTCCTCTTCTCTACTCGCTATATACCAGCGACATCCCTCGATCTCCACTCGTAGAGATAGCTCTCTTCGCTGACGATACCGCTCTCTATACCAGAGGGTGGAACAGCGCCCACTTGATCGGCCGACTTCAAAAAGCCCTTCGCTCTTATGGCGATTGGTTTAAGAAGTGGGCCATCACGGTTAACCCGGATAAAAGTACAGCAATGTACTTTCATCCCACTAAACCTAACCCGAAGAAGCTATCTCTTAAGCTTCACAACCAGCCTGTCCCCTGGGCCTCCCATGCAAAGTATCTTGGCGTGACCCTTGATCGTCGACTCACCTTCGCGAAACACGTCCAGATCGTCCGAAACCGAGCGGCTTACTTCTTAGGCCGTCTCACCCCCCTCCTATGCCAGCGCAGTAAGATGTCCCTTAGAAATAAGGTGACACTTTACAAAACTTGCATACGCCCCGTCATGACTTACGCCTCAGTTGCGTTCGCTCACACGTCCCCCGTCATCCTGAACCAGCTTCAAGTCATCCAAAACCGTTTCATTCGCAAGGCGGTCGGCGCTAGCTGGTACCAGCGAAACGCCGACTTGCACTGCGACCTGGAACTTCCCTCCATCCTTCAATTCATGAAGGATTGCTCCCGCCGCTACTTTGACGCGGCTCCCCACCACCCCAACCCCCTCGTAGTCCAAGCCTCGAACTACTCGATAGTTCAAGCTGGAACTCCTCCCCTCCGTAGACGCCCTCGCAACGTCCTGGACGACCCGGACGACTCTATCGCCGCCGTCACATCGGCGGCGCTAGGTTCGCCCAATCCTACCAATATACGCAACAGACGCTCCGTTTTCGGTACTGGTGCCGGATACCAGATCCACCAACTCACACAATCACAACACCGACCTCGCCGGCGAGGTCGAAGATCTCTCAGATCCTTCAGATCGGTTAGTTTCTCTCCAAATAATCAAACAGATCAAACCATTGATAGGGCCCTAGGACACTCCCCTTCTGGGGTGCCAGGGCAAGTCTGACCCCACGTATTCTGGCGACGGCCCAAGCCGAGGTTCGTACCGTCTAGGTGCCCTTGTGCTAGTCGCCCTTAAACTTTGGGTCGAGTGCCTCCTGCGCTCACCACTGCCCGGTAAAGCTGTAGAGGCCATCTGAGGCCAACAGCATAGGTCATTTAAAAAAAAAAAAAAAAAAAAAAGGACAGCCAACGCAGCAGCAGGCCTACGTCACCCGAAGCGGCAGGGTCAGCAAACGTACCCTACGTTTTACTTGAAGGGGGGTGATGTAGTGACATAGTTATAGGATAGTTTTAAGTTATATATTGAACCAATAATAAATGTTTGCCAGAAGTTTTAATTACAACCCTAGGATAACTAGGCTAATAAGTTTTGTACATATTATCACTGTAACGTAAATATAATAAAGATACCTAAGTGGATGTTAGAGCGTGGTGCATGCGTCCAACCTGCAGCCGCGGCATCGCCGACTGGAGGCGCGCGGAACTGTACAAGCGGTTTTATAGTGTGCGAGCGAGACAGGAATAAACGAACTTGAATCATGCGCTCTCGCTCACCTCAGATCAGGAGGGCACGGAGCGCTACACTCTACCATCCGAAACATATTTGCCACTGGTAAAATTGTATATTACTAGGGACATTTACCAAAATAAACGAGTTTTAGTAGAGAGAACGCGCCTTATTATTTATCCGAAACCGCTCGCGAACACATCCTACATATTCATAAATAAATAAAAAAGTTCGATGAACTAAAAGGAAAATGTAGTAATATTCAAGTGCTAAGTGGCCTTAATTGGGTTAACCTTTTGTACGCGATGATACCCAGTGAGGGGCGTTTGACAGTTTGGTATCGATTACGTACTTCCGACGCTCCCGAGGGTTCCGTTGTTTATTGACGCATACCACCTATTGCCCGTGGAACCCTAATTGTTTACGGAACCAACCAATTGGCTGCGTTAAAGGCCAGTTTTGGGATCCCAACAATGATTCAATCGGCATTGCACACTGTGCGATTTTCCCGTTCTTTTTTGGCGCATACGTACAAACTGTGGAATGATCTCCCTGTTGCCATCTTTCCGTTGAGCTACATGGGGCTCTTCAAAAGGAGAGTAAATAGAATCTTGAAGCACCATCAAGCGGCCCGTCTGCCCTTTATAAAAAAAATGCTGTAAGCCGCGTATTTATATAAGTATAAGTCTGTTCCTAGGTTCCTATAATAGTACTAATCTACCCATTTACCTACCTCAGGAACTGACTCACTTAACTGCTAGAGCTATAGAAGCCTCAACTCAAGCCACGAGCTTTCTCTAGTGGACCTGACCTGCCTCTAGTGGATACAAGATTTTATGACTAGCATGATTGATTGCCGCCGTGGAGTTACCGGCTTTAGAATAGTGCTCCACCCTCTCTACCCGTGGTTGCCGTAAGAGCCAGCTAAGGGTTAACAAATCCAGAGGACGGGCAGCAGCGTCCTCTGCAAAAAACCTCCGAACTGCGCTCGACAACCCGCCTGCCAAGCGTGTCGAGTATTTGCAAAACCCCTTTTTATGGGGGAGGCCATGTTCAGTATGTTCAGTAGTGGATTACCAACGGTTGAGATGATGATGATGATGATGATGAGTGATTGAATTGCATGGAAAATATTGTGCTAATTAAGAAAAGAGTTGCGTGTCCGTAAGACGGAATAGTCCAATTGGTGTAATTTCAAGTGTCCGACATGATATGTCGTCATCCCATTTGAAGCTAATTCTGAACGAAAGCTGACACACAATCACTCGGGCGCAGGTTGCGAATTGCACATCGATCTATTGATTTAATAATGCAACTGGCTTTGTAGTTTGTGGGCAGAGCTTTACGAAACCGGTGTAATAGGCAAGCCTGGGACACCGCAATATAGGTATGAAGCTCCAAGTAGCTGGGGCGTCCGTCTTGACGGGAAAATTTCTATGGGCTAGACAGAGAGAACAGATAAAGAGATACATTATAGAAAGAGAACCAGCTTGTAGGTTAATATAACGATAATTAGTTAGGCTTCTAGATTCTCTTGTAAATTCCAGTTTATGCTGCAGTATCAGGTCAAGGTTATCACTGACGGCCGATATATATAAGCATAACATACACACACATAAGTTGATTAATATATATATAGAAAAGTTTTGGACGTGCAGGTACCTATTGTGAAAGCTCCCTTAGATTTTTTTATTTAAGCCATTTATTTAGAAACGTCTAATCATGCTTATCCCGTAAAAAGTGATCCTAATGTTTACATCCATGATAGTCTCAAATCATATATTTAGCAAAAAGATCAAAAATAGCACGCAAAGTTAACAAACAGTTCATGATTGAGTTGTTGATACTAATGCAATATTAATCACAATAATTATGAGCTTTCGAAAGCTGCAACTGAGTTACGAAATAATATTTGACAGGTTTAGTAATGACCAACTGAACATTGCGACTATGAGAATAATTGGACATGTTAAGCAAAAAGCATCCAACTCAAAATTCCGGAAATTATAATTGATTGTGTTTATTTATTAAATCTTTATCTTTACATTATTATTTATTTGTCTGAAGGGCAATGTTACCAGCAAAATTACCGGGCATAATGAGATTCAACAACTCATATCTCAGGGTGACAGACACAGTGAAGTGCCGCGCAGAAATTTGAATTTTAAAACACTGGGTGGCACTGTGTCTGATATGGGCAATCATGATGCTTACCATCAGGCACCTGATTTGCCCGTCTTGTCACTCACTATCATAAAAAAAACATAGGTTTAAATAAAGAAGCTTTCCGCGTCCCTCGGTCTGCACACATACACAATACAATAAATTGGCTGAAATATGACATTGAATGTTGATGAGGTGGAAAAAAATCATACCGACTCAGAGCTTTATTGGCGTGCGCTGCGTAAACCAATTGAGAGGACGGAAATATTATTTAAAGCTTTTATTTAACTCTCGATGTTGGTTTTTTTGGGTCATTGAGAGAAATATTCCCATAATTAGTATATTAAATAAAAAAATAAAAGTTTATTTTGAGAGATCCCGGGTTCGAGCCCCAGGTCAGGCAAAGTGTTAAATATTGGATTTCCATTAGGAATTATTTCAATAACTGCCTGGAGTCTGGAACTGTGCCCCGTAGATGGCAATAGGCTCGCCCCCTATTACATGGGACCAATAACATACTGGCGAAATGTGGGTGTATCTACTATGGGACTTGGGACTGAGTCCTGGGTACACCTCTGCCTACCCCTTCGGGAAAAAAGGCGTGAAAGTATGTATGTATGTATTTTGAGATATTAGTAGTTTAGTGTATTAGTCATAGATTTCTTCAACGCAACTTTCAGTTGAACGGTAAAAATTATAACTGTGACAAGCGCGTCGCATCGCCGTACGTGTGAAAGCGATCTTAGACTAAATAATACCTATTAATCATCTAATTACATTGGCATTTATTCAACAATTTTCATATCTTTCACTCAAACGATCCTAAGAAATAATACACTATTATTTTCAAGGCCTTGTAACAGCTAGGCACATCCACTTAATCATTTACCTTGCAAGCCCTTCAATGTCATGTTACTGTTTGTATCTTTCGATTCTGTACATGTTTCATCATTACCATGTTATCTTACGTCTACAGGTTTTGTAGACAACCTGTACTTACGTAGTACTATGCAAGAGGAATCTCGAAGTAAAATGTAGGGTCATTAATATGCTTCCGTCATGCAAATGTAAACTATCTACAGCCAATGATACATTAAGTAATTATAGGTTTATTTATTTATTTATTTTTATTTTTATTTATACTTAATTTAATATTATTATTATATTCAATTTTAATTTGATTTCATTCTTAATTTTTCTAAATTTTCTTAATTTGATTTTGATTTTGTGTGTTTGTACATGGGTTTATGTTGCCTGAATAAAAACTATTTTGTTTTATTTTATTTATTTTTTTATTGTTTTCTAGGCAAACATTATAATACCGATTATGTGAAGATTTCCGTGCAAAATTAAAGATCCCTGAATGTTTGATGAAATCTGGGTAAAAATAACGACTATTGTATTGTTTTGATGATTCCCGGGCATACTAAAAAAGATTCACATTTTACAAATCCTATACGTATTATATAAAAAAAAACGATAAATAAATTATGCCATTTACTTCAGTTAAGCCCCTGCTGCTAAAGTCCCCTTGTACGTTTCATATTTCATTAAATTTGCAACTTTCCCACCTATAAAATACAGTTCATTTTTAGCTGTCAAGAAGTAAATTGACCTTCAACAACAAAGGTGAGAACGCAAGCACTACGGCCTGAAAACTTTAATTAGTTCGAAGCTTAAGCACCCTCCGTGAGATTTATGGCAACTTTATTCGATCCTCTTATTGAAGTTTAAGTGGAATATTATCCAGATTCTATACATACCTATTCTTTGATTATATTCTGAGGTTGAATTTTATGTATTAAATATTTTTTATTATTGGCAACACAATTGAAGATTTTGTCACTTTCGAGTAAAAATAGAAAACGTAGAAAACTTTGTCATAATTTAGGATCAGGTGATTATGAGACTAGGTATATATTATACTCGTATAAAGATATTTTCTTTTTGCTACCACAACGTATCTAAACAAAAAATGGCCACGAAAATACTATAGGTATAGTAGGTACCTATGTTTCAGGAAGATCGTTAAAATCTTTTCTTAATTCGAAGTATTCCGACGATTCACAACTAGATGTCTATATTATATTTAAGTTAAAAAGACCCAACCCACAATCCCTACTTCCCTACTAATATTATAAATGCGAAAGTAACTCTGTCTGTCTGTCTGTTACGCTTTCCCGCTTAAACCTCTCAACCGATTTAGATGAAATTTGGCACAGACAATCTTTAGACCCTGAGAAAGGACATAGGCTACCTAAATGTACGCAGACGAAGTTGCGGGTACCAGCTAGTATTATGTAATATGACTGAAAATTTCCTGTGAGAGTACACGAAAACAATCTTTGTGGTTTAAAGTTAGTGTTTTGGTACTAAATGGTAAACATAGACATATTTTATTTGTTTGAGTATAATGTGTTTGAAACCACCGTCCGTTCAGTATATGTATTTCCTTTCCCTGCATGGTTGGCTAGAAGAGATCGCTCAGAGCGATAAGGCCGCCAGTTGTTACTTCTTTCTAGTTTTAAATTTTTCTTCTTTGTTATTTTCTGTTATATTGTGGTAGCAATAAAGAGTTTTCATCCATTCATTCATTCATAGAAAATCTATAATTTAGTGGGTTGTGTACATTGTGCTTAATTACGTTCAAATTTCCTAGATATTATTGCGAAAATGCCTTTTATCAGATTAACCTACCGCATACCTAGACACGACCACATGCCTTGCTTATCTTTGTGCAGTAAAAAACTAAAATGTCGTAGGTATATTCAAATATTATCATAATAAGCACGTGTTGAATAAATGGAAAATTAAGCCGCATTTGAATAGTCGTAAAATACAATCAATTGATAACAGAAATGAGTAGCACGATAGTAGCTATCCGCGTAAATAGATAAATAATTTATAAATACTTACAAATATTTATTGCTTTGAGATAAAGAGGAAATTAATCTTTTGCCTATTGTTATCTAGACTACTTTTTCATCAGTGCCTATCTTTGAGCGAAGTTAGTAATCTATGGTAGATTGGTAGATCTAGGTGTATTTCTAATTAGACAGCAGGAATTTGAAATAGCATACCTAATATTATGTTTTAAGAAGGGATAAGCTTGCTAGTTTGACATGATATATGACATAAGTGACAATAAGTACCTCCTTAGGTAGGTATATATCTCGGTTAAGGCGCTCTCCTATATCATTTACATTTTATAATCGACAGCGATAATATTATTTAAGGCGCTGTCCAAAGCAGATTCGCCCTCTCGCTCACACGTACTCACGTTTTGGAAAATCTAAAAATACTAAATGTCATTACGTAAAATAAAGACAACTAGGTTCTAGAAAATAACAATATAAAGATTCAGTAAAAAATCCAATTTAATCCAAACGAGTTTTCATGTATAAAAATCTGCTCAAAGAAAAAATCTTACAAAAATAAAAAGGCACTGAAAACTTGTTTGGATTAAATTGGATTTTTTACTGAATCTTTGTATTGTTATTTTCTTGAACCCAGTTGTCTTTTATTTTACTTAATTACATGTAGTATTTTTAGATCTTCTAAAACGTGGGTACGTGTGAGCGAGAGGACGAATTTGCTTTGGACAGCGCCTTAACTAGTATTATCGCTATCGATTATAAAATGAGCACTTAGTCCTTTACATTATTTTGACACAAGGACGACGATAAGATATAACTACATTAAAAAATTTGAATACGAAATTTGAGCAATAAAATAATAAATAATAATAATAAATATGGGACAACTTCCACACCTGGTCCCAAACTATGCTAGAAGCCTGTACTATGGTAACCAGATGACTGATATACATACTTAAATACGCTTATAACACCCAGACACAGACCAAACACAAATGCTTAACCTGGCCGGGGATAGAACCCGGGGCCTGCGGCACAGAAAGCAGAGTTACTACCGTCTGCGCCAACGAGGCTGTCAACTTGACAAAAAAGACTTGTTACTTCGCCACAAAGATATCTCACCCCACTTTTGATTTTCCATACATAGGTACAAAGTTATTTCGCTACAAGACGAAAAAATGTGTTATTAGGTATGTCGCCCAGGTACGTAAGGGGTACTATTTTGTTACTTCGACACACGTCTCAAAGTAATGTCAGAAAAAAAAAAACCTAGGTATAAGTAGACTAGTACTACTAAGTAAATATTATTTGAATTATGGAAGTTTTCTTGTTTTTGTATAGGTATGTAGGTATGTTATGTTAGAAATAAGTAGTTAAGTTATACTTATAACTCTATAAGGTAGGTACTAAGTAAATTCTTTTACAACTTGAGACAAGGTGGGAACGACGGAAATTGTTTTTTCATTTAGCGACCTAAAACAACATTTTGTGCTAAAATTCTAAAAAGGAATGGGAAAAAAAATGGAAAAAACAAATAAAAATTCTAACTACCTACTACGACCTTAAACAATTTATACTAAAATTCTAAAAAGGAATGGGAAGAAAATGGAAAATATGTAAAAATTCTATCTACCTACTGTACTATATTATTTAAAATATTTGTGGTAGGTATTGCTTACCTATTAGGTTAGTACCTGTTTGATTACCTGCACATAGGTACGCACCTACCTAATTTATCTATTCTATTTAATGACGCAGTTAACCTTTAATTTGACTTACCATAAAAACTACTTCGAAGAAAAATCCAAGTTAGGTTTAAGCACAGAAAAATAAACTCGTTTTTCACTCACACAAACAAACGTAAAATACTGATTCACTGTAAAAACCACTTGACACTTCACAAATACAATTCGTTTATAAATATTATTCGATATTAAAAAATCGACCGCGTAAATAAAGCGCTGCACACACGACGCACGGCCACCGGTGAGCGGTTATCACCCACGACTAGTGAACTAAAGAACGAAGGACCGGTACGCGGCGAGACCGAATGATTCGAGCGAATTACGAACGAGGGCACGCAACGTTCGATATTTTCCATTTATTATTTATTTGAAAATGGAATATTGTTAATTGGTGAAGTTTGGAAACATTGAAAAGCTATTGTTCCGTTGCCCACTTTCTACTCTGACGAAACTAATTAGCACTTCCATGAGAAAAGTTCTACTATCTAATGTTTGCTTGTGAAATACTTAGCCCATGAATAGAGACCGTCTACAATCTAATAAATAAAACGTGGTCAATGGAACTACATGTTCTACCATAATAAGTCCCCATCAAAACAGCCTAGCTCATAGATATAAGCGCCCTCCTTCACGTTCATTTAAATCGCGATTGGAGTGAAATTGCGTTCACGCATCTATAATTGAGAAAATTCTTATTGACACATTTTCTCGAGTTTTTTCTAAGTAAAACTGATTGATGATGTGCGTGCATATTGCATATAATTAGTAGAGGTGGTAGATATACTAATTATTAAACAAATTATGCGGCTCCGCACCGTAACTAGTAACACACCGTAACACCGTAATCTATATCAATACTTTTTTGTCGCTTTTGCGTTGATTTACATGAAGTACTGGTGATAACTAAAGATCCATCCATCTCTACTAGGTTTGCACGATGAAAAGTGGAAAATTCTCAGAAAATCTGTACTAACCATTTATAAAGAATTTAACTTTTCTAACACAAGTGATTTGAACGAGAAAAGAAACGTTAACATTTTAGTGTTAGTGACTGTAGTACAGTCACAACACTCAGGTGTAGTTACAGTACAGTCACTAACACAACACTCAGGTAGGTACAGTCACTGTACCCACACCTGAATGGAGGCTGTGTTTCTTACTCATAAACCTTACTGCATGGGCGTTAATATATTTCGTCCTTATTGAATACCTATTCCAGAAACACCAACTGTTTAGGTACTGTTATTACATTCAAGCTTCAAATATCGATTGTATACTACACACCACCTACCTACCTTCTTATTTATGGAATGTTCTAGGTACCTGTGAGAAGCCAAGGCTGTTTTGAAAGGAAGTTTGCTTATACCTATATACAAAACCTAATAAAATTCATATCCTCTTAAAGTTTACTTAAATCTGACACTCGACTCAATACAAAAGCCGCGCTATAACTACCTACTACACAGACAGTGCACCCATGGAGTTTTGTACACGTGCGTGTGTGCGTGAGGTAATTTCCCAGCGAAGCGGGGCTCGCTGAGAGCTCAATCTTGCTCGCGGGGTGAGGAAGGCCCGATTAGTGGGCGGATGACAGTGTCTATTCTATACATTCTATACATATTATCTGTTCTGTACTTACACCTAAGGCCAGGCCAAATGGCAAAAAAAGCATTGCAAAATTAACAAAAAAAAGTCGACTATACATACATTGTCGATCAGCTCCCAATCCAATTTGTATTTTTGTATGGGAAGATGTTTTTTTTTGACAGTTATTCAGTTTGCCGGGTAAATGATACGCCCTCCTTAGTATTACTACACCTTTTTAAATACATTGTATAAGGAATGTAAGACCTGAATTCGACTGTGCCAAGTTACCATCTGAACGGCGCCTTCGATATCTGTGTTATTATCGTGTAAGCTCGGCGACCTTGCGGCGTGATCTCCTCGATACCACAGCACCACTCAATACAAACATACAGAAGGCTGGTTCTCTTAGATTATCCTTCTATCCTACCTACTAATATTATTAATGCGAAAGTTTGTGAGGATGGATGGATGAATTGGTAATCTTTCTGCTATTAAACCGATTGGGCTAATTGAATTTAGTATGCAGATAGTTTAGTTTAGACCCTGGAATAACACATGGGGTTTTATCCCGACATTCCCACGGGAACGATGACTACGCGGGTGAAACTGCGGGACACAGCTAGTCGTTTATAATACACAGATAAATAATAGATAGTTACCGACGTGTGTAGCAAGGGAAACAATAAGTGTTTTAGATCATAATGTGACCGAACGAGCAAAACGTCTCAGTTTCGAGATTGGACAAAAAACGCTTTTATCCGTCAGTCTCTCTGCTGTTTTGACTGCCTCGGTGGCGTAGTGGGCGGATGCTCGACTGCCAATGAAGAGGTCCCGGGTTCGATCCCTAGGTCAGGCATAGTGCTAAATATTGGATTTTTCCATTAGGAATTATCTCAATAGCTGCCTGGAGTCTGGAACTGTGCCCGGTATATGGCAATAGGCTCGCCCCCTATTACATGGGACCAATAACATACTGGCGAAATGTGGGTGTATCTACTATGGGACTGAGTCCTGGGTACACCTCTGCCTACCCCTTCGGGAAAAAGGCGTGAATGTATGTTATGCTCTCTGCTGTTCTCGCCTAAAGGTCGCGTTTTGACCGATTTTGACGAAAATTTGCAGAAAGAAAAGTTCCTTGATTTATTTAAATTTTTAGTCATTTGAGAATTTTGATTGGGGAGAATAGGGGGGGGGGGGGGGAAAGGGGTAACGGTTTGCTGTAGCCTTATTTATCGACGGATTTCAATTTCAGATGCATACTAAGGACTTCATTCTACAAAAATTGTTGCGTTAAATTTGTTGCTGTATGGGGGAATTAAACTTATTTCTCTGAAAATTTAAACCTACCTATACCAATCAGATATACTCTCCTCTTCCTATACACAAGACGAACCCGGATACCAGATTCGACCTCCTAGGACCAAGGGAGCACAAGTAATCGCTAAAACTTATACTAGTAGGTACTTACTTGGTAGGCCTCTTTTGCAGGAGGCCGCCTGGGGAAGTACCACACCTTTGCCAGTTATTCATCCGCCAAGCAGTAATGTCCAAACATTACTGTGTTCCGGTATGAAGGGCAATGTTACCAGCGAAATTACTGGGCATGATGAGATTCAACAACTCATATCTCAGGGTGATAGGCGCAGTACAGTGCCGCGCAGAATTTTGAATTTTAAAATACTGGGTGGCACTGTGTCTGATATGGGCAATCATGATGCTTACCATCAGGCATCTGATGAGCTCGTCTTGTCACTTACTATCATAAAAAAAAAAAAAAAAAAAACTTACATAACTACAAGCCTAAAGAAAAATTCAAGCACCTGGAATTAGATTTAAACTCTGACTTTCTTCTTTAATATTCTAACTTATATATGTAGGTTGGTCTCAAAACTGATTTGGCTTTGCTAAGCTAAGGGGAAAGGCGAAAGTGTCCGTTATTGCGTGGTTATAAGGGCATGCAAGGTCTACTGTTTTCAAAGAAGCACTAGTCTAGTTCTATAATAGAACTACCTACAAAATTTTCATTACAAAGTAAGTTACTCACCCATTTGAGGTTTCTATGGATTAAAAGTGAATAGCCACCTTAGCAGTGGCTCCCTCACCTACCTCAGACTTAGCACCCTACTGCCTATAACCTCACCACCTTTTCTTTCTGAAACTCGTGCTAACGTCTACGTGTCCAGTGATTTTCCGTGATTCTAGGTCAAACTAATTTGCTAGTTGTATACAGTCTACCTTCTGTACCTTTGTTATAATATTTGTAAGTGCGGTTCCGATCCGTGATCCGCGTAACGGGACGCTGGACATGGACATAGAATATCGGGGATAAGGATGTAGAGAGGTCCTTTGGTAAGTTAGAAAAATTACTTGCATCACCCTCTGAGGTAAATTTGGCGGACAAAGGCGTGTTCAGAAAAAAAAATGTACGCAAGCTTTTGACTACAAGCCTACTGCAAGATTTTGACTATCTACAGACACCAGCAATGTTTGCAAAGTATTGTTTTACAAAATTACGATTTATTAAAATTGTTAGCCATTTTGCAAATTGACAAGATAAATAAGCAATATAAAACTTTTAAATTCATCTAATTAGATATGATTAGAGGTATAAATTATTATCATGACGGTGATATTTAAAAATTCCTTAAATATTCTGCCAGTTTAAAGAGTTACTGACCATCACAGATATGTGTCGGTACTCGTACATTACCTAATTCAAACAGATAAATTTTTAGGTACGTGTTTTGTAAGGTTTGTCCTATCTTCCCGCCATGTTATCTATATCCACTATGAACCACCCGTAGATGGATAACTGTACCATTAGTTACAGCGAGTCATGTCTGTGATAAGAGATCTAATGCCCTTCCGAGATATTCGGATTTATTCGGACCGAACGAAAGATATCAAATTGATAACGGGTCTGTTTGGAGAGATTTAGGAATATTGCTTTTGACATGGGCCCTTTCCATAGGTTTGCGCCACAGAACTTCTAACAAAGAGCCGGCACTAACCATTCCAGCTGCTGGTTATCTGTCTGCGAAAAAAATCAAATTGTAATTGATACACATGCATACTAGAAACGTTTTATAAAGTGTGTATCGGTCCTATCATTTCGTCCAATATTTCTTTATTCGTCATCATCATTTCAACCGTTGGTAATCCTCTACTGAACATAGGCCTCCCCTATAAAGGGGGGTTTTGCCAATACTCGACATGCTTGGCAGGCGAGATGTCGAGCGCAGTTCGATGGTTTTTTGCAGAGTAAGCTGCCGCCCGTCCTCTGGATCTGTTAACCCTTAGCCGGCTCTTACGGCAACAACGAGTGGAGAGGGTGGAGCACTATTCTAAATCCGATGACTCCACGGCTCATTCTAAATCCGGTAATTTCTTTATTACTATTGATTTATTATGTCATCTGTTTGCAATCTACATACGCTCGTTAGCAATAGGTAGCTACGAGGAAAGTGGGCACCTTTTAAATAGGGACTGTGTAGGAAGAAAGATTCGTTGGAAAACCAGTTGCTGAGCGGAAACAATATATTTATCGCTATTTTAGCAACAGGATATTTCTTATGAAAAACCCTCCCACCTTGAAGGAACGTATTTGTAACTCCCAATCATAATTCAATAACCAGCAACGCCCCACCGATGTACATGCAGAACAGTACCCATGTATTAGAATTATTCCGAACCCGACCCGATCACCTGACCCTGTAGCGGTTAGGGTTAGGAACATTCAAAAACGGATATTTTCGTTACGGACGTGACCCTCGTATTTACCTGACCCGATAAGGTTTTGTGGAGTTCCTAATGTGGACCGGCAATAGTTTAATTTATTATTCTAGAGAAACTAAGCTACCACTTGGAAAATTGTAGAGCATTATTATACAGTAGTTTTAGCTACAATATTAATATTGGCTACACGTCATACGAGATCTAAACGCCAGAGCTCCGCGGTAACCTGAAGCATTGAATAGCTGAGCTGAATAGCTCTCCATAGCTGAATACGGCCAGATTGACAATAGTATAGTATAGAAAATTAAAATTAATTAAAAATTGTTTATTGTCAGAAAAAGAAATAACATAATATGGGTGACAATAATTTTGAAAAATAATGTTTATTACTTAGATAAAAATATATACACATTTAAAAATTACTACACAATCTCTGACAACAATGTTTAAAGCGGGTTTATACAGTTAATGGTATACATAAAACAGATTATAATAACAATTTTAACAGTTTTTAAATTTAGTGACAGGTATCACATACATTATTATATGCGCGTGACTGTACGTGTGTGAGAGGGTGTGAGGTGCGTTGAAACAGTACTTGTTAGTAGTAGTTTTACTGTAAGAGAGTAACAAACTTTCACATAAAGTTTTGTACAATTCGCTTATAACATTGTTAGGTAGGTATTGTTTAGTAAAGTGGACAAGTGGCCGATAGCACTGATAGGTATTATCTATAGGTAGTTACCCAAACAGAATTATTTTAAATTCTGTTTTCTTAATTGGAAACCAGGGTTAGATAAAAGAAGGATAATTCTGTTTTGGACACTGATTTCGATTCATTAGTTTCCGAAGTGGCCGAAGCGTAATCTTGCTCATATTATTTGTATTATTCTTAATATTCATAATTAATCATAATATTCTTAATATGTAATATATTATTCTTGCTCACAGATCAGGATACGTCTTTCATCTCCTCTGTGTTCTTGCTCATACTTTTTGTACCAGAGGGCTCATTTAGAAAGCTCAGAATTAGCTACAATGTAGCATTTGAACTGTAAGATTAACTACTAGTTCGATAGCAACAGTGTTGGTAGACTTAGAACACGGTTCTGCTGTTAACCCACTTGTTTCATCGGCAACTACTGATAAGGTTATCAAACCTAGATTTCACGAAACTTTTGATTTGGGTAAAGTAGATTTATCCGTAGAAGCTGTCTATTTCAGAATTCCCCTCGTTTATTAATCACTGTTTAAAATAGAATACAAAAGAATACTTTTTATTATCACCAAAAAGAACAATATACATATTAAACTAAATAATATAAACATACTTCTTGGTTGGTAATGGGCGGCCTTATCGCTTTAAGCGATCTCTCCCAGGCAACCAGTCTTTGGACGGATAGGGGAATGATAGGATGAGTTACAGGGGATGGGAAAGTACACATTTTATTTTTCTTAAAACAAGAATTTATCTTACTGAACTATATATATTTATGTATAATATATATTTAATATAGGTCCTAGGTGCCGTAGACTAAGGGTAATAATTCTGCGCAAGTTGGCAACAGTTTATGGCGGTGTAGAGTGTAGGCTAATGATTTATTTTAACGAGTGTGTAAACTTGTGACCGTCCCGTTAGGTGTGAGAAGTGAATACCGAATCCCTATAATTTGGTCCCAAGTGGGCGCACCGAGTTTTCAACTAGTTCAACACTTGTATACATTAGTATACAACAATGTTGTATACATTATTGTAGGCCAGGTCAAATATTTGTGTGCATGAACATGTCTGTGTCTTGATCTGTGTCTGGGTGTTATAAGCATATAAGTATGTATATCAGTCATCTGGTTACCATAGCACAGGCTTCTAGCCTAGTTTGGGATGACCGTGTATGGAAGTTATCCCATATATTAAAAAAAATAGTAATATATTAAGGATATAGGTGTCAGAGGTCTTGTGGGAATCTAGAGTTTTTTCTATTGAATAGCTGATTTTGGGTTTCATGGCATCGATTTAAAGAAAAAGAGAAAAGGGTATGTGAAATTTGAAACAACCAAGATAGAAAGACGTACCTAAGACCGAAGTGCGAACGAGACAACAATTAACTTTACTGCCGTACGTGGACCTAATGGGACCTAATTTGAGTTTTCCATTTTCGAGAAGCCAGTACCTCATCTCCCCTTTTCTTTAAAGGAATGTATTATAGAATGTAATGTATTATAGAACAATTTTCGTTCTAAATTACGAGTAAGTATGTATTACCGACTCGGAGGATGCAAATTGATTACCAGAAACACTGTATATATAGGTATAAGTATGCAAATCATCTGCTCACCATTTGTTTGGGCCTAGTTTGCGACCAGAAGACCGTCTTTTGAAGTTATTAGAAAAAATATAATGGCTTATTATATTATCATCATCCTTACCTTATCATCATCATCTCCCCATTCTAATCCAGTGTCGAACATGTGGTCTCTCGAGCCTAATCGCTAATAATTCCTAATTATCTCTCTACTATGCCTGGTCCTCAGCTCTATCACAGAATAAATAATAGTAGGTACTACAGGCTCTACTCACGTCGTCACTCCACCTAGTCACAGTAAAGAGTCCTTACCGTCTAGTCGCAGGGCGTCCCTATTCCCTAACTATGTTTATCTACTTCAGAACTCGTCTACCCCAGAGGCATTAATTTCCTTGTATCGGACGTTAATAATCAATTTGATCCTAATTAGATAGTACCATTCTAACAATGTCCATCTGTGCTGAAGCCCGAAGCCGAAGACTCATTCCAATAACTGTGCCAATTAGTTATATTTCCGCCGTTAAAAAAGCTATAATCGATTCGGCAAATAAGGTTTGTGAGCGGAAGCGAGCGAGCGCTGCAATCAGCGTACAGGAAACTCCGATTTGGCGACAATTTCATCTCACCGTCGCGTCGCCTGGCGGTGTTACGCCCTTTTTATAGGGCACGTTTAGGTAAATTGAATCTTATGCAAAAGGTACCTTCAAGACTTCTATCCACGTCAAAATAAGACGAGTAGTTTGTGCGCTACAGTCTAACAAAAATGGGTAAGTACAGAGATACTACCTATGCAGTTTTACTTGTTATCAGCATCCTCTTTAAGCATCATAGTCGTAAAAAAAGTTCCTTGACTATAGCAAAATATATGTAAGTAGGACCTGAGAATTCGATTTTGGCGACTTCAGACTTGGTTCAATTTACTTTTAATCCAACTTTAAAAGTTCTTCCAAATCGTGAGCACCTACTTAGGCACAATGAATTTTTAAAACGACGATAACTGATTGTTTAATATCAGTAACACAGTTCATAACTATAATAAGTAGTTACAGAATATGTCAATCTAGCAAACATTCGCGGTTTCTTTTGCTTTTTCCTCGCCTTGTCCCGTTCAAACGGGGTCGGCTTTCCTTATCTTGAGACGCCGGTTAATGTTCGTCTTCTTGTGGTTAATTTAGGGCTTTCATCCTTTTGAGTGGTCAACCACGTGGCTTTAGTGATGCAATGGAAAGGCTTTTTTTTACAACGTGGTCTGCGCATGACGTGACCGTACCATTTCAGTCTGGATTCTGATAGTCTATAGAGTGAAAGCATTCGCATCTTCTAAATCACATTCGAGCATAGAAAGTAGGACTCGGTACTTCCCACTAAATCGCACTTCTATCCATCTGTTCTTGTGATGTTCTCGTAACCTAAGACAAATAACTAGTCTCACTTCTGAAATATGCATTGGATGCATAACGGGTTTGCTTACGGGTATACCTAGTGGTGTTATTTAACCGGCCGTTTCGTCACACCGTCCGTTATATTTAACTGTGGGTTAACTATTAACTGGTTATGTAATTGGTTTCTTTACTGTGTTGGCAGTAGGGATATTTTAAATTTTTGATATCTAAACGTTTGATTAATATTAGGAACAAACAATGAAAAAATTATTGAACATGTCAACTTAGTCAGAAAACATGGATAAAATAAAATAAGATACATTTATATCAGACCAAAGTCCATAGAAACAACACAAAATAAGGTTTATATTCATAAATTATTTTGGCGACGTTGGCGTTGGCGACGAGTGAAAACCTCCTAAACTTTTTGATATATATTCAGGCGTCTCGGATTATATTGGACAAACAAAGTTATTCGAATTTATTACACAAAAATCTGTATTTTTTGTCAGATATTATTAAACCTAATTGTTTTTTTAAACGTCACAAAGTTTTGGCTCTCATAAATGAGAAAATAGGAGTTAATTATCTAACAATGAATGATCGCTTTTATCGATAAGACCTCCAATTATTGTTGCACTATTTATGTATTTTAATAATGGTTTATATATAAATATATAATATAAAATACTCTTGTTTGTTGTGTAACAATAAAGAGTTTATCTAAGAATGACAACTAAATAAACAAAGTTTCCTTAAAAAATAATCAACAGACATTCCTTACTGTTTATCCTACAACACAACCTGCGCGGGCGCAAGCACACGCCTACTTTTACGTCGGAATTTAATAACTGTAGTAATATGTGAATTGTGAATGAACTGCCTCGGGACCGTTCCCATAGTGATGTCACAACTGTCTTGTCTGTTAATCTTGGTTTAGCTTTAACTAATGATTTGTTAAGAAATTGAGAGGCTTGGTGTAGACTGCTGCAAAAAGTCATGAGAATTTAACGAGTGGGAAATTTTTAATGGATATAGGTCATCTTTCAATTCAAACTGCTTTCGCGGCGTAGCGGTTCGTGAGCGCTCCTGTCTATCATAATGTCTCGAGTTCGATCCCTAGGTCAGGTAAAGAGTGTTAATAAATTTTAAGGATTTTTCTTAATGATTGTCTGGAGTCTGGAACTGTACCCGATAGATGGTTAAGCATAGGATCGCCTCATATTATATGGGACCTAAAACATACCTGAAGAAGTGTGCGTGTACCTACTATGGGACTGAATCCTGTGTACACCTCTGCCTACCTCTTCAGGAAAAAAGTGTGATGTTATGTTAAGTTATGCACTACATTTATATTCTAGTGTGGTGCTTAATATTAGCTTACCTATTGTGCAGGGTTCAGTAGTAGGAAAAAGATGAAAGTTAAGTTTGTAGGCGGTTTATAAACACACTTCGACTTTAATCATGTTTGTTTCGAGTTGGAACACGCTAGCGTGTTTTGGTTCTAAACTTTTTTACATTGTACTGAGATTTATATTATTATTAGGATTATGGGATTTGCCATTTTACACATAACACAGAAGAAATTACAGAAGAACAAAACAGAAGTAAAAAATATCCATATCACACACCATGATACCCTCATATTCATAATATTAATAAAGGTATCCCAAATTTAAACACAGACATAAGCCTAAGATTATGTTTACTAAACGTCTACGCGGCCTTCTAGGAATTTGACACAATCCTATGAAAAATTTATCAAATCGATGTTTTGTATTCCCCTGTTTCCTCCGAATATAATTAACCCATTTTATAAATTTTTATGCTGATATTTTTATAGTGAAGTTATCTATGTCGCTATCATTTTAATTTTTCTTACAATCCCTAGGTTTTTTGATAACGAATTTCTAAAAATCGTAGTTTTACTCGGTGATTGGACGTTCACTACAAAAAAATGTAGAGTTTATAAACAAAAGTAAACTGATAGGGGCATACTTTACTTCAACTATAAAATATGAGGATATAAATATATCAAATAGGTTTACTGTATTCGGAGGAAACAGGGGAATACAAAACATCGATTTAGTAAATTAATCACAGGATAGTGTCAAACTCGTCTATTCCCGTTGTCCCCGGACTCTGTGTCCCCCCGTCTTACGGGGACAGCGGTACCTTGTCAAACTGCAAAGAGGTCCTGTTTCATACAATCTAGGGTCGTAATTCGTAATCGGTAAATCAGTAATCGGGAACATATTGCGTGAATCAAATGGGAATAGTGTATCGTTATGCCCTTGAGCACTGTCGGGCACCTGTCATAGCGTTTGTTTAGCGTTTACAGTTTACAACATAACCCTGCGGCGTTTAAACAGCAGTGGGTAGGATATTGCCGAGTTGCCAGTTATATTTGAATTTATTGTTAGTTTTGTTTTAATGAAAATCGAGCGTAGGGGCTAGGTTACATGCAGTTTTATGTTATAATTTTTTATTGTGATAGTAAGTAACAAGACGAGCAAATCAGGTGCCTGATGGTAAGCATCATGATTGCCCATACAACATAAACAGTTTCTCCGCTAAAGAGGTAACAGGTAGTGCGGTATTTGGTCCAAGCACGCGTAGAGACTTAGCAATAATCTAATTCTTCATTTCTTTTCCTTTTTCAGTCCGCGGACCCCTAGAAAATCAAGCACAATTTCAAGGACCCCTTTTATAAAAAACACAGGAATAAATCTAGTAAAAATTATTTTATTACTAAAATTACATTACCCTTAGATTAAGTTCCAAGTTCCAAGGGTAAGTTCTATCTAGATTGTATGTAACTGTAGGGTGAAGGTAACACGCACTCGACTGGTCTCGCGAGTCGAGTGGAGAGTGCGCGAATCAAAACGTGCGATCTTTAATGGGGGAGCCACTTGTGACTTGCATACAGGGAGGTGGGTGAGGAGGTGACAGAGTTGCGTATTATACAGGAGGTTTATATTTGAAGCTACGTCTAAAACTGGTATTATCCTATTGATATTATAAATCTCAAATTTCAGTACAAAGTCAAAATTTTATTTTTTTAACAGGTGAACAAAACGCTTGCACAAGTTCTAACTCACCTCCAGCGCCATCTAGTGCGGTTTTGCGGTTTTAGATTGATGGATGGATGAATGTTAATTACTCTTATACACGAAAACTACTGATTGGGCTGAAATTTGGTATGTAAGTAGCTTAGACCCTGAAATAACACATAGGGTACCTTCCTTTTTCCTGATATTCTCACGGGAACGATGCCTACGCGGGTGAAACCGCGGGGCATAACTTGTTTAAGATAAACGTAAAAGTTGGGATTTTAGTTTATTTTCGTCAATTAATAAGTGATTTGAATTTTTTACTAAGAGTGCAAGTGCTTTTTTCTTACACAATTAGCAAACGCATAATATATTTAAATAATTTTAATTTTATAAACTTATTCATGTATAATAAGTATATTCAGATAATTTTATTAAGCAATATTGGTATCCCAAGCCTTTGTTACCTGTAGGTAATGACATTTCTAAACTAAGCCCTTCCAAAGGAAGAAAGGAGCACAAATCCACAATAACACAAAATATTATGCAAACACAAAAGAAATCCGTCCCTCTAGGTTAATAATAGATTCCAACAAAATTCTTGAGAGCACGCACACTTCAAACAGTGGTTTATTCCTCTTATCCCCTTACATCATGGATCTGGAGACCTCCCCTACCTCGAGCCTCTACCTCTTGGGGGAGAGAGGTGGCTAGGGTGGTAGGCCCTTTGTCTGACGCCGTCATTACTTTGTCAAAGGTCCTAGTCTCCTAGACGACGTGTTATCCACGTGTTGAGGCTGAATGTACATTGTGTTCGTGGTTTCGTTTCGTGCCTTTATCTGCGCCTCTAGTAATATAAATTCTTGAGGTGGGGTTTGCAGTGGAGCTAATATTTTAGTAGGTACAGTTATTGTCGTAATATCTTCGTATATTCTTAGCTTTAGCAAAGATTTTTTCTATATTCGAGATAATTTAGCGAGTCCATGTATTAGATTTCGGTATGTTATTACTAGCTGTGCCTAGCAGTTTACATCGTTCCCGTGAGAATAAATATAATAGACAAGCACGCCTTTTCCCAAAGGAGTAGGCAGAGGAGTACCCAGGACTTCAAGACTCAGTCCTGAGCCATATACGTAAGAATATTTGGATAAAACCCTACGTCTTTGTAATAATATTTATTGTACCTTATTTATGAACGCGGTCGCAATTATTGTCATAAGGTCAATTATTGTCACAATTATTGTCATAGGTACAGACTGTAGAAATGACACAAGTAACTTGATGAAATTAACCATGCGGTTGATACAGGCTACAATGTACTAAGTAACACATACTGTGTGTGGCGTAGGCGCGAGTGCGCATTCCTTTAGACTGTCTGTACCAAGTGGTACAATTAATTATTAAATAAATACATGGCGCAGTCGGTAGGATAGAATGAGGTAATCTCCTAGGATACAGTCATATCACAGGGTATAAGCTATCTACATATGGGTTCAGCAGATTATAATAAGAAAATAGGATAATATATATGTATATGCACATATATCAATAAAGATGATTATGATTATTATGATTATAATATTATGTCCTAATTTTATAAGACATACCTAATACCTAGGTAGTAATTGTTAAGCGGTTTAGTGGTAGTAGGTACCTACGAATGATATTTGATAACATATAATATCATTACTAAATACTATATAAAGCCTTATAAACATTCCATATCAAGAGTTTCACGAATACATTAAACTATAAATTCTAGATATATAACCGCGATGTTAGTGAGTGGTAAACATACAGTTAGTTTAAATGCTTAAACTACTTAATGCTAAGGCGTTAATGATAATCAATGAAACTACACGCGTAACTGAATTACCGCAGTAGACGGCTACAGGCAAAAGCTTGCGACATAATGATTGTATGTTTGCGGTAAACTTTCAGCGGAAAGCCGATGCGAGACTTGTAAGTTTCGTTACAAGGTGATTTGAAGTGATGTCATTTTAGAAAGATATTTAGAAAGAGTCATTTAGAAAGACGCTTTATATTTAGCAATGACATTATGATTCTACACTGGACCACTAGTTTCAAACAATCTTTACAGTTAAAGTGTGAGTTGACATTATGACAGCAACGAGTTTGAATATATGAATTTAAACTCTATTTACGTAGTTATTTTAAAGATAATAATTTAAATTGAAAGACTTTTCACCAACACTCGGTATGTAGTGCGGAGTGCGTAGCATACCTTGAGTATGGAGTTATGGCAAATTTAGTATATTAATATTAATTATAAGAAATTGGTTTATGTATTGCCCGTAATATAACTTGATTGGAAAGGATTAAAATGTATAAAAAACATTTGAAACTCTATTAAAATAAATAATAGCCTTACCAATAATTTTACATTTTATTGTATACATCTGCAATCACTGCAGTAAACGCATTGTTCATCTTTTAGCTAGGTACATTTATAATACATATAAATAATACACATGATAAATTCGCTGTCACCTCTATTTTATCCCCAAAGGCAAGAGAGTGTCGGTCAAGGGGGCAGGCGACGGGCGACAGTTACTATTGAGACCGCTTTATGCCCTGGCTCTGACCGACTATTAGGGTTTGTACCGTGTGTGCGCTTTGCCTCTCTGGCCTTAATAACTAATAACTACATACATGACTGAACCAGGTTATAGCTCAGTTAGAGCTAATCATTAACAAATAAGTATACGCTGAAGTTTACGCTGTCTTAGAGGAGTGGCTAAATAATATATTTATGAAATCGCCTGATGGATCAACGATATAACTATCATACTATAATGTCACATATTATAATGCCACCACGTATTAGGCGCATAATTTGCACCAATTTTGGATTCGGGCTTGGAATCCACGTTGTTTCCAAATTCAATTAACACATTGATGTATTTGGTTGGCGCAAATACACCCAAATTGAAAATTACAGTCCATCAATTACAAATAAGAAGTTTGAAGTTTCATGTTTTCATAAAAGAAATAACTTTGCGTAGGTGTAACTCACACAATTTCAATAAACTTCGCCGTAAAACCATGGAATTATGAATTATATCACAATATGTACCACTTTTAACATTGATTTAAAGAAAAGGGGAGAAAGGGTAGGTACGTTCTCCCAACGCTTACTCAACAACTGGCACGTGCAATTTGCTCAGTGTGAAATTTGCACAGTGACATATAATGAACTAAGTACAGATAGAAAGACGTACCAAAGACTGAAGTGCGACCGAGACAACAATATTATTCGCTCGTACGATCTTACTTTGCTGATGTACGTGGACCTTATGGGACCTAATTTGAACTTGCCATTTTCGAAAAGCCAGTACCTCATCTTCCCTTTTTTTATATCAATGACTTTTAGCCAGAAAAAGAACGGTACTTCTTATAGATTCGCTGGACTATAGTCATATTTACGCCGCAATATATGTAGGTATGAACTCTGTGAATTACACAGAGTTTCTACAATACCTGGCTTTCAGGGCTCCGTATTCTCTAAGCAGATGCTTGAGTTCACTTCAAAAACACAAATAATAAGATTGAAATTTTATCTTTTTTATCCGTTTACGAAAATAACATGTGACACTTGAATATCATTTTTAAATTGTATATTTTATCATAAAAATGTTACCAGAGCGGTTTTTACGTCTCAATAACAATATTCTCAATTACGATAGCCAATTACGAGCAAGGGCGTAACAGGTTAACACGAAATTCCATTCTCATTTCCCGTGTTGTGCGTTTATTATGGTCGCCCTACATTTCTTGTGCGCCTAATAAGTCATATATTTTTTCTTAGAAACTGATCAATATCCCAATATCCTTTTTTTAATTGGGTAAGTATTAGTTGTTGATATGTCACGGAGTGTTGTGAGAGATTAGTCAGAATTCTTAGTTTTAGTCCCCTTATACAGTATAAGCTGAGCTAGGCCTCGCGGTTTCACCCGCCGAAAGTCCTATGTTATGTAATATCAAGGTTCCCCATACATTTTCCATATTGCCTGGGGAAGTACCACACCTTTGCCAGTTATTCATCCGCCAAGCAGACATTACTGTGTTCCGGTCTGAAGGGCAATGTTACCAGCAAATCTACTGGGCATTATGAGTTTCAACAACTAATATCTCAGGGTGTCAGGCGCAGTGCAGTGCCGCGCAGAATTTTAAATTTTAAAACACTGGGTGGCACTGTGTCTGATATGGGCAATCATGATTCTCACCATCAGGCACCTGATTTGCTCGTCTTGTCACTCACTATCATAAAGAAAATACTATTTCAAACCAATCAGTTCAGTACTTTTTTCGTGGTAACAAACATAATACACAGGCATAAATGAGTTGGCAATGAAGTTTTTCAATTTGGAAAAATATAAGACCGAAGTTATTGCCCATATTCCACTTAATAATAAACAAATTAGTACATCATCATTTTTAAGCGATTTTTTCGTTAATGCTCTAATAACAAATATGGTCTTTGTTACCTACCGTACTTTATCATAATGCAATACGGCATTTTGTATCAAAATATTATTTTATGTATTTTCGCTTTGGTGGCTCGATCATTCCACGTCAGTGGTTTTTCCGCCTCATTAGACGGCAATCAACTGGGTTTGGATGATGTAGATTATAATATTAAAAAAAACACTAGCTGTGCCCTGCGGTTTCACCCGCATAGTCTTCGTTCCCGTGGGAATATCGGAATAAAAAGTACTTTTTATGTTATTCCAGGGCTATCTATACACTATACACCGAATTTGAGCCCAATCGTTTCAGTAGTTTCAGCGTGAAAACGGAACAAACATTCACACAAAGAAACAGTGCTAGCGCTGTTTTTTTTTGTGTTATGTAGATGGCGTTGGAGTTAAGTTAGAACTCGGTGGCGTTTTGTTCACTGTTATAGGGTTCCTTTTTTTCTTTTAAGGAACGAAAACTTACAAAGGTTTGATTAGATATTAATCTTATAAGATATAAGCCCAGCTATATAATAGCCCAATTTCTGTAAAATTTTCTCTAGTTTTAGGATAGTTTTATGTAGCATACAGTAGTCATAGCATATAGCATTGTGCTGAATCCTACTAATGTTATGAATGTCAAAGTTTGTGAGGATGGATGGATGGATGTTAGTTACTTTTTCACGCCAAAACTACTGGACCAATCAGGTTGAATTTTTGTATGTAAGTAGGTTAGACCCTGGAATAACACATAGGCTATTTTTTTCCCCGATATTCCCAAAACGAACGAACGAAGTCTCCGCGGGTGAATCCTCGGGGCACAACAAGTTATAAATAAATCAAATAAAAAGGGCCACCCATTACTCATTCAGTGGAAGCCATGAGACCCGGCAGAGGGACATATTCAGAGAGTGGGCAGCAGCGCTCTCCGGCACCAAGTATTCCAACTACTGCGATCATCAAGCCGCACAAGCGTGGTGATTACGGCAAAATCCCCACATATGAATAGTTTATGGCGTTCTATGGCCTATGTTCAGCAGTGGACGTCTTCCGGCTGATGATCTGTGTAATGTAAGAAGGTACACGATACCTACCGTATTAATACAAAATACAGGTAGCAGTAGTCAGTAGTTCAGATCGTGCGAAATGATTTCACAGTCGCAGGTGAACTGTATCACGAACGGCATCTTCAATACCCATAAAAACCATGAAATTATGGTTTGACGAAGCAAAATATGCGGAAAGCTACGGTTTTTAAACTGTGGAATTTTTTATGTGTTTTTTACTTGTTAACTGGTATTTGGTAAGGCTGGTTATGATAAAATGACCCGGGGGCCTGAGGTTTCGTAATTTAGTATGAAATTTAATTTCGGTCTTAATTTAATTCAGTTTCATAATAACTTAGTAAGTAAGTCAGTTTACGCGATAAGACCGCTGGCTGTATACCGTGTCTATTGTATTGTGCTTTTTGTAACATTGTTCCTATTTTTGGTATGCAATAATGTATTACTTATTCTAAATCCAAAGCTTTAAAGCAATGACGTTGAATCGCTTCCTTCTACAGATACACAATCCCTGAACAAGCTTCACAAAAAGGTGTCCATCACTGACAATTACGCGCTTTGACATCTGCTGAATTTCTATTATTTGTATTTAAACTCTATTTACCTGATTGTTTTGAAGCCTAATTTGGATTGGACGATTTTTCACCCTATGAAGTTCAATGTTAAATTTGACACTAAGCGACGCGGGCGAACATAGAAGCATTGGAGTAGACTTATATGCACTAAAATATTTAGTGATTTACATATTTAAATAAAAAAGTGTGATTAATTTATTTACAAAATAAATAAATTAATCACACTTTTTTATTAACTTTTACAAATATATATTACAAGAAATAAAATTTAAAAAGGTCAATAAGTTTTAAAATTAAAATGTATTTATGTTTGTAAAGATAATTAAGTTACATGATAGAATCTCGATTTAAAAGTGAGTACAGGTTCGTGGGCCTGATTCTAGCACGTAGAAAGGGTCTTTGACGATATTATTCTAAATAGTTACGTGATATGATTACTTTTATACTCTTAACAAATAGTCGAAAGTCACAAAAATATTAAAATGTTATCATAAATTGTAAAATTAACGAGGACTATGCAATGTAAACCAATAAGAAACAAAAAGTATAATATTATAATGCACAGTGCGTTATTGAGATACAATAAACAAATATTTAATTCAATGTTTTAAATGTTTTCAATCCACTAGGTAATTAATGCCAAACCTTAATTTATGTAAAAAATATATTTATGTTCGGATAATATTGTCCAAAAATATTTAAAATGTAATCGACTTCATAGTTTTTCATTCGAACAAAGCGCTGTTGTCCATTTTATTGTGTTAAAAAAATGAAAATAAAATAGAAACACGCAATATGGCTATATAAATTCCTAAAATTATTGTAAATACATGCCTAAATTATGAAAAGCTATCGCTTTCACGCACGTATCTGATGTTATTCGGTTAGCTTTTTACCTAACACTGGCATCACGCGCACGGCCTACGGTTGCCATGCAACTAACCACATAGTACCAGACTATATTGCGGCGGTACCAGACTCACGGCTTGGAACAGATTTTTGCACGACTGGTTCTCTTTGGTATCCTTACTCTGAGCTTTAAAGCAATTATACTCGTACGTTAATTATTTATTCTGTGATTATAGCTAGTAAATCTTCCAGGCTGAAGCCTCAGTTACAGATTTCTATATATATTATACCAGCCATTTTTCTTTAGGGAAAATTAACTTCATGTAAACGTAAACGTACTAACAATTAGCGAAATATAGTCGCTATAAAAATTGAATATGTTTAATTTAGCAGCGGCTGCACGGTAACGTGTGGTGGGTTCCCATTGATTGAGGCTTAACAGGAAAAGACCTCTTCGCAGATTGACGCATCCTATAGAAAATTTACCAATCGATGTTTTGTGTTCCCTGTTTCCTACGAATATAGTAAACCTATTTGATTTTTTTTTTATTTTGTTGATTACACACATCATGGACACTGTTCCATGCCATTTTTTATTTTAACAAAATTATTATTATATGAATATTTAATTTATTTGTAACAGTGAGTGCAACAGAATTGCCACACCGCTCTGAGAAATTATTATAATAGATAATATGCTATATAAATAAAATAACATTTAGATACCTGTCTGGAAGAAATCGCTTATTAGCGATAAGACCGCCGCTTGTACATTTAAGTTAGTTTCTGTATCCTGTAATGTTATTTTCTTTGTGTGTGGTGTACAATAAAGTATCATCTATCTATCTATACCATAATAAATACATAAGTATATATATTTATATTTTGATATTTTGAAAATGAGGTAAACTATGCCCCTATTATTTTATTTTTATTTGTAATCTCTTAGTTTGTTTGTAGTGAACGTCTAATCACGCGAGTAACACTGGGATTGATCAACCGGGAGTTTATAAGAGAAACTAGAATGACAGGGATATAGTTTACTGCACTGTAAAATATCAGGATATCAATTTATAGAATGGGTTAATTATATTCAGAGGAAACATGGGAATACAAAACATTGATTTGGTAAATTTTTCAAAGGATTTTGTCAAATTTCTCGCAACTGGGATATGCTCTTATAAATGTGGTTTAAACATTGTTGAAAATAGCATAATGTTGATTTTGTCAAGGTCCGAATCACTGAAACCAGGGTACCTAGACCACGTGAAGACTGCACAAGAAGATTACAGTGTATTTATAGACCTGATCTTTACCTATACCTGCATTCAGCAATTCCAATTAGCGAAACAGAATTCCCATTAATTAATAACAGTACTAAGCTAAAGCCGGGTTTGCACTGGATACTCTCGGACCAAGCGCGCTCGTGCAACTGGGATACTACCCTTGTTTGTATGATCTGAGGATACTACCTAGTCGAATCCTGTAAACACCGCAGTCGACCCTCGCGCTGGCGTTCAGACGACATCCGACAGTTTTCACCACACGAGTATAGTGCGGGTCAAACTTATTGACTTAATCACGACTGAGATTGTATCTACTATGGGACTGAGTCCTGGGTACACCTCTGCCTACCCCTTAGGGAAAAAGGCGTGAACGTATGTTTTTATGTTTTGAGATTGTGAGGAGATCCCCGTGCGATCTTAATTTGCTGAGCAACGTTTCGCACCTAACTTCACATCCGCCATTAACTTTATCTCGTACTTCGAACTTCGTGTTGCTATCGTTCGAGCACCTTCGGTCGAGTGTACTCGTATAGTGAACAGTGAAAACCCGGCATAGATATAGACTGTAGACCACAGATCATAATTGTAAAGCTGAGCGCACACAGCCAATCAACAGTATAACCAGACTATCCTTTATGCAGTGTATTTGGTGCAGTAAGCTGACATATTTAGCGAGTATTATACTCAGGGTTTAATTGACTGTCAGTCAAAATGTTTATCTAACGTCAGAGCTTTCCTACAGAGTCAGTTCCTACAGAACAATAAACCAACATTATTGTTGTCTACTGGACTCTACAGGGCAATGTTATTACTTCTAAAGCTCATTCTGTGTCTAATAATTTGGTCATCTCTCATAGACATCGGAGAGTATTGTATCTTGAGAATAGACTGCTTTTCTATGCTATAGTTTCACAAGAATCATGTCAGAGTGTCAGTGACATGCGCCCGTGCATACAAATCCACTTTTTTTAGTGCATACACAAAAAAGCCGCCGGGTTCTGTCAGCGAGCCGGCGGCTTTTTTTTTTCTCTCTCTCTAACGTCTATAAGAGATGACCAAATTATTAGACCCAGAATGAGCTTTACAAGTTATAACAGTGTAAAAGACGTCGTTGCCTTATTTCCGCTGAGGCGAAGCGAATCGGAAGATTGGGAAACACTGTTATTACATTATTATGGACATAAAGTTTGTAGTTTGTAGGTTGGCCTCCTTATTATATGAGATTTAGTCAGACCTTTTGTTGTCCGCGGAAGGATTTTAGCTGTTTTAAGCCATTGTTAGCTCGTATCGAATAGTTTGTGCTACATTAGCTTGCCAAAATGATACTCTTCTAGAGTATTATTATCCTAGAAGTGCGCCAAGTTGCCGTGGGGTGCAGGCAATATAATAGTACCTACTCTTTCTACTTGGGGTTACCAAACGGCCTGGACACGACCTTGCCGCTGTGAACGGCAGATAAGCGCGGAGCGGCGAGCAGGATTATCAAAGGTATGAACATAAAGGAGAAGTTGCTCATAGCGAAAACGCGCCCGGTTTTTTCCACGGACAAGAAGCAGCGTCTTCAGCGTTAAAACCATCAAACTGCGTTGATCAACCCGCCTGCCAAATGTGGCGTGTATTGGGGAAACCTCCCAATAGGGGAGGCCTATGTCCAGCAGTGGCCTTCCTGCGGCTGAGATGACGATGATGGCTCAGGTTATCTGTAAGAAATTTCTTAATGCGCTAATACCGCAGGTTGCTTACCTGATTACATTGTTAAATTGCTTCGCTTACATTGTTTTTACTTTTGGTATGATAAAGTGTTATTATAATATAATTAATGTCCAATCCTACTGTGTACAAGTTACTGTGGCGGCTACTTGCGCCCGCGCAGCTTAAACCATGTTCCCTTGTTCTTCTAGGTAAAAGCTTCCGAGGCCCACCTCGGTCCCTGCACGTCGCACCACGGGAGGTGCACGAACATCGTTTATGTAAATAGTCTGTTATATTTAATACTTATGTATAACGTAGTTAGTATGTTTGTCAAAAGTAACACTCGTGTTTTTGGACATGCCTTTTTTATTTTAATAGGCTCACCCCCTATTACATGGGACCAATAACATACTGGCGAAATGTGGGTGTAATACAATACTATGGGACTGAGTCCTGGGTACACCTCTGCCTAGCCCTTTGGGAAAAAGGCGTGATTGTATGTTTATTTTTTTAGCTTAGGCTATAAATAAAGTAAGTTGCAAACTCAAACTTAAAACTTATAATATATTTTAGTGAATTTATTTGAAATGAGTTTCAAAAACGGTTCCCTGTTCTATTTTTAGTCATAATTTTACAAATTTCAATATTTTAAGCCCTTATATACAAGGGAGAGTCACATTATATTTATTACTCATCATTCTAAACCACTTTCACTACAGAACTCGGGACTAACTCTAAAATAGAAAAAACAACGGCTATGAAACAGCAAATTGCCGACGTCTGAGTTGGCTCCATAGTGAAAACTTTTCTAACTATATATTGGCCCTCTGAGAAGATAATCATCATCATGGTCTCAGCCGTTGAAAGTCCACTGCTTATCATTCATTAGTAGATGCTAATTTTCATCGACTCAGTATTTCGTCTCAATTTTCACCAGCTTGTTCAAAGTTAACAAGTTCTTAAAGTAATACGGTATAATACACAGGTACTTATAAAGACCCCTGTTTCGTCGTCTTCCAATATTTTAAAACATCTCAAGAGCCCTCGGTCCAGCTTATCGACGTGAGAACTTTCCACCCTCGAATTTACATTCTAGAGTGGTTCGCTTCAATTTCTGAGCCTCCTTGCCGTATCGTGGATCTCTTCAACTGGTGGATTTGTTGTACTCTGCTGTTTTCGTCTTGATTATGATATTGACCTATAAACTTTGACGAGGGTTTAATGAATTATTTAAGTATTTATAACTCGCTAAAACTAATTTAATCTACAATAATACTACATGTTATTACGTAAAATAAAGTCTACTAGGAGCTAGAAAATAACGATGCAAACTTTCAGTAAAAAACAATTTAAACCTTAAAAGATATATCCGTAGTATTCTTTGTATTCGGTATTCTAACCTGGGAGCATAACGCTATAGGTGCATGCATACCTGAGCTAATATTACCAGTTACAACCTTCTGGAACCTACGGTATGTCAGTACTCGTATTACGCCTGTTATGATGGATGTTTGTAAACGATCGGACGGACACACTACAATTTGTGCGGTGAGCCATTTGCTTCAACTGTGAAGTGTTGCAACATCATGTTTATGAATAAGTAGATATTTTATAGTCATTTATGATACTTACGAGTACCTATTCTGTAGGAGTTTTAATTAAATTGTTTAAATAGCCATAATTTAATCTGTTTACCTTACCTTCTGATAGCTAATAGATTTAAGCTGTCTGAGTGATTGAATGATAACTCTTTACTGGTACCACAAAAATGCAGAAAATAACTAGGAAAAAACTTTAAACTGGAAAGAGTAAGAGACTGGCAGCCTTATCGTCATTATATTTTATTATTGTTAGGATGTTTGCACACTATATCGGTAGGTACATCAAAGGACCGTTATATGCAAGTATTCGACCAGGCGATGGAGGATTGTTCATTTATAGGTTGTGTGATGTATGGCCAAACCACAGCCCCCAAATGTCGTAGTTTCGTGTTTCAGATCACCAATATTCCTACTAGCCTCTTAAAGCCCCAACACTAGGTATGTTATTATAAAACTAAATTAATTGATCAGCTGTTTTTTAAGAAAAAAATCTATATATCATTTAGTACTAAATAAGCTACGAGTATGTTTTAACTCTCCTTTTCTAAAACAAAAGTATTTGTTCTGTCTAACTAATTAAATTGCCAATTTGTAGAAAAACGCAACCGCCAAATAGGTACCATTACACAAATAGGTGTCCGGCGGCGGCCGCGCTCGAGTCAATAATGATCTCAGACCGCTAACTGCACGAAAACGGCGCGAAATTGACTCGTCAATTTGCGGGTACCCTCACTTCCGCATATTTCGTACAAGGAACTACGATGTGTGTAGCGTGTAGCTAAGACTTATCGCTTTGTTTCAAGTTTGTTTGCAGTATGATTTAGGTTCTTTAACAATTGAATCAACGCTTACAACCGTATTCAAGAGCAATACTTATGTAAGGTACTGTGATAAGTATTGAATTTCTTACTGCGTTCGTCAAGGCAGGCAATTGTTTCGAATTGGATGTACCGGTTCGATACGCTCAGGCACACTGTGAGACCTGATAGTATTCTTAAATACGTGTGTTATGACTTTAATTTACTTCCGTTTCTTTGCTCGTGTAAACGGGCAATAGACTCCATTTTTGTAACATGACCTGGCAGAATAAAAAGTAAGTAAAACTTCTAGTAATCGTCACAACTTTTGCATACAATTTAGCGCCGTGTCTATTATAATATATTGAGTTAACTATGATCCAGACACCCTAAAACGAAGTTCCTTGTGGATATTCTCCAAGCAAACTCATTTTAAGCCAATAAACAAGTCTGTCCCAAAATCACACCCTTCTATCAAAAGCAATCTCGAAACTTTAGAGAGCAATCTTCAAAGCGACGATCGATGCCTATTAGCATGTACTAGGGGCTGGAAACGAATATACTCTGTTGTATAATATGTAGTACACATTGTGAACAGAAAGGGTAATATGGTAATGCTGAGTTAATATTAAAGGTGATACGACCACAGAATATTCCAGAGAGGAAACTTTCGATTTTCATACTGCTCTGCACTCTGCGACACGTAACGATATGTGATGGACCACGTAGTGGCGAATGGTGCAGTGGTGTATTAGAGCGGTTTCGCACTTCGTCCGAAACGAATTAAAATGAGCTCTTTCTGTGTCCAGATTCGAGATTATGGGCGGAAAATTCGCCGCGCGAGCATTGGCTCGAACATTGGTTCGAGGGTTTGCCGCGCGTAATATGGACGCAGCTCGCGCTCGCTCCTTCGATGCGGTGTCAAAAACCGACGATCGGTTAACCAAGTTCGAGCTGCCGCGCGTGCCAATATTCGAGGGTTTACCACGCGTAATTTGGACCCAGCTTAATGTTATGGAAAGGTGAATATTGAATATTGAAGAAGTTAATTATTTCATTTGAACAGAACCTGAACATAAACTGTAATTCAGGGCTTAAATACTGTAAAGAGGTAATTCTGATCTTCAATAATACAATGTTCGACTGTCGCCTCTGTCTACGCTGTGGTCGGTCAATGTAGGTAGTTTTTGCCTTGCGACTTGCGAGTCAATTTCGTGTCGAGAGAATATGTAGTAGGCTTTTAGGGATTTCATTAAAATAAAAACGCTTACATTGTAAATAAACTGGAATGAACACTAGAATTATTAAACGGTAGGTGTAAATTTAGTCCTGAGATATAAATTGGTATTTGGTGACTTATGTAATATATATTATTATTATGTAAGTGTATTAAACTTTTTAATAATTGGACATTATAATATCAAATGAATGACTGACAACCCACATCGTAAACCATTTGAATTATATTAGAGACTTGAATGGTGTATGCAGTGTCTGTTTCACATTTACACCGTAGGAGTGTACTAATAATTAAAGAGAAATAAGGTAACAGGTCCAGAGGACGGGCAGCAGCGTCCTCTGCAAAACAAAAAAAAACCATCGAACTGCGCACGACAACCTTCTTGCCAAGCGTGTCGAGTATTGGCAAAACCCCCCTTTATGTGGGAGGCCTATGTTCAGTAGTGGATTACCAACGGCTGAGATGATGATGATGATGAAGGTACCTACTACCCAAAGCATGGAAATTGGAATCATGGAATAGTTTCTCCGAGAATTGCATAGGTATCCAGTCTCATCAATAAGTTGTCTTATAGTTTGTCAGGTCAGCTAATAACTTTGAATAATATGACACAACGGAAATCTCATCTTTTTTTCCTCCCTGCTGGCCGTACTTGTTATATAGGTAGAACATATCGTAGAAGTAACAAGCAGTAATGTGCAAACATTACTGTGTTCCGGTATGAAGGGCAATGTTACCAGCGAAATTACTGGGCATGATGAGATTCAACAACTCATATCTCAGGGTGACAGGCGCAGTGCAGTGCCGCGCAGAATTTGAATTTTAAAACACTGGGTGGCACTGTGTCTGATATGGGCAATCATGATGCTTACCATCAGGCACCTGATTAGCTCGTCTTGTTACTCACTATCATAAAAAAAAATATCTTAGAACTACCATGGGGACTACCTGCGAAATAACCCATAGTCATGACAGCAGACATCCACTTTACAACCAGACTCCAAGAGCCGTAACAGCTTCCTCAGGCAGAACAGTCTTGACGTGAAGGTCGCTCCTAAAGTTAGGGCAGAGAGGAAGGGGAAGGTAACTAATAACTAATTCACGCCCAACCGCTGACATGAGGTTCAATGCATAATTTGTTTGCGTTATTATGTAAATGTGTGCTGTAACAGTTTTTTTTTTATGATAGTGTGTAACAAGACGAGCAAATCAGGTGCCTGATGGAGCATCATGATTGCCCATATCAGACACAGTGCCACCCAGTGTTTTATAATTCAAAATTCTGCGCGGCACTGCACTGCGCCTGTCACCCTGAGATATTAGTTGTTGAATCTCGTCATGCCCAGTAATTTCGCTGGTAACATTGCCCTTCTACCGGAACACAGTAATGTTTGCACATTACTGCTTGGCGGATGAATAACTGGCATAGGTGTGGTACTTCCCCAGGCGGCCCCCTGCAAAAGAGGCCTAGCCTTGAACGAATTAACCACCTAGCACTACAACTGTTAATGTTTACTCACCCCAGTAAAAATTGACAAAAATGGATACTGAAAGTAGCGTAGGGCTATTCTTTAGTACAGTACATTCGAAGACTAATAATAAATAAATAAAAATAACCTACAGATATTTTTAGCCGAAGATCACAAAAACCGATAGCAGAAAAGGTAAAACAGAAAACGAAACAAAGCCTATAAATGCCATTAAAGGAATAAAATACCAAAGCAAAAACACTGCTAAATGATCCTACAGCTATGGGACTTGGTATGGAATGTTCAACTTTAATTATATCTCTATTGTTTTAAAAATAGAGTTGATTTTTGCTGAGCTAGGCATAGGTAATTTTGTGAATTGAGAATTGAGAAAGACATACCGGACCTTGTAAGGGACCGCAAAGGGCCACTATTCTAGATAAGGATCTGCATAACTTTGTTCCAATTGTAATACACGGGATAAAATAAAGGATGTGACTATTGATAATAAATCTGAGGTTTTTCGACCTATCTATAACAAAATGTACGGAACAATTGGACGAAATTAACCGAATAGAATGAAACCCGTAATTTGAAAGAAAATTTGCTGTTTCTACATTAAAAAAAAAACAGTCCTTTTTTGCCTTGGTGGCGTAGTGGGCGAAAGCTCGTCTGCTGATTATGAGGTCCCGGGTTTGATCCGCAGGTCAGGGAGTGTTAAATATTGGATTTTTTCATTAGCAAATATCTCAATAACTGCCTGGAGTCTGGAACTGTGCTCGGTAGACCCTATTACATGGGACCAAAGTACATACCTACTGGCGAAATACCTACTATGCAGGGGAGACACACCTCCGAAGTACCTATAAGGGGTGTGTACAGGGCTCCATAGGAGGACCTAGCGAGGTCCAGCGACAGGCCAATGCCGCTCTCGCTTATGTCCGGGAGTGGGGTGTCAGAAACAAACTAAAATTTGCGCCGCACAAAACACAGGCTATGATCATCACTCGAAAATTGAAGTACGACACCCCAGTCCTGAGCATGGGCGGGATCGGCATTGGTATGTCAAAAGAAATAAAAATCCTCGGGCTTACCATTGACAGCGGCTTGACGTTCAACAAGCATATTATAAATATATGTAAAAAAGTGGGGAACCTATACAAGCAACTGTCAAGGGCAGCCAGAATAAGCTGGGGGCTCCATTCAGATGTTATTAGGGTGATTTACACGGCAGTGGTTGAGCCCATCATCCTCTACGCGGCAAGCGTCTGGGCATCGGCGTCACGGAAGCTGGGAGTGCAAAAACAGCTTAACATGGTACAAAGGAGTTTTGCACTAAAGATCTGCAGGGCCTACCGCACGGTGTCCCTGAACTCGGCCCTGCTACTCTCCGGGATACTGCCTCTCGACCTCAGGGTACAGGAAGCAGCAGCACTGTACGAGGCACGAAAAGGGTCATCTCGGCTAGTGCTTGGGGACCGAGAGGTTGAGCGCGTGGTGGGCTTTGCGGAGATACCGCACCCCGCCCTGCATAGAAACCTGGAGTTCGAGGGTATTTCGGACCAAATCCAGGTAGACGGCAAAAACACGCAGCAGGTCAGACTCTTCACTGATGGCAGCAAGATTGAGGGAAAGGTCGGAGCAGCGATTTCCTTTTGGAACAGTGATACCGAAATCAAATCCCTCAAGCTCTGCTTGCCCAGGTACTGCACCGTTTACCAGGCCGAACTCCTTGCTATATGCAGGGCAACGGACGAGATCCTAAAGAGGAAAGAAAAGAGTTTTGGAATATACAGCGACTCTAGGTCGGCACTCCAGTCGGTCACGAATCACAGCGCCCTCCATCCGCTGGCAGTAGAAACCCGCAGAAACCTCGGCGGGGCCTTGAACCAGGGCAAAGATGTTTCTTTGTTCTGGATCAAGGCACACGCCGGGATGGCAGGGAACGAGCGCGCAGACTGCCTGGCGAAGGAAGCAGCATTATCGAGTCGGAGACGGCCTGACTACGACCGGTGCCCGGTCTCTTTTGTCAAACGTCAAGCTCGTAGCAAAACGATTGAGGAATGGGACCGGAGATATCGCGGTGGAGGGACCGCTTCTGTCACGCGGATATTTTTCCCAGATGCGATTGCAGCCTACCGAGTGGTGAAGAACTTGCAACCGACAGGGGTGGTGACCCAGTTGCTGACGGGGCACGGAGGGTTCTCCCAATACTTGAACCGATTCAAGTGTCGGGAAAGCCCTTCGTGTATCTGCGATCCGGAAAAAGATGAAGACATCCCACACCTACTTTTCGAGTGCCCAGTACATGAGAATGATAGACTCAATATAGAAAATGAAATAGGAACAAGTATTAGTCAAGATAATGTTAGTACAATTATTGCCAATAAAAAATTAAGACAAAAATTTCTAATATATTGTGAAAAAATTTGCAAAATAGTTATAAGTAGGAATAAATGAACACATATAAAATTGTAATAGAATATAAGAAAAATTTTGTAAAGATGTAAAATTGGTAATATTATGTTAGAAATACGTTATACAATATATTATAAAAGTAGAATTAAATAGATATAGTTTTAAAAATGTAACAAAAATTGTTATGAAAACAAAATAAAGACGAAGACGAGCAGAAATACTTGGTATGACAGAAGAAGGCCGATAGAAAGATAAGTTATGCTGAAAGAAAGACGAAGAATGCCAGAAGTAGCTAAAGCTCCGATAATGTTGGAGATAGGATAGCATTATTAATAAAAAAAAAAAAAAAAAAAAAAAAAGAAATACCTACTATGGGACTGAGTCCTGGGTACACCTCTGCCTACTGCCTACCCCATCGGGAAAAAGGCGTGATTGCATTATTGTATGTATTATTATTGTACCTATGTAGTCCATTTTTTCTGTATAATTTTGAGGGTTGGTAGCTGGATGGAATTGATTTTTAGCGAATTCGAGGTTGGCACGATAGTGCAAGTTGTTCAGAATAAATTATGAATACTTAAATATTACGATTAACCATGTTGTTAGTAGGTAGTTAATAAAGATAGAAATCTCTTGAGGTTGAGCTACGTTTGGAGTTTCGCGAAATTCAAAAATGTTTAAACCAATAGTTTTCAAATAGTCAGAAGACCTGTGCTATGATTTCACGGTAACCGTAGGCCCATCTAAAAATGTTGTTTACCTTTATCTTGTGGCTTCAGTCATCTCCTGCTAATCAACTGGATATCTGAAAGAAATAGAGAACAAGTGTTTATTAAGAAATTTAAACAGCCCTCTCCTCCTCATATTCCTTATCCATCGGACCCTGCTGATATCTTTATCTGTAACATATTCAATCAGACGATTTCAGTGAGCCTAAACACTATATATTTGACTACTGGCCCATCTGGACTTGATGCTACATCAAGTTAACCAACTTTGTTGAAGTGACAGTGACAGGATACCTTTCGAATCTAACGGACTATTAAAAGCTCATATTATATCCCTTCAGCCGCTAGAATAGAGCCGATCATTGTCAAAAACGGCTGAACCGATTTTCATGAGACACTGCTAAGAATATTCTCGATCTCGTCAGCTTTCAAACAAAAAACAGTAGGTATATATTATATTATAATCGATGCATTCGTTTAGGAGTTACTAGGGCACAGACAAATACACAGCACATACGCACAGAGGTACACATAGAATATTTAATGCAACTCTGGTTTAGAAATGAATAAGTTAGAATATAAATACGTTTGAAACAGGAAACTCGTGTGTTTGATCGCAATTTCGCGTCCCAACCTGTGAATTCTAACCTTTGTGCACCCGTTACCAAAATAGAACAGAACGGAGGCTAATTGTTTGCCAGTTGCCTGTGAGTTTGCTCCCATTCTGGCAATCCCTTATTTGGAAGCGATGTCAGCGATTGGAAACGATCTGCGGCTTAACTATTGAGCTTCTAAGCTTTGACTACACTTTCTAAGAGCATTCTAAATTTTACTACAAACGAAACTACATTTTTCGCCATTTTTCGTTAGCTATACCGGTAAATCCATATTTTGTAGTAGGTCCCGGTTGTTTCCAATAAGTTATTTTGTATAGAAGGCAGTCGTTAGGTCATGTCGAAGGCCTTTTAGGAATCTTGGCGACCCGAAACCCCGAAAACCCGAATGGGTTGTCCGCATAATCCATTATATGGGTTATGTTATGGGTTAAATGTCAAATCATATTATGAATTGACTCATGTAATGGAATTTAGGAAACCGAGTTCAAACTATTATTATTATAGTTCTTTTTCGCTGTGGGTAAATCAGTTAGCATACTTTTAAAAGTTAATAAAATTTTGTTGCTCATCTTGACCGGTCACGATACCTTTTCTATGAAATTATTTTTTGTTTCTATATGATGATTACCAGTTAAAATTACCCTTTAAAAGAATGCTCTAACATTAAATGAAGCGAAAATATATGGTCGTCAATAAGGTGCAGTATACCGGTTATTATCCAACTCGTCTCTCTTTTCACAAAGCATTCAAACCACGAAAGCTCCGTCTTATTAAGTTATCATCCAGATACACCAAACAGCGTACCTCGGGCGATAACTCAGACACAAAGGGCCCGCCTCACGCCACCTAGTCATTAGATAATGTAGGTTTACACCTTAGTCGCGTGACCCGGTAGCCTCGTCGAGGAAACGGTTGCTAGTAGCCCTCATAAACTATTTTCAACAGGTGAAACGTTCAGGTAAACTACACCCTCGTCGAAATCGCAGGGAAAATTTAAGCGTCTGCAGCCTGAAGTTATCTGTCATGAGCCATTAATCAGGTTGGTAAAGAAAACAACATAATTTTGAAGTAAGGTCTTTATTTTCCTTCCGGACCCAAGGCACAACGAGTCTATGCTCAACTGGTTGTATCGTGGGCACTTTTGATACACAAAATTTGTCATGAAGTTATTACGCTATCATCATATTATTATTACCTGACTAGAAACAAAAACCAAAATAACATTGTTCTACTTTTATCAGGTGCTGTAGGGAGTCCAAGTTTCTACTGAAATTGTGCTAACAAAGAAGATACCAACTTTTTTTTTATGATAGTGAGTAACAAGACGAGTATATCAGGTGCCTGATAGTAAGCATCATGATTGCCCATATCAGACACAGTGCCACCCAGTGGCCAAAATTCAAGATTCTGCGCGGCACTGCACTGCGCCTGTCACCCTGAGATATAAATTGTTGAAACTCGTCATGCCTAGTAATTTCGATGGTAACATTGCCCTTCATACCGCAAGACAGTAATGTTTGCACATTACTGCTTGGCCGATGAATAACTGGCAAAGGGGTGGGTGGTACTTCCCCAGGCGACCCCCTGCAAAAGAGGCCTACCACTACTACTCCGGACTAGGTACTCCGGATTTGAAGCCGGGCATATTCCGGCTGGGCCACGAACGCTAAAAAGACCATACATACAGTCACGCCTTGTTCCCGATGGGAGGCAGAGACTATATCTCTCCACTTGCTACGATCCTGACTCCTCGTCGGTTGTAGGTACTTTTAACCTACCTTTCCTTTGAATAACATCATACAACTTAACAACCTTTAACTTGCAGCTATCCATAAGACCATTCCCTATACCCTACGCCCTACAGCATTAAGTTAGGGCTCCCAGCTTCCGTCGATTACCGTCGAAGCGTCGCGTCTGGTGGTTTATTGCATCCTGCGTCCTAAATGGATCATTACCATCATTGCGTTTATTAAATCATAGCGCAAATGATGCTGCTGCACGTCCGCGAGTTATTTATAGACTACAGACTTGCACCAGTTAGGCTGGATACACATATATGTAAAGTAGATAAGTAATACTGACCACTGTGTTACCAGTGATGACTTATGGCTCTGAAACGCGGTCTCTTACTGTGGGCTTTATCAGTAAGCTCAAAATAGCGTGACGAGCTATGATGAGGGCTATGCTCGGGATTTCTCTGCGGAATCGAATCAGAAATGAGGCAATCCGTAGACAAATGTAAGTTACCGACATAGCCCAGCGGATTAGCAAGTTGAAGTGAAAATGGGCAGGGCCGATGGGGCTGAAAACTTCTCGAATGGAGACCACGGACCGGCACCTAAAAGGCAAACAGATGATCTGATAAATACAGCAGGAACTCGCTGGATGCAAGCTGCTTACAATCGGACTAGATGGAAATCTATGGGGGAGGTCAATGTTTAGCAGTAGACGTCCTACGGGTGAGATTATGATGATGAAAGCTGACCAAACTCGTTAACAAACAAACTAAAGTATATGGTAAAGATCTCACAGGTTTACCATTACAGTTTTACTATCCACTTAAACCTTTGATATCATTGTTTTAATGACAGCCTGGACCCATATTACATGGGACCAAAAAACGAAACTGGCGACGTACTGGTGTACCTACTACAGGAATGGGTCCTGGCTGTACAGTCCAGGTAGAGGTGTCATTATCACTACTAAACATAGGCCTCCCCCATAAAGGGGAATTTTGCTAATACTCGCCATGCTTGGCAGGCGGGTTGTCGAGCGCAGTTCGATGGTTTTCTACAGAGGACGCTGCTGCCCGTACTCTAGATCTGTTAACCCTTAGCCGGCTCTTAAGGCAACCACGGGTAGAGAGGGTGGAGCACTTTTCTAAAGCCGGTAACTCCACGGCACAGGTAAGCAACAGACGGCAGAGGTATATACTCTCTGCCTATCCCCTCGGGAAAAAGGCGTGATAATATTAACTCTATGTGTAGACTCAACCTTACGGAGTTCTAGCACCGTAATATTATGTGGTTTAAGAATTTAGCACCAGTTATATGATGGTACCAATAATGCTTAGGGTACCTCATAAAGTTGCACAAAATACGGTCGGGGAATAAGGAAGTTTTCATGCGCCCTCCTTCTGTTGGTACTTATTAAAAATACAGGGTAACTAAATAACTGGCGATCAGTTAGCATTTTGCAGACTCTTCAGGAAATGCGACCTCTTAGCAGTTTGACTATGGTTGGCTCATTTTCCCTCAGTAAATGTTTCTACCTATGGACATTCGTATGTCATTTAAAATCGATAGATCATTAGACTTTACCAAAAAGTAACCATTCCTTTAAAATAATAGGATAAAATCTCCAATGCTAAACTTGTCAACTTCTCGATCGGTCGCAATTCGCAATGTCAATGATCCTTCACAAAAACTCTATCTACACAGTGATCTTTCGTTGCCAACTGACTTACGATAGGTGCTTTTAGAAACCGTACAGTGTACCGTCACCTCGGATTATACTAGGGCTTCTTTGAGGGCATATTATTAGATCACAAACCGCTAAGCTGATTGACTACATGCAATGACAAAGGTACGTAACTGCATTTCATGGTTTGTGTTTTTTTACCTTTTTTTCTTTTGTATTATTATTGGAAGAAGGGTGGGGAGGAGTTTGCCCTGCAGTGGGATCCAACAGGCACATAAAAATTGCTCGGTCACCATCCATCTAGAAATCACACCTACTTATAGCCCAATCAAGTACTTTGCATCCATTCACAACTGTGCTTGCACCTAGCGGGAGCTATCTTCGAGCTCATCTTCTGAAGATGGTTTCAGTGATGGACCCCAATAGGTACTATCCTTTAGATTAAAAACTCAAAGGTTGCGGCACGTTGGATTAATATAAATGGTCGCCTTATATCATCATCATCATTCAGCCTTTGGTAAACCACTACTGAACATAGGCCAATAAAGGGGGGGTTTTGCCAATACTCGACACGCCTAGCGGGCGGGTTGTCGAGCGCAGTTCGATGGTTTGTTGCAGAGGACGCTGCTGCCCGTCCTCTGGATCTGTTAACCTTTAGCCGGCTCTTACGGCAACCACGGCTAGAGAGGGTGGAGCACTATTTTAAAGCCGTAACTCCACGGCCTCCGTATCTACGCCTATAAAAAGACCGTGTTTTCGAGCGTTTTGATAGAGAAATGGGTTAGAATGCTTCCAAGTGGTCCAACGGATTTGTGTTTGTGTAAATTTCAAGATAGACTCAATTAGTTGGAGTTTGTCAGCAATTTACCACCACTGAATAATTTTAGTAGCATGTCTATAAGTAGCATGACAATAAATTATCTCGACCTCAAATCATTGGGTCTTAGGTAAGTCTTTCTATCTATGTTGTTTCAAATAGCACATGCCAGTTGTTAAGTAAGCGCTGGGAGAACATACCCTATCTTCCCTTTTCTTTAAATCAATGATCGTAAAAGTGGTTATGTCGTGGCAAGAATTCCAACAAGATATAATGCACCTAACATTAAACTTGCTATTTCGAGATCACACAAGACCATGTCGCGTAAAATTATCATCATTTTATAATAAGCATTTATTATAAAACTTATGATCATTTGTGGCCGTAACTGAAATAGCTTCATCACTACATTAACTGGCCAATAAAACAACTCTATACAGCCTTAAAATGAGCCTTATATCACCAATAAATCACCCTATTTCGTAAGTCATAAGGTATATAATGCAATGGGTCGTAAAAGGGCTGAATATGCGAAGCCACGCACGTTGTAAACGGACGCGACGCGGCGTGCCATTTTCTTTTTTTTTCTCAATCTTGGAACTTGCAACACATCCCGTGCTCTATGCCACAATGCTATGCGGACAATGTGACACTCTATACACACGCTTCCAAGCAATAATAAACTTTAAAGTGAATTGCATAAGGAGTAAAATTGATGGATGACAATCATGTGGTAGTAGAGATATAGATGAAAGGGTCAACGATCGTCAGGTCTAGGAGTTTTCGCATAATTGCTTTTTTGCAGTTGACTGATTCTTTAAAACATTATCGAAGGTGCTATAAAGGAGGAGGAATAACTAACATAATATTTGAGGACAAAAAAAATGAACTTCAAACTGGAACTCGTTTAAAAACACTCGACATCGACAACGACAGTGTTTTTAAAATTCGAAAAGTTCAGTGGGTAAAAAAAAAAGAAAAAAATATAGTATGTATGACTCACTCATTGTTGATCTCCAACTATGATAGTACTAAGTTTATATACTAATTAATACCTAACTTATTTACTTTAATATAAATATCCACTAATCGGCCTCAGTTGACCTAAGGGTATATAGAGTGCCCTCAGTTGACTAAAGAAAAATAATTAAAATAATAGGTAGGTCAGCCGATCCCGCGGGATGAGTTCGAGGCGGCCATTGGACTTGATGTTTTGGACGGAATGAGCAGTCGAATTTTCATTAGGAGATTAATATAATTATTGATCTAGTTATAAAATATAAGCTTAGTTTTATACCTCTACAGAGTTACTGGTAATCAGTTAGGATCCTAACTCTCTAAAGACTGCCTCGGTGGCGTAGTAGGCGCAAGCTCAACTGTCATGAGATCCTGCGTTCGATTCCCAGGTCAGGCAAATGTTTAATATTTTACTTATCTCTATCTCACTAAAATGTGAGCAACATTTTAATTAGATTTCAAGGTTTGCGAAACGGAAGTGAAAGTTGATCCAAATGATTACTCTTCTTTGGATGATTATAAAAGGGTAGTATTTTTTTAAACTGTTATTTAAACATTTGGGAGGTTATTACTCCGAATTAAAGCCCAATCGGTTCAGTAGTTTTGACTTGAAAGAGGAACAAACATCTATCCATCCTCACAAACTTTCGCATTTATAATATTACCTAGTAGGAAGAGTTTTTTAGAAAACCATTTACGCTCAACAAGCATTATCATGCAAAGTAACGAATTTTGTAATTTTACCGGATACTTCATTAGACATTTCATAAGTGCTCATATTTTATGGTTCTTTCGTTTTATGATTGAATTTATACATTTTGATGAACGGACGTGACGTCACAAGCAATCGTATATTGAATAATGTTATGAGTGATGGGCTAGCACATTAGTGCATATTAGTCTTATCTTAGTTACTTATCTTAGTTATATTCTACTAGTTCTGCTTCTAGATTTTACCCACGTATTCATTGTTCCCGTGAAAATATCGGGATTTAAAAGCCTTCTTTTTAGCCACGACCACATGACTGAGGGACGTGATTATGGTGCGTCAAGAGTCAAGACCCTTGCCACCATCTCCCTCCAGACATTCCTGTCCTGCGCCATCTGTATAGATGCTTGCAGAGTGGCTCCCGTAGCCTCCTGCGTCATGTGTGACCGTCTTGTAGGAAAGCGTCCTCTACTTCTCTTACCCTCGACACAGTCAGTGATGATTAGCCTCTCCAGGCTATCTGGGTCTCTCCTTATTGTATGCCCAAAGAGTTTTAGAACCCTCTGCCTACAGATTGTTGAGAGCCGTGCTTTTGATTGACTGATTTTTGTAACGTTCCTCTAACGGGAATAAAAGTACCCTGCCTATGTGTAATTCCAGGGTCTAAGCTGGCTACATACCAAATTATCGCTTAATTGGTTCCGTAGGTTTAGCTTGAAGGAACAAACATACACACTACTAACACTCCACAGACGACCAGTAAAGTTACAGAACCAACAATGAACATGGCCAATGAACATCGGTAAAGAAGATATCTCTTTCTAATAAACCATACGTACACATTTTGTCAAATTCAGCTCGACATATTTTCCAAAATAAAACGGATTTATCTGTATTCTGTATTTATTATTCTTTCCAATTTCATCCACTGTCCCGTTGTTCCATCAACAAAACTCAATTAAAATGGAAGACGTAAAGCCCCAAGCTAGTTCAAGCTTCATCCGGTCCGGTGAATTCCCAGAGAAAACAGAAAGCCAATTTCTTTGATAGTTCCATTTACGTGAGGACAAATCCACTTCTGATTCCTGAATTATGTACCGATTCTGAATTTTTAGTCCGAATGATTTTAGTCCGTTTTCTATTAGGAATGCTTGTATGGAGAGGTACACAATTTTGAGTACAGCAATGCTATTTGGTACGAATGTGATACCTGAGCCCAAAACGCCCCGTAGCCAGTTTGAACTCCGCAACATTAAAAATAAAACTAGTTTTTTTTTCTGAGCGCCGGGAGCTGATGGTAGGTATGGTAGGTACACCCATATTTCGCCATTGCCGTCTACAATTCCTCTTTTCTCTTTACAGTCATCGTCTCAGCCATAGGACGTCCACTGCTGATATATTATCGCTGATTATACTAATAATGCTTAGGTCTTAGGTTTATGATGAAGTGACCACAGGATGACAAGCTCTTTCGTGAACAAATCTAATTTAGACCAGCGGGATGAGTTTATAAGGAAAGGAACTCTTTTTTACTCGTATATATGAGATTCAAAACAGATATAATAGAATAGCAGATATTGCGAAAAGGGCGAGACCACAATAGCGCGTTGTGACGTCGTTCTTTATGAACTTTACGATTGATTACTTTATAGGCTTCTTGGTTTACGATGTGACGTCGCAACGCAGTGTTGTAGCCTGTAGCCTCGCAATAAGCTTTCAAACCCTTAGTAAAACTAGCAATAGTTAGTATTCTTTGGCAAAACGTTACGTAAACCACATAGGAATATAAAACAAGTTACCTCTGTGAAAATAAGGTAAAATAGTTAGAAGCACGTGTGCAGCCGGCAGCCGGTACCGCATCCGCACCGGATTTCCACGGAAATCGAACAGTCGCTCCCACGACGCCACTCGGACTATTCACACCGATTCACACAATAATGAGTTTAGAATTTTAACGCCTACAATAAATCTGCTTCATTTTTCTAGCGACTTTTCAAAGGGCAACGTGTTCTGCAATTCAAATTCTCTATATATTTGAATTATATAACACGTTTCATCTAGGCACTAAAGTAGAAGACGTTGGTATACGAATAGCCAGGTAAAGTATGGAGATGCGAAGGACACTTGGCAAGACGGAATGAAAACAGGTGGACCAAGGCTGTGACAGTTTGGTACCCGAGAAAAGGACAACGATCTCGAGGCAGACCACCGGCCCGATGATCAGATGAAATCGTCAAATTTGTCTGTAATCGAATTTGTCGAAAGACTCGCACAGGACCGGAAAGAGTGGCGTAACCATGGACTTATTTTCGCTATGCTCAAAAGACCAAGAATGTGTGGGAACTTTGACGAGCAAGAGCGAAAAATCAAGCACACATCGTCACGAGAGAAATAGAGATAGTGATACCATCTCAGTGTTGACAATATGACAAGGTTTATGCTTTGATCGATGTTTGTATTCTTTTAATAATTGCTATAAATAAAATATAATATACTTTACAAGCACCATGTCTAGTGCCGTCATCGAATGCGATGTTACAAAGTATTACAATGCTAATAAATACACGTTTCACAGGTAATTCATGCTGTTAGCATTGCATTGTCGCTATTTCACGAACACATATACATTTCATTTTATGTAACGCCGTTTTTCTGACTGTGTTCATCTTTGACATACCAGATCTTTAGGCGTACCAAAGTTAGATAGATAGATAGACACGTTGAATTGGTTACGCAGAAAGGGGTGATTTGAATTCTAAATAAGTTTTGCAAGACATAAGTCGTATGTCTAGATATAGAGCAGCGGATTTACGAGGGTGAGCACGGCTTTGAGAGTTTCAGTCTTGGCAAATGCGTAAAGCCTACAAAAATGGTGGTCATGAGTTGGCCGTCAACAGACTTTCTTTTAATTTAGTAAATCTTCTCAATAATGCCAATTAATTGTGTTTATGCTGTCATATAGAACTTAAAGGGTAAAAAACAGTTTTATAAAACCTTCTCAAGGATATCTCGGAGCCAAAAATAGGCAATGGTACGGGAAGATTTTATTCCACCATACCACACTTAATAAACCTTTTTTACTATGAGACGTTGGCACAGAAAATTTTCGGCCACTAGTTTTTATAACACATCCTTTTTTCTTGGTGCAAGTGTTATCGTGATGTACTTAGTATTATCAAATGTCAAGATCAAATTAATGAAATTGGTCGAAATAATAGCTCTCCGGCACGTGACTCTCCGGGACTGTGGCACTAAGAAACGAACCCGTATTTTATAAAAACCGTATGAATCCGTATTACCCACAATTATTGAAACGTCTGCCTCATAGAATTGCAATAGCCATTGTCGGCCCCTTCCCCGGCCGACCTGTGTGTAAATACCATCTTCCAAATAGGAAGTGGAAAGACGCAAAAGGTAATAAATATTATGTTAGGCAGGTATCACTCAAAAAGGTAAATTTCGTAACTAAGCTGGCAATATTATAGAATAATACAGAATTCCAAGGGCCGTTAAAAGTTCTTATATTATTGGCAGACGCGTGCTCCGACTCGTTAAGTAGGTACTAGACGGCGCTGTCGTACTTGTCAAATTGTTTAACACAATTTTTATACACACTAGCACTCCTTGTAAACTATTTTTACGCACACTAGCGTTGTGTTACGCAGACTCCAATTTGAAAGTTTCTGTGTTTTTGCAGCTTTTGTTTTAAGAGGGCGCTGAATGCAATAATTACCGCATACATAAATAAGAACAAACGTACCTATATGTTCAATTTAAAAAAATACTATATGTAGGGGAAAATCCTGTAGTACTGCAACATCATAGAATTTTGAAAAATAGTCCGGTTTCTTAAGACCACACCAAAATATATGGTACACCTAGTCACTATTTTTACGGTCCTGAAGTTTTTAACGCCGATAAAGTTTGCATAATAAATGTGTCAAAGATAAAGAAAAATATGCTACTATCACACTATTTTTTGCCAAACAAGAGATCTACCCAGAAGTAAGGAACAGGGACCACAATTCGTCGAAAACCGCAAGTGCCCGTGGGATCTCTTCCTACTTTGTGGGTATTGTGAGAACCTTGTACTGTGAAACTGTGAACTTTGTACTGTATTTGTACTTACTACTTGACTAAATAACGTTTAACTTTTACACACTCACACCCCTGCATTAGGATTCCCTGTGTCGACGGCATGGACACATACAATAACAATCCACACACATTCGCTCATCGCGCAAAACTTGCCCTGCGGCTGGGATTCGATCCCAGGACTCCTTGCTTCGCAGGCAGAGTTACTACCAACATAGCCATGAAGCCGTCAATAGCGATGAATTTTTTTTTTTATATTAAATAGGTCTGCGTTTGACCCCAATCTCACCTGATGGAAAGTGAAGATGAGGCCTAAGATGGAGCACGCTTTCCTAGAAGATAATTATTCACTCTTCTCTTGAAGACCCCAAGATCGTATTCAGGTGGGAAGACGTACGCCGGTAGAGAATTCCACTCCTTAGCGGTCCTCGGGATGAAAGTATATGAAACTCCCGAATACATATTATGTATAAGTAAACGTTTTGATATAAATAATATGCTACAATCTCTATTAAACATTATAAAATATAGCTTGACACGTGACAGCTGAAATTTTACCTTAAATCAATTTTTTCATCATATTTTCTTTAATTACGTACAGTACATAAATAATTTAATTCAAATGATTAATCAAATACCGTCTAAGAACCTAATAAATGGTTTTTGTTCAGCTATCACGTCTCAAGCTATATTTTATAAATACTATTCTTAAGCTGCATATCCACTTGGGGCACATTCGGTTTAATAATTATAATATTTAGTAGAGAACGCAGCATATTATTATTCATAACAAAACGACAAGTGTATATGTGTATATGCAGCTTAACCGCGAAATTACAAACACAAGATAAAACACTTAAAATTTAATAGCGTCACACTAAACATTTTAAAATTGAACATTTAATGGCACATCCTATCATCAAGAAAACGTTATTTACCACAAGGATTGTCATGGAACGTGGTTTAGAATATATTACAAAAGCAAACACTTCCAGCTGAGTAAATTAAAGCAAGAATGTTCTTATGTTTAAACAAATGCCTTCAGTTTCGTAATGATAATATTGGGAATTGGGAAGGTACAGGTTCTGAGGTCAATGACCTTCTACATAAATATCTACATATATCTCATCATACATAATATCTACAGACTTTTATCAGAGAAGGATATAAAACCTCCACCAGCTTAATTTTGAAAGGAAAATATCGTCTTTTAACATAACATAACAGTTATGTTATGTATGCGTGTATGTATGTTATACATTCACGCCTTTTCCCGAAGGGGTTAGGCAGAGGTGTACCCAGGACTCAGTCCCATAGTAGATACACCCACATTTCGCCAGTATGTTATTGGTCCCATGTAATAGGGGGCGAGCCTATTGCCATCTACCGGGCACAGTTCCAGACTCCAGGTAATTATTGAGATAATTCCTAATGGAAAAATCTAATATTTAACACTGCCTGACCTAGGGATCAGGTTCAGTCTTTAGAATCCCTTTTCTAACAATTAAAATATAAGGTTTCAGTTAAATGTTGGTTCATTCAGATCTCATAACAAAAAGTCCCAAACAATTTTTTTTTATAAATAAAAATCAACTTCCTTATCTCATTCCGGCTAGTGAGTCAAAAACACCGCCCATATTGTATTCAGAGGTTTTTATTTTATACCCCGAGCACGCGTGTCACAAGTCGTTCTCACTGTGCGACCAATCGATTTACTGAATATTATTTACGACCAACGACTAGCCGTGCCACGCGGTTTTACCCGCTCAAAAGTTTGCTCCAAGTTAAATATTAAATAAAAAATTGTTTATTGCCTTCAAAAGATTACAAATCTTAACTAATATCTATGTAATGTAATAAATGTGTAATAATATATATGTAATAAAGAAAGCATGAACATAATAACATATTATAAAATAAGTAGGTACTCGTATTTTTACACATCTTCTCTAACTAAATATCTTACTAGAAAATCACATACAAGCGATTTACCGTAAATAATAATTATATAAAAAAAATTATTAACTTAGAGGTACATTTATTTCAATTTTAAATTATACAATATTATGAAGGCAAAAGGGATGCATTCAGCACATTTTATGCTAGAGGGACATAAATGTTCACCTAGCGCTGGTTGTCAATGCATTCCTTTCGGTCGGAAGCAAAGCCCAGTAGTGCGAATACGCTTCTTCCCTAAATTAAAGAGACTGCCCAAAATGTATGAGTTTTCGGCCCGTATTGAACAGTGTGACGTATGCATTTATGACTTATTTGAATAGAATCATCATCAGCCGAAAGACGTCCACTGCTGAACATAGGCCTCCCCCTGTGGCGTTCCCCATAGAACGCCATAAACTATTTATTCTATATGCTGTAATCAGCACGCTTGTTGTGCGGCTTGGTGATCTCAGCAGTTGAAATACTTGGTGCCGGAGAGCGCTGCTGCCCCATCACCGAATATGTCCATCTGCCGGGTCTCACAGCTCCCGCGGGATGAGAAAGGGATGGCCCTATTTTAAAGACGGGAACCACACGGCCAAATAGAATACCACTTTTTAATCACTTTATATATTACACTATCGTTCAAGATATCATAAAATCCTAGTCACTGACTGACATGCAACGCAGAGCGTAAACCTAAAGACTTGAAATTTGGAATGTAGGTTATATACAGTCTCTATTTGAAATATTGGCTCATTTCCATTGATCCAAAGTCCATTGTCAACTATGTAAAGTTTTTTACGCTAACAAATGTAAATTTTACTACAGAGAAGAGAAACGCAAGAGGAATAGCGGCAGAAAGGTGTAGTAGGTAGGTACCTATATGTTAATCAATGGATATCGGCATGAGATACCTACCCATGGAAAAATATCACAAGACCCAATGTAGTGGATAAACAAACACATTTACAAGTACGTGTACGTATGTATCCATCGACTTAAATTAAAAGACGTGTGACTCGCTTTACTAAATGTTGTCGTCCCGACAATATTCTCATTCAGACATGCCTGAAAATATGTCATGCCTGCATGTATCTGCGTGATTTGCTTGTGTATTTTAAGTGTTAATTAATTTTTGAATGAAAATAAGTCTCATGGGATAATTTTTCACGTTAAGTATATTTTATTATGAAATTATATGAATTTTAATTGAGAAATAGAACAATTAAATAACTAAAATGACATAAATGTCCTAAAAATTAAGGCCCCTTTTTAAATATTAATGTTTAACCATAACCTGTCTACCTTCCTATAAAATTGTCATTGTATGTATCATATATCTCCATTATCTTGCATTTTATGACGAGTGTGATGACAGACATTGCATTGTGAAGTTCCAGTGAATTAGGTTTCTGTCAACATGACACTTATTACACCGTGGAGGGTCGAATTTGAGACACAAGTTTCATGAAATAGACGTATAAATTTAAACTAGTTTCTAGGTATTTGCGTACCTTTGTAATGCTGATATAGAGCTACTAATTATAATATTTATAGTTTTTTTTTTTTTTTATTTAGTCTTCACGTCTTCAGTCGTTTACACGCCTTCAGCGTGTTCCTGCCGTCTTTATCAGATCGTCTGTCTACCTTGTGGGTGGACGTCCTAAACTGCGCTTGCCGGTCCGTGGTCTCAATTCGAGAACTTTACAGCCCCGATGGCCATCAGTTCTACGTGCTATGTGCCGCCCATTGCCACTTCAACTTGCTTATCCGCTGGGCTATGTCGACTTTCGTTCGTCTACGGATCTCCTCATTTCTGATTCGATCTCGCAGAGAAATCCCGATCATAGCCCTCTCCATAGATCGCTGCACTATTTTGTGCTTACTGATAATATAAATCATATTATTTATGCACATTTGAAAATCTTATTATTAGGTCTATGAAATAAAATCAATATTATAATGTAAGGTAGCCAGGGGCACGGCGAAACCAACAACTCTTTTAACATAACATACATTCACGCCTTTTTCCCGAAGGGGTAGGCAGAGGAGTACCCAGGACTTATAAGTCCCATAGTATAGATACACCCTCATTTCGTCAGTATGTTATTGGTCCCATGTAATAGGGGGCGAGCCTATTGCCATTTACCGGGCACAGTTCCAGACTCCAGGCAGTTATTGAGATAATTGCTAATGGAAAAATCTAATACTCAACACTTTGCCTGACCTGGGACAACAACTGGACAACTCTTTTAGGCTACGTAAAATCTTGCACTTGCTGCAATGTTGTCTAGTATATAAAGTGCATGAGAAGAATCAACGACACGGTTTCCGTGCTCGGATTCCTGGTATGCACTAATTATCTGATTATCAAGTAGGTGGTAGAAATAACTTCACACATCACATCACGCGCGTCCGTCCATCGTGTCTGATTTATTCAATATACTAAGAATCTGTACGCTAATAGAAGGCTAATAGAAATGAAATTAATAGAAGGAAAAGTGTTAAATGTGTCAAATTAATATAAAAATCCTTTCTATTTATTTATCACGCCCCAGCGTTCTGTTGCTCGCCGTTTGCATCCAACGCAGCTACGAATTAATCATAAAATTATAGACAATTTCAATACCCTAGCGTTGTACCTCGTATGATTCCCACATAGATCATCAATATGCACAGAGGTCCCCCGGCTAATCAGTTGCTACGCTGGTAGGTTGCTACACGCATATAGGGAGTCGCGAACGAACTGCGCATGACAATGTATGGAACTTGTAACTCATGCCCTTTGGCGTAGAGCTGCAACAGCTTTTAAAAGAGAAAATCTAATAGGGACTTGGGCCCTAACAAATTAGAATTGATTTTGATTTTTTCATAGACTTGTTTCTACCCGAAATTTAGGAAAGAAAGGGACAATTCTGGCCATACCCGGCGAGGTTATTGCGCGTTTGCGATGGCAATGTTAACGCAGCGCGACCGGCGTATGTTGCTTTGCCTACAATAAAATAAATACTACAATAAATATGTACCTAATTTACCTTTACAATACTTACGTATTAGAGATGTAATTATTACTAATAATTAATTGTTAACAATATCTATAGCGCAAGTTACGCCAGTCCTTTTGAAAAGTCCGTAAAAAGCTGATATAGATAGGCCTTTAAAACATAGCTGCAACAAACCGAAGATTTTGCGTAGAGAAATTGACCGTGAAACCGATCAGGTTCTTCCTCATTTCCACCCGATACAGGCGTCACACGAGCGCATCAAACAAAAGATAAATCGAACGATAAATGGCTCGACGCGACGTTGTCTCGACTTAATGCTAATGCGTATAACCATTTATCCCATTTACCTCGGTCCGGCCGCATAATATATCGCCCGAGGCTCTGCGGTTACGTGAATAAAAAATAAAGATCTATAGAAGGGCGGATCGTGTGTGATCCACAATACCCGATGATTGATTGATTATGATTATACATGGTGTGTAAATCTTTTGTAATGACGGCTTAGACCCGCGGACGGTTTGTTTAAAGAATGTTTTTAGATTATTCTGAAGAGTTTCTAAATTTAACGAGTTTCGATGTTACACCTCACATACTTCCTAAAAATATTGTGTAGATTGTAGAATACTGTCTATCATTTTAATAGCAACACAAGGAAGTTTTTGGCAGTGTAACAAACATGTTTCGACGCATGGCCAGAATTATAACTAACACCTTGCTTGAAAAGATAAACTTTTAGTGATTACGAAAACAAGTAGTTTTTGTAGTGGTAGGCCTCTTTTGCAGAGGGCCGCCTGGGGAAGTACCACACCTTTGCCAGTTATTCATCCGCCAAGCAGTAATGTGCAAACATTACTGCTCCGGTATGAAGGGCAATGTTACCAGCGAAATTACTGGGCATGATGAGATTCATCAACTCATATCTCAGGGTGACAGGCGCAGTGCAGTGCCGCGCAGAATTTTGAATTTTAAAACACTGGGTGGCACTGCGTCTGCTATGGGCAATCATAATGCTTACCATCAGGCACATAATTTGCTCGTCTTGTCACTCACTAACATAAAAATAAAAATAAAACTAAGATCTGTGTATAACATCGATCGGCGATCAATCAATCAATATTAAAAGGATTACTTTTCAACATAAACTTAAACCCTACAATTTCACTCGCATGGAAATTACAAAAAAATACACATGAAATTAATTTCGCACGTCAACGAATACCATTTCACATTCTCTGCAGGCGATCTCCACTCCCCTTTTATTAATTTACGCGAGCTGTTACCTAGGCAAATAATCTTCTTTACACTGCTTGTCGAAACAAAATGTCAATAATGGCTTTTATTTTGATTTATTTTTGTTTAATGTATTGTGAATTTCGAAGCTATATATTAAAATATATAATTATTATATTAAAGACAGATTTGCATGCCCAATTTGGTAAAGATAATCATTTAAGCGCAATTACGTGGCATAATTATTTTTAAATGTCTGCTTGACATTAGTAAAATTGACTTTCTAAATTGTTTGCTAATTTCCTATTAGTGAGACAACAAATTAAGATTATAAACCTTGTTCAACGTCATCTCATGTGCGCCGGTTTTTGTTAAGGAAACTAATTTTTAGCATTTATACTATGTAATTAAATACTTACTCAAAACATTTAAAATTAAGATTTTAATATTATAAGTACCCAATTCTTATACAAAATGAGACATACGAGTCGGTATCTACTTGGATAATATTATGTATTTGTCAATCTCAAGGATTACCTAAAAAGCTAGCAGTAAAAGGACATCTATTATTCGAATCTACGGAATCCCGAACATCGCTCAAGATTAAAACGATTTGCAAGCTCTCAGGATAAAGAGGGAAGAACGATCGAATGATAGCTTAAGGGTGAAGGTTTATAGCAAAGTTTATACCATTTCTACAAACTACGACCCTACTACAAAGGATGTTTATATACTCTACGTAAAACAAAACAATTTGTTTTTTTTAATGACTGAATGTTTATTATACACAATAACTTACACTCATATTACATAACGCCTCGTTTTCCCAAAGGGTTTAGAAAGACGCGGATACAATCCCATGTGAGTATAAACCCACCCACATTTGACCAGTCATGTTTTAAATTACGCCAGTAAAATGGGTGTTTTTATATGTTCGCTAAGAAATTATTAATTATTAAGTTTATAAAAGAAAAATAACATACCTAGAGACATACCTAGCTTTGTCCTCAAAATATCTGAATAAATAAAAAAATAAACATACGCAACATTGATTTGTAGACCGATAGCGCTGGGTTTTGAGGTTTTAAAAATACTAAAATTATTTGTTTTTTTTGCATACAATTAGAAAATGCTTATTCCATCAGTTTTTATATTTTTTTGCACTGTTTTTACATACTGATCCTATGTCAGTCTGCAGTGGACGAAGATGATACAAACTGAGTTTATACCATAATTATTTCAACTTCAAATTAACCACAAATCATCGATTTGCATTGAATGCAAGTAACAGATTCGACACAAAATGCAAAAATAAGCATCATAGGTGCTACTATATCCACAGACAAAAAATAAGCATTGGTATTTCCGTAGGATTGAGTCAATTTCCTTTTTCAAGATTTGGCTGATACTCTGCCGCGTGTCTAGAACGATGGAAAAAATGGTATAAATACTTAGTGCATTCTCCTTCATCACGTTTCCACCTCGTCGGCATATCAAAGGGTCCTAATAACTAGCTATAATGAGAAACGAAACCGCCAAGAAAGGAACAACATCACCAAGCAACCTGCATTATAGGAAATGATCCCAGGAGATAATGATTAGAGGCGTAATTTCATGGGTGTGAATGATTAAGTAGCATGGGAAAGAAAGGAGATAATTTCATGGAAAATATACTTGTTTTAAGTTGCTTAATATACATAATTGGCTCATTATAATATTCAGACAGGTCAGAGACTAACTATTAAATTTTCAGTGAAGATGAATCTTCGTCCTACACAGAATCCCTGGATGTTCACATAGAAACCATCGACTTTAAACAAAAGACGCTTTGATTGGTCGGTCCTACTAAATGTTTCGTTTTTAAAATGGTTTCCTCAGAAGTTAAACAGAAAAGTATAATGTCTCTTTTTATCAAGTGCCACCGTGGCGTGCAGAATATACATCTATATAAAATATAATATCTGCATACAGTTACCTGAATATAGTTTAGTTGTCTAAACTATATTCAGGATGTTACTGATATTTATTATCCTCGATATTTTTCATTAGCCTTCAGAAAACAACACAGCAGATTTGTAAGTCAAACCAGGCGACATCGTACACAGTCGAAAACAAAATTTGGCAAGCATGAGGGCATGCAGAATGGTCCAAAACACAGCGGAGCGCGTGCGCGAGGCTCCCCTAGCAGCCTGTTCGTTAACCTCTGGTATACAGTGTACCAATATACAGTAAACTAAGTTGAAACTAGGTATGAGGGGTGTCTATCCGCAGAGGTGCGCATAATGCTAGCGAATTTGGGCTTAAGCGACATAGCTCACTGCCATTCAAATGTTTATCTAAGCTGCTTTGTTTAAAGTCGAATATTGCATATTATCACAGTTGAAGATGAGGAGCGTTACAAGCCGATCTTAATTTTTAGCAGGATTCTTATTTATTTACTCAAAATATAAACAATAAATAAGAAAAGTAGTTGGTCACTCCATTATAATATTAGTCTGGCTATTTAACTCATAAAAAATAATAGGGTCTTGTTGCTTATAATTCCGAACTTTGGAATAAAAACCATAATTTTTAGAGGTGATTTGAATTTAACTACAGTACTATACAAAGATTTCCATTACCTACAATATTTTTTTAAACTGAGCGTTTATCTTTTTTCTTATTAAAATATGAGTTTAAAATACACTTTTTGCTTAATTTTTGCATACAGCGCCCTCTTAAACAACCAATAGCTTGATAGAAAAGTATAATAACAAAACTAATTAAAAGCGTACGTGCTTAATCAATTGTTTTTTTTTGTTGTAAAAGACAGTAGCGTCCAATTATTTTCTCTTTTCTGTCAAGTTATAAATATATGCCTTCCGAACCGAGGAACCTGCTCCAGTTCCAAGGAACAGCTTGGAAACGCTGTATATATAACAATTATATGTTATAAGTACTCGTACAATTAGGCATACGCGAAGTAACTATTAGCAGACTGGAAAAAACAATAATCCCATGAGGGTCCCATTAAATAAACTTTCTATGTAATTGAAAAAACATGATAAAGGACTTTGAAATGTCATAAGCCTCGTAACTATTCACTCACAGGACGGACTCGCGTTGAGCGGGCGTCTCGGCCTTCGGAAACTGGGCAACCTCATACGTGGCTTCAGAACCATGAAATTTGATTTACAATGAAATGTCACAAAAAACTAGTAAAGAAGTATAGAAACCGTGGGGTAAAGTTAGCGCTCGTATATTCTTAGTAGTATTCTTTCTATCCGTGGTTGCCGTAAGAGTCGGCTAAGGGTTATCAGATCCAAGCCTGGTGAGTATTGGCACACTTATGTAGGAGGCCTATGTCCAGCAGTGGACTTTCTGCGGCTGGGATAGATGATGATGCTGATATTAAAAACTGTAAATAAGGAAGTTGAGTTACTGCCTTCACTACTAAAAGTCTAAGATCTATATGGGTAGTTATGAACACCATGAGAGGTAGCGAATTTGTCTCCCGCCGCAAGGTCGGCGCCGCTGTAATAGGTATAGGGGATAATACGAGTGTGTGAGTAGTATATAATATTATGTATGTATTTTTGTATTACCTAAACAGGCGTAAAATAATAACTTCGGTAGATTGAAAATTGTTTAAATATTGGCCTTTTAATATGGTATGCTAACATCTTTATCTTATTATATTTTTATTATATTTATTAACTTATCCTTGAACGAATTAACCACCTTCGAATTCTCCCATACAAATAAAATAATATTTTTGGAATTTTTATAAGATTTTTGCGTGTATAGAATACATGAACTGTGGTATACAAAATGGTAAATAAAGAACGATAAAGACCTGCCCATGTAACTCTCAGCCATAGGACGTCCACTGCTGAACATAGGCCCCCTTAGATTTCCATCTAGTCCAATTGTAAGCGTCCTGCATCCTGCGTAATCCTGCTGTCTTTATCAGATCTTCTGTTCGTCTGTCGCAACTTATGGGTTGACCATTGTTTTGTAGTGGTCAAAAAGAAAATGTGAAACGTGAATATTTTGATAAGAGGAATTTTGAAGGTTACTGAAAACATGAGAACGGTCTTTTCCGGCTAGGTACCGTTGATAAACTAAAACACTGCGTCATTATCCATTATAACAAGAAGGTAGTTTTCAAGCAGTATGTAGTAGGGTTATGTTAGAGTGAAGCCCCATTAGCATAATATCGTCCGTCCGTCTGTCACAGGCCTTTACCAAACATGTAAACCGAAATAGACATTAAATAGATACATACTCTCGAAAACATAACCCTCCTTCTTTGCAGTCGGGTAAAAACAGCAGGGATGCCAGACATCACACAACATAATTACGAAAAATATTTTGGTTTAGATAGACATATCCCAAAGCACTTAAAAATGATCCTAACAAAACCTTCCAAGAACTAAAACCGGAGTTAAAAGTTGAAGTAAAACGATCAGCCAGGTACGATGCCTAGCAGTCATTTATCTCTGTCCGCGCCCGCTGCGTCTTTACACGGACATCAATCGTCTGAAAACAACTAACTACTATGTTCTATCTATTGGAACATTTATATTACAAGAAGGGGTGAAAGCCTTCGAGCATTCAGGCTGGTTGTCAACGGCCAGGAAACCCCTCACAAGTAAAGAAAGAAATCCTAAAAATATGTATTTAGTATTTACTAACATGTTTGCTGTAGCGATTGATAATAACCCGAACCTCTGTTCTATCAATCAATCAATCAAATAGTTCATTTGCGGAAATTCTTTTACACGTAGGTATAGTTCTTAGTAGTACCTTATATTAAGTCACAAAGTATTTCATCTGCAAGCAGACGTGCAAAAATTTGCAATTATTATTGAGATTCTATAAAATACTAAAATTAAATCTTAAAAATATATATAGAATAGAATAATACTTTATTGCATACCAAAAAAAAAGAAACAATTTCACAAAAAGACACAATTCAAAAGACATGGTAAACAACCGGCGGTCTTATCGCGTAAAGCAATTTCTTACAGACAAAAATAAAAATCTTAAAAATATATATTATATAAAACTTACTAATATTTAAATTGTAATAATAATTGTGAAAACAAACAAAAAATCATATATTATAAAATTACACCTACCAGTCGTTCACGTTACAAATACTCTATGTTCTTGAATTCTATGGTCTTAAGATAAAAGGAGACGCAGGACGGATATCACTATACAGATCACTATAACCCTTTTAGGCAGTTCTAACCTGACGTTCTTACCTGTCTCAGTTTCGAGATTGGTCAAAAAATTCTTATGTGCGTCTATCTGTCTGTCTGTTCTCGCCTACAGGTCGCAATTTCAACCGATTCTGACGAAAATTGGCACACAAGTTCCTAGATTTATTTAAATTTTTTAGTAGATCGCGATTTATGATCGGGGAGAAAAGGGGGAATCACGCATTTTTATTTTCCCAAATCTATTTTTCAATTCTCCATGCAATCCCTCGTCAAACCGTTTGAATTTCAATCGTGAGGTTCAACTCTCATTGGATTAACATTTTATATTTGTCTAATTTTATTACAAAGGGTAAGCGAGATGAATACTAATTTGACCCTTAGGGTGGTCGCACTCTAAGGATATCTTAACTTATTCTCAAAGACTGTAAAAGAGAATTTGTATTCTGGATGATATCTCCTTCAAAGTTTCTTCTTTGGAATATTTTCCTGTCGATAGGTATTATATACATATAATTTCCAAGTTTGGTTCAGTTTTCTTGAAGGTAGAGCTATATGGTTGAGGCCACAACGCTGCGTTATTATTATTAATTATATCTGTTCTGTGGATGCGTTGCGACGTCCCATCGTAAATCATGAAGCCTATATAGAGTTCAGTTAGCATAAAGTTCATAATGAAACAGATTATTTTTTCTGGTAACAGACAAAAATTAAAAGCAAATTTAATTTATCCTCTAGAGCTTGAAAATTTATTTTAGCCACGCTCTGGTAAATAACAATAATAATAATAAATAATAAATGTGTTTATTTCACAAAAATACTTATGCTAATAATTATACTAACACCTAAAAACATCCGTAAAGTTTTGCGCATAAATATATTTTATATTAATCTTAATTATATTTCCAGTGGGTCGCTAAACTAGGCAAGAGTCTGTATGTTTGGGCCCAGAGATGCGATTTACAACTTTATGCTGTTAGTCACAAGTTGTTCTTTTTATAGCGGTGTGTAAGTTACTAATTGAACAATGACGGTATTTTTGGGCATAGGAGTGAAAAAGTACATTATCTCCCGCATTAGACACTTCTCCTAGTAAACCCGACAATCACAGCGAAGCTCTTCAGCTCCCGAGCAATTTGACCGGGCTGTACTATCCATTCATTAATGACCGAATTTTTTGCTGAAACAGGGATACCGTGAAAGGCTTTGTGGGTCGAAAACAAAGGACTACCGGCTAAGCACGCCATTATTACATTAGTGCTCCAATTTTCAGAGCTCGAATTTTGAGGCAATGTAGCGCTATTTTTAGGGTTCCGTGCGTAAAAAGGAACCCTTACTTATAGGATTACTTTGTTGTCTGTCTGTCTATCCGTCTGTCAAGACGTTTTTTCTCGGGAACGCGTCAAGGTATCAAGTTTATATTGATATCAATAACTCGGGTCTACGGTTCCTTTGTTGCAGTAAAAAATCAACTAAGTTAACGCAATCAAAAGTTACCGCCATTTTACTGCGCATTTCCATATACTTTAATACTATGCGCAACGGACTGAAAACTGAAAACCTCTAAGGTACATCCCATTGGCCTAGCATCATGGAATTTGGCAATAAGCAAGATTATATCACAAGTAAAGGAAAAAATCATAAAATTTAAAAAAAAAAAATTTATTACTAACATGTTCGCGTTATCTAAGTATGGAACCCTAAACTAAGGGTACTTACCAAGGTATGCCTTATAAATTTTTTCTTCTGTCCTTTCTTACTTCCTACTAAAACTTATTATAAATACGAAAGTTTGTGAGGATGGATGTGTCATCATCCGATGTTTGTTACTTTTCAGACCAAAACTACTGAACCAATTGGGCTGAAATTCGATATGTAGATATTTTAGACCCTGGAATAACACATAGGGTACTTGTTATCCCGATATTCCCACGGGAACGAAGACTAAGTGGGTGAAACCGCGTGGCACAACTAGAATTATATAAAATTAAAGTCCTGACTGACTGACGGACACACTCACTCATCAACGCCCAGCTCCAACCCTTCGACCTGACAACAAATATGCCCGGCTTTAAATCCGGAGTCCCTGGACCGAATCTCACCACGTGGACTTTTCACCTGGGCGCTACCGTGTTTCGGATGGCGCGTTAAACTGTAGTTGTCCCTATAGTTTCCTAAAAGATATGTAGGGGGCAGTCGTTAGGTCATGTCGGAGGCTGCGTAGGAATCTTGATGACCTGAAACTCTGACAATATGGGTTGTCCACATAACCCATATGAATTGACTCGAGCAGATGATGTTGTAAACATGGCAAGAAATGAGTATAAAAGATTGAAGGATGTGGCAAACGAGATTGTGAGAAGAATGAAAGAGCAAAATAGAGATGAATTGGACAGGAGGTTATCTGATGACTTTCAGAATAACATTAAGTTCTTCTGGAAGTCCGTAAAATCAGCTAGAGGAAAAATTACCACCTCACAGCTGGACAAAATCAGAAACCAGGATGGTAGTATTCTGAATGGAGAAGAAAGCATGCTGAAGGGATGGAAGCAATATTTTGAAAGTTTATATGAAAAGGAGAATTTGCAAGTACAGGCCCCACCCGGGGATACGAATGAAAGTAATGATGAAAATGATATTAGCATGAAAGAGATTGTGGAAGCGTTGAAAAGTATGAAAACGGGTAAGGCTGCAGGGTATGATAGAGTTTCTGCCGAGATGCTTAAAGCTGGACAGGGTGTGGTAGCTAGTCAGCTGTACCGCCTTTTCAACCTTTGTTGGAGGAGCGGCAGAGTACCAGAAGACTGGTGCAAGGCCGTTATCGTACCGTTGTACAAAGGAAAAGGGTCGCAGAATGACTGTAAAAACTACCGAGGCATAAGCTTGCTAAGCATTGTTGGCAAACTGTATGCAAAGATTTTGATTAAAAGAGTGATGAATGAAACTGAAGATAAGATTTGGGATGTGCAAGCGGGATTTAGGAAAGGAATGGGATGCATGGATCAGATCTTTTCCTTACGAAGCATAGCCGAAAAATTCTTGGCTAACAGCCAAAAGGTCTATTGCGCTTTCGTGGATTTGGAAAAGGCCTACGACAGAGTGGCGAGGAATGAACTGTGGTCAACATTGTCTATGTATGGAGTGAGTACTTGATACGAGCACTGAAATCACTCTACGAGGGTTCCAGTGCTTGTGTCAGGATAGACGGAGCTTACACAGACTGGTTTAACATCGAAAAAGGTGTTAGACAGGGATGTGTAGCTTCACCGTGGCTGTTCAACGTATTCATAGACAATTGTCTGAAAGATTTAAAAGAGAGTACGTACGGATTAAGAATGAATGGGTTGACCGTCAAATGCCTCCTATACGCTGATGATCAGGTCATATTGGCATCGTCGGAGGAGGAGTTGCAAGCGATGGTTGATATTACGAATGCTGCTTTAACAGGCAAAGGAATGAAAGTGAATGTAAGCAAGACGAAAGTTATGGTCTTTGAAAGAGAGGAAAGTATGACAGTTTGTAATATTCTGATTGGTGGAGAAAAAGTGGAACAAGTGAAAGAGTTTGTATATCTGGGTTCTAAGTTTACAAGGGATGGAAAGTATGATTGTGATATTGAACGAAGAGTGTTGGCAGGGAATCAAGTGAATGGGGCGTTATATACCTTTATGAACAGTCAGAAAGTGTCTAAAAAGGCACGACTGGCTGTCCATAGAGGGGTACTGATTCCTACACTTATGTATGGTAATGAATGTTGGGTCTGGCAGAAGAAGCATGAAAGTAAGATTAATGCTGTGGAGATGAGAAGCCTGAGAAGCATGACTGGAGTGACATTGATGGACAAAATGAGGAATAGTACGATAAGGGAACGCTGTGGCGTGTTAGAAGATGTAGTGACAAAGATAGAAAAAGGAATGCTGAGGTGGTTCGGGCATGTGGAGAGGATGGATGAAAGAAGATTAACAAAAGAGATTTATAAGGCTAGTGTGTATGGTCAAGTTGGTAGGGGTCGACCTAGGCGTACTTTTCATGAACAAATTGATGTTGTTCTTAGGAAAGGCCAAGTCAAAAGTACCTACAACCGACGAGCATGTATGAAAAATGTCATGAAAGTGAACGAAGCGAAAGTTGTATGTCAGGATCGTAGCAAGTGGAGGGAAATAGTCTCTGCCTACCCCACCGGGAACAAGGCGTGACTGTATGTATGTATTATGACTTAGATAAGGAATAAAGAATTTGCGAAATTCTCACGGGAACAAAATCACCAGCTCTCTGAAAGTTGAATAATGTAATGATCGCTTTAATGAGCCCTTTGGTCATATATAATTATGATGTGCTTTGTTGGTACATTTGGTACAGCTAGAGCCGATCATGAGGTCACGGGTTCGATCCCCAGGTCAGGCAGTGTTATCTGAATTTTCCACTAAGAATTATTATCTCTATGACAGCCTCCAGTTCCAGACTCCAGTCTGGAACTGTGCCCGTTAGATGGCAATAGGTTTGCCCCCTATAACATGGGACCAATAATATACTGGCGAAATGTGAGTGTAACTACTATAGGACTGAGTCCTGGGTGCACCTCTGCCTACCCCTTCGGGAAAAGGCTCAATTCAATGTTATGTTATGTACTTTGGTAAAACTTTAAGTATTCGTTAAATTTTAAGGCGAGCTTTGAAACTATTGATCTATTATCCGTGGAGACCACGGACGGGTCAGCGCAGCGCAGGACGTCCACCCACACGATAGACAGCCGATCTCAGAGGCAGTAGGAACTCGCTGGATGCAATCCGTTTACAACCGGACTAGATGGAAATCTATGGAAGAAGCTATGTGCATCAGTGGACTTTCTACGGCTAAGTATATGACATCAATTATTTTGTATTGGTTAATAAAGATTAGTTACATAATGAAATATTGAATTTCAGTTATGTTGGCGAATATCAAACTTATTTTAAATACGGTAAGTACTTATAACAATAAGGGAGAACTTCCACACACGGTCATCTGGTCCCAATCTAGGCTAGAAGCCTGTACTATGGTAACCAGATGACTGATATACATACTTAAATAAGCTTATAACACCCAGACACAGATCAAACAGACATGTTCATGCGCACAAATGTTTGACCTGGCCGGGGATCGAAACCGGGCCCTGCGGCACAGAAAGCAGAGTTACTAACATCTGAGCCAACGAGGCTGTCGACATATTCTGTATGTTGCTGTGTGTCGCTGTATTCCTTGTAATAGATGTTTGATACGTGACAGCTGAACAATATTCATTTTTTTGTCCGTAAATTAAGTTCTAAGAGGATATTTCATAATAATCATTTGAGTTAAATATTACCTGATATGATACCGTTTATATACCTAGTTTAAGACAATATGACCAAAAAAGAGATATTGGTTCAGCTGTCACGTATCAAGCTATAACTAGTTAGGTACTAGCTAGTAGTAGTAGTAGTAGTAGTAGTAGTTATATAGCTAGTTGTAGTGGTAGGCCTATTTTGCGGGGGGGCGCTTGGGGAAGTACCACACCTTTGCCAGTTATTCATCCGCAGTACCTAATCTGCAAACATTACTGTGCTCCAGTATGAAGGGCAATGTTACCAGCAAAATTACTGGGCATGACGGGTTGACTGCCTCGGTGGCGTAGCGGGCGCATGCTCGACTGCCAATCAAGAGGTCCCGGGTTCGATCCCCAGGTCAGGCATAGTGCTTAAATATTGGATTTTTCCATTAGGAATTATCTCAATAGCTGCCTGGAGTCTGGAACTGTGCCCGGTATATGGCAATAGGCTCGCCCCCTATTACATGGGACCAATAATACCATACTGGCGAAATGTGGGTGTATCTACTATGGGACTGAGTCCTGGGTACACCTCTGCCTACCCCTTCGGGAAAAAGGCGTGAATGTATGTTATGTTTTATGGCCAGTTTTAACAACTCTCATCTCAGGGTGATAAGCGCAGAGCAGTGCCGCTCAGAATTTTAAATTTTAAAACACTGGGTGGCACTGTGTCTGACATGGGCAATCATGATGCTTACCATCAGGCACCTGATTTGCTCGTCTTGTCACTCACTAACATGAAAAAAAGAACATTTACAAGGTACAGGTTGATACTTTATTTGAAAACAGCCTCTAAAAAGCGTCAATCAAGCCCTTTTTCCGTTCCACCTCTTTTTGCTTTTACTAAAAATCCATTTAAGCAAATTCCATCATACCTTTTCGCAATAAAAGAAATAAAGGGCAAAATCCCCTAATTGCAACAAGGACATTGACCCCTAGCTCCCAAGGGTGTTACATTACATTACAAGGCTTCCTCGTCCCAATTCCGACTCTCAGAAAATTTAATCAGAAGAGTAAGAGGCGTGGTTGAATATGTTCTCCATTTTCTTTACCTAGGTCTTAGGTCTTACTTATATTTGAATGAATGAATGAATGAAAAGTTTATTTGCGTAAATACAGGTGCGAATAAGATCTTATAAGTATTAATTAATGCACTGTTCATTCCGTATTTGACATAATATTATCTTTCGTGCAAATATTTAAATTTCTAGGCATACATAGTAATTGTCAATCTAGCATTTCAATAAAAATAATTATAACATTCAAAATTAAAATTAATAAATTAATAAAAACAAAATTGAAACAAATAAATCAAAAAATTAAAATTAAAATAGTCGTCTATTGAGTAAAAACATCTGTCACATAGCCATTTAAATATTTTGTTATAAAATTCATTTTCATTTAATTTATTTTTGCTTTTTTATCTATTTAATCTATTTTTGCTTATTTGTTTTAGCTTATAAAAAGGAATTGGGTATGTTAGGGTAAAATGGGATATGAATATTTTGAAAAAGGAAACTATGTCTGAAAGGACCAAATTTAGAGGACCACGGGCCATTCGATCGTAAACGAAAATTTACTACCTACATTCCAAAGAACCGGTGATTGCCTAATACGTATGTTCCTAATTATATATTTTCTTATATTATATTTGCTCTGAAATCATTTTTTAATAAGTCTTGCTTGCTCATTTAGGTAATTTATCAAAAAAAAATAAAAAAACCTTATCCCACTCTTCTTCAAAGTTACCTAGTTAAAATATATTTAGACAGAAAATAAAAAAACTATGCTACATTTATTTCAGAAACGCTGCCTAAAAATGTTAGGTATGTTTACCTACAAAAGCGACATCTACAATCTACACGAGACATTAAAATTTCCTATAATAATTTAAAGGCACTTGTCAGTTCCACAACTTCGCCGGTTTCCTTTTAAACACCACATTAGTTAAATTACCTGTAATTTAGGCTAATTCGTGGTAAATAAAATAAACACTCACCTTTAAACGCAATCACACACCTACAACGCTCGCGTTCAAAACAATCCATGCAACTGTCAATCACAAAATCACACACACTGGCACTGTGAAAAATTTGTAAGTAATTTTGAGGGTAGAATACATAAAAAACTACTTTCTAATAATAAATACACTCAGGGGTTTTAAATAAGGAACGTAGCACCCGCTTCTACGTTTAATCCACGACTGGCGATATCGAGCGGCCGGCGCGCCGCGTCTCCCCCGCGCTACTCTAAACCAATTTATAATACATACAGCATCCCTTGAAACAGCACGTTGTAAAATCAACCTTATCTTTGTAGCAAAACAATACAAAGTTAGTTGATTGTATTTTGCCGCAGGAGCCGTCGTCAGTTCTTGCAGAGGACTGAGGGTGCGAATTGTGTACGTTTTCTTCATTATAATTGAAATCAGCAGTTCAGTTTGATTGTGATTGTGGAATATTTTATGGATTTGGATTAACTGATTAATCGGCGAGTTTGGAAGTTGGTGTGAACTGTGAACCTAGTTATTTCGTGTTCGGGTAATTTCTGAATGCTGAAGTTTTATAACAAACCTCGAGCATGAAGTCATTGTATGTATCTCCATCATCAGACCCTGGTTTATCTTTAACATATTCATCATCATCATCATATCATCATCACCATCATCTCAGCCGTTGATAATCCACTATTGAACAAAAGCCTCCCCCATAAAGGGGAGTTTTGCCAATGCTCGACACGCTTGGAAGGCGGGTTGTCGAGCGCAATTCGATGGTTTTTCGCAGAGGATGCTGCTGCCTGTTCTCTGGATCTAGTAACCCTTAGCCGGCTCTTACGGAAACCACGGGTAGCACTATTTCTAAAGCCGGTTACTCCACGGCGGTTGTAACATGTTCATTAAGACAATTCCAAGAATCCAATCATGATATATTTGACTACTGGCCGGAATGACTGATGGAGCAGCATCAGGTCAAGGTTAACAAGTCTAAGCAATAATATGGAAGAGGCAGGATATACAATGTTTTAAAAAAAGGTGTAGTAATTCTTAAGGGGTGCATCTAACGAACAACCTAAACAGCTAAACAACTTGTAAAAGAAATAATTTCGAAATTAGCAAAATAAAAATTTTGACATTCCATACAAAGCTCAATGTCCATCTCTGGCCACAAATGAACATTATATGCTAGGTAAAAGATAATTATACCAAAAAATCTGTCTTTCCATCAAACTATCTTTCATTTAGTATTTTTGAAGCCGGGCTAAAGATAAAAAAGTAGTAAAATAAAAAGTATTTTCAGTAATATCCGCTTTTGACTACGATAATATGAGCCACCATGACAGTTTTTATTTCTTCTCCCCTCCTAGGACGTCCTCGCAACGTCCTGGACGACCCGGACGACTCTATCGCCGCCGTCACATCGGCGGCGCAAGGTTCGCCCAATCCTACCAATATACGCAACAGATGCTCCGTTTTCGGTACTGGTGCCGGATACCAGATCCACCAACTCACACAATCACAACACCGACCTCGCCGGCGAGGTCGAAGATCTTTCAGATCCTTCAGATCGGTTAGTTTCTCTCCAAATAATCAAACAGATCAAACCATTGATAGGGCCCTAGGACACTCCCCTTCTGGGGTGCCAGGGCAAGTCTGACCCCACGTATTCTGGCGACGGCCCAAGCCGAGGTTCGTACCGTCTAGGTGCCCTTGTGCTAGTCGCCCTTTAACTTTGGGTCGAGCGCCTCCTGCGCTCACCACTGCCCGGTAAAGCTGTAGAGGCCATCTGAGGCCAACAGCATAGGTCATTTAAAAAAAAAAGATTTTAAAAATTTTCTCAATAGCACCTATGGAGTTTGATGAAAAAAGGTTGGTCATCATAGTACTCAATATAAAAACTTTTTGGTTAAAGTGAAGTATGCTGGAATGGCGGAACATTTTCGAATAGTAACTGATAAATAAAAAATTACATTTAGTATTAAGATTTTTTCGGTTACTACTTTTGTAAGACATGACTAGATAATACAGTATTATTTTATTTAATTATTAATATTTATATACTTACGTCACAACTCTGTTCATTCGTGGCCGAAGGCTCATATTAAGTGACAGAAGCCTTTCCCGATCAGCTGATCCATTTTGTATGAAAGCTGAATTATTTTTTGAGAATTTCGTAATTCTTTCTTTGAAAGTTGTTCAGTTTAACGGATAGATACACCCCTTTAAGTATTACTACACCTTTAAGTTTTTTTGTAACACGTTGTAAATGCAAGAGGAAAATAGATAATCATCGAAGGAGGCAATGAACCCAGCATGACGCGTCCTAGGTAAGAATCGAAGGGGTTTTATTAACAACACTATTGTCCGCATATAAAACAGGGTTGCGTGAGTCTGATCGTCCGATACAGGACGTGGCACTCTTCTTGGAATTATTTACCATTCACTGGACGCACAGTAATAAGGTAAAAACTTTTACATGGTATGTCCACGCACTTCGCTGTCTCGTGAAGAATTAAGTATGCATAAACAAAGTGTACATATGAACAAAGGTTCTTTTTCTTCTTATCGTGTCAATGGTTCATTTGTTCTATTAGACTGCGCTAGCTCAGAAAGTAACAAAGGTACCTATACTTTATATTTTATTTTGGGTGGCGTATAGTGCTCGCAAGCCCTACTGCCCATTGCAGATCATAAGGTTCCGGGTTTGATCCCAACAATGACACTGCATAAACTTGGCAAAAGCATACCCAAAAGCGCCATCTTTAGAATGAGTTGTCTGTGATTTTAACTCAGGATATACTAGAAAATGTACTTGGGTTTATGCATAGACGGCAGTAATAAAGGCAGACACCGCGCTTAAAGAAACAAAACTTAAGCCAATCCCACTAAAAGGTAGGTGTACCAAACTCTAAAATGTTACGTTTTGGTACTCAGCAAGAAGTCAAAAGAACATGTCTCTTAGTAATATAGTCATAATATAATGTTTCTCATTAGTTTCTATTTTTTTAAAGTGTTACAAGCTCCGAGCAAACAAGTACTTTTGGCAGATGTAAGGATTAATGAATTTAGTCTGTGGCTATGTCACTGTTTAATAAGAAGATTGACATTGACAGTGACAATATTAGGTACTGGTTTGAAATAAGAACTACATAAGCTGTTACTTTCTATGGAAAAGGCCAAAGGCGGATAAGCGTAAATGACGGCAGTGGTCCAAAAATGTAAAATATTTTAGTAAAAGGAGGTGTTAAAATGAGGCTTATTATTAGCTATCTGATCAATGACGTTGAATCGCTTTCTTCTCCTTACTCTGAGTATCTGATTTAATAATTGTTACAAAAGCTGTGTATTGAGGGTACTAATCAAATTTAGATAGAACACGTAATACGTATTACTTCCGCCGTGGGGAGCGGGCAATAGAACTCACCCTCTTTAGCCGTGGTTGCAGAAAAAGCCAGCTAATGATTATAACATCCAGAGGACGGGCAGCAGCGACCATTGCCACAGTTTACTAAAGGCTTCTCTCTACGTAAAAGCCATCCAACCCATCTACGGTCAGCAAAATCATCGTTTTTCAAAAACTATGCTATGAATAAACCCAAGTACATTTTATTATATTTCAGCTACAAGTTGCAATCATGTTCTTGTACTGATTTATAAAAGCATGACATATGCTGTTTAACTGATGGCTCATACATATTGATGAATGAATCGTCCATTAGTCCATTAGTAAGATAAAGAAGAATTTCATTAAAAGCCGGAGATTCTATATAAAACACTACCTATATAATATATACTTCAAGGGGTGCATTTTCCCGTCAATCTAAAATGTCTAGAGCATGAATTACAAAATTTGCAAAAAAATATCGGCTCCCATACAAAGCGCAAGGGTGAATGAGTACCTTCACCCCATCGTGGCGGAGTCCAAACGCCGTCAGGGCCGCGGATGAGTCCTTCAGCGAGCCCGCAGCCCCGACACATAGCGTCGCAAAGGAACATAATGGAAATACCAGCTCGAGGCTTTGGACTCCATTGAACGTCGTGCTCGAAAGCTTATGGGTGATGAGAGACTAACAGAGTCAAAACTAAAAAGTCTTGCACATCGACGTTCAGTTGCTAGTCTATGCGTATTTTACAAAATACATCACGGAGAATGCGCCACTGAATTGCATGAGTTAATTCCACCATCGCCCTTCTTTTACCGAACCTCGAGACAAACGGCAAAGCGTCACCACTATTTGGTAGAAATACCAATAGCCAGCACAAAGCGATTTGCCTCGTCATTTATCATGAGAATGACGAAGCAGTGGAACTCGCTGCCGTCGTCCGTTTTTCCCGAAAACTATAACGTGAGTATGTTCAAATCAAGAGTGAATAGGTATTTACTGAACAAGTGTGCTCCAACTTAGGCCGCATCATCACTTACCAGCGGGTGAGATTGCGGTCAAACGCCTGTTTAGTTAAATAGTTAAATATAAAAAATAAAAAAAAAACTTTCCGGTGTTTTTAATGGGTATACCTTCGGTACGGTGGTGTGGCGGCGGGGAATGCCCACATCCCCTGCGTTCCCCCGGGTGCGGATGGTATGCGTCACGCATTTTTCCCCGGGAAACAAAAAAAAGGTAGACGTACGAGTCAACAACTTCTAGAATCGAGTTTCGAACCGATACGGGGTCGGCACATTATAGACATTAGACATCACCTTCGTCTTCTCCATTTTCATTTTAAGACCAACCTGTTGAGAAACTCGATGAAGGTCTTCAAGCATCATGCCGAGATCTTCCATCGACTCTGCCATGACTACAATGTCGTCGGCCGTCGGCAAACCAAAAAGGTGAGTGATGTATTACCATTAATTAATATTGATGCCGCATCCTTTCCATTCCAGAAGCTTGAAGGCGTCCTCCATTGCGGCAGTAAACAGTTTCACGTATATGACGTCTCCCTGTCTTACGCCTCTTTCCAACGGGATCACCTTTGGAGTCTGGTCCTGTACTCAAACCGACATAGTGGGGTTACTGTTACTATACAAGCACTTAAACACTTCGATATACCGATAATCAATATTGCATCGCTGGACATCAATTTAGTAAATTTTCCATAGGATTGTGTCAAACTGCTAAGAGGTCCCCTTTCCTATTAAGCTGGCATGTCGCCCCTATTGATTTTCGTAGGTTTCTATAGCCTGTGGCCTGTATTTAGATTGGGTAGATAGTAAATAAGTACGTAGGTGTAGTAGGTATAATTTAGTCTTTTTCAATTAAGGCATTCCATCAGAAAACCTAGTAATACAAATAGAACGTTAATAAGTAAAAATAAATAATTTATTAAGTAATGAAATTGAACGAAATCTAGGCTTTCTGCGACTTCTTCGGGACGAACCCTCTTATGGGCGAGTTATGTGAGGATAGGTTCGAGGTACATGAACCGGAATCTTCAATTCATGTTAGGAAATTGCAACGTCTGAAAGGTAACGAACTGCGAGAGCTCTCTTTAGTCAAATGGTTAATTTAAAATCGGATATTGACCTTCGAATGACATTTATTTCATCTGGTTTTATATGTGTACCCACAATGCTATGTTTAATACTAGCTGTGCCCCGCGGTTTCACCCGCGTAGTCTTCGTTCACGTGGGAATATTGGCATATAAAGTACCCTATGTGTTATTCCAAGGCTTAAACTATCTACATACCGAATTTCAGCCCAATCGGTTTAGTTTCCATGCATCCATCCATCCATACTATCTTCTTTCTATAAACTTTCGCATTAATAATATTAGTATTATTGAGTAGGATAGTAGTAATTAGGATAGGATAGGAAGTAGGATATGATTTTATCTAACATGTATATCTAACAGCTAGGTACAGTCGACGCAGTAATTGGAGGTGGTGGCTAAGTAAAATAAAAAAATACACTCGACAGTCGAATGGAGAGGGTTATGTGTATCCATTGACCACTGACCATTAACCTAGCTGTGACTTCGTGTCGCATACGAATTGTGTCCAAACACCCGGGGCAGTTTATATATTATGTCTGTAAATGTCGTGTCATAAATTCAGAGATACTAAATGGCGCGACCAAACATGCACTTTAAAGTAGTACGTATGTAAGTACCTCGAATTACTCTGTCGACAGTAGTACTTATCTATAAGTTATAAGCAACGATTTTTTTATTGTATTTGTTTAAGGTTCTTTGTTTGTAAAAACTTTGTGTAAAAACAACGCCACTGAAAATAAATATTAAGCTGTACTGTTGTTCAATCAGCCAGGTCACCTGGTTCAGGAATACAATTTGAAATAAAGCTAGATTGTTTGGAAAGTTCATAAACGAATTTGTGAATATTGTTATTAGTTAATAACAACTGCCTCGGTGGCGTAGAGGGCGCATGCTCGACTGCCAATCAAGAGGTCCCGGGTTCGATCCCCAGGTCAGGCAAGTGTTAAATATTGGATTTTTCCATTAGGAATTATCTCAATAACTGCCTGGAGTCTGGAACCGTGCCCGGTAGATGGCAATAGGCTCGCCCCTATTACATGGGACCAATAACATACTGGCGAAATGTTGGTGTATCTACTATGGGACTGAGTCCTGGGTACACCTCTGCCTACCCCTTCGGGAAAAAGGCGTGAATGTATGTTATGTTATGTTATTAGTTAGCATAACTCTATCCTCGGGTTTGTTAAATTGAAATAAGTTTTAGAAATGACATCGAGTTGAGGTGGAAAGGTTGGTTTCCGGTTTGAGGACAAAGTTTTAGTGAGGATTCAATGACGTTGAATCGCTCTGAGTGAGGATTGTATTATTTTCGGTTAAGCTATAGAAAAAATCAAAATGATAGATAGACCTAAAGGCAATTTTAATTAGGTAATTATGTAGGTAAGTATAGACTATAGTGACCCGACCGGACTTCGTATATGTTGCATAAGCTATAATCAGGTGCCTGATGGTAAGCGTCATGATTGCCCATATCAGACACAGTGCCACCCAATGTTTTAAAATTCTAAAATTCTGCGCTGCACGGCACTGCGCCTGTCACCCCGTGATATTAGTTGTTGAAACTCGTCATGCCCAGTAATTTCGCTGGTAACATTGCCCTTCTGACCGGAACACAGTAATGTACTTCCCCAGGCGCCCCCTGCATAAGAGGTCTACCTACTTTGAATTTGACCGATCATTGCAAATTGCTTCATAACAGTGGTTATCGTCCGGATTACGCACAGGTTTAATGTTCTAAGATATCAACGATAACCCGAAACTCCTAATTAGTAAAAAGAAACTCCTAATTAGTAAAAAGTAGAAGGAAGCGGAAATAATGAATTGTTCCTTACTTTTCTTATAAATATAATTAGTGCCTTCAGGCCACTCCATCGTCTTGAATTACTCTGAATTTCCTTTTCCGCTTGCGAATTATTTAGGAAAAGTTATTATATCTAAAGGGGCTCCCTAAAAAGACTAAGACAAACTGCAGATTCCGATTCGTTTGCCATAACTATTGTTAAATTTTTTTTTAACATTTAAACAATTTAATTAACCCTACTTCCTACTTAACTTCCTACTAATATCATAAATGCGAAGTTTGAAGTTTGTGAGGATCGATGGATGGATGATTGTTATCCTTCCACGCCAAAACTTGTGAACCTATTGAGCTGAAATTTGGTATGTAATTAATATCCCGATATTTCCACGGAAACGAAAACTACGCGAGTGAACCCGCGGGGTACAGCTAGTAATTAAAACACTCGTTTAAAATCTCTACTATGCTCGTTTAAAATCTCCACATTGTAAGTGGGCACAGCGAATCATCGCCGCCAAGACGCCGGTCGCTACGTATAAGCGACACCAATCGATACCTCCCTAAGTGCCGGCCTATTCATAGATCATAAAATCATACGAGTTATAATATAATTTGTACCTACACCTATGGACATTGTATGTTTAAATTATTTGTCTCATCCCTGGGTCTTAACAGGCCAGGAACCAATTTTGAAATCGCAAAAAAACTAAGAATTGTTTCATGTTTCATAGACTAGGCTTCTTGGCCTTTTATTTTATGATAGGTAAGTCTATATCTTAAACCATTCAAAACTTATACTTAAGTACTGCCCGGCAAAGTAAACAATCTAAAGTCTAAAGGAAGGATTGCAAAATTCGCAAATAAAAAATTTGGACATCCCATCCAAATTTCCCGATTACATTATGATTCATTTCAAGTTTTGTATTTTGTGTATTATATATGTTACCTATTATATTATATTATGTATTATCCTTTTTTTATCAACAACAATATTTCTGGTTAGCTGTGTACCTTACCAAAAATATTTATAATTCTATATAATACGCCTTTCCGTTTGGTTGTCTGGAAGAAATCGCTTTAAGCGATTCATAATATTCATAATAAGTTCATAATAAGTTTGTTGTAAGGTGTACAATTAAGTGTTTATCTATCTATCTAACTTTTTTTTATGATAGGGAGTGAGTGAGTGAGTGACAAGACGAGAATCAGGTGCCTGCTGTGATTGCCCATATCAGACACAGTGCCATCCAGTGTTTTAAAATTCTAATTTCTATGCGGCACTACACTGCGCCTGTCACCCTGAGATATTAGTTGATGAAACTCAGCATGCCCAGTAATTTCGCTGGTAACATTGCCCTTCAGACCGGAACACATTTATGTTTGCTCATTACTGCTTGGCGGATGAATAACTGGCAAAGGGGTGGTACTTCCCCAGGTGGCCCCCTGCAAAAGAGGCCTACCACAACAAAACTACTAAGTAGGGGCAAATAGCGGTTTTGCAGGGGCCGCCTGGGGAAGTACCACACCTTTGCCAGTTATTCATCCGCCAAGCAGTAATGTGCAAATATTACTGTGTTCCGGTCTGAAGGGCAATGTTACCAGCGAAATTACTGGGCATGATGATATTCAACAACTCATATCTCAGGGTGACAGGCGCAGTGCAGTGCCGCGCAAAATTTTGAATTTTAAAACACTGGGTGGCACTGTGTCTGATATTGGCAATCTTGATGCTTACCATCAGGCTCCTGATTTGCTCGTCTTGTTACTCACTATCATAAAAAAAAAAGTACTATCTATCTCAGTGCTCAATGATTAAGTACGAGTAACTGTGGTAAATGTGAATATATAACTTGACTTCGAAGCAACAGTTTCAGTACCAAAACTAACCATAAAATTAAACCTTACGTTTAATATTTAAATATTTGCACGTAGTTTGGAGCCGCGGGGAAATCACGAAGCCTTTTGAGAAGCACAGTTACAAGGAAAATGTTTAAAACGACTTCCTGGAGAGCTTTGGATACTGTAACTTAGAGAAACTCATTGCAAGTTCAAATATCTTAGGGGGGTACGTTTTAAAATCTTGCATTATAATATTTAAGGTATGTACTACAATTAGGCGTACCACACAGCATCCCGCATACATTATACCTTGTAAAATATAAATGATATCTGACAGCTGAACAAAAATCAATTTTTTGGCCATATTTCCGTAAATTATGTTCCGTAAAAGAGGGTATTTGATTAATCAATTTTTTTTTTATGAAGTGAGTGACAAGACGAGCAAATCAGGAGCCTGATGGTAAGCATCAAGATTGCATATATCAGACACAGTGCCACCCAGTGTTTTAAAATACCAAATTCTGCGCGGCACTGCACTGCGCCTGACACCCTGAGATATGAGTTGATGAATCTCATCATGCCCAGTAATTTCGCTGGTAACATTGCCCTTCAGACCGGAACACAGTAATGTTTGCACATTACTGCGTGGCGGATGAATAACTGGCAAAGGTGTGGTACTACCCCAGGCGGCCCCCTGTATGAGGCCTACCACTACAATTAACCACCACACTACAATTTACCACTACAATCAATTAATTAATTGATATGATACCGTTTTTGTACCTAATGTAAGGAAATATGACCAAAAAAATTATTTTTGTTTAGCTGTCATGTATAAAGCCCGTCACACACGTAGCTATAATATATATTAATATAAATCATAGCAAGGCATATTACGATATATTTTCTATACAAATATTCGACTGACCGCACACGCAGCTATAATATATATTTCTATGACGTCACCAACATAATATACCGTAATATATATTATTGCATATTAATATCAACGGTATCAATGAAATGAAGGCTAAAATATATATTAAAGCATCGTCTCCGTGTGTGGTAGCTTGCTATAATATATATTATAGGACGGTATATTAATATATATTATAGCTACGTGTGTGACGGGCTTTAAGCTATATTTTACAAGGTATAATTCCATTTCGCATTCATTCCGCACCTTAAACTTTAAGAAGATTAGGTAATGGCGGTACAAAGTACGTCTCTACGGCTGAAACAACAACGGCTGACACAAGAGTTCTTATTTATCTACTGGAGAAAGTATTACCCCAGTTCCTTACGATTTTTTTATATTTCTTATTGCAAAATAAAAATGTGCTTAACTCTAATAATAAATCAATCAAAAATTTTAAAAATAATCTTATATGTTAAGTAATTAATATTGTTAACAATGTGTTAAAAAAGGTGTAGTAATTCTTAAGGGGAGCTACTATCCTCCAAACTGAGCAATTTTCAAAAGAATGATTTCGAAATTAGGTGATCTGCAAATTTGTATGGGGAGTCGAATTTGTTTTTTCCGAATTTGGCAATTCTTTCGTTTGCAATTTGTTTAGGTTGCCGGGTAAATGCACCCCTTAAGTATTACTGCACCCCTTTGTAACACGTTGTAGATGTAATTAATTTAATTTAAAATCATAAATTGTCCCTACTCAGAGTCTAAAAGCCACTATAACGGAAGCCCCTAGATTCCATAAAAGCATAATACCTCCCCTGACTTCAATCGAACCTTTTGCGGTTCAATCTCAAACGCCTGCCCATTATATTCCTTGCCTTCACGACATGGGACATAATGGCCGGTTTTGACGTCTAATTAACGATATACTGAGGCTAAGGGTCGATACACACTCGTGTTTGTAAAATAATAAGTATTATTGAAGAAAACACTTTTGATCTGTACTTGAATCATTTTATATTGCAATAGTTTAAGGTTTAAGGTGATAAACTTGAGCGAATGGTACAATACAGGGAAAAGCTCAGTGTACAAGAGTATTTTCATGTAATGTAACGTTCCTGCGAATGCTCGATCCTCCGCTCGCTGTAATGCTCACGGTGAGCAGGTGAGTCAACAAAATCTCGAGCGTCGAGCGTCGAGTCCAAAAAAATTAAAATGGCGAATTCTTTGCTCGAGTAAATGCTCGAGTCTATCTAAAGGAACAGCGCCTCTGGTGGGAACTTTCTAAACTAAAAAATAATATATTGGCAAAGAGTACGTTTTTATTAGGGTATAATATAATAGGTATAGAGGTACATAAGCTAAGCAATCACATTTTATTACAATAAGTTTATTAACTCAAATATTTGTAGTCAAATGTTTGTAGTGGTAGGCCTCTTTTGCAGGGGGCCGTCTAGGGAAGTACTACACTTTTGCCAGTTATTCATCCGCCAAGCAGTAATGTGCAAACATTACTGTGTTCCGGTCTGAAGGGCAATGTTACCAGCGAAATTACTGGGCACAACGAGTTTCAACAACTAATATCTCAGACTGACAATTTTGAATTTTCAAACACTGGGTGACACTGTGTCTGATATGGGCAATCATGATGCTTAACTGATTTGCTCGTCTTGTAACACTATCATAAAAGTAACCTATAATATATCTATTTAACAAGCGTTTCTATACCTCAGGAAATAGATTTTTTAATATATCCCTTAAATTAGTGGCGCCGCACGTCTTTCATTTACCAATAACATGATTTATTCCCCATAATGTACCTAAGTTTTTTGTATATAATGTGAAGAATACTGAATATCCTATATTATTAGGCAGTGTTACCATGATAGTACTTACAATAGTTGTAGAATGCAGTGAATTATTGAGCAGTGGTAATGGAACGAGCTCGTTTGGCCCCCGCCCAGGGACGAATTTAGTATAACGATATAAATTATTGCTTTGCGAAACGACTATTTAACCCTACTATTTGCTATGCTAATATAACCTATTAGGAAGGTACTAAGGTAGGATATCTATAATATATGTGCAGGCTCAAAACAGCGCAACGAGCTATGGAGAGGGTTATGCTCGGAATTTCTCTGCAAGATCGAATCAGAAATGTGGAGATCCGTAGACGAACGAAAGTTACCGACCTAGCGCAGCGGATTAGCAAGTTGAAGTGGCAATGGGCGGCACATAGCACGTAGAACTGATGGCCGATGGTGCTGTAAAGTTCTCGAATGGAGACCACGGATAGGCTAGCGCAGCGTAGGACGTCCACCGACAAGGTGGACAGACGATCTGATAAGGACGGCAGGAACACGCTGGAGGCGGGCCACTGACGACCGGACTGGATGGAAATCTATGGGGGAGGAATATGTCCAGCAGTGGACGTCCTATGGCTGAGATAATGATGATGATGATGATGAATATATGTGTGGGTAAGCCCCGCTATGCACAAATCCCGCTATGCTCTGCTTGTAAAATACTGTGTTTATTTCCCCTTCAAATCAAAATGACGAACTAATAGGAATAAAATTAGGTGTAGAACTTAGGCTGTTAGCTACAATTATATCAAATCACACATAAAATCACGCCTTTTTCTCGAGGGGGCAGGCAGGCGTGTACCTAGGACTCAGTCCCATGGTAGGCACACCCATATTTAGCCAGTATATTATTGGTCCCATGTAATAGGGGGCAAGCCTATTGTCATTTAGCGGGCACAGTTTCAGACTCCAAGCAGTTATTCAGATAATCCTAATGGAAAAATCCAATAACACTTTGCCTGATCTGGGGTTCGAACTCGGGAACTTATGATCGGCAGTCGAGCTTGCGACCACTACTCCACCGAGGCTGTCATTGACAATATTATTTAATACAATATTATGAGTAATAGCTGTGCCCCGCGGTTTCTCCCGCGAAGTCTTCGTTCCTCAGGGTAACTTAAAGTACTTCAGGGTCTAAATGTAGATAAATACTGAATCTCAGCCTAATAAGTTCAGTTATTTTAGCTTGAAAACGGAACAAATATACATACAGAAAACAGCGCTAGATGGCGCTGGAGTCGAGTTAGCACACGCTAGAGTTTTGTTTACCTGTTTCAAACGTAACTTTTTTTACATTGTACTCTAATATTAATAAGATATGGATTTAATAACAGAAGCTTCGGCTTACTTTCAAAATTATTTATATGAATGTTTCTTTACTTTCCCCACTAAGTCCGACTCTGTGCAGCAGGGAGTGGACTCAGGTGGTTGTTTTTAGTTTTCTGCCTTTATCTAGTTAGTGCGCAATCCAAACATGTTTCAGTGTTGGCATTTCCAATTATTATTGTGAAGCTAGAGACAAACTTTCTAAACATTTTGATAAACTTGGCGCTATGCTGGCAACATTCAGCCGTTTTCATTTGATTTTACTCTATTAGTTTTGTGTGTGTGAATTTTTCTTTACGCCAAAACTACTGAACCGAAAACCTTACATTGTTTTTCGCAAAAATATTCCCAAACATAGTATCCATCTTATTATCGCCGATTAATTTTTAATTTGATTTGAATAAAGTGAGGTTAAATAAGTACTATGTTCAGCAGTGACGTCCTATGGCTATCATCTCACAAAGGACGTCCACTGCTGATGATGATGATGTAAGTTCTATGTATTTTAATGGCGACGCGCGTTCCGTTATTATAATTATAATTAGCAGAACAAAAATATCAGGATAAGTATATATTTATTATTTATAATATATTTGGTTAATTATATTATATAGGGTTAATAATATTCGGGGGAAACACGGTAATACAAAACATCGATTTGGTAAATTTTTCATAGGATTGTGTCAAATTCCTAGAAGGGCACGTACGCTCTTAAGTAGTTTGTTATAATTTATTAATCAATGGCGAAATTAAAAATTATTACTCATGCATATTTCAAAATATTATTACACCAGTTTAGATGTAAGAATATAGGTACCTACTCCAAGGATAAGGGTTGGCGTGAAAGAGTTTTGTGTCAGTCGGTCAGGACTTTGTATTTTATATATACTGTTTGCCTGGACGACATTGCTTAAAGCGATAAGGCCGCCCATTGCCAACTAAGAATTATTTTCATATTATTTTAATGTAATAATAAAGAGTATTATATTCTATTCTATTAAACCCGTGCCACGATGGGTACGCGGGAACGATGTCTACGCGGGTAGCTTTCTTAGACTTGCAAAAGTGTCTTTTTAGGACTTACTTGAATAAAGTTTGACTTTGAAATACGTTAATGAAGCCCTTTCAATGAGACAGCAAATAAACATAAACATACATTCACGCCTTTTTTCCGAAAAAGCGAGGCAGAGGTGTATCCAGGACTCAGTCCCACAGTAGGTACACCCACATTTCGCCAGTATGTTATTGGTCCCATGCAATAGGGGGCGAGCCTATTGCCATCTACCGGGCACAGTTCCAGACTCCAGGCAGTTATTGGGATAATTCCTAACGGAAAAATCCAATATTTAACACTGCCTGACCTGGGGATCGAACCCGGGACCTCTTGATTGGCAGTCGAGCATGTGCCCTCTACGTCACCGAGGCAACATTGGTTAATAATAATAAGATTTTCAAATAGGTTTGTTTAGTACCTTCTTATGAACTGTAAGAACCACTGGACACAATAAATAATAAATACAATAATAAAATACATTTAGTCCACAGAATATAGTAATAAAATGACAACAAAGTTATATCTGGCAATACTTAATCACGAACCAACAAAATCAATCAGAAGCTATTCAACTAGCAACCCCGCGAGGCTCCTATCATCGCGATATTGGAACTTTTAGCAGACTGGCAAATTCGTTTTGAATGGAACGGATTTATGTATTAAAACTTCTTCTATTGATGATAGCCTTTTGATGAGACTTGAAAAAGTGGATAAATCTACTTTATTTCGACCTCTAATTGTGTAAAAAAAATAGTTTAACAACTAATTTTTTTACACCCGGGAAAGTATTATTTATACGTTAGTTTTGAAACTTTCTTCATTTAACACTACCATATCAAACCAAAAAGGGTTGTAATTATAAAATTGTAACATTCCTAGCTTACGAAAATTTATTTTTAATTTTCTGTGGTTAAAAATTATTAGTCGTTAGTCGACCTATATGAACCAGTCCTACTAATATTATGCATGCGAAGATTGTGAAGATGGATGGATGTTTGTTACTCTTTCACGCCAAAACTACTGAACCGATTGGGCTGAAATTTGGTATGTAGGCGGTACTTTTTTTCCGACATTCCCACGGGAACGATTACAATGCGGGTGGAACCGCGGGGCACAGCTAGGCTTAGATAAAATTAGTACCTATAAAAATATATTCTAAGGAACCAATATTTATATACATTTTTAGAATGGAGAAGAATAAGTCATACTTTATCGCATACCAAAACTACAGAATAAATATTAGTGCTTCTTAAAAAAACAATGATACAAAACAAACAATGCATAGGTCATACATTTAAATAAAAGCCCGGTAAACAACTGGCGGTCTTATCGGATTAGGCAATTGCTTAGGTACTGCCAGTTTGGAGGTGTTTTATATTAAACTAAATGTGGCCCGCGGTTTCATTCCACTGAAAATTTACCCTACTTGTTATTCCAGAGTGTTGACCGGGAAATCGAACCCAGGACCATGAGGTCATGATCACGAGATCGGCAGTAGACGACCACTACGCCAATGAGGCAAAGGCATTCAATGATTGGTCGTCAATTTTGGTCAAAAATGGATGGGGAATATTGAAAATAAATAAATAATTCGATCCCCGGCCAGGTCAAACATTTGTGTGCATGAACATGTCTGGTTGATATGTGTCTGGGTGTTATAATTTGGGACCAGATGACCGTGTGTGGAAGTTGTCCCATATTATATTATTATATTATAATTAGATAAGTATTACAAGTTAGGTACTTATTTAGCAAACAATTTGCAAAGTAAACTCCAATTAACTAAGTGTACGTAATGAATAATTATATTATGCAAGTGTCGTGTATCATGCAAGCCACATGTTATATTGTTGATTTAGCGTAATTCCATACCGCATACCGGTCACGTAGGACTTTATACTGAACATTAGGTACAAATAATATTATATTATGTTTAATATGTTTAGCTTCTACTAGACTGCCTCGGTGGCGTAGAGGGCGCATGCTCTACTGCCAAGCAAGAGGGTTCGATCCCCAGGTCAAGCAGTGTTAAATATTGGATTATTCCATTAGGAATTATCTCAATAACTGCCTGGAGTCTGGAACTGTGCCCGGTAGATGGTAATAGGCTCGCTCCCAATTACATGGGACCAATAACATACTGTACACCTCTCCCTACCCCTTCGGAAAAAAAGGCGTGAATGTATGTTTTTTTTTCTACTAGAATACCTTGGTGGCGTAGTGGTTCGCAAGCGGTACTGATCATGAGGTCACGGATTCGATCCCGGGATTATTAGAATTTTCTCAATGACTGAAACTGTGCTCGGTACATGGCAATAGGCTCGCCACCTATTTTATGGGACTTAAAAACATAATACATAATGTCCTGGGCACACCTAGTGATAAATAGTTCTATCCCTTTGGAAAAAAGGTGTGAAGTTTTGTAATATTATAAAACATGTATAAAATAAAACGAAAATACAATAATATTATTTTGAAATTTTGTTAATTTATTTTTACATAAAGCAAAAAAAATACGATAATAATATCTAAGTACTCATTAATTTTTTATAAAACAACCAAAGCTTCATTTTAAAAGTATTTTAATTTCATAAAAAAAAATATAATTATTAAAGTAATTACAATAAATAATAACAATAACATGAATGCACGTTCAAATGAGGTACCTTTATAAAAAGATCTTCCAGAATTTTCTGTGATGATGATGATGATGATGACGATGATAATGATGAATCGTTGACATCCAGGCCGAGACTTCCACTACGTCACATCACACGTTGTACCAACAAGACCACGTGACTGTGAGGTAATGGCCATTTCAGCCCTGGACTTCTTCTCTCTTCTCCTGACTTCCACCAACTTCTGACAACTTCGAGCAACTTCAACTTTATTGCTTCTAACTTCTGCTTTCCGTAGCGGCGCGTAGCTTCGTAGATCGTGACGCGTTGAACTTCGTTCTTCATAGATTTTTTTGCACTTATTTCCGTAAACTTTGTTTTATAAGATAACGTTTTTAAAACCGATTAATTTTATTATACATTTAGTTTAAATAAATCAAATTTTATTATTTAGGAAATAGGCAGTAACCCATTTAACACAAAAGAAAAATATAAAGTACCAATTTTTTTATTAATTTTTATTATTCGACGTAAAAATTTGTTTTTAGTTCTGCCCCGCGGTTTCAGCCGCGTAGTCTCCGTCCCCGTGGAATTTAGGCAAAAAAAGTAACTTATGTGTCTAAACTATCTTCTACATAGGTACCGAATTTCAGCCCAATCGGTTGAGTAGTTTTGGCGTGAAAGAGTAACAAACTTCCATCCATCCATCCAAACTTTCGCATTTATAAAATTAATTAAGTGAGATACATAATATATATGTAATTATAATTTATTACATTTATTTTGAAACATACATTCACGCCTTTTTCCCGAAGGGGTAGGCAGAGGTGTACCCAGGACTCAGTCCCATAGTAGATACACCCACATTTCGCCAGTATGTTATTGGTTCCATGTAATAGGTGGCGAGCCTATTGCCATCTACCGGGCACAGTTCCAGACTCCAGGCAGATATTGAGATAATTCTTAATGGAAAAATCCAATATTTAACACAATGCCTGACCTGGGGATCGAACCCGGGACCTCTTGATTGGCAGTCGAGCATGCGCCCTCTACGCCACCGAGGCAGTCCATTTATTTTGACCCCTCTATTACTATGTGACTGGGTCCTGGGAACACCTCTGATTATACCTTCGGGAAAAAGGCGTGGTGTTATGTTAATTTAATAGGTACCTAAGTATTTGAATTTAAGACCTAGGTACACCGCGTAAACCGAATGAAAATATAATAAAAAAATATAGGGGAAATTATAAAAACTCACCATGACCTCGATTTTCCCTCGACTCTGCTCGCTCCACTCTAGCTTACCCTGAAATGTTACAATTACAATATTAGGTATACCTATCTATACTATTTATCTTGTGGGGTAATTATGCAAGGCTATTTTAACCCTCGACTGAAACATGAAAGGGTGTTATAATTTGGATGCGTCTGTCTTTGCATCTGCGTTTGAAAGGTGACGATATCGAGCAGACGGTTTCTAAATTGTGAATTTGACAGGGAGGTTTAAAAATAATTAGGATTTTTCAATAATAGCCTGCAGATTTCATGCCATCTTGTTGATAGCAAGAGGCTATAGAAAAGGCGGACGGAGTCTTATAAAACGTATAAAAAAAGCATATAAAAAAGTGAAGCAATATCGTAAGCCAGCTCGCTAATACAAACATGAGGGCACGCACACATCCCCTAGCTTTTTTCAGATGAACTAGTATTGTTTCTATGGAAATTCTTGTGAATCGGGCGTGCTGTCATATTGGTATTAGCGAGCTGGCTTACTATGGTGCTTCAATTTTTGTTTTATAATACTCCGTCCGACTTTATTTGAAGGTTCACGGCAACAGGCTCGCTTCCTATTACATGGGGCTTAAACACGAAATGACTATGGACTGGGTCCCGGGTTCACCTCTGCCTATACCCCTTCGGTAAAAAGGCGTTATGTTATGTTAAACTTTCCCACTAAAAACGTGACTAGATAAATACCTCTGACTAAATAAACCAGGGAGTGTAAGCTGCAAATAAATTTAACTGAAAAATTTTAGGACGTTCATAGAATCCTACTTCCTACTACTCCTACTAGTCCTACTTCCTAATATAAATGCGAAAGTTTGTGAGGATGGATGGATGGATGTTTGTTACTCTTTCACGCTAAAACTACTGAAATGATTGAGCTGAAATTTGGTATGTAGGTAGCTTAAACCCTGGAATAACATCGAAAAAATACTGTTTGCCGATATTCCCACGGGAACGATGTCTACGCGGGTGAAACCACGGGGCACTCCAGCTATTAATATAAGTAAAATTCCCTAATATTTCGTTACCCAATACTAGTATTTTCGTTACTAGTACCATAAAAGGTTCAATCTTCGTACACATAGTTTACAGAAAAAAATATATAAAATCAACTTACAAACAACAATATCGCTTAACATTGACCGAGGTTGGTACTTGGTACCTATTTGAAAGTTTTCAAAGAAAAAAAACTAAATAATAAAAAAAATCAACTTACATGTGTGTGGTGTGTAGGTGGCATTGCGCAGGAGTGGGCAGTGGGCAGCGGGTCGCCTGCGCACGGCGCGGCGGCATCGCAAAACGCTGACTATGCAACGTTGCATCCAGGGCTTGGCAACTATTTGTTATGTTTGACCATACAGGTTAACGGTAATTGGTAATATTCCTCTTATTTATTTATAACTAACTCTTTATAGATTTATTTATAACCGCACAACGCAAGAACTAAAACGCTAATATGATATTATCCGGTTTTTTCCGGTTTATTTCACCAGTTATCCGGGAAATGGAGATTTATATACATGGGGACCACCCAGTGGCGCGTTTCCTGTTAACTTACCTAAGTATATAATGTGTCTACTTTGCGAAATTAAACGGTGTAATAATTATTACTGTCTCATCATCATCATCATCTCAGCCACAGGACGTCCACTGATGAACATAGGCCTCCCCCATAGATTTCCATTCAGTCCGGTTGTAAGCGGCCCGCCTCCATCGTGTTCCTGCCGCCTTTATCAGATCGTCGGTCCACCTTGTGGGTGGACGTACTACGCTGCGCTTGCCGGTCCGTGGTCTCCATTCGAGAACTTTACAGCCCCATCGGCCTTCAGTTCTACGTGCTATGTGCCCTGCCCATTGCCACTTCAACTTACCAATCTGCTGGGCTATGAACTTTTGTTCGTCTACGGATCTCCTCATTTCTGATTCGATCCCGTAGAGAAATTGCGAGCATAGCCCTCTCCATAGCTCGTTGCGCTATTTTGAGTCTGCTGATAAGGCCCACATTACTGTCTAAATAGAATTTAACTCCACCATATTTTCCTAATATAATGAACGGCAAAGCTTTCTAATCTCCAACCGTTTACCTAATTTCTCGGATTTGTGCTATAAATATAAAACGTAATGATCCAACAGTTGGTCGCACCTGCCCGTATCATATTCTCTGTGAAAAGTTTATCGGCAGCGTTCCCTTGCAATAGGTACAAATATCTTTTGTAGAATTGCAATAATGAAGAAGTAATCGGAAACCTATATTATGTGCTAGTCGTTTCCGATGCATTTTGCTTTGATTTTGACGTCACGTTGCTTTATTGAAATAATTTTGTTGGCACGTGGATTATCAAGGCTATATACCTTGTAAAATATAGCTTGGTACGTGACAGCTGAACAAAAATCAATTTTTTTAGTCATATTTCTGTAAATTAAGCTCTAAATGGGTATTTGATTAATCATTTGAATTATAAATTATATCTCAATTATATCTCAATTATATCTCAATATGTGAACTTTTCGCCTGTGCGCTACCGAGTTTTGGATGTCACGTTAAACTGTAGGTCTCTATAGTTTCCTATAAGATATGTAGAGGGCAGTCGTTAGGTCATGTTGGAGGCCTTGTAGGGATCTTGACGACCTGAAATTCTGACAATATGGGTTGTCCACATAACCCATATGAATTGACTCGAGCAGTGTAATTGGGGTAACCCGTTCTGTTGGATTGAGGTTATAAATTCAAATAAATATGATACTTTATGTACCTACCTAATTTAAGGATATATTATGACCAAAAATTTATTTTTGTTCAACTGTCTCGTATCAAGCTATATTTTACAAGGTATAGGTGCTTGTCCTATGACTTTTGAAAACTAGCAATCCGTTCCGGCTTTGCATGGGTTTTGTACCTGGATCTTTTTCAAAAGAAAGATTCTGTTCGGAATGAGTATATATTCTACGTATATATTATAGTATTACTACTAGGTATATATATTATTATGTATTTGGTATGTATTTTATTTATTTATTTAAGTATAACGTGTTTGAAACCACCGTCCCTTCATTTATGTATTTTCTTTCCCTGCATGGTTGCCTGGAAAAGATCGCTCTGAGTGATAAGGCCGCGAGTTGTTATTTTCTTCTTCTTTGTTATTTTCTGTTATATTGTAGTAGCAATAAGGAGTTTTCATTCATTCATTTATTCTGTATACCTAATGCTTAGGTACCTACAATACAATATAATTTAGCATTAATTAAATTGTACGTACCATATAATTTCAAATACGATCGAAGATTGTTAATGAATAAATAAATGAAAATAATATCTTCCGACTATCCTACTTCCTACTAATATTATGAATGGGAAAGTTTGTGAGGATGGATGTTTGTTACTCTTTCACGCTAAAACTACTGAACCGATTGAGCTGAAATCGGTATGTAGGTAGTTTAGACCCTGTAATAACATATAGGGTACAAGTCCCAAGTGAATATCGAGATAATAAAAATCTTATCCGTTAATAATCACTATATATTATAATATCCTAAATGACTCACTGACTGACATGCAACGCTGAGCACAAACCACTGATCCTAGAGACTTCAAAATTGGAATGTAGGATGTTTTCGTTGTGTGAACGTGTAGGATTTTTGAAAATCTACATTCTAACGGGCCCAAAAAAGTAATGTTCTGGTAATAAAACCGCTTTTCTTACACTCGTAGCCGATAAATTTCGAAAGTTAGATAATTTTAACAAGTTAATTATTATTTAAATTAAATATATTCCAACCGTATACCTACTTATATACTTGAACTAATTTATATTTACTTTAATCTTTAAGGTGCTGAACCTATATCTACCGGCCCGTACCGATCCGCTAGAGATCCGCTGAGCTCCATAATCAAAGATGGGTACAAACAATAGACTGCGCAGACAATCAAAATCAGCTTTACCCGCTTTAAACAGGCGGCTTACAAAGCGTCTGTTAAGTCTAAACCAAAAGAACCTTAGAATAATGATAGGGACTATAACCACCTATACACTATAAGTAAACGCCACAGACAGTCCCCTGTGCAGAGGCTATTGCCATCTACCGGGCACAGTTCATGATTCCGCAGGCTGTCATAAAGATAATTCCTAATTGAATAATCCCATAATATCTCAATGGCCTCAATAGCTCAGATGGTAGTAACTCTTTCTGTGCCGCAGGCCCCGAACCCGGGGCCTGCGGCACACACATCCCCGGCCACGTCAAACATTTGTGTGCATGAACATGCCTGTTTGATCTGTGTGTGGGTGTTATAAGCTTATATAAGTATGTATATCAGTCATCTGGTTACCATAGTAGGCTTCTAGCCTAGTTTGGGACCAGATGGACGTGCGTGGAAGTTATTCCATTAATATTATCTAACACTGCCTGACCTAGGGACTGGGTATTGGGACCTCTTGATCCGCAGTCGAGCGACTAATCACATTTATTTAGCTCTGTTCAGCTTTTGTCCATAGAAGACCACGATTATGTATGGAGAACGTAAGCGTCCGTTCAGCTTCATCATGAATAAGTATTCAGCTGATTAAGTGTGATTAGTTCCTAATGCGCCACTGAGGCTCATCATTTTTCATTCTGCATAATATTATAAATAAAACACATGTGTTATCAATCATACAATATGTATTTAATCAATAAAGATACATTAATTGTGACAGGTGGACAAACCATTCAATTGAAAGAAATCTTAAAATCACTAAAATGAACAAATTCCACGGATCGACATTAAATTAATCCTCTATATTATGCCCAAATGTGATAAAAATAATTGAGGTAGATTCCCCACATGGGGTCAAATTATAATTATGGATATATTCATTAAATTCGCAATCACAAGAGGGATAAGCAAATAAGACAACGCATGATACATTATACTATATAATTATATATCTACAATTGAATAAAAGTGCACACTATAGGGATACATATTTTTATAATCATTTACAAACAAGAACATTTTTATAATATAATAAACGCATATTTAGGAAACATGTATTTACCACTACGCTATCTTCAATCTTTACCGCAGGCGCGAAGCAAATTACAGAATGCACTTAATAATATAACTACTTATTTACATTAACACGATTCTGATCAACTAGTTTAAGAATTCGTAGTCTATTTTAAATTCTAGTCTATTTTATAATAAACCGGTGCCGTATTTAAGTCTACCTGATCAGAATGTGATTTCACTAGTTTTGTCTAGCGCTCGCTTGGCTGTAATATGTTTCACGCCTCACAAACTTTCAGCCATCCTTAAAGAAAAATTTCATATGAATATTATGTACCGTTTCTGTCCCTTTAAAAATCTAACTGCATTACAAAATTGAGTAGAAATTCTTTCTGAGCAAAGATAAAGAGCCCAAACTTTCACGTGGCAGTGTTCAAAATATATAGTATCTCTGCGCTTACGAGTATACTTCCGAATATACCTATAATTCCAGGGAAGGTCCGACGTTTCACAAAATATCTCTCTGACTACGCATTCTAAATCTAGCTTAACGTAATTTAGTCCAATTAACTTTAATCAGCCGTTAAAAACGAAATTTGTACTCAAGCTGATAGGCCAAACAATATTGACGATAATTTGAGCGAGACAACTACTCCCATACAATCCGATACTAATTTGAGATATTTGAGATCAAATATTCAAGTCTATTAATCCTCGGATAAACAAAAACTAATTTTGTCTTTCTGAATTTGGTGTCGAATTTCACTAAAATAATTAATTTAAGAAGCGAGCCAATTAATATGGCACTTAAATCAGTGCTAGAATTATGCTAATTTCAAATTAAAATAATTAATCAGTACGTTGGATGAGCTCCAAAAGGAAGAAGACTGTGTTGTGCTAATATTAGTTCTCACAATCGAACAGGCACCAACAATTCTACCGACATTTTACTAACATTCTTTGGGTCCTCGCCTACTGTGAACGCGTTCACAAATTACATGACAAGGACTTTTTGACGCGTGAATTAAATTAGAACTAACTCTGCCTTCTTATAAAGAGCCATTTGCCTTATACTTGAAGACAACAGCGCCCTCAAAATATCCTCATCGCTTCGTTGCAATTTCGAACATATTCAAGTAACCCCCATCCCATTTTCTAAACGCAGTGCTCGTTAACCTTTCCTAAAACAGACAATCTCGTGACGAAACTTGCCTAAGGCTCCCTCTATAATAACCTTCACTTATCTAAGGACCGTATCTACAAAAATGAACCTAATCTCCATTCCCTTTAAGTTTAAATTACGTTTGAAACTGTGGAGTTAAAAACTTTCGATAGCAGTTCTGTAAAAGATTACGTATCTGATTTTGCAGATCTGCTAACACCAACGTTTTTAAAAACCCTCGGTTAGTCACCATTCGGAATTGTTCCTAACTTAACACTAAAGGCACTAACTAAACAATACTAGCGAGATCTTGTGAGCACAGAACACAATTTTAATCTTTTTTGTATAAAACTTACTGCTAAAAGGCATTGATATCAACCTGGTTTAAGACATCAAAATTATGTCTAAATGTGTATCAAATGTTGGCAGTTTTATAGCTATTGTTGTGCATGGTCTTCATGTATTTGGGAAAAAATCTACTCTTTTCTGATAAAAATAACTTTGTACCCAAATCCTTTCATCGAGGCCAACATCAAAATGTGTTTAAAACCTTTGAATATTATTGACACAATCAGAAATATTTTACAAAGTTTAGGGCAAATCAGTACTAATTTCTAGCATTTACTGAACTATTGTATATTATGGTAGTTTATGTGTTACACTCTTATAGAAAAAAACGATGAAATATTATGTATTCGACATTTAAGATGTAGTAATAATTTAAATGTATGGAATTTATCACGAATCATCTTCGAAAAAGCATTTATTATTTATCAAATGATTATTAAAAACTAATATGACAATGACATACTTTAAATCGTTCATGTTAAAGCTGGCTACATAGATATTTCAAAAATTCAAAAAAAAAAAAAAATGATAAGTCATAATATGTAAGACTGAATTTTGGTTTAATACTTTGCTAGCAAAAACCCTGCCAAGTGGAATAAAACCGATAAAATTTTGAATATTCAATAAATGATAATTCAATGACAATATTTTGACAGATCATTCGTGACTTCATGCCTATTAAGTATCGATACACCTTTGTATCTGACACATGTTGCAGACAAATTGTGCGTCCAAATCAACATTGACTATCACAAATTATTGCTAACATACACTTTCGAAGCGTACAGTCGACCACAGTTTATATACTAAGTTACAATAAGGTACTAAAACATTGCTTTTGATCTCGTGGATGATACAGGAATGTTAATATAAACACTGTTTTGTGTTGAGCTTGTGCTGATGGTCTTGACTTTCAGCTAAAAAAAACCTTCGTGTAGTAACTGAAAAGGGAAGCATTGTTGTCTATGATTTTGTATGTCCGATTTACGTTCAAAAATAAAAAAAGAACTTACTAAATTCTACAAATATTACTAAATCCTTTTTTTTTATCCGGTTTATCGTCAATTATTCCAGGAGTAGGTACCGTTTTCAAAATGGACGGTAAAATCATAAACCATTAACTTGACTTTTTTGACTGGTTTTGAGCGTTTACCGACGTAGAAAATGGTCGGACTGATAAATCTTTTCATAAAACCAAACTTCTTTGATATTCGAATTCCATTTTTATCAGTGTTTAGATCAATAATCCTATATCACCCTGACGTCGACTGTATTTTAAGATACATTATAGTTAAACGTTATAACACAACACCAATGGCAGTGACTTTTATAATCACCCTTTGTCTCAGTATAAGATACGGTGCGACAAGGATCTTTTGGCGTGTGCTTTAATTTGGTCTTTACTCTCTTTTGGCTTTAACTCATAAGTATCGCAAGAATTTTTCCCTCATTTTGAAATCGAATCAGCCAAAAATTCTTTGTCGCACTGTCTTTTAACTTGCGTCGAGCGGAGTTATTGTTAACCCAGAGTTAAATCGAAAATGTTGAGTTCTTCAGAGTTACAGATTATTGTCTAACACGCAAGTTTTTTTAGGTTCTTGCAAATTGAGACTAATGTCAACCGCCATAATGACTAAATTAATTTGAGCCTTAAAAAACCTAGTCATTACGAGTTTAAATGTTAAATCTAGGTTAAAGATTAACCCTAGATTAAAGTTAACCCAGCCTGACGCTATCTGACAACATGAGGGTATCACGAACACACACATACTAAAAAGTCAATTGCTTTCATGAGAACACAATGGTTATAAATTGATTATCAAAATTGTAGTCTATAATCTATGTACTAACGGCGATTATCGTTTGATATGACTACGCTGGGTTGATATATAGTGAACTACTTCGGTGCTAGGGAGGCACTTTGTGAGTATATAATGCTGTCCTAAGGCAGGGGTCACACATTCGATAAAATATCGCTATATCCAAATATTTAAAGATGATCTAAATCTGTCAATATTTACTGAAGATAACGACGATTTTAACGCGATCCGCTAATATACTCACTCAACTGTGTAGATCGAAACTGACACCAATTGTCAATTGTTGATATCAGAGATTATTTTGATGTAATTGTCAAAGCCTTTTTTGACATTCTAAAAATAAACCCCCCAGTCAACATATTATAATGCTGTTTTTGTTTAATATATAGGTCTAATATAGGTAATAAGAAAAATTATTTATAATTTAATTAAGCAAATGTTCTACTAATCTAAAAACATTTTGATGTCAACATTACTCGACAATAACTTCGTTAAAAATGGACAAATGTCAGTATGTTTTTACGGAATCTGCTATAAAATAATATATTACACTGACAGCGATATTGCATGTGTGTGATCCCTGGCTAACATTTACAAATTAACATAATATTTTTAGCTAAAGGGGTCGATAGTCACCGATATTCCTATAAGAGTTCATTTTATTTTCATATAAAAATAAATTAAATTACTGCAGATTGAATTAATAAAATAGTAATAAAAAAATTCGCAGCATTCAATAATTAAAAAATTAAATTAAAAAAAAAATTTTTTTAGAAAGGAACGACGTAAAAAAAATTAAATTTGCTCAAGTTTAATCAAACTATGAATAAAAGACCATGACTCTTACGAAAGACGTCCTTAAACTATGAGAAAGAGACGTCCAAACATTACATATTAGTAAATGATCTAAGGACAGCGAATTAACTTCAAATGTCGCTATCCATCATGGCCTAACTCTGTCCCCGAGCCTACAAAACACGGCCAAACTTTGCCTCAGTACTACACAAGATGGCCTAACTCAGCCCCAACACTACACAAGGTACTAACCCCGCCCTCATTTATACACGTCGTCTCTAAACCTACACAACATGGCCTAACTCTTACCTCAATCCTACACAACATGGCCTAACTCTTACCTCAATCCTACACAACATGGCCTAACTCTTACCTCAATCCTACACATGGCCTAACTCTGTCCCCGATCCTAGACAACATGGCCTAACTTTGTCCCCGATTCTAAACAAACGCCTTAACATTGTTAAAGCGAAGCAATCATAACTAATACGAAACGCGACCTATTTATTCTAAATATACTATATACATAGTTGGCAGTGATGCTTGTCGCTGGTTGTCAAATCCCAAATAAAAAAATTTAAATCTTATAAAGTACTCAGACTGCTCCGTCCGCCCCATAGGGTTTAAATTATATTAAAATAAACTAAATTTAATTCCTAAAAACCTTTTTACATTTACTATGTTATTTACATTATTTTGTTCGTCGCGCGCGGCGGAATAAGGCCCGAGGTGACCTTTTCAAATATCATTATAAAAATCATCAGTCTTGTGAATAAATTTACTTCTGCTAATGTTAGCAGTCTATTGAACCGTCGACAATCTTTGGCGAGAATTTAACTAAAACGGCGATATTAAATTGAATTTACGTGTAAATTGCAGAATTAATTTAGTGTTAAATTCAATTTAATCTCACGTCTACCTATTTTCCACCCGTGTTACATCGCACTGAAAAAATTAAATTCCAATGGTGATATTGGTCAAAACTCAAAGCCCGCTCGTGGCGGTTGTCAAAAAATAAAATTTACTCCAAAAATTGCTAAAAATAAATCATAACATCATAAAACCAACGTCACCATCAAAAACAAATTAAAACAAACAATAACCACCAATTTTGTAGAAAGAACAACTTCATTGTCTACGATAATAAGGTAATGAAAGTGTCCAAAAGACACAATCACAAAGAAAAAACAATACTGGCAAATGTAACACGGCAGCCAAAATACCAACCTATCGCCCACACGGCCAGAACGAATTCCCACCGTACCGCCTCCCCATCTTCCTTTTCTTCGCTCCACTCACTTCGACTTTATCACATTTTTCCTCCAAATACAACGGTAGATTGTTCGCGTTGCACTCTTTCTCGACGGACTTCCTCTGCTTCGCGATCAAGTTGTTTAGAAGACGGGAAGAGGTGCAATTCCTCGCTGGAAGAAGTCTTGCGGGCGTTGTGGCTTGTTTTTGAGGCAACGGTGAAGGTTCTAAGGTGTACGACTCGCAGAATGAGTCGTAAAGTGCCACCTTTACGGACGCCGGAAGAGAGCCTATTTCTACTCTCTTGATTCGCTTGACATCTTTTTCTGGCACCCATTCGTCTTCGATCCTGGAAGTAAAGAGTGTTTTTTAATATGTGATACAATTGTGCCACACAGAAGTAGCTGCAAACACGTTTATAAATATTGAGGAAAAGTCGCACTGCATCTGAAAATCAACATATTATTTGAAAACATTTTAAATTTAAACCATACTGTAGACGATTTTGTATTTTGTGTTTGCAGCTCGATGGGTTGCAATCCCAAAAAATTAAAAGCGACATTCCAACTATGACCTCAATAAACGTGGCGATAGCGCTACTTTCTTTGTGTTTTTAAAGTCGAAACATGTAGTACCATTCTTAGCCACGTTCATTAACATAGTAGTCGGATATATTATTAACAGACATGCTTTTCTAAGAAGCAGTAGGAATTGGCGGAGATACTTGGTTAATCGAGTGTGAAAAAAAAAAAAGAAACGCCCTCTACCAAAACAATACGTTGGACTGGCAACCCAATGAGTTACTAGCTTTGAAAACATGAGAATAAAATAATATCTAATTTCCTGTTAATATCCTAAAAATAAATCATAAGATACTAGCTGAGCCCGCCGATTTCACTCGCTTAAAAATACTCTGCGTGGTTTTTTTACCTTAAAATCAAATTGCAGCCATTGGTCTGCGAGTTGAGATATTTTGAGGTCAAAAGTTAACCAACTCACATTTGTCCGAACTTGGAATTTATCCTATTATCCTACTAATGTAGTGGTAGGTCTCTTTAGCAGGGGGCCGCCTGGAGAAGTGCCACACCTTTGCCAGTTATTCATCCGCCAAGCAGTAATGTGCAAACATTACTGTGTTCCGGACTGAAGGGCAATGTTACCAGCGAAATTACTGGGCATTATGAGATTCAACAACTAATATCTCACACACATCTGGGTGACAGGCGCAGTGCAGTGCCGCGCAGAATTTTGAATTTTAAAACACTGGGTGGCACTGTGTCTGATATGGGCAATCATGATGCTTACCATCAGGCACCTGATTTGCTCGTCTTGTCACTCACTATCATAAAAAAAAACTAATATTATTAATGCGAAAGTTGGAAAGGATGGATGAATACTCTTTCACGCCAAAACTACTTTACCGATTGGGCTGAAATTCGGTATGAAGATAGTTTAGACTCTGTAAAATAACACATACTTGTTATCCCGATATTCCCGCGGGAACGCAGCGAAACCGCGGGGCACAGCTAGTAACATTATAAAAATTTGTTCCAAATGCAAAGAGAAAACGGCCATTGAATTTCATACAGGGTAGAGCGAGACAGCTTGACGTGCGTAAACGACAGCGAAGCGATACATAAAAGTACCGGAAGCGACACTATCGTTTAGTTTTAATCCTTTTTTTTTTTTTAAAGTGGGGAAATGCCTTCGCACTTCCCTTCTGAAACGGGGGTGTCAGAAGGGGGAGTGTGGGACTTGCACCCACTAAAACCCCCCTGGGAACAGTCTTCCGCTAAGAGGTGGGGCGATATGAGGTCGCGGTTGCATTCACCATATCGCCCCAGCGGTAGGCCCAGAATGATTACTGGGCCTCAGCGCCCGTGGAGAGAATGGCCCTTCTTATCAGGCATCCCCTAGGCTTGTGGTTTAGAACCTAATACCTTCTAACATCTACTAGTACTTAAAGGCCATGGATGTTTTTCTTTGCATTTAAAACGGACTATTGGTGTTGTTCTTCGCTAGCAACTGGATTTTATTCTGTGTGGCACGTGGTCACATTAACAAAGCGTTCGAAGCAACCAACAATTTGTGAGGATCAATTGCATAAATTTAATGCAGATATTTATTATGCCAATATATTATCACGCGCATAATTTGAACTCGCGTGTCAATGGTTTAGGCATCCACGGGTCAAGCGATGTGTTATCATAATAATGATAAAACTGAAAAATGCTGTATTGTCAAGTCTTCCTTAAAAAAATGTTGATATTTCGACATTAATAGCTCTGTTTTATGCTTTTTACTAAGCAAGTTAATTTTGAGTAAGTCATATGCATATGACCCCCTATTTGCTAAACTATAATATTGAATTCATGCACGAAAACATACTATGAAATGTTAACATTTTCTAGTAAATTTTCATATATGATTAAAATATTTTCGGAAGCAAATGTTATTGATTTATTAAACATCTTAATTGTGACTGCTTTATAAATAATATTAATATACTATGAAACGGGTCACAGGAAGGTGTAGTGATATAATATATACAAGTGTAAATTAACAGGAAATGGGACCACTTAGCAGTTTGACACAAAGTCAAGTTAAGGTTACCAAGTCGTCGAAATATTGATAAATTGACCGGATATCAAATTTCGAATCGATCAGATCTGACTCAGATCTTCCACTGGAAGTTTCTCATGTCCCTTCAGCCGTTAGGAAACAGCTGATAATCAAACGTTAAAGTATTTCTACACTTTTCTGTTACACGTTATATAGATTTAAAATAATATATATGAAATAGGATGAATTGAATGACAAAACTCTACTGTAAAATTAATATTTAAAGTAACTTTCATGTGAATACAGAGTAACTACAGCTCAGCAAATCTAATATGTACCGTGTCACAGTTCTTATTTCGCCTTGTTTAAAAGATTTATATTTAATTTTGGTGATTAAGAATTGTACATATTTTGATTAAATCCATCAGGAGGTTATTGAAATTGTGTGAAGTTATTTCGGTTTGAAAAATACTTGAAGAAGAAACGTCGTACGGTTTGCTGGGCTGTAATAATCAGCTGGCATACTCTAGTGTCATTGTAAAAACCATTTGGAAAAGCTTTCACTACGTAGCCAGGCTGAAATTGCGGAAAAATATAGCTGGTCTATAGAACATTTTGTTAAAAGTTAAGCTTTGAAACAACTGATTGTTCCTCGCGATTTCATAGTAAAATTGTACCAAATGACCCTTAAAATGACCCTCTCAGAGGATACTAACTGACTACCAGAAACCCTATTGAAAATATGAGTGTAAATGATGACTGACATGAGAAAACATGAACAATAACATTTATGATGCGTAATAGACCAATAAAGGTACAACTCAGTTGGTTAGACCCACCTGTGGTTTACCTTACGACCTTTTATATTTAAATACATTGTCGAAGAGCTGCGGAATTAATCCGGGTTTTATTACTATAAGAGGGTAGTTTTAAAAATTACTGCAAAAATAACTTCTGTGTTAGTTATTAATGTTAATAGTTAATTTATGGAAATTCTGCTATAGAAAGAGCTGTATTATAAATATGTATACAATTCTAGTGGCCCGCCCCGGCTTCGCACGGGTAGCAGAAGTAGGTATAGTGATCGTATTAACAGGAGAAAATTCGTGATACACTGTAATTACTTTATTCTTCCACTCATAGTTTTCACACTGCATGAAAAATAATCACTGCTTCGATTATTGTGACTAAACCAAAATAGGTGGATATAATGTCCGTTCACTATTTTGTACACATTGGTAAGTACTACAAACCCCTAGTACATTCCTTTATTCTACCACCAATAGTTTTCCCAGCGCTTGAAAGTTAATGAATGCTTGGATAACATAAAATAACATACATTCACGCATTTTTCCCGAAGGGGTAGGCAGAGGTGTACCCAGGACTCAGTCCCATAGTAGATACACCCACATTTCGCCAGTATGTTATTGGTCCCATGTAATAGGGGGGCGAGCCTATTGCCATCTACCAGGCACAGTTCCAGACTCCAGGCAGTTATTGAGGTAATTCTTAATGGAAAAATCCAATATTTAACACTGCCTGACCTGTGGATCGAACCCGGCTTCGATTATTGTGACTAAACCAAAATAGGTGGATATAATATCCGCGAACTGTTTTGTAGATGTTGATAATTACAACCCCTTTCTAGTACATTATTTTACTCTGACACCAATAGTTTTCACACCGCATAAAAAATAACGACTACTTCAATTATTGTGACTAAACCAAAACGAATACGAATTCCTATTATTTTTCTTCAATATCTCATAGCCTATGTCACTCAACACTGAATTACGCTTTCCATAAGTAAAAGAACCTTTTAAATCGGTCCAGTAGTTTCGGAGCCTATTCGTTACAAACAAAAAAAAACAAAGGTTTTCTCTATATAATATTAGCATAGAAGTGTAGTAACAAAGGCTGTGTATGGACAAAATTCCCTTTTTATAAGGAAAAATAGTCCTGTATTCATAGTTCAGTATATTATAAATACTTGTTAACTGTTAATCTATTTGTCTGTCTATATTAGGCTTATATGATAGCGGCTTCAGTCATTTTATATTAATTATATAGGCATATTACAATGTTTATATTATTAATATTTTTTATAAGTTCTATAATCAGAACTTTAATATATATTATAAAATGTATATAGTATATATCAAACTACCCTATAGAGTATATATTGAGGATGCTTCTAATAAACTGGTATTGCTTACCTGTAAACACAAACCTGTATTATTATTTAGAAGATAACTTAAGATTCCTAAGGTATTAACCAATTTCTCCCGAAGAAGTCCTGTCTTTGCAATACTATTTCAAACAATACAGCCTCGTTGGCCCAGATGGTAGTAACTATGCTTTGTGTGCCGCAGGCCCCGGGTTCGATCCCCGGCCAGGTTAAACATTTGTGTGCATGAACATGTCTGTTTGATCTGTGTCTGGTTGGGTAGCGGGTAGTGGTAGGCCTCTTTTGCAGGAGGCCGCCTGGGGAAGTACCACACCTTTGCCAGTTATTCATCCGCCAAGCAGTAATGTGCAAACATTACTGGGCATGACAAGTTTCAACAACTAATATCTCAGGGTGGCAGGCGCAGTGCAGTGCCGCGCAGAATTTTGAATTTTAAAACACTAGGTGGCACTGTGTCTGATATTGGCAAATGTTAAGCATCATCTTAACATCAGGCACCTGATTTGCTCGTCTTGTCACTCACTATCATAAAAAATCTACTGACTTATTGATTTCATTGTAATTGAATTTAATTGTTTTAATTTGTAAACCAGATCCTGGTGAAATATGTGGAACCTATAATATTGTTATACAATATGAATATGAGAAGGAAAAATGCCCACGAGCGGGACTTGAACCCGTACCTTCCGCACCAATCCGCGAAGGGGCACTCGCCTAATTGAGCTATCGTGGAGAAATAAATCATTGGCGAAAACTTTTTATCCCGCCTACCTTATATCATGACCTTGTTTCTTGAAAGTTAATATAATTTCATTGTCTTTAGTCATACTTACACATGCGGCGGGTAGTAACAAACAAGCGCCTCCCTCCTCTCAGTAGCCACGTTGTATCTAGAAGCGGCGAGCGCAGCGTGCAGTGTGATGGTATGTCTGCCGGTCGGTTCCCGGAGCGGACAACCGCCGCCCAGTCGCCAACGTGTGGCTCGGTATAACCTCCACGCGAGGCCCTCCATCATGCCAGGGTCGAAGAAGTCGAACATGCGAGCTGGAATTGTTAGAAAATCTGGTTAATGATTACACTACGATAACAATACGTGGCGCCGTTCTTAGGCTGGGTTTTTTTCTCACTGGTTAAGTCGACCAATGGTTAAATTTTTTGACAAATAGTTAAAATTCGACAAAATTCGTTTTTTCATCCCTGGTTAACTATTTTTTTCACACGATTTAACCATTGGTTAGAAATTTAACTATAGTTATTTTGACAAATGGTTAACTTAACCGTAACTAACTATAAAAAAACCGGCCCTAAGTCGAAGAGGATCAGCCGTGGACATCTGCTAGCTTAATAAATTAAGATGATGTTATTGAAAGCTATCGTGCCGTGTGGTTTCCCAGCTATATAATAGTCCAACCCCTTTCTCATCCCGTGGAAGCCGTGAGACCCGGCAAAGGGACATGTTCGAACAATGGGCAGCAGCGCTCTCCATCACCATGTATTCCAACTTCTGTGATCACTAAGCCGCCTGCCAAGCGTGGTGATTACAACAAAATCCCTCAATATGAATAGTCTATGGGGGAGGCCTATGTTCAGCAGTGGACGTCTTCCGGCTGATGATGTGGTGTGTGTATTGAAAGTTATTAAATGTAAGTGGTCATGTGAGGAGGGGGCGTCCAAAGACAAGGATGAACTGTGTCAATAAAGATATGCATGAAAGAGGAGTGAGTGTGGAGATGACGGATGATAGACTCATGACTGGAATGGCGGAAAAAGACGTCACAGCACGTCTTTTTCCGCCATTCCAGTCACTGCTTCAGTCACCAGCTCACCCAATGTAGGATAAGGGCAGGAAAATTATGATGACGAAGTTATTGAAAGGCTAGCCTGTAGGCAAAAGTTTATAGATAAGTTTGTGGACGGTTTCAGTCTGAGCCCATAACCTAACTAAATCAATTTAAGTGTTAAAAGTTCTTGTATCTTATTTCCTACTTCCCCTTTATATTTTAAACACAAGCTTCTCTGTGTGTGTTTCACGCTTAAAATTCCAATCAGATTGAACTGAAATTAAGATTATTGGTAAAATAAATCCCGGTGAAGTTATTTATCATCATCTCACATTTACAGGATAAATATTAAATAACTCACCAGACCAAGGCTGCCGTCTATATCTAAGCTTCTTTCCATTCCTCCGTATCAGCCTATTGGAGCTATCAGCAGTTTTCTTCCCGTTGCCAGCATTGGGCGAGGACTCATTGAAGTGGTTGTTCACGTGACGCTCGAGCAAAGTCTGAAATATAACGCTGACTTTAAGGTACAGAAGATTGGAGTATATCCTTGTCATGTTTCTCTATATTTGTGAAAAAGATATTGCGGGAACGTGGGGCGCTGTGACGAACCTTGTACAGAACAAAGAAAATGATTTTTTATAGTTCAGATTTTCACCAAGATCCGTTGTCTTTTGCAACTGATTCTTCTCTGTAGACTATCAGTGCTTCGTTGTTTTGGAAGAAGAGGCATTCGACTAGATTCGACACTTTTAAATAGATTTTAGCCTAAAACCTTAGAGGTAAGCAATAGACAATTGTATTCATACACCAATATTCAATATACCTTTTGATATTCTTAAAAAGCTTAATGAATTTCATTTGAATTAGTTTTGGGTTGGAAAATGTGACATAGAAAAACATGATCCACCTAATATCTGAAATAAAGTTACGTCTAAATTAGTTCCTAAAACGATACTTGATTTGCTCCGAGGTATCTCTCGTCACTGCATGTTCCATCAGTGTTGTAAAGGAATATAATATAGCGCATTAAACTTATTGTAAAATGGGAAAGATAACCATCAGATTATGTCTTGAAATATACAATACAATCGCTTTAATACAGCACTAATAAGGTTAACACAACGAATACGTTTAATTAAACCAGTATAATTCTACCGCGCGATGCTAGATGTCATTTAAAATTTTTGCAGCTATCAGAGCTTGACTTTAAAAATGCTCTTACTTTCAGACATACAAAAAATATTAATCTCAAAATCTAACAGAACTAGTTAACAGCATGAATAAATGTCAAAGTGCTATATATATAAGAGCGGTTGGATCGTAACATTTAACAACTAGATGGCGCTATAAAAGCTACAAAACATCCCACTGACAATAAATTTACTGAACAAAGAATAATAAAACTGAAGTAGACTGCTCTTAGGCCACCGGAGTAGGCGGCTTTCTTCTGTCCTTGGGAAAGAAAACACAATTTTATCGATCATAGGGGCTCGATAACACATCCACTATCCACGTCTACTGTGGCGACATCACACACACTAATGAATTCAATTGATGTCTCAAGTGACTTCAGATGTAGGATAATTAACATAATCTATGACATCAGAAGTGGGATTAAAAATTGGAAGACTAAGCTAACTATTAAAATTGTGATGTCCCACAAAACTAACTAGTGATGGAATCACATACACGAAAAAATTACAGAATTAAGAAGAAGGATTGGGGCTAACATTGCCGTGATGAAAGATGATAGGAAATATTCATTCCAATCACGCAAAGTGATCCAATCACCAGTGATTGGACGCGATTTGTAAATACATGAATAAATTACAATACTTATAGAAAAAACCGTGAACCGAGCCGAACTTGTAAACAAAGATATATATCTAAAATGCTTTGAGAATACTTAGAATCAGTATTGTTGACCGAGCATAGCGAGGTCTAAGAGTCGAGAAGTGGAATAACATACGCTTGTACAAAGCTTAAGGATTAACCTCTAGTATGTAATTTTGATCGAAGATAAATTGGGATCCGTTTATCCAATCTTGATGAGACTTTGCGAACAGGTAGTTTATAATAATAGAATTATGTACTATTATGATATTGAGCCAAATCGGCCAAGGAGATATTCAGATTTTTCATAAAAAATTGTTTAGGACACATATTTTAGGACCGGATTAATTAATTACTCACTGTTTGTGTGTTTATATGTTTATATGTATGAATTTATGTTTGCCCGTCGATAACTTGAAAGCCATTAAGATCTTCGATGATTAGAACTTTATATTTAAGGTAACAATAAGAAAATTGTCCAGTGTGAACATGAGCCAAATCGGTCAAGGGGTTCCAGAGTTATTGAGGTTACGAGGTCTCAAATTTTTTTAAAGATGATCCGATTGCTATGAAATTAAGTATGTAGGTAGAGTAGGAAATAGAGAATTTTAAAATAAAAATAAAAAGTAAAGGTGTCACGAATCAAGAAGCGATTCAATGCTACACGGCGCTGGATGTCATTAAGTCGCGGTATCGTTTTGTTCTAAAATTAGACACAGTCTTTTGACATGGTAAACTTAAGTTTGCGAGGTCTTAGTTCGAGGCGAACTACTAGTTAGACTTAGGCCGAGTTGATCTTTAACAATAACTGATGTTTGACGGGCCGCCCAATCTCTGGTTAGACCTAATATTACGTTATTAGTTGCATCATTTAAACAAATGATAAAAATGACGCTAGAATAACGTTATCATTAATGTGCGTTTAAATGCGGTTAATCATTGGTTACTGTTAAAATTGGCTGGTGCGACTTAGCCTTAACAGGAAAGATGACCTCTTAGCAGTTATACACAATCCTTTGGAAAATTAATCAAATTGATGTTTTGTATTCCCGTGTTTCCTATGATGAGATATTAGTATCCTGATATTTTGAAGATGAAGTTAAACTATGTCTCTCATTTTATTTTTGTTTATAAACTTAATTTTTTTTGTAGTGAACGTCTAATCATGCAAGCATAACTGGGATATTTAGAAGTTCACTTTGAAAAAACCGAGAGTTTATAAGAGAAACTAAAATTAAAGGGACATAGTTCACTACAATATAAAGATATCAGGATATAAATTGATAAAAAAATTAATTATATTGGGAGGAAACAGCGATTTGGTAAATTTTTCAATGGATTGTGTCAAATTTCTCGTAGCTATAAGATACGCTCATAATAACCTGGTTTACAATAATTGACCATAACAGTCTAGATTTACGGTGTTGACTACAAATTCTAAAACGTACGTACTCTTATGACAAGTAGAAGTTTACAAAGATTAATGAAATGTTTGAAGATTATGATGGTTCTTCAATCAGTTGTCATCCCCAATCACTAATGGTTGGTGGATTGAAGAAAACAGGTGACGTTAAGATGATATGACACTGACTCCTTTGAAAACTTTTACACAATAATAATATTGAACAAATATGATAAATTGTAAAGCTATGATTTTACTTTCATGAACCAATGAAGACTACATTTTGGATAATAGAATAGAAGACCGATACTGCAACAAAAATTCTACTTGAGCAAATATCGACCAGCGTTTGAATCGCCTTTAGGTCGAAGGATGACAAGAAATACTACCCAAATTTTGTTAATACAAAATACAATCCTGATTCCTGAATAAAATTGTACTCGTAAACCTGAAAAGGAGTTTAATTAATGCTCAATCTTCACGCCTTACGTAAAGTCGGTTTTTACTTACCTATACATGACAGAACGCAAACGCTCACATCAAAAGATCTTTAACATCAAAAGATATTCGTTCGCTTCGTCACACAATTTATTTTAACTTGTTATTGTGTTGGGACCGTTACTCTGTCGTATTGGTTAGGAACCCGACTTTACGTATTTAGACTAGCATACATTGCATTGTACGCGCCAAATTCTAAGCTTAATCCTAAAAAAATCCAATGAAATGACCTGTAAATGAAGAAATCATCAAGAAACGTAATTATACCTGCGTAGAGAACCTCCTCTCGCAGCCGTCGACGATGCATCTGAAAGGCTTGCTGCCGCCGTGCGATAGCGTGTGTCGTTCCAACCAGAGACGGGAACACGACGGCTTGCCGCGAACCTTGCACTGCTCCCATAGACACACGTAGTTCTCTTTGCCCACTTGGGTTTCTACGTGCTCCGACTGAAAAGTTTGAAGGATTGTATGAGGACAGGTGTAAAAATTATTGAACTCGGCTGACAGACTGCCGTGGGTCTAGATTTTTTAAGCGTTTATCGGTACCTGATTGATTATGATTAGACTTTAGTAAAAAGCTCTGTGCTTATAGAATTAACAAAATACTTATATTTTCAATTGACCAGTAAATACTAATTCATATATTTAAATTAGAATAGCACTCCGTCGTTTTGTCGGCTGAAAAGTATCTCATGTGTTATTCAAGGATAAATTGAACAGTTCAGTAGTAGTGTGAAGATAATTCCGAAGCCCAAACGTCTAAAATCTAAACATTCGCATTTATAACATTAAAAAAGTCACACAATTGGGCCTGAATTTTTTAAATGGTAGAATGATGATTAGATGGTAGAATTTTATCTACTATTTCATTTCAGTTCAGTCATTTGAATATATTATTTTTATTCTATTTCAAAATCGTGCTCAACACTTAGTAAGGATAAGAGACTTTTATCTTCATTTCATGCATTTAGGGTTTTAACTTCTGTGACCAATTAGGCTGTGTTGAGCTTAGATTCCCGAATGGTATGTAGCAGCGATTATATAATAAATAAAATATACAATTTAAATTACACACCTGTAAATGTTCCAACAAATCCGGATCTCCATCGAACTCCCGTTTACAGTTCTCCCACAGGCAAATGGTCACCGTCGACGTTGAATCCGTACGGGAGGTCCTTCTATCACCATCCTTCTTCGTAAGATTCCTCGGAGGAAACCTTAACGTTTTAGGCTGCTTCAGAATTGGACTTTTCTGACATTGAGTATCTACTGAACACACACTGATACTTAGAGCAGATAAAGACGAGTCATCATCGCACTCTTTGCTTGTTTGAGAATCGCTTGGAGAGTCTATAGACTTGTCTGTACCAATCCCTGATTCTGATTCCGTCGTGTCGCGGTAGTTAGCTTCTATCATTGTACTATGCACGTTCGAAGACACATCTTTCAATACAGTTATCTGAGTGAATATTGTCTCTTCTCGTCTAGCAACTTCCTCCACCTTTCGCAGTTCCTCACTCGTACTCTCCACTCGTCTATTCTCGTCTATCATTTCTATATCTTCCATTTTCTTTTCGCGTATCTTCTCCACTGCTAAATCTTCTAATTTATCAGATAGCGTGCTACTGACGTGAGCGAAAGGCCTCGATAACATATTAGTTAAATCAATGTTGTTATTTACTGTTTTGGACAGCCAAGGGATATCACACTTTGGTGGTATCGCTTCACTAGATTCTGGTTCTTTCACTGTGCTGCTTGGAGGTTCCGTGCCTTGGATCGGATTGTCGGGTGGCTTGACAGGGGCAATGGGAATACTACTCGAGTGCAAAGTTTGGTTGGTGAAACTCAAAAGCGGTGGAGGGTTTGAGCAAGTAGACTGCGCACTCGTCGCCGTACTGCACGTATTACTCCAAGTCTCTTTCACGTTGATGTTTGGCACTGAAGTAACTATGAACCCAGTCTGTGGCATCAGCACAGGATGACTGAAGTTCACGTAGTTTGGTTTCGGTTGTACAGTCATACCCACGGTCGGCACTCCCGGTACGTTCTTATTCATCGCCGGCATAGATTGGCTCGTCATCGTCGCACTCTTGTTAACGTTTTGATACGGCGGCAAATTCGCAAGCTTCAGAAGCGTACCATTGATCAAAATCTGCGTTTGATTCGATGATAAACTGTGATGTTCCTGTCGTTGCGGCATTTGAGGATTCTGAGGAAGCACGAAGTTCGGCATCTTTGCCATCAAATTGGGTATTTGTAGTACCGTTCCATTAATATTTTGCATCAATGGAAACACAAATTGCCCGTTTAATTTTGTGGGACTTGACACGTTGACATTAGGCCGGTTGAACGATGTCATATTGTTTTGATGTGTCAACGTTTGCGCAGGAATTCCATTTTGAGGTATCCGCAAAGTAGTTAGCATAACATTTTGAGGTACAGCGACGAAAGAGGTTAAATTAGTGGATGTTACGGTTCCGTTGCAAGGTTGGGAGATATTCAATGGATGACAGTTCTGAAAGTTGGTTACAGGTACATTGAGGTTTCCGAGACCACCGTTCACAGTCATCGACACTTGTCTTACACCGTTAGGCATGTTCATTTTTGGTGCAGTATTAGCTTCTCCTGGTGTATTGCTGACCGAAACATTCTGTCCCGTATTATTGACACAGTTCTGTTTTTGTAGTTGAACTTGTTTAAGATTGTTCGCCTTAGACCACGTAAGGTTCTTGCTGTTCGCTATACATGCAGACGACTTCCGATTCGTGCGTTTGTATGGCTGCGAATCTATCTTCTTTGGAATTTCCCTTTTCGAAGGAGCCATCTTATGCGAATTGGAATTTAAGCTGAGATTGTTAGATCCACACATAACACCGTTCATTCTGCTGTCTAGTTTAGTAGTAGAGCTGACCACACCATTTATCCTGGTGTTGTCAGGTTTAGCAGCCAGCTTTATCGGCGAACGATGAACGTTTGCCATTGGTAAGGCAGGTATTGGCACTTTTCCTTTAGGCGCGGCCGTCATGTGCTTGTTAATCCCATTGGCGGATGGGTCTAATGTTTTCACTTCGTGTCCGTGCTTTCTGTCCACGAACCCATTGTAATGCCCATTGATCGGCTTCACTTTCTGATGATTGTCGATCCCTTTTCGCATATCAACGAAACCGTTCATAGTCGTGTGAATCGTTTCTTTACCATCTTTTGGTCTTCCATAATCCACTACGCCATTAGCTACCGTAGACGTACTTCTGCTAAGATCTGTAGGGGTGTTATGCAAAGCATTTTGATTGGAAGAGTTAGGTTTCCTGGCTTCGGCTTGCTTCCCCACATCCATGAGCACCTTAGGGTTGAACGTTTGAGATAAATAGGAGATGTACTTTTCGAGGTCGTGCGTGACGCCGTTTTTGGGAAGGCACTTTTTCTTGGCGTCATCTTGGTTGGTATGAGCGTGGTCCCGCTTAAGGCCATTCTGGGGCTTCATCTTGTGGTTGAAGTATTCAGTGATGCGGCGATGGTTGGTGGGGTTGGGTCGTGGGATGCGTCGCGCGGCCGGCGGCGCCGGGTCACTCGCCCACGGCGGCATGCGCGCCCCCGCACCGTCCTCGCCCCCGCCGCTGCACGTCGACTCGGGGCTGCGCGGCGACCGCGGCTCTGTGATGTCACTGCTGCCGCTGCACGCGCTGCTCTCCGTTGGACTCAGCACCGCCACGCCACTGGAAATAAACATCACACTAATTACGAAATAGTTATTTCAACAATGTGCTTTGGAAAGCAAGTCATAGACGATCGAGAGTCGATCAGTCATAGAGAGCCTTTCGGGCAACCTACAACTAATAACTCGACCAGGGGATGACAATCAGCTGTTCAATTGGATTTGATGGAACGCGTGGCGAATTGTATAGTCGCTAGACTAGGATAGTACGTATGTATGTAGTGGAAGGGGAGAGGAGCACGATCCGCGTGAGGCGCAAGGTGCAATGCCCCGACGGCAGCGGCGCGGCGGCGCGGTGCGGTGCCGAGTGACGCAACCAGACTGCACTGACCGACCGACCGTCCCAACACGCACATATTATTTTTGGCCGCATGACATTCGGCGCACGTACTCTCTACGCGACCGCTCACTGTGACGAACGAACCGACAATTTTACTTTATTGTTCGTTCGAAAAAGCTTTTATTGTTAAAGTGCCTACTCGTTTTATATATATTCATCGGTGGGATGTAGCGCGGTGGTAGGTATCAATCATAGGTTACTAGACGGGTTACGTGAGCTACCATAATCATGTGGAATCGTTGCAGTTTAATTTATCTACATAAAGGTGATCTGTACATATTCATGAGACGATGGCTATTACAAGCCATTTTACATTGAGCAGATGGAGTTTTGTAGAGGATGGCATAATCTATCCAATACATGACGACCTTAGACGACCATCCAGAAGTTGTCAATTCCGTGCTCACAATGATAGCTAAATGACCTGCCGTGGCCATCGTGACCATGTCACCTTTGTGTATTTGTGCCTTGATAATAATGCCTTAAGTAATGCGAGTCTCCGTTCACACGAAAAGTTTATTTTTGGGCATCCTCCCACGTAACTTGTTTTAGAGAATCTTTTGTTACGTGTTCCACAGGTAAGGTTGAATAATAGAATTCGACAGGTAACTTCGAGGCAGGGTGTTGTAGAGTTATAGGCTTTGTGCTCGGATAGAAAAGAGCCATTTTTCATTTTACTGGTTAAATGGGTGTGAGGGTATCTCCGAAACGCGAGGGTGCACGGCAGCCTTATTTGTGAAGCTTCATATATAAGTTTAGCTGTAGATATGTATAGGGGCTTAGATTCCGTTCCCTTCACTGAGAGTTTGCAGCGAGACGCGAGGGTGAGAATTAATTGACCCAATTTTCAACGATTTTTCACGGAAGATTGAGTGTCTTTGCGATATCGGAAATTGTAAGATCATCGCGTTTTTATTTTAATTGACGATTTTAATGAGTTGTCTGTTCTTTTTGTTACTCCTTTGTAATAAAGGCTAAGTGCTAGAACAGCATTTAAATCTTAAGGCTGAGCATTTAACAGTAATTTAGAAGTTTGCAGAATAAATTAAATACCTATATTATTATTATAGCCTAAAAATGGTACTTGTAAGAACGATTTGAAAACTTAGTCTTGTTAGTTATCTCTACCTATCAATTATTGCATGTGTAATTGCACTACTTAAAAATCACTGTAAGGATCAATAAATATCGATTTTAGTTTAGGAATCTTTGTGATCCAAGTCAATTGTACCTAATAGATTTTTTGCGTATGTCGAAAGCAAAAGTGGCCAATGTCGACGTATGTAGGTGAGGAGTGAGGAGCCGAGGCAAGGTCGCGCGAGCGCCGATTTCGGTCGTTCACCCGCCGGCCTCGTCGCGCCGATCTCAATGCGATGTTACATTGTGAACCAACCAATACTAAACATATAACAAGCTATATATTCAGATACAATACTAGACTGTCTACGTCTAGGTTGAATGAATGAGGACGCGAACGTTGAACAAAAGCGAAGTACCAAGTAGGTATGTAAAACAATCATAATATATTGGCCTAATCTACTCGTTTCATATGGGCTTAGAACTTGATCAAAATATTTCTTTCGGCGTTTCATAATGCTACACGAAGGAAGTCGCTGCTGATCCACAAATTATATTCAAACTGAAATGAATGCGCATACGACTAACGACGCTCTGTAACGGATCAAAAACGCACGCACACATTATTACAATGAGAGAAAGATTAACGATAAAACTATCAAGGAAAGCGTCCTTTCAGACTCCACCACCAGCACTATCTCTCTCAGGCAAAGAGAGAAAAAACATGCATGACTGTTTTTGCACTTCACCCAATTTCTGTTATATTTTCTCCAGTATAAGGATAACACTGGTAGAAAAAATGCTACTCTAGCATTCAGTTTAGTCCTAGCGTTGTGCTGAATGAAAAATAAATAAAACATTAATTGATAAGAAAACATTAAAATGAGTTGTATGATTGTATGCACATAACCTTCTGCTTATATTTTGTGGCTTTACTTGAACCCTCGCGTGTCCACCGGTGCTTTTCTTCGAAGCACTGCCAAGAGCATTGTTCTAGGAAATTACTATGCATTTGCGCTACTACACCGGTTAATTACGTAATGGCACCCGGCCGGACAATTAATTACTTTTAATTAGACCCAATTAACATTTAGTGAGAATGTTTTAGTAAAAACTTGTCTCTTTCCTGTAGGACCGGAATTGTGGGCTGTGGTCTTTCGAACAGTTTTCAGTTAACCTTTTTCTACTACAAAAGTCATATTACTGTCTACCATATACCGTGGCCGTGGTAATAGATTTACAGTGGCAAACTCAAACAGATTTATTCCAATAGGTCATAATCTGACACTTTTGCACGTCAATGAAGATAAACAGTACTGAGTCTACCGTGCGTTCGGAAAGATACATCTACAAGAAGAAGAAGAAGATGGCAGATGGTATAACTAACTATTACCGTCTATCACCACGTAAGATAATGGATGGATAGAGAATGGAGACATGTGTCAAATGTGAGAAATGTGGGTTTGCCACCATGGTATACTGAATACACAAAGATGGATCAAAAACTATCTTTGTGTATTTAGTATATGTCATGGTGGCAAAGGAGACAAGTCTTCGTTTAATTACCACTGAAAACTAGAAAAAGCAAAATAACTTCTATATGTTGATAAGACTGATATAAAAGAATAAAGGAGCATCATTATCAAAGGCTAATAAAATGGTTTAAAAATAGGTCATGATAATGACTAAGTTAAAATTTGTCAGGATAGATGTCCGTAAATACTTTATGACTGCCTCGGTGGCGTAGAGGGCGCATGCTCGACTGCCAATCAAGAGGTCCCGGGTTCGATCCCCAGGTCAGGCAAAGTGATAAATATTGGATTTTTCCATTAGGAATTATCTCAATAACTGCCTGGAGTCTGGAACTGTGCCCGGTAGATGGCAATAGGCTCGCCCCCTATTACATGGGACCAATAACATACTGGCGAAATGTGGGTGTATCTACTATGTGACTGAGTCCTGGGTTACACCTCTGCCTACCCCTTCGGGAAAAAGGCGTGAATGTATGTTATGTTATGATTAAATACTTTATGGATCGTATCCAAAATGTCAGGATCAGAATCTGTTTATCGTGCACTCAAAAGCCAACAAAAAACCATTCCCACAAGAAAGCTCATGATCAATATAAGGTTACATCATGAGACTAATTTATGCAAATTCGATAGAATAGGGAGTTTTTTGCGAAGGGGCATTGGACATTGATGCACTGGCAGGGCTGCGTGCTTTGGACATGTGTAACATGTGGTGTAGGCGTTCAAATGATACGTCAAGCGCACTCGGTGCCACCCCTGGCTATAATCCAATCTATGGTGGGGTGCTTTGATTACAAACCGTGCGAGATTCATAATAACTATTCTGAAATATGATTATGTTGAGCCGTAATTAGACACCGACGACATGATATACGCAAATGAAAACTCCTTATTGTTTCCATTCTTATATACTACATAACATAATATGTAGATATTTGCCTTGGCGCCTTTGGCAGACAGACGATTTAATCATTAGGTCTATACAGAGCATTTAGAACACTTTCCACAGACAATATGTCGCCTGGGACGACTTAAGGAAACGTAGGTTTGCCCATAGCCCACACCCGTTCCTTGACCTCACTGACTGCAGGAACGACGTGTCGATACGTGCGGAGCCAGTTTGGTTGCAGGAGACTGCCACTTCTTTCAGGTTGTACCCTACACGTGCCTAACTTAGTCCCCATTTCGCGTTTGTTCGAGTTTTCCTTCTCTAAATAGGTTGAGGACGAACGCTGATGAGACCGATCTCTCCGTTTTTTACTACATAATTACTATTATTATAATTACTATAATTACTACGTAATTAATAAAATACTTCTAACAGGACAGGCTTCCCCAATTACTCTGTTCGAGTTGTGTGGTCAACCCATAGCACAATAAATGTCAGAGTTTCAAATCGCCAAGATTCCTAAAAGGCCTCCGACATGACATAACGATAACATCGAACATAAAAATATGTTTTAATAGGAGACAAACCGACCCAGCAGTACTCCTTTGAAGCTGGACATCAGAACGTCTGCGCCACGGACACTATATATATCACTTAATGTATTCTTCTTCAGAATAAACAAGATAACATTTAATATAACTCCTGTTGCAACATGACTACCATAGCAATATATTGCCGCATCATAATTCATTTTCATAATGAGGAATCGATTGACGCCTCGTTTATGGATGAACAACTGAACTGAAAACAACGATTTAGTCCAACAGAGAAAGTTTAAGCGCAACGTTGTTACTAAAATAGACGCACCGTATATTATGTATGACTAGCTATGCTCCGCGGCCTCACCCGCGTTATCTTCGCTCTCATAGAAATATCGGTATTATACTTTTTATCCCGATATTACCATGGGTTATTCCAGGGTCTAAATCTATTTACTTATATACATAATTTCAGTCCAATCAGTTCAGTAGTTTTGGCGTGAAAGTGTAACAAACATCCATCCATCCATCCTCACAAACTTTCGCATTTATATTGTTACTAACAATATGTATCATATTTATAGCAATAAATATAGCTTTTCCTTTTCGGCGATGCCGTGGAAGGATAATAATAAGAAGAAGCATGTAATATGTTATCATTTAAAATTTAAATTCGTCATAAAAACTGTTGCTTTTGCAAGTGAAATCTGTAACAAAAGCAAGAAGATATGCCTCATTACCTTATACATTTAAATAAACATAAGGGAAATGATTATCATGCTCAATAAAAATGGTAATATCCGTATTGATTAATATCTCTTTGTATCCCATAATTTACTGAGAAATCATTAAAACAACAACACGCATGTTATAGTTTTAAAGCAAATAAAACATCGAGAATTCATTCATATATCGCCATAAATAAATCTCAAAATATGAATATGAGTAAGTTATCAGAATAAATTAAAAAATAAATAAACTTTCTGCAAAAACTATAAAATGTCGTTTACGCTGTTCTTCCTGACAATTCTCGACGCATGTTGAGTGAGATGAGAGGTTCGTTGGTAGGAGCGATCGAAATAATGAAGCTTATATGAAAAAGAAATCACAAAGACAAGTTTAAATCCGGCCAAATTAAGACTGGGGTTAGCGTTCTTTGGGGTTCGTAAAATGGAATATTATTACGTTTAGCGATGGAAATTGATCATCGTGGATCCGAGGATGGTGGGGGCTGGAAGCCCGCAGGGATTCAGTCCTCGCATTACGGGGGTTTTGTACTGTGGAACCCTGCGGCGCACACATGCCCTCCTCCTGAACACATTTAACTTTTTGCATTTGAACCAGACAATCCATTTAGAACTTATGAAGTTTTGTTGAACAATCTACATTAAATTTGATACGATGGACAACATTATCATTATCTTTAAGATCGAAAGAAACTGAGCAGAGAACTTTCCATCACGCGAATATAATATACGAAATAGTTTTGTAGAGAATGGCTCATGTCCTTACAGAGACAGTCGGAAAGTTTTTCGGTTTCGGACGCACTTCAAAGAAATCGTATAATAATAAAGAATAAAATACTCATCATTATGCGTCAACGCTTTAAAATTCTATGAGGCCATCTCAATCGATCGGCAAAACGAAATACAACGAGTGACGAAAGCGAATCTTAACGATCGGAACAAAAAGTCGATTTCTAGATCGGAAAGAATTCCCTGTTTCCAGTTTCCGTTCAACATAACTGTCACAGTCACAGCACAACTGGTTTTCAATGGCGAGTGGTATCGCAGTGATTATGTCACTCGTGTATTACTCCACTACCCATTCATTACGAGTTGAAAGGCAGCCGTCGCGTCGCGTGAGAATCGTGTCAGGACGCGGGGTGGGCGACCAAACCCCCTTTTTACTACGGAATACAACCACAAAAAAGATAGAAACAGAAGACTGTCTAAATACAAAGAGCAAAAACAGAAAACACGATCGCACATTATCTACATCTCTACGTGGAATCATGTAAAATCATAGTACGCGTAGAGCTCCAGAATCCAGAGACAAAAATTCTACTGATAACATTTTTCGTATATTATCGACCCGCGTGACGATGCGGCGGGAATCGTAGCTAAGAATATAGGTATATAAATAAATAGATAAAATCGGCCTTCTGAACTTTTTCATTTGCTACGGACTGTATATTTCTGCGTGCCTCCCTTCGACTCCCCCGCGATTATTATGCTAAGTGTCTGACGGTTTTGTCAGGGTGAGTTTTTCGCGCATCTGCTATTTATTTACGCGTTTTATATTCATGGGATTGCGCAGTCGTTCGCTCGTGGCGAGGCGTCGGGCTCACAGTTCATTACGCAGTGTTACAAGGATGTTTGGTGACGTTAGATTTACCGCTCTATTCCTTTATGTGAGGAGTCAAATAGTGAAAAGGTTACCCCGCACCCCGCGTGACGGTCCTGTCAAATGTTATACAATTGATTTTGTTGTTAAAGAGCTTTTATGCTGTTTTGTATGCAAATGGATGAAAATGCAGAACTTTGGACGCGTGATAACTGCATGAGACGATAAAATTGTTTGGCCTGATGTTAAACTTTGCGCTGACTTATTATATACAACGTGTTAAAAGGAAGAATTATTGCGAAATTCACAAAAAGATTTCGAGCTAACCTTGGGACCTAATAAGACAAGTAACCTGAAATTTTGCACATAGTTTATTAGTATATATACACAAGGTCACTCCTGAGGACCTCTTAGCAGTTTGACACAATCCTATGCAAAATTTACTAAATTGATGTTTTGTATTCCCCTGTTTCCTCCGAATACAGTAAACTTATTTGATATTATATTTATATCCTGACATTTTAAAGATGAAGCAAAGTATGTGCCTATCATTTTATTTTTGGTTATAAATTCATCATTTTTTGTAGTGAACGTCCAATTACGCGAGTAAAACTGGGGTTTCGAAAGTTCATTATGAAAATACCAAGGGTTTTTAAGAAAAATAAAAATGACAGGGACATAGGTTACTTCACTATAAAAATAAGAGGATATAAATTTGTAGAATGGGTTTATTATATTCGGAGGAAACAGGGGAAACAAAACATCAAATTGGTAAATTTGTCAAATTCCTAGAAGGCCCCGCGCACGCTCTAACAAAATTGTAAACTTTTAACATTTATCCTTCAGTTTAAAGTTTCATCACTATGATTTAGTCTTTCAATAAATATATTCTGTATTCGGCATTTCCCAGGCCATATGATATCATCAAAAATTTGAATATTAATTGTGGCTTAATGCAAATTATTTCGCTTTAAACTTTTAGTTAACATAATGCATAATGTTTATTTAAAATCAAGTTAAATAGAGGCGACTCGTTTAACCTGTCTTACTTAGCACAGACAATAATAATACCTCTCAATAAATATTTTTAATTTTTCATCAATTTGTAGGTATACATAAAATATTAAATTTTAATAAATGTAAATATATTTCGTCGTTCTCATATTTTCGGTATTAAATGTTTAGAAAGAGTATTATGTTTCATGAATAAATTGAGAACTTTGGGCCAGAATTTGTTTTTTATTGCCTAGAAGCGAAGGTCGATACCCTGATACCTAATCACATTATTATAGATCGAAAACATAAAAAAAAGCTTAACCTAGGTAAAAGGTACATGAACTTTATTGATTTCGCCAAACATCATGGTGAAAAAAGTGGAATAAACTAGATTAGTATAGTTCTGCAGAGTAAAATTTTGCATCGGCAAATCTCGGTAACAATCGTAATGAACTTAAAAAGAAAAACGAAAGAAAAGCAATTACGAAGTTGTAGCTCCGTGAGGGCGGCGCCGTAGGTATACCTCCAATAACATTTTATTAATGGTCTATTCCACAGTTCCTACAGAAATATTATGTGATATATGCAATAAGTATAAACACTTAAACCACCACGTAACTGACGCTATCGTGTCATGTACCCGTAATCAACGGTATATTCAATATGCAAACTGTTATTAGTACGACATAGAGTTGAAAATACGCGAACCACGTAAGAATAAGAATCCTATTTCGTGGCACAAAGACGTTGCAGCGCTGCTTCCTGTGACGTCTGGCCAGGAAATAAACGGATCTGCGTTGATGGTTTTGTTCTATACCAGCTCTATAGTGGCTCTACAGCAGCTACTTTAGTTAATATCCGATGGGAAACTGATTCGTTTCGTTTTAGTTTTGTGATTTGTGCATTGGCTGTCATTAGCTTGATTGCTAAATCCGAGAGATTTCTTTTGTTTCAGGGATAGTGTAGTAAATGAACGGATTCTTTGTATGGGGACCCATGCATTAATTCCTCAGTCGATGAAACTTTGCAGGGTTATAAAATAGTATGAACCAAGACTTATTTTAAAAAATCCAAAAAAAAAACCTCACGGAAGTTAGGTATTTAACCTAAAAACACAAATCTGTTAATATATTGAACCGAGTAATTTCTCAGTCCAAATTTATTTTACCAAATGAGTTATTTATACCAGTATGTGATACTTGATAAAAATCCAAAACTTTTGTCAAGTATTATATTGCTTTTTTAATACAATTCCTTTTTATGGCCCTCATTTTCATCGGAAAATTTCTCAGTCCTTTTTTTTTTCTTATATGATCTTAGAATGTTATTTAGTGTTACGAGTAAGAAAATCCAAAAAAAAATGCATTCCAATATTGTTATATGTTAAACTATAAATAACACTGTATGGAAAATTTCTCAGCATTATTTTATTTTTTAAATATGTTAAGTAGTCACACAAACACACAAATCCGAAATATCCAAAAAAAAATCCATCCAGAACACCAAGATTTTGGAAGCGAAGATAAATCTATCCCGCGTTTACACGCAATAATGTGCCGTCTTGCTTTACCAGTTGGGTGCAGATTAGCGTGCTCGCGTTAATAGTAAAACTTTTGACTCGCTTTTCAAGACATTAATACAGAATTATTTCTTTTTTTTGTTATATACACTATACTATAATGCATCTATGTACGTAATTACATATCAACACTAGCTGTTGCCAGCGGCTCCGTCTGCGTGGACTTTGGTTATCGCGCGTTATCCATGCGGGTGGAGCTATGTCCTATGGAGCTAAGTAGCCTATGTCCTATTCCAGAACCTAATCTACATGATGTGTGCAAAGTTTCATTCCGATCCGTCCAGTAGTTAAAGCGTGATTGAGTGACAAACAACCAAACTTTCGTTTATAATATTAATAGGCTATCTCTGTATATAATTATAGATATATAAAATGATATTGGTTGATTTATTTATTTACATTAGCAAATCACGTATAGAAATGAAAAGGATAGATGTTTTGCCGGATACCGGATACCGAATATTCGGCAAACCTAGAAGCCGGATGGACAGATATCAGGCCGCCGAATATCCAACCGAACATAGCCGATTGGCGAATTGTTACACGAGCAAACCGTACGAACGATCGGGTGTGTACAAAGTGGGTATAAAGAATAGGCCTGGATACGTAATACCGTTTATTCTGGCTATCGATTATTGCTAAGTGGTGATACAGACGCTTGCGAGTTTTAATGTATGGAGGCGCCATCTATTGAGACGAACTTAAACTAAACTTCTCATACATACCGCCCACCAAGGACAAATGCAATTTGGCCTTTAATATTAGCCGCCGCCCACCGTGACTTTACCTAGGTAGGTCAAGTGTCCTACGCACAGCACAAGTATTGTTCTTGGTGAGGTATTTACAATCAATCCTTAAATATTAAAAATCTAGCTTATATCTAATCCTACATTTCACAATCAAACCGGCAACGGTAACATACAGAGTTTGGAAGTAGGACGCTTATTTCACAATTGTTTTTTGTCCGCAACGTAACGACGCGAGTAACGTTCTCGGACCCTGTATGTTTGGCAACCACCCGTCTAAGTAGGCATCTACATGGTGATAAATTCTCCTCCTTGATTAAAACCACATCCCCAATCCCCGGTTCAGGTTGCTGGTAAGCCCATCTATAACTATGAAAAAATTTGTGTGTGCTGTGCATCCGCGAAAATTAGATCAGTAAGCGCAGATTTCTTCGGCAGCAGTATAGGATACCTAACATCTTCATTGCCCGAGATGTTATTCAATCGACCTTCAACTCGCAATAAACCCTCACCATCAACATAAGGATTCAATGATTTCAGACGTCCCTTGATTTTAATGAAATGGTCGTTCCTTTTAAAAAGATCCAACTCCGCCTTGAAATGTTCACCTTGACATTGTTTTATGCAAGTCTGAAGCGCATGTGATAATTCTGCTGGCGTGAGATGCTCCTGACGATTTCGTTCATTAGCTGGCTTTTTCAGTTCGAGAAAGCGTCGACGATAAACTATAACTCGTATCAACTTCGTGAGTGATGAGTATCTCTTCCAATTTGAGACGTCCGGTATCGCTAAATTAACTTTAATCTCTTCCATTTTTCTTCAAAAAAAGGTGATAACACCTTGTTGAAGAATTACAGACACATCTCGCTTCTGAGCCATGTTTATAAGTTGTTTTCGAGGGTCATTACGAATCGTCTCAGTCGCAGGTTCGATGACTTCCAGCCGTCTGAGTAAGCAGGTTTCCGAAAAGGCTACAGCGCCATAGACCACATCCACAAGCTACGCCAAATTATACAGAAGACCGAAGAGTATAATTTGCCATTATGTTTAGCGTCCGCTGGCTGTCCATAGAAGGGTACTGATCCCTGCACTTACGTATAGTAGTGAATGTTGGGTCTGGCAGAAGAAGCATGAAAGTAAGATTAATTCTGTGGAGATGAGAAGCCTGTGAAGCATGACTGGAGTGACTTTGATGGACAAAATGAGGAATAGTGCGATAAGGGAACGCTGTGGCGTGGTAGAAGATGTAGTGACAAAGATAGAGAAAGGAATGCTGAGGTGGTTCGGACATGTGGAGAGGATGGATGAAAGGAGATTAACAAAAGAGATTTATAAGGCTAGTGTGAATGGTCAAGTCGGTAGCGGTCGACCTAGGCGTACTTTTCATGAACAAGTTGACGTTGTTCTTAAGAAAAGCAAAATCAAAAGTACCTACAACCGACGATCATGTATGAAAAATGTCATGAAAGTGAACGAAGCGAAAGTTGTATGTCAGGATCGTAGCAAGTGGAGGTAAATAATCTCTGCCTATCCCACCGGGAACAAGGCGTGACTGCATGTATATATGTATGTTTAGCGTTTGTGGACTATGAAAAGGCCTTTGATTTGATCAAGACATGGGCGGTGCTCGAGTCTCTCCAGCGATGCCATATTGACTATCGGTATATCGAAGTGTTGAAGTGCTTGGATAGGAACGCCATTATGTCGGTTCGAGTACAGGACCAGAGTTCGAAGGCGATCACGTTGAATAGATGGGTAAGACAGGAAGACGTCATATCTCCGAAACTGTTTACTGCCGCAATGGAGGACGCCTTCAAGCTTCTGGAATGGCAAAGGCACGCCATCAATATTAATGGCGAATACATCACTCACCTTCAGTTTACCGACGACATTTTAGTCATGGCAGAATCGATGGAAGATCTTAGCATGATGCTCGAAGACCTCAATCGAGTTTCTCAACGGGTCGGCCTTAAAATGAACTTGGACAAGACGAAGGTGATGTCTAATGCCCATGTTGCGCTGACCCCAGTACCGGTTAGTAACGCGATTCTAGAAGTTGTTGACTCTTACGTCTACCTAGGACAAGTAGTCCAACTTGGTAGGTCCAACTTCGAGAAAGAGGTCAACTAGGCTGGGCAGCGTTCGGAAACCTACGTAGTGTCTTCTCGTCCAAAATACCTCAGTGCCTCAAGTCGAAAGTAGTAAAAGAAGTTCGACCAATGTGTGTTGTCAGTGATGACTTACGGATCTGGAACGTGGTCCCTGACTGTGGGCCTTATCAGTAAGCTCAAAATAGCGCAACGAGCTATGGAGATTGCTATGCTCGGGATTTTTCTGCGAGATCGAGTCAGAAATGAGAAGATCCGTAGACGAACGGATGCTACCGACATAGCCCAGCGGATTAGAAAGTTGACTTCAACTTGCTAATCCACTTGGCAATGGGCAGGGCACAGCACGTAGAACCGATGGCCGATGGGCCGTAAAGTTCTCGAATAAAGACCACGGACTGGTAAGCGCAGCTTAGGACGTCTTCCCACATGGTGGAACAGACGATCTGATAAGTACGGCAGGAGCACGCTGGATGCAGGCCGCTTACAACTGAACTGGATGGAAATCTAAGGCCTGTGTTCAGCAGTGGACGTCCTATGGCTGATATGATGATGACAATGATGATGATGGCACCTTTTGAAGAGGATAAAACGCGATTGCACGTGATATTGATTCTTTTCTCAATTCAGTACGCATTGGTCGCGATCGTGAAACGTGATCCTTATGGTGGTCAGTTAATTCTGTACAATACCTAAACTTAACAAATTTTGCTAGTATTTATTTTTTAGCACCCTGCAGCAGTGTATACAGCGATAGACTTTTTTCGGAAGCTGACCTTGTATACGAAGATAAGTGAAACCGTTTGTTGCAGCATAATTCATTTAATACCTATTAAGTAGCCAGCTTTACGGGGGAAAAGATAAAAAAATGATAAAATAAAAAGTATTTTCAGCAATATCCGCTTTTGACTACGATAATATGAGCCGTATTGGCCGTGGAGTTACCAGCTTGAGAACAGTGCTCCACCCTCTCTACTCTCTACCCGTGGTTGCCGTAAGAGCCGGCTAAGGGTTAACAGATCCGGAGGACGAGCAGCAGCGTCCTCTGCAAAATACCATCGATCTGCGCTCGACAACCCGCCTGCCAAGCGTGTCGAGTATTGGCAAAACCCCCCTTTACGGGGGAAGCCTATGTTCAGTAGTGGATTACCAACGGCTGAGATGATGATAATGAATATGAGCCACCATGATAGTTTTATTTCCTCGCCACACACCCTCGCCACGACACGACAGCCTCGTTGGCTCAGATGGTAGTAACTCTGCTTTCTGTGCCGCAGGCCCCGGGTTCGATCCCCGGCCAGGTCAAACATTTGTGTGCATGAACATGTCTGTTTGATCTGTGTCTGGGTGTTATAAGCTTATATAAGTATGTATATCAGTCATCTGGTTACCATAGTACAGGCTTCTAGCCTAGTTTGGGACCAGATGACCATGTGTGGAAGTTGTCCCATATTATTATTATTATATTATTATTTCTCAATAGCACCTAAGGAGTTTGATGAAAAAAGTTTGGTCATAAAAGTACTCAATTAAAAATTAACAAGCGAATAAAAACGTTTTGGTTGAAATGAAGTTTGTTGGAATGGCGGAATATTTTCAAATAGTAAATCTAATAATGTCGTTTTACATTTAATTAAAAGAAATGTTTTCGGCTACTACTTTTTTGATATATTATTACCGGCAAAAAAGTGTTATTTTATTTTATTATTAATATTCATATACGTCACAAGTTTGTTCATTCGTGGCCGAAGGCTCATAGAAAGAGGACAGAAGCCTTTATATTTATTTATCATAATTTGCCTGTAGTGCAGTTTGACTATCAATTTTGTTCTGTAATTAAAAATTGATATATGATAATTTTCTTAAATTTTTTTTAATCCGGTATCTGGCCGGATACTTGTCCATTATTCGGTAACTGGCCGAATATTAAATTCGTGCCGGATAGCCTGGATACCGGAAAGTTACCGAATATCCGTTTCATCTCTAATATTAACATTATTGTTTTGAGGATGTATTAAATTCCCTATAAGTCTCGGCGCAAACGGACCATCGACCACAACCACCGGTGGTCGGCAGTTAAGAGCAGTTTACACACGCATTTTCATACGTATTGTAAAGCACCTTTGCGCCAAGCAAGTGTCGTTTACTAAAAAATTAAAGTGATGTAATGAAACTTCAAACTATTCCCAAGGAATATGTACAAAATTACAAATTAGCGGCTAATCAAATATAAATACGTGAATAGTAAGTAGGTATATAATAATGTCGCGCGGGCGGCCAGTACCGCTCCCGCGCCCCGCTCCTCCACCCCGCTCCCTACTCACGGCTCCCGATAGCTAGATTCAAATCTGTTTATTATTAAAATGTTTTTAGTTATTAATCCGCTTGATTTTTTTTGGATATTTTGCTAGTTGAAAAGAAAGTTAACGGTGTACTTAAATCAATAAAGAAAATAGACTGAGAAATTTTCCACTGCATTTGCAGTGACAATTTTAAAAAAATATATAATTACATGGTTTATTTTTTGGATTTTTATTGTGTGGTTATATGACTTCGATAAAATAGCATTCCCGTTAAAAAATTCGACTGAGCAATTTTCCAGTCCAAGTTACACCAAGAAACATATGTTATAAAAAATTTGGCGATTCCGCTGGGAATTTTTTTTGGATATTTCGTGTATTGTTTGTATAGATTACATGAATATGTCCTGTGAAGAAAGTTCAAACGGAGCATTTTTCCTAAAAAAGATATCATAGAAATAAGATTTTAATTAAAAAAACCTAACTTCTTAAATTTTTTTTTTTTGGATATTTATACAATACCTTAATTTATTGATACTTAATCATGCTATAAAGTTTTTACTGACTGAGGAATTACTGTGGGGGTCCACTATGTTCATTTCCTACACTAGGAATTGAATTGGAGATGTGTGTGCATTGGTTTTTTGAGTGAAAAGATTTGGAGTGTTTGTCGCCATAATACAGGTAAAATTAATGAAGGAGGTATATATTTCTTACCTCTTTATGCCAAAACTACTGAAACTATTAGGCCGAACTTTGGTATAGCTTAGACGCTGAAATAACACATGGGTAATTTTGAGTGAGACAATCGTGAGGCAGACCTAGATACACTTTATTTATGATTATATAATAATTATTTTATCTATATATAGGGTACATACTATATATATAGGGTTCCGTACATCAAAAGGTGAAAAGGAACCCTTAAGGATCACTTTGTTGTTCGTCTGTCTGTCCGACCGACTTTTCCATGAGAAAGGTATCAAGTCAAAATTGATATCAAATACTCAGGTCTACAGTCCCTTGGCGCTGTATAAAAATCATACTTCGAAGTTAATGCAATCAAAAGTTATAGGCATTTTACTGCATATTTCCATACTTTGCACATGGGACTATAAGCCTCTAATTGTTTTCTGTAGTTTGCAACTAGTATCTAGGTATGGACCCCTTCACTATGCACACATACGTATGCCTTAACAATTTATATATAACATAATTTATACTATTTATGAGTTTATTTATGAGTATCGCGAAGGTTACTGAACAGCTATTAGTCTATTGCAGGTTTATACTTCCTAAAGATTCACAGTTCTCATTCTATTTACATTTTTAACTGTAACTTTAAGCTAACTTTGATATTTTAAACGCAAGAGTTGGTCTAAATTCCTGATAGAGAATGCAATACGGCGTTATTAGGTTGAGGACATATAAATTGAAACGTAACCTCAATTGATCACTAAAAGGAATTCCGTAGATTTCGTGCGTTACTATGAACTGTTAACATACAAGAGAGTTCTTGGTTTTAGGAGAAAACTAAACAAAGTCGCTTAGGAAAGAGTTATAATTGATTAGTATTTACTTATAACTAATTATTGTTATCAATGCTGCAAAAAACTTTGGTTTCACAAAAAACGTACCAGCCTAATTAGTAATTATTAAAGATTAGTGACATGACATAACTTATTGCAAGGTCCTTGAACTAAAATCTATATTGCAGGTCTATAAGATAGATTCATTAGATAGTAGTACCTTTCCACGCCAGTAGGGGAAATTTGCCAAATCCTCGTTTGTATGTGAGCAGGGTGTATGTACCACGGTACTTTTGTATTATGTCAGTCCTTTACTATGAATAGACCATCGAACATGGTACGGATGATCGAAAATGGTACGGACGATCGAACACATTCGATCGTCTGGGGCACTGTCCGGCTAACATTATTATTACTTAGTACGGTGGTCCCGTTGCACATCGAAGCGGTTCGATCGTCTGGTGTGAACATCGTACAACGGTCGGTGGCTTAGGTGAATCGTACGTAGCTCTTTTAATACAATGAAGAAATGCTAACTATATAGGTAATGTATTAGCGGACAATAGTAGAGGTACCTAAACGACCTAAACCATATGAGCCCATATCAGTACAAACAATAACATTAACAAAGTCGAGCATTGCTCCCAGTTGCATTGATAACTTTGCCGTGTCCCTATTCCATAACTACTAGATAACCGCTAGATAACGACCGAGTGCAAACATAATATTGACATGTCCCTGCCTAAGTGACGATAAATATACTGATACTGATTGAATTTATAAAATTAGTAGGTACTGTATCTATAATATTCTAATTTTATTTCTGGTGCCGATTTTATGAAGATAAAAAGCACAATACGGCCTATCCGTTTCCTCCTTAAATTGATTTCTGGCTCCTCCAAATTTTATTAATAGGTATAATTTTAATTCCGCCTGTCCCCCAAAATGTAAATCAGGCATTTTTCAAATTATTATTTACATTTTGATTTATTAGTTCTGTGAACAGGTGTTTTATAAGCAGTATTTTCCCATATATGTCCCACCTTACCGGCATACAGAAGTATTTGAGAAAATGCAAGAAAATATAAAAAAAGAGAACATTAAAATAATACAAATTAAATAAAAAGAGTTAAATATGTCAGAGTATATATTATATATGTAATTTCAAATTATAATTTGTCACATAAAAACTCATTGATATTATAATAACATTTTTGTATTAAAAACTTATTTAACTCTTTTTTAAAAATATTAATATTTTGTGACAAGCGAATACACTCTGGCAACTTATTGTATATAATTGGTGCCATACAGAACACACTCATGCGCAGCAGCTTGGTCTTACAAGTTAGGTGCTGTAGTTTGCCTTTCCTGCGACTACTCGCGGGAAAGTGTTCGAAAAGCTCAAGGTTTGATTTCACAAATATTGCAACTTCACTTATATACATTATACTTATTATACTTATATACTTCACTTATATATATTTACATTTTTTACGGCATAGTGTATTTACTTATAGAAAGTAGGTAGCTCTATTATTTTTTATTTTTTCAATAAAAGCACTCTGCCCTGTACTATACTAGACTTTTTATAAACTGGATTATTAAGGTAACTAAAGTAAAAATTAAAAATATTATGGCTTTAATATTGAGATCGACTTTTGCATGACTTAATAACTAGGCGAATATTTTATTAGGTATAGAATAAAATATTAGGTATAATATTTTATTGGGTTATTAGGTACATATCTGTACTTTGTACCTAATTTATATTGAATTGAGAATTCTTTGCAGTGTTACAAAGAGGTATAGTAATAGTGTATCTTCCCGCCAACATAAAAAACTTGCATAAAAATACCTCTACTTACATACAAATTTGCCGAACAGCGGATCCGTTTTGTATGGAAATTCGAATCTCATTTTGCTAATTTCTTTCTATTGGAAGATTGCTGAGTTTGAAGGGTAGATACACACCCCTTAATTATTACTACAACTTTTTTAACGTTGTATAAATAGGTACACAACTAAAAATAGATTTACATTTTAACTATTTAAATCTCAATTATTAATTAAAACTTTTATGCACTTTTATATGAGACTGGGCTATGAGCTATGAGACTTGGCGTGATAGATGATATGTGAGAAGAGGGAGTGAAAGGAGAGTGAAAATTACAGATGATAAATAAGAAAAGAAGTGCGGTAACTACCAGATTTAGTGTGGGTGGGATAAGGGGAGGCAGACGTAAGAACAACTATGCAAGTATATTTGAAATAATTGCTTATTCTTCACAGACTCATAGTTTGAAGTTACTAAAGTCATATTATTCAAAGTTCCAATGATATCTCTTTGTATGAAATGTGTGTCAAGTGCACGCTAATGATTGTCATCATATAGTTAACATATAGTTAACATTTAACCATGCATGACTCATCCGTAGTTGCAGTTGCAATGCATAAAGACCCTACCACTGGTGTGCTCAATTCTTCTCTACTCTAACTCGATAGTCACTCGAAACTTGTATAATGTTTAATGCTTAGAAATAAAACCTCGCGACTACCGCAAAGTTAGCTTGATGTGAAGCGACACTTCTATCAATAATCGCAATGTACTAGGAATCTGAGAGCATCATTTAGAACTTAAAAATTTAAATAAATTCAAATTAAATAGACAATTTTAATACTAGAAATAGCTTTAAATTATCTTAAACAAATATAAAGTATTTCTTAGGGAACTGTAATAAAATCCCAAAAGACGGTAAATTCAAAATCTGTATAAAATCGACTTTGTTAGGAAATACTTATTATAAAATGATCCAATACATAGAGGACAAAGATGCCTGGAGACTTCTGCATAGCCACCACCCAGCACCTTACAAGCAAACAAATGTAACGAAACCAAATATTGTAACACTCCTCAGATCATACCTTGTTAGTACGATCTGAATAAAACTCGCAGTTGAAAAAAATAAACCCTATAGAAGTTTCTTGTACGTTCTTCTTGTAGAGGTATATTTAATATTTCCGAACGCTCGGTAGATTGTTCATTAGTAATAGATATTATTGATATTATTTATTGAGTTTTAAGAATGTTTTTAAGACATTTTAAATAAATTTTCTTAATAAAGTTGATGAAAAAATCTAACGCAAAACTGCAGCAGTGCTTCGTCATTCTGAAGCATAACTTGTTAATTTTCGTAATTATAACTTGTAGCTTGTAATTATTAGCAACCATTCGATCCAATTTCGTCGCGTGGTTAACGCGTCTCAAATGTATTTTGTTATGTTAATTAATTTAAATTATATTTACCCCGTGGGAAGTTGGATGGTTTCCAGTAATTGTGCCAACGTGATTTCCGGCCCGTTTGCCTGCTTGTTGCGAGATATTATTAAAATTAAATAGCTTAATAATTTACATGGTAGTTTTAAGGCAACCGTATTTTTTACTCCGTAACTTAAGCCAACTTACATCCTATGTAGCTTTAAATTTATCGTCTAAAAATTAAATTTAATTAAATTTAATAATCGAATTAACATTTTTTTAAAGCAAAATATATCTTTACATGGCATAAAATGAAGTCGCTTCCGCTGTCTGTTCGCTTAGATCTTTTAAACTACTCAACGGATTAGAATGCGGTTTTCATTCAAGAGGAAGGTTTGTATTATGTACAATGGTACATGGAGCGAAGCGAGGGCGCTAGTAGAATATAAATTAATTATTCACTTTAGAATTATATCAAATAGTTTAGATTCGATAACACTTTTATTGATACAAAAACACAGAAAATTAACAAAATGAAACTTAAAAAAACTAAAACGTGAGTAACAATAATTGGCGCTCTTATCGCTCAGAGCGATCTCTTTCAGACAACCATTCGGAAAGAGGAAAGGCATATACTGGAAAGACGGTGGTTTAAATATAAACCAAAACTATACATAATAATAAATAAATACCTCTATACTAGGTACTATATAATATTATAGGTGAATACATAATAATATGATAAATATATAAATAAATCATATTTTAAGAGCAAAAAATGTACTTAAAAACATAATATGTAATTATATAGCCTGAAACTCGTACTGTTAGAAATGATAATCAGTAGTAGCAGTAAATTGCAACTCTGTTCCGTAATCGGCGAGTGCAGGGACCTTGGTCAGTCGTGATGATCGGCCTCGTCGCCGACATAAAACTACTGGCTGTATCTACTTGCCCTAACAATCCTCACGATGCTAATACTGATTTCTTAGGTTTCGCGATTGTTGCTCATTGGATTAAACTATTTCTAATGTTTAGACATAGCGGAACCAGCCAGGTACTTTAAAACTTGGGTGAGGCTGTGACAACTTCAATCGAAGGTTATTGATTATACCCTCGACAAAGCAATTCTAACATGAAATGTGCTTTAATTGTACCATTGGCGTAAATTCTCTTTTATTTAAATAATGTTGACAGAATACCTGTATTCTGTCTTGAAATTTTAATGAAAACAATCATTTTCAAAAGACCTCTTGCACGTATAAATCTTTTTAAAAAATTCTCTTTTTGGATACAGTTACGATTCTAATGTATACTGTAGGGTAATCGTGAGCTAAGGCCATTTGCAAGCGGACTTTTCATTGATTAGTATTGTGACGTGTATCATTCAATAAATACATGCATCACAGTTGCCAGGTCCTAATCACCAATTTAAATGAAATATTTATAGGAGTAGTAGAATATTTATTTAGAAGCAAGGATATTAATTTTAATTCATATTTTGACATTAAATTGAACTGGGAGCCGAAAATATTGCGGAAAAATTACGCTTTGACGAAATACATCGCAGAGAGCACAGTAGATAATATACTTGTTTCTATAATCTATACATATTATAATGCATACAATTAATTTGCAAATTTATAATTATATCCCAATAGTTATAAGAAATAAAATTGATACAATTTTTTATGAATAATGTAATTTTTATGAATTATGAATATGTTTTTAATTTCAGTGATCAAGTAGGTAGTTCGAAGAAACCTATTTATATTATAATATAGTATAACCAGGCCTGGGACAATATCGTTGTGAAGCTACAGGTAGCTGGGGCTTGCAAGAAAATAAAAATAAAAAAGCAGGCAGGAAATATTGAACGCGCTACTTTAAAACACGTCTCAAAAGCATGAGAATGATAGACCTTCCGTGTGTCATAATCAAATTATGAGCGAGTAACGGAAGCAAAGTTCCGGTGCCGAATGTGTGTACACAAACACACATCTGTATATGTATTATGATGTCATACAAAACCTAGCAACAATATTAGATATTATACAATCATAATTTTCATTGCTGGAGACGTGTCTGATGAGAAATATAAAGCTATTATAATATTATAGATACAGGTACATATAAACCGGTAAATGCTGATTAACATTCGCATTAGTCATTAGATCAACGATTTAATGAGAAGAACCTGTTAGACTATTTGAAGGCGTGGGAAACATACACAAATCCCAAATGTACGAGTATTTTTTTTTATGCCATAGGTGGCAAACAAGCAGACGGACCGCCTGATGGTGAGCAACATCAGTGGTACATTGTCAGTATGTTGCCGCAGATGCGGCAGATAGGAACACGAAATAAATAGCACAGTGTGCGACTTCCACGTCTCGAGTTTGAGCGGAGGAGCTCTCAGGCGGCTAGTATGGTGATAGAACCGCTGGTATCAGGTTGAAAAGTTCATCAGAACACTCCGTTGTAAATGCGATAAAAACACCGACCCGGGGTGGTATTACGAACATGCAATCGCCTAACAGCAGCAGTAAATTTTGTTGTCAAACGTCATTTTTTGTATGCCGTTTGACAGCAGACATTAAGCAATTAAACGCTTTCCACACTTTTACTGCTGTTCGTAATAAGGGGGCCGATGTCTCCGCGCATAAGTACTGAGTGGTTCTAGATGTTCGGTGAGCTTGGGGTCGTCGACTATTGTGACAGCTCTACGCTGTAAAGCAACTAGCGAACGGTATTTAAAAAGTCTTATTATATTGAACGCGGACTATAGTTATCAGAAGCTACTCGTAAAATCCTTTAGCCATTGGGTCGTTGCTGCGTTAACCTAATTATTTTTTGTTTGCGATAAGAATGTTTATTTTCCCTCGAGCGTGTGTGATGTGACACGCACACAATCATTTCATTTCTAGTTTTAAAAGTAGGGGTATCTATAAGATATGAGCAATTTCACATGTGTATCATTTTACAATATTTTGATATTATATTACCTATGTCCCAAACTAGGCTCTATGACCCGCGTCATTATAGGATACATAAATACGTATACTCGTATTAGTAAGTCAATTATGAAAACTAGCGTGATCGGATTAGACACAGGTACCTCTCTTAGTATGTAGTTCAACTTTTTTCCGTGATTAAAAGTAGAAGGCCGTTTGATATCAGTTAAAATATTATCTCAGTTCTAATAGTTACCGCCCAGCTCCCAGTCTTTTATCAGTGTCAAGGAAATCATTTTAGACTTCGTTCGAACAGAACACCACCACGCAATCATCGCAAGATCGCGCGAATCTAAGTCGTACACATCCACGATCACACAAACTGATGTCGAGTATGTCCTAATTGTAATTTAATAAGTAAGGGATTACACAGTATATGCAGATCTGCAAGTAGCAATGAAATATTTAAGTAATGGTAACGTAAACAATCGCACCACGGTTACGGGTGCGCGTGGGCAGCCGGCGAAAGTACACTTGCGCAAGACGCCGCACGCATTGTTACTGTTCACTGTAACGTGATTATTGTTTACAGTTTACATCACGATTGCATCTTATATGGCAATAAGTGATAGCGGTTCGTTTTTGAGTACTTTAAGTGGTTCATGAAAGTGCTGAGATGACATTTAATAATGCGCTGAGACTCTTGCACTTTTCTCACTTATCACGTAACCAAGATACATAAAATTTGAGATAAGTGATCAGTACCTCATTCTATAATAGAAAGAAATAATAATAAAGAATAGAAATTAATAGAAAGTCTATGACAACAAGATCCTGAGTTTCAACTTCTTTATGATGACAACGACTAAGAAGAAGGTAGAGAATATTTTTTTTTTTTCACACACGGTCGTCTGGGCCCAAACTAGGCTAGAAGCCTATACTATGGTAACCGGATGACTGATATACATATACGCTTATAACACCCAGACACAGATCAAACAGACATGTTAATGCACAGAAATGTTTGACCTGGCCGGGGATCGAACCCGGAACCTGCGGCACAGAAAGCAGAGTTACTACCATCTGAGCCAACGTGGCTGTCAAACCTTGGAGATATATTCAAAAATTTGGATCAAACGAAATATAAAATTCAAATCAAGGAAATGGGACACAAGACAGAGTGCATCCTATATAGGGTATGTACTGCATTGGGATTTTATTTATTTATGATTCAGCACAACGCTAGGACTAACTTAATGCTAGTGTAGCATTTTCTATTTTTAGTCCTTGGAAATGGATTAAAAATGAATTAAATATAATAGCACAAACTAATTCAATTGGGTAACTATACTTATATTCATTAGTAGTTAGTATAGAATTTTCATAAAATAAGCCAGTCATGGTTCATGGCAAACTACACAAATTCTAACAATCGATGGTTCACAAGTCAAGTGAACAAACTTTCGCATGCTCAAAACTCAACTTATAAAGCACAAACTTATAAAATAGTAGTTATTAGTGAAATGGTAAAGATGTTATCGCGCCGCGACATCAGATCATGGGGGCAGTCTGCAGGGCATCGAACCCTGAAACTGAGCCCGCATGCCCATTGTGTTGGAACAATGTCCACTTGTGGCCTGCATACGATTTGTTCTGATTATCTTGAGAAATAGGATAAAATGTATTGCATGTGGGTCTCACAACTTGATGATATGGATATAATAATAGAAAATGAAGTCAACCCAATGATCTTTTTTATATAAACTGATGTAGATGCGTTTTACCCTGCTTTGCGTGGCGAACTCAAGTCAACCTAATTGGCTTGAGTCAAGTCAGTCGAACCTTGTCTTGCGCCGATGTCGCACGTATAAGGTTTGCTGCTCACGTAGCTGTGAACCTGTGTTTGTCTCTTTCTAATAACTGGGTCTTATATATTATATCTCCGCTATCTTTCACTGTAATGAGCGATGGAAACACAGCTGCACTACAACTACTACGTATATTCTACATAAGTATGTAGAATAAAGACACATTCACATACATACTTATGTATGTAGAATATACGTAGCTACAAAAGAGAATTTCACCACGTTTTAGGGTTGTTATGAGTATATTTAATGAGTATAACGTCTCTATTCGCATGAAAGCTCATCATAGCTCTCACCGAGAAAATTAAACATAAATATGTATAAGATAGTGCATGACGTGTGTACTTATTCGAATAAGAATGGGATTCACAAAAAGACTGATTTAAACAAAAAGTCCAGTCTCTAAGAACAAAATCACCTTAATTTTTAGATCACAGGTGCATGGGGTTATGCCTTAAGTAGGTTCAACTGAAATATATAGTCGCCCATAATTAATTGCGTAGTACAGGTAGAGTAAAACATACAAAACAATACACATTTCTCTCTCTACTCTCTACTCTAGGATACTATCCAAGTCACAATCCACGATCGCGCTAATAACGAGTGTCAAAATTCACAGCCATTTCGATAAAACAACAACATTAATATCCGCCTCATCTGACGACAGATGGCGTACGATATAATGAGACGTTTTTATCACGTGATTACACAGACAGGTTTTTATGTACTCGATTATACTTTGAAAAACTTCCTAGTGATATGACAGCGTATTTGCAAATAGTAACAGTGTAATTGAAAATGATTGATAAAATACTATTACATAATTACTCGTATTTAACTGTTATTTTTATTCTCCGTAATAGTGTTTAGGTTTTATCTGCATGTGTGTTTATTATTAACCAATCAGGGTTCAGTTCAAACGATAAACTTTGACGTTTAACCCATCTCATTATGAGAAACTAAAACGTAATCAAACGCATACAACAAATAAAACTTTGGATATATAAACACAGATATTATAAATTAATTGAACTCTACCTATATATATATCGTTATAGTATATAACACAGTCTATTTAATTGATTTGAAACAACGCTAATTTAATTGCACATTCTGAATTTAATTGCCTAATTATCTTTCATTCAAGTTACTGTTATTTAATTGTTACTTTGTGTATCTTATATTTATCATGTAATTTTTAAATGAATCGACAAAGATTTTTTTTTTATTTTGCCGTTTCGTCCCAATAGGCCGAAACTGTTTTTGGGATGAAACAACGAAAGAGTCGAGCTTAATTTCAGGTAACATTAAACAACGTTTATTATGTATATAACTCCGATTCAAGAATAAAGAAAAACTGTCTGGGCAAAATTTAAAGGAATAATCCGTTTGGAAATTGTTAACAATAAAACCCTCTGAGAATTATCCATTAGCGAGAAGCTAATATTGGATTATCTTGTTGTTTTTACACAATTTCTCGTTAAAAATTAAGTTAGTTATTTATAAGATACATTAATTAGCATGTGTTACGTATAGGTGCAGGATTAATGGACGGTCATTAACGCGACTTATTTAATAATTAACGCAGCGCTACACTTCCGGCGACCACCATGGACATAATCACTCGTGGACTCCGCCCTTGATGTGGTTGTGATTGCTGAAGGGCTATCTTCAAGGGCCGACGTACAACGTACCTTACTGTATTAGTTGGTAGACACATAATATATATAAATACCAGCTGTGCCCCGCGGTTTCATCCGCGTTGTTTTCGTAACCGTGGTAATATCGGGATATAAACCCTATGTTATTCAAGGAGCTTAAAAAGCTTAAAAATTTCAGTTAAATCGGTTCAGGAGTTTTAGCGTTAAAACGGAACAAACATAGAAACACAAAAAAGCTCTAGATGGCGCTGGGGTAGAGTTAGAACACGCTAGGGTTTCGTTTACCTATTATAAAGGTAACTGTTTCACATTATTTATACTAAGATTTGAGATTTATAATCATAAGTAAGATAAGATACTTACAGAAAGTCCACTCTACATTTATTGTTATTTTGTGATGTAGGCCTACTTATTGTACAAAAAAATTTACTCTTTTCTAAAAATAAGGGTTTAGTGTTAAAACGTCACCCTTAAAAAATTAAAATACAGAGATATGAAGAAATAGGGAATAATTTTCCCCTCGATTGTTTGTGGTTGACTCTGGATCTGGCCTTTATTTGTGAGAAAACATATTTTGCTAAAGAAAACTCTTAGTTTCTTCGTATATAAACGAAATGTTAAAAAGTAGTTTTTAGGCTATGTTAATTTTTTATAGCAAAAAACCATGAGGTTTTCTTTAACAAAATATGTTTTTTTAAATAAAGGCCACATCCAGAGCCAACCAACAAACAATTGAGTGAAAAATTATTCCCTACTTATTTCTTCTTATCTGTGTGTTTTCATTGTGTAAGGATGACGTTTAACCTAAAGGAACGATTTTAAGGCAGTCGATAAAGAAAGCTGACTTGTGTTGTATCAATCAATTCATATCGTTCTCAGAAATGCTTCGACTCGACGATGTAAACACTTGCTAAATAAAATGTGCATTTTCACACAATAAATAAGTGCTAAATACTTACAAATATGTAGGTCGAACTAATTGTTTTGGTTCTTGGTGAAGATAGTTTCTGCCTACCCCTTCGGGAACAAAGCGTGACTGTATTGTATGTATGTAAGAAATACACTTATTGTGTTATTCCAGCGTCTAAGATGATATCTACATTACCAAAATTCAACCCACTCAGTCCGAAGTTTTGGCGCGAAAAGAGAACAAACGTGCATAGACAAACTTTCGCATTTATTAAATCCATAGCTTTGCGCGTCTAGAACCCTTAAACCTTAATAGCCAAATCCCTATTTCCTCCTAATATCATAAATATGTGAAAGTTTGTGAGGATGGATGTGTGGAACCGATTGTGCTGTAATTTGGTATGTAGGTAGCTTATTAGACCCTGGAATAACACATAGGGTACTTATTAGACCCTGGAATAACACATAGGGTACTTATTAGACCCTGGAATAACACATAGGGTACTTATTAGACCCTGGAATAACACATAGGGTACTTATTTCCCCATATTCCCAACGGAACGAGTCTACGCGGGTGAAACTGCGGGGCACGGCTAGTCATATTTTATAAATGCGTGAGGATGGATAGATGTTTGTTACCCTTTTTTTGTAGTGGTAGGCCTCTTTTGCAGGGGGCCGCCTGGGGAAGTACTACACCTTTGCCAGTTATTCATCCGCCAAGCAGTAATGTGCAAACATTACTGTGTTCCGGTATGAAGGGCAATGTTACCAGCGAAATTACTGGGCATGATGAGATTCAACAACTAATATCTCAGGGTGACAGACGCAGTGCAGTGCCGCGCAGTATTTTGAACTTTAAAACACTAGGTGGCACTGTGTCTGATATGGGCAATCATGATGCTTACCATCAGGCACCTGATTTGCTCGTCTTGTTGCTTACAATCATAAAAAAAAAACCCTTTCACGCCAAAACTACTGAACCGATTAGGCTGCAATTTGGTATATATATAGATAGTATAGACCCTGGAATAAGACATAACACATTTACACTTTTTAGGGATTTTTTTATCCCGGCATTCCCATAGGAACGATAACTACGTGAGTGAAACCGCGGGGCAAAGCTTTTAAAATATAAAAACAAAGTCATTGCATCACTGGTGTGGTTTTCACACACGTATTTAAATATCATCATTATAATAGTTGTATATAAACGTGGCTATTCTACGTAACGTAACGGAAACGGACAGGTTCACCGGCTTCATTCCAAGTGTGAGTGAATCAACAATCCGATCTGATCGGTCAAGTTTATAACTTAACTGATTTCAATGTCGATCGTAAACATGGATTAAGTGTGCCTAGATAAGGCAAGCCGCTGTTACGTTTCTTTTCACGCGGCTATTTAGGTTTTTAGTGGAAGTGGGATGTTGTAATCATTGGTTTGATTATATTGTTAGCTTTATGGATAAGATCAATAGGATTTTTTTCATGTTTGAAAAAAAATGTGCTTTTCATGTTTTTATTGAGTGTAAAAATGAAAGAACGTTGACCTTTTTTGTGTCAATACAAATTACATTGCAATGTTGTTATTGTGTCTACTACCGCTTATTATTTGCTGCAGCAAATCTACGATTTTTTTTGTCCTCTCTGATCCGACCCTTCTTTATCAGGTACATCTAAATTATTATTATCTAAAGTAATAATAGTTTGAGAAATATTTACTAAAATAAATTTTTGCATTCATATTACAAAGAAATATATTATTAAAATGAGTAGTAAAAGTTAATTTACGTACCCTGCGTATTTTATAAATATTTTTAGGTTTATCTTGCAGTTTGTATATCTGTGGTAAGAGCGGTCGCATTGTGCGAACCGGTCGGACCACCCTTCGTACATTTACTGTATTGATTTTATTATTGTTATTTATTAATAATACTTTATAGCGCAGTGTGAGAGGGGTTCCTGCAATCGGACTCTTTAGAGTCCGATTGCAGGAACAACACATATTAAAAATCAAACACATATTATTTATAATATGTGTTTGATTTTTTAAATTATTCAATTGAATTTATTTCATTTATTTGCTAAGTTCTGTGTTAAAAGTGTAAATTAGAAATTATTTAATTTCCTCGTTCAAGTTTAAGCCTATTTAAATGATTTTTGTGGAAACGTCAGATAATTGAGATAGAACCTTTGCAAAAATAAATATACAAATATAATGTAAGTATCCCCGCGGTTTAAACCGCTGATCAATAAACTTTCAGCTATAGGGTCTAAGCTTGAAGCTTTTTACACCAAACTCTACAAATACTAAACAGTCTACAGTTCAGTAGATACAGATAATTTCTTCATTTTCTTTTTTTTTGTTTCACTACACACGCAAATTATAGGATACAGAAACTGCAATTAAATGTACTTAGGTAATGAATATGTTAAACATAGATGTGACCAGGGTCTGGTGATGGGGCAGGAAGAGAAGTAGAAGTTTTTTTTAATATCATAATTAAAATTCGATTAGATTGCGATTGTCAAAAAAACTTGTGCTAGGAATATCAAATTGAGACAGAGAGGATAGGTAATAAATAAATTATGTTCATAGCATATTTAGGAAGGAAGGAAATAATATTATTGAAATTCATTTGGGAAATATATGTATACGCACATACCTACTTGTAGATAGCGAATAATTTCAACTGGAATTCCCTTGTCGCAAATTCTGTACATAAATAAAAAATGTACCTCTAATATTTCCTATATTAACACATAGCATCACGCCTTTTTCCCGGAGGTGTCCTACCTAGGACCCAGTCTCGAAGTAGGATGACCAACATTTTACCAGCTATTTTTTAGGTCTCATCTAACAGGGGGCGAGCCTATTGCTATCTACCTGACCTGAGAAAATTCCTAATGGAAAATCCAATAACACTTGCCTGACCTGGGATCGATCCCGGGACTTCATGTTCGGCGGAAGCACTTGCGAACCACTACACGCCATGCCACCGGAGCAGTACTATACATTAGAAAATATCCGACCAATAACTATGCTATATTATATCATACGTATTACCTATAAAATAGAGTTATGAGATATAAAACCAATATTTATAATGGGAATTGGGAGATGTTATTTCATAATAACTAGGTACTATACTGCAGTCATAAAGTTAATGGAAGCAGGCATTAGGTCTTGTTATTAAACTTGCAACATAGTATGTAACTACATATTATTATATATACCGATATACACCCGTGTTGTTTTATAACAAATACAATAAAACTATTATTACTTTAACACACTTATATTGAAAAAGTTGATGACGTGCTATGGCAAGGCCAGTCGAAATAACCGATGGCAAGCGACAAGAAGGGAAGGTTTATTTTATTAAGAATGTTACTTCGATTGAGACCGATTGAGACGAGTTTTAAAAATAAGTCTTTTTCCTTTACATTATCTGGTAGGTAGGGTTATGGAATGCGGGTAGGGATTTGCTACAAACCAAAAAGTACCTGGGTTATTGACAAGCAAGTAAAATAATAATATTTTTAATCAACATTTACTGAACAAGTGCGCTCCAACATAGGCCGCATCTTCACTTACCAGCAGGTGAGATAGCGGTCAAACGCCTGTTTAGTTACATAAAAAAAATTGGGTTTGACATACCGACGATAAGAATTCGATACAATTTCGATTGACAAAAATAATTTAAATAATCCACCTCGCTCCACTGGACACGCAACGGTAAGCTTTAGAAGCACGCCTCGGCTGTTATCTCATGTATTTTATTATAGTAACTAAAACACAGTAGCCAAGAAACAATAAATAGTTCATCGCAATAGTTTTTACAGCCAGTCGTTAACAGGCATTGATATTGTTTACATCTCATGTAATACGTAAAGTAATAAGGGTAGCATTACATTACGCTGCCTTCATACGATAAATCTTTACGACTCGGCCTGTATTTGCAATTTAAAACCATATTACATGGGTCGCTGTTTATAAATTTTAATGTTTTATTTACTTTCAAATTGACTAAGTTTTTTTCAAAAAGGTTTTTCTAGTGATTCATATATCACTACAAAAACTTTCATCACTAATTATACATTTTTTGTAGTGGTAGGCTTCTTTTGCAGGGTATATTCATCCGCTATGTAGTATTGTGCGAACATAACTGTGTTCCGGTCTGAAGGGCAATGTTACCAGCGAAAGGGTGACAGGGTGACAGGCGCAGTGCAGTGCCGCACAGAATTTTAAATTTTAAAACACTGGGTGGCACTGTGTTTGATATGGGCAATCATGATGCTTAACATCAGGCACCTGATTAAAAAAACAAACACACTGCCTACTAGAAATATTAATAATTATACTCCTTTCCGTTCGGTTGTCTGGAAGAAATCGCTTTAAGCGATAAGACTGACAGTTGTACTAGCTTAAGACACACTGTACCTACTTTATATTCATAATAATATTATGGTTACTGTGAGGTTTTTTACAATAAAGTGTTTATCTATCTACGAGTAAGTAAACATTTTTACTAACAATATTAGGATTTTTTTCTGAAGTATACGGCTTCAAGCGAAATGTTCATATGTCTACCCATTTAATGCAAATAATACTATAGTTGTCTACAACAGACAACTGGATTAACAGTGAACACAGCCTGAGTTATTAGGTCTTGTAGCACCATTTGGGTACGAAACTTATAAAAATAATAAATTAAATTTAAATAATAGAAAACAATAAGTACTAATTACTAAGGTGCCTCGGTGGCGTAGTGGGCGCAAGTTCAGGACGTCCCGGGTTCGATTTCCCAGGTCAGGCAAAGAGTTAATATTGGAGATTATTACATGGGACCAATTAACATACTGGCGAAATGTGGGTGTGCCTACTATGGGACTGAGTCCTGGGTACACCACTGCCTTCGGGAAAAAAGCGTGAATGTATGTTATGTTACTTAGGTTAGTGCGCGGAGATTATTAACCTTAGATTTATGACCTCCACGCGCGCTCCGACTAGATACCGCACTACAGTTTGAGCAAAGCCAATGAGTTTAAAATCATATTATTTTTATGAAAAACAGATAAGAGTAATATTATTAGGTCGTGATAAATCTAAATTTTATTTAAGTGCTACAAAATTCAATATGCACGTTACTACAGAAATAGTTGTAGTTACGATGAAGAAACCGGTAAGCAATAACCGGTAACCAGTAATAGCTGCGTTTCCATTCAATACAAAGTTATTAGTATGTCCGTAAGTTAGAATATAACGTAGAACTATATCGCAAATTGCAACATTGAGAAACTAAGGACAAGAACTATTATATAGCACTATAGACATAAATAAATACAGATATACATACATTCACGCCTTTTTCCTGAAGGGGTAGGCAGAGGTGTACCCAGGACTCAGTCCCATAGTAGATACACCCACATTTCGCCAGTATGTTATTGGTCCCATGTAATAGGGGGCGAGCCTTTTGCCATCTACCGGGCACAGTTCCAGACTCCAGGCAGTTATTGAAATAATTCCTAATGGAAAAATCCAATATTTAACACTTTGCTTGACCTGGGGATCGAACCCAGGACCTCTTGATTGGCAATCGAGCATGCGCCCTCTACGCCACCGAGGCAGTCAAATACAGATATAAATAATATTATTGTGATGGTACATTTATTTTCGGACAAAATCGGTAAAGTCATAGTAGAGGTCACCGGGTCGGGCGATTACAGACAGATTAACCAGAATTAGTCATTCGTTAAAAATCTACTTTAAAAGAAGAATACCATACCAAGTGATACAAAAAGTATGAAACATAAGTAGAAAAAAAACAAACATAAGACAACATAAAATAATAACAGTGTTATTATAATAGCTTGTTACAAATATTAGGAAACAAACGTTACAATAACAACAGTAGCATGATAAACTAAAAACGAATGTTATAATAATAACAACTTCGTGAGCGAATTAATCAAGAAGTCACTATGTGTACGAGATTCATGTTCACTCGAATAGTTTTCTATTGAGTGACGTTGTCCGTATTTCGTTCATATAATTGTGCTATTGAGCTCTGTTTGAATCGTATGATGTATTGAGGTTTATGTACAGTGAGACTATTATTATATTTACATCGATTATCGAGACAAAAATGCTGGAGGTCAAATACAAGATTTGTAATTTAAAACAAGTCTACACCTACAAAAAAAGATACTTCAAGTATTAAACAGACTATAGACATAGGAAATTTAGACTAAATAATATAATAAATAATCATAGAAGCATAGAAAACCAATCGGCCCGATTAAAAATCAATACCATTACCGAAATAGGTATATAATAGGTATAATCTTGGTTACCACAATTTGAAAAACCGGACACATAAATATGGATACAAAGGTTTATCGTAAAAGAAAGACTGCTACATCCTGTCACAGTCTAATAAAAGCCTAAAATTATAATAATTACAGAACAATCAACTCTAAGACAAAAACAATCTACCGTTAATCTTCGTTACTTTATATATGCAGTAAAGATTAAATAAACCTGTTTTGAACTCATCATACGGGAATTTCGGTGCTTCTAAAAAGTTGAACAGTTTCTCGAAATTGATTGTAAACATAGCAGAAATTACAACTTTAACTTAGCATGCAAGAACCAGAGAGTTTATGAATTCTGGAGAAATACTAATTCTTTTACAATGTTATTAAGAGAAAATGCGTATTATAATCATCATGAAAAGAACAAACTTGTAAACGGATTAATGAGCTGAGCTGCTAAACAAAGCTAGATTAACTTAGAAAGCAAAGAATGTTAAGAATGGGTGAAAGAACGACTGCCATTCCCTCCCGGTGTGTGATAAGGTCAGAAAGATGATGACATAGACATGCACATGATATGAAAGAAAGAAAAAGTCATCTGTTATCTGTTGCCAAGACTGAAATCATATCACAATGATAAAGATAAACATAGGCTGTTAATGATTCCGCGGAAGTTATGAAATGAAATTTCTAAATCGTATAGTTATGAAATGTTCAATGACTACTACGAAATGTATAAGATACAACACAAGTGCGTAATAAAGGCTGAGTAATCGTTTAATAAACCATAAGTCTAATTATAAATAAAGGTTTTGAAACTGGTCGGTGATGTTGAAATCGTAAAAGAACATAGAAAATAATAAGATATATAGATATTGAAAAATATATATTAATATAAGTAATCATCATCATTATCTCAGCACAAATACACATACAAATAGGAAGACCACTGCTAAATATAAGCTTCTCCCATAGGCCTAACACAATTACAAGCCCAATAAATGGACACTTGAAACCAGGATATGGAGACTAAATAAATATCTACGATGCTACTGAAGATTCGTTACTTTTTATTATATTTCATCATCATACTAATCAGCCAGAAGACGTTCACTGCTGAACATGGCCTCCCCCATAGAACGCCTTAAGCTATTCATATGAGGGTAATTATTATAGTTAGTTTCAGATAAAGCGTATTTAAAACGATACGAAAGTATATATAACAAGTTTCGGATCACATCTAATCTTATCATAAATCGTAATATTCCGATTTCCGGTATGACATCCAGCCATCAGACATCTGTGATAAGGTGGACGGGAGCAAAGCTGCAAGTTATGAAATCTCCGTCGGATTCGGTGGGAAATTGAGCGCGAGCGTTGAGATTGGTTTTAAATCGCATTAGGTGCACTCGGTGCAGTCGTTCGTCAAACGAGAATCGACGGTGTGACGGACATGTACCTCGTTAATTGGAATCATTGGTACTTTTCCCTTCGGAATATACACTGATGATTTTCCATTATCACACAAATGCATAGAGGCCATTAGAAATTAAAATTTTGTAAACGGCATCTTATTCTTTATTTGCATTAGAATTCCAGGTAAGAATGAAGATAAAATATATGTATTTGATGAATCGATAGATTTTCAAAGAGCTCAGATCCAAAAGTTTTTGCCATTCAATAATTATTATCTATAAATAATAAATTACATTAACGAAATTCGGGAATTTTGGACTAACATGTCCATAATTTGTAATTACATTTTAAACTAACCGATTCATTTATACAGTTAGTATTTCAATAGTAATATTAATATTAAATCACAGCTAATGTTAAAACAAAACATCCTTCTAATTATTATTATGCTTAATTGCCCACTACGAGGTGAAGAGATATCATAACAATTACAGAACATTGTCCTCCAATAAACAACGAACGAAACAATTTCTAAGGAAAAGAACTACGTTTATTTTCATGGTCACAACAAGGACGAAATCACGAAAACGGACAAAAGAGAAAGCTTGAAACAAACAAATAACGGTAAAATTAAACCAACAAAATTGTGACAGTGTGATAGAACGACGGCTGGTAACAAATAAAATTGCAGTGTCAAAAGGGATCAGCCGTAAAAACTTTAACCAATGGCTAGAATAGAAAAAGTTCGCTTCGCACGGTGAAAAAAAAGCCCAAAAAACTTTCCCCCGTTCTGTTTCACATGCTTTGACAAAAAACTCGAGCGCGAACGTTAGGAAGTCATCAATGTAAAATGTGATATTTTTAGATTTTGACGATGTTGGATTATTATTACTGCTCATTTTATGTTAACTATAAAATAAAGATACAGAAGTTAGATTCGACTAAACTTATGACAATCCTTAAACCGACGACAAAATCAAAGTAGAGAGATAAGTAGTAGAAAACTTAGCTTTTAACCAAACATTATCAGATGTAATGTAAAACACAATATTTTGAATAAGTAAGATTATGCAAAGAATAGTAGTAACTACATAATATATAGTACATAGTAAATAACCCGTACACTACCCTTTATAACTAAATAACATATACAATTATTGGTATTGTTAATCAATCACCTTATTCGTTAATTAATGATTAATATGTACTTCATTTTAAAATTATTCCACCAAAAACCAACATTTTGGATTCATCGATGAACCATAGTGTGGACAAGATTGAGGATAATAATTGAAATAATTAGTTCGAATTTTTTAATATATGAAATACCTATGGCAAAGGTTTATCCTGTTAAAAACAAAGTAAGAAAATAACAATCGTAGTAGATTTCAGAGAATTTTGAGGGTGAAAATGTAGCCCTCTATTAGAATATATCATGATGAATACTAATTAATCAAATTAACAAAAATGAACATACGTCTGTGTTGAATGTTGACGGGGTCACCTCAAGTTAGTCTGCACGCAAAATCTAGACACGGGTCTTTACATTGCCAATTGTTACTTTACTCTTATAATTATTGTGAAAACACAAGTATTGATTCTAAGCTAGTAATAATGCTTTGTCTTTAAAATTATTGTCGCTAGTATTTCCTTAAACGATTAATCAATGAAACATTTTAATTTCACGCATGAATCTAGCATAACAAATTATATTAACAGAGAAGATGATTATAAAATAGAGTAAGTAAACAATTATGAAGCACTAGTAAATGATAAAGATTATGTGACTCTTAAAGATGAGCAGTGATTAAAACAACGCAGACATTTTATCAAAATTTTGGTAGAAACAAACATTTTAATACTAGACTACATAATAATCAGAAGACAAATAATTTCGAAGGATGATAATAATAACAATGTACAAAGCCATTTACGATAGACTTGACATTTGTTTAAAATAATTTGATTGTTTAGCCCTCTGATAATATCATAAATTTGTTGGTAGAGACTAATAAAGAAAGAGCTATATAAAACGAACGTAACTCAATGAGTCAGAGGATCATATTCCGGATGGTGTGAACACCTCTTCGTAACGACTTCCTTACATAGAAGTACGTGTATAATAAACCCGGCTTAGCCATCTTTGTGTTATAACAAAGAATAGATAAGTTATTCAATGGACAGGACCGGAAGGCTAATGGATAAGGACAAGGTGTTTACTACACCTGCCTAGAACATTTATAAACCTTAATACCTATTAGGTCTAATGTATACATTTTTACATGTTAAGTACACACAAATAGTCCTCTTCTCTATTGTATTCGTAGGGTAGATAAGATACCCAACTACCCATATACACTATGCTATAGAACAGTTCAAAAATCCATAGTAGGGCCTATAAAACTCGTGCTCAAACACTATTTATTTAAGCAAAGATTAGAAGGTAGCGGTAGTACTATTCAATAAAGGCACTTTGCCACTCTTTAAAAATTAGACCTTAATATAATATAGATACAACGTTGGTTATATTCAAAATTTTGCGAGAAACCTCGTTCTTATTAACTAAGACCATTATGACGCGACGGGTCGGGACGAAGACAAAGATATCTTGGACAAATTGAAACGATAGTAGCAATACTTTACAAGACTAATCCTGAGTAATCATATCCCTCTGAACGCTTACTAGAAGTAGAGAGGTTTTTATTAAACTCAATAATTGCTAAAGGCGTGGGGAAGACGTAATAGTTAGAGAATGGTTAAGGGTTCCTAATTGATATTTTGCATTTATAATGCCTGTTTAGTGGTAATAAACGGCAATGTGACAACTTTTATAGAGCCCTTCATTCGTTAGGAGTAAAGATTACCGAGAACAATGGTCAAGCGATTATTTTCTTATACTATGAATATATTACAAACACCATTAGTTACAATATTGCGGACACTAAATCAAGTTGCACATAATGTTGACATATTTGTATGTTCCATAGCAGATTTTAAAAGGGCCGTGTTTTATGATTTATGTTTTGATGTGGGATAATAATAACCATTTTCTTTTAAAATCGTGTGTTTTATATTTATTTTTTATTTTTTAATGCATGTAATTAATGAAATTGTTCACTTTTTTTTTTTTTTTTTATTTGCATGTCATATTATTAGTAATTATCATTTTATTTTTATTTTTTAACATTGTATTGGAATGAACTGTAAGAATAGTGTAAATGAGAGAAATAAATAAATAAAAAAATAAATATTAAATGAAAATTGCAAATAAAGCAGTTGAAACGATAATGGTATAATTTTGTTTCCAATTTTCCCATGGCATTCTATATGAGGATATTTTGATAGTTTATGACCGGGATGGGATTAACATTAGTCATAAATGACGTGAGATTTGTGTTAAATCGTATTTATTTACCGTATACTGAAAATTTAATTATAATATGAATTTCCAAGTCTGAAGATAACAGAGTGACTAATGAGGTAATGAGTGTCAGACACATTAATAATTAGTAATAGAGGAATTCAGAGACCGTTTGAAATAAGTGTGCGGGTTAACAAACGCGTTAGAACGCTGGTGAAACTTCGAAAATACGTAGGAAGTTGTTACTGCATACCGGTTTTCTTGTATCGTAAATGCCCAAAAAATCGGTAGACTGACAAAAAACAGCCGCACCTTGGGTACAATAAATCCCCCAGGCTAAAGGGAGACTTCCATTGTCGAAACTTCAAAGCGACCCGTTTTTGTAACGTTGTAGAATATTTCGATCCAGAAACTGTGCGTAAGCAATAAGTTTTGATATTGCATCGGTATCGCTTACCGAAAAGTAATGGTAACCGAGGTACTAGGGTATCAGCATGGCTCAGGAGTTGGAGGCCGCGGCGCTCCCGCACGTACGCATGGTGTTTTAGGAGCGAGGTCGGGATAATCACCTCTGTCGGTGGTGTAGCATAACTTCACATCCCCAGCGGGCCGGGCGGTGCACGGTCAGCTCCCGGGCTCACTGCACATCCTGGGCACGTCACACACTGCACATCTTCACTAGTCACTGCACTGTGTCACGGCGCGGCGCGGCGTGGTATTATAGCACGGATGCGATGGCGCGAGGATCTCGACACGAGCGGCGTACGCTATCAACGCCGATGCATTGGCTCGGGCAGTGTGCGCGCGCTCCCGGTCGCGCAACAGCTGACGGGAGGGCGCCCCGCTCTCCCCTCGTCCGCGCGCGCATAGCCGGTGCGTGTACCATCCCCCCCACCGCACCGCACCGCCACGCTCCCCTCCCCGCCCCCCTCTAATCCATTATTTACGGGCGGCCGACCGGTTTCAGGCGCGTTCGCTCACCGCACCGCTCCACGATCTTTCAGAATTTAATGCTCTTCCTATGTCCGGCCTCCAATGCGATAAGATTACTCGGAGTCCGACGCGATTCGCCGTCGACGACGTAATTAACTAACTATTAAAATATTAAATTAACGAACGTGCCGACCTCTCTTTATATTCGGTTTGAAGATATGGAAGCATCGTTAATGTGTAAAGAGGGTGATTAATATGAGAGCTGGGAAGGTGAACGAACTAGGGCCAGACATCGACTGGTACTGGTACTGAAAGCACTATAACATAACGCACAATTCAAACTTTATTATTCTGTTGTAAGCCACACCATACACTTTGAAGCAGTAAATCACCTTACAAGTCATAAAAATGCTATAAAAACAGAATTGGAAAAGAATATGAGTACATACTATGAAAGCATAATATAGCTCTTGTAGAGTTGTTGTATATTCTTGTTCTAGGAGTTAGCTCTTGTAGAGTTTTCAGCGTTCGAAGATGATGGCAAAGCGAAATAACAGTTAAAATGTACATCTACCCACATAAAACTTTCACAAAGTTTTGTTGACCCCCTCTGGCAGGCGAGCTTTATCTAAGCATTTATCTTATTTCCGTGAAACAACTTAAAATAACGCCTTATCTTTAATTCCGGGAATATCCTTAGCTTCTATTACAAAAAAGTATGAAACCAGTAACCATTTCGTGAGAATTTTTAGTAATAAACAGTATACATTTCAAAACTTTAACATTAATTTCTAGGCAAACATAATATGTGGACATTTCATTAACCTTTGATAGAGATTAGTATTCGTAATTACTCACATATTTGTATTCACAAATAACGAACTAATCGATCGCTCGACATAGGTAATTAAACTCTACGTGGGAGTTGGGAGATGACGAAACGGTAATTGGAGCAACCACAAAATATAGAACAAACTGCAGATGACCACCACCCACATCGCTAAGCAAGTGATTGTCAATTTTTAAAACGATATTAGATACTGCAAAAAGTAGGATGAGCAATGTTGTACGACTGAGCCGGGGGTCCGATCGACACGAGTGGACCGATCGACCGCAGGGCATTCGATAGTGCTCCATTACACCAGTTCTCCGTAGCGGTTCGGGCGAGCTGCGTCGACATGCAGCAGGATCCATTTTCGGTCGACAGCCATAGAAATCACTTAGTTCGCGGAACTCTGTTACCTGTGGTGCGTCGGCAGCGCAGCGCCAAGGTGAACGTTCGGGCCAAGGACGGCCCGAGGTGGCGGGACGAGCCCGCGGTCCGCCCCTCGCGCCCCGCGTCCACCCTCCGCGCCCGAGTAAAAACGCTCCAAACCTTCGGCGTCGGTCGGTGCAACCCAGCAAAAAAGGGCCCGACGGAACAAATAGAAAACGGTCGGGTTCCAAAAAAAATAATACAAATAACAAGGGTCTCGGATATCAGAAATAGTTAGGGTATCTGGGTAGATGTCGAAATAATGAGGAGTTCGCATGTCACCTGCGCCTACGCAGACGGGTCACGCACCGCAGGCGCGTTCCTATCCTATGTGATGTAATAGTCGAACAATAAAAAACGAGTAGCGGAAGAGGCGCGGAACCGGCCGTATCGCCGATGACGGCTCACTAATCACCAGCCACGATGGTTATTTTATAATTTCACAGCTTCGAGGAGCGATGAGCCACTCCACGGATGACATTAATATTCTAGAGATAAAACGTCTCAACTTTAATTATTCATGCGTCTTCTTTCTATTCGTAAAACGTACCGAGACCAGCGAGCGTCAGTTTTTGCACGCGAATTGAGACCGGGTAGGGTAGAACGCTGGCTTGAAACCGCTTCCTAGCGCACGACCGGTTCCCCTGCACATTGTAATAACTTCCCCATCAGAAAAACTAGCCGTGGAGTAACAGCCTAGTGGAATATCCTCTAACGACTTACGTTTAAAATGTCCTATCAGATGTACATTCTGTTGACGCGAGCAAAAACCGTGTGGATTCCATGCGAGTCGAAGGTGTGCGTTGCGTTGCGAGGAAGTCGTTATTTTCCTCTTGAAGTCGTTGAATAACTATTGTGATATTGCGGATCAATTGACTTCCTATCTATCGGAGACAATAAGACTCACCCCGAGTACGGTATCATATGAGCCTATTGAGACCATTACATCATCGAACGTAAATAGAATCTCCTGGAGTCCGCACGAGTACTTGTAGCATAGAGTACACGCGTGCAAGGAGGCGTAACATCCGTGCCTGCTCTAGCTCTGGCCATCCGCCGAGAGAGAAAGGGACGAGCAAGTGTTACAGTTAAGCAGGAACTCTATTTATATGCAAATATAACCTCGGAGTCGACACCTGTTTGCGTATTCTCGCCGGTGCTCGCCGCTTCACTTTGTGGCTACTCTGTCTCCGGCGTATCCTTTAGATATCATAAAAAGCATTACTGAATTCGAAATGTATAAAATGATCCTTATTAGTATGTACAGAAGGAAATCCAGCTGCGATTCTCCTTGTTATTTTGCTTTTGTTTCACTGACCGCCGCCACTTTACCCTTTCTGCTGGTCTCATTATGAGATTCATTTGGTTAAATTAATTATGAATTTTCAATTACAAACATGTCACGTAACTTAAGCACATCGAGTTTGTGTAATAAATTCTGGTAGACTCAAATATTTACATGAGATGTATTCTAATTTGCATATGTATGTTAATATCGTTTTAGAGCTGATAAAAGAGATTTAATAAATTGCGAGCTTATCCATTTCTTTGGATTGAAATAATTATTATATGATCATAATGTCAGAATATAAACCAATAAAAAACGACCCACACACAAATGCCTTTTCAGAACGTGGAGCATTCTATAATATCGGATTCCATTATTGCATAGAAGACAGATACATTGTTTCGCATCATCTCCTCCATATTTCCCTTGCGGTTTAACCGTCACATCTTTCCATTAACTTCATGTATTTCCATTAGGATGACATGTCAGTTTTTTACAGTCTCCGACAAGTCAGGCGTTTACATCTTATAGAGTATCACTTCATTTTGACTTAGTGAATTTTTCTTATGCTATCCTAGGATATCATCGAGACCTATGATTACGAGCAAACCGTTGATTCTCCAGAAAAAATCACTATGCGTTACAAAAAGCCCTTCAAATGGCAAAGTTAGACAAGCAGAGCCTTAACATAACAAAAAATTTAATTCAACTTTCCATGCCAACTAATCGTTCCGTTGAACAAGTTTCCTTTGGAAAATGAGAAGTCAATATTTTAAACTAATTTTGAAATACTCATAATATTTTAAACTAATTTTGAAATACTCGTAACTATTAATAGCTGCTGTGTCGAGAGTATAAGTCACCGCGATGGTTGCAAAACACCAACTTTCGTTAGAGACGGTGAAGAGGAAAAATCTTCAAATTCTTTATGTAAAAATCGTTCAGTTTGACGGGTTGATGTGATGTAACCTCAAATTTACTAATACCTTTTGTAACCTTGCGGGATAAAACCTATAACAATAGAACGTCAGATCTATTTGGTTATATTGTCGATGAACGAGACCCTTGCGCAGCTCGGTCCAGGGTCCAGTAAAGTGAGGAATTAGAGCGGGTTTCGGCGACAGTCTGATCATTTATCATACTCGGACGGCGGCGCTAGTCCTGAGTGCGTTCCTGTGTCCGTCGGCTTGGCTGAGATACTGCCAGTTGTTTATTTTGTTTGAGTACACTTTCGCGTATGCGAATCGTGTTGGATTAAAAAGCTCACTGGCTGTTTGCTACGAAGTATATCAGTTTTGAAGTAAAAGTGATAACATTACCTACTATGACTTTTGACTCACTTACTAGATATTTTTAAACAAATAATTGTAAATCTAGCAGTAGAAAAATAAGCCCTAAAAGTTTATTGTGCCCCTCGAAAATCTACAAGAACAAGAAAATCTTCTTGTAGCAGAACCTTTATTCCGAATGCTGGTCTTTTTACGGCTTACTTGAATAAACTAATTTGAGTTTGAGTTTTCTCTCTATGTTGGCTTTAGTATCTTGTTAAGCCCTCTAGAAACTCCAGATATGCGTCATTTTAGAAGCGTACCGTTTCCTTACAAGCAATGAAAGTGTAAGAAAGTGTAATGATGTTCGCAAATTATTTGTAATAACGCCTATTTATTTCATATGTCATTGATTCTAATGGAATAGGTACATTTTCTATTCAAATATTCTTCTGCTACTTGTATAAAAGAAGTAGCCAAATTAGATATTTCATAAATAAAGGATATTTTCCATTGTCATAAACAGCTTGACCTATTTCAAATCCTGACAGTTAATTCTTCACCTTGAAAGATCCTCCTGAATACATTACTTATAGAATACTTGTCATTGAAAAGTACCTCCTCGTTTGCATTGTCGGCCTCGAGTGCGATGAACGAAGCGACCTTTCTCGCCCTTTATGGCAACTTATGCAGAATTAATATGACACGCGTGCGAAGGTTCTCCAAATGGCTCCTATTGTATCAACAAAATTATGGATATTCAATATAGATTTGATTCATAGACAATTAAATTATGAAATGAAATCTAAGCTCGAAGCGTCAATTCTTTACAATACAGAATTTCTGCTGGTGGAACTTCCCTTTCGCTCGCACATTGCAAGTTAACCTTGACTTAGGCATTGATTTTCCAAAAATTATTAGTTGTGTTTCTCAATCATAACATTTAAGTATAATATAAAACTTAGTTTTGATATCTTTTAATTTAACAGAAGAGATAGAAAAAACTGTAAAAACGAAATACTCGTAGACTTAAAAATATGCAATAAGCTAAGCGATTTTGAAAATTCACATTTAGTTATTTTTTATCATCAATAATGTTAATTTAGCGAGCGAGACGAAGTTTGGCTCCTAAATAGGCGCCTTAAGTATTCCACATCATTGCAACGGTCACGACGTGAGCTCATCAGGAATCAGGACCACGGATGAGCTTCGTAATTTGTGTACACGAGCTCCGGATTTGACTAATGAATGAGTACAGCACTCACAGTTTCTTAATAGACGGTGATTAAATCCGCAGACTTCGGTTAGAGTGCTTCGTAATAAAATGTGCTTTGATGTTCGAGGAGGTGGTGACTGGGAGGAAACCGACCACGGTGGTACCACGGCTTGTCTCCATTCCATTCTATCTCTAAGCACCAATATATACAGATAAAGGAGCGCTCACGGAGTTTCAGTTATAAATACCTACTCACTAGGGTTTGCACAAAAAGACGTATAGGAGGATGGAACTTCCATATATTTATTACTTATATTAACGCAAAAAGAAATTCATCCTTTTACAAGCTTGACGGGTAGACACACCTCCTCAATAAGTATTATTACACATTTTTGTAACACTGAAAACAAAACATCCTTTTATTTTCTCTTTCTCGCCCAAATATAATGTATCTGCAGTGTTTTTTTTTTATTTACTTCTTGCCCCTTATTACATGGACCAATAACATACTGGCAAAATATGGGTGTACCTACTATAGGACTGAGTCCTGGGTACAACCACTGCCTACCTTTTCGGGAAAAGGCGTGATTGTATGTTGTTCACTCCGCTGAGAAATGCTTGAAGCATTGCTGAAGCAAGCACACGCGGCTACGTGTCCAGTGGTTTTCCGTGAGATTCCCTGTAAAGTCGCGAGTGTAAGTGTGCTATGTTTTCGCCTATCTATTTTGTGTGTAAGCAATCGCGACGGAAGGCCGCATTAAGCTGGATCGACGCCGTGCCGCACCGCTGTCGAACGTCTGACCTACAAAGCGGGATCGACGCTCTTTATATCCCGTAAATATTTTGTTACGCTTCCTCTATAGTAGATGGAATATTTATGGCAATGGGGTCCTCTCGCGATTAGAATGCCGTTTTGGAGTATCGGGAGGTTACTGGCTTATTTCGCTCCATATTGATGTGTGCATAATTTAGCACTTGGAAATGCATGATGGAAATGGCGGGGATTGTATTATTCGTTCCTGGTGGCTTTGGGATTGGCTCAATGTAAGTCTCGTCTAACACTTATTACTAATCCAAAGCTTTAAATGAATGTATGTTTGTTTATTTTTCACACAAAAACTATTTAAACTATTTTGATTGTTTAGTACCTAAAATCCTAACTTGCAACGGCTTCGCACTGGTAGCAGCAGCCAGGACATAGATAAATATTTATTTTTAATAATAACAATTCCGTGCTAGATACACAATTTCATATAATAGGTTTACGTGTGCCATAGGCACTAGGCACTGAAGCACCCAGTCGGCATGGTTTTTTCAGTTTTCATCGTCATATTTGGATGTAAGGTACTCTTAGACTTTGTTTAGTCGTATGACCGAATATCATTAGTATCATTGATTGTAATCAGGAATACAAAGATGTGTGGCCTGTACCATTAATGGTACAACTGACACTACGTCCTTATTTCAGGTAGTTTTAAAAAAACTTAATTATATTTATAACACCCAAACCTTCTTCATCAATAATTCGTCCATTCCAAAAGCCTACATATAGTACATTTTGAGTTTATTGCGAATAGACAAGACAGAAAAACGCGGCGAAAAATTTTTGGCTTGCTGACTCGGACACAAAATACTCGGACAGTGTCCGAATTGACACTTTTTAATTTTAATATTTTTTTCACTGACAATTCGAACAGCAAAGCTGTACATCCATAAATTATTATAGGGTAGTTATTAACATGGGAAAACGCGTTACAAAGCTAGTAGTACATATAATATAACATAAGGCAGGGTTCGGCCTCACACGATGTCGCGTGTTAATTAAAACGTCATGAAGTGAGTTGAGTACAATTTTCACTTTTGATTAACGTTTTATTGTTAAACACGGCGGCTCGCGCAAAAGCCAATTTACTTGGGCAATAATGTATGGAGTATGGAGCTATATGGGAGCGTTTGGCACAAACTAGATTGGTACAGAAGGCTTCTTGTTAAAGGATGTTAAGAAAATATGAACCAGGTCACGAAATTTTCAAGGAATTTCACGGGAAACCATTGAGCGTAGCTTTTTTGATCGAGCCGCATGATGAATCCAGGGAATAATTTTCTGTTGAAATGATTATTTTCAATTTACGAGCCGCTACCGCTACGAGTTCTGGCGCCGCTCTAACGCTTGCGAGAAGATAGTTAGTAGTAATTAATTATTTATGACTGAAAATCGCAAACCGTCCTTCTGTATCTTTTCATACAGTGCAATTGGCTATAGAAATGGGCATCAAAAAGAGGCAAGCCGGACGGCGTCGGTTAGACAGATAACATTGCGGCGACCGGCGACAATTTATCAATCGGTTAATAGACCTATTCGGTTCGGACTTCAGACCTATTGTCCTAACTGCTAGCGCTTAATCTACCAATCATATTAAAGTTGCATTGTATTACATGCTCTAAAGTCGGTCTCTCACCATGAACATTCGCCTGTAATCTAAAGGTTTGCTCGCTAACCAACAATTGTAGTTTACATTGAAAGATTAAAAAAGAACGTTCTTGATCTTGTTCAATGATCGTTTATTCTAAAGTAAACCCACTTTTGCAATTTAAAGTTCTATTTTACTGCCTAATGACTTTAATTAACCCTAATTAAGTTAAAGCAGCATTTGATTATTAAAATAAAAAGTTTTCTTTACCTTTGCAAGGGTTTAATGTTGGGTACATCGTCCATCCACTGCCACATAAAGGCCCAGAATTCAATTACAAACATTAATTAAAATCAATGGGAGACCTGATTTACGATTCGCTACGTTTTAAAGAATCTTAGAATATTAAACACAAGTTGCAATGAATATTCATGTGACGAATGGGGCCTCGGTTCAGGTGCTCGTCTACAGAAACTAATTTAAATATTGTTCACCCTTTAGCGTAATACAGACGCCAATTTGTTTTAATTTTTCATTTAACCTACTGAGATTTATGTACGACCAACTTTTCAACTGATTCTACATTGTGTAAGCGGCCGAAGTGGCCCAAAATTAATGGTGGACTCGACCTCACAGTCAATATAACTCCCAACTCAAAAATCTTATCTCTTTGAAATTATTACCGCTGCTACCGCTTTTTTTAGGGTGGTAATGTGTTAGCATCATCTTAAAAGTTCATTGAGAATTCAATATTCCATAATGAAAACAACAGTTTTCGCAACAGCGAAAGATGGCTACATCGTCACTCCAAAATCACCGAAAAAAAGTTAGCTGTTTCATACATTTTGTCCAAGCAACCCGCCAAGGAGCCTTTCTTATATTAACAGCTCTTCAAATCCAGAGATTTCAAAGGTCGCAAGAAAGTTTTTACAAATGACATAATATTATAGAGTACATTTATTACGTTAAAGTGGATTCTAACCGACTTCCAATAAACCGCTACACGTTATGCATGTATCCCTTATGCCATTTTGTAATACTTACATAACATGTCAACCGGCACGCGTATTACCTTACACTGCGTTCACCCAAAGGATATAATTATATAGTTTCACAAATTTAAAAGATGACATCCCTAACGTAGTTAGAAGGAATAAGAAATACGCGATAGAAAGAGAGGCAGCTTGTAGGTTAATACATCGATAGGGCGCGCTAGAGCTAGAGTCTCTCTTTATTTAAAGGGTTAAATGATTTTGAGGTGTCTCTTCTATCCCTTTATATTCTGTGATAATACTAAAGTTGCTGATATGCAAGCTGCGGGGCTCGACGAGAGGCCGGAAGTGCACTCTCATCTACTGGCCTATTTATATGCTGCAGACTGCAGCCGAGGTTTAAATGTTGCCTATTCTGTGGTATCACTAACATGTTATCAGGAAGTTAGAACGAACCACTGTTTTCCAATAGAATATGCTACGAATTCTTGAATATTAATATTGCTAAGGTTGTACATAAATAAATTTTATAATATAACATGACTCTATTTTAGACTTAAATAACTATATTAATAATAAGGCTCTCAAATTCTTTTTCGTTAAGTGGCCAAACGTGGCAGAGCGCCTAGAAGTGTCTTATCATGCAAACCTCAGATTTTTTTTACTAAAAAGTCTTGCAGTTTTTTTTCTTCAAACAACCATAATAACAGCAAGATTTTTTTACAAAGCACATAACATAACTCCTTTTTTCCGAAGAAGTTGACAGAGATGAACCCAAGACTCAGTCCCATTGTAGATACACCCACAATTAGACGGTTATTTTAAGTAGCATATAATAATAGGGGGCGAATACAGTTCTTCTGTAACTGTACCGGGTATAGCAATATGTTCAGGCTGTCATAGAGAAAACTCCTAATGAAAAATCCAACAACACAATATTAATATGGGTCATGGGTAGAAAAATTTCACCCACAAGTGGGACTTGAACGCACTTTCAGCACCAATTCACGTGGCGAGGCACTCTACCTATTGAGCTACCGTGAAGGTACATTTTTCCTATCCCACCTATCTACCATAAGTGCGTGTGTGTTTATTTATAGGTGATGCATTTGGCATTCTACCGATGCGAATAGACAGCTTAATCTATAAAAATATTATCCAATAACACTTTCTTCTTGACATGGGGATTGAACCCGGGACTTCATGTTAGGCACTCCGCCTCCGAGGCAGTATTACAGCAGCAGTCTCAAGCAGTTGTCTGAGAACATCGTGACTATTGACTATATGATTTATTATTTACCTCGACGTTTCGACTGAGAGGGTATTTACAAGTTGGGTGTTTCTTGGAATCCAGTAATCAGTATGTGTTCGCGGCGTGATTTACCCCGTGATAAATCTGCGGATATCCTGAGTGTTGTATGTCGCGATAACAATTATTTACAAGACCAAGTGCGGGTAGTTGAAGATAATACTCGCTCTTCCCGACGGTGACACCCGCATTCTCCAGTCTTCTTGTGACCGCGGCTAATGCAACTCAGTCGAAACGTCAAGGTAAATGTTTTTAGCGCGATTAAGTCCCGTGTCATTCATAAAATATTTGTTCGAATCGCGAAAGTTTAAAAATTACTATCGTGACTATAATAGTCCAAATGTTAACAAGTTTACATTTAAAATTAAAAAAGTGTACTGACCATTATCAAATCAGAAGAAAGTAATATATAAATACACTCAGTGGGTTCTGTAATTACATTTTCCCGGTGTAGAGTTTCTTATTGACATGTCCATTAGAGATTATTTGAGACTGCTGTAGTTTACTCCAACCGGCCATGCCGGCTTCAAATGTAATGTGGGGGTGAGCGGTGAAGCCATGCTCGTTAGTTATTTGATAATGTTGCTACTAGATATAAACATGGTGTCAAAATGGGACTGGGTTTATTCGTGTTTCTATCCCTTCCAAATTATTAAAAAAAATACACAAGTTTAGGTTTTGCCAGATTCCGCTTTTAAAGAAAGTAAAAAGCTTACGAAAACGAGCAACTATGAGTATGAGCTGAACATAGGCCTCCCCCTACTGATTTTCATCTAGTCTTTATCAGATCGTCTGTCCACCTTGTGGATGGACGTACGACGCTACGATTGCCGGTCCGTGGGTCTCCATTCGAGAACTTTACAGTCCCATCGGCCATCAGTTCTACGTGCTATGTGTCCTGCCCGTTGCCACATCAACTTACTTATCCGTTGGGCTATGTTTGTCAACGGATCTCATTTCTGATTCAATCTCGCAGAGAAATCCCGAGTATGTATGAGTAATAAATATAAAAATAAATTAATCTTTAGTTGATCTCCGAAGAATAAGTTACTAAAAGTCATGAAAATTAATATCATATTAATACTTATATATTAATAATTACTATCATAATATAATTATTAGTTTATATAAGTGTAGACGATATCAAATCGTGAAATCAATTAGCACAACGGATGTTCGGTTCACACACTCACACAGCCGTTTCCGACTGATTTCTTAAAAGTAATAGTAACTAGTTTTGGCTGATAGTCAATTTGACCGCGGAATATTCGACCACGTCCTTATAATTATTATTTTTTATTTTTTATAAACCACTAGCGGGAAATAATACAGTCAGACCTAGAACAGAAATTGTTTTAAAAAGTTAAATGTAAGATAATATTATTGTAGTTAAGTATAAAATTTATTCAAAATAAAGCAATAAATATGGAGATATCTTCATTCATGATTATTCAAATTATTTTAATATAATAAAGATAATATATATAAAAAATAAAGGTCGAGTTGACTCCCATTTTTTTAAAATTAAAGGTCTCCGCAACTACTCTACCAACTCACCAGTTTTAGTCATAGTATTGTACACTAGCACTATACTAATTTATTAATTTTCCGTTGACATAAGTAAGTTTTATAATTTATACGAACCTAAAAAGTTTTGGTCGTTGGGAGGCGATTTCCTTCTATATTTCGACCCTGGGAAAATTTAAACTCTTTCAAGGACTAGTTTACACGGGAATTATTACGAAAATTGCGATAGCAAAACGACAGCAGCGCGAGGCGTAAATTGCGCAATTAAAGCTGTCAATAAATGTCACTTGATATGTATGTAAGTTTGACGCGCTGCTTTCGCAAACTAAGCAATAATCCTGCCGCTATCGTGAGATGCAACAACTATGCACGTGCAGTACTCAGAAAGGACGCAGATTATCGAATAATTGGAAGGGATCCTTTGATCTTTACAAGAATAAATAATGATTACGTGCTAGCTTGCACTTGGCAGTGATGCCGACGAGATAAGAGATAGCTGTGTAAGTGCCGGTCGCATGTGAGCAGGGGTCCGCTCTCATATCTGCTTCATACTTAGCGACACTACTTTATTGATAAGTTACATTGTTGCTTGCGTGGACCTTTCGTCTGTGTGCTACCGTGTTTTGGATGGCCCCGGGGGCCCGGTTGCATTTAGTCGTCTATAATAAAATATGTAGGGGCACTACTTTACGTCATGTAGGCCTTGGCGACTTGAAGCTCTGACATACGTTCCATCGATTTTCATCTAGTCTGGTTGTAAGCGGCTTGCATCCAGCATGTTCCTGCTGTATTTATTAAATCGTCTGCATACCTTATGGGTGGACCTACAATGCGCCTGTCTACCGTTAGAGTATAAATTACAATTATTATTGTAGCGATGTTCTTATATTCAAACAAGAAATCTATAAACGTATTCCTCTATATTTTTGTTGGTAGTGAAAGACCAATAACTGTCCTTTTTTGTACTACTGTGTTGGGTTGACGATATCTGACGATCAACCAGAAAACAGAATAAATGGATAGCATTGGAGAGTATATAGAATAATATTGTGTGGCGAGCTATATCTGCCTATAAAACAGCCTCTTCATGACGACCACGACCGTTCTGTCAAGAACGCAACCCGGTGACGGACCGGGTGAAAATGGGACTGGGTGACAAAGGTGCCGACCCGATTTTTCTGATTAGTACTTTTATTTATTATGTGTATACGTTATATAGGGTAGCTACTTTTCACCGATGATATTAACTTTCTAAAGAACGTCAATATCATATTAATTTTGTACGAACTTTTCGGTGTGTTCCCAATTTGGATGGGACGTTTAAAAAGGTTGCAACGTGTAAAAGTGTGACATGTTGCGAAAAAAAAAAGGTTGCATCGACTCGTTTACTGTGATTCGTTGGGAGCCTACTGAACTGTTCTACTCTACCATTTTCCATTTCCAACAGTGGTTTTATTCTCCGGTTTTGAACATAGAGGTAATGTTACGTAGCACGTGTTAGGTTCCAATGTAACAGTGAATAAATAAACATTGTGTCCTTTGATCGGCGCGTTAATCTTAGAGGCGTCTCTGTTATTAGCTGTTCGGTTTCCGTTGCGTGTTTTCTCTGGGGTTTCGGAATCAAAACGGAAATGTTACGAGTTTGAGATGCGGCGTTTAGAACTATCTATATGATATTTTGTAACAGTTATTAATAGGTACCAAAGGAAACGGACTCGTAATCCAAGGAAGCTGGAAGAAAACCTAACATTGTTTATCCTATATTGCCGGGTCGGTTCTATATTGTTATTCGCCATAATATTCCAAAAAATAGTAATTAGCCCTTTCATATGGCGACTCGCGTTCCAATTTTAGTAGAACATTTGCCTAATTTATTATAATAAATGGCGATACTAACTACATAATATTATTTTTGCACATTTGAAAATCTTATTATTACAACTCCTTTCAGCCAAATAAGTTCAGTCAGTTAGGTGATGATGAAGCAAAAAGAGTTTATGTGTGAGTTTGTACACCACACACACTCACACACAATCTTTCGCATTTATGAAATATACATCTATACATAGGTAAGTATGTATATTATTATTATTTGTAACTTTTCCTTTTAACCGACTGTCATAATAAAAAAAATGGAGAAGTGAGAGTAATTATATTAACACTGCAGAATGGAATCCAAATCTTGATTAATTCAACTAGTGGGAATACAGATAGGTACTAATGTAGTTGTAAAATGAATATTCCCCACTTTCATTATATTAGTTCATAATAAACACAGTCCCAAACTTAAATGATAGCTACTCTCCACGGGCCCACTAACTGACAGATTAGCCGTGTTATAAAACTGAACTAAACTATTATACTATATACTATACATAGCTACTCGCTACGAATTTAATTTAACTGTCCGAAGTTTCCCGTCCATGTGTGAGCTACCGGTACAGCGGTACAGAATATTACACAGAAGGGCGGCTCTGGACTCTGGGATCGATGTCTAAGCTCGCTAAGGTCGGCGCCGGCACGCACACGGCAGAATTAAAAATATACTCGCGAGCCGTATAAATTTTTAGATCGCGTGCAATCGCGATTAGCCGATATGTCACAAAATAAAAGTACAGTATCACGATCAGTAGCTAAATTTTTTCTAAATTTGAAGTCAAATATAACGTGTAAATTTTGAAAATTTGGTAAAAGTGGTAAATTAAAATTTAGTGATCACTTAAAATTTAGGTATATGAAATCAAGTGAAATAGAGTTTTGTATGGTTTTCGGTTAAGAAGGTGGGCGGAGCCTTTACCTTGACACGTTTGAACATGCAATTTTAGTTAAAATGTAATTAATTGAAGTACTTAAAACTAATTAAAATGTTAATTGAAGTAATTCGCAAGCATCTAAAGAGCTTTACTAAAATTAAGTAAAACGTACGTTTTTTTTTTTTTTTTTTTTTTATTTGTACATCAAAACATCTCCAAACAAGAGCGTTTGGACCTTTTTTTACATAATTAATTGCATTATTAGGCGTTTTCATTGGACTAACTTAAGACTATCTTGAGGGAGTCCATAGCGTAAAATTTTTATTTTATTTACCTATTATTATACATACATATATAAATAAATATATAAATACATTATTTAACATAAATATATAAATACATACTTAATTAATTATAATACTTATACATATATACATATAGATCTATTACACCACAGAACAACTGGCACAGACCAACCCACGCTCGCAGCACCCGTTCACGAGTTGACGCACGTACCAGCGCCGTCCTCCTCAACCATATTAGAGGGAGGAGGGCGGCCCACCACGCGACGCCGCCGCGAGCTTGAGCAGTTTAGTGAGCATGACTGTACCAAATGTTCCCCGGTGCATTACATCTAAAAGAGAAACAAACCTTTTCATACTAATGGCTGAAGTGCAGATTTACCCCGATGGCCGCTGTGATTATTCAAGCTGAAACGCTAGAGCGCTCTCCTCACAATAGCCATATCACGGTGAGACATGGCCATGGCGATATTATGCTCCTGTATCTGCTCAGAAGTAGCTGCCCGCGCCGCTCTCACGAATCGCCCTATCGCGTCGTCATCATTGTCGGTGTAGTAGACACAGATGTTGGTGTGTCGCGACACTGCTACTACCGCGTGCGGGACGCTCTCATGAAGGCGCAGGGGGGACGACTTGGTCTGGATGATATAGACCCGCTCGTAGGTAAGTCCCTGAGCTTCGTGGATTGTTAGGATACGAGACCCTGTACCCGAACCGAACCCTTGGGTGCCGAGGGTTCCCTTTTCTTCTTGAGTGTGCACAAGGTATAAGGTTTTCGGGAGCTCCATAGGGATATTCGCATCCGTATATCTGACCAGCTCAAGGGAACGTACTCTAGATGACGATGAGTACATACCGGAGTAAACTTCTCTTAAGGCGTATGTGACGTCCATAGGGCACCGATGCGTGCAATACAGCTCCTTGCCGATACTGACCGTCTGATGAGGGCGATGATACTTCATCTCAAATAGATTCTCGCGATCAATATACGGCAGTTGGTTTACATCTCCGATGAGAACAACTTCTTCCGTTTGGGACAATCTGGCGGCCAAGATAATAGCTCCAAAGTGGTTCATGAGAGCCTCATCTACCATCAAGCGTCCGCATCTCTGAGGCTCCTTGAAACCGTTTGCAAGGATTGACGCCATAGTCCGCACTCCAATGAAGCCCCTCTTGCCCAATCTGAGTGCTAACTTTGACCTCAAGTCCCTGGCCGCCTCTATGGTCGTTGTCACAAGTACATCATTGTTCTCATCGAAGGTGTCTACCAAGAACGTTGTCTTGCCACATCCGGGAACCCCATTAACCCATGTAAACTTCGGTACCGCCCAATTTTCCCATGCATTCCCAGCGGCAGCATCCCCAGATATGGCGTCCATAATTCCAAGGATTCTGTCGTCGAGCATAATACGAGTACAGTGGGCGGTAACTACGACGGGGTCTTCAGGTGGTGTATAAAACTTCAAATTGCCCGTCCGCCGAGTCTCCTCCTCGTCCAATGCTACAAAACCGCCCGTGGCGTTATAGGCAGCCATATATCTTCCCGACATCGTGCCCTTGATAACACGACATGTGTCATTGTTGTATATGGCCGCTTCGGCTTCCTTGAGCTTGGCGTCTAGCAGTGCCAGATTCAGACGACTCTGGTACGCTGGCTGCAGGATGTTCTTGCACGTGGCCAAGTTTACCTCTCTGGTAGCTCTGATAACGGCCTGAAACTCGAGGAATGCATTGATTGCGTGGTCTCTTGCGCTAGTAGCTTGGATCAGACTCGGTGAGCTGACCTGTCCTCTATCAGCTCTCGATCGAGCAGTCCGCGGTGTTTCTGGCTTACTAGGGGATTTTCTCAGTAACTTCTCAGTGACCGCGGCCTGTCTGACGGATCGTGTGGGTTTAGAAAGTTGTGCCATTAGGGTGTTAAAAATTGTGTGGAGTTGCCTTCTTGTCTCACTCCTCTTTTCCTGGGCAACCAAACTGAGCTGATGTTTTTGCCTCTCTCTGGCATCTGCTATCCTATTTTGCAAGCGTTCTGAGCCGCTTAATGTACTTGAGGTCAAACTGGGGTGGCTGGGGCTTGTCGCTGTTGCTAAGTCGTGTTTGGGGGTTTTGAGGTAACTCAGATTTTCCCCTCTATCCTCATATACGACAACCTCGTGATGTTCCGAGGCCATTAGGCAACCGTATCTATCGGCGACTGTTCCTTTTTCGACTCCGAGTACCATCGCGTCTACGCTTACTTTACGAGGTCTACCGTCCGCGGCCTGAGTCGCCTCTCCCATCCTGGTTAACACTGTGCATACCTGTGCGAAAGCAGTCTCCGTATCCTGTTCGAATAATGCAACTATCTTGTCTTGTAGTCGCATTATTCGACAGGAGCGGCCAAGTACCTTCATTACAGGTAGTGCGCTGATTTTATCGCGCTTGATGCTTGTTCTGTGAGTATTCCCATTCAGTAGATTAGCGAATCCTGGAGATATGAAAATGCGGTTTCCGGTTCCCTCGCGACAGAAACATATGCCAAGGCTTTCCGTTTGGTTGTCCATGAACAGTGCCACCCCGCGGATTCTGATCCCTGGCACCCCGCCTCCCGCATACGCCAGTAGATCTAATCGTGGCTCGTTCTCGTTTGCTGGATGCCTGGATCTATCCTCCGCGGCCCGGGCTGTGAGGTCGATGGTTTGGACTAGTGTTTGTGTAGTGATTATCGGTGTTGTGTGTGTGTCACGCGATGGTGGAAGTTGGTTCGTACCTGCGCTGATAGTGTTCGGCTTAATCATTGTACTTCCGTTCCTCAAAGCAGCAACTGAGACCACCCTTGTAATGAAGTCCAAGAAAGGTGTTCTGGAGTTTGGCCTATCCATAATATTTGGGACAGCGTCTTTAGTAAGTTTGGCTTGGATTTGGAGCTCCAAGTCCATCCTGTCGCGGCCAAACCTTGGACATTCGAGAAGCAGGTGCCAAATTGTCTCTTCCTTCTCCGGATCGCAGATACAAGAGGGGCTATCCTTGATTTTGAATCGGTGCAGGTATGCCGCAAAACCTCCGTGACCGGTCACAGCTTGGACGTGTATGGGCGTAAGCGTCACATCTTTAAGTACGCGTCTCGCCATCGAGACGGTAGGGAAAAAAGCCTTGGTGACCTGACCAGTCGTGGATGACTCATATCGCTCCTGCCACATCCTGACTGTGTTCTCTCGTATCTGCCTCCTGATGTACGACATGGCTACGTTGCTGTAGTCTGGGGCTGTTCTCTTGGTTAACGCTGCTTTTTTTGCCAACTCATCCGCTCTCTCATTACCCGGGGTTCCAACGTGGGCCTTCAACCAAAAAAACCTCACGACTCTGTCCTCCTCTCGGATTACCTGTACCAGACTCTTAATCTTCAGGGCAAGATGGTGAGTGACCGAAGGATTCCCCAACAAATCAAGCGACGATCTTGAGTCACTCAAGATGTTGGCCGTCCTCACCTTTGATTCTTTCACCATCTTAACCGCTCTATAGAGTGCGTACATCTCCGATTGGAACACAGTGTTATGCGGTTCCAGGCGAAAAGTGGAGTATCTAGTTTCCCTGCCTTCATTCCACCAAGTAAGGGCAGCACCAACTTTACCCTCGATTTTGCTGCCGTCCGTATAAATCTGGGGACCACTTACTTGGTGGGAGTTTAGGGTTTCGGGTTCCAGGTTATCTAAGCGCTCATACTCAGTTATGACGAGTTTTGATGGATGTGGGTTTTGGAGGTAGCCCACAGCGCGCTCCACTTCTCTGCCAGGTGGTATAAAATCCTCAATGTATCCTTTTTTTATTTTAAAGAGGGTGGCGGCTTCTTTTACTCGGAGATCAAGGGGCAATAGTCCTGCCAATATGAGCGCCGATGTCAGAGACACCGTCCTGTATGACTTGCAGATCTTCTGGGCAAAACTTCTTTGCAGTGAGTCTAACTGTTTACGGACCATCAGTTTCTCCACCGCACAAGACCACGCACTCGCAGCATACAGAACGATAGGCTCTATCACAGATACATATATCGTCCTTATGACCTCGGTATTTAGACCCCACGTCACTTTTGCTGCGCATGCCAGCTGCTTGTAGATGTCCGCAGCTTTTTTGCAAGTTGCTGTAACATGTGCATTAAAGGTGAGCTTGCAGTCGATGACGAGTCCCAACAGCTTAATTTCCGGGACGAGATTTAGCCTAGTGCCAGACATGTAGACTTTGGGGATTTCGTACTTGAGCTTCTTCGTTATAAGCATCACGTTGGTTTTGTGAGCTGCGAAGTTTAGTTTATTTTGGATTCCCCAATCATGAACGGCATCTAAGGTGGTGGAGGCTTTATGCTGAAGGGTGCTGACTTCAAGGTCGGAAAACACTAGGACAACATCATCCGCGAATGCTTGACAATATACTCCTAAACTGGCCATTGTTGTTAGGAGTGAGTCTAGGATCAGGTTCCAGAAGGTTGGTCCACCAATGGAGCCCTGGACGCAACCCTTCGTTGTTCCCTTCTCGCTAGTTGCTCTGGCGTAATTGACTATGATTTTCCGGTCTTTGAGGTATGAGGCTACGAGAGCGTACAAGTTCTTCGGGCACTTTTTAGCAACGAGTTGTTGTCGTAAAGCCGGCCACCACGCGTTATCGAAGGCGCCCTCTATGTCCAGCGATACTAGAAGGACAAGTTTTTTAGATTTGACCTCCCTCCGTATATGAGCTAACAGGTCATAAAGGGCGTCTTCGGTTCCACGCTGTGGCATGAATCCATACTGGCTGGCACTCAGAGATGGTAACAAGTGCCATTGCAGTCGTCGCACCAGGAGCTTCTCGACAATTTTTCCTAGCACAGAGAGGAGACCGATCGGTCTATAGGACTTGGGATGAGTGTAGTCCTCCTTACCTGGCTTTCTGATGATACACACATGGGCGACCTTCCATTGCTTAGGAAAGTGCGGAAGCGCTAGGCATTTGTTAGCCAGAGCCAAAAACACCTCCCTGTCACACTGAATGGTCGCCATGCAGATATCGGCCGTCAGTCCATCGGGGCCGGGAGCTTTTTTCGGGTTAAGGTCTCTAAGGACCACTTCTAGCTCCGCAGCGGTGAATGGTGGATCGTCGTCCGACATCCGCTGTGTCTCCGCCAGGTATTTCTCATCCGTTTGTCTTCTCACCGAGCGGTGATAATCTAGTTCGGTTTCCACAGAATCATCGGGATAAAACGTTTTCGCCAGAAGTTCAGCTGATTCTTCGGGGCTGAGTGTTTTACCCGTGGAATCACGAAGAAGGCTGTCTTCCTGCCTCTTAGCTGTTTTCCTGATAACTCTGTAAATGCCGTCCCACATACTCTCTCTGTTCTGCGTCGAGCAATATTCTTTCCAGCTGGTGGTCGCTGCTTCTATTGCTTTCTCCTGATACGTGTCTCTCGCCAGTATGTATTCCTCCACCACATATTGCCTGCGGCTGGGGGCTGCATTCCGTATTCTTTGTTTCTTTCGAGTAACATCTCTTTTCAGATCTTCAAGAGAAGGAGACCACCAAGGAGGTCTTACATCGCCTTTCCAAGGTTTAATTTTTGGGATCGTTTTTTTTTTTTTTTTGCCAATGACCTGCTTCTTAGAGGTAAGGAAGCCCTGGAGACGGCGGGAAATATGAAGAAGGAGTATAAGACAGTTGCTCACGAAAGCCTTCAAGGCCTATATGAGATAGTGCTCTCAGTGGCCGACTCGAGGTCCCGACACCTTAATAATCTGGAGAGGGAGCGCACTCGGCACGCACAAGAAATTGTGCGAATCGAGAGGGCTCACTCAAAGGAACTGTTGGCGGTAAAAAACAACCTCGTTGTCGAGATGAGGCTAGCCCGGGCTGATATCACTGGGACTCTGGAGGAGGCGAAGGCGATTCGCAGCTGGCTCGGCTACGAAACGGATGAGCCCTTCAGAAACATGAAGGCTGCAAAGGACGGAGTAGCCGCTTTGGAGACAACGCTACGAGAAGAGCTCAGAACACTAATGAGAGAGACAGGAACAGCCACCGCTGGGGATTTCAAGTGGGAAAATACGGTGGCAAACCTGTCTAGCCTGAACACCAAGGCAACGTCATTAAGCAATCAAATAGATACTCTTAGGAGATCTATAGATGATGTGAAAAGCTCTGTCGTGGCGCTGTCGGCTGATAAACCTGCTTTGGCATCCCCTACTGTGTCGCCTGACGTCACCAGCAAACTAGACATTCTACTGCACAAACTTTCAGATATTACACAGACATTAACAACACACATAGACAGATTAACACCACTACTGGCGCCCCCCCCTCCCTTAACACCATCACCTGTAATCGATCTGACCTCCTACCTTGAACCACTTCACGAACGACTGGAAATAGTGTCATCTGACCTTCGCGAATTGCGAAACTCCGCAACGAGGCCGGCTAGTCCATCAAAGCCCGCCCTTGGAACGGAACTCGCAATGGCGGAGGTTAAACAGACATTAGAAACTATTGCAACTGGAGTGTCGGAGCTTACTAATTCAGAAAGACCACAACAGCCCCCTACCGTTACCACTTACGCGCAGGTTGCAGCGAAACCGAAGCCTCCGAAACTGCCTAACCACACACTTATCATATCATCTAAGGACCCGCGATCTACCAGTGACAAGGTCATCGAAAGGGTGCGGGTAGCCCTAGATTTCAAAAATACCGGGGCCCGTGTTGATAGGTGTCGCAAAGCGCGGAACCAGAAGGTGATACTCAGCTGCGCCACTAAGGAAGACCTGACAGTGGTCAAGAGACAAGTAGACTCAGCAAAGGACTTGCAGGTCATGGAGCCGAAAAGCGGAAATCCCTTAGCATGCGTCAGAAACGTTCTGGCCAGCCATACCGATGTCGAAATAATCGAAATGCTGAAGATGCAGAATAAACACCTACTGCAGGGCGTCGACATGGCTGTTCAGACAATCAAAGTTCGATATAGAAAAAGAGCCCGGAATGCTCTGGAGTGCCATCCAGTCCTGGAGCTTTCTCCAGTAGTCTGGCAGCGCCTCACTGAAGCAGGTAAGATTCATTTAGGAATTAGAAGGAGCCCGATAGAGGATCAGTCTCCCCTCGTGCAGTGCACCAAGTGCCTTGGGTATGGACACACGCGGGCCGTATGCAAGGAGAAAAGCGATATCTGCTGTTACTGCAGCGGTGCACACACAGGGAGGACATGTCCCGTAAGGGTAAGTTCCGCTTCCCCGACCTGCGTTAACTGCGTGAGAGCACGTAAAGAGAAAGGAGACCTAGCACACGTAGCCTTCAGTGAAGATTGCCAGGAACGACAACGGTGGGACTTCATAGCAAGGTCCAGGATTTCCTATTGCTAAGGGCACCTTGGTGATTAACGGGTCAGTCAGCTCCCAGCGTTCGGACACAGCCTCAAGAAGCAGTTTACTGTTTGTTCAGGCTAATCTTCAACGATCCAAATCGGCAACAAGCGAGCTCTTTGTCGCGGCACAGGAGAAGGGTGTTTCAGTAGCACTTGTTCAGGAACCCTACGTAGGAGGAACAGGAGTCATGAAACAAGTCTCGGGCACGAAAGTCATCCAGTGCTCCCTGAGTCGCCAAAAGCCTGTAAAGGCGGCCGTCGTTGTGTTCGGAGACAAGCTGGAGGTCATCCATGACCCCCAACTTGTAACCGAGAACGTTGCGGCTGTCCTTATAAAAGCCGGTCAGCTAAAATTAGGGGTGGTGTCCGTGTATTTCGAGCCAAACCAGGATTTAGACCCGTACCTCCAAACTATAAAAGATTTCTGCAATCGGCTCCAGACAAACAATATATTGGTAGGGGGAGATGTGAACGCCTGGAGTCACTGGTGGGGGAGCAATTCCGAGAACCACCGCGGAGCGGAGTACAACACCTTTCTAAATGAAATGGACTTCCAGATACTGAATACGGGACAAACGCCAACTTTCGAGACATATAGGGGTGAAAGGCTATACACAAGCATCGTAGATGTGACTGCTTGTAGCCAATCCCTTCTTGGTAGAATCGACGGATGGAGAGTAGATAGGAGTCTCACAACATCAGACCACAATGCAATTATCTTCCATATGCGTTTGGAAAAGGTCTTAGAATCTTTACGGCCAATATCCACACGCATCTACAACACGAAGAAGGCAAAGTGGTTAGATTTTGCTGAGAACCTGAAACTCGGTCTTGTCGAAAACAACATCACTCCCGAACATGTCTCGTTGATTACGAATTCAGAGGAACTGGAAGTGTGTTTATCATCATACACGGAAGCTATCCACGGATCATGTGAAAAAAAAGTAAAACGTACGTTTAAACGGTTCCTTGCGATGAAGTCGCTTAAAATTTACTGACTACTTAACTACCTATACTAAACGTGGTGTCCCTAATTCGGGATTAAGCGTGTATATGTGCGTACGTTTTTAGCTCAGTGACGTTGTATTCACCTCTCCTTCTGTGCTGTATATTATGTGGTATCGATACGTTATAATATTATCAAGTTCTCTGTATGCCTTCGTTGGCAGTCGAGATAGTTTGAATTCAGTTAGCCGATGTTTGACTTCATATTGCGCCGCGTGGAAGCAATATAATATGGGAGAGAGTTTGGAGGTTTGAATTGTACGGATTTCTTCAAACTAAGTTACTTTAAATATGAGTATATATGAGCATGAAAGCACAGGTTTATACGAATTTTTGATGAATTGATGTTGGCGAGGTACATACAGTAAGGGTGGAGTGAAAATATGACTTCGAATTTTTTAATTCCTGTATTATTAATCGATGACTAAGTGTTAGATGTATAAGCAAATTTTTAACTTTTTATATTATAGACCATGTATGCCATATAGAATGGCCTCTATATTTGTAGCCTCATCTCCCTTTAGTTTTTATAATCTGTGCTCATCTCCAAAATAACAAGTACCTACGAGTCATAGTAACAGTAGCTGTTGTTAAATCTGTGACCCAACCTGTAGTAAATGATCCTAGGAACTGTTACCTCATATGTGGCACGACCGGTCACGCTTGCCTCATAGAGCGGTCAGCGAACTAACTGTTGACTTATCTGTGGTTTCGGATCGGGCTCTTCCCACGGAACGTTTGTAGCTTAGCTTGTACACATACCTGAGAACAAAGTAACACGAAGTTTAGAAACAAAGTATAGAGAAATGAGCTACATAAACCACGTTCAAAGCATTTTTTCTGACACTGACCACATTTTGCCGTCATTATCGACCGCGTGGGTGATGTCGACCACATCGCTGCCACACCACGAACTATTCAACTTTTTGTTATAAGTTGCAGCGAAATTATTTCCCGTAACCACAGCTTGACCATCTTTTGTCGCTGCGATGTGGTGTAGCCAGATATCCCAAAAAGCCTAAATGAGTATGGCCTAAAAGAAAACTAAATTTTTTGACATATTGTCAAACTATCAAAATGCTCTAGCATATGAACATACTGCCCTTGCCCACATTTATTAAACGAAATCAGATTTTTGGACTCAAAACACAAAATCGTCCCCATTCAGCTTCTGTCACATGAAAGACAAAGTTAAAATAAAAACACGCATCAAAAATTCAACAACCAATTACCTAAAATGATATGAACTGCCATAAAAGCTCGCAAGAACAGTTTATCCATGTTTCCACCCTCTTCGTGGCATCCCCTTTCTCCCTGAAGCTCGAAGATCACTTAAACTAATTTCGAACCAATGAAGAATTACTTCGGCTAAGGAAGTTCTACAGGGTTTGATTTAACTGCCTCAGGACTCGAGGCTGTTAAAACGGAACCTAGATCGGAACCCAAATAATTGCGTCTCGTGTTTTTATTAACATTCACGGTATAACCCAAGTCAATGCGTATAGCTTTATATAATCACATTCAGAGTTAAATTATTCTATTTCCTTATATGTAGAGGGTGATTGTTATTATTAACTAGACACATTATCATCGATGTTCTGATGATCAGGTCTATCGCTTAAAAAATGTGTTGTCTCGTCGCAGTTCTATTGAAATATGAATAAGATATTTGTTATACATACGAGTATATAAGTAAAACAAATATCATGAGGTTCTATTTATATAATACTAGCATGTTCTGCGTCTAATAGCATGCTATGCTCTGCGGTTTTACCCGCGTAGTCTTCGCTCTCATGGGAACATCGGAATACAAAGTACCCTGTGTTATTCCAGGGTCTAACCTACATACCAAACATACCTACATACCAAATTTTAGCCCAATCTGTTCAGTACTTTTGGCGTGAAAGAGTAACTAACAAACATCCATCCATCCTCACAAACTATCACATTTATGATATTAGGAAGGAAGTAGGATTATTGCTATGTATTGCTAACGATTCTTTTCGCAGGACTTTGGGAGGAAGGAAGTCATCATAATGATTACGACTTTCCAAACTTATGCGATATTTTCTAAAGATATTTCTGTCGAATTCAATTTTATATTTTCTTCATGACCTATTTTACCTACCTTCGCCATAGAGTGTGAAAAGTTCTAAGCGCTTCCATGGTAGGTATGCCTATAGCGTGTCAAGGGGACCGCTACTGTATGGCTTCTAAATCCGCGAACTATTGTTTCAATAAGTCAAAGTTTCAAAAGGGCCTTGAAAGAATACTTTTTGAAACATATTATAATATTACTGATTCAATCATTCATTCACAAATAAGTACCTACCTCAATAAGAAGAAATACAAAACCGCGTGGAACCGGGTGGAACCGCGGGACACAGCTAGTCCTACTAATAATATTATAAATACGAAAGTTTGAGATGATGGATGGATCGATGGATGTTTGTAACTCTTTCACGCAAAAACTACTGAGCCGATTAGGCTGAAATTTTGTATGTAGGTAGCTTAGACCCCGAATAACACATAGGGTATTTTTTCCCGATATTCCCACGGGAACAGACTACGCGGATGAAACCACGGGACACGGATAGAATACTATAGTAATTCGCCACTTCGTTTCCTTGGAATTTTCGAGTCTTTTTTCATATTCCTTGTCTTCATGGTAATGAAAAACTACATGAAGCTTTCTATAAGTATTGTATGTAGTAAGAAATATTAGTATTGTAGTAGACAAGTATCCTATCTATGTACATATTTATCTGTGCCTAAGTTTATTCTTATACTCTTTACAAGTTAACTTGTATTCTTTAAAGTTTATCACCAGGGTTAGGCCGGTTACTGCAGTCATTGACAGATAGTACCGATTCGGCATAATATGAGTAATTTCCGGGCTGATTTCGGCCACACTATATTATATTTGGGTTACTGACCTCAAATACTCGAACCATAAGACACGTTTTACTCATTGTTTATTTTGTTTGGCAAATGTTATGTCCACAAATGGCTGTTATATAGCGTTTGGTAGCGAATTAAATATGTAAATAAGATTACACATTTAATAATATTGGCCGAAGCATGTTGTAGTTTATTTAATTAAATCTGATCTGTTCTGACTGCCTCGGTAGCGTAATGGGCGCAAGCTCGACTGCCGATCATGAGGTCCCGGGTTCGATCCCCAAGTCAGACAGTGTTAAATATTGGATTTTTCTATTGGGAATTATTTCAATAACTGCCTGGAGTCTGGAACTGTGCCCGGTAGATGGCAGTAGGCTCGCCCCCTATTACATAGGACAAACAACATATGGCGAAATCTGGGTGTACTTACTATGGGAATGAGTCCTGGGTACACCTAAGGGTAAAGCGTGATTGTATGTTATATTAAATCTTATTTGCATTTATTGTTATTCAGCAACAACACAAAATAACTAGTAATATGTACTAGCAATATTTAACTTAAAACTTATAATAATATTAATAATTATTATTTGAATTTATACTCTAACAGAACGGGTTATCCCAATTACACTGCTCGAGTCAATTGATATGGGTTTTGTGGTCAACCCATTGTCAGAGTTTCAGGTCGCCAAGATTCCTACGCAGCCTCCGACATGACCTAACGACCGCCCCCTACATATCTTATAGGAAACTATAAGGACCTACAGTTTAACGTGACACGAAACACGGTAGCGCCCACGCGAAAGTCCACATGGTGAAATTCAATCCAGGGACTCCGGAATTAAAGCCGGGCATATTCCCGCTGGACCACGGACGCTTATGAATGACAAGATCAAAGTTAAAATAGAGTAATCAATATAATTATGGCAAAAGTTTTTTTACAGGATACTTAATAAAAAATTAGCTTCCGTAGCGTAGCCAACAGGTAACTCCTGAGAATTCCCCAATCACCACATCAACGAAATTAATGTACAGTACTCAAACATTTGGGTATTAAGAATATTAACGCCAATTGAATGTTGAGATCCAGGTCAAGAGTTATGTAATATTATGATCGCCGAGTTGCTGGCCCTACATGGCCGCAGGAAGCAGTCAGCAAATGCGGGTAGGGAAACGACGCGCCTCGCCGAGCCATACTATTATTTATTCTGTGGCCGCGCCTTGTCCGGTGCTACAGTTGCTATCAAGTGTGGCTGTTCTCGCGGATTTTCTGATACCAAGTTTTGCAAAGGGGAGTATTATGGAAATGTTTGCTAATTTTGATGCATAAACTTCGTTCCATTAGTATCTTGGCTCACATAGAAACGGATTCGTATTCGTAGTACCTACGTGTTATTTTGTGCACACGTCTGAAGCATAGAGGAAGGTCATTAGCGACGTGGTGGTCCAAGTGACAAAGAAGTGTATAGAACCTGTCTCAACCCAGGATGGAGTATCGTGGCGCCGCATTACGACTTACGACATGGTCCGCTTAGCTGTGCTAAGCTAGGAAGGAGCTGTAGAAATAAATTGTTAGGGCGTACACATGTATGCAGTATAGGGTTCCATACCTAGATATCTGAACCAAACGCTTCCAATCACAAAATCAATCCGCCTAGAACATAAAGAGCGATCTATTAGTTCCTTGCCCAAGTATGGAAATATGCAGTAAAATTGCCATAACTTTTGATTACGTTAACTTAGAAGTATGATTTCTTTACAGCCACAAGGGACCGCAGATCTGAGTAGTTGATATCAATTTCAACATGATACCTCCACGCTTTCCCCTTGAAAAGTGTCTTGACAGACGGACAGACAAACGGACACTCTGGGATCACTCTGGGACAAACGGACCACAAAGTGATCCTTAAAGGGTTCCTTTTTTCCTTTTGAGGTACGGAACCCTAAAAGGACTCTTACTACGGATATTCATAGTACCTATATAGGTACTTGTGCCTTTGTTCTAAAACATGTACGTTACAGTCATTTACAATGTGTACTCCAAAAGAGCGGTTTCTCAATTATTATTCTGGTAGTCATCGGTTTTGACAACATGTAACATGACCCTTATCTTACAGGCTACGTCATTATAAAATTTGTTACAAAAAGGTGAAGTAATACGAAATGCGCAATTCTTTTAAAAGTTGTTCAGGTTTGACGGGTAAGGTGACAAAGTAACATCCAGCACCTACTTGTATCCTTATAATTTATACAGTAAGTAGGCAAGTGGCATGATTTTTAATTTTCTGTACTAAGTCAGAAACTACATTACAAAGCCCTACAAAATCATTTATTCAAGCCTGATTGTATTATTCTTGATCCTCGATTGATTTCGATAGTAACCTCAGTTGTAAATGGAGCACAAGGTTATATTGCCTTCGGGGCGTAGGAGGACCATAAAATAAACATGAAAGAGTGCGAGGTTGCCGCTCCGTCGGGTTGCAGGGCAACGTCGCACGCGCACACAATAGCCGGGCCCAACCAGCCACCAGCTGTTTGTAGTTTGTACCTGGCGATGTTTGCTGAGACGTCTGTTTGCTATGAACCTTCCCGACTCCCGATACACGAGCTATGGCAGTAACTTAATTCCATTTGAACTGCGTAAACAGTTTCCTTTGTTGAGGTTACCGGGTACGACCTGGGTGCAACCCTTGCCTATCTTGTAACATGTAACAATCGATGTTCTCAGGATAGAAAAGTTACGTACTTTAACAAAAATGGTTTTAACGACTGCGAAGGAAGCTTAAGTTTTTAGTAGAAATTCCGTGGCTTCGTAACCAGATACGAACATGGATTTTTTTTCCATATTTGTATGTACTCGTACATACAAAATATTGTCGTTTTCGTGGCCAATTTTCATAACTGGCAACAGGAAATGATTAATGTAATGTTTAAATTCTGTAAATGCACCTAAGTTCAAAAGTATTGATTGTCTATGAAATATCAGTGGTGCTTAGAATGTTGCAAAAATTGGCTATAGGGCTTTGCGGCCTTTGAAAAAACCATTCCATTGTCTCACCACTGCAACCCCATTCAATAAATACATGGCATGCCTACTTTTATTGCAAAAATATCGCAGAGAATCGAGTAGTACTTCTGACATAATTCTCCTGTGGACCCATAGTCCTTCATGCAGCACAAAGAGTAATCGATCCGCGTGAAATCAATACGTGGGATCCGCAAGACCAGCCTGGGAGCACGCACAGCAAACATGTTCTCTGAACGGCCCAAGAACCACGCTCCTTCCAATGTTTATTAAAAATACGCGTAAGTTATTTATTAAAATAGGCCTTAAAATACCTTGCAAGTGAAGTTTTGTCTCCTATTCCTGTCCTCCAAATTTTCTGGTTGAAAAATTCCTATAAACATGTCATGTACAGCGTAGAAAAAGTACTGCGTTCATGATCATCAATTAAGTATCCTTTTGCACTATTAATGGTTCCACCCCTTGCATTATGTTAACCCTCGTGTACCGCCATTAATTGAGTGTATTCTACTTTATAGTTCAGCTCTTAGTACTAATAAACAGTTTTTAAGTCAGTAAAAAGCATTAGAGTTAGAACTATTTTACCTAAGGTCGAAGCCTAACGTGATAAGTGACGCCTAAGTGATTCACCTTAGTAGGCCAGCTCGCACACTTCTTTTAAGACTTTTTACCTTGAATGGACGGATTTTTGGACTAAAACCTCGATCAGTACCCACTTAAGCTGACCCCTACCTGAAAGTGTGTACACCTTTTTGATGGGCGTGAATGTGTGCGTGCCGTCATGTTTGTATTAGCGAGCTGGCTTACGAAGGTGCTTCACTTCTTGTTTTAGAAGACTCCGTCCGCCTTTTTTTAGGTTTATGGGGCGCCACTGTATTTTTCTAAAATAAAAACAATACACTTCAAATTAGTTCCGACTCTACTCTTTTCTGTCGAACTTTACTTTCTGATATCGACCAAAACATTCATGAGTTAAAAAAAAATGTCTTGTCCATTTAGAACTTGGAAGGGACATAGGGGACACTTAATCCCCGCCTATTCCAAACACATTTCACCTCATTCGTTTCGCGCGTAAAAAAAAACTCGTATTAGATTTGCCCCGCCGCTAGATCGATAAACGGTGCTATTGTACGCAGTGATTTGACAGATCCTGTACGGATGGGGGAGATAATAAACTTACTTATTAACACTTCCAGGGAAGAAGCAAGCTTGTTTTTTATCGGTTGGATAATCACCTATTTTGGTAGCGCGGGTCAACTCACAGTATGTTGTCGAACGCGAGGAAAACTCATGGATAGTTTCATTTAGCTAGAAATCTATCCAAATATTAATTGGCCTAACGAGGTTCATGTTATTAGTTATTTCTTTTCGTAGAAATCTCACCTACTTCCTAATCCTAATTATTATTATCAGCCATTGTTGTCCCACTGCTGGGCAAAGGCCTCCCTTCCATCATGCTATGCGTGTCCGTCTAATGCTATTGAGCGCCATTCCGGACAGTGGGTGTCAAGCTCGTTTCGCCATCTCTTTCTGGGCCTGCCGCGACGACGTCTTATGTTGTTCAGTGACCATGCGTAGTTATGATTTTGACCCATTGGTCATCGGTCATGAGGCATATGTGTCCGACCCAGTCCCACCTCAGGCTAGCGGCTTAACAGGATACAGAACCTCTTAGCAGTTTGACACAATCCTATGGAAAATTTACGAAATCGATGTTTTGTATTCCCGCGTTTGCTCCGACAATAATTGATTTTATTCATAAATTTATACCTTGAAAATTAGAAGCTGAATTAGGCTATGTAAAAGTGGGACAGTTTTTCATGTTTTTAAAGGGTCATACTTCATTTAACAATGAGTTTGCAGAAAAATGAAAAACAGGCTCACTGAATACCTAGATTTTATAAAAAAAAAAAATTGCTCTGACGCAGTTATCTAGGGAGGAAACACGGGAATATCACCCCTCACCCCCTCCGGGTTTGTATGGAATATCACTCCTCATGTAACCTCTTAAGTCCAACGTCAGCGATCTTGGTTTTGGAACGATATTATAAATGTGAAAGTTTGTGAGGATGGATGGATGGATGAATGTTTGTAACTCTTTCATGCCCAAGCTACTGAACCGTGAAATAACACATTAGGTATATGTTATACCGACATTCCCACGGGAACGATGATTACGCCGGTGAAACCACGGGCACAGTACGTATGAATGGTAAAATCTGTTAAGTGCACTTTAATAGTCTTTTTGAATACATTAATTGCATATTTTAGAAAAAATGTGCTGATAGCAAAATAGCCAAATTAGCAATAAGTACCTAATTATCAAAAGTGATTTAACTTATCTCGTAGTCCGCAGCCCACAACCGGCTATATAATTTTTTGATGATAATTTACAAATATAATATTATAATCAAATTATAAGATTAAAAATCCAAATCCATTAATTATGTGCTATGTATGGAACTGGGTTAAACTAAGCCTCATGGACAGTTATGGATCATTAAGCCATTATTGGCATTAATACTGAAATCTGTCGCACACGTGGCGTTCACAGAATCTGGTCGTTTTTTTTTATCTTTGAATGTTTATTTATGCACGGCCTATTCTGGCGAACCATATTTCGTCATTCATCAATTTGTGATAAAATCTATCGTCAACAATCAAAACGATTAATAGTGATACTTTAAAAAACAACTTCGAAATCGCAGATATTGAATAGAGTTAAAATGTAACGTTTTAGTTAGTAAGTTAAAGTGTTCTTTATCGAAACGAGCTGTAAATACATACTTATTATTATTATTATTAACGAAATGAGCTGTTAATACATACAGATAAATCTTATGATTATATTTTATATTTATAACTAGGTAAACTAACCTTTATCAATTTTTTACCCTTATCAGTTAACAACTAATATTATATCATGAATCAAATTTTTGGTGATTCGACTCGAGCATCTTTTTCGCGAAACTTTTTCACAATATCATATTTAAAATCCGTAAAAAATCTTCACAATTTAGTCTCTTTAAGTAGTAATGAATACAATCGACGCTAGTAGACCATCGCACCGGCAAGGCTGGTCGTGCGATGATAAATTAAAATAGTCAGCGAGGGGGCGAGACTCCCGCGGAGCCTGCACACATGGCCTTATCGACCGGGGCATGGTGGCCTAAGGGTTAAATTACAGCGAGTTCGATAGATTTTTTTTAACCCGAGTCACTTTCATGGCAGCGGGGCGAGAAGTAACATCGGCGCGCGGCGCGGCAGTGTTATTGCGAACATTGATCCAGCAATGTTACAGTAGCGCGACAGGCGTAAATTGCACAATGACACAATTGACAATGAAAGCTGTCAAGTGTCATTGGTCTTCCTAACTGGAAAATTATTTCCTTCTCATCGACACCAGTAATCCCCATTGCCGCCATGGGGTAGCGACTGGCGACTTTTTGATTGCCACCGAAGATGATGGTGGCGACTAAGAATAGACGATTTTTTTTCTCGGTATAGGTACGTAATAAAAAAAACTTATAACAGCAGCAGCAGAACTCGTAATTACGCATCCGCGATTGGTAAATGGTACCTAGATGTAAACTGCAGTGGCAATGGGCAGCCAAGACCCAAGAGCCTATTGCCATCCATCACCCGGGAAAAAAACCAGACTCTAGACTGCTATTGCTTAATCCTAATAAAAAAATTAAAAACATTTTACTGATGAGTGATGAGTATGAGATATCGCTGTTCGTTATTCCCTTGGACCGATCTCGTCTCTTACTGACACACGCTCTCCTCTACCGGCAATAAATAGACACGAGCTCGAGCCACGAGCCACGCGTGTGACCGCCGACTGCCGAAATAATTGTCCATTACACCATTACACTGCACTAATTGTGGGGGTCCATTCCTAGTGAGTTTTTACGACGCTACATCTAGGTCGCGGTGACGTCACCACACATCAGGAATGTTGGTCAAGTGCAGTTACACGTTTAGACTCACGCGATTACATTTATTATCATAATTTATTGTGATGTTACGCGAAATCATGTGTATTGTAAAAGAATATCCGTCATTTTTGAGCGATGTCATTGAAGCGGTGAGAATTTGAGGGTTAATTTATTGAGTGACATCAAAAGTGTACAAACGACGCGTCTACGTGAGATCTATCACTCTTACAAACACGGATAAAGTACGGCACCGAAGGGAGGTCGGGGATAAGGGGATTGAACTCGTAAACCTAAAAATAGATGCGACGACACCACGCCTCCTCCGCGCAATAACAAACGTAACTCTTACATTATAACGCCGAATGGGGGAGCCGATTACGTCACTATGGCCAAATTTATAAGAATCAATATTCCTTGCACGGTGTCGGAGAATTTGTAACTTATAGGCAAATTAAGTAAGGTGGTAAAGCGACGGCATCTGTCAAAACAATATCCACCGGAAACTATAAACAGTTCCTTATTAAGGTGCCATTTTGCAGCAGACTACGCACTGACTGCAAGTGTATAAATATCTTAAAATTAAAGGCTTAAACCGCAGGGCAGTCGGTCACCGAACGACGTCTTAACCCGATCGTTTTTAAATGATTCCGTTTAAAATAAAATTAATTATAATATTATACCGAATAAGAACGCCTACAAAATGTAATTCAATGCGCCAAATAAGCATCTTCACAGGAAATGGATAACATAATATAATCATTAATTTATAAAACATGCATCATATCATTGATTTAACATATTCATTGTAATTAGTGATGATCATGCAATTATTGCATTAAATCATAATCAGCAATACTATCTACCGAGTAGTCTTTAGATCCATTGACTTGCTAATATCTGCTTCATTGTGGACCGATGATTTGTTGATCTAAAGACTTAAAGAGAAAAGAAAACTGCAGATAAAGGCCATAAAATGATTATCTTTAAACATTTCATTTATAATCATTAACCAAGGTTTAATCAAAACTAGCCGAAAGTCATAGAGAAGGCTCAATTATACATTTCGGTAGTTAAATGTAGCTGCAATATATAACCATGTTTCATTTCCATGACGTTAATTTTTATTGGACAACTTTTATTCAGTTAATTACCATATTATATTTCAAAACAAATATCTACATATACTCGTACCTATATAATGGAGCTTTCAAGAGTTCCCTAGTTTTAAGTGGTTCCGATTTTATTTGAAGTCTAGCGATAAAACGAATGTAGTCATAAATAAGTTCGTTTATTCATGCTACTTCATATATGTATACATATATGTATATTAAATATAATATATTATAACGTATACCAAAAAATGTTGGGATACTTATCATTGTGCATGTATCAGTCAAATTTGACGACTCATATAAATGAAAATTTCGAGATTGGCGAAATTTTAAAACAATCATTGGTAAGTAGAATAAGTTTTAGACTAGTTTTTTTCGGTTTGATTTGTGTTGCTCAACCAATGTTATAGAAAAGCATTACTAGGCTTTTCTATAACAACTGTTAAAGTTTAAAGAAAAAAAGTAACAGTAGGTCGCTTCAACATCGTGGTAACTTGTAACTGAAGCCTCCCAACTGTTTGTTGTTGTGATGTAATAAACGAAGAATTATGAAGGAATACGTAACATCTTAATAAAACTTACTCAACAGCGACCTCTAACAGTTTGCTTCAAGTTTTATAAAAAGTTTCCGCGAGCCTGTGACATAATGCCCCTACCTCCCCTAACATCCGTAAAAGAAACAGAGTTACATAATGTTATTTCGAGAATGAAGTAATAATTTGTTTTCCTCTAAACTTTTCCAGCTTATGTAATCAAGCTTTGTAATTTGAACATTATGGTAATTTCTGCAATATGATTTGCGAAACAAAATAGACTTCACTTTATATTACAAAATCCTAAATGACTCACTAACTGACATGCAACGCAGAGCCCAAACAACTGATCCTAGAGACTTGAAACTTGGTATGCAAGTTGTTTTCATTGTCTGGCCGTGTGCTTAGAAAGGATTTTTGAAAATTCACATTCTAAGTGGTCATTTAACACTTTGCCTCACCTGGGGATCGAACCCGGTAATACGTTCTTATAACAATTCCGTCAACTTTGCGAATTTGGAATGATGGACAATCAAATTGGGAGCTGGGAGCTCTCAGCATTTTCGAAAACCTAAGTATCTATTGGTCAATGCGACGCGTGAATCGTAACCAACCTTGGGTATGATAGTGGTTTGCACTTGGATTTTCTATAGGACCGCTCGTCGGCCTGTGGATTTTCGAAGTGTTCTTTATTAGGGTTTTGTAGAGATAGCAAGTTGGAAGCTATAGGCGTAAGTAAGGCACTTGCTTGCCCTATTAAAATTTGACGGAGATTGCGTTTTTGATATTCACACATAATTTCAAATCCGTATTAGAGACGGCTCCTAATCTTTTTTTTATGATAGTGAGTGACAAGACGAGCTTATCAGATGCCTGATGGTAAGCATCATGATTGCCCATATCAGACACAGTGCCACCCAGTATTTTAAAATTCAAAATTCTTCGCGGCACTGCACTGCGCCTATCACCCTGAGATATGAGTTGTTTAATCTCATCATGCCCAGTAATTTCGCTGGTAACATTGCCCTTCATCCTAATCAAAGTTTAACCGAGCAGCAGTGGTGTCTGGTTTCAGGCAGTCGACAGGCAAACCCGCTTCTACTGTCTAATTGAGCGGAATGGTTCTCGAACCACGTTTGCATATGGGGCTGCTGATCAATCAAGGGGCGATAGCGGGAACATACTTACATTTTGAGCAGAGCCAGCATCGTCAGCATTGCCCAGGGACAAGTACGAAGGAAAGGTATTAGAAAGTATACATTCTGCTTGGACCCGAAAGAGGAAATCCACGAATAAATACATACATTACATATTATTACTAATAAATACATAGGTTGGCTAGAAGTGAACAGGGAAAGCACGTTCATACATGTTTCCTTATTCATTTTTGGTTAAAGAGCTAAAATGTATTTGACTATGAGCCCATCATCACGAGATACTATGAAAATAAGACTTATCCAGTAATATGTGATCAACGATGTCGGTATAACATTATATATCTTTACTGTGTAAATTGCCTTACTAACACACATTGTTATACTGTTTATTAATTCTAATAAATTTAAAAAAAAAATTACATTAAATGCCTTTCCTCTTTCCGAAAGGTTGTCTGAAAGAGATCGCTCTGAGCGATAAGACGGCCAATTATTGTTACTCACGTTTTAGTTTTTAAGTTTCATTTTGTTAAATATCTGTATAGTGGTATAAATAAAAGTGTTATGATCTAATCTAATAAATTTCCGTATCACGCAAAAGTTTGGGTCGAATGTGGAGGTGAAAAGTAGGACGTAATAAGAAGTTTTAAAAGACAATCTTCCGAGGCGAACTTCCACGGGACGAATATGGCATAAATCCACGCAACCCTTGCTTTTAATTGCAATGGTTTTTATACACGATCGTTTGTAGACATGACAACCATGATCCAGTCTTGAAATACACAAAAACATAGCATAGGTAACCCGTTACTAGATTTCCTGGGGTTTTCACTGGAGGCAAGTGCATTTTTACAATAATCATCGATTTAGACTTTCCAATCCCCTACATTAATATCATACTTACTACTAATATATTATTATAAATGCGAATGTTTGTGAGGGAGGATGGATGGATGTTTTTACCCTTTCACGCCAAATCTACTGAACCGATTAGGCTGAACTTTGGTAGCTTAGGCCCTGGAATACTACATAGGGTATTTTTTCCCTAAATTCTCACGGAAATGATTTCTACGCGGGTGAAACCGCGGGGCACAGCTAGTTTGTTACAAATTTCAAATCAAATTGGCCAAGTAAGCTTCATTGATTTAATGCCAGAATGTTTAGTAGAATCACGTAAGGCTGTTAGGTGTTATTAATTTATATCATCCGTCAGTTCGCTTCAGCTCGTCCCGTGAGCTGGCAGGGTCTGTCGCGGTAGGGTGGGTTTCCACTACACGGAACTGCGGCTATTCCATATTCGTGGGCTGGTGGTCTCGGCAGTTCACTATCAATTAGCACTAAGATACGATCAGAATGAAGTAGCCCGATATCTTCAACTTCTCCATGTTCCACATAGATGCATCTGTAGACTGTAGGTGTTACGTCAATAATTATTTTGTACCATTGATGTTACAAGTGACACCACTTGGTAACGTTTGTATTATAAATGGTATACAAATGAAATTATTTTAGGATCATTAGTTTCATCATAAGTTAGCCCATCCTCCTAGCCAAAACTCCATCTACAGATTGGTAAATTACAAGCGGTAGTCACCTCTGCACTTAAAACTAATATGATGGAGTTTCCCTTATTTAGATAAAATTAAGCAGGCAAATAGGTGCAGATTCCGTCATCGTGTACTGGGCGCAGCATTCACTATTAAAGCCTCGTGGAGTACTCATGAAGCTTACGTTCCCGTGTGTGGCAGGGCCGAGATCGGCCCACGAATATCGTGTCGTGCCGTGCTCCCCATGACCGTGCCGTCTAGAAGAAACGTGGAAACCCACCAAAAGGGCGAGTCGGGCCATCAGAGAGAGACGGCAGTAACAATAACAATATAACGCGTCCCAGGAATGTGGGGAATGTTAACTTTGGCCCCGTCAAAGGGTTCAGAGTGGCTTTCAAAATTAATACGACAAACATTGAGGTGGCAGCACTGGTAATTGATGTGCCAGCTTATTTCTATACTTTTATGTGTACGTTGTGAACCGGTGATGTAAAACCTGTTTTTATTTAACTGAACTAGCAAAAACTGAGGGTAATGGCTGACTTTTTGTATGCTAAGAGGTTGAAATAAATAGTCAAGACTCATGACCAATCAAATCATAATTTTAATACAAAATAGAGGAACTGGGAACCATAAATATTCAGATCAGTAAAATTTAGAAGGGATTTACCAAACAACCCACCTCCATCATCTTTTAACAAAAAATGTAATAAATGAACCTTTTCAAAGTGCTGTTGAGTGATATATACTACGAACATAATTTACGATCATGATGGAGCATGATATTTTTAGCCTATTTAAAGGCTTACCATAGAATAGTTAGTGGTGTAAGAATAACAGTAAAGAGTTTATCTATCTATATCTTTATAATAATAAAATTAAATAAAATATAACTATATACATTACTGTGTTCCGGTCTGAAGGGCAATGTTACCGGCGAAATTACTGGGCATGACGAGATTCAACAACTAATAACTCAGGGTGACAGGCGCAGTGCAACACTGGGTTGCACTTTGTCTGATATGGGCAATTATGATGCTTACCATCAGGCACCTGATCAAGTCGAGCAAAATTTGCTTGTCTTGTCACTCACTATCATAAAAATAAGGTCTAAAGTGTGAAACAAGTTGTATTATTAACAGTAGGTAGCAAAACAGTAGCAAAGACTGTCAGAACTGACAAGACTTTAACTTCAACTAACACCGAAGATTGCACACAAAGTGATACGTGCAGTTAACTTGTTTCTTGTCGTATTATCTAACATTGCTTGTAACAATTACACATGAACTTCGGTTTGATATTACTACGTACGTATATAAGACTGTAACAGTTTACGATCTCCTCGACGAGAGCGCTAGCTTCTATGCAATGAGGCGTTTTGACAGTTACTAGTTACGAAGAAATGTTAGTTCTATATTTAGCCACATTCATTATGACCATAGACAGAGTACTGAGAACTCCCATGGGGCGGAGTTTCTCAGAAACCTCATTACCCTGGCACGCGTCACGTGCCAACCATAACGGGGTTTTATTAGGTTTCACTAATGCGTCCTAAGTCAGCGGCCGGGCCGTGTGCTGTATCCGAACAGCCCTTTTTATGTGACGCGACGCTCTGAACGCGCAGATGTTTATATGAACAGAATAAAAAATATACTGAGCTTTGGATTTATTATCAAAACGTGTCTAAATGCAAAGACTGACACAAGCATTCGCTCGATGTGAGCACGTTACAAGTAGGAATATTCGACATGTCCGACAGTCTGGAACTATGCCCAGACGATGGCAATAGGCTCGGCTACTTACATGGGACCAATAACATACTGCCGAAATGCCCCTACTATGGGACTGAGTCCTTGGTTACAAGCTCTGCCTACCCCTTAGGGAAAAAGGCGGGATTGTTTGTAAGCTATGTAATGAAGATAATCAGTAATGGATCTACCGTGCGTTCGGAAAGAAGCTCTACAATACAAGAAAAACGCACAAGAAACTTGTAGGGCTTAATTTTTTCAACTGTTTTTTTTACAATATATGGTCTGGTCTGGTTGCACTCGTTTCTCTGGAAGGTGTCGCCTAGCTATGCAGTTTCCAGGCATCTTTGGCCTCTATGTACTAATTTAATTTATATTAAGACTCGATGTGAATATTAGTGACGAGCTCACATTATAGTGTAGCGTGGAACTTTCCATCGTAATCCAAGAATCACTCCGCTACTGAAATAGGCCGGCGTATCTTTAGGTCCCTAAGCACCAGGCGAACGTCGTATTGCAAAAAGGAATAAAAATCGCTTCAGATCAATCTCAAAGGGTAGCACAGAACTTTTCTAATAAAATAAACAAAAACATGAATTATACCATTCATATTGAAAGGTGGCAAAACAATGTTGAAACCCACCACAGCTTCAATAAAGGTTTGGAACTCGGGACAAAGTTATTGAGGTTTGTCACCTCAAGTAACTTATCCTTAGGGGGTTATCATAACAAACTTAGATGCAAAACAGGGGTTCGATTGTCCTCTAACCCAAATATTAGCTTATTGTTAGCTGAGCCCTTCGGTTGTCCGTTGATTATAGTTCGGGCACCTACTTCTCTAGTTGGCGAAAGTCCCCGAGGGATTATAAGTGTCGATTACGCTTTGAGATTTAATCGAGGAAAGCATTGAATGTATTGAAGGTCTACTGGAAAGACTTTACTGCCAACTTTAATCGGGAACATTATATTAGGCAGATTTGTAATGCGTCGTGAACCTAAAATGAACTTTATTATCAAACCCTAGTCTTAGGTTATCAAACTAGTTATGCACAACTCACACATACATAAATTTCGTAATGCTGTATCGATGGTATATTTTAGAAAGCAAAAGTACCAGGCTTGCATAGAATGGAAGGAGGTTGACCGCGCTCGTGTAGGCTCGGTGCGTCGAGCAGTAGAGCAGACGACGTGCGGGCGGGGGTGGATCGATAACCGGGCCGCATTGTTGCCTCTGAGTTCCCCGCTACACCCCGCCCCGCACAAGGCCTGCACCCGAAATTCGCCCAATTTGATCCAAAGAGCTCAAATCAACCTTTGTAGCAGTAACTTGATGCATCACTAAAGGTCGGGGATCAAGTGGATCCTACCAGCAATTTCGTCACTAGTTACTATTGACAATGCATGGCATTTATTGCAGATCAATAGTCTCAATTCGGTTGATTTTATCCTACTGACGTTTACTTGTTCAAATAACACATTTTTATATGGTAAGACGTGTAAAACATTCGCTTTGTTAACATTGGACCGGCTGTAACAAAGGATTTGTAATAAAATAGTTATAAGGCGTATAAGGAAGGCCGCGTACTCCACAACAAGGGAATAACAGGAATAAAAATAAGTTTACGTCCCACCTAGCGTAAGGTTTACGATAGAACGCAATGCCTAATTAGCCCACCGGTTATTAGTTAACTATATTTCACACTCGACTGCGATCCATAATTGCAGTATTGAATGAAGGAAATGCACAATGTTTTTTTATTAACGTAGAATGTACCGGGTGATAAGAATCACGATTTGTTTGACGATATCATAAACATAGGTAAACGAACGAATAATTGACCCTTTCATGCACTGTGGTGAGAAATATTAAGTTGGAGAGCAATAACTGTTTTATGGGGTTAAATTTATTAAGTAAACATTTATTTAAATCTGTAGATTTCGACTTGGGGCAGTTTTTATTCATTTTAATGTAACGGGCAGAAATAACGTTACACGTAGGTACTTACTATGTACCTTAAAAAACTAATAACTATTGTTTAATAGTTACGGGGACAAAATATTATGCCGCTTTGCATGACAGTGATAAATTATAAAAATCTTTAAAATTAATATGATTAAATTGGAATTTTTGAAAATTTAAGAAAAAAAAAAAACAAGATTCTTATTAAGATTGTGTATTTTTACACTAAATATTTGTTCATGAACAAGGCACAGTTAGAGAATCGAGCCAAGAGTATACTCGTAAGTCAAAAACCACACCTGTAGTGACTCCTATACAGCGGTACAGTCACGAGCACTAAAACGTAAACGTTTCTTTTCGAATTCATATCAACACAATGTATTCGATAAAAGAAAGTTTACAAGCGTTGTTCAAATTATTGATTACTAGGTAAATTGGATTAGTTCACATTAAAATGATAAACATATATCTAATTTTGAGCCATTTCAAGGATAATATAGGCAGACCTCGCGATCTGAGAAACCAAACTGAAGCCAATCCCAGTTATACTCGGTCATTTCGTGGTCGTGTTAGGTTTCCTGCTCAAAATGCAGCTTAAGCTGCATGCCTCATATCATAGTTACATGTTTGTAATTTAGTTTTTGACCGTATTAAAATTTTAGGCCATCTTGTGACTTGAGGAAAGAATTAATGAAACGGACACTCGTTTAGTGCGCGGTGTCTTACTCGTACCTTTTATTGTTATCTGTTCTGTGCCTTTACTACCATCTGTATTTGAAGTATATATCGTACACGGTAAAAGATATCTTTACCGTGGTCGTAGGTACTCCTACTTTTGCAATGCAGTTTTTTTTTTTTTTAATTGAGTTTTTATTTTGAAAATCTATTGGAAATTGGAACGTTAATATTTTAATGGTCGTGACTGTATACGGTGCAATAAAGCATTGCAATTGGCAATTATTAATACGGCTCTTGCAGAGAGTGGCACTACATCTCGGTGTTTGCAATTAGTGGGTGAATTATCTGAGTAATTACTTGATTCATACCACCTAGGAGTGGCTATCGGGTATGGGTTACAAGTTTACCGTTTACCGTTCATTCTGATGTTTCTTGGAATTTATTATAATTGGTTAATAGTATAATTATGTTGTTATTGTCAATTAATTAACACTTTCATCTTTAACTTTTTAATAAGTAAGATGTTTATTAAATTTTATAGGCCATTTTATATTTGATCTTAAAATTTCAACTGCCTCGGCGGCGTAGTGGGCGCAAGTTCCACTGCCGATCATGAGGACCCCCCGGTTTGATCCCCCGGTCACGCAAATTGTTAAATATTGCATATTCCAATAGGAATTATCTCAATAATTGAGTCTGTAATTGTGCCCGGTAGATGGCAATAGGTTCGCCCACTATTACTTGGGACGAAAAACAAACTGGCGAAATGTGTTTGTACCCTACTATGGGGACTGAGTCCTGGGTACACCTCTGCCTACTGCCTACCCCTTCGGGAAAAGGCGTGACTGTACGTTATGTTTAAATTTGAAGTCAACATTTATTAATGACAAAGAGTAAAACTCTGCCAAAAAGTACATACACCTTATAAGACCCGTCTAAGGTAGATTTCATATTTCGGACAAAAATAGTCTAAATAGGACACACTATCATACTCACTCATAACATCATTGACAAAAAAAATCTAGAAATCTCTAGAAACAATAACTAAACTTGATTATTTAAATTGGAAACTGCCTCGGTGGGGTAATGGTTTGCAAGGACTACTGGGTAGGTCCCAGGTTCGATTCCGTAGTCAGGCATTGTTTCTGAATTTTACTATGAGGATTTTTCTCAATGACAGTCTGGAGTTGTGTCTGGAATTGTGCCCATTTGATGGATTACCATATTTAGGCTCACGTCTTACTCTATGGGACTGTAATGAATTGGGTCCTGGGTTCACAAGTACACCTATATATGTACATATATATAAATACACATATATAAATAGCAACAGTGTCCAAACGCTACAAATGTAAACAAAACTATATCTATAATCCAAACACCAAGTAAAATCGTTAAAAAATAATCTCATCAGATTATTAAAAGCCAAATTATTAAGAACTTTGAGTAGAATATTAGTCGTGAATTTATAACCTGTTCCCAATATAACTTCTCAAGCTGATCACGATACTCCTTCCTACGCATATCGAAATTAAGCTCACATAACGGTTTAGGGCCGTCAAAGCCTTTTGGCATCTATATCGTATATCTTTAATAATATCACAAAATAGAGAGGTGCAGAAGACCAGCTCTATACAACGAGCCGGTTTAGTCTAAACACATAAAAAAAAATGTTAAGGCATAAGTACGTATTTATGCATAGTGTAGGGTCCCTACCTAGATACCAAGAACATATAGCGCAATATATTAGTTCCTTGCGCAAAGTATGGAAATATTCAGTAAAATGGGCATAACTTTTGATTGCGTTAACTTAGAAGTATGATTTTTTACAGCCACAAGGGCCGCAGATCTGAGTAGTTGATATCAATTTCAACTTGATACCTCCACGCGTTCCCGTAAAAAAGAGTCTTGACAGACGGATAGACAGACAGACCGACGGACAACACAGTGATCCTTTTCTCCTCTTAAGGTACGGAACCCTAAAAACATTAAAAAAACACGTAAAGTAGTCGCTCCAGTTATAAATTTTTTCATCAAAAATTTTCCGTGTTTCTCAAACCGCGTTCTGACACGGCACCCCAACCCTAACATATACAATTATTTTTATTTTCTTTAACATCATATTTTATTTTCAGTGTTCTACAGTAATAAAAAATAGGTGACTGCAGAATTGTTTTTTTTTTCTTTTCAATGAATGCACTACTTGCCTTTTTAATTGAAAATCAGATAGCACCGGACTTCTGTAACCTTACACTTACTGGCAATATTCAGACGAGTCTGAATGCGGCGTCCACATTATACGTATCTTTTACATTTTGCATTGCATATACCGTAGCTTCTATAATATCGTAAATATAGCCATAGACATAGTCGTTAATGTCTCTCTTAATGATTGGATGATCATGGAATTTATCTATACGAGCATATTTATGTCTATGATTTGACCATCTACACTCGAGCTCTATAGAATTCAAGATTTATTCAGAACACCTGCAATAACATTTTTTCTTTCAATATTATCTATTATTATTATAACATTATGAGTTTATGAGTTATGACTCTTAAGTATGAACTATTTATTCCCGGGCTATCTCTATTATTTGCCATGAAATTATAATGGGCTAATCCATTTGAATGGAAAGTCGTAATATTTGTGCGAATGATATAAATTTTTCTTTTTAAAAGTTTTTCAAGTTGACACGTACATACATAAGTAATATAAACCTACTATACTTTTTTGTACCAATAAGGAACAAGGATCGAATAGGAATAACTAATCTCACGAAATTATATGAATATTCTTTATACTTTATATATAGAGAATTTATTTACCAAATTTAAGTGCCAGAATTAAAAATGACATACCCACGTTATGGACAAAGACCTTTAAAAATTTTATAATAAAGTTATAAACTACATATATAAAATATTATTAACGACCATCCAATCGATACAGAAATATTATATGAACGAAGTTAATATAATATGCTCCATTTTATATCATGAATAAATAATAAGTGGAGAAACCCTTTCTAAAACTCAATACGAGATTTACGCGTAGCATTTTATTAGAAAACAAAAAGTTATTTCGATTATAGCCAATCCGCATAATAACCAAACAACACCCACGTCCCAAATATACCTCTGTCTTTTTTATAAAAAACGGTTCAACACGATTTGGATCGTATATGCATAGTGATAAAGTTGAATGTTACACAAAGAATTAAATGTTTAGTGTAGAGAGGGCCGTAACGAGTCCAAATTCAGATATCCATTCTCTTATCAGAGAGGTTACTATAAATCACTCTCGAGAGGATGCGATAACGATAGGGTTATTGGTAACTTGCGCTTAGGACTTGTAACTTGAGATTTGACGCTTGAGAAACAGTAACGCGTTATGAATCAATATTTGAAAGCCTCTATGAGAAGACAGAGACAGATTATTCCATGACAATAAATATGATGAAGAAGAAAGACGCCGGAAAAGCTAATGCTTTTGTCTGTTTTCACTATATTGATATTTAGAGAAATAAATACACTGCACACGAAAAAATTATTATAAACAATTTATTTGAAAAATCGTCACGAATTCGTTCAGCTTGAACTTCATTATGAGTAGAATTATTCACTCGCTGCCTACGAATAATAACTTATTATTATTCGTAGCTCGCTGCATAATGTCCATAAAACATCGGATCATCAGTATGCCAGAGAGAAACAACAATATCGCAATATATGGCTGTTCCGTCAGACTTTTACGATCTAGTGTGCAGCAAGTGGATAATTATTGGACTATACGTAAAAACCCTAGTGTTCCACGATAGACAGACAATATGGAAATGGCTCTCGTAAAGTAACTTAAGGTGTTGTTTTCCGTGTTCCATCGTGTTTTTAGTCTATGTAAACATTTTTCACTAAAATTAGTTTACCAAATCGAGATAACTGCACCAACATTAATAATTTAACGATGAGTATAGATAAGTATAGATAAGTAAAATTTGTCGCGCTGTTATAGTTATTTATTGCCGTAGATTCGTTGACAAAATTAATTTATAATGGGAGACCTATACTGAAACATGATTTAATGAATTAATTAACCAGTGTCGCTTAAGCATATTGATTAATGGAATGTAAGTGCTGTAAATTAGTTTTAACTGAAATCTACATGATATGATATGAGCTGCATTGGAATTGGTAATCTATACATTGGAAATAGCTGGCGGATTGAAGTTTGAAACAATTAAACCCGTTAGTCCATTATGCCAGGAACAGCTTAGTGTGATTAGACTTAGTGCGTCAAAACCATTTTAATGTATGTGACCGTTGCGTGCCGAGCACGGCGCGTTAGCTCTCTGTCAATAATTTCTAAGAGTATGTATAATAATGAGCATGGTGATGATAAGTCAAAGTGGGCAAGGTATAACGTCCGTATCCGACACCTGGTTGGATACGTTCTTAATATAACGGTCTTAAAACGTACCGGTATAGTGGGCAAACAGCTTATAACACGTGCATTAGCTGATTTCTCCCAACATGTATAGGGTTGGTTATAAGGCAAATTTGATTAATTATTAACTGACTGCCTCGGTGGCGTAGAGGGCGCATGCTCGACTGCCAATCAAGAGGTCCCGGGTTCGATCCCCAGGTCAGGCAAGTGTTAAATATTGGATTTTTCCATTAGGAATTATCTCAATAACTGCCTGGAGTCTGGAACTGTGCCCGGTAGATGGCAATAGGCTCGCCCCCTATTACATGGGACCAATAACATACTGGCGAAATGTGGGTGTATCTACTATGGGACTGAGTCCTGGGTACACCTCTGCCTAGCCCTTCGGGAAAAAGGCGTGAATGTATGTTATGTATTAATAATAATAATTGTCAGTAATTAATAATAACCGAAAGTCGGGGTGCTCTGTGATGGTTTTGTCACGCTATTCGACTTCATCGTCAAGAGTAGTGAATTATTAATAACAACTGCTTAAAGTGATAAATTTAAACTTATTCATATTTAATTACTAAACATGAGGTAATTATTAATAATGATTAATTATTATGAATAGTTTTTAATTAATCACACTTTAAGCGAGTAGACCGCTTAGTCTATAAAAATATAAAATATTAATCACACTTATGTATGCATGAAGTTACAAAAACAGCAAAATAAACATATTTGAATATGCAATAAAAATCATGGTTCTGGTTTGGTCAACGATAGAGATCATCTAGTATATTAATTATTGTTTTTTCGCCAAGTAGCAAAGAGTGTAATAAACAGAAACGATAGGTGTCACATTGCTTATAGTTAGTAAAACTTTGCAGTACTTCACTTGAGACTTTAAAAATAAGTATGCAGTATGTTACGTCTACTTCACGAAATTCATACTGACGATATTCAAAATTCAGAAACACAAACATTTGCACTGAATATCAAATCAGACTTAAGTTTACCATTTGTGGGAAGTGAACGCAGACTATTTGGCAAAGTGTCTGGGAGCGTTGAGATTGAGAATCTATGTAAAGTAATAATATAGATGAGTACAGTACAGATAGTAATAGACGACACGATCAGACTGGAGCGATACAAACGAATTGCGATCACTGACCTACCGCAACACGCCACTAGTATTGGCCAAGCGCGTCATCAGACGGCAGGCATACAGGCGTACCTACTCTTGTAGTTATATGAACATTACTGCGATTCGTTATAAGGATATTAACGAACGAAACAATTATTGGAAACGAGTTAATAACATTTTGAAAAGCCAAAGATCGACGTTTATGTTAGAAATAAGTTCCTGTTTTTGTACGGTCAAAAGCACCTCAATTCCAATTCGAGGCTGCAATGTCATGTTTTGGTATCATAAAATTGCATGGAACTAAAATAACAACTGATGGGTAATGGGCATATTTAACAACATGCATCAACGTTACCAAAATAAAAACATAATTACCTCTGTTTATGTTTGAATTATTTAGTAGGTATACTGGTCCGAATTGGCACTATCCCAACGTGTATCTTTAAAATTCACGCTACTGTACAACTGCATACAGTTTAAGAAGATTTGACAGAATCTCGGATATTTATCTGTCTGAACTTAAAATTTCCTATAATATATTCCTGATATTAGACTAAGGCATAATGGTGAATACTGGAAGATGGAGGAAAGAGGGCTCTTTTGCATTTCGTGTTTAGAAAGATCATATTTTGGAACTATCACGGTTTAAGTAGCAGGAACACCAAGCGATAACGGTGATGAACTCATCAGGCAGTAGCGTAGCCTCCTAAATGTCATTGTTCCGACAAGACAAACAGTAGATTCCTTGGAAGTACGGCAGTGCCCTCCACACGTTCCGTAAACGACACCGATTTCCTGCAGCTACGCCGCGCCGCGTCGCGTCGGGTCGTTGTCGTCTCGGACGCGTCATTGTGTCGGCGATTTGCATAATTGAATAACATTATGCATTCATTCGGTGAGATCGCCCTCGTGTTGCACTGTGCCGAAACAAAACCAGCGGATGTATCGATGAAGCGCATCACACTCCAATTTATACGAGAGATGGAATAAAAAATAGTGCTCTTACTAAAACTAAGAGTAGTTTGCTTACTTCAGTGGATTTTCCACGTCATGATTTTCTTGCTGATGCAGTTTTATATAGAGAAAAGAAATTAGTCGATTCGTCTCAATCATGTTTGTAAATAAATTATAGTAACCATGACCGACTTATTTATTTATTCAGTTGTCTAACAAATCCAGCGTAAAACGTAGTATTATTTCGCGGAAACACGGGCTTTGTTTCACGTATTCAAAGGGAGCGACCGACGCCGGTAGACGCCGAGTTTAGCCGAAGAGTGAGGAAAGCGAAACCTCCCCATTTTCCCCCTCAGTGGGGGTCGGGTCGGGGGTCTTTGTCCCGCCGCGACCCAGTTAATGACCGCCCTCGCGCAGTCTCGTTCAGATATAAATACGCCTACTACACTTGACCTACGAAGTTTTTATTGGAAACCACGTGTGCTCCCGTATCGATATCGCTGTAAACTGTAAGCTATCGGCATTGTATGCATTATAGCATTGCATAGAGATAATTCAACTTTGAGTCAGTTTTGCTTCATAGCTTTTCACTCAAGACTGGCTCCTCCGAGCTCTCCATCTCGTTTTGGGTCAAGTGTAATAAATTCGCAGGTTGAAAGGGTTTGTCGGACAGTCGAGCGGTGATTTAGAGTGAGCCGAGGGGAAGCAACAGGTCGCGAAATAACGTTTTAATTGTGTGCCGATAAGGATCGACGTCATCGGAGCGCGACACCTACACGACGACCGACGAGCTTGCGGTACGGGACGATGACCGAGCCCTAAATGCAGACACATTCAGTATAATATATTGACTCTTTCCGATTAATCGCGAATTATTCTGATTTAGCATTATCAGAATATATAAGATATTTTCAGTAGTGGTAGGCCTCTTTTGCAAGGGGCCGCCTGGGGAAGTACCACAGTTATCCGCCAAGCAGTAATGTGCAAACATTACTGTGTTCCGGTATGAAGGGCAATGTTACCAGCGAAATTACTGGGCATTATGAGATTCAACAACTAATATCTCAGGGTGACAGGCGCAGTGCAGTGTCGCGCAGAATTTAGAATTTTAAAACACTGGGTGGCACTGTGTCTGATATGGGCAATCATGATGCTTATCATCAGGCACCTGATTTGCTTGTCTTGTTACACACTATAATAAAAAAATATATATATCATTTTATTTTTCTTTTCACAATCCTTGTGACGGCTTAAATCCATTATAATACCATATTCCTAGCAGCTATTTGATTTCAATACATCTTCAATTCAATGTTAATCTCGATAACATCTCATAAATAAATCATTTATAGTGAAGCAGAAGTTAGAACATTAAACAAGTCAATGGACATAACATTTCAATGGCAGTTTAGACACCTTGGGAAGTAGACTTCAAGATACCGGTTTCCCGAGCTGTGACCAGTTTCTGTCGATCCTCCGCATCAGAGGAGATACGAATGTGGTAAATAGAATGTAGGGGTCTTCACTGCTGGTCACGGAAACTTATGCCTAGAGCGGTGGTTGCATAAAGTGTTGTTTCGCAAACCGCAAGGGTCTGTGGTAAACGTTTCAATATCCTTTGTTTCATGCGCAGTAAACAAGCGAATATCTCGATAGACTATAATCTGGATAGTCGACACCTAAGTCGTCCATTTTGATAAGCTAACCGTGAAGAAATCTGGGGACATCCTTCGAAGTTGGACAGTTGTGTGTTTTGGTTTGCACAAGAGATAACTATATCATATTTTAAGCAGTGAATTTCATAAATATGCTTTCGCCCACGCTGTCGTCCGAGCTCTAAAGCCGAGCGTCATTGTTGCAGAGGCTTTGTGTCAGATTATGGCTCAGTTTGGATCGACTTTACTACAACGAACTCGTATTACTTATGCTCACAAAACTTTATTACCAAGACTCAACTCTCGAGGCGTAGTTATGTTGGCATTAACATTTTTACTTTCGACGGTCTATCAACGTTAAGCGTGTAACGTTCTTGAACAACGTTTTTGTGAAACTCATGTAGACACGTGAAACGGTCATGATTTCCGAAGTTTACGATCCTACCTGTCGACGCTCCGACGAAAAAATCATGGGAAATGCTAATGCGGTATTGTAATGAGAGAGCGGACGTAAATCATTCATTTCTCGCACCAATTTAGGGCACATTGGTACTTACCAATAAATAAAGAAGTACAGAGAGTCGAATTTATCAGAATTTCGGTTTTAAATCGCTCTTCGCTTACGCGCTAGGGTTGGCACAAAGCACAGCGCAGGCGACTCGACAAATCACATTACAAGAATTTCATTTACTCTCTGGATGGATCATGCGCTTGCGACTCGTAACTACACGGCCGGTGGCTTTCCATGAGATTCTGTGAAAAATATACATATTATGAAACCGGCTTTCTGTTACCATAATGTAGTGGTAGGTACTATACTTAACTACGGTTTCGTATTCTTCGTGTAACTAATGTTTCAACAGTTCAACGCCAGGCATTGTTTAAAGTTTAAAACTACTTATATACAAATATTGGTTGATTTAAACAATTTTAAGTAATACTTCACATTTTTAATGACTCAGTCTCCCGCCGAGATGAAGTACTCTGAACGTAAAATAGCGATAAACGTTTAATCAGATGGGAAACTTATCAACTGATGTAACAATAAATAGTTTTTCATATAATAAAGATTGCCTCCCGCGGTTTAACTGTGTACGAAACTATAAAGATTATTTTATTATTAATGCCAGTGACGAAATTCATGTTATCTGTTAGAAGTTATTGCGGTGTTAAAACTTCGAAAACGCACAGAATATTTTAAATGCGGTGTAAATTGTAAATAACGTTCTTGGTTAAACTTTAACCATAATTTATAAATATATTAAATGCATTAACGGTATGTTTATAGTTAAAGTCACAGTGCAAGCTGCAAGATTAACCAGAGTCGGTTCTGGCTTCTGGTACATTATTTAAAAATCTAAGGTTAAAACGATAGGTAGACGATGTCTCAATTAAGTGTCGAAGAAGGAGTGTGGATGGAATATGTGTGTGTCAATTTAATAGATAGGTAGTTAAGGAAATAATCCTTTGAGATACCTGTTATTATACTTAGCCCCCTGCCTTTGTATAGAACTAACACACAGCAAATGCAATCAGTTCGGGTGCGTAAGTCGTAGGAGAGAAAAGACTGGTAAAGGAATAAAACGGTGAAAGACTGCTAATTATGTATCAGTCTGCATTTACCATTGCGAAACTGCAACATGGTATGCCCTTCATGGTAGGAGTGTTTACAGAACCATTAGCAATACCATGCAAATACTGGTATATACCATACCTTCAATACAAATGGACGAGTTGTATAGTACAAAGATAATACAACCTTTTGAAGGCACACACATAACATTACACCTTTTTAGGGATATGCAGAGGTGTACCCAAGACTCCCATAGTAGGTACAACACTATTTCGCCAGTTAGGTTTTAATAGGGGACGAGCCTATTGCCATCTATACGCTGCTATTGATCATAAATAGAAAATAAGCTAGTGGCGTAAATGTCCGAATATAGACGTTCTGACGATGTTAAAGATCGCTAAAGTAACTAACTTCTTGTGTGTCGGAGGGATACCAGACTAGATTTTGCATCAGATCTCGTCGAGATTTGTGTTTAAGAATCTAGAGTTAAAAAGAGTATACCTAAAAAGCAATCGTTTGGTGCAATATCAGTCGTAAAAATCGTTACAAATTAGCCTAGTCGTGTTCACACAAAAGTACACGATAAGTCATCGGGTTGCTTCGCGAACTTTTCGCGATCAATCTGTTAGTTAGATGATCTTTGGTAATGCCTAACGTGCAACGGATAGTTAGTTGTATAGCTCGTTGCAAGTTGCAACAGTATGCAGGGCCTTGCATTCGCTGCGACGTTGGCCATGGACCAAAATACCCGCTTTCACGAGCTAAACTGAACATTCGAGATCTAAGGCTTTTGAGTTACGATGTCTGGTTGGGTAACAGAGTAAGAGCCCTATAATATCCCTATTTATCAGATAACTAGGAATTTGGTGATATATAAAACGATTTAAGGTTTTGATTACGCTTTAATGTTTTAGTAGAATTTACTATTAACTTGCTTGTGAATTTAATCAAATTAAAATCGCCGAGTCAATGTATTTTATTTAAAACATAAAATGTTATAAGGTTAGCTAATTACGTAATAACTTAAGACAGCAGGTCCCTTAAGTAGGGGCTTAATAATGTAACCGACTTGGTATTACATGGATCTCATAACTTCTTACGGTAGAAGAACTGAGTTGTGAGACTTGGTTTTTTACAAGTTTTGTTATTTATGGCATTTTTTATTCATTTCGGCTTTTAAAAGGCACTTTTACACGATAATAAAGCATTAGCTTACCGTAGAGTGTAGGAGAGAGAGACAGCAATACATCGCTCTTACTTCCTATTTTAACCATTCACCCATATTTCAGCAAATGAATAATTCTACTACAGTACGTTTTCATCGTAAATCGTAATATTAAGTAGTAGAGACTGCAAACTCAAGTACTTCTTAAAACTTAAAAGCATATAAATTAATATTTAGTATACTACAAAGTCTATAATGTAACTCGATATCATACCGTCCTACCCTTCCTACAAGCATATTACACACAGTTAGGAACTTGATCGGCAACTTGAGGAATAAACAATATAAAGGCAAAATCAGTATCACAGAATACAGAGAAGACCATATGCAGTACTTTTCGAAACACGGTAGTAATCAGATAATTGATTATCACAGTACCACTATGACACGGGTATCAGAGTAATTCGTCAACTGTGACGTTCCAATAAAGGCCAGATAGACGTTGACAGTTTATAAACTCTAGCGAATGAAGAATGGTTACGTAAGATATGGTCACACTGAGTGATTTAAAATATGTATTAAAATTTCAAATAATTATTTTTTTCAAAAGAAGAGTTAATAGAGTCTCGAAGGGTCGCCAACATACTGGCAATACCCCTGGTGTTGCAGGTATCCATAGGCGGCGGTAACCGCTCACCATCACGCGGCCCGTCTGCTTGTTTGCCACCTATGGCTTAATTATAAAAAAATTAAAAATAAGGAACTCTGGACGCTACTTTATAAAACAAATAACATATCAATTCATTATACATCTACAGATTCCCAAAGAGTTCTTAATCCGAAACTTTAAAACACATTATTTATCGGCTGCTCTTCTTACTGGCCTATTCTAAAAACTTTCATTGTGACCCGTGTATGCTACAGGCGTTACTGTTATTCTGTTGTCTTTAGACTATGTTGTGGACTGTAGGTAATAGTATCCATGTAGGGGAGACTGCAGAGTGGCGAGCAAACAGTTTGCGGTTACAATAACATTCTCGTGCGGTCCGCCAGGGAGAGCCACCCAATAATACGGACAACTATAATAATGGCTGATCAAATTGCACATGTTATTGGTAGAATTGTAGCTTCTGTTGGCAGTTGGGAAGATAGGACCTACCTATATAATATGTAAATTTACATGTTTTACGGGTGAATTCAGAAAAATATCTCTGCACATCTCGTACATACCTATTATTAATTTTGTTTAGATGACAAGAATATTATGATATGAGTACTTATATAATATTTATTTATTTATTTGTAAATTGAATGTATACGGAAAATAATGCACGCCTATATATCGTATTAGGGTTGCCTAATAAGATAAACGTAAGAAAAAAGTTTAGTGCCTTAAAAACTTTTAGCACTGCCTTAATATTTTAGCCGCGACTTCTAACGTCTATTTTCACCTCGAAATTACGTTTAAATGACAAAATATTAAGAGCAAAGTTTCGAAGGTTACGGCAATTATTCCTAGAAATATATAAATACGGAATTAAAGGGAACAGCAATATAATTCAATAGATTCCATAATAAGAAAAACATTAGGCCAAAAGGGCAGTGGAGGCAAACTGTTTATTTCACAGGCAAACGACAAAAACACAATGGAAATATTAAGACAAAGCTCTTTAGAAAAACTTTGTCGGACGAAACAAAAGGGCGTTTCGTTGAAAATGGAGACTTTAAGGGGATGCTGTAAATCAATGTAGACGAATAATAAAATGGGAATGACACCGAGGTATAAATATTTTGCTGGAACGACTGGACGACAATGGGGTATGGTAATTTTGTGATAGCTTGTAATCTGTAAACACAAAGAGTTTACTATTATTATTTTGCAGGCACTAAGTAGAGGTCTTAAGTAAAGAATAATTATGTATGCTTAGCTAATGAACAAAATTTTAGACAATTGTGAATTGCTTCAACAATTCAAAATTATCTGAAAAGAAATTAAAATTTAAACAAAGCCCTGTTTAACAAGAAATACCATCATTAAAAATATCACTTACACGTAAAGAAGTTGACGCAACAAGAGATACTTGGACATGCAGCAACAAATAGCAGCAAAGCAAGTAATAAAGTCAACGGGGGTCTGATATCAGTGGCACGTTTGGTAACTCTAGTTCTTCGAATCTTTTTAACTAGAAAATGTGTACAGAAGCTGCACAGAGCGAGCGAAAATAGGTACGCACTACGCACACATTGGCGTGCATCATTACAGAGAATCTCATGGAAACTGGAAAGCTATTGAATGTGTAGCGAATAGAGGGTAATTTTCTTATCAAATTGTGAGTTGATTATTCTTTGGCGCGACGCCAACCCTTGTCGTATTTGTTACAACCGACTTTCTGTTACATTTTGTGTCTTCAACCTTGGCACATGAAGTGCGCAGTTTAGTTATTGCAAGCTTGCATCTATATGTATATGCTTATACTGCAAGTAACCTACATTATAATAACAAGTTATTTCAGTGCTCGCTTTGTTTTATTTTTGCCTCTAACATGTAAGCGAAATTCGAAAAGAGCTGCTTTTATGTTGATAGATACTGCTAAGTATGCACTATACGGTATGATGCTATGAGTTTTGTGCTTTGTAATGTTTATGTTAAAGTTTGTATATTCAAAATGAGTAGATTTTGCACTACTTAAAATAATATGAGAATCTGTAAGATATTGTGGGCAATTTTTTGCGCCGCCCCATCCGTCTCGATATTTCCTCTATAGATGTCAAAACAGTATGCACCATTCTAATCCATGATACGCGTCACACCGAAGTACTGACAAATGATTTTGATACAAGAATGAGGTTAGTTTTGATACCCGCTTTGTACTTTAAACACAATAACAGTCTTATCTGTAAACTAAGAATATTAGTTAAAATGCCGCAATAGGTCTATGTCTACACAACTCGGTAAACGAGGCCCATAAATCCTTGTCCATTACTGACGCTTCAACGGTTAATCACCGGGGACAATTTGTTACATTCTGGAATTGAATACTATTTCGACTTGCCCTACATCGTGACTACTTCTAGAGCGTAAACATTTACGACAGTATGTGAACTTCTAACGTTATCTATAATTTACGTAACATAAATAACATACATTCACGCCTTTTTCCCGAAGGGGTAGGCAGAGGTGTACCCAGGACTCAGTCCCATAGTAGATACACCCACATTTCGCCAGTATGTTATTGGTCCCATGTAATAGGGAATTAATTATAATTTACCCTCGACCGAAAAACTTACTTTGGTTTGGTTTTGGCTTTTGTTTAAAATCTGACGTGGTCGAGAGTGATCTCAACTACGTCTCAGGAAAATGGGTTCAGCTGTTTAAAGATCATCAGGTCTTTTCCAGTGGCGCAAGGACAATTAAGTACTAAATTAATACTACCAAATTTCAGCTCAATTGGTTCAGAATTTTTGACGTAAAAGAGTAACAAACATCCATCCATCCATCTAACCAAAACCGAGCTAGATGGCGCTGGAGGTAAGTTAGAACTCCCCAGTGTTTTGTTCACCTGTTAAAAACGCAACTTTTTTTACATTTTACTCAGATTTTAGAAATATAATATTAGTAAGATAAAGGCCGCGCTACAACGAATGCTGAATTAAGGTTTTGATCCTAGGCTAGAATTAATTACGTACTCTAAATTGCTTTGTTTATGAGATTGCACATAATACTATACTATACTATAATACTATACTATATACTATACTATAAGTATTGAAGGTCTCAAAGCGCATGCACTTATCCGCTCACCAGTATGTCTTCAATCCATTGATCACAAGTTACGAGCTTTCACTTTCAGAGAACAAGTGGTTTTATTATACGTGCACTGCAATGCGAATATTTATGGCCACGATATTACCGTTGAAATACTGTTTTTCATTATTCTGAATGAATGAAAATTACTCGCGGTACGATTCATTGTTGACAATGTTAACTTTACAGATTAGCAATATCGTTTGAAACTGCAAACGTCCAGGCATCACTAGTCGCTCCCTAACTCCTCCCCTCGGTAGTCATTTTGCATTTATGCATTTCACAATAAATCTAATTATGTTTATAGATAAATTGTACTAACTTTTATTATCATCATCGGCCTGCAAACAATTACAGCTGACTTTTCTCTTGGAACGTCTCAACTATTCATCGCAACGCAACACCACCAAAGGTAGAATAATTCACTCTTTGATAATTGGATCATACATAATTATCTATAGTAGGTATATATTCTGAAATTGTATTTCTATCTCTATCGTATTGTTGCTTCGTTTATTTATGACATGGTATGCAGCTTGTGAATAGTTTAAAAAGTGTGTTGAAGAACTCTACAGTCGGCTATGTCGCTATTGCCTATGCGCTAGCCTATTTTCTTCTCTATGCATTTGGAGGACAAGGACAAGGTATCGGAATCTCACTGGTCCTTGCAATCCACTTAAACTAAATTTATCAGGATTTCATATATATAAATGCAAACTAGTTAAAAATAAGTATTATTTACCGCTTGAACTCACAGTTTGTTCCACCCGAGTGCATCGAAGGTGTCGATCGCTGCAACCCACAGCGACCCTGACTGTTCCAGTCTCCGGCAAAGGTTTACGGCAAACGTGGGTGGCTTTAGGCTTTATTTTACTGCATATTATAATCGTATTTGGTAATATTATTGTAACTATTTTATCGCCGGTGTAATAGGAAACTTAAAAGGTTGTTATCTTATAACTTTGAATATATTGGTGATGTCACGGATTATAATGCAACCAGTTTCATTGCAAACGAATCTTATACGAGTAAATGATATTTAAGCAAGCCATTGTTATGGATCAAATAATTAAATTAGATTTTGCCTTTTAAGAAGTCTTCAATAGGACTTTACTTGTCGAAGCCTAATGAAGTTAATGCCTAAGAACCAACTGCTCTTTATTTCATTCGTTTGTAGTGCAGTGCTGTGTCTTTGTACCATATCTTCCTAATCTTGAGTTATTCCACGTTGAGAGATCTTGGACACTCATCTTGTATTTGTCTTTAAAATCTTTCTTTAATGTACCCTCAAATTTGTTAAATTTATTTGTAGTCGTTGATTAATATGGAAAACATCGAGTACCTGTCGGTCTGTAGCGAGTAGCGACAGCAATCATGGCAAGGGACCGCCCACCTGAATTCCACACTCCACACCACGGGCCGGTCGCAACCCAAATCACAAGTGCGTTGTTAAATGCACAGTTGTTTACTCTCTCACAATTTGGAAGTGCGTGACTCGTCAAACGCCACGTCACTGGTCTACAAACTCAATTATCTGTACGGTTCACGATTTCGAGACCAATTTTGTTGCTTTTGTCATGTATGGCATTCCTGCTGTTTGGATCCACTATGAGATGACAGAAAACAGTAATGCAGTGAGAGGATCGATAAGAGACTATAATGCAAGAACACTCGCGATTTGTCTAGTGTGAGATAAGGTCACTAAGAAAATACCTAAGCAGGCTATGAACCGGCAGGCGAGATAGTACATTTTAGAAACAAAACCGTTCCCAGAGTGTACTGCATGGAGCTCTTGGTTCATTCCCTTGACTGTCATTAGATTGCCAGACTAAGATTTATTTTAGTTGTTATCATGACAAAGGCCATAAACAATATTGTATCAGCTTGTGTAGCGGATGATTTATGAATGAATAGGTTTGATCCGTTTATCGATACAGCTGGTACTACTGTTTTAACAGGCAGCGGTAGGCGTACAAACCGGCCGGTAAACAAAGGTAGGGTCAACGGCCAACGGCTGCACTATCGAGCCACCAAAGTAAGCAAACCAACATAAAAGCACATTGGGTGTTTTGAAGTTTAAATGCAGTATTTTGAACTTTTCACTGCTTCATCTTTCTGAAAACTGTAGTTGGAGTCGAGCATGAGAACCATTATAGCGCATGATAAAACCTGTCATGACATATGACAGGTTACCTTCAACTAAACTCAGGGACAAACTTCCCTCGGATCGAGTTGTTTTCCGTGTAATAAAAATTTAAGCATTCATAAACAATGAATCAAAAAGTCACTCAAGGTTGGCAAATTTGTAAAATGTTAAAAGCCTGAATGCGTCATGTAACCTCAAAGAAAGGTAACGCTACGATGATTCAAGTCTTCTGAAAATCAGCGTTACCTACCAAGAATCATGATATCGCAGTTTGCACAAAGATTTAATTCAAAAATTCCGTATTCATATCCGCGATACATTGTGCGGCCCCTCGCTGTGCTATTAAAAATATTCATAACCAACCGCTGGTCAAAAGATGAGAACACGATAGCATGCAGTAATTTGAATATGTTTTGATTTTTACTACTTTTTATTGGTCGGATTATATATATGGGTAATAATATTTCAGGTATTTTATCGGAAGTCTATTTATATAAAGGTCAAGCTTTTTCTAAAGACACCTTTTGGAAAAGATTATATAAAAAAACTGGATGTTTAAACATTAGCTATACTATATATGTTATTAACGAAAAATCTATGCAGAAAAACATTGGTGCATGTCAAACTGATTGAAACCAAAAAGGTCAATTAAATATGTATTAATAAATATGCAATTAAAATTAAATATGAAGATATTTATTATGAATGATTTGTTCACACAGATCCAAGATCCGTCATGAGTAATCGTCTCATAGAGTCTACGTTACTAGTACTATTTCCGTCCGGCACTATGGGAATCGGAGGTGTGGGCGAGATACTCGTAATAGTCTAGTTCTCTGACCTCCTTACGACGATCTGTGACTACTTGTGACGTAACTGTTCCGCGCCTTGCTAATACTTGGTCGCTGATTCACTCTAGATGTAAATTTGTACATGTAAGAAGGTCCTGGCGAGGGTTATGTATTAAGATAAAAATTATTGAAAAGTTCAGCCTGCAGGCTGTAGGCACACTGCGCTTGTTGCGACAAGCAGCAAACATTAGTAGTATACAGCGAACATTAGTAGTGACTCGAGTGACGACACGACCGAGGCCCCGTCACCGCGAATCGCGATCGCAGCGAGTGATGCGGGCGGAGGCACGCGCGCGGGCCGCGGGCCGGCAGTCCGTCGCGAGTTGCGATCCCGCACACGCGTGAGCTCCTGATGCAGGACACCGGAGTCGTCCGAAACCTAGGTCGAGCGATTTCGACTTTAAAACAACATAATAAATATGAATACCACTCACGGTAGTTTTTGTAACACGTTGTATATGTAATGGTAGGCCTCTTTTGCTGGGGGCCGCCTGGGGAACTACCATACCTTTCTTTGCCAGTTATTCATCCGCCAAGCAGTAATGTGCAAATATTACTGAGTTTTGGTTTTAAGGGCAATGTTTCCAGCGAAATTACTGGGCATGACGATTTTCAACAACTAATATCTCAGGGTGACAGGTGCAGTGCAGTGCAGCGCAGAATTTAGAATATTGAAACACTGGGTGCGCTATTTCTGATGTGGGCAATCATGATGCTTACCATCAGGCACCTGATTTGCTCGTCTTGTTACTCACTGTCATAAATGTACATCAAAGACCAAAAAAGGCAAAGAATGCACATTTCTATAATATCCTGCAATATAAGCCAAGTGAATGATTTGTTGCTTAGTAGAAAAACAAGTTTAAATATTATATAGCATGCTCTTGTTCTTATACCTATATAGCTATAACTAGACAAGATAGATTGCATTATGAGAATTGCAATGTGAGATCGTTTTGGTATTTAAAGACAGCTCTAATATTATTTATTTTGATGCACTACTTCATACAAAAAGCTTTTGAAATGATAATAATTCACTTAGAGGTCAAATTAAAATAGGCCTTTATTTATTGCAAGTGTTAAACACTTGCAAGTCAAGATAATAATAAAACTTTCTACTATTAATTCATAAAAGAGTTATATTCTCGTAAAGGTACTTTGCAAGACTTAAACGTTACAATTTCAACTGTTTTGAAAAGAAAACCTCAACAAACTTTAACTCCTATTTACCTACCTATTTGGAGACATAAATATACACTTTTGCATTTCAATGAAGTTAATGTAACTAATGAATCTACCGTGCGATCGAAAATATATAGCTAGAATAAATCCAGTTATTTTTGCATAAAAGCTGTTGAATGGGTATTTAAATTTTCTAGTTACGGTTAGCTACGACCGAATACGCAGCAAAAGATTTAGTTTTAAAATTCTATTTGACCACAGCCAGAAGCCTAAATGGATATACTTAATGGAAAGGAAACACGACATCACAAAACAATGAAACTCATGGCGACTCAAATAGTGACACTAATTGAAAGATACGTCAGTAATAAAGTTTAGATTTCAGACCAAAAATAGAAAGTAGTACCTAAATGACGACAAAGTAGAATGCACAAAACTGTTTGTGAAGATGAAATAATGGTAGGTGAATATTAAATGGCGCCAGCGAAGAAAAAAAGTATCGCAAGTCGTGAGGTCTAATAGTGGCATACTAATTGAATTGAAGTGTGGAGGAAGTGTGACATTAATTCGGTAGCTGGCGGGACAGGGGTGGGGCAACACAGGGGAGGGGCTACAAAAACATCGGCCCCGTACCTGGCTGCCGTTGACCCCGCACTCCGATTAGCCTCGGAGCTCGGAGACGGTTGTGGAAAATACAATGCAGTGGGGAAACTTAAACCAAAAGAATTTGGATCATACTCGTAGCAAGTTAATCCACATCAGAATATCAGCAACTATAAAGCACCTTCTTCGATAAAATATATACGTTTAAAGACACATAGAACTAAGAATAATTATACAAGATGGCCGAATGATTTGCCGTGAGGTAAAAAAAATACATACTATGATTCTTAAAAATCTATCTCGGCAAATGACTGCCTCGGTGGCGTAGTGGGCGCATGCTCGACTGCCGATCAAGAGGTCCCGGGTTCGATCCCCGGGTCAGGCAAAGTGTTAAATATTGGATTTTGCCATTAGGAATTATCTCAATAACTGCCTGGAGTCTGGAACTGTGCCCAGTAGATGGCAATAGGCTCGCCCCCTATTACATGGGACCAATAACATACTGGCGAAATGTGGGTGTATCTACTATGGGACTGAGTCCTGGGTACACCTCTGCCTACCCCTTCGGGAAAAAAGGCGTGAATGTATGTTCTATCTCGGCAAATAAAGCTTGCACAAGAAATATTACAATTACTAACATTGAATTCTCACAAGAGTTTCAATTTTACTAAATCAAGATTTCATAATGCAATTAGCACTAACTAAAAGACAAGGAACAAGTTCTTCTGTCATTTTATACGCTTCGTAAGGTATCAGTGCAGCATGTCTAATCAGTAGCCTTTTTAGGCATACCAGTGTGAATTAATTTGGAGTAAGAAGGCGGTGTCACAGCCTTTTTGTCATTCCTATGTCGTTCGTCCACGGCAGTCAGCAGCGATGTTCCCCACAAAAAGTTTGTTACGACCGGATCGAGGCGGCTGCCAGCAACCACTCTAAGCTTTTCATTTTTATTTAAGACTTGAAACATGCATTGATAGATTACTATTTAATTTAGCTGATGAACTTGATTATCATACTATGGAATTCGATTAGAATTTAATATACTCGTAAAAACAGAATTCACTTAAAAACGAACTCCAACTTTTCACGAAGAAAACTGCGTAAACTAAACTTACGTTAACTGAATCTGAGAAAACTAGAGCACCCCTTACCTGAAACAAACAAGGGAAGAAGAAATTAGTGGAGATAACAACTTTAACATTTACAAAAGCGTCCATTAACACTTCGGGCAGCGTTGTGAGTCTGCTAATTGTTTCTGAGTCCTATTAGTGCACGTTAACTGTTGTGTAAGAGTGAAGTTTCATTTAGAGCACTCATTTCTCATAGACGTTGGAAAGAAACAAATTCGTTCGCGAACTATGTTTTCAGATCTCGTCCCTGTTTAATATTCCTGTAGCGTGCGGGCCCCAGTGGTCCCTCGCGGCGCGGCATACACTTCCTCGTTGTTTCTGTGCGCCTGGTACTTCTACGTATTTATTGGTGTTTCTACGTTGGATTTCTAATAGCTTTTCTTTGCTCCTGGTAACTTCTATGTTAACATCGTTCCCTACTAATTGAAGTAGACACATATACAGTAAAATTCAATATACTTTACAACACCATAAACTCTGGACCCTATTGTGGGCATTACATACCTGGTACCGTTAATTAGTATTGATTACTAATTAGAGACTGATTCTATTTTACCGCATGTAGGAAAGTGCAGCCGCAATTCACAGTGTAACAATTTAGGTTGTAGTTCAAGGGGATACAAGTTCAGATAAACAGGATAAGTTTTAGAGAGAATTGTAAGTAGGCGAGATACTCGCAGTAAGCAGAATAAATACCCAAATTGTATGTATGATTCCGCGTAAATTCTGTGGTACAAAGAGCCAATGTATGCTAGTCGCGTCCATCCTGATTGGAGCGAGCAATCAGTGCAGGAATCAATACACTCACATATTCCATACAACAAATTACGTGCACAAGATAAAAACTGTTTTTTACTGCTTTCGTGACGACGACGGAATGTTAAACTGGGTTTGGGAACGAGGACACGGATGACGGATAAATGACATGCAATGAACATTTCTTTGAAGGTTTGTCTAAAGATCTAAACTTAACAAGCTGGTTAAGCGCCGCGGGCTAATAATATTAACGCCTCACCTATACAGGGACAGTTAGAGCACAGTAAGTAACATATTTTTCAGCCATTTAATTTAATACAAGATAAGACAAATTAGAGATTATGGTACTACTTTTTGTATTAATTACTAGAGTAGCAATTAATAATTATAAGAGGTTTTATAAGAGGTCAAATTGGTAACAATGGAGTGGAGTAGTCTCCTTTTTATTGATTTGGTGTTATAGACATGATGATAGTCTTTTTTCAATAAAGGCACTGCCCTCTGATAAAAAAAACGTACACTTAGTTGTCATATTATAAATTTATTTTATATTGCATTCAAATTCCGTGCGTGTTTTGCTGTTAACACTGCATTAAATTTGTCTTGTCCAGTATCTTTGTAGGCTGAGATTTATTGCCTTCCTATTTAGTGTTCCGATTAAATATCTCGCCGTGATATATGTCTGCAACGAATTCATTAGTTGCCCTAATTTTAGCTCGGTTTGATTTTTCAAACGTTTCTGGAAGGAAGTCGTTTATTTATCAACTAACAGGAACATGCTAAGCATTCACTTTGAAGACTTCTGCACCTTAAAACTTATAGGAATTTAGATATTGCAGGAAATTCTGAGCGGCCAGTATTATGCATATAAATCTATTTTATTGACATTATAAATATAGAGATTTTATTATGAGGAGATAGAATTATTTATTTTTTTTAGTTTAGAGTTATGTGGCACGCTTCAACTCTTTAACCAAAGGGTGATAGGGGAAATACGAGTTTTGTTTTCTTATTATTAATGGTATCCGGTTATAGGGCAGGTGGGGATTGATGGCCGAAACATGTTGCACAAAACTGTCGTAGTCGTTAATCAATCTACTGAGATTTGTTCAGGTTCTAAACTTTTATAGCTCTGCTATTCGAACCAGTAAACAGTTACTAGGGGCCGTAAATTACATTAATTTAGTTGCACTTCAAAATTATTATCATGGTCAATATCCGTTCTGCCTACATTAGTAAAATAAGGTAAGGTCATTAGTAAAGTCAGGGCAACGTGCATAAAATCTTCACAAAAAGGCAACCTGCATTTGAATGCATTAGGTAAACTTTTTGTTGCAATCAAAGGCTTTTATGGGAATGAGTTTTAAATAGTTTTAAATCATTAGGATGTTAAGTCATTAGGGACTTTTGAATCAGTATTTTTTTGAGCATCATTTTCCACTTCAATCAAAAGAAACATGATTAACGTTCCTTTTTTCAATGAAATACATATAACATAACAACATAACATACATTCACGCCTTTTTCCCGAAGGGGTAGGCAGAGGTGTACCCAGGACTCAGTCCCATAGTAGATACACCCACATTTCGCCAGTATGTTATTGGTCCCATGTAATAGGGGGCGAGCCTATTGCCATATACCGGGCACAGTTCCAGACTCCAGGCAGCTATTGAGATAATTCCTAATGGAAAAATCCAATATTTAACACTATGCCTGACCTGGGGATCGAACCCGGAACCTCTTGATTGGCAGTCGAGCATGCGCCCACTACGCCACCGAGGCAGTCACCGAGCAGTCACCGGTAGGCACCGAGGAGGCGAGTGAAATACATATAACTACGTATTTTCGTGCATTCGTTTGTTTCGTTCAATTAGTTTAAAATGAAAGGCTAAAATTGTCTTAAGCATCGCATTTGCCCTCCCATAACCACAAATTGTGGAGGTTTTCGCATCGTTATTTATAATAGGCGTGCTATAATGAAATGAAGATGACTAAGAGAGTAACCGGAAACTTACTAATGGCATCAACTCGTTTGAGAGGAGATCCTGTGCCATGTAATAGGTACCACATTTCAATATAACTCAATATCCTGGTAAAACGTACTCATACGGTGTGTCCATTACTTCAATAACCGGTAATTAAGTGTCTCAGTTCATAAAAAAAAGACTAAAGTTACTGAACATAAAAAATATATGTTTTTTTGTACATAGTACGTAAGCAAATTGCTCTACTGTAAAAAGTTACTGTCCGTCGAGCAATTCGTTCAATACGGTATAGGTTTACTGGCACATTGACATTAGATTCAAATAGCTTCAGAATTTCAGGACCGTTTTGAATGGAGCCGAGTTTCTTGGCTTCGTGCATAGCCTCACAGTTGAGCTATTTACGTCGTATTGTATTATTTCTAAGTTTCAAAATCAAATTACCAGCAGCGTTGTGCGCCGGCGCGGTAATTAAGGTCTGCGTGATTAATGAGCAATCAGACCCTTGCACTACAATGTAAATGTAGACAGTGATTGAGCTCGAGTCTCGCGTTATACTTATCGAAATGCTCGTCAGACCGGTTTGATTCGGCCCTGTTTAGAACTAGATCTTATTAAGTGTAGGGTTTTGTGTGACCTGCTTAGGGTATAGAGGTACTAGAGATACGAGAATGATTCTAGAAGGTATAAGACTGAAAATCGACAGATTGCGTAAGTTTTGGAAGAAATTTTTAGTTTGATCTGTACAGTTTACCAATTTTATAGGTAATGCATGTAACTCGTATAATACTTTTGGTATGGTCATACAGGAATGAAGTTTCTTTTCATATTCTGTAACTGTCTTATACTACACACAATGCTGGGTTCAAACTTCAGACCCCTGCCTTGCTCCGAGGATTAGGGTTATCACTTTATTTCGTTTTTCAAAAATATCCCAGGAGGCACTGCCCTGCTCGATTTTAACTCACGGCGTTTTAGATTTTTTTACACTGTAAATCAGGTTTCGAGTTAATTTCTGGGACATAAATACCTAAGGCGTACCGGTTAGGTGTTGGCAGTTAGATTTTATGTCGGTCTTTATAATTGGATGTTGGCAATTTAGACGTATTTTATGATAATATCGGCCGACGCATAAGGTGACTGATGTAGGAAGCAAGCAAAGTTCGTAAGCATCTGGCTTATAGGGCAATTCCTAGTTTGTTTTGTAGGCAAATTACCATCCCTAAATTCCGGCTACCGAATTGATTAAGATTTTGTACAAGCTATTTTGTACCGAACACCTTGGCGATAAGAATACAAATAGCATGTTCCTGATACCAATATAGTAAAGAAGGTGGAATCTGCGCAACGGTGTCTTGTCATTGTGGCTTAGCTTTGGGGTAGCAAAGAGCTCTCCTTTGAGTTTCCTTCAACAGCTGAGTCTTAAATGATTAATGCGGGTCGTGAAGTTTTAAAACTGTTATTGTGATTTATTGTCGGAGATATAAGCTTTATAGAGTGATGTACTTTTACGACGTCTCCGGTTTATGCATGAAGGGAAGTGCGAAGCGTGGCCATTAAAAATTTAGGGGCATCTCATCATCATAAGCTCCAAACTCTCTTGGAAACACGCTTTTGGAGGTTATTTTAGATTTGGATTATATTTCATCGGTCATTACAACCGTCCTACAGCTTTTACATAAATTATATATAGAAATGAAACACAAAATAAACGGTCCAGAAGAGTGGCTGTGGCTCATAATTAAAATGTAATTCCAATAAAAAATCTCTGGAACGTGCGCTAGCGCATACGCTTCCAGTGGTTTCCCGTAAGATTCCCTGTAATGTTGGACGTTTATGTTTTTTTTTATGTATTCCAAAAAAATGTTAAATTGACTTGTTGCACCAATAAACGTTATGGTTTGTGCTGGTACATCCATTCAACTCGCTTCGTATTAAACATATAAGAAAAGTAATAAATATCTTAAAGTCTAAGTAAAAAATCTACGAACCTCCAGATGAGAGCAAACACGCAAAAATAAATTAAAAGGTTTAATTAAATGTATGAACACACTAAGAGTACGGTACTATGTATTTCCTTCAATAGGATTGTTCGAGTATATACAGGTTTAACATACATTATGGATAGAAATGATGTGTCATTACACTCTTGCATCAATCGGGGTGCATGTTGGAACCGCATACATATTACAAGGGCTAATTAGAGTCAAGCGCGAGTCGATGAAACACACACACATGTAGCACAAAGCAACGATTGTAGACCCAACCCTCACAATGCCCGGTTATTACAGTAATTTGAACCAGGAAGGCCAGCGATGTGTTATTACGACATGTGCTGAATGGTGGAGAAAACTGCGCTTTGACAACGTGGTAAACTATTTTAGGCATTGATTAAAAGAAAAGGGGAGTTGTAATTTGCTCAGTGTGAAGTTGCACAGTGACATATATATAACAACTAGAGTTTGGGTAGTGCGCGAGCTGCGAGCAGCTCGCGAGATATGCTTTCGTTTGGTTTTGGTGGGTGAATACCAAAAAAGTTTAAAAAATAATAATAATTTTCCAAAATGAGTTGTAAATTTGGCATCAACACCGCAAAATATCACCGTATACAAATAATCATCCAAATCGGAGCAACTTTGTAAAAGGCCGCCATCTTGGATTTTTTCCAAATTCAATTTGTAGTCTTCGTCTAAGGGAATCACACCTCAAAATTTTTATTTAAAAAAAAAAAGTTGGTAAGTTGGCGGATTGGCTATCTCAATTAAAGAGGGTTCGCGGTGCGCTTCGCAGCAAGCTGCTCGCGTGGGTGCACTCGCGGTACGCTCGCAGCTTCGCTGCTCGCGTACCAGCTCGTGGCCGCCATGTTGATAAAGTGGCCGGATCCAAAAAAACCATTTCCAAATTTTAAATCAGAATCCCCAATAACCCCCGAATCCAAAATTTCATCCAAATCGAAGCAACTGTGGACTTGGCCGCCATCTTGGATTTGAAAAAAAAAAAAACCGTTCGTCTTCCCCTCCATCATATTTCGCAAGAAACCGGTCACCCATCCCTTTTGCAGCGAGCGTGTCGAGCCTCCAAACGAAGTTTTGTATGGCAGCCATTTTTTTTTGTACGGTGGCCATCTTTCTTCTCGCCCGGTCCATCCCATACCAGGGTCCTATCCAACTTTTGTTTCGGCACCCCCCCTCCAAGTCGCACCGTTTCGGCGGGCAGTCGACCTGTTCCACCGGAACAACCCCCAGGAGACCTCCCTCCGGTTCTCGAGAGGTGCTATTAAGATTTTCTCTCCAAAGGTACCACGCAACCTCACCCCCGATCGCCCTCCCGGCCTCTAGCCATTACAGTCAAATTTTGTATGGCGGCCATTTTTTTTTTCGCGCGGTCCATCCCATACCAGGGTCCTGTACAACTTTTGTTCTACGGCGTCACGGAAAATGTGCACCGTTTCGGCGGGCCGTCGACCTGTTCCACGAGAACAGCCCCCCAAACCCCCCCGACAAGTTTTTGGAGGGTCCCCGCAAAATTCCCTATGCGACGGTACGACACAATCTACCCCCCGCCCACCCCCCAGACCTGTAGCCCTGATCATAAGCAATTTACGATCAGCTGATCGCGTCGAGCTATATATATAGAGGCACGCTCGCGCCTTCGCGCCACGCGCGAGCCTGCCTCTAATAAAGATAGAAAGACGTACCTAAGACCGAAATGCGACCGAGACAACAATATTATTCGCTCGTAAGACCTTACTTTACTGACGTACGTGGACCAAATGGGAAAATGATAACCCTAGAGTGTCAAGGCTCGTTATAGCGTAATTTTACAATATTTATGAGTTCCCACGTAATGTAAACCCCATATTTCTTCATAAACACATTGTCATAAAAAGCAAGGTGAGGTCGTTATCGTTTTAATTAAAAACTATCAATCAACTGCAAATGATCAATAGCGGCAGAAAAGTCGATATTATCGGATGCCCCGCCCTCAGCTCCCCTTCGACCAACACTGGGACACAAAATACAAATTCAGTCAGTAAGTTAGGTTTATTCTTCTTTTTAATATGTATTTCAAATACTGTACGAGATAGCAATAGATTCATGCGAGTTGGTTGGTTGCAGTATCTTAAAAGAGTGGGTGGCGGGAGGATAAACACAGGATAAATTTATGTTAAACTCTATAAGCAGGAAAAACAACATAATATTATAAATATGAAAATTAAACTTTGTATCGAAGGTAAATATCATTGGCGGCAAAAATATTGATGCATCTACCTAATAAAGTCAGCTGTCATAATTTATGGGCAGTAAATATGAATGAGGGCATTGGCTTGTTTGTTGCATAGAGTTTTGTCACTGTTTTACACTGCGAACAGGTCCTGGTAACCCAATATACGAGTACGCGAGGGTTGGATCTGAGATATAAATTTTGCTGGATTTGTCAGTTGATTACAGAAAACCTTGTTTAGATTTTTATGAGGAAATGTAATAAAAGTGAAATTGGCCACTGTGAACAAAATTAAAGTCGATCACGTAAAGTACTAATGGAAAACTGATAATAAAACTTCCAAGGAAGTTAGATTTATTCACTTGCTGCAAACTGGCCTATGACAATAAACATACGAAACAGCAATATCTTCCGTCATTGAGGTCTTTCTCTTTCTCGCACACACACACTGATTGCTCTGACGATTTATGAACTAGTTTTCAGCAAGCGAATTATTCTACTTTACCAGAGAATAAACAATATACTTTGCAAGAACGAATTTCTCTATCCTTCATCTCAAAGCTTAACTTTCAAGTCGATCATTACGAGGTGTTAAAATTCAAACTTTGAACTCTTCCAGGCAATTTCAAAGAAACATCTCAAACAAGGGTGTCAAGGGGTGGTGTGTGAACGCACCGTGGGGTGGCAAGGACCCCTCGTCGCCGCCACGGGCGATTGCTTCTCTCTGGCTATATAAGTATACCGTATACCTATGAACATTACCACACCCAAGGACATCGAGGTTCGACGTTCGAGGCCCTATATGCTTTCTATTATTGCAGTCTGCAGCGGATGCAACTTGTTGATTAAAACCTGGAGTCTAGAACTAGCCCGGTAGATGGCAATAGGCTCGCCCCTATTGCATGGGACCATTAACATACTACCGAAAAGTTGGTGTACCTAGTACCTAACTATGGGACTGAGTCCTAACCTCTGCCTACCCCTTCGGAGTGATGATGTGTTGTTATGTAGAAATTGTTTATTGCTATGTTTAAGAAAGTTTACACGAGACGTAATACGTTATAATTTGACTATTGGACCACTCAAATATTCCTCTACTTTTGCGACCCCAATGAGATAACGGCCAACGGTCAAACAGCCAAAAGAGAACGGCATAACGAAAAACTATCACCATTTTTCGCCCAGGAACAACGCACTATCGATCGCTCCACCCTCCGACCGACATCGAAGCTCGAATAAAATTTAATTCATTACGTCATATCTCTACAATGGATGCATCAAAGGGTTGCTTTCAATGGGCCAGTCGCGTGTCGATTGAACACGTGCACAAGAATACAGGATTATGCAAATGTATGCTTATGGTCGAGTGAGTATATAGTGGGTCTATGGACTATCTTCCAGTTAGCGCAGCGACCAGGATTAGGATCTGATTGAGCTGGTGCACCTGATAAAATTATATGTAAAATAGTTAGGCCGAGTAATGTCCTTAGATCATACTTAAGGTTTTCGGTACCGAACACTGATACAGGGCTTACTTACTATTAAATGAACCTAGGCATTAGGTAACTTTACGTAGATAAGCATAAAATACTTTAGCTATCGATTTGTTAAAACTATTACAGAATAATGTATAGAAGTTTTTTTATGGCATAGTGCTCCACTTTGATAACAATGTAATCAAAACAAATCAGATCCCCTGTAATATAAAATTAACGAAGACAAATTCGTGAGAACCTCAGAACACAAACAAAACAAGGCTCAGAGTACTGCTATTTATTTAGGTAATACGCAAAATGCGTGTGCACGTGTCGAGCCCACCCCCATCTTACAATCCACCCCTTGGCACAATATCCTTTACGCTTCACTTAACGAATTTTCAACCTTATGCCATAAACATAAAAGGATAAAAAATTTGCATCTGAAGGTTTGTTAAAAATTCTGTATAATTGAGTAGTCGTGGCAATTTTAAGACTTATCCGTTGGAGATAAGGCAGTTAAAATTGCCGGTTCCGAACTACTCTTTTAGTTTAGAATTAAATGCCATTGTTGAGAGGCCTCATTAATGCAATATTGAGCTCCAGCGAGCACGATGGCGTATCGGGGGATTACTTTATTGTGTGCGAAAATTAAGCACAGTTTCAAAGTTTGGAAATGTGTCACTAAAAGTTTCATTGTCGGAGCCATTAGGGGATATATCGCGTAACTGGAAGACCAGTTTTAAACTTAACGGTTGAAATGTTGAAAGTTAATCGTGAAATATTTAGCAGGGTCATAAACACCCTATAAGCCTTCATAAACATTTCGATCAAGAAGATTATTATTTTTTATTGAAGTGTCAAATTTCATGGAGAAATTCGTGAACTGAATTTTTTATTTGAACATAATGAGCAAAAATCATGAATGACAATAAATGCGCCATGCTATATATAGAGTTTAGAGGATTAGATCAGATTCATCCTACCTCTATAATCCTATAATTTCCAAACTGCCAAACCTACCTAAAGCCATAATCATCAGCATATTCAGCCCGTGAGTGTAGTGTATCTGAGTATACCGCTGCTGGTTATAAGCCTCTGCTAATGATATGTCTCTATCTTTCGCCGCTCTAATTTCATATTAGGCCGATATTCTGTCTAAAGCTATAATGAACAACAACAATAAATAATATTCTTAGTCCTACTATATTTACTAGAACTAAAGTCCACTTCAAACAAAAAGTTAGCAACTCCGTCCGCGGGAGTCGCCAGATGGCCCAGTATCGATCGAGTACGCAATACGCACACCGCACATATCATGTACCTACCTAGTCGAGAGTACGAACTACGCACGCTCGGCCGAGCCTATTATTGTATTCGCAATCTCTGCCAGATTAGCATGTCATTGCTGACAATGTAATATAAATGACGTTGAATTGATCTAACCTCGGGGCATATAATATGTATTATCTATTTACAATGTTTATTTATTAAATACAATATATACACATAACGGACATATAACGGATGTAGGTACGTATGTAGTCTCTAAATGTTCAGAATTTTATTGCAATGAAAATACCTTTTCTTCATGTCGAGTCGGTATGTGGAAAATCTTTCAGGTCGCACGAAGACCTCTGACATGATCTAGTCTAGATCATGTCGTGTGGGCACATGGCAGTCGTTATACACGACAATCGTCTAGATTCTAGACGATGGTCGACTTCGGATCGTCGGATGACAACTGCAATACAATACTGCCCAGATTGTTATAAGTAACACCTAAATGACCACCCTTACAAAAAATATCTTGTTAGCAACGATGCGGGCGTTAATGAAAATGCTCAAAGATATAAAGGCCAAAAAATACAGAAAAAATAATCACGCCAAAATTTGCCGGATACGAAAGTACGGCTAAAGAGGAAAAGTAATAAAAAATTAATACTACAAATGATTGAACGGAAGCCCATGACAATATTGCAAAACGAAACGATCGACAACGGTAATACGATAATGAAAAGAGTGCAAGATAATCTCATAATCCTGTTGCAAGCGTCACAACAGCGAAACAAAAAGCCAAACGAGTTACACCAACCTCAAAGTGGCCATTTCCCACGGGAGGAAAGCGTTTGATGTCGAATTATTGTGGAAATAAAAACACTCGTCGGCGCACACTTTTATACAAAATATTAGAAAAATGTAGCGTATGTTACGTGAACTATAATTGAAACCTTGCTCAAATCAAAATCAGGCTAGTAGTTTAGGCACTACAGTGGCTATATTAACAGAGCCGATGAGAGATGTTAGTAAAGTGTACAAAGGGAGATTGTTTTTTTGTTGCTGGTGCTGATGGAAATGTTTCGTTTAAATTATGGATCCATTATTGTAAAATGGGGTGCGTAAGGTTCCCGAAGAATTCGATCAACGCCGTCAAGAAATTGGTTTTAAAATTATGGACATTTCATGTGGCAATATATTTTAAACCAATGTTATTTCGTGAAAAGAAACGGAATAAAAAAACAGATTTATCAAAGAACTAACGTGAAATGAATATGCGGAAGTCTTCGAATGTAGCCGTAATACAACACCCAGTTTAAGAAACCCCTTTGCATCTTCAAACAACTCGAGAGATTATAATTTGAAAGTCAATGAAATAGACGACTGAAGACTTCAAACGAACTTTTGTAAATAAATAAGTGTCAGAAGGAGGCGGGGAGACTTAAATAAATGATGTAAGGCTCCGTACACAACGGTCTGTTAATCCTTGAAAAGTCGGCAAAGCGGCCGTCGGCGAGCGACCTAAACGCGACGACTAATTGCAAGTCTCCCAGTTCGATAATCCGGTCGCAGCAGGCGGCCTCCAAATTAAAAACCCTGACACAAAATGTCCGGCCCTGGGTCGTGGATTACCGCTCCCGACGCGCCACGCCCGGGAAAGAATTCAGACCCCTGAGATACCGAAAAGCGAGGGTGAAACAAGTTCGCACAAAATTCGGAATCCATAAATGAAATAGTAATTTATCAAAGGATTTTGAAGTATCCAGGAAAGGAAGTGAAGGATGGTTGGCCTTTATCGTGAATTGCAGCCGTATGCTTATCGGGAATTCTGGGAAATGGTAAAAGAATTCGGTGGCAATGTGTAATTTGAGGATATCACAGTATCAAAGAAATGGGATAAAATTGGTTCAAAGACTACTGGTGCCGTCAACGAATAAATTGAATTCTTCTTTATTTAGTTAAAAGAGGTTATTATAGATTTAACTATACATAAATAAGATAATAAAATTAGGCAATAACAATAATGTCCGATAGAGATTGCTCACAAATTAGATTCACACATTACTGCGGCCATCGTCATTACGGCAGAATATTTATAAGCCCATAACGGGTAATGGATGCGAGTGGCGATATACGCCTAAACGAATACGACTCCGATATTAATATTCAAATGGCTTTGGGCGACCAGTGCACGAGATCCCGTGGCATTAGTCCCATTAACTCTGTGGCTTGTTGTTATTCCCAACTCTAGTGTAAACATTCTGCCGACTGCTGCAGGTCGCCCTTTATATATCTAAAGACCACAAGGCATCGCACTATAATCAGCTGCTGGCTTAGAATAAACTTTTTATAAAACAGCATTTGTGGCTGTAATTTGTAAGATAGGAGTAGATTAGATCGATTCTTCTCATTTTTCATCGGCTCGATCAACCGTGTAGCCATTTCGTTCATAGTATCGAACAGCTGTGGCAAAAGGTTACGCCCTTATATCCTCGCACCTGCGTTCCCCTCCTCCGATGTCAATCCACCCCGTCCTGCTTAATTACAATCCTATTAACAGAATCGTCTCGTTTTCTAACGCTCAATTGAAGTTTAGGGTCACGGCTCTATGATAAATATTTGACCGTCCGAAGTCCAAACTTCCTGCAGTGCATTATTTAGCATGTATTCATTATTCAATAAGTAGATCGACGGAGATAATGCCAGAATGATTTTCAAGCTTGTAAGCAGTGATGGAGCGCTCAGATAACAATATTTTTTCGTCATAATATAATACGATTCACAGATTCGACATTCGCTTTTCTGATTGGTTAAAAAGGTCCGTAAGTACACGTGCGAGGGTAAAATCCACAAAGGGTAACTTTTTTCATTCAATGCACAAAAAATCCACCGACAATTACCAGATTAAGGATGAAAAGGAGAGGGCAAAAGTTTTTTCTTTGGATTACCGTTGGTCTTTTTCTTTAGCGGGTGAGGAGTGAGGTGTTCTGATTTCTTGGCGGAGAATGTTTTAATTAAAAATATTTACGAGTCCGGTGCTGACCGCGTAACGGTAGTTGCGCTTTGTAATTTGTATGAAGTGACTCTCAATATTAATCTTACAAGGGTTCGCTAATTAACTGTGCAAGCTTCAACCGTCCGATGCGAATCGAAGCTTTGTACAACTTATTTTAAGTCAGTTCCGATTCAATGGTTTTAAGATTTTTTTTGTGAGTTGCTGCAAAACGAATGACGGTTTCAAAACAACGACTGGCTTTTAATATGATTCTTTGTATTGTTCGTAGTTTTCAAAAGTTGAAGCTTAAATTGTAAAGTCCGGAACAGTGATCGTCTTCCATGACAGAGCACGCGAGGCAGCCTAATGACGGGCAGCGGTAAGTGCACATAATTGCACCGAGTCTGTCGGTTCGTCCGCTTGCTGCGGGCGCGCACGCACGCGACTCGTGCCTCACCCAGGAGCACTTTTTCATACAAAATACCACCGCCAACTTATTATGACCTCTAAAATCTCCGACACTGCCTTCTACAAGAGTTCTTTTTGCAGCCGGCATTCTGCACCGTTATGTTATGAAAAAGGCTTCCGAGTTCTCTATTGTCCTGGGTTGTTTTGGTATCAAAGTGACAATTATTGACTAACAGGCATTGTTTCAGATAATGTTGGGTTCGAGCGCGTCGTCAGCTCAGAATCGATAGGAGTTTCCGAGGATGGCACAGATGAAAACGGCGGAACTAATGTAATAGCGCAGCAGCTGGCGAGGTCTACGCCGCGCCGCATCGTGTCACAGTCACGGGAGTCTTCAGCGAACACAAAAGACGACAACGATCGATCGCGGCGTTCGTGACTATTGTTCGAGCGCCGAATGCACCAGCGCAGTACATCTGTTTCGTTTCTTTTTCACTCGGCCTGCATAATGAAACCGGGCTATTGTAAGAAAAACGGACACAAAAGAACACGCACTTTGGCGCTGAACTCGTATTTTATAAGAAAAATAACAGGAGCCCTCGAGCAAAATGTGGGCGTCGATCCTGTCGGAAATGAGAAAGTCGATGCAACTGTTATGACATACGCGGTTCGTTAAGTGATATTGAAAATAAACAACGGTCTGGGCTTTAACGAAGCTACTAGGAATATTTTAACAGAAGCCATTTTGTATTCCTCGTAAATTTTAGCAAAAAATGTTGGTTAAGTTCACGTCATTCTAAACTTTTAACCTAAGTAGTATTCATGAAATATTTGTTCATATTTTTATGCTACTACAGGTTATTATGTATTTACTTAATATAATCTTGACAATCAGGTGTCAATCAGTACATAGAGGACGAAGATGCCTTGAAACTTCTGCATAAACACCACGCGGCACCTTCCAAACAAACGAATGTAGCCAAACCAAATACTGTAAAACTATCAATTGAAAAAACTTAAGCCCTTTAAGATTCTTGTGCGTTCTTCTTCTAGAGATAACTTTCCGAACGCATACGGTAGAGTCTATTACTGTATATATTCATTGACGTGCAAAAGTGGCAGATTGTGACCTATTTCAATATAAATAATTTTGAGTTTGTGCTTGGGTGGTCAGCCGTGTGGTTCCCGACTCTTATTATAGGGCCACCCCTTTCTCATTCCGTGAGGGCCATAGCAAATATGGCAGAGGGACATATTTGCAGAGTGGGCAGCAGCGCTCTCCGGCACCAAGTATTCTAACTACTATGATCACCAACCCGGTTTCCAAGCGTGGTAATTACGGCAAAATCCTCCCATATGAATAGTTTATGAACTTCTTTGGGGGAGGCCTGTGTTCAGCTGTGGATGTTTTCCGGCTGATGATGACAATCAGGTTTCGATTTACATCATTAACATTTACAACGTCATGTAAACGAGAGTTCTCATCTTACTCGTATAATTTGAAACAAGCAAAGAAGCACGCAGAGTTCTTTGTACCGCTCCAAACTACTGTATTTAAGAGAACATTACCATGTTCCGTCAGGGCGTTGCGGTGAGTGCAGTCTGCCTAACTGAAATAAAGGAGTTGATCGTAAAAACTATGGGTGTATAATGAATGCGGGTGCCGCGGTTCAAATTGTACTCCTCGGGCGCATCGCTCGCGCCGGCGATTAAGTGCACTTAATTCCGCCTAAATGTTGCCCAAAGGGGAGTTGCGAAACTTGGCAAAACAGCTTCCCGATGCTTGGGTTGGAGCGGCTATTCAAAATGTACTTCCGATGGATTTATGAAAGTGAATCTTAAATTTTGTAATCGCAGGTAAACAAACCCCTATCCCGATAAACGCTGAATGAGACTAAACATGCATCGGAAAACATGCCATGATGACCAAAAGAAAGCCTGAACTGTTATTCCTATCAGTGGATACGGCCAGGATACGGCCAGAGTACATGGGTAGATTGTTGATAGTATCGCAATTAAGTGCTGTTTTTATTAATAAAGTAATGGTTATGTACTGATTAAGATAATGAAAATTTTGTTTGCCTTCACATCATTTTCAGTAAACTTCATCATCACAGTTACATCATTTTTGAATGTTGCAGAGCTGCAGCTCATTCGCTGCTGAAATCGCGTGATTCGAGATCAAATTGAAGTCCCACAAAACTTGCGGTTAATATCGATGCATATCATCAAATTGCCGGTGATTAGTCATCGTTTAGTAACGCTTTATGAGTTATTGAAAAGGCCATAAAATAAGAGCAAAAAATTGATGGCGGGAGCTCCGAGAAACATATTACTTTTGTATTCATTGCCTTTTAATGGGAAGAGTTGATCTGATTTGAAGTTTATTAAACTTTTGCATACGAGTTCGAAAGACTTAAGATTTTATTGGTATTTTACCCATAAACCATATTTTATGATTGGCTATTTGCAAACGCGAAGGCTGTTTGGAATGGCCCAAGATAAATCTTCCCACGGTGCTATGTTCTGGATCAGTTTTTGCGTGAGCCACTACGTGAGGCAAGCTTGCAATCGCGTGATAGTATGTAGCTCGACTATCCGTTTCGATTATCGATAGCCAAGCGAATCGCATTGCTATGAATTCCATAATACGGGTGAAATCGTTACGTAATAGAAGAGGCGTGAGGAAAGTATTTCGCATGATTCCCAACATCCGATAGAGCATTCGGCGAGCGAGTTTAGTATCGGATAATTAATCTGTATGTTGTCGAGAAACATGTTCCTGGATATTTTTTCCTCATATACGTCGCCTCTTATACGTCTAACGATAGAGACCAAATTGGCAATAAGTAAGTAAGTGCGGGTATTTTGCAAAAATAATAAGGTTTGATATCTCATCGGCTTGATTCGGTCGAAAGCAGGTGTGATACTAAAATTTTCAATTTATCTAGTACTTGTGTACTTGTTAGTTCGTTAGGTGTTAATAAATATCAGTAGTGGTATTATGATAAATAATTTATTCCGTATTCATGTAAATCATAGAATATTCCACAAGTTGCACTTGATATGGGATTTGTATTTGCTGTTATTTCGAAACGTTCGGTTTTCCACCTAAAATATGCTAATGACTATACATACTTTATTATACTTACTTCCTAATAACATCTTCATCATAAACTCAACTCATTTATGTTCAATTAAGTTTATTTGAATTTTTAGTCACTTATATCTAACATCTGTACTTTAGTACGCTCAATGGGCATAAAAATGAAGAATAAAATACCACCCACCTTGAAGAAGCATATTGTATGTATGCCTCAGGCTTTGGCTAAGTTTGAGGCTTTTGACAACTAAACTGTTGGACACTACCGGTTTTATCCAACATCTAAATAATTTGATTTATCTATTCTGTGTAAGACGACATAACGCATCGATTACTAGTAAATAGCGTGCCCAGTTTTTGTTACCTAAAAGTTTATTTAGTAATGCAACAAATACGCGGGCTTATTACGGACGCAACAGAAGTGTGGAAAGCGTTTAAGATTGCTCAATTTCTGCTGTCAAACGGCATGTTTCGAATTACCCAAAAAAACTTGCAATTGATTGCTAGCTCGATTCAAGACGCCCTCTGACCGTCGGGAAAGGAACCAAAAATTGGTCGTTAGTGAAGAAATCTTTGTGGTCTGTGGCAGAAATTGCTGCTAAGGCTGAATTTTCGGAATTACCGAAGCGTTTCAACAGCAGAGCGATAGAAGTAGCAGCGCGAAATGGGACTGACAGAAGGCGACTACTATTTGCTGATTGTTGTTCAGATTGTTATCCAAATCAAAAAAACTCTAACCAAAATCGTGATGTTTTAACTGCATAAACTTATTTACAAGACCCATAAAACAAGAGTCCAAGTCGTTGAGTCGAACTCAAACACCTTATTTTGGTTATTGGTGTGTTTACAGCTTCAAAAACCATAATATTACCCATTGTGAAAGTTGAGGATTAACGAGAAATTAAGTATTTGAATCTCAAGACACATCAGAAAGGTAATTTGGCCTTATTTTTTATTGTTTTAATGTGTCTAGGTCCTATAAATAATTATTATTGAATGATTAAATTCATAACATGCAAACGTTTATTGTGATAAAACACTAACTTACCAGGTACCTAATAAATTATCTTTATTCAGCCTAGATATGTACCTACCTAATATCATAAAATATCCTTCTGTTGAATAAGTATGTCTCGAGGTGTACGGTCAAACCAAACCTGCGTCTTGCTGCGGTTGCAAATCAAACTGCTGCGGCCTAAATTTACCAGTTCGCAATCAATCACTTCATCATTTACATGCGACTCATTTAGTATATTAACACCCAGACACAATCAAACAGACATGCTCATACCTGTTTAACTTGCCCGGGGATTGAACCCAGGGCCACCATACTATTATGCTTACTTGTTATGTTAAAATATGATCACACTAACTAAAAATATACTTATTTATTATTACACGCGCGTACTTATCTGTTTCTCACACCTAAGTAGGAGAAAATAAAAGATTTTGGAGCTTTATATGTGTTTTATTATGGGCCAGTTTCAATGAGTTACTTGCACACTTGATTAGTTCCCTAGGGTGCTCTCTTTCGAGATAGTTAGTAGGTATGCGTCACAGTCACTATTTCTAGCACGTTTACAGCCAAATCAAACGCGAGGCCTATGCCACAACCTCTCAGACTGGGTAGGTAGGTGTTTACGTTCCGCCACAGTACGACGGTGATAAGTACGACATCGGCCCCTGGTTTCTGCCTCATCCTTCTGTATATAGTTCCATCTGGCTACTGGAGCCTTACGTTTGGCCTGTTAACAAGTAGTAATATTAGTTTCGATAATATGTAAACAACAACAACAGTTGGAGTAGGTATATGCAATCTATGCGTTCGTAACTTACCTTCTCTTGCAGCTAATATGGGTGAAATATAGTTCAAGTGAGATATTATCATATTAAACAAGGATATAAGTAATTAATTAAGACTGGACATTATTATGAATGGATAACTATTGTTGTCAGATTTAGAATTTAGGTAATCCATCAACGCTGCCACATAATATAATCAAACAGAAAGCCGGCTCTACCAGGGCTTCGATTTTTATGTATATTTAAATAGAAATTGGAATCGAATAGCACAAAATTGGCTAGTATGTGGAGAAGGGAGATTACCTCCTACCCTTCCCGCCCATCTGCCGAAGAGATATTATTTTTGTGCCGCTACTGTGACTCAAGCCACGAATTTAGGGGGAAAGGGTAAGGAAAAAGAAGAAAAGGTATATTTTTAAAGTTATGTTTTGTTTTAATCCATTCAACTTGACCTAACCACTTTTGGGGGATTGGAGATTTCTCCCGCACCGAAGATATTATTACATAATATTGTGTCCGTATTTTGATATGAATAGATTGGATGTTAATAGGTAATATGAACTTTAATGTAGTACAGACTGCGGACTTCTGTATGAAGTTTATACTATAAATAATATTTAACTAAAACAATCATAACAATTAAGCACCCACTTAAAAATAAATGTAGTGCGCTTACTCCAAGTTGAAAATATATTACTCGAATATCTGGTGATATAGTAACCGTCCTTCTGTCTCATTGATTTAGTGGCCCGTGCCCATAGAAGATAAATAATTTGATGAAATCAAAGGTAAAAATAGAACAGACTATAGCAGCCTCCCACAGATAAAAAAAATTAAACCGCAATAATTAGTTCCATTTACTGCTAATATTCCATTAGGCCGCTAGTGTGCCAAAGCGACAAAACAGCAGTGCAGAAAGCATGCGTAATTCGAATTCAAAGTGACATTTTGCAATTACTGCTACTGCTACTTCACTGCTTCTGCTACTTTTACTTCTATCGCTTGACCATGCATAATAGGGGCGACGGTGTTCCTCGGGAAATTCCTAAGGCCCTAAGTTGTTCCTAGTTTATTAATCACATCAGCATATTCGTGGGCGAGTTCGGGGTACGTGATCCGTTGAGACGAGACGTCTCAAGTGTCGGGCTTCCGGCGTTTACCTCCCTTCAATATAATTGACGTTTGTGATCGAGACAAGTTCTCTGAGTACGTATTGTAGTCCATTTAAGAGCGAAGAGAAAATAATCGTGTATCCCATTTATAAATTTTGGCCTGTTATACTTAACGAGACTCAGCTTTCACAAACAAATACGTCACGCGTCGTTGTGCACTTTATTATCAACAATCTTAATTCAAGTGTTCAGTGTACAGACAATAAGACCATTACTGGCAGAAGGCAGCATAATACAGCCGCGTGTTACTTGCTGAATTTTCTTGTACCATACACATAACATGAGTAAAGTAGAAGAATTTAGGCCCTTACAAGAAATACATATTTTACAATTTACATGACATCGGCTAACGAGTTGAGCGAACCTTCTTGTGCCTCATCAGCCGCATGGATAAACTCAAACATGCTTGATGAAAAGAACCGGATTTCAATAGTAAAGTATGTAGATGATCGCTATCAGCGCAGGCATTGCTCGAGAAGAAAATTTTAAAATTCCTAAAGAGTCAGCGACATAACTGTCCAAGAGTAGCGACGATGTCAGAGTAAAAACCTGCACTGTGAATGCCTTCTGTAGAGCTCGTCAGGACATGGGCGAGCGATAAAAACGATCGCATTGCGCATGCGAATATCACGTTACGATTACGACGCGACCATACCAATACGAAGCGCTACAAAGGACTCGTATTTTTACGTCCGCGACACGTTTGTGCTAAGCGTGATAACGAGACTGTAATCGCCTTGTTTACGCATTTAAGTCGTACACGGAGAGTTCAATGGCAAGAATACGGACGCCGGCACGCTTGAGACCGAAAAAAATTACGTAAGACTCGCGAAACAAGCGGCAAGGTCAATGTCGCCGCGAACAAAGATCGCGAAAGTACTCCGAGACGTTATACGTAGCGGCAGTCGAGTCGGCTCGCACGGATAATTGCGATGTAATCGCCGTAATCCATCCACGAGTCTTGTTTCCATTTACGGAGCGCGCAGCTTGCGACCGCATAGAAGAATCAGCTGACGGCCGCACGGCACGCGCCTCCAATGCATATTAATGTCGCACCCGCGGCAAAAACACTATAAAATCGAAATGCTACTATAAAACATCGAACCAGTTTAAAGTGCAGGCGCCTCAATTATGCAATCGTCGTTAATGCAACGAATAAATCAAACTTCGACATAGAGGCGGATGGAATAAGTGAACAATTTCAGTTTTTCCATTGACCACCTTTGTTCACGTCGTGCCTTTTCCATCTTGTTAATTTAAGCCTTCGTTATGATGGAGTGTGGTTCGTTGCCTTTGTAAGTTCGCCTCGAAACAGTATCCGGTTTAGAAAACACCATATGCATTTATTTTCATAACTATTATTATCGTTTACAGCAACACCCCTGTATTATAAATAGTTACATTTTACCTGGGATTTTAATGCGACCTTTTTCATTTCTATTAAAAAAAGAGACCAGTAAATGTCTTTATTTACTTGGCTCCAATTTACTCGTAAATCGTCATCATTAATTTAATGTCTACAGTAAAATTGTACAGTAGGTTTATTATCACAGCCCTTGTTGTTATAGGAGATAAAGCCAACAGTGAGTCGATCGGGGGATCTCGTCCTTTTAAAACTAATGAAAGTATACCGGGACCATGACATTTCTCCCCGCGGCGTCGCGTCGGTGGAGCGTCGCAGCTGCCCTTATAGCTTTCCAAACAATAACATTACCGTTTAATAAACTATTGTAACAAGCGCAAGTTTAAACCTATGCGACCCTAAAATGACGATATTCCCTTGATAACCTGATTCTCCGACAAACTCTCCGTAAATTTTATTTTGAACTTCGTTCGGAAAAAATTTCTTTAAACTTTTTAAAGATGTTCAATCAAAAAACCTACTGGAATTATCTGCGTGTTTCAAGAGATGTTTTGGACAGACCTTTTAAAATATACTTAAAAGAGATAAATCGATTGTCTACTCCAGCAGCTGTTCATTCCGTGTCTAATATACATTAAGCTCGAGTACCCTACAAAGCGCCCGGGGGTGATATAGGCTATTCTATTTACATTGAATATAAAGAATAATTTATGAATGGTGAGGTAATTAAATTGCAATCTTTATTCAATCTATTTTTTGATAAAGACTTGTTTCATTGCAGAGGAAAAAATTAACATTAACGTGAGTCGTCCCTATAATTTTCTAATTAAGTTCAATGGGACAATAATGCGATCAGGAGGTTTCAAATTCCATGTGGAAGCAATAAACAAGGTATTTCATGTAAACTATTCATGCAAAACAGCAGATGTTTGAGGTCGTCGACGTTGGACCTTTCTGTGTCGCGTGCCTACAGTTGCACATGCCGCGACACTAATGCATTCTGCAGCTAATAAAGTTAAATGTAGTCGTACTAATTTTAAAATGAATGCAAAAGTAATTCTGTACTGCCACAACTAGGAGCAAACTACTGAACTTAAAGTAGAGATGACGCTCAACATGGAGATATAGATGTTTATAAATTATACGTTTTTCTTTCTAGAAAAGAACAAAAACTAGGTAATCTTTAGCCATAAGGAATCGTCATTGTTAGGAGTTGAATTTAGTGTTAATCTTGATGATGAAGTCAAAACAGAGAATGGGACAAAGCGTGTTTTGCTTAGTAGGTATAATATAAATTTAGTAGACATGGTATCCAGATTCAAAAACAATTTTAGTGAAACTTTTTACAAGGCCAAAACAATCTTGTATGCTAAGGTAAAGCGGATAAACAACAACAATGTAATCGATCCAGTACTTATTTACAACGTGTGTGGCCTGCATAGTTTGTCAAGAGGGTTTAGCTTTTAAAGATCTGTCGCCAAGTCGAGCTAAAGAGCGGCATGGCCGTACCATCTTTTCTCGAAGTAGTTCACGCCATTTTCGACCCCCTATAACTTTGTTGTGGATAAAACTAGAAGGTTGGTTGAAAATCAGGCTTCTAGTTTTATCCACAACAAAGTTATAGGGAGTCGAAAATGGCGTGTAAACACTGTATATTTCAAATTTCATTCAATTTGAACCAGTAGTTTAAGAATTATAACTAGTCAAAATTGCTAATTTCGTCACTCACTGACTGACTGACCGATTATCAAAACTCTAAGGCACTTCTTGCAGTTTCAATCTATTTTTTTTAAAACATAAAAGATTTTTAATATTGATATGGGCACTATAAGATGTTGTTAGGTTAGCTAATTACGTAATAACTTAAGACAGAAGTAGGGACTTATTAAAGTAACCAACTCGGTATTACATGAATCTCACAACATTTTTCGGTAGAAGAACTGCGTTGCGAGACTTGGTTTTTTTTTACAAGTTTTATTTTGAATGATGGCATTCACTTTTCTTGCCTAATTGCTGAATAGCTACTTTTATAAAGCATACAGAAAAAACTATCTTAATCGTATATGCCAGCTGTCGACACCTCAGACTTTACGACCAGTTTCTATAGACACATTGCTTCAGGTCTAGGATTAACGCGCTTCGACAATTTTATATCTTTTATAAGCCTTTTATTAAGCTAATGGCATTTTATAACTTACCAGATGTTTCATAACACCTTGAGGTATCTTTCGATTAACGTTTAATACTTTGTTGTATTTGTTTATATCAATTTCAATAAATTTCATTCTTAATGGGAGCCGCACGGAAAATATTTACATGGTTTGGTATAACGGGAACCAATTTTAAAATTACAAGATACCTGTTGTATAATCTATGCAGTATGCATATTATGCAATAATTAAGTGGATAAAAACAATTTACGTTGTAGCCGGAATAGTTTAGAAATATAACATACAAATGCGCACATTAACGTTCCGGATTGAGTCAATTATCGTATTTCCTCGAGCTTTCTTTTTCAACTTAAATATTCTGTCGTTAATATGTATTTACCTACAATTCAAAATGTAAATTAAAATAAATATGATGAACAATGATAAGCTATATTTATTGTTATGACTTCTGCCCTGACATTTTGATCTCATTTTGAAATCATTAGAATTCTAGATGATATCAGTGATTTAATGAAATATTATGTTAGCATCAGTATCTCTAGAATAGGTGATTGTAACGCAGCAGGAGAAACAAACGATATATTGTAACCGCGATATTCATTAAGCAATTGTAATAATAAGAACAGTAGCCGTAAATGTCTACATCGTAATGAGTATTTATGACGATTCGCAGCAGGGGAATAAGGGTCCTGTTAGTGGAACTGGTCTTGTAGCTTTCAACGTTTATTGGGACAAAGTTGTTGAACGTTGGCTTCCTAAACCGGACAGAACACCTGCCGGCAACGCCGAATTATTTGAAGACACAACTAATAAATCAACATTGAAACAAGAAAACAGGAATGACGATGATGACAAAAGAAATCATTGTAATGTATATGATACGCATAGTAAAGAAGCAAGTCTAGACAGAGAGCGGAGCATCAATATAAGATGGGTTTGACCCAAAATTTATTATTCTCGACTACAAATTAGCTGCGAGCGACTATAGCATTCTCGTGCTGCCCTTTTCAGCATTATCTTCAAGGCTTACCATAAATTGTAACAGACTCGAGTGCCTGGCAAGCTTTATGGTTTGGTCATTATAATTCCACTAACTGGACGGAATAATGTAATTTTAATGTTTTGGTTTTCACGTTTGGCACATTGCCACCGCACCACGTGACCTGCAGTGGTCCTTATCCTGAGTTGTGTCATTTGATTTATATCTAGTAACAAATGAGTACTTTAAATAATTCTTAGACTTAATTTGAGATCATAATAAATGTTTGCAGTTTGACGCAGTTTGATTCATTTATGTATTTAGAAAATTACTATGTCGATCTTCAATGTCACCAATTCCTGGTATACATCATACGAGTATGGCGGTGCTTTTTATTTCGTTCATTCTGGATAACAGATATACGAAATATTTTTTAGATTTGAATTGAAGCTAACAAAGTTTATTCAGCCCGAAGGTTGGCTAAGCAAGGGGACAGGACGGCAAGCTCGTACCTCGTAATTATAAACAGGGCGATGTGAACAGAGGTGTGGAGACATCGCGATAATATCGAAACGTTTTATCGACACACAGGGGTATTTAAACGAGGAATTTAATAAAACGGTCAACTCAGCGGGCATCCCGCTGATTTATTGCTTACGATCGTTTCGATACAAAAATTCTCAATCTGCTGCTGTAATTGGAGATTTAAAACTTAAGAATTTTAATCCCAAATTAATTAAATATTTAAATGTACTAACTGAAAGTATTTCATCATTCATCGTCAACACTGTTATAGTAGTTAAAGCTTACGGTATTTCCAAACCTAGCTACTTGTTTTTAGGTTAGACACTAAGAAATAATTTTCCGAGAATATACGAGAACAATATCGTTATAGACGGCGGTTTAGACATGTATTAACGTAGGTAAATAAATTATTAACATAATATGGATAAACGGAATTCTATTAATTGAAAGAAATTCGTCAATACTGTTACAAATAGAAAGGCGCTGTTGACAGTTTTACCATAATATTACCATCGCATCAGGCAGCTCGTGCCTTGGAATCAGGTCTCTCGAACATGAAATATTGATGACTAGCTACACAGCTCGGCGGTTGTAGATACTAAGGTACGCGTGTATTATTATAGATGACAGGCAAAATTATACAAGAGTAAAATAGGGGCGATAATATTGTCATTATCCGAAGTAGATAGTAGTAGTAGTTTATTAATATTTAGTTTATTATATATATTATATGAAACAATATTAAAAATAATAATAATCTTTATTGATATAAATATAAGTGACAGGGTAGTACAATTCATTCACTAATTATACTTATAAGTAGGATACTACATAACATTAGGATAGTTTGTAATTATGTATAAGTTTGTAATTAAGTATGTATAATTTGAACATTAATTTGTAAATTAAGAATTTGTAAATGAAACAATATTATATTATTTATTATTTACACTTGATATATTTAATTTATAAAGATGCGCCACCGTCTTTTTGCTGCAAATGAATCTTCTCCATCCATCGGTCTGGAAGAAATCGCTTATTAGCGATAAGACCGCCGCTTGTACATTTAATAAATATAGTTTCTCTGTATCCTTTGTGTTGGTTCTTTAAGTGTGGTGTATAATAAAGTATTATCTATCTATCTATCTAGATATTGATAATTGATACACAATCATGCTGTCTATTAGCAATTTGCACATTAAAAATTATGCTAACGTATTATACTTAGCAAGACTTTCTATTCCAAGGTTATTAGGCTATTCATCATAAATTATGACGCACTAAACTAGGTAAAAATCACGCACTTGAAGGCTGAAGGCCGAATGTCATTCGAAAGTTCGCATATGTTCGCTAACCGATACAATATTTATTTAAACTTCAGTAATTATATGTGAAATCAGTCAGTTAACGTACGTTAAGTAAGACATGATATAAGCGGCATATTTTAGTTTAATGTTAATTTCTAACGTTATTCAGACGGAGTAATTACGAAATACTTCGGAGATTCCCTCGACTGAGGGAAAGGGGGGAACGACGGCAATCGTAAAGTGTTCAAAACTTCCACCGTTCTGATGAACGTATTTTAGGAAGTGTCAAGTCAGCTCTACAAACGATAGAGAATGAAAAAGCAAAATTAAACAATGCTGTGTGGACGCACACAAATGGGATTGTTAGAAAAAATAAAAGCATTAGTTTGGAGTTTCGAGTCGCCATGGGTTCCCCTCACGCGATGTTACGATATCAACTGGGAATTTAACATTACTACTGGTTAGATGTGTCTACTGATCACAATAATATTACACAAGCCTATTGATCTTTGTTCCTAAAACTACTAAGAATTAATTAATACACAAGTAGAATCCCATTTATATTTTTAAACAGGACGTTCGCTTTTTGGTTGTTATATTGTGACTAGGTTGCATAAATACACCTTAAACTATGAGTTGTTGAGTCTTGATATTGTATTTCGATACAAGATCACATCATCTAAACATCAGTTAAATGAAACATACTTTCCAATCAGGCAGACGTTTTCCTGTTTCGTATTACTTCAAGTTTCAATCAAGAGCTTTTAACGTGTATTGTCTGTCATGAGGGCGAGTTCGCATTGATCGATACTCGGACAAACAATGGAGGAAAGAAAAATATATTAGGCCGCCATGCGTGACGGCTTTTCAGAGACCCCCCACATCACGCCCTCTTCGGAAGCAGTAGAAATGCAGCGGGATTATGCAGCAATCTGCCATCGGAGAAACCCCTCTCAGGTCCCCTTGAGGTATCGTGTAGCCGGGATTAATTGCTGTTTACCCCGGCCTGGGGCAAATATTCTCGAATTATATCACGCGAAATTAGCAACGGTTGTTATAGAATATAATAGATGTTTGATGGAAAATCGACCTGCCCTCTTGGTTCAAACTTGAAATAACGTTGATGGTTTTCGTCAATTTACTTGTGTATAAAATAATATCTACGACTTTAAATGAACAGACTTACGAAATTAGGACTATTTCGAGTTTTAATCATCATAACATCCTTGAAGTCTGTTTAAAACGTTTTAAACAGATTATTACAGACAACGATGAAGCGTGAAAAATTCGAGACAATTAAATGATAATAAAAATGTTTATATGATAAAATCAAAAACATAATATAAAAGATACTATAAAGTAAATACATAATATTAAATATTATAGAAACTACCAGTCGTAAATGAAACGTATCAATTATTTCTACGCGAGAAGTCTTAATTAAATATAACAAGTTCATTAATATTCGAGAATTTAAAAGCTTAATAATGCAGACAGTTGAATTGAACAGTAAATTCCTGATAGTCAGTTAAATAGGAATGCAATTGGACAATACGAGGTCCGTCTTTATGGATGGCATCCAATAAATTGTTGAGTTGAAGCTACCGAGAGGTCCCAAGGGTTCTGGGATCGCACAGATTCCTGGACTGTGAAATATATTGCTCAATAGGACTACATACTGAAATTTTTCACAGCTGCCCGATATCTTTCACACAAAAGCGAATCATACAAATTACGTTTGTTTCGGTGACGTTTGTTGGTGGAGTAATTGACAATGATGAGTCAACATAGACACAAAGTTTCGCATTATGAATACTTGTGTGATAGTCGAATGAATAGGAAATTCGAAGTAAACTATGAGAATAGGATGTTACCTTTAATTTTCACGTTCAATATAAGTGAACATTTATGAAGAGTGATCTATAGGGGGATAGATGTCTGGATTCCCTACATGCTAGTCTGGAACCCGACACACAATCGCATTGTGTAAATGTCACGCGATTTCCCAGTGGAATAGAAACTGAGATGTCTTATGTACAGACTCAGACCACATTATAACTTGGTTGTTTGTCGACGTCGAAGAATGAGGGTGTTATGTTAGACACACCCATGAGTGTAGTGCTTATTCGGATGGACGGTTTTAATTAAATTTATCACACTAATATTAACATTGCAAAAGTTTATGGAGCTTGTTTGTCATTTGTTTGGGCAGAAACTACCGACTGGACTCTTTGGTTACTTTATAGTACGTTATAGTATTAATATATTATTTATTTTGTGATTTGGTTTGGAGTTTAGTGGAATACACAAATAGGGTAGGGGCAGCTGGGAGAGTAAAATACTGTAGAGAGTAAGCATCCCTATCAGACCCCCTGCATAAGCAGGAATCTAGGAATCAGAAATTTAGGCAACCTGAATCCCTGACAATACGAATCGGCTACAAAACCCATTTGAATTGACTCAAGCAAGAAATTAAGTAAGGCCATTCTTTTAAGAGTATAAATTCAATTTAGTTGTCATCACTATATTTTTTTAATAAGGTGGCATTTATTTGAAAGTAAGACGGGTTAAGTACGTAGGGTACCTACGGGGTAAGTCTGTGTTTAATCATACGATTCAGTCCACACTATCAACGTTATCATTGGAAGTAAAGACACAGACGGTATTCTTAGAACATAGCTGTAAAAACAGTTGTTCTTTTATGTGTGCTTGACCGCTCGTCCTTGCGAGACCTTCAATAAATTAATAGACAAAAACAATCAAAATATAAATAACCTATGAGATTAAGTGTTATTAGTCCATAGCTTATATACCTAAATAGACCTGACCATTATTGACCATACGTTTGTTAAGAAATCGTCGAGAAGACTGGGACAAGTGGTGGACTTGTCCCAGCTTAAAGTTAATGTATTTTCTATATGTTGTATGTACATAAGATATATTGTACAATAAAGTTTATTCTATCATGTTAGTTTTATTCAAAATAAATTTCACGGGAAACAGCAGTAACTCGCTGAAACCATTTTGAAAAACCAGTGTAAAGACAAACAATATAATTTCAATGGAAATACGCTAAGTGAAAAAGAAACCAGTTATATTCTATAAGACGTAAAAGTTTTACTAGTTATAAACTTTAAGCGATGTACATGTCATCCTTCTGACCGATGACGTTTGCGCACGCGTCGCCCGTAGGCGATTTATTTTAATCGCTCACAATTTGGTTAATAACAAAGGGTTACTTTGGCGATGCGAAATCGCCCACTCGCTCACTAATTACAGATGTGCCATCGATTATCCTATCTTTGAATTATATGGTTACGAAATCCTGTTTTAGACTACACTATTATTGGGCATATTTTCTATATTAACCAAGGTTTTTTGGTACACATTTTTTAATAATAATGAATAATATTAAAAATGGTCTCCGTGCACGCTTATCAAAAGACCACAGCCCGTGTTATCGAGCGAAATAATAATAAATCGTTTATTTATTACTTAAAAAACTTTTTAACTAAAAAAAAAACATTAAAATATCATATATTGTAACAAATGGCGTTCTTATTGTTTAGAGCGACTTTTGTAAATAGCACAGGTGGGTAGTAGGTATGCAAGAGATATATCAAGAGATAGATCAGCATAGTCACTACGATGAATATCAACTCTTTCGTAACTCCGTGATCGGATGATAGGGAATTCTCATAATCGGTTCATGAATCGCAAAAAAGCGTCGACTCTAGAATCTGCACTTTAAAGTCGGCAAAAAATTAAAAGTGGAATGAATAAAATAATCGTGTTGCAATAAAATTTTGTCAAATGTCAAAGATACAAAGGACGGAGGCGAAGGAGAAGCAGGTGACTTGACAGCTGCAACGCGGCCGCAACTTGCTGCCTACTTTATACACCAATAAATAATATTTAAAAGAAATACAGCCCTCAAGAAATTAAGTGGTACGTAATGCCGACTAATTATTATGTAGAAGATATCAACAATTCATTGTGTTAAGGTGACGCAGTCTTAAATAATGAATCTGAAATCATGCGCTGAGCCCCGCAACCCGCTTACACCCCTGTAATATTACGTAACTTGCGATTGACCGGCTCGATCACAGAATACTATTACTCGACTCGAGCCGTCATCACAGCGCGACTTATTACGCACTGGAACATAGACGCCGTAGAGTCTCCGTACCTTATTTTTTTTGGACTATCTTTTTTCATTAAAAATATCTACACTATTATTATATTACTTATATATAATATTATATTACTATACACTAATATTATATAGAGGTTAAAGTTTGATGTTTGTTTGTTTGTAAAATGTTATCTCTGAAACTGAATAATGAAAGGCCCGATAATGAAAATTATTTCACTAATAGGAAATTCAATTAATTAGATATATAACGGTCTATAGTATTCATGGTGCAGAACTACTGCTATAGGTAGAAATATGATCTTCTAGCTTTTAGCAAATCCGTTCAGCCATTTATTATTGTTGAGTCATAAAACGTGTTAAAAAATGGTTTAGTAATACATAAAGGGGTGTCTTACTACACCCGTCAACCTAAAAGCAAAAGAAAGAATTTTGAAATACGCACAAAAAAATTCGACTTCCTATATAAAATGGATCAGCTGATCGGCAGATTTGTATGGGAAGTCGATATTTTTATGCGAATTTAAAAATTCTTTCTTTTGAAAGGTTTTCAGTTTGATAGGAAGATGCACCTTTAGTATTAATACAATTTTTTTAACACGACGTATATACGTAGGTATATACAAGTATTGTTACCAACATAACAACACAACATAACTACATACAGCTAATATTAGTAGGATATGATGTTATGAAGGATATAGGTATAGGCATGTATGTAGGTACTACTACTGAAGTTACAGTTAGACAAAACTGAAATCGTCGGTAAATATTGGGTACAATACATATGAAATTGGTGTTTTGTACGGGAGGAATATAAAGAATTTTTTTTTTTGTAAAATATATTTAATTAATCAAAGTATGCACCGTTGTTATCTATGCACTTTTGCCATCTCATAGGTAGTTCTCTTTACTAAAAAAACTATGGGGGTGAGAATCAATAAACTCTTTGAAGGCGGTTTGGACTGCCGCATCGGAGTTGATTTTTTTCCTTGTAAGAAGTTGTCCAAATTCCGAAAAAACTGGTAATCTGTTGGAGTAAGGTCCGGGGAGTACGGTGAATGTCGCAGACATTTCAATTGTAGCTCATCTAACTTAGTGGTTGTTAGTTGTGCAGTGTGTGGTCTTGCGTTGTCGTGAAGCAGCAGTTAGCTAGCAGCTAGTTCTTCCTTCATGGTTTGCAGTTGCTGACAATAGATATCTGCCGTAATCGTTTGGCCAGATTTTAGAAAGCTGTAGTGAACGACACCGGCGCTAGTTCACCAATCACTCAAAATCCCTTCATTATTGTGTACTTTAATTCTTCATTTTCCACTTTGGTCTCAGCTTCAGATGTAACTTCAACTATGTATGGAAGCGCATTCTTTTCTTGACATTGTTTTTCTGACTGAAAAACAAAAAACCTATATTAATCTCACACAAATGTAGCAAATATTACTTTCATTAAAAGTAGCTTATATGTATATCTTGAACGGCTATGTCTATTCCAAATGTCATCAAATTCCCACTAGCTGTTTCAATTCTAAGTTTCAAGTCTAACTTATATTCTTGCGCGGAATCCAAAAACTTCTATTTCTTTTTTATTTCTATTCTTCTAAAATAAAAGTAGGCTAACTCTTTAGTATATCAGATATCTGCCTGTGAAAGTCCCGTCAAAATTGGTTCCGCCGTTTTAGAGATCAGGCGTAACAAACAGACAAAACAAAAATTGTTTTTTTTTTGTTATAAGTATCGTATATACTTTCATATGCTTTCAATAAAAAAAACTGTTATTTTAAGATTACAAACAGACACTACAATTTAATTTATTGGTATTTGTACAGATAATAAAATGTTCGAATAAGGTCCCAATCGAGTTATCGAGTAAAGAATAAAACAAAGTTCTTACCATTTGCTCAGGTGCGTATTCTTATATGTTTGAGAGCGTGTCATCATCGTTACATTCATTCTCAGTCTGAAACATATACACAACAATAAGTGTATGATTATCGAACCTTCATAGGTCATGTAAAAATATATAAAGATAATACATACGATAGCTGTAGGAGTATGTTCAAAATTACGTGTATGCGCATTATTATCCTATTAGTAAACCTTTATTGTTCTGTAATTCAACATAAACACTGATAAGTTATAATAAAATCTTACGTGGGTGACACGTTTTGTAATTCTGCATAACTGATATGGGCAATCATGATGCTTACCATCAGGCACCTGATTTGCTCGTCTTGTCACTCAATATCATAAATAAAATAAAAAAAACTCAGAGGCATTTCTTGTATTCTACAAAATAAAATAAGGAATACGTATGTATGCATAGTATAGGATTCCATACTTAGATACCAAGAACATATAGCGCCATCTATTAGTTCCTTGCGAAAAAAAAGTAGGGAAATATGTAATAAAATGGCCATAACTTCTCATTGTGTTAACTTAGAAGTATGATTTTTTTATAGCCACAATATTTTATAGTAATAGTAGTATTGTATAATAATTTAATACGTATAGCAGATCTGAGTAGTTGATATCAATTCCAACTTGACATATCCACGCGTTCCCATTAAAAAATATCTTGACAGACAGACGGACAGACGGACAACAAAGTGATTCTGTAAGGGTTCCTTTTTTCCTTTTGAGGTACGGAACCCTAACAATATAGTTTACTCGTATTTATTACATCATTAATACCTATTATAAGCGATCCTTTAATTTAGTGGATGTGTAAAATGATTAGGTACACATAATCACATGATTATCCATACCCTTCTAGAGACTCAACTGACATTGTTTTATTTTCAGCTAAATCCAGAGACGACTCCATTGCTTTTCTCTGTTCTGACGATTGCTTCCTACAATATAAATGGTTATTTTATTTTTTCATTTTATATTGTGGAGACATAAGAATATACATACTTACCCATAGATTATAAATAATATAAACCTAGACCAGATAATCATACTAAAAACCCGAAAATACTGCAATGTTTGGTCCACGCTACTGATTTACCATTTTAGTTATTTATGATGGATAAAATAAATAAACCAAACCAGTAAAAAATGTCAGGAAAATAACTAGCTATCCACCTATCCCAAGGAAAACAGTCATACGGAAGTATCTATACATTTAGTACATAGGTATATTATGTATATGTAGTAGGCAGTTAACAAATGTTCTAATTATTTGACGTTTACTTACCTTTTATTTACCATTTTTTTACACTTTTCAATTAAATAAGCTTTCCTCTTTCTTTTAGGAACTCTAACAGATTTTTTCCCCATTTTTAATGATAAGATATTACTCGGTAAAATATTTTGATCACTACTTTGATACTATGGTTATCGAAAGCGCGCGGGAGCTCGACTGGCACAGACCCGTCGCTGACAATGGTCAGTAGCGGACTGAGGGGGGACAGATTGCATACTAAAACACGCGCGAGCTTGCGTGCACTGAAAGGTCGTATGCGCCAAAACAGTATTTCTGGAATAATATTAAAACTATTGCTAATTTTATAAAATCAAATTAACATATTGAAGTATTTGTATAGATGAATCTACACAAACAATTTAGAGGCATAAATCAGTCTCATTTCCCTGTAGAATGAAAATCTCTGTTTTTATAGACCAGTCTTTGATATTTTTTTCTCTGCTGTAAAAGTTAACCAATCATGTAAACCAATTACCAAAATGATGTCAATATCATGATAAATGAAATACATAAACATTAGTTTCAAATGTTTTGTTGTTGCTGAGAAATATTGAGATCCCTACCGCCAATATTTTCAATTCGTCGTCTTAACAGCCTTTAATTACATTACTAAATACCTCTTTAATTTTTTATTATGAAGAATAAGTTCTACAGTCCAAGTGGCCGATACTTGATGCGATACCAATAACTTTTTTGTTCGAAGTCAGAATACGTCATAGTTTTCACTGCCCACTGTACCCTTAAAATCGATGGAAATATTTTTAAAGACTAGTTCATGTAAATGTAATTTTAATAAAAATCTAACGAGTTAACTTATGTAAAACCAAACGTTAAAACCTTTTAAATGATACCATAAAAGCTAGTTATTATAATACGCTCATTAATAGGTACCCAATAACGTACAAAAAGGGACCCCTATTTCGTAGAATCCTTAGAAACTCGGACGGAATCGACTCGTAAAGGTTTCGCACTGCAGAGACAATTCATGTGAAACTAAAGGTTTTTTCCAATAAATGTAAGTATCAGATATAATGTCGATAAGCTTGAAGAACTAATGACTGATTAATTATGTAATGTTAACAAAGCACTGAAATATATTCAGGCTTTACACACCCTCAATTTTTCCAAGAAAGAAGAAACCCTTACAATAATGGCGCCAGTAAAAACAAGTGTTAACATCGATATATGATTTAATGAACCATAACTTCTTGAGAACCAAGGATTTTTTCTGGTTAAAAATTCAAAATTCTGCGAAGCTCTACCCATCCCTCGTAATTAAAAGTTAACTAGAATATGTTATAACTAAGCTTGAAGAAGGATTTCTTGAAATCGAGTTTAACAAACCGAGAAATGGAAAAAAATATAATGAGCACTTCGCAGCTATTGATAGATAAATGAAATGAGTGTGACTTTGAATATGAACACCTTCTGAGAATCCTTGCAATATTAAGGGAATCGATAATTCCCATAGTTTTGGTTCGACGATCCTGTATCAGATAAAAACCAGATAATAATATACTTAATTAAAGACTGAAGGCATAATTATTAAAAATTATTGCAAAATGTTTATGCAATAATGGGAACCTCTACATAAGTAAATACATAAATATAACATAAATTGGCCATATTATTATTAATATACTCGTATGTATAATTTGACAGCCTCGTTGGCTCAGATGGTTATAGTAACTCTGCATTCTGTGCCGCAGGCCCCGGGTCCGATCCCCGGCCAAGTCAAACATTTGTGTGCATGAACATGTGTTTGATCTGTGTCTGGGTGTTATAAGCTTATATAAGTAAGTATATCAGTCATCTGGTTACCATAGTACAAGCTTCTAGCCTAGTTTGGGACCAGATGACCGTGTGTCGAAGTTGTCCCATATTATTATTATTATAATAACGCCTTTTAGGCAGAGGTGTACCCAGGACTCAGTCCTATAATAGGTCTATTGCCCCATAATCACAGTCAGTCCCATAATAGGTACCACCCACATTTCGCCAGTATGTTGCCATATGCCAGTAATATGGTTGGCCATCTACCGGGCACAGTTACCGACTCCAAGCAATTATTGATATAATTTCTAATGGAAAAATCCAATATTTAACACTTTGTTTGACCTGGGGATCGAACCCGGGACCTAATGATCGGCAGTTGATTAGTATTGCTGTAATATTAATGTAGGTACTATGTAAGGGTTTAATAGACAATATAACATATTATTTTCTACACAACATTCAGAACCCTTAATTTTTACCACCAATTAAATAAGCAAGGAACGCCGGCTCCATACGATTACGAAACAAGAAATATTTATAATATTTTTGTAATTTCCAAAGATATACTAATTCCTAATCAGGCCTTCTGTACGTTGTTATTTGGGGCACATATACTCGTGCGGACGAGTCGTCGATAATTGCATTAGTCGAGAATCGAGAACCAGTTTGGCCATCGCATCGGTGATCGGTGCCCTTTGCACTGATTTCTACTGACGTGCAACATGAGAATGTATAAGCCTATGTAAGTGTAAGTCAACGACAATATACACAAATAGACTTGACAAATTATCTTACGTAAGTACGTAATATTTTTCTGTATAAAACGTAAAATAGGATTGAGCACACCTGTGACTTACTTGCCATTCGGGAACCCCAGTCTTAGAACCCCAGTCCCGGAGAGTCCCAATTTCAATTATTAAAAATTTTCTTTTCCCATTGTTCTATCAAGTCAGCTTAAATATTGACATTTGACTAAAATATTGCTCGTTGTTCTTAAGAAAGGCAGGGTCAAAAGTACCTATAACCGACGACATGTATGAAAAATGTCATGAAACTCTCTCTTGAACCACAATCCCGACTTTGAGTTGTTTGCGAATGAATGGTCGAAGATATTAATTGAGTGTCTGAGGTACTGCGAGCGTGATGTATGACTGGTATTTATTTTTTTACCCTTATATTTTTATAATTTAATTTGCTGTGTAATTTCTTTTATGATTTCTTTTTTATTTTTTTTTTCTTTCTTAATTTTATTTTTTAATTGTAATTAGTGTAACTATATATAAATTATATATAAATAAAATAAATAAATTGTTATGAAAGTGAACGAAGCGAAAGTTCTATGTCAGGATTGTAGCAAGTGGAGGGAAACAGTCTCTGCCTACCCCACCGGGAACAAGGCGTGACTGTATGTATTATGTAAAATATTGCTTAAATAGATATAAGGCGTGACCTTATGTTAAAGTTGCAATAAATAAAACATAGACCTTGCAGCACATTGATTACTACCGAAGAACCATAGAGCCAAATATTATGATTCAATAGCTTTGACGTAAAGAGATAAGAACTTACACATATACAATTAACGCTCATTCAAAAACTCTCTCTCATTTACAATATTACTACAAAGTGAAATATACTCGAATTAACATTTAATTTTTAGCAAGAATTATGAATTAACGCATTTTATATTATGTGATCAATTTGATAAATACACAGACAAAGGATATCTTTAAAAACGCTATTACTGAGAAAGAAAGAAATGATTCCATATAAGACTTAAAGGTCTTACAAGTAATATTCTTCAATGTGACCGACATATAAGTGCCCTCTGGTGTAAGTTGATTACCCGCGCTACGACTCGCATGTTTAATATTCTGATTAACTTTTAACGTTATTGACACTTATTCTACGACATTACGATTATTTCGAAATGGTCTGCGTTAAAATTTTAGGATTGATAAAATACATCGTAAAACGTAAGCGTGAAGGGGTATTGATTACAAATGGGAAACATACGATTCGTTATGTTAATAAAGAAGGATATGGTTTCCTGTCTGATAACGCATAAAATGATATTAAGGTAGGTACCTAACCACTTCAATACCTAAGTTCCTTAATCATAATGTCACGCAACATTATTTTTTATGAAAGTGAGTGACAAGACGAGCAAATCAGGTGCCTGATGGTAAGCATCATGATTGCCCATATCAGTATCAGACACCCAGTGTTTTAAAATTCAAAACTGCGCGGCACTGCACTGCGCCTGTCACCCTGAGATATTAGTTGTTGAAACTCGTCACGCCCAGTTATTTCGCTGGTAACATTGCCCTTCAGCCCGGAACACAGTAATGTTTGCACATTACTGCTTGGCGGATGAATAACTGACATTATACATATAGGTAATCACGCCTTTTTTCTGAAGGGGTAGGCAGAGATGTACCCAGGAGTCAGTCCCATAATAGGTACCACCCACATTTCGCCAGTATGTTGTTGGTCCCATGTAATAGGGGGCCTGCCTATTGTCATCTACCGACACAGTTACAGACTCCAGGCAGTTATTGAGATAATTCCTAATGGAAAAATCCAATATTTAACACTTTGCCTGACCTGGGGATCAAACCCGGGACCTCATGATCGGCAGTCGAGATTGCGCCCACGACGCCACCTAGGCAGTCACGCAACATTGACTGTAAAAGCCGAATCCATGGCAAATATTGATCGTGCCTCTCCGGGATTGTGGAACTGCGGTACGAGCCATTATGCCCGACTGTGAAGGAGAGTTAGTATGTTTTTATGCGCGTGTGTGTGAGGTTTTTGGCTAATATTTATTAAAATACTAGTGTACCCCGGCGGCTTTGCCCGCTCGGAATTATGAAATATGGGAGTTTTATACCAAAACTTTCGACGCCCTTTTTGGACCTCTTAAAATGTGATTTTCAAAAATCCTTTCTTACTACACGTCCAGACAACGAAAAAAGACCTACATTCCAAATTTCAAGTCTCTAGGATCAGTGGTTTGGGCTCTGCGTTGCATGTGTCAGTTCAATTAGAATTTTAAAATATGTAGTGATAACTACCAAATATATATTACTCTTATAATTAAATTCGTTAAATTCAATGAACACTGTTTGGATTTTGACTCGTTAGTTTGATTTGTCTTTACAAATACACTGATTTAAGTTACTTAGCAATAAATTCAAAAAATACTACAATCTCCAGGTAAATACTAGATAGTCATAGACCAGTGTTACCCAAGGCTGTTTGCATTCCACGTTCACCAAGCCGCGGCTTGCGTGACCCGACTTCGCTTCAGACCGGCTACTCATTACATCTTATAAATTCTATTACCGTTAGCAAATTGTTGGGATGCTATGGAATTTTAACAAGGAAAAGAAGTGGACTTCTTATCAAGATTCATAGAGCCCGGGTTCGATACCCTGGACAGGCAAATAGTGTTATTGAGTTTTTCCATTGGGAATTAGATCAATGACAGCCTGGAGTTTAAACAGCCGGTAGCTGGCAATAGGCTCGCCCCCTATTACATGGGACCCAAAACTTGACTGGCTAAGTGTGAGTACCTACTTTGGAACTGGGTACTGGGTTCACCTCTGCCTTCCCTTTGGGAAAAAGGCGTGATTGTAGACGGACCAGGTAGAAAATTACAAAAAAAAATCAGAAAAGGACTAATTAACAGGTTACAAACGTCAGTCCGGTTGTAAACGGCATGCATCCAGCGTGTTTCTGCCTGTTGTCCACCTTGTGGTTGGACGTCCTAAGCTGCTCTTGCCGTTCCGTGGTCTCTATTCGAGAACTTTACAGCCTCGCTTACAACCGGACTGGATGGAAATCTATGGGGGAGGCCTATGTTCAGCAGTGGACGTCCTATGGCTGAGATGATGATGATGAAACGTCAGCAATGTTCGAGTGTACTCGTATTTATTTACAAGAGTTCAAGTTAAGGGCGTTCGTCTTCCATACAAAATGAACATACACAAATATGTAGAAATAGGGAATAATTTTCTACTCAATTGTTTGTGATTGGCTCTTGATCTGGTCTTTATTTGAGCAAAAACATTCTTGGTTAATGAAAACCTTACCTTACATAACATAACATACATTGACGCCTTTTTCCCGAAGGGGTAGGCAGAGGTGTACCCAGGACTCAGTCCCATAGTAGATACACCCACATTTCGCCAGTATATTATTGGTCCCATGTAATAGGGGGCGAGCCTATTGACATCTACCGGGCACAGTTCCAGACTCCAGGCAGTTATTGAGATAATTCCTCATGGAAAAATCCAATATTTTAACACTGCCTGACCTGGGGATCGAACCCGGGACCTTTTAATTGGCAGTCGAGCATGCGCCAACTACGCCACCGAGGCAGTCAAAAAAACCTTACAGTTTTTTCTTATTTATGAAAATTGTAAAAAAGTAGTTTCAAATATATGTTTTCGCGCAAGTAAAGGCCAGATCCAGAGCCAGCCACAAACAATTGAGTGGTGAAATGGTTCTCTATTTCTTAGTACTTATATATTTTCATTTTGTATGGAAGACGAATCACCTTATTTCTTGTTACCACCGACTTTAATCTCTTTTCTAGGTGTGGTCATAAGTTAGTCCTATCGTTATCAAGTACTTGAACTACATATCCAGCACATTATGTGTAGACATCTATTCGCGAGTTCTAATAATTGTGATAACATTGACGTAGGCGGAAATATTAGATTGCGTTATGATAAGGCTTGGGAATATACGTGACATGAAAGGTGTTTTACTAATGTGTATTTTGAATTTAAAAACACTGGGTGACACTGTGTCTGATATGGGCAACCATGATGCTTACCATCAGGCATCTGATTTGCTCGTCTTGTCCACTCACTATCCTAAAAAAAAATCCAGGGTCTAAGCTTTTAATTTACAAAACACTTATTATTACTTAGATTAGCTCAGGTATTGCTTAGAATTTTCTAATGCCCAAGTCCAAAGCTCAGACTTAGAACTCCTTTGTTCCTGCAGTTAATTTTTAAGCTTGATTCAGGTTTATTACTTATGACGGTCTTAAAGCACGCGTCAAGTTGAAGTCCAAACAATAAAATATAAATAAAGAATAATGAAAGTTGAACGACCAGCGTGCTGATGACTCAGTTTCTACCTGACCCTAAGTCTTTTTGTTGTAAACTTGTCTGATCACAACTGAGGTATTCCGTGCTATCTCCGGTGATGACCAGACCATTATATTGACCATTACGTGACGCTAAAACCGACAAGGTCCAAAACGGGCTGCAGACTTTTAAAAATATGACTAGAGCTTTCTTTATTGGGAAAGCTCCTATACGGTCGAAGAATTTATTCCAAACTTGAAATAATATCTAAGTACCTAGTACATATTATTTAAGAACTAGAATATAAAATAATGTATTCTCGTAATTTTTATTGTATTTTTTTTATATTAATTCATTGACATGTAAAATTATTTTTATCAAAAAGATCGACATCTATATTACAGGAATGAGTCGGTCGCTTACGCGATCAGACTTTTACGTCTAAAATCGGCTTTTACAACTCGCAGAAATCTTTTTGAGCTCTTGGAAATTAGCGCTTATGGCTGCGCAGTACTCTCGACCCTACCTATATAATATTATGCCATGAACCTAGAAAAAAAGGCGGACGGAGTCATCTAAAACTTTTTTAGACACCATACTTGACGAATATGTTCGCGTCATTTGTCAATGCGGTCTCCAACAATGGGATCTATCTCCAACAATATTTTCGCGGGAGATAAAGAATTTATTTTGAATTTTTAACAAAACAAAGTCTATATAATCGATGTATAGGTTTCTCATAGTAGAAAGACCGCTATTGAATAATATGCGGTTTTGTAGGCCTATGGCTCTGATGGTGGCGTCTTCAGAATTTCTCATTAAGGTTTTCTTCGTATCAGATTTCAACTGGTTACCGGAGCGATCTGAGGGCATTGTTCTACTCTATTTGTTTTTTATTGGAACGACATAAAAATGCCTTTTTGCGAAATCAATTGAGCAGTAAATTGATTCTTTGTTCAAGTAGGGTTATGCAAATTCGCATGCTTACTGAGTATCGGATATGTGGTAAGGAATCGAGTTTTCAGGCTTCTGTTAAGTTTTATCTAACCGGTGTCAACGTTGCTGATCAAATTTATTGCGGCGGCTATATATTAGTTGGATTTAAATTATATTGGCTGCCTGGCTCCAATTTGAAATATGCAATATTAATTCAAGTACTGTATTACCACATATTGGTTACAATTTACAATACTGTGTCCCAAGACATTGGCCGCAATATTTGGGCCAATGATTGACATTGGTGAAGAGTCAATCAAAATGACTATGCAATACTATGACTATGCAAAGTGCATGCGGACTGGAAAAAATATAAAAATCCTAATGACTATGCTGAGTTTTCTGATTTAAGAAAAAGACAAAAGATTTTACAAGACGTATGTTATAAATCGTATACTACATTTGCACAAGAAAAAATTAAATCTAATCCTAAATTTTTTTGGACCTATGTAAAATCAAAACGCAAAAATACTACAGACTACCCTGCGCAAATGACTTACGGTGATACTCAGCTAGATAACCCAGTTAATATATGTTCGGCATTTAACTCATATTTCAAGGAAAATTTTAGTACACCAACGTCCAGTAATAATGCTATTACCCCTGATAAGTACCTTGATGTTCAGCACCCAAACTTAATACATGAAATTAAAATAACCCCTGAAGAGGCCCAAAAACATTTGAGTGGTCTAGATATTACAAAAGGATCAGGTAACGATAATTTACCACCATTATTTTTCTTTAATTGTGCGAAGACTCTTGCTCTCCCAATAGCTCTACTATTCAATAGATCGTTTCAAGAGGGTTACTTTCCAAGTGCCTGGAAAGAGGCGCACGTTGTGCCTATCTATAAAAAAGGTCTTAAAACTTCTATAGAGAACTACAGACCCATCTCCATTCTTAATGTTCTTAGTAAATTAATTGAAAAAACAGTACATAAGTATATATATCCCATAGTAGCTCCTTCTATACCGCCAGAACAACACGGTTTTATGAAGGGAAGGTCTACTACCACAAATTTAGGTGTTTTTATTGATTACGTAGGTACTAATATGGATGGAGGTTCACAAGTGGATGTGGTCTACACGGATTTTGCGAAAGCTTTTGATCGTGTGGATCACATTATACTGTTGCGCAAACTATATGAATTGGGTATTCGTGGTAACCTTTTGCGATGGATGGAGTCGTATCTCTTGAATCGATCACAGGCGGTAGTTGTGGGTGGCTTTCGGTCGGATTACATAGAAATTCCGTCAGGTGTTCCACAGGGTTCCATCCTTGGTCCGCTTTTATATGCATGCTATTTGTATGATGTTGGCAAATGTTTTCATAATGCAAGATTCCTAATGTACGCGGATGATACAAAAATTTTTCATAAAATTGGAAATTATTCAGATTGTTTGATGCTTCAAGCTGATCTTGATCGGCTCGGCGAGTATTATGAATTCAATTGCATTGGCGTGAATGTTTCGAAGTGTCATTTTGTGTCGTTTACTAGAAAAAAGAATCCTATAATATTTAATTATCAAATTAATCGAATAAATATTAATAAAGCGGAGCTAGTGAAAGACTTAGGGCTTTTACTCGATGTGAAACTAACTTTTTCGGAGCACATTGAAGCAATAATTAACAAATCGTTTAAGAGCCTTGGGTTTATCTTGCGAGTTGGTAAACCGTTTTCAGATACCGCCTGCATAAAACTGCTTTACTTTTCCTATGTTAGAAGTATTTTAGAATATTGTTCTGCGGTCTGGAATCCACACTACATAACATACATCAGTGATATAGAACGTATCCAACATAAATTTGTTAAACATTTGAATTTCAGAAAATATCATGTTTCAGAAACCTATGACGACTCATGCGCGTATCATAATTTAGCTAGCCTACAAAATCGACGTAAGCTTATGGACATGTCTTTTCTTCATGGGCTGTGTAATGGATATATAGATTGCCCTGAGCTTACTGCTAGAGTGTTGACTTTTAGTGCACCTAAGTATCGCACAAGACACACAAAATTATTCGCGGTCTCGCATTCATCAACTAACTACGCTCGTTACTCTATAGTCAATAGACTACAAAACTTATATAACAAAGTTTTCAACTCAATTGATATATTCAATACTACTAAGGGAACTTTTAAGAGAGAAATCTGTAAAATAATGGAGGAGGATGTAAATGCATTAATGTAAGTCTACACACTTAATACTTTGAACACTAATCAGTAGAAGCACTAGCATAATACCGAATGTACTTGTTACACTTTGTTATTGTTGTTTTCATAAGTTTGTAAATTATCTGTTTGTTAATTGACTGTCTATTCATATAAAACATTGTAAAAAATGTAAATCCATTATTGGCTGTAATATTAGTACGAAAAAATGTTATTTATTCTTAAGAGCTGTGGATTTTGTATTAATAAATAAAATAAAATAAAATAAAATGTTCTCAGAGCTGGTTAGATATTGGAGCCGAATGGTAGCAAGACTCGAAACGATTTAACCCCATATATGTTGAGTTCGTTTGGCTCCTTTTTATTCTATTCTTGGATTACTTAACTCGATAGATATAATATAAAATTATATCAAAGTTAAAGAGAAACACATACAATCAGCCTTTTCCCGAAGGGGTAGGCAGAGGTGTACCCAGGACTTGTCCCATAAAAAGTACATCAACATTTCGCCAGTATGTTATTGGTCCCATGTAATAGGGGGCGAGACTATTGCCATCCACCGGGCACAGTTATTGAGATAATTCCTAATGGAAAAATCCAATATTTAACTCTTTGCCTGACCTGAGGATCGAACCTCATGATCGAAAGTCGAGCTTGCGCCCACTACGCCACCGAGGCAGTAAAAGAGAGAGGTTATGATTTTAGTAGCCTAGATTTAACTTGTTCATGTAGGAAATTTTAATCACAACAAGACTACCATTATGGTTGGAAGTCCATAACATAAAGTTGGGGCATACGCAACCGACGAGGGCCAATGCGCCCGCGCGCTCCGCACACTTCTAATGACAGGGAACTGGGAGGCGCGGGGAGGGGGCGACCGGTCGGTCAGATGCGATGAGGTATGTAGCCGGCAATGAAAATACTGATATACATGTAACATAAAGGTTTAGTAATATTTGAGGGGTGTGTCAAACTGAACAGCCCGTCAAACTGAACCATTTTCAAACGAAAGAATTGCGAAATTAGCAAAAATAAATTTGAATTCCCCGGTGAACGGAAAAAACATGAAGTATTCCTAGCGCTTGAAACTGACCCAATACACCCATTATGCTGAGCATGATCGCAAGATTTCATTGTTACCATGGTTACTATGCGTTGCTTAGCAACACAGTAACAATGAGATCTTAATTTAGCCAATTAGCGACGAGAGTAGACATCAGGAGTCAATAATTACTTCGTATTGGTGATTGAAAACAATCTAAAACGTTGTAGGCCCGTATAATCCATGACATTTGTTCGAAGGCATATTCCATGTTTTTCCCGTTCACCGGAATTCCCATACAAAATGAATCAGCTGTCTTTTTGCTAATTTCAGCTTATTGGGTCGATTCACGTCCTTAATTCCACGGGATTATATTTCTTTCCCTATTTTTTCTTGTTCGCGCCCGATCATAATAACGCATAATAGTTACCGCATGCCAAGCATAATACCATGCATGTTTGTTAAAGTAGGAAATTGAAATCACTACAAGACCACCATTATGGTTGGTACCCCTTATCATGAAATTAACATAATAAATCAGACGTCTCTTTCACACTAAAAAACGTTGCCCATGCTAGCCCTGACAATCAAAAATCATCTGTCAATCTAAAACAGTTATATGTAGTTCCTCAGGCAGTCGCCTACCACACCGCGTCCGGGAACCCGTTCGGTGTCCCCGGCGCGCCCGGTTAGAACTCCTAACTTTTTATTTTACTGCTCACCCTTTGTGGCTTAGGCTCGCGTGAACGCCCTACTATCTACCTACAGATCCTACTTGCTCCTTTTGTATGTTACCAAGTTAAAATGTTCAACTTTCGCGCCGGTACTAGCTCCGTGACTGGTACTGGGATTCTTTTGCTAATATTTTGGCGGCTGGTGTACTTAAGTTTTTTATTGGTTCCCAACGGGAATGTAGCTGAAGCAAAACTAATTTTTTGGCTATATTTACATTAATTAGGTTCTAAGAGGGTATTTGATTAATCATTTGAATTTGATAATCATATGACCAAAAACTGAGTTTTGTTTTGTTGTACTGTCAGGTATAAAGCTACATGATCAATTAGTACATAATACATGATCAATTATACTAGCATTGAAGCAGCATTGGTCATGTTAACACCTATCACATCGACATATAATATTATGTATATGTAATACATTAATTTGAAAGCCTCGTTGGCTCATATGGTAGTAACTCTGCTTTCTGTGCCGCAGGCCCCGGGTTCGATCCCCGGCCAGGTCAAATATTTGTGTGCATGAACATGTCTGTTTGATCTATGTCTGGGTGTTATAAGCTTATATAAGTATGTATATCAGTCATCTGGTTACCATAGTACAGGTTTCTAGCCTAGTTTGGGACCAGATGACCGTGTGTGGAAGATGTCATATTATTTTAATTATTATTATAAAACATTATATATTAATATAGTTGACCTATCATGTTTAAGAAATTTTTAGAAATGTGTTAGAAAAGTAGTTAATACATATGTATAAGGCAGATTAAACACTTATGCTGGCAGGCTGATGGTCTATACACAGAAAATTCAACTGTGTGTACACACACATCAATAATTATTTGTCATTCTAGGTAGGTAGTAATAAGTGGAATTAGGTAGGTAGGTAAGTATTAAGTAGGTACTAAGTACCTAATACCTACATAATATATTTTGTAGGCACTTAAATATTATCTGAGGAAATTCCTAATCACTATATTATGTAGATATAGTGATTAGGAATTTCCTCATATAATTATTAATCATATTTATTGTACCTACTTGCAGGTTTATTTATACCTACTTAATAAATAATTTTTATAATAGGTAGAGGTAGTAAGTAGGCGTAACAGTACATATAATATTTTAATAAAATTATAAAGAGATAAGACCTTCTTATATAATTTTTATAAGTATCACATTAAACAGCTTCTTACTTACTAACAATGAGCAAGAGAACTGAATAATTATTTTAAAAAATCACAATTAGACCTATGGCCTATACACAGGATGAATTTTATAAAAAGGTTTTTTAACTTGTAGTGGTAGGCCTCTCTTGCAGGGGTCGCCTGGGGAAGTATAACACCTTTGCCAGTTATTCATCCGCCAAGAAGCAATGTGCAAACATTACTGTGTTCCGGTCTAAAGGGCAACGTTACCAACGAAATTACTGGGCATGACGAGTTTCAACAGCTAATATCTCAGGGTGACAGGAGCAGTGCAGCGCCGCGCAGAATTTAGAATATTGAAACACTAGGTGCGCTGTATCTGATATGGGCAATCATGATGCTTACCATCAGGCACCTGATTTGCTCGTCTTGTCACTCACTATCATAAAAAAGTGAATATGAAGTAGGTAGAATATGGGGTCAAGAAAGTGCATCGCAGTTTACTGACCTCAGATTACTTAATAATTAATAATATTAATTTATATTATCACAATAATAATTATTTGAATACATCAATGTAATTTTTAAGTGTCTGTGAGTCAGTGGAAATGTGTCCGGCTTCGAGGGCTAAGCCCCTGGGTTAGATAAATAGATAGATAGATAAACACATTGGTACACCACAAAAAATAATCCTTAAAATTAAAAATACATAATATAAAGTGTAACAATTGGCGGTCTTATCGCTAAAAGCGATCTCTTCCAGACAACCGTGCAGAGAGAGGAGAGTACCGTAAATCACATTTGGTCAGTGGTGTGACAAACATAATAAATACTGTAATTTAATTAGTGCGAACAAACAAACTATTGCTACATATTATAAACTTAAAATACATTATTGTTATACATTATTGACAGCCTCGTTGGCGCAGATGGTAGTAACTCTGCTTTCTGTTCCGCAGGCCCCGGGTTCGATACCCGGCCAGGTCAAACATTTGTGTGCATGAACATGTCTGTTTGATCTGTGTCTGGGTGTTATAAGCGTATATAAAGTATGTATATCAGTCATCTGGTTACCATAGTACAGGCTTCTAGCCTAGTTTGGGACCAGGTGACCGTGTGTGGAAGTTGTCCCATATTATAATTATAATTAATTAATTAATGCCTATAACTACATTTTATTTTAAATAATATTATATAAATAATATATAAAGTAATCAATATTATAAACGGAAACGGAAACTGGGTTCATGTATCTGTTAACTTAGAAGTATGATTTTTTTTACAGCAGCAAGGGACCACAGATCTGAGTAGTTGATATCAATTTCAACTTGATACCTCCAAGCGTTCCCCTTAATAAGTGTCTTGACAGGCGGACAGACGGACAACAAAGTGATCCTATAAGGGTTCCTTTTTCCTTTTTAGGTACAGATCCCTAAAATGTAATTCTAATACAATATAACGTTGAGGAGCTATTTATGAGCTCATACACTTGACCATTCAGACCTTCTGATATGGAGCCATACTAAATTGGGAGTTGCAAGAAAGAAACCTCCCCGAGCAGCACAGTCAGACAAATGCGAATAATGCAAAGAATCAGATCCAATGGCCGACTAACTGATTCTTTCACCACAATTCTTCACAACGGCTCTTTTCAGAGCCAAAACTGACAACCCCTAGGTTTTAGCGCAGTCTAATATAATATCAATGGACCATTGATTGATTGACGAATACAATAAGAAGACTAAATTGTATTCCCATTTGTTTCTAGAATATTGTCTGTATTACTCAATCAATTTGATAGCCCCACCCAGTATTGGTCAGTGTTCTTATCAGAATAGGTGACCTAGTTTGCCCACTTAACTATACCACTATCTCTAGCTGTCCTATCAACTTGGCGCAACACTAAACTACATTCTATTTGAACTCTTGCTTTTGTGGATTGGTAACATTAAGTAATTTGATTATTGAGTTACTTGCAAAATAGTAGAATTTGTTATTCTATGCATAAAATTCAATAAAAAATATGTAACTGTTGGTAAAACAATTTATAAAAATCAATAATAATAATATGGGACAACTTCCACACACGGTCATCTGGTCCCAAACTAGGCTAGAAGCCTGTTCTAAGGTAACCAGATGACTGATATACATACTTATATAAGCTTATAACACCCAGACACAGATCAAACAGACATGTTCATGCACACAAATGTTTGATCTGGCCGGGGATCGAGCCCGGGCCTGCGGCACAGAAAGCAGGATTACTATTACTACGCCAACGAGGCTGTCTAATATACCTTCAATACAAGTGTAATAATATTAATAAATAATAAATAGCCTTTATTCAGATTTTTCTTAAACGGTTTACAATCACTTAATCTACTGTAATAGTACTATTATCTGTTCGCCCTTTGGCGAAGGCCTGTCCCAACTGTCTCCATAACATTCTATTCCCAGCTGTCCTCGTCTATAAACTGCCTGCTGCTGTTTTGATCTCATCGACCCAACGTTTGCATGGTCTGCCTCGTTTTCTTATTTTATTTTTAGGGCACCAATGAATAATTGTTTTACTCCATTTCTCTTTTCCTCTAATTATGTGTCCTATCCATTTCCACTTTAGCTTCCGTACGGTTTTTGTGGTGGGGCAAGACGACCACTACCTTCCAACCAATCTCCAAATACACAAAGAAGCTAATGCACCTTCCCAAAAGGATAAGGACTATAATATATACATTGCAACATATAATACCATCACCTTAAGAACCAATACAAGTGTAAGTGAAATTTAAATAACCACTTCTTCCTGCTCCATCATCAGACCCTCCATGAGACATATTTCAATGAGCCCAATCACAAATCATGACTGGCCCATCAGAACCTGATGCTGCAGCCTCTGATCAAGGTTATCATATTGTTGCAATATGGATATAATATAACAGGATACTTTTCAAATTTATAGACAACTGACAACTCAAATATAGCCGCTAGAAAAGCTGATTATCTTCTAACAGTTGAACCGACTATCATGAGACATCCTTGACCATGTCAGCTTTCAGAAGCTAAAAATAATAATATCGGACAACTTCCACACACGGTCATCTGGTCCCAAACTAGGCTAAAAGCCTGTACTATGGTAACCAGATGACTGATATACATACTTATATACGCTTATAACACCCAGACACAGAACAAACAGACATGTTCATGCAAATATTTGTTGTTTTGTCTATGTAGGCGCTATATGATACCCCAGACAGACCCCCGTCACTACATGCAATCTCCCGCGCGCAATAGCTTTCTACTACTACTACCACCACAGAATAAATAATAGCTACTACGAAGAAGACATAACGTGTGTACACGCATCAAATGTGTGGGTAGTTATGGGCGTTACCGCCTCGTTGACAGCCTAGTGCTGGTCGCAGGCGGGGGAGGTGAGTGTTTGCTTCTTGACGTTAATAAATGGTATTCTTGGCCACAGACAAGACACACAGACACATCAAAACTTATAACACCCTTTCTTTCGGTCTAGGGTAATAAGTGTGTTGTCATGCAGTAATCTTATCTATATAATTAGGTATGTATTTAAACACTAGGTAGGTACCTACCTACTTAGTAACTTGATAACATCAATAATTACAATGAAAAGACAAAAGATTACATATTCTTATCATATCTCGTTTTTTTTTGCGTCAGAAGTCAGATGTATGATAATGACCAACATTTACCTTGATATTAAACCAAGTCAAGTTCAAGATTTGTAATTGAATGATAACATAATACATATTATAAGAAATGAGTTTTCCAAGTATTATTGCCTGATTAACTTTTTACATGGAATAGAATTTTGTGGAGACAGTTGGGAGAGGTCTTTGCCAAAGGGTGAACTACCTACTTGTTATCAGGATAATGGACCTCTTAGCAGTTTTACACAATTCTATAAAAAAATTACTTAATCAATTTTGTATTCCCCTGTTTCCTCTGAATACAGTAAACCTATTTGATATATTTATATCCTGATTTTTTAAAGATGAGGTAAAGTAGGTATGTCCCTATCATTTTATTTTTGTTTTTATAAACTCTACATTTTTTTTGTAGTGAACATATTAATCATGCTAGTAAAACTGGGATTTGTAGAAGTTCACTATGAAAAACTCAAGGGTTTATAACAATATTTAAAATAACAGACATAGGTTACTTCACTATAAAAATATCAGGATATAAATTTAAAGAATGGGTTAATTATATTCAGAGAAAACAGGGTAATACAAAACATCAATTTTGTAATTTTTCATAAGATTGTGTCTAATTCCTAGAAGGCCACATACACTCTTAAGCAAAGTTATTATGGTATTGTCTATTAGTCCTCTAACAGGCAAAGGGATGAAAGTTAATGCAAGCAAGACGAAAGTAATGGTTTTTGAAAGAGAAGAAAGTATGAGTCTGCAATATTCTGATTGATGGAGAAAGAGTGGAACAAGTACAAAGAGTTTGTACATGTATCAGGGTTCAGAGTTTACAAGGGATGGAAGGTATGACTAATATTGAATGAAGACTTTTGGCAGGAAATTAAGTGAACGGGGCATTGCATACCTTTATGAACAATCAGAAAGTATCTAAAAAGGCACGACTGGCTGTGCATAGAGGGGTGCTAATCCCCACACTTATGTATGGTAGTGAATGTTGGGTTTGGCTGAAGAAGCATGAAAGTAAGATTAATGCTGTGGAGATGAGAAGCCTGAGAAGCATGACGAGATGGACAGAATGAGGAATAGTGCGATAAGGTACCTTATATCAGTGAACCTGGTGAAACTAAGCTTAATGTAATAGATTCAGCAGGACCTGATCGCTTGGTCCCTTTCTTTAACTTAGCGATAAGACCGCCAGTTGTTACACTACTTATTTATTATTAAGTTTTATTGTTTGTGTTTGGTACAAACCACAAAAGTGTTATATATAATGTTTATCACTCTTATATCTTTTTATTGTTTTCTTCATGTTGAGTCTGTATAGGTACCTACTTCTGTAGTGTCGGTTTGCAGGCCTCCCGAAAGCTTAATAACAGGCACGTAGCGTACACGTGTTTTTATATGAATTTAATCTTCTCATATTAGTGGTAACAACTTCGCAACTAATTAAAAACCAAGGTTATATTGAGCATTAGGTACCTATGTCTGAAATATTAGCCACTACCAGTCTACAAACATCGGTAAATCAAGACTAGAGGACGAAAGGACACTGTTAGCGGTTGTTATCGGCGAGCGGTGTCATCGTGCCTACTTAGTTACTAGAGATCGCGTAATATTACGAAAACGATCCACGGCTATTAGTTAACGAGTCAAGTGGAGAGCGCGTCTACAGCGCGGCCCAGCGAGCTATTTCGAGGGCATTCAACCGAGCGCAGCCTAGCAACACCAAACTTTTCACAATGACCATGACATCGAAATCGAACAGCCTCCGGTCACTGGAGCATTGACTCTCACGCAAAACAAACAATTCGCCAGTGTTTTACTGACTGAAATCGACTCGGGCTCACCTGTCAGACGATTCGGAGCTGTCGTATCTGTCGATGCATCGCTTCTTCCTGTCGTCGCTGTCTGTGGCGTCCGCGTACGAGTGTTTTCGGGAATCCGCGACGAACGCGCGTGTGGCGGCCACGCGCGTCTCGCTTTTCTCGCACGATTCCCCAGCATCCAGTTCTCTGTAGAAAGATAACTTCACTCTACCGTCTTCGATTGTTTGACCACTGCACTTATTCGAGTCACAAAGTCTAGTAACAGGCGCGGAAAAAGTTAATTCGTTCGCTCGCTGCAGGCCGGTGCGGTCCTCGGGCGACCCATCCGCCATCTTTGAGCGCACGAGTGTTTTGTCGCGAGTTTCAGGTGTTCGGGCTGCGCGGCGCTAGTGTAGCGCGGGGAGAGGAAGCGGGGCGCGTTACGTCACGACGGCTGCGCACCGCAGCGGGGGCAGACCGCGTGACGTCACGCCCCGCCCCGTGCATGTGCGCGCTCGCTGTCATTGGCCGCGTGTTACGCAACGTGCGCCTATTCTAACGGAAGGGAGCGTAGGACACGATGTGATAGGGTCGGCCCTCTAGCCCTTACCAAATAATGCACTTTAATGAGCACACTTCACATCACAAGTACGCGCACGGCGCACACACACAAACACACATAATATTGAAAATACGATCATAACAAAAATACATCAAAACAAGTTCATGGAAAACTTTTGTAAAAAGTTTATAAATTAGCACAGAAATAAGTACCTAGGGTAAGTATACCTATATAGTAGGTAGATGTAGATATAGGTCACATGAGTAGAAGGTACATACGCCAATAATTTAAAACGTGCAATAACCATAGAAAAATCTGATAAATAAAAAGTTTGCGAAAGTAAGGTAAGTACCTATACCTATACCACAGCCTATACGTACTTACAAGTGATCGGTAACAAGTAATCAGTAGGTAATAAGCCCCCTTATCTTTTTCCTGCTCCGTCCTTGAACCCGGGTCGCCATCTATCTGTAACAAAGGTACCTATTCATTGAGACGATTAGTACAATGAGCCCCGAGATATTTGACTAAGTACTGGCCCATTTGACCCTGATGCTGCAGGATTAGGTCAAGGTTACCAAGTCGTTGCAATATTGACGAAGTAGGGAATGTACCAAACGAATCGATCAGACCACTGGAAGTTGCTCATACCTATTCCCTTCAACCGCTAGGAAAGAGCTGATAATCTTCAAACGGCTGTATCTACCAATCTTCATGAGACATTAGCTAATAAGTAATTGCCGATCAGATCAACTTTCAACAAAAACATCGTATAGGTATATAGATATATAGACATATATAGATGGCGCTGCAAACACTATTATACTGACTTAGTTTGTACTTGTAGGCCTCTTTTGCAAGAGGCCACGTGGGGAAGTACCACACCTTTGCCAGTTATTCATCACAGAGTAGGTACTTTATAATTCATCCGCCAAGCAGCAATGTGCAAACATTACTGTGTTCCGGACTGAAGGACAATGTTACCAGCGAAATTACTGGGCGTGACGAATTTCAACAACTAATATCTCAGTGTGACAGGCGCAGTGCAGTGCCGTGCAGAATTTAGAATATTAAAACACTGGGTGGCACAGTGTCTGATATGGGCAATCATCATGCTTAAGGCACCCGATTTGCCTTTCTTGTCACATTACATAAAAAAAATCTATTCTCTAACACTGACCTGCGCTGGATCAACTTTCTTGGTAAAAGCGATTTGATGGTGTCGCACTTTAAAAGTAGGTACATAGCGTATTTGCCAAATAAAAATTATGGTGCAACTTTTTGGTTTATGATAAGCATTAATAAGGTTTGGAAGAGATAATAAGTAGACTTATTTCTTCAATGAGATAATAAGTAGGTAGACTAATTTCTTCAATGAGATGCGGGTACCTAAGTTAGTACATAAACGTGAAATTATAATTTAATAATAAAAACTCTTATCACCCAGACAGAAAATATCAATTTCCTTGGTGCTTCCCTCTAAACTTTGATCCAACCTCTCTGATCTATTTGTCTCTATCATCCTTATAGGTAACCTGCTTAGATAGAAAGAGATGATTATGTATACCCGAACCGGTGAAGTGTGGTATCTATGAGCATGAGTTTTCCCTCACCCTCTTTTTATAAAAAATGGATTTACAACTATGCAACTATGCAATACAGCAATGTATTAGATTTGACATAATTATACACATATATGTGATTATACATATTAGGTATGTAAGCATATAATGAGAACATAGATACCTAAAATAAAAAAAAAATAAACCTCTACCTGAAAGTTATTGTAGTTATTTACTGACTGCATACTTCAAACAAGCGAGTTTATTGTTCAACAAAAAAATTTAAAACGAGTTTGTTCGTAGAATTAAAAGGAAATTTATTAAATCTGTTCAGACGGTTCGAATCGTATATGCGTATTAACAGCTGATCAAAATCGTGTGAACCCTATAAAGTCATATTAAAGAGCAGAAAAATAAAATTATCATCTAATTAAAAGACATAGTAACTGTTACTGCCATCTATGGCGTGTAACGTAAAACATGTTACATTCGGAAATGACATCATTCTTAGTGTTTTCATTTATCAACAACAGATGGCATGGTTTTCAAATTTTACACTGCGTAATCAAACGCTTTTGAGTTTGCCTAAAGTCAAATAGTTTGCAGCTGTGACCGCTAGATGCCGTAGTTTTCAAATTTTTATTTTCATGTAAATTTGTAAATAAAAGACGCTTCAATTCCACAACAATAAATATATTTCACAACAGATACGCACAACAAAAATGCAAATCTCAATTTTATAAAATAGTTATCAGAACCTGCCATAAGTACCTAATTAATATTATTGCTTTTACTTTATTAGAAAATTATATATTATTAACTCGCATTATATTATATAGACTAACATAATTTAGAGATTAAAAATAAGCACCAAACATATCAAGGTAGATCTATCATAATTTTACATTTTTTTTAAACACAGTTCTGCTTAGAACATAGAACACGGGATATGTCAAGGACTATTTCCAGTACGTATAAAAAATTGCCGATTTTCGTAAGGATCAGGCACATCACACATAACGATGTGAATGTAGCGTCATTCAACAAAGGCACACAGAAAAACAAACCCGGAGGTTATGTTCTTCTCTGCCGCTCAGGCGCCCAATACACCATAATATGGTTTGATGTGTTTTGCGGGTGCGTCTGAATGGCGGGGGACATTGTAAGTATACTAATATTTACCAGAGGAATGTCCTCTGGTACATATTAGGTAACCATAAGATATCTATTACATTTATTATTAATTACACTTTGATATATAACATTCATTATTCCTTCATTTGATGAATGTGCCCGGTAGATGGCAATAGGCTCGCCCCCTATTACATGGGACCAATAACATACTGGCGAAATGTGGGTGTATCTACTGTGGGACTGAGTCCTGGGTACACCTCTGCCTACCCCTTCGGGAAAAAGGCGTGAATGTATGTTATGTTTATTCCTTCATTTATGCAACAGTACACCGGTCATTCTGACTTGTACAAATTAGGAATTGTACGAACAGCCCAGGATCCATTATGACGCACAGTTTTGCCACAGCTATAGTAGTTGATCTATCGTCTAATGCTTGACAACTCCCATTCTAAATGCTCTAAGACATGGTCGGCATAAGATTAATAACTATCCGACCGATGTTAGTGATCGTCCCAGAGGGCGCTAGTGGGTACTGGATAGTTTTGACAGCGACTTACATAGCAGAATTTGAGGCTCATTCCCACTGGTTCTGTGCAGTATTTCTGTACACAGAACCAAGAGAAGAAGACGACTGCACAGAACTAGTTAGGGTTTCGTACCTCAAAAGGAAAAAAATATAGGATACACTTATAGGATCACTTTGTCGTCCGTCTGTCTGTCTGTCTGTCCGTCCGACAAGACACTTAACGCAACGCGTTGAGGTATTAAGTTGAAAATATCAACTACTCAGATCTGCGGTCCCTTGCTGCTGTAAAAAAAGAAGTCTAAGTTAACGCAATCAAAAGTTATGGCCATTTTACTGCATATTTCCATATAGCGCAAGAAACTAATAGATGGCGCTGCATGTTCTCGGTATCTAGGTATGGAACTACACTATGCATACATACGTATGTCTGAACAATTTATTTTACATCATCGGCGTTACAAATGATGTAGTAATGCTTATGGGGGTGATCAGCCGATACATTTTCTATGGAAACTTTTTAAGGCAAACATTCCAATTATTTCTTTCGGCACGAGTATGCAACGCATCAAGTATTTACAACATCTTTTTGAAACTTTTAAAACAGTCTACATTTTATTATGACAGTATAATGTTCTTAAACTTAATATTATAAATACTTTGTACTTGACAATATTATGCGGAATGATTATTATTTATTTAGAAAAAAAAAATGCGGTGGTTCAGTTTTATGGAATGATCCTTAGTATAAAAAATATTGCTTCCGTCTATACCACTGTATAACTAAGAACAGTACTTCAAAGTACAAAAGTTCATCTAAGTTCATCTAAGTATCTAAGTTCAGTTAGTATTCTAAGAACAAGGCCGATCGGCGAGTTATAGCTCAACAGAAAAGAGTAGAAAATAATGGTGGCGCCACTGTCTTTTACAAATGTAAAAAAGCAATTTAATCAACACATACACTTTAAATTAGTTCCGTTTCTACTTTTTTCTGTCTAGCTATTAGCCTACTCTTGCGTTGAAGCTAATGGTTGTCACTTTTATTTTTAGTTAAATATTATTTGCAAAACATTACTGAGCACCCGACTCTTTCATAAAATATGTGTTCGAATCGCGAAAGTTTAAAAATTACTATTACTGTACTACTTGTATTACATATTGTGGTATTACATTGTATTTGTATTGTATTACTTGTATCACTAGATTTTTATTTACATAATATATGGTTGTCTTGAAGAGATCGCTCTGAGCGATAAGGCCGCCAGTTGTTACTCTTTCTAGTTTAATTTTTTCTTTTTGTTATTTTCTGTATTATTGTGGTACTAATAAAGCGTTATCATTAATTCATTCATATAATGAAACGTTTTTTCAATCAACCAATTCATAAATGAGGTTTTACATTTATTCAGTAGGTATTTTGAATGATAAGTCCGGGTTTGAGGAGTCGTTACTGACGCACCTAAAGACACTACAATCTTTTTAGCCTCTGTTCGGAATCATGATAAACAATTTTTAATAAAAACTCAGCTTAATAACTAAATAAAGAGGCCGCCCGATCACACTCACGGCACGGCCCACACTGCGGACACCCGAGTCCCCCACAGATTATGCTCGTGTGCGTGGCAGTGCGTGCGTACACGGCGCGCACACATTCGGCCGGCAGCGACCAATTTATACGAAGACGAACTACTGTTCTTAGTGTACTGTGTCTATACGCTTAGATCTTAAACTTCGCAACGGGTTATAATGCGGTTGTCATCAATCGACAGAGTGATTCAAGAGGTAGGTTTAAATATATAATGTTAGACGGGTGCGAGTCGCTAGTTTATAATAAATTGAAGTTACTTAAGACTTAAAATAAATATTATTTCAAAAGTTTACGCTTAAACATAACATCGAACATAAAAACATACATAAATTATTATTTACTTATTAAATAGAGAAAATGTTCTTAAATAATCTAGATTTAAACTTATTATAATCTCGTGTAATCAATAAAATTATATTTCTCAATAAAACGATCATGAATTAAAATTATATTTAAATAATAAATAATAATTATATTATAACGTCACATAAAAATTGAATTATTCGTAAAATTATAATTGAGTTCAGTATATACGAAGTAAGTTCAAGTATTACGTAACGTCATTTTTTTTGGGTCTTATGAAACGTAAGGATGCGTTACAGGTGCGGGAGGGCCCGCATTCGAACGAGTTACATATCATTGTAAAACAATATCTTGTTTTATTTATTACTAGTGCCCGCTGGCAATTACGACATAATATGGAATTTTTGTACCAAATCTTTGAAAAATGTTCAATTATTGCGTTATGTAATACTTGAACGCAAAGTTTGTGACTTTTCTATCCATCGATGGATGTTTGTTACTCTTTCACGCCAAAACTACTGAATCGATTGGATTGAAATTAGGTATGTAGATAGTTTTGACCCTGGAATAACACATAGGGTACTTTTTATCCCTATATTCCCGCGGGAACGAAGACTGCGCGTGTGGAATCGCGGGGCGCGGCTTGTTAGATATAAATTACTTAAAACTGTACAACTGAAATTTCTGCGATTTAATGCGATTTATTCTAGGTTATAATGATGTTGATTACTATACAAATATTTATTTTATACAACCTTTTACAAAAAGGTGTGGTCATACTTAAAGGGGTTCATCTACCCATCAAACCAAACAACTGACAAAAGAAATCATTGTAAAATTCTCAAATAAAAATTTCTACTTTCCGTATAAAAATTTGCCGATCAGCTGATTCATTTTTGTATGTAAATTAGGTTTTTTTTTTTTTACGAATTTCGCACTTATTTCTTTTGCAAGTTGTTTAGGTTAACGGGTGGATACACCCCTTAAGTATTACTTTACCGTTTTTGTAAAACGCTGTATAATGATAATCTATAAAATATATAATTAATACTTATATAGGAATAAACGTTTCGTTGTAAAATACAAAACATCAAAGGAATTTGTTCTTAAGTTTTGTGATCGTGATGCAATTTATAAAATTATAGTTGTAGCCTAATATTTCGTTTATTGTAGTCTTTATATGACATTTTAATCAACAAATAGTCATTTCATAACCTTCCAAACTTTCGTTTTGAAACAAACAATTCAACAACAGGAATGGAGACCTCTAACAGTTTGACACAATCCTATGGAAAATTTACCAAATCGATGTTTCGACGTTTCAAATCGATCCGAATATTATTAACACATTCTATAAATTTATATCCTATCAACTATGTCCCTGTAATTTTTGTTTATCTTATACTCTCGGTTTTTTCAAAGTGAACTTCTAAAAATCCCAATTTTACTCCCGTGATTAGACTTTCGTAAAGTGGACATAGTTCACTTCATCATCAAAATATCAGGATATAAATATATCAAATAGGTTTACTATATTCGGAGGAAACAGGGGAATACAATTCATCGATTTGGTAAATTTTCAATAGGATTGTGTCAAATAGCTAAGAGGTCGCGTTTGTTTCGAGGATACTAATTGGAACCAGGAACATTGTGTAGCAATTCTGACACATAAAGTCATTTTTTTCCAAAGTCCAAAGCGAAGTAGATATCATACCCTCTATAGAAGTCCCTCTGGGGGTTAGAGTCTCATTGTCTAAAGACATATCGACAATGTTACCTTGAATCATATCAATCTTCCTATTATGGGCTATTTTATTTAAGTACAAAGTGAAGTAGGCATCATGCCTTCCACAGAACTTCCTCTGGAGGTCATTGTCTCATTGCATAGAAAGTCTAAAGGCATATCGACAATGTTACCTTGAACGATATCAATCTTCTTATTACGGCTTATTCTTTCCTAAGTCCAAAGCGAAGTAGGCATCATACCCTCCATAGAAGTCCCTCTAGGTGTCAGAGTCTCATTGCATAGGAAGTCTAGAGGCATATCGACAATGTTACCTTGGATCATATCAATCTTCCTATTAGCCAAGGCCGGGTCGGTTTGCCAGAGATTTTGGCTGTGCTCTTCTTGGTACCGCTTTAGTTCGGCGAAATTATGGACGGAATCGGTTGGAAGTGGATGGAACACCTGGAAATTAATATGTTACAGAAGTGAATACAAATCATTTATGAAAAAGATAATTGTACCAAATATCTGTCTATTCAATAAACTATTTTTGTAGCCAGCCTCAAAATAAAAAGGGGTAAAATGTATAATTTTATAATATCATTTTGACTACGATAATACGAACTACCATCACCCTACCATGACAGTTTTATTATCTTAGGAGTTTGATGAAAAAAGGTTGGGTCATGATGGTATTCCATTTAAAACCAAAAACATATATCTTAAACTCTTGAACCGATTAGGCTGAAATTCGATATATAGTAAGTTTAGACCCTGAAATAACACATAGGGTACTTTTTATCCCAATATTCCCACAGGAACGAAAACTACGCGAGTGAAACTGCGGGGCACAGCTAGTTATACATATAAATCTTTTTCAATTTGCTCACGAAAAGTCCCATAAAACTTACTTCTTCATAAACTTGAGTATTAGTCGTCGACGTGGCCTTCCACACATTCCTATAGAAGTGTTCCGAGCACGGATCGTCTAGAGACAGGCCTAGTCTATCTAGGTCTACATCAATGTACCCTAGATGTTCTCTGAATAGTCTCTTCCTAAGAGCTCCGGCTAGTCGACCGCTAGGGAACGATTCCCCGTTCATTGTTCCATCTGTGAATTGTTCGTCCTGAAACAAATATTAGGTTTGTTGAAAATGGGAAATATGAGGGTATTTTACATACCGGATGTATCTTCTTCTTATGGTACCATCTCCTAATTCCGGAGGTCGGCAATCATCATGGCTATCCTAATTTTGGAGACAGCCGCGCAAGGATTAAGGATTTAGTGCTCATTTTGAACCATTTGAGCCATGAGATTCGTCGTCTTCCATGTTTTTTGGTGCCCTGTATTTTACCTTGTATTATTAGCTGGAGGAGTTCATATTTTTCGTTTCGCATAATATGCCCAAAATATTACAACTTCCTTGTCTTGATCTCTTCCATGACCGGATGTATAATAGCACCTTAAATTTTATGAAAACAGCTATACCACACTTTAAAACACATCTATAATGTAACGAGTAAAAATTATTAAATCTTATAATAAGCCTCGTACACCTCTTTTTACTACATTTTTCTCATAATTCACTCCATTTTCCATTATCACTACTTTGCCGCTATATTTTCCTGCTTATCTGCCTATTCCATAGAGTATATTACATTTCAGTACTTCTAATGTCTAACCACTTGTCACTGTCACTGTCAATATTCTTGTTGACAGCGTCAAAGCCACAGACTAAATCCACAATTGCCAAAAATACATTTATCAATATGTAATTTAATAGATTAACTACAAAAATAATGGTTTTAGGGGGATTCTCGTCCATACAAAATGAAATTTCCCAAATATGGAATAGACTGATTTTGAAACTCAATTGTTTGTGATTGGCTCTAAAATGGCTATTATTTGCGCAAAAATATATTTGATTTTTTTTAATTAGCTTAAAATTGATTGAATTAACTATAAAAACAATGGTTTGTAACTGTTTCGAAAACCCGCTATTATAAACGCGGTACCCGCGAACTCCGCTATTTCATTTAAGACCACGGAGATATTTAGATATCTCTAACACTATCATATAACGCAACGAAGGGAAACGCTTATAAACATATGACTTATTCTTATTACAGGGTCTAAACAATCTACATAGCAAATTTCCGCCAAATCGGTTCAGGAGTTATGGCGTGAAAGTGTAACAAATCCATACTTCCATCCTCATAAACTTACGCATTTATAATAAAATATTAGTGGTAGGACTTTGAATCTGCAACTTTGCCTATAGATCCAGGAAAATATGAAATGGCAACATTGCCCTGAAAATGCAAAAAAGACTAATAAAAACACAATTTACCTGTAAAATCACAGCGATCTCCGAATCCCTAGTAGCCAACATAGACCGATCGTTAATGTTAGCGCTGCCACATATGACGGTCTTATCGTCGGCTATCAGCAGTTTAGAGTGCACATATATGAGCTCGGTGACAGGCTCGCCGCCCAACGTCGCGTGTGTCCGTAGTCCGTGGAACGTTATGTATTCTGAAGGGTCTGCCACGCCCGCTTCGTATAGACGGGTTAGAATTGCTTCGCGACTCCTGCAAATATATGATTCTGATATTAAGGGTTGGCATAATGCCAGCAAATTTGGGCTTAAGCGACACAGCACATTCAAATTTTTATCTAAGCTGCTTTGTTTAAAGTCGAATATTACAAATCACCGTTAAATATTATTTATAATATATAATTGATTATGATTATTGAATTTAATCTAATTAATATTTTGATAACATATTTAGACTTTTTAATAAAATTCATTTTTTTTAATAGTGAGTAACAACACGAGCAAATCAGGTGCCTGATGGTAAGCATCATGATTGCCCATATCAGACACAGTGCCACCCAGTGATTTAAAATTCAACATTCTGCGCGGCACTGCACTGCGCCTGTCGCCCTGAGATATTAGTTGTTGAAACTCGTTATGCCCAATAATTTCGCTTCAACCGGACAAATGATTAATAAATGTCAGTTCGTTTTATATGTATTTTTTTGTCTTTTTCTTATATTCATTATTGTAATATAATTATGATCCAAGATAAATTAATTATGGTCAAGAAAAACGATGATTAAATTATTTGCCGGTTTTTTGTGAATAAGAGTCTTTAATAAAAATATACAGAGTGGATAAGGATCAAAAGATGATAAACAAACTTACCGACATATACTCTGATAGTTCCAATGTGTGATGGCGTGCAGGGACGTCCCCGAGGGCCCCCCCACCTCGCCCTCGAACCCCGGCAGTAAGGGCATTATTATGTACACGCGAAATGTTTGCTTCGCGCGATACGCTCGCATTATTCTATTGTACAGAGCTTCGCCTATCTGACAAAAATAAATAGAAAACTATTAACAGGATACAGGACCTCTTAGCAGTTTGACACAATCCTATGGGAAATTGACTAAATCGATGTTTTGTATTCCCCTATATAAACTTATTTGATATATGTATTTATATTCTGATATTTTAAAGATGAAGTAAACATTTTTTTGTAGTGAACGTCCAATCACGCGAGTAAAACTGGGATTTTTGGAAGTTCACTACGACAAAACCAAGGATTTATAAGGAAAATTAAAATGACGTGGACGTAGGTTACTTCACTATAAAAAATATGTAATGAAATAGTTTAATCCAGATTTCTACATCCATATTATCATGATATAAATTTATAGAATGGTTTTATTATATTCGGAGGAAACACGGGAATACAAAACATCGATTTGGTAAAATTTTCATAGGATTGTGTCAATTTCCTACCGCGTACGCTCTTAATAAACCTTCGAGTGAGATATCGGCTATAGAATAGTGCCCCATCCTCTACCCGTGGGTACCTTTATGTGGGAGGCCTATGTCCAGCGGTGGACTTTCTGCGAGTGAGATTATGATGAAACCTTCATGACTGACTGATCTTTAGAGTTCCGTATTTCAAAACGAAAAAAGGAACCCTTATAGAATTTTAACGGGAACGCGTGAGGGTTTCAAGTTAAAATTTATATCAATAACTCAGGTCCCTTCAGTTGTAAAAAATTAATTCTAAGTCAACGCAATCAAATAATTCGGTTATTTCCATATTTTACTTCCCGTTGGCTACATCATGAAATTAGACAAGAAGCTAAATAATTTATTGAATTTGGCGTTACTTTTCGAAACTCCATTGCAAACTCCTAGGACAAGAATATTTAGCTGGAGTCAGACTCTGACTCCAGCGTTCAGCGAGGTAACATCTCGAGGAGCGGCGTCGTACTAACATTTGTCACCCTTACAGCGGAGTCAGAGTCTATTTCCTGATGATGCATCGTGTAGACGCGAAACACGTGTCGATATATTAATGGTGTCACTAACTAAAATAATACCTAATAGCATTTCCTCTTTGCATGCAATTTTGCGGGCGTGAGGGCGGTGCATTGAGCTTGTTGTTTTTGACACTAAAAAATCGGAACTAAAAACTAAATATTCTTGTTCTAGGAGTTTTTAAGAAGCTAAATCTCTTATGTCACAAGTTAAGGAAAAAAATACCAAAAGCGTAAAATTACTAACATCTTTGCATTGTTTGGATATGGAACCCATAACAGTTTATAGATAGTGGACATTTTCGCGAGTTACACAGTTGGCTCCTTAATGCTAGAAAGAGAAAAAAGCTAGACGGATACGCGATAGAAAGAGACAGAATATGTAGGTGAATATTATAACTGTTTGTTATCAGCGTTGTGCGAGCTGAATTGCATTTTATTGCGTCGCAGCCAGAGTCACTATTTAAACATGAATTTTATGAGTGTCCCTTCTATACCGTTCTGTATTCTGTGACATATGATACTTTAGACCAAGGGGTGTCGCGATGCCTCGTCTCAAAGAAGCCATTTTATTTTAACTAATTACTTCCAACGATACTAACGTTTGTACGTAACGTTTGTTTGTATTAACGTTTGTACATTACTGCTTAGCGGATAAATAACTGGCAAAGGTGTGGTACTTCCCCAGGCAGGCCCCTGCACCACTAAAATATTGCTGAAATGCCCCTCACCTGATTCCTAACAACTTTGCTGGACCTAGACTGCGTGATGAAGAACTGATTCTCAATGTAGACGTAATGTTGAGCTCTCGTTATAGTATCGACGTACGCTTCGTGTATGCTCTGTTCCACTGTATCCGGGTCTAGGAAACCACACGACCAACTCGATACGCTGCGGAGAACCTAAAGGATAAATTCGGTGATTTAGAGTAAGTCACAGTGGCGGGGTCGGGAGAGCGTCGGCTTCGGAAGCTGAAGGGACGGGGTTTCGATCCTTAGCTGCGATTTAATAATTTTGTACAAATTCCAATATCCTACTTAACGGGAAACCTGAGTGACGAAGAATTTAAAATTTCGGTTTTTGTAAAAACTATCGCCGTCGCTCTGCTCCTGAAAGTATGAACTATGAATGTGTGTGTAAGAAGATTATTATTGCGACTTCGCGCGCATATTCATGTCAGTAGTAAAGTTTGTGACGCTTGTATTCAAATTAGGTAGGTACTTATCATAGGTATTATTTTAGACTTTTGTTTTTATTTACATTCTCGTAAAGAGGATTGCTTAAATTCATTAGCTACGGCTAGTATGAAATGGACCAGTGGTTGCAGTATTCAGACAGCGTTCACAAAATCGTGTCATCGATCAACGAATGCGAGTTCGAATCCAGTCCCAGGAGTAATTTTTGCCCGGATATTTTTTTGTTAGGAACTTTTTCCTTCATTATCTGTATTTATATTATTGTGATATTATATAATAAAAAAAATAGATACTATAATATATATTTATAGTTTATATGACACCAGTCGCCCAGCGCTTAAAAATTCATATCAATGTGTATATTATCTTCGAGGGTAAGTATTGACTTTTTCAGTTCATCCTGTCAGTCTAGACGTTTGCTGAAAATATAACTTTTCATTGTAATATCTACCTAATAATAGTTCGCCTAAATAATTTTCGACCTGTGCTGTTGTTTACGGACTTGATTCTTTTGCTTAATATTTAAAATTTTTAGACAAAGCGGTCTACTCACATGAAATACAATACGAATAAGGATTAAGCAAAAAGGAAGTGTTTATCAATTTCGATATGAATTCTAATTGTAACATTGGACTTGTCGGTGGGTAGATTGCGAAATGCATCACCTATAGATAAACACACGCCCCTAGAGCGTTAGGTAGAAGGGATAGAAAAATTTCGCCGACGACTAGTCCCTCCACGGTAGCTCAAGTGGTAGAGCGCCCACCTCGGATTGGTGCGGAGGGTGCGTGGTTCAAATCCCGCCCGTGGGTGAAATTTTTCTTTCCTTATTCGTATTGATTCTTTTGCTTTATTACTTACAGTTTTGGCTTGTTTGTATGAATTTCTTTCAGTATTTTGCTCTGAAAATGGGTAAAAGCAAAAGGGGAGGATGAACGCTCTACGAAAAATACACCATTTACGTATAAAACGGCAAATACATTTTGCGCCTTTGCCATCCGTTTGAGTATAGGTAATACGTACATACTTAATTATTTTGTGTTTTTCATCATGAAATAACGATAAAACGCAATTCAAATTAATTTCTTCAACCTAATATTCAAATTAATTTCTTCAACCTAATGAGTGATGTTAGGGGTGAGCAGTTGATAATCATGTCGACCGCAAAAATTCGATCCGTTCGAACCGTTGATCGCTATCAACTACAAACTTGAAAACCATTTAGGTGGTGTTTGAGCCAATCATATGATCATGAGAACCCGGGTTTGATCCACAAGTCAGCCAAAAAGTGTAATTGGATTTTCTATTAGGGGTTTTCTGAATGACAGCTTGGAGTCTGAACCCAATAGATGACAATAGGTACGACTTCTACTACAAGAGATTTAAAATATTACTGGCAAAGTGTTAGAAAATTTCACTGAGTCTTCACCCATGAACGCAAATGCCGTAGCTTGCGATAATGCTCTTGAACCATCTCTTTTTTAAAGATGTATCTACTCGTACAAGGCAATAATGATTATGATGATAAATACCTACTTAACAATATAAAAGACAATGAAAGATCACCATAAAAACAAGTGCTATGCACTAGACATCTCAACATTAGGTTCTCCGAAGGTCTAACTGAACGAGAATGGGCCATACGAAGATTGATATTATAGTCAAATTGCATTTAAATCGATATTGTTACATAATATTAGTCTTCTATTTTTTCGTAAGAAGTATTGGTTTAAACTCGTTTTCTATGAACATCACTAGGATTTTTCAAAATACTATGTCTATGAGTCCCTTCCCTAGTTGTATAAGTGTGAGTGGAACCCCCCCTCACCGCGTGCCGCACCCCGTAGAACGCGAAAGGGACAACTGCAGCTCAAAGCAATTATAACTACGAAAAAATGACGAAATCGATGTTTTGTATTCCCGTGTTCTTTCCGAGAATAATAAGTTTTATCCATAAATTTATATCTTGAAAATTAGGAAATAGATTAGGCTATGTCCCTGTTATTTTTTTTTTTTCCTTAACTCTTCATTTTTTTCTAGTGAACGTCTAATTGCGCGAGTAAAACTGGGACAGTTTTTCATGTTTTTAAAGGGTCATATTTCATTTAATAATGAGTTTGTAGAAAAATGAAAATAACAGGGACATGCTCACTGAAGACCTAGATTTTATAAAAAAAAACCATTGCTCTGACGCAATTATCTAGGGAGGAAACACGGGAATACGTTTGTATGGAAAAATCACCCCTAATGTATCCTCTTAATAATCTTTACATATTACATAGTATAAAATTTAGTCGCTTTCGTTGTCAGTTCGCTTTTAGATCTTTTAAGCTACTTAACGGATTTTAATACGTTTTAATCAATAGATAGAGGAAGGGTTTTTATATGTCGTAGAATTGGTACCTGGAGCGAAGCGAGGGCGAGTCGCTAGTTGTTATTATAAGTGCGAAAATTCGTGAGGATTGGGATGGATGGGGAGATAGATGTGGGGGGGGGGGGGGGGGGAGTGGTTTGTGTCTCTTTCACGCCAAAACTACTGAACCGGTTGGGCTGAAATTCGGTACAGGTCGCGTCACGGTTTAATAGCACTCGACAAAAGTAAAGGGGCCCTGCGCAGGTGGTATTGATCTAATAAGTCCTAACAGATCTAAAAATCGATTTCTGCGCTATTAAACCGTCACGCTACCTGTATGTAGATAGTTTAGACCCTGGAATTAACACATAGACTGCTTTTTATTCCGAAATTCCCGCCGGAATGAAGACTATGCGGGTCAAACTGCGGGGCACAGCTAGTAATAATTATAAATGCGAAAGTTTGTGAGGATTGATGTTTGTTTACTCTTTCACGCCAAAACTCAGTTCCAGACTCCGAGCTGTTATTAAGATACCTAATGGAAAAAACCATTAAGCTTTTTGTCTGACCTGAGGATCGAACCCGGGACCTAATGATCGGCAATAGAGCTAGCAACCACTACGCCGTCGAGTCATCCATTCTAACTTGTGCTAAAGAATTATTTACCTGACAAGACACATCGTAACTTTCGACATGAATGTACCTCTCCAAATCTTGCAGGGGTTTTATATCACTGTACGACTTCGGCAACAAGTAGGGATAGTTTATATTTTGCCTGAAAAACCAAAACAAACCATTTATCAATATCAATTTTGAAAGAACAATAAAAAAATTTATGTCACATTGATGTTTTCTTTAACATTTTCTCTAGTTTTAGGATAACTGGTAGAAAACGCTACTCTAGCATTAAGTTAGTCCAAGCGTTGTGCTGAATTATAAATAAATAAATGTCTAACTAGAAATGTAAGTATAGTTTTTTGTCAAATGATTCGGTTTAAGTTTAATCAAGTTGATGCTATCTTAAGGAAAGGCCAGGTCATAAGTACCAACAACCGACGAGCATGCATGAAGAATGTGATGAAAGTGGAAGAAGCGAAAGTTGTATGTCAGGATCGCAGCAAGTGGAAAGAAATAGTCTCTGCCTACCCCACCGGGAACAAGGCGTGACTGTATACATGACATATATGTAACTTATTAATTATTATTAATTGATGCTATCTTAAGGAAAGGCCAGGTCAAAAGTACCAACAACCGACGAGCATGCATGAAGAATGTGATGAAAGTGGAAGAAGCGAAAGTTGTATGTCAGGATCGCAGCAAGTGGAAAGAAATAGTCTCTGCCTACCCCACCGGGAACAAGGCGTGACTGTATACATGACATATATGTAACTTATTAATTATTATTAATTGATGCTATCTTAAGGAAAGGCCAGGTCATAAGTACCAACAACCGACGAGCATGCATGAAGAATGTGATGAAAGTGGAAGAAGCGAAAGTTGTATGTCAGGATCGCAGCAAGTGGAAAGAAATAGTCTCTGCCTACCCCACCGGGAACAAGGCGTGACTGTATACATGACATATATGTAACTTATTAATTATTATTAATTGATGCTATCTTAAGGAAAGGCCAGGTCATAAGTACCAACAACCGACGAGCATGCATGAAGAATGTGATGAAAGTGGAAGAAGCGAAAGTTGTATGTCGGGATCGTAGCAAGTGGAAAGAAATAGTCTCTGCCTACTCCAACGGGAACAAGGCGTGACTGTATGTATGTATGCATTAATTTCGTCACAATATGACACTAATGCAAGCCAATGAAGATGAATCTACCGAATAATTATTTTAAATTTAGTCTAAATTAGACAAACAATTTTGATGAGAAAGGTGTCAGTCAACTCGTTATTATGGTGTGGGTCTCACACATACAACTTTAACTAAAAGGCCACGTTTTTGGGGGTAAGATTTCGCCAAGGTTGTACAGTGCCACTGCATAACTCCACTCTTCGTTTCTAATTAGTTTAATATTAATTTCTCTAATCCTATATCTATGTTTCCGCATTTGAAGTAGATATCTTCAACCGATTGAGCTGAAATTTTGTATACACGTTTACTTTGGATGACAATGCACGATATGGTGTGTGACATCATTCTAAATCCAATATGGCGGACCATCCAAGATGGCGGAATAGTTATTTTTAATTGCTTTTCTACAATATGGATATGAAATGAAAGGGCTTGTTGAGAGTAGCTCGAAAAATAATTTTGCGTCATTCTAAATCCAATATGGCGGACCATCCACGATGGTGGAGTAGTTAAAAGCTTTTTTTAAAAATGTTTTTATGCTTTTAATTTATTTGTGTTTAGTATCCACTTAATCTGGGTATATTACTCACACTTTTAACTTTTAAATAAATACTTGATTAGTCTTAGATTCAATAGGTTCAATGAGCTTTGAATAAAAGTTTTTTCTTTCTTTCAGTTTTGTAATTTTATCTTAGTTTATTCTACTTACCGCGCCTTTTCCAATTTGATAGCGTTCCATCGTTGTATGAAATGTCTGGCCACGTCTCTGGCGGCGGAACCTTGCACCATAACGCCTATATCGTGCCACGGCATTCTAGGCGTTGAGCTCCTATCAACTAAGTCTGAAATTGAATGGTAACATTAACAGTTTTAGCTTGAATTTGGTTTAATTTTTTTTATATATATCGGACAACTTCCACACACGGTCATCTGGTCTTAAACTAGGCTAGAAGCCTGTACTATGGTAACCAGATGACTGATATACATACTTATATACGCTTATAACACCCAGACACAGATCAAACAGACATATTCATGCACACAAATGTTTGACTTGGCCGGGGATCGAACCAGGGGCCTGCGACACAGAAAGCAGAGTTACCATCTGAGCCAAGGAGGATAATTTTGATAGATAAATTGTTAAATTATTATTACAAAGTATATTTTCCATAGCTTTGCGTAGAAATTTTAAACGCTTAGGCGCTTTAGGCACACACTGGGCAAAGAACAGATAATAATACTACGTATAGAATGGACACTGTCATCTGCCCACCAACCGGGCCTTCCTCACCCCGCGAGCGAGATTGAGCTCTCCACGAGCCCCGCTTCTATGGGAAATCACCTCACGGACACTCTTGCACGTGTAATAAACTTCATGTGTGCAGTCTGTGCAGTGTCTGTGTAGTAGGTAGTTATAGCACGACTTTTGTATGAATTGAGTCGAATGTCCGGGGTGTGTTGTGGATGTGTACCTAAATATTATAAATACGATAAACTGTCTATCTTATTTATCAAACCATAATACATCAGCAACTTACCGACAAACGGCAGATCTAAATTGTTGAAGTCCTTAACGATAAAGTTCGTGTAATCTTTTCCAATCCACAATTTGGAATTCCCTTCGACCACTTCCAAGGCATCTTTCGTACTTTCAGTAATAACTCTTCCCTCTTCAACTTTCGCTAACGGAGTCGGTTCCACAATTCTTTTAACATCGGCTTTTATACCCAAAGCGTCCGTGAGCAAAATTTGATCATTCGACAAGGCATATTTCTCCGCTTTCTTCCTTTCTGAATCGTCGAATTTCTGCTCCATTTTTTCCTCTTCGTAATGTGGGTAAATAATACTGATTATATCTTTGCCCCTGTCGGTGATTTTGTTTAGGACGTTTCGCTTTTGCAACTCGTTTGTGTCGAATTTGTTGAATTCTTGTGTGTTTGGGGGCATCAGGAGGGAGTCTCCCGGTTCTAGTGCGGGTAGATTTTCGGTTTCTGTGTCGAGGGGTTTGACTTCTTGGATGTCATCCTTTGTCTTTTCTTCGACTTTGAGGGTATTGCTGTTAGAGAAGATAAATAAATGACTCTTTATTGACGCCATAATAGAGAACTCCTTGTCAATATCATAATGGAAACCAACGTGCAAAATTTAAGTTGCCGGCTGGGTGTTATTGAGTGACTTTTATCAATTACGTGTTCTGAAGTTTAGAAGATGAATCAAAACCATTTTTTTTACTTTTGTTTTGATTAAAGATGATTCTTTAAACAAAGCTTAGAGTCAGTAGTTAGTAGATGTGGCAATTACCCGTCAAACTGAACAACTGACTTTCAATACAATATTTACCGATCAGCAGAACCATTTTCTATGTCCAGACTGCCTTTATTTGTATAACTTGTACATGGGGTAAAAGAAGTTTTAATTTAATTTAAATTTTAATTATATGCGGCAAATCGGTCAGAGAGTTACAGTCTCTTTAACAAAAATATCTGCAAAACTTACTCATTGAGACTGATGACTAGGTCCTTAGATGTCTTGGCCAATTCGATGGTAGCTTCCAGACCATTAGAATGAGGTACATACAGCCCTCCTCCCGGAGAACTTGAAGTCTTCTTCTTTACTCTTATCGAGTTCTGCGGCTGGGACATGTTGCCTAGGTCCGTTAACCTGTGGAATTTATAATAACATAATAATAATTATGTAATTTATTTCGTAGTGGTAGGCCTCTTTTGCAGGGGCTCGCCTGGGGAGGTATCATCACACCTTTGCCAGAGTTATTCATGCGCCAAGCAGTAATGTGCAAACATAACTGTGTTCCGGTCTGAAGGGCAATGTTACCAGCGAAATTATTGGGCTTGACGAGTTTCAACAACTAATATCTCGGGGTGACAGGCGCAGTGCAGTGCCGCACAGAATTTTATATATTAAAACACTGGGTGGCACTGTGTCTGATATGGGCAATCATGATGCTTACCATCAGGCACCTGATTTACTCGCCTTATTACTATCATAAAAAAAAATTGCCGAGCTGATCCATTTCTTATGGGAAGTCGGATTATTTGTTGCATTTTACGCAATTCTTCTTTTTGAAAGTTGTTCAGTTTGATGGGAAGATGCACCCTCATATGTATTTTTGTTACACATGTATAGCACACACAACAAAAGACACACATAAAAACACACACATATATCCGTATTTAGAAAGCGCGCAGTTAGAAAGTGACTCACCTATGTTTATAATCGTCCCACCGTCCGTAGCACAGATCTATGCCCCCAACGAAGGCCACAGTTTGGTCGACGCAGACAATCTTCTCGTGGTGGGCCCAGAACAACACGCCGGCTTTCGCGTGGTCTGGGTGACGGAAAACCTAATGTATATAATGTTATTTTGTATGGAATGCGTGCCATGTCATGAAATGTAAATGTAATCATGTCAAAATGCATCAACATTCAATGTACCCTATACGTTAGAAATGGCATACTGTGTGATATTAGACCTTTGTTAAATAGGGACTATAACAGGTCACTGTCCCTTGAACAAACACTTATTCACAATAAACGCCACACAGAGTCTTATAGGCTGTTTCGTGGCGGAAGAAACGGTTGCCCACGTAGTCCTGGAATGCGAAGTCATTCCGCGAAGTATCCAGGAAGCTTATGAGCTTCTGGGCGGAGTTAGGCTCACTAAATCAGCCAGGACTTCATCTACAACGGTCCAAATAAGTGTGGAAAAGGAGTCTACTGTATATTTTACATGCAATAGTGACAATAATTTTAATTCGTTTTTGTTTCCTATTGTTTTGCAGTACATATTTTGACACGTTTTGGATACAATATAATTTAATAATGTAGTATATAAATAAGGCTGGCCCCACTACCATGTAGTACGCATAGCCAGGAAGAGAGCGAGTATATAAATAACATAGTATTTTTCTTGATATCTCGATCCTGCATGGCGACCCTGCCTTGGGCATCTAAGAAACGAGTAGACTATAAGATATTATATACGCGACCATTGATGACTACTTATTTTTGATATTGTGGATTTATATGTATATTTATTATATGGATTATTATATGGATTTATTTAAGAAAAAAAATGGATCAGAGCGATGAAGAGGGAACGTCAGTGTATTGAAGTTAAACAAAGGATGAGATATAGTTGATATCTCGATCCTTCAATTGCAATACAGTTGGACAAACAAGAGTAGAAAACTCAGCCAGCCTTAGAATTAGAGCTTTTTACAATCCTCGAAGACGCGCCGAAGAAACGCGTAGTCGCAATTCAAAGGACTGATGATTCAGGACTGATTTATCCACGTGGGTTTACGGCGATGATTAAAAACGCCATTTACAAAAAACTATTCAAATTTGTTTCCGTTTCCCAGGTCAGAGAGTTTCTCTAAAATGTAATTTAGGTAATTCAAGTTAATGATACAGAAAAAAAAGAAAATTAAAAAGGCAATTTCGCAGTAAAACGATAAATATATGTAATTTAAAATTTAGTAGATGTCGACGATTAAAATAAACTTGTGCCAAAAAATGTCAGATTCGAGTATAATCTTTACAATAAGAATTAAAAAATAAACCTAATAATAATACCATTATATATAAAAAATGAGGTGTACCCAGAATCCAGTTCCAGTTGGTACAACCACTTTTTATGTTGTTAAGTTCCATGTAGCGGTCCATGTTATAGTTCCATGGGCGAGCCTATTGCCATTTACCGGGCATTAAGAAAAATCCTAATGACAAAATTCAATAACAAATAGGTAACTCACTTTAATATATTCACTGGCCAATCTGCTCTTGCTATAGAAGCTGTTGATGCCGAGCGCCATCTCCACTTCTTTGTATAACATTATGAATATCTTCACGCCTTGAGCCTGCAAAGAAAAATATGTCTTGTTATTTAAAACATAGTGATTAAAATCGTGTGATTATATCGAGATTTTTTTTTATTATAATGATAATGAGTAACAAGTCGAGCAAATCAGGTGCCTGATGGTAAGCATCATGATTGCCCATATTAGACACAGTGCCACCCAGGGTTTTAAAATTCTAAATTCTGCGCGGCACTGCACTGTCTATCTAGCTATCACTGCGCCTGTCACCCTGAGATATTAGTTGTTGAAATTCGACATGTCTAGTAATTTCGCTGGTAACATTGCCGTTCAGACCGGAACACAATAATGTTCGCACATTACTAGTACTTCCCCAGGCGGCCCCCGGCAAAAGAGGCCTACCACTACAAAAATATATAAAAAATTGTAAAAAATGTATGGAGTAAAATACAAAAAAATACCGTATTATCGTTCTATTAACATACAAACTGCCTCTCTTTCTATCGCGTATCTCTCTATCTGTTGTCTCTGTCTAGCCCATATACATTTTCCCGTCAAGACGAGCGCCCCGGCTACTTGTAGCTTCATACGTCTAATGCGGAGTGTCCCAGGACTGATAAAGGCTGATATTTTAACTTTTAAAAATAATATTTCGGTTTATCTTAACATAGACACTGTGTCTAGGAGGCACATTAGGCGCAAACTCAAAATAAGTAAATTATATGATTTAAAAAACTGAAGCCTCAATAAAGTGTCCCAGGCCTGAGAATACCTTATAAGTCAAGCAACATCTCAAAAACTCACCGCCTTCCTCTTCAAAATGGTGTCCAACCTCCAATAATTGGGGTTGACCGTGGGTCGTTTCATATAGATCTCGGGGCTGAGCCACCAATCCGCTATGAATATCTCTTCCTTAGCCAGCTCCATGGCGTCGGCGACGGCGCTGAGGTACGCACACCCATCCACGAACGTGGCGGCCGGGGTGCCTGCACGCGGGGGGACGAACGAATGGTGCACGTTCGGATATGTGAAGTCACGGGCTAAAATACATTCTAATATTTATTCATTTATTTAACATTTACAACTATTCTCAAAGATTGATGCTGTGGAAATGAGAAGTTTGAGAACTATGAGCGGAGTGACCTTGATGGACAAAGTGAGGAACAGTGTGATAAGGGAACGCTGTGGCATGTTAGAGGATGTAGTGGCAGAGATGGAGAAAGGATTGCTTATGTGGTTCGGACACGTGGAGAGGATGGACGAAAGATTGACAAAGGAGATTTATAAGGCTAGTGTGAATGGTCAAGTCGGTAGGGGTCGACCTAGGCGTACCTTTCATGAACAAATTTATGTTATCTTAAGGAAAGGCCAGGTCAAAAGTACCAAAGACCGACGAGCATGCATGAAGAATGTGATGAAAGTGGAAGAAGCGAAAGGTGTATGTCAGGATCGTAGCAAGTGGAAAGAAATAATCTCTGCCTACCCCAACGGGAACAAGGCGTGACTGTATGTATGGATGTACAACTATTCTCACAGATCATCCCAATACAATAGTGTAAGTAAACAATGTTAAAAATAAAATGGTAATTACTAATTTATGACATGCAATAAAAAACATAAAAAAAAAAAATTAAATTTAAAAAACAATTTCATTACTTATACAAAATTATAAAAGAAAATAAGTTATTAGTATCACACATTATTAAGACATAAATCATAAAACATGGCCCTTTTAAGCTCTACTATGGAACATACAAATATGTCAATATGTGTATAAAGGCACAGAATACTAAAGGAACAGAAGGGACACTCCTCAAAATCATTTAAATAAATAGCTACTCTAGTTCCGACGCAATAAAGTGCAATTTTCAGGTCGCACAGCGCCCAACTTATTATCTTTATATTATTCTACTACAAGCTGCCTCTCTTTCTTTCGGGTAAAAATCTATCGGTACTCTCTTTCTAGTCCATAGAAAATTCCCCGTCCAGACGGACATCTCAGCTATTTGTAGCTTCATACCTCTAATGCGGAGTGTACCAGGCCTGATAAAGGCTGATTATTTTAACTCTTAGAAATAATCTTTTGGTTTATTTTTTGTAGTGGTAGGCCTCTTTTGCAGGGAAGTACCACACCTTTGCCAGTTATTCATCCGCCAAGCAGTAATGTGCAAACATTACTGCTCCGGTATGAAGGGCAATGTTACCAGCGAAATTACTGGGCATGAAGAGATTCAACAACTCATATCTCAGGGTGACAGGCGCAGTGCAGTGCCGCGCAGAATTTTGAACTTTAAAACACTGGGTGGCACTGTGTCTAATATGGGCAATCATGATGCTTACCATCAGGCACCTGGTTTGCTTGTCGTGTCACTCACTATCATAAAACAAAAAAAAAAATTAAAAAAAAACCTAGACCCTGTGTCAAAGTTTGCGCCTATTTTTAATTATTTTCTGCTAAAAAGGTCTATTTCCTCTAAATCGTAGATTCTTTATGGTGAATATTATGACTTACCAGTCTGGTTGGCAACAGTTTTAAGGTACTGTATCCACTCCTTACTCTTCCGTTTGGTCCAACATTTGATCACAAGCTGTCTACTGTTGTTCAATATCTGTAGACCGTTGTTCATCCCGGTCGAGTACATACCGCTCGATACTTCGAACCTGGAGGAAGGAAGGGAAAATCATCTTTATATGTATTGAATTAAGGTTTATATTATCAACATTGATTTGAAGAAGTGGCAAGAACACGTTTTTAAACGTCAATAAAGCTAATAGTCTGGCTCATGAAAATATTCACTGAAAAGCGCGGCATATTAAAAAAAACAACAGCAAACCTCCTTCCAAGATCTTAGTATAAGTCCTGTCACCACTTGGTTGCCTGGAAGAGATTGCACTGAGCGATAAGGCCGCCAATTGTTACACGTTTTCTAGTTTAATATTTGATTTTGTTGGTTCTATACTAATTCTATCTAAATTACTATGATATAATTGGAAGAACCTATTTTGATACTTGGTAATTACCAATTACCAAGATTGGATTGGAAGATTGGATTAATTAATCCACACTAATATCATAAATGAAGTTTGAACGTTTTTAAATTTGCCACTCTTTTTGAGTCTTCTTTCATAAGCCAGACTCTAGCAAATTAATCTATCGTACGTTCGGAACTTAGCTTACTTACTTCTCTAGTTACTTTTCCATTGGCTGCATAGACAAAAATAACTAATTATTTTATGAATTTTTTTTTTTATTACATGAAACAGAACACACCTCTCTTTAGACATATTCAAATCCTACTACTAATATTATAAATGCGAAAGTTTGTGAGGAGGGATGGACGTTTGTTAGTCTTTCATGCCAAAACTACTAAGCCGATTGGGCTGAAATTCGGTATGATGATAGTTTAGACCCTGGAACAATAGACAGGGTACTTCTCCCCCCGATATTCCCACGGGAACGGGGCGGGAAGTGTATTATATTTTACTACTTCCATAATGACCCCAAAACACCGCACGTTGTTTGGTGCGGATGTTTAAATTATTTGTTGGTAAGATATTTAAGGTAGGCAAGTAGGCTTTGAATAAAAGTAAATAACTATGTTTATATATAAAATGTGCTCACCCCTGATCAAAAAGCATGATAGCTTTTATAACGCCGTCCCTCGGTCGTATGTAGCCGAAAAAGGTGTCCTTAATGAAGAACCATCTCTCTTGCCATTTAGCACAAACTAATCCGGTGCAGAAATAATTACACCTGAAACAAACATACCTATATTATTATATAACACTTTACGATAAAAATTTCCCGAGTTGACATAATGACATCTACGAGTTTAATTTTTTTTATTTAAAGTACGAGGGGAGGTCAAAAAGTTCGCGGAATGGAGGGCTTAGAGAGGGAAGGGGGTAGTTATTTTTACCTGTCGCTACTTGTTGACTCAATACAATTATAAATACTAAGTTTCAGCCCAATCGGTTCATAAAACTTTGAGATATCGCTGGATAAACAAGTCAATCGGGTAAAAAATATCAACTATGGAGAAAATTGAGTATCGTGCCGTGATTAAGTTTCTCACTAAGCAAGGAAAAACACCTCAGAACATTATGGAAGAAATGTCATCAGTTTACGGGGACTCCTGCCCTGGAAAAACAATGATTTACAAGTGGCATAGTCTTTTCAAGCAAGGCAGAGACTCAATTGAAGACGATCAGCGCTCAGGTCGGCCAATTGAAGCAACGTCCTCAGACATTGTTGAAAAAGTTGAAAAACTTGTTCTAGAAGATGCACGCCTAAAGAAGAAACAAATCGCAGAGATGACTGGAGTATCATCTACGACCATTTTGAATATTCTCCATGACCATCTTGGCATGTCTAAGGTCAGTGCAAGATGGGTACCGAGAATGCTCACAGCGCTTCAAAAACAGCAGCGCGTTGAGTGTTCGCGCGAGTTTTTGGAGCTGTGTAGTGAAAACAGGAATGAATTTCTGAACCGAATTGTGACTGGAGATGAAACTTGGGTTCATCACTATGAACCTGAGTCGAAGCAGGAGTCAATGCAGTAGCACAAAAAAGGCGCAGCACCGCCCAAGAAGTTTAAGGTGTCACAATCGGCCGGAAAGATTATGGCTACAGTTTTTTGGGATTCCAAGGGGATTTTATTGATCGATTATAAAGATAAAGGTGTCAATATCACGGGGAAGTACTACGCTACACTACTGGAAAAATTTAAAGTAGCAATTAAAGAAAAGAGAAGGGGAAAATGGTCTCGAGGTGTGCTCCTTTTGCACGACAACGCACCCGTTCACAAGAGTCATGTTGCGATGGCTGCCTTACACAAGTGCGGCTTCGAAACTTTAAACCACCCTCCCTATAGTCCAGATTTGGCCCCTTGTGATTATTATTTGTTCCCAAACATGAAAAAAGAGCTTCGTGGAAAGAAATTTACGGATGACGATGAAGTGAAGTCGGCAATATCTGCTTATTTTGAAGGCCAAGACAAATCATTTTTTTTCGAAGGTATAAATAAATTATTTGAAAGGTCTGAAAAGTGTATTAGGGGTAATGGAGAATATATTGAAAAGGAATAATAATTTCATGTTTAAATTCACCCCCCTTCCCTTTCATTCCGCGAACTTTTTGACCTCCCCTTGTATATTTATATATTTGAAAGATTTTTTTAGATAGGTGCTGGGCCTCTTTTGCAGGGGCCGCCTGGGGAAGTACCACCATTTGCCAGTTATACATCCGCCAAGCAGTAAAGTGTCAACATTACTGTGTTCCGGTCTGAAAGGCAATGTTACCAGCGAAATTACTGGGCATGATGAGTCTTAACAACTAATATAAAAACTTTCTAACTAATAAAATAACTAAACTAATAATTATACTAATAAAATAACGAGTTTCAACAACTAATATCTCAGGGTGACAGGCGCAGTGCAGTGCCGCAGAGAATTTTAAATTTTAAAGCACTGATTGGCACTGTGTCTGATATGGGCAATCATGATGCTTACCATCAGGCGCCTGATTTCCTCATCTTGTCACTCACTATCATAAAAAAAGAAATACCTGACACAGATCATAGTTTGCAGCAGTCCGAAGCAGTTGCAGCCAGCTTGTCCCGGCTGCGTGGATCCTGTGCGCTTCAGTATGATGCCTTCCTTGCCCTTGCTGCCTAGCTCACTGATGAACGATACGTTTGATACTTCAAGGAACTTCACCTACGACACGACACTTTAATAACCACCTTCGACCTTATGATGTAACACACGAACAACCCAACCTAATCGTTAAGGAAAACGGGATCCGCTTACATGCATTTTTTACTTTGGAAACAAATCGCGGAGGTAATCTAGTTTATTGGGTTCCGCAGCAAATGTAAACCTTGTACCATCACTTCATTATCTGTCTGTCACGACCCTTTATGTCAGGAATGTGTTTAATCATAAACTTGAAATTATTATCAAATACTTAAATACAAAAGTCACAAGACAAGACTCAAGTCAAAATCGAACTTCTAAAGTCAATGCTATCAAAAGAAACGATCCAAAAGATACTGCATATTTTTATACATGGCGCAGAGGAATCAAAACCTACTTCCCATTGTCCTGTAATCATGAAATTTAGCAGTCTTATAGCACAAGTTTATATGAAAAATTGCAAAGCCGTAAATTAACTTGTAGTTACATCTCCAAAAATACAATAAGTTAATTTGCCGACGGTAAACTGACAACGACCTATTTCAATGTATGGGGAGAATTGTTTTCCAACGGCATAGTTAAGTTTGTCCCTAGGAGTACAGAACCCTATAGTAGGCCTATCTATGCCATTTGACCATTTATTATTGGATTGTTGGACGTCAAACATATCATAGCTAAAAATAGCGAAAAATTTAATTATATTAATATAATAACACATATCATACAATCACGCCTATTCCCCAAAGGGATAGGCGGAATCACATAAATGACCAATCAAATATTACTTATCGCTTCTTTAGTCAATTTTACTTACAGTTTCGTGATGATTTCTATAAATTGAAATGTTGAGTAAATTGTACAGATATTCTTCTAGTTGTTTCATTCTTAATTGAAGACCTTCGTACGTTATCATTACTTCGGGTTTCTTTGGAAACCTGAAAATTATTAATGTGATCTTCAGTGAGTTTAGTACAGGTTGGTGGAGCGTTATGGCATTTGAAAATAGTGATTTACATACATACAGTCACGCCCTGTTCCCGTTGGGGTAGGTAGAAACTATTTGCTACGATCCTGACGTACAACTTTCGCTTCTTCCACTTTCATCACATTCTACATACATGCTCGTCGGTTGTTGGTACTTTAGACCTGCCCTTTCCTTAATCTTTGTCACAAAATCTTTTAACACGCCACAGCGTTCCCTTAACACACTATTCCTCACTTTGTTCATCACTTTGTCTTCGTTATTTTCAGAAGTAATATTATATTATATTCTAGTATTTCTAGTTTTAGATGCCTACTCTTCAAAAATCCATTACAAAACAAGTTCTGATTTGTTGGCTAGATCCTCAAATATGGCACTCTAAATTAATCATGGCACATGGTACAATGAGAAGAAAAGGTAATCAGCCAATTAGAAGAATGAGAAGAGCTCTTCTCTAAATGCGAAAGTTTATATAAAGTGGATTTTTTGTAAAATCTTCACACCTTAACTTATAAAACTAATCTGACTGGCATTTTTTGTGTTGGTAACTTCGATCCTGAAATAACACATACATTACGAATAGACGATCGAACATGGTTCGGCCGTACTACCGTACAGTTCAGTACGGTATTCATGCCACACAATTGATCCGCTTCGATGTGCAAGCGACCGTACTAAGAGCCCTGTTACCATTCATCTAGAAATCACACCTATAGCCAAGAAGTTTCTATCATTTCCAATTGTCATTGCACGTAGCTGGGGCTCATCTTTTGTAGATGGTTTCAGAGACGGACTTCGATCTATATTACCTTTAGATTAAAAGTTCAAAGGGGCCTCTGCACGTTGGACTTAAAAAACTCAAAAGACCAGGTACCTATAGCCCGTATTTTCGAGCGATATAATAATGTTCGCCGGATAGTGCGCCAGACGATCGAACATAGTATGGTGGCGAACCAAGTTCGTGGAAAGGCCGTACCATGTTCGATCGTCTATTCCTAGTTTAAGGTATTTACGACTGAAACTGCTGAAACTACTATTAACATTACTTAAGTTAATAAGTCTTACCTTGGCAAAGCCCCTTTCCTTTTCTTAGGCCGGGTGTCTCTCTTCTTGGAGTTACGCCTAGGTATAGACTCCAAGGCCACCCTTTCAGCTTTCTCCTCTGTATCCAGCGTGTTTTTGAAGCTAGCTCGCCTTGATTTATGTGTTTTAGTCGGGAAGGGTATGTTTAAAGAGGTCCTATAGAGAATTAGCTGCTGGTGGAGGTATAATATGTGTTTATAGCGCTTTTTTATTGTCCATGTGAAGTCGCCGTGTTGGAGCGATATTGTGTATCTGAAAATATGATGGGAATGTAGAGTGAAGGATTGTATTCATCATCATCTTTCTTCCCTGGTTGATGGACTGCCTTGATGGCGTCAAAAAATAATAACTATTACTACATTTTCTTATGACAGTGACTCACTATCAATGACAGTGACAAGACGAGCAAATCAGGTGCCTGATGGTAAGCATCATGATTGCCCATATCAGACACAGTGCCACCCAGTGTTTTAATATTCAAAATTCTGCGCGGCGCTGCACTGCGCAAGTCACCCTTACATATTAGTTGTTAAAACTCGTCATGCCCAGTAATTTCGCTAGTAACATTGCCCTTCAAACCGGAACACAGTAATGTTTGCACATTACTGCTTGGCGGATGAATAACTGGTAAAGGTGTGGTACTTCCCCAGGCGGCCCCCTGCAAAAGAGGCCTGCCACTACAATTCATTTAAGATTCATTTGCAATGAAAATGGTTCCATTATAATCCGTGACATTACCAATACATTCAAAGTTTTAAGATAACAACCTCTGAAGTTTCGTATTACACCGGCGATAGAATAGTTACAAAAATATTACGATTAGAATTATTAGAATAAATTACTCTTTATTTCGACCATCTTACATAATATTACACAGTACGACATAATAATTTAAAATTAAAATTATAAGTAAAAAGTGATTGGTAGACAATGGGCGGCCTTATCGCTTTAAGCTATCTCTTCCAGGCAACCAGTCTTTGGACGGAAAGTTGTATGATAGGAAAAGTAGGGGTGGGATCGTGTACAAAATATATAATATATATTAATATACTACATACATAGTATACTATGACATATAATAATAAAGATATTATATAATAAATAAAGTTTGGGTAGATTAGTATACCCATATATAAGTATGAGTATACTTATATGCACACATATATTAAAATATAATAAAATACATACATAACATTATTCAGAGACAGGATAACATTTATATAGTTAACTAGCTGTGACCCGCGGTTTCACCCGCGTAGTCTTCGTTCCCGTGGGAATATCGGGATAAAAAGTACCCTATGTGTTATTCCAGGGTCTAAGCTACTTACGTACCAAATTTCAGCCCAATCGGTTCAGTAGTTTTGGCGTGAAAGAGTAACAAACATCCATACATACATCCATACTTACAAACTTTCGCCTTTATAATAGTATAGTATTAGGATATTAGGATTAGGATAATAAGGTATACAGCTAAGTACTAGTTATAATCTAATGGTCAACTTTACTTTGAATCATTAGTCATTGTACTGTATTATTTATTAGGTAAGATGACTCAAACGCAAGAAGCAAAGATCTGTTAGGAAACACTAATCCGCATTGTATTTCAACTAAACGAATGATTGCACCTCAACTCAGGGTCATTACAATTGAACAAAGCACAGGCTAAGGAATTAGGAAGGAACTAAATAGTTTCACGATCGGATTACATTGAATGATAGAACTCAGCCTACGTTACCACAATTGAGTATTTGAAAAAAAAAAACATATTTTTTTATTTATATTGAAAGTTTAATGAAAATTATGTACCATCTTATTCAAAAATCACTTTAAAAATATATTTTTTTAATTAATTATAACAATTACAGCATGTATGTAAAATGTCATGAAAGTGAACGAAGCGAAAGTTGTATGTCAGGATCGTAGCAAGTGGAGGGCAATAGTCTCTGCCTACCCCACCGGGAACAAGGCGTGACTGTATGTATGTATATTATAACAAATTATGAGTCACTTGAGTACGAACGCGCACGATAGATTACCATATTTGTGACGTAGTAATGTTATAGTTATGTATGGTACTTTATCACATTGTGACGTCACTACAGGTCACGAGCTCGTTCGGGTACTATCGACGTGTTTTCGGTACTGGATTAAGAATTATTTTTTATTATATATTCAAAGCATCAAATTTAAATGTAGTACAGTAGGTTTATTTTTTTGCATTTAGAAAACCAATAATGCGGGTTTTGCGCCGATAACCGGCAGAAAAAATATGTACTTATAGATAGTAATGCTTAATATTATACTCACAAGTTAGGGTTCAGAAGGTGTGTAGTGACACTCCTCTCGTTCTCCATGAATCTGACCTTTATTTCCACCCCCGGAACGAATACTTTCCTGTGCACCGAGCTAAATTTTATCGCTGGATCGTGGACGGCTCTGAACGGCACTGCCGTTTGCGATGTGGATGCTGAAATATTCATACAATATTTTACATATGACTGCCTCGGTGTCGTAGAGGGCGCATGCTCGACTGCCAATCAAGAGGTCCCGGGTTCGATCCCCAGGTCAGGCAAAGTGATAAATATTGGATTTTTCCATTAGGAATTATCTCAATAACTGCCTGGAGTCTGGAACTGTGCCCGGTAGATGGCAATAAGCTCGCCCCCTATTACATGGGACCAATAACATACTGGCGAAATGTGGGTGTATCTACTATGGGACTGAGTCCTGGGTACACCTCTGCCTATCCCTTCGGGAAAAAATGCGTGAATGTATGTTATATTTTACATGCTTAATCAGATAGCGTTAGCCGGCTTCAGAATAGTAACCTTTACTTTTTTTATGCCATAGGTGGCTGCACAAGCAGACGGTGCGCCTGATAGATAGCGGTTACCGCAGCCTATGGATACCTGCAACACCAGTGGTATTGCCAGTATGTTGCAGACCCTTAAACACTCTATTCACTCTCCTTTTGAAGAGCCCCATGTTGTAGCTCAACGGGAAGACCGCAGCAGAGAGATCATTCCACAGTTTGCACGTATGCGGCATAGTAAATGCTCATCATCACTTTAATAAGCTTTTAGTTATTCATCCGCCAAGCAGACATTAAGTAATAAGACATTAATAATAACATTATTAATAATAATAGCACTAGTACTAAGACATTTCTGTCAAGACGACCGTTCTATCAAGAACGAAACGAATAAGAAGAAGGAGACTTAGACATTGTAATTGTATTTAATTAATTAGTGTAATTGGTCATGAAGCCGTGCTAGTTAATAATTGTAATAAATAAATAATTATAATAAATAAATTAATGTGTTCCGGTCTGAAGGGCAATGTTACCAGCGAAATTACTGGGCATGACGAGTTTTATCAAAATCTCTAAAATCCCAGGGTAACAGGCGCAGTGCAGTGCCGCTCAGAATTGAGATTTTTAAAACACTGGGTGGCACTGTCTCTGATATGGGCAGTCATGATGCTTACCATCAGGCACCTGATTTACTCGTCTTGTCACTCACAATCATAAAAAAAAATAAGACCAATAATTATTTTCCTTGCAGCAGATACGGGCTACCGTTAGGTTGAATTTTAAACAGGTTGCACTAGATTGTCAGAATCATAGCGGTTGTTATCAAAAACAGGTAGGTTTTAGGTATACTACGTATGTAGTATGTATAGGTATACTAAGTGTATTCTATGAAATTATACTGAGAGTTTTGATAACAATAATGCCGCGCATATACTTATATGTACCTACGTAGTGAATTGCTGAAAGATTTTATTGAAACGTAATTAATAATATAATATAATAGAGGACTGCCTCGGTGGCGTAGTGGGCGCATGCTCGACTGCCAATCAAGAGGTCCCGGGTTCGATCCCCGGGTCAGGCAAAGTGTTAAATATTGGATTTTTCCATTAGGAATTATCTCAATAACTGCCTGGAGTCTGGAACTGTGCCCGGTAGATGGCAATAGGCTCGCCCCCTATTACATGGGACCAATAACATACTGGCGAAATGTGGGTGTATCTACTATGGGACTGAGTCCTGGGTACACCTCTGCCTATCCCTTCGGGAAAAAGGCGTGAACGTATGTTATGTTGTTAATAGAGGACAACCTCCACACACGGTCACCAAGCTAGCCTAGAAACCTGTACTATGGTAACCAGTGGACTGATATACATACTTATATAAGCTTATAACACCCACACACAGATCAAACAGACATGTTCATGCATACAAATGTTTGATCTGGCCGGGGATCGAAACCGCGGGGCCTGCGGCACAGAAAGCAGAGGTACTACCATCTGAGCCAACGAGGCCGTCAACAAAGTCTTCAACATGACCTAGCGAATGAATGGATCGATGATAGATAGATAAACTATTTACACCACATAATAGAAAATCTTAAAACTAAAGTAACAATAGGTATACCCGTATATATCTAATGTAATAATTGGCGGTCTTATCGCTAAACGCGATCTTTTCCAGACAACCGTGCAGGGAGAGGAGAGTAAAGTAGATGGACTCTTTCACGCCAAAATTAATGAACCGATTGGGCTGAAATTAGGTATTTAGATAGTTTAGACCCTGGAATAACACATATAGGGTACTTTTATCCCCACGGGAACGAAGACTACCCTGGTGAAACCGCGGGGCACAGCTAGTCACACATATAATGCAGTGTCCCACGCCGTGGTGTAACGCATGCATGCTTTATTGACAAAGCTTTTAACCTAAATAATATTTTGTGTAATTGCTATGTACATTCAAGCCAATTGTATCTAGATATCTAGACTTTAGATTGATGACAAATTCTAGTACTTATCCAAATATCCATACACAAGTGATATCTACTTTTATATCTAGATTATCGCTGGTAATCTTAAAACATTGATTAGTTTCATTACTCATGACTCACGACATAATATAACATTAAAACATGCTATAAATAATTAATTATCTTTTGAAAATTTTTATTGGCATGCCTTTGAAATATCTCGTAGGTATTTCCTACCCATACAATGCCTCTTTGTTCTTTCTTTATATAACTGGCAGAAAATGCTTCAACATTAAGATGTAATTAAATATGATATCCTTCATAACTGCTATGCCTTAAGGTTAAACGTCACCCATACAAAATGAAAATACATAGATATGAAGAAATAGGCAATCATTTTCGACTCAATTGTTGGCGGCTGGCTCTGGATCTGGCCTTTATTTGCGCGAAAACATATTTTGTTAAAGAAAATCTTACAGTTTCTTCGTATTTATGAAAATTGTAAAATGGAGTTTAACCTAAAATGTTAATTTTTTTTTTATAGCAAAAAAACAGGTTTTTTTTTAACAAAATATATGGGATTCCCAAAAACTTCCCCAGGCGGTCCCCTTTGCCAGTTGTTCTGTCGCCAAGCAATAATGTGCAAAATATTAAGTATGTACTGTGTTCCGGTCTGTCTCTCTTTCTATCGCGTATCTTTTATTCCTTCTAACTATGTTAGGGATGTCATCTTTTAAACTTGTCTATATGACACTATACCAATAATTATTTATTATTTCCTTTAGAAGACAGAAAAACGTGGGGTTCGCATTCTTGTAATTATTTAAGCAGCCAAATGTGATGCGATATGCCCTGATTTTACTTAGGTAAGAGACTAATGGACGTGCTAACGTGCCACTCGTACGGCGCGCACTGAATTTGCCTGACTTGGGCTAATTGTAGCTTCTTACCCAAAAAGTGGAGTGTCCCAGGCCTGATAATAACACTGCATAAAAAAAAACTAAAAATATAGGTACATACCACAAGCATCAGTCTCCTCCTTATCCTTCCCGACCTCAATAACAGAGAGGGACTCAGGCACAGCGAGACTCTCGTCGAAGTCCGAGTCCAGGGTCGGACTGAGGGAGTCCATCGCTTGGAACAGTCCCGGAATACAGTCCCCGGGGGAGGTCGGGGTCGGCGTGTCCATCGCGTAGTTTGTGTACCCGTATAGTTTCTCATCTGGAAACAAATTTTTATTACATAACTTAAAATCTTGTAGTGGTAAGTGGTAGGCCACTTTTGCAGGCGGCCGCCTGGGGAAGTACCAGCACTGCAGCATTTTGAATTTTAAAACACTGGTGGCACTGTGTCTTATGGGCTCTCATGATGCTTACCATCAGGCACCTGATTTGCTTGTCTTGTCACTTTCATAAAAAAGAAAAATCTCGCCTTTTTAATCCCCTACCGAAAAAGGAAGGGGTGATATTAGATTGACGTGTCTGTGTATCTATCTGTGGCATCATAGCTCCTAATTGAAAGCTGACCTGATTGAGTGTTCATAGTTATGTTTCATATAAATAGGTTCAGCCATTTGAAGATAATCAGTTTTTTTCCTAGCTGGTAAAGGGATATAAGAATGTTCAAGTGGTCTGATCAATTAGAAACTTCATCAATATTGCAATGAGTTGGTAACCTTGACCTGATACTGCAGCATTAATCAGGTTCAGCTGGGTCGGTAGACAAATATATGGTGTTTGGGCTCATTGAAATAGTCTCAATGTGTTACAGATAGATTGTAATAAGAGCCTGATGAAGAAGAGGAGGGTGTTTTTTTATTTTTATTTATTGCAAAAGGGGTAGGCCAGTGTAATCCAGGGCCCAGTCTCATAGTATGCACACCCACACTTCGCCAATTATGTTTTTAGGTGTGTGCATGTGAGGACGAGCCTATTGCCATCTACCGGGCACAGTTCCAGACTACAGGCTCTCATTGAAAAAATTCCTGATGGAAAAATCCAATAAGAATCCAGAAGAAATATCACATTATATATAGGTTTATATAAAATATGAGTAATTATAAAAATAGTTAGTAAAAATAAAATAATGCATGCCAGTAGCCGTTTACAACTGCTACCCACTATAAGAATATGTACAACCGTATTACAGGCAACTCTAATACAATAGTATTAGGGGACATAAGAAGAAATAATAAATTACACTTTTTGCCTGATTTTTATATTTTTAGATTTTTATTTTCTAGTCTTTCATAAATAAATTCTTATAGGTATAGATATATCTCATATAATTAGAATAACAATCACATTAACATGATTTTAATGTGATTGTTCAAGAAATAACCTATTAAAAACAAATAAGTTCTTGTTATTAATAACTAATCTTAGCACTCAATTCAAAAGTATTAAGTTTACTCTTGGGGTAAGCAGAGGCTATATTATCTCTCCACTTGTTACAATCTTGACATACAACTTTCGCTTCTTCTATTTTCATCACATTCTTTGACCTTTGACCTGGCCTTTCCTTGGGACAACTTCAATTTGTTCATGAAAAGTATGCCTATTAGGATTTATAAAAAAATAAATGTGATAGGTACATAGCAGGCTAATAAAGCCGGACTTGACTGAAATCATTTTTGTCAGGAAGGTGAAAAATCCAAAGAGATCAGCTACAGTTTTTAACCTCTGGTACATAATATTGGCTGTATCTAAATTTAACCCGGACCTGGCTTTTGTTCAATATAAACATTAACTACTCTCTTTTTAATTGGACGGTTTTGTATGTTATATCCAAGTTTCTAAGGTGTTAGTCTTGTTTTGATATTGAAATTTGTCATATTTGATTTGATTTTCAATCAAAACGGATGACATGTACAAGTCTGATTCTGAATTAAAACACCTATGATATTAAATTTAAACAATTTTTTCCAGGCGTTTAGAGCTTTTGGTTGAAAACATTTTGTAGGCAAATAAAGGAGTAGGTACTTGACGAACATCAAAAAAATTTGCATAGAATGGACAAGTTCGGGGCTGTTCGCCAGCTACGCAATAATATTAGGTCAGCGAGGTTTCTATTACTAAAACTTTGATGTCACAAGGCTATATCTTTTAAACAATATAATATGACAAACTTTTTGACTTTACACAGCTTAATAAATGAGTTTATTATTTAAATCTCAATTTATTAAGAACCATGGAAACTGATTGGCTCTAGTTGACTTATACTTTTCAGTTTCACTATGTTTATGCACTTTCTGAAATATTCACAACAATCTGTTAACATTATGCTTTTTTATCATTGAGTCCTTTAGTAACAAAGACTATAGATAATATCACTAATCACACCTAACTTGTTTTTGCCCCTACCATTAAATAACACTCAAAACTTATCACTTTACAACTTAAAATTCACTTAACTTATCACTGAACAATAATGATTGAAAAACACACAAACGGCTAGGTAGGTACCTCTCTTGATTAAGTTGTGAAAACTCAATGTCAGCTCTTTTCGATCTGTACGATCCATACGTTGTGTGTTTTCTTGCACAGATACGAGCGCCCACCCATCGGCGTGCTGATATGATATGTGCTGCCCGCTACAAGGCACATAACGTACGGTTGTGTACATAATCTAATATATTGATAAGATTACTAATAACTACCGATAATAATACATTTTATGTCACGGCGACGCTACAGAAACATTCGCGATTCGCGGCTGAATGCGCAAGACCTCAGCACCTTTTTTATTTTTTTACAAATCAGTGAAAACTTACACGCCAAATAAGTTTCGCTTCTTTTTCACGTTTCCATGGCTGATGAATGAAACTTTGTGTTTGCTTGGCCACTTGCCCGGGACTGTGTGTGAATTGTGTTCGATTCATAAACGAGATTACGAGCAGCAGTTCAAGGATCAATAGTAAAAAATGTTTTGATTATATGACGTCAGGTTATCACAATTTTTAATGGAAGCCAGAGAAGGGAAACCTTTTCCTATAAATTCTTTTTTATTATTCGATACTGAAATTGGTTCCGTCTGCCGTTGCCTTGTATATGTGTTCTGTGGCCGTTGCACTGCACTTGACTGCACCGGTAAAACTGACTTTAATAGTGAGCACGATAAAGTAATAATATTTTTATACCTTTACATGTAACTTGATGTAACTGGACCGTTATCTCAACGTATTTAGGTTCAAATACTACTGTATATTACGTACGAGTGCTTTTTACTTTACATTGTACGGTCCAGCGGGATTATGCCCGGCTCCCCGGAATCCCTGGATCGAATCTCACCATGTGGACTTTACGCCTGGGTGCTTCCGTGTTTCGGATGGCACGTTTAACTGTAGGTCCCGGCTGTTTCCTATAAGATATTTAGGGAGCAGTCGTTAGGTCATGTCGGAGGCCATGTAGGAATCTTGGCGACCTGAAACTCTAACAATATGGGTTGGCCACATAACTCATATGAATTGACTCGAGCAGTGTAATTGAGGTAACCCGTTCTGTTAGAGTATAAATTCAAATTATTATTATTTATTTTTTTACAGCACTAAGCCTTGTAAGATATTATAGCTTGATCAATGACAGCAGTATAAATAGTATTTTTTGGCCATATCTCCATATATTGAGTTCTAAGAGAGTTCTTAATTTGTCAACTGAATATTAAATTACCTGATAAGATACTATGTACCAAGTTGCCAAGTACCCAGAGTGCCCATTGGGAAAGAGGGGCCTGAAAATTATGGTAATAACATAACGTACCGGTGGCATGTATATGATATTATATTAAAATTTTATTATAAGTCTCTACTGGCAAACTGAAAACGTTGCATAGGTTAGGTACCCTAACCCTGCTGTGGGCCGCGGCGTGCGACTGAGAAGAGAATATCTACTTATGACATATTCATAATATTTTTATAAATCATAGTAGACATCAGTAGTAGTTAGTGGTTAAGTGTTGATAGTTTAGATAATATTATTGTTAGCCGCTGTTTTTACATAGTATAAAAATGTATCAGGAGCGTTTTATTAAGTGAAACCGAATTTATTAAGTATTTATTAAGTAGGCCGCCCATTGTCGACCAATCACTTTTTAGTTATAGCTTAAATTTTAAGTTATTGTATTGTAATGTGTAATATTATGTAAAATGGTCAAAATAAAGAGTATTCTAATCTAAATCTGATTAATACATGTAATATTATGTATATTATATTATAATATTATGTATGATGAAAATATCAAAAATGTTTACAGTTTCTGACACTACCATTGATGCCAGAGGCAGTAGCAACGGCCAATGGCCTTGCCAGTTGTCAAACGTCAGATGTCTTAACCTACAATCGTCAATGACAATAGTGACATTGACGTTAAGAGATTTTTCTTCTTTAATGGATCCACAAGAATTTATTGTCAAATATAGTGCCAGTGTCAAATATAGTGAAATATGGTGAATATATATATATAAAAAAATATAGTGAAAAATTTCAAATTGTCAGTCAAGCCAAAGTCAGGACGAGCTTTTCGACTCGTTGATGGAAATTTACTAGTGGCTTGTTCGAGTTACCGCTATAAAAGATGAAAACGATTCAAGTAAAAACATTGATACAAAGAAAAGGGGAGATGATATACTGGCTTTTCGAAAATGGCAAGCTCAAATTAGGTCCACGTACGTGATTTAAAGTAAGGTCGTACGAGCGAATAATATTGTTGTCTCGGTCGCACTTCAGTCTTAAGTACGTCCAAAGAATAATAACTATTACTACGTAGTACGTCATTCTATCTTTATTGTTCATTATATACTCGTATTATGTCACTGTGCAAACTCCACACTGAGCAAATTGCACGTGCCATTTGTTGAGTAAGCGCTAGAAGAACGTACCCTATCTCCCCTTTACTTTATATCAATGAGTAAAAAGCGCGGATCCACCCAGTGCACAGAACACATATACAAGACCCAGTGGCACTCCAACCGCGGAGTCCAGAGCACAGAACAGATATTAGGTAATACTACGTATAGAATGGACACCGTCATCCGCCCACCAATCGAGCCTTCCTCACCTCGCCAGCGAGATTGAGCTCTCGACGAGCCCCGCTTCGCTGGGAAATCACCTCACGCACACTCTTGCACGTGTACAAAACTCCATGTGTGCAGTGTCTCTTTAATAGGTAGTTATAGCGCGGCTTTTGTGTGAGATTGAGTCGAGTGTCCGGGGTGTACCCAGAGTAAAGATTCTATATATACATACATACATACACACATACATACATACATACATACATACAGTCACGCCTTGTTCCCGTTGGGGTAGGCAGAGACTATTTCTTTCCACTTGCTACGATCCTGACGTACAACTTTCGCTTCTTCCATACTTTCATCACATTCTTCATGCATGCTCGTCGGTTGTTGGTACTTTTGACCTGGCCTTTCCATAAGATAACATCAACTTGTTCATGAAAGGTACGCCTAGGTCGACCCCTACCGACTTGACCATTCACACTAGCCTTATAAATCTCCTTTGTCAATCTCCTTTCGTCCATCCTTTCCACATGTCCGAACCATCTAAGCAATCCTTTCTTTGTCACTACATATTTGTCACTACATCTTCTAACACACCACAGCGTTCCCTTATCACACTGTTTCTCACTTTGTTTATCAAGGTCACTCCAGTCATACTTCTCAAACTTCTCATTTCCACAGCATTAATCTTACTTTCATGCTTCTTCTGCCAGACCCAACATTCACTACCCAGCAAGCCCACAACCACCCCTCTATGCACAGCCAGTCGTGCCTTTTTAGATACTTTCTGACTGTTCATAAAAGTATGCAACGCCCCATTCACCTGATTTCCTGCCAAAACTCTTCTTTTAATGTCAGTCATACTTTCCATCCCTTGTGAACTTTGAACCCAGATATACAATACACTACAGTAGTCACTAGGTACGTATATATTATTGTCTCTAATACAATATTCTAACCAGTCACCTATATTACAAGTTACATCTCGAAAAATGAATCAATTAAAACACAGTCGAAATTCACAGTGTCTAAAACCATACTTAAAAGTTTAAAATACTATATATAGGTACAGTATACAACGTAAGACTTGTACCTATATTTGCCAGTCAAATGGCCATAATATTGGAGTCCATATTTATATTATAATATATTTAGCAAAATGTGTTTGGAACGTTTTAATATACTCGTAGTATAATAATTGGCACTTCCAGATTTTGCTCTTCGCTCATTGTAGGCGCTAATAATAATAATTAATTATTATAATAATTATACTAAATGTTATCAAATACCTACTAATGACTAATTAATAGGTATTTGATCTGATGATGATCTGTATCTGAGAAGCTTCTTTGGGTTTTATCACAACACAGATTACTTACCTTAGACCAGAAGAAAAACTCAGGCTAGGTATGGTCTAGGGCTGATTCATTTTCTTATATAGGTATTAAATCTTATATACCTTTTTGTAGTGGTAGGCCTCTTTACAGGGGGCCGTCTGGGGAAGTACCACACCTTTGTCAGTTATTCATCCGCCAAGCAGTAATGTGCAAACATTAGTGTGTTCCGGTCTGAAGGGCAATGTTACCAGAGAAATTACTGGGCATGACGAGATTCAATAACTCATATCTCAGGGTGACAGGCGCAATGCAGTGCCGCGCAGAATTTTGAACTTTAAAACACTGGGTGGCACTGTTAGGGGCAATCATGATGCTTACCATCAGGCACCTGATTTGCTCGTCTTGTCACTCAATATCATAAAAAAAAAAACCTTGGGTAAATAAAATGTTGCTAGGTATATAACAATGAAGGCACGAGCAGCTTGCTGCGACGGCAACGAAAATAAAAATGGTTATAACAATGAAGCCGCAGCATAGCTTGCTACGAGAGAGAAGCATTTTTATGCTTATAACTTGGTTATTGTTATAACCATGAAGTCGCGAGCAGCTCGCTGCGAGATTTGGTTTTAGGATTATACCAGAAGGCGCGAGGCTACTACCTAACAATTTTGTTTTAGGAGCAACTACCTGCTAACGCGGAGAAAATTTTTACAGTCATAACAAAAATCTCCTATGCATTTTGGAGGGGGGGGGGGGGTTGAACTGTGAACCGCCAATACCACAGCTAAATTGTTACGTGTGCGCTCCGACCAGATATCGCACTATCTAAAACGCTTAGAAATGCGACAACTTTTAAATTTTACTTTACCATTGAATATGGTACAAATAGGATGGTGACCAAAATCCAATCAATGATGGAGCAGAAAAAAGCGTAAAAATTCTTTATACTCGTATATCTTAGTTTATAGGTTTATATTATTTGGCAGCAATTTATAATGACTAATCGATTGTACTACGTTAATGAGTGGACACCATAAGGTCAAATCTCGAATTTCAAGGTAATCGTCGAATCGTTGCAGCGTATCATAATTTATCATTGGTATGTAGGTAACCTAAGTGGTAAGTAATAAGTATATATACAATGTCTTTAAAAGAGTGCTTGGGTAGGTAGGCAGTTAGGGCACTTATTGGTACAAAAAGTGCATGCACACCTATCTGCCTGTACCTGCTATACCTGCTGCAGTGTGCGAGTTTTATAATAGGATTTCATAAAATTATAAAGAATTCTAGAAATTGTTTCATTCGGCGCGTTCGACGCGTTCGGCTCGGTTAGGTGTGCGTTCATCTTTAGGAGGTAAAGTAGGCAGTGTATTATATATCAGATAGCAGATAAAACCGCTAGATGAAGCAGATATCTGCACCTCAGTCGCCGCCCGCGTGATATGTCGCTCCGCGCACCGCGGCGGGACGCGTTGCTTGTGGGATAAAATCGCCTTAGATGTACCCCACATCTATCCGTCAAACTGAACAACTTTCAATAGAAAGAACTTCTAAATTAGTACAAATAAAAATCGTAATTTTGCTTTGGGAATTTCGCAATTCTTTCACTTGCAAATTTTTCAGCTTGACGAGTAAATACACCACCGTAAGTATTTACCTTTTTGTTACAAGTTGGACACTTCACCCAATTCAGCGCAGTTAAGTAGAAATCGGACTTATTAGTCATGTGCGTAAGTGCCGATCCTCGAACATGGACGCTGCTTGAATCATCTTCTACCTATCTTATATCTTTAAATGAGCAATTCTTGTTTAAAATTGGTATCTCGGAATCGGCTCCAACGATTTCATAAAATTTAGTATATAGGGGGTTTCGGGGGCGATAAATCGATCTAGCTAGGAATCATTTTTAAAAAATGTCATTTTATTAAAAAAAAAAAAAATATCGAGCAAAGCTCGGTCATCCAGATATTATAGATATATATTTTATTTTATTTTATTTTATTTATTTTCAAAACCTATAAGACAAGTGAGTGTGTTACAAGTTGTAAGTCAGTATATGAGCCGTGGAGTTACCGGCTTTAGAATAGTGCTCCACCCTCTCTACCCGTGGCTGCCGTAAGAGCCGGCTAAGGGGATCAGATCCAGGGGACGGGCAGCAGCGTCCTCTACAAAAAACCATCGAACTGCGCTCGACAACCCGCCTGCCAAGCGTGTCGAGTATTGGGGAGGTCTATGTTCAGTAGTGGACTATACGGCTGAGATGATGATGATATGAGCCACTAGACCAGTGGTTCCCAAACTTATCTTGTATACTGCTCACTTTGAGAATAAATTATTTTTTAGCGCCCCCATTTTTTCACCATATTATTTTAGTAAGCCTCTACACAACGCCCCCATTTTTTTCTGGGTCTCCTACTGCCCCCCTTTAGGCCTGCAGCGCCCACAAGGGGGCGTTATTGCCCACTTTGGGAAAGGATAAGATAAGATAAAATAACGTTTTGCACTACGCGACTGGCATTTAGCTACAAGATTTCACCGTACCTACGTGGATCATCGTCATCATCAGCCGGAAGACATCCACTGCTGAACCACAGAACAGATAATAATACTACGTATAGAATGGACACTGTCATCCGCCCGCCAATCGGCCTTCCTCACCCCCGCGAATGAGATTGACGAGCCCCGCTTGCATGGGAAATCACTTCACGCACACTCTTGCACGTGTACAAAACTCCATGTGTGTACTGTCTGTGTAGTAGGTAGTTATAGCGCGCCTTTTATATGGGAATTGAGTCGAGTGTCAGGGGTGTGGCTGAACATAGGCCTCCCCCATAGAAAGCCATAAACTATTAATAATAATATGGAGGACTTTGCCGTAATCACCACGCTTGGCAGGCGACTTAGATAAATAGATCCACATCATAGAAATATTAAAACTAAAAACGTATCAATACATATTATTTTCTAGTGTAACAATCCGTCGTATAGCTGACAGCGATATCTTCCAGAGAACCTTGCAGGGGGAGTAGAGTAGATCACATTCTGTACTTACCTATTAGTTATTAGTCTACGTGTTGGTCTACGAACGTTACGAGTTACGTCTTTTGTAGGGTTATGATATAATGCGTGTATGGGGACATACACGTTGTCAGGTTGGCCGAGTGAAGGGTTGATGTTATTTTGTGACGCGCATGCTATGGATTCTGTGAACGTTTTGGTGGTTTTATGGAAAGTATTAATAGCAACGTGTGACTTCACGGAGATCTATGGCATGTGCGAGGGCGCGATGGCAACACAGGGAGGTGGATGCCAGCGCGACAGATGATTGTTGAGCGAGATTGAAGATGGTGGCCTTGGAATAAATCATGTAAAATATGCTGAAGTGTTCGAGTATTATTTAATGGAAAAGGCACGTTTACACTTTTTCCTCAAAGGGCTAGGCAGAGATGAACCTCAACCCATAGTAAGTACTTGGTACACCTACATTTCACAGGTTGTTTTTAAGTCCCAAGCAGTAGCACCCATTGCTATCAACTGGGTACATATGTAGACAATAGAGTCAAGATTTGTAAGCTGGATTTGTTAGCAGTCCGCTAATAATAAAATTCAATTGAAACATTCCAGTTTTGCTTGACCTGGGATTAGAACACAGGACCTCTTATCAGCAGTAGCGCTTGCGACTACTCCACCAACGAGGCAGTTGATATTGCCATATTGTGGTATCACATAACATACAATCACGCCTTTTACCGAAGGGGTAGTCAGAGATGTACCCAGGACTTAGTCCCATAGTAGGTTCTTTCACATTTCGCCAGTATGTTATCAACCGGGCACAGTTCAAAACTCCAGGCCATAGAGACTGTCATAGAGATAAGTCCTAATGGAAAAACCCAATAATAATTTGCCTGCCCTGGGAATCGAACCCGGGACCTCATGATTTTCAGCTTAATACGCCACCGAGGCATGTGGTATCAATTATCTCTTTATCAAATCTATTGGTATATGGTTATAAGTTTTACCGAGTTTGCGTAAACAGGAACCAAGTAGGTAGGTAGTAGGTACCTACTTAATCCTTTATGTAGACCGTTACGTAAGTTTTAAGAACAATTTAGTAACAGAGCATTCCCCATTCACCAACGTTTGGCGAAATATGTTAAAACTATTGTTTATATGGAAAGAGAGCTAATGACCAAATGCCAAAGAGCAAAACATTTTTATGTAACAATTTAAAACTAGGCTGAAAAATCGACTCTGAAAGTGACCATTGTCGGCAATACGTGGCCAGAGGTTGTAGAGCTTTGTTGGGGTGTGAGAAGTTGGTGGTGAAGGGTCGGTGAGCTCTGGTCGCTTAGAATGGTATCACGGATTAACATTTAACACATGCGGTGGGTAGCGGAGTGGCAGAAATGGTCACAGAGCCGGCGAAAGACTCAGCAGTCGCACCGCGCACACCGTCCGACTCTAGCGTACTCTGTCCCACGCACGCTCGCAACGTAACTCACACTTCCCGCCACATTTAAATCAACGCAAAATAAAATAAAAATAAAACAATTTTTCTTCGTTGCGAATGAAGCGCAACAGCGCGTGAAAAGCCCGAATCGACGGCGTCACTCAGTGTCCGGATTGCATCGAGGACGTTGACATCGAATCAATTCGGACTTTTCGATATGTAGGACTTCGGGAAGTGTGCGTTACTAAACGTTTCCTTTCAGCAGTGAACGTGTTAACTGTGTCAAGTGATGGAAATGGTGAACTTTACTTGAAGGATACTAGTGGTTTTTTTGTATTTTTTGATAGCAAATCTCAATTACGGTAAGTTCTAAGTCAATGATAATATTCGCTTTCCCTTTCCGGCCATGAGTGCTTGGGCAGTCACGAGTCACGATTGCTATAATTTTGCACTCGATATAATTTTAGCAGTTAATTTTATAAGTGTTAGTTGAAATAAGTCGAGCAACGTTAAAACTCGTTTTATGAAAGTAAACGGACGGTCAGCTTCGAGTGCTGCTTGCGACATTTCTCCCCGCAGAGAAAATTGAATTACTTTTGTTTAATCTGCCATACATTACTTAACATTTGATTATTTTAGTTAATTAATAAAACCACCTTAATATCTCTTACTCGTAGATTTATTAATAAACATATTTGGTAACTGAAGAAGAGCTAAAAACTGGTGAAAATCGCAGAGATGCGCCGTGCCGATGTTTGAAGATGCAGACAGATGCGCATACGCATAGCTGAAAGCTTGAACGGTGCGCTGAACCAATTTCAAACGTAGCTTTCAGACTGAAGTAGCTTTCAAGGAGTAACTACGCAAGTAGTACTTAAAAAAAAGGTTACTCATACCTACTTAAAAGTATCGAATCAGTTTTCCAATAAGTGTTTGACCGGTCTGTGCTTAGAAGAGTTTTCCTATACTTACGCTACTTTCGATATCAGTCAGCATTATTTTCTACAGCTAAAAGCAGGTTTTTTTTCTTTTAATTAGTGTATAGGTACATATACATACAGTCACTCTTTGTTCCCGTAGTGGTAAGCCGAAACTTTTTCTTTCCACTTGCTACAATTTTTTTTTTTTTTTTTTTTATGGTAGTTAGTAACAAGACGAGCAAATCAGGTGCCTGATGGTAAGCATCATGATTGCCCATATCAGACACAGTGCCACCCAGTGTTTTAAGATTAAAAATTCTGCGCGGCACTGCACTGCGCCTGTCACCCTGAGATATGAGTTGTTGAATCTCATCATGCCCAGTAATTTCGCTGGTAACATTGCCCTTCATACCGGAACACAGTAATGTTTGCACATTACTGCTTGGCGGATGAATAACTGGCAAAGGTGTGGTACTTCCCCAGGCGGCCCCCTGCAAAAGAGGCCTACCACTACACAACACTCCTGACACACGACTTTGGCTTCTTCCACGTTCACCAACTCTTCATACATGCTTGTTGGTTGTATTCAAATTAACCTCGATTTGTTGATTCGTCGGTGGCTGACCTGTCCTTTCTTAATAGATTTTAATAAGTAATACAACTCTTGAAAATATTTATTTATTTATTTATAATTCAGCACAAAGCTAGGACTAACTTAATGCTAGTGCAGCATTTTCTACCAGTTATCCTAAAACTAGAGAAAATGTTACAGAAATACCAACAATGTTATAAATTCTTCCATAAGTAAACCTAAAAAGAGAACAATTTGTAGGCCATAAACAAGCCTAACTTGGTAAATGTCGCCGATTGGCTAACTTAACACCAACTTAGATATTATCTGATTCTTTGTCCAAGTCGAGTAACGCAAAAGTTGGACCTTGAGGTTTTTTTATTGCTAGTGGACAGTATTTTTCATAACTAAATTATATTTTATTCTGTCGCTGAAACGTAGGCGGAATATTTTAAGTGACTAAACTGTGAACTAAGCTGGACATCGAAGTGTTTAAAATTCTATATATTAGTAGTATTACTAATTTATCACTTACCACATAATATTTAAAAGTTATCTATATGTTGGTAATATATTATATTGCTTAGCTTTCATATATAAGATAGCAATTAGCATAACTTTTTATTTTCTTTTATGTTATATCAATCATAAATCTTAATATAGCTCGCAAGCTCCATGACATCGTCCTTGTTCTATTTTATTTTATATCTTATATTCTATTATATTTTTTGAGAAAATTTGTTTCTTTTTATTTATTTGCATTTGTATCTTCCTATAAAACGGAACAACTCGCAAAATGAAGAAATTAGTTTCAGTTTGAGGATAGATACATGAAAGTAGTACTTGACAGGAAAGGTGACCACTTAGCAGTTTGACACAATCCTATGGAAAATTTACCGAAACGATGATTTGTATTCCCCTGTTTCCTCCGAATATAGCAAACTTTGATTCCTTTATATCCTGATATTTGAAAGATGAAGTAAACTATGTCCTTATTATTTTATTTTTATTTAAAAACTTAATGTTTTTGTAGTGAACGTCTAATCACGCGAGTAAAACTGGGATTTTTTGAAGTTCACTATAAAAAAACCGAGACTTTATAAGAAAAACTAAAATGACAGGAACATAGTTTACTTCACTATAAAAATATCAGGATATAAATTTATAGAATGGGTTAATATTCGGAGGAAACAGGGGAACAAAACAGCGATTTGTTAAAGTTTTCATAGGATTGTGTCAAATTTCTCGTAGGTTGGATACTAAGAGATAATACCTAAGAGAGGTATTAAGTACTACATGTTTTTGCAACACGTTGTTCATGTTTATTTATTTATTTAATAGCAAACAAAACAGTTTACAGCACAAAGAGATACAGCAATAATTTAAGATAACAGTTTAGTTCTATGCCGTAATCCAAGACATGTATGCCTTAAATGAACAAACTAAAAACATTAATTACAATTTTTTCGCTAGAGGAAACAATAAAATCTAAAATCTAGTCAAATAAAAACTTGTACTACAAATCAATAGATTTAAATTTAAGTTCATTTAGTGTGTTTATATCATGGAGACAACCACAGGATCTGCAGTGAAACACATTATAACCATAACAAATTTCTATGACGTTTATCTATAGTTATTCATTTCTTTGCACACCTCATCCCAAAACCCAGTAGCCCATTGAGCCATCAAACCGTTGGCTAGTTATAATATTATTATGTAAAAGTATGACATTCCATCGAGTTTATATCGATCGGTTATAGAAAGTGAATGCGTGTTGTCCGACGAGCATTTCTGGACCACGCGAGTTGGTTTTACTTTTATTTATTTAAGTATACCACTTGATTTGTTTAATTGGATGAGCGAGTTTTAAATGAGTGTCCTTGCTACGAGAAATTTGACACAATTCTATGACTTTTTTCTAAATCGTTGTTTTGTGTTCTACTGTTTTCTCCGAATGTAATAATTAACCCGCTTTTTTAATTTATATCATGATATTTTTATAGTTAAGTAAACTATGTCCATGTCATTTTAGTTTCTCTTAGAAACTCTCGGTTTTTTCAAAGGGAACTTCTAAATAATCCAGTTTTGCTCGCGTGATTGGACTTTACTACAAAAAAATTGAGAGTTTATAAACAAAAATAAAATAATAGAGACATAGTTTACTTCATCCTCAAAATATCAGGATAAAAATTTAATCAAATAGGTTTATTATATTCGGAGGAAACAGGGGAATACAAAACATCGATTTGGTAAATTTTTCATTGGATTGTGTTAAACGTCTAAATCCCCTTTCCTGTTAGTAACGATGTTTATTAATTTTTACTATGCGGTTTTATCTGCCCTTTGTGTTAGAGTCCAAGCTAACTACGTGCACACGAAATTTCAGCCTAATCAGTCCAGTACAACGTGACGTAAAGCGGCACCGAACACAGACAAAAACTTTAGCATTTAAATTATTAGTGGGATGGGATGGGACGAGATTAATAAGATAACAGGAAGAAAAAAATAGGTATCAATTCTTTAATCCGAGAATGGATATGGTATTAGCTAAGTACGAAATGTATAATAGTTTCTATGTCACCTGCACCTTCAATTTACGCACCTTCTCATTAAAACCGAATCAGAAATTGAATCGCTACGGTGGTATAAATGTGGATGCATACAAAACGTAAGTGGCTTCAATATATTTTTTAAGGAATTATTGTTTTTATTTTTTTCGCTTATCATAACTGAATGTAAAAATAAAATCTATTATAAATATCCCGCATTATCCATAACTCTCTCGGCAACCACCGTAGACCGAGTAAGGGGTACATTGAAAAACAGCGTTGGATGTACAGCTTATGTGCTCCCAACATAATATGCTGAATGTATCCCTATTGCCCTGTTTCTACACTACTTGGTTATTATACAGAAGCTAATATTATAATATGTAGGTTTAATATACTAAAATGTGTAATTTTGTTTTCTTTTTGTATTTTGAGGTAATAAAGGATTTTCTTATCTTATCTAATCTTATATTTAATCCTACTAGGTACTTAATATTATAAATGCGTAAGTTTGTGAGGATGATAGATGATAGAGGGCGATAGATGTTTGTTACTCTTTCACGAAAAAACTACTAAATGGATTGGGTTGAAATTTGGTATATAGGTAGTTTAGACCCTGGAATAACAATAGAAGACATTTTATCCGATATTCTGACGGGAACGATGTGTACGCGGGGCACAGCTAGTCTTTCATATATTTGCCATAGCTGAACAAAACCGCTATATTTTGAGTAACTTCTTTCGTTTACCAGGTTAAGCGGTGACTAATAAATCATAATAGTAATAATATATATTGGGTGCGCACACGCACAATATATTATGACGCGGGTTCGATATTGTTGAATACTTTAACAAATATATGATTTTTTTTTGTAGCAACAAAGTAGTATTTATTAACAAATTACCTACTTTACAATAATTAATAAAAAAAATAATTAAATAAAACAATTCAACTAAAAACTTAACATAAATTATAAAGAAACTTAAATTATAAATAAAAAATATCCTAAAACTCGCCTCCTGCAGGTAAGGTACCCAAAAAACCAGCTGCATTACCTCTGTATGTCTGTATCTGTACATTACTCTGTATGGCCAAACTTATACGTTGGCCAAGGTAGTAACCAGCCTTTTGGTCACCTGAGGTTTCAACTAGGCGCCTCGATAACTCCCTGAAAAAGGTTTTAGTTTCTGAACCCCATGGCCCCATTGTCTACACCGCAAACGGAACAAATATGCATCCCTCGCTGAGAGATGCATATTTCTTACGCTTGAGGGTATATGATTAGAAAGCATTACGTTTAAAACAGTAACCGCTAGCGACGTCTAACAAGTACGTTGTAAAGTAACCGTAATAATTACGCAACAATGAAAATTATGATTGTTTGTATAATACGTCACCAACATATATATTATACTTGTTTAATATAGAGAGTGTAGGTGCATCATAACGCCAACTTACTTAAAGTATCTACTATGGGACTGAGTCCTGGGTACACCTCTGCCTACCCCTTCGGGAAAAAGGCGTGAATGTATGTTTATGTTTATGTGTACTTAAATTATTATAATGCGAATGTAGGAATATTTTGTCATATTGTTAAGTTTATTTCAGATCGAAAATTGAGGTCCACGAGGTAATACTTCTAAAATTAAAAAGGAGTTGTTGGTTTCAGAACTGCGGCAACCTTACATTATAATGTAGGTTTTAACTGATAAGATTCAAATGTGCATATATAATATTTTTTAACATCGCCATTAATAAATAAATTAAGTAAATGTTCTACTTAAATTGGAGCGCGCGTCGCCATTAAAAAATACTTAGAACTTAACCTCACTTTATTCAGATCCGCCAATTGTTATAAACAATTTATATATTTTTTTATTGAAGTGTGGTATATGTTTTTGATATTTACCTTATTCAAATATGACTTAGATTTGGTTTGAATTGATGACTTTGACTTAACATGAAAATCAACGTTGGATTTAAAATGTAGAGTACCTAGAAAATAATGCTGAATGTAGAGTAACACAATGTTTCATATAAAAGAAATCAACGCGCTCTACCGTTTCCAGTTTATCGTAACAATGGTCGTTATGTTTCAGAGGTAGAGCAACATTTGATTAACAATAATTAATTAATTCTGTTTTAGTAATCTTACTAATATTATAAATGCGAATGTTTGTCAGTATGTGTTTGTTACCTCTTCATGGCAAAACTACTAAACAAATGGACTGAAATGTTATATGTAGAGATATTTTAGACCCTGGATAACACATGTTTTTCACGGGTAAAACTGCGGGGTACGGCTAGTTGATTTATCAAATTGAGATGAGAAATATGTTTATTAATATGTTTAATAAAGAGATTAAATTTTATATTATCATCGATTTTTCTCATAAAAATTCCTAAAACTATAAATTTAACTAAACTACGGAAATTAAGATATTAGGTAGCTAGAAGCTAACAAACATTTTGAAATAATCGCCAAAGACACCGCACATGTGAGTAAATATTTATTATTTTGTAGCTCTACATAAATAGAGCCATAAAATAATTGTAAAAGTACAATTTGATACGGTAATGTATTGCGACATATCATGTACTGTAGAGTCAAGGACATTGCACCGACTCTACAACTTTCTTTAGGAAAGACTCTTAATTTTATTGCAAATTTTTGAACTGGTCTTTTTGCATATGTTTTAAATAAAGGCTGTGAAAGGTAAACTAAATACTCAAAAGTGTGTAAGAATAAACATAATATATAATGTACTATGGTACTATGGTCTTGGGTGACGTACCTAAGACCATTTCTATATTTGTTGTTCATTATATTGCACTGAGCAAATTGCAAGTGCCATTTGTTGAGTAAGCGCTGGGAGAACGTACCCTATCTCCCCTTTTCTTTATATCAATGGGAAAAAGGCGTGATTTTATGTTTATGTACACATGTTTTATCTACTTAATTGATTTTGATAAATAAAGTATTCATCGATCCGTTCGTAAGCGGATTTTAAATTTTATTTACTGTTGTAGCGGACAATTTGCAGATTTGCAAATTTTGTAAGCACGACTGGAGCGTTCCTCCCTCTCTCTTCAGTCGTTGCATAGATTCCGCGCCGCATGTTTACATTTCACTAATTAAAATTTAATAACAAATCTTCATTTTTAATTTATTTCGATTAATCCTTTATTATATAAGGATCCCGACGCTATAATTAATTTATCTCATTTTGTCTATTCCAATCTTTCAATTACCTTTCAAAAATGCGGCTTCGATGGTGGTTTTGATAAAACCTATAACAATAACGCCATAGTTATCAGTGACCAGTATTGTTGTCACAAGGTCACTACGTTACGCTTGTGTTTGGGGCTACCAGTTTCTTACATAAAATTCCATAGGAAAAGTTATCGTAAAGGAAAATTTATTAAAAATTTTTTGTTCTTTTTTTGAGAATTTTCATATTAAGAGGAAAAATATTATTATAACGTCATACAATGTTATGTTAGTTATTAATTTTAAAATTATAAATATTATAGTATCTAGAAATCGAATATTTTATTAAAAGTAGGTTGATTGGAAATAAATAACACGAAAGTTTTTCGTACATTTCTCTTGTTAAAAAATCTTTACCGGATAGACAGAAGAATCATTATTAAGTAACTTCAGAATGTTTCTTGAAAAAAGTCCTTTTTAGTATATTGAGCACAAATAAACAAAATTTGAATTTGATTTTTGTATTAAAATTCAATTTAAGATGGGAAAAACACCCTGACAATAAGGCAACCCAAATATAAAGTTTTACAGGCACGGCCAAATGCAAAACGAGTTATAATAATCTACTTTCTATAGCTATTGCGGTGCAACGGCGCTGCGTTTCAACTTGACCCACATACTAATATAAATTAGCATTAACTTCATTTATCTCCATTTCATTTAATCCAATCAGTCATGGTACAGCCAAAATATAGGGGTCTTGTAGTCTAGACGATAGACGTGTCGCTAACATTAGTGACATCAACGACATCAAAACTCTTACCATGTTAAGCCAATCATATCGATACATCGAATCCAGAGTTCTTGAGCTCTGTCAGTAGGTGTAATTTCAGTAGTTCAGTAGTGGAATTTTTGCCTGTGTGTGAGTGAGCAAAGACAGCAAAGACAGTTCAGACAGCAAAATTATAACTCCCGGTCGTCTCTTATAAGATATTATGTAACGAGGCTGTTGTTAAGTCGGGTTGGAATCTTGGTGATCTAAAACTTCGTTAAAATTTATTTGGAATATGGGATCTGGCTATAGGAACTGAAATAAATGAACTGATTTATAATATATTTTACATTATTTCTCTGTTTTATATTAGGTATATTATATTGTATTTGATATATTATATACGTAGTGTAGATTAGTTTTGTGTTTGTGTGAAAACACACAACAACAGTATGAGTTATGTTTTTATTTATAAAAATAAATAAAAACATAACTCATACTGTTCATATTCAGTTGCAATTAAATATTTGTAGTTATTTTAACATTTCATGTATTATATGATACTCCACACAATTCCTATTACATTTTATCCAGTTTCAGGAAAACTGGTAGAACATCCTACTCTAGCATTAATTTACTCCTAGCGTAGTACTAAATTTGGGTGGCTTTGCCCGATCACAATTTACCTTCTTAGAATGTGAATTTTAAAAATCCTTTCCAAGTACACGTTCAGATAACGAAACGAACCTCCCATTCAAGTTACAAGCCTCTAGGATTGGCAGTTTGGGCTCGGCGTTACACTCGCGACTCGGGTCAGTCAGTAAATTATTAAGCATAATATAATAGTGATAAATAAATCCATAATGGTTTGAATCAATCAGTGTGAACCCGTTACGTTAGATGGGAAAGAGTCTGTTAGAATACTTGTGTACCTCATTTTTTAAACTTATTTGCAACGTTCGTTAATTTGACTTAAATATAAATTGTGCATAGATAAGTATAAAAATACTCATTAATACTTACAAATAGTAGGTACCTACCGAAAGTACCGACTTAGGTATTAATTACGAATATTCCTTTCGCTTCCATTTACTATATATTTTATTATAAATATTTATAACATTAATTATTTAAATTATTTCCGCAAAGTAATGAGATATAAACAGATTCCAATTTTAGAGAGCTACTTAGATGATAATAAATTATTAAAACATTTACTTTCTACAAGCAGGCTAATAACATAATATTGATTTGAAAAATCTGTTCATTATATCGTCACTGCATTCAGTAAATTACAAAATATTTTATATTATTTTGCAATATTTAAATATTTTATGAAAGTAAAAAGACAAGTAAAACATACTCTAGGTATGACAACCCTAAAACTGTAACCATAAAACTATTATGTGAGCCTTCATGACATGCACACGCGAAAAAAATCCCTCATCTCTTGCCATTGGCATCCAGCAGCTTCTCGCCACATATTTATGTCAGATCATCGGGCTATAGGGCTGCCTGTATTTCTCCGTCCTAAGCTAGCCCACCACTCAGTTACGTGCTATCACCTCGTCTGGCCACGAATATTATGAATGCTTATCAAATGCTCCATCAAAAAGCATTTATAAATCAATATATGCATACCATATACCTATATATACCATATAAACCGCCGGTTTTTGACCGTGTCTTACTTATAATTGTGTCTTTTGTAACATTGTTTCTTTTTTGGTATGCAATGATTATTCTATTCTATTCTATATCGCGCGGCAGTTTATTTCTGCTGATGTGACGATTTATGCGACCCTTTCTTTTTATCGCACAAAGTCAACGGCCATGCTAATTTGTATCAAACGTGAGGTCATCTGACACTATTACGTGGTCATTACGTGAGCGGCGAAAGTGTCATTGATATGTTAAATTAAACTAAAGCAGAACCTCTCGCTGGTTTAGAAAGTGAACTCCTTTAGTGCGGCGTCGACTTACTCTGATTATTATCTAGCTTTTTAATTTAATTATTAAGTACCGTTGGAACTTATGAAGAAAAAAAGAAAAATTTAGACACGACGAATACCATCCCATTACTCACTATTACGAAACCTACCTGATTGCATAACATACATTCACGTCTTTGTCCCGAAGGCAGAGGTGTACCCAGGACTCAGTCCCATAGTAGATACACCCACATTTCGCCAGTGTGTTATTCGTCCCATGTAATAGGGGGCGAGCCAATTACCATCTACCGGGCACAGTTCCAGACTCCAGGCAGTTATTGATATAATTCCTAATGGAAAAATCCAATATTTAACACTGCCTGACCTGGGGATCGAACCCGGGAACTCTTGATTGGCAGTCGAGCATGCGCCCTCTAGGCCACCGAGGCAGTCGTATTACCTGATTGCATTGAATGATAACTTAGGTTTAACATCGAATGCGTTAGTTGGATATTTGTTATCTGTGCACTTCAAATTACTATAGATAAGTATGTAGGTATGAGTCAAGTCACCACTATTTTTATTTTTATTACTATCTGTGCCCCGCGGTTTTACCCCTGTAGTGTTCGTTCCGGTGGGAACATTGGGATATTTCTATGTGTTATTCCATGGTCTAAACTATCTACATACCGAATTTCAGCCCAATCGGTTCAGTAGTTATGGCGTTAAAGAGTAATCCATTCATCCATCCATCCTCACAAACTTTCGCATTAAAATATTATTAGGATAATAAGTTTACAAATTTATGGCCATGACAGAACAAGAACATGAACTAGACTGATTTTGAGCAAATAAATTTGTAGACAATTCCAAATATATATAGAAATTATAACGAGGTCGAAAGCCGCAGTTGCAGAACGTTAGCCTAATCAGTCTAATGTGACCTGTCTACATGACAAAAGACAGATCAATTTCGTTAAATGTCCACATTATCTGTCTACAAATAAGGACCTCTACGTACATAACAGAAAATAGATGGGTTAGCTTTGTTCAAAATCTGGGTAAACCGTTTACTAAACACAGGATTAAATCCCTGTCTATCCTTCTATTATTATAAAAATACGAAAGTTTAAGTCGGTATATGTGTATGTTTGTTTGTTGTCTGAGCCAAAACTACTGAGCCAATTAGGCTGAAATTTGGTATGTGAATTATGATAACAATACAGATTACAGGTCGCGTCACGGTTTAATAGCGCTTGGAAAAGTGGAGGGAGGCTTCGCGCAGGTGTAAGTCTTAACAGATCTAAAAATCGATTTGTCAGCGCTATTATACCGTGACGCGACCTGTAACTTTGTTAAAACGTTACAAAAACAGTTCAAAACAAGTATAAAAAACCGCGGATGAAATCTGAATGAATCTACGCGTTTGAACTATGAAAAGGAACAATTAATTACCACTGCAACGAGAACTGCCAAAAGGTCAATGTTTGCTGACACCTGACGACTTCCTAACATTGTCCTACATATTAACATACAATGATGTTATCTCAGCTCTATGCATACAATATGCTCGCGACCCATTGTGATGGAGGTGTCAAGTGGTCTATCGTTACATTTGATCCGACACAACTGCCAAAATTCATCCTTTTCGATTAAACAATGCAGTACTTTCAAATGGATTAGTATCAAGGTTAGTTTTTAGGGTTTCGTATTTCTGTATTCAAAGGGGTTGAACGCGAATGGAACGGTCTATATAACAAAATATAATATAATATGGGACATCTTCCACCCACGTTCATCTGATCCCAAACTAGGCAGAGCCTGTACTATAGTAACCAGAAAACTGAAACACCCAGACACAAATCAAACAGACATGCTTATGCGCACAAATATTTGACCTACCCGGGGATCGAACCCGGGACCTGCGACTCAGAAGGCAGGGCTACCGACTGACAACCGGTCAGTTAAGAGAAGAATTAGAACCGTCGTAGTTCAGACTTCAGAGCCAACCCGCGCCCGCTCTCTGTGTGGTTAGCTTAGTTCACAGGGGCACGTGTTTCGACTTGCGGTACATAATTAATTAAGTTCACAGTACTTATCACATCGTGCAGAATACGTACGTTTGGCATTATGTGTGTTGACACCACGCATTAGTGTGTAATTGGCCTTATTAAGCGAGCTTTCAGACGAGCGACGCCGACGTAGGTACAGATAAATTAGCGCTCGACCACAGCGCCGCGTTAGCAAAACGTCGAGTTGACGTTACGCCGACGTTCGTCTGAAAGCTCACTAAGGCTTGTAACCAACCTTATTTTAATTCATATTAAAATTGTAAATAAAACATTAGGACGTGCGAAATTATTCCAAACTTTAAATAAAATCACGTATTATTTTTAAAAGTGGATCCATTTCAAAGAAATGGAGTGACCACTTAGAGACTATTGAATTGACACATGTGGAACTCATAAATAACATAAAATATTGGACCTTTTCGACATTTTAACTGAGTTCTGGGATTCTGAGAACGATATAATATAACTCCATAAGTGCACACTTGAATATTAGGGTCCGTATACACGAACGAAATGTGTCTAAAATAATAAGATATATCTTTATATTATTATCTTATTCAATGTTATTTATATGAGTTTCTATTATATTACAATAATAATTTATGGGAGGCGTGTTTGAGCATTAAGAAAATATTATTATGATGTAATAATGTACCTTTATAATATTAACTGCTACATATAAACTGCTATGTGAAATTATCAACATAATACAATCCCAATGTAGGTATTATTATATTACTTAAATAACTATTTGTATTGTAAAATTAGCATATAACTTGCTGTACTTTCATTTGTCTCACTCTGTGTGTACGGATCTTTAGTTGCGTTATATGTTATAAAAAACCTTTAGAAATGTTGTATGGGAACCTTTTCCTATGGATAGGGATGAAACAATATTTGGGGGCGGGATTTTTGTATAGTTAGGAGTAATGGTAGGGCTGTTCCTCGAAGGCGTGTGCGCAACAACAAAACCAAAAGACAAGGGAGGTCCTGGACATAAGCAACGTGGAAGGCGCCGGGAGAGGACGACTAATTAGTAGGGCAATAGTATTTACAATTAGAGTTCCTATCCCTGGAACTAGGAATAGGTAGTTGTTCGTGTTAAACTTATATTAGAATTAATTATTTGATGTAATCTTAGTAACGTCCAGAGATACAGCGTGTAAAGTTTGGTATGTAATTTATTGTATTTTCATAATTTCATATTCACGGTTAATCCGTATCGAATGATTTTAACTACGTCCTTTGACATATCGATGTTAAACACTTACTGTAAAAGTTGTTTATAAATGTTGATATAAAGTATAGAAATTATTTGTATATCTTTAACGGTTCAGGTTTCAGGCAACATTATCTTTTAAATCTTTTAATGAAATAATTAATTATTAAGTTATGACATTTATAATATTATCTGTTATTCTTGGTTCGATTCCAGGAATATTTAATTTATTATTGTGGGATTAATTTTAAACGTTCATTAGTAATTTGCGTGGCAATAATGAACATTACTTTGGTTCGACTCCGAAGTTGTTTTAGCCAGGTTTGTCAAGTTTACACACAAGTTATAATAAACTTATAATATTATAAGGTGTGATTAGACGTGGCAATGTCAAATATGAGGTGAGCGTTGTCGCGACGTTAAGAGTACTCTTAAACCCCTACCTGAAATCGCAAAGTTCAGGTACTTGTCAATGCCATCTCTATGCAACCCCTAACTCGTAATTATAAAACGAGTTGAACATTAAATTCATGTAAGAATTAGATGTAATGCATGGTAACTAAGGCATTGTAATTACTTGTTCCTGATGATTTCGTTATTTCCATTTATCCTCAATGTATTGTCCATTTTATATTAACGTAAATATAATTAAATATCCTTTGAACATTCATTTGATTTTATGTTCCATTTTCATTTCATTATTATATTAACCTTTAAATAATTGTATTCAAAGTAGCTTATTTGAGAATGTTGTCATAGTCCTGATTCTATCAAACGTAAATACTCTAGAAATGGTATTCTTTTACATCTTTTGTTTTATGAATAAATTTAGTGTTGTTTTAGTTAGATATTTGTTTTATTTGAAAATCACAACGTAGGAAATATAAAAACTAGACGATCACTTTTTAACAGGCCATTTTTCAGGTTATTTTAGGATTAAATTCTAGGTAGATTTAGGTTGTGCTTAGGGATACGTTTAGGGTTGTTACAGTTGGTGCCGTGACCAGGATAATAGGTTTTAAAGGATGAATTATAAAAATAATTCAGACACCTATTATAAAGAATTTTTGCTAGGATATTCGTTTATTTTATTCATTCTGAATGGGGCCTTGCACAACGGGGTATTAAAATTATATTGTGCAATATATTCTTAAAAGTTGAAACAAAAGGAACGGACAACATTCTCAAATTTCGAAAGTTTATGAAACAATAGATGAACACGGAAGGGACTAAACTGCAGTTATATTTTGCCAGATGTGAATTTAGACTTGCATTGAGGAGAAATGTTTTATTGCATTGTATCTTGTGTTCCTTTTCATAAGTTAGGTTTGCCAGATGTTTGTTTATGATGTATTGTTTTAAAGCTTAACACGTTTCTTATATTTTATAATAATAATAAAAGACGAGATTATTCTATGATTCCACTTTAGGTATAGTTTAGTAATAATTTTGATAAGTGTGTTCATATTTCAATAAAATATTCCATGAGGGTTTAAAATATTAAAGAGTCAAGGGGCGTACAAAATCGTAATAGTTGTTATTGATTAATTCAAATCAATTAAAACGTAAATGTGATGTAGATTAATTTATATTTTTGTTTAATATTTTATAACTTGCACTTATTATTGATAGTACTAAAAAAAAAAAAAAAATTTTACTATCGAATATGTTAGAAAACAATGTTGCTGAATTTATAAGTACTGAATTGTTTATTCTAGATAATTATTAACTTTATATTTTATATTAACAAAATAGAGGTCAGCAGCTTTCTGCTTTAGGGAGGGGTTTAATAAGTTCATAAATATAAATAGTTATATAGTGTTAGGGGCGTGAAATTTTATTTTGTTTGAAATTCTTTTACAGATCATTAACGAATTATTTCAAAAATTAATAAAATCAATGAAATTTAGGGTTTTGATTTTTATTATTTATAAAAAGTTAGAATTATTAATAGTACGAGGGGATCGTTGAAATTCAAATAAAAAGTATAATGACATGCCCAAACTATTAGAATAAATATAATAAAAACAAAAAGATATCGACAAAGAATAGGGTAATATTTTGGCTATATTTTTGAGAAACAATATAATCTAGGAAGGTTATGGTATAGTGGTTGTTACATAGGCTTAAATAATAATATATTACATTGAATCTTATAGATGCTGGGTTGATTAGGTTATCTAGGAAAAGGAGAGACCTATGTCTAGATTATTTATTTAAGTCATATTATAAAAGGGGAGACCTATGTCTAGACTATTCATTTAGGTTATTATCAGAAAGGAGAGACCTATGTCCAGATTATTTATTTAGGAGATTTTATAAAAGGAAAGACCGGTGTCTGATTTACTTATTTAAGTTATTATCAGAAAGGAGAAACCTATGTCCAGATTATTTAATTAGAATATTTTATGAAAGGAGAACCCTGTGTCTGAAATATTCATTTAGGTTATTATCGGAAAGGAGAGACCTATGTCCAGATTTTTTTTATTTAGGACATTTTTATGAAAGGAGAGACCTGTGTCAGATTTATGTATTTAGGTTATTGTAAGAAAGGAGAGACCTATGTCCAGATTATTCGTTTAGGTAATGTAGAGCAAGGAGAGACCTATGTCCAGATTAATCGTTAGGTATTAGAGCAAGGAGATACTTTTGACCAGATTATTTGTTTAGATAATATAGAGCAAGAAGAGACCTATTATTGGCCAGATCAGATTATTGGCGTAGGTTACATAGAATAAATGAGAGATCATGCCAGATGATTATTTTAGGTTATGTAAAAGAAATAAGTCATTGACGTCTAAATGATCTTGATGATGATGATAATAATAATAGTAAAGAGAGACCATTAGGATTCATAAAGATAGTAAGGTCTCATGTTCACAGTCTAGGTGATTATAATTTAGGTCATTTAAGCTTAGGTATATAAGAGGGAAAAGAATCTTAAAAAAAAAAAAGTATATAATAAGCAATACATAAAAGTATGTAGGTATTGGTATTGATAAAAGAATTAAATAATTCGAAAAGGGAATTTATTTGCTTTCATATATCTAATAATAGTGATGGTGATGGTGGCATTGAAAAATTATTTACTTCATTTGACTCTTATTGCTTACATTGCTGAACTGATTTTCACATCTTTATTTAAAAAAAAATGTATAAATGATATGGAAAATAGGGGCGTAAGTGATCATCGCAAAAAAGAACTACTGAACTTGATTGCGTACTGGTATTGATTTTGGTATTTCATTTCAAAAATTTATTCCTTATAATTTCTAAATTTGCAATAATTGAGTGATGCATGTAAGATACTTTCTACTGGCGTGTTAATATTTACATGTTTAAATACATAATATTAAAAGAAATTGTTGTGATTACATACATATATTTGGAAACGATGACAATCGGAGGTTTAGCAAAGTCTAAACTTAACTCCAATTATTACACTTTCCTCACATCATCGTTTTCACATATATGATGAATTCGTCATTGTACTATATCATGGCGAATTAATTGGGGTATGCATAGGAAAATAGCTAGGTTGCTTAACTTCAGGTCTGTGTGCCTACGACCGCGATCTTGATTGGTAGCGGAAGTCTATAAGGTTGTCGCCACATGCGTGTGCATTTGCTTGGCCTGACCGCCTACATGACATATGGTGGAGGTGTCGCCTTGAGACTTCTTATGTTGATCATTATCAGGAGTGATTGCAAATTTAGTTAATGTAGATATTAGATTAAATTTGGGGTAAAATAGATTAGCTAGATTGCATAACTTCAGGTTCGTATAACTACAGCCGCGGTCTTGATTGGTAGCGGAAGTCTATAAGGTTATCGCCACATGCGTGTGCATTTGCCTGGCTTGACCGCCTACATGACATATGGTGGAGGCGCCGCCTTGAGATTTCTTATGTCAATCATTACCAGGAGTGATTGCAAGATTTAGGTAGTGTACCTAGGGCAAAAGGCTTTAGTACCGTGCACTAAACGGTGTGGTCTTGGTTGGCTGCAGAAGTCTATAAGGTTGTCGTCACATGCGTATGCATTTGAATGGCCTGACCGCCTACATGACAAATGGTGAGACGTCGCCTTTTGATTTCTTAAGCTGCTCATTACCAGAAGCTAATTGCCAGATTTGGGATTAGGTTGGGCGATAATAATATTACGCGAGCAAAAATTAAGACATGCCTTTAGTTAGTGAATGTATAGAAGTGATGAATGATATTGTATTCTTGTGTATTATAAAAGTCATTAAATAAAAGTTTATATTTTATACAAGCTTATTAAACCATTATAATTACGACCAATTTTGTTATAATTCCAGGCAGATTTTCATATTTTAAAATATATTAATAAAATAACATAATTATAAATTAACGAACTTAAAGGATCTCTTTTCCCCTCCTATATAGTAATGAGTTAAGTTTTGAGCCGGCTAAGGGTTAACAGATCCGGAGGACGGGCAGCAGCGTCCTCTGCGTAAACCATCAAACTGCGCACGCCAAACCGCCTGCCAAGCGTGGTGAGTATTGGAAACAAACCCCCTTATGGGCGAGGCTTATGTTCAGCAGTGGATTTCCAACGGCTGGATGATGATGATGATGGAAATAAGATATTATGAGATTCACTAGACAATCAACATCATTAGAGCTATTCAAATTACTGTCTCGGTGGCGTAGTAGTTTTCAAGCGCTATTTTACTAATCATAAGGTTCCGGATTCGATTCCCAAGTCATTAGAATAGGAATTTTATCAACGACAATCTGGAGTCTGGAATTATGCCGATGATAATAGACTATTTATTATACGGACTTAAAACATAACAATAAAGTTAAAACTTAGGTTTGATCTCTCGTAATAAAGTTCACATCTTTTGTGATCAAATGTAATAAGATGACATTCGTGTCTGTTATAACATATTATTCAATATAGTCTTATGTCATGTGTCAGTACGCTAATTTCAGGGGACGACTAAATTTAAGACAAAGGGTTATGGAGTTTTAATGTAAGTTAACTTGTATAATATGCCGATGAGTGTTAAAAATTAATAAATTTCCTAGGGTGAATTTTTCTCAGTTTTCCTTCGAAAAACATCGACAAATTCAAGGGGCGACTGTAACCAACCTTATTTTAATTCATATTAAAATTGTAAATAAAACATTAGGACGTGCGAAATTATTCCAAACTTTAAATAAAATCACGTATTATTTTTAAAAGTGGATCCATTTCAAAGAAATGGAGTGACCACTTAGAGACTATTGAATTGACACATGTGGAACTCATAAATAACATAAAATATTGGACCTTTTCGACATTTTAACTGAGTTCTGGGATTCTGAGAACGATATAATATAACTCCATAAGTGCGCACACTTGAATATTAGGGTCCGTATACACGAACGAAATGTGTCTAAAATAATAAGATATATCTTTATATTATTATCTTATTCAATGTTATTTATATGAGTTTCTATTATATTACAATAATAATTTATGGGAGGCGTGTTTGAGCATTAAGAAAATATTATTATGATGTAATAATGTACCTTTATAATATTAACTGCTACATATAAACTGCTATGTGAAATTATCAACATAATACAATCCCAATGTAGGTATTATTATATTACTTAAATAACTATTTGTATTGTAAAATTAGCATATAACTTGCTGTACTTTCATTTGTCTCACTCTGTGTGTACGGATCTTTAGTTGCGTTATATGTTATAAAAAACCTTTAGAAATGTTGTATGGGAACCTTTTCCTATGGATAGGGATGAAACAATATTTGGGGGCGGGATTTTTGTATAGTTAGGAGTAATGGTAGGGCTGTTCCTCGAAGGCGTGTGCGCAACAACAAAACCAAAAGACAAGGGAGGTCCTGGACATAAGCAACGTGGAAGGCGCCGGGAGAGGACGACTAATTAGTAGGGCAATAGTATTTACAATTAGAGTTCCTATCCCTGGAACTAGGAATAGGTAGTTGTTCGTGTTAAACTTATATTAGAATTAATTATTTGATGTAATCTTAGTAACGTCCAGAGATACAGCGTGTAAAGTTTGGTATGTAATTTATTGTATTTTCATAATTTCATATTCACGGTTAATCCGTATCGAATGATTTTAACTACGTCCTTTGACATATCGATGTTAAACACTTACTGTAAAAGTTGTTTATAAATGTTGATATAAAGTATAGAAATTATTTGTATATCTTTAACGGTTCAGGTTTCAGGCAACATTATCTTTTAAATCTTTTAATGAAATAATTAATTATTAAGTTATGACATTTATAATATTATCTGTTATTCTTGGTTCGATTCCAGGAATATTTAATTTATTATTGTGGGATTAATTTTAAACGTTCATTAGTAATTTGCGTGGCAATAATGAACATTACTTTGGTTCGACTCCGAAGTTGTTTTAGCCAGGTTTGTCAAGTTTACACACAAGTTATAATAAACTTATAATATTATAAGGTGTGATTAGACGTGGCAATGTCAAATATGAGGTGAGCGTTGTCGCGACGTTAAGAGTACTCTTAAACCCCTACCTGAAATCGCAAAGTTCAGGTACTTGTCAATGCCATCTCTATGCAACCCCTAACTCGTAATTATAAAACGAGTTGAACATTAAATTCATGTAAGAATTAGATGTAATGCATGGTAACTAAGGCATTGTAATTACTTGTTCCTGATGATTTCGTTATTTCCATTTATCCTCAATGTATTGTCCATTTTATATTAACGTAAATATAATTAAATATCCTTTGAACATTCATTTGATTTTATGTTCCATTTTCATTTCATTATTATATTAACCTTTAAATAATTGTATTCAAAGTAGCTTATTTGAGAATGTTGTCATAGTCCTGATTCTATCAAACGTAAATACTCTAGAAATGGTATTCTTTTACATCTTTTGTTTTATGAATAAATTTAGTGTTGTTTTAGTTAGATATTTGTTTTATTTGAAAATCACAACGTAGGAAATATAAAAACTAGACGATCACTTTTTAACAGGCCATTTTTCAGGTTATTTTAGGATTAAATTCTAGGTAGATTTAGGTTGTGCTTAGGGATACGTTTAGGGTTGTTACAGGCTCTGCTATCCGTCAGTCACAGGACTGTAAGTATATAAACTATTAATTAAAACGCGTTATGAGTCAGTCAAATGTCAAGCCTTAAATAATAATATAGATTACAGCAGTATAATCTGTCAACCGTACTATAATAGTTGTTAATATAGGTACAAGTTAATATCGATTGTTATCAACTAAGAGGTCAATTAAGTAAGCGTATATTGTTAAGATTAGATCCAAGGCCACAGGATGTTAATAACTGCTACTAATTTTATTGTGAACCTTATCTAGGATGTTTGGGAAATTCGGCCAAGGCATGACGGACAGAAAGATGGGAGGTAGCCGTAGGGTTGCAACACCGAGAAATAAAATTATATTATAAAGCTTATGAGGTTAACTATGTTTAATTTAAAGTAACATTAATGATTGCGAAGAAGAGAAATCACTGCAAAATAAAAAAAATGATTTAATTTTTTTTTTTTATGATAGTGAGTGACAAGACCAGCAATATCAGGTGCCTGATGGTAAGTCTCTTAATTGCCCATATCAGACTCAGTGCCACTTAGTGTTTCAAAATTCAAAATACTGCGTGGCACTGCACTGCGCCTGTCACCCTGAGATATTAGTTGTTGAAACTCGTCATGTCCAGTAATTTCGCTGGTAACATTGCCCTTCAGATCGGAACACAGCAATGTTTGCACATGACTGCTTGGCGTATGAAGGCAAAAGAGGCCAACACTACAAAAAATATCCATAAATAAATGGTATCATATCAGGTAGTTAATAATTCAAGTGATTAATTAAAATACCTTTTTAGAACTTAATTTCCGGAAAGATGGCCAAAAATTTGATTTTTATACTTCTGAAACAAGAATCTTTAGTTTTTAGTTACGATTTTTAGTGTCAAATACAACATGCACAGTGCACCGCCCTCCCGCCCGCAAAATTGCATGCAAAGAGTAAATGCTATTAAGGTATTATTTTTGTTAGTGACACCATTCATATATCGACACGTGTTTCGTGTCTACACTCTCTAGTATTATATAAACCTTCCTCTTGAGCCACTTTATAATCCTTTTTTTATTTGTACAATAAAATCATTTCCAAACAGTTTCGTTTGGAGATGATGATTTGGAGATGACAATTTTTTTACATTATTAAGTGCATTATTACGTAGCCGCTCATAATGGACTAACTTAGACTTTCTAGAGGGAGTCCATATCTTAATATTTTATTTATTATTATTACATAAATAAATATATATTATAATATTTAAACATGTAATCCATTGCGTAGTTTAAAAGATCTCAGCGTACAGAAGGCTGAAATCGAATTTGTTATAAACTATATGGAGATTTATTAAGAAAACTTCGGATATATATATATATATATTACACGTGTTTCCACCTGTTTTAATTGCGGATGCATTCCACTAACTCCAAAACTAGGCCACACATAGGTTGATCACTAATTAACTGCATCAAATTAGAATCTTATTACTATTTACGTTAAAAATTATTCAAATGGCGTCTCTCGGAAGTGAGCGATTTATTCATGAAATGTTATACAACAATAACAATATGATGAAATACTGAATTATTTACTACCTACTGTGAGGTAACTGAATTAATTCTGTATATGTTATTTATTTTTATTCACAGAAATAGAGATATTAACATATTATATTAGCCGAAGTCGCTATTGTTAATCCAACACTATTATGATAAACAGGAAAGCTTGTAGTGGTAGGCCTCTTTTGCAGGGGGCCGCCTGAGGAAGTACCACACCTTTGCCAGTTATTCATCCGCCAAGCAGTAATGTGCAAACATTAATGTGTTCCGGTCTGAAGGGCAATGTTACCAGCGATATTACTGGGCGTGACTAATATCTCAGGGTGACAGGCGCAGTGCAGTGCAGCGCAGAATTTTGAATTTTAAAACACTGGGTGGCACTGATATGGGCAATCATGATGCTTACCATCAGGCACCTGATTTGCTCGTCTTGTCACTCACTAGCTTAAAAAAACCAAACCTATGCTTGTATTTATGGGTGGGTGTTTAATACCTTTTAAAAAAACCTAATATATATATCACCTCTTCTTCTATTTATAAATATCAAAGACCTGACTGACTGACACACTCACTCATTAAAGCCCGCCACAGAATACTAAAGGGACAGAAGGGTCACTCCTCAAAATCATTTAAATAAATAGCGACTCTAGCTCCGATTTAATAAAGTGCAATTCAGGTTGCACAGCGCTTAACTAATTAACGTTGTATTAATCTACAAGCTGCCTCTCTTTCTATCGCGTATCTCTCTGTCTAGCCTATAGAAATTTACCCGTCGCGACGGACGCCCTAGCTTGTAGCTTCATACCTCTAATGCGGAGTGTTCCCGGCCTGGCCCAGCTTCAACCCTTGGACCCAGAGAGGTGACATTATGCATATATGTTCACATTATGATGTAGACAAGGAATAAGAAAAGAATTCCTGATACTCCCTTGGGAACGGTGACTACCTGACTAAAACCGCGGGGTACAGTTAGTTTTATTAATATGTAAAAATACTGGAATAGGGATACAATGGTGATTTTTTTAAATGTTGAAAGATAACGTTGTTTGATTTGAAATTTAAATTGAATGATATAATAGGTATTTACTTAATACGCCAAACAATAAAGAATATAAGATTTTATTCTTTGACAACCCTGGTATATTTTAAAGACCCCTAAGTATGTGGTTGTAGCGTGCGTATAAATTGCAATACTAATTAATTCCTCTGCGTAGCTGTCACAAGTCACAGAGTACATAATAAACATGCAATTATTAACAATCATGCTGATTACTTTATTCAAAGGAAGTTGAATATTTTATGCTGTGTACTTATAATTATTTGAATGTGGAGAAAATATAATCATAGCATAGGAGTTTTGCATTTGCTTTTAATGGACACTTAAATTCTTAATACAATGCGTCAAAAAACTGAATATTAAACGACAGGTAGTGGGTAAAAGGCCTATTACATCTACACTGAATCAGGTTCCTATAAGCATTAATCATCGTCATCATCACCATCATCTCAGCCATAGGACGTCCACTGCTGAACATAGGCCTCCCATATCGATTTCCATCCAGACCGGTTGTAAGCGGTTGCATCCAGCGCGTTACATTCTGATCTTATCTGTTCTTATCAGTTCGTCAGTCCATCTTGCCGGTCCGTGGTCTCCATTCGAGAACTTTACAGCCCCATCGGCCTTTACATCTTTAATAAGCCTTAATAAGTGTGGTGTAATAACAGAAAGGCAGAAAAATCTTATAGCCGTTAGTTAGGGCGCCTCTAATTAAGAGCCCTGATTCAGTGTAGTGTAATAAGCCTTTAATCACGTTTCGTTGATATGTCAAATCCAATATATATAAAATTATTGACAGACTTTAGTTAAGAAGGCGCTGTATGCAAAAATTAAGCATAAGGTGTATTTTTAAAGTCATAATTTAATATGAAAAAACAATAAATGTTCAGTTTAAACAAATGCAGTAGATAGGGGAAGATAGATAGGAGATGCAGTAGTTAGAAAAAAATATTCAAATAACTTCTAAAAATTACGGGTTTTATTCAAAAGCTCGGAATTATAAGCGACAACACTATTCTTTTTTAAGAATAAAATAGACAGACTAAAATAAAAAACCCTGCTAAAAATGAAGATCGGAGCTCATAGCCCTCAACTCATCTTCAACGTTGATACGCAATATTCGACTTTAAATAAAACAGCTTAGATAAAAATTTGGTTGGCAGTGTGCTATGTCGCTCAAGCCCAAATTTGTTAGCATTATGCGCACCCTTTACACTTGAAATCGATAGGTACATACGGTGTGTGACCATTGTCAAAAAATAAGAATGAGGCCTGTTTGGCTGGCGAAAAATTGACATGAAAATTAGTTAGGAATATTTCGACCAAAGGACACGGATTCGTAATACAAGGAAGCTGGGTCCAGAAAACCTTACACTGTCTATCCTTTATTTCCGGGTACAAAATAATATTCGCATTAATATTTCCAAACATAGTAGTATCCATCTTATTATCGCCGTTTAATTTATAATTTGATATAAATAAAATGAGGTTAAGTACTAAGTATTTTTTTAATGGCGACGCACGTTCTAATTTTAGTAGAACATTTGCTTGGTTCATAATAATTAATGGTGATACTAAAAAATATTATTAATGCACATTTGAGAAAATATCAAATAAATCAAAATTATAATATAAGTTCGACGTGGCCTACAACTCCTTTTAAGCTGCAAAGTAGCTTAGTGTTTATTTTGGAATCCAACCAAGTTATGTTAAACGCAGGACATTTATTTAAACCATACATTTCAAAGTCTTATGTAACATTGCTGTATCTAATCAATTATATATACAAATAATTAGAACATGTACTTGTCTTTCATTACTTTTTTTTGTCCTTGACATTTTTATTTCTGTTGTGATTTTACGAACGTTATTTATGACAAATGTCAATGATTCAATTACAGTAACATGTCACGCTGCACGCTTACCTTGTTACTTTTATCAACATCCTTATGATTAGGATTTATTATATTTTTATATTTGAATAGCAATAATCATGTTGTTTTAGACTGCCTCGGTGGCTAAGTTCGCAAGAGCTTTTTTCATAAGAAATTTTCTCATCAATTCTCTTCAGTGCCTGGATTCTAAAATTGTGCCCGGTTAATGGCAACAGGCTTGCTCCTACAATTATTCTTTACCCAATCCATCGTTTTCCAACGTTATTTAGCCAAAAATAATATAAGTACCTATTATTATAATAATGATATTATAAAAAAAACTTCACAAATAGCTACTATTTTTGGGTAAAAACTTTTTTGGTGACGTATGTATTGCCATTTTATGTTCATGAATACGGATCACGGATCAAATAATTAGTCAAGCAAATAGGTACCTACTAATTGACTCTACTTTATTTGTGTATATCTGCGTGATATATTTAAATAAATAAAATTATTTTAAAGCTAATAAGGAAGCTTGCAATACTAAAATTATAAGGAGTAGAAGAGAGCTTGGTTGAGAGGTCTGGTCTTGTCACTTAGGGTCAGTTTTTGTTCACTCGTTATCATTGGCTAAACTGATTATAGTTAAATTCCTACACGCCTTTTTCCCGAAGGGGTAGGCATAGGTGTACCCAGGACTCAGTCCCATAGTAGATACACCCACATTTTGCCAGTATGCTATTGGTCCCATGTAATAGGGGGCGAGCCTATTGCCATCTACCCGGCACAGTTCCAGACTCCAGGCAGTTATTGAGATAATTCCTAATGGAAAAATCCAATATTAAACACTTTGCCTGACCTGGGGATCGAACCCGGGACCTCTTGATTGGCAGTCGAGCATGCGCCCTCTACGCCACCGAGGCAGTCAAAAGTGGAATATTTATACCAACAATATTATCAAAACCAACAGAAAACTATGAGTTTTATGTAGAAGCGTGTCAAGTATCAGTCCGTCATAATCTCGATAGCAATCTTCTTCCGCGACACTATCAAGTCACCAATTTTCTAAAATACCCCATTGTTCAGCAGCCAATACAAAACTAGGCTCAACATACAAGCGTTGCCGACCGAAACGGCACTTATGTTCAACTGGGACATTGCACATTATTTAGAATTTTGCTCAATGTGTTGCGTCACTGCCGATTAATTCTAAAATTGGAATAGTTATCGTGCGGCACGGAAGCGTCTACGATTTTGTTTATGTTTGTTCGATTATGTTCTATTTGGAGGTGTTTTGAGGTCATTTTACTACCTCCAAAAATTTGTATATTTGTTATCTGTAACCCCTTTTTTATTTTTACTTTTTTAGTAGTTTAGTGCCGCTACTCGTCTAGTTAAGTGGCGAGTAATGCGCAGTGCCTAATTTCATAATGCTAATCGCCATATACACTGGCCTTTTTTTGTGAAACTGACAAAAGTGACTTGGGACTTCTACTTGCCGACATTAATCGGCGAGTTAATCAACACTTTACTCGAGTATGGTGAAAGGGCCCTAACTCAAACTAAGCACCCTTAAAAATTTTGAACTAGGTAGGCAGTTGACAAATAATTGGAATACATTTTTTTTCATAAAATCTGAGCTATCAGCTGACCAGCTGATGAAGAATATAGTACTTACCATATAAAATAGATTTTATAACAGAAACTGGCTTTAGAAACTGAACGTCGTGCAAAAAATTCAAGTTTGCTAAAGAAATTTTACTTAGTACAGTTTCTGTTATAAACGTAACCAGAAGTATTAATACACCTGTTTTTGTAATTATGCCTTACAAAAATCATAAATATACAAGTGCAGACTTATTCGATAATTAAAAGTCATTGCATAAGAATGTTTTCATTCAGTAACTTTTAACTATTCAAAAACCAGTACCTCAACAAGTTCATTGCCATATAATTTGAAGTACCTCTTACCACCGTACGTCGAGAGAATCCAACAGTCAGCAGTGAAAGTGGTAGCGGCTGCTGTCAGGTATTATAATATCCACATTAGTTTTATTGGACCTCGTGTTTATTTGTCTATTACAAGTTTACGAGAATTGTCTAAAGAGTTATGGAAGAAAACATGGTTATAGTAATAAGTCACTGTTGAAAAGTCTTTTATGACGTATATAGTACTCGTATATAGAGTTTATCGTGCATACTACTCCTACATAATGCCATGAATTAATTTTATTTATTTATATAAAATCTAAATGGAAATCTATGGGGCAGGCCTATGTTCAGTGGACATTCTATGGCTGAGATGATAATGATGATACAAAATCCACAGCTCTTAATTTTTTATGATAATGGGTGACAAGACGACCAAATCAGGTGCCTGATGGTAAGCATGATCAATCATGATTGCCCCTATCAGACACAGTGCCACCCAGTGTTTTAAAAGTCAAAATTCTGCGCTGCACTGCACTGCGCCTGTCACCCTCAGATATTAGTTGTTGAAACTCGTCATGCCCAGTAATTAATTATATAACGGTTTTTAAAATTAACATTATAGCCATTAAGTCAGATTTATAAATTAAAATTTAACCAAAAAACAAAGTGTAACGAATACGTTCGGTATTAAGCCAGTATTTAGCATTTTTTATGGTTTCAAAAAAGATTACTATATAGACTTTCAGCCAAATAGTCAACTGAGAGAGAGAGAGAGACTTATAGAAATAAGCATACTCGTACTTACTCCTTTTCCCACATGAATAAATGGTAGAATATGAACATGATTTTGTTGCACGATTTGTGCGAACATGATTATTGGGTAAAAAAATAATTTTATTTTGATTTTGACATTTTATAATAAAGACATAACAATTGGAAGGACTTTCTTCTGGGCTACGGAGAGGATAAACGGTGAAGGATACGACACTTTATAATATCAATCATACAGTCCACATCACTGTATAATTGTGATATTATAAAGTTGGAAGTTTGCAGAGATTAGATATTGACAAATCTCCGCGTGCGCTCCGGCAAGATACGTCATACTCGTCAATGCGGCAACCAAATCGGTGTAATATCAGCTGTCCGTCACCACGTTTTTACACTGGCACTCCTTGCGAACTGTTTTTTACGCACACTACGAGTAGCAATGGTTTACGCACACTACAATTTGAAAATGGCCGCATTTTCGAAGCTGTTGTTTTTAGGAACGTCTCCATCTAGACAGAGCGTCAGCGTAGACTTATCATTCATCTGAGTGTGAACTCACTACCTAACTATTTCTTGAATTAACATATCATAACATCATGAATCTAAGACATACCACAGAAGTGACACCTACATTTTGCCAGCTATGTATTTTGGTCCTATGTAATAGCGGGCGAGCCTATTGCCATCTACCGGCATCATCATCATCATCATCATCATCTCAGACTTTGGTAATCCACTACTGAACATAGGCCTCCCCCATAAAGGGGGTTTTGCCAATACTCGACACGTTTGGCAGGCGGGTTGTCGAGTGCAATTCGATGTTTTTTTGCACAGGATGCTCTTACGGCAACCACGGGTAGAGAGGGTGGAGCACTATTCTAAAGCCGGTAACTCCACGGCTACCGGCATAACTATACCTAAATTAACTAGACTCTTATCACAGTAGTTTTCCTGTCACCCAATTAGTGCACAAACATTGCCTCACACGGGGCCGCTCTACAAAGCATCTAGGCGTTGCTTGTTGCAATACATACCAACACCGAGTCATGGCAATCGATGCATTTTCACGAGGAAGCGGTGCGTGCGTACGACATTCAGACATACGTCTATCATTATCATATATCTATCATAACTTGAAATGTGGGGTAAGAAGGCCTGACATCAAAACTTTTCTTTCTAAGTACGTGTGTTAAATAGTATATCAGTCTTCTGAATGTCTTCGTACATAATATTTCATAGTTTCTAGCCTAGTTTGGAATCAAAAGACTTTGTGACATCATCATCTCAGCCATATGACATCCACTGCTGAACATAGGCCTCCCCCATAGATTTCCATCCAGTCCGGTTGTATGCGGCCCGCCTCCAGCGTGTTCCTGCCGTCTTTATCAGATCGTCTGTCCACCTTGAGAGTGAACGTCCTACGCTTAGATATTTTATTGTATTTTAATTATTTAGAGTATGGGGTGTTAGTAGTATATTTATATCTAGGGACTGATAACTTCAAAATTAAGAGACTTGGGCATGATATACTTATATATTGTTATATGTCTTTATTATAATACAAAATAACACTGCTCGAGTCATAACTCAAAACGAGTAATGCGGACAACTCATCTATATGCCATTCTCAGCTTGGTTGTGGCTCTGAGTGATAAGGCTGCCTGCTCAAAAGGTTTTTTTCTATAAATTTATTGTAGTATCAATAAAGAGTAACTGTTATCTTTATATCTATATAATTCTTTGAACGATGGGAAGCTTAGATTCTAATTACCAGAGCTGCTAATTCACGGTTTTACGATGATACGAAAGTCGTATATTCGACAGTGAAAGCATTGATACTCGACAGATTTATTGCATAAAGTTTATAGCATAATATGTGATAAAACTCACGCGGAAGATGTTTCAAAACATGCTATAATTGTGTGTTTGTAAGCTATCGTCCTATGATGCGTGATACCTGCCAGCTGAACTAAAATATGTTTTTGGGTCGTATTTTCGTAAGTTCTTATAGAGGGTATTTGATTAATCATTTGAATAATTGATTATGACTGTTAAATATTTATAAACTTAATATAATTTAGGGGAATATAACCAAAATATTGATTTTGGTTCTGCTGTCATACTAACAATATGATTTTTTTTATTATATTTTTTTGAGTACACAAAACCAATTATAATGAATATATACATATACAGGTACCACATAAGTGATCCAGCAGGTTGTTTCAGAGTCTAAACATACCAATTAAGCTCAATAGATTCAGTAGTTTTGGCGACAATGAGTACCAAACATCCATCCATCCATCCATCCATACTTACAAACTTTTGCATTTATAATATTAGTAGGATAGGATATTATTATCTGAATGTTCATTTATTGCCTAACTTGCTAACATTTTTTTTACTAAATAATCGCTCCAAAGGCTCAAGAAGAGCTTCTCACTGTAGTGTGTAGACGTTACGTCACGTTGAATTTAAATACAACATCTCGCTGTGTAGCATTATTATTTACTAGCTGTGCCTCGCGGTTCCACCCGCGTAGATATCGTTCCCGTAGGAATATAGAGAAAAAAGTACCCCATGTGTTATTCCAGGGTCTAAGCTACCTACATTCCAAATTTCAACCTAATCGGTCAAACTCAAACTCAAACAGATTTATTCAAATAGGTCATAATCTGACACTTTTGCACGTCAATAAAGATAAACAGTACTGAGTCTACCGTGCGTTCGGAAAGATACCTCTACAAGAAGAACGCACAAGAAACTTGTAGGGCTTAATTTTTTCAACAGATAGTTTTACAATATTTGGTTTGGTTACATTCGTTTTCTTTAAAGGTGCCGCGAGGCGGCTATGCAGAAGTTTCCAGGCATCTTTGTCCTCTATGTACTGGTTGACTTTATAATAAGCCTTCTTTAGTAAAGTAGATTTTATATAGGTTATGAATTTACCCTCTGAGAGCCCAGTTATCTCTTTTGGGATTTTATTACAGAAACGTACACTATTTCCTAAGAATGTCTTTTTATTTGTTTTAGATAATCTAAAGCTAGGTGCAGCTATTTTGTATTTATTTCTAGTATTAAAATTATGAAGGTCACTATTTAATTTGAATTTATGTAAATTTTTACGCACATACATGATGTTCTCATAAATGTATAAGGATGGTAGGGTCAGTATGTTTATATCTTTTCCCGGTTCAGTAGTTTTGGCGTGAAAATGTAACAAACATCCATCCATCCTCACAAACTTTTATATATATAATATTAGTAGGATATACTAAATTAATTTGGTAATAAATAATTATGTCAATAATTGTGTGTGTTGTTTCAGTGAATGAGGATGCGAGCCGGGGTGTTGTGGGGAGCAGCGGTGCTTGCGCTTCTAGCGCTCTGCACTGCACAACGGACGACACAGGTAACTTACACCAAAATAAATTGTTAAGGCATACGTATGTATGCATAGTGTGGGGTTCCATACCTAGATACCTGAACATACAGCGCCATATATTAGTTCCTTGAGCAAAGTATGGAAATATGCAGTAAAATAGCCATAACTTTTGATTGCGTTGACTTAGGGCTGGTTTTTGATCGTTAGTTTCGGTTAAGTTAACCATTTGTCAAACTAACTATAGTTAAATTTGTAACCAATGGTTAAACCGTGTGGAATGAAAAAACGAAAAGGGATGAAAAAACGAATTTTGTCGAATTTTAACTATTTGTCAAAAATTTAACTATCGGTCGACTTAACCAGTGATCAAAAAACCCAGCCTTAGAAGTATGATTTTTTTACAGCCACAAGGGACCGCAGATTTGAGTAGTTGATATCAATTTCAACTGGATATCTCCACGCGTTTCGCGACAAACAGACAGACAGACAGATGGACAACAAAGTGATCCTATATGGGTCCTATAAGGGGCCTTCTTCGCCACCGAGGAAGTCAAAGCTTAGTCACAATGGAAGATTAGCAGCAATAGAACCCAATCATATTATTCAGTACTGAAGTCATACTAAAGAATTTTTTTAAAAGAAATTTTAAAGAAGAGGCTTGTATGTAAAAACATACAAGCCTCTTAAACACTGAAAAAACACTGAACCTAACTCATATTTCCAAACAATTACAAAAAGCAGAATTTTAAATACGGATGCATAACCGTCTCTGCCGTCGACTGCCTCGGTGGCGTAGGGGGCGCATGCTCGACTGCCAATTAAGAGGTCCCGGGTTCGATCCCCAGGTCAGTTAAAGTGTTAAATATTGGATTTTTCCATTAGGAATTATCTCAATAACTGCCTGGAATCTGGAACTGTGCCCGGTAGATGGCAATAGGCTCGCCCCTTATTACATGGGACCAATAACATACTGGCAAAATGTGGGTGTATCTACTATGGGACTGAGTCCTGGGTACATCTCTGCCTACCCCTTCGGGAAAAAGGCGTGAATGTATGTTTATGTATGCATAACCGTTAAGGATTTTTTAAGTTTGGCTTTTAAGTCTAGCACGAGTAGAAGTTTCTTTTGTTTAGAGTTAATTATACCTCTACAATGTCTATCAACATATGATGAACAAAGAAATTTAAATTGTTATGTAATATGTACCATGCACTTACCTACATAATAATACAAATTCGTATACAGGGTTATTGGTAATCGGCATTAGAGTCATTGTACTCATCATATTGCGAAAGTTATGTATGACTGGTATGAGCTTTAATATAAATAGAGACGTTATATTCATTAATAATTAATACAGCCCTAAAATGTGGCGAAATTCTGTTGTACATGCTTATTAATGTAAAATACACGCACCATTGATGTCATCACTCATTAAAGTAAAAGATAGTAGCTATATATAAAACCCGGTTGTCAGAAAGAGATAAACACAGGTTCAAAGAAACGTGAGCCGCAAACCTTATACGTATAACATCGACGCTAGACAAGGTGCGACTAATTTGACTCAAGCCAATTAGCTTGACTTGAGTTCGCCACGCAAAACAAAGTAAAAGAGTTTATATAATATATCATTGATGACTGGTATATTCATTATTTATGTGAATAAATCAAAATTTAAGTATTTGAATAAAAAAATCATACGAGTAAATTTCACTACAGACTCTGAAATTGAAAATCAATTCAGCTATCACATACTTTTTACATTTTGTAAAGAGCCTTTTTACTAAAAGCTGTATTATTCTGCGATTTCAGAATTAATATTTTGGATCGGCTGGGAATTAAAATGTATACGTAATGAAAGCTTTGGATATAATTGGGAACAAAGTTTTGACCCATGGGAACGAGCCGTCTCTTAGGGAAACCTGTCTTGAAAGATGACTACAATGACTGACTGATTAACAGTAACCCGGTATAGAATGCCTTAAGCTATCTTAACGTGAAGCTATCAAAAAACAGCTTTCTAGTTTCGCTTAGGTATTCAATACGAATATTACGACATTATTTGTGACCTTTTACCAAATCTAGACATATCGACTTCATTGTTCATTTTCAATGCGGATTCAATTTAGCCAAGTCACATTTTGTTTTTTGAACTTTTTCTAGATAGTATGTTATGAAATGAGTTGAAAAAGGTGTACTTAAGAGGACCCATCTACCCATCATACTGAGCAACTTTCAGAAGAAAGAATTGCGAAATACAAAGTGGATTAGATGCTTGGCAAAATTCGCAAAAAAAAAAAAACCTTTGTATATTAAACAGTACCTGTACGAAAAGTTTTGGGCTTGCTAACAAACGTCAATTCAGTCTCATTAATATAGAGATAATTATAATTAAATATTTTAATAATTTGACGTGTGCAGTGGAGCTACCGGCTTTAGAATAATGATCTACCCTCTCTACCCGTGCTTGTCGTAAGAGCCGGCTAAGGGTTAACAGATCCAGAGGACGGGTAGCAGTTTCCTCTGCAAAAAACCATCGAACTGCGCTCGACAACCCGCCTGACAAACGTGTCGAGTATTCGCTAAACCCCCCTTTATGGGGAAGGCCTATGTTCAGTAGTAGTTTACCAATGGCTGAGATGATGATGATTTGACGATATTTTTAAGATTTATTGTGAGAACATCTTAATTTTACAAGCCTTTGAAAAGATTGAAATGATTTTTTTATCGTAATAAACTTTTATAGCCAATTGTCATCTAGTAGATCGATGACGATTCATCAAAATAAAAAATAGGTAACTTGTCAAACTAACAACATTATTAACCAATACATACAGTCTACATTCTTTCATATCTTCTGGAACATGAGTCACTTATCTCTTTGATAATAATTAAATAATAAAACACTAAAATGAAGGACTAAATATCAGCAAGTTTTGTTATCGTTTAGAGGTTGCAAAACGACTTCTTAGCGACAGGCTAGTCGGTCAACAACCAAGGTTGCCAGCTGCACTGTGATCAATTTTATTATTCACTGCATAAAGGTAACAGATATAGTTGCTTATGTTCTCATTTTAATTGTTCAATGCACGTTGAAATTGCGGATTGGAAGACGCAGAGCGTTATTTGTAGGATTCCGTGCTTCATTCTACTAATATTAATAATGCGAAAGTTTGCGAGGATGGATGGATGTTTGTTACTCTTTCACGCCAAAACTTATGAACCGATTGGGCTTGGGATATTCAGTATGTAGGTAGTTTAGCCCTTGGAATAACAAATAGGGTACTTTTTATCCTGATATTCCCACGGGAACGATCGGGGTATTATAATTAATAGATAAAGACTTTATTGTACACCTTACAGCGAACATAATATTATGAAAATAAAGTAGGTACAGTTAGTCTTAGGCTAGTACAAGTAGCGGTCTTGTCACTTAAAGCTATTTCTTCCAGACAACCGAACGGAAAGGAGTAGAATTATGAATGCTAGTCTTATTCAAAAACGGATCCCTTAGTATAGATTAGATTTATTCCCGGCACATCAAATTCTCAGAACGAGAACGACAAAGAGAAGGACGGTGAGCTATTTTTTGTTTTCGAATTCACTTTGCATTGGAGATCATAAAGGTCACAAATCTACAGCGACGAGCTATGTTTCGATCCGTGTCGGTCATAACATAAAACATTTTTATAAAACTCTTAAGTTTACTTTGGAGTCCTAAAAATCATGAAAAAAATCATCTGTTTCACCGTAAAACTTCACCAACCTTCGACTGCAGGCAACTGCGAATTATTTTTTACTATTTAAGAGTTGGATCCAAACTCCACACTGAAATTTGTTCAAATTGATAGCTAATCAAAAATAAATGCTTAAGCTGGTGTTAATTGATCACCAATATAACCTTTTCAAATTATAAAGTTCATTGATCTAGTTAAAGATTAAATAATTTGTTATAATAGTGTAAAAATATGAAAGCGTATTATTGATGACATAATAATAAGTAGGTAACACAGATTACGGATCAATACCGTACAAATTGTGAATTAATTGCAATGCTTCTACTTTCTACCGAATGACGATTTCTATGAATAAGTTTGTTAACGCGCGGTGCTAAGTAAATTCGCCCTCTCGCTCACACGTACCCATATTTTTGAAGATATAAAAATACAACATGTAATTACGTAAAATAAAGACAACTAGGAACTAGAAAATAACAATACAAAAAAGATTCAGTAAAAAATCCAATTTAATCCAAAAAAGTTTTCGGAGCCATTTTATTTTTCTGAGATTATTTTTGTTTGTGCAGGTGAACTAGTATGGATTAAATTAGATGTTTTACTATACTATAATGTAGATTCTATTTTAGTCTGTTTTGCGTCTGATTCGCAGCTATGTACTCGATTCGCGTTCGAGAGTAAGTCGAGCTACAATAACATAGTCTCAAGTCTTGTATGCCCAGTTATTAAAATTTCCTTAGCTAATGTGGCCTTCTAACCGGAGCGGCAAGATACGGCAGAACATTGGGCAAGGTCTCTCCTGTCTATCCAAAGTTAATTTTTATATTTTTTCTCGTAACGTCATTATTCATAATTCATTCGAGTAACATATAGATCAACCACCTTACTTTCTCAGTCCATGACCATCTCGTCGACGCATAATTCACTATCATCTACTTATCTGTAACTCTACATTTCTTCACGCGACAATCGAAAACTTTGTCGCGTTTAGTTTAGCTAACGACCTTTAAGAATTGTTAAGATAAAATCTCAACTCGTTCATGTGACAGAGTCCATTTATGGTATTTGAAAGGTGTTTTTCGCATTTGTCAAGATTGTTCAAAAGCATAGCGTCAAATTACACCATTGTCATATATTTTAGGATAAATGTAGAGAAAGTTAGTGAAGTCGTTGATTTATATTAATTTTAGCTGCGAGCTACGTTTGACGTTTGCCGTGTGATCTTTAAAGTGCTTTTCATTAGGCTTTGTAATACTTTAGGATGTGTTTTCTGTCCAACAATCAGTCAGTTACTATGAAGCGTCTGTGGCACAGCGGAAATTTGCCCGGCTCTAAATCCGGAGTCCCTGGACCGAATCTCACCATGTGGACTTTTCACCTGGGTGCTACCGCGTTTCGGATGTCACGTTAAACTGTAGGTTCCTATAGTTTCCTATAAGATATGTAGGGGGCAGTCGTTAGGTCATGTCAGAGGCCTTGTTGACCTGAATCTCTGACAATATGGTTTGTTGTCCACATAACCCATATGAATTGACTCGAGTAGTGTAATTGGGGTAACCCATTCTATTAGCGTATAAATTCAAATTCAAATTACTATTATTATCATAGTTTCAAAAAGATGCATCATCATTATGAATAGCTTTTCATGAAGCCAAGCTGAAATCACAAAAAACTTAGCTGTTTTCTGTCTGTTTCGTTAGACTGCCTCGGTGGCGTAGTGGGCGCATGCTCAACTGCCAATCAAGAGGTCCCGGGTTCGATCCCCGGGTCAGGCAAAGTGATAAATATTGGATTTTTCCAGTAGGAATTATCTCAATAACTGCCTGGAGTCTGTGTCTGGAACAGTGCCCGGTGGATGGCAATAGGCTATTAATAGGCCTATTACATGGGACCAATAACATACTGGCGAAATGTGGGTGTATCTACTATGGGACTGAGTCCTGGGTACACCTCTGCCTACCCCTTCGGGAAAAAGGCGTGAATGTATGTTATGTTTTCTGTCATTGGCTGTTCAATACTTCAGTTTGAACAAGCTCTGTTGTTAAATGTCGAGTAACATTTTTTAAACCACTGAAATTGTGTGCGATTTCAGAGTTAGTACTATATAGGTACTTTAGTGATAGTTATTTTAGATGATTAATAAAATAATTTAATTTAAGATGATGTTAATTAATGACCAGAACCCTTGAACGAATTAGTGGTTAAATCGTCCTAGCCAGAACCCTGTATGTGTACAGGCCTTAATGAATAATCAACGTTATTTTAATTATGTAGCATGCAAATAACAATTAACACGTATTTGTACCTAATTAAATATTCGTAGATGTTGTACACCTATAATGGGTTTAAACATTGACTTAAAATAAAAGACGTGTGACTCGCTTCGATAAGTGAGTCCACCTTAATGTTGTCGCCTTGTCAATATTTACACTAAATGACTTCAGTCGCGACTGAAAATGTTATGATATCTAAGTGCGTGAATCCGCATGTATGGTTTTTGTATTCCAAAAACCATCATGCCTGCTTGTGCATTTCAAAACTCTTTTTTAATCAATCTGGATAGAAAAATAAGTTAATTTATAACTAGACAACAAAACTCTAATCTTTACAATGGTTTAGCAAACTTTAAATTTTCAAGCAATAAACAACTAACCAGATAATTTAAAAATAAGTCTCACGGGGTCCTTATTTTGTTAAAGCCCACGTTTTTCATTTGCAATTTAAGAATGTAACCAGTCTCCCTATAGAATGGTCATTGGTTTTAAAATAAGTGAGATTAAAGCCACTGCACTTTCGACTATGGCATGTTCTTCATGCAATATTAAATGGAATACTTGGAATATTAATTAAGCAGTTATTAAGTATCGTTTACGTACATAAAATTTACCTGCTTAGAAAGCTTATTATAAAGTAAGAGATACGTTATAGGGGGCAGTAGTTAGGTCATGGCACTTCACAGTATATACTCTAACATAATTGGGTACTTCCCGCTGGTCCACACCACCCACGCCCACAGGTGATGGCATAATTTGCCGGGAAACTTTTGCTGAAGTAGGAACTTTTTTTTATGATAGTGAGTAACAAGACGAGCAAATCAGGTGCCTGATGGTAAGCATCATAATTGCCCATATCACACAGTGCCACCCAGTGTTTTATAATTCAAAATTCTGCGCGGCACTTCACTGCGCCTATCACCCTGAGATATTAGTTGTTGAATTTATTAGTCGTCATGCCCAGTCATTTCGCTGGTGACATTGCCCTTCAGACCGGAATACAGTAATGTTTGCACATTACTACTTGGCAGATGAATAGCTGGCAAAGGTGTGGTACTTCCCCAGGCGGCTCCCTGAAAAAGAGGCCACTACAAAAACTTTTATTATTATCAATTTATCAAGTATTTTAAATCTCGCCACAACGGTAAAAGGATTCCCAATCGAGGACGTCTTTCAAAAGTGAGCGTTTACAAAATTGTGTATAATTTGGTACCTCGTAGATAAGTATCTGTGGACAAATTACCCGGTTGTTACATAGATGGCGGTTCATTTAGGTCTTGCGGTTCATAAGGCATATTGCATACCAATGCAATATGACCAAATCGTGTTTTTATTCAATAGGTCCAAGTTGACAGGCAAAAGGCAATATCACTAATTATTTAAATATAAAAGTTTAAATGAAGTCGCCAATCACCGCTGCTAAAGTTAGCTAGTGTTCTATGACTTAGACCTTAGTTTACTTAGGCCCTAGAACCGAAGTACCCTATATGTAGGTAATTGTGTACTGGACACATAGTATATACTAAGTAGGCTAAAATCAGGTTCAATCCAAGGCCAAAAGTTTCAAAAGTTTTGGAATGACGAGGTAGCATTAAAAAGACACCCTTTTCACATATCATACAATCACGCCTTTTACCAGTGGTAGGCACAGATTTACCCACCACTCGGTCCTATAGTGGGTACACCAACATTATTTGTCCCATGTTATAGGGGACCTATTGCCATTTATCGGGCATAGTTTCAGACTTCGGGCTGTCATAAAGATAATTCCTAATGGAATAATCCTATATCTAACACTTTGCCAGACCTGTACTACGTACTAAATTCCTCGTTCCGAACACTAACTTTTTTCGAAAAAGTATACTGCAATCCGTACACCTTACTTTAGTGTAGCATCGACCACTATGCAGTGTGGACGCGTACGGAGCTGTGCTAATATTACGGGAAGACAAATCGAGTATATAATTTTCGTTTGATTTGATTACAAACTATTGTTAACATATTTGACCTTAACAAATGAACGCAACATTAATGAACTAACATAATTTGAGCAAATATTTTTTTAAGTACATTCTTGTCTATCGTAGAATATGCGTTAAACTCGACACCCTACTGAGACGCCATAAAAGTTTCAGAATCCTAGTTCTTTCAATACCGTGATCTCTTTTCATGTTTCCAAGCTACATACTAGCAAATAAGGACATAAATCAGTAACTCATTAGGGGCACGCGCATGAGGTCACAGTCACAGTGACATTGTCATTGCAAACAATACCTCACATTATTTCACAGAGCTTTACTACATAGTGTATTGTTTTCAGTAGGGAAACTTTATCGGAAATCAGGAAGATTTGTTTCATTGAATAAATAAGTGCGTAAGTGCATAGAAGTTCGTCTGTTTGGAAAGTTTACCTTTTGCGAGTTACTCATTCTAAAAACATTTTATGGAGTATTATAGTTTTTGTAACCACTGAAAAAAAAAATCATATGGTATTAATTTTATAAAAACAACCCTTTGTGGTTTGCCATGGTAGGGTAAAATAAACAAAGTATCAAAACTACCTTCCCGAGTGTTTCCTGTCACAAGTTCAAAACATGGATTTTTTCACACAATTAGTGGTCGACTATATTGAAAAATGACATATTATGCTTCGAGTTTGATTTTAGAAATAGTTATGAGAAATGGATTTTTTCTTTCGGTTGTCATTTTCAGAAGTGAAGTATTACTTCTGCTGAGTATATATTATATATATTATTGCCAGATTATATTATTGCCCTATTGCCAGAAAAATATGATTTTGATGATTTTTACTGCTATGGGGCATTATTGAACCACATATTGTTTTCGCTCTACCCGTGCCGTGAAACAATTTGCCTAGGAAAATACATACATTATGGGTGCACTAATGCCTCATATTTTATTTTATTTATTGCTTCTCTGTTTATACGTTTTCTGTCAATAAACAATTTATTTATGAATTTATTTACTGTGGGAAATATAAGTTGTGTGCTATCAAAATATCTTTAAAAATAAGTTTGCTGACCTAAAAAGTTACTAGTTCCGTTATTATCATAACGAAAATGCTATCGTTTTGCAGTTGTTTTTTTTTATGAATACAAAACTGAATCTTGATTATCAAAATATACAGGGTAACTGGCAATCAGTAAGCATCATTTAAAAAAATAAATTGTTAAAGCATACGTATGTATGAATAGTGTAGGGTTCCATACCTAGATACCAAAAACATACAGTGCCATCTATTAGTTCCTTGTGCAAAGTATGGAAATATGCAGTAAAATGGTCATAACTTTTGATTGCAATAATTTAGAAGTATGTTTTTTGAACAGCCACAAGAGACCGCAGACCTGATTAGTTGATATCAATTTCAACTTGATACCTCCACGCGTTCCCGTTAAAAAGTGTCTTGACAGACGGATAGACAGACAGACAGACAGACGGATAACAAAGTGATCCTGAAAGGGTTCCTTTTTTCCTTTTGAGGTACCAAACCCTAAAACACTGTAGGTACTCATTATTTAGAAAAACATTCACTACAAAGTCAACTCTGAAAACGCAACTAAAAAAAAACAAAGCTGTTTCATACATCTTATTGAAGATCAAGGCAAACTCAAAAATAAGAAGAAAAAAGTAATTATTTGTATATATCCTACTGTAGGTATACCTTTCTATACTGTGTCACTGTGATTGCCTTGAAGAAGCGTGAGAATGCCGGGAACACACGAAGAGGAAACCAACCCATACTTATATCACCATTAGCGTTCTTTACGATCAATTAAAGCGAAATATTTAAATATTTAAACACGGTATTATGTAATTTTCATTATATTTTGTCACAGGCAGCTGATCAAGCGGAACGGCTTTGATAGCTACATTATTGCTTTGAGACATGCATTTTGTTAGACACGAAATTGTATTTTGGTACACATATTTCCTACCTTTTGACTGCCTCGTTACTCGTTTATGTAGTGGTGCAAGCAGTAGTGCTGCGTTTGAGGTTCTGCGTTCGATCCCCAGGTCAGGCAAAAAGTGCTATTAAATTTTGTATTAGGAATGTTCATAGTCTCATATCTGGATTTGTGCCCATTTAATAGTTCGTCCTCTGTTACATGAGAGTTAAAAAACTGGTGAAATAAGCCTGCTATGGGAATATGGGTAGGTACCTGCTTAACCCTTCGGAAAAAAGCAGGATGTCAAGTTTTAAATACCTACTATAACCGACAACATCGAAAAACTTGAATGCGATCCGCTAAATACAGAGAGAATGTCGTACAATAAAGTGTCGTAATATTAAATATGTCCAATAAAATACAATATTAGTAGGATACTGATGCTGAACTGATTATATCAGCTGTATTTCATTATTATAATATATTATAAATAAAGATCTTTTATTTCAGATAGATAGATAAACACTTTATTGGTACACCACAAAAAATAATCCTTAATATTAAAAATACATCATAACAAATAGTGTAACAATTGACGATTTTAGCGCTGACAGCGATCTCTTCCGAACAACCGTGCAGGGAGAGGAGAGTACCGTAAATCACATTGGGTCAGTGGTGTGACAAACATAATAAATATGACTGAAATTTATTCAGATCATTCAGATCCATAATGTGTTAGTCACAATTCTTAAAAAAACTATCTTAGTATTTTGTAGTGGTAGGCCTCTTTTGCAGGGGGCCGCCTGGGGAAGTACCACACCTTTGCCAGTTATTCAACCGCCAAGCAGTAATGTGCAAACATTACTGTGTTCCGGTATGGAACTTATGATAATATAGGATCTTAAAAATAACTAATAGTCAGTGTATTCAGCCTGCAAGCAGGCGTGCAAATATTTCAGTCATGATATTATTAATTATTCCTATGTTAATTATAATTAAAAAAATTATTAATGTCAAAAAGATTGCATAATATACATTTCTTTTAGTCTTTTTGAAATTTATATTCCTGTACACTATAAAAACATTTATCTAGTAGCCACTTATGTAGATTAAATTTAAACTTATTTTCCTTTAAAATCTTAATGTCCTCGGGTAATTTATTAACTTACATACTATGTACCTACCTACTTGACAGCCCCTGTCACAATATCCACCCAGAATTTCTGTATGGGACGATCTGGACTTGATGCAATCATTTCCAGAACACCTTTTTCAGAACACCTTTTTCAGAACACCTTTTTCAGTCGTACCGCGTAGACGACTGAAAAAGGATTACTTACTTAGTCAATTTGATTATATATAGTGTCATAAGTTTAACATTGACACAAAAGTTAGTTTAAAAATTAGCAGTTATATACCAACTTGAAACATAGACTGCATCGGTGGCGTAGTGGGCGCATGCTCGACTGCCAATCAAGAGGTCCCGGGTTCGATCCCCAGGTCAGGCATAGTGTTAAATATTGGATTTTTCCATTAGTAATTATCTCAATAGCTGCCTGGAGTCTGGAACTGTGCCCGGTATATGGCAATAGGCTCGCCCCCTATTACATGGGACCAATAACATACTGGCGAAATGTGGGTGTATCTACTATGGGACTGAGTCCTGGGTACACCTCTGCCTACCCCTTCGGGAAAAAGGCGTGAATGTATGTTATGTTATGTTATGTTGAAACATAGAATCAAATGAATTTATAACAAGGCTGCAGTTTAGTCATGGTCTACTTATTTTAGTAGCTCTGTCTTCGACATGATACTTTCATTAAATGACTTTGTTATATAAACGCATCATGCATATATAATGCGACCAACGTTATCTCTTATGTACACCTTATATTATAATCAAACCCATCTTCAGAAAAAAAAATACCTACACATAATTGCAACTTGCCTCTCACTCTTTATTTTGCAATTGGTATGAAACGCGTAAAATATTGTGTTGAAATTATATCCTACTTAATCCAACTAATATTATAAAGCGTGGCGAGTATTGGCAATAACCCCCCTTTTGGGGAGGCTTATGTTCAGCAGTGGACTTCCAACGGCTGGATGATGATGATGAATTATAAATTATCGACGAAATTAGTGCAGCATGGCAAACTGTTTTCTGTGAAGCATTTTTTCCATCATACTAGGCACGTTACACCTATTATTATATCGTTAAAACCTTCACTCTCTTTATTGCCCTAAGTACGTTTTGATCTGATAACTCACTAAGCGCGTAGACAGTTGAAAGTAAATGCGAACAACAAGTCACTTAAAATTCCCATCACGTTGCTGTGTCAAAACCACTTGGCATCGAGTGTGGTCCTTTCATTTTGTATCTACTTACTGCATTTACTGTATGTGATTTTAGGAAGGTATTTTTGCGTCTGTGGGTTCTCTGGTTCAAATCTCGCATGTGGACTTTTCACCTGGGCGCTGTTGTGTTTTGGATACTTTAGGATACGCCAAGAAACTTGACACAATCCTATAAAAATATTACGAGATCGATGTTTTGTATTCCCCTGCTTTTTTCTAAATATAATTAACCCTATAAATATTTTTCCTGATATAATTTGTATTGTGAAGTAATCTATGTCTCTGTCAATAATGGTTGGGATTTGAAGTACCGCGAAGATGATATTTCTAATCTATTTCTAATCTACTTGCTCTGTACGCATCACGTTGCATTATCACATGACAGGTTTGAAATTGTGCTAATTCGATTACATATTACTGTTCGATTTATAGCATATTGTAAATAGCAAATTGCTATAACAGCAGAGTGCGGCTTTTAAACTCTTAAACCAAATAAATAATAATTCAATCTGATCTGTTTAACCATTTTCAACCAAGCATTAAAATAACACATGTTACGTCAATCAGAATAGAGGAAAATATCAGAAGCTTTTTTGCATTCGATTAAATCTGTACCAAAATAAATCAATCTGCGGTTGCAATCTAGATCACCTACAGTTGATTGGACATCAAAATTCTTGGCATTTTAACGAATGAAAAGGCGGAATCGAACACCGCGGAAGGTAAAAAACAAGTAATAATTACCCACTTCTAGCTAATCGAGCTGTTTATGATTTAATGTACATTTCAAGGTCCGTTATTTCACTCTAAGTAGATTAAAAGTAATGACTTAGAAACAAGTTACCAACATAATAAGTATGTAGTGATAACGAATTTTGGCAGGAATCCATGTTTCATCTGAATTTTAATCTCTGCTTTTTACTAAATACGATAAAAAATTGCAAAGTCAGTGCGCGCATTTTAGTACATTGGTATTGTTCACAGACTTGCGACTTTTAATGGTACGCACCGATTAAAATTCGTAGTGTGTTCATAGCTTTAATCCAGTTTATATGTATTATCTATGGCTTTAATAAACATAAAAAGACTACAAAGCCGTGTGTCCACTTGAGGCAGCCTCGGGTCAAGCGGCTGTCCTGACCCGAGTCTGCGCAAGTAGAGAGGCCGTGTCTCAAGTCTCAAGTTGGGTTAAGTATTCTAAATCTAAATATATCTAAATTCTGATGGATTTGACTTCATTTCATTCCATTTATTTATTCATTAACAATCTCAGATCGTATTTCAAATTACAAGGTACGTGCAATTACGAGGTTTAAATTTTTTTAACCTTTAGAGTAACAAACTATAATATTGGATACTTACTGTACACCATAATTTAATTTGGATGGGATATTAGGCTTAAATCTCTATTCTCGAGAATTTTTCAATTAGAGATATCCCCATTTTTAGGAATCATACTCTGGAGGTTATTACTATCATTTGTTCTGTGCCTAGATTCTGTGTCTTTTTAAACTGTGCCCGGTAGATGACAATAGGCTCGCCCTCTATAACATGGGACCAAAAAACATTACTGGCGAATTATGTTTGTACCTACTATGTATTGAGGCCTGGGCACACTTCTAACCTAACCCTTCGGGAAAAAAACATGATAATATGTTAAATTATGTGTATTCTGGAGTCAATACTCTTTAAATAATCTGCAGAACTGTCATTGGTGCAATTTACCAACAATTGTTTTGGTGATGCAGTCGTCCGTTTTCCCCGAAAACTATAAAGTGGGTTTGTTCAAATGAAGAATGAATAGGTTTTTACTGAAAAAGCGTGCTCCAACTTAGGCCGCACCATCGCTTACCAGCAGGTGAGATTGCAGTCAAACGCCAGGTTAGTCCAACAAATTAAAAATAAATCTGGTCTAATACCTTACTTTGGGCATATTCGCACCAATCTTGATTACGTGCAATAACTCAACACATGAATCGGTACTTAAAAAAAATATTGAGGCTATTACCTAACGCTACATACCTACTCAAATTGAATGTCAAAATTATTAATTAATGTCAACTATTATCAAAATAAGATATTATACTTGTTTTTTCTCAGTATTAATAATAATCTTCGAGGTCACTATGTAGGTGACTAGATGACATTAAGATGCTACTTTCACATTTAATGGCCTCAATAGGAACGACTATATTTATAGTGCATATAAATGCAGCGTCTAGGCGTTACTTGCCACTGAGACCTAGATTTTGTTACTAGTTACTGTATGATGATTGATCTATTTGTCAATAATATTTATGATGACATTTATTTAAGAATTAGAGCAACATAACAAAATTAATAATATATTAATCTGCTGGCTGAGTTTATTGTTGCAAAGATGTCGGCCATAATGTTATGTAATTTTGCTCCAAAAAACACACGTATGAAAAAACATGATTTATCTGATACCTACTTATGGACTTTGAAATAAAATAAATATAAAACTCATTCATAAAAACAAAATACACGTCAAGAGTGTATCAATGAATTTCGACAGTTCGTCGTTTCGACACGCCGCTAATTTCGAAAAAACATAGTTCGACAAGTTCAACGTCATTGTCGACAAGGCATTGCCTCGACTCAATGACGTTGAATTGCTACCCTCGAATGGCCTTATAATTTTTATAATATACCGATAAATAATAATTAATAAAAAAAAAAACAATAATAAATTCATTTATTATATAAAAAAATATTTTAAAAAACTTTCAACTTACTTACTTGGTACTATTCGTATATAAGATAAGTCAAAAAATAGTTAATTAAATGGTCTTTTTTTGTTTAAAAACAGAATAATTACGACATTAGTGACTCGTGTTTGGTCGTAATCAGTGTCAAGTCGTAAATTTAAAATTAAAATAAATTATAATAAGTTATGTGACTCTAAAGAGGAACTGAAGATTACCATACTAATTATAGATCCGTATCATTCTCAGGAAGTAACATTCTCTAACCCAATATCCGAATTCCGCTTTCATTTAAAAAAAAGCAATAAATTAAGTGATGTGACCCATTCGACACAATGACGCAACTAAGTAGGTGATATAATAAATATTAGCAAAATGGGCTTACTTATTTACAATTTGGAACGCAGATTGTGGACCAGAGTCACAGACAATTTAATGTTTAAGAATTAGATAAGTTAGTTTTATTTAAATCAGTACATTTTAGACTTCAAGCAGGCTCGCTTGGCCTTTTTTCAACTTATTTCTTATTGTTAACATAGCGTTTTTAGTACACTAAAATTACGACCATCTAGTGGAGTCCATTGCGTATATTTTTTTAAAGTTAGTAGGTGCAACATAATCTTTTACTGTTTGACCACATTCATACAGATCGTGTAGTTTTCGATAGTGATGGGATTGGTCTTAGAAAGGGCAATTTTGATGGATGGACTCTCGATGGTTTTAAAATGCTGTTATTATGTTCATAAGAACATTTTGAAAATCAATGCACCTGTAGTTAGCATTGCAACACGTTATTTATCTGATGACTGATAGGATTAATGCCTAGTCATTCTAGAGAGGGCAACAAAAATTGTAGCCTCGCTAGAATCTTTGATAATATGTAATACAAGGCACGGAACAGTTAATAATACCGTAGGTATGCCGTAAGCCCCAAGTTGTTTGCGCTGGCGCTGCTTTTTTGTGCCATAGATGGCGCTGGATGCGAGTTAGAGCTCGCAAGCGTTTTGTTTACCTGTTTACCTTTTGTTTACATGAGCGGTCGACTAGCGACCGCCTTCACTTTCATTGCGCCTTTCAGTTTACGAAATCTCATTGACTCGCACACATGTTAGACTCCTTGGTCCGTGTTTCAAGGCGGGTCCTGTGAGTGCCCGAAACTGAATCATCGCAGACGGACACGTGAACGGTCATGTAAGTTACGAAATAAGAATGAGTAGCGACCAAACCTATGCAATGTTAGGAAGTGCATTCACTATTTTATGTAATAATTGATGATCTATTAGGTCACCACTACTCGTAATGCAATACCTTAATAATTAATAGATCTACATTTTTGCAAGTTCACTCTTACATTTAGTTTATTATTTATGTGACACTGTGTGTTTGCAGTTTTTAACTTTCGCGATTATATTTAATATTTAAGTCTCTTCGTGATCACGGCTAATGCAACTTAGATGAAACTTTGAGGTTAATGAATAATAAAGCTTTGTTACGCAATAATCAATGCTTGCCCGGGAATCTCCATTAGACTAATGTTTATTTAATAGATACACAGAATGCTTACCGTACCTATACCAAACGCAATCTATGTTGGGTATGGCATAGAATCAGCTTCAAATCAGTTATTAAACTACATAAACTATCATGAAACATGTCGACATGAAGGTTCTCGCACAGAAACGCGGTCAATAAAGATACGGCTCGGCGTGTCAGCTGCTGGTATGACGCTCCTCGGTGCCGGTGGACCCACCAACAACTGGTGATGTCTATGTCCAGTACGAAATTAGTTGTCTAGCACATACAACCCCATACTGAATAGGACATGCGGATTATGCAGCTCACCGCTCAATATCTTTCAGTAATGCATGCTCATCGTGTATTACGATGTTTAGTATTGTAGTAATTCTATCTGTTCCTTCCTTATTTTATGAACGCAGTCAGAACTGTCAACTGTCAGTCACTCTAACAAGCATAGATATAAGATAGGTGGCGTGGTCACGAGAAGCCAGCTTTTCTTGCATAAAACTGTAACCTATTGAATCTTATATAAATTACTAAAATAATTATTAAACTAATACAAATAGTTCTCCCACATCAATTGTTTTATTTATAATACTGAAGAGTAGAACAATACATGGCGCAGCCGTCGAGACGAACCAATGGAAGGAAATAAAGCGGCACAGCAAGATTTATCAGAATCAGCAACACCAGGTAATTCAGTGCCTTTTGGAGAAATTATCATGGGAGGAGTGGAGTATCGGATGCCGTCTGCACTCAAATTGGATGTGTTGGAGGATTTACAGTCTCAATGGCAGAGATTTAAGCAGTCATTCAAAATATTTATAATAGCGGCAGGTTATGAAAAATTATCAGAAAATAGGAAGGCGGCCATTTTGTTGAACTGCGTCGGTGAACAAGCACAAGAATTGTATTTTAATACATTAAAACGAGGTGAAACTCAGAAATATGAAGAAGTACTCCAGGCTTTCGACGAGTATTTTCAGCCAAAGCAAAACGAGGTAATTAATAGTTTCAATTTCAACAAAAGGTGTCAAGATCCGGGCGAAACCTTCGACAATTATTACACAGATCTAAGGAAATTGATAAAAAACTGCAAATACGATTCAATGGAGGACCGAATTCTACGTGACAGGATAGTAATTGGCGTTCATGACACTAAACTACAAGAAAAGTTACTGGGAATCAAGGACTTGACCCTAGATCAAGCTGTGGATATATCTAGATCAGCAGAAATGTCAAAGGAACATGTAAAGCACATTACAAAGCAGCCAGTGATGGATGTCAATACAGTTGCTGGAACAAAAACAGCGCAACAGCAGCAGCAACAAAGATCATATCAGCGGAGTTCGCAGCAGTTTAATAAAGCTAAGTATAGTTATAATTCTAAGAATACTGATCAGTATAATAAAAATATCTATAATTGCCTTAAATGTAAAACGGTACATGGCCCGCGGAACTGCCCGGCATTTGGTAAAGTTTGTCATAATTGTAAAAAAGTTGGACATTTTGAGGCAGGCTGTAAAGCAAGAAAAATGCATCTAGTAAATGCTGATGAGAATCCTTCTGATTTAGATCAAAGTAATACTGAGGAATTATGACTAACAAAAGTGTGTTATACAATCGGTAACAATAATACTGAATGGACTGAAGTTCTTCGAGTAGAAAATAAAAAGGTTAACTTTAAATGTGACACGGGGGCACAAGTAAATATTTTAAGTATTAAAGATCTCAGAAAGGTTGTCGATGATGAATTCCCTAAATGGTCTGAGACAACAGTAATTTTAGAAGCTTTTGGGGGAACTAAAATTAAACCAATAGGTAAAAAGGTCTTAACAGTCCACATTAATGATGAATTATGTAACACTGAGTTTATTATAATAAGAGAAAATGTACGACCTATACTTGGTTTGAAATCATTAATTGAATTAAAATTACTCAACAACATGAACATTAACAGCATTACTAATAGAGATGGGAAAAATTTAATTATTAATGAATATTGTGAACTGTTTCAGGGAATTGGCAAATTTGAAAAACCATTGGAGTTGCACACACGACCTGAAGCCAAGCCTGTGGTGAGACCACCTAGGAGGGTACCTCATTCTCTCCTGTCACGGCTGGAGGAGAAATTGAAAGAACTGGAGCGTCACCAAATTATTGAAAAGGTTGAACACCCGAAAAATTTTGTGAGTAATTTAGTAATAATAGAGAAAAGCAATGGATCGTTGCGAATATGTCTAGATCCAAAAGATCTTAATGACGTTTTAATTAGAGAGCATCACCTAATTCCGACAATTGAGGAAATAACTACTAAATTATGTAACAAAACACTGTTTTCAGTATTAGATTTGTCTGATGGATTTTACAATATCGAGCTCGATGAAAGCTCAAGGGAGCTGTGTACTTTTAATAGTCCTTTTGGGTGCTACAAATTTAAAAGATTGCCCTTCGGTTTGTCAATTGCCCCTGAAATTTTTCAAAAATATAATGAGAATGCATTTGGTGACATACCTGGTGTAATCATCTACTGCGATGACCTATTGATCACAGCTAATACGGAATTAGAGCATGATATAATATTAAAAAAGGTGCTTGAAAGAGCTAAGCAGTGCAATGTCAGGTTTAACAAAAAGAAATTTCAGTATAAGTTGTCTGAAGTAAAGTATTTTGGTCACATCTTTTCTAAGAATGGTATGAAAATTGATCCTGAGAGAGTTAAAGTTATAAACAATATTTTAAGCCCTAAAAATAAAAAAGAGTTACAAATCTTTTTAGGAATGGTCAATTATTTGCGAAAATTTGTACCTCACCTTGCTCAGTTGGCTTCGCCATTACAATTGTTACTAAAAAATAATACTAACTGGTTGTGGACGGAAGTACATGAAAATGCATTTAATAAGCTTAAAAAGAGTATAAGTTCAGCACCAATTTTACAAAACTTTGATCCTAAATTACCAATTGTAATACAATCAGATGCAAGCAAGGATGGTTTGGGTTGTTGTCTCTTGCAAAATGGTAGGCCAGTTAGTTTTGCATCAAGAAGTTTATCTCCATCAGAGAAAAATTTTTCACAAATAGAAAAGGAGTTGTTAAGTGTAGTTTGGGCTACTAGAAAGTTTCATTTCTTCATCTATGGACAGAAATGCACTATACTCAATGATCATAAGCCATTGGAAACATTATTAAAAAAGAATATACATGAAATTCCATCTCCGAGATTACAGCGGTTAAAACTTAAACTATTAAAATATAACATTGAATTTAAATACTTAAAAGGAAAGTTCATGTATATTGCTGATTTATTGTCAAGATTTTACCTTAATGAAACTGATGTTGATGATTCTTATATGAATGAAGTTGTCCACTGTGTTGGCCAGGCTCATTACTTACAATGTACAGATGAACAGAAACAGGAATTAATTTTAGAAACATCTAAAGATACTGAATTGTATAATTTAATAGAGTATAACAAAAATGGTTGGCCCGAAACAAGTAAAGAACTACCTGATTATTTAAAGTATTACTTCAAATTAAGATCTGATATAACTGTCGATGAAAACTTAGTATTTTTTAATAACAAGTTAATAATTCCAAAGTCTTTAAGAATGTCAATATTAAATAAATTGCATGAGGGTCACATTGGCATGTCAAAAATGAAGCAATTAACAAGGAAATTGTACTTCTGGCCAAAAATTGATAGTCACATTGAGGAATATGTGAGGAAATGCTTTATTTGTCAAACATATCAGAATAATAATACTAAAGAACCATTGCTGTCACATGAAATTCCAAATTTGCCATTTTCTAAGCTGGGAATAGATATTATGGAATTTAAAAGGAAGAGTTATTTAGTAATTTGTGACTATTTCTCAAAGTGGCTTGATATTAGGCCTATTTCTAGTAAGAGTGCTAGTTGCATAATCAATGTTCTAACCGATATATTTTGTTGTTTTGGTATTCCAAAGGAAATTGTGTCAGATCATGTACCATTTGACTCGTTAGAATGTAAAAAGTTTGCAAAAGAATGGGGATTTAAATTCACTTATACCAGTCCGAGATATCCTCAGTCAAATGGCATGGCGGAAAGGGCTGTACAGACAGCAAAGAAAATTATGTATAAATGTAGTGAAGATAAGTCGGACTATAGAGTTGCTCTTCTTCAGTATAGATCATCTCCTGTTTCAAATACCAACTTTTCACCAGCACAACTAGTAATGAACAGAAATATAAAAACAAAATTACCAGTTAGTTATAAATATTTAGAGCCAAAGTTAAATGAAAATGTCAAAAATGAATTTGATAAGACTGTCAATAGAAATGTAAAAAACTATAATTTAAGAACTAGACCTAAGAAAACGTTTGTGATAGGGCAAAAGATTTGGTTTAAGAAAGATAGTAACAGTAATAGATGGCTTATGGGAAAAATTGTAAATAACAATAACTTTAGATCTTATGATATTTTAAGTGGTGACAATTGCTTGTATACTAGAACCTCATATCATATACGACCTCAATAATTTGGTGATTGCTGAAGGTTTCCTGTAAAGGGTGTGTGTGCAGCTGCACTAGGTGTCTGGTCACAATTATGTCATTCATCACTGTGTACAAATTTGAATATTGTTTATTTCATAGGATAAGTGCCTAGGTTATTTTGTTAAGAGAAGTAGATAGTTAAGTAAACTTTTTTTTTTTGTTATAATCCGTAAGAGAGGGAGAAAAGACAAAAACATCTATTTGTTTTGTATAACTTTATTTTTTTTGTAAAAGGGGAAGATGTAGTAATTCTATCTGTTCCTTCCTTATTTTATGAACGCAGTCAGAACTGTCAACTGTCAGTCACTCTAACAAGCATAGATATAAGATAGGTGGCGTGGTCACGAGAAGCCAGCTTTTCTTGCATAAAACTGTAACCTATTGAATCTTATATAAATTACTAAAATAATTATTAAACTAATACAAATAGTTCTCCCACATCAATTGTTTTATTTATAATACTGAAGAGTAGAACAATACAAGTATTATTAGGCGAAGTGGTACAACTATTTAACTGCTGGCCAGTGATGGCCGGCCAGCGCGCATGTTGTTGTTATATATGTTTTGCTACAAAATAATACCAACTTTACGCAATACAATAAAACCGTAATCGTCTGCAGTATTTATTATGGAACACGTAAACGAAATATTGAAATATGTTAAATAAAATAACTAGCGAATGAAAATGCTTTTTCCGTAGAAGTATCTCTCTAAAAATGAAGATTTAGAGGAAAATTCGCGATTTTTTTTGTATCGAGTCAAAATCGTGTTTCGACTCCCATAACTTACTGGACAGAATCCTAAACATTTGATTGTGATAAAAAAAATTATGTTTTATTACCTTAAAATTGATTTACCGTACAGTCAAAGCGTGAGATTTGGGACTCACTTCACCTTAATTATTTGCAATTTCAAGCCCTACCATCCCGGATATATTACAGGTTACACTTTTTTAACAACTAATAATAAGACGTTAAAATAACAATAACATTAATGTGCAACGCGTAATAATATGACCATAGATAATATGACGGTCGGTTTAGCATTGCTTTTTGTTAGAGTTAGCTGTACACTGTGTGTTTGATGTTCAATTCCGTTCTCAGATATTTCAGGCCTCTCCAACCTCTTCGATATGACCTAAAGATAGATAGATAAAGATCGTTTTACGATAGCAGCCTAATAAAAGAACTTAAAAGCTTTAAGATTCATTCCGTCAATGAACTTTTCAAATAGACAGGTAGAATCTCGACCTTTCGCTGTTAAACCAAGGTTGACAATGCAATTAAAGATAACCCATCTTAGATCACAAACGATACACCTTTGACCTAAAGCTAACCGCGGTTATTAGTAATTTTATAGTTACGAGTATGTGCCAGTACCTGTAAACACAATGAATGTTCAGTTTTTCTACTCGTTTTATGACCACCAATAAGCTAAACGTGGCTATTTTTAAATGGAAATTTGCATATAAATATGCCGATGTTTTTCCGCAATTAAAGATTATAATATTCGCCTTGGAGTTACATGCTTTAGAATAGTGCTCCACCCTCTCTACCCGTGGTTGCCACGGGTGGAGCACGGAGTAAGAGCCGGCTAAGGGTTAAATCCAGAGGACGCGCAGCAGCGTCCTCAGCGTAAAACCACCGAACTGCGCTCGACAACCCGCCTGCCAAGTGTGTCGAACATTGGCAAAACCCCCTTTTTATTATTTATGGGGAGGCCTATGTTCAGTAGTGGATTACCAACGGCTGAGATGATGATGATGAAAGATTATAAAATTAAGATGCATGAAACAGCACAAGATTTGTTTCATTTGTGTCTAAATTATAATATTTAATGTCAAAAGTAGGTACCTTGATTTTAGTGTGTTGCCGAAACAAGTATAACAATGTTATAAAAAGCTATTTTTATATCAATGATCGGTTATTCTTTGATAACTTTGTTTAAAATCGTTATGAACTTCGATGTTTTAAAATTTTTCAGAAAATGGACAAGTTTTACTGAACGTAATAATTATATTATAATACCTATATAATAATTAAAATAATAGGCTAAACTAATAGCTAATGACCGCCTTTATGGGAGTACCCAATTGCCCTGTGTATCTGTTTTTTTAGTGTATTAGGATATACTTTAATAATTCTTGTGACTTATTCCAAATACTTCTGTAATGTTATCGACAAAAAAAAACTATTCCATTCAATTTCATTAGGTTTGTCGTCACCGACATCGACCACGCCGGCGAGGTCGAAGATCTCTCAGATCCTTCAGATCGGTTAGCTTCTCTCCAAATAATCAAATAGATCAAATCATTGATAGGCCCTAGGACACTCCCCTTCTGGGGTGCCAGGGCAAGTCTGACCCCACGTATTATGGCGACGGCCCAAGCCGAGGCTCGTGCCGTCTAGGTGCCCTTGTGCTAGTCGCCCTTAAAGGAGAACTTCCTCTGATTCTCTTTCTTTCGATCCAGCCAGAGATAATTAGCCTTTCTAGACTATCTGGGTCTCTCCTGACTGTGCGCCCAAAGAATACTTTACACAACAGTTAACAATTACATTGTGATAGTTTATCTTCTGACAATTTATTACGATATTAAAGTTTCGCAAGCGGTAGTTAGATGCATTATCCGTTCAAATCTAATAAGATTTTGTTAAGACCTTTCACTGTTGCTCTGTTACAAATTAAATCAATTTGTTGAAGGTATTATTTTTGAACAATTACATATCTATTTAGGTATAAAGCTAGTCCCAAATAAATAAAACACTGTCCATTTAAAAAAGTCGGCTTGAACTAATTCAATTTACATTTCTCATCTGAAAATGTAGTAAATCTATATATGCGACTTCTTTTTGGAACGCATTTTTAAAATTCCTTAATTCTTCCTTGTCGATAACACATCGAAAAACTACGTGCAAGTCAGTGTGTCAGTTAGTACTTTATATAATAAAGAGATTCTTATTTACATTCTAACATTATGATTGCACATTGAGAAATGCTTTCGCCTAAAAGTCTTTGTAAAAACATTATCTTATATAACTCTATCACAATAGCTCTATTGTTTTATAACTGGCTATCAAAATCTAGAGACATACTTGTTTTATCCACTTGAGTAAAATTCCCACTGTAAAACAATTACTTTCTTTATTTAAGGTATTTGTTACATTATATTTTATCCAAAAACAGCAGAGCTATTGGTATTTTTATTCATTTAGTTTTAATTACTTACCCAATTTTGGTAAAGGAGCGTTTCTTTAGAGCTAGAGTTAAGCAAGTTTCAATTAAATACTTATTATCTGTTTTATCATCTGTTTTATGCAAAACACCTTTTTTTCCAAAGGGGTAGGCAGAGGTGTACCCGGGATCCAGTCCCATAGTAGATACACGTATCATAGTACCCATAGTAGCTAGGAGGCGAGCCTATTGCTATCAATCGGGGAAATCGCTCTGAGTCAATCTGACCGCCAATTATTGTCTGTATTGTGGTATTAATAAAAGTGTTATCTTAAAGCTTAAAGCGATAAGGCCGCCCGTTGTCGACCAATCACTTTTTACTCACAGCTTTAATATTAAGATATTATGTCGTACCCGTCGTAAAAATGGTCGAAATTAAGAGTTATCTTTTCTATTCTATTCCATCGATCTATTTAGATATCCATCATAGTTCGAGACTACAGGCTGGCAATGAGAAAATTCCTAATGCACCCAGCTTATTGTCATAAAACCTAAGTCAAAGTCAAAGTCAAATATTTATTGGCCACAGCATAACAATGTTTGTTACATAGGCAAGTCATACATGCATTATTATGATATTATCATTACATTTCTTCATATTATCTATTATTGCATAATTATTAAAGTGATTACAATTATTAAGTTATATCATTGTGTCAAGTTTCTGTTTCTACAACCAAGTTTTAGGATCGACTCTCCTGCTCGTACACGAATGAACATTCAACAAGACGCATATATACTCGTACATATATTCGCTCAGTAAATAAATTGGATTCATTTCAAAAAGAAATTTTCTCTTATTGTTAAATTCATTATACGCAAGGTTAGTTATTATTGTTGGTAATTTATTGTACATACTAATTAAATACATATATAAAAAATGTTACCCCCACATTTTCGCCATTTCTGTTTTATAAATCCCATGTAAAAGGGGACGAGCCTAACGCCATCAACTATTGCAGCGTGCGCCCTTCATGGTCATATGCCCTTTAACTAAAACCTCAGATTTCTAAGAGTAATGTCGCCGGTGCCGGCTTGGGCCGCGTCCACGCGTAACGCGTAACGCTCAGCTGATATTACGCAACTAAACAATCATTCCGTTCATGTTTCGGTTATTTCTGTATTGTGATCACTGTCGTAAGCAAATTGACAGAAATTTTGTGTTGAAGTAAGTAGAGCATTATTTCGATAGGGTTAGTCCCAGGGTAATAGGTTATTACAGGGTTTTTTTTCATGATAGTGAGTGACAAGACGAGAAAATCAGGTGCCTGATGGTAAGCATCATGATTGCCCATATCAGACACAGTGCCACCCAGTGTTTTAAAATTCAAAATTCTGCGCGGCACTGCACTGCGCCTGTCACCGTGAGAGTGTTTTGTGAGTGTTGAACCGTGAGTTGTTGAATCTCATTATGCCCAGTAATTTCGCTGGTAACATTGCCCTTCATACCGGAACACAGTTATGTTTGCACATTACTGCTTGGCGAATGAATTACCGACAAAGGTGTGGTACTTCCCCAGGATAGGGTTATAACGATAAATTTTTTATATATTTGTCTTAATTAAAAACGCAAATTAACACATAAGTACATTTTGTGCTTCTAACGTAAGATTTAAATATATTATGACATATTTCAAAAATAAATAAATGAAATATTTGAATAATGATATTAAAAAACGGTAGGTAGTTAAAAAACATATTAAAGCATCAGAAAAATCCAAGCTCTTTACATTTGTTGTTAAAACTACTGGGATTTTCTTAAGAATTAGTGGACAATAAAAGAATATCTAAATCAGCAAGTAAATACATAGCGGCACATAAAATTCACAACTAAACAACTGGAGCCGTTAAAAACAAGTTTCCTAAACTTAACTTTTGGTAAAACCACTAGTAACTAAAACGTACATCAATTCCGAGTCATCTTACTAAATTAGGGTATTTTTATGATGAAAATAGATCGAGTGTAGGTACTTTTAGTGTCCGTAGGAGGTTGATTAAGACCAAAGAGACAGGCCACTCGTTTGCCTTGTCCTTTATGAACTAGCGGAATTATACGCTGAGACACTTAACGCTATAATTTTTGTATTGATTATGGTACCTTTGATACTTAATTTGCCAGATATTTTGTAGAATCATAATAAAATGATTTGCAATGTTCATCATCATCATACATCACCATACGTTTTAGTTTTTTTAAAGTTTCATTTTTGTTAATTTTCTGTATTGTGGTGTCAATAAAAGTGTTATCTAAATCTAATCTAATCTAATCTAATCATCATCAAGCCGGAAGATGTTCACTGCAGAACATAGGCCTCCCCCATAGAACGCCATAAACCATTCATTTGTCGGGATTTTGCAGTAATCACCACGCTTGACAGATGGCTTGGTGATGGCAGTAGTTGGTATACTTGGAAACGAAGAGCGCTGCTGCCCACTCTTTGAATATGTCCCTCTACCGGTTCTTACGGCTCCCACGGGATGAGAAAGGGGTATTATATAGCCGGGAACGGTCGGGCCGGGAATTTCTGGTCTAATTTTGGTGCTAACCGAAATAATTTTCAGGTCACCTTTTTGTTTTACATTAGAAGGAAAGGGAAATTATTCGGTATACAACTCAACAACTTTCAGAAGAAAGAGTTGCGATATACGCAAAAAAGTGTACTTCCCACAGAAAATCCCGATCAGCTGATTAATTTTGTATGGAAAGTAAATTTTTTTGCTAATTGTTTAGTTCGACGAGTTGATACACTCCCTTAAGTACCTATTATGTACTAACTCTTTTTGTAATACAATGATGAGGCAAAGCCTTTTATTGTCAAATTATTTCCATTTAACAACTTCGAAATTTCTTTCTTATTCTTAACCATCTAATCATTTTCTGTCATTGTTCACAGGTAAACAAACACTCTTCAATTTCATCAAAACTGGTAAGAAAGAGCAGTACTTGCATTTTATAACTAAAAAGTTTATATAATATAGGTATATTATTTTCTTGTACCCGTACATTGTGTTTACTTAAATATATTCTTACACGTTTACAATCGTTACGGTCCGAAAACTTCAGTTATTTTGTAGAATAACTTTTTTTTTCATTTTGAATTTACGATGAATGCAATTTGGCAAGATGCACATTCTTCGGTCTAATTATTTACACGTCGATTGTTAATGCAATTTGATGATTAGAATATTAAAACGACTTTTAATGGACTTCCTAAACACGGTTTCTTCAGAAATAATTTTCGTCATTATTGTGTATTACGTACATTTCGCAAAAACTTCTTAGTTGTACATTTTTACTGCATTTTTATTTTATTTTTAGGACGTGTTGAAAGTTAATTAGTCCTATTTACGTCTGGCAAATGCCTCACTTCCTTTTTTTGCTTGTAATTATTTACTTAAAACGAGAAAACACGCCCTTCCTGTGTGTGTGTTAGTCGATTCAAGTTTTGAAATTTGTCTTTATTTTAGAGAGAACTTAGCGACGGAAATCTAAAGTACACTTTCTAACACACTTGACATTTAAGGTGTATGATATAATTATCACATATCCATTAACCCTGGCATTTTATAGACAAATGGATTATATGAAGTCGCCTCAAATGTCAGTAGTAAAAATGTAATTGCATAAGTAATATAAAATATGTACATTTTATGAAACGTAATTAACAAATTTGTAACCTTCCTTAGGTTTGAATAACAGATTAATTTAGTTTATCTGTAGATAGAAGTATAATGAAAAAAGTTTATTATTTTTCTAAATAGGGTAACCGGTAGTATTGTTAGCACCCCCCCAATCATTGGCACTTTCAACTTTTAATCGTAATATTATAACACAACACGACTGTAGCCATTTCTAATATTTTTTCCTAAATAGTATTTTAAATTTAGCGTCTGGCAAAATCAAATTGTAAGTGACATTGACAGCTAAATTGGCGGGATTTATTTTTTTCATAAATTTGCGCGCCATTGCTGCTGATGATTTGAAAAAAGTTAGAGATGTAGAAAAGAAAACTGCGTTAAAATAATTATATTTATGTAAGTTTTGTTTAATGTTTGTAATTTTCACGTAAGAGAAGGTGCAGAATTTGGGATATTTGTGTAAGATTTGCAATTCAATGATTACTTTGCCAGTTTTTGATATGCCAATAATAGCACTATGAACTCTATGACGGTGTAGTCATTGGCACCAATGCCAATCATTGTACTTTTTAAATGTTTTTTTAAATGCGACTTATTTTGTGTTGAAATTCATTTACATTGTAATGGAATTTATATCGCACGGATTTAACATATATTATCGATCAAATCCAATCATTGGCAGTGCCAATGATTATACCGTGGCATGTGCCAATGATTGTACCTTGGCATAATATTGGCCATTTTTGTGTATTTCTTTCGTTGGAATAGGATTAACTGATAACCAATGTAAAGTATTTTAGGTAAATAAAACCGCAAATGCATACGTAAATAATAAATTAATAATTATCTGGGTGGCATGCCTACCTATTTCTGATTAATGTAGGGTTCAATACCGAGCTGAAATAATAAGTTATGATTAAATTTAGCTAAGGATCGAAGAACCCACATCCTACTTTATATTTAATTGCCATACCTTTGTTTGCGTACATATCAAAATTTTATTTTTGCTTAGCTCAAAGGCAGACACGGCAGCAATTGCAAACAACCTAGGTATTAGATATTAATTGACACTTCATACCCTTTACCATACCCCATACCCATACCCCGTTTTGCTTTGAGGTATCGAACCTTATAGGTAATAAAATGAAAAGGATCCAGGATCTAAGGTGATTTTTAAAAGGGTCAACACGGTCGAAGCTAAGCGAAGCTAAGCGAAGCCTTACGGTCAAATTTTAATTATACCGTTCGAAAACGGTTGACCCCATACAATGAAATAGGTCTTGGTCAGTTTATCAACTGCAAGCTTACCGTAAAAAAAGCTTTTGTTTTGGATACGGTGTTTTTCTAGTCAATGCCTTTCATTTAATACCCGTATTTTGGGGACTTTGAAATACGTAAGTAATCCGCCATTTTGTGGCGGCCGCCATCTTGAATATGTAATGATAACAAATATATTCATTGTATTCTAATTAGAACTAAATATGTGTACTTAATATCAGATAAATAAGTCAACAGTAAAAAGAGGTAAAATTGAATTATTAAGAAACAAACAAAAAAGCCACAACAAACAGATCAAGTTTATTAAAACCGTTTAAAATTTTGATTATGATGTTTTAGTTACTATTGAAATCGGTCACGTAAGTTGTTTTTTCGAAATTCCCGGTAGTTTCGGAGAACGCCCTAAACACCCATTTAAAAACACATACATACATACATTCACGCCTTTTTCCCGAAGGGGTAGGCAGAGGTGTACCCAGGACTCAGTCCTATAGTAGATACACCCACATTTCGCCAGTATGTTATTGGTCCCATGTAATAGGGGGCGAGCCTATTGCCATCTACCGGGCACAGTTCCAGACTCCAGGCAGTTATTGAGATAATTCCTAATGGAAAAATCCAATTTAACACTTGCATGACCAGGGGATCGAACCCGGGACCTCTTGATTGGCAGTCGAGCATGCGCCCTCTACGCCACCGAGGCAGTCCCATTTAAAAAAATCATCCTGAATACCATAATAATTGACAAATTCTTAAATCTGCAGACATAAATCCAATCAGAGACGAGGAAATAATCAGAATAAAGCAAAAAAAAAATTTTTTTACTGCCAATGATTGTACTTTTTTTGAGTGCCAATGATTGTACTTGAGTGCCAATGATTGTACTTTTTGACCACTGCTGCTAAAAAAGTCGATTTTGAATACATATTTATAATATTCGAACTGGAATTATTTATTTAATTTATCACCAATAATCAACAAATCAAATGACATGAGTGTATTTAACACTAATAACGCATTATTGAAAATATTCCATATTGAATGACATCTGTCACGATTAGGTGCCAATGATTGTATAGGTTACCCTAATTAACTTTTGTCAAATTCTAAATCAGATCGTGTTGACAGTAAAGTAGGTACATTAAATACATTCACGCCTTTTTCCCAAAGGGGTAGGCAGAGGTGTACCCAGGACTCAGTCCCATAGTAGATACACCCACATTTCGCCAGTATGTTATTGGTCCCATGTAATAGGGGGCGAGCCTATTGCCATCTACCGGGCACAGTTCCAGACTCCAGGCAGTTATTGAAATAATTCCTAATAGAAAAATCCAATATTTAACACTTGCCTGACCTGGGGATCGAACCCGGGACCTCTTGATTGGCAGTCGAGCATGCGCCCTATAAGCCACCGAGGCAGTCTTAATTAATATATAGCGTAAATTAATAATTGTATATTATGAGAATTGCCTGAAATCAAGATATTCTCCCTTATTTTGTAAATAATATATCCTCTTTACGTATCGAGTATTTGTGCCTACCTACCACATGTATAATTATATTAATTAAACAATATAAAAATATTTTAATTAATACTTTTGTACCTGATTCGTGACTGCATACTTTAAATTAATAACTAATTATAATATATCTGTTATTTCACTTGCATATTTTTTGCGACATTTAAATATTATTATATTTTATTTTGTTTAAATGTCAACATTTAGTTAGGTACTATTCAAAGATCACTATTTAATTTATTACCTACCGTATATAAAAAGTTATGAAATTAATTTTATCTATGGTTGTAAACCTATTTTTAATGACCTTTGATTTTATGACCTTATTCATTAATTGAAATAGTGGATTTTATTTTTATAATGCATCCGGATGATAATCTTACCATTAGGTACCTACATAATATTTTAGCTTCCTTTTTATGTAAGTACAAGTTCATTTAAATATTATGTCAATCACCATTAAAAGTTATAAAAATTAACATAATTTAAATAGCCCTTATAAATAACTATTTTAATAAATTAAGTAGTTTCCATGAAAAAGCCTCCAAAGTCAACCTCTCACTATCTGGAATAAATCTACCAGTGTACTTAAAGTAAAATAAATAGTCATATATTTAAGTACCCTGTCATAATAAATGCCACGACATGTAATGTATACTAACTTTGATTAATTCCTGCCACGTTGATTCGGAAAGGCAAACTTTTTAAGTACGATAGGGATTAACAATGCAGAAAATCTGTCTTTTTTTATGATAGTGAGTGACAAGACGAGCTCATCAGATGCCTGATGGTAAGCATCATGATTGCCCATATCAGACACAGTGCCACCCAGTATTTTAAAATTCAAAATTCTGCGCGGCACTGCACTGCGCCTATCACCCTGAGATATGAGTTGTTGAATCTCATCATGCCCAGTAATTTCGCTGGTAACATTGCCCTTCATACCGTAACACAGTAATGTTTGGACATTACTGCTTGGCGGATGAATAACTGGCAAAGGTGTGGTACTTCCCCAGGCGGCCTTCTGCAAAAGAGGCCTACCACTACAAAACTGCCTGCCTTACTGTCTGCCTTATTCAAGATTTTTTCCAAGATTCTATCGCATCCACTTCGGATAAGAGGACGTTAAGACATTAAGATATTAAGACTTAACAACGGCTTGACCTATTCAATTTGATTCATTCCCAGCACGTTGAATCAGAAAGGCAAATTTTTTAACTGTGATAGGGATTACCAATGCGGAAAATTAATCAGGGATATGTAGTACAATTTGATTTAATATCTTGTATTGATTAATAATGCAGAGTGACATCTAATCAAGGGGCGGATATACGAAAATTTATAAGTCATATCTCATGCGGATTTTGTCCTTACCACCATCAATGGTGCAAACCATTGATATAATGAAAAGGGGAGATGAGGTACTGGTTTCTCGAAAATGGCAAGCTCAAATTAGGTCCCATTAGGTCCACGTACGTCAGTAAAGTAAGGTCGTACGAGCGAATAATATTGTTGTCTCGGTCGCACTTCGGTCTTAAGTACATACGTCTTACTATGTTTGTTGTTCATTATATGTAAACTTCACAATGAGCAAATTGCACGTGCCATTTGTTGAGTAAGCGTTGGGAGAACGTACCCTATTTCCCCTTTTCTTCATATCAATGGTGCAAGCAAAACTAATTGGTGGCATTTGCACCAATGATAGTGCAAGTCAATGTCGAAAACGATACATCGGGCATATAACATACTAACATAACATAACATACATTCACGCCTTTTTCCCGAAGGGGTAGGCAGAGGTGTACCCAGGACTCAGTCCCATAGTAGATAGACCCACATTTCGCCAGTATGTTATTGGTCCCATGTAATAGGGGGCGAGCCTATTGCCATATACCGGGCACAGTTCCAGACTCCAGGCAGCTATTGAGATAATTCCTAATGGAAAAATCCAATATTTAACACTATGCCTGACCTGGGGATCGAACCCGGGACCTCTTGATTGGCAGTTGATAACATACTAATTTATTCATAATAAATAACCATGCAAACAAAGTATTAAACTTTGTACAGTAATATATAAGTACATGTATCTGTAATGTAATGTAATGTAATGTAATGTAAAGTGGACTCCTTTTCCGCACTTAGACTCTATATCTGGTCCGTTGTGACGTGAAGTCCTGGCTAATCTAGCCAGCCTAACTCTGCCCAGAAGCTCAGAAGCCTCCTGGCAACTTCGCAGTCTTTGCGGAGTGACCTCACTGTTCCGAGGATTTTTTCACGTTGGAGGGTTACTGCGTCGCATTCCAGGACTACGCTACGAAATGGTTGCCTCGTTTCTTCCGCCATGAAACAGCCTCTGCATAGAGGACTATCTGTGGCGTTTATAGTGAATAAGTGTTTGTTTAAGGGACAGTGACCTGTTATAGTCCCTATCATTATTTTAAGGTTCTTTCGGTTTAGACTTAACAGACGCTTTGTAAGTCGCATGTTTAAAGCGGTATGTAACAGCGGTAAACATGTATCTGTATCAAGTAGGAATGATAAACAGACGAGTGGTTGTCCTCGCGTAAAGATCACTTGTGCTTACTTGATCTGGTTGTACTTTCCGGGTAATATGGGGCTTTCAGAAAGGACATGAACAAAAAATACTGACTGGCTCGTGTAACGAAACTTGGTACTGAGCTGTGACGGTTGTGCCGGTTTTCCCCCCTTGTCGACAGATAAATTAATTAAAATGCATTAACTTAAGGATGTGTTGCCATAAGCAAAAAATCCTGGTAATTTTCACTCGTATTTTTCCAGTTACATTATGATTACAAATGAAATTTTGATGTAAGTTTGTTGCGCTTTCATTTAAAAACTATTGAACCGATTTAACTGGAAATTGGAATGTTAATGGTCTAGACCTTTTTTTTGTGACCCAGGGAAATCTGCATACAGATATCCGGCCGTGCCGGGGGGCAGGGGCGGGTTATGTCAGGATGGGAAGTTCTTGAAGGAGATCTTCCTGACTGACTGAAACCCTGGGGGAGTCAGGTTAAGACCTGGTTAAGAATGGAACCAGAAGAAATGGTTAAGACCCTGAACTAACGCATAAACATAATACTACACCTTTTCCCTAAAGGGGTAGGCAGAGGTTTCGACAAACACATTTCCGCAATTATGTTTATTAAGTCTCATAATGTATGAGTGAATGAATGATAATTCTCTATTGGTACCACAACAATACATAATATAATATGGAAGAAATCTTAAAACAAGAAATAGTAACAACTGGCGGCCTTCTGCTTATCGCTCAGAGTCAGAGTTGTCTTCCAGACAACCATGCTGATAAAGGAAGTATAGATACTGAAGGGATGTAATATGGGGCGAGCCCATTGCCATGAATAGGGCACAAATCCAGGCTCCAGGCTGTTACTGAGAATATCTCATCCCTAAAAAATCCAATAACACATTTTATCTGACCCAGGAATCGAATCCAGTATCTAGTATCTTGTTTTATCAAATCCAGATTAAACGTTTGCATAATGACATACTGTAGGTATATTATAATTAACATATTTTTATAAATTATCTAAATGCTACTTGATAAAGATCATTAGGTTCATACGCGTAATGAAATAAGGAGTAAACAGAATTTGCATTCGAAAAGTTAAGATTTGTTTTTCAACCGCGAAGGTGAACTAAGATATTGCGCGAAATTACTGCAAAGGCCGGCAAGTTTGAAATGAATTAATTAAAGTCACACCTCCGTTTACAAAAAAAATAGTCTAGTACCATAAAATAGAGTACTTATTTTTTGTGTGATAAGATCGCATACTTGAATACAAAATTGTCGATGAGGAAACGTCTAGTTTTGATAAATGTAACTTGTAAAAAAAAGCTAGTGAATACCTACAAATTTTTTGTTTTTTTCGTATCACTCAGATTATTATGAGATATAACAGTAAAAGTTAAATAAGAACAACTGCCAATTTCAGAACATCTGTCCGTAATAATCAAATCATAAAAGTCAATAAACAAGATAATTTTAATTCTGCCCTTTGACCAGTCCACTTATTGTTTGGAGTCGAAAGTGCATAAAGGCCTGCATTCACTCACCTATAGCCGCATAAAATATCAGCTTAACTTGTTTGTCTCGGTTTTTTCTTGTATTGTTTAAAAGCTAATAAAAATTTTTTTTTTCATGCTTGCCGTAAAATAATATAACTGCGTTCTTAGTGAACTTGACTCTCTAGTGGAGTCTATAGCATATTTTTTTATAGTGACAATTTACAATTTTTATTTAGATATATGGTAGCAGATGTGGCACAGACCAGCTCCCTTTCACGAGTTGACGCATGTACCAGCGCCATCCTCTTCAACCATATTAGAGAGAGGAGGATGGCCCACCACGCGACGCCACCGCAAACATAAGCAGTTTAGTGAGAATGACTGAACTGTACCAAACGCTCCCCGATGCTCTACATCTTAAAAATTTGGGATTGAAAATAGTCAAAAGCCGTCAATTTATTCCCCCATACGCCGATATATCAGTTTCTCAATTTGATATGCTGCGTACTGCGGTCTGAACTTTATATTGGACACCACTCTTTATAGCCTTAAACCTCTTCCGAAGTTTGCGTAAAAGTTCACTGGAATTGGATGACAACTGCACATCTGTGCTGTATTGCGACATAATTGGTACAGACCTGCTTTTGAGGTTAAATCACTAGTTAAATAATATATAAGGACCGGTCAATTGTAGTTTTTATGTAAAGTTCTCGGATTTTCGGTAATAACTTTGTAACGAAACTTTACTTGTGCTCACAATGCCGGATGGGTAGAAGAGCGTATTTTGCCATAGAGTATAGATTTTGCCATAGAGCCTGCTTCGGTGTCGTAGTGGTCGGAAGCTCTACCGCCGGTATTGAGGTCCCGGATTCTATCGCCATGTCAGGCACAGTGTTATTTGATTTTTCCATTAGGAATTTTTTCAATGACTGCCTGAAGTCGGCAACTGTTAAGAAACTAATCTGGCCAAGTGTGGGTGTATCTTGTTCTTAACATGGGGCTGGATCTTGGGTATACCTTTCGGGAAAAAGGCGTGATGTTATGTTAGTTGTAATTAAATTTTTTGTTTCTAGTTTTCGGGTAACATAAAATAATAATCACCTTTTAGAATTTCATTAACCGTTTAGTTCAATTATAAAGTTGGTAATTAGTTTCCTATATAATATCTGCAATCCAAAAACTGAATAAGTGTCAAACCTATAAACATAGCACCGAAAGTGGTAATTGGCCATCAATAATGATGTGGTTTAATTCATATCGTGATGTAACAGAATTTGACTGATCTTGAATTAAGGTCAAGTTAAACTACTCTAGTTGAACACGATCTGAAGATGGGGTAGTGACATTTAAATACACTTCAAGGTTTGGAACCTTGATGCATAAAAGTGGTCCACTAAGCCACCGAGACAGTGTTTTTAATAAATGTGCTATTTCGTATCAATGGCTGTCAATGGGAAACTAACGAATTCATTTTACCAATATGCTCTATCCATCTTCTGTGTGAACTTGATTCGCAAAAGCACCTTAGGGGCTGAAAAATAAATAATTTGACTCAAATTGATTCAGAAATGATCATCAAAAAGTTATCTTCGGTAAAACTATGTAGGTCGAATAATATTACTGTTTGATCTTAATCAAACAGTGGTATTCGGGCGTTTTAATACGTTTTAAGCTTCATAGACTTATGCATTGTGTTTTTTGCTAACGTTATTTGCTATAGTCCTTGTAAAGGTGCTTCGGCAGATGACCGTCTCCTTTCTATAAGCCGCGTATTGCGAGGTTGTATTACATCGTGGTCAAATAAAGTCTTTTAAAATGTTCGCTTTAACTGAGCGCTCTGAATTTATGTTTGCTGTTTTAATTTAATATTTTGCGTAAGATAATTTTGTTAACCGTGCCGTGGCGGTACCGGCTATAGAATAGTACTCTCTTATCTCGACCCATGTTTGCCGTAAGAGCCAGTTAAGGGTAATGAGATCCAGAGGTGGAGCAACAGCATCCTCTGCGTTAGACTATATAACTGCACTCGCCATACCTGCTGCCACCTGCCAAGCGTTGCGAGTACAGGTAAAACCCCCCGTAATGCTTGGGTCGAGCGCCTCCTGCACTCACCACTGCCCGGTAAATATCCAGCATAGGTCATTTTTTTTTAAAAAAGGAAGGCCAATGTCTAGAAGTGAACTACCTACGGCTGATGTAATGTTTTTGATTTTGTACATAATATAAAATTTGCCGCCTATGGATACCTGCAACACCAGTGGTATTGCCAGTATGTTGCTGACCCTTCAAGACTATCCTTTTGAACACCCTCTTACACTCTCCTTTTGAAGAGCCCCATATTGTAGCTCAACGGGAAGACCGCAGCAGGGAGATCATTCCTTTGCACGCTTTGTTTGTTTCAAGCTTTTTTTTTTTTTTTTTTTTTTTTTTTTTTATGATAGTAAGTAACAAGACGAGCAAATCAGGTGCCTGATGGTAAGCATCATGATTGCCCATATTAGACACAGTGCCACCCAGTGTTTTAAAATTTAAAATTCTGCGCGGCACTGCACTGCGCCTGTCACCCTGAGATAGGAGTTGTTGAATCTCATCATGCCCAGTAATTTCGCTGGTAACATTGCCCTTCATACCGGAACACAGTAATGTTTGCACATTACTGCTTGGCGGATGAATAACTGGCAAAGGTGTGGTACTTCCCCAGGCGGCCCCTTGCTAAAGAGGCCTACCACTACAATCAAAACCGAAACCGAAATATTACATTTTATTTCAACTTTTCGTAGTCTCTACATGATGTAAGTAGAGTAAAACGGGTAAAATCGCTTTCTGCGCTTCGTGCGTCTGTCTGTAGGGCTCTATGAGTATTATAATAATATATTATCCGCTAAGTCCTCCATAACTAAGGAACTTGATGTGGTATTCGCCGTCAAAAAGATAATGACACCCTCGTTGGCTTAGATGGTAGTAACCCTGCTTTCTGTGCCACAGGCCCCGGGTTCGATTCCCGGTCAGGTCAAACATTTGTGTGCATAAACATTTCTGTTTGATCTGTGTCTGGGTGTTATAAGCTTATATAAGTATGTATATCAGTCTTCTAGGTACCATAGTACAGGCTCCGCCTAGTTTGGGACCAGATGACCGTGTGTGGAAGTTGTCCCATAATTTTCCATTGAAGGTTTGTAAGTGGCACAAAGGGGGGTGTAATTTACAAAAATATATGAAAAATGTGAAGTTACCACCATTGTTTGCAGAATTTCAAAGCCAGGGCGGGACGCTATTAAATGTTATTGTGGAAGATCTAAAGCTCGTTACAAAATCAGAATGAAAGGTAAACTGGTGAATGTTTTATATCATAGTTTCGTAATATACAACACGAGGAAGTTTATGATCTTCAAACAGATTGTAGATGCTCAATACTTTCCTAAATTTTAGTAAATATCACTGGCTATATTAATATCTCATCAATTTTTATAACTAATTTATTTATAAAAGATGTTATTACGCATAGTAAGTGACCATTAACATAAAATATAACTTATTAAAGTTACAACATTCTTAGATGTAACACGACGTAACGGTCGTGATCCTTTCACGAATAATGACCGATCACCCTCGATAGTATCTACTTCCTTGATATTTGATGTAACATGCTGTCACCTCGTAACGAAAGTCGTTTTATTGTGACAAATGTGGAATGCGTTAAAAGCTCTGTTTGGATTATGTTAGCCTGGTACATCGCCGTGGGGTGCCAGCTATAGAATAAGAACCTCACGCTTTCTACCCGTGGTTGCCGTAAGAGCCCGCTAAGAGTGGTCAGATCCAGAGGACGGGCAGCAGCGTCCTCTGCGTATAATTCACCAAACTGCGTTCGCCAACCCTCCTGCCAAGCGTGGCGAGTATTGGCAAAGCCCCCCTTTATGGGAGAGGCGTATGTTCAGCAGTGAACTTACTACGGCTGAGAAGAAGAAGTAGAAGCCTGGTTCATGGGGACGAGACGTGAGCTCCAATTGGCGTCATTGAGGGGTCATTTACTTATTTATAATACCTGCTAAATAAAATGAATCTTGCTCTTAGATACGAAAAGAAATAATTCCTGTCTTGGGCGTATCTGGTGCCACACAACATTGTTTTTTTTACTCCTCTTGGTCAAAAAGTCATTGTTGCGTACCAGAATTTCTTTTTAATTTTTATCTGTTACCAACGAGATTATATTTTTTTTGTGTCGCACGTATACGATATTACCGAAAATGTTTTCATGAAATTAAGACTTTTGTTTCACAATTGTAGTGAAAAGTAGAGTGTAACACGCGGCGCTAAAACCCATTATAACTCGGTTTCTATTTAATCCCTCCCTAAAACTCGGGAGTAAAACTACCTAGTATACAATGCGTCTTTAGCCCGTTATGTAACAATAGGTATAAGTAATGCCTTACTGTTGCTGAAATATTGCAATTTCATACCTATTTGTCGTATTATCCCCGTAAAGCCGAAAGTCTTTAAAGACTGGTTTTGACATTAATTTAGTCAAGTCAATGATGTAAGACTTAAAAGTACCTAAAGCATTTCAGCTATAGGAGACTGTGTACAAGAATATATGTAATGCATAACGTACACGATAAAATCAAGACTAGGAGATAAATCTCGCACGATACAGAACACCAAAGCAAACCTCTGATATGAATTAAACTGTGTCACACGTCAACTAGAAGGCAATATGTTTTGGCTATAGGGCGGAGTCGTGACTGAAATGTTGTATATGCATTCAGAAGGCTTAATTTATTTTTGTAGTCCAGTGTTACGTAACTTAAACATAAATTAACTAGCTTTGCCCCGCAGTTGCACTCGCGTTCCCGTGAGAATGTCGGGAAAAATACTGCGCGTTATTCCAGGGTCTAAGCTACCATACGCCTACATGATGTAAACGTGCCTTTTCCATTAAATAATACTCGAACACTTCAGCATATTTTACATGATTTATTCCAAGCCCACCATCTTCAATCTCGCTCTACAATCATCTGTCACGCTGGCATCCACCTCCCTGTGTTGCCATCGCGCCCTCGCACATGCCATAGATCTCCGTGAAATCACACGTTGCCATTAATACTTTCCATAAAACCACGAAAACGTTCACAGAATCCGTAGCATGCGCGTCACAAAATAACATCAACCCTACACTCGGCCAACCTGACAACGTGTATGTCCCCATACACGCATTATATCATAACCCTACAATACCTTAACATAGTGATTTCACAGTTACGGTTACAAAGGGAGCTTGTAAAAGGTAGTTATAATGAAACAAGATTACTTTATCTTCCCCGCAGGTGGATAATACATATGTAGGTATTATTCTTTAAACCTCCCCCTACATATACATATCCTACATATCCTTTCTAATATTGAGAACATATATATACAAGGTATTTGTTTAATTCTTAATTAATATTCTATTTCTCACGAATACCACTAATAAACGAATCTTGAGCAAGTTAAATAATATGAGGTTCAGTCAGTAATAAAAATGGTTTAAAAGTTCTTTATTATAATAAAACAGATAATAAAATCTTTGTGTGGAAGTTGTCTCATATTATTATTATATTAGAAAGGAATAGATCAGATGAATGCCAATTTTTCATATGTTTTATTTCATAACCATTAAATATTCTTATCATATAACTTTACTCGTGTAACATTTTACAAGCCATTGCAATTAATAATATATAACATTAATTATAGTCATATAATATCATGGTTAATGATGTAGGGTCAATTAATTATTGAAGCTGTTATTTAGACCGACATATCGCTTTTAGTCTTTGAATTAGCACTCGAATGAGGAAGTCTAGATTTATAGATTTGACTGTACCTCTCCGTAATGTTAGTTGCATAATTGATAGCTAGGTCATGTAAACATATTTCATAACCTTGACAATTTGTGGGTATTTGTAGGTAGGTAGCTGAGCAAAGTCTTCTAATTTTAATTAAAGTAAGTTAAAGAAATCGGTGAACGTCTTTGTTGTACTGTACTCTGTTGTAATTTTTGTAAAATTAATTACATTTTTATTGTCTTTATTATAAACAATAAGTATTGGGTCACTCCCATTATTTTCTACTTCCTTTTCTAAGCTTTATGTATTCGCAAATTTATATTATTATTGTATATCTTCCTTAATGCATTTTTTTTAGTTGGCTCAATGTTAGTGTTCCTGCCTTATGAGCCGCAAGACCCGGGTTCGATTCCGCAAGGTCCAATTGCGGAAACTAATAACCTTGTGCGGCACATGAGCATGTCTGTTATATCAGTGTCTGGGTTATATGCGTATAAGTATGTATATATAACAGTCTTCTGGTTACCATAGTTCAGCCTAGTTGGAGATCAGAACTACTTCCAAATAGTATGTTATAAAAAATGTAAGTCGCTTAAAAATCTTATACACCTATACCTATATCCAAGATACCTAGGCCCAGTTCCCTCATGTTTATGTGAGCCTGGTACTCTTATAAAGCTCCTTGCTCTATCACCATGTGGGAATATCTCCTCATGTTTATGTCAGCCTGGTACTCTTATAAAGCTCCTTGCTCTATCACCATGTGGGAATATCTCCTCATGTTTATGTCAGCCTGGTAATATATAAAGAATTTTTAAAAATTATCTAAATAGAATTAAAGAACTTAATACTTATAAGGTTATCATTATAATCGTGGATTTAATCAAGAATGGAATAAGAAGTGCATTGGAATTCCTCCGGGGGAATCTCAATCCCCGAGGAATCCCCGAGGATGAATACCGAGTGTTTTTCGATCCGCTGGGGGACCAATATGCCGTGCCGTTAACGTCAATTAGTAGCTACGTAGGTATATTTCATGATCATAAATAAAACTTCTCTTTCTTGGAAAATGTGGTTAATTGAGCTGCAATAATATTTATTTTAATATTATAAAGGTGGAAAGGTTGAATAGGTCGACCTGTATTAATCTGGCATGTTACTTATTGACATTTCCAAGTTGAAATTGTAATGAAGTGTTGGTGTTGTGTGAATCAAGAATATATCTCTATGCCCAAAACAATCTATAATTTATTAACATTTTTAAGTAACTTTCAAATATGGTTGGCCGTGGGTGAAGATGACATCTTTGGCTCAAGGATGTTAGGAATAAAGAATCATCACGTTAATATCCGTGTTTCAAAGGACCCATCAAAACCGTCGCGACGTTTCCAGCTGTTGTTTTTAAAGATTTCTTTCAGCTTGCAGCCACAGGACACCCGCCCGTCCACCTTAAACGATAGTGTTGTCGTCAGTCATGTGTAACTGTACTGTTGTCAGTTTTCAGACGACATCAGGGTTGGCAACGGCTCCAATAAAAAAATATTAACTATTTTAGTTCAAACGAAGATGACCTCCAATCCTTATTTGTTTTATAAGTACAACCTACTCAATTAATGAGGTTTAAAAAAGCGCTTTTCTGTCTTCGCCTAATACTTGCCTAATTTAAAATGTCAAGGTGCTAATTGTGGTAGAGATTACCAGTATATTTTGAATTAAATAAGGTTTATGTATTTTTTGCGCTGTTTTAGGGCGTCATTGTTTTTCAAGCAAGTTAATTAGGTACACCCACAAATAAAATTTTCTAATTAGGTAAGACAATAATTTTAAATTTAATTACTTCCGTAGTTATCACAAACACTATATTATTATTCTAACATACGTATAGTCATACCTTCTTCCAGATGGGGTTTTAAATTATGATATATCTATATAAAGTGACTTTAGACACTTTATAGATAAATAGATAAACACTTTATTGGTAAACCACAAACAATAAATAAAGTAAAAAACCATTATGATCAATAGCGTAACAATTGGCAGTTTTATCGCTAAGAGGGATCTCTTTTTGGGAGGGTTTATGTATATGTATGTAATTGGCATGTTCAACCAAGCGCAAAACAGAGTGAATTTAACACAGGCACTTTGACTTGTAGTTTATCGTTAACTGTCAAAGTTAAAATAAAAGTGACACGCGTGGCTTTCGTACAGATTAAGAAAGAAGCCTGCTTCATCGATCCGCGAAGGTGGGTCTATTAATTATTGCAAAAGTAAAAGCTTGCAAGTGCACTGCATTCTTTAAAAGACTGCTAGATCTAGGCTAATGTTATGCGTAGGTAACAAGTGCCATTTGTGTCTCTAAAGACTGACACCTACGATTGTCGTCGACTCTTTTAATTCTCTCTCAATTAATTGTATCGTATTTTTATAAGGAATTAATCCTGCTTGTCACGTTTTAGTATTTAAAGGATTTTGTTTGAGCAACGGTCCGGAGATTTTTATTTTTTTTTATTTTTTAATATACGATAGGCTTACGTTTGAACTTAATCTCGCTCGATGGAAGGCGAAGATGAGGCTTGCCTAGAATGTGTCTGTTCACTTTGGTGTTTATCACAAAAAATAACATACCATAACCCCTTTTTCCCGTAGGGGTAGGCTGAGGTGTACCTAGGACTCAGTCCCATTCATAGGATTTACCCCCCACTTCGCTAGTTACGTTTTTTAAGTCCCATGTAATAAAATTGTATTAGTGTGTCGCCGACACTTCTACACTCTAATCAATCTCCTTTTGAAGAGCCCCATGCTGTAGCTCAACGGGAAGACCGCAGCAGGGTGATCATTTCATAGTTCGCACGACTTTCTAGTGTGTGATTGGTGCTGAGATTTGATGATTATGATATGATAGCCGGAGCTAATTTTGACGATACAATATGTCTTTGTCTAGTGTCTAGGAAACCAATTGCTGATACTTGATTATTTTCAGTAATTAAAAGTTATTTTTGAAATAGATAGAAACCTCCTCTTTGCTTGTTCCTTTGTTGTTAACACACAGACACAGATCAAACAGACATTATGTTCATGCACACAAATGTTTGACCTGGCCGGGGATCGAACCCGGGCCCGGCGGCTCAGAAAACAGAGTTACTACCATCTGAGCCAACGAGGCTGTCTGAACTGAGGCTGTGATTTATTTAGTATCCTGAAATAATTTACCAACTACCTTTATTTGCCCACATTTGCCACAATTTAAATCAATTAACAGGTCAAATATATTAACTCGTGTAGGGTTGATGTTATTTTGTGACGCGCATGCTACGGATTCTGTGAACGTTTTGGTGGTTTTATGGAAAGTATTAATGGCAACGTGTGATTTCACGGAGTATTATTTAATGGAAAAAGCACGCCTACACTCGCAATAAAAGGTTTGGGGGTGTTGATGCAAACAGTGTATTTAATAAATTTAGGTCGGAACGCCTTCCTCAATTAATACTAAAATAACGATTCTGGTTACGAGGTAACCTCCTTTCACCATTCTTTTACTAACGATATCATGCCATCGATCCTAATTCCTGGCCAACTAAATATAATACACCATAACCATCATAATCATCATCATCTCAGCCATAGGACGTCCTCAGTTCTACGTGTTATGTGCCCTGCCCATTGCCACTTCAACTTGCTAATCCTCTGGGCTATGTTGAAAACTTTCGTTGGTCTACGGACCTCTTCATTTCTGATGAAATGAGGTGATCTCGCAGAAAAATCCCGAGCATAGCCCTCTCCATAGCTTGTTGTGCTATTTTGAGCTTACTGTTAAGGCTCACAGTAAAAGACCACGTTTCAGAGCCATAACTCATCAGTGGCAACAAACACTATGATGTAGTAGATATAATTGACTATAACTATTCATACCAATCGAGAACAATAACTGCAAATAACATATTGAGGATACGTATTGCAGAATTTCTTAATTGCATTGTGTACAATAAAAAGCAGTTTTGGTTTTGACCCACTTTTTCGCATACCTACTTAAATATTAAGATCGTCTAGACTAGGTATTATGTAAGTGAAGCGAATTATTATTTTGTTTGCAAGTGTTATGGAAAAAATCTTGCTCAAGTGTGAATATTTTCAAGTACGGTTACGCTCTTTACAGAAAAACAAAAACGAGCTTAGCTTCCAGTAAGGAAGTCTGCTCACGGATTATTTTGAAATAAGACCTTTGGAAACTGGTTGAAAGAGTAACAGCTGTTATATAGAGCTGTTGTCTTAAAGCTTTTAATAAGTTGATACATTATACATACATACAGTCACGTCCCGTTCTCGTTGGGCTTGGCATAAAGGGTACTTAGTCTGAAAGGACTAAATTGAATGGACCTCAGGGCATTCGACGGTAAACGAAAATCGACTACGTTTTAAAGGACGTAGTGATGATAAAATTTCTCTCCACTTCGATTCCGACATACGCTTTCGTTCCTTTCATTAAGCAGATAGCTTAAGTCCGTCATACAATTTATCGTTAAGTTCTAATTTTTATCTACTAGCTATTCGTTGACAGAATGAAGCGAAATAATTTGCGCGGGCTTTTGGCTGATGATAATGATTGTTTTATTTAATAATTAACATTGAATGGGTATTATAACTAGTACGTTATGAAACCTTTAATTAATTAATTATTTTTCAGTGATTAAGTATAAATATAAATAACTGTATATTATTATTTAAATAACTGTTATATAGGTAATCGTTTGTTAGTAACCCTGTCAGGACCCCCGTGATACACCGCGGAGTCCACTGAAAATCATGTACCTCATGTCACTCAAAATTTTGGCAAATAAAGATTTTTGTATTTTGTATTATTTTTACTGCAACAGCTATCTGGGAGCACGGTATGCCTCGGCCAAATCGAGCCGCACAGCTGTACGTACTACTAAACACAAAATTACTATAATTTTCATGAAGTTGTAGTGTACAGATAATGAGTTAATCTATAAATTTATCTACAGAGTCTTTCTCTTGCGACTGAGGTTCGCCGCTCTACTGATTTCAAATTGAATAAATAGTGCTTATTAACTGTAAACAACAGTAACTGTAAGTCAGTATCTTAATAAGATGTCAAGTTATCTCGCACAGTTGAATCATATAAACGTTATGCATCTTATCACATCTCAATCTGAGCTACATCTCCATCGTGAATGGGAGCTGAGTAACCTCGGTCGTGCACCGTAGAGATGATGCAGCTTCGATGTGTGTGTGATAAGGCACGAAGCAAGTGCCGCGAATGTTACATGGACTTGTTTAACTCTTTATCTGGAAATGAAATTAGTGTATAATACGCAATGAGGATACCATAGAGTCACTTGTTACTTGTACTAGTACTTAGTAGGGTTCCATATTAGAACCTTGAACGAAACGCTACCGCGTTCTAAGAACATACAGCGTCATCTAGCTGTAAACTACTGCAAACATGTTAGTTAACATATTTTTTGTAAAATTTTTCTTGTTCCCAAATTTTATGATGCTAGGCAAACGGGAAGTGTCCTAGAGGTTTTCAGTCCTTTACTTAAAGTTTGGAAATGTGTAATAAAATGGCAGTATCTTTTGATTGCGTTTTAACTTAGAAGTTTGATTTTTTTACAGAAGCAAGGGACTTTAGACCCCAGTTATTGATATCAATTTCAACTTGATATGTTTTTGCGTCCCCAAAAGGTATTGACAGACAGTGATTCTTTAAGGGTTCCTTTTTTCCTTTTGAGGTACGGGACCCTAAAAATTTAAGTATTTTTTGGGTCGAGCACAGCGGGACTAACCCAAAATATTTATAAGCAACTAGTGTAAATGCAGCGGCTTCGCCCGCTCACAATTTCGGTTCTGTAAGTTTTATAACAAAACTTTGACACCCTTTTTGGACCCCTTAGAATGTTAATTTTCCAAATACCTTTTATATTATGTAGCTGTGATGCGGTTTAGTCCTTTAAAATATAAGAATACCTATATAATATATTATTTTCCGTAAATACTTCATAATCATAAAATAATATTTGGGTTGCATATTTCCGGTCCTACGTTTACATAAGCTATGTTTAGCCACTACTCGTTAGGTTATTAAATCTACTAGTTGTCAGTTGCAATGCTACAGAATTGAGATAGATAGATTAACTCTTTATTATTACACTACAAACATGAAACCTTAAATTTAAATATACAATTATAACAAATAATGTAAATTGAGTTACATTATTAGCTCTTACCTATATATTAAATTAATAGGTGTAAATAAATTTACTGTAAATGTAGGTATCAGGTATATATTTTACTATTAACTGTAATAGTTCGTAAGATCTATTGCCGATAACGAGGCCCAGGGTTCGATTCCTAGGTCAGGCAAAAAGTGTTTTTGGGTTTTTCCATTAGGAATATTCTCAATGACGGCATGGAGTCTGGGATTGTGCCCGGTTTGACAAGGTTCACCCTCTATAACACAATAAAAATTTAATATGTAATACGTGGGACTTGCTCACGACTCGGACACAAAATATACGGATAGGTACAGTGTCCAAATTGACACATTTATCATCTACTTTTTGAAAGCATAACTTGCTTTGTGTGAGTGTACAGTGTATATTAACACCAATAGTATAAATACTTTATTACAATTACAATTAAATAAAATAAAACATTCAAAATTTACTAATTGACTGTATTGACAGCTATATATGTGGTTTTGAATAAGAAATCGAATCAAAATTTTCTGCAAGTTTGCTTTTACTACTTCTTACGATAATTCTCCTAATTATTGCTACACTATTTTTGACATTTGATGAAATTTATCTAATTTATGTTCGGTATTATTCATGTCGGCCTGTGGATTTTCAAAGTGTTCTATGATATATTGTATTTAGTTAGGGTAGATAGTAAGTAGGTAGCTCTATTGTTTAGTCTTTTATCAATAAAGGCACTATGCCAACTATAAAAAAAAAAAATGTTCTCATCCTTGTTGTACTTATGTCCTCATCCTTGTATTATTATGACATATAATATTATACTATACAAGGTGTTATAAAAAGGCTTAGTAATATCAAACTAAACAGCTTTCCAAAGAAAGAATTGTGACAAATAAAGTTAACGATCAGCTGATATATTTTGAAAACTTTTTTTTGTTAATTACGCAATTCTATCTTTTAAAAGTTGTTCGGTTTGATGGGTAGACACATCCCCTTAAATATTACTACACCCTTTTATAACAGTATTATATAACAGGTGACTTGAAAAACGACTTGAAATCCTATTTCGACTTTTATTTACAACATTACCTCTTCAATAGTTCTTTCATAAGTCCATTTACCAATAATCCGACATGATTCACTAATAGCATAATCCAGATTAGTCTTTAAGCTTTAAATGAAACGTCAATCACTTTAAATGCTCATTACGGATCACCACCTCAGCTAATGCAGTGGTTTGGTGCGAGGTCCTTTCAGCAACCTTGGCACTTACCCTTAAGGCGCCTGTAGCAGCCAAACTTTCCATCGCGCTCGCAAAATTTATGTTATTGAAGATTAACAATCACTCAATATGAATTTTCAAAAAAAAAATGTTGAATTTGTTTATCTTTAGATTATGAATGTATTAAGTATACATACATACATAATACAGTCACGCCTTGTTCCCGTTGGGGGTAGGCAGAGACTATTTTTTTCCACTTGCTACGATTCTGCTATACAACTTTCGCTTCTTACACTTTCATCACATTCTTCACCTTATTTATTAAGCATATTTAGTTTTTTTCTTATTTATTTGATGGATTAGATCGAAAAAAAAAAGTATTTTCGATCTCTTCTGTTAAATTAAAAGATATCAAAACTAAGTTTTCTTGAATATAATATTATAAATTGTATGATTGAGAAACACAAATAATATGATTTTTTGTACTAGAAAAAGTGAGCGAGCGAGACGATTTGGCTGCTATAGGCGCTTAAACAATCTTTACTTGCAATTTTCAACTTCACACTTCAGTTGCTGTACCATATTACCGATTCTAATAAATTACCCATAGCGTTGAGCTAACATTTTAAAACCGACGTTTAAAATCAATAAATAAACATTCTCTCATCAAATTCACGCTTGCTTCAGATATAATTGACACATCTTTATCACGCACGTGAATTCTTAATATGTGTGTAGATCATTCATCTAGTTATATCATTATATTCACGCAATATGTTAACAACCTCTCCTTCGGCTGCAATGTTGCAATTCGCTGATAAGTTAATTGACCTCGCTTACTCGTTTGCTTGTTTGTTAGTTTTGATATAGCGGTTCCGTTTTTAGTAGACGGTGGTTGAGGTATTTTATTACCTGTGATCTCAATTAAGTACCTATAAAAGTATATACAAAATTATGCGAATAGAAGGACTTTGTGGAGGCCTTTGCCTAGAAATAAAACGGTAAAGGCTAGAAAAATCGGGTCAACATTCGTCATTCTTTGTGAAATACAATATTGTGCAAGATTTTCGATGAAAAAAAGTGTAAGAAATCCAACTTTTGACAAGTATGCAGCGCCTAACAAAAAGGATGCAGTTAGACTTAAGGGTGCGTCTACCCGTTAACCAAAACCACTTCCAAAAGAAAGAACTATGCGAACTATGACTGACAGCATAAAGTTGTAAATCGCATCTCTGGGCCCTAAGATACAGGCTCTTGCCTAGTTTAGGGACCCACTGGAAATATAACTAAGATTAATATATATTTATGCGCAAAATTTTACGGATATTTTAAGGTGTTTGTATAATTATTAGCATAAGTATTTTTTTTGTGAAATAAACAAATTTTATTCTTTATTCTTATTCTTTTTAACTTAGTATAAAAAATTCGACAATCCATACAAATTTGTCGATCAGCTGATCCGTTTTGTATGGGAAGACGAAAATTCTTTTGGCGTCTTTTGCAATTGTTGTGGGCGAGTTTGACGAGTAGATGCACCCTTCAAAGTATAACTATACTTTTTTAACATGTATAGATGAAATTACTCTTTTAACTATTTACCTGCGTAATTAGTTTAATATATTATATTTTGTATCTAGTTTCAAAGGTAGGCGGTACATAATAATGTACCTATATATATTTTACAATATGTACATTATTTCGATAAGTTGTAAAAACTATGAAAATGTATGAGTTTAGTCGCTGTCCGGTCCGGAAGCATGGCAAGCTGCAAGGCTTTGTCACTTTCGGTAGCGTGCAACCTTGAACGCTTTTATACGGCTGTCTTTTGGGGTGTGGTGTAAGGGATGAACTCATAGCGATAGGTAGCAAAATAGACTAGGTTCTTTCTGTATTTTGTGATCTATGTAAGGTAAGGGTGGGTGTTATAAGCTTATATAAGTATGTATATCAGTCATCTGGTTACCATAGTACAGGTTTCTAGCCTAGTTTGGGACCACATGACCATGTGTGGAAGTTGTCCCATATTATTATTATTATTACTATACAATAATATGTTTATTTGTTTATATTTTCTTTTTATTCGAATTCGATCGAATCACTTTTTGGCATAGAAAACATTTTGCCAAGTCATAAGATCGAGTTCAAGGCTAAACTCTGGTATTACATGTCAGGTCTTCTACACACATTAAAAAATATTTTTTTTATTGTTGATAGAGCTACTTTGTATTCCTTAGAAACAAACCAACATTTAGTGCTGTAACGCGTGATTCCATATGTATAATTGCGAAAACCTTTTTTGTGCATGTAGGAATACCTTTAAGCTTTTCGTGTAATAACCCCCTACAAACACACGGCGATAAGTATCGGTGAGAAGAACTGCGATCGGAAAAACATTTCTTTTTTCTAGTCGAAAAAGCTTTGGCAATGATATCGACAGCAATCGGAAAACAGGCGAGCGCTTACCGGCGTTCTTGTGAAGACTATGTATGGGCTATACACTGTTGAACATAGACCTCCCATCCGATTTCCATCTAGTCCGGTTGTAAGCGGTTTGCATGCTGCTACGTTACCATCCCTCACAATATTACTCGCTAATCACTTATACCACACTCCGCACTGATTATGTCTGCAATATAACATTACTGAAGAAAGCCAACTGGTTTCGTACGAAAGCGATCGTGGTTCGCGCGACTTTCGCTTGCAACCATTAAATGCGTCAACAGATTAATTTGGATTTTTTCACCATTTTGGGAATGTGAGGTCAACAAGGCAGGTAAGGAGTGACCGGTTGCTACAGATGGGTGACCATTTACGCGCTACCGCATCTTCGGAAAGCACGCTAAGTCGTTGGTTCTGATGTCGTCATAGAGTCGTAATCTATCGCCTACTGATCATATTCGTACCTCGATGGCGTAGCGTAAGCTTGACTGCCGATCATGAGGTCCCGGTTTCGATCCCCTGGTCAGGTTAAATAATGGATTCTTCCATTAGAATTTATCTAAATAACTGCCTGGAGTCTGGAGCTGAGTAGGACGTACCTCTGCCTACCCCTTCGGAAAAAAGGCGTGATTTAGCGGATGCTGTAGTCAAAAGAAATATCATAAATACCAGCCAAAAGGTTACTAAAACAAATAAAGATTAAATAAAAAATATGTCAAATGCAACAAAATATTTATTAAAATTATTTTGTAGTTAAAGTTGAAGGATATTTGGAGTAAATTGGAATAACTCATCATAATATTATTGTTTTTTATCTGTCAAAAATATTTATTTTATATACATTACACATCACACCTCTAGATATTGACGAGTTCTTGTGTGACCATTTGCAAAAAAGAACTTAAAACTGCATCATCGTTACAAATCGATTCTCCTGACTTTACGTACGTTAGTACTAATATTTATTCTGTGCTCTAAGATTAAACTTTGATTGATTTCTCAATATCGTGGTGTGTTATAAGCAGTCAATATAAGTCACGAATTCGAGTGGAGGCGATGAAAATGCAATAACATAATGTCATTGAACATCTAATAGCTTATTATATAACTTAATATAATAAGTATACATTCAAGTTGCTGTACTTAAAGTTTACGAATTATATTATAACTTATTATACTGGAATTGCAGGACTTAGATATTATCTGAAGCAACGCATGGGGCGCACCCCCAGTTCCACCACACGAGCTGAGCTCCACCCTATTAGTACTCTGCCTCTTTTCAGCAGCGTCTTGACTACTGAGATGGGGCAGGAAACGAGCACAGCGCCGCGACGGATTTCCCCAACTTTGATTGAAGCCGCGTCGCAACCGGCCTCTCTGGCAACAACAGCCGCCACGTCCTTACTCGTGGTAGCGTCGTCCAGACCTGTCAATCTGACATCGGCGGTTTTGACAGGCCTGGCGACGTTGGCCACACCAGACAATACATCGCGGAGCTTTTCCGCGAGCCTGTCCGCCTTTTCCGTTTTTTGGGAACCAGGAATCTCCAATATCCTAGCTCCCGTGGCTGTTTGGCGAAATCGGATTCGGTCAATCTCCAGGTCCTGGAGATTCACCTTCTCCTGCGCCATCTTGATGGCGGTGCTGTAGGTCATGCCCCCTTTCACGGCATCGGGCTGCAGCGACAGCACGACTGCCGCAGACTGAGGGGGCCTACAAGTTCTTTTGCGCTTGGGAGCCGTCTTGGAATTACCCGCTTGCTGCTTTGGGTTAGGCACTGCAGTCGCCTTCGGCGTTAAAGCGGCTGGTGCGGGGGCTGCCGAGGCTGACTTCCCCTTGCCCTTGCCTTTCCCTTTACCCCTCTTGGTCACCAAGGCCCAGGTTTCTCCTTGAAGGGCCTCAGCACAGGCAGCCTCACCTTGAGCATCCCCAGCGTTGGAGGGGCCTGCAACTGACTCCATTGGTGATGGAGCTGCAGGCTTTTTAGGTCCCTGCTTGGCTCGCTTGCCTACCGTGGTGGCAGGTTTTTTAACGGAAGCTGGCGCCGACTTCGGTTGCTTGCTCGAGGCATCCGCTCTCAGGGGCGGACGGATAATGGGGGCCGGTAGCAACCGATCCTCAATGCCCGCCAGCCGAGCATTTATCATCGTGCCCAACGTGGAGGTCAAGCAGCGCTTTAGCTCTTCCACCAGCTCTTCCGTTCCCAACATGGGAATGGAAGGCCCTTGTGGCACAGCGGCAACGGCCGCAGCTGCAGTCTCAGCCTTGGCCTCAGTGAAGCCACGACGAAGCGCTTTCACTTCGGCTTTGGAGGCTTCCACCTCCAGCCGCAGACGACCATTCTCAGCCCTCAGCCGTCGGGTTTCCTCTGCTTCGGTCCTTCCAGCCAGGACCTCCACAACCTCTTCAAGGACCGAGGCCGACCCCTTTAAGCGACCCACAAACTCACCCTTGAGGTTGCCAGATTTTCTAGTAACCTCAATAATGCTAGCAAGTTCCCCGCCTGCCCGCGCCCTTAACTGCTGGGCGTTTAATGACCAAAGGTCAGCACCCATCGCAGCAGCAGCTTCGGACTCGCTTCCGGTAGATATCGGAATCGAGGCCGAAACTGCTGGTGCCCTGAGAAAAACGTCCCTAGAGGGACCCGCCTTTACGGCCTTACCTCTGCCTCGTCTCGACGAGTGCACTTTGGCAGCAGCCGATTCCTCAGTCTCCGTGTCCGAATCTAGCCAGGACACATTGGCCAAGGAGGCCGGCCGCTTGCGGAGGTTGTATCCATTGGACGAGTCAGAAATGTCCAGGTCAGATACTTCAGACACCACAGCTTGGTGGCCCTGAGAAGGGCCTTTTTCCCGCTCCTCCAAACCCTCTCCATCAGAAGATGGAAGGGGCTTGGTGGGGCCCTGAGAAGGGCCTTTTGCGACCTTGCCAGAAGCATCGCGTTTGGGTATCGCACTCATATTAGCTCAAAGCACACGGCACAGAGATGTCTTTGAGGTACACGCAAACTTTAGCCGTCGGCCTGCCACTCCGTTACGGTGGTCAGGCGCGACGTTGCCCAGGGGAGACGAACGAGGACGTAAATGCGTGTGGGGGCTCCCCCAATGGGTTTGGGGCATACGCGCCCCCAGTGTCCGGCGTCGACAACCGACAGGGGGGACCTGTGTTTCAGGTGTGGAAGCGCAGGTCACAAGGCGGTTAGCTGTCAAAGGTCTGACCCACGATGTTCGATTTGCGCGGACGCGGGAAAGCCCTCTGGGCATGTGATGGGGGGACGTAACTGCGTTCCCCCCAAGACGAAGGGAAGGAACTTCACCAGGACACAGGCCAACCCTGCAGCTGATGAAAGCCCGCCCACCCAGGAGGTTCCCCGCCCAGCGGTGAGTGAGGAGCTTATGATGTCTGATTGATGGACCAAGTCCGACATCATAACTTTCTCCAGACGAATTTGAACCACTGTGCCCGGGCCCAAGATCTGCTTATGCAGAGCCTGGCGCAGTGGCAAATAGACGTGGCGGTCGCCGCGGAGCCGTACTACGTTCCCACCCAGCATCCTTGTTGGGCAGATGACCTGGACGGCTCCGTGGCCATTGTGTCAAAAACTGGTGGCGGCTTTCCCCTCTCAACTGTTGAGAGGGGCTCGGGTTTTGTGGTGGCTAAGTGGGGGGAGTATATCGTTGTTGGGGCATACTTCTCCCCCAACAGACCCGTCGCGGAGCTGCAGGTTTTCGTTGACCTCCTAGCCGCGGCTGTGAGACGTCAGGCGCCACGACAGGTCTTTTTAATGGGGGATCTGAACGCCAAAGCTCGGGACTGGGGCAACCCTTCCACTAATTCTCGCGGGGAAATAGTCAGGGAGTGGGCGGTCGCCACAGGGCTGACCCTGCTCAACAGAGGGTCAATCCACACGTGCGTGCGACACAACGGGGGGTCTGTGGTGGACCTCTCGTTCGCCACCCCGGCTGTCGCAGCACGTGTCCAGGCCTGGAGGGTGATGTCGGAAGTGGAAACTCTCTCGGACCATAAATATATCCGGTTCGAGATTGCCACCTCTGACATAATGAGAGGGTCACCGCGCGCGGTGCGGCCTGAATTCCCGCGCTGGATGATCGGTCGCCTTGATGCCGGACTGGCCAAGGAGGCGGCCATCATACAGGCTTGGTTGGAGGCCCCCGCGCACGCGGAAGTGGATGCTGCCGCTACCCACTTCCGCGATGCGGTGACAGCCGTGTGCGATGCGGCCATGCCGAGGTCCCGACGGTGTTCCGGCCGTCGGGAAATGTATTGGTGGAGTTCGGAGATTGCCGATCTCCGAACCAGATGCTCACTTGTGCGGCGGCCCTACGTCCGCTGCAGGAGGCGGCGTAGGGGCCGCACGGATGAGCAGCTGTCGCATGACGAGCTCGAGGCCGAGCGCCAGCTGCTAGACGCGTACCGCGCCGCTAAGCGGGAGTTACAGCTGGCTATCGCACGGGCCAAAGATCAGGCCCGGAACGAAGCTTTGGAGGGCCTCGACAGGGATCCCTGGGGGCGACCGTACAAGACCGTTCGAAATAAATTTCGTGGCCGGACGCCCCCTGTCGCTGGGTCACTCGAGCCGGAACTCCTGGAGAGGGTACTGGAGGGGCTCTTTCCCAACAGCAGCTCCCGCTACGCCCCTCCAGTGATGGTGTCACCTTTCCCCGAAGAGTTGGATGAGGCCTCCATCCCACCTGTGTCAGAGGTGGAGATGGAGGTCGCGTTAGGTCGCCTGCGTGGAAAGAGGACTGCGCCAGGTCCGGATGGGATTCCGGCACGAGTGTTACGGATCGCCCTAAAAGAAATGGGCGATCGGCTTCGGGAACTGTTCGATAAGTGCTTTACTTTAGGGCGGTTCCCGAAGCCATGGAAAGATGGGCGATTGTGCCTGCTGCGGAAGGAGGGTCGGCCTGCCAATTTGCCTTCGGCATACAGGCCGATAGTGCTCCTTGATGACACGGGTAAGCTGATGGAGAGAGTGGTAGTAACCCGTATCATCAAGCACCTGGAGGGTATTGGGCCTAATTTGTCGCAAGCCCAGTACGGATTCAGAGCAGGGCGGTCCACCATAGATGCCCTGCTCTGGCTAAAAGAGTGGACGCAGGACGCGGTCCGGACAGGAGAAAGGGCACTGGCTGTGTCTCTCGACATAGCCAATGCCTTCAACAGTCTACCGCATGGCGTCATACAGGAGGCACTCCGCTTTCATGGAGTGCCCCTGTACCTGCGGAGGCTGTTGAAGGATTACCTCCAGGATCGCGAGATCCTGGTAGAGGGACGTGACCGTTTGAGGCGCCAAAGTGTGCTCTGCGGTGTTCCGCAGGGGTCAGTGTTGGGTCCGCTCCTGTGGAACATTGGCTACGACTGGGTCCTGCGTGGCACGCTGCCTGCCAACGTAAAGGTTGCGTGCTACGCAGATGACACCCTTGTTGTGGCCAAGGGCAGGGACCTTGGGGACACAGTGCGGCTGGCCACAGTGGCCACAACACTCGTTGTCGGTCGCATACGTGCCCTGGGGCTGGAGGTTGCCCTCTCCAAAACTGAGGCCCTGATGTTTCATGGGCCTCGGAGAGGACCCCCTCCAGGGCTTCGAGTAGAGTTGGAGGAGGTCCAAGTCCGGGTCGGGACTCAAATGAAATATTTGGGTCTCGTCCTGGACGGACGGTGGAAGTTCCGGGGCCATTTTTTAAAACTGGCCCCGAGAGTGGTCGGTGCTGCAGCAGCGTTAGGTAGGCTGCTGCCCAACGTCGGGGGCCCGAGTAGCGTTTGCCGTCGGCTGTACTCCGGAGTCATCCGGAGTATGGCCTTGTACGGGGCACCTGTCTGGGCGGATGCCCTCGGACGCGACAACAAGGCTCTGCTGCGACGTCCGCAGCGGATCATCGCGACGAGGGCAATACGCGGATACCGGACGGTATCCTGGACGGCTGCCTGCGTGCTGGCCAGTGATCCCCCCTGGGAGCTTCAGGCCGGGATCCTCGCCGAAGTCTACCACTTCGTGGCGGCGAGGAGATCACGAGGGGAGCTCCCAGCGTGGGAAGAGGTCACGCGGATGTGGAGACAGGGGCAGGCCGCCGTGTTGCGGCGCTGGGGAGAGGAGCTGGCTCCACCGGTCCCGGGGACCTGGACGGTGGAGGCTATTCGGCCTGTCTTGCGGAGCTGGGTGCGGCGACGTCACGGGTCGTTGACGTTCAGATTGGTGCAGATGCTTACCGGACACGGTTGTTTCGGTAAGTATCTGCATCAAATCGCTAGACGGGAGGCGACCCCTGTCTGCCACGAGTGTGGGGCACCGGAAGATACGGTGCTCCACACTCTGGAAGAGTGTGTCGCCTGGGAGCCGCAACGACGGGCGCTGGCGGTGGCGATGGGTGGCAGTTTCTCGCTGCAGAGCATGATAGATGCCATGCTCGGCAGCGAGAGGTTGTGGCAGGCGGCGGTCTCCTTCTGCGAGGATGTAATATCGCAGAGGGAGGCGGCGGAGCGGGTCAGAGAGAACGACGCGGAATCTGACCCGCTTCGTCGCAGGCGAGCGGGGGCAAGAAGGAGGCGTTTTGCCCGCCTCCTTCATCCTCCGTAGTGGGGCTTCGGTGTAGAGTCGGGGGGCTCTACACCGGAGCTTATAGCTCCACAAGACTGAGGGATGACCAAGTGAGCGTGGTCATCCTTTTCAAGGGCCGGGGCTTAGGGGCCAACCGCCGAGGCGGGATAGTGAATGCTAGCGCGACCCTATCCCGCCTCACATGGCGAGGGACTGCTCATCGTGTGGTTTTAGTCGGTATGGGCGCTTCTCGTCGAGCCCGACATAACTCGCCCACCTCCCCCTGGCGGGCGAGTATGCGTAAATGCATTTCCACACGTTAAAAAAAAAAAAAAAAAAAAAAAAAAAAAAAAAAAAAAAAAAGGACTTAGATATTATACTAAAACTTAAACTAGCTGTAGCGGTTTCATCCGCGTAGTCTTCGTTCCCGTGGGAATATTGGCATAAAAAGTAACTTTATGTTATTCCAGGGTTTAAGCTTTCTACACGCCAAATTTCAGCTCAATCGGTAGTTTTAGCGTGAAAACGGAACGAACGTACACACAAAAAAACAGCGCTAACGCTGTTTTTGTGGCGCCATCTAGATGGCTCTGGAGTCGAGCCAGAACTCGCTCGCGTTTTGTTTACCTGTCACAAACGTAACTTTTTTGCATTGTACTGAGATATTATAATATTAATAGGAAGACGGTCCCTATATTATCTGCTCCCATCATCATCATCATCATCTCAGTCGTTGGTAATCCACTACTGAACATAGGCCTCCCACATAAAGGGGGGTTTTGCCAATACTCGACACGCTTGGCAGGGCGACGGGTTGTCGAGCGCAGTTCGATGGTTTTTTGCAGAGGACGCTGCTGCCCGTCCTCTGGATATGTTAACCCTTAGCCGGCTCTTACGACAACCACGGGTAGAGAGGGTGGAGCACTATTCTAAAGCCGGTAACACCACGGCGGATCTGCTCTAACTATCTGCTCTAACTTTGCATAAATAGCAACAAAACATACCTAACTATAGAATGATTCCTAACAATTCATCGGTAATCAATTTCGTATCTCTTGGTTTAGTCAGCGCATGACAAGTATAGGTTCATTTTTAAAAAAGTTTCATTTATTATCTTACAAATAAAATATTGATTTTATTTCTACAGTGGTTTTGATAGATGGTGATAAGAGGAAGAGAAAACAAGTGGTAGATATGTGTGAGTCAATAATGTTAGCGGAAATTATCGGCGTTAAGAAAGCTCAGTGATCTCGTTATAGTTCTCACTATAATTAACAAATAATTTCTACTTTAAATATCTATTTTAATAATCTAACGACTTCCTCAAATTTTATCTTTCACTATTACGTGATATGCTTTTTGTGTTAATTATATTTGACTAGTTTATTAAAATAAAATACATAAGGTAAATCTGCCCTGATGTAATAAATCAGAGAATATTTAAGGTAAAAAATTAGGACAGCTAAATAATCTAGGATAAGATACACATTTATCATTTACTTATTTAACCTAATTTATACTAAAACAAAAATTTAACGTAAAATTTCCAAATGTTGTACATCGGAAAGTTTAAAAGTTTTTTCATTCGACAGTACACAAAATTGATTGCGGGCAAAGCTGGATCTTGCGTAAGAATCGGGAGTTGTGCCACACACAATTCCCATACAAAAGTCGCGATATAACTACCTACTAAACAGATACTGCACACATAGAGTTTTGTACACGCGCAAGGCACGCACCTCACGCACAGAGTGTGCGAGAGGTGCGTTCCTACCTTACAGGGGCTCATCGAGAGCTCAATCTCGCTGCGGGGTGAAGAAGGCCCGATTGGTGGGCGGATGACAGTGTCCATTCTAGTACATTAGTCACGTAGTATTATTATCTGTTCTGTGGTAGTGCCAAACCTGCCTAACCCTAAGATCATAACTAATGAACCTACTGTACGTGCGGAAAGATTACTCTACCAGAAAAACACAGAAGAAACATGTATAAAACATCATGAGCAAAATTTTTTCTACTGCCAGCTTTACAATATTTTGTTTGGTTACATTTATTATTGTTTATTCGGAAGGTGCTGTCATGAAGAAGAATAATTTTGACCTCAAACGATTAAATAAGTAACCTGTGACCATTGACTACTCTGAAGCACTTGATCCGGTTTCCCTTCACCCTGCTTTCGTGACAACCTTGACACTGTCCACTTACACTTTTAGACTTCATTTTATAATACGTGCTACATTGCATGTATTACATGCATTTCATATATTACATGCAACGTAACGTACAAAGAGGTTCTTGATCAAGTATCGTTTGGGTTATCGTGTAAAGGCGCCGTGTACTGACATCTTCAATTGACATCAGCAATTCTAAAATTCAAACATAAAGAAAATTTATTTGAATAAGTCTTAATAAGACATATTTACACGTCAATAAATAATATCAGTAACTAGTAATGAATCTACCGTGCGTTCGAAAATACGTAAACCTCTAGCAAAAGAACGCACAAGAAAATTAGGGCACAGATTAGGGTTTAATTTTTTCAACTGCGGGTTGTACAATATTTGGTTTGGTTACATTTGTTTGCTTTTGTAAGGTGCCGGGTTAACCAACTTTATAATAAGCTTTTGCTAATTAAGTCGATTTTAAATAGGTTTTAAAATTACCCTCTGAGGCCCATCTTTTTTGGGATTTTATTATAGAAACGAATACAGTTCTCTAAGAAAACTTTATTTGTTTTAGATAATCTATAGCTAGTCATCATAACATAACATACATTCACGCCTTTTTCCCGAAAGGGGTAGGCAGAGGTGTACCCAGGACTCAGTCCCATAGTAGATACACCCACATTTCGCCAGTATGTTATTGGTCCCATGTAATAGGGGGCGAGCTTATTGCCATCTACAGGGCACAGTTCCAGACTCCAGGCAGTTATTGAGATAATTCCTAATGGAAAAATCCAATATTTAACACTGCCTGACCTGGGGATCGAACCCGGGACCTCTTGATTGGCAGTCGAGCATGCGCCCTCTACGCCACCGAGCTAGTCATCGTCATTTCATAATAGACTCGTTACTATCGATACTTAATATAAAGAAGTCTTCCGTCGTGTCTTATCTGTTAGCGACCTCTTAAACTACAGAATAATAGTTTTTCTCTAGTTTTCATAAATGGATCAATGGATTTTTGTAGTGGTAGGCCTCTTTAGCAGGGGGCCGCCTGGGGAAGTACCACACCTTTGCCAGTTATTCATCCGCCAAGCAGTAATGTGCAAACATTACTGTGTTTCGGTATGAAGGGCAATGTAACCAGCGAAATTACTGGGCATGATGAGATTCAACAGCTTATATCTCAGGGTATCAGGCGCAGTGCAGTGCCGCGCAGAATTCAGAATATTAAAACATTGGGTGGCACTGTGTCTGATATGGGCAATCATGATGCTTACTATCAGGCACCTGATTTTCTCGTCTTGTCATTCACTAACATAAAAAAATGGATTGACAAAAGAGGAAGGTTTTTAAGTGTAGATGGAAACAGATTGAGGTTTTGAATGAACGAATGATAACACTTTATTGGTACCACAATAATACAGAAAATAACAAAAAGAAAAATTTAACTAGAAAGAGTAACAACTGCCGGCCTTATCGCTCAGAGCGATCTCTTCCAGACAACCATGTAGAGAAAGGAAATACAAATACTGAAGGGGCGGTGGTTTCAAAAACAAATACTTAAATGATAAATAAAAAAAAACATAAAAATGATATATAATACCTACTCATAATACCATACCATAACCAATACATAATATACTAAGATTATAGATACATATATAACATTATAATATATAATACTATATATTATATAGGTACACAATTTTAAACAATTAAGGTTTTGTGTAAATAAGCTTAAATGTGATTAACGCCAATACTGGCGAAATGTGGGTGTATCTACTATGGGACTGATACCTGGGTACATCTCTGCCTACCCCTTCGGGAAAAAAGGCGTGAATATATGTTATGTTATGTGATTAACGTTGAAAAGAAAAAATCGTGAGGACTGGAAACTTGAAACTATTTCCGTGCACTGCGTAACAGAAAATATAGAGTTTTATTTCTTAATGGATCACGGAATTAATTGTATAAAATATCAATTATAATAATTAACTCGGTTGCAAATCATGCGAAGCCGGAGCTTCTGGTTGCACATGAAATAATAACTGATTTCTAAAAATAAAGTTTGCATTAAGTAATAATTAAGTTGTCCGCTAAATATACCAAGTTGAACGTTCTTTTCCACGGCCCCAGACAAGTTAGGTCGATGGAATTTTTTGAACAAACTACCAATAAAGTTATTTTGTTTTAACAATATTTATAGTTTTGCTTGCCATGTTAGAATACATAGAATATTACTGTTATAAAATGTGATTTTTTTTTAATCTGTGCATATTTTTTTTTTACTTTCGCTTCTGAGTTTACTTCTGGGTTTAGTTAAATACGAGCTTCACATACGATGCGTAGCTTTATTTTATACGGTGACTAAAGTGAGGGGACAGTAGACACGGTGACAACAGGGAATAATGCATAAGAGACGTACATTGCTTGTACGTATTAAATTTCCTGCTCCATTATCAGAACCTGGTTTCAAGAACCTAATCACGATATATTGACTACTACCTTATCTGAACTTGATGCCGCAGCGTCAGGTACCAAGATTCACTCGGGGGTTAATAAAACATTACGAGTTACGAGGAAGGAATACTTCTTCGCACTCCATTCTGAAACGGGGGCGTCAGTGGGGTGGACGTACTCCCACTAAAATCCCCCCGTGAATACTCCTTTGCGGGGCGAGATGAGGTCGCGGTTGCAATCAACATCTCGCCCCAGCGGTAGGCCCAGAATGATTACTGGGCCTTGACCAGGTAGGAATACCTATTATAACGTATATTATTATCCATCTATACTTATATTATAAAAGCGAAAGTGTGTCTGTCTGTTACTTGTTCACGCTTAAAAAGCTGAACCGATTTAGATAAAATTTGGTATAGAAATAGTTTGAGTCCCGGGAAAGGACATAGGATAGTTTTTATTCCAGATATCATCCTTTAAGGGAGTGAAAAGGGGGTTAGAAGTTTGTATAGGGATTCAATAACCACTGAACCAATTGCACTGAAATTTGGTATGTAGTATGTAGATTATAGTATATGTAGATTAGACCCTGAAATAATATATAGGGTACTTTTCACCTCGATATTACCACGGGAACGAAGACTGCGCAGATGAAACCGCGGGGCACAGCTGGTATGAAATATATTAGTGACCGAGAATAAAATTTTATTGAGGCTGAAAGGCAAGGTGAAGTAGTGATGATTCATATTAAAATGAAAGCTTTACATGACTCATGTTTTTTTTAAATTTTGTCATAATGCTTGATTCCATAACAAGACAACATATTATTGTTTTTCTGCTGGATCAAGTCATCCAACGAGGAGTGTTCCATCGTAACTTGATCAACAATAGCTAAGTAAGCAACGCTAAGGCTGCTACCATATTATAACAAATTAATATTATTATTAGCAATAATAATAATAATTATCCTCGACGTTTTGGTCAAGTTGTATTTTATTACGCGGGCTATGTGTTCAAATGCAAACTTTACAAATTAATTACTTATGTATCGGACAAAGTGCCTTTATTGAAAAGTCTAAATAATTCTACCTACTTTTTATTATCTACCCAAAACTAAACAAGAACACTATGCTATAGAACAATTCAAAAATCCGACAGGCCTCATGGATTTTTGACATGTCTTTTTTTATGATAGTGAGTGACAAGACGAGCAAATAAGGTGCCTGATGGTAGGCATCATGATTGCCCATATCAGACACAGTGCCACCCAGTGTTTTGAAATTCAAAATTCTGCGCGGCACTGCACTGCACCTATCACCCTGAGATATAAGTAGTTGAATCTCATCATGCCCAGTAATTTCGCTGGTAGCATTGCTCTTCATAACGGAACACAGTAATGTTTGCACATTACTGCTTGGCGGATGAATAACTGGAAGAGGTGTGGTACTTCCCCAGGCAGCCCCCTGCAAAAGAGGCCTACCACTACAAACTGTCAGTCAAATGTCTGTCAGCCTTAAGAAAATCCAAGTAAGTGCTCTAAGCCACTGTCAGATGGCAGCGTACCCAAAATGCTGGCTTCATTGCTGCGTTGAATCACAATGCTCAAACGCCAGCATTTTAATCACGGGTCGCCTCGACCATACGCTCAGATTTATTTTAAACTTATTGAGATATAGAACATGGCATAAAATCCGACAGTATGGTCAGGTAGGAATAATAGGCGTGTCAAATCATATAACTGAGAAATGCTTAAGTATATATATTAAAGTTGCAAGTGGCATTATCGACAGGCCGCTGGGCTTACCCAAGGTTCTCAACTGGTTTGAGTGCGTGTAGCTGAATCATTAGGGAATTTCTAGGGTTGCAACATTTCGCCAGAATGCTATTGGTCCCAGGCAATAGCGGGTGAGCCTATTGCCATCTACCGGACACAGTTCCAGACACCAGGTTGTCATTCAGATAAATCTTTGTATAAAAATTCAAAAGTACTTTGCTTGACCTGGGGATCGAACCCGGGACCACATGATGGCAGTCGAGCTTGCCACTAAGCCACCGTGGCAGTCAACTGGATGAACTGAAAGGATTCGAAATAAAATCTGAAAGTGCGAGCTTATTTTCTGTGAGTGAATCCTCGAGCTGTAGCTGCTTCCGCTAGGGTTATCAGTTCTGGCTTATGCGAAAAAACTATCGTTGTAGTGGCACTCGTATCGAGTTGTTTGATTGATTGTTGAGAATAAAACAGGAAGAACGGAGATAAAAACCAATAGTAAGTAAGATAATTAAATTTCAACAAAAAACATCACAAGTCGCGTGTTTGAAGCGGATGGCACTCGCGTTCGCACTGTTCCCAACCGTTCCGAGATATCGTTTCCGTGAGCGATGTCAATGTGTGCGTTGCTCGAATTCGCGTTGTATGTAGCTTGACTTCTGTACACTTGTTATTTTGTGGTAAAAGGTTATTAAATATGCCAGACTTACTAACAGAGGTCTACATACATTGTATGATACCTAGGTGTACCTAAGTAGAGATATATATATATATATAATTGATCTGAGCGTAGGTAAGCTGTGTGACCTGAATTTACCAATACTTGTTTACAGTCCATTTATTTGTATGTGGGAATATTTATTACTTAACATAGAAATGAATCAGTTATGAAATAGTGATTAAATGATTCATAAAAATGATTAATTTAATTATAACGATATACAGGGTCAGTTCAGGTTTTTTTTCGTGGTTTCGGAGTTAGCTCTAATTATAGGAAAAGAATATACTAATGGCACCAGTAATCAGCAACCCTATGTACCACATAAATAAGGTGGATTCCTAACGAGTCACAGTAAATGGGTCACACGTTGAGATTTTATGGTAATAAAATCCCGTGTGTGTTTCACTTCCACGGTGGCTTAGTGGCAAGCTCGACTGCTGATCATGAGGTCCCGGGTTCGATCCCTAGGTCAGGCAGTATTATTGGATTTTACATTAAGAAAATTATCTCTATGACAACCTGAAACTGTGTCCGGTAGATGGCAATTGGCTCGCACCCGCTTACAAGGGACCAAAACCATAAATGGTGAAGTTTGGCTGTACCTACTATGGGACTGAGCTCCGGGTACACTTCGGAAAAGTGGTATTATTGTATGTTACAACATTGTACGGGCGTTACAAATAAGTCCACACCTATTAAAATAATCCAAGACTAAAATGTAACTAGAGCGCTAATATCCTGTCCATTCAAGTGAGTAAAGCCTTGCATCGTTTATCGGCCATTTAATATAGTAACTTGGACCAGTAACTCGCTCCATTAGCTGTCAAATAATGTAACCTGAGCTTACTACCTGTAGAACCTGATATGCACTAAACTGCTCAACTTTTAACGAGGCGGATAAAATTATATAGTTAACTTGAGCGTTGCTGTTATGCATTTTATGAAGTATCTAGTGAACTATGTCATATTTTTATGTGTTTTTGTACCTTTGATATTTGCTGTGCAAGGTTAACTAATTGAACCATGTTTTTCAAACATGAAACTATCATAGTCAGTTTTAATCTGTTCGCTGTAGTTCTGAAAGTTCTGAACATAACATACATTCACGCCTTTTTCCCGAAGGGGTAGGCAGAGGTGTACCCAGGACTCAGTCCCATAGTAGATACACCCACATTTCGCCAGTATGTGTAATTTCTTGTCTAACGATAAGCTGGAGTAATTTCTTCATCATCAGCCTGAATTTGTCATAATTTCCTATATAATAAGCCTCTCATCAGCCACTATAATCGATCTTTCGTGCACTTATATCGTCATTCACAAAAAAAGCTAAAGATAGCCTATTTCATTACTTAGCATAAATTAAGATAAAAAAAAATGCCAGTGCCTTATTAAAGCCTATTTGATTGACCGCTTACAAATAGACACTACAAATCTAGATCTCAATAACATCTTACATAAACTAATATTGCAGTAATTTAAGCCTCGGCTTGACAATCAAGCAATAATAGCCTTTATAGACTGCTAGGTAATCATAGGTTTTTTAAGTAGATTAAGATTGTGTTATAGAGATCATAATAGCTCGAGTTTGATCTCGATTTAAGAGTAACCTTGTGGGTATATTGTTACGTTTAAATTATGTTTGTTTTTAAATTATTCGTATTGACATTGATTTGATTTTAATTATTGTAGAGGTATCATGGCACTTATTTGACGACATGAACCTATATTTTATATTTTCTAATTAAATAATACTGGGACAAAGTCTGATGTGCGATACACAATTTTTTGTAGTGGTAGGCCCCGGCCGCCTGGGGAAGTACCACACCTTTGCCAGTTATTCATCCGCCAAGCAGCAATGTGGAAATAATACTGTGTTCCGGTCTGAAGGGCAATGTTACCAACGAAATTAATGGACATCAGGCACTTGATTTGCTCGTCTTGATACTCATTATCATTAAAAAAAACACGAGACATCGAGCTTTCGCTATTATCAAAGCGAACTTCGAATACGACGCTCATTAGATAGATAAGAAGATGAACTCTTTATTGTTACGCCACAAATTTTATAAGAAACCTTACATTTAAAACACAATAAAATGATAACAAATTATATAAAAACTGGCGGTCTTATCGCTAAGAGATCTCTTTCAGAATTATCTTCCTATGTATTTTCCATTAGGAATGTTCTAAATAACAGACTGGAGTGAGTCGGAACTGTGCCCGGAAGATGGCAATAAGCTCGCCACCTTTTAAGTACATGGTACCTTTTATTATCTATACTATACTACCTACTATGTATAGATAATAGATGTATAGATCTAGGGGGGGGGGTTGTAAAAAAAGGCGTGTTGTTATGTTACGAAAAGAGCATGAATGGGGTAGACATAGCTACGAGAAATTGTGTTCCATAACTGTTACCACAGTGGCTTAGTTACGATCTCGGCGGGCGGACGTGTGTCGCGTGCTATCTACATTCTCTTATCAGTTCCAAGAAAAGCTTGTTTACGGCCTGGCCACTAGGGCCGGGCCGTGCTAGATAATCTAAACTCTAATCGCTATGGCGGAACATTTACTTTTGAATGAAGGTGTTTCGTATAAAGTAGTGAATATTGAAGACGGTATAATCTATGAAGGAGTAAGCGAACTACTCGAAATGGAAGCGGAAGTTATTGAAGAACAAAGTATAAGCTGCGAGACCAATCACACTAGGTTGAAAAGACCGAGAGAAGAAGACCCTGACGAGACGTGGACGGAAGTCGCAAGCCGCAAAGAAAGGTTGAAAGAAAGTAGAAAAACCACTGAAATAACAATAACAGCCGTTGAGAAGTTCCCTAAACAATTCGCACTGGCGAAATTGTTTAAGTCTCAAAATATTACGAATATTACAAGGGTAAGATATGTAAACCCCTATAAACTTATTGTTGAATTCACATCTGAAAATAGCGCTGAAGAGCTAATTCAGTGTAAACATTTATTGGAATTAGGGTGGCGGTTCCAGCGACCGTGGGAAGTAGGTTTATCATATGGAGTTATCGGAAACATTGAACTAAATATAACCGAACAAGACTTGCTCAAATCAATAACATCTCCCGAAGCAGAAGTTGTCGCGGTCAAAAGACTTAAACGACGTGAGAAATCTGAAACTGGTTGGACTGAGAGCGAGTCTGTACGGATTGGATTTAAGGGACCAACACTACCTACCTTTATATCCTTATTTGATATGAAAATCAGAGTCGCAACCTACCTATTTCCAGTCACGCAGTGCTCACGGTGTTGGAGATTTGGGCACAAAATCAAAATGTGTCCTACTACTAGAGTGTATTGTCCCAAATGTGGCGGAAAGCACGATAATTGTGAGACGAACACATACAAGTGTATCAACTGCGCCGGTCCCCATATATCGCTCAACCGAACTTGCCCGGTATACATTAGGGAAAAAAAGATACGTGAGCTAATGGCAGAACACAATATATCGTACAGGAAAGCGATGAGTGTGTACGTATCACCACCGGCCCCTACATATGAGCCCCCACCTACTCCAATATCTCGTCGCGCCTCAACACCTATTGTGACAGCCAGTAGATATTTTAATTCGTCGTTGCCCGTTGATGAAGACACGTCGAGGATTACCTACGCTCAGATCACTAAGACTGCGGGTACCAGCAAAAACCCTCCCCCATCTGCTGACACCTTTCCACAAAAACCACCGAAGAAAAAAGAAAATACCTCAAATAAAGTCCACAAGTCGACACTAGAGGAAGGCATTTTCACAAGACAAGATCAATCGACGGAATCTGAACATTTTAATGAAGGAGGAGAAGACACAGGCGAAAGAAGCAGAAGAAGAAAGAAAAGAGTCCGGGATGATAATAATATGACGTTTAGTAAATTACTGAGTAAGATTAAAGAGATCGTTTTTAAAAGTGGTGAATCGATAAAGAGTAAAATAGAGAATATTATACATATATGTGTTGAATGGGCTATCACTTGGTTCTTTAAAAATATGCCAAGTATGCCTTTCCCTCAAAACTTATTTGGTTAATTATGGGTAGATACAACCTTAATGTGTTACAGTGGAATTCACAAAGTATAAAACCTAAGTTATTAGCATTTGAGCATATCTTATGTCAGCAAAAAGTTCATTTAGTAGCATTGAGTGAAACATGGCTAAATTCAGATCTGTCACTTAACTTAAAAGATTATTCTGTATTCCGGCGAGATAGAGATGATAGCTACGGTGGTGTGGCTATTTTAGCACATAAATCATTACGGGCTCAAGTGTGTACGATACCTAATGTTAATAATTCGTCTATTGAGGTGTTGGCCGTCAAAGTGTTTAATTGTATATATGTAGAATATGTAGTTGCTGTTTATTGTCCCCCTCAGATACACACCAGTGCATCTGATTGGGACACCATATTTTCAATCTCGAATAGCAGAACGTTAATAATCGGGGACTTTAATGGTCACCACTCCAATTGGTCGAATAGGACAGATAGTAGGGGTACGCAAATATTCGATTCCATAATTGATCATAATTTTACTACATTAAATGACGGGCGGCCGACCCGCGTTAAATTAGTCAACGGAACGCTACAACAATCAACGCCTGACATTACCATGGTTTCATCGGACATTTCTCTGAGATTCACCTGGAATATTCTAAACGAAAATCTAGGCAGCGATCACTTAATGATAAAGTTTTCTGTTACTGATAACTTTCATATCCCGACTTTTATAACTAAACGTAACTACAAGAAAGCTAACTGGGTCAAATATAAAGAGGTAGTTGAAGAAAAAGGCTCTAATTATTCTATATCGGACAATCCCCAACAAGATTATGATTATTTTATTCAAATGATTAATGAAGCAGCAGATATTTCCATTCCGATAGTTAAAATTTGTCAAAATCCCACTAATAAGTTTGTTCCTAAGTCATATTGGACCCCTACGCTGTCCAAAGCAGTAGCCGAAAGAAGATTAGCCCTGGCTGATTTCAGACGAAACCCCACTCCAGATAATTTAAATAAATTAAAACGAAAAACGGGTGAATCTCAGAGAATTACCAGAAACGCTCGCAATAAAAATTGGTGGAACTTTTGCTCGTCATTAGACGAAACCTCGTCAGCGTGTGAGATATGGCGCCGTATGCGCTGGTTGAAAGGATACCGACAGAATAGATCATATGTTGATAAGGGCATGGCTGACGCATTATTGTGTAATCTTACACCTGATTTTGTACTACCAACTAAACCTAACTTCATGTCCAGCAATTCTAAATTAGAAATGTGTATTTCGCGTTCCGAATTAGATAAATGTTTAAAAACAAAAGACACATCACCGGGATGTGATGACATCACTTATTCTATGCTATATAATCTCCCTGATATCGGCAAAACAATCTTACTAAATACCTACAACAGATTTTTATCGCTAAGTTTTGTTCCAACTCAATGGCGTAATATACGTGTAGTACCTATACCTAAACCCGGGCGAGAAACGAACTCTGTCTCGTCATTGAGACCGATCTCACTTATGTCTTGCATTTGTAAAATTTTTCATACCATAATAAATAACAGATTAGATTGGTACTTGGAGAGTAATAAATTATTAGCAGACGAAACAAAAGGATTTAGAAAGGGACGATCGTGCTTAGATAATTTAACTGATTTAATTACCAAGATTCAAATAGGTTTTTCGAATAGCCAGTTTACGATAGGTTGTTTTTTAGATATAGATAATGCCTATAATAACATAGACGTCACATGTCTTTTGTCTACATTAGATACTTTAGGCGTAGGATCGAAACTATGCAATTATTTATGGAATTTTTTAACAAGGAGACAACTTAAAATTGAACAACAAGATTATCAATTATCTAGAAGTACATGTTGTGGAATAGCGCAAGGTGATCCAATGTCACCCTTACTGTTTAATGCTGCGACTAAACAGATTTGTGAATATGTAACCTCTCATAGCAATGTTAACATTTCACAGTACGCCGATGATTATGTCTTGTATGTGACGTCTAATGACTGGTTAGAAGCCGAAGAAGAGATTCAACTTTGTTTAGATAATCTTTATCAAATGTTCCGTAACATCAACCTAGAAATTTCGCCTACAAAAAGTAAAGTCTGTGTTTTTACAAAGGGTTTTCAGAGACGTAATATTATGGTCGATCTCAATATTAATGGAATAAATATAGAAAACGTTGATACTGTAAAATACCTGGGTATGTGGTTGGATCGGTCTCTTAAATGGAAAAAACACATAAGTACAGCATCCGAAAAAGTCTTAAAATATATAAATATTTTTAAAGTGTTGGCCGGGTCGGGGTGGGGGGTACACCCTAAACACCTGCGTAGGTTATACATCGCTTTAATAAGAAGCAGGTTGGACTATGCTAGCTTTTTATTCGACAACTGTTGTAAAACTACTCTTAGTAAATTAGATAGGACCCAGAACCAAGCCATGAGAACTATAGGGGGCTTTATTAAAACCACTCCAATACATGTAATGGAGAGTGAGTTATGTTTGGTACCATTACATTTAAGAAGGCGATATTTAGGCGGTAAATTTTGGCTTAAGAACAAATCTATAAATAACAACTCTTCAATAAAATTAATAGCTGAATTACATAATCTCACAAACAGTAGATATTGGATCAATAAGAAAAAACCCCTTCTAACATTAATTCATCAAGTCTATTCCTCCTTACCACTAAAGACAAGTAATCAGTTAGGTATGTTTAGTTTGGACACTTGGGTGACGAATATTGACATCTCACGAAATTTAAATTTGCACATAGAAGGAATAGATAAGCCTAAGCGCAATCTTCATCCGGTTTCTATGAAAAATATGGTTGTAGAATGTCTAAATAAAAAGTATTTATCATTTCAATATATATTTACTGATGGGTCTAAAGACAAGAATGGGTCAGGGGCAGCTTTTCTAGATCTAGCCACAAATGATTTTTTAAAATTCAAAATTGACGCAAATATCTGTATAATGGAGACTGAACTCGTGGCAATCTCGGAAGCCTTATCGTACATACAATCAACAAACTATAATGATGTTGTCGTTTTAACAGACTCTAAAAGTTCTATTCAACACCTGGCACACTGCACCTCGACTTTTCGAGGACTACCTGTAGCCTATAATATAATTAAGATGCTTATGAATTTTCAGTCTGAACACAAGAACATCATTATACAGTGGATGCCATCACACATAGAGTTCGACGGTAACGACCGAGTAGATAGGCTGGCGAAGGAAGCTATCACGGACGGGATCCATACAGATATAATACCTTCCTTCTCAGACATCGTAACAATCCTTAAAAGGGATTGTTACGATCTCTGGAAGGAATATTTCGATGAGAGGGCACGCGAAAAGGGCATATGGTATAGAACGATTCAACCACACCCATTAAGATCACCATGGATCGACAACATGTTTAACAGAAATGAATTAGTGACAGCATTAAGGTTTAGATCCGGACACATCCCATGCAATAAGTTTGCATATTTAATGCGCAAAACAAGCTCACCTAACTGCGAGACTTGTGGAGTTGTGGACGATATACATCATGTGCTCATGGAATGTGTCCGGAACGATAATATAAGAAATTTGTGTAATTTATCCAGCATGGACGTGGGGACATGCAATGTTATTTTGGCGGAACCTCTTTCTGAGGCCGCAAGAAAGCTGTACAGATTAATTATTAGAATTTAGATAAGTGTTTATGTGTAGAGTTTAAGTACATTTAAAATCTGTGTCAACCAGGGCGGCATGTTCGCAATCAGCGACAAAGCCCTTTTTTACATGATTAAAAAAAAAAAAAAAAAAAAAAAAACTGTTACCAATCTTAAAGCTTTAAATTTCACAGTTCTTTATCCAACTAGAGTCATGTAAGGTAAAACCCGAAGTTACATTGTCGTGGTCGTGCGTTGTAACACCTGATCATATCGTGACCAGCACATTACGAGTTATAGAAGCAATTTGAGCTGACAAATATGTAACATTGGATAGCAACTAAATATCTCAGGGTGTCAAGCGTAGTGCAGTGCCGCGCAGGGTTTTGAATTTCAAAACACTGGGTGGCACTGTGTCTGATATGGGCAATCATGATGCTTACCATCAGGCACCTGATTTGCCCGTCTTGTCACTCACTATCATAAAAAAAAACCTAAATTATTGTATCTTTATCAGAGTTTTACGATCATAAACCTCAACACGAACGATAACGAATGATAATTTAGCTATGAAACTATCTATTTTAATATCATAAGGTCTAGTCTCATGTATGTGGGGTATAGCGCAGGTGTATGACGCTGAATAAGGGCATACGGATATGTGGAGCGGACCTCTCACTTTTAAATAATATCAATGTAGCTAGTATGGTTTCATGATTAAATACATAAGCATAAGGTTACCATTAAAATACATTATCTAAATTAGTGTAATGTTTAATAACAATGTGATAGTGACAGTGGTTTAGAAGCACTTGGATTTTCTATAGGTCGACATGTCGGCGTGTGGGTTTTCAAAGTATTCTATGGTATAGTGTATTTAGTTAGGGTAGATAAATAGTAAGTAGGTAGCCCAATTGTTTAGTCTTTTTTCAATAAAGGCACTCTACCGTATCACTACGCAGTCTGTACTGGCATTTCCTACTCTTAGATTAATTTGATAAAACTTAATAATACTAAGGATATGAGTCTAAAATCAGCCCAAAGGCAGACCACCGTCACTCCATACAATCGCCCGCGCGCAATAGTCTACTACTACTACCTAGAAAACATAACGTGTGTACACGCGTCGAATGTGTGCGTAAGTACGGGCGTTAACTCGTTGACTAACTCATTTCATTTATTCATCAAACAATATAACATGCATCTGAAATAGAGGCACATGCACAAAAATAAGTATTTAAATTAAATAATCAAACAATAATTAAAATGGAATACGTAATAAAATAAGAAAAAACCGTCAAAAAAATAAAAATACAATTTGATAAATTAAAAATCAACTAAAATATTATATTAATAATCTAATATTAATTATATATTTGAACCGTTTGGAGTCGAGACTCTGGGACCGTGGGGGCCGGGAGCTCATCGCATTTTCAAAAATCTATCTGAGCGCTTGGTCGAGGCGACGCGTGATCAAAATGCTGGCGTTTATCTGGCTCAACGTATAAGCATTGCTATTCAACGTGGCAATGCCGCCAGTATCTTGGGTACGCTGCCATCTGACAGTGGTTTAGAGCACTTGGATTTTCTATAGGCTGGCATGTCGGCCTGTGGATTTTCGAAGCGTTCTATGGTATAGTGTATTTAGTTAGGGTAGGTAGTAAGTAGGTAGCTCTATTGTTTAGTCTTTTTTCAATAAATAAATTAATTAAAAAAAATTATATAATACCTATGTCAATTTTCAAAATTTTTACATGTCAAAAAATCCTCTACTGTATAAAATTTTTTGGAGTCTACTTTTAAAAATCTTACAATCATGTATATAGTCTTTCATGTCGGTAGGCAGCACGTCGCAGGCGATGTAAAATGGCGGGGGGAGATGAGTGTCGCTTCTTTACGCAGTAATACGAGTAGTTAGTATTCTTTGCCGAAATACTGACTCAGAAGTCTAAGGGTTGAGTGGTTTGTGGGTGAAACTAAATATCTGTAATTATTAAGTACTTAATACAAAAATGTAATGTACGACTTCAAACATTTTTTTGTATGCTCTTGTTTCTTACGTGACATTATGTCATCGTAAACAAAGGAATTATGTTCCGATGGCCGACTCCTGTCCAAGCCATTGTTCTAACTTGGTTCTAACATTCCTTAGTTTCAAGATTACATAATGATGGATTAGTTTCTTTTCTATCGCATGTTATAAATGCATTGATCATTATCTGGAGCTGAAAGTGTGATCTAATTGTTTCATGTATCGCCTGTGCGTATGCGCATTCTGTGTCGTTTACCTTATGATTGTATCTAGAGTCATGAAAGAATTTTCCGCAGTAATTAAGAACCAACATTTGGTGTTTCTGAATAATCACTACACGGAAAAAGGCATGGGTGTTGAAAAGTAAAAAAAACATTATTGATTGTTTACTGAGACTATAGGCATTATTGAGCTTCGACGCTTCTTATTTGGTATTAAGACCCGTTGAATAAATAAGTAAATATGGGACAAATTCCACACACAATTTCCTGCTCCCAAACTAGGCTAGAAGCTCGTTCTCTACAATTTCACATACACATGTCCCTGTACTACTGAACTAGTAGTGTAGTAGTGTAGTAGTTATACGAGTTTTAACAAGTTTCATCTTCTTATTCCAGGTGGAAGGTGTGTCGCGGAGTAGAAGATTATCATCAACGTCAGCTCCAGACAACAGCCAACCAGACGAGCAAACGCTAAGGCCACGGAAAACAACTCGAGAATTCCGACCAAGATCAAGGAGTAGAAGTCCTGAAAAGACACCAGCTCCAGATTCTGATACACCACCTTCAACTAGTAATAATGAACGATTCGATGCAAGGAAAATTCGAACACGCAGTCGGCCAATCGAAAACGATAAACTTACTTCCACGACAAGAGATAGCGTTATTAGGAGTAGAAGTCGACAGATAAGTAGAAGACCCGGCTCCACTACTCCAGCTACCGTGGAAGTATCTTCGCCGACTATAGACGAGACCAAAATCGAAGTTGATAACGCTAACATCGCAGACATAACAAAAATAACAAAAGAAGACAAAGCCACTACCCAATTTAAACGGAGAAGTTCTGTTACTCGAACTACCCAATCTTTATCTCCTAGAAGAGGTAGAGGTAGTATAACAGCTAGATCTAACGCCAGATCTCTCGACCTAGACGCTTCAGGCACTACTAATAATATAGCTGTAGTAGATAAAGCACCGACTACTGCAAGGACTTCATCTGATCTGAGGACTGCAAGGAAACTTAGATATAAGACTAGACCATCTGAAACGGACACCAATTTAACAGGCGAAGGAATTTTAACTCAAAACGAAGTAAAATCTAGTCAAAATGAAAATCTTACTAGTCAGTCAGACATCAAAACATTCGCACCTGTTGTAGTTGAAAGGATTGTACAACAAAGTACTGAAGCAAACAAACCCACTACGACGTTGAAAGTGAAGAAAGTCGTTAGACGTCCTCTGGCGCGAGCTAAACCTTTTGTGAGGTCAGTTGCTACGGAAGCGCCTAAAAATTTAGAATCCGACATCAGTGAGGACGATAACTATCCAGAGAGTTTTAAGGCTTTGATTCAGGCTAAAAATGCCTCTGTAAGTACTGAAATTTATATAAATTGTTATATTCATATTTCAAACTACTCTACACCAATTCTGTTTCACCATTTACTCTGTCTACTATTTATAACAATGTCATCATTTCTTGTAACATTTTCAGACACAGGCAAATTCTGATGAGAGTTTGTCAGTGAAAGCCTCACAAAAAGTTTACAATACTTACAGTGCATCTTCACAATCTACTCAATCTGGTTCTGCTGTAAACAAATACTCAAGGGTAATATGAAGGGTCACTAGCAGTAATTAACATTTCACTATTCATACGTAATTCACTATAAAATATCTTATAACCAACACACTTTTTTCAAATAATTTTTTTCAATGATCATTTCCGATTGCTGTTCAATTTCCTTCTTAATTTATTATTAAAGTTTTACTATGTGTCATAAAAAAAATATAATTAACACCTTCATGAAATATATCACTTTGCATGTAAAAAAATAATTTTTAATATAAATAATTTCTTGTTTAATATTTACAGTTACGAAATAAACAAAAGGAAGAGAAATCAGATAAAGAAGATGTAACTGAAAAGACTGAGGAAGCACCAATTCAAACTACCACCGCTCCGGAGACATCATCCAAAAGCACTGAATACAAGCCTAGAGGCAAATACTCAGCAAGAAACAAAAAACCTGACGTCACTACTGCCAGTAGTGTATCAAGTTCACGCTCCGAAAAGCCTGCATTCAAATACAGCAGAAAATTAAAATTCACTTCTACAACGCCAGTGCCACCAAAAGTTGACAACTCAGCACAACCCAACCGTGAGCCTGTGGTTAGAAAGAAAACAGTAAGACCATCGTTTTACTCGAGGAAAAATAGCAGAACTTTTTCAACGAGCACAGAAGTTTCAATTATAACTGAAGCTGCTAAAAAAGAAGTGAGCGAAAAAAATGTTAGGCCTAGAGTAACATTGCCAAGAACTTCTTACTACGCTCGATCAAGAAACAATAAAAATCTATCAACCACTACAACAACAACAACTACTACTACTACTACTGAATCTCCTACTACTCAGCTATCAAGTACTATTCAGAACAATGAAAATGAAGATATGCCTCTCATTTTTACGCTGTATAAAAATTCCGAAAATAAAGTACTAGTAAGTGATTCTTTGATACACGATAAACCAAAAGATGCAAATGATCCGTTCATAATAACAGTAAGCAGTACGGAATCACAAGAAAAGATAGTAAATGAAATATCAAACACAGCTGATACAGTGAAGCCGATAGTAGCCGTGTCTTCAACGGTAAAGCAAGATGGAGATAAATATAAATATCATGCCACTTATCAGAACCCAAAAGTGAATGAAGAAACGCGAGTGTCGTCAACAACAGTACCTCCAGTGAGGAATTTACAAACACGAAAATATGGTAAAGCACGGTTAAGGAAAAATAAAACTGAAGATTCTCCCGACACTTCTACAGCCAGATCTCGCGAGAGAAACATAAGGAAGTTTAGTGAAGCTTACTCCAAGACGACAGAGCCTTCGAATAATGGCGTAAGTATTAGCTAAAGCATAAAAAATTCAAAATATTTTAAAAACGTGACTACGGAAAATCTACATGCATTATAATAACGAATTCATCAAAATTGGACCAATTTAATTACCTACCGCAGCTACAAAAATTGTAAACGCACGTACTAGTACAAAGGTAGCCAAAAATGGTATTTTCCTTTTCGGCTTTACCATGGTCGTAATTATAATAGTATAACTGTTTTTAAAGTTAGCTAGTTTCTTGATGATTTTGACCAAAATTTTACAGATAACGCCTGAGCCCGAAAAATCTAAAAGTAGATACAGTTCAAAGTATCGGTCTTCATATCTCGATAAGCCATTTTACAAACCCACTGTACCCTCAGTAACTTCATCCACTGTAAGTAACACTACGATACTACCTTTAAACATCCAAATCAAATTTGCAGTGCAACTTTCCAAAATTTATAACATACAAATTACAAGTAACATAACTGACTCTACTTATATTATAATTGACTTATCAAGAACAAAGCCCCTTTATACAATTGGCATTAAGAATCACACACGTCGTTGCACCTTTAGATAACCAAATCATTCATCTAATTGTATTTAATGAAATTCTTACAATTCGGAGAGTTAATGATAATTTTTATGCAATCCGATATTCTAAGTGTTTAATTGAATACTTTAATAATACTGATGCTACACTGTGCACAAGAATAAAAATATTCAGACAAATATTCAATAAATATTCAGACCTAAAAAAATTCTGAAATTGTTTTAAAAGGATTTAAGAAAAAAAAAATTACTTTTATCGCACCAATATTGTTAAAGATCTCAATGTCCAGTGTAGTATCGTTTATCGTTCATATTTTGACGAGTTTTGTATAATTTGAAATAACGAAAAGTTTCTCATTGCTAAAGGCATGGCTGAAATTCTTCGTGACTGACCACCTGTTGACAAAGTCTGTAGAAGAGCCTTACTGGTTCGAAGGGAAGGATACGGCCACAGAGTCTCTCTCAAGGCCTAGCATCGCGTCATACAATCATGATCCACCATCCATTGAACTGGTTAATGGATTCATTTAGCTGTCATCACGAACATTTATCTCAATCACATCTATTGTAACATAAACGGTTGTGGTTTAGTTTTAAAGAGATGTAGATTTAAGAGCATTTTTTTATGAAACTGAGGACAATTATAGATTTAGATTGATTTCGCGATAGCATCTCTTTAAAGCAAAACAATATAATACTCATAACAATGTAAATTCAACCAAATTGCTTTCATACTTCTTTCATGAGAATGCGTTATGTAAAGCTTAACCAAGTAATATACTTACATTTAGTAGAATAGTTCACTAATTTTATAGAGGTTCATTAAAATTGTATAATTTTACACAAGTTTGTTTTACTAAGCATACGTTATGTCCTGTTACTTTACTCTATCTTAAAGCACTAATATCTTTATTACAATAATCTTAATTCCATGAATTATAAAGAGGCTTTGGTCTATGCACGAGTTTCCATTCATGTCTATTTCCCTTGCACAACAATACACATTATTTACACAGTTGATTCTACTCACAGTTGTCTTTTTCTCTTTATATGGGTGAGAATACTTCTTATTTCAGGTAGAGGGAGAAGAAATTCAATTAGGGCCAGACCTAAACGCTATATCCATAACTCAGACACGGAGGACGTTGTCCTCAGCAGACTTGCGATTGTCAGAGAGTTTGACCAAATCGTCACAAGTTATGAATGTTGAGGCCTCACAGCACTCGCCTTCGGTTACGGTGTCCATATTTGATGCTCTAGCTGAAATACTCACGTCTACACCCACTTCTCGACTTTCTACTACGACAGAAGTAACGAATACCCCTAATACTGATGTAACACAAACACTCGGCGTGAGTAACATAGTCAATGTAAATAGTGCCGTGGGTGAGCCGAGCCCTGAGTTTGTTGACGCCACTTCAAGCACGAACGCTATATCTGTACAAAGCACTATTCTGACTACACCAACTGTGATTAACATTATGTCGGCTGGGGAAAGTGTCACACAGTCCCTAAACACTGAAGTTGTAACTCCTGTGAATACACCCCAAACTCCCATCCCAACTCCCTCCACCCCCGTTTCCGCAAGGAGACCGTTCGCATTTAAAGTTTTGTATTCAGACACAGAACCAACAACCGACAAATTCTCGACTGCATCTGAGCCGACGACTGACAATCCATCAACGGTATATAATACTGTATCTGATCTTTTATTATCTAACAATAATATAGTATCCTCAGAACTAACTAGCATGTTATCTAATAATATTAAGAGCATTATCCAGAATATGGATGATGATAGTAGAGCTAGAATATCCGTAGATATGGCGAACCTGTTGAAAACTGCAATACCCCGTGCTCTAGACGGACTGGCGACCTCGCTGGACAATGCTGACTTTACTCCCAATACTACTCCTTTCAGCTTGGAGGATATTAGCGATACTCAAAATATTGATATTGACGACTCTGATAATACCCTTCAAACTGTAGTCTCCGGCAGTAATGTAAATAGCGTAATTAGTAATAGCGACTCTTTGGCTAGTATTACAGAAAACCCTGGTGAAGTTGTAAATAATGTTGATGTCACACTGGGAGTCACACAAAGTTCACCTATATCAAGTAATACGGCTACATCAGAGGGTTCAGTGTCTGAAACTGTAAGTGTAGAACAACGTCGTTCTTTAGAACCTTTATCAACTACAGCCTCAAGCATTGAACCACTGACGTCCCCTGCTGTATCAAACGATCAAATAATCCCTGTAAATATCGATGTATCTAGTAGTTCCCCTACTAACAACACAGCTCTTCTTCCTTTCCTCACAAACTTCCAAGTAAAAGACTTTACTTCTAGCGAAGTAGAAAGTATTGATGCGACAGACTTTACAAAATCTTCGCAATTGACTGTAACAGTAGCGCCAGATGTAAGTAGCACCGATATCGATCTGCTAGATCCATCTCAGGTGTCGCCTGCACAATTATGGATATTATCGAAAAAAGCTAGAGTTCTTGAAAAGATTGAAGATCTTATAACAAAATATAACAGTGAAGTTGCCACTGCTCCAACATTGACAATATCTGATATAACAGGACCAAGTGACAATATCAATTTATCTCAACGTTTGACAAACATCATGAGTACAATGACGTTTACGAATGAACCTGTAACTACTGTAAATGACGCTTCTCATGAATCCACTCCTTCCCCTATCCTTCTTTCAACTACCGAACAAGTTGAAATAGCTTCAAATAAAATTGACGAGGGCTCTATTCCATCGACACTTGTGCCTGCACAATCAAGTGAAACACAAATAACCACAGAACCACAGTCAAACCTTATGTCTCTCATTGGTTCTATTACCACAGCCTTACCAAGTAACGTACCAACGACGGCTGAAGTACTCTCAGATACGCGTTTTGGTATAGATCCTCAGTCAGCAACCGAAACAGGTGATACAGTCATTACAACAGTTTCACAAACGCAAAGTTCCAGTGGAATTGAAAGTGCTTCCATAACGACTACAGTAAAGGCACAAGATGATGAACTTGGAAGGTTGTCAGATCCTTTATCTACAACAGTAGGTAATACTGAAACAGTACAAGTCACGACAAAAGCAGATTTACTAAGCAGTTTCATTACAACTACAGAAAATGCACAAGAAAACGAACTTGGAAGGCTGTCAGATTCATTGTTTACAACAATAGGTAACACGGAAACAGTAGAAGCCACGACACAAACAATCACTGAAACCACAACATCAGATAGTATTGAAACAACTACACAAGAAAACTTAAAGATAACTACTCAAATTGTCGAAACAACTGTGCAAGCAGAAAATGCATCTGAAACAGTCTCAACTGAAGTGTCAGTTATTGATGGCTCTCAAAACACTACACCTCCACCTGCTCCTAGTGTGGCCACTCCAGCACCAATACCGAAAAAAGATTATGTAATTTTCGGTATATTACCAAATAATACAGTGGTACGTAAAGATCCTAACGACGACATCCTGGAATCATTAACAGAAGCAAGCCCATACATAGTTTATGGATTGCTCCCCAATAACACAGTAATACGTAAATTCCCGAACGGAACTAGAGTACCACGGATCATGCAAAAAATTGACATACTACCAATCAGTCCATGGAGTTTGAGAAATCCATACAGCCCCATCCATAACATTCCGGCCATTGTAAGACCGCAGTCTAACCCCATCCGTGTATCCACTAATACTGTGACCTCCACAGACATCACCAATAACGGAACGGAAAACCGATTAACCGACACTGTAAATAACCTTCAAACGACGGTATTGACTTTAAGTTGTTTAGCTTGAACGCTTGGGGCTTTGTCCAACTGCAGCATCAATCTGGAGCGAGGAGACAGCATGCTGGTCGGTGACTGGTAACTGGTCAGAGGTACTTTGGGTCTGAGCTCTGCATGACTTCTGCACTATAACCGCTTCTTCTTAACCCTGCAAGGCGTAACATTTTATTTCATAATTGCAGATTCCATCGGCACTTAATATTAAAAGCAGTTCATTTGGTATTTCTACCACAAATAAGCTGCCTGCTGAATCAAGCACTGCCTCGCATGTATTGAGTTTACGCACAACTACAATGCTACCCTCTATTGACGAGATTCTGCTTAATAGTTTATCTTCGGCCGCTAAACAGGAGATGGTCATATCATCCATGACGAGCTCCACTCATCAACCGAGAATATTAACACTGGATATTGATCCGGAGGTATAATAATATCTATATACATCACATGATTTATACCACTAAAGTATTTTTAATTAATAACACTAAACAATGAAAATCATTACAAACACATTTTTATCTGCAATTTTCAATATTAACTCGGGTCTGTTTTACTCGTGGAAGTTTGTTTCGTTAAAGGTAAGTGGTGAAGGTTTATCAGCAAAATTGTAGGAATAAACGATTTTGCTAATTATTTGGTTAGAGTGCATGTTCATGAAATACAAGTGAAATTGGAAATACAAAATGATAACATGAATTTAAAACAATTGCAGACACAACAAATACGCACGGAAAAGCCTAATGAGAGAGATGGAAAGGCAATATTCAAATTCATACCTATAGATGAAGTCATGGTACAGACACAAAGGTCAAATGTATTGAAACTAGCTACTAAATCACCTTACACAGATCAAACTGAAGATAAAATCAGTACTGAAGGAAGTACAGAAACACTTTCCCAAACAAGCACAACTGAATCTCAATCTACAACGGGAAATACTGAAACAATTGTACCTATCACAACAGTATTTGAAAATACGCCAATCGCTACTACCGAAACAGTTGTTACAACAAACCCTCCAACGACAACGCCAGCAATGACAACTAACGCAGCTACGACCACTACTGAAGCAACAACTACAACTTCGACAACCATTGCAACAACTACTAGTGAAGCTACAACTACAACAACCACAGAATCAACAACTACAACAAGCACAGAAGCAACAATAATGACAACCACAGAACCAACTTCAACCACAACTCAACCTCCTACAACTACAACTCAAGAGCCAACAACTACAACTCAAGTTCCAACAACTACGCAAACTTCGGCTACTACGTTGGCTCCGACTACAATCACAGAAGCACCTATATTGACGACACAACCAACTACAACGTTAGCGTCAACAACAACAGATTTCCGCACAACCATACAAACAACTAACTACCCAGATAGTTATCGGGATCCTAAGAATTTGAATATCCAAAGCAATGGTTTACTGACTGGTGCTGCATCCGGAACAACTACAAGAATTGCACCAACGACCACTGCTCAACAAAATGATCCAACCGCATTATTACAAGCTTTACTCGCCGCTACTGGTCAAAATCCTAGCACATTCATACCAGACCTTGCAGCCAGATTAATAACTTCAACTAGACCCCCACAAACAACTACCTCTCGCTCCTTAGAAGAAGATATCAAGCAGTTTGAAGAAGATACTAAGTTCTTAAAAGCATTGCTGCAAGCTACAGGCCAAAATCCAGATAACCTCAACATACCTTCACTCGACAGTCTTTTAACAACAACTAGGGCACCAACAACCACTACACAACCAACAACCACAACCAGACCATCAACAACAACTCAATCAACAACCACGCAACAAACAACTACACAATCAATCGAGGAAGATCTAAAACAATTCCAAGAAGACGCGAAACTTTTACAGGCTTTGTTACAGGCTACTGGTCAAAACACGGGGAATTTGAATATACCCGTTGTATCGGGAATCACGTCTAATGTAAGAGTTGCTTCGAATCCTCAGACGACTTCTATAGGGTCTAATCCTACGACCCCGATGAACGTTAGGCCTGTGTATTCGACGACGCAATCGGGGACAGTGTTTCCATCATTTGCTCCTACGGTGTCTACCTTCCAGCCTGTGCTGACTACTACGGAAGAAGTGGGGATTTCCACGACTTTCCCACCGTTCAGACGGCAACCAACAACCACGAGAAGAAGCGTGCAGATGGTGACATTGTCAGGAAGGCAAGCTCCCACAAGAACCACTGTCACCACTGAAATACCGAGTACGTCGACATTTTCTGTGGAAGAAGATCTTGCTTTCCTACAAAACTTGGTATGACTCTTTTAATTATCCTAAAATATTCATGACCATTAGTCGCTATTATGGTATTAGCAAATTATGGTATGCTGTCGGGCAAAAAAATAATTTCTTATTTTCTTGGTCTGACATTATGATATTATATATTTTAATTGTTAAATCTCAAAAATAGCGGAGCGAATCCTAATCTTTCCAAGATTGTTGAAATAGTGATTAAACCATTCCCTAAAGATGGGAATGTTTAAATACTTAGACCTAATAAAAATATTATAAGTATTCGTGATATTTAAATGTATTCTCATCTAAACTCAAACGTCTTATTATATTATTTTCAGAAAACGGTCCTGAACACCAATACCAATAACGAAGATCCAGAGACAGCTCTAGCCAATCGTATCATATCGCTCGCTGTTGAAAGAAGCTTGACCGATATACAATCAGGCGCTCCGAACGCTGTTCGTACTGGAAAAACTATTGCTAATAGCGCCGACAACTTAATACCAACAACTGAAACTACAACCACAACAACAACTACTAAAACAACACAACCAACAACTACAACACAACAAGGACCGTCTATCGAAGACGATATAAAACAATTCGAAGAAGACACTAAACTTTTACAAGCTTTATTGAAAGCTACAGGACAAGACCCGTCTAAATTCAACATTCCTACACTACCTACAGCCACGCCTACAGTGAGTGTCCAATCGAGTGTAGACGCTGATTTGAAGCTACTATCCAACTTACTCGCTTCGCCATCACCACTAAACGAACCTTTCGACTCACTAACACAGCCACAGACAACAATATCAATGGTAAAAATAACTGACACTACTTCAGCTAGGCCCTTTGGGGCTAAAATAGTTGTTAAGGATGACCTGAGGACTGTACAAGACGATGGAGAGTTAATAAAAACGTTGATCAAATTGCAGGATGCTCAGGAGACCACGACCGTGCGCAGTAAAATTGCTTTTACAGGTAATTTCATATGTATTAATATTCCTTAAGGCACGGTGCACCCCCAATTCGCCCTGTCGCTCGGACACGGACCCACATTTTTGAAGATATAAAAAATACTACATGTAATTACATAAAAAAAATGTACTAAGAACTAGAAAATAACAATACAAACTTTCAGTAAAAAAATTCAAATTAATCCGAAGAAGTCTTCAATGTCTATTTTTTCTGAGATTTTTTTCTCTGTGCAGGTTTTTATGCATGAAAACTTGTTTGGATTAAATTGAATTTTTTACTGAAAGTTTGTATTGTTATTTTCTAGAACCTAGTTGTCTTTATATTACGTAATTACATGAAGTATTTTTACATCTTCGAAAATGTGGGGAAGTGTGAGCGAGAGGGCGACTAAAGTGTGCACCGCGCCTTAAATTCATCATCATCGTCATGCGTTGATGTCTGAGGCCAATGATGATAATGACTATTATTATAGAAATACTAGCGGTACTTATCCTTTTCAAAATCACTTTTTTATATGTCCTGGGTCTAAACTTTATCTCTCTTTTTTGGTGTGTAGATAAACAAACATTTAAATATCAATTGAAACATTTGAATGTGTGGTATGAATTAAGAAATGATGGTCATTTATTGACGATGACGATGAGAAAGAACTCAATTTTTACTTAATTTCTTATAAATAAGTAACCCACCATTAAAAAAATTATAGCAATCACACATTCTAATAACGCCTAGAAAATATTTTGATCACTAGCTCATACGAGTAATTCTAAGATAGAGTCCATCTATAACATAACATCCATCCATCCATCCATCTATCTATAACTTGACAAATTATGAAATGAAACGGAACGGATTATGCTATTGTATTAACGTTTCATAATTTGTATAGAATGACTCTGCATCTGGTAGCTAAATTACATAAAAACAAAAGGCCTTGACTGATTGTCTGACACTCTGACTCAACAACGCCCAGCTATAATCCCTGGGCCTAGATAGCTGAAATTTTGGACTCAGTTTTGTGTAATAATGTAGGCAAGGTATTCCTGAAATTCCCACAGATGCGAAGTCGACGCAATTACGCTAGTGCAATATACTATATATTATTATCCTTTGTGTCTAAAGATCCGTTTAAAGGTTGGTATTAGGTATGTCTAATAACATGGGAAAAATTATCTAAGCACTTCTCCTATATCTTATAATTTACCGTACATTCCAGGCCAAACATCAGACGAAGCTCTGAAGAAGTTAATCCAGCAGCAGCAGTCAAGCGGTATGGTCTCTGAAGCAACCAAAGCTCCTATGTCTCTGAGCACGGAATACGGCAAGAGCAACGACGCGTTGCTCGCGGCACTTCTGAAGGAGCAGGGCTTCGGACCCACCACGGCAAGTTCCTTGGATGAGCAAATCAGACTCGCTGTTAGTTCACTTTCTTTACTTTGAATCAGATGCTTCGAAATGGTGTAGTAATTAAAGGCTACATTTCACGAAAAAATTAACGACTTGTTTTCAATGATTTCAAGATTCGACTTCCTTTAAAAGTGGCAGCTTAATCTTCAGATCGGTTCAATCGGTTTGTGTGGCAGGTCGAATTTATCTCGCATTTGAGTTTTTTCCAAGTTATTCAGTTTTATGGGTAGATTAACTTCATTATTACTACGCTACGAAAGAAGCACCTGGTACAATTTTTGTTCTATTCTGTAGTCACTGAGTCATCAACTTCATATACTTAACTGCCTTTCAACTCACGTTCATCTTTCCGCTTAATATTTCATGTAACTTCAGTTTCCATTTCCACATCAACGATCACATCTTTACCTGTACCCTCGTAGGCCTTACTCAACCAAGTGGTAGTGACGCCGAAGGCTCGAAGAACGACGACACCACCTCCTCCTCCACCGGCTCCAAGAAGGCCAATATTAGATGGACTGGCGTGGCTTTGGCAGCAATGGAGCGAAACTGCTCCAGGGTCAGCTTCGACACGGCAGAATAGAAGGCCAGCTCCTTCAGCACGACCAGCCGAGTCCTCCACAGTCAGAGCTAACTGGTTCGGCTCCGGCCCCTTCGTGGGTAACGCGGACGACCGACCTGCTAACAGAGTGGGTTTTTCATCTCTCTTGCTAAAGTTGTGCGATTGGGGGTGAGGTGTCGGTTCTACTTAGATTAAAGGTTAAATATTTGGAACGATTTTCACTTTCCTACTTGTTCCTATTTAATCTAAGTCTGTATATTGACGGGTTGTAAATAGGGGCGGACGTGTAGATTTTAGTGTGTATATTTTTTGTATTTTTGTAGTTAAATTATTTATTTAAGATTGGCTTCATCCGCTTGTAAATATACATTGTGCAGAGCGTAGCTACTTTTTGTAAAATAAAGGTTTTTATTTTTATATGTGTGTTTAACTAATTTTATGTGAATAGAACCCCCCTGTGTGTTCACTGCACGTACTTTACTGTAAATAACAGCATTTGTGGTATATTATGTCGTATAATAACTGATATTCATATATATCATCCATTTGAAAGGATAGACTAGACTTTATAAAAATAATGCAGTCGTTTTGCTATCATATTATTTATTATTTACTTTAAAGCGTTTGATCTTTCCTGATCGGGAGGATTGTCAATCGAAAAGTCTGATCTATCTTCACTTTTTGATCGTAATAATTAACTATATCCATTCACGACTCGTAAATAATTAAACTTCATTGATGCATGTAAATACAATTTTTGAGACTTTTATTCAACGCTAAGAATAATTTCATATTTTTGTATGATGTTAGATTAACTCTTTATTATTACACTACAAACATGAAACCTTAAATTTAAAATACAATTATAACAAATAATGTAACAATTGGCGGTCTTATCGCTAAGAGCGATCTCTTCCAGACAACCGTGCAGGGAGAGGAGAGTATAGTAAATCACATTTGGTCGGTAGTGTGACAGAAGAAGTAAATGTTCCCCAATCCTTTCTATTATATTAAAAGTGATAGTTTCATTTCAGTTACTTATGAAAAATTTCAGCTTAATCGGTTGAAGCTATCTACGTCAAAATTGAGTTCAAAGATTTCACCCGAACAAACATACTTACATACATTGCAAGTTAAATAAAAGCTTTTAAAAAAAGCCTTGGTTGGTCTTGCGTGTGTGCGTGACGGCTATGTACACATGTCTGACATTTAATTTTAATTACAAATAAATTTAATCTCTTATTTATAAATAAAATTATTGAACATACAATAACATAACTTACAATCACGCATTTTTATCGAAGGGGAAGGCAGAGAGGGGTACCCAGTACTCAGTCCCATAGTAGGTACACCCACATTTCGCCAGTATATCTTTTTATTGTGTCGGAAATAACGCGAAATATTGTTAATTGACAATGTTTAGTTACAAGTTTTATTGTTTTTAAGCTCATTTTGTGGTTTGTAAACTGTGAATCGTAAAACACGGCATTGTTGATGATTGCTGATATGTTTCCAGTGACAAACTGAGTAAGACTGTGAGAGGGGAAAACCCATAGTGTCTTACAGTTAGACACTTTTTTTATGTGTTTGCTCCTTTACGTTATGTCTATAACATATTAGTCATATTATATTGACATATGTAGTTATTTTAGTGTTAGTGAAGTGCATGTTTTTTTTTTATTTTTGGTGAGTAAAAATAATTTTATGTATAAATATGAATAAACTCTGCTTACCCCTAATTATTTACTAAAAATACTACTTGTTTTAGCTGCTTAAACAAAAATGATCTACTCATTTTGATAAACTATTTCTTATAAGACATAGAATACTTATCTTATTCATACTATTCCTATAATTCCTTAAAGAAAATAATTAAATACAACTAAATGAATAATATTCTAAGCTTAATAAAAACTTAATTAAAAAAAAAAATTGCAAAAATATACCAAAAACTCATTATTGTTTATTTTATTATAAACTTGTTCATATTTTTATATTTATGCATGTACACTATATATTATTGTATATATAATATTCCTATTTTTATACAACTATAGCTATTCTGATCTGTAATATAATATTTGTACATAATATGTAAATATTTAATTTATTTTAATTTCACTCACATTTATATCATTAACAATCTTAATCACAACAACGCACATTCGTGGTTTTGTACAAAGAAAAATATTATGTTATAAAGATAATAAAATAATTAGTCTTTTTTCAATAAAGGCACGCTGCCCAATAATATAAAAAAATCATAATTCAAGATAATTTTATTTTTATTTTCAATCTTGACTCCTAGCAATTCTTAATAATATCTATATTTATTGTTTAATTTTGAATTAGTCATGCAAAAAGGACCCAAGCTATGTTATTGAAAATTAGCACTTCGTACTAAAAACTGAAATCTTTGAAAAAAGTGGTTTAGTTTATAATACTAATATAGCTTATAATTTTCAGTAATATTTTGGATAGTCATTTGCTAAACTATATAAAATTTCAAAGTATAATAATTATTAACTAATTCTTCAAGAGATGTTTTTCGTATATTTGATACTAGACTAAAAATTGACTACATATCTTAATAGTTCCATTTTACGTTCGTAGTTCGAATGATTATTGAAGAAATTTTAAAATACGTTTATAATCTTCATGATTGACCCTATTCAATTTCTTAGTACAAACCCACATTAACGCACGCTTAACCACTCCGTGACTAATATCTAATGCTAGTGGTTTGATTAGATACCCCTGGAGCCCCCGGCAGCAGCGGCGCCCCCTGGGCCGGGTCGGGGGCAGCTTGTGTCGGCTGCCATCAACGTTACCAGAGCCTTCTCTCAGTTCCTCGGTGCTGCTATACAGGTGAGACAGTAAAAAATTACAGAGAAAACGAAGTAAATTCAAGAAAAGATATACGTGTATATTATTACGTATGTGGCCAATGCTGGAACTATATTTTCTTCTATATTGTGCTCCCGCTATAATAAACCATATTTATTATAGACAGAATGTAAATATTGTGATTATTTTAATTTAATACAGTTCGCATAAATAATCAGAAATAATAGTTTTATAAAGTTATATTAATGTGAATATTTTACTAATGTTTTTTTAAGAATTTCAGGATTTAATTGGCTGACGTAAGTTCGAAATTTATTAACACAAATACTTCTTCTTATCAGAAATTTAACTCATATACTTAATATCACCAGTTCTTTTTTTCTAAAACTTTTAACACAGCTCTATCTGCGAATAAGCTCAATATATAAATCATATAACTTATTACAACGTATAGTTTATTACATAATATTAATATATAATTATATTATGTAGATAAAATAATAATGATTCATAATTGATTAACCTCTAAAATAGTTACTGCCTTAATAATTTTAATATGAATCAATAAATTTAGCACATTTTTAAAGAATTTATTGCAAAAAAATGTTTTTGCGAACCATATCTTTGAGACAAGGAGAATTAAATAAAATATATCTTGTAAATAATAATTGACTTAATGAAGCTAGAAAGACCCAACTAATAACTCAACTCATTTTATCGAAAATTATCTGTTATTTATTAATTATCTAATAATGTAAGTACAAGTACTTTATTGCAAGTGCACAGCAAATTTTCGATTATATTGCGGGTTGGAACATTTTCGCTTAACTAGGTCAATTATTTATCTCTCTTGTAATGATTCCAATGTAGTATAAAAAAATGAGTAAAATATAATAAATAACTTCATTAATAAGTAGGTATATATAACATTTTATTAAACCTTATTTTCTGAAATTCCAGGGGGCAGCCCAAACAGTCCAGAGCGTGATCCGAGCAGGGCAGAGAGCAGCGACTGATGTTTATTCCAACGGATCAGGTGGCTCCGGATAACTACGGAAGACTCCGGATAGAACCGGAAATATCCGGATAATACCTGTAACTCAAGATAAAATCTGCTAATCCGGATTATGGACTTGTAAATATGGACTGAAAACTTTTCCGGAAGTGTCATGTACGCACTATGTGTTGCGATTTGCTTGTGCTCAAATGTATATAGTCCGATAAAAGATAATAATTCTTATTATGGTTTTGTATTAGTGTTAGATAAAACTTACAGTGTTTAAAAATTATTTTTAATATCCAAAATCTTTTCAATCGTGTTTTTTTTTAAATTAAGCGTTGCTCTTTTTTTCCATGAATTTTTTTACGTCAATTTTAAAAGTGATATTTAAATTTTGCTCTCTTTCTACTACGAATTTTTTACGTCAATTATTTAATAGTGAATTGTAAATAAAAGTTTCAGTATCATTTAGTTTTCAGAATATGTTTAAAATTTAAATAATATTTTGTAAAGATACCCCCTGTAAAATAGTGTATAGACTTAATATAAATCGTTCCTAATACAGGCTGATGATTTCTGTAAACGATTGTACATGTATTTTTAAACATTGTGATTTAATTCTATGTACTTTAGTTTCACAGACAATTTAACCTAAAGACGATGCTTTAAGGGGTATTTTTGCCAAGGCTATGCAGTATTCTACATAACAGCCACGCACCTTATTAAATAATTCAATGTCAGAACTATGTCACTAAAGTCAAAGGATCCAATAAAATCGTGCCAATCTTCCCCACATGCCGTGACATATAGGCATTTTTTTTAATACTTCCATTCATTAATGTGGTGTCTTTGGGTTGAATGTTGTCTGTGTTTAGTGTTAAGCACTTTAAAATAGTTGTTCTTTATATATCAACATAATATTATAAGTTGAGAGATACTGGCATATAAAACAACTGAATGTCTTGATTCGAATTAAGTTTTTATTGATTTATAATCAAAGAAATACTTAATTATTAATATATGACGATTTTAAATAATTTTGAATAAATTTCAAATATAATGAGATTATACTATTTATACATAATTATATATGAGATTATGGAAAAATATCACAAACGATAAAAATATATCATCTATTAAAATAATTATTCATAATATTGAGATGTTATAATCTATATTCGACATTCAAACATGTTATATAAATAATTATTACCATAAAATATTTATAACAATAATTTAAGCTCTTAAATATTCATTGATCACTGTTTCTTAAATATTAAATTATTGTCTTCATATTATTATAATACTCGACTCTTTTCTAAATCTTCAGAAAATTGTTTATTACGAGTATATTTTTATATAAGACGTCCATTAAACGATAGGTTTACTGTCAGTTTTGCCTCAGTCACGGCTATACTAAGATTGATGGTTGACCTTTAAAGCCGTACCCTGACCAAATAACCTTGATTCGTTCCCTTTTTGCCACACGCCACCTTTTACGCTCAGATATATAAAATCTTTATAAAATCTAATTTTGGTCTTACGAAAATTCTAGCATCATCGTTAAATTGCTTATCCATTAGTGTAAGTAGCAAAGCAAAATAATGGTTACTTCAGGAGGAGATGCATGTTATTTACAATTATTTCTCATATCTGTGCTTTCGTTGTGAGGAGATTTATTATAGATTTATTATACATTATACTAGCCAAAAAAATCGACCATTTTGGAAGTCAAGATTATGTAGAAATTTAATGTATTTTTATTAGTTGGTATTTCTTTTTGATAAAGAGGAGATACCTAAAAAATGGACAGAAAACGTCTAGCGCTTCGTTTTGCACACGCGCCTTATATGATAATTGATGTCATGAAAGAGAATATTAATCATTCGTCACTCAAGTTGAAAACATTGATTGACGTATAACCTATCGTGTAATGTACGCCTATGTTATTATTTATATCGTTATATGTTAAGTCGTCTAAATTAGGTTCTTAATGTAGATCTAGATTCATGTGCCATTTAGCACGTGCTTGGCGATTGCTTCCCTCTTCATCCTGTTAATTTATTTAAACTAACTGTAAAATAACTTTTTAAATGTGCGATGTTTTAAATATATCACGAACGATTTTTATATGTGTTTTAATTATAAAATCTATGTAAATAATTAACAAAATTAAAAAGTTATAATTTTATGTTTTAATATTATTGTAAATGGGTTTTCTTCAATGGGTCAACTTAGAATAGAGTAGAATAAAATTATACTTTATTGTATACAGGAATAAAATATAAAACAATGTTACAAAACAAATAATATACAACACGGTAAACAACCGGCGGTCTTAAGCAATTTCTTACAGACAACTTACTTAACTATACTTAAATCTTTATTTTCTGTATTGATCTTAGAATGTGTTCAAAAAAGGTGTAGTAATAATTAGGGGAATGTACCTATCTACCCCTCAACCTTGACAACATCGAATTCCCATACAAATTTGTCTATCAACAGACCCATTTTATGTGGGAATTCGAATGTTTTGTTTGCGAAATTTCGCAATCCTTTCTTTTGAAAGCTGTTCAGTTTGCGGATGCAACCCTTATGTATTATACCTTACCTTTGTATTATATGTTCTATATTTGTCAGCTATAATATTAAAAAGGTAACAGGGTAAATAAAATTAAGCACTTATCAAGAATGCAGGTAACAAAAGCTTTTTGCTGACTTGTAAAAACTTAATAGATTTTTGCCGCCGTAATTTCATATTATAACCTAATTGCAGCATACATTATAACATATTACATTTAAAATTATTTTGTAATATAAAATATTGTCTTATTAACGAAATTACTGTAATATTAATGAAATTTTGTTAAATTACACTGCCAATCTTCTAAGTGTTAGTAATAACTTTTTTAGCTTAAATGCATACGAATAGCATGCTTACGTCACTATAATATTAATAGCTTTTATATTTTTTTAATTTTATATAATAACTTTAATATAACCTTCGTGGGTTGCGACTATTTGTTTGCATATAACCTCAATGTATATTGTATATAGCTATATTATTTAACGCTAATGGTTTTTAAGGAAATAAATTATTTTGTAAAAATGACTAATTGGTTTTTTAACCCATTAGAAGTAAGATATATAATACTTGATTGTTTGCCACACGCAATGAAATAACGTTCCAGTACACAAAAAGAAAACATAAATGTACAAGCGGCGGTCTTATCGCTAATAAGCGATTTCTTCCAGACAACCGATGGATGGAGAGGATACAGCAGAAAGACGGTAAGACATAAAGACGGAGAGACGGTAAGTCTAATTTGATAATGAATAATGTGCTATAAGGACCTGGTATATACGATAACGCAGACTACTATTAATTTATATGCTGGAATAATAATTCCCCAGCATTCAAATACTTTATCTTCAGCCAGACCAGTGTTTCAAGCTCTTTGCTAGGTAGACCTATAGTTTAATAGATATTAAGGGATACTCTACACCATAACATAAAATTTTACGCCTTTTTCCCGAAGGGGTAGGCAGAGATGTATCCAGGACTTAGTCCCATAGTAGTGTACTTACTTACTATGCCTATACACTATACTACCGACAGCTACATTTCGCCAGTATGTTATTGATCCCACGTAATAGGGGGCAAGTCTATTGCCATCTACTGGGCATAGTTCTAGACTCCAGGCTGTGATTGAGATAATTCCTAATGGAAAAATCCAATATGTATCACTTTGCCTGACCTGGAGATCTAACCTGGGACCTTACGATTGGCAGTCGAGCTTGCGCCCACTACGACACCGAGGCAGTCTTAGAGGATGATGTTCAATAATTACGTGAGGCTTTAGGGCAGAGAGGGGGTTGAGCCGAACTCACTCGAGTTTCACGTGAGGGGATGGGGGCAAAAATTTAATAGAGGAACAAAATACATTTCCACTAAAATTATAATAATGTCATAATATACATAATGTCAATTGTTTTTATTTAAATCAAACGCAATCAAGCACGGATTTTTAAAAAAATATGAATTATCAAAAATATTATATGAGATTAGAGGAGGGGCACTCCCCCTCTATTTCACATAATCGTTGAGTAAAATCTCACATCTCAGCAAAGGGAGAGAGCTGGGGTTGAAAATTCGCCAAAATCACTTCACGTTAATGAACGCCCTCTTAAACGAGCAAGTGGGTAACATTCGTGGTTGAACTTTAAATTAACCTTTTCTGAGTTTTGCCGCCGACCAGAAATAATTATACCAGTAATAGTATTACTCCTTTCCTTACAGTTATCTGGAAGAAATTGCAGTAAGCGAAAAGACCACCATTTGTATTAGCCTAAGATTACTTATTGGAATTCTTATTGTTCCTCTTTGTTGTGTCCTGTGTAAGGTGTACATCGCTGACGTAGCATGTTTCGCCGCCCGGGGCGCCCGGAAATTCGCCACCCTCTATTTTAATCAAGTTTGAAAATCTTATTCTGCTCGCCCTTTTATATCTGGCGCCCGGGCGGCCATCCCCTTTCGTATGCCACCCAGGGCCATTCCCCCTCGACTCCTCCTCCCCCTGCTTCACTACTGGTGTCCAATTGAGTGTATATCAATTTTTTTAAATTAAAAATCTCATTAGTAAGAATTCTTTAAAGATTCATTTTAAAAATATATACGAAAAAAATAAAATAAAAAAGTTATAAAATTATCAACTAGCTCAAGCTTTGATAAATAAACTGCTAATTGGCAATCAAAATTTTAGATAAAAACAGGTGTTTAATATTTCTAGATATAATTTACTTGAGAGACTTGTGATTTGCATATATCTGCGATTTACAGTTTTTTTATTTTACATAAAATTGATATATTTTATATGATAATAATATTAAGTATACTCATATTTTATGCTGGATTGTATCCAAAAGTAGGTAGGTTAGTATTAAAATCCTTTATACTAATTAAGTGGAAAGATTTTAAGGAAGATTCGAAAGAATTTAAGTTATGATACTTATGCGTAAAGTTACATAACCATCGGGCTGGGTCTTGTTTTTATTTAAATTAGTTTCAATAATTAAAAACACGTTATATCTTATTATCTGATACAAGACTTCATCATCCGATGCGGTCGTCCTAGGATGCGGTCAATGGAATCAATTTATTGATCCAGCGAGCGCGTATCGCGAGCGAAACGTCTCCATGCAAAAATGCTACGAAAGCATTTGTTGTGTGGTTTGTTACTTTATTAATTAACATGGCAAACCAAAAAACTAGAAGTTTTATAAAACAACTCGTTTCATAAAATAACTAGTATAAGAACAGCGGCTTTATCCGCTAGCAATTATGAAATATGGGGAAGTTTTATACCAAAACTTTGACGCCCTTTTTGGACCCTTATGAATTTGAATTTTCAAAAATCCTTTCTTAGCACACGTCCTGACAACGAAAACAACTTACATTTGCTTTACATTTTAGTTTCAAGTCTTTAGGATCAGTGGTTTGGGCTCTGCGTTGCATGTTAGTGAGTCAATTAGGATTTTATAATATAGAGTGATAACTTCAATAACATAATATTATGAAAATTCTTTTACATATATTATTGTCCCTAATAATCTATCTAAGCTCATGTCGACACGAATATTGCCTAATATAATAGATATATTCTACAAGTTATTGTAAGACCTTGAGCAACTTTTGACTTTACTGATAGGTACAAACACTTTTTTGTCAAGTTGGCTATTAATAGTGATCTATAGCAGTCCAAATAAAGTCAAGTCGCGACATATTATACCTCTATAGGTAATTATAGCAAAAGCCAGGTTATGTAGGTATCTTTATTAGTCGTTAATTGGGTTTGAACAGGTGATTAAAATATGATTGCTTATGTGTAATGGAGTAGGCGATTAGAAATGGTTTTATTCAAATCAAAATTTTCAATAGTGAATAATTTAAATTCTTTTTGAAATTATTTTGAAACGGAAACGAGGGCTTCTACCAAATGTTTATCTAAAAATACAAAATTTAACACGTAACATCACGCCTTTTCTCGAAGGGGTAAGCAGAGGTGTGTCTTAAGTCCCATGCGATAGTGGTCATTGTCCATTGAAAAATCACATCCGTAGTCCAATTAATTAGGGGCTGTCTGTTCTGTTGATGTTTTCAGTGACGGACCTTTAGATGCTATCCATTACCTTTAGATTAAAATGGGCTTCTGCACGTTGGGCCCTAAAATATGGTTTCCTTGTAAGCCTATTTGAGGATCGGCGTGCTTATTACCACAGAATACTAATATACGAACAGCAGTATAAGTGTGGAAAGCGTTTAATTGTTTAATGTCTACTGTTAAACGACATATAAACAATGACGTATGACAGCAAACTTTATTACTGCTGTTGTTACGCGATTGCATTTTCGTTATAGCACCCCGGGTTTATAACCGACCAATCAGAATCGTTTAAGGGGGTCACTCGTCTAAAATAAAAATTCCCTAAAAATTTGGACAACAAGACTATAAATTTCACTCAATTTTCTGTTGTTTTTGATCTGACCTTTATTTGCGACAAAATATATTTGGTTGAAGAAAACCATAAATAATATGTTTTTCGTATTTATAAAAATAATTAAATAATATATTTTTATGTCATTTTATTTGTTTATATTTAATAATGTAATATACACATAAAGCCGGATCAACAGCTAGATGTTAGTAACAAAACGTTGTTATCTAACCGTGTTATATAACACGTGTTATATAACAACTCGTCCACAGCGACTTGACATCGAAAATGTTTTTGTTAGCAATTATCATTTTCTAAAATAAGCTCCGTACAAGGGCAAGTGTTTTCTTGTTTAAAATCCATTGATAACGACTCACAATATACTACAGTCTCTAAATAATAGAAAATTGCTAAATATTGTATGCTACAAAAGGAGATTATGATTTTCAAATATCCAGCAGAGATGTTAACGGCACGAGTGCTAACAAAAAATGAACTACGAACCCCCCCCCCCCCCCGCAGGCGAAATCGGGTGATGTTTTCCATCCGCGACGGATAACGTGTTAGCGTGTTATATAACAATATTTTGTTATATAACACCAAAGCCACGCCCACTTTTCATGTTATTGTGTTAGGTAACACAAAAACATGCCGCTGCGGACCCGGCTTAACATTTAAAAAATTAAAACTAAAATGGAACAAAAACTTACACACCTAACTAAAAATCTAGATCTGCTAAGTTTTTTTTTATATATAATTTAAATTTAGATTGAAGTGCTTGACAATTAACGTACATTGTGTGTGTCATGTCAAACGTTTTAATGGGTCATGTGTGCCTAGTTAATCTATTTTACTCATTTAATGTTCTTTGTATATAATATGTTTTAGCGCAAATAAAGACCTGATCAAGAGCGAACTACAAACAATTGAGTGGAAAAATTTTGTAGTGAAATTTTTTGTAGTGGTAGGCCTCTTTTGCAGGGGGCCGCCTGGGGAAGTACCACACCTTTGCCAGTTATTCATCCGCCAAGCAGTAATGTGCAAACATTACTGTGTTCCGGTCTGAAGGGCAATGTTACCAGCGAAATTACTGGGCTTGATGAGATTCAACAGCTCATATCTCAGGATGTCAGGCGCAGTGCAGTGCCGCGCAGAATTTTGAATTTTAAAACACTGGGTGGCACTGTGTCTGATATGGGCAATCATGATGCTTACCATCAGGTAAGTCTCGTCTTGTCACTCACTATCATAAAAAAAAATATTCTTCCTTTCTTCACATTTGGGATATTTCATTTCGTATGGAAGACAGCCGCCTTAATTATGACCATCTCACATACGACTCATATCTTTCACAAGACCTATATCTACCCTCAATGACTGACTTGTCAGATTTATGTTCATATTAAATTCATGTTAAGTTTACTGTGTAACGTGCATTAGCGATGGAGACGGTATGAAAGAAATGGCCTTGTTTTATAGGTTAGAAGGTGGTCTGGCGGACATACTTGACGAGTTTTTAATTAGTTTTAATTTAACGTGATGGTTAACAATCTTGTTAAATGTTTCATGACGGTGAATAAAAAACGTGAAGCATTTAAAGAACCCACAAGGGAAAGAAAATAAAATGATAGACATAATATCTATATTATGTATCTATTATCTATATTAAGCTATAGCTTATATCATCTTCTAAGCAAGTCGCGTCCACTGATAATATTATGTTAACATGGCCAAATTTTCACATGACAAAATGTGATCGGTAGTAGCGTTTGTAAACCACCACGCCACCGACGCAGATTTGATATGAATTCGAAACTCAAACTCAAAAAGATTTAATCAAATAGGTCATAATCTGTCACTTTTGCTCGTCAATGAAGATAAACAGTACTGAGGCTACCGTGCGTTCGGAAAGATACCTCTACAAGAAGAACGCCCAAGAAACTTGTAGGGCTTAATTTTTTCAACAGATAGTTTTACAATATTTGGTTTGGTTACATTCGTTTTCTTTGAAGATGCCGCGAGGCGGCTATGCAGAAGTTTCCAGGCATCTTTGTCCTCTATGTGCTGGTTGACTTTATAATAAGCCTTCTTTAGTAAAGTAGATTTTATATAGGTTTTGAATTTAAGTACCCTCTGAGAGCCTAGTTATCTCTTTTGGGATTTTATTCAAATTTTGGTGGTCGCGACTGTATTTACTTACTCATAATATTCAATAAACTTATTGGACAAAGTCTGCGTCATCTTTCTACAGTAATACTGTTCAATAAAAAGTTCAGTATTTACAAGCGTTTAAATGATAATTTGTGGTCGTATTTGAGATCCGCATTGTACTGAATGTACTGCCTTTAGAAATATAAGTATTTATAGATTAATCATAGAATTGCAAATTGGGTTGGGCTTTTCCTACATTAACGGATTTGATTTAGGATAGTGTTTGCAGAATCGGGTTTTAACAGTTTATACGGTGTATAGAATAGGTAGTTACTGCATAGATAGATAATACTGTGAACACCATACACATTTATTTATTCATTAACAATCTTCGATCGTATTTGAAATTATGGTACGTACACTTTAAACTTAATGCTAAATGGCAAATGGAAAACAAAACATATTAATAAAATGCAATCAGTTAATTAAATCTATAAAACCCAATTCCATAAAATTCAAAAATATAATTCTAAATTCTAAAATATAAATAATAATTATGCATTAATATGTCAAAAATAATTGGAACAAATTATGTCCGTGATATAAAAATTTTCATGTCAAGTATAAAATTATAAATTAAATGTCAATTATATATCATTAAATAAAAATTACATGTCAATTATAAATCATTCAAATTATACACAAAGAAATGACATACAGAATACATAAATTATACTATAGTTAAATATAGGTAGATTCAAGCAGCGGTCTTATCATTAATAAGCGATTTCTTCCAGACAACCTATGAATACCTATAATTGGTGTGAGCTACCAGTGATGACTTATGGCTCTGAAACGTGGTCTCTTACTGTGGGTCTTATGTCGAGCTGTCGAGTCTTATGTTGAGCTAATTTCGAGGTAAATAAAACAAAAGTCCTTCTTTCATAAAATAATATGTATACATAATTATTACATCATAATAATGTTTATCGTAGCGTCGTAGCATTAAAGCATCGTAGCGGCGTAGCATCGTAGCGGCGTAGCAGCGTAGTAATATTGTTACATTGTAATACAAGTTTTTTGTAGATTTGTACAAGTTCAAATTATAATTTGGAGGTCTTCCAAGAAACAATGCAGTTCATGATGAAATCCCTAATTAAATTACAAGAACTCATTACAATTTCACGTTTACTTCCTGATTTTAAATTATATTTATATGTTTTTTCTTTGTGTATAGTCAAAACCAAAACCAATTCGGTTGCTTTCAAACATTACACAAATCAGATACCTACACAGATCTTTTGATAGTACACCGCATTCTACGCGTTAATTCAAATCCTTTTCGTGTTCTAACAAATTTGTTTTTCTTTTAAAGTAAATGTACTCGTGTCTACCTAATATATTTTGTGGTTGAATGTACCTACTTTAAATACCATATTATTTTTATTACGACATCTCGATCGATCAAAGCTTGACGTCAAGTATCACGCTGTGATTCCTTTGACATAATTCGTCCGACATTTCTTAGCATTCATATTTATGTTTGGTATCTACTTCAAGTGGGTATTCCGTAAAATATTATACATATAATTTTGATTAATTTTATTAAGAGGTTACATGAGGGGTGATTTTTCCATACAAACATATTCCCATGTTTCCTCCATAAATAACTGCGTCAGAGCAATGGTTTTTTTATAAAATCTAGGTTTAAGTGAGCATGTTCCTGTCATTTTTATTTTTCTACAAACTCATTGTTAAATGAAGTATGACCCTTTAAAAACATGAAAAGCTGTCCCAGTTTTACTCGCGTAATTAGACGTTCACTAGAAATAATGAAGAGTTAAGTTGGAACAAAAATAAAATAACAGGGACATAGCCTAATTCATCTTCTAATATTCAAAATATAAATTTATGGATTAAATCAATTAATCTCGGAGGAAACACGGAATTACAAAACATCGATTTCGTAAATTTTCCATAGGATTGTGTCAAACTGCTAAGAGGTCCTGTATCCTGTTAAATATTGAATTGAATTTGGATATATACCTAGATATATAGAAACTCTTTACTGATACAACACAAATAAGAAACCTTAAAATAGTATATTAGCATTTTAGTGTGCCAGTGGGTGGTCTTATCGCTAAGACCGATCTCTTCCAGAGACAGGACTTCCATGCAGGGACAGGACATAACCGTATATCACATTAGGTTGGTGGTGTGACCCACATAAATAATCCTACTTATTATAATAAATGCGAAAGTTTGTGAGGATGGATGGATGGACGAATGTTTTTTACTCTTTCGCGTCAAAAATATTGAATCGATTAGGCTGAAATTAGGTATATAAATGGTAACCCTGGAATAACTTAAAAAGTACTATTTATACCAAAATTCCTACTGGAACAAAGACTACGCGCGTGAAACCACGGGGCACAGCTAGAAGAAGCTAAATTTATAAAGATGAATAAAAACCATCACTCGAAACATCACCCAGGACTCAGACCCATAGTAGATACCCATAGATAGATTTAAGGATGAGACTATCATAAAACTAACAAATCTTTAAAGGAGCACTGACTGTCCGTCAAAACGCTCAAAAAATGCTGCAAAAACTAATTTTATCGGCCATTTTTGCTCCAGCATGATTCCATTTTTGCATGTACATAGAAGGCATAATATGGAGTTTCAACCAGTTTCTTCCTCATAACTAGTTACCGACATAGCCCAGTGGATTAGCAAGTTGAAAAGGCAATAGGCAGGGCACATAGCACGTTGAACCGATGGCCGATGGGGCTGGAAAGTTCTCGAATGGAGATAGATAACTTTGGTATCCTGTAACTTTATCAATATTGCAACGTCTCTTTGCCCTCATACAGCTGCAACGCAGATTCAGATGGGGATTCTTTTGAATATGTTACAGATAGATGGTAACTAGATGGTGATCTAATGATAGAGCAGGAAAAACGAGTAGAATTTTATTTTTCACATATCACATCTCAGTCTTAGGAAGTCCACTGCAGGACATTAAGCCTCCCCCATTAAGGGGGGGGGGGGGTTAACCAATACTCGCCACGCTTGGCAGGCGGGTTGTCCAGCGCAATTCGATGAATTCACGCAGAGGACGCTGCTGCCCGTCCTCTGGATCTGATAACCCTTAGCCGGCTCTTACGGCAACCACGGATAGAGAGGGTGGAGCACTATTCTAAAGCCGGTGACCTCATGGCTTTTTAATGCTTAAATTTCATAATTTAAACCAGATATTTGTGTCGGTGGCGTAGAAAGCGCCTGCTCGACTGCCAATCAAGAGGTCCCGGGTTTGATCCCCAGGTCAGGCAGTGTTAAATATTGGATTTTTCCATTAGGAATTATCTCAATAACTGCCTGGAGTCTGGAACTGTGCCCGGTAGATAATAATAATAATAATATGGGACAACTTCCACACACGGTCATCTGGTCCCAAACTAGGCTAGAAGCCTGTACTATGGTAACCAGATAACTGATATACATACTTATATAAGCTTATAACACCCAGACACAGATCAAACAGACATGTTCGTGCACACAAATGTTTGACCTGACCGGGGATCGAACCCGGGCTCTGCGGCACAGAAAGCAGAGTTACTACTATCTGAGCCATCGAGGCTGTCAAGAAGATTGAAGATCGAAGATGGCAATAGGCTCGCTCCCTATTACATGGGACCAATAACATACTGGCGAAATGTGGGTGTATCTACTGTGGGACTGAGTCCTGGGTACACCTCTGCCTACCCTTTCGGGAAAAAGGTGTGAATGTATGTTATGTTATGATGTTGTATTTGTAGTTGCTTAGCAAGTGATTGCATTAATTACATTAAAGTAATATTCCCTAAGTATTGCTTAACTGCTCCGCGGGTTTTACGCTCGCCTCTTGACTCTCGACCAGTTTGGTTGTGCAAGTGGCTCCATATGTAATTAGTGATTGACGTACATTAACTAGGAAGTAAAATAAAGGGAAATACTTTCACTTTCTAGATGGTTTTCCTTGATTTTATTTCGGTAAAGGTTTGTTTTCAGAAAATACTGCTTCATTGACAGCTTTTTTGACAAATCTCTTGTTTAAGTATACCGCCTTCATGGGCATCATGCGTTTAAGGTAATTCGTCAATAGCGAAATTATCAATTTAGTTATTCGTTTTATACGTGGTTTTGAATTAATGTATGTATGGTAACTCTTTATTGGTACCACGATAAAACTAGAAAGAGTAACAACTGGCGGCCTTATGGCTCTTCCAGACAACCATGCAGAGAAAAGAAATACTGCTAAATAAGGGACGGTGGGTAAGTACTGAAGGCTTTGGTATTAGGTACGTTCTTTACTTATAGACAAAGACTTTTTGACTCTGACTGTGGGCCTTATCGGCAGGCTCAAAATAGCGCAATGAGCTATGGAGAGGGCTATGCTCAGGATTTTTCTGCGAGATCGAATCAGAAATGTAGATAACCGTAGACGAACGAAAGTTACCGACATAGCGCAGCGGTTTAGCAAGTTAAAGTGGCAATGCGCAGGGCTCATAGCACGTAGAACTAATAGCCGATGGGGATGTTAAGTTAATGGAGATCACGGACCGGCAAGCGCAGCGTAGGACGACCACCCACAAGGTGTACAGCGACGATCTGATAAAGATGGCAGGAACACGCTGGAGGCGGGCCGCTTACAATCGGCCTGGATGGAAATCTATGGGGGAGGCCTATGTTCAGCCGTGGACGTCCTATGGCTGAGATGATGATCTCTCACTCATCAACGCGCTTAGACCTAGAGAGCTGAAATTTTGTATATAGATTTTTATTATTATGTAGACAAGGACTGCCTCTATGGCTTAGTGGACGCAAGCTCGACTACCGATCTTGAGGGTCGGGTTCGATCAGGCAGTGTTATATTGGATTTTACCATTAGGAATTATCTCAATAACCGCCTGAAGTATGGAACTGTGATTGTATGTTATGTTACTTAGACAAGGAATAAGAATAGAATTCCAAGCTTGCTTCATTAATTGAGTCCGATTTCTTAATGGAAACAAACTGCCTTCAATATTAGGAGTAAAATGAGACCAAAAATAGAGCCCAGTGGAAGTAGGTACATTAATTTCAAACAAGGGCTTATGCTACACTTTTAATTGTTTGTACAAGTTGCGCTTAGATACATAAAAATATATTACATACCTAATGTGTCGTGACATATACAAATCTGGAACACAGACAAAAAAGCAAAAAATTAATGTGTTGATTATGCAAACGATCAGACTAATTAATAAATAGCAGTTTCTAAATCAAAACCTTCAAATAAATAATACAATTAATGAAACGTGCAAACGAGAGCAAAATTTCAAACGCTAGACAATCTTTAGCGACCCCTGACACTTCGCTTTGCCATTTATGCCAGTATCTCGCAATCAAAGTACCTACCTAAATAGGACAAGTCTTTAACACGAACATTTATAAAACCCACCAGTTTTTATCCCAACTATGTGTGTAGTTGTATGTACAGTCCACAGGTAACATTTCATCGGAAAATGCGAAAAAAACAACCGCTCGACCGCGGCGATTCGAAGTAGGACAAAGTAGGTCGGGTGCCTTCGCCAGCGCTCGGCTCTCTTCGTGCGCCATCGCCTGCGACGAATCGACGCAAGCGCACATACAATCGAGACGTCGTTTAGATCGCATATGCGCTTGTCGGCAATTTTCAATTTCCAAAAGAAAATAAAGCGCGGAATACGAGCTTGCTTCGGTAACGCGACGCGTATGAACTGATTTTTTTTCACTAAGCACGAATAGATTTTTGTTATTGAAATAAATTACTAAGTGATTCGTGTTGGACATTATAAAATGCTGTGGGAGTCTGGCTTCGCTGAGGATACTGAAACGGTAAGTGTTTATAAAAATAATTAAGTTTTTATATAGCAATGTTTGCACACGTAGGTAGAATTAATGAGGTTTTAAATTATGAAATCAAGCCGGTTGCGCACAGACACATCCTACGTCTGTGTGTACGTGCGCTCACGCTTGTGTGAGTAACTTTCTAGTTTTCGCTCGTCGACGTATTTACATAAAACGTGAACAGTTTTTCATAATATAAACTAGGTACATGGAAGAGTTTAATGCGTATTTTAGTGTGTAAATATTCATCGTGCACGGCCATGGTTGTGAGAAGATTGAAAATGGCTTTATTTAGAAGTTGTCTTTAGATTCTGGAGTTTGATCGTGTGGGAGCATAAGATGGCGCTGTTGTTCGCAGTTTAGCAGTATGGATGTTCTTGCAGCATTTTAGTGGTAACTTTTTGCGTTAGCGCTTTTGCGTCGAAACTATGGTAGGTTTGTAATTTGAATGCCTATTTTTTTAGAAACTTTGATGGGCGGATTTTTGTACGACTTTAGTTGGAAACAAATCTGAGGACGCGGGTTCGATCCCAAGTAAATGGCATTATCAGAATTTGTATTTATGGACACATTTAAAACTAAAAAAGGCTTTGCAATGTTTAATAGAAATATAATAGAATAGAAATACAATTAAATAAATATTTTGATATTTCTATTGATTACATGTTTATCTACACGTGACCTCCTTGACTGACGTGACCTCGATTGACCTCAGATAAATGATAAGCACATGTGCTTAGAAAATTTTCTCAATGACATGCCATTAATGACTTAATACCTACGTAATATTTTGTATAATTACCTCAGGGAAATAATGGAATGTAACACAATGAAGTTAAAAAAAGTCATTAGTCTAACTAATTATCGAATTTCTTTTCATGACATTATGTAAATAGACCTGACAAAAAAAAACAGTACGTATTACTGCCTTAAATCCCAATAAACTGATTGCTGACTGACAAGTAGAAAAAAAAACCAAATTAAAATTAAATTAATCGAAACCGTGGCTCTCCGGGATCGGGAATTCCTAAGAAACGAACCCGACTCGCCACTCTATTATAGATTTAGAATTTTAAATGTACAATATTTCCTCAACGACCTTATTTAACACAACCGTAACGACAGCCATTTATACGAAGTCGAAATCATAATATAGGCAAGTCAAAGAGCCAAAGTCAAAATCATTTTAGTACAATAATACTTAATTCTGCAAGTGACTGATTTTCTTTCTAATAAATTTTTCCTCAAAGAAGAAAATGAAAGTAGAATCACGGGGTTAGGTTCGTTTTGCACTACTTCCGATTCCCACTGCTCGAAAAATTCCTTAACAAAAATCCCGCTTTGCTCGGATTTCTAAAATTATACCTTCCATTGAAGGTACAGTTGAAGGAAAAAGTGTTCATTATAAAATTTAATAGATAATGAATCACATTCTACACTTCCATTCGTGACACTTACTTCTACTGGAAAGTCATACCTAAGTAAAATTTTCCATTCATACAAAAAGTAATCTGTAGAAAAATCATAAAAAAACTTAAATCGATCCATAAAAGGTGACGTAATTCTTCGGATATATAATGATAAACAATAAATTGTTTTTGTTCCAGTGTTATCGTATTTTGGGCGCGGCCATTGATAATATTAATGTTTAGTATGATATAAAAATCGACGTGACCATCAACTGATTGAATACTGGCCACGTCGGTTCACATTATAGACATTATATGACTTACGACTCAACATAGAGAGTGATAATTTTTGATGATAATATTTACAATTAGATTTAATACATTTTAATAATAATAATTCATATATTTTAGTATTATCACAATGAATTGATGTTTTATAGTATTGTACAAATTTATTAAACAATATTAAAAACTTACCTTAAAGTAAGGTGGTTCGATTTCCGAAGAAAGAGAGAACAATTTTTCACTGAATTGTTTGTGGTTGTTGGCTCTTGACTGGCCTTTTTTTGCGATAAAACATATTAGCTTAATGAGTTGTGTTAATTGAATATTATTAATATTATTATTTATTATTGTTATTATGAAAGTACGAAGTATGGCAAGACTAGTTTGTCAAATATATAAATCAATAAATTAGCGATTTAAAGCAAAAAAAGGTACTTATCGTGAAACTATATAACACTATATTCTGACATACATAGTTGTTTCTGTGCACTTTAGTTTTCGCCGGTACTTGCATATAAATCAACCCAAAAGCGACAAAAATATTGATATAAACTTTAATCAAATCAGGTGAGAACACACCCGGGTGAAAACGGGACTGGGTAAGAACGGTGCGGAGCCGAAATAATTGTATGCAAAAGCCGAGGACATTTACAATACAAAAATTTTCAAAATCTGTCAACGATTTCATTTAACTCAAAATCACTCATAGACTACTCATAGATCACTCATAGACTACATAGACTACTCATAGACTCATAGCTGTTTGACACAGCTATGAGTCTATGAGTAAAGATAAAATCACATAACTCTACACTTCCGACACATAAATCAAGGGCTTAGAGATGTTTAAAGGCCATATAACAATAATACATTATGATGCCAGTGTGGTAAGTTGAACATTACGTGCGAGGCGGTGTTAACTCTCTGCGAAAGTTAAAAAAAAATAAAGCTAAACGCACTAGTGCAGTAATGAAAAGTAAAATGCCCTAGTGGGTAATAAGCTGCATTGGTAAACGAATTGCCATAAACAATCACGTTACGAACATGTGTGATGAAAATTATATTTTATTTGTCTACTTATGTATATCATTCTGACACGATGTACTTACGTATATGTACTTACACATATTTATTATTATTTACATTTACATTGTTAAGGAGGTCATCGACACGAAAACTAACATGTAAATTGATGACAGTCCTTATTTCTTATCTTACAAATAAATGACGGGTCAAGCTAGAATATTGCATAAATTAAACTGATTGATTAATGATTGGCAAACGGAGTATTGCAAAAAGGAAAGGCTCATCTCTTCATAATAAAAAAAAAATATATATTTTTAAACTAGTCTTGTCTTGTAAATTTATAATGCAACGTGATTGATGAAATGTCTCACTCGTATTTTGTAGAGGTTATTAAGAAAAAAACAAACAATTAAAGCATCACATAACATCATACCTTTTTCTCCGAAGGGGTAGGCAGAGGCGTACCCAGGACCCAGTTCCATAAATTTTAAGTCACTTGTACCTATTACAAGAAATATTGATGACAATTAATAGGCTAATGGAAAAAACCAATAACATTTTTTGCCTGACCTGGGAATCGAACTCAGTACATCATGATCGGCAGTCGCGCTTAGTATAGCTACACCAACGAGGCAACGATTAAAATATATTTACATAATAATACAAAAGCATAGTGTATTTAGGTTACGGTAGATAGTAAGTAGGTAGCTCTATTGTTTAATCTTTTTTCAATAAAGGCACTGCCATTCCATACAAACAAAAAAATTTATCATTTTAATCAATCAGGCGTTAGTTAGCCTACTTCTAGGCACAGGACTCCATTTTTTTGTTGCCGTTCTTTTTTGTTAACTGCATAATATAATCATAATGTGAATATAATATTAGCTAAAAGCTTCCACAAATAAATTCATCGCATAAGCTTGCATGAACTGTACTCACGTCTTTTCCGCGTAATTTTCAAAGCGTTTGTAAAATACCTAATATATTTTAATACACAGCAAAAGCCAGGCCGTGATGTCGCATATTAATGCGCGATCGTACAACAAAATACTATTATTAAATATACTAAACTGGCGTGGAGATACCGGCTTTAGAAGAATAATGCTCTACTCTCTCTACCCGTGGTTGCCGTGCGGCCAGCTAAGGGTTTATTTATTTATTTATTTATTTAATAACATAATGATAGAAAGCTTACAGTATAAATACCAAAGCGCTAACTATCTTAGTAACATATAACTTAAATAAACTCTAATATTAACTGATATAGAGCGCATACTATCATCAAATATATCGACATGTTGGAGCTCGCTTGTGAATGCGTTCAAGACGGATAATGCTCGCGAGGTAGGCGTGTTAACAGATCCAGACCTGGCAGCAACATCCTCTGCAAAAAACCATCGAACTGCGCTCGACAACTCGCCTGCCAAGCGTGTCGAGTATTGGCAAATCTCCCCCTTATGGGGGAGGCTTATGTTCAGTAGTGGATTACCAACGGCTGAGATGATGATGATGAAACGTACTAAACAATTCTCGCACATTTTTATGAAATTAACCCAAAAAAGGTTTTCATTTAATTATATCTCGTTTTATTAATGTAGGTTTGAGGTCTTAATAAAGTGTCAAATGAAAACTTTGCTTATAGATTTTTTGCATATAACTTGATGCATTTAAAAGCAGTCATTATTTGATTAAATTCATGATGCCTGTCATGTATGTTCAGCCTTTAAAACTTGTTTTAGACAATGTACGTCGCATGTACTCTAAAAGCTCCAAGCTGGTTTGAAACACTCGGAAGAGATCCCTACGAAGGTCACCTTAACAAGCTATAAGTTTTTTAATTTTACATTCTATGGCTTTGAGAATATAGTTGAAAATAAAATATTTTTTATCGTAGTTTTTATTTACTGTGTCAGATCTGACAAGAACTAAGAACATTAAGTTAAAGATAAAAGTTCAATGTGAGATTACTTGGATGATTAAAATGTTTCAAATCGTTTAAGTTTATTTTATTAATAAAATATTAATTAACTAGTAATTTTAATTTTAATGTCTTTGAGATCGGTTGGTTGGTATTAAACATAGTTTTCTATCAATAAAACAAAGTGATAATGATTACTTATTTTATTGCTTACCTTATTATTTTAATGTGTTATAAAATTTACCTACATTTTCTCTCATTAGGGTTATAACTTTCTATAAAACATGCTGACTATGATTAAAATGAAGATATGTAAAATATCATAGCATCACGTCTTTTCCCGAAGGGGTAGGCTGGGTAGGAGTTTTACCCAGGAATCAGTCCCATAGGAGGAACACCCACATTTTGTCTGCAGAATGTTATTGGTCCCATATAATAGGAGGCGAGCTATTGTGAATATAAAATCTATTATATTAAAGCAAAAAAAAGCTCTTGTTTACGTACTTACTCTTTCAGGAAAATCCATATTCTCAATACGGGTGTATTATTAGGAATAAAAATAGTCCCATATCTAGCTGGATACCTAGTGATAATGAAATATTTGATAATATTTTGCAATGAGATTATTAAAAAAATAAGGCATATAAATACTTTGTGGTTTTTTTTTGTTTTCTTCTTTTATGGACCCACACGAATGTATTGCCAGTGTCAAGTTATATACATTTTCAAGTTAATATAGTTAATTAGTTAATTCTGAGTCACGGCAAGCCCAGTCAAGTCACAGCTCTAGTAAATTGGTGGTCTTTATAAGAAGCTGCCGGAATTTTGGCGGGAACACGAAAAATCACATTTCAACTCTCGCATCACTTGCCAAGAAACTTGTTAACTTCGAGAACACTCAACACGTAATATTCTAACTATTATTACACGTTAAACACTCGAAAGAGCACCGATAATTGATATAAAGATACGGGAGCCAAGCTGTACTCTTCGGCTTCCCGCCATAACTCCTACTTTGTGGTTTGTAAAAGCTATAATATTTTTCGTTTCATGATTCGATTCGTTATATGAAATCGATTAATCTCTCACTTAATCGATTTTCTTGGAGCCAGTTCATAGATTTTCGTTGTTTATTTATTAATCTAGTCTTTCTCTATTTTGATTCTATTGTTTTACAAAAAGCATAATTTTATAAAAGTAATGCGTAAAATTATGGATTGTTCCTAACAATAATTAATTTTCAATGCAAAACATACTTCAATTTGGAAATTTGGTGGCAATTTTTAAGGAATAATTTTGGACAGTATTTTCTGCAGTAACAAGAGCATACAAATGGTATGGAATATAAAATGTGTTAAAATCGTTTTTTTGTTACGAAATCGATTATTAATGGATCGATTATTGATTGATTTATTGATCGCTTATTGATTGATCGATTTATTTAATCGATTAAATTCTACAAATTAACGAAATACGGTAAGTACAGCAATTACTATTCGAGTCAATCTTTTACATATTTATTTGAGACCTAAAAAGAAGCGGTCTCTACCTTTTTTACAATTTCTAAATCAATTAAGTTGGTCCCTATTGGTTGGAGCTTATTCAATCGAACGTCGTGAGAAAAGTGTGAAAAGTTTCACCATATTTTGCAGACTTATTTCTTAGAAAACCCGTTACATGAATAGGGCCTATTATTTGGTAGTTTTCTCTTCGAACTGGGTCGAGGACAGGTGACTGCTGACGTTACGTGAATCTTAAGAACACATAGATCTCTGAATAATGGACATGACATTATTTATATTACGAATTCAAATAAGTAGATAAAATTAAGTACTGATAGTTAAGGAAAAGTGAAGAAGATATCCTTCTTCGCTTCCCCTGACATTTTATCGGCTTAGGTAGTCATTAGGGAGCATTTAAAAAAAACATCATTAATAATATTTAGTTCTGTTGTGACTGTACGGTTTTATTTTTACAACTTTTAAAGTTTCAGAATATTAAATATTCTGAATTACACTTTATCATAATTGTTAATAGGTTGTCTCTTTTGACTTTTGGATCAAATTGTAAAGATCAGACATGTTATAATTTTCATACAACTTAATTAATTTAATTTAAGAACGTAAAGGGCAAAAAACCTGTCTGTTGAAAAAACTTAACATAAAAACTTAAACTACTTTATGATCTTTTATGTATTTTCTTGTATGTTTTTACATTTTCTCACAAAAACTTAATGATATATTAATGCCTTAATGTCTAAAAAAAACAACTTAAATTATGATTCTGTTGAACTTTATCGATTTATAACAAAAAGACACATAATTATTTTGATATATATGTGGGTGTATCTACTATGGGACTGAGTCCCGGGTACACCTCTGCCTACCCCTTCGGGAAAAAAAGCGTGAATGTATATTTATGTTTGTTTATTTTGATATAACGAATATTTTTTTGACAAGAGTTTGAGTTTGGGTTTCTACTCAAAAACAAAACTTTAAAAAATCGTAGTGACAGTTCAAATTAATTTTAACCACATCCGTTGATTCGTAACTCGGTAGCTTGACCATTCCGAATTCTCGACAAGATCACAGTCCACTCTGATTCATGGTGTTGCGAAAGTTAAACGAAATAACAAGTTGAAACAGGAAAAAACGATTTTGCAAACCTCTTATAGATCGGTTAAGAAATTATGAGTCAGGCTACTATAGTTACCAACACTATGAAGCCTTTGGAAAGAGCAAAATATCTTGCTTAAGATCAACGTATCAACGTACGCATGACCGAATCTTGCAGAAACTACTGTCGATACGGGCTAACGTGACCACCTCGGTGATGCACGGCTGATCATGAAGTCTCTGGTTCGATCCCCAGGACAGGCAAAATGTGTATTAGGATTTTTCCATTAGAAATTTGTATTAGATATATTTATATATTATATATTGCCCACTATCGTGGGTGAGGCTAAAATATCTATATATATATATATATCTATAAAATATCATGTGACTTAAAAATATAATTGACGAAGTGTGGATGTACCTGATACCTCTGCCTACCCCTTCGCCTTTTACGTGACCTGGCGTTCAAACCCGGGACCTAATGTTTGGCAGTAGCTCTTGCGAACCACTACGTCACTGAGGCAGACTAGATAATTTGACATTTTAAGGAAGCTGCCAATCCTATAATCAATTGGTTTTAAAAACTATAAAATGAATATAATATAGATAAATATACACATTTATATGTTAAATACTTCATTTTAATATAAATCCATTCATAGTTACCATGCCATCGAATATTTGTTACAATATTTATCGTACAGTAGTTTCAGACTAAAACTATTCCTGGCCAAATGCCAGATGACTATGACCTTTTTGACTCATAAATAACTAAGCTATAAGTCATATAACTGAGCCATAAGTTAGCTAAGTCATAGCTAAGTTAAACAGGGTATGAGATGGCGCTCACTAATTCTATGACTAGCAAGACTTTTACGTTTTATAGCATTGCGAATTTCTCTCGTCGACATTACACGAGTAGGATAAGGGGTTGTCCACACGTTCTGTGATGGTTGAACTGGAGAAGTTTTAGCAAAACCGTTCCGTTAGAGTTTAGAACATTGCTTAATAAAAAAACAAACCGTAAAGCATGATTGACTCGATATGGGTATGAGCATGAACTTAGAAAAAAAAAAGTCATAGATAAGAGTGTTGCGACATGATTTCTGTTTTTATGTCAGCATCGTTCTTGATTAGATCTCGTAAAGCATAAAAAAATTTAACTCTACTGCGAAAGTTATCTAATTCATGGTTTCCATTTTAGGCCTTGGTCTATTAATTCTTTTGACAGATCTATTATTTGTGTATATAGTCGATGGTAATAGTCCAAAACAAAAGGTTATTCTGTGACCAATCGATTAGTTTCACAATTATGTTTAAAGCTTTCTGTATGTTGTATTGTGTTTATTGTTTGTTGCTAATCATAATAAATTAGTCAAAACATACATAAATTAAATGAAAAACGGTAAATTTTAATACATCTAAAGTGTGAATATTCAAATATTAATTACTATTAAAGTTAATAATTAACTATTAACTTGTAAATAAATGTTAGCTTTTACTTTAATAATTAAATGGTATAACTAGTGTAAAAACAGCGGCTTTGTCCGCTCGCAATTATGAAATATGTGAGTTTATACCAAAACTTTGACGGCCTTTTTGGATCACTTAGGCCTAAGAATGTCAATATTTAAAAATCCTTTCTTAGCACACGTCCAGACAACGAAAAGAACCTACATTCCAAGTTTCAAGTCTCTAGGATCAGTGGTAGTTTGGGCTCTGTGTTGCATGTCAGACAGTGAGTCATTTAAAATTTTATAATATTATAGTGATAATAATTATTGGGTATGCAGAGACTATTTCCTTCCACTTGCTAAGATCCTGACTCACAGCTTTCGCTTCGTCCACTTTCATGACATTCTTCATACATGCTCGTCAGTTGTCGGTACTTTTGACCTGGCCTTTCCTCAGAACAACATCAATTTGTTCATGAAAAGTACGCCTTTGTTTTGAAGAAGCTGAGAAAAAAATGCGTTACGCATACTCTCCCATCGGGGGATGGGAGGGTTATGTGGGACTCCCAGGTTGCCCGCGGAAAATACGGTTAAAACGACTCAGCGGCACTCCCGCATCGTCTGTGAGGGACTGGGAAACTGTAGGAGCCTTTACATCCAGTCCCCATGAAAATTACCCCTATGTTGGTCCCTACCAACGTGACCATTCACAACAGCCTTATAAATCTTTATTGTTAATCTCCTTTTATAATATTTATTTATACCTTTTCAGCACGACACTAGGAATTAAGTTATTCTGTCAGGATACCTACATATAGAAAATCTGTGTATTGCGGAATGATTCCTTTAAAACCTTATTAAACTGTGCTTTTCTACTGGTTCAAAGTCAGTACGGACTGCTAGTAATTACTAAGTATAATAATATAAGTAATCCAAGGTCGTTTGCAAGCGTAACACCAGACCCTATGACGTCAGATTCCCTTTCACCGCACCGATTGGATCGCGACTCGATACATAAAATCGATATTCGCCCAACAGACCTCACTAGATTATTACAAATCGAGTTGATTTGTTGATCGTAAATGTAAGCTTGATTTGTGTGAGCTTGGCTTGAACTATTCCTTTGTTTGGTAGGATTTAAATTTGAAACTGATAATTTGAATAGGTTTAAATAGATTTTTGGGTAGGTATAGGTAGATAGTAGATAGTAGTTTTGCACGTTAGAGATTTTGTTCTTGTGACGTGATTTTTGGAAGTATTAGAATAGGTGGTATACCCATATTTTTTTTTTGTAACCACATTATAAAATAAAAACTTACATAAAACTTACATTAAATTACATATGTTATAATTACAACCTTTTTTAGGAAAGTATCAAAACGTTTATTATCCTGAATGGAAATATAATAAGTTTCATAACTATTTTTTTGTTTTCAATTAGTGATCGACCTAAACAAAGTAAACTATGAGACCATAATATAGAGACCATATCTTAAAATATTTTCAGATATCTATATTATGATAAAAATATTTTTACCAAAATTATTATCTCGTATTTGATAAGATGCTAATTATTCGTTTAAAAAAAATTCTTGGGTTAGTACTACTAATGCATTTCTACACAATAAAACACACTCAAGTCTTTACGTCGAGCAGTTTAAGCTGTGTGGCTTGTTAGTCAGTCAGGACTCAAAAAGCTTTTTCTTATGCCTAAATTTGTTTCAATTGTAAATACAGAAGCAAAGAATACCAACTACCTATCAATACGTAAAGAAGCGACACTCACCTTCCCCCGCCCTTCTACGTTGCCTGCGACCAGACACGTAGTAGTAGGAGGCTATTGCGCGCGGGGGATTGTATGGAGCAAACGGGGTCACATAAGTATATTACACCTATTTTAAATTCACAAGCGGAAAGTTAATCTCAATCATTCTTAAACATTTTAGAAGCATTAAAATTATATATTTAAGAGAACAGGTTTTCAAACACCTGAGTATTATTAAGTAGAATCACAGTAATTTTCCTATATTATTTTGGTGAATTAGCATATAGTTGTCGGTGGAGTGTTAATAATTCCTTATAGTAATATTACACGAATTCTCAGAAATACAATTCTTCACATGGTTATATTACGATTTCAAAATATTTTTTCTGAAAATCATGACCTTTTAATAAGAAATCTAATGGTGAAAGCGCCTTTAAAATTTACCTTTTTATGTCAGAATATGTATGGTTGAAATTTACGTTCAGATAGATAAAGGATACATGTTACGGAGCGAACATACGTGCATTCAGCACGTGGAAATAAAGCACGAACATGTGAGCAATGGGCATTCATGCACTCAGTACGAGTTTCTATATTCTGACTGCATGAATGCTCGCTTTGTAACATGTAACATAAAGCCTTGTAACACTTATCAGTACGTACCTTAAGGCCCTTATTTACATATTTATGTACCTATTGTCCGTTCTTGTTTACAAAATTTCGTTATGGTTATTATTGTTTTCTTAATTAAAAAAGATAATAAAAATAATATTTGCTGCATCATTAAAAATTCATTAACTTTTTGCTATTAGCTATGCTCGGCCATCTTGTTAATGGGTTTTCTATGTCATAATTTTCACAAAAAATCTATTAATATGCAAATTACTTAAAATTTGTTAATATATAAATTACTAAAACTTGATTGATATATTTCATGTACCTACCTGTACCTACCTAAATATTTGGCTCCTTCCACTGGACACATTGACAATATGGGTTGTCCACATAACCCATATCAATTGACTCGAGCAGGGTAATTGGGGTAACCCGTTGTGTTAGAGTATTAATTTAAATTATTATTATTATAAAGTATAATACAGTTCTACTAGGTGGGTAAAGGATTAATAATTAGATAAGTATATTTAGACTATTTTCTTCAAAGTAAAAATCATCGTGAACAAGCGTGAATTCATCGCATTACACAAATTCAGTCTTTATCTAAGAAAATTCAGATACACAATGACAATACAATCTGAAAATTGTTCCTGCGATTTTATTTCATACACCTTAATAATTCAGCATAACACTAAGACTGACTTAATGTTAAAATAGCATTTTATTCAAATTTGCAATCAAAAGAAAACATTTGATGCTGATTCATATCAAATAACTCAATAAATGATTCACAAAAGACAAAAGTTAACCTAAGCCGATGAAAAAGTCTTAAAAGCAAGGTAGCAACAGTATCAGAGTAATCTTGGGAAAACCAAAGACCTTGAAGACTGGTTTGTCCCCTTCACCGGCCGAGCGAGCGACGTCCACGCCTAAGGCACACTAGACTTGATTAACAGTACCCAAGCTTACGTGATTTTTGGCACGTAGCACATTAAAGTTTAATTTATTGGATTTATCTATTTGCAATTTTCTCAATGACAGCCTTTTATTACAAGGGATTAAAAACAAAACTGGATCGTGGGTGTAAATTCATTAGGATTCCATTTGGGAAAAAGGCGGAATGTTCTGTTATGTGTTTTTACTAGTAGTCCTTTTGCAACTGTCCCGTGGCACAACTGCGTTGTTTGGACAATGTTTGGTTGTACAATATAGAAAATTATTATTCCCCTTGAAATAGTGGTGCATAAGGGAAGTATCATTTCCTTAAGGCACTTACACAAAATGTTGTTGAATCTAAAAAATGTTGTTCTACATAGCATATTATTAATATACGTATCTATTTTAATCAATAAACTTAAGTTTTACATTTTATTTGTAAACTGACCATGTTTCAATTAGTTAAACAAACAAGACATTTTTTTGTACTTACCTACCTATATATACTCTTGATCACAATTGGTTAGAGTCGTTTAAGTGCTTGTACGTTTGTATAAAGCTGTGTAACTGTATTCTAATGAACTTAACGCGTTGATATTCAACATATGTTGTATACCAAAATCTGTTTGCAGTTTTTGGATTGTTGTTTCTGCATTTTGAAGTAGCACAGTCAAAAGTGATTCGAAACAACTTTGTAACGAAATAAATAGCAATAATTTAGTTCTATTTACTAGAATATATATTGAAAAAATATATTAATAACATAACATCACACCTTTCTCCCAAGCGGTAGGCAGAGACCCAGTACCCAGTCCCGTAGTAGTTACATTACATACATTTATAAAACACAACATACATTACACAAATTCCTAATAGAAAAATCCAATAACAAATTGCCTGACCTGGGAATCGAACCCGGGAATTCATGATCGGCAGTAGCGCTTGGTAACCACTACGCCACCGAGGCAGTCAAACCGGGAGCTCACTGTAACTTAATTTATTTATAACACCTACTATCCTACTAATATTATAAATTTCCAAATTCAGTACAATGTAAAAACTTACGTTTTTAACAAGTGAACAAAACGCTTGCGAGTTTAACTCAACTCCAGCGCCATCATCGCGGCTTTAGTTAGATTGATGGATGAATGTTGTTTGTTACTCTTTCACGCCAAAACTACTGAATAAATTGGGCTGAAATTTGGTATGCAGGTAGCTTAGACCCTGAAATAACACATAGGGTACTTTTTTCCATATATTCCTACAGGAACGATGTCTACGCGGGTAAAACCGCGGGGCACAGCTAGTTGAAAATATATTACATTAGATACGAAATTAGGGTTCTCCACTCTTAATAAACTGTTATTGTTTATTTACAGTTATAATAATGTATTCCTAATGATATCGGTTATTTGTATCGGTTACTAATTATATAAACAATCATTATTATACTTAACGATGTTTGTTAAAGATTTGCTCGGTAAATAGCGATACATAATGTGATTATTATCATTCTTCATAGCCTTTCAAACGCGGCACCTTTAAAACAAAAAAAATATATCCATGTATGTGCGTAAAAATTTACATAAATTCAAAATAAATAGTGACCTCTATAATTTTAATACTAGGAATAAAAACAAAATAGCTATACCTAGCTTTAGATTATCTAAAACAAATAAAAAGACATTCTTAGGAAATAGTGTACGTTTCTGTAATAAAATCTCAAAATATATGGGCTCTCAGAGGGTAAATTCAAAACCTATATAAAATCTACTTTACTTATGAAGGCTTATTATAAAGTCGACCAGTACATAGAGGACAAAGATGCCTGGAAACTTCTGCATAGCCTTGTAACTGCATGTAAATAAACCAAATATAGTGAAACTATTTGTTGAAAAAATTAAACCTTACAAGTTTCTTGTGCGTTCTTCTTGTTAGAGATATCTATCCGAACGTACGGTAGATTTCCACGCTTAGATTCGTACTTATATGCTTCATTGACTTGCAAGAGTATCATATTGTCATATTGAACTGTTTAAAGCTGTTGTAAAAGTGCTGAAAATACAACTCGTGATTAATGGGCGGTCCTATACACAGTTTGATAAAAGCATCTAGTCGACACCTGAACACAGTCGATGTTAATTATTTCCAGTTCTGAGACTAGTACGTGGAACACATAACTGGCGAAAAGTGGGTGTACCTACAATGAGAATGTGTTTTGGATACCCCCTGCCTATCCTTTAGGGAAAATGGCGTGATGTTATGTTATATTCAATGTTCATTTTTATTTTTTTTATGATGATTGATTTTTATGACTAGACGAGCAAATAGGTGCCTGATGGTAAGCATCATGATTGCCCATATCAGACACAGTGCCACCTAGTGTTTTAAAATTCAAAATTCTGCGCGGCACTGCACTGCGCGTAACACCCTGAGATATGAGTTGTTGAATCTCATTGTGCCCAGTAATTTCGCTGGTAACATTGCCCTTCATACCGGAACACAGTAATGTTTTCACATTACTGCTTCGCGGATGAATAACTGGCAAAGGTGTGGTACTTCCCCAAGAGGCCCCCTGCAAAAGAGGCCTACCACTACACTACTACTACTATGTAATGATTATGTAAACTATTTATAAAGATTTACGAATACATAAGTCAACGATTTTTCCTTTTATGGACATAATATAGCTTATATCTTATCAGAGCAAACGATAAGGTATCGTAATTCGAACAAATATATTACGAAAAGCGAAGAATTAAATCTTATTCGCTACTTGACTTGCACAGAGCAGACACATAAATGAAAACAAATAAAAAGGCAGTTAATTAAATATAAAATATTTTTGTGTTTTTAAAATGTTAGTGCAAAACGAGTTCGAGTATGCAGATTGGATTGCCAGTGATTATAATCTGGTAATTATTTAAATTATTGCAATTAACATTTGAAAATGCTGCGTTTAATGATAGTGGTTCTACTTATCTTACAAACACCTGTGTATTTAGTATATATGCAAAATGATCATGATGTTATTGAAGAATATTATTATCGGTCTAAGTTTTTGTAGAGAAACTAAATTGTCTACAGCCTCGTTGGCTCAGATGGTAGTAACCCTGCTTTCTATGCCGCAGGCCTCGGGTTCGATCCCCGGCCAGATCAAACTGTGTGTGCATGAGCATGTCTGTTTGATCTGTTTTGGGTGTTAAGCTTATATAAGTATAATATATCAGTCATCTGGTTACCATAGTACTGGCTTCTAGCCTAGTTTGGCACCAGATGACCGTGTGTAGAAGTTGTCCCATATTATTATTAGTATCAGCATATTTTCATATTACCAATTATTAAACAGAATCATCATCATCTCAGGCGTAGGACGTCCACTACTGAACATAAGCATCTCCCATAGATTTCCATCTAGTCCAGTTGTAAGCGGCTTGCGTCTAGCATGTTCCTGCTGTCTTTATTAGATCGGCTGTCAACATTGTGGGTCCTACGCTGTGCTTTATCATCGTCCATCATCATCATCAGCCGGAAGACGTCCACTGCTGAACATAGGCCTCCCCCATAGAACGCCATAAACTATTCATATGGGGGGATTTTGCCGTAATTACCACGCTTGTTGTGCGGCTTGGTGATCGCAGTAGTTGGAATAATCGGAAAAGGAGAGCGCTTCCATTGTATTACATATTACTAATAATGTCTGTACATTTTTTTTTATACATATTGTTACAAAAATGTGTACTTAAAGGATGCTTCTACACTTCAAACAGAACAAGAATGATTTGTATGAATGGAATGGAAAGCCTATTTTCTTTCCCGAACCTTGCAATTCGTTATTTAAGTTGTCCCTTCAGTATCACTACACTTTTTGATTGAAGTAGGATAGATCCATATAGGTTCTTTATAAAAGTAAGTAATCACAATAACTGCCTGGAGTCTGGAACTGTGCCCGGTAGATGGCAATAGGCTCGCCCCCTATAACATGGGACCAATAACATACTGGCGAAATGTGGGTGTATCTACTATGGGACTGAGTCCTGGGTACACCTCTGCCCCTTCGGGAAAAAGGCGTGAATGTATGTTCCCTCGTATATTTGAGTAAGATATTTCTTCAAAGAATGCAAACCTCAGAAGGAAACGTGAAAACCGACTTATCATCGGGTATGATAGTCGATAATTTCCACGAAAATGATTGCATATCTAGATATCTATATAACAGTTTACGTCATCGAAGATATGTACATTATACAGACTTTGTGAATTTTATGAGATCACCAATGTTGGGAATCTTTTTAATCACCGTTTTTTTTTTTAATTTTTTTTTTAATAGGAAAATGAATGCTGAATATCGAGATGACCCATTAGGATTATATTTTATTTATTTATTGACATAAATGTTACAGCTTTATTGTATGAATCCATAGGTCCCCGAACTAGTTAAAACTGTATTTCAAGGAAGGTACTGTACTTCAGGTTTTAGGCGCTTTCTCTAATCAGTTTAAAAATACTTAATTGATAACATTTATATTTTTTCAGTTTTTACTACACTATTGCACCTAATTAGGCTTATTTGTTTTATCAAAAGCGTAGTTTTATTAGGTCTCAATATTTGCCAATATCTATCATATCATATTATTATCATGAATTCTTACCTATTCTATAATCTACATAATAAACTTGGTACATACATACATACATACAGTCACGCCTTGTGTCCGTTGGGATAGGTAAACTTGGTACATTATTATTTTTTCAATTTATTTATTTCAGGCAATAGTGCGCATAATAAATTATACGCTCCAGAGGCCCATATTAATAAATACTTTACAGACTAACATACATAATAATATTATATTAACTATATCTATGCTTTACGGATGATATTGATATGGTTTCGGTCTCGCCTCCCTAAAGCGCCGGAACATATTTTCGATATACTTTAGTCTTGGATATCGAAAATAGGTACAAGTTGCAAGACAGAAATCACTTCATAACTTTAGGAATAAAATTATCTTCGATCTTTTTGCTGATTTAATAAAGTCGAATAAAGATTTTTCCATTAGGAATTTTCTCAGTAACAGCTTGGAGTCTGACTGACCCTCATATTAGACTTAAAAGACATAATTGATGAAGCGTGGGTGTAATAGGGACTGATATCCCTTCGGGGAAAAGCCATGATGATATATTATCATACAAAAACCTCATATGACCAATTACTTAATTTAAGTCGTAATATAAACAATGTCATCACTATTTGCCGGTAAAATATTGCATGCTAATTAGTTTTTGCGCTATGACATGTGCGAGGCGTTCATAGAACATATAGCACAGGAAATGTCAAACGCTACTTTGAGTAAATTTTTTCTACCAGTCTTCGCGGGAGGTGAGGTACAGCATACATTTACATAATTACGCAACGAATGCAAAAACTGAAGCCTTATCTTATCAAACTAGCGTAACTCTCTCCCTATGAGAACTTCTTATGGAAATTTCAGAAATTCTTTCTTAAGAAAGGATAATAAAAATAAATAAAATAATCTTAATCTTGTCTTAAATGAGCCAATTTCTAGCTTTCTTAATTCAAGGGTAGAGGCTGGGCATTTATGATCGCGTGTGGAATTCAATAAAGAGCAGATGAAAGTGACACACAACCAAAAAACGCACACAAATGCAGATACATTTTTTATTACTGAACAAATCGTTCATGAAACGGCACGAGGGGCGTACGGTTGACAGCTCCAATTCTGAATACTCTAAGGAAGCGTTAGGCAGTCATGAATGGGCCGTGACAAGAACTCAAGCCTTGCTTACTTAGTTGGTATTCCCACTTACATAACACAGACTAAAAATAAACGTCGGTGCATTGTGGGTGTGTGCTTTTGCATGTGTACTTATACGGCTATGTAAATATATGCGAAACTTTTGGAGTAGTCTATAGTGGGTTACTGATCTCAGTTAGCTCTTGTTAAAAGGTAGTCAACTTTTCCAGTAAAATCATCTCTGAAATCGCGAATACAATCAGCTTTTATTATAGTACCTTACCTTACCTCTAATGAAATGTATGGAACAGCAGATTTTTGGCGATTTCAGGGCTTGCCCCCTATTACATGATACCAATAACATTCTGGCAAAATATGAGTGGTACATACTATGGGAATTAAATCCAGGTATTCACGGTACAGAGGTACAGAGGTACCTCTGCCTACCCCTTCGGGAAAAGGTATGATTGTATGCTATGTTAAAATTCGTTTAGTTTCTCGTTCGTTCGGCTCGTTCGGCGCATTCGGCTCGGATATGTGTGCATTCACCTTTAACAGGATGTAAACTGATTTCAGTTGACTTGTTTAATATGTTACATTAATTTAAAACGCACAAGATAAGACAACATTAAAATATAATTAACCTATGACATAATCGGATACCATATCTATATAATTTTAGGTATGGGTCAAAATTATTGAAAATTCGATGTTGGTTGGTGACCTGTTGATTGCCATCTCTTTTAACAAGTAATTAAAGTATAGCTTGTATACGTTATTATTTAAATATATTATATATTCTAAAAAAATAATTTTTAACTAAATTAAAATAATAGATGATTTTGTGGGATTTCAACATGAAAGAAATTCTAAGATTGGTTTACAAAATGTGCATAAAAAAATTGTTTGAAAACGAAAACATTGGTTTATATCAGTATGTGTCGGTTTAATTGTGATTCGATTTAATTAGTCGGTCTTACTAAATGTCGTCTGACAACATTCACATGCAATGTTAGAACGTCACCAGTCTACTGCTCTATGAAATTGTCATTGGATACCATTAATTTATAAAAAAACATAAGCGAGGAACGGCCGTGTGGTTCCTGGCTATATAATAGGGCCACCCTTTCTCGTCCTGTGGAAGCCGTAAGACCCGACAGAGGGACATATTCGAAGATGGGTCAGCAGCGCTCTCCGGCACCAAGTATTCCAACTACTGCGATCATCAAGCCGCACAACAAGCGTGGTGATTACGGCAAAATCCCCACATATGAATAGTTTATGGCGTTCTATAGGGAGGCCTGTGTTCAGCAGTGGACGTCTGCCGGCTGATGACGTGTATACTGAACATCGACATATTATTCCATGTAGTTTAATAAAAAAACAAAGCGTGTTAAATAATTAATAATATAATAAATATTTTTTATTTTGAAAAGACAGTCGCGCTCGTCGATGTCTTTTGAACTGAACTGCTCCAATATTCATAGAATTATTTATACAAAAAATAAAATTAAAATATTATTATAATAAATATGATAATAATGGTCTAGATTATGCACGACAGAAAATATTTCAATTTCAAATACGTGGGACTAAACTTGTAGGAACATCGACAATATACGCAAGTAGACCTAATCTTCTTGGGTTTATTCGAAGTAAGTTTTGCACGAAACATTAATCACGATTAATTGAGACCAGGGGCAGATAAGAAGACATGGTTTGCAATAAAAAAAACACGCTCAAAGGTGTCTGCTCACTGGAATGACAATGGAACGTAAGAGGAACGCATTAGACACGGGGAAAATGTTAACAGCACGTTTTATATTTTCACCTTTTACATCCCTAATCCGTTATAGTTGGCAGACAGCTTTATAGTCATAAGATAAGATAACGTTTTATTATAAAGAAAATATAATTTTATCATACAGACAATGTACGATACAGTCACCAAACTAGGTAAACCTTTGGTATTTTGGGGGCCTTCTTCCTAAATGAACAATATTTTTTACAATAAATTTTTACGTTATTATTCATTTAGTATAATCTACATAACGTAATAACAATGTAAGATAATATAGAATTTTTTCTTATATTATAGAATTATAAGTAAGAAAGCGACATTTATAAGACTTAATAGTCAGATACTTTATGGGACTGTCATGTCACACTTTTGTTCTCGAGCAACCTTGCTATGTATACATAGGTATGTAAATGCATATACTTATGTGTGTGTATTTAGTTTGTATATGAATGAAGTGCGGAAGGCATTACAATGACGTAAGTAGGTAGTTAGTTACCTATATAATATAATATTAGTTATGTGATAATATTGTCACGATGTTGGCATATTATGAAATATGGGCTTGTCCGAATATTCCTGGTTTTCCGGATTCCATAGGATATAGAGGATATATAAATATACATGCTGTATTATATCTTAGTATAGTTATTATGATATATATAGGTAATGTAAGCCAACTATGTATGGGTTATGTATGTTGCAGATCTTAATACTAAGAATTAATAGACGATCGAACATGGTCCGGCGGTACCACCGTACCGGTCGGTATGGTCGGTTCGGTACTCATGGTGTATTGCCACACGATCGATCCGCTTTGATATGCAAGCGACTGTACCACTGTACCAAGTAATAATCATCACCTTCATCATCATCATCTCAGCCGTTGATAATCCACTAATAAACATAGGACGCTGCTGCCCGTCCTCTGGATCTGTTAACCCTTAGCCGGCTCTTACGGCAACCACGGGTAGAGAGGGTGTAGCACTATTCTAAAGCGGGTAACTCCACGGCACCAAGTAATAATAATAATAATAAAATATTATTTAATAATGTTCGCCGGACAGTGCACCACACTATCGGACATTGTATGGTGGCGAACCAAGTTCGTGGTACAGCCGTACCATGTTTAATCATCTATTCGTAATATAAAACGTGATTTTTTTAAACGTGTTCTTCCCACAGAGTCACATTCCCTGAGAGCTATGATTTCAAATATTTTTATTATAACGATCAAAACTCAAATCCAAGCGTTGTCAGATATTATGAAGTTGTCAGAACATTATATTAAAATAGGTAATGGGAAGGGGTTTTTTAACCGTTAACTATATTAAAGCATTAATAGGTAGATATATAAAAACACAACAAAACAAAGTACAAAAGTATAATATTTGAATTTGTTTTCAATTATAAAAAATATTTAATTAGTTTGGACAAATATATACTTACTTACTGTAAATAAAGTTCAATTTTAAATAACGACAGTTACTGTTGACCTTGTTATTTAATAAGATTCAAAGGTTATTAATCAAATAAGTACGTCATAAAAGTACATAGACAACTAATACATAGAAAACTTTTCAAATTCTATTTATATACTCTAATTAAATATGTAGGTCGTGACGTGTCAACTTATTTCCGATGCAAGATTTGATATTAGTTAATAGCGTGCTTCCCACAATGACGCAGGCGTCCATTCAACAAAGCCTTCTTGCGCTCGCGCGTCGCTCAGTGCCGGCGTGATCTATCCGACGTACACACGCACTCATCTAAAAACCGGACAACTTTAATACACCTACACAACCTTTATACAGCCAACTAAATTCATACACAACCTTTACAGAGCTAATGAGTGTTTTAAGTGATTTGTGCAAGCGGCGTTAACTTCAGGCGACGCGGGCGCCGGCGAATATCCTAACCTCTGACAATGGCGCGTCAAAGCTGCAACCTGCTTTGACAACTGTGTGAGTGTTTTCAAGTGACATTTGACTTATAAAAACGGAACGTTTGAAATATGGAGGGTGAAAGTGGATTTTATTATCAAGTGAGTGGATTATTTTGATCGCAATCTGTGAGCCGGTGGCCTTTGTTTATTAGTTCGTCTGAGTGTAACGAACTTCTATTTTGTTTCGTAACTGTACTGGTAACGGTTACTGAAATCTCTAAAAGAATGAGAGATTGATTGTAAAGGCTTTGTTAGAGCTCACGTTACTGAAGCGTGGAAATAGGTGGGGGCGAAAAGCCTACGTTTTATTGAACTAAATCTTAGATGATTATAAGTTTATCCTATCTTTGATGGATATATACAAATCACTAAACAGATTTATTCAGTTTTCACCAATAACATAACATACAATCACGTCTTTTTTCCGAAGAGGTAGGCAGAGGTGTATCCAGGACTCAGCCCCATAGTAGTTACACTCACATTTCACCAGTATGTTATTGGTCCCATGTAATATGGGGCGAGCCTATTGCCATCTACCGGGCACAGTTCCTGACGCCAGGTAGTAATTGAGATAATTTCTAATGCAAAAATTTAATATGTAACTCTTTGCCTGACCTGGGGATCCAAGCCGGGATCTCATGATTGGCAGTCGAGTTTACGCCTACTACGCCACCGAGGCACCAATAGACGGAATTAATCAAGAAATAGGTTTATGTAGTATATTTTATAAAGGTATTGTGTAAATGTAGAAAAGATAGGAAAAAATCAAACTGTCTGGAAGCATTGTTGGATTATGAAAATCGTGTACAGATATTCCTCTTAATAAGTACGCTCTGCTGATACCCGTGCAAAGCCAGGACAGGTAGCTAGTATGATATAACATGAAGTCAATCATAAGAATTATCCCATTCCGGATCACTTCAACGTAAAATCCATACGATATAATTGTAGCTATTATAATGGATGTCAATAAATGCCATGGCAATAAATTTATCACCGAGTTGAATTTGATTTGGAAATACCGATGTTTAGACTTGTTTGAGACTAGATCCAAATAGTGATTTATACATAAACACGGATACGAATAGAATTTGTAAAATTTTTTTTGACACGGTTTTAATCGTTTTGCAATTCATTTTTATCAATCTTGGCTATATGTTACCCAAAGTCCTAAATTTTGCTCAAAGCTCTGAATAATGTAAGGTACTTCATCATCATCTCAGCCGTCGGTAATCCACTACTGAACATAGGCCTCCCCCATAAAGGAGTTTTTGCCAATACTCGACACGCTTGGCAGGCGGGTTGTCGAGTGCAGTTCGATGGTTTTTTGCGAGAACGCTGCTGCCCGTCCTCTGGATCTGTTTAACCCTTAGCCGACTCTTACGGCAACCACGGGTAGAGAGGGTGGAGTACTATTCTAAAGCCGGTAACTCCACGGCGAACACCCAAACTTCGACAAATTTCGAGAAAGAGAGAATAAATTTCCAATCTATTTTTTGTGGTTGGCTCTTAATCTGGCCTTTATATGCGCTAAAATATATAAATGTTTTCTTCAACCCAATATATTTTGATGGAAGCAAAGGCCAGATCAAAAACCAAAAGCAAACAATTGAGTGGAAAATTAATCTCTCTTTGTCCATATCTGGGAAATCTCATTTTTTGTGGAAGAGCGACGGCCCTAATTAAGTCCTACTATTTAGTAAAAGAGTGCAATTCTATTGTCATCAACTGAGAACTAATCCAGACTACAGGCCATTATCCAGACAATTCCTAATATGAATATCTAAAAACTATTTTTGCCTGATCTGTCAATCGAACCCAGCTTATGCTCATCAGTATAATAGCAGCAATCTATAGACCAAAATGGCAGTTAAAAAGTCATAAGCTGGAATTAATATTAACTTACGTTATTACACTCTTACTATGTTTTAATAAGAACATTAAAATCATATAACATTAAACATTATGAGAATCTAATCATCATTATTCTCAAAACGATGCATTTAACCTAAGATGAGACCTGATTAACTAAATAATATAAGCACTAACATAGCCTATGAACCTATTTACAACTTAAGTACTAAGAAATTAAGTGGTAAGTATACTAGACTAGCTGGTCCCGCGGTTTCACCCGTCTAATAATCCACCTAGAGACAATGACGACATTCGATAGTATTTAGCAATGAGATTATAGAAAAATTAAGGCATAATACTTTGTGGTTTGTAATAGCTATATCTCGTTTCATGATTCCATTCGGTACCTATAATATGAAATCGATTAATCTATCACTTAATCGATTTTCTTGGAGACAGTTCATAGATTTTCGTTGTTTATTTATTACTAGATGTGCCCCGCGGTTTCACCCGCGTATAGACTTCGTTCCCGTGGGAATATCGAGATAAAAGAACCCTATGTGTTATTCCAGTCTAAACTGTATACATACTGAATTTCAGTCGAATATGTTCATTAGTTTTGGCGTGAAAGAGTAACAAACATCCATCCATCCCTCTTTAAAAACTTACGCATTTATAATAAAAACTAGTGTAAGGCTAGCGGCTTTGCCCGCAATTATGAAATATGGGAGTTTTATACCAAAATTTTTGACGCTCTTTTGGACCCCTTAGAATGTGAATTTCAAAAATTCTTTCTTAGCACACGTCCAGACAACGAAAACAACCTACATTCTAAGTTTCAAGTCTCTATGATCAGTGGTTTGGGCTCGGCGTTGCATGTCAATCAGTGAGTAATTTAGGACTTTATAAAATAAAATATAGTGATATATATAGGATTGATCTTATTTTTAGAGGTGGTTGATTTTGGTATTACTACACGTTTTTGATATACCTTTTTATATAAATGATACTTAGGTATATAATAACGTGAAGTAGGAACATTGTTGTTTATTGTTTTTAATGTACTAGAGTCAAAACGATTTAAATTTAAAGACGGCACCAAATTAGGGAATTCCAACCGTAAAGGCAACGTTAATAGTCGTTCTTAACAGTAATCTTAGTTTTATATCTAGACAAGCGAGTTGGAATTATAATTTAATGAAAATGTAGGTACTTGATGAGATTTTTTTATGTGAGCAAACGAGACGGGACCGACTTTTTTTATGATAGTGTAGCCGTGCCTTTTCCATTAAATAATACTCGAACACTTCAGCATAATATTTTAAATGATTTATTCCAAGGCAACTATCTTCAATCTCGCTCTACAATCATCTGTCGCGCTAGCATCCACCTCCCTGTGTTGCCATCGCGCCCTCGCACATGCCATAGTTTTCGTGAAACCACACGTTGCCATTAATACTTTCCATAAAACCACCAAAACGTTCACAGAATCCGTGGCATGCGCGTCACAAAATAACATCAACCCTACAATAGTGAGTGACAAGACGAGCAAATCAGGTGCCTGGATGGTAAGCATCATGATTGCTCATATCAGACACAGTGCCACCCAGTTTTAAAATTTCAATTTCTGTGCGGCACTGCACTGCGTCTGTCACCCTGAGATATTAGTTGTTGAAACTCGTCATGCCCAGTAATTTAGCTGGAAACATTGCCCTTCAGACCGGAACAGCAGTAATGTTTGCACATTACTGCGTACATTAATACACACACATTATTACGTTGAAATAAAACACTACATTAATATAATCTTGTGCATTAAAGTTTATCAGAATATGGTTTTATGCTGCTTATTCTAGTGCGTGTTCCCAACGGGTCACATTAAGCGAGTCAAACTGTGACTCGTTGGGATTTTTTTCCCACCTAGTCCCAGTGTTGCCCGTTGCAATGTTTATTACTTATTCTGTATCTCACTAATATAACCAAAATGTTTTTAATCTACGCATATGAGGCAGAATGTTAAAATGCAGATATTAAAATCTTTAATTTATGTAATAAAGTTATTTAAGTAATGTAATAAAGTAAAATTTATGTATCTATTAATTGTAGATACATATAAATTTTACTTTTTAAATTTTAATTTCATCAAAGAATAAACTAAGCTATCTTTCTTATGTAGGACTAGTCTAAAGTCTAAACCCAGCGGCCTTGCCCGCTCATAATTACGAAAAATATGCTAGTTTAAACTTTGACGCCTCTTTTTGGACCCTTTAGAATTTAGAATGTGAATTTTCAAAAATCCTTTCTTAGCATAAGTGCAGTTGTAGGTGAATATAACTAGTCCAATACTATTGGTCTATGCTGGAGGTTATTAGGTAGCGTTGTGCGAGCTGTAATTGCGCTCTATTGTGTCGCAGCCAGAATCGCTATTTATATACGTGAATTTGAGTGGTTTACCATCAGTACCTAAAAGTCTGTATTCTGTGATTTAGTCTAAAGTTGCAATGAAGAGACAATACCGATGAGAATAGAGTAATGTAAAACCCCCAAGGTTACCAAAATTGTATCATTCTATTTTATCTGTCGATAATAATAGGATGACGTCACAACTGGGCCTATTGTCTGAGTTTTTGTATTCGTGAATGAATGACTTCCTACTACATAGATCAATGTCAACGATCTTGTAGTAATTACGTAGGTTTTTGTTGGACCATGTCTCCGCGAAGGTTTCTAAGTGAATTAGAGTCCAATAAGAGAAAAATTTCACTCACGATATGAACCCACACCTTCCGCACCATTCTGTGTGGTGGGCACTCTACCATTTGAGCTACCATGGAGATACTAGTCATCGGCGAATTTTTTCTATCCCACCTACCTAACGCCTATAAGGGGAGTAGGGTTGTGGGTGAATTTTGTCTTCCCATATTTATCAAGTGAAAAGAACGCTTAATCTACTAAAAAATAAATATTATCAATTAGAGTCGTAAATCTTTTGGTATATAGGTATTTGAATATATAGGTATATAGCAAAAGCAAGTATCATCAGTGGTAACCAGTTACCAAAGAATTAGATTGTTTAGAGGTGGATCTTAAGTGGCTGAAGAAAATTTTTAATCCACAAATCCTTAGTCCAAGTAAAACAAACTCAGAAATACAACCTACTTTACTTAAGGAAATAGATTTATAAAAGATGAAAAGATGAAAATCATACCTTAAGAGATAGATTTTGACTCAGAAGTAAGTTACTAGAGACAGTTACTATAATACATCATGTTCGAGTGCGAAAGAGAAAAAGATCTAGTTAAGTACTTACGAATTAACATAACATACATTCACGCCTTTTTCCCGAAGGGGTAGGCAGAGGTGTACCCAGGACTCAATCCCATAGTAGATACACCCACATTTCGCCAGTATGTTATTGGTCCCATGTAATAGGGGGCGAGCCTATTGCCATCTACCGGGCACAGTTCCAGACTCCAGGCAGTTATTGAGATAATTCCTAATGGAAAAATCCAATATTTAACACTTTGCCTGACCTGGGGATCGAACCCGGGACCTCTTGATTGGCAGTCGAGCATGCGCCCTCTACGCCACCGAGGCAGTCATTACAAGAATCTAATTATTAATACCGGCCATAGTCTGATTAGATGAACAATGAAATTCAATGCAAGTGCATCCATGAGAACTATGTAAAGCATTGTGTATTGTTTTATAATAAAAAAACGTATCAAGAAAACTTGTGTTCCTGATTACCTTACCTGACCGGTTTGACTCGATCTCATAGAATTTTCGCCGAGAAAATGGTTAGAAACCTCATCAGTGAGGTTTTAGAGGCTGTCGAGATGGGTCTGTCGTTATTAAGAGTAAGTTAAAATATATTTTATTTACAACGCCTTAGGGTATAAATTAGAACGTGTTTTTGTGACCTTTGGATAACTAGTAAATTTGCGTATTCAAAGAATTTAAATATCATTATCATTATGTACTAAGTTATAATTTCATAGAAGTAATGCAAAGTAAATAATGAAATATACTTACTCGTTCTTCACTGGTTCGTGATTTATTAATAAGTATATTTAAACCAAATGTTGACAAAATGCGATAAATATCATAAACATTTGTTGACGCATGAATTTTTGTCTATAAGGAGCGTGTTGTTAGTCATTACCGAATTTAGATTCCTTTGACGTGAATATACTGAAAATGTTATGTTTTGGACATCTGGCACACGTTGCTACGGCTAGGTACTTAACTGACGCGAGCGATGACCTAACGTACGCACAAAAATGTGAACAAATATTTAAAGACGCACGGTTGCCCGCCAAATACTATTTAGCACTTCTCTTAGACTAGCGACCCGCCCTCACTTTGCTCCGGGTACCAATATACATATAAACCTTGCTCTTGAATCACTCTGTCTATTGATGAAAACCGCATTAAAATCCGTTGCGTGGTTTAAAAGATTTAAGCGTATAGTCGACGTGAAGTTACCTTGTGTTATAGTTATAAGAATGAATGGTTGAGTGTTACAAGTATGGTCTGTATTGTTTCAGATGCCACAGACAGTGCCGCGGTCCGGGTGTAGCCCGCCATCGGCCTCCCAGGGCGAGAGGGCTGTGCCCGCGTCGCCCACCGACATCCACCACCTGCTCCGCCTGCTCGGCGCCGCTTCACCACCAGAATCCATGCTGCACTCCCCCCCAAACCTCCACACAAAGCCTCCTCCACCCTACCCCGAGGACAACAACTTCCTCGACCGATACGACTTCGAAGGCTATTTGACACCGTCGCCATCATCAGACGAAGGCTCCATACCAACCGTGGCGCTGCAGCCTCCTTCCCCGTACAACTCTCTTCAGTATTTCACTCCAGTTTCTATCAAAGAGGAGCCTAACAGACTGGCGGTGCCTGGTTTCGCTTCACCCTATCCTCTATCTCCATCGGGGTCCTGTATATCATACAGCAGCAACCACACACAATACAGCACGTCACCGGTTCCGCAGCACGACGAATACCTCGATATTGAGGAGCTATTGAAAGAGAACCAGATTCTGCAAGAGAGCGTGCAAGCAAGCTACGTTACACCTAAGATTGAAATCGAAGAGCCGAGAGATCACATTCTTCTTAGATCGGCGCTTGAAGATACTTCATTCCAGAAGAGGCTTAACTTAAGGCCAATACCCTTTGAGTTGGGAAGTGTGAAGATGGAAGAGAGTAGTGGGGGTGATGAGGCTCTCGTAGCGCCTGATATCGATAGAGTACTATCTATGGCAATCGAACAATCCAAGAGAGATCTGGACAACACGTGCACAGTACTTGGAATTTCTCCTGGTGAGTCAATAGATTAGTCACTAAATTATTGGTGCTCTGAGACCGTGGATAAATTCTTTCAATGAGAATACTTAGCTACCATAAATGTCTAGCGTACTTGTGCGCAATTATCAATGACGTAACTCATCAGTACGACATAAAAACGTATTTCCACAAGATGTCAGCTTCTGCCTAAGTACGCCGTCATTATAAATATTAAATGGTTTCTGAGAACGTCGGAATGGATGATTACGTAAGCTGTGGTGTTTGTATTGGATTAGTATCAACAGCTAGTGGCTATGGTTAATCGCTTTTGCCGTTCACACACACATATTTTTTCACATTTACGCCTTTTTCCCGAAGGGGTAGGTAGAGGTGTACCCAGGACTTAGTCCCATAGTAGATACACCCAATTTTAATACTAGGAATAAAGACAAAATAGCTGCACCTAGCTTTAGATTATCTAAAACAAATAAAAAGACATTCTTAGGAAATTGTGTACGTTTCTATAATAAAATCCCAAAAGAGATAACTGGGCTCTCAGAGGGTAAATTCAAAACCTATATAAAATCTACTTTACTAAAGAAGGCTTATTATAAAGTCAACCAGTACATAGAGGACAAAGATGCCTGGAAACTTCTGCATAGCCGCCTCGCAGCACCTTCAAAGAAAACGAATGTAACCAAACCAAATATTGTAAAACTATCTGTTGAAAAAATTAAGCCCTACAAGTTTCTTGTGCGTTCTTCTTGTAGAGGTATCTTTCCGAACGCACACGCACGGTAGACTCAGTACTGTTTATCTTTATTGACGTGCAAAAGTGTCAGTCAAATGACCTATTTGAATAAATCTGTTTGAGTTGAGTTGAGTTGACCCACATTTCGCCAGTATGTTATTGATCCCATGTAATAGGGGGCGAGCCTATTGCCATCTACCGGGCACAGTTCCAGACTCCAGGCAGTTATTGAGATAATTCCTAAAGGAAAAATCCAATATTTAACACTGCCTGACCTGGGGATCGAACCCGGGACCTCTTGATCGGCAGTCGAGCATGCGCCCCCTTACACCACCGAGGCAGTCAATGATAAGAATAGATAATATGCTAAGAAAAATACTATCAAGTATAAGTTCTTATGAATAAACTAGTTAAATAAAAGTGGGTTCTTTGAGCCAAGTGGGATGTGTAGCGTAGTCATATTAAGATCAAAGAGTTTTTTTAATAATGGATGGGTTCTACATAACATTGATGATACTTAAAAATAATATTATAATCAAAAAACTTCGTTCTTTGGCCACTTAAAATACAGAAATCGTCAGGAAATATTTAATTTCTTGTATTATTAATTATTTGAAGCGAGCATAATAAACGAATGTCGATAGGACAATAAAAGTAGAGTTCGGTTTTCTTTTCAAAATAATTAAATATCAAAGAGAAACACTCCTATATATCCAAATCAAAAAAACCTTGAAGAACTTAAAGGTAAACTACAAAATAATAAATACTATCAATGCAAATCTCTTATTTAACTGTTGTTTACAGATCCAACGTTATGGAGGCCAGACGATGTTAAAGCTTGGGTTTCATTTACATTAAGACATTACAACTTGCAAATGGTGCCTGAAGAGTACTTCGCTATCGATGGACCGGCATTGGTAGCCCTAACAGAGGAAGAATTCAACCAGAGAGCTCCTGAGGTATGTGAAGAAAACTACTTTATAACTAACCACGGTTACATTCCATGAAATGCTATGTATTTTTACAGGATCTAAGCTACATACCAAACAGCCAAATTGTTTAGTATTTGAACGTTTAGGCGTGAAAAGTAATCAAGTGAGACCTATTATCCTACAAGTCCTCCGATTGGACCTAACGACTGATCCCTACATATCTTATAGGAAACTATAGGGACCTACGGCATGATTTATTGATTATTGTACCACAAAACAAATCGAGCGGATACACATGCACTCACGACATATTTTGCGACTGAAGTCAATTAATGTGAATGTTTTCAGGGCGACCCCATTTAGTCGGACCGACCAATAAAAGCGTGTCGCATGTCTTTTAATTAAGTTCGATGCATTACCACAACAGATAATAATACTACGTATAGAAAGGACACTGTTAGTTTTTGGCGGGAGACCGAAGAACACAGTTTGGCTCCCGTATCTTTATCAATTATCGGTGTATTTTAGAGTGTTTAACGTATAATAATGGTGGAATATTACGTGTTGAGTGTTTTCGAAGATGCACAAGTCTCTTGGCAAGTGATGCGGGAGTTGAAATGTGATTTTTCGTGGTCCCGCCAAAACTCCGGCAGCTTCTTGTAAATACCACCACTTTACTAGAGCTGTGACTTGACTGAGCTTGCCCTGACTTTAAATTGACTAATTGACCATATTAACTTGAAAATTTATATAACTTGACACTGGCAATACATTCGTGTGGGTCCATAAAAGAAAAAAAGAAAAAAAAAAAGACTGTCATCCGCCCACCAATCGGGCCTTCCTCACCCCGAAAGGGAGATTGAGCTCTCGACGAACCCTCGTGAGCTCGGGACGCAACTCACTCACACTCTTGCGTGTGTACAAGACTGTGCATGTATGCAAAGTCTGTTTAGTAGGTTGTTATAGCGCGGCTTTGATATGGGAATTGAGTCGAGAGTCCGGGGTGTGGCATTATCACTGTATTATAATCTTTCGTCCCGTGAATGAAACCACGTGACCCAGTAGATAAGTTAAGGTGACCCTATTATTTTATAATTCAAAGTACAACTGATTAACAAAACAATCGATAATGTTTTTGAATAGTGAAGAATATTATGATGATAATATCTTAATCGTACGCATTCCTCAACCACAGGTCAACCGTATTTATTACTCATGCAATAATCATTATGTTTGACCTGGGTGGTTGCTTCGTACAATAATATTTAAACAACTTAGATTAAAACAGCTTTTATGTAGAGTTCCTTTAAGCTGGAATGCTGACAAGATTTATTATTTCTTGAATAAGAGTAATAAGATTTATTTATTTTATTATGTTGAAACGTCCGTGTAGTATAGTATATAGTAGCATCTACCTAATTACTGTTCAAAAGATACAGTTCTACGACATTCGGACGGACCACTGAGCCTTGGTAATTAGATCTCATTTGCACCGTTTGGACTCCTGAAATCTATTGACTAGCATATCGCTAGATTTATTTGCTTTTGGAACTCTTTGGATTTTTTGGAAACTCAAACTCAAAAAGATTTGTTTAAAGAAGAGGTCACATTCTGACAGTTTTGCACGTCAATGAAGATAAACAGGAATGAGTCTACCGTGCGTTCGGAAAGATGATACCTTTATAAGATGACATATTATGAAACTTGGAGGGCATAATTTTTTCAACTGATAGTTTTACAATATTTGGTTTGCTTACATTCGTTTGTTTTTGGCTGCAAACCTGTCTGCCTGCATGGTGCCTTATCGAATGCTCCCAAATCGATTTTAAAAGCACCAATCTGTGTCGGATCGTCAAAGACTATATCAGTATATTATTAACATGTAAGGTTTTTGTATGGTATTGATTACATCATTCATGCGTGATTCTCACACATATTATGTACGATTTACTTTTGGCAGAGTGCCTTTATTGAAAAAAGACTAAACAATAGAGCTACCTACTTACTACCTACCCTAACTAAATACACTATACCATAGAACGCTTCGAAAATCCACAGGCCGACATGCCAGCCTATAGAAAATCCAAGTGCTCTAAACCACTGTCAGATGGCAGCGTACCCAAGATACTGGCGGCATTGCCACGTTGAATAGCAATGCTTATACGTTGAGCCAGATAAACGCCAGCATTTTGATCACGCGTCGCCTCGACCAAGCGCTCAGATAGATTTTTGAAAATGCGATGAGCTCCCGGCCCCCACGGTCCCAGAGTCTCGACTCCAAACGGTTCAAATATGTAACCGCTACCGAGGTTTGCATACTTGCCCCGCTTGCGTTGCTCGGCAGAACCCGCCGCCGCACCAGCCGTACCTTGGGTCTCTGGTACATGTGACGGCGCTAGTGTGTCAACGCAAGTAGCGTCCCACACCAGCGGCCGTCCCAGCTTCCAAGGAACGAGGGTCATACCGTCAGGTCTTTTACCATCGTCACGCATCAAACCGTTCGGTTCGAGAACGGCTGGTACATTGGCGCTGGTAAAAGCCCGGCGGATGATGTCGTTAAGGCTAGCGTGGCGGGAGATCCGGCCAGCACTTCGAGAACATGAGAGACCGTGGTGACCGCGTTCGTCGACGGCAGTACCACACTGGCAACGGTGACCTACATAGCAAGGTGCACCCAAACGCAAGCTGACAGCTACACGAAAAGCAGATGGATCTAATAGATTGCCAGTATTGAAAGATGGGATTGCTTGCAACCAAAAACCAGATTCCCTAACAGAGACTGCCAGGAGTCGGGCCTTGTCTGTGGAGTTGGCGCACGTTTGTATGAGACAATTCCGTACCAACGCACAGAGGGGCCCATCCCACAGTCTCTGTGAAGATGGTAGTTTAGGTAAATCGGTATTGGGGCAAGCCGCAACCCAAGCAATTATTACGATTATTAATACGATTTACTTGTTTAAAAAATGATTCAGTTTCTGCAAAATTTTAGGTACCTACTTACTTATCTAGTGGGAACTATTAGTTAATATTTTTTCAAAATGAATCGTTTCTTAAATAAATTAATCCACATATTTTTATTTTGTTTTCTTTAATTTCGGGATGATATCTGATAATATATAGTTAATCATAAATTTGAAAAACAAAAGAGAGGCGAACAAATGAGTGATGTTTCCAAAAGAAGTCGTCGAAAAAGTTACTGAGATACCTATAATATTGTATGACCAATAATAGATAGTATTATTGAATACTCGTATTTATAAAAATCGTGTTTAAATTAAATATTTTTGAATATATTTGAAGGAGACACCTTATACTTGTTTCAAAACACAAATTAGTACACATATGCCGCATACGTGAAAACTGTGGAATGATCTCCCTGCTGCGGTTTCCTCGTTGAGCTACAACATGGGGCTCTTCAAAAGGAGAGTAGAGTCTATAAGGGTCGGCAACATACTGGCAATACCCCTGGTGTTGCAGGTATCCATAGGCGGCGGTAACCGCGAGCCACCGTGTGCTTGTTTGCCACCTATGGCATAAAATATATCTTTATATTGAAATCATTGACCGTAAGGTGTCATGATAACTCTATTATCAGTGAGGACAGATACTAAATTATGGTTTTAACATTGTCTGTTTACAATTCTATTGGTATTCATTATGACATTCCGATAACAGCTGAATCGAGGACGAAATAATTCGAATTGATATTTAAATATCAGTTTGTGTTTTACGTAAGATTTTTGATAGTGTGGAAGAACGTCTTAAGGAAATCCGAGAGCCTGATTACAGCTTACATAACATGACATACTTTTGATGCTTTGTTTTGCAATTGTTATGTCAAGTTGGTTTGATTGGTTAATAATTGGGGCGTTTATTGCAATTATGTAACTCGGTTAATTGGAGTTTTCTAGAACGTTAAGAAGTGCACACGAACATCTCGGAAGGCAACCATGTCAGTATATATAGGTATGTTAGTAATTGGGCTTTAAGATGCTATAATATAATAAGGTAGACATTATACTATTAAACATAATAAACTACTTATTTAATTGCTAATCAGTGGAGTACATAAACAGTCCGAACCGAAGGATTAAGCAAATCATGTCTAGATACTTGATAGGGATTGAAGAAATGGATAAAATTATCATTTAGTTTAAAAACCTAATTTATTTGTGATTGATTTGTAAATTGTCATCTGGATAAACCAGATAAACCATTTTTGATAATTTATTAAATAACCTACCTCGATGGGCGGGGCGCATAGTGCGCAGTAGCTGGTTTGCCGATCATGAGGTTCGGGTTCGTTCCCCAGGTCCGGCAAAGTGTTACATATTGGATTTTTGCATTTGAAATTATCTCAATAACTGTCTTGAGTCTGGAACTGTGCCCTGTAGATGGCAATAGGCTCGCCCCCAATTGCATGGGAGCAATAACATACCAGCAAAATGTGGGTGTACCTACCATGAGACTGAGTTCTGGGTACACTTCTGCCTAACCTTTCAGGAAAAGGCGTGATTGTGTCTTATGTTATGTCATAGGTACATAATTTATCCAAGTTATATTAAAACATAAGAAATATTTAACAAAAAAATGAACACTAGTTAGATATAGAGAATTTCATAAAAATATTCAATAGTGTCAAACGATTTCTGGACGAGCCAGTTTTTTAATCCTCTTCAGCTTAGCTAAGTTATTATTGTGTATGTAGCTTAAGAAAGACTAATATAACGTTGTAGAGGTATCGTTATCACGCGCGGTTGCCTCGAGACTTTCTCCAAGGCCGATGAAAGTCAGTCACTGTACACTTAGCCGCACAAACACGAGGCGGTTGTTTGCAACGGCCTTTGAAGGCCCTTTTACTAAGTCTAATGACCTTTGCTATGTTATGGGACATTTGTTAGACAAATAATTGATACTTATGTCGGTAACTTTATGTCATTTTAAATGGAGTGCTATCCGTAGTTAATCCCAAACATACTCGGAATCCAAAGAAGCTGGGCCCTGAAAACCTTACACTGTCTATCCTATATTGCCGGGTATAGAGAACATTAGTTGCAATAATATCTCCTTACATAGTAGCCTTATTATCGCCGTTTAATTTTTAATTTGATTCGAATAAAGTGAGGTTAAGTGCTAAGTATTTTTTTAATGGGGACGCACGATAAATTTTAGCTTAATTTATTTTAAATAATGGCGATGCTGAAATGGGTATACATATATTATTTATGCACATTCGAAAATCTTATTATTTGGCCTAACAAATTAAACCAAAATTATAATGTAAGGTCGTCGTGACCCTGAAACCAACAACTTCTCTAAAATGCAAAAGTTTTTGTGTTTAATTTCTACAGAATTACGACAAAACCGATTTGGCTGAAATTTTGTATGTAAAAAAATAAATTTTGTAAGATAGCTTAGAATCTGGATTATCATATACTTTTTAGAGGGTGAACAATTTCAAACTGCCATCTTTCAACATCAACTAGCGTTTCTAAACAAAAATACTAGATTCCACCAGTCTGCGAACTTGTTTATTGCAAACTACTTTTTACAAACGTAAACGTTTTATGACTAAATTAAATTTTAGAAACAAGTTCTGACACTCGTTATTAATCTTTGAAACCAATGTGTGCAGTGTAACATGAGGCCACGGCTTAAAACCACTAGCAAATCCCCGTCACTACATACAATCGTTCGCCCGCAATAGCCTATACTCTACTACGTAGAAAACACAACGTGTGTACACGCGTAAATGTGTGCGTAAGTACAGGCGTTACTGCCTCTTTGACTGCCCGAGGTGAAGTAAAATGGCGGAGGGATACGAGTGTCGTTTCCTTACCTAACATTCTTTGCTACTAGTAAGCATATGCTTATGCGCACAATTATGTGACCTGGCTAGGAATCGAGCTCAGGACCTGTGACAGTGGCAGGGTCCTTACCACTGAGCTAACCAATCATTGAAAAAATATACCTATTGTACCAAGTAACCAAGCTCGTCGGTACGAGTATAAGAGTAAACCTTATGTATCTATTTCAGGCTGGCAGTACATTATACGCACAGTTGGAGATCTGGAAGGCAGCAAGACATGAGTCATGGAGGACGTCCACAACACCCTGGGCTGAACACCAGCAGCCGCCGACCACGCCTACTCCTGTCGGCCTACCGTCAGCTGATGACATGAGCGATGGTAAGTTACACTTATTTCAGTGTTCTCTGTTCAGTGAACAGCGTCGCTAGTGGAGACTTTACATACAGTCACGCCTGTTCCCGTCGGGGTAGGCAGATATATTTATCTCCACTTGCTACGATCCTGACATACGACTTTCGTTTCCACTTCATCACATCTTTCATTCTTCTCTGTCATTCTGCGTTGTCAAAACAACAGAATACAATGCAAAGTATTGTTAATGAAGAGTTATACTTCATTGACACGAATTATTACATATTATATAGATTATCATAAATTTAACCTAAGTTGTAAGTCGACGATGGGCGGCCTTATCGCTTTAAGCTGTATCTTACAGGCAACCAGCTTTTGCAAGGAAGGAATTCTCAAAATGGCGGTTGAAAGTCCATAGTTTCAATATTGCCCATCTGAACAGCTAAGCTGGTGTGTACTATTATAGCTAGCTGTGCCCTACGGTTTCAGCCGCGTAGTCTTAGTTCCCGTGGGAATATCTGGATAAAAACTAACCTATGTTCTTTCTGGCGACTCAAACTATCTCTATACCAAATTTCATCTAAATCGGTTCAGCGGTTTAAGCGCGAGGAGGTAATAGAAAGACAGACAAACTTTCGCATTTATAATATCAGTATCGATAGTATGGATAATACAACAAAAGAATAAACGAATCAACCTAACATTACTATAAAAAAACATAACATACATTCACGCCTTTTTCCCGAAGGGGTAGGCAGAGGTGTACCCAGGACTCAGTCCCATAGTAGATACACCCACATTACTATCATTGATAAATAAAAAATTATAACTAAAAAAGTCGGCTCCTTCGTTGTTTCGTCTCACGTCAGGTTCGTTATTGGGACCGATTCGTCCCAACTTAAAACTAATGTATTTTTCGTTCGACGATTCATCCCATTCTTGGTTTTGTCAAATATTTAAAGGAACTAAAAGAAAAAGACTGTCAGGAAGAAAAGTATTCGTGCTTATAGTCATGGTAAACAACCAACCGTCTCAATCAATTTTTATTCTAAAATTTAATATAGAATAAAGACTAAATCAAATACAAAGTAAATCAAATATACCAAATCAAAGCCTAGAGGGCATCTGTACCTATGTGAATATTCCAGTTTAACCAAGTTATGATTATTATACACACGGCAGTGTAGCAGCCGAGTTTGCTAAGTAAATGAGTGATATAAGTGATACACCGGCCGTGGCAGGAACCATTTTAATATCGTCATAATCGACATAATCGATAGTGTAACTAATTTAATGGGTCAACTATCGATACGCGCAACTATCGATAGTATTGCGATACTAGATTTGTGTTAAGTAAGTATAAAAGTTGAAGTAAGATGTGGAACGACGCATGTGCATTGTGGTACACCGTTAGACAAGGGTATGGCCGGCACACATACTGACAAACGAGTCGATGTTTGTAACAAGTCACACTAAATCTACTAAGTAACTTGACTAGAGTTAAAACTTTAAACCACAAAAAGGACTTTTTTTTACTGAATAGGCCAGCACTTGACCAGTCTCACTTGATGATAGGTGACGACGATGTTGCGTGCTTGCTTAGAAGATACCTATTCACTCGTGAATTTAAGACCTCCAGATTGTACTTCTCGGGAAACAATGACTCTGGTAAGGTGTTCCATTCCTTGGCAGTTCGAACAGTAAATGTTGACTCGAACCGCTTTGTACAAGTCGAATGAATCTCAACCATGTAAAGATGACATATTAACAAAAATAAACTAAAAATCATGTACAATTATTTATATATTCCTGTACACCGCTTACCAGAAATACTCATACGTCTTCCTTTCCTTCTGGTTGTCTGAAAGAAATCGCTTTAAGCGATAGGACCGCCCAGTGTTCTAGCCTAAGATTATTTAAAATATTATTACTGTATTGTTGTGTCCTATTTTTGGTGTACAATAAAGCCTTTATCTATCTATCTATCTATAGCATGGTCCGTCCGTCCGTCCTACCAATTTCTAATACATTTACAAATACAATACGAATAGGGAAAGAAAAATTTCACCCACGGGCGGAATTTTCAAATATTTACAAATACAGTTTGTATGAGAAGTTGCAGTCTAGTCAATGCAGTGCAGTGTGTTCAATTGTTAAAAAGTAAATTTAAAAAATAATTTGTCATAGAAATAAGAACGATAAAATACTCCCAGAACAATCAATTCGAGTGTATTCATACTAATAGTAATTTTAATAGCAGGTAAACTGAACTTTTACGTTACAAAATTTTAATAGCAGGTAAACTGAACTTTTACGTTACAAAATTTTAATAGCAGGTAAACTGAACTTTTACGTTACAAAATTTTAATAGCAGGTAAACTGAACTTTTACGTTACAAAATTTTAATAGCAGGTAAACTGAACTTTTACGTTACAAAATTTTAATAGCAGGTAAACTGAACTTTTACGTTACAAAATTTTAATAGCAGGTAAACTGAACTTTTACGTTACAAAATTTTAATAGCAGGTAAACTGAACTTTTACGTTACAAAATTTTAATAGCAGGTAAACTGAACTTTTACGTTACAAAATTTTAATAGCAGGTAAACTGAACTTTTACGTTACAAAATTTTAATAGCAGGTAAACTGAACTTTTACGTTACAAAATTTTAATAGCAGGTAAACTGAACTTTTACGTTACAAAATTTTAATAGCAGGTAAACTGAACTTTTACGTTACAAAATTTTAATAGCAGGTAAACTGAACTTTTACGTTACAAAATTTTAATAGCAGGTAAACTGAACTTTTACGTTACAAAATTTTAATATGTACCATATTTTATTCGAGCCCAGAAACTAATCTTCGCTGATATTTGCATTGTAAATGTAACCTAACTTCACCTCATGCTTCATCAAAGATGACAAATAGAACTTGGTTACTTAGTATACTGAGCTTTTAATTAGGTAAAGAAGTAAATTATGTTTTAATCGTAGCATAAAGGCAGTTATTGGCTTAAAGAGAACAATAGATAATACCTGATACGCACCTGAGTCGTAATTGCAATTGTTTTCTTGTTCGATTGGAAAATTCCACACTTTGATTATTAAACTGCGTTGTCGATGAAATGTGACTATTTCATATCTAATACAGCGATCACACACTGATTTTGTTAGCATTGGCGCTGATAATAGCAAAATGTGGCATCAATCAATACATCATATTGGAGATTTTTTCACTTAATTTTTTTATCCAGTTATATTCATCCTCCAAGCAGTAATGTGCAAACATTACTGTGTTCCGGTCTGAAAGGCAATGTTACCAGCGAAATTACTGGGCATGACGAGTTTCAACAACTCATATCAGGGTGACAGGCGCGGTGCAGTGCCGCGCAGAATTTTGAATTTTAAAACACTGGGTGGCACTGTGTCTGATATGGGCAATCATGATGCTTACCATCAGGCACTTGATTTGCTCGTCTTGTCACTCACTATCATAAAAAAAAGTCTCCACTGAAAAATGTTGCTCAACTGAAAAACTTTTAAGTGACTTAAACACAATATTACACCTAATAAATAATAGCTAAAAGATATAGAATCAAGCCCCTGGACAGTTAGTTTATAAATAAAAAGTGTCAGATAGTGGCACAGGAAATAGCAGCCGGCAATTATCTTCCAGCCAACTGTCAACTATCCACACATGCTGGCATAGGGATTTATATCGGGGAACGATAAAATGTTTCGATAGAGGTCAATGGGTTATTCATTGAATAGATAACATACAACGACAAAAACTTAAAGCTTGTAGATTCAATGAGCCTCAATTCTGTAACTTAACGTCAGCTCAATTATTGTATGGGTATCTCAATTGGCGATAGAGTGACAATAGAAAGAGACCATTTCAATGCTTAATTGCAGAAATTGTGTAGAACCCAATAGGCTGTTAATTATGATAAAATCCATTTCAATGACACTATATCGACACTTTATCGATACTATTAAACATAAATAGAGCGACAGAATCAAGCCCCAGATTGACATAATAATAAATTCAGTAGAAAAATGATCAGTGTCAGTTCTCGATCAAAACAAGTACTTTTGAAATCAGTGACCAACAAATTTTCTGATAAAATGAATTGGATTGTGGCTTCCCGTACGGAATGGCGCGCCTTGTTACAGAATAAATAATAGTACGTTACAGTTAGCCAATCAATCAGTCGTTCTTCTATTGCCATGTCGGCCCTTACTTGTGTTTCTCCTTAAACGTCGAGCCGAGTTTTTGTTGCATTACCCGACGACATAGATTGTATGGCCGTTTGTAGTATGCCACACTTGCAAGGCCGAGCATAAAATAGATTTATACAGAAGACTGGTTATAAAGTATACAAAGAGGGCAAATACTCTCGAAAACGTAAATTTGAAATACTATCAGGGAATAACACGGAGAACCGCAGAGGGAGTGCCTTACCCCGATTGCACGCTCCAAAGTTTCAGTCTTTTGTTTGAAAATTGATAGAGCCGGCTTTCTGTGACTTTATTTATATGTTGTTGTTGCAAGGCCGCGTTCAAATGCCTTTCCAAATGGTCTACCGCCATTAAAGTTTAGCATTTTGTCTCTAAATGTGCGGAGACTCGCTTTAGGTAGGTACTGGACATAACATCGGTTTTGTGAATCTTTGTCGTAGTTCTGCAAGAATACTAATTATGTCGCTTAATGTAGGTAGTTCCATTACGTCCGCTTTTATTTTAATCGTTGTCTATACAAAAAGTTACGCTCTATTTTTATTTTTAGATTGAATAATCGCAGCTTTTTTGTTACCATCTGTTACCGATCAGCACTTATTTAAGTACTATTCTTTAAATATCTATGTTTATGCGATTTGTTTGAATGTCAGTCTGTTTACTTCTAGATTAGAAGGCCGCTATAATTTGGGATAATGTTAACAATACATTAAAAATAAACCAGAAAGAGGGCATTTTAAACAACATTTATTTGTGGCTAGGGCAGATTGTGACTTGAATTCTTTTCGTTTAATTCATAATATCTGTGCCGCTATGCCCCGTGATTTGACTCGTTTAGTCATCGTTCTCGTGGAAATACTTAAATCTTATTCCCAATAACTTAATCCGTATTCCATACTCCAAAGTCTTGGCAATAAGTAACATACCAAAATTTATTTAGTCAGTTCAGTAGTTTTGGCTTGAACATAAGTAGTAGGCAACAAACATAAGTACTCACAAAAACAAATACCAACCGACAAAATTTCAAATTTATAATATTAGTTTTTTTTATATCACCTTGTTAATACCATAATTTAAATAGAACTAAATAATTAAATTTAAGTAACAATCAGCAACATCGTCGATAAACTTAACGACAAGCCTATATTAAGTAGTCGGATTAAAGTTAAATTAGACACCTATTTCTAGCGTCAGGTTATATTAAGGCTATTTAAGTTTCGCTCAGCTTCTAGGAATCGAGTGATTATATTCTAAGACCAAGTATAATCAGTCTACTACAGTTACCTGGATTCTAAGTAGATATAAAATTTATTGGATGGCTGGTCTATTTTCATCATTACACAGACATGAACAGAGATTACATGAACCGATTTAGGACCATTATGCATGGGCATACTTAATGGTCCTAAATCGGTTCATGTAATTACTGGATGGCAAATTGAAGTTTGCCTTAGACGTAGGGCTATATTTGGAAGAAATTAAGGCGCCGTAGTTTTTCAATAAATAAAACTTGTACTTTATTTGCGTTTGAATCGCGTCTTTGCGCATCATCTGCAATGTGCAGAGACTCCTATAAAATAGTAAAAATTAATATTACTGTGATATTGAAAAATACTTATAGTAAATAACCATCAGGGGGCCAGTCTGCTTGTTCGCCACCTATGTTATAAAAAATATATTCTTAAGAGATACGTATGTATGCATAGTGTAGGGTTCCATACCTAGATACCTGATTATAACGCTTCCAATCCCTAAAACAGTCCGCCTAATAAAAAACATACAGCGCCATCTAATTGCAAACTACAGCAAAAATGAAGTACCCTAGAGCTTTTAGTCCCATATTAAAGTATGGAAATATGCAGTAATTTTTTGATAGCCACAAGGGACCGCATATCTGAGTAGTTGATATCAATTAAGCGATCCCGTTAAAAAGTGTCTTGACAGACAGACAGTCAGACAGACAGACAGACAGTCAGACAGTCAGACAGACAGACAGACAGTCAGACAGACAGACAGACGGACAACAAAGTGATCCTATAAGGGTTCCTTTTTTCCTTATGAGGTACGGAACCCTAAAAAGACTCTCACTAAACAACATTTAGTAAATAAATATATAATATTATGTTGACCAAAAAGTTTTGCTATGAACTGTTTTAACTACCCATAGCAACCCATGACTAACTAATTAGTTACTTCGTTCTTAATGACATCATATGAGTAGAGTGTGGCTTAACCCTAAATAAACTTATATCATATTTTAATGTTGGATTGCATTAATAGTATGCCAGTAATGAGGTAGAATCAAATGTTATTAGTCAAAAGTCACGCAGTTGGATGGTTTCTGATAAGGAAAGGCAAACAGTTCGATCAAAACAAGGCAAAGTTCATTATGACTCGTCACCTAATTATCTATCTACTTTATTAACATTGTTTTACGCAGAAACAGTAAATAAAGCAACAACAAATAATTTTAAGGAAATATGAAAATTCACCATACGATAGTAATATTATCGCCAGTGAGGCAGAAACTATGTTTAGCTTTGAATGCTAACTTTTAGGTGCATTCGCTAAAATGGACCAAAGATAGTAAAATATAAAAGAGTGAAAAAATAACATAAAAATTATCTCAAATGTAATGAGTTGGGAGTCGACTCAAATATATAAAATTAAATTAAAACTCCTACATATATAATAAATTTAAAATAAACATTATAAAACAATCTCGATATCGTAAGCTATCAAACAAAGAAGCCATGAAAATCTCTCCATTCGTTTGTGAGCTACGTTGCCCCTACCCACACATACACTTGAAGCACCTCTTCCTTTTCGGTCAGGTCTTGAAAAATGGACGAACAAAACAAAAAATATACACGATCATCATAAACGAACCAAACCTAATAAACCATTTTCTTCAGCAGATGATGACTCAGAGCCGGCCAACACCAGCAGCACAACAGCCGGTGGGAAGGCGAAGACTGGCAGCACACACATCCACCTGTGGCAATTTCTGAAAGAACTCCTCGCTTCACCTCACATCCATGGCTCCGCGATACGGTGGTTAGACCGAAGTAAGTTTTACTTTACGAACTTGGCTGACACACTGCCGTGTGTCCAGATTATAAAAAAACAGAAAAAGACCATGAAACGTTGAAACAATATTATTAATAGCTTACACAATCAAAAGTTAAATCCTTTTTGAAGTAGATACAATATTCTTCTGCTCCAGCTTACTCTATCTCCTAGAGAAAGAAAACAATGCGATTAAATAAATTTTGGATCTCGTGTTCGAAAATTATTTTACGTAAACAATAGACTTTGGATCAATGGGAACGAGCCTAGAATTATACTCCTAGATAGAATAAAAAGGTACTTACTTGCTGATGATCATCTCAGCCATATGACGTCCACTGCTGAAAATAGCCATATATAGATTGAGCCATAAATAATAGATTGGCAAAATACATTCTGTTGATATCATTGAACTTTTCAACATAGAGAAAGAATAAACAATTATTGAATTTTAATGAATTTCAATTATAATGAAAATAATGTGCAAAGCTTCAGCTGTCATTCTGAGATATTAGTAGTTGTTGAAACCCATCATGCCCAGTAATTTCGCTGGTAACATTGCCCTTCAGACCGGAACACAGTAATGTCTGCTATAATTATTAATGATATCATCATAATATTATTAACTGTATTATTGATAAGATAAAAGCATGGTATCCAATGATACGAATACCTTTATCATAATAAAGAGTGATTAAATGATAAGAAGGTTCATAGGTCACTTAAAGTTTGGCTTATCAGCCTTTCAATACAAAATTGTTGGATTTTAAACGTGTTTAGTATTTTTCGTGTTTATTTTTTTAATAATGAAGAAAAAATGGACAGGGCTCCCTTTTATCATGGGAATTATTAAAACCATAATAGGCGAAGTGTCGCGTTCACTGATATGTAAACATGGCCAAATTTTCACATGGCTAAATATAAATAAATACGCTATTATGTAAAACCTTCAGCCGCCTCATGTTAGGTTTTAAATAGATAGGTTATTTATTTTTTCTAGCCATATGAAAATTTGGTCATGTTTACATATCAGTATACCTACTTTACTAGTTGGTTTATTAACTCTCAGATTTTGAATAAATAAATTTAAAAAAACTTCGTGCAGAAAAAAGTGATTTTATGTTATGTTGAATCAAACTTCTACATGAATCACAACCATGATTCATTAATGAGAACTTTTAAAAAATACATTTATATACATTACAAAATTATTCATACATACCTACTACCTACCTAATAAAATACTTTATAAAAGATACATAGCTAATCAATTTAATACAAGGCTTAGTTACCTTGTTTAAACCAGTTTGTTTTTATATTGATTAATAATTAATTGAGGCGTTCACGAAATCCAACTTACTATTTTATGACGGAGCTTATAAATGAGGCAATATAATAAATCGGTAGGATTGATGGTAAAACGAAACACAAAAAAGAAGGTATCTACCTGGTATCTATTTTAATTGTATTTGAAATAGTAATAAAATAAAAGCAACCAGAAAAACAAAATGCACGTACAGTCGCGTGCACTGATATGTAAAAATGGCCAAATTTTCACATGGCTAAATGTAAATGAATAGGTTACCTATGTAAAACTTTGAGGTGTAGGTAGTAGGTCAGTAGGTACACCTCATGTTAGGTTTTACATAGGTAGCCTATTTATTTATATTTAGCCATGTGAAAATTTGGCCATGTTTACTTACATATTAGTGCCCACGATACTTATTTATTGTTGTGCCAAAGCATCCTATTCAATTGATACTAAGAGGGAAAATAAAATTTCGTCATTTCGAACTTGTTGGGGACGAAATTACGATGGAGCTTACCCAGAAGTGGAATGATACGATAACAGTGACGATGACTAAACAACTAAAACTTATTAAATAATATAGTTCTAATGTCGTTGTGTATATAACAATATTTTATAGTTACATTCCTTAGTCAAGGTGATCTGGCCTGTTACCTAGCATCTGGACGTTTATTTCTACGATTTACACTATACCTTGTAAAATAGAACTTGATACGTGACAGCTGAACAAAAATAAATTTTTGGTCATATTTTCGTAAATACATATACTCGTTCTTACTACATAACTTTGTCCTAACTAATTTTGTGGTTGAGTAGGTACTTCTACAATATGTCACAAAACGGAATAGTATTACGTCAGGGGGTGCATCTACCCATCAATCCGAACAACTAATTAAAAGAAAGAATTGCGATATTCGCAAAAATAATTTCGACTTCCCATACAAATTTGCCGATCAGCTTTCATTTTGAATGGGAAGTAGAATTTTTTTTCTTAAATTCACAATTTTTGAAAGTTGTTCAATTTAACGCGTAGATGCATCTCTACAAGAATTACTATATCTTTTTTTAACACATTTGATAATTTTAATAAGCACTATATACCTACTCAATTATTACGAAACTTATTTAACTAGGTTATTATTGTGCCATTTCAAATCCAAATCCCAAATGGTTGTTACAAAGATCGTGACTAGTCTGTCTTCTAACAAGACTTCAACTACAATAGATTGTACCTACTACCTTTATTCATTAGAACCTGTGGCATTGTTTATTGTTAGCCATAAAAGTAATATTGTTACAAAACTTAACATTTCCAGTCACGAAATATAATATTATTGATTATTGGGTTGTTAGTCTAACAATGTTATAACGTTAAGCCACACGTAAATATTTAGGCATACTCGATATAAGAGTAATAATGTGCAGAGTATAATTATTATAGAGCCTCTTGCACATTGTTTTTAACGAACGCGCGCTGATTGCGCCGTATATAATCCGAATTATTATACTGGATTGTGTTCGATTTGCGTTTGAATCACGTATGCGGTCACAAAACCAAAAAGCTCATGTCGAAAACTTAAAAATAACGCAATGAAAGTTTACACCTTATTTATCCCACGACTTTGAAAAAAGGACATAGGTACAGTTTAAAAAAATAACCGAGTAATTTTAATAGAAAAGTAGACAATCATTGACCAAATTATTTCGTTTCAACGTTTCACCAAAATAAAGCTATTACAAACCATTTAAATTTGCAAATGCGATGTTTAATTCATGTCTCGTCTTTGCAGATAGCGGGGTCTTCAAGATTGAGGATTCAGTGCGTGTCGCCAGGCTCTGGGGCAAGAGAAAGAACAGGCCGGCTATGAACTACGATAAACTATCTCGAAGTATTCGACAGTACTACAAGAAAGGAATCATGAAGAAAACTGAGAGGAGTCAGAGGCTTGTTTACCAGTTCTGTCATCCATACTGCCTATAACTCATAGTTTTTAAGATAATGTAAATATTTATTATATAGTAAGTGAGAGCCGCGGTAATGCGGACAGTAGCGGCGACTGGACGCGTTTTGCAATCTCCCACAAAACGCATCGCAGTCGCAAAATTTATTGACGACCGAATTTTCCGTCGAACGGCGAGTTGCGTCTTCGCGCGGAATTATTAAGCGTCTTGTACACTTCCTCCAATAAATTCGGGAAAGGTAATTTTCCCAAGAATTTTCCTGGACGGAATTCTTAGCTGTGTTAGCATTAAGTTTTTACCGGCGACTACACGTAGGCGATTAGATTTATTTTCAAATCGATTGTTCACAATCGTCTGCGTCGAAAGTCGGTAATGTTTATCCCATATATCTATGATATATTTCTAGTACGTTCTATGAACTTTTAGGTATAAATAAGTTTTGTAAATAGGTTTAAGAAAAATGTAAGCTTTTAGTTTAAAATCGTAATAGAAAAATGAGATTACCTATTACTCTCAACGTAATGTGTTGAAAATTTAGTGTTATTTTATTATTTATTTAAGAAAAAAAAAAAAGAAAATAACAAAAAAATATTAGTGTTTTAAGTACCCATTGACAAGTTATGTCAGCTTTGCAATATAAAGTAGTATATAGGTAAGTATACCTACTAAGTATAATATACTTATATTATTTTTATTACGGTAGTAGGCATAGGCGGTGGAAAAAATGTGCAATTTAATATGAAAGTGTCTTTTAATGTTGTGCCAAATAGACGTTTTTTATTGGGGACAAAATATTTAATTGGTTAAAATCGTAAAAATTACTCATAACCCGCCGAAACATGTAAATATCTTATTGAAAAATTATTTGCAATACGGTGATGGGAATGAATTATAAAAATAAAATAGAAATTTTTGGATGAATAATATTTTATAAGAAACGTAATAGGTACATATTTAAGTTTTTATTATTATTTAAGTCGAATGCAGTTAGCGTTCTAAAATTTTCTAATAATAATTATTATTGGACCAAACTAATGTAGATTTTATGAATCAGTGTATTGATGATTTTATATCAAAATAAATAAAGTAAAATGGCCATTAATTCGATGTATTATTTTTAAATTCCTTATATAAAGTTAAAATACAATTTTTCTATGATTATACCCTTTAAAAGAAAGTACATACTTTATGTAAATAATGGTTGGTATGAGGGCTCGTTCTCACTAAGTTTTTTAAATTTTATTTAAATTGTACTGTCATGCTACTGGCATATATTATATGGATCGAGAAAACCGACGGTCCATCTTGGTGAGAACGGGCCCTAAGAGATAAGATAGATTACGAACCTAATACTTATTATAGGTACACAGTAAGTATAAACTACCTACCTACCTCTGTTAGAAATTACTGATTTCTGTGATGTCTCCAAAAAAAGGCCACCGGCCACACCTGACCAATTAAAGTAACTGGTAAGTGTAGGTTTCTGAAAGAAGGTGACATCACCTCAAAACAAAAGGCTTCAAAACGAGGTCTTATGCGAAAAGTGCACGTTGCATCACGTTGCGCAAAGCTGACGTCATCGCGCCGAATTCCATCAGTGAAAGTGCCTTTCGCTGAGGAGGGGAGGACGACCTCAAGGGGGGTGGGAAGGTAAGGGGGGAGCGATAATAGATACACAACTGTGATTTGAAGTGTCTTTTATTGGTATATGTATATATATAATGATGTGGGCGCAAACATCGCGAACATTGTACACAAAACATCGATAAGAGACAAATTGATAATAATATTCATTTTATATTAATATAAATAACTACACTTACCCTGTAATGACAAATGAACAAAAATAAATTTATTGGTCATATTTTCTTAAATTAGGCACATAAATGGAATCATATTTTATTATCAGGTAATTTATAAATGATTAATCAAAAAAGCTGCCAAGCGTGGTGATCACGACTGATAATGAATCAAATACCCTCTTAGAACTTAATACGAAAATATGGCCAAAAATTGATTTTAGTTCAGCAATCACTTATCAAGCAATTTTTTACATGGTACTTAAGAATTAAGTTCTAGAAGCTATATACCTACATAGCCAGGTTAGTCGGGTCAGTTATACAATGTATTTTATGAAAGAGATGACTTTATCACGCTAAAACATTTATTATTTATGTATCTCGACGTTTCGACTGAGTTGCATTAGCCGCGGTCACGAGAAGACTGGAGAATGCGGGTGTCACCGTCCGGAAGAGCGACTATTATCTTTAACTACCCGCACTTGGTCTTGTAAAGAATTATTATTGTTATCACGACACACAGCATACAATATTTTATATTATGTTCGAATCGTGAAAGTTTAAAAATTTCTATAGTTAGGTATGTGTTATTATATTTTTTATGTAGGATGCCTGTCGTATATAGTCGTCGCAAGCGCTACTGTCGATCTTATGGTCCCAGATTCGATCCTCAGGTCAGTCAAACAGTGATGGTTTAAAAAATTATGTGAACTAAAACATAACTGGCGAAGTATGGGTTTACCTACAATGGGACTGGGCCCTGGGCCCTGGGTACACGTCTGCCTACCCCTTTGGGAGAAAGGCGTACCTAATAATAACCTTCGCCGTAATGTTATGTTAATGTTCCCTTCGGCCACTTTGGAAACTAATGATTTGAAACCAGTTTCCAAAACAGATGGATTCTTCTTTTTGGGTATGTAAGTAAGTACCTACCTACATTATGTTTCAAAACTTTCCAAGTTTGGACTCGTTTGCTTTGTTGTTTTGGGTAGGTACCTACCTTACGATAGGTACTGAGATAGTCGAGTTTGAGCTAGTGTACTTTGTTGTTTTGGGGACCTTTTGAGGATATATTTGAAAAAAAAAAAAAAAAACTAATTTAAATAATAAATAGTTTTAAAAACAAGGTTTTTATTTTAATGCTCCAAAATGATGAAAAATAAACTTTAAATTAATTAATTCAACAAAGCCATCCTCCCTTATTACCTAATGATACCTATTAGGTGGGTGCACATCATTTGATATAAAATTAATTAATATAATTTCACTATTAATAACTTCATTTCATCTAATTTTTATTTGACATTAGCTTATTTGATACAATTGCAGTTGATATAATTTTCATTTGGTATACTGCTACGTTTGATATAAAAAGATATACCGCCATATTATAGAGTTCAGAACATTCTGTCGTCTGTTGGTTAGGTTTAGATTTGACTTGTGACCACAACATGCAAGACTAGCGAGCTAGCAAAATATTATATCAACTGAAATTATAACAAATGAACTTCATGTCAAAAATATTTATATCAAATATTACACATCCCTACAAGTATAAATGCGAAAGTTTGCGAGGATGGATAGATGAATGTTTGTTACCCTTTCACGCAAAAACTACTGAACTGGGCTGAAATTCGGTATATATGTATAGTAAAAGTTGTAAAAGTATGTATAGTTGTTTAACATTTATTTACCATAAAAATATCAGTATTTTTATGATAATAAAACCAATTATTATAATTTAGCCCGGTAGATGGCAATAGGCTCGCCCCCTATTACATGGGACCAATAACATACTGGCGAAATGTGGGTGTATCTACATGGGACTGAGTCCTGGGTACATCTCTGCCTACCCCTTCGGGAAAAAGGCGTGAACGTATATTAGTCCAGTCTCATAAGTTCTAAGATTTGAATTTTCTACCTACTCGTGTCAAAATGGTTTGGTCCCATTTATTAGCGACAGCGATTTTTCTGATTACTTTTAGCATAATAGATTTTTAACCCCTGACCGAAAAGGAAGGGATGTTATAAGTTTGACTTAGCTAGGTTTAGCTAGGTATGTTTCATGAATATCACAGTTCAGCCAATTAAAGATAATCAGCTCTTTTCTAGCTCGTTTGAATCGTCTAGATGAATATGTTAGAAGTAGATTATTAATGACCAGTCTGATAATGGAACAGGAAGATGAGAAGGGTTTTTTTTATTTCTTAATTTACACATGTAGGTAGGCTTTTCTTTATGCAGTAAATAAAAAAGATTCGTAAATGCTAAGTTAAAATAACTGCTAAGCAACAATTACGTTTTATTAATTTTTTCCTTTTCTGGAAAAATACCGAGCCACCGTTGCCTCCCTGAACCTACCTATAATTATAATCATAATAATATTATTGATTTTGTGCTTCAGTGACTTTTAGCAGAAAACTAGTCACATCTGACCTCAATTTATTTCTAAAATCTTCCCGTAGATCTAGAATTTCTTTCAAGTTTTTTAAGTCATATTATTTCATGTAACAATAAATGAATTTAAAGGAAGAAAGTACAACAGCAAAATGCAGACCTAAATTTTATGGAGACACAAATCACGCCACTCGTCTTTCCTTTCACTTGTACCACAGTCAAAAGGCGATACTGAAGGTCGTCAGCATTCCGAATTTCCGAATCCGCGCCAGCCCAGGTGGCAACTGGTACCGGCGGTACGGCGCCACATGTAACGAAGTACCTATTACCTAACTATACCTAAACGAATCGAATTCTTAATCAATTGACTCTTTAACCCCCACTATAAGTAGGTATATACCGTCGGTACGGTGGTGTGCCGGGGGGGAGTACCACACACAAAAAAAAAGAAAAAACACGGAGTATTCCGATAGCATAGTGTTTTTCCTACCACACAAGACTTTCAATCTAAAAAAAAAACACGCTGCGCTGGAATGTGTTATGGAATTTCCTTCATGGAAACAAATAAAAAATTGGTAGCTAAGTAATATTAGGTTCAAAGAAGATATTGTTACTTAAAGGTGCTCAGAATCGTAAATTATGTAATAATTACAATTATTATAATTTATTAAATAAATTTTAGTCGCATCTAGATACGGCCTACGGCATGCATAAGTCAAGGTCAACATATCGTAACATTTAACATATAATCAGGCCTTTCCGGAATAATAATGTTCCCCTTTCTCATCCCGTTGGAGCCGTGAGACCCAGCAGAGGGACATATTTGGAGAGTGGGTCAGCACCACTGAATATGTTATATTCCCTATTCAGTGGTCAGCACTCTCCGCCTGCAAGAATTCCAACTACTGCGATCACCAAGCCGCCTGCCAAGCGTGCTGATTACGGCAAAATCCTTCCATATGGAGTTTATGGCGTTATATGGGAGGCCTATGTTCAGCAGCTTTGGACGTCTTCCGGCTGATGATGGCTCTCCTCTCTGAGATAATAATGTTATTCAGAGCTTGAGCAGTAGAGCTTTGACTAACAGCGACATCTAGTTTCAATAACATACAATCCCTAGGATAAGAAAACACGATAAAATAAATAAAAACCACATAAATATTTTATTATTTTGAGCTGCGTATTGTATGTTATTAATATATATTTGGCTCATTTACTTATCTTTATTGCAAAATATATATTTTATTAAAACTTTTAATTGGTGAAAAAAAAAAAAAATTTTTGGCCTGAAGTTTTTCATCACGTGTAACGGAACGGTTTTAAGCTTCTATGTCTATGAATGACCGTCCCGTAATGACGTCACAATGACGTCAGTAGCGCGGCGTTGACATTTGACATTTTCGTAGTAGTAATCGCCTTTTTTTTATTTTCATGAAAATAGTGAAAATACGATTATAACTGCATAAAAGTAATAAAAAACGTATACAAGAATGCGGATAAAACACCGTAATTTTGTTTCTTTGCAGTTGTAGCAAGTTTAGTGGTTGAAAACTTGTAAATATAATAATAATATTTTCTTAACGCACAATTTTGCGTGGGTTTCTGCAATTCAGGGAAAATGAAGCCAGGAAAGAGCATAGACGTGAGGGAGGAGATAGCCGAGGTTCACACGGCTGCTCGATCTCCATCTCCGAAGCAAAAATCGAAGCCTAGATCGAGAAGTCAGTCTGGGTCTCGTAAGCTCTCTAATGGTCACGTAGACGCTGAAACGGAAGAACCTACAGCCGAGGAAGCCACAGATAAGTCCAAACGTGATAGCTGGATAAAATCAGAACACGAATCTGTTGAATTGCCCATTCATGATCAGATAAAGCAAGGTATATTAGGATTCGTAGAGAAAGAGATAAAGAAATCCGATAAAAATCCTTCGTTTGTGTTCTATTCTCACGATCCGAATGGCTTAGATGAGAAGTTTATGAAGAATTTGTCGAGACCTTCAAGTGGGCATAAGGAGAAAAGGAGTCCTTCATATAGGAAAAAGAAGAGGCATTCGTCTCGTCATAGAGATAGAGATTTGCATGATTTTGAAGTTCCGGGTTCCAGTTTAAGTGCATTAGAAAGGGTAAGGGAAAGGTCACTTTGTAAAGGTCATAAGTTGGAATGTGTTTTGTAAAGGTCAAGGAAAGTTTATCCAAGTATTGATTAGTATGAGTTTTGTATTTATAATGTTACTTCAGGATAATTATTATAATACTAGATGTGCCTTGTGGTTTTACCTGCATAGTCTTCGTCTTCCTGTGGGAATATTAGGACTAAAAGTACCAGCTATGCATTATTCCAGGGTCTTAACATCTAAATACCGAATTTCAGTAAACTCAAAGTCTCGGTAACTCAAACTCAAAGAAAGTTATTTTAATAAGTCTTAAAAAGACATTTTCAACGTCAATTAACATAATATTATAGTAAGAAGTTTGACTAATAAATCAGAAAATCAAAGAAAACTAAGCTGGCTTAATTATTTTTAGAGTTCAGTACCTCAAAAGGAACAAAAAAACCCTCATGGGATCACTTTGGCTAGCTACAAAAATATTAAATAAAAAATAATAATAATAATAATTTATTTATTCCCAAAAAGATTGGTACATTAGCTTATAAGTAAATTAATCCACTATATATTACCATACTAAACTTAAACTAAATTTTTACATGTATCTAATATTATAAAGGTGAAAGTAAATTAATTAAGAATAAGAATAATACAATACATGATATGCAGACCAATCCCCAGGCTATAATGGAGTCCCTAGCCCCCACACTAGGATACCCTGTGTCGTGGGCGCTAGTCTTCTCACTCTTTAGTTTGTTGAAAAGATAGATTGTTTTATATAATTGTCTTTTGGCCAGCATGCTGCTCATTTGTGGCCTGTGGTGGACATTAAGCTTTCTAGATTCAGCGTGCTTGGGCAGTGAATTATAATCTGGCTACAATAGATCAGATAAATGGCATACAATAATAATAGAGAATTAGGTACTAACTACACACTAAAACCAATAAACCATTATAATATAGATAATAGACAGGTTACAGACTTAATCCAAAACACATTTTAAAAATGATGTGGGCTACTAGCCTAGCCTGAAAAATCCTTGGTTTTCGTCATGAATCTGGTTAAAAACTATTAAGCACTATGTACATTATTTATTATTAATAAAGAAAATCTTAAAAATTTCAGGTAGACGATTATCTTAAAGAGTACAACAAGGAAGAAGTGGTCACACTATCAGGGGAACTAGAAATAGAACAGAATGATGTCGATAATAACAACGGTGTCAAGGAGCTCAGGCACAAGCCACGCAAGACCCGGAGGAAAACCAGGGACGAGAGACAAGAGGGCAGTTCTAATACCGATGTCAGCCCCAAGGTGTTTAAGACTGGGAGTAAAAGTAAAACTGCGAATAAACCAGGTATTATAACAACATAATATACCATCACGTCTTTTCCCCGAAGGGTTAGGCAGAGGTGTACCCAGGATTCAGTCCCTTTGTTATTGGTCCCATGTAATAGAGGATGAGCCTATTGCCATCTACCGGGCACAGTTCCAGACTCCAGGCAGTTATTAACATAATTCCTAATGAAAAAATCCAATATTTAACATGTTGCCTGACCTGGGAATCGAACCCGGGACCTCATGATCGTCAGTCGAGCTTTGCACCCACTACGCTACCGAGTCAGTCAAAAAGGTACTTTAATATCTATGGATATTAGTAAAGGCTTTGTTCTGACTGCCTCAGTGACGTGGTGGTTCGCAAGTATTACTGCCGATCATGAGGTTCCTGGTTCGATTCCCAGGTTGGGCAAAAAGTGTTATTGGATTGATCTATTATAAGAATTTTCTCTGTTACAGAAAACTGTGGTACTGTGCCCGGTAGATAACTGGCGAAATTTAGGTGTACCTACCATGGGACTGCATTCTGAGTACCTGGGTTTTGCATGATGAGATCAACTGATATCTCAGGGTGACAGGGGCAGTGCAGTGCCATGCAGAATTTTGAATTTTCACTGGGTGGCACTGTGTCTGATATGGGCAATCATGATGCTTACCATCAGGCACCTGATTTGCTCGTCTTGTCATTAATTATCATACTTCTGTCTACCCCTTTGGTTAAAAGGGTGATGTTTGTTCTGACAGACAATGTACTGTTGACTTAACTGTATAAGAGGCCGGCGAAGGACGAATTCCCCATATAAACGTAATACCTAAATGATTTAAGTACAATTAGAGCATATTTCCAATGAACAATGATGTTATTCAGAACAAGACGCTAGTTATTTAGGTTTCTATTTTAGTCTTAAACTTATATTTTGGTGCTTTATTTGAAAATACCTATATTTTGGATTCAGATATAATTAGGAACCCAGATAGCTAGTACCCATCTCGTTCTGAATAAACGTCATTGTATGTTGGAAACATGCTCTGATTGTAGATAAATTATCTACAATCATAAACATTAAACACAATCATAATAAAATAACCTCAAAATGTTTTACCAATTTTTTTTGGTTTTCTTCGATTAAATATATTTTAACAAACCAATTATTCTCTCCTCCATCTTCTTCTCCCTAGCAATTTTCCCGGCTATAGCCAGGGTCTGCTTTCCGGCTGTTTCTTCTCCACTTCGCTCGGTCTTGTGCATCCTCTACGGTGAGTTTATTGGCACTCATGTCGTCCCTTACTACGTCAAGCCAGCGTCGCTTTGGCCTACCGCGAGGTCTTGCTCCTGTGACAATGAGGTCTAGGCACCTGTTCCCTACATACTCGGCTGGTCTACGCAAGACATGGCCATACCATCTCAAGCGACTCTCCTGGAGCTTATCCGCTACGTCACGTACATGAAGGCTGCCACGGATGTATTCGTTACGAATACGATCACGTCTCGTAACGTCACACATCCATCGCAGCATTTTCATTTCCGTGACGTGAAGCTCTTGGACATGTCGCTGCAGGGTAGGCCAATATTTGAGAAATTTCATTTTGTGTTGAAGAGTGCACCCTTTAAACTTAAAATTATCTTTCCAGCACGACCCACAGACCTAACAGCAATGCTAGAAACCCTAGAGTCAAGCTTGCCCTACCATGACCAATACATAGACAATCCGTTCTCGTCACCATCACCTGTGACGTCACCGAATGATGAAAGACTAGATCCGTTCAAGAAAAGACCGGAGAAGGTTTACTTACAAGGAGGCGGGACCTTCAGGCCGGTGACGAGAGATAGAATGGATTCGCAGCAGTCAAGGGATCCGGAAGGGGATAAATATTTGAGGTTGGTCACAGAAGACACTCCTCAAAATCATTTAAATAAATAGCGACTCTAGGTCCGACGAAATAAAGTGCAATTCAGGTCGCACAACGCCAAATAACTTATCGTTATATTAACCTACAAGCTGCCTCTCTTTCTGTCGTGTATCTCTTATTCCTTCTAACTACGTTAGGGATGTCATCTTTTAAACTTGTCTATGAAACACCCGCGTAGTCTTCGTTCCCGTGGGAACATCGGGATAAAAAGTACCCTATGTGTTATTAAACATACATTCACGCCTTTTTCCCGAAGGGGTAGGCAGAGGTGTACCCAGGACTCAGTCCCATAGTAGATACACCCACATTTCGCCAGTATGTTATTGGTCCCATGTAATAGGGGGCGAGCCTATTGCCATCTACCGGGCACAGTTCCAGACTCCAGGCGGTTATTGAGATAATTCCTAATGGAAAAATCCAATATTTAACCCTGCCTGACCTAGGGATCGAACCCAAGACCTCTTGATTGGCAGTCGAGCATGCGCCCTCTACGCCACCGAGGCAGTGTTATTCCAGGGTCTAAACTATCTACATACCAAATTACAGCCCAATTGGTTCAGTATTTTTGGCGTGGAAGAGTAACAAACGTCCGTCCATCCTCACAAACTTTCGCATTTGTAATATTAGTTCCTACTAATCCTCCACTACGTTCCTAGTAGGATAATGATCCTAACATGAACTTAGAAAAAAAAAAGGCGGACTGTGAGTCTTCTAAAACAATCAGGTGAAGCACTATAATAAGCCAGCTCGCTTATACAAACATGACGACACGCACATATTCCTACCCATGAATACCCATGAACCTAGAAAAAGAGGTGAGTGTGTGCGTCAAAACAAGGAGTAGGGGTCAGCTTAAGTGGCTACTGATCGAGCTTTTAGTACAAAAATCCTTTCCGTCCACTCAAAGTAGACCGCCTAAAACAAGTCGTGTGCGAGCTGGTTTTCTATAGGGCTTCCATTTTTAAACATACATTCACGCCTTTTTCCCGAAGGGCAGAGGTGTACCCAGGACTCAGTCCCATAGTAGATACACCCACATTTCGCCAGTAAGTTATTGGTCCCATGTAATAGGGGGCGAGCCTATTGCCATATACCGGGCACAGTTCCAGACTCCAGGCAGCTATTGAGATAATTCCTGATGGAAAAATCCAATATTTAACACTATGCCTGACCTGGGGATCGAACCCGGGACCTCTTGATTGGCAGTCGAGCATGCGCCCACTACGCCACCGAGGCAGTCCATTTTTGTTTTAGAATATTCCGTCCGCCTTTGTTTCATGGATCCTAATATATTTTTTTCAGAATGGGTGACATAACCCCCCTAGATTTAGCCCTAACAGTACAAAAAGCATGGCGTAGCTTCGCCCCAGCGTGCCATGGGATCCTAGGGGGCCTGTCTCTAATGCATTTACTGTTGATCAGTTATTCTGACGGTTTGGACGCGGGCCATTTGTCCTTCCATGCAGTCGTTACCATGCCTTATGTGGCGTGCTATTACTTCTTCTGTGTGCTTTGTTTGCTGTCCGTACTTGATAGGTGAGTTACACTTGTCATAGTTAAATATTTATTAATCTTAAGAGGCCGGTGACCGACGAATTTCCCATACAAACGTATTGTACCATATAAACGCATTACCTTGTCTTAATTTAATTTAATTAATGACGGCTAAACAATAAAAATATTTTCTGGTAATTTTTTCTTAAATTAGGTACATAAATTGTATCTTATGGGTTAATTTAATATTCAATTAATTATTTAATATCATTAATAACCCTCTTAGAACTTAATTTACGGATAAATGGCCAAAAATGGCTGTCATTGATCAAGCTATATTTGATAAAGATTATTAACAACTAGAGCATCCAACATACAATGATATTATTCAGAATGAGACACTATATTATAGTTATCTATGTTCCTAATTATATTTTCATTTGACAGCCTCGTTGGCTCAGATGGTAGTAGCCCTGGTTTTTGTGCCGCAGGCTCCGGGTTTGTCCCCGGCCAGGTCAAACATTTGTGTGCAAATATTCTAATCACAATAGACCCGCCTAGCAGTTAGTTTTCCCCGTTTCTTCTCTCTTTCGCGCCCAAACTATTCGTATTTGCTGTCTCGTTCTAACCCCATGGGACTACGTTTTCCCTGCTCACTGTGCTACCGGGGCTGACACTTGCAATGAAAACTTGATACTTTTTTTTATTTATCATATTATGGCAACCAAAAAAGGCGGTTTTTATGAAATGGTAACATTATAGAATAGAATAGAATAATACTTTATTGCATACCAAATTAAATAACAAGGTTTGAAGTAACGACACAAAAAATATGTATCACGGTCAACAACCGGCGGTCTTATCGCATAAAGCAATCTCTTAAAGACAACCTGGGGATGGAAAAGGAGAGTTAACACATTAAATGACGGAGGTGTGCAATAAGTAGATAATATCTGGATAATATTATGGCATCTTACTTATATTAGAAACAAATATCATGTTACATAAAATAGATACATAAAGAGTATGATAATACTAAAGTATATAACAATATAATTATCATATGAAAATTTAATTTTAAATTTTTTAAAGTGGTAAAAAAATGATTGCCTATATCTATTAGACTAATTCCTTTACAGATTAGACGCAACGAGTATAGACCTAACATCAGGATTAACTCCGTACTTCCAACCGATAGTGCTGGTGATATTATATACGGCGTGTTTGTTAGTCTGTTGTGCGGCGAGAATGTATGACGATCTCATGGTCTACCAATATACCACGCTAGTCGGAAATATTACTGGAAACGTTACTATGGTGAGTCGACATTAACAGGATACAGGACCTCTTAGCAGTTTGATACAATCCTATGGAAAATTTACTAAATAAATCGATGTTTTGTATTCCCCTGTTACCTCCGAATACAGTAAACCTATTTGATATATTTATATCCAGATATTTTAAAGTTGAAGTAAAGTATGTTCCTTTCATTTTATTTTTGTTTATAAACTCTACATTTATTTGTAGTGAACGTTCATTCACGCGAGTAAAACTGGGATTTTTGAAAGTTCACTATTAAAAATCCAAGGGTTTATTAGAAAAATTAAAATGTCAGAGACATAGGTTGCTTCACTATAAAAATATCAGGATATAAATTATTAGAATTGTTTTTTTGAGCAAATCAAGTGCCTGATGGTAAGCATCATGATTGCCCATATCAGACACAGTGCCACCCAGTGTTTTAAAATTCAAAATTCTGCGCGGCACTGTACTGCGCCTGTCACCCTGAGATATTGGTTGTTGAAACTCTTCAGGCCCAGTAATTTCGCTGGATCTAATCTCACCATGTGGACTTTTCGTCTGGGCCGAGTTTCGGGTGTCACGTTAAACTGTAGGTCCCCATAGTTTTCTATAAGATCTGTAGAGGGCAGTCGTTAGGTCATGTCGGAGCTCTTGCAGGAAACATGGCGACCTGAATACTCCTCATGGAAAATCCAATAACAAATTCCCTGACTCGGGAATCGAACCGGGGACCGTTCCGACAGTAGCGCTTGCGACCACTACGCCACCGAGGCAATTTAATATAATCCTGCGCTAATATTTCCTAGAAAACAACTTTTTATGTTTGAATAACGTTTTATCGCTCTATTAAACGTTTATAAGACTAAAATAAATCCTCCAGTATCAATAAACTTGGTTTTATTGAACGACACTCTGGAAAACGATAAATTGTGTTTAATTATCTATGAAGACCATCCAATCTAAGAATTACCTACCGTTTGACGTTTCATCTTTCAAGCTTTGACAGAGAAGAAATAACTTAGCATAGGCGTTACTCGCATAATTTCAATAACCTTCGCCGTAATTATGAACATAGGCCTCCCCCATAGAACGTCATAAACTATTCATATGGAGGGATTTTGCCATAATCACCACGCTTGTGCGTCTTGGAATTGCGCAGTAGTTGGAATACTTGGAAACGGAGAGTGCAGCTGCCCACTGTTCGAATATGCCCCTCTGCCGGGTCTCACGGCTCCCACGGGATGAGAAAAGGGTGGCCCTATTATATAGCCGGGAACGACACGGTAATAAAAGTATAAGATTCGGCAATCGGCCATTTTATCTAAAAAACAAAGAGCCGCCACCGTTAAAATTGTTAAGTTTGTTCAAAGTTTGGCAATTTATCTCTATCTCTATTATCAATTTATCTCTAATCATATCTCTAATCTTCAAGTTAGGCAAATTGTCTCCAAGCTCTATTATCAATTTATCTCAAATCATATCTCTAATCTTCAAGTTAGGCAAATTGTCTCCAAGCTCTATTATCAATTTATCTCTAATCATATCTCTAATCTTCAAGTTAGGCAAATTGTCTCCAAGGCAAATTTTAAAATATCCGTGCAATGCTGGTTGCCTAGAAGAGATCGCTTAAAGCAATAAAGTCGCCCATTGTCAACCAATGATTTGTTACTAAATGCCGGTGTTAAACTGACTATAGTTAAATTCTTAACAAATGGTTAAATTGTGTGGCCTCCCCCGTGAATTTCCTATTTACCTAGTCTAGATATCTGGTTCGGTTGTAAGTGGCCTTCATCCAACGTGATCCTGCTGTCTTTATCAGATCGTCTATCCACCTAGTGGGTGGACGTCCTACGTTGCGCTTGCCGGTCCGTGGTCTCCATTCCAGAACTTTACAGCCGATCGGCCATCAGTTCTACGTGTTATGTGCCTACTTCAACTTGCTAATCATCTGGGCTATGTCGATTCGTCTAATTTTCGTTTGTCTATGGATCTCCTCATTTCTGATTTACCTAGTCTAGATATCTGGTTCGGTTGTAAGTGGCCTTCATCCAACGTGATCCTGCTGTCTTTATCAGATCGTCTGTCCACCTAGTGGGTGGACGTCCTACGTTGCGCTTGCCGGTCCGTGGTCTCCATTCCAGAACTTTACAGCCGATCGGCCATCAGTTCTACGTGTTATGTGCCCACTTCAACTTGCTAATCATCTGGGCTATGTCGATTCGTCTAATTTTCGTTTGTCTATGGATCTCCTCATTTCTGATTTACCTAGTCTAGATATCTGGTTCGGTTGTAAGTGGCCTTCATCCAACGTGATGCTGCTGTCTTTATCAGATCGTCTGTCCACCTAGTGGGTGGACGTCCTACGTTGCGCTTGCCGGTCCGTGGTCTCCATTCCAGAACTTTACAGCCGATCGGCCATCAGTTCTACGTGTTATGTGCCCACTTCAACTTGCTAATCATCTGGGCTATGTCGATTCGTCTAATTTTCGTTCGTCTACGGATCTCCTCATTTCTGATACGATCTCGCAGAGAAGAGTAATTCTATTCCATTCTATTCTCTCCAAGTTTAGCAATGTTTGGCCTAATTGTGTATTATTTTCCAGCCTACGATACCAACGTTTTACAACACATGGACGCATTTCTCGATCTGGCGCGCGGTGCTCTCAATACTTGGATTGGTTTACTTCATCATATCCAACCCTCAGGATCTGGTCTACAATAACCTTAGTAAGCTGCTGCAATTCAAACATTCCCTGCAAAGTATTGGATGATTATGATAATGATGATTGTGAACTTTATTGCTATAATATATTATGTATACATTTATCTTAAGGAAAGGCCAGGTCATTAGTACCAATAACCGACGAGCATGTATGAAGAATGTCATGAAAGTGGAAGAAGCAGAAGTCGTATGTCAGGATCGTGGCAAGTAGAATGAAATAGTATCTGCCTACCCCAACGGGGACAAGGCGTATTTATGTATATTTCCTATAAGTAATGTTTCCTCTATATTGTAATAGTGCTTAAATAATTTTTATTTTATGTCTTTCGTATATTAAAAATAAAATTAAAAAATAATATTATATTACTATGATAGTGGTAACCTTGATATAATTAATGTAGTTTAAAAATAAATATCAAATAATATGACAATATTATGTAAAGGCAGCTAATACCTATATACGTATTTATAAGGATTATTTATATTATGTGGTGTTATGCATATTATAAGAGGCTTTGTAGTGGGTCCTGCTTGACAGACAGACAGACTAGGTGTCCATTATACGAGGTAAGGTTAGTCTAATTCCTGATGATGCATCGTGTAGACGCGAAACACGTGTCGATATATGAATGGTGTCACTAACAACAATAATACCTAATAGCATTTTCTCTTTGCATGCAATTTTGCGGGCGGGAGGGCGGTGCACTGTGCATGTTGTTTTTGACACTAAAAATCGGAACTAAAAATTAAAGATTCTTGTTCTAGAAGTTTAGGCGTCAATCACATTAGACGATAGGCTGAGAGGCTGGTGACCGACGAATTCCCCATACAAATGTAATAAGTACCTTAATCATTTACAATTAGAGCATATTTCTAACGTAAACTGATGTTATTCGGAACAAGACGCTAGTTATCTAGGTTCCTAATTATATTTTAGTCAAAAATACTTATATTTCGGATTTATATTTGAAAATACATATTTATATATTGTCAAAACACCTATATTTTGGATTTTTATTATATATATTATATGTTATACGTATTATATTTATTGTATAATATGACAAAAAAATACATATTTTTTTATATTTGAAAATACCTATATTTGATGACCTATATTTTTGGTGAGTGTGCGGAGGTTTTGCATAACCTCATACCCCCTTCCCCTTTCCATCACCGAACGACTAGGCGCGGCGAGCAGTTTCACCCTTATGTTGTAGAAATTCCTCCATTACGCACGAAGCGATTTGCTTCTTCCTTCATTATGCGGACGGCTAAGGAGTGGAACTCTCTGCCGAGGTCGGTATTTCCAGAACGCTATAATCTGGACATCTTTAAGGCCAAAGTGAACAGACACCTTCTAGGCAAACGTGTACCATCTTAGGCCTCATCTTCGCCTTCCATCAAGCGAGATTGAGGTCAAACGTAAGCCTATTTTATATTAAAAAAAAAAAAAAAAAAAAAAAAATATTTTAATTATCATAGTTTTATACGAATATATATTTTATACGTATTCCATGTAGCACTGTCACACAAAAAATATTTATAAATAAAATATGGAGTCGACGCGTCTCCTTAAGCCTTTGTGGTACCCAATAGCCACCCAATTCAGCGTTTCCACGCTGAATAGCCAGACTCAGTCGCTGTCTTAAAAAGCTGCCCGCTCTGCGGTCACCACAAACCTCGCCATGTCGCGCATTTTTAGTAAAGATTTTTATTATATTTTAGTCTAAAGTCAAAAAGTAATCGAATTTTAGATTAGGAACCAAGATAACTAGTGTCTTATTCTTTATTACATCATTGAATGTTTGAAACATGCTCTGATAGCAAATGATTTACGTATTACGTTTTTATGGGAATTCGTCGGTCGCCGGCCTCTTAACCATATACCATAGCCGTGACTGTGGCAAAACTGACATCGAGTAGTGGACGCCATAGTCTAAACACGTTTACAGTCCCACAATCATATCTGTTCAGTTAACAGCGTCGCTAGTGGAGACTAGACTTGAGAATGGCTGTTTATAAGCTGTAGTTCCAATTTTGCCCACCTGAACAGAAAAGTTGGTGGCACTGTACTTTAATACTTGTTTAAAGCATGAGAAACTGTACTTGTTGGAATAACAGAGATAAAACGGCCATTGAATTTTGTACAGCGAGTATATAACAAAATATGTAGAGGGCTGTGCTCGGAATATCTACGAATCAGAAATGAGGAGATCCGTAGACGAACGAAAGCTACCGACATAACCCAGCGGATTAGCAAGTTGTAGTGGCAATGGGCAGGGCACATAGCACGAAGAACTGATGGTCGATGGGGCTGTAAAGTTCTCGAACGGAGAACGACCGGCAAGCGCAGCGTAAGACATCCACAAAGTGGAGAGACGAATCTAATAAAGATACCAAAAACACGCTGTATGCAAGCCGTGTACAAGTGAACTAGATGGAAATCTAAAGGGTAAGCCTATGTCCAGCAATGGACGTCATACGAAAAGACGAGAGCGAGAGAGCTAGACGCGCCTCTGACTCCACCCTGTACCATTCCATACCTGGGGCACATAATCTGGGGTTGATGACCGTTTTTCTCTCTGTAATTGGAACGAACTATAGTTACTATAAACATAAGACGTAATAAAATTGTGAAGGCGTATAATATGTAAAATACATTTATTTCATAGGCTTAATAATATGTAAGATATAGTATATTATATACTACACTAATTATTATAATATAGGTATAAATTATTATTGAATCTCATTTAAACATACCTATAGGTCGCGTCACGATTTAATAGCGCTGACTTAAAATGCGCAGAAATCGATTTTTAGATCTGTTAGGACTTTTTAGACCAATACACGTAAAGCCCTCCTAACTTTTTCCGAGTGCTATTAAACCGTGACGCGACCTGTACTTATGTTCATTTTTCTAGTCAAAAGATTAAGTATACCTACCTATATACATGTATACATATACAAAAAAAGTTGCATTTTTAATATTATTGTAAATGATAATTTTTGTTAGAATTAATAGATATATTAAAAAATTAAAACCAAATTTAAAAACCTATTTATTTTTGAAAATAATGTAGTCATCACAACCAGAGGCCAAATTGAAATCCACCAAAGAAATGTAAGGTAAAAATATTTTTCTAAAGATATTAATATTACTTACCCTAATTATCCAACAATACCTTAAAATTTGAAAATCCTTTTAAAATGTGTTTAAATATAATATTATATTGACATATCTATTACTAAATAAATATAGTACATAGGTACATTATGAAATAATTAATGCATTAATCATACCTGCCGCCATCATGGAGGCCGCCTGGGGAAGTACCACACCTTTGCCAGTTATTCATCCGCCAAGCAGTAATGTCCAAACATTACTGTGTTCCGGTATGAAGGGCAATGTTACCAGCGAAATTACTGGGCATGATGAGATTCAACAACTCATATCTCAGGGTGATAGGCGCAGTGCAGTGCCGCGCAGAATTTTGAATTTTAAAATACTGGGTGGCACTGTGTCTGATATGGGCAATCATGATGCTTACCATCAGGCATCTGATGAGCTCGTCTTGTCACTCACTATAATAAAAAAAAAAAAAAAAAAAAAAATACATGTTCATAATAAAGGTAGAAGTAGATACCGCGCTGTAAGAAATAAAATTGAGGCCAGTCTCGGTAATACTAAATTATTGAATGTTACGTTTCCTTTCTCAGTACGCAGCCAAAACATGTTTCAATATGGTTACATGTATGTAGTTTTATAAATTTTAGGTTTAGGTGAGATTGGGGTCAAACGCAGACCTATTTAAATAGAATCAAAAAGTTTAATTAATATACTATTATGTAGTGCATTTTAGTTTTTTTAATTTATGTTAAGCTTAAATTAATTGTATCTGTAATCGCGATCAAAAGTTAATTTATGTATTTCTTAAAATTGTCAAATTATTATAATATAATTTTTTTTGCGAATGCAATTAATGTTATATTTCTAGTCAATATCTACTTGAGTATTTAGTATTACTGGACTAAGCCTCGGTTTTGGTTTTTGAGGCGCGATGTCTGCCTCTACTAATACCTTCAGAAGTAAAAATAAATTACTGACATCACTATGTACTTAAAGATAATAATAATAATAATAATATGGAACAACTTCCACACACGGTCATCTGGTCCCAAACTAGACTAGAAGCTTGTACTATGGTAACCAGATGACTGATGATACTTATATAAGCTTTAACACCCAGACACAGATCAAACAGACATGTTCATGCACACAAAACTTTTGACCTGGCCGGGGATCGAACCCGGGCCCAGCGGCACAGAAAGCGGAGGACTGAAAGCAACTGAGCCAACGAGGCTGTCGATGTATGAAAGAATGAAGAAGTATGAAAGATGCTTTAGTATGAAAACAAAATCGCCAATATGGTTATTAGCCTGATATGCAGTATCACTGCATAACCTCGGCGAAAGCATAGGTTGAGTTGTCTATGTAAGCAATATTTATTTTGTAAATGCCTTTGTATGTATGTCGGAACGTAGAACTCATACGACACATTGCAAAATTCTTTGTGTCAGGAATCTCGGCAGACGAGAGGTTAAGTCAGAAAATGATCTCATTTTTTGTTAAGTACTTAATAGTATTATTAGGTAGGTAGTTTTAATCATTCCGCTATGGATTCTTAAGGCTTGCGCACATTAGGGCGGGCTGAGCTGCATCGCATTGCATAACAAAAATTCGTCTACATCTCTTTCTTACATTTATACTCGTATTATAAATTATCGTACACGAGCGGGCCGCACCGGTGCGGCCGATGCGGTGCGGCCTGTTGCGGCTGTAGTCTGCGTGAGCCTTTAGGTGACCAAAATTACTATTTTTGTTAAAAATATAATTATTTGGCTATGAGATTTGTATTGTATTATGATTTCTTTATAATGTAATATTAGTTGGTTCTAGATGAATTAAGAGTTTGTATGAGAGGATTCCGTACGTATGGTATATGTGCTAATAAAATATTTGTGATTAATGTCTTCTTTTATTCATTGATAAATAATAATAAATAATAAGTAAATAATAAGTAAATAATAATAAATAATAAAATAATTCATTTATTCAGATAACTTAGATCCTACATTGCATAATATTAAAATCAAAGTAAGATTGAAATTATGGCAAACATACAATTTATTGAAATAATAATAATTTCGAACACTGTTTCATAAAATCGAAACAGTTCCGTACCAATATCTTGATTAAAATGTTGCCAGATTAGAAGAGAGATTCTCTAAACCTGGCAACGCGGTCAGTGCATCAAGACCCGGCAGCCGGGTTATAAAGTACTTCATCATTCATCATCATCATCATCTCAGCCATAGGACGTCGACTGCTAGACATAGACCTCCTCTATAGATTTCTGTCCAGTCCATTTGTAAGCGGCCTACATCCAGCATGTTCCTGCCGTCCTTATCGGATCGTCTATCCATTTTGTGGGTACGTCCTACGCTGCACTTGTCGGTCCGTGGTCTTTATTTGAGAACATTCCCGCCCCATCGATCCCATAACGAAGGTCCTTGTAATTTGACACAATCCTATAAAAAACTTACCAAATCGATGTTTTGTATTCCTCGGTTTCCTCCGAATTTTGTTAACCCATTATATAAATACATATCCTGATATAAAATATTTATAGTGAAGTGAACGATGTCCCTGTCATTTTAGTTTCTCCTTTAAACTCGCGGTTATTTCATAGTGAACTTCTAAAAATCCCAGTTTTACTCGCGTGATTGGACCAAATAAATTAAGTGTTTATAAACAAAATTAGAATGATAAGATCATAGTTTACTTGATCTTCAAAATATCAGGATATATTAAATATGACGTGGGATCAGGATATAAATAAATATATCAAAAAGGTTTACTATATTTGGAGGAAACGGCGGAATACAAAATATCGATTTGGTAAATTTTCCATTCCAATCGGGCCTTCCTCACCCCGTGAATGAGATTGTGCTCTCCACGAGCCCCGCTTCGCTCTGAAATCACCTCACGCACACTCTTGCGCGTGTACAAAACTCCACGTGTGCAGTGTCTGTGTATTAGGTAGTTATATCGCGATTTTTGTAAGGAGTTGAGTCGAGTGTCTGGGGTGTGCCCTTATTATGTTAGGTACCTATAATAGTTACCTAATAGCTACCTAATAGCATCATAGTATTATTACCTATATCTATATATATCTATTTTGTGCTAATAGGCTAACTTTTTATTAAGAACGTCGCAGCTACATAATATATTTCGCGAAGAAATCGCTTTAAGCGATAAGACCGCCACTTGTACTAGCCTAAGACTATCTGTGCCTACTTTATTTTCATAATATTATGTTCGCTGTGAGGTGTACAATAAAGTGTTTATGTATCTATATTCTTAAAATAATTTTATATTTTATCAAAGACACAATTTATATTCTTAGTGTGTGGCTTTTCATATTCAGTTTCGCCTTTACCCTTTTTAGGGATCCGTATCCAAAGGGTCCCGAAGGACCACCCGGCGGAGCCTTATTACTAAAGCCTCCGCCGTCCGTCCGTCTGTCACAGGGCTCTATCTCATAAACCGTAACAGCTGGACACTTGTAATTGGCGAAATATATAAATTCCTATTGTCACTAACAACAAATTATAAAAATGAAATAAAGTTCATAATTAAAGGTGCTCTCCATACAACTAACGTGATAAATAATTTATCTTTTCGATAAGAATAAATTCTTATACTAATTAGAATAATATTATAATAAGGATTTTATTTGGTAAGTGAGGAAAGGTGACACCTATAAATAGGTAGGTCATAGGCACGTGGTGGAAAGGAACCCTCCAAGTGCGAGTCCCATTCGCATTTGACCAGTTTATTTAAACGAGCTACTTACCTATCAAAATGCAGGTAATATAATTTTTTTTTTTTTTAAATAATATGGGACAACTTCCACACACGGTCATCTAGTCCCAAACTAGGCTAGAAGCCTGTACTATGGTAACCAGATTACTAATATAAGCTTATTACACACAGGGACAGATCAAACAGACATGTTCATGCACACAAATGTTTGACCTGGCCGGGGATCGAACCCGGGGCCTGCGGCACAGAAAACAGAGTTATTACTATCTGAGCCAACGAGGCTGTCAATTGTCAATGTATTGTTATTTAACGTGGCAATGCCGCCAGTATCTTGGGTACGCTGCCATCTGACAATGGTTTAGAGCACTTGGATTTCCTATAGCCTGACATCGACCTGTGGATTTTCGAAGTGTTCTATGGCATAGTGTATTTATAGTTAGGGCAGATAATAAATAGGTACCTAGCTCTATTGTTTAGTCTTTTGTCAATAAAGGCACTTTGCCCTGTTCAAAAAAAACCTATAAGTACTTAGAACTATTTCTCTACAAAATCTGTCTTATTTCTTTAGATACGTACAAGCTCGATTTACTCCACGTCGCCTCAGATTCTGAACGGACAATATTTATTATCTCGAAGCGTGTGATATCGAATAGTATCGTGTTCAGCTAAGCTTGCAATATAAACTGGGACATTATACTTACGTCGCGAACGTTTACCACAGAAATACGGTAAAGATATCGACGTGACAGAAATGAGGAAATTTATTGTGTATTTTTATTTTGGATGCTAGGCTGTTTGTTACCCACGGCCCACGACTTCGTTTGCGTGGAATTTAAGGGTTTTAATTTTTAATACGGAACCCTAATCCTTTTAGGGTTTCGTATCTCAAAGGGAAAAAAGGAACCCTTCTAGGATCACTTCGTTGTCCGTCAAAATAAGTAATTTAAACAACTTTAAAGTAATTACAACTACTAAAATGCTATAAATTGCATTGCGTTGAGCGCTGCCTGTAAGAGCATGAAATTTCGTGATAGGGCTCTTATGGATAGTAAGTAATATTATTTTACATCTCTCATATTCGGTAAGTAGGTCCTTATTACCCCCAAATGGGGCTTGTAAGTGACCAATTAGCGCTCTAGGGTAATAATGTAGCTAGAAAAGCCCTAGGGCGGTAAGTAATTAAAAAAAAACTTCACTCTTTCAAAAAGTTTGCGTACATTTAACCATCATACTGGCATTAGACATCATGCATTCAGGCCAATGACAAAAGAGGTCGCTTCGCTATTCCTTGTCTTCGTATGAGTATAATAGTCATCAATTTTAAATATCGAACTACGAAGCTCAATTTCGTTCTTGAAAAAAATAATTTAAAAAAGAGATGAAAAAAGGCGGGAATAGAAAAATGTTTTATTCTTGTAATGCCGGTGTTTTTCTACTTACCTCACAATCGAGATGTAAAGCAGAGTAGTTAGCTCGGGTGTAAGCATCAATGGGGAGGAAAACTAACTTTTTATCACGATAGATGGCGTATGATCGACTGTACCTTGCCTTGACATTACAACTGTCAAATCATATAGAATTTTTAAAAAGATAATGATGTTTTGAGTTTTATAGAGCTAAATGCCGCAGTGTTCTGCTATTAATTGTAATAATAAGGGCGTACATTTGTTCCCTAAGGATCCCAAACGCAAAAAACAATGGGAGTCTGCTTTACGGATTAAAAACTTCAAATCAAGTGCTTCTGCACGATTGTCAGTGCATTTCAAAGAAGATTATTTGATAAAAGTGCTTATAATTTGATAGAGAAATAAATTAATTGACTATAAAATTGTTGATAAACATTCTATTTAAAGATTTAATGATGTAATGTAGAATGATTGTAGATTTTAGAAAATTTGTGATGAATTTGGTGAATTGATGTTACAATTGCTGATTTTTTTATTGAGTTATTTAGATAATATATATACAGGTAAATCAGTACAGCTAGTATGCCTATTCACCACTTTCTTAGTCATTCTTGGCGCTTATAACATCCTTATCTATTATTTATTTCATGTAATGAACTACTTACAAATTTTCTCAGAAAGACAGCTGTACCATCGATATTCTATTTTACTAAGGTAAAACCTGAAACTCCGGCTGCTCTAGAACGACAACATCGTTTTGAGAAAAGAAGTCAGAGGAAATTATATATAAAAATAAAAATAACCTTGAATATTTGATATCGTCACCTTTCTATCAAATCGGCCTTTTTCCCAGCAACTGATGCATTCCTTCCTCGAAGCGTTCGTTCTTAAGTTGAGTCACAGTCATAAGTGAATACATAATTTATATTATCATAGAATATCGCAGAAAATCGCAAACGCTCTACTAACACCCAAATGTAAACAAAGTACAGTCGATTAGAGCGCCATCTGCAAACAGCTTTGCGTGTGGCTCCCCATTGCACCCTCGAAGTATAGGCGCACTCGCTGCGCTCGTGCGCCTAAATATCTCGGGCTGCAATTGATGCCTTACAGCCCTTGGCTACTAATCTACTATTATTATGCCTTGGAACATTATTTGGAATATTATTAGCTATCTGCGGTCGGTCTGTTCGGAGATTAGCATAAAGCGACTGTTTTTTTGTGTTTTTGTTAGTAGTATCGTATTTACATATTTACTTATATGCATTTAAGTAGTTATAACCTGTTATTAAACAGATATTTTAATTTTATTTAATGATATAGACTCAGATCATTCAAACAATATAGATAATGTAGTGGTAGGCCTCTTTTGCAGGAGGCTGCCTGGGGAAGTACCACACCTTTGCCAGTTATTCATTCGCCAAGCAGTAATGTGCAAACATTACTGTGTTCCGGTATGAAGGGCAATGTTACCAGCGAAATTACTGGGCATGATGAGATTCAACAACTCCATATCTCAGGATGACAGGCGCAGTGCAGTGCCGCGCAGAATTTAGAATTTTAAAACACTGGGTGGCACTGTGTCTGATATGGGCAATCATGATGCTTACCATCAGGCACCTGATTAGCTCGTTTTGTCACTCACTATCATAAATAAAAAAAGTATAATACTAGCTGTGCCGCACGGTTTCCTCAACCCTATGTGTTATTACGGGGTCTTAGCTACTCACATAGGTACTACCATATTTCAGTAGTTTTTGCGTGAAAGAGAATTAGACATCCTCCACACATCCATCCATCCATTCATACAAACTTTCGCGTTCGTGTGAAGTGTGATGTGATAATGGGTACCTAAGTACATAGAGAACATAGTATAAAACAAAGTCACTTCCCGCTGTCTGCCCCTATGTATGCTTAGATCTTTGAAACTACGCAACGGATTTTGATGCGGTTTTTTTACTAAGTAGATAGACGGATTCAAGAGAAAGGATATTAGACATGTATAATATAGTAGAGAAAGACTGATAATTTTAGAGGTTTCTAATGTGATGAAATATAATGTATCACTAATTTACCCCTGTTAAAACATTCTCTATACCTACTTCTGCTACCCGTGCGAAGCCGGGGCGGGCCAGTACTTGTTATAAGTAAGTAAGTATCTACTATCTACCTAAATATTGAAATTCTATCGCCATCGTTAGACTGTACCTATAATGGTGTTTTTATAACGTGCCCATAATACAGGATAATGGTCCGTCAAATTTGAGTTAAGTTAAGTCTGCCCACGTTTTCTGTTGGAAAGTCTTTAGTAGATTCCTTACCTATTTAGGAAAACTGTAAGTAAAACATTTTGAATTATAGTACTTCAGTTTGTAACAAAATATGGTAAGTACTTACAATGGCCATTAAGTATGAAATACTTAGATTAATAAAATAAATATAATAGCTAGGTACTTAAGTATTATAATAATCACTATATAATAAAAAATCCTAAATGACTTACTGACTGACATCCAACGTAGAGACCAAACCACTGATCCTAGAGACATGAAATTTGGAATGTAGGTTCTTTTCGTTGTCTGGACGTGTGCATAGAAATGATTTTTGAAAATTCACATTCCGAGGGGTCAAAAAGAGCGTAAAAGTTTTGGTATGAAACTCCCATATATCATTATTGCGAGCGGGCAAAGCCGCTGTCTATAATAATCTTTTGTGCAGCTGTTCCGTATATCAAGCCAAAATTTTTATATATCTACGTGATAGAAAAAATATGCAAAGAAATTGCGTAGATATAAGAAAGAAAGGAAACTGAAAAAGTTACTTATTATTAAAAAAAACCATCCTTGAAAATTCGAGATAAGACTAAAACTAGGTACGAGTAGACAGATAGGTATTGAGTGTAAAAGAAGATGTATGAAATTCTTTATCTATTTTCTCTAAAATTTGATTAAATTTGATTTATTTTTTCTTGTAAGTAACTTGATTAAGTTAAATATTTTTACTCAGTAATTTTATATAGAAGTTGTAAAAAGTGATCCAGTCATTACATAGACCACTCTCACAAAAATTTTTTTGGTAATTTTCATATCGGTTAGACGTCAAAACGATTATAAAATATGTGATATTCCAAACCTCTGATAGCAATATATACAAAACAGTCGGTGGTTTGAGTTCGATTAATCAAAATTAAATTATAAAAAATGAACAAAGTAGCTCACGTATTATGTAGACCATAATTAAAATAATTCATGTTATGCATTAAAACTTATATAAATAAAAATACAGTATTTTAACTGTAAAATCACGTCTGTAAAATCACAATCAGCAAAATGTCGCGTACAGATTTTAGACACAAAAGAGATCCCGTATACCTACGGTCCTCTCATAACAACTTATAGAGTAGGTATTAGGTAGTCTATAATAGTATGCTCTATGCTACGTTTTCTTACCATACTTCTCAATAATACCAGTAATAGAACTATAACACCCAGAGAGTAGTATAATAAAGTAGAAAATCAGTAATATCCCGTTTTTCCAAAGGATGCAGTTCCAGCGCCCTCTATTCTTGTCCCAAATGTAGACCGTCTGGACTACGAGCGGCATCAGGATGCCTAGGGTGGAGAAAAATATGGCGCCGACGAGCCCGATCAGAAGCCCTAGGTTTGGTATTGCGACGGCTAAAATCACTGAAAAAAAAAAAAACAAAAAAAAAAATTATTGAGGCTTTGTCCTGACTAAAAATTGCGAGCCCGGTGGATTAGAGCTCTCAGGTTGGACAGGTGAATGTCCACCCAATGTTCAAAAAATGGATTTTCCATTTTCTGAGACAACACTTGGTAGAGACACATCTACACATTACTCGTGATGGCGTGAAAATCGTCGTCAACATGAGCCTCCTCAAACATCTGCGATGCGCTACAGCGTGGGAGACACATCTTTTTCCATCCCTGTTTGTGTCAGGAGTCAGGAATGATTGGTATAGACACATTGGAACTTAGGAGGAAATTACACTTACACGTCCATTACTGTCTTATTCTACGCAGTAAGATAAATAATCCAACTGTTTTAGAAGATATTTACTGTTCTCGGGTCCTGTACTTCGCACTCGCCACGCTAACAACACCCCTACTTCGCGAGCTTTATCCGTCTTGAACGCGTTCACAGACGAGCACCAACATGATGATATTTTTGATGATAGTATGCGGTCTATATCAGTTAATATTAGAGGTTTTTTTAAGTTATTTGTTACTAAGATAGTTAGCGTTTTGTTATCTGTAGGTACTGTAAGCTTTCGATCATTATGTTATTAAATAAAATAAATAAATAAAATAAATGAATAAAATAAATAAATAAAATCAATAATATCCTGAAAGCATCATTGTATTGTACACGTAGATCGTTGTAGGCTCGCAGCGTATACCTAATCCACAGATTGCAAGTGTAAAAGCATTATAGAATAACGAATGGAACCTGCAAAGTTTCATGACAAAATCGAATTACCTAACGCGTCGGTCCTCTAATCATTGTCGGACGAAAACAGGGCCTTTACCACGGCGCGTAGCGAATAAAGGGCATAATTGGTTTATTCCCCATTATATTTAATAATAATTATTGATAATTAATATAATGTTTAATGGCATGCCATTGATTTGCATTGCCACGACATGATGCGGGGCTGTCCAATCAATGTCGCACCTTTAGCAGTGTCCTAACTGTCCCACAGCATGTCCGATAGAGGACCTTCTCAACTCAAAACGCTATAGATTTGGCAAAATACTGGACCAAAATGTTATAAATATAAAACATTATAGCTTTCGACTCGAAAAGAAGAAGAAGAAGAGGTGGCATCCTATAGTGATTAGTATCTATTTGTCCTTCACGCTACCTTACAAGCATGAAGCGTTAATTGTTATTGTTTTGTTTATGTAAATATTATTAAATATAAATCATTATCATTATCTCAGCCATAGGACGTCCACTGACTTGTTTCTGTCCACCTTGTGGGTGCACGTCTTACGTCCTACGACGTGCTGCACTTGCCGGTCAGTGGTCTCCATTGTCCAACTTTCCTGTCCCATCAGCCATCAGTTCTACGTGCTATGTGCCACCTATTGCCACTTCAACTTTCAAGTGAACGAATGTAAGCCAATTTAAAAAAAAACCCTAGTGTAGTGTAGAGTGTGGATACTATAAACGCGCGGTACTATCTATAATTAATTAATTAATAAGTAATAGCAAGTACCTATAACTAAGTATCTCAACAACGCTATTACATATGTGCGCAAGTTTTTGAAGAAACCACGTTCAATTAATTAAATATTGCTAGAACATACTTAAATAGTGTACCTGTAAATGAAACGCTAACTGTTCGCAGAGCAATCTGAGTGATGTTGTGGTATTTATTGGCAACTCGGTCCTTTATTCTCGTCCACATTATGTCAAGAGGCGCGTACATTTGAAGGCAGTACGTAAAGAATACTGCTATGGTTACCAAGACCTTGCCTGTTAGCGCCAGACTGAGAACAAATTATTGTAAGTCACATAACATTAACAATCACGCCTTTCTACCGAAGGGTAGACAGAGGTGTACCCAGGACTCAGTCCCATACAACCACATTTCGCCAGTATATTATTCATCATCATCATAATCATCTCAGCCATAAGACGTCCACTGCTGAACATAGGCCTTCCCCACAGATTTCCATCCAGTCCGGTTGTAAGCGGCCCGCCTCCAGCGTGCTCCTGCCGTCTTTATCAGATCGTCTGTCCACCTTGTGGGTGGACGTCCTACGCTGCGCTTTATGATAGTGAGTGACAAGACGAGCAAATCAGGTGCCTGATGGTAAGCATCATGATTGCTCATATTAGACACAGTGCCACCCAGTGTTTTAAAATTCAAAATTCTGCGCGGCACTGCACTGCGCCTGTCACCCTAAGATATAAGTTGTTGAAACTCGTCATGCCCAGTAATTTCGCTGGTAACATTGCCCTTCGACCGGAACATAGTAATGTTTGCACATTACTGCTTGGCGGATGAATAACTGGTAAAGGTGTGGTACTTCCCCAGGCGGCCCCCTGCAAAACAGGCCTACAACTACAAAAATATATTTTATGAGATGTTTCTCTATTGTATTATCTAATCCCTATTGACCCGTTTTTAAGTCTGAATAGGGATGATCAATATTTTAAGGAATTATAAGTAAATCTTTGAGTATATAAGTTTTTTGCGTATTTAATGTTATCTTAATATCCCGCGCGGAACCACCAACCGCGCGGTACAGGATGGTGATCAAAGCTACTATCGTCTAGGTACATGACCGCGCGGGACATAATATAAACTGGTCTCACTGTTTGCTTTAATCTTGTAACGCGCGGTTGGTGGTTCCGCGCGGTGCCGCGATCATAAAATATGTTTCAGGCATGAGACATGTTTCAGTAAACTTAAACTCCAGTTTTTACATCATAAATTACAAGAGTTTAATAGAAAAACTCAGATGTACCGGCTTGTAGTAAGTAGGTACATAAGGGAGCTTATTCTTATGTTGAATAAAACTCCAGAATAGACTTAATATAATGTTTTAATTTTAAATATTAGAAAGTGTACGGAGTGTTTGAAGAGCTGGTAATGAAAGCATGAGTAAACGTAGAATATTTAAGTGTAGCGCCTGACAAAATGATCATAGCTCACTGACAGCTTTATATTAATGAATAGCTGTAATTATTACAACAGGCTCTGACCTGAACATCAGAGAAAACGTTATCAAAATCCAGTTTCGTCCCTATTCACCCCGTTTTACTATGAATCGTACCTACCCTTATGATAGGAATGTAATTATTATATTATGAAGTAGGTAAATTGGTAATTATTACCTTTACTTAGGTGAGGTAATTGAAACATCGAAATATTCGAGCAATCTCGGGTTCTTGTACAATCTTAGCTTTTATTTAATTCTCCAGCTAGATTCAGAATTTTTCAATAACTTTTCCTATATTGAGTCATGAAATACCTACGTGGAGTTATTGGCATAGCGGGGCTCAAGTTCCAACATTGTTTAAGGGTTCCGTTCCCCAAAGATATACTTTTTTTTTAATCCTACCTCCAATTTTGTAGGCGGAGACCTGTTCTACCCTATTTCAAAAAATATCCCAAAGATATACTAGCGGGAACCCTTCCTACTTGTTCATCATCATCATCATCATCATCATCATCATTTCAGTCATAGGACGTCCACTGCTGAACATAGGCTTCCCCTTAGATTTCCATTAAGTCCGGTTGTAAGCGGCCTGCATCCAGCGTGTTTCTGCTGTCCTTATCAGATCGTCTGTCCACCTTGTGGGTGGACATCCGACGCTTCGCTTGCCGGTCCGTGGTCTCCATTCGAGAACTTGTTGTACGTGCTATGTGCCCTGCCCATTGCCACTTCAACTTGCTAATCCTCTGGGCTATGTCGGTAACTTTAGTTCGTCTACGGATCTCTTCATTTCTGATTTCCTACTAATTACTTAGGCAGTATTACAATAGAAAGCAATTACACGATCATCACGTGAACTGTTAATATTTATAATCTTAGATCGACAGATATCCGCGCGCGCTCGACTTCATTCTGCAGTCATATTTATCAATAAATGCGGCAACTAAAATACGCCGAAATCGACGTCTCCAGGCCTGTCCAACACAATGAAATGAAATGCAAACTTTTTTCCGCACACTACATTTTAAAGGGCCACATTTTCGAAGCTTTTGTTTTTAATGTAATATATCTGGTCATAGCGCGCGCGGAAACTTATATACGTCTTAGATTTCTTTCTACGTATTAATTTGTACAAGTACCTAATTATTAAGTTATTTAACATCATCGTTAATAAAGACGATTCCTAAAATATCGCTCGCCGTCCGACCGTATTTCACATCTGCTTTGAATCGTACCTAACTAATATAATAGCTATGTACCAACACAGGCACCCACGCCCTCTCTTCAACTCATAACACCAGCACTTTCATGTTAAAAGGAAATTAACTAGTAAAACAAACTACTTAAACAAACACTTATTTCATAACGTTCACTAATCTATTCGTATAGCATTTTCCATGCGGAAATAAGAGAAAATCTCGAAATGTAGATTAGTAAAAAGTTACCATAAAAAGCGAGTGAATTTCCCGTTTTTAATGACGGAGCGAGTCTGCTCTTCCATCTTTACAAACCTCGGACTATACCTTGTTATGTCACCCTTATTTATTTATTTATTTAACTTAATTAGAACGGCTGCATTAGCCAATTACACTTATTACTTATTAGTATATAAAATAAGAAAGAGAAAAAAAAACAGTAATTATACAAATATCCAAAAAAAAAAAATATAAGTAAGTACAAAAATAGAACAATAATAATATAAAAAAAAGAAATACGTTACTCAAAAATAACCAATAAAATTAAAAATAATAAAGAATACAATGTCAAAATAACAATAGTGATCATATTTTATGTCAGTTATTTAATAGAGGACACTACCCATCCTTCCTTCTCACAAAACCTCAAGCATTCCGTCCAGATAACCTTCCATACATCACCAAACAAATCACAATTGTGGCACCAATAAAGTGTTATTATTCATTCATTCAATTAGGACTGACATTCAGAAATTCAGACATTCAGAGATTCTTATGTTTATAATAATTGCTGATGTTAACCACACTGAATTTACAATATCGTGCATATTCTTTTTCTTTTATATTGGTTTCTTTTGGGGGAGATTTGTAAGGTTTAATGTTTATATATATTACTCTAACAGAACTACTCTAACAGAAGGTTACCCCAATTACAGTGCTCGAGTCAATTCATATGGGTTATGTGGACAAGTGTGGTCAGAGTTTCAAGTCGCCAAGATTCCTACAAGGCCTCTAATATGACCTAACGACTGCCCCCTACACATTAGTTGATGTTGTTCTAAGGAAGGGCCAAGACAATAGTACCTACAACCGACGAGCGTGTATGAAGAATGTCTTGAAAATGGCGACAGCTGTTTATTGTCAGAATAAAGTGATATAGTGAATAAAGAAGACTATAGAAGTCAAGTTTATGTACGTATCTAGTTGTTTGATTGATTGTTGTGATTAAAATGGGAAGAACGGAAATAAAATCCAATAATAATTAAAATATCTCCATCTTTGCACAAAAAAACATCACAACTCGCGTGTCTGAAGCGGATGGCGCTCGCACTATTCTTAACCGTTCCGAGATATCGTGTCCGTGTGCGTTGCTCTAGCTCGCGTTGTATGTAGCTTGATTTCTGTACACTTGTGTGGTAGGTAGGTAGGATGGATGTTACTTAAATGAAGAAAAACATACTTAGTCTCTGCCTACCCCCACGGGGAGAAGGCGTATATGTATGTGTCTGTTATTCTCCGGTTCCTTATTACGTAAGTCCTAGCGTTTTTATTAATAAAGATATACTTACGGTTCACCCTGAGGCAGATTGTAAGTGATACTATCCATGATACTATCTCCATACTTCATGTAGCCAGCCAGCCCTCCCACCCCATACAGTACGGCGACGAGCCCCATGGTGACTGTGAGGACTCCCGGACAGCCCAGGAAGTGCTGGGGCTTGGCCATTTCGTTCTCAACCGGCATCACCACGTTGATACCTTCCATTGCGAATATTGCTGTACTGAAACATGACATACAATGTGGTAAAAAAGGTGTAGTAATTTTAAGGGGTTCATCTACCCATAAAATACCGATCAGCTGATCCATTTTAAATGTTAACAGGAAAGAGGACCTCTTAGCAGTTTGACACAATTCTATGGAAAATTTACCTATTGAATTGAATTGATGAATTTTAATTTATCGATGTTTTGTATTCCCCTGTTTCCTCCGAATACAGTAAACCTATCTGATATATTAATATCCTGATATTTTGAAGATGAAGTAAACTATGTCCCTATCATTTTATTTTTTCTTACAAGTCTTAATTTTTTTGTAGTGAAAGTCTAATCACGCGAGTAAAACTGGGATTTTTAGAAGTCCACCGTGAAAAAATCGAGTTTATTAGAGAAAACTAAAATGACAGGGACATAGTTTACTTCACAATAAAAAAACACATGCTATAAATTTATTGAATGGATTTACTTATATTCGGAGGAAACAGGGGAATACAAAATCGTTAATTTTTTCATAGGATTGTGTCAAATTTCTTGTAGCTGGGATACGCTCTTAAGGGGGTTGCTCTTCCATAAATGAAATTTCCCAAATATTGTAAAGGAGAGAATAATTTTTCACTCAATTTCTTGTTGTTGGTTTTTATCTGGCCTTTATTTGCGCCAAATTATAATTGGTTTAAGAAAAGCGTATGAATTTTCCACATTTATAAAAATTATTAAAATACAACATGCATTTTGAAGTTATTAGCAACAGTAAGTAGGTACCATTATTAATTCTGTGCTTTAAGTATATGTTTTAAAAACAAAACCTGCGGTTTTCTTAAACCAATAATATTTTGGCGCAAAAAATTAGTAAGCGCTGGGAGAACGTTCCCTATCTCCCCTTTTCTTTATATCAATGATATCCTACACAGCTTAAATTTGTTCAAGGTTTCCATAATGATAAAGAACATATATACATACACTCACGCCTTTTTTCCCGAAGGGGTAGACAGAGGTGTACCCAGGACTCAGACCCATAGTAGATACGCCCACATTTTGCCTGTATGTTATTGGTCCCATGTAATAGGGGGCGAGTCTATTGCCATCTACCGGGCACAGTTCCAGAGTCCAGGCAGTTATTGAGATAATACCTAATGGAAAAATCCAATATTTAACACTTTGCCTGACCTGGGGATCGAATTCGAGACCTCTTGATTGGCAGTCGAGCATACGCCCTCTACGCTACCGAGGCAGTGATATTATGATATATGAAGAATATATGATAAAGAACAGCTTTAAAAAATAAATTCCCGAAATTTCAACGGCAAAATTCGCGGTAATTGAGCTAGTTATACGACTTAATATAATGTCGGAAACAATAATCGTCGGAATGAATTTTGAACGAAACAATCATTTACTCGAATCAAATTACCACTGTTAACTGTACTTAAGGTTGCCATCGAGGGTGACGTGGCTTTCGTTCTATTTGGATATTGAGTTATGTATTGCTCGTTCGTAAAATATAAGTTATTTTATATGCTTTCCCTTAATAAAACTCCGCAACTCTCTTTTAAATTAATTGAACGTTGAATTGAACGTTAATAAACCGAGAATCGTATAACCTAGCTATAAAATTAACGATGTGTTTACACATTAAAAGAAAGAATGTTATCGCAACAAAAACAAGTGAAAGTAAATTAAAAGTGCAGGTTACAAAGTTACAAAGAGATTACTTTTGTTTTATGGCGATCAAACACGAAACACCTATAACTTATTATTATTGTTAATGGCAAAAGAAACAGTTAATAATCGGTAGATGGGTAAGTGTACACACTTATGTATTTTTTACACTCAAGATGTTAAAAAAAAAAAAATAACATAATATACAATCCATTGATTTAAAGAAAAGGGGAAATGAGGTACTGGCTTCTCGAAAATGGAAAGCGCAAATTAGGTCCCATTAGGTCCACGAACGTCACTAAAGTTAATTGTTGTCTCGGTCGCACTTCGGTCTTAGGTACATCTTTCTATCTTTGTTGTTTCAAATTGCACATAATGTCATCTTCCCTTTTTTTTATTAATGATAAAATTACGCCCTTTTCCCACAGGTGCAGAGGTGTACCTAGGTTTAAAGTTACATAGTTGGTATCATTTCGCCAGTATGTTATTGGTCGTCCCATGTAATAGGGAGCGAGCCTATTGCCATCTACCGGGCACAGTTGCAGACCCCAGGCTGTCATAGAGATAATTTTCCTAATGGAAAAATACAAAAACTTTACCTGACCTGAGGATCGATCCCGGGACCTCAGGATCGGCTGTCGAGCTTACGCCCACTACGACACCGAGGTATAAAGAAGATGATATATAATAAGACTTAAAAAAATATACACGGGATTTGTAGTAATAGGTACTTAGTATTCTTTGATTTTACTCAGAAGACGTTACTCCACTCGTCCTCTGGATCTGATAATCCTTAGCCGGCTCTTACGGCAACCACAGGGAGAGGGTGGGGTACTGGCTATTAGTAGGTAAGTTAGTAGGTACTTACCTACTAATAGCCAGTACCCCACGGGCGACCACGGATAAGTGGCCCATTATCATCATCATCATCATCATCATCATCATCAGCCGGAAGACGTCCACTGCAGAACATAGGCCTCCCTCATAGAACGCCATAAACAATTCACATGGGGGGATTTAGCCGTAATCACCACGCTTGGCAGGCGGCTTGGTGATTTCAGTTGTTGTAATACTTGGAAGAAGAAGAAAAAGAGCGCTGCTGCCCTCTCTCCGAATTCCCTTTGCCGATAATTATTGATTTGTAGATTTATTTCTCACGATCCCTCGGGATGAGAAAGGAGCGGCTATTACATACTCGTAGCCGGGAACCACACGGCCACTTCGGCACGGTAAACTATTGATTTTTTTATTGATACTCTAATAATAGAACGGGTAACCCCATTTACACTGTTCGAATCAATTTATGTGTGTTATGTGGACAACCCATATTGTTAGAGAGTTTCAGGTCGCCAAGATTCCTACAAGGCCTCTGACATGACCTAATGACTGTCCCTAAATATCTTATAGAAAACAGACGGGACTTTTTTTTTGTAGTGGTAGTCCTCTTTTGCAGGGGACCGCCTGGGAAAGTTATTCATCCACCAAGCAGCGCCAAGCAGCAAGCAGACAGAATGTGACAGGCGCAGTGCAGTGCCGCGAAGAATTTTGAATATTAAAACACTGTGTGGCACTGTGTCGGATATGGGCAATCATGATGCTTACCATTAGGCATTTGATTTGCTTGTCCTGTCACTCACTATCATAAAAAAAAACTTACGGTTTAACGTGCCATCCAAAACACGATAGGTATACTTTTCATATTCATATGGTGACCCATTTACCTCAAAAACAGTGGCCAATGAACCACATTCGTAGCTAACTCCACCTTCCCCTGTCCAGGTTCCACAGCTATGTAGTACACAGTGATAACAAAAGTCACCACCAAACACAAGTTGGCGACCATCGAGAACGGCACCAAGAACTTGAGGTAGCGTATTTGATTTGTTAAGATTAGGGGAAGAAGAATGATCCAGCAGTATGTTTCTACTGATAATTTGTGGTCCGGGTTGAAGAAATCGCATATCTGAAACAAAAATGCATGTTAATTTCATCGTATGTCCACAGCTGGACATATAGGATTCTCCCATTTTTTATTATCGGCTTCGCCGATACTCGCCTCGCTTGGCAGGCGGGTTGGCGAGCACAGTTTGATGCATTTACGCAGAGGACGCCCTCTCGCTCACATGTACATAAATTTTTGAAGATATAGAAAATATTACATGTAATTACGTAAAATAAAGTCTACTAGGAACTAGAAAATAAAAATACAAATTTTCAGTAAAAATTCCAATGAAATCCGAGTGTTGGGCTACGAAAGCAGTGGATGAAAGGAGAATGGATGCAGCAGAGATGCGAATGTTGAAATAGATTGTGGTGTGACAAGAATGGATAAAAATTAGAAATGAGTATGTAAGGAGAAATCTGAAAGTAACACCAGTCACTGAGAAATTACTTATAGAGTGGAAGTCTGTGGAAGATTAGCTTGGTATGGACATGATATGCGAAGAAATGAGTCATGTGGCGAAGAGGACTATGAGAATGAATGTGAGTGGTATGAAGAGTGGGGTGACCTAAAAAAACCTGGATGAACTGTGTGAAGGAGGTTATGCGTGTGCAAGGAGTGAGTACAGACATGACGGATGATAGACCCGATGTCCGTTCTATAACCGATCTTCCAGGGAAACGACAAGACGCCGTCCTTACATGGTCGATATTCCACTCAACCGTACTAAACGCCACGCGGCTACTTTATTTCCGAGGACCGCCAAGGAGTTCTCTACCGGGGTACGACTTCCCACCTAAATACGATTTTGGGGTCTTCAAAAGAGTGAATAATTATCTTCTAGGAAAGCGTGCTCCATATTAGGTCTCATCTTCACTTCCCATCAGGTGGGATTGGGTCAACGCAGACCTATATTATTATATATTATATAAAAAAATAGACTGGAGTGGCGGAAGAAGACATGCTATGCCGACATACCTAGTGTGGGATAAGGGCAGGAAGATGATGAATGTTTAATAATTTAAAACTGCAGGTAGCTGTAGGTACATAAATGATGGTAAGTACGTAAGTATGGTAGGTACCTATTGTATGTTTGAGGAAACATTAGTTAGAACTTATTGAGTTTGGGATTTTTAGTTATAAAGTATTATTTTCCTCTAAGATAATTATAGTCACAGTAACGTGTTAATTCTATGTGACAATGTCAGAAAACGCGAAATTATATTGAATATTTATTGAACTTTTTTTATTAATTGTATTTAATTAATGGTAATTGTTTTTTTTACTACAGCAAGAAATTTTATAGACATAATATGGGTATTTGATATTACTTAATTTTAAATTGGTACGCCTTCCTGAGAAAAAAAACGACAGCGAAGTATCCTATAAAGAGTGTTCCATTAGAACACATAACATACATTCACGCCTTTTTCCCGAAGGGGTAGGCGGAGGTGTACCCAGGACTCAGTCCCATAGTAGATACCACATTTCGCCAGTATGTTATTGGTCCCATGTAATAGGGGGCGAGCCTATTGCCATCTACCGGGCAGAGTTCCAGACTCCAGGCAGTTATTGAGATAATTCCTAATGGAAAAATCCAATATTTAAAACACTTGCTTGACCTGGGGATCGAACCCGGGACCTCTTGATTGGCAGTCGAGCATGCGCCCACTACGCCACCGAGGCAGTCTTGTGACTAGTTGACTATAAATTATATGACCTTGTGACCATGTGAGGAGGCTTATTTTTCACCTATGGCATGATATTGCTCATATTTTCCTCGCGTCGAGATGGCAGGCCTCTTTTGCAGGGGGCCGCCTGGGGAAGTACCACACCTTTAAACAAAAACAACTAAAGTAGATATACTTTAGTAGTATATTACCTAATATAGTATCAGTGTATTGAAAATAGGATGATATTCTCTTAATTCTTTTTGAAAAATTAAAAATACTTTATTTTTAGTTAAACACGAGCTCAGGAAGCGATTCAACGTCATTGAACACGAGTCTAATATATGTATGATATCGATTTTTTATATCTATACTAATCTATACTAATATTATAAAGGGAGAAACTTTGTTTTTTTGTTTTTTTGTTTGTAACGAATAGGCTCCGAAACTACTGGACCGATTTTAAAAATTCTTTCACTTATGGATAGCTTAATTCAGTGTGAGTGCCATAGGCTATATGAGATTTTGAAAAAAATAGGGATCCGTAAGAAAACTGCAATATTGTGAACCAAGGTGTCACATAATATAATTACCATAATCATAAATTTGCGTGCGCTGTGAAATCCATTGATGGTAGAATAATATAATGTACTAGGGGTTTGTAGTACTTATCAATATCTACAAAATAGTCCACGGAAATTTTATCCATCTATTTTGGTTTAGTCACAATAATCGAAACAGACATTATATGCATGCGCTGTAAAATGTATTGGTGGTAGAATAAAGTAATGTACTAGGGGTTTGTAGTAATTATCAATACCTACAAAACAGTATACATAGATTATATCCATCTTTTTTGGTTTAGTCACAATAATCGAAGCAGTGATTATTTTTCATGCGGTGTGAAAACTACCAATATCTACAAAATAGTCTACGGATATTATATCCATCTATTTTGGTTTAGTCACAATAATCGAAGCAGTGATTATTTTTCATGCGGTGAGAAAACTATTGGTGGTAGAGTAAAGTAATGTAATAGGGGTTTGTAGTAATTATCAATACCTATAAAATAGTATACACAGATTATATCCATCTTTTTTGGTTTGGTCACAATAATCGAAACAGTGATTATTTTTCATGCGGTGTGAAAACTATTGGTGGTAGAGTAAAGTCATGTACTAGGGGTTTGTAGTACTTATCAATACCTACAAAACAGTATACATAAATTATATCCATCTTTTTTGGTTTAGTCACAATAATCGAAGCAGTGATTATTTTTCATGCAGTGTGAAAACTATAGATGGTAGAGTAAAGTAATGTACTAGGGGTTTGTAGTACTTATTAATACCTACAAAACAGTATACATAGATTTTATCCATCTATTTTGGTTTAGTCACAATAATCGAAAAAGTGATTATTTTTCATGCGGTGTGAAAACTATTGGTGGTAGAGTAAAGTCATGTACTAGGGGTTTGTAGTACTTATCAATACCTACAAAACAGTAGACATAGATTATATCCATCTTTTTTGGTTTAGTCACAATAATCGAAGCAGTGATTATTTTTCATGCGGTGTGAAAACTATCGGTGGTAGATTAAAATAATGTACTAGGGGATTGTAGCAATTATTAATACCTACGAAACAGTATACACAGATTATATCTATCTTTTTTGGTTTGGTCACAATAATCGAAGCAGTGATTATTTTTCATGCGGTGTGAAAACTATCGGTGGTAGAGTAAAGTAATGTATAAGGGGTTTGTAGTAATTATTAATACCTACGAAACAGTATACACAGATTATATCTATCTTTTTTGGTTTGGTCACAATAATCGAAGCAGTGATTATTTTTCATGCAGTGTGAAAACTATCGGTGGTAGAGTAAAGTAATGTACTAGGGGATTGTAGTAATTATCAATACCTACAAAATAGTATACATAGATTATATCCATCGTTTCTGGTTTAGTCACAATAATCGAAGCAGTGATTATTTTTCATGCGGTGTGAAAACTATCGGTGGTAGAGTAAAGTAATGTACTAGGGGATTGTAGTAATTATCAATACCTACAAAATAGTATACATAGATTATATCCATCGTTTCTGGTTTAGTCACAATAATCGAAGCAGTGATTATTTTTCATGCGGTGTGAAAACTATTGGTGATAAATTAAAGTAATGTACTAGGGGGTTGTATTATTTCCCAATATCTACAAAATAGTCCACGGACATTATATCCATCTATTTTGGTTTAGTCACAATAATCGAAGCAGTGATTATTTTTCATGGGGTGTGAAAACTATCGGTGGTAGAGTAAAGTAATGTACTAGGGGATTGTAGTAATTATCAATACCTACAAAATAGTATACATAGATTATATCCATCGTTTCTGGTTTAGTCACAATAATCGAAGCAGTGATTATTTTTCATGCGGTGTGAAAACTATTGGTGATAAATTAAAGTAATGTACTAGGGGTTTGTAGTATTTACCAATATCCACAAAATAGTTTCCGGACATTATATCCATCTATTTTGGTTTAGTCACAATAATCGAAAGTCATTATATGCATGCGCTGTGAAAAGTATTGGGGGTAGAATAAAGTAATGTACTAGGGTTTTGTAGTACTTATCAATCTTCAAAATAGCCCACGATAAAGTGATACATGTGTTAAAGTTTGGTCATTGTAACAGAAATAGTAATTAATTTGCGTGCGCTGCGTAAACTTAACTTTAAGGTTATATCTATTAAAAAACAATGTATCACGAATTTACTCCTGTTAAACGTTCACTATCTTCTTCTTACTTCTGCTACCCGTGTGAAGCCGGGGCGGGTCGCTAGTGAATAATAAAAGTCATGCGATTTTTTACATTAAAAAAAATAGACCTTTATAGTCAGTAAGTACTTATTATAAAAATAACTGATAAATAAATATCAGTTACATTTTATATAAAGTATTCGAGTTAATAATATAATTACAAATACATAATGAGTCGTTAGTAAACCTTAGTCACTGGCAGTCTGTGATAAAAAAAAAACAACGGACGGCAATGACCTGTCACAGTTTCTTCTTCATCTCTTTCACTCATTAGCATTCTGACCTAGCACTATCCCTTTCTTTTGTTTCATAGTGATTTTCAGTGTTTGGTTTGGATCAATCCACAAGGCGACGTGAAGCACGTGCCAGCAGAAAATCATGTAAGTTTAAAATACTTATTTTATATATTGTACGCTACATCTACTCGTTTAACTGAACAAGAAAGAATGAATTGAGAAATTCAAAAAACAATGTCGACTTCCTATTTAGTTCGATGGGTAGATTTATTGATGTCGGCCCCCTTAAATTGTACACCTTTTTGTAACTATTATAACTATATTACATTGTGTAGTTGAAAGTGTACGTGATTTTGTAAATGTGTGCTGTACGATAACCGGCCTCAAAATTTTGTACCTACTGGAAGAACAGCACAGTTGCGTGCGACTTGCCGTGATTTATATTATATTTTATGCCATGCGTAAATTGTTATGCAAGATATTTTTACTAGACATCATTCTCTATACTCTATACCAAGAAAGGAATTTCCACAATTCCCACTGGAACTACACTGTATATGAACTGTATATCCAAACTTATTAGTTGGTTTATTGAAATTAGTCTTATAAATTGAATTTATCGCGTATTTACCTATAGGTACATAAATAATATTAAACTTTATAACTGACGTTTTAAACACTCCATTGTTATTAGTGTCACAGGTTTTGAAAAAATATTGTATTTACCGCCGAAAAATAACAAAAAATAAAAATTAGAACTTGATAACGTGTAAAAATTGACGACCTTAGAGCGATCTCTTCCAGGCAACCATTCAGTGATAGGAACTACTAAGATGCTGGAAGGACGGTAGTTTCACATTTCAAACAAATAAAGTAATAATCCATTCAAAAATTATAAAAAAAGGTATATAACTCTCATAAAGGTCTCTCATCTCTTTAAAACCAAAACAAAATAAAAATACATACACAAAATAAATAAATAATTATAATAATTTTAATACATACAAATACTATATGTTAATACAAATACTATATATATTACATGATAATATACATAATATAAGTGCTATACAACTGAGACAATAATATAACTAATGAATAATTATTGAGATAAAGAATTTACCGGCTTTAGAATAGTGTTCCAACCTCTCTACCCGTGGTTGCCGTAAGAGCCGGCTAAGGGCAGATCCAGAGGACGGGCAGCAGCGTCCGCTGCAAAAACCATCGAACTGTGCTCGACAACCTGCCTGCCAAGCGTGTCGAGTATTGGGAAAACCCCCCTTTATGGGGGAGGCCTATGTTCAGTAGCAGTTTACCAACGGCTGAGATGATGATGATGATGAGATAAAGAAAGCTAGTGAGATCTGACACACAATTTAAAAAAGATAAGTGAGTAATAATGTATTATGTTCTAGTAAAGATAGGGAGTGGGCGACCTTAAAATATCTGGATTTACTGTTTGAAAAAGCTAAGGAAAAAGATATGCGTGTGTAAGGAGTGAGTGCAGAGATGACGGCTAATAGACTGGAGTGGCGGAAGAAGACATGCTGTGCGACCCCACTTAGTGTGGAACAAGGGCAGGAAAAAAATGATTTTATGATAGTGAGTTACAAGACGAGGAAATCAGGTGCCTGATGGTAAGCATCATGATTGCCCATATCAGACACAGTGCCACTTAGTGTTTTGAAATTCAAAATTCTACGCAGCACTACACTGAACCTGTCATCCTGATATATTAGTTGTTGAAACTCGTCAAGCCCAGTAATTTCGCTGGTAACATTGCCCTTCAGACCGGATCACAGTAATGTTTGCACAATACTGCTTAGCGGATGAATAACCCGCAAAGATGTGGTACTTCCCCAGGCGGCCCCCTGCAAAAGAGGCTGTGATGATGATGTTCTAGTAAAGGTAATTTGAAATTGACATTGAATTTAATCAAAACCTTCCCGGTGCATGCAATAATTTTATTGTTAAGTTATCCAGAGTTCTTGAAGTTTTCTGCTGACGATGCGATTTGATTAGTTTTATAAGAAGTTATAATAGATGAGTCCATAAATGATTATATCCTTGAGTATGGTTTACCAGACACCCTGTATACCTCTATAATCGGTCATTAGCAACGAACGATGCGTCTCGTAATAATAATATTAGTTTATGATAAGCGTTTACAATGTAACCATTTATCACAGACGTACACTTGACTTGTATAGTTTAATCTGCTCCTGCTATAAATAACTAATCGCCGAAGTGTTCCCGTAGTTCCAGTGGGAATCGTGGGACTCCCTTTCTTAGTATAGATATAAAGTAGTAAGGAATCCTAAGGAATACTCTTCTCAAAATTGAAAACATCTAGCAATCACATATCACCATTAGAGGCCCACCGGCAAAGGGACATTATTCGGAGAGTGGGCAGCAGTGCTCTCCGTTTCCAAGTATTCCAACTACTGCGATCACCAAGCCGCACAAAAAGCGTGGTGATTTCGGCAAAATCCCCTCATATGAATAGTTTATAATAATAATAATAATAATATATCTTTATTTCAGACACTTGATCCATAGTTAAAAATAATGATAATAACATAAATTAATGTTTTTAACATATTACTATAAATATGTTATGTCGCAATTTGAAGCCATCGTCGATACGTTCCAGTCAGCAGCAGTCTGTCAGCCAGGCTCCTGATAATAGTATTTCTACACGTGTCAACCCTAGACATAAACGAGGCTATTCTTTTGCGTTGAATCGCATTAAATGAATCGACTCTTGATTCGGTGTACATTTCGGAAGCACTACAATACCACTTCAGACCCATCAGGTGTCTGAAGACGTTATTGTAGGCAACACGAATCGTGTCATGTGACTTTCTAGTGTAGTTTGTCCAGAGTTGGCACGTATAGAAATTCTGGCAAAAGGATTTAAACAGTGTAATTTTCACGTCAGTTGCAGCTTTGTAAAACTTTCTGGCTATCATGTTCCCTACTATAGAGAGAGCTCGCCTTTGACGGTCTATATCGCAGTCATCCTTAAGGTTCGCCGTCATCATATGGCCAAGGTACCTAAAATTATCCACAACGTTCACAGGCTGTCCATTAAGATGGACTTGAGGCACATTGTGAGATCCCCCGCCAGACCTGAAAACCACCAATTCGGTTTTCTTCGAGTTATATGAGAGATTATGGCTTGACGCATAACATTCACAGATTTTGATCAGCTTTCGCAAACCTTTAATCGAGGGACTGAGCAGCACCATATCGTCTGCGTAGCTCAGGTTGTTGACATATCTACCATCCAACCTGAGCCCGACTGGGGTGCTGCTCAGTTCCACGATTAAGTCATTCATATATAGATTAAACAGGTCCGGCGAGGTAATCCCACCCTGCCTCACACCACAAGACAGCCGGTAACTATCGGACACCTCGGAGTCCCACCTGACGTTGCTGACCTGATTACCATACCAGTATGTAAGCAGGCCAACAACCTCAGGCGGGACCTTGGCGTCATACATCTTCTCCCACAGCAGCTCATGGTTTATCGTGTCAAATGCGCGACTTAAATCTAGGAAACACGCATAAACAGTGGTATCATTTTGGACATAATATTTGACAACCTCTTTCAAAGAGAATATTGCCATATCTGTCGAGACTTGCGGGCGAAACCCAAACTGTCCGTCGTCGATATTCATTGAGCTGATGTGAGAGTAGATTACCCTTTCCAGCACCTTGGCCACAATCGTTGCCAGTGAAATGGGTCTGTAGTTGGCCACGCTCGATATATCACCCGTTCTGTTCTTAGTAATAGGTACCACAATCGTACGGATAAGGGCCTTGGGTAAGTACTTATGCCTCAAGCAGAGATTAAAAAGCAGTGCCAAAACATGACAGATGTGCTGGCCCGCAAATTGTAAGTGTTCTATACTTAGACCGTCGTGGCCCGGAGACTTACCACGTTTCATGTTTTTTAAGACTGTTCTTATTTCTTCCGTCGTGACAATTACATGGTGCGGCTCCGGGTCACGCTTTGTCTTCGAATTAGTCATAATAGTCTGAGATTTTACTTCAAAATGCTTACGAAATATATTAGCAATACTTTTCTTATCTTTTTCACCTTCAACACTTACAGGTAAACTATTTCTACAGTCCAATTTTTTGGTTTCATTCCAAAATTGTACAAAATTACGATCAGCATGATGACGAGCCAGTACATCCATCTTAATTTTGTCTTTATTTCTCTGAACGTATTTAATCGCTGCCTTGAACTTCCTACGCGTGGCAGTCATGTTCTCGTAATGATATCCCGAGCGCGGCCGACCATACAGAACCCACAAGGAGAACATTTCCCTGGCCTTAGCGTGAGCGCTTCTGACGTGAAAATTCCACCCCACGGTAACATTACGCTTCCTACTGTACTTTTTAACAGAGCTTTCCACTGCAGCCGACTGCAACGCCTCGACAATAGCATCATAAAATCTATCAATACAATTGTAATGTGACTTATTTTGGCATAAAATATCCTCATTCATACACTGAAAATTAATAAGTACATCGTCATATTCCTTAATTAATTTAGTTAACTTTTTATCACAGATATCAGAATACGCAATTTTTTGCCCCTTATCTCTATTACCCCATATATGTCTAGACTTAGTGTTTACATTATCTCTATTTTGGTTAATCGTTATCTTTGGTCTTATAAAATTTAAATTACAATCTATTAACAGCGGGAAATGGTCTGATGCAGTGACCTGATAGTCAACGCGCACTTCTGTCACTAGATCGACCGCTGCCTCGGTGACGAGACAGTGGTCGAGCCAGCGACATGCACCATTTGCACCACTTACAAATGTAAATGTATTTGAATCGAGCTTTTCTAGGTCTATACATCGTAACGATTGTTCACAACAATAATTCATCAACTCTTTCTCAAAAAGAGTTCCTGGATGCGCATTAAAATCGCCCAGTATGAGAACACATTCCGTATCAGCGTTCTCGATCACAGCACTGATAAGCGCGAGACAGTGAATGAATTCCGGAAAATCATCGTCTCCGTTTACCGGCATGTACACACAAAACACAAGTAAACTACGATTACCTTGGGCTAGGCGCACAGCGACTATACGGTCACTATCGCACGGCAGGAGATCTACTTTAGTAAATAAATTCGTCCTGTAAAGTATGGCCGTCCCACCGTAAGGTCTTCCTTTTATTGGCTTTATTTCGGGATGCATAGATGATTTAGAAAAACCATTAAAATCATTATGAATAGTATTAATAATACCTAAATCGTGTGGCATAAGCCAATGTTCCTGTAAACAGACTACATCAGAATTATTGCAAATGCTATGCACATCTGGAATACAGTTTTTAATTGAATGACAATTGAAAGAAACAAATCTTACGTTACAATAATTATTATCTGGTTGTACATCCATAGTTATTTGTTAGGTGCAGCGGTGTTGTTCCCCGTGGAACGCTGTCTGTATCTCCGAAACACTAAACCTTGAGGCCAAAAATCATTTTGAAGAAATGTACTCAGTTTCGAAGAGAGAATGGTAATTTTAAAAGAATTGAAATTAGTTTCTCTGGTCTGATTAAGTTTCTCAACTTCTTGGCAGCTTTCGTGCATGTCTTTTATATGCTCCTTAATATCGTCCTCGTTTATATGTTTCTGTGTACGGGAAAGGTAGACATACGCGTATGAGTCAGCCGCTTGAAGTTTATTCGTCGAATTCTGCAGAGTACCTCGCGTATTTCTATATCTATATTTAAACGGCATTGATTTTTTACGCGTTACCGTAGTAAAACCTTCGTCATCTTTATTATGGATCGTGTCTGTTACTATATCTCTATATGTAGGTATAGAAGTCCTGTCATTATGAGTACTCTGTTGCAACGTTGTATCAGCTGGGTCGCTTATCACTGCAGCGGTGGCGCGGGCGGAGGAGAGGGACGCAGGTTGCGCAGATGCAGGTACAGCTCGCACGGGACCAGTACAGCGCGACCCCTCCCGCCTCGCACCACGATCTCCTCGCATTATAATATTCACGGCGCATACCTCCTTACTTGGTTCGGATGTTTTGAGAAACTCGGTACCCGTAATAGAGTTAATTGGGGTGTCTTGTATAGTATGCTTATTTCTTGTATCCTTATCACAATGATAAGGCCTAAGAAATTGATCTACTGGTTGTCTACTGCAAGTATCCTTTACTTCCTGGAGTTCCTTTATCATGGATTTAATATCATCCATATCACTCTTTAATAAGTCTACATCCGAATTTGACGTAGTATTTACTTTATTCGAGTTAGCTTTAATAGATGCGACGTCATTCTTGAGAAGGGTCATTTCTTTGAGAAATGAAGTGATGTCTATGTAGTCGAACGATACTGCAGGTATTTTATTTAAGTTTCTTGCCACGAAGATAGGCAGAAGATCCGGCTCAAACTCTTTGATAAGTTTTATAATTTCTTGCACACTTTTTTGTTCGGACCCTTCTTTCTTCCTTCTGTACGCTTTAGTAGGTACCAGTAAGTTATGCGCAATAAACCTCGCATTTTCGATTTCGTCGGCATTATAAGTATTCAGGCAAATCTGTACGATTCCGGTCTCAGGTAATGTGTCAACTTTATTACTAATGAAGGCTAACATCTCGTTCATCACTACTTGGCACTGTGAACATTTTAATGTCTCATCATCACTAATACGCGGAATTGCGTTAGAACGCATAGGAGGCGATCGTGTCGTCATGATGAGCGCGAGCGATGCGCGCAGCGGCCGCAGGCTGACTGGCGTTCTATGCCTGTGTTCAGCAGTGGTCGTCTTCCGGCTGATGATGAATGAAAATTATGATAATATAACCATAAAACAACTTGCAGAGGTGTCCCTGGACTTTAAATGGCGATCACTTGCGTTACTTTCGCGGGTCGCATCACGCTCGCCCACTAACCACATCCTCCCTCGAGCACGAGGCTCTCGCGATTCCAATCTGGCTGGCCAATGAAATCAAACCAGAGGTGGAAGACTGTTCCTCGTCAGTGTTCACTCCGGTGGGTTCCCAACGAGTCACACTGTAACACGTTGGGAAAAAAATCCCATCGAGTAACACTTGCGTCACAGTGTGACTGGATGGGACGTTTTAAAAAATAAAGGGTGCCAACGGGTAACAAGTATGACCCGTTCTCCGGCTGTCCGGTGAAGGCAAGCCGGAGATGAAGAACATAACCCTCCCACTTTGGTCCGTGGGGTCGCTACTCCCCAACAGCTCGACATAAGCTACCCTGAGTATGTATTTATTACTATTATTATTTCAGATAATAAATACTCACGTCCTTGATCGAACCGGCTACTAGTATGACATAGACGGCGGTGCCTCCAAGACAGACTCCAGCCATTGAAGCATCTGCGAAATATCTGAAACATGTGAGTGATATTAATGCCTTCTTTTCTTTTATAGTCAAAGTAAAAAATCAAAGTTTCCAGAATAATTGGCAGAAAATGCTATTTTAGCATTTAGTTAGACCTAGCGTTGTGCTGAAAAATAAATAAAAATATACAATCTGACACTTTTGCACAACTTTTTGATAAAGAAATTTGGCACATGCATATGTGTATAACATCGTGCATGTTTCATGGAATTCGTTTAGGTGCTTGAAGATAATCAGCTCTTTTCTAACTGCTGAAGGGATATGAGCAACTTGCTGTTCCGATCGATTGGAAATTTAATATCCTGTTACTTGATCAAAGTTGCAACGACTTGGTAACCTTGACCTGATGCAGCATCAGGTTCAGATGTGCTGGTAGTCAAACATTTTTTTATGATAGTGAGTAACAAGACGAGCAAATCAGGTGCCTGATGGTAAGCATCATGTTTGCCCATATCAGACACAGTGCCACCCAATGTTTTAAAATTCAAAATTCTGCGCGGCACTGCACTGCGCCTGTCACCCTGAGATATTAGTTGTTGAAACTCGTTATGCCCATTAATTTCGCTGGTAACATTGCACTTCAGACCGGAACACACTAATGTTTGCACATTACTGCTTGGCGGATGAATAACTGGCAAAGGTGTGGTACTTCCCCAGGCGGCCCCCTGCTAAAGAGGCCTACTACTACAAAACACACAGTGGGTAGTGAGTGACAGGCGCAGTGCAGCGCCGCGAAGAATTTTGAATATTAAAAAAAAATGGGTGGCACTGTGTCTGATATGGGCAATCATGATGCTTACCATCAGGCACCTGATTTGCTCCTCTTGTTATTATATAAAAAAAAGATAACGTAATACAATAACAACGAGCGTGTGTAATTTAATATTATTCAAATATTTTGTAAAACATAAAACGAGATAAAAACTGTAGATTATTTTGTCTACGTAACTAGTTTGGTCATGATTGTGCTAATTTTCATTCAGAAATTTGCATTTTTTTTTTACGGTAAATGAATATGTGAGTGTTTAAGGCGCCTATAGCAGCCAAATCTTCCATCTCGCTCACTCGCTCGTTTTCTAGTACATATGCATTGAATTTCCAAAAATCGCATGTTGTGTTTTTCAATCATGCCATTTCTTATAATATATTCAAGAAAACTTAGTTTGGATATATTTTTATTTAACGGAAGAGATCGAAAAAACTTTTTTTTTTCGATCTACTCTATCAAATAAATAAGGAAAAAAAGCTAAATGTACTTAGTACATTCATAATCTGGAGATAAACACATTCATTTATTTTTTGGAAATTCACACTTAGTGATTTTTTTATCTTTAATAATATAAATTGCGTAAACGAGATGGAAGGTTTGGCTGTTATAGGCGCCTTAATTAAAACCACTATTTGTTGGAACTGGTTCCAAGTGGATTTCACTAATACAGCATGTCTGTACAATTACATAACATCTTCGTGTACCTGTAATAAGAAGGTATACAGATCGTGTTAAGTACAAATATGTTTAGTAATACCACAGAACAGATAATAATACTACGTATAGAATGAATACTGTCATTCGCCCACCAAGCGGACCTTCCTCACCCCGCGAGCGAGATTGAGCTCTCGACGAGCCCCCGTGAGCTCGGAACGTACCTCATGCACACTCTTGTCCGTTTAAAAAACTTAACGTGTGCAGTGTCTGTGTGGTAGGTAGTTATATTGCGACTTTTGTGTTGGAATTGAGTCAATTGTCCGGGGTATGGTAGTACATAAGAGTGCATCCTGCCCATCATACTGAATAACTTAAGAAAGGAACGCGAAACTCGCAAAAAAAATTAACTATCTAGAATGGGAAGTCGAAAGTTTTTTCTTTATTTTAAAATTCTTTTTTTTGGTTTCGATGGGTAGTTTTTTTTATGACAGTGAGTGACAAGACGAGCTCATCAGGTGCCTGATGGTAAGCATCATGATTGCCCATATCAGACACCGTGCCACCCAGCGTTTTAAAATTCAAAATTCTGCGCGGCACTGCATTGCGCTTGTCATCCTGAGATATAAGTCGATGAAACTCGTCAAGCCCAGTAATTTCGCTGGCATTGCCCTTCAGTCCGGAACACAGTAATGTTTGCATATTACTTGGCGGATAAGTAACTGACAAAGGCGTGGCACTTCCCCTGGCGGCCTTCTGCAAAAGAGGCCTACCACTAGACGTTTGGATTAAATTGGATTTTTTACTGAATCTTTGTATTGTTATTTTTAAGTACCTAGTTGTCTTTATTTTACGTAATTGCATGTAGTATTTTTATATCCTCAAAAATGTGAGTACGTGTGAGCGAGAGGGCGAATTTGCTTAAATTGCGAAATACGCAATAAATAATCTCGACGTCCTATACAAATTTTCCGATCAGCTGATCCATGTTGTATGGGTAAGTCGAATTTTTTTTCGCAAATTTGGCAATTCTTTCTTTTGCCAGTTATTAAGGTGGACGGGTAGGTACTTTATAAATAAGGCTAGACAATTATAGCAAAAAAATATTTCATTTCAATGGGTTACTTCTACACAAATCCAAGAGGCCTTATAAGTTCAACTAATTTGCGAGATTCCCAACCAAAGTGGGAGACATCCTTCTTCATTAGATTACAAGGAAATTCTTTAATTAAACTAACTTAATTAAACCCAAATGTCCCTATAAAATTGAGGTGAGTGTGAGTCAAAAGTTTCCTAACACCTACCTTTATAATATAATTACTAGCTGTGCCCCGCGGTTTCACCCGCGTAGTCTTTGTTCCCGTGGGAATATCGGGATAAAAAGTAGCTAAAGTGTTATTCTAGCATCTAAGCTATCTACATACCAAATTTCAGCTTAATCAATTCAGTAGTTTTAGCGTGAAAAGGGAACAAACATACACACAAAAAAACAGCGCTAGATGGAGTTGGAGTAGAGTTAGAACCCGCTAGCATTTTGTATACTTGTTGCAAATATAAATTGCTTAAATTGTACTGAGATTTGTGATTTATAATATTATTATAAGTAACCCTAATTTAGTAATAAATATAATGGGGTTCGTGTTGAAAAAATATTTTACATTATAAGAGTAAAAGCTACTGTAAGAGTACTACTACGTCGATTAAATTTTTGTTGGTACACCACAGACAAGAAACCTATAGAAAATACTTATAAATAGCGTACTTACAATTGGCGGTTTATCGCTAAGAAAAACTTTATTCCTTTCAATAAAACTTTGAACAAACGTTTGAGCCTGTTCAAAAACAATTTCGTGTAGAAAACCGGTAATCCTATCCTACTTACTTAATATCCTATATTTTATAAATACGTAAGTTTGCGAGGATGGATGGATGGATGGATGTTTGTAACTCTTATACGCCAAAACTACTGAACGGATTGGGCTATAATTTGGCTATAATATGATTGGTATGAAGGTAGCTTAGACCATGGAATCACTGGGTGGCACTGTGTCTGATATAGGCAATCATGATGCTTACCATCAGGCACCTGATTTGCTCGTCTTGTCGCTCGCTATCATAAAAAAAAACATATATGGTACTTTGGTATCCCTACTTTTTATTCCCATGGGAACAATGTCTACTCGGGTGAAACCGCAGGGCACGCAGCTAGTATATTATAAAAAATAGACCTGATTAATAACATTACTTAAATCAATAAAGGCACTCTACCTTATTTAAAAAAGTTAAATCATAATATGCATTATTCCCTGTGAAAAAACTTTGAATCCAAGCGCTTTTACAGAAAATTAAAAGTCGTACAGACTAAATTCACCTGACAAACGTTGAGTACCGTTGTACTGGTTTGGGCCCGATCTTGAAAACATTTTCGCACGTGTCCGTGTAACTTAGTAATGGCAGTCTTTTATCTTTACATACTTGTCTTGAAGTCCACACCTGTTAGCAAATTGACACAATCCTGTGAAAATTGGACCAAATCGATGTTTTGTATTTCCCTGTTTCCTCCGAAAATAATTAAACATCTCTATTTCATATCCTGATATAATTTTAGCTATGGAGCGAACTATGCTCCGGAGTTCTTTGCGATACAAAATCCGGAATGAGAAGATACGCAAATACAAGGGGAGTTACCGGCGTAGCTCGCAGAGTATGCAAGTTGAAGTGGTAATGGGAAGGCCAAATCGCTCGCAGAACCGATAACCGTTAGGTAAGAAAGGTTTTCGAGTGGAGACCGCGGACTGGAAGACGAAGCGTAAGCCGACCCCTCACGCGGTAGACCGACGACCTGGTCAGGATCGCAGGATCGCGGTGGAGGCGGATGGTGAGCAACTACCATGAGTGACGTTCTATGGGGAAGGCCTATGTTAAAATGGGACTTAATTGCGCTAAAAAATGTTTTATTTATCTCGACGTTTCGAGTGAGTTGTATCAGCCGACGTTCGCCGTGAAGAAGTCTTTTCGTGAACGTCGAGAACGAAACCGTGAAGGTAAATAAAAATGTTTTAGCACGATTTAGAGCGATAAGGTAAATAAAATATATATTGAACTCAAACTCAAAAAGATTTATTCAAATAGGTCATAATCTGACACTTTCGCACATCAATTATTGACGTGCAAAAGTGTCAGATTATTGAGTTTGAGTTTGAAAGTAAAAGTTTCTTTCATAAAATATGTGATCGATTGGCGAAAGTTTTGTATTTGTACTTTTTTCCAATAAAAAATACGATGCTATAGTTACTTACCAATATATCAACACAATGAGTAGCTATAACAGAAACAAGAACGGTTCCAATACATCCTGGTATGATGCCAGTGTTTTTGAAAGCTGACGGCATTGCGAACAATCCGATTCCTAGCGAAGATTTTAGCAGGTGAAAGAATGAGCCAATAGTCCTGGAATAAAAAGACACATAACTATGAAAGAGTATTACAACACTAGCTGGGGTGTTAAGCATTACAGACCTGCGTGAACAGCCAACCTAGCGTGTATGTGAGAAATTTGCTCGGTTATGTGGAAGACTTCATTTCTAACATATGCGCTAAATTCAAATGTCTTAACATTATTTAGTAAAGTCTCATCACACTTCGAAATAACTTAGATATAATCATGAAATAATTTAAAAATTGCTAGGTTTAAGCGATTTGCCGATTCATGCTGTGTTACATAATATTACGTAATACTTACGAGGTGGGATGAGTAAGATTTCTGTGCTCGAAGGGATTGTAATTATTATCGTCTTCTCCTTTTCTATCCAACGTGATGGTAGACTGAGTCGTTGTTTGGACATTATCTTCTATGTCTTTTGAACTAAAATATGAAAGTGTTGTAAAACTGGTTGTAGACTAACTTACAAAGCTCAATTTCATGGTATATACTCTCTGCCATGAATAGGGAGAATGCGAGCAAAAGAAATATATTATGCCAAAAAGTTAGTAAACATACGTATTTTCAATTAAGGTGGTTGGGCTTACATCACTCGCCGTTTTAAAAAGGTATCTTTTGGAGTATAACAGGATAAATCCCATTTTATAATAATTAGTAATAAATCACTAATTATTAAGAATTTATATTCTTCATTCATTGGTTCTTCAAAATTTGTATGAGCGATGATGATGACCCAACCAAGCCAGCCACATTATAAAAAAGTGAAAAAATTAAACGTGTCTCATATTATGAATGCAAGCAATGACGTACAATAGGAATTCAACTTAATCCTAAATTATTGTTTTCTATACAAACTTGCCATTTTTTGTTAACTACAGAAGTACTCGTATGTATAAAAATATAAAATATTACTTATAAGTTCATGCCCGAAATGCAGTCTAATCTATACTTAACTAGTAGTTTATTAGTGGTCCCCTTAGCAGGGGGCCGCCTGGAGAAGTACCACATCTTTGCCAGTTATTCATCCGCCAAGCAGTAATGTGCAAACATTACTGTGTTCCGGTCTAAAGGGCCATGTTACCAGCTAAATTACAGGGCAGGACGAGTTTTAACAACTAATATACCAGGGTTACCGGCGCAGTGCAGTGCCGCGCAGAATTTTGAATTTTAAAACACTAAGGTGGCAATCGTGATGCTTGCCATCAGGCACCTGATTTGCACGTCTTATCACTACACTATCATAAAAAAATATACTCGTAGATGCCTGTTCTCAGGTCTATTATAGACTTAAAGGTTATCTATTGAACAATAGATCAATAATTTTACCATCCACACAGTTAACTTATGCCTTTGTATCAACTATGTAACTTCTATATTATTCACATAGCGCTTATCTCACTCTTATATGGCAAGCAGAGAGTCTATCTCTCGACACATGTTTCTCTATACCAATTTAGTTCGAGGGTAGACTTCTGTTGATGTCGCTGCGAGTGCAGATAGAGAACAATCAGATGATACTTATAATGTACACATTGTTTTAGCTAGAAGTGTGCAATTTGTAAATTATCTTACTTTCTGTAAATGTTTTCGTAAATAAAGACTTTATTATTTATTTATTCAGGTAACTAATGTTTGTTTGTTAATTTGTGGATGTCATTATTAATCAATCTTAGCATGTTATACATTTGTAAATAATTAAAGTGATTATTAAATAATATCCGCCTTTAACTACCACCATGACAGTTTTTTTTATATTGTCTTAGAAGTTTCATGTAAAGGGGTTGATCGCAATTTAAAAAAAAAGAAACCCTAGTAAAAACCCCATGGTTGAATTGACTAAATGCTTGAATGGCGCATAATTTTGAATGGAAACTGTAGTTATGTCGTTTTTATATTACATTTTAAGAAATTTTCGCTTAATGATTACTTTTTAATAATTATTACTTACTACTTTTGTGGATAATACATAAATTACCGGTTGAAAATTGTTATTTTATTCCAAAGTTAGTTTCTTTTCTGGTGCGTTTATGTTCGGAATTTTCAATCGCGTTTGGAAACACGTTATACTCGGAAACATATTACCTACGAGTACTTAATTTCAATAATTAGGTAACAATTAGTTTCAGTTTATTGATTGTTTAAAGAGAGGTTTGTGTGTTTATTTTTAATGTTTCTTTGAATAAATTTAATCCTATTTGATTGTTAAATCTTACTAATATTATAAATGCGATGGATGGATGCATGTTTGTTACTCTTTCATGTCAAAACTACTGAACCGATTGGGCTGAAATTTGGAATGTAGGTAGCTTAGACCCTGCAATAACACATAAAATACGTTTCAATATTAACTAAGTTGAAATCAGTCAAATACGCACAGAAATAAAAACAATTCAACCATTCAACACCGGAGAAGTATGGCATTTTACTCTACCGCCTACTTAGTTTTCTATCGACAATCAGGAATATACAAGATATTTTGTGGACAAAATCATTCGACACTCTTAACTTATCCGACACGTTCGATTTAACCCACGCGATTGGGTCGCCGGTACCAGCGCTATGATCATCATTTTCATTTTCGACATTACGTAATTAGACCCCTGTAGAGTTGCCATACTGGTACAAATGACCTGACGTTTTGTGACATCAGCAGCTAAAAGCCGCAGTGTCTGGGGGTCCTAACAACTATATAATAGATTATATATAATAATATATGTACAAATTAACTGATACTTGTGTATGAAATGACGTGTATTAAATTGTATAATATGAATAAATTAATATGAATATGAAACTGAAATCATTATAAATCATCTCATTGTTTAATGATTTCCATTGTCAATGTCATGCCAATTCCGCTTGTTATGAGCGAAGGAGCGAATGCTATGTCAACTTATTATAGATACATTTCCTTTTATCAATCGTATTTTGAATCATTATTAAAAAGAGCTGTTTAATATTTTACTAACTTTGCCTTTTCTTCTGATTAAATAAAGTTTATCAAACCTCTTCGTTAAGAAAGCAAAGGATTGAAAATGCAATTTTTTGTACATAATCTATTTCAGTTTAGTTCAGTGAGTCCCGAAATTGGCAGATGCGTTAGCAATACGTGATGGTATGTCTGAAGAATCAGAATCGGAATAATTTATTGCAAGAATGTCGTATAAAATCGTGTTATAATATTAAATATGTCCAATACATTCTACCACATCAATGTAGTGTGCAATACAAAAAAAAACAATAATACAATAATTCATAATGATTTTATGGAAAGTATTTATGACAACGTGTGGTTTAAGCAAAATCGTTTGTATGTGCGAGGGCGCGATGGCAACACGGGGGAGGGGATGCCAGCGCGACAGATAATTGTAGAGCGAGATTGAAGGTGGCTTGGAATAAATTATTTAAAATATGCTGAAGTGTTCGAGTAGATATTATTTAATGGAAAAGGAACGTCTATACTACTTATGCTAAACTTTCTATTATGCTACAGTATTATTATGCCAAAGTATTATTATGCTAAAAGTTATGCAAAAACGTTATGCCATACAAGTTTTGCCTAAAAAAAAATATTACACTTGGAGGAATCCCCTTAGGAAGGCACGTATCTATTGTAAAACAAAAGACATGAAGGTCAGAGGTTTTCGGGGGATCTCAAAACTGTAACACTACGATTGGTCACAATACAACAGACCGACATGGTGATTGTGAGGTGACCTCACAATCACCATGTGCTGTTCCTGTGCGAGTGGCTCGGAGGGAGAAGCAATGTATTGCTGGACATAGTAGGACTAAGGTACTTGTTTTCTCAGACCGGATTGGTGTAGATTTTGGTTCTCTGTTGTGCAATGAGAGTAATCATATAATATATAATCATTGCATGCCCGGAGCATCTTACACACAAATATGTGATAAGATTAGGAGTAGTGCTCATACTATAGATAGTAATACAGTTATTGTCATCTTAATAGGACAAAGTATAGGTATAGACAAAAGGGAGGTTATTAATAACATAACCTCTCTCCTTGAAATAAATTGTTTTAAGATTATGCTGTGTGCCTTACCATATTGTTCATTGTTAACTTCAACTCAAAATAAACACACACATATGATAAACAATTTATTTCATAATCTGACATCTCGTCATAGTGACAAATTAATGTTTTTTGACATGAATAAGTTTATTAAAAACTTTCAACTGACCCCGGACAATATTATGTACTGTTCGAAGAAATGCATTTCGATGCTTGCTACATTGGTAGCTTATAATATTAATTCAGTTATAGGTAATATAACGGTGTTAAATAATGACTCCACAGTGATTAGTATATGTACTAAAAATAACACTGTGGAAAATAATTTAAACTAATTTCTAAGACAACAGAGAGTGGTACTTGTACATTATCTTTATTCTATCAAAATATAAACCGCTTCTCTGGCAAAATTAACGACATTGAATTACTTGTAGATAAATATAATTATGATATTTTATGTTTCTGTGAAACTTGGTTAAAAAATGATAAAATGTCATTTAATGTTAATAATTTTCAGGTGGCCAGTAAGTTCAACAGAACATCTGCTGAAGGAGGTGGCTCGATTATACTTTTAAGAAAATCAATTAAATATAAAGAGCGAAATGATATTGTCAGCTGTTCTGTGGAACGAACTTGCGAGGTGGCTTGTGTAGAAGTAAAAAGGCACATAATCTTATGTGTATATAGGCCGCCGAACTCGAATCTCACTTCTTTTATGTCCTCTATGGAAATAATTCTAAACAAAATTTGTAAAAGTAATAAACATGTACTTGTATGCGGTGACTTTAACATTGATATTTTGTCAGATTCTCCAGATAAAACTAATTTGACTAGTTTATTTAAGTCCTTCGGTTTGAGTTACCTATTCTCTGAGCCCACAAGAGTTACAGTTACCTCATCGACCTGTATTGATAATATCTTTACCAATTTCGAAAGTAGGAAGTTATCAATAACGGGTGGAGTTAGGTCTGACCACAAGGGTCTCTCACTAGAATTTATAAGTGAAAAATCAAAAGAAAAACCAACAATTGAACATAGGCCCCTAACAACATATAAACTCGAAAAGCTTAGGAATAATATAGAATTAAAACTGGAAAATGTCGCTGTCTCTGAGGAAGACCCTAATTTCAATTATGAAAACATATTTTCTGTAATAAGTAAGGAGTTCAATGAGATATGTCCCAAAAAGAAATTACACTCGAATGGGAAACTAGAATTTAGTGATTGGGCTACCAAGGGTATCAGGAAAAGTAGAGATAATATGTATGAGTTATATAGGGATAAAGCCCATTCCAATTCAGAATCATTTCATGAGTATGTTAAATGTTATTCAAAAATTTTTAAAGCTGTGTGCATCCAAGCAAAAGCCATAAATATTAGAGACAAAATTCGCAAATCAAGTAATAAAATTAAGACGGTTTGGAAAACAATAAACGTAGAAACAGGTAAAGATAAATGTAGAGATTCTGAATATAAATTATTAATTAATAATGAACACATTACAAATGTTGAGGAAGTCGCTAATATTTTTGTCGATTTCTTCTCTAACATAGCCCTGAACGCGACCAAGTCACTTGATTCATCCCCAGACTTGGCGGAGGCTTTTCTTAAAGAAAACTTCCAACGCACCATACCTGAATTTTCGTTTGAACACATCTCATTAATTGATATCAAAAAGACGTACAAGAGTTTAAATGTTAAAGCTACTGAAGATCTATGGGGTCTATCTGTAAAAATGCTAGATTCTATAATAAACACAATTGCTCCTTACTTAGCAGACTTATTTAACCTATGCATAGATAAAGGCACGTTTCCAGAACTAATGAAAATAAGTAAAATCACTCCTATCTTTAAATCGGGAAGTAAGACAGATCCCTCAAACTATAGGCCAATCTCTGTTTTGCCAGTATTAAGTAAAATCTTTGAGAAATTGATGCTAAACCAACTGCTGTCACATTTCAATAGAAATAGAATATTGCATTCAAACCAGTATGGTTTCACCAAATGCAGATCAACAACCGATGCAGGCTGTCATCTCATGACTCTTGTCTTGGAGGCTTGGGAGAGTTCACAAGATGCCATTGGAGTGTTTTGTGACCTTTCCAAAGCATTCGACTGTGTAGAACACTGCACGTTACTGCGCAAGTTAGAAGTATATGGAATTCATGGGAATGCCCTGAACCTGGTGGAATCATACTTGTCTAGTAGGCAGCAGAAGGTTAGCGTCAATGGTATCACATCTGCTAGTTCTCCTGTCAAGATGGGAGTCCCACAGGGATCAATTTTGGGTCCTTTCCTGTTTTTGGCATATATTAACGATTTGCCTTACATGGTCCACGGTCTAGCAGATATAGTTCTATTTGCCGATGATACGTCATTGATTTTTAAAGTTAATAGGAAGGATACTTCACTAGTACATGTAAATAATACTTTAGCAAGTATATCCAGATGGTTCACAGCAAACAATCTGTTATTGAATGCGAAAAAGACTAAATGTTTGAAATTTTCGTTGCCTAACGTCAGAAGTATAGAACCAATCATAGTTCTTGACGGTGAAAGACTCAATATTGACAATGCAACTTTGTTCCTTGGCATAAATATAGACTCTAAACTGCAATGGAGCACTCATATCACCGAGCTCTCAGGGAAACTAAGCTCTGCAGCTTACGCGGTTTATAAAATTAGGCAACTAACAGATGTAGCCACGGCGAGATTAGTGTACTTTGCATATTTCCATAGCTTGATGTCTTATGGGATTCTGTTGTGGGGGTCAGCTGCAGATATAGAAACTATCTTTATACTACAAAAACGTGCGATTCGTGCCATCTATGAGATGCGTCCACGCGAATCCCTGAGGGAATTATTTAAAGAAATAAACATACTGACCCTACCATCCTTATACATTTATGAGAACATCATGTATGTGCGTAAAAATTTACATAAATTAAAATTAAATAGTGACCTTCATAATTTTAATACTAGGAATAAAGACAAAATAGCTGTACCTAGCTTTAGATTATCTAAAACAAATAAAAAGACATTCTTAGGAAATAGTGTACGTTTCTATAATAAAATCCCAAAAGAGATAACTGGGCTCTCAGAGGGTAAATTCAAAACCTATATAAAATCTACTTTACTTAAGAAGGCTTATTATAAAGTCAACCAGTACATAGAGGACAAAGATGCCTGGAAACTTCTGCATAGCCGCCTCGCGGCACCTTCAAAGAAAACGAATGTAACCAAACCAAATATTGTGAAACTATCTGTTGAAAAAATTAAGCCCTACAAGTTTCTTGTGCGTTCTTCTTGTAGAGGTATCTTTCCGAACGCACGGTAGACTCAGTACTGTATCTTCATTGACGTACAAAAGTGTCAGATTATGACCTATTTGAATAAATCTGTTTGAGTTTGAGTTTGAGTTTGAGACATTGAATTATTACTCAATTAAGTTTAACTAGCGATGATAGAAAATTTATGTTTTACTATCAACGGCAGATCTATGTAGTCATCTTAATGTTTATGTAAAGAGTATAATATGTTATGAATGTAATTTTAAGTGCTATTTTTGTATGCTGGGTCAGCTACTAATATTATAATATTATACAGGTAAAAGTTTGTCAGTGTGTGTTTGTTCCTTCTTCACGTCAAAACTACTGAACCGATTTGGTTGAAATTAGGTATGTAGATATTGTAGACCTTGAAATAATACATTAGGTAATTTTTATCCCGAGATTCCCACGGGAACGATGTCTACGCGGGTTAAACGCGGGGCCTAGCTTGTGGTGGTGATGTTAGGAATTTACGCACGGATAGGTAGATTGAATCGGTCCTTCTATGGACCTTGTGTAAGCCTTAGATGTGACTTAAATTGATATCTGAACATAGCCTTTGATATATATTTTTATAACAATGCTCGCAAAGCATAGTCTTGTATTGAAACACGTGTAAAATAAAAATTGCTGAGTTTGCAAGCGCAACTTCTGCCGATCGCGGAGTCGATCCCACAAACAGGTTTATATATTGATATACTTTTGCGTTTTGTATGTTACAGTAATGAGACTTAGGTAATATACATACCTGCCCTGATCAGGAGAAAAAAGTCAGTATATCTTAGGTGGTTAAAGGTGTAGTGATTGTTACTTAATTGTTCAGATTGACGGAGAGATGCACCCTCATCAGTACTACTGCACCTTTTTCAAAGATTTTGTATAAAATTTATAATATCTTAAAAAGGGGATTATAACTATGTAAGTACTTAATTGGGTAGTTATATACAAATATTTTTTATTGTTAATAATATTTCTGCTGTCTGTGCGGAAAAGACAATGTGGCAAATTTACAATGAAAAATAATTATTGTGACGAATTTACAGATAGTTTTTTTCGTGACGAATTTAGTTTGTGACAAATGGAGAAGTTAAAAAACGAGAAAGACAAACGAGAGTTCATAAGAGAAACAAAATGATAGGGACATGGTATTGATAAAGTGGTAAGTTTTCTGTAACTAACAAATATGCAAATACCGCAAATAAAGGCCAGATCCAGAGCCAACCAAAAACAATGACAGCCTCGTTGTCTCAGATGGTAGTAACTCTACTTCCTGTGCCGCAGGGCCCGGATTCGATTCCCAGCCAGGTCAAACATTTGTGTGCACGAAAATGTTTGCTTTTTTATGATAGTGAGTGACAAGACAAGCTAATCAGGTGCCTGATGGTAAGCATCATGATTGCCCATATAAGACACAGTGCCAGTCAGTGTTTTAAAACTCAAAATTCTGCGCGGCACTGCACTGCGCCTGTCACCCTGAGTTATTAGTTGTTGAACTCGTCATGCCCAATAATTTCGCTGGTAACATTGCCCTTCATACCGGAACACAGTAATGTTTGCATACATTGCTGCTTGGCGGATGTTTAATCTATGTCTGGGTGTTATAAGCTTATAAAAGTATGTATATCAGTCATCTGGTTACCATAGTACAGGCTTCTAGCCTAGTTTGGGACCAGATGACCGTGTGTGGAAGTTATCCATTTTTATATTATATTATTATATTAAATGATATATTCTCATTAATCTTTTTTTTAAAGGCAGAGTGCCTTTAAAGTATTTGGATTTTCTATAGGCTGACGGCTTCTATGTCGGCCTGTGGATTTTAGAAGCGTTCTATGGTATAGTTTATTTAATTGAGATAGATAGTAAGTATATTATATTGAGTGAACAATTATTGCATATTTCTTCATATATTATGTGTCATTTCATTTTGTACGGAAATCATAACATAACATACATTCACGCCTTTTTCCCGAAGGAGTAGGCAGAGGTGTACCCAGGACTCAGTCCCATAGTAGATACACCCACATTTCGCCAGTATGTTATTGGTCCCATGTAATAGGGGGCGAGCCTATTGCCATCTCCCGGGCACAGTTCCAGACTCCAGGCAGTTATTGAGATAATTCCTAATGGAAAAATCCAATATTTAAAACACTTGCCTGACCTGGGGATCGAACCCGGGACCTCTTGATTGGCAGTCGAGCATGCGCCCTCTACGCCACCAAGGCAGTCCAACCAACCAACCAACCAACCAACTGGTTAATGCTTATAATAAACACTTTCAATTGATTGATGCCGTGGAGTTACCGGCTTTAGAATATTGCTCTATCCTAGAGAGGATAGAGCATTATTCTAAAGGCCGCTACGGTAACCACGGGTAGAGACCCGTGGTTACCGTAGCGGCCGGCTAAAGGTTACCAGATCCAGAGGACGGGCAGCACCGTCCTCTGCAACAAACCATCGAACTGCGCTCGACAACCCGCCTGACAAACGTGTCGAGTATTGGCAAAACCCCCCTTTATGGGGGAGGCCTATGTTCAGTAGTGGATTACCAACGGCTGAGATGATGATGATGATGAATCGATTGATGTCTTTGCACGGTCTGTTGTTAATTTTAAGAAATCTGTCACCGACATTTTGTTAAATATAAATTTATAAAATATTTTTATCACCTACCATTTTTAATCATAATCTATAGAGACTAGGTTTTAACTACTATTTCATATATAATAGGTTGGTAATGATGTAGGCTGCAAATTTAACAAGCTGTGCCCCGCGGTTTCACCGGCGTAGTTATTGTTCCCGTGGGAATATCCAGATAAAAATTACCTAATGTGTTATTCCAGGGTCTACGCTATCTACATACCTAATTTCAACCAAATCGGAGAAGGATCAAACACACACACACACACACACTGACATACTTCTACCTGTATAATATTAGTAGCTGACCCAGCATACAAATAGCACTTAAAATTACATTCATAACATAACAAATTTCAATCCAATCTGTATAGTAGTTTTAGCGTGAAGGAGTAATAAACATCCATCCACGAAATATATACACGATAAAATTCGCAAAAAAAAAATTGTTACATTCAATAAGTTACTTTTCATTGTTAACCATTAAGTATCAACACTATATCATAGGTTCATAGATTTATTAACAGCAAATATTTATAATAAACACCCGGATTGAGTCTGGGGATTCTGTGGAAACTTAAAAAAAAAAATAAAAAAAAAAAAAAAAACATTAAATATGCAAAATATGTAACATTACATTCTTCTCTACCAACACTGATTCCAAGTCACGTACGAGTATGAGTGGCATTCCTTGAAAACAAGTAAATAATAATTATTAATTCAATTAAAATCAAACACGCCTCACGTTATTGTATCCATGTTGTTTTCTTAATCCACGTATCACACTAAACTTTTATCCCGTAGCGAGAATTGGCATTTTAAACGGTTTTTATTTATTAAATCGTTGGCAGACCGGTGCTCTGCGCGCGAGCACTTAAATGAACTGTAATGTTTTTAGTCTTTCATTAAGTAGCTCAGGTGGCAATGAGTGAGTGAATTATTAGGAATTTAATTCATCACGCTAATAATTAATGTAGTGTATTATTGTATTATTTTAGTGTATTGTAGTAAACGACTTAATTGAATATCAATTTGTGATATTATTTGCAAGTTTAAAAAAAAGATAAATTCGATAAAATCACTCCAATTATATTTTTTTATGTAGTATTAATAACTATGATTTATACTACATTTGCAATACAATTTTAGAGGTTTTTATGATACAATAATTATTGACACCAATAATTTCAAGAATTTTCATTATATACATTCATTCTAATTTTCTTCATTCATTCATTCGAATATTCATTCTAAGTATACTTAATAGATACTACTACTACTTAATAGATACATATAATATATAATCATTGCATGCCCGGTGCATCTTACACACAAATATGTGATAAGATTAGGAGTAGTGCTCATACTATAGATAGTAATACAGTTATTGTCATCTTAATAGGACAAAGTATAGGTATAGACAAAAGGGAGGTTATTAATAACATAACCTCTCTCCTTGAAATAAATTGTTTTAAGATTATGCTGTGTGCCTTACCATATTGTTCATCGTTAACTTCAACTCAAAATAAACACACACATATGATAAACAATTTATTTCATAATCTGACATCTCGTCATAGTGACAAATTAATGTTTTTTGACATGAATAAGTTTATTAAAAACTTTCAACTGACCCCGGACAATATTATGTACTGTTCGAAGAAATGCATTTCGATGCTTGCTACATTGGTAGCTTATAATATTAATTCAGTTATAGGTAATATAACGGTGTTAAATAATGACTCCACAGTGATTAGTATATGTACTAAAAATAACACTGTGGAAAATAATTTAAACTAATTTCTAAGACAACAGAGAGTGGTACTTGTACATTATCTTTATTCTATCAAAATATAAACCGCTTCTCTGGCAAAATTAACGACATTGAATTACTCGTAGATAAATATAATTATGATATTTTATGTTTCTGTGAAACTTGGTTAAAAAATGATAAAATGTTATTTAATGTTAATAATTTTCAGGTGGCCAGTAAGTTCAACAGAACATCTGCTGAAGGAGGTGGCTCGATTATACTTTTAAGAAAATCAATTAAATATAAAGAGCGAAATGATATTGTCAGCTGTTCTGTGGAACGAACTTGCGAGGTGGCTTGTGTAGAAGTGAAAAGGCACATAATCTTATGTGTATATAGGCCGCCGAACTCGAATCTCACTTCTTTTATGTCCTCTATGGAAATAATTCTAAACAAAATTTGTAAAAGTAATAAACATGTACTTGTATGCGGTGATTTTAACATTGATATTTTGTCAGATTCTCCAGATAAAACTAATTTGACTAGTTTATTTAAGTCCTTCGGTTTGAGTTACCTATTCTCTGAGCCCACAAGAGTTACAGTTACCTCATCGACCTGTATTGATAATATCTTTACCAATTTCGAAAGTAGGAAGTTATCAATAACGGGTGGAGTTAGGTCTGACCACAAGGGTCTCTCACTAGAATTTATAAGTGAAAAATCAAAAGAAAAACCAACAATTGAACATAGGCCCCTAACAACATATAAACTCGAAAAGCTTAGGAATAATATAGAATCAAAACTGGAAAATGTCGCTGTCTCTGAGGAAGACCCTAATTTCAATTATGAAAACATATTTTCTGTAATAAGTAAGGAGTTCAATGAGATATGTCCCAAAAAGAAATTACACACGAATGGGAAACTAGAATTTAGTGATTGGGCTACCAAGGGTATCAGGAAAAGTAGAGATAATATGTATGAGTTATATAGGGATAAAGCCCATTCCAATTCAGAATCATTTCATGAGTATGTTAAATGTTATTCAAAAATTTTTAAAGCTGTGTGCATCCAAGCAAAAGCCATAAATATTAGAGACAAAATTCGCAAATCAAGTAATAAAATTAAGACGGTTTGGAAAACAATAAACGTAGAAACAGGTAAAGATAAATGTAGAGATTCTGAATATAAACTATTAATTAATAATGAACACATTACAAATGTTGAGGAAGTCGCTAATATTTTTGTCGATTTCTTCTCTAACATAGCCCTGAACGCGACCAAGTCACTTGATTCATCCCCAGACTTGGCGGAGGCTTTTCTTAAAGAAAACTTCCAACGCACCATACCTGAATTTTCGTTTGAACACATCTCATTAATTGATATCAAAAAGACGTACAAGAGTTTAAATGTTAAAGCTACTGAAGATCTATGGGGTCTATCTGTAAAAATGCTAGATTCTATAATAAACACAATTGCTCCTTACTTAGCAGACTTATTTAACCTATGCATAGATAAAGGCACGTTTCCAGAACTAATGAAAATAAGTAAAATCACTCCTATCTTTAAATCGGGAAGTAAGACAGATCCCTCAAACTATAGGCCAATCTCTGTTTTGCCAGTATTAAGTAAAATCTTTGAGAAATTGATGCTAAACCAACTGCTGTCACATTTCAATAGAAATAGAATATTGCATTCAAACCAGTATGGTTTCACCAAATGCAGATCAACAACCGATGCAGGCTGTCATCTCATGACTCTTGTCTTGGAGGCTTGGGAGAGTTCACAGGATGCCATTGGAGTGTTTTGTGACCTTTCCAAAGCATTCGACTGTGTAGAACACTGCACGTTACTGCGCAAGTTAGAAGTATATGGAATTCATGGGAATGCCCTGAACCTGGTGGAATCATACTTGTCTAGTAGGCAGCAGAAGGTTAGCGTCAATGGTATCACGTCTGCTAGTTCTCCTGTCAAGATGGGAGTCCCACAGGGATCAATTTTGGGTCCTTTCCTGTTTTTGGCATATATTAACGATTTGCCTTACATGGTCCACGGTCTAGCAGATATAGTTCTATTTGCCGATGATACGTCATTGATTTTTAAAGTTGATAGGAAGGATACTTCACTAGTACATGTTAATAATACTTTAGCAAGTATATCCAGATGGTTCACAGCAAACAATCTGTTATTGAATGCGAAAAAGACTAAATGTTTGAAATTTTCGTTGCCTAACGTCAGAAGTATAGAACCAATCATAGTTCTTGACGGTGAAAGACTCAATATTGACAATGCAACTTTGTTCCTTGGCATAAATATAGACTCTAAACTGCAATGGAGCACTCATATCACCGAGCTCTCAGGGAAACTAAGCTCTGCAGCTTACGCGGTTTATAAAATTAGGCAACTAACAGATGTAGCCACGGCGAGATTAGTGTACTTTGCATATTTCCATAGCTTGATGTCTTATGGGATTCTGTTGTGGGGGTCAGCTGCAGATATAGAAACTATCTTTATACTACAAAAACGTGCGATTCGTGCCATCTATGAGATGCGTCCACGCGAATCCCTGAGGGAATTATTTAAAGAAATAAACATACTGACCCTACCATCCTTATACATTTATGAGAACATCATGTATGTGCGTAAAAATTTACATAAATTAAAATTAAATAGTGACCTTCATAATTTTAATACTAGGAACAAAGACAAAATAGCTGTACCTAGCTTTAGATTATCTAAAACAAATAAAAAGACATTCTTAGGAAATAGTGTACGTTTCTATAATAAAATCCCAAAAGAGATAACTGGGCTCTCAGAGGGTAAATTCAAAACCTATATAAAATCTACTTTACTAAAGAAGGCATACTATAAAGTCAACCAGTACATAGAGGACAAAGATGCCTGGAAACTTCTGCATAGTCGCCTCGCGGCACCTTCAAAGAATATGAATGTAAGCAAACCAAATATTGTGAAACTATCTGTTGAAAAAATTAAGCCCTACAAGTTTCTTGTGCGTTCTTCTTGTAGAGGTATCTTTCCGAACGCACGGTAGACTCAGTACTGTATCTTCATTGACGTACAAAAGTGTCAGATTATGACCTATTTGAATAAATCTGTTTGAGTTTGAGTTTGACTAAAATAAAGAAAAAGATATAGTTATTAATTCATTTTATATATATTCGATATTCGACTGATTAAAATCGACTACATGAATTAGTCATAACTATATATTTATTTTAAGTGAATTTAAGAAATAACATAATAATAAAAATAAACTAAAAAATGGTAAGGTGTTCCATTGATGGGACTAGCAAAACACAATATTCACGACAATATCCAAAATGAGTATTACTAATACCATTCATTGATATTACAAGCGATATAACGGTGTATTATTTGTTCCATCAATGGTACAACTGACTCTACGCCAGGTTGATATGAGACAATAGAACAACTTCCACACGCACGGTCGTCTGGTCCCAAACTAGGCTAAAAGCTGTACTATGGTAACCAGATGACTGATATACATACATATATATGCTAATAACACCCAGACACAAATCAAACAGACATTATGTTCATGCACACAAATGTTTGACCTGGCCGGGGCTCAACCCGGGGCCTGCGGCACAGAAAGCAGAGTTACTACCGTCTGAGCCAACGAGGCTGTCGTTGGCTGGCTGTTGATACGTTGCATTCCAAAATTTCAAGCCCAGATTTGTATCCTTTCGAATTTTACCAAAATCACAATCTGGGATAACAATTTGATTAATCCTAGATTTAAGAATCTCATACAAAAGGTTCATTTTATAGATAAAACGGATGCTATGGGTCACGTTGGCTTTTCTATTCACACACGGTGTTTTACGACTAAGAACATAAAATGTATTTAAAGAAAGCTTTTGAATAAAATCAGTTTGCTGGAACGCAAGAACTTCTATTGTTATTTCTAACATACATACAGTAACGCTTTATTTCCGATGAATGTTGTTTTTTTTAAGCCATAGGGCACAGGCAGACGGTGTGCCTGATGATGAGCAGTTACCGCCGCCTATGTATACCTGCAACACCAGTGGTATTGCCAGTATGTTGCCAACCATTTAACACTATTCATTCTCCTTTTGAAGAGCCCCATGTTGTAGCTCAACGAAAGGACAGGGCTAGTACGGTGATAGAACCGTGATGCTGGTTATTAGGTTGAAAAGTAAAACAGTAAGATAACCGATGTCTCTGCGCATACTGATTGGTTCTAGGTGTTCGGCTTGAAATACAATATGAATATATTCATAGAACATATAAAAATTTCACCCACGGAAAATACTATTTCGCTGATTTGTACCTCCACTGTAGCTCAAATGGTAGAGTGCCTACCAGCGGATTGGTGCGGGTTCAAATCCCTGGGGTGAAATTTTTCTTCTCATATTAATATTTTATAAAAAGTTAGTGCACTAAAAATATTGTTTAATAAGTTTTGTTTTTATGATAGTGAGTGACAAGACGACCAAATAGGGTGTCTATGCTGATGGTAAGCATCATGATTGCCCATATAAGAGACAGTGCCACCCAGTGGTTTAAAATTCAAAATTCTGCGTGCAACTGCACTGTGCCTGTCACCCTGAGATATTGGTTGTTGAAACTCGTCATGCCCAGCAATTTCGATGGTAATATTGCCTTGCTCATTACGGCTTGGCGGATGAATTAGCGTCCTTTCAGACGACCGTCGGTGCGACGTCAACGTCAACGCGGAGCCCACACAGCGGTGAAAATTGTATGAAAAATGACATAGAATACACATGGACAGCATTTTGGCGTCAGCGTTTCTTGACGTTCGCCATACTGCGAACGAGAACGTCACGTTGACGTCCGTCGCTCGTCTGAAAGCACGCTATCTGGCAAAGGTGTAGTACTTCCACAGGCGGCCCCCTGCAAAAGAGGCTACAAATATATAAAATATTTAGAAATGAAATATTATCGCTACACTACTAATCAAATGAACCTGATATATGAATAATCTTTGTATCATTCACACAATCTCCTCGTTATATGGCGGAATTACATACAACAGGCAGTAAAGATGTGATCTTTATTATATGGCACATAATGTTTTGTCGCGAGATTGCAGACATGTTTACAGAAAGCCCCATCTTATCAGCTACGAAAAATTTGACACAAGCCTATGAAAAAAATACCGAATAGATGTTTTGTATTTCCTTGTTTCTCCGAATATAATATTAGTCCATTGAAAAGTTACATTTGGGGTTGCGTTTTTTAGAGGACGCAATTTATTTTTTTGATGTGTAGGGGATGTCAGTGTAAAGCTAAAACCAAGTTTGTGGGGTTCGCCACCCTTGTCCCACGGCCGCCATCTTGAAAATAGGGGTTGAAATGGTTTTTACGGTATATCTCTTAAACTATTTATTTGATAAAAAAAATGTTTAACATTTTTTGTTGCAAATTAAATTCTCTACAACTTTGATCCAGTAACTTTTTGTCGTAGAACTATAAATAAAAAAGTTATAAGCGAAAATCTTCAGAAATTCGAGAAAAAAATTTATATTTTTCGATGTAACTTTTTTTTTTTTATCATTTTACGAAAAAATGATATCTGACCATTTTTGTAGATCGTTTTTTGAGGAACAACTTTTATTTGCATCATTTTTTCATTAAGTCAGCTAAGGTTTTACAGCGCTCCGAAGTGAGTACTATTTTTTAGTACTCTTAACTATACCTATATTATACGTGTGTACTATTATTATGTCATCAGTTTTTTTTTTTTTATTTTTTTTTTATTTTGTTATAACTTTTTTAATTACAAATTTTGCAATATTATTAATAATTAATTATTGACTCTTTTCCCCACCACCCACGAGGTAGTGTCTAGAGGCGCGTTTTTTTTTTACGTGGTATCCCCAATAGGCATAATCCACGGTGATTTTCTAAATTAGAACTACTCCGTCCTCAGTCGTTTCGATGGACCAGGCTACGGCTCAGCATCTGATCGGCTTTCTGAATTAAATACCAGTGGGAGAACTGGCGAAGGAAGGGGTTAATGTTGGCGGTTCGTCATCAAAGTCATTTTCATTTATTAATTCTGAGAGTTCCATTACGTTGCTGCAAGTCTCTCCCGAACAATGGAAGCACACTGCAGAACATTTCAGTCCTGCTTTTCGACATCCACACATCGCTCCACAGTTTCCTTTGCATTTGCAAAAGATCAATTTTAGAAGCTCAGGGGGTGCTGGAGGTTTAGAGTTCTGCACTGGCATAAATAATTCTTACAATAACAGAGGTTAGGAATAATAATAACAATAGCAGGCAGCTGTTCTTTTATTCCCTCATGCTCACTTGGGTATTTTCTACCTGAACAGTATTCTCGGTAACGGCTATCAGATTTAAAATTATTTTAAAAATCAATAATTGTTAAATTCTGCTATGGAGTGAAAAAGAGTCAATAATTAATTTTTAATAATTAATTTATATTTGGCATGTGCAATTTGCTCAGTGTGAAGTTTGCACATTGCAATATAATGAACAACAAAGATAGAAAGACGTACCTAAGACCAAGATGCGATCGAGAGAACAATATTAGTCGCTCGTACGACCTAACTTTACTGACGTACGTGGACCTAATGGGACCCAATTTAAGCTTTCCATTTTCCAAAAGCTAGTTTCTCATTTTCCCATTTCTTTATATCATTTTTTTAACCCATTCTTTAAATTTAAATTAGGATATACATTCATAGAATGGTTAAGAGGTGGCGTTTCCAACTAACAGCGTCGCTAGTAGGAAAATAATTGACAGCGGGATGACGTTCTTATAAGCTGAAGTGCCAATTTTGTCCATACGTACAGCTAAGTTTGTGGCTGTACTTTACATAATACTATGTAGTTTAAGACTTATATTCTCGTGTACCAATGCAAATGGGACCAGCCACTTAGTTAGTTGCAAACCAGTCTTACCAAGCTGGTCTATAATTATTATGGTATTTAAGTAGGTACATCTCAAAGTCAAAAAGATTTATTCAAATAGGTCACAATCTGACACTTTTGTACGTCAATGAAAATAAACAGTAACGAGTCTACCGTGCGTTCGGAAAGATACCTTTACAAGAAGAACGCACAAGAAACTTGTAGGGCTTAATTTTTTCAACAGATAGTTTTTTTTTTTCCTTTCCGAACGCACGGTAGACTCAGTACTGTTTATCTTTATTGACGTGCAAAAGTGTCAGATTATGACCTATTTGGATAAATCTGTTTGAGTTTTGAGTTTGAAAGCGATTTCCCCGTTATATTCTGCAACATACGTGAAAATTGTGGAATCGTCCCCTGCTGTGGTCTTCCCGTTGAGCTACAACATGAAGCTTTTCAAAAGGAGAGTGAATAGAGTATTGGAGGGTCGGCAACATACTGGCAATACCTCGGGAGTTGCAGGTATCCATAGGCGGCGGTAACCGCTCATCATCAGGCACACCGTCTGCTTGTTTGCTACCTATTTCACAACAAAAGCCACGTCTAAAATCACAGTAAATCCACCGTTCAAAATTATGTTTACAAATTAGGTATGGCCTTGATCTAACACAATATGTATGACTCTAAAAATTTATTACAATGATGTGTTTTTTTTTTTTTTTTATGATAGTGAGTAACAAGACGAACAAATCAGGTGCCTGATGGTAAGCATCATGATCGCCCATATCAGACACAGTGCCACCCAGTGTTTTCAAATTTAAAATTTTGCGCGGCACTGCACTGCGCCTGTCACCCTGAGATAGGAGTTGTTGAATCTCATCATGCCCAGTAATTTCGCTGGTAACATTGCCCTTCATACCTACACAGTAATGTTTGCACAATACTGCTTGGCGGATGAATAACTGGCAAAGGTGTGGTACTTCCCCAGGCGGCCCCCTGCAAAAGAGGCCTACCACTACAAGTGTATGCTAACAGATTACTTTAGGAGTATGCTAACAGATTACCAGTAACCCTGTATGTACGTAGGTTTGTTAGGTACTTACCTTAGTGCACTCAAAGGCAAAACTGTCCTTGTAAAAAGTATTAAGCCTTCAATGGTGCAAGTACTTAATTATTATTTATGGAATGCATGAATTAATTTCAACGTGAGAGCTCATTTAAAATTCTATACACAGATGATAATTAATAACAGCAGATTTATACTTAGATGTATTTATCTTTATGTGGTTATATTATAATAAACGGCCAGACATTTCAAACAGACGTTGTTTATTACCTCTTTTTAATTTGGTGGATAAAGTCCGAATCGACTTTTTAACTTTAACGTCTTATTCAGCGGTACCCTCCGAATCTGACCGCATGACCTGGTTAGGTTAGAAAAATTCAAAAAAAGATCGGAATAAAAATATATTTTTTTAGTTGCAGTTCCTAACGTATCCTATACATATATATGTATCATGTTATGTATGAGTACGTGCTGAAAAACAGCGCTGTGCACGGTTAGCCAAGCGCAGCACATGCTGAGCACAAGCCGATTACCACAACCACTGTCTAAATAATATATTATGTTCTAGCAGATGTATAGCTCGACAGAAAAGAGTAGAAACGGAACTAATTTAATGTGTACGTGTTGACTTAAAAGTTTTTCTAATTGATAAATACAGTGGCGCCCCCGTTATTTCCTACTCTTTTATGTCGAGCTATAATAACGTGTTTGTTATTAAGGTTAGGTAATAAACGCATTTTTTTTTTCTTTTTTTAATTTTCACCTAACCCGCTACCGGGTCAGCTTATGGGTCAGATTCGCAATATATCAATTCAGCGGCTGATTATTTTTACTGCAGCTGCTATTTTTTCTTTAATAACTGAGTATTTTATTTCTATGTTTTGTATTTCGTGAATTCTTAATAATTAACACCAGATATTACTTATGAATAGATATATAGTTATATTTTAAATAAAATACCACTATAAAAAAAAATTATATTGACATAATTTTATAAAAACAACCCCTTTTGTTTTGGTCGGTTAAATGAACAGTGTCAAAACTACGTATAACTACTTACCGAGCGTAAAAAAATGAGTCCCAAAATTCATTATTTTTACACAATATCGTCGACCTGGGCGTCGTCGACCTATATTGAAGATTAGAACGAAGGTGTTGTAGAGAAGTTCCTTCACAATAATATTCCTTTTGATTTTAGATTAAGATCCGTGTTTGCTTCAAGGGAAAGACAAAAACAATTTTATTTTTATAACCTGTGAAAGTAAGATAACGTTTATTTATTGAATTTAGCATTTTATACCTTAAATGCCTTTTAATATATAACGATATTTGATATCTATGCAAAGTTCTAAACAAACAAGCTAAATGAAAAAATACATAGGTAAATGGTGTTTTGATCACTTTTAAGCCCAGTATCCGAGTTTCGTATCGATAATCGATAATAAAATGGCACATCGTCACGTACCCAATACCCATATCGCATTTATATAAATACAGAGACCAGCACAAAATATGAGCATCGTAAGGAATACATACATACAGTCACGCCTTGTTCCCGTTGGGGTAGACAGAGACTATTTCTTTCCACTTGCTACGATCCTGACATACAACTTTCGCTTCTTCCACCTTCATCACATTCTTCATGCATGCTCGTCGGTTGTTGGTACTTTTGACCTGGCCTTTCCTTAAGATAACATCAACTTGTTCATGAAAGGTACGCCTAAGTCGACCCCTACCGACTTGACCATTCACACTAGCCTTATAAATCTCCTTTGTCAATCTCTTTTCGTCCATCCTCTCCACATGTCCGAACCATCTAAGCAATCCTTTCTCTATCTTTGTCACTACATCTTCTAACATGCCACAGCGTTCCCTTATCACACTGTTCCTCACTTTGTCCATCAAGGTCACTCCAGTCATACTTCTCAAACTTCTCATTTCCACAGCATTAATCTTACTTTCATGCTTCTTCGGCCGGCTAAAGGTTAACAGATCCAGAGGAAGGGCGGCAGCGTCCAAACAATACCAATATTCACTACGCTTGGCAGGCGGTTTGGAGAGCGCAGTTTGGTGAATTTTACGCAGAGGACGCTGCTGCCCATCCGCTGGATCTGACAACTTAGTAATTATAAACGACTTTAATTAGACTGCCTCGGTGGCGTAGAGGGCGCATGCTCGACTGCCAATCAAGAGGTCCCAGGTCAGGCAAAGTGTTAAATATTGGATTTTTCCATTAGGAATTATCTCAATAACTGCCTGGAGTCTGGAACTGTGCCCGGTAGATGGCAATAGGCTCGCCCCCTATTACATGGGACCAATAACATACTTGCGAAATGTGGGTGTATCTACTATGGGACTGAGTCCTGGGTACACCTCAACCTACCCCTTCGGGAAAAAAAGGCATGAATGTAAGTTTTTTTTTTTTAAATTAGGATAACCCTTAGAATTCAACGTCATTGAAGGTACCTTCCTAAATTATGTAATGAGGATCTATTAAGAGTCTACTTAAAATACTTTTATTTAGTAAGTTTGTTATAATAAGGTTTGGTAACTAACGTTTTTTTTTCATATTGGGACCTTATCGAATAAAAATTATTTGAATTAGTTCTTGTTAGTTACAATGTTTCACACGGTTAAACTATATACGTATTTCATGCCGGCATGTACATTGATCTACAGGCACAAATATTTGTTTCTATTTGAATGAGAGCGTGTCCGTGTCTGAATAATTTATAGTCAAGTCGGTTTTTAATCAAGCTAAGATTAATGGCTTGGACGTACATTGCGGTGATTGTGACTATTTTAATTACCTGTATATTGTGTTTAAAATGTAAAAACGGGAAATTTTTGTTATCGTCGTTTAGTCCCGAGGGGCCGAATTTGTTTTGGGCTGAAACAACGAAGAGACTTTCGAACTAAACATGTTAGATTATTATAGACTAGCGTTATTCCCGCGACTTCGGCTCCGTGAAAATTACAACTTCTTTCATATTCCTTGTCCGTAATATTGATAACTGCGTGAAAAATTTCAGCTCTCTAGGATGAGAGCCTTGATAAGTGGTCGTGTCAGTCTTTTATTTAAGTATAGAGATTATGAACTCACTAGCTGTGCCCCGCGCTTTCACCCACGTATTTTTAGTCCCCGTGGGAAAACATACATAAATACAGACACGTCTTGTTCCCGTTGGAGTAGGCAGAGACTATTTCTTTCCACTTGCTACGATCTTGACATACAACTTTCGCTTCTTCCACTTTCATCACATTCTTCATACATGCTCGTTAGTTGTTGGTACTTTTGACCTGGCCTTTCCTCAACACTTAAGATAACGTTGGTTATCGTTCCCGTGGGAATATCAGGATAAAAAGTACCCTATGTGTTATCCCAGGGTCTAAACTATCTACGTGGGTACCGAATTTCAGCCCAATCAGTCCAGTATTTTTATACAACATTATAAATGCGAAAGTTTGTGAGGACGGATGGATGGATGTTTGTTCTCGCAAAAACTACTGAATGTATTGGAATAAAATTTGGCCCTGGAATAACACATGGGATACTTTTTTCCCCGATATTCCCACGGGAACGATGTTTACGTGAGTGAAACCGCAGGGCACAACTTGTAATATATAGTAGGATAACGTAGGATTATTTGGTCTAAGTAGGTAAATTCTGCCCTAATAACGTGGCTATGTAAAATTTTGAAAAAACTTACTTTGAACTCTTGTGATAGTTTATTATCAAACAAGTTTATTATTATCATAGATCAATGGAGCGAGAGGTTGTATTTTTTGTATTATTAATCTGTGTGATAATATTGTAATAAATTGGTGAAGTACCGTTTTTTATCTAAATAAATTGTAATTTGTAAATTTTTATGTGTCTTCTAACTACATTTTAAAGGCTTTATAATTAAATTACTTTAGTTACTTACTGTTAGTGAATCCCAGTGATTTTCCCATTCCCAGTGGTTCTATCTTCCTTATTGGACTTAACACCTGCGTTTATTCCCAAGAAAATAATCCTTCTTATTCTTTTCCAGTAGTGGAATCCACATCGAGTCAATTTGACAGCCTCATTGGCTCAGATGATAGTAACTCTTTCTGTGCCGCAGGCCCCGGGGCTCGATCCCCGGCCAGGTCAAATATTAGTGTGCACGAACATGTCTGTTTGATCTGTGTCTGGGTGTTATAAGCTTATATAAGTATGTATATCAGCCATCTGGTAACCATAGTACAGGTTTCTAGCCTAGTTTGGGACCAGGTGACCGTGGATGGAAGTTGTTCCATATCATATTATAAGTGGGCATATTCCACTGAATAATTTGTATCTCTCCACTTTGCCCCACCAGTGGGGCGGTTTAGTCGAGCAGGGTGGAACAATCCATTTCCAGAGAAAGTGATACCCCAGAATAAATAATAGTGTGATACGTACATACCGGTAAAACTGCTTAAACATGTGTGTAGGACATGTTTGTTACCCATTCACGTCTAAACTACTGAACTGATTGGGCTGAAATATTGTTAGATAGTAGAATATTTTGACTACAATAACAACAATCAGTAATAATTACTTATCAGGAATTAATTACCTACATAACAGTACTCATTGTGCAAACCAAAACCAATAATTGTGTTGGTTTGAACTGAAAATAAGCCAATTTTAACTCTCCCTTTGTGACGGGATTATCTCATTGTATTTGCAGTTTGTTGTGAAATTAATTAAGAAACATTATTATGGAAAATAGTTGAAACGTGTAAATTATTGCCACAGAAGGAGAGTTTGGGGTTAAATTAATATTTAACGCACGAGTTTTAAGGAAAGGTGAAGGTTTTATTGTTAGGGTTGTTCCGTATTGATCATAAGAGATCATAAGAGAGAAATTGTGATCCGTTACAGCCCAGCAATGTCGATCCACGGCGACATTGGAATTTTAATAAAATGGATCTAGCTCTTTTTCAGTCATTGCTAGACGAAACCTCTTGGTTGTCCGTCGTTGAGTCCTGTGATGTGTCTACCGCCGCCGAGGCTTTTTACGATATCTTATATGAGTTGTTTGATGTGACAGCCCCTAAAAAGAAAAGGCTAGCAACGAATTGCACTAGGTATCCAGTTTGGTTTGATGCCGATATTATAAAAGATGTTCGGCGTAAAGCTCGTCTACATAGAGCATGGCTGTCATCAAATTGTGATACGTTATATAAAACTTTCTCTATCCTTCGGGCAAGTTTAAAGGTTCGTGTGTCTGAAGCGTATAAATTGCATTTGACCCGAGTTGAGGAAAGCTTGCGGCTCAAACCTCGCCAGTTTTGGAGTCATGTTCATAGACTGAGGTCCAAGGGTGGTTTCGAACCCTGTGTCTCGTACGAGGGTAAATCTAGTGCCGGTGTCGAAGCTGCTGAAGCATTTGCTAGTTATTTTTCCAGCGTGTTTTGGGACGAATTGCCTCTGCTAGATACTAGTGCCTGTTGTGAACAGGGTTTTCAGGGTGGTGGTGTAAGTCTGCCCGCGGTATCACCCCAAGATGTAGAGCGAAGCATCAATAAACTAAAGATTAGCAGCTCGATTGGCCCCGACAGTGTACCCAATTTTGTTCTTAAAGCTTGTAAAAAGCAGTTGATTTTACCTCTCTACCACATTTTCAATCTCTGCCTTAGAAATGGTAAATATCCGGACCAGTGGAAGCTGTCAAGAGTGACGCCTATTCCTACGGGTAGTGTCAAAACTCTGGTAGAGGAATATCGTCCAATCGCCATCTTATGTGCTCCTGCCAAGGTCTTTGAGTACATTCTACACAGTGACATATATGGACAGGTCAGGCAACTAATAGGTGACGAGCAGCATGGTTTTAGACCGGGGCGCTCTGTAAACATGAACCTATTATGTATGGTTGACCATATATCCAATGCCTTGGATCGAGGGCTTCAGGTAGATGTGGTCTACTTCGACTTCAAAAAGGCCTTTGATAGAGTCGATAACGATATTTTGTTATGTAAGCTTTCCGCGATAGGATTTACGCCGTCTCTTAAATTTTTTCTCGGATTACATGAGAAATCGGCGCCAACATGTTAGGCATGGCACTTACTATTCTATCCCTTATCATACAAGATCTGGTGTAAGCCAAGGATCAGTTCTGGGTCCTCTTCTCTTTTTGATCATGATTCAGGATTTGCCAAATGTATTGACCGCTTCTAATTGTCTGTTGTATGCCGATGATCTCAAGATCTTTCTCGAAATTAAATCTCCTATTGACTGCCTCAGAATGCAAAATGACATTAATCTTGTATATAGATGGAGTTTGACTAATAAAATGCTATTGAATACCAATAAATGTAACTTAATGACATTCGACCGGAAAAAGAATCCAATTATTTTTGACTACCATTTAAACACTCTATCCATTAAAAGGGTGAACTTCATCAAGGACCTGGGCATAACATTCGATCGTTCCCTGACATTCCATGACCACATAGATAATCTGGCCAAAGAGACCTACCGTCGTTTGGGTTTTGTCTTGCGAAATTCGCAAGATTTTAAAAATCCACATGTTGTCACGGTTTTGTATAACGCTTTAGTCAGAAGCAAGCTCGAGGCGGGCTTATGTGTTTGGAACCCGTACCATGTGACTTATGCACGTAGACTTGAGAAGGTCCAAAAAGCCTTCCTAAGATCTTTGTATAAAAAGGTCTATGGTTACTATCCATACAGATACCCGACAAAGTTTCTGTTGGGGCACCTAGGCTTTAACTCCCTTGAAGTCCGGAGGATCTTCGACCAGCTGATTATGTACCTCAAGGTGCTCAGAGGATCGGTGGACTGCGTACTTTTGCATAATCTGTTGTGCGTATTATTTGTGCCAGAGGAACTTGAAGTCTCGGTTACGAGGTGCGGTCCTGGTAAGCAGCACAAGCTTTTTCACCCGAACACAGGGCGCACAGTAGCGCGAGCTATGTCTCCACTAGTTCGACCTCTGCTCCATCTCAATGCACTCCGAGACTTTAATGCCGAACATGTCATTAAAGTCTCTTGTATTACTTTGTATATGTAATATATGAATTATTTTATTATTTGAATAACTTTTAACGGGTTACCATGATTCAAAATTCAAATGTGTACAAATATGATAGTTTTAAATAATATATTTTATTATTATTGGGATAGAATGGAACAGAAAAAATTTGCCGATGACTAGGACCTCCACGGTAGCTCAAATGTCAGAGTGCCGCCAGGCGGATTGTTGCGGAGGGTGCGTGGTTCCATCACCGCTAGTGAGTGAAATTTTTCTTACCATATTCATATCGTATTTCAGCCGAATAGACCGCTTTAGTCTATAAAAACATAAAATAATAACTGTCGGGATGGGAATTAATTCAATATGAAATTCTAACCATCGGGGGTATATTAATGAAAACTAGTTATATATGTGTTAATTTTTGTTTTTATATATTCACTGCAATGTAATAACTGAACATTATTATATTAAATATGTAGTTATTGTTATTTTAAATGTATTATGACAAGAAAATGTTTATTGTATTCAGAAAATTTCAGTTCTTCTATACTCAAACGACATCGAAGACGATTATTATAAAAGAATCATATTATTAATATTATTATTGAACATCTTTATTAAGTGTAAATGTGAATATTGTAACAAGAAAAATATTATTATACCTATATTTACTATTTATTTGAACAATAACTGTTAAATATCAGAGTAAATCCAAATAAAAGGTAAGTTTTAAAATATAATAAATAATCTTATTTCATGCATAAATAATTTGAAACACCGATTATATTATTTATTATTCGGTTTTGAAATACAATTTATTACAATTATTACATCCACATTGAAAGCAAACATCATGAACATTTAAGAATCGTTGTAAAAAATTTAGACACACGGTAGTGTGTCAGCCGAGTTTTATTATTACAAAGATACCTAATAATTAGTAGATACAATAAAAATATACTGCGAATAGACGATCGAATATGGTATGGCCGTACCACGAACTTGATTCGCCACGAAATGATCGATCGTATGGCGCACTGTCCGTCGAACATGATTATTACTACTACTTGGTCGAGGGATTCCGGGCAAGAATACTCATCCCCCATCTCTTTCTGTGGGAGTCGTAAGAGGCGACGAAAGGATTCGTTCACCCAATGAGCAGCATACCACTTGATACGTAGATGTGTGAAGGATGTTGCTGCACACTGGGAGCACAACAGGACCTTGCCATCATCACGCCTTGATTACCTGAAAGGTAGCGGGTATACTACCAACAACAGCATTCCCAAAGAGGGTTGGCATCAGGCAGGCAGCCAGTCATAAAACCAAAGCCAAAAAAATTATATAATATGTTCAGTGTTCTGTGTATGTTGTTAGCGAAAACATATTATTCTTAATATTATGTTCTTGTGTTGCGTCCAAAGTGTTAGAGGAAACATATTAAATTGACCCCACACAAATAATAAGGGTAGGAAGATGATGACTATGTACGGTGGAACGGTCGCTTGCACAGCGGTTCAATCGTGCGACGTGAACACGTACCGAACGGTACAGTAGTACGGTCGAATCATATTCGATCATGTATTCGTAGTATTGTATGATCAAATTGGCCAAACACACAAAACAGTTAAACCAACTATTTACACTATACAAATAATATTATCATAAACCTCTGTACAACAAATTATCAAATCCTACCTACACGGCATTCATGGCATTTGTAACCTTACGCACTATAACTTATCAACACCATCCTCATAGAAATTGTTAACGAAGCGCTAAAGCGCCGTGCATATCACGCGACGATCAAGAAACGGTCTAGTGGGCAAGGTCTCATACATTTATTTATTTACAAAGAATATTTATTTGTTACTTGCCCGTAATGTTTTTGTAGTGGTAGGCCTCTTTTGGGCCGCCTGGGAAGTACCACACCTTTACCAGTTATACATCCGCCAAGCAGTAATGTGCAAACAGTACTGTGTTCCGCCCTGAAGGGCAATGTTACCAGCGAAATTACTGGACATGACGAGTTTCAACAACTAATATCTCGGGGTGACAGGCGCAGTGCAGTGCCACTCAGAAATTAGAATTTTTAAACACTGGGTGGGTGGCTCTGTGTCTGATATGGGCAATCATAATGCTTACCATCAGGCACCTGATTAGCTCGTCTTGTCACTCACTATCATAAAAAAAAATGTTCCTATAACGTACCGATTTAGTACTCGTATGCAAAATGTTTTTGAAATTAATAAAACTTAAATGTAATATTTTTACCATGTTTACTGAAACTTGATGTCTATTTTGGTTTTATTTTAGGCTTTTTGTTTTAAAAATGTGTACTTATTTGAAGTGGTTTCATGGCCTATGTTCAGCAGTGGACGTCCTAAGGCTGAGATGATAATGATGATGATGATGATGACAAGGTAATATACATAATATTGGACAAATAAGAAATAAACCGACATCGTGATGCGAATAAAATTAGACAACACCAACCAAAATAGTAAACTTTGTATAACACTACATAGACCTCTAGATATGGAAAAACAGATTATGCATCAATATTTTAGCTTTCGCTAAGTTTTAATGGCAAGAAACAATTTTCATTTGAGCTTTCCTAAGTTTTATTTATATAATCGGTCTAATAAAATAAAATCAATTATAATGTTTGACGGAATTCAGTATTAAGTACTGCAAAGAAACTGACTGTATAGTCAGTTTCTTCAAACATAACATATAGTCAGTTTATTGACGTGCAGAAGTGTCCGATTGTGTCCTATTTGAATAAATGTTTTTGAGTTTGAGTTTTTTTCTTTATTGACTTAAAATTATTATATTTTGAATATATATTTTGATAGTCAAATTGGTTCTTTGTAATTGAGTCAAAGTTATTACTTTGACTATATATTATATATAGATAATATATATAGGCTTTGTCCAATATTATTCTTGTCCATTTTCGGCATCCAACTACCGATTGCATTTTTACATAATATTATTATGTTTTTTAGTGTTCTAAAATTCGTAAAATTGTCAACAACAACTTTACATATTTTAAAAAATGTTCACCAAGTCTTGTGTCGGTCACAACCTTTCTTCACTGCTATTCAGTGTTGTCACTTATAACACACTAGTTAAGGTTCATAGTACGTTTAGGCGCGGCAGTTATTCATATAGTGGCTGCGAGGGCTTGGCTTGGCCTGTTCGAGCCCACGTGATCCTGTACAGGAACTGGCTGCCTTCTTCGCCTTGCTCGATGACCTGCATAAACATAAAATTTGAGTAAGAAAGTTTACGATGTGTGTTGGAATGTAGTTTATAAACAAAAATAAAATTATATGGACATACTTTATTTCATCTTTAAAATATCAGGATATAATTAAATCAACTGCTATAGATCTGGCCCAGTTGGTTACAAGTAATGTAGATTTCATTAACTCAGAATTGCAAACAAAATCAACTGAGCCTCAGGTGACCTCACAATCACCATGTGCTGTTCCTGTGCGAGTGGCTCGGAGGGAGAAGCAATGTATTGCTGGACATAGTAGGACTAAGGTACTTGTTTTCTCAGACCGGATTGGTGTAGATTTTGGTTCTCTGTTGTGCAATGAGAGTAATCATATAATATATAATCATTGCATGCCCGGTGCATCTTACACACAAATATGTGATAAGATTAGGAGTAGTGCTCATACTATAGATAGTAATACAGTTATTGTCATCTTAATAGGACAAAGTATAGGTATAGACAAAAGGGAGGTTATTAATAACATAACCTCTCTCCTTGAAATAAATTGTTTTAAGATTATGCTGTGTGCCTTACCATATTGTTCATTGTTAACTTCAACTCAAAATAAACACACACATAATGATAAACAATTTATTTCATAATCTGACATCTCGTCATAGTGACAAATTAATGTTTTTTGACATGAATAAGTTTATTAAAAACTTTCAACTGACCCCGGACAATATTATGTACTGTTCGAAGAAATGCATTTCGATGCTTGCTACATTGGTAGCTTATAATATTAATTCAGTTATAGGTAATATAACGGTGTTTAATAATGACTCCACAGTGATTAGTATATGTACTAAAAATAACACTGTGGAAAATAATTTAAACTAATTTCTAAGACAACAGAGAGTGGTACTTGTACATTATCTTTATTCTATCAAAATATAAACCGCTTCTCTGGCAAAATTAACGACATTGAATTACTTGTAGATAAATATAATTATGATATTTTATGTTTCTGTGAAACTTGGTTAAAAAATGATAAAATGTCATTTAATGTTAATAATTTTCAGGTGGCCAGTAAGTTCAACAGAACATCTGCTGAAGGAGGTGGCTCGATTATACTTTTAAGAAAATCAATTAAATATAAAGAGCGAAATGATATTGTCAGCTGTTCTGTGGAACGAACTTGCGAGGTGGCTTGTGTAGAAGTGAAAAGGCACATAATCTTATGTGTATATAGGCCGCCGAACTCGAATCTCACTTCTTTTATGTCCTCTATGGAAATAATTCTAAACAAAATTTGTAAAAGTAATAAACATGTACTTGTATGCGGTGACTTTAACATTGATATTTTGTCAGATTCTCCAGATAAAACTAATTTGACTAGTTTATTTAAGTCCTTCGGTTTGAGTTACCTATTCTCTGAGCCCACAAGAGTTACAGTTACCTCATCGACCTGTATTGATAATATCTTTACCAATTTCGAAAGTAGGAAGTTATCAATAACGGGTGGAGTTAGGTCTGACCACAAGGGTCTCTCACTAGAATTTATAAGTGAAAAATCAAAAGAAAAACCAACAATTGAACATAGGCCCCTAACAACATATAAACTCGAAAAGCTTAGGAATAATATAGAATCAAAACTGGAAAATGTCGCTGTCTCTGAGGAAGACCCTAATTTCAATTATGAAAACATATTTTCTGTAATAAGTAAGGAGTTCAATGAGATATGTCCCAAAAAGAAATTACACTCGAATGGGAAACTAGAATTTAGTGATTGGGCTACCAAGGGTATCAGGAAAAGTAGAGATAATATGTATGAGTTATATAGAGATAAAGCCCATTCCAATTCAGAATCATTTCATGAGTATGTTAAATGTTATTCAAAAATTTTTAAAGCTGTGTGCATCCAAGCAAAAGCCATAAATATTAGAGACAAAATTCGCAAATCAAGTAATAAAATTAAGACGGTTTGGAAAACAATAAACGTAGAAACAGTCGCTAATATTTTTGTCGATTTCTTCTCTAACATAGCCCTGAACGCGACCAAGTCACTTGATTCATCCCCAGACTTGGCGGAGGCTTTTCTTAAAGAAAACTTCCAACGCACCATACCTGAATTTTCGTTTGAACACATCTCTTTAATTGATATCAAAAAGACGTACAAGAGTTTAAATGTTAAAGCTACTGAAGATATATGGGGTCTATCTGTAAAAATGCTAGATTCTATAATAAACACAATTGCTCCTTACTTAGCAGACTTATTTAACCTATGCATAGATAAAGGCACGTTTCCAGAACTAATGAAAATAAGTAAAATCACTCCTATCTTTAAGTCAGGAAGTAAGACAGATCCCTCAAACTATAGGCCAATCTCTGTTTTGCCAGTATTAAGTAAAATCTTTGAGAAATTGATGCTAAACCAACTGCTGTCACATTTCAATAATAATAGAATATTGCATTCAAACCAGTATGGTTTCACCAAATGCAGATCAACAACCGATGCAGGCTGTCATCTCATGACTCTTGTCTTGGAGGCTTGGGAGAGTTCACAGGATGCTATTGGAGTGTTTTGTGACCTTTCCAAAGCATTCGACTGTGTAGAACACTGCACGTTACTGCGCAAGTTAGAAGTATATGGAATTCATGGGAATGCCCTGAACCTGGTGGAATCATACTTGTCTAGTAGGCAGCAGAAGGTTAGCGTCAATGGTATCACATCTGCTAGTTCTCCTGTCAAGATGGGAGTCCCACAGGGATCAATTTTGGGTCCTTTCCTGTTTTTGGCATATATTAACGATTTGCCTTACATGGTCCACGGTCTAGCAGATATAGTTCTATTTGCCGATGATACGTCATTGATTTTTAAAGTTGATAGGAAGGATACTTCACTAGTACATGTTAATAAAACTTTAGCAAGTATATCCAGATGGTTCACAGCAAACAATCTGTTATTGAATGCGAAAAAGACTAAATGTTTGAAATTTTCGTTGCCTAACGTCAGAAGTATAGAACCAATCATAGTTCTTGACGGTGAAAGACTCAATATTGACAATGCAACTTTGTTCCTTGGCATAAATATAGACTCTAAACTGCAATGGAGCACTCATATCACCGAGCTCTCAGGGAAACTAAGCTCTGCAGCTTACGCGGTTTATAAAATTAGGCAACTAACAGATGTAGCCACGGCGAGATTAGTGTACTTTGCATATTTCCATAGCTTGATGTCTTATGGGATTCTGTTGTGGGGGTCAGCTGCAGATATAGAAACTATCTTTATACTACAAAAACGTGCGATTCGTGCCATCTATGAGATGCGTCCACGCGAATCCCTGAGGGAATTATTTAAAGAAATAAACATACTGACCCTACCATCCTTATACATTTATGAGAACATCATGTATGTGCGTAAAAATTTACATAAATTAAAATTAAATAGTGACCTTCATAATTTTAATACTAGGAATAAAGACAAAATAGCTGTACCTAGCTTTAGATTATCTAAAACAAATAAAAAGACATTCTTAGGAAATAGTGTACGTTTCTATAATAAAATCCCAAAAGAGATAACTGGGCTCTCAGAGGGTAAATTCAAAACCTATATAAAATCTACTTTACTTAAGAAGGCTTATTATAAAGTCAACCAGTACATAGAGGACAAAGATGCCTGGAAACTTCTGCATAGCCGCCTCGCGGCACCTTCAAAGAAAACGAATGTAACCAAACCAAATATTGTGAAACTATCTGTTGAAAAAATTAAGCCCTACAAGTTTCTTGTGCGTTCTTCTTGTAGAGGTATCTTTCCGAACGCACGGTAGACTCAGTACTGTATCTTCATTGACGTACAAAAGTGTCAGATTATGACCTATTTGAATAAATCTGTTTGAGTTTGAGTTTGAGTTTGAAATAAGTTTAATGTATTCGGAGGAAACAGGAGAATACAAACATCGATTTAGTAAATTTTTCATAGGATTGTGTCAAACTGCTATATATGAGGTCCTCTTTGCTGATAATACCCATTCTTCACGCGTTGCATCGAAGTATAGTAGAGAACTTGCAAGATAACTGCGCACGTCCGTTTTTATTCTCCTCATCCAAAATTAAAAGCATATGTTCAGTTCAGTACTAAAAGTGATTATAAGTAAGTGAAGTTGACTTGACTTGGCTTAATCACAAGGTTCTATCTAACAAGAAGATTTCCAATAAAAATAAGATGATAATATCGACCTCGCGCAGATTTACACTTGCACGTATTCTTGTAGTAAAATTATTCAGTCGTTGTATTATCGGAGTACCATTAAAGAGGGTTTGTATCCAGGGATATCGAGATCAGACCGTATTAGACCCTTTAAGCGGCGATTTCTATCCATCAATGACTAATGAAATGTCATTCTTAGGAAGACTGAGTACGTTTCTATAATAAAATCTCAAAAGAGATAACGGGGCTTTCAGAGGGTAAATTTGAAACGTAAATAAAATCTACTTTACCAAAGAATGCTTATTATAAAGTCAATCAGTACATAGAGGATAAAGATGTTGAAACTTCTTCATAGCCACCACAAGGCACCTTCCAAAAAAACTAATGTAAACAAACCCAATATTGCGAAACAATCAGTTGAAAAAATGAAGCCCTATCTTTACAAACGCACGGTAGATTCATTACTTTTAGTTACATTGCCTTGTTAAAGTTTGAACATTATCCGTTTTCACCAATTACGTTCAATCGCTTCAAAAATAATATTACAGATGCCGAAAAAGATACTGCAGAATTGTAAAAATAAATTATTGTTCTGTTTCATCAAATATTTGAACAAGTTTGCAGCGAATGAATAATTTGGCTTAATATAATTATCATTCACTCGTTTCAAGCACAAATAACACACGTATATCATTTTTATTAAAAATCCAGTCATGTAGAGAGTAAAAAATTGCTACAAAAATGCATGATGAATGATAGACTGAAACGACGAAAATTATACCAAATGGGTGCGGACACACCTATTTGGTATAATTTTGATTGGGCAGGAAGATAATGATATCCCCGGAATGATTAGTTTACCTGAGTGATTGGTCTTGTGACGACAGGCGCGGGCAGCGCAGGGTGAACGCCGCTTCCTAAAGCAGTACTTTGAGAGCCGCTGCTAAACACAATCCTCACCTTCCAGTCCGTCCAACTCTATAAATATTAGTAAACAATAAGAAATATTGCAGGCTTGTAGGTAAAAATCTGAAATAGATCATTAATTTTTTTTTCATGAAATGGACAAGAATGTTAATCAAATTACTTGAGACAGCAGTTCGACCCGACAAACTTGTAAGCGGGTTGCTTTACAAAGCGCCACAAGCACGCGCCCAGGACGCTGTAAAGATTATATTATGTATAGCGCCGTATGCCACCTAATAATATACAATCCGGACGAATCAATTTGACACCTTAAACCAAGAACTTTAAACAAACTCAAAGAAAATTTACAATACAATACAATACATTTCTAAACGTCAATAAATAATATCAATATCAACCCCCTTAGTAGATATTTTAGAAGATGGGTCACAGTAAACGAGTCACACTGTAACACGTTGGCAATTTTCTCTTACAAAAGTGTTTGATGTGATCGTTCGAGTTTGGCCGACGTCGCCCGTGAAAACTCGGTCGATGACGACGTATTCCATATTTAATCCGTAGATTGTAATAAAAGTGAATGCTCGTCAGTCAATGCGAACTTATGCTTTTTTAAGCAAGAAAGAATATAAGATTTGGAACGTAGTCGGTTTTGGTTTACAGTTGAATGTCACGCGGTCCTCAAAATGTGGTCCTTTCAGACGTAATACCCTGTTATACAACCGGCGAATGCTTCAAGAGAATTATAAATTAACTCCCACAGTTTAGATCATCATAAATTCTGTTTGATTTCATTCGTCAAAATTTATTTTGAGGCTTACGTACATATTTTATATAATATATCAGTTCTCGTCAAGGCGAAATCTTGATATTATATTAATGCAAATTTATCTACTTACGAGATATGGGACGTCTTTGTTTTACTCCAAAGATAAAGATATGCCCGTAACATAATGCTAAAGTATTTACCTAAAGTTGATACTAGAATGTTTTTTTTTATGAAAGTTATGAAGTTTTATGAAGACAAGACGAGCAAATCAGGTGCCTGGTGGTAAGCATCATGATTGCCCATATCAGACACAATGCCTCCCAGTGTTATAAAATTCAAAAATTCTGCGCGGCACTGCACTGCGCCTGCCACCCTGAGATATAAGTTGTTGAATCTCGTCATGCCCAGTAATTTCGCTGGTAACATTGCCCTTCACACCGGAGCACAGTAATGTTTGCACATTACTGCTTGGCGGATGAATAACTGGCAAAGGTGTGGTACTTCCCCAGGCGGCCCCCATGTAAGATAATCTGAAATAAATCGGGTTTCCTTTCATCCGAACACACACAAATCACACAGAAATACATAAATACAGAAATCAGTTATCAGAAAGACAACGTTTTATTTTAATATACAATTTTTATTCGAATTCAGGAGAAAAGAAACCCTAGCGAATCAGAATCGAGACGCAAATGAATTGATTATGTGTTGGAAAGTGGAAATTGGCCAACAATATATCAGATATTTTTCTATTTATAATTATTGAGAGACGTTTTTGTAATGCAATTCCACGATCAGACAGAGACTTCTATAAGGAATCATGCATAGAAAACGGGAAAATCGCACAGTGTGCGACGTTCACGTATAGATTAGGTGTGAGGATAAGGCAATCAGGCAATAGCGGCAATTATATGGTGATAGAACCGTGACGCCGTTAGTTTTAATCAGTTTGAAAAGTTCATCAGAACACTCCCCATTGTAAATGCGGTAAAATTACTATCTGACATCTCTGCGCATAAGTACTGAGTGGTTCTAGGTGTTCGGTGAGCTAGGGGTTGTCGATTATTCTGACAGCTCTACGCTGTAAAGCATCTAGCGGATCAAGCTGGTACTTGTGTGCTGAACCTGAGGGCGAACTGGCGCTTATTAAGCAACAATCACTGGCTCGCCGTAAAGTACCGCTTCACCTTATTCAGCATACCAAGTTTTTTGAACGCTAGCTTATTGCAATCTAAACATTAAAATTTCTCTGGCTTGTGTTCACACGGGTGGTGTATTAGGTACATTATGTTATTATTATGTCGCTTGGAAACATGTGCTATATGCGGTCTTTTTGTAAATTTTTCTCGAAACTTCGGCACCTACCACTTCCATTTCATTACATAAATGATGATTATTACAGCGTAGTAAGTATGCAATAATATAAATAAGGATTCTTCATCGAATTAATGATGCGATAAAACAATTTTTATTCTATATTTCTCTAGAGATTATTAATTCGATGAATGTCATCATCATCATCATCTCAGCCGTTGGTATTCCACTATTGAACATTGGCCTCCCCCGTAAAGGGCGGTTTTGCCAATACTCGACACGCTTGACAGGCGGGTTGTCGAGCGCAGTTCGTTTTTTTGCAGAGGACGCTGCTGCCCGTCCTCTAGATCTGTTAACCCTTAGCCAGCTCTTACGACGACCACGGGTAGAGAGGGGGGAGTACTATTCTAAAGCCGGTAGCTCCACGGCAGTATAAGTAATCGGATATAAATAAAAAAAAATAATATCATCGTTGCAATAACAAGAACTGTCAATACTTAGCAGACATATAAAACAAGTTTCCAATAAACTCCCATAGGAGCTTGGAATGAAAAAAATAGCTTCAGATATTAGCTGCCTTTTGCATTATGCATGAAGTCTACATTCTACGGAACTTTTGTTACTAAGTAGAACAAATAATAGGAATCGGATAATCAGTATAGGTATTATATAAGAAGATAGATGGAATGAAATTGCCTCGGTGGCGTAGTGGACGCAAGCTCGGATTCCGATCATATGGTCCCGGGTTCCATCCCCACGTCAGGCAAAGTGTTATATTGGATTTTTTCATTAAGAATTATCTCAATAACTAACTGCCTGGAGTCTAGAACTGCCCGGTAGATGGAAAAAGGCTCGCCTACTATTGCATGGGACCAATAACATACTGGCGAAATGTGGGTGTACCTACTATGGGACTAAGTACACTTTAAGTACACTTCTGCCTACCCCTTCTATGTGGTGAATATGTTTTATTTGTAGTGGTAGGCCTATTTTGCAGGGGGCAGGGGGCCTGGGGGAGGACCACACCTTTGCCAGTTATTCACCCGCCAAGCAGTAAACATTACTGTGTTCCGGTCTGAAAAGCAATGTAACCAGAAAAATTACTGGTCATTACGAGTTTCAAAAAATAATATCTCGGGGTGACAGGCGCAGTGCAGTGCCGTGCAGAATTTTGAATATTAAAACACTGGGTGGCACTGTGTCTGATATGGGCAATCATAAGGCTTACCATTAGGCACTTGATTTGCTCGTCTTGTCACTACTATCATAAAGAAATGGTGTAGATTACCTGTGCGTCCTGTATGACTGCCTCGGATGACGCAAGCTGTGGCATCTTGACTCGAGCTCACTGGTGGAGGAGTCACTTGCTTACCATTCTCAGCTCCATCTCGAAAGCACCTAAAACAATAACATGACTTTAAAAAAAATATTAAACAATGCTACAAAATGTGTAATTAACTTAAAGAGAGTTAAAAGAGAGAACTTAAAAAGAGTTGCGTATTTTGCAAAAAAAATTCAGCTTCCTATGGGAAGAAGAAAAATTCAGTAGAATTACTTGCACAGAAGCCTTTTCTGTTTGATCCATTACTGAAAACAATTTAATATGACCACATAGAATGAAATTAAAAATATACTTAAAGACCAGAGATAAAGTTGTATGTCAGGATCGTAGCAAGTGGTAAGAAAATGTCTCCGCTTACAAATATTATTAAACACATTTCCTACGCCCAAGTATGGAAATATGCAGTAAAAAGACCATAACTTTTGATTGCGTTAAAACTTAGAAGAATGATTTTTTACAGCCACAAGGGACCGCAGGCCTGAGTAGTTGATATCAATTTAAACTTGATACATCCACGCGTTCCCGTGAAAAAGTGTCTTGACAGACGGACAGACAGACCGACAACAAAGTGATCCTATTTATATTAAGTTATATTAATTATATTAAGTTCAGAGCGGTGTGGCAATCCTGTTGCAACCACTGTTACAAATAGCTATAATATAATCATAATTTTGTTAACTTAAAAAATGGCATGGAGCAGTGTCCATGGTGTGTAATAAATAAATAAAAAAAAAAGTGATCCTTTATGGTTTCCCTTCCATTCCCTCTTCTAAGTTTCCATACAAAATTTAAGCATAGCTAAGTGGGTTGGTTTGATATTTTCCCGAAAAGTCCTAAACGGTTACAAAATATGGGTAGAATTTCGTAAAAGTCAACCACGTGTAAAATTTAGAGGTAATTTACTTTAATTTTCAATTAAATATCTAAGTTTCCAGACACCATTTAATAAATTCGCCTGTTTTGTTATAATAATAATGTTGTTTTAAGACTTTCATAAAATAGTTTAATCGGGGGATAAACAGAAACGTGGAACAAAGTAAACGATCGTTTTGAAAATTATATAAACATTACTGATACAAAATCTATAAACTTTTATAATAGGTCTTGTTTTTCACGGTATATTTCAGCGGCTACCCACAAAAAATAAACTTTAAACTCCGACTGAAAGAGGAAGGGGTATAATAAGTTTGACGTGTCTGTGTAATTATGTGTTTGTCTGTTTGATGCGGTTGTTCTTGTTTGAATGCTTATCCAATGGAGTATGTTCTTAGCTGTGTCTCATGAAAATAGGTTTTTGTCTGATTGGAACCGTCTCAATGAATGTGTGTCAGAAAGGTCTGACCAGTGTCTGATGATGGAGCAGGAAGAAGAGATCCCAGGTCAGGAAAAGTGCTTTTTGATTTTTCATAACCAATTACCTCTATAACTGCCTAGAGTCTAGAACTGTGCCCGGTAATATAGCAATAGGCTCGTCCCCTATTAAATGGGACTAAATAACATACTGGCGAATTATGGGTGTGCCTACTATGGTACTGAAACCTGGGTACACCTCTATCTACCCCTTCGGGAAAAGGCGTGAAGTTGTGACAGTTAAATGACAATAATCAATCAACGAATTTCCAACCTTCAGATTTTCAAAAGCCTTGTTAATCATTGATTTAAAGAAAAGGGGAGATGAGGTACTGACTTCTCGAAAGTAGAAAGTGGAAAGCTCAAATTAGGTCCCATAAAATAATAAAAGAAATAAGTAAAGTTGTGTCGTACAAGCGACTATATTATTGTTGTTTCGGTCGCACTGCGGTCTTAGGTATGTACGTCTTTCTATCTTTGTTGTTCATTACATGTCACTGTGCAAACTTCACACTGAGCAAATTGCACGTGCCAGTTGTTGAGTAGGCGCTGGGAGAACGTACCTTATCTCACTTTTTCTTTAAATCAATGTTGTTAAAACAAAAATTAATAAATGAATTAAGCTTTTTTTTTCGTGACCTCTTCTTTACTTACTTGAATAGTCTGCAATTTCTGAACAGGCCAATGAAAGCTTGTCTAAACTTCCTATTCATGAAGCAGTAGGTGATCGGGTTGCAGCATGAGGAGCAGTACGCAAGGAGTTGCAAGGAAACCACACCCTTCGAGCCTATGTACTGGTAGAGCTCCTCGGGGTAGAATAGGTAGATCTGGTGACAAAAAAATTGTGATAAAAGTGAACACAAGACATGCCGCGGCGGTTATAGCTATAAAATAGAAAATAAATTTGGAAGTCTTTGGGAATCTGTAATGTGTATTAAATTTATAATATGAATTTCATTAAATTAATTAAATGAATGTGTATTAAATTTTGAATTTTAAAACACTGAGTGGCACTGTGTCTGATATGGGCAATCATGATGCCTACCATCAGGCACCTTATTTGCTCGTCTTGTTACTTCGTCTTGTTAAAAAATAAATGTCACTTGTTAGGGTTCCGAACCCCAACGGGGTGCCAAAAGAACCCTATTATTACTAAGCTTCAGCTGTCCGTCCATTCGTCCGTCTGTCACAGGGTTCTATCTCTTAAACTGTACTAGCTAGACACTTGTTATTTTCACAATATGTGTATTTCTATGGTCGCTACAAAAAATTTAATAATGAAACCAAAATATAAGTTTAATTAAATATATTTTTTTAACATTTTTTGCTTTTACTCAAGAATGGAAAGATATAAGATATAAGGATATACGTATACAGCTATATATAAGATACACATATTTTCCTTATATTATATGTGTAATTATGTATAATATAATAACAAATAATAAAAACTACATATAATTAAAAATGTAAGCCTCTAACAGTGTTCTATTTCAGAGAATTTTGCTCCATCCTTAATATGGAAATAATAATATATTTTTACGATTCCGTTTTACGTTACGACCTCGTGTTTGAGAATAATGTTATTGTATGTCATATTTTGTTTAAAACTTAAATTAAAAACAAAAATATAATCCATTATGTACTTTTTATACCTTTTACTCTTTTTATTTCACCAACTTAAAGCTAACACGACTGAAATTAAAATTTGAGCGGCACGGGCCGCAATGGTCGAAATAGATTATGTTATTAATATTACATGGAACCAATAACATTCTGGCGAAATGTGGGTGTTCCTACTATAGGACTGAGGGTCCTGGGTACACTTCTGCCTACCTTTTCGGGTAAAAGGTTTTTTTTTAATTATTCTAAAAAAATATATTACATTATCTTGTTGCATCAATAAACCTTATGATTTGTGCTGGTACATCCATTCAACTCGCTTCCTATTAAACATAAAAGAAAAGTAATAAATATCTTAGTAATAAAAGTCTAAGGAAAAAATTCTACTATCCACCAGATGAGAGCAAACACGCAAAAATAAATTAAAAGGTTACCTACTTTGAGTCCACAACTTATCGTGTTATCGTGTTAGGTGTGATGGTATGTATGTTTCTTATATTATATAATAGACATACCCACTTATCTACTGAATATAATTTGTGAAAAGCTATTTTTTATATATGTGGATTACAACATAACATACAATCACGCCTTTTTCCCCAAGGGATATGCACCCGTTTCGCCATTATGATATTGGTCCCATGTAATAAAAGGCGAGACCATTGTCATAGAAAGACGGGCATACTCGTAGTTCCAGTTATTGGGTTAATTCCTAATGGAAAATCCAATATTTAACACTTTGCCCGCCTTGGGGATCGAACCTGGGATTGGCAGTCGAGGATGCGCCCACCACGCCACCGAGGCAGTCGAGGCGGCAGTGTGGGTTATAAATCTTTGCGAAATAGTATCTCCTCTGTTGTTCGATTAGGTATGCTAGTTTGGAACCATTCATGTGCGAATTCTTCTCGCACTTGGCTAATTTATTTTTAAAAATTGTTAGCAATTAAATTAATAATTGGTATGTCGAGCGTCAAAATGCATTTGCCTGGACATGTTTCATTTTGACGCTCCAAATGACATATGAATTTAATAAACATTACAAATTCCCGAATCGAAATTTAAATACAATTTTCATCGGCTACTTTTTAAGGGGGCGGCGACCGGAAAATTCCCCATACAAACGTAATAGTCAAATCATTTGAAATCAGGGTAATTCCAACATTTATGCGGAACAACACTAGTTATCTAGGTTCCTAATTTGATCCATCACACAGTTTGTTCGCCACAATGCGGCGCATCGCGACTGTGCGTTTTTTGAGTGTATGTTGAACTCGAGGCGCGTTTGTATGAAGTCACAATACTGTAAATATTTTTACCGTGCTTGACCTAAGTCCAGGCAAAGGGATCCCTTTGTTTGTGTTACCTTTACATAAACTGATAGCTTATTTATAGTTTATCCCTACGAAGAATGGAACATTTTGATGTGATTTCCCAGAATTTAACCAGTTTGCTGTAAACAAGATCGTTTCATCATCATCATCATCTCAGCCATAGGACGTCCACTGCTGAACATAGGCCTCCCCCTTAGATTTCCATCCAGTCCGGTTGTAAGCGGCCTGCATCCAGCGTGCTCCTGCCGTACTTATCAGATCGTTTGTTGGGGTGGGTAGCCGGAAAACTTCCGGGGATTCTTAGCACCCCCTGCTCCGCCGTTACCGTGACCGCTACCGGAGTCAGGAATAACGAAGCTGCCGGGTACTGGGGGCCTGGTCTGTTTGGTTCTTATCATCGGGGGGGTTTTGCCAATACTCGCCACGCTTGGCAGGCGGGTTGGCGAGAGCAGTTTGGTGGTTCTTACACAGAGGACATCGCTACTTGTCCTCTGGATTTGGATACCTATTAGCCGATTCTTACGGCAACCCAGGTTGAACGGGTGAGGTACTATTCTGATGCCGGTACCCCGCGGCACAAACAAGATCGTTTGCCGAATCGAATTTACTCGAGTGCACTCACAATATGGATTTCATACGGTTGCTCTGTGGATATGCTTGATGCGTTTTAAATCGTCCTTGGTTGAAAGGTTTATAGAGGTAGAGTGAAGAATTCTTTTCAGCTTTGTTATTATTAAAGGTAGGTGTAATGGTAAGTACTTTTCGAATGTATATTTGTTTTCAAATATTTGTAGTAAATCACCATTCGGTGGACGATCTGATTGTCTGCTGGTAAAATAATATTGTATATATGAAATTGATGAATTTGAACATAATAAGTAGTATTGTAAATAAATTAAACCTCAGTTCCGGTGTAAACATTTAACAAAATTATATTTCCTTTTTTTACCGGTTATATTTTGATTGCGTAATGGCGTAGCAGCCGCAAGCTCGACTGCCGCTCATAGGTCCCGGGTTCGATCTCCAGGTCAGGCGATGTATTATTTAGATTTTTCCATTAGCAATTATCTCAGTGACAGCCTGGAGACTGGAACTGTGCACGGTAGATGGTAAAAGATTCCCCCCTATTACATGGGACTAATAGCATACTGGTGAAATGTGGGTGTACCTACTATGGGACTTAGGTCCTGGGCACACCTCTGGCTACCCCTTCGGGAAAAAGGCGTGATTTTATGTTATGTTTATTTTACTTGACCTGTTTTTTCCTCGGTACCTGGTATTTTTGTTTGGATCAAACATAAAATACAGTCTTAAAAATAAATATAGACGAAATTTTAATCCGCTGGGCTATGTCGGTAAACTTCGTTCGTCTACGGATCTCCTCATTTCTGACTAAGGCCCACAGTCAGGGACCACGTTTAAGATCCGTAAGTCTCACTGGTAACACACACTGGTCGAAGACCTTCGACTTGAAGCACTGTACCTCAGTGCCGTTTTGGACAAAAAGATATTGCGTAGGTTTCCGAACGCTGCCCAGCCTAGTTGGATTCGACGATTGAGCTCTTTCTCGAAGTTGGACCTACCGAGTTGGACTGCTTATCCTAGGTAGACGTACGAGTCAACAGCTTCAAACCGCAGTAAAAATACTTTAAAACTACCAAAATAATAGAAAGTTATTTGAAGAGCATAATTTGAAGATATAGCAAATCCTAGACGGTCTTAGATGTAGTGCCAGAATAGACGGTGATAACGAAAAGTAAGTGGTCACTGAGTCACTGACAAACTGGAATTCCTTCCATACGTCAAGAGGCCACAAGCCGATTAACATTCAAACCATCGGCAGGTTTGGTTAGACACACTTTACTCTAATATTTTATTGTCTACTACTATCGGAGTAGCCGGAAACGAAGCAATCCCGAGGACGAAAATTATGGATGGAGGTAGTCACGACCCTGAGACATAAAGAGTGGAAGATGGAGAATTTAGGTACTACGTCTGGAAGGACCAAACTTAAAGGACCACATTCCATTCGACCATAAACGAAAATCGACTACGTTCCTAAGAACCCGTGATAAAAGTACAGTCGCCTACAGAATTCATTGATACTTGACAATATTATTTATTAAATTGTTCATTTAAAAATAATAAATAGGCTTACGTTTTAGACGGGTTTGCATAAAGTGAACAAGTAGATTTAATTTAGTCGTCAATGTAACAGTGCAATAAATAAGTAGATGATAATTATGATCGGTTTTTTTATGATATTATACAAATTAATTAGCCTCCTGCATTTATAAAACTAAAGTACTTATATATTAGCCAAGCAGTAATGTGCAATTTGCACATTGTTCCGGTATGAAGGGCAATGTTACTAGCAAAATTACTGGGCGTGATGAGATTCAACCACTCCTATCTCAAGGTGACAGGCGCAGTGCAGTGCTACGCAGAATTTTGAATGTTAAAACACTGGGTGGCACTGTGTCTGATAAGGGCAATCATGATGCTTACCATCAGGCACCTGATTAGCTCGTCTTGTCACTCACTATCATAAAAAAAAACTTACCTAACACCATCAAGCCACCGTGGAGGTACCGGCTTTAGAATAGTGCTCCACCCTCTCTACCCGTGGTTGCCGTAAGAGCCGGCTAAGGGTTAACAGATCCAGAGGACGGGCAGCAGCGTCCTCTGCAAAAAACCATCGAACTGCGCTCGACAACCAGTCTGCCAAGCGTGTCGAGTATTGGCAAAACCCCCTTTTATGGGGGAGGTCTATGTTCAGTAGTGGATTACCAACGGCTGAGATGATGAACACCATCAAGCTAAGCTCATTGTTTCGAATAATATGGCATACATGCCAATTAATCTCGAAGTATCTAATATCTGTTTAGTACTATAATAAAAAAAGGTGGAATTTAATTCAATTAGGATAAAAACTAATAACATCAAGAGTCAATCTACGAAATTGATTTCATTTAGGGCCGGTTCTTTGTTCGTTGGTTACAGTTAAGTTAACCATTTGTTAAATTAACCCTAGTTAAATTCCTAACCAATGGTAAAATTCTAAAGAAAAAAATTATTAACTATAGATGAATAAACGAGTTTTGCCGAATTTTAACTATTTCTCAAAAAAATTAACCATTGGTCGACTCGACTTAACCAGTGATCAAAAAACCCAGCCTTAATCTGTACACTATTGACCTGGTAAAATCAATTTAAAATGTTTTTCGAGCCGCGAAAAGGCGGTGAGTCAATTGTAGCAAATAAGTATTTATAACTGATAATCTGATTGAGTCAGCATTTTTGTACCTCTTTTGTGATTAGCACAGGTTTTGACCCAACACGTGATTTAGAAAAATGCGTATAAGTAGCAATTTTTGTGGGTTACCAAAAGTACGTTATGTATCCTACTTCATCATCATCATCATCATTATCATTATTTATTATTATTAAATTCATCTATTTAGTCTATTTTCATAAGTACTTAATGGTTATTAATATTCATGACTTTAATACAGTATCCTGAAAGTAAACGCACATTTTCTTCTTTACTTCAACATCCCTTTCAGACAATATTATTTATTACTTACCTACCTTTTGCATAAAACGTCTTCTTTTAAATTGCACTTGCTTATAGTATTATGACTTAAACAAATTGAAATTCTGTAGAAACCTTATTTACTTAATGCATGTTATTAGATGACGCAGGAAAAATTCTTTTTGATGATCTACTTTGTTCTTATTTTATAGTTTTTGATTTTAAACGACAGAAACATGCAGAGAGAAAAATAGAATTTAAAGAGGTATTAGGATCCGCCTCATTGGTTGACCCATAATTTGGGCAGGAAACACAAAATTGTCCTAGATAATATGGGCCAATTTCCCTTAGGATAATCTACAATAATTGCCAAACTGAAATCCCGTCATCTGTTTTTGACAAGGATAAATAAAGGCTATCTATAACCCTGAGAGGTTCGGTGGATGTTATTATCGGAACACGGCTTGAACGAAGGCCAGACGTTGACGTCCCATTAAACAAACCATTGTAAGGGTGACGAGGCTCTTAATTCGGACGTCACACATTAAGCATATTTGTACCAACTGGGTCTACTTTATGTGTGAATTGGTTGACTCGGAAACAACTTTATGAGATTAAACAGTTTTCCATATTTTTTTCTCTTTCTTCATTTAAAGTATATGTAATTTTTGGCGCAGATGGTAGTAAATCTGCTTTCTGTGCCGTAGGCCCGGGCTCAATCCCCAGTCCCCAGCCAGGTCAAACATTTGTGTGCATGAACATGTCTGTTTGATCTGTGTCTGGGTGTTTTTCCATCTTTTTTTCTCTTTCTTCATTTAAAGTATATGTAATTTTTGGCTCAGATGGTAGTAAATCTGCTTTCTGTGCCATAGGCCCGGGTTCAATCCCCAGTCCCCAGCCAGGTCAAACATTTGTGTGCATGAACATGTCTGTTTGATCTGTGTCTGGGTGTTATAAGCGTATCTATTATAAAAGTATGTATATCAGTCATCTGGTACCATAGTTCAGGCTTCTAGCCTATATTGGGACCAGATGACCGTGTGTGGAAGTTGTCCCATATTATTATTATTATATTATATTTAGATTTAATATAACAAGACTGCATAAAATATAATGTCAATATAATCACAGCTGCATTAAATATTTATAGTTACGCTATCACGAGAGGTGTGCTCCACGTTTCCGAAGTTCAGTTTTATTATTATAATAAAACTATTATAATATTAAATACTTATAATAACATGTTTACGAAAGTTTACAGCAGGCAGGTATGAAAAATGTCACAGCAAAAGTTGGCTTAAGCTTTGCATTATGAAATGGCGCGATTCTAAACAGACACGTGTCATGGAATGCATATAGAATTTTATTTCAAGCTACCTTTTCCCAAACAGAGGGGAAAAACGACTCTTTAATTAAAATTTCCTTGGTTAGTGGGTAAGTATATTTTCTTACCGTATTAATGACGTGAAGTGGCGCCCAACATATGAAAAATTCCATTATAATTACAAAGAGCATCCTTATTACCTGAAAAAGAAAAATAATATTAATACATATGACCAGCAAGTTTAATGTACATGTTTGTACTTAATCGGATAAACCGAATCATTTAAATAAATATATTCTCGATCTTTCGAGATATTATTAGTATCTGTGGAAATTGCCAATGATCACTGATTGACTAGTGAACTTAACAGATGCTTTGATTGGCGAAAATCGCTATCAGAAGTCCTAAGTTGCTTATTTAGGTAGTTTATTTAAACCAATTAGCATTCAAGTTTCCAATAATCCTAGGATCGGCTTAAGACAAGTTTACTTATACTATACACTAACTACTAGTTACTAGTCAGTAATCCCGAAAATAGTAACAAAAGTTATCAAAACAGACAAACTGGCTCAAACTTCCACACGTTTCGGTCGTGAACTTTTTACCCTGGGGCCAGTTTGATAAATAGTTATAAAGTAAAAGTTATTTAACTTAAAATCTGATAAATAACTATTTATGCTGGGTTTGGCAAACATGTAAAGAGGATATATGAATCGATAATGACATTGACGAAAGTTTTGTAGGTACAGTTAGTCCGATCGATGTAGGTAACTGTCGCCGTAAAATTGTAAAAAACTATAATTATAATTAATCTAGTACTTAACATTATAAACTAATGTGTTAGGTTAGGTTGTTTATAAACGGACTAAGCGAAATTATAAACTAACGGTCCTTACAATTTCACGGCGACATATCCGTATTCATTTTGACCAAGTTGATAAATATTGCGTAAGTAAAGACCAGGTTAAAAGTCTACAGAATGTGATAAAATTGCAAGTATGGATCGTATTGAGTGCAGTGAAATAAATAAATAAATTATCCTGAAGCAGGTATTTGAAGTGAACTATGGCGCTCTCATTTAAGATAGAGAAAAATAGACGAACAAGGAGGCCCTTGTCAAGTAAAGAAACCTAGATCAAGTTGATATTATGAAAAAAATATATATTTACATTATTATATTGTAATTACATGTAGTATTTTTAAGATCTTCCAAAATGTGGGTACGTGAGAGCGAGAGGGCAAATTTGCTTTGTATAGCGCCTTAAAGTTAATTGGATGCCTAGAACGTTAATTGAGCGCCGGCATCCAATTAGATGTCCAGTCAGATAGAGAACTGATCTTGATCCACTCAACGTTTGACAACTTGACATAGAGAAAGTCAGCCCTTTGGAGAAGACACCATTAATCGGGCAAGTGATTCAAATTTAACTTAACCAACTCAATTCTGTTTATACCAAAATGAATCCAAAATACTCACTTTCCTCTTAGCTTCAATGCTCTTATCAATATGCGTAGATCTAACGACGTGTCGGAACTCCAGGTCGAGTGTGTGCATGCAGTAGGCTTGCTGGTTCGATGTATCTGGTTCCAATGTAGGTTCTGGGTCCTGTTGATTAAAGTGACCATCAAATTGGTATGTTAGGATCGTTATATAAAAGTATTCGACAAGGCGAATGATGAACAAAACCTTGCCCACTATCAACACTGTAAGATCTTAGAATAGGCCATTATAAAAAAGAGGCGATGAAAAATGTTTCTGAATTAGGAACTCTTAGGTAATTGTAATGTGTTTTAACTTCTTATGTCATTAGTTTTTACAAATTTAATTGGCAGCAATTTAAAAAGAGTGTAAAATACCTATATTATAAACGAAAGAGTGTGGTAATAACCACACCCTGTCGCGACATGTAGTTAATATCCCAAGAAGCTAATTAATCATAAAATGACCCGAGTTTTTTCATAATACATTCTATGGTAACCGCGTGAATAAAGACATTGATGATGCAAATGCAATGCTGCATGCATTGCTTGATGAAAATTGTACTCCGCTCGTGCATGAAACTTTTTAAGAACCGCAACAACGTGCCAGAAGTGACACAGGTCGGAAAACCGCTAGGATAAACTCATAAAATACGCGGTCGTACTTTTAGATAATTAAAAGAATTTAGAGTAGATTAGATAACTTTTTATTGATACAACAATACAAAAAAAAGCAATATTAACAAAAAATATAAAAAATTGAAACAGTGTAACAATTATCGGCCTTACCGCTCAGAGTGATCTGTTTCAGACAACCATGCAGGGAGAAAAAATACTTGAAAGACAGTGGTTTCAGACACTTAATTCTTTAATTCCCTGCCCACTCTCCAAATGGGAGAGTGGGCAGCAGCAATCTCCTTCTCCAAGTATTCCAACTACTGCGAACACCAAGTCGCACAACAAGCGAGGTGATTACGGCAAAATCCCCCCCATATGAATAGTTTATGACGTTCTATGGGGGGGGGGCTGTGTTCAGCGGTGGACGACTTCCGGCTGATGATGGTGATGCTGATAAAAAGATTTAGGAGTGGGATGACGTATACAAGAGTCAGTCATGTGATCATTCGTATCTCAGGCAAGCGCTACTGCCAATCATGAAGGATCATCCCGGATTCGATTCGCAGGTCAGACAAATAGTGTTATTGGATCTTTCCTTAAGGATTTTTCTCAATGACAGCCTAGAATCTGGAACTTTGCCCGGTAGATCAGATAGCAATAGTCTCGCGCCAATGGGACTTTAAAAAGTTAAATGACGAAATTTGGGTGTACCTATCACGGGACTGAGTCCGGAGTATACCTCTGCCTACCCCTTTGGGAATAAGACATGATATTATGTTATATTTTCTATTACTGTTGTACAATTTACATATCAAAGCGATAAAATCTACAGTCATAATATAAGAGTCGATTAATAGTAGATTAGTAGCCAAGGGCTGTAAGGCATCAATTGCAGCCCGAGATATTTAGGCGCACGAGCGCAGCGAGGGCGCCTATACTTCGAGGGTGCAATTGATGCTTACACCCGAGCTAACTACTCTGCTTTACATCTCGATTGTGAGGTAAGTAGAAAAACACCGGCATTACAAGAATAAAACATTTTAAAGTAAAAGTTTTCTATTCCCGCCTTTTTTCATCTCTTTTTTAAATTATTTTTTTCAAGAACGAAATTGAGCTTTGTAGTTCGATATTTAAAATTGATGACTATTACCCCGGTCACTCACATGCGTAAAAATATTCGTACATTGTACGAATGTTTGCACGCATGTGAGGGACGTCAGATATACTATTCGCAAACTCAGCGGATATGCGAATGGGTTCGCAAACTTTTATGGAAACCCGTTTGCATTTCATAGATAGATAAACACTTTATTGGTACACCACAAACAAGAAGATCTAAAAACTAATAACTAGTGTAACAATGGGCGGTCTTATCGCTAAGATATATAAAGTACTCTGTGAGCACAACTGGTTGCACGAATGTGTAGGAGACTACGCGAAGGTTCGAGGTTCGCGCCCTTTGATGTGCGTCAAAAAACCGACACAACTTGGAAAACCACGAATGCAGCGAAAACTTTGCATAGTTATTTGCGAATGTCGTCCCACACTTGTGGGTTCGCGTGTTCGTACGCATGTGAGTGCCCGGCATTATACTCATACGAAGACAAGGAATAGCGAAGCGACCTCTTTTGTCATTGGCCTGAATGCATGATGTCTATTGCCAGTATGATGGTTAGATGTACGCAAACTTTTTGAAAGAGTGAAGTTTTTTTTTAATTACTTACCGCCCTAGGGCTTTTCTAGCTACATTATTACCCTAGAGCGCTAATTGGTCACTTACAAGCCCCATTTGGGGGTAATAAGGACCTACTTACCGAATATGAGAGATGTAAAGAAATTTAACGTTTCCTTTGTTTCATTACAGGTATCGTTTTATGAAAAGTCTAAATGCAAAATTACAGAAACCAGTCAGTTGCTGCAGAAGTGGATCTGAGAGGTAAATAGACATTTAATAACTTTTTGGTCCTTTTTGGTTATATCCACTTTTCATTAATTTATATCCAGTCGGCCACACGCACGCCACAAAAAATCATTTCGCAATATTTCATTCAAAAAGAAATTGAAGTGGACTCTATTTATTGTTGCAGCAAGAATTTTTCTATAATCACATTAGTGTGTTGCTATCCACTTTCCTATGTTTTCTGTGAGGGAGTCCTTCCTTTATAATTATTACCGTCCAGACCAAAATAGACCAAAATCCTCTGCATAATGATTGAGAGAATTTCTAAAAAAATATCTTTATTTTTTTCCTTATTAATTAATTCCTTTTTAATATCCTTTACTAATTCCTTAGAAATTAGTTTAAATATTGAACTTGAGAATTTAGTTTGTAACTTTGATAACATTGCCAAGTATGGGATATGTTGGTCGATCAAAAATATATCTCCTATACCCGTCTCGTCAGTATGCCTCTGAAGTTTCTAACATAATATTATAGTGTCGGATATTATATTATAATATTAATCATAAACTAAAACTTTGACACCCCTTTTGGGCCTTTAAAAATGAGAATTTTCAAAATTCCTTCCTCAATACTCCCGCTACGAATATATAGAGGGAATATCTACCGAATTTAAAGTCCCTACGGTCATAATTTATAACTTGGCAGAGCGACCAGTAAATATTATATAGATACAATAAAATATAATCAGTCATCTGAAGCAAACAAACAACATTAATCTTCGTTCTCCCAATGGCTATGAATGAGTAAAGTGTACGCGCCAACTTTAGCCCGTATTCTAGATACGCGGAGCGGGGCTAAAAAAACTACGCTGACAAAGTTTACATTATTTTGGTGTCGTATGTATAGTTCAAAAGCCAAAACGTTTTGATGAAATCAATAATTTTATTTTCTCATAATCGTAGCGTAACGCACGCAGCTTAAACCCAATAAAACTCGGTTTCAATTTACTCCCTCGCTAAACTACCTCACATGGAATGGGTCTCCTTAGCCCCTCGTGTAAAAATCTTTTATTTATTATTCAAGTGGGTTCTAAAATACACTTTTGCACGTTAGAAATCTAAAAGGTAACAAATGAATTCCATTCGTTCATAGAGATACCTCTACGAACGCACAAGAATCTTGCCATCAAGTTTCGGTCTGTTAACAATTAAATAAGTTTCCACAAATCCCCTGAGCAGGGGTCATCTAGAGGTCTTGTGGAATAAGAAGTGGAAGTGGATAAGAAGGAAGTCTATAAATCCCCTGCCGGCGTCCAAGTTGCTAGCTCAGGGGATCCTCTAAGGGGATTTGTGGAATTTGCCACGCCTATGATACTCTGCCGCTACTCATCGCGTCTTGTCCAAAGACCCTACTTGAGTAACAATCTTGAATACGGATCAAAATTGGAAATTATGATTGATGAGGCTGTAACGAAGTATACGACAGCTGGCTGACTCGATTATTCTCTCTGCTTTAACCTAACATACAATCACGCCTTTTCCCCAAATGGGTGTACCCAGGCAGAGGTGTACCCAGGACTCAGTCCCATAGTAGGTACACACACTATTCGCAAGTTGGTACCATGAAATATGGGACGACATAGGATATATATATCCCCAGCAGCGTCCTCTACGTGAAACCATCAAACTGCGCTCGCCAACCCGCCTGCGAGTATTGGCAACAACCCCCCTTATGGGGGAGGCTTATGTTCAGCAGTGGACTTCCAACGGCTGGATGATGATCATGATGCAGTGATCTAAATCCTCCGACTATATAATAGGATCACCCTTTTCTCATCCCGTGGGAGCCGTGAGACCGACAGAGGGACATATTCGGAAATTGGCTCGCAGCATTCTCGGGCACCAAGTAATCCAACTAATGCGATCGCATTAGTTACAAAGCCGCACAACAAGCGTGGAGATTACGGAAAGTCCCCCCATATGAATAGTTTATAGCGTTCTAGCGTTTCTGAGTTTGAGTTTGAGTTTGAGTTTCTATGGGGGAAGCCTATGTTCAGCAGTGGACGTCTTCATGCTGATAAAATAATATATACAATTAAGGGTCATCGCTGCTAAAGCGCTGACACTTCAATAGGAGTAATTTGATAAGGATTTTCCATGAAACAGTTATTTTACGATTTCAGTTATGGCTACATATTAAAAGTTACTTCAAATTATTAATAAAATTGCCATTTAATTTAGAAGATTCTTATTAATTACCAGTAATAATTATTAATTGTGATAATTTAACCATATAAAATATTAAATTTTATTTTTGGATCCAAATAATAATTGTTTGCTTGATTGATTGACATGAAAATAATAGAACACCTTTTAGACTTTCTTTAATAAAATAGATAAGAAAATAGAATATGCCCTTTTCCTAAGACCTTCTCAGAGAAAGGGCATAAACCATTATATTTTTCTTTTGTCGTTGATTCTTAATTAGAAAACACTTATCAGCCCACCAGCGTGTTCAGAGTGCAATGATGTTGAACCCATTATTCTATGGATAATAGATGTTGATAGCCTTTTGTTAGGTTTTAATGGCAATGTTAATGGGGTGCCCCACTGTTAACGACCATAATCTTATATTGGCAGGTAATTATTATTCATGTTGAAGTGGCAATATTTATCATTTTGGGTTCGTGGCACCTGATAGTGGTTTGGAGCACTTAAATAATCTAAAGGCATGTTGGAATTGAATTTTTAATGAGATCAATTAATATAGTAACTTATTTCGTTAGGGGATTGTAATTAAATTGGGAGTAGTAGTTTTTTTTTTCAATAAAGTTCTTAATATTTTATATTTTTATAGATTAAGCGGTCTAATCGCTTGATATAATCTGAAATGAGAAAAAAAAAATCAATTGAATTTCGATGAATGAATTCTGGTAATGTTAAACTTGTCGGTAGGTAGAATGCGAAATGCATCACCTATTATAAACACACACGCCCCTATAGGCGCTACCTCCTCGGTAGCTCAAGTGGTAGAGAGCCCACCTCGCGGAATGGTGCGGAGGGTGCGTGGTTCGAATCCCGCCGTTGGTGAAATACATGACAAAACAGCGTAAATTTCACCTAATTTTTTCGAATACCAATCCATATTAAGAGTCAACTCGGTCTATTAACACAACGTTGTGAAAAACCAGAGCCTGCTACATCCCAAATCTCATATCACTGATGGGTATAGGACTCATTCATATTATCTAGCCTTCTTATACTACTAGGTATAATACTATTTGGTATGTATTTTATTTATTTAAGAACTTGTGTTTGAAACCACCGTCCCTCCAGTATCTGTATTTCCTTTCCCTGCATGGTTGTCTGGAAGAGATCGTTCTGAGCGATAAGGTCTGCAGTTGTTACTGCTTTCTAGTTTAAAGTTTTTCTTCTTTGCTTTAACTGTTATATCGTGATACCAATAAAGAGTTTTCATTCACTCATTCATATAAATTCATTTCATATTATTATAAATTGATGTCGGTCTTCGCAAGTCATATTTTATAGGCAAAGATAAAATTTAGATATGATAAATTGCAATAGCTAAGTTTTTTTTATGATAGTGGGTGACAAGACGGCTAATCTGGTTAAGTGCGATAATGCGTAAGAGAGCAGCTTCCCTGATGGCGAGAGTGCGAGGCAGCGCCAACAGATTTCTAGCGGTTTTTGTAGACCGATTTGACGGACTCATCATGAGGCACTGGCTCGGCATGCACAATGATTGCTGGTCAAGTGCTAAGTGAGTTTGTTCATTTTAAAAAACATAAAACATACATTCAAGCCGTTTTCCCGAAGGGGTAGGCAGAGGTGTACCCAGGACAAAGTCCCATAGTAGATACACCCACATTTCGCCAGTATGTTATTGGTCCCATGTAATAGGGGGCGAGCCTATTGCCATCTACCAGGCACAGTTCCAGACTCCAGGCGGTTATTGAGATAATTCCTAATGGAAAAATTCAATATTTTTAACACTATGCCTGACCTGGGGATCGAACCCGGGATCTCTTGATTGGCAGTCGAGCATGCGCCCACTACGCCACCGAGGCAGTCATTGTATACTACCAGTATGGACTGTCCGAAATTTTATTTTATTTATTAATACAAAATCCACAGCTCTTAAGAATAAATAACATTTTTTTCGTACTAATATTACAGCCAATAATGGATTTACATTTTTACAATGTTTTATATGAACAGACAGTCAATTAACAAACAGATAATTTACAAACTTAAGAAAACAACAAAAACAAAGTGTAACAAGTACATTCGGTATTATGCTAGTGCTTCTACTGATTATATTAACTTTGGAATAAAAAATTTGGACCTATTTTGAATTGGATCAATCGACTTACCCTCGGAGATTTCTTGCCATTCCATTTCTTGTAGTAGAGGTCGGAGTTGCTCCTTACTATAGGAGTAGTCGGGATCAGATGGTTGCTTTTGCAGCTATTTTGCCTTGATACTGTAAATAAAACTTTAGCTTTATTATGACTACTATCATCACCTTTACTATTTATTATAAAATCCTAAATGACTCACTGACTGACATGCAACGCAGAGCCCAAACCACTGATCCTAGAGACTTGAAACTTGGAATGTAGGTTCTTGAAAATTTACATTCTAAGGGGTCCAAAACGAGCGTCAAAGTTTTGATATAAAACTCCCATGTTTCATAATTGCGAGCGGGCAAAGCCGCTGGGCATACACTAGTATACTATAAATTTATTTCACTTTAAAATTTAAGGTGGTGTTCATTGTATACTCGTTCATCACACCTGTATTGAAGTCCATTAATATGGCTGCTAATTGCAACTGGAAACCATTTTATCTGTGATAACGAACGTGGTGAGAAATTCCTTACTTAGCACAGTACCTTACATAAGTATTGTTCGTGAATACGGGGTGTTCCACTTGTAATTATGCTATAAACAAAAGAAACAAAATAGGCTGCACTAAAAGTATCGGGAATGGAATAATTCCACTGTTCCTGTCATATTAAAATCTTTTTAATTGAAAACTCCTTGGTTTTAAAAATCGAATACCATCTATTTATTTAAAAAAAGATTCTCGGTCTTGTCACAAGGTTTTGTCAAACTTGTTTAGTCGTTGAGAAAATGGAATTGACTCGAGAAAATTCAAGAGCGATGATTTATTATGACTTTCGAAGTGGTTTAACACAAAACAGTGTGTTGACCGGATGATTTCTGCATTTGGTGATGAAGCCCCATCCAACACCACAATTTATCGCTGGTTTGCTGAATTTCAACGTGGACGTGTCAAGCTCAGTGATGATCCCCGTCAAGGTCGTCCAAAAACTGCAGTCACCCAAGGAAACGTTGATGCTGTGCGTAAGCTGATTGAGGAAGATCGACATGACATACCGCGAAATTCAGGCAACTTTAGAAATTGGCATGAGTCAAATACAAATAATCTTGCATGAACAATCAGGTGTAAAAAAATTGTTTTCCCGATGGATACCGCATTCGCTCTGTGAAGAGTAAAAAGCGGCTCGCGTTACTTGGTGCGTCAGAACTCTCGAAAGATTCCACGCAGGATCCTCAAATGCTGTATATAACATCGTATCAGGTGACGAATCCTGGATATATGCGTACGAACCCGAAACTAAAAACCAGTCACGAGTTTGGGTATTCGAAAATGAGTTAAAGCCAACAAAAATTGTTCGTTCACGGAGTGTTGCGAAAAAAATGGTGGCCGCGTTTGTCTCCAATACCGGCCATGTTGCGACTATTCCTCTTGAGGGACAAAGAACGGTTAATGCAAAATGGTATGCTAGCATTTGTTTGCCACAGGTCGTTTCTGAACTCCGTAAAGAGAACTGCAACCGCCGCATCATCCTCCATCACGACAATGCGAGTTCTCACACCGCGCACAGAACAAAAGAGTTTTTAGAGCAAGAAAACATAGAATTATTAGACCGTCCGCCGTACAGCCCCGACCTAAGCCCTAACGATTTCTATACTTTCCCTAAAATAAAGAATAAAATGCGTGGTCAGAGATTTTCATCACCTGAAGAAGCTGTGGACGCCTACAAAACGGCCATTTTGGAGACCCTAACTTCCGAATGGAATGGTTGATTCAATGATTGGTTCCATCGTATGGAAAAATGTGTCAAATTTCGCGGAGAATACTTCGAAATGCACTAAATACATTTGTTTCACTAAATACATTAAATAGTAATGTTGTGTCATTTCCTTGATTCCCGAAATTTTCAGTGCCGCCGTTATTATTCTAATATCGGCTCGCAGCGAGCTACTCGCGGTTTATTGTATTTAAATATGTCGTGGAGGACATGGGCATCAATGTATGAAAAGGTAGTTTTCGAAAGCAATGGGCCTTTGGAGGAAACGGAATAACCCTTTCGAGCGAATAAGTTTACACAGAGAATTGAATGGAATGGGGTGACAGTAATATTAGAATTCGTCCGAGTGCGGAATTGTAATTTATACCAAATTGAAACTCCCGTTTAATGACTGGTTCCGTGAAAAGCCAATTGCCATCCTCGCCGTCCTCAATCCACTCAACCATTTAATTTATGACAGTTTTCCTTCAGGCGTAAAGCTTCAGTGCGATTGCACTGACTGACCACTTATATTATTAGTCTAAGATATAATCAGAACACACCTGTTTAATTGATGAAAAGTGTTTTATGATATGGTATTTTATGGTTCAAAGTTGTTATAGACAGACTACTAATTGTTTAAAAAATTTTTTCTCCACGTCTGCCGTATTATATCAAACAAGAAAACTCATACCGCGAGCGCGATGTGTACCTACCCGTGCTTCTAAGAAAACTCACCGTCGTAAGCAATATATGGGATTAGCCATTATAGTTAGCGAGCTGCGTGAATTGTTGGTTTTCAGCTCTGAAATTTAACGTTTGTTGTTTGTACGAAACATGAAAACTAGGAGTGGTTTGTGGACTGACAGTCACAAAGACTCAAAAACTCTCTCAATTCCCCGTTTCTTTTGTGCTGAAGTTTCATATGAGCCATAAAACTCGATGCAATATCGATACATCTATTGTATTCGTATATAAGGGTGGATTTTTGATCAAACTGCTTTTAGTGGTTGAGCAGACATCTTTTCTCTTAAAAACTTTGAGGAACCAATGACGATGATAAAAGAAATATAATTTCTTTATAACTGATTTATTTTTAGTAAAATTATTTATAAAGTGGCATATATCCAGTTAAAGTACAAAAAATACGTTTTATAACTGCAAATAGGTATGTAAAGTCTTTCCTTTAGAGAATTCCGTTAAATAGCTATTTCCGTTTTATTACGCATATTTTATAGTAAAACTGGATTAGTTGTTACTTAAAATAAAACATTAATGAAGAAATTATATTTCTTATATCCACCAAATAGTGCTCCACCATCTCTTCCCGAGGTTGCCGTAAGGGCCCGGTAGTAAGAGTTAACAGATCCAGAGAACGGATAAAAAAAAAAAGGCGAGGCGTCCTCGGTAAAGAAAACATCGAACTGCGCTCGACAACCTGTCTGCCAAGCGTGTTGAGTATTGGCAAAACCGCTCTTTATGGGGGAGGCCTATGTTCTGTAGTGGATTACCAACGGCTGAGATGATGATGATGATGAAGTAGAGCGCAGATGGAGTGGTGGCTGAGAGCGACTAAAGACAGGCTTGTTTTTTTCTGAACATCATTTCGGTGGAAATAAATTTAATACCACTAAAATGATGCCACATATTTATTGTTTACAGTTTAGCTACAATTCCTGTGGCCAAAAAACGCAACCTAGAAATTCACCCATATATGTCACTACATATATATATATATATATGTGGGTGTGTGTGTGTAAGTGGGGGCTTTGGTATAGGTAGGCGGCTATTTTCTATGTGCCTTTGTGTTATTCCTGTATTTTATTTTTTATCATGACTATAAGACAATCTTTGGAATGCAGCTAAGTTACATTGATATTCTTTATTGAAACAAAACAGATATAATTGTATTTTACCTGAGTAACACCTAATATAATTCACTAATTAAGAAGGTAGGCAGTAAGAATATTAAACGTTATATTAAAATTCTCATCACTGATAAAGGCGAGTGATCGGGTTTTAGAAAAGTATAAGTCCTAAATAAACACTAACCTTTTGAAACATCTATGAAATAAAAACATGAATTTTTAGGTCGTTTAACGGTGGTTAAATCATTTTACATTTGACCTAAAGTTCTATCAAATTATCTTAACACGAGCAACCTGGAGTGGTTAATTAATCAATTAATTGGTTTTGTTAAGTTTCGTTTTGTCCACTTGGCCCACCGGACTCCGGACTACTAATTTCACGGAAATTAATGCCTAACGCCCAGTGGGCGTTAGATGTGTTTAAATTATTTCTTGGTGTTAGGTAAACCAAAAGGGTTCTCCGATGATTTATTTATGGACCCCAATTACCATTAGCCGAATAGGTAAATTTCGTGGTATAATAATAATTTATACGGGGAATTATTGCTTGTCTTATCACTTCAAAAATTCTTTATATTTACGTAGGTACTCACCCAAGGTAAGTATATTATGTATATAAACTACTTTTATAATATTATATACAAATACAATTTTACTATGTATTTCTGTCACACCATAATAATCATTAATGAAAATATCCGAGTGGTTTGTCTATATTTTTCGAGGTTTCAATTTAATTAGTGTGCGTTGGTTTCGGTTACTCCAGTGCTGGTTTATCATACAGTACTTAATACTATTTATATAATGTTTTTTAAATCAGAACTTGAGATTAGAACTGCGTATAAAAATTTATGATTTTACTTATGATTATCCCGTCATAATCTTTAATAATAATAATAATCGGCCTTGAACATCTCCGAAAGTTTATTCAAGCAGCGTTAACTGATAATAAGTCGAGGACCCTTTCCACATACTCTGCATCACCTCTAAACCTATCCGACAGGACCCATAGGAATGGTAGGTTAATTAAGGGCTCTTTTCACTGCCAAATATACTACACTGCATAATCGTCTTTGTAAGCGTTGAAATAAGATCAAAAAATAATTAATACAACTCATAATCTACTAGTCCTAAGCGTTAAGCATCTAAGAAGGTGCTCTAAAAATAATTAATTTTCGATCTTACGATTTACGATAATGTTTTGGCAGTGAAAAGGGTTCTGCGCTGCGCTTCATAAAATGTGCGCCGGCCCTGGTCGGTTGCAGGACTATCGATTAGGTAATTAAACCATTGCTCGTATTCCTATAGGTATAAATAAATTACGTGCAGAGATGTGCTCTTAAGCAGTAACAAATGCCACAGATAAGCTGCGAAACTCATTTGCGTTAGAGTTAAGTAAAACTATGAAAATAAATCTTATTTTCGTGAGCTACAAATCTGAAAGAATAAGCTCAGAACTCAGCGTGTCAGGCACGCGTCGAAACTATGAGCGAGTTTTATTTTTGTTAGCTTAAAAAGGCAGAAGCCCACCGTGGCGCGAGGCGAGACCACACGCGCGTTAAGCTTTGCTTTGCAAGAAAATGTAAGTGATTGTGTCCACTGCAACCCACGGATACGCTACGCATGAATTGACGTCACTGGTATACTCATGGTACGCAGCTAAAATGCGCCGCGTGCTCGTGCACAGCATGCGCAGTGGTGGGTTCCAGCCTTTCTTCGTATTCGTTTCTTCGTATTTATTAAATAGCAAAACCCATAAATACGGTTTTCTTTAACAAAATATGTTTTCGCGCAAATAAAGGCCAGATCCAGAGCCAACCAATTGAGTGGAATATTATTCCCTATTTCTTCATATCTGAAGGGCATTGTTATCAGCGAAATTGCTGGGCATGATGAGATTCAACAACTCATATCTCAGGGTGACAGGCGCAGTGCAGTGCCGCGCAGAATTTTGAATTTCAAAACACTGGGTGGCACTGTGTCTGTTATGGGCAATCATGATGCTTACCATCAGGCACCTGATTTGCTCGTCTTGTCACTCACTATCATAAAAAAAAACTGTCTTCTTTCGTTTTGTATGGTTTAACCTTAAGGCATAACCAACCTGGGTCCGACCGGGCAAAGGTGGTATACGTTACTTTCAATCAGGTTATCAAAAATGGCGTTCAGGTCATAGTTAAGGCTCAATAGGGTTTGAGATATTGCTCTACCCTCCTATTTAACCCACCACTCACCTATATTGACAAAGAATAATATCAAATAAACAAAAGGAAGAAAGAAACCAACAAAAGATAACGCTTTCCTTGTAATTCGATTCTATTTGTCTTATCAACAACCGAACGATGGTAGAGAAATTGACCAGATGTTATTGAAAAAGGATCTCTAAGATAAAAATAGTTTGATCGAAACATTTTGGAGTAAGAAAATAAGTTTTTCTATTCCCTCTCTATTCAATTTTATTTCTGAATATCTTGGTGTCCTTGTGGGCGCAGGCTTGACTGCCGATCATAAGATCCCGGGTTCCCAGGTCAGGCAAACTGAATTATGTCAATAACTGCCTGGAGTCTGAAACTGTGCCCGGTAGATGGCAATGGACTCGCCCCCTATTACACGTGACCAAAACCATACTGGTGAAATGTGGGTGTACCTAGCTACTATGGGACTGAATCCTGGGTATACCTCCACCTACCCCTTCGGGAAAAAGGCGTGATTGTATGTTGTTATGTTTTTCTATTTCATAAGTTGACAGTTTATGCTTATATCAGATGGTATTCGCTATTTTACTGTCTTTTACCTTTTATGTGTTGTTTACAAAAAATCTCTTAGAGTTAAAATGGACCCTTGGATCGTGAACTTAGAAACTGCTATTTTGAAGGTAGTGTTTCCATTATGTAAGGAAGAATGAATAATAAAGGGATTCCCACATTCCCGTATAATGGAACAAATTCGCAGGATTACAAAGATTCCCGGAAACTTTTACCACCACCCGCTGAATCTTTCAAACAAACAATTTTAACTAGACCATATATTGGCAAACTCGCAGTTGTAAAAAATAAGCTATTCAAGGTACTTGTGTGTTTTTCTTGTAGATGTGTCATTCCGAACGCACTGTAGATTCATTAGTTAAAAGCTTAATTAAAGTGCAAAAGTGCCTTTAAAGACCTATTTAAAATTAAGTTTGCGTTTGATTTGAAACAAGTATAATAATAAATTACTGAGGTGTACCCAGGACTCAGTCCCATTTTAGGTACACCCACATTTCGCCAGTATGTTATTGGTTTCACGTAACTTCGACTCGTTGACAGTCTCGTTGGCTCAGATGGAAGTAACTCTGCTTTCTGTGCCGCTGGCCCCGGGTTCGATCCCAAGCCAGGTCAAAAATTTGTGTGCATGAACATGTCTGTTTGATCTGTGTCTGGGTGTTATAAGCATATATAAGTATGGATATCAGTCTTCTGATTACCATAGTACAGGCTTCTAGCCTAGTTTGGGACCAGATGACCGTGTGTAAATTGTCCCATATTATATTAATATTTAATGGCCGGCGGGCTTATTGCTATCTACTGGGAACAGTTCCAGACTGTCCAGTGTTCCAGGCTGTCATAGAGATAATTTCTAATTGAAATATCCAATAAAACTTTGCTTCACCAGGGGATCAAATCCAGGACCCCATGATCGGCATTCGAGCTTGCGCTCACTACGCCACCGAGGCGGTGGTGACGCGAGCATTTATTAAAGGTAACTTCAATCAATATGGTTATACCAATATCACACTTTGTATGGTAATGTTAACGTAATTTTGACAGTTGCTTAAATAGTTAAAAGTGCCTATTATAATCTTACACTGTTTCTGCCAGTTGAAGTTGTGTTGTATTTCATGTCTCATCCCACGCCAGAGTTTCATAACGATCAAGGAATACGCAAACGACATGATGAAGAATGGAATGAGGAGCAGCACTCCATCCAAACCGAGGTTGAAAGCTCGCTCCAGTTCGAGGGTACTCCACATCTCTCGACATTTGAACGCTGGGAACAAATAACACATACATTACACTTGAAAGATATAGGTTTTATTTTAGTTGGGAATTATTTTTCATAACTGAATTTAATGGTCGTTTATAGGAATGTTTGAAAGAGTTTGTTTTTTTGGAAAAGTGAATTTAATTAACCATCTAAAAATCTTAAACACAACAAAATATTTTGATAGTTATAATCTCATTTGCGCAATGCTGCAAGCAAGTGGCGCAGTCGGAAGGATCTAAACATTTGAGATCTCATACATACATACAATCACGCTTTTTTCCAGAAGGGGTAGGCAGAGGTGTACCCAAAACTCAGTTCCATAGTAGGTACACCCACATTTTGCTAGTATTTTATTGGTCCCATGGAATAGGAGCGAGCTAGATCAGTAGAATATAATAGAAAATACTCTTTGTTGTTACCAAAAAGTATAAAGACAATGTTATAGTAAATTTTCATAAAAATAAAACATTTATTCACTCCTATAGAGGTGTATAGAAAGCAATGAATCTGCAGGGTCTAATATATTCAAATCAGTAGTGAATGCTAGTAAACTGTGAGTAACGGAGCATAAACAAGGATTTATAATTCGGAGGCAAATGTAAAAGGATATTTCAATGCATTTGGGAAATGTTTATTGAAAACGCTTATATGTTTATGTGTATGCTCTTGTTTATATTAGAAGACTATATAAACTATATTTATTATATTATATTATATTAGATGCGCCACCGTCTTTCTGCTGTTAATAAATCCTCTCCATCCATCGGTTGTCTGGAAGAAATCGCTTATTAGCGATAAGACCACCGCTTGTACATTTAAGTTTAGTTTTTGTGTTCTGTAATGTTATTTTCTTTGTGTGTGGTGTACAATAAAGTATTATCTATCTATCTATTAATATCCATATTAATTACGCCCGCTAGCTATTAGTACAGTATTTCCATTATCCTAAGCCTGGGTGGCGTAATGGTAGCAAGCCGATATGACCTGGTAATTTTTTTATTGGATTTTGCCATGAATTTCCTCAATGACAGCCTGAAATCTTCAACTGTGTCCAGTAGGTGGCAGTAGGCTCGCCCGCTATAATATGGGACTTAAAAACATAACTGGCAAAGCGTGTGTGTGTGTCCCTATATAATGTGACTATGGGTATTCCTGGTACTCATCTGCCTACCCCTTTGGGAAAAAGGCGTGATGTTATTAAAATCCTTGCGCACTTAAATCCAACTAATATTATAAATGCGAAAGTATGTAAGGATGGATGGATCGATGATAGATGTTTTTTACTTTTTCACGCGAAACAACTCGACCGATTCGGCTGAAATTCAGTATGTAGTTACTTTAGACGCCGGAATAACACATAGGGGTACTTATTATCCCGATATTCCCACGGGAACGAGCTTCTTTTCTCAAGCTCCACACGTTTATTCAGAACAACAAATTTATATGGGATACGAGAAACCGATAGTACACTTATCCCTTCACTTGACACATATACTTTACATAACGTCTTACACGGTAATCACTTCTAATATCTAAGTAATATACAACAGGAACAACTTCACAGGCTGGTGCAGCCGCTTTTAAGGCTGAAAACCTCAAGCGGCACAAGTATGTAAACTTAGACATGTTTGTGCCGTTTGGGGTAGAGACTATGGGTCCGTGGGGGCCTTCCGCTCTGGAACTGTACAAGGAGCTAGCTAAACGCTTGGTGGAGGCATCGGGTGACCAGAATGCTGGCCTGTATTTTGCCCAGAGGATAAGCATCTGCATCCAACGGGGCAATGCCGCCAGCATTCTGGCCACCTACCCTTCCTCCAAGGGTTTAATAGATTTAATTTAATAAGTAAGGTTTTGTATATAAAATATAAATAGTGTAGGTAGTGAGTTTTATAAATAGTGTTTTGTGTGTTACTTTTTAATATTTCTTTGAATAAATTCTTACATTAGTAATATACTAAATCACAATCTTAAAGTGATACGACGTTACGCGCGCCTCTCGGTTAGGTAGATGTTGCCTATATTGATGCAACGGAGCGACTGGCCCCTGACCGGGTGCCGGGTATTACGTGATAACAGAACAATAGAACAACATCTGGTCTGCAGCGAAGTAACGTTACCAAAAATCGTCTTACAGCTTGAAGATTAACAAAGGATTTTAGCTTAGAAAATGAGTCGTCGGCACCTCAAGGGTTAACACAAGTACACGTACCAAACAACGTACTATATTTTATTACATTTATTTTGTACAGTTAGAATATTTAATTATGCGAGCGGGAATTCCGCTGTGCTTACACTAGTCCTAGTATATAAATGCGAAAGTTTGTGAGGATGGATGGAGGTTTGTTACTCTTTAACGCCAAATGTACTGAATAGATTGGGCATGAAATTTTGTATTAATTTACATAGTTTAGACCCTGGAATAACATATAGGATACTTTTATCTTGATATTCCCACGGGAACGAAGACTACACAGATGAAACCGCGAGCACGACTAGGTAATAACTGAAATAGTAACATAATATAATTTATCATAGTATTATCTACAATGCGTGGTTGATATTTAATTTTTCCATTGGGAATTTTCTCGATGAGAGATCGTGTCCAGGTAAAGTTATTTTATGCAAATATTTCTATATTTTAATTAAGAGCTGTGGATTTTGAAGATAAATAAAATCAAACCATTTCGACTATGAAGCCATCGATATCGAGACTGCTGACTGAGAGTCAGGAAAATTATTACTGAAATGAAATGTTTTTTTATCTAATTGGGGGGAAACTCAGATCATACAAACAACGTTTGTATGATTGTTTGTGAGGGTGGAAAGCTACACCACTACTAAAGCAACACATTGCATAATAAAATTTGTTTATAATAATATAATAAATGAAACAACTTCCACACACGGTCATCTGGTCCCAAACTAGGCTAGAACCTGAACTATGGTAACCAGATGACTGATATACATACTTATATACGCTTATAACACCCACAGAAAGCAGAGTTACTACTATCTGAGCCAACGAGGCTGTCTCGTCTCGTCTCGTATGTGACGAGATGGATGTGTGTGTTGTGTTATGTGTAAGAATAAAATCCCAAACTTGCATAAAAGTAGGACAGTCAATATTATGCAACCGATTAAACACATATATGCATACTCAGTGAGTAGTTAATATTGAAAATAAATCATACTTATTCGTCCAAACCATGCCCTTGTTAGTATGTAGTACTATTATTTATTCTGTGTCCGTGTCTGAGAATGCCGTAAATCGCCGGATGGTATGGTATTTGACAGCTATTGAACTTGACCTTTATAGGAATTTGTATAATAATCTATGAATATATGAAGGGGTTCACAAAATAGGCTCAAGCACATACACAGGGCAACGTTCAGGTTTATAATAAAACACAGGTATAAAAGTCTGTTACAATAAAAATACTAATGTTTTGTTTAATCTATAAGACATTGCTCTTAACCTTATTACCGGTCAGGTCAAACATTCGTACTTTACTGTTCTGGGTCTATGATCTGTGTGTTATAAGCTTATAATTTAAAAGTATAATAAGTATATCAGTCATCTGGTTACCAGAGTACTTACAGGCAGGCTTTTGTAGTGGTAGGCCTCTTTTGCAGGGGGCCGCCTGGGGAAGTACCACACCTTTGCCAGTTATTCATCCACCAAGCAGTATTGTGCAAACATTACTGTGTTCCGGTATGAAGGGCAATGTTACCAGCGAAATAACTGGGCATGATGAGATTCAAAAACTCATATCTCACAGAGATCGCTTAAAGCGATAAGGCCGCCCATTGTCAACCAAGAATTAGTTTTATATTATTTTAGTTTAATATGTTTTATGTTATTTTGGTGATAATAAAGAGTATTCTATTCTATTCTATTCTATCTCAGGGTGACAGGCGCAGTGCAGTGCCGCGCAAAATTTTGAATTTTAAAACACTGGGTGGCACTTTGTCTGATATGGACAATCATGATGCTTACCATCAGGCACCTGATTAGCTCGTCTTGTCACTCACAATCATAAAAAAAAGGCTTTTAGCCTAGTTTGGGACGAGATGATCGTGGATGGAAGTGGTCCCATATTATTATTCTTATTTATTGGATTCAGCGTGATAAACGTGATTGATTTGACGTCAGAATATGTGGTAAAACGTCCGTATCTTTTGATTGCGAAACTGATATTTTCACAGAAGTCAACAGCAGTAAAGAGCTATGTTAGTCTTAGTAGTGGTAGGCCTCTTTTGCAGGGGGCCGCCTGGGGAAGTACAGGAAGTAGAAGTTCAGGAAGGGAAGTTACACTGAATAAAGGGACAGTCGACTTTATTTTTAGAAGTAGGGACTTTTGCTTTTGTCATTTGCCTGCAGTGTCCTAGTTTTGTGTTACATCAATTCCCTACGATATCCATCCTTTGATTCTATATCCTATATATCATAAAAAAACAGTTCTTACTCTTTCGAAATATATACAAAGTCTTACCATCTCCTCGCATGGGTTGCAGCGTAGACACAATAAGTATCGGAGAGTTAAGCACAACCGACAGCAACCAAACCATTGCGATCATCTTGTACGCGTGGCATTGTGTCTGCCACTTGCGTGACTTGAGTGGCCGGCAGATGGCGAAGTATCGTTCTAAAGATATCGCTACCAAAGTCCACACGTCGACTGACACGGAGACAGCTGGAACAAAAACATAATTTAAACTTAATCCTACTATTAATTTAAGAATGAAAGTTTTCACGCACGTAGATAGTTGAGAATAATAACACAGATTTCTTTTCATCCCGATATTCTCACGGGAACGAAGACTACACGGGTGACACCGCGGGGCACAGCTAGTATAATATAATAGATAAAAAAATCACTTTCTGTCGTCTGTCAAGACAAATTTAAACGGAAACGCGTGGAGGTATCAAGTTGAAATTTATTTCAAATACCTACTCAGATCTGCGGTCCCTTGTAGCAGTCATACTTCTAAGTTAACGTAATCAAAAGTTATGACGATTTTGTTGCATATTTCTATACCTACTTTGTGCAAGGAACCAATAGATGGCGCTGTATGTTCTGTAGGCGGATAATTTTTCGGGATTGGAAGAGTTTTGTTCAGGTTCAGGTTTTGTTTCTATAGTATGGAACCCTACACTATGCACACATACGTAGGCCTTATTAAAAGTTTATTCTGTTCATTCATCACAGTCTTGAGAAGTTCACTGCTAGATATAGGCCTCTACTATATGGGGTGTCGAGGACGCCCAGCAAATGTAGCATTAAGTTAGATATAAGATTCTTTATGTATTTAGTCCTAAGGTTTAAATAAAGATGATAGATAAGGATAGGGATACAAATAGACAAAGATAGAAATATAAATAAATAGTAATTACCACTAATGTAAGAAAGAGAGGCTATTAGAGTAGTACAAATATAGAGAATAGGTATCTACGTAAGAAAGAGATAGTCTGAGTTAGAACAGGATAGATCGAGGAAATAGGTATTAGAAATTGAAATAAAAGGCGAGCAGTTTTCCAGAAATTCGTCAGTATTCGGTTAGCGGTATCATTGTAAACACCTAAGAATAAGCGGAACCAAGAAGTGAAAATAAAAGTGTGAACTGTGTAACCAGGCGTTTTCCTGAACAGGCAACCTACTTCCCGAAGGAAAATAGAATCCTACAATCCATCTGCGACATCTCGCTGGTCCTTCGAGCCGGATCAGAAGCCTTCGAAGGAGGAATATGGTGGTGACAAGGAGTCAAGCCGACGCCACGGAACAAGAGCGTCGGGTTGAAGAAAGGGAGATGGAGCGCATTGAGCGCGAACGACAGAGACGACTGTCATTAGACCCTCCCGCGTCACCAAGCCTCCGTCCAGGAATTACGGACACAGGGTTACGCACCACAATGATGGAGGAGCCTCACACTTCAAGGGATTCACCCCGCGGCGGGCGCTCGGTTTCGCCGCAACGGAACCCAGAGGGCGGTACTCGCGCTAGATCCCCCGCGCGATCAGTGCGATCACAGAGATCTACAACAAGTGTAACCGCTCGACTACGATTGGCGGAACTTGAAGCGGAACGACAATTGGCCGCCATAAGGAAGAAAGAACTAGAGATTGAAGCCGAGTTAGTGCGAAAGAAATTGGCTGCTGATCTTGCAGCCATAGAAGAAGACCAGGAGAACCAAGACGACGGCGAACATCTTCAGAAGGTTGATACCTGGCTACGCACTCAAACCCTCGGAGCACGGGGGGAGGAAAGGGATGACGCACGGATCACTACCCGCGACAATGAACGACAGCTGCGGTTTACCGTTCCGAGCAGATCACCCGCACCCACCAGAACGAGGAGTAACATAGAAGCACTCACTGAAGCAATGGAGAAAATGACAAGACCGAGATCAAGATGCCCAGATCTACAATCATTCTCTGGCGCTCCCACTGAGTGGCTAGCCTTCAAAGCTGCAGTTCAAGATGCATCAAAAGTATACAACCTGACTCCAGCGGAGGTTCTGCAGAGATTGAGAAGCTCTCTTAAAGGCGAAGCAAGGGAACTTGTATCTGCACTACTACACACTTCATCAAATCCAGAACCAATCATGAAGACTCTCGAGAGGTGCTACGGCAGACCGGAAATTGTTGTAGACCGGGCTTTTGAAGATTTGAAAAAGCTACCAAAACCTGGAGCATCTGCAATGGAAATGAATAACTTTGCAGTGAGACTACAGAATATTGTGTGTGTATTCAAGACCGTCGACCGGCACGGATACTTATTCAATCCTATGCTGGCAAGGGAAGTACTGGAGAAGCTGAGCCCACACATAAGAGCTCGATGGTGTGACTATGCAAGTGAACACGAAGGCACGACTGATCCTGAAATAATAACGTTATCGCGATTCTTGATGCGAGAAGCTGACAGGGCCCTGCAATATAGTTACGCGCCGGTCGGCTCATCCAGTGGCACAGTGAAAAGGGACAAGAACAATACCAGTTACAACAAAAAGAAGACGAACGCAGTCTACAATATTACCGAAGAGGAGGAAAGTGAACAAAATAAGTGTCCGTGCTGTGAAAAGGTACACAAGCTACCTGAGTGCCCAAAGTATAAAGTGCTTTCTGTGGACAAAAGGTGGGAAACAGTGCGTGACAATAAGCTGTGTTTCAAGTGTATCACAAAAAAGCATCGCCGCTTCAACTGCAGAGCAAAACCGTGCGGTGTAGATAAGTGCCAGCGTCCACATCACCCGACACTTCATCAACGAACAAAGAATGAAGAGGATCATGATACACCGGGAACCGCGAAGCCAGTGACAGAGAACGCCGAAACTGTGCTGTCAGTGGTGCCCTCGACTGCCACTGGCCCAAAGACAGTATTGTTAAAGATGCGCCCAGTCACCGTCATTGGCCCGCGAGGGGAGATAAACACACACGCATTATTGGACGAAGGGGCAACGGTCACGCATAAGCGTGACCGTTGCCCCTCTATCTATAAAGATGAAGAGAATATAGATGATGATGCTTATAGATGATGAAGAGTTGGCGAAAAGGGTCGGTGCAGATGGCCCACTGCTACCACTACGCATGCAAGGGGTCTGCATGTCAAAAACAGAAGACAGAAGCAAGTTAGTCACGGTGCACATTCGAGGCGTAGAGGACAAGTTATATCCATTGAAAGCACAGACAATAAAAAACATGAAATTACTCCAGCAATCAATCCCGAGCGCATTGCTCGACCACGATCACCTTCGAGATCTTCCATTGGAGGAGGTGAGCTACAAAGAAACGCAACCAGGGATCCTAGTGGGGGCTGACCATTGGGAATATATCGTGGCACATGAACTACGAGTTGGTGGACCAAGTCAGCCTGCCGCTTCGAGGACACAGTTGGGCTGGGTCATTCATGGTACTGTACCACGGAACGTGATCAAGAACGAAGATAGTGTGTTACACATTTACATGGCCGAACATTGTGAAAATACGAACGAACATCTTCACAATCTGGTAGAGCACTACTTCTCCATCGAATCGCTGGGCGTTACACATCAACCACGTGTGAGCAACGAACATCAACGAGCCACAGCAATCATCGAGAAAACAATAACGAAGACCCGCACGGGATATGAAGTTGGACTTCCGTGGAAAGATGATGATCCAAAATTACCACCAAGTTACGGCACAGCACTACGCCGTCTTCAGCAAATCGAGCGGAAAATGGACGCGGATCAAGATTTCGCCAGAGAATACACGAAACAAATCGACAACTTGTTACAGAAAGGATACGCTGAACCATGTGATGGCACCGAAGGAGCAAGCCCCGTCTCTTGGTTCTTGCCTCACTTCGCGGTGCAAAACCCAAACAAGCCAGGAAAACAGAGACTGGTGTTCGACGCAGCAGCAAGAAGTCGAGGAGTTAGTTTGAACGACCATCTTCTAGAGGGACCGGACTTGCTGATGTCACTGCCTGGAATTCTGTTCAGATTCAGAGAGAAGAAGATCGCCGTGACAGCTGACATTCAGGAGATGTTCTTGCGAATCAAAATACGCGCCGAAGATCAGCCAGCACAACAATTCTTATGGCGGGGTGCCGACAGAAAGAAGCCACCTGGGAAATTCAAAATGAGCAGCCTGATATTCGGTGCCGCCAGCTCACCCTTCATGGCACACTACGTGCGAAATCATAATGCGAAGGCGCACGCCGAGACACATCCTCTTGCCTACGAGGCCATTACCCGTGACCATTACATGGACGATTTCGTAGCAAGCTATGACGACATCAATGAAGCTCGACGTGTCGTCTCTGAAACATGTACCGTGCACGAGGCTGCGGGATTCGTTCTTCGAGCGTGGAATTGTAACGAAGACAGCGTGTTGGAAGACGTGCCCCGAGAATTACACGCGACAACACCTACTCAATTGGGACGAGACGGGCCTGAGAGCAAGATACTAGGCTTATTCTGGAGCGCTGAACGGGACGAACTCGGGTTCAATACCTCCATGAACCGGGTTCCTGCTGAAGTCCGTACACAGATCCGCGCACCTACTAAACGCGAAGCTCTCAGCGCCGTGATGTCGATCTATGATCCGTTGGGAGTGCTGAGTTGTTACACTATACGAGCGAGAATGATACTTCAGAACCTGTGGCGACTCAAGATGTCGTGGGACGAGCCAATCCCAGAGGAAGAGAACGAGCTGTTCGCTAATTGGCTCGGACACCTAAAAAACCTTTCACGCTTGCGAATCGCACGACGCTACGAGTTGGAGAACTGCCGGGAGCTTGAGTTACATATTTTGTGCGATGCCAGTGAGCAAGCATACGCAGCAGTGGCCTACTGGCGAATAACAAAGAACGACGGCAGTATACACCTGAGCCTCGTGGCCGCCAAAGCCAAAGTAGCACCGCGACGAACTCAGACCATTCCGCGCCTTGAGCTACAGGCGGCAGTCATTGGCAGCAGACTCGCTGATGTAATAAAGAAGGAGCATCGACTTAACATCAAAAGAACGGTGTATTGGTCGGATTCCACGACTGTAATCCAGTGGATTCGACATGATGCACGTCGATACACGCCGTTCGTCGCACATCGTCTTGGCGAACTGGCAGAACTGACGCATCAGAGCGAGTGGCGTTGGTTGCCCACGAGCGAGAACGTGGCTGACGACGCTACACGATTTTCGAGAGTGACGATCACCGCCGAAGACCGCTGGTTTGAGGGACCCGAGTTCCTGCGTCAACCAGAAGAAGAATGGCCTCGAGAAAGAAGCGACAGCGGCGACCAAGAGGAAGAAGTGCTTCTGCACATCAGCGAGGAAGAGCCATCAGATCAATGGCTACCTGACCCGATGCGTTTCTCACGATATGAGACGCTAGTGAGAGCGGCTGCGCGTGTGCTGGCATTCATAGACATATGCCGGCGCCAAGCCGCGAAAGTTGACCTGGAACACATCAAGCGGGCTGAACGAGCATTGTTACGTCGTGCACAAGAAGACAGCTTCGGAACCGAACTCGGAAGGATGAAGGCTGCCCGACCAATACCAAAGTCGAGCCGCCTGTATAAACTCGATCCCATTCTACAAGAAGGATTACTACGTGTACGGGGTCGCATAGATGCAGCAAATGCGTCCGCAGAAACAAAGCGGCCTATCATCTTAGACGGAAGGCATCCCATAACGAAGCTCATAGTATTCAAGGATCATTGCGCTGCCGGACATGCCAATCGAGAAAGAGTGACGAACGATCTCAGACAAAAGTATTGGATCATACACTTACGACCGACCGTACGCGCTGTGGAACATCATTGCGCTTTCTGTCGTGTGCGCAAAGCCAGACCAAGGATACCGACAACTGGTGACCTGCCGCCGGCTCGTCTTGACCCTTATCACCGGCCGTTTACGAACTGCGGACAAGACTACTTTGGACCCATGGTAGTCAAGGTCGGGCGGCGCCGAGAGAAACGTTGGGGGGCACTATACACTTGCCTCTCGACTCGTGCTGTTCATTTAGAACTCGTGCCATCGTTGTCGACAGATTCCGCCATAATGGCATTACGGCGAATGGCAGCGCGGCGCGGATGGCCACGAACTATGTACTCCGACAACGCAACCGCCTTCAGGGGAGCCGACCAAGAACTGAAAAGGGCCTACGAGGAATGGATGCCGACCCTACAAGAAGAAGGACTATTACACCGTATGAAGTGGATCTTCATACCACCTGGAGCTCCCAACCAAGGGGGCGCATGGGAGCGATTAGTACGCTCAGTGAAAACTGCGCTGGCAGTGACTCTGAAGGAGAAGGCCCCGGCGGAGGAGGTGCTCTATACCCTTCTTACTGAAGCAGAGCATTCGATCAATGCCCGACCCCTGACACATGTGAGTGTGAGCGCGCAAGATCCCGAAGCACTCACGCCTAATCATTTCTTGATCGGGTCATCAACTGGTCTGCCTACAACGGGACCATGCGACGAAGCGGACCGGAGAACCTGGCGCGCAAGCCAGGCGCTGGCCGATTCCTTCTGGAGGCGATGGGTGAGGGAGTATCTGCCGACGCTTGTGCCACGGGGGGAGCCTGCGAGTCACAAAGATCAGCTACAAGTCGGTGATATTGTGATTGTTGTCGATCCGACGCTGCCCAGAAACACATGGCCCCGGGGAATCGTCGAACGCTTATACCCGGGCCCTGATGGAGGCGTTAGAGTCGCCGATGTTAGGACCAAATCAGGAATATTTAAGCGCCCCACAAGCAAGCTCGCCGTCCTCTTAAGGGAGAAAATGGAGGCTACGTGAACTTTGCCGGGGGGAGGATGTCGAGGACGCCCAGCAAATGTAGCATTATAAGATTCTTTATGTATTTAGTCCTAAGGTTTAAATAAAGATGATAGATAAGGATAGGGATACAAATAGACAAAGATAGAAATATAAATAAATAGTAATTACCACTAATGTAAGAAAGAGAGGCTATTAGAGTAGTACAAATATAGAGAATAGGTATCTACGTAAGAAAGAGATAGTCTGAGTTAGAACAGGATAGATCGAGGAAATAGGTATTAGAAATTGAAATAAAAGGCGAGCAGTTTTCCCGAAATTCGTCAGTATTCGGTTAGCGGTATCATTGTAAACACCTAAGAATAAGCGGAACCAAGAAGTGAAAATAAAAGTGTGAACTGTGTAACCAGGCGTTTTCCTGAACAGGCAACCTACTTCCCGAAGGAAAATAGAATCCTACAATCCATCTGCGACATGGGGGTTTTTGTCAATTCTCGCCATGCTTGGCAGGCGGGTTGGCAAGCGCATTGTTGGTTTCTAGGCAAAGGATGCTGCTGTCCGTCCTCTGGATCACATAATTTTTGGCCGGCTCTTTTTTTATGTTAGTGAGTAACAAGACGAGCAGATCAGGTGCCTGATGGTAAGCATCATGATCGCCCATATCAGACACAGACATGATTGCTCAAACACGAATAGAAATGGTGAGGTTCTATTTTATTGGTACCCCAAGGTACTCGTGTATTCTTCTCAGTCAGCCAATTCATGAATCTCGAATGGAGACCACGGACCGGTAAGCGCAACGTAGTACGTCCACCCACAAGGTGGACAGACGATCTGATAAAGACGGCAGGAACACGCTGGAGGCGGACCGCTTACAACCGGACTGGATGGAAATCTGGCCTATGTTTTGTAGTGGAAGTCCAATGGCTGAGATGATGATGATGAGCCAATTCATTTGGGAACTACCTATTTCATTTGGGAACTAACTACATGAGCGTGCACAAAAATAACTAGTCCGCCATATTGTATTTAGAATGACATACATACATACAGCCACGCCTTGTTCCCGATAGGGTAGGCAGATACTACTTCTCTCCACTTGATCTACGATCCTGACATACGGCTTAGGCTTCTACCACTTTCATGCTATTTTTCATACATGCTCGTCGGTTGTAGGTACTTTTGACCTTGCCTTTCCTTTGAATAACCTCAATTTGTTCATGAACAGTACGCCCGCTGTCGAACCCTACCGACTTCACCTTACCTTAATACACTTAACCTTGCCTTATAAATCTTTTTGTTATTCTCCTTTCATCCATCCTCTCCACATTTGAATGACACCGCTTGGCTAACCATGCACGGTCGATCCAAAATATATGTGTATGGAAAGCAATCAATCGGTAGCTACTTATTGGTTATAATTAAAGGATTTTTTGGTAATATACCTAATTGTAGGATAGCTTTATAATTCAGTAGGATTTTATTACTCCCGTTCAAAATGTTCACAAATAATGTGTTTGTTGGGTTTCGGATTGAATTTCAAGTAAACACCAAAATGCGACCACCACAATTTGAAGTTAACTTCAAATTGTGGTGGTAACTCTGATACGAATGCTTAATAGGTGCTTAATGATTGCCTAATGGTTGCCTAATGGGCTATCGTGCCGCTAACATTAGGGCAATTATTTTAAGAAATAACGAAGAAAGTTTAAAAATTACCTAAGCGAGCGCACATTATAAAATACTACAGGCGTTAAGCCAAATACCCATTTCCGCAGCATCGCAACCGTTTTTGCCTTGGACGTGCTGCAAATTCATCTCTACTTGAACCACTAAGTAACGAGGCATCTTGCCTCTGCCCGATCCATCGGCCACTATAGCTTCTCGACCAGGAGCCATATAGGCCACACAATGACAATGTCTCAACACTAAGATGCCTTTGAGCATGACCATTTACCGACACCTATTGGCTTGTTGGTCGGCATGACGGTTTCGTTTAATTCGAGTCGAGAGGCGCGTTTGTCTAACGTTTGTTTTTTTTTCTATCACGCGCTAGGTAGTGTATTTGCCAGTGTCTAGTACTAAATTCACATCACTAAAACTCCACATTATAGGTATGAAGCTACAAATAGCCAGGGCATGCGAGAAGAAGAGAAGTGCGATCGCCGCTGTCATATCGGCGGCGCTAGACTCGCCCAATCCTACCAATATACGCAAGCTCGAGCGCCTCCTGCGCTCACCACTGCCCGGTTAAGCAGTAGAGGCCAACAGAAGCTAACAGCATAAGTCATATTAAAAAAAAAAAGCTTTGCGAGCTGAATTGTGCTTTATTGCATCGCAGCCAAAGTCGCTACTATTTACATGAATTTGAGGAGTGACCCTGTTGTACCTATGAATATTATGTGCTAAAACGCGACCCATACCTGTGTCCGTACTGAGATACGAGCAAAAAGTCTTCACAGATAGAGAATTAAAAAATGTGCACCCCGGAAGCTATTGCAAAATCAATGGCCGTAAAGAGAAGACAACTTCTTTGTATAAAAATTTAAACCTTGATTGAAACGATGCCAACGATGCCATATATAAATTATCAATTTCGAATTTTAAATTATCAATGCCATATATAAATTATCGTTGAAACGGTGCGATATATAAATTATCTATGAACTAGTAGAACTTCCTCATAAAGTTGCGCTTTCAAGCTCACTTTGCAGTTTTAGGTTTAAGTAACGCTATATATAACTTCGTTGTTTCCAAACTACTTTAAAGTGCTTCTTTATCAACAAACTACAACAGTATATGTTACAAACAATACTGGTACTTTGTTTAACTTTCAAATGACCTTTCACACTAAAACTCCTAAATTCAATCTAGAGAAGTCAACTCGAAAAACACATGTTTGAGAGGTATATTTTTACTACCCAAATTATGCCAATAAATTATATCACGGGACCAATAACATACTGGCGAAATGTAGGTGCGCGCACCATGGGACTGAGTCCTGGGTAAACCTCTGCCTACCTTCGGGAAGAAGACGTGATTGTATGTTATGTTATATTATAATAATATAACGAAGTAATACATAACGGATAGGTAAGTAGTATAAAATAATATATTATCAGCTATTTTTTGGCTTAATTTTTTTTTTCAGCCATATGTATCACTAAAACACATAACTCTGGGACCGTGGGGTCCGGGAACTCACCGCATTTTCAAAAATCTATCTGAGCGCTTGGTCGAGGCGACGCGTGATCAAAATGCTGGCGTTTATCTGGCTCAACGTATTAGCATTGCTATTCAACGTGGCAATGCCGCCAGTATCTTGGATACGCTGCCATCTGACAGTGGTTTAGAGCACTTGGATTTTCTATAGGCTGACATGTCGGCCTGTGGATTTTCGAAGTGTTGTATGGTATAGTGTATTTAGTTAGGGTAGACAGTAAGTAGGTAAGTAGCTCTATTGTTTAGTCTTTTTTCAATAAAGGCACTATGCCCGTTTTAAAAAAAAAACTGGTAAAAGGTCCATTATTTTAATGATGACAGATGAATAAAAAATACGCAAATTATGGAGCAAAATGTAAAAACAGTAATCACGGTACATTATTGTAAAACAAGCACAAGAAAACTACCTTTTGAGTTAAGTATTATAAAGTTTTTGTCACACCGTAGTATTATAAAGTAACAGTTTAAGACTTTCGTGACAATTTAGAACAAAATGAAATTATTATTGTCTTTGTTTACAAGAAAAGTTTATTTTATATTTAAAGTTTATTTTTGTCACAGACCAAAGAAAATTTGGAATTTTCTTCGGTCTGTGCACACCTTTGCCAGTTATTCATTCGCCAAGCAGTAATGTGCTAATATTACTGTGTTCCGGTCTGAAGGGCAATGTTACCAGCGAAATTACTGAGCATGATGAGATTCAACGACTCATATCTCAGGGTGACAGGCGCAGTGGATTGCCGCGCAGAATTTTAAATTTTAAAACACTGGGTGGTACTGTGTCTGATATAGGCAATCATGATGCTTACCATAAGGCACCTGATTTGTTCGTCTTGTTACTCACTTTCATAAAAAAGAAAACATCTTCATGTTGTAAAACGAATTACTTATTATCTTCAAACAGGTATATTTATAAAGAAATGTAGACATTATTTAATACTGATGAAGGCATGTAGGTATGAAGGAGTTTCGAATACATACAATAAAAGTTTTCTTGTACATAGTCTTCTACACAATTTCAATTGAAGTTGAAAACAATAAGCCCTACAAGTTTTCTTGTGCGTTCTTCTTGTAGAAGTATCTTTCCGAACGCACGGTAGAATAGACCAATAACATACTGGCGAAATGTGGGTGTATCTACTATGGGATTGAGTCCTGGGTACACCTCTGCCTACCCCTTCGGGGAAAAAGGCGGGAATGTATGTTATGTTATGTTTCGGTATAACTATGCACTACATGATGGAGTTTTTTTTTAATTATTACACGATCAGGAGTATTTTGAGGCATGTTTCATGAAAATCGGATGGGTCATTTAAAATTTAAAGATTTTCCAATAATTCGTTTTTGGACCCCTAAAATTCATATTTTAAGGACATATTTTATTCATATTTTTAATTTAAACACGTGATTAAGGTTTTTCAAAATATGAATTTTGAAAAACCTTAATCACGTGTTCTGTTAATATACCTTAGGTACTTACACGTCAAGTTTGAACGGGCTCACGTGTAGGTTTTTATAATTAGGGGCACATTTAGTGAAAAATTTTAACTCCTTTTTTGGATCCCTTAGAAAATGATTTTTCAAAAAGCCTTTCTTTAAAACACTTCCACATTACTAAACGAAACTATATTACAAATGTCAAGTTTCTAGGATCAGCTGTTGGGGCTCGGCGTTGCATGTCAGTCAGTGAGTCTAATTTTTATACATAGTTGTATACTCAGAGTAAGGATACCAAAGAGAACCAGTCGTGCAAAAATCTGTTCCAAGCCGTGAGTCTGGTACCGCCGCAATATAGTCTGGTACTATGTGGTTAGTTGCATGGCAACCGTAGGCCGTGCGCGTGATGCCAGTGTTAGGTAAAAAGCTAACCGAATAACAACAGATACGTGCGTGAAAGCGATAGCTTTTCATAATTTAGGCATGTATTTACAATAATTTTTGGAATTTATATAGCCATATTGCGTGTTTCTATTTTATTTTTATTTTTTTAACACAATAAAATGGACAACAGCGCTTTGTTCGAATGAAAAACTATGAAGTCGATTACATTTTAAATATTCTTGGACAATATTATCCGAACATAAATATATTTTTTTACATAAATTAAGGTTTGGCATTAATTACCTAGTGGATTGAAAACATTTAAAACATTGAATTAAATATTTGTTTATTTTATCTCAATAACGCACTGTGCATTATAATATTATACTTTTTGTTTCTTATTGGTTTACATTGCATAGTCCTCGTTAATTTTACAATTTATGATAACATTTTAATATTTTTGTGACTTTCGACTATTTATTAAGAGTATAAAAGTAATCATATCACGTAACTATTTAGAATAATATCGTCAAAGACCCTTTCTACGTGCTAGAATCAGGCCCACGAACCTGTACTCACTTTTAAACCGAGATTCTATCATGTAACTTAATTATCTTTACAAACATAAAATACATTTTAATTTTAAATCTTTTTGACCCTTTTAAATTTTATTTCTTGTAATATTTAAAAATATTTAAAAAGTTAAAAAAAAGTGTGATTAATTTATTTACAAAATTTAAATATGTAAATCACTAAATATTTTAGTGCATATAAGTCTACTCCAATGCTCCTATGTTCGCCCGCGTCGCTTAGTGTCAAATTTAACATTGAACTTCATAGGGTGAAAAATCGTTCAATCCAAATTAGGCTTTAAAACAATAAGGTAAATAGAGTTTAAATTCAAATAATAGAAATTCAGCAGATGTCAAAGCGCGTAATTGTCAGTGATGGACACCTTTTTGTGAAGCTTGTTCAGGGATTGTGCGTCTGTAGAAGGAAGCGATTCAACGTCATTGGTTGTATATTTAAGAAATGTATAATATAAAATAGTGATGATTACCGACCTTCAAGAGTACCTAGATGTCTCGAAAACTATACAAGATATCGAAAAACTTGACCGAATAAAACTTGTGGAAAATTTAATCAGTTTTTCTTTGTATAAAGTGATTTTGAGATTTAAGCGTAAAACCGAAAAATAGGACCTTTCTGTCTCTCTTTCCTGGCCTAAATCGGTAGTAATGTTTTTGCGTGGTTATTTTTTTATTCTTTAAGACTATTATCAACTTGCGTTCCTCTTTCATCATCATCTGAGCCGTTGGTAATCCACTACTGAACATAGGCCTCCCCCATATGGGGGGTTTTACCAATGCTCCACACGCTTGGCGGGTTGTCGAGTGCAGTTCGATGTTTTTTTGCAGAGAACGCTCCTGCCCTTAGCCGGTTCTTACGGCAACCATGGGTAGAGAGGGTGGAGCACTATTCTAAAGCCGGTAACTTCACGGTTGGTTCCCCTTTGACCTCCAAGTAATTACACACCAGCTATGTAAACGCATAATACTATTTTACCTATATTATGTTTCTTTGTAAAAATTAAACACGTAAAATATAACAACTTACCTTGTAAAAACGGTATCAGTTTGCAAAGCGCAGCTCCGAATAGAAACCGTCGGTAAACCTGACCGACTAGGGTGAACGGTAAACAAAATACTCCCAGTAAAAAATCTGATATTGCCTGCAACAAAAAAAAAGTATTTTGTATACACGTTTACATTTATTTAAAATTCATTATCATAAATTTAACTGTGTTTCGGAAGGTATACTGTGTGTCCAGTTATTAAATATTTTTTTATACCGACATTGGAAAGGAGGAGGTTCCTAAATCGTGTACCTGTCAATAATTATGAACGGATTTTTGGTTGGTTATATTTCAGAGCTGATTGTATAAATTCAATAGAAATTGATTCAGCACTTTTTCAAATAAATACTGTTTTGAAAAATTTGTGTTTTGTCCCTTTACTTGTGATATAAGATCTTGCTCATTGCCAAATTTCATGATGATAGGCCAACGGGAAGTACCCCCAGAGGTTTTCAGTCCGTTGCACAATCTTTGATTGCGTTGACTTAGAAAATTGTTTTTTTACAGCAATAAGATTAGAATAATTAAATCTATCAATTTCAACTTGATATCTAATAATAAAAATAATATTATGGGACATCTTTCACACACGGTCATCTGGTCCCAAGCTAGGCTAGAAGCCTGTACTATGGTAACCAGATGACTGATATACATACTTATATAAGCTTGTAACACCCAGACACAGATCAAACAGACATGTTTACACAGGTTCACACAGACAGGTTCTCTGACCTTTTATCTAGATATTTCAACTTGATAAAATATCGTAAACTTTAGTTCTGGAACGCTCTAGGACATTAAACCAACGCAGGGAAAGGAAACCTACCACTTTTCATTGGTCTGTTGCGGCAAATTAATACAAAACACGTGTGGTGCAGTAATAAATACAAAATTATGCAAAATTATGCGAAGCAGTGGAACTCGCTGCCGCCGCACATTTTTCCCGAAAACTATAACGTGGGTATGTTCAAATCAAGAGTGAATAGGTATTTACTGAACAAGCGTGCTCCAACTTAGACCGCATCATCACTTACCAGCAGGTGAAACTGCGGTCAAACGCCTGTTTGGATACAAATAAAATAAAAAAATTAAAAAAAAAATACAAAACATTATCGCTTTGCAGGAGTAAAATTAATTGCTTTAAAAATGCACAATTTGCTTCAAAGTGCATATAAGTAAATTAAGCAACAATTTAGGTAGCTTTTCGTTAATTTTCATGTTTATTTGACCTAATAATAGTGTAACGTTATTGCGAATGATTAATATAATAAATTAACGCGGTATGTGATTATCTGAGCAACAAGTGTAGAGAAATATAAATCTCTGCCTATCCTAACGGGAAAAGAGCGTCATTGTATGTATTAATAAAAAACCCAAGCACGAAATATTTATTATAGTTAGTTGCCTTAATAATGAGCCGATTGACAACACATGCATCGTTTGTTGAGTAGTTAAGGCTAATTTCGCAAAAAATATTCGAAGGGGCTCTCAGAGGGTAAATTCAAAACCTATATAAAATCCACTTTAGTAAAGAAAGCTTATTATAAAGTCAATATCGGTACATAGAGAACAAAGATGCCTGGAAACTTCTGCACAGCCACCACGCGGCACCGCCACAAACAAACGAATGTAATCAAACCAAATATATATGTAAAACAGTCAGTTGAAAAATGAAGCCCTACAAGTTTCTTGTGCATTCTTCTTGTAAAGGTATCTTTCCGAATGTACGGTAGACTCACTACTGTTTATCTTCACTGACGTGCAAAAGTGGCAGATTGTGACCTGCCTATTTGAATAGGTAAATATTCTTGAGTTTTTTTTTTTGAGTTTTTGACGTTCTCTATAAATTTGGCGTTAAGATGATCCATACTGTTTTTTTTTTTTGCGACCGTGGAAGTACTAGTCTTTGCAGTAATTTTTCTATCCCGCCTTTTACCACCTGGGCGTGTCAAGCAAATAGACCGCTTAGTCTATTAACTTAAAGAAAAGGGGAGATACAATTGGCATGTTCAATTTGAAACAACAAATGTAAAAAGACTTACCTAAGACCGAATTGCGAACGAGACAACTAACTTTACTGACGTACGTGGACCTAATGGGACCTAATTTGAGCTTTCCATTTTCGAGAAGCCAGTACCTCATCGCCCCTATTCTTTAAATCAATGGCTTAGTTTAGAAAATTATAAAATATTACTTAATTAAAAACTGCCTCGGTGGCGTAGAGGGCGCATGCTCGACTGCCAATCAAGAGGTCTCGGGTTCGATTCCCAGGTCAGGAAGTGTTAAATTTTGGATTTTTCCATTAGGAATTATCTCAATAACTGCCTGGAGTCTTGAACTGTGCCCGGTACATGGCAATAGGCTCGCCCCCTATTACATGGGACCAATAACATACCTACTGGCGAAATGTGGGTGTATCTACTATGGGACTGAGTCCTGAGTACACCTCTGCTTACCCCTTCGGGAAAAAGGCGTGAATGTATGTTATTAAATGTTATGTTATGTTATTAAAAACATGAACTTACCAAATTGAGCAAATAAACATTAGTGACTGTCCTCATTCTCCGGTTATTCGCAAGTGTAGCTATGACGAGGCAATTTCCTGATATTGACAGAACAAATATCAAGAAATAGGGCGGAAGGATAAACCGCCATTCGTACGCGTTACTGGCAACTTTCCCCGCGACACTTGTGTTTCTAACAACGATGAATGGTAGCGTTGTGGTCGCTGTCTCTTTCATGCGAAGCAACGATGTGTTGAACATGACGAGTTCTTCCATTTTGGAATCTGGAACCAGAGAAAAATGTATAAGTTTGAAAAGAGTTGTTTAAAAAAAAAACCTATTTTTTAAGTTATTTTGAAAGTTTAATAAAAATTATATATCATCAGATTAAAAAATCACTTTAAAAAAATATTTTTTAACTAATTCTAAGCCACTCAATATTGATAAAACTCTAATACGAGTCACTTGATGACGAACACGCCACGATTGATTGCTATTTTTGTGACGTAGTAATGTTTTAGTAATTTGTCCCGTTGATTGTTGTTGTTGAACGTTGTTGAACACATTGTTGCGTTGTGGTTACGCTGCAGTCACGTTGTAGTTGCCGCTCGTGTGAATTGGCGTTTAGAGTAAGGAGTTCATAACATAACATAACATACATTCACGCCTTTTTCCCGAAGGGGTAGGCAGAGGTGTACCCAGGACTCGGTCCCATAGTAGATACACCCACATTTCGCCAGTATGTTATCGGTCCCATGTAATAGGGGGCGAGCCTATTGCCATATACCCGGCACAGTTCCAGACTCCAGGCAGCTATTGAGATAATTCCTAATGGAAAAATCCAATATTTTGCACTATGCCTGACCTAGGGATCGAACCCGGGACCTCTTGATTGGCAGTCGAGCATGCGCCCACTACGCCACCGAGGCAGTAAGGAGTTCAATAGTAATATAATGTGTCATTGCAGGGTTTATACTAGATTTAGACTAGAGTTTGTAGTGGTAGGCCTCTTTTGCAGGGGGCCGTCTGGGGAAGTATCACACCTTTGCCAGTTATTCATCCGCCAAGCAGTAATGTGCAAACAATACTGTGTTCTGGTCTAATATTAAAAATTGCTAATGATTAAAAAATCTACTGTGAATTAGGAAAGATATAACTCTTCAATCTGCAGCAATAACGCACATAAAAACCCGTTCGGCTTTGATTTTTACACATCCTTTTTACGACTTACATTTATTACTTATATTTAGTAGGGCGTAGGATATTCGACATTTTATATTATCGTTGCTTACTTCAAATTCATACGATCATGGCACGCAATACATAAAAGCAAGAAAAGAAAAGAATGAACAGGTTTTCGTTTTGACGATGTTCTATTTATATTGCACTCTTATCGAAATCGTATATGCAAAGACGGTACTATGGAACTAAGCCGCATAATAAATTGCTTGCAAACGCTTCTACTTTGTGGGTGATGTGAATACGTTACGTCTTGCTACGTCGTTTTCCGGAAAATATACGACTGGTTTCCGAAAAAGTATTTCATGTTACCGATATTAAAACATGGGATTCTGATACGCTTTTCTACGCACTTTTCGTGTTTATTGTACTTATTCTTATAATAATATTATAATATTTATTGTGAGGTAATGTGTTTTCCCAAGTTATGTTTGTATTTTTTTTGTATGGGTCAATAAAGTAGGTATTAAAAATTTACCCCTTTTCCAATATCTGCAATATTTGGTACATACATTTGGTTTTGATAGCACCTAGAAAGATACGTTGTTCGAGTTCTAACGTTAAAATCTGACTGAATAGATATTAGTCTGTATACCAATAATGTTACGTGCGACTTTAAATCCAGTGTCCTTGGGTTAAAATCTCATTGCAGACGTTGCGCCTTGGAGCTACTTACTTTTCGGTATGACGTTTTGAGAAAAGACACTTTAGTTGGATTGATATAAAAAGCAAGTTACCTAATTTCTAACATATTTCAAAGGTCAAAATGCCCACCAGCAGATAGTCCTAACTGAACGACATGAACGACACCAAATTAAAAAATTCCTTGTGCTCAGATAAATTTGGTCTTCTCTTGGGCCCTGACTAGATGGAGCCCCTCCTAAAAACAACAGTTTCAAAATTTTAAGCCATTTTAAAATTATAGTATGCATAAAACATTGCTAGTGTGCATAAAATACAGGTTGCTAGCAGTGTCAGTGTGCGTTATCACGTCGGGGGGACCACTATGCAGTTTATTTCATAATAACTACTAACAAAAAACACTTCTTGCTTACAAATTTTCAAATAAATTGCAAAATGTAGCATACCATTATTTTATAAATATTACGAACAACCAAAGGTCATTAAAAAGCCCGTGCATCATTCAAAACGACCTAACGTAGGTAAAGCCCTATTGTCTATACGAGCTGCGTGGCCGCTTGGAATGCGCAAACATTACTGCTTGGCGGATGAATAACTGGCAAAGGTGTGGTACTTCCCCAGGCGGGCCCCTGCAAAAGAGGCCTACCACTACAATTATTAGCTTATGTATGTACTATGTCTTTTAGTTAACTATACATTACTGGGTTCCGGTCAATGTCAGCAATGTTACCTGCGAAATTACTGGGCATGACGAGATTCAACAACTCATATCTCAGGGTGACAGGCGCAGTGCAGTGCCTCGCAGAATTTTGAACTTGAAAACAGTGGGTCGCACTGTGTCTGATATGGGCAATCGTGATGCTTACCATCAGGCACCTGATTTGCTCGTCTTGTCACTCACTATCATAAAAAAAAACTTCGAAAATCCACATGCTGACATATCTATAAAAAATCCAAGATCTTTTAAACCACTGTCAGATGGCAGCGTACCCAAGATACTGGCGGCATTGCCACGTTGAATAGCAATGCTTAAACGTTGAGCCAGATAAACGCCAGCATTTTGATCACGCGTCGCCTCGACCAAGCGCTCAGATTTTTGAAAATGGGATGAGAGTACATATTTTTACATACCTACATATTACACACACCGGAGAACTCAATTATTGCCCTGAGACTTATAATAAATGAGGATCTGCTACACCCCATCCATCATCATGATTGTGTGTTATACATACATACATGCATACATACATACATACAGTCACGCCTTGTTCCCGTTGGGGTAGGTAGAGACTATTTCACTATTTGTATGTTATTTTATAATTATTGTAAGTATCTTATATACTCGTAATATGCGAAAGATATCGGCATCAAAGACAACTTGGCGCATCGTTCTTTTTTGTGCAATTGATTAAATTAACCAAACGGAATATTGTAACGTGACAATAGAATATAACTGGGGCGAAGTGTGGTACCTACTATTTTGCTCAGTTTTACCAACTATAATTAACAATAGTTTCAACGACTTCACCTAATATAAATGATTGACCAGCCGTGAACAAAGTATCTCTGATTCACGGCCAATTAAAAAGTATTTACTTAATGGCGCAACTTAAAGTTTAAGGGGGAGTACGAACATTTTTCTCTGAGTGTACTTAGACAAAAGTAAACAAAACACTATCAAGTGCAATCACCGGGAAACAAAACTTCAGGGAAATATGACGGACTCTTATGCACGCGCTGCAGAATATAGATATAGTGGTAGAGCTCACACGCATCCTGTGCCACATCGACGCGGTTCTTTTTCTCATGATGGCGAAGAAATCGTCAACACGAGCCTCCGCAAACATCTGCGTTGCGCTACAGTAACGTGGGAGCCCCATCAATATCCTGAAAGCATCATTGTAGGCTCGCTGCGTATACCTAATCCACAGACTGCACGTGTAAAAGCTTTGGCAGTAAGCCTTAAACAGCGTCACCTTCACTTTTTTACTACCACGTGCAAATCTGCGGGCCAGCATATTGCAACGAACCGCCAACGCTCTACGTTCCCTCTCTAAGTCTTTATCGTCGGATATGGCCTCCGTGACTATGTGTCCCAGATATTTAAACTCTGTAACCTTTTCTAGGGGCGTTCCGTTCAAGGTCACGGGAGGGACATTATCCAACCCAGGAGGAAGGGATATACCCTTAGCTTTAAAAACTAATAACTCACTCTTATTCACATTATATGTGAGTCCATGCGAGGCAGCGTACGACTCGCACATCCCCAACAACCCACGGAGTGCCTTGATTGATGGACTCAGCAAGACCATATCGTCAGCGTAGCTTAGATTATTTATAAATGTACCATCTATAGAGCATCCAATATTGGCCTCGCTAAGCTCATCAATCAGTTTATCCATGTAGAGGTTGAATAGTAGGGGAGACGTCAGCCCCCCTGCCTGACCCCACACTCTAGCATATAGGTGTCAGAGAATGTGTTTGCCCACCTTACACTTTATATGTATCTATCTATCTAAACAGACTTTATATCTATCTAAATACATCTTGTTTTTATGTTTTCTCAAGCACTTTTGTCTGTAACTTTATTACTGTTGGCCAAGTTTTTAACTTTGCCACATAATTTATTATCCCCAAATGTACAAGGGATGGGTGAAAACAAAAACGTTTTCTTGCGGTTCCTTCGTTCAGACGATAAATTATTCGTGTTTACACTTACAAAGCGTCTATTTTGTTACAATATCGTAACGTGAGGCTTACACACCCTTTATGACACATCTTTACAAATAAAAAAAAAAAATTATTATGTTTAATAACAGTAAGTATATCTCATGTTATAATCCAGATAAGCTGTAAGGAATTAGAGATGTTAAAAATTATCCCGCGTTGCGACACGAAAAAAATCTAATAATATAATGATTTTATTTGTTGGTGCCGATAGTTCAGGTCATTCCCTGGTTTTGGCACCAATCTCACTGTTAGCTCAAGATACGCATATACTTATCCTAAGATATCCAATATGTAAATGTTTACTTAAGACGTGTTGACTTATGCCAATCTGATCTGGTGGAATCATACTTGTCTAGTAGGCAGCAGAGGGTAAGCGTCAATGGTATCACATCTGCTAGTTCTCCTGTCAAGATGGGAGTCCCACAGGGATCAATTTTGGGTCCTTTCCTGTTTTTGGCATATATTAACGATTTGCCTTACATGGTCCACGGTCTAGCAGATATAGTTCTATTTGCTGATGATACGTCATTGATTTTTAAAGTTGATAGGAAGGATACTTCACTAGTACATGTTAATAATACTTTAGCAAGTATATCCAGATGGTTCACAGCAAACAATCTGTTATTGAATGCGAAAAAGACTAAATGTTTGAAATTTTCGTTGCCTAACGTCAGAAGTATAGAACCAATCATAGTTCTTGACGGTGAAAGACTCAATATTGACAATGCAACTTTGTTCCTTGGCATAAATATAGACTCTAAACTGCAATGGAGCACTCATATCACCGAGCTCTCAGGGAAACTAAGCTCTGCAGCTTACGCGGTTTATAAAATTAGGCAACTAACAGATATAGCCACGGCGAGATTAGTGTACTTTGCATATTTCCATAGCCTGATGTCTTATGGGATTCTGTTGTGGGGGTCAGCCGCAGATATAGAAACTATCTTTATACTACAAAAACGTGCGATTCGTGCCATCTATGAGATGCGTCCACGCGAATCCCTGAGGGAATTATTTAAAGATATAAACATACTGACCCTACCATCCTTATACATTTATGAGAACATCATGTATGTGCGTAAAAATTTACATAAATTCAAATTAAATAGTGACCTTCATAATTTTAATACTAGGAATAAAGACAAAATAGCTGCACCTAGCTTTAGATTATCTAAAACAAATAAAAAGACATTCTTAGGAAATTGTGTACGTTTCTATAATAAAATCCCAAAAGAGATAACTGGGCTCTCAGAGGGTAAATTCAAAACCTATATAAAATCTACTTTACTAAAGAAGGCTTATTATAAAGTCAACCAGTACATAGAGGACAAAGATGCCTGGAAACTTCTGCATAGCCGCCTCGCGGCACCTTCAAAGAAAACGAATGTAATCAAACCAAATATTGTAAAACTATCTGTTGAAAAAATTAAGCCCTACAAGTTTCTTGTGCGTTCTTCTTGTAGAGGTATCTTTCCGAACGCACGGTAGACTCAGTACTGTATCTTTATTGACGTGCAAAAGTGTCAGATTATGACCTATTTGAATAAATCTGTTTGAGTTTGAGTTTGAGTTTGGCCAATTCGTTTTCGTTGGTTGGTCCTTTTGGGATTTTATTATAGAAACGTACACAATTTCCTAAGAATGTCTTTATTTGTTTTAATTTTTACGCACATACATGATGTTCTCATAAATGAATAAGGATGGTAGGGTCAGTATGTTTATATCTTTAAATAATTCCCTCAGGGATTCGCGTGGACGCATCTCATAGATGGCACGAATCGCACGTTTTTGTAGTATAAAGATAGTTTCTATATCTGCGGCTGACCCCCACAACAGAATCCCATAACAGAATCCCAAGGCCTTTCCTTAAGATAACGTCAACTTGTTCATGAAAAGTACGCCTAGGTCGACCCCTACCGACTTGACCATTCACACTAGCCTTATAAATCTCCTTTGTCAATCTCCTTTCGTCCATCCTCTCCACATGTCCGAACCATCTAAGCAATCCTTTCTCTATCTTCGTCACTACATCTTCTAACACGCCACAGCGTTCCCTTATCACTTATCACACTGTTCCTCACTTTGTCCATCAAGGTCACTCCAGTCATACTTCTCAAACTTCTCATTTCTACAGCATTAATCTTACTTTCATGCTTCTTCTGCCAGACCCAACATTCACTACCATACGTAAGTGTGGGGATAAGCACCCCTCTATGCACAGCCAGTCGTGCCTTTTCAGACACTTTCTGCCTGTTCATAAAAAGTATGCAACGCCCTGTTCACCTGATTTCCTGCCACAACTCTCCTTTCAATGTCACAGTCATACTTTCCATCCCTTGTGAACTTTGAACCCAGATATACAAACTCTTTTACTTGTTCTACTCTTTCTCAATCAATCATAATCTTGCACATTGGCATACATTCTTCTCTTTCAAAAACCATTACTTTCATCTTGCTTACATTCACTTTCATCCCTTTGCTTGTTAAAGCAGCAATCGTAATAGGTAGACTTTAGGTTTAGGTTCGTCGTAGGTAGACTTGGTCATAATATATAGGTAGGTTGTATAAAATACATTGCGACCACTCAAGTGACAATCCTATGGAAAATTTACTAAATTGATGTTTTGTATTCCCCCGTTTCCTCCGAATACAGTAAACGTATTTGATATATTTATATCCTGATATTTTAAAGATGAAGTTTAAAGTAAGTATGTCCAAATATTTTTATTTTTATAAACTCAAAATTTTTTTGTAGTGAACGTCCAATCACGCAAGTATAACTGCGATTTTTGGAAGTTCACTATGAAAAAACCAAGGGTTGATAAGAAAAATAAAATAACAGGGACTTAAGTTACTCACTATAAAAATATCAGGATATAGTTTCAAGTTTCAAGGTTCGTTTATTGTAATCATGTGTACAAAATGGTGTTACAAGTAAGTAAGATTATATGGTTCAACATGATGCCCATTTGAGCTTAGCAACTTAGTATGCCTACATAAAGTATAAATTTATAGAATGGGTTTAATATATTTGGACGAAACAGGGGAATACAAAACATCGACTTGGTATTTTTTTCATAGAATTGTGTCAAATTTCTAGAAGTGGCCTCCTAGACGTACGCTCTTACGCAAATGAAACAGACTGGCAGCTGAAACGCTGATGTGCTCTAATAATAATAGTCACGCTCAGCCTATAACCTACTATAATATTACAAATCTCAAATCTCAGTACAATATAACAAAAAGTTACGTTTTTAGCAAGTGAACAAAACGCTAGCGAGTTCCATCTCGACTCCAACGCCATCTAGCGCAGTCCTTTCACGATCTGGTACGATGGATGGATATTCATCGTACCAGATCATCGTGCCAAGCGCGTCGAGTATTGGCAAAACCCCCCTTTATGGGGGAGGCCTATGTGAAGTAGTGGATTACCAACGGCTGAGATGATGATGAACGATGTCTACCAGGTGAAACCACAAGGCACAGCAAGTATTAAAATATCTATTCTATTTTTTAGAAGCAACGATGCCTGCGCTAGACACACACGAATTCCTAAGACTTTGTTGCCCGCATATTTTACAAGTAACACTATTATGATAATAGGTTTTGCTTGTAGTGGTAGGCCTCTTTTGCAGGGGGCCGCCTGGGGAAGTACCACACCTTTGCCAGTTATTCATCCGCCAAGCAGTAATGTGCAAACATTACTGTGTTCCGGTATGAAGGGCAATGTTACCAGCGAAATTACTGGGCATGATGAGATTCAACAACTCATATCTCAGGGTGACAGGCGCAGTGCAGTGCCGCGCAGAATTTTGAATTTTAAAACACTAGGGTAGCACTGTGTCTGATATGGGCAATCATGATGCTTACCATCAGGTACCTGATTTGCTCGTCTTGTCACTCACTGTCATAAAGGTAGAAGTCAGAAAGGGATCGCGAAAGTAGACAGCTTAAAGTTGCAAACTTCAACCATTAGGTGGGCGGTTGAAACAGTAAAACAATCACTACCCACAGCTTTTACAACTAACAAGTTCTTGGTAAATAAAGATGGTATTACTAACTTAGAGTAAGTATTTATTGAGATGGATGTGTGGAGTAAGAAGAATGGATAAAATTAGAAATGAGTAGGTATGTAAGTGGAACGTCGTGGACATACCGGCTTTAGAATAGTGCTCCACCCTCTCTGCCGGCTAAGGGTTAACAGATCCAGAGGACGGGCAGCAGCGTCCTCTGCAAAAAACCATCGATCTGCGCTTGACAACCCGCCTGCACAGCATGTCGAGCATTGGCATAGGCCTCCCTCCTGTATGTTCAGTAGTGGATTACCAACGGCTGAGATGATGATGATGATGCTGATGATGTAAGAGGAAGTCTGAAAGTAGCACCAATAACTGAGAAATTGAAGAGCGGAAGACTAGTCTAAGCTCGGCTCCAAAGCCTTGAGCATCGACGAAGGGTTGCCAGGCTCTCGGTTTTCTACCGGATATATTTCGTAGAGTGTGCATTGGGACTACACGAATTAGTTCCCCCATGTCCATTCTACAACCGAAAATCCAGGGAAACGGCAAGGCGCCATCCTTGCATGGTCGATATTCCACTCAACCGTACCGAACGAGAGAAGTTTCCAGCAATCATGCCTTTTTCCCGAAGGGGTAGGCAGATTGTACCCAGGACTCACACCCGTATTCTTAAACATAACGTCAAAAGCTCCTCGACTCATAACTCATCCAAGGAAGCCTCAAGTCACTCCTCCAACCAACCTCGAAATCGGTATTCATAATCACTTGACTGACCAAATTATGAGGTTCCTTGAATGAGTGCGATTGGAGGGTCCTCCAATGAGTGTGAGCAAAATACGTCATAAATTACGTCATCGGTTTAGAAAAATGAGCGTATTATCTGTGGTTTTTACCTTCAAGTTGTGTCAAGTGTCACATTTTTACAAAAGTTTTTACAAAGTTTGGTTCTTTTTTATAAAATTCAATTATGGAATCTCATAAATCGTGGCCTAGGCAAGAAATGTGGTGATACTTGAGATGTAGATAAGTGTAGTTCGAGACTAGAAAAGTATTGCTTTACTATTAAAGTATTACTATCCGTGGCGTGTTGTGTTTATTCATTGGATTGGTTAACTGGAAGGCTGTTTTTTACTGAAAGCGAAAAGATTTGGTGACTAATAACAAACATGAATAAATAAACTCGATGGCAACAACAATATGGAGAACTGCAGCTAAAAACTTGGGCTCACTTTACAAAGGAATAGTACCTACGATACTATCGACACATACTCAAAAGTAAGTACTTGAATATGTGCAATCATAATAACATAATTTCTACAAATAAAATAATTTCTCTGATTAATCAGATACCTAACTTTATATTATAATTAACTATTTTTATTGAAGTACCACCTAACACTTTTTGTTTTGGTAATAACTTCACTTATTATTTTTTTTCAGAGCAGTTAATAAAATTGGGATAACTTAAAAACTCGAGGAAAAAGTGAAATTACTCATGAGAAAAGAGAAAAAGAAGATGAACTGGTATGCCAAGCCTAGCCAATATTTTGGAAGATGATTTCACTGAGCAAACTGATATGGAATTGTATAAAGTTATTGATAGTTGTATTACATACCCTTTAATGCAGGTAAATAAATTATATCATAATAAACAATTAACTACCTAGTAGAAAACTTAAAACTTTTAACTCTTTGTTCGTCTATAAAAATAATTTAGCTCCTTAGACATACTTATATATTTCTATTATTATTATAATCATTATAATATTATAATTATAAACTAGCGTGATTCCCGCGACTGCTTCTAGGAATTGCTTTCTCATTTCTTGTTTGAATAAGTGCCCTGGAAAAATATAGATATTATGGAAAGTTTATAAGGGGTAAAGCAAACTTGCAACCGCTTGCCGCTTACAACCGGACTAGATGGCTATGGGCGGCTTATGTCCAGCAGTGGACGTCCTATGGCTGAGATGATGATGATAAAAGCTTACTTGAGAGTGATTGTGGTGAAGATTCTTAATATAATATTTTGCTTTTTATGTTTACCTATATCTAAAAAAACTTTGATAGTCAGTATAAATTGATCATAATAGAGATATATTATTTATTTAATTTGTTATTATTTGTTACATTACAGGATCTAGAAATGTAAAGACCAATGTGATTCAAGAGGAAATATTAATGTCTCAAAATAAATAAAGAAGTCCTGCTAACCTTTACTTTAAAGCTAAAGCTGAGAGGGATGCGGCCGAGGAACTCCTTTAATGCAATAGAACCAAAACGGATTATAATTAAATAGATAAAAATATCAAATGTGTTTGTATTATTTTGAACAAGATGGGAACCGCGGGTTTATTCGCGTAGTAATTTTTTCCGTGGGAATATTGAGATAAAAGTACCGTATGTGTTATTCCAGGGTCTAAACCATCTACATACCTAGTTTCAGCCCAATCGGTTTCGTAGTTTTGGTGTAAAAGAGTAACAAACATCCATCCATCCTTCCTCACAAACTTTCCTATTCATAATATTAGTAGGAAGTAGGACTAGTCATCATCATCATCTCAGCCGTTGGTAATTCACAACTGAACATAGGCCTCGCCCATAAAGGGGGGTTTTGCCAATACTCGACACGACTTGGCAGGCGGGTTGTCGAGTGCAGTTCGATGGTTTTTTTGCAGAGGACGCTGCTGCCCGTCCTCTGGATCTGTTAACCCTTAGCCGGCCCTTACGGCACCCACGGGGAGAGAGGGTGGAACACTCTTCTAAAGCCGGTAACTCTACGGCAAGTAGGACTAGTACGATGTGATTATGTTGTTTTAAATAATGTTTATTATCTTAATATATGAGCATAACAAAAAGCTATTATAATTTCTTTTGTTTAAAATCAATAACATATTGTGATAGATATTAATTAAATTAATTTAAAAATATATTTGGTACTAGTTTAATAGATAGAGTACTAGATTATACTCGCGCAGTAACCGTTCCCATGGGAATAAAAAGTATATTCATACTAATTCCAGAGGTCTAAGCTATCTACATACCAAATTTCAGCCCAATCGTTTCAGTAGTTTTGGCGTGAAGAAATATAAAACATACACAAACAAACAACTACGCACACCGAAAAACTTAATAAAATAATATTGGTGAGATAATATATTTTTCGCATCTCGTTACCAAAGCTACGTTCAAATATACAATAAACTCTTGAAACAACATTCTAAAATCTAACGAAATACGTGTGTTTTCATCCATATATCACTGTGAGGTCTGTTCAAGGTAGATCCCGACGTACCTTATATTTGACAGTTGTTTCCTCCACTCCACCTTACCTTCAGTGAGGAAACTCCTTAAGGTGAGGAGTAAAATTACAACTATGAATATCAAACCGTTGAGGTGAGGTGGAGTCAAGTCGAGGAATTTTTGCGATTTTGACTCTGAATACGGGTGTCAGTCCCATACTAGGTACACCCATACATCGCCAGTATGTTATTGGTCCCATTTTATAGGTGGGCGAGCCTATTGCCATCTTCCAGACTCCAGGCTGTCATAGAGATAATTGAATAAAAAAACAATATCTATAATTTTTCCTGGCCTGGGGATCGAACCCGGGACCTCATGATTGCCGGTACGGCTGCAATAATGATGATAAAATAATATTGTGATAGTGTTAAAAAGTTTGAAAAAATCTAGCAGACTGGGAACTTTATTGGCGTGCGCTGAGTAAACCAAAAGAGTAACCTAATATTATTAGGGAATCACTCCTTAAACGATCTATTTACATGATGAGTTTTTAATAATAATTGCTACCCGTGCAGAAATATAGCAATAAGTAAATAATAAAAGCAAAAGCTCTACTAATACTTCTTATATTGGTGGCGCCATCTTGTAACATTTTCCGGAACTTAATTCAGTACTGTTCTAATATTAGCAGAAGTTTCAGTTTCAAGGTGATGGAAACGTGTGATGTAACTATTCAGTAATTTGGTGTCAGTGAGTATTGTATTTTACTTTCAAAACTGTGCGATGCGTAACACAATCAGGTAAGTGCTCATCATCATGATGGATCCTGGGCAGTTCGTACAATTTCTAATTTGCACAATCGATAAAAAATCCTGATTCACACAATTTTCGTCATGAATTCGTACCTTTAAGTTTGAAATAAAAGTCAAAATGAAGCAAAGCTTTCTAGAAATTTTAGCATCATCTCAGCCGTAAGTTTTTTTTTTATGACCTATGCTGTTGTGGTATAGGTGCTCGACCCAAAGTTTAAGGGCGACTAGCACTAGGGCACTTAGACGGTTCGAACCTCGGCTTGGGCCGTCGCCAGAATACGTGGGGTTTTACATTGTTTTTCTTAATAATATAATTACATCTATTTAAAGACACCTCTGCCTACCCCTTCGGGAAAAAGGCGTGAATGTATGTTATATTTTTTATTTAAAGACGACAAGTCGACTTAATGTCCGTAAACCGGCACAATGACCCTACATCACTGGTAGTATTACTAAACATATTATAATTTTTTTTTTTTTTATGATAATGAGTGATAAGACGAGCAAATCAACAGGTGCCTGATGGTAAGGATCATGATTGCCCATATCAGACACAGTACCACCCAGTGTTATAAAATTCAAAATTCTGCGCGGCACTGCACTGCGCCTGTCACCCTGAGATATGAGTTGTTGAATCTCATCATGCCCAGTAATTTCGCTGGTAACATTGCCCTTCATACCGGAACATAGTAATGTTTACTCTAATAAGTTATACTCTAATAATTGACGTGACAATACAACCCTCTAATAATGGGCTCTCCACACTCGCGCGCGAATCGCGTGCTACGTGGCGTTGTAAATCGCGATGCGATCGCGGCGTGAACTGCGATGAGAACATTGTCGTCTCCACGCTCGCGCGAATCGCGTGCGACGTCGCACCGTGAATCGCCTGTGACGTCGCGCCTGAACTGTGAACTGTCTCCACACTCGCAGTTCGCACCCCGTTGGCGGCATCGCGCGCAAGGGTGGAGCGCCCATAAGTTACTGATTTTTATCGCCTTGATTAATGACTTCGTGACTTTCTAAACCTACGTCGAAATAATAATTTTTGATAAATGATAGGTAAGTTCTAACAATATATCAATAAATAATAAGCTAGTTGTTTGGCTGATTGCCATTACACGCCAAGAACAAAATTTAGGGCTGAAAATTTTTAAAAGCTGTTCATTAAAGGTAAAAGGTATTTATTTATAATACAGAGCAGATAAAAGAGCATCTCCTCTGTGATAATACCTATCAAACTCAAACTCAAACAGATTTATTCAAATAGGTCATAATCTGACACTTTTGTACGTCAATGAAGATAAACAGTACTGAGTCTGTGTCTATTTAGACACAGTCTATAAAAATATAGAATACCTATTAGCTCAATTATTATCAAATACTTAATTATCGGCTTTGCAGGGCACGCAAAATTTAAATAATTAATGAATTTGGCGTTACTTTTCAGAACTTTGTTAGTGTCACTAACAAAAATACCCGCCTCTGCCGAGACTGCCTCGGTGGCGTAGAGGGCGCATGCTCGACTGCCAATCAAGAGGTCCCGGGTTCGATCCCCAGGTCAGGCAAAGTGTTAAATATTGGATTTTTAACATAACATAACATACTTTCACGCCTTTTTCCCGAAGGGGTAGGCAGAGGTGTATCCAGGACTCAGTCCCATAGTAGATACACCCACATTTCGCCAGTATGTTATTGGTCCCATGTAATAGGTGGCGAGCCTATTGCCATCTACCGGGCACAGTTCCAGACTCCAGGCAGTTATTGAGATAATTCCTAATGGAAAAATCCAATATTTAACACTTTGCCTGACCTGGGGATCGAACCCGGGACCTCTTGATTGGCAATCGAGCATGCGCCCACTACGCCACCGAGGCAGTCAGAGGTGGATTTTTCCTAATGAGGAATTATCTCAATAACTGCCTGGAGTCTGGAATTGTGCCCGGTAGATGGCAATAGGCTCGCCCCCTATTACATGGGACCAATAACATACTGGCGAAATGTGGGTGTATCTTCTATGGGACTGAGTCCTGGGTACACCTCTGCCTACCCCTTTGGGAAATAGGGCGTGAATGTATGTTATGTTATGTTACTAACAAAAATAATACCTAATAGCATTTCCTTTTTGCGAGCAATTTTGCGGGCGGCAGGGCGGTGCACTGTGCATGTTGTTTTTGACACTAAAAATCAGAACTAAAAACTAAGATTCTTGTTCCAGAAGTTTACGATTTCAACGCAAATGATTCAAAATGCTTAATAGTTAATAGTTATTCTGAAAATAATTTCCACCAACCTTTGAATTCACTGCAAACACACCAAAACTATGATTTTCTTGTCATTTTACATTCACTAAAACTTAATTATTAGTTCACTTAACACTTACATAATTACTTAACATTTGCATAACTTAAACTCGAACTCTCTTCACAAGTTCAAAAACACCAAGTTAAAAAGTTTTAACAATATAATGTTAAACTATCAGAAAGGCAACACTCCGATAACAAGTTCACGACATTTTTACACAAACTCTTTTTAAAGTCAAAAGAGGTTTTCCTAAAAAAGTTTCGACAAGTTGGAAGGCTCCCAAGCAAACGTATGCCTTGGTAGCCGCGAGTTAACTGAAACGGGATGTTAAATGCCATACGCATGCGTCAAATCCTTATGTACCATTTCTTGTTTGGTCCAGGGCACAGATAATACAACTAATAAGACTACGCTTAAGGTGAGGTATGCTTTCGCCAAGGTTATGCTCTGACACTGCATAGCCGCCCGCCCTGCTTCTTCTTCGATTAAATGTTTTCGTATTCCTTACATGACATGAACTATGCATGTCTGAATTATCAATAACTAACCAATGAAAACTATAATCGTTACTTCCCCACTGCTCAACTAGATTGCTCAACTAGTTGACCAGCATGACATTATTGTATATACCTTGTAAAATATAGCTTGACACGCGACGTGACGAGATAAGATAAGATTATTGCCTCTATATAAAAAAAGAAAACCAAATTACAAATTTTAAGTTTCAAGTTTCGTTTATTGCAAATCATGTTTACAAAATGGTGTTATAAGTAAGATTATGGTTCAACATGATGCCCATTTGAGCATAGCAACTTAGTTTTCCTACATTACGTTATACAATTATAAAATGCTTATTTAATTAATTTAATTTGGAACATGTAGCGGATCTTATGAATGAATTTTAAAACATAACATACATTCACGCCTTTTTCCCGAAGGGGTAGGCAGAGGTGTACCCAGGACGCAGTCCCATAGTAGATACACATGAATGAATTTTCCTTATTTTTATTTTTGAACTGAATTTGCTTATGGTTATTTTTATTAGAAATAATTCTTACATAATATTTAATAAGTCATATAAGTCATAAAAAGTAATTTAAGTATACATTTGTAGGTTTAACCTTTATTTATTTGTATTCTGTGCCTATATAATATAACTAGCGACCCAATTGTTTTATGAAAAACTAGCGACCCGCCCCGGCTTCGCACGGGTAGCAGAAGTAGGTATAGTGAACGTTTAACAGGAGTAAATTCGTGATACATTGTATTTTAATAGATATAACCCTAATGGTTTACGCAGCGCACGCAAATTAATGACTATTTCTGTTACAATGACCAAACCTTAACACATGTATAAATTTATCGTGCGGGCTATTTTGAAGATATTAGTAAATACTACTAACCCCTACTACATTACTTTAATCTACCACCAATAGTTTTCACACCGCATGAAAAATAATCACTGCTTCGATTATTGTGACTAAACCAGAAAAGATAGATATAATCTATGTACACTGTTTTGTAGGTATTGATAAGTACTACAAACCCCTAGTACATTACTTTACTCTACCACCAATAGTTTTCACACCGCATGAAAATAATCACTGTTTCAATTATTGTGACTAAACCAGAAAAGATGGATATTATTTATGTTTACTGTTTTGTAGGTATTTATAAGTATGTTACGGTCTGCACTCGCCCCATGGCGTTGTTATGCAATCTACTTTTAATAAAATACATTCGCAACTGTCATCGGGGCCTTTCGTCATAAAATCGTCGACTGGACCGCCGCGCGTTATCCTAACTTCGGTCTCGCGTCGGCAAACCCTAGGAATAAGTTAAATTTTAAGGACAACCTTTGTGGAAGTTGGAATAAACGCTTTTTATACACATATAAAAAACACAGCTTTCATTTGCATGGACAATTAACGTAATTGGCGCAGTCGCAGTGTTTGATTTGGACTCAGTGCAGTGCAAGTGAAAAGTATTCATCGAGAAACTTTTGTGCGTGCTGGGGACACTTCAACCGAACCTACAAGTGGTCTATGCAAGTGTAGCTGCCAAGGCGGAACCGGGAGCATCCAAACTTCGATGAGTCACCTCACCGCTGCCGCTGCAATGTTAATGTGAGTTGCACAATTTTCTAAGGAAGTTGAAAGCTATTTCCTTTCTTTCCCGTGTCCTATTAACATTGCAAAATTTTCCACCCACGATTTTCTAGGGGTATCGTACCCCAACGGCAGATCTCTCGCATCGCGCTAAGAGACGCTTTAAGAAACTTAGATTTAGAAGAAAGTATTTTTGAAGAATCAGAAATTATGGCAACTAATAATAATTGTGAAGATTTAATTAATAAGATAGTTAGGACTTTAAAATTAGTACCTGAATTTGATGGGAATCCAAATAATCTCATTAGATTTTTGAACATGTGCGATCAACTAGTACTTACCTATGTCAATCCAAATCCGGGCTTTGAATTGTCTAATTTAGCAGTTTTCAATGGCATTTTAAACAAAATTACTGGTGCTGCAAGCAGGACCTTGAACACGAACGGCACACCCAGAGACTGGAATGGCATACGTACTACTCTAGTTAATACATTTTCGGATCATAGGGATGAATCTGCACTATACACAGATCTTTCTCAATTAACCCAAGGCACAGATACACCTCATGCGTTTTATGAAAGCGTACAAAATTTATTGAGCACCATAATGACTTACGTGGAGCTTCATGAGACTGTCCAAACCACAGTCGAATCCAAACGAACCCTTTATAAAAGTTTGGCCCTGCAAGCATATCTAAGAGGCCTAGATGAACCTTTGGGTTCTCGCATAAGGTGTATGCGGCCGCCTTCGTTAGAGAAAGCTTTAGAGTACGCGCAGGAAGAAATCAACATCCTATATCTACAAGACAAATTTTCAACAAGCGCAGAGCCTAAGAAAAAATCCAACTATGACCGTTATAGCGGGCTCCAAGCATATAAGCCACCACCACTTCTACCACCACCACATTATAGATCCCAAGTTTCTATGCAACTACCACCTCGAACACCACCACAATTCAGTTATTTACACGATAGAAATAGGGCTAGACCCATCTACCAGGGTCCATCAAGGACGCAGCAAATGTTCAGAGCATTGCCGCGATCCAACATGTCTACAGGTTTCAGAATCACCCCAAGACAGGCAGTTGTACAGCCTCAAAACTATCCCCAACCCATGTCTGGTATAAGTCACCCAATAGCACGTCCCTTGCCTATGACTCAGAGACCTAATGACTGGAAAGTACACAGAAATCCGCAACCGAGTAATTATGTTAAGACACAAGAAGTAAACTCCAATGAATTTTATGAACAAGACTGTGACTATGACTTCGAAAATCGAGAATATGACTATGACGTTTACTATGAATACCCGGAATATGACAATGAAATTTGCGACCTTAACCTTACTGCTGATGAACAATCTACCGATAAGGAACAGACTCAGGATTTTCACAAGGGCCGAACGAAACCTGCCCCCGAATAGAAATAAATTTACAGAATCAGAGACGCCTACCATTTATCAAAATTCAAGCCCATCCTCATTTACCACCCTTGAGATTTTTGATAGATACAGGAGCGAATCAATCGTTTCTTAGTCCCGAAGCAGTAGATCAGTATTTCCCAAGTTTTGCAATAAATTATGATCCATTTATCGTGACCAATGTTCACGCGAGTACAAAAAATTATTACTCAATCACCATACCGTGTTTCAGAGAATTCAAAGACAAGCGACCAATAAAATTATTCATATATCGGTTTCACGAGTACTTTGACGGTTTAATAGGGTGCGACCTTCTTCAAAGATTTCTAGCTAATATAGATCTCGGTACACAAACGCTTCACACTCAATCTGCACGTATACCTATACTCATGTATACGTCAAAACAGGACAATCTATATGAGGACATAATCCAGGCAAAATTGAGCAAATTGCTTAAATTACCTACTAACGTGCCTGAAGGTGAAATCTGTGTAGAACAGCAAACTGTGAGCGGATGTCACATAAATGAATGTCTATCCATCGCTATAAAAAACCGTGCACTTTTGGAGGTCACTAATCCATCTAATAACGATATGATCTTTTCACTATCGGAACCAATTCGTGCACATATTTTTAGCGAACAGACATTACCCATACCGTCACCTGACAACAAGACCACCTGCGAGCCACGCGCGCGAGACGTTTTATCTCGCTTACGCGTAGATCATTTAAACACAGAAGAGACAGCCAACTTAAAATCCTTATGTTCGACTTATTCTGACGTATTTTATATTGAAGACGAACCTTTGACTTTCACTAACCAAATTAGACACCCAATCAATACTACAGACGAATTACCTGTTCATAGTAAAACTTACAGATACCCATACGTACATAGAGAAGAAGTTCAAAATCAAATTAAGAAAATGCTAGACCAAGGTATTATTCGACCTTCCACATCCGCATGGAATGCACCCATATGGATCGTACCTAAAAAGAGTGACGCTTCTGGGAAAGTCAAATGGCGCTTAGTCATTGACTTCAGGAAGTTAAACGATAAAACTGTAGATGATAAATACCCGATACCTAATGTGAATGACATCTTAGACAAGCTAGGAAAGTGTCAATACTTTTCTACTCTAGACTTAGCCTCTGGATTTTATCAAGTTCAGATGGATCCCAAGGACATTCATAAGACAGCATTTAGTGTCGAGCACGGTCACTATGAATTCTTAAGAATGCCTATGGGCTTGAAAAATTCTCCATCTACGTTTCAACGTGTAATGGATAACGTACTCCGAGGATTAATTAATAAAATATGCGTAGTATATCAGGACGATATCCTTGTATTTGCCACCTCACTACAGGAAATGATGCTAAATCTACGAACAATATTTGACCGACTTAGAGAATCCAATTTCAAAATACAAATGGATAAGTCAGAGTTCTTAAAACATGAAACTCCTTATCTAGGTCACATAATTACGGCTGACGGTGTAAAACCTAACCCAGAAAAGATAAAGGCTATTTTGAACTACCCTATTCCAAAAACAGCAAAACAGATAAAAGGATTTTTAGGCCTCCTCGGATACTACAGACGCTTTATTCCTGACTTTGCCCGTATAACTAAACCATTAACAATTTGCCTAAAAAAGGACGTCCAAATTAAATTGACCCCTGACTATGTTAATTGTTTCGAGCATTGCAAGACTTTATTAATTAATGACCCTATACTACAGTATCCAGACTTTTCCAAGGACTTCATACTTACCACAGATGCATCAAACTTTGCAATAGGTGCCGTCCTATCACAAGGTAATATAGGCTCTGACAGACCCATAGCGTACGCATCCAGAACATTAAATAATACTGAAACGAACTATTCGACAATTGAAAAGGAACTTCTCGCGATTGTGTGGGCTACAAAGTACTTTAGACCATATATTTATGGTAGAAAGTTCAAAATCATAACTGACCATAAGCCACTGCAATGGCTTATGAATATAAAAGAGCCAAACTCGCGTTTAACTAGATGGCGATTAAAACTATCTGAGTTCGATTACACAATAATTTACAGAAAAGGTAAATGTCAAAAAAATGCTGATGCGTTATCTCGTGTTCAAATACATAACGAGGATACACTATCAATGCAAGTGAATACTTCACGAGCACTTCGGCGCACCTCAGGCAACACGTCATCAACCGCAACGGCATCATCTGGCGACGGAGAGGCTAATCATTCTTCATCTACCTTATCTGCCCCTGAGACTCAAATGTTGTGTAGGTCCCCAACAAACACCGTCCATACAAGTGCCGAAAACCCTATACTTAATATTCCAATCAGCGATGAACCACTTAACAAATTCAGAAAACAGGTCATAATTAACATTAAAAATCATACTCCTAGACCAAATCCAATAGTTACGAGACCCTTTGACACCTATGTAAGAGTGTCGACTGATACCACTGAAGAAAGCCTACGACAAGACGTAATAGACATAGTTAAAAGACACGTTGACCCAAAAATCCGAACAGCTATCTTAGTACAACCAATAGATAAGATGTTAGATGTCGTCCCTATCATACAGAGTACATTCCATAACAAGTCCATGAACTTGATTCTTGTGAAAAGAAACATTGAAAACGTACCCGACTATCTGAATCAGCAAGACATAATCCGCAAATATCACGAAGGCAAAACTAACCATCGTGGTGTTAATGAAACCTACCTAGCGCTATCACAAAGATATTTTTGGCCAAAAATTAAAGACGACATAAACAAATTCATAAATGAATGTGCAATATGCGGTTGTGCAAAATACGAACGAAATCCTATACGACCAGAGTTTAGAATAGTACCACCTCCAAATAGGCCTTTTGAACTCTTACACGCCGACGTACTCACAATAGAAAATGAAAAGTATTTCACCATCATTGATGCTTTTTCTAAGTACGCTCAGGCCTACCGAATGTCTGACAGCACAGCCCCTAAAATTATAGAGGCTCTACTAAAATTTTCTACGCATCATGGGTTCCCCATGACTTTGACTACTGATAGGGGGACAGAATTTACAAATCAAGTTCTAGCTGAATTCTTGCGTTTACATAAGATACAGCATCATACAATTGCAGCTAATACTCCCAACGAGAATGGAATGATAGAACGCTTCCATAGCACACTCCTAGAGCATCTTCGCATACTAAAATTAAAACATAAAAGTGAACCCGCGTTGACTTTAATACCTTACGCACTCATAGCTTACAACAGCTCTATACATAGTTTGACAAAATGTAGACCCTTCGATCTTATAATTGGGCATTTTGACCCCCGGGACCCTACCGACATGAACATTACCGAACGATTATTGCAAAAGTACATGCAGGACCACCGTAGTAGAATGGACACAGTGTACCAACTCGTACATGAATCATCGCTAAGCGAGCGACAAGCTATAATGACTCGACGTAACCGTGACCGAGAACCTGTGACTCAGTACTTACCCAATGACGAAATATTCATACGAAATCCAGCAGCTGATAGACAAAAGTTAGCCCCCCGCTTTACACAAGACAATGTCGTCACTAATCTACCAGTTCACATATACACGTCTAGGAAAAGAGGTCCCGTCGCGAAAAATCAACTGAAGCGACAACGTAAAGGGCAAAATTGTAATTTGTTACAGGTACATACTGATACTAATGCACCTGGTCCAAGCTCAGGAGATCCAACTTAAAAGCCCAGCTTTAGGTTACGAAAATGCATTAAAATTTTTGACGCACAAACTAAACTAACCTACTTCTTTATAAAAACTTTCGGTTCAACAAAATCAGGTACTTACTAAGCAATTTAACTCTAAATCATCATAAACTAGATAGGGCTCTCGCCTACGTCTTAAACGTGACGATATCGGACAGAGAGCGTGTATTAAGATTCTCCCAATTTGCGCAACTCTTTGTTATACTTAATGATAACCTCGATGCGTTGTGCGATGAAATTATTAGAATAGAAAACGTTTTAGCATTTAGCCGCACTAGATCATTGCACCCCTCTATTTTATCCATCTTAGATTTAAAACTAATGTTAAGCAAATTGAGGAAAATATATAACCCAGATGAGATTTTGAATTTAGACATTAGATATTACTATGATATAATTAGCTTAGGAACCTATTATTCTGATAAGAAAATTGTGGTTGTCCTGAAATTTCCCATAACCCTCAAACTAACATTTGACCTCTTCCGACTCTGTCCTGTTCCAAATAAAAAAAAACAGGTTATTCTTTCTCCTTACCCCTACATAGCTTCAAATTCCAAAGAATACGTGTACATAGAGGCTGAATGCCCGAAGGTCGACAGCGTGCGTATCTGCGAGCCACGTCTAGGACATCATATCAGAACAGATCCTGACTGCATAGACAAACTAATCCATTCACAGGAGATAGATGAAACGTGCCAAGTCACGCCTGTCTCTCTGAACAAGGAGGCTCTAGTGGAGCTAGACAGTCAACATTACATCGTGTCATTCCCGAAACCCACGAAAGTTCAATTATCCTGCGGACAAGAAAAACATCATTTCCTAAAGGGCAGCTATTACACAACGATCCCGAAATCTTGCAAGTTAAAATCACCGGAATTAACTTTGGCAAACATCGATGACAAAGTTAACGGAATTGGTGTCGAAATCATCGCTCTACCGGCAAGCATAAATGATTCTCGCAAACTCGGAGCAACTTACCACCTGACTTCTACGAATCTTAACTCTTTGCACAACATTCAACACCAAATCGGACGAGAGACACCTGTGCAATATGTCGAAATTCCGCCCAACTCTGACAATGTTATCTACCATACGACTATACCACTTTATGTCGTAGTCATTGGAATCCTTTTCGCCTCTGGACTATTATACTATCTACGGATATGTCGTACCAGGAATATTCACGTTACCGAGGCACCAATCAAAGAAGATATAGAGCTGCCAACCCCAGAAAAAAGAGCCGCCACATTTGCGCTAGATATGAGCAAATAGTGTCTCATCTAGGGGGAGAGATGTTACGGTCTGCACTCGCCCCATGGCGTTGTTATGCAATCTACTTTTAATAAAATACATTCGCAACTGTCATCGGGGCCTTTCGTCATAAAATCGTCGACTGGACCGCCGCGCGTTATCCTAACTTCGGTCTCGCGTCGGCAAACCCTAGGAATAAGTTAAATTTTAAGGACAACCTTTGTGGAAGTTGGAATAAACGCTTTTTATACACATATAAAAAACACAGCTTTCATTTGCATGGACAATTAACGTAATTAGTACTACAAACCCCTAGTACATTATTTTACTCTATTATTTTATCCACCAATAGTTTTCACACCGCATGAAAATTAATCACTTTTTCGATTATTGTGACTAAACCAAAAAAGATGGATATAATCTATGTATACTGTTTTGTAGGTATTGATAAGTACTACAAACCCCTAGTACATTACTTTACCACCAATAGTTTTCACACCGCATGAAAGATAATCACTGCTCCGATTATTGTGACTTAACCAAAAAAGATGGATATAATCTATGTATACCGTTTTGTAGGTATTGATAAGTACTACAAACCCCTAGTACATTACTTTACCACCAATAGTTTTCACACCGCATGAAAGATAATCACTGCTGCGATTATTGTGACTAAACCAAAAAAGATGGATATAATCTATGTATACTGTTTTGTAGGTATTGATAAGTACTACAAACCCCTAGTACATTACTTTACTCTACCACCAATAGTTTTCACACCGCATGAAAAATAATCACTTTTTCGATTATTGTGACTAAACCAAAAAAGATGGATATAATCTATGTATACTGTTTTGTAGGTATTGATAAGTACTACAAACCCCTTGTACATTACTTTACTCTACCACCAATAGTTTTCACACCGCATGAAAAATAGTCACTTTTCCGATTATTGTGACTAAACCAAAAAAGATGGATATAATCTATGTATACTGTTTTGTAGGTATTGATAACTACTACAAACCCCTAGTACATTACTTTATTCTACCTCCAATACTTATTACAGCGCATTCATATTATGTCTGTTTCGATTATTGTGACTAAACCAAAATAGATGGATGAAATATCCGTGGACTATTTGGTAGATATTAGTAAGTACTACAAACCCCTAGTACATTATTTTATTCTACCATCAATAGATTTCACAGCGCACGAAAATTAATGAATATATGTGACACCTTGGTTCACAATATTGCAGTTTTCTTACGGATCCCTAATATTTTTCAAAATCTCATATAGCCTATGTCACTCACACTGAATTAAGCTATCCATAGGTGAAAGAATTTTTTAAATCGGTCCAGTAGTTTCGGAGCCTATTCGTTACAAACAAAAAAACAAAGATTCTCTCTTTATAATATTAGTATAGATATTAGTGTCTGTATTACAGACCAAGTAGTGTGCAAACAGGGCAATAGAGATACACTCAGCATATAAAAAAAAATGTTGGGAGTACATAAGCTGTAAACCCAACGCTGTTTTTCAATATACGTGACAGCTGAAAAAAAATCAATTTCTGGTCATATATCCTACCTAAATAATAAATAAATGGTATCATATCAGATAATTTATAATCCAAATGATTAATCAAATACAATCTTAAATTTTTTTTGTGCCATGGGTGGCAAACAATTAGACGATCCCCTTGATGGTGAATTTACGGAAATATAGCCAAAAAAAATTTTTTTGTTCAGTTATCAGGAATATGCTATTTTTTACAAGGTAAACCTTCCCCACAGGTTCCCCACAATCCGCCAGGCCATTTTGTTTACATAAGGCTCGCGCACATTAGGGCGGGCCGAGCCGCACCGCATCGCGTAAAAATAATCCGCCTACATCAGTTTTGTACATTTTATGAACTATTTATGCTACAGCGGGCCGCACCGGGCCGCATCGTCCGCTCGTAGCAGGTGACATAGGCGAATTTTTGTTAGTCGGGCTAGCCGTGCGGCCAGTTGCGAATATAGTCTGCGCAAGCCTTTACTAAACATCAGAGAAGGGCCTTCTAGGTTATTGTCTGGGATCCAGGGACATAAAAAGTTACGGTTATCAATCTACCTCTGTCTCGATGGCGTAGAGGGCGCATGCTCGACTGCCAATCAAGAGGTCCCGGGTTCGATCCCCAGGTCAGGCAGTGTTAAATATTGGATTTTTCCATTAGGAATTATCTCAATAACTGCCTGGAGTCTTGAACTGTGCCCGGTAGATGGCAATAGGCTCCCCCCTATTACATGGGACCAATAACATACTGGCGAATTGTGGGTGTATCTACTATGGGACTGAGTCCAACTTGACCTAACGATTGCCCCCTACATATTTTAACTATAATATGATTTAATAATTATGATGTCATTCGACTTCATATTCTATTCTGCCATTCATATTCTTCATAATCTGCCTTGATTGTATGCCACAATAAAAATTAAAAATATACAATAAAGAGTGCCGCAAATTTTAAGTTAAATGACATAGTTAATATTTAATAATAGATTAGATGGATAGATAAACACTATATTGTCAAATTTAGTTTAACATTTAGTTTAGTTCTTTTTATAGTTGTAGTGGTAGGCCTCTTTTGCTGGGAGACGCCTGGGGAAGTACCACACCTTTGCCTGTTATTCTAATAAATAGTTATTCTAATAATAATATAATATTACAAGCGAAATTACTGGGAATGACGAGTTTCAACAACTAATATCTCAGGGTGACAAGCGCAGTGCAGTGCCGCGCAGAATTTTGAATTTTAAAACACTGGGTGGCACTGTGTCTGATATGGGCAATCATGATGCTTATGATCAGGCACCTGATTTGCTCGTCTTGTCTTGTGTCTCGTCGTCTTGTCACTATCATAAAAAAGATTCAAAAAATTCATTAAGAGAATAGAAAGAGAAGTGCAGCAGCAATTTATGAAGTACATTTTTAATTTTTTAACGGCAAAAGTCCCTAATTTTATATGGCAATGTATTATAAATCTTAATTGGTCATGCAATATGCATTATTTTTTTATAAATAATTAAATGGGACCTAGGTCCTATCGTACCGAGAGGAGCTCTGGGGGACATCGCCTCTCATAGTGAAAAAATATTGATGTCACTTCAAAAACGTACATACCTATTTTCTCACTCTTATCATATACCTAGTCGATTCACAGTTAGAAACTCAGCAAAGCGTGCCGATGCTTCGACTGCAAAATTCTTCACATTCTTTCTTAATTGAATGAATTAAAGGTTGATTCACAGGGAGACCCAACTCATGTTCGGGGATGGGTCGGGTGTCAGATAAAAGGACAAGCGTCCAACCCGCGCACGCTGCATAATGTCGCCTCACATACGAGCTAATAATATAAGAAATGCATCTTGATCCGTCTCGCGCCCGCGTTGATATTTTAAACAACTTTTATTCACTTTTTGCGGTGTCGTTGATTTCACCACCCGTACTAAACTAATGTGTTATCACAGGATTTAAACTACGCACACATCCAATTACAGCACAAATGGTTTAGTAGTAGGGTTAAACAACGAATCTAAATATTTTTGTAACTCATCATATTTATTAGAAAGTTATATGTGGCTGCAGGAGAGGATTAAAAAGACCGAATTTTCTTAATAATTCGATTTAATCATAAAATAGTTAACCTAATTCAGCGAGGTGCGAAACAACATTGCTTTGTTATGAATTTAATATAAATTAGAATTAGAACACCGTGGGATCTTATCAGTCGTATTCTTGGTAGCGCGCGGCGGTTGCCATGCGGCTGTGGCAGGGATATTCAGCAATTTTGCTATACTAGTGTTTGATGCGGGTTCGCCTGTCAGTTTCTCTTAACAAGACTCTCTACCTTCATATTATAATCTTATATATATAAAAATCTTGTGTCACGATGTTTGTCCCGAATAAACTCCAAAACTACTGAACCGATTTCAATCAAATTTCACATGTACCCGTATTTTGGTCTAACTTACTGGATAGGATAGTTATCATCTCAATTATTCGCTTATGTCGTGAATGTAAACGAATAAAATGTATCAATTAATTGTTTCTTAAGCAAGTGTTTATTTACTGTTTAGTTTTATGAAGTTCTCATAGATGGCGGTGTACGTTGATTCATCGATAAAATTCTTCAATATTGTATGACATTTAGGTTGCAAATACACCCAATAGATGGCGCTGTGTTGTGTTTCTTAGAATATAAATTCTATTACTTTATTTCACGTTATATTTATTTATGCTCACGATATAACCGTATTATTTTAATGGTTTGTGACTGATATTTTTATAATTATACTGCGTACGTTACAATATTATTACCATTAATAACAAAAAGAAATTGTACTATTTTTGTTAGAGAATTATTACAGTCTTGGCGCCAAATTTTAATCAAAGTTTCAAGATCTGGCCATCAAATTCTATCGAGTCGCCATCTCTGGTTTGAATGTCCAAAGCTTTGGTATCTCATTCGTTCTCGAGACCTCCTCTGAGCGTAAACAAAGCTCCCTCTCGAACCATCGAGACCCACTATTTCGAACAATCGATCAATCGATTCTTCTCGAAGCATGCGAACTAGAACGTTCGGGAAATTCAAGGTTCAGGTATAAATACTGGCGCCGAGTGTCACCGCAGTTCAGTTCCTTTTTAAACGAGTGAATTAATACTAGGTATCTCCCGGAAAGTGATAGTCTCAGTAAAATCTCCACGCATTTTGAACAAGAATATGAATTTTTCAATTGAGTACTCCAGTTTTATTTTAAATTTAGGTAATTAGATTTTACCGGAAGGGTTTTTTTTCCTCAGTTGCGATTAGAGAAATAAAATATGGCGGTACGAAGTTCGCCGGGTCAGCTAGTACGAGTAATAAAATTCTAAATCATGACAGACAGCGGTTGCGTGTGAACAGGCGCTGAGTCCCAGTAAAATTCTGGCCTTACCGCAGAGGTGAGACGGTGACTGCAACCGAGACCCCATCTCGCCCCGCTGCTCGGCGGATGACTGTTCATAGGGGGTTTTAGTCGGTGCAAGCCCACATTCTCCCTTCTCACACCCCCGAGGCGGAAGGCACTGCGAAGGTATCCCCCCCCCCCCCCTTCAAAAAAGAGCTTTAATATTGTATATGGGCTGCTCGTAAAGAGCAGCAGAGATAAAAAATTATCCTTGTTCATTCAAAGTTTTGAATAAGGTTTTAATTTTAAACCTTTTCATTTTCGATTTGAACTCTAACATAGGTAACCTGATTATTTCAATTGCAATAATTAATTCAATTTCAATAATTTATTATACATATCTAGTTTTAAACTAAAACCCTGCTTGTGAACTTTCTTTAATCTTGTGAAAGGAACAACTAATCCTTCTTTATCTCTTGTATTATGTGTGTGTCTATCCATTCTGTTGGGTAGTTGTTCCTTCTGTGAATGAACTTCGAGCAAAGAGTTGTATATGAACACACACACCACTGTCATGATACTACATTTTTCAAAATACTCTCCGCCCACTGCCGTCTGTAATCCATTTATAATTCTTACAGACCTTTTTTGGCTAATTAATACTTTACCTATTTGTGCAGCATTTCCCCAAAGCGTGATAACGTAGCTAATGATAGAAAGACAATAAGCGTAATATACCGATATTAGTGTTTCTTTATTAATAAGTGATTTAAGCTTTATAAGAGCATGGTTGGCACCAGCTTTCTCGGATATGATGTTCATAATTAATAGTATAGTCTTAGTTGTAACCTAAGAAAGTGGTTGAACAATCATTCATTATTCACATTCTCAAAATGTTTATCTTTTTTGAGTTTGTAATTATTTATGACACTTTAATTTTGTCATGACCTAATTAAATACAAAATTTATAAGTAACCTATAAAAGATGCCATTAGGTACAAATGTAATTTTATATTGGCAGAGTTTTAATACTTATCTCTGTATAGAGATAAGTATTAAAACTCTTCAGATCTTTAAGGAATCATCATCATGTCTTTGGAGCACTATTCCAAAGCCGGTTACTCCACGGCACAATAAAATAACAACAAAAGGAAATATAATAACAATTAAACAATTCTAATCAAGCAAATACCAGATTGGGTTGTTTCGTGACGTAACATCCTATGACGTCTCATCCCATCGCCCATTAAGTATAACCAACCCACTCAATTCCATTAAAAAATTGCGATATTTAACTACCTAATACACAGACATTGCATACACGCGCAAGAGTGTGCGTGAGGTGATTTCCCAGTGAAGCTGGGCTCGTGGAGAGCTCAATGTTACTCGCGGGGTGAGGAAGGCCCGATTGGTGGGCGGATGACAGTGTCCATTCTATTATACGTAGTATTATTATCTGTTCTGTGGTATAACTTAACTCCCAAACTGATGTTCTTAACTCATCACATGGCAATATTTCATAAATCATCCCAAATTATGTTATTCTTTATAATCGCTGAAGTAAATGCTGAGTAAATTCGCTAAATATCTCCTTATCTTATTATTAAATTGTCTTACTTGTTTGTACGTACATACATTAACATAATGTATGTACGTGTATGTATGTATGTATGTAATGTATTTTTTGCATAGTGTCTAACTAGATGGCGCTGTATGTTCTTAGAACGTGGTAGCGTTTTGTTCAGGTATCTAGGTATGAAACCCTTAACTAAGCTTATTTACCAAGATATCCCTTAACAATTTATTTTATTATTATTTGTTTCGAATACGACCATCTGTCACCACTGATGAAGTCAACAACTGATAAAAAATAACATCAAAATCATAAACTGTTTGTACCAACCATTAGATAATTACAAAAATGTAGGTGTTTGACGTTTCAAACGAAAATTGATCAAAAGTCATTGTTGATATGAATTTTATTTTGCGCCACAAAAAATGTTTAATAGGGGGAGCTATTTTATTATACAGAATTCTAGTTTTCGTGTAGGTATACTGCAGGATATAACTATTATAGTAAATCACTAATAAATACCTATTCCACAGACCGTAGTAATAAAGGCAGACGCTGCGCTTCAAAAATTGATACCGAGGCCAATACCACTGATACTAAATACTCGAATGCTACGTTTCCCTACTCAGAATGCAATGCAGAAAACATCAGCATGTCTAATGTCTAACATGTGGACATTCCATCTGAATTCTACCGTGTTTCGGATGGCACGTAAAACTGTACCTAGGTCTCGGCTGTTTCCTATTTGATATGGGCAGTTATAAGGTCATTTCGGAGGCCTCGCAAGAATCTTGGCGACCTGAATCTCTGCAATAAAGTGACATTATCCATATAATTTGACTCAGTGTAATTGGGGAAACCCATTCTGTTGGAGTGAAAATTCTAAACAAAATATTATTGTTATAATATATATTATATAATATATTATATTCTTGTAAACTTCAAACTAATTAAACTAAAAAAACTAAGAATTAATAAATTCCAACCGATTCACAATTTTGATAAAAACAAAATAATCGAAAATACAATTTCTAGACAAATTTGGGCAGAGATTCGACACAAAACTATGACGTGAAAAAAATGTCAGGATGATGTTTCCTCGACAACGGCTGAAGGCAAAGTGCCCTCGAGCGCTAGAAATCGCCCGCTTTTATATCGTTCGGCCGTCCTATCCCCTCTTCTAACTAGTGATAGCTAACACGGCCTCTCCTGACTCCCTGACGTCCTCGTCAGGTTCTTCAACGTCCGGAACCAGCACAGGAATGGACCCGTACTGCAGCGCCATATTCACCGGCCGAATGCCGGCGGCACTGAAACGCCAGCTGACCGCAGCGCGAAGCCGCTGCTCGGAGAATGCCGGCGGCACCGAAGCGCCAGCCAACCGCAGCGCGAAGCCGCTGCTCGGAGAATGTCGGCGGCACTGAAGTGCCAGCCAACCGCAGCGTGAAGCCGCTGCTCAGAGAATGTCGGCGGCACCGAAGCGCCAGCCAACCGCAGCGCGAAGAGCGCGTGCACACAGCAGCGCATAGAGCGCGTGCATGCAGCGCCGGGGAGCGCCTGCACGTGGCAGCACCGGGGGCGCCTGCACGCAGCAGAATCGAGAGCGCCGCACCAGTCACACAAGCAGTAGTGTGACACGACCATGCCCGAGATTTGAGGAGACATAATATCTACCCTTCTACAACAAAAACCACAAACACGAAGCGCAAAGGTCGGACGATATCCAACTTGAGGTATTCCGACGACACTACTATTCTCACACAAACAAAAGAAGATGTGGAACACCTACTGACACGTTTAGAGCCAACAAGCCTCTCAAGATTTGAAGAGCTGTAACGTACATAGGTATATACGTACCGACTATACCGTACCTGCCTCCACACTACCTCACTACGTCCACGTTACCAGGACGTAGCTACATTCACCGTTAACGAATACCAGTACCACATTACCAGTAAACTATCAACCTTCTGACCAGACGTTTCATTCGCGTCTCTTCTACAGTAATTAGGATAAACTTAGGTCATACTCTAAATGACTTACATACTCCTAAAGTTGTGACCCATGACTGAGCATCAAAAGCCAAGTCACTCCTCCACACAGAAACACAGAACACAGAAACAGCATCATTCGCCCCGACACTCCTTCAGTGTATGAAGAGCGTGTTGCGCTCATAATCGAAATGTCTCAACATCTACAAAATTAACAATAATGTCTGCATCCCAGATGTACTTTTTATGATAGTGAGTGACAAGACGAGCAAATCAGGTGCCCGATGGCAAGTATCATGATTGCCCATAACAGCCACAGTGCCACCCCGTGTTTTAAAATTAAAAATTCTGCGCGGCACTGCACTGCGCCTGTCACTCTGAGATACGAGTTGTTGAATCTCATCATGCCCAGTAATTTCGCTGGTAACATTGTCCTTCATACCGGAACACAGTAATGTTTGCACATTACTGCTTGGCGGATAAATAACTGGCAAAGGTGTGGTACTTCCCCAAGAGGCCTACCACTACACTTAGCACTACTTTACACTAGGCTGCAGCTCAGCACTCGTGGATTCTCCGATCTCCGTCACCTCCGACAGCGGGTCATCGTCTTCAGGGTGTGATTCGGCTGCGGTTGCGGCTGGAATGGACTCCTGCTTTTCTATTTCTGACTCTGCATTCACAAAAAAAAATCAAACCCGCAAAAACTCCAAGCACACGCGTCAGAATGTGAAACACTCAAAAAGATCACATAAGGGCGCGTATGCGACGCACATCAGTGTGTGTAACCGTCAAAATAAATTGACCACATAAGGATCTAGACAAATTTGGGCAGAGATTCAACACAAAACTATGACGTGAAAAAAATGTCAGGATGATGTTTCCTCGACAACGGCTGAAGGCAAAGTGAGCTCGAGCGCTTTTTTTTTTTTTTTTTTTTTTTAAATGACCTATGCTGTTGGCCTCAGATGGCCTCTACAGCTTTACCGGGCAGTGGTGAGCGCAGGAGGCACTCGACCCAAAGTTTAAGGGCGACTAGCACAAGGGCACCTAGACGGTACGAACCTCGGCTTGGGCCGTCGCCAGAATACGTGGGGTCAGACTTGCCCTGGCACCCCAGAAGGGGAGTGTCCTAGGGCCCTATCAATGGTTTGATCTGTTTGATTATTTGGAGAGAAACTAACCGATCTGAAGGATCTGAGAGATCTTCGACCTCGCCGGCGAGGTCGGTGTTGTGATTGTGTGAGTTGGTGGATCTGGTATCCGGCACCAGTACCGAAAACGGAGCGTCTGTTGCGTATATTGGTAGGATTGGGCGAACCTAGCGCCGCCGATGTGACGGCGGCGATAGAGTCGTCCGGGTCGTCCAGGACGTTGCGAGGGCGTCTACGGAGGGGAGGAGTTCCAGCTTGAACTATCGAGTAGTTCGAGGCTTGGACTACGAGGGGGTTGGGGTGGTGGGGAGCCGCGTCAAAGTAGCGGCGGGAGCAATCCTTCATGAATTGAAGGATGGAGGGAAGTTCCAGGTCGCAGTGCAAGTCGGCGTTTCGCTGGTACCAGCTAGCGCCGACCGCCTTGCGAATGAAACGGTTTTGGATGACTTGAAGCTGGTTCAAGATGACGGGGGACGTGTGAGCGAACGCAACTGAGGCGTAAGTCATGACGGGGCGTATGCAAGTTTTGTAAAGTGTCACCTTATTTCTAAGGGACATCTTACTGCGCTGGCATAGGAGGGGGGTGAGACGGCCTAAGAAGTAAGCCGCTCGGTTTCGGACGATCTGGACGTGTTTCGCGAAGGTGAGTCGACGATCAAGGGTCACGCCAAGATACTTTGCATGGGAGGCCCAGGGGACAGGCTGGTTGTGAAGCTTAAGAGATAGCTTCTTCGGGTTAGGTTTAGTGGGATGAAAGTACATTGCTGTACTTTTATCCGGGTTAACCGTGATGGCCCACTTCTTAAACCAATCGCCATAAGAGCGAAGGGCTTTTTGAAGTCGGCCGATCAAGTGGGCGCTGTTCCACCCTCTGGTATAGAGAGCGGTATCGTCAGCGAAGAGAGCTATCTCTACGAGTGGAGATCGAGGGATGTCGCTGGTATATAGCGAGTAGAGAAGAGGAGAGAGCGCAGAGCCCTGAGGGACTCCAGCTCCAATGGGGTGGGGAGAAGAGCGGTCTCCCTCGACGCGATAGCGAAAGTTTCGAGCCCTGAGAAAATCTTGTATGATGAGTACAAGACGGTCCGGCACACCGAACTGATATAACTTGTATATCAGGCCGTTGTGCCACACCTTATCGAATGCTTTCGCCACGTCCAAAAAGACCGCTATAGTCCCTTGAGGGTGAGGGCGGAAGTGGGTCGGTTTCATGTTAAAACCTTCTAAGATGTACTCCGTGATGCGGTGAACTTGTTGAACACATGAGTGTTTGGCTCGAAAGCCAAACTGCTCGTTAGGAAGGAGGTTAAGGGACCTAGTGACTGACCAGAGACGCTTCACGAGGAGGCGTTCATAGATCTTCCCCAGCGAGCCGAGGAGACTAATAGGGCGGTAGCTAGAAGGCTCTGATGCCTTTTTGCCTGGCTTGTGAATGCCGATGACGTCGGCAGTCTTCCAAGCGTCGGGGAAAATACAATGGCTCATAGCAGCATTGAAGATGCTGACTAAGAGGTAGACTAAGGGGGTTGAAAAGTGCTTGATCACTTTATTAGTGATACCATCCGCACCAGGAGCTTTCCTGGCGTGGAGATCCTTGATTATCGACTCAACCTCGCAAGCCTTTATAGGCTCAATGGGGTCGGAGGGGGGTAGGGAGGATTTAAGTTCGACTGCGTTGTTCACCGCAGCGAGGTGAACAGGGTCAACTTGATCGAGACTGGGGCTGCATTGCGCCTCGAGGCTATCGGCCAGACATTCGGCCTTTTCATCGTCATCGAACGCGGGAGGGAGATTGGGTCGGGTCAAGGGAGGCATTTCGACTACAGTGTCATTTTTCAGGGCTCGCGCCAACCGCCAGTAAGCCTGGTGAGTGGGCTCGAGCCCCGAAAGTAAATCTTCCCACCTCTGATTGCGGAGTTCACTCATACGGGTACGAACTGCTCGTTCGTAGTACCGTAGATTGACTCTGTTCACTTCAGTGGGACTGTAGTCGTATGCTCTAATGGCTGCGTTCTTTGCTCTCAGTAGTTCCCTCGCATCCTCAGGCAGGGCCCAGCGTCGCTCATCCTCGGCTGGTACCTGCCTGGAGGAGTCACCGATGGCGGTGTGGAGGTGACTAGTGAGAGCATCGATCGAGCGGGAGACATCGTCGGGGGTAACTATGTCGTCGGGGATTCGGTCCAGAGCGGGTGAATGGATGGCCTTTAGGGTTTCTCCTAAATGCTTCCAATTTACTACCGTTTTCGTTCGAGTCAGTCTGTCGGAAGGGTCAGGGCCTAGTCTCATCAAGACGGGTCGGTGGTCAGAGTCGAGCTCGTGTAGTACTTCCAAAGAGCGTAACTGGAGTGTTACGCTCTTTAGGAGCGCTATATCGAGCACTTCGGGGTTATGGGCGGGGTTTGGAGGGTAGCGGGTTGGGGAGCTGGGAGCAATGACCTCAAAGTTGAGGTCCTCCGAAAGAGAGTACAAATCGTGACCGTTCACGTTTGATCTATTGCAGCCCCAGAGGGTTTGTTTGCAATTGAAGTCGCCGGCCAAAATGACGGCGCCTCCAAGGGAGAGGAGGGACTCAAAATCACTCCTGTGAACTTTCTTGTTACCGGAGAGGTAGCAAGAGGCAATAGTAATGGGCTGATGGCCGGACATCGCGATACGGCAACAAGACGCTTCGAGATCGGTAAGAAGAGGAGTGGTTATAGGAATACAGTGAAGAGACCTTTTGTAATAGATAAGAGTGCCGCCTTTTACAGCGTCAGTTCTATCATTACGAACCAGCAAGTAGTTTGCGATCTTAGGATCCCTCTTGCTTGGTTTTAGAAAGGTCTCGCTCACAAGAAGGATGTCTACTTGGTGGGACGAGAGGAATTCTCGGATAAGAGCCCGTTGGTCCTTATCCGATCCGGAGCCTAACCCGTTGGCGTTGTAAAATGCCAACGAAAGGGAGTGGGGTTTAACTCTCTTAGGTGTACTATCCATAATGGAAGTACTTAAGAGAGGGGGGCGAAGGTGGACTTGATCGTGCGGATCAAGTCCCTGTGTTCAGCCATGACCTGAACTATGTGGACGGGGTCGTTTGGGGCCATCGACAGTTTGCGGCTGAGTTCGCAAACAGCGTCGATATCGACACTCATAATGAGCGACATAAGCGAGGAAATATCCGGATTACCTCGGGGAAGGGCCTGTGGGGAGGCCAAGAGGGGCTTGGGAGGGCGAATTTCTGCTCGGGCGGGAGCCGTTGCAGGGGGTGAAGACTTGGTTGGCAGGGGGGCTGAGCGCTCCTTACTAAACCAAGCGTTGGTTTTGGGTAGGGGTGCGGGCACGAATTGTGGTGCCGGGTTCGAGGGCGCTGAGGTCAGCTTAGGGCTGATCCCTTGATAGCGCGGAATGAGGGGAGGAATAGGGCGGCGAGACGGAGTTTGTCTCTGTGGCCCTCTGGTTCTAGGGGCCTTGGGACAGCCGCGATAGTTCGCAGTGTGTCCCTGGTTCCCACATAGAACACAGGAAGGAGGGTCAGGGCTATCCCGAGTGCGGGAGCACTCGGTCGTGCTATGATCACCTAGGCACTTAACGCACCTAGGGCGGGCGAAGCAGAAACGGGCGGAGTGCCCGTAGTATTGGCATCTGTGGCACTGGGCGGGGGTACCGTTTCGGTGGGGAGTCTCAACAGAGAGCCCCGAGAGGTTGCAGACCATCTTCAGGTTGAAGATGGCCTTCCCCTCTGGGGTCTTGTCGAGGACCACCAAGATAAGGTCAAAAGGGGTTTTATCCCTTCCGCTATAGAGACGGTGGACTTCTTTGATGGGATAGCCCTGTTCTTTGAGATCGTCAGTGATTAAGTCACTGGCGAGCTCTTTCGGAACACCCCGGATAACTACACGGAGGTGTTTTTCCTCTTCCAGCGCATAGGTGTGGTAGCCTATGTGCTGCTCTCGGAGAATATGGGTGATTTGGCGGTGGGCATCGGACGTTCTCACCTGGACTTTGATGCCCAGTTGAGTGGACCTAGCCGAAACGATTTCGACCTCTTGGTCGGTGAAAATGTGCCTGACTTCTTCCCACCTTACCTTGTCGTGGACAAGGAAGGGAGGAGGGAGCTTGGCTGGTCGGGATTGAGGCGGTGCGGGAGACTTAGAGTCCGGAGTGGACAAAGAAGAGGATGGCAGAGTGCCTGAGGCCGGGCATATGGCTTTCGCCGGAGGAGGGGGAGAGGCGGTGGCGGCTGCGCGCTTTTTGCCCTTCTTGGTGACTTCAATGAAGCCCTCAAGAGACGGGGGGATTTGGGATGGAAATGGATCACAATCCATTTCCGAGTCAGGGGAGAGCGGAGAGTCCGCAAAGTGGATAATGGGGACAGGGCGCGCCGCAGTGGCGCGGGAGTGTTCGGAAGAGGGCGAGCGGTTTCGCGAAAGTGAGCTGTCGCGAGAGGGCGAGCGGTCGCGGGTGGGGGAGCGGTCACGGGAGGGGGAGCGATCGCGAGAGGGGGAGCGGCCGCGGGGAGGAGAGCGGTTGCGGAAGCAGTCGCGGGAAGGAACGCGGTTACGGGAAGGGACGTGTTCGGGACTAGCAGGGGAAAACCGCGGAGTTAGCCGATCGGCGGCCGACTTTGCTTTGCTTGAAGGCGCAGCAATACGGGAGGACATGAGGGGTACGATATTAGCGGAGTTGTACTCCGCTAATATTGTCCCGTGATGTTTTTGAAGCCATGAACGTAAGTCCATGGCTTCAGAGTAATAAACTTTAAGGGCCTACGGGCGCTGGGGGAGGAGGTCCCCAGCGAGGTTAAATAGGGTTGATCTCCTTGCCGGGTATAGACAGGGAGGTGTGTGCCTAGGTGTATCCTAGTGAGTGTCTAACTCGTCAACCTTAGCCAAAGTTGGGAGCTAGTTCCGGCTACTCGGCAGTCTTAGCAAAAACTGGTAGCCGGGTGTGTGCCTACGTACTTGGGGTTGTCGAGAGGAAATGTTCCTCCCGAGAGTGGACCCAAGCCCTGCCGGATTTTCGCGTTTTCTCTGAAGGAGAAACCGCGGGCGCTCCGGGTCCACGCCCAATCGGCTTCGTTGGCACCGTTAGGTATCCACCAATTGACCACTGAAGGTGGGTTTTGTTCTTAAAGAAACAAAGGGTGCTTTATAAAAGAAAGCGTTCGCTTTGAAAAAAGCGGTTTTTTTCCTTGAATGGCGATAAGGCGCAGTGCACGTGGGCAGCGCAGGTGGTCGCTTCCGAGAAAGCGCACGTGGGTAGCGCAGGTGGCCGATTCCTGGAAGTCGCTCGCGGCTCGGTCGGCCAGCGGGCGCAGGTAGGGACGTCCGAGCGGCGCGGGGGCCAAGACCGGAATCTGAGCTCGAGCGCTACAAATCGCCCGCTTTTATATCGTTCGGCCGTCCTATCCCCTCTTCTAATTAGTGATAGCTAACAATATATATTAATCCTCAAAATTAGAGTTCGTTTCTTAGAGCCATGTACGGAAAAACAATTACATTTTAGGTAAAGTTTCCTCAGTCGTATAAGTCCTCGACCAAATAATAAAAGTATACATAAACATAACATACATTCACGCCTTTTTCCCGAAGGGGTAGGCACAGGTGTACCCAGGACTCAGTCCCATAGTAGATACACCCACATTTCGCCAGTATGTTATTGGTCCCATGTAATAGGGGGCGAGCCTATTGCCATCTACCGGGCACAGTTCCAGACTCCAGGCAGTTATTGATATAATTGGCAGTCGAGCATGCGCCCTCTACGCCATCGAGGCAGTAATAAAAGTATATTATATGCTAATACCAGTGGTAATAGTAATACGTTCAGTATAACGAATGAAGAAAAAGTAATAGTGTTGAAAATTTTATCTAATAAATTAATCAATTTTAAAAAATGCATTCATAAGGAAATCAAGGTGTTTTTTAATTGTCACAATATAATTATTTATTTTATATTTTTTTTTTTTTATAATTTATTAATTATTAGCCGAGTGGTTTTTTGTCAACCGCAAAAACAATGACAACTTTACATAGTATAACTAAAAATATGTAGGGACCATGTATGTTTGAACGGTATTGTATGTCAGCGATTTTGTGTGCAAGCGAGATGCATGAATGAGGCACGCCAGTTACTGCGCACTGGCCGCCGCGAAAGGGTTTTTACTCGTGGGAAAATAAAAAAACAGAACACGCAATTCGGACTATTATTAATTAGTGACGTAGTAACTCCCGATACCCCCTGTACAAATATTTAATTTTTAGTTATACTATACATTGATATAAATCTATTAAGAAAGTTATGAAATACATAATACATTTTAGTCCTAATTGTAATTTTAAATGTAAAAATAATATTAAACACTCAAGGAATACTTAGTTTACCGTAAAAAAAAGCAAAATCAAATAAATTAATTTAAATGAAATGATGGCTTTCCGTGGCCGTATGGTTTCCGGCTTTATAATATATAATGTAATACTCCTTTCTCATCTCGTGGGCGCCGTCAAACCCAGCAGAGGGACATATTTGGAAAGTGGGGAGCAGCGCTCTCCGTTTCCAAGTATTCCAACTAATGCGATGACCAAGCCGCACAACAAACGTGGTGATTACGGCTAAATACTATTACGGCATATGAATAGTTTATGGCATTCTATGGGGGAGGCCAATGTTCAGCAGTGGAAGTTTTCCGACTGATGTTGATGAAGGCGATGGTGGCTCTTCAGAACGTGGCTCTAAGAGACTGTGGCTCTAAGCAACGAACCCTACAATTTATGCCAATATTTTTTGACCATGCTGTGTCTTTAGCGGAAAATTAATAATAATAATAATAATATGGGACAACTTCTACACACGGTCATCTGATCCCAAACTAGGCTAGAAGCCTGTACTATGGTAACCAGATGACTGATACACATAATTATATAAGCTTATAACACCCAGACACAAATCAAACAGACATGTTCGCTTACGAGTAATGACAAGTCGTAATTATTTTAGAAAGAATAAGTTACATAACTTATCTCGTATAACTGGGCTTCGTCTCATTTTTTTAGTAGCGCGGTGTCTGTATTATTACTATCGTCTGTAACCTATTCATAGTAAACTCATGGAGCAGAAATAATTTATTGTTATAATGTTTACAAGGAGAAAAGCACTGCGTATTGAAATCGCACGTGTCTCTGGACACGTGTATATTATATATAACGTGGTACAAAAGGTAAAGTAATATTAAAAGGGGGTGCATCATCCAGGCCGACTGAAAACCTTTCAAAAGAAAGAATTGCACCGCTACTACTCCTTTTCGTATGGAAACGCTCTACTACGCGTAAATCACGCGTTATGAGCACGAGTTCTTTTGATAATCGCAATCGTATCGAAAAGTGAAATCCCTTACATTTTTGACAGATCTCTATTATTTTCCTGTTCTTTTCTGCTGCATACGTGCAAACTGTGAAATGATGTCCTGTTGCGGTCTTCCCGTTGAGCTACAACATGGTTTTTTTTTGTGTTAAACTTTTTTGTAGTGGTAGGCCTCTTTTGCTGGGGAAATACCACACCTCTTCCAGTTATTCATCCGCCAAGCAGTAATGTGCAAACATTACTGTGTTCCGGTCTGAAGGGCAATGTAACCAGCGAAATTACTGGGAATAACGAGTTTCAACAACTAATATCTTAGGGTGATAGAGGCAGTGCAGTGCCACGCAGAATTTTGAATTTTATAACACTGGGTGGCACTGTGTCTGATATAGGTTATTATGATGCTTACCATCATAAAAAACTATCATATCACTATCATAAAAAAAAACAATAAAATAATGAACCGCATTTTACTGTAATTTTCAATTTAAAAATTGGTAGTCTTTAGAGACGGCCTTCTACCTATATACCTATTATGTGCGTCGGTTCTATATACCTACAGATTAGGTCAGATTAAGAGTAAGCTGAAGGCGAAAGTTATTAAGGTCGAATTTTACTAAGTCTTAACGTCTGTTTAAACGTTAAATATACGTTTAACTTTGTGAACTCGGGCTTGTTTTTTTTAACTTTTTTCTCAGCTATCAGAAACTACACTACGCACTTGGTATGCTAAAATAATACTTGGTAAAACACAAAATAGGTAACACATCAGGAAAACCTATGAACACAAAGTAGACATAGGGATAAATCTTTAAAGTTCGTCTTTATAGTAATCTAGCTATGGCCCGCGGTTTCACTGGCGTAGACATCGTTCCCGCGGGAATATCGGGACAAATAGTACCCTATGTGACTACGCGGATAAAACCGCGGGGCGCAGCTAGGCGTGGGTAACTCAGCCCTGAACCGGCTCAAACATGCAGATCATGTATGTTTGAATCACCGAGTCACAGCTCAACTATAAACCAAACAGCTCATTGGTGGCTTGCGGCTGTTATTCCAAAGAAAACAACCTTGTCGCGCATTTTGAGTCGAAAATCGAATGCGAGTCGCATCTTTTTGACCCGAAACATTAGTTACATAATTTATGAGCTGATTACTATGTGTTCTGCAAGTCAGGTTTACTCTGTATTCGCTAGTTGGCTCTCATTAGAATCATATTGGATATTTCATCTGAATAGTTCAATACATCCATTTAGTTTAGAGATGTAATGAAAAGATTTTTGAGCTGATCTGCGAGTCGGTTCACGGTTACGGCTCAAGTGGATGAGCTGTGAGCTGAGCCGTGACTCATAAGGATCTGCTGAGTTACCCATGGCTAGTAGCGGTGAGCGTTGAATGAACGAACTAATTAAATCAACCGTCTACGTATACGCGACGCATGGACGGTTCAGCGTCCATTGATGGACTAGTTGAATTCGTAGACGGCTACGGTTCGTAGAATTCTACGGCGAGACGTTCATCGACGATGGAGAACTGTAAACGATGCATAATAACGTTCGTTTCGGTTGTCATCTATTGAATAACATCACAGACGGATCGACGGTCATAAACGAATTTGAACTCTAAAGTGTCTTCAAGAAAGTTGATTTTTGAATGCATATGTCAGAGAATATACGCCATGCATAAGCATTCGGATAAACTTCAATGTAAAAAAGGGATGCCGATAGTATAACTTCCAAATAAGTAAGAGACAAACATGTCGTTCTTTGGACTGTCGCGTCGTTCTTTAGACTGTCCGTCTAGGGGTCTACGCGTTAAACTAGAGTCGCGGAGTCGACTAGTCGACGAGTTCAACTAGTTGATCGTCTAGTCGATGAACGAAAATAGTCGGTCTGTCTAGTTTCGTCTACGAGAAATGCGTCGACGACCCATCGCTAAATGGCGCTAGGCGCAGCTAGTAGTATTATAATTAGAATTTCCAATTGGAAACAATTGTCTGCCGTGCCGTTTGTCTCTTTAGGTAGCTATACCTAAACTCACACATTTTGTTAAATCCAATCATCCTGCTATCCTACTAGTCCTGCTAGTGTTATAAATCTCAAATTACAGTACAATGTTTACGGTTTTATCAGGTGAACAAAACGCTTGCGAGTTTTAACTCACCTCCAGCGCCATCTAGCGCGGTTTTGGATAGATTGATGGATGGATGAATGTTTGTTACTCTTTCATGTCTTATGGAACGCATCGCAACCTACTCGGCCGCTCAGACCTACCTGGAGGAAAGTGAAGCGGCCGACCATCTCGGGCTCCTCTTCGTTTCACCGTGGTAGGTACTTTGCTTAGATCCTGGAATAACACATAGGGTGATATTCCCACGGGAACGATGTCTACGCCGGTGAAACCGCAGGGCACAGCTAGTTTACTGTAAAGACGAATTTTAAAGGTTTATTTATCCCCATCTTTTTTGTGTTTAATATATATTTAGTATTAATTAGGTTTTAAAACATACATTCACGCCTTTTTTCCCGAAGGGGTAGGCAGAGGTGTACCCAGGACTCAGTCCCATAGTAGATACACCCACATTTCGCCAGTATGTTATTGGTCCCATGTAATAGGGGGCGAGCCTATTGCCATCTACCGGGCACAGTTCCAGACTCCAGGCAGTTATTGAGATACTTCCTAATGGAAAAATCCAATATTTCACACTATGCCTGACCTGGGGATCGAACCCGGGACCTCTTGATTGGCAGTCGAGCATGCGCCCACTACGCCACCGAGGCAGTCAATATATATTTTGTATTATTTAGGTTTTCCTGATGTGATACCTATTTTGTGTTTTACCAAGTATTATTTTAGCAATAGTTTGATGGCTGAGGAAGGAAAAATGAAAAACAAGCCCGAGTTCACAATGAAGGGCAATTTCAAAACAAAATTCTTTTTTAAAATCTGGATTTTTTTTACATTTTTTATTATCAGGATATGAGAAGTGTTTCATATTATATTCGTAGTTTTAAAGAAAAATACAAATTTATCAAGTAGTGTCTGAAAAATCGTGTCCATTATGTGACTTCTTTACACAACTAATATCTCAGAGTAACAGGCGCAGTGCAGTGCCGCGTCGAATTTTGTATTTTAAAACACTGGGTGGCACTGTGTCTGATATGGGCAATCATGATGCTTACCATCAGGCACCTGATTTGCTCGTTTTGTTACTATCATTAAAAAAAACGCTAATTATTATAACTTTAAACGCTTTCTTGAAATGTTTTAGTTTTGTTTTTAATTATCTATATTTACCACAAAATTCTTTATACTAAAGAATAATTTTATTGCACTAGAATAAGTGTATCGACAGCCTCGTTGTCACAGATGGTAGTAACTCTGCTTTCTGTGCCGCAGGCCCCGGGTTCGATCCCCGGCTAGGTCAAACATTTGTGTGTATGAACATGTCTGTTTGATCTGTGTCTGGGTGCTACAAGCGTATATAAGTTTGTATATCGGTCATCTGGTTACCATAGTACAGGCTTCTAGCCTAGTTTGGGACCAGATGACCGTGTGTGGAAGTTTTCCCATATTATTATTATCTTTTTAAATATAATTTATGAAACTTTTTTGTAGTGATAGGCCTCTTCTGCAGGGGCCGCCTGGGGAAGTACCACACCTTTGCAGTAATGTGCAAACATTACTGTGTTCCAGTGTGAAGGGTAATGATACCAGCGAAATTACTGTTACAAACTTTCGCATTTATAATAATATTAGTACCTAGGATTATTAGAATACTATTGCTGTGCGCCGCGGTTTCACCCGCCCGTCATAATATTGGGAACAAAATGCCCTATGTGTTATTCCATGGTCTAAACTATTTGCATACCAACTTTCAGCCCAATCAATTCAGTAGTTTTTGTTTGAAAGAGTAACAGACATCCAACCATCAATCCATTCTCACAAACTTTCGCTTATAATATTAGTAGTATAAAATATACATGGGTGTATTTCTATAGACTATTTATTGATAAGTTGAATGATGATGTCCATTTATTTAATTATATAAAAACGAAACAACAATTACACAATTTTATCAAATTCGATTTAAAATCCAATATTTAATATTTATTATATTATGTCATATTATATGTCACGTTGGGTAAAAATAAGACTTCGTCGTGTCTAATCATTTAAGAAAGTATTGCAAAAAAAGGTGTAGTAGTCGGTACTTATGATGTGCCCCTGTCACACTGAATAACTTGCAAGATTCACAAAAATGTATTGAGAATGAATCCTTTATAAACAATTTAGTTTAGATAAGTAGTAGATACATCTATTTTAGTAGAACAACACCTTTTTTGTAACATCTTATTTACTGGTCTTTGAACAAACAACATCACGTTACGCCTCTACTTTGCAACATTATTCTTTAGATTTCAATTATTCAAATAAGAATAAGTTCGTCGCAATAATAAAGGACACGACACTTAAACGTATAAAAAGAGACGCCTGTGCAGATGAAAACTATTCAGAGATCATTGTCAGCAGACAACGTCCGCTTTGAGCCGTAACGAAAATGACGGCGGCAATTTATTGTGTTTTACTGGTGCTTGGTTGCAGGAGTATTGAGAGCGTGGATCCACGGTGGTACCCGAAGTATCACCTCGTCCCTCCACACGGGTGGATGAACGACCCGAACGGCTTCTGCGTGTTCAAGGATTATTATCATCTCTTCTATCAATACAATCCTGAGAGCAGCCTGGAGCCCGGCATCGCCCACTGGGGCCATGCACGCAGTAAGGACCTCTTCAACTGGGAACATCTACCTATAGCCATGTATCCCGATAAGCCGTACGACATCGGTGGTGTTTTCTCCGGAAGTGCCGTAGTTGAAAATGACACGATGTACTTATTTTACACGGGAAATGTAAATCATCCAGGTCAGACGCCAGACCATGAGCAGCATCAAGCTTTAGCTATGAGTACGGATGGAGTTACCGTAAGCAAGTATGAAAATAACCCGATTATTGTAGGCAAAAACCGTCAGCCTGACCTCAGGGACCCAAAGGTTTGGAAACACCGCGATACTTACTACATGGTTTTGGGGAATTCCTTCAACGATGATGGTATCACACTGGGACGTGCTCTATTATATTCTTCAAAAGACATGATCGATTGGATTGAAGTATCAATTTTGGATGAGTCGGAAGGCTTCCTCGGATATATGTGGGAGTGTCCAGACTTTTTCGAGCTCGACGGCTACTTTGTCCTTCTATTTTCACCACAAGGGATGAGACGGCAGAGGATAAAATTCAACAATTTATACCAGACCGGCTACATCATTGGTTTCTTTGATTATGAATCGAATACATTCACCCAACAAACGGAATTCAGAGAATTAGATGCCGGCCATGATTTTTACGCAACGCAAACGATTGAGGATACCGATGGGCAGAGGATATTGGTGGCTTGGTTGGACATGTGGGAACAGAATTACCCTGAACGCAAAGACGGGTTCACGGGACAGATGAGCATACCGAGAATTTTGTCAATAGACAGCACACTCCACCTCAGACAGAGACCTGTTCAGCAAATAGTCAGTGCCACAGGAAGACTGTTGTATTCCGGAAAATCTTTATCCGATACAGAAGTTAAACTAGAAAACAATACTGCAAAGATTCAAGTAAGGGCACCGAGGTTTAAAGACTTTGTACTGTTTATTGAATCTAGTAATTCTACATCCAGAGTGTCTATTAGTTACGATTTTATAAAAGGATTAGTGACGTTAGACAGGGGGGGTCAAGATGGAAAAAGGAGTACCAAGTGGAGGTCTCAAGGAGACTTGCGATGGACAGTGTATGTGGACTCAAGTTCCATTGAAGTATTTTTAGGAGAAGGTGAAGCGACCTTTTCAAGCAGATTTTTCCCGGAAGGACCTTTAACTGTTCGACTAGGAAAGGATAGTCACGCTGAGAATCTGTCAATTTTTACAATGAAGCAAACAGTATCTGGACCGAGTAAAGCTAATTAACTGTTCTCAAATAGGAGAAATTCAAAGAGGCTATTAGTTTAAGATACCTACATCAAAGTGATACGACTATTTTGTTTGAACTGTGTTGTTATTTATTATTTTATTGAAAGTATTAAAGTTTGCTTGTTTAACAGAGGATAAAATATATTTAATTCGAAAACAGTGCCATCCATTAAAACTCATCTCTTCATAATTTATTTTCGTACGTTTGTTTTTCAGTCCGTTGAGAGGAATAAATAGTTCACATTTTCAGATATAAACTTGCTAAAAACTATCCAGAATAATGCTATACTTACTTATTAATTTGCAACTAAAATAGTTCACTTCAGCTAAAAAATCTCATTATTTAAACAACATGAACAAGCAAAACAATGTAACTCGAAAATGGTGTTGAAATAGTCAGTAGTTATGCGGAAACACGAGCGATTATTTTCAAATCAAAACCTAACAATCGTAGACACTAGACACGGTTTTAAAATATCATTATGTAGGTACTAAGTATTCTAAGGAGATTTTTTTACACTACAAGACGTTTTCAAACAGTACAATATACATATACCAATGCCATACCTATAATCACGCCTTTTTCCCGAAGGGGTAGGCAGAAGTTTGTACCTAAGATAGTTCCTAATGGAAAATCCAATATTTAACAGTTTAATATCCTGTACCTAGTAAGTAAGGATCATCGTTGCCTTAGCCTTCAGGGAAAAATGCGTGACCTACCTAAGGATCATACATAACATTACATACATTCACGCCTTTTTCCCGAAGGGGTAGGCAGAGGTGTACTCAGGACTCAGTACCATAGTAGATACACCCACATTTCGCCAGTATGTTATTGGTCCCTTGTAATAGGGGGCGAGCCTATTGCCATCTACCGGGCACAGTTCCAGACTCCAGGCAGTTATTGAGATAATTCCTAATGGAAAATCCAATATTTAACACTGCCTGACCTGGGGATCGAACCCGGGACCTCTTGATTGGCAGTCGAGCATGCGCCCTCTACGCCACCGAGACAGTCCTCGTTGCCTTAGCCTTCGGGGAAAAAAGGGTGATGTTATGTTTTATAATTGTGACCAGTCCCAAAACTGACGCGACACTGTGACCAGGAAAAAGTAAGAAATACCTATTACTTATCTATGAAACTAATAAGATACTTGCGTAATATTGTTCTTACTATAAACTTTGCTAAAACATAATATCGGTACTTATAACTAAGCATAATATCTTTGCACTTGGGTACACTAAACTTTGGGTACCTTGTATTGGGATTGGCCCCACTCTTTGTCTTCCCATCATACTCCTTTCCGTCCAAAAAAGTTCCTTGTTAGAGATGTTTAAAGCGATAAGGCTGCCCATTGTCGATCAATCAGTTAATTACTAAGTGTACTTTATATAGTCATAAATTAATATCGGCTGCATACTGTTTGTGGTGGGTTTATATCGAGTCACAGTAAACGAGTCACACTGTGACACGTAGGGATTTTTTCCTCATCGAGTCACACTTGCGTCACAGTGTGTCTGGATAGGGGAACCCACCCTTTTTGTACATAAAAAACAGTATTTTAGAAGAATATAATAAATATTATTATAAGTACATATTCTATTCAATTCTATTCTTATTAATGTGATTTACTTTACTCTCCCTGCATGATTGTCTGGAAGAGATCGCTTTTAGCGAAAATCGTTACACTATTTTGTAATACTAATATTAATGTATTTTTATTTTTAAGGTTAATTCTTGATTGTGGTGTAACAATAAAGAGTTAAGCTATCTATCTATTAATCTAATATCATAGAATACTATGTTGTCAAACTTATTTTACGCGGAACATTTGTCTAGTAAATACGAGGCTTTGTTTTTTCCGTATTTTTAAGCGCTACTATCTTCCTGATATTAAATAAGGTAGAGATCGTAGCTATTATTTAGAACTATTAAACGACTATTAAAAGAACAATAAAGATTTTTGCAAATCACCGTTGGCAAATTGTAATAATATACAGTCCAGCGAATCACGCCAAGGATATGTTTGTTTTTGTTTATTCGACCTTGATACAAAGGTAATAAATGATTCCTAAGACAATATGTAAATGACGATTTGCATTTGAATATTTATCTACCGATACCTAACTGGTACAAAAGGAAATTTTCTGAATGAAGAACTGAGAGATAAAAAAATAATACCCTAACAGATCGCTGCTGTCGGGGAATAAATTGTTAAGGCATACGTTTGTATGCATAGTGTACGGTTCCATACTACTAACCCTACTAACAATACTAACATACATTCCGCCTACTAACATACAGCGCCATCTATTAGTTCCTTGCGCAACGTATGGAAATATGCAGTGAAATGGCCATAACTTTTGATTGCGTTAACTTAGAAGTATGATTTTATTACAGCCACAAGGGACCGCAGATCTGAGTAGTTGATATCAATTTCAACGTGATACCTCCACGCGTTCCCTTTATAAAGTGTCTTACGTGACAGACGGATAGACAGACATTTAGCAGTGGACGTCTTCCGGTTGATGATGTTTTGTTTTTTACTCGTATGATAGTAAGTGACGAGACGAGCAAATCAGGTGCCTGATGGTAAGCATGATAATTGCCCATAACAGGACACAGTGCCACCCAGTGTTTTAAAATTCAAAATTCTGCGCGGCACTGCACTGCGCCTGTCACCCTGTGATATGAGTTATTGAATCTCATCATGCCCAGTAATTTCGCTGGTTATATTGCCCTTCAAACCGGAACACAGTAATGTTTGCACATTACTGTGTTCCGGTTTGAAGCTTGGCGGATGAATCACTGTGGCATAATGTAAGACTAATTCATTTCGATAAGGCTGTTTTCTACTGAACTAAGAAGCGACAAACGCGCATTACCTATCGTAAGTATTATGTGAATTAAGCCTAAGTATTACACATTTTGTCTTCTAATTTTTTCAAGGTTATCAGGATAACGAGAAGTAGGATAGACGACAAAACCATTGATTTAAAGAAAACGGAAGATATGGTACGTTCTCCCAGCTCTAACTCAACAACTGGCACGTGCTATTTGCTCAGTGTGCAGGTTGCAGTGCAATATAATGCACAACTAAGAAAGAAAGACGTACCCAAGACCGAAGTGCGACCGAGACAACATTATTATTAGCTAGTACCACCTCATTTTACTGACGTACGTGGACCTAATTTGAGCTTGCCATTTTCGAGAAGCCAGTACCTCATCTCCCTTTTTCTTTATATCAATGGACAAACCTGAGCTATTTTTAAATCATGCAATGGCACAATTGGCAGGAAGTCTTAATTTTAAAGGAGGTAGGTAACTGCCTAGAGGTAACTAGCTGTGCCCCGCGGTTTTACCCGCGTAATCCTCGCTCCCGTGGAAGAATCGGGTAAGTACCCTATGCGTGATTCCAGGGTCTAAACTATCTACCCAGCAATATAGGATAGAAAGTGTAAGGTTTTCAGGGCATTTTAAGCTTATTAAAAGACAGAAAAATGCTTCTTGTAATAATTTATTACTTAGTGAACGTACATTATATAACTACTTAGACTATAAATAAATATATTAAAAATTGTATTTTTGTGTTTTATTTAATTTTTATTTTAAACTATTACCTAATTATACTTATATGATATTTTCTACCTATAATTCCTACTGATTTATAAATAAATTGTCGATCATAAAAACATATTTTTCTACAAGTTATCATAAACCCTTGGCAAAGTACTTTCTACACTGTTATAGGTACAATACACTTTAAATACGCTTTTACATACCTAAATACGAAAATTTTGTTTCCTTGTAAAGTTTTTTAAGAAGTCCCATTCACGCAACTTGGCGTGATTTGCATATCGCGTGATAAACGGTCCAAAAACTACGAAAAGTTATTCTCAGTTATAAACAAATTGTTACATCAAAATGTTTTATTGATCATGAAGTATCTAACTATATTAACTATCATATATCTAACTATCTAACTATATCTAACTTATTATTAATATAGTTAGATACTTCATGATCAATAAAACATTTTGATGTAACAATTTGTTTATAACTGAGAATAACTTTTCGTAGTTTTTTTTTTTTTTTACAAAAGATGAGTTCAAAGACAGCCCCCGCTAGGTGCAAGGGCTAATTACAATGGATGGAAACTACTGGATTGGAATGCGGGTGTGATTTCTAGATGAATGGTGACCGGGCTACAGACTCCGGCACCTGCCACTTCCTTCATGGGGAAATATTACGGCAGACGATGACTCGCCGCACACTAAACGGGACCTCTATATAAAGGTCAAAAGGTGACGAGAGGGGCAACGTTGACACAGAATAGATACTAACGTTGGTGTAAGCCTCAGATCATTCAAACAAGGTGTTGATCAAGGTGACCTTCTTTGAATGATCTGAGGTGTAAGCGGTTAAGGGTAGGAGCGGTGTTCCTGGACTTTAAACGGCGATCACTTGCGTTACCCTAAGGTCGCATCACGCTCGCCCACTCGCCACTTATGCTTCACTTCCTCCCTCGAGCACGAGGCTCTCACGACTCCACTCTGACCGGCCAATGAAGGCAAGACAAAGGTGGGAGACTGTTCCACGTCAGTGTTCACTCCGACCAGCCGGTGAAGACAAGCCGGAGATGAAGAACAGCTCCCTTCCCGTGGGTGTACTGGGGTCCGTGGGCTCGCTACTCCCGAACAGCTTTCCATAAGCTGCCCTATTTATATTATTATTATGTTATAGTTTAACCACAAACTAAATAATACTACTAAGTTAAACTACGAAAACTTTCTCTTAATACGTATTATTATTTGTTGTTTGCTCTTAGTTTACCAACAAAGCTAAAGCTTATTACTTTGGTGTGGGTCTTATTATATAAAGTAATATCTAACAGGCTATTATTGGATTTTTTAAAAACTTAGGTCACCAGCCCGCCTAGCATGGCACGGGGGATAACTAGTTTTCTCCCCGTTTTTCTCTCTTTCGCGCCCAAACAATTCATATCTGCTATCTTGTTCTCACCCCCTGGGACTTCGTTTTCCCTGGTCACTGTGCTACCGGGGCTGGAGCGAGATACTTAACCTTTTATTAAATTGTCAAGTACACTAATATAAATTATCACATTTTTTTATATTTTATAGACTAAAGCGGTCTATTCTCTTGAAATACAATATGAAATTATCGGTGAAAATTTTCTTTCCATATTCATGTTGTATTATAACATTTATTAAGAAAAATATAGAAAAATATCTTAGCAGTTTGACACAATCCTATGGAAAATTTTAAAAATTGATGTTTTGTATTCCCCCGTTTCCTCCGAATACAGTAAACATATTTGATATATTTATATCCTAATATTTTAATAAAATTTTAAATTAAATTTTTTTGTGAACGTCAATCACGCGAGTATAACTGCGATTTTTGGAAGTTCACTATGAAAAACCAAGGGTTGATAAGAATAATTAAAATAACAGGGACATAGGTTACTCACTATAAAAATATGAGGATATAGTTTCAAGTTTCAAGGTTTGTTTATTGTAATCATGTGTACAAAATGGTGTTACAAGTAAGTAAGATTATATGGTTCAACATGATGCCCATTTGAGCATAGCAACTTAGTATGCCTACATAAAGTATAAATTTCGCCGCCCCCCACCGAATAATATATGGTTATCGAAAAAACCAAATTGTTCAGGAATTGTTTCAGTAAACCTATTAGATATATTTATTTTATTTATATCATGATATTTTAAAGATGAAGTAAAGTATGTCCCTGTCATTTTATTTTTGTTTATAATTTCTAAATTTTTTTTTTTGTAGTGAACGTCCAATCACGCGAGTATATAAAACTGGGTTTTTTATGTGTTATGCTATGTATATGCTATGTTTTCATAGTTCAAACCAAGGGTTTATAAGAAAAATTAAAATGACAGGTTACTTCACTATAAAAATATCAGAATATAAATTTATGAGTGGATTTAATAATTCGGAGGAAACAGGGGAATACAAAACAATTTTTTTAAGGATTGTGGTAATTTTTTCATAGGTCAAATTCCTAGAAGGCCGCGTACGCTCTTAACGCTAAAACAGCTGTGCATAGAAGGTTTAGGTCCGAGAATAACATAGACTCTTAGATAATTGACAGGTATCCGCGCGCGCTCCGACTAGATATCGCCGCCGTACTCGTCAAAAGCAGCAACTACTCGACTACTCGAGTTGCTGCTTTTGACTCGAGGCTGTGCAACACATTTTTTCACGCACACTATTAGCACTCCTTGCAAATTATTTTTACGCACACTTGTTCTGTGTTACGCACACTAAGATTTAAGGCTTCCCGCATTTCCAAAGCTGTTTTTAGGTAGTGCGGTAACTCGAGAGCCGGTCAGAGCGCGCGCGGAGAATAATCAAATAATCTAAGCATAAACCACTTTACATCGGTCCAGATAGCTGCCACCAGGCGAAGCAATTAGTTAATATGTCAGAGTAGAATTTCCGTGACTATCTTCTTCAGTATGTGTATAGAACTCTTCAATAATCCCAGTAACAGATACGTAAGCACCAGACACCAATGCTACTAAAGATACAATGATTATGAAAATATTTTTAAACAGTATAATGCAGTTCAAATCTTTATGCCAGCGGTGGATTGTTTCTACGACAGCTGGAATGAAGAGGCCGAGTGTTGAGAAGAATATGGCTCCCACGAAGCCGATTACCAGCTCGAGGTTCGGGAACGCTGCTGCGACGCCAACTGGAAACCCAATAAACTTTGATTTTGATTTTCCATAATATTTTATATTTTATAGACTAAGCGGTCTACTTGGTTTAAATGCAATATGAAATGGGAAGAAAAATTTCACCCACGGGCGGGATTTTGATGTAGCTCAACGGGAAGACCGCAGCAGGAGATCATTCCACAGTTTGCATGTATGCGGCAGAAAAGAACGGGAAATTCGCGCAGTGTGCGACGTCCACGTATCGATTATGTGTGATTTGGATCTTAAAATCTATCACTGTCTTTACTATATTTATTACACTAGTATGCATGCGTTGAGTGCAAACATACATTCAAGGCATGTTCCCTTTGATGCCTTTGTTGTTGGCAGTGACTATTTCTCTCCACTTACAATAAACTTGATACAAAACTTTAGCTTCGACCACTTTCATCAATTCTTCCTACATGCTCCGAGGTTCAGGCCACTATTGACCAAGCATTTTTTTTGAAACATCATAATTTGGTTATTAAAAGTTGGTCAAAGTTAACCTTTCGTTTCAACTTTCGGGGTGCGCGTGTACAAAACAAAAGAAAAAACTACTTCAAAACTATTAGACAATTAGACTCACCAGCAAAACAAACGATGAGAGTCCTGATGCTAATCTGGAGTACATTCTCGTATTTATTTGATTTCCTTTCCTTAAGGTTCCTGTTGATCATTTCCATCGGTACGTAGAACTGAATAGCAAACGATAGGAATATCACAAAGGCCATCAACAGTTTTGTCGCTTGTGCTATGCTGAAATCAACAGGGGAATAAATAAATTATTACTTACTAGCTTAAATTATTACATAACTTTGCTTTGCGGTTTTACCCGCGTCGTTTTCATGGGAATATCGTAATAAAAAGTACCCTATATGTTATTCCAGGGTCAAAACACTCTAGGTACCGAATTTCAGTACAATCGGTGCAGTAGTTTTGTCGAGAAAGAGTAACAAACATCCATCGATCCTACCGCACAAACTTTCACGTTTATAATTTTAGTCGGATAGGATAACTTATAGAACGGGTTTCTTCAATTAAGTGCCCTGTCCAAGTCTATTCATATGGGTAGACAACCCGTATTGTCAGAGTATCAGTAAGTCCTCCGAGATGAGTCAGCGACTGCCCCATACGCTGTTTGAGTCATTGTTCATAGATGAAGAAGATCATTGACGATGATATTTACAATCCCAAAAAGATTTCGAACCGAGTTCTCAGAGGATACATTAAAAATCTATGTTAAATGTGTTTGCCTAAGCCTACTTAAAGGCTTAGTTCAAGATCAACCAATACATGAAGGAAAAAGATACCTGAAAACATCTGCATAACTACTACGCGGCACCTTCCAAACAAACAATAATAAATGTAACCACATCAAATATTGTTAAACTACCAATATAAAAAATTAAGCTCTACAAGTTTCTTGGGCGTTATTCTTAGGAAGTATTCTAGAGGTATATTTACGGTAAATTTAGTACTTATTACTTCACACGCCTTTATGCACGCCTTTAGGAGGTAGAATGTACTGGCAGTATTATTATTGGGACTATTTTTAATTAAGAACCTTTGTACCTACATTCCTGCGAATAAATTATTTTAGATTTTTTTTTTCATTGACTTGCAAAAGTGTCTGCGTAGAACCAAATTGAATAAAAAACTTGATGCTTCGACTTAAAACTTACATGTCACTTTCCGGAAGGTTCAAAGTAATGCTGCCTTTGACAGCGTCTCCGTATTGCACGTAACCAAAGAATCCAACAATCCCATACAAGGTGATGACGACTAACATGGAAATGTTGAGGACTCCAGGGCATCCCAGGAACTTCTCCGGGCGAGCCATCTCGTTCTCAACCGGCATCACCACGCCGATGCCTTCCATTGCAAACACTACAGTGCTGGAAATTATTAATTATTAGGCTGGATTTTTATCGCTAGTGTCCCTGGTTGGTCGATCAATCAAGTCGATCAAAGGTAAGTATTTGACAATACATAGTAAAAACTTTGCTAAATTCGTTTTTTTAATTTCTTGTCATCTAGTTCCTCAACACGAGTGAGAATTTAACTTTAATTATTCAGTTTAACCAACGGCTATCCTAACCTATAATTTAATTAGCGATCTCAACTGATGGGTAGTGAGTAGTGAAGATAAATGCGCGTATGATCGATTCCATTCGGTAGATAATTAACAACAGCAGAGGCTGTTGTTAATCAGTCTACTACGGATACTTCTGTATTCGTTTATATTTCCATAGTGAAACATCCAAGTATCACTGGTTATTTCTAGTACATGTATTTTTTTATGATAGTAAGTAACAAGACGAGCAAATCAGGTGCCTGATGGTAAGCATCATTATTGCTCATATCAGACACAGTGCCACCTAGTGTTTTAAAAATCAAAATTCTGCGCGGCACTACACTGCGCCTGTCACCCCGAGATATTACCTAGTTGTTGAAACGTCATGCCCAGTAATTTCGCTGGTAACATTGCCCTTCAGACCGGAACACAGTAATGTTTGCACATTATTGCCTGGCGGATGAATAACTGGCAAAGGTGTGGTACTTACCCAGATGGCCCCCTGCAAAAGTGGCCTACCACAACAAAAACTATATGCTCTAGAACATAAAGGCAATTGTGATTAGAAATGATGATTGATTTTCAACTAACCTGAAGAACAAAGGCCAAGTAGACACATCAGCGACGATTTCCCTATCATCGATTGACGGCAAGTCCCTGAAGATGTAGTATAACGTGATGACGAAGACAATGAAGACACAAACATTGGCTATTGCCGAGAATGGGACCAGATACTTCAGGTTTCTAATCTGGCAGATCATGACGAGCGGTATCAACATAATGACGCAGTACGTTTGGATTGAGAGCTGAAGATTTGGGTAGTAGAAATCTGCAACCTGGAAGACAAAGAGGTATATTTTTCAGAGGGGTAAACTATTTGTATCTGCGGTTTTACCCACTGAAACCCCTTAAAGTAGTTGTAAAGCTATAATACTCATAAGCTGTAAGTCTTTTTTTTCCAGATAAATCCCTGGTTTTTGCGCTATCCTGTTTCAGATAACAACATTACTGTATTCCGGACTGAAGGACAATATTACCAGCGAAATTACTGGGTATTACGAGTTTCAACAACTAATATCTCAGGGTGACAGGCGCAGACAAACTTTCACGTGTGCAGTGCCGCGCAGAGTTTTGAGAAACCCCAGACCTCAAGATCGGCAGTAGAGCTTCCGACCACTACGCGACCGAGGCAGATATAAAATTAGAAATCCCAAATGACCTTGCTATTATTGTTGGTTAAACACTTTACACTTTCCAAGTCATACAATCAGTCACACAAGTTGTCAATTCAAAGAACATTACTTTTAGATTGAATTGGGGATCTTTTCTGACCACATCTCTTTTTATACGACTGCGCTAAAACTTTAAGCTGTTGGTGGAATTACCTCTTTCATTGAAGACACAATGAAGACTATATATACGCAAAGTACGCTTATATAGCAGAAGCATATTGAGTAGTCCACGATGACCCTGTAAGAAAAAATAAATTGAATTTCAGGAATAAATAATGCCTTAGATTCTAGCTCATTATTGCCATCTCAGCATTTCTTTAGCTTGAAATTGTGGATTTCTCTTTTTTCAGTATTTATTGGGAAGTCCATGCTTGAAGGATTTTTATTGAAAACACTCTTGGCGGATTTTTCCTGAAAGCAATTATAATATTCGATATTTCAGGTAGAGTACTACTTAATATTCAATAGATGGTATACATACTAACTTGATGGAATTGCTCCAGGATTGAAGCCTTTTAGGTCCAACACTGAAAGCCGCCCCACATGTTTCAGCGAAACTCATAGAAGGCTTCTTTGTTACAACACACAGCTCTTGCGAAGTCCTGACCTGAAATGTAATAAATTGGTTTAACTTTACTGAATAAATACTTAAGTTTTTTTTTTATATGAGGCAGCTGACCGGCAGATCGTGTGTGGACACACGGTCATCCGGTTCCAAACTAGGCTAGAACCCTGTACTATGGTAACCAGATAACTGATATATATACTTATATACGCTTATAACACCCAGACACAGTACAAACAGACATGTTCATACACACAAGTGTTTGACCTGGCCGGTAATCGAACCCGGAGCCTGCGGCACAGAAAGCAGAGTTACTACCATCTAAGCCAACGAGGCTGTCAACTGTTCGTTTGTTATGTTCTTTAACGGGTCAAAGAATATGGGTAGAAAAAGGTTTTTTTTAATTCGATAGGTGGTCTGCGAAAGCTACTTAGGTGTGCGAGCGATATGCGAAGGCTCATGGTCTGAAATATAACGTGTCAAAAACTGAAATGATGGTTTTTAAATATGGAAAGGGTCAGGAGAAAGTATTTGATGTAAGTCTGGGAGGATATCCTGTTAGAGTTGTGCAACACTTTAAATACTTAGGGCATGTTCTGACTTGTGACCTTAAAGATGACGAATATATCGAGAGGGAGAGGCGGGCGCTCGCGGTTCGCTGTAACATGCTCGCGCGTAGGTTCGCCAAATGCAGTGCGGGTGTGAAAACAACGCTCTTCAAGGCATATTGCCAGTGTTTCTACACCTGCCAGCTTTGGGTGGATTTCCGCAGAGCCTCTTTGAGCACCATGAGGGTGCAGTACAATGATGCGTTTCGCATCCTCATGAAGCATCCGCGTTATTGCAGCGCGTCGACTATGTTCGCTGAGGCGCGAGTGCCCGACTTCTTCGCCATCATGAGAGCACGCATTGCCTCTTTTTGGGACAAATTGCAATCCTCTCGCAACTCTATTTTACAAGCAATTAGTGCCGACTATACGTGCCGGTTTCAAAACTACTGGTTAACAGTACATCGGGACGCTAACCACAAGTAAAGTACAAACTTTGACTGAGTACATACGGTTGTATTTTATGTGTATTATTTTCTATAGTTTTATATTTTTGTTTATTGTATAATTGTGGGACTTGCACCTGAATAAAGAACTTTATTATTATTTAATTCCATAGGTGGCAAACAAGCAGACGGGCCGCCTGATGGTAAGTAGTTATCATCGCCTATGGATACCTGGAACCCAAGGGTATTGTCAGTATGTTGCCGACCCTTCACGACTCTATTTGCTCTCCTTTTGAAGAGCCCCATATAAGCTCAATGAGAAGACCGCAGCAGGGATATCATTCCATAGTTTACACGTACGCGGCATAAAATAACGGGAAATTCTGAGAGGGAGTAGCTCCGGGGTATAACGCGACCTTGTTTAGGGTAAATATTTCAAATATAAACGTACCACAACATGGACTGTGTGCGTGCAAATCAGGCCAGCAAACAATGTGCCTATTACTCCAACGACTAGACCAGAGTTCTTGAAGGCAGCCGGCATGGCTAGGATACCGGTCCCCAGGCATGCTTTTAGTAAGTGGATTATTGATCCTAACACTCTGAAAATTATAATAATATATTATGTTTATTAGATAAATATGTCGCTTGGAAACACGGGCTACACTACCCCTGTCTTTTGATAGGCTTACACAGAGAGCCCTGTAGTGGTAGGCCTCTTTTGCAGGAGGCCGCCTGGTGAAGTACCACACCTTTGCTAGTTATTCATCCGCCAAGCAGTAATGTGCTAACATTACTGTGTTCCGGTCTGAAGGGCAATGTTACCAACGAAATTAGTGGGCATGACGAGTTTAAACAATTAATGTCAGGGTGATAGGCCCAGTGCTGTGCCGCGTAGAATTTTGTATTTTAAAACACTGGGTGGCACTGTGTCTGATATGGTCAATCATGATGCTTACCATCAGGCATCTGATTTGTTCGTTTCGTCACTCACTATCATAAAAAAATAAAAAGAAAATATTGCAAGACACACTGTAAAAAAAATTAAGCCCTACAAGTTTCATGTGTGTTGTTCTTATAGAGCTATATCTCCGAACGCACGATAGTATAATTTTACTAGTTATTGATATTATTCATTGAAGTTTCAAGACTTATTTAAACTTATTTAACACTTTGCCTGATCATGAGATCCCGGGTTCGATCCTGGGCCAGCAAGCCCACTACGCCACCAAGACAGTCGAGGTAGGCGAGTTATATTATATTAGTGTAGTGTAGTAAATCTCGCAATGACTGCTGTCAAATGTAACGTTGGTATAACGTTACGCCTCAGGCGCTACTATTGCATAGCTATAGCGCAATTCGTTCCTTGCCGCAGGGTTCCGTAACCTTTCTGTTGGGGGTATAATATAAAATAAAAATTAAATTGTCAAATGCGTGTTGGGACGCGCATGTGAAGGGCTCCTCACTCTCCACCGTATGTACTGATATAGCTATAGAAATCACGTTTCCTCATCAAATTTATGTACCTTACACAGCAAATTAATAAAAAATCAATTGTCGGTCAAGTAAGTCACATAATAAGTTCTTTTCAAACGTCAATTTCTAAAGCAAGTATCATTAATAATCTGCGGGTCTACCACTTTTATTGAAAAACACATTCCTTGTATACTATTCGGACTCTATTGTTCCTCTTGAAACCAATCTTCGCACATTGTTTGTCCATTTTTTTCTGTCCATTGAAGTGCCACTTGACGATGAACTATTTGTCCCAGACTCAATCTTAATGACCAGCTTCCAAAAAAAAACAAAGAGCAGATGTTGTAGTATTTTACTAAATATGTTGTACTTACTTATTTTTGTTTTTAAGAGGTAACTGATCGTTTACAAAAATACCAATATGTGGCTTAGATGTAATATTATGTTATGTATTCTTTATCTATTTATTTAACAGTTCCTAAATAGGTTAACCTCACTGCTGCTGTTCAATAGGTACTTTGTTTATCTATGATTTTTACGTATTGAAAATATTTAGAGATATGGTATTTTAAGGGTTGTTAGTTATGGGAACGTAGGTGGCAATGAGTTTTGTTAAAACTTGAAATGATAAGGAAGACTGTAAGTAAGACTGTAAGTGTGTTTGACAGCCTCGTTGGCTCAGATGGTAGTGACTCTGCTTTCTGTTCCACAGGTCCCGGGTTCGATCCCCGGCCAGGTCAAACATTTGTGTGCATGAACATGTCTGTTTGATCTGTGTCTGGGTGTTATAAGCTTATATAAGTATGTATATCAGTCATCTGGTTACAATAGTACAGGCTTCTAGCCTAGTTTGGGACCAGATGACCGTGTGTGGAAGTTGTCCCATATTATTATTATTATTATTAAGTAACCGGCAGTCTCATCACATTATGGAGTTTTTATACAGATAACCTGATGATGGTATGCAATAGATATCTACGAGTAGATTATAAATATTACACAGGATACGGTATCTTACTCGTATAATATAAGGTAAATCATGTTAATGTTATATTTGTATTGCCAAATATTGTTTGAAATCTTCTTCGAAAACTCTAGTCAGAATTAGTCTTATTTGATTTTAATAAGTCGGAAAAGTGTCTTGTATGGGAAAGTCCTTGAATTTTTGAATTTATTTAATTTTTAGTATTTGTTGTTATAGCTATTATAGTTACCCATATTGTGTAAGATTTTCAAGTAGATAACTATTGCCATTATTGTGTTACAGCGTGAAACGTTGAAAAAAAATCGTGATTTGTATGAACGCTCCAGTTATTTATTAATTTTATTTTGTCATAATTATTTCATATTATAGCAATCATAATCATAAACGTTCCGTAAAAAAATCAAATACCTAGCTGATGCCGTTTTCACGATACACGAACGAAATCGAGAAATAAATTTTGAGCATAAACACGTTGCTTGTATGTAGAGTACCTTTAATTATAAACTTTTTTTTTAATTTTATTATTTGTCGTTGTAGCGGCATTAAGGATACATGTTTTGTGAAAATTACAAGTACGTAGCTATTACGGTTTTTGAGATAGAGCCCTGTGACAGACGGACGGACGGACGGACAGCGGAGGCTTAGTAATAGGGCTCCTTCGGCACCCCTTTAGGGTTCGGAGCCCTAAAAAAATCATACATTCACACCTTTTTCCCGAAGGGGTAGGCAGAGGTGTACCCAGGACTCAGTCCCATAGTATAATATAAACTCTAATAAATTGTAGATACTTATTGTTTACTTACGTGTTGGGATGTGCTACATTTCTATGCTCGAAGGGATTGTACGGAGTGTCATCCGATTTCGACACAATGCTAAGTGATGACTGAAAACCTGGATTACTCGTAAGATCCGCTCTGAAATATTATAATAATGTATCAATTATTATGTTACCAAAATAGTCCAGGGGATTAGCAAGTTGAAGTGGCAATGGGCAGGGACACTGACAGATGACACAGAACTGATGGCCGATAGGGCTGTGAGGTTCTCGAATGGAGACCACGGATCGCCAAGCGCAGCGTAGGAAGTCCACTGACGATCTAATAAAGACAGCAAGAGCACGATTGATGCAAGCCGCTTACAACCGACTAGATATGAATTTACAGGGGAGGGTCTACTATAAATTAGATTAAGGTTAAACGGCACCCATACAACATAAAAATACACAGATATGAAGAAATAGGGCATAATTTTCCACTAAATTGTTTGTCTCTGGATCGAGCAGTTTCTTCGTATTTATGAATATTGTAAAAAAGTCGTTTTTTAGGTTATGTTAATGTTATTTTTTAATAGCAAAAAATACGGTTTTCTTTAACAAAATATGTTTTCACGCAAAGAAAGGCCAGATCCCAGAGCCACAAACAATTCAGTGAAAAATTATTCCCTGTTTCTTCATAATATTTGTGTATTTTCATTTGGTATGGGGTATGGGTGAAGTTTAACCTTAAGTAATTGTTTTATCAGTGAAAATAAACGGAATAATCAATTGAATGAAAGACCAATACATTAATGTCGCATTCACGTCGTAAAATTTGGCGATAGTATTGAATAGTGTAGTATAGTTTATTGAATAGTATGGCAATATTTATGAACTGCACGCGACCTTCACTCTTTCATCATTGTAACCTTCATCGGATGTGATCGGATCTGTTGAACCGTATCGTGACGAAAACTAACGTAACCATTGCTTATTGTATCCACGCTTCATTAATCTGTAATCGTATTATTATTGACTGCCTCAGTGACGTCGTGGTAGTAAGCCCTGCTGCCGATCATACGTTAATGTTTATTGTTATTTAGCACGGTATACCTAAACTTGTTAAGGGGACGGGTGTACAGGTTTTGGAATTTATCAAGGCGGGCGGGCACGGGCTACTCAAAGATTCAAAGGTTTTATTTCAATAAACATGTGTAAGTACATTATTCAAATGTTTTGTTAAGTTATAAATTAGTGTCAACATGCTTATGCCTATTGGCGTTTGAAAATTTATAATAATTATTAAAAATTTGATGTCAAAATATAATAATAGGATTAAAAATAAAAAATATGAAAAAATGCATGCAAAACAAAGTGTATGTCAAAAATATAAACTAAAATACAACTTTAAGTCAAAATGATTATTAAAAAGAAATGAAAATGTCAATTAAAGTAAAAAGTCATAATTTATAATTTAGAAATTCATTAGTTGTATAATAGGGTTTATTTGTCAATATTGTTATCAATTTCCTTTTAAATAATAATACGGATGTCAATTTTTGTATGTTCTTTGGTATTTTATTGTATATCTTTGGGGCCATACTTAGTATTCTGTGGCCATACATAATAAACTTTTGTACATTAATGCTGTCTTATGGCTATATACTATGTGGCTATACTCGCGACGATTAGTTCCTGATCATATTTGCGAGCAAGGAGCCGACGCGGAAGAAAACCTCTTACGTTTTACGAGACAATATTCATACAAGGTTTTTCAAAGAAGTGTCGCGTTCGTTTTTTTATGAAATTTGTGATACTAAGTTGTTCTAATACCTAGCACTTTAGTCTTGATCTTTCATTTGTTACTATCAGTAGCAGATTATAAAGTTATAAACATAAATACTATTTGCACTAACTAAAAAGTAGTCTTCCGCGTATGCTCGTTGCTGGAAAATAATATGTTCAGGCACTAATCGTTGGTCGCGAGTATAATATAATAGCAGCAGAATAATAATGAATATAGTACTATTTTAGCGTCAGTCGAAATTGTATGACCGTCCCCGCCTTGATAGATTTCCAAGGTCACCTGTATACTTGTCACCAATTAGCCTTTATTTAAATATAGAATTATTAATTTTATAGAATTAGTTTCAAAATAGAATTTATTTCAATAAAGAGATTATGTTATGTTAAATTCGGAAAAATAAAGTTCGGAATCGCGTAGCGCACCTGAATGGAAGCATGGTCTGATGGAGCAAGGAAAGGAGGAGGAGATTTTAATCTCACTATCCTATCTTACTCTAATATTATAAATGCGAAAGTTTGTAAGGATGGGTGGATGTTCGTTACTCTTTCACGCCAAAACTGAACCGATTGGATTGAAATTCGGTATGTAAGTATTTTAGACCCTGGATTAACACATGGGGTTTTATTCTCGATATTTTCACGAAAACGAAGAACAATATTTGTGGATGATAATGTAATATTGAGTCCACAATATAGTTTTAACCAATACTGTACTACATTTTGGATTCATCGTCATCCTAATTATAAACTGTTGTCTATTTTCGTCAACGTTTCCAAAACTACGAAAGTGAGCAGCGAAGTGTTCACAAATGTATTGAACGTGTTATCTGAAAGCAGCAGACCACCATACATCAAGTTTGTTCTCATACGATATCGTTAATCCTATAGTTCATTGCTCAGCTCAATTTTTCTACTATATCATTGAGAGATTATGAGATTGCTTACACATAACGATTTTGCTTTGTTGCGGTGCCTTGTTGCCTGTACTTTTGACATTGGAAATCTATAATATACGGAATCCACTGTTGAACAGGTATTGAACAGAGGTTTCGATTTGCTGACGATTCAGACATAAAATTTTCGGACAATGTCCGAATTTCAGGGTTTCATATTTATAGGTACCCATAATGACGTATGATCCCACAACTCAATTGATAATCATGTAGCAAATTTGTTTTATTTCTTCAGATTTAAATTATTTTACTGCGGTGAATGTGATACAGTTTTAGGTCTTAAAACAAGTTATACCCCAAATCTAGGTGACATTGTGATGTAAGTGAGAGTGGAAAAAAAAATAAAGATCTTTATTCCACTCTGAGCACCTGCCAAAAATATTGTCAGGTGCTCGAAGTGGAATAGCTAAGGTGTTCTTCGAGGAGGTTTTATTTATGATACTAAATAACAAGATGAGCAAATCAGGTGCCTGATCATCATAATTGCCCATATCAGACACAGTACCACCCAGTGTTTTAAAATTAAAAATTGTGCGCGGTACTGCACTGCGCCTGTCACCCTGATATATTAGTTGTGAAGTAATTTCGCTAGTAACATTGCCCTTTAGACCGGAACACATTAATGTTTGTACATTACTGCTTGGCGGATGAATAACTGGCAAAGGTGTGGTACTTCCCCAGGCGGCCTCCTGCAAAAGAGGCCTACCACTGCAAAAGGTGCTCTCGAGATGGGTGCTCAGAGTGGAATACCTCTATTTATGAAGGCTCATTACACTTTAAATGATTCCATAACAATATATAAGAATATAAGCATATATATACTTAGCAATAGGACTAATATCATCTTAGTATTTCTTTAGTTGAGTAAATTCCATAAGCACTTCTCACTTAACCGAGAGAGAGTGATAAATCTGTCAAACTATGATACTTTTGAATGGAAAGAGTAACAAACATCCATCCATCTTTACAAACTTTCACAATAAGGCGCCTATTGCAGCCAAACCTTCCATCTCGCTCTCGCAATTTATATTATCTATACTATCTATATCTATACTATATAATATTATAAAGAGAGAAAATTTGTTTATTTGTTTTTTTGTTTGTAACGAATAGGCTCCGAAACTACTGGACCGATTTTAAAAATTCTTTCACTTATGGATAGCTTAATTCAGTGTGAGTGCCATAGGCTATATGAGATTTTGAAAAAAATTAGGGATCCGTAAGAAAACTGCAATATTGTGAACCAAGGTGTCACATAATGTAATTACCATATTCATAAATTTGCGTGCGCTGTGTCCATTGATGGTAGAATAATATAATGTACAAGGGGTTTGTAGTACTCATCAATATCTACAAAATAGTCCACGGAAATTTTATCCATCTATTTTGGTTTAGTCACAATAATCGAAAAAGACATTATATGCATACGCTGTGAAAAGTATTGGTGGTAGAATAAAGTAATGTACTAGGGGTTTGTAGTAATTATCAATACCTACAAAACAGTATACATAGATTATATCCATCTTTTTTGGTTTAGTCACAATTATCGAAACAGTGATTATTTTTTATGCGGTGTGAAAACTATTGGTGGTAGAGTAAAGTAATGTACTAGGGGTTTGTAGTACTTATCAATACCTACAAAACAGTATACATAGATTATATCCATCTTTTTTGGTTTAGTCACAATAATCGAAACAGTGACTATTTTTCATGCGGTGTGAAAACTATTGGTGGTTGAGTAAAGTAATGTACTAGGGGTTTTTAGTACTTATTAATACCTACAAAACAGTATACATAGATTATATCCATCTTTTTTGGTTTAGTCACAATAATCGAAACAGTGACTATTTTTCATGCGGTGTGAAAACTATTGGTGGTTGAGTAAAGTAATGTACTAGGGGTTTGTAGTACTTATCAATACCTACAAAACAGTATACATAGATTATATCCATCTTTTTTGGTTTAGTCACAATAATCGAAACAGTGACTATTTTTCATGCGGTGTGAAAACTATTGGTGGTTGAGTAAAGTAATGTACTAGGGGATTGTAGTAATTATCAATACCTACAAAACAGCATACATAGATTATATCCATCTTTTCTGGTTTAGTCACAATAATCGAAGCAGTGATTATTTTTCATGCGGTGTGAAAACTATCGGTGGTAGATTAAATTAATGTACTAGGGGATTGTAGTAATTATCAATACCTACAAAACAGTATACATAGATTATATCCATCTTTTCTGGTTTAGTCACAATAATCGAGGCAGTGATTATTTTTCATGCGGTGTGAAAACTATTGATGGTAGATTAATGTACTAGGGGTTTGTAGTATTTACCTATATCTACAAAATAGTCTACGGACATTATATCCATCTATTTTGGTTTAGTCACAATAATTGAAAATCATTATATGCATGCGCTGTGAAAAGTATTGGTGGTAGAATAAAGTAACAAGGGGTTTTTAGTACTTATCAATATCTTCAAAATAGCTCACGATAAATTTATACATGTGTTAAGGTTTAGTCATTGTAACAGAAATAGTCATTAATTTGCATGCGCTGTGTAAACCATTAGGGTTATATACATTAAAATACAATGTATCACGAATTTACTCCTGTTAAACGTCCACTATACCTTATACTTCTGCTACCCGTGCGAAGCCGGGGCGAGTCGCTAGTTGAAGATAAAAATCACGAAATGTGAATTCCCAAAAAATAAACGATGCATTTGTTTTTCTTTATATTATGAATTTATTAAGAATTTTTAGCTTTTTCTTCTTATTTATTTGATGGAGTAGATCAAAAATAAAGGAAATAACGTTTTTTTTCGTTCTCTTCTGTTTAATTAAAAGATATCCAAGATATCCAAACTAAGTTTGAATATATTATATGATAAATTGTATGATTGAATAAACAACACATATGATTTTTGGAAATTCAGTGCCTATGGAGGTACATACGAACTACTACTAAGGTACTATGTAGGTAATATATCTATCTAACTCGATAGTATCTACTAGAAAACGAGCTCGCTCGCTTGTTTTCGAGCTAGATAGAAGATATTGGTAGCAGGTAGGATAGGCGGTGACGCTGGTTCTCTGTCGGATAGCCTCGTTACGAATCTTATCATTCAGAGAAACTCCGAGCATATCTCTTTCCATAGCTTGCTGAGTGACTTTCATCCTGTGAACTAGTCCCACCGTGAGTGTCCACGTTTCGGCTCCGTAAGTCATCACAGGTAGGACGCACTGCTCAAATACCTTTGAAGCTTTGGGGGATTGTTCACTCAGTGGCGCCGGGCTCAGTGGCAAAAATTAAGAGAGGCCTATGTCCAGCAGTGGACTAACACAAGTTGATGATGATGATGATGATGAGGATAATAGGATTTGGAAAACTAGTACCGTGAGTATTACATATTTATTATCATTAATGTATACTCCGTGGAGTTACCGGCTTTAGGATAGTGCTCCACCCTCTACCCGTGGATGCCGTAAGAGCCGGCTAAGGGTTAACAGATCCAGAGGACAAGCAGCAGCGTCCTCTGCAAAAAACCATCGAACTGCGCTCGACAATAACACGCCTGCCAAGCGTGTCGAGTATATGTTCAGTAGTGGATTACGAACGGCTGAGATGATAATGATAATAATAAAAAAAATTATGTATTTTACTTATATATTAATTTGAGTAGGGTCACAAACTTTATTTAACAGCCTCGTTGGCTCAGATTGTAGTAATCCTGCTTTATGTGCCGGGTCGATCCCCTGGCCAGGTCAAACATTTGTGTGCATGAACATGTCTGTTTGATCTGTGTCTGTGTGTTATATAAGTATGTATATCAGTCATCTGGTCACCATAGTACAGGCTCTGCCTAGTTTGGGACCAGGTGACCGTGTGTTTCATTATTATTATACATTATGGGATGAGCACACTTACGTTGATTTAAAGTTGTCTATTTCTCCGCTTTTATCTTTAGCCATTTTGTCCGTTTAGTACCTGATAAAAGATAAATAGGAATTTTACAAGTAGGAAATACAAATAGCATATTTTTGTTAATGATAGTGCTCTACATTTATTATTATTGCTAGCTGTGTCCCGCGGTATCACCCGCGTGGTCTTTGTCCCTGATGATGATCGAGTCTTTCTACAGTCGTAGTAAAGTAAAGGTCCCAACCCTAACAGTTAGGGACAACACTATGGCGTGGCCCGGATGGGGTAGGTATGTATATATATGGGATGTTGGTGTTTTGCTTTTTTTGTTATATACATTAATACATTTTTAAATACATTAATATTGCATTAACTGTAGTTCGATTTCGAAGTCTATATCGGATTAATAAGTACCGTTTGTTAATCCAGGGTCTAAGCTTTTTACATACCTTTCAGCTCAATTGGTTTAGCATTTATTGATTCCCCATGATTTCCACCCCATTTTTCACCACGTTAAAGGATGATTATTATCGATATCTGGTATACCCCAGAAATCCCACTATACAGTGGGATTGTAGGGGTAGGCCTCTTTAGCAGGGGGCCGCCTGGGGGAGTACCACACCTTTGCCAGTTATTCATCCAAGCCAAGCTGTAATGTGCAAAAACCACTAATAACTCAGGGTCACGACATGCGCAGTGCAGTGCCGTGCAGAATTTTAATTTTAAAACACTGGGTGGCACTGTGTCTGATATGAGCAATCATGATGCTAACCATCAGGCACCTGATTTGCTCGTCTTCTCACTCACTATCATAATAAAAAAAAATATATAAACTATCCTACAACATATAATCACCATTTTCCCGAATGGGTACGAGATGTGAAGGTACCCAGCACTCAGTCCCATTAGTAGGCACACCTACATTTCGCCAGTATGTTATCAGACGCATTATGTAATAGGGAGCGAGCCTATTTCCATCTACCAGGCACAGTTCCAGACTCCAGGCTGCCTTTGAAATAATTCCTAATGGAAAAATCCAATAACACTGCCCGACCTGGGGATCGAACCCGGGACCTCTTGATCGGCAGTGGAGCTTGCACCCACTACGCCACCGAGGCAGTCCCCATACCAAATCTCATCTAAATCGGTTCAGCGGTTTAAGCGTGAAGAGATAACGGACAGATAGACACACTTTCGCATTTATTTAATGTTATAAATGCGAGAGTTTGTCTGTCTGTCTGCATGGAAGTATGGATATATCTTATCTTATCTTACTATCTTACTTCTTACTAATATTATAAATCTCTAATCTCAGTACAATTTAAAAAAGTTCCGTTTTTTATAAGGTAAACAAAACGCTACCGAGTTCTAACTCAACTCCAGCGCCATCTAAATAACACAAAAAACAGTGTGGCACTGTTGTGTGTATGTTTGTTTCGTTTTCACGCTAAAACTACTAAATCGATTATGGTAAAATTCAGTGTATATATAGTTTAAACCTTGGAATTACATAAGAAGTACTTTTTATCACGATATCCCACAGGAACGAACATTTATAATGGGTAATTGATTGAATTTGGCGTTACTTTTCGGAACTCCATTGCAAACTCCTAGCACAGGAATATTTAATTTTTAGTTTCGATTTTTAGTGTCAAAAACAACATGCACAGTGCACCGCCCTCCCGCCCGCAAAATTGCATGCAAAGAGGAATAAATGCTATTAGGTATTCTATTATATATTTAAGTATATACTAAAACGCTCCAGCGTTAGTGAGGTAACATCTCGAGAAGCGGTGTCGTACTAACATTTATTGTCACCCTTACAGCGGAGTCAGTCTATTTCCTGATGATGCGTCGTGTAGACGCGAAACACATTATGTCGATATATAAATGGTGTCACTAACAAAAATAATACCTAATAGCATTTCCTCTTTGCATGCAATTTTGCGGGCGGGAGGGCGGTGCACTGTGCATGTTGTTTTTGACACTAAAAATCGGAACTAAAAACTAAACATTCTTGTCTAGGAGTTTATAATAGGTACCTACTCTAATCACCCTCTACCCGTGGTTCCCGTAGCGTAATGAGATCCAGATGGATCCAGAGTACGTGCAGCAGCGTCCTCTGCTTAAAACGTTCGCCAACCCGCCGGCCAAGCGTATAGTAGTAGAGCCAAGCGAGTATTATTGGTAAAACACCCCCTTATGAGAGAGGCCTATGTTCAGCAGTGGACTACCTACGGCTGAGGTGGTGGTGAATAGGTATATTTACTTATATATTGTACTAGCCGTGCCCAGCGGTTTCACCCGTATAGTCTTCGTTCCCGTTGGAATATTGGAATAAAAAGTACTTTTTATGTTATTCCAGGGCCTAAACTATCAATATACCGAATTTCAGCCCAATCGGTTCAATAGTTTTGGCGTGAAAGAGTAACAAACATCCATCCACCCATCACTCCTCACAAACTTTCGCATTTATAATATTACATACATACGTTCACGCCTTTTTCCCCGAAGGGGTAGGCAGAGGTGTACCCACCAGTCCTATAGTAGATACACCCACATTTCGCCAGTATGTTATTGGTCCCATGTAATAGGGGGCAAGCCTATTGCCATCTACCGGGCACAGTTCCTGAATCCAGGCGCAGTTATTGAGATAATTCCTAATGGAAGAATCCAATAGTTATCACTTTGCCTGACCTGGCGATCGAACCCGGGACCTCTTGATTGGCAGTCGAGCATGCGCCCTCTACGTCACCGAGGCAGTAGGATTATACTCATAATAAATTAATAAGTTATATGTATACATACAGTCACGCCTTGTTCCCGTTGGGGTAGGCAGAGACTATTTCTTTCCACTTGCTACGATCCTGACATACAACTTTCGCTTCTTCCACTTTCATCACATTCTTCATGCATGCTCGTCGGTTGTTGGTACTTTTGACCTGGCCTTTCCTTAAGATAGCATCAACTAATTAATAAGTTATAGTAACTTTAACCCCTAATTATAAATATTCATTTAATCACTTCCTAAAACTTATTCTCAAAGTACACCTACATTGTATAAACATACTAATGAATAAACAGTCAAAGCTTTTACAGTAAATCTTTAAAAAAATGCACCAATTATTGAAAGAAATAATACATTTAAGTATTATCCTAATCCTATCCTAATATTATATATTATATTATATATTATATGGCGAAAGTTTGTAAGTATGGATGTATGTATGGATGTTTGTTACTCTTTCACGCCAAAACTACTGAACCGATTGGGCTGAAATTTGGTACGTAAGTAGCTTAGACCCTGGAATAACACATAGGGTACTTTTTATCCCGATATTCCCACGGGAACGAAGACTACGCGGGTGAAACCGCGGGTCACAGCTAGTAAATTATAATATTATCAACGTTATCATAATTTTATTATTGTTTCTGTTTCGATTCGACATAAAATATTACTTATACCATTAAACAAATGAAATTATAATAATATAATTGGGATTGAATATATATTGGCCATTGGCTTGTTATAATATTATTTTGTAAAAAAATACGACCTACCTTTCTCCCATCTGTTATTATTTTGTAGTAAAAATCACTTATTTTTATGATAATAAATCATTGAATAAATAAATCATGTAGCTCTGATACTGGCATTTGGATTCAACTGATCTCAGAATGCTTCATTCATATATTTTAGCACGTTCGTTGACAATAGTGAATTCATGGAATTATAGTCCGTAATTTAATAGTTATAGAGTATATTTTCATTGTTATATTGAGATAACAACCAAGGCCGCACGTTAGACCAAATCATTGGAGATTTTTATTTGTTATTCTTTTAATTATCCCTTCGATTTTTAATTTATTTATGAATGAATGAATTAACGTTTGGTCGTGTTTTATTAATATTAAAAATAAGAGCCTTTAATTAATATTCTTCCGAAGTTAGTGAGTAGTTTTTGTATATAAAATGTAAATAGCGTAAGTAGTGACTTTTGTAAATAGTGTTTTCTGTGTTTATTTTATTAAAAAAATTTTTTTTTGAAAAAAATCTTATACAAAACATGATAATATCAGATGGATAGTACGCGCTCAGTAAACGGTCCGTTTAAAAAAACCTGTTTTATTCTATAATATCCCGGGCGCCGCCACTCGCTCGTGAACGTTCACTGCGTGAGCACACTAAGAAATCATTGTTTGAATTATTAAAAAATGACAGTTTGTCTTTTTAAATCCTGCAAAAACTATACTCAAAAAAAGAATATGTGTACACAAACATCACTTTTCATGAACAATCCATTTAATTGTTTTTATGTGTTTCTGTTTAGGTACTATAAAAATCTGAAAATTAAGCAAATTATAAGCACAATGACCCCTTAAGAGGTGTCTAACGGATTACATAATATAACCCTATACAATAAATTATAATGAAAATCATAATACGTATTATACCTAATACCTATTAATTATTAATAATTAATACTTTTTCTTGCAACTAAACTCTAACTTCGCACTAAACACCTTTTGTTCAATAACCCTGTATAAGTTATTTCGAATGTCGTTAGTTAATGTTGTCGTTTCAAAGCTTTATTCCACTTTGTTCACCATTTCGTTATGAATAAAATTATGCAATGAGAAAGTAATTAGTTAACTTACACATGTTTTTGTAAAAATCTTTGCACTGGTATCACTAGCACCTCGCACACACGTAAGCGCGGTACGTAATACAGCCGCAATGGGCGGCGCTCACTCACACACGTCCATGCGCTCAGTACTGGAACACGGATTCTGTGCCTTTAAATTCTAAGGACGATACTAATTATAATATTATACGAGTATGATACCAGTATTTCTTGTTTCATTGTATATCTAGCTTGATCGTCTTGCTTTGCAGTTTATATTATATTATTAGTAATATTCTTCGGCTATATTATTATATACCTCTACCTCTTTCTCATCTGGTGGGAGCTGAGACACCTGGCAGTGGGACATATTCGGAGAGTTCGCTGCAGTGCTCTCCAGCACCAAGTATTCTGACTACTACGGTCACCAAGCCGCACAACAAGCGTGCTGATTACGTCAAAATGCGGGGGCCATCCATATGAATTGTTAATAGCGTTTTATGTGGGAAGCCTATGTTCAGGAGTGGACATCTTCCGGCTGATGATGATGATGATGAACCTTCTTCTTCTTCGACTGCCTTGGTGCGTAGTAGTCGCAAATGATACTGCCGATCATGAGTTCTCGGGTCCGATTCCCTGCAGGGCTATTGGCGTTCTTCATAATCACCAGTCGCTATCAGGCTTATGTCTTTATGTTCTGTGGTTTAAGTTAGTTACAAAGACGTTTTACCTTTCTAACAAGACTTTACTGTCAAATTTGGAGGAGAGAAAAGGAAAAGGATAGACATTACGAGTGGTTCTCACTCGGGGCCGACACAGTGCACAGTCTACTAATAAGTTTATCATAATGTCTTTGGTTAGTAACCGGACTTTGACATTTGTAGTTAATGTCAAATCAAGTTAATAGTCACTAAAGTGATAGTCACCAAGAACGCCAATAGCCCCCCTGGTCAGGCAAAAATGTCAGATATTATATAGGATTTTTCCACTATAAATTTTCTCAATGACAGCCTGGACATTGGAATTGTGCCCGGTAGATAATAGGCTCGCTCCCTATTACATGGGTCTTAAAGACCAAACGATCGAAGTGTTGATGTAACTATTTTTTTTTTATGATAGTATGTAACAAGACGATCAAATCAGGTGCCTGATGGTAAGCATCATGATTGCCCATATCAGACACAGTGCCACCCAGTGTTTTAAAATTTAAAATTCTGCGCGGCACTGCACTGCGCCTGTCACCCTGAGATAGGAGTTGTTGAATCTCATCATGCCCAGTAATTTCGCTGGTAACATTGCCCTTCATACCGGAACAGAGTAATGTTTGCACATTACTGCTTGGCGGATGAATAACTAGCAAAGGTGTAGTACTTCCCCAGGCGGCCCCCTGCAAAACAGGCCTACCACTACGTAACATATTATAGGACTATGGGTCCTGGGTGTACCCAGAGCAGAGGTGTACCTCTGCCTACCCCTTTGGGAAAAAGGTGCGATGTTATCTTATGAATGGGAAGTCGAATCTTGAATAGAATATGCCTATAATAGAATGGAAAGACACCGAACGACTAGGCGCGGCGAGCAGTTTCACCCTTATGTTGTAGACATTCCTCTATTACGCACGAAGCGGGTTGCCTCTTCCTTCATTATGCGGACGGCTAAGGAGTGTAACTCTCTGCCGAGGTCGGTTTTTCCGGAACGCTGTAATCTGGACATCTTTAAGGCCAAAGTGAATAGACACCTTCTAGGCAAACGTGTACCATCTTAGGCCTCATCTTCGCCTTCCATCAAGCGATATTGAGGTCAAACGTAAGCCTATTTTATATTAAAATAATAAATTAAAAGCAAAAAACATTTTTAAAAAAAGCTTTTAACTACTCCACCATCGTGGATGGTCCGCCATATTGGATTTAGAATGACGCCAAATTATTTTTCGAGCTACTCTCAACAAGCCCTTTCATTTCATATCCATATTGTAGAAATGCATTAAAAATAACTATTCCGCCATCTTGGATGGTCCGCCATATTGTATTTAGAATGATGTCACACACCATATCGTGCATTGTCATCCAAACTAAACGTGTATACAAAATTTCAGCTCAATCGGTTGAAGATATCTATTTCAAAATTGAGTTCAAAGATTTCACCCGAACAAACATACTTACATACATTGCAAGATAAATAAAAGCTTTTAAAAATAGAAAGGTTTTTATTCAGGTTGTAATATTGCTTAGACTATTACTGTAAATATTGCCTATTTCCTTGATCAGTTTAATGTTTTTATCAAAATTAGCCTTTGATTGTTAATGAACTCGAAACATGTAATGTATTTAGGTATTCTACTCATTATTTCGCCTGAAAATCATTCGCTAAAAAATTAAGCGTTTCGGCTTGGATTTTTTTTATAATTCCAGAGATCATAACTAAAATAACTGAAAATTTGGTTTGTTTACATTATTATTTTTTTCTGACTATGACCTTATTCTGTGCTATGACTATGACTGATATGATTTTTGACTGAAAGATATAACAAAACAAAACAATTATTACTGCGTTATCTCAATTGGTGGGAGATGATCTTGGGACAAATATCTACCAAGGGTTCAATTTGTTTTAAATAGTTCCGTATACCTCACAACTGTAACAGGTTTCTCTCCAAGTTTTCCTCGTTTATGGACGAGAAGCAATTCCTTGTGGTACATTTTATACAAATTAATCTAATTAAGATAGAATATATCGCAGCAAAACTTAGGCTCGATTTAAAAATGAAGTAAAACCGTTAACCTTTATCAAGGTCAAGGGTTTTACAGTCTGTATTTAAGCTAAGTAGCCAACTACTAGGACTGAATTCTAGTAATAATTATTAAAAAGAGCATTACCCTGATCTACCTACCTAACCAGGTAATATTGGGAACTAACCAGGCTCTACAGTCTTTATTAAGGCTAAGAAGCCAACTAGTAGAACTAACTTCTAGTCATAATTACTAAATAGAGAGTTACTCAGATCCACCTACCTAATTGGGAACTACCAGGTAATATTGGAATGAAAGATAAACCAATTAAGCAGTTGACTTATTTTTAATAGTTTTGTCAACAATGTTTGGAGGGAAGGAAACATTACGTCTGTTCACGAAGGGACTACCACTATGAGAAGAACAGACAAGAAACTCATAGGGTTTGATTTTTTCAACAGCCACTTAAAACTATTACAATTAATTCACTTCAACTAGAAATAATTATAAAGTTAAAGCTGAATATTTTAACAACTATTTTTCAACACTATTTCTTAAAGAATTGACGTTAACTCGAATAACTATTGAAATAATAGCAAGATACTAATTTAATTTGGAATCCGTAGAAAAAAAAGACAAGGGTTCAACACTCACATGTTTTCTCCTTCAAAATCCGCAACAGAATGATTCTGAATAATATTTTTAAAGGCCGCCTGCCACCATTTTGGCGGCAACGTAAAGTTGCGCGTCAAAACGAGGCAGGTGGCGCCAACGTATTTTTGTAACATGAAATTTACCATAAATAACCATTAAAGGGATTCCAGATTAAATGTTAATTATTTTAACGCAATTACAAATAAGTTCTGATAAGCTAAAGCAATCAAAGCATGTAAATTAATCAAAATTACTTACATCGAAGTACTTGTAAAGACTCGCATCAAATTAAGACATTAAAATTAAAACTTCACAATAACACAATATTATGAATAACAATCTTGCTTATAAATTCTAATGTGATTTAAGGAACGAAATTCATATCAAAAAATCATTAATAACAATAATTAATTTTGTTGATTTACGGCGCCTCGAAAACTCCGCGGCGACACGGCCATACTGCAAGGCGAGACGTGCTCAGGATCGCTTGATTCTGAAAATAGGAAAGTAAATTCTTTTGAAGCTAGGTACTTCCACAGTACTCCTAGTAATATGATTTTATACGGACAGAGGCACTATGATAACTCTCAGCAGAGTTTCAGTAGCTCTACATATTATTGGGATAATTTTTCATGAAGCTGTTCGACATCTTCGACAATAGCAAGTATGTTTACTAAGTATACTGGTCACTCCACGTGAAGCCAGCTTATACGAATTGTGTGCAAGTATTGTAAGTATGTAAATTGTGTAAAGTGAGTATAATCAATAAAAATACATAAATACACTGCTCACGTTGATTCGTGAAGACAGTAGAGTACCTTGCTCATGTTTTGCATGAAGTACAAGGATTTTATTGGGAAGGAAGGACGGGTGCGGGAAAGGTCGATGCTGTATTAAACAGGGGCCCTAAAGGATATTGGGAAAGGCCGATGCTGTGCTCTGGGTATTCAACAAGCGTCAGTTTGGTAGTACTGAAGCTCCCTCAATACCGTGGTACACAGGGGAACCGCGGAAAACATCACGGGGAGTAGGAGTATTGCTTATCGGACGGCTCCACACGCCAATAGCAATTTTAAATACTGTATTCCCCCGCGGAAAACATCACGGGGGATAGGACTTATTGGACGGCTCCACACGCCAATAGCCCTTTTTTGTGCACACTATTATTTTGTCGTAAGTCAAAGTCATGAAAGTAATAATGTCAAAATTATATGGTGCGCATATACGTTCGATTTGTATTGCGTGTAAGTACATGTGGTGCGTATTATAATCGCACTTGTGCTGTGTGATATGTGCGCGAGTGTGCGCATATGTGTGTGTGTGCTTGATGAGCACAAATATAATGAAATATTCTCACCGGGAGATTTATGTTGACACGGCGTCACTGTCCTCTTCCAGGACAGTTGGTGTGGTGACCGTTTGTGATGGGGCGTTATCACCAGGCGCTGAGGTGTACCCCGAAGGCCCGGGTTGAGGTTCGACTGGGGGCGACACGGCCGCCTGGGTGCCAGTTGGTAGTGGGGCGCGCCGCAGTTGGTCGTGCGCGACCTTGCGGGGCCGACCCTGATGTCCCACGACCTTTTTGACAAGGTAGCGGTCGTTCTCGAGCACTCTGTGAACTTCGTATGGCACGCTAAATTTCAAGTCTAAAGAAGTTTGATTTCTAGGGTTATTTTTAATTAGAACAAAGTCACCTCGTTGAAAATTATGGACTTTGGCACGCCCTCTATCAAACCTGTCCTTGTCCTTTGAAGATATTGCAAGCATTCTTTGCTGCACATGTCGTTCTAGGCCCTCTGCGTTGACTAGAGCTTTGTCAATATCAACTAGGTTCAGCAACTCTGCAGGCACGCAATTCTGGCGACGAGTGAGGAGTGTTAAGGGCGCAGCCCCTGTAGTTCTATGTACCGTACAGTTCATGGCGAGCTGCAGACTCTCGAGCGCTGTATGCCAGTCCGTAGTTTCGTAATTTTTTATCATTACAAGCCCGTTCTTAAGAGTTGCCATGACTCTTTCCACTTGTCCATTCGCTCTGCTGACACCTGGTGATATTGGGCGAAGTTCAATACCGTACCTGTCACAGTAGTTTTTATAATCACCCAGGAACTCGCGCCCGCCATCTACAATGATCTGCCGCGGTGCTCCGAAGAGATGAATGACCTGTTTTAATGCGGCAAGAGAACTGTGTTGACTTTTGTCATTAGTGTGTCGGAGTAGCACATATTTAGTGTACGCGTCTATCGTGACTATAACATACTCTTGATCGTTCGACGAACCAAGTTTCCCAGTAATGTCCATGTGTATCACCTCAAAGGGTACTGTCGGCTTAGGAATAGGGTGTAGTTGGACCTGAGTAGCTCCAGAGGTCTGTTTCGACGTTTTACATACCACACAGTTGTCGACAAAATCTCTGACAGTGGTGTTCATCTTATCAAAATGATAAGTCTCTCTGATTTTGTGCAGCGTCTTCTCCCATCCTGCATGTTTCAGGGCACAATGGAAGGTGTTGATAAGGCTCCACTGGAAAGTCCTTGGCACGACAGCGACTCTTTGTGGGCCTAAAATGGGATCGATCCGTTCAAATTTGAGAATGTTATTCATATTCATATTCATATTCATTTATTGATAACAGTGTTACCTTCCAGGTGATAACCAGAAACTTCCTCTCCATTGCCCAGGGCGTCTATAGTAGGACGCAACTGAGGATCGCGGCGCTGCTCTACAATAAGCCAGTCTAGGTTACTGGTCATGACATTGACTGACATCGGCTCTGGATTCCGGCTCAGGAAATCTGCATGCTGCATCCGCTCGCCCTTCCTGTATTCTATGTCAAATTCAAAATTCTGAAGATATGCCCACCACCTATGGATTCGCGGGAGCAGGTCTTGTTTATGTTTCGAAGCCTTCAACGCGTTGCAATCAGTGACTACTTTGAACTTTCGGCCATAAAGAAAATGTCGAAAGTGCTTTATTGCTCGGACTACGGCCAATGTTTCGAGCTCATATGAATGATATCGACTTTCGATATCTGTTGTACGCATACTAAAGTATGCTATGACATGTTGCCGACCATTAATGATTTGAACAAGAATCGCTCCAAACCCGAGGCTACTGGCGTCAGTAAACAACTCTATTGGCTTTTCCTCTTGGAAAATTGTTAGTATCGGCGCGGCAGTGAGGTAACGAATTATCTTTTGACGAGCCTCTTCATGAACATGATTCCATTGCCATTTAGTGCCCTGCTTAGTTAAATCGTACAGGGGAATCATCGTTCGTGCAAAGTCGGGAATAAAGCGGCGAAAGTAACCCGCTAAGCCATTGAATTGGCGGACTTGTTTTACAGTGGTAGGTGCGGGGGCCTTTAGTAGGGCCTCGACCTTTTTGGGACTGGGACGGACCTGACCATTCTCTACTATATTACCAAGATACTCTATGGACTTTTTGAAAAAGCTACATTTGTCAATATTAATTGAAAACCCTGATTGCCGCAATGCTATTAAGATTCTTTCCAAATATGCAAGACCAGAGGAAAAGTCGCGACATTTGCTTATGACGTCATCTATGTACACTTGGGCTACGCTATCGTTGTGACCATTATTGGCACTGCCTGAATTCAGTAGCGGGCCTAAGGCGCGATTAATGCACCTTTGGTAAACAGACGGCGCATTAGAAAGACCAAAGGGCATTGATAGATATTCGTAGAGACCATCGGGTGTCACAAAAGCAGTTTTCTCGATTGAATCTGGGGCAATAGGAATCTGATGGAATCCGGATGCCATATCTAAGCTCGTGTAATACTGCCCACCAGCCAACTGGTCAATTTGATCAGCAATTAGAGGTAGGGGGTAGTGGTCGCGTACCGTGTTACTATTTAACTCTCGGTAATCGACGCACATTCGGTCGTCACCATTTTTCTTTTTAACTAAAATAATTGGACTAGAATATGGGGATTTACTTTCCCGCACAATGTCGTTATCAATTAATTCAGCTACTATTTCCTTAACCTTTTCACGCTCGACTGGACTCAACCTATAAGGTCTTCTTTCAACAAATTTATCTTTGTTTTTTAAACGGATTTCTAATTGACCTGTATTGACCCTAGATTTAGCAAAACCGCGCGTGAAAAGATCTGAATACTGGTTAAGCAAAATGAGCAACTGATCTATCTCGGATTGTTCCGTTAGGTCGTGATCTATATTGTCAAATATGGGGCTGTCGGCTCGTACATGCAATACACGTGGGCAAGGTACGAGTTTCGCGCTATTCTGTGTCACTATAACACTTAAACCGGTGTCGTGTAGTAAATTTGCACCGATTAGAACATCCGAAGTCATTTCGAAATCAGGCAAAACATGGAACAGAATTTCTACGTTAGTGTTATCTATAACGCATATAGTCTTTAATCTCCACGTGGAGATTACTGGGAATGAACCTATTCCTCGCAAATAACTAACTATTTGTTCTCTACGACCTGGCAGCTTGTTTGCAATAGATTCACGCATTACCGAACATTCGGCCCCACTATCGAATACCGTATCTATCGTAATGTCACCTACCTGCATGCGCATAGTATTCAAACTAGAGTGACAACTAGCCAACGAATTAATATTGGAAACAATAGCTTTTTCCCGGCGGTAGCAGGTTTCAAATGTATGACCAGGTTTGGAACAATATGAACAAGACTTATTATTATTCGTGTCATTTGGCTTAATCGAAGTGGGTAGATCGGGGCCCCTAGCGGTCGGTTGCACATTGGGATTAGTAGCATTTTTGTTGCGACAATTACTGAAAGAATGGCCAGTTCTTTTACAATGACTACAGTAAAGAGAAACGTGGGGTTTATTAGTATCGGAAAATCGAGGGCGCTTATGCAATGGTTGATTAGAATTAGCACTGTTTTGGCTAGAACGTTTGCTAGATCTAATAGTAGAAGCAACAGAGATCAGTTCGGGCACTGAACTAGCTCTGGCATTCATTAATTCAATTCTGAGGCGTTCGTCATTAATAGTTCCTATTACCGCTTCTACCGCATCACTATCACCAAGTTTATCTTTAGTCACACGCCTCCACAAAATCCAAGACTGAGTCAAAAATTCCGAAATATCTTTGGAATTGTCATAGGCATGCTCTCTAAAACGAACTATGTCACGCGAGTAACGCGTTTCGGGCTCAAACGTGGTTATAATTATTTGACGTAGTTCTTCCCACGTTGAGGTGGTTACAAGCCAGTTATCGGCCCATATCTTAGCACGCCCTTTCAACAAGCTGGTCACTTTCATGCGAATATCGTAGTCACTAAGCTCATAGGTCTCTTTAGCCGTAGAAATGTGATTACACCACTCACGTACTCCAACGTTACCATCGGGATCATATGACGGTAGGAACACATCTGTGATTTTAACCTTGTTATTGGGTTGTTGGAGTCGTTCGGTCATGGTCTGCATCATTTTCATCATGTGTAAGAAAAATTCAGGTGGTACATTACCAATTTGTTGTGATACCGCATTACTTGCAGTGTGCTCACGGGGAGTCGGGTCGCTTGGTCCCGGTGGACACGAAGGAGGCTCTTCCGACTCGGCTCCGTCCATGGTGCACGCTGTAACTTCAGTCAGGATTATCTGAAATCATTGAAAGACCAGAGCAGAAAGGGATCGCATGGCGATCCCACTTCTGATATCGCAGCAAAACTTAGGCTCGATTTAAAAATGAAGTAAAACCGTTAACCTTTATCAAGGTCAAGGGTTTTACAGTCTGTATTTAAGCTAAGTAGCCAACTACTAGGACTGAATTCTAGTAATAATTATTAAAAAGAGCATTACCCTGATCTACCTACCTAACCAGGTAATATTGGGAACTAACCAGGCTCTACAGTCTTTATTAAGGCTAAGAAGCCAACTAGTAGAACTAACTTCTAGTCATAATTACTAAATAGAGAGTTACTCAGATCCACCTACCTAATTGGGAACTACCAGGTAATATTGGAATGAAAGATAAACCAATTAAGCAGTTGACTTATTTTTAATAGTTTTGTCAACAATGTTTGGAGGGAAGGAAACATTACGTCTGTTCACGAAGGGACTACCACTATGAGAAGAACAGACAAGAAACTCATAGGGTTTGATTTTTTCAACAGCCACTTAAAACTATTACAATTAATTCACTTCAACTAGAAATAATTATAAAGTTAAAGCTGAATATTTTAACAACTATTTTTCAACACTATTTCTTAAAGAATTGACGTTAACTCGAATAACTATTGAAATAATAGCAAGATACTAATTTAATTTGGAATCCGTAGAAAAAAAAGACAAGGGTTCAACACTCACATGTTTTCTCCTTCAAAATCCGCAACAGAATGATTCTGAATAATATTTTTAAAGGCCGCCTGCCACCATTTTGGCGGCAACGTAAAGTTGCGCGTCAAAACGAGGCAGGTGGCGCCAACGTATTTTTGTAACATGAAATTTACCATAAATAACCATTAAAGGGATTCCAGATTAAATGTTAATTATTTTAACGCAATTACAAATAAGTTCTGATAAGCTAAAGCAATCAAAGCATGTAAATTAATCAAAAATTACTTACATCGAAGTACTTGTAAAGACTCGCATCAAATTAAGACATTAAAATTAAAACTTCACAATAACACAATATTATGAATAACAATCTTGCTTATAAATTCTAATGTGATTTAAGGAACGAAATTCATATCAAAAAATCATTAATAACAATAATTAATTTTGTTGATTTACGGCGCCTCGAAAACTCCGCGGCGACAAATATTATCATAAATATTTGATAAAGTTCATGTGGTCCTATATTCTGCATTCCTCAAAAACACTGCTCATTATAACACCAGACATAAACATCAACATACTGTTTGGCGTAAAAACTATGTACAAAGCAATGCGGGTTGCCTACTTTATCTCAAGGTTAGCTCTGAAATATTTAAAATGTAAAAAAAACATAAAACATACATTCACGCCTTTTACCCGAAGGGGTAGGCAGAGGTGTACCCAGGACTCAGTCCCACAGTAGATACACCCACATTTCGCCTGTATGTTATTGGTCCCATGTAATAGGGGGCGAGCCTATTGACATCTACCGGGCACATTTCCAGACTCCAGGCAGTTATTGAGATAATTCCAATGGAAAAATCCAATATTTAACACTGCCTGACCTGGGGATCGAACCCGGGATCTCTTGATTGGCAGTCGAGCATGCGCCCTCTACGCCACCGAGGCAGTCTAAGTGCCTAGGCCGTAAAATGTTAAATAATTAAAAAATTGTCACCTCTTGTAATTTATATTGGAAGACCAACAAGGTCAGGAGGAGCAAGTGAAAGCTGTAATTTTATTTTGTAATAATATTTCTTTTTCTTTCTTGTTTTTTTTTACCTTCAATGTAATCTAATCTTGTTCGGCTCGTAATATTTCATCATGATTTTTTTTGCTTGAGTTAATAATTATTCATTTACTGACTAACTTAAACTTGTAACTTAAATTTTGACTTATATTATGTGTTTATATATTTTTTTAAAGTAGCTAAAATTTAGTTAGATGTCTTGTAATTAACCAAAGTTGGAACAAAAAAGTGACATCCTTGTTTTTCCTACAAAAGATAAGAAAAAATTACGAGATAATTAATTTAACAAATTAGCACCTATGTACTAATTGTCATGTCTATATTTGATATAACATCACGCCCTTTACCTAAAGGCAGGCCTCCGTCATTCCATACAAACGCTTGCCCACTACTATTAAAATGTGTCGTGACCTGTACGTTAATAATGTAGATCATAGGTGATCTACATTATTAACGTACATACTACATACCACATTTATTCATTCAAAACCGTTCAGCCGTTTTTGTGTGACATTAGTACAAATAAACATACACACGGACCAACCAATATTCAGATTTATGATATTTGTAGTGAAGCTCGAATTAGTTTTTTTTTTACGTAACATTAAAATCGAGGGCTAAAAACTAAAAAAAAACTGAAATTAAAAAAACTCCGATTCTTGTTTGAATAATTGTTTTCTAAACACACATACATAACATACACCGAACAATAACAGACCATTTTAATAAGTAAATATTTTTCCACCACAGACCGCACGCAGCGAGCACTGACAACCTTGTTTTTTTTTTTTTTAAATGACCTATGCTGTTGGCCTCAGATGGCCTCTACAGCTTTACCGGGCAGTGGTGAGCGCAGGAGGCGCTCGACCCAAAGTTAAAGGGCTACTAGCACAAGGGCACCTAGACGGTACGAACCTCGGCTTGGGCCGTCGCCAGAGTACGTGGGGTCAGACTTGCCCTGGCACCCCAGAAGGGGAGTGTCCTAGGGCCCTATCAATGGTTTGATCTGTTTGATTATTTGGAGAGAAACTGGTCTGGAGGGAGGATCTGGTATCCGACACCAGTACCGAAAACGGAGCGTCTGTTGCGTATATTGGTAGGATTGGGCGAACCTAGCGCCGCCGATGTGACGGCGGCGATAGAGTCGTCCGGGTCGTCCAGGACGTTGCGAGGGCGTCTACGGAGGGGAGGAGTTCCAGCTTGAACTATCGAATAGTTCGAGGCTTGGACTACGAGGGGGTTGAACGTAAGCACAGCGTTACCCTTTCGTTTACTCGCTGGTCGCAGACGACGATAAAATCGCGGGCGGAGGTGAGTGTCGCTTCTTTACGTATTAATAGTTACTATTCTTTGCCAAAGGGGTAGAGATACACCGACACTTCGCCAGTTATGGTTTAGGTTTTATGTAATAGGGGCCGAGCCTATGGAAATCTGCCGGGCACGGTTCCATACTCAGGGCACAGGCATTGAGAAAATTCTTAATAAAATAATTCTACACTTTTACCTGACCTGTCACTACTACCACAGAGCAGATAATTATACTAAGTATAGAATGGACTGCCTTCCGCCCACCAATCGGGCCTTCCTAGGCCCGATTGGTTCCTCACCCCGCCATCGAGATTGAGCTCTTCACGAGCCCCGCTTTCATGGGAAATCACCTCACGCATACTCTTGAACGTGTACAAAACTCCATGTGTGCAATGCAGTGCCTATGTAGTAGGTAGTTATAGCGCGGCTTTTGTATGGGATTGAGTCGAGTGTCCGGGATGCTACTACGCCACCAAATAGAAATTGACGAAAATACCGTAATTCTAAGACAAATTGAAGTCGGTTTATATGAAAATATATATATGTAATGTATTTTTTTTTTGTAATCAGTACCTAGTTGAAAAGATGCAATCATGTGTGGTAGTGTATCTGTTTGGAAATATTGACATTGATTTGTTCATTTTTATCGTAAATCAATTTTATCTGCTGAATGTTCAGTTGTACAAATCTTTCTAAGAATCTCGTCAAGTGTGAGTCAACAACAGAACTTTAGGAAGACAGCAGACATTCTAAATGAAAAGAAAACTTAAGGTGATTCGTCTTCCATACAAAAAGAAAATGCAAAAATATAAAGAAATAGAGAACCATTTTCCACTCAATTGTTTATGGTTGGCTCTGGATCTGGCCTTTATTTGCGCGAAAACATATTTTCTTAAAGAAAACCGTATGGTTTTATGATATTTATAAAACATAACCTAAAAACTACTTTTTTACAATTTTCATATAGGTATACGAAGAAACTGTAAGGTTTTCATTAACCAAGTATATTTTGGCGTAAATAAAGGCCAGAAGCCAGAACAAACAATTGAGGGAAAATTATTCCCTATTTCTTCATATTTGTGTATTTTCACTTTACATGGAAGACAAATCACCTTAACTAAGTTTTTTTTTCTTAAAGAACCAATTACAATTTAAATCTTTTTGGATTTTTATACTATACATATATTTCAGTAAAAAATCCAATTTAATCCAAACAGGTTTTTATAGTAAAACCTAAACAGAAAAAAAAACACTGAAGACCATATACAATCTGAAATGAGAAAACAAATTTCACCCACGGGCGGAATTTGAACCACTGTAGACTAGTTTGAATTAATTTGGATTTTTACTGAAATTTGTATTGTTATTTTCTAGTTAGAATAGTTGTCTTTACGTAATTACATTATGTAGTATTTTTATATCTTCAAAAATGTGGGTACGTGTGAGCGAGAGGGCAAATTAGGTGTGCACTGCGCCTTAAAATCTATGATGTTGTGGATTTTTGTAAGAATTGATAAAAGTTAATATTAGGAAGGTTGCTATGCTGATTTTATCATTACTACTTCTTACGTACGATATACGTAAAATCAGTCAATATTTTGGGCGTTTGAACACGAAAACACTTGACCTGTCAATCATTGCACTGATTAGGTATATTTAGTATCTATAAAATACTTGATACCCACAAGATATGACTTGAACGTAGCACAAGTAGTTAAGATAATAAGCACCTTTTGAGTATGGATAGATATTTATTTATCTATAGATAAACATTATTGATACCCCACAAACAAGAAAACCTCAAAACTAATATTAATATATATATAAATAGTGTATTTAGAAAGGGGATATGTAGGTTGCTCTATTGTTTAGTCTTTTTTCAATAAAGGCAATGTGCCATTTTTATACATTAAAAAAGTTATTTTTTGAATTCATAATATATAAGGAGTGTTTCTTTAAAAAAATACAATTTCTAACATGTATAAGTTTAGAGATGTTATAATAAATAAAAATAACATTCATTTCATTCAGGCAATAGAACGTATAATAAATTAAATATATGCACCAGAGGTCCATATAAATAAAAACCTTACAGACTAACATACATAATAATATTATATTTAAGGATGATAGGTATCGGTCTCGCTTCCATAAAGCGCCGGAAGGTATAGTGTGTACCTTCCGGCCAATATTCTGGCGCAAGGACAGTTAAATTTCACCGGAAACCGGAACACGTAGGATTTGAAATTCTGCGTCCTCGTTTACTCCAGCCTCGACAGTGAAATGTTGGATAATTCCTGGTGCGGGACTCGTCCGTCCAAAATGTAAAATTGTCATGAATCTGAAGTACAATAGACAAAATAAATTTTCACTAGGACGCCAACTCTGAAATCGCGAAAATTAAATCAGCTGTTGCATACATTTTATTTAAGGTCACTTACTATGGGACTGAGGCCTGGGTACACCATTGCCAACCCCTTCAGGAAAAAGGCGTCATTGTATGCATGTATGTAAATTAAAATTCTTATCCCTGAAAAATCAAGGTGTAAACATAATATTCTCGTGAGTGCCTTTCAAATATAACATAGCAAAACTAAAGTCTTACTATGCTGAAGAATTTTATAAAGGCTTCAGACACTAAGATTTCGAGTTATTGTTAATAAAATTTCCTACAGTCCATCAAATTTAAATTAATCAGCTGTAGTGGTAGGCCTCTTTAGCAGGGGGCCGCCTGGGGAAGTACCACACCTTTGCCAGTTATTCATCCGCCAAGCAGTAATGTGCAAAGATTACTGTTCCGGTCTGAAGGGTAATGTTACCAGCGAAATTACTGGGCATGACGAGTTTCAACAACTAATATCTCAGGGTGACAGGCGCAGTGTAATGCCGCGCAGAATTTTTAATATTAAAATACTGAGTGGCACTGTGTCTGATAAGGGCAATCATGATGCTTACCATTAGGCTTTTGATTTGCTCGTCTTGTTGTTACACGCTCTTTGACACCGATTTCTTTGAGGATAGATTCCGCACGCTTGTGCGGAATTCTGTCCAGGATATCACAATCATTCTTCTCTAGTGCCACATCTCAAGAGCGTCTATCTTTTTCTTTTCAATTTCTCGTGAGGTCCATGTCTCGGAGGCGTAATTGTCGACTTAGTCTGAAATAAATTATTTTATTTATTGTATGTAATATCTTCTATTATTTCTTTATTATTGGAAGGAACCGAAATATCTTAATCTCATTGTTATCATATTTTAAACGTGTCCTTTCTTTAGAATTGTTCTTTTTTCGTTCGGATAATCCGTAATTTCTTTGTATAAAAATAAAAATAGGTAACTTTCAGCACAAATTTTTCTCCTCATAAAGTTAATTATATACTTAAGCGCTTCAAAAGGGATCTAATTGAAGATAAGAAAACTAATTATGAATAAATTAAGTATTTCCTTTGGTCCCAAAATATTCAATTATTTTGGTTTGTACTGAGAAAAAGAGTTTATGTTTATTTTTGGGACAAGGTATCTAATAAGGGTAGTGACACACATCTGACGGAAAATGCGTCGAGCGAACCAACGGTTGTACAATCATCTTAAATATCTTTGGTTGAGTGTGCTTGGTTGAATGCTAACTGTGCCCCGCGGTTTCAGCCGCGTAGTCTTCATTCCGATGGGAATATCGGGATAATAAGTGTATTATTCCGTGGTCTAAAGTCTAAACTTCCACATACTGAATTTCAGCCTAATCCGTTCAGTAGTTTTGGCGTGAAAGAGTTTTCATGTATAAAAACCTACACAAGGAAAAAAATTTATGAAAAATAATAAAGGCACTGAAAGCTTGTTCGGATTAAATTGTATTTTTACTGAATCTTTGTGTTGTTATTTTCTAGAACCGAGATGTCTTTATTTTACGTAATTACATGTACTTAGTATTTTTTATTGTCTTCGAAAATGTGGGTACGTGTCAGCGATAGGGCGAATTTGCTTTGGACAGTGCCTTAATCGAAAGGCTCTTTCTATCGCGTATATATTAATGAAATTGGTGTTTTGTACGAGAGGAATATAAAGTATTTTTTTTTGTAAAATATATTGAATTAATCAAAGTATGCACCGTTGTTATCACTTTGGCCATCTCATAGGTAGTTCATTGATCCCTTTACTAAAAAAACCATGGGGGCGAGAATCAATAAACTCGTTGAAGGCGGTTTGGACTGCCGCATAGGAGTTGAATTTTTTCCTAGTAAGAAGTTGTCCAAATTCCGGAAAAAATGGTAATCTGTTGGAGCAAAGTCCGGGGAGTACGGTGGATGTCGCAGACATTCCAATTGTAACTCATCTAACTTAGTGGTTGTTTGTTGTGCAGTGTGTGTTCTTGCGTTGTCGTGAAGCAGCAGTGGTCTAGAGCGATTGACCAATCTCGGTTGTTTAGCAGCTAGTTCTGCCTTCATGGTTTGCAGTTGCTGACAATAGATATCTATTGTCAGCAACCTGCCGTAATCGCAAACGATTACGGCAGATCTGGCCAAAGCCAGATTTTAGAAAGCTGTAGTGAACGACACCGGCGCTAGTCCACCAAACACTCACAAGTAACTTTTTCTGAGTCAATTTTCGTTTAGGGCAAGATTTGGCTGGGTCTCCGGGGTTCAGACATTGCGACGAGCGCTTCCGATTATCGTACAGTATCCACTTTTCATCACAAGTAATGATTCGATTTAAAATCCCTTCATTATTGTGTCGGTTGAGCAAAGTAACACAGCAGTCGACGCGTGTTTGCAAGTTCGATTCACTCAATTCATGAGGTACCCATCGTTCAAGTTTTTTTACTTTCCCTATTTGCTTCAAGTGAATTAATACAGTTTTATCACTTACCCCGAAGCCTGCAGCTATCTCTGAAGTGCTTTATGATGGATCCGCTTCCACAATAGCCTTTAATTCTTCATTTTCCACTTTGATCTCCGGCCGTCCACGGGGTCCGTGCTTTCTTTTGCGACACCAGCGCCGTATACATCATTAATCCTTCTAGCTGTTTCTGCAGCACTGGTGCCACGGTAGAACTCGTAATCTTAAATATACCGATATTAAATGTTTTCCATTGTGCGGTAATAAGCGACGCCAAAGAAAAAAATAATGAGGAAAAAACAAATGAATGACTTTTCAAAACTCAAATTTACCAGCTAAATGAATTTATAAATTTAAATTTGGCATTCTTAACGAAAAGGAGATATTTTATATCAAAGTGCTCAGTACGACAAAACGCTAAATTAATATGTAAGGACCTAATACTAGCCTAGAGCTTAGTTTGAGTCTCGCTGCTAATTGATATGAACATTAATGTAGTATATTTCTCAGTACCTAGCTTTATTATTTATAATATTAGTAGAATAGTGATTATACTAGCGAAAATAATTATAATCCAGTCTCGTCTAGCCGAGTATAAGTCAATTATCACGACGCTCGACGTTAACTAAACCAAGTTATCAAGTTACGTAACTGACAAATTAAAGTGATATAATTTCGCACCTTTGTAACTTTCTCGGTCCCCCTAAACTTATAATGGAATTCCGCGTACCTAAATTTTTTTGTATAGTTCAGGTTTTAAAGTTAGACTGTTCTGTTTATAAACCTTTAATACTGAACATGACGTCTAATTATTATTTAGAATTGGGTTATGAATGGGAACTTTTGAAAAGCTATTTTCTCAAATAAATTAGATTAATTTCCAAAATCAGTCTTTTTGTATTCATTTCAGTAAAACCATTTGTTTGATCAAACTCAAACTCAAACTCAAAAAGATTTATTCAAATAGGTCATACTCTTACACTTTTGCACTTCAATGAAGATAAACAGTACTGAGTCTACCGTGCATTCGGAAAGATACCTTTCGGAAAGATACCTGTCGGAAAGATACCTTTCGGAAAGATCTTACTACTAATAAATATTAATCTAAAATTTCAGTACAATGTAAAAAACGGAGACGCTTCGCTCGCGCCTCGCCTTCGCTCGGTCAATTAAAATCATGAAGCTGTGCCCCGCGGTTTCACACGCGTGGACATCGTTCCGTGAGAATTACGGAAAAAGAACCCTATGTGTTTTTCTAAGGTCTAAGCAACCTACATATCAAATTTCAGCCCAATCTGTTCAGTAATTTTAGCGTGAAAGAGTAATAAACATCCACCCATCCGTCAATCTGACCAAAACCGCGCTAGATGGCGCTGCAAGTGAGTAAGAACTGGAAGTGTTTTGTTCACCTGTTTTTTACATTTTACTGAAATTTGAGATTAATAGTGTTAGTAGTTACTATACCATCTGAGATAATCTCGTAGCCACATTTTTGAAGATGTAAAAAATACTACATAATGTTAATTAATGTTAATACATAACGTAAAATAAAGTCTACTAGGGACTTGAAAATAACAATACAAACTTTCAGTATAATATCCAATTTAATACAAGCCAGTTTTCGGTGCCTTTTTATTTTTCTGAGATTTATTTTCATCGTGCAGGTTTTTATACATGAAAACTCGTTTGTTTTAAATTGTATTTTTACTGAATCTCTGTATAATAATAATAATATGGGACAACTTCCACACACGGCCATCTGGCCCCAAACTAGGCTAGAAGCCTGTACTATGGTAACCAGATGACTGATATAAATATTTATATAAGCTTATAACACCCAGACACAGATCAAACAGACGTATTCATGTACACAAATGTTTGACCTGTCCGGGGATCGAATCCGGGGCCTACAGCTCAGAAAGCAGAGTTACTACCATCTGAGCCAAGGACACTGTCATTGTTTTGTTATTCTATAGTTCCTATTTGTTTTATTGTACGTAATTACATTTAATATTTTTTATATCTTCTATAATGTGGGTACGTGTGAGGGAGAGGGCGAATTTGCTCAGCACCGTGCCTTAAAAATCAAAGTCATAAATAGTTTCTAACAAAATCTGTTGGTTGAAAAGATTACGCTTACCACAACACGGTTAACAAAATTAAGTATTACATCTGTACTTATACATAACATACTAAGAGTAACAAGTGAAAGTAATGCCACATGCTTCCAGTACCGGAACTGTTACGACCAAACACTTGATACTTTGTCATAGTAAATTTTTCAATACATCTCTTATTTCTTTGCAGTATCCGATAAGCTGATTTTGGGAGACAAAGAACTAAAACGTAGGTGAACTTTTGATGTTCGTCTTTGATGCTCGACCCACTTTTGAGTAAGCTTTGTTCATGCTAAGCTTGGTGTATTATGTAATAGGAAAAATATATATTGAATGCATAGATTATTGACAGGTCTTCACGCGCTACGATTAGATACCACTGTTGTACTTTTCAAATGCGGCAACTAAAACTAAACCGAAATCCCAAACCCAAGCCTGTCCGACACAATTTTTCCCGCACACTATCACTGCTCGCGAACGGTTTTTACGCACATAAGCATTGTTTTACGCACATACATACATACATACAGTTACGAATTGTTCTCGGTGGAGTAAGGAGAGACTTTTTTTTTCCACTTGCTACGATCCTGACTAACAACTTCGTTTCTTCCACTTTCGTTAGATTCTTCATACTCGTACCTACATGCTCGTCTGTTGTTGGTATTTTTAATCTGGCCTTTCTTTAAGATAACATCAACTTGTTCATGAAAGGTACGCCTAGGTTCGTACCGACTTACTGTTGTTTTTAGCTAGTGCAGTGTCTGGTCAGAGCGAGCGAAAAATTATCAATTATCTAAGATTGAATGAGTCAAGTGTTGGATATGTAGGGTATGATTATAAATTGTCGGCTCCACTCGAAACCAACATCATAAAACTAAGCAAACAAATTTTGTTAGCATCTGCCTAAAATAACAATACTTATAATGTTGGTTGTTGTAAATTAAAAATTGGAAAGCTCCGGACATTTTTGGTTCAACTCCGACCTTATCTTATCGTATCCGACGTAAAAGTTGTACCTCTCTATTAATTACTAGCTGTGCCCCGCGGTTTCACCCGCGCAGTCTTCGTTCCCGTGGGAATATCGGGATAAAAAGTACCCCATGTGTTATTCCAGGGTCAAAACTATCTACATACCGAATTTCAGCTCAATCTGTTTAGTAGTTTTGGCTTGAAAGAGTAACAAACATCCATCCATCCATACATACACCTATCCATTCTCACAAATTTTCGCATATACGAGGGGAGGTCAAAAAGTTCGCGGAATGGAGGGTTTAGAGAGGGAAGGGGGTAGTTATTTTTACCTGTCGCTACTTGTTGACTCAATACAATTATAAATACTAAGTTTCAGCCCAATCGGTTCATAAACCTTTGAGATATCGCTGGATAAACAAGTCAACCGGGTAGAAAATATCAACTATGGAGAAAATTGAGTATCGTGCCGTGATTAAGTTTCTCACTGAGCAAGGAAAAACACCTCAGAACATTATGGAAGAAATGTCATCCGTTTACGGGGACTCCTGCCCTGGAAAAACAATGATTTACAAGTGGCATAGTCTTTTCAAGCAAGGCAGAGACTCAATTGAAGACGATCAGCGCTCAGGTCGGCCAATTGAAGCAACGTCCTCAGACATTGTTGAAAAAGTTGAAAAACTTGTTCTAAAAGATGCACGCCTAAAGAAGAAACAAATCGCAGAGATGACTGGAGTATCATCTACGACCATTTTGAATATTCTCCATGACCATCTTGGCATGTCTAAGGTCAATGCAAGATGGGTACCGAGAATGCTCACAGCGCTTCAAAAACAGCAGCGCGTCGAGTGTTCGTGCGAGTTTTTGGAGCTGTGTAGTGAAGACAGGGATGAATTTCTGAACCGAATTGTGACTGGAGATGAAACTTGGGTTCATCACTATAAACCTGATTCGAAGCAGGACTCAATGCAGTGGCACAAAAAAGGCGCAGCACCGCCCAAGAAGTTTAAGGTGTCACAATCGACCGGAAAGATTATGGCTACAGTTTTTTGGGATTCCAAGGGGATTTTATTGATCGATTATAAAGATAAAGGTGTCAATATCACGGGGAAGTACTACGCTACACTACTGGAAAAATTAAGAGTAGCAATTAAAGAAAAGAGAAGGGGAAAATGGTCTCGAGGTGTGCTGCTTTTGCACGACAACGCACCCGTTCACAAGAGTCATGTTGCGATGGCTGCCTTACACAAGTGCGGCTTCGAAACTTTAAACCACCCTCCCTATAGTCCAGATTTGGCCCCTTGTGATTATTATTTGTTCCCAAACATGAAAAAAGAGGTTCGTGGAAAGAAATTTACTGATGACGATGAAGTGAAGTCGGCAATATCTGCTTATTTTGAAGGCCTTGACAAATCATTTTTTTTCGAAGGTATAAACAAATTATTTGAAAGGTCTGAAAAGTGTATTAGGGTTAATGGAGAATATATTGAAAAGGAATAATAATTTCATGTTTAAATTCACCCCCCTTCCCTTTCATTCCGCGAACTTTTTGACCTCCCCTCGTATAATATTAGAAAGAATTATAGGTTGAGGAAGGAAGGAATTAAAGGGTTGAGGGATACGAGTTTTTGTTTGATTTCTTAACCAATCTACGAAAAAGACCTCACTGGAAGAATTAAAAAAAGAAATAACGAATTTTACACACAGTCTTCAGTAAGCACATTATTGTCTGGTAGAGGTATTTTAGCCAGCCCAGAAGAAGTGCAGAGGATTAGCAAGTTGAAGGGGCAATGGGCAGGGCACACAGCCCGTAGAACTGATAGCCGATGGGGCTGTAAAGTTCTCGAATGGAAACCAATTACCGGCAAGCGTAGCGTAGGACGTCCACCCACAAGGTGGACAGACGATCTGATAAGGACAGCAGGAACACGCTGGAGTCGGGCCGCTTACAACCTGACTAGATGGAAATCTATGGGGGAGGCCTATGTTCAGCAGTGGACAATCCTATGGCTAAATGATGCTGATGATGACAGATCCTACCTTTCTTTCCGAAAGCTCTTTATCTTTATTGATATGAAAAAGTGTCATATTGTAACCAAATTGACGAACAAATCATTTGAAAAGCAGGGTCAAAATCAATGTTTCCCGCTAATACCAATTTCCGAGGAGACAAATTGGGTGACAAAAATAAAATAAAATTGTCAAATGCGTGTTGGGACTCGCATGTGAAGAGCTCCTCACTCTCCACCCTACGTACTGATATAGCTACTTATAGAAATAACGTCTTCTCATCAAATTAATGTACCTTACCTACACAGCAAATTAATAAAAAAACAATTGTCGGTCAAGTAAGTCACATAATAAATTATTTTCAAACGTCAATTTCTAATGCCGGTCACTCACATGCGTACGAATACGCGAACCCACAAGTGTAGGACGACATTTGCAAATAATTATGCAAAGTTTTCGCTGCATTCGTTCTTTTCCAAGTTGTGTCGGTTTTTTGATGCACATCAAAGGGCGCGAACCTCGAACCTTCGCGTAGTCTCCTACACATTCGTGCAACCAGTTGTGCTCACAGAGTACTTTATATATCTTAGCGATAAGACCGCCCATTGTTACACTAGTTATTGTGAATTGTTATTAGTTTTTAGATCTTGTTTGTGGTGTACCAATAAAGTGTTTATCTATCTATCAAATGCAAACGGGTTTCCATAGTGAGTTTGCGAACCCATTCGCATATCCGCTGAGTTTGCGAATAGTATATCTGACTGCCCTCACATGCGTGCAAACATTTGTACAATGTACGAATATTTTTACTCATGTGAGTGACCGGGGTATAGCAAGAATCATAAAAAATCTGCGGGTCTACCACTTTTATTGAAAAACACGTTCCTTGTACTATTCGGACTCTATTGTTCCTCTTGAAACCAATCTTCACACATTGTTTGTCCATTTTTTTTCTGTCCATTGAAGTGCCACTTGCCGATGAACTATTTGTCCCAGACTCAATCTTAATGACCAGCTTCCAAAAATAAACAAAGAGCAGATGTTGTAGTATTTTACTAAATTCATGATTTTATTATAAGTACTTACTTATTTTTGTTTTTAAGAGGTAACTGATCGTTTTACAAAAATACCAATATGTGGCTTAGATGTAATATTATGTTATGTATTCTTTATCTATTCATTTAACAGTTCCTAAATAGGTTAACCTCACTGCTGCTGTTCAATAGGTACTTTGTTTATCTATGATTTTTACGTATTGCAAATATTTAGATATCGTATTTTAAGGGTTGTTAGTTAAGGGAACGTAGGTGGCAATAATTTTTGTTAAAACTTAAAATAATAAGGAAGACTGTAAGTAACCAGCAGTCTCATCACATTAAGGAGTTTTTATACAGATAACCTGATGAAGGTATGCAATAGATATCTAGATTATAGATATTATAACACAGGATACGGTATCTTACTCGTATAGTATAAGGTAGATCATGCTCTTGTTATAATATGTGTATTGCCAAATATTGTTTGAAATCTTCGAAAACTAGTCAAACAGTAATATTCTTATAAGTATTAATATTCTCACTTCCAGAATTAGTCTTATTTGATAATTAACAATATAACTCGGAAAAGTGTCTTGGATTTTTGAATTTATTTAATTTTTAGTATTTGTTGTTATAGCTATTATAATTACCCATATTTTGTAAGATTTTTAAGTAGATAACTATTTCCATTATGGTGTTACAGCGTGAAACGTTGAAAAAAATTTTTTTTTTTTTTTTTTTATTTATTTCATAGTATTAGCAATCATAATCATTAACATTCCGTGAAAAAATCAAATTCCTAGCTGTTGCCGTTTTCACGATATAAGAAAGAAATCTAGAAATAAATTTTGAGCAAAAACACGTTGCTTGTATGGAGAGTACCTTTAATTATAAACTTTTTTTAAGTTTTATTATTTGTCGTTGTAGCGGCATTAGGGATTCATGTTTTGTGAAAATTACAAGTACCTAGCTATTACGGTTTATGAGATAGAGCCCTGTGACAGACGGACGGACGGACGGACGGACGGACGGACGGACAGCGGAGGCTTAGTAATAGGGCTCCTTCGGTACCCCGTTAGGGGTCGGAGCCCTAAAAATAATTTCCCAAGAAGCTTACGGTGTACATAGTGTAAGGTATTTCGAGATTTATATATGAATCTACTGGAAGTGCGGGTAGATGTTTTTCTTTTTGTATTGAAATAAATGGCGATTGAGCTGCAAGTATCGTGGTCTTATTTATCATTTTATAAGGTTTCGGTCGGATATTTCTCAGTGGCGACGATTAATAAAGTGAATCCGCGTGTGGAAAACATAATTGAATAGTTATTTAGTGCGATACGATGTCGATCGGCAAAATATCTGAATTTAATGTCACGACAGATAACTGGCGATTATACGTTGAACGGCTGGAACAGTATTTTCTGGTAAATAATATAAAACCCGAGCTACAAGTACCGACCTTAGTGACGTTAATGGGTTCAGCGGGCTACGAGTTGCTAGTGAACCTATGTACGCCCGACAAACCGACGAGCAAGTCATTTGAAGAGTTGACAGACATTTTGGAAAAACACTTACAGCCACGTCCGAGTATACTCGCCGAACGTTTCAAGTTTCATCATCGTAAACAGAATACCGGCGAGAAGATAGCAGATTACGTGGCCGAGTTAATGAAAATGTCCAAAACATGCGAATTCGGGCAATGGTTGAACGAGAGTTTACGAGATCAACTGGTTTGTGGACTGGCGAGTGAAACTATAAGGCAGCGGCTATTCGCAGAAGATAAGCTAGATTTTAAAAAAGCTTATAGTTTGGCGTTGAGTTTGGAGGCGGCGGAGAAGGACGCGGCCTCGGTGGAGGCTCCAGGTGGCGAGAAGAAGAGTGAGGCGGTGGACTGCCAGGCGATGGCGAAGGCGGGGACGGTGACGTCATACGGTCGAGGAGTGTGGCGCGGTGCACCGACCGCAGACGCACGAGCGGCAGCCGGGGGTCAGCGCGCCGGGCCGGCCAGCGCAGGGGGCGGCGGCCGCGGCCCGCGGGTGTGCCGTGTCTGTGGCGGCAACCACGATGCCCCGACGTGTAAATACAAGCGTTACGTGTGCAGGGTGTGTAACCGGGAGGGCCACCTACGCCGGATGTGCCCGCGAGCCGGCGGGACGGCGGCGCACAACTATCTCGAGGAGAAGGACGATATGAGTAGTGGTAGCAGCGAAGAGGTACATATTACAATTAATCAGTTATCTTTAGAACAATGTCCACCTATTGTGATACCGGTCAATATAGATAACAAAGTAGTTAAAATGGAGTGCGACACCGGATGTGCGATATCTTGTATCAGCTACGATACGTATCAAAAACATTTTAGAGATAGTAATAATTTAAGAAAGTGTAAACTGTCTCTCAGATATTACACCGGCGAAACGATTCGTCCGGTGGGTGTAATTCGACCACTCGTAAAATATAAGAATAGGGAACGATATTTGGACCTGTATGTCATAGATCAAGGGAAAACAATGTTATTAGGCAGACAATGGCTTGCCGAACTCGATATAGCGATACCTAATGTCGGCTGTGATGTAAACAATATAGTGTCGGATAGTATTTTTAATTTGGAAAAATTCAGTTCCAGATATACTGAGGTGTTCGCTGAAGGCTTGGGACGGTACACCGGTGGGCGGGTGAGCATACATCTCCGTGAGGGCGCGCGGCCGGTGTACATGCGCGCGCGACCGCTCGCGTACGCACACCGCGAGCCCGTGGAGCGCGCGCTCGAGCAGCTCGTCCGCGACGGTGTGCTCACCCCCGTGCAGCGCTCCGACTGGGCCACGCCGATTGTGGTCGTACCCAAGAAGGACGGTAACATTAGGATATGCGCGGACTACAAATTGACCCTCAACAAGATGTTAGATATCGACCGTTACCCTCTGCCGCGGGTGGAGGATCTTTTGGCTAGATTACACGGGGGAGAACGGTTTACTAAGCTCGACCTCTCTCAGGCCTATGCGCAGCTGGAATTAGACGATACCAGGGAATATACGGTAATCAACACACACAAAGGTATGTACCGTTACAATCGATTGGTGTACGGTCTCTCGTCCAGCCCGGGTATATTTCAGAAGATTTTAGAACAGATGTTCGCGCGGGTACCTTATGTAGGGGTATTTTTGGACGATATTATAATAACGGGGCAAAATGATCAGAAGCACTTAGAAAATTTACATAGGGTGTTCGACATTTTACGAGTGAACGGCCTCCGAGTAAGGAAAGACAAATGCGTGTTCTTTGCGGAATCGGTTACCTATTTAGGATACGTGATATCCAAGCGGGGAGTACACACCTGCCCGAGTAAAGTCAAGGCTATTACGGAGACACCGGCCCCACAAAACGTCTCAGAACTGCGTTCTTTTTTAGGTATGGTTATGTACTATGCTAAGTTTATAAAGAATCTGAGTGCAGTCGCGGCACCTTTGTACTATTTATTGCGTGCAGGTGTGGATTTCGTATGGAGTGCCGAGTGTCAGGCGGCGTTTGACGAGATAAAGCAGTTACTGGTGTCTAGCGAGGTACTTATTCATTATTCGACGGAGCTGCCTTTGGTTCTTACAGCAGATGCGAGTAGCGTGGGCGTGGGCGCAGTCATCTCGCACGTCACAGAGGCTGGGGAGAGGCCTATTGCCTACGCGTCGCGCGCGTTAAACAAAGCGGAAAGGGCATACTCACAGATAGAACGAGAGGCCCTCGCCATTATCTATGGCGTGAGGAAGTTCCACCAATATGTATATGGCCGAAGATTCATCCTAAGAACTGATCACAAACCCTTGACATCTATATTTGGCAGTAAGGTAGGTATACCCGTGATGGCCGCTAGTCGAATGCAGAGATGGGGAGTTTTCCTTTCGGGTTATAATTATGACATAGAATAAATACCGTCGGCGAAAAATAACGCCGATGCACTATCACGTTTACCTTCGGGAAAGAGCCATAGGGAGTCCTCGGAAGTCACGTACATTAATTTTGTAGAAAAATTTTTACCCATCACACACAACGATGTGAGGAAGGCCACCGCCACAGACCCCTTACTCAGTAAGGTTCTTTTATATATTCAGTCCGGTTGGCCGCCAGTCTGTACCGACGATGACGTCAGACCGTACTATACTAGGCGCAATGAGTTGTATGTAGATGCCAACTGCATTATGTGGGGATACCGCATCATAATCCCACCGTCCTTACGGTCGCAAATTTTGAAGCAGCTGCATTGCAGTCATATGGGGATGGTTAAAACGAAATCACTCGCCCGTAGCTACGTTTATTGGCCTAAAATAGATACAGACATAGAAGAAATGTGTCGGAGTTGCGAGACGTGTGCCCTGGAGTTACCGGAGGCGGCGCGCGCGCAGCCACAGCCCTGGCCTTACCACGCGCAGCCGTGGTCTCGGTTGCACTTGGACTTCTTGGGCCCTTTGCACGGTACCACATTTTTGGTGGTCATCGACTCAACCTCCAAATGGCTAGAAATATTCGAAATGTCGCGTACTACGGCCACCGCCGTAATTAGGGTGTTACGAAGCTTATTCGCTAGGTTCGGCCTACCCATCGAAGTGGTGTCGGATCAAGGGCCTCCGTTCCAGAGTGCTGAATTTGGAGATTTTTTAAAAAACAACGGTATTAGGCAGTCGTTTTCCCCCGCTCATCATCCAGCGTCGAACGGAGCGGCGGAAAATGCAGTAAAATTATGTAAAAGAGCTATTAAAAAATCTATCACTGATAGGATAGATGTGCACGCGGCACTACAAACATTTCTGTTGGCCTATCGGAATTCAGTACATAGTACTACAGGTGAAACGCCGGCATCTATCTTACAACGTAGACCGCTGCGCACGCGATTAGATCTTTTACGAACTGATAGGGCATTGCTGGACAGGGTAAGCGATGCACAAAACAAGCAGACAGAGTACGCGGGTGGTAGTCAGCGTCATTTCCGACCGGGCGAGGAAGTGTGGGCTAGGAGTTACGGGGGTCGCAGTAGGTGGGAAAAAGGTACAGTTATTAACGAAAGGGGATCACGCAGACTACTCGTGAGGGAGGATAACGGTCGACGCACTACTAAACACGTGGATCAATTGAGGCGTCGTAGTTCACACATGTCCGATGTTCCATGTCCGGGTGAGGCCGGGGTACCGGGTACAGTTGAGGAGACAGCTCCCAGTACTCCTCAGAAATCACCCTTAGTAGTCGGTTCGTCAACACCTAGTAACGCACCAAACGCGGGTGATGGGCACGGTGATGTTTTCAGTACACCTACGAGCGCTCCACGATGCTCACCGCCGTCTGAACCGGCCGCGACACCCGGCTCATGCCCTAAACCGGTGGACCGTCCTAAGCGAGTGAGAAAACCAGTTGTAAGATTTGTACCTACTTAAGTCATGCCTTAAGTTATACCTACATAATATGTAGGGTGTTTATTAGAATTATATCATGATATAACTAGGATGTACTCTAGTATAGCAATTGCCTAGTACAAGATTGTAATACCTACCTGTTGGTTAAATTGTTGTATTTTTCTGTAACTGTTATATTATCGGCTTTTAATGTGTTGACTTATCTAAATAGTTATCTATAGCGATGTAGTAATAATTTAGGGTGGAGGTGTAAGGTATTTCGAGATTTATATATGAATCTACTGGAAGTGCGGGTAGATGTTTTTCTTTTTGTATTGAAATAAATGGCGATTGAGCGGCAAGTATCGTGGTCTTATTTATCATTTTATAAGGTTTCGGTCGGATATTTCTCACATAGTACTTAACTTCTTTTCAATAATACTCTTCCACTGTGGAAATTCATTCTAAAGCCGATAATGGAATTCATTACGGGTTTACGGTTTGAGAGAAATTCTATGAAATCATTTGCTTTTGTTGAGCCCGCATCACTTCGATGCCATCCCTTTTAGGGTAACTGGTAAGCTGTGAGCATCATCTAATAAAGGGTCATTGTAGTTGACATTTCCAACAACTTTTACCGTAGAGATTAACTGAATCGCGAGGAATACTGTAGTGCTAGGCCATTTTTGCAGAGGCCGCCTGGGAAAGTATCACACCTTTGCCAGCTATTCATCCACCAAGCAGTAATGTGCAAATATTACTCTGTTCCGGTCTGAAGGGCAATGTTACCAGCGAAATTACAAGGCATGACGAGCAACTAATATCTCAGGGTGACAGGCGCAGTGCAGTGCCGCGCAGAATTTTGAATATTAAAACACTGGGTGGCACTGTGTCTGATTTGGGCAATCATGATGCTTACCATCAGGCACCTGATTTGCTCGTCTTGTTACACACTATCATAAAAAAAAACCTGTTCCATAAATGTGTTATTATTTATAATTGCATTATATGTATTATATTGCATGCAATTTTGCGGGGGGGGAGGGCGGTGCACTGTGCATGTTGTTTTTGACACTAAAAATCGGAACTAAAAATTAAAGATTCTTGTTCCAGAAGTCTATGTATTATATTGTTATACCTTAGCATTATTAACTCTTTATGTTCTGTTTTATGTAAGTAGCATGATATAATTTGTTACTGTATGTACTATGAGTAAAATGCCATATTACTCCATATTCCATATTATCTACTTAATATACACCTTGTTTGCACGTTTTGACTCTCCTTTGCCATCTCCAGGTTGTCTATAAAGACCGCCGATTCTTTACCGTCTTATTTTTGTGTTGATTCTCGCAACATTGTATATTTAACTTGGTATGCAAAAAAGTATTCTATTCAATTCAAGATGAGCCTTTTCTATGAAATATCATAAGTTTACGCGAAACAACAAGGAACAAGTTTCTCGGTTAGGAAGGAACAGTTCCATGCTGTTACATAAATACTTACCTGTTATTTTAACTTGTTTCTATAAATAAATTAAATACCTGCATCACTCCTCTTACTGCCGGTAATTATATCTTGTACACTGTACACTAACATGTGAATGAGAGCGCTTATGTGTATGCATAGAACTTTTGCCAGCAGCTCATCAAATCCAAAAATATAGTTCTGATTTTGGCCACGTACATTATCAAAGACAGTATTTAACTGTTTAGCGATATAAACTACTAAGGTCAGCACCTTAAAGCATTGAGAACGGGAGTTGTCAAGGAGTTTTCATCTTTCTCTGCTGAGGTATATAAGTGGTTTGTTCATGTATCTCTACTTGTTTTGTGTCAGGCTTTCACTTGTTATTTTGACGATAAATTTTGAAGCGACCAATTTTCCATTACACGGCATTGATATAAAGAAAAGGGGATAGGCTACTATACGTTCTCCCAGCGCTTACTCAACAACTGGCACGAGCAATTTGCTCAGGGTGAAGTTTGCAAATTGACATATAGTGAACAAACACGATAGAAAGACGTACCTAAGACCAAAGTGCGACCGAGACAACTATATTATTCGCTCGTACGACCTTACTTTACTGACGTACGTGGACCTAATTTGAGCTTGCCATTTTTGAGAAAGTATAGTAGTACCTCATCTCCCATCATAATTTAGTGAAGCGTGAGATATAAGGAACGCCAACTGACTGTCTAAGCCCCACGTACACGTAATTAAGGTACATTTGGGTCGAACTGATCTTAAATAAATTAGCACTCCAGGTCATCTCGCGCTCAGAAAATTGTAATACGTTATAGTGACCATAAGACAGTTTGCGTGATTTAAAACTGAATCTGTTTTCCCCGCTCTCACGGAATCCAGCAGAAATTTTGAACAGAAGTAGCGCTCAACACTTCCAATGCTATTAAGTTTATTCCAATCTTAATTCCAATCTGCTTGAACATGCGGGTTTGTGACGTCACAAAATCTCGTATACGAGGGTTTAATGCGCGAAATATCCGGTTGAGTCTCCAGTTAGAAGGATAAGCTGCTCTCGGGTTTGAAAGGTTTAATGGCTTGTTGTTAAGAAAATATTCATATTTGTTATACAAAATTCGACCAGAGGACATCTATAAAGTACTTAACCTGATATTTTGAAGATGCAGTATTTAAATAGGTTATTTAAAAAGTTAACTATGTAACTTTAACTGCGTCGTTGGCGTACACAGTGGGCGCAAGGTCGACTGTCATTCATGAGGCCCCGGGTTCAATCCACAGGTCCGGCAAAGTGTCTGGAACTGTGCCCGGTAGATGACAATAGGCTCGCCCCCTATTACATGGGACCAACAACATTCGCGAAATGTAGGTGTACCTACTATGGGACTGAGGCCTGGGACACCTCTGCCTCACTCCCTACCCCTTCGGGAAAAAGGCATGATTGTGTCATATGTTTATATATTTATATTTCGTATACTAGTTACTACTTACTATATATATAGGTACATAGTTATAAAGTTAGATTGAAAGTCTAGTTGTCTATACTACATTTATGTAACATATGGGAGAGTTAGGTACATATATTTGTACGAACTTAATTGATAACATAACTCATTAGTTACGTAACAACTAACTAGAGAAGGGCGGCTCGTCAGATCTGTTAACTTCGCTCATAACACTTGCAATAAAATCGATAGCTGCAGAAGGCATACTTCTCCGAAACGAGTGCGCCTTTGCACGTTCCATTGTGACAATCTGTGTATTGTTAATTAACCATTTGATTAAATATATTTAATAATAATAATAATATGGGACAACTTCCACACACGGTCATCTGGTCCCAAACTAGGCTAGAAGCCTGTACTATGGTAACCAAATGACTGATATACATACTTATATACGCTTATAACACCCAGACACAGAAAGCAGAGTTACTACCATCTGAGCTAACCAGGCTGTCATAAGATAATAAAAAGGTTGTGCATAAGATAATATAAATAATTCAATGTACCCAATGCCGTGTGGTTCCGGCTGTATAATAGGACTACCCTTTCTTATCCTGTGGGAGCCGTGAGACCCGGCAGTGAGACATATTCGGAGAGTAGGCAGCAGCGCTCCTCTTTTCAAAGTATTTCAACTGCTGCGAATCTCCGTATGAATAGTTTATGGCGTTCTATGGGGGAGGGCTGTGTTCAGTAGTGGACGTCTGCCGGCTATGATGTGATGATGTGTTGAGCATAAATTATATAGATTATGTACCTATTATGTTCTTATAAATGACTAGATTTGTTTATTCCAGAGTTTTTTTTATAATGATCTATACCGTTGGCCTCAAATGGCCTCTACAACATCTATACCGGGAATTGACGAGCGCAGGAGGCGCTCCTACGCCATGGGGGTGCCAGCTTTAGAATAGTACCTCACTCTCTCTTCCTGTGGTTGCTGTAAGAGTCGGCTAAGGGTTGTCAGATACAGAGGATGGGCAGCAGCATCATCTGCGTATAATTGACCAAACTGTGCTCGCCAACCCGCCTGCCAAGCGTGGCGAGTATTGGCAAACCCCACCTTTATGGGGAGGCCTATTTTCAGCAGTGGACTTGCTATGGCTGAGAAGAAGAAGAAGAAGAAGAAGGAGGCGCTCGACCGAAAGTTTTATGTTCTTTCAAGCTATACAAATTCTATGTACTCGTAAGCCGACGTTCTGTACGATTTTATTTTGTGATTTCATTCACCATAATATTTTCGACGAAGTACCCAAATTAAGTAGCATCTTCTCAGAATACTTATTTCAAAACTGTGGAAAGCCACTTTTGAACAGTGGTTTTTACCTTCGAGGGTAAATTCACGTTAACTTAATTTAACCAGCGGCAGAATTCTTAAGGTTTTAATTAATTGTATTAATTTAAATGGAATGAAAGAGGTAAAACAATGTTTATTAACAGTAATTTGAAGATCAAGTTGAAGGATTCAGCATTTCTGTTGTTATGTCATCTAAATTCTGTTATTCTGTGTGACCTTTTTGATATCCTTTTTTTTAGGTATATTTTAAATAATATTAAGAATTAAGTAAATAATTTCGATTAAAGTATTATTTACCTATTGGAAATCTATAGTTCAAGCCTATGTCCAGCAGTGTCCGTGATGATGACGAATGATGATAGGATCGAATAGATTTTTTTTTATCGTCTCTACTCAAAATAACACCATACATACAAATTAAAAACAAATTAATGAAGACAAGCAGTTTTTGGTATTTTCAAGGAGTTGCGTTTGCTTGTCTGGACACAGTTCATAAATTACTTTCGTATTAAGTTTCAAAATATGTTTCCCAATGTAGGTAATATTATGTATCTTTACGTACTCTATTAGGTACTAAATGTGGTATGCTAAGACCATAGGATGTCAATATTGGATTGGACAGGAAAGGCTAGACGGAAGTTTGACACTACACGTTTGACACACTTTAACTGAGATGAATAAAGTACGAAAACTATCTTGGGTGTTTCGTATTTCCTGTTTCCTCCGAATGTAATTAACCCATTCAATTTAGTTATATTCTGATATTTATTAAGGTGAAGTCATTTTATTTTTCTTTGTAAACTTTCAATTAAAAAAGGTGTAGTGATATTTGGCATTAAAAAAAGGAATTGCGAAAATCGGACTTAAAAATGTTTCGACTCCCTATACAAAATGGTTTGAATGGTCTGATTGGCAAATAAATTTGTTTGGGAATTTCGCAATTCTTTCTTTTGGAAATTTTTAGGGTTGATAGTTAAATACACCCCCGTAACAATTATTACTACATCTGTTTGTATCACGTTGTATAATTTTCAAAGTTTGGTTATCAGTATTTTTTTAAATAAAATAATGTTCTTTTGACTGATAGATTCATCTGTCAATAAACAATTGTTATTTAGTAATTAATTGGTCTCTGAGGGTTAACAGATCCAGAGGACGGACGGGCAGCAGCGTCCTCTGCAAGAAACCATCGAACTGCGCTCGACAACCCGCCTGTCAGGCGTGTCGAGTATTGGCAAAATCCCCCATTATTGGGGAGGTCTATGTTCAGGAGTGGATTACCAACGGCTGAGATGATGATGATGATGAATTAATTGGTAACTGGTAAAATTCAGCTAGGCTGGGCAGTTTTCGGAAATCTACGTAATGTTCAATATACCTCAGTGCCTCAAGTCGAAGGTTAGCTCTGAAGCGTGTCTTACTATGGGTCCTTATTAAGACACGCTTGGCAGGCGGGTTATCGAGCGCATTTCGATGGTTTTTTGTAGAAGACGCTGCTGCCCGTCCTCTGGATCTGTTAACACTTACGTAGCTTGCTCTTACGGCAACCACGGGTAGAGACGATGGAGCACTATTCTAAAGTCAGTAACTCCACGACGAATCGGGATATAAAGTACTTTTCATGTTATTCCATATCAATATACCGAATATCAGCCCAATCGGTTCTGAAGTTTTGGCGTGAAAGACTAACAAACCTCTATCCATCCACCCATCCATCCTCACAAACTTCCGTATTTATAATATTAGTAGGAAGTAGGATTGTTTGTGGTGTACCAATGAAATTTTTATCTCTCTATCTCCCTATTAGCATAATGAAAGTGTTTTCAAGGTATAACCACAATAACCCTTTAAAGATGTCAACTGTCCACCATCCAGTAACCTTGTATTGAACCACAATAATTTCTATAACCATTCCATTCAAATCAACTGTCTGGAAAGAGAAAACTGTATAGAAAGACGTTTATCAAGACGCTATTATTCATCTCTGTCCAAAGATTTCCCTAACAATAGGTCTTGAGCTTAGGTACATCAATTATATGTGTATATTTATGCCTAGATGCCCGCTGATGCAGCAAAGATGAAGAAATATTGAGTTCAACTGTTGGACGCAATAGCTTTGCCCCTCAGTCTGACTCACTCTCTGGAAACACATCAGCTAAAAGTATACAGAAATAACAAAACGATTTAGCTACCTAGTCACGTTTTCATCGGTAACTGTTAACACTTTCACATAATTGTGGCACAATTAATTAATATTTCATAAATTTTGCACCTGCCACATCCATTTGACTATAAAAGTCAAAGCACAACACACGCACATTAAGTTTGGACTCTGGACGCCTTTTTTCGTACAGAACTATAATGACGTTCACTCTAGCCATCTAGGTACACTTGAGTCTTGGGTAAGTGACGGCCTATTATTGACAGCTACAGTATATAATTATGATAAATGCTGCGTCAACGTTTAATGAGGCGAAGTAACGTATGTCAACAATAATACATGTGGCCAAACAAAGAACTATCTACTTTTTCAGCAGTGCTATGAGATGTTGTCAAATCTAACGCAAAGACAGTAGCGCCATCGCTTGTATTTATGGATTCTAGAAAATTGAACACAATTACTATAATAGTTGGTAGGTTGGCAGGCTTTATGAAAACTTTTATTATGTTCCTAGAAAGGTTTAAAGAGTGCCCTTATGAAGGCCCTAAAAAGGGTTTTTTGTATTCAGTTATCTTCTTAATGCGTCGGCGGTGTAGTGGTTCGCTAGCGCTACTGCCAATCAAGAGGTCCCGGGTTCGATTCCTAGGTCAGACAAAATATGTTATTGGATTTTTCCATTAGGAATTTTCTCAGTAACAGCCTGGAGTCTGTAATTGTGCCGGAGAGATTACAATAGGCTCGGGTTATGAGGATCTAGACTCCTCTATTACAGGACTTAAAAACATAAGTGGCAAAATGTGGGTGTACCTACTATGGGACTGATTCGTGGGTACACCTCTGATACACCCCTTCAGGAAAAGGGCTTGATGTAATGTTCCTCTCCCCTCTTAAATCACCTCTTATATTTATATCCTATAAGCTAATTGTACCTACTTCCTTATTTTGAAGACCTATTTATAATAAATCGCAAAAATAATTGCTGTACGTTAAATTAGAATAGTATAAAAAACTCTTTATTGGTGTCACAATTAGTACAGAAAATAAAAAAATTAAAACTAGAAAAAGGGCGTGTAACAATAGAAAAGATTTATTGCCCGTTAGAGCACTATCAATACATAATATGTAACATACAGTTACATCTAGTCCCCGTGCTGCGGATGAGTGCTTTGTCGTGCCCGCAGCCCCGACATAGCACGATACACCCCAGGGCCTTAGTCGGTCGGGAAGATCCTCTTCAGGAACTTCCCATCCCGACCCGGCCCCTGCCCCCGCATGGCCGGGTATCTGTATGGAGATTTCCCTGGGTTAAAAAAAAGGCAGGATTCATTTCTTTCATCTTGTTACGATACGAGTATAACTGACATACAGCTTTCGCTTCTTCCACTTTGATGACATTCTTCATACGAGCTCGTCGGTTGTCGGTACTTTTGACTTGGCCTTTCCTTAAGATAACATCAACTTGTTCAAGAAAAGTTCGCCTAGGTCGATCCCTACCGACTTGATCATTCACACTCGCCGTAAATCTCTTTTGTAATTAATCTTAGTTAAATATTTTTGATTAAACTCAAACGCTAAGAAAATTTATATAAATAGGTCTTAAAAAGATATAATTAATTATACACGTCAATAAATAGTATTAATAACTTTGAACGACACTTAGACATATCCCATATTATTATTATTTATTTATCCTCTCCATATAGGTACAGAAGACTTGGCCTTTTCTGTCAAGCTATAAACTTTTCTGTGAAGCTGCAACTCCTAACACAAAACAAATAGAACGCAGCCCAACTGTAAGGCGTGTTACATAATAAAGCTGGCGAGAGTCGAAGTGGCCGCTCAGATCGTTGCGCGAGCGCAGTCTACCCGCGGAGCCTGCGCGCGCAGCTCGAGTGTGTTAGTGTGTGTTGTGTGTGTGACATTGGGCTTATAGGTGTAAGTAGAACCGTTATCATTTATTTTTATATAATAAAAAAAAAAATTAAATAATTTTATCATAATGAAACAATGTGAGACAAAAAGCCGTAATAATACTTAAGGGGGTCCATCTACCCGTCAATTAAAAATAAACTTGTGGAATTAGCAAAAAAAAAATCGACTTTCCATCCACAATGAATCAGCTGATCGGTAAATGTAAGGGAAGTTATTGGCGTATCTATACTTCTATACTTTATTATTATATAAAGAGAGAAAGTGATTCACTGACTGACTGACTCATCAACCCAGAGCCAAAACTACTGGACCGATGATGATGAAATTTTGACAATAGATTATTTTTACAGTCTAGACAAGTAATAAGAAAGGATTTTTCAAAATTTTACCCCTAAGTGTATTAAATAGGGGCTGAAAGTTTGTATGGAGTAGACTTCATTTTTCAGCCGATTAATTTCAAATTTTGTAGAAACATTCTAAAATGAAAATAACTAAACACGTGTTTCAGCGTTTTCAATAATTTCAGCCCTTTTGTGGAAAAATACAGTTTTAAAGTTTCTTATGAATATTTTAGTTCCAACATGCTTACTAGATGGCGCTACAGAAAAATTTCAATATTTTCTTGCAAGAAAAGCAACATTTTTAGGTAATTTAGTTCCAACATTGCATAATAGATGGCGTTCTGTAAATAATTAAAACGCGCTTATGACTTAAAAAAAACATAACAAAAACATACATTCACGCCCTTTTTCCCGAAGGGGTAGGCAGAGGTGTACCCAGGACTCAGTCCCATAGTAGATACACCCACATTTCGCCAGTATATTATTGGTCTCATGTAAATAGGGGGTGAGCCTATTGCCATCTACCGGGCACAGTTCCAGACCCCAGGCAGTTATTTAAATAATTCCTAATGGAAAAATCTAATAGGTATTTAACACTGCCTGACCTGGGGATCGAACCCGGAACCTCTTGATTGGCAGTCGAGCATGCGCCCTCTACGCCACCGAGGCAGTCGCTTATGATTTCGCTTCTCTTTAGCATAGCTCTATTAAACTGGGTTGCAACAACATCGAATTATGAATGCTCTTCTTACTGTTTTCACTGTTTCCGTAATCCGTAAAGCTATGTCTCCAGATTATTCAATCTATTTATTACCAATACCAATATCATAGTATAAAGCGAGAAACTTTGTTTTTTATTTGCAACGAATAGGTTCCGAAACTACTGGACCGATTTAAAAAATCTTTTACTTAAGGAGAGCTTAATTCAGTGTGAGTGACATATAGGCTATATTACGAGGATTTGAAAAATATTAGGGATCCGCAAGAAATCTGCAATATTGTGAACTAAGGTGTCACATAATTACCAAATAAATATATTCATTAACTTGCGTGCGCTGTGAAATCTATTAATGGTAGAATAATATAATGAACTAGGGGTTTGTAGTACTTACTAATATTTACAAAATAGTCCACGGACATTATATTCATCTATTTTGGTTTAGTCACAATAATCGAAACAGACATTATATGCATGCGCTGTGAAAAGTATTGGTGGTAGAATAAAGTAATGTACTAGGGGTTTGCAGTACTTACCAATATGTACAAAATAGTGAACGGACATTATATCCATCTATTTTGGTTTAGTCACAATAATCGAAGCAGTCATTATTTTTCATGCAGTGTGAAAACTATTGGTGGTAGATTAAAGTAATGTACTAGGGGTTTGTAGGACTTATCAATATCTACAAAATAGTCTACGGAAATTATATCCATCTATTTTGGTTTAGTCACAATAATCGAAGCAGTCATTAACTTTCATGCGCAGGGAAATCTATTTGTGGTAGAATAAAGTAATGTACTAGGGGTTTGTAGTATTTACCAATATCTACAAAATAGTGAACGGACATTATATTCATCTATTTTGGTTTAGTCACAATTATCGAACAGTCATTATATGCATGCGGTGAAAACTATTCATGGTAGAATAAAGTAATGTTCTAGGGCTAGGGGTTTGTAGTAATTATAACTATCTACAAAAAATAGTCCACGGACATTATATAAGTCTGTTTTGGTTTAGTCACAATAATCGAAGAGGTCATTATTTTTATGCGGTATGAAAATTAATGGTGGTAGAAATAATGTACTAGGGGTTTGTAGTACTTATATATCATCAAAATAGGCCTCGGAAATTGTTTCCATCTGTTAAGGTTTGGTCACTGTAACAGAAATAGTCATTAATTTGCGTGCGCTGCGTAAATTATTAGGGTTATACCTATAAAAATACAATGTATCACGAATTTACTCCTGTTAAAACGTTCACTTCTACTTCTCCCGTGCGAAGCCGGGGCGGGCCACTAGTATTTATATATAATTATATTAATATTGGCCTTGGTGTCTTTGGAAGACGATTTAAACAAGTCTATATAGAGCATTTAGAACACTCCATAGACAATGTGTCGCCTGATACGATTTAAGGAAACGTAGGTTAGCCCAGAGCCTACATCACCCTCTCGACCTCACTGGCTGAATCCGCAGGAACTTGTCGATACGTGCGGAGCTAGTTTGGTTGCAGGAGACTGTCACTTATATCAGGTTGTATACCCTACTCATGCCTGACGTAGTCCCCCTTCCGGCGAGATTTTCTTCTCTAGATCGATAGCGGACCAACGCAGACTAGGCTTATCTCCCCATATATCCTATTTATATAATAATATAACACAATATACCTATATAATTGTTAGATTTTTTACCTGTTAAGTATAGGTATTATAATAATTTTTATTGCCTAATAATTACCTATATAAAATAATATATATGATACCCCTTATTACATCAACCACAGGTAGAGATGGTGGGGTTATATTCCAAAGCCGGTAGGTAAAACCACGACAAATCGATGATGAATGGAAATGATTTTAGCGGGTACCAAACTACCTATTGACAAAAACGCAGTGTGATATATAATTATTACATCTTAATCCAGGTGTTAAAAAATGTATAAAATGTGAAGTTCAGTAAAAGTAATACATAAGGCGTCAAACTAAACAAGTTTCTAAGGACATAAATACTTAGGGAGAAATTGCTCCTTGAAACATCGAAGTTCTTTTTCATTATTTCTAAAGCCATCAAAGGTCTTTTTTGACGCAGCTTTCCTACGATAATAATAGTATGATAATCCAAGATCGGTCACTCACTGAGCTTAACATTTTCATGAAAAAATATACCCATTCTCAAATACCTTCATAATCCGAAGTTAAGAGGACATACCAGAACTTAGAACTGAGGTATTTGATATGATCCCATCATAAATTGACCTAAACAATGTTTCATAATCAACAATATTAGAACGTCACCCGCCCCCTTATTGCAATTGAAAAACTTGGGCTTTACTTTTTTTTGTAGATATTTAATATCATTTTACCTAATGTTCTTAGTGAAGAGGGAATATGAAACATTGTTTCGGTCATTGTGTAGTCCGTCCGTAATATGGGGGCCGTTTACTTGCCCTTCAATCAATAGTTCATAGTATCAATAGTTTAGTTAAGGGTGCCTCGTCTGGGGTGCCAGGGCCTCGTATTCTGGCGACGGCCCAAAACGAGTTCCATACCGTTTAGGTGCCCTTGATCTAGTCGCCCTTAAACTTTGCTCCTGCCTCCTACGCCCACCACAACTCCGTAAAGCTGTAGGCCATCTGAGATAGATCTTTTAAAAAAAATAGAAAATCGCCACTCAACTGGCCTCTTAAGATTTTCTTGAAAAAATATACTCATTCTTAAATATCTTACCTTCGTACCTTCATAAACGGGAATTACGTGGTCCATTCAAGCGCCTCTACATTTCGTTTATCCTCACCAAAGATAAGCTTCATATCCGTGTAATAACTTTTAATACTAATAACTTTCTTAATGCGGTGATGTTTTTGTAAACGTATTTGATATTCAGTTAAGGCGAAGTGGGATCGTGGTTGCGTGACTGATGGCCAGTGATGGCCGGCTCACGCGCAATTTCAGTTGATGTTGTTAATAAATGTATTTTTTGTTGCAAAACAATACCCTTTCACAATAAAATAAAACCGTAATCGTCTAAAGTATTAAGGAACATGTTGTAAAAAGGTGTCATTGAAATATGTTTAATAACTAGCAAATGAAACTGCTGTTTCCGTAGGAATATCTTTGTAAAAATGAAGATTCAGAGAAAACTTCGCGATTTTTTTGTATCGAGTCTAAATTAATCGTGTTTTGACTCCAATCGTGTTTTGTGTGTGTAACTAACTTACTGAAAAGAATCCTAAAATTTTTATTATCATCAAAAAAAATCGACGTTTTGTTAACTTAAAATTGATTTACCGTACAGTCAAAGCGTGGGTTTTGGTACTCACTTTTCTCAGTATATATAAAAAGTTACAAAATTCTTTGGTCTTTATTTTGATTGAGTAATAATTATTATATTTATTTATAATAATGGGATTTATAATAACAGGAATAATTATTTATTTTCAATTATAACGGCCGGAACCAATTACAATAATTGACATCTATGAGTAATAAATTCTAAAAAATAATATTATGCTAGGAACATTACAACTAAGTACAATAATAAAAAAATAACACTAATATAATATTCCTGCTATCTAATATGATAGGTATCGCTGCTCATATTTAAATTACTTATACGTTAATTTCAAACGCTGCCCATATAATATCCGTTATTATTATAAGTTTAAAAATTAAGACTGCCTCGGTGGCGTAGAGGGCGCATGCTCGACTGCCAATCAAGAGGTCCCGGGTCCGATCCCCAGGTCAGGCAGTGTTAAATATTGGATTTTTCCATGAGGAATTATCTCAATAACTGCCTGGAGTCTGGAACTGTGCCCGGTAGGCAATAGGCTCGCACTCTATTACATGGGACCAATAACATACTAGCGAAATATGGGTGTATCTACTATGGGACTGAGTCCTGGGTACACCTCTGCCTACCCCTTCGGGAAAAAGGCGTGACTGTATGTTATCTTATGTTATGTTATGTAAAAATTAAGATCATATTTTAAGAAATGTTCACTTATTATCAATAGAAAAATTATTATTCTATAATCTATGAAAAAAATGTATGATTTTGGTATAAAACATTTGTGTTGATTTAAACTAGATTTAATAGTTGAGAAGAACATTTTAGAATAAGTGTTGTAGTCATTATTTTTAATTTTGTCTTTAATATTTGTATAATTTATGAAAACAGATTTATTATTAATTTAGAAGTTCATTAAAATATCCTTAAGAGTTCAATAGTGATCTATAAAATATATTAGTGACTTGACTTATCACTATCACTATATTTATATTATAAAATCCTAAATAACTCATTGGCTGACATGCAACGCAGAGCCCAAACCACTGATCCTAGAGACTTGAAACTGAATGTAGGCTATTTTCTTTGTCTGGACGTGTGCTAAGACAGGATTTAAAAAGTTCACATTCTAAGGCATCAAAATTTTGCTTTAAAACTGCCATATTTCATAATTGCGAGCGGGTAAAGCCGTTGTTCTTACACTAGTCAGTAATTATATTCATTGTCTAAGAGAGAAAAGCGAAGCGAATCTTCCATTTATTTTAAACTCGGACATTGTAAACGGAAATATGGTGGCCAGTTCCTACGCTTCAAAGATGTTCAGAAAAGACATAATATTATGTAGAGATACAACATCAAACCCTCTTGTTGGGAATCTGTCGCTGAGATGCGACCAGAATGGAGACGACACGTCCAGGAGAAGATTTATGCGTTTGAGGATGATAGAAGGCGAGACTTTGATCTTAAACGAGATCCATGAGGAGCTTAAAGCGAGGCTGCCTTCTAGCATCCAATACAACTATATTAATGGTATCATAACGCGCGCTAATTGTAGCCGGACGTGCGAAAATTGGGTACATAAGGCATGCAAAGGCTAAACACTCAAGCCTTTAAATCTCATTTTAAGCTAAGCCAAGTCACTGTTGTCGAAAGCGGCTAGGTATTATTAATAATATAATTATAATAATATTCATATAACTGCCTCGGTGGCGTAGAGGGCGTATGCTCGACTGCCAATCAAGAGGTCCCGGGTTCGATCCCCAGGTCAGGCAGTGTTAAAGATTGGATTTTTCCATTAGGAATTATCTCAATAACTGCCTGGAGTCTGGAACTGTGCCCGGTAGATGGCAATAGGCTCGCTCCCTATTACATAGGACCAATAACATACTGGCAAAATGTGGGTGTATCTACTATGGGACTGAGTCCTGGGTACACCTCTGCCTACCCCTTCGGGAAAAAGGCGTGAATGTATGTATGTTATGTCATTTAACTGTCTTATTTGATATGTAAAAAACACGTTCCTTGTATGGTAGCACCTTAATTAATGTACTTTTTTATTATTTACTGTTGTTGTCACTACAAGATTATAACATGTAATCCTAATGCCGCTCCAACGAAAATGAATATTTTGTTATAAGTACAATTGAAATTACGGTTAACGACATAGAGCCCTGTGACAGGCGGACGGACTGACAGCGGTGGCTTAGTCTTCGGCACCCTTTAAGTGCGGAACCCTAAAATGGAATATTCACCATTACTTTCCACTAAATTGTGCAAAAGACTCATCTTTTTTAATAAGCTTCTTATTATTCTCTTTGTCATCGTGTCTAATGTTTGTGTCAATGACCTTAATGGACATTTTTGTTTTTTTATTAACGGAATATTTTTGTTTTCAAGATAATTAACTCTTAAGATTTTTAGAGCTGAAACAGCTGACGTATACTTTATTACGTACTTACGCAGATAAAACCGGTGAACGTGGTAGAACTTAAGAATAATAATTAATAAAATTCAATACGAATATGGAGAGAAAAATTTCACCGGCCGTGATTTGAACCACGCATCCTCCGCACAGATTTTTATGACTGATGCATTCTGTATGCAGTTTTGTACCGTTATTAAAAAATTTGCTTGATTATTTTTCTTTATTAAGAACGGACGCGGCCTTCTAGGAATTTGACACAATCCTATGAAAATCTAATCAAATCGTTGTTTTGTATTACCCTGTTTCCTTCGAATATAATAAACCCATTCTATAAATTTATATCCTGACATTTTTATAGTGAAGTAACCTATGTCTCTGTTGTTTTATTTTTTCTTATAAACCCTTGGTTTTTTCAAGGTGAACTTCCAAAAATCCCAGTTTATCTCTCTTGCTTGGACGTTTACTACAAAAAAAAAGTAGACTTTATTAACAAAAATAAAATTATAGGAACATACATTACCTCATCTTTAAAATATCAGGATATAAATATATCAAATAGGTTTACTGTATTCGCAGGAAACAGGGGAATACAAAACATCTATTAAATTTTCCATAGGACTGTGTCAAACCGCTAAGAGGTCTTTTTCAACTCGTGCATGTATAATTTTAACGTAATAATGTACGTTATTTTATTTAATAATCGCACCTCTATAACTGAAATAACCTCTATTCTCACCTCTAAAAATGGCCCTCTCCACAAACAAAACAAACATTCATGATAGGGGTACAGTTTACGGAATTCGTTGATACAAATCTGCGGTAAAAACATAAAATAGAAGCGTTTTAATAATTAAAAGGAAACAAGCATAGACAAATTGCGGTGATTATGTTATGCAACTTTACGGACTTGTAGGTTTTTAATTGTAAAAGCGGAGAAAATTGACTTAATAGGTAATTAGGCTTAACGTCCATCGTGCATGCGTAATTATTCATAATTAAATGAATTATATGGTTATATGTATTATGTAATTTATATGATATATCTACTGTAGCTAGTCGTTTCCGTTGTTTTTTTATATAATAAATAACCCCTATAAGGAACCCTAATATGTATTTTAAAATAGAACGAGATACATCTTATAAAATCAGGTATCTACCTGTGAAAGTCCATTCAAAATCAGTTCAGCCGGTTTGGACACATAAAAAGACATGATAGTTATGACCAAAATTATGAAGTTAAATTTCTGTTATTGTAAGTTGATGTAAGTATATCTTGATTGTAATAATAAGGAGTATTCTTCTCTACTCTATTTCGCCGACACCCACATTTCGCCAGTTTGCTGTTGGTCTCATGTAAAAAAGAGGCGAGCCTATGAAATGAAAACGAAACGAAACGAAACGAAACGAAATGAAATGATATTTATTTGCAAGAAACATGGTCATAATACAAGGTGACATTGCAATAATAAATGAGGTCCACATGTTTCACCAGGATCTGGTATACAACATTGAATAATTGACTTAAATTAAAATTAATCAATAAAATTACATAAGTTAAAAAAATATTACAATATGTCAAAATTAATAAAGCATGTCAAATATTGTCATATTAAAATAATTATAATATTACGTACAATAATAATAATAATAACCACCTTTATATAATAATTATGTCGTGAGAATTTTCATTTTGTAATTCCAGTATTCTTTAATGTCGTAAAAACAATTGTCAATTAACCATGTCCGAAGCTTATACCGAAATAGTTTAAGAGGCAGTTCTCTGATCTCTCTAGGTAAATAATTATAGATTTTAATGGCCATTATACTGCAGATTCTGCGAAATAAGGCTGTTTTACAGCTAACCATCCTTAATCTGGTTGGATCTCTGCTTGGACAATTAAAATGACTGTTAACGTCAAATTTTTCAAACAAGTCAGGGTGCTCTCTTACATAAACTCCAACCTGCATAATATACAAACTCGTCAGTGTCAAAATCTTTAGTTGTTTAAAGAACGGCCTACACGACTCTAACGGTCCTGCGCCACAGACGGCTCGGATACACTTTTTTTGAACTACAAAAGCTTTAATTACATCTATAGTCATCTATCGGGCACAGTTTGAGACTCCAGGCTGTCATAGAGATAACTCCTGATGGAAAAATCCAACAACACTTCGCCTGACCTGGGGATCGAACCCGAAACTTTTTTATGCGAAATAGAATAACTGAGAATTATTTCTCTTACTTTTTCTATGAGTAAAACAGATGTAATTTTTTTCTTAATTGTTTTATTGGTAGGCCAATAATTATTAGTAGGAAAAACGGTAATTGAGTATTTGAAAAAAAATATATTATATATTAAAATTTATTCTGAAAGTTTAAAGAATATTATGGATGCCCCCGATTCAAAAATAACTTTAAAAATATATTTTTTTAATTAATTTATTATATAAACAATTCAAAATTGATAAAATGCCAATAAACTTGATCACGAACGAGCTACGAGGGGTCGCCATGATAGTGACGTCACTACATGTCGTCACGAGCTCGTTCGGAACCATCGGTGTGTTTTGGGTACTGGATTAAAAATGTTTTTTATAATGTGATACTACTTTGTGGGTTGTTGTACGTTGCAGGGCGCCGCCTGGGGAAGTACCACACCTTTGCCAGTTATTCATCCGCCAAGCAGTAATGTGCAAACATTACTGTGTTCCGGTCTGAAGGACAATGTTACCAGCGAAATTACTGGGCATAACGAGATTCAACAACTTATATCTCAGGGTGACAGTCGCAGTGCAGTGCCACGCAGAATTTCGAATATTAAAACACTGGGTGGCACTGTGTCTGATATGGGCAATCATGATGCTTACCATCAGGCACCTGATTTGCTCGTTTTGTCACTTAATATCATAAAAAAAGCGAATAAAAGAAAACTAAAAATAATTTTGTGACAAAACATATATATCTTTTCATTTATGTAAAAAAAAATTCAAATACTCAATTATTATAACTTGAAGACTTGCTACTTCAGAATTATAAATTAAAAACATTAAACTTCAAGTTCGTACAAGCCTTTCAATACAGCATCTCTTATTCATCGCAATATTTATGTTTTCTCTACTTACCGAGATATCTCAACATTCTGACATAACGAGTGAACGTAACAATAATACGGAACAGAATGGAACGTGATTCAAGGTGTCTGCTGTCTCCTTCACTCGTTAACATAGTATATATCTGTCGCACTCGCACCACTTTCTCCTGAATGACCATCGGGAAATGCGAAACGGCTACCAATGATCAACATTTTACTTGAAACCTTTGTGTAAACAGAGCGTTAAGTACAACCTTTATGAGGTGGTAAATGTACGAAAATGTTTTCGAAAATGCGTCAATCGATGATTGTAAGCCTGTAATGCGCATAATATAACTCTTAATACTATTAAATTACAATTACAATGTTTATTCTACATTGTAACATTAATATTGTACTCAACTGCATCTCTGCATAATACACTCAGGTATTGACCTGAGTTCCTTATTACTTTGTAAATTTAACTTAATTTGGGCGGTAATAATATACTAGATATTAAATTAGGTCTGAAAGAGATTCCTCAAACATAAAGGTACGTCTATAGGTACTTATATGTAACCAACCAGCAGGAAAGACAAAATTTATTTTTTAATAGAATTCAATAATATTTTCATGAAATGACTCATGATGATTTCATGAATATGAAAAATAAATGAAGAAGCTCTTATTTCGAAAGTAATAAATTATTTTTTACTGGCTGAATTCTGCGCTGCTTCGTACGCGCACGTAGGTTTTATAGCCAAATTTTCCTTAAGGTACGAGAAACTGTTTAAAAAGTTCTACTGAACCCTTCTAGTAGAACTTTTCAAAAATGTAAAACCGAGCTTGATGAAGCATGCAAGTGTGTCTAAGTCTCAGTCGAAAAATATTTGAGCTAATCATCAGACACAAGTCGGTTCTGTCATTTAAAAATTATCAGCTTTTTTCTAGCGGTAAAACCGATTTGAGTAACTTTCAGTGGTCTGATTGTTTCGAAAGGTAACCTTTTACTATAAAAATATATATTTCCACGAAATAGTAACCTTGACCTGTTGCCGCAGCATCAGCGTCAGGTTCGTCAGAATATTTCTTTTATAATATCGTGTTTGGGCGCAATGGAATTGGCTCAAACTATCGATCGATCTGTGACCTATTCTTATACTATGTAAGTAGTGGAAATATTTTATAAATAATAATTTTGTAATATAATTATAATATAATATGTTAATAATATGATTGTAAAAGTAGATTTTTTTATGATAGTGTGTGATAAGACGAGCAAATCAGGTGCCTGATGGTAAGCATCATGATTGCCCATATCAGACACAGTGCCACCAAGTGTATTAAAATTCAAATTTCTGCGCGGCACTGCACTGAGCTTGTCACCCTGAGATATTAGTTGTTGAAACTCTTCATGCCCGGTATTTTGCTGGTAACATTGCCCTTCAAACCGGAACACAGTAATGTTTGCACATTATTGCTTGGCGGATGAATAACTGGCAAAGGTGTGGTACTTCCCCAGGCGGCCCCCTGCAAAAGAGGCCTACCACTACATAGATAGGTAGACTTAAACATAGTACGAGTTAATAATTGCTTGGATCTTATAAAAATAATATGCTCAAAATAATTATAAAATACCACATCCATAATAACATAATATTATGTTATTATTCGGGGCCACAATAAACAGACAGCTGGCAAAGCTTAAAACGCTTATTCGCTTTATTTACTTAGGCTAAACAATTTTCCATCATTACCACAAAAATAAGTGTAAAGGCTTTAAAAGGAACATCTTTATACAAAGTGAAATTAGTTGTCTGGAAGAGATCGCTCTGAGCGATGAGGCTGCCAATTGTAACTCTTTCTAGTTTAAAGTTTTTTTTTCTTGTTATGGTCTGTATTATACAATAAAGAGTTATTATTCATTAATTTCCCAAATTATATGGAGAGAGAGAATATAATTTTCCACTCAGTTAATTGGTGTTGGTTTTTAATCTAACTTTTAATTATTTGCGCCAAAATATTATTTGGTTAAAGAAAGCAATTTCAGTATGGTTTTTTTGTATATTATATAAAAATTGTTAAAAACATGTTTTGATTTATAGATAGATAAACAATTTATTGGTACACCACAAAAGATAATCCTTAAAATTAAAAATACATCATAACAAATAGTGTAACAATTGGCGGTCTCTTCCAGACAACCATGCAGGGAGAGGAGAGTTGAAGTTATTATAATGTCTTTTTTGTTCTAGTGAGCTAGACTAGTTACTTTTATAACAGAAAAATTGCCAACATTTTGTTTCAAGATACGCTTCACGTTTCGTTGAGCTTTCATGAAGTTTTATGCCCCGAGAGAGTTTTGAAAAGTAAAAGTTTTTGCAAGTAATCCTTAGAACAAAAACTTATAAAACAGATTTAAACTGATTAACAGGATTATTATAAGGTTTATCTTATTCTAACAATTACCTAACATGAACAAAATCAATTAAAATATGTTTTATAATATTTAACCATGTCTTTTAGGTAATTGTAGTTAAAAACCGTGGTATTCTACTCTGAGCACCAGTCTGGAGAGCACCTGTGTGATGATCACCAGAGGTATTCCACATAGAGCACCTGACAATATTTTTGAAGCGTGCTCAGAGCGAACTAAAAGGTTTTAGAATAAATTTTATTCCACTTAGAGAACCTACGTCTCAATGTCTGCTAGTGTTTTAAGGATTATTTTCTATATAAAATCGATTAAAATAATTCGAATGTTTATCTATCATAATAATATAACAGCAGATATTTCTATAGTTAAAGGAATTTAATTACGATAATGTAGATTTTTAGTAATTTTGTCACTAGTTTAGTAATCTCATAATTTTGCCATGAATATTGGCAATTAAGGAAATAATTGAATCATGATTATTATACCTAACTGTTTGTAGATAACCCATAATAATTGATAGTAGATAAGTTATAACTCCCTTCAAAACATCGACTTATAATTTAGGACATAGGTACAATTCTGCATGACCTAGGTCTCCTATTGTTCGACAGACGCTGCCTTGCATAACTTATGGTGAAACTGGAATGAATTATTCATTCAAAGTTTCACGTTTTGCTTTCAGTCTCGGTTGAATGTTAAGGCGCGGTTTTTAGCGGTAGTTTTTTTTTTTTTTTTTTTTTTTTTTTTTTTTTATGATAGTGAGTGACAAGACGAGCTCATCAGATGCCTGATGGTAAGCATCATGATTGCCCATATCAGACACAGTGCCACCCAGTATTTTAAAATTCAAAATTCTTCGCGGCACTGCACTGTGCCTATCACCCTGAGATATGAGTTGTTGAATCTCATCATGCCCAGTAATTTCGCTGGTAACATTGCCCTTCATACCGGAACACAGTAATGTTTGGACATTACTGCTTGGCGGATGAATAACTGGCAAAGGTGTGGTACTTCCCCAGGCGGCCTCCTGCAAAAGAGGCCTACCACTACAATCAAATCTTAGACTCTGCACTCTGCAGGTTCCTTATTAGATTAGAGATATGTGACATTGTATTTTGTTTCCAAAGCAAACTTTGCAAAGCAAATTCGCCCTCTCGCTCACACGTACCCACATTTTTGAAGATATAAAATAAGACTACATGTAATTATAGATCTGTTCACTCACGAAGGCGCGCCCCTCCAGGGTAAATTTTCGGTGTGCATTAATAAGGTTTGAAATTAAAAATTCAATTTACATTAAAACACTAAACTAACTATTGTTAATACAATAATAAAAGTACTAAACACTAAAACTAACTATTGAAAAGAACTTTTTACATTCAAAAGGTGTGGAAGGGCGCACCTTCGTGAGTGAACAGATCTGTACTCAAAATCAAGACAACTAGGTTCTAGAAAATAACAATGCAAATATTTAATAAAAATCCAATATAATCTAAACAATTTACAGTGCCTTTTCATTTTTCTGAGATTTTTTTTCTTTCTGCAGGTTTTCATACATGAAAACTCGTTTGGATTAAATTAGATTTTTTACTGAATCTTTGAGTTGTTATTTTCTAGAACCTTCATACATACATACATACAGTCATGCCTTGTTCCCGTTGGGGTAGGCAGAGACTATTTCTTTCCACTTGCTACGATCCTGACATACAACTTTCGCTTCTTCCACTTTCATCACATTCTTCATACGTGCTCGTCGGTTGTTAGTACTTTTGACCTGGCCTTTCTTAAGATAACATCAAATTGTTCATGAAAGGTACGTCGAGGCCGAGAAATAAGACTGCGCGTCGGTATTAAAAAATGTGTAGTACTTCACACCACACATCAATCAGCCTGAAGACGTCCTCTGCTGAACATAGGCCTCCCCCATACATCGCCATAAACTATACATATGGGGGGATTTAGTCGTAATCACCACGCTAGTGTAGCTTGGTGATCGCAGTAGTTGAAATACTTAGTGCCGGAGAGTGCTGCTGCCCATTCGCCGAGTTTAGTACTTCTACCTCACCTTATTCAAATCGAATTGTAAATTAAAACAGTGATAAATTATAAAATATACGGATTCCAAGCACATTTCCTTAAAATACTTAAAATTAAATCAATATGTCATTAATATAATCCTTTTAATCATCTTACAATACTGTCAGAAATATAACATCCATAATATACTTATCTATATCTCTTCAGTCATTAAAAACTATAAAATAAAACAACATAACATAAACATAACATACATTCACGCCTTTTTTCCCGAAGGGGTAGGCAGAGGTGTACCCAGGACTCAGTCCCATAGTAGATACACCCACATTTCGCCAGTATGTTATTGGTCCCATGTAATAGGGGGCGAGCCTATTGCCATCTACCGGGTACAGTTCCAGACTCCAGGCAGTTATTGAGATAATTCCTAATGGAAAAATCCAATATTTATCACTTTGCCTGACCCGGGGATCGAACCCGGGACCTCTTGATTGGCAGTCGAGCATGCGCCCTCTACGCCACCGAGGCAGTCAACTATAAAATAATGATATATTATAAACAAAGAATCACTTCGAGAGAAAGTTTGAATAAAAATTTAACCTATATATTAATAAAAACTATAAAATAACTTCAATTTTAATAAATTGTTTATTTTCTACTAAATAATTTATTATAATAGTTAAGTTAATTCATTCATTGTTAAATTATGTTGATTATCTAGGAAAATTAAACTTTACTAGGTACCATATGTAATAAAATAAATTAACAGAATAGTGAAATTTATTATTATATTAATTTTACTACAAATTCACGTTAAATCTTTATTATCTTATTAAGTATAAGTAAGTATTAAGGTTTATAAGCATAAAGTCTTTTAGCAATTGTACTAAATGTCTTATGAAAAATAAATTATTTATTTATTTGTGTTAAGAAAGTAAATTACATAACTACTTTTAAAAGTAAGCCGATTTGCCTACTTTTTGAACCCACTCAATTTTTTCTAAGCTTGCCAGACTGTGGAAAAGCCACAATAGGAAAGTATATACGTTCCTATATTATGTACATATACAGTCGCATATGTACATAATAACATAAACATAACATACATTCACGCCTTTTTCCCGAAGGGGTAGGCAGAGGTGTACCCAGGACTCAGTCCTATAGTAGATACACCCACATTTCGCCAGTATGTTATTGGTCCCATGTAATAGGGGGCGAGTAAATAATATTATGCACCTTTACTACTCTTCAGATTTTGGTGAACGAGGGGTCCTTCGATTTGTCATCATAGTAGGGTCACGTCGGGGAAATGCTCCCCGACGGCTGAGCGAAGGTCACAAAAGAGTGGATACCCGAAGATGGACGTCTACGCTGAGACCGACCCAGAAAGAGATGGCGTGACAATTTGGAATCATACCAAGCGGGCTGGCAAGAGGCGACGCTGGACTGAAAAGATTAGAAAGACTTGGGGGAGGCCTTTGCCAGCAGTGAGACATAATAGCCTAACAAAAAAAACCTATAAGAGCTGTTACGTACTACGTCCGAAACGAATCCGATCCGAATTCGTGAAATACGGTCCGAAGTAGTCGTAGAACTATACCATCCGTGAATCTCCACTTTAGAAACAGTATTGACGGACCAAAATAGCCATAGTTTTATTTGTTTATACACTTACTTACGCACTACGTCCGGACCAAGTCCAATTAAGTCGATTTGGATCTAGTGCAAATAGCAATATCCGAATTCGGTCAGTCTTCCGAATAACGGATTCGGATCTGATTCGTTTCGGACGTAGTGTGTAACCGTCTTATTCTTTATTAACATTTGTAATTTAATAAAACAGTAATTTTTGTTTCAGGTATTAAATTAACCAAAATGGCGAATGTAATAGTGAATTCGACACAGAGCGTACTCAAAGATACATACGACTATTATCTATGGACATTATCATTATCAGGTACGGTCAAAATACCAAATACAAAAATATGTATAAAAATCAGCACAGAGAAAAAAATCTCAGAAAAAAAAAAGACAATGAAGACTTGTTTGGGTTAAATTGGATTGATTTTATTTTTCGTAATTACATATATTAATTCTTATATCCTCAAAAATGTGGGTACGTGTGAGCGAGAGGACGAATTAGGATTTATTTTTTCTTTTTATTTTAGACAGCAGAACAAAAGGCTGGCCACTCGTCGACTCACCGGCTCCAACAGTTGTTTACACCCTAGCGTACCTATTCATAGTGTGGGCCGGACCTAAGCTCATGGAGAACCGGAGACCTTTCCAACTGACGTGGCTACTGGTGCCCTATAACTTAGCCATGGCAGGGCTAAATGCTTACATAGCTATAAGGTATTATGGGTCATTCCCGCTGGTCCCCACTCCTTCGTCCCCACAGGACAATTGGGATTTTTTTTAAGTTGTCCTACTTGTCACCTTGGGGACATGTGGGACAACTTAAAAAAAATCCTAGTTATTCATAGGTACCTAGTTAGTTCTAGGATGAAGTAAATACGTAGTGGGGATGATTATCAGTAGATATAGTCTGATAGAAAAGAGTAAATACAGTACTAATTTAAAGTGTAAATGTTGATTCAACATTTTTTTGTTGATAAATACAGTGGCATCTCCATTATTTTCTACTCATTTCAGTCAAGCTATATAAACTTGGTTTTCGTAGACTTTTTGTCTCCCAACGGTACTAGTTTGCCCAGCTGTTGTTCTCTCCCACTGGGTACAGCTGGAATTTTTTTAAGTTGTCCCACATGTCCCCCGTGGTGACAAGTGAGACAACTTTATAAAATGTGGGGACGAAGGAGTGGGGACCAGCGAGAATTACCCTTTTTTTATTAATATCATCTCAGCCGTAGAAAATCCACTGCTGGACATAGGCCTCGCTCTTTGGGGGGTAATTATGGTAAGTAATAATGTGGTGGTATCTTGTATTTTTCAACTGATTTTGATTAATATATTGAATTGTTTATGGATACTACCTATTTAACGCAGTCGGCTTCCAAATTTCACAATCAAGAAACAATAGCCTTTTGCTCCTAGCGGGGGCTGTCTTTGAACTCATATTCTGTAGATAGTTTCAGAGATGGATTACGATAGATTCTATCCATTACCTTTAGATTAAAACCTCCAAGAGGCCTCTGTACGTTGGACTTAAAAAATGGTCTTCGTGTACGCCTATTAAAAGACCGGGCTCGTATTTTGGAGCGACATTATTATGAAAGATAATTATTTTATTCATTTTTTATGTGACCCCGTGAAGAAATTCCCCGTATCCTTTACCATACATGTACGGTACGTAATATGACAGAATATGATGGTAAATTTTATTTAATATAATAGATAACAAATTTCCTCTACTTTTATAATATATTCCGTTTAGAATATGTTATAAAATATGTCTCAGTAAAATTATTGCCGAGAAACTCATAGTAAAGCGGAAAGTTTGTGGATTTATCTGCTCCAGATATTGCGTTCAGAAACATTAATTTCTTTTTGTCAAATTTTAGATATATCTTTTACATGGTTTTTAATATAATAAACTGTGGTATTTACTCACGTGGATTGCTGCAAGCTTGACATGTTCAAAGAATGTTCAAAGTTTGAAGTCATTTCAATTTTGTGATGGGTTTATTAACAGACTTGAAATGTACTAATTCCTTTGTCTGATGATATAATTAAAATCTTCAAAGTAACGATGTAAAAGCGTAGTTAAGATGTAATAATCATTTTAGACAGACAGACATTTCAGTTTTTAACTAAGTGTATTAAGAAATTTTAATGTAATTGTTCATTTGTAGTAAAAAGCAAATGGATTTTAATAGAATCAGATAATGTTAATAAAGAGTTAAATAAACTTGTCAAATGCGTGCTGGGACGCGCATGTGAAGGGCTCCTCACTCTCCACCGTATGTACTAATATAGCTATAGAAATCACGCATCTCCTCATCAAATAATGTACCTTACACAGCAAATTAATAAAAAAACAATTGTCGGTCAAGTAAGTCACATAATAAATTCTTTTCAAACGTTTTCAAACGTTTTCAAATTTCTAAAGCAAGTATCATAAAAAATCTGCGGGTCTACCACTTTTATTGAAAAACACGTTCCTTGTGCTATTCGGACTCTATTGTTCCTCTTGAAACCAATCTTCACACATTGTTTGTCCATTTTTTTCTGTCCATTGAAGTGCCACTTGAAGATGAACTATTTGTCCCAGACTCAATCTTAATGACCAGCTTCCAAAAAAAACAAAGAACAGATGTTGTAGTATTTTACTAAATTCATGATTTTATTATACTTACTTATTTTTGTTTTTAAGAGGTAACTGATCGTTTTACAAAAATACCAATATGTGGCTTAGATGTAATATTATGTTATGTATTCTTTATCTATTTATTTAACAGTTCCTAAATAGGTTAACCTCACTGCTGCTGTTCAATACATACTTTGTTTATCTACATTTTACGTATTGAAAATATTTAGAGATATGGTATTTTAAGGGTTGTTAGTTAAGGGAACGTAGGTGGCAATGATTTTTGTTAAAACTTGAAATAATAAGGAAGACTGCAAGTACCCGGCAGTCTCATCACATTAAGGAGTTTTTATACAGATAACCTGATGATGGTATGCAATAAATAGGTATCTAGATTATAAATAATACACAGGATACGGTATCTTACTCGTATAATATAAGGTAAATCATGATAATGTGATATGTGTATTGCCAAATATTTTTTGAAATCTTCTTCGAAAACTCTAGTCAGAATTAGTCTTATTTGATTTTAATAAGTCGGAAAAGTGTCTTGTATGGGAAAGTCCTTGAATTTTTGAATTTATTTAATTTTTAGTATTTGTTATTATAGTTATTATAGTTATTATAGTTACCCATATTGTGTAAGATTTTCAAGTAGATAACTATTGCGATTATGGTGTTACAGCGTGAAACGTTTTTTATTTATTCATTTTTTAACGTTATTTATTAATTTTATTTAGTCATAATTATGTCATATTATAGCAATCATAATCATTAACGTTCCGTGAAAAAATCAAATACCTAGCTGATGCCGTTTTCACGATACACGAACGAAATCGAGAAATAAATTTTGAACAAAAACACGTTGCTTGTACGGAGAGTACCTTTAATTATAAACTTTTTTTTAATTTTATTATTTGTCGTCGTAGCGGCATTAGGGATACATGTTTTGTGAAAATTACAACTACTTAGCTATAACGGTTTATGAGATAGAGCCCTGTGACAGGCGGACGGACGGACGGACGGACGGACGGACAGCGGAGGCTTAGTAATAGGGCTCCTTCGGCACCCTTTTAGGGTTCGGAGCCCTAAAAAGTAAAAAATATATAAAGGACACTTAATTTTTTTCCATCATGCCCTTTGTTTCACTGTAGGTAGGTTCAGTCTACGTTTTCTATCTTATTAAACTACACCCGAAAAAAAAAAGACACTTTTTAGTTTGATGTCTCTGTTATTTCAAATTTTAAAACTCAAACTCAAACAGATTTATTCAAAAGGTCATAATCTGACACTTTTGAACGTCAATGAAAATAAACAGTACTGAGTCTACTGTGCGTTCGGAAAGATACCTCTACAAGAAGAACGCACAAGAAACTTGTAGGGCTTAATTTTTTCAACAGATAGTTTCACAATATTTGGTTTGGTTACATTAGTTTTCTTTGAAGGAAGGTTTATGCAGAAGTTTCCAGGCATCTTTGTCCTCTCTGTACTGGTTGACTTTATAATCAGCCTTCCTTAGTAAAGTAGATTTGATATAGGTTTTGCATTTACCCTCTGAGAGCCTAGTTATCTCTTTTGGGATTTTATTATAGAAATGTACACTATTTCCTAAGAATGTCTTTTTATTTGTTTAGATAATCTAAAGCTAGGTACAGCTATTTTGTCTTTATTCCTAGTATTTAAATTATGAAGGTCACTATTTAGATTTAATTTATGTAAATTTTTACGTATTCTGTATTTTGTAACTTTAACAAGTGGGGTTTTGCCACTTGCTACTCGCCACTCTTTTCAGGTCGGATGATGCTGTTTGATGGTTTTTACGCTGATAACGCTGCTGTCCGTCCTCTGGATTCCCTTAGCCGGCTCTTACGGAAACTATGATTACTTGGGGTGGGGTACTTTTCTTATGCAGCCTGCGCTAATCTTCCGTTAGTTCCTTCTCCAGTGGCATCAAGAACAATTCTTACTTTATAATAGAAAAATTTGCCGTGGAGTAACCGGCTTTAGAATAGTGCTCCACCCTCTCTACCCGTGGTTGCCGTAAAAGCCGGCTAAGGGTTAACAGATCCACAGGACGAAGGAGGATCCAGAGGAGGCAGCAGCATCCTCAGCAGTATTGGCAAAACCCCCCTTTATGGGGGAGGCCTGCAGTCAGTAGTGGACTACCAACGGCTGAGATGATGATGATGATGATTTTAATGTCTATTGTGCATTTATGTTGCACTAGTTTTGTGCCTTAGGCTTTCATGATCTTTTTGGCCTCGAAACAAAAATTCCATTAACTTAATTTTTTTTGTTTTTATTTTTATGATAGTGAATGACAAGACGACCAAATCTGGTGCCTGATATTAAGCATCATGATTGCCCATATCAGACACAGTGTCACACCCAGTGTATTAAAATTCTAAATTCTGCGCGGCACTCCACTGCGCCTGTCATCCTGAGATATTAGTTGTTGAAACATGCCCAGTAATTTCGCTGGTAACATTGCCCTTCAGTCCGGAACACAGTAATATTTGCACATTACTGCTTGGTGAATGAATAACTGGCAATGGTGTGGTACTGCCCCAGGCGGCCCCCTGCAGAAGAGGCCTACCACTACAATCAAATCTTAGACTCTGCACTCTGCAGGTTCCTTATTAGATTAGAGATATGTGACATTGTATTTTGTTTCCAGGTTACTCACTGCATCATTTAGACTGCGATACAGTTACATATGCGAGCCTTGTCGACAGAAATACGATCCGGATGAGCTTCAAGTAAGAACCTTGTCACAGGACACATTTAGTTAGTCTAGCTCGGATAGCAAATCCTACTAATTGGTACTTAGATTATTGGTAAATCTCCGCGCACGCTCTTACCTTCGAAAATGTACTCGTATTTCAATTTGTAGTGAGCGTAAAAACAGTTTCCAAGGAGTGCTAGTGTGCGTGAAAAATTGTTTTGGACAGGCCCGGGTACACCGATTTCGATGTTATAGTTGCCGAATTTATCAATAAGTATATATTATGACAGCTGTATCTAATCTGAGCGCGCGCAGAGATCTGTAATTAATTTAAGAATTGGTAGTTGATCCTTGTAATTCAAATTAATAAATTAACCTTTCTTCGAGGAAATTCATAATTCTATTGAAATAATAAAGGTAATTATTTTAATAGAAAGTCTCTAGTTCAGACTAAATTAATTGTAAACTTTGAATATTAGGGTTCCGTTTCCGTACACAGTCAGTCACAGTCAGTTTATAATCTAAACAACAAATGAGTAGGTAGAAGAAAATTATCTAGAAAATTATATTCGTCAAAGGTCGGAACCTTAGTCTGACACCTGACTATTAATTTTTTCATTAGGTTAGAATAATTTAACATAAATTTATTTGAAAGTACGTCTTCACTTTCATAGAATTACAATAATTTACATAAATTGAAATAACGTCTTCATTGCATTCTTTTTTTCCTTAGATAGCGGACGCGGTATGGTGGTATTACTTCTCGAAGCTGCTAGAGTTCTGTGACACGTTCTTCTTCATTCTGCGGAAGAAAGAAGAGCAGTTGACCTTCCTTCACGTGTACCATCACTCCACAATGTTCAGCTTCTGGTGGATTGGGATCAAATGGGTGCCCAGTGGATCTAGTAAGTAAATTAAAAAAAAAATTGGTATATTAACTTGATCAGATTTTATCCTCCAAAAAAATGAAGTCAATACACCCCCTTAAGTATTACTATACCTTTTTATAACACGTTATATTACAATGTTAAATGTGGATCACACACCTTAATAATTATGATAAAAAAGTTAGGTTTAAACTGTGCAGTTTTAAATTTTAATAATAATAATAATATATTTCATTTATTCAGACTCAATTGATCCAATAATAATTGTTAGTATACATGATCTCTTAAAAACTAATGTTAGTAAAATTATTAGGACACAACACACAGTTCTAAAAACCAAGCCTATGCCTTACCCGCCTGTTCCATATGAACACCAACCCAGTGTTTCCATATGGAACAATCAGGCCTGTCAGCTAATACGTTCAGGATGCTATTAGAGCTCCCGCGCAGTCGCGCTTTTAGTGTCAGTTGTACCATCGCAGTTGTTCCATTGATGAAATAAATACACACTCATTTTGAATATTGTGTTTCGCTCATACCATAAATGGAATTAATGACACTTCTAGTCATACAATTAAACGGAGTATGTCAGTTGTACCATTGAGATGTATCATTTAGTTTGAGTAAGTGCTGAATATGGTTGAGACCTTGGAAACTTACTGTCATATATTATAATAATTAATTTATTGAAATAATACCTATAGGCCTCCCCCATAAATGGCGGTTTTTCCAATACTCGACACGCTTGGCAGGCGGGTTGTCGAGCGCAGCCCGATGGTTTTTTGCAGTGTACGCTGCTGCCCGTTCTCTGGATCTGTTAACCCTTAGACGGCTCTAACGGCAACCACGGGTAGAGAGGGTAGTGAACACTATAATTCTAAAGCCGGTAACTCCGCGACTGAATTTAAAAAATAAAATAAATAAATTAAAAAACTTTCAAGTTAATGGCACAGTGATTGAAAGCAAGAAAAACAACGTAATTAAATAATTACGATGTTTTTCTTCCTCTTACAAGGAAAAATGAACACAGTAAGATACCTACCGCCTACTGTGTTGCTTTTATACTTCCCTTAACAGGATACAATACCTCTTAGCAGCTTGACACAATCCTATGGAAAATTTACTGAATCGATGTTTTGTATTCCCCTGTTTCCTCCGAATACAGTAAATTTATGTTAAAATATATTTATATCCTAATATCTTAAAATTGAAGTAAAGTGTGTCCCTATCATTTAATTTTTGTTTATAAACTATAAACTTTTTGCTAAAACTAAACTCTAAACTCTAAACGCGAGTATAACTGCGAATTTTGGAAGTTCACTACGAAAAAAGCCAAGGGTTTATAAGAAAAATTAAAATAACACGGTTACTTCACTATAAAAATATTAGGATATAGAGGAAACAGGGGAATACAAAACATCGATTTGGTAAATTTTTCATAAGATTGTGTCAAATTCCTAGAAAGCCATGTACGCTCTTAAATCTTGTTGATTTTTCCAATTACATAAATACAGTCACGCCTTGTTTCCGTTGGAGTCCCATTTACATTTCGTATATTACCTGTATTACCTATTTCGAATAACTTCCTGTTGGCAAATAACATCGACATCAATAATTTGTAAATGGTGTGAAACTTTTCGAAAATAATATTCTTATTTCTGAAATAATAAAAAAGTTAAGATTCCGTACCTCAAAAGGAAAAAGGAACACTTATAGGATTACTTTGTTGTCCGTCTGTCTGTCTGTCTAAAGTTGTGAGTTAAAATTGATATCGACTACTCAGATCTGCGGTCCCTGGTGGCTGCAGTTAATGCAACCATAAGTTATGGCCATTTTACTGCATATTTCCATACTTTGCGCAACGAACTAATAGATGGTGCTGTTTGTTCATAGTAGGCGGATTGTTTTCGGGATTGGAAGCGTTATGTTCACCACTACCCTGCACTATGCATACACATGTATGCCTTAACAATTTATTTTTGGTTTTGACAACATATTGCACGTTGTTTTTTTAAGTAAAACTAACAAAAAAATATTTTTGAAAAAATACTACGAAAATAAATAGTGAGTAAAATTGTCATTTAACCCTGATAATTTAAGTTTAAGACCTCATTTAGAAACCTATTTAAGATGGACGCACATCTGTCTGGGCCGAACGCGCAGAACGAAACAAATTTTAGAATTCTTTATAATATGAAATCCTATAAAACCTCTCGACTGCCTCGGTGGCGTAGAGGGCGCATGCTCGACTGCCAATCAAGAGGTCCCGGGTTCGATCCCCAGGTCAGGCACAGTGTTATATATTGGATTTTTCCATTAGGAATTATCTCAATAACTGCTTGGAGTCTGGAACTGTGCCCGGTAGATGGCAATAGGCTCGCCCCCTATTACATGGGACCAATAACATACTGGCGAAATGTGGGTGTATCTACTAGTGGACTGAGTCCTGGGTACACCTCTGCCTACCCCTTCGGGAAAAAGGCGTGAATGTATGTTATAAAACCCCGCACACGACCTGTTGTTTCAGAAGATTTTTTTTATAATAATATGGGACAACTTCCCCACACGGTCACCTGGTCCCAAACTAGGCTAGAAGCCTACTTACTACTATGGTAACCAGATAACTTTTATACATACTTATATAAGCTTATAACACCCAGACACAGATCAAAGAGACATTTTCATGCACACAAATGTTTGACCTGGTCGGGGATCAAACCCGGGGCCTGCGGCACAGAAATCAGAGTTACTACCATCTGAGCCATCGAGACTGTCAAATTCAAGGATTCTGACGATTCGACGCGGACAGAGGTGTGCGAACATTCAAAAGATTTCAAATGAATTCTAAAAATCGTTTTTTCGGCGCGTTCGGCGTGTTCTGCTTTGATAGATATAGGTATGTATTCACCATAATAATAATATATTTTAAGCTGTATTGGTAAAAATTAAATTTATAATAATACCTAGCCGTTTTCGGCCACAGTGACTTGGCTTAGTTTAAACTATTGGTGCAGTAATTTTGTCAACAAGCAATAACAAACATCCAAACATTTATAATATTATAAATTTGATAAAATAAAACAATTCAACTAATAACTTACCATAAATTATAAAGAAACTTAATTTATAAATAAATAAAATATAATAAAAGCATTTATGTAAAAAAGTGGTTGTGGAATCTGCTTCGTCAGTCTGAATTCAGTAAAGTTGGAATTGGACATTCTCTGATAATAAAAAGAAGTTTTGGACAAAGTTAAATTGAATGAGCCGCGAGCCGAAACATAATATCATATTTCGATAATTTAATCAAACTTATTTATTTGTGAGTGAAAATTTTCACTTTCTTGGTTCCTTTTTACAATGACAAAACTAATATATTATAATTAACTAGCGACCCGCCATTGTTTTACATACGCATTGCCCGGTACCACAATATTTATATAAACCTTCCTCTTAAATAGACAGAATGCTATTGATGAAAACCGCATTAACAGGAAAGGGGACATCGTAGCAGTTGGACACTCCTATGAAAATTTATAATATGAAATGATTTATTCGCAGGAACAAGGTTTCTTAAAAAACTCAAACTCAAACTCAAAAATATTTATTCAAATATGTCATAATCTGACACTTTTGCACGTCAATGAAGATAAACAGTACTGAGTCTACCGTGCGTTCGGAAAGCTACCTCTACAAGAAGAACGCACAAGAAACTTGTAAGGCTTAATTTTTTCAACAGATAGTTTCACAATATTTAGTTTGGTTACATTCCTTTTCTTTGATGGTGCCGCGATGCGGCTATGCAGCAGTTTCCAGGCATCTTTGTCCTCTATGTACCTACTGGTTGACTTTATAAAAGTAGACTTCTTTAGAAAAGTAGATTTTATATAGGTTTTGAATTTACCCTCTGAGAGCCTAGTTATCTCTTTTGGGATTTTATTATAGAAATGTACACTATTTACTAAGAATGTCTTATTATTTGTTTTAGATAATCTAAAGCTAGGTACTTACAGCTATTTTGTCTTTATTCCTAGTAGTAAATTTATGGAAGTCACAATTATAATTTTAATTTCTGTAAATTTTTACGTACATACATGATGTTCTCATAAATGTGTAAGGATGGTAGGGTCAGTATGTTTATTTCTTTAAATAATTCCCTCTGGGATTCGCGTGGACGCATCTCATAGATGGCTTAAAATAGTCGAAATAATAATAGTGCCGGTATATTCTGCCTCGTATTAGGCGTGCGAAATTCATTAATAAATTATATGAAAATTTTATTAAACAAAATTCTAAATCATGCAATCATAAAAACTTTAAACCATGATGTCATAATTATATCATTATACATAATACAATTATTAATTAACGTAATCATTAATGAAAATTTGGCTAAAACCTAAATATTATTTTCGGTCAAAATAACAAAGGCGCTTCGTTTACTTTCAGTTTATTAGAGTCTCCAATGCGACCCAATTTAGGGAAACGGAAAAATTAATTGGACATTTTCATAGAACCTTACATCTTTATTTTCTTTTGAGGAGATAATTTTGAATGTTAATATTCAACCATTGGCGAAGTTTCTGAGACATAATTTAAAATAAATTAAGGAAGTTTTATTTTTAATAAGAAAAAAATATTCAACTAGAGCTTTAACAAATAAGATGATGGGGTTACATCGAACTATTAGGTCGAGTATTTAGGTTGAAAGGGTTATAAGTTTGAGGTGTTCCTATGTCTGTGTCATCGTAGCTCCTAAGCGAATGAACTGATTTTGAAACGGTGTTTTGTTTGGAAGCTGCCGTAATCTAGAGTCAAGGCACTTTTAGCAGACATAGTAATTCTAAGCTGTGTCCCATGAAAATCTATTCAGCTTTGAGCTCCTTTCTTGCTGCTAAAGGGAAACAAAATTATATTCTAGCAACTGCTAGTTACTACAGTCATTTAGTATTTTTACCTGGAAAGTTTTCCGGGAGTTTTGAAAATTGGTAATTTTATAGATTTAGATATGCTCTTTCCAAATTTCAACTTTGCCACCTCGTATGTTTGCCGCTCGCGCCGCCATATTGAAAAAATGGCGCCCAAAAGCAGTTTTTTGATAATAACTCCTTTCCGACACATTTTACAGGAAAACATATCTATATAAAATAAAAGTAGAGAAAATTTCCTACAATTTATGTCATAATCTTTTTTCCCTAAAATTAATAGTTTCGGCGTAGGAGCGCCGTAAAGTGTAATTCAATAGACGTTTCGGCAGAAATACTCATTTCCACACCACGCCTTATTGGCAGTGACAGCAATTAAAATATCATCACCATATTATTTAAGCAGTTGTGCTTTCACTGTTTTTATGTGTGGACGGTATTCACCTTCAATTTTTGTCATTAGTTCGTCCAGAGAAAACTGACATTCTTCGGAATTTTCTTCGAGATATTATGAATAAATGTATTGCATCGCGGTATCAATCTCGCTTGCATACGGACCTCTTTTTTTTCTTTCTTCGATCGAGGGCGTTTGATACAATTTCCTCATACACGAATTGTGATATTGTGCATCGGCTGCGACTAAGTCAGTAACCTGCTCCAGGCGTTCAACTATTGCTTTGTAGAAATACTATTTTTCATCGACAATTTATGCACACTATACACAATTATTACGTTCACATAAACACGTCTGTTTTTGTTTAGATATGAACTCTGCTGTTATCTCAGCAGCATATAAAAGGCAATGATTTTTGAATGAGAACGTTGGACGTGTAGATCGCAGTTGTACTTGAGAAGTTGTACCATCACTTCCCCTACGCAAAGCTGCAGCGATTAACTTCTCATTTTTATATCGTTTTAGACACGTATCGTGAACTACTATGGATTTCAATCCCACCAAAAGTTTGTATTTATTGTCTTTTCTTTTTATACTTGACTGACGAAAAGTTTCCAATCCTCTTTCCTTGACTTCAATAACTTCACTTTCTTGCAGTATATCACCACAAATAAAGCAGTTTACTTCATTAGAAGCCATGGCTCTATAAATGCAAACGACACTGTGAAATGATAAACGTATACTGATGACTCAGACTAAATATTTCTATTAAGCTCAGCTGGGTCCAGATGTTTCTTAGAAGGGAAAGAAGGGGTTTAACACAGAAGGGATGCATTTCTTTATACCTGCGGAGACATGACAGACTATAGTTAGCTGGGTTTTCATTCTATGGAACAATTTTAACCTTCGTATAATTTTTATAATTTACAAATCACAATATGAACAGTTTAAAGTAAATAATACACGTTGGTGTGGATGTATAATGGTTTACGGCGCTCGTACGCAGAAACTATTGATTTTAAGAAAGAAAAGATCATGACATAAATTGTAGGAAATTTTTTCTACTTTTATTTTGTATAGATATGTTTTTCTTGTAAAATGCGCCGGAAAGGAGTTATTATCAAAAAACTGCTTTTGGGCGCCATTTTTTCAATATGGCGGTGCGAGCGGCAAACATACGAGGTGGCAAAGTTGAAATTTGGAAAGAGCATATCAAAATCTATAAAATTGCCAATTTTCAAAACTCCCGGAAAACTTTCCAGGTAACCTCTATTTTTTCGACCAAATGACTGTACTAAGTGGTCTGATCGATTTAAAAATTCAAATTCGGTATCGTATGTCACTTAACCCGCCACTTTTGACGTGAATTTGATTTGCACCTTTTGTGACGCCGGTCTCACGCACGGGTTTTTCAACCTAGGATATTCGTTTTCGACTTTCACTTGGTCAAATATTAAAAATATATGTATTTAAAATGATAAAACAAAGATATATCATATAAATCACGTCTCGTTTTTTAATCTTAATATTTATCGAAAAGAAACACGTATTTTTTTACGATGTGTACTCTAAAATAGCATATCTGGTAAAAAATATAATTTTTATATTTATTATTTTTAATTTTTATATCGGTCTTTTTCTCCTATGACACTAAGAATTATAATCAAAAAGGTAACTTCATTCCCTCAAAATTTCTGATGATGATGTGATTATGATGATTTGTGACCCCGGTCTCACGCACCGGGTTGGCTCCAAAACTCCAAGACGTGCGCCCGCGTCGCCGGTGCGTGAACAAACGGCGGGGGTCGCGTAATCAGGAAGGTACACGAAATCACAACTCAATTCGATGACGGGAAAAAAAGATATTCTACTTTCCTTATCACCTGGTCTCTCAGACGTATATAGGTCACAAATGGTGAATTTTATAATTTTGCAACAACTTGGCCGATTATTTACAATACAGCCGGTGAAACTTGGTGACTACTTTAGCACATGTTAATTTGTGTAGAAAACCGTCATTTCCAGATCAACAAATATAAGAATAATACATGTATATTGTAAACGTAATGTTCAGTTTAGTTCAATCATAATAATGAAAACAGATTTCGTCATGATTTCGCATGCACTAAAGTTCTCAAAGCCTATGTTCGGACTTAGCTTATTACACCGGCCGCACTAACGTTGTCCTAATTAATGCTGCAGCATGCCTGACAATGTGGTGTATCTACCTGGGAACCCTAGTGTTGGGAAAAGCGTTACGTTATTTTGTATCAGTACTGCCTCGGTGGCGTAGAGGGCGCATGCTCGACTGCCAATCAAGAGGTCCCGGGTTCGATCCCCAGGTCAGGCAGTGTTAAATATTGGATTTTTCCATTAGGAACTATCTCAATAACTGCCTGGAGTCTGGAACTGTGCCCGGTAGATGGCAATAGGCTCGCCCCCTATTACATGGGACCAATAACATACTGGCGAAATATGGGTGTATCTACTATGGAACTGAGTCCTGGGTACACCTCTGCCTACCCCTTCGGGAAAAAGACGTAAATGTAGTATGTTATTTTGTATCAGTAGCAATTTTCCCACATTTTTTATTGATAAAAGAGAACTATAAACATCAGATTATAATAACAAACTCCCGTTCATTTCAGCGTTTCTACCCGCGATGGTGAACAGTGCGATCCACGTACTAATGTACACATACTATGGGCTGTCAGTGTTCGGGCCAGCAGTCAACCAGTACCTCTGGTGGAAGAAGTACCTCACCATCTTGCAACTGGTAAGTAACATTTAGAAATTTACGTATAATAATAATTCATTCATTTCAGGAAACAACACGTTACAATATAACTTATAAGTATTAGAGGCTCATATCGACAAATATCTTACAGACTTACATGTAATTCTACTAACCTATTAATATTATAAACCTCAAATTTCAGTCCAATGTAAAAAACTTACGTTTTAACAGATGAACAAAAAGCTTACGAGTTCTAACTCATCTCCAGCGCCATGTAGTGCGATTTTGGTTAAATTGATGGTTGGATGTTTGTTACTCTTTCACGCCAAAACTACTCGGAACAGATTGGGCTGAAATTTGGTATGTAGGTAGCTTAGACCCTGGAATAGGATACAGGGTACTTTTTCCCCGATATTCCCACGGGAACGATGTCGAAACCGCGGGGCACAGCGAGTAATAAGTAAATACTAGTTTTAAAAAAGCTACAATAACGTTTTTTGAAACTCTTGACACGGAACCCTAAATATGTTGATCCTCATATAATCTCCTATTGTTATTCTTTTACTCATCTGGCTTATCGCCTTTTGAAACCAATCTTTACACATTTTCGTCTTTTTTTCTGTCCATTGAACTGACCTGCCAATGAACTATTTGTCCCAATAAAGGCCCACTTGACTGACCTAAAGACCAGCTTCCCAAAGAAAAAAAATTGTATTTTACTAAATTCATCGCCCCTTACGTTAACTACGGGTAGCGAGGGAGAAGGTCTTTATCGGGTAACAAAAAATACAAGACAATTTTATAAAAAAGTATATATTTTTTCAACTGTTGCAGGTATCAAGCCATACTTTACAAATAATAAAAAAAAAAACATACATTCACGCCTTTTTCCCGAAGGGGTAGGCAGAGGTGTACCCAGGACTCAGTCCCATAGTAGATTTACAAATAATAGTGTTAGAATTATTGCAAACATGCCTTAACGCAAGTTTCATTTCCAATATTATTTATTTTAAAGCTCCAAGTTTGCCAGCGGATGATGAAATAATCTCTATCTATAGCATATAATATATTAAATACAAATGTTTTTGTTCAAACAAGATGGAACTATGTTTATGTATAAGGATTTATGTTTCTCTCGAACCGTTGCTGAAATGTAAATAGTGTTTGTGCAATTTCAGGATGTACTACCTATTATGTACCTACCAATGTTTAGTTAGCAGGTATTGCGTTTGGACAAATTAAACATGCGTTATTTCTTTAACTACTAATATTAGCCACTATTATATACATCATGGTATACACACCTTAGATAATAATAATTATTATAAGCCTCCGCACCCGTTCCAACCAGATATCGCACTACCTAAAAAAAGCTTCGAAAATGCGGCTATTTTCAAATTGTAGTGTGTGTCAATACACAGTGATAGAGTGCGTAAAAACAGTTTGCATCGAATTAGTGTGCGTGAAAGATTTCGTGGGACAGGCTCGGGTATGCCGATTTCGTAGTAGTATTTGGACTTGTTAAGATATTAAAAAACTTAAATAAAGTAAAAGTTTTTTTTTTATTATATTGTGTGACAAAACGAGCAAATCAGGTGCCTGATGATAAGCATCATGATTGCCCATATCAGTCACAGTGCCACCCAGTGCTTTAAAATTTAAAATTCTGCGCGGCACTGCACTGCGCCTGTCACCCTGAGATATAAGCTGTTGAATCTCGTCATGCCCAGTAATTTCGCTAGTAACATTGCCCTTCATACCGGAAGATAGTAATGTTTGCACATTACTGCTTGGTGGATGAATAACTGGCAATGGTGTGGTACTTCCCCAGGCGGCCCCCTGCTAAAGAGGCCTACCACTACATAACAAAAAAAAAGTTCAATTTAATCCTGAAATTGGCCATTTAATCAGTCAAACTAAATGCGAAACCGCCGATAAAACTGTTTAATTAAGCTAGTTTTGTCTTTTACATATTTACTTACAGCTTAAAATTCATAACTAGTGGGTACTTCAAAAAATTTAAAATTAATTTTACGAAATTTTAAGATCTTTTAAGCTCTAAACTCTAGGGGATAAAGTTAATTCGCTTTTAATGTTTGTTTGTTACCGAAGAGATTAAATTTTTTGGTGACGCACGTTTAAGATATTTGTCAATTTAGTGGGGCATATTCCGCGAAATAATTTGTTGCATTCCACTATGCCCCACCAGTGGGGCGGCTTGGCTTGGCTTGGCTTGGGGCAGGGTGGAACAATCCAAATTATTTGGTGTAATTAATAATTTTATTTGCTCACATTGCTAGTGAAAAATATCGTGTAACACGCGGCGCTAAAACCCAATATAACTCGGTTTCTATTTACTCCCTCCCTAAAGCTCGGGAGTAATACTACCTTGCATACAATGGGTCTCTTTAGTCCCTCGTATAACAATCTACTGTTTTGTGAAATAAAGTAGATATGTAGATGTGAATAATATTATGTAGACGACGGTAGACTCAGTACTGTTTATCTTCATTGACGTACAAAAGTGTCAGATTATGACCTATTTGAATAAATCTGTTTGAGTTTGAGTTTGAGAATTATAGTTGGATCAAATTGTTATGTTGGAACTACGTGAAATGACTCAATTAGAAAAAACATTGACTAAATATTCATAATTCTACTCCTTTCCGTTCGGTTGTCTGGAAGAAATCGCTTTAAGCGATAAGACCGCAACTTGTACTAGCCTAATACTAACAGTACCTACTTTTTATAATATTATGTTCCCTGTAAGGTGTACAATAAAGTGTTTATCTAATCTAATCTAAGTATGTATGTAATCTAAATGTATTCTTAAAATCATGCAGTCATGCTCTACCATTTTCATTTCCGTTGCTTAAAATAGAACGAAAATTAGAATTTGCTATTAAGTATAACCTAAGTGAAATTCAATAGTCTGACGATTTTACTCTGAAGTGGGCTTAACCGAAAGTTAGGCAATTGTTTAACAAACGTTTATTACACTCAATTTTGAACCTTGTTTACAACCAAAAATATAAAAGATCGTTAATATATCGAGACATTCTTGCACGAAACGCAGATGAAATTACTTCTTTGTCTCCATAAGTCTATGACAAATGATTTTTACGTCTTATAGATATCGTGGCTCTCTTTTTCACTTAGCGTTTTCTCGTATTGTACGTCCTTTTCTCTCAGCCATATTTATTATAATCACAGATCAGGATGAAAGAGGTTTCATCTCCTCTGTGATTATAATAGCCAACGCCCGTCAACGCCGTATTCTTTTTCTTCAAAACTTTTTTTATATTATACTTAATAATACAATATTTATTGAATACTTGCATTGCAAGTATTTAATTGTCTTCGCACAGTTAGAAGTATATAATTAGATTAGATAAAATGTTATTGGTACCACAATATAAAAAAAAACAAACAAAGCTTTGAAACTAGAAGTGTCTATTTAAAGGTATAATCAAATTATAAAGTGAAATAGATTTTTTTATAAAAAATAATTCTATTATACTCACATTGTTTCCTAATATTCATATCATTATGAATCTGTATTGGTTAACGCGCCACACCCCAACATTCACCACGACTTTTCCACGTACATCGTCATATTATTTTGGCGATTTTGCGTAAAATCCTAATTAGTTATTATATCTTTCGAATCACTCCGGATATAAATTTGAATCACCGCGTTCATTTAAATCCGTTAAGTACTTTTTCAGTTTATTGGGAACTGAAAGACAGACGACGGGATTTCTATACTCTCTAAATAAGCTGTGATAATAATTATTTTGGTCAGAATTTGTGCGCGTTATTTCCGAGAACCATGTGTGGATTTTTTTTGGAAAATTGTGGAATTGAATTTAAATAAAACAAACATTAGAGCACACACTTGGTTTTTATAGACTGGTATGTCAGCCCAATGGATTGTCAGGGTTCTATAGCATGGTATATTTAGTTAGGGTAGATAGTAAGTAGGTAGCTCTATTGTTGAGTCTTTTTTAATAAGGGCATGAAATATTCGAAATATTATTTAAATATGAGGTCTATTTAGGAATGTTGTCAACGTAAAACATGAACGCAAAATTTTGCGTGTCGACTTCCAATAACAGAACAATTTACGTGTAAGATGGTATTTCGTTACGTTGTTTAGTCTTAGTCTGATTTCGTCGTGACCTGCTTTAGTTCAAATTGATTTATGTCTTCGATATTTCAATAGAACAACAACTATGAAATGTCAGGTTTGCGTTCAGTTTTTACATGTGAAATTATTTTGTGTAACGAAACCGTTTATGTTACATTATTTTCAAAAGGATTAACGACTTTAGCCTTTGTCGAAAAAGCGAAGTCTTGCACTCTCTCATATTCTACAAATTTTGACCAATATTGAATTGCCAACGTGAAAATTCTGTATTTTCCGAGTGACACAACTTCTTCCAAACAGTAACTACTCTCGTCAATCCAGGCGTGGCGAGTTTCGAGTATATTGACAAAATTCCCCTTATGAGGGAGGCCTATGGTCGAACAGCTATGTCTGAGTTGATGATGAAAAAGCATACTTATACAGATATAATATTAATTATACAGATTATACTTCGCATAGCAGCACATTTTCCTTTGAATAAGGAATAATAGGTTAGAAACGATTCACACTACTTACTCCCGATTCTCACTGCTCAAAAAATACCTTCGAAAAGATTCCACTATACCCTGAATCAATTTTGTGTACTGCCTAACAAACAGTTTTAAGGTCTCTAATGTATATACTACATACTTACATAATAATATTATGGAATTAATATTTATAATAGATAGAAAGGCCCTTTACACTTTAATAATGAATGTTAAAATAATGAAAGATGATTCATAATTTTTTGATGTAAAGATACCTTCTTGCATATCGCCATAAGATTCAATATTGTTAAATTATTTCAAAATAATTGTTAAGTAGATACTTATTATAATAATTTCATGAGTTTAATAACTTTATAACATTTGTCATTTTAAAGACACCTTAGAGTAAAACTAAGAGATGTTTAAATAGGTGTACCTACTTGCAGATGTATTCAAAGTTCAGCTTTAGGGCAAAAACCTGTCATTTTATATAATAACTAGCTGTGCCCCGCAGTTTCACCCGCGTAGTCTTCGTTCCCGTTGGAATATCGGGATAAAAGTAACCCATGTGTTATTTCAGGGTCTAAGCTACCTGCACACAAAATTACAGCATAATCGGTTCAGCAGTTTCGGCATGAAAGAGTAACAAACATTCATCTATCCATCCTCACAGAGTAACAAACATTCATCTATCCATCCTCACAGAGTAACAAACATTCATCTATCCATCCTCACAGAGTAACAAACATTCATCTATCCATCCTCACAAACTTTCGCATTTAAAATATTAGTAGGACTACTCGCTTAACAGTAAAGAGGACCTCTTAGCAGTTTGACTCAATCCTATGGAAAATTTACTAAATCGATGCTTGTTCCCCTCTTTTCTCCGAATACAGTAAAACTATTTGATATTATATTCTGATATTTTCAAAATGAAGTAAACTATGTCCCTTTGATGTTATGTTTGTTTATAGACTCTTAATTTTTTTTGTAGTGAACGTCTAATCAAGCGAGTAAAACTGGGATTTTAAGAAGTTCTCTATGAAAAAACCGTGAGTGTATAAGAGAAACCAAAATGACAGAGACATATTTTACTTCACAATGAAAATATCAGGATATATTTAAGGAAAATTTTAATAATATTTGGAGGAAACAGGGGAATACAAAACATCGATTTAGTCTATTTTTCATAGAATTGTGTCAAATTTATCGTAGCTAGAATACGCTTTTATGTCTAAGATAAGTTGATGACTAACGATCAAGATTCAAAGACACAAATCTTGCCTTTGTGTAAAAATCGAGCAATTTATTTGAAGAGAACAGGATTCATTTAGGCCAAATGATTCAGAGATCTTGTATAAAACAAAATTAATAGAAATCGAGGATTTCATTGTAGAACAAGATTAGTTTGGCTTTAGGCCTTGTAATTCCAATCTTTACGTAATTACAATTTGGACTTGCCTTAAATTATTAAGGCAAGTCCAAATTGTACATTAGATACACGATATCTACTTTATTATATTATTTTCGTTTATTTGTGTATTGTGGTATCAATAAAGGGTTATATATTTATCATTTTTTAATCGATGACCCCTCCTCCTTTTCTTCCTGTTTCATCATCAGACATAGTTAAGAACACTATCATTAAGATCAGCTACATAAGAAAAAAACATAAACATAACATACAATCACGCCTTTGTGTTATTGGTCTCATGTAAAAGGGGGCGAGCCTATTTCCGTCTATCGGGCACTGTTCCAGACTCCAGGCAGTTTTTGAGATAATTCCTAAAGGAAAATTCCAATATTTACCTTTTTGCCTGACCTGGAGAACGAACCGCTCGTTCAATTGCTGATCATGAGATCCCGTCTCATGATTAGCAATTGAGCTTGCACCCACAACGCCACCCAGGCAGTAAAAAAAGCCATTTCAATATTTCTTTGAAGACTATCAAATAACCTATGGTATAATTAGTTTTTAAAGACGCATAATAATTTACAGATTCAATTCACCTGCGCCCTGATCCTCGGCATCAACGGCATCAGGACCGGCTGCGAGTTTCCTCTCTGGATGCACTATGTTCTGATCATTTACATGATTTCCTTTATCGTACTCTTCGGCAACTTCTATATGAAAGCTTATCTTGCTAAGGTGAGAAAATTTTACTACATTGTGACATTTTTATGTTTTGAGTTGAACGTTGTGCCACTTCTTTGAGTGATTTGATCCAAAGATCAAATCACCCGAATCATGTCAAAACATGACCGATACGACTGCCTTCACATTTTATCATAAGTGTTTACGATCAAATAATTATTATTTGTTGTGCCTACCACATTGTTAGTGATCTGTTAGGCCCAATTCAACGATAAGAAGTGTTTTCATGATATAATAGTTTTGGTAATGAGCCTAGTGTCGACAGCACGTTTGAAAGAACGGCTTAATTGCTAAGTTGTACTACCAATACCAAACTACTCTACCTGCGAAGCAAGGAGTCCTGGGTTCGATTCCAGCCGAGGCAAGTATTTGTTTGTTGTGTGGTGTGTTATTGTACGTGTCCATGCTGCCTGCGATACAGGGAATCCTAATGCAGGGTTGTAAGAATTAAAAGCACCTTACGTATCTTTAACCTTCGACAAAAGAAGAATAAAGTTAGTAGTTCCAGCTGTTGTCACAGATACTAGACGTTGGGGCAAGTCAGAAGCCATTGGACGACCTAAAAACTTTGACAACGATTGACCATAGATCGACTCAACAAAAATGAAATCTTTTATCCAATAAGTAGGCATTGAAAAGGCACTTTTGAATTTTAGCAAACTTAACAACTACTGAGTCTACCGTGTATTCGAATAGATGCCTCTACAACAAGAGCGCACAAGAAACTCGTTGAGCTCAATATTTTCTACCATCAGTCTCACAATATTTGGTTCGTAACCTAAAGCCTATATTGTATAACCTTTATAATATAATGAAAGTACAGCATAACTCCGCCTCACTTTCACAGCAGTTGTGTAACGTAACGTAACTGACGTAATGGTAATTACGTTGCGATTCTGTTGAACCGGAACGAGATACGGTCGATGGTCTTTTTGAGATGCCTTCTGTCCGAGATTTCTTAAACAAGCCTACCGATATCCTACTTAAGTTGTTATTTATTTATTTATTTGCAGAATGATAATTATAAAAGATGTTATACTACCAGTAAAGTGAGCTGATACATTCTGCCAGTAATATATATATATATATATATAGGATTTACTAAAAATAATTACCATATGTCCACTAATATGTCCAGATTTACAAAAGTAATTATTAATTACAAGATGCCAATATTTAAATAACGTTTCCATTTCCAATGTATCGACATGAACTTTGTTTATAAAAGTCTTTAATGGCATATTAGCTTTTCGCAATTAGCCAACTCTCTAATTCAACGCAAAATCTTCTGTATGGTAGATCAACTATATTCTTAGGAAGACAATTTATTATCTAGTTATTCATTATTATTACGCGACCGTAAGTTTATACTCACATCTGTAGTAAGATGCTCATATTGTTTTAATATTGTAACTAGACAAAGATATTAGGTAGGTATGTCAAAAAAATAAAACATAAAACATACACCTTTCTCCCGAACGGGTAGGCACAGATGCACCAGACTCGGTCCCATAGTAGGTATTTCGCCGGTATGTTATTGGTCTCAAGCGGACGAAACTATTGCCATCTACTGGACACTGTGTCTGATATCTTGAGATGTAATTGAGATAATTCCGGAACCTCATGATCAAAGCGCTGGGTTCAATACCCAGGTCAAGCAAAAATTGTTAAGATAATTATAATAGGAATTTTTCTCAGTAACAGCCTGGATGGATAATTTCAGGGCACGTCGTCTGACTTTAATTATTTGCTATTCCTAAAATGTCCACTCTGTTTGTTTATGAATCTTTTAATATATATGCATTTCACAAAATGTCTACTTTTGAAAATATCTATCTTTCTGATCTGTGCACGATCGATGGCAATAATTATATGCTCGCCCACTATTACTGTGGTACCTACTATGATATACGGTCCTGGGTACACCTCTGCTTACCCCTACGGAGAAAAGGCTGATGTTATGTTATAAGTCCCATGTAACACACACACACACATATTAACAAAAAACTGTTCTGTAACTATCATGTATTTTTCAAATAAATCTCGATTACATGAAAAATGTCCTTTTACCATCCAGTGGAATGCCATTCCACTCCACGAAATTGGGAGCAATTTCCACGCTCGAAAATAAAAGCTAGTATGAGACGAGCTATTAACGTATTTTTAATATGTACAAAATAAACATCACCGCAAAGCATAGTTTATCGTTTATTATTACAAAAAGTATGTGTCTTTTTTTAGAGAAATAAAATATTCGTTTCGGTTGAAATGTATGAATTTCTCTTAACAACATTTTTTTATTTTATATACTTATATTTTTATCATACAACACGCAAAGCTCCAACGACTCCAACTTTTTGTCCTCTTTTATAATAAATTCGTTAATAAATTAGTGAGTAATCTTTAAACTTATACAAAACTCTGTCACTTACGTGTCATCTATAAGTAAGTCAGCCAACTTACTTATAGCCATAAATTCATACGAGAACTTTTTTTGCAACGTTTTATATTATTTTAAATTTTAATTTCGTCGAAATACTTCTTATCTACTTCCACAATAGGTATCTATCCAAGTAAATAAAATTGAAGTGAGCCTTTGTTTGGCTGTTACGTCAACCGAGGCCACCTTGAACTCATCCCGCGGCTGACAACTGAGTCCACTCTATTTACTCTACTATGTACTCTTAGGTCAACTGAGGCCACAAGTAGATTTTCGTTGGTAGACTGATCCCGCTCTTTGAATATATTATATATATTCTCGTATATATTTATTTCTCGTATATATTTGGTGTATAAGCGATATATACCTATCTATATATAGTATACTATACATACTATACTATACATACAACTGCATATTTCTATACTACAAAGTATGGAAATATGCAGTTGCACATGGCCATAACTTTTAATTGCGATTACTTAGAAGTATGATTTCATAACAGCCATAAGGGACCGCAGATCTGAGTAGTTGATATCAATTTCAACTTGATACATCCACGCGTTCCCGTTAAAAAGTGTCTTGACAGACGGACAGACAGACAGACCAACAGCAAAGTGATAATATAAGGGTTCTTTTTTCCTTTTGAGGTACGGAACTCTAAAAAGGAATAAAATAATCTAGTAATTCTTCAATTTACCCTGTTTTATAAACTACTTTTTTTTAGACTGAGACTTCGAAATAAGATAATATTTGATGAATACAGAATAATCCTGACTTTTTTTGTTGAGCTACTAAATACTTAATTATTAGGCAAGTACTTTGCAACAAAACACTAAACAATACTACAGCTACCTACTTGCTACCTTTTTTTTTTTTTTTTTTTTTTTGTGACCCAGGGAAATCTGCATACAGATACCCGGCCATGCCGGGGGGCAAGGCCGGGTTATGTCAGGATGGGAAGTCCCTGAAGGGGATCTTTCCGACTGACTAAAACCCTGGGGGATACCCTGCGGGACGCCATGTGTCGGGGCTGCGGGTACGCCGAAGCACTCATCCGCAACCCGGACGGCGTTTGGTCCTCCCGGGAGGACTCCACCGCGGGGGGCGAAGAGGAGCCTTCGCCCCCAACCTACTTGCTACCTACCCTAACTAAAATACTATGCTCTAATAGTATACATCGAAAATCCCTAGGGCCGAAATGTCATAAAGAATGTTAAATAGAATGCTCTATATCACTATCAGATGGCAGCATACCGTACCCAAAATGCTTAACCTCATGTCATACTGAAAATGATAAATTATAACCCATGTACTATTAAGTTACAAATGTCTAGGCATTGTAAATATTATCTAATTTCTACCAAATATTTTACAAAGAAGGCCTCATATAAATTTCTTTCGTAAGAATTTCCCCCAAAATGAAACGATGTCTTCATAAATCATCAAGTAATAATAATTTTTCGCTAACCTGAATATTCCTGAACAAAGTTTTAGTTGCTTCGTGTTTTATTTTTAAATTTAAAAATAAAACACGAAGCAACTAAAACTTTGTTCAGGAATATTCAGGTTAGATTTAAAAATAAAACACGAAGCAACTAAAACTTTGTTCAGGAATATTCAGGTTAGTGAAAAATTATTATGCTGTGGATCCACTTAGAAAATGAGAATTTATACTTAAGTACAAAGTATTAAGTTTAGAGTTTAGAATTATTAATGTAGAATTTAAGACGATTTTTTATAAATACTTTGGGGAACATGCATGAAGTTTTGTGTTTATGTATGTACTCATTTATATATATTTTATGTGTACGTATGTATGTATGTACATACAAAAAGACTTGGATTAACTGTGTGAGTGAGGATATGCGTGAAAAAGGAGTGAGTGCAGAGATGGCAGATGATAGACTGGAGGTGGAAGGTGACGATCTGTGCCAATCCTACCTAGTGTGGAATAAGGGCAGGAAGATTATGATAACATAGGTATATACATAACATCACGCCTTTTCCAAAGTGGTAGGCCAAGTTACCCAGAAACCAGTCCCATAGTAGGTACACCCAAACTTCGCCAGTTATGTTTTAAAGTCCCATTTATCGGACGCAATTCTAGACTAAAGGAAAATTGAGAAAATCCCTAATGAAAAAGCCAATTATACTTTTTTCCTGACCTGTTGGAAACAGTACAAACAGTAGTCACAATAAATTAATATTAATAAATAATTTTAGAGTCGTTGTAATAATTGTAATACCAGCGACGTTAACCACATATTGGACGTTGACCACATATCGGACGTTAACCACATATTCTTATTAATTTATTAGAATAATTGTAATAATTTATTTTTTTTTCAATTTATTTGGTTAAAAGACAGTAGTCAGAATAAATTAATATAATTAAACAATTTTAGAGTCGTTGTAATAATTGTGATACCAGCGACGTTAACCACATATTGGACGTTAACCACATAAAATTTATACTAATTAGAATAGTAATAAGAATTTTATTTAGCACTTCTTAGATGAAAAGATGTGACACCTAAAAACCTGGGTAATAATAATAATATGGGACAACTTCCACACACGATCATCTGGTCCCAAATTAGGCTAGAAGCCTGTACTATGGTAACCAGATGACTGATATACATACTTATATATGCTTATAACAACCAGACACAGATCAAACCGACATGTTAGACAGATATTATGTAGTAGGAATTTCATATAAGGGTCCCATTATAGTCTATCTAGTTTTAAAGCTAATTTTACGCAGAAATGTTGACCTCTTATTACCAACTTGTGGTTGCGTAGCTACAGCAGTAACAATTATATTAATTGTTGTCAAGCGTCATTTTTCGTGTGAAAAAAATACCCACAAGCATTGATATAAAGAAAAGGGGAGATGAGGTAATGGCTTCTCGAAAATGGCAAGCTCAAATTAGGTCCCATTAGGTCCACGTATGTTAGTAAAATAAGGTCGTCCGAGCGATCTCGGTCGCACTTAGGTCTTTAATTATGTCTTTCTATCTTTGTTGTTCATTATATGTCACTGTGCAAAGTTCACACTGAGCAAATTGCACATGCCATTTGTTGAGTAAGCGCTGGGAGAACGTACCCTATCTCCCCGTTTCTTTATTTCAATGCCCGCACGTAGTTCTGCGCCATACAAGACAATAAAACACTTATTGACGAATTCCGTCAAATTGGTTTGGAACTAAATTTCTCAAAATGCGAACTTTTTGTTTCGAATACCTGTTTGGATAGAGATTTGACACATGCAAAATTCAACCGTTTGGCACCTAACATTAAAGTTGTTGATAAGTGCTCCCTTCGCCTCCTTGGTTCCCCGATTCTCGACGAATCATTCCCATCTTTCGTAGATGAAAAAATTCAAAATTTCAGCTCAGCTTCGGACCGATTACTGAAAATTAATGCCCATATGGCATTCACCATTATCAGATTCTGCTTATTTGTGCCAAAATTTACGTATGCTTTACGATGTTGTCCGTTGTGGAAACACAATGAGGTTCTCGTAAGCTTAGACAATGTCATAAAGAATACCCTAATGTCTGTATTAAATTTAAACTTGGATGACAGGGCTTGGTCTCAAGCCTCCTTACCCGTCAGGTTTGGAGGCTTAGGGGTCCGCAAAATTTCAAGTGTCGCTCTCCCGGCTTTTTTGTCCTCAGTGCACAGTTCGGACAACCTAATTCAAAAAATCCTCGCTCCCTCGCGAGTCCCCTCTTTAGGAGCTTTCGATGTTTCTAATTTGGCTGAGGCAAAGAGTGCTTGGGTTGCGGCTTGCCCCAATACTGATTTACCTAAACTACCATCTTCACAGAGACTGTGGGATGGGCCCCTCTGTGCGTTGGTACGGAATTGTCTCATACAAACGTGCGCCAACTCCACAGACAAGGCCCGACTCCTGGCAGTCTCTGTTAGGGAATCTGGTTTTTGGTTGCAAGCAATCCCATCTTTCAATACTGGCAATCTATTAGATCCATCTGCTTTTCGTGTAGCTGTCAGCTTGCGTTTGGGTGCACCTTGCTATGTAGGTCACCGTTGCCAGTGTGGTACTGCCGTCGACGAACGCGGTCACCACGGTCTCTCATGTTCTCGAAGTGCTGGCCGGATCTCCCGCCACGCTAGCCTTAACGACATCATCCGCCGGGCTTTTGCCAGCGCCAATGTACCAGCCGTTCTCGAACCGAACGGTTTGATGCGTGACGATGGTAAAAGACCTGGCGGTATGACCCTCGTTCCTTGGAAGCTGGGACGGCCGCTGGTGTGGGACGCTACTTGCGTTGACACACTAGCGCCGTCACATGTACCAGAGACCCAAGGTACGGCTGGTGCGGCGGCGGGTTCTGCCGAGCAACGCAAGCGGGGCAAGTATGCAAACCTCGGTAGCGGTTACATATTTGAACCGTTTGGAGTCGAGACTCTGGGACCGTGGGGGCCAGGAGCTCATCGCATTTTCAAAAATCTATCTGAGCGCTTGGTCGAGGCGACGCGTGATCAAAATGCTGGCGTTTATCTGGCTCAACGTATAAGCATTGCTATTCAACGTGGCAATGCCGCCAGTATCGCCAGTATCCAGTACGCTGCCATCTGACAGTGGTTTAGAGCACTTGGATTTTCTATAGGCTGGCATGTCGGCCTGTGGATTTTCGAAGCGTTCTATGGTATAGTGTATTTAGTTAGGGTAGGTAGTAAGTAGGTAGCTCTATTGTTTAGTCTTTTTTCAATAAAAAAATATATAATAGACAATAATGTATTTTTTTTACAGGGAAGCAAATGCATGGAGGTGAGATATGGCCAGTGTTTAGATGATGAAGAAACAATTGCCAAACGGAAATTAAAAAGCAATTAACACAACTAGTTATACACATTAATTTATTAATATCTTGTATCGCTCTCTAGCTTAAGTTATGTATAAAGTTTTTAAATAAAAATTGTTATTGGGTCGTTATGGTTTTTATTTCAATATATCTACGAAATGCACTTATGACTTATGTACTTTTAGTTTATTTAATATGGTATTTTTTCTTTGGGCAACACAATTAAAGCTAAAAATAATGTTAATACAATATAATTAATTGATTGAATTTGGCGTTACTTTTCGGAACTCCATTGCAAACTCCTAGAAAAAGACACTAAAAATCGGAACTACAAACTAAATATTCTTGTTCTAGGAGTTTGTAATGTTAATACATTTTTCTATAAGGAATAACACTTCTAAATCATCATTATCATCCTCTCCATATTATTCCTTATTACCGAAGACAATTTAGTTAACGTTTACTAATAAAAGGGATGAATTTTTTTGTAGTGAACGTCTTACTCCGCGAGTAAGCGAGCTTGCAGACGAGCGACGCTGACATGTGTGTTCTACTGTTCTTTTTCATACAAATTAGCACCTGACCTCAGGACCGCGTTAGCGTCGCGTTGACGTTGACGTTACGCTGACGTTCGTCTGAAAGCTTGCTAAATCTGTGATTTTTAGACGTTTAATAGAAAAAAAAATGTGTAGTGGTAGGTCTCTTTTGCAGGGGGCCGCCTGTGGAAATACCACACCTTTGCCAGTTATTCATCCACCAAGCAGTATGCAAACATTACTGTGTTCCGGTCTGAAGGGCAATGACACCAGCGAAATTACTGGGCATGATGAGTTTCAACAACTAATATCTCAGCAGCGCCGCGCTGAATTTTGAATTTTGAAACACTGAGTGGCACTGTGTCTGATATGGACAATCGTGGTGCTTACCATCAGGCAAACTTTTACTTCATCTTGAAAATATCAGGATATCAGGATAAATTTATCGAATAGGTTGAATATATTATTACAAATACAAGGGAAACATCGATTTGGTATTTTTTCATAGGATTACGTCAAATTCTTAAGAGTTCATAAGAGGTTTCCCGTTGAGATTTGAGTTTACATCTGTTGGCACTGCGCTCTGGCCATGTAGGCAACCTTCTGTGCCCTTTGGACGACTTCAGGGCATCGCTTACGACGCACCAGCCGGCAGTCTTGAAAGAAACCTTCGTTGCGAGGAAAACCGTTGCTACCGTCGCTAAATGTGACCAGCCCTGGAAACATTTTTTTTAATTTTCTATTAGTTCATCGAGCCATCATCTAATCCCCTTGGAAGTCCACTGCTGGACATTGGTATATGGGGGAGCCATTAGGGGGGTATTGTTAATAGTCGGCATTACGCTTGACAGGCCGGTTGGCGAGCGCAGTTCAGTGATTTTACGCAGAGGACGCTGTTGTCCCTCCTCCGGATCTAAATTATAGTAGGTACGGTACGGTAAGTACCAGGTACTAACAAACAATACATAACACAAAATTACGCCTTTTTACCGAATGGGTAGTCAGACGAACAGTGCCAGACTCCAGGCTGTCATTGCGAAAATTCCTAATAGAAAAATCCAATATCACTTTTTGCCTGACTTGAGGATCGAATCCGGGACCTAATATTAGGTAGTAACGCTTGCATGTTACGTTAGTACAATTATATATTCTGTGTTACAACTTCAGATTCTAACCTTATCGTAAAGGTAACACACCCATACGCATCTACAACTTCTGAATATAAAAGAGAAATTAATGTATTATAGTCGTCATTTTCTCTTCTCCTCTGAAGTCCACAGCTGGATATAAGCCTCCCTCATAACGGGGGGTTTGGCCAATACTCGCCACGACTGGCAGTCGGGTTGGCGAGCGTGGTTCGATGGATTGACGGAGAGAACGCCGCTGCCCCTCATCTGGATCTCATAATCCTTAGCCGGCTCTAACGGCAACCACAGGTAGAGAAGGCGAGGTACTATTCTATAGCCTGTAATCCCGCGGCATAATAAAATATTAAAATGTATACCCAGCCCCCATACTCTTCCACCTCGAAACTCCCCCTCAAACTTCATGCCATCAGCGCGCCAGAACACGCCGTGACCATGGAACCAACCCTGCATGAACTCTCCTTCATATCTGTAAGAAATTATTGAGGAAATGTTCCAAAGATCAAAGAGAGCTTAATTCAAAAAAGTTATTTACTAGATGCGTGTTTTCAAATAAACATACGGTAATAGTTATTGCCTTTGGCCACCATTATTATAATGAATTTGGTGGTAGATGGTATGGTCATTATGTACATTCCACTTCCACCATTAAGCACATTACACTTCAATTCACTTGAGACAAGACTTTCGAGTAAGCGCCTACGAAAATAAATAGCAAGACTTTTTAAAAGTGCCTGTGAAAGAAAAAGCGCCCAAAATATCAATACAATCAGTAATATTCTCAGACAAACAAGTTTGTATGGTCTGAGATTATAATATTAGATGCGACGCTTGCTACCTAATTTCTAGATTTTCTAAGTTACTATAAAAATCGTAGTTTTTAAGCAGCTAAAGGAATATAAGCAATGAACAACTTCCAGTGGTACCCTGCCTTCAAACTTACACTTCAACGATGCAACGACTTGCATGCAATGCAGCCTTGACCTGATGCTGCATCAGGTTCAGATGGGCCAGTGGTCAAAAAATTGTGGTCGGTCTCATTGGAATCGTTTCAATGAATGTGTTACAGACAGACGGTGACTAGGGTCTGATGATGGACTAAGGCAAAGAGAAAGAAATAAAATAATATATATTAATTTACACTTGCACCTCCTTCCTGTTATATATTTTATGTTCTAGATTATCCTTTGTGAAATATTCCTTTTGATCAATTCTAGAAACATAAACCCATCGGATTGATTATAATTTTTTTTTTCCATTATTATTTTTTATGTATATTATATGTTGAGTCCATAGCGTAATATTTTATTTATTATTATGTAAATAAACTAGTGTGGGAGTTTTATACTTAAACTTTGACGCCCGTTTTGGACATTTTAGAATTTGAATTATCAAAAATCCTTTCTTAGCATGCGTCCAGACAACTAAAACAACCTACATTACAAGTTTCAAGTCTCTATGATCAGTGGTTTGGGCTCGGCGTTGCATGTCAGTCAGTGAGTTATTTAGGATTTTATAATATATAGTGATATATGTACATTAGAATACTTAATTATCCTTATACATATGACAATCGAGATCCATAGACGCAGAGAACACCTAGCTCAGACCAGCCACCACTCGCAGCACCTGTTAACCTCATCCACCTCAACCATATTGGAAGGTTCTCCTTCTCTGCGACCACCACGCGACGCCACCGCGAGCTTGAGTTTTGTGAACATGACTGCACCAATTCTAAAGGGGTAGGCAGGGGTCCCAGGACTCAATCCCATAGTAGGTACACCCGCATTTCGCAATTATGTTTTTGGTCTCATGTAATAGGCGCTGTCATTGAGAAAAATCCTTTAAAAAATTCAATAACACATTGCCTGACTTAGGGAAACCCAGGACCTCATGATTGGCAGTCAAGACCACTAAGCCACCGAGGCCGTCTTAACTCAATGAGTAGAAACTGCGAAAATCTAAGAAACCTTATTGATTACCCTATTAATTTGAATGATTAGATTAATCTACATTACTTACTTAGCCCCATCAGGGAAGGCCATAACCCCAAGTCCGGAACACAGTCCCCCGATCAAAGCGCCATCGTATCTAGTTCCATCAGGTAGCACCAGATGGCCCATCCCATGCTTTTGGCCCTTGGAGTTCCATTCGCCCACGTACCGTGTTCCATCTTCGTACTTATACGCGCCTGTCTTGACAACACCGGGGTCTACTACTGAAAGGTTAAGGGTTCTTACATTATTCGATGCCAAATCATCATCATCATCTCTGCCGTAGAAAATCTACAGCAGGACATAGGCTTCCCGCATAAGGAAGGTGTTCGGCTAATACTTGCCACGCTTGGCAGATGGGTTATTGAGCGCAGTTTGAAGTTTTTACGCAGAGTATGCTACTGCCCGTCCTCTGGATCTCATACCTATTAGATGGCTTTCACGGCAACCATGGGTAGAAAGGGTGGGATATTATTCTATTGCCGGCACATCGACCATATCATCCCTAGATAATAAACCAGCCTCAGTAACCGTAATTTTCGGCTCTTCAAAGAGTAGAAGATTAGTCCAGAAGGTGAAATCAAAAGGACTTTGAGGATGAATGTAAGTTAAAGAGATCAGCTTTACCCAGATGAACTGAGGATATAAGTATTTAGGATTGAGTGTGAATGAGGATATTATGCGTGAAAAAGGTCTTAATGCATAGATGACGGATAATAGACGTAGAATGTAGTTTGTCCCACCAGTGTGCAATCAAACTTCAATGAATCGCAGTACTGTTCTGTCGCACTAGCGTTATTCGCACATACATTTGTCGTGGTCTGGCCTGGATTGGCGGGAGATGTGCGTTATTGACGCCACGATGTCGTAGGATCGGTCACTATATTATTATAGTGAGGATTTTTTTATAGCTGGCCAGAGTGCCTATATTGAAAAAATACTAAATAATGGAATGAGGGCAGAAAGAAGTAGAATCGGATTGAACAGAAAAAGAATTATTATAGCTTCGCTCGTTAAAAAGAAGTGTTTCAGGGACATCAGAATAACACCTAGGTTTTTAGTATTTCACTTCTTAATATATGCTTAATATATTCTTATAAATGCGAAAATTTGTCAGGATGGATGGATAGATGTTTGTAACTCCTTTACGCCAAAACTACTGAACCGATCGTGCTGAAATTCCGTGTGTAGATACATTAGACCCTGAAATAACACAAAGGACACTTACCCCAATTTTTTCCCCCAATATTTCCACGAGAACACAATCTACGCGAGTGAAACCGCGGGGTACAGCTAGTACATAGATAAACTAAGAAAACATAAACACCAAGTTGCAAAGATTTTTGTCTAAAAGTATCTTCTATCTCCTTTAAGTTTAAGTCCTTTAAGTTTTAATATATTTATTATGCAGAGCTAGAGAATTTTATATTGAATGAAGCTCAACATTTAATATAACCAAGATATCTAATAATCGCCGATATTTTTTAAAGGTAATACAATTGGCAATAGAATAAAATTAACTAATATTAAATAAAAAATAAAAAACGTACCGTCCACCATTCTGACACAAACTAGCACAACTAAGAATATTTGTAGAGCTTCATTCTGTAATCTAATTAAATACGGACTAGTTTAGTTACATAATAACACACTTTATATTAATTTATACGCTGCTTTTGAAATTAATACAATGTTTCGATATTGCTTTGACTGCCTCAGTAGCGTAGTGGATGCAAGCTCGATTGCCTATCATGAGGTCCCGAGTTCGATCCCCAGGTCAGGCAGTGTTGTTAGATTTTTCCAGTGGGAATTATCTCAATGACAGCCTGGCGTCTAGAACTGTGCCCGGTAGATGGCAATAGGCTCGCTCCCTATTACATGGGACCAATAATATACTGGTAAAATATGCGGGTGGAATATGTGGGTATGTGTATGGGACTGAGTCCTGGGTACATCTGCCTACCCCTTCGGGAAAAAGGTGTGGTTGTTTGTTATGATTGTATGTTAAATAGCCGCGTACATAGGTACCTACGCAAGCCGTACCTATAGATGCCGATAGCACAGAACAGATAATAATAGATAACAGAAAATAATAAGAAGGGAAACTTCAATTCACTTTATAATATCCACTTACCTCAAGTTTAAGATATCAGGATATAAATATATCAAATAGGTTTACTGTATTCGGAGGAAACAGGGGAATACAAAACATATATTTAGTAAATTTTCCATAGGATTGTGTCAAACTGCTAAGAGGTCCTGTATCCTGTTAAAAATTCGCGTGTTTCTGGGTCATTTGTATGTTTGTCAGTACAGTAACCATTTGACCATGTCAAATTACAATCACATCTTTCTGCAACTCTTAAGATACTCTTACGATTGGAGACTGTTGGAGCTGCTGCCAAGGTCCTGCGCCCTAGGGCTTCCGCATCGTCGTGAAGAAACAGTGGCCCGCAAGTCGACGAACATCCCTAATGCGCTACGGTGCCGAGGCAGCTCCACCGACGCCCTAAACAAATTATTAAACTGCACACGGACGGCGTTGTACTGTTTGTGAATATAATATTCTTATGACATTGTCATAGGTCTGACGCCTGTATAATTTCTGGTCGCAATGATAATACTATGCTGGTTTAAACTGGTGATCTGTATGAAGAGCAAATAGGTGCAAAATAGTGTCAATTCACTGAGTAGGAAGTGACAATTTACTTGATTCTTACAATTACCTTGTTCTTGAGAAATCTTTTTCTATTTACCTCTATGTTATGTATAATGTAATGTAAAGTGGACGCCTTTTCCGCACTAATACTCTATATTTGGTCCGTTTTACGTGAAGTCCTGGCTAATCTAGCCATCCTAACTCCACCTAGAAGCTCAGAAGCTTCCTGGGAACTTCGTAGGCTTCGCGGAGTGACCTCACTGTTCCGAGGATTTGTTCACGTTGAAGGGTTACTGCCTCGCATTCCGGGACTAGGTGGGCAACCGTTTCTTCCGCCATGAAACAGCCTCTGCATAGAGGACTGTCTGTGGCGTTGATAGTGTTTACCTCTATATACCTGTCATAATTAAATATAGGCAATTTGGGTTTTGTCTTTGCATATAAACCATAAAATAATCATTCCACAAAAAAATGCCCTTTCACAATTGATTTAAAGATAAGGAGAGATAGCATTTACATCCAGTCTGTTAGTAAGCGGCCCGCCTCCAGCGTGTTCCTGCCGATCGTCTGTCCACCTTGTGGGTGGACGTCCTATGCTGCGCTTGCGAGTCCATGGTTATCGGCTATCAGTTCTACGTGCTATGTGGTCTGCCCATTGCCACTTCAACACATAAAACACATAAATATATCGAATAAAAATAGTCACTTTATAGATATAGCGTAGGTTTATATAGCACTACAAAGGGAATACAAACTAATCCACTTGTAGGGACATACAAATGGGGCTCTACTTTCGATAGAGATTAACGCAGCTGCGGTAACCATTGGTTAAGTGAGTACATATAAAATACATGTTTGGATAAGTAGGCGTGTAAGTTATAAGCGAATAGAGATGATATAATTAAATTACCTATGAAATCTTACAAATATTATAAATCTCATATCTCAGTACAATATAAAAAAGTTACGTTTGTAACAGATAAACATAACGCTAGAGACTAGAGAGTTCTAACTCGGCTCCAGAGCCATTTAGATGTTTTTTTGTTTTTTGTGCCGTTTTCAAGCTAAAGCTACTGAACCGATTAAGCTGAAATTTGGCTTGTAGATAGCTTAGACCCTGGAATAACACATGAGGCATTTTTATCCCGATATTCCGACGGGAACGAAGACTACGCGGGTGATACCGCGCAGGAAGAAATCATGAATCATCAAGGAGTGGACAGGGATTGCGAGTGCTGATGAACTATTTCATCTTGCCAAGGATAAAGACGGGCAATGTTACCAGCGAAATTACTGGGCATGACGAGTTTCAACAACTAATATCTCAGGGTGACAGGCGCAGTGCAGTGCTACGCAGAATTTTGAATTTTAAAAGACTGGGTAGCACTGTGTCTGATATGGACAATCATGATGCTTACCATCAGGTACTTGATTTGCTCGTCTTCTCACTCACTATCATAAAAAAAGCAAATTTTAAATTGTATTTCGCGACTAAAGCGACATGCTCACTTTTTAACGACCAAACCTAGAGAGCTGAAATTTGGAGCTTGAAAATGTTACCAGCGAAATTACTGGGCATGATGAGATTCAATAACTCATATCTCAGGGTCACAGACTACAGGTGGCACTGTGTATGATATGGGCAATCATGATGCTTACCATCAGGCACCTGATTTGCTCGTCTTGTTACTCACTATCATAAAAATTAAAAAATAAATTATTACATTTCATGACAGAATAATAGTATATCATAAAAAAAGGATATAAATTCCTCTCATAACTTACGCCTACCCTAACACACACAAGGGAAGCAAGATCGAATGGCCATCCCTGAAGAGTAACGTGATCATGATCCTTAAGCACCGAGCATATTTCCTTAGAGATTACGTTTTCTTTTCCTGTTGCTGTTTTTATTTAATCGAAGGATAAAAAACAGAATTAATATTTTTAAAAGATAATGAGTATCACTGAAAAGAACTGTATAATATTATGTACCTATTTTGTTTAACTAGCAGCAGCTATCTAGTACATATTATTTGCTCCATAGTCTAAAAGATTCAGTAGTTTTGGTGTAAGAAGTCAACAAACATACACACACAGATATATGTTTGTAGTGGTAGGCCTCTTTAGCAGGGTGCCTGGGGAAGTACCACACCTTTGCCAAGTTATTTCTCCACCAAGCCGTAATGTGCAAACATTACTGTGTTCCGGTCTGAAGGGCAATGTTACCAGCGAAATTACTGGACATGAAGAGTTTCAACAACTAATATCTCAGGGTGACAGGCCCAGTGCAGTGCCGATCAGATTTGAATTTTAAAACACCGGGTGGTACTGTGTCTGATATGGGCAATCATAATGCTTACCATCAGGCACCTGTTTGCTCGTCTTGTTACTATCATAAAAAACTTAGATATATAAATACATATCTTGAAGTCTAACTATATCTCTTTGTAACGACATCTGGTATAAGCTAAGTACATTTAAGTCAATTTGAATTTGAATAAAACATTCACGAGGAATCGTTAGTCAATTTGGAATTCAACGTAAGTCGTAAAACTTGTAAAGCAATGTCTCTAAAAGCTGGTGATATAAAAACGTATACAGGGTTACATATCGACATCCAATATGAATAACATTGTAACTCAATGTGACATAGTTTTCAGCACAGCCATTTTTTTAAGTGTATTATTTATTTGTAGGTGTCATATTATACTCATTTGAATTGCTTTTTCAAAATGATCTATATGCCATTTTGATAAAACGACTGCAAGTATGTATGTTGTATTTTTGTAATGTTACAATGTACATGCTTTAAATATTTTTTATTTGAAAAGCATCGTAACTAACATTGCAAATGGGGTCATGAAAAATTTGAAAGTGGAAAAAAAACAGCTTATTTAATTGTTTTATTTTACAATCACGAATTTATTGTACATAATATGAACATTTATTGAGCTCATCGCGTAAATACTTGCCCCGGCTGGGGTTCGAACCCAGAACTCCTTGCTTCGCAGGTAGAGTCGTCGTAACCCCGTATATGATACGTGATGGACGTAGAAGAGCTTAATCTAGGCAACGAGACAACATCTGTTCCTAACTGAGTTATGATTCACATCTGCTGTTAAATATTTCAAGTTTTCTTTTATAAAACGACCAAAATAACGATAAATCCTGACAGATGAAGTAAACGCGTGCTAAGATCATGGATTTTGGAAATTCACATCCTAAATGTGGGTACCGGTGCTACAGCAAGGCGTAACATGTTGCAAAGTTAGCATTAATGCAGTAGGTGAAAACAATCACGAGCATGCGAAGAGCAGAGATCTCGTTTACATTTATTAGTTTCCGTAACACCGGTCAGTTCCCACTTTAAGGAGTCCAAAAAGGGATCAAACTTTTGATAATGTAGAGTTATCATATAATGCGTGTATGGGGGCATACACGTTGTCAGGTGTGCCGAGTCTGTGAACGTTTTGGTGGTTTTATGGAAAGTATTAATAGCAACGTGTGGTTTAAGGATGAGCTATGGCATGTGCGAGGGCGCGATGGCAACACAGGGAGGTGGATGCCAGCGCTACAGATGATTGTAGAGAGAGATTGAAGATGGTGGGCTTGGATAAATTATTTAAAATATGCTGAAGTGTTAGAGTATTATTAATTGGAATAGGAACGTCTTAAATATGATATAATATTATGACAGCTGACAGGAGTCTTCCAGAAAGAGGTTAATCGTCGAATCTAACTAGGCTGGGCAGCGTTCGGAAACCTACACAATGTCTTATCGTCCAAAATACCTCAGTGCTTTAAGTAAGTAGTGTGCTTTACCAGTGATGTCTTATGGCTCTGAAACGTGGTCTTAACTGTGGGCCATCAGTAAGCTCAAAATAGCGCAACGTGTCATGAAGAGGGCAATGCTCGGGATTTCTCAGCGAGATCGCATCAGAAATGAGGAGATCCGTAGATGAACGAAAGTTACCGACATAGCGCAGAGGATTAGCAAGTGGAAGTGGCAATAGGCACGGCATATAACACGTATTATAGTTTATTTGGTTTAACCTCCTTACACGTATTATTATGTGTAACATAGCAGAAAAAGCACTCGTTTAAAGTGTCAAGTGGCGTAGTGGAATACCTCATAAATATCTTCATGTGCGTGCGAATAATACCTAAAAAGGCTGACTGTTTCGTACCTGCTTGATCTTGACCTACATATTTCAGACTACTTGATATTTAAGAGGTAACGCTGCCTTTTAGGCAATTTGAAACAATCCTATATACTTACCTAAAATGTACAAAATTTGTTACAAAACATACCCCTGTTTTCCAAAAATAATTAAACCATTCGATAAATAGTCATTTATGTGTATAGAAAACTATATCCCTATTGTATTAATTGAGAGTTATTTTATAAACTTTTCAAATTTCTCTTAAAAATTTTCACAAAAAAGTCTTTTTTTTTGTTAAAAAAAGAAAACAAAATGCTTATGGCAATGTGAAACATAAAAAGTTAGGTTAAGTGTCATTCATTTATTCAAAAGCTAGGACGATTTAACCACTCGTCCAAGTTCAAAAGTTATCCTATCCTGCAACGAAATATTTAAGGTTATATATCCTATTTAAGGTTTCCGGAAGACGAAGCGTAGGCCGACCCTTAACGCGGTGGACCGACGACCTGGTCAGGATCGCAGGCTCGCGGTGGATGCGTACGGCGAGCAACCGCGCAGAGTGGCGTTCTATGGGGGAGGCCTATGTTCGGCAGTGGACGTCTTCCGGCTGATGATGATGATGATGATGAAGGTTTGCATCAACAAGATCAGCGTTAACCTAGAATTGCGTCTGTAAGCGTGAATATAAGTGAAGTTATTAAGGCATACGTATGTGTGCATAGTGTAGGGTTCCATACTTAGATACCAAAAACATACAGCGCCACCTATTAGTTCCTTGCGCAAAGTATGGAAATATGCAGTAAAAAGGCCATAACTTTTGATTGCGTTAACTTAGAAGTATGATTTTTTACAGTCACAAGGGACCGCAGATCTGATTAGTCGATATTGATTTCAACTTGATTCAACTTGACCTCCTCGCGTTCCCATTAAAAAGTGTCTTAACAGATGGACTGACAGACAGACGGACGGACAACAAAGTGATCCTATAAGGGTTCCTTTTTTCCTTTTGAGGTACGGAACCTTAAAAAGTGTAAACTGGAACCCAGACGAAACTAATTACGTCTAACTATGCTAAGTATAAAAGGACTAATCTTTTCTCCGAATTTCCGAATTATTTTCTTTGCACTTTAGTAACGACGATTGCTCGCTCTGTCTAAGGGTATATTTACAAATCCTAGACTCTTGAATTTTAGGGTCCAGCAAATAGGATAGGCGCTGAAAATTGTGATTTTAATTCCTCCTGATTTTGGTAAATTCTACTTAAACCGTGACCTTTAACAGACGGCTGATAAAAACACCTTTTTATACTGCTACGAAAAGAGGGGATTATGTTTAGAGCAGTATCTTATGTACCTAAATAAATATGCTACTAGCACCTAAACTATTTGTTCAATTTTGATAAGATATCGATTAAAGTTAATAAAAATTAAAGTCTAAGGACATAAGGGACATTGTTTATGTAAACACGTTTGGACCCTATATTTTATAATGTTTAAAGACGTACTTACTATCTGTACTATCTTATAAATCTAAAACATACATTTTCAAGTGAATTTTCAAGTCGCTAGGAGTCAACAAAAACAAAACAAAAACATCAGGGAGATAAGCCTCGTCAGCATTGGTCCGCAACCTATCTAGAGAAGGAAATCTCGCCGGAATGGGGACTACGTCAGGCACGAGTTGGGTTCAACCTGAAATAAGTGGCAGTCTCCTGCAACCAAACTGGCTCCGCACTTACTCGTATCGACATGTCGTTCCTGCGGATTCAGCCAGTGAGGTCGTGATGAGGTGATGTAGGCTCTGGGCAAATCTACGTTTCCTTAAATCGTATCAGTTTAATCGTATCATTGTCTGTGGAGAGTGTTCTAAATGCTCTATACAGACCTAATGTTTAAATCGTCTGCCAAAGACACCAAGGACAATATTATTGTAGGAGTCAACGTAGGGAACTTCTCAAGATGGGCCTGGTTAAATTATATGTTTTTGTTTTAAATTAACGCTAATTAATGGTTTTTTTTATTATAGTAAGTGACAAGACGAACAAATCAGTTGCCTGATGGTAAACCTCACGATTGCCCATATTAGACACTGTGCCACCCAGTGTTTTATAAATCAAAATTCTGCGCGGCACTACACAGCGCCTGTTGTTGAAACTCGTCATGCACAGTAATCTCGTTGGTAACATTGCCCTTCAGCAGACCGGAACACAGTAATGTTTGCAGATTACTGCTTGGCAGATGAATAACTGGCAAAGGTGTGGTACTTCCTGCCCCCTGCAAAAGAGGCCTATCACTCCAAAACACCAGTGTTTTGGAGACGACTTTAAATTAGCTTTATTATTACTACTGCTTGATTAAACCAAACCAAATAAATAAATTAATTAAATTTTAAAAAGTCCTCACAATGAACGAGCGTGTACATGAAGAATGTGATGAAAATAAAATATGCGAAAATAATTAGGATTATGGGTTTCTACCTACCCCAACGGGATCCAAGCAAAACTGACTGTAGCTATATAAAATATGCCGTGGCCCTTTTGTACAGTACATAATTAAATGTTGGATCAATTCATAAAATCGTAGCGTTTCATGAAATTTTTCAGTGTCCATTGGCCACATCATGATGTGCTTTGGTCCTTCGTCAGATCAATGCTAGGAAATATATAATATTATATACTTAGGTCTTCAGATAGAGGATCTAGTTTGTACAATTACAATCTTGGTTGTTTTAGACAGGATACTTTAAGGAAATGGAACAATTGCTCTGAGGTGGGGAACGAATTTCGACGGGAAGTTCAACGAGAATCTTCCTTTAGACAATGTCATGTATATAGGTATAGATAGATAGATAAACACTTCATTGTACACCATACACATATATATTCATGTAATGTAATTTAAAGTGGACTCCTTTTCCGCACTAATTTTATTTTATTTTTTAATGTTGACCTACAGTTTTAATAGTTTAGTATAAGTTTAATATAAAATACATAAGACATGTTTATATAATGCGAATAATATAAATATAAACATAATAGAAATTTTAAAATAATTTACAATGCATTTACAATACATCTGTTCATTGCGGCACCCTTGCAGGGTATAATATTATGTAACACAGTAATACCTGATACTTGTAAACTGTTGTATTAAATAATAATATTATGCAATAAAGATTATGAATATGAATATAAGACTCTATATCTGGTCCGTTGTACGTATCATTACGGCCAGGACGCTGTTTCGGATGGCACGTTAAACGGTTTTTTTTTTTTTTTTTAAGGTCACGGTTGCTTCCTATACCTAAGTCATGTAGGGGAATTCGTTACGTCATGAAAGCCTTGTAGGAACCTTGGTGACCAAAGTTGCGAATACTCTGTCCAATAAGTAAAGATAGAGGTACTAAACAATGTTGACCCAAAAGATTTCCCAAATTGAAAAACGCTTCTTCAGTGAAACTATTCAAATATAATCATAACCCTTAATTCTTTTCGACTTCGACGAATCCTGATTATAAATGATGACCTTCAGTGCGGGCCGTGCGGCTAATTAAACCATTCGACTAATGGTCGGTTAACGGCTGCTCTAATAGGTATCCTCGATCGGCGGCGCTTCCACAATTGTTCTGCCCACCTAGACTAGACGTCACGTCAAAGAGGAGACAGATTATCTATCTCGAGTTGGCCTATCTCTTAGAGTGGTTACGTTCTGCGTCCTTAACAAATCCGAACCGAATCCGTTATTCGGAAGACTAACCGAATTTAGATATTGCTATTCGCACCACTGCTATCACAGTTTTACTCGTGTGATTAGACGTTCACTACAAAAAATGAAGAGTTGATAAAAGAAAATATATTAGTAAGGACATAGTTGTTTACTTCATCTTAAAAATATCAGGATATAAATATATCAAATAGGTTTGCAATATTTGTAGGAAACAGGGGAATACAAAATATTGATTTGTTAAATATTCCAAAGGATTGTGTCAAACTGCTAAGAAACTGGAGTGATACATAGGTAAAGTGGAATCGTAAAATAAACAATTCCTAGAACATAGCCTAAAAGACGTCTATCTAATTGAAACCAACTCAGGCCGACACAGCCAAGATAAGTACACAGCTTTATTAGTGCAGCTTTTGCTTCAAAGCCCTGACGTCAAAAGCCCCTGACGTCAGACGCGTCAATGCGGTAAATGCCATGGAAACACCTTCGGTTGATTCTCTAGACAATTAATAAAGCCTATCTGCCTCTGCGATCTATGACCGACAGTCGGGTACCTTGGCAGTGCGCCTTTTGACTAACAACTAGCAACAATCTAGCACTTCCGCTGTTGTAGAAATGGAGTCCGTACTTAAGAATTTTACCTTAACTTAAATCACAGGGAGCACGGGATTAATTCCTTATATTTCGGCGAGAAAACTGTGGCCTTATAGTAGTCACAATGTATCAGTTCAGTGTGAAGTAACTAAGAAATTAAGTACTAATGCTAAGTACTAACCTTAGCCACTAAACTCAAACGCTCGTTGCTTGCAGGGTTTGAAATCATCAGAATCAGAGATTATAGCATTAATCGCTTTCTTTTCCAGTACAGTCCACTTTTTTCTTTAATTTTTGTTGGGTTTGCTAAAGTAATATTAAATATACTCGTGATAATATTTTGAATTAGACTTAACAATGAAGATGAGTAACTGCAGTACACGTGTAGCTACGGCCGTCGCATCTAATCGCAACTGGCACATACCAAGTTCATGGACTGGCTGCGCTTTTTAACGAATAGACCTGAATGGACTGTGTTCTTTGTTCTATGTGTTTTAGGTATTGGATAAAGGGAAAAATATCTCTGTTCTGTCTCTGTTATCTGTCTCTGTTATCCTTGTTCACCCAGGTGAACAAACGGGAACAAACCATCCTATTAACTTTTCTAAAAACTACCGAGCCAGCCGGAGTAAAATTATCATCTTCCTACCCTTATCCAACTTTGTGTGGGGTCGGTATAACATGTTTCCTCTAACACACTGGACGCAACACAAGAACATAATATTAAGAATAACATGTTTTCACTAACAACATACACGAGTACACAGAACATAATATTATATAAAGTTTTGGCTTTTGTTTTTTGACCGGCCGCCTGCCTGACGCCTACTGTCTCTTTAATTCTGTTGTTGGTAGTATGCCCGCTACCTTTTGGATAATCAAGGCGTGATGATGGCCCCGTTGTGCTCCCAATGTGCAGCAACAACACACTACTCACATCTACGTGAGAAGTGGTACGCTGCTCATTGGATGAACTTATCCTTCTGTGGCCTCCTATGACTCCCACAGGATGAGATGTGGGGGATGCGAATTCTTGCCCGACATCTCACGGTAAGTATATTGTAGGTATTCTAAACTATAGCGTTTATGCTATTTTAAGCATTCCTTCTGTATCCTACTTCCCACTAATATTATATAAATGCGAAAGTTTATAATTCAGTATGTAGACAGTTTAGACCCTGGAATAACACAAAGGGTACTTTTAACCCGATATTCCCACGGGATCGAAGAGAACGTGGGTGAAACTGCGAGGCACAGCAAAATTCCTTATTATAGAAAACTCAGAAATTCGTCTCATGATGTCAGAATTTAAAATAATATTTTAAGCAAATTATAAGCATATTTTCTAGGTACCACATTCATAAATAAATTTCAGTAGGTGTAAGTAAGCTGATATTTTTCTATTTTCGTCCTAGAGGTCTACTACTAATTATAGGTCATAAAAGATTTTACTATTTTTGACTGTTGCTTTTACAATTATAAATAAGTATAAATAAGAAGTCAGTGAAAAACTTATTAAAGAAAATCCCAATCGTAATTTATATCTTGTAACATTAAGTAAAGTTAAAGTTCTGAAGTTGTATACTTTCCTCTCTGCCGTGTGAAGTAAAGTGCCGACATCCCTACAAACTTTATTTTTTGAAAAGTTGTGTCTTAACTAGCATTAGTTTTTACGCTATTTTTATTAAGTATATAAAGTTAAACGTAAAAATGAAAACAAAGCAGTTAGAAATTGCTGTATTGTTTGGTTTGCACTCGTATGTTGATTTTGTGTACAAACAAATTTTAAATCAAAAATTGGATACGAATTTCCGATTACAACTACATAAAAATTGAGTTTATATATTATTCTTTACACACTATTGGACCCAATGTTAACTCAATATTGCAATTCACAGAAAACCCAACCTAAAATACCTAAAAAAAAGTTTTAGTATGAAAATAGGATCAATTCGTGTCGGGGTGCCTTAATGTCTGGAGAATAAGTCTCCGGACTGCTCTAGACATTATATTTCACGTAAATTAGCAGAGGACAAAGAACTCAGCAAGGCACTAACTAAATGCTAAATGTTCGTGCGGCCAGGAATAAAACTCATTAACAATTATCATAAGGCAATAAAGAGTTGGTGGCTGCCACTTGACGGAACGGATCGATGGCACCAAGGTTACTCCCTCGTAACTTGGGCGATGTCACGTAACTTACGTACTTTACCTTGTTTGCTGTGTAATATATTTTTAATCTAATAACTCTTGATTGTGTCTGGTCTCCTGGTACTTTTACCGGTGAATACTATCAGATGATGTTGATGATGATGATGATGTTAGCTGTGGAGTTACCGGCTTTTGAATTGTGCTACACCCTCTCTACACGTGGTTGCCGTAAATGCCGGCTAAGGGTAAACAGATCCAGAGGACGGGCAGCAGCGTCCTCTGCAAAAAATAAACCATCGAACTGCGCTCGACAACCCGCCTGCCAAGCGTGTCGAGTATTGGCAAAACCCCCCTTTATGGGAAAGGCCTATGTTCAGTAGTGGATTACCAACGGCTGAGATGATGATGACTATCAGATGAACGTAATGCGAGTTTACTCAATGTACTGGCGAAATATGGGTGTACCTACTATGGGACTGAGTCCTGGGTACACGTCTGCCTACCCCTTCGGGAAAAGGGCATGATTGTTATGTTATTATCTTCATTAAGTCCTAAAGTAATGTTTCTGGCTTTAAGTTCGCTGTCTCTGGGTTCATATCTCTAAATGTGGATTTTTCGTCTAGGCGACTAATATAACGATGATAAAACGACGAAAATTAAGGTTGTGAAAATTTGACAAAAAGCAACCCATGACCAGGTCTAGGAGGTTTATTATATTGTCACCATCTAAGGAAATTTACTAGTATACTAATTATTTCCTGCGTTATTTCCATCGCCTCGTCTCCGTAACTGCTGTGGCGCCGTGGTGGTTGCAAGAGCTATTTCCAATCATGAGACCTTGGGCAGATCCCCGTCACTCCGTACAATCGGCCGCGCGCAAATGTCTACTACTACTATATGCAGAAAACACAACTTGTGTACACGAGTCAAATTAATGTGTACGTAAATACGGGCGTTACTGTCTCGTTGAGTGAGAGGAAGGTGAGTGTCGCTTCTTTACGTAATAATATTGTAACATAGTTAGTATTCTTTGCCTTGGGTACGATTCCCAGGGAAGGCAATAGATTTTCTACTAGAAATTTTCTCAATGTCAGGCTGGAATTTGGAATTCGTGCCAGTTAGTTGGCAATTGCACAGATTAACTAATAGTTCTCCTTAACGAAATGCTTAACAAATGGCTCGTCCCCTATTACAAGGGACTCAAAAACTACCCTTTCGAGCAAAAGACGTGATGTTGTTACCTTATGTTATGTTATTACCATAAAGTCATATTTTTATGATAGGTGCATGATTTTATTAGTTTAGTGATTTGTTTAGTTTTATTAGTGATAAGTATTAGAGATATTAGGGTTTCATCATCCAACCGTTGGAAGTCCACTGCTGAACATAAGCCTCCCCCATTAGGGGGGTTGTTGCCAATACTCGCCACGCTTGGCAGGCGGGTTTGCGAGCGCAGTTTGATGGTTTTACGCAGAGGACGCTGCTGCCCGTCCTCTGGATCCTATAGCCCTTAGCCGGCTCTTACGGCAACCACGGGGAGAGAGGGTGAGGTACTATTCTAAAGCCGGTAACCCCACGGCAATAATATTAGGGTGTACACGTAAGTAATTTAAACCCAATGAAACATCTGTTAGTGCACAAACGTAAACTATTCAAGGATGGTCGCGAATGTGAGGTCTTTTTTTACACAGTTTTGTAAAAATAAAATTATGGAAGCGTTTTGTTCAGATATCTAGGTATGGAACCCTACACTATGCATACAAACGTATGCCTCAACAATTTACTCCCTAAAAAAGCAGATGTCATCAACCCTTCAATTTCTCAAGCTTCCCGGACATAATATAGGGTAATCAGTCAAGGGCGAGCTGATGGCCGGTGTAACACTGACGTCGAGTGCCGCAGTCCATGTCATCGTATTAGGTGCCACTTGCTGTTTGGTGGGGCAGGGATGCGCAACATTTTCCCACGTGACCACTTAACAATAGCAAAATAACTATGACGAGACAATAATATATTTTTTGCGTGACGAGCTAAGCTTATGACGAAGTATTTCAATATAAAAAATGTATACTTGTACGAATGTACATCAAATTTTTTTTTGTTTTCTAATCGTAGGTATTTTTTTATATTCACAAAAAAATACTACAGCAGCTACCTAAATAATCTAACTTAACTAATTTCAATACTAAATAAAATTCCAAAGACATCAAAGGCACCTAGACCTTTTAAAAAAAAATCAAGTATACCTCCATATTATACATGTTGTGACTTCTTAGGAACATAATGTAATTCCAACGGCAAAACATTATATTTCAACTGTTAAAAACATTTTTAGTTAAAATAAATATCTCTGAATCTTTATTGTATTAAACTAAAGTAAGGACTTATTTAAATGATGAAGCATACTTATAAAGGTTAATGTTTTTTGAATAAAAATATAACTCTATTGAAATGATTTATTACTATGCCAAGGCATTCGCTTTAAATCTTGTTGTTATAGAAATACTAACTGAATTTAAATAAAATTTTTGAGCTTATAGTTAGGAGAATTTTGGTTACTAAAATTTAAATTTTGAACTATTTAAAGTGTATATATAATGTATATTATACAATCTACTGTATTTTCAAACTGTTTCTATTAAAATATTTTATGTTATCAGCCGCGTTTTCACCTAAAATACACTGTTTGTTGTTCCAGGGTCTTCTCTAAACAATTTAAATACCAAATTTCAGCCCAATGGGTTAAATAGTTTTGAACACTACACACTTAAAGTATATTTATATACTATATTTATATATTTTATATATCTATACAAATATGTCACCGTAAAATTATAAAAACCGTCAGTTTATAATTAATCTAACAAGATTGAAAATTTACGTTAGTTTAGATTGTTTATAACATAACATACATTCACGCCTTTTTCCCGAAGGGGTAGCGACAGAGGTGTACCCAGGACTCAGTCCCATAGTAGATACACCCACATTTCGCCAGTATGTTATTGGTCCCATGTAATAGGTGGCGAGCCTATTGCCATCTACCGGGCACAGTTCCAGACTCCAGGCAGTTATTGAAATAATTCCAAATGGAAAATCCAATATTAAACACCATGCCTGACCTGGGGATCGAACCCAGGACCTCTTGATTGGCAGTCGAGCATGCGCCCACTACGCCACGGAGGCAGTCAAATTTAAAAATTGTTTATAAACTTAGCGAAATTATAATTAGTGGGATTCTATGTATGTAAAACGTATCTGACACATAGCATAACTTTTCGAAGGAACCGCAGTCGAATTCATATCATATTACTAACAGTCCAGCGTTTGGTGGTTTCAGAAATCGTCAACATTTTCCTTTTTTTATTTCATAACACGTTTTATACGCTGTCTGTGTGTTGTCGTCCATATAAATACAAGAAATTAGACTTACCATACCCCTGACCCCAAGCACCCGTCATGCACCCGTTCCCTATCTGTGCTGATCTTTAGAAAGTTTTTTATCTGAGATGAGGGGTAGAACCACGAACGTTCAGTTGGTTAGAACACTGCCACGAAACGGCGGAGGTCGTGGGTTTGTATCCTGCTCGTGGGTGTAAATTTTCCTTTTCACATTCATACAAACATACAATCACGCCTTTTCCTGAAGGGGGTTGCCAGAGGTGTACTCCTCCCATAGTAGGTACACGCACATTTCGCCAGTATGTTATTGGTCCCATGTATTAGAATGATAGAACAATTTCGCCGATGACTAGTAACCTCACGGTAGCTCAACTGGTAGAGTGCCGACCTTGCGGAATGGTGCGGAGGGTGCGTAGTTCAAATGGGAGTGATATGTAGATCCGAATGCCGTCATTGCGACCCACGCTAATATCGCCCGTGAAAAGAGAAAAATTTGAAATTTTTCTTTTCATTAGATCATAACATATTATACATCATAATAATATATACAATCGTATATATTATTATAAAGTATCTGTTTATATCACTTATTTTGATATTTTTCCTCCTATCCTTGGTAACTTTGGTGAAATTATTATAAAATAAAAATGCTTTTCCTCAAGCACATGGTTTTCCATTTAATTCGACTTTTGATTGATAAGCTGTCACTGTCACCTTATCATAACAGGCTAAAAATTGCAAATATGACAGTCTGCTATAATCTACCAACTACCATCCATTTTCTACTATTATGGTAATAATTTACATATTTATATACCTTAAAATTTACAACTTGGACAGTATCTTCTATATATCTCTTCAACATTTCCCAAAAAAAGAATAAACTTAAAAGACGCTACGAGTAATACCAGCTATAAATCAGGAGAGATGTTAAATCGATGCCATTACTTGTAAAGCTTGTTTAATTCTTATTTTAGGTACAATTGGTCTTTTATAAGTGAAACAAATGTATTTTGCTAAACTTCTAGGCACAACAATCAAGTTAAAATATTCGATACAATTCTAGAATTGTTTGAAATGTCTTTAAAAAGCGTGTCTTATTTAGGTAGCTGTCCTTTCGGTGAAGCTCTCAGCGTTTTATGTTTTAAGTGGAAATGGTTATTTCATTTTATAATCGAATTTAGAGAATGAGTTTCAGTATTGAAACCAAAATCAAGTTGTAATTCTTTATAGGTATTTTTTAAATAATAAAGCTTTTTAATAACAATAATATATACCATTAAATATATATAACATAAAAATTATGCTTTTTTAAAAAAGCATCATTTATTATTACATAACTAGAAAACCGCACAATATATTAATATATACATTGATAAATAAGCAAAAATAATATTCGAAGTGGTTATATTATTTTAATGTTTTCTAATAAAAGTCCCATCACCACGCGATCCAAATGTTGGAAACCCATGTCAAGGCGGGCGGTGGGTGTACCACCATTGGTCTAAGCACGCAACGCTTTGCAGCTCTACTAGCCTCAGTATACCAAAGGCCCCGAGCCAACCGCGTACCATTCCTATATTCTAATAACGAGTGAATCCGTCGGCAAGTGGTAGTGTTGTGAAAGGATCATGCTCGAATGCTGGTAAGGGATTTTGGGAAGTTGTTTTGAGTTTGGACGTTGAATTTTTAATTCGGAACGAATTGAAATGAATTTATAATGTGTTTTATTGGACTGTGAACGTGGTGTACGAAATAGGTTATGTGGTATTTTGACGTGATAGGTTTTTTACACTGAAACAGTAATACTGGTAATAATAATTTTCTTCTTAAGCTCACTTGCTCGTTCGCGGGATGTGGTAACAACTAATGCAAGATTAAATAATATAATCCATCTTGCGCCATCAGCGAGACCATTAACATTTTAAATATCTAGTCCTGTGTTTACAAACTCAACATTTGTTTATTTAATTTTAATTTGCGTGGAAATTTGTTCAAATTTAATGGCTGAAGTTCACCTCTAAACGTAGACAATAAGGTACGACATACCCGATTCTTCTATCAAAATATTTTTTTATGTGTTACATTTTTGGTTAATTGATAAACAGTCGTTTAACCAGACGTTTAAACGTGTCAAACAGTGGCCTTAGGACTGAAATGTGAACCTTAACGTGTAATGACATTCCTTAACGACGTTTCACGTTAAACCAACAGTCGTGTCCCTACAGCGGATTTTGTTATTAGGTATTAAATTAAGGCAATACTCAATGCCTACTGGAAAATTGTCTTCAAAATGAAATATTCATTATAATTTACTCGTACATCTCAACTGTAATAAATCTCTTATTTATACTGCCCTTTCCCTATTAGTAGTCAAACTAAATAAAACATAACATATCATCGCGCCTTTTTCCAAAAGAGGTAGGAAGGTGTACCCAGGACCCAGTCCCATAGTGGGTACACCCATACTTCGCCAGTCATATTTTTGAGGTCCCATGTTTCCATGATCTATTGCCATCTACTGAGTATAGTTCCAGATTCCAGGCTATCATCATAGGTAATACTTTTTGCCTGACCTGAGCTTGAACCCGGGACATCATGATCGCGATATGATAACATTATTATGATGATGATGATGATGAAACTGTATAAAAGCTACTATCTCCGATATTCATAGACAACTGACATTATTACCTAATCCATAGTCTGTTTAAAATGATTTGAAAAACAAAGTGAGGCCACAAAACCGCCACGGTTAACCTGAAGCAGGCATTTGCATTATATTAATTAACGCTCGGTTTTTAAAAGGTGGAACTTTTTGATCTCTCGAAACTCCCTAAAATAAACTCAAACGTAATAAGCTAAAAATAATTAAAATTATGTAAGCGGATAATGATCAATCCGAGGCTATTGTATCAAAACATGCGGGTGGAAACTCCCGAAGATGATAGGTACTGGTAGTTACAATTTTAGATACCTACTAATTTGCTGAGCTAAACCAAATTGGGGGAGAACGGTCCGGGTGAAAACGGAACCGGGTGAAAACGGGACCGGATGAAAACGGGACCGGGTGAAAACGGTGCGGAGCCGAGCGCCCATTGTGTCGAGGGCAACAACTTCCAAATAACTTTATCTGTATTACTTCTCTTATAAGCAAGTATAAGGTCTTTGCTTATAAGTTGCTTTTGACACGTGTCCTAATACAGATTTTACCTAACCCCACAATATTTTAAAAAACACGAATAATTAAGAAGTATTTAGAGGAACTGCCAGCGGCTTCGCCCGATCGCCTGATAATTTTGCAAATTATTATTTTAAATTAATTTAATCCTCAACTATTTCGGCGCAAGCTTGACTACCGATTATGAGGTTCTGGGTTAGATCCCGTGGTCAGGCTATTGGGTTATTCCGTAAAGAATTAACTCGATGACAGTCTTTAGTCTGGAACTGTGCCCCCTTAGATGGCAACAGGCTCGCCCCTTCTTACTTAGGACCAATAAAATACTGGCGAAAAATGGGTGTATGGAATTGAGTCCTGGATACACTTCTGCTAACCCTTTTGGGAAAAAGGCGTGATAGTATGTCATATTATATTTATCTGCTCTGTTGAGCTGTTATGGAAAATAGTCTTGTAGATCTTCGCAGAGGCCTTCGTAAGTTCGTAAGTTTTTGTTATTGATCTCACGCTGACTTGACGAGAAAAAGATGTTAGTGTGATTTCCGTAAGAACGAACTTTCTTACACTTTTATGACATAACATCAGGCCTTTTTTACTGAAGGGTTTGGCAGAGTACGTACCCTTACACATAATAGATAGAATACTTCGCTAGTTATTGAGTTTCATAGTTACATGGGACTATAGGGGGGGAAATATAGATATAGCCATCCACCGGACACTTTAACACGACATGATAGTGGCAGGTGCCGGAGTTTTGAGCAATAGCCCGATCACCATCCATCTAGAAATCACATCTATAGCCAAATCAAGTAGTTTCCATCTAGCACCTAACGGACGCTGTCCTTGAGCTTATCTGCTGTAGTTGGTTTCAGAGATGGACCCTGTTAAGTGCTATCCATTACTTTAAACTATAAGCTCAAAGGGGCATCTGCACGTTAGACTCACGATGGTCTCCGTGTACGAGACAGAATTGTGTAAAAGACCGAGTATAGCGACATATAAATAAAACATTGAATTCTGAAGTACATAACCAAAGTATCAAAACAATAATTAAGTTACAGTGAAAACTTGAGGCAACAATGAACTGTGTATCGATTAACACAGCTATGACTAAACGTAACAATTTCAATGTCGTGACCAAAGCAATTTTAATAGCATGAAGTGGTTTACATGTTTGTTCATCACGACGACCCATCTGATAGCATCTGTGGCCCAGCGGAATTAAGTCCGGCTATAAATCCGGAGACCCTGATTTTAAATTTGAATCTTTTCATTTACCGTGCGCTACCGTGTTTCGGATGGCACGTAAACAGTAGGTCCCGGCTATTTCTTATAAGATGTTGTTTATATTGGCGACACCACATACATAGTATTGTCAACTTTTATATTTCTGCACGAATTATAAGTTTACGCGCCTCGAGATTTTTTAGCTGACTGTACTTAACAACCTTTGGAGGAACAAAGAATGAAATATTGAAATATGTCGTGGAGGAACCGGGAATCAATGTACGAATTAGTATTTTTAAAGAACAATGGGTATTTGGAGGAAATGGAATAACCCCATGAATAGCCCCCTGTATGAATTGACTCGAGCAGTGTAATTGGGGAAACTCGTTCTGTTAAGAGTATCAATTCAAATAATTCTGAATTGTACGTTGTGTATCATGGCGACGAGGTCGCTGTCTAATCTATGATGCTACGTGCGTTAGCAAATTCGCATTATTCCGTTACCTTTCCTCCACCCAGCGGGTCACCAGTGGTGCGGTCCTGTGGGCGGCAGCGAGAGGCAAACACCTCAAATATCCTGGAATCAACGTACAAGTTTGTTTCGTTTGCCGTTGAGACAGTTTGGTTTAGAGCTGGATAGACGAATGCGTGATAGAGGTCAGGCGACACGTCCTGGATGCTATCTAATGGCTCGTTGGCCATTCAACGTGGAAACGCAGCCAACCTCATGCGAACCTTTGGGCGAGGGAACGATATTTTAATTTATTATTGACGGACGTTTTTGATAAATTGGTTGTGTTTTAATTGCTTTAAATAAACACTTAATAGAAAAATATATACCTTAACATTAGCTTCTTTTGTTGTTAATATAAAATACGAGTTTAGATTCTATCTTACCTAAATAATACATAAAGAATATATTTCATAACATAATATGGTGGGAGAAAACAGTGATAAGTAAAGTATACTTGTATACGGTAACCTGTCTTTGTCCAATATGAATATTGTAGAGATTTTGTGCTAAAAATATGCAGAAATATTGTGTTATGTTAAGAAACATAATAAGAACACATATCTCGAACGCATAATAATATTCCTGGATATGTTGCTCTTAATAATTCATTGTTCTGTAGAGACAAGCGCAGTCCAATGTTTCACAGGATTTCGCATAGGGATTTCGCATCAAAATCATAATCAATCAACACTGTGATTGCAAAATCAACACTACCCGGCCCGACGCAGCGCGGCGTTTCGTGTAGTATCAGTGGTACAAGAGGTACCCGTATACCAATACGCCGTAATTAATTCTCGTCTCATTCTCTTGCATCCATATCTATTTATGTTATTGATAAAATATTATAAATGAAAAATAATTGTAACGCTTTCATGCCTAAACCTTTGAACCAAATTAGGAAAATTTACTTTTAATCGACATTAATTATTTTTGCTCTGTGGCTGTCCCGAAATTCACCTACGCCGTCGAAACCGTGCGGCGTAATAAGTAATGTGTGTGATAATGTATATCCTTATATGTTTATAGTGAAATAAACTATGTCTCGGTCATTTTAAAGTTTCTCTTTTAAACTTTTATTTTTTTTCCAAGTAAACTTCTAAAGATCCCAGTTTAACTCGCGTGTTTAGCCTTACACTGCAAATTAAAGAAAAGTTACATTTTATAAAAAAAAATACATAATTTACCCCATGTTAAAATTATTAGGATATAAATCTATGAAATAGGTTCACTCACTTCACATAGGTTATTAGAAAATAGTACAAAACATCGATTTTGTAAATTTTCCATAGGATTGTGTCAAATTGTGTAAATGAGTATTTGAGCCGGTCACTGTAGGCAAAGATTAAAGTAGATGTAGTAAGTAGAAGATGAATGGGACAATTTACTCCGCTCATTGACTCACCTCCGGGTCCCGGGTACGTTGCGATCAGAATTAACTAGCCTCAAGGGGAATTGGCGATTTATGGACCCATTGGATGCCTTGTTTACTTTATTGTAAGGGAATGGGAGATTAGGATATCGTAAGATATTGGGCTAGGTAAAGCATTTTATTAACTTTAAATTATTAATTTAGTTTTTTTATTTGGACCCTTTGCAGTGGCTGCTGTTGTATGAAAACAATAAATAAGTGCAAACCCCCACTTCCAGATCTATTATTTTTTAATTTAAAACATATAGTAATCACATATCAGTATAAATTATAAAATTAAATGATTGACGTGCAACGCAGAGCCCAAACTGATCTTAGAGACTTGAAACTTGGAATGTACGTTGCTTTTGTTGTCTGGACGTGTGCTAAGTAAGGAATTTTCAAAATTCACATTCCAAGGGGTCTAAAAAGGGTGTCAAAGTTTTGGTATAAAACTTCAATATTTCATAATTGCGAACGGGCAAAGCCGCTGAGCTTACACTAGTTTGAGTATATTATTATAGGTATCCGTTTCCAAGTAGTCCAACTACAGCGATCACCAAGCCGCCTGACAAGCGTTTGGCGTTCTATGGGAGGCCTAAGTACAGCAATGGACGTCTTCCGGCTGATGATGATGATGATGATGATTATAGGTATATTAAGTTATTTACAGAGGTATACGTATATAACGAAGAGTTTTGAAACTTGTAAATATTCGTATGACATGTAAATAAGATCGACCTTGCAAACAAATGGAAAAGCTGATCGGTCAGTTAAATAGGAAGTTAAAAAAAATACGTTGTTAAGTTTTATGTGCAGTATTAAGGTAGTAACATCTCGTTATGACATCATATATATGCAGGAGATACAACACAGTGGTGACAAGTGGGTCGTTTTCTTAATGAAATAATTCCAGGTATCACCAGTAGTAATAATGGTAGGGATCTGCGAGCTCTGGCTCTGGCTCCCTACAGGAATCATTTCCACCTTGACTAATGCTTGCAATCTCTCCATAAATGCTTTATTCAATCATTTATTTATTGAATTGCTTTCTATGAATGATTTCTGAGAACTTCAGTGGTCAGTAGGTCATCCACCGGCTTCAGGTGAAGGCATCGATTTCAAACAATCAATACAAACTTACTAAATTATTCGCTTTTCGCGTTCACGATGTACGTACCATGTAGAAAACATAGGAATCGAAATCGAAAGGAAAATTTACTCAGGTTTTTCGGCTTCAGTGACACTACTAAAACTTAAAAAGGTTTACATGGTTTATTTATAATCCATTTTTGAGTGAGGTTTAGAGCACGTTTAGATTGCGGGTAGTTGTAAGGATGTAACAAAGTAGCAATGCTATTTTTTGTCTTAAATTATATTATAAAGAAAGTATCTGTACCCCGTGGTTTTGTCCGCCTCGTCTTCGTTCCCGTGGGAGTATTGTATTAAAAAGTACACAATGTGTTATTCCAGGGTATAAACTATTACCATACATCCATAATTTCAGCCCAATCCGTTCAGCATTTTTGCATGAAAGAGTAACAAAAATCCACCCATCCATCCTCACAAACTTTCGTATATATTATATTAGTAGATATAATTTAATATATAATTATTTAGGATATAATTTTCATTCAAATGATCGTAACTGTATTCATCGATAACTTCGTCAATTTTTAAAAACACATTGAAAATATTATTATTAATATTATTAGCTAGGTTTGGAAGATTACATGCTCTGAATTAATCTCAAAACTAAAACATTTATAATAGGAGACCCTCTGGCAAGGTACTTATAGCACTTATACGACAATTTGTTCATGAATTTTTATATTTTGTGCTGCTCTCTTATTTGTTACATTGACCTCTTTTCTGTAGACCGATTTATCTTGATATTTTTAGAAACTTCAGTTGTAATTATATATTATTTAATTACTGCGTGTATGTTTACCTTACTCTTCTACCCGCAGAAAATATTTATTAGTACTGGAAGAAGCGCTTGAAAATTTCAGTGTTCTATGTTCTTTCGAGTGGTCCTATTTTCACAAATAATTAAATATATTTTAATGATTTTCCATAGGTAACTTGGCGGCATTGGAATGAGCTCCGCAGCGGAGATTGGTTCAACATCAGACCTCGAAGATGATACCAGGAGTATGGCGCACAGCACTGTTCTTTCTTTTATGGTAAATATTATATTCTATCTAGGGGTATTTACATTTATTTGGTATTGATAAAGTCATATGTAGATATTGATAAAGTAAGGGGCAGTATATCCATAGATTCAATATGCAAAAAATGGTCTAACGCGACAGGCGCGCGTGGCCTGAAACCATATTCCTGCCATGCATTGAACTGTGTTCTAACGTTGCCATTTGGGAGGATCCTTTGTTATTTATTTAATGCAAAATACACATTACAAACACATACATAAAATGTTACTAAAAACTAGACATTTAATTCTTGATTTTAACGTAAAACTATGTGCAAACAGCTATACTAAAATATAATAATAGGAACACTAGCATTCTATGTCGCGGAAAACGTGATCAAAAGATACTAACAACTAACAACACATTATGCATATTATCTACTAGTCATTATATAAGACTAACATTAATAAACTAACACTATTTTATTTCTACCAACCCGCTCTGACACGGGTCAGATTGACTTGGTCTAAACTGGAGAATGAGTTTATAATTCTGAACAAATTGACTCAGTTTCGGAAGGAATATATAAATTTCTGTCTGATTTCATGATAACTTGTTAAATATTCGTGCAATTCTGGTCATAGGGTTATGAAATAAATATTATTTCTGTATATATATTTAAAGCGAATAAATTTTGATTATTGGAGTTTCACGCTCTGAACCTAATACTAACTTACTTAAATTTCGTTCGTTGATGTGAGTGCGCGGGAGAGCAAAATCTCGTTTACAGGCTAAAAAGGATATTATAGTTTAGCATTCTGATAAAGATTCATTGTATGTGCCTCGGTGGCGTAGTGGGCGCATGCTCGACTGCCAATCAAGAGGTTCCGGGTTCGATCCCCAGGTCAGGCATAGTGTTCAATATTAGATTTTTCCATTAGGAATTATCTCAATAACTGCCTGGAGTCTGAAACTGTGCCCGGCAGATGGCAATAGGCTCGCCACCTATTACATGGGACCAATAACATACTGGCGAAATGTGGGTGTATCTCTATGGGACTGAGTCCTGGGTACAACTCTGCCTACCCCTTCGGGTAAAAGGCGTGAATGTATGTTATGTTATGTTATGTATGTGCCAAGTTGTCTTTATAGGGAAAGTTGTGATTTTAATCACACACTTACTTGGTAGCCTTGTGTAAGATTCTGCGCTCATTAGCGCATCATCATTGTTAAACTAAAATAAGACCAAACGTTTATTTGTGCTCTAATTTCTCTAGCCGTTTTAAAGCCGCTACCTGGATTCTAGTACATTGATGATCGCAGACTGTCATGCAATGTCTGCTTGATATTTGAATTTTGTTTTTAGAGTTCCGTACCTCAAAAGGAAAAAAGGAACCCGTATAGGATCACTTCGTTGTCCGTCTGTCTGTGTGGCTTTTTGTCGGTCCGTCTGTGTGTCTGTCCGTCTGTCAAGACTCTTTTTTCTCAGGAACGCGTTGAAGTATCAAGTTGTAACTTATATCAACAACACAAGTCCTGAGTCCAGGGTCCCTTACATTTTTTACAGCAGTAAAAAAATTAAACTTCTAAGTCAACGCAATCAAAAGATACGAACATTTTATCGCACATTTTGAAGCGAGTTAAAAACTTCTATGTACTACCACAGATACTAACTCGGTTATATTATATTGTATTTGATATAAATACTTAAATATAACTATTTTTTGTGTATGTTTGTTCCGTTTTTACGCTGAACTACTGAACCATTGGGCTGAAAATCTGTGTATAGATAGTTAAAAGTTTAGACGCTGGAATAAAATAAAAGTATACTTTATTCCTATATTCCCACGGGAACGAAGACTATATGCGGATGAAACCGCGGGGCACAGCTAGTTTGTACACACATTTGAGTTCAAAAGTATACACATATTATGTAATAATTTTAAATAATTGTTGTTTGTTTTGTACATTAAAATAACACAATACAATACAATCATTTATTGATAATTTTCAGTTACACGTCAATTTCTATAAGTAGGTACATTTATTAATAATAATAACATTATTAATATTTTCGGCAGGTCAATAGTGTTAATATATAATATGTATAAAATAAATTAATGATAATAATAACAATATAACAATAATAATTCAAATTCATTAAATTATCCAAAATTTGGAAAATGTCAATTTTAAGAATCAATAACTATATAAAATTATTCATAAGAAATACTTATAACATAATTACCTATATATTAAACATTATATTTTTAAAATTTTTTCATATACTTCAATACCTATATCAACATTACAATTTCTTCAGTCTTAAAACCTTTTTATATCGAAAGCTTTAATACTATTTTATGTTACCGTGTTTATATTACCTTGTTGAGGTCAGCTTATCTTTCTGTTAGGTCGAAGGGCAGGTTAGTAATTTAGATTAGACCTAGCCTAGACCTAGCCTACTGGCCCTAGTTTCTGTGATATTAGATAAATAAGGTTTTTTATAGGTTTGTTAACTGATTTTGTTTTTTTTTTTCAACTCCCACACACGATCGTCTGGTCCCAAACTAGGCTAGAAGCCTGTACTTTGGTAACCGGATGACTGATACTACTTTTATAAGCTTAAAACACCCAATATGTTTGTGTCCCATATTTGAACACTTGACCATTAACACTAGCTTTATAAATCTTTTTTGTTAATCTCCTTTCATCCATCCTCTCCACATGTCCAAACCACCTCAGCATTCCTTTCTCTATCTCCTTCAAAACATCTTATAAAAGACCATAGCATTCCCTTATTTATTCCTTATTTTGTCCAAGGTCACTTCAGTCATAATTCGCAGGTTTCTCATCTCCACAGCATTAATCTTAGTTTCTTAGTCTGTATCTGGGGTTTCGTACTTTTTCTGCCAGAATGTGAATGATATATCCATTTTAAGTTTCATCGAAAGTGTTAAATATTGGATTTTTCCATTAGGAATTATCTCAATAACTGCCTGAAGTCTGGAACTGTGCCCGGTACATGGCAATAGGCTCGCCGCCTATTACATGGGACCAATAACATACTGGCGAAATGTGGGTGTATGTGGGAGTCCTGGGTACACCTCTGCCTACCCCTTCGGGAAAAAGGCGTGGATGTATGTTATGTTATGTTTATAATTTGTCCTAATGGGACGAACCTGTCATGGGACGGAACGACAAACGAGCCTGTAGACGAGGCTCAATATTTAGTAGGACCGATCAATCAAAACGAGTCATGTGTCTTATGTTTTAAGCCAGATGGCATAATAATATACTCCGCGCGCGAGCTGTGTCTCCGGCATTGTGCCATTTTACTTTAAAGTATATTTTACTTTATCTCCTAATGATGTTTTTATACAAATTATTTTTGATACAAATTGGCTGTGGTTGGTGGTCATTTACTTCATCAATGTGTTTTTTTTAGAAAAAAACTGCTGAACATAGGCCCCATAGATTTCCATTCAGTCCGGACGTCCTACGCTGGGCTTGCCGGTCCGTGGTCTCCATTCGAGAACTTCACAGCCCTATCGGCCATCAGTTCTACGTACTCGTATGTGCTCTGTCCATAGCCACTTTAACGTGCTATTTACTTTAATTTTCTTTTTCTTTTCTTTAATTTCAGTATACAGTTAAATTGATTATAAATATTACGTATTAAAGAAGACAAAGTACAATAGCACAATGCCGGTGATACAAAGCTCGCGCGCGGACTATAGACTCAGATTTATTTCGCTGCGGTTGTTAGGTCATTGTAGGCCAGATATTTATTATTCTGTTTATTTTCCTTTAAAAATAAGAAAGTTTTTCAGCGAAGGTTTGTTGAACCTACTTTTCAATCAATGCCTTATTATCTTATTCTATAGATCAACAGACAAAATCAAATGATTCCGGAACAATTCCAATATTTTTCTTGCAAACGTCCCCCAAAATTAATCAACTCAGTTGAATGGAAGGACATTAAATTTATTCATCGAAAGAATATCATAAAAGCATTCTACCTTATTTAATACGACTCGACAGCTGGGGCGAATAATGAAATTTGTTTGCAGATTATAGCTTTGACTCGATTTTCGATGATTTTTGCTTGTGTGCGATTGAAATTGTGTGTGAGCTCAGTAAGTATGTAGTTTTGCCATAAGGTGGTGATAGACTTAAGCATTTCCCAGTAATGCACCATTCGCGCGAATGGTACATAACTAGGAAATGCTCAGTGTCCAATATTTTCGTGTAATGTATCGTTTTTGTGAATGCTCAAAGATTGGTTCACCGAAATGCTCACGGTTAGTGAGCAAAACAACGAGCGTCGTGCTCGATGTGATCGTGAATTTTATTTAAACCAATTATTTTGTACCTGAAATCTCTGAATTTTCTGAAGAAATTTGAATTGATTTGATAAAATTAAAAACCAGAGAATGTTAAATTTTCCGCTTACGGAAATTCTCAAGTCTGTTACCACCGTAAAAGTTTGCCGGGAACATTGACAATTGGTGATTTTAGGATTTCGGCAAATATACAAGGTGGCAAAATTGATTTACTCATTTTTAATACTCCCAGATACTTAACTCCCCGGATAACATATAAACTTTCCAGCTTCTAATTCTGATCAAATTAGGGAACTATCAGCAGCAGAGCAAAATAGGTAGGGAACAATAAATAGATGCGTAACTTTGAGAAATTTTATGACGTATATAAAAATTTATAATTAAATTAAATAAAACACTTTTTACATAACATAACATACATTCACGCCTTTTTCCCGAAGGGGTAGGCAGAGGTGTACCCAGGACTCAGTCCCATAGTAGATACACCCACATTTCGCCAGTATGTTATTGGTCCCATGTAATGGGGGCGAGCCTATTGCCATATACCGGGCACAGTTCCAGACTCCAGGCAGCTATTGAGATAATTCCTAATGGAAAAATCCAATATTTAACACTATGCCTGACCTGGGGATCGAATCCGGGACCTCTTGATCGGCAGTCGAGCATGCGCCCACTACGCCACCGAGGCAGTCCTTAACACTTTTTAAGTGGTAATATATCCCAAAATTAGTAAAAAAAAAAATCTTAAATTACCTAAAACGACATTATCATAGTCACTTTTCGACTATGTTCCCCCATTCCAGCATACTTCACAAAGTGCTTCAAAAGCATTGATTTAAAGAAAAGGGGAGATGCGTGACTAGCTTCTCGAAAATGGAAAGCTCAAATTAGGTCCCATTAAGTCGTACGTCAGTAATTGCTGTCTCAATCGCACTTCGGTCTTTGGTACGTCTTTCTTTCTTTGTGGTTTCAAATTGCACATGCCAGTTGTTGAGTAAGCGCTGAGTGAACGTTCCCTATCTCCCCTTATCTTTAAATCAATGTTAAAAAGATCTTTTTAAAATAACTGAATAAACTATTAATTTTAATGTTTTAAATCAAATTTACTTGTTTCCTACAGACAAAACATCACTATATTTTGAAGCACACATTTAGAAACAATTCAGATAAAAAACTTACTAGCAAAATTCATTCGCTTCAAATTACAAAAGCTTTGCACCTTTAGTTATCTTCAATGCGGTATTCCACCGGTGCGGTGTTCAAAATGATTGACTAGTAGGCAGCAAGGTCAGGGGATTGAGTGTCAAGGGCGAGGGTCAAGGTGGAGGCGAATAAATCACTGATAAACGCTGCGATAACATCGCCGGTAGCCGATAGCAAGGGTACTAAGGTAGCTACGTAATATATTCTTAAGGGTAGCCTACTTCTGCATATATTAAAAACGATTGAATAAAACTTAGCATTTTTAATTAATTAATTAATAAGCCTTTATTTCGGATCTTAATACTTTTGAATACATAACATACATTCACACGCCTTTTTCCCGAAGGGGTAGGCAGAGGTGTACCCAGGACTCAGTTAGTAGATACACCCACATTTAGTCCCATAGTAGATACACCCACATTTCGCCAGTATGTTATTGGTCCCATGTAATAGGGGGCGAGCCTATTGCCATCTACCGGGCACAGTTCCAGTCTCCAGGCAGTTATTAATATAATTCCTAATGGAAAAATCCTATATTTAACACTGCCTGACCTGGGGATCGAACCCGGGACCTCTTGATTGACAGTCGAGCATGCGCCCTCTACGCCACCGAGGCATTTGAATACAATATAAAAATATTTATATCATTTTTAATAATATCGACTTGATCCGTGAGCCTTTACTTGGCAAAGGCCTCCACCAAACTCTTTCATTTCTCTCTATCTTGTGCCGCTCTCATCCATAATTTTCCAGCTACTTTCATTATTTTATCTTTCCATCTTTTAAACTGTCTTCTTTTTCCCTATTTCTTTTCCTGTATTTAAGAAACCAACATATTATATTTTTTAACAACCTGTGATGACATGCTCCGACCACTTCCATTTAAATTTCTTTATTTTGACAACAACATAACTTATTTTTGTGCGCTTCCTTACGTTCTCGTTCCTAATTTTCTGGGATTTTCTTAACTTAGCATTTAAAAGGTTACAATTAAGTGTGTAACTTTGGCGTAAGTTATTTTATATACTTAATATTATCTAGTATCGCTAATTTATTCATTTAACAGACATAATAAAATTATATTACACTAACTAAGTTAGCACTAAGAGCATTTTCTGTTTAGCTAACTAACATCTAATAAAATGTTATTTATTGTATAGATCCGCTATTTTGCCCCTTACGACACAGAGACAGCCGTCTAGTGTGAGTGTAATTTACGTATTTGTAACTGTACAGTTTAATGGAAAAATATGTGCCGCTCGTTTAGTGTTTACGATCGGGGAAAAAAAGTTTCCCTAGTTCACAATGTTTCCGAACGCAACTTTTTATTGCCGCTCGGTAACAAGTATTGACGAAGTTTCGTCTGGTAAGGTTAGGAATTTACCGAGTTGAAACAGTATTTATTAACATTGTTGTTTTAAAAAAATCTCTGTTAACAGGAAAGAGGACCTCTTAGCAGTTTGACACAATCCTATGGCAAATTTACTAAATCAATGTTTTGTATTCCCCTATTTCCTCCGAATACAGTAAACGTATTTGATATATTTATATCCTGATATTTTAAAGATGAAGTAAAGTATGTCTCTATCATTTCATTTTTGTTTATAAATTTTAAATTTTTTTGTAGTGAACGTCCAATCACGATAAAACTGGGATTTTGGAAGTTCACTAAGAAAAAAACAAGGTTTATAAGAAAAATTTAAATAACAGGGACAAAGGTTACTCCACTGTAAAAATAACAGGAAATAAATTTATGGAATGGGTTTATTATATTCGAAGGAATCAGGGGAATACAAAACATCGATTTTGTCATTTTTTCATAGGATTGTGTCAAATTCCTAGAAGACGCTCTTAAACAGAAGAGTTGGTGAACCGATGAAATTTTTTATACAAAAAAATGGTTTGTTAGCGTTTGATTTAAAATCTGGAAACTGAGTCACTAAGGTCATATTATTATTTCAATCAAGTTCCATAAACAATGAGTGGGAACACAGGATAGAAAAAGAAGCAAAGCGTGGGAGAAGTCCTTGCTTGGACTATACTAAACACTTCCATGTTGAGTCTTTCTGGTTGTCATTCTTCGTTTAGAGGATATATAAAATAAATTAATTTTAATTACAAAGTCTTGCACATCGACGTTCAGTTGCTAGTCTATGCGTGTTGTCAAAATACACGGAGAATGCGTCACTGAATTGCATGAGTTGATTCCACCATCGCCCTTCTTTTACCGAACCTCGAGACAAACGGCAAAACGTCACCACTATTTGGTAGATTTACCAACAGCTCGCACAAAGCGATTTGCCTCATCATTCATCATGAGAATGACAAAGCAATGGAACTCGCTGCCGTCGTCCGTTTTTCCCGAAAACTATAACGTGGGTATGTTCACATCAAGAGTGAATAGGAATTTACTAATCAAGCGTGCTCCAAATTAGGCCGCATCATCACTTACCAGCAGGTGAGATTGCGGTCAAACGCCTGTTTAGTAACACTTAAAAAAAACACCGTCACCAGCCAGTTAGCATTTAAAGTAAATGCTATTAAATGTCACTTTACAAATTCTAAAACGACATGCTTACATGCAAACAAGTAATTCTCAGACGTTTAGTACCCTCAATTATTTTACTGTTTTGTGATCCTGGCACTGAATAATAATTTACATAGTATATTGAAAGGGGAATGACCTGCCATTTAATGCTATAAACGCTTGTAACCTACAAAGTCCTTTTTACACTCATGATAGCGATTTTAGAGCGCATTTTATGACAACACTTTTTAAGTGACGTTCATGTATTTGTCATTTTTTCTTATGATAGTAAATGACGAGACGAGCAAATCAGGTGCCTAATGGTAAACATCATGATTGCCCATATCAGACACAGTGCCACCCAATGTTTCAAAATCAAAATTTCTGCCGCGGCACTGCACTGCGCCTGCCACCCTGAAATATTAGTTGTTGAAACTCGTCATGCTCAGTAATTTCGCTGGTAACATTGCCCTTCAGCCCGGAACACAGTTATGTTTGTACATTACTGCTTGACGGATGAATAACTGGCAAAGGTGTGGTACTTCCCCAGGCGGCCTCCTTTAAAAGAGACCACTACAATTGTTTGTAAAACCCTTACATTACGCCTGCCATGTCAAAGCTTTATAGGGTTGCTTCGCTCATCAACGTGAGCGCGGGTCGGGTGTGGGAAGGTTCAAGTTGTCTTCATTGAACCTATTTTATGGAATACAAAACATTCACAGCGTGCGCGGGTCTGGCGCGTTTCCTTGTATCTGATAACCGACCCGTACCGCGATCGACGCGCGCCTGTATTTGTTATTCAACATAATTTATTATTAAAATATAGCTTGATCCTACACATCATCATTCTTCATTAATTGATCATACAGCTGAACAAAAGACAAATTTTTGATCATATTTCTTTAAGTTATGCACATGAAACGTACATTATCATATAATCAGGTAATCTTTAACTCAGATGATAATATTTCATATTTTATAGACTAATTTGGCAAAAAATATTTCAACGATGACGTCCACGGTAGCTCAATTGCTAGAGTGCCACGCCACGTGGATTGGTGGGGAAGTTGTGGGTTCAAGTCCCGCTTGGATGGGGGGAAAATTTTTCTTTCAATACTCATATTGTACTCAAATGATTTTAATTAAATATCCTCATAGAACTTAATTTACGGAAATATGGCAAAAACAAATATTTTTGCTAATATTTAACAATCCATAGTCTAATGCGGATATTTTCAGAAGTGACGTTAGTAACCAGGCCAAGGCAGAAGCATCGATTGTTATATTAGTTGCACGCCATGTTCTATAATTAGATAATTGCTAAAGTATAATATAATTATATATACGAGTATGTGCATTATTAGGTGATTGTTTTGTTAATGTATATAGTTTTGTTTAATTATCTTTGTGTGACTAATTATATTTTATATCTTTTATTTTATTGTTTTTGTGTTGTACATTCTACTTACTTTTATTATTATGTCAATTAATGTAATGGATTTAGACAGTTATAATTATTTTTGAATAAAATAAATAAAAAGTAGCATTATATTCCATATTACGACCCATGACATAAGTAATACAGAATTTTCTCTATAAAAACATAGTAAGGCAATAATTAATTCGAGAGAACATCACTACTACGAGGTATATAAAAATAAAAATAAAGTTTATTTTCTAAATTTAATAAAGTACTTATATTATATACATAACATGAGATTACGCCTTTTTTCCCAAGGGGTAGTTGTGTACCCGGGACCCAGTCTAAGAGTATCTTTCATTTCTCAGTCACTGACTCTAATTTCTGAAGCAAATGGGCTTGGAATTCAAGGTCCCAAAAAACCCTACACTGTTTATCCTATTTTTTTATGCCGATTATACGAGTATTACAGGGTAGAGCATATTTCTCACAATCATCATCATCATCATCCAGCCGTTGTAAGTCCACTGCTGAACATAAGCCTCCCCCATAAGGGGGGTTGTTGCCAATACTCGCCACGCTTGGCAGGCGGGTTGGCGAGCGCAGGTTGATGGTTTTACGCAGAGGACGCTGCTGCCCGTCCTCTGGATCCTATAGCCCTTAGCCGGCTCTTACGGCAACCACGGGTAGAGAGGGTGAGGTACTATTCTAAAGCCGGTAACCCCACGGCACAACTTACACTAATACTCACTCACAATAATATTCCTAAATATAGTAGCCATCTAATTATCGCTGTATAATTTATAATGTGATTTGATTAAAGTGAGATAAGAGCCGGCTAAGATTTACCAGATCCAGAGGACGGGCAGCAGCGTTTTCTGGAATTATTAGACCTGTCATATAAAATCAAAATTATAATAAGTTGGCGTGGCCTAAAAATCAACAACTCCTTTCTTTTTCTTGTCCTTATATCGTCATAATATTCTCATATATCTAACTTTCTGCCACAACATCCTCCATTCATGTACATGTCTTAAATAGCATCTAGATCCGTTTTAGTCCAATTCAATTTAAATCCAATTTTGTCCTACACAGAAACAGCCAATCATTATCCATTTAAATCCGACTACGAGACACAGAGATTTAATGCGTGTAGATCACTAAATGACTTTGTTAGATAATTAATGAGTAGGTAGGTACACTTGTTGAAGTTCTTAGTAATAGTGCAAATCCGCATCACTCGTCAATATTATCTTCTTCTCAGCCGTAGTAAGTCCACTGCTGAATATAGGCCTCCCCCATAAAGGGAGGGGAGGGGTTTGCCAATACTCGCCACGCTTGGCAGGCGGGTTGGCGAGCGCAGTTTGGTTAATTTTACGCAGAGGACGCTGCTGCCCATCGTTTGGATCTGACAACTCTAAGCCGTCTCTTACGGCAACCACGGGTAGAGAGGGTGAGGTACTATTCTATAGCCGGCACCCCACGGCGAATTATATTACTAATATTATAATTCTCAAATCTAGTACAATGTTAAAAAGTTACGTTTGTAACAGGTAAACTCGACTCCAGCGCCATCTAGCTCGGTTTTGGTTAGATGGATGTATGTTTGTTCCGTTTTCACGCTAAAACTACTGAACCGATTGAGCTGAAATTTGATATGTAGATATCGTAGACCCTGGAATAACACATAGGGTACTTTTTATCTAGATATTTCCACCGGAATGAATACTACCCGGATGAAACCGCGGGGCACAGCTAGTGTATATAAGTACCTAATTGAACCATCCGATAAATTTATTATTATTATATCCTGATATTTTTAAGATTGAGTATAATATTATGGCCTCATTATTCTATTGTTCTCAATTTTATAAACAATGTTTTCTGTATTCATTTTATAATCTTATAAACTCTAAAACAAAAAAAAAAAACAGTTTTACTCGTAATATTGCATCATGGAAATTACATCTGATTGATTATCCTAAGCCTTAATGTATTAATTAGCAATTTGCAAACGTATCAAAATTATTGATTTCTTTTCTAAATTGTGCGCAGCTCTTTGATGCTCATTAAGTCTGAGGAGGAGCCGACGGACCCGACCCAAGTTGACTGTGATGATACTCTTCCAAGCAACGGGTCTGACACCAAGTAAGGATGTAGCTGAAAGTATCCGGCACCTAATTAAAAACTTCTAAGATCACGATTTTTTTTTGATAATCGCTATTACATTTTGGGCGTTCGTTTATAACTTATGGGATTTGACATATTTTAGGTCATACTGAAAGTTTAAAAAAAAGCCTGTGAAAAAATGTATTCAAAAGAAATCCAAGAAAGCTGGCCCAGAAAACCTTATACTAGAGACAGTATAAGGTTTCCTATAATATTCTCAAACATAGTAGTCATCGAATTATCGTCATTTAATTTGTACTAAGTATTTTATTAATTGCGTCACACTTTCTAATATTAGTAAAACATTTGCATAATTCATTATAATGAATGGCGATACTATGTCTAACTGCGCTCGACAACCCGCCTGCCAAGCGTATCGAGTATTGGCATAACCCCACTTTATGGGGGAGGCCTATGTTTAATAGTGGATTACCAACGGCTGGCCCAAAAACCAATAATTCCTGTTAATGAGGAGGAACTGTGGGAATCAGTAGATTAGGAATGAATTCATAAAATTATGTCACTTGTTTTTAGGAATTGGCAAGATTCGAAAAGTGTCTTTCAAGTGCCGGAATGAATTATTTTCCTAATCAAATCTAATTCAAGACTTAACAAATCTTCTAGTGACAATTAAAATAAATAGAAATGGAAATACATTTTTCATCGGTTGCTTTTATTAATTGCTATTTTAAAAACATTCAGTGTGACCCTCGTATACTGATAATAATGGCTAGTTGATATGGCAACATCCACTTTTCTGTATCCACTAATCGGGTCCCAGAAAAATCTGGTTCATGAAAAATCTGGATGTTGTCGTGTGAACCAACCCGTTATTCAGTACGTGATTGCGATTGCCATTAAATTCAAGCTAAGGCCACTTGAGAGGCGTTCTTTGTTAGTTTTGTAAACACGTGTTGACAGTGTGAATGTGTTACCCAAGCATGCGAACGCCTGTCGACTAAACCAAGCCTAAATTATTTTGTTTACCTGTTGTATTTCTTTTTGGTACATTTTTAAAATTATTTCTCACCGTATTTTTAGAACGTTTGTGGATTTAATTTATATTGAGAGCAAAGGAGTTTATTCTCACTGTAATGTTGGCGCTTTTTCACAGGAAAGTTATATTTATAGCTGTTAAAATTCATGATATTTTTGTTGGTTTTTCATTTTGAAGTTGATTATATTTTGGACACTTAATTTAGTCAAAGTGGCACCTACACAGAGTAAATTAGTTTTTTATTTCTGAGGGTAATATAACGTAATTTGGATAAAATATGATAAGTAGTACCTAACTACTAATAAGCTTATTAGTGCGTATAATAAATATTTGTAGTATAAACTAAGTAAGTACTTAATCTTAGCTCTGAGCGATAAGGCCGCCAGTTGTTACTTATTCTAGTTTTAAGTTTTCTTCCTTGCATTTTCTGTATTATTGTGGTACAAATAAAGAAATATCATTCGTTCATTTAATTCTGCATCAGTGGCGTATTGGTTTGAAAGTGCTGGGAAATTAAAAGTAAACGGTTAAAAGAAATTTATTCTCAAAAAAGACATAACATCAATGTATCAATTAAGTGTAGTAATTTTGTACCCGATCCCACCCCTACTCTATCATACACCTTTTCTTCCAAAGAGTGGCTGTCTGGAAGAGTTCGCTTAAAGCAATAAGGCCGTCCATTTACGACCAACTTTTGTATAGCTTAAAATTTAAGTTATTATGTTGTTCTGTGTAATATTGTAAAAATGTTCGAAATAAAGAGTAATCTAATCTTATCTAATCTAACATTACTTTTTTTTTATGACAGTGAGTGATAAGACGAGCAAATCAGGTGCCTGATGGTAAGCATCATGATTGCCCATATCACACAAAGTGCCACCCAGTGTTTTAAAATTCAAAATTCTGCGCGGCACTGCACTGCACCTGTCACCCTAAGATATGAGTTGCTTATCTCATCATGCCCAGTAATTTCGCTGGTAACATTGCCCTTCATACCGGAACTTATATAAGAACACTTATAATTAATTGCCTTATGTTAATATTTCTACATATCGTTCGGTAACAATAATAATATTATAAATGACCTCATCTTATTTAGTAATTTTATTTTGGTTTTACTTGAAAGCCGTTCAAATATTAAAGAATTTAAATATTTTAGTTAGACTTATAAATCTGTGATTACCAGTTAATCATAAAATATTCGCTGAGTTTAGATTTGAATACATTAAATGAGGCAATATTTTAATTGCGAAGGTAGTTTATTATAATATAACTGTGCACCTTCGTATGTTATCATTTTTCTGCCATAATTAGTCCGTGTCCGGGGTAGTAGTTGTACTAATAAACTTGCTCGACGCGTACTTCGCTTCGTAATATGACTGTTCGTTATGAATCTTATACCTAGACTAGTGTTTATATGGGATTTTTATACCAAAACTTTGAAGCCCTTTTGGACCACTTAGAAAGTAAATTTTCAAAATCCTTTCTTAGAGCACGTGTAAACAACGAAAACAACTTACAGTCCAAGTTTCAAGTCTCTAGGATCAGTGGTTTTGGCTCTGCGTTGCCTATCAGTCAGTGAGTCATTTAGGATTTTTTGGACAGTATTAAGATTTTGTAATTTTCTCTACAGAGTTTATTTACCTCTAACCAACTCGGCTTCTCTAAGAATTTCTTTTAATAAAAGTAAAGGGTGCTTATGAGCAGTGACTTTCTAAAGAGGTGAAAAGACTCAGTTACGCGTGAAAACTCCTAAATGCTTAATAAAACGTATTATTCTCATATACGTAGAATACCTTTTACGAAACATTTTGGGAAATCATGTAGGTGCAAAAAACATTACGATTTTTCATACTCCATTATGTGACAAATTCGTATGTGTGGTTAGGTTAGCGAATGTGAGCAAAATTGAAACTAAAGTTGCACCTTTATACGTAGCTATCAAAAGTTAGAAGCGCAGATACTTTAGCGCCATCACATTCATTAGATTGTAGACAGAAATCACATCACATTTGGAATAATAAATGGCAAAATCATCGAGAATCACGTACTCTTTTATCAGCTTTATACAATTTTCTGAAAGCGAGTCGCTTAATGTTTTTTATTTCAAATTCTACTAGCAACATCCGACGCCATTGTATTTCTATGAATAAAAAGAACATTTGAAACTTTTTTAATTTCAATTAAAACTTAAAACATAACCTTAGTTTTGGATTTCATACCTCGATACCGCAAACATGTTAGTAACTAAACACAATGTCTTATGTAAAATTTACAGTTTTGGGATCTTTTCCTTAACTTGTGATATAAAGCCTTGCTTCTTGCCAAATTTCATAATGGTATGCCAACGGGAAGTACTCTAAAGATTTTTAACCTGTTGCGCAAAGTATGGGAATGTGCAGCAAGAAACCGTGGACCTTGGTCCACTTGGTCTTGGTGGACCTGGTGGTGGTTGTTGATATCAGTTTCAACTTGATACCTCAACGCTTTCCCGAGAAAAAAGGTCTTGACAGACGGACAGACACTAAGACAAACAGACAGACTGACATATAGACAGATAACCAGACAGCCAGACGGACAATGAAGTGATCCTTGATAAGTCGTTTCCTATAAATCCTTTTCGTACTTCGAACATTTTTTTCGCGAATTTTGTAATTCTATCGTTGTTAGTTGTTCAATTTGGTGGGAAGATGGACCCTTAAGTATTACTTCTCCCTTTTGTAACAAGTTGTATACTTGTAATGGACCATCATCAACAGCCCACTATTTTCCACTGCTAGACATCATCAGAGGACAGCCTCGTTGGCTCAGATGGTAGTAACTCTGCTTTCTGTGCCGCAGGCCGCATCACCACAATGAACATCCTACTTTCCTACTATAATTATGATTATATAGGTTCAAAGAAACACATTGTAAAAATAGCAATAAGGCCAAAAGGGATAATCCTTTTTTTACTCTCCTATTGAGTCCCATTTTTATAATGCAGTACCCCAGAATAACATTACCTATGTCAAGCGCCATACAATTTTGTTTAAATTGCTAGAGACCTGAAAACGGCTACCGCTTTCGGAACATTTAACTTGGAATCCAGTGTTTTGAGACACGCTACATTTTAGACTGCGGGTTTGTTTTGTTTATTATTATGTTTTTACATTTGTTATAATAGTAATATCATTTATTACTGGCGAAGTGTGGGTGTGAAAGAGTACTTACTTTTCGGAGAAATGTCGCGATGTTATCTTATGTTATTTTCAAGTAAAAAACCTTCGATCCTTTATAGGAAAGAACACACAGATGGACTTAGATCTTTACCCATGTATACTTAATATGTACAATCACGTAGAAAATGGAATGCTTACTTTTAACACTGTCGTTTCGGCGTTTTTAGAGATACTTTCGGTTTTACCCCGACCGACTGGAATGGGTTATAAGCACGCTATCTCGAAATATTTAAATTGCATGATATCACGGAACCATTGACGTCATAACTTAGGCATTCTGCCAGTTACGGGGCCTTTTTTGCTGGTTAAGTTAATTTTAACAAGTTTATGCAGGATCGCGCTATTTTTAACTTTACATTTATTGTGGTTAGAGTGAACTGTATTTTTAGATTGGCCTAGTTTCTATGGATGTGCCTGCGCTTTCGTATTTTTATTAAGCCATGTTCTTCCTTTGTATCTATTTGGCGAAATAAATTTAAAATACTCACGTGCACGTTTGATTTCTAGGAAAAGTAATAATAATAATAATAATAATAATATGGGACAACTTCCACACACGGTCATCTGGTCCCAAACTAGGCTAGAAGCCTGTACTATGGTAACCAGAGGACTGATATACATACTTATATAAGCTTATAACACCCAGACACAGATCAAACAGACATGTTCATGCACACAAATGTTTGACCTGGCCGGGGATCGAACCCGGGTCCCGCGGCACAGAAAGCAGAGCTACTACCGTCTGAGCTAACGAGGCTGTCAAAGTAGGTACAGTCAGCTTCAAGAGTAGATGAACACATAATATGATGTTGGTGTTCAGTTAAAATAAACCAATATTATGCTTGTAATTTGTATTAAAACTTATTTCTTCCAGCTTTGACCTTCAATATAATATTATCATTATTAATGTTATTTTCAAAATGCTGCCATAGACATACAATTATTTAACACATCCGTAAAAAATACTAACCCCGATTGCTGTACGTTGTCTTTAATAGAAAAAAAATAGTTATCATTTTTTTGAAGTGATGATTCATTGCTTAATACTTCTACACTATTCTTTGAAAGAAAGCCACTTAATAGGTTCATACCTGCTTACGTCAATTCGTGTGAAAAATATGTCAATACTTGGAAAGGTTTTTCCATGACCATAAAAGCCATAAATGGCTCGCGAAAGACTTTTATGTCAAGGCACTACACATTATAGTCAGCTGTGTTATGTCGTGTGATTGTAATAATTAACTATTTTTATTCCTACTCAAAGTCGTTGAACGAGACTAAGACTAAACAGAAAGATTATGATGTCAATAAATATATTATTGGATTTTAAAGCGGGACTACCCGCTGTGCTCTACTTTTTGCCGTGTTGTATATTACACAAGAATGACTAGATAAATAATAAAAAAATAGGTACTTTAAATATACACAACTCTCCTGACTTCCTTCTCCTTCCTTCCTTTCTTTGGAATTCTCCTTTACTGACTGCCTCGGTGGCGTAGTGGGCGCATGCTCGACTGCCAATCAAGAGGTTCCGGGTTCGATCCCCAGGTCAGAGAGTGTTAAATATTGAATTTTTCCATTGTGAATTATCTCAATAACTGCCTGGAGTCTGGAACTGTGCCCGGTAGATAGCAATAGGCTCGCCCCCTATTACATGGGACCAATAACATACTGGCGAAATGTGGGTGTATCTACTATGGGACTGAGTCCTGGGTACACCTCTGCCTACCCCTTTGGGAAAAAGGCATGAATGTATGTTATGTTATGTTAAATATACACAATATGAATTTTGTTCCTTTGTTGATAGTTGAAGTAGGTGTGCCATCCCCAGGGCTTGTAACTATCCGTCTAGCCAACTTCGCTTAACCAATTCAATTATAATGTAATAAAGGGAATATTAGTATCTAAAACAGTAATTAAACTACTGAAAGTGTTATTGTCATTCTACCCAAGTTTATTATTGATACAAGTTTCGTCTAGCAATGTTAGGAATCCAAATTCAATCAATGTTTCGCTAGAATGTAGACCATTCTAATGTTAAAGCTAAGTTTACATGAAAAGCGTTTAGCGCGCCTAATGGTGACTTTTACGAGTGACAAATGCATTTGCACGTGAAGATAACATCACCATCATCGTCATCTCATTCATTAGAAGTCCACTGCTGGAAATAAACCTCGCCTATATAATTATCTTTCCTCCCCCATCTTGTCCGGTTGTAAACGGCATCAACGTGCTCTTGGAATCTTTACACTGCGCGTGCCGGTCCATAGACTCCATTCGAGAACCTGACGTCCTTCAGTTCTAATTGCTATGTGTCTTGCCCATTGCTATTTCAGTGCGTGTAAAGACCTCTCCATTTCTGAATCGATTCTGATTTTGATCACAGCACTCCCCAGCTCCATAGGTCGTTGTGCAACATTGACTTACGTTGCTTGTCAAAAAGGCCCATAGTATGAGACCACGTAACAAAGCCATGATAGTAACTCATCACTGTCACGCCGGTGGAAGACGTTCGATTTTAGACAGTGAACATAACAACGATTTGAACAAAATTACTGAGTAGTGCAAAAGAACGTCTATAAAACATGCGGTCAACGCCTGTGATATGAACTGGCCGGCGCTTACCCGTCAGTGCTAAAACTCCAAAGTTCCAATCTCCACTCGTTATTTAAGGATATAATAAAAGCATGGTTTAGATTATTTAAGATAAAGAGAGTATATATTTTATCAGCTCATGACAATGCCATTGAATCATTTGAACATGTTTTCATATAGATTTTGTATTGCCTACAGGCTATGCAATGACGTGGTGTCGAAGAGGAATCATACGCTGAAACCAAGAGTTGTTTTGCCGGAAAATTATGTTAAAGGTATATGAAACCTACCGTTATTAATACTTCTCTATTCATCAAAATCATCATCATAATATCAGCCGTTGGTAATCCACTATGGGGTTTTGCCAATACTAGACACGCTTGGCAGGCGGGTTGTCGAGCGCAGTTTGATGGTTTGTTGCAGAAGACGCCGCTGCCCGTCCTGGATCCGTTAAACCTTAGCCGGCTCTTACGGCAACCACGGGTAGAGAGGGTGGAGCACTTTTCTAAAGCCGGTGACTCCGCGGCGCATCACAATGCTTTTTAGCTTACTACAAAATTAGCTTGAACATTCAATGATTGTTTTGGTGAATATGTACAGTAAATGTAAGATAGTATAATGGGTAGGTAGGTAGCCTCCTTTTAGTTTACTACATTCGTCATCATCATCATCTCATAGTCCTCCCTTGCAGACCTTCGACTTGAGGCACTGAGGTATTTTGGACGTAAACTGACTATTTCGGTTTACTAATTATTGATCCTATGGTTGAAACCGCTGGTCTAACAGCGGTAGAGTTTCAACGGCTGAGATGATGATGATCTAATTTTTTAGGCATAATTCAACCAGTAAATCTATTTGTGATCGGTAGGTATAATTAATTTTTCTAAAATAAATTATTAAACCTGAAGAAAGCTTCCAATTTGATTTAGTTTCTTAGGGTTATGGTATTGGATATCCACGATCCGAAGAGCCCCAATTTCGATTAATAAAATTATTATAATATCGTCATTTTTTTCAACTTGTGCAGTCATCGTCAGCATTTACAAAAGTTACACATAAATAAATTATTACAATATGAATATGGGAAGAAAAATTTCACCCACGAGCAGGACTTGAACCCGCACCTTCCGCACCAATCCGCGTGGTGGCACTCTGCCAATTGAGCTACCGTGGAGGTTTTAGCCATCGACGAAATATAAAAATTTAAAATATTATCAAAAATGTATTATTTATATTGTCTGTTGTAGAAATGCGACCTCCAGCTCGTAAAGGCCACCCTGTGATTGTAGAGTTCAGCATTTACGTGGTCGACGTCAATTCTATTAACGTTGAAGATATGGACTTCAGGTAAAGTAAGCATTTAAAAACATATGACAAAGCTTAACATTTTTCTGTTAAATTTAGAGCGTTTACAAAGTAATTCATCGTCAATCCATCGATGGTAGAATCTTTTACTCGACATTGATCGATAGAACCTACCATGTAGAAAATATGATTCGACGTTGACTAATAAATTCTACCAACAAAAAACATCAATCGCTTATCGATATATCGGTTGTAGTTGTGATCGACACCGATTATTAAAAAAGCTTGTAGCAAGGATTTAATAACAATACAGTACCTAGCTCAAACATTTGTCATAGGTCAAACATTTGTGTACATGACCTTGTCTGTGTCTGGGTATTATTATATATGCATATATATTTATGTTTATCAATATTCTGGTTACCATATCACAGCAGGTCTTTCTAGCCTAATTTGTATCCAGAAGACCGTATGTGGAAGATGTCCCATATAAATTATAACTAAAATAAGCTTTAAAAAAAGCAGATAAATCCATAGGAGTTTCCAAAAGCACTTCTTTTATTAAAACATTGTGTTTTCGAGGCAGCTAAAAACTTATTCAACGCCTAGCAATATTGTGAGTCCGTTTCATTCAACTCTTAAAATTAACATAGCAAAACGTACAACAGCTGAAAAAGGGAAGTATTAATTCTAAAGCGCTTACATTCTCACAATTTCCAAACTTCCCATTATTTTGATTGATGCCGAATGAATTATGAAATTACTTCTTTCACCAACTTTCCAAGTTCCAAGCCTCAAGGGACAAAGACAGCCTCTTAATCTCGTCAACGCTTTGGTGAACTTTTCTAACTTTTCCCACTCGAAATTCTGGACTATGGGGTCTAATTTTGAGTGAACAAATATAAACTTGTGTGTTTAAATAATATCAAATATATAATAAATAATAATTCTTCTTATAGCAACAAGAATATTTAGTTTTTAGTTCCGATTTTTAGTGTCAAAATCAACATGCACAGAGCACCGCCCTCCCGCCCGCAAAATTGCATGAAAAGAGGAAATGAAATAGGGGGTTGTATTACGAACATGCAATCGCGTAATAACAGCAGTAAATTTTTCTGTCAAAAGTCATTTTTTTGTATCCCGTTTGATAGCAGACAATAAGCAATTAAACGCTTTCCACACTGCTACTGCTGTTCGTAATAAGGGGGCCGAACTAAAAACTATCTTACAAAATTAACCTGCTTCCGCTCATGCGCATTGAATTCTACTAGTCTCACGGTTTCACCCGTGATTTATTAAGAAATCCCAAAAAACAAGAATATTCCTCCAAAAATGTTTTAAAGATTGAAAATGGTATGAAAATGGTGGTCAATCAATCTGAATTAAGTCAAAATTTTCTTGAAAAAATAATATACCAGTTAGTGGATGTGCTACTTATTTTATATTTTTATAAGCAGTCTAATCGCTTGATATACAATCTGAAATGAGAAGAAAAAAAATTGAAAAATTATTTTTATCAAAATAGGATGTGTTTATCTATTTCGATATGAATTCTTATCTTAACATTAGACTTGTCGGTAGGTAGAATGCAAAATGCATCATCTATAGATAAACACGCCCCTATAGTACCTTAGGTAGATGGGATAGAAAAATTTCGCCGATGACTGGTGCCTTCACGGTAGGTCAAGTGGTAGAGTGCCCACCACGAGGAATGGTGCCGAGGGTGCGTGGTTTGAATCCCGCCCGTGGGTGAAATTTTTCTTCTCATTTCACATTGGATGTGCGTTTTCTTTATTTAATGGAACAATTTCGCAAAAATCTCATTTTTGTAATTTTCTAACATTTTTGTGTGCATGTGCGCGTAGGCGCCCGAGTAATTAGCTCTTCTAGAACAAAATATAGATACAATTAATCAAAAATCATTCAAACTTAAACACGGAAATGTTATGAAGGATAGGGTTGGGTAAGCTACGAGACTACGGGCTTTCGTTTTAATTAATGAATATTAATTTGTTGTATTTTGAGTAGGCAGAAACAAATCCCTCTTTACATTTTGATGGATTCGCAACAAGTCTTAAACTGGTAAAATAAACGAAAATAGGAGTTGTCGGTTTTAGGACTACGCCGACCTTTTTGATAGTATTTGATAGACCTATTAATAAAATTTTCAAATGTGCATAAATAATAATATCTTTTAGTATCGCCATTAAGTGTGTTCCAAATATCAGATCAATCTATCAGCAGAAAATGGATAAAAAAATATCAATGACTTATGTCGCAAACATTTAATAAACAACAAACAGGTTAAGATAAAGAAAACCTTTAAAAAAATTTTTCTCAGAGTGGACATGTTCATAAGACAAACTTGGAGGGAAAGCAGACTTCAACTGCCAGACGATATCTTCGAAGAAGGGGACGACCATGTCACTCTTCCACCCGAGTTCTTCGACAATCTATGGCATCCTGACCCTTATTTCCTTAACTCTAAGGTTACAGGTAAACATGTTTTTATATTTAAAAAATCTATCATCTTAGCCGTAGAAAATCCACTGCTGAACATAGGACTCCCCGAAATAGGGAGATAAAGCCAATACTCACCACGCTTGGCAGGCGGGTTGTCGAACACAGTTCAAAGGTTTTACGCAGCGAACGCCGCTGTCCGTCTTCAGGTTTTGACTTTCTTTAAAAAATATTAAGTGTTCAAAGATTTTTTGTACCACGGCGTAGATAAGGTTTCATCACTGTATTAAAACAGAGATAAAAACTTATCTAGCAAAAATGTGGCTAAATTAGTAATTGGAATCAACGCTGTCGCCCTTTGTCGTACTTCAGCAACAAGCTTTCTTTGTAAACTCAAAGATAGTCATTGAGCCAAGAGATCTTTGTTGCATCATTCTTTTGTAATATCAAAGGTTGTTCCTAGTTTATCACGAAAAGTAATAATCATTGTTGTCTGAGTTGCCCTTCAAATTTTAATAGTATCATTTCACCATTCTGATATTCGTTTGGTTTTTTTTTCGGCCTACCCCTTCGGGAAAAAGGCGTGAATGTATGTTATGTTTATGTTTATTTTTCGTACTTGATAGGTTAGAGAGGATATTTTCCCACTGTAATTTTTTTCTTAATAATATTATCGTGGTTCATCATTCATAAAATAATATCTGGTTTGGCGGTTCTTCACAAGGTTGATATTATTTCAAAATGGCCTAAAATAAGATGATTTTTATGTTTTGGTGGGAGGACGAAATATCAATTTCGGTAATTTTTTAAAAATCCTTAAAAATATGTACTTATTTGTCTTTAGGAGGAGCATTACATTACAAACAACGTTCTACCGGTAAATTGTGAAACCACCTTAATTTTAGCTCACTTTTTGCAATGTGTATAACGCTTTACACGCGTGGACCACTTTCTACGTGTTAAAAGGGGTGTAGTAATTTTAACGGGAATCCATCTACTCATCAAACTGAACATCTTTCAAAGGAAAGGATTGCGAAATCCGCAAAAAATATTTTGACTACCCATACAAAACGGATTAGCTTGAATTTTTTTATGTGAATTTCGAAATACTTTCTTTTGTAAGTTGTTTGAGAAGATGGGTATATGCGGCCCTTTGAGTAATACTACACCTTCCTGTAACACGTTACATAATATATATCTGCTTTAAAATTTCCTTGAAATTGGTTAAGCAAGAGCTTTTTGATAATTTGGGGATGAATTAAGGTTGTCATAAAGGCTGCCTGTTAATTGTACAAATTTTGTCGTATTTTGGGTTAAAAATTGTGTATAAAATCGCTTGTGAGGCACCACACAATGCACGCAAGCACATAATATGAGTTAGTACCACCAATTGATTTTTTATAAAAATTGTCTTAATCGTCGTTTCACTTTCCTCCAAAACTAATTTACCCATTCGATAAATTTATATCATGGTATTTAGAGAATGAATGAAATGAAATAAAAAAAATCATAGAAATATAATAATTCAATTAAAACGTATCCATTATGGGCTATGTTCAGTAGTGGATTGCCAACGGCTGAGATGATGGTGATAATAATTTTCTTCGTCTTCAAAACATCAGAATATTTTAAAACTGTTTTGACATTACGTTGGGTTTTTTAATATAACATTTATTAATTTAATTATTGACATATTATAATAATAATTTTTAAACAGATTATGGATGGACATTGTATACATTGTAATTTTGTTTGAATTTTTAATTAGTTTTGCGTTATATATAACTTATCAAATTTTGCATGCTTTAATATATTATTGGCTTAACATGTCTAATGTACAAAATACCTATGTTACATCTTAAATACTATGTTTGAATGCAAATAAATGATTACCTATGAATTAAAAATTGATTTCGGCTGAATAGAAACGACGACTTAGACAATTTTTTTATAGGATTGTGTCTAATTCCTAGTAGGTGGTATTTCAACTAAATTTGACATCACTTTTACTTATACCAACGATTTATCTAACTTAAAATGAAAGTTTTCACATACGTTAACAGTTTATACACATTACAAAAGTGATTTTAACTTGTTTTATTCGATTATCGCACGCTATCAACCCAAAAGTATTTACGACTTACCAAAATCTAGGTACATATACATGACGCTTGAACAACTTTGACAAATTCCATCGAGATCGGTTCAGTAACATAATTATTAATATTATCAATATATTAAAATTAATACAAGAGCTACCTACCTTTATGATAAATAGTAAGCTAGCTGTGCCCCGGTTTCACTCGCGTAGTCTTCGTTCCCGTGGGAACATGGGTTAAAAAGTACCCTTCCAGGGTCTAAAGCCTAAGCAATATGTGCCCTGGTCGATAAGCTATCTATAAACCTAATAAATTTCAATATAATCGGTTCAGCGGTTACTGATTTATCTTCATTGACGTGCAAAAGTGTCAAATTGTGACTAATTTGAATAATTTTTTTTGACTTTAACTTTGCACCCGCGCAAATTGCGCATTTGCGCATTTTACTTGTATTGAAATTGTGTTTTCTGATAGTAGTTCAGTTTGATTACTGGATCTGTAAAATATAAGTTTTTGACATCTTTTTGTACCAATCGAACGGCTAACCATCGGTTTGATAATATGTACATACCCACATACAAACATTACACCTTTTCGCCGAAGGGGTAGGCAGTGGTGTACCCAGCACCTAGTTCCAAGGTCTAAAAGGGGGCGAGCCTATTGCCATCTAGCGGGCACAGTTACTGTTCCAGACTCCATGTTGTCTTTGATATAATTCCTAATGGAAAAATCCAATAATACTTTTTTCCTGACCTGCCTCGGGATCGAAGCCGGGAGTTCGGTGGTGCTCACTACTCACTACCGAGGCAGTCAATGTACTTACCTATATATACTTTTCTTGGAATACACATATAGGGTACTTTTCAGAGAGTAAAATAGCAAGGCACAGTACTTACTTTGAAAGGAGGTCAAACTCGAACTCAAAGAAACATTATTTAAATATGTGTCAAAAAGACATTTTTAGAGGTCAATTAATAATATCCTTATCTAGTAATTAATCAACCGTGCGTTCAGAGATATACCTATACAAGAAGACCGCACAAGAAACTTAGTACTTAATTGTTACAACTGCGAGTTTTACATTATTTATTAGTTTGGATTTGATTGCTTGTAAGGTGCCTATTATTGTAAGGTGGTGGCTATGCAGTAGTTTCCAGACATCTTTGTCCTCTATGTATTTAACCTTTTAATAAACTTTGCCTAATAAAGACGATTTTAAACCTTGTGTAATAATAATGTAATTTTGTGTTGCTTTTTTATGTTTTATGTCTGTCAGGTATTTATTAAAATAAATACGCACCAGAGGCCCGTGCGTGTAATTTGTTATACGTACTGCCTGAAATAAATAAATTTAATTTTTATTTTTTATACAGGTTTTGAATTTACCGTCTGAGAGCCCAGTTATCTCTTTGAGATTTTATTATAGATACGTAAAGAGAGAGTAAGAGCTAAGAAATACTTTTTATATGTTTTAGATCATCTACATCTATTTTTTTAATACTAGGAATTTTAGTACTAGGAATTTATCTTTATTCCTAGTACTAAATTTCTGTAAAACACTATTTAATTTGAATTTACATTACGTAGGTACCTACATACATGATGTTTTCATAGATGTGTAAGGCGGATTTTATATCAATGGCGGTTCATTATTAATTTATGTCTCTAAAGATCAAAAGCTTGCCATTACAATACTAATTGTAGTAGGAAATCTTTTGATGTCCAACCCAGTGTTTCTGTCTTCCAGAGATAGCGGAGCTCACCCACAAGTTTTCTTCAGTAACATTGTACCGTAATCAAACGGTACGGTACGCGGCGAGGATGCACGCCATCATCGCCTGCCAGATGGAATTTCAACTTTATCCCATGGATATACAATCCTGTCCTATTTATATTGAAAGCTGTGAGTATAACCACTAGTAAAGCAAGGAATACTAGTAAAGCTTCAATTTAAATTTTAATGTATCGACCCCTTTGAGTCGTGTTCCTCATATATGAGGGTCGAGACCACCTCCATCCGTGAGTCTCGTCCTTACGATGGTACGCCATCTCGTCCTGACTTCGGCCACTCGGAGAGCATCGTAGACGGTAGAGTCCAGTGTGGTGCGAATCTGATCGGACCAACGCATCGGGCCGCACCCTCATAGCCTTTTTCCTTTCATTTTCCTTTTTTTATTTTCAATGTATTATTATATATTATTTATTAAGGGCTGGACTGCAGAGCACTGGTCACTATTTATAAGCTACATGTTACAAGTGCATTTCCTGAAAAATATATAATAATTAACCTACAAGATAGTGAATTAATTAAGGTTTTTTTTTTCATATTATAAGTAGAAAATTAATCATGAAATAACCCCTATTTTCCATTTTCCTATTTCCCTTCTTTTAAGCCTGGACTGAAACAGACGTTTCAAACTCAAACTCAAACAGATTTATTCAAATAGGTCATAATCTGACACTTTTGCACGTCAATGAAGATTAACAGTACTGAGTCTACCGTGCGTTCGGAAAGATACCTCTACAAGAAGAACGCACAAGAAACTTGAAGGGCTTAATTTTTTCAACAGATAGTTTCACAATATTTGGTTTGGTTACATTCGTTTTCTTTGAAGGTGCCGCGAGGCGGCTATGCAGAAGTTTCCAGGCATCTTTGTCCTCTATGTACTGGTTGACTTTATAATAAGCCTTCTTTAGTAAAGTAGATTTTATATAGGTTTTGAATTTACCCTCTGAGAGCCCAGTTATCTCTTTTGGGATTTTATTTTAGAAACGTACACTATTTCCTAAGAATGTCTTTTTATTTGTTTTAGATAATCTAAAACTAGGTACAACTATTTTGTCTTTATTCCTAGTATTAGTCCTAGTCTCTGTGTATCTGTGTCTTTGGCATCATATTATGAGTAATTTCCATCATTGGTCGATTCGAAATTTGGTATTCTGACACTTCATCTGCATTGCAACAACTTGTTCAGTCTGATGAGTCTCTATTACTCTATCTAGCCCATGAGCTACGAAAATTAGGATATTTATCTCGATATTCATTATTACCAGTCAGTAAGTCAAGTTTTTCACTTAAATAGTAGATTAGTAGCCAAGGGCTGTAAGGCATCAATTGCAGCCCGAGATATTTAGGCGCACGAGCGCAGCGAGGGCGCCTATACTTCGAGGGTGCAATTGATACTTACACCCGAGCTAACTACTCTGCTTTACATCTCGATTGTGAGGTAAGTAGAAAAACACCGGCATTACAAGAATAAAACATTTTAAAGTAAAAGTTTTCTATTCCCGCCTTTTTTCATCTCTTTTTTAAATTATTTTTTTCAAGAACGAAATTGAGCTTCGTAGTTCGATATTTAAAATTGATGACTATTATACTCATACGAAGACAAGGAATAGCGAAGCGACCTCTTTTGTCATTGGCCTGAATGCATGATTTCTATTGCCAGTATGATGGTTAGATGTACGCAAACTTTTTGAAAGAGTGAAGTTTTTTTTTAATTACTTACCGCCCTAGGGCTTTTCTAGCTACATTATTACCCTAGAGCGCTAATTGGTCACTTACAAGCCCCATTTGGGGGTAATAAGGACCTACTTACCGAATATGAGAGATGTAAAATCATATTACAGTTTCATATAGCAACCAAAAAGTGAGGTTCCGATGGAGCGAAGCCGGAGTCACGATAAACCCTGAGTTGAAGCTGCTGCAATACCACATTGGCCAGCCTTTGAGACTGGAGGAAACCAATGGATATATGATCGATAAAGATGGTGAGTGAACTCTCCAAAGACTGTCGTAGTTTCCCCTAGATGTCCTAAGATGAGCACCGTCGCTCATGGTCGGGATGACCACTTTATAGGTAATCTCATTCGCGCACGAAGAGATTTTTCTGTTATCTCTTTCGCATGAAGGTATTTCTTTGGATAGTTGAAAGCCACGCAAAATATTTATGAGTAGCATTATCCACAATACCAATTACCAATAGATACGACATTACCGTGATTATTTTAAAATGTGCTGAAAACCGACTACTTCTTTGCTTGTATGACTGACAACACTTAGGGATATTAAATAATGCGTTATATTTATTAAGAAACTCTAGGTAGCAATTTTTCTTAATTAATTAATACTATCTGAACTAGATTCGTCCTTCTGAATAGGAAATGCCTTCGGAAAGCATTTCTAAGGAACCTCTTATTCGTAATTAAAATGTTTCTTAGCATTATTTGGTCGAATAGTATTAAGAGGATACATTAGGGGTGATTTTTCCATACAAACGTATTCCCGTGTTTCCTCCCTAGATAATTGCGTCAGAGCAATGGTTTTTTTTTTATAAAATCAAGGTTTTCACTGAGCATGTCCCTGTTATTTTCATTTTTTTACAAACTCATTATTAAATGAAATATGACCCTTTAAAAACATGAAAAACTGTCCCAGTTTTACTCGCGCAATTAGACGTTCACTAGAAAAAAATGAAGAGTTAAGGAAAAAAAATAAAATAACAGGGACATAATCTATTTCCTAATTTTCAAGATATAAATTTATGGATAAAACTAATTATTCTCGGAGGGAACACGGGAATACAAAACATCGATTTCGTCATTTTTTCGTAGTTATAATCGCTTTGAGCTGCAGTTGTCCCTTTCGCGTTCTACGGGGTGCGGCAGGCGGTGAGGGGGGGTTCCACTCACACTTATACAACTAGGGAAGGGACTCATAGACATAGTATTTTGAAAAATCCTAGTGATGTTCATAGAAAACGAGTTTAAACCAATACTTCTTACGAAAAAATAGAAGACTAATAGTATGTAACAATATCGATTTAAATGCAATTCAACTATAATATCAATCTTCATATGGCCCATTCTCGTTCAGTTAGACCTTCGGAGAACCTAATGTTGAGATGTCTAGTGTGTAGTAATAGCACTTGTTTTTATGGTGATCTTTCATTGTCTTCTATACTGTTAAGTAGGTAATTTGTTAATAAATATTATATAATATGTAATTGTATTAAAATGTATTATTACTTTATCATCATAATCATTATTGGCCTTGTACGAGTAGATACATCTTTAAAAAAGAGATGGTTCAAGAGCATTATCGCAAGCTACGGCATTTGCGTTCATGGGTGAAGACTCAGTGAAATTTTCTAACACTTTGCCAGTAATATTTTAAATCTCTTGTAGTAGTAGTCGTACCTATTGTCATCTATTGGGTTCAGACTCCTAGCTGTCATTCAGAAAACCCCTAATAGAAAATCCAATTACACTTTTTGGCTGACTTGTGGATCAAACCCGGGTTCTCATGATCATATGATTGGCTCAAACACCACCTAAATGGTTTTCAAGTTTGTAGTTGATAGCGATCAACGGTTCGAACGGATCGAATTTTTGCGGTCGACATGACTATCAACTGCTCACCCCTAACATCACTCATTAGGTTGAAGAAATTAATTTGAATTGCGTTTTATCGTAATTTCATGATGAAAAACACAAAATAATTAAGTATGTACGTATTACCTATACTCAAACGGATGGCAAAGGCGCAAAATGTATTTGCCGTTTTATACGTAAATGGTGTATTTTTCGTAGAGCGTTCAAAAATAAACGTCCTGCCCCTTTTGCTTTTACCCATTTTCAGAGCAAAATACTGAAAGAAATTCATACAAACAAGCAAAAATCGTAAGTACTAAAGCAAAAGAATCAATACGAATAAGGAAAAAAAAATTTCACCCACGGGCGGGATTTGAACCACGCACCCTCCGCACCAACCCCGGTCGGCGCTCTACCACTTGAGCTACCGTGGAAGTACTAGTCGTCGGCGAAATTTTTCTATCCCTTCTACCTAACGCTCTAGGGGCGTGTGTTTATCTATAGGTGATGCATTTCGCAATCTACCCACCGACAAGTCTAATGTTACAATTAGAATTCATATCGAAATTGATAAACACTTCCTTTTTGCTTAATATTTTAAATTTTTAGACGCTTTGTCTAAAAATTTAAAATATTAAGCAAAAGAATCAAGTCCGTAAACAACAGCACAGGTCGAAAATTATTTAGGCGAACTATTATTAGGTAGATATTACAAAGAAAAGTTATATTTTCAGCAAACGTCTTAGACTGACAGGATGAACTGAAAAAGTCAATACTTACCTTCGAAGATAATATACACATTGATATGAATTTTTAAGCGCTGGGCGACTGGTGTCATATAAACTATAAATATATATAATAGTATCTATTTTTTTATTATATAATATCACAATAATATAAATACAGATAATGAAGAAAAAAGTTCCTGACAAAAAAATATCCGGGCAAAAATTACTACTCCTGGGACTGGATTCGAACTCGCATTCGTTGATCGATGACACGATTTTGTGAACGCTGTCTGAACACTGTAACCACTGGTCCATTTCATACTAGACGTAGATAATGAATTTAAGCAATCATCTTTACTAGAATGTAAATAAAAATAAAAGTCTAAAAGAATACCTATGATAAGTACCTACCTAATTTGAATACAAGCGTCACAAACTTTACAACTGACATGAATATGCGCGCGAAGTCGCAATAATAATCTTCTTACACACACATTCATAGCTCATACTTTCAGGAGCAGAGCGACGGCGATAGTTTTTACAAAAACCGAAATTTTAAATTCTTCGTCACTCAGGTTTCCCGTTAAGAAACAAATATATATTTTATTCAAGAGGTTTCCTTAGCAGTTTTTAGCAATAACCTTTTTAACCTTTGTTTTTCTATCTACATAAACCTGCATTGGTGGCGTAGAGGGCGCATGCTCGACTGCCAATCAAGAGGTCCCGGGTTCGATCCCCAGGTCAGGCAGTGTTAAATATTAGATTTTTCCTTTAGGAATTATCTCAATAACTGCCTGGAGTCTGGAACTGTGCCCAGTAGATGGCAATAGACTCGCCCCCCCATTACATGGGACCAATAACATACTGGCGAAATGTGGGTGTATCTACTATGAGACTGAGTCCTGGGTACACCTCTGCCTACCCCTTCGGGAAAAAGGCGTGAATGTATGTTTATGTTTATAAACACTTAGGCGTCAGTGTTGTTATTTATAAACGGAAGTATATTACGACAAATCGCTCAATACCCTACTTTCGAAGAAATATGTAAATTTATTTCGGGTCGCGCTATTCGCGATACATTTTAGTAAGTGGAATGGCAAAGATAGTGCCTTTATACCAGACATGGAGACCTTTTTAGCAAATAAGCGTTAAGCTTTGGTGAAGTGTCCCGGGAATTTTAATGGTCGTAGGAAAAATATCTCGTGTCAAAGAGGCAGTGAAAAATTGTGTCTCATATTTTTTGTTTGGCTTTAAAACGTCATAAGGGCACTGACAGTAAAAATAAAAAAAAACGGTGACTTTTTCATTACATTTCCGTTAGATTATGTAGGTTAATAAAAGTCATATAAAACAAAATTCTTACCTTTTATTCACTATCGTTTTTTTTTTTTATAGGAATGTCTTTTTTATACAGACTGCAATTTATCTCGTCCAAAAACTTTTTATTCACTTTGCAATTTATTATATTAGTCCTTTCCTAATTAACTCAAAACTTTCGAAACTTTAGTATTTTCAATGTCTTAAACGAAATTTCAGACGAGCTTAGGATCAGACAAGAGAAATATAGCGAGTTTAAATAAAAGCTATTTTTACTAACTTTTGAGATGTTAAAACCTTGTCTGGTCTGATTTTTGTCGATAGCAGTTTATTGTTTGTATTTCTTGCACTTTGAAAAGTTACTGTAATAAATAAATAAATAAATAAATTCATTTATTTCAGACAATAGTACGCATAACAAATTATACGCACCAGAGGCCCATATTAATAAATACCTTACAGACTAACATACATAAAAAAGACATAATATTAAACACTAGGTAGGGATTATTTTCGGTCTCGCTTCCCTGAAGCGCCGGAACACAATTCCTTCAGGCCAAAATTCGGGTGACAGAAAAATCTCCTTATATTTCACCGGAAGCCGGAGCACGTAGGATTTGAAGTTCTGCGTCCTCGTTGACTCCAGCCTCGACAGTGAGATCTGGGAGAGTTCCTGACCTGGGACTCGTCCTTGGCTCTTCTCGTCGATATAGCGGACTATCTCCTCACCGGATGTGTTCTTCTCAAACCGGGAGAGATAGATCGCTATCGTGGGCTCTGCGACTCGGATGTTAGTAGACGTAGCGGGAGCGGTGCCGCGTTGGTTGTGGGCGGGTCGAGGTTGACGTTTCCTTTTCTCCACTAAGGTGAAACCGCCCTCGTCGACCTTGCTCGACTTACTCGACCTTGCTTCGACTTGTTGTAAGTGCTGGTTATTTCCTTTAATCCCTTAAGATATAAAAAAGATTAATGGTTATTTTGAACGAGCTGTGTCCCGCGGTTGCACCCGCCTAGTCATCGTTCCCGTGGAAATAACTGGATAAAAATTATCTACAGGGTCTAAAGTATCTACATACCCAATTTCAGCCCAATCGGTTTAGCAGTTTTAGCATGCAAGTGTAACAAACATCCATACATCCATACAAACTTTCAACTTTATAATATAAGTAGGAGTAGGATGAAAAACAATGACTTTCAATTTTAACTTATACAACATGGAAAGTCAAGTTTTACAACACATTTCTCTCCTAGTTGTAAAGTTAAGTATCTACAATACAACAATAATAATACAACATATTTTCTAACGCCTTGTATAAAAGAATATCTAAATTAAATTTGAATAAAAAAAAATCTTGTTTAGATAATTAAAAGCAAATAAGCGAGCTTTCAGTCAAGCGACGCGGACGTGTGTATTCTACTGTTCTTTTTCATACAAATTAGCGCCCGAACACAGCGCCGCGTTAGCGTCGCGTTGACTTTGAAGTTACGCCGACGTTCGTCTGAAACCCCCTGACGTTAGCCTGAAAGCTCGCTGATGTTCGTCTAAAAGCTCGCTAAAAAGGACATATTTTATATGCCTCGGTGGCGTAATGGTCGCAAACGGTACTGCCGGTCATAACGGGTCATTGAATTTTTCTCAATAAGAGCCTGGAGTCAAAAACTGTGCCCGGTACATGACAATAGGCTCACCCTCTATTACTCGTAATGTAATTTTAAGGGTAGGTCAATACCTAAGATATAATTGAGGAAGTCTGGCTGTACCGTGATTATAATGAAATTATTTATTTCCAAAAACAATTTTGTTACATTAATAATCTAAGTACAATATTATTTTACATGTTATTTTCTTTTTAATAAATCCCATAATTTGTTTGAGTCTTCATTCAGAGCCAAATACAGAACAGAATACATACCTATATAAAGTGTAACTAGGAATTAATAATAATTAAAATACATTGTAAATCAAACTTTTTTTTTATATACTAAGATCAAAAATTATAATGTGCATGTGGTGTTCCTCTTAGAAAATAATGCATTAAGATAAATAGAGTTAAGATTAGTTTTAATTAGTTGTAAGCATCAATGTAGTTATTGCTGAGGAGCCAATAAATAAATAAATACATGTCGTGTATTTGGAATAGATATATTAATAATAAATATATTATTAAATATCATAATTATTATTAAATATTATATACTAGCTGTACTCCGCGGTTTCACCCGCGTAGTCTTCGTTCCCGTGGGAATATAGGGAAACAAAGTACCCTATGTGTTATTCCAGGCCCTAAGCTACCTAAATACCAATTAAATTAGATTTTTTACTGACTCTTTGTATTGTCATTTTCCAGAGTCTAGTTGTCTTTATTTTACGTAATTACATGTAGTATTTTATAGATCTTCCAAAATGTGGGTACGTGTGAACGAGAGGGCGAATTTGCATTGGATAGCGCCTTAAATGATTTTGATGAGCGTCTCTTCTTCTCCTTTAGTACTTTAGTATTCTGTGGTATTAGTATGTAGACAAATATTATTATCACAATTTAGTTCAACATGTTATGTTTGTTTGACATTTCCAGGTAACTACTCAAGATTAGTAGTATACTTCCGGTTCGAGCGTCAAATCGGTCACCACCTCATTCAAACCTTCGCACCATCCTCCTTAGTGGTCATGTTGTCCTGGTTCTCTTTCTGGCTCGATTTGGATGCTATACCTGGCCGGGTGACGTTGCTAGTCACTTGCATGTTGACCCTGGTCACCATGTTTACTGGTCTTCGCGCGGATATACCGCCAGTGGCGTATGTTAAGGTGAGTCGGGCGTATAATACCTACCAGTCTCCCAAAATATTTACCACATTCGCAAAGTAGAATAAATGACAAACAGCAGATTCGCATAACCATACGACATAATCAATACACCAATTTTTAACTACCTACTACACAGGTAGTAAGTAGTTAACGCGGCTTTTGTTTGGGAATTGGAGTCAAGTGTCCGGGATGTGGTTCAGGGAAGGAGAGCTATTCCGTACGGGTCACGTTTTTGGGGTACGTTACTGCAGATACTAAATTGTAATTATATTTACTTATAATTTTTTTGTATACCAATTGGAACTCTATTTCGTGCAACAAACGTTTTATTCATTTACTATTTTAATATTAAAATTTGTACCGTGATTTTCTGTAATACTAGCTTTCTTCTAAAATCAGGCCCTTGATTTATGGATGGCCGGATGCATGATGTTCGTGTTCGCCGCTCTCGGAGAATTCGTCGTAGTCAAAGTACTAGACAAGCAGTATCAGATGAATAAAACCAAGCAGCAGGAAGCTATGCCAAGAATCATTCCAGTGGTAAGAATCTGTCACTTGCATTTCTATCTGTCCATAAACCGTCGACTATAATCTGACCAATAAAATCTGCTTGATTAGTTACACAATCACAATATAATATGGTGCTTAAAACTATCACGAAAACGACCCACATTAAATCGATGTATTAGATATATATATGTAATAGATTATATAAAAAAGTAAAGATAAGGATAAAGTTTTGTGCAAATAGAAAAATAGGAAATATCAAATTAATTAAAGCCGCGGGCGATCGCCTGAATGTCGAGTTGCCTACAACATAATATATTATACAAATAACAAAGACAAATTATATACAAGATTTTTTTCTATCCCACCTGCTACCGCCTGTAGTGGCGTACTTCAAGCGAATAGACCGCTTAAAATAAAACACTTATGAAGAAATTCTATCTCTTCTATCCTAGACATTGGTTCGTCAAAGTTTGTATAGAAAATGATATCGACCCAACCACGATTCCAATGTAAATGTCAATGATTACAATATTATCCTCATCCCACTTAACTTTAGCACTTACATCACTCTCCATGCTTGCTACAAAACACATTAGAATTATATTATAATAGATCTATTATGACAGTTCTGGTTGTATATTACCTACAGTAAACCGATATTATGTTTCTACGTTCTCATAATAATGGCCTTAATTATATAATCTAACCTTTTTTTTTTTTTGCTCATATTATGTGAGTAAATTTGTTCTAAGATAATTATGTGAAATATCTTTGTACACGAATAAACTTTCATTCATTTCATTCATTCATAAATAATATTAGTACTGAATTAGTAACAGAAACAAGTTTTCTGTTAAATCTTATACTTATTCAGATTGTTTAGTTTTTGTTTTACCTTAGTTTTACTAAATAAGTTATGCACTACTTTAGAGTACCACTTTTGTGACGAAGGGGGGCGTTGGTGCTTGCGACACAGTCTCACGACTACACGACGTGTACACTTTTTAACTTTTTTGACTGCAGCATGCCCTCTGCAGGCGCAGAGATCGCATGCTCGACTACCAATCAAGAGGTCCCGGGTTCGATCCCCAGGTCAGACAAAGTGTTAAATATTGGATTTTTCCATTAGGAATTATCTCAATAACTGCCTGGAGTCTGGAACTGTGCCCGTTAGATGGCAATAGGCTCGCCCCCTATTGCATGGGACAAATAACATACTGGCGAAATGTGGGTGTATCTACTATGGGACTGAGTCCTGGGTACACCTCTGCCTACCCCTTCGGGAAAAAGGCGTGAATGTATGTTATGTTAACTTTATTTATTACTTTGATAACTGTTCCAAATAAATTATTTATTTTACTTATTTATTTATTATAACCCAGCGGTTGAACGGCGAGAAAGGGTCATGTGGCACGGTGGCTGCGTGGGAGGGCAGCGCGGTCCGCTGCCGCAAGGTTGACCTCACGTCGCCTACCTCACCTCCTGCATCCACTCCCTCCGTGCATCCAGCACCCTCGGGACATCACTCCACTCCTCACTTGGTTAATGTGGAACGACGGCAGAGCATATTACAGGTAAGGAGTCTAATATAATACCTACTATTAAAGGTATACTTACATCCTTCATTGTCTGTATTTATTTCTTTGCATGATAGTCTGGAAGAGATCGCTTTGAGCGATAAGACCGCCATTGTTACTCTTTCATGTTTTTAAGTTGTCTTTCTTGTTATAGTCTGTATTATCGTGGTGCCAATCAAGAGTTATAATTAATTCATTCATACTATTTTTTTTTATGATTGTGAGTGATAAGACGAGCAAATCAGGCAAATCAGTGCCCACCCAGTGTTTTAAAATTCAAAATTCTGCGCGGCACTGCACTGCGCCTGTCACGCTGAGATATGAGTTGTTGAATCTCATCATGCCCTGTAATTTCGCTGGTAACATTGCCCTTCATACCGGAACACAGTAATCTTTGCACATTACTGCTTGGTGGATGAATAACTCGCAAAGGTGTGGTACTTCCCCAGGCGGCCCCCTGCATAAGAGTCCTACTACTACTAAAATAGGGAGGCACATCTAACCGTTAAACTGAACTATAAAAATCATAAATAAATAATCTTTCCTATCGCCTAATTCTATGATATGAAATAGGCGGTAGCCTAATACGTTTTGAATGGGAAGTCGAAACGATTGCAATCGCGATTGTTGTAATTCTTTATTTTTCCAGTTCCTAGTTTGGAAGCGAGTTTTACAATATTGGGTTTATTTAAATTGTTTCGCTTTTAAGGTGCTTGGCGGTGGCTATGTCGCCGTGAAATTGTAAGAACCGTTTGTGTATAATTCGCTTAGTTAGTTTATAAACAACCTAACCTAAACGTTAGTTTATAATTTCACTAGATTAATTATAACCTAACGGTTCTTACAATTTCACGGCGACAGCTATACGGCCAAGTTTCCTTCCGAACGCACGATAGACTCCATACTGTTTATCTTCGTTGACGTGGATTCAATTTCTCATTGACATTGACGTGCGTTCAGTGTGAGATTATATTTGACTATTAGTCCATTGAAAAGTTACATTTGGGGTTGCGTTTTTTAGAGGACGCAATTTTATTTTTTTGATGTGTAGGGGGGGTCAGTGTAAAGCTAAAACCAAGTTTGTGGGGTCAGCACCCTTGTCCCTACTATTTTTTAGTACTCTTAACTATACCTATATTATACGTGTGTACTAATAATATGTCATCAGCTATAATTTTTTTTTTATTTTGTTAATATTACTTTTTTAATTACAAATTTTGCAATATTATTAATAATTAATTATTGACTCTTTTCCCCACCACCCACGAGGTAGTCTAGAGGAGCCTTTTCGATTAGATTTATTATTAGAAGATTTTCGCTTATAAATTTTTTATTTATAGTTCTACGACAAAAAGTTACTGGACCAAAGTTGTAGAGAGTTTAATTTGCAACAAAAAATGTTAACAAATTTTTTTTATCAAATAAATAGTTTAAGAGATATACCGTAAAAACAATTTCAACCCCTATTTTCAAGATGGCGGCCGTGGGACAAAGGTTGCGACCCAACAAACTTGTTTTTAGCTTTACACTGACCCCCCCTAGACATCAAAAAAATAAAATTGCGTCCTCTAAAAAACGCAAGGTAAGGCCTAAAAAATGTAACATTTCAATGAACTATATTTAAATAATTCTTTTTTAGGTTTGAGTTTGAGTTTCCAACCTGACCGTATGGAACAGATAGGACCTATATATTTTTATAGTGCGCATATATACTATATCACACCCCAGGCACTCGACTCAATTCCCATACAAAGGTCACTACCTACTACACAGACACTGCACACATGGAGTTTTGTACACATGCAAGAGTGTGCGTGAGGTGATTTCCCATAGAAGCGGGGCTCGTCGAGAGCTTAATCTCGCTTGCGGAGTGAGGAAGGCCCGATTGGTGAGCGGATGACAGTATCCATTCTATACGTAGTATTATTATCTGTTCTGTGACTATAATGTGCAGTTTGTCTTTCTCATTCGTATATTTTAATATGTTGCAGCAAATAATTCTACTACATGAAGATCACAATATTTAAACTAATTCTAGTATTTATTATTATGACCCAGGTTGCCTGGCTCGACGCCGACACTGGCCAGGAGAGGATCCTATGGAGGGAGATAGACAAACTGTCGCGCGTGGTATTCCCCGCTTTGTTCCTGCTCTTCGTCACAATGTACTGGCCAGTTTTACTGTTGAAAACGAAGACGTCTTCATAACGATTGGATAGATCTGGATGCCGGTTTGGACGGATCCCATTTGACTTTTTTTTTTTTTTTCAATAAAAACTATATAGGGTCAGACAGGGCAATTATTGAGAATGGCGACTAGGGAGATGGGAGACAAATATGATATTTATAATATATTCATTAATTATTTTTGGCGTTTAATTATTCGCAAAAATTATTCGCAATTTGTTAGCGTTTAATTATTCGCAAAGTTTTCTGTGGTAGTACAAATCTATTAATGGGTATTTATGGAGTAAAGTCGAATAATTCCCCAAATTCTCACACAGTGGCTACCTACTACATCCTACATTCTACTTACATAGATGTTTGCAGAGGATTGGGGAGACCTATGTTCAGCAGTAGACGTCCTATGGTTGCTATGGTGATGATGATAATGATAATACCGATAAAGAGTTTATCTATCTATCAATATGTACACCCCTTCTCAGAATTTCTTCACCAGAACCAGTATGATTGTTTTAAAAATGTGTATTTCAAAACCAACTCACCGCTTTCTCGTAAAAAATAATGAGTGAATGAATGAAAAAAAGACGTTTTCTCTTAATATGAATAATAATAATAAAATCTAAGGGATCTGTCCAATATGTTTGAGGCAAATTGTTTAGTCTAATACAGTTTATAGAATGTTAAAAAGCTTAATAATTAATTTATAAAAGGAATATAGGAATAGATGATATCATTTAAATATCATTTTATTGACAAAGTTACTTCTAAAATATATTAAAGTTTATAAATCTTTAATACTTATTATATACTTTGTCAAATTGGCCATTGAGTAACATGCAAACTGTGATTATAACAATATAGTATATATTTATTATTAAGTAAAGAGTAAGATATTGTACAATAATATAATATTTATTTACCCAAATTATTTTTAAATAATAAAAACACATAAGAAATATAATTAATAAAAAGTTAATATGTACGTTAATATTTTATGTCTGCGTACAATAAAAAAAATATATACGTTTTCGATAAGGATAAAGTTTTTATATTATGTTTTCTTAAATTATTTATATGTAGAGTTTTAAAATATTGTTCCTTAAGTTAAAATTGTACAAAAATGCACAAATTAAACTTAGTTAAGTCGGTACATATTGCAATGCTTCATTTGAGGTGATTGTTTACTATCACCTCGATATAGTGTCCGATAGGACTTGGAATCGAACACTATTTATTAGTAAAGTCAAAACAGAAAGTGTTTTCACAGGTAAATAGTAGTAATAAAAACAGGTAAATGTTTTCTTTTTTGTTAAATAATGAGTAAAAAATAAAAGATAATAATTTTTTAAAGAGAATATTTTAACTTCAATATTAATTAATGATAATATTAAAATTTGAATGATTTTTTTATTCCATTTAAGTAGTAAATATACATTCCACACACACCTCGTTGCACAGCCTCGTTGGCGCAGACGGTAGTAACTCTGCTTTCTGTGCCGCTGGCCCGGGTTCGATCCCACGCCAGGTCAAACATTTGTGTGCATGAACATGACTGTTTGATCTGTGTCTGGGTGTTATAAGCGTATTTAAGTATGTATATCAGTTATTTGGTTACCATAGTACCTACATGCTTCTAGCCTAGTTTGGGACCAAATGACCGTGTGTGGAAGTTGTCCCATATTATTATTATTATTGAGAAACTTTTACGAAGTATTTATTTTGTTATATAAAATGACGAAATTTATAATTTTTAATGTCACAAAAATAATAAAATTAAGTAGTTAAAAATGTTTTAAAGTACTATAAACGTATTTATACATATAAATACTTTCTTATTTCTTGAAACCATGAAAAACAACTCGTATGTCATAATTTCAACTTAAGTGCATTGATAAGTCTTAGATTTTTACAAGATTTTATTTAACTTGCAATGTTTGTATGTTCGGTACAAATATTATATGTAAGTATGTATTATTATTTAAAGAAGTTAATAATATCATAATAACATAAGGTGCTTACAAAACTCATTGAGACCATTGTATTTCGTCCTTATCATTGTCGTAATAGATATAGCTTTAAAGTTTGTGATAGTTAACTGAAAATAAATTAAATTGTTAATGTAAGGCGTTGTTTAGTAAACTAGTTTATGAATTATATTGTAAATACAAATAGTTTAATGTTGTTGTAATTTATAATATTGAGGGATTTATTTCCATAAGAAAGTTTTAATAAATTCTTTCAAGTTCGCACAAATCTGAATCACATAACTGATCTGAACCATCGCCGACTACGTGCGTAAAACGGACGCGCGTTTACGCCGCAGTCCATTTTAAAAAATAGTACTGGTCTGCGTTTGATTTGCGTTTCATCTGCGCGCCGTCGGCGATGATTAAAAAACACCGTGGGCATCTTTGCGCACGGCGGCTCTAACAGAATATTAATTAATTAAAGAATATAGAATATTAATAACATTATATTAATTTTTTTTATCAAAATTAAATGACTTACTACTAAAATTATTGTTTTTAAGACTAAATTGTTATTTTTTTTTAATTAATACAAAATAATATTGATATCCAAAGTTCGAAAGTCTATAATGTAAAATAAAATGTTGATGAATAAAAAACTACGCATCATATATATCTGTATTTTTTTAGATAAAAATTTACTCTACATTAGTCGATCCTACTAAATGTTGTCGCCCGACAACATTTACATTTATTATTGGTTTCAGTCGCACCTGAAAATATGCCTGAGCGCATGTCGTATCTGCGTGATTTGTTTTGCAATTACTATCACGCCTTTTAATTTTTTTTTCAATTGCAATGTTAGAACGTCACCCGTCTCCTTCCTATAAAATTGTCATTGATAATAACCTACTTATGTACTTCGGTATTAATTCTTTTATCTATTATTATACTGTGATACAGTCACCAAGGCCTCCCCTTGGTCACAGTTTAATTACTAGTTCGGTCACCAATAATAGTTCTTCTAGTTAGATTTAATATACATTTGCATGGCATGAAACATCTTTGTAATGTGTCTCTTTTGAAAGGTCAACAAAGATTTTATATTTTATTATTATTTTTATAATATATTCATAGATATTGACAGATTTTCGCGTGCGCACGGCGACAAACGCCAAATCTCCTTGCAAACTGTTTCTTTACACACCCTAGCATTGTTTCACGCGCACTACAATTTGAAGATTGCCGCATTTTCGAAGTTATAAATTTTAGGTAAGGCGCCATCTGGTCACAGGGTGACCGAAGACGTATAATTTATATAAGAATATATCCTCATCCGGCACAGTTGTTTTTAATGGCTAATGAGATCGAGGAAAATCACGTTCCATATTTCTTTTCTTGGGGAAAATCCTGTTTTATGTATTTTGGGAAATGTAATCCATAGGACCTCGGATTTCCTAATTAGATAACATTAGGTTTCAGGATACGTTTCAGGATGTTATCTGTATTCATTAGGTGTTTGCTAATTTTGCTAATTAGGGTAGTTAGGCCCAAGACGTATGGTAGAGGCTTATTGTTCGGTCTAGCATTTAACAAGAATTTAATTATATTTAAATTATTGTGATATAGCAACGTCTGTACTCACGTCATTTAAGTCGAAAACTCTCGATTGAGGTTAGACGAGATCGCGTTAGAGACACGTCGTGTGAGGTCTTGATGTAGAACATCGATTATGTCCGAAATCTTTGTCAATACTCACTCTCGGTAGTTTATTTTTGATAGAAATCACATATTTAACAGGAAACGTGTTAGCAGTTCCACAAAATCCTATGGATAATTTACCAAATCAATGTTTTGTATTCCCTTGTTTCTTCCGAATATTGTAAATCTATTTGATATATTTTAATACAATAACTTTGAAGATGAAATAAACTAAGTCCCTATAATTTTACTTTAGTTTATAAGTTATTAATTTTTTTGTAGTGAACGTCTAATCATCACGCGAGTAAAACTAGGATTTCAGATGTTACCGAGAGTTTATAAGAGCAACTAAAATGATAGTTTATGTCACTATTGAAATATCAGGATATAAATTTATAGAGTAGTTAATAATATTCGGAGAAAACAGGGGAATACAAAACAACGATATGGTAATAGGGTTGTGTCGAATTTCTCGTCACTAAGATACGCTACGCTATATAATATATTATAAAGTTTAACGCTAAGTAAGTACTAGAATAGAATAGAAAACATTTATTCATTACTACAACTAAATACAATAATAATAAGCTTAATTTCTATGGTTACAATTGTTATGTACTAAATAGATAAGACTATAGGTTAGGGATTATACTTAAGTTCGATGTACTAAAATGGTAACGAAAAGGACATAGCTCAGCATTATATTATGCGTTCCATGCTTGCATGAAGCGCGCTGTACTACTGGTTGATTATTAATCAAAAACTAAAAGTTAGCTACAGGATAAGCAAGAAATAGAAATAAGATGAGTCCAGGAAAAAACTGAATGGAATAAGATGACGTAAGCTAAATACGGAACATCCCATTTTTGGTCTATAATCTCAACTTTTTAGAGAGAAATTTAAAGGAGTTTAGAGTTTCTGCACCAAGCAATTTATTTTACTGGTATTCTTTTACCTCAATTTTAAAAATACTGCAAATTTTATACGTTGCACGTAGAACTGATGGCCGATGAGGCAGTTAAGCTCTCGAATGGAGACCACGGACCGGCAAGCGTATCGTAGGACGTCCACCCACAAGGTGGACAGACGATCTGATATGGTAGGCAGGATCAGGCTGGATGCTGACCGCTTACAAGCAGACTGGATGGAAATCTATGGGAGAGGCCTATGTTCAGCAGTGGACGTCCTATGGCTGAGATGATGATGATGAATGAATCCAAGAGCATAAAAGCCAAATGCGTTCTCTTTAAAATAGTGAGATCTAGATATGCGGTAATTGCATCCATTATGGAAAATAGGAGGAACTTTATGTATTTTAATTATAATATTTGTATAGAATAATGTTTGCTGATCACGTCTTATTATATAAAGCAGCCACCATAACAAGGCAGTTTATGATGATGGATATAATTTGAAGTAAAGGACTGGGTATTTGAGTCATGGTCGTTCGCTGACATTATGACAAAGCGTACACTTAACACTTCACGGATTGTGACCACAGGGACGAACAGCGTAGCCTATTCTTAGACGACACATAGAGATATATCCATCTAATATTATACTTAAATGCGAAAGTTTGTGAATGTGTGTGTGTAACGTCTTCCATGACAAAACTACGTTCAGTAGTTTTTGGCATGTTTGGTGTGCAGATAGCTTAGATCCTGAAATACCAAGGGCACTTAACATGAAAGGGGACCTCTTTGAAGTTTCACACAATCCTATGGAAAGTTTACTAAATCGATTTTGTATTCCCCTCCCTGTTTCCTCGAAATATACCTATTGTAAATTTATTTGATATAATTTGAGCTTGATATTTTGAGAATGAAGATGAATATATATGTCCCTATAATTTTTTTTATGAATTATATTTTTCTTTTTTGTACTGATACGATATATTAAATGTTCTAAAAGTCTATTATGAACCCAAATGTTTACGATTATGAATTTCATCTCTTCACCAACATTATTCATATCTTAAAAACCCAGATCTCATTTAACGAGATCCCTATTAACTGATAGTGGATTGACAAACCCGTTCCACAGGGCCTTAAGTGGTACCAGTGGAAAATACCCATCTTTCTGAACTTGCGTACCCTTTGCTTACATTTCAAAATTTTATAATTGTTAACATATAAAATAGCTTTTTAGCATTAAATCGGTAATAAGGAATTTCCTTAGGAAATTCCTATGAAAACTCCGGCGTAAATTTAGTCTACGTTTATTAATAAAAGAGTGTAAAAGTTAATAAAATAGGTTTGGGAAAGGTAAAAAATAAATCCATGTTATTTATATGTTTTTGTTTTCTTTAGTCTTTCAAAATACTTCAAAAATGGTTTTTAAAGATTCGTAACAACGACCACGCGCTATTGTTTTCGAGACAGTAGTGAAGCAATTCAACGTCATTGCGTGACAGTCACAATGCGTCCGGAAGCCACAGCGTGACGTCATCGGATTCCATTCTCTCACTTAGACTAGTCTGTCAGATACGATGACGTCACGGGGCCTAAGAACTTAGCGAAGTAATAGTACGTTAGTACTATTATTGACTGCCTCGGTGGCGTAGAGGGCGCATGCTCGACTGCCAATCAAGAGGTCCCGGGTTCGATCCCCAGGTCAGGCAGTGTTAAATATTGTATTTTTCCATTAGGAATTATCTCAATAACTGCCTGGAGTCTGGAACTGTGCCCGGTAGATGGCAATAGGCTCGCCCCCTATTATATGGAACCAATAACATACTGGCGAAATGTGGGTGTATCTACTAAGGGACTGAGTCCTCACACCTCTGCCTACCCCTTCGGGAAAAAGGCGTGAATGTATGTTATGTTATGTAACTTAAAGAAACTTGCGAAAGAAATTTCGCAAGTTTAAATTTAATAGTTTAGTTTTAATTGCAAAATTCGCAATAAAAAATCATATAAATTGATTTATCATATAAATTTGCCGATCAGCTGATCCATTTTGTAAGGTAGAATGTCTCAATTTTGTCTTTTCAAAGTTCAGTTTGACGAGTAGATGTACCCCCTGTAGTATTTCTACAACTTTAAGTTACACGTTGTTTGGACGTTGCATTGACTACACCTACAATGATCAAGGTATGCGCCAAAAGTATGCAAGTGGCGCCCACTTGCATACTTTTGGCGCAAATTATGTTATAATTATTATTAAAAATGTTAATATTAGTGCATTGCATATTATACTACTTTTTCGAAAATATTAAATTCGAAAATAACAAATAAAAAGTTTCAAAAAATCGAAAATTAAAAAATGCGAAAATTATAAAATTTATATTTATATTTACAATTGCCCATTGCATATTATACTACTTTGTTTTTAATTAAATTATACCTAATGTATAGTAGCAGCATAAATAAGGCATTACTCTACTAACATTATTATTCTACAATACTTTTATTTTTCTTACTGTGCACGTTTCTATAATAAATCCCACAAGATATAGGCACGGGGCTCTCAGAGTATAAAGTCAAAACCTATATAAAATCTACTTTACTAGGGAAAGCTTATTATAAAGTCAATCTGTACATTATAGACAAAAATGCCTAGAAACTGCTGCATAGCCCCTACGCGGCACCTTTCAAACAAACGAATGTAAACAAAACAAGTTTTGTAAAACTATCAGTTGAAAAAATTACCCCTACAAGTTTATTGTAGAGGCAAGAGGTATCTTTCCGAACGCATGGTCGATTCATTACTATTTATCTTCATTAACGTGCAAAACTGTCAGATTGTGATCTAATAGGATAAATTTTTTTGACTATTTTTACTTTATCGACCTTACTGTAACCGTACGTAAGTAGCCTGTAAGTGCCATTTGTTACGAGTACATTCTACTTTTCAGTACAACTGCGAGGAAATAAAATAATAATCAAATAGTTTATTTTTTTTTTTATTACGCTTCCAGATTAAGCATTAATTTTGGCATGCTACATAAATATACTACGTATTTTATCCCATCTCTGATGCGCTATTATAACAGATTTTAAGATCAAGAGGAGTGAAAGTTAAATTTTAACATTACCCCAGCCCTTCGGTAAATTTATTTGTATTTAGAGATTTTTTTGTAGTGTGTAAGTAAACGCGACTTTCAAATAACAATACTTTGGCCATACGCAAAGGCAATTTTGATACTTATACCTATATCACAAGTCAGTCGACAAGATAATGGGCCAATTTGACCAATTTTGCGTCTACAAAGATCAAAAACCAAGAAACAAGAGCCAAAAGCTAAAATGTCCAGTGATAGTTTGGCAAGCCGCTCCTGCGCAGATTGTTTCTTAACTGCAGTAACAGTGCGCCCGCGGCAGCCTTCGAAGGCAGACTACTCCGCTTTGCTCTCTATTCTTTGTTCAGTGAATATTCTTAAGGGCCGAGTGTTTGACAGTGATGTGAATGAACAGTGAAGGGATTTCTCTAATCAAGGTAAGGTTTTGCAATAGTTTTCTGTACTGAGACGGATTGTTTTGTTTCAATTGAGTAATTTAACTCGATTTTTTTTTTATTCGTTCACTCGGTTACGCGGTTTTTCTATTATAATAATTTAATAATTTTGTTTCTCTACAAAATGATATAAGTACTGACTTAATACTTTCTACAATAACGTTAAACTTTCAATGCTCTATTTTAATTTTTTCACTAAAGTTTTTATGAAACCAAAACAAGTTCAGTTCATTAGGCTGAAAAGCGGATATTAAAAATAAATATTTTACTCTCCGTGATTATTCTTGTTTTTGGCAGATATCATGGAACTTTTATTAGATACCTACTTTCGCAGTTTAACCTTTTTTACCATAATTACCCTCTGCGTAAAACCATCAATCTGCGCTCGCCAACCCGTATGCCAAGCGTGGCGAGTATTGGCAACAACCCTCCTACGGAGGAGGCTTATGTTCATCGGTGGACTTCCAACGGCTGGATGATGATGATGATAATGATGATGATATCGTATTAAAGTCTCATTAGACATACACTTAAATTATAACTGGTGATGTTTGTGTGTACCCACTATGAAATGATTTTTTTTTATTTATATATGATTAATTTTAATATTATTTTGTGTGATATGTGTAATACACTTTTACCTAATTTTAATTTTTATAAAATAAAATAATAATATAAATTTTAATTTTTATTAAATAAATTTATACGACCTGACCTGTGTATGCACATATATCACTAAAGATGATTACGATTATAAAGGATGGGATGAGGAATGGGTACACCTCCGCTTAACCCTCCCGAGATACTATAATAGACATTATGTAAATTATATATAAAGTTAGGATTTTAATATATTACTTAAATAGTAAGACTCATCGGTGGCGTTGTGCCCGTTCACAGGGTTAGGGCCGTTCCGCACTACTCCTGAGTCGCACTGATCAAAATAGCTGCTACCGTATCGATACCGAGCGGTCTCGGGTTCAATTCCCAAGTTAGACAAAATGATATTGGATTTCTCCATTACGAATTATCTCAAGTCTGGAATTGTGCCTAATTAATGGCAAAAGATTCACTACGGTTAAATGAGATTTAAAACATAAAAAAAGCAGTGTGGGTGTACCTACTATGGGACCAGTCCCATAGTTGGTACACCCACACTGCTTTTTTTATGTATACAGGATCCAGATCCTGGGTACATATCTCTATGTAACCTAAATATATCTAACTAGCTGTGCCCCACGGTTTCACCCGCATAGTCTTCGTTCCCGTGGGAATATCAGGATAAAAAGTAATTTTTATATTATTCCAGGGTCTAAACTATCTATATACCGAATTTCAGCCCAATCTGTTCAGTAGTTTTGGCGTGAAAGAGTAACAAACATGCATCCATCGTGAGCGTTTTGTTCACTTGTTAAAAACGCAAGTTTTTGAAATTGTACTGAAATTTGAGATTTATTTTATTAGTGGAATTAACCTAAGTATATTGTGAACTGTGAGATGTATAGAGTTATCTAAAGTTTAGTTCCTGAGCTTAATTGGACCATCCCAAACATCTGAACACTGTCATTAAATATTTACATTAATTAAAGTTTGTTAAGGTTGTAAGCTAACTGCTCCAATTATATAAAATATGTAATTTGATTCATTGGTCGTAATTACACGTGTACCTTAAACCTATTTCCAATAGTTATAAAAACAAATAGGTATAGTCAGTCTAAAGACTTTAGACAGAACTGTTTATTCAATTTTGTCCCATGCATGGTACTAGAGATACAAAGTTGAGTCATTAGTTTTATTTTTATTTTTTTTTATATACAAATACAACGTTATGGATATTGGAAGAAATATTTCACACACTTTTTTTCACACAATTTTGGGTTGAATGTGAAATGCATCACCTATAGATAAACAAATAAAATAAAATTAATAATAAACCTATATATAATATATATATTTTTTTAATAGATAAACATACACGCCGCAATAGGTGTTAGGTAGGTGGGATAGAAAAATGTCGCCAATGCCTAGTACCTCCACGTTAGCTCAAATGGTAGAGTGCTACCACGCGGATTGGTACGGAGGGTGCGTGGTTCAAGTCCTGCTCGTGGGTGACATTTTTCTTCCCATGAATTATTGTATTTCAAGCGAATAGACCGCTTAGTCTAAAAAAATATGAAATATTATGAATACAAAGTTGCATCATTTGTACCATCAATGGTACAACTGCAACGGTACAACTGACCCTATGCCAATTCGGACGTGTTGAACAAAAAAATAAGTTAGATAGTTTCGAAATTCACACAATAGGAACGTATTAATTGACTGCCTCGCTGGCGTAGAGGGCGCATGCTCGACTGCCAATCAAGAGGTCCCGGGTTCGATCCCCAGGTCAGGCAGTTTTAAATATTGCATTTTTCCATTAGGAATTATCTCAATAACTGCCTGGAGTCTGGAACTGTGCCCGGTAGATGGCAATAGGCTCGCCCCCTATTACTTGGGACCAATAACATACAGGCGAAATGTGGGTGTATCTACTATGGGACTGAGTCCTGGGTACACCTCTGCCTACCCCGTCGGGAAAAAGGCGTGAATGTATGTTATGTTTATTAAAATACACCAAACATCACTCAAAACTTGTAATAAAACCAATGTTGATATAGAGTTCCGACAAGTAAGGAAAAACCGACCATACATAGGTCATGTTACTTAATAGGTTTTTTTTTATCAATCATCATCATCATCATCATCTCAGCCACAGGACGTCCAATGCTGAACAGAGCCCTCCCCTATAGATCTCTGCATCCGGCCTGCATCCAGCGTGTTTCTGTTATATATTTTAATTATTATTATTATTATTATTATTAAATGATTTAAGTTGCAGTATTTTTCCATATATGTCCCACCTTACCGGTATACAGAAATAATTTAAAACATGCAAGAAAATATAAAAAAAAGAACATTAAAATAATACAAATTAAATAAAATAAGAGTTATATATATCATTTCAAATTATAATTTGTCACATAAAAACTCATTGATATTTAACATTTTTGTATAAAATTTTAAATCGTCTGTCCACCTTGTGGAAGGACGTCCTACACTGCGCTTGCCAGTCCGTGGTCTCCATTCGATAACTTTACAGCCCCATCGGCCATCTGTTTTGTTCTAGTAATAATGTAGTTTATATCAATATGCATTATGAATAATGCATTTGTAATATTAGCGGTACTGAATTTAAAACGAGAATTCTTGTAAAGAAATAAACATAATATTATGGGTATTTGAATTTGCACAAATAGCAGTCGGCTTCCGTCATAGTATAACTGCGTAATAGTAGGTCAACTGTGCGTCTTAGACGGGGCAACGATGGGTGCGTAATGGCAGAGAGCGGAGTCTCCTCTGCCCGCGACGAACGAGGTAGACCGTGACACGATGGGACAAAAAAATTTTGCAACGAGTAACACTGTTACTCGATGGGAACTTATTTTTAAAAAGAGGTTGCAACGAGTAACAGTTCACTCGATGGGAAAAAAAAGTCCCAACGTGTCATAGTGTGACTCGTTTAGTGTGACTGGATGGGAACCCACCGACCATCCGGCTTCTATTGCGCCCTGGTACGCCTGGTACGCTACAACCCTGTAGATATTTTGCGGTTTATCAAAGGAGTTGAGCTACTAGTAGTACTTATTATACTATGCTTCCGCATAGCGCTTTGATTTCGATGATATCACTATATATTTTTATATTAATAATATATTTATATATGCTTAAGGTATTCCACCCACAAGGTGGACAGACGATCTGATAAAGACGGCAGGAACACGATGGAGGCGGGCCGCTTACAACCGGAGTGAATGGAAATCTATAGGGGAGGCCTATGTTCATCAGTGGACGTCCTGTGGCTGAGATAAAAAAAAAACATACATTCACGCATTTTTCCCGAAAGAGTAGGCAGAGGTGTACCCAGGACTCAGTCCCACAGTAGATACACCCAAATTTCGCCAGTATGTTACTGGTCCCATGTAATAGGGGGCGAGCCTATTGCCATCTACCGGACACAGTTTCAGACTCCAGGCAGTTATTGAGATAATTCCTAATGGAAAAATCCAATATTTAACACTTGCCTGACCTGGGGATCGAACCCGGGACCTCTTGATTGGCAGTCGAGTGTGGCTGAAATGATGATGATGATGATGAAGATAGGTATTGAAATATAGCAAAAGATGAACTCTTAATATAAAATTGGCATCGATAAAGGACATTTACTATGTACCTAATATAAGATTGAACAAACTACTAACTACACCAAACTAAATTATGACTACTCAGTTACTTGACAAAAATCTTCTTGTAGAATGTTCAACTTTCCAAACTGCGCTTATATTTCTCACATATTTATTACACCTAATTCTTGAAAATTTCACGTAACATACTTATAATTAACATCGAAAACTCGTATTTAGGTATTGATAAAATAAAATGTTTTAATTCTCGGAAAAGTTACTTAATGTTTTTGAATCTGTTTCCTTTTCAATAATTTATTGGATGCTTCATTGAAGTGACGTAACCTAGGACGATTTCGTTCAAGGACGTAACCCATCCTTGTTCAGACAAAAACGTCTATTCTATTAAATGCTAGTTTCACAGGAAAAAATGCCCTTGACCTCTGTCACGATCTCGATCCTAGGTCTTCTAATGCCTAAGTACTATCGACCGCATCGTAACTTGTAATCAGGTGTGACTGCGGTCAAGTGCTCTGGCCTTTTCAGTAATAAAAAAGTAGGTAGTAGTAGTAGAATGGAGAACATAGATACCAATATTATTCGATTTTTAAACATACGAGAGTACATATTTTTATTTAAGTAGGTAATTATGTCGTTATAAGATAAACAGTTAAATTTGATTCTCGGTAAGTAATATTTTTTTAATTCTTGTGACAAACCATCTTATTGCAAAGACCTAATTAGATCTTGCTACAAATATAATATGTATACTGTTATAAAAGTATACAAGATATAATAATAATATATAAGGTAGTATGTATTATACATACTAAGGTATTATTAATGTATTACTAATAAGGTATTATTCTAAACATAACAACATAAAACATAACATACATTCACGCCTTTTTCCCAGATAACTGCGTCAGAGCAATGGTTTTTTTTTTATAAAATCTAGCTCTTCAGTGAGCATGTCCCTGTTATTTTCATTTTTCTACAAACTCATTGTGAAATGAAATATGACCCTTTAAAAACATGAAAAACTGTCCCAGTTTTACTCGCGCAATTAGACGTTTACTATTTTAATAATGAATGCAGTAGTAAAACTGCATTATCGCATCCTCTTTCCTAATCAGAAGTGGGCAAGTAGGCTATATTATGACCAGTATTATTATAACGGTCACCTATAATATTCCGGAACATGTTATACGTTACGGCACCACGCATAAACCCGGATGTGCGATAACATCATCCACGTGCCTTGCATGCGTGGTGCATGTTGCATGATGACGTTACAGCCTTTAACGCGATCATAGAAGGGGATACAATAGACTAGGCTTCTGTCAGTGAAAAGAAGTGAGAAAGAGTCAGTAAATGTGTAATGTTATAAAGAAAAAGCTGATATTTCCAGCTATATTTCCGGCCTACCAGTAATCTGTTCGCCTAGTCAAGGAAGTATTTTGTACTTGTTTGACTACTATGCTTCGTATTTTCAGTGAAAATAAGTGAGAAAGAGACAAAAGCTGCATAATGTTCGGATATATAAGAAAAAGCGGAATAAATACTAATATTTCTAGCTAGACCAACTAGTAATCTGTTCGCCTAATCGAGCAAGTAGAGCGTTATCTATAACACACAATTGCATACAAAAGAGAAGGACATAGAATTTTTGATAATTGGGCATCAAGTCGGACGGTGTGACCAAATGTCAAAATTTAAAGGGAAGAGTTTATACTGAACAATCAATAAGCTGTTCGTCAAGGTCAATAATAATTATTAACATATTAGATATTATTAAAGTTTGCAGCAGGTGAGTTCTACTGTAATCAATTTCACTGACAACTGAAGATTTAAAAACCCATGTTACAACACAATGGAGGAATTATCTAAAAACAACCGACTTTAACCAAACGAATATTACAAAACATTTACAATCCTAAAATCATCAACGATATACCCATTTAGACATTATATATATTTTTATAGTATCCCACGGTTGAGCAAAGGTCTCCTTCCTTTTTACAGTCTCCCCTGGCTTGTGCTAGTCTCCCAATTTTTGATTATATGTCGATTTTCCTCTTAAGGTGCATTTTGCATCCGTCGCTTTCCACCAAGGGCTTATTTTAGCTAGTTTAAGTTTCATACGAGTATTAATTTTGTAGCCACTATTATGAAATTAATATTATGATATGAACTAAGAGAAGTCACAACAATGTTATGTTTTCCTTTTTCTTTTTTAGTTTTAAGAAAATTTATTACTACCAATTTTGTACCAGTTATTCTGAGACAGGAAAATTACAATGTAGTGAGGTCATCACTCAACTTCTTTTGATGGCAACAATGACCCTCGCGACCCTTGTTGTAATAATATGTCAATTTCATTCAAAATCAAGTTCATTTAATTTTTGCAAGAAAAATGTATTCTTATTGACAATTACGAGGATGAGCGACAAAAACAAAAGCTATGGGGAACAAAATCACTATATTTTACAAGACTGAAAAGTCTAACTTGTCTTGTGTAGACATTACGTCACGCCATCTCTTTGGCTGTAGCTAAATATTGAGAATTAGCCGAGTGATGTAAACTGAATCTTTACAAATATTTCAACAAACGCTTTCCCTTATATGTAACTAGTAAATAAACTATCCGAATACATCATAATGTGACCTACACATGTTTGTTACATCCAGCGACTCTACTATCCACGCTGACGTCACACCCAGCTTACTCTTGGCCTCGAACCGACGTCACAAAGGGCCGACGCTGCATTTTAGGCTGTTTTCGCCTGCCCGATGCCTGCACCTCAAAGACCCATCACTTCGGTCCTAACATCGGACCGTTGTCGCCGCATTTAGATATAAGATAGATTTAGCACATTATCGCAATGTGAATTTTATTAAAGACCTAGTACATAGAAGAGGTTTTTGGATTCTCCTGCGCCCTCCGGCCCTGGCATATATAATTGGCGCAGTCGACGGTAGGATGCTCGATAAATAGGTTATCTTACCTATCCGAGTATCCAGGACCTACTTCATCAGCTACGGACCGCGAGGCGTATCCGAAAATCGATACAGCAGCAGCGAGGACCCAAAGACACAGTGAGTACCTTAGATGAATACTATGGTTGCTCTCCCCTAGGTATTAAGTCTATTTTACACTTTCAATGTGTAAGATATTATATTCCAAGATTTATTTCCAATCAAGGGAATCGAGGAACCCCTAGGTTTTAAGACTATTTTACACTTTCAATGTGTAAGATAAATTCCGAGATTTATTTCCAATCAAGGGAATCGAGGAACCCCCTAGGTATTAAGACTATTTTATACTTTCAATGTGTAGGATACATTCCGAGATTTATTTCCAATCAAGGGAATCGAGGAACCCCCTAGGTATTAAGACTATTTTACACTTTCAATGTGTAGGATAAATTCCGAGATTTATTTCTAATCTAGTAAATCGAGGAACCCCCTAGTTTAGATAAGTTAAAAACAACGTAGAGGTATATATAGGTAATTTATGTTGTATTGAGTAGAATAAAATTATATAGTTAAATAGATCATAGATTACTTTAGACTTATTCTCTTACACAGTTTCATAATCCACATTTTTAATATTCTTTACTAATGATATTTTTTTTACATATTTCATAGGCAGCTTTATAGGAAATAGTAAATTCAGTATGGAATTATTGAATAAGATCACGAGGTGTTGAAATAATCATTACCTTGCCATCTTTCTCAGAATTTTGTGCCAAGTCAGAATTGCTCCAACGTGGTTAATTCGTTCAAGCAAATGTCTCATTAGGTATTGCGACATTGGTCCACACCTGCAAAGCACATACTTGATAAGTGTATGCAATTCAGAGAATTGGTTAAATTATCTGCTGCTTTAAATATCACAACCTATTTTTAGGATAGGATTTAGATAGTTTTAGTTCATGTAATATTAGATTGCCCTTACAAAAAATTTCGAAAGCCTTGTCCTTCTTTATTACAATTTTTATATTGTCAAATAATTCTCTCTAAATTTCCTATCCATTACTACCCATCCTATTCTCCTATAGTATGTGCAACCTGGTATAAAATCTAAGTACATAGAGACAGAATGTCCGAAGGAAACTACAAGAAGACCACATCTACTCTCACTACATACAATCGATTATGATCACAAACTGAAGACTCAAGATAAGCACTTCTTCTTCACACAACACTCTAATCACGCTATGGAATTATTGCCTGCTGATGACCATCACCTTCCAGAGTTTTTGCATTATGTAACCACAATCAAGTCCATACCTATATCACTTTACGACCTACGACATCAAGTTCTGCCACCGTGTCGTCGCTCCTGCAGAATCTACGGATTTTTCTTCATACATCACCCATGAAATATGCTACCAAACCTAGATAATTCTTCATGCACAGAAAGCGCAAAATTAAATCGCTCATGCCGCAACACCGATCCAGCATCGTTCCAGCAACTTTGTCATAGTTGCTGATCTTCGGGAGGGAGATGTTACATCCAGCGACTCTACTATCCACGCTAACGTCACACCCAGCTTACTCTTGGCCTCGAACCGACGTCACAAAGGGCCGACGCTGCATTTTAGGCTGTTTTCGCCTGCCCGATGCCTGCACCTCAAACACCCATCACTTCGGTCCTAACATCGGACCGTTGTCGCCGCATTTAGATATAAGATAGATTTAGCACATTATCGCAATGTGAATTTTATTAAAGACCTAGTACATAGAAGAGGTTTTTGGATTCTCCTGCGCCCTCCGGCCCTGGCATATATAATTTGTTTAATAATATTTTATTTGCTTAGCGCTTTAACGGTCTATGCTATGCGAATCCCGTTGTTTCTATGACCTATCGTTCAGTCTACTTTTGGTGTTCTACAAATTATTCATCTTGCTCGCAAAAATAATCAGTATTTTTTAGAAACTATATTTTCTTGAAACGGGCTTTCACGGGGCATGGTTGGGGTCCAAGATTTCTCTATACACTCCACAAAAAATATCAGTCTCTTGTTCAGCGCCAATTACTATACCTAAAGTAAAACATAACATAACAACACTCTTTATTCCTGAAGGGGTAAGCTAAGGTGCACCCAGGACCTAGGCACATAGTTCATCAGCTATTTTTTTTAGATCAATGTAATAAAAATCTCAATAAAAATATTATTGTCATTTAACGTTCAAAGTTCTACCATACCTATGGAATAATTTAAAAACAAAAACATTCTGCATCTCCCTTTATGTGAATGTCATAATAAAATATATAAGTAGGTAATTCTTCCACTGTACAATGACGGTATAAGATTTCATTTCGATTATTTTGATGGTCTACTTCAACCGCAGAATCCAATAATATCTAGAAACCTATTTGTCATAATAGAATATGGTGACAAATACATTTACGTTCTCTGTGTTATTAGTATCAGACTCAAAAACTGTACTTTAAAAAGATAACCCCCATTTAAGGAATTCATGTTTATTCTAATAATTTATTATAACATCTATGATAACAAATTTAACATAAGATCCCAGTTTTACTCGCTTGATTTGAAGTTAAATGGTATATTAAAATGAAACAGGGAAATACGAAACATCGATTTGGTAATTTTTCATAGGATTGTGTCAAATTCCTAAAAGGCAGCATTTCAACAACAAAGTCGAAACATGAGGTACTGAGATTATGCTGGAAATATACTCCTTACATAATCTGAGAACATTGAGTAAAACCTCATTGAGTGCTAATGAAGGTGACTTTACTATGCGGTGGCCACAAACTAGGTATATTTTAATTTTAAGTACGAATTCACACATTGGGATATTAATAGTACATTATTGCAAAGGCCGCGAAATAGGCAATTGCAGGTCGAGTATGAGTTTGAAGGCCGAGCCGTAGGCGGGGACTTCTAATAGGAGACAGGCAATTGCCATTTCCGCCGAGGCATATATAGTGCTTTTCTCAAAATAATGCAGGGAAATAAAACTTACGCTCTTTTGACTTCCCTGGAAGCAAGGTTTTCCATTGCCAATTTAGCTTCTAATCTTAAATCAAGTGGAGTACAATCAATCTCCATTTCACTCTCTGAATCGTCGGAACTCATTTTAATAATTATTAAATGTATATAAAATAAGTATGAAAATTACAAATCAAGACGAATTTTCAGTTTTGCCGCCAATTTTCTATTTATTATCTGTGCCGAAAAAACACATTTATGGCTATATAGCTACGTGAACGCAATTTGTAATAAGCAAAGAGACTTACTTTGGTTTGCCAAGATTGATAAAAGGGATCTAATCAAAGAGTATTTAATAACTCCAGCACGCCGTGTCATACAAAATTGCTGGAGCGTTGTAATGTTCCAAATTCAAAAAACGCTCCAGCAATGGATTAGATTTTCTTTGTCCGTAAATTCGATACTTCGCGTGTTCTTTTTCGAAAATGATGACAGTCCATACATGTTGTAGAAAATCAAATTATAGCCAATCTGTGGCCACCACTTTAATACTTCTGTTCAGAAAACAAGTATGCGTAGGCGCGTACGAAGCCAATTTAACATTACAGCCAGTTGACCAATCAGCAACACCAAAATGACTATACAACCCACATACAATAATATCTTAAAAAGTCAGACAAAGTGCAATCACCCCGTATGTGAAGTGGTCAGATATAAACGGTTATTTGTTTTGGACATGCCGAGATAAGCAATAAAATCCTCTAACGTCGCCTATTAAAGTTGCAAATACTTGTGCAACTTGGCTCTTACAGGTGTGTTAGATTGTTTTGGGTTTTTATGTCGTTTATTATCTCTCTCTGCTCGCCTCTGACTGCCTCGGTGGCGTAGTGGGCGCATGCTCGACTGCCAATCAAGAGGTCCCGGGTTCGATCCCCAGGTCAGGCATAGTGTTAAATATTGGATTTTTCCATTAGGAATTATCTCAATAGCTGCCTGGAGTCTGGAATTGTGCCCGGTATATGGCAATAGGCTCGCCCCCTATTACATGGGACCAATAACATACTGGCGAAATGTGGGTGTATCTACTATGGGACTGAGTCCTGGGTACACCTCTGCCTACCCCTTCGGGAAAAAGGCGTGAATGTATGTTATGTTATGTTTATGTTATTATCTCTGACAACACCAGGCCCAAATTATAGCGACAGTATTTTTTATGCTTTATAACGTAACTTTTAAAACTGTATAAAACGTCAATTACATTATGGATGCGAAAAAATATGTAAATGTTTGTTATAAGCTCAGATCATACAAACAACTTCATCTCGTGTTTAATGCCTGTATGTTCTTTGGCTTAAATTTATTGAAAATACAATATTATATTAGTACTTACGTGTGAAAAGAGATGCCATTCTTCACGTAATTCACTTTGCTGCTGGTATTATTACATAATATAACAACTGAACAACTCGGTATTTTGTTAAATTCGTTAGAGATGATGCCGCGCGACACAACATTTGATTACAGAGTCGCAATTTTGGTATCAAGCCCGTTTTGTGCCTGATGCGTTCCCACGGCCACGCCCCCTCGCCAAATCTCCCTTGTTTGTATGATCTGAGGTTATATGTATCTTCGGGGTAAACTGAATCGGTTGGGTTAGAATTTGGTATATAGCAGTGGCAGACATCGACATAATGTACCCATTCGTACGTAGACTTTAATATCGTTGGTGGTAGGTATGTAAATGAAAACACATTGTATTTTCAGCAAAACCGCGGGGCGCTGTTATATTTACAATTTTATATATACGTTACTCCATAAATACAATATAATCATATTATTACGTCATCGCCGCCCCTGGATGTTCTCAAAATTCAAAATTGATTAGTAAAGGTATATTTTCATACTTTGCGCAAGGAACTAATAGATGGCGCTGTATGTTCTTGGTATCTAGGTATGGGAACCCTATGCATACATACGTATTCCTTAACAATTTATATTTAAGACAACTTACTAACAACCCCTTTTTTAACTCCTTATAATGCAAATCATAAATTTTCGTAACACATAATTGTAAGAATAGAATAGAATAGAATAGAATTATACTTTATTGCATAACAAAATAAAATAAGAAACAATGTTACAAAACAATTAACAGGTAATACGGTAAACAATCGGCGGTCTTATCGCGTTAAGCAATTTCTTACAGACAACCTGGGGATGGAAACGGAGCGTTATAACAATAAACTACGGTTGTGTGCAATAGGGAATATCTAGATAATATTAAGGGATTTGGTATTATACTCGTATACAGAACATACATATTTATAGAGTATACTTATATAATACAATGGTGAAATTAATTATAATAATTTATTAAAACATATATACAATACAATAAAATATATTCAGAATAATATTTTATAATATAATGTACGTAATATATATATGATGCGTAATAAAAAATAATACATACTATAATGTATATAAATATAATTGAGCAACAGCCAATTTTATGAAATGAAACACTTTTTTCCGGCTTTGAAGCTTTTACTTAAATATTTATTCTACGCAGGTATGTCTCATTGTAACCTATGATAACATGTGAAAGGTCAAGTCGGTAGCGGTCGACCTAGGCAAACTTTTCATGAACAAGTTGATGTTATCTTAAGGAAAGGCCCAAGGAAAGATCAAAACCCACAACCGACGAGCATGTTTCAAGGAGGCGACGACCGGAGAATTCCCCATACAAACGTAATAGACATTATTTTTTAGACATTATTAAACATTTATTGAAATCAGAGCATATTTCCAACATTTAATGACGTTATTCAGAATAAGACACTAGTTATATAGGTTCTTAATTATATTTCAATCCAAAATAGAAGTACTTTGGACGAAAATATTATGATAAAAATCCAAAATATACGTATTTTCAAATATAATTCAAAATAATAAATATTTTAGACTAAACATAATTAGGAACTTAGATAACTAGTGTGTTCTGAATAACGTCAATAAATATGATCTTATTTCAAATGATTTAACTATTAAATTTGTATGTAAGAATTCTCCGGTTGCCGCAGAATAAACAGAAGAATAAGAATAAGTGAAATAAGCAGAAGTCGAATTTGAAGACCGTAACAATTGTAGACAAATAGTCTCTGCCTACCCCAACGGGAACAAGGCGTGACTGTATGTATGTAACTACAAAACTATCGCAAGGAATTTGTACTGATAATATCTATTTACTTAATAAACAAGCTACACGATAACAGGTGTAACAAATCAATGAACAAATATTATTGTGCCACAATACCAATTAACCTAATTTGCGCAATTTCAACGCTTTGAAAGGTGTAATGCACGTGACACTTTTATGATGATTGAACAAAGAGGTGATACTATATATACTTATAGAGTCACAAATAAGTAATAATGTGTCCGTGCCAAATGTCGGCGCACGCTATACACAGACATAAACATACATTCACGCCTTTTTCCCGAAGGGGTAGGCAGAGGTGTACCCAGGACTCAGTCCCATAGTAGATACACCCATATTTCGCCAGTATGTTATTGGTCCCATGTAATAGGGGGCGAGCCTATTGCCATCTACCGGGCACAGTTTCCAGACTCCAGGCAGTTATTGAGATAATTCCTAATGGAAAAATCCAATATTTAACACTGCCTGACCTGGGGAGCGATCCCCGGACCTCTTGATTGGCAGTCGAGCATGCGCCTTCTACGCCACCGAGGCAGTCACAAATGAGTAATGAAGTGTCCGTGCCAAATGTCGACGCACGCTATACACTATTACAGAAAAAATATTGTACTACGCGCGGGCTTTTGGTGAAAAATCTGCCAATATAGAATCTTTAAATGTCATAGTCTGTATAATAACATTACCCATGTCCGTCAACTCAGAACATTTCAGGATTTCCGTAAATTTTGTTTGAGACAAGGTGTCCAGTGTAATATAATAATGTCATTGTTATGGAGCGATATAAAGCACCTATAATAAGAGACAATTTATTACGGGGGATACTAACCTAACCCCCTCGTAGTCCAAGCCTCGAACCAACCCCCTCGTAGTCCAAGCCTCGAACTACTCGATAGTTCAAGCTGGAACTCCTCCCCTCCGTAGACGCCCTCGCAAAGTCCTGGACGACCCGGACGCTGGGTTCGCCCAATCCTACCAATATACGCAACAGACGCTCCGTTTTCGGTACTGGTGCCGGATACCAGATCCACCAACTCACACAATCACAACACCGACCTCACCGGCGAGGTCGAAGATCTCTCAGATCCTTCAGATCGGTTAGTTTCTCTCCAAATAATCAAACAGATCAAACCATTGATAGGGCCCTAGGACACTCCCCTTCTGGGGTGCCAGGGCAGGTCTGACCCCACGTATTCTGGCGACGGCCCAAGCCGAGGTTCGTACCGTCTAGGTGCCCTTGTGCTAGTCGCCCTTTAACTTTGGGTCGAGCGCCTCCTGCGCTCACCACTGCCCGGTAAAGCTGTAGAGGCCATCTGAGGCCAACAGCATAGGTCATTTAAAAAAAAAAAAGAGACAATTTATTGAAACCTTCCTGTTTTTGGCATATATTAACGATTTGCCTTACATGGTCCACGGTCTAGCAGATATAGTTCTATTTGCCGATGATACGTCATTGATTTTTAAAGTTGATAGGAAGGATACTTCACTATTACATGTTAATAATACTTTAGCATGTATATCCAGATGGTTCACAGCAAACAATCTGTTATTGAATGCGAAAAAGACTAAATGTTTGAAATTTTCGTTGCCTAACGTCAGAAGTATAGAACCAGTCATAGTTCTTGACGGTGAAAGACTCAATATTGACAATGCAACTTTGTTCCTTGGCATAAATATAGACTCTAAACTGCAATGGAGCACTCATATCACCGAGCTCTCAGGGAAACTAAGCTCTGCAGCTTACGCGGTTTATAAAATTAGGCAACTAACAGATATAGCTACGGCGAGATTAGTGTACTTTGCATATTTCCATAGCTTGATGTCTTATGGGATTCTGTTGTGGGGGTCAGCCGCAGATATAGAAACTATCTTTATACTACAAAAACGTGCGAATCGTGTCATCTATGAGATGCGTCCACGCGAATCCCTGAGGGAATTATTTAAAGATATAAACATACTGACCCTACCATCCTTATACATTTATGAGAACATCATGTATGTGCGTAAAAATTTACATAAATTCAAATTAAATAGTGACCTTCATAATTTTAATACTAGAAATAAATACAAAATAGCTGCACCTAGCTTTAGATTATCTAAAACAAATAAAAAGACATTCTTAGGAAATAGTGTACGTTTCTATAATAAAATCCCAAAAGAGATAACTGGGCTCTCAGAGGGTAAATTCAAAACCTATATAAAATCTACTTTACTAAAGAAGGCTTATTATAAAGTCAACCAGTACATAGAGGACAAAGATGCCTGGAAACTTCTGCATAGCCGCCTCGCGGCATCTTTAAAGAAAACGAATGTAACCAAACCAAATATTGTAAAACTATCTGTTGAAAAAATTAAGCCCTACAAGTTTCTTGTGCGTTCTTCTTGTAGAGGTATCTTTCCGAACGCACGGTAGACTCAGTACTGTTTATCTTTATTGACGTGCAAAAGTGTCCGATTTGAATAAATCTGTTTGAGTTTGAGTTTGAGTTTGAAACAAAGAAACAATTTATTGTTTCTTTGTTAATTTTCGTGAATTTTATATGCGTAGCCCACATAATTAAGATTAGCTCCGCCCTAGGAAGTTCACTGATAGACATTGGCCTCACCATAGATTTATAGTCCGCTTGTAATCGTAGTTTTATAAAATTACTAGCTGTGCCCCGCGGTTTCACCCGCGTAGTCTTCGTTCCCTTGGGAATATCGGGATAATAAAGTTATACTTTTTATGTTATTCCAGGGTCTAAACTATCTATATGCCGAATTTCCAATCGATTCAGTAGCTTTGGTGTGAAAGAGTAACAAACATCCATCCATCCTCACAAACTTTCGCATTTATAATATTAGTAGGACTATGATGAGACTGCCTCGGTGGCGTAGTAGGCGCAAGCTCGACTACAGATCAGGAGGTCGCGGGTTCGATCCCCAGGTCAGGCAAAGTGTTAAATATTGGATTTTCCCTTTAGGAATTATCTCAATAATTACCTTGAATCTGAAACTGTGCCCGGTAGACGGCTATAGGTTTGCCTCCTATTACATGGGACCTAATAACATACTGTCGAAATGTGGATTTGCCTGCTATCGGACTTAAACCTGGGTACACCTCTGCCTACCTTTAGGGGAAAAGGCGAAATTGTATGTTATGTTATGTTACTATGATGATTAAACTAAAACAATAATATAATTTATTAGCTCTTACTGTCTTTTGAATGTTTTGTCATACTTTAAGTCAAACAATAAAGAAATTACAAGGACAATTGTGATAATATTATATATACCTACTGAATTAAATATTAAGATAAATATAAATATATAATTAGAATACCTATATAACAGATCCATCATAATTTATTTTAGCATAATAAACAATTTAGCATAAAAATTGGAATCCAAAACCAAACTGAAAAATGTTCCATAATATCCGCTCAATGTATTCCTTGTTCTCATGCAAATAATTTTTATCATCTGTCATATTTAAGCTGATATTTAGAATGTATGATAATAATATCTAACTACCCTCAAATTACTTATTTTTATTGGATATTTATTGTTCTAGTGAGATAATACTAAATAATATTCGAATGAATGGAAGTCCTAGCGTTCGTAACACAGGGTAACCTAGTACGAATGCTAGTGTTTTATTGGTAATCTGGGTCAATAAGTAAAAAGAAAATTCAAAAATATAAAAAATCGTTGACTTTCATGTGTCTTTTTGCAACTATGTCAGGTACGTATTTCAATTTAAATTTAGTTAAGCAACACCCAAATTGCAATTTACTTTTAAAATTGGTGTAGATGTTATGATGCAATTGAGATATGTAGGTACAACTAGGTATATCATTAGGTACCTATTTATTTTTATCGTAACTAGTTGGGTTAGATAAACTATTGCATTTGACCTGGTTTCATAATTATTGTAGTAACTACTTAGGATATTATATTGCATTGGAGAGACTATAGAATTTATTTTGCACCCATGTTATTGTGCATGACGATACTTGATGCCGAACTACAAGTGCAATTCGAGTACAAGCTGCTTATCAGCCACGAATCGTACGAGAGTAAATTGCGAAGGAACAGGCACGAACGAATACTCTAAAATGTTCTACATGCAAACAGATACAAAATTTGAGTGAATTTTGAGAATGTCTTGCGCCATTGCCATTGTGGAATCTGCCGGAAGCCGAGTGCGCATTCAGCCAAAAAGAAGATGAAACGGGTGCACTGTGCACGTCCTTTGTAATTAGGGCCACTCCACTCCACTTAAAAAAAAACATAACATACATTCACGCCTTTTTCCCGAAGGGGTAGGCAGAGGTGTACCCAGGACTCAGTCCCATAGTAGATACACCCACATTTCGCCAGTATGTTATTGGTCCCATTACATGGGACCAATAACATACTGGATACAATATACTTATATACAATATAGTTAACTCCACTTAAGACGTCAAATAATACGTACAGATGAGATATCACTACGTGAAAAATATGGGAGTTACTAGATTTGAGCCTAGGACGATGTTATTTGTTTAAGGATTCAGCGGGCTTAAGCAGAGATGGGCTGCCATAACAGGTCGAGGCGGCTCAATTTCTTCTTTGAACGCTACATTTTTAGTGCCAACAGCAACCCAGGTGGCGATCGAAAGGTGGCCGATGCGAAATATTTTTCCTATAGATGGATGAAAAAAATGTTATTAAAGCATCGTCCCAATACGCAAAACGCGATTAACACGTGGACGTGCGAATTTAAGTCGCACAAATCAACGTTTAAAATATACTTATTACTATTACTTATTACTATTATATCGACTTGAATAATTATATCAAAGACCATAATCCTACTAATATTATCAAAACTCAAACTCTCAAACTCAAACAGATTTATTCAAATAGGTCATAATCTGACACTTTTGTACGTCAATGAAGATACAGTACTGAGTCTACCGTGCGTTCGGAAAGATACCTCTACAAGAAGAACGCACAAGAAACTTGTAGGGCTTAATTTTTTCAACAGATAGTTTCACAATATTTGGTTTGGTTACATTCGTTTTCTTTGAAGGTGCCGCGAGGCGGCTATGTAGAAGTTTCCAGGCATCTTTGTCCTCTATGTACTGGTTGACTTTATAATAAGCCTTCTTAAGTAAAGTAGATTTTATATAGGTTTTGAATTTACCCTCTGAGAGCCCAGTTATCTCTTTTGGGATTTTATTATAGAAACGTACACTATTTCCTAAGAATGTCTTTTTATTTGTTTTAGATAATCTAAAGCTAGGTACAGCTATTTTGTCTTTATTCCTAGTATTAAAATTATGAAGGTCACTATTTAATTTTAATTTATGTAAATTTTTACGCACATACATGATGTTCTCATAAATGTATAAGGATGGTAGGGTCAGTATGTTTATTTCTTTAAATAATTCCCTCAGGGATTCGCGTGGACGCATCTCATAGATGGCACGAATCGCACGTTTTTGTAGTATAAAGATAGTTTCTATATCTGCAGCTGACCCCCACAACAGAATCCCATAAGACATCAAGCTATGGAAATATGCAAAGTACACTAATCTCGCCGTGGCTACATCTGTTAGTTGCCTAATTTTATAAACCGCGTAAGCTGCAGAGCTTAGTTTCCCTGAGAGCTCGGTGATATGAGTGCTCCATTGCAGTTTAGAGTCTATATTTATGCCAAGGAACAAAGTTGCATTGTCAATATTGAGTCTCTCACCGTCAAGAACTATGAATGGTTCTATACTTCTGACGTTAGGCAACGAAAATTTCAAACATTTAGTCTTTTTCGCATTCAATAACAGATTGTTTGCTGTGAACCATCTGGATATACTTGCTAAAGTATTATTAACATGTACTAGTGAAGTATCCTTCCTATCAACTTTAAAAATTAATGACGTATCATCGGCAAATAGAACTATATCTGCTAGACCGTGGACCATGTAAGGCAAATCGTTAATATATGCCAAAAACAGGAAAGGACCCAAAATTGATCCCTGTGGGACTCCCATCTTGACAGGAGAACTAGCAGATGTGATACCATTGACGCTAACCTTCTGCTGCCTACTAGACAAGTATGATTCCACCAGGTTCAGGGCACTCCCATGAATTCCATATACTTCTAACTTGCGCAGTAACGTGCAGTGTTCTACACAGTCGAATGCTTTGGAAAGGTCACAAAACACTCCAATGGCATCCTGTGAACTCTCCCAAGCCTCCAAGACAAGAGTCATGAGATGACAGCCTGCATCGGTTGTTGATCTGCATTTGGTGAAACCATACTGGTTTGAATGCAATATTCTATTTCTATTGAAATGTGACAGCAGTTGGTTTAGCATCAATTTCTCAAAGATTTTACTTAATACTGGCAAAACAGAGATTGGCCTATAGTTTGAGGGATCTGTCTTACTTCCCGATTTAAAGATAGGAGTGATTTTACTTATTTTCATTAGTTCTGGAAACGTGCCTTTATCTATGCATAGGTTAAATAAGTCTGCTAAGTAAGGAGCAATTGTGTTTATTATAGAATCTAGCATTTTTACAGATAGACCCCATAGATCTTCAGTAGCTTTAACATTTAAACTCTTGTACGTCTTTTTGATATCAATTAATGAGATGTGTTCAAACGAAAATTCAGGTATGGTGCGTTGGAAGTTTTCTTTAAGAAAAGCCTCCGCCAAGTCTGGGGATGAATCAAGTGACTTGGTCGCGTTCAGGGCTATGTTAGAGAAGAAATCGACAAAAATATTAGCGACTTCCTCAACATTTGTAATGTGTTCATTATTAATTAATAATTTATATTCACCTGTTGTTATTACCTGTTATCTTTACCTGTTTCTACGTTTATTGTTTTCCAAACCGTCTTAATTTTATTACTTGATTTGCGAATTTTGTCTCTAATATTTATGGCTTTTGCTTGGATGCACACAGCTTTAAAAATTTTTGAATAACATTTAACATACTCATGAAATGATTCTGAATTGGAATGGGCTTTATCCCTATATAACTCATACATATTATCTCTACTTTTCCTGATACCCTTGGTAGCCCAATCACTAAATTCTAGTTTCCCATTCGAGTGTAATTTCTTTTTGGGACATATCTCATTGAACTCCTTACTTATTACAGAAAATATGTTTTCATAATTGAAATTAGGGTCTTCCTCAGAGACAGCGACATTTTCCAGTTTTGATTCTATATTATTCCTAAGCTTTTCGAGTTTATATGTTGTTAGGGGCCTATGTTCAATTGTTGGTTTTTCTTTTGATTTTTCACATATAAATTCTAGTGAGAGACCCTTGTGGTCAGACCTAACTCCACCTGTTATTGATAACTTCCTACTTTCGAAATTGGTAAAGATATTATCAATACAGGTCGATGAGGTAACTGTAACTCTTGTGGGCTCAGAGAATAGGTAACTCAAACCGAAGGACTTAAATAAACTAGTCAAATTAGTTTTATCTGGAGAATCTGACAAAATATCAATGTTAAAGTCACCGCATACAAGTACATGTTTATTACTTTTACAAATTTTGTTTTGTTATAAATTATAAATCTCAAATGTCAGTACAATGTTAAAAACTGATGTTTCTAACAGGTGAACAAAACGCTTGGAAGTTTTAACTCACCTAGTGTGGTTCTATGCCATCTAGTGTGGTTTTGGTTAGACCGATGTATGGATGGATGTTTGTTACTCTTTCACGCCAAAACTACTGAACAGATTTGCTTGAAATTGGGTATGTGGGCAGCTTAGACCCTGGAATGACACATGGGGTACTTTATCTCGATATTCCCACGGAAACGAAGTCTAAGCGGGTGAAAACACGGGGCACTGCTAATTGTGCTACATTTATATAATCATCATCATCTCAGCCGTAAAAAATCTATTCCGGAACATAGACCTCCTCCATGTTTGAATTAAATAGCAATTTATGAATTGATTGCCAGCAAAAAATTCTTGTGTGTCTGCATACCAACATCAATTTAAAAGAAAACAGCACATGAAAATTACATTAAAAAGAAAATAAAGTATAAAGAAAGAATACCACAAATACTTATCTACGAAGTACCTCTACCTAAATTTTCTACGCAAAATAATGATTGATTAATCACGCTAGAGCAATTCTGGTAAATATTCTATCTAACTACTCGACTGGAAACCGTGTTTATGATGTAATCACGGCCGTGACAGCCTCGAAAATATCGTGTCCGGATTTCTGTGAGTCATTGTTATTTATAGGCTGAGAGGCTAAGAAACTTTTGATTAAGATAGATAGATTAACTCCTAATTGGTGCAGTCACGTGTAATGAAATGTAAACACCGACAGATTTTGGAATCCATGTCAACACAGTGCACAGTAATGGAAACTATACATACTAATAACTATACCCATGCTTCAAAATTATCTTTTTTTATGATAGGGAGTGACAAGACGAGTAAATCAGGTGCCTGATGGTAAGCGTCATGATTGCCCATAACAGACATAGTGCCACCCAGTGTTTTTAAGTTCAAAATTCTGCGCGGCACTGCACTGCGCCTGTCACCCTGAGATATGAGTTATTGAATCTCGTCATGCCCATTAATTTTGCTGATAACATTGCCCTTCAGACCGAAACACATTAATGTTTGCACATTACTGCTTGGCGGATGAATAACTGGCAAAAGTCTGGTACTTCCCCAGGCGGCCCCCTGCAAAGAGGCCTACCACTACAATTAACACACACACACACACATGAATTACGAGCAAAATCTGATGGTGTTTTCATTTCATTACACGTAACTACATCATAATCATCACTGACCTTCTACATAAATATGCCCGGCTTCAAATTCGGAGACCCTAGATTGAATCTCACATGAGGAATTTTCACCTAGGTGCCATATTTCGGATGAAATACTATACAACAACAGGCAAAAAAGTCCGCATGGTGAGATTCGATCCAGGGACTCCGGATTAAAAGCCGGGCATATTCTGAGATACGCTGGACCATGGACGCTACATTCCCGCATTTTCTACATGAAAGATACGAGTTGGGTCAACTCAACCGCAAAAGATTAGTTAGTTGTAGAGATAATTATATGATATGATGACGTATCCAAATTCAGCCGATTATAATATATATTTATGTAATTTTGATTAGACTGTGCAATTTCCCGCTGTCCGTTAGGTTTGATTACCATAATTTTGATGTTATAAATTTGGTAAGTAAAAGCAATACAAAAATAATAATAATAAGGGACAACTTCCACACACGATCATCTGGTCCAGTAACCTAAAAACTTAATATGCGACTGACCAACTTAATATATTCACCGTATTAGCACAAGTTTTGCTTAACGAACGGTGTTTTATATCTTTATTACTAATAATTGCGAGTAGTAGCTTTCCAGATTTTGCATTTTGCACTACCTATTTAAAATTAAGTAGGGTAGAGTGCCTTTATTGAAAAAAGAATAAACAAATTAAGTAGGTAGCTCTATACCTACTTACTGTCTACCCTAACTAAATATACTATGCCATAGAACACTTCGAAAATCCACAGCCCGATGTCATCCTATAGAAAATCCAATCCAAATCTAAATTAAGTTAGGTACATAATATTATATTTTCAAACGATTAGTACATTTTACAATATTATTTGCACAAATTTCGGTTCTTTTTTTGCGTTGACTTGCTCTTAAACTATAATCCAGCATCTTTTGTTAAGCACCATTATTTATTCATCACAGAACCTTGATCGAAAAGTCAATATGACTAAGTAGTCCTGATTTTATCAAAAACATTGAAGTTCTGTTCGTTGGTTTTTCAATGTTTTCCCTCATTATTATAATACCTATATCTTCAATAAATTTATCAATCAAACCTACATTTTGACCTACAACATTGTATGTGACTACTTGATGTGTGTATTTTGTAATGTGTTATGTTTGTGTTTTGTTACGTCTAGCTGTATGAGTGCTTTGGTTTAATCTGTAAACTCATATTGTTTTTGATGAATAAATTGAATTGAATTGAATTGATGTCGTATTAGTTTGCAAGCGCTACTATCGATCATAAGGTCCCGGGTTCGATTCCCAAATCAGGCAAGAAGTGATATTGAATTTTCCCATAAGTAATTTTATCAGCGTAGAGATAGGCTTATCCCCTAATTACTCAAACTCAAAAAATGAATTGGTTTTAATATGCGTGGATTATTGTAAGCAATTCAACGAGACGTGAATCTGACTCAAAATTGCCGTGTGATCCACATGGTGGACATACGATCTAATAAAGACAGCTCACTGAATGCAGGCCGCACACAGCCGAACTTGGATGGAAAGCTATGGGAAAGGCTTATGTCTAGCAGTGGACTTCCTACGACTGACACGATGATGATGAGCAGTTTTGGATCGTATGTGTCGATGCAAAAATGGTCAATGTCCTATATAGATGTGAAAGTTCGTGACGATGAATGGATGGATGGATGGATGAATGGATGTTTGTTACTCTTTCACGCCAAAACTGTGCCTGCGAGTGAAACCGCGGGGCACAGCTAGTGTTTTATATATTAAATATGTTGTTATGTCATAGGTGACAAACAAGCAGACGGCAGACGGTGTGCCTGATGGCTCGCGGTTACCGCCGCTAATGGATACCTGCAACACCAGGGGTATTGCCAGTATGTTTCAACACTATTCACTCTCCTTTTGAAGAGACCCATGTTGTAGCTCAACGGGAAGACCGCAGCAGGGATATTCCACAGTTTGCACGTATGCGGCAGAAAATAACGAGAATTTAACTCAATGTTAATACGTAGCTAATGGTGAGGTAATTGCCGCCTCTGTAAGTCGGCATGGATATTACCATAAGACGAAGGTCGTCTTGTTTTCATGGTTCTTTATAAGCATCATGTCTATAAGGACCATGGGTTCTTAGTTACAGAGGCTCGTTCGCATTGATCCAAAGTATATTATTATGAAAATAATTTTTTAACATTTATTCTGAACTGACGGCCTCGGTGGCGTAGAGGGTGCATGCTCGACTGCCAATCAAGAGGTCCCGGGTTCGATCCCCAGGTCAGCCAAGTGTTAAATATTGGATTTTTCCATTAGGAATTATCTCAACAACTGCCTGGAGTCTGGGACTGTGTCCGGTAGATGGCAATAGGCTCGCCCCCTATTACATGGGACCAATAACATACTGGCGAAATGTGGGTGTATCTACTATTGGACTGAGTCCTGGGTACACCTCTGCCTACCCCTTCGGGAAAAAGGCGTAAATGTATGTTATGTTATATTTATGTGATAGTGAGAGTATTTTATGCCCAAGATCCATTCGTTATGTTATGTTATGTTTATTTTGAAGAGAACCAAAAAAATATTTTAGGTATTATTTCTTTCCCACGAGATACAAAACCGAATTGTGTTGTACAGACTGCCAGGAAAGTCGATAAGTCTTGCACATTGCTAATAATATATTTCGTGTCAGGGTTCGGTGATATACAGTACGCTCTTTATTGACATCCATTTAACATAATATTTTATACAGATTATATAAAAAAATTAAGTTAATAGTTATTGATATTTATTATGTTATATAATGACTTAACTCACGTTTAAAGTCGAAATCGTTATTGGTCGACAATAATTATAGGCGGCCGTATCACTTGCGATCTATTGCAGGCAGTTTTGTTCTTAGCAATTAATAAGTATGTAAACGTTATTTATGTATTTATTTATCCTATATAGTCAATAGTCACTACGCCGTGGAGTTACCGGCTTTATAATAGTGCTCCACCCTCTCTACCCGTGTTTGCTTTGGGGGATGGTTTACTCAGTGGCGCCGGGCTCAGTAGCACATATTAAGAGAGGCCTATGTCCAGCAGTGGACTAACACAGGTTGATGATGATGATGATGAGGATTTGGAAAACTACCGTGAGTGTTACATATTTATTGTAATTAATTCATACGCCGTGAAGTTACTGGCTTTAGAACAGTGCTCCACCCTCTCTACCCGTGCGGTTGCCGTAAGAGCCGGCTAATAAAAATAATAATAATAAAATTTTATTCAAATAAACACTAAATATAACCTATGCTATGTTTTACATTTCATTGCTCATAATAATTATGTTACTAAGTTTATTGTAAAGAGGCATATTATAATATAATGATTCTGTTATTTTAAACTGCTATTTCTGAAACTAGAGGGGAAGTCTGTATCTTCGGAAAGAGCAAGATTCCTCACAAACATTGAAAGTTTTGACAAACAGGCTGTATCATAAAATCATAGGAATTAATTCAAAATTAGGTAAATACATTCATAGGTAACATTGTAGAAACTAATTAAAGGTAAACACGTAATTTACCAGATAGTTAATTAAATTAATAAAAAAAAAGGCTAAGGGTTAACAGATCCAGAGGACGGGCAGCAGCGCCCTCTGCAAAAAACCATCGAACTGCGCTCGACAACCCGCATAACAAGCGTTTCGAGTATTGGCAAAACCCCCCGTTATGGGGGAGGCCTATGTTCAGCAGCAGTGGATTACCAACGGCTGAGATCATGATAGTTAAGATATTTAACGTTTTTTCTGAAACTCTTGAAAATATAAATTTTAAGGAGACCGCCCAGTTATTGTGTGAAATAATACATTAAGCTATTGGATCGCCATGAATACTTAAACAAAACCAATCTTAGTATTATTAACGCAGCCTATAATAACACGATATCCTTGGCATTTTACTCAGCCTCGCAATTTGCTTGATCCTTATAAGGGCATGCCGCATCAATGCAATATTTACCTTATGCGGCATTACATTTATATAATATGACAAAATATTTCTCAACCACATAGCTTTTATGTTAAATTGGTTCCGAAATTCAAGGCCGAAACAGGAAGCAATCCTCATAATTTATTTTTAGAAAAAACAAAAGTCAACTTCTAAACTACGAATTTCCGTTGAAGTCGATTTTTTTTATTTTTAATATTAATTATATAATATCAAAGTAAAGTGTTTTTGCGGATTATATTAAAAGCCCAGCATCAAAATCAACTCTTTGGCGGAGTATTTGCGTATCAAACCAACAAAATACAGTCAAATTGACAACCACCTCCTTTTTAGGGTTAAATACCTGAAAGGGAAAAAAAAACCCTTATCATTTATCATTTAGTTGTCTGTCTGTCTGTCTGTCCATCCGTCTTTTAAGACCTTTTCTTCGGGAACGCGTGAAAGTATCAAGTTTATAGTTTCTTACTGCTGTTAAAAAAATCTAACTTCTAGGGAACTGAAAATAAATCACAAAACAGTGAAATTTAACAAAAAATAATGTGATTACTAACTTGTCTGTTTTGTGCAGGTCTATGGTATGGAACCCTACAACTAAGCATACTCATCAAAAATGACAAAAAAAAAATTTGAGGAATACGTAATTGTCTATATAATACCAATATGGGATAGTGGGAGTATTTTATGCCCAAGATCCATCGCTTTTAGCGATAAGACCGCCAATTGTTACACTAGACATATTCCTATTGTTCCATTTTAGTTTTAAGTTTTCAAGATGCGGTGTAATAATAAAGAATTTATTTATCTATCTATCCATTCGTACACGTATCACAAATACGAGTAGGTGCTTAGTGTAACCAAGAACCAACTCCGTAGGTAGGTTTGTATAATGAAGATAAGTTTGTTATACAACTTAGATATTCTGCCACGATTAACATAATTATTGTATTCCGGTTGAAGGTAAATCTAAGGAAATCACCGTGCAAAATACAAATCAACGACTTTGTTTTAAAGAGATAAACTCAGTAGGTACAATATTAAAGGTCCTACCTACCATCTAACGTATCTAAGATTCTCTCATTACCCAAATCATTATTATGTGAGAAGAATAAAGCATTACACAAATAATGCATGATAATGAAATATGATTTCAGATTTACTAATGTCATAATAGGTTACTGATATTCAAATCATCATCATCATCATCATCATCACATCAACCATAGGACGTCCACTGCTGAACATAGGCCTATAAGGAACATGAATACTTATGTAAGTGGATGTCGAAAAGTTGCACCTGAGAAATTAAAGAGTAGATGATGTTTTGCGGAGGGATGAAGAAAGAATGAGGATATGAGTGAAGAGCTATGAGTGCAGAGATGACGGATGATAGAGGGGGATGAAGACATTCTAGGCCGACCCCACTTAGTGTGGGACAAGGGTGGGAAGATGATGACTGAAAATTTATGTCACCGAAAAATTGTGCCAACCGTTTTTTTATAATAATTAGCTAATCTAGTGAGATTATAAACTAACGTTTAGGTTAGATTGTTTATAAACTAACCAATTGAAATTATGACCTTAATGGTTCGTATAATTTAACGGTGACAAATTAAATTAATTTTTAATTAATAAGCAAAAGTTTTGAACACGCGTCGCGTAAAGCTAAATAAGCTAAATAAACCTAATTGAACGTCGATAATTTTAATAAGAGGTTTTACTATGTTGTATATTGTTGCGAATAACATAGTTTTATACTCTACCCAGCAATATAGGTAAATACAATGTAAGGTTTATAACCTGGGGTGAGCTTCCTTGAAACAAGTAGATAAAAGTTTTATTCTTGGAGTGTCACATTACAGGTGACTGCTTCGGCGGGGTTAACATGAAATCTGTGATAGCAATGCGACAATAGTAAATTATGCAATTGCTATTAAAATCAAACGCGCTTTTTGTGATGGTTCAAAAAACAAAATAATCATTTACTGCTGCCGCGTTGCTGTTGCATGATGCAATCGCTCAGTTCGTAATTGCCACGCCGTTGCCTCCACCTCTACAAAACCGCGTGGTGCATGGTAAATATCGACCGTTAAATGTTAAGCAAATAGACCAGGTCCATAGTCATACAAAAAAAGAGTGAATCAACCCAGTAGGCGCACAGAACATCACACAGAAAGGCAGTTCTAGTATATTTTCCTTAAATAATCACACACAAAATAACTAACTGGGCCTAATAATCAAATACTACACTCTGAGAGAACTAACTAATACCTACTTCATGCTCATTATTTATTTAAGAGCGTACGCGGCCCACTAGGAATTTGACACAATCCTATAAAAAAATTACCAAATCGATGTTTTGTATTCCCCTATTTCCTCCGAATATAATAAGCCCATTCTATAAATTTATACCCTGATATTTTTATAATAAAGTAACCTATGCCCTGTCATTTTAATATTTCTCATAAACCCTTGGTTTTTCATAGTAAACTCCTAAAAATCCGTTACGTTTACTTAAAAAAAAAGTAGAGCTTATAAACAAAAATAAAATGATAGGGACATACGTGACTTCAACTTTAAAATATCAGGATATAAATATATCAAATAGGTTTACTGTATTCAGAGGAAACAGGTGAATACAAAACATCGATTTAGTAATTTCCATAAAACTGCTAAGAGGTCCTCTTTTCTGTTAATAACGACTAGATTATAGTTCTCGGAGCAAAGCCTTTCCTTCTGTATTGAGTATTTTTATTAGTCGTTCGACAATAAAACTCAACCTATGTAAATCCCCGAAGGCGTGTCAGCATGACACAAACATAAGTGTTTATTCACTTTTATTTAAAAAAAAAAACTCTTTAAAATTGAAGTTCAGTGCAGAATATTAACGCAGAACTATTTTCTATCAAGTTAGGTATGCAGTGCTTGACTAGATAACACCTTGACATGATAAATGACCTTTCCTCATTATTCAAATGTATGCGTAGGCGACAGACCATGACATCGTTTATAGTCATAGTTTAAAAACTGGTTAAAAATCAAGTAAAATTTTTGCATAATGAGATGACGACATAAATTATCTATTTTTGAAAACTATTTAAGGGCGAACGCGGCCGTCTGGGAATTTGATACAATCCTATGAAAATCCATTTAAGAGTTTTTGCGTGAAAGAGTAACAAACATCAGTACAATATATGTGTGATTTTGTACATGTTTTTGTAGTGGTAGGCCTCTCTTGCAGGGGGCCGCCTGGGGAAGTACCACACCTTTGACAGGTATTCATCCACTAAGCAGTAATGTGCAAACATTACTGTGTTGCGGTCTGAAAGGCAATGTTACCAGCGAAATTACTGGGCATGCCGAGATTCAACTACTCTTATCTCAGGGTGACAGGCGCAGTGCAGTGCCGCGCAGAATTTTTGAACTTTAAAATACTGGGTGGCACTGTGTCTAATATGGGCAATCATGATGCTTACCATCAGGGACCTGATTTGCTCGTCTTGTCACTCACTATCATAAAAAAAATGTGTTGAAGATAAAACACAATCCCTGGCTTCACATTCATTGAAGGTTACTGTGTTAGTCGCTTATTTGAAAGAGCAAAGTGGTCGGTGTTAATAGTTAAATTACACTGAGCGTGTGAGACATAATCATTATGTCTCAAGGGCACATAAAACTATTGTATTGGTCCTTTACTGGGTTTAAACAAGAAACTTGATTACGTCATTTCCTTAAGGATTTTCTTCACAACTTCCGGGTGCGTCTTGAGACCAGTTCTGTGTCTTAATTGTTAAATATCAACACGTTTTTCAGTTATCAAAAGAGATAACTGGGCTCTCAGAGGGTAAATTCAAAACCTATATAAAATCTACTTTACTAAGGAAGGCTTATGATAAAGTCAACCAATACATTTTACATTACTGTGTTCCGGTATGAAGGGCAATGTTACCAGCGAAATTACTGGGCATGATGAGATTCAACAACAAATATCTCAGGGTGACAGGCGCAGTGCAGTGCCGCGCAGAATTTAGAATTTTAAAACACTGGGTGGCACTGTGTCTGATATGGGCAATCATGATGCTTACCATCAGGCACCTGATTTGCTCGTCTTGTCACTTACTATCATAAAAAAAAAAAAAAAAAAAAAAAAAAAAAAAAAAAAAACATAGAGGACAAAGATGCCTTCTGCATAGCCGCCTCGCGGCACCTTCAAAGAAAACGAATGTAACCAAACCAAATATTGTGAAATTTTCTGTTGAAAAAATTAAGCCCTACAAATACATTGTGCGTTCTTCTTGTAGATGTATCTTTCCAAACGCATGGTAGACTCAGTACTGTTTATTAGATTAGATTAGATTAGAATACTCTTTATTTCGACCATTTTACATAATATTACAACACAACACACAGTACACAGTACAACATAATAACTTAAAATTTAAGCTATAACTAAAAAGTGATTGGTCGACAATGGGCGGCCTTATCGCTTTAAGCGATCTCTTCCAGGCAACCAGTCTGGACGGAAAGGTGTAATAGGAAGAGTAGGGATGGGATCGGGTACAAAATTATAACACATAACTTATATACACTATACATAATTGGAATGATAATATTTACTACATAATATTAATATACTACATACATCTATAACATAATATGACATACATATATACTACACATATATACATAATATATAATATGTTATACAGTAATAAAAAAAAAAATATATATATAATATAATATATATATAAATATATGCACAGATAAATATAATATTACATAACATATATTACATAATATTACATACATAACATTATTCAGAGACAGGATAATAGGTACTATGATTGCAAGAGATAGTGTTCTTTAATCAAGCGCTTAAATCCATCAGGTGTCTTAGCACACCTGATAGTAACGGGAAGAGAATTCCATAGATGGACGGCATAGTTGGTGAAAGATTTGTTAGTAAATTTAGAGGATATAGTTGGGGTCGTAGACTTAAGAAGATAGTTATTGGAAGAGCGTAAAGAATGAGAATGAGACTGAGAGACGAATTCGAAGCGTTCCTTGAGATAAGGAGGAGAAGAGGGATTAAACAGAATGTTATAAAGAAGTGAAAGAATGTGAGTATCCCGGCGATGTTTATCTTCATTGACGTGCAAAAGTGTCAGATTATGACCTATTTGAATAAATCTGTTTGAGTTTGAGTATAAAGAAATTCTTCATACTTATACATTATTGGTAACATGCAATGTTAATGTATTTACTTCTTAATATATTCAAGATAAACTGCCAAAATTAACTTTAGCACCATTCCTTATCGGTTTTTCGATACTCTCTTCAAAATGCCTATCGGAGCATTTTTTTCTTCAAATATTGCGTAACAGGAAATCGCGAATCAAAAATTAAACAACCAAGAATAAAATTATCATTGAAACCAAGGTTTGATGGCTTGTTTGAGCCGCGATGATTCCCAAAAGTCTTTCGTTTTCAATTTATTATTAAAAGCATGGTTTAAGTTTAATCATTCTTGCGATTTCTGACAAAAAATGTGTATTAAATCTCTTTAGAAATAGCTAAATGTGAACGACAGCCGGTTATTTAGATTTATATTTGTTATTGTTACTTGATATATTTGTTTTTTGGTATGCAATAATGGACGTATTAATATGGCGTGACGAAGGATAATTTTGCAGCGTCCGGACTTATTATCCTCGACCTTATAAATAAGGGCGTCAGTGGGTAATGTTGGATGCAGAAATAAGGCCAGTATACTTGATCAATTTCTTTTATATCTTATAATATAAATTCTATTTAAATATTCTAAAAGTCTTAACATTAACACTTACTACGTCATACATTATAGACCGACACTAATACACCAGGCACACGTAGAGGTATAGTCGCGATGGCCATTAACCCAAGCCGCCAGACTTTATATCAGTTGTCGTGCCCATAGCGCCCAGCAAAAAATAGGTAATTGTAATTCTCTAAACTTTGGTGATTATTTTTAAGTATTCTATTTAAGAGAAGCATGTTACCAACTGTAAATGATAACTAGATTCACTATTTAGCTAACTATGAATATCGTTTCATAAAATACAGCTTAACTATTTAAAAATGTAGAAAAGCGCAGTAGTAAATATACGACTCTGGCGGTTATGTATGTAGTCTAACACATTTGTCGGATTATCAGACGTAAGCGGTTAAAAGGTTAACCAACATACGAGGCGCTCACCAATGACTGACTTACAGAATACTTAGACTAACTGTCCCTTTTCGAGCTCCACAACAGTCACCTACTCCATCAGCGCCATCTTTCCAGATGGCACTTGCGAATTCGACTATATCTCGCATACGTCATTACCTTTAACTCCGTCTAGCCCCGACAGGGGCGCCACTAGTAGATACCGGATGCCACCCGAACCCCGACATAATATAATAAATAAATATTCTACCAAAATTGTATTTTCATATAAGTAAAGATTTATAAAAAATTTAAATTGAACTAAAAACATAAAATAATTCATCCCAAAAATCGGTGTAAAAGCAGTGAACATTAAATTTGAAAAGAGAAAGTTTTTGTAACGCAATTATAATTTTCTTCAAAGAAAACTAATTTTAAATTCTGAAAGCCTCTGGTCGCTTAAAGCATGAATTATAAATCGAATTAAACTTTAATTTGAGGACGGATATTAAGAATTTTCAGCAGAGGAAAAATAAAATCTAAAAATCTAAGTCCTTTTACGGAAGTTTTGTGCAACAAAACAGTTGGACGGACAACTCACTATGTTCGAATAAAAGATTGGAAATCTTTTGACCCAAAAATAACTTTTTTAAAGGCTACATAAACAAACATTCACGCCTTTTTCCCGAAGGGGTAGGCAGAGGTGTACCCAGGACTCAGTCCCACAGTAGATACACCCACATTTCGCCAGAATGTTGTTATTGGTACCGTAGTATATAATAAGGGGCGAACCTATTGCTATCTACCGGGCATAGATCCAGATTCCAGGTAGTTATCGTGATAATTATTATTCTTAATGTAAAAATCCAATATGTAACGCTTTTTTTTGGGGATCCAAACCGGGACCTCATGATCATAGAGCTTAATAATTGGTTTTAGAGAGAATTATTAATGCTACTGTAGTAATTGTAGTGTTACTGAAAAGCAGTTTAATGGAATGAATGGAGCAAAAATTCTGATTGTGTACATAATTTCAAGAAAATTTGCGCCCTCTAATCCATAAAGACCCATAAAATCCCAATTATAAAACCTGTTAATCACCAAATTCCCGTCGCCTCAAAAACTCGTCAAAGCAGCGAAAATTTCTCCAGTTAATCTTTTCCCAATAATCGGCTTTCCATTAAAAGTACCTTTATAATGAGCTGGTTTCAAAATATTTGTTGCCAAAAAAGGGTTAAGGTGAAACCATCCATCATGTAGTCTCAACTCGGTGACAGTCATCGATGTAAAGAAGGAAATTCTCACTGGATGTGTCAACTGAGACGACATTGAAAAGGACAATATTGGGTTTGGTGTTTCACTTCGAGTTTTCCGATGTTCTTTATTAAACTTGAGATGATATTTATTCTGGAATATTATTACACAAAAACAAAAACACAAAAACTTTGATAAAGAATATAAATAATAAATTATTTAGGGATGTATCAATTTTGATGTGCAGATAATAATTAAAAACCTTTTGCAAGAAATATAGGTAGGTAGGTACAAGTACATGGTATGTTGGTGTCTTTTCAATTCATAATTTTGACTGCCTTGATGGCACCTCATTGTCTGACAATAAGGTCCCGGGTGCCTGCGGCACAGAAAGCAGAGTTACTACCGTCTGAGCTAACGAGTCAATAATATAATAATATGGGACAACTTCCACACACGGTCATCTGGTCCACAAACTAGGCTAGAAGCCTATACTATGGCAACCAGATGACTGATATACATACTTATATAAGCTTATAACACCCATACACAGATCAAACAGGCATGTTCATGCACACAAATGTTTGACCTGGCCGGGGATCGAACCCGGGGCCTGCGGCACAGAAAGCAGAGTTACTACCATCTGAGCCAAAGAGGCTGTCACTTGTATGTTATGTCGATTGTATGCTATGTTATTTTTTACTGCACATAATATTATTATCGAGTTTCATATTATTATTTTTTAGAAAAAGCCTTGTTTTGTTAGTTGTTTTACTAGTTTCTTTAAGTAATATAATTTGAAACGTTAAATTATTTTGTTAATATCTTTTAATTTATTTTTCAGATTTATGGCCTGAAACACATATCATTGTTAACAATATTGTTTATATAAGAAAAAAACCTCATTTAAATCATAATAGAAACAATAGGTACTGTTCAATAATAATAAACCATGTCTTTATATTTTTATCAGCGGGTAAAATGTTTTTATATTTTACGCGACCGTTAACTGTTTAATCCAATTTATTATGCGAACGAAACTGTGTCGTATTGGCAATAATGAAAAGAGCTGTTGGGTGTTTGCTAAGTATTAAAGGGATTATTAACATCTGGAATATTTCAGACGTCAATGTACTTTAATAACAATGTACAAAAATTATAGATTTTAATTGAAACATATGATGGAAAATATTTATTTTAATCGTAATTTTTCTCTGAAAGGTGTTTATTTTTAGATCATGGTTTTTCTGTATCCTTGTATCTCTTTATCAACAATATTTATCGATGTGTGAAGAATCACTTGGCAACTTTATGTCGGTTATTATAAATAATTCTGCTAGTAATATTATCATATTTAGTATAGTATATACTTAGTATAGTTAGTTAGTATAGGTAGTATATTTTATTTATTGTTTAATATGTTGATATGTTGATTTATATGTTACTAGCTGTGCCCCGCGGTTTCACCAGCGTCGTCTTCGTTCCCTTAGGAATATCGGCATAAAAATTATACCAAGTTCAAAATCAGCTTCGTTGGCTCAGATGCTAGTAACTCTGCTTTCTGTGCCGCAGGCCCCGGGATCGATCCACGGCCAGGTCAAACATTTGTGTGCACGGACATGTCTGTTTGATCTGTGTCTGGATGTTATAAGCTTACATAAGTATGTATATCAGTCATCTGGTTACCATAGTGCAGGCTTTAGCTTAGTTTGGGACCAGACGACCGTGTGTGGAAATTGTCCCAAATAATAAAAATGGTAATGGGGAAATTGTCCCTTTCAGTAACTTGACATCGGTGTCTCGTTTGTTGCATTCCGTCATCATCAGATGTGTCCCACTTAGGGCAGGTTGCCGTGTTTAACCAAAAGAAATTGCTAAATTGCTTGACTAGTCTGCTCTTTATTATATTATCGCTAAACAAGGTATAATAATCATATGGGGCAACTTCTTCACACGGTCATCTGGTCCCAAATTAGGCTAAAAGCCTGTACTATGGTAAACAGAGGACTGATATACATACTTATTAACGTTTATAATACCCAGCCACATATCAAACAGACATGTTTATGTACACAAATGTTTGACCTGGCTGGGGATCGAACCCGGGGCCTACGGCACAGAAAGCAGAGTTACTACCATCTATGCCAACCACGCTGTCAAGGTGTTTGTTACAAAGAGATTTAGAAGTGTTTAGAGATACCCAATCTTTACAACTTGCAAATTGCAAAGAGAGTGTTGCAAAATTTCAACATTCCATACAAATCCCAATATCCATTACGGGTCAAAAATGAGCAGAATGCTGGCAAAATGATAAGTAACTAAAAATAAGTCTACTAAAAATAAATATACGAGTTTTCATTTATTATTTTTGCAATCAATAAATTTACAGCTTGATTGATTTATTACAGTTTATAATATTTACATATTAATTAATGAAATATCCATGCATACGACTTTTGACGAAGTACGTATCAGTTTATCTATATTCGTTGTTTGATATACCTACGTAAAGTCAAAATTTGTTATTATTTGTAATATTTGTAATAATTATTTTATTGTTGCTTTGATTAAAAGAAAAGGGGAGATAGGGTACGTTCTCCCGGCGCTTACTCAACAACTGGCAAGTGCAATTTGCAAATAGTGCAATTTAATGACGTACGTGGACCTTTTGGGACCTAATTTGAGCATACCATTTTCGAGATGCCTCATATCCCCTTTTCTTTAAATCAATGTGTAATTTAGTGTTCCCAGAAATCTTATTTCTATGTAAAAACAGAATAGTTCGGAGATGAACATAACCGTAACATCTTATGAGGGGGTCGAAAACCTGGCTTAAGAAAGGTATTCGACCCTGATCTTCAATTCGTCTTACCAATAAAACGTTGTTGGAAAATACAAGGACTGAAAGAGCCGTGGAGGAACACTGCATCATTAGAGTGACTAAATAACCTAAATGAACTTCATAAAGATGAACGAACGTCCAAACCAGGCCATTTATGAGCAGAATCCTTGCAAACAGATAAAATATAATATTAATTTTACTACTTTTGTAAAAAAGTAGTTAAGAGTTTTTTTTAATAAGCAAAAAAATATATAAATAACTAATTATCATATAAATCGAAAAGTATCTCCGAATAAAATTATCTTTTATTAGAAACTGGTAACGACGTCCATTATTATGATAATTCGAGTTTAAAAGAAGTATTTGATCCATTATGTCTAGTAATAAATTTAAAAGTCAGTAAATATACATATTTTATGTAATTTAGACGATAGCATTACAATTTATTCTTTTCTTTTTTCATTTACCTTTTGTGATAAAATTTATTTAAAAAAACGTTTTATTAATATTATCTATGAAAACAACTCGAGCAAAAAACTATTAAGCTTGATCTATCATGGATAACTTTGAGAATAATATATAACATAATAATAATTCACTTTACTTAATATTTGATAAATATAAAATCGTAAATGACTCACTAACTGAAATGCAACGCAGAGCCCAAACCACTGATCCTAGAGACTTGAAACTTTGAATGTAGATTCTTTTCGTTGTCTGGACGTGTGCTAAGAGATATTTAAAAACTAAAAAAATGTGATAATAATTATAATTTGATACAAATTCATTATCTACCTATAGATAAAACAGTTTGAGATCGAACCCATTGAAGTGCGATTATTTTCTTTATTAATTAAAGTCTGAGGAGTTTATAAGTTTTCTATGGATGTTATGATTATGTATATTGTACCTATTAATTTAATTGCCCTTTGTTTCAGAATAACTACGTGCCAAAATGGGGAACGATGAAAAAAAAGGGGCCATTGTCCTGGACAATTTCAATTCCACGTGAGTAGAATATTGAATGAGGGTCATCGCCTATTATACTGGACCAAACATAAACATCAGATTTTGGCATCAACATAATTTATATTTATTGATCGGTTGATAAATTATTAACTGAACTAGTCACGGGGTCGTGCGTACTCTACGCAATAAAAGCTTATCATCATCATCACCTCAGCCATAGAGTCATTGTTTCCCGAAAAGTACGATCTGGAGGTCTTCAAGTCAAGAGGAAAGATCGGTATCTTTTAGGCAAGCAAGCACCCTCGTCGGCCGCGTCGTCACTTACCATCAGGTGAGACTGCAGTCAAGTGCTTGGCTATTCAGTAATAAAAAAAAACCATAAGAAGTCCACTGCTGAACATAGGCCTCCCCCATAGACTTCCATCTAACCCGGTTGTAAGCGGCCTACGTCCAGCATGATCCTGCTGTTTGCTGTTTGTTTGTCAACTTTCGTGCGTCTGCGGATCTCCTCATTTCTAAAAAAAAATATAAAAGAAAAAAAAAGCTTATAATTTTACCTACCTACCATTATTAAACTCACTAATAACATAACGTACAATGTAACATGACAATATTATGATACAATAGCAATTTTTTTTTAAACTGTTAATAACTTCAAAAGAATTAGTTGTTTGTAAAATTGCGGCAAGCGTTGGTCTACAAAAATTACTTATATGTGGATGCTTTTTGATCCAGTGTAATGGCTGATTACTCTAAGGCAATATAACCTGTATAATCGGCATAACTCACTTCGTGGCCTATTTCATGTGCTCACGTAGAACTGGGCCAATAAAAATAATCAAATAAATATCCAGGGTATTTTGACAGGGTAATTATTATATTATTGAAGTACAAAAGTGTCATATTGTGACCACATTATTTACAAGAAATTCATGTGTTATTTTTTTACAAAACCAATATTATGCTTACAATAGATTTTTAATAAACATGATGAATGCTTAATAAATAAATAAGAAAGAAATAACCTATATTAAATATATGTTTTCAGTGGAGAGGGAGGGAGAGATAGAGGGCGTCTGCTCGACTGCCAATCAAGAGGTCCCGGGTTCGATGCCCAGGTCAGGCAGTGTTAAATATTGGATTTTTCCATTAGGAATTATCTCAATAACTGCCTGGAGTCTGGAACTGTGCCCGGTAGATGGCAATAGGCTCGATCCTATTACATGGGACCAATAACATACTGGCGAAATGTGGGTGTATCTACTATGGGACTGAGTCCTGGGTACACCTCTGCCTACCCCTTCGGGAAAAAGGCGTGAATGTATGTTATGTTATGTTTTCAGTGAATTTACCTGACATTTAAATTATTTCATATCACAAATAATTAAGTGTTGTTTCCTAAAAATGTTTGTGAGTATTTAAATTCCCTTAGCATATTAATTTTATAGACAAAGCTATTTATTTATTCTTAAAATGAATGGCTTCTTCCTTCCGTATTAAAACCTTCACTCAAAGAATATTTGCATTTATTTTCAATATATTAATGACATAATTATTTAAAGTTAAAATTAAAATGCACGATTAATGCAAATATTTAACTTTAGGGCAAAGTGCCTCTATTGAAAAAAGACTAAACAACTATCTGGCCCAACGTTTAAGCATTGCTATTCAACGTAGCAATGCCGCCAGCATCTTGGATACGCTACCATCTAACAGTGGTTTAGAGTCTAGGACGTTTAGAACACTTGGATTGTCTATAGGCTGACATGTCGGCCTGGGGATTTTCGAAGTGTTCTATGGCATAATGTACCTAGGGTAGATAGTATATTTTACATTGTGCAATCAATGTCATGTCGTTTAAGACGAAAAAATAAATAAAAGCACATTGTATCAAATTTCAATTTGTCTATTCTTATTCTGGGGGTATTAAGTTACCTCCAAAAAACCATGGTTTTCGAAAATTTCCGTTTGAAAATCAAATCAATTTTTTTTTTATTTTTGTTGATAAAATGATTCCCGTTTCTTCCACGATATTTCTGAGTGATTCCATTGTAACTAATTCCGAACGTTAAACTTTTTGGAGAAACACCTCGTCCGGAACACTGAACTGCGATTCTCATCAGGCAAATTGTCAAGGCTGAGTTTAACCAACTGACTTACTTTAACATAGGCTAGAAGCCAGAGTTACTACCATCTGAACAAAAACTAACGAGCCTCACGAACTGTTAAAATTACTTGAATAATATCGTTATTGGTCTAGTCGGTAGGGGTCGACTTAGGCGTACTTTTCATGAACAAATTGACGTTGTTCTTAGGAAAGGTCAAGGTACACAATACAATACAATAACACGTAGTACTTTAAATTGTACTAATCACAGAGCAAATATGGAGAAGAGGTGTTGTAATTAGATTTCCCTATGAAACAATGCGTGCAATTTTGCGGGGTGAGGAGGTATCAGATCCCGCCCACGTCTGTATTTTAAATCTACCGGTCAATAGCTTCGTTTTTTGTCAACCTTACTAAGTAGTTTAACTACTTCACACTAGATGGCGGCCTGTTTACAACAAAATGATTGAATGATAACTCTTTATTGGTACAGGTATCCTATCCTGTGTATCAGGTCTGCACACTGTTCGCGCTCATAATGCTCCCGCACCAAGAGTTATTTCACTCATCAACCTGATGCTAACCCAACATCCAGAGTTAGACATATTTTTTGACAGTATAGATAAATTTAAATCCATAATTTTAATTTATTATTTAAGTAAAGTATGATATTTTATTAACCCTGTAACGCTTTGGATTGTAAGTCTGTAAGTTACTGTGAGTGTTTGCAATAAAGAAATAAATAAAGGTAAGGAAACTTAAAACTAGAAAGAGTAACAACTGCCGGCCTAATCGCTCAAAGCGATCTCTTCCAGATTACAAAACTACAAAAATATAATACTTTGGCGACTAAAAAGTCTTAAGGAATGATTGTAGAACAAACTTTAGTACGTATGATTATTAAAATAAATTAATACAATAAATAAATTAATAATAGAATAATTTTAGAGGCGCCGACAGTACAATCACTCAGGCCACACCCACTATGATGACGTCAGGACCTAGTCGAAATCGCAATGCGCAGTTAGTTGCTTAGGCTGCCTCCTCTCCGTATTATTTTTTTTTTTTTTATGATAGCGAGTGACAAGACGAGCAAATCAGGTGCCTGATGGTAAGCATCATGATTGCCCATATCAGACACAGTGCCAACCAGTGTTTTAAAGTTCAAAATTCTGCGCTGCACTGCATTGCGCCTGTCACCCTGAGATATGAGTTGTTGAATCTCGTCATGCCCAGTAATTTCGCTGGTAACATTGCCCTTCAGACCGGAACACAGTAATGTTTGCACATTACTGCTTGGCGGATGAATAACTGGCAAAGGTGTGGTACTTCCCCAGGCGGCTCCCTGCTAAAGAGGCCTACCACTACATAATACATTTGCTCTATGGTTTTAACAATGATTTAAGATTCGGTGAAGCATTGGTTATTGTTAAAAGTTAGTTGGTGCAATTCAGCCTTTGTATTCAGCTTGAGTCATTTCCTAATTGAAATTTGTCTTCTTTTAGAGCCAACTTGGCCACAAATCCCGGATTCCAATCAACATTAAGTTTAGGATCAAAAGAAGTGATCAACGAGAAGGCGTACAGTCCTTTTGAACACAGAAAAGTGGAGCATCCTAATTCGTAAGTATCTACATTAAAACTACGGTTAATTAAAGTAAATCGAGCTTTTTTACGAGCTTTTGTCGCTGGAGTACAATTAATATTATTGATAAGAAAATCTGCGTCTTTTCTTTGGAGGTTTATTAAGCCACGGATTCACTAAGGGCTATTTTATCCGTATATCCGTATAAAACTGCTAACAGGTAATTAAAGCCTCGATTTAATAATTTCATAATTGTTATAAATACTTATTTGCTGCTTTAAAACGTATATTTGTAGTATAACCACAGGTATAACTGGATAAATGCCACTTGCCACTTTATAATGAGTTGTCACTTAAAATAAAATCCTAATGAAGAAATTATATCTCTTTTATCACCGTCATTGGTTCCTAAAAGTTTGTAAGGCAATGTGTCGGCCCAACCACCTTCGTCATCATCATCATCGCCGGAAGACGTCTACTGCTGAACAAAGGCCTCCCGCATAGAACGCCAAAAACTATTGATACTGGGAGATTTTGGCGTAATCACCACGCTTGGCCGGCGGCTTGGTGATTGCTGTAGTGGGAATACTTGGTGCCAGAGAACGCTGCTGCCCACTCACCGAATATGTCCCTCCGCCAGGTCTCCCACGGAATGAGAAAGTGGCCAACCACCTTAAGAAGATATTGATCACTTTATTTATAATGACTGCCTCGGTGGCGCAGAGGGCGCATGCTCGACTGCCAATCAAGAGGTCCCGGGTTCGATCCCCAGGTCAGGCAGTGTTAAATATTGGATTTTTCCATTAGGAATTATCTCAATAACTGCCTGTAGTCTGGAACTGTGCCCGGTAGACGGCAATAGGCTCGCCCCCTATTACATGGGACCAATACTTAACATACTGGCGAAATATGGGTGTATCTACTATGGGACTGAGTCCTGGGTACACCTCTGCCTACCCCTTCGGGGAAAAGGCGTGAATGTATGTATGTATGTATTTATAATAACGTTTGTTATCTTTTTCAGGAGTATAGGTTCGCTGGTACACTTATTAAAGTCTTCACTCGGGTCAGGCATCCTAGCGATGCCTGCAGCCTTCAAGAATGCAGGTCTGGCAGCTGGAGCGTTCGGAACTATCTTTATAGGGTTTATTTGTACGCATTGCGTTTATGTTCTGGTAAGTTTCACTAGACGGCCTCGGTGGTGCAGTGGTAGCAAGATTGACTGCTAATCACGAGGTCCCGGGTTTGATCCCCAGATCAGCCAGTGTTATTGGATTTTCCATTAGGAATTACTTATCTCAATGCCAGCCTGGAGTCTGGAACTGTGCCGTGTAGATAGCAATAGGCTCGACCCCTTTACATAACATACTGGCGAAATGACCCACATTTCGCCATGTACCTACTATGGGACAGAGTCCTGGGTACACGTGATGTTATGTTGTGTATTACTATTACATATAGACGACGTTATCATGCACGAAAGGCTGTCGGTTTCGGGTGTCTTTTAGACAATATTTATAGTATTTTTTCCTGATATAATATGTTGTTGAATATATATAAATAAGAGAACTCTTCTGGTGTCATGTACTCCTAGTACATCCCAGTAGAAGCTTAAGGTCTTTCTCATTCAGGTAATTAATTATATAAAAATAATAAAGAAATTATATAAAATAATAATATATATATATATATATAGCCCATAGAACTGCTGATATAAATAAATATATAATGAAAGATAACTTATTTTTTTACAAAGAGGGAGAATTTGTGTTTTAAAGTTGTGTTTAAAAGTGTGAAGGCAAAACGTATTTTGTATTTTATACGAATTTTTAAATTTAATCGATTGCTTATACTTACTTATTTCTGTTTAGACTAGCGTGGGTGGAGGAAATTGTGAATTACCCGTCCACTCACCAGTGGGAAAGTCCAGGTGGTGACCCAATTAATGAAAACGTGTTTCAAAAGGGTGTAGTAGCACTTTAGGACCTTTTAGCAGTTTGACATTATCCTATGGAGAAATTACTAAATCGATGTTTTGTGTTCCCCTGTTTTCTACGAATACAGTAAACCTATTTGATATGTTTATATCCTGATATTTTAAAGTTGAATTAAAAATGTCGCTATCATTTTATTTTTGTTTATAAACTCTAAACTTTTTTATAGCGAACATCCAATCACGCGAGTAAAGTGCGATTTTTGGAAGTTCACTATGAAAAAACCAACGGTTCATAAGAAAAATTAAAATGACAAGGACATAGATATTACTGCACTATAAAAAATATCAGAATATAATTTTTTTTATTTTTTTTAGAGGGCTTTGTCGGTCGACCGACCACACCGCCCTATTGGAACATAATACTAATGTAGACTTAAAAAAAAACACAATTAAACACATAAAGCCAAATCAACAAGCTTATACAGAAGTATGCCCTGATCTGACATTGGATCAGCTAAAATACTATTACAATATCCGACGTCATAAATAAATAAAAAAAAAAAAATATCAGAATAAATACCATGCCTATAAAACCATTGTCTTCTATATTGTTCGTTTAATTTTTATAATGGATTAATAATTATATTCGGAGGAAACACGGGAATACAAAACATTGATTTGGTAAATTTTTCGTAGGATTGTGTCATATTCCTAGAAGGCTATGTACTCTCTTAAGTATAACTACATAATATTTTTGTAACGGGTTGTACAGGTGTACCTACATAATGACCATTAACTTGAAAATAGTCATCGAAGCTACCAAAGCTAAGTAACCCATACATTTTATAAATTACAGGTAAGGACTTCACAAGAAGTATGTGTCGAAGCGAAAAGGCCTTCCATGGGGTTCGCTGAAACATGCGGAGCTGTTTTCGAATTTGGACCGAAGAGATTGAGGCCTTGGGCTGGATTTGTTAGGTAAGATAACAAACTTTGAGCTAATTAATATTTAGTATCAATGTTAACATACTCTATTCATAATACTTACTAAATATTACGTGTATACGAAATTGTTACTATCCAAGATTATAAGTTTATAGTTCATTTATTTCTTTTAAAACCAATTTATGTCTCAATATTTGCAAAATTTATGTAACTTATAAACTACACAAATTTAATGCCAATAATAATCACACACATGTAATTTTAGTTAAATTATTATTTATTATTAAAAACATCATCGTAACTATAAAACGCCTGCTCGACTACTCGATGGAAGCGCTGGCGCGCTTCCATCGAGACTCGAAGTAAATTAGACTTTGGGCATCAGTAACTGTCTGGCAAGTTATTGTAAACATATGGATCCATAACCACTCATATTATGGGTCCGTATGTTTGCTTCCATAGTCTGTGTTGAGGTGAACGCATATTTATTATCCTAGACGAACGCGTTGAACGAGCCGAAAGAAACAAATTTTATATATTTTTTTCTCTCACAAAATTTTTTCAAATTCTTTATATGAAGTAACTTGAAATCTCTCACACCACCGATTCGGTCGATTCGTCGCGGTTTTCAATGGATTTCAGATAAAGAATTCTAAAATTCGTTTCTTTCGGCTCGTTCAACGCGTTCGTGTAGGATAAATGTGCGTTCACAGGAAAAACTGTGATGATGCTATAAGAGTGAAAGAGTGAAAGAAACGTCGGTCGAGGTTTTTATTAATTGCATTCGATTATCGGAAGCCAAAGAAAAAATTACCTTTAGTCGTTTCGCATAGAACTAGGAAGGCAACTTCAATTGAATTGCCAGCAAAATCACTGGGCATGATGAGATTCAACAACTCATATCTCAGGGTGACAGGCGTAGTGCAGTGGCGTGCAGAATTTAGTATTTTAAAACACTGGGGGGCACTGTGTCTGATATGGGCAATCATGATGCTTACCATCAGGCACCTGATTTGCTCGTGTTGTCACTCATTATTATAATGAAAAGAATACCTAAACAATGAACTTATTTGAGAAAATATCAATTTTTTTTAATTTTCGTTGAAAGCCTGTTTTAGCAACTAAAATTCCAAGTTAACCGCTTTACCGTTTTAGATTGTCGCAATTCTTAATACGTTTTTGAAGTCAAATTCATCAGAAGTTGCTTATAGTTGCGGCAAATTGTTACTGATTCAGTCTTCGATTGCAGCAAATGAAAACTTTTGTCGATCACCGAAACTAGCATTTGAAGTTGGTATATCAGCGCAGAGTTGGTGTTTCTTTATGTTTATACTAACTGTACCCCGCGGTGTACCGCCGTGGGAATATTGAGATAAAAAGTATTCTATGTGTTATTGGGATAACACATAGAATACTTTTTATTCTGGAAGGTCTAAGCTATCTACAAACGAAATTCAATCGGTTCGGTAGTTTTATGAAAGAATAACAAACATCCAATCCATCCATCCATTCTCACAAACTTTCGCATTTATAATTATTATTAGGATAAATGTGAACTAACACTACGCGGGTAAAACCGCGGGGGTAATCTAGTAAATCATAAAATGACAATTTTAACGATGTTTTCAGAACATTCGTTGACTACGCGATGACATGTACATACTTAGCAGCGCTCTGCGTATATGTTGTCTTCATTGCTGAAAACTTCAAAGAGGTAAGGTACTTCTTCAATAATTAATCCATAAATAATTGGCAGGTCTCCGCGCGATCCGATAAGGTACCGCTGTCATTGATATACTTGTCAAATGCGGCAACTAAAACTACGCCAAAGTCGGCGTAACCGAGCCTATCCATTACAATTTTTACGCACACTAGCACCGTTTGCAAACTATTTTTACGCGCACTAGTATTCTAGTTACGCACACTACAATTTGATATTTGCCGCATTTTAGAAACTGTTAGTTTTAGGTAGTGTTGTATAGAGTGCTGCGTTAGAGCTCGCGCGGATACTTATCAATAATCTTAGTACAGAACTATGAAGTAACAATAGATTAGAATTAAGAAACTTGTTAAGCATTTTCAGTGTTCTACTGAAAGTATTTCTTCAAAACGTTGTTCGAGAATTCCTATTATTCGCCAAAATTTAATTTCCGGCGAAAATACATTGTTCGTTTCAGATGTCTACGTTCTATCCATCATAAATCATAACCACATTAAAATTCTGATGTTCTGACTAATTAGACTTTCGTTACATTGAACAAACAAAATTCTTGAAAGCAATTAATTACCAAGTTAGTCATTGTAGCGCAAGATTTAGGCCGAGTTTCACCAACTAACTTTATCATTAACCGTTCGTCAAGTTTTTGGTTACAGCAATATTATCCGTTTCACCATTTAAACAACGGTCATAAATAACGTGAAGAGTGCGTTGCACATAATGATAGAAATGAGCTTAAAAGCTCTCCATACTTATGAAACGGTGAAGGAAATTTCCTTTTCGAACAACTGGTAAATTGACCAAAAATAACATTAACGTTAATGTGACCGTGTGCCTAATATTGGTCTAAACTGAGAATTAACGGCCGGTCAAGCATCGGTTATTGTTCAACTTCGTTGGTGCAATTCATCCTAAAGGTTCCAAAGGCACATTAATTTATTCTAATTTATTTTAATAACGCGATTTTATTATTAAAAAAGAAAAAGATAAACTTTCTTGTGGGACCAAAAATGAAGAATAAAAAATTAAAAATTTTAGAGGCGAGGATATTTAAATTTTAATGACTAACTTCGTATTTTTCATATAAGAACGAGCCTAATGGGGTATTTAAAAGAAAAATATCTTGTTATTGTAAAGCACTTTGGCCACTATACTGGTACGATAAGGGAACGTTATAGGAACGGGAACGGCAACAAAATATTATTTGTATAGAAATGTGCTGATGTGTGATCTAGTAAGCAATGTCAAGTACATTGCTTACTAGATCCCTATGTGAGCGGCGCGTGTCGAGCACAGCTCGTTAGAATAATTATAGTAGAATAGATTACTCTTTATTGGTATCACAAAACAAAAAATAACAAAAATGAAAACTAAAGAACGTGTAACAATTGGCGGCCTTATCGCTCAGAGCGATCTCTTCCGGATAGTAATGGAGTGATAAGAATGATACTTAGATGCTAGAAGGACGGCAATTTCACATTTCAAAAAATTAAATTAATAGCTCTCCATCTACAATTTTTTTGAGAACGGTGTTGTAACATTATACGAGTAGTGGGTAAGGTAGTGGTCGGATACGTTCATATAACGGTCCTTTAACGTACCAGTATGATGGACGAACAGCTTTAAAGGTGTTTTGTATAAGAGCACCTAATCCTCTGCTTGTCTGATATTTATGATTATGGCTTTTGGATATAATTTACAATGTAAATTAATATGGTCCGAAAAATTTCAACCGGCCGAGCCCAGCAAATCTGTCTATGTATTATTTATGTACCTTATTCTTGGAAACTTAGAATTATGAATTAAGTCCGAAAATATTTATTGCGTGTTCATTGTTTCTAGTCAATACGATTATGATTTTATGACTCAGCTTTGATTTTATTCAAATAGATTTAAAACTTAATAAAAACAGTTCTCTTCTTTCAAAATTATTTTTTTATAAATATTATATTGTACTAACTTAAAACCACTTAAAAAATAGGTACATGTATTATATATATATATATATATATATATATATATATATATATATATATATATATTTATTTTCTATTATTCTTTTGTTTCCTCTGCAAATTAACACAACAGTTACTTCAATATAAACTATTTAATATCTAACCACACCAATATGCTAATATACCTACTAGACTAGATAAAAAAAAAAAAATTAGAGGTAAGAATACTCACCGTTTTTTATAAATAGGTAGGCACGAGAGCGACACAACAGTTACTTCAATATAAACTATTTAATATCTAACCACACCAATATGCTAATATACCTACTAGACTAGATAAAAATAAAAAAAATTAGAGGTAAGAATACTCACCGTTTCTTATAAATAGGTAGGCACGAGAGCGATTTAATTAAGGCTGGATCCGACCTAATTATAAGATATTATGTGCATTTCAGCAAACCTGCAAACCAAAAAAATGCTATTAATTTATCCCAATAAAGAAATTTGTGCCAGGGTACTTACTAGCCAGGGTAAAGGGTACTTACAGGGTAGATACTTTGATGTCACATTGATTTTAATCGAATCTAGCCTTGAACGAGTACCTAGTACAATGTTTGAAGATGACCTTCTCTTTTTTTGTATTTTATCCATGCATATTGTTATAGGACCACAATTACTTATGAAATATTACTCTGCTCCGACGAGTTACAACCTAAAAAGTTAAAATACAAATGTTAGATAAATTTTAAAAAATCTGCCATTTGGTGCCTAAGTCACCTTTACAACTCGCCGTAAGTACTAGGCGATCATAACTTCATTGAATGTTTATTTTCATTCTTCAGGTCCTCGATGAGTACTGGCCGGATTACAAGCTCTCTGTGGAAACCTACTGCGCGCTCACACTCGTTCCTTTAGTACTCATTTGCCAGATTCGGAACTTGAAATGGCTTGTGCCGTTCTCAGCAATTGCCAACGTGTTTTTGGTCATCTGCTTCGCTATTACGATGTATTACATATTCAGTGGGCTGCCTAATCCGAAGGAAAGGGAGATGGTTGCCAGCGTTACGCAGTGGCCTTTGTTTATAAGGTAAGAAAAGGACGAGTAATGAGCATGAAAAATTTGATGAACTCAGCTATAAAAGATTTGAAAGCCCTTTGTCTTATTTCAAATTGAAGAAATTTTGTTTGATTTATTTGTTTTATTCTAGGTCAAGAATTCTTTAATTATTGGGTACCTACTTTTGATATATATCTGAGAAACATGAAGGATAACCAGGAATTCATTATATAGGTAGTATAATATTATCATGTAGATCTTTAATCTAGATCTAGCAACATTTATAGTCATTTGTATTAAAGTCGCATGTTGATGAACTAGTATTTTGCATAATTTGTTTACGTGTTTCGAATAGATATTATGATAAAAACGTGTTTACCTATTGCTAGGAAACAAAAGTGAGGAATCGTGTGGTTAGGGAACGTGCGTACATGGCCTTCTAGGAATTTGACATAATCGTATGAAAAATTTACCAAATCGATGTTTTGTATTCCCCTGTTTCCTCCGAATATAATTAACCCATTCTATAAATTTATATCCTGATATTTTTATAGTGAAATAACCTATGTCTCTGACATTAAAGTTTTTCTTATAAACCCTTTTTTTCATAGTATACTTCCAAAAATTGCAGTTTTACTCTCGTTATTGGACGTTTACTACAAGAAAATGTAGAGTTTATAAATAAAAATAAAATAATAGGGACATACTTTACTATAACTTTAAAATATCAGAATATAAATATATCAAATAGGTTTTCTGTATTCGGATGAAACAGGGGAATACAAAATATCGATTTAGTAAATTTTCCATAGGATTGTGTCAAACTGCTAAGAGGTCCTGTATCATTAAATGATGTAGTGACAGAAATAGAGATAGGAATATAGTTATTTTTTTTTATGATAGGGAATGACAAGACGAGCAAATCAGGTGCCTGATGGTAAGCATTGCCACCCAGTGTTTTAATATTCAAAATTCGACGCCGCACTGCACTGCGCCTGTCACCCTGAGATATTAGTTGTTGAATCTCGTCATGCCCAGTAATTTCACAGATCCACTACGGGTGTTCAGACCGGAACACAGTAATGTTTGCACATTACTGCTTGGCGGATGAATAACTGGCAAAGGTGTGGTACTTCCCCAGGCGGCCCCCCTGCAAAAGAGGCCTACCACTACTGCCTTTGGGCATGAGAGAAAAGAACAGGATATTAATGAAAGATAATATTTAAAAGGCTAGTGTGAATGGTCAATATAGTAGCTGTAGATGTACGCGTAGTTTTCTTGAACAAGTTGATGACGTTCTAAGGAAAAGCCAGGTGGATAGAAGGATCGAGGCCTTAAAATTACATATTGACGTCATAATATAGGTACATCACGGCGGATTTCGTTTAAAATCTTTTCAGAACAGATCAAACAGTGTAATATTTCAAATGCAAACAAAATAGTTTTTGATGGTTTATCTGGGTGAATAGTGTATCATCGTCATCACCCAGCCTTTGGAAGTCCACTGCTGAACATAAGCTTTCCCCATAAGGGGGTTGTTGCCAATACTCGCCACGCTTGGCAGGCGGGTTGGCGAGCGCAGCGATGGTTTCACGCAGAGGACGCTGCTGCCCATCCTCTGGATCTCATAACACTTAGCCGGCTCTTACATGTAGAGGGGGTGGGGTATTATTCTAAAGCCGGTAACCCCACGGCTCGAAAAGTGTATAATAGTGCCTTTTTTGTAAAATATAAAATCATGTTTTTTACAGCACAGTAATCTTCGCAATGGAAGGTATAGGAGTAGTGATGCCGGTGGAAAACGAGATGGCCAAGCCCCAGCAATTCCTGGGCTGTCCTGGAGTACTCAACATTGCTATGACCATCGTCATCTCTCTGTATGGCCTTGTTGGGTTCTTCGGTTACATCAAATATGGAGATGATGTAAGGGGGAGCGTCACTTTGAACTTACCTCAGGATGAAGTGTAAGATTGTTTACTTATTATTACTATTTTAACAACTTTAAGCAGTATTTCAAACAGCTTCAGCAGTAGCGATCATGAGGTCCAGGGTTTGATCTCCAGGTCAGGGAAAATGTGTTATTAGATTTTTCCATATAGGAATTTTCTCAGTGACAGCCTGGAGTCCAAAACTGCCCTTTGCGATAATACGTTCTCCTTATTAACTCAAAAATAAAACACAGTAGGCATGAGCACAGTACCTATTATGCTGAATCATGGGTACTCTTCCTACCCCTTCGGGAAAAAGGTGTGGTGTTATATATTATAGCTCCGCACGCTTGCACGTTGATACCTATAAGTTAAGATATTACCTATAAGTACCTACATTTTCAGATTTCGAAATTAAAAAAATTTACTGGTATAAAAATGGATTTAAGTACAAGTTCTTTTAATATGAAATGTAATAATTGTGTTGTTCCTCATGGTTTTTGCCTCATTATGATTTTCATCAACGCCGACAAGAACGTAATTCACAAAGGGATACGGCGCCGCAGATTTTCAAAAAATTAGTACTGGATTATGATCGATTTGCATTTGAATCCCGTATACACGCAGCATTTCATGCAAAGGAATTACATTTTACAGTCTTCATTTATGTCTCTTATTTGTTTGGTCCTAAATTTTGACAAAATCTATACCGTTAGTCCTTCAACCTATCAATTAATAATTATATTTATAGTTTTATCCTAAAATCTCTGAACATTTACCTCAATTATTCAAGTTTATAATAAATTACTACGGTCTCATATCCCAAATAATACTTAAAACGTGAACTTTTAAGTTAGGGCTTTGCAAGAATAGTCAGTCTAATTTATCACAAGTCACAGTCAGTCTTATATATCTACGACTTGTCACCTATACGCTGCGCTAGATTCTATACTAAAGTAACGACGTTTGTTAAGATTTATACAAGTAATAATTAGTTCCAACTTATGCCACATGTCGAGTTACTTAGAATGGCTTATATAGAAGCAGAGTGCCTTTGGACCTTTTCACCTTGACCCCTGACATTGATCATAGTTAAACCCTAAAAACATGAGGGTTACTCCGCTCAGTGACCATAACAAAAACAACTTTTTCTGACGTTTGGTCAATTTTTTTTAAAGATCAATAAATAGGTAATACAAGAAGGTACCTAATAAATCTTAAAAGAAAGACTTATAATATCAGTTATTCTGAACAACAACAAATCCAACATCCTTCAGTTTTTAATATAATTAATTATTTTGAGCATCTTTTGACTATTATTATGGATAGTATAGTGTATGGATAGATAGTGTTCACTTTTGCCAGACTTACTCCAGCTTATACGTTAATAATGTTATCAATAACGAATAAACATTATCAATAGCGAATAAACAATATAGACTTATCTCTAATTAGGGTTTGTTATTTTGGTAAGCCGAAACTAAGCCCGCCTTCATTTATGAAGATATAGACAATATTATCTCAAATTCTGAACATCAAGATCCACTGAATTATGTATGTAATAGTGAATGCAATTATACGGAGTAATATTGGATCACAAATCACCAATGCTAGCTGACGAGATATTGATTGATATTAGTCTTCGACAGACTCATATTGAGAATATGAATAACGAGATAATATATTGGTTTGGTCTTCGGTAATTACTTTATCACATAATATGTTTTAGCTATGGCGAAGTTTGTGAATTTAGTCATAAATAGGTAGATGATGTTTGTTTTTCAAAGGCGCTTATTATTGATATAATGACAATATACCTTCTCTTTTATGTTATTTCTTGAAGGCTCGCGCACATTAGGTCATCGTCCGCCTATAGTGTGAGATAGTCCGTATAAAATTAATAAATAAATAAATAATAAATAAATATCGTTTATTTCTTTGTTCATAAGTGCCATACATATTTTTATTATAATTAAATCATAAATTGTAAAAACTTTTTTTTTTATATGTAACTAAACAGGCGTTTGACCGCAATCTCACCTGCTGGTAAGTGATGATGCGGTCTAAGTTGGAGCACGCTTGTTCAGTAAATTCCTATTCACTCTTGATTTGAACATACCCACGTTATAGTTTTCGGGAAAAATGGACGACGACAGCGAGTTCCATTGCTTCGTCATTCTCATGATGAATGATGAGGCAAATCGCTTTGTACGAGCTGTTGGTAAATCCCAAAATAGCGGTGACGTTTTGCCGTTTGTCTCAAAGTTCGGTAAAAGAAGGGCGATGGTGGAATCATGCAATTCAGTGGCGCATTCTCCGTGATGTATTTTGTAATATAATAAAATAATAATAATATAATATAATAAAAATGTAGATCTAAAATGAAGATAAAGTATGATGTAGGCGGATCTTTGTTATGCGATGCGGTGCGGCGTGATCCATTCTTCAAGGGTGCGGCCCGTTGGGGCTGTAGTCTGCGAGAGCCTTTAGGGTATTGTAAAAACAAATAGCTGTGTACTTTAACAAGCACAATGTAATAATTAAATAATTTTAATAATTTAATGTATTATCAGACATATTTTTTTTTTTTTTTTTGATAAGAGAAGACTGAATAGAAACAACTTCATTAATTTTAACTAGAATTCCTAAATTCCGTAGCGTAGTTGTCGCAAGCGCTACCGTCGATCACAAGGTCCCGGGTTCTTTTCCCCTAAGTCAGTGAAAAAGTGTTATTGGATTTTCACAATAGGATTTTTTGTCAATTACAGCCTGGAGAGACTGGAACTGTGCTCGATAGATGGATTTTATTGTAGTGGTAGGCCTCTTTGGCAGGGGGCCTCCTGGGGAAGTACCACACCTTTGCCAGTTTTTCATCCGCCAAGCAGTAATGTGCAAACATTACTGTGTTACGGTCTGAAAGGGGCAATGTTACCAGGAAAATTACTGGGCATGACGAGTTTCAACAACTAATAACTCAGGGTGACGGGCGCAGTGCAGTGCCGCGCAGAATATTAAATTTTAAAACACTGGGTGGCACTGTGTCTGATATGGGCAATCATGATGCTTACCATCAGGCACCTGATTTGCTCGTCTTGTCACTCACTATCATAAAAGAAAATGGCAAAAGGCTCACCTTTTAATAAGGGAACCTAAAAACATAACTGGTGAATCCAACCTTTAGGAGAAAGGCGTGATGTTATGATATGTAGTATTCCAAAAGTCCTGCAAAGCGTCGTGATTTTGTCAAAATCCCCCTTTAAAAATAGTTTATGGAGTTCTATGGGGTTCATAGAACCTATGTTCAGCAGTGGACGTTTTCCGGCTGATTAAGATTCGAATTTAATTTTATACTTTCAGGATGGCCCAAAGCGCGAAGATCCTGATGGCGCTAGCGATCCTGTTCACATTCAGTCTTCAGTTCTACGTGCCCATGGAGATGATTTGGAGACAGATCCATAACAAGATCCCTGTGAAATTCCATGAGGTCACGCAGATCAGTATCAGGACTGCTGCAGTTGTTGGCTCAGGTAAGACGGTTATGGACAATATTAGATGTTTCTTGAAATTTTGATAAAGTTTTGCTTTCTCATTTCATTGTTGTCTTCGTTTTGTACTTTTATACGGTTCTTTACCTCAAAAGGAAAAAAGGAACTGTTGTCTGTCTGTCTATCTGTTTGTCTGTCCATCTGTCCGTCTGTCAAGACCTTTATTCTCGGGAACGCGTAAAGATATCAAGTTGAAATTGATATCAACAACTCAGGTCTCTGTAGACCTGGGTTGTTGATATCAATTGCAAGGGACTGTTCTCTTGCTGCTGTAAAAATATCAAACTTCTAAGTCAATGCAATCAAAAGATACGATCATTTTACCGCACATTTCTATATTTTGCGGAACAGCCTGAAAAGCTCTATGGTACTTCCCTCTAGGTTTTAGTGAGTATGTACAGTTAGTCTTACGAAACATTTTTAAATCAATTGGGCTGAAGTATAGTATATTTTATTAATAGCTCAGATCTTAGCCTAGAATAACATAATATATTAGCATGTGCCAAAAATGTCTGATTAAACTGTTGACGATATATATTTCAAATACTTCAAAGGACTCTTCATACCTCAGCCGCTGACATAATTTTGGGGGGACATAATCTTGTTTGCGATAAAATTTCACAAGAATTATGTCGGCTTCATGCACCCGTGCATACAGATCTATTTCGCTGAATAAAGCGTCGGGTTATGTTGACGGGTGGGCGACTTCAGTGTGATGAAAAAGATTTATTAAATTAGGTCAGGTCAATCACATCATTCAAACAGTAACGAATCTACTGTGCGTTCGGAAAGATATATACAAGAATATACGGTTTATTCCACCTTGTTCACCTGGGTGAATTCACCTGGGTGCAAAGACTATATAATATATACAAGAAGAATGCACAAGAAAGTTGTAGGGCTTAATGTTTTCAACAGATAGTTAGATCAACAATATTTGGTTTGGCTACATTCGTTTCTTTCAGCGAGCATAACCGAACATATAGATAGTATCTGAGTAAAAAATTTCCTATTACAATCACTATTAGACTCAAGCTTATTCCATTTCAAGCTACTCAAAACACCCTATCTTTCACAGTGGCCCTAGCAGCAGCATTTCCCGACTTGGAGCTGTTCATCAGCTTGAGCGGCGCCATCTTTCTCTCCAGTCTCGGCCTCCTCATCCCAGCCATCGTTGACATTGTTCACAACTGGGACCGAGGGTTAGGTACCTTCAAGTGGATCCTTTGGAAGAACGTCTTCATCTGCTTCCTGTCTCTTATTGCTCTCTTTGCTGGTTCTTACACCTCTATTGCTAGCATGGTTGACAAGTTTAATCAAGCTCCCAGTGTTGTTGCGGTTAATAGTACAATTGACCCGACTATCGTTTAAGACTGATAGTAGTCTTGTGGAACATAATTTATGTATTTGACATAAATTTAGGACTATTTTGGACCAATTAGGATATGGTTATTTTTCCATAAAGCCCTTCTTGGAAAATTAACGGCCTGATATTTTTGCAATTAAATTATAATAGTCCATTTGAAAGTTTTAACCGTTCAAGACTTTTTGAACAATTTGAGAGTATTCGGTCATTAAGAACTTTAACAAGAAAGCGGACCTGTTAGCAGTTTGACACAATTCTATGGAAAATTTACCAAATCTATGTTTTGTATTCCCCTGTTTCCTCCGAATATAGTAAACCTATTTGATATATTTATATCCTCATATTTTGAAGATGAAAAAAGCTATATCACTATCATTTTATTTTTGTTTATAAACTCTTAATTTTTTTGTAGTGAACGTCCAATCAACCGAGTAAAACTTGGATTTAAAGAAGTTAACTATAAAAAAAACTAGTTTATAAGAGAAACTAAAATGAAGGGGACATGGTTTACTTTACTATAAAAATATCAGGATATCAATTTATATTATAATGGGTGTATAATATTTGGAGGAAACACGGGAATACAAAACCACGATTTCATATTTTTTTCATAGGACTGTGTCGAATTTGTAAAAGGCCATGTACGCTCTCCGTTCAGGGTTTTATTACTCCTAATTATAATTATAATATAATATGTATAGGCAATAATGACAAATGTAAAAATCTAGATTAAATCAACGTGATTTCATATAATTTAGTGAAAATAATCCTAAAACAGTACGTATTTCAATAGTATATAATATAATAATGTAACTGCAATAAAAACTCAGAAAATAACAAAAATTTTGATTTTGTAATTTTTTTTAAATAGAAACCGTTTAAACACTGATAATATTTCTGCATCATAATAATTTTATGATATTGTTTGTAAGAATAAGTATATTTCAATTTAAAAAAAAAAGAGAAATATAAATATGTATATTTTGATACCATGTAGAATGATATTAATATTGTATTATTTTGTAGTTTTAATGTTGGTTGTGTTGTCCCGGTGACTTTAAACGTAATTTGGTTGTGACGGAATATTATAAAGATATGACTTTTTCTGGAAATTGCCTTAGAAATATTAATATTAACACACTAAAATAGGTAATATTAATATAATATTATAATGTCGCTCGAACACACGGGCTATGTTCGGTCTTTTGATAGGCGTGCACGGAGACCATTCTTTATTAAGTCCAACGTGCAGAGGCCCCTTTAAACATTTAATGTAATGGTATAGCACCTATCGGGGTCCATCTCTGAAACCATCTACAGTTTTTTTTTTAAGATAAGCTCATACACAGCCTCAGCTAGGTACAAGGACTATTGTAAATAGATGGAAACTACTTGATTTGTCTAATGATTTCTAGATGAATGGTGACATATAGAATATGATTTTTATTAGTGTCACAAAAACCCTGGAAACTAATAGGTACTAAATACAATAACATACCTACTTACATTACCATTTTATTATGTATTTAAAGTTAGTAAAGTATTAGTAAATGTACGTTACGAGTTAACTGAAAAACTGCCAAGACATATTATACTAATATTTTATTCCATAAACTATTCGGTTATTGTATATGCTATTATTTAATTAATTTATGTATTAGTTTAAAATTAATATATTATTTACTTTATTAGTTTTCATTATTATTATTATTATTATGTCGCTCGAAAACACGCGCTATACATATAAACTATATATATAGATATACCCGGTCTTTTGATAGGCGGATACCGTTTTTTTTAAGTCCAACATAAAGAGGCCCTTTTGAGCTTTAAATCTAAAGCACCCCAGACACTCAACTCCATCCCATACAAAAGCGGCGCTATAACTACCTACTACACAAACACTGCACACATGGAGTTTTGTACACGTGCAAGAATATGCGTGAGGTGATTTCCCATAGAAGCGTAACTCGTGGAGAGCTCAATCTCGCTCGCGGGGTGAGGAAGGCCCGATTGGTGGGCGGATGACAGTGTCCATTCTATACGTAGTATTATTATTTAATCTGTCTAAAGGTTCCTATATAACACCTATAGGGGTCCATCTTTAAAACCATCTACAGAAGATGAGCTCAAATCTCGCTCCATCCATCTCCATCCATTTACAATAGTCCTTATACCTAGCAAGGACTATTGTGAATGGATAGAACCTACTTAATTTGCCTATAGGTGTGATTGCTAGAGACTCCGGCACCTGCCACTTCAGTCTCATGGTGAAATATTACGGCAGGCGATGACTTACCGCTCCCTAAATGGGCCCCCAATAAAAGCCGCCTCCCTCCATATCCATCCTCCATTATCATGATTATTATATTTTACGCATATTTCTGTATTATATTTATATCTTTATTTAAATGTTATTTAATAGTTTTAAGTAAAATTCATTTCCATTTTTTGTTTTTCATATCGCATTCCATATTTCTATATAGATTTTAAATTTATTTTAAGATTTATAAACTCTGTGTAGTTATTATAAAAAAGTACAATTATGATGAAATTGTTTTAAGATGCTTAGTTAAATAAAAATGTGATATGTAAGCTTTTAATTGTTGTTATAAGTTCTACTAACATACTGATAATTAAATGTCAATAAATTGTTAGATGTTATTATGTGTTTCCTTAAATCTACCTGTCTATTTAACATTATAACATCACGCCTTCCTCTAAAGGGTTAGGCAGAGGTTTACCCAGGAGCTATGCCTCATGGTGGATGTTCAAACATTTGCCGTACATTTCACCCGCGTAGTCTTTGATCCCGTATAAATATCTGTTATAGCTCGACATAAAAGAGTAGAAAATAATGGGGGCGCCACTGTCTTTTAAAACATTAAAAACAATGGAATCAACACATACACTTCAAATTAGTTTCGTTTCTACTCTTTTCTGCCTCGGTGGCGTAGAGGGCGCATGCTCGACTGCCAATCAAGAGGTCCCGGGTTCGATCCCCAGGTTAGGCAATGTGTTAAATATTAGATTTTTCCATTCGAAATTATCTCAATAACTGCCTGGAGTCTGGAACTGAGCCCGGTAGATGGCAATAGGCTCGCCCCCTATTACATGGGACCAATAACATACTGGCGAAATGTGGGTGTATCTACTATGGGACTGAGTCCTGGGTACTCCTCTGCCTACCCCTTCGGGAAAAAGGCGTGAATGTATGTTATGTTATGTTATGTTATGTTTCTACTCTTTATTGCTATACTCCAGGGTCTAAACTATCTTCACGCCGAATATCAGCCCAATAGGTTCAGTAGTTTTGGTGTGAAAGAGAATCAGAAATGTATCCATAAACTCAAACTCAACTCAAACTCAAACAGATTTATTCAAATAGGTCATAATCTGACACTTTTGTACGTCAATGAAGATACAGTACTGAGTCTACCGTGCGTTCGGAAAGATACCTTTCTTATTCTATACTTATTACTCTATTATTCTATTACCATCTTTCCATCCTCACGAACTTTTGCTTTTATTATACTAGCTGTGCCCCGCGGTTTTACCCGCGTAGTCTTCGTTCCCATTCCCGTGGGTATATCTAAATAAAAAGTACCCTATGTGAACTATCTAGATACCGAATTTTAACCCAATTGGTTCAGAAGTTTTACTGTCAGAGTTACATTCATCCATGCTCACAAAAAATCACCCCTTCAAACCCCGTCAAACTTATAACACTCTTTGCTTTTTCTGTCGGAGGTTAAAAAAAACACCAGTGTTTAAAAATTAAATAATATTATAATAGAGTAACATACTATAACATGGTTAAAATAATTTTGTTTAGAAATTCAAGTTGCAAGTATTTATTTGATTTTATAAGCTAAATACTGAAGTTATTTAACTGTAGATTTATTTAGACATAGTTAAAATTGTACTGCAAATTATTACGATATTCAGTCACCCATCAATGGAAAAGTTTTTGACATTAGGATTTATCTATGGCATCAATTTCTAGGGACTCACTTGATTGTAAAGCCAATTACGTTAATTGTCCATGCAAATGAAAGCTGTGTTTTTTATATGTGTATAAAAAGAGTTTATTCCAGTTCCACAAAGGTTGTCCTTAAACTTTAACTTATTCCTAGGGTTTGCCGACGCGAGACCGAAGTTAGGATAACGCGCGGCGGTCCAGTCGACGATTTTATGACGAAAGGCGCCGATGACTGTTGCGAATGTATTTTATTAAAAGTAGGTTGCATAACAACGCCATGGGGCGAGTGCAGACCGTAACATCTCTCCCCCTAGATGAGACACTATTTGCTCATATCAAGCGCAAATGTGGCGGCTCTTTTTTCTCGGGTTGGTTCTATATCTTCTTTGATCGGTGCCTCGGTAACGTGAATTTTCCTGGTACGACATCTCCGTAGATAGTATAATAGTCCAGAGGCGAAAAGGATTCCAATGACTACGACATAAAGTGGTATAGTCGTATGGTAGATAACATTGTCAGAGTTGGGCGGAATTTCGACATATTGCACAGGTGTCTCTCGTCCGATTTGGTGTTGAATGTTGTGCAAAGAGTTAAGATTCGTAGAAGTCAGGTGGTAAGTTGCTCCGAGTTTGCGAGAATCATTTATGCTTGCCGGTAGAGCGATGATTTCGACACCAATTCCGTTAACTTTGTCATCGATGTTTGCCAAAGTTAATTCCGGTGATTTTAACTTGCAAGATTTTGGGATCGTTGTGTAATAGCTGCCTGATGTTTTCTTGTCCACAGGATAACTGAACTTTCGTGGAATTCGGGAATGACACGATGTAATGTTGACTGTCTAGCTCCACTAGAGCCTCCTTGTTCAGAGAGACAGGCGTGACTAGGCACGTTTCATCTATCTCCTGTGAATGGATTAGTTTGTCTATGCAGTCAGGATCTGTTCTGATTTGATGTCCTAGACGTGGCTCGCAGATACGCACGCTGTCGACCTTCGGGCATTCAGCCTCTATGTACACGTATTCTTTGGAATTTGAAGCTATGTAGGGGTAAGGAGAAAGAATGACCTGATTTTTTTTATTTGGAACAGGACAGAGTCGGAAGAGGTCAAATGTTAGTTTGAGGGTTATGGGAAATTTTAGGACAACCAATATTTTCTTATCAGAATAATAGGTTCCTAAGCTAATTATATCATAGTAATATCTAATGTCTAAATTCAAAATCTCATCAGGGTTATATATTTTCCTCAATTTGCTTAACATTAGTTTTAAATCTAAGATGGATAAAATAGAGGGGTGCAATGATCTAGTGCGGCTAAATGCTAAAATGTTTTCTATTCTAATAATTTCATCGCACAACTCATCGAGGTTATCATTAAGTATAACAAAGAGTTGCGCAAGTTGGGAGAATTTTAATACATGCTCTCTGTCCGATATCGTCACGTTTAAGACGTAGGCGAGAGCCCTATCTAGTTTATGCTGATTTAGAATTAAATAGCTTAGTAAGTACCTGATTTTGTTGAACCGAAAGTTTTTAAAGAAGTAGGTTAGTTTAGTTTGTGCGTCAAAAATTTTAATGTATTTTCGAAACATAAGGCTCGGCTAGGCTCTTAAGTTGGATCACTTGAGCTTGTATAAATTAGAATCCTGCCCTTGACGTTGCCGCTTCAGTTGATTTTTCGCCACGGGTCCTCTTTTCCTAGATCTTTTCCTAGTGTATATGTGAACCGGTAGGTTAGTGACGACATTGTCTTGCGTAAAACAGGGGGCTAACTTTTGTCTGTCAGCTGCTGGATTTCGTATGAATGTTTCGTCATGGGGTAAGTAATAAATTACAGTTTCTAGGTCACTTATATGGACAGTGGTTGTTGGGGACCTACACAACATTCGAATCTTATGGGCAGATAAGCTAGATGAGGAATGATTAGCCTCTCCGTCGCCAGATGATGCAGTTGCGGTTGATGACGGGATGCCTGGGGTGTTCAAGGTCTCGCTTGCAGCACCCGTATTTAAATCTGCTAGATTAGACAATTCAAAGCCCGGATTTGGATTGACATAGGTAAGTACTAGTTGATCGCACATATTCAAAAATCTAATGAGATTATTTGGATTCCCATCAAATTCAGGTACTAATTTTAAAGTCCTAACTATCTTATTAATTAAATCATCACAATTATTATTAGTCGCCATATTTTCTGATTCTTCTAAAATACTTTCTTCTAAATCTAAGTTTCTTAAAGCGTCTCTTAGCGCGATGCGAGAGATCTGCCGTTGGGGTACGATACCCCTAGAAAATCGTGGGTGGAAAAATTTTGCAATGTTAATAGGACACGGGAAAGAAAGGAAATAGCTTTCAACTTCCTTAGAAAATTGTGCAACTCACATTAACATTGCAGCGGCAGCGGTGAGGTGACTCATCGAAGTTTGGATGCTCCCCGCGGTTCCGCCTTGGCAGCTACACTTGCATAGACCACTTGTAGGTTCGGTTGAAGTGTCCCCAGCACGCACAAAAGTTTCTCGATGAATACTTTTCACTTGCACTGCACTGAGTCCAAATCAAACACTGCGACTGCGCCAATTACGTTAATTGTCCATGCAAATGAAAGCTGTGTTTTTTATATGTGTATAAAAAGAGTTTATTCCAGTTCCACAAAGGTTGTCCTTAAACTTTAACTTATTCCTAGGGTTTGCCGACGCGAGACCGAAGTTAGGATAACGCGCGGCGGTCCAGTCGACGATTTTATGACGAAAGGCGCCGATGACTGTTGCGAATGTATTTTATTAAAAGTAGGTTGCATAACAACGCCATGGGGCGAGTGCAGACCGTAACAAGCCTAATAATAAGGATAGATAGATAAATACACTTTTATTGGTAGTATATCACGAACAAAAACATTACATACATACTGTTAATATTAATCACTCTTAGCTATTATCGCTAAGAGCGATGATGACAGCCATGCAGGGAAAGGAACGGTTGTAGTTTTAGCCGTCTATGTATGTACTATGTACGTATATATTATTGAATGAATATGAATATTATATGAAAAAAATGTCAATATTATTTTTCACGTTGTTTCACGTTGTTTATAATATAATTTGGTAGTTTTTTATTAGTTTGAAATTATAAGGTTTTATATTTTTTAGCTAAATTATATCATCTATTTTCCCTTATCTTATTTGCAAAATTATATATAATTAAGATACTGTGAAATAAATAAATACTTACCGTAATTGGCAATGACATACAAACTTGTTGACCGTGACCAAGTTTTACTCTTAATAAATAAGGGTCTGCCCTGCATCTACAATATTTCATCAGAAGGTTTGTGTGACCTTTTGTTGTTGAAATGTTCACACAATATAATTATTGTTTTTTTTTTTTACTGCAATTACATACGTCATGTAATGAATAAATATAAATAAATTTGTGTTCTCATAATGGAGTTTGGTTTTAGGTTCACGTCTACCAAAAATTATAATATTGATTTTATTTGATAGGCCCCTAACAATAAGATTTCAAATGTGCATGAATAATATTTTTATTATCCATATTAACTGTTATAAATTGAGCCATTTTCTACTAAAACATGAACGTGCTTCGCCATTAAAAAAAACTTAGTACCTACTTAACTACTTACTGCTCAATGTTCAACTCGCGGAAATGTACAGATCTATTAAAATTGATTCATTTATTCAAATTATTAACAATCAGAATTGTGTTTAAAATTACATAATAATATAAATATAAACAAATTAAAAGCAAAATAATTAAAATAAACTTAAACATAAAAAGATTCAATAATAATACTTAATAATAAATAAATTAATCAACATAAATGTCAAAATTCATTAAATTACCTATTAAAAATGTCACAATTCATTTAAATAATAATAATAATTAATATGTCACAACTAATTAAGTGTGAGCCTATTCAGTAGGCCTAGGAAAAATCAATTGGATTTTTCCATTAGAAAATATCTCAATAACTGGGAGTCTAGACATGCCCGGTAGATGGCAAGAGGCTCGCCCCCAATTACATGAGACCAATAACATATCTACTGGCAAAATGTGGGTGTACCTACTATGGGACTGAGTCCTGGGTACACCTCTGCCTACAATTTTGGAGAACGCGTGATTGTATGTTATGTATTATTAATAACTAGCAAATAGTAAATAATTGCAGTGGATGGTAGAGCAGCATACCTGCACAAGGTCACCGCTCTAGGCTGACTATTGAAAGGAACCTACGACATTATACAACAAACAAATTGCTATTACAACGTATCTCGATTATTTTGATTACATTTCAATAACTATGTAGAAAACTCATTTGCGCAAATGCAATATGTTAATGTTTCCAGTTGGTATTCTAAGTAACTCGTAAGTTATATAAATATTTACAATTAGCTTTGGTTGGTAACACATTGAAATATCAAATGGACTTAATTCAGAATTAATCACAATATCTAGGCAAACATCTTGCATTTTATTAAGTAAAGATTCCTCATAATGCCACAGAATTAATAATCTTCACTATTCTCACTGCCTCGGTGGCGTTGATGGCGCATGCTCGACTGCCAATCAAGAGGTCCCGGGTTCGATCCCCAGGTCAGGCAGTGTTAAATATTGGATTTTTCCATTAGGAATTATTTCAATAACTGCCTGGAGTCTGGAACTGTGCCCGGTAGATGGCAATAGGCTCGCGAAATGTGGGTGTATCTACTATGGGACTGAGTCCTGGGTACACCTCTGCCTACCCCTTCGGAAAAAAAGGCGTGAATATATGTTATGTTATGTTACTATTCTCAACATAACACAACTTTGCATAACATCACTTTTACTCGAAGGGGTAGGCGGAGGGACTAAGTCCTGTCCTGTGTTTTAGAGTCAAAAAACATAACTGACGAGTACGAGTCCAGATATTATTTTTATTATCATCACATTGTCGGAAGACGTCCACTGGTGAACATAGGCCTCCCCCATAGAACGCCATAAACTATTCATATGATGGGATTATGCCGTAATTACCAGGTATATGTTGTGCGACTTGGTGATCGCAGTAGTTGGGTTATTTGGTGCCGCAGAGCGCTGCTGCCCACTCTCCGAACATGTTACTCTGCTGGGTCTCACGGCTCCTACGGAATGAGAAGGGGTGGCCCTATTCTACTATACAGCCGGGAACCACACGCCTAAAATTTACTCTAATTATAAATTTAAATTGCTAAAATTTCTTTAATACATTAATATTTTTATATAACGTAGGTAGATTATAGTTTGAATAATCACTGGTTTGACGTGTCAATAATTAGACAAATAAAGACTTGACAAGAAATTTGTGAAATCAATGATTTGACGAGTGTCTGCGAAATATAGAGCAATACTGTGAGTGTTACGGAAAAACTACCCGCAAAGGGTTAAGTCATGCTTGCGTAGCATTGACGAAGTCCTTTCGTAAAGGCATTAATCATTCCAAGCCAAAAAGGGAAATTCCGACCACAATACCAAAGAACAATAACTGCATGATATGCAACCTTTTTTCCAAAAACCGCAGATGCATTATCCCTTATCTTTCAATCGCGGTTTTATTTGTGCACGATCCGCGGCGTATGCGCAGATTATGACTCAAACTGAAACCTCTACAGCTCTATCTAAAGAGGTTCGCTTCAATGTTTTACTTGGCACTCGAGCGGTATAACGTGTCAATGCGCCGAATTTTAAAAAATTAAATTTACGCTCGCGATTTGTTTATTGTGTTCTTGGATTTGCACAGTTCAGTTTTGTGCACTAATAAGGGAAATAAAATCGGTGAGTATATTTGGTTAAAGTTTTAGGTTAAACATAACATTCTTTTAATTAAATTTATTATTTTAACAGGGTACAGGATCTCTTAGCAGTTTGACACAATCCTATGGAAAATTGACTAAATCGTTGTTTTGTATTCCCTTGTTTCCTCCGAATATAATAAACATATTTGATATATTTATATCCTGATATTTTAAAGTTGAAGTAAAGTATATCCTTTTCATTTTAATTTTGTTTATAAACTCTAATTTTTTTTTTTGTGAACGTCCAATCACGTGAGTAAAACCGCGATTTTTAGAAGTACACTGAGAAAAAACCAAGGGTTTATAAGAATAATTAAAATAACAGGGACATATAGGTGACTTCACTATAAAAATATCAGGATATAAATTTATAGAATGGGTTAATTATCTTCCAAGGAAACACGGGAATACAAAACATCGATTTGGTCAATTTTTCATAGGATTGTGTCAAATTCCTAGAAGGCCATGTGCGCTCTTATGACCGGAATGCTGGCTTGTATTTTGCCATATGGATTAGCATTAGCATCCAATGGGGCAATGCCGCAAGCATTCTGGCTGGCCACTTTCCCCTCCACCAAGGGTTTAACAGATCTAGATTTTTAGATAATTTTTAGTCAGGTATTTAGGTTGTATTCTAGTTTAGTTTTCATTTGGAAATAATAATAATGTGTAATATTTTTATATATTTTCGACTGCCTCGGTGGCGTAGAGGGCGCATGCTCGACTGCCAATCAAGAGGTCCCGGGATAGATCCCCAGGTCAGGCAGTGATAAATATTGGATTTTTCCATTAGGAATTATCTCAATAGCTGCCTGGAGTCTGGAACTGTGCTCGGTAGATGGCAATAGGCTCGCCCCCTGTTATATGGGACCAATATATATTGGCCTTAGCGTCTCTGGCAGACGATTCAAACAATTAAAGTCTGTATAGAGCATTTTTTCTTATGACTATGTAAACCGATTCGGGAACGGCATGCACGTCCACATCTAGGGCAGATATGTAATGTGACAGGTGGATTTTGGTCACTAATGTGCCTCTTAGCTCTCTTATTCGCCAGAATCCCAAACCAGGTCTCATCGTGGCATTTCTGTCCATCCTTTAAAGATTTTCTCCAGTTTACTCTGTCGTCAGCAAGTTCTTCCCAACTCTTAGGATCGATGTTGAAGGTGGTCATATCGCGCTTGGCGCAATCCTTAAAACGGAGCAGGGGACGTCCGACAAGTCTCTTGGCGTCAGCAACCACACCGAGCAAAACTTGCCTAGGTAAGCGAGAGGATTCCATGCGGTGTACATGACCCAGCCACTTTAGTCGCCTTTGCTTGAGCATGGCAGTGAAGCTAGGGAAATTGGCAATTTCAAGAACCCTCTCATTAGTGACTCTGTCCGACCACGAAATACCTAGGATATTTCGGAGGCTACGCATATGAAAGGTATTGAGCCGACGTTCTTGCTTCGCATATGAGGTCCATGTTTCAGCTCCGTACAGTAGTATGCTGAGAATACATGTCTGATAGACGAGGACTTTTGTTTTTACGGTCAAGTGTTTATTGTCCCAAACTCTAGTGCGGAGCCTTCCAAACATAGTGGCCGCTTTGCCGATACGGATATCGATCTCCACGTCTAGTGAGAGATTGTTCGACACGGTGGACCCCAAGTACGAAAATTTATCAACGACCTCCAAGAGCTTGTCGCCCAAGAATATTGTTGGGACAATACAACAATATTCTTGGGACCAATAACATACTGGCGAAATGTGGGTGTATCTACTATGGGACTGAGTCCTGGGGACACCTCTGCCTACCCCTTCGGGAAAAAGGCGTGAATGTATGTTTATGTTATTTTTATTTTCTATAAAAAAATGAAGATACAGTGATAAAAAGATACACTTTACGTAGTTAACTGCCTAGGTGTTGTAGCGGGCGCTAGCTCGACGGCCGATCCTGAGGTTCCGGGTTCGATCCCCAGTCACGGAACGTGTTATTTGATATTTCCACTAGGACATATCTCAATGACAGGCAGGAGTCTGGAACTGTACCCAGGAGATGGCAATAGGCAATAGGAATGAGTCCTGGCGGGTTACACTTCTGCCAACCCCTTAGGGAAAAAGACGTGTTATGTCACATAGTTAACGGAATTTTCTGCTCGTGATTATAGGTAGCTGTGGCTCGCGGGTTCACCCGGGCAGTCTTGGTTCCCATGGGAATATCGAGATAAAAGTACCCTATGTATAATCCATAATCTAAACTCTCTACATACCCAAATTCAGCCCAATCGATTCAGTAGTTTTAGCGTGAAAGTGTAACAACCGTCCATCCATCCATCAATCTTCACTAACTTTTGCATTTATAATATTAGTTGGAAGGAAGAAGGATTTGCTAAGGTATGCCATCCCATCCCATCGCATACCACTAATGACTGTTCTACTGAACTTCAATGTTAATAATAACGATGTAATATATTTATAAAGTTAAAAATTAATGTTAAATGGAAAAAATAAGATGTGTTTGTTACTAAAACTAGATACTGGATCAATTGTGGTGAAGTTTGGTTACAACAGGTAGAGAGCCCAGATCCTGAAACAGCATAAAATAAACCGTAAAATACAAATTATTTTATTTATATAATACAAAAACACTAGTCAAAAATTTAAATATTTTAATGTTTTATTTTCCTTAAACATTAATAATAGACTTATTATATAAAACATGCTCTTAATAATAATAAAGGAAGTTAAACTAAATATTTACAGTTTTTTTTTTTGAGATTTAAAATTAAAATTAGAATTAAATTATAATAGTAATTTATGCAACATATTATGCTTCCTATATCAATCTAAAATCGACTGAGCGTTAAAGCGAACAATAAAAGTAGATTACCAAATGACATCAGCTTGATTGAAAAATCGTTTGATTGGTATTATCAATTGAGCGTTATTGTCCACGCTATTTATCTTTCTCGCTTTTTTATTCGACACACGTAAGTGCCTAAGTAATACCTAATAACCTCCTCAAACACGGTAAATCAGGATTAAGCCCGTCACACACGTAGCTACAATATATATTAATATACCGTCCTATAATATATATTACGGTATATGTTGGTGACGTCATAGAAATATATATTATAGCTGCGTGTGCGCTCAGTCGAATATTTGTATAGAAAATATTTCGTAATATGTGCCTTGCTATGATTTATATTAATATATATTATAACTACGTGTGTGACGGGCTTTATGCCACTGCGCTCCACGAAATATTAATTTTAATATTATTATTAACTCTAAAAATACAAGCCAAGAAAATTATAGTACAATAAATTGGTCACATGCGTGTGGGACTCGCACATGACGGGTTCCGTATCACTCTATCAATAAATCTAACATCTAGAAATCAGTAGTAGTTATTGTTCTAAGTGAGAGATGTACGCACGAACGGATAGCAGAGCCTTAGTAATGAGGTCTCGTACTCTTTTGGTTATGGAACCCTAAAATACCTACAATTTTGATTTTGTTCCATAATAATACATCTGGCTGCTTTAGGCCTCGCGCGCACTGCCTTGCGTTGCGTTGCGTTAACCGCAAGCATATTCTGTGAAGCAGGTGTCACAGAAGTACGCGCATTGCGGCAAAATAAAGTCTCAAAGGCCGTACGGTAGAATAAATGCACGTACGGTTAACGCAAGGCAGTGCGCGCTAGGCCTTAGTGTAAATTGGATAGCAATACCCTAATATAAATAACTGTATAAATTAAAAATATCAACAAAACCAGAATAAATACATTTTTAAATTGGCGAAATTACCGTTTTAGAACAAGAGATACTGACTATCTACCTTCACTAATTGCACTTTGAAAACTTACAAGCAAATAAAAGCAATTTAATATTATCTACTCAAATGAATAATTATTTTAATATTACTTAAACAAAAAAAAAGACGTGTCTCAATATTTTGAATAACTGGTTTTTCCGCAGTATGTTATATTAAGTATGTACCTACTAATTCTTTACATAGTTTGTCTGTCTGTTTATCCGCTAACTCTTAAGCTATGGCACAGATTTCGCTACGGTTTTAACCGACGGCACACCCCGGACACTCGACTCCATCCCATACAAAAGCCGCGCTATAACACTGCTTACTACACAGACGCTACATATGTGGAGGTGGTTTGTACACGAGCAAGACTATGCGTGAGGTGATTTCCCATAGAAGCGGGACTCGTGGAGAGCTCAATCAATTGGGAGAATACTTTTCCATTCAAGTATTTGTTGTTGAATTATCTTAAAACGATCCATCCTCCATAATATTATAAATGCCTTCGCATTTTTATTATATATATTTGAGGACGGATAGATGTTTGTTACTCTTTCACGACAAAAACACTGAACCGATTGGGCTGAAATTCGGTATAAAGATAGTTTAGAACCTTGAATAGCACATAGGGTACTTGTTATCCCGATATTCCCACGGGAACGGAGAATAGGTGGGTGAAACCGCAGAGCATAGCTAGTTTAACCATATGTTTCTGCTACCCGTGTGTTACCGAGCTAGTACTACAGTCGTAATGTGAGAATATTTTAAATTTCCATAAACATTTAACTAATAAATATAACAATGAAATAGTTATATAAATATATATACCAACTGAACAAAGGGTTTTGCCACGACATTCTTCACATGTTTGTATACATAAATTATATAGGCTTACATTGTGAATATTACTACTATTGAACTATATACACGGATACTATTAATCAGCAATTAGCATCCTCGTTAATTGGTCATTGTCGGTTCATATTCTTTATTTGGAAGAACTTTCATTATGGACTCAACTTATATATAGTGAAAGTTTTCCGAAATAATTCATTAAGGCAGTCGTTTTTCCATACCAAATGAAAATTCCCTAATATGGAGTAATAATATGGGACAACTTCCACACACGGTCATCTGGTCCCAAACTAGGCTAGAAGCCTGTACTATGGTAACCAGATGACTGATATACATACGTATATAAGCTTATAACACCCAGACACAGATCAAACAGACATGTTCATGCACACAAATGTTTGACCTGGCCGGGGATCGAACCCGGGCCCTGCGGCACAGAAAGCAGAGTTACCACCATCTGGGCCAACGAGGCTGTCAGAGAATGGGAGAATACTTTTCCACTCAATTGTTTGCTGTTGGTTTTGATCTGGCCTTTATGTGCGCCAAAATATATTTGGTTGCTGAAAACCGTATAGTTTTTTTTTCATATTTGTAAAAATTTGTATAAAAATATTTTGTAAATATGAAAAGAACCATACGATTTTCTTAAGTCAATATTTTGGCTATATTTTGGCGCAGACAAAGGCCAGATTAAGAGCCAATCACAAACAATTGTGTATGAACATAGGAAAAACGAAATAAGACAAATATAAAGAACTAATATTTATTTTATTAATTTGAACAAACCCTGTATCATTGTTTCGATCCACCCATACAGAGAAGGTGGTCTCGATCTTGCACCAATCAATTGGCAACTTTTAAAAATTGTTATCATTTCGTGGAAGTATTCAAAGTGGGGGCTCCGTTGCGAAATATTTTTGGAAAATATTTTCGGGCCTGCATCTTACTGCCCGTCGCATCGATGCTACGAGAGATAGCACGCGACGCTTGCCTCCTCCTACTCGCACCGTGCCGACTGCGTTCGCTCTCCCTCCGCTAAGGGACCACCTACAGGATAAACTAACGCCCGTACGCGAATAATACCAGGAATCAAAATTGTTCCCCTGTTCAATATCCAGGACCATTTTTTTATTTTTTTGAAATTCGATCTAGATTTCAAAATATACTAAGATCAGTGAAGAGCGACCCTAAAATTTCATCACAGAAATGATGTTTTTTTTTTTCAATACACTCAAAAACTTTTAAATTTTATTTTTCAATATTTTATATCATCTCGTAGCCGGTCGAAATCTAAATCTTTTAAGCCCGCATCAGTCACCGTAACCCTACAACTTTGCGCGCACTAGGCCTGTCGCACTTTCAGCCAAAATGCCCCCTATCCAAAAACATTTTCAATGTTAAAAAAAACTATTCCAGAATAATATGTTGGATACCAGATGTCACCGGATTTGAGAACACACCTTTATTAATTTATTCAGTTACATAACTCTTACAAAAAATGGAAATCATAATGGGCTTATCAAAAATACCATGTCTAATGTGGGTGTCATCGGTGACCAATTTCAAAATTGTAATGACCAAAATCAGTGAAGAAGTTAGTGAAATGAGGATTGTTTTGAAACGAACCAAAAATTTTGGCGATTCCATATAAATGGGAGTGACAGTTTTAAATTTAAAATGTTTTTTTAAATTATTAGGTGAATGTTTATAAAAAGTTATGTTACATACAACTAGAAAATTTATCTGCGAGATCGAATCAGAACTAAGGAGATCCGTAGACGAACGAAAGTTATCGACATAGTCCAGCGGATTAGCAAGTTGAAGCGGCAATGGGCAGGGCACATAGCACGTAGAACTGATGGCCGATGGGGCTGTGGGAGGCCTATGATTAGTAGTGGATTACCAACCGCTGAGATGATAATTATATTCGTGTTTATCCACATAAATATATAATCCATGCTAACATGTAACTTCTTGGAACTGGTTTAGGTACATTATTTATTTAATAACGATTCAAAAGAAACGTGACTTGGTTTTTGTAATGTTTAACAAAACATATAATATAAGCAATATGTTTAGGTAGAATATGCAAAATAGTACATACAAAATACTTCTTAACTAAGAACTTTTTATCTACAAGTTTAAAAAGAAACTCTAAAAATACGTTTTTCATACAAAAAAACTGGCAAACTTATTAATAAGGTATTTAATCAATTAAGTATAATACTTTATGGGTTTTATATGCATGAAATATATATTTTATTTATTTATATTACATAATATAAAAGTTCAATGCCAACTAGTAGAAAAGGACATAAACGTTTTGTAGTGGTAGGCCTCTTTTGCAGGCGGCCGCCTGGGGAAGTACCACACCTTTGCCAGTTATTCATACGCCAAGCAGTAATGTGCTAACATTGCTGTGTTCCGGTATGAAGGGCAATGTTACCAGCGAAATTACTGGGCATGACGAGTTTCAACAACTAATATCACTCACTATCATAAAAAAACACTTACTCATAATAAAATTTTAATCATATACTTACTTGATAGTATATTTTATGCAAATACACATAGAGAACATGCTTTTTTTACCGAATAGGTAGGCAGAGTTCGCAGAGATGTACTTACCTCGGCCCAGTTCATAGTAGGACACAAAAACAGACATGGTATATGCTGAAAACCAGCGCTGCGCAGAAACAACTTGTGTCGCACACAGCTGAGCATATTCCATTGTCAGAAATTGTGTATATTTAAATTAGTATCTGTTCTTTTATATTTATAATTATTAAGACATTATTTTCCTAATTTATTCTAATCTATTATTGTATTTGTTATTGTATTTATGTTCATTAGTTTTCTGGCAATAAACAATTTTTAATATAATTTAATTTAATTAAAAAAAAAAAGAATTAATATATATGCGAAATTCGATAAATAATTGTTTGACATCCCATACAAAATGGATCAGCTGATCGGTGAAATGGTCTTTTTAATGGGTTAAGCCTCTTAAGTCTTACTTCACCTTATCGAATCACGTTGTACATGGAAAGTGTTTTTTTTTTATTATATTACAAGTATTTTAATATAATAACTTTTAATTATTTTAATAGACAATACCCGCATGACCTTGGTGCCAAGAATATATTCAATTAAAAAATAAGCGACTATCGATAATAAAGGTATTGATAAAATGACGATGGAAATATTAATTTTAAATATGTTGCTTAGCAATTTTGTTTGTTTGCAACTATGTTATTGATGGCAATTGAATTGATTTTATAAACTTAAGAGCGTACGCGGCCCTCTAGGAATTTGACACAATCCTATGAAAATTTACCAAATCGATGTTTTGTATTCCCCTGTTTCCTCCGAATATAATAAACCCATTATATAAATTTATATGCTGTTATTTTTATAGTGAAATAATTTATGTCTCTATCATTTTAATTTTTCTTATAAACCCTTGGTTTTTTCATAGTAAACTTCCAAAAATCCCAGTTATACTCGCGTTATTGCGGACGTTTCCTACAAAAAAAATGTAAAGTTTATAAACAAAAATAAAATGATAGGGACATACTTTACTTCACCTTTAAAATATCAGGATATCAATATTATATCAAATAGGTTTACTGTATTCGGAGGAAACAGGGGAATACAAAACACTGATTTAGTAGTAATTTTTCCATAGGATTGTGTCAAACTGCTAAGAGGTCCTCTTTCCTGTTAAGGTTAAACGTCACCCATACAAAATGAAAATACACAGATATGAAGAAATAGGAAATATTTTTCCTTATTTTTCCATATAATAGTTAATTCCAAATGTCAAATTTTTTTTTAAATCAAAATACCATACGGTTTTCTTTAACAAAATATGTATTCGCGCAAATAAAGACAAGATCCAGAGCCAACCACAAACAATTGAGTGGAAATTTATTTCCTATTTCTTTCTATTTGTGTACTTTCAGTTGTGTACCTACTTTATATTTTTGTATGGAAGACGAACGACCGAACGAAACGACCTTAACGCGAAGTTAATAAACAACGAATGTTTTAGCGCGTTAAGTCCCGCTTTTGCCATAATATATGTTTGTTAAAAACACGAAAATGGCTAATGACAATATAATTGAATTGTTTTACAATGCAAACATCTTAAATTTAATCATGTACATCACATAAAGATGTACCTAGTTGTTCCGTATTCTTAAGAAAAACCACAGCCTACGACGTCTGAAGGTTTTCCTTATATAAACTCGTGCGTAAGTTCGACCTCACAGAGATTATAATAATATCTATTTGTTTTTGTAACTATGTGATAGCTCAATGTCTTAAGTAAATGATTTTCTACACTTATAATTAAAATTGTTATTTATACTCTCAGTGCGTTTTTCCACAATTATGACAATGATCCTTTCACTCGTGAAAGGATCATGGCCAACCAACCCATAACCCAATAAATGCAAAATATCGGAGTTTAAGATCGGCAAGATTTCTACCAGACTACTGTAGACGTGCCTTTTCCGTTAAATAATACTCGAACACTTCCATAGCATATTTTAAATGATTTATTCCAAGCCCACAATCTTCAATATCGCTCTACAATCATCTGTCGCGCTGGCATCCACCTCCCTGTGTTGCCATCGCGCCCTCGCAAATGCCATAGATCTTCCTTTAACCACACGTTGCCATTAATACTTTCCATAAAACCACCAAAACGTTCACAGAATCCGTGGCATGCGCGTCACAAAGTAACATCAACCCTACACTTGGCCAACCTGACACTACTACTATTCAGACCTCGAACATTCCACTGTCTAGTGCAGAGTTGTAGAACTCGTACATCCAAACTCTCACATTTTTAGTATTAAAAGGTAAAAAAAATGTAGGTGCTTGTTTACGTGTTTTTTAATAAAGGCACTGTGCTATCTACCCGACCGAGGTCTCAAAGTTTTCAAATCAAACAAAGGTCTCTGAGAAGTCAAAGTCTGATGTGACCTAAATCAATCACCTAAATGAAAATCGTTTATGACGTCGGGATGAAGGGCTTATGGTTTCCGATTCACGGTAGTGATCAAAGATCAACAGGAGAATTGACAGGTCCCCGCGCGCTTAGACTATAAGTATCTAGTCTAGACGCTGTTATATTTGTCCAATGTGACAAAACTACGCCGAAATCGGCGTACCCGAGCCTATCCGACACAATTTTTCACGCACACTAGCACTCCTTGCAAACTGTTTTTTTACGCACACTAGATACTGCAAAATTGCCGCATTTTCAAAGCAATTGTAGCGGTATCTCACAAGAGCGCGAGCGAAGATTTATCAACTATCTAAGGCTAAAAAGGTTGAAAATTATTAAAGTAACACTAAAATAGTCATCACCAAAGTAAGAACCTGTAAATCACCTAAGATTGTTTTGGTCTATCAAAGCAATCTCTAAAACACACATATATTATTTTATAACATAAATAAAAGTGTATGTGAAACGGCAGCTGTGATGAAACCAGTTTTGGTTCAAAACCCAACCAAGATTGGGTCAAAGAGGATGTTTTTTACAATGTACTGGTTTTTATTTTTTTTATTAAGCGGTCAACTGCCTTGTATCTAATAAATAAGAGAAATCTGTGATATGGACTTTCATTTCCAGTTTGTCATGAAATTTTAAAGTTATTATTGAAAAATAAATAACTAAATGTATTATATTCTATTAATTATATTATATTCATAAAAATATATATTAAAGTAATGTAAAAGTCAGGCATTAAATATATATATGTAAAATGGCAATAAATATATATGTAAAAGTCAGGCAAAGTGTTTTTAGATTTTTTCATGGGGAATTATCTCTATAAATAGGGTCTGGAAATGTGCCTATTATAGCTGTTTACGATTTTTTATTCGTATACTGTCCTAAATAACATACCCTTGATTGAAAGCTTTGTATATTATATGTAATAGACGGCAATACGATGTAATTGACAGCCTTGTTGGCTCAGATTATTACTGCACCGCAGGTCCCGCGTTCGATCCCCGGCCAGGTCAAACATATGTGTGCATGAACATGTCTGTTTGATCTGTGTCTGGGTGTTATAAGCTTATATATGTATGTATATCAGTCATCTGGTTAACATAGTACAGGCTTCTAGCCTAGTTTGGTACCAGATAATCATGTGTGGAAGTTGTCCCATATTATATTATTATAATAAGCTCGCCCCCTATTATATGGAATTAAAAACATACTGGCGCTATGTGGGTGGGACTGAGTCCTAGGGACACCTCTCCCTACCCCTTCGGGAAAAGGGCGTGATGGTATGTTATTCTAACGGCTTCAGTGAATAATAAAGCACCATGTAGGTATACAATAAGACAAAATTACATAATTAAAGACTAGAATGAAAAGAAACGTCGAGGTTGTGAAATTGAATCGATTATCACTATAAAATTGTCTGCGTGTCTGCCATTTAACCCTGCGCCGGCCTTGCGTATAATATATCTGAGCCTGGGTCAATGCTAGATACTCCTACAGATCTTAACTCGATAACATGTGTGTCGCATAGCAATGAAAGTAAATTGATAAACTTCTTAAATAGCATCTTAACAGGATACAGGACCTCTTATCAGTTTGACACAATCACGAAAATTTACTAATTCGTTGTTTTGAAATTCCCTGTTTCCTCCTAATATGGTAAACTTATTTGATATATGTATAACCTGATATTTTAAAGTTGAAGTAAAGTATGTCCCTATCATTTTATTTTTGTTTACAAATTCAATTTTTTTGTGGTGAATGTCCAATCACGCGATTTTTGGAATTTCACTATGAAAATACCAAGGGTTTATAAGAAAAATTAAAATGACAGGGACTTCACTATATGATAATAAAATGATAGGTTACTTCACTTTAAAAATATCAGGATTTTATAGAATGGGTTAATCATATTCGGAGGAAACACTGGAATACAAAACATCAATGTGGTAAATTTTGTATAGGATTGTGTCAAATTCCTAGAAGGTCATGTACGCTCATATCAGAAGTGTGATATTTTTACAGCAGTCAAAGACCGGTATATTAGTTTCCAGTTGATACCTCCACGCGTTCCTGAGAAAAGGGTTTGACAGACTGACAGGTGGACGGACAGACAGACAGATAGGTGGACAACGAAGTAATACTATAAGAGTTCCTTTTAATGAACGAAACCAGGGGAAAATACTAAACTATTTAGTTTAAATCGGGTGTCACACTAGTCTTACCATAATCAATTTATGAATAAATATTAATAAAATCACTTTTTGTCCAATTAATTAAATGTCTTAATGTATTCATTGATCTCACTAAGTATTCGGAATGAACATTTTTTTTATGGGACACCTTACACACACGGTCATCTAGTCCCATCTAGGCTAGATGTACAATGGTAACCAGATGACTGATATACATACTAATATACGTTTATAGCACCCAGACACAGATCAAACAGACATGTTCATGCACACAAATGTTAGACCTGGCCGGGGATCGAACCCGGGCCTGTGGCTCAGAAAGTAGAGTTACTACCATCTGAGCCAACGAGCCTGTCAACTGTCAACTATTCTCAAAGTTTACATTCTTTAGAAGTAGAGGGGTTCGTAGCAAATAAGTATCAAGTTACTCGTATCATTGTAAAATATATGGATAAAATCACCATCCACGACTAACGCTACTAACGCAGGTTCTTTACTCAAAATAAATATTAACTAAGTAAATAATCAACAAAGACACATTTTCGTTATCTTATTTCACTATAATAAATACTTATCAACAGGTTTTTACCGCAAAACCATTTAACGATAAAAAAACTGCACTTAAGGTCACAAAAACTTGTATTATAATAATATAAAATATGGGACAACTTCCACACACGGTCATCTGGTCCCAAACTAGGCTAGAAGCCACTGATATACATACTTATATAAGCTTATAACACACAGACACAGATCAAACAGACTGTACTACCATCTGAGCCAACGAAGCTGTCAAAATAATAATAATATCATACTTACCTATCCAACCTGCAGGCAAGATGTAGGAGCCCCTAAAAACCCTCTTTTTTCTGTAAAGCCTGTTTACCGGGGTTTTCATTTGAATGCCCCTTTCAAAATTCTAATCATATAGAAATGACTTGTTGTCAGTAGTAAGTAGACATAACTTGTAGCCTATAGCGCAAATGTATGAAATTCGAGGGTTGTTATTTGCAGGAAAATAGGAACCCGGGGTGGTATTACGAACATGCAATCGCGTAACAACAGCAGTCAATCTTGCTGTCAAACGTCACTTTTTGTATGCCGTTTGACATTATATAAATGACCTCGTGAACTGTTTGCCAGACTGAACCTTCGTTAGTCCTTTTCGCCGATGATACACACTTGGGTATTAGAGATAAATGTGATTCCGGTTTAGAAAATAAGATACAAAAAGCACTTGATGTCCTTAAGAAATGGTTCGAGGCAAATGGCATTATACTAAATGCAGACAAGAGCAAAGTTATGCAATATGCTCCTAGAAAAGGTGTCCTGAAGAATGTAGCGACTAAATAAAGAAAATGTATTCCTCGGTTACACAATAGACTACACAATCAGTCATACGGCTCATATACAAAAGCTATGCAAAAAATTATCTAGTGCAAACTATGCCCTATACAAGCTCAAGCCCTTGATCGACAGAAATGCTCTTATTTCTGTTTATTACGCTTACACACATTCCCTAATAAGCTATGCTAAAACAGTATGGGGGAATGCTGCCGAGGTAAAAAATTTCCTTAAATTTCAGAAGAGGGCCATCCGAATCATAAATGCACTACGAAGACGATCATCTGCTAGAGCTTACTTTGTTAAGAATAAAATTCTTACTATAATATCCTTATACATATATAACTGTCTTATCGAAATTCACAAAGATAAAGAGAACTTGTTAAAGAATAAGGATGTACATAAACATAACTTGCGAAATAAGGAAAAGCTTTTCCAACCGATGATAAGCTTAGTAAAAGTAAGAAAGCAAGGGATATATAATAAAATAGTTATGTGTAATAAACTACCAATTAACCTCACGAAATTAGATATTCATCAATTTAAACGCAAACTTAAACCTTTTTTTGAACTGAACCCATTTTACACAATAAATGAATTTATGGAAATGCGTCTCAGCGAATCGTCATTCTTGCATGCGGGCTTTGCCTAATATTAATTGTTTATTTTTGACTAGTTTCTCTTGGCCTGACATATTATTATTATTATTATTTTTAAAATTAATACAATATTTCTTATTTTATTAATTTGATTATGACATAATATTATGATTTAAGAATTTGTATTTTGTATAAGTATTTCATATAATTAACACCTATCAATATATATAATAATATTATATATTATAATAATATTAATATTATATATAATAATTAACACCGGTCAATAAAGAATCTGAATCTGAATCTGAATCAGCAGACATAACATACATTCACGCCTTTTTCCCGAAGGGGTAGGCAGAGATTTTTATTTTTTTTACCCAGGACTCAGTCCCATAGTAGATACACCCACATTTCGCCAGTATATTATTGGTCCCATGTAATAGGGGGCGAGCCTATTGCCATCTACCGGGCACAGTTCCAAACTCCAGGCAGTTATTGAGATAATTCCTAATGGAAAAATCCAATATTTAACACTGCCTGACCTGGGGATCGAACCCTGGACCTCTTGATTGGCAGTCGAGCATGCGCCCTCTACGCCACCGAGGCAGTCAGACATTTAGCAATATAAACGCTTTCCACACTTCTGTTGCGTCCGTAATAAGGGGGCGGGTTTTGCATGGGCGGCAACAAGGCGGGAACACATAGTTAAATAGATCGTTTTACATAAACATACAATCACCTCTTTTTCCCTAACGGGTAGGCAGACTTGTAACCAGAGCTTGAATTCCTCATTTAACTCTGTTTGTTTATGCACATCCAGCGACCTCTTCAATATTCATCGTTATATTTCAGCCAATTTTTATACAAACTTAATGAGTTTAAAATAAAAATCTTTCTCTTGAATCACTCCGTTGGTGAAAACCGCCCCATCAATATCCATTGCATGATTGAGGAGGTGGCGGATATCAAAACAAACAGACGAAGGAAGTGTCGATTAGTTTATACATACTTCTCTACTATAGTACGAGTATAAAACAATGTTGCTTCTCGGCTTCTATACGCTTAGATCTTTTAAGCTACACAACGATTTAAATGCGGGTTTCATTAATAGACAGCGTGGCTTATGAGGCAGTTTTATGTTTATGTATCATGGTAACTGGAGTGAAGCGAGAGCGTGTCGCTAGTTGTATGTTAAGAATAAGAATCAGGATGGGTATCTTTATATAGAACTACAGAAACAAGTTATGCTACTGAATATTATTATACTACACAAACAAGTTCGGCACTATAATTATAAGTCGTGATACCTTTTGTGTATATATAACTACAATCATTATTATAATCATTAATATAGGCAAGTAGTATACAAAAAGTCACGATATTTTATGTATTCGCAATTTTTTTATGATAGTGAGTGACAAGACGAGCAAATCAGGTGCCTGATGGTAAGAATCATGATTGCCCATATCAGACACAGTGCCACCCAGTTATTATTATACTAGAATAATCCCGAAATTTGGTTCTTGAGAGTTTTTCGAAAAACATTAACACACAAATTTTCGCATAACGTGTCTTAACTACGAGAAATTACACAATCCTATGAAAAATTAGCCAAATCGATGTTTTATTGTTATTTCCATGTTTCCTCCGAATGTTAACTCATTCTATAAAATGTCCTGGTATTTTTTATAGTGAAATAAACTATGTCCCTGTCATTTTAGTTTCTCTCATAAACTCTTGGTTTTTTCATAGTGAACATCTAAAAATCCCAGTTGTACTCGCGAGATTTGATGTTCCCTACAAAAAAAATTAAGAGTTTATCAACAAAAATTAAATGATAAGGACACAGTAATCAAGTTTACTTCATCTTCAAAATATCAGGATATTAATATTATATCAAATAGGTTTACTATATTCAGAGGAAACGGGGGAATACAAAACATCGATTTGGTAAATTTTCCATAGGATTGTGTCAAATTGCTAAGAGGAAAGGGGACCCCTTTCCTGTTAAGGGAACATATACTACAAGAGAAGGATTGAAACGAAAACATTTTTGATAGCCATCTCGTACGTGTGACATAACGAATAAAGGATGAATCAAACATAGGTACGCGGGTGCGAGTCGGGTCGGGTGTCAGATGAAAGGGAACGCGCCAGATCAGCGTACTCTGTCAGCACTCGTCAAAACCTATGGAAATATCAAATCGATATAATATTTCATGTTCTCCTGTATCATCGATTTTTTTTGGTAATAATAATAATATGCTGGTGTTGGATTACTTTTTTCTAGCATTTTCCCTTAGCTATGCGTTGATAGTGTGACAGACAGCTAGTCAGTCAATGAAGACGAGTGTATTTATAAATACTTAGGTATTATGTATGTGTGCTCATTCTTAAGCTATCATTAGGCTTTATCTCAAGGGATTTTTGTAAAATCAAGTTGTAACTACAATGAATAGATGATCATTGTACCTACATGGTGATTCATTCATTTTTTTTATTCAGTTTAGTTAAGGTTAAACATTATATTTTATTTATTTACAAATATTATTTTGAAATGTTAACTTGGTTTAAAATGATAGATAAATTTAACATTTGTTATTATAAATATATAACTTGAGTGACCATTGAATAAACAAAAACATTGAAGAATATTAAAGTAATTGTAATCAGAAAAATATTGGTAAAACAATATTTTAAATATTTTTGTCGTTGAAATAAATAAATATTAGGAAAATACAACATTCGTCTTCCTTCTCTAGACTCTAGCATGCTTTAGAAGGCACGGAAAACCGTCTTCAAGAAAAATATTTATTATTTAGGTCACAATCTGACGCAATATGACTTTTGCACGTCAATGAAGTAAACTGTAATTATTCTACCGTGCGTTCTATTTTCTATAGTTTATTCGGAAAGATACTTCTACAAGAAGAACGCACAAGAAACTTGTAGGGCTTAATTTTTTCAAGTGATTGTTTTACAATATTTGGTTACACATTCGTTTGTTTGGAAGGTGCCGCGTGGTGGCTATGCAGAAGTTTCCAGGCATCTTTGTGTCCTCTACGTATACTGATTGACTTTATGATAAGCCTTCTTTAGTAAAGTCGTTTAATAGGTTTTGAATTTAGAGATAACGGGGCTCTCAGAGATTGAGAGCCCCGTTATCTCTTCTGAGATTATATCATAGAAACGTACACAGTTCCTGAGAATGACTTTTTATAAATAATTTTATTTGTTTGTTTGTACGTTGGCGCAGGCATTCAGAGGCCTTAGGATGACCATCAAACTCTGACAACACCGTTGGCCACAGACCGATTCGATGTTGTGACAGCAAATATATTAACATCTGCTGTCGATTCGAATACATACATATTTTATAAGAAAAAGTCTCAAAACCCTATGATCTAAAACAGCCTATACCCTGTACTGTCACATACTATATCCTAGGGTATTAGTCTGCAATTAAGTGTTCACGAGATGGTAGATAAGAAATGATAACAGCAACAGCATTCACATACCGCTGTCGAGATAACAGTGGAAGACGTGCACTGTCAATATTATACGGTTGGTGATTATAGACAGCATTGACGGAAATAGTGAGGTAGGTGATCAACTGAATCATAGCTTATTTACTTAGGCTCTATGTTGGTGAAGTGTTTTTGATTTGAGTGGTTCCTTCATTATTTAAACTCCTGCTGTACTCAGTTCTACATGCTATTTGCCTTGCCCATTGCCACTTCAACTTGCTAATCTTCTGGGCCATGTCGGTAACTTTCGTTCGTTTACGGATCTCCTCCTCATTTCAAATACAATCTCGTAGAGAACTCCCGAGCATAGCTCTCTTCATAGCTCATTGCGCTATTTTAAGCTTACTGATAAGGCCTTCTTTCTCTACTACTGTTATAATCCCTGGAGTCAAAGGCCTTTTTTTTTTCATTTCGATTTTTTATTAGTAGTAATAGTACCTTAGACATAGTATGTTCTACAAACAGCGGCCGTCGTTTCGTTTGCTGAAAAATAATGTACATCAGACAAACGAGACAAAAACTTCCTTTTTTTCTACTGATAGTTTAACATTTTAATGTGGTCACATAATTTGTGTATGTCTAAGGTATGCGGCATCTTCGACATTCACATATATGACTACACTTAATTGTTTAATTATCTGTAGAAATGCAGCCACAGCAGCCTATTCAAAAGTTTCCAGGCATTTTCGTCCTCTATATACTAACATAAAAACATAACATACATTCACGCCTTTTTCCCGAAGGGGTAGGCAGAGGTGTACCCAGGACTCAGTCCCATACTAGATACGTCCACATTTCGCCAGTATGTTATTGGTCCCATGTAATAGGGGGCGAGCCTATTGCCATCTACCGGGCACAGTTCCAGACTCCAGGCAGTTATTGAGATAATTCCTAAAGGAAAAATCCAATATTTAACACTGCCTGACCTGGGGATCGAACCCGGGACCTCTTGGTTGGCAGTCGAGCATGCGCCCACTACGTCACCGAGGCAGTCTCTATATACTAGTGGATTTTATTTATATAAAAGCTTAAATATTAATATTAAATTATTAAAGAGGGCTTATGCCCTCTTTATGGGACATACATCCTCTGAATGGGACATTGCTCTTCTACTGCTGAGGTCTTCCCGTTGAGCTAACAATATGGGTCTCTTCAATAGGAGAGTCAATAAATAGTGTTAAAGATTCGGCAACATACCGAAAATACTCCTGGTGTTGCAGCTATCCATAGGCGGCGGTTAAATTATTTTATATTTATTAATTCGTTAAATTATTGAAAAAAAATTGGTTTGGTTTCTGTAAATTGTGATCAAAGTAATATTTGACAACCTTTTTTTTCGTTTCAGGCTAAACTCACCCAGAACAACACATGGCTTCATAAAACTATATGAAATTGTAAAAATTTTCCGGAAATCCAGACAAGATGAAGGTCAAGCCATCTGCTCCTCCCATTTCCACTCCAATGGACGCCTATAGTTCCAAGTAAGTACCATATATATTTAGTCTTTTATCATTCTTTGTTTATATCTCGAAACCGACATCTACAGAGAGGGCTATAAAAAAACTAAACAAACATCAGAAAAATATAAATGATGCGCCTAACCTAAGGCAACGTGCGCTGCGTGCCTCGGGCGAGACGCAGGCGGGGAGCGGCTAATATATCTCAACTTTTCGCAAGAATATAAGCCAAGTTCTTTAAAAATATGAAATTTAATTTTATGTTAATAACTCAGAACTAATATATACATTAGGGTTATTGTTATCTACTTTTGCTTAAATGCTTTTATATGTAGCTGTGCCCCGCGGTTTCACCCGCCTATTCTTCGTTTCCGTGGGTATATAAGGATAAAAGTACCCTTTGTTTTATATGTAGGTAACATATCAAATTTCAGCCCAATCGGTTCAGTAGTTTTGGCGTGAAAGAGTAGCAAACATCTATCCATCCATCCTCTCAAACATTCGCATTTATCATATTAGTAGGATTTTATTATATAATGAAAAAATTAAAATATTTTGTATTATTAGGTACATACTCATAATATCTTAAGTAAATATAACAAAACAATTAAAATTTGCAATATTTAGGTGTATTACTCCTAAATAGCGGTAATATGATTATATATGCTTAAAAAAAAACTGTATTTACCTCATATCCTGTACAACTTACATCAGGGGCCGCCTGGGGAAGTACCACACCTTTGCCAGTTATTCATTCATAAGCAGTTATGTGCAAACATTACTGTGTTCCGGTCTGATGGGCAATGTTACCAGCGAAATTACTGGGCATGATGAGTTTTAACAACTACGAGTAATATCTCGGGGTGACAGGCGCAGTGCAGTGCCGCGCAGAATTTGAATTTTAAAACACTGGGTAGCACTGTGTCTGATATGGGCAATCATGATGCTTAACATCAGGCACCTGATTTGCTCGTCTTGTCACTCACTATCATAAAAAAAAATCAATTGTCCTTGCACCAAGCACGTAAGTTGACAGTTTCAATAGCAACGTACGTGATTGTTGCTCACTGCATACATACAATAAACTGCAGACAAGATACTAATAGACATTCAATCTTATTGCAATTTAAATATATTATGATATTTTGTTTTTAATTTCAATACATTGTCGTTGATTAGAAACACGTGTATTTAGTGCCACCTTATATTTGCCGGTGGACAAAATTGGAACTAAAGTTTGTTAGCCATTTGCCATGTCATTCCGCTGTCAATTTTTCACAAGCGCCACTGTTAACAGATAAGATGGTGGGCCTGTAGTAGATAGTTATACTTTTACGACAAGGTCTTTTCAAAAATAGCACCGACGTGACATAACCTGACGGGTGCACATCATTTGTTATAAAAAATATTGATATAATTTCACTTGACATAACGGTAATTTCATATAATATTTATTTCACATAAACGTACTAGATATAATTTATAATTTCACTTGATATAATTTTCATTTTGGTTACTGTAACGTTTGATAATAAACATAATTTGTTATTTACGACAAATTGTTTAAGTTCTACGTTTCTTCGATATTAGGTACATAGTCGGTTAATATAATTCATGGCATCAATTTAAATAGCCATAATAATGTAATATCACTGCAACTATATAATAACCGTAACTTAAAAACAATTGTTTTTGATTTGGATGAAATTGGAGTGTGACGGATTTTCATGTATTCTTAGTACCTATTATAGTTCGACACAAAAGAGTAGAAAATAATGGGGGCGCCACTGTCTTTTACAAGAGTAAAAACTATTTCATCAACACATACACTTTAATTTAGTTCCGTATCTACTCTTTTGTGTCGAACTATACTTGTTAATAGTAAATTTCTAGAGAGAAATGTTTTTAAAAAAATCCAGGAAATAGGGGCGTTATAAACAACCGCAATAAAAAACCGCATCGGCTTTTTATAGGTTTTTTGTAGGTGATCAATTAAACTATGTATAATTCAATTGATCACCTACTAAGCCTAATTCCCCCAACTTTGCCCTCAGGGGAATTTCAGGAATCCCTTTCATATTTCTTGTCTACTATACATTGAAACCAAACAAGCAATATTTCAGCTCTATACGTCCATGTTGGGACTGAACTTTGATATATTTATACATAGAGATACTAGCTGTGCCCCGCGGTTTCATCCGCGTTGTCATCGTTTCCGTGAGAATATCGGGAATTTCATACCAAATTTCAGCTTAATCGGTCTAGTAGTTTTGGCGTGAAAGAGTAACAAACATATATCCTCACAAACTTTCGCATTTAGAATATTAGTGGGAAATAGGATATAAACGACTTAATTTTTTTTCCATTCCTCTAACTTAAAAGTATGTCATTGTTGCGTACTAGAGCGGGGCTAAAAACATTTTCAACCTCTAGAGTATAAAATCAATTTCGTCTTTTTGGTCTGTTACCAACGAGAATATATTTTTTTAGTGTCGCACGTACCAACAAACCACATATTAGCCAAAACTTTTTGAGGAAATTAATAATGTTTTCTCACAATCGTAGTAAAAAGTAGCCAATGTAACACACGGTGCTAAAACCCATTATAACACGGTTTCTATTTACTAACAATGTATTTACATGAATTTACCAATGTATTTTGACTGCCTCGGTGGCGTAGTGGGCGCATGCTCGACTGCCAATCAAGAGGTCCCGGGTTCGATTCCCAGGTCAGGCAAAGTGTTAAATATTGGATTTTTCCATTAGAAATTATCTCAATAACTGCCTGGAGTCTGGAGCTGTGCCCGGTATGGCAATAGGCTCGCCCCCTATTACATGGGACCAATAACATACTGGCGAAATGTGGGTGTATCTACTATGGGACTGAGTCCTGGGTACACCTCTGCCTACCCCTTCGGGAAAAAAGGCGTGAATGTATGTTTTTTATTTACACGAAATCTATTAACTATATTGTAAAACTACTTCGAACCTCTACTTTTTCCTTTCAATAACTGTGTCAGTGTCAAGACAAATTAAAGTCGAACAAAAAAATCTCAAAATTCGTTGTTAATGACTTTATTAACCGGGATAAAGTGATAAGAGATAACGAAGATTTTGTCAACAATGTTATCGCGGAAAGAATTTAACTCCTTAAATCTTATAAGAAAAATTAGAATAGTTTTGAGTCTTACTTAATAATATGATATTATTATATTATAATATGGGACAACTTCCACACCCGGTCATCTGGTCCCAAACTAGGCTAGAAGCCTGTACTATGGTAACCAGATCACTGATATACGTACTTATATAAGCTTATAACACCCAGACACAGATCAAACAGACATGTTCATGCACACAAATGTTTGACCTGGCCGGGGATCGAACCCGGGGCCTACGGCACAGAAAGCAGAGTTACTACCATCTGAGCCATCGAGGCTGTCAACTTAGTCAAAGTTTTCATTTTTCTACAGGTACATAATGCAGAAATCACTACTGCTCTTTACCATTATCTTAGTAGGCTACAAGGAGACCTCTTCATAGTATCTTATCTCCTGATACTTAAACCTAGCAATTGGAAACTACTTCAGTGCTTTTATCATGAACGAGTAATTTTCGAGTACCTCAAGTACGTATTAAAAACATTGAAAAAATTTGTAGGCTGGTTGGCACAGTTTATATTACTGTTTGTATATATAAGAACGAGCGTGTTTTGGCGCTTCGCTGGCCAATGCTGCAACACCTTTGCTTTGCTGTCTTTTATTGGGCTTTTAATGGGATTTATAATATATAGTGATTAAGTTTTTCAGAAATAATTAAATTCTGGAAAATACATGATTTTGCTTAAGGGGATTGCTCGTCCATACAAAGTGAAACAGGGAATAATTTTCCACTCAATTGGTTGGCTCTGGATCTGGCTATAATTTGCGTGAAAACATATTTGGTTAATAAAAACCTTACAATTTCATCGTGTTAATGAAAATTGTAAAAAATAGTTTTTAGTTTACCTATGTTAATGTTTTTTTTAATATTAAAAAAAAACCATACGGCTTTCATTAACCAAATATATTTTCACGCAAGTGGGGGCCGGATCCAGAGCCAAACACAAACGAATGAGAGGAAAATTATTCCGATTCACTTTGTATAGACGAGCAATACCTTAAGCAAAGTAATGGATTTTCCAGAATTTAATTAATTCTTAATAACTTAATCACTCTATATTATAAAATCGTTAATGATTCACTGACTGACATGCAACGCAGAGCCAACCTAGAGACTTGAAACTTGGAATGTAAGTTGTTTTTGTTGCCTGAACGTGTGCTAAGAAAGGATTTTTGAAAATTCACATTCTAAGGGGTCTAAAAAGGGCGTCAAAGTTTTGGTATAAAACTGCCATTATTTCATAATTTCGCGCGGGCAAATCCGCAATTTTTGCACTATTATTTATATAAAGTCCTCGTAATAGCGTTTTCTAATGGGTAAAATAATTGTATAGGTAAGTACAAGAGTTAAATAATAGTAGTTAATCATTTTAATGACCTTTTGTAAGTAGCACAATAATCATCAATTCAAAGACTGTCACGTAACCACGTTCCTTTAGCCTGTTATCATCTGTTTTAGAAAACAATAGTTATTTTAACATAAACTATAAGAAATTATAGCCGTTTTACGGACAGTTATGGATTATGCTACGAGTGACATCAACAGCCGGAAGACGTCCACTGCCATAAACTATTCATTAAAGGGGTTTATTTTAACATAAGTAATTAAAAAACACCTATGTGTGCCCCTATATGAACAAGTGCGTAGGTGAACAGAGGTTAGTTGTCATAATGTTTCTAATGTATAATTTAATAAGTAATAATGTTATGAGTCCTAATTATTCTTAGGCAAGTTATTTATTTTTAAAATTTATGTGTTGTAGTTCCTAACTGTTATTTCTTATGTTTACAATGCCTACTGATACTGCAATACTGATGTTCTTGACTAAATATGTATTCATTCAAATATGCAGTGTGTTTTCAATTGTAAAATTAAATATCTCAATAGTAGGGCTAAACATTTATTCGTGACGTTTACTTATTATGGTATTAATTCTTTGGTGCCGCCAGCCTTCTTCTATATTTTCTATGGGATTGGGAATTCATCCAAATTGATAAATCGATCATTAATGTGGTAATGTTGTAATATAATAATATGTCAACTCATAAAGATAGCAATAATAAGTCGTGATATGTGTGATGCTAATGAGCTAAGAACATTCCGAATTTTTTTGGTTAGTTAAGTTTTAATTTAATGTTATGAAAGAGAAAACTTTCGAGTATTGTAAAACTTACTACTTGTAAAAAAGTGTAATAATATATTAGTAATAGTTATAATATAGTCATGTTGTGTGTGATATAAATCATTAACAAATTTTCAAAATTTTGTTGGTTAGGTTAAGTTTAAATTGTTTATTATGATAGAAAATTTTCGGGTATAGTATGATTATGGCATACAATTTTAGCACTGACAATTATATGGACATGTGAAGATTATGGCGTTAAATATTATGGCTATTTAAAGTTGGGACTTCAAAATTTATAGACTTCAAACATTATGAGTATTAAAATTAAGACAAGTTGTTATAGGAGTTATGACTTTATGACATTAGGAAAATTAATAGTTTCCTAATTTTTAAGTTTCCCTGCACGTTAAGTCGTTTTTATACAAAATTGAAGACAATTTTGTATAAAAACGAATTCTTCATCTTCTTCTTCTACTATGGGACTGAGTCCTGGGTACACCTCTGCCTACCCCTTCGGGAAACAAGCCTTGAATGTATGTTTTTTTATGTCTTCAAACATTTTCCTTTGTCTACACCCCACTCGACTTTTGTAACATTTTTTTCAGTTTACAGAAAGCAGTTCAGTTGGTAGAAAATGCTATTTTATTACTAAGTTAGTTAAGTTAGTCGTTGAGCTGAATTATAAATAAATAATTTGAGAATTGCTGCCTTTTCGAAGCTGTTGTTTTTAGATAGTGTGTTTTCAGTAGATCTGGTTAGCGTGCGAGTGAAGACTTATCAATTATCTCAGTTATTTAGGGTTAAAGTTGAAATTTAATTTCTACCCTCATTTTAAAGAATTAAATATAGCCTCTCAGAATTCATATAGCTAATAAAATATAAACAAAGAAGTAATGTGTTAATTAGATTTTGTGACAGCCTTGAGCCATCAAGCCTGTCACGGCTGGCACAGAAAGCAGAGTTACTACCATCTGTGCCATCAGATGGTAGTAACTCTGCTTTCTGTGCCGCAGGCTCCGGGTTCGATCCCCGGCCAGGACAAACATTTGTGTGCATGAACATGTCTGTTTGATCTGGGCCTAAGCTTATATACGTATGTATTATGTATATCAGTCATCTGGTTACCAAAGTACAGGCTTAAAGCCTAGTTTGTGACCAGATGACCGTGTGTGGAAATTGTCCCATATTATAATTATTGTAATTGATTGAAAACTATTTATGAAATAAATATGCGACTTTAAACTAAGTTGTTACAATACATATTGACGTTTGAGTTTAATTTTAATTAAAGATCGAATAATAGTGATGCAATAGAAAACATATATTTCATCAACACCATTCAATTCACCCCGCACATTAGGGTTAATTTGACACCAATTTATGACATGATTGCTGTCAATAGACATTAAAACAGTACGATCTTATCGTTTGACACAAACGTTCGTTGCGTCAAAGATTTTAAAAACAATTGTAAAATGCTTCAGCTGTTTTTGGAAAATGAGTCGATTTATTTATAATAATATTACGTCAGTAGCTTTGACTGGTCGAACTTTAGAGCTAAAGCTATTTTTTAGTGATTACTCTGTGTTTTTAAGTTAATTTTGTATATATTGATTTATTTTCGTGCCTGTAGCGTGGTGCATAAAGTTGGTATGAATACGGAAAAAATCTTCGTTCGTTTATTATTGTCGTGATTTAGTGACAAGTACTATTAAATGCCATGAAATTTTTGGGGTAAGGAATTATTACCGAATAATTAGGCAGTAATAATATAATTAAAAATAAATTTGGTCTGTCTAGACATTCATAATATTTTAACCAACAATGGCAAAGCCAAAAGGGAATGCTTATAATTTGAATTGTTTCAATCCAGTACCATTATTATATTACATTTGATAATATTTTTAGCATTTTATTATGTAATATAGATAAATAGAGAGATAAATAAATATTATTATTATTTTACTAGCTGTGCCCCGCGGTTCTACCCGCCTATACGTCGTTCCCGTGGGAATATCGAGCAAAATGTGTTATTCCAGGGTCTAAGCTACCTACACTCCAAATTTCAGCCCAATCCGTTCAGTATTTTTGGCGTGAAAGAGTAACAAACATCCATCCATCCATCATATTAGTAGGATAGGATGAGGTGTCAATGTACACATTTCCTATCCCTCTCTAAGAACAAGCACATCATCAGTTCCATATTTGCATTCGAGTTTGATTAACTTTTAATTAGATTTAACTATAAGTCCTCCAAACTTTGTCTTATTCGTGAAAGTTTGTTTATTAATTAATTATCTCGGATGACAGTTGACTCGTGTTATGTTTTATCAAAATATAGAACTTGAAAAAAAACTGATGAGCAAATCTTGGCGTGGATTTGATTTTAATAATAAATAGAGAGCTTTATTTTTTTCTTTTACTGGTTAAGTTGGACGGGTAGATGTGTCGCCGTGAAATTGTAAATTATAATATACGACCATTCTAATAAAAAAATCCCAGTGACTTCCACATTTCTGTAGTGGTAGGCCTCTTTAGCAGGGGGCTGCCTGGGGAAGTACCACACCTTTGCCAGTTATTCATCCGCCAAGCAGTAATGTGCAAACATTACTGTGTTCCGGTATGAAGGGCAATGTTACCAGCGAAATTACTGGGCATAATGAGATTCAACAACTCATATCTCAGGGTGACAGGCGCAGTGCAGTGCCGCGCAGAATTTTGAATTTTAAAACACTGCTTACCATCAGGCACCTACCTGATTTGCTCGTCTTGTACTATCATAAAAAAAAAAATATTATTCTGTCCATTCATTTAGTAAAACAATGTTTGCATATTATGAGGGGTAAAGTATTGAAACTAAATAACACTAGCTGTACGCCGCGGTGTCACCTGCGCAGTCTTCGTTACCGTTAAAATATCGAGATTAAATTAATATATGTTATTCCACGGTCTAAACTATCTACATACAGAATTTCAGCCCAATCGGTGCAGTAGTTTTGGCGTAAAAGAGTAACAAACATCCATCCTCACAAACCTCACACTTGTAGCGGACAATTTGCAGATTTTGCATTTATTGTAAGCACGACTGGAACGTTCCCCCTCTCGAGTCAGTCGTTGCATAGAATCCGCGCCGTATGTACTATTTTCACTAATTAAAATTTAACAGTACTTTCATTTTTAATTTACGTCGATTAATTCCTTTATAATAAATAAGGATCCCGACAATTGGTGACCCCGCCCGCCGAAGTCAAGGGTCGTAATAATTGGTGACCCCAGACTTTTTAACACGCGAAGTGCTGTTAGTTTTTGTGAACATTGGACGTTTTCGTTATTATTGTGAAAAATGACGCAACCGGGAGTGAACGTACCCGTACCAGTACCCAAAGTTCATACGTTACTAGTGCTGTTGTTGTTGGTGAGCTGTTGCGGATTGCGAGCTGTGGCAGTAACAGGCAAGTTGGAGATGGAGGAACTAGCTACCGTGGCGGACAGGATTTTAGAAGCGACTCACCCGGGGCAAGTGGCAGAAGTCTCAAGACTTACGGGCAGAGGCAGAATGCAGGCGCCTAGTATCAGTAAGGTGCAGCTCCAGCGTCATACAGCCCGCCGCAAGAGCCCGGATTGGCTATGTTTTTATCATTATCGCTTCAAGGGTCGGGCGACCAAGTGCATTAAACCGTGTGCGTGGAGGCAGCCGACAAGTAATTAAGCATAATGCAGTCAAACATAGATAGTATTGCACAAACCCACCGTTTATGTGTCACCGATAATAATAGTGGACTACATTTTTTAGTGGATACAGGTGCAAACGTGTCAGTGTTACCCAGGCGCTGTAAAAAACTTTTCAGTAGTGAATGTTCGGACTATAAGCTATACGCGGCAAACGGAACTATTATAAACACGTACGGAACTCATACTTTGGTACTCGATTTTAAGTTGAGCAGACCTTATCGTTGGGAATTTATAATTGCAGACGTTAAGCAGCCCATACTCGGTGCCGATTTTATTGAACACTATAAACTTTTGGTAGATTTAAGTGCGCGTAAACTGATAGACAAAGTGACCAGTTCGAGTGTACTCGCACCAATCGTGGACTATAGTGAACCACCGGTATATACCGTGGATAGTGAACATCCATATTTTGAACTTTTGCGAAAATATCCAGATGTCACCAGACCCGTATCGTTCAAGGAGCCGGTAAAGCATTCGGTATGTCATCATATCGAAACGACCGGGCCACCCGTTTTCGCGCGAGCGAGACAACTACAGCCGGACCGTTATCACAAGGTGAAAGGAGAATTCAAGGTAATGCAGGAGTTGGGCATATGCCGTCCCTCTAAGAGTCCGTGGGCCAGCCCACTTCACGTCGTGCCGAAGAAAAATGGTGAGTTACGACCTTGTGGTGATTATCGTAGATTGAATGCAGTTACGAAGCCGGATCGCTATCCAATACCCAGGTTGCAAGACTTCACATATTTGCTGGCGAATAAAACTATTTTTTCCCGAATAGATATAAACAGAGCGTACCATTGTATACCTATTGCTCCTGAAGACATTGAAAAAACCGCCATAATAACTCCATTTGGTTTATTTGAATTTGTGAAATTAAGTTTTGGTTTACGTAATGGCGCGCAAAGTTTTCAACGCTTCATGAACAATACGGTGTTGCATGGATTGGACTTTGTGTACTGTTATATAGATGACATATTAGTAATAAGCTCAGATCCTGTTAAGCACAAGGAACATTTAGAAACGGTTTTCGAAAGGTTTTCGCATTTCGGAATTTCTTTGAATTTAAATAAATGTTGTTTTGGACAGGATAAACTCGATTTTTTAGGTTTCGAGGTCTCAACTGAAGGGATACGTCCGTTGGAGGAAAAGGTTCAGGCGATTAAAAACTTTCCTAAACCACAGACAGTAGCAGAACTACGTCGTTTTTTGGGAATGGTAAATTTTTATCGCGCTCATCTTCCAAATGCCGCATCATATCAGTCGGAGCTTAATAATTATTTGCATGGTTCCAAAAAGAATGATAAGACGAAAATAGAGTGGACGGAAAAATCCGATATAGCATTTGAACAGTCCAAGGACAGCTTACAAAGCGCTTGTACTTTGTTTCATCCGGTGTCGGATGCACCGCTAGCATTGATGACGGACGCGTCAGATACATGTGTGGGTGCGGTATTGCAGCAGTATGTGTGCAATACATGGAAACCACTCGGTTACTTTTCTAAAGCTTTGTCAGCAGTTCAGCGCAAGTATTCTGCTTATGACCGAGAGTTATTAGCTATTTATATGGCTATACAACATTTTAGGAACATGCACGAAGGGAGAATACTCACAATTTACACGGATCACAAACCGTTAGTTTTTGCATTTAAGAAAATAGGTACGGATAAGGAAACTCCTCGTCGTACTCGACAATTAATGTTTATAAGTGAATTTACGACTGATATTCGGCATATTAAGGGTTCAGATAATAAAATTGCAGACGCTTTGAGTCGTAGTATTAGCATTATAGCATGCCCGACTACCGTAGACTACGCAGCGTTAGCAGAAGCGCAGTCCCACGATGATTATGTAGCGAATAATAACGTATCAGATAACATTCAACTGAAATGCATTAGCTTACCGGACTGTGATAAGAAAGTGTACTGTGATGTATCAACTAATTATGTTAGACCGTATGTACCCGAATCTTTTCGGAAGTTAGTTTTTAGTAGCGTGCATTGTTTAAGTCACCCCGGCATTAGAACAACACGTAAGTTGGTCAGTCAAAAATTTTTTTGGCCTGGCATGAACAGAGATGTTGGTATTTGGGCGAAAACTTGTATACAATGTCAACGCGTAAAAGTGCAGAAACATACGATGGCGCCTCTACAAGAGATTCCATTGTGTGGTAGGTTTGAACACGTACATATCGATATAGTAGGGCCATTGCCCATCACATCGCAAGGTTATAGGTACCTCGTTACGATGATCGACAGATGTACAAAGTGGCCGGAAGCATATCCCGTCATGGATATCACAGCCGATACAGTAGCGAAAATTGTTTATGAAGGGTGGATTTCTCGTTTTGGTATTTTTAAACGTTGCCAAACTGATCAAGGCCGACAGTTTGAATCCGACTTGTTTAAACGTTTAATGCATTATATGGGTGTAGAGAAAATTCGTACTACTCCATACCATCCACAGAGTAATGGTGCAGTGGAGAGGTGGCATCGCTCGTTTAAGGTTGCGATAGCAGCTCGTTTGAACTCTACATCATGGGTTGATGAGTTACCGACAGTCATGTTAGGATTACGCGCAGCCATTAAGGTGGACAGTGGCGTAAGCCCGGCAGAAATGGTCTACGGACACGTATTAAAACTGCCTGGTGAATTTTTTGACGTAAACAGTCAGCCAGTAGGTGAACCTGAGACATTAGTTGAGCGCATACGAGATGCTATTCGTAAATATAAACCAGTCGCGAAATCGCAAGCTAGTTCCCGTAATTTTTTTGTTCATCCCGACCTTCATACCGCGAATTTTGTTTTTGTGCGAAACGATGCGTTACGAAAACCTTTCCAGCCGACTTATAATGGTCCTTACCCCGTTATAGAAAGAGGTAGTAAAGTTTTCGTTGTAAAAATTAATGATAAGCATTCGCATATTTCAATAGATCGTTTAAAACCAGCGTATTTGTTACATGACGATAACGTAACCGTTCCACAGAGAAGCACTTCGTGCTCTGTACCACCAGATAACGCAGGTGCAGACGGGCGGTTAAACACATCTACTAGTATCGTACCGCAGAGAAGTTTATCAAACACTGCACAACCGGATAGTAGCGGTGCAGTTGGTAATGATACAGATGTGAATACTCGTAGAGTAACAAGAAGTGGCCGAGTTGTAAAAAAACCTTCGCGTTTTGTGAATCCATAGTTATAATCTTTATACTAGTACTAGTTAGCAGACGGTTGGAAAAACAAACAGTTCATAGCCGGTTACTACTATTATAAAGTTTATCAGTTGTTATGGTATTCATATTTTATTTCAATAGCATAGTAGGTATGTGACTAAGCTACCACATGCTTATGAAATGTTTGTTTAAGTTAGGAAATGTTCAACCACGTATATTATTATGATTGAATATTATAGCATATAAGTTTTAAATTTCATTACGTTGCGCAGAGCAGTAATTACTTTTAATATAATAACAAATTGTTGAATTGTAATTTGTCGTGAATTATGTACTTATAAAGTATAGTACTTTTGTATGGAATGCGGTAACCTGATGCCGTAGTTGCAGTACGATGGTGTGATGCGGAAACGTTTTTTGAGTCAGAATAAATATAGTAAAGCATTTATACGGACGTACACTCGTATCTGTATACTTACGTAACTATGGGTAATTACGCTAATAAAGAAGAGAAACAGGAGATAATCATTGCACAAAACGGAGATGTGGCTACCCACATGTCGCGCCAGACGATATGTATGCTGGTGATAACGAGCCTCCTCATTTTGGCTCTCGTGTACGCGTTCGCGCGTCATTGCCGTAACCGCGCACAAGTTTGGATGCGTAAGCAGCTCGCAGCCAGTACCTTGCCGCCTACGCAGGTACAGGTGGTCCAGCCCGCACCACCGGCACAGCAACCGGCATTCCAGTGATAATGTACTTAGTGATTAGTGATATAAGGTGTTATATTACTATGTTTTTCAATAATGTTTATGAAGTTTTTTGCTATAGTGAAGATAACCTAATTTTTTTTTCAGTTATTGTTTTTACCTTTTTTTCACGTATTTTTTTTGAAAAAAGGGGGGATGTATGTAGCGGACAATTTGCAGATTTTGCATTTATTGTAAGCACGACTGGAACGTTCCCCCTCTCGAGTCAGTCGTTGCATAGAATCCGCGCCGTATGTACTATTTTCACTAATTAAAATTTAACAGTACTTTCATTTTTAATTTACGTCGATTAATTCCTTTATAATAAATAAGGATCCCGACACACTTATAATTTTAGTGAGATTCACTAAGTATAACTTTTTTTTTTCAGAATCGAGCTAGCTTACAATGGATCTAGGGAAGACTTGGATCCTTACGTTCCATCTGAACATAGACCTATGGAATCAAACACATCGTGAGTACATAACATAAATTTCATATATAAATTACTATCCGTAGACGAGCGTAAACGGCCTGCATCCTGCCTGTTCCTGCTTATCAGATGAACGTGTAATACTAAGAGGGTGAACGGACTACGCTACGCTTGTCGGTCCGTGGTCTCCATTCGAGAACTTTACAGCCCCATCGGCCATCAGTTCTACGTGCTATGTGCCGCCCATTGCCACTTCAACTTACTAATCTGCTGAGCTGTGTCGGTAACTTTCGTCCGTCTACGGATCTCTTCATTACTATGAATGTAACAGTGAGATTATTTATCCTAAATACATATCCAAAAATATAGGCGTAATTCTACTTGACGTATTTCGTTACAATCATTGGCTAACAAATAATAATGCCTACATAAATAAAAGTTGGAGTAACAAACTACAGTAAATCTTGCCACGTGAATGCGGTCAACCAAACACAATAAATTTGGCAATGTGTTACGAAAGAGCCCCTTCTCACACACGATAATAATATATTACATTGTTAAAATATATTTCATAATATCAATACGTATCTTTTATGTAATCTGTGCATTTTTATTATACGACTAGGTTAAAGGTCTATCACGCTACCTTATTATTTTAACTGCAATCTAATTTTTATATTCCTCACTGTTTTTACACCACACTTATCAAGGCTAAGGGACCCTGATTTAGTGTAGTGTAGTGTGATAGGCCTTTTACATCCTAAATTGGTATGGTATTCTAAATCTCATACCAAAAATCATATATAAAACTTTACTACAAACGCTACGACATAAGCTACAAGCGCTACGACAATAAACTACTAGTGCTACGAGAGTAAACAACAAACACTACATCATTAAACTACGAGCGAAGCGCTTAGACAAGAAGCTACCTAGTGCTACGTCAGTGTCCTACTTTTGCTACAATACTAAGCTTCAGGTGCTACGACAGTAAACTACAAGTGCAACGACCGTAAACTACAAATGCTACATCATTACTACGAGCGTAGCGCTTCTTCAATAAGCTACAAGGGCTACGTCAATGCCCTATTAAACATTTACTGTTACAGACATCATGCGCTACGACTATGAGCTATATGGGCTATGTACATATTCATGCTTACCTACGTATTTAGTTTTCTAACAAGTTTAATGAACCGAATGCTATGTTCGTCTGTTTTATGTATATTCAGCTATCAGGCTCAAGTTTCTGGTTTTAGAGCCACATTGGCCTTGCATTATAATTTTGATTTAAATTGATAGGCCTTATAATAAAATTTTCAAAACTGCATAAATAATAATATTTTTCGATTCATTCGGGACCGTTTTTTCGACACATTGCACGCTCTAGTTAGTAGGTATAAAACGTTTTTGGTTAGGTAGTAACTGGACTTTTGACGCTTGTATTTAATGTCAAATCAAGATAATAGTCACTAAAGTGATAGTAACCGTGTACCACAATAGCACCGCAGCCCCGGTAGCACCACTGTGCTTCGTTGTTGTGGGACTTCGTTTTCCCTGGTAGTGACCAGGGAAAAAGTCCCAGGGGATTAGAACGTGACAGGAAATATGCAATATTCGGGCGCCAAAGAGACAAAAAACGAGGCATCCGCGTGCCATGCTAGGCGGGCAGGGCATTTCGTCAATCATAAACTTTAGTATTCTCGAGACATTTTAACCAAGTCTTTGATTATATCAGGTAAATTGAAGATAATCCTATTATTTCTTCGAAGTCTAGTCTTCGAATTTTTAAAAAACTTTTATCGTAAAATTATATTATTTTCAGGAGTTTTGGTGCCTTAGCTCATCTTCTCAAAGTGTCGCTGGGTTCAGGAGTGCTGGCGATGCCACTTGCCTTCAAGAATGCTGGTCTCCTAGTCGGCAGTATAGGAACTATTATCATTGGATTCATTTGTGCACATGTCATACATATATTAGTAAGTATATTTTAAGTTATAAGTTTGCATATTAAATAAGTTTACTGATATAAACTGCTTTATAAACAAACGAAAAAAAATTAAGGGTCGGTGTGCCTATCTGACGGAAAATGCGTCTTGTATACTTATTCCATAACGTCAGAACAGGCAAATGTATAATAAAACATTCAAGCTTGCACACTGAACCGATGATGCGTTAGTACAACCGTTGGGACGCTCGTCGCATCTTCCGTCAGATGTGTACCGACACTAAGGCCTACAAATTCTTTGTTTGTTCTTCTTTTATTTATCTTTCCGAACGCACGGTAAATTCATTTATAAATTCAGCTTTTTTTAAAAATATTTTAAATACAATGTTTGACAATGTTACAATGTTTTAATTACACGTGAATTAAAGGCGTATACCAATTTCTGTTAGAACGCCTGGTTACACGAAAAAAGAACGTCAGGAAAGTATGTGGTTACCTGTGGAGATCTACTTACGTATTAAGGCCACTGCAACTCACGGACACGCTATGCATGTATTGACGTCACTGATACACGCGTGGCTTGTTCGAATATAGCTCTCATGTAGCTTAACGATGTCACTCCATGCATGCTGTGCACACGGTATACTTTGGTAATGCACGTGTTTGTGGTACTACACGTTGGTACACACGTGAATATGGAGTACACGTAGCTCAACGCTATAAACGCCACGCACGCTGTGCACGCGGTACTGGATGCGTGTATAGCGTGTGCTGTAGTAGAAACGTAGACATTGTCATACAAATGAACCCACGCAGTTAAAATACGCCGTGCACAGCATGTGCAGCGGTAAGTTTGAGCCTTCATTCCGGGGTCGAAGCTATATTTACACTTGACTGAGGAGTGTTCCAAATGCTCTATTCAGAGTTAATGTATAAATAGTCTGCCAAAGAAAAATGTATATGTGAAGGCCAATATTAAATAAAGCTATCAACATAGTTACATAGGTACTTTTTAGTTCAATCATTTCACTAGATTTGGCGTGACGATGTGACAAACCTGTGTGACAAACATACACAGAAAATCATTCATAATATTTATTATATTAGTGGGATTGTATTTACCTAACCATCCAGTATTTTATATAATAAAGGTTTCTCATGCAAAATCTCATGGCTTTTTATGACAATTTTCACACGCTAAGGGCTAACCGCTTCATTACAATAAAGCATTAGAAAGTGAAGTTATACAATCAAATCACACAGTACCATAACTTCAGTAAATAAACCAAAAGCTGACAAACCGCAGCGCAAGTGAGTGCCACAGATAACACGATTATATAGACCCCGCTTTTATGAATTTTAGTATGAGAACAATATCGTCAATACGTGGCGGGGTGTGGAGCAGGTCAGCTAGTTTTTATTGGTTCGTTTAAACTTCAAACCTGTCTTCTTTAAGTTTTTTACTGACACTTTAGGTACTATTGATTGAAGTGAGTTATTAATTTTTAGGCCACGTTGACTTTACATTTTAATTTTGATTTTATTTAATATGCCTAATAAAAAGTTTTTTAAATGTACATAAATGTTATATTTTAGTATCGCCATGAATTATAGGTATATATAATGAATAAGCAAATTTTCTATAAAAATAAGAATGAGCATCGCCATAAATAAAATTCTTAGTACATAACCTCACTTTATTCAAATCAAATTATAAAATAAACGGCGATAATTAGATTGCTACTATGTTTGGGAATATTATATTGTGAATAACATTCTCTGTCCGGCAATATAGAACACACAATATATGTTTTCTAGGGCCAACGTCCTTGGATTTCAAGCCCATTTCCATTTAGATTATTCTTTCTTCATAATAAATTAAAACTAACTCTCTCTTTAACATAAGCTCTCTATTTATATATTGAATAAGTAAATACATAGCTCATGTAATGTCACGCGCGATTATTTATTAATCGAATGAGTAATGAAAAGTAGTTATACATTTTCACTGCATAATCTTGGCGAAAGCATACCCCTTAATTCTCTTCTTGTGATGATTTGTCAGCGGTAGTTGCGTAACTGTGCTTTCTTATTCTGTGATTATGTGGTCATTAGCGGATAGGGCATGACGAAAGCAATTGACTCTGTGACACGTTTAATATTGAAGTTTTTTGGTTGTTAGATAATAATGCTGTGACTACACATTGGGTAGGTAGGACAAAACAGTATGTCCAAATGACCAAGTATGACCAAGCTCGTTCAATCAAGTGACATCAATTTTAAGTGCTTATTCCCATTCGTTCAAAGTGCACTATTCTCGTTAAGATAATTTTGAACATTTATTGGTAGCAGGCGGTAATAAAAATTACCCTCAGCCAATATATTACCAATATATACCTTAAATTTAAATTTAATATTAATAGTATAATACTAACATAGTCATAAGTTCACTGTATACTAACAAATGGATAAAATGTCTGAATAAAATTAATTTGAATTTGAATTTGAATATATTAATGCGTGGTGGCAGGCGGTAATAGTTTTACCGTCACACAAATGTCGCCGTACAATGGTGACAGGAGAAAAAGTTGTGGAGTTATTGTAACACGGTTTTAAATATATAACTATTTTTTGGCCATATTTCCGTAAATTTATATCTAAGAGGGTTCTTAATTTTATCAATTGAATATTAAATTACCCGATAAGATACCATTTATGTACCAAATTGAAGGAAATATGACCAATAAATTGATTTTCGTTCAACTGTCATTGAACACGCTAAATTAGACAAGGTATAAGCCCACCGGTCAGGCGTATTTGCCGAATAATTATATACAGAATTAAATTATAAAGTTATCGCTTACTTTTGCAAATTGTTTGGTTTGACGGGTCAATGCACCCCCTTAATTATTACTACACACGTTCTATATTAACCATAGAAACAGAAAAAGTTATTTTACCAAGTGGATCTATTTCCCCATTTCCTGACTCATAAATAATATGTGTTTGTTAAGGTGCGGACGTCCCAGCAGCTATGCGTGGAGACGAAGAAGCCAGCGCTCGGGTACGCAGACACCTGCGACCTTGTCTTCCAGAATGGACCCCCTCCCGTGCGGAAACTGGCACCTTTTGCAAGGTAATACTATAAACACACCTTTTTCACATGTGTATTGCAACAGATGGAGTTGTGTTGCGATCGTTTTGTTGTCCTCTTTTCACAGAGAGTTGGTCGAACTAGGCTCTATCGTGGAGCTCGTTGCCATCTTTTATGCTATTTCGCCATAGGATCCTGTCTTCCGCAAGCTTTCCCCACGCACAGACACATATACACACGAATATGTATGTTAACAGATGGCAAGATGGGAAATGATTTCAATACCAAAATAAAGGGCTTACTCCCTTTTCTTTTCTATTGAACGATGAATAAACACAATAGATAATCTTTTAGCACCTATGGCCCAGTGGGCCCCTGATTCGAACCCGATAAAATGTCTGACACCACGGTTTCTTTGCTACGGTCGACCACATAACGAATCTGAAAGGTCCTAATTGGAAATGGACCGCGGGTTATTCGACCGTTAACAAAAATCGACTACGTTAACTACGGTAATAAAATTACATAAAAATATTATTATTTTGTTCATGATAGTTAGTAACAAGACGAGCAAATCAGGTGCATCAGGCACCTGCAGTCAAGCATCATGATTGCCCATATCAGAAACAGTGCCACCCATTTCCACGGTAATGAAGTTGCGGGAATTACGCTAGTTTGTAAAAATGTATTTTTATTTCAGGGAGTTAGCAGACTGGGCTTTAGCGGTGACACATTTCGGCGCGTGTTGTGTCTACGTAGTTGTTATAGCAGAATCTTTTAAACAGGTAAAAAATATTAAAATAATTTATGTAACATATTCTCCAGTTTCCAGGATAACTGGCAGAATATGAAATTTTTAAAATTAAGTTAGTCCTAGCTATGTGCTGAATTATAATTAAATAAAATAAAACCCTTATTAGTCCGTTTCAAACGCAGATAGAAAAACGGTCAATGACCCCAGGTATTATGGTACACAGTAGAGCAAGGGGCGCGTCAAGCTCTCTCACTCTATGCTGTCAGAAATTCAATGACTGCTACCGCGTTCTAAGAACATACAGCGTCATTTAGTTGTAAACTACGTACTGCAAACATGTTAGAAATTTTTTTATGTTAAATTTTATGGTTTTCTGATTTCTTCATATACTTGTGATATAATTTCTTGCTTCTTGGCAAATTTCATGTCCAAGGCCCACGGAAGATTAACAGTTCAGTGCGCATACATACATAACATACATTCACGCCTTTTTCCCGAAGGGGTAGGCAGAGGTGTACCCAGGACTCAGTCCCATAGTAGATACACCCACATGTATGCCAGTATGTTATTGGTCCCATGTAATAGGGGGCGAGCCTATTGCCATCTACCGGGCACAGTTCCAGACTCCAGGCAGTTATTGAGATAATTCCTAATGGAAAAATCCAATATTTAACACTTTGCCTGACCTGGGGATCGAACCCGGGTTCAGTGCGCAAGGTATGAAAATGTAGGGTAAAATGGTCGTATCTATCCTTTGATTGAGTTGACATAGAAGTTTGATTATTTACAAGAACAAGAGACCATAGACTCAGTTGTTGATCAGTCTGGTATCCTTGATACCTTTGCGCGTTCTCGAGAAAAGGTCTTGACAGACGCACAGACGGTCAGACAGATATACAGACTGACAACGAAGTGATGCTATAAGGGTTCCTTTTTCCTTTTGAGGTACGGAACCCTAGAACCACAAAAGTGAAACAAACAAATTCCGCGATAAAACAAGATTTTCTCCATACAAACTAGAAACAACAAAGTTATGTCTACATCAGTTGTTCCAAGTTAACAAGTTTCTTAAGTTGATGTGGTTCAGTAAACCTCTAAACATCGCTTTAAGAGGAACCTTTGAGGACATTAAGGGGTGTCTGCCATATTTAGATAAGGGTTACGTTGGTGTACTTTATCGTACCGGAACCACAGAATATTCGTGCATACAGAGCAAAAACCCTAGCAGTTTTTTCCTATTAAATACCTAGATTTCCCGTTTAGGGTTGGCACTTATTCTAATCGATTCCATAGGACATTGCGCGTGGCGTCGAATCGCAACGCGTTTGTTGTTCATCTACCGCATATGTCGTGGCCTGGCACAAGTAATTGAAATCCCAACCGGTCACACTGTGACTCGTTGGGATCCTTTTTTAAAAAAAATGTTGCAACGGGTAACAGTGTGACACGATGGGACAAAAAAATGTTACAACAAGTAACACTGTTACTCGATGGGAACTCATTTTAAAAAAAAGGCTGCAACGAGTAACAGTGTTACTCGATGGGAAAAAAAAGTCCCAACGTGTCACAGTGTAACTCGTTTGGTGTGACTGGATGGGAACCCACCATTGGGTGCCTGCCCTGACATTGTATAACAATCTATATTACCGGGTCAATAATATTCTCCCAAACATAGTAACCCTCTTATAATAGTTGCTATTATTTATCAATTGATTTTTAAAAAAGTTAGTCTTATTAGCTTTGGTAACGCGTGTTTGAATTTTAGTAAGACATTTACTTATTAAATTATAACATAACATAGATGCAATATTTCAAATATTATTTTATTCTAATAAATATTATTTTATTAATACAAAAATAATATAAACTCGACTGGGACAAAAATCTGAAATCACTTAATAGGTTTCAACCGAGATTAACTGTAAAGCTCCCATCTGCGTGCATTCGTATCTTTTATTTTTACATTTTAACTTTTATATCTGACTGTACATTGAATTTATTTACAAAATTTTATCACCGTTCCATTGAATCAAATATAGTTGATTTTCATTTACGGTCGAATTGCCCGCGGTCCTTTAAATTTGGTTCCTTCAGACGCAGAACCCTCGTGTCTCCCTAATTGTTCTCTTTGTATGAAGCCGCTATTCTTCTGTATTATTTTCATTTTGCCGGAAGCAGTCCCATACGTACTTAGGTAATTTTCATTTAATGAGGTTTGTTGCAAAATCACGTTTTCCGTAATAAGTTCTGAACACGTGCGTGTAATTTTCATAAGCTAGTGAGCTAATTTTAATCATGGTTAAAACGCGCTTTACCATACCTCTACTTTAGAAATCATCTCTTTGTTCCAAAAGTAGCAGATTGTTTGGAGTTCCACAGGATTGGCTGGTCAATATAATTTTACCTGGTTGGGTGTGAGCCCGTCACAAAAGCCAGAATACTTTTTTTTTTTCAAACTTTACAGTTATCCGGTCTGAAGGGCAATATGTTACCAAGGAAACAACTGGACAAGACGAGTTTCAACAACTAATATCTCAGGGTGACAGGCGCAGTGCAGTGCCGCCCAGAATTATGAATTCTGAAACACTGGGTGGAACTGTGTCTGATACGGGCAATCATGATACTTACCATCAGGCACCTGATTTAATCGTCTTGTCACGTGCTCTATCATAAAAAAAAACTTAATATAATTTGACCCATTATTATAATATAGATTTTGTGTTAGTTTCGTTCTCTCTCAATTATAAATTTCAACGGCTGTTTTATTGCTAACAACTTAATGTAACCATACAATCACGCCTTTTTCCCAAAGAGCAGGCAGAAGGTGTCTGCCAGGACTCAGTCCCATCTTAATTACACCCATATTTCGCCAGTATGTTATTAGTCCCATGTAATAGAGCGCGAACCTATTGCCAGCTACCGGGCACAGTTCCAGACTCCAGGCAGTTTTGAGATAATTCCTTGTCTTTTTCCTTCTGAGCGTAACCCGAAAAACATGAAATACAAGGCAATTTGAAAGATTTGCGAGCAAGCAAGCGTGGACCACGCTTGCTGAGTGCTTTATCCAACAGTTTTATACAAATAAATGATCATTCATGATAGCGCTGCTCATAAACCCGTTATCATAATTTTATGTTAAAAATCAAGATTAGTTTTTTAAGTTCTGTTAAATTATCATCAATTGAACAATTATTCTATAATTTCATCTATGACTTGATTTAATACACAATCGGAATTAGACTTTGAATAAACTTTCTGAATAAACTTTGTCAAACGTTTGTTACGACTTTTGTTTACAACTAACCTCCATCCCGGAATAATCGCTATTATTCATTCATTCAATTATTTTCTCTAAGGTGTCAGACGTCTACGGCGGACCAGCATGGAGCGTACCAGTCTACTGCGGCCTGACGCTAGTAATCCTGGTGCCTCTCACACAAATCACCAAGCTGAAGTACTTAGTGCCGGTGTCAGCGGTGGCTAACTTCGTCTGGCTTGCGTCCATCGTTATCTGTATATATTACTGCTTGAGTGACACCCCTGATATCAGTGAGAGGAATGCCGCTACGAGTATTGAGGGAATACCTACTTTTATTAGGTAAGAAAAAAAAAACATAATTATTAGGTATTAAATATGTTATGATTAGTTATGGTTGCCTCGGTGGCGTAGCGGCGCAAGTTTAACTGCCGATCATGAGGTCCCGGGTTGTATCCCCAGGTATCCCAAGTATCTCTAACAGAGATAATTCATCTCTATTATTATGTTTTTTATGTAAACGATTAATGAGGCGAGTAAAACCAAGATTTTTTTTATAATTCTTGACACAGATTAATAATTTTTCAGAAAACATATTACAAGAAATATATAAAAAAATAATTATAAAAAGCTTAATATATAACAAGAATTACACTTTGACTTTTTGAAAAGAAAAGATTGATCTGACACCGGGGGAATATTATTGTATAGAAAAACGCAGACCAAAAACTACTTGCTTAAAAATTTATTTTATCTCAAGGAAAATTTATTTAAATAAGGGCCTCTTTCACCATCTTCGAGAATAGTGTTGATTAACTACTCGCCGATTAGTGCTAAATGGCAAGTAGAAGTCCCAAGTAACTACTCGCCGATTAGTGCTAAATGGCAAGTAGAAGTCCCAAGTAACTACTCATCTACTAGCTACTCATCTATTAAAGGGCCGAGGCCCTTTAATAGATGAGTAGCTTACTCGGCACTTTACTCCAGGATGATGAATGAGGCCCTTATTTGTCAAACATGTCTAAAAAATACATTTTTAAACGTTAATTAAAGTAAAGTTATTATTAGTATTTAGTAACAATAACTTTAATTTACTTTAAACTTTCAAAATTACGAAACTCATTAAAAGTTTCGACAACATAGATAAAACAGATTTTGTGGTTTATTACTTATAACTAAACATGGGGGGTCAAGAGAGTCATGACCCTTTTACTATTAAGCCTTAAAGCCAACGGAAATTAAGCTATTGATGTAGATTTACAATTCCCTTGATGGGACTAGAATGATATACGAATACGTGCAAAGGACATCTCATCAAACTTTCAGAGTCACAGAATAATAATACAAAAGGATACAAAACTAATACAAAAGGAACAGAAGAGGCACTCCTCAAAATCATTCAAATAAATAGCGACTCTAGCTCCGACGCAATAAAGTGCAATTTAGGCCACATAGCGCACATAACACGCACATAACTAATGATCGTTATATTAATCTAAAAGCTAAGCTAAACATCGCATGCAAGTAAAGTCCTCCTTCACATTATTAACAGCCGCCTCAGATTATTTCTAGACTGGCAAATCCCACAAGAGCAAGCAGGATTTGTAAAGGGAAAAGGAACCAGGGAACAGATCTTGAACATTAGGCAAATAGTCGAAAAGTGCTATGAGTTCAACACACCGGTTATTATGTGCTTTGTCGACTATCAAAAAGCCTTTGATTGCGTGCGATGGAAGGAGTTATGGTGTGTCCTCAAAGAGGCTGGAGTGCCAGATCATGTTGCACTGCTCATCAGAAACCTTTATGAAACCGGGTTTGGTACTGTCCGACTTGGGAGCACTACATCTAGCTCATTCAAGTTTCAGAAAGGAGTGCGGCAAGGATGCGTTGTATCCCCAATCTTATTTAATATCTATGGCGAACACATCATGCGGAAAGCCCTTGACGGCTGGGATGGAGGTATCAAGATTGGTGGTATTAAAATCTCCAATCTGCGATACGCTGACGACACTACTTTGTTTGCCTCCTCAGAGGATGAAATGGCAAAGTTATTACATCGGTTGGAAACTGTCAGTAACGAAATGGGGCTAGCTATTAACACCAATAAAACCAAGCTGATGTACGTCGACAGGTTTTCATCAATTCAGCGCTCAGATATTTTGAAGAACTACGAAACGGTCGAACAGTTTACTTACCTTGGATCCCTTATTAACAACAAGGGAAACTGCGAGCCTGAAGTCCGTCGGCGCATTGCAATGGCAAGAACAGCTATGACTCAGCTAAGTAGAATTTGGAAAGACAGTAACATCAAGCGACGAACAAAAATTCGCATAGTTCGCACACTGGTCTTTTCCATCTTTCTCTACGGCTCCGAAGCATGGACCCTAAAGGCCGCGGACAGACACAGAATCGATGCATTCGAAATGTGGTACTGGCGGCGAATGCTGCGGATTTCATGGACAGCATTTCGAACTAATGTGTCCATCCTCAAAGAGCTGAAGCTTGAAGAAGACAATAGGCTGTCATCCGTATGCCTGCAACGAGTGCTGCGCTATTTCAAGACTAATTGTTACAGGCAAAGTAGAGGGGAAGAGGCCTAGAGGGCGAAGCCCAAAACGATGGTCTGACCAGGTTTCACAACAGCTGGAAATATCCGTCAGCGAAGCACTCCACAAAGCCGAAGATCGGGGCCAGTGGAGAAAAACAATCTCGAGAAAGTATCGGGAACGGAGTCACGATCCTCAACACTGAGGGACCGATTGAAGAGAGAGAGAGAATCTAAAAGCTGCCTCTCTTTCTACCGCGTATCTCTCTATCTGTTCTCTCTGTCTAGCCCATAGAAAATTAACCGTCCAGACGGACGCCCCGGCTACTTGTAGCTTCATACTTTTATTGCGGCACTCCGCACACACTTCTCAGGCTTGCTAGGGTTCAAATATTTTGGTAATATAATTTTAATGTAGGTACTAACATTCATATTCCAAATTCCAACTCTAGTTGTTAAAAAAGGTGCAGTAATACTTGAGAGGGTGCATCTGCTGAATGCACAAACTGAAAAACTGAACAAATTTCAAGAGAAAGAATTTCGAAATTCGCCGTTACGGGACATGGCTGTTCACATGACTAAATGTACAAATGATTCGATTGGAAATGTGCCAAATAATGTGAAAGTCAAGACGCACATCAGACATTTAATACTCCTGATATAAATAACTATTGTTAAATACATTATTTGTCATATATTTCAACTGTCATAACGAGTTAGTATCAAAATAAACCAATTGTCATAAAGTGCAAATGTTAGAACTATCGAGTGTCAAAATGTATAAAAATCATCACGACATCATTGACGATCAAAAATGACGACTTCCCATAAAAAATGGATTCGCCGATCGGCAAATTTGTACGGAAAGTTTTTTGCTAATTTTGGAATTCATATTTTTGCTAGTTGACGGGTAGATGCGTCCCCCTTAAGTATTACAACACCTTTTTGTAACACGTCGTATAGAGGTAGTTTAGTTAGCTCTTATAGGATTTTCTTATAGGATACCTATTCATCTAGTCAGTTATTCATCCGCCAAGCAATAATGTGCAAACATTACTGTGTTCCGGTCTGAAGGGCAATGTTACCAGCGAAATTACTGGGCATGACGAGATTCAACAACTGATATCTCAGGGTGACAGCCGCAGTGCAGTGTCACGCAGAATTTAATTTTAAAACACTGGGTGGCACTGTGTCTGATATGGGTAATCATGATGCTTACCATCAGGCACTTGATTTGCTCGTCTTGTCATTCAATTATGATATTGAAAAATTACCAAAAGTTTTGAAGAAAACTTTGTATGACCTGTGAGTGGTATGACTGACAAATAAAATTTTAAATTTTATTTGTTTTAAAATTTTAGTAATTTAAATGACACACCCCAAGCCTCAGACCTGTTGCTGACACAACCCGACTGCTTTTTTTTCAACAACATGGTTTGGTATGCACAAACGCATGTCGCTCATATAATTCTTGTGAATATGCCCGGCTTTAAATCCGGTGGCCCTGGATCGAATCTCACCATGTGGACTTTTCGCCTGCGCGCTACCGTGTTTCGGATGGCACGTTAAACTGTAGGTCCCTATAGTTTCCTATATAAGATATGTAGGGGGTAGTCGTTAGGTCATCTCTGAGGCTGCGGAGGAATCTTGGTGACCTGAAATTCTGACAATATGGGTTATGTCCACATAACCCAATAAATTGACTCGATCAGTGTAATTGGGGTAACTCCTTCTGTTAGAGTATAATATATTCAAATTATTATTTTAATTCTTGTGAAAATTGTAGCAACGCAAGTCGGCAGAATTTGTCAATGACTTATATATTATTATAGTCTTTCAAGTGAAAATAGCTATTTTAATCCACCCAATCTCCTTCCAGCACAAGTCTATTCGCAATGGAAGGCATCGGCGTGGTGATGCCCATTGAGAACGAAATGTTGAAACCTGAGCATTTCCTCGGATGTCCCGGAGTGCTGAATATAGCGATGAGCGCTGTCGTGGTGCTGTATGGATTCCTTGGATTCGTGGGTTACTTGAGGTTCGGAGAAGGCGTTAGAGGAAGCCTGACGTTGAACTTGCCGCAGGAAGAAGTGTAAGTTGAAATTGATATATTTATAATTATTATTTACGCAACATAACATTATGCCTTTTTCGAAAGGGTCTAGTCTCGTAGTAAGTGCACTCAAACTTCACGAGTTTATTTTATTTAGGCCTCATGTTATAGGGGAAAATGTAAAGTGTTCAATGTAATAGGAAATCTTTTAATACTTTTTGCCTGGCCTGGCCTGGGATGACTAATACACGAACTCGTCATGCCGACATCCTTTTAAACAAAATCCACAGCACCTAAAATTAATTACAAACCAATAAACATTTTTTTTTAATGCATCTATATCAACCTTGCACGAATTAGATATCAACGTTCAGTCTCATTGACAGTCAACAAAAAACACACACACATCAACAAAAAAAAAACAAAGTGTCACTGTTCCATTCCTTTCCAGATTAGCTCAAGTAGCGAAGCTGCTAGTAGCATGCGTGATGCTGCTATCATTCGCTCTAGTGTACTACGTGCCAGTGGACGTGGTGTGGAGGAAGGTGGAGGCGCGCGTGCCGGGGAGGAGCAAGCGCTGGGCGCTGGCTGGGATCCGGCTGCTTGGGACTTTAATGATAGGTAACTATCAACATGTCATCATCATCATCACTATCTCAGCTATTGGACTCCCACTGCCGGACATAGGTTTTGTCAATTGTCGCCACGCTTGGCAAACGGGTCGATGAACGCAGTTCGATGTATTCACGCAGAGGATGTTGCTGCCCGTCCTTTGGATCTGATAACACTTAGCCGGCTCTTACAGTTCCTACGGGTAGAGAGGATGAGGTACTATTCTGAGGCCGGTATTGCCACGGGTAATTTATTTATGTATTATATAAACGTATATCGAGACTAATGGTATTGTCAAAAAAAATTTACTTCAATTGACGGGTGACGAGAATAAGGTCGAAGGTCGGTGACGGAAGAGCTCAAATGGAAGATTCTAGGTTAGGTCATAATGTGAGAATCTTGGCTTTGTAAAATCTTGGCGACCTGAAACTCCAGCTAGTTTTTTTTTTTTTTTTTCAACTTAAGTTTAAGTTTAAAGTTTTGTATTGTTTTGTTTTATATCTACACAACTGATAATTTCAGTGGAGCAATTGAGGAAACCCATTCTGATAGATCATAATACCTCTATCATCGGCATCAGCCTGAAGACGTCCACTGTTGAACATAGGCCTCGCCCATGGAACGCCAGAAACTATTCATATGGGGGATTTTGCCGTAATCACCACGCTTGTTGTACGGCTTGGTGATCGCTGTAGTTGGAATACTTGGTGCCGGAGAGCACTGCTGCCCACTCTTTGAATATGTCCCTCTGCTGGGTCTCACGGTTCTCACAGGATTAGAAAGGGGTGGCCTTATTATATAGCCGGGAAGCACACGGCTTACTTCTTTATTCTCATCATCATCATTACAACCGTTATTAATCCACTACTGAACATAGGTCTCCTCCATAAAGGAGGGTTTTGCCAATACTCGACACGCTTGGCAGGCGGGTTGTCGAGCGCAGTTCGATGGTTTTTTACAGAGGACGCTGCTGCCCGTCCTCTGGATCTTTAAACCCTTAGCCCGCTCTTACGGCAACCACGGGTAGAGAGGGTGGAGCACTATTCTTAAGCCGGTAACTCCACGGCGAACTCCACTTCTTTATTCCAATCATTGTTAATAAAGCATAACAATTTGATTCCAGTTGGCATAGCATCCGCGGTACCTCGTCTCGAGCTATTCATGGAGCTAGTCGGAGCAGTGTGTCTCTCCATCATGGGACTTCTTCTCCCCGCCATAGTGGAAACAGTGTGGCGGTGGGGAAAGGATGTCCATGTCTTCCACTGGGTGGTGTGGAAAAATGGACTTATTGCTGTATTCTCTATAGTTGCCATGGTGTCTGGGGTGGCGTATGCTCTTATAGCTATGATTGATAATCTGTGATCTTTATTATAAGGGTAGTTTAAAATTGTAATACCTATTTAAGGATAGGGTCAGTTGGGGTAAAAGTAAGACTTGAAGTACATGAATTGTTGGTTGAAATTTAAAATTCGGGAAGTCCCCTCTGGTTATGTAAATAAGACTAGCCGGCTCAGTCGAGCCAGCCTTCTGAGGCACTGCACTGCACCTGTCACTCTGAGATATTAGTTGTTGAAACTCGTCAAGCTCAGTAATTTCGGTGTTAACGTTGCCCTTCAGACCGGAACACAGTAATGTTTGCACATTACTGCTTGGGGGATGAATAACTGGGAAAGGTGTGGTACTTCCCCAGGCGGGCCCCTGCTAAAGAGGCCTACCACTACAAAATGTATTCGTTTATCTTTCAATTGCCCCACCTCACCCTAAGTGTATAATTGAGATTGTTGTGTTAAGTTACCTTAGCTTAAGTTCCCATCGAGTCACAACCTAAGCGAGTGAGTTATGTAATTATGAGAGAAGTTAGTATTTTGACACGTAAGATAGGCACAAAAATAATAATTATTGTGAAAATGAATTTAAAAAAAAAATATTATTTTTACATTTATTAATAATTTATTTAATCTAATTTGATCATTTTTCAAATAGGTCTCACAAAAAGTGGTAATACTTAACAGGATACAGGATCTCTTAGCAGATTGACACAATCCTATGGAAAATTGACTAAATCGATGTTTTGTATTCCCCTGTTTCCTCCGAATACAGTAAACCTATTTGATATATTTATATCTATCTATATTTTAATTGATTGGATTTGGCGTTACTTTTCGGAACTCCATTGCAAACTCCTAGAATAAGAATATTTAGTTTTTAGTTTTAGTTTTTAGGATAGTGCCTGTTAGCATTTCCTCTTTGCATGCAATTTTGCGGGCGGGAGGGCGGTGCACTGTGCATGTTGTTTTTGACACAAAAAAATCGGAACTAAAAACTAAATATTCTTATTCTAGGAGTTTTTATCTATATTTTGACAAAATATAGATATTTTCAAATATAACTCCAAATTATAATTATTTTAGACTAAAATGTAATTAGGAACCTAGATAACTAGTGTCTCATTCCAAATAACGTCAATAAATTTTAGAAATATGCTTTAATTTCAAATGATATTAACTATACGTTTGAATGGGAAATTCTCCGGTCGCCGCCTCGTTAAACCCGCACCTTCCGCATCATTTCACTCAGTGAAAATTTATACGTTCATATTGTATTTCAAGCGAATACGAATAGACCGCTTAGTCTATAAAATTATAAAATATCACTTATGTGAGATTTGATTCGAGTATTTGTCTACACCAGTGTACTAAAATAAGCTATATTTATAATTATGTTAAAACCGGATGCTAACCTGTGATAAACCTTGATTAAACTCCATAAGAGTGCTTCAATATTCACCAGGATTTATCATAATCAGTGATGTCAGAATAAATTTTATGAATAAGAATTATTTCTTGTTTTAATTATCCTTCTTTTTCAGCCGTTTGAGGTGCAATTCAATTTGAGGCACATAGGCCTCTCCCAGTTTGTTTCAAGCCACTCTGTACTGCATCACCAATCCGTAGTTGCTGGCGTGGTGATTAATCTGAAGCTTATAGCGCAGCTTTTGTATGGGATTGAGTCGAGTGTGGGTGTGGTAGTTGCTAACAGAAGCGGGCGACTATAGGCTTGTTGCCTAAATTTGAATAATTGGTTAATACATTATCTTACTATCTATTTTACCCTAAAAACTTATTATTTTTGAAAAATTCGATCATTTATATTGTGTATTTTTGGTTTTAAAAAATCAATTTGAATTTACCGCAAAAACGCTCCAGACTGTCATGGCGTTTAGAATGACGTCACGCCGTGGCAAACACAACAAAGGAATCGTGTGTTTTTATGGGAGTTGTTAGTTTTCTCTAATTAAAAATGAATTCCTCTTATTACAAGGACTGTGTAGTGCCCCAGTGTAAAAGTACGACTATAAAACGCCAAACAAATTATTCATTTATGTTCCAAACAATAAACATATACGAAAAAAGTGGCTAAACCTTGCGAGGAGAGATGATGTTAATAGTTTATCTGCAGTTTCGAGAATGTATTTTTGTGAAGATCATTTTGATGTAATCAACATATTTACCAATTTAAAACAAAAATAATGAATCATTATTTAATTAATTTACGAGTAAAGGTTATTATGTTATGTTGTTATCAGGTAGAATTTTAATTAAGTGTTATATTTATTATAATTAACCAACATTCTTTTCTTATTCTAGTTGCCAAATGACATTATGGTTAATTATATGGAGTATCATGTTACGGGAACAGTAGCACAAGTGCGCATGAAACCAGGCTGTAGGTACCCTAAGTAAATTTGAATGTCAAAAAGACCGAAAAAAACGGACATGGAGCACTATAGAAAGGCCATATATTATGTTAAAGAAACAGAGAATCATGACAATCGCAAAGTGTCTGAATGATTCACAGGAAATTTGTACACCACCTCAAAACAAATGTCCGGCAACTTACATTAAGTATGACAAACTCTACGAAACAAATAATACTGTTTATGTTTATAATAAGTCAATGAACATGGATTATATAATTTACACATATTCATACTTACACAGAGGTTTTAACATTGCGGAATTCCGATAAGCAAAAGTCAGTATTTGATGCGAAAAAATTGCCGAGTATGACAGCGTCAATTCTGGGTAAATTCGTACTATTTGCTTTAATAAATCCTGATTCCATAGCGAAATATATTTGTCCTTCAAGAAATAACTGAAAACCACTATGTTAACTTGTCAAAAATAGCTAAAAAACGAAAAACTAATTGAATTACTTGGTCTGTTTTATGGAAACGTCAACAACAAGAATGATGTTTGCCACGGCGTGACGTCACGCTTTCTGATTGGTGTTTAATATCACGTGATCGTACGCCTAGTTTTACGGATTTTATTTTTCGAAAATATTATTAATCTTTATTTCGTTTTATAAACCATTTAGTTTTTTAGTATTTCTACATCTTAGTTAATAATCAGAAACAACCGTGCACCCGATTTATTTATAGTGGACACAACCCTATTCTCCACCTTTTTTTATGATTGTGAGTAACAAGTCCAGCAAATCAGGTGCCTGATGGTAAGCATCATGATTGCCCATGCATCATGATTCTGCATGGCACTGCACTGCGCCTGTCACCCCGAGATATAAGTTGTTGAAACTCGTCAGTATTAGCCAGTAATTTCGCTGGTAACATTGCCGTTCAGACCGGAACACAGAAATGTTTGCACATTACTGCATGGCGGATGAATAACTGGCAAAGGTATTGTACTTCCCCAGGTGGCCCCCTGCAAAAGAGGCCTACCACTACAAAAAACAGCCTTAAAACAAAACCAATTCAGATGGAACCTCTTCCCTACCTAGGAGTCATACGACATTAAGTCAAAAGTTATTCTTAAGCTTCCTTTATGTGGGTACTTTCCAGTTATTTACCAAATTTTATTACGGGTAAAACGCAAATAAGTGATGATAAATTCCAGCCTAAAAAACAAACTTATGGATGATAAAATAACTATAATGTTCCTGTAATTTAACAGTTTCCCTATCAATTAGTACAGTGACGGTAAGTAGCACCTTCGTCTAAATAGCTACTAAATAACTGATATACAGGATGTCTCAAACATATACAAGGTAATTTATAATCAAGATGAGTTGACTTATTTCACTGCAATTAACGTCGTGACTCGTGAAAAGCCAACGGATGTGCGAGTAGGAAATCAACGGTCTGTGAAAATGAAACAGCAATAGGTTTAGTAAAGACAATTTTCATTTGACATTTTTGGTATATATTTTACCTTAATGTAAACATAACATACAATCACGCCTTTTTCCTGAAGGGGTAGGCAGAAGTGACAAGCTATTTTCAATTCTACGATATAACTGACCCGATTTGTAGTGAGTGAATAATTCTACTAAAATTAAATTTTTACTTTTAGTAGTTAGTTTAGTTTAGTAGTTAGGGCTTTGTCATTCTTCAGTTTGAACATCTTTATAAATTTTATTTAATTACTTAAAACTATCACGCTTAACAACATTATACTATGATCTAATCACAACCCAGTATGTTCTCTAATGAAGCTCCGTATAACAGGCGCGGCTATGTCAGCGAAGACACTCGGAGACAGTGGCTGTCCGCAGCCGCGACCGAACGAAACTATACCCACTGCCATGCCATCCTGAATGGCTGCTCCGCCTGAATCACCCTGTATATACAACAAAAATATATTGATGATAAATGGACCACATTGGTGAGGCAGCTAGCCAAATAACTCGTGAATATGAACTACACATACTTTCCCCGAAACCAAGGGCTAACCAAAACTAGATTTTTAGATAATAATAATACAATAGTATGGGACAACTTCCACACACGGTCATCTGGTCCCAAACTAGGCTAGAAGCCTGTACTATGGTAACCAGATGACTGATATACATACTTATATACGCTTATGAACCCGGGGCTTGCGGCTCAGAAAGCAGAGCTACTTCCATGTGGGCCAACGAGCTGACGTATAGTTTTTGTAAGGTGTGTAGGCTTTATTCTAGTTTATATTAATGTGTAGTTTTTGTTTTTTATGATAATTAATGACAAGACGAGCAAATCAGGTGCCTGATGGTAAGCATCATGATTGCCCATATCAGACACAGTACCATCCAGTGTTTTAAAATTCAAAATTCTGCGCGGCAATGCACTGCGCCTGTCACCCTGAGATATTAGTTGTTGAATCTCATCATGCCCAGTAATTTCGCTGGTAACATTGCCCTTCAGACCGGAACACAGTAATGTTTGCACATTACTGCTTGGCGGATGAAAAACTGGCAAAGGTGTGGTACTTCCCCAGGCGGCCCCCTGCTAAAGAGGCCTACCACTACAGCTACACTATTTTTGGTTTATTAATAAAAAAATATTTCAGCGTAAATAAAAACGGAAAAAAAAATTTCAATGCGAGGTTCACTCGCTGAAAAAGCACCATATCGTCTTGAAACTATCTGCGCCCCCGGTTTCAAAGGAGGTATATGTGGTGTTTCAGGGTCTATGTTAACTTTACACAAACTATCTCAAAAGCTTATCTACCTGACAAGTCCCCTGTCCACCCAGGAAGAAGTTGCCGGCGCAGAATTCGTTCCTGGTCAGAGTACCAATGTACGCGAGATAGCATTCCAGGTAGTAAACTACTGGGATCTCTACTTCCATCAGCCTTTCTGGTATCGAACTGGCTCCTTGCTGAAAAAATATAGTATATATTGAATTTAAACATCTTTTATCGGACTTTATTGCTTACATTTACGTTAGATAATATTATTGCGTTAATAGAATACAGGATCTCTTAGCAGTTTGACACAATCCTATGGAAAATTTACTAAATCGATGTTTTGTATTCCCCTGTTTCCTCCGAATACAGTAAACCTATTTGATATATTTATACCCTGTTATTTTATAGTTGAAGTATGTTCCTATCATTTTACTATTGTTTATAAACTTTATATTTTATATCTGAGGTCAAAACAGGGGATGTACATTTGAATAATCCTAGGGATATAGCAAATGCATTTAATGATTACTACATTAATTTGACTAGTCCTACAGCCTCAGTGAGAGTTACATTAAAAACGAGCATCTGTAGTAGCATATTCTTAAAACCATTTAGCCCTGATGAAACTTTTAGAGTCATCATGTCTTTAAATAGTACTAATGCTGAAGGGTATGATGAAATTGCTACAAAAATTCTAAAAGCAAGTGCACCTGAATTAGCACCAATATTGAATCATTTGATCAATCTTTCATTTATGGAAGGATGTTTCCCTATTCCACTTAAATCATCTATAGTCAAACCAATATATAAAAAAGGAGATAAATTAAGCCTTAGTAATTACAGGCCAATTACTCTTATTCCGATCTTAGCAAAAGTTTTTGAGTCAGCAATGCACAAACGTATTACAGACTTTGTACAGAAAAATAACATCTTGAGAACGGAACAATACGGATTTCAGAAAGGCAAGTCTACGACACTAGCATGCTTTGATCTCATTAGTAAAGTAGTAAAGAATGTTGACTCTGGTAAGCTGGTAACGGTCATATTCTTCGATATGTCAAAAGCATTCGACTTCGTTTCCCACGACTTGCTAGTAACGAAATTGGAGAAGAGCGGCATTCGAGGGCCTGCCTTAAGATGGTTGCAAACATACCTAAAGGATAGAAAGCAATCAGTTGAAGTTACTAACATTAATGGAAAAAAGGAACTTCAGACATATAGATCTGCTTTTCTTCTCAATAATTGTGGTGTCCCACAGGGCAGCGTTCTGGGACCGCTTTTGTTCCTTTTATATATAAATGATCTTCCTGACATTATCAATCATCCTATTATATTATTTGCTGATGATATATCTTTAATTTTGACATGCGATAAAGCGATGGACATTAATAAATATACAATTGACATAAATAATTCAATCCACTCTATAATGACATGGTTACGTGACAATAATCTCCAAGTAAATCTGGCAAAAACGAAGTTCATTCAATTTAGTATGTATGGTAGAATACATCGTGAACTAAAAATAGCTTATGATGGCAATCAGATATCAGAAGTAGATAGCTCGATATTTTTGGGAATTACGGTTGATAAGTATCTCAACTGGAAAGCACATGTGGAAAAAGTTTGTAACAAGCTAAACAGCTTCGTTTTTGTGCTCTACAAACTACGCAAAACATCAAATCTTGCCACGATACTGAAAGCGTACCATGGATACGTAGCTTCTGTGCTAAACTATGGGCTGATTCTTTGGGGCAATTCAACTGAAAATCAAAGAGCTTTCTTGGCGCAAAAAAAATGCGTGCGTGCAATTGCCGGTATACCGCCATGGGAGTCATGCAGGCCACTATTTAAACAATTTCAAATACTAACATTGCCTAGTATGTACATTCTGGAAGCAGCAAAATTTGTAAAATTTCATCCAAACTTATTTAGTACAGCAAAAGATATTTTCCCTCGAAATACCAGAAATTCGAATAGAATAGTAATGCCATATACGGCGAAAACAAAACTGGCCTCTAAAAACTGCCACGCAATGTGTGGACGAATTTATAATGCAATCCCTAAAGAGATTCAAGAATTGTCAGCAAACCAGTTTAACCGGAAACTCAAGTTGTGGCTATTAGACAAATGTTTTTACTCAATTTCAGATCTCTTAAAATAATGATTATGATGATAATATTTTGATTATAAAGAAATGTAATTATGTAATAAAATTTCGCACTAGTTTAGGTATACGCTTAATTTATAGGTAATATGTATTATTATGTAAAGATTTGCATGTCGCGTTGCGACAAAATGTTTATGGGGCTTTACTCTTATAATGAATTATCTTTTGTAACCAACATTTTATGCAAATAAAAGAATTTTGATTTTGATTTTGATTTTTTAAACTCTAATTTTTTTTGTAGTGAACGTCCAATCACGCGAGTAAAACTGCAATTTTTGGAAGATCACTATGAAAAAACCAAGGTTTTATAAGAAAAAATAAAATGACAGGGACATAGGTTACTTCACTATAAATATTATCAAGATATAAATTTATAGAATGGGTTAATTATATTCGGAGGAAACACGGTAATACAAAACATCGATTTGGTAATTTTTTCATAGGATTGTGTCAAATTCCTAGAAGGCCATGTACGCTCACTTTACAGTCCCTGAAAAGAGTGTCCGTAGCGGACTATCGAGAAAATGCTTCAATTTCACGGATTGTTATTCTTCGCACCATTGGATACAATACCCCAATGTGAAGATATACTTGGATATTAGGTTCACCCACTGATATAATATATACATATAGGATTGTTGTATTGGAATTTATGTTAACAATAGTACAATAAATATGTTTAATGTCACGTAAGATGCGCCACGTAAGAAGTTAATGAATAGCCATCCCAAGGACACGATAGTTCATAATAATAACCAGCCTGACGAGTATAATATACATATTATTATTACTCAATACCACCTATTATATCTAAGTTTCCCGATACACCAATAAACAGGCCTATAAATCTTCACATAAAGATAACTCCAAGAATTAAGAGGTAACGACGCCTTTTAGAAATTTTACACAATTCTAAGAAAAAAATACATAATCGATCGATAAATTTTATTCATGATCATCGACATCATCTCAGCCGTTAGTAATCCACTACTGAACATAGGCCTCCCCCATAAAGGGGGGGTTTGCCATTACTCGACACGCTTGGCAGGCGGGTTGTCGAGCGCAGTTCGATGGTTTTTTTGCAGAGGACGCTGCTGCTCGTCCTCTGGATCTTTTAACCCTTAGCTGGCTCTTACAGCAACCACGGGTAGAGAGGGTGGAGCACTATTCTAAAGCCGGTAACTCCACGGCTCAACGTACATTTTATTATCTTCTATAACCTCTTCATTATTTATTTTTTCCTAGTGACCATCTGAAAATTATCATTAATACTTTTAAAAGAAAATAAAATGGCAGATAGGAGCATAGTTTTACTTCATCATAAAAATTTCAAGATTAAAATTCATTGTCGAATGGGTTAGTCAAGTATTTTCGGAGGAATCAGGGAATACTAGAAAAAACTAGAAATTATTTATGGGATTGTGACAAATTTCTAAAGCGTGTCCTTTCATCTTAATCATTCTGCGTAGGGTTATTTATTATTGTAAAATGGCTTTATTATGTAGGTTGTAAACATTATGAGGTGTAAATGTAATAAAAGTTATATGAGACGTTCAGAAATGTTGAGAGCAAAGTTTGGGAATTGTTGATATTGATAAAATGTGATTTATAAGTATATAAAAACTTGTTTTAAAACAACTATCATGAATTCAAATTTAATATGATTTGAGATTTATCTTGAGGTTAATTATAAAACTTTTAGATTATTAACAATAATATTAAAACTGTAATGCTCCCACGACTGCCTGGGTGGTTTAGTGAGCTCATGCTCGACTGCCGATCATCAGATCTCGGGTTAGATCCCCAGGTCAGGCAAAGTGTTAAATATTGGATTTTCCATTAGTAATTATCAATAACTGCCTGGAGTCTGGAACTGTGCCCGGTAGATGGTAATAGGCTCGTCCACTATTACATAGGGATCTTGTTACGGGAGCAAGACCTCGCGATAGACCGAAGCGACGCTGGCAGTAACCTTAATAAAGAGGATGTCCAAGACCGAGCGAAGCGGAGAAGGAAAGTTAGAGACCCTGGCTATAGCTGTGATAATTGCTAAGAAGAGGCTCCTTCCTACCACAGAACAGATAATAATTTTACGTATAGAATGGACACTGTCATCCGCCCACCAATCGGGCCTTCCTCACCCGCCAGCGAGATTAAGCTCTCCACGAGCCCCGCTTCTATGGGAAATCACCTCACGGACACTCTTGCGCGTGTACAAAACTCCATGTGTGCAGTGTCTGTGAAGTAGGTAGTTATATCGTGACTTTTGTATGGGAATTGAGTCGAGTGTTCAGGGTGTGCTCGTACTACCATCAAGAATCTTATTTTAGCAAAATCCCTTTTCATCTGATTAATTAGTTATTAGCTTTATTGACTGCTAAAAGTGTCTTATTACATAATTTGAATAAAAAAATTGAATCTAATAATAATAATAATAATTGATAAACCAAGCTGCGAATCAAACACAGTAACTTTGGTCTTTTGGCAAACAATAAGATTCCTATTCAATACCTACCTCAGTCCTTCCCCATCCGCTAACGTTAATTCTCGAACCGCCAACCATGGACCTTCCTTCGTCAGGCAACGGGATACTCTGAATAGTCTCAGTGAACTGGATAGGATCAACAGTCTTCATAACCGCTACGTCTTTGTCAAAGGCTGGATTGTCGTAATCAGGGTGTGGTGTCACTTCTGCTATTGGGATGATTGTACCGTTCTTGCGGAATGAACTGCCTGCTCGGAGTACCACGGTCTTTGGATCCACGCTGGAGAAATATAAAGGTTAAAGTAAGTAAAAAAGAATAAACCATCATTATACTTACGGGAACATACATATGACAGCCTCGTTGGCTCAGATGGTAGTAGCTGTGCTTTCTGAGCTGCAGACCTCGGGTACGATCCCCGGCCAGATCAAACATTTGTGTGCATGAACATGTCTGTTTCATCTGCGTCTGGGTGTTATAAGCTTATATAAGTATGTATATCAGTCATCTGGTTACGATAGTACAGGCTTTAGTTTGGGACCTGCGGACCGTGTGTGGAAGTTGTCCCATATTATTGTATTATTATTATCTAAAACTCTAATTTTGGTTAGTCCCTTGGTGCCAGACACAGATCAAATATACATGTTCATGCACAAAAGGACAAGATACTATTTATTTCGATACGACAAGTACCTACTTATTAAGATCTAAAAACCGTTATGTGTAAACCTTTTCTCGACCTCCACGATACAGACAGTGCCAAATGAGGAGGTCATTAGTTAACACTACAGAAAATACCACGCAGCATTTAATTTTTAGCAAGTTAGCTTAATAATATTTAGAAATTACGAATAAGTATACGAGTAATAAAGAGGCGGAAATCGAAGAGCACAGCCAGTAATATTTTCTGAATACATTAGAGTTAAGTATACAATTCAATGATTCTCGTCACTTACCGAAAGTACCGCCCCAGGTAGCGCTTCCGAAAACCTTTAAGTGCCCTTTTGGGTTAAAGATGAAGTACAAGAACCTGAATTCCAGGTCCTAAGGTAATCGTTACGGAGGTAATCTCGTTTTTATAGTCGTGGATTCACGTGCCTTTCGATATGGGTAAAAGGTTTTTGGAATGATAAGTGATTCTTTACAGTTAACTAGGTATATTCTTTATTTAGCCGACTTCAAAGGTGTACGTATCTACGGTTTGTCAAGTATGAATCTGTTACAAAAAGACGAAGTTAAATTCAAGGAGATGCATGAGACCCGTGAAACTAAACAGCTTTTTAAAGAAATAATTCGTAGTTTGGATTGTTCCACTATTCGAGAAAAAAATTTGAGTACCCGTACAAAGTTGATCAACTGATTTGCTCTTTTTTTTGCAAGTGGTTTGGTTTGATGAGTGGATGCATTTCCTCTATTATTAATTACTACATCATTTTGTAGCACCTTGTATATATTAAAGTATCTTACGTCATTGTACGTAATAAGTAATTTAGTCTGCCGTCGAAGTTCTTTAATTTTATTTAAATTCGTTCCCTCTCCAAGCAATGCAAGGAGTGTATCGTTTCCCCCATGGATTCGTGATCATGCCACGGAAATTGGGATAACTTTCTCAGTAACAATCTTTCGTTATCTACCCTTGTTCTCTGCAAGTATGGCTTCACTGACACTTATGTTTACCGTGGTTCTGATCTGGACCGTCTATCGCATCAGACTTCTGCCTCTGGGTCTTTTGCCATTGATTTTCCCGGTCATCATTATCTTTTACAGGCTATTGCAGTTTTTTTCAAGATATGCGGCGGAGACAAATGTTAGATCTTCCTTTCCTTTTGTCCATTGGTAGTTATTGTAGAATTAATTTATTAGCTCTGAGAGCCGTCCTGGAATACGCCAACACCACATTTCATTCGCTGATTATCAAAATTCTGAGGTGGATTTCTGGCAGACCCCCAACTTCATAGCTTGAATAACTTTAGTATACACTATATATATTTAGTAGTAGATACTTACTTCTGAGCACAATGAGCAGCAGTGACAATATAATTCTCACTGACGATGATACCCCCACAGAAATACGAGTTGTTCACGATGAACGAGACTTGGAAGGGATGGTCTTCAATGTTCGCCTCCTGCCCTCCAACTATGCGGTTTTCGAAGGTCATAGGACTGTAAAGGAACTCTTCCAGAGTGGGGAAGTTTGCCAGGTCGTACGAGGATACTGGAATCAGAAGAAACACGGAGATAAATACTATATTCTTAAAATATTTTTATTTTCAAAATCAAAATCAAAATCAATATTCTTTTATTTGCATAAAATGTTGGTTACAAAAATTTTACAGAGTAAAGGTACAATATGTAGGTAAGCATAACTGCTTGGAGTCTGGAACTGTGCCCGGTAGATGGCAATAGGCTCGCCGCCTATTACATGAGACCAATAGCATACTGGCGAAATGTGGGTTTGCCTACTATGGGACTGTCCTGGGTTCACCTCTGCCTACCCCTTCGAAAAAAAGGCATGATTGTATGTTATGTTATGTAGGTATGCTTGTCCCGTCAGTAGGTGGAATAGAAGAATTTCCCCATTGACTGTTACAGCCATAAGCCACTGTAGCCTAGTTGGGAGAACGCCGCCACGCGGAACGTCGTGGATTCGAGTCTTGCGCGTGATAGGTATACTCTAGTAGTCTTTAATTATATTCACCCCTTTTATTTTAAAAACAACAAAATCATTACAAGACTTTCTAGAGCACTTCGTAACGCATAACTTTAGATGTTTTGCTCGAGAATCAGCGATGAAGCGCTTTAATTTAATTCGTGGATTCCAGCCAACTCCCTAAATTCCTTTAACTTTCGCAAATTAGTTTAAATTTCCGCGCTTAGGTTTGAGTTGTTGCTTCGTTTTGGTAGAAAACTTGATTAGAAAGGATAAGTGGCATCTCAAGGAATAACTCTGTTAATATAAAGGACAAGATCACTCTCAAAGTATAAGTACTTAGTACATTTAATTCAATTTTGTGCATAATAGCATTACCCACTTACAATTAATATTGTTCTAGTAGGTATTATTGTCCTTTCTGTTATATAAATCATTGTTATTTTATTGAATAAGTATAAACATCATAAAACAATTGTGTAGTTTGCACGGATTTTAGTGAAATACTTACTATCATCTGTCTATACTGTTCTATCACTGTCTAACTGTCTAACCCCTAACTATAAACTTATATTTCAAATAATTTCCAGTTTTCAAGCTGTTTACCTCTCGTTCTCGCTGGTCTCTGTGTTTTCTGCAGAATTAGTAAATTGTGGACAGATATATACTTTGAGGTGACTTGTCTTTGTCAATGCACAAAGGTGACTAGTACCCACCTGTTTCTTATCCATTTACTTAAGTTTTTCAACATAATTTTTCAGAAACTCCACCATGATGACTCGCAGAGCTACTGTTAAAGAGATGGAACAGCAACTGAGAACCACACTACAGGAACTGAAGACCTATAAGGATCTAAATGAACAACTCCTTAGAGAGAGGGATGACAGTGAGGTTGAAGTTCAGCGGATTATCTCCATAAACAGCGACCTCAAGAATGAACTGGCTGAACTGGACATTAGATACCAAGATGTCTTACATAAATGTGATCACCTACAGACCATTGTATTGTCATTTGATGAGTGTGGCTTGACCTATGTTAAGGCCTTAAGCCGTATTGGAGACCTCGAGCGTGAACTAGACACGGCTCAATCAACAATATTAGAGTTGCAATCAAAGTTAACCGCTCAACAAGTAGCCGACACTCAGTGCCTATACAATGAGTTAGTAGTTAGTAAAGTGAAGTGTTCTCAGCCCCTAGACATTATTGACCTCACTGGTGAGACTCCCTCAAAACCCATTCTCCATAGAAAGCCTAAAAAATATATAAAAATCAAAAAACTTGTTCGGAAATGTCAAAAAAAACTCAAGTGTAATAAGAAGTACTTCACAAAAAATGTCCAACTTATAAAAAGTAGACTTTTATTAGATCAACAACTCCAAAATTGTATAGAGGAGTTAGAAATAACAAGAAAATTATATGATGATGACATACTGCAACTACGCTCTGAGCTTCTACGCAGAGAACAAACACTGCAGGATATTTTCAACAGTTATACTGCCTTACAAACTCAGTTAGCAGAACACTATAATACTGCTATAGATCTGGCCCAGTTGGTTACAAGTAATGTAGATTTCATTAACTCAGAATTGCAAACAAAATCAACTGAGCCTCAGGTGACCTCACAATCACCATGTGCTGTTCCTGTGCGAGTGGCTCGGAGGGAGAAGCAATGTATTGCTGGACATAGTAGGACTAAGGTACTTGTTTTCTCAGACCGGATTGGTGTAGATTTTGGTTCTCTGTTGTGCAATGAGAGTAATCATATAATATATAATCATTGCATGCCCGGTGCATCTTACACACAAATATGTGATAAGATTAGGAGTAGTGCTCATACTATAGATAGTAATACAGTTATTGTCATCTTAATAGGACAAAGTATAGGTATAGACAAAAGGGAGGTTATTAATAACATAACCTCTCTCCTTGAAATAAATTGTTTTAAGATTATGCTGTGTGCCTTACCATATTGTTCATTGTTAACTTCAACTCAAAATAAACACACACATATGATAAACAATTTATTTCATAATCTGACATCTCGTCATAGTGACAAATTAATGTTTTTTGACATGAATAAGTTTATTAAAAACTTTCAACTGACCCCGGACAATATTATGTACTGTTCGAAGAAATGCATTTCGATGCTTGCTACATTGGTAGCTTATAATATTAATTCAGTTATAGGTAATATAACGGTGTTAAATAATGACTCCACAGTGATTAGTATATGTACTAAAAATAACACTGTGGAAAATAATTTAAACTAATTTCTAAGACAACAGAGAGTGGTACTTGTACATTATCTTTATTCTATCAAAATATAAACCGCTTCTCTGGCAAAATTAACGACATTGAATTACTTGTAGATAAATATAATTATGATATTTTATGTTTCTGTGAAACTTGGTTAAAAAATGATAAAATGTCATTTAATGTTAATAATTTTCAGGTGGCCAGTAAGTTCAACAGAACATCTGCTGAAGGAGGTGGCTCGATTATACTTTTAAGAAAATCAATTAAATATAAAGAGCGAAATGATATTGTCAGCTGTTCTGTGGAACGAACTTGCGAGGTGGCTTGTGTAGAAGTAAAAAGGCACATAATCTTATGTGTATATAGGCCGCCGAACTCGAATCTCACTTCTTTTATGTCCTCTATGGAAATAATTCTAAACAAAATTTGTAAAAGTAATAAACATGTACTTGTATGCGGTGACTTTAACATTGATATTTTGTCAGATTCTCCAGATAAAACTAATTTGACTAGTTTATTTAAGTCCTTCGGTTTGAGTTACCTATTCTCTGAGCCCACAAGAGTTACAGTTACCTCATCGACCTGTATTGATAATATCTTTACCAATTTCGAAAGTAGGAAGTTATCAATAACGGGTGGAGTTAGGTCTGACCACAAGGGTCTCTCACTAGAATTTATAAGTGAAAAATCAAAAGAAAAACCAACAATTGAACATAGGCCCCTAACAACATATAAACTCGAAAAGCTTAGGAATAATATAGAATCAAAACTGGAAAATGTCGCTGTCTCTGAGGAAGACCCTAATTTCAATTATGAAAACATATTTTCTGTAATAAGTAAGGAGTTCAATGAGATATGTCCCAAAAAGAAATTACACTCGAATGGGAAACTAGAATTTAGTGATTGGGCTACCAAGGGTATCAGGAAAAGTAGAGATAATATGTATGAGTTATATAGGGATAAAGCCCATTCCAATTCAGAATCATTTCATGAGTATGTTAAATGTTATTCAAAAATTTTTAAAGCTGTGTGCATCCAAGCAAAAGCCATAAATATTAGAGACAAAATTCGCAAATCAAGTAATAAAATTAAGACGGTCTGGAAAACAATAAACGTAGAAACAGGTAAAGATAAATGTAGAGATTCTGAATATAAATTATTAATTAATAATGAACACATTACAAATGTTGAGGAAGTCGCTAATATTTTTGTCGATTTCTTCTCTAACATAGCCCTGAACGCGACCAAGTCACTTGATTCATCCCCAGACTTGGCGGAGGCTTTTCTTAAAGAAAACTTCCAACGCACCATACCTGAATTTTCGTTTGAACACATCTCATTAATTGATATCAAAAAGACGTACAAGAGTTTAAATGTTAAAGCTACTGAAGATCTATGGGGTCTATCTGTAAAAATGCTAGATTCTATAATAAACACAATTGCTCCTTACTTAGCAGACTTATTTAACCTTTGCATAGATAAAGGCACGTTTCCAGAACTAATGAAAATAAGTAAAATCACTCCAATCTTTAAATCGGGAAGTAAGACAGATCCCTCAAACTATAGGCCAATCTCTGTTTTGCCAGTATTAAGTAAAATCTTTGAGAAATTGATGCTAAACCAACTGCTGTCACATTTCAATAGAAATAGAATATTGCATTCAAACCAGTATGGTTTCACCAAATGCAGATCAACAACCGATGCAGGCTGTCATCTCATGACTCTTGTCTTGGAGGCTTGGGAGAGTTCACAAGATGCCATTGGAGTGTTTTGTGACCTTTCCAAAGCATTCGACTGTGTAGAACACTGCACGTTACTGCGCAAGTTAGAATTATATGGAATTCATGGGAATGCCCTGAACCTGGTGGAATCATACTTGTCTAGTAGGCAGCAGAAGGTTAGCGTCAATGGTATCACATCTGCTAGTTCTCCTGTCAAGATGGGAGTCCCACAGGGATCAATTTTGGGTCCTTTCCTGTTTTTGGCATATATTAACGATTTGCCTTACATGGTCCACGGTCTAGCAGATATAGTTCTATTTGCCGATGATACGTCATTGATTTTTAAAGTTGATAGGAAGGATACTTCACTAGTACATGTAAATAATACTTTAGCAAGTATATCCAGATGGTTCACAGCAAACAATCTGTTATTGAATGCGAAAAAGACTAAATGTTTGAAATTTTCGTTGCCTAACGTCAGAAGTATAGAACCAATCATAGTTCTTGACGGTGAAAGACTCAATATTGACAATGCAACTTTGTTCCTTGGCATAAATATAGACTCTAAACTGCAATGGAGCACTCATATCACCGAGCTCTCAGGGAAACTAAGCTCTGCAGCTTACGCGGTTTATAAAATTAGGCAACTAACAGATGTAGCCACGGCGAGATTAGTGTACTTTGCATATTTCCATAGCTTGATGTCTTATGGGATTCTGTTGTGGGGGTCAGCTGCAGATATAGAAACTATCTTTATACTACAAAAACGTGCGATTCGTGCCATCTATGAGATGCGTCCACGCGAATCCCTGAGGGAATTATTTAAAGAAATAAACATACTGACCCTACCATCCTTATACATTTATGAGAACATCATGTATGTGCGTAAAAATTTACATAAATTCAAATTAAATAGTGACCTTCATAATTTTAATACTAGGAATAAAGACAAAATAGCTGTACCTAGCTTTAGATTATCTAAAACAAATAAAAAGACATTCTTAGGAAATAGTGTACGTTTCTATAATAAAATCCCAAAAGAGATAACTGGGCTCTCAGAGGGTAAATTCAAAACCTATATAAAATCTACTTTACTTAAGAAGGCTTATTATAAAGTCAACCAGTACATAGAGGACAAAGATGCCTGGAAACTTCTGCATAGCCGCCTCGCGGCACCTTCAAAGGAAACGAATGTAACCAAACCAAATATTGTGAAACTATCTGTTGAAAAAATTAAGCCCTACAAGTTTCTTGTGCGTTCTTCTTGTAGAGGTATCTTTCCGAACGCACGGTAGACTCAGTACTGTATCTTCATTGACGTACAAAAGTGTCAGATTATGACCTATTTGAATAAATCTGTTTGAGTTTGAGTTTGAGTTTGACTCCGTGGAAAACACATGTTTTTGTATACGATATGTACCTACATATTAAATGCAAATTGTAGTGGTAGGCCTCTTTCGCAGGGGGCAGTCTGGGGAAATACCACACCTTTGCCAGTTATTCATCCAAGCAGTAATGTGCAATCATAACTGTGTTCCGGTATGAAAGGCAATGCTACCAGCGAAACTCAACAACTAATATCTCAGGGTGACAGGCGCAGTGCAGTGCCGTGCAGAATTATTAATTTTAAAACACTGGGTGGCACTGTGTCTTTTGTTATTAACCCTACTGAATACAGCCAAGCGTAAACTCTACCGTAATTCTGTAAAGTTAAGGTTCAATTTACAAGAAAATCGTGTGACGATATCTAGGGCACCTGAAAATGAGTAAACGTGTACCGCTGAGAAAATGAAATAAAGTATAAATCAACTCAAATTATATTATTATCTTTCAAGCAGCATCTGGATGAAATCTAGGTCTTAAATTAGATAAGACAAGAAAAGAGGACGGTTGGGAAAGTCGGGCACGAAATAGAAAAAAATTACTCTTACTTGGACGGTATATGCAACCATTACTGTGTTCCGGTATGAAGGGCAATGTTACCAGCGAAATTACTGGGCATGATGAGATTCAACAACTCATATCTCAGGGTGACAGGCGCAGTGCAGTGCCGCGCAGAATTTTGAATTTTATAACACTGGGTAGCACTGTGTCTGATATGGGCAATCATGATGCTTACCATCAGGCACCTGATTTGCTACACGTATCTAACTAACACGTGTCTAACACTATCATAAAATAATAATAATAATGAATAATGTACCTAAGTTGCCGTGGGGTACCGGCATTAGAATAGTACCTCACCCTCTCTACCTGGGTTGCCGTAGGAACCGGCTGATAGGTAAATATCCAGAGGACGAGTAGCGGCGTCCTCTGCGTAAAGACCACCAAACTGCTCTCGCCAACCCGCCTGCCAAGCGTGGCGAGTATTGGCAAACCCCCCCCCCCCCAATGATCAGCACCATACAGACCAGGCCCCCAGTACCCGGCAGCTCCGTTATTCCTGACTCCGGTAGCGGTCAAGGTAACGGCGGAGCAGGGGGTGCTAAGAATCCCCGGAAGTTTTCCGGCTACCCACCCCAACGACGACGACTGGCCCTGGTAACACACAACATACGCACTTTGAGGACCGACGAGAAGATCATTGAGCTGGAAGAGGAATTAGATAGGTTACGTTGGGATATTGTGGGGTTGTCTGAAGTCCGTAGAGAGGGCGAGGACACGATAACCCTAAGATCAGGTAACCTACTCTACTACCGGGAGGGCGACCAACAGTCCCAAGGTGGTGTCGGCTTTCTCGTCCACAAGTCCCTCACTAACAACATTATTACCATCGAAAGTGTATCGAGCAGGGTCGTATACCTAATACTCAGAATATCTAAAAGATATTCGCTGAAGGTCATTCAGGTATATGCACCGACCTCGTCACACCCAGATGATGAGGTGGAGACTATGTATGAGGACGTCAGTAGGGCCATACATACGTCCGAGACCCACTTCACTGTTGTTATGGGGGACTTTAACGCAAAGCTAGGCAAGAAAAGCGATGACGAGCTGAGAGTGGGGCAATTTGGATATGGGCAATGGAACCCAAGGGGACAGAGGCTGGCCGATTTCCTGGAGAAAGAGGGACTCTTTAGGATGAATTCTTTCTTTCAGAAGCCGCCTCACAGGAAATGGACCTGGTTGAGTCCCGATGGTTCCACGAGAAACGAAATAGATTTCATCATGACCAACAAGAGGCAAATATTCAATGATGTCTCTGTGATTCACAGGGTGAAAACCGGTAGTGATCACAGACTGGTAAGAGGCACATTGAATATTGACGTCAAACATGAGAGGTCACGCCTGATGAAGTCCACGCTCCGACCTACTCGCGCCCATATACAAAACCCCGAAAGCTTTCAACTCGAACTCTCTAATCGCTTCGATTGCCTGGAGGATATTGATGCGTCTGTGGACGAAATTAATAACAGGCTTGTAGAAACTGTCCAAACGGTGGGCTCTAAGTTCTATAAACCCCGCCGTACAAATAGACCTCAAAAATTATCTGATCACACCCTAAACCTCATGGCTGAGCGACGCTCGCTACGGCTGCAATCTCCCGATGATGCTAAGTCATATAGGCAGCTCAATAGACGAATTTCCAAATCCTTGCGGCACGACATCCGTCTCTTTAATACTAATAATATTAAAGAGACAATAGAGCGGAAAAAGGGCTCCAAAGTGTTCGCAAGAGATATGTCTATTGGGCAAAGCCAGCTGACAAAGCTGAAGAGAGAAGATGGCAGCATAGCGTCGACAAAAGCAGAGGTCTTAGAGGAGATCGAGAGGTACTATGGGCAGCTATACGCTTCGGTCGCAAAGCCTGTTAGCAGCACGGCCAAAGATCCAAGAGCCAAGCTGACCCGACACTATACCGAAGATATCCCGGACATCAGCCTGTACGAGATTAGGATGGCCCTGAAACAACTTAAAAACAACAAGGCGCCGGGTGACGACGGAATTACAACAGAGCTTCTGAGAGCGGGTGGAACACCGGTACTTAAAGTCCTCCAGAGGCTCTTTAACTCTGTCATATTCAAAGGTGTGACGCCAGAAGCATGGAACAGAATCGTGGTGGTCCTATTCTTCAAAAAAGGTGATAACACCTTGTTGAAGAATTACAGACCCATCTCGCTTCTGAGCCATGTTTATGTTTATAAGTTGTTTTCAAGGGTCATTACGAATCGTCTCAGTCGCAGGCTCGATGACTTCCAGCCGTCCGAGCAAGCCGGTTTCCGAAAAGGCTACAGTACCATAGACCACATCCACACGCTGCGTCAAGTTATACAGAAGACCGAAGAGTATAACTTGCCACTATGTTTAGCGTTCGTGGACTATGAGAAGGCCTTTGATTCGATCGAGACATGGGCGGTGCTCGAATCTCTCCAACGATGCCATATTGATTATCGGTATATCGAAGTGTTGAAGTGCTTGTATAGTAACGCCACTATGTCGGTTCGAGTACAGGACCAGAGTTCGAAGGCGATCCCGTTGGAAAGAGGCGTAAGACAGGGAGACGTCATATCTCCGAAACTGCCGCAATGGAGGACGCCTTCAAGCTTCTGGAATGGCAAAGACACGGCATCAATATTAATGGCGAATACATCACTCACCTTCGGTTTGCCGACGACATCGTAGTCATGGCAGATTCGATGGAAGATCTCGGCACGATGCTCGAAGACTTCAATCGAGTTTCTCAACGGGTCGGTCTTAAAATGAACATGGAGAAGACGAAGGTTATGTGTAATGCCCATGTTGTGCCGACCCCAGTATCGGTTGGGAACTCGATTCTAGAAGTTGTTGACTCATACGTCTACCTTGGACAAGCAGTCCAACTCGGTAAGTCCAACTTCGAGAAAGAGGTCAATCGTCAAATCCAACTAGGCTGGGCAGCGTTCGGAAACCTACGCAATGTCTTCTCGTCCAAAATACCTCAGTGCCTCAAGTCGAAGGTCTTTGACCAGTGTGTGTTACCAGTGATGACTTACGGATCTGAAACGTGGTCTCTGACTGTGGGCCTTATCAGCAGGCTCAAAATAGCAGAACGAGCTATGGAGAGGGCTATGCTCGGAATTTCTCTGCGAGATCGAATCAGAAATGAGGAGATCCGTAGACGAACGAAAGTTATCGACATAGCCCAGCGGATTAGTAAGTTGAAGTGGCAATGGGCAGGGCACATAGCACGTAGAACTGATGGCCGATGGGGCTGCAAAGTTCTCGAATGGAGACCACGAACCGGCAAGCGCAGCGTAGGACGTCCACCCACAAGGTGGACAGACGATCTGATAAAGGCGGCAGGAACACGATGGAGGCGGGCCGCTTGCGACCGGACTGAATGGAAATCTATGAGGGAGGGACCGGACTGAATGGAAATCTATGTTCAGCAGTGGACGTCCTGTGGCTGAGATGATGATGATGAATGTACCTAAAAGTTATATCCTATCGGGGTCGTTTGCCACGATTTCGATTAATTTAATAATAATATGGGACAACTTCCACACACGGTCTTCTGGTCCCAAACTAGGCTAGAAGCCTGTACTATGGTTACCTGATGACTGACATACAAAATAATATACTTAAGCTTTTAACACCCAGGCACAGATCAAACAGACATGTTCATGCACACAAATGTTTGACCTGACCGGGGATCGAACACGGGGCCTGCGGCACAGAAAGCAGAGTTACTACCGTCTGAGTCAACAAGGCTGTCTCAACAAACGAGGCTGAATAAATTTGATTTTGAAATATTTCTACTTGTTCAGTCACTTAAATATTATTTTATATTTTACTAGTTGTGCCCTGCGGTTTCACCCGCGTAGACATCGTTCCCGTGGGAATATTGGGAATAAAGTGTTATTCCAGGGTCTAAGCTACCTGCATACCAAATTTCAGCCCAATCTGTTCAGTAGTTTTGGCGTGAAACATAAACATACATTCACGCCTTTTTTTCCGAAGGGATAGGCAGAGGTGTACCCAGGACTCAGTCCCATAGTAGATACACCCACATTTGGAGTGAAAGAGTAACAAATATCCATCAATCTAACCAAAACCGCGCTAGATGGCGCTGGAGGTGAGTTACAACTCGCAAGCGTTTTATTCAGCTGTTAAAAACGTAAGTTTTTTTCCAATTGTACTGAAATTTGAGATTTATAATATTAGTAGGATAAGACTAAACAGTATATTCGCTTGCAATATGAATTGAACTGAAGAATTGTTGTGTTATGTTTTTCGAGTGTTTTCGTATAGGTAAGTAGTATGTATATATTATGTACCTACAACAAAAAAACAAATCTTACCAAAACAATCCATCCAAACAATGAGCACCAAAACAGCACATCTCATAACTATCACCATTTTAAAAAATGATAAAATAAGAATTATTAAAAAAAAAAACACAATAACACTGCCAGAGTCGTTTATTACAAATTTTCACTTGATTTACTTCAACGAATGGTGTTAATATGAACTAATGATACAAAGATACAGGGTATCGCCTATTTATTACAAATAATGCATTGAAATATTCAGTACCCTCATGATAGTGGTCTGTCATAACCTCGTTCTTCAGATTATTGTGATAATCGATAACTCAACCTCCCGGTGTGAACATGGCTTTCCATTAAATTGTCTGATTGTGTCATCTACCACGTTACTCATGTTAAAAAGAAATGCGATTTAAGGCGCGGTGCGAAGCTAATTCGCCTTCTCGCTCAAACGTACCCACCTTTTTTGAAGATAAAAAAAAATACACATAAAGATTCAGCAAAAATTTCAATTTAATCCAAACAAGTTTTCAGTGCCTTCTTCTGAGATATTTTTCTGAGATTGTTTTTCTTTGTGCAGGTTTTTATACATGAAAACTTGTTTGGATTTAATTGGATTTTTTACTGAATCTTTGTGTTGTTATTTTCTAGAACCTAGTCGTCTTTATATTACGTAATTGCTTGTAGTATTTTTATATCTTCAAAAATGTGGGTACGTCTGAGCGAGAGCCTGCCTTAATTAACGAAACTTCCAAATTAGGTACTATGTCATTGAAAACAATTTCGTACCAAATGTTATAAATTATTTCTATTCCTATTGAGGAATAGACTATTAAATTTGATTATTTAAAATTATTTCTTGCAATAACTTCTTGTTTATTGATATTTAATTTTGAATATTATTAAAATTATTTAAGTTAAAATTATTACAGTTTGCAATTTAAGATACCTAATAGTAATAGATAGTTTTAACTCTCTGTTTCTATCCCCAGGTTATCTGTAAGAAATTACTTAATGCGATAAGACCGCCGGTTGTTTACTGTGATATCAATTAATCGTTTTGTAACATTGTTTTTATTTTATTTTTGGTATGCAATAAAGTATATTTCTATTATATACTATTCTAATAGAAAAAGCATGCACGGATAGAGTACTTAAGGTACTGCAATAGCTTATCAGTTGACCTGATCACTGCCACTCAGAATCGTGGGTTTAAATCCATAGCTTACTTAGCTTTGTAAGCTATATTTAGCTTCAAATAAATATCTTACAAACAAATTAATCCACTAATGCGTTAATTATTGTTCTACAGATATTTTTATTAAACAAGTATAAACCACTTTTGGTAAATAGTTGGTAAGTATATTGTTACCCAAAAACTAAGTCCTTTTAAAATTGTCAATCAAAAAGTCAATCACACACTTGATTATCTGAGATACACAACCAATGCTCGACCTATCGATTTTCGCGCAGTTTTCTGTCTATGTCCTTGCACAATGTCAAGTATACTGAAGGGAATGCTTACTAAAAGAAAAGAGCAATCCTCATGTTTGTTAATCGGACATGTCATGTATTCGAAATAACCCTTTAGATCATTGATATGTTTAACAAACAATAAAATCACTTGTTGAATACAGATTATGACTTTAGGACGATTGCAAACGGGTCCAATACAAAAATCGTAAGAAACTTCCCCTTGTTTTTCACTTTTTGTTCCTTTGAAAATTGAATCCTATAGTATCTATTTTTCTTAAAATAAATAATTTATGGCACGACGCAAAACATGTCGCGTTGTAATAAAATTTAATAATTATAAATAATCAAAGTTTCAATACTTTAAAGATGACTATTGATACATACTACCTCAATAGAGAAAAATAGATAACTTTTATTAAAATATATAACATTAACACCAAAGTAATAGGGATTGATAAAAGATTACATTTTATTTACGTATATGCAAATTTGCAATAACCACAAATATGTTAGACACGCCACGATCTAAAATAATTCAGATCAAGTCTGCTCCACCTAGTTATATTGTAACTCAAATGTTAAAAGGAAAACATACGTTATTTACCGAGATAACATCGTTATTCATTATCAGTGTAACCTTAACCTAGAAGTTAGTAATCAGTCAAGCCTTTGACAAATTAGTTTAACAACTTATCCGGTAAATAAGTTCATATTTATATATCTCATGAAATAAGTTTTTACTTTATGATGGAGATAATAGAAAAAGTAAAAATATACAGTAATGTCTACTCAAAATATCGTACACCCCATAATTACTGTGTTCATCTACCTTAAATAATAATTTGGGACAACTTCCACACACGGTCATCTGGTCCCAAACTAGGCTAGAAGCCGATACTATGGTAACCAGAGGACTGATATACTTATATAAGCTTATATAACACCCAGACACAGATCAAACAGACATGTTCATGCACACAAATGTTTGACCTGGCCGGGGATCAACCCCGGGGCTTGGAGCTCATAAAGTAGAATTCTGAGCCAACGAGGCTGTCAATTAGTATTAGTTTCTACAAAATTATTATACTTGTTCAAAATCCAGATAATACTAGCTAATTTTTTTCTACATAACCACAAAGTCTGTAAAGAACCTAACAGTTTTAAATACGATCACGGCGTGAAACCCAACGTACTCATCCATGTTTGATGAGGTTCGTTCAGAAAGATAACTTTCGCTTTCTTCCATGTGTACGACATATTATTATAGATAGTTCATAGAACATTTATACTATGTCGTTTAATATTTATTTATTTGTAGATATTATTATTATCATGTCACTACATACTTTACGTCGTGTCATTACGTGTATTCTATGTATATATGCACATGCAGGTGAACCTAAAAAATATTCGTATTATTATTTAAGTTTGTTTTATTAAAATTTCTTTCCATTTTTTCTCTGTTAGAATAAATTTTATTCTTTATTTTGCACACCCAAGACAAAATTTTATTCATTTTCCTTTGCTCAATTCACCATAATTGAATGTTAAATTAATGTTCTAGTATATAATTTCTTTGCTTTCGTTTTAATGATGTTTAGCTTTTGTTAAGATTATATCTCCATAAAACGTAATGTAAAAAAGTTGTGTTGGCGACAGCCTTTTTGGTGCGCGCATTTGTACTTTTTATATTTGAAAATACTTCTTTTGGTGTTAGGTTCTGTGCCAAAATTGACAAATAGTCCCATATTTTCCTTTCATTAATAAGTTGTATAATGTTATGTATTCCTTTAATTGTCATAATATTCTGTTATTTTCCTACAAAACCAAAATCTACAATATATTTTTTATTACATTATGATGTGGAATGCTAAATAAAAAAATGACAATTATGTAATTTTTTTTTAATTATAATAATTATATTCTTCATTATCTTCGTCTCCACAATGCATTCACACAATGCTTCGGATTTACTACCACAATGTGGTCCCATTTTTACCAAGTAATAATTTGATAATGTCTCTTATCCAATATATTGTATTACATTAAGATATATAGTAACTTATTAAGGGGGTGCGTTTCCTTATTTAACTAAACAACTTCGAAAGAAAACATTTTGAAAAACAATGAGTCTGGAGGAACCCAAATTAGCAAAACAGAAGTTGTTTAGGTCGACGAGTAGATGCGCCCCTTACCTTTAGTAACACATTGTCTATCTATCACTTTATTATCATCATCATCTCGGCCATCAGTTCTACGTGCTATGTGCCCTGCTCATTGCCACTTCAACTTGTTAATCCGCTGCGCTATGTCGGTAACCTTCGTTCGTCTACGGATCTCCTCATTTCTGATTCGATCGCGCAGAGAAATCCCGAGCATAGCCATCTCCATATTTCGTTGCGTAGTCTCTATATGCACGTATGCACGCTGTATATAAGGCAGTCGGTAGATAGTTAGTTAGTCGTTTTAGAAACCGACTCCCACATTTGGACACACAATTCGTAACAGTGGAATCAATAAGTAATTCAAATTCAATTATTTATTTGCAGTAGGTACCTAATTAATTTCCGATGCTAAAATCTCAGGAAAAAAAATTTCTTTTTATACATACTGGTTTGTATGTTATTGAATTTTTAGAGATGTAGAAATAATAGTAATTGTATGATCATAAAATATGACGCTATTACGCATGAACAGTTTTTTTGTGTAGAACTTTTATTTAAGCATTGGCTTCGGGAATGGTGGACATAATAATTTAATTAGACATATTATGTCAGGTTGATAAAAACGTAATTGCTAAAGTAATAAAGTATATAAAGTTTCCATGGGCTCGTGATGTCAAAGTACAAGGGTAGATTTCATAGTTGGTATACTCGTTAGGTACTTGTGACAGGTGCAAAAAGCAATGCGATGCAAACGCAAAGCGAAAAAAATATCCACATTACACATTATTTATTCAGTTTTATGGACATCTCTTTTCAGATTGCCAATTAAATATATAGTAAATTCAATGTATAATTAATATTAATATTGGCCAAAGCAAACCTGTGGCTACAAACATACAGTACGAGTGACCGAGCGGGCGAAGCGAGCGAAGCGTCTTAGTTTCGAGATTGGCCAGAAATGATTGTGCTATTTTCGTTTTTTCTCTAAACTGAATCAACTGAAATATTGTCAGCATATTTGATAACATAACATAACATAACATACATTCACGCCTTTTTCCCGAAGGGGTAGGCAGAGGTGTACCCAGGACTCAGTCCCATAGTAGATACACCCACATTTCGCCAGTATGTTATTGGTCCCATGTAATAGGGGGCGAGCCTATTGCCATCTACCGGGCACAGTTCCAGACTCCAGGCAGTTATTGAGATAATTCCTAATGGAAAAATCCATTTTTTAACACTATGCCTATTTATATAGATTAGGCCGGTTAAGCCGGTTGGTTAAAAAGATGAGCGTTGAAAACATAAGAATGCCAAATTTCCTGTGTCACAGTAAATCATAAGGGAAGTTCATCAGCTTTCAAAATATAACCAAGATTTTTATTCGATCAATATAAATATATTAGGTCTAGTTATTACTTGATTTTAATGGTTAGTTACAAATCTATGGTTATATACGTATACAAGACTAGCTGTGTTCCTCGGTTTTACCAGCGTAGACATCGTCGCCGTGTTCCCGATAGTAGGATAATCGAGTAATTTATGTATGAGGCAGCTTCCGAGGTCTACAACTCAAACAGCCAATAGTTAGTGTTATATTACTAGATATAATCTATTGACTTGTTTATCATAATATATTTCTAAATAATCGTAGATCGTAATTACATAAAGCATAACATACATTCACACCTTTTTTCCGTAGGGGTAGGCAGAGATGTACCCAGGACTCAGTCCCATAGTAGGCACACCCATATTTTGCCAGTATGTTAATTAGTCCCATTTCCATTTAATAGGGGACTAGCCTTATTGTCATCTACCGGGCACAGTTCCAGACTATAATCCAATATATATTATAATATCCAATATAACAATCTATAATCCAATCATCATCATCATTATCTCAGGCATAGGACGTCCACTGCTAAACATAGGCCTCCCCTATAGATTTCCATCCAGTCCGGTTTTAAGTGGCCTGCATCCAACGTGCTCTCGCCGTCCTTATCAGATCGTCCGTCCACCTTGTGGATGGACGTCATATGCTGCGCTTACCGGTCCGTGGTCTCCATTCGAGAACTTTACAGCCCCATCGGCCATCAGTTCTTCGCGCTATGTGCCCTGCCCATTGCCACTTCAACTTTCTAATCAGCTGGGCTATATCGGTAACTTTCGTTCGTCTACGGATCTCCTCATTCCTGATTCGATCATGCAGAGAAAAAAAAATTCAATATATAACCGAAATTATGCCACAAAGAAATCTACCTTTAAAGTTTGACGTCACAATACGAAGTAGTTTTACAAGGTCATACCTACATAATGCAGGTAAAATAGTTTAAAATGAGAACGTTTTATGATTCAAGGGTCAAACCATTGATCCCATAATTACGAGTATATAAATATTATAATAGGTTGATATATTTTGTATGTACAATAACATTGTATATACAAAGAGCACGACCCATTATATTTGATTATATTATAATGGGTCATGCTCTCGCTTTTATTATACAAGTATTTTAAATTGATGGCGGGCTAGAATTCGCATCCCCCTACTTCTTGGCCCCCTTACGCACAAGCGTTGGGAACACAATAGGACCATGCCATCTTCACGCCTTGATTACCCGAAAGGTAGCGGGTATACTACCAACAACAGGATTCCCAAAGAGGGTTGGCGTCAGGCAGGCAGGCAGTCATAAAACCAAAGCCAAAGCTTTTTACAAAATGTTCTGTGTTCTATGTACTTGTGTATATTGTTAGCGAAAACATATTATGTTCTTGCGTTGCGCCCAGAGTGATAGGGGATATGTAATAGGGGATGACTATCAGTGCCCTGCTGTTTCACCCGCGTAGTCATCGTTCCCGTGGGAATATCAGGATAAAAAGTATCCTATGTGTTATTCCAGGGTCTAAACTATCTACATACCGAATTTCAGCCCGATCAGTTCAGAGGTTTTAGCGTGAAAGAGTAACATAACATAACATACATACATTCACGCCTTTTTCCCGAAGGGGTAGGCAGAGGTGTACCCAGGACTCAGTCCCATAGTAGATACACCCACATTTCGCCAGTATGTTATTGGTCCCATGTAATAGGGGGCGAGCCTATTGCCATCTACCGGGCACAGTTCCAGACTCCAGGCAGTTATTGAGATAATTCCTAATGGAAAAATCCAATATTTAACACTTTGCCTGACCTGGGGATCGAACCCGGGACCTCTTGATTGGCAGTCGAGCATACGCCCTCTATGCCACGGAGGCAGTCAACAAAACAAAGAAGATAAGTTGAAAGAGTAACAAAACAATAAACGTCCGTCCTCACAAACTTTCGCATTTATTATGAGTAGGAATTATGAATTACGGAAAAGGGTAATTTACTATGTTCATTTTAACACAACTCCTTGCTTTTCCCAGAGGGGAAGCAGAGGTGTACCCAGGACCAAATCCCATAGTAGGTACACCCAGACTTCAGCAGTTACGTTTTTAGGTCCCTTTTAATAGGGGGCGAGCCTATTGCCATCTACCGGGAACAAATCCAGACTCTAGGCTGTCACAAAATCCAATAAAATTTTTTTTCTGAATTGGCGATTGAATCCGGGACCTCGGATTTAATTATATTATAAATAATATTATTACCCCACACTTGCCACTCATAAACGTGGGTAACACTGAACGTTTTTAGAATAGACTAGCAAGAAAAGCAGATATGCGATGAAATAATTATTTAAATTTAGGAACTCTTTGGAAATCTGTAATGTTTTGTCAAATTAATATATCATTTGTTTTTACAAATTGGCAGCATTTTAAAAGTGTCTGTCGAGCGTCAAAATGCATTTACAGAAAATGACAGAATTCGAGCATTCCATTCGGAAAACAAATTTTTTCGGCTGTTTTTCTTACGAGCCAATTCTAAAAACATTTAGCGTGCCCCTTATAAGTCACCACACAAGCAGAGTCACTTAGACGTTGTTATAATTTTCCCTTAGTCATAGTCATTAGACATGCATGGGTTTTCTATAATCATTCAGTCGTTGCTTCAGGCTGTCAGTCATTTTAATTACAAAAATGAGATCTCCATGTGACAGATAAATAAGGCCTATTACAAGCACACTTAAATGATTCTCAGGACTTATTTATTGCTATAGCAACTCACCCCGGCTTCGTATAGATATTTATTTCATGATATTTTGAAGCGGAATAAATATATTTCTTCTAATTTGTTAATTTTTTGAAAGAAAGAAAGAAAAAACGTTTCTTGAGGTACACAGCGTTCTATTTTGGACTTTGGATTTTGGATTTATGGACGTAACAGGGACTAGCGACATGCTAGTGTAGGGTTGATGTTAATTTGTGACGCGCATGCTACGGATTCTGTGGACGTTTTGGTGGTTTTAAAAAAAATATTAATGGCAACGTGTGGTTTAAGGAATATCTATGGCATGTGCGAGGGCGCGATGGCATCACAGGGACATGCCAGCGCGACAGATGATTGTAGAGCGAGATTGAAGATAGTGGGCTTGGAATAAATTATTTAAAATATGCTGAAGTGTTCGAGTATTATTTAATGAAATATAAACGTCTATAGGTCTATAAAGCGAAAAATTCAAGACTGCCCCAACCAACGTACTTCGTTCCGCCGAATGCGAAGCGCGAACACGCGTTTATTTAATAGTCGTATGCTATGGCTTTCCTCCTCGTCTATTGAGCTTCTTTGCCAATTATCTGAAAGATCGAAGGCAGTACGTACAGTTGGGTAGGTATCTCTCGGAAGTATTACACTAGGTCCGGAGTAAGCCAGGGATCAACTCTGGGGCCAACTCTGTTTTTGATGATGATACATGATCTTCCGAAGGTTCTCACATCAACAAAATGTCTGATGTTTGCGGATGACATGAAACTCTATCGCGGCATTGCTGATCCTCTAGACACCTCAGGCTTCCAACGCGACATTGATGTTGTGGCCAGTTGGGCCAATTCTAATAATTTGAAATTTAAAGTCGAGAAGTGTAAAATAGTCACATATACAAGATCTCGGGTTCCTGTGACGCACTTTTATAGTCTGAGTGGAACTATTCTGGAGCGAGTAAATAAAATTCGAGACCTGGGTATCGTCATGGACAGTGAATTGCGATTTGACGAGTACATTACGACCATTTGCAAAAAAGCAAGTAAAACTCTGGGGTTTATTTCTCGAACTTCTGCGCAGTTTAGAGATTTAAATATACCGATTCCTCTTTACAACGCATATGTTCGTAGTGTGCTTGAATTTGGAGCAGTAGTATGGGACCCGAAAGAAAAAAAGTGAATTCTCATGTTGGAAAGAGTGCAACGTAAGTTTGCCAGGTCCCTCTACAAGAAGATGTATGGTTGCTACCCCTTCCTCTTCCCATCCTGGTTTTTCTCCGGTATGGTCGGGCTTGTTACTCTAGAGCGTACTCCAAGCCTCGAACAACCCCCTCGTAGTCCAAGCCTCGAATCAACCCCCTCGTAGTCCAAGCCTCGAACTACTCGATAGTTCAAGCTGGAACTCTTCCCCTCCGTAGACGCCCTCGCAACGTCCTGGACGACCCGGACGACTCTATCGCCGCCGTCACATCGGCGGCGCTAGGTTCGCCCAATCCTACCAATATACGCAACAGACGCTCCGTTTTCGGTACTGGTGTCGGATACCAGATCCACCAACTCACACAATCACAACACCGACCTCGCCGGCGAGGTCGAAGATCTCTCAGATCCTTCAGATCGGTTAGTTTCTCTCCAAATAATCAAACAGATCAAACTAGGACACTCCCCTTCTGGGGTGCCAGGGCAAGTCTGACCCCACGTATTCTGGCGACGGCCCAAGCCGAGGTTCGTACCGTTTAGGTGCCCTTGTGCTAGACGCCCTTAAACTTTGGGTCGAGCGCCTCCTGCGCTCACCATGTAGAGGCCATCTGAGGCCAACAGCATAGGTCATTTAAAAAAAAAAAAAAAACTAGAGCGTAGGCGCAAACTTCAACTGATTCTGCATTATTGTATGCTATTGTGAAATTTTGTTGATAATCCCTCGGCACTATCTCGGTTGAGCTATTATGTTCCGCAAAATTATTCTCGCGCAGGGGAACGTCGTCGGGACCAGCTGATGGTATTTGAAGGCAAATTGCGCGCCCGATATGCCAGTAATGCGCCCACGGCAAGGGCAATATTATACATAATTAACTGTTTCCTCGACGAGGTCCAAAGTGCTTATATCCATGTGGACCTCATTTGGGCTATTTATAAGAAAATTATTTTTAGTGTATCATTGTAAACGCTTTGGCTATGCTGTAAGTTTACTTTTGTATTAATAAATAAATAGTTTTCTTCAATTTTTCAATCTTCTGCGCAAATTTAAAAAAATCTTTACATAAAAGCTTTATGACTACAAAATATTACTAAAATAAAAATATTATGAAATCGCTAAAGTGGTTTTCAAGTTATGACGTGAATACGGAAAACAGAAATTCAAGTATAAATATATATGAGATAGATTAGAAACAGGAAACAATGTTTGAAAGTACATAGGTATTATGATAAAAACGCCTCTCAAGCTGACTCTCCTCTTAAGTCGAGTAGGTAAGTATTTATTTCTGCAGGCACGTCCAGTTATGAAATTAATTGTTTCTTATTAATTAGAATTGTTTTAATTAAAACATTTTGTTTGTGAAGAAATTTAATCCGCACGGTTTTCACCCGGTCTAAGGGTTTCCGGAAATTTAATCAAAGTCAAAGTTGTAATGTAAGAACCTCCATTTGGATAAGTATAATGAAACACGTTAAAAATTACCTTTATTTCTTGGCTGCTAGTTATTGTATTTGTCGTAGGATGATCTTAAATACGGAAACATTGCAAAAAATATTGGATTTGCAAAAAACCGGATATCTTAAAACAAAGAAAGAATTGCTCGATCTCTCTAGTTTTTTCGAGTTTTAGCGAAAATCTAATGCACCCTTGGATATATGATTTGAATCTATCAAGGTTTTAATTTTTGGTTTTTGTATAATTATTTGCTGTTTGTTTTATGTTTTATTTAATTAAGTAGTTTAAGTTATTTTAAAGTTGTCGTCTTGCACTCCACCCAATTTCTGTAACATTTTCTCTAGTTTTAGGATAACTGGTAGAATATGCTACATCGAGCATAGCATCATAGCATCGAGTTAGTCCTAGCGTTGTGCTGAATTATAAATAAATACCCTGATTCGGCGTTTTATTAGTTTCCCGATATTAACCCTAGGATATAATTGAATAAACTTATAAAGTGTATAAGCATTAAATAATAAGCATTAATTGGGTAATGACCAAAGTATTCCCACTACAGCGATCACCAACCCGCCTGCCAAGCATGGTGATTAACCATATTATGAATAGTTATGTTTATTGCGTTCTATGGGGGAGGCCTTCCATGATCCAAAATCATGATAATGATGATCATTTTGTTTATATTAACTAATCAGTATTCAAGTTTCCAATTATTATTTATTTATTTATTTGGTTTATTGGGCGTGTTTAGGCGTTCATCAAGGAAAAATGTCATCGAGTATAATAGGTATCCAACCCAATATATTTTCACATTAAGTAAATTACACATATACACACACACACATACATTCACGCCTTTTTTAATGTATGTTAAGTAAATTAGATAGATAGAAATATAGATTAACACTTTATTGTACACCTTACAGCGAACATAATATTATGTAAGTAAAGTAGGCACAGTTAGTCTTAGGCTAGTACAAGTGGCGGTCTTATCGCTTAAAGCGATTTCTTCCAGACAACCGAACGGAAAGGACAGAAATTATTAATATTTCTGGTCGGCAGTGTAATCATTGTTGTTTAAAAAAAAAATATTAAGAAAATAATAAATAAATATATAATATAATAATAAAAGACATTACAAATACATACTTAATAATAGTAAGTCCATAAATAATACTATTAAATACTTATTAATTAAATATATAATACTTTATACATACATACATAATACACATACATACATAATACACAAACATACATAATACACATATAATATATATAAATATAATGAACAGGTAAGTACATGAGACTAATAAAGACAAAGTGACAAGTAATACTTGTTGACTTTAGTTTTGAATGCATACAGTGATCGAGACTGACGTATTTCCAAGGGTAAGTTGTTCCACAATCGGGCAGCTGGGACACTAAAAGATTTGTCGTAAAAGGAAGTAGCATGTGAAGGTATTCTCAGCAGCAAAGTTTCAGAAGACCTTAACGAGCGACCATGACCTGCATGAATTCAAACCGTTGTTTGAGATAGCTCGGAGATGAAGGATTAAATAGTATATTGTAAAGAAGAGATAGAATTCGTGCGTTCCGCCGAAAGCGAATGGGGAGCCACTTGAGCTGAGCACGAAAAGGAGATACATGGTCATATTTGCGTAGAAAATATGAACCGAATACAGAAGTTTTGAAGGCGCTAAAGTTTGTCAAGCTGTTCTTCGGTAAGATCTAAGTAGCATGAGTCAGCGTAGTCAAGGTGAGGCAATAGAAGAGATTGGGCAAGTGAAACTTTAGTAGCTGTAGGAAGGAAGTTACGAAGTCGTCTAAGTGAACCTGCAGATGCGAACATTTTCCTGCTTACTGCGTTAATTTGTGGTTGCCACGTAAGATAATTAGCATCATTAGATAAATAGTGAACTTTTATAATAAAGTACAGAGACTTAGTTTATTCTTGGATGTAAATTATATTCATTTTCCAATACGTTTTTGATAGACCTTTAGGGTTAGGAAGCAATTTGTTAAATTGAAGTGTGGGCGTAGCTTTATCTATGAGATATTAATTGTAACAAATTGATATATTAGTAAAGTTTATTCAAAATTAATTGTCCAATCAAACGAAATGCTTTTGGTTATTACTGATATCATGTTTGAATGTCATTTTTAGGGTGAAAATAAAATAAAGTTATCAACATAAAAAAGTTCGACTTTCCAGACAAATTTGCCGATCAGCCAATCCATTTTGTGTGGGAAATCAATATTATTTAGCCTTACGTATTACTATAACCTTTTTCAATCACGCTGTATACGTGATTTTACTATAAAATATAGTAGTGTTTATTTAAAAAAAATATAATATACAGGGTTACCTTAAAAACACCAGCAACCCCGAAGGACCAGGCAGCCAACATCATAAACAACAACATTTGTTCTACGAGTTTTGATAATTTGTAAGATTTAACTTACATACAAAAATAAATATCAATTTAACATTCCACTTGAATGTTAACAGATTACGTTACGGTGCGCGTACTACAAGTCTCTGGCGAAGAACGTGTTATAATATTATTAATAGCAGCACATGCGAGCGTCGCGTCGTCTTTTAGCTTGAACGAAACATAGACCTATAAATGTCACAACAGTGCAATAAAAACTTAAAAAAAAAATTGTTTGATTTATAAAGTTATGTCAAAACTCGTAGAACAAATGTTGTTATTTATGATGTTGGCTGCCTGGTCGTTCAGGGTTGCTGGTGTATTAAAGGCAACCCTGTATATTGAGTAGTAAGATTTGTACCGAATATTAAGACAGACAATAAACACGCGGCTTACAAAGCGTCTGTTAAGTCTAAACAGAAAGAACCTGAAAATAATGATAGGGACTATAACAGGTCACTGCCCCTTGAACAAACATCTATTTACCATAAACGCCACGGACAGTCCTCTATGCAGAGGCTGTTTCAAGGCGGAAGAAACGGTTGCCCACGTAGTCCTGGAATGCGAGGCAGGAGCCCTTCAACGTGAACAAATCCTCGGAACAGTGAGGTCACTCCGCGAAGCCTGCGAAGTTCCCAGGAAGCTTCTGAGCTTCTGGGCGGAGTTAGGCTGGCTAGATTAGCCAGGACTGCACGCACAACGGACCAGATTAGAGTCTAAGTGCGGAAAAGGAGTCCACTTTACATTTACATTTACCGAATATAAAGTAGTACCTAACTGAGTTTCATAGTAAGTATTATTGCTTGTTTATCAATCAAAACTCAAACTCAAACAGATTTATTCAAATAGGTCATAATCTGACACTTTTGTACGTCAATGAAGATACAGTACTGAGTCTACCGTGCGTTCGGAAAGATACCTCTACAAGAAAAACGCACAAGAAACTTGTAGGGCTTAATTTTTTCAACAGATAGTTTCACAATATTTGGTTTGGTTACATTCGTTTTCTTTGAAGGTGCCGCGAGGCGACTATGCAGAAGTTTCCAGGCATCTTTGTCCTCTATGTACTGGTTGACTTTATAGTATGCCTTCTTTAGTAAAGTAGATTTTATATAGGTATGTAAAGTAATTAGCAATGTAAAGGTACTTATTATAGCATAATACAATATATTATGTAATTTGTAATAAAGTGCAATTTCATGTAGATAACTCAATCTTTCGACTCCGCACCGTTTTTAGACACGCAATGTACAAAGTACATAAATACATAACTATGTTATACTTATACATATATTATGTATTGTGTAACGTGCATTATAGATTTTTTTATACCTACCTACTAAATATTTAGTAAATTAATTACGTAGGTAATAATATTATTAAAAAGTAATGTAAATTCACCTACCTACCTTGTAAATATTATATTATAGATAATCTTATAGAGCAAAGCCATGTTATTATGTAATACAAAATTTGATTTAATTTAAATCAGGCAAACCATTTCTGAGAAAGAGATGATTTAGTTATTTTTAATATGCATATATATAAAAAATACTAGCTATGCCCTGCGGTTCCACCCGGGTAGACATGGTTTTCGTGGGAATACTTATCCAGAAAAATCCTTATAAATTTTAAAACCATAGACTTGGTAAATACCCATATTTTCGACGAAGTTACTTGAGTATCTGTCACTCCACGTAATTTCTTAAATTATGATAAACAAGCTGTGCCCCGCGGTTTTACCTGCGTTGTCATCGTTCCCGTGGGAATAACGGGGGAAAATTACCCCATGTGTTATTCCAGGGACTAAGCTACCTACATTCCATATTTCAGACCAATCGGTTCAGTAGTTTTGGCGTGAAAGAATAACAAACATTCATACACCAATCTACACAAATACAAAAATACAAAAAACTTTATTTACCAAAAAATAAGACATAATACAAAGTTTTCAGCGGACTCCGCACTAGGGCTGGCCCGTGTCGCGGAGGTCCTTACAGGGTTACAAAAAAGGTTACATAATGAACTGATAGTAAATTACAGTTATTTATATTTAATCCTATAAGCAAATCTACTATCCCTACAAACTTTAGCATTTATAATATTAATAGGTCTAGAATCGTAGGATATTAGCAGGATTAGGTGCTACTTTATCTAAAAAAAAACATATATAAATTATTTAAATTGAGGAAAATAATTTGGGTAATTTTTGAATTCTTAAAACTAATGAACTTTTATTTTAATTCATGAGAAATGTAAGTAATTAGGAACTCGTTTTTTAAATAAAAACATGTTTGTTTCTATTGGAATCCTATCGTTTTTCCCGATTTCCGATTCTTCGTATCGTTTATCTTTTTTTATGTACAATAAATAAAATAAAACTTTTTAATAATCGACTGGATTATTTCAAGTAATTCGTTAATTATCGAACATAAAAACTATGTAAACTGCCATACCTAATAGAATATAATTGATACGCAAACCAATGCTGTGATTTTTATATAATAGGTATAATTTTCTAGAATAATTTTATCACTGTGTAAAATTCTATAAATAATAATTATTTTAATTATCTAGACCCCTCAGAATATAGAGTACGGGAAATACTACGGGCGCTACTTCCGAAACAAAAAACTACTTCAGAAACGAAAAAGTCAAATTTTACCTATATAGCGGGTGGTAACAAAGTTTAGTGCACGCACAAATTTACATAATCACACGAACAAATGCATAAGTTAAGCATCAATACAAGTGTTATTTGTTTACTATCACAAAATAAGCACACAAATACTTAACAAATGTAAATGAAGAAATTAAAAAACTCTTCATTTTCCTGCTCAAGATCCAGACCCTGGTCACGCATCTATCTGTCTGCGTGTAATTCTCCACTCCGGCCAGTTGATATGAGTTTCAACTTGATACCTCAACGCATTCCCAAGAAAAAGGGTCTTGACAGACGGACAGTCGCACATAAGGAAAACCAGACAGTCAAACAACAAAGTGATGATCCCATAAGGGTTTCCTTTTCCTTTTGAGGTACGGAACCATAAAAAGACTCTTCAAAATTTGTTTACTCGTTTAGGAGGTACGATGCCACAAAGAGACACAAACTTATAACACCCCTTTCGTCTCTCAGTAGGATGTAAATAAACATACAAAATGTTCATGTAAGTATAGAATTTATTCACGTTTGACAACTTTCGTTCTAGATGCTCAAGGTTAGAACCTGATTATAATGGACATATGAATATCAATATAATTACTATACAAAACAGGATTTTAACCAAATGTCAGATTATAAAGCCATTTCCGTTATGTTACGCGCAGGCTACGAAAGCGGATGGTTAACTGTTAGTAATGAATATTTAAAATAATTCTAGCCAAATAACTGCCTCGGTGGCGAAGAGGGCGCATGCTCGACTGCCAATCAAGAGGTCCCGGGTTCGATCCCCAGGTCAGGCAAGTGTTAAATATTGGATTTTTCCATTAGGAATTATCTCAATAACTGCCTGGAGTCTGGAACTGTGCCCGGTAGATGGCAATAGGCTCGCCCCCTATTACATGGGACCAATATTATACTGGCGAAATGTGGGTGTATCTACTATGGGACTGAGTCCTGGGTACACCTCTGCCTACCTCTTCGGAAAAAAGGCGTGAATGTATGTTATGACACAGAAAAGATAAGTAATAATACTACGTATAGAGTGAACACTGTCATCCGCCCACCAATCGGCATTCCTAACCTCCGCAAAAGAAATTGAGCCCTCCACGAGCCCCGCTTGTTATGGGAAATCACCTCACGCACACTTGCACGTGTACAAAACTCCATGTGTGCAGTGTGCAGTGCCTGTGTAGTAGGTAGTTATAGCGCGCCTTTTATATGGGAATTGAGTCGAGTGTCCGGGGTGTGGTTATGTTATTAAATGGTACACAAAAACATATGTTATGTTATATCGCACACACATAAATATTATTTTAACCGCGTCCGTGAAATAAGGTAATCATAGGAAAAATAATGTGCAATTGATTGCACACGTATGAAGGCCAGTAACTGTTAATTGTTTAATAAATTGGTCAGTCTGACATTCGCTGAGTACTTCCTGACTTCCCGCACGGATAATTGTCTGGTCATTAGGTAAATTATTAATCATTTAGGCACTAATTAATTAATTTTGTTACCACTTTGATAAACAAAAAATGAAATTTTCATGTGTAATTAAATATTTAATTTTATAAAAACACCCTTTTTGGTTTGCCATGCAATTTACCTTAGTTAAACCAATTTCAAAACAACGCATACTACGAGTACATTCCCGAGCGTAAACATAATAAGTTTCAAAACTAAATTTTTAACACAATTAGTGGTTGACCTTTATGTATATTTTTGTTAGTCTATGGTATCCCACTGCTGGGCAAAGGCCTCCCAAGTCTTTCCAGTCTTCTCGGTCCAGCGCCGCCTCTTGCCAGCCTGACGAAAGGTATATGGGTACCTACTACCTACTTTTATTATATTTAGTTAACAGATGTATTTTTTTTTAATTCCACACACGGTCATCTGGTCCCAAACTAGACAGAGCCTGTAATATGGTAACCAGAAGACTGATATACATTATTATATACGCTTATAATCCCAGACTCAGATCAAGCAGACATGCTTATGCGCATAAATTGACCTGGCCGGAGATCGAAACCGGGACCTGCGGCACAGGGGCACCACCGATTCAACCAACCGGCCAATCATGTGAATGAGTAGTAGGTACATAATTATTAATCAAAATTAATATGAATTCATAATAAGTCAGCAGGTCATTAAGATGTTGTAATCGTGAATAGATTTCCTATTCGAAGACTGTGGGAAACTCTATTGTCTGTTATCACGTCGTTCAGGAAATATTTTGTACCAAGATGTATATTTACGTATTATTATACCAATGCTCCGTTTTAAGGACAGTGCTAAACACGATATTATGCCTTGCGTTTAACATCGATCCTAACACCTGGGAAGAATCGTCAGACGATCGGAATGGTTAGAGAAAGTATCTTTCTCCAACTTTCTCAGCACTTCCACCAGATACAACACCCCGGACATTCAACTAAATTCCCATACAAAAGCCGCGATATAACTACCACTACACAGACACAGCACACATGGAGTTTCGTACACGCGCAAGTGTGTGCGTAAGAGTGTGCGTGAGGTGCGTTACGAGCTCATGGGGTCACGATTAGGTCTCAATCTCGCTCGCGGGATGAGGAAGGCCTGATTGGTGGGCGGATAACAGTGTCTGTTCTGTGACCAGACATACAATTCGTCTTTGATATATCTATGTGGTCGTCGCTATGATTCTCGTATCGACCTTACTAGTCAAGTGCGGATCCTCGAACATGGACGCTGCTTGAATTATCTTCTATAGATGTAAATGGCCAGTGATGACACTATAAGCTGACTCGACAGATGTTGCTTTTTACTTTATTCATTATCATCACCTCAATCATAGGAGGTCTACTGCTGGACATAGGCCACCCCCCTAAAGGGTAAAATTAAGACCACTAGGATATAGAAAATAACAATAAAAGATTTAGGTAGTAAAAATCCAATTTAATCCAAACGAGTTTTCATGTATATACCTGCAAAGAAAAATTAAAAGGCACTGAAAACTTGTTTGGATTGAATTGGATTTTTTACTGAATCTTTGTATTGTTATTTTCTAGATCCTAGTTGTCTATTTTACGTAATTAGATGTAGTAGATTTTATATATAGGTATATACATATCTTGAAAAATGTAGGTACGTGTGAGCGAGAGGGCGAATTTGCTTTGCACCGCGCCATGCTTAATGGCTAAGCTCGCCATGGTTGGCAAGCGGGGTGGTAAGCGTAGTTCGAGGGAGAGGTACTATTCTTCAGTCGGTAACCACACAACGCCTTGTTTAAACGAAGCAAAAACTCTAGAAAATATAATCTCAACCATAAAATAGCAAAAGAAAATGTTTATCAAAGCGATAAGGCCACCCATTGTCAACCAAGAATTATGTGTATATTATTTAGTTTGATATGAATACTTAATGTTCTTTTTTATTATGTTTTGCTGATAATAAAGAATTCCGTTCTATCCTATTCTCAATCAATTATTATCTTCTTTGCGTCATTGCGAATATTCCTAATCCTCCTTCGAACTTGGGATCGAAACCGTGACCTCTTGATCTGCAGAAGCGCTTGCTAACCACTACTTCACCAAAGTCGTAAATAATGTATGCTCGCTTTAAAAAAGCTAATCAATTGTATCAACGGCATAAAACAAAAATAGTCCTCGGAAATTAATCCCCATAGAACAGTAGATTTGAGTCGATTACATTAAGCGTGACGGTTATCTAGTAATGACGATAAACACTGAGCAATAATTAGAATGACAATAGCGTGACGGTGGGGAATTATGGTCAGTTCTACATTAATCTATAACGGACACTGTGGTTTTATAGATTAACTGTGGTAAAAAAAAGTTATTAAAAACACCAAAATACTTGTTAATAAATAAATGATTCGGCAATGGCGTATAAAACAATTAAGACAAAATTTAACAGTGTTTTGATATTTTAATCTTTAAAAAACATAGTAATACGTAATATAATATTCAAAAACTATTTTTATTAATTTAAAAGTACCTACGTAATTCAATAATGGCGTGTAATGGTGTGTTTTTCATACATATACATATATAATTTATACTAAAAGAACACAGGATTTTAGATTTAATACCTTATAAATTACAAAACCATGGACGTAAAATAATAGTGATAATAATAATAAATAATAAATACGCAGGGCGGCTTATGGCGAGCTGTTGGGGAGTAGCGACCCCACGTACCTGAGTGCTCCCAGGGGAGGGAGGTGTTCTTCATCTCCGGCTTGCCTTCACCGGCCGGCCGGAGTGAACACTGACGAGGAACAGTCCCCCACCTCTGTCTTGCCTTCATTGGCCGGCCAGAGTGGAGTCGCGAGAGCCTCGTGCTCGAGGGAGGATGTGAAGCATAAGTGGCGAGTGGGCGAGCGTGATGCGACCTTAGGGTAACGCAAGTGATCGCCGTTTAAAGTCCAGGGACACCTCTCCTACCCTTAGCCGTTCACACCAACGTTGCCCCTCTCGTCGCCCTTATTCCCATGTGGTGGGCGGCCTTTATGGGGGGTCCGTTTAGTGAGCGGCGAGTCATCGCCTGCCGTCATATTTCACCATGAGACGGAAGTGGCAGGTGCCGGAGTCTCTAGCAATAGCCCGGTAATCATCCATCTAGAAATCACACCCATAGACCAATCAAGTAGTTTCCATCCATTCACAATAGTCCTTGTACCTAGCGGGGGCTGTCTTTGAGGTCACCTTAAAAAAAAACTGTAGATGCTTTCAGAGATGGACCCCGATAGGTGCTATACATTACCTTTAGATTAAAAGCTCAAAGGGGCCTCTACACGTTGGACTTAAAAAAAAAATGGTCTCCGTGCACGCCTATCAAAAGACCGGGTATATCCCGTGTTTTCGAGCGACATAAATAATAACAATATACACAATTTTTCAACTAAAAAATTAAAAAAAAGGCACTTGAGTATCTATCACTTCACGTAATTACTTAAAATATGATAAATTGAACTAAAATATTAAGGCAATATTTAATTTATTAAATAATTACAAAATTGAATACAATCATCATTCCTTTGAGTATTTTAATTACATTCCCATGCACGTGTCTCTCAGTTGTTTGCTAGTCACGTTTTATATCAAGTAGGTACCTACTATAACTTAGGTACATAGGTAATATATAGGTCGACGAAAATACTTTCGTGAGTGTAAAAATAAAGATTTTCAACTCCTTTTTTACCTATATATTCCTATATATTACCTATTTACCTAAGTTATAGTAGGTACCTACTTGATATACTACGTATACACGTAGTTTTGATACTTTGTTAATTTTACCTGAAAATGGCAAACTAAAAATAGTTGTTTTTTATAAAAGTAAGAAAATGAAAAAATCTTTTTTAATTTTTCAAAGTGGTGACAAAATCATTGGTATACCTACCTCTACATACATATACGTACATACAGTCACGCCTTGATCCCGATAAGATAGGCAGACTATTTCTCTTCATAAAATCCTGACTATTTTCGATTCTTCCACTTTATGACATTTTTCATACATGCTCGCCGGTTGTCGGTACTTTTGACCTGACCTTTTTTTAGGACAACACCAAATGGTTCTTGAAAAGTACCTCGACCCCTCACTCGCCTTATGAATTTCCTTTGTCAATCTCCTTTCATCCATCCTCTCCACATCTCCGAACCATCTGAGCGTTACTTTTTATATATTCTTTGTCACTGCCATAATTTATTGATGCATATATTATGTAGGTATTCATAAAGATATATTTATTTATTACTTTCCCCTTTAATATTATTTGATATGAACAACGCTTTTGTATAATCAAAAGCGTTGTTCATTACAAATAATATTAATAACACAGTAACATTAATAAATTGGCTGGCATTCAACAAGGTAATATTATACTGGTAAGTATAATTTTATTATATTATCATCATTATTTTTTTTAAGTTAAACAATATATATTGCTTTGGATGAATAAGTAGGTGAGTATATTGAAATTTCAAATTATAAAATATGACAATAATAATGCCATCATAAATAATATATCTGCTTTATAACATCAAGAGATGTTATAAATATTATATATATTTATAACAATTATAAATTATTATAATTATCGATTTATATATATATATATTATAAATTATTATAATTATCGAAGCGGAACTAAGCCGGAACTATTGAACGATCATTATTTACTACTATCATAAATATATTAGAAAGGAATTAGCTGAAGATTAGCTAAAGATTATCTGTCATTCTTCTATCTTGACTTTGCGTTTCCATTCATTACTATTTCATTTACGTGGCAAATTTAGGGCTTTGCGTCCACTAAATAAAATAAAATATCTATCATGGATTAAAAAAATATTATTGCATAAATACATAAATAGGTAAAAAAATTATTTATAATATAATTATCGTTCTCTATCACAAAATACTCTTTCATAATATAAAAAATATTGATGAAATTTAAGATAATTTAGGTATTCAATTTCAAAAATGTGTCAGATATATAGGTATACCAATAATTTTGTAACCACTTCAAAAAATAAAAATAGTAATTCTCCTAATATGTAATTATGTTACGATTATTGTAATATACAAAAGCAACATTTTTTAGCTATGATAGGGTATAATGAACAAAGTATCAAAACTACTTATTATTATAATTTATACCTTTAATAAATCCAAATGTTATAATTTTATTATAATTTTGTATTACTAAAAAATAAGTGTGATAAGTCACAAATGAAAAAGTGCCATTTATAAATATTCTACAATATTAATATACCTATGGGATTTGCAAAAGACAAGAAAGAGAGGCGTAACTACGACAATCTAAGAATTTACTACTACTTAAAAATTACTTTAAGAAAACTAATTAAAAATTATTACTTATAAATTATACCATTTAACATTTTTATTAAAAGTTTGTTTTATATCAAATATAAATGATATCAAGTGAAATTATATCAAACGTCATTGATTTATTACATCAAATGAATTATATCAAATAAACGTTATGTCAAAAATATTTATATCAAATATTACACACCCATTTTATATTTTCTTTTCGCTCATGTTGGTGAGCAAGCTTTATCAACAAAAACCTTCAATCAATATTTCTAGGTTTCGAGCACAATGACTCGTAATACCTCTTTGAACGTTGTTCATCTTCAGAACAGTTATTCTTAGCCTTTGTTCTGTTTTAAACTGGGTAGACTAAAATTAGCACTACGTTGATATTAAAAACAAACATTGTTTTAATATTTTTGGTTCCGCAGGATTCCACGGAACAGGTTCTTAACTACAAACTCGTTTCGCAAAAAATATGGAATATTTGGGATGTTGAGGTAGAAAAACTATCGGCACCATAATAATTTATGGCACTTAAGCAATAATTATAAAATACAATGTATTGCTTTAATGAAATAGGTAAGTAGATATACTTTGATACCTCTATATTATCGAAAAGATACATCAATTAACCATCGGTAAAAATGATTACCTATATATTCAAATTATTCGGTTTATTATGACAAATTTATGCAATGTAAAACAATCACACCTATTCTGATATTATGTTGTTGATAAATTCATGATTTGGCAAAAAAAAAAGTTAAAATATAAAAAAAAATACGTTATAGCATACTTACTACATATTAGGTTACTTTCTAAATATTTTTCCGTTCAGTGATTCTAGAATTATTAAAAAAATAGTGACACATTTTCATTATAATAAAATTATCATAAACCGCAAGATTTTAATACCGCTTCTCATTTATTAATGACTAAAACCATCACATAACCACTATTAATTATAAAAAATTGAAAGTCACGATGGAAAAAAAAATCTCGTCCATCGGGGTAATAATACAGCTTGAGAATCAACCATGATATTTGCGTTTGCGGATAAAAAAAACAATCGAGGAAAACTCGACGTGTGTCGCCACCTTTTGCACCGATAATCAGTTACAGGTCCCCTTCTAAGACGGACCTGCCAAAGAAAAATAAACATTAAAAGAAACTTATTTATAATTAAAAAATATTCATATTTAATTACAAAATATTTTATATTTTTGTTAAGTTTGCCCGTAAATACATTTTTAATTTAATATAATTTAATAAATAAGTTGTTTGTTTAGTTAAAATGTTGGGAAACAAGTCAAAGTTGTTGTTTATGTGCTCGGTTGTGTTTTTAATTGTGGCTATCGTTTTGGCGTTCTGGGGGTTCCCGAAAATCGTTGGACAACAAATTCAGAAGGTAAGAATGCCTTGAAATTGTTTCTGTACAATTAATATTAAAGTTACGACTATTTAAGTCGTTTTATTATTAAAAAATCAACTTTAATTTAGTGTTAAAGTTTCATTTTTTAAAAAATTTTTTATTTTAGATGTTTTGATATAAATAATCATTGTTTTTATAATGTCAAATATTTAATTTTTAATAATAAATATGGTCTATTAAAACGCTCATATGTTATATGCTTAAGTAAGGTATAATGGTAATATTATAGAGCATATTTTTGTTTTAGTAAAATCTATAAGATGTTATTTTATATTAATTTTAATATAATATATTATCTACAAAAATACCATTAAATAGTACCTACCCAATAACATATAATATAAGGCCGCCCATTGTCAACGAATAAGTGTACCATTGTTATTTTAAGATGTGTTAATGTTTTTATACTGGTCCCAATAAAGATAATTATATTCTATTCTCTTCTAGAAATCCATGTCGTGTTCTGTTACATAATATAATAATATTTTATTAATGTACAAAAGACAAGATACAAGAATATCGAATTCCTACCTGAATGGCATTCTGAAATCTCTATTGTGTAGAACGAAAAACGATTAATTTATGAATGGATATGCGACGATCTAAAATTCCTGATACTCGTAATATAATAAATTTAAATATTATAAATATCGATGTTTCATTATTTATTGTGCAGAAAAATCTATAGTAGGTTTCGTATACTTATATCCTGGTGCTATCTTTATTTTTCATTTCTTATATTATATCGTTATTTTTACCAGCGTAATTCCCGTGGCTTCGTAGTGAAGAGCTTTATGCGTAATTTTAGCTTTTACATCTAATGGTTAGGGCTGCGCGTTGATGAGTGTGTCAGTCGGTCAGCAAATTAGTCAGGATATTAAATTTCATACATAGAGATTTCATACATAGAGATCTAAGAGGTATCCCTCTTAGCAGTTAGACACAATCCTATGGAAAATTTACTAAATCGATGTTTTATATTCCCAAATACAGTAAACCTATTTGATATATTTATATTCTGATATTTTAAAGTTGAAGTAAAGTATGTCCCTATCATTTTATTTTTGTTTGTAAACTCTACATTTTTTTGTAGTGAACGTCCAATCACGCGAGTAAAACTGCGATTTTTGGAATTTCACTATGAAAAAACCAAAGGTTTATAAGAAAAATTTAAATTACAGGGACATAGGTTACTTTACTATAAAAATATCAGGATATAAATTTATAGAATTAGTTAATAATATTCGGAGGAAACACGGGAATACAAAACATTGATTTGGTAAACTTTTCATAGGATTGTGTCAAATTCCTAGAAGGCCGCGTTTACTCGTACGCTCTTACTTACTGAGAATAATAGATTATCTATTATTCTTGATAAATAGTAATAATAAATTAATTAATTTATTCAGTCACTTGACTGTATTGTGTTAGTAAAACAAAATGTTCTAATTCTAGTGGTAGTCAAAATGTTATTTGAGTTTCAATATTTTTTATGAACTTGTCATATTTCTTTAAAGATATCTCAAAAATGTATAACGTGTTACAAAAAGGAGTACGAAAAAAATCAGCTGATCGGCAAATTTGTATGAGAAGTCGAAATTTGTTTGTTTCAACAACTAACATCTCAGGGTGACAGGCGCAGTGCAGTGCCGCGCCTAATTTTGAATTTTAAAACACTGGGTGGCACTGTGTCTGATATAGGCAATCATGATGCTTACCATCAGGCACCTGCTTTGCTCGTCTTAATTAATCACTATCATACAAAGATTAATTTTTTTTTTCGCTAATTTCGCAATTCTTTCTTTTGCAAGTTGTTAAGGTTGAAATGCTCTCTCTTGAGTATAGCTACACCTTTATAAGACGTTTTATATCACATACATAAGTTAAAACTAATTTGGTACTGTTTAAAAAACAATAAGAAAAAGTCAACAATAGATTCGTGATAATAAAAAAAACGTGTAAAACAAAAGAATGTGCAAATTTTCACATGTTGTCATACAGTCGACATAAGTGTCATAAAACCCGTTAAACCACGTAAGTTAAAAGAGATATTAATATTCTGAGATTTATTGCGGAAACAATTTTTATATTTGCTGTCAACAAATTGTTTTTGTGAGATTTTTTTATATTGACAAATAAATTTTTTTCTTTATTTTAATTAATTGTTAAGCCATACGTTTGTATTCACAGTGTAGGTTTCCACATCTAGATACCTATGATTTTTTACAGCCACAAGGGATCGCAGATCTGAGTATATCTCCACGTGTTCCCGTTAAAAACTGACGAACCGACTTAACAGACGGACAGACAGACAAATAGACAGACAGATAGACGGACAACAAAGTGATATCCTATAAGAGTTTATTTTTTCCTTTTGAGATATGGCACCCAAAAAATAACAATAATCCTACTTCCTAATAAGTATTCCACTTACATCCTTATCTTACTATACTTAGGCTATATTATTATAAATGCTAAACTTTGTGAGAAGTTACCGCCGTGGAGTAACCGGCTTTAGAATAGTGCTCCACCATCTCTACCCGTGGTTGCCGTGTCGGCCGGCTAAGGGTTATCAGATCCAGAGGACGGACAGCAGACGGCAGCGTCCTCTGCAATAAACCATCGAACTGCGTTTGACAACCGCCTGACAAGCGTGTCGAGTATTGGCAAAACCCCCCTTTATGGGGAAGGCCTATGTTCAGTAGTGGATTACCAACGGCGTAGATGATGATGATGATGCTGTGAGGATAGATGGGTGTATGGATGTTTGTTATTCTTTCACGCCAAAACTTCTGAACCAATTGGGCTGAAATTTGTTATGTAGATAGTTTAGACCCTGGAATAACACTTAGGGGTAGTACTTTTTTTCCCGATAGTACGTAGATATCGTTCCCGTGGGAATCCACGTCGTCGGTGAAAACACGGGCAACAGCAAGTATTATAAGCATATGTATGCTATACATTACTATTTTCACACAGTCTACAGTCTACAGTTCCACAGTCGTTGATTTTATTGCTTTGGATGAGTATTGAATAAAATTTAGGATGAAAGATGAAATATTGCAATGTGAGCTAGGAATATAGTGTTTGCGATGACTAAAGAATATATTACCTAATGGGGTGAGATCTTTTAATATGAGTGTTTTTTTCTATTATGATAGTGAGTGACAAGACGAGCAAATCAGGAGCCTGATGGTAAGCATTATGATTGCCCATATCAGACACAGTGCCACCCAGTGTTTTAAAATTCAAAATTCTGCGAGGCACTGCACTACACCTGTCACCCTGAGATATTAGTTGTTGAATCTCGTCATGCCCAGTAATTTCGCTGGTAGCATTACCCTTCAGACCGGAACACAGCAATGTTTGCACATTACTGCTTGGCGGATGAATAACTGGCAAAGGTGTGGTACTTCCCCAGGCGACCCCCAGTAAAAGAGGCCTACTACTACAAGTACGGACCACAAATAATAGTAGATTGTTACACAAGGGGCTAAACAGACCCATTGTATTCGAGGTAGTTAATAATTAAAAATAAAGCGTTTACACGAAACTTTCTTTTCTAATATACTATACGTGCGTCACCAAAAAAATATAATCTCTTTGGCAACAGACTAAAATTAAATGAAAATTTACTTTATCTTCTAGAGCTTGAAACGTCATTTTAGACCTTAACATCTTTTTGAGCAAGAGAAGTGAAAAAATATTAATATATAAGTAACCTACCTTTTTTGCACCTGCTTTTTTTTGCATGAGATATAAAATTTAATTTATAAAATACGAATCAGTTTTAAAAGCCAATTAATTACCTTGTACGAACAAAACATAACATCATGTATTTTTCCCAAAAGGATAGGCAAAGGTGTAGTACCTAGAACTCAGTCTCATAGTAAGATACATTAAGTACTTATATATACTTAGAATTTTTAAAGGTCATCGAAAGTTCACCATAGTTGCAATACGTATAATTATTATTATGACCCGTATAATTATTGTACCAAAATTATGCGAGCTTTTTTATTTACAAGATATTATTATAGCCGGTAATACTAGTTTTTTTGTGTTTATCTTAACTCTAGGTCTTAAAAAAATATTATTTATTATGAGGATAAAACATTCAAGCATACTAAAATTCTTGAATTATAAATTGTCTATAATCTTAGTATCTAAGACCACAGAACAGGTTAATATGGTGGTATAAAATTATAGATACTTTTAAGAAAATCAAAATAATTCTTATTTATTTAAAAAAAATAATAATAATAATAGTCGGTAATATTGGTAGGACTCAATTCGAGAAAGAGGTCTACTGTCGAATCCAACTAGGCTGGGCAGCGTCAGGAAACCTACGCAATGTCTTCTCGTTCAAAATATCTCAGTGCCTCAAGTCGAAGGTTTTCACGAAGAATATTAATTAAATAAACAAAATATCGTGTAAGTCAATCGAATTGTAATCAATTTGCAGTGAATAATAATGAATTTGCAGCGGATAAATCAGTATTTGCATTGTAACAGTCATCTGCCCTCATGACTGTGCCACGCCGCGCTCCGTCAAGACGGACTATTGGCAACTTGGAGCTTCAGTGGAGTGTCTCAGGCCTGCTTCATACGTAAAAAGATAACGCTTGCTACCCTACACGCGTCAAATGTATGCATAAGTATTGGGCGTTACTGCCTCATTGACTGCCTTTTCGCAGGCTGATGGTGGGGGGAGATGAGTGTCGCTTCTCATAGTAATACTTAGTATTCTTTGCTTCGGGGGAAAAAGATTTGATGTTATGTTATAGAAAAAACCGTGGATTATAAAATATAGGTACCGAGACACTTTAAGTGGTAAGCAAATAAACTTACCAACTAAAACTATGAAGATGTTATCAAACAGATATGAGATATGTCACGATTTTAACTTTACTTTAAAACACGTAAAATCCATGTTTTGTTGTCTCTTCCTATTTGCAAAAACTACTATGACACAATTAGACATAATAATAATAATTTTATTTATGACGCAATAATGAAGAATATAAGACTTGGTTTCATTTAAGTTTTAAGTTTTAACCTGTTTGTTCTAAACTTTAAAGAGTAATTCTTAAGCTATCCATACTTTTCTGCTTGTATTTATTTATTTTTAATTCAGCACAACGCTAGGACTAACTTAATGCTAAAAAAACATTTTCTGTCAGTTATCCTGGAAACTGGAGAATATGTTACATAAATCGAGTGGGGTGCAGACAAAGGAAAATGTTTGAAGACAATTTTGTATAAAAACAAATAACTTACCGGGAAACTAAAAATTAACACAAACAGATAATATTTAACTCATATCTTATTTTATTGTACTCTGTGATTTCATTGCCTTGGGATGAATAAGGAATATATCCTGGGTGAGATACGAAAGATTACATTGGAATAAGCTAGGAATCACACTAATAATCTACTTTCTACTATCTTATATATATAAAAATCTTGTGTCACGATGTTTGTCCCGAATAAACTCCAAAACTACTGAACCGATTTCAATCAAATTTCACATGTACCCATATTTTGGTCTAACTTACTGGATAGGATAGTTATCATTTCAATTATTCGCTTATGTCGTGAATGTAAACGAATAAAATGTATCAATTAATTGTTTCTTAAGGAAGTGTTTATTTACTGTTTAGTTTTATGAAGTTCTCATAGATGGCGGTGTACGTTGATTCATCGATAAAATTCTTCAATATTGTTTGACATCTAGGTTGCAAATACACCCAATAGATGGCGCTGTGTTCTGTTTCTTAGAATATAAATTCTATTACTTTATTTCACGTTATATTTATTTATGCTCACGATATAACCGTATTATTTTAATGGTTTGTGACTGATATTTTTATAATTATACTGCGTATGTTACAATATTATTACCATTAATAACAAAAAAAAAAATTACTATTTTTGTTAGAGAATTATTATAGTCTTGGCGCCAAATTTTAATCAAAGTTTCAAGATCTGGCCATCAAATTCTATCGAGTCGCCATCTCTGGTTTGAATGTCCAAAGCTTTGGTATCTCATTCGTTCTCGAGACCTCCTCTGAGCGTAAACAAAGCTCCCTCTCGAACCATCGAGACCCACTATTTCGAACAATCGATCAATCGATTCTTCTCGAAGCATGCGAACTAGAACGTTCGGGAAATTCAAGGTTCAGGTATAAATACTGGCGCCGAGTGTCACCGCAGTTCAGTTCCTTTTTAAACGAGTGAATTAGTATACTAGGTATCTCCCGGAAAGTGATAGTCTCAGTAAAATCTCCACGCATTTTGAACAAGAATATGAATTTTTCAATTGAGTACTCCAGTTTTATTTTAAATTTAGGTAATTCGATTTTACCGGAAGGGTTTTATTTCCTCAGTTGCGATTAGAGAAATAAAATATGGCGGTACGAAGTTCGCCGGGTCAGCTAGTATTATATAATATTATAAATGCGATAGTTTGTGCGGATGGATGGATAGTTGGATTTGTAACTATATGATAGTATAGACCCTGGAATAACATATATTAAGACGACGAATTGAAAATGTTGGCGGTAGGGATCTCAATATTTCTCAGCAACTACAAAACATTTGGAACTAATGTTTATGTTTTTACATTTATCATGATATTGACATCATTTTGGTAATTGGTTTACATAAAGTTAACCAACTTTTACAGCAGCGAAAAAAATATCAAAGGCTCTATAAAAATAGAGATTGTCATTCTATAGGGAAATGAGACTGATTTATTCCCCTAAATTTTTTGTATAGATTAATCTATGCACAGACTTCAATGCGTTAATTTGAATTTATTAAATTAGCAATGATTTTTATTTTATTCGAGAAATACTGTTTTGGCATAATATATAATATACAGGAGTGTGAGCGGGTTGCGGGACTCAGCGCACGATTTTAGATTCTTCCTACGATCACGGCACAGCTTAATACAAAATTAATTGCAAAAAATTTAATTGTATTGTAGGATGATATTACTGATTGGTGTAATTACACCAATCAGTAATATCATTGATATAAAGTATATTTTTTATTATAAAAAAGTTTTGATAAAAATATTAAAATTTACAATATGTGTAATAATTGTATTAAATTATATTTTATATTATATCTAATGATGAACGTAAAGTTCTTGTTAAATTATTTTTTGTGAGTGTAATTAAGTATCTAAATTAGGCAACAATAATAATATAATAATAAATAGGAAATAAAAATAATAAAATAGGAAAAATATAATCTGAATTAACGAGTATCATATAATTTGACAGCCTCCTTGGCTCAGATGGTAGTAAATCTGCTTTCTGTGCCGAGGGCCCGGGATCGATCCCCGGCCAGGTCAAACATTTGTGCGGATGCACATGACTGTTTGATCTGTGTCTGGGTGTTATAAGCTTATGATGTATATCAGGCATCTGGTTACCATAGTACAGGCTTCTAGCATAGTTTGGAACCAGATGACCGTGTGTAGAAGTTGTCCCATATTATTATAATAATAATAATAATAATATGGGACCACTTCCACACACGGTCATCTGGTCCCAAACTAGGCTAGAAGCCTGTACTATGGTAACCAGATGACTGATATACATACTTATATAAGCTTATAACACCCAGACACAGATCAAACAGACATGTTCATGCACACAAATGTTTGACCTGACCGGGGATCGAACCCGGGCCCTGCGGCACAGAAAGCAGAGTTACTACTATCTGAGCCATCGAGGCTGTCAAATATATTGTTATATTGTTATTATTATAATAATACTTTGATTGAAAGATAATTTAGGTATAATAATAAAGAAGTAAGTATAAATATAAAATATTATATAATAATAGTAAATGTAAGGCCTACATAATATTAAGTTGACCAGTGTACTGTAAAGCGTCCGGACACCGACTTTTTTAATCATCAACGTTTTTATATCAATTTGGCTAATCCACTTATAATAACCAAAATAGCTTAAGTGGTACGCATAAGCACCGACCAATAATTTGATTAAGCAAAAAATCCTATTTAGGTATATTATATCAATAAAAAAATAAACATAATATAACATGACATGTACCTATATACGGATGAAGTACTCACTAGAAGAATGAGTGCTTGAGTGCTTAGGCCTGGGTCATAATGAAAAAACGTTTATATTAACATTTTATAATAAGAAAACATCAACTACTATAATATATAATATTATACAATAGCTGTGCCCCGCGGTTTCACCCGCGTAGACATCATTCCCGTGGATTTTTTTTTATGATAGTGAGTGACATAACATAACATAACATAACATACATTCACGCCTTTTTCCCGAAGGGATAGGCAGAGGTGTACCCAGGACTCAGTCCCATAGTAGATACACCCACATTTCCCCAGTATGTTTTTGGTCCCATGTAATAGGGGGCGAGCCTATTGCCATCAACCGGGCACAGTTCCAGACTCCAGGCAGTTATTGAGATAATTCCTAATGGAAAATCCAATATTTGACACTTTGCCTGAACTGGGGATCGAACCCGGGACCTCTTGATTGGCAGTCGAGCATGCGCCCTCTACGCCACCGAGGCAGTCGAGGATAGTGAGTGACAAAACGAGCAAATCAGGTGCTTGATGGTAAGCATCATGATTGCCCATATCAGACACAGGTGGTGGGTGGCAACCCAGTGATTTAAAATTCAAAATTCTGCGCGGCACTGCACTGCCCCTGTCACCCTGTGTTGTTGAAACTCTTTACGCCCAGTAATTTCGCTGGTAACATTGTCCTTCAGACCGGAACACAGTAATGTTTGCACATTACTGCTTGGCGGATGAATAACTGGCAAAGGTGTGGCACTTCCCCAGGCGGCCCCCTGCTAAAGAGGCCTATCACTACAAAAAATACAATATCATGTAGGTATTTAATATATGTATATTATAATACAATATCATGAATGAATATGGAGGAAGTCCCACACATTTCGCCAGTAAGTTTTTGGTCCCATGTAATAGGGGGCGAGCCTATAGCCATCTAACGGGCACAGTTCCAGACTCCAGGCAGTTATTGAGATAATTCCTAATGGAAAAATCCAATACTTATAACACTTTGTCTAACCAGGGGATCGAACCTGGGACCTCCTGATCGGCAGTCGAGCTTGCACCCACATAGGCACCGAGGCAGTCAATTCATTCACACACAAATTTCTATTTTTACATCACATTAAGCCCACGACATACACACAATCCAATTAAGTATTACAGAATTACAGCTAAGATTAATACAAGTATTTATTGTAAACACGTTTCTGACATGATAATGTATTTGTGCTATGAATTTATGCAGATCTAATATTTTCCTTCTTACAGATTAAGTAGATACAACATAGAGCAGTCAGAACGGGAATAGCCAACCATACGCCCTCTGCCAAGGTTCATGAACAATTTGTAAATGTACCGTGCAATTATTACACCCATAAATCAGATTAAGTCATCAGTTTATTAATCAATTTAAATAATATATCAATGTTATTAACATACGATACATTACAAATACGTACATTCAATAATAATACAATTATATTAATGTTGTGTATCTTTTTTTTTTATGATAGGGAGTGAATAGACGAGCAAATCAGGTGCCTGATGTTAAGCATCATGATCGCCCATAACAGACACAGTGCCAACCAGTGATTTAAAATTCAAAATTCTGCGCGGCACTGCACTGTGCCTGTCACCCTAAGATATGAGTTGTTGAATCTCGTCATGCCCAGTAATTTCGCTGGTAACATTGCCCTTCAGACCGGAACACAGTAATGTTTGCACATTACTGCTTGGCGGATGAATAACAGGCAAAGGTGTGGTACTTCCCCAGGTTGCCCCCTGCAAATGAGGCCTACCACTACAAAAATCTGTTTGTCTTACGGCAACCAAGTGAGAGGGACATAGCATACTTCACTAAAAAAATATCAGGATATAAATTTATAGAATGTGTCTGTTATATTCGGAGGAAACACGGGAAATACAAAACATCGAATCGTTAAACTTTTCATAGGAATGTGTCAAATTGCTCGTAGCTAGGATTATTCATGTAGTAATTTTGTAAAATTTGTGTTGTTTTGACTGCCTCGGTCCACCGAGACCGACCGACCACTCCAGTAGTGATGACAAGCTCAACTGCTGCCGATCACGAGGTCACGGGTTTGATCCCCAGGTCAGGAATCAATTCTTTCAATGATAACCTAAAGTTAGGAACTGTGCCCGGTAGATGACGATAGTCTCACCCCCTACTACATGGGACTGAGTCCTGGGTACACGTCTGGGTCTACCCCTTTGTGAAAAAGGCGTGATGTTGTCTAATGAGTGCTGTTACTGTTTACTTTAATTTACTACTGAACATTTAGTACTGTGTGTTAGAGGCCTTTGACACTTCCTGTGCTATATTTTCTAAGGTTAACAGAGTTGATAACTAGTTAGACGACCTTAGACCTTAGAAGATCCATGATACCTAATGACATAGTTTGTTACCTAGGATGTTACACAAGACCTACGTTTATTATAGGTTGCCCGAGGTTAAACGTCGTGTGCTAGGTAATCTTATTATGATCCAGGCTTCCTAACCACACATAGTACTTGTTCACTATAATATAAAAATAATTATATTAATAATAATAAGTGGCGAGTGGGCGAGCGTGATGCGACCTTAGCGTAACGCAAGTGATCGCCGTTTAAAGTCCAGGGACACCTCTCCTACCCTTAGCCGTTCATACCAACGTTGCCCCTCTCGTCACCCTTATTCCCATGTGTTAGGCGGCCTTGATGGGGGGTCCGTTTAGTGAGCGGCGAGTCATCGCCTGCCGTCATATTTTACCATGAGACGGAAGTGGCAGGTGCCGGAGTCTCTAGCAATAGCCCGGTTGGATACCATCCATGTAGAAATCACACCTATAGACAAATCAAGTAGTTTCCATCCATTCACAGTCCTTGTACCTAGCGGGGGCTGTCTTTGAGCTCATCTTAAAAAAAAACTGTAGATGGTTTCAGAGATGGACCCCGATAGGTGCTATACCATTACCTTTAGATTAAAAGTGCAAAGGGGCCTCTGCACGTTGGACTTAAACAAAATGGTCTCCGTGCACGCCTATCAAAAGACCGGGTATATCCCGTGTTTTCGAGCGTCATAATAATAATAATAAGAATTGTTTCTCTTGTTTCAGAATGTTCAAATCGACACAACATCACAGACGTACGACAAATGGCTCAAGCTGCCGATGGCGATGGACTTCAAGGTGTTCGTTTTCAACGTCACAAACGTAGACGAAATCAATCGAGGACACAAGCCAAAGCTACAGGAAATTGGACCTTTTGTTTATAAGTATGTGCACTGTTTTCATTCTTTCTTTTTTAATAACTGTTCCTTGTTTAACATATGCCTCCCCCATAGAACGGCATAAACCGCTCATTGTGCGGCGTGGTCATCGCAGTAGTTGGAACTAGTTGGTGCCGGAGAGCGGTCTCTGAATATGTCCCTCTGCCAGGTCTCAGGGCTCCCACGGGATGAGAAAGGGGTGGCCCTTTTATATAGCTCGGAATCATATGAAGGAAATCCACTGCTGGACATAGCCCCATTGGAGGGTTAATATCAATATTGCTATAGATTCTATAGATGATTTCAGGAGATGGACTCCGATTGGTATACTATTCCTTTGAACTGATCCCTTTTTTTTATGATAGTGAGGAGTGAGTGACAAGACGAGCAAATGAGGTGCCTGATGGTAAGCATCATGATTGCCCATATCAGACACAGTGCCACCCAGTGTTTTAAGGCACTGCACTGCGCCTGTCACCCTGAGAAATTAGTTGTTTTAACTCGTCATGCCCAGTAATTTCGCTGGAAACATTGCCCTTTATACCGTAACACAGTAATGTTTGCACATTTCTGTTTGGCGGATGAATAACTGGCAAAGGTGTGGTAATTCCCCAGGTGGCCCCCTGCAAAAGAGGCCTATCACTACAAAAAATACCTTTGGAATATCAGTTCAAAGGGACCTCTTAAGCGTACGCTGGACTAAAAATGGTCCCCGTGTCCTAACAAAAGACCGGGTATAGCCCGTGTTTTCGAGCTAAATTAATATTACAAAGCATAATAATATTATAGGCATACAAAAAAAAGTGTGTGGTAAAAAACAAACCGATTGCTCTATTAGCATAACAGGGTATTCTGAGAAATAACTCCAATTCTAGAAACTAAGCCTTTTAATACTAAACTTGTGATATTAAAAAACAGGTAAATATCATTTTTGTTTAGGTAGGCTAGGAAATTACCTACAATGTAATACTAAAATATAATTTGTGAACTAAGTATTTCACCTCGACAAGGATAGAGAGGAGTACGGAAAGTTGATTGCCAACTTTCAGTGATTGGAGAGGCACCGACAGAAGAAGTATTTTTTTTTATTAGAGTGAGTGACATGACGAACAAATCAGTTGCCTGATGGTAAGCATCATGATTGCCCATATCAGACACAGTGATACCCAGTGTTTTAAAATTCAAACTCCTAGAACAAGAAGAAGGAGTTCCGAAAAGTAACGCCTAATTCAATCAATCATCTTAAAATTCAAAATTCTGCGCGGCACTGCACTGTGCTTGTCACCCTGAAATATTAGTTGTTGAAACTCAACAAACAAACTAATTTCGCTGGTCACATTGCCCTTCAGACCGAAACACAGTAATGTTTGCACATTACTGCTTGGCTATTAATTTCTAGTTCTACCTTATAAATTATTACAAATTTTTTTTGGGACACCTTAGCGATATACTTAATATATTTACACATACATGTGTACCTATTTTGATATACCGATAGTCAATATGGCATCGCTGGAGAGACTCGAGCACCGCCCATGTCTCGATCGAATCAAAGGCCTTTTCATAGTCCACAAACGCTAAACAATGGCAAATTATACTCTTCGGTCTACTGTATAATTTGGCGTAGCGTGTGGATGTGGTCCATGGTGCTGTAGCCTTTTCGGAAACCTGCTTGCTCGGACGGCTAGAAGTCATCGAACCTGCGACTGAGACGATTCGTAGTGACCCTTGAAAACAACTTATAAACATGGCTCAGAAGCGAGATGGGTCTGTAATTCTTCAACAAGGTGTTTTTTTGAAGAACAGCACGACCACGCTTCTGATCCATGCTTCTGGCGTCACACCTTCAAATATGACAGAGTTGAAGAGCCTCTGGAGGACTTTAAGTACCGGTGTTGCACCCGCTCTCAGAAGCTCTGATGTAATTCCGTCATCACCCGGCGCCTTGTTGTTTCTGAGTTGTTTCAGGGCCATTCTAATCTCGTACAGGCTGATGTCCGAGATATCTTCGGTATAGTGTCGGATCAGTTTGCCTCTAGGGTCTTTGGCCGCGCTGCTAACAGGCATTGCGACCGAAGCGTACGCATCATTTCCCACGAAATACTTACTAATCTTATGCATACAAAAAGACACTTATTAAAAGGATTGAGATGTTTATAAGATACACCTGTCTTCTAGTTTGGGACCAGATCACCGTGTGAGGAGGTCCTTGTATAATTTTTTTATCATTTTTCATTCATTACGGGTATTATTCAACACGGGCTTTTAGTGTAGGAAATGAACATAGTGGACCCCCACAGTAATTCCTCAGTCAGTAAAAACTTTATAGCATGATTAAGTATCAATAAATTAAGGTATTGTATAAATATCCAAAAAAAAAAATTTAAGAAGTTAGGTTTTTTTAATTAAAATCTTATTTCTATGATATCTTTTTTAGGAAAAATGCTCCGTTTGAACTTTCTTCACAGGACATATTCATGTAATCTATACAAACAATACACGAAATATCCAAAAAAAATTCCCAGCAGAATCGCCAAATTTTTTATAACATATGTTTCTTGGTGTAACTTGGACTGGAAAATTGCTCAGTCGAATTTTTTAACGGGAATGCTATTTTATCGAAGTCATATGACCACACAATAAAAATCCAAAAAATAAACCATGTAATTATATATTATTTTAAAATTGTCTCTTTATTCGCAGTGGAAAATTTCTCAGTCTATTTTCTTTATTGATTTAAGTACACCGTTAACTTTCTTTTCAACTAGCAAAATATCCAAAAAAAAATCAAGCGGATTAATAACTAAAAACATTTTCATAATAAATAATAAACAGATTTGAATCTAGCTATCGGAAGCCGTGAGTAGGGAGCGGGGTGGAGGAGCGGGCCGCGGGAGCGGTACTGGCCGCCCGCGCGACATTATTATATACCTACTTACTATTCACGTATTTATATTTGATTAGCCGCTAATCTGTAATTTTGTACATATTCCTTGGGAATAGTTTGAAGTTTCATTACATCACTTTAATTTTTTAGTAAACGACACTTGCTTGGCGCAAAGGTGCTTTACAATACGTATGAAAATGCGTGTGTAAACTGCTCTTCACTGCCGACCACCGGTGGTTGTGGTCGATGGTCCGTTTGCGCCGAGACTTATAGGGAATTTAATACATCCTCAAAACAATAATGTTAATATTAGAGATGAAACGGATATTCGGTAACTTTCCGGTATCCAGGCTATCCGGCACGAATTTTATATTCGGCCAGTTACCGAATAATGGACAAGTATCCGGCCAGATACCGGATTAAAAAAAATTTAAAGAAAATTATCATATATCAATTTTTAATTACAGAACAAAATTGATAATCAAACTGCACTACAGGCAAATTATGATAAATAAATATAAAGGCTTCTGTCCTCTTTCTATGAGCCTTCGGCCACGAATGAACAAACTTGTGACGTATATGAATATTAATAATAAAATAAAATAACACTTTTTTGCCGGTAATAATATATCAAAAAAGTAGTAACCGAAAACATTTCTTATAATTAAATGTAAAACGACATTATCAGATTTACTATTTGAAAATATTCCGCCATTCCAACAAACTTCATTTCAACCAAAACGTTTTTATTCGCTTGTTAATTTTTAATTGAGTACTTTTATGACCAAACTTTTTTCATCAAACTCCTTAGGTGCTATTGAGAAATAAAACTATCATGGTGGCTCATATTCATTATCATCATCTCAGCCGTTGGTAATCCACTACTGAACATAGGCTTCCCCCGTAAAGGGAGGTTTTGCCAATACTCGACACGCTTGGCAGGCGGGTTGTCGAGCGCAGATCGATGGTATTTTGCAGAGGACGCTGCTGCTCGTCCTCCGGATCTGTTAACCCTTAGCCGGCTCTTACGGCAACCACGGGTAGAGAGTAGAGAGGGTGGAGCACTGTTCTCAAGCTGGTAACTCCACGGCCAATGCGGCTCATATTATCGTAGTCAAAAGCGGATATTGCTGAAAATACTTTTTATTTTATCATTTTTTTATCTTTTCACCCGTAAAGCTGGCTACTTAATAGGTATTAAATGAATTATGCTGCATTAAGAGGCAACAAACGGATTCACTTATCTTCGTATACAAGGTCAGCTTCCGAAAAAAGTCTATCGCTGTATACACTGCTGCAGGGTGCTAAAAAATAAATACTAGCAAAATTTGTTAAGTTTAGGTATTGTACAGAATTAACTGACCACCATAAGGATCACGTTTCACGATCGCGACCAATGCGTACTGAATTGAGAAAAGAATCAATATCACGTGCAATCGCGTTTTATCCTCTTCAAAAGGTGCCATCACCATCATCGTCATCATCATATCAGCCATAGGACGTCCACTGCTGAATACAGGCCTTAGATTTCCATCCAGTTCGGTTGTAAGCGGCCTGCATCCAGCGTGCTCCTGCCGTACTTATCAGATCGTCTGTTCCACCATGTGGGAAGACGTCCTAAGCTGCGCTTACCAGTCCGTGGTCTTCATTCGAGAACTTTACGGCCCATCGGCCATCAGTTCTACGTGCTGTGCCCTGCCCATTGCCAAGTGGAATAGCAAGTTGAAGTCAACTTTCTAAACCGCTGGGCTATGTCGGTAGCATCCGTTCGTCTACGGATCTTCTCATTTCTGACTCGATCTCGCAGAAAAATCCCGAGCATAGCAATCTCCATAGCTCGTTGCGCTATTTTGAGCTTACTGATAAGGCCCACAGTCAGGGACCACGTTCCAGATCCGTAAGTCATCACTGACAACACACATTGGTCGAATACTTTCGACTTGAGGCACTGAGGTATTTTGGACGAGAAGACACTACTTAGGTTTCCGAACGCTGCCCAGCCTAGTTGACCTCTTTCTCGAAGTTGGACCTACCAAGTTGGACTACTTGTCCTAGGTAGACGTAAGAGTCAACAACTTCTAGAATCGCGTTCCTAACCGGTACTGGGGTCAGCGCAACATGGGCATTAGACATCACCTTCGTCTTGTCCAAGTTCATTTTAAGGCCGACCCGTTGAGAAACTCGATTGAGGTCTTCGAGCATCATGCTAAGATCTTCCATCGATTCTGCCATGACTACAATGTCGGCGGTAAACTGAAGGTGAGTGATGTATTCGCTATTAATATTGATGGCGTGCCTTTGCCATTCCAGAAGCTTGAAGGCGTCTTCCATTGCGGCAGTAAACAGTTTCGGAGATATGACGTCTTCCTGTCTTACCCCTCTATTCAACGTGATCGCCTTCGAACTCTGGTCCTGTACTCGAACCGACATAATGGCGTTCCTATCCAAGCACTTCAACACTTCGATAGTCAATATGGCATCGCTGGAGAGAATCGAGCACCGCCCATGTCTTGATCAAATCAAAGGCCTTTTCATAGTCCACAAACGCTAAACATACATATATACATGCAGTCACGCCTTGTTCCCGGTGGGATAGGCAGAGATTATTTACTCCACTTGCTACGATACTGACATACAACTTTCGCTTCGTTCACTTTCATGACATTTTTCATACATGCTCGTCGGTTGTAGGTACTTTTGATTTTGATTTTCTTAAGAACAACGTCAACTTGTTCATGAAAAGTACGCCTAGGTCGACCGCTACCGACTTGACCATTCACACTAGCCTTATAAATCTCTTTTGTTAATCTCCTTTCATCCATCCTCTCCACATGTCCGAACCACCTCAGCATTCCTTTCTCTATCTTTGTCACTACATCTTCTACCACGCCACAGCGTTCCCTTATCGCACTATTGCAAATTTTGTCCATCAAAGTCACTCCAGTCATGCTTCACAGGCTTCTCATCTCCACAGAGTTAATCTTACTTTCATGCTTCTTCTGCCAGACCCAACATTCACTACCATACGTAAGTGCAGGGATCAGTACCCTTCTATGGACAGCCAGCGGACGCTAAACATAATGGCAAATTATACTCTTCGGTCTTCTGTATAATTTGGCGTAGCTTGTGGATGTGGTCTATGGCGCTGTAGCCTTTTCGGAAACCTGCTTACTCAGACGGCTGGAAGTCATCGAACCTGCGACTGAGACGATTCGTAATGACCCTCGAAAACAACTTATAAACATGGCTCAGAAGCGAGATGTGTCTGTAATTCTTCAACAAGGTGTTATCACTTTTTTTTGAAGAAAAATGGAAGAGATTAAAGTTCATTTAGCGATACCGGACGTCTCAAATTGGAAGAGATACTCATCACTCACGAAGTTGATACGAGTTATAGTTTATCGTCGACGCTTTCTCGAACTGAAAAAGCCAGCTAATGAACGAAATCGTCAGGAGCATCTCACGCCAGCAGAATTATCACATGCGCTTCAGACTTGCATAAAACAATGTCAAGGTGAACATTTCAAGGCGGAGTTGGATCTTTTTAAAAGGAACGACCATTTCATTAAAAACAAGGGACGTCTGAAATCATTGAATCCTTATGTTGATGGTGAGGGTTTATTGCGAGTTGAAGGTCGATTGAATAACATCTCGGGCAATGAAGATGTTAGGTATCCTATACTGCTGCCGAAGAAATCTGCGCTTACTGATCTAATTTTCGCGGATGCACAGCACACACAAATTTTTTCATCGTTATAGATGGGCTTACCAGCAACCTGAACCGGGGATTGTGGATGTAGTTTTAATCAAGGAGGAGAATTTATCACCATGTAGATGGCTACTTAGACGGGTGGTTGCCAAACATAAAGGGTCCGAGAACGTTACTCGCGTCGTTACGTTGCGGACAAAAAACAATTGTGAAATAAGCGTCCTACTTCCAAACTCTGTATGTTACCGTTGCCGGTTTGATTGTGAAATGTAGGATTAGATATAGGGTAACCTATACAATCATTGGCACCTAATGGTGACAGATGTCATTCAATATGGAATATTTTCAATAATGCGTTAATAGTGTTAAATATACTCATGTCGTTAGATTTGTTGATTATTAGTGATAAATTAAATAAATAATTTCAGTTCGAATATTATTAATATGTATTCAAAATCGACATTTTTAGCAGCAGTGGTCGAAAAGTACAATCATTGGCACTCAAAAAATGTACAATCATTGGCACTCAAAAAAATTTTTTTTTTGCTTTATTCTGATTATTTCCTCGTCTCTGATTGGATTTACGTCTGCAGATTTAAGAATTTGTCAGTTATTATGGTATACAGAATGATTTTTTTAAAGGGGTATTTAGGGCGTTCTCCGAACTACCGGGAATTTCGAAAAGCAACTTACGTGACCGATTTCAATAGTAACTAAAACATCATAATCAAAATTTTAAACGGTTTTTATTAAACTTGATCTGTTTGTTGTGGCTTTTTTGTTTGTTTCTTAATAATTCAATTTTACCTCTTTTTACTGTTGACTGATTTATCTGATATTAGGTACACATTTTTAATTCTAATTAGAATACAATTGAATATATTTGGTATCATTACATATTCAAGATGGCGGCCGCTACAAAATGTTGGATTATTTACGTATTTCAAAGACTCCGAAATACGGGTATTAAATGAAAGGCATAGACTAGAAAAAAACGGAGTTAATTCACGAAATAAATATAAACACTTCATTGCAGATTTCAATACAATCATCTAGTCAACAAATATTTTTTTAACTAGGTAGATAGGTGAATAATGGCTAGAGGTAGAAGTGTAATGGGAAACACTACCCAGACGTAATAATTTAAAGATAAGATAAAGATACATTTATTGCCAGTATAGAAAAAAAAAAAAATACATACAAGAAAACGAATACAAACAGATTACAAAAAAATTAAATAGATTTATATTACTAGCAATTGGGATATGCTCAGCTTAGTGCTGCACAAGGTGACCCTGTGCAGCGCTGGTTTTCAGCATATCCCAAGCTCGAACACAGATGTTAGCCGAGTAACGAAAAATATGTTATAAGCGGGATTACAAATTACTTAAATTAATTTTATTATGCCAGTGATGGTTACTGCACTGCATAAGATGGTTACAACACTATCTCAATATGTGTGCGTGGCTGAGTGTGTAAAGGTGTGGGGGTGTGGGTGTGTGGGCGTGTGGGTGTGTGCGTGTGTTGTGGTGTGTGGGGGTGTGTGGGTGTATGTGTGTGTGTCTATGTTCACCCCTTAATGATTTTAAAAGTTGCTTCAAAGTGCTGCTTTTGTCGACCTAAAAGATGTTTCCTATACTTCATTTTAAATGTGTACAAACTTATCTTTATTCTCAAAGGTGGTGATAGATCATTCCAGATCTTCGACGCGCTGTATTTGAAGCAACCCTTAAAACTGGAGGTATTGTGTTTTGGTATGTAGAGAATATTGCGGTTACTAATCCGTATCCAAAACAAAAGCTTTTTTACGGTAAGCTTGCAGTTGATAAACTGACCACGACCTATTTCATTGTATGGGGTCAAGTTTTCGAACGGTATAATTAAAATTTGACCGTAAGGCTTCGCTTAGCTTCGACCGTGTTGACCCTTTTAAAAATCACATTAGATCCTGGCCCCTTTTCATTTTATTACATATAAGGTTCCATACCTCAAAGGAAAAAGGGGTATGGGTATGGGGTATGGTAAAGGGTATGAAGTGTCAATTAATATCTACATCTATACCTATACCTAGGTTGTCTGCAATTGCTGCCGTGTCTGCCTTTGAGCTAAGCAAAAATAAAATTTTGATATGTACGCAAACAAAGGTACGGCGATTAAATATAAAGTAGGATGTGGGTTCTTCGATCCTTAGCTAAATTTAATCATAACTTATTATTTCAGCTCGGTATTAAACCCTACATTAATCAGAAATAGGTAGGCATGCCACCCTGATAATTATTAATTTATTATTTACGTATGCATTTGCGTTTTTTTTTACCTAAAATACTTTACATTGGTTATCAGTAAATCCTATACCAACGAAAGAAATACACAAAAATGGCCAATATTATACCAAGGTACAATCATTGGCACATGCCACGGTATAATCATTGGCACTGCCAATGATTGGATTTGATCGATAATATATGTTAAATCCATGCGATATAAATTCCATTACAATGTAAATGAATTTCAACACAAAATAAGTCGCATATTAAAAAACATTTAAAAAGTACAATGATTGGCATTGGTGCCAATGACTACACCGTCATAGAGTTCATAGTGCAATTATTGGCATATCAAAAACTGGCAAAGTAATCATTGAATTGCAAATCTTACACAAATATCCCAAAATATGCACCTTCTTTTACGTAAAAATTACAAACATTAAACAATACTTACATAAATTTATGTAATTTAACGCAGTTTTCTTTTCTAGTACTTTAACTTTTTTCAAATCATCAGCAGCAATGGCGCGCAAATTTATTAAAAAAATAAATCCCGCCAATTGAACTGTCAATGTCACTTACAATTTGGTTTTGGCAGACGCTAAATTTAAAATACTATTTAGGAAAAAATATTAGAAATGGCTACAGTCGTGTTGTGTTATAATATTACGATTAAAAGTTTAAAGTGCCAATGATTGGGGGGGTGCTAACAATACTACCGGTTACCCTAAGCTAGATTTTTAATATTTAAGGATTGATTGTAAATACCTCACCAAGAACAATACTTGTGCTGTGCGTAGGACACTTGACCTACCTAGGTAAAGTCACGGTGGGCGGCGGCTAATATTAAAGGCAAAATTGCATTTGTCCTTGGTAGGCGGTATGTATGAGAAGTTTAGTTTAAGTTCGTATCAATAGATGGCGCCTCCATACATTAAAACTCGCAAGCGTCTGTATCACCACTTAGCAATAATCGATAGCCAGAATAAACGGTATTACGTATCCAGGCCTATTCTTTATACCCACTTTGTACCCGATCGTTCGTACGGTTTGCTCGTGTAACAATTCGCCAATCGGCTATGTTCGGATGGATATTCGGCGGCCGGATATCTGTCCATCCGGCTTCTAGGTTTGCCGAATATTCGGTATCCGGTATCCGGCAAAACATCTATCCTTTTCATTTCTAGTTCAAATACGTGATTTGCTAATGTAAATAAATAAATCAACCAATATCATTTTATATATCTATAATTATATACAGAGATAGCCTATTAATATTATAAACGAAAGTTTGGTTGTTTGTCATTCAATCACGCTTTAACTACTGGACGGATCGGAATGAAACTTTGCACACATCATGTAGATTAGGTTCTGGAATAGGACATAGGCTACTTAGCTCCATAGGACATAGCTCCACCCGCATGGATAACGCGCGATAACCAAAGTCCACGCAGACGGAGCCGCTGGCAACAGCTAGTGTTGTTAATAGGTGTACCTACTTAGTGTTTAGTTGATATGTAATTCCGTACATAGATGCATTCTAGTATAGTGTATATAACACAAAAAATAAATAATTCTGTATTAATGTCTTGAAAAGCGAGTCAAAAGTTTTACTATTAACGCGAGCACGCTAATCTGCACCCAACTGGTAAAGCAAGACGGCACATTATTGCGTGTAAACGCGGGATAGATTTATCTTCGCTTCCAAAATCTTGGTGTTCTGGATGGATTTTTTTTTGGATATTTCGGATTTGTGTGTTTGTGTGACTACTTAACATATTTAAAAAATAAAATAATGCTGAGAAATTTTCCATACAGTGTTATTTATAGTTTTACATATAACAATATTGGAATGCATTTTTTTTTTGGATTTTCTTACTCGTAACGCTAAATAACATTCTAAGATCATATAAGAAAAAAAAAAGGACTGAGAAATTTTCCAATGAAAATGAGGGCCATAAAAAGGAATTGTATTAAAAAAGCAATATAATACTTGACAAAAGTTTTGGATTTTTATCAAGTATCACATACTGGTATAAATAACTCATTTGGTAAAATAAATTTGGACTGAGAAATTACTCGGTTCAATATATTAACAGATTTGTGTTTTTAGGTTAAATACCTAACTTCCGTGTGGTTTTTTTTTTGGATTTTTTAAAATAAGTCTTGGTTCATACTATTTTATAACCCTGCAAAGTTTCATCGACTGAGGAATTAATGTATGGGTCCCCATACAAAGAATCCGTTCATTTACTACACTATTTACCCAGGAATAGCCCTAGTTTTCGAGTAAGAATTAAAGACCGGTCTTTTAATAGGCGTACACGGAGACCATTTTTAGTCCAACCAACAGAGGCTCCTTTGAGCTTTTAATCTAAAGAATGGATGGAATGCATAGCACCTATCGGGGTCCATCTCTAAAACCATCTACGCAGAAAATGAGTTCATATTAGTTTACTCTATTACCTAAAAATATTAACATAATATCATATTTAGACATAAGTTGATATATAAATAAAATGAGGTTGAGTACTAAGTATTCTTTATTGGCGACGCACGTTCTAATTTTAGTAGAACATTTGCTTAATTCATAATTATTAATGACGATACTAAAAATATTATTTATGCATATTTGAGAGTCTTATTATAAGGCCTATCACATAAAATCAAAATTATAATGTAAAGTCGATATGGCCCAGAAATCAATAACTTCTTTGTACGGACGCACGGGCGTTACTGCCTGGTTGACTATAGCTCGACATAAAAGAGTAGAAAATAATGGGGGCGCCACTGTATTTATCATCTAGAAAAACTTTTAAGTCAACACGTACACTTTAAATTAGTTCCGTTTCTACTCTTTTCTGTCGAGCTATACCTGGTCGCAAGCGACGTAAAATTGCAGGGGGAGCTAGTGTCGCTTCTTTACGTAGTAATAGTTAGTATTAATTACTAGTGGTTTAATAATATTAAAAATGCTGTTATGAACAATTTTACACACAAACAGAAAAATAATACAAAACCAAAGGTTCCAAGAATGAAATTAAAAAAGCTTTTTACGCAAATAAATGTCTGGGCCAGTTTTTTGGCAAATGTGAACGAGTTTCGACAACCGGTCTCGGGCTGTGATGAACTTCACAAGATTGAGAACCTGTTAAGTAGGAACTAAGTTGGTAAAAAATGCAGTGCTTATATTAGAGCTTATTAAGATCAGTTTAATTATTATTTACGCTCCGGCTTCGAACGAGTAGTTAAAGAACATAGATAGATAGATAAATACTTTATTGTACACCATACATAGGACACAAACATAAAGGAATAATAATTAAATTAATCTTAGGCTAGTACAAGTGGCGGTCTTATCGCTTAGTGATTTCTTCCAGACAACCGGAAGGAAAGGAATACTTTACTCATGAGTATTTCTGGTAGCCGGTGTACTTATAGGAGAATAAAAAAAATTGTACTTACTATAATATACTTATATAAACATACATAGATACTACAATCTTTAACACATATTTAACACATAGTAAATTTTAATATTTTTGAGAAGAATAATTCTGTAGATAATGCTGTCGGTGGCGTTGTGGTTTGCAAGCGCTATTGCCGATCATGATATCCCGGGTTAGATCTCTAGGTCAGGCTAAACTGTTATTAGATTATTCATTACATAAAATAACACCCTTTTCCTGAAATGGTAGGCAGAAACGGTGGGTACACCCAGGACTGTCCCATATTAGTAACATCACATTTCGCCTGTGGGTAATTAGATAGATCCCTACCGCCAATATTTTCAATATGTCGTCTTAACCGTATAGTGGGTAAAACTTCGTTCAGTAGATTTTGGACGTATCGCTAACAAAATCAGCATAATACAGTGTTATTATAATTTATATTTTATGTAATATTATAAATAAATTCATTCACAAATATCGTTTTGAGGAAGTCATTCTCTACCAGACACGTTAGGCTGGTCTACAATCTAGAAATCAAAGTTTGTGCGGCTTGTTATAAATTATATGTATATTCTATTGAATTACTTTTATCAGGAACCGGTAGCAAAATATTGTGGTCGTTTTTTACGTGACTCCGAAGAAGGAGGGTTATGTTTTTTATGAGTATGTATGTATTACTATTATATTGCCAGTTATTCATGCGCCAAGCAGTAATGTGCAAACATTACTGTGTTCCGGTCTGAAGGGCAATGTTACCAGCGAAATTACTGGGCATGACGAGTTTCAACAACTACTATCTCAGGTAGACAGGCACAGTGCAGTGCCACGCAGAATTTTGAATTTTAAAACACTGGTGGCACTGTGTCTGATATGGGCAATCATTAGGTATGCTTAACATCAGGTTACTGATTTGCTCGTCTTGTTACTCATTATCATATAAAAAATATATATATTATTGTATGTATGTATTATGTATGTAGTAGTGTATTATAAAAAATTAAGATGTATGAATGAGTGTATGAGGTTTCTTTAAGCCTTCCCAAGACCCCTATGGCAGACGGGGGAAGCTAACAGGAACTAACCATTAAATAGTTATAGTATCCCGTCTTCCATACATACATATACATATGATACATACATACATTAAGTCACGCCTTGTTAGGATCCTGTCATACAGCTTTCGCTTTGTCCACTTTCATGACATTCTTCATACATTGCATGCTCGTCGTATGTTCAGTACTGCCATACCGAAAGCTCGTTTTTTGCCTTTCAGTAGTCGGGTTTATTAATTTTTTTTTAATATTTTTAATGAAGACATTGCAATAAAATTTCTAAGATGTCAATATTTTTAGGGAATAAGTAAAATTGGTATTTTACATATTATTTGATATTATGGTAGATATATAAGGTTTAATAAATGAAAGGCCCTAAAAGGTTGACGATTCGTAAAACATTTTTCATAAGTAACTTTTACCTACTTTACAATTATTTCAGGTCAAATCAATGAGTCTACAAGTCAAGTCAAGTCAAAGTCAAAATATATTTTTAACTCCTTTATTATTGATTATTCAATTATTAGGTGACAATCTGACACTTTTGCACGTCAGTGAAGATAAACAGTAATGAGTCAATCGTGCGTTCGGAAAGATATCTATAAGTAGGTACAAGAAGAATGCAAAAGAAACATTCTCAGGGCTTAATTTTTTCAACTGATAGTTTTACAATATTTGGTATGGTTACATTCGTTTGTTTGTACTTAAATAAATATTATCTGTTGAGGAATGTAAAAATATAAAAATATCTGTCCTACATAGGATTTGACAAGACAATGTTCCACCATCTTAACTGTTCAGTTTACAATGTCGCTAGTGGGATATTTTGACAAGGGATTGACGTAAATGGCGACTGAGAGGCCTTAGTTCTAACTTTGTTCACTTGACCTGCTAAGTATGTAGCACAGTGACATCAGGTGAATGAACTTAAGTTACCCAGTTGTAATAGACATTCTTTGTTATTTAAAAAAACTCACATTCCTAACTAACCAATATAATTGTTTGAATAGTTTGAAATAGTTTGTAGGAAAATATAACTAGTCATATGGAAATGCCTATATATAGGTATATTTTATGTACAAAGGTAATTAATTACTATCTATAGTAAAGTAGGTCACTTTGACTTTGTTTTATTACATAAAAGGCCCCCTATAGCTCGTTTTCCATGGTATATAATGTGGTAGGTCAAGTCGAAGGTCTCTAAGGAGTTCTTATATCTATATATACTTAAGGTAGATAATAATTATAAAGTCATCGGTCGGTTCCGTACCTCAAATGGAAAAAGGAACCCTTATAAATAAATAATAAAGTAATAGCTCGTTTTCCATGGTATATAATGTGGTAGGTCAAGTCGAAGGTCTCTAAGGAGTTCTTATATCTATATATACTTAAGGTAGATAATAATTATAAAGTCATCGGTCGGTTCCGTACCTCAAATGGAAAAAGGAACCCTTATAAATAAATAATAAATAATAAAATGTTTTATTCTCAGACATTACATTATAGAATCACTTTGTTGATTGTCTGCCTGTATGTCCGGCTGTCGGTTTTTTGGGTTTTTGGGAACGCGAGAAGGTATTGTCAAGATATGAAGTTAATGTCAATAATTCATCATGAACGGGGGGGGTCAGGGAAGGGTTATGGGCCCGTCCCTTGCTGCTGTAAAAATATCAAACTTTGAGGTCAAAGCAATTAAAAGATACGGCCATTTTACAGCATTTCCATTTCCATTTGCGTAATGGTCTGAAAACCTCTAGGAGACATCCCGTTGGCCTTGAATTAAGGAAATAAGCAAGATCTTATATCACAAGTATCAGGTATCAAGAAATGAATTTCTAAACCGCAAAATTTTACTAAAAAAAGTTGTGTTTACTAACACATTTTTTTTGGAACTACTCAGTGGACACACCAGTAGTTTTATACTAGATGTCGCTGTATATTCTTAGATCGCGATAACGTTTAGTTCAGGTATCTGAATCAGGTGTGGGACTCTTCTTACCAAGGTATGCCTTAACATATTTCAACTTTAGCATAACATTGTTAATTTTACGTGTTCTGCATTTATTAAAATAAAATTGTATGCAAAATGCAAATTAGGGAATTGTTCATGTATTGTATTGTTTTTCGTTTTCTTCCTCAAAAACGATTTAAATGCTAAAAAGCTTAAATTTAAATAACAATTAGGTACATTAGTGAAATGAAATGAAATGAAATTTATTGTATATACTGTGTCAGGAGGGTCTTCAATTATTATAACATTCGGGTGTCATAAAGTGTCGCAACAGTTTGCCCAGGACGGACGTACAATATTTATTATATTATTATAATACAATTATACTAGATATGAATTTAAAATACGAATTATACATGTCAGATACAATAATTTAAAAGTTCTGGGTACCTCTGCCTACCCCTTCGGGAAAAGGGCGTTATGGTATATTATATTATGAAATGTTCCTACGTACGTCCTTCTACTACCTACATAATTGAAATCTAGGTCTACTTAGCCCTAACAATTATCTATAATATATTATATCTTACTACACCTTTTAGAATTACTGTATCAAATCGCAGGCTCAATAAATAAAAAAAGAAAGTGACGGTATGGTATTGCCTCGAAGGAGGCATAATATTGTCACACCCCGGACACTCGACTCAATTCCGATATACAAAAGCCGCGTTTTAACTACCTACTACACAGACAGTGCACACGTGGAGTTTTGTACACGCGCAAGAGTGTGCGTGAGGTGCGTTCCGAGCTCCGTCGGCTGGATTATTCCAATCTTTCCCCCTGTTTGGTTCCCTGCTCTCATCGGAGCTAAATCTCGCTCGCGGAGTGAGGAAGGCCCGATTGGTGTTCGGATGACAGTCTCCGTTCTATACGTAGTATTATTATCTGTTCTGTAATTATTATTTATTGACAGTCTCGCTGGCTCAGATGGTAGTAACTCTGCTTTCTGAGCCGCAGGTCCCGGGTTCGATCCCCTGCCAGGTTAAACATTTGTGTGCATGAACAAATCTGTTTGATCTGTGTCTGGGTATTATAAGCTTATATAAGTATGTATATCAGTCATTTGGTTACCATAGTACAGGCTTTTAGCCTAGTTTGGGTAAATAGCAGGCTCAATAAATTAAAAAAAAGCCAAGCCCTTGCTGGTGGGGACAATAAAACTGACGGCATGGCATTATCTCGTAGGAGGCATAATATTATGCTAAGTCTCTGTTATAATTTGTTTTCATTTTCAGAGAATACCGAGAGCGTACAGTCCTTGGATACGGAGCGAATGACACGATCAAGTACATGTTGAACAAACGGTTCGAGTTCGATGAAGCGGCGTCGGGAGGCTTGACCGAAGATGATGAAGTTATTGTCATCAACTTCTCTTATTTGGTAGGTGTTATGTAATCTTAATACAAATACAAATATATACAAATATATTATTATATAAACAGAGAAGGTGATACGCTGACAGATTCATCAACGCAGAGCCAAAACTACTGGACTGCTGATGTTGAAATTAGGACAGTAGGTTATTTTCATAGCCTAGGCAAGTAATAAGAATTTTTTTTAATTTCCACCACTAACTGTGTTAAATAGGGATTGAACGATTGTATGAATATAAATTGGTAGGTATATAAATCTAGCAACTCTCCAAAGACGACTTAGGTTAAGTTAGGCTGTAAGGATTTTTTATAATATATATGTAAAGAGACCTTCTTATATCTCCAAGGAATAAACTCTAATAAATTACAAATTATACATATAGGGGAATGATACAAATTATTTATTATTCTGTGGTGTGGGCAAAGGTACACACTGATACATGGAGAGAAAAAAATTTACATCTCTATGTCCCACCTTGTCGGCATACAAGTATTCTTCAGGAAATATATAATAATTATCACGGAAACGAAGGCGCGCAGGGCCTATAGTATAATAACTAGTGTGATCACTGATAATATTATATTGATAGCGTGTTTTAGAAATGCTATGCTTACAGTTTTAGTTTAAATTGTTTTAAGTAGGTAAAGAAACGATTGTAATGAATTGTGTCTATGAATATTATGTTTTATTTTTTTATGATAGTGAGTAACAAGACGAGCAAATCAGGTACCTGATGGTAAGCATCATGATTGCCCATATCAGACACAGTGCCACCCAGTGTTTTAAAATTCAAAATTCTGCGCGGCACTGCACTGCGTCTGTCACCCTGAGATATGAGTTGTTGAATCTCATCATGCCCAGTAATTTCGCTGGTAGGTAACATTGCCCTTTATACCGGAACACAGTAATGTTTGCACATTACTGCTTGGCGGATGAATAACTGGCAAAGGTGTGGTACTTCCCCAGGCGGCCCCCTGCAAAAGAGGCCTACCACTACAAATGTTATACAATTTGCAGATTGACAGTGATCAGGGTCTGAAGATGGAGCAGGACGAAGTGAACGTTTAAAAAGGGAAAGGTTTTAAAGGATTTGTTGGTTTTAGGGCCACGTTGACCTTACATTATAATTTTGATTTTAATTTTAAATACTTAGGCCTTAATTTTTTTTTAAAGTGCATCAAAGATATTCTTTAGTATCGGCATTAAATATAATGAATTTAGCAAATGTTTTACTAAAATTGGAACGCACGTCGCCATTAAAATTTTTTACCAAACTTTACTAACTTTTTAATTAACCTCACTTTATTCAAATCAAATTATATATTAATCGGCGATAATATTATGAGGGCTTCTATGTTTGGGAATATTATTGCGAATAACATTCTCTATCCGGCAATATAGAATATAATATTATGTAAAAGGTTTTCTGGGTCCAGCATCCTTGTAAAGCTCGTTTCCTTTCTATATATCTTTCTATATACCTACTTATACTTGATTAGATTCAAATAGATTCCCTATTAGACGCTCTTACTGTTTCAATTAGGTATTTAAGCCTTGTTTTAACGTGTGTCAGTACATATTAACAACTCAAGACACGCTTTCTGACCTGAAAAAACGACACCTGAAAAGGACAAGCTAAACTTTTGTACAGAAACGGGCTGAGTATGGAAAATGTAAATTTATTCAAAGCGGAGGTGCTCCGATCTTAGAGATTTGCTGTGCTTGCGAAATACGTAAATTTCCAATCAGTTCGCCAAAGCGGCCAAAGCCTATCTAGGTAAAAAGTTTAGGTTTTCGGGTTTGGTCTTTTTTCATGCATATTATGAACAAAATTGTTGAACTAATAAAATACAATAACTAGGTAATTTTGCCTGGAAAGATTTCGGGAGTTTTGAAAAGAGGTGATTTTAGAGATTTCGATGGGCTCTTTCCAAATTTCTACAGTTTCTACTGTGCTACCTCAGATTTTTGCCTCTCGTGCCGCCATATTTGAAAAATGGCGTCCAAATTTTTGACAATAATAATGTCTTTCCGAGCCGTTTTACGAAGAAAATAGTAACAAGTAGTAATTAAACTAGAGAAGAATCCTGCATTGACTTTTTTGGTAAATTAATAGTTTCCGTTATAATTTGATATCCTTATTAGTGATCTGTTAGGTAATTATCCTATTGTAGTTTAACCTCTGGTGTGCCGGGATTCCAGACTCAATAAAATTAGCATCTTGTACGGCATACGACGGGAGATACTTATTGTTACATACCGAGTTTCATCAAATACAGTAAATTCGTTTTAATAAAATTTAAACATATTTATGTCCGCATATGCACCTAGCTATTAAAAGAACGCGAGCAAAATAAAGATAAAATAATAATATGCCTACCCATAGTGTGTTATTTAAAGGTATGTCCTACCTACCAACTACTAGATCTCTTTGAAAAGCAAGTAGGTATATTATGAGGATTAAAGATTGTAAAAATACAAGAAACTCGGATAAAGGCATTATGTACGTACTTACATGAAAACGTGACCAATGCAAGGTCGCTACCGTAGACAGCAGATCTCATGTGAAATTATAATAAGAACAATAGACTTAATAATCTTATTAAAAACATTGCAGGCAACTTACTTATTAAAGATAATCTGTTATAATGAGCATAATAATTATAATTTACGTACATATTATGCACAACCGACGTACAATGCAGCTAAGGGCCTCTTTAGCCGCAGTGCTAATTTTATAATGTCAGCCCTAATCGGCACATAAACTTTTGACAGTTTCACAAAAAAAGGCTAGTTTATGTTAGCACTGCGTCTTATTCGCCACTGAGATTCGCCAGATGAGTAGCTTACTCGGCACTTTACTCGAAGATGGTGAGAGGCCCTAAAGGTATAATAAAAATACTGTAGACGGAGTATAATGTTTAAAGTACGTACCTTGGCGAGTCTGAACATAGGCTCTGCGAACTAGGAATTTGACATAATCCCATGAAAAAATTACTAAATCAATGTTTGGTATTCCCGTGTTTCCTCCGAATATAATTAACCCATTCTATAAATTTATATCCTGATATTCTAAAGTGAAGTAACCTATGTCCCTGTCATTTTAATTTTTCTTATAAACCCTTGGTTTTTTCATAGTGAACTTCCAAAAATCGCAGTTTTATTCGCGTGATTGAACGTTCACAACAAAAAAATGCAGAGTTTATAAACAAAAATAAAATTATAGAGATATACACTTTACTTTAACTTTAAAATATCTGGATATAAATATATCAAAAAGGTTTACTGTATTCGGAGGAAACAGGGAAATACAAAACATCGATTCAGTAAATTTTCCATAGGATTGCGTCAAACTGCTAAGAGGTCCTAAATAAAATACAAATATTAGGCCGGGTCCGCAGCGGCATGTTTTTGTGTTAGCTAACACAATAACATGAAAAGTGGGCGTGGCTTTTGTGTTATATAACAAAATATTGTTATATAACACGCTAACTCGTTATCCGTCGCGGATGGAAAACATCACCCGATTTCGCCTGCGGGGGGGGTTCGTAGTTCATTTTTTGTTAGCGCTCGTGCCGTCAACATCTCTGCTGGATATTTGAAAATCATAATCTCCTTTTGTAGCATACAATATTTAGCAATTTTCTATTATTTAGAGACTGTAGCATATTGTGAGTCGGAATCAATGGATTTTAAACAAGAAAACACTTGCCCTTGTACGGAGCTTATTTTAGAAAATGATAATTGTTAACAAAAACATTTGTGTTATATAACACGGTTAGATAACAACGTTTTGTTACTAACATTTAGCTGTAGTCCCGGCTTTACGTTCAGTTCAGTTAAATCATAATAATAACAGTTTTCTACACGAGTTTACATGCGATAGTTCGCAAGCCTATTTCCAGACTGTTACGATAGACGATAATTACTTACCTAATAGACAATAATGATTTTGATTTTGTCCGCAGGCTGCATTACTAACAGTGCACGACATGATGCCAAGTTTCGTGAACATAATCAACAGGGCGCTGGAGAACTTCTTCGAGAACCTTGAAGACCCTTTCCTTAGGGTCAAAGTAAAGGATCTGTTCTTCGACGGCATTTTTCTCAATTGTATTGGAAATAACTCTGCTTTAAGTATGTACTTTTTTTTAATTTATTTTTTATTATACTAAGTATATTATTATTATAGTATAAGTATAACGTGTTACAAAAAGGTTTAGTAATACTTAAGGGGGTGGGTCTACCCGTCTATCTAAACAACTGGCAAAAGAAAGATATGCGATATTAAAAAAAATATTTTTCGTCTTCCCATACTTTGCCGATAAACTGATCGAGTCATTCCCGCATGTCCCTACTCCTTTGGTCACACTGGGGACAACAGGGAATTTAAAAAAGTGGTCCCATATGTCCCCAGTGGTAACAGCTTAAAAAAATCCAGATGTCCCCAGTGGGGAAGAAGGTAGTGGGTATGATTCTCAGATGTCGGTTTATCGGTAGGTATATAGGTAGTTTTCCTAGACTTCTTGTCTCGGGGCGGAACTGGTTTGCCCAGCTGTTGTTTTTTCCTACCGGAGACAACTGGGATTTTTTTAAAAGTTGTCCTACATGTCACCAAACTTTTTTTTTTAATCCCAGTTGTCCCCAGTGGGCAGCGAGAATAAATTGGATTAAATTGGATTTTTTACTGAATCTTTGTATTGTTATTTTCTAGTTCCAAGTTGTCTTTATTTTACGTAATTACAAGAAATATTTTTATATCTTCAAAAATGTGGCTACGTGCGAGCGAGAGGGCGAATTAGCTTAGCACCGCGCTTTAAACCTACCATTAGTGCTATGTTCAATTAATTTCGCAAATGGATCACTGTGTGAAGCCTCATCGTATGTCTTCCAGTAACTATATTCCTAGGGTCTAGGAAACTAACGTAATATAATATTATTGTAATATCCCTCCACCCTATAGACTTCATACTCCTTCAAGTCCATTAATCATTGCGTCCCTCTTCATCCATATATTAATTACCTAGGCGTTCGATTTCAATTATAACTAAACTATACAAAGTAGCTGCCCCTCTAGTGGGCAGTGGGTTTCGCTGAAAGTTATTCTAAGTATAATAATATAGGATGTAAATTTTTGCAACACCCTTACTTGTAACGTGACCGTTATCTCAATGTATTTAGGTTCATTATATTTCATATTACGCACTAGTGCTTTTTACATTGTTAAAGCTCTTGTGCTTTTTACTTTACGTATTTTTTTTATCGCCACAGAGTTTATATGCCAAAAAACATATTCTTTTTTAATTAATTATAAAAATATTAACTTATTAATAACACTTTTTTATCATAATATCTATCTTTCTTTCAATTTTAGGGGAATTAAACTTTTTTCTTATAGTACTTAGGTATACCTAATTTTCCATTCATAATTTTCCACTTTGGTGATTTCGAGTTTACAATATATAGGTATATATTATATACATATAACATTTAGCTTTGAAAATATGGCATATTTTTTAAAAAGTTGATTTAACATTCTGCTACTGTGATTATATCAATCATTGTTTTCGTCCTATGATTGTTTCAGGTCTCCTATGCGGTCAGATAAAGGCACAAAACCCGCCTACAATGCGACTGGCTGAAGATGGAAATGGTTTCTACTTTTCCATGTTTTCACATGTAAGATTACTTACTTATATGAATTACTAGCTGTGCCCCGCGGGAACAATGACCACGCGGGTGAACCACGTGGTCATTGTTCCCGCGGGTGGGTATATCGGAATAAAATAGCATACATACATACATACATTCACGCCTTTTTCCCGAAGGGGTAGGCAGAGGTGTACCCAGGACTCAGTCCCATAGTAGATACACCCACATTTCGCCAGTATTTGATTGGTCCCATGTAATAGGGGGCGAGCTTATTGCCATCTATCGGGCACAGTTCCAGACTCCAGACAGTTATTAAGATAATTCCTAATGGAAAAATCCAATATTAAACACTTTCGATGTTACCAGCGAAATTACTAGGCAAGACGAGTTTCAACAACTAATATCTCAGGGGGACAGGTGCAGGTGCAGTGCCGCGCAGAATTTTGAATTTTAAAACGCTGGGTGGCACTATGACTTATATGGGCAGTCAGGATGCTTACCATCAGGCACTTGATTTGCTCGTCTCTGTTACACACTATCTTTAAAAAAAATGTGATCTTCTTGGGTTGGGGCTCGGGGCTGGGCAATGTTTGTACAGTCAACGAGACTTTAAACTTGTTAAAGTAGCAAAAAAAAAATTAAGTAAATAGTTTACTTTAAAGCTATAAATTTAACCCATCATAATAACGTATTGTAATAAGACTGCCTCGGTGGCGCAGCGGTTCGAAAGCGTTAATGCTGATCATCAGGTCCCGGGTTCGAAGCCCAGGTCAGACAAAAGATTTTTCCATTAGGAATTTTCTCAGTAACAGACTAGTCTGGAACTACTAGTAGATGGCAATAGACTCGCCCACTCACAATTGTGAAAAGTGACTCTACCTACTATAGAATGGATCGTGAGTACACCTCTGCCTACCCTCTCAGGAAAAAAAGGCATGATGTCATGTTATGTAATCGATACGTGGACGTCGCACACTGTGCGATTTTCCCGTTCTTTTCTGCCGCATACGTGCAAACTGTGGAATGATCTCCTGCTGCGGTCTTCCCGTTAAGCTACAACATGGGGCTCTTCAAAAAGAGAGTGCATAGAGTGTTGTGCCGTGGAGTAACCGGCTTTAAAATAGTTCTCCATCCTCTCTACCCGTGGTTGCCGTGGCGGCCGGCTTAGTGTTAACAGATCCAGAGGACGGGCAGCAGCGTCCTCTGCAAAAAACCATCGAACTGCGCTCGACAACCCGCCTGCCAAGCGAGTCGAGTATTGACAAAACCCCCCTTTATGGGGAAGGCCTATGTTCAGGTGTGGATTACCAACGACTGAGATGATGATGATGAGAGTGTTGAAGGGTCAGCAACATAACATAGGTACTCCTGTGTTGTATACATAGGCGGCGGTAACTGCTCCCCATCAGGCGGGCCGTTCGCTTGTTTGCCACCTACGACAAACATTTTTCAATGTAATATCATAACAAAACTCCCTCTCCAGATGAACAGATCATCATCAGGCCCGTACGAAATGGTCCGCGGCACTGAGAACATCCGCGAGCTCGGCCACATCCTCTCCTACCAAGACAAGAGCTCCCAGAACATGTGGAACGATGATTATTGTGGTATGATCAACGGATCTGATGCCACCGTGTTCCCGCCCATCGATGAGGATGACGTGCCGCCGAGGCTGTATACTTTTGAACCTGATATTTGCAGGTAAATTGTTATTTATATATAGTACACACAGAGCAAATATGGGGAGGAAGTGGCCTAAGCAACTGTGCACTGTGAACTAGGTCCTGACGTCATCATAGTAGGCGTGGCCTGAGTCAGTGTACTGTCGGCGTCTCTAACAATTATTCTATTCGACAATAGATGGCGACATTGTGTCACGGGAACTAAATAATATATATTATAGGTACGTAGGGCTTAGTTTGAATATATTATTCACTCCTGTTACCCAAAAAGTCCTGTTTGTTTTCGGGTGTTGGATGTGTGTGGTGTGTATTATTGTATATGTCCATGCCGCCGGAGTCCGGATGCAAAGGGAATCTTAGTGTATACTTCAATAAGTACTACAAAACCTTTGAAAATGTTGCTGGTTTGCGTAAAAAACAGTTTGCAATAATTGCTAGTTGTGTTGGACAGGGTCGGGTGCGCCGATTTCGGCGTAGTTTTAGTTGCCGCATTTGACAAATATGACAACGGTATCGTATATATAGTCGGAGCGCGTGCGGAGACCTTTCAATAATCTAAGATTAGATCAATATGTGAACAGAAGACCGGTGGAGATAAATAAAACATATATTACGCATTCCACGACTAGAGTAATTAGCGTGTCAAATCATGCGGCAAATGTATGTGAAATTGACTTATAGTCACACTTGATCGCGAAACGATATGATCATCAAAGGAGTTGTGTGTGTTTTTTGGTTTCTGGGCACGTCGACTTAACTAATAATTTAGATTTTATTTAAGAGGCATAATAATAAAACTCAAATGTGCATAAATAATATATCTTAGTATCGCCATTAATTATTATGAATTAAGCAAATGTTCTACTAAAATTGTAACGTGCGTCGCCATTAAATTATACTTAGTACTTAACCTCACTTTATTTAAATCAAAATATAAATTTAACGACGATATTAATAATGTATACTATGTTTGTGAATATTATTGCGAATAACATTCTCTTCCCGACAATATAGGATAGACAGTATAAAGCTTTCTGGGCCCAGCTACCTTGGATTACGAGTCCGTTTCCTTTAATAGTCTTGTACATTCTACATGTCAAGTTTCTCAAAGTTTTTCTTTTTCAGCATTATACGGTATTATTATGCGCGTTCGCACATTTCGTTCCACTCAAAACATTTTTTGTACACATTTGTTCTACGCATTGTTTAAATTATGTCTCGCAAATCGATGTTTTGTATTCCCGTGTTTACTCCGAATATAATTAACCCATTCATTCTATAAATTTATATCCAGATATTTTAATAGTGAAGTAAACTATATCTATCATTTTTGTTTCTAGATTAAGAAGTTTATAAGAGATAATAAAATGGTAGGGATGGCGTTGCTTCAGCGATGTCATTCATAATTGAGTATTTGAAAAAAAAATGTCGTATTTATCAAGTTATTTTTAGTGTCCGACCGAAACAAGATTTTCAGCCGAAACCGAAACCGAAAACGAACCTTCGGTATCTATTTCAGTTTCGGCCGAAACCGAAACCGAAACCGAAACTTTTTCAGACATGTTAAAAATCTACTGTTTACTGAAATTTGGCTTATTTTATACACTTGTGCAGACATTTAATACGTGTTGAATGAAATACAAAACAAGAATGTATGTAAAAGTATATGTGAAAGATAATGACTTATTTTCTTTGACTACTTACTTACTTATTACTGCTTTAAAATAAACCAAATACACAAAAACACGTTAACACTTCGTAGAACAAAAATTTGTTAATAATCAACACTGATTTTAAAAAAGAATCTTACATAAATTAATATTACCCACAATTAGATATTTGATGAAATAGCAATGTTTTTTGTGTTTGAATATTATTATTTCCAGAAAAATTATGGGATGTTCATTGATTTTATCCTTTCCCCAATTTTTTATTGAAAACCTTAGGTTTCATTTTACCTTATATATGTATGTCACGTTCCTATCGATCAGCAATAATGCTACCAAAATAAATCAACTATCTGAGGGTCAGACAGTTACATCATAGCTGGTAGTTGTTTAGGTAGTTAGAATTAAATATCATCCAACAACTAAATTACCTAAACAATATATGTATATTGTAAGTAATAAATTAATTTGTGAATTAACATACTTTTACGTACTTCTCATAATTTAAAAATACGTGTTAATAACTCAACGGAAAGGACTTCAATGCCTAATAAAGATCAATAAAATATGAATTAAATAAGTTGTATAAACAAACACGTAGTACCTCATCACTATGCGCGAAAAATAATACAATATAATATATACTAAACTCACGACGAAAACACGCGAGACCAGCCGGCGATCTGACAACTGACGATTGCGGGTGTCACGCGAGATACGAACTCTCCCGAAGTCAACCGAGCGACGCGCGATAGTTCACGAACGTAGAGTTTCGGTTTGGCCGAAGATTCGGCCATTTTTTGGCCGAAACCGAAACTCGTGCCGAAACTAGATTTTTGAGCCGAAACTGGCCGAAACCGAAACCGAAACCGAACCTTCGGTCGGTCACTAGTTATTTTGTAAGTTCAAAACTCACTTTAAAAATTATTTATTTATTAATTACAACCAATTCAAAATAAATACCTACAATTCCAATAGGAGTCACTTGTTCACGAACGCGCTACGAGTGGTCGCCATGATTGTGACGTTATAGTTATGTATGTACTTTATAACATTTTGACGTCACTACAGGTCACGAGCACGTTCGGGTACTATCGGCGTGTTTTCGGTACTGGATTCAAAATGATTTTTTAATTTGATATAACTTTGTAATTATAGCGAATAAAAGAAAACTAAAAATAGTTTGGTACGAATCTTATATATGATCTTTCCATTTATGCCAAAAGAAAAGAAAATTCAAATATTCAATTACTAGTAAGAATTATTATTTCAAACAGACGAAACCAAAGAATTCATTGCGCGCGTTCGGGAAGCTTCGCTGAAAACTATTTTTCGAAGTAAACTACTTAGAGGAACGCTATCTCTTTCGGTCGCGTCGAATAGTTGTGGTAGCAAGGATCCAAAGCCGCAGGACATAGTTTACTTACCTGTTAACTACTTACTTATATTAGACATATTAACAACTATATTCGAAGGAAACTGGGGAATACAAAACATCGATTTGGAAAAATTTCCATAGGATTGTATGAAATTGCTAAGAGGTCACCTTTCCTGTTAATAACGTTTCAGATCGATATACGTAGATCTGGTGGGCAAGCAGTCCATATTCAACATGTCTTCATATTACTACGAGATCGATGCGTCAGCGCTCGCGGCCTACAGTGCCAACCCTAATAACAGATGCTTCTGTAAAAAGTAAGTTTGTTTTACATATTTGTTCTTTTCTTTTTTTGTGACAGTTTGGTCACAGAACAGTTAATAATACTACGTATAGAATGGACACTGTCACCGGTCACCAATCAGGCTTTCCTCACCCGCCAGCGAGATTGAGCTCTCCGAGAGCCCCACTTCTATACAATTACATATAACACATACAATTACATACAACGTAGCAAGCCACCTCTTAGAACTTAAGATTAAACGTCACCCATAGAAAATGAAAATACACAGATATGAAGAAATACGGAATAATTTTCAAGGCTCTGGATCGCCTTTATTTTCGCGAAAACATAGTGTTATAAGTATTTTTGGCAAATGTAAGGATTTGTGGATTTAGTCTGTGGCTTTGTCGCTGTCAACAAGAATATTGACAATAACTGAGAGGTGATATACTCTATGGAATAGGCGGATAAGCAGGAAATATGGCGGCAAAGTAGTGATAATGGAATATGGAGTGAATTATGAGAAAATTATAGTAAAAGGAGGTGTACGAGGCTTATTATAAGATTTAATAATTTCCATTCGTCACAATAGTTTGTTAAAGAAAACTTTACAGTTTATTAAAATTGTAAAAATATAGTCTTTAGATATATTATTGCTTTTAAATAGCAAAAATAACCATACGGTTTTCTTTTAACAAAATATGTATTCGCGCAAATAAAGGCCAGATCTAGAGCCAATCACAAACAATTGAGAGGAAACGAATTATATTCGTATTTCCTATGTTCATTTTCAATGCCCTTTAGGTTCGTGGGGAGCACGAGATCTGTGAATTTTTTTTCTTTATGCAGGTTTTTATACATGAAAAATCGTTTGGATTAAATTATATTTTTTAATGAATCTTTTTATTATAATTTTCTAGTTCCTAGTCGTCTTTATTTTACGTAATTAAAATGTAGTATTTTTTATATCTTCAAAAATGTGGGTACCTACGTGTGAGCGCGAGGGCGAATTTGCTTTGGACAGCGCCCTAATAATTATATGCGAGACTGTACACTTGCTCAAAGCATCCCTCCACTTTTGCCGAGCGACGAGCGACCTATATCCAGCATCCAATTAACTGGCTATTTTAACAAGATGGCTACGATATAGTATATCTGTATTTGCTCTCTGCATTCTGCATAGTTGTCCGTAAGACGATCCGCCAACTGTTAACAAATTTTCTATTGGACATAATCTGGTGTGTAGGAATTGGAGCGCCAACCACGACGGTTGCCTCCTGATGGGCGTGCTCAACCTCAACCCATGTCAAGGCGCGCCGGCCATCGCGTCCTTGCCGCACTTCTACCTCGCTTCCGAAGAACTACTCGAATACTTCGACGAGGGCATCGTGCCCGATAAGGAGAAGCATAATACTTATGTTTACTTGGAACCGGTAAGGACCTAATAAACCGTACAGTAGGAGTTTTGGGGGGAAGCCGAAGAGTACAGTTTGGCTCCCGTATCTTTATCAATTATCGGTGCATTTTCGAGTGTTCAACGTGTAATAATGGTGGAATATTACGTGTTGAGTGTTTTTGAAGATACGCAAGTCTCTTGGCAAATGATGCGAGAGTTGAAATGTGATTTTTCGTGTTCCCACCAAAATTCTGGCAGCTTCTTGTAAAGACCACCACTTTACTAGAGCGTGACTTGACTGGGTTTGCCCTGACTCTTAATTGACTAATTGACCATTTTAATTGAAAATTTATATAAGTTGACACTGGCAAATACACTTACGTGTGAGTCCATGTAAGCAGCCGTGTAAGCAGGCTATGAATACAAAACTTGACACTGGCAACACATTCGTGTGGGTCCATAAAAGAAGAAACCGTACAGTACGTGCGTTTTATCTTATCGACTCTGACCATAGGCTCTGCGAACTTTAGTGCATGTAAACTCGTTAAGAAAACTGTTATTCCCAGATAAACAGATACCTACATATACGAACAAATTTTTATTGTAAATTTAATGTTCAGTTTAGTTTAATCATTAAAATAACAGTTTTCTTATATGCGCTGTACTGTACCGTGGGGTGCCACATATATTATAATAATAGGTAACTAAAGTTTAATGAAAATTATGTATCATCCGATTCAAAAATCACTTATTTAAATAAATGTATTAATAAGCCATTCAAAATTGATAAAATTCCAATAAGAGTCACTTGATCACGAACGCGCGACGATTGTGCGAGTGGTCGCCATGATTGTGACGTCACTAACTACAGGTCCCGAGCCCGGTCGGGTACTACATGATTTTTTAATTTGATATAGGTACCTAACTTTCTAATTATATAAATTACAAAGCCAATAAAAAAAAACTAATAAGTTTTCCTTTGACAGGTGACCGGTGTAGTATTAAAAGGCTTGAAGAGACTGCAGTTCAACATAGAACTGAGGAATATTCCTTCCGTGGAGCAACTGAAGGAAGTCAAGACTGGACTCTTTCCGTTACTGTGGGTTGAAGAGGTAGGCTTAAAATTGGTATTTAATCATCATCATCATCTCAGCCACAGGACGTCCACTGCTGAACATATGCCTCCCTCATAGATTTCCATCTAGTCAGGTTGTAAACGGCCCACATGCAGTGCGATCCTGCTGTCTTTAAAATCGTCTGTCCACCTTGTGAGTGGACGTCCTACGCTACGCTTGCCTGTCCGTGGTCTCCATTCGAGAACTATACACCCGTGCATGGCCGACGCATGTATCCTAGCTACGAGAAATTTGACATAATCGTATGAAAAATTTACCAAATCGATGTTTTGTATTCCCTTGTTTTCTCCGAATATAAATGACCCATTCTATAAATTTATATCCTGTTATTTTAATAGTGAAGTAACCTATGTCCCTGTCATTTTAATTTTTCTTAAAACCTTGGTTTTTTCATAGTGAACTTCCGAAAACCCTAGTTTTACTCGCGTGATTGGACGATCACTACATATAAATGTAAAAGGTTTATAAACAAAAATAAAATGATAGGGACATACTTTACTTTATCTTAATATCAGGATATAAATATATCAAATAGGTTTACTGTATTCGGAGGAAACAGGGAAATACAAAACATCGATTTATTAAATTTTCCATAGGATTGTCTCAAACTGCTAAGAGGTCCTGTATCGTGTGAATAGTTTCCTAATAGCATATTATCTTGGTTTTTTCTAGGGTGCAGAGATCCCACAATCTCTACAAGACGAACTGGAACAGAGCATCAAGTTATTATCTTACGTAGAAATAGCCAAATGGGTGATACTAGCCATAGCAGTATTAGCAACACTAGCTGCCGCCGCCGGCGTCGCTCGCGCCACGAGAATGTTCCCCAGGAATAACTCTGTTAGCTTTATATTGTCGCATCATGGGAATAAAGGATAGATAGTGTTATTGTGTTTTATTTTGAATATTACTATAGACTTGTGACGTCTACTTTATACATCTTCATTATTTATGATACCCTGGTACTTCTACAGACATTGAGACAATTATCAACAAGCTGTGCCCCGCGGTTTCACCCGCATAGACATCGTTCCTGTGGGAATATCCGGAAAAAAGTACCCTATGTGTTATTCCAGAGTCCAAGCTGTTTTTTTATAGTTGTAGGCCTCTTTTGCAGGGGGCCTCCTGGGGAAGTACCACACCTTTGCCAGTTATTCATCCGCCAAGCAGTAATGTGCAAACATTACTTGTGTTCCGGTCTGAAATACAATGTTACCAGCGAAATTACTGGGCATGACGAGTTTCAACAACTAATATCTCAGGGTGACAGGCGCAGTGCAGTGCCGCGTAGAATTTTGAATTTTAAAACACTGGGTGGCACTGTGTCTGATATGGGCAGTCATGATGCTTACCATCAGGCACCTGATTTGCTCGTCTTGTTACTATCATAAAGAAAAAAAAAAGATTCCGTCAGATGTTTAACGACCCATGGCTCTATAGTGAAATTTGCTTCAAATAATTACCACAAAATCCTGGAGGGTTTTTGTGGAAAGCAATTATTAAAAAATGCGAACGGATCTCAAATTACCACGTATACAAAAATAAAACAGTCGAATACAACTAAACATTTAATTAATTAATCAGAATCAGAGAAAGTCCCTCGTCCACTTGACTCATTGTCCGAGTTGTCCGCCTCCATCGGTTCCACTTCTTGTTTAGGAGTCAACTCGCCCACTGACTTTATACACTTTATTGTGTATTTGTTGAAATCGCAACTGAAAATTATAAATACGAATATATATAAATACGAAACTTAATAACTAATTAGCTAATGTTTTATTATTATTATTGTATTATATTATGATCAATTTTTTTGTTTTTCATTGTTTAATATGTTTTTATGCTATTATTTTAATTATTTTGTTTGAAATTTATTTTATTTCGTAATTTTTTTATTGTTAAATTTAATTTATTTGTTTTAATTAAAGTAAAAAAATAAATAACTCATGTCTCAGGGACATGTATCCCACGATCCTACTAATATTATAAATGCGAATGTTTGTGAGATGGATGGATGAATGGATGTTTGTTACTCTTTCACGCCAAAACTACTGAATGGATCTGGTTGAAATTTGATATTTAGGTAGCGTAGACCCTGGAATAACATACAGGATACTTTTTTCCCCGATATTCCCACGGGAACGAAAACTAGGCGGGTGAAACCGCGGGGCACAGGTAGTTTATTTATAAACTATCTACATATCGAATTTCAGCCCAATAGGTTCAGTAGTTTTGGCGTGAAGGAGTAACAAACATTCATTCAGAAGTGGACGTCTTCCCGCTGATGATGATGATGATATTATGAACATTCAATTCTTCAACATTCAGCAAAAATAACTGCACTGATTAGCGTGAAATTTAGAACGTAAATAACCTAACCGCGGAATAATAGAAAGGGTAACTTTTCAACGGGTAAAAATGCGAAACGCAGCAAGTATAAAAAAGTCCTTGAAAAAATACAAGTATTACGTTATCTAACACTCGTCCTTACAATCAGCTGACATGTTTGATTATCGTGATATGTTATCATTATCATCTTATTCAAGTATCTAACAGTACTTTACTATTATTTTCAACCTTATAAATTTCACATTAAGGTTCAAAATTGACTGTAAGAATAGAATTTTTATAATTTTAATTTTGATAATATCATCATCATCAGCTGAGAGGTCCTTCCTAATGAATCAACTCCCGACACTCTTTCCATTTTTTATTTTTATTTTTTATTTTTATTTATTTTATTTTATGTTATTTTATTTCATTTTATAATTTCATCTAGATCAGTTTGCTTTATAGTGTTGTAATTTTATTATATTGAATAATTTTTATTTATTTGTTATTATGATTTTATTGATGTGATTTAATGTAATTTGATTTAATTTAATTTGATTATTTTTAATTTTGATTTCATTGATGTAATTTAACTTCATTTAATGTAATATAATTTTAATTTTATTTTTAATGACATTATTAACTGTGGACTATGGATGTAATATCTGAAAATAAAACATTTCTATTCTATTCTATTCTATAACATCGCGATTGTTGTTCAACCTAATGTTTTTGACCTTAATGTTCAAAATTGTACGTTAAGTGAGATTAGGTAATTGTACGTTAGAAATTCTCAAAGTAAATGTTGGTTTAAGTTTGTCAAATTACGATCATTCAAAGTTACTTCCTTTTTCAGCCACGCGCCAAAAAATCATGGTAGTTTTGTACAAGTTTTTTATATTTTATTCAATAACTCGCTGCAACCTGCGGTTTTACCCGTTGTATATGTGACCGTAAGATTAAAGGTACCGTTAGTTTATAATTTATTTAGTGAGATTTATAAACTGTCGATAGATTGTGAACGGACACTAAAATTTGCATCTTTACATTTTGGTTCGTTTATAAACTGACCAAGTCCAGAAGTCGAATTGTAATTTTGTGTTATAATCTCATTAGATTATACATAAACTAACAGTTCTTACAATGTTACGGTGACATAATGGATGCATGAATGTATGTTTGTTACTCTTACACGCCAAAACTACTTAACGATTGACCGAACTTCGGTATGTTGATAGTTTACAACCCTGGAATAACACATAGGGTACTTTTTATTTCGATATTCCCACGGGAACGGAGACTACGCGGGTGAAACTGCAGCGCACTGCTAGCATAAAAAAAATTGAAATACTCACATTTTACTCAACTGCGAGTATTTGACAGTGAGTACTTTCTCCAAAGCCAAAAGAACAGTCAGCGGCATTTTCCTCCTTGCATTAGTTATGATAGGTTTGACCCACAGTAACAGATGTTCTATGTGTCTACTGTCTTCCAGTAGACGGGATACTGTATGGAGCAGTATGTCTGTGTAGTCCGTGTCTAGTTGTGATACTGTTAGAGGTACTGACGACAAAAAAGAAAACTATATGTTATTTAAAGGCAATTACTCAATTAAAGAGATTTTTTGATTTAAGAATAATCTAAAAGTAACCTTTTTTTTTTAATGACAGTGAGTAACAAGACGAGCAAATCAGGTGCCTGATGGTAAGCATCATGATTTCCCATATCAGACATAGTGACACCCAGTGTTTTAAAATTCAAGATTCTGCGCGGCACTGCACTGCGCTTGTCACCCTGAGTTATTAATAAGTTGTTGAACTTGTCATGCCCAGTAATTTCGCTGGTAACATTGCCCTTCAGACCGGAACACAGTAATGTTTGCACATTACTGCTTGGCGGATGAATAACAGGCAAAGGTGTGGTACTTCCCCAGGCGGCCCTCTGCTAAAGAGGCCTACCACTACAAAAAAAAAACAAAATCAGCTCAAATCAGTTCAAATCAGCTGTCATACAAAATAAGCTGTATTTATTGAAAGCGGTCTATTAGTTTTTACTTTAAGAGATACGATGCCACATGCAATTTGACACAATCCTATTAATCCTAAAAGTTACCAAATCGATGTTTTGTATTCCCGTGTTTCCTCCGAATATAAAATTAATATAATATATTCCGTTCTGTAAATTTATATCCTGTTATTTTTATAGTGAAGTAACCTATATCCCAGTAATTTTAGTTCGATCTTCCAAAAATCCCAGTTTTTCGCGCGTAATTAGACGTTCACTACAAAAAAATGTAGAGTTTATAAACAAAAATAAAATGATAGGGACATACTTTAATTTAACTTTAAAATATCAGGATATAAATATATCAAATAGGTTTACTGTATTCGGAGGAAGCAGAGGAATTCAAAACACCGATTTAGTAAATTTTCCATAGGATTGTGTCAAACTGCTAAGAGGTCCTGTATCCTGTTAAGTATGTCAAACATACATACATACAGTCACGCCTTGTTCCCGGTGGGGTAGGCAGAGACTATTTCTTTCCACTTGCCACGATCCTGACATACAACTTTCGCTTCTTCCACTTTCATCACATTCTTCATGCACGCTCGTCGGTTGTTGGTTCTTTTGACCTGGCCTTTCCTTAAGATAACATAAACTTGTTCATGAAAGGTACGCCTAGGTCGACCCCTACCGACTTGACCATTCACACTAGCCTTATCATGTAATAAATAATGAATACTTACTGTCCCGGGGCGGTACAGTCTCGATACACTCCTGTATAACATTATGTTCGTTTAATTGTAGAGCTGCGACTAAAGCTTGGAGCCATTGCTCTTGTTGGAGATGGGACTTCACTGAGAGAGGGGTCGATGAACTGGAGAGACGGTACGGTCTGCAAATAACAAATTCAAAACCTATATAAAATCTACTTCACTAAAGAAGGCTTATTATGTAGTGGCAGGCCTCTTTAGCAGGGGGCCGCCTGGGAAAGTACCACACCTTTGCTAGTTAATCATCCGCCTAGCAGTAATGTGCTAACATTACTGTGCTCCGGTTCGAAGGGCAAGGCGCAGAATTTTGAACTTTCAAAACACTGGATGGTATACTGTGTCCGATATGGGCCATCATGATGCTTACCATCAGGCACCTGATTTGCTCGACTCGTTACTAACTATCATAAAAAAAATATTATAAAGTCAACCAGTATATAGAGGACAAAGATGCCTGGAAACATCTGCACAAACGAATGTAACCAAACCAAATATTGTAAAACAATCAGTTAAAAAATTAAGCCCTACAAGTTTCTTGTGCGTTCTTCTTGTAGAGGTATCTTTCCGAACGCACGGTAGACTCAGTACTGTCAAAAGTGTAAGATTGAAACCTAATTGAATAAATCTTTTCGACTTTGACTTTAACAGATAATAGTTAATAAATATGACTGCCTCGGTGGCGTTGCGGTCATGAAGTCCCGGGTTCGATCCCCGATGTTATTGGATTTTTTCATTAGGAATTATCACAATGACAGCCAGGCGTTTGGATCTGTGTACGGTAGATGACGCTCCCTATTACAAGAGACTTAAAAACATAACGGGTGAAGAATGTGGTATGTTTTTCCCAATGGGATAGGAACAGATGTACCCATATTAGGTACACAGACACATCGCAAGTAATCATTTAGGTCCCATGCAGAGGGGGCGAGCCTTTTGCCATATATCGGGAATTAAAATTGAAAACAAGAAAGCGTTTACACTCCGGAAATGGCTGCCAATATTTACATCTTGGCAGTCTTTTCTTGGCGATTTGGCGTTCCCATCATGAGTCATCATTGGCTAGACATAATTGCATAATGCTTGCTGGTCTAGTGCTCAGTTCTTTTATTTTCTTTATTTTAGTTATGTTTTTTGGCTTAATAATTTATTTGTGTAAATTCGCATAAGTACTAACATAGATTAAGCTGTGATTGTATACCAACTATATGGACTTTGTCCAAAATAAATTTATTTGAATTTGAATTTACTACACAGAGCAAGGGACAAGGCGAGGACAAAGAAGAAGATCTCTTCCAGAGAATCAAGACATACAATACTCGGTAAACAACGAAATATTAATATTACCTGAAACTGCCATCAATCCCAGCATTCTGGCTATATAAGAGTAATCCTTCAGTAGTCGCTACACCAAAAATCTCTCCCGTTGGTGAAAACCTCACGCAGAATACACGCACCTTGAAAATATGACTATATATTAGAAAAAATAAATATTTATTTTACCGTAAGATTGTAAGAACCGATAATTTATAATTAATTTAGTGAGATTATAAACTCACAATAAAATTGTTAACGGACACTAAAATTTACAATCTTACGCAAACATTTTCGTAAGTTTAAAACTGACCATGTCCAGCCGTCGAATTGTGATTTTGTGTGTGACGAAAGGTGAGGAGCGCGCTGATTGTTCGGAACACATCACCAGTTTTGCTTCCTCGCCGCCATTGTTTTCTTGACAGGTTATTCGAACGATCAGTGCGTGCCTCGCGTTTCGTCCCACACAAAATCACAATTCGAATATTGGCAAATACGACAATGTATTGTTGGCAAAAGTTAATCTCTATATTATATGAGTGCATGGTTTACCTCAGGTTTAACATTCCTGTCGGCCATATCGCCGTGTTTGACTCCAGGCAACCTTATGTTAACGTCGCCGCCTTCCAAGTCGTCTCGTTGTTCGACCAGAGCCATGTTACCGAACTCTGTCATAAGACGACGGTTCGTGAAATCCTGAAACACCATACTAAATGTAAACTTATACTGGAAGTACCACACCTTTGCCAGTTATTCATCCGCCGAGCAGTAATGTGCAAACATTACTGTGTTCCGGTCTGAACGACGAGTTACAACAACTAATATCTCAGGGTGACAGGCGCAGTGCAGTGCCGCGCAGAATTTTGAATTTTAAAACACTGGGTGGCACTGTGTCTGATATGGGCACAATCATGATGCTTACCATCAGGCACCTGATTTGCTTGCCTTGTCACTCACTATCATAAAAAAAATAACTTCCACTGTGAAAAAAATATGTTTGAAATACGGGGCACACCTAGAAGTCCATAAAAATATAAAATAGCTCGATAAATATATTAGTAAAACACTTACGGCAACAGCATCCAAAGACCTATTTTGAGTGATAACAAACTTTTTGATAAGAATTCCCTCTCTGATGTTATAAAGGCAAACATGTTTGGAATTACCCCCTCCCAGTATACACGTGCCATCGGCTGAATAGCAAATCGTTGTAAATGCCCTGAAAATTCAAAAAAAAATTAGTACATAGTAACATTATAAGTACCTAAGTATCAGTAGATGCAGACAAATATGTTTTTTTTTTTTATGATAGTGAGTGTCAAGACGAGAAAATCAGGTGCCTGATGGTAAGCATCATGATTGCCCATATCAGACACAGTGCCACCCAGTGTTTTAAAATTCAAAATTCTGCGCGGCACTGCACAGCGCCTGTCACCCTGAGATATTAGTTGTTGAATATCATCATGCCCAGTAATTTCGCTGGTAACATTGCCCTTCATACCGGAACACAGCAATGTTTGCACATTACTGCTTGGCGGAATATAACTTTTTGAATTTTCAATTTTATATAAACACTATATCTATGCCCCACGGTTTCACCCGCGTAGTCTTCATTCCCGTGGGAATATCTGGATAAACAGTAGCCTACGTGTTGTACGTGGGTCTGAACTATCTTGATACCGAATTTCAGCCCAATCGGTTCAGTAGTTTTGGCTTTAAACTTAATCTTTTAAAATTTAAACCATTTTTGTACTTGTGACTGTACATAATATGGGTTCGATCCCCAGGTCAGGCAAAGTGATATTGGATGTTTCCACATTTGGACAGTCTATAGTCTGGAACTGTGCCCGGTAGATGGCCATGGGCTCATCCCTATTACAAAAGACCTAAAACATCTGGCGAAGTACACTCAGTATCTATTATTAGACTGAGTCCTGGGTACACCTCTGGCTACCCCTTTGGGAAAAAGACGTGATGTTATGTTATGGGACTTTACATAATGAAACACTCACTTAGTTTTCTGTAGAGATGCAGTTGTAACCAAGTCGGTATCGGCTCGGCCCGCGCCTAGATCATTGCGGCCCTCGATACTGCCAGTTTGGTCTGCAGTGGTCGGATCAAAGAATGTTATGTTCCCGTCCAATGTTGATACTGCTAGCTGAAATAATTAAAAAAGACGTGTGGCACTCGGGGACTGCCGCGGTAAAGCTATTGCATAGCAGTTTTTATCAACTTATGCAATTATAATTATTTATTTATTTTATTTATGCAGTATTTTTTTTCCTGTTTTTTTTTCTTTGATATTAATTCAAGTTACGCAGTAACGCCGATACAACCAATGCCACCTAGAGGCGAGTTGCTGAACTAAAGAGACAAGCGTGATATTTCAGTCATTAAAAGTTCTGCTATTCATCGATAGATGGCAAAACTAAAAAGTATCACCGCCGTGCCGGTCGGAGTGGGGGGTGTTAGGTTATTTTCGTTACGGAATTTCTGGATTCGGTCTCCACGCTCAAGGCCCACGATAGAAGCTATGCAATAGCTTAAAAAAAACCTATCTAGTTACAAATATCGGATCAATTGGATAATCAAAATAACCAATTAATATAAACTCAAGATGCATGTTTCCGCTGTGTAGCAAATAAAATAACGAAATAAAAGCAATTATGATATTTATGATACACAATATATGCCAAAGGTATGAATTTACATCAAAGAATCTAATTGAACTTATAACAGAACCAATTATACTATCCTACAACTAAAAAATTCACTCTTAAACCAATTGCTTCGCTTTCAAATTAATCTAATTATTATTTATTCCCAAATCAATTACCCCACAGCCGAACCTCCATTCAAACCAATCTCTTGACCCTTACACCAAATATTCCAGATAATTGATTGAATTTGGCGTTACTTTTCGGAACTCCATTGCAAACTCCTAGAACAAGAATATTTAGTTTTTAGTTCCGATTTTTAGTGTCAAAAACAACATGCACACATCTCGACATAACATCTCGAGGAGCGGCGTCGTACTAACATTTGTCGCCCTTACAGCGGAGTCAGAGTCTATTTTCTGATGATGCGTCGTGTAGACGCGAAACACGTGTCGATATATGAATGGTGTCACTAACAACAATAATACTTAATAGCATTTCCTCTTTGCATGCAATTTTGCGGGCGGGAGGGCGGTGCACTGTGCATGTTGTTTTTGACACTAAAAATCGGAACTAAAAACTAAATATTCTTGTTCTAGGAGTTTACCAATTATCCCATCTTCAAACCAATTACTAAACTCCCAAACCAATTACTCAAACCCCAAACTAATTACATCACCCACAAACCAACTACTACTATCTTACCTCATCCCCATCAGGTCTGAAAGCGACTTGCAGTGCGTCGCTACTCAGTTGAATGGTTTCACAATCAGCGCTGGTTTCCAAACAGTTCCATATCCTTACAGATTTGTCCCAACTTGCTGAAGCGAGACGAGATGACGATGTTGGGGAGAATGAGAGGGAGGAAACTGGTGCTTCGTGACCTGTTAGCACCTGGGTATTAAACAATAACAAATAACAATAAATGCCAAAAGAGATAACTGGGCTCTCAGAAGGTAAATTTAAAACCTATATAAAATCTACTTTACTAAGGAAGGCTTATTATAAAGTCAACCAGTACATAGAGGACAAAGATGCCTGGAAACTTCTGCATAGCCGCCTCGCGGCACCTTCAAAGAAAACGAATGTAACCAAACCAAATATTGTGAAACTATCTGTTGAAAAAATTAAGACAAGTTTCTTGTGCGTTCTTCTTGTAGAGGTATCTTTCCGAACGCACGGTACATCTTGTCATCGGTCAAATCTGCTTGAGTTTGAGTTTAATAAATATAATACTTATAAGCAAAAATACGGGATGGTTTTGTTTAAGTGTCTTCGCAGAACGCTTTCGCAAGTTACTGCGAGTTCATTAAAATTCTGAAAAGCCTCATGTGGCAGATTTTGCCAATTACTAAAATTGCATCTGCATAACTAAATTTGCAAGAAAAATCATTGTCTTTGCCGAAAATTCAACAAGTTAATTTATTTAAAAAAGGGGTAGGGGTATTATCGTGCCATCTGATAGTGTCTCTAATAAGGATCAATTTCTGTGTTTCTGTGCTCTTCTTCAGAGTTGTATATTAGGCTACGTGAAATTTTTCACAATACTATTAAAAAAAAAAAATTGATGTTTTGTATTCCACTGTTATGTCCACATATTATTAACCAATTCTATAAATTCATATCCTGATATTTTAATAGTGAAGAAAACAATGTTCCTGTCATTTTAGTTTCTCTTATGAACTCTCGGTTTTTTCGTAGTGCACTTCTAAAAATACAAGTTTGTAGTCCAATCCGCGTGATTAGACGTTCGCTACAAAAAATGAAGCGTTTATAAACAAAAATAAAATAATAGGGTCTTAGTTTAATTTTGCTGCAAACCACCAGGATATGAATATATCAAATAGGTTTACTGTATTCGGAGGAAACGGGTGAATACAAAACATCGATTTGGTAATTTTTCCATAGGATTGTATCAAACTGCAATGAGGTCTATAGTTATATGGTTAGTAGTCACCAATTACTACCCTGAGTACGACCCTAGTAAGAGCTCTGCTTAGTTTGAGACCAGAAGTTAGTAGGAGATCTCCCATAAAAAAGAAATCGACGGAGAAGTGCCAGTAACTTCAAAGTTATAGGGCTAAAAATTTACACAAGTGAAAAAAATTTTAATATCTCATTAAATATGAAATTGGTCAATCTGTTTACATAAATATAATTAACATAAAGCCTTCATTTTGGTAAGCACTCATTTATTTTGCAGGTTTGGTTTTTTGTTACGAGGTATTTAATTGTGGGTATTTAATATTTAAACAAGTTGATGTTATCTTAAGGAAAGGCAGGTCAACAGTACCAACAACCGACGAGCATGCACGAAGAATGTGATGAAAGTGGAAGAAGCGAAAGTTGTATGTCAGGATCGTAGCAAGTGGAAACAACAAAGCAACGGAAACAAGGCGTGACTGTATTATAAATCATAAATTATATATTATATTATTATTTTGAGAAAAAACACAAATAAAGTCCAGATGGGGTGAGTGCGTGTATGTGAGGGTGTGTGTGTGTGGAGTGTGTTGAGTTTAAGAATTATAATAGTAAGTTTTCTGTGCTGCCATAATCAAGACTTTTTAGCCACTCCAATATCGTTGTTTTTAAATAATAGTTACTCATATTTTTTATTTTATATTTAGAATCAAGTTTGTTGTACAGTCTCGGTGCATTGAATTTATGTATGTATTTAATTGTAAAAAAATATTCAATCATTTTATTTAAAGTACAGTATGGAAGGCACTACACCGTTAACAAACCTCTAGTAGTTTCCCAAACTTGACGGACCAGAGGAATATGTCGAAGACATCGTGTCCTCCCGCCGCACACAGCTCGCTGCTCGCGTCCAACGACACGCTGCCGAACTGCACCAGGCTCGGAGATGTTAGCGTTCGGAAGTTACGATACCTAACACGAACATTCTATTATTTTACTCAAATTAATAGAAATTAAAAAAGGAGGCTTATTATAATGTAAATCAGTACGTAGAGGACGAAGATGCCTGGGAACTTCCGCATAGCCACCACGCGGCACCGACACTGACGAACGAATGTAACCAAACCAGATATTGTAAAACAATCAGTTGAAATAATTAAGCCCTACAAGTTTCTTGTGCGTTCTTCTTGTAGAGGTATCTCTCCGAACGCACGGTAGACTCATTACTGTTTATTTTCATTGACGTACAAAAGTGTCAAATTGTGACCTATTTGAATAAAATCTTTTTGACTTGACTTGACTTGAATTAAACCCCATCAAATCTAAGAAGCACCGTTTTGACAGTTTTCATTTTACCTCGTTTGAAGGATTTGAATTTCAATTTAGTGATTTGACCCAACGATATTAATGTACTACGTATTAGATTTCGCGTTTCGAACACTCACTTTGCTCGACTGATGTACACTTCAATCCGTGCACCTTACTTTATTGTAGCTTCGACATCCATGCAGTGTGCACGCGTACGGAGCTGTGCTAATATTACGGGAAAACAAATCGAGTATTTACATTTCGTTTGATTCGATTACCTTAACGACCTTAATAAATAAACGCAACTTTAATGAACTAATTAACAGAATTTGAGCAATTATTTTTTAGACATTTTTTGTCTATCGTAGAATATACGTCAATGGTTTGGCCGATATCATATGCCCAATGACGTTGAATTGCTTTCTTAACATTTGCCATACAAAATTTGAGGAAGTAGTGACGAAGATAGAAGAGATATAAACTTAATTAGTGGTCTTTTCTTGAGAATTCTATAATTCCAATAAACACCTATTTGCTATTAATACGTATCTTCTGTAGTAGTTATGTATATAGTTGTTACTTAAAATGAAACACTAATGAAGAACTTATATCCCTTCTATCATTGACATTGAGTCCTCAAGGTTTCTATGCAACATGATATCGACCAAACCACTAAATTGAAATTCATATCCTTAATACCCCACCCTATATCCGCGGGGTTACCATAAGAGCCGGCTAAGCTATATATAGCTTATAGATAGCTTACCTAGTTAAATCATAGCACCTAACAGTGCCGTCCAAAGAGGAAGACACCAGAAACTTCTTGTTCGCGCTGAATACTATATCAGTGACTGTAGAGCTATGTTCTGAGAACGTCACCACACAGAACCCGGTCGATGTTGACCATAACTTTACCTGCAAAATATTATATAATATTATACATAAATAAGTACAACATTATACATAGTGATTTAGCATCTTTTAAATTTTTTTTTTTTTTTGGTGACAAGACGAGCAAATCAGGTGCCTGATGGTAAGCGTCATGATTGCCCATATCAGACACAGTGCCACACAGTGTTTTAAAATTCAAAATTCTGCGCGGCACTGCACTGCGCCTGTCACCCTGAGTATTAGTTGTTGAAACTCGTCATGCCTGTTTCTATTAACTCCCTCCCTAAAGCCCGGGAGTAAAACTACCTCGTATAGCAATGAGTCTCATAAAAACATACATTCACGCCCTTTTCCCGAAGAAGTAGGCCTAGGACGATTTAACCACTGGACGCGAATTGTACATAATGAAGTATGAAAACACGTTCAACCGATTTTTGCGGGGGGAGGAGGATTTCACACATTGCTGACTTTTACGAAGATATACACACACTACCGTAATATTCGTATCCATAATTGCGCGCACACAAAGATTTACCTTTGTGTATTATATTGTTGCACTATTCTCGCATGTAGCATTGTCACTGTCTAAGAGCAAAACAACTGACAATTGCGATTAAAATGACAGAGAGAAAAATTGGGTACTTCCCACTTGATCCCCATCTCCTTGCCCACCACTAGTGACAACTGCAATTTTTATTTCAGAATATGTATTCCACTCGTGACATGTGGGAATTGCCTATCATACATATATTGATTCTTACATCCTCAATTCAACCCTCACCTTATATAAATGTTGAACTTCCAGCTACCGTTAGAATAATTATAAGTAATTTACGCTAGCCATAGAAAAGAATACTAGACGGGGCCTGCTGGTGCATCCATTCATTCTGATTACGATATTATAATAATAGGTAGTATGTGTAATGTACATATTACGGTAGATGTGATTAATTGAAAATTATCAATAATTATCGATCAATAATTATTTTCAATAAAACACATTTACCGTAGCATATAATATATACGTATATATACATATATATACGTACTTGACAAAATATTATAATGATGCAATTAATGACGTTATAATAATATTATGAATTTATAACGTATAATATTATGTGATTTATGAAACATATTCTAAAAATATTTTTTTATTTTGTCCTACTTGCCACCATTAGTGACCTAGAAAAAAGTCCCAGTGTTGACCAAAAAGGTGTGGACAGCGAGAAGTACCCGTAAAATTATGTCACCTACACTAGTGCTTGACATAGTCGATAAATTGCTATCGAGGACGAATGAAAGAACAACGAGTTTATGATAGTCTGACAATAAATATTCAAATACGATTTTGAAAATACGTTTTTTTTTATATCAACCCATATAAAAAAAAAACGTATTTTCAAAGAGCCGAGCTGTTGATGAAACCAGATGATAGCTTGTCAGACGCGGATACTATTACTATTTAGTGCTACTATTAAGTTGCTGATAAGCTTATCCCCGCCATTCAGTAGGCTTGATTTTGCCTTTTAGTTAATATTAGGTCCTTGCATAGGAAATTGGCATTTTGTACGGGAGGAATATATTATAGTAATTTTTTTTTTGTAAATTATATTTAATTAATCAAAGTATGCACCGTTGTTATCTATGCATTTTGGCCATCTCATGGGTAGTTCATGAATCCCTTTAGTAAAAAAACCATGGGGGCGAGTATCAATAAACTCTTTGAAGGCGGTTTGGACTGCCACATCGGAGTTGAATTGTTTTCCTTGTAAGAAGTTGTACAAATACCGGAAAAAATGGTAATCTGTTGTAGCGAGGTCCGGAGAGTACGGTGGATGTCGCAGACATTCCAATTGTAGCTCATCTAACTTAGTGGTTGTTTGTTGTGCAGTGTGTGGTCTTGCGTTGTTGTGAAGCAGCAGTGGCCTAGAGCGTTTGACTAATCTCGGTTGTTTAGCAGCTAGTTCTTCCTTCATGGTTTGCAGTTGCTGATAATAGATATCTGCCGTAATCGTTTGGCCAGATTTTAGAAAGCTGTAGTGAACGACCAAACACGCACAAGTATCTTTTTCTGAGTCAATTTTCGTTTAGGGGAAGATTCGGCTGGGACTCCAGGGTTCAGCCATTGCGACAAGCGCTTCTGATTATCGTACAGTATCCACTTTTTATCACAAGTAATGATTCGATTTAAAATCCCTTCATTATTGTGTCGGTTGAGCTCAATTTATGCTCAATTTATGAGGTACACATCGTTAATTTTTTTTTACTTTCCCGATTTGCTTCAAGTGTATTAATACAGTTTTATCGATATATGTCATTTATTTTTATCGATATTATTATACCTACTTAAAACATTGTCAAGCCCTAGTAAATTTGACTTTGACGTAAATAATCCAGGTAATTTAGATAGGTGTTTTTTGTTCGTGGTGTATAATATTCATGACCGTTTATTAAATATAGTCGGATTAAGTTGGATATATTTTTTCAATTAATATTAATTTTTGGTATAAATAGCTGTATTAATAAAGAAAAATTAAACTTACAAGTGAAAAGAAACATTAGTTGCTTGACCACTATAACTTTTACACCATTTAACTGCACGTTTCGTCATTTTTTTAAATATGTTTTTCTCCCGATGGTGTACGAACGACTGTGACAGTAAAACTACAACGATGTCCGATGTTTCATGGTATTAACCTGCGGGGTATTAGGCGAGAACGGAATGAAGGCGCGTCCAGTGGTTAATTCGTTCAAGAAGTAGGCAGGGGTGTACCCAGAATTCAGTCCCATAGTAGGTAAACCCACATTTCGCCAGTATGTTATGATCCCATGTAATAGGGGGCGAGCCTATTGCCATCTACCGGGCACAGTTCCAGACTCCAGGCAGTTGTTGATATTAATCCTAATGAAAAAATCCAATATGAAATTGTAAGACGTGTACATTATAAAACAAATTAGTTTGTATCAAAATAAGTCCCGTTCACTTTATTCACTTTTCGGAGAATGCCTGAACATTGTTATTTACAGCCTCGTTGGCTCAGATGGTAGTAACTCTGCCTTCTGTGCCGCAGGCCCCGGGTTCGATCCCCGGCCAGGTCAAACATTTGTGTGCATGAACATGTCTGTTTGATCTGTGTCTGGGTGTTATAAGCTTATATAAATATGTATATCAGTCATCTGGTTACCATAGTACAGGCTTCTGGCCTAGTTTGGGACCAGATGACCGTGTGTGGAAGTTGTCCCATATTATTATATTATATTATACAAATTAACCCAGTATTACCTTCCCATCGTATCCGCCCGTCACTATGTAAAGTCCATCCGGTGAAAATGTGAGACAAGTCATGTTCATACTGTGCCCTTGTTGTTTCATCACATATTGCTCACCTACAAGCAAGCATTACTATTATTGATTATAGTCTTATTTAAAACTAGCGTTTTTTGCTTCCCGGGTAGCAAGTTCCACGATATTTTTCATTATTCTGAAGCTTCATTTCTTTTTCAAACTCTCAAACTTTTATTCAATTATGTCTCAATCTATAAGTTTTGACAGTAATGAGTCTACCGTGCGTTCGGAAAGATACCTCTACAAGAAGAACGCACAAGAAACTTGTAGGGCTTAATTTCTTCAACTGATTGTTTTACAATATTTGGTTTGGTTACATTCGTTTGTGCAGAAAAAGATCCAGGCATCTTTGTCCTCTATATACTGATTTACTTTATAATAAGCCTTCTTTAGTAAAGTAGATTTTATAGGTTTATTTACCCTCTGAGAGCCCAGTTATCTCTTTTGGAATTTTATTATAGAAAGGTACACTTTTTCCCAAGATTGATAATCTAAAGTCTAAAGCTGGGTATAGTTATTTTGTCTTTATTCCTAGTATTAAAATTATGAAGGTCACTATTTAATTTGAATTTATGTAAATTTTTACGCACATACATGATGTTCTCATAGATGTATAAGGATGGTAGGGTCAGTATGTTTACTTCTTTAAAGAATTCTCTCAGGGATTCGCGTGGACTCTTAGTTTCGCATCGTTTTAGTCTCGCATATTTCGAAAATGATCAAATTTCGCGGAAGATAAATACGGCTACATTGATAGCTAATGAGCTCAATAGCTCATAATACAAAAGGAACAGAAGGGACACTCCACAAAATCATTCAAATAAATAGCGACTCTAGCACAGAAGCAATAAAGTGCAATTCAGGTCACACAGCCCCTAATAACGTTATATTAACATAAAAGCTGTCTCTCTTTCTATCGCGTATCTCTTGTATCTGTTCTCTCTGTCTAGCACATAGAAATTATACCGTCAAGACGGACTAGCGGGTACTTGCAGGTTCACCGGAGTGTCCCAGTGCTGGACATACTCACTCTGCCACTCCCATACAAGTAGTTGTCCAATATTGGGGCATCCGAAAGCGATCCAATCCCCAGGTTTGGATATAGCTATTGTACTGATCCTGTGCTCCGATATATTGAGGGTGTGGATCAAATTCACGTCTGGCATCTCGTGGAGGAAGAATATACCCGTGGAAAAGCCTGGGGGATAAATAAACAATTTAAATTTTAATTTCCTTAACAAAATATGTATATTTTTTTTTTTTTTTCTTGCAGCACTGGAAGTTCTGCACTTAAGGTTAAACATCACCCATAAAAAATGAAAAGACATAGATATGAAGAAATATGGAATAATTGTCCGCTCAATTGTTGTGGTTGGCTATGGATCTGGCATTTATTTGCGCGAAAACATATTTTGTATGAATGAATGAATACCGTATGGTTTTTTTGCTATTTAAAAAAAAAAACATTAAAATAACATAAAACTACATTTTACAATTTTCATAAATACGAAGAAACAGGATGGTTTTTTCTTAACAAAATATGTTTTCGCGAAAATAAAAGCCAGATCCAGAGCCAACCACAAATAATTGAGTGGAAAATTATTCTCTATTTCTTCATATCTGTGTATTTTCTTTTTGTATGGGTGACGTTGTTGTTGCTTTTTGATCTGGCCATTATTTGCGCCAAAATATATTTGGTTGATGAAAACTCAATTTTTTTTGTATGGGTGACGTTGTTGTTGCTTTTTGATCTGGCCATTATTTGCGCCAAAATATATTTGGTTGATGAAAACTCAATTTTTTTTGTATGGGTGACGTTGTTGTTGCTTTTTGATCTGGCCATTATTTGCGCCAAAATATATTTGGTTGATGAAAACTCAATTTTTTTTGTATGGGTGACGTTGTTGTTGCTTTTTGATCTGGCCATTATTTGCGCCAAAATATATTTGGTTGATGAAAACTCAATTTTTTTTGTATGGGTGACGTTGTTGTTGCTTTTTGATCTGGCCATTATTTGCGCCAAAATATATTTGGTTGATGAAAACTCAATTTTTTTTGTATGGGTGACGTTGTTGTTGCTTTTTGATCTGGCCATTATTTGCGCCAAAATATATTTGGTTGATGAAAACTCAATTTTTTTTGTATGGGTGACGTTGTTGTTGCTTTTTGATCTGGCCATTATTTGCGCCAAAATATATTTGGTTGATGAAAACTCAATTTTTTTTGTATGGGTGACGTTGTTGTTGCTTTTTGATCTGGCCATTATTTGCGCCAAAATATATTTGGTTGATGAAAACTCAATTTTTTTTGTATGGGTGACGTTGTTGTTGCTTTTTGATCTGGCCATTATTTGCGCCAAAATATATTTGGTTGATGAAAACTCAATTTTTTTTGTATGGGTGACGTTGTTGTTGCTTTTTGATCTGGCCATTATTTGCGCCAAAATATATTTGGTTGATGAAAACTCAATTTTTTTTGTATGGGTGACGTTGTTGTTGCTTTTTGATCTGGCCATTATTTGCGCCAAAATATATTTGGTTGATGAAAACTCAATTTTTTTTGTATGGGTGACGTTGTTGTTGCTTTTTGATCTGGCCATTATTTGCGCCAAAATATATTTGGTTGATGAAAACTCATTTTTTTTTGTATGGGTGACGTTGTTGTTGCTTTTTGATCTGGCCATTATTTGCGCCAAAATATATTTGGTTGATGAAAACTCAATTTTTTTTGTATGGGTGACGTTGTTGTTGCTTTTTGATCTGGCCATTATTTGCGCCAAAATATATTTGGTTGATGAAAACTCAATTTTTTTTGTATGGGTGACGTTGTTGTTGCTTTTTGATCTGGCCATTATTTGCGCCAAAATATATTTGGTTGATGAAAACTCAATTTTTTTTGTATGGGTGACGTTGTTGTTGCTTTTTGATCTGGCCATTATTTGCGCCAAAATATATTTGGTTGATGAAAACTCAATTTTTTTTATATGCGTATATTATGTGCATTTTTTTTTTATGATAGTGAGTAACAAGACGCGCAAATCAGGTGCCTGACGGTAAGCATCATGATTGCCCATATCAGACACAGTGCCACCCAGTGTTTTAATAATTAAAATTCAGCGTGGCACTGCACTGCGCCTGTCCAGTAATTTCGCTGGTAACATTGCCCTTCATACACAGTACACAAATAAGTAATGTTTGCACATTACTGCTTGGCGGATGAATAACTGGCAAAGGTGTGGTACTTCCCCAGGTGGCCCCCTGTAAAAGAGGCCTACCACTACAACAAATAAATATTTTGGCGCAAACAAAGGCCTTCCGTGTTGTTCCCGGCGAAATAATAGGGACACCCCTTTCTCATCCCGTGGGAGAGGTGAGACCCTATAGAAACATGCATTGATGGAGAGTGGGCAGCAGCGCTCTCCGGCACCAGATATTCCAACTACCAGATGACTGATATACATACTTATATCAGCTTATAACACCCAGACACAGATCAAACAGACATGTAACAGAACCCGGGGCCTGCGCAACAGAAAGCAGAGTTACTACCATCTGAGCCAATGAGGCTGTCAATGATAATAATGATGATATTACTTTGACTGCCTCGGTGACGTCGAGGGCGCATGTTCGACTGCCAATCAAGAGGTCCTGGGTTCGATCCCCAGGTCAGGCAGTGTTAAATATTGGATTTTTCCATTAGGAATTATCTCAATAACTGCCTGGAGTCTGGAACTGTGCCCGGTAGATGGCAATAGGCTCGCCCCCTATTACATGGGACCAATAACATACTGGCGAAATGTGGGTGTATCTACTATGGGACTGAGTCCTGGGTACACCTCTGCCTACCCCTTCGGGAAAAAGGCGTGAATGTATGTTTTTACTTACCGGTGACTAAAATCTTGGTTTCCTTGTGATATTGTGCGGCAGTAAGCTTGACTTTATAGCTAGCTTGTCTGATAGCGTCGCCTATATAATGACGACCTCGTTTCTTGTAGAACAACCTGTTTTCAACCTCGACCTCCTTGGTGTTTGGCGGTTTCTCTTTTTCTTCCTCGCTCTCCTAAAAATTATAAATAACATAACATCACGCTTTTTTACCGAAGGGGTAGGCGGGTTCCCTACTTGACATATAATGACGTTTGAAACACTAATTGCATTAATTGCTCGAAAACGAATACACTATTATTATTGTAGTGGTAGGCCACTTTTGCAGGGGGCCGCCTAGGGAACATAGTAATGTGCAAACATTACTGTGTTCCGGTCTGAAGGGCAATGTTACCAGCGAAATTACTGGGCATAACGAATTTCAACAGCTAATAACTCAGGGTGACAGGCGCAGTGCAGTGCCGCGCAGAATTTAGAATTTTAAAACACTGGGTGGCACTGAGTCTGATATGGACAATCATGACGCTTACCATCAGGCACCTGATTTGCTCATCTTGTTGCTCACTATCATAAAAAAAAATCCATGAGACCTATGAATCGTGAGCTCTATAGTTTTCCACGTCGATAGATCAAAATCCCTAAAAACCATCTGCTCTAACGATTAATAGCAATAATAGGCAGAGGTGTAAACAGGACTCAGTCCCATAGTAGATACACCCACATTTCACCAGTATGTTATTGGTCCCAGGTAATAGGGGGCGAGCCTATAGCCATCTACTGGACACAGTTCCAAATTCCAGGCAGTTATTAAGATCATTCCTAATGGGAAAATCCAATATTTAACACTGCCTGACCAGGGGATCGAACCGGGGACCTCCTGATCGGCAGTCGAGCTTGCGCCCTGAGGCAGAATCGACAGGCGTTTCATATGATGCTAATTGTCCCAATATGAGACGTCCTATGCGGAGGGCCTATGTTCAGCAGTGGACGTCTTATGGCTGAGATTATGATGATGATTACTCCACTTTTTTGGGACACCTTCTACATTCCAGGAACGATGTGTCAAACTACACGCGTGGACATCTTTCGCAGGACATAACTGTAGTAATTCTATTTGTTGTACCTAATTTATGAACGCAGTCACAACTGTCAACTGTCATCAGTCAAGTACAGACTGTAAAAATGACACAAGTAACTTGATGTATTTAACAGATACTTAGTAAATAGTATAGCAAAGGATTTGTATTTTAATAATTAATGTATAGTGTTGCTTATTTTTATAGTTTAGTATCAAGCTGTAGAATATGATTGCTGATTGTGTTCAAAATTCAAAAGCACTTATTGGTTAATTTCCTTCGTTTGATGTTCAATCTCCCTACATGTTGTTGGCAAAGTTGTGGTGTTCTAAGCACTTTCACGAGCCACAAAATAGGAATTGAATTGAATTAACCATACAGGCTACAATGTACTGAGTAACTTAACAAGCAAATTATGTGACGTGGTTGCGAGTGCGCATTCTTTTCGTAATAACTAAACTGTACCGAATGTTAGAAATTATTAAAATTATTAAAGATATCTGCATAGTTTCCCCACATCCTTGTTTTTTTGAAGACAGGAGAGTAGAACAATACAATAGCTATAGTACTTACATATTCTTTATTATCGTTCTCAATAACAGCCTTTTCATCAACTTCGTCCTCACTTTCAACTTCCTTTTGCATTTTCCTCTTTTTCCTCATAGATATTTGCACTTCCGACGTAATTAATGCGTCTGCATCGATATTGGCGTCCCATATGCAAACCTATGAAATATTAATAATAATATATAACCACATATACACATATAACTATACTGACAGCCTCGTTGGCTCAGATGGTAGTAACTCTGCTTTCTGTGCCGCAGGGCCCGGGTTCGATCCCCGGCCAGGTCAAACAATTGTGTGCACGAACATGTCTGTTTGATCTGTGTCTGGGTGTTATAAGCTTATTTAAGTATGTATATCAGTCATCTATATAAGTATGTATATCAGTCATCTGGTTACCATAGTACAGGCTTCTAGCCTAGTTTGGGACCAGATGACCGTGTGTGGAAGTTGTTCCATATTATTATTATTATTATATAAAATTACTCAACTCAAAGAAAACTTATTAAGTCTTAAAAATACATTTTTAAACGTCAATCAATAATATCAAACTAGTTAAGAATCTACCGCGCGTTCGGAAATATACCTCTACAAGAAGAACGCACAAGAAACTTGTAAGGTTTAATTTTACCAACTGCGAGTTTTACAATACATGTAGGTATTTGGTTTGGTTATATTTGTTGCCATATAAGGTGCCGGGTGGTGGCTATGCAGAAGTTTCCAGGCATCTTTGTCCTCTATGTATTGGTTAATACCATAATAACAAATTCGATTTTATACAGGTTTTGAATTTACCCTCTAAGTAAATACCTGTTTAAGTAACCTGTTTAAGGTTAAAACCTCCTACACAATAAATTTTTGGAGATTTTTTAAGCAGTATAATATGTCCGTATCATTTTATTTTTGTTTATGAACTCTACATATTTTTTTAGTGAACGTCCATTCACGCGAGTAAAACTGGGATTTTTGGAAGTTCACTATGAACAAACCAAGGGTTACTAAGAAAAATTAAAATGACAGGGACATAGGTTAACTCACTATTAAAATATCAGGATATAAATTTATAGAATGCGTTTATTATTTTCGGAGGAAACACGGGAATACAAAACATCGATTTGGTAAATTTTTCATAGGATTGTGTCAAATTTCTAGAAGGCTGTGTACTGTGTACTCTCATAAGGAGCCCTATGTTCAGCAGAAGATGATAAAGTCAAAAACAAACCAACCTGTCCATTCCTACTAACAGTAATCAAATCCAAACTCTTCCTCTCAAAGAAAACACCGACAATCTTATCCGTATGCCCATTCAAAGTGTACATATTCAAGTTGTCCAGATATTCCGGTGTAACTATTCTGGTGGTCGTGTCCTTGGAGCCGAAGGCCAGGAGCTTGGAGCAAGTGGACCAGTCCAGGCAGGTGACGTCATCGTGGGACTTCTTGAATACACGTTTCATTATGAACGGGCGGTATTCGCCAGTGAAAGAGCTTGGGGCTGTCATTATGAATACTGCAAGCAAATGTAAATTATTAATTTACAAAACCCTCTCCCCTTTTTCCTGCTCCATCATAAGATCCTGGTCATCATCATCATCATCATCATCATCATCATCATCATCCAGTCGTTGGAAGTCTACTGCTGAACATAGGCCTCCCCCATAAGGGGGGTTGTTGCCAATACTCACCACGCTTGGCAGGCGGGTTGGCGAGCGCAGTTTGATGGTTAACGCAGAGGACGCTGCTGCCCGTCCTCTGGCTTTGTTAACCCTTAGCCGGCTCTTACGGCAACCACGGGTAGAGAGGGTGGAGCACTATTCTAAAGCCGGTAACCCCACGGACTATATATAATATATATATTATGTCTGTAACTTATTCATTGTAAATCCAATATGTAATTGTAGATGTGATGTAGTTCCAATTAGACCAAACACGATATATTATTTTACTACTGGCCGATACCTGATGTTGCAGCATCAGGTCAAAACCAGGTGAATCGACCGTAAGTCGTTGCTATATTGTTGAAGTGACAGGATACCAAATTTAGAGTCGATAGCCCACTAAAAGTTTAAGAAATTTGTAAAACATATTTATATATATATACATTCACGCCTTTTTCCTGAAGGGGTAGGCAGAGGTGTACCCAGGACTCAGTCCCATTCAGAGGTACACTCCCATAGTAGATACACCCACATATCGCCAGTATGTTATTGGTCCCATGTAATAGGGGGCAAGCCTATTGCCATCTTCCGGGCACAGTTCCAGACTCCAGGCAGTTATTGAGATAATTCCTAATGGAAAAATCCAATATTTAACACTTTATTATATCTTTCCGAGGTATCTTTCCGAACGCACGGTAGACTCAGTACTGTTTATCTTCATTGACGTACAAAAGTGTCAGATGATGACCTACTCGTATTTGAATAAAGCTGTTTTGAGTTTGAGTTTGAGTTTTGCCTGACCCGGGGATCGAACCCCGGACCTCTTGATTGGCAGTCGAGCATGCGCCCACTACGCCACCGAGGCAGTCTGATAGATCTCTGTAGATGGATGAGGTTAAATAATTACCTGTATCAGTGCAACAGACAGCAAAGTATATCCCATCAGGGCTAAATTTCACACAATTCACCTGTGTTTTGAACTTGTACCTGTGAATCACATTGCATGTGACCAGGCTTATTATTTGGGCTTCACCCTCTGTAATAGATAAAACCAAATATTAAATAGAAATAGTCCTTATTTATGGACTATCAGCTGCGCCCCGCAGTTTCACCCGCATAGACATCGCTCGGGTTAAAAAGATCCAAATTTCAGACTAAGACCAGACCCAGAATATAAAATTCACGGTAAACAACCGGCGGTTTTATCGCGTAACGCAATTTCTTACAGTCAACCTGGGCACAGTAAATCCAAAAAAGGACAGTTAAACATTTAACAATTCAATTTAATATATTTTTGTCTGTTTTTATTTTGCCTTGTTACTACTAAATTTACTAAACTTAAATTCAATGACATCAATTTACATCATTACATTCACGCCTTTTTCCCGAAGGGGTAGGCAGAGGTGTACCCAGGAAACAGTCCCATAGTAGATACTCCCACATTTCGCAAGTATGTTATTGGTCCCATGTAATAGGGGGCGAGCCTATTGCCATCTACCGGGCACAGTTCCAGACTCCAGGCAATTATTGAGATAATTCCTAATGGAAAAATCAAATATTTAACACTTTGCCTGACCTGGGGATCTAACCCGGGACCTTAACTTAAGTTTACTGAATTTAAATTGGTCCATGGTTCTATGGCGAAGGTTATTTATTGAAATTGTGCAAGTTACACCTATGCAAAATTATTGTACCTTATGAAATGTCAAATGGTACTTCTTAGATTGAATGGACTATATGGATGGAGGATAAGGACTGGAAGATCATGACTCTATCAATATATTGAGGCACATATTACAGATACATCACAGGCACAGGGGGGTCATATTATTATAATAGTGAGCTAGTAGAAGTGACAGTCTTATTGCTTATGTGATTTTTTCCTGACAACTGTAAAAATGGACTTACTTTCATTAACAGCCAAGAGTATGCTTCCATTGGGTGATACGTCTACAGCTGTGTAATTATATTGGCTTTCAAATGATAATGTACTTGTTTTATTCCTAAAAATTAATACATTTTATAAACATCCGGATACATTTTTACGGGATATTTACCATAATTCACGCTTCCGTGATCATGGCGCATGCAACATGCATAGATTGGGAAACTCTCAAAAAGTCGAATCATGGTATATATTGCGTATAAAGGGATCCTTATGTCTTATGTCACTGCAGCAACTTTAGGTACCAGTACTTATTTAACAAATATTTTTTAGAAATAATATAATTTTAATATGGGACAACTTCCACAGATGATCATCTGTTCCCATCTGACCACAGTACATAAGCGTGAGACGATTGATATTATTGCATGTGAAGGGGAGAGGTTAGAACTTGCTAAGAGTGTTAAGTTTCTAGGAGTGCATATTGACGAATTATTAAATTGGAAAGACGAGTTAAAGTATATAGAGAATTCTATCAGCTCAGCATGTTATGCGCTTAGAACTCTCAGAGATGAGGTGACTGTCGCACAGCTCGTAATAGTGTATCATGCTCTTGTAGAGTCTAAGTTACGATACAGTGTTAGATTTTGGGGTAACAGTTACGCATATAATATGGAAAGAGCTTTTATCTTGCAGAAAAGAGCAATTCGTATTATAGTGCGCATTCCACCTTGGGAATCGTGCAAGGATTATTTCAAGAAGTTAGGCGTTTTGACAGTCCCAAGTTTCTTTATTTTAGTAACCCTCATGGACATCGTTAAAAACCCTCTTAAATATGAAACTAATAACCAGAGAGAAGAGAGATTAAATACACGACGTAAAGACCTAGCGTTCACTTCTTGTCTTAAGCTCAAGGTAGCTCAACATGCGTCGCGGTATCAGGCGGTAAAACTGTTTAATGTTCTGCCTTCTGATATAAAGGAAATCGATAATCAACGCCAATTTAAGAACAAACTGACGCAATTATTGTTGAAGGGGTGTTTTTATTCAGTGCAAGAATTTATAAAATGTAAATATAATGACATGTGACAATTTTAAATAGGTGTGACATATTATTGATTATTATTTTTTGAATGAATTGTGACATTTTTAATAGGTATTCGAATTTTGACATTTATATTGATTAATTATTAAGTAATATTATTGAATCTTTTATTTTTAAGTTAATTTTTAATTATTTTGTCTATTATTTTGTCTAATTTGTTTATATTTATATTATTATGTAATTTCAAATACAATACTGATTGTTAATGAATTAAATAAATGAAAAAATGAAAATCCCAAACTAGGCTAGAAGCCTATAATCTGGTAACCAGATGACTGATATACTACTCATATAAGCTTATAACACCCAGACACAGATCAAACAGACATGTTTATGCACACAAATGTTTGACCTGGCCGGGGATAAAACCTGGGGCCTGCGGCACAGGAAGCAGTTACTACCATCTGAGCCAACGACGCTGTCAATATTCTTGTCTATCGTAGAATGTACAAGTAAAAAGGGCTCGCGAGATCTCTTGTTTTCACAGAACCACTAGTATTAGAGATTATTAACTAATCCAAGTAGCATTACCAACTATAAAGTGTTCATTGTTTAAAATAGTTTGTACTTACTGTTTTAGATTGTACACCGTAATTTTATTGCCAACAGGGCTGATAACACAGTTTCCATCGTTTGTGAAGAGCACATTACCACGGCGGTAGACAGCGCCCAGTAAATTGTGAAACTGAAATCAAAGAAGTTATGTTCAGATGTAAACAACAAAGTTTTTGACGATTATATCTGCGTTTTAATGTAAACTAAAACATAGTATAGGTTTACATCGACGGTGTGAGTGGAATACATCACGTATTAAACGTACATTTCAAGCTCAATTGTTTTGAAAACTTATTTTTTCATTCTAGTGCTTGGCGAATGGAGGTTATTATTAATATTTACCTTGTAATGATACTTCATTTTGATTTTTTAGCTCTTTTGCTTATTCACAGCTATAAATAAAAAAGATATTCGGCCAAAAAATATTATTATACAGTTTTTTATTTATATTATTTCAGATATACAATTTCCACGAGATTGAAATTTGAATTTTCATTGAAATCACAGAACAAGTGTGAAATGATGGGCAATCGACAATTGACCATAGAATAAAAGGAACCAATTGACATTATTATAATTTGACATTGAGATTATCATACACACTGACACTGACACCTTAAACATTTATGACAATGATAACTGACAGTACAAAATATTGACGATTGATTTTTTATTGGAGGTCTTTTTCGACGTCACACAGCTTAAGTATTAGCTTAACTAGTGCTGCCAGTCTATACACTAAAATGCTACTACAAATGAACTTTTAATATTATTATTATGTCGTTTAAAAATAATGTTTTATTTTAAAATTTTATCACAGAAAGTTTTCAGTATCTCGTAGGCATAGAAGTCGGTCAAAACTTTATAAGCTCTTGGAAGTGAACTTTTATGGTTGCACTATACGCATGACATCTTTAAATTATATTATGCTCACTGAACAGCCATAACTTCCGAGAGCTCATAAAAATTCGCGTGAGTTATATTTTTAGGTCGTAATAAATTACTCATCGAAGCAAGAACTTATAAACTGTATCAGCCCTAAAACCATTACTTAACTTCTAATTTAGTAGATACAGTATGCTAGCAATACTTTACCTATAGTCATAAAAAACACCTATAATCTATTATTCAGACATATTTCCACAAATGGAAATAAAATTATAAATATCTACTGCTGAATAATTAACAATTTAATTTATGCATCATTTTATGTGCTTTGTGTGAAATACCAGTAAATATTGTATTTCAGAGTTTGGAAATGATTGAATAGTACATGCGTACTCGAAAAGTGCTGGCCACCGAACCACATCAATGAAATACGTCACACGGCAGGGAAATCTTTAGCTCAGGATTGGTCATTTAATTCGGAAATGACGTTACAAAACCAATCAGAACTTAGGTCATATCGAGCACTGGCTTGAACATCAGTCGTCATATGACCCATTCTATCGAGTCCGTAAAGCTTGGGCCATATTTGTCTGTGCAAAAGTAGTTCCGTGGAGTGAGTGTGTGCAGATAGTCATCACAGTTTTTGAGACCTGTAAATAAATCCACACTAAACCAAAATGAGCAGTGCAACGGTACCAGAAAACCCCATCTATGGACCCTTCTTTGGAGTTATGGGGGCGGCGTCAGCTATCATTTTTAGCGGTATGTACTCTGTATGAACTTGCCGAAATGGCTGTCGTGAACCTTTATCGATCCCTTCTGGACTACTCGAAATTAGGCAATGTTGCAGCTCTTTGGTCATCTCTTTAGCTGGAATGATATTTGGGATGTTTTGTCTGACCAACGGGATCGATTCTGGTTATTTTCGGAAAACTAATTATAGTATAGCCGCGCCTTGTACTGGTGCTATATCTGTATAATAGTATAACATTGGCCAATCTGGATGCTGTATTACACGTAGCAAGTACTGAAACGTTTTTGGGCGGATTTTCCACTATCACTCATGAGAAAAGTGCCTACCACCCAGTCATGTGATAGCATTGCAAGTTATCTATAAAAGCAATCATCCATCTGCAACTATGATTCATATAGGGAAGAATATGACAGTGGCAATTTCATTGACCTAAACAATGAGATTTACCTTCAAAATGTAGGTTTTTTTTACTATTACTAGCTAACCTTACCTATATAGTAAGGATTACACCCTCTATTGATTAATGTTAAAATAAAGTCTAAGCTACATATAAACCCAATATCAGCTTAATTCATTCTGTAGTTTCAGCATGAGGGTAACAAACATGATTAAAATCACTTATATAACTTTATGAACCTATTTAAAAGTGTGGAAATAACTTGGTAACCTACATATTGAATGCATTCTATAGAAATCTAGGCCACTAGATCAATATACGACCTATATTTCATTCCAAACCCTAGTAGGTAGTTGTACTAAGTTTTGTAAAATCACATGACAGCATCATGTGATCTTGTCAGGTGGTTAAGCTGTAAGTAAGTACTTACTTAACCTATTCACATATAATTAATACCTAACGCTTACTTGTCAACTTAGATTCTTAGCTATGAAGTAACTGTTATCTAAAAAGAGATGGGAAAGCACTACTTATTTTAAATGCCACCCACTTTGTACTTAAACCATTTACTAGCAATTGTGAAAACCATTTGAATACCTATATTATATCTTTAAGGGTCCTTGGTGTGTGCCATAAAGACTAAATTATGTAAAAAGATACATACACATGTATATAATTACAATTTCACACTTCATCATCATCATCAGCCCACTATATCATCCCACTGCTGGGCATAGGCCCCCTTCTATGAAGTGCCAAGTGGCATGTACTGAGATCAATTAAAACACACCCCTTAGTATATTATTATGAAAACACTAGAAATATTCGATTAGAAATCTTGGCACAGTCTTTACGTACACTAATACCCATGTTTGCTCAGTATTTTCAACATGTTTTGTATTTAAAAAAAAAAGTTAGTGAGCTAAGGTTTTAGTGTACATTAATGTTATTTACTTACATTATTACATTATTAATGTAATGGTTATGCTTTGTGATAACAGATATGAGTTTTATCATGTGATCTTGTAGCACTTGATAACATTATCCATGATGGATGTTATGAAGCATCTATGGTATAGTGGGACTGTGTCTGACTTTTAAATGTAGAGCCCCTGGAGTCTTATCTCGTACCATGTTATTTTATCTGGACTACCAAGTTTTGGAAGGCATGTAACACTTGTACCCAGTTGTAATCAATAGCTAGGTCATATGACCTGAAGGAAAATAATATAAATAAATGGGAAAGTTTTTGTAGTGGTAGGCCTCTTTTGCAGGGGGCCGCCTGGGGAAGTACAACATCTTTGCCAGTTGTTCATCTGCCAAGCAGTAATGTGCAAGCATTACTGTGCTCCGGTCTGAAGGGCAATGTTACCAGTGAAATTACTGGGCATGATGAGTTTTAACAACTAATATCTCAGGGTGACAGGCGCAGTGCAGTGCCATGCAGAATTTTGAATTTTAAAACACTGGGTGTCTGATATGGGCAATCATGATGCTTAACCATCGGGCACCTGATTTGCTCGTCTTGTCATTCTCTATCTTAAAAAAAAAATAAAAAAAACGGATAGACATGCTTAAACTGTTAGACTGATTTTTTTTAAAGATAGATGAGACAGTGCTTTTTATCCCAGACTAGTAAAATAGGGGAGGTTCTTTAAATATTTACATGGATTTTTATATTGCAATACCTAGAAATAGCTTTATACTTTGGTTATACCACTTGGCTTACTCATCCTGGTAAAATTCTAATGTAAAATGGATCTTATCTCTTGTCAATAAGTTCTATTTTACAAGTGTAATTCAACTATGAGTAATGCATGGAATTCAACAACACATTTTATCTTTTTATTAAGTAGGTAAATGTACTTTTCTGGAAACATTGTATAAAAACGAATTTTCTAAAGACTGCCTCAGTGGCGTCACAGGACAGATAATAATACTACTACCAAATTTCTACCCAATCCATCCATTATTAACATGTAAGAGTAACAAACATCCGTCCATCAATGCTCACAAACTTCTCATTTATTATATTAGTAGGAAGTTAATGATATTAATATTAAACCTGAGTATTTTTTCAGATCTTAACAGCTTATATTTCATCCTAAAACCAACAATATTAATGTACTATGTACTAGATTTCGCATTCCAAACACTCACTTTGCTCTAATAAAGTGCACTCCAGTCCATGCACCTTTGTGTAGCTTCGACATCCATGCAGTGTGAACACGTACGGAGCTGTGCTAATATTACGGAAAAACAGAGTATTTTTTTTTCCTTAGATTTAATTACAAACTGTTGTTAACTTTATGAACTAAGTAACAGAATTTGAGCAAATATTTTTCAAGAATAATCATTTTCAAGAATAAAATTAAAGAAAAGTCTATATACGTCAATGCCCAAAAGTACCTATTCTTTGATTCCCTATTACAGTTATTCCCATTATTAAAAGTTATCTAAACCATAAAATGTTTACAATTCCAGCGCTGGGCGCAGCGTACGGCACAGCCAAGTCGGGCACAGGTATTGCAGCCATGTCCGTGATGCGGCCAGAGCTGATCATGAAGTCTATCATCCCCGTTGTCATGGCGGGTATTATAGCCATCTACGGGTTGGTGGTGGCCGTACTCATCGCCGGCTCATTGGAGTCGCCCGCCACTTATACCCTATACAAGTAAGTATCCTTTTCTACCCGTGGTTGCTGTAGGAGCTGGCTAAGGGCTATGAGATCCTAAGGACGGGCTGCAGCATCCTTTGCATCAAAACCATCAAACTGCGGTCATGAAGAATCCTCAATTTGAGAAGACATAACAAAGTTCAAAGCTAATTTATAAAAACAAGCCAAAATGATTAACAAGTTTGACCACTTATTCTTGCTTAATTCATAGTGGGCTAGTTTCATGTCGGTAACTCACATGCGTACGAATACGCGAACCCACAAGTATAGGACGACATTCGCAAATAATTATGCAAAGTTTTCGCTGCATTCGTGGTTTTCCAAGTTGTGTCGGTTTTTTGACGCACATCAAAGGGCGCAAACCTCGAACCTTCGCGTAGTCTCCTACACATTCGTGCAACCAGTTGTGCTCACAGAGTACTTTATTTATCTTAGTGATAAGACCGCCCATTGTTACACTAGTTATTATGAATTGTTATTAGTTTTTAGATCTTCTTGTTTGTGGTGTACCAATAGTGTTTATCTATCTATATCTATATCTATATCTATATTATCTATCAAACGGGTTTCCATAATGAGTTTGCGAACCCATTCGCATATCCGCTGAGTTTGCGAATAGTATATCTGACTCCCTCACATGCGTGCAAACATTTGTACAATGTACGAATATTTTTACGCATGTGAGTTACCGGGGTCAGAATCTATTTCTACAATCACTATTATATAATATTTTGTAACATTTTTTCTTATATACAATTCAATATAATCATTGTTTTTTTACATTTTCCTTGCAAGTTACGCTCGACTGGTTCTCCAGTCACTTCAGTCTTCAGATAGAAGGTTATTAGGACAAGGCTCGTCTTAACAATATTAACTTTACAAAGAGTAATATCTGATCGATCACTTTTCATGATGATCATTATAGGTCATCAATTAAAAGCAAACAGTTGGTTGTACTGTTTGCTTTTAGTTTGGAATATTTCAACAAAGCACACTGTAAGGGCGTTTTTAAATACGTGAGGCGTTTAGGGGGGAGGGCGTCGAGCTAAATCTCAATTGAGGAAAGGGGGGTCTCGACAAATATTACGTTTTTTTTTCTGCAAAACTGTGTAAAATTGAGTAAAGAATGTTTATCCGCTAAAATATGGCATTAATCATACGAGGGCGGCACTGAAAATTTCGGGAATCAAGGAAGTGACATATCATTACTATTTAAAAATGTATTTATTGCTTTTCGTAGTATTCTCCGCGAAATTTGACACATTTTTCCATACGATGGAACCAATCATTGAAGCAACCATTCCATTCGGAAGTGGGGTCTCCAAAATGGCCGTTTTGTAGGCGTCCACAGCTTCTTCAGGTGATGAAAATCTCAGACCACGCATTTTATTCTTTATTTTAGGGAAAGTATAGAAATCGTTAGGGCTTAGGTCGGGGCTGTACGGCGGATGGTCTATTTCTATGTTTTCTTGCTCTAAAAACTCTTTTGTTCTGTGCGCGGTGTGAGAACTCGCATTGTCGTGATGGAGGATGATGCGGCGGTTGCAGTTCTCTTTACGGAGTTCAGAAACGACCTGTGGCAAACAAATGATAGCATACCATTCTGCATTAACCGTTCTTTGTCCCTCAAGAGGAATAGTCGCAACATGGCCGGTTTTGGAGACAAACGTGGCCACCATTTTTTTCGCAACACTCCGTGAACGAACAATTTTTGTTGGCTTGAACTCATTTTCGAACACCCAAACTCGTGACTGGTTTTTTGTTTCGGGTTCGTACGCGTATATCCAGGATTCGTCACCTGATACGATGTTGTATACAGCATTTGAGGATCCTGCGTGGAATCTTTCGAGAGTTCTGACGCACCAAGTAACGCCATCCGCTTTTTGGTCTTCACAGAGCGAATGCGGTATCCATCGGGAAAACCACTTTTTTACACCTAATTGTTCATGCAAGATTATTTGTATTTGACTCATGCCAATGTCTAAAGTTGCCTGAATTTCGCGGTATGTCACATGTCGATCTTCCTCAATCAGCTTACACACACAGCATCAACGTTTCCTTTGGTGACTGCAGTTATTGGACGACCTTGACGGGGATCATCACTGAGCTTGACACGTCCACGTTGAAATTCAGCAAACCAGTGAATAATTGTTTGTGGTTTTGGATGGGACTTCATCACCAAATGCAGAAATCATCCGGTCAACACACTGTTTTTGTGTTAAACCACTTCGAAAGTCATAATAAATCATCCGCTCTAGAATTTTCTCTAGTCAATTCCATTTTCTCAACGACTAAACAAGTTTGACAAAACCTTGTGACTTGTGACAAGACCGAGAATCTTTTTTTAAATAAATAAACGGTATTCGATTTTTAAAACCAAGGATTTTTTTAATTATAAAGATTTTAATATGACAGGAACAGTGGAAATATTCCATTCCCGATACTTTTAGTGCAGCCCTCGTATATGTTAAATAAATTATTATTTAACATATACCTATATATATAACATATATTTAAATAAATTATTATTTAACATATGAGTATTTATATTAAGTAAAAGAATATTGATCGCGTTTTAATTATTATCACAATAAAGCACAGATAAACTTTATGAATCAAAAATACGTATTTTCCTAATGTCATGTGACATTTGGGGAGGAGGTCGGACAAACTTCACGACAACTCATCAAGAGTAGAGGGGGGTGTGTCGAAAAATTGCTGAAATCACGTAATAAATAGACGGCCCCCTAAGATAGGCCTTGGTATTTTACCCCTTTGGTATAATACTGAGTGGAACATTTCCTACCTGAGTTATTACTTTTATCTCCAAAGATATATGGATACAATATCTAGTACGAAAACTAAACTTTCTAGGGAGACTATATGAAAATCAAACGCTCATCTGCTAAGAATATTGCCTCTCCACCTTCTACTTTATTATAAAGTCAAACAGAACATAGAGGCCAAAGATGCCTGGAAACCATGTGGCACCAAACAAATTAAACAAACTAATAACTTGCATAAGTGTCATATTGATGACACTTATACATGTCAATGATGATGAAGAGGAATGAATCCACTGTGCGTTCGGAGAAATACCTCTACCAGAATGAAAGCACAAGCAATTTGTAGGACTTAATTTTTGCAACTGATAGTTTTACAATATTTGGTTTGGTTACATTAATTTGTTTGGTGCAACATGGTTTCCAGGCTTTTCATTCGTCAAATTTGAACTATTTGATCATATTCACAATATGTTCAAATAGATAAAAAACGAATTGTAATTAGGGTAAAACACGGAGCTAAATAAGTTTTTCACACATTTGATGTGCAATTTGAGGAGTAGCAGCATACCGGGCACAGTACCTCGGAACCCCGAGGTCGCTCGCCGAGATTGTCGGCAACCTTAAAGGGCTGCTGAAATTCTTCGGAGAGCTAGGGTGGCTCGAGTGAGGAATCACACCCACCCACACGCAAAATAGGCGCATTGTCGTCGAGTTGCGGAGAACTGCCTGCGTATTTGACTTTGACTAGGGTAAAACACGGAGCTAAATAAGTTTTTCACACATTTGATGTGCAATTTGACACTAATTGCATACCCTTAACAATAAATTTTAATGTGTAACCAATATACTAATGAAGAGTTTTCCGTCTATTCCAGAGGGTTCATCCACCTGGGCGCGGGTCTGGCCGTCGGTTTCTCAGGGTTGGCAGCCGGCTTCGCCATCGGCATAGTGGGTGATGCGGGCGTACGTGGAACTGCACAACAACCAAGGCTATTCGTGGGCATGATCCTCATTCTTATCTTTGCTGAAGTATTGGGTCTATACGGTCTCATTGTAGCCATCTACCTTTACACGAAGCAGTAAGCACTCCTCCGGTACAATGTGCTTCGAGCCTCTATGCTTCATCAGGTTGCTACATACATATGGTACAGATTGTCCGGTTTTCAAGTATATCCTGTATTATTTCATTGGGGAACGGAAATGAAGATATTCCCAGTAAAGATCTGGTCTTCTGTACTTATATTATACTGATTTAAAAGTAAATCCGTCGCCGGTAGCTTGCATAGCGTCTCGGAGCACCACACAACCATCTTGTATTATAAATCTTGTTAACGTTGTTTATATTCGCTATGCCCGGCTCGGTGCCGCCTCGATGCTGCGGCTGCATCGCGCCTCGGCTCAAGCGATTCTATAAATAATTTTTCTATTTTATACAATATTTCAATTTTTTCAATCATGGTTTTAATGCTACCGGCGTTTTAATTAATTTATTACCGCGTGTCTCTCATTTCGTTAACTATCGACATATCAATTCTGTTGCGCGTTTAACAACACCCCGCGATGTCATTACCGACGATATCTTAGATTATTTTAGCATTAAGGCGAAACTAATGTACAGTTAGAGTAGAAAATTAAGTCCAAACAAGTTATAATAATAATTTATAGAACCGTAAACCCCCAGGGTACTATGTACCGAAGTTTTTGAGGTTAAACCTGGCTTACACATGCTATTATAGCTTCCAATGTTATTGTATGTATGTCCTTGGTTACTCATTTTGTTGGTCGAAGTGACATTTGGATCGATTGAATAGCAAGTCACAAACATTGTATTGCCAGGAATCAGTTAATAAACATGATATGTACATTCCATATTATTTTGTTTCTACTTTATTTATACTGTGTTTTATTTTCCTTTTCAATCTTCGTACATAATGTAGGCGACAATTTAATATTATAAAAGTATTAATTAGATGGCAGTTGCTTCAACATGACATATATAGGCGCTGTCGATATAATATAAAATAGTACATAATATTTAATACATTTCTGACGACTTTAAATGTGAAAATATTTCAAATAATAATAATATATTTATTCTGTATACCTCATAGTATGTTTGAATGAATAAATTGGTAAGTAAAATACATATTATAGGTAAAATTGTATTTTATTTTAGGTTTCATGTTAGAGAATGTTATAATCTTTGGTGTTATTGAATGAATTGTGTTAATAAAATATTTTGAAAACAACTAATGTAAATTATGAACTTGTTTCTCTTTACCATTTTTTTTATACATATTCCATTGGAACTAAAAATCAATATTACCTATTTAATTATAGGAAAAGTAAAATAATATGTACCAGGTGACAGCTAGGTATTAAAACATGGTACCTACACTAGCTTAGGACCTTAGTGACGACAATACCTCCCTTTACGTCCGAAAGAGTAAGGTTTCCGTTATTTTCTGCCGCATACATGCAAACTGTGGAATGTTGAGCTACAACAGGGGCTCTTCAAAAGGAGAGTGAATAGTGTAGAGCAACATACTGGCAAATACCTCTGGTGTTGCAGGTATCCATAGGTGGCGGTAACCGCGACCCATCAGGCACAGTCTGCTTGTGCCTCCCCACCTATGACATAAAATAACTACAGACCGTTCAGATTACTGAACGGTCTGTAAGTTTTATCTTGGCGAGTCTGAACATAGGCTCTGCGAACTTTAGCGCGTGTAAACTCGTGAGCAAAACTGTTATTATTGTGATTGAACTGAACTGAATGTATCCTTATTGTCCTGTTTCCACACTAGGTACTAGATTATTGTACAGACACTAATAAATGTAGGTTTAGTGTACTTATAGAATGTGTATTTTGTTTTTCTTTTCATATTTAGAGGCAATAAAGGATATTCTTATACATCACATTTCCAATAAAAATTTGTTCGTAGGTATTTGTTTATCTGGTAACAGTTTTCTTCACGAGTATTGAGTAGGTATACACGCGCTAAACTTCGCAAAGCCTATGTTCAGACTCGCCAAGATAAAGCATCCGTACTATACCTCTGACAGCGCTTATATGATATAATAAATTGATGGAGCAAGAAAACTTCAGAGAGCTACAACATATCAAGCCTTTTTCCGAAGGGGTAGGCAGAGGTGTAAGTACACCCACTTTTGCAGTTTAAGCCGGCTAATCTGCAGCACGGGCAAAGGTGAACCTACAGCAGATGTGCGTGCGATCCGAGCCGTCACCGCAGCGATTCGGACGATTCGACGCGGCTCTGTTCTGTTCGGCATCTGTGTGTTACCCACAGAAGTGTTACCGCAGAGGCACCTTATATTGACCCTGCGGACTTATTATTATTCGTCGCCCTGCGGCAGGTGTGTGAGTAGCCGGCTTATCATCATCGGCTTATGTTATTTATCCCATGTAATAGGGGGCGAGCCTATTGCCGTCTACCGGGAATAGTTCCAGACTTCAGCCCCGGTAGCACAGTGAGCAGGGAAAACGAAGTCCCAGGGGGTAAGAACGAGACAAAAGATATGAATTGTTCGGGTGCGAAAGAGTCCCCGTATTTTCTATACGGGGAAAACTAGTTATCCCCGTGCCATGCTAGGCGGGCAGCCTCTGTTAACACACTGACCAGGGAAAACGAAGTCCTAGGGGGTTAGAACGAGACAGCAGATATGCTATATTCGGGTGCGATAGAGAAAACAACGTGGAAAACATACTCCCCGCGGCGTTTACGTGGTTTACGAGGAATTACGCCAAAAGTACAGATTGGGCTGAAATTCGGTAGGTACGTAGAGAGTTTAGAATACACATAAGGTACTTTTTATCCTGATATTCCAACGGGATCGAAGTCTAAGCAGGTGAAACCGCGGGGCACAGCTTGATCTATAATCTATAAAACAAACGCTGCTGGTAGCAGTAACTTCGTAAACGGTTAGAACACGTCATTTATAACAAATTAATGTTTCACAATTCTAAAGGCCCATGGCTTCATATAGTCTTTCTCTGTTACTCTTGTGACAATAGTTGATATACTCATCCTTGTTCTATGCTTATATCCTAATGGAGTTGGCAACTGATAGGTACTCATTGATAATGTCTAAGCTGTCAATTCATTTTAAAAATCCAAATACGTGCAAAAGAAAAAGTGGACGAAGTTAAGGCTGAAAAACTCGAAATATAAATTAAAATCTATCAGAATGAAGTTTAAATTATTGTTATTAGTACTTACAATACTTCTCACTTATTATGAGGGCGAAGCACAAAGTAACAAGGTAAACTTTATTAACGTGCTTGATGATTGACCGGCGGTATTTTGATTTTCACTTTTCAATTAATTTTCTCTATTTCCAGCTTGAAAAGAAAGTCCAGCAGTTAACAGACATGACTGCTAAGAAGTCGATAGTGTCAATGAACGTGAATAAGTTCAAAGAGTTTGTGAAAAACCCTCCCAAAGATTACTCATTCGTTATAATGTTCACGGCTATGTCACCTTCGAGAAGATGTGCTATTTGCCAGGCAGTCTATGATGAATACTTGATCGTGGCGAACTCGTTCAGATTCTCGCCTATGTTTACCAACAAGTTGTTCTTTGGCATGGTCGATTTTGATGAGGGTTCAGAGATTTTCCAAATGGTAAGTGAAAACTTATTGGATTGATATAGAAAGCTTACCAGTTGTTATTTTAATTTTGTAGGATATTTTCATTAAAGTGCAATAAATGCAACTTGGGCTAAGGTTTCGAAAATGCAAAGTTCTTTTGATACTCTTGTGTATAGTTAAGTATAGTTTCTCTGTATCCTTTGTGTTGGTTCTTTAAGTGTGGTGTACCATAAAGTATTATCTATCTATCTATCTAAATAATGTCTATTGCTATCCTTACACTTTTATTGGCCTTAAGCCATTACGAAAACCTGCCTTATAAAATGTGTTTGCAAGCTAAGCTCTTATGATGGTTGGGATAATATCATTTCCCATACAAACTTTAGGAACCAATGATGATAGAAGAGATATAATTTCTTCATTAATGTTTTAAGTAACAACTAATTATAAAGTGGCATTTATCCAGTCATACTATCAAAATTATGTTTTAAAACTGCATATTATAGATATTATAGGTGGTTGTTAAATCAAAAAACTATTTTTATAAACAGCTTTATGTTCATCAACGAATTGATTGTTTATCTTCAACGAAAAAACCTGTTGAAAATATAAACCTAATAAATTTCATCAACATTAACACAACTTGCAATGCATCGAATCCCGTTGACGTTTTAACAGCTTTTTTAACCTGTTGACCATTGATGAAAAACAGCTACATTAAATCAATTTAAAAACCATCAATGACAGATCATATCATCATATTGTATTTTGAATTCCTACATATTCAATACCTATACCTATTCCCAGGTATACCTACCATCCAATGATCCAATTCCAATGGAAAAGATTTCTTTAAAAGAAAATAAGTATTTTAAAGGAGGACAAAAACTGCCACAAGTGTCTAAAATGTATGAAACAAATGATCAATAATAAAATGATATTATATGATAATAATATATGATAAAATAATATGATCAATAATAATAATGAGATATATCTGATAATATAATTTCAGTTGCGTTTAAACACAGCACCAGTGATAATGCACTTCCCAGCCAAAGGCAAGCCCAAGCCAGCTGACTCCATGGACCTAGAACGCTCGGGGATACATGCAGAAGCTATTGCCAAGTGGATTCAGGAAAGGACTGATGTGCAGGTATAATTTTCCTATTTAATTTCCAGATTCTCTCTGTTTTTTAGTACTTTCAAAAGAATCTTAGATTATTGACAGCTGGACAAATCTTAGCTGCCTCGGTCGCATAGTAGTTCACAAGAGTAATTGATATTGCCAGTTATTCATCCGCCAATCATTAATGTGCAAACATTACAGTTTTTAAAAACAGTGCTAGCGCTGTTTTTTTTGTGCCATCTAGATGGCGCTGCATTTGAGTTAGAACTAGCTATCGTTTTGTTTACCTGTTACAAATGTAACATTTTTACATTATACTTAGATATGAGATTAATAATATCAGTAAGATTTTTGGTAATATTACTTTTGTCTTTATTCCAGATTCGAGTATTCCGTCCACCAAATTACTCAGGCGCCTTTTTGCTATCAACACTATTCATGCTTGTTGCTGGCTTCTTATACATGAGACGTAACAATCTGGAGTTCTTATACAACAAGCAGGTGTGGACATGTTTTTATTTATACCTGTGGGTCACAATAAAGGTGTAGTTTTAAATAGGATAGACTTTAGAAGCTATAAGACATGTCAACAACTTCTTTCAATATCTCTCAAAACTTGTTGCAATTCCGTAATATTCGTGAATATTTCGACTTCTTTTAACAAAGTGTGGTAAGACTATTGAGCATGAAGTCTAGACTATGAATCCCTGGTACACCAAGTATACTTACTGTTTTAATTAAGAGGCCTGCAAACAACGAATTGCTCATCAAAAATTTATACCTTAATCATTCCCAATGATTTCATATTTCCAACATAAAATGATGTTATTCAGAATGAAACACTAGTTATGTAGGTAATTATTATATTATTTTAGTCCAAAGTTCTTATATATTGGAGTTATATTTGAAAATACTTATATTTTGTATATAATTTATTATATTTTAGTCCAAAGTATATACTATAGTCTATAGACACCCCCCGGACACTCTACTCAATTCTCATACAAAAGCCGCGATATAACTACCTACTACACAGACACTGCACACATGGAGTTTTGTACACGCGCAAGAGTGTGCGTGAGGTGTGTTCCGAGCTTACGGGGGCTCGTCGAGAGCTCAATCTCATATGCCGGGTGAGGAAGGCTCGATTGATGGGTGGATGACAGTGTCCATTCTATACATGGTATTAGTATCTGTTCTGTGGTATGGATTGAAAATTAATAGACGTACTATTTAATATTACTGTGTCGATTAGGAATTTCATTATTATTATGTTAAATCTGATTAGCATCAATATAAAAAATAAATAGTTACTGTTAATGCCTATGGATGTTGCACGTCGAGTAGTTTCGGCGGAATGTGTAAAACAATTATTGATTAGTATTAATATCTATCTATGTATATAACACCACAATTAATGCAAAAAAAATTCATTCATTCATTCAAAATATAATTAGGAACCTAGTGTGCCTCATTCCTAATAACATTATTATATTATGATGGCAATATACTCTGATTGTAGATAATTTAGGTACAATGTTTCTATGGGCAAAGCGTCGGTCGACAGCCTCTTAAGTTCATAATCTCACATTACAAGTAGACACTTGATATTGTAGGTGTGGGCCATAGTAGCGGTGTTCTTCTGCTTCGTCATGGTGTCGGGACAGATGTGGAACACCATCAGGGGCCCACCGTTCTTCCATAGGAATAAGAATGGGCCTGTGTATATAAACGGGGGGTCCCATGGGCAGTTCGTGTTGGAGACCTACATTGTAGCTGTTTTGAGTATCCTTTTCAAATTAATAATTAGTAATAATCGTTAAGGCATAACCTAGATACCGCAAAAATGTTAGTAATTACAATTTTATCACATTTTATTTGTAACTAGCTGTGCCCCGTGGTTGCACCCGGGTAAACATCGTTCCCGTGGGAATATCGGGGAAAAAAGTACCCTATGTGTTATTCCAGGGTCTAAGCTACCTACACACTAAATTTCACCTCAATCGGTTCAGTAGTTTTGGCGTGAAAGAGTAACAAACATCCATCCATCAATCTAAACAAAACCGCGTTAGATGGCGCTGCAGGTGAGTTAGAACTCGCAACCGTTTTGTTCACCTGTTAAAAACGTAAGATTTTTACATTGTACTGAAATTTCAGATTTATAATATTAGTAGGATAGTACGATAGATAAGATCTTGCTTCTTGCCAAATTTCATGATGCTAGACCAACGGGAAGTACATAGAGGTTTTTAGACCGTTGCGCAAAGTATGGAAATGTGCAGTAAACTGGCCGTATCTTTTGATTGCGTTGAATTAGAAGTTTGATTTTTTTACAGCAGCAAGAGACCGTAGACCTGAGTTGTTGATATGACTTTCAAACTTATACCTCAACATATAATACCTCAACGCGTTCCCGAGAAAAAGGATCTTAACAGACAGACGAATAGACAGACAGACAGACAGACGGACGAAATAGAGATCCTATAAGGGTTCCTTTTGTATCTTGAGATAAGTACGGAACCCTAAAACAGGAAATACAAAAATATTTTATAATATTGTGAATAGCCATTCATTAAGAACGTACATGTAGGTACTTCTAGAAATATGACACAATCCTATATGAAAAATTTACCAAATCGATGTTTTGTATTCACGTGTTTCCTCCGAATTTAATTAACCCATTCTATAAATTTATATCCTGATATTTTTATAGTGAAGTAACCTATGTCCCTGTCACTTTAATTTTTCTTATAAACCCTTGGTTTTTTCATAGTGAACTTTCAAAAATCGCAGTTTTACTCGCGTGATTGGACGTTCACTACAAAAAAATTAGAGTTTATAAACAAAAATAAAATGATAGAGACATACTTTGCTTCATCTTTTAAATATCAGGATATAAATATATCAAATAGGTTAACTGTATTCGGAGTAAACAGGGAAATACAAAACATCGATTTAGTCAATTTTCCATAGGATTGTGTCAAACTGCTAAGAGGTCCTGTATCCTGTTAAACAAATGAATGTTATATGTACTTACTTACTAATAATTAATTATTATTGTATTCACAAGTGCAATATTATACGTTGTTTATGTGAGATAAGAAATGAGGGCACAGCTGCATGAAACAGTGCTCAATACAACTTGCATTATCTCTACTAGGAATTACTAGTATTTTACGTAATAAATACTTTAAAGTTTTGTCTTGAAATTCCCTATGGCCTTTTCCTCGATTGCAATGCAGGATATTTTTGAAATCCCAGCGGGGACTTCGGCAATGAAGTTTATAAATATACTAGCTGTGCCCCGCGGTTTAACGCGGTTTTCTTTTTTTCTTCTTCATATAAAATTATGTAATATGTACTTAAAGTATTGTATAAGCGTTATTTTATTTATATAGTATATTATATATTATAATATTTTCTTAGAGCGGTGTGGCAATCCTGTTGCACCCACTGTTACAAATAGCTAAAATATAATCATAATTTTGTTAACTTAAAAAAGGCATGGAGCAGTGTCCATGGTGTTGTAATAAATAAAAAAAAAACACAAACTGTTCGAAGACCTTCGACTTGATTCGCATAATTATTAATATATCTGTATGTAAAACCTTTTGACTGCCTCGGTGGCATAGTGGGCGCATGCTCGACTGCCAATCAAGAGGTCCCGGGTTCGATCCCCAGGTCAGGCATAGTGTTAATATTGGATTTTTCCATTAGGAATTATCTCAATAACTGCCTGGAGTCTGGAACTGTGCCCGGTAGGTGGCAATAGGCTCGCCCCCTATTACATGGGACCAATAACATACTGGCGAAATGTGGGTGTATCTACTATGGGACTGAGTCCTGGGTACACCTCTGCCAACCGTTTCGGGAAAAAGGCGTGAATGTAATGTTATGTTATGTTATGTAAAACTTTTTATCAATATAATCCTTAAGTGGACGAATCAGATTGTGCAGTAGTAGCAGGCATGATCATGATGATAGAAGCGGCCGGCGGGGTGCGGTCCGAGGCCCGCGCCCAGGCTCCGGTGGAGGGGAAGAAACGAAGGTTCCAGACTGTCGTGGGCCTGGTGCTGGTCTGCGTGTTCTTCTCTCTACTGCTCTCCGTGTTCAGAGCCAAGACCCAGGGGTACCCTTATAGGTGAGAATTGTTTTTATTCTTTCAAGACTGCCTCGGTGACGTTGTGGGCGCTGATTCGACTGCCGATCATGAGGTCCCCGGTTCGATCCCAAGGTCAGACAGTGTTGGCTATTAAGGTTGGGTAATAAACATATTTTTCTTTCTTTCTTTAATATTGGATTCGTCCATTGGAAATTATCATTATTACCTGGAGTCTGGAACTGTGCCCGGTTATACAACACTGGGTGGCACTGTGTCTGATATGGGCAATCATGATGCTTACCGTCAGGCACTTGATTGCTCGTCTTGTCACTCACTATCATAAAAAAAATATTACCTTTTTAATAAGATTTATCATTTTAAAATTAAGAGTAAAACAACATTTGTCTCTTTAGTTAATAAATTGTATTATTTTTTTCAGTTTCCTGTTCAAGTAAGGATTCGTCCACTAGATTGTAATGGAAGACGGTGTAAAAATAAAGTGAAACATGATGTGTGTTTTCCATTAGTTTTAATATTCATGGTTTGTCAATAAAACGATAAATTAATAAATAATAAAATTAAGTTTCTTTTTTTTCTCAATATGTTTCTTGCTTAAGCTCTAGGTGTTACAGTTGCTTGGACTAGTTTAATGTCAGAACTATCTTATGTTGTAGGCTTTAGAATAACCTGTGTTACAGGACACCAGTGCCCCCTCAGACAGAAAAAAAATTATAGCATTAAAAACATAGCAGCAAAACTGTCTATCGGTCTACAAGGACAATAATTCATTTCAATCGATACTTACCTATATTATTACTACTGTAGAGAAAAGGAGATACCAATTTAATACTATTAATATAAACTACCTCGACTGCCTCGGTGGCGTAGTGGGCGCATGCTCGACTGCCAATCAAGAGGTCCCGGGTTCGATCCCCAGGTCAGGCATAGTGTTAAATATTTTTTTCCATTAGGAATTATCTCAATAACTGCCTGGAGTCTGGAACTGTGCCCGGGAGATGGCAATAGGCTCGCCCCCTATTACATGGGACCAATAACATACTGGCGAAATGTGGGTGTATCTACTATGGGACTGATAGTCCTGGGTACACCTCTGCCTACCCCTTCGGGAAAAAGGCGTGAATGTATGTTGTAATATAAACTAACGCTAGGACCTTAACATATTATTTATTTTCATTACTTATTGGATGGATATTACTTATTACTCTAAATATAAATGTCTTACAAAATGTCTTCTTGTTTTAAGAGAAATGTGTACCCTTTCCCATCCCTCACCCAAATGTGTACTCATCCTATCTTTCCCCTATCCGATCAGACTGGTTGCCTGGAAGAGATCGCTTAAAGCGATAAGGCCGCCGATTGTCAACCAAGAATTAGTCATATTATTTTAGTTTAATATGTATTATGTTATTTTGGTGATAATAAAGAGTATTCTATTCTATTCTACAAAAGTTGAAATAAAAAGAACTGACTCTCATAGAATTTTTCATGGATATAACAACGAAGAAATATTTTATGGTCTTAGCAATGAAGGCGCGACGAAAAGTTTTTGTTTGAAAAAATGAATGCGGCGAAATTTTATGATTTTTACACAACAGCTAGGAATTTCGAGGGGAGGAGGGGCGGGGGTCAATAGGCTCGTATCCTATTACATGGGACCAATAACATAGGTACTGGCGGACTGTGGTAGGTCCTGGGTAAACCTCTGCCTACCCCTTCGGGAAAAAGGAGTGGTGGTATGTTATGTAACACCTATTACCTAAGTATTATGTTGCGTCTTGTATTTCCTTTTGACTACGCATGTCACTATAATGGCTTTCTTGTCTGAAAGAAGAAGCAAAACAATCACAATTAAAATAACATAAAAAAACATGACAAAATATTTTACAACATACCTAATATTATAATAAGCACGCCGTTTTCCCAAAGGGGTAGGCAGAGTGTACCCAGGACTCAGTCCCATAGTAGGCACGCCCACATTTCGCCAGTATGTTATTGGTCCCCGACTGCCTCAGTGGCGTAGAGAGCGCATGCTCGACTGCCAATCAAGAGGTCCCGGGTTCGATCCCCAGATCAGGCAGTGTTAAATAATGGATTTTCCATTAGGAATTATCTCAATAACTGCCTGGAGTCTGGAACTGTGCCCGGTAGATGGCAATAGGCTCGCCCCCTATTACATGGTAGGCAGAGGTGTACCCCCTCTGCCTACCCCTTCGGGAAAAAGGCGTGAATGTATATGTTATACTAAGATATTAGTTGTTGAAACTTGTCATGCCCAGTAATGTCGCTGGTAACATTGCCCTTCTGATCGGAACACAGTAATGTTTGCACATTACTGCTTGGCGAATGAATAACTGGCAAAGGTGTGGTACTTCCCCAGGCGGCCCCCTGCAAAAGAGGCCTACCACTACAATTCTTCCCCATTATTCCGTATTTGTAGAAATTTCCGGATTTTTATAAATTCATCATCATCATCATCATCATCATCCAGCCGTTGGAAGTGCTGAACTGCTTCTGAACATAAGCCTCCCCCATAAGGGGGGTTGTTGCCAATACTCGCCACGCTTGGCAGGTGGGTTGGCCAGCGCAGTTTGATGGTTTTACGCAGAGGACGCTGCTGCCCGCCCTCTGGATCCTATAGCCCTTAGCCGGCTCTTACGGCAACCACGGGTAAAGAGGGTGAGGTATTCTAAAGCCGGTAACCCCACGGCAACCACGGGTAGAGAGAGTGAGGTAGGTATTATAAATTAATAAACCTTAAATAGACATGCGGGAATAACCCCAGTTATTTATTAGCAGTAAAAACAATTATTAATAAAACGGTCTTCATTGTAATAGATGCAATTAACGAAGATAATTATATACTAAGTAATTTTTTATCTCACCCAGATAAATCACTGCAAAATGCTCCTCACATTCTTTATGTAACAATGTTGATTCACCTCGTTCACTTTTCTTAATAAGCTACGCTACATTTAATAAGTTTCACTAATAACTTGGGCGTGTTATTAATTAAATAACCAACTGAATGTTGGGCCGTTAGCAAAATTAATAGTAACATCATCGCTAGAAACTCGTCCGCTCTCATATTTTTTTTATGATTGGCACGTCTGCACTTTGCGACGACTTGCGTTGACTTGCGACTACGTTGTATTTGTGACCTGCTAACATACTTTATAGTAAGAGGCATTAAAATAAAAACAAAGGACTTATCTAGTAGGTACTTAGTTATTTTTTATGGAAACTACTTTGTCCTCAAATCTTATCTATAAATACCTCCTTTAAGCTCTTGTAGGAACTAAACTTCTCTCTCGCTCGCACTTTGCAAGTTAAGGTATACATAACTAGGCCTAGGCATTGAATTTAAAAAAAAAATAGTTTTTCAATCATACCATTTATGAAAGAACAAAAATTTAGAAGAAAAAGAATTTAGAAGAAAAAGAAGAAGATTTGGAAGAAAATTTAGTTTTGATATCATTTAATTTATCAGAAGAGAGAACAAAAATAGTTATGTATGTCCTTTTTTTTCGATCTACATCAGATAAAAAAAGAAAAACGAAAAATACCTACTTGAAAACATGCATTAATCTAAAGAAAAATGAAAGCGATTTTGGAAATTCACATTTATTAGTGATTTTTTATCATCAATAATGTAATATGGGCGAGCGAGATGGAAGTTTGGCTTCTATAGGCGCCTTATAGATCCCACCGCTTCATGAATACCATGATCGAAAAAAACAAGGTCTCACACTCCAGATAAGTATATACTTTTCTAGTCAATGGCAATTTGAGAGTGAGACGAGTACTCTCAAATTGCCATTCCCGATTCCCTATCAATCCAGAAGCGGCGATGTCGTAAGCATGAGTCATTCACTTGACCATTCGAATCTCAGAGTGCCTTAGTTAGCGAAATATAGATACTTTTATTTTTTGTGCTGAATTTACATTTTTCAATATCCCTAAGTGTCGTATATTATTTGCTTCCCGCGTTTGGCGCAGTCTGAGCAATCTTATGACTTATGTGCCACAAACATAATAAATTATATCAGTGATAAGGAGGTCATTCACGTCTGTGTAACGGTACTTGAGCCCCGTTTGCGATCAGTGACCGCTAAGGAAACAGACCTTTGTAACGGAACGTTACATGACGTCTTTTTTAAAATTGTAATAACTAATTTAATTTCAAATAATCTAATCTATATAGTATGTACCTACTATTATTCTATATTATATTTTCTAACTAAATGTATACAATATTAGGTATACCTAATTTGTTATTTTATTTACACAGATAATATTAATCCTATTATTATGTAAGAACATAGTTAGATAACAATTGGAATTTAGACTCTTAACAGAACGGGTTACCCCAATTAGTACACTACGCGAGTCAATTCATATGGGTTATGTGGACAACCCATTTTATCGGAGTTTCAGGTCGCCAAGATTCCTACAAGGCCTCTGACATGACCTTACAACTGCTCCCTACATATCTTATAGGAAACAGACCGACAGTTTAACATGCCATCCGAAACACGGTAGCGCCCAGGCAAAATGTCTACATATTGAGATTCGATACAGGGACTCCATTTTTAAAGCCAGGTATATTCCCGCTGGATCACAGACGCTAATACCTATATCGTGCGATAAGGATAAATTTACTGCACGTCGTGCCGTCATATAAACTATTATTAAACCTCTCGCGAAGCAGTTTAAAAACCGATTGTACGTAGTAGCTGAGACAATGGGCAAGGAGCGAGCAACGAGTTCAGAGACGCGCCCGGGCCTTTTCATATTTTGTTGGTATTACTGTATTACATACAAGGAAAAGGCACCGTACCGCTGTGCGAGTCAGCACAACCCAATTTGTGTTGGATTAGACCCCGATTTAGGGGTCCTCCTCCTTACTTCTCCATCTAATCGGAGCGCTGCTAGCCCGAAGAACGCATCAACGAAAACCTGGGACCCTCTCCCAGGTATTTGCCGATCTGACTTAACCCCCATGAGAACTCAGGGGGGTTAAGTCAGATCGGCAAATACCCACGACCTTAAACAAACTGTGTGCTTACCTACGGATTTCGGTCAATTATATTTTTTTTATAATAACTGGTGTTTCATTCCCAAGGGATTTAACCCGGTAGGTGTCACACTGGCGCCCAACGTGGGGCAACACAAACACATTTCGTCACACCATCGACGTGACAACCTATTTGCGATCTAAATAAAGTAGCCAAAAATGGAACTAGGTATATAATTTATTCTATATTAAAACGCAACGCCGTTATAACGAAAAATGGACAGCGTTTTTTGATAAGAACATTTAAATTTTTTGGGGATTTCGGAATTTCTACTATAATTATTATTATGAGACTTGCATAGTAAACAAAATCCCCGCTAATGGTACCTATTTAGAATGGTAAAAGCGTAATTTAGACACTGAAAGGTAAAAAAGCCATTCAAAAATATTGAGATACGTTCTTATTCAATAATAAACTGACCGGTTAGCTCAGCCGGTAATGCCCCTGCCTTCCTCGCCGTAGAATCTGGGTTCGATCCCCGGCCAGGTCAAATATTTGTGCGCATGAGCATGTCTGTTTGATCTGTCTTGCTGTTATATAAGCGTATAAAAAGGTACCTACATATGTATATCAGTGATCTGGTTACCGTAGTAGGCTTTGCCTAGTTTGAGACAAGATTACCGCGTGTGGAAGTTGTCCCATATTAATAATAAACAAGGAAAATAACAAAGACAGGTACCAAACATTATTCAGCAATAAGTACCTATAAGTAATAATAAATATATTTACTTATATAATTTTACTTAAGCGAAGATTATAAATATGCCGTACCTACCTATACCTATCGATTTTCAACAACTTTCAAAAAAATTGGCGATAATCCGATTCATTTTCTATGGGTGAGAATTCTAAATTTTTTGATGCGAATTTCGCTATTCTTTTTTCTGTAAGTTGTTTACTTAGATTGACAGTAAAACGAACGAATAAAACGAAAGTACCTACAGTTGAGGTCAATAATATATGAGAAACGCTCATAAACATTTGTTTTCAAAATCGACAGCCTTATACCGTTTACTAATAGGTTATGGTCAAAAGTAGAAACACAACTTTCACTGCAAAATATGTGTGCGATGTAAGCGTCGCATTGCATCAAAAGAACAATTAAAAAATTATTTGCAAATACTTTTTCTAACCTTACTTTGTAGTCGTAGGCCTCTTTTGCAAGAGGGGGCCGCCTGGGGAAGTACCACATCTTTGCCAGTTCATCCGCCAAGCAGGAATATGCAAACATTACTGTGTTCCGGTCTGAAGGGCAATGATACTAGCGAAATTACTGGGCGTGACGAGATTCAACAACTTATATCTTTGGGTGACTGGCGTAGTGCACTACCGCGCAGAATTTTCAAATTTAAAACACTAGGTGGCCTCAAGATTGCCCATATCAGACACTGTGTCTGATATGGGCAATCTTGAGGCTACTTTGTGGTTAGCAGACGGTGTGCGGTGATGGCTCGCGGTTACCGCCGCCTATGGATACCTGCAACACCAGGGGTATTTGTCAGTATGTTGCCGACCCGAAGAAGAGACCCGACCGAAAAGGAGAGTGAGTACCTTGTGTAGAAACACAAGGTACTCACTCTCCTTTTGAAGAGCCCCATGTGTAGCTTAACACTACTGTGGACACTAAGCTATTATTATAATTTTCGAAAAGCGTGATGGAAGAGTGTCTTTGGTCGGCAGTGATGAGGCAACAATTCCTGATAGTAATAACAATATCTGGGCGCCTGAGCTTTGGTAGGCGAACAAGAGCTTTTTCAGGATTTCAGTAAAACACTTGTTATTATAAAAAAAATTTTATTACATTAATAACATTTAGTAATAATTTTATTGAACATGTAAAAAACAAAACTTATAAATAAATACATTTCATACAAACCGGGCGAACCGTTTCACAAATACTTTTTCCATAAGTGTACCTACTTATAGCTCGTACCTGTAAGCATGCCTTTTCCATTAAATAATACTCGAACACTTCAGCATATTTTACATGATTTATTCCAAGTCCACCATCTTCAATCCCGCTCTACAATCATCTGTCGCGCTGGCATCCACCTCTCTGTGTTGCCATCGCGCCCTCGCACATGCCATAGATCTCCGTGAAATCACACGTTGCCATTAATACTTTCCATAAAACCACCAAAACGTTCACAGAATCCGTAGCATGCGCGTCACAAAATAACATCAACCCTACATACCTAATACAAGGATTGCTCGTATTTATGAATCAGTTAAAATTTTTACTGTCGTTTTATCTTAGCGAGTCTGAACATAGGCTCTGCGAACTTTAGTGCATGTTTTTTTTTATGATAGTGAGTAACAAGACGAGAAAATCAGGTGCCTGATGGTAAGCATCATGATTGCCCATATCAGACACAGTGTCACCCAGTGTTTTAAAATTCAAAATTCTGCGCGGCACTGCACTGCGCCTGTCACCCTTAGATATGAGTTGTTGAATCTCATCATGCCCAGTAATTTCGCTGGTAACATTGCCCTTCAGACCGGAACACAGTAATGTTTGCACATTACTGCTTGGCGGATGAATACCTGGCAAAGGTGTGGTACTTCCCCAGGTGACCCCCTGCAAAAGAGGCCTACCACTACGAAAAAACTCGTGAAGAAAACTGTTATTCCCAGATAAACAAATATAAGAACTTTTTATTGTAAAAAATATAATGTTGAGTTCAGTTCAATCACAATAATAACAGTTTTGCTCACGAGTTTACACGCGCTAAAGTTCGCAGAGCCTATGTTCAGACTCGCCAAGATAAAACGACCGTACCGTATTTTATGACTTGAAAAGTTCTTAAAATACAAACGTCCACCTGGTCCTACCGGGATTTCATTTTCCAGTTATCTCCACTGGTTGAGAATTCTTAAACTTGCACCATTGATGAAAAGGGGAAGGGGAAGGGAGAAAAGGGGAGCGGTACGTTCTCCCAGCGCTTACTCAACAACTGGCACGTGTAATTTGCTCAGTGTGAAGTTTGCACAGTGACATTTAATGAACAACAAAGATAGAAAGACGTACCTAAGCCCGAAGTGCGACCAAGACAATATTAGTCGCTGGTACGACCACTTTACTGACGTACGCGGACCTAATAGGACCTAATTTGAGCTTTCCATGTCGAGAAGTCAGTATACCTCATCTCCCCTTTTCTTTAAATCAATGACTTCCACATAAGTTTCGCATACATTTCTTTATCAAATTCTTTCGCCAGTGAATAATTTATCGTAATTGAGTATTAGTTTTCTTAAATAAATAAATATTTAAATTAATTTACTTAACTAAATAGTTTTGTTAAATAATTTTTCAAATACATTTGACAATAAACTGATAATAATTTACTTATATAATTACTTAAAACATTATGAACAATAATTTACGTAATAATTATTTAAAAATCTTTTGACAATAATAAATATTTGAATTTTTACGATAACCAACTGATATAGCTTAATTTTTACTAAAATAAATATTCAGTCTTAATTTTTAATTATTACAATAAATGCGGAATTATAGCACGGCGGTTGGTCGGGTAGTTCTTAAATGACTTCTTATACCACTCATGGGCTTGAAATGCTGTTTGGAACTGAAAAAAAATATATAATTTCAAAATAAAATTGTACCAAATCTTAATTATCTTTACATGGAGTCGTCATTGCATGGAGTTTACTTAATTAGTGTGTGTTTAATTGCAAATAAATTCTGAAATTTAAAAATGATATTTTATATAATTTTAATTTATTTCAAAATATTTTACAATAAAAACATGTCAATAATTTCAAATAAATTAGGTAGGTACCTAGTTTAAAAATATTTAAATATGTAACTAGCATTATCATATAGTCCACGGTATCATTTGATACCCATGCCCATAATGATAGGGGGGTCAATGACGTTAAATCTTACTCTGAGTAGGGGGTCCATAAAAATAGCTGCCATCTTTGGGGGTCCGCCATATTGGATTTATAATGACGTAACTTAGCTTATCCATGCCTTCAGCGCAAACAGTTGTAGATGACTGTTTTAAAATACATGTAATACATAACCTTACGCCTTTGTCCCAGTAGGCAGATAGGTACTAGAGTACCTACCTGCCTACTGGGACTTCGGTAGGTGGGATAGCAGTTTCGCTGATTACTATATAATATGTATACATATATATATATATATATTGATAGATCAATTGAGCTACCGTGTAGGTACATAGTAGGTATACATATATAGTAATCAGCGAAACTTTGCTATCCCACCTATCACCGCCTATAGGGTCGTGTGTGTTTATCTATAGGTGATACATTTCGCATTCTACCCACAAGTCGTTTAATGTTACAATTAAAATCCATATCGTAATGACTACCTCCACTGTAGCTCAACTGGTAGAGTACCACATCACGCAGATTTGTGCGGAAGGTGCAGGTTAAAATCATGCCCACGGGTGAAATTCTTTACAAATTCACATTGTATTTCAAGCGAATAGACCGCTTACATAACATAACTTACATTCACGCCTTTTTCCCGAAGGTACCCCTTCGGGCAGACGTGTACCCAGGACTCAGTCCCATAGTAGATACACCCACATTTCGCCAGTATGTTATTGGTCCCATGTAATAGGGGGCGAGCCTATTGCCATCTACCGGGCACAGTTCCAGACTCCAGGCAGTTATTGAGATAATTCCTAATGGAAAAATCCAATATTTAACACTTTGCCTGACCTGGGGATCGAACCTGGGACCTCTTGATTGGCAGTCGAGCATGCACCCTCTACGCCAACGAGGCAGTCACCGCTAGATAAGAGTGCTTAGACTATAAAAATATAAAATGATACCAACCTGATTACCCAAAACCCACAAATGGATACAGAAAAACGTCCGAGTCGGCATCAGTATCACTATAGCGGTGTAAATAACAACTTCACACATCCTATGTGGGCTCGATACATAATGAAACATCCTCCCGTGGGGTACTCCATGGTCCTCCGTCACTATTTCACCAGATTTCTTGTCTTTGCGTAGGTTTGCGAATATAACGTTAGATTTGAACTGTTCGTACCATGCCCATATGAAAGCTATGGTGCAAGGTATGGCGAAGATACGAGTCCATCTATCTGACCACTGTATGGAGTCTCTGTTTTGATTTCCTGAAAAACAAGGCATAAATTTAGTGTTATAGAAACGTAGAGACACGGCTTTTTCATTTCATTTCATTTATTTATTCATTAACAATCTTCGATCGTATTTGAAATTATATGGTACGTACAATTTAAACTTAATGCTAAATGGAAAACAAAACATATTAATAAAATGCAATCAGTTAAATCTATAAAATCCAATTCCATAAAATTCTAAAATATAAATAATAATTATGCATTAATATGCTTGGTCCTGTTGGGGTAGGCAATGGCTATTTCTCTCCATTTGCGATCTTGACATACGAGTACGATTTCCGCTTCTTCGACTTTCATCACATTCTTTAAGAATATATGGTCATAGGTTGAAAGTACTTTTGAACTGGCCTTATGACATCAATTATATTTCATAGCGAAAATACGCCTATGTCTATCTCTACCGCATTGACCATTCACTCTCTTTAGGTATAATAATCTCTTAGGTGAAGCGAAACACTTTAGAATTTCGATAATGAAGGCGCGAGCAGCTTGCTGCGAGTGAAGCGAAAAACTTTAGAATTTCGATAATGAAGGCGCGAGCAGCTTACTGCAAGCGAGCAAAAAAAAATTTTTTTGAAAATGAATGCGCAAGCTGAATAACGGGACTTATCTTAATTAAATACTGTAAACAGTTAATTTCACAGGATCCGTTAAATAAGTCTAGATGTTTAGAACTATGACTATTCCTATGTACCTATGTAGGTAAGTATAGGTACTAAGTACTTAATTATGTACCTATGTTGTTTATTGATCAATGACTCGTCCTGCATAATAATTTACAAAGAATGACATGTCACATGATAATAAGTTTTGCATTACACAAAGGGCATTTTATAAGAATAGCTCTGTGATTGTTTAAGGTTGTAAAACGAAAACATAAGTATATAATATAATATACGTACCCTTATTATTTTATTTTTAGTTTATTTTTGAATTTCTGATAAACTATTTCAAATTGATGTATAAAATTACTTTTAAGTATGCTATTATTTACAGAAAAACAAAGCCTTTTAATATTACATATAAAATCTTTTAAAATAGAGGTATTTTTCATAGGCAAATTGGTGAATTCAATTAGGTACCAACGTAATATTTTATGTAGGTACAAAACACCAAAAATATATAAAATTTCTAGTGTCCGACCGAAACAAGATTTCCAGCCGAAACCGAAACCGAAATCGAACCTTCGGTATCTATTTCAGTTTCGGCCGAAACCGAAACCGAAACCGAAACTTTTTCAGACATGTTAAAAATCTACTGTTTACTGAAATTTGGCTTATTTTATACACTTGTGCAGACATTTAAAACGTGTTGAATGAAATACAAAACAATAATGTATGTAACCGGACTAGATGGAAATCTAAGGGGGAGGCCTACGTTCAGCAGTGGACGTCCTATGGCTGATATAATGATGATGATGAATGTATGTAAAAGTATGTGAAAGATAATTACCTATTTTCTTTGATTACTTACATGCTTACTAATTACTGCTATAAAATAAACCAAATACACAAAAATACGTTAACACTTCGTAGAACAAAAATTTGTTAATAATCAACACTTCGATTTTAAAAAAGAACCTTACATACATTACCCACAATCAAATCTACACTAATATTATAAAGAGAGAATCTATGTTTTTTTGTATGTAACGAATAGGCTCCGAAACTACTGGACCGATTTTAAAAATTCTCTCACTTATGGATAGCTTAATTCAGTGTGAGTGACATAGGCTATATGAGATTTTGAAAAATATTAGGGATCCGTAAGAAAACTGCAATATTGTGAACCAAGGTGTCACATATATTCATTAATTTGCGCGCGCTGTGAAATATATTGATGGTAGAATAAAATAATGTACTAGGGGTTTGTAGTACTTACTAATATCTACAAAATAGTCCACGGATATTTCATCCATCTATTTTGGTTTAGTCACAATAATCGAAACAGATATAATATGAATGCGCTGTAATAAGTATTGGAGGTAGAATAAAGTGATGTACTAGGGTTTTGTATGTAACGAATAGGCTCCGAAACTACTGGACCGATTTTAAAAATTCTCTCACTTATGGATAGCTTAATTCAGTGTGAGTGACATAGGCTATATGAGATTTTGAAAAATATTAGGGATCCGTAAGAAAACTGCAATATTGTGAACCAAGGTGTCACATATATTCATTAATTTGCGCGCGCTGTGAAATATATTGATGGTAGAATAAAATAATGTACTAGGGGTTTGTAGTACTTACTAATATCTACAAAATAGTCCACGGATATTTCATCCATCTATTTTGGTTTAGTCACAATAATCGAAACAGATATAATATGAATGCGCTGTAATAAGTATTGGAGGTAGAATAAAGTAATGTACTAGGGGTTTGTAGTACTTATCAATACCTACAAAACAGTATACATAGATTATATCCATCTTTTTTGGTTTAGTCAAAATAATCGAAAAAGTGATTATTTTTCATGCGGTGTGAAAACTATTGGTGGTAGAGTAAAGTAATGTACTAAAACTCATCACTATGCGCGAAAAATAAAACAATATAAACTAAACTCACGACGAAAACACGCCGGACCGGCCGGCGGTCTGATAACTGACGACCCCGGGTGACACGCGTGATACGAAATCTCTCGAAATCAAACGAGCGACGCCCGATAGTTCACGAACGTAGAGTTTCGGTGTGGCCGAAGATTCGGCCATTTTTTGGCCGAAACCGTAACTCGTGCCGAAACTAGATTTTTGAGCCGAAACTGGCCGAAACCGAAACCGAAACCGAACCTTCGGTCGGTCACTAAAAATTTCTTATATCAATCAGCCTTCAAGAGATATATGAATGTTATTTAAAGCAAAATGCAAGTTTTAGAAGTAACTTAGATATAATTAGGCAGTTAGCCAGCCACAGGTCTAAGGACATTAGATTGTTAAGACTTCAAGGTAATCATGTGCACTAAACCAAAGGCTATAAACCTACTTTTACATGCAATAAGAGTAATAAAACACTAGATTTTAGAAACATTTATATTAACAGGAAGGATAACTGATACTATGTTATTATAAGTACTCAATTAATTCTTCAAATTGTATGTAAACAGGCAAATATATATTATTTATTTATTGGTCCTAAAGTATCTAAAAATAATGGTGATATAATAATAAGAGAGAATTGGCAGGTGCCGGAGTCTCTAGGAATAGCCCGGTTACCATTCATCTAGAAATCACATCTAGAGACCAATCAAGTAGTTTATTCACATTTGTCCTTGTACCTAGCGGACGCTGTCTTTCAGCTTATCTTCTGAAGATGGTTTCATAGATATACCCTGATAGGTGCTATCCATTACCTTTAGATTCAAAGTTTAAAGGGGCCTCTGCCCGTTGGACAAAAAATGATATCGGATTTATTCATTTATTGATATTGACAGCCTCGTTGGCTCAGATGGTAGTAACTCTGCTTTCTGTGCCATAGGGCCCGGCTTCGATCCCCGGCCAGTTCAAACATTTGTGTGCATGAACATGTCTGTTTGATCTGTGTCTGGGTGTTATAAGCTTATATAAGTATGTATATCAGTCATCTGGTTACCATAGTACAGGCTTTTAGCCTAGTTTGGGACCAGATGACCGAGTGTGGAAGTTGTCCCATATTATTATTATAAAGTTAAATGAAACTATGGCGCATTGAGAAAATGCCGAAAGGACTTATGTGACCCATTCTTAGAGTTCCGTATCTCAAAAGGACTAACTCCGCCTCCTTAGTTCTTAATGGCGGATGGAGGGGGCCATTGGTGAGCTAAGGTGCCGGTCCTAAGCCCGGATAAAGGAGGAAGGCACAGGATCGTATTGAGAGCAGTTACTACGGTGGCTGCTACCAATGCGACCCCTTTTTAGCACGTATGGGCCAACGTAACGGCGGTTCTACCGCTGGTACGAGGAACAATGCGCGCTCGGTTCTGTCGGTGAATGTGGGCGTACCCGGCAGACTATAACGCCCACCTGCACTAGGACCTGTGCAGTTGAGCGCCGTAAGCAGGGATGACGGAGTCCTGGGGGGCTGAGCTGAACGGCGTATGGGGTTAATTGCGCCAGGATGCAACACTCCCTCTTTGGTCCCGATTTCAGGCGAAACGGTGGCCCCCCTTGCTAGCCACTCGGGGGGAAATGGTCAAGATGCCCCGTCAGAGGGTCATCGGCGAGGTGGGTGGGGATTAGCAGAAGACCAAGTTGACGATGCAAGGGAGGGCTATCACGACAGTTGACAGGTGACCTGCCTGGCGTTCTGTTAGGCCCGAACGAGCGACCGATGCTCTGGTTGTTAGCTAACCCTGCTCTCCTATATCCTTTCCGGTAATCCTAACGCCACAGGCGTTCCCAAAGGTGCGGGCTCCATGGAGGGTGGGAAGCCGGAAGGATGAAGTTTTTCTAAGAACTGTAAATGGAAAACAGGTCTAAAAAAATAGCCACACAAGGCGCGGACTCTGGTTTACCGGAGGCCGCCCCTAAAGCGATTACTGGAAGCACCATGGCAAAAACCGTGGTAGCAATCCCGGAGTCGCCCAAACACAAGGATAAGGAACTGGATAAAACCAGGTCCAATCCTTCCACATCAGGAGTGCAAACTGGCACCGAGGGGAAACCCACGGAGCCCAGTGCAAACCCCGATCGCTTTTCTTCTTGGCAGGTGGTGAGCCGGAAGGGGAAGAACAAACCCCCTAATAAGGGGGGGAGTCAGCCCACTTCCAGCGGTCCCGCCACCGGTGCAACTCCCCAAAAAGGAGTAGCTAAGAGGCCGAAGAAAAGTCAAAGACAACGCAGGGCGGCCCAAGCGGCCAAACTGCGGGAGGGCCTACCAGGCCCCAATCTGGTGGAGATACCGGCCCAGGCTGGCAGTCCAGGACGACCACTAGCGCAAGCTGGTGGGCCGTCTGGCGCAAACCCGGAACCGACGACTCAACCAGCACCTCCTACAGGGAAGCCGTCTCAAGGGAGACCGACGGAGCGACCGAAACCCGCTACTGGGAAACCCCGCCAGCAGGCTGTAGGTATGCAGAAGACGGTCACCCCTGGGTCAGCGCCTCCCCCGCAACAGCAGAGGCGTCAGCTCAGTAGGAAGGAGCGCAAAGCTGCGAAACGTGCCCGTCTCGATGAGACAATTTCTCCTCGGGGCGAGCACAAGAAACAGCGTTTGTACACTCCTCCACAAGCGCCCTCTGCAAGTTACGCTAAGGTGACCAAATCTGACCTGGATGTTGCTGTTGTCAGCGATAAATCCGGTCAGATTTCCAAGGACCTGGCCGATACGGTGCTTCGTGAGATCCAACGTAGGATTCTCATGGAGGCTAAATCACCCACTCCGAAAGTCGTCCCGGTGTTTAACGGCAAGCCCACCCATGTGGATGGATTCCTTAAACTCTGGTGCGAAAACAAAACAACTCTGGAGTGGCTGAAACAGGTAATATCCGTAATGCCGCTGCCGACGGGCGAAAGTCTATCGGTACGACAGCAATCGGATATTCCACAACGGGTGAGATGCGGCATGGTGGTCCCGGACCCCCAGAGGTTCTGGGAGAACGTGAAGGATATCGCAATAGCGCTATCCTTCCAGAACCCTTGGGCGGGTATCGACCGCTGGATGCTGCAACGAGCCGAGCGACAAGCTGAGGGATGGTTCCTGGTACTCACAATTCCCGAGGACCTTATCCCGGCCTTGATAGAAAGGAAGCGGCGCCTCAACTTTAGTTGTGGCACCGTGTACTTGAAGTTCCAAGGCCAGGGACGCAAATTCGTGCAGGAGCCTCCGGTTAGTGAGCCAGGAACCAGCGGAAGCCAGACCGAGGAGAAGAAGGAGAAACCGGTGGCAACCAAACCTCAGCCAAAAACAAAAGACGTCGAGGTTGTAGAGGAGACGTCTGGCCAATTAGTGTTGGACAAGCCGACACCCTCGGAGGAGGAGATTCTCTCCGGGCCCGAGGGTGACGACCTAGACGAGCCGATCCAACACATGTTGGCCAACTTATACCTGGGAGAGGGCGAGGGGGGTACATCTCAGGATGACGTCCCTTTCGTCAGCTCTTAGAGTAGTACAGGCGAACCTCCAACATAGTCAGACCGCCACGGCTCAAGTGCGGAACTGGTTGGGGGTTCAAGACACAGCCGTCGTCCTAATACAAGAGCCGTGGGTTAGGACAGGCCGTATACAGGGACTCCTTAATAGAAGAGGTAAGTTATACGTCTCAAATGAACATGATACACCAAGAGCATGCATCTTGACGAGCATCAATGTACAGGCACAGCCTTTAACAGAGTTCTGTTCCAGAGATCTGTACGCAATAAGGCTTAATACATCACAAGCCATCAGTCAAGAAATGGTAGTGGCATCGGCCTACATGCACGAGGATGTAGATCCCCCGCCGCATGAACTAACAAGACTGATGACATACTGTGAAGAATCGGGACTCCAGGTAATCATCGGGGCCGACTCTAATGCACACCACCCACTGTGGGGGATGGAACAAACCAATGACAGAGGTAAGACACTTGTTGAATACTTATTCACAACTAACCTAAACATTATAAACATAGGATCGGAACCAACTTTTGTTACCAGACGTAGTAGAACCATAGTAGATATTACTCTAGCAACAGAAGGGGCTGCGGAACTAATTGAGGGATGGCATGTGTCTCAGGAGGCATCATGCTCTGATCACCGGTGGATCCGCTTCGATCTTAAGGTAAACATACCCAAGTTACCCCCCCGGAGAAACCCTCGCAAGACTAACAAAGCCAGGTACCAGAAGTTCCTGGATAGTAGGCTTGCAGGAGACACCGAGTGGGGAAATGTGGAGAACACTTATCAAATAGAAGAACAGGTAAATACTCTAACCAGCACCATAATGGAGTGTTACCATGATGCATGCCCACTAACCGAAGCCACAGACGGAAGGCCCGGAAGCCAACAATGGTGGGGTCCAGAACTAGAACGTCTGCGGAAAAAAGTTAGGAAACGACTGAACAGGGCTATGAATACCAGTTCTGATCAGGACTGGGACAAATACAAAGAGGCTAAATCTGACTACAAAAAACGCCTCCGGTTCCGCAGTAAGTCAGGGTGGAGGAAGTACTGCGGAAACATTGAAACATGCGAACAAGCCAACCGTGTGAGGAAGATACTCAACAGACAACAGATTGGTCTGGGATCCCTCCGCAAGCAAGATGGCACATACACAAAATCTACAGCAGAAAACGAGCACTTGCTCCTGGAGACACACTTTCCAGGATGCAAATTTGTTCAAGAAGTAAGCTGGCAAGATAGAGAGAACACAATAACAAATAGGAATTGGCAATACGCCCAGGAGGTGGTGACAGAGGAAAGATTAAAATGGGCAATAAACAGCTTCCAACCGTACAAAGCAGCAGGACTAGATGGTATTATACCCGCACTCTTACAGTGGGGAGGAAATACCATTATATATAAACTCAAACCCATTCTAACATCTTGCCTAGCGCATGGGTACATGCCTAAAGGTTGGAGAGAAGTTAAAGTGGTTTTCCTACCTAAACCGGGAAAAAGCGATTACACAAACGCCAAGTCATTCAGACCCATCAGTTTAACCTCGTTCTTGCTCAAGACCCTGGAGAGACTGTGTGAGAGAGTACTGAGAGACAGAGTGTTAAAAGACATACCCATGCACCCAAACCAACACGCATATAGCTCGGGGAAATCGACAGAATCGGCTCTACACTTAGTGGTAGGCAAGATCGAAGAAGCTATAAAGAACAAACAAATCTGCCTAGGTACCTTCATCGACATTGAAGGTGCTTTTGATAAAACCACCTTCAACAGCATAGGGGCAGCTTTGGATAGACACAGAGTTGATCCTGTAATGTCGAACTGGATCAAGAACATGCTTAGCAAGAGAATAGTGCGAATATCGAGTGACTCAGAATCCGCACTAGTTGCGAAAGGATGTCCACAAGGTGGGGTTCTTTCGCCTCTTCTATGGAATTTGGTAATAAACGACCTCATTACCAAACTCAATGGACAGCACTTTTATACAATAGGATACGCGGACGACTTGGCCATCCTTATACAAGGAAGATCGGCGAATGTAGTTTGCGACCTCACCCAAGCGGCTCTACGCATAGTAGAACGCTGGTGTAAGGACTACGACCTATTAGTAAACCCGAGCAAGACCGAGACGGTAATGTTGGACACATGGAAACGGCTTCTAGGTAACTACAGAATGCCAAAGCTTTTTAGCACAGAGCTCCATCTATCCGAGGAAGTAAAGTACTTGGGAGTGATATTGGACAGGAAATTGACCTGGAACAGTCACTTGGAGAAAAAAATAGACAAAGCTGGAATCATATTCTGGCAGTGCCGCAGGATGATAGGAAAAAGATGGGGGCTAAACCCGAAAATCGTACTGTGGCTATACAAAATGGTAATAAGACCCACCCTATGCTATGGAGCAATAGCATGGTGGAACAAGACAAATCAAACGACGACAATAAACAAACTACAGAAATTCCAGCGACTGGCATGCTTAGCAGCCACCGGAGGCATGAGGACTACCCCCACCGCAGCGATGGAGGTCATGCTATCGCTTGAACCGCTGCATCTGTATGTAAGACAAGAAGCTGCAATGGCAGCGATCCGCCTAAAAACACTGAACCTATTGTCAGAGAACGGGACGCTTCACACAGGTATACTAAAGGAGGTGTACGAGGAGATACCTGTAACGATGGCGGTAAGCGACAAAATCCCAAAACAATTTGTCTTCGACAAAAAATACAAAATCCAATTAATGGAGGACCTCGAATCGTACGAAGGACTGAACCCAAGGGAGATCAGGATTTTCACAGACGGTTCGAAAACAAAATCAGGTACAGGTACGGGTGTCTTCTCAGAAGACTTAAACATCAGAATCTCGGTACCCCTAGGAATCCACAACACCGTATTTCAAGCGGAATGTATGGGGATTATTCTAGCAACACACGCCATTGCTGACAGGAAAGTAACAAATCAATCTATAAGAATACTATCCGACAGCATGGCGGTATTACAAGCCTTAACTAGCCACAGCATGAGTACAGGTTTAATATACAACTGCCATCAGAAACTCTCGGAGGTAAGTTTAAACAATAGTATTACCCTTCAATGGATCAAGGGACACAGCGGCTCTCGAGGCAATGATGCAGCGGACGAGCTGGCCCGGAGAGGCTCGGATATGGAGGCGGTAGGACCGGAACCAATAGTCCCGATACCTTTCACTCAAATCCGCAGTCTCCTAATACAACAAACCCGTAGCAAACATTCCACTTACTGGGGAAATCACAATGAGTGCAGACAGACGAAACTGGCGCTTCCAGAAATAAACTGTCGGCTCACAAAGGCGCTCTTACACCTGAGTAAGCCCCATCTTCGAACGGTCACAGGCGCCATTACAGGTCACGGACTTTTTAACAAACATCTATATGTTTTAGGTGTTACAGACAGCCCTCTATGCCGAGCGTGCATGGAAGCGGAGGAGACAGCTGCTCATGTCCTTCTCGAGTGTACAGGAGTAGCAGCATACCGGGCACAGTACCTCGGAACTCCGAGGTCGCTCACCGAGATTGTCAGCAACCTGAAAGGGCTGCTGAAATTCTTCGGAGAGCTAGGGTGGCTCGAGTGAAGAATCACACCCCACCCACACGCAAAATAGGCGCATTGTCGTCGAGTTGCAGAGAACTGCCTGCGTTATACTACTACTACTACTATCTCAAAAGGAAAAAAGGAACCATTATAGGATCACTTTGTTGTCCGTCTGTCTATCTTTCTGTGCGTTTGTGACACTTTTTAACGGGAACGCATGGAGGAATTGATTTTTCTTTGTGTTAGGGGTAACTTATAATTTTGTTAAGGAGAAGTACACTAACTAAAGTTCCTTACCACAAAACAGTGGCGCCTGGCCAGCAGCAACCACAATACAAGCAAAGTAATGTATGATACCAGCCAAGTAATGACTCAAGTTCATCTTGCTCGACTTAGCGAACACTTGTAGACAGTATGTTTCATACAGTCTTCTGATGCTCTGAGTACTAAGGAGGGTCATTACTAGAACTGATGCTTCAACTGACACTGGAATGTTACAAAAATATTTTATTAATTAGAGGATTATTTTTTAGACTGCCTTGGTGGCGCAGCAGAATTTTGGATTTTTCCATTAGGAATTATCTCAATAACTGCCTGGAGTCTGAAACTGTGACTGGTAGATGGCAAAAATAAATAATGACATATTGGCCAATTTTGGGTGTACCTACTATGGGACTGAGTCCTGGGTACACCTCTGTCTACCCCTTCGGGAAAAAGGTGTGATTTAATTTAATGTTATTTTATAAGAATTTTTCAATAGCTGGATTCTAGATTTGTGCCTGGTTGATGGCCCCCATGTTTTGCCAAATATGTTTTGAGTTTCATGTAAAAGGGGGCAAGCTTATTGCTATCAACTGGGCACAGATCCAGTCTCCAGAATGGAATGGAAACACATACACACACAGGAAAATTCCAAGCCTGACCTGGGGATCTTTGAGAGACCGCTTTGTGGCCTATAATATTGTATTGTATATAATATATAAAAATTTATTAATAAAATCTTACCTGCTGGCTCACTCTCTTCAAGCAAGAATTTAAGAACAATAGGGACATACTTATTCATGCCATATTCAAGGAAATAAACCAGAAACATATACGATAGTGTTATCAAACTGAATATAGAAGAAAATAGGTAGAAGTGTCTGTAGTTAGACTTCGGAATCTCAATCGCTCGTAAATATTCGGCGTCCGAGCCTTGATATGCGAAGCTCCCATACTTGTAGCCTTTAATAATAAACGCCGGCACATATTTCTCGTAGTTATTTATTAAAACACCGGTGAAAGTAGCAAAAAACGCAAGGTTTAGAAAAATTAGATCAAGTACGTTTATCATTTTGTCGATGCGTGTGGATACACGGGCGCCGCAACGATTACTAAAACACAACGGGTATCCACGTAGTTTGTTCAGAACATATTGAAAACGTTAGAAGCACTTGGGCTGAGACTAAGATTTTACTTTCTTTCATCCTCGAACTTGTACAAAATAACTGTTTACTGTTCTACTAACCTCAAATATAATCATTATTCTAAATTTGACAGCTATCAGCTGGTTTATCTGATTAAACTGTAGAATTTGAAAGCGAGATACTGCTCTAAACGTTGTAGAGCAAACGAGACCAAATTTGTCATGCCACATTTATAATTTATTTCTTTGGAACATCATTTCTGACAGTGACAATGACAGTATGACAAAATGACATATTCTTTTTAACCCATAATAAATAACGACGTCACACGGGTTATGTATTTATACCAATGCAAAGTGAGAATAAATATTTGAGGGCACGGCAGTGCCCCGGCCGTCAAACTGCATACTGCATAACTGCATAGGGCATAGATCTTTCAAGTAAGGGGTAAGAGTTATAACCTTTTATATTTTTAATGGATCATGCATCAAGAAGAGAATAGTCAGGTCCCCTTAGTATTATATCTCCCTCGGCTTCAGTAACATTATGTAGCGATATACCTAGGCAGTAGGCAGGTACTAATTGAATCAATCGAAATTTAATTATGTGTACTAGGTAGTTTATTCTCTGATTTGCTGACGTATACTCAATTTTCGGATAGAGCTTAGTAGAACAATAAATATACCTAGTACTGACCTAGTATATATTTTAAATTAATAATAATAAAAAAAGCTCGTGGAGTGATTACCACGATTTCGTGGAGTGGAGTGGCATAACACATTTTACCCGACTGCGAATAAGGATTTAGGTTATTCGAGTGTAGGTAGGTATAAATAGTAGGTATTAGGTACAATAATAATGAATTTATACCTACTCTAACAAAACGGGTTATCCCATTTAAACTGCTCAATTTACATGGGTTATGTGGACAACCCATATTGTCAGTTTCAGGTCGCCAAGATTCCTAAGTTAGGTCATGTCATGTCGGAACCCTCGACTGCCCCCTACATATTATCTTATAGGAAACAACCGGGACCTTCAGTGCCATCCGAAACATGGTAGCGCCCAGGCGAGAGTCTACTATGAGAGATTCGATTCAGGGACTCTAGATTTCAAACCGGGCATATTCCCGCTAACCCCGACGCTACGTTAGTATGTTTTTTTTTTATGATAGTGAGTGACAAGACGAGCAAATCAGGTGCCTGATGGTAAGCATCATAATTATTGCCCATATCAGACACAGTGCCACCCAGTGTTTTAAAATTCAAAATTCTGCGCGGCACTGCACTGCGCCTGTCACCCTGAGATATGAGTTGTTGAATCTCATCATGCCCAGTAATTTCGCTGGTAACATTGCCCTTCATACCGGAACACAGTTATGTTTGCATATTGCTGCTTGGCGGATGAATAACTGGCAAAGGTGTGGTACTTCCCCAGGCAGCCTCCTGCAAAAGAGGCCTACCACTACAAAAAATGTTCAGATTATTAAGTCTAAGACCTACCTAATCAATGTAGGTACTAGTCAAATTATTTTGGTATATTATAATGTCTGACATTAATATTATAAGTACCTACCTAATAATAAGTACCTAAGTGGTATCTAAATGTATCTACGAGTACAATTAATTTATTAAACAACCAGACTGCCGGAGGTTGCAGACAAACTAATATATAAGGACCTACCTACTTATATATCTACCTCGCTTCCACAGGGAATGTAAAATTAGTTGCACACACGGTCCTTGCCGTTAAGAAGCAGCGAGGATTTCAAGAATAATATTCTTATGGATATCAGTTACCACACTGAGTAATTATCTTCATCATCTCAGCTTTTTTTATGATATAGTGCAAATCAGGCGCCTGATAGTGGAAGAAGCCGGTATGATAATAATATATTCAACTAGCTGATCCGGCAAACGTTGCTTTGCCATTAAATTATTTCTAGGGAATTTCTAGTGTAGAAACAAAATAGTTTAAAAATAGGGGTTAGTGATAGAAGGGTGAAAATTTAGGGTTGCATGTATTTTTAATGCCTCATTTTACAAAATAAAAAATTGTACAAAAAATAAAAATTTTAGGGGTGGACAACCCTTATCACTTAGAGGGTATGAAAAATAGATAGTAGCCGATTCTCAGACCTACTGAATATGCATACCTATAAAATTTCATAAAAATCGGTCAAACCGTTTCGGAGGAGTAGGTATGGTAACTAACATTGTGACACGAGAATTTTATATATAAGACAAGATAAATGTTGGTCTCTATGCCCGTATGTCTCGTGAATTCACCAGTATAGTGGGTAATTAGGCTAACCTACGTACTAGATGTAGGTACTATGGGGGTAGACAGTTCTAACAATGCCTTTGATTGGCGGATTACTAGCAGACTGCTTTTGGGACTATTTCCGGCTGACTATTCTTGGACATTTAGGGAGATAGTTTTGAAATTTTGCTTTTGAATGTGGAAATGGAGGCGCATTTAAACGTCTGCCGTCGAAAATAACAGTACTAAGGCGCTAACATTCAATATAATACCTATTATATGAATAGGTTTATTCAATACAAATTATTAACATTTCACGAGAAATTTGAAGCAGGGGAAATTGTACATGTTAACTAAAATTCATCTCTACAATGGTCAAGAAAGTGAATAGCTTACGTAAAAAACGGTATAAAGCTATTAAATGTATTATTTTTGAAATGAAATACTTTTTAAAATTGCACAACTTTTGTGGGTCCAGTATTCAAAGCTTCGCGGTCCGGATATGGACCGCGGTCGGCCTGTTGTCAACCCCTGCTATAGAGTTTTGAGGTATAGGAACTTATGCATTGGAATAATTATATTTCTACGCGGTACCACTTACTTGATTGGGGTGAGTGGTGGGACTCTAGAGGAACCCACCGAAATAGCGCGCTTTACATTATTTCGGTGGACACGTATTTAGTCGCCCATTATACGATAGGTTTTTCTGTCAGTTTTACCACAGTCAAGGCTGTGATTGATGGTTAATCTATCGTATAATGTGATAATGGACGTCGATCAAGGAAGAAATTAGTGTCCATCACTGACACCCGTATTCAAGAACAATAATTAGGTATGTGAGGTTTCGCACTGGCCTCTGCAAGCTGAACAAACGCATATGATAAATATGGGCCTAGGCTAGGAAGCTGTGTGCAGTTTCTGCCTCGAAGAAGAGAAGAAGAAACACGTCCTCTGTGAATGCGGGCCACTCATGTTCAATAGAAGTATCCTTTTGGGACGACACAAAATATGCCCCGATGAGATCAATACATCACTCACCTGAAAATCTGAAAATTTCTAGATTCAGCGGCCTTGGGCAGTGATGTCCGTATGAATTATAATTTATACGGGCTGCCACATTAAATCAGCAATGGTTTAAACGGCTCAAGGTACCTGGATAGCCTAAAATAATAATAGTATGTAAGGTTCTGTGCTAAGTAAAAAAATTCTAACTGCGTTAATCACGGCAGGCCATTGTTTCTAATTGGATTCACCGGCCCTATGCGTTCGGGCCCTCATAGTATTGTTCTTGAATTATGGGTGTTAGTATCACCACAAAACACTAAAGGGACAGAAAGGATACTCTACAAAATCATATAAATAAACAAATAAACAGCCGCTGTTTTTATTAGCGTTTAACTGTTAAGCTGTTTAACAGCGCTAGTTTTTTGTGTGTATATTTGTTCCGTTTTCACGCTAAAACTACTAAACCGATTGGGCTGGAATTCGGTGTATAGATAGTTTAGACCCTGGAATAACATAAAAAGTACTTTTTATCCCGATATTCCCACGGGAACGAAGACTACGCGGGTGAAACCGCGGGGCACAGCTATTTAAATAAATAACATTGTGTTATTTATTTTAAACTTGGCAAATGTTTCACCCTCCCAATTCTTTCCATTTAAAAAGCAGATCCTCATCGGTCATTTTACATTTTAGACTCCACAATGGAAGACACTGTTTCTGCTAAATAATTGATCATGCCTCAGGGATTCTGTTCATTGTTAATTCTTATTCAGTAGTCAGATGAAGTTAATACACAAAAGACGTGGATCGAACTGTCCTTAATGGCTTGTATAATAAATATAAGAACCTAAGAATCCTATCCTACTTCCTAATAATATAGGTATTAGATATAAATGCAAAAGTTTGTGAGGATGGATAGATGGATGGATGTTTGATGCCTACTCTTTCACGCTAAAACTACTGAACAGATTGAAATTCAGTATTTAGATAGCCAAGACCCAGGAATAACCATAGGGTATTTTTATCCAGATATCCCCACGGAAATGTATATTATTTTGTAATGTTATACTCACAGAACAATCCACACTTGACATTGATTTCAAGAAAAGGGGAGATGAGGTACTGGCTTCTCGAAAATGGAAAGCTCAAATTAGGTTGTCTCGTTCGCACTTCGTTCTTAGGTACATCTTTCTATCTTTTTTGTTTCAATTTTTCAACGAGTTGATGAGTAAGTTTTTTTTATCAACAACATTAAAATTATAAATTTATTTTTATTTAGTTATGCTTACATACATAGGGTAAGCAGGGGGAATGACGCTCACTTAAGGAAATCACGCTGTAGTTTTTAAAATATTGTTTTTTTTTAAGCGAAATTACTGGGCATTACGAGATTCAACAACTAATATATTATCAGGGTGACAGGCGCAATGCAGTAACTCGCAGAATTTTGAATTTTTAAACACTGGGTGGCACTGTGTCTGATATTGGCAATCATGATGCTTACCATCAGGCCCCTGATTTGCTCGTCTTGTTACTCACTATCATAAAAAAAAACAAATTAAAAATTTACATAATCTTCAAATATGTAAAGGTTGTAAGTTCATATGTAATGTCTTATAGGAAACAACCAGGATCAACAGTTTAATGCCATCCAAAACACCGTAGCGGTAAAATGTAAAGGTAGGTAGGTATATTAAATCAATTAATCAATCAATATATCTTTATTGACATAATAAATATGGTACAGGTTTATTTTGAATCCATAGGCTCCCGAACTAGTATAAACTGTGTTTCAGGAGCCAGTGGCTTCTCCCATTTTTTGAGCTTATAAACTATATTATATTTGACTTTGAGTTTCATATACCTATATAATAACAAAATATTATTGTGTCTATCTATCTTCTATACTTTATCTTATCTATATATATTCTATACTTTATGTATCTAAGTAGTTAAAATGTTTTTATAGATACACTAGCTGACCCGGCGAACTTCGTACCGCCATATTTTATTTCTCTAATCGCAACTGAGGAAATAAAACCGTTCCGGTAAAATCGAATTACCTAAATTTAAAATAAAACTGGAGTACTCAATTGAAAAATTCATATTCTTGTTCAAAATGCGTGAAGATTTTACTGAGACTATCACTTTCCGGGAGATAGTATCAAGGGCGTCGCCAGCCGATGATCAAGGGGGGGGCTAGTCAAGGAATTTCTACCCAAATTCCCCATTTGGATAGAAATTCCTTGGGGCTAGTAGAAGTTTATAGGATGGGAAAAGTATGTAGGTACAGTCGAGAGCATTATGAACCAAGTGAAAACTTCAACGTGCGTTTGATTGTACAAACAATAAATTACAATTGGAAACATAGTTACAATAAAACTAACTTTCAACAAATTATTGATTAAAATATAGTCTTAAAATATTTTAAGCGAGTTTTTTTCTGTGACAAGTGACAAGTTTACAAGTGGTTTACGAATGTGACTACAGGGCCTAGGGTACCTATATCATACAAACATTTAAATACAATTGGGTTGTGGAAAAAATAATTATATAAATTTTTATGAAACAATAGCTCCGCAATCCCTGCAATTTTGTAGATTTTTAACAGTTTTGTAGATTTTTTTTTTATGAAATAGGGTCCAGATGGTTCTGTATTTAAAAATACGTGTCTATTGTATGGTGGAACTTGAATGTTAACATTGACAAAAATAAAGGTTACATTTTTCGATTCTCTAGGGGGGAGGGGGGCAGCTGCCCCCCCCTGCCCCCCTTGGCGACGCCCTTGGATAGTATTAATTCACTCGTTTAAAAAGGAACTGAACTGCGGTGACACTCTGCGCCAGTATTTATACCTAAACCTTGAATTTCCCGAACGTTCTAGTTCTCATGCTTCGAGAAGAATCGATTGATCGATTGTTCGAAATAGTGGGTCTCGATAGTTCGAGAGGGAGCTTTGTTTACGCTCAGAGGAGGTCTCGAGAACGAATGAGATACCAAAGCTTTGGACATTCAAACCAGAGATGGCGACTCGATAGAATTTGATGGCCAGATCTTGAAACTTTAATTAAAATTTGGCGCCAAGACTTTAATAATTCTCTAACAAAAATAGTACAATTTTTTTTTGTTATTATTGGTAATAATATTGTAACATAATACGCAGTATAATTATAAAAATATCAGTCACAAACCATTAAAATAATACGGTTATATCGTGAGCATAAATAAATATAACGTGAAATAAAGTAATAGAATTTATATTCTAAGAAACAGAACACAGCGCCATCTATTGGGTGTATTTGCAACCTAGATGTCAAACAATATTGAAGAATTTTATCGATGAATCAACGTACACCGCCATCTATGAGAACTTCATAAAACTAAGCAGTAAATAAACACTTGCTTAAGAAACAATTAATTGATACATTTTATTCGTTTACATTCACGACATAAGCGAATAATTGAGATGATAACTATCCTATCCAGTAAGTTAGACCAAAATACGGGTACATGTGAAATTTTATTGAAATCGGTTCAGTAGTTTTGGAGTTTATTCGGGACAAACATCGTGACACAAGATTTTTATATATAATATAAGATTTAGGTAGGTATTTTTTCTGCTTAAAAAATCTATCAAAACATATAACTGACCGCCAATTATTGTTACTCACGTTTTAATTTTTTAATTTTCATTTTGTTAATTCTCTGTATTGTGTATCAATAAAAGTGTTATCTAATCTAATCTAACTTTGTATCAATTTTTTTATAGTGGTAATTTGTATCTATTTATCCCTCCACCCGTTTTCAATTAATCTCGTCTAGAGGATAGAAAACAGTGATCACTCCTACGATTGCGGTCGCAGCGTTTCTCCAAAAACATCGGCTATTTTTGCGACGAGCTGGCAATATCGGTTTAATTAAAACAATAGCAAACATTTGCGGTGCACTCCACGTCGCTAAATGAAACACCTACGGGACCTCTAGAAACACTATCTCGAATCTAGTAAATAATATACATTATAACGTGATACCTAGTAGGTACGTAATAAATATACCTACTGAGTACTTATTTAAAAGTAGACTCAAACTAAGAACTTTAATTTCTTATTTTAATGAATACATACTTTATTCTTCATTTGGAATTTTCTGATAATGGTATTGGTGTGTTAATTTCTAATACAAGGTATTTATAAAGGTGAAATACTGGCACAGACCTACTAATATTATAAATGTGAAAGTTTACGAGGATGGATGAATGGATGGATGTTTGTTACTCTTTCACGCCAAAACTACTGAACCGATTGGGCTGAAATTTGGAATGTAGGTAGCATAGACCTCGGAATAACACATAATACTTTTTTTCCCCAACGATGACTACGTGGGTGGTACCGCGGGGCATAGCTAGTAATGAGATATAGGTGCACACCTGTCCGCATCGAATCGTTCAAATCGGAGACGAAATGGGAGTTTTCATAGGATATTATAAAAAGAATTCTAAAATTAGTTTCGTACGGCTCGCTTATGTGTGCGTTTACCTTAAGTCGTTAAGAACTGACCCATAACCCAGTATTTCAGTCCATAATTTAACTCAATTAATAATGTATCACCCTATCTCATCCGCAATTCCATAAGCATCGAAATCGAAATTCGAAAATTCTACCACGGTGTTGCCAGCAAAGGAGTTTTTTAAATATATATTGGTAGTTTGAAACTGCGGGAGACTGCGGTGTGGTATTAATATTGCATGAGGAGGACAGGAGTAACCGATTCCTGAAACGTCCTATAGGTACACCTGCACGATCGCATTTATTTGATAGACTTGCTTTAGCATTGGTTCGATTGCTTTGAGACATTTTATTTTTAAAGATGTGAAAAAAAATCTTTGAATAATCTTTCTCGCGAAGTTGTACGAGTATATAAATACAAATGCTCCCGTATAATATTATTCTTATAGATTCACGCGTTTATGGGTTGCGTTGTCAACCCAGGTACCTACCTAATCCCCCCCGATGGGTTCCCGCCTTCTCGCGGCGGTGGGGGTCAGTAACCGTGGTAGGGGCCCACGGTGAAGCGAAGAGGAGCCCGAGGTGGTCGGCCGCTTCACTTTCCTCCAGGCAGGTGTGAGCGGCCGAGTAGGTTGCGGTGCGTCCCACAGGACGCAACGCAACTGAGGCGGGCCGCGATGCGTAACGTAGCGTATCGCGGCTGAATGGTTGGGCCGCGGCGGGGGAGAAGTGCCGGTATTGCGGTGCGTCGCTCTTCCTACCTTCCGCGGCCCAAACGGGGTCGCCACCGTTAGATCGCGAAGGCGGTGGGGTCGCAGGGGAAGAGGAGTGTCGGTATTACGATGCGCCGCTCTCCCTATCCCCTGCGACCGAATCGGGGCGGAAAGCCGAAGGCTTGCCGCGGCGTGGGTTGCGCCTCCGCGTGTCCCTATGAAGGCAGCATAGGGCACAGCGGATGGCGCAGGCAGGGCTCACTTGAGCTCTGCGGTGGTGGTGGGCGGGAATGGGTCTTCCGTGTCCTCTCGCACGTTCGGTAGGCGTTCGAGAGGGCACGGAATGCCCTCCGAAGCCCTTAGAGATGTGGGGCCCGGGCAACGGATGCGGGGGTATCCGTTGCCCACCTAAAGGGCCTGCGAGGAGGCGCGCTGCGCGTGTTTCCGCGCGCCCCTTGGGAGGGTTGGGGTGAAGGATTACCCTCACCCCATCGTGGCGGGGTCCTCCATGGAGGACCAAACGCCGTCGGGGCAGCGGATGAGTGCTTTGGCGTGCCCGCAGCCCCGACACATGGCGTCGCGAAGGAACTCTCCGGTGTTTTTTAGTGGGTATACCCGCCGGCACAGTAACTTACCTTTGATACCTGCACAGCAACGTACCGACGTACGGTGCTCTGCCGGCGGGGAGTCCCACATAACCACCCTGCGCTTCCTCGGGTGCGGGTGGTATGCGTCATGCATTTTTCCCCGGGCAACAAAAAAAAAAGGTACCTGGGATTTTATTATAGAATAAAATCCCAAAAATCATACTTACCAAGGTATGTCTTAACAATTTATTATTTAATCATTGGGTAATTTAATTTATAATCAGGTTTCCTTTTCAGTGAGTGAATAATAATAATTATTCTACTAAGTACTAAGTAGACTGCCTCGGTGGCGTAGAGGGCGCATGCTCGACTGCCAATCAAGAGGTCCCGGGTTCGATCCTCAGGTCAGGCAAAGTGTTAAATATTGGATTTTTCCATAAGGAATTATCTCAATAACTGCCTGGAGTCTGGAACTGTGCCCAGTAGATGGCAATAGGCTCGCCCCCTATTACATGGGACCAATAACATACTGGCGAAATGTGGGTGGTATCTACTATGGGACTGAGTCCTGGGTACACCTCTGCCTACCCCTTAGGGAAAAAGGCGTGAACGTATGTTATGTTATGTTATTCTACTAAGTTTTCCATAGACCGGGAAAAAAGAGGTTTGTTTCTAAAGAAAACAAATCCAACCATCTGACAATACGAAAATAACAAACATAAATAATTTCTCTTTTGAAGATCGCAGTTAAAATAACATTTTCAAGAACAAAATACCCGTTTGCATCCCCAGTGACACAATAGATCACGCCACTGAGCTACTCTTGATAAATAGACTGTCATAAAATGGTTTTTTATTTGAATTTAGCAATGTCAAGAACGAATGCTCGTGGTGAAATATGATGGTGGAATGAGATGAATTAATGAATGCTCCACACTGCTACATTAATTATGTTTTCTGTAAGAGACTTTATATTATTTCTTGCAGTGATGTCTTAATACATTTATGAACATATTATATAATATTGAACATACGACATGATTTACTTAATAAATTTATGAACATAATATTATGAAAATAAACTAGATAGAGTTAGTCTTAGGCTAGTACAAGTGGCGGTCTTATCGCTTAAAGCGATTTCTTCCAGACAACCGAACGGAAAGGATTCTTTACATTAGTATAATATTATACTCAAAGGTACTAGATTATATTACTTCGCATAACAAGTATATGTTCAGTTCTAGTGCACAAAAAATGATTATCGCCTTTGTGGTACCTAAGTAATTACTATCAGTTATGATTTCAAGTGGCCGCTCGCTCCTCGATCTGCTAATGGAGTGCGAAATGAATGCCTTCTCGTTTTCGACAGGTTTTCTATAGGGAACTAATAATATGTCTGGGAGACGGGGCCGAATTGCAAAAGCTTTGGGAACCTGCAGTCTATCATTATCCTTGTTTTCACTTGAGGAAGCCTAGGGTGGAAGGGTTGTCTCAAATTGTGCGGCCTCGAGTCGAATAATAAATACTTGTCGTTAGATAGATAGATAAATAAACACTATCGTACAATTTCAATTTCAACCGCAATAATTAATTATATTGAAATGGGCTGTATATTTCATGCTTCTAAAAGCTCATCTCCACAGCATTAATCTTACTTTCATGCTTTTTCTGCCAAACCCTACATTCACTACCATACATAAGTGTAGGGATCAGTACCCCTCTATGAACACACATTAACTGCATGGTTGCCTGGAAGAGATCGCTCTGAGCGATAAGGCCGCCAGTTGTTACTTCTTTCTAGTTTTAAGGTTTTCTTCTTTGTTATTTTCTGTTATATTGTGGTAGCAATAAAGAGTTTTCATTCATTCATTAATATATTTAAACAACATTAATATATATTTAAACAAATTGTTTAACAGATGTGTACGTTCATATTAGTAGATATAATATTTTATGATCCCAAGTTACTTAAAAGAAATGCGATAGTTTCGTGTCATAAAAACATATTAATAATTTATAATATGGTAGTCATAATATTATGGTAGTATTTTTAATTTTTATACATTTATTAATTATTGTCATTACTAATATAGAAAATCTGTCAATAATGAGAGATCGCTATAATTTTTAGGACTCATTGAAGCTAATTCTAAATGGCCAAAGCCATCGTATAATAGGTCCCAGAAGGCCATCCTTTCTTGTAAGGGTCTGGTTCCGACGCTCAACTGCAAGTCTATATTCATGTAGTGGTAGGGAGAGTGAGGGGTGATCGGTTCCCATTTGTACGGCAGGAGGGGGCACGTCTGTGGTGTTGGGTCACTGGAAAAAACTAGATATTAAGATATTATGTAAAATGCTAGGACGATTTAACCACAAAACCTTTCCCGTGAAAAAAGTGTCTTGTTAGACGGACATATTACTGCATATTTCCATACTTTACACAAGGGACTAAACACCTATAGGGCTAGGTCTATAAGGCGGGGGTTCGAATCTCGGTAAAATGTCTTTTTGGATTTTATTTTATAACATCCTTATAGGTTTTTATAAAGAGGTTTTATTGCGCTTAATTAGTATAATATAGAATATTCTTGCCAATCTATGTGAATAAATAATTTGTCAAGAAGCAAGTTCTTATATATCTCAATCTCTGGACCGATTTTTTTTCCAATAAGAATGTTTACTGTAGTTCACAACTAGATGGCGCTGTATGTTCTTAGAAGGCAGTAGCGTATTTATTGTTCAGATATCTAGGTATGGTCCCCTACACTATGCATACATACGTCATCATATTAATCATCATCTTTTTTTAAAGCTGGCATAGTGCCTTTATTAAAAAAAGACAACAATAGAGCTACCTACTTACTATCTACCCTAACTAAATAGGTACACTATATCATAGAACACTGAAAATCCACAGGCCGACGACATGTCGGCCTATAGAAAATCCAAGTGCTCTTAACCACTGTCAGATGGCAGCGTACCCAAGATACTGGCGGCATTGCCACGTTGAATAGCAATGCTTATACGTTGAGCCAGATAAACGCCAGCATTTTGATCACGCGTCGCCTCGACCAAGCGCTCAGATAGATTTTTGAAAATGCGGTGATCATAAAAATAATCATAAAATCATCATCTTAGCCATGGGACGTCCACTGCTGAACATAGGCCTCCCCCATAGATTTCATCCAGTCCGGTTGTATGCGGCCTGCATCCAGCGTGTTTCTGCTGTACATATCAGATCATCTGTCCATTATGTATGCCTTAACAATTTATTTATTTAGCCTTTTATACCGACGAGTGACACTTCCATCGGTTTCACTCCCACATCATGGTCATGGTAATTATCTTGTAAAAAGTGATCCTATTGTTGATGATGGTTTCATATCATATTATATTACGTATATATTGTCTAAAGAAGATTTTGCAGAGTTTATTAATAACAACACTTTTGAAATTTGGTTTTATGGGAGTTTCAAGAGTAACAATACGAGCGCTTTACAAATGTACACGCAAAATATTATCTTTTCGTCAACTGACTTGCATCCTTTGATATTAATTAAAACAGTCTTATAAGGCGAGCTTCCCCCCCCCCCCCCCGCTCCACAATGGCCCTTATTAGGATATGAAGTGGTTAATTCGTTCAAGGGTATGAAGCAGCAACGAAACAACAAAGTACTCAAAAAAAAATCCTGTGCATCCCATGTCATCACGGGACCCCCTGTTATGCACAAGAACAAGGCCGACGAGGACGGCTTCACCCTAGTGGAGAAAAGCAAGCGTCATCCTCGACTCGCCCGAAACCAACGCGACACCGCTTCCGCTACGACGACGACTAACATTCGAGTCGCAGAGCTCACTATAGCAATCTATCTCTCCCAGTTCAAGAACAACATACCCGCTAAAGAGAGTCCGTTACATCACAGTGAAGAGTCGAGGACGAGTCCCAGGACTAGAACTCACCCAGATCTCACTGTCGAGGCTGAAGTCAACGAGGACACAAACATACAAGTGCTACATACCCCGGCTTCCGGTGAAATATAGGGAGATATTCCTGTCAACTGAATCGTAGCCCAAATAATTATTGTGTTCCGGCGCCTCAGAGAGGCGAGACCGAAAATAATCCCTACCTAGTGTATAATATATTTTTAATATAATGTATACCTATTTTATGTTTGTTAGCCTGTAAGGTATTCATTGATATGGGCCTCTGGGACTTATAAAATGAACTGCTTATGAGTACTGTTGCCCGCAATAAAGGAATAAGGAATATATAAAAATATTGTCATTAGTAAATCTTACCCATATTTAAGAAAGTTGGCCCACAAAGATGTCATAATATCCACAATTGCTTGGTCATCACTCGTTGGCTCCCCCATATACGAGATATCAAACAGATATCCTATTTCATCACCATGAGATGCCCCACCACGCTTTATATTCAGTTTGTGTTTTTCATAATTCCTCCCACCGGAGTATGAAAACTCATAAAGGTATAATTTCCTTATTTCATTCTCCAATAACCTTTTTAAATTGCGAAACGTAGGATAAATCACCATTGAGTCACTCATAACATCTATAATCTGTTGATCCATATCATCTCTGGGTCCGCCACCCGAATAGAAGTTCTGAAAAATCTCTATCAGAGTCTCAAAGTCTGGATAAGATGAGTCAAAATAATAATCCATGAACCGTTCTTTAAACGATGGCTGCATTGTCTTAGCGGTGCTCATAAGTATACCTTCATCATTATTAAAACCCATCATTACAGTCAGATTTTTAGCGTTTGGTATTTTATTCAAATTGAACCAATTTTCTGTAATGAATGATTCAACATTTTCAAACTCTTTCTCTATGACAACACTATAGTTGAGTTTTAATGATAACGAGGCAGCTATGACATCCAGAGGGTTCTGTGTTGCAAGGAATAATACAGCTTCTTTAGTGTCAGTAGTCTCTAAGCCGAGGTGTTGTGATATCAAGAGCGGGATGCGTTTATCAGGTGGGACAGCAGGCATTTGATATGTAGTACCGCTTTCAAGAACCACTTGTTGAAACAATGGTGGTCCGTGATTTTTCCGCAATATATGGAAATCTGTTGACGCACCACCAGCGCTGTTCCCTGCTATAGTGATCTTGTCCGGGTCTCCACCGAATGCTGCTATGTTATCACGAATCCAACGCAGAGCCATAACTTGGTCTTTAAGGCCTTGGTTTCCTGGTATCTCCGGGGTGTCGAGGCTCATGAAGCCGTATGGACCGACGCGATAGTTAAACGATATGACGATGATGTCATGTCTGGTAAGGAATTTAGGTCCGTATAAGTACCTGCCGTAGAACCCTAGTACGAACGCTCCTCCGTAAATCCAGACCAAGACTGGCAAGAGGTTATTGGGACCGGCTGAGAATGGCACGTGGACGTTCAAGTGGAGGCAGTCCAGCGTTCCCAAGATGGTGTTGTTGAACTCTTCTTTTTGAGGACATCTGGCCGAGTCATCCTTCGCCTCGAATATTATGTCAAATGGAGGGTGTGGAATTGCTGTCTGAAAACGGTAAAGAATGCAATTCAGTTAGTATTCTGCAAAATGTGTTAAAACATTCAGTCTATGGCCAGGCCTCCGTCCCTCCATATAAATCCTCGCGCTTAATAGCCCTACTACTACTACATAGAACACATAACGTGTGTACAGTACACGCGTCAAAGTGTGCATGAACTATGTAGGGTCGTAGCATCGTCGTCCGCAAGTGGTACGGATTGTATCGACTAGATGGCGTACACGTCACAAAGTAACTTTGCAAGTGCGTTCAAATTTATCTTCAGGTATTTAAAAGGAAACCCACTTACTTATTATGTAAAACACAATAATATTGATACTAGACTTTTCCCCACGTTACATGATTAAAAAGTAAATAAATCATAATATATTATTAATCCAAGCAATGTACTTAGCACATTTCATTCAAAACCGTTCAGCCGTTATTGCGTGATCTTAGTACAAACTGACAAACATACAAACGGACAAACTAACATTTAGATTTATAACAGAATTAATATAATTTCAAATATAATACCAATAATTTAATATATAATTTGAACACACGCGCACGCAGCGAGCACTGACAACCGTGTGATTGAAACGTCTAATTGAAAGCACATAGCTTAAAGGGTTAATTCTACCTGTTGGAACAATAATTGATTAGATTAGATTGATAGATTAATTGGAATAAAAAGTACTCACCCCAAATGGATTGTTCTTATCGACTTGTCCATAAGGTATTCCTAAATAATTGATATAATCACCATCAGTGGCTGGGTATCCACGTACTAACCCTATGGTAGCATTCACTATATAATCTTGTCCATTTGTTATGAATACAAGATTTAAAAACACAAAAATTAGACTAATAATTTTTATTCTGCTTAACATGTTGTTTATACTGTCCCACAAAAAAAAAATCTATTCACTGCAATTAATTGATTTGTTAAACATATGTATATAGGTAGCAGATGCTATTATAATATGCTACCGGAAATGTATGAAACCGAAGAATTCAAAACTATTCCAAGATGATACTTTACACGAAACTGCAGGAATTATTTACTTAATACATGTATTTATTTCAATATTCTTAAGAAAATTCACTGGAATGAGTAGATTAATAAATAATTCATAAAACCGATTTTAGGGTTCTATACCCAAAGGGTGCCGAACGAACCCTAATCATAAGCCTCCGCCGTGCGTCCGTTCGTCTGTCACAGGGCTCTATCTCATAAACCGTAATAGCTAGACACTTGTAATTTTCACAATGTAAATTATGTGTACTTACAATAATTGTATTTCTATTGCCGCTATAACAACAAATAATAAACATATAATAAAGTTCATAATTAAATGTGCTTTCCTTACAACCAACGTCTTTAATTACCTAATTATCATATAAGACTTTTCCTGCAAAAACAATAAATTCTTATACTAATTAGATAAGACTTACACGATTACAATTAGGTACACATAGGATTTAGTAATGAGAATTTTATTTGGTATTTGGTTTGTTTTTTTGGTGAGGAAAGGTGACACCTATATATTGGTAGGTAATAAGAACATGCGGTGGGTAGAATAGGAACCCTTCATATATTCTAGTCCCATCCGCATGACTGGTTCATATCTTTATATAAGACCACAGATAAGACAACGTAGATTTTTCAAACGAAGCTTCAGAATTCCTGTCTCAAAAACGAATGTCTTATACGAAGACAATTCTGAGAACAACAGAAAACAATATTGAGACAATATTTACTTATAAACAATAATAATATTCTTCAATATTGTTATTGTTTCCTTTCTTGACTAAGTGGATAATGTCTTAGTTTAGGACATTTTTTTCCGTGTAGGAAAAGTATTAAAATTATAGCTTTTTGTGTAAGAAATAGTTAAGTAGATAAATATAAATCGATAAAAAATATATATATATATAAAAAAACTTAACATACATTCACGCCTTTTTCCCGAAGGGGTAGGCAGAGGTGTACCCAGGACCTCAGTCCCATAGTAGATACACCCACATTTCGCCAGTATGATAATGGTCCCATGTAATAGATGGCGAGCCTATTGCCATATACCGGGCACAGTTCCAGACTCCAGGCAGCTATTGAGATAATTCCTAATGGAAAAATCCAATATAAATATAGGTATATATTTAATTTTATTTATTAAGAGACCAGCAGCTTTAATTGTATGTAAATTCTTAAGACCTACAACATATTATATATCGCCAATACAGGTCTCGCTTATTTTAAAGTGTCAGTAGATCCGAACTAAGATATTTTTAAGAAAGTTAAAAGGAGTTAATTAAACAGAGTTGTATATAACAAAGATTACAAAAGGAGCAAAAAACTTTATGTAGATATTAGCAGTGCTTACTTAAGTATATACATTATTTGTGCATATAATATAGGTAAGTCCATTAAATTAACTCTAGAAGAGTTTTGAGTTTTCTTATTTTATACTAAATCATTATTATCTATTTATTATTGTAAGTTTATCGATACAAATAAAAAAAAGGAAGTATTTAACATTTTATAACTGAAATTGAACTGTCGAAAATCAAAAGTGGGGCGAGACTTTGGTACGTAGTAATAGTTATTATTCTTTGCTTTGTTGCAAAGTAACAACGACCCAGTTTGTAATCAGCGCTGCCGCGTGCCTTAAAATATTTATTCCCCTTTAATAATACGAAAAATTATAAAATAAAACTCATTCAAGGCCCATTATTCCAATGTAGGTTAACCTATACACTTAGATTAACCTATTATTAGATGGGCCTTACAATGAAGAATTATATACATATCTTGAATTTCCTAAGAAAGTTCAGTTAGAAAGCAATTCAACTTCATTATTGACTTTATATTATTTTTATTATTTGTTGTTATAGCGGCAATATTGAAATATATAATATTGTATATATTAGAAGTGTCTAGCTATTACAGTTTATGAGACCTGTGACAGATGCACGGACGACGGAGGCTTAGTAATAGGGTTCCTTCGGCACCCTTTGGGTACGAAATCCTAAAAACGAAAGCTTCGAAAATGAGGCAACTTTCAAATTGTAGTGTGCCTAATATTGTGTAACGCACGATAGTGTGCGTAAAACCGATTGCAAGAAGTAGTACTAGTCGTATGCGTAAAGAACTGTGTTGGATAGGTTCGAATACGCAGGTTCGATTTCGGCGTAGTTTTTGTTGCCGCATTTGACAAATATGACAGCGGTATCTAGACAGAGTAACATTTTCAAATCCAAAATTATCATCAAATTCAGTCCACTTAATAATAATAATAAAGTTATTTTATCTTAAAAATAATCATTAAATTAGTACGTACACTACTGCTACTTACTGTTCAATACTACTAAATAATTAAATGTGCCACTGTTTGTGATACATTAATTATTAAGTATATTAAGAAATGTTTTCTAAAACCGAACGACACCACTTTCACATTACATGTATTCTTATCTAAACAGGTATTTACGCACGAAAATACAATATCTTGGGTAGCACTGGAAGTTTTTACAATAGGGCAGTATGAAAAGCAACCAATGAAAAATTTATTTAAATTTCGAATTCGAAACTCTTTGGGAATCTGTAATGTGTACATATTGAATTCATGTGTCATTTGTTTTTACAAACTGGCAGCTATTAATAAAGTGTCTGTCGTGCATAAAAATGCATTTTATTACAGAAAAATATCCATATTGACGCTCGACACATTTTTTAAATGGCTGCCAATTTGTAAAAACAAATGACACATGAATTCAATACACATTACAGATTCCCAGAGTTTCGAATTTAATACACATTTCAGATACCCAATGAGTTCCTTTCATCTTTCGGTGTGACCCTTGTTTTAGGTATAAATAATACGTAGTACCAACATTATGATACAAGTAAGCTAAGTTGAACATTACGGACGAGGTGGTATTATATTATATGAATAAGAGATACCGAGTAGCGGAATGTTCAATTTCAATTTTATTTATTTATTTCAAGATCAATTATTCATAGCACACGTGTTTCATACGACGGTTTTCAACACCCTTAGATTAAGATTATAAGATAAGATCGGTAAGATCTTGTGACTGCTCTTCTTCGATAGATGTTGACTTAATATTGAAAACCTCGTAATTAAAATAGTATAAATAATATCGTAGTTAAAATTTTAACTCTCTTTTTTTTCACTTGCCGCGCTCATACCAACGCAAATGCACTGGTAAATAGGTACACAGATCAGGATGAAAGATGTCATCTCCTCTGTGGGTAAAAACGTATTAAAACGTAATAAACACAAAATAATGTGTTCAATACACAAATAAAGGTTAATTTGTTGTTATATAATTAGATGAAAATATTTATTAGTGATAAAAAATATTTTTAATGACTTAATATAAGAAAAATTCATTGGAAAAAAATATTGTTTCTTGGCACATAAACTAGTGGCGATAAAAAAAACGTAAAGTACAGAGCACTAGTGCGTAATATGCAGTATAATGAACCTAAATACTTTTAGATATCAGTCACGTTACAAGTAAGGGTGTTGAAAATACAATATTATTTAATATTTACAATGCCATAATAGGTTATTTGACTCATTTTTGAAAACCAGGGTAAATTATTATTTGTTACATATTATGCACTCAGGTCTAACAAGGAACAGTCCCCCACCTCTGTCTTGCCTTCATTGGCCGGCCAGAGTGGAGTCGCGAGAGCTTCGTGGGTGAGCGTGATGCGACCTTCGGGTTACGCAAGTGATCGCCGTTTAAAGTCCGGAATAATTGATTGAATTGAACCCAGAACCAGCCTCCTCTGGGTCCAGTGTTCAGCGAGGTAATATCTCGAGGAGCGGCGTCATACTAACATTTGTCGCCCTTGCAGCGGAGTCAGAGTCTATTTCCTGATGATGCGTCGTGTAGACGCGAAACACGTTTCGATATATGAATGGTGTCACTAACAAAAATAATAACTAATAGCATTTCCTCTTTGCATGCAAATTTGCAGGCGGGATGGAGGCACTGTGCATATTGTTTTTGACACTAAAAAATTGGAACTAAAAACTAAATATTCTTGTTCTAGGAGTTTTCACCGGAACCCTAAGCTAGACGAGAACTTAGGGCCCAGAGATGCGATTAAACCATTATTATGTATGATGTGAAACACAAATAACTCGAAGCAGTGTGTAACAGAATTATCTCAATAACTGTCTGAGTCTGGAATTATTGTGCCCGGCAGATGGCAATAAATGACGTGATTGCACGTGATTGCAGGGTCTAGACTATCTACATTCTGAATTTCAGCCCAATAAGTTCAGTAGTTTTGGTGTGAACGAGTAACAAACATCCATCCATCCATCCTAACAAACTTTCGCGTTTATAATATTATTTACAATAATTTACAACATACCTCAAGGGCAGTTTGACAGGCTGTTTATATTTGGAAGACGCAAAAAAACGAACAAAAGAAGAAGCTTGGGTGCCACTGTGGACCGAAAGTCCTATGGCTGCTAAAAGCATGCCTAGAATTAATAAGATGTCGGTGCGTGAAATCTTGCAGTTCCGGGTGCAATTGTTGCAAACGCCAGCTCAAATGTACTGAGCTATGTAATTGGCGGTGGTTGTAAATAAAATTAATTCACAAACGTTCTATTATTATTGACATCACTGACCTGACTTCGTTTAAAATTTGAAGATGATTAAAAATCACACATATTATAAAGGCGAAAGTTTGTGAGTGTGTGTGTTTTTTACTTCAGACTCGCACTTGGCTGGTTTTTTTGCTAGTAGTAATTCTTTATCGGGTCTTTTTGCAATATACCCCACGCTGCGCTGACGAACGTCGCAGTACATTCAATATTTTATTTTACATTGAAAATAGTCAAATTTATATTTACTGTTAATGTTTTAAGAATCTGCATTAAATGGGCTTTTGGATAGTATCTTTTTATAAACCAAGTTTAAAACAAAAATATGGAAATATGAGAGTTTGTTTGCATTTCGTTACTACTAAAAGTTAATTATTTTGAGTATTGCGTCATATTTTACTACGGAACCCTAAAAAGCTGCTATAGGGAATGAATTGGGCATCATCTAGATACCTGATAATGACACCAAACTTGACTCAAAAGTCCAAACTAATCCGCCACAATTTTTGTGGGGCGCCGGGTAAATAATGTAGTTTTTAGGTTATGTTAATGTTGTTTTTATTATCAAAAAACCATACGATTTTCTTAAACAAAATATGTTTTCGCGCAAATAGAAATAGTCCTCTATTTTTTTGTATTTGTATATTTTCATTATGTATGGAAGACGAATCACCTTAAGTAATGAATTGGGTAGCTTATAAATTATAACGATGGGTAAATTTCAAAATCCCGAAAACATCTCAGTCCAGACTCCATTTGTTGTTTTAAACACACAAGTTGTTTATCAGATAACTGTATACTTAGGTATATATAATATATGTAATCCCACTATACTATTATAGAAATACGAAAGTTTGATGCCATATAAACAAAATAAATGACTGTAAATTCGTCTATCCTAGTATTTTGAAGGTTGCAATCCTCAAAATGTAACACGGATTCTTTATTTTCATGGTCTTGTAGAAATTCTGTCAATAGCTCGCGGTTTCCTAGATGTTTCAGGACTCATTGCAGCAAGTTCTAATTGTCTATAACCATCGTATAATAAGTCCCAGAAGGCCATTCTTTCTTTTAAGGGATTTGTTCCGACGCTCAACCGCAAGTCTATGTTCATGTAGTGGTAGGGAGAGTGAGGGGTGATCGGTTCCCATTTGTACGGCAGGAGGGCGGACGTCTGTGGTGTTGGGTCACTGGAAATGTAAGATTTTAAGTAAAATGACGGGACATTTAGGTTTACATTCATAATAAAAAATGGTATATTATGTTAAAAAGTTCAAAAGAGATTCCTGGCACATGCACGAGATTATATAACAAACTAGCTATTAAATCCAATCTCAATTATTATATCTTGACATAATATTATTGTATTTGTTATATTTTGTACGCCAGAGAAACTGGCAAAACATGCTGTACTATAGATAGATAGATAGATAGATAGATAAACACTTTATTGGTACACCACAACAAGAAGTTCTTAAATCTAATAACAATTAATAATAACTAGTGTAACAATGGGCGGTCTTATCGCTAAGAGCGATCTCTTCCAGACAACCGTGCAGGGAGAGGAGAGAACCGTAACAATCATTTGGTCGGTGGTGCTACAGACTGCTTAATAAATAAATATAGAATCGTAAAGGTGACTAAAATACATACTTGATCTATATACGACCTATATACATACATACACATAAACCCTAATATTACACATATATCTATTTAATACATACTTATATAAACTAATATATATGTATATATTTCTTAATATTGTATATAAATATGTACAGAATAATATGTTACTAACGATGGTAGAATGTAGTGAATGGAGAGAGAAATAAGAACGACAGCTAAAGCGACAAATAGTGAGCAAACACACGCAATTTAAAAACGTCTAGTGAGGGGGCACGCCTGATTTCAACGGGTAGAGCATTCCATAAGCGAATGGCCTTCACCGTAAAGGATTTGTCATAGAATGCACTACTGTGTTCTGGAAACATTAATTCAAGATTCTCTGACGACCTCAAAGTGCGAGAATGTGTATCATGTAGAAATAAGAAACGCTCTTGAAGATACCGTGGGGAGGATATGTTAAACAAGATATTGTAAAGAAGAGAAAGAATATGAGCATCCCGGCGACGGCGAATTGGAAGCCACTTGAGTTTTGAGCGAAATTCGGAAACATGGTCATATTTGCGCAGACCAAATATGAACCTTATGCATAAGTTTTGAAGTCTCTCAAGCTTATTTAGCTGGTCCTCGGTAATATCAGGATAGCTGGCGTCAGCATAGTCAAGAATCGGGAGCATGAGCGATTGAGCGAGCGCAATTTTAGTGGCAGTTGGTAAGAAGTTCCGCAACCTACGCAAAGACCCTGCGGTGGCAAACATTTTGCGACTTGTATTTGCTAACTGAGGGCTCCATGATAAGGTACTGTCAATAGTAACACCCAAGTTCTTCACATTGTCGTTGAAGGGTATGGTTACTCCATCCAGAGTTACTCGCGGTAGTAGATCCCAGTCTATTTTGCCAACCATTCGGGAACTACCAACGACAATAGCTTGGGTTTTGAGCGGGTTCAATTTAAGACCATGAGCTTTACTCCAATCGGAAATGTGTCTCAAGTCACAGTTTATCGTGTTAACAGCGTCTGGCAATAGATTGAGCGAGGATTGACAGTATAACTGAAGGTCATCGGCATAGAGATGGTAGGAAGAAGAAAGGTTACGAGAAATGGAGTTAATAAAAATAGCGAAGAGAAGAGGTGAAAGAACACCTCCTTGAGGCACACCAGCATTTGTGTCACACCAAGAAGAAAATACATCTTCGTGGCGGACACGTTGCCGGCGGCCATAAAGATAGTTGTGAAACCAGTCTATTACCGCTGGAGATACATTAAGAGAACGAAGAGTAGCAAGGAGAATATCAAAGTCGACAGTGTTAAACGCATTACTGAAGTCCAGTAATGTCATCACAGCCAACTGACCATTTTCCATACCCAGTCGGATGTCGTCGGTGACTTTTATGAGCGCAGTGACTGTGCTATGTCCAGGACGAAAACCAGACTGAAAGGGATTGAGGAGGTCATTTCTAACAAGGAACGCGTTGACTTGGTTATGTACTAGTCGCTCAAGGACTTTGGATAGGAAAGGAAGAATAGAAATGGGACGAAATTCAGAGAAGAGCTTAGGATTCGATTTTTTGGGTAACGGAAGAATTTGTGCGTCCTTCCATAGGGAAGGGAACACTGCATTGGAGATGGAAAAGTTTAATATGTCGCAAAGGATAGGGAGAATGTAGTCCAGGATAGGAAGCAGCATGTTACGACTGATGTCGTCGATACCAACGGCGTTGGAAGTAATAGAAAGAAGGCTTCTCTTGACCTCACAAGCGGTAAATAGACGAAAAGCAAAAGGCGGATAGTCGGGAAGAGAGAAGTTGGATAGAATAGAGATAGTTCGAGCTTTGTCAGAGTCACTAATAGAGGAAGATGACGAAAAGTGCTTATTTAGAGAGTTCAGATCCAGGTTAAGAGGGATAGAATCTTGACGAGATTTGCCGATGCCTAAAGTTCTGAGAAATTTCCACACTTTCGCTGGATTATCATCTTGAACAGAATTAAAAATATGGCGCCTCTGAGCGTCCCTGCACGCCACGTTACAACGGTTGCGAAGTTTTATGTACAGCGCCTTTTTCAAGGCGGTTGGACGCATCTTGTACTTAGTTTTCGCAGCCGCTTTTTTGTCTTTAAGACACTTCAACTCCTCAGTAAGCCATGGGGCAGGTACGTGCTTGATTTTTATTGATCGTAGCGGAGCATGGACATCATATAGGTGTGTGATGATTGTGTTAAAAGCCGCTAGTTGTTCATCGATGGTATCGGCGTTTGTTACTGGTGACCAGTCCATGTTTTTAGCATCGTCAATCAAGGCTTCTTTATTCATGCCACTAAAATTACGCTGAAGAATAACAGTAGGTTTAGGTTTCGGAGGACGAATTTTATAAGACAAGTAAATTAGGTCATGGTACGAGAAACTATCAGCCGAACATTGACCATGTTTAGTAACATGGTCTATAGATGACACCATTAGTAGGTCGAGGAGAGAAGGTGTTGAATTTGGAAAGTGATGCGTAGCACCAAGAGGAAGAATATACATGTTGCTGGATTTAATCGTGTTCTCCAAGAGAAGCGCTCGGCGATCTCTTTTTAGGAGGCATGTATTAAAATCACCCATGAGAATGGTGTGACTGTATGACGGAATGAGATTTTCTAAGAGGTTTTCCAAAGAGGAGAAGAAATTATTGTGGGAAGAATTGCTATAGTAGACTCCGAGAAGAATTTTAGTGTGGGAGAGAAGAACTTCAATAAATAAATGTTCCCCAGCATTTGAAGGTGGTGGCTGGGTTGAAGTGCTATATTGAAGTTTTTAACAAGTTCTATCTACCATGTTTTACGCAAATAAATCATTTCATTTCATAGCTGTGCCCTGCGGTTTCACCCGAGTAGTTTCGTTCCCGTGGGAACATCAGGATAATAAGTACTGTATGTGTTATGACAGGGTCTAAACTATTTAGATGCCTACCGATTTTCAGCCCAATCGGTTCAGCAGTTTTGGCGTGAAAGAGTAACAAACATCCACCCATCCTCACAAACTTCGCATTTATTATATTAGTAGGATAATAGGAAGTAGGATATAAGATTGGTTAAAGAATATTTTTAGAGTTTATCTATATTTAGAGAGAGTTTATCAATAGTATCATTATCATTATCATCATCAGCCGGAAGACCTTCACTGCTGAACACAGGCCTCCCTCATAGAACGCCATCAATAACAACACATACATAACACGACATGTATTCACGCCTTTTTCCCGAAGGGGTAGGCAGAGGTGTACCCAGGACTCAGTCCCATAGTAGATACACCCACATTTATGTTATTGGTACCCCAGTATGTTATTGGCCCCATGTAATAGGGGGCGAGCCTATTGCCATCTACTGGGCACAGTTCCAGACTCCAGGCAGTTATTGAGATAATTCCTCATGGAAAAATCCAATATTTAACACTGCCTGACCTGGGGATCGAACCCGGGACCTCTTGATTGGCAGAAGAGCATGCGCCCTCTACGCCACCGAGGCAGTCAAAACACATTTAACAACACATTTTAAATAAATTAGCTCCCATTGGAGTTTCAAGAGTTTATTATTCAGGGGAAGCGCTTTACGAATATACCTAAAATATTATTCGTCAACTATTTTCACCCTATGCTATTATTTAAATTAATTGTCATAATTGTCGTATCTTACCCATATTTAACAAAATTGGCCCACAAAGTTGTTATACTATCCACAATAACTTGTTCCTCACTATTTGGGTCCTTCATATACGAGATATCAAACAGATACCCTAACTCATCACCATGAGCTGCTCCACCACGCCAATAATTCATTTTATGTTTAATATAATTCCTGCCGCCGGAGTACGAAAACTCATACATATATAATTTCCTTACATTATTCTCCAATAACCTTTTCACATTGCGAAACGCCGGGTAAATCTCCATTGAGTCACCAATAACATCTATCATCTGTTGATCCATGTCGTCTCTTTGTCCCGCACCCAAATAGAAGTTTTGAAGAATCTCTATCATCGGCTCAAAGTCTGGATGGGATGAATCAAAATAGTCTTTCATAAACTGTTTAATAAATGATGGCTGCGGTAATATATAAAAACTGCCGTAAAGTATACCTTCATCATTATTAAAACCCATCATTATAGTCAGATTTTTAGCATTTGGAATTTTAATTAAATTAAACCAATTTTCTGTAATGAATGATTCAACATTTTCAAACTCTTTCTCTATGACAACACTATAGTTGAGTTTTAATGATAACGAGGCAGCTATGACATCCAGAGGGTCCTGTGTTGCAAGGAATAATACAGCTTCTTTAGTGTCATTAGTCTCGAAACCGAGGTATTGTGATATCAAGAACGGGATACGTTTATCAGCTGTGATAGCTGGCAATTGAAACGTGGTACCGCTTTCAAGAACAGCTTGTTGAAATAATGGTGTTCCATTATTTTCTCGCAATATATGAAAATCGGCTGACACACCACCAGCGCTGTTCCCTGCTATCGTGATCTTGTCCGGGTCTCCACCGAATGCTGCTATGTTATCACGAATCCAACGCAGAGCCATAACTTGGTCTTTAAGGCCTTGGTTTCCTGGTATCTCCGGGGTGTCGAGGCACATGAAGCCGTACGGACCGACTCGATAGTTGAATACTATAATGACTATTTCGTGTCTGATTAAAAATTTAGGTCCATATATAAAGTTGTCGTCGAAACCTTGTCTGAAATTTCCTCCGTAAATCCAGACCAAGACCGGTAAAAGATTGTTGGGACCGGCTGAAGATGGCACGTAGACATTTAAATGGAGGCAGTCTAGTGTTCCTACTAGGGTGTGGTTGTACTCTTCTTCTTGAGGACACTTCGCCGAGTCGTCGTTTGCTTCGAATATTCCGTCAAATGGAGGGTGTGGAGTTGCTACCTGAAAACGGTGATAAATAAGTCGTTGCAACTATAATTAAAATGACCACTGGTAGGAGAAATACATGTACAATGTACAATGTACAATGTTGTATTCTTCAAAGTCTATACTAAGGACTGAGTTAAAATCTTTGTTTATCGCTTGATTTCCTTTTTTAGCGGCATGGTAACAGTTGGAATCGTAGAGGCTTTTTTTTTATTTTATGATAGTGAGTGACAAGACGAGCAAATCAGGTGCCTGATGGTAAGCATCATGATTGCCCATAACAGACACAGTGCCACCCAATGTTTAGAATTCAAAATTCTGCGCGGCACTGCACTGCGCCTGTCACCCTGAGATATGAGTTGTTGAATCTCATCATGCCCAGTAATTTCGCTGGTAACAATGCCCTCCAGACCGGAACACAGTAATGTTTGCACATTACTGCTTGGCGGATGAATAACTGGCAAAGGTGTGGTACTTCCCCAGGCGGCCCCCTGCAAAAGAGGCCTACCACTACAAAAACCTTGTATGTTATCATGAAATAAAAAAGTGTTAGTTAGATCATTATTATAATGGTTATTGGAGAAAGTTTACTGGAAACATTAATATTATTAGAATTGGATTAGAGCTAAAGTACTCACCCCAAACGGATTGTTCATATCGACTTGACCATAAGGTATCCCCAAATAATTGATATAATCACCATCAGTGGCTGGATATCCACGTACTAACCCAACGGTAGTATTCACTATATTATAGTCTAGCCCATTTCCTGTACATACAAGACATAACAACGTTATAATTACTTTAATTATAATTGTTATTCTTCCTAACATGTTGATAACTTTCTTTGAACTAACAAGACATACTTAACAAAAATAAATTAGAGAATTTATTCACAGCAATTAATTGATTTGTAAAGATATATGGGTAGGAGATACATAAATATAATATTTTATTACTTTAGCGAATTATTATTCACTCAACTTTTATTTTTTGGTCAATACGTATAATTTTGTTTTATTCAGCTAGGGTACTTAAACTCGGTGTGTATTGAAGGCGTACGTCAATAGAGCAGCTGTTTTTTTTTTATTGAGATTTCTGCTATAATAATATTTTAGAATAATGTTACAAATGATGAATAATGAGTATCCAATGATCATTTAAAGGATGCCAAGTAATTAACAGTAACACTGTTCTTTAAAACATTATGCATGGCGTAGGTGTAAAACCGTTTATCTTGCTATTAATAGTATAATATTATAGTAAGGCCTTTGAATTCTTTAGGGAACGATTCGTGTAGTCCTTGATGGCTGCACGTCCGATCAATTGGCTAATAAATTCCGGGGAACCTCAGGGGTCAGAGCTCTCTGCAACGCTATTTTTGCTTCATATCCACGACATGACAAAGCCCGGAATTGTTGGGTAAACTGATGACAGCACATTTGTAGAGAGTTATAAATCCAGTGCACGAGCCAATAGTGCGGAAGTCGAAGCTCTAATGGAAGAGCTGTTAGACCGCATGAACTTGGCCCTTAAAGCCGTATATCGAGGTCAAGGCCCAGTTAGCTTCAAAGAAGCACTACTATCAAACACAACTACTACTACCAAAGAATACTATTAAAGATGCGGCGCTATTTCATACCAAGACAGTTGCTGGATCTGTACCAAGCACAGGTCCGGTCATGTGTGGAGTACTGCTCGCATCTGAGGGATGGTACAGCTAATTACCAGCTAGCTGGTACTTGGACTTGGACTCGATAGAACGGAGGGCCTAGAGACTTATTGGTGACGAGCCTATAGTCAAAGCTCGGCTCCAAGGCCTTGAGAATCGACGATAGGTTGCCAGACTCTCGGTTTTCCACCGAATACATTTCGAAGAGTATGCATTGGAACAACATGAATTGATTCCCCCATCCCCGTTCTATAACATATGTGCTACTTAATTACTATTATATTATCTCTAATAACTTGCGGAACGCAATAAATTGATTTGATTGATTGATAACCGTTTATCCAGGGAAACGGCAAGACGTCATCCTTAAATGGTCGAAATTCCACTCAACCGTATGAAACGCCACGCGTCTACTTTAATCCTAAAGGCTGGCAATGAGTGTAATTCTCTACAGGCGTATGTCACTTCTGAATACGATTTTGGGATCTTCAAGAGAAGAGTGAATAATTAACTTCTAGGAAAGCGTGTGCCATCTTAGACCTTCACTTCCCATCAAGCGAAATTGACGCATAATACGCCCAGAGGAGTTACAACACAACACACCCCGGAAAATCTGGAAATTTCTTGTTTCAGTGGGTAGCAATGAATTATAATTCATATAAGCTGACCGACCGATAATAGATCAGCAATGGTCAAAGACCGCTTTGATGGTCTCTATGGGTGACAAACAACAAAAATAATATTAATGCATATTAGCCGCCATCTCCTGAGAGCTCACGCGCACGTAATCGATACGTGGACATCGCACACTGTGCGATTTTCCCGTTATTTTTTGCCGCATACGTGCAAACTGTGGAATGATCTCCTGCTGCGGTCTTCCCGTTAAGCTACAATATGGAGCTCTTCAAAAGAAGAGTGAATAGAACTTGAACTCGGTAGGGTCGACAACATACTGGTAATACCCCTGGTGTTGCAGGTATCCATAGACGGTGGTAACCGTGAGCGATCAGGCACACCGTCTGTTTGTTTGCTATAAATAAACATTGATTACCGATTCCCGTAATAGTGTGTGCTTAGATCTAACTACGCAACGGATTTTAATCCGTTTTTAATCAATAGACAGAGTGATTAAAGATAAGGGTTTATATATATAGGTAACCTGTGGTATAAATAAGCTGTTACCTGCGACTTCGTTTTTACTAAGGTTTTTAAATTCATACGGAACCCAGTAGCTTGAGTAACTTCTTATAAACATCAGCTGTCGTGAAAGTCCCGTTAAAACGGTCCGGCCGTTTTGGATATCAGCCCCAATGAAAAGGGTTTTTAATTTTTTACATGGAACCCTAACAATTTTTCTGAATAATTAGTGTATAGTAGAAATATATCCAAAAATATGCCCTGCCTCGGTGGCGTACAGGGCGCATGCTCGACTGCCAATCAAGAGGTCCCGGGTTCGATCCCCAGGTCAGGAAGTGTTAAATATTGGATTTTTCCATTAGGAATTATCTCAATAACTGCCTGGAGTCTGGAACTGTGCCCGGTAGATGGCAATAGGCTCGCCCCCTATTACATGGGACCAATAACATACTGGCGAAATGTAGGTGTATCTACTATGGGACTGAATCCTGGGTACACCTCTGCCTACCCCTTCAGGAAAAAGGCGTGAATGTATCTTATGTTATGTAAAATGCCCTGGGACATCAGCGGTCTGTCTGTGAAAGTTCCTTTAAAATCGGTCCAGCTATTTCGAAGTCTAGCGGCAACAAACAGATAAACACACAGAAAAATAATTTTTCAAAGGTATTTTCGTTTATTAGTATCGTATTTACTTCCATAAAAATGCATTTAGTAAAAACCTGTAATTTTAATATTACAAAAACAGACACTTCAATTTTATTTATTTATATACCTATAGAGCGCAGCAAGGGTAAGTCCTTGGATATATTTTGTTTATATAATGTATCTTAGTTTATGTAAATAGCTAAAATATTAGTTACTAGCGACCCGCCCCGGCTTCGCACGGGTAGCAGAAGTAGGTATAGTGGACGTTTATGAGGAGTAAATTCGTGATACATTGTATTTTAATAAATATAACCCTAATGGTTTACGCAGCGCACGCAAATTAATGACTATTTCTGTTACAATGACCAAACACATGTTATAATTTATCGTGGGCTATTTTGAAGATATTGATGAGTACTACAAACCCCTAGTACATTACTTTATTCTACCACCAATACTTTTCACACCACATGAAAAATAATCACTGCTTCGATTATTGTGACTAAACCAGAAAAGATGGATATAATCTATGTATACTGTTTTGTAGGTATTGATAATTAATACAATCCCCTAGTACATTACTTTAATCTACCACCGATAGTTTTCACACCGCATGAAAAATAATCACTACTTCGATTATTGTGACTAAACCAAAAAAGATGGATATAATCTATGTATACTGTTTTTTAGGTATTAATAAGTACTACAAACCCCTAGTACATTATTTTACTCTACCACCAATAGTTTTCACACCGCATGAAAAATAATCACTTTTTCGATTATTGTGACTAAACCAAAAAAGATGGATATAATCTATGTATACTGTTTTGTAGGTATTGATAATTAATACAATCCCCTAGTACATTACTTTAATCTACCACCGATAGTTTTCACACCGCATGAAAAATAATCACTGCTTCGATTATTGTGACTAAACCAAAAAAGATGGATATAATCTATGTATACTGTTTTGTAGGTATTGATAAGTACTACAAACCCCTAGTACATTACTTTACTCTACCACCGATAGTTTTCACACCGCATGAAAATAATCACTTTTTCGATTATTGTGACTAAACCAAAAAAGATGGATATAATCTATGTATACTGTTTTGTAGGTATTGATAAGTACTACAAACCCCTAGTACATTACTTTACTCTACCACCAATAGTTTTCACACCGCATGAAAAATAATCACTTTTTCGATTATTGTGACTAAACCAAAAAAGATGGATATAATTTATGTATACTGTTTTGTAGGTATTGATAAGTACTACAAACCTCTAGTACATTACTTTACTCTACCACCAATAGTTTTCATACCGCATGAAAAATAATCACTTTTTCGATTATTGTGACTAAACCAAAAAAGATGGATATAATCTATGTATACTGTTTTGTAGGTATTGATGAGTACTACAAACCCCTAGTACATTACTTTACTCTACCACCAATAGTTTTCACACCGCATGAAAAATAATCACTTTTTCGATTATTGTGACTAAACCAAAAAAGATGGATATAATCTATGTATACTGTTTTGTAGGTATTGATGAGTACTACAAACCCCTAGTACATTACTTTACTCTACCACCAATAGTTTTCATACCGCATGAAAAATAATCACTTTTTCGATTATTGTGACTAAACCAAAAAAGATGGATATAATTTATGTATACTGTTTTGTAGGTATTGATAAGTACTACAAACCTCTAGTACATTACTTTACTCTACCACCAATAGTTTTAACACCGCATGAAAAATAATCACTTTTTCGATTATTGTGACTAAACCAAAAAAGATGGATATAATCTATGTATACTGTTTTGTAGGTATTGATAAGTACTACAAACCCCTAGTACATTACTTTACTCTACCACCGATAGTTTTCACACCGCATGAAAATAATCACTTTTTCGATTATTGTGACTAAACCAAAAAAGATGGATATAATCTATGTATACTGTTTTGTAGGTATTGATAAGTACTACAAACCCCTAGTACATTATATTATTCTACCATCAATGCATTTCACAGCGCACGCAAATTTATGAATATGGTAATTATATTATGTAACACCTTGGTTCACAATATTGCAGTTTTCTTACGGATCCCCATTTTTTTTCAAAATCTCATATAGCCTATGGCACTCACACTGAATTAAGCTATCCATAAGTGAAAGAATTTTTAAAATCGGTCCAGTAGTTTCGGAGCCTATTCGTTACAAACAAAAAAACAAAAAAACAAAAAAACAAAAAAACAAAGTTTCTCTCTTTATAATATTAGTATAGATATAGATGATTGCCTTGGAGACGTAGTGTGGGCGCACGCTCGACTGTCGATCCCCAGGTCAGACAATATTGGATTTTTCTCTCGATTTATATTAATTTATATTTTATTTCCATTTATATTAAATTGAATGCTTGAATTGAATATTTATGATATCTTTTGTGAGTAGTTTATAATATAGGTATGTTCATAATATGTTATATACGAAATTGTCGTTATAAAATTGGGGTACCTTATATTGATCGTGACGTAGAAAGGATAGTAAAATAGCGTTTAGCAATCACTTCTGCATTCATCCGTTACAAACACAACTATACATTCAAAACTCAAACTCAAACAGATTTATTCAAATAGGTCATAATCTGACACTTTTGTACGTCAATGAAGATACAGTACTGAGTCTACCGTGCGTTCGGAAAGATACCTCTACAAGAAGAACGCACAAGAAACTTGTAGGGCTTAATTTTTTCAACAGATAGTTTCACAATATTTGGTTTGCTTACATTCGTTTTCTTTGAAGGTGCCGCGAGGCGACTATGCAGAAGTTTCCAGGCATCTTTGTCCTCTATGTACTGGTTGACTTTATAATATGCCTTCTTTAGTAAAGTAGATTTTATATAGGTTTTGAATTTACCCTCTGAGAGCCCAGTTATCTCTTTTGGGATTTTATTATAGAAACGTACACTATTTCCTAAGAATGTCTTTTTATTTGTTTTAGATAATCTAAAGCTAGGTACAGCTATTTTGTCTTTATTCCTAGTATTAAAATTATGAAGGTCACTATTTAATTTTAATTTATGTAAATTTTTACGCACATACATGATGTTCTCATAAATGTATAAGGATGGTAAGGTCAGTATGTTTATTTCTTTAAATAATTCCCTCAGGGATTCGCGTGGACGCATCTCATAGATGGCACGAATCGCACGTTTTTGTAGTATAAAGATAGTTTCTATATCTGCAGCTGACCCCCACAACAGAATCCCATAAGACATCAAGCTATGGAAATATGCAAAGTACACTAATCTCGCCGTGGCTACATCTGTTAGTTGCCTAATTTTATAAACCGCGTAAGCTGCAGAGCTTAGTTTCCCTGAGAGCTCGGTGATATGAGTGCTCCATTGCAGTTTAGAGTCTATATTTATGCCAAGGAACAAAGTTGCATTGTCAATATTGAGTCTTTCACCGTCAAGAACTATGATTGGTTCTATACTTCTGACGTTAGGCAACGAAAATTTCAAACATTTAGTCTTTTTCGCATTCAATAACAGATTGTTTGCTGTGAACCATCTGGATATACTTGCTAAAGTATTATTAACATGTACTAGTGAAGTATCCTTCCTATCAACTTTAAAAATCAATGACGTATCATCGGCAAATAGAACTATATCTGCTAGACCGTGGACCATGTAAGGCAAATCGTTAATATATGCCAAAAACAGGAAAGGACCCAAAATTGATCCCTGTGGGACTCCCATCTTGACAGGAGAACTAGCAGATGTGATACCATTGACGCTAACCTTCTGCTGCCTACTAGACAAGTATGATTCCACCAGGTTCAGGGCATTCCCATGAATTCCATATACTTCTAACTTGCGCAGTAACGTGCAGTGTTCTACACAGTCGAATGCTTTGGAAAGGTCACAAAACACTCCAATGGCATCCTGTGAACTCTCCCAAGCCTCCAAGACAAGAGTCATGAGATGACAGCCTGCATCGGTTGTTGATCTGCATTTGGTGAAACCATCCTGGTTTGAATGCAATATTCTATTTCTATTGAAATGTGACAGCAGTTGGTTTAGCATCAATTTCTCAAAGATTTTACTTAATACTGGCAAAACAGAGATTGGCCTATAGTTTGAGGTATCTGTCTTACTTCCCGATTTAAAGATAGGAGTGATTTTACTTATTTTCATTAGTTCTGGAAACGTGCCTTTATCTATGCATAGGTTAAATAAGTCTGCTAAGTAAGGAGCAATTGTGTTTATTATAGAATCTAGCATTTTTACAGATAGACCCCATAGATCTTCAGTAGCTTTAACATTTAAACTCTTGTACGTCTTTTTGATATCAATTAATGAGATGTGTTCGAACGAAAATTCAGGTATGGTGCGTTGGAAGTTTTCTTTAAGAAAAGCCTCCGCCAAGTCTGGGGATGAATCAAGTGACTTGGTCGCGTTCAGGGCTATGTTAGAGAAGAAATCGACAAAAATATTAGCGACTTCCTCAACATTTGTAATGTGTTCATTATTAATTAATAGTTTATATTCAGAATCTCTACATTTATCTTTACCTGTTTCTACGTTTATTGTTTTCCAAACCGTCTTAATTTTATTACTTGATTTGCGAATTTTGTCTCTAATATTTATGGCTTTTGCTTGGATGCAAACAGCTTTAAAAATTTTTGAATAACATTTAACATACTCATGAAATGATTCTGAATTGGAATGGGCTTTATCCCTATATAACTCATTCATATTATCTCTACTTTTCCTGATACCCTTGGTAGCCCAATCACTAAATTCTAGTTTCCCATTCGTGTGTAATTTCTTTTTGGGACATATCTCATTGAACTCCTTACTTATTACAGAAAATATGTTTTCATAATTGAAATTAGGGTCTTCCTCAGAGACAGCGACATTTTCCAGTTTTGATTCTATATTATTCCTAAGCTTTTCGAGTTTATATGTTGTTAGGGGCCTATGTTCAATTGTTGGTTTTTCTTTTGATTTTTCACTTATAAATTCTAGTGAGAGACCCTTGTGGTCAGACCTAACTCCACCCGTTATTGATAACTTCCTACTTTCGAAATTGGTAAAGATATTATCAATACAGGTCGATGAGGTAACTGTAACTCTTGTGGGCTCAGAGAATAGGTAACTCAAACCGAAGGACTTAAATAAACTAGTCAAATTAGTTTTATCTGGAGAATCTGACAAAATATCAATGTTAAAGTCACCGCATACAAGTACATGTTTATTACTTTTACAAATTTTGTTTAGAATTATTTCCATAGAGGACATAAAAGAAGTGAGATTCGAGTTCGGCGGCCTATATACACATAAGATTATGTGCCTTTTCACTTCTACACAAGCCACCTCGCAAGTTCGTTCCACAGAACAGCTGACAATATCATTTCGCTCTTTATATTTAATTAATTTTCTTAAAAGTATAATCGAGCCACCTCCTTCAGCAGATGTTCTGTTGAACTTACTGGCCACCTGAAAATTATTAACATTAAATGACATTTTATCATTTTTTAACCAAGTTTCACAGAAACATAAAATATCATAATTATATTTATCTACAAGTAATTCAATGTCGTTAATTTTGCCAGAGAAGCGGTTTATATTTTGATAGAATAAAGATAATGTATCATTAAATTTTAAATGCATTTTGACATTTATTTTGGCATTTATCGGCATATTTACGTAATTATTTTAATTTTAGTTGTTTTTATAGCCCCAAGATCAAAACTGTAAACTAAAAAGTGAAAGCAAAATAACCTACTTATTTCCGAAAATGGCAGGCACCTCATCAATTCAAACTGATAAAGGAAATATAACTGTCTCAACGATCATGCATGTGGAATGCGTTGTCGTCTCGCCTACATTCCTTCACAAAGATCGTAGCCTATATGTTTAATTTTAAACACTGCCTATTAAAAATCAATCAGACTTCGAAACTCTTTGCGTATTTCAGGATACATTCCAGCTCGTTCTGTATGCCCAAAGCCGTCGTATAATAGGTCCCAGAAGGCCATTCTTTCTTGTAAGGGTCTGGTTCCGACGTTCAACTTCAAGTCTATGTTCACGTAGTGGTAGGGAGAGTGAGGGGTGATCGGTTTTCATTTGTACGGCAGGAGGGCGGACGTCTGTGGTGTTGGGTCACTGGAAATGCAAATAAAACAATATTTAGTTATTAATACTTTAGTATTAATAATTTAGTATAAAATATACGTATTAATAAGTATAATAAAATTTAATCATTCTCATTAAAACTAAAAAATTTATAAGAAAAGATCTAAAGCGAATAGGTAAGTACCTATAGATTTTGTCGTAAAGGAAAATTACTAGAACATTTAATAAAATAAAAGCATGTGAAAGAAATTGTATACCTAAATAAGATTTTGATATCTGATATTTTCAATAAAATAAACGGTATTTTTTTTAATTCACTTCAGAATTCAATATTCAGTACAACTCACGAATATACTAACGTAAAATACTTGAACTTGTTTTTTTTTCTTCAATGAAAAATAGTAAATTCCTTGACATTTTAGGGGACGTGTGTTTATCTATAGGTGATGCATTTAGTAGAAAGGATAAAAAAAACTAACGTTCGCTAACGACTAGTACCTCCACGGAAGCTCAAGCGGTAGAGAGCCCGCCACGTGGAATGGTGCGGAGGGTGCGTGGTTCAAATCCCGCCGCAAAAAAAAAATTTTCTTTCCATATTCGTATTGTAAGTTCCTTGACATAACATAATAACATAACATAACATAATTGACGTTTTAAACAATTTTGTCATTAGTAGAAACTTACCCATATTTAACGAAGTTGGCCCACATAGCTGTCATACTGTCCACAACTGCTTGGTCCACATTATTTGGCTCCTCCATATAAGAGATATCAAACAGATATCCAAACTCATCAGCATGGCAGGCTCCGGCATGTGTTATGTAATCCAAGTGCTTAACGAAATTTCTCCCACCGGCATATGAAAACTGATACAGATATAGTCTGGAAGAAATCGCTTATTAGCGATAAGACCGCCGCTTGTACATTTAAGTATAGTTTCTCTGTATCCTTTGTGTTGGTTCTTTAAGTGTGGTGTACAATAAAGTATTATCTATCTTTCTATCTATCTATAAACTCTCTACATTATTCTCCAAAAACCTCTTCAAACTGCGAAATGTTGGATAAATGAACTTAAGGTCACTAATGAAATCTATCAGCTGTTGATCCAAGTAGTCTCTCTGTCCCGCATCCAAATAGAAGTTCCGAACAATTTCTATCAGCGGCTTAAAGTCTGGATGAGATGCGTTGAAATAGTCTTCCATAAACTGTTTAATAAACGATGGTTTAGGAAGTAACTGATGACTGCCGATAAATAGACCTTCATCATTATTAAAACCCATCATTATGGCTAGGTGTGTAGCGTTTTGGATTTTATTCAAATTGAACCAGTTTTTTGTAATAAATGATTGCACATGTTTAAACTCCTTCTCTATAACAACACTATAGCTGAGGTTTAATGATAACGAGGTAGCTATGACATCCAGAGGGTCCTGTTGTATAAGTAACGACACAGCTTCTTTAATATCAGTAGTCTCAAAACCGAGGTATTGTGATATCAAAAGCGGGATACGCCTATCAGCAGTGACAGCTGGCAATTGGGACGTGGTACTGCTTTAAGAACAGCTTGATGAAATAATGGTGGTCCGTGTTTATCCCGCATAATATGGAAATCTGCTGACATACCACCAGCGCTGTTCCCTGCTATCGTGATCTTGTCCGGGTCTCCACCGAATGCTGCTATATTGTCGCGAATTGTATTGTATTGTATCTTTAAGGCCTTGGTTTCCTGGTATCTCTGGATTGTCGAGGCACATGAAGCCGTACGGACCGAGGCGGTAGTTCAACGATATGACGACAACGTCGTGTCTGATTAAAAATTTAGGTCCGTATACAAACCTGCCATAATAACCAAGTCTGAACTCTCCTCCGTAAAACCAGACGAAGACTGGCAGCAGGTTTTTAGGACCGGCTGAGCACGGCACGTAGATGTTCAAGTTGAGGCAGTTCAATGTTCCCACGATGGTGTGGTTGAACTCTTCTTCTTGAGGACAAATTGCCGAGTCATCGTTTGCTTCGAATATTCCGTTCAATGCAGGGTGTGGTATTGCTACCTGAAGGCAATAAAAAAGGTGCTAAAGGTTAGAGATGGGTCATCGAAAACTTACCAAGATCGTTTAGTCGTAGAGCAGTTGTAGAGTTATGGATAACTCTCCTACTTCTCTACTACAATCATTGGTCCACTAGTCGATAAACTAGTCAAAATATTTAACTGGTTGATGACATCAACGTGATGACGTACATGTCATGCATCCCGCATTGTTCGAGCAGTGAAGGATTTACATGACCATAATCCGTCCGTACGTACCGACCGTAGTGAAAAGTAGTTCCAGCATTATTTGACCCTATGGTCGTTTTCACTACTGGTATGTATAGTCTTTTCCATTCCCTGTACATACCAGACTTAAGAACAGAAAAATAACTTTAATATTTCTAATTATTTTTAACACGTTATTTTCTTCGAACTAATACAATGCCTACCCAGATATAAATTCCTTACATTATCCGTTAATAGTACTATCTTCCGCAACTAGTCTTTTCGAAATGTCGGGTAAATATAATTAAGGTCACGAATGATATCTATTAGCTGTTGGTCTAAATAGTCTCTTTGTCCAGCATCCAAATCCAAATCCGAAGTTTTGAACAATATCTAGCAGCGGTTCAAAGTCGTGTCGTATGAATTGAATTTGAATTCAAAGGAAATACTCACCCCAAAAGGATTTTTCTTATCGACTTGTCCGTAAGGTATGCCTAAATAAATAATATAATTACCATCAGGAGCTGAATGTCGACGTACTAACCCTAATGGTAGTATTCACTATATATTTATGTCCACTTCCTCCACATACGAGACTTAAAAACACAAATAATGCTGGAAAAACTATATTTTTTTCGATTTCAGAGCTCCATATTGATTTAAACCATTTTCATTAAAATGATGAGATAAATATATATATTTTTTCTTTTCTTATATAAATAACAATAAAATATACCAATTATATAAATATCAATTGATTACCAATAACTCTGTATAGAGTATAGATCTCTAAAGATGTATTCATGGCGTAGGTTCGAAATTAGTTTATTCTTAATTATTTATTTAAATTTTAAAACAGACAGTGTTCATATTATATTTGTAACAAAAAAATCCTAAAATCTATGTTATTAAATAAAAATTAAATTAAAACCGAGGCAAATACGGGGTGAGTACAGAGATGACGGATGCGGATCCGGTCTAATGCTTTTTTTTTTTTTTTTGGTAATGAGTAACAAGACGAGCAAATCAGGTGCCTGATGGTAAGCATCATGATTGCCCATATCAGACACAGTGCCACCCGGGGTTTTTATATTAAAAATTCTGCGCGGCACTGCACTGCGCCTGTCACCCTGAGATATGAGTTGTTGAATCTCATCATGCCCAGTAATTTCGCTGGTAACATTGCCCTTCAGACCGGAACACAGTAATGTTTGCACATAACTGCTTGGCGGATGAATAACTGGCAAAGGTGTGGTACTTCCCCAGGCGGCCCCCTGCTAAAGAGACCTACCACTACAACATGTGGTAATAAGGGCAGGTCATTTACCTGCCCTTATGATTTTCTTTTCTTTATTACTTTAGCACTAGCGAAACTCGCCAGCACGTCTACGCTGGATGGATAGGTATATCAACAAAACGCACTACAAAATAGTCCACGGATTGTGGCTACTGAGTTCATAGCTATTTTAAATAAAAAATTAAGGCCTCATTGCAGCTAGCTCTAAATGTCCAAAGTCATTGTATAATAGGTCCCAGAAGGCCATCCTTTCATGTAAGGGTCTGGTTCCGACGCTCAACTGCAAGTCTATGTTCATGTAGTGGTAGGGAGAATGAGGGGTGATCGGTTCCCATTTGTACGGCAGGAGGGCGGACGTCTGTGGTGTTGGGTCACTGGAAATTCAAATACAGGCACTCATACATTATGTTACATTAAAAAAGCTTGTAAAATTGGGAGTTTCCTAAGAAAAGTTCAGAGCGTTAAACCTAAAAATGTTCCTGGCAAATGCAAAAATTAGCAAACAATTAAATTTGTAAACATCAAAAAGAATAATATATTACAATTAATAATAAACAATTCAGTTTAAGGGAATTACAAATTATTTAATACACCTAAATTATTATTAGTCATAACAAATATTTTGTAGCATGTTCCATGAAAGTGGCGTAATTCCCGCTTCTTCATTTCCGTGAGAATTTCGGGAATTCCTTTCTTATCCCTTTTCTTTATCCAAAATTTCAGGTTTCTAAGTCGAAGGGTTTCGGATGGGCGTTGATGAGTGAGTGCGTCAGTTGATCAGTCAGTCAGTCAGAAATTTGAATTTAAAATTGTCTTACCCATATTTAACGAAGTTAGCCCACAACGCCGTCATAGTATCCACAACTGCTTGGTCGTCACTCGTTGGTTCTCCCATAAAAGACACATCAAACAAATATCCTATTTCATCACCATGAGTTGCCCCACCATGCCCTATATTGTTCATGTGCTTCATTATACCTATATAATTCCTCCCGCCGGAGTACGAAAACTCATACAAATACAATTTCCGTACATTATTCTCCAAAAACCTTTTCAAACTGCGAAATCCCGGGTGAATTATCATTAAGTCACCAATAAAATCTATTAACTGTTGATACATGTCATCTCTTTGTCCGGCACCCAAATAGAAGTTCTGGACTATGTCTACCATCGGCTCAAAGTCTGAATGGGATGTGTTGAAATTTTCATCCATGAAATGTTTAATAATTGATTGCATAGGTAGTTTTCAAACATTGGCAAGGGTTAGACCTTCATTATTATTAATTCCCATCAATACAGTCAGATTTTTAGCTTTTGGAATTTTACGTAAATTGAACCAGTTTTCTGTAATGAATGGTTCCACATTTTTAAACTCCTTCTCTATGACAACACCATAGCTGAGATTTAAAGACAACGAGGCATTTATGACGTCCAGAGGATTCTGTATTGCAAGGAATGATACAGCTTCTTTAGTATCAGTAGTCTCGAAACCGAGGTATTGTGATATCAAGAGCGGTATACGTCTATTAGCTGTGACAGCAGGTATTTGATATGTAGTACCGCTCTCAAGAACAACTTGTTGAAATAATGGTACTCCGTGATTCTTTCGCAATATATGGAAATCAGCGGACACAGCGCCAGCGCTGTTCCCTGCTATTGTGATCTTGTCGGGGTCTCCACCGAATGCTGCTATATTATCACGAATCCAACGCAGAGCCATGACTTGGTCTTTTAGGCCTTGGTTTCCTGGTATCTCCGGGGTGTCAAGACTCATGAAACCGTACGGACCGACTCGATAGTTAAATGATATGACGACGGCGTCGTGTCTGATTAAGAATTTTGGTCCATATATGAACCTACCGTAGAAACCTAATATGAACGTTCCTCCGTAAATCCAGACGAAGACTGGCAGCAGGTTGTTAGGACCGGCTGAGGAAGGCACGAGGACGTTCAACTGTAGGCAGTCCAGTGTTCCCACGATGGTGTTGTTGAACTCTTCTTGTTGAGGACAAATCGCGGAATCATCGTTTGCTTCGAATATTTCATTAAATGGAGGGTATGGAGTTGCTTCCTGACAACGTTTGAGATAAATCATTTTAGTTAGTATTTTTAATCTCCGACAAAATATCGGAAGAGGTGTTGTAACGGAGGTGGCAGACACACAGATGTGTAGTCTGTCTGTGTCATCGTTGCTCCTTGGATTGGAAGTTAAATAAATACTCACCCCAAATGGATTGTTCTTATTGACTTGTCCATACGGTATCCCTAAATAATTGATATAATCACCATCAGTGGCTGGATATCCACGTACTAACACTTTTTTTTTTTTTTTTTTTTGGTGCCCGGGGAAAAATGCGTGACGCATACCACCCGCACCCGGGGGAGCGCAGGATGGTTATGTGGGACTCCCCGCCCCAGCAACGTACCGACGTACGGTGCTGTGCCGGCGGGTATACCCACTAAAAAACCCCGGGGTGTTCCTTCGCGACGCCATGTGTCGGGGCTGCGGGCACGCCGAAGCACTCATCCGCGGCCCCGACGGCGTTTGGTCCTCCGTGGAGGACCCCGCCACGGTGGGGTGAGGGTAATCCTTCACCCCAACCCTCCCAAGGGGCGCGCGGAAACACGCGCGCGCCTCCTCGCGGGCCCTTTAGGTGGGCAACGGATACCCCCGCATCCGTTGCCCGGGCCCCACATCTTGGGCTTGGAAGGGTGTTCCGTGCCCTCTCGAACGCCTACCGAACGTACGAGAAGACACGGAAGACCCATTCCCGCCCACCACCACCGCAGGGCTCAAGTGAGCCCCGCCTGCGCCATCCACTGTGCCCTATGCTGACTTCATAGGGACACGCGGAGGCGCAACCCACACCGCGGCAAGCCGTCGGCTTTCCGCCTCAATTCGGTCGCAGAGGATAGGGAGAGCGGCGCATCGTAATACCGACACTCCTCTTCCCCTGCGACCCCACCGCCTTCGCCGTCTAACGGTGGCGACCCCGTTTGGGCCGCGGAAGGCAGGAAGAGCGGCGCACCGCAATACCGGCACTTCTCTCCCGCCGCGGCCCCACCATTCGGCCGCGATGCGCTACGCATCGCAGCCCGCCTCAGTTGCGTTGCGTCCTGTGGGACGCACCGCAACCTACTCGGCCGCTCACACCTGCCTGGAGGAAAGTGAAGCGGCCGACCACCTCGGGCTCCTCTTCGCTTCACCGTGGGCCCCAACCACGGTTACTGACCCCCACCGCCGCGAGAAGGCGGGAACCCATCGGGGGGTCCACGTACTAACCCTATGGTAGCATTCACTATATAATCATGTCCATTTGTTATAAATACAAGATTTAAAAACACAAAAATTATATCAAAAACTATACATATTCTTCTCAACATATTGATTAGTTTCTATAAACTGAGACATACCACTATATAATAAAATAAGAAGTAATTCAGGGCAATTAATTAATTTGTTAAAGATAAATAAATAGGTAGGAGATAAATATGTATATTATAATACAAACAATTTGTTTCGTTACCACGTCACTTAATTATTGGCGACAACTCGACTGCCAATCATGAGGTCCCGGGTTCTATCCCCATGTCAGGCAACAGTCCCAAGACATCTTCTACATGACATTCTGGAGTCTGGAACTGTGCCCGGTAGATGGCAATAGGTTCACTCCCTATTATGTCATAATCATCATCTCAGCCGTTGGTAATCCACTACTGAACATAGGCCTTTCCCATAAAGGGGGGATTTGCCAATACTCGACACGCTTGGCAGGCGGGTTGTCAAGCGCAGTTCGTTGGTTTTTTGCAGAGGACGCTGCTGCCCGTCCTCTGGATTTGTTAACCCTTAGCCGGCTCTTACGGCAACCACGGGAAGAGAGGGTGGAGCACTATTCTAAAGCCGGTAACTCCACGGCACAATTATGTCCCTATTATGTAATGCCGGCAAAATGTGGGTGTACCTACTATTAGACTGAGTCCTACACCTTTGAGAAAAAGTCATGATTGTATGTTACGTGTGTAATGAATATGGATTAGAATCCATAGGCATTGATTGACCTATTAAAATGTGTTAGATGCCACGTTTCAAGATACTCATAAATACTCATAAGGTGACCGATAGTTATAGGCAGTTGTAGTGGTAGGCTTTTTTTGCAGGGGGCCGCCTGGGCCTTTGCCAGTTATTTACCGCCAAGCAGTAATGTGCAAACATTACTGTGTTCCGGTCTGAAGGGCAATGTTACCAGCGAAATTACTGGGCATGATGAGATTCAACAACTCATATCTCAGGGTGACAGGCGCAGTGCAGTGCCGCACAGAATTTTGAATATTAAAAGGGTGGTACTGTGTCTAATATGGGCAATCATGATGCTTACCATCAGGCACCTGATTTGCTCGTCTTGTCACTCAATAGCATAAAAAAAAAAGATATTAAGAATTTTCAATTAATCAATTTTTGTAACCTACATACCTTAATAACATAATTAAAAATCATTATAATAACTTTGATGATTGTTTTATCATAATGTAAAGTATGTAACCTAAAAAAGTTTATTAATTCTCAAAATATTTATTGGTTTTAGACATAAACCTTTGCGAAGTTAAAAAATTTAAGGTAAAAATATTAGTATACGCACTGGTTGCCTGGAAGAGATCGCTTAAAGCGATAAGGCCGCCCATTGTTGACCAATAAGAATAATTTAATTTGTAAGTTGATTGTATTCGGTGTACCTTGGTCATAATAAAGAGTATTCTATTCCATTCTATTCTATTCTAGTGTTTTTACTTTACTTTGCAGCCTATTGCATTATAAATGCTTGTGTTGAATAAAAATGATTCACAATAAGACCATAAATATGGCCAATAATGCCACTTCCGTTCTGTTAATGAGAGTAGCTGTCGGAAGGAACAAAGGCATAGATGTGAGCGACCTCGGCTCGCCTACATTAAAAAATATCATATACAGTAATTATAAAACTCTGACAATATGGGTGAGGTGGTCTACATAAGCCATATGAATTGACTCGAGCAGTGTAATTGAGGTTGTAACTCGTTATGTTAGAGTATAAATTCAAATTATTTATTTATTAGTGCTCATTTTAATATCAATTCAATGATGATTAAAATCTATTAGTTTCCGCATTTCAAGACTCATTGTAGGTCGTTCTATATGTCCAAAGCCATCGTATAATAGGTTCCAGAAAGTCATTCTTTCTTGTAAGGGTCTGGTTCCGACGCTCAGCTGCAAGTCTATGTTCATGTAGTGGTAGGGAGAGTGAGGGGTGATCGGTTCACATTTGTACGGCAGGAGGGCGGACGTCTGTGGTGTTTGGTTACTGGAAATGAAAATATATTGTATAATGACAGTGTTACAGTTAGGTATCAAGTGCTTCTTTAAAACATAATACTAAATCACTACCTACTACAAAATCACTTCATATTAAATAGAAGATTGCAAATTAGGGTTTTATGTACCTTACTATCTTCATATTGGTCTGGCAAATGAACGAGTACTATAACATATTAATTTCTTCATTTCATCATCTCAGACGTAGAAAGTCAAAGAAATAGGCCTCTCCCATAAGGAGGTGGGGTGGGCTGACTAGCGCAATTCGAAAAAAGTAAGTTATAGTAAGGGTTTGTGGAGATTTTTAATAATAAACACATTTTATTAATTTTGAGTTCAAAATTCAGTGCGCCTTAAGAATTAACCTTCGCCGATGCTATTGAACTCTTCCTATGTTCGAAAAAGGTATTTTTACAAGCTTTTTTACAAGTTTCATAAATAAAATCTTACCCATATTTAACAAAGTTGGCCCATATAGATGTCATACTATCCACAACTGCTTGATCCTGACTATTTGGCTTCTCCATATATGAGATATCAAACAGATATCCTATCTCATCACAGTGACAGGCCCCAACATGAGTTATGTTATGTAAGCGTTTCATATAATTCCTTCCGCCAGAGTAAGAAAACTTATACAGATATAAATTCATTACATTATTCTCTAATAACCTTTTCACTTCGCGAAATGTCGGGTAAATGAACTTAAGGTCACCAATAACCAAGTACTCTCTTTGTCCAGCACCCAAAAAGAAGTTCTAAACAATTTCTAGCAGGGGCTCAAAGTCTGGATGAGATGCGTCGAAATAGTCATCCATAAATTTTTTAACAAATAAAGGCTTCGGTAGTGACTGTAAACTGGCAATAAGTAGACCTTCATAATTATTAAAACCCATCATTACATTCACGTTTTAAGCGTTTGGGATTTTAGTTAAATGGAACCAGTTTTCTGTAATGACTGATTCAACATCTTCAAACTCCTTCTCTACAACAACACTATAGCTGAGGTTTAATGATAACGAGGTAGCTATGATAACCAGAGGGTTCTGTATTGCAAGGAACGACACAGCTTTTTTAGTGTCAGTTGTCTCGAACCCGAGGTGTTTTGCTATCAACAACGGTGTATATCTATCAGTGATACTTGGTGCCAATTGATATGTGGTACCGCTTTCCAGAATAGCTTGATGAAATAATGGTGGTCCGTGATTTTCCCGCAATAAATGAAAATCAGCGGACACAGCGCCAGCGCTGTTCCCTGCTATCGTGACCTTGTCCGGGTCTCCACCGAATGCTGCTATATTATCACAAATCCAACGCAGAGCCATGACTTGGTCTTTAAGGCCTTGGTTCCCTGGTACCTCCGGGGTGTCAATGCTCATGAAGCCGTACGGACCGAGGCGGTAGTTCATTGAAATGACGACGACGTTGTGTCTGATTAAAAATTTCGGTCCGTAGACGAACCTGCCGTAGAAACCAAGTTTGAACGCTCCTCCGTAAATCCAGACTAAGACTGGTAAAAGGTTGCTGGGACTGGCTGAGGACGGTACGTAAACGTTCAAGTGGAGGCAGTCCAGTGTTCCCACGATGGTTTCGTTGTACTCTTCTTGTTGAGGACACCTCGCCGAATCATCGTTCGCTTCGAATATTCCGTCAAATGGAGGTTGTGGAGTTGCTACCTGAAAATGGTAGAACAATCATTTAAGTTAGTATTTAAGAATCAGTAAATTATTTTACGTTGGTTAAAAAAAACTTTTTTGTAACAATTTTATAGAATTGGATTCAAAGGAAATACTCACCCCAAATGGATTGTTTTTGTCGACTTGTCCATAAGGTATGCCTAAATAATTAATATAATCACCATCAGTTTCTAGGTTTCCACGTATTACCCCTATGGTAGTATTTGCTAGATATTCTTGCCCATTTCCTACACATACAACACTTAAAAACACAAAAATAACTGTAACAGCTTTCAGAGTTAGCTCCATGTCTTGGTAAAAATGGATCAGATTAGTTACAATGTTACAAACCTTTAGAATATCAACTGATTAACAGTAGCCTTGCATAATTCTTCATACTACAAATAAGCATACATGGGGTAGGTTTGAAATGATCTTTGCTTAACTAACACAGTAACAGTAACATTATTAATTCAGAACTGGCTAAGATTAAGTGCAGTCGTGCCCCTTAAAATATGATATCAATAAATGTGTTATTTCTAATCTATAGTGTCGAAGTAGATTTAAGAGGATACATTAGGGGTGATTTTTCCATACAAACGTATTCCCGTGTTTCCTCCCTAGATAATTGCGTCAGAGCAATGTTTTTTTTTTTATAAAATCAAGGTTTTCAGTGAGCATGTCCCTGTTATTTTCATTTTTCTACAAGCTCATTATTAAATGAAATATGACCCTTTAAAAACATGAAAAACTGTCCCAGTTTTACTCGCGCAATTAGACGTTCACTAGAAAAAAATGAAGAGTTAAGGAAAAAAAATAAAATAACAGGGACATAGCCTAATCTATTTCCTAATTTTCAAGATATAAATTTATGGATAAAACTAATTATTCTCGGAGGGAACACGGGAATACAAAACATCGATTTCGTCATTTTTTCGTAGTTATAATCGCTTTGAGCTGCAGTTGTCCCTTTCGCGTTCTACGGGGTGCGGCAGGCGGTGAGGGGGGGTTCCACTCACACTTATACAACTAGGGAAGGGACTCATAGACATAGTATTTTGAAAAATCCTAGTGATGTTCATAGAAAACGAGTTTAAACCAATACTTCTTACGAAAAAATAGAAGACTAATAGTATGTAACAATATCGATTTAAATGCAATTCAACTATAATATCAATCTTCATATGGCCCATTCTCGTTCAGTTAGACCTTCGGAGAACCTAATGTTGAGATGTCTAGTGCATAGCACTTGTTTTTATGGTGATCTTTCATTGTCTTCTATACTGTTAAGTAGGTAATTTGTTAATAAATATTATATAATATGTAATTGTATTAAAATGTATTACTTTATCATCATAATCATTATTGGCCTTGTACGAGTAGATACATCTTTAAAAAAGAGATGGTTCAAGAGCATTATCGCAAGCTACGGCATTTGCGTTCATGGGTGAACACTCAGTGAAATTTTCTAACACTTTGCCAGTAATATTTTAAATCTCTTGTAGTAGAAGTCGTACCTATTGTCATCTATTGGGTTCAGACTCCAAGCTGTCATTCAGAAAACCCCTAATAGAAAATCCAATTACACTTTTTGGCTGACTTGTGGATCCCGGGTTCTCATGATCATATGATTGGCTCAAACACCACCAAAATGGTTTTCGAGTTTGTAGTTGATAGCGATCAACGGTTCGAACGGATCGAATTTTTGCGGTCGACATGACTATCAACTGCTCACCCCTAACATCACTCATTAGGTTGAAGAAATTAATTTGAATTGCGTTTTATCGTAATTTCATGATGTAAAACACAAAATAATTAAGTATTTACGTATTACCTATACTCAAACGGATGGCAAAGGCGCAACATGTATTTGCCGTTTTATACGTAAATGGTGTATTTTTCGTAGAGCTTTCAAAAATATACGTCCTGCCCCTCTTGCTTTTACCCAATTTCAGAGCAAAATACTGAAAGAAATTCATTTCGCAATCTACCCACCGACAAGTCTAATGTTACAATTAGAATTCATATCGAAATTGATAAACACTTCCTTTTTGCTTAATATTTTAAATTTTTAGACAAAGCGGTCTACTCGCATGAAATACAATACGAATACAATAATAATTCTTTTCTTATTCGAATTGTATTTCATGCGAGTAGACCGCTTTGTCTAAAAATTTAAAATATTAAGCAAAAAGGAAGTGTTTATCAATTTCGATATGAATTCTAATTGTAACATTAGACTTGTCGGTGGGTAGATTGCGAAATGCATCACCTATAGATAAACACACGCCCCTAGAGCGTTAGGTAGAAGGGATAGAAAAATTTCGCCGACGACTAGTACCTCCACGGTAGCTCAAGTGGTAGAGCGCCGACCGGGGTTGGTGCGGAGGGTGCGTGGTTCAAATCCCGCCCGTGGGTGAAATTTTTCTTTCCTTATTCGTATTGATTCTTTTGCTTTACTACTTACGGTTTTGGCTTGTTTGTATGAATTTCTTTCAGTATTTTGCTCTGAAATTGGGTAAAAGCAAAAGGGGCAGGACGTATATTTTTGAACGCTCTACGAAAAATACACCATTTACGTATAAAGTCCGTAAACAACAGCACAGGTCGAAAATTATTTAGGCGAACTATTATTAGGTAGATATTACAATGAAAAGTTATATTTTCAGCAAACGTCTAGACTGACAGGATGAACTGAAAAAGTCAATACTTACCTTCGAAGATAATATACACATTGATATGAATTTTTAAGCGCTGGGCTACTGGTGTCATATAAACTATAATAAATATATATTATAATTTTTTTTTTATATTATATAATATCACAATAATTTAAATACAGATAATGAAGAAAAAAGTTCCTAACAAAAAAATATCCGGGCAAAAATTACTACTCCTGGGACTGGATTCGAACTCGCATTCGTTGATCGATGACACGATTTTGTGAACGCTGTCTGAATACTGCAACCACTGGTCCATTTCATACTAGACGTAGCTAATGAATTTAAGCAATCATCTTTACTAGAATGTAAATAAAAATAAAAGTCTAAAAGAATACCTACGATAAGTACCTACCTAATTTGAATACAAGCGTCACAAACTTTACTACTGACATGAATATGCGCGCGAAGTCGCAATAATAATCTTCTTACACACACATTCATAGCTCATACTTTCAGGAGCAGAGCGACGGCGATAGTTTTTACAAAAACCGAAATTTTAAATTCTTCGTCACTCAGGTTTCCCGTTAAGGAGTATCAATTTAAATTCAACCCATTTAGCTTTTAGGCGTTTGTTTTTAATAACAAAACTACTGTTACAAAACTGTACACTTCTTTTCGAAACTATATTTCAATTATAATAAAGGTGTTTAAAAATTTGTACGAAATGTTTTCCAAAACTTAGCGATACCACTTTCACAATATACAGGTTCTCTTATCTAATTAGCTAGCTACTGTAGTAGCAGCAATATCTTTTGAATAGAATTCTTTTTATTATCGTCAAACTCCTCCGAAACGGCTTGACCGATTTTTATGAAATTTTTCTGTGTATATTCGGTAGGTCTGAGTAGGTTGTAATATTTTTCATACCCGTAAATGATAATTGTGGCCCACCCCAATTTTTTTTATTTATTGTCCAATTTTTTCTTTAATGTTTCGGCATTAAAAAATACATAAAACCCTGAATTTTCATCCTTCTAACAATAACCCCCTATTTTTTAATAGCGATATTAGTACTATAGTAATCTTCAATCCTTAGTGGTCGATAACTGATCAAAATAATTTATATGGAAAAACAACTAAACGCTAGTAAATATAGAGTATAATATTTTAATGCTCACACATACATTAATCTGCAGACAATTCTTGAATTGGAAGATAAGTAGCATTAGGCATGCTATTGCTTTTAATGGACACAGGAAGTACCATTCCACAGTCGAACAGCTCGCACTGTGAACGACTTATTATAATGCTGGGAGCTTGGCAAGGTATGCTGCAGCGTTTGTTTGTGGAGCGTAGGTTAAATGGGTAAGCAAAGTGAACATAATATTCAAATCGTTCTTTGTGATAGGAAGGAGAGGCTTGTCTTAAGAGAATAGAATAGAGCAAAGAAAGAATATGACCATTCCGGCGAAGTCGGATTGGTAACCATTTCAGCTTGGCACGAGATTCGGATTCCACAGCACACTAACAAGTGTGCTGCCTGCCGTCATAAGGAAAAAGGACGTATCTAACATTTTTTTCAAAATTGAGTTAGATATATATTCGGAATCAGCAAAAAAAGGCGCAACTACCAGTATTTTTTAAATTAAGCTACGGAAACTGCAACCCTATAAACCTTAATGTTAAATAAGACGCATATGCTACAAAATGCATCTTTTACTAAGAATAAAAAACGTTTCTGACATTTACTAAATTGAAAAGACGCATTGGCTTAGAAGCGTCTATAAACTTTACAAAATATTTATATGATCATAAAATGAAAAGACGTTACTGAGATGTTCATAGGAAGAAAAGACATTTCTCTGCAGATGTACCTTTTCATTTTAGTATAAAGAATGATAGCTAGATGCAAGTGGCAGTAGCGCCTTTTCTACTTAGTACAAAGATCGTTATACGGGCGCAAGTGGCAGTAGCGTCTTTTCTACTTAGTATAACTATTTGTACGAGGTGAGCGGGAGGAGAGTGGTTCAAGCAAAACGGTCAGTTGTGCCTGAGCGCACAGAGTATACGCTGCGCGCGTATTTTTCTACATTTTTGGTGCGAAATCATAAGGTAAGATTATAATTTTATGAGTTTCTATTATGAAGGTGTATTATTATTTAGTATTTATTTAATAACGTCATATGGACCTGTAATGTACCATTCGTAAGGGATAACTTACGAATAAAAGTGGTTATTTATTTGTAAGTTTAAAAAAGTGTAGGTATTTATATATCTCTTATGGTTTAAAAATTTTGTGAACTAATATTTTAATACGAGTATGTCAGAATGCTTGGTACTGAAATATTTTTTCTTATTTCAGAGTCACAAAATGAAACGAAATAATCGTTGCTCAAATATATTGTCCTTAGGATCTACAAACATTACTAATTATGATGAGAAGCAACTAAATTTATTTACAAACCAAAATAGCATAACAATGGATCTTCATGAGCCTTAGTGACCTAGATTTTGACTGGGACGATTCCGTGTTTGATAAAGATTACGTCTCATCAAGCATAGAGGCGCCAAAAGAAGATACTGATACTTCTTCTGTGCAGCACAGAACAAAAGCTGGACGCTATATTCATATTTGCTACACATTGTCTATTCAGCTGAAGTTAATTTTGAAACGGTAACTCTAAAGTATTAGAAGCAGGATACACATACACGGCTGCAGATGAGTTTCATCATCAAGTGGAGCTAACCATAAAGAAAAATAAGCACATTTATGATTCTGAAGATTTCCACCAAGCAGTGTATTAAAACAAATATTACTGAAATATTATAAATATTCTTGTTCTAGGAGTATAAAAATATTACTGTAAAAGTGATGCATAAATAATACTTTTTTCAATACAAATAAGGAGGTTCTTTCCTTATTTGTATTGTATTACATGCGAGTAGACCGCTTTGTCTAAAAAAAATTTAAAATATTAATACTTTTTTCAATTTGAAGACTGTGCATCAATATACAAATTGCAATACCTACACGATATGAACTCGGTCACGTTCTGTAGGGGCTCCCACATCATCCGTTATAAGACCAAAGAATACTCACTTGACTTCCTTTTTTAATGAGAATACGTAAGGTTTTTGTTATTTACTGTATTTTTTGACTGTTTAAGAGATTAACTTCCTCTCTGGTTCCAGCGTTCAGCGAGGTAACATCTCGAGGAGCGGCGTCGTAGTAACATTTGTCGTTCTTACAGCGGAGTCAGAGTCTAATTCCTGATGATGCGTCGTGTAGACATGAAACAAGTGTCGATATATGTATGGTGTCACTAACAAAAATAATACCTAATAGCATTTCCTCTTTGCATGCAATATTGCGGGCGGGAGGGTGGTGCATTGTGCATGTAGTTTTTGACACAAAAAATTGGAACGAAAAACTAAATATTCTTTTTCTAGGAGTTTACAATGGAGTTCCGAAAAAACGCCAAATTCAATTAATTATTTTAAGATTAACTGTTAAGTTCGTGAGTGATATTTTTAATAGATAAATAGAAAAAGTGATGTATATATTATTTTTGAAAGCCAAGGAGGTTATTTTGTTTTTTTATTCTAGAAACATGAATGAAGACTGTCAATAAGGATTAATAATTAAGATTAATTAATATGAGTGTCCATAGTAAAACCCCAGGAAGCGGTTTTTATCAAATAATCAATCTACAAATTTATAATTTGTTTTATTTCGCATTTTAAGACCATGTTTGTTTGTAATTACCATAAATAATTATGGTATAATGCTTTTGAGCTGAAAATTTAAGCATGTAAATATGACGTTTCTGTAGGTGAATAACTAAATTACTTAATTGAAAAGCAGCATATGGGTAGTAATGTCTTTTAAGTGTAGGTAATCAGAACTAACAATTAAATATTACTAAGTAAGAAAGACGTTTCAAAAATTACAAGGATGAAAGGACGCATCTAGCCCGATACGTCTTTTCATTGTAGTATTGAAGATTTTATCGTTATTTATTTGCTAAAAAGAAAAGAAAAATGTTTTTTTTTTTAGTAATTTAATAAATATATTATAATTTTAATTTGAATTCATAAAGATCAAGCTTTATTTCATTATTTTGCATTACAAAACAGTCGTTATTTAAATTTCCTTTTCCACATCAAATTTTTGAATTTTTATAATATAAAACATTTTTTTTCTCTGTTTTCAACTTTGTGTAGATACGTCCTTTTTGCTTATGACGGCAGTCAGCTGTGGATAAATCGTTCTAGAGTGCGCTCGATCGGCCAGCAATGTAACTTATTTGTTGATGACTAACGAAATATATATATTTTTTTAATATTTATCGTAAAAAAAGAAACTCTGACTTCTCTTTATTCTGCTCCATAATTAGACCCTGGTCTGTCTATGTAATTAATTCAAATGAATGACATCTGCTTGAAATCTTGCTCAGTAGGTGAAGGTGGCTCTTTCTATGCAAAAAAAAAAATTCAGCCGCTGATCAGTTCTACCTACTACAAGTTTAATATCTCAAGGCTATCTTACGTCATAGCTTTGCAAAAAATAAATTAATACTACAATAATAATTTCGATGTAAATGAGACAGTAGTAAATACAATGGCAAGATTCACGATTCCAAGGAAATCACGATATATTTGACTGTATAATATTTGTTAGAAACTGATGTGTATAGCATCAGGACAAGGTAATTAAGTCGTCGCAATATGAATTAATAAGATACCAAATTTCGAATCGAACAGACTGGAAGTTTTTTTTTTTTTAATTTATTCAAAATAATATTACATTAACTTGTTGCACCAATAAACCTTATGGTTTGTGCTGCTACATCCATTCAACTCGCTTCGTATTAAACATAAAAGAGAGTTGAACATAAGAGAGAGTTGCTTCTATTCTCTTCAGCCGCTAGACAATAAGTGGTAAATTTCAAACGGTTGAACCGATTTTCAAGAGTCATTTTCATAGCTAAGAACATTCTTGATCAGATCAGCTTTCAAACAAAAAACAAATTGTTAAGGAATAAAATGTGAAGTAAGTATGCTTTATGAAGGGTTTTCCATACCTACCTATAAAATAATAAATAAATAAAAATCTTTTATATGAGATCATTCAGATCCATAGTGTGTTAGTTACAATTATTAAAAGACTATGTTAGTAATAAGTGCTAGTAAAAATAAAACTTAATACTAGTGTTAGGTTAACTTACATACTATGTTCCTACCTACTTGTCAGCCTCTGTCACAATATTCACCCAGAATTTCTGGATGGCACAATCTGGACGGGATGCAATCATTTCCAGAACACTGTTGGCGCTACCGCGTAGACGACTGAAATTGGAGGCTACCTTCTTTCGTTTTATTGCATAGAAGCCATCCACACCCGCCTCGGCAAACATGCCAGATGCACTGCAATATCGTGGTAGCGCCAACAGTGTTCTGAAAGCATTATTATATTGCACCCTCAGAACATTATAGGTTCGTTGCTTATATCGCAAACATGTTAGTAATTACAATTTCTACGGGAAGTACCCTAGAGGTTTGTAGCCCGTCGCGCACAGTATGGAAATGTGCGCTAAAATGGCTGTATCTTCTGATTGCAAGGGACCGTGGACCTAACTTGTTGATGTGTTTTAACTTGATACCTCATCGTGTTCTGAAAAAAAAAAAGGGTGTTGACGATTGATTTAAAGAAAAGAGGAGATAAGGTACGTTCTCCCAGTGCTTATTCAACAACTGGCATGTGAAATTTGCTCAGTGTGCAGTTTGCATAGTGCAATATAATGGACAACAAAAATAGAAAGACGTACCTAAGACAGAAGTGCCACCGGGACAACAATAATATGTTAGTCGCTAGTACGACCCCAATTTACTGTGAAGTACGTGGACCTAATTTGAGTTTGCCATTTTCGATAAACTAGTACCTCATCTCCCTTTTTCTTTAAATCAAGAAAAAAATTCTTTAAATTAAAATCAATCAATGGTGTTGACAGACGGACAGACACACAGACGGACAACAAAGTGATCCGATAATAATATCCTATAAAAAAGGGGTTCCTCTTTTTCCTTTTGAGGTTTGGAACACTAAAAACACAAAAGTAAGCCGGGCCATTCATTAAGAGTTTAGGAGCTACGATGCCACAGACAAACAGACACTCAAACATATTACAACACCCTTTCGTTTTTCGCTCGTGGGTTAAAAAAAAAAAAGAACAATCACAAGCCAAATCTTCGTACGCGTGTGTGCTCACCATGAGCAGTTAGCATTGCCCTTTGCCCCACCAGTGGGACAGCTTGGTGGGGAAGGGTGAAACAATCAATTTTACACGGGTTTATAACAAAATCTAAAATTGAAATATATAAAAAATTAAAATATCTACAGTTAAAATACCAATGTATAAAACCCCTAAAATAACAATACCTAATACTTCAAATAAATGATGTATCAGAGACTTAAAAACTTACAGATTCCTAACATCCAGATTACCTAATGGTTCAAAATATAGTACAGAAAACTGAACTTTATCGTGTGATGCCGGTGTTTATTTTAAGTTGAGCACCGCTGAATCGAAACCGGTGCGGGTCAAGGTTAGATATATAGAATATTCATAATTATATTTTACATAATAGGTTAATAAGTATTCTAATATATCAATATGAATAATCCTCTTTTGAAGGGGGCCGCCTGGGGAAGTTCCACACCTTTGTAAGTTATTCATCCGCCGAGCAGTAATGTGTTCATAACATTACTGTGTTCCGGTCTGAACAACTTATATCTCAGGGCCTCAGGGTGACTGGCGCAGTGCAGTGCAGTGCAGAATTTTGAATTTAAAAACATTGGGTGGCACTGTGTCTGATATGGGCCATCACGATGCTTACGATCAGGCATCGTAACAGAGCTATTGTTCTAGAAATTCGTTTGGTAAACGTAGTAACGTTTCACAGATAGTGTATTTCAGTGATGAATGAATAAGAATTTATTTGTAAGGTGATATCTGGTTGAAGTTCGTGCGGGACATATTAATAATCTATAAATTCCCTATCCGTCCAAAGACTTGGCTAGAAGAGATCGCTTAAAGCGATAAGGCCGTCCATTGTCGACCAATAAGAATTATGTTTTAGGTGTTATGTGAATCTGCGTGAAGTGCTATCGTTTTGGTCACAATAAATAATTATTCTATTCTGTTCAAAGCTGTTATGTTTTTTTAAATCAGGAAGATAAGATCTAAATAGTTTAGTTATTATTTGAAAGTATGATACCACACTTACGAGTATGTAATTGATGTGTTTGTACAGGTGTTGAAAAAAAAATCTGTTTGGTTCTCTAGTGTGTAATAACGATTTTCATATTACTCCTTTACTCGATTGGTTAGTATATCTGCTACGTGCCAAAATTTACTAAGTATTTCAGAATTTATGACCGATCGCTCTAAATATCCAAAGTTATTGTATATTTCGTCCCAGAAGGTCATCCTTTCTTGTAAGGGATTGGTTCCGACGCTCAACTGCAAGTCTATGTTCATGTAGTAGTAGGGAGAGTGAGGGGTGATCGGTTCCCATTTGTACGGCAGGAGGGGGGACGTCTGTGGTGTTGGGTCACTGGAAATGTAAATACGAGAATATTTACGCTCTGTCAAATATAGCTTGATCAATGACAGCTAAACAAAAATCTATTTGGGGTCGTATTTCCGTAAATAAAGTTTTAAGTGGGTTCTTAATTCATTTAAATTATTCGATAAAATATCATTTATACCTTGTATCTAATTTAAGGATATGTCACCAAAAAATAGATTTTTGTTCAGCTGTCATTGATCGTGTTAAGTACTTATATATCAAAATTGGGAGATTGCTACCAAAAGTTCAAATGCGAATAATTACTTGAAGATTTTTATAAAACAGAAGACTGCAAAGAGGAAGTGCTTCAATAGGATTTCGCAGAGATTTTCAATAAAAAACGCTTTCTACAACGTGTTACCAAAGGTGTAGTAATACTTGAAAGGGTGTCTACCCGACGAACTGAATAACTTTCATACTACTTACAATACAAATGGATGAGCTGTCGAAATTTTTTATTTATGGATTTCACAATTTTTTCTTTTAAAAATTTGTTCAGTTTCACTGGTAGATGCACATTTTCAAATATTAATTACTACACCTTTTTGTGACACCTTGTGGTCTTAGATTTTACTTTTGAAATTGAAATTATACTAAGATTATTGACGTGCACGGATCAAATGCGGCAACATTAGTTCCGGTGTAATATTAACTACGCTGAATTCGGCGTATCCGAGCCTGTGAAATACAATTTTTCACGCTTACTAGCACTTCTTGCGGACTGTTTATCATTCATACTGTCATATTATATGCATACTATACTATGTGTTACGCACACTGCAATTTAAAGTTGCCGCATTTTTGAAGCCGGTGTTTAGGTAGGTCTGGTCAAATCACACGACTACTTCGTGTGATTTGACCAGACCGTCCACGCGGAGACTTATTAATAATCTAAGTGATATTATCAATAATCTAATTGCATTTTACGGATTATAAAAAAATCCTACCCATATTTAACAAAGTTGGTCCACATAGCTGTCATACTATCAACAACTGCTTGATCTTCACTATTAGGTTTCTCCATATACGAGATATCAAACAGATATCCTATCTCATCAGAATGAAAAGCCCCACCGTGGGTTACGTTCAGTCTGTGCTTCCCATAATTTCTCCTGCCAGAGTACGAAAACTCATACAAATATAAATTCCCCACGTTATTGTCCAACAACCTTTTCATACTGCGAAATGTTGGGTAAACGAACTTAAGGTCACCAATAAAATCTATCAGCTGTTGGGCAGAGTAGTATTCTTTTTGTCCGGGACCCAAATAGAAGTTCTCAACAGTTTCCATCATCAGCGTATAGTCTGGATGGGATGTGTTGAAGAAGACATCCGTGAACGTGTTAAGAAACGATGACTTCGGTAGTGATGCAAAACTGCCAACAATAAGCCCTTCATCATTAGTGAAGCCCATCATTACTGTCAGGTCTTTAGCATTTGAAATTTTATTCAAATTGAACCAGTTTTCTGTTATGAATGGCTCCACATCTTCAAACTCCTTTTCTATGACAACACCAAAGCTGAGACCCAATGAATACGAGGTAGCTATGACATCCAGTGGTTCTTGTTGTGCCAGGAACGATACAGCTTTCTCAGTGTCAATAGTTTCAAAACCAAGGTGTTGCGCCATCAACAACGGAGTATGTCTATCAGCTGTGTTAGGACGTAATTCATACGTGGTACCGCTTTCAAGAATAGCTTGATGAAATAATTGTGGTCCGTGACTTTCCCGTAATATATGGAAATCAGCTGAAATACCACCAGCGCTGTTCCCTGCTATCGTGATCTTGTTCGGGTCTCCACCGAATGCTGCGATATTATCACGAATCCAACGCAAAGCCATGACTTGGTCTTTAAGGCCTTGGTTTCCTGGTATCTCCGGGGTGTCGAGACACATGAAGCCGTACGGACCGACTCGATAGTTCAATGATATGATGACGACGTCGTGTCTGATTAAGAATTTAGGTCCGTATATATATCTGCCGAAGAAACCGTATTTGAACTCTCCTCCGAAAATCCAAACTAAGACTGGCCGAAGGTCATTAGGACCAGCTGAGGAAGGCACGTGGACGTTCAAGTGGAGGCAGTCCAGTGTTCCCACGATGGTATAATTATAATCTTCTTGTTGAGGACAAATCGCCGAATCATTGTTCGCTTCAAATATTCCGTGAAACGGAGGATGTGGAGTTGCTGCCTGAAAACGGTAAAGGCAAAATAATTTCGGAGAGTATTTTGTGATGAGTGCCTTAATTATAAAATCTTTGAAATCAATAATAAACTACTGGTAGAACACATAGATTTAGTATATTTTCACTAGGTTTAATGTAACCTAATAAAATTTCGTAGTAGTGGAGGTCCATGTAGCAAAAAATTTAAATTCTGCCAATTTAAAGTAAACAGTTTTATTTGGCTGCCGTGGGGTTACCGGCTTTAGAATAGTACCTCACCCTCTCTACCCGTGGTTGCCGTAAGAGCCGGCTAAGGGCTAAAGGATCCAGAGGACGGGCAGCAGCATCCTCTGCGTGAAACCATCAAACTGCGCCCGCCAACCCGTCTGCCAAGCATGGTGAGTATTGGCAACAACCCCCCTTATGGGTGAGGCTTATGTTCAGCAGTAGACTTCCAACGGCTGGATGATGATGATTTGAAGCCATGAAACTTTGCTCGCACGTAGCTCATAAGTGTAGGTATGTTTTAATATTGATATAATTAAATTCCCGTTGCCTACAATATAATAATTGTCCAGATTTTTTTTTAAATTCACGTTTTAGGGGTCTAAAATCGATGAAATATAAAAAATCTTTAAACTTCCGTTTCGGTAGGTATGCCTATGCACTGCATGATTTAGTATTTTTCTTGAAAGGTTACACGATCAGGAGTGTTTTAAGGCCATTTATAAAATCGTGTTTGGGTGTTTTTCCATTAGGAATTATCTGTGCCCGGTAGATGGCAATAGGCTCGCCCCCTATTACATGGGACCAATAACATACTGGCGAAATGTGGGTGTATCTACTATGGGACTGAGTCCTGAGTACACCTCTGCCTACCCCTTGGGGAAAAAGGCGTGAATGAATGTATGTGTTTGGGCTAAATGGGATCGGCTCAAACTGTCGAACTATCTGTAATCTATTATTTTTGGTATCCTGTGACAAGTATTTCCACGACTTAGTGACCTTGGCCTGTTGCTGCAGCATCGGCGTCAGGTTTTTTAGAAGTCTTATTATAACATGTTTGGGCTCGATGGAATCTGCTCAAAGAAAAGGTTACAGATCGATCGATAGTTTGAGCCGATTCCATTGAGCCCAAAAACAATTTTATAAAAGGCCTTAAAACACTCATGATCTTGTAACATTCCAAGAAAACATTAAATCCCGCTGCGACTACAGTCATCCGAGTCGCAGAGCCCACGATGGCGATATATCTCTCCCGGTTTGATAAAACCACATCCGGTGAGGAGATCGCTCGCTACATCGACGAAAAGCGCACAGAACGAGCTCCGGAAAAGGACTTCTCCAAGATTTCGCTGTCGAGGCTGGAGGCTACGCGGACGCAGACTTTCAAGTCATACGTGCTCCGGTTTCCGGCGAAATACAAGGAGACGTTCCTGGACCCACAATTTTGACCCGAAGGCATCGTTTTCCGTCGCTTCAGGGAGGCGAAACCGAACAATAATATCCCTAAGCCATAATGAAATTAAGTGTTTTATATTTTTTATGTATGTTAGTCTATAAGGTATTTATTAATATGGGCCTCTGGTGCGTATAATTTATTATACGCACTATTGCCTGAAATAAATGAATTATTATTATTATTAAATCATGACGTGCATTATACAGGAAGAGAAGTACCTACTATTTAAAAATTTTCCACACCGATTTCGGACACCTAAAATGTGAATTAAGAATAAACCTGAATCACGTCTTAATATATTAGGTATAATGTATTAGTTATAGTATGGTATTATAAGTATGTAACTATTATATATTATTTTTATGTATTTTATTTATTTATTTATCATTTAAGTATTTGTTTTTGATACCACCGTCCCTTCAGTATCTGTATTTCCTTTCTCTGCATGGTTGTCTGGAAGAGATCGCTCTGAGCGATAAGGCCGCCAGTTGTTACTATTTCTAGTTTTAAGTTTTCTTTTTGCCATTTTCTGTATTATTGTGGTACCAATAAAGCGTTATCATTGATTCATTCATTCACGTGTTTGATATCATACTCGTAAGTACTTATGTCAAACTTTACTCCATTTTGGATATTTTAAAAATTCTTTCTTAGTACACGTCCACATCACAAAACAAAACCACACCCCGCCGAGCCCAAACCGCTGATCCTAGAAATTTATAATTTGGAATATAGTTTCGTCACAAAATAGATTAATGCTACGTATAGTATGGACACTGTAATCCGCCCACCAATCGGGCCTTCCTCACCCGCGAGTGAGATTGAGCTCTCGACGAGCCCCCGTGAGCTCGGAACGCATCTCATGCACACTTTTGCGGTGTACAAAACTCCATGTGTGCTGTGTCTGTGCAGTAAGTAGTTTTATTGCAACTTTTGTTTAGAAATTATATTGAGACTTAGACTTGCATGTTTCATCGAACTCGGTTTTACTTTCTGAAAAGTTCTACTAGTAGGGTCCAGTTGAACATTTTTTAACAGTTTCCCGTACCTATTTCAAGGAAATAGGTACGAGGTAGACCAATAACATACTGGCGAAATGTGGGTGTATCTACTATGTGACTGAGTCCTGGGTACACCTCTGCCTACCCCTTTGGGAAAAAGGCGTGAATGTATGTTTTTTTTTTATTTCAAGGAAAACTTGCCTACATAACCCATGTGCGCGTGCGAAGCCGCGCGGGAATCAGCTAGTTTACTATAAACATAAAAAACATAAAAAAACGGTATTTAATATCATATAACATGTAACCACGACGTTTTCCCGAAGGGGTAGACAGAGGACCCAGGTACTCAAGACTCGGTCCCATAGTAGTCCCATAGTATAGTAGTATAGTATATAATCATCCAGAATTATTTAAAACTGCTCAAGAACTTTTTCCGCGAAACACAAGGAATCCTGACAGAATTGTTTTACCTAGAGCGCCAAAAACGGCATTGTATCACAGGAACTGTTACGTCATGTGTGGACGGATATATAATGCCATCCCCCGTGATATTAGGGAACTGCCAGAAAGTAGATTTTCCAGAAAATTAAAGCTGTGGTTGATAGAAAAGTCTTTCTACACAATCACAGAATTAAATAATAATATTAAGGGTAGAATATTGTAAATAATAATGAATCTAATTTTATATAAAGTGAAATAATAATATAGATAATCATGAATGTACCTATTTAATTAATATTTGTATGTCGCTATGTGACTAAATGTATACGGACCCTTTGACTATGTACCGAAAACCTACATGTAACCTGCATTTATTACAAATAAACGAATTCTATTCTATTCTATTCTATTCTATCTATATGGCGAAATGTAATTGTACCTACTGTACAATTACATTTCGCCATATAGATACATAGTTAATTGTACACCCTTCATAGGACAAAAGATAAAGGAAACATAAACTATAGATATCAAACAATGCCAATGATGAATTTTTGACTTGTTTATCAATTGTAATTATTATATGGGCTGCCTGGGGAAGCATTGTAGTGGTACGCCTCTATTGCAGGCTAGGACGATTTAAATTGCAGGGAGCCGCCTGGGGAAGTACCACACCTTTGCCAGTTATTCAACCGCCAAGCAGTAATGTACAAACATTACTGTGTTCCGGTTTAAAGGGCAATGTTACCTGGGCATGACGAGATTTAACAACTAATATCTCAGGATGACAGGTGCAGTGCAGTGCCGCGCAGATTTTTGAATTTTAAAATCTGGGTGGTACTGTGTCTGATATGGGCAATCATGATGCTTACCATCATGCGCCTGATTTGCTCGTCTTGTCACTATCATAAAAAAAAAATCTCCTCTAATCAGGTTCACATATAATTAATTCAGATAGGGGTAATCAACACTTTATCGTACTCCATACAGAGGACACAACATGAACAATGTTCTTATTAGTCTGAAATCATTATTTGTTTAATAATAATGTAATAGTATGCGTCTCCGGCCTAAATTATAGGCAGTTAATTGAAAAACATTTTTGTCTTTGATTATTTTCTCATAGCTATTAGCATCATATAATCATATATAAAAATTTATCCAGGAAGTTGTTTCTATATCAATATTCAAGCATACACATAATGTATAAGAGCTACCTGCATGCAAAGTTTCAAAGATTGTTCTTCATCAGACTTTAAGATACACGTTAAAAATTTTGTACCCGTATTTTATTTCCTTGGAACTGAATTTGGAAAAAAATACTCACCCCGAATGGATTGTTCTTATTGACTTGTCCATAAGGTATACCTAAATAATTGATATAATCACCATCAGTGGCTGGATATCCACGTACTAACCCTATGGTAGCATTCACTATATAATCTTGTCCATTTGTTATGAATACAAGATTTAAAAACACAAAAATTAAACTAATAATTTTTATTCTGCTTAACATGTTGATTATTTTCTTTAAACTGATAACGCCACGCTATTAAAAAGGCGCTAATATATTCGCGGCCATTATTAGATTTGTTAAAGTTCATGGGTATATCTACATCTTAATTTTAATTATAATCTCAGAACGCATCGCTCGAAAACACGGACTATAAGTACCCGGATATTGCTCGTGTTTCGTGTATAATATATAGGCGTACACATGTACATGTAGGCGTAGGATACTATTTTTAGACAACCTGCATACGACCATTAAAAAAACACCTATCGGGTTCCATCTCTAGTCAAGACAAGTTTTGGTATTAAACTCTCATGTTTCGCTATTGCGAGCAGATAAAGCAGCTTTGTTTACACTAGTTAATGTAAAAAGATGGTAGGGTACTCGTATGTTTATTTCTTTTAAGAACTCTCGCAGGGATTCGCGTGAATGCATCTCATAGATGGGATGAATCACACGTTTTTGTAGATTAAAGATAGTTTCTTTAACTGAGGCTGACCCCCACAGTTAAATCCCATAATAAGACATTAAACTGTGGTAATATGCAAAGTAAATCTAGCCCTGGCTTGCCTAATTTTGTAAACCGCGTAAGCTGCAGAGCTTAATTTTCCTGAGAGTACTGTGATACGAGTGCTTCATTGTAGTTTGGAGTTCTATTATTTGGGTAAATTTTATTAATAAGACATAAGACACTAACAAAAAAGACGTGTGGCACTCGGGGACTGCCGCGGTAAAGCTATTGCATAGCATATTTTATCAACTTATGCAATTATAATTATTTATTTATTTTATTTATGCAGATTTTTTTTTCTTTGTTTTTTTTTCTTTGATATTAATTCAAGTTACACTTTTTGAGCCTGGTGACCGATAAGAAAACAAATTCGCCGATACAACCAATGCCACCTAGAGGCGAGTTGCTGAACTAAAGAGACGCGTGATATTTCAAAAAAGTCATTAAAAGTTCTGCTATTCATCGATAGATGGCAAAACTAAAAAGTATCACCGCTGTGCCGGTCGGAGTGGGGGGTGTTAAGTTATTTTCGTTACGGAATTTCTGGATTCGGTCTCCACGCTCAAGGCCCGCGATAGAAGCTATGCAATAGCTTAAGAAATACCTAATAGCATTTCCTGCAATTTTGCGGGCGGGAGGGCGGTGCAATATGCATGTTGTTTGACACTAAAAATTGGAACTAAAAACTATATTTTCTGGTTCCAGTAGCTTATATACTCATTACACAGTCATTGTGTATTGTTTTGACAGCCTCGTTGGTGCAGACGGTAGTAACTCTGCTTTCTGTGCCGCAGGCCCCGGGTTCGATCCCCGGCCAGGTCAAACATTTGTGTGCATGAACATGTCTGTTTGATCTGTGTCTGGGTGTTATAATCGTATTTAAGTATGTATATCAGTCATCTGGTTACCATAGTACAGGCTTCTAGCCTAGTTTGGGACCACGTGACCGTGTGTGGAAGTTGTCCCATATTATTATTATTATTATTATTATTATCAAAGACTCAAATAAAAGAACATTAGCGCAGTTTCCAATTCAACACAAATAGCTGTTCTTCATTCAAAATCGCCAATCGATCGCATCTTGTCAAGTCAACTTACATGTAAATTTAACTGATTAGCGCTAGATGGCATGGATTTTAATAAAAATATGTATCTATCTTTATTCTACAAAAATGTGAGATTCGTGCCATCTATGAGATGCGTCAACGCGAATCCCTGAGACCAATTCTTTGAAGAAATAAACATATTGACTCTTATACCACATCAATGAGAATATTATGTAGGTAAGAAAGCAATTCAACGTCATTGGTATAAGCACAAAAATTTACACAAATTGATATAAAATTGTGTCCTCCATATCTTTTATACAAGGAATTAAGACAAAGTAGCTGGATCTGGCTTAAGATCTAAATCAAACAAAAAGTCATTTTAAGAAAACTGTTTTTATTACATACGTACAATCACGCCTTTTTCTCGAAGGGGTAGGCAGAGGTGTAGATAGATAGATAAATTCTTTATTATTACACCAAATCTTAAAACACTTAAAACTAAAATGGAACAATAGGAATATGTCTAGTGTAACAATTGGCGGTCTTATCGCTAAAAGCGATCTCTTCCGGACAACCGAGCAAGGAGAGGAGAGTAAAGTAGTTCACATTTGGTCGGTGGTGTGACTGAAATAATGTCGAAATAACTACATACATTTGTATGTATGTTTGTACCCGTTTGTACCCGGGACCTCATGATCGGCAGTTGAGCTTACTCCTACAGGCTCCTACTACGCCACCGAGGCAGTCGAAGTTCTCATAAACAAATTTTCTACTTCCCCTACAAATTTGTGAGCTGGTCGTTATGTTAGTAGACATTTTTATTTGTAGATTTCACAGTTATTTCTTATGAAAATTGTTCAGATTCACTTGTGTTTTGTGTTGAGATGCACACCTCAATCTTTACATAACATACATTCACGCCTTTTTCCCGAAGGGGTAGACAGAGGTGTACCCAGGACTCAGTCCCATAGTAGATACACCCACATTTCGCCAGTATGTTATTGGTCCCATGTAATAGGGGGCGAGCCTATTGCCATCTACCGGGCACAGTTTCGGACTCCAGGCAGATATTAAGATAATTGGACTGGGGATCGAACCTAAGACCTCCTGATCGGCAGCCGAGCATGCGCCATTACACAACCGATTTATTCTATCTATCAAATCTAATCTGTATGTTTCTATTGTTAAATCCCAAAAAAGATAAAGAGGCTCTCAAAGGGCAAATTCAAAGCTCATATATATTTTTTTTATCTTTTTTATGATAGTAAGTGACAAGACGAGCAAATCAGGTGCCTGATGGTAAGCATCATGATCGCCCATATTAGACACAGTGCCACCCAGTGTTTTAATATTCAAAATACTGCGCGGCACTGCACTGCGCTTGTAACCCTGAGATATTAGTTGTTGAAACTCATCATGCCGAGTAATTTTGCTGGTAATATAGCCCTTCAGACCGGAACACAGTAATGTTTGCACATTACTGCTTGGCAGATGAATAACTGGCAAAGGTGTGGTACTTCTCCAGGTGGCCCCCTGCAAAAGAGGCCTACCAATACAAAAGCTTAAAGCTACGGTATTGAAGAAGGCTCAATATATAAGTCAATCAGTACAAAGAGGACAAAGATGCCTGGACACTTCTGCATAACCACCACGCGGCACTTTCCAATCAAACGAATGTAACTAATCCAAATATTGTAAATTTATTAATAATGCATAACATACGGTATGCGAAAAAAGTTATGCCCGCACCTATGTGAAGCACAATTATTTCAAATGATCATTATGCCAATAGAAGCATAATCCCCAAACCTATTATGCGTAACTATCATTATGACAAATAAAATTATGCTTATCAAAGGGACCCCATGTAAATCACGTGTTGGTACAGGTGTTGAAAAAACAATCTGTTTGGTTCTCTTGTGTAATACCTAATGATTTTCATATTACTCTTTTACTCGATTGGTTAGTATATCTGCGAGGTGCCAAAATTTACTAAGAATTTCAGAACTTATGACCGATCGCTCTAAATATCCAAATCTATTATATAATCCGTCCCAGAAGGCCATCCTTTCTTGCAAGGGATTGGTTCCGACGCTCAGCTGCAAGTCTATGTTCATGTAGTGGTAGGGAGAGTGAGGGGTGATCGGTTCCCATTTGTACGGCAGGAGGGCGGACGTCTGTGGTGTTGGGTCACTGGAAATGCAAATAAGAGAATATTTTAGTAGAACTTATGACACGTAGATAGTAAGTATTTAAGAAATAATGAAGTACATTTAAAAGAAGAAGTATATTAATATCGGGAGATTGGATTGAGAGTTCAAATGAGAATAGGTACCTACCTGAAGATTTTATGGTACTTATGTGTGAGTTACAACAAAAGACTGCGAAGAGGAGTTACTTCAATAGGATTTCGCAGATTTTAATAAAATGCGCTGACAACAACGAGTTACAAAAAGAAGTGTAGTAATACTTAAAAGGGTATCTACCCGACGAACTGAACAACTTTCAAAAAAGAATTTCAAAATTTAACATAGTTTTCAATCACTCCTTCTTCCTGACGGGATAAGGCAGAGGTGTACCCATAGGACTCTTTTTTTTATGATAGTGATGCCAAAACGAGCAAATCAGGTGCCTGATGGTAAGCATCATGATTGCCCATATCAGACACAGTGCCACCCGGTGTCTTAAAATTCAAAATTCTGCACGGCACTGCACTGCGCCCTGAGATATTAGTCGTTGAAACTCGTCATGCCCATTAATTTTTAATAAATAATTTTATTGGAAAGTCCAGTAAATATATCTTAACACTGCCTAACCTGGGGATCGAACCCGGGACCTCATGATCGGCAGTTGAGCTTACTCCTACAGGCTCCTACTACGCCACCGAGGCAGTCGAAGTTCTCATAAACAAATTTTCTACTTCCCCTACAAATTTGTGAGCTGGTCGTTATGTTAGTAGACATTTTTATTTGTAGTTTTCACAGTTATTTCTTATGAAAATTGTTCAGATTCACTTGTGTTTTGTGTTGAGATGCACACCTCAATCTTTACATAACATACATTCACGCCTTTTTCCCGAAGGGGTAGACAGAGGTGTACCCAGGACTCAGTCCCATAGTAGATACACCCACATTTCGCCAGTATGTTATTGGTCCCATGTAATAGGGGGCGAGCCTATTGCCATCTACCGGGCACAGTTCCAGACTCCAGGCAGCTATTAAGATAATTTCTAATGGAAAAATCCAATATTTAACACTATGCCTGACCTGGGGATCGAACCCGGGACCTCTTGATTGGCAGTCGAGCATGCGCCCACTACGCCACCAAGGCAGTCCCAATCTTTACAACACCTTTATTATATAATACATTGTGTAATTGGATTTTACTTTAGAAATTGTCATTAGGTACTTAGATTATTGACGTGCACGAATCAAATAGGGCAACATTAGTTGTGGTGTAGTTTTAATAAATGAACTATGCCAAGTTCGGCGTACACAATTCCTCTGCAACCCAATTTTCATACACACTTGCATTCCTTGCAGACTGTGTTTTACATGCATACTACCAGTGTTTTACGCACCCTACATTTTGAAAGTAGCCGCATTTTCGATGCTGGTGTTTAGGTAGCGCCTAAACACCATCCTGGTTAGAACTTATTGCAGAGACTTATCAATAATCTAAGTGACATAAAATGCGCTTTACGAAATTCGTAGATTCGTCGTCTCTTACTCCTATTGAAAAAGAATTAAATTTCTTGATGTTTTAACAATTATATAATAAAATCCTACCCATATTTAACAAAGTTGGCCCACATAGCTGTCATCCTATCCACAACTGCTTGATCCTCCCTATTTGGTTTCTCCATATACGAGATATCAAACAGATATCCCATCTCATCAGAATGAGCTGCCCCACCGTGGTTTACGTTCAGTCTGTGCTTCGCATAATTTCTCCTGCCGGAGTACGAAAACTCATACAAATATAAATTCCCCACATTATTGTCCAAAAACCTTTTCATACTGCGAAATGTTGGGTAAACGAACTTAAGATCACCAACAAAATCTATCAGCTGTTGGGCAGAGTAGTAGTCCTTTTGTCCTGTACCCACATAGAAGTTCTCAACAGTCTCCATCAACAGCTTAAAGTCTGGATGTGATGTGTCGAAGAAGACATCCATGATCGGTTTCAGAAACGATGACTTCGGTAGTGATGCAAAACTGCCAACAAGAAGCGCTTCATCATTAGTGAAACCAATCATAACATTCAGGTCTTTAGCGTTTGGAATTTTACTCAAATTGAACCAGTTTTTTGTAATGAATGACTCCACATCTTTAAACTCGTTTTCTATGACAACACCAAGGGTGAGACCCAATGACACCGAGGTAGTTATAACATCCAGGGGTTCTTGTTGTGCCAGGAATGATACAGCTTCCTCAGTGTCAGTAGTTTCGAAACCAAGGTGTTGCGCCATCAACAATGGAGTATGTCTATCAGCTGAGGTAGGATGTGATTCATACGTGTTACCGCTCTCAAGAATAGCTTGATGAAATAATTGTGGTCCGTGATTTTCCCGCAATATATGGAAATCAGCTGACAAACCACCAGCGCTAATCCCCCCTATCGTGATCTTGTCCGGGTCTCCACCGAATGCTGCTATATTATCATGAATCCAACGCAGAGCCATGACTTGGTCTTTAAGGCCTTGGTTCCCTGGTATCTCCGGAGTGTCGAGACACATGAAGCCGTACGGACCGACTCGATAGTTTAATGATATGACAACGATGTCGTGTCTGATTAGAAATTTAGGTCCATGTACATATCTGCCGAAGAAACCGTATTTGAACTCTCCTCCGAAAACCCAGACTAAGACTGGCAGAAGGTTATTGATACCGGCTGAAGTAGGCACGTGAACGTTCAAGTGGAGGCAGTCCAGTGTTCCCACGATGGTATAATTATAATCTTCTTCTTGAGGACAAATTGCCGAATCATTATTCGCTTCAAATATTCCGTGAAATGGAGGATGTGGAGTTGCTGCCTGAAAACAGTAAAGGTAATAATTTCGGAAAGTATTTTGTAATGTGTGTCTTAATTATAAAATCTTTGCACTAATTTAATAGAAATAACCACATGGTGTTAGTATGTTTTTGTTACGCTCAAGGTAGCTTATTTAAACTCTGTAGTTGTGTGCAGGAATATGTTGCAATTATATTTACAGTTAAAATCTGCAGAAGCTTTGAAACTTTGCTTGCACGTAGCTTGATATCGAAACACCCCCGTTGATAATAAATCTTTTCATATCTTTCCTTCCTCTTATTGCCCAAAATTATTGTATTTTCATTTTTTACTAAAATGGTATTAGCCACTAGAAAACATCTGAAGTAAAAATTTATATTTTTCAATTAATTTTATTACCTACAGTTTTGTTTCTGGTTATGTTATGGTAACATGTTAATAAAACTTATATCTTGGTCGCCCGATTGTCCTAAGTCAAGTGAAAGAAGTTGTCCTCATCGGAGATGTAAACAAACTGCCATAATCGCAAGAATCTATTTGAGATGAAGAACCATCGCCCTCATCAGAGGGTCAGTATCAGCAAGGTGCCTCATGGACGTCGCATACGCCTTAAAGGAAGTGTGTAGGTATGTACTCATCGTTGATGTCTAGGAATTTAATACTATCGTATGAAAAAATTGTCAAATCGATGTTTTGTATTTGTGTTTCCTCTGAATATTATAAACCCATTCTATAAATTTATATCCTGATATTTTTATAGTGAAGTAACCTATGTCTCTATCATTTTAATTTTTCTTATAAATCCTTGGTTTTTTAAAGGGAACTTCCAAACTTCCCAGTTTTACTCGCGTGATTGGACGTTGACTACAATAAAATGTGGAGTTTATAAACAAAAATAAAATGATAGTGACATACTTTGCTTCAACTTTAAAATATCAGGATATAAATATATCAAATAAGTTTACTGTATTCGGAGGAAACAGGGAAATACAAAACATCGATTTAGTCAATTTTCCATAGGATTGTGCCAAACTGCTAAGAGGTCCTCTTTCCTGTTAATGTATTCATTGGAAGGAAATACTCACCCCGAATGGATTTTTCTCATTGACTTGTCCATAAGGTATCCCTAAATAATTGATATAATCACCATTAGTGGCTGGATATCCACGTACTAACCCTATGGTAGCATTCACTATATAGTCCTGTCCATTTGTTATAAATACAAGATTTAAAAACACAAAAATTAGACTGATAATTTTTATTCTGCTTAACATGTTGATTATTTTCTTGAAATCCACACATACCACTGAAAAGGCGCTTATATATTCGGAGCCATTGATATATAGGTATTGTAATTATATATAGCCCGTGTTTCGTGTATATGTAGGCATACACGGATTTTAATGAATGTGCAGAATGCCCCTAAGCTTTTAATTTAAAGGTAATAAATAGCACCTATCGGGTTCCATCACTAAAATTTAATTATCTAATGAAGACGAGCTCATGGTCAGCCCCCGCTAGGTGCAATGTCTATTAAGAGTTAATAAGAACTACTTGATTGGGCTATGGATGTGATTTCTAGATGGATGGTGACCGGGATATTGCTCGAGACTCCGACACCTGCCACTTATGCCGTCTCATGGGAAAATATTACGGCAGGAGACGTTTTGCCGCTCATAAAACGAATGAATAAAGTCGACGAGAGGAGCAACATTGATGCGAGCGACTAAGGGTAGGAGAGGTATCCCTGGACTTTAAACGGCAGCACTTGCGTTACCCGAAGGTCGTATTACGATGGCCTATCACGAATGCAAGCTAAGAGAATACATAGAAGAAGGCGAATTTAGTTATATTTCTTTAAGTCATAGCATCAAAGACACTATATAATTTGATATTACCAAAGAAATAGAACTATATCCAGGGGTGCAGTTAATTGGATATACTAATAACTTTAGCTCTTAGTAATTGTCTATACATCACTAGGCCCAATGCCATATATTATTTACGATATTTCGGCACGAAATAGCATAAATTCTTGCTAAAAACTATGTATAGCTAAGATTACTATAGCACTATAATTTGCAACTGATATTCGTAAATGCTTACTAGTGCAATGAAATGATACCTTGCCGTTCTCCGTGCGGACAATAGTTAAACTTAAATTTGGATTGTGTACTTACGCTCTTGTGAAATGAAAGATATATTGATAGAATGATCAAATTGTTTGAATAATTAATCTTCTTTCTCCATTTACTTCATGCAAATTTCAATTGTGTCTTTTAGAATCTTTTGTTTAAATAATGAACGACTCGCGCCTAAAATTATTCAACCGTGACCGTGACACGCGTATTCAGACAATACAAATCAAAAGTAACCGCACCGAATTGAAACGAATCCAGCTACGCGGATCGCGACATTCAATCGCTGCAGCCACCACTTTCTCCACTGTTTGGAAAATGCAGCAGTGGTTTTTCCTACACAGAAACCTCATATTGACCGATTATAAAAATTCTATCACCTTTGTACAAGCCTCATATAGAGGCTAAATTGTATTAAAAAAAAAAAAAAACGCAATAGTCAAGATGTTTAGATTAAAAAATATTAAAAAATTAAAATTAAAATTTCTTTATTGCAGGTTTCACAGACCCATAAATTTTTCACACATTAAATTATATTAAGCATGTATAAAGGTTGTACTTGATAATAATAAATACGATCAAAAACCTTAAAAATGTGAAAAGAGCGACAAGTTCGTAACAAAAACCTTGCAAAATAATCAATTTACTCCGATGACTACATTGCTAATAAAAGACATTGAGATCTAATTAGATACCAAGTTCGTTCGAAGTTGTTCAAATTACAACTCATAATATTACCTATGTACCTATAACATTTATTAATTGCTTAAAAAGAAAATTAGTTATATTATTTGCTACTTAATGGTGCGACTTCTTTATTTATTTATTGCAAACAGACACAGTAACTTACAGACTTACAATCCGAAGCGTTACAGGGTTAATATAAATATTTATCATACTTAACATAACATACATTCACGCTTTTTTCCCGAAGGGGTAGGCAGAGGTGTACACCCAGGACTCAGTCCCATAGCAGATACACCCACATTTCGCTAGTATGTTATTGGTCCCATGTAATAGGGGGCGAGCCTATTGCCATCTACCGGGCACAGTTCCAGACTCCAGGCAGTTATTGAGATAATTCCTAATGGAAAAATCCAATATTTAACACTTTGCCTGATCTGGGGAATATCATACTTTATTTAAATATATTAAAATTATGGACCTAAATTCATCATTAGTCAGAGAATATGTCTAACTCTGGATGTTGAGTTAGCATCTCGTTGATAATTGAAATAACTCTTGGTGCGGGAGCATTATGAGCGCGAACAATGTGCAGACCTGATACACAGGACAGCAGGCAGCTGCTGGCGGCGCCAGCGGCGCGGGCCGTTCTCGGCGTCAGCGCCTTGCATATAGCGCGGCGGCACACTCAGCTGCAGCTCCGCAAGCGCAGAGGGGATTTTTATCTTATTGTGCAGAAGAAGATATTAATGGAGCATGAGGTACATCTTTTTTTATGATAGTGCTAATCAGGTGCCTGATGGTTAGCATGATATGAGTTGTTGAATCTCATCATGTCCAGTAATTTTTCTGGTAACATTGCCCTTCATACCGAAACACAGTTATGTTTGCATATTGCTGCTTGGCGGATGAATAACTGGCAAAGGTGTGGTATTTCCCCAGGCGGCCCCCTGCAAAAGACCTTACTACTACAAAAGCTACGGTAAGGCTATGGAATTAAAGTAGGCTCAATATACCTATATAGGTCAATCAGTACAAAGAGAACAAAGATGCCTGGATACTTTTGCATAGCCATCTTACGCTGCATTTTGAGGGTGTACATACCGACCATCCCCGTCACGAATAGTGATGGGAACATGTATGGGTAATATCCGACATTTTTTTATATATGTACCGGGCGAACTTGCGTTGGATTTTTACTAACATAAGAGAGTATTTCAGCTCATGGGGCTCCCATACGACTGAATTATACTCTATTTTGCTTCGTACATACGCTGCGTATAGTGCTATAGTGTGACGTTCCTAAAGTTGTAGGATGTGCGGATAATGAAGCCTAACATCCTATATGCTTGTTTACATAAAATATGTCCTTAATATGTGGTCTCTAAAATTTAATCAGTCATCCATATACAAAGCCAGGTATTTAATTGTCATAGTTTGTGACAAACTGTAGTCTTGCAGAATAGGCGTAGGTGATCGTGAAAAGGACAATAGCTTACATTTGGAGGCATTATAATAATAATAATAATAATAATAATAATATGGGACAACTTCCACTCACGGTCACCTGGTCCCAAACTAGGCTAGAAGCCTGTACTATGGTAACCAAATGACTGTTATACATACTTATATAAGCTTATAACACCCAGACACAGATCAAACAGTCATGTTCATGCACATAAATGTTTGACCTGGCCGGGGATCGAACCCGGGGCCTGCGGCACAGAAAGCAGAGTTACTACCGTCTGCGCCAACGAGGCTGTCAATCGAAGATGTCATTAAAGTGAAGACGGTTGTATTCGCTCCAAGCTGCCACTCGGTGGACGTCCCGCTGTAGAGCGTTACAGCCAGGATCGCTATCGATAACAAAGACTTGGCAATAAAACAATTGAGTCGAGTATTTCGTTGATAACGATTCAGTTAATAAGTGGAGAGCTATTTAAATATGTATTTCATCATCATCATCCAACCGTTAGAAGTCCACTGCTGAACATAAGCCTCCCCCATAAGGGGGGTTGATGCCAATACTCGCCACGCTTGGCAGGCGGGTTGGCGAGCGCAGTTTGATGGATTTACGCAGAGGACACTGCTGCCCGTCCTCTGGATCCTATAGCCCTTAGCTGGCTCTTACGGCAACCACGGGGAGAGAGGGTGAGGTACTATTCTAAAGCTGGTAACCCCACGGCAAATAAATATGTATTTATTAATTTAAAAAAAAAATCCAAGTCACACTATTGGGACCGTATCAACCTGGAGCGTAGCGAAATAACAAATTATTCACTGTGGGTGTGTAACGGCCGGGGGCGTACAGGGATGGGTCCCAAACGGCCGGACCCTAGAAACCGAAGACCACCTACAAAATAACACCCCGTCAATAACATAAAATGTCAAAAATTGCAAGTCTCGCCTTCAAAATATCGACAAAAATAATTGTAATCTCAAGGTAAAATATTATGCCAAGTTTGATGTTTATATAATATTTGCGTTCCTTGACATTTAACTTATACTTGGCAAGTTCTACTTAACTTAGATCCTATTAAAATTATTGCTGAAAAGCTGTGCCCGCGGTTTCACCCGCGTAGACATCGTTCCCGTGGGAATCTCGGGAAAAAGTACCCTATGTGTTATTGCAGGGTCTAAGCTACCTGCATACCAAATTTCAACCCAATCCGTTCAGTAGTTTTGGCGTGAAAGAGTAACAAACATTCATCCGTCCATCCATCCATGCATCCTCACAAACTTTCGGATTTATATTATTAGTAGTATTAGGTGTTCCTTTAACTAACTAAACTATTATTGTTATACTTGCTAAGTTGTTAAAGAATGCGTCTCAATTCTCTTGGTCGATGCTTTAAAGGCGTGGCGAGACTTGCATAATATTTTAAAATTTATGTTTTTCATTTGATGTTATTGTCAAATAACAATGTGGCCTAATCTAAGGGATTTTATTCGATAATTAATTAATACAGTTCTAATGACAATAAGAGGTATTGAATTCTTCTCTTTGTGCAATAAACCTTACTATGCGTCGAAAAACTGTTTCCATCATACATTGAAAAAGGTCACCGTCAGTTTCCCAACTGATTGACAGAGTGTATTCGCTTGTCACAAAATATTAATATCTCTAAAAAAGGGTTAAATAAGTTTTTAATACAAAAATGTTATTATAATATCCATGAGTATGTGACAAATTATGATTTGAAATGACATTAAAAGATATATAAAATATGAATTTTAATACTCTGACATATTTGACTCTTTTTTTTTTAATATAATTGTATTTTAAAAAATAATGTTTTTTTTTTATATTTTCTAGTATGTTTTAAATTATTCCTTTAAACCGGTATATGCCCCATAAATGGGAAAATACTGCATCTTAAAACACCTGCAATATTATGTACCTATGTTCAAAGAACAATACATCATTGTATCATTGTATGTCTGTAGGACAGACTGACTAAACTGATCAGATAAGGGTTTTTATTAGGTGTACGGAACTCTACCTAATTATTTTGCAATTAAGTATGTGTAAGTGTAATTTATAGATGTAAAATTATTTTAAATTTATGCAATTATATTATGACCTTTCGTTTGATAGTTAAAAGTACACGTATTATGAAAAGGTGTAGTAATACTTAGGGGGTGCAAACCAAACAACTTAAAAAAAGTATTGCAAAAGTTGCAAAAAATAATTTCGACCTTCCATACAAAATTATCAGCCGTGGGGTACCGGCATCAGAATAGTACCTCACCCTCTCTACCTGGGTTGCTGTAGGAATCGGCTGATAGGTAAATATCCAGAGGACGAGTAGCGGCGTCCTCTGCGTAAAGACCACCAAACTGCTCTCGCCAACCCGCCTGCCAAGCGTGGCGAGTATTGGCAAAACCCCCCCAATGATAAGCACCATACAGACCAGGCCCCTAGTACCCGGCAGTTCCGTTATTGCTGACTCCGGTAGCGGTCACGGTAACGGCGGAGCAGGGGGTGCTAAGAATCCCCGGAAGTTTTGCGGCTACCCACCCCAACGACGACGACCGGCCCTGGTACACAACATACGCACTTTGAGGACCGACGAGAAGAACATTGAGCTGGAAGAGGAATTAGATAGGTTACGTTGGGATATTGTGGGGTTGTCTGAAGTCCGTAGAGAGGGCGAAGACACGATAACCTTAAGATCAGGTACTCTACTACCGGGAGGGCGACCAATAGTCCCAAGGTGGTGTCGGCTTTCTCGTCCACAAGTCCCTCACTAACAACATTATTACCATCGAAAGTGTATCGAGCAGGGTCGTATACCTAATACTCAGAATATCTAAAAGATATTCGCTGAAGGTCATTCAGGTATATGCACCGACCTCGTTACACCCAGATGATGAGGTGGAGACTATGTATGAGGACGTCAGTAGGGCCATACATACGTCCGAGACCCACTTCACTGTTGTTAGGGGGGACTTTAACGCAAAGCTAGGCAAGAAATGCGATGACGACCTGAGAGTGGGGCAATTTGGATATGGGCAACGGAACCCAAGGGGACAGAGGCTGGCCGATTTCCTGGAGAAAGAGGGACTCTTTATGATGAATTCTTTCTTTCAGAAGCCGCCTCACAGGAATGGACCTGGTTGAGTCCCGATGGTTCCACGAGAAATGAGATAGATTTCATCATGACCAACAAGAGGCAAATATTCAATGATGTCTCTGTGATTCACAGGGTGAAAACCAGTAGTGATCACAGACTGGTAAGAGGCACATTGAATATTGACGTCAAACATGAGAGGTCACGCCTGATGAAGTCCACGCTCCGACCTACTCGCGCCCATATACAAAATCCCGAAAGCTTTCAACTCGAACTATCTAATGGCTTCGATTGCCTGGAGGATATTGATGCGTCTGTGGACGAAATTAATAACAGGCTTGTAGAAACTGTCCAAACGGTGGGCTCTAAGTTCTATAAACCCCGCCGTACAAATAGACCTCAAAAATTATCTGATCACACCTTAAACCTCATGGCTGAGCGACGCTCGCTACGGCTGCAATCTCCCGATGATGCTAAGTCATATAGGCAGCTCAATAGACGAATTCCAAATCCTTGCGGCACGACATCTGTCTCTTTAATATTAATAATATTAAAGAGACAATAGAGCGGAAACAGGGCTCCAAAGTGTTCGCAAGAGATATGTCTATTGGGCAAAGTCAGCTGACAAAGCTGAAGAGAGAAGATGGCAGCATAGCGTCGATAAAAGCAGAGGTCTTAGAGGAGATCGAGAGGTTCTATGGGCAGCTATACGCTTCGGTCGCAAAGCCTGTTAGCAGCACGGCCAAAGACCCAAGAGCCAAGCTGACCCGAAAGCTATACCGAAGATATCCTGGACATCAGCCTGTACGAGATTAGGATGGCCCCGAAACAACTTAAAAACAACAAGGTGCCGGGTGTCTGAGAGCGGGTGGAACACCGGTACTTAAAGTCCTCTAGAGGCTCATGACAGAGTTAAACTCTGTCATATTCTAAGGTGTGACGCCAGAAGCATGGAACAGAAGCGTGGTGGTCCTATTCTTCAAAAAAGGTGATAACACCTTGTTGAAGAATTACAGACCCATCTCGCTTCTGAGCCATGTTTATAAGTTGTTTTCAAGGAACTCGATTTTAGAAGTTGTCTTCGACCAGTGTGTGTTACCAGTGATGACTTACGGAACTGAAACGTGGTCTCTGACTGTGGGCCATCATCAGCAGGCTCAAAATAGCGCAACGAGCTATGGAGAGGGCTATGCTCGGAATTTCTCTACGAGATCGAATCAGAAATGAGGAGATCCGTAGACGAACGAAAGTTATCGACATAGCCCAGCGGATTAGTAAGTTGAAGTGGCAATGGGCAGGGCACATAGCACGTAGAACTGATGGCCGATGGGGCTGCAAAGTTCTCGAATGGAGACCACGGACCGGTAAGCCCATCGTAGGGCGTCCACCCACAAGGTGGACAGACGATCTAATAAAGACGGCAGGAACACGCTGGATGCGGGCCGCTTACAACCGGACTTAATGGGAATCTATGGGGGAGGCCTATGTTCAGCAGTGGACGTCCTATGGCTGAGATGATGATAATGAAAGCTGTTAGTATTTTTAAAATGTTTGTTGGTTATTGACACAAAGCCAAGCAATCGGAAGCTACGCTCAATGATGTAATTGTAGTGATCATGGAATGTAAGCTTGTCAAAAAGTACACCAAGATCCTTTGATACACTATTGCGCACGAGGGTAGTGTCATTGAGGGTATAATCACATATTATCTTATGAGTGTTTTTAGTAAAACTAATGACGAAGCATTTGCCGACATCACTTCATGTAGTTCCGATCACACCAAGCTGATAGAGCTGACAGGTCGCCCTGCAGTTTAGTGGTGTCATTTAAATCTTTGACTGTTGTATAAATTTTGAGATCATCTGCGTAAAGTAAACTAGGGCAAGAAAGTACGTCAATGAGATCATTGATTAAAAGGACAAACAATAGTGGTCTCAGATGGCTGCCCTGTGGCACACCAGATGTCACCAAAACAGGTGCGACTGCAATAATGTCGATTTTTTTTTAAATTTTTTATAAGGCATTGCATCATTATTAATGATATTACTTCACCTGTTTGTTAAACGTTAGCGACCTATTTTAAAGATTCAAAGATATGTGTCATTCATTTACATAATGTGTTATTCATTACAGTATAGGCAACGTCTTCCGTTTGTGTTGAAGCCTTTTGACATACAAAATATATTATAATTTGTTTTAAATATATTTGAAACTTACTTCGTTCCACCTTAGAATAATTAGAAATAGGTAAGTTTTGTGTTAGGTATACTATACTTTTAATACACATAAATAAAATGAACACTCAAAGTCATACAATAGTAATTTTGTCACCGACTTCTTCCCAGATTCTGATTTCCTAGTAAGTACCCGATAACAAAACTCGATTGACAAGCACGCGTAGGTTCAATGGTCGTTAGATAAGGTTAGTTTTTTGAGCAATTTTCTTTATTTTTCTTTCCATAATGCGGATCATACCTGAACCCGGTAAGGCAGAGTATGTGATTGGAGCGCACGCACGGGACTTTTTGATCTAGGTATTATGTTTTTTTTTATTATGAAGCGCCGCGTTTATTTAAGAAGCTAATTATTACACTAAATTTTTTAAAATCTAGAATAGAATAGATAATTCGTTGATTTGCTATAAATGCAATTTACATGCAGATGTTCGGTACATATTTACAGAGTCTGTGTACAGTCACATCGCTACATACAAATATTAATTATTAGGTAAATAAGGTGACTAGGTACGAACATTAAAATTATTCATAATTATTATTATTTAACAGTTCAGCTTCAGTTCATTATTTAACATTTAGTCAGTAGTAATTTATTAATATTCAGTTGAGTTACATTTGAATAATAAAATCCAGAAAATAAATTATAAACCAACACTTGAACACATCGACGTAGGTGCTCTAAGTGGAATAAAATTTAATAAAAATAATTATTCCATTTAGAGCAATTGCCATGTCAGGTGCTCTAAGTGGAATAGCCCGGGTGCTTATCACGTAGGTGCTCTCGAGATGGGTGCTCAAAGTGGAATACGTCTACAATTTCACAATATTTTATATAGGTACTTAAATTGTGTAAAAAGACCTTTATTATCACAGTATTAATTTTCTGGCAGTTCCTTAATATCACGGGGGGTCGTATTATAATCTATGCATGCACACGTAACATAGCAGTTTTTATGATAATTAATAATAGTCATTTATTTCAATTAAATATTAATGTTTTTGGCGCTCTAGGCCAAAAACAATTCTGTCAAGATTCCTTGTGTTTCGCGGAAAAAGATCTTTAGCATTGTTAAATAAAGCTGGATTTATTTATTTATTTTCAATTATAACGGCCGGAACCAATTACAATAATTGACATCTATGAGTAATAAATTCTAAAAATAATATTATCCTAGGAACATTAAAACCAAGTACAATAATAAAAAAAATAACACTAATAAAAATAGAATCAAAGTTTTAACATAAAAAAAAAATAGTAATAGTACTTACAAAATACTAAAAATATAGCTCACAGTATGTGAGACACATGGACAGAAGTGCGATCCATCTGTCAGCGAACACATCACACTAAGTATTTTGGTCCAGGAGAGCATTGAGTGCTGTGAGCATGCGAGGGAGAGGAGAGGATACACGCGCTGCAGTACGGGAGAACGGCACAGCAAATAACTTGAGCTTCCTGGATGTGTCTTTAAAAATTTTACCGCCTATAATATGTACATGCATGGCTAAGTCTGTAAACGTAAACTTTCTAAACAAAAGCCTACATTATTCCCACGGAGGCATACCGGCAACTGTTCTAATACATTTTTTCTGTGCTATTATATAAAGGACCTCTGCACATTAGTGAAGATGCCCTGTAATATAAGATCGAAATTTTTAATACTGAAGAAACGTATCCGTGGTACGGCATACCACGGATCAAGACAGTTTCAGTGGTAATGTGGGCGTTCATTAACCTATCTAGTGTGATGTCTAAAATGTTGTTTCTTCAACCTTTGTTAACGACCATACACGTTTACTTTTGTACAGGTGTTGAAAAAAAAAATCTGTTTGGTTCTTTCGTGTTACGATAATGACAATTTTCATATTACCGCTTTATTTGATTAGTGAGTTGATCTGCCAGCTGCCAAAACTTATCACGTATTTTAGAACTTATAACCGATCGTTCTATATATCCAAAATTATTGTATAATAAGTCCCAGAAGGCCATTCTTTCTTGTAAGGGATTGGTTCCGACGCTCAACGGCAAGTCTATGTTCATGTAGTAGTACGGAGAGTGAGGGGTGATCGGTTTCCATTTGTACGGCAGGAGGGTGGACGTCTGTGGTGTTGGGTCACTGGAAATGCAAATACGAGAATATTTAGTAGTGTTATACATTTATAGTATATAAGAAGGAATGAGTAGATATATCGTAATTATATTGAGAGATGGCTTCCAAAAAAGAGGAATTCCTTCAGTGTAAGATGATAGACGGGGGGTGATTTCTCCATACAAACGTATTCCTGTAGTTCCTCCTTAGATAACTGCGTTAAAGCAATGATTTTTTTGTTCATAAAATTTAGGTCTTCAGTGAGCATGTCCCTGTCATTTTCATTTTTCTACAAACTCATTGTTAAATGAAATAATGACCATTTAAAAACATGAAAAACTGTCCCAGTTTTACTCGCGTAATTAGACGTTCACTAGAAATAAACGGACGGACGGGAGTCCGTCACAGGACACCGGAGTTGTCCGAAACCTAGGTCGAGCGATTTCGACTTTAAACGTGAGTTAAATCGTTATATAACATAATAAATATAAATACCACTCACGGTAGTTTTCAAAATCCTCTACTGTATAAAAACTATATAAAACTATTTAAAAATTGGCGCATTTTTAAAGCTATTGATTTCAGGTACCGCGGTCTCCGGTTAGAGCGCACGCGGAGAGTTATTTAATACATTAATTACAGTTTGAAAAATTTCTTGACATTAGTTCGTCAAATTAATTTCTCTTCCTCTACGCTCAGTCAGTGAACAAAAACAATAAATTGTATGAAACTCATAATAGATAAAATAGGTATTCATTATATGGATCCAAAAGTTAGACATAATAATGTTAATAATATTATGTTATAGTCTGTTTTAATATAGAAGTAATGTGTATTAATCATAATATTAATGGGGCTCTCAAAGGGTAAATTCAAAACCTATATAAAATCTACTGTAAGAAGGCTTATTGTAAAGTAAATCAGTACATAGAGCTTGCTTGGAAACTTCCGCATAGCCAACACGCGACACCTTCAAAACAAACGAATGTAACCAAACCAAAGATTGTATAACAATTAGTTGAAAAAATTAAGCCCTACAAGTTTCTTGTGCGTTCTTGTACTGCTGTTTATCTTTATTGACGTACAAAAGTATCAGCTTGTGACCTATTTGAATAAATCTTTTTGACTTTAACTTTGACTTTGAAATATAATCGGTATGTTGATATTAATCAAAGTAATATTAAAAAAAGAGAGTATATTACAACGAAAAGTACTTATGTAAATCTTTGATATCATAATAAAGTAATTAAACCATTTGGCATGATGTGCAAATGCCTCAAGGATAAATATGTATAACTCTGAATAATACGGTATGTGCTGACAAACAGCGCTGCGCATGTTATTGCACTGTTTCAATATATTATGTACTAGATGTTATTTTACGTGTTGTTATAATTAAGTTATTATAATTAATTATTGTTATAAATAAAAAATGCATTTATCTTTCTTTATTTTCTTTCTATTCAAAACTCAATGTCCACTCCTGGCCACATATGCGCAGCAAGCTGGCAAAAAGACAATTATACCAAAAAATCTGTCTTTTCAACAAACTATTTTACATTTCATATTTTTGTAGCCAGCCAAGTTTTTATTTGTTTTATGATAGTGAATGACAAGACGAGCAAATCATTGCCCATATCAGACACAGTGTTTTAAAATTCAAATTCTGCGCGGCACTGCACTGCGCCTGTCAACCTGAGATATGAGTTGTTGAATCTCATCATGCCCAGTAATTTCGCTGGCAAATGATAAGGAAGTGATAAAATAAAAAGTATTTTCAGTAATATCTGCTTTTGACTACGATGATATGAGCCACAGTTTTATTACTCAATATAAGCAACTACGTAGTTTGATGAAAAAGGGTTGGTCATAATAGTACTCAATTAAAAATTAATTATGAATAAAAAAATTTTGGTTGAAGTGTATGTTGGCGGATATTTTCGAATAGTAACTGATAATATCGTTTTAAATTCAATTTTAAATTGTTTCGGTTACTACTTTTGGAATATATTACCGGTTAAAAATTGTTATTTTATCTAAATATTATTATACATTTCCGTCACAAGTCTGTTCATTCGTGGCCAAAGGCTCAGAGAAGGAGGACAAAAGCCTTTGTTAACTTCTTAATGTCTTAACATTTTAAGTATATTATAATAATAATTATAAGTAAAATCTTACCCATACTTAACGAAGTTAGCCCACATAGCTGTCATACTGTCCACAACTGCTTGGTCTTCACTATTTGGCTCCTCCATATAAGAGATATCAAACAGATATCCCATCTCATCAGAATGAGCTGCCCCACCGCGGGTTACGTTCAATCTCTTTTTCACACAATTTCTCCCGCCAGAGTATGAAAACTCATACAAATATAAATTCCTCACGTTATTGTCCAACAACCTTTTCATACTGCGAAATGTTGGGTAAATGAACTTAAGGTCACCACAAAACTCTATCAGATTTTCGATCAAGTAGTCTTTTTGTCCGGTACCCAAATAGAAGTTCTGAACAGTCTCTATCATCAGCTTAAAGTCTGGGTGGGATGTGTCGAAGAAGACATCAATGTACACCTTAAGATACGATGAATTCGGCAGTATCGGAATAATGCTCATAATTAGCGCTTCATCATTATTAAAACCCATCATTACAGTCAGGTCTTTGGCGTTTGGAATTTTACTCATATTGAACCAGTTTTCTGTTATGAATGGCTCCACATCTTCAAACTCCTTTTCTATGACAACACCAAAGGTGAGGCCCACTGACAACGTGGTGGCTATTACATCGAGAGGGTCTTGTTGTGCCAGGAACGAAACCGCTTCCTCAGTGTCAGTAGTTTCGAAGCCAAGGTGTTGCGCCATCAACAAAGGAGTAAATCTATCAGCTGTGCTAGGACTTGATTGATACGTGGTACCACTTTCAAGAATAGCTTGATGAAATAATGGTGGTCCGTGATTTTCCCGCAATATATGGAAATCAGCAGACACACCACCAGCGCTGTTCCCTGCTATCGTGATCTTATTCGGGTCTCCACCGAATGCTGCTATATTGTCACGAATCCATCGCAGAGCCATGACTTGGTCTTTAAGGCCTTGGTTTCCTGGTATCTCCGGAGAGTCGAGGCTCATGAAGCCGTACGGACCGACTCTATAGTTAAATGATATGACGACGATGTCGTGTCTGGTTAAGAATTTAGGTCCGTATAAGAACCTGCCGTAGAAACCAAATCTAAACTCTCCTCCGTAAATCCAGACGAAGACTGGCCGAAGGTTGTTGGGACCGGCTGAGGAAGGCACGTGGACGTTCAAGTGGAGGCAGTCCAGTGTTCCCACGATTGTAAAGTTGAACTCTTCTTCTTGTGGACAAATCGCCGAGTCATCGTTCGCTTCAAATATTCCATCAAAAGGAGGCTGTGTAGTAGCTGCCTGAAACGGTAAGGGCAGAACTATAAAGAGTTTTTTGTAACGAGTCTTAATCAACAAATATTTGCACTATTCCTCCTACGAAATCTCCTACGAAACCTCTGATTATAATTTAAATTCCATATTCATCCAGTCATCAATCTACAGTTCAAATTAGCAGAAGCTATGAAACTTTGCATGTACGTAGCTCTTATGTGTATGTCTGAATATTAATATTTATATTTATATCCGCCACGTGAATTTATGTTTCCATACACTTTCATACATTTTTGCAATATTAGAAAAAGCTGCTAAAAATACCTAAAGATAAAAATGTTTCCTATTGATTGGAAACATTTTTGTTTATGCATTCCTAAATTTTCTCACAGCATTTTTAAAGATAAAGAATTCTGGGAACCATAGTGGCATAATGAATCAATCATATCATGGAAACTTTTATCCAAAATATTGTTTCTCTATCAATATTCATGAATACACATCATGATAATTACATAATATATAATCACATCGGACCATACACGCTCAACTTGTTGTCCCGTATACATTGGAATTAAATTGTAACGAAATACTTACCCCAAATGGATTGTCCTTATCGACTTGTCCATATGGTATCCCTAAATAATTGATATAATCACCATCAGTAGCTGGATATCCACGTACTAACCCTATGGTAGTATTCACTATATAATCTTGTCTATTTGCTAATACAAGATTTAAAAATCCAAAAATGAGATTAATTATAATAGTTCCTATTCGGCTTGACATGTTGATTATTTTATTTATACTAATACCACCACTTAACACAAAAAGGCATAATATATTCAGAGCCATTATTATATTTGTTAAAGATCATAGGTCTCTCTACTAATATTATGAATATTATAAATATTAATATGGACAATAAGATTTGTTATTTAGATTTTTGTTTTAAGGAATTATGTTTAGACACAGAATGCGTGTTCCAGAACTTTTGATTCTTCATCCTACCTCGGTTTTTGTGGACGTTTTTCAGTACTCAGATCATCATTCATTATGAGGAAACGTTTTGGTACGTGTGTGAGTGAGCGCCGCCCATTGCCGCTGTATTACGTACCGCGCTTACGTATGTGCGCACAGCGCTAGCGATACCAGTGCAAAGATCTTTACAAAAACATGTGTTAGTTAACTAATTATTTTCTTATTGTATAATTTTATTCATAACTAGTGGCGCGCCCCGGCTTCGCACGGGTAGCAGAAAGCATAGGTAAATATGACGTTTTAGCAGGAGTAATTTATTGTTTTTTTTTAAATATAACCTTAAAGGTTTACGCAGCACTCGCAATTTAATCACTATTTCTGTTACAGTTAAAACCTTAATAGGTGAATGTACTGTCCGCGGACTATTTTTTGGATAAGTCTACGAACCCTTGGATAAGTTCATTAAGTATTTTACTCTATCACCAATAGTTTTTCACAGCACATGCAAATAATGACTATTGAAATTATTGTAACTAAACCTAATGTGTGATAGTAATGAGCTAAGAACATTCCGAATTCTTTTGGTTAGGTTAGGTTTTGATCTTATGTTATGACAAAGAAAACTTTTGAGTATTGTAAAACTTACTACTTGTAAAAAAGAGTAATAATATGTCATGTTGTGTGTGATGTAAATGATTAACCAATATTCCATTTTGTTCGTTAGGTTCGGTTTAAATTGTTTATTATGATAGAAATCGGGCATGGTATGATTATGGCATACAATTTTAGCACTGACAATTATTAGGACATAATGTGAAGGTTATAGCGTAAAATATTATGCCTATTAAAAGTCAGGACTTCAAACATTATGAGGGTTTAAATTATGACAAGTTATAATAGGAGTTTTGACATGTGATTATTAGTTATAACATATATTATTAGGGCTTCAAATATTATTACTTATAAAATTATGACAAAAAATGTTATGCGAATGAATAGGGAACCCTTGCAGATGCCGTTTTCGCGATACAAGAACGAAATCTAGACATAAATTTTGAGCAAAAACAAGTTGCTTGTTTGGAGAGTACCTTTAATTTTAAACTTTTTAAATTTTTTTAAATTTGTTGTTGTAGCGGCATTAAGGATACATGTTTTGTGAAAATTACAAGTACCTAGCTATTACGGTTTATGAGATAGAGTCCTGTGACAGACGGAAAGACGGACGGACGGATAGCGGAGGCTTAGTAAAAGGGCTCCTTCGGCACGCCGTTGGGGTTTAGAGCCCTAAAAAGGAACCCTTATGGGATCACTATGTGGACAACATAGTGTCTGTCTGTTTGTTTGTCCGTCTGTGTGTCTATCCGTCTGTCAAGACACTTTTTCACGGGAATGAGGAATGGATTAAATTAGAAATGAGTATGAAAGAGGAAGTCTGGAAGTGCCACCAGTGACTGAGAAATTAAAAGGAAGACTAGCTCGGTATGTATGGGCATGTTATTCGAAGATATGAAAGTCGTGTGGCGAATAGGACTAGGTATGCCGTCCCCACCTTAGTGTGGGATAAATTATGATGATCGACTTCAAAATTGTTGGCACTCTAAAACTAGTCTCACCCATTGGTTTCCCATCATTCATGGTCGTCCCATTGGACGGCAGAGTGTAACAATTCCTCATTCACATGTATAAAAAAATCGTAGATATAAACATGCTTACTACCTATATAAATATATCAGCTGGCGTAACTACTTGCATATTTATGGGCTCATTGCAAATAGTTCTAAATGTCCAAAGCCATCGTATAATAGGTCCCAGAAGGTCATCCTTTCATGTAAGGGATTGGTTCCGACGCTCAACTGCAAGTCTATGTTCATGTAGTAGTAGGGAGAGTGAGGGGTGATCGGTTCCCATTTGTACGGCAGGAGGCGGGACGTCTGTGGTGTTGGGTCACTGGAAATGCAAATAGTAAGTTTTGTAAATGATAGTGCCACGAAGGTACAGTAAGCAATGAGTAATTTAATATTTTTTTAAATATACCTAAGTTTTTTATGCGACCTTTGATGTTTGGTTTTCGATTTTCAAAAACTAAAGGCACTGCTTGAATAAGTATTCTGTGATAAAACGCTAATTAAGATTAGTGAAGAGATGTCAGAAGTCTTCAAGTTATAAGGAATTTGTTATTTATATTATAAATTGGCTCACTTGTAAGTATCTATATAAAATCGTTTATCTATATAATATAAAATATTTGTGTATAATAAGTGTTATGTATGTATTTTTTATATAATCTTAGTTTAATATGTATTGGTTTATATTATGGTAATACTACTAGGTACTATCGCTCTGAGCAATAAGGCCGCCAGTTGTTAAAAAAAAAATAAAAAACTACTGTTACTTCTTTCAAGTTTTAGTTTTTCCACTAGACGAAGGCCCACCCCCCGCGATCTTGAGCATACTTCTTTGTCACTCCCCGCCCTCGTCTCTTTGCTTGCCTTCCTAATTTGTGGATGCCGTGGCGAGATTGCCATCACATTTTTTATGCCATATAATATAGTATTAATTTATTATGTAAGTAATGTTTGTTATATTATTTATTAGTGTTATGGTCATATACTTACTGTGTGTATGCATTATTAGTTTATATTTATCTTAAGCGATATATATTATATAATTTTTATTTTGGGTATAAGTATATATTGTATCAGTATACATAAATATATATAGTTTAGTATAATAAGATCTTGTTATAAGAGAAATAAAATGTGTACCCTTGCCCATCCCCTACTCATCCTATCATTCCCTTATCCGTCCAAAGACTGGATGCCTGGAGAGATCGCTTAAAGCGATAAGCCCGCCCATTGTAAACCAAGAATTATGTATATTATTTTAGTTTAATATGTATTTTGTTATTTTGGTGATAATAAAAAGTATACTATTATGTTCTATTCTCCGCGAATGGAACGAGCAAAATGCGGTCTGAGAAGTCAGATTTAGCTTGAAAATTTGTAGCGATATTATGATATCAAGGTCGTAATACCAGATATTCTAGGTGATTACTTCAAAATAGATGCATAATATGGATTGTTTATCCTGCGACGAATAAATAAAATAAATATGGTACAACTTCCACACACGTTCATATATTCCCAAACTAGGCTAGAAGCCTGTACTATGGTAACCAAAAGACTGATATAAGTACATTCTTGTATACGCTTACAACACCCAGACACAGATCAAAAAGACATGTTCATGCACACAAATGTTTGACTTGGCCGGGAATCGAACCCGGAGCCTGCAGTACAGAAAGCAGAGTTACTACCATCTGAGCCAACGAGGCTGTCAATGTGTGAATGTGTGAAATTATAATAAAAACTTACCCATATTTTACAAAGTTGGTCCATAAAGCTGTCATACTATCTAAAACTGCTTGGTCCTCACTATCTGGCTTCCCCAAATACGAGATATCAAACAGATACCCTATCTCATCAGCATGGCAGGCCCCAATATGAGTTAAGTTCTCTCTGTGCTTTACGAAATTTCTCTCTCCGGAGTAAGAAAACTCATACAGATATAAACTCTTCACATTATTCATCACTAACCTTTTTAAATTACGAAATGTTGGATAAATGAATTTTAGGTCACCGATTAAATCCAGCAGCGGTTTATCCAAGTGGTCTTTTTGTCCGGCACCCAGATAAAAGTTCTGAACAATCTCTATCATCGACTCAAAATCTGGATGAGATGCATCGAAGAAATCATTCATGAAATGTCTAATAAACGATAACGCTGGTAGTGACTGGATACTGGCGATAAGTAGCCCTTCGTCATTATTAAAACCCATCATTACAGTCAGACCTTTGGCGTTTGGGATTTTATTCAAATTGAACCAGTTTTCTGTAATAAATGGTTCCACATCTCTAAATTTCTTTTCTATAACAACACCAAAGCTGAGGTTTAATGATAACGACGAAGCTATGACATCCAGAGGATCTTGTTGTACTAAGAACATTATAGCTTCTTTATTGTTAGTTGTCTCGAAACCGAGGTATTTTGCCATCAACAATGGGGTCTGTCTATTAGCTGTGCGAGGGCTCACTTGATACGTGGTACCGCTTTGAAGAATGGTTTGATGAAATTTTATTAAAGGTGGTCCGAGATTTTCCCGCAGTATTAAAAGGTCTACACACATACTGCCAGAGCTGTTCCCTGCTATTGTGATTTTGTCCGGGTCTCCACCGAATGCTGCTATATTATCACGAATCCAACGTAGAGCCAGGACTTGGTCTTTAAGCCCTTGGTTTCCTGGTATCTCCGGGGTATCAAGGCTCATAAAACCGTACGGACCAAGGCGGTAGTTTAACGATATGACGACGACGTCGTGTCTGATTAAGAATTTCGGCCCATATATGAATCTGCCGTAGAAACCAAGTTTAAATGCTCCTCCGTAAATCCAGATGAAGACTGGCAGTAGGTTGTTAGGACCGGCTGAGGAAGGCACGTGGATTTTCAAGTGGAGGCAGTCCAGTGTTCCGACGATGGTGTGGTTGAACTCTTCTTCTTGAGGACAAATGTCTGAGTCATTGTTAGCTTCGAAGATTCCTTCAAACGGAGGTTGTGGAGTTGCTACCTGAAATGAGATACAGGCAATCATTTTAGTGACTGTTTTGTAGAATTGTCTAAGGCGTAGTTCCACTAACTAATTTTTACAATAACTTCTACCTGACTGGCCGTCAAATCTTTGGTTATAGCGATATCACACTTTGCACCATGTTAGTTGTTCCTGTCACGTTACGGTATTGGCCAAACGTGCTGCTGCGAACCATGAGGTCCTGGGTGCGATTCCCAAGTTAAGTAAAAAGATTTTTCCATTAGGGATTTCCTCAATAGCAACATTGGGTCTATAAGTGTGCCTGAGTAGTGATAGTAAACTTGCCCTCTGATAACATACAATCACGCCTTTCTGAAGGGGTAGGCAGAGGTGTACCCAGGACTTAGTCCCATGGTAGGTACACCCATATTTCGCCAGTTTATTATTGGTCCCATGTAATAGGGGGCGAGCCTATTGCCATCTACCAGACACAGTTCTAGACTCCATACAGTTATTGAGATCATTCCTAATGGGAAAATCCAATATTTAACAACTTTGCCTGACCTGGGATTTGAACCCGGGACCTCATGATCGGCGGTTAAGCTTGCGCTTACTACGCCACCGATTCAGTCAGTTGATGCAAAACTAATTGCATTTAAAAGAATCACTGGTAATTTATCTGATTATTTTCTGTTGCAGTCTTCTCGTTGAGCTCTTCAAAAGGAGAGTGAATAGAGTGTTGAAGGGTTGGCAACATACTGGCAATAAATACCCTTGGTTTTACAGATTGGCAGCGGAAACCGTTCACCATCAGGCGGCCTGTCAGCTTATTTGCCACATATTATAGCATTAAAACATTGCTGCTATAATTTATTTGAATTGTATTACTCACCCCAAACGGATTGTTCTCATCGACTTGTCCATAAGGTATTCCTAAATAATTGATATAATCACCATCAGTGGCTGGATATCCACGTACTAATCCTATGGTAGTATTCACTATATACTTATGTCCATTTCCTATTGATACAAGACTCAAAAACACATAGATTATACCAATAATTGTAATTCTTCTCAACATGTTAATTATTTTCTTCAGATTGATAGGTACCACCGAGAAGGTGGTAATTTATTCAGAAAGATCAATACATTTTGTAAAGATCATAGGTGCACCTATATAAATAGGTTACATCTATACTAATTATAATATTGTAGCCGATAATGAGGTCCCAGGTTCGATCCCCAGGTCAGGCAAAGTGTTATTGGATTTTTGTCTTAATGAAAGCCTGGAGTGTGGAACTGTGCCCGGTTAATAGCAATAGACTCGCTCCCTATTACAGTATTTCTGTTAACATCGAAAAAGGAATAGAGTGAGGGGTGCCCTCTACCCCGAGACAAAAGTAAAATAATTTCAAGGAAAATATAACACAGTCTTAATATTTAACATTTTCCACAACCCAGGGATACTTTATATCAACTTTGTAGCTAGCTCATGGTTATCCATCTCACGCAACAGCTTAACCACCTTTGTAGTCACTCTTGAGGTGGGATTATACGCGGCCTTTTTGGGAAAGTCTTTGAGACGTAACTTAAAAGAAGCCAATAACGGTGCACATTTAACTTCCACGGGAAGATCGTAGAAATCAGTGCCGTGCACTGGAAACCTCAACGTCAGGTTCTCCGATGATCTCAGAGAACAAGAATGAGACACATGAAGAAATTCAAAACGTTTCCGAAGATAGCGCGGGGCAGATGGATGTAACAGAACACTGTAGAGAAGGGACAAGATACGAGTATTGATTATTTGATATTGAAAGCTATGAGATTTAACGTTTAGTAAGAAAATGAACAGATGGAAGATGGAAAATAAAGTGAAAGGGCTATCTATAGTTTACTTCATCTGAGCAATGTGCGGATATATTTATTATACCTGCATATTGCTAAGATATTAAAGGTAGAACGGGATAATTATATTCCGAGGAAAGATTATAAAATATTCCTACTTATGTATATCTTACACTTTTAAATCTCAAATGAGATTTGAGACCAAAAGTTTTAATTAATTCTGTTCATGATATTTTTTACCTTCATTCTTTTATAACAAGTAATTAACACAAGTTCAACAAAGTACACACTCTTGCTATTTAAAACTTTCATTAGAAGTGTCAACGTTACGCACATTAATATCTGAAATAAATGTTTTTCTGGCGCCACTTTCACAATACTGGTTCGCCTTTCACAATACTGGTTCTCTTATCTGAATAGGTAGTAACTTTAGCGACAGAACAATACCTATTAATAGAATAATAAACTTTACCTAAACCATTACAATTTATTCATAATATTATCTATCAGGAGAAGGTAACACAAACTTTAAAAATAATTGGAACACAACATAACATAACATACATTCACGCCTTTTTCCCGAAGGGGTAGGACACAACTCTATGTAATTTTACCAAAATTTAACGTTCCTTCGTTCCCTTCGAATATTATTAACTCATTCGATAAATTAATATCCTAACATTATAAAGATGTGGTGAATGTAACCTCTGTTATTTTAATTACTTTACTTTTTAGTGAACGGCTAAAGATTGACTACACCCTTAGCCACCGAGCGCCCGACACAATCCAGCCAGACTGACTGTGACTGTGACTGACTGTGTGACTACATGCAATGCGCACAAGTCTGATGTAGCCAACATAATTCTTGTGAAATATTGCTGCCGACAAAAGTCGCCGACATTAGTCGGTGGCTTGGGTGTGTAGATTCTTTAAGGCATAGATCTAAGTTCCTTTGCTTTGCCTACATTTACAAATATTGCAGACACACTGTATGTCGTTTATTTATAAAATTAATGGATTCACTGCCTATAAAAATCTATCAGCCCTCGTAATTTCTTGTGAATTTCAGGACTCATTACAGCTCGTTCCAAATGTCCAAAGCCATCGTATAATAGGTCCCAGAATGTCATCCGTTCTTGTAAGGGTCTGGTTCCGACGCTCAGCTGCAAGTCTATGTTCATGTAGTGGTAGGGAGAGTTAGAGGTGATCGGTTCCCATTTGTACGGCAGGAGGGGGGACGTCTGTGGTGTTGGGTCACTGGAAACATGATTTTTTTCATAGTTTCTGTTCTAATTAAACATTATAAGGCTTGTGGGCTTATAATCCACTAGCTGTGCCCCGCAGTTTTACTTGCGTAGTCTCCGTTCCCGTAAGAATATCGGGATGACAAGTGCTCATCTATTATTTCAGCGTCTAAGTTAATCTCATACCTAATTTCAGCTTAATTGATTCAGCGGTTATTGATTCCCCATACAAACTTCCACCCCCTTTTTCGCCACCTTAAAGGATGATTTCAGGGATTAAATAAATTATCTTACGTCCTTTCCCGGGACTTAAACTATCTCTATACCAAATTTCATCTAAATCAGTTCGGCGGTTTAAGCGTGAAAAGGTAAGTACTTAATCCTGAAAAAAAAAACAGACAAACAGGCAGACATAAGTATAGAATGTTTGCATAAGTATAGAAGTATAGATTATTGAGTAATACTTGATGTCATAATACATGATTGGGTGAAAGATATCTACGAACCAAAGATAATCATGAAAAATAAAAAAATAATTATTATTGTTACCGTCTAATTTGTAATCTTTTTGCTAATATTATCACTACTAATATTGGACATATTATCATTACAAGTTATTTAAAATAATCTTACCCATATTTAACGAAGTTGGCCCACATAGCTGTCATACTGTCCATAACTACTTGGTCCTCACTATTTGGCTCCTCCATATACGAGATATCAAACAGATATCCTATTTCATCAGCATGGCAAGCACCACCTTGAGTAAAATTCTCTCTGTGCTTCACGAAATTCCTTCCACCGGCGTAGGCAAACTCATACATATACAAATTACCCACTTCATTATCCAAAAATCTCTTTATACTTCGATGGCTTGGATAAATGAATGATAGGTCACCCAAGAAATCTACCAGCTGCTGCTCCAGATTGTCACTTTCTCCCGCACCAAAATAAAAATCCTGAACAATATCCACCATTGGCAAAAAGTCTGGGTGAGAGGTATCGAATAACGTACTCATGAATGTTGTAATTATCGAGGGGTCTGGTGACAACATAGTACCGACTAGTATTGCTTCATCATCGTTAAATCCTATCATTACCGGCATGTCCTTGACAGTCGGAATTTCACACATATTAAACCAATTTTCAGTAATGAATGGTTCCACGCCTTCAATCTCCTTCTCTAAGACTATTGTTGACGTATAACTTAACGATATAGAGGCAGCTATAACGTCCAGAGGATCTTGTCGTGCAAGAAACGATACAGCTTCTTCTGTGTCAGTAGTCTCGAAGCCAAGGTATTGTGCCATCAACAATGGGGTTTGTCTATCAGCTGTGCCAGGCGGCAACAGATAGGTGGTACCGCTCTGAAGTACAGCTTGATGAAATAATGGTGGTCCATGATTTTCCCCCAATATAAGGAATTCAACAGACATACTACCTGCGCTGTTTCCCGCTATCGTGATCTTGTTGGGATCTCCGCCAAATGCTGCTATATTATCACGAATCCAACGCAGAGCCATGACTTGGTCTTTTAGACCTTGGTTTCCTGGTATCTCGGGGGTGTCGAGACTCATGAAGCCGTACGGACCGAGGCGGTAGTTCAATGATATGACAATAACATCGTGTCTGGTTAAAAATTTTGGTCCGTATAAAAACCTGCCGTAGAACCCTATTGTAAATCCTCCACCATAAATCCAAACAAAAACTGGCAGCAAGTTGTTGGGACTGGCTGAGAAAGGCACGTGCACGTTTAAGTGGAGGCAGTCTAGTGTTCCTACAATAGTGTGATTGAACTCTTCTTCTTGGGGACAAATCGCTGAGTCATCGTTCGCTTCGAAAATTTCATCAAATGGTGGTTGTGGAATTGCTGCCTGAAGAGTGTAAAAGTTACGGTTATAGTAAAAAATATATATATATATATCATTTATTTAGGCTCACCACTTTTAATCACTTAGCGTTGACGGACGACTTACCCCAAATGGATTGCTCTCATCGACTTGTCCAAAAGGTATGCCCAAATAGTTGATATAATCACCATCAGCAGCTGGATATCCACGCACAAGCCCTATGGTAGTATTAACTATAGATTCCTGCCCAAAAGATATACTTGCAAAAGGTAAAAACATAAAAACAAGAAAATTTTTCCTTGACATGTTGATAACTTTTAGCGCACTGATGTCCAAAAATATATCGTGTTTTATAGTCATCAGTAATCAAGCTAACATTGATAAATATTAAATTGATAATGATAAAACGCAAGTGAACCGATTTCTTATTAGTTTTGTATATATTTATTTGCGTGACTGACTGATTAGAGTTTCAATGTCATCAAGAGTTGGTGTTTTAAAAATCAGTTTAAATGCTTGAAGATTATCAGTTTTTTTCTGGCAGCCGTAGGGAAAATAGGAAACTTTAAGTGATCTCGTCGAATAATAATTAAATTTATATTAGTACGCGCCTTGTTCCCGGTGGGGTAGGCAGAGACTATTTCTCTCCACTTGCTACGATCCTGACACACAACTTTCGCTTCGTTCACTTTCATGACATTTTTCATTCAAGCATTTACCTAAACCTTATTAGGATTCCTACCAAATAACTGCGTGGAGAGGTCACTTGACTCAAATATACTAGTAAAAATGACGTTAACGATGTTTGTATCGTCTTCCATGGACATACAAGGCCAATGATGAAGATGATAAAGACATAAGGAATTAGGATAGAAAACTACGGGGATGTAGGGAAATGTAGTTGCGAAGCATCAGGTAGTGGAAATAAGAGGAATACAAGTGCGAGAGTAATAAAACTATGTATTAAACCTTAAAAAGAAACAAGATAAATAGGAAAGTTATTTGATAACGTTTAATAAATGGCGAGTCTCAAAGAGTGTCAAAGACATAGAAAGAAATGATCACAAGAAATAAATTTGCTTTGCATCGTGTTCTTCTTAGTACTGTTTTTGATTTGGAGTTACCTCATTAATTATGATTAACTTGCTGTGCCCCGCGGTTTCACCCACGTAGTCTTTCCCTTTGCATTATTCCAGGGTCTAAACTATATACGTAATACCAAATATCAGTCTAATCGGTTTAGTAGTTTTTGCGTGAAAAAGTGGCAAACATGCATCTATCCATCCATCCTCACAAACTTTCACATTTATAATATTAGAAGGATAGGAATACTAGCATGGCAATTCTTTAAAATGTGCAGGTATATTATAAAGGTAATATTATGGTAATTAAGGACCCATAATAATATTAATTTCATTGTAAATTGCTTGTAACAGCTTAAAAAACAGTATTTATGATACACGGTTAGTTTTGGTCTTAAAACAACAAAAAACTTGTCAGAAGGCGACAATAATGTAAACGTCATCAAGTTCAACTAATCGTTGCCTCGCCGTATTGCAAAACGGCTTTGGAGGTTGGGTTTAGAACATAGATCAGGATGAACGAGGTTTAGAACGTCATCAAAAATAAGTCACACGCTGGGATTTTATTCCGGGTATAATAATATAAGTAATTTTTATGATCCAGCTGCGATATACGCAAAAATAATCATAGATTGCAAACTTGATAGTAAAGTAATAAGAATTTATCAAACATTTAGTATGTCACGACTCATCAATATTATCTCGTGTAATCTTATCATAATATAATTAATTTATATATTATTTACTTGGTACAAATTATGTATATAGGTAATGAAAGCTGGGTAATTGTTATCAGTACAGCACTATTTTTTTGCAAAATATGTCTATCGGAATTAATTTTGCAATACTATTTCTATTGTGTGTGACAAAATGTTTTGGCAGTAGAGTTGTTCAGTCAAACGCGGGTAGATTTAGTGGAGAGGAAGCTAGTGATGGAGACTTCTACCTGTTTTTGGGCATACCTTACGGAGAAGTCGATGCTTCTAATCCATTTGGAGTGAGTACTGATGTATTATGCGTCACAGTAGAGCTGAAGATCTTACAAAACCTTTCTCGCTGTATACAGGGTTTATTAAAACACCAGAAACCCCGTAGGACCAGGCGGCCAACACCATAACATTTGTTCTATATATATGGTACATCTAGGAAATAATTTTAAAATTATATTTTCGCAATGTCGGTATTCACACAGTTGGTGCACATGTCCGTAGTCGTTTTAACTATCTACTTATGAATATGTTTGTAATGACATTGGTAGGTTGGCTCAAAAGTCACGAGATCAAAACAATCTTATCTGATAAGTATTGTTCAGTGGAATAATAACATTTAATTGTGAGGTATTTCTTTAATTTACTACTGAAGAGGTTATCTTTTATGCTCTCGTTAATAGGTTTAGGTAACTTGGTGTGGATTTTTATAAATCTGCAGTATGGGCTTTACCCATAATACGCTATCTGGAATTTGGAAATATTAGGGTGTCTTTGGGTCTTCTTTACTTTGTTACTTACTTTACTTTAGTTGTGTTTTTACTTTAGTTTGGATCGAAATCAGCAAATGATTTAAACAGCTGTTTGTTTTTCTTGACAAATAAACACACTTGGAAAATATACCTATATAAACTAACGTAGTAGTGGTAAGGTTAACATATTTTTATCTATAAAGTAGGGTTTGCAACCTTCTCTTTGAGGTTATCTATTATTATTATTATTGTGCCAGTGTGTCAACAGTCAACACCTATATTATTATTATAATAACTGCATTTTCACTGACGCAAGCACGACGTCACCACAATATAACTTTAATCTACTATATTAAAGAAGGTTTATAATAAAGTCAATCAGGACCAATATGCTTGCAAACGGCTGCATAGACTCCACGCGACATCATCACCAAATATTTTTAAATCTGGCTCGAAGGACCGAAATAAATACGAGTATGTGTGATCTTTGAGGAAGATGTTGATTGAAAATAAGATTATATCTTGAGAGTGTTATAAATTGTTTAAAATTCTAAATGAGTCACGTGTAAAAGATGATAATATCATTGATTGTGAACTGTTTTTAATGTATTAGGCAGACTGATTTGCAACCGCAGCAAGACGCAGCAAGTTTCAATGTTGGGTTTGAACGTATACTTTTAGTAAAAAAATTAAGTCCTAAGCCTTTAAAATGACCTAAGAATTTCCTCCTGCATATCTAACAAAAAAGTTTTACCTTCACTAAGTATATTTACACTATTATACATTCAGCTAGAGTTGCGTAAAATTTTAAAGAAAACTGTTTTTTTTAGGTTGCAAACCGGTACCCGGCCATCCTAGACACTTTTGAGGCTAACGATGACTCCAGGATCTGTCCTCAATTCAACGAAGGTACAGCTGTCGGTTCCCTTGACTGCCTCCGCCTGAACATCTACGTCCCAACATCAGCCTCCGAGACTAGCCAGCTCCCAGTTATGGTATACATCCATGGAGGTTACTTCTCAATTTTAGGAGCCCCAAAAAGCCTTTATAATCCCCGATTTCTGGTCCGTCATAACGTCATTATTGTCACGATACAATACCGCTTGGGTCCATATGGATTCATGTGTCTCAATCGACGAGCTGTGCCAGGAAACCAAGGCCTTAAAGATCAAGTTCTTGCTCTGAAATGGGTCAAGGACAATATTCAAGCATTTGGTGGAAATCCAAATCAAGTCACCCTGTTTGGCTTGAGTGCCGGCGGGCATTCCATAAATCTACACCTGTTATCGGAACACGAAAAGATTTATAATAATGTGATAATACAAAGCGGTAGCTCCGTCGCTGCGACTGTACTCCATGAACCGGATAGAGAAGCTCCGGTGAAATTGGCGTCACATCTCGGCCATGTGAATGTTGCTGAAAGTAATGGTGAAGCTCTATCGTCCCTCAGAAATGCTGATGTATTAGATGTGGTAAGAGCGGCTTCAGAATTGAACATCTCATTCAGACCCTGCGTAGAGACGAAATTTGATGACGTTGAAGCATTTATAACTGAATCTTGGGTCGACTCACCGGTTCCCAAAGCACAAGGAGTTCCGGTTCTGATAGGATTTACTGAATACGAAAGAATGATGTACCAGATTAATCAAGATTCGGAGCACTTCCAAGGCTTGGCCAATATGTTCCGCAATTATTTGAACCAAACGTTTGAATTCGATGATGAGAGATTGGCCAGAATGGAGGGTAATGTCCGAAGGTTCTATTTAGGCGATGATGCTATTAGTCCAGAGTTCGTGTGGCCTATTATTAATTTTGAATCAGATTATGTTTATAACCACCCGATTCAACGAAGCATTAGGAAATTTACTGAAAGCAATGCGGGTAATATCTTCTATTACATGTTCTCCTACAGTGGCGAGAGGAATATTGCTAGTATGGCCAACTTGACCTTTGAGAGAGCTGCTCACGGTGATGATATTAGATACCTGTTAGATAGGGATATCTTACCTGAACAGATAACAGCGGAAGATCAACTAATCATTGACAGAATGACAACTATGTGGACTAATTTCGCTAAGTACAGGTAAAGTTATTTATAATTTCTATATATAATACTATATATTATAATTCCACAAAAAATCTCAATTCATCAATAATTTTGCCTATAAAATCTAAACTTATCTAAATTTAATTTATGAGTCCCTTCAATAGTTTATCTTGCACATTACTTCTGTGGTTTTTGAATTATGAATCACATACCTACTGAAAAATATACGTCTTATCGTAAGATGAGATCATCATATAATCAATTAGGTAAAATTTGTATCAGAGAGCTTTTACTTTAATGTGAAATATTCATTATGATATAACCATTTACTCAATTTACATGTTTTAAATCAGTCATCATCGAATCTGTCCAGTTTCTGCCATGTGCCATAATATGGCATAATTAATAATAATAATAATAATAATATGGGACCACTTCCACACACGGTCATCTAATTACAATACAAATTATGACAATCAGATGGATTTTTTTTTTTTTTTTTTTAATGATATTGAGTGACAAAACGAGCAAATCAGGTGCCTGATGGTAAGCATCATGATTGCCCATATCAGAAGCGGTGCCACCCAGTGTTTTAAAATTTAAAATTCTGCGCGGCACTGCACTGCGCCTGTCACCCTGAGATATGAGTTGTTGAATCTCATCATGCCCAGTAATTTCGCTGGTAACATTGCCCTTCATACCGGAACACAGTAATGTTTGCACATTACTGCTTGGCGGATGAATAACTGGCAAAGGTGTGGTACTTTCCCAGGCGGCCTCCTGCTAAAAAGGCCTACCACTACAAACAAATACAATAAACACAATAAAATACAATAAACTAACAATATAGTAAGTATTAGTCGTATCATGACAGACGTGAAAACTGGCCACAAGGACAATGTAACGTTATGCCGTAACCTCGTGGATTTAGAGCTCGTTTTAAATAATTGAAAAAAATCAAACTGAAACTGAAATTTCACTACCACTTTAAAACATGTTTTATTTAGCTAGACCTGTTTGTTGTATAAGTATTTTTGTTTGGGTTAATTTACAAATTTTATCTCTTTCCTCTTGGCAAATTTATTTCATATAATATGATATATTCCTTAAGTTGTGATGTCCACTAAAAATTGTGAGGTATTTTAAACTTCTTGTTTTAATTTTTTTTTAATATTCATGTTCAATTTTATATAAACGAGCAGAATCACAAGGAAAAGCTTGTTTTAAAATGTTGTTAAATCTTCACAGTGACCCCACTCCGCAAACTACCGAGTTATTACCAACCAGATGGGTCCCCATAGATACCATCAACAACATCTACCACTACCTCAAGATCGACTCCAACTCGACCATGGAGAGGAGACCTTTTAACAGAAGGCTGGCCTTCTGGGACCTGTTCTACAAACTCAATGAGGATTATCAGAAGAGCTTCGATGCTCTGGAACCGGCTGATGATGATAATGAAGGTGGAGGCAGTTCTACGATTAATGCTAGTCTTAGTATGATTTTCACACTTTTGCTTGTCATTGCGTTAAGAAATTAAATAAAATAAAGTCGTTAGAAATATGTTTTGTAATATTTTAACATACATACATACATTCACGCCTTTTTCCCGAAACGGTTGGCAGAGGTGTACCCAGGACTCAGTCCCATAGTAGATACACCCACATTTCGCCAGTATGTTATTGGTCCCATGTAATAGGGGGCGAGCCTATTGCCATAATATTTTTAATAAGAAGCAATTCAGAATACCATCATTCAAAATATCAGCAGATTTTTTATGCGAAAGCTGGAATTTATGTCGGGTAATATCACATCACACTAATATTCTAAACGCGAATGTTTGGGAAGTATAAAAAGATGTATGGATGTTTGTTACTCTTTCATTTAAAAGGTACTTGATTGGGTTGAAATTTGGTATGTTTTTGTAGTGGTAGGCCTTTTTAGCAGGAGGCCGCCTGGGAAAGTACCACACCTTTGCTAGTTATTCATCTGCCATGCAGTAATGTGCAAACTGTGTTCCGGTCTGAAAGGTAATGTTACCAGTGCAATTACTTGAAATGACGAGTTTCAACAACTCATATCTCAGGGTGACAGGCGCAGTGCAGTGCCGCGCAGAATTTTGAATTTTAAAACACTGGGTGGCACTGTGCCTCATATGGGTAATCATGATGCTTACTATCAGGCACCTGATTTGCTCGTCTTGTCACTCACTACCATAAAAAAAAAATGTAGGTAGCAGCTTAGCCCCTGGGATAACAGGTGTAACCTACCTGTTATGCCAGGGTCTCCAGATATTCCCACGGGAACGGTGTTGAACGTGGATGAAATCGCGGGGTGCAGCTAGTAATAATATTCTACCTACCAAAGTTCATGATGTCTGTGTATTTCAGTCATTAGTATGGCAGTTAATCTGAAAGTTTTCCCGGAGTTTGAAATTTGAAATGGGTAATTTTATAGATTTTGATGTGCTCTTGTCTTAATTTCAACTGTCACACCTTGTTTCTTAGCCCGCCATAGAAATAATGGCGCCTAAATAGTTTTTCTTCAAAAACACCGAAAACGGTTACCTATATCTACGAGAAAATAGTCAGGCACTTCTTCTACATTAAATTTCCCACAAGTTTATATTTGGGTGTGTGTTTGGAGCTTTATTTTACCGACACAGGTAAAATAAAGCTTATTGTTTTCGAACTTTGCGATTCTGAATGGTAAAAAAACAAAAATTCGATGCTTTTAATTCCTATGTTTTGCATTTAGTATTCATTATGATGGTAAATTGTATCTTCATCAGCCGTTGGAACTCCACTGCGGGAGAAAGGTCTGGATCTGATAACTTTTAACCGGTTTTTAAGGCAACGAAGTGAGGCTGAGGTAGGTACTATTTATTCTAAAGCCTCATCAGTTCGTCTATTACTTAAAGTGTTCTTCGTAAAGATACACACACTCAGGCACACTGCTCTTTTATTGGAATCAATGATGGAATGTTTTAAGAAAAACTATTTTATATACATACATTCACGCCTTTTTCCCGAAGGGGTAGGCAGAGGTGTACCCAGGAATCAGTCCCTTAGTAGATACACCCACATTTCGCCAGTATGTTATTTGTCCCATGTAATATGGGGGCGAGCCTATTGCCATCTACCGGGCACAGTTCCAGACTCCAGGCAGATATTGAGATAATTCCTAATGGAAAAATCCAATATTTAACATTGCCTGACCTGGGGATCGAACCCGGGACCTCTTGATTGGCAGTCGAGCATACGCCCTCTACGCCACCGAGGCAGGCATTACTACTATTATGATTTTTTTTATTATTATATTTAATTTTCTATTATGATACAAATATGCCTTTCTTTATTTATTTGTACGTAAATGCATAAATGGTTTGTTTAACGTTCATGGGAAATTTATGAACAGACTGGGCTGAAGTTCAGTATCTGGGTAGCTTAAGGCTTAGCCACTAAAATATTTTACTTGTTTTAGTAATTACCTAAAAAAGAGAAAAAAGAGAAACACTGAGTAGGAAAAGTTTAAAAACCTTCAGTAATTGGCGAAACTCAAGGAGAAGTAGGAAGTAGAACATGCAAAATTGGATTCCCTAAGGGATGGATATTTTATCCCACAACATGACACGCAACACTATGTGTCACTGTAACGTTGCGAAGCGTTCCGCAACAATTTCGCGACATTTTACGTGTCACGGAACATGCATCAAGATTGAATAGGTATTTACTAAACAAGCGTGCTCCAACTTAGGCCGTATTATCACTTACCAGCAGGTGAGATTGCGATTAAACGCCTGTTTAGTTACTTAAAAAAAAAATGTGCCTTGCTCTCGCTCCAAGAGCGAGCGCATGCAGCAATGTTCCACGGCATTGTCTCTCGGAACATTCACGAGACATTTGTCGAGCAACATGTTCCGCAACTTGTCGCTCCGTTTGTCCCTAAGTGAATCCGTGCCTTTAAATTATTTTTGCATGGTTTACTTTATAGTTCTAATATTTATTTACGAGTTATCGTAATTGTCATAATTTATAATTGAATGTTCAAAATCAAAATCGTTTATTCCCTAGATTTAAGGTACCTCATATAGATAGAATTTAATAGGTTGTAAGAATCATAAATTTATTCCACCACAAATTGATTAAAACAATACACGTGATTTGAGACATACGCAAATCAATAATTGTTTGCAACTTGATAATAAAGTAGGTAAGTAATGTAGATTAAAAAAATTCTGGTGACTTATCATCAAATTTATTTATAGGTACTTGGTACAAATTATGTATATAGGTAATGAAGGCTGGTTAATTATTATCAGTATAGCAGTATGTTTTGCAAGAAAATGTCGATTGGAAGAAAAAGTGCGATACTATTTCTATTGTGTGTGACAAAATGTTTTGGCAGTAGAGTAGTTCAGTCAAACGCGGGTAGATTTAGTGGAGAGGAAGCTAGTGATGGAGACTTCTACCAGTTTTTGGGCATACCTTATGGAGAAGTTGATGCTTCTAACCCATTTGGAGTGAGTACTATTTCATTTCTATTAAATGTTCATCACCATCATCTCAGCTATGGGACGTCCACTGCTGAACATAGGCCTCCCCTTTAGATTTCCATCCAGTCCGGTTGTAATCGACCTGCATCCAGCGTGCTCCTGCCGTACTTACCTTCAGATCGTCCACCTCGTGGGAGGATGTCCTACGCTGCGCTTACCAGTCCGTGGCTGAGAACTTTACGGCCCCATCGGCCATCAGTTCTACGTGCTATGTGCCTTGCCCATTGCCACTTCAACTTCCTAATCTGCTGGGCTATGTCGGTAACTTTCGTTCGTCTATCTCCTCATTTCTGACTCGATCTCGCAGAGAAATCCTGAGCATAGCTCTTTCCATAGCTCGTTGCGTTATTTTGACCTTACAGATAATTAAATCTTCCTGACGCGTAATACACGAGTCTATATAAAGTACAGGAGAGCTGATGACTTTACTTGCTGTATATTTTGAAATCATCATAACAGTAGTTGGAAAGCCACTGCTGGACATAAGCCTACCCCATAAAGACTGACCCCATAAAGACTGAGGTTTGCCAATACTTGCCACGGCAGGCAGGTTGGCAAGAGCAGTTCGATGGTTTTACGCAGAGGACGCTGCAGCCTCTGGATCTCATAACCCTTAGCTGACCGTCACGGGACACAGTGCCACCCAGTGTTTTGAAATTCTGCACAGCACTGCACTGCGCCTGTCACCTTCAGATATTAGTTGTTGAAACTCGTCATGCCCAGTAATTTCGCTAGTAACATTGCCCTTTAGACCGGAACACAGTAATGTTGGCACATTACTGCTTGGCGGATGAATAACTGGCAAAGGTGTGGTACTACCCATGGCGGCCCCCTGCTAAAGAAGCCTACCACTATAATAATGAATCAGATTATATTATAATAGAAAGAGTTTAATCGGCAACCGATACAAAAGACGCCGCTTCGGCCCTCTGAAGCGGCGTCTTTTCTCTGAAGACGTGATGGTATGTATGTTACTTTTCAAGTGCTCAGGTGGCATCGCCGTGATGTGTGAGTTGAGGGAGGTAGGTTAGATTACGGGGATACCGCACCGTCTACGGGGATACCGCACCGTCTCCTATGAGGCGGCATGCCTGTTGGCTGGTTCCCCTCCCTGGGACTTGGAGGCGGAGCTGTGCGCCGCTCGGTATGAGTGGCGCACTGCACTCCGTCTCCGTGGGGAATTCCCTGCCCCTAGGGAGGTGAACCAGTGGAAGGAGGCGGCCAACGAGGCATTGCTCGAGAGGTGGAGGACGCGCCTGGCCCACCCTCGAGCAGGCAGCTGGACAGTGGTGGCAGTCCGTCCACTACTCCAGGAGTGGACGGAAAGGCAGCACGGGTCGCTTACCTACCGGCTTGTGCAGGTGCTTGCGGGGCATGGATGCTTCGGCAAGTATCTGCACCACATAGCCGGTAGGGAACCGACCCCCGCTTGCCACCACTGTGGATGCGACGTGGATACGGCGCAGCACACACTGAAGGAATGCCCAGCATGGGCCAGTGAGCGTCGTACCCTCGTCGCAGTTATGGGGGCCGAGCTTTCGCTAGCAACCATGGTTCGAACCATGGTTGAGAGCGAGACCTCGTGGAGGGCAGCGGTCGAATTCTGCGAGACTGTCATCTCGCAGAAGGAGACCGCGGAGCGTGATCGCGAGGCCACTACCGACCTCGCGATGCGCGCCCGGAGACCAGGGCGTCGAAGAAGGCTCTTCCACGCCCTTCTCCATCCCCCATAACACGGGTCTAGGCGGTGAGTGCGGGGGCACCCACTGCCGAATAGATTAGACCCGCGAGGTGGCGCGCGCGGGTCCCTTTTGTGTCGGGGGCGAGAACTTCTCCTCGCCCCCAGCGGTGGGGTCCTCTACGGAGGACCGAACGCCGTCCGGGCTGCGGACGAGTGCTTCGGCGTACCCGTGGTCCGGACACATGGCGTCCCGCTGGATAACCCCCAGGTTTTTTAGTTGGTAAACCCCGCCGTTACATCTTGGCGGGGATGTCCCACATACCGACCTGCTGCCCCCCGGTGCAGGGTGACGATGCGTAAAGCATTTTTCCTGGGTATAAAAAAAAAAAAAAAAAGGTAGGTTAGATTTTTTGGATAATTCAGACATGTCATAGTTCAAGACATGTCAAGCGCAAATATTGAATTGAATAAGAATCAAAAAAGGCGGGGCCAGCTTTTATACAGCGGCACTGCATAAACTTGGTGATAGCATACCCCTGTATGCTCAGTCCCATAGTGTGTACACCTTTCTTGTAGTGGTAGGCCTCTTTAGCAGGGGGCCGCCTGGGGAAGTACCACACCTTTGCCAGTTATTCATCCGCCAAGCAGTAATGTGCAAACATTACTGTGTTCCGGTATGAAGGGCAATGTTACCAGCGAAATTACTGGGCACGATGAGATTCAACAACTCATATCTCAGGGTGACAGGCGCAGTGCAGTGTCGCGCAGAATTTTGAATTTTAAAACACTGGGTGGCACTGTGTCTGATATGGGCAATCATGATCAGGCACTGATTTGCTCGTCTTGTTACTCACTATCATAAAAAAAAAAACCTACTTTTTGCCAGTATGTTATTGGTCCCATGTAATAGGGAGCGAGCCTATTGCCATTTACCGGGCACAGTTCTAGACTGTCATAGAGATAATTCTTAATGGAAAAATCCAATAACACTCTGCCTGCCCAGACCTACCCAGGACCTCACAATTGGCAGTCGAAGTTACCGACATTGCCCAGCGGATGAGCAAGTTGAAGTGGCAAAGAGTAGGGGACATACTACGTAGAACGATGGCCGATGGGGCTGTAAATCTCGAATGGAGAACAAGGACCGGCAAGTGCAGCGTAGGACGTCCAACCACATGGTGGACAGACGATCTGATAAGGACGGCAAGAACACGCTGGAGGCGGGTCGCTTACAACTGGACTGGATGGAAATCGCCTTAGATACTAATTTTTAATTTTATCCATTCTTGTAACTTCACACATCCATCTCAACATTCGCATCTCTACCGCATGCATACTTGAAAAGTAACTGCCTTTATATTATATTATGTTATATTTTGTTTGTAGTTTTCATATCATAATATTGTTTGTTACATCAAATAATACTTGGAGTTAAAAAGCTCAACAAGAAAGAATGAGGATGTATTCCATTCCTTCTACTTTTCTCTCAATTATGGAAGCATTCCATTCTGAGCACTAATATAGTGGAATAGCTCAGATCCTGTTCGTTGAGTATACACAGGACAAACTCTCTGTTATAAAGACCACAAACATAATATATAAAAATAATATAAAGCCTGTCACCTTTCAAGTGAAAAAGTAGCATTAATCTACTCCACTGATCCATTGTGCGTTCTAGAGGTGTTAAAGGTGTCTAGTAATCCACATATGGAGCTGAGTTATGGATCCAAGTAAAAGTAGGCAAAAAATCTGACTATACTGATTATGTGTGTATAAATACAATGTAAATTCGTAAACTTGAGATGCAACAACTATACCTGTTTGGTGAACCCAAATGTTAAAGTAATTAGATTGTCAACTTGAAGTTCTCCAACATGACCTGATAACTGCCTCCTAGACATATCTAACAACAACAAAAAAAACGGGCTAGTATATTAGCTCAGTTAGCTACCTCAGTTACCCAGTTGTGTGAAAGTTTAAAGAAAGTGATAGTATTATTTTTTTAGGCTGCAAACCCGTACCCGATCATCCAAGACACTTTTGAAGCTAACGATGACTCCAGGATCTGCCCTCAAGTCAACGAGGGTACAGCTGTCGGTTCCCTTGACTGCCTCCGCCTGAACGTCTACGTCCCAACATCAGCCTCTGAGACCAGCCAGCTCCCAGTTATGGTATACATCCACGGAGGTCACTTCTCAATTTTTGGAGCTCCTAAAAGCAATTACAATCCCAGATTTCTGATCCGTCATGACGTCATTGTTGTGACAATTCAATACCGCTTGGGTGTTTATGGATTCATGTGTCTCAACCGACGAAGTGTGCCAGGAAACCAAGGCCTTAAAGACCAAGTTCTCGCTCTGAAATGGGTCAGGGACAATATTCAAGCTTTTGGCGGAAATTCAAACCAAGTCACCCTATTTGGAGTGAGTGCCGGTGCGCATTCCATAGATCTACACCTGCTGTCGGAACAAGAAAAGATTTATAATAGTTTAATCATACAAAGCGGTAGCTCCCTTGCAGCAAATATGCACCATGAACCAGATAGAGAAGCTCCTTTAAAATTGGCATCACATCTCGGCCTAGTCAGTGTTGCTGAAAGTAACGGTGAAGCTCTATCGTCCCTCAGAAATGCTGATGTATTAGACGTGGTAAGAGCGGCTTCAGAATTGAACCTCTCATTCAGACCATGCGTAGAAACAAAATTTGATGATGTTGAAGCGTTTATAACTGAATCTTGGGTCGACTCACCGGTTCCCAAAGTACAAGGAGTTCCGGTTCTGATAGGATTTACTGAATACGAAATGATGATGAAACACATAAATAAAGATTCCGAGCACTTTCAAGGCTTGGCCAATATGTTTTACAGTTATTTGAACCAAACTTTTGAATTCGACGATGAGAGATTGGCCAGAATGGAAGGTTACGTCCGAAGGTTCTATTTGGGTGATGATGCTATTAGTCAAGAGTTTGTGTGGCCTATTATTAATTTTGAATCAGATTATTTGTATAACCACCCAATTCAACGCAGCATTAGGAAATTTATTGAAAGCAATGCGGGTAATATCTTCTATTACATGTTCTCGTACAGTGGTGAGAGGAATATTGCTAGTATGGTCAACTTGACCATTGAGAGAGCTGCTCATGGCGATGATCGTAGATACATATTAGATAGTAATATCGCACCGCAACAGATTACAGCGGAAGATCAACTAATCATTGACAGAATGACAACTATGTGGACCAATTTCGCCAAGTACAGGTAAAAGAACTTTTACATAGAATTCGTTTTGTTGCAATTTTCGACCTATAAAATGTAACTTTATATTAATTAGTTATAATATGAGAGCCGTTCATGAGTTTTATCTTGCATTTTACATCTGTGATTTCCGGATGATTAATCATACAATAATATAAAATAGTTACCTACTCTTATAGAGAGAGTCGATCACCTTATAGAGAGAGTCGATAATATCAGAGACTTGGGTATTATCATGGATAGCGAGCTGCGTTTTGATGACCACATTAAGTCTATTTGTAAAAAAGCAAATAAAACTTTGGGATTTGTGTGTCGTACTTCGGCACAATTTCGAGATATAAACACATCGATAAACCTCTACAATGCATACGTCCGTAGTGTGCTCGAATTTGGTGCAGTAGTCTGGGACCCGAAGGAAAAAAAGTACACTCTCTTGTTAGAGAGAGTTCAACGCAAGTTTGCTTGGTATCTCTACAAGAAGAGGTACGGATATTACCCCTTCCTTTTCCCATCTCTATTTGTATCGGGCATGGTTGGCCTTCTCACTCTGGAGCTCAGGCGTAAGCTCTTATTAGTAATACATTATTGTATGTTAATGCGCAACAGAGTAGATAATCCATCCGTACTGTCTCAGCTAAATTATTATATCCCGCAAAACTACACCCGCGTGGGACAGCGTCGCCGGCACCAGCTGCTTGCATCCTCTGGCGAGTTACGCACACGATATGCAAACAATGCGCCGACGGCGAGAGCCGTAAAAGTTATAAATACTTTTCTAGATGAGGTCCAAGATGCTGACATACATGTTGACCCTATCAAATGTATATATAAGTATATTATATTTAATTTAAATACTCATAATTGTACCTTAAATAAATAAATAAATACTCAAACCTACACATGGTACAAATCTCACCCTACAATAAATTATGTAAATATAAATATTATTATAGATCCAGACTGTGATATTATTACAACCAATTTATTGTATCAATATTTTATTTCGTTATAACCATTCCTTTCAATTCTGTGCCATTATGGTCTAAATTAATTATAGATGAGTCAAACTCAAAACTGAAACTCAAACAGATTTATTCAAATAGGTCATAATCTGACACTTTTGCACGTCAATAAAGATAAACAGTACTGAGAGTCTACCGTGCGTTCGGAAAGATACCTCTACAAGAAGAATGCACAAGAAACTTGTAGGGCTTAATTTCAGTCATCTCCTGACCAGATATTGCATATCAAATGTTAAAAGTAAAAGTCCTTATAATAGTATGGTTGACATAATACATTCATGTCGTCATGAATGGATAATACTGTAACGTTACAGAATAAGACTTACACACACGTATTCAAAAACAATACATATGTACTAAGTAAGGATTTTCTCACCGCGTTCGTCACGGCTGGAAATTGTTTCCAATTGAATTTACCGGCACTATGCATTCGGGCCATCATTCATAGTATTGTTCATGAATACGGGTGTATATAAAGGCGCAAAAGGTGATCACAGCAACACCACCAAATTTTGACTCCATAAATGATTTGTCCCAAATAATTTTTTAGTCTTAACTAAAAAATTCACTATCCATTTTAAGAGGATATTTTTAAACTAAATTTCTTTAGTATAAACTGGTTTTAATGACTTGTTTCTCTACAGTGACCCCACTCCGCAGACCACTGAGTTATTACCAACAAGATGGGTCCCCATAGATACCACCAACAACATCTACCACTACCTCAAGATCGACTCCAACTTGACCATGGAGAGGAGACCTTTCAATAGAAGGCTGGCCTTCTGGGACCTGTTCTACAAAGTCAATGATGATTATCAGAGGAGCTTCGATGCTCTGGAACCGGCTGATGATGATGATGAGGATGGAGGCAGTTCTACGATGACTGTTAGTTTTAGTATGATATTCACACTTTTGGTTGTCGTTGCGTTGAGGAATTAAACAAAGAAAGTTGACACAAGTATTTATTGTATTAGTCTTAAACAAAGAGACAGCTCAAAACTACCCTTAAAGATGGTATATGTTTAGAATACTTACCAGTAAATTCACAGTCGAAGTTGAAAGTTGGTAGATGTTTTAAACGCGAATGCATGAATGCACTTAATGAAATTGCATTTTGTAATTTTTGAAGTAATGTATTCCTCTAATTTATTATTTTAAACAACATTTAATTAACCTACCTTGTAAATGTATTATTGTATAAAACCGTTCTATTTTGTACGCATGAAATCATTATTATAATCTAATTTACATAATATATTGATTCTGTCTAGTATATTGTTTTTTTTCGTCTGAATTGCTGAGTTGAATTTTTATTTTTTCAATTTATAAATTAATTTATTGTTTGTAACTTATTTAACACAAATTGAGTTATATTCATGATAACTGTTATAAGTCCATTTTATTCTGTTTTCGCATAATTATCTCATTTCATGCTGTCGTTCACCTGTAATAATAAAATAAAATAAATTAATATTATTATGTGTGATATCAAAGGGTTACTAAAGTCCTTATTGTCAATGGTGAACGACACTAAATAACAGTAATAAATTATGTCCATCATTAGTATATATCTAATTAATAATAATCATTGCGATAGTTTTAATGAAAACAATATTTTATCTAAATTAGGTACATAATATTATTCTCAGTTCACCGTTTTTATTGCCTTATCTAAATGTAATACCAATGTAATTATTCGTTGGTTATCATGCTTACTGATTGTCATAAAATGTTTCACATGTGCTATCGTTTTAATCCTCTGTGAATTGTAACGAATTAAATTTGACAGCCTTGTTGGCTCTGACGGTAGTAACTCTGCTAGTCGATCCCTGGCCAGGTCAAACATTTGTATTTTTTTTGACGTGACAACGTCTTATAATTAGATAGAGCCGGCTGCACGCACGAAAAAACATGACTCATGCGGCGTTACCTCGCTCTGAGGCGTTCCATGTAAGGCTTGAAGTGCAAGCGAGAGCGCGGAACGAGCGACAAAGAAGCACAATCGGCCTTTGCGTTCGGCAGCGTTCGACATCCGTCTCTCTCCTACTTGAGTGAGCGCGTTGTCACGTTCAACTATCGTCAGTAAACCGACTTTACAGACAACCAATTTTTTATCATAGTGTGTGACAAGACGAGCCAGGTGCCTGATGGTAAGCATCATAATTATTGCTCATATCAGACACAGTGTTTTAAAGTTCAAAATTCTGCGCGGCACTGCACCGCGCCTGTCACCCTGAGATATGAGGTGTTAAATCTCGTCATGCCCAGTAATTTCGCTGGTAACATTGCCCTTCAGACCGGAACACAGTAATGTTTGCACATTACTGCTTGGGGGATGAATAACTGGCAAGGGTGCATGAACATGTTTGTTTGATGTGTGTCTGGGTGTTATAAGCACATATAAGTATGTATATCAGTCATCTGGTTACCATAGTACAGGCTACTAGCCTAGTTTGGGACCATATTATGACCGTGTGTGAAAGTTGTACCTTAAAAAAAAAGGGTAAATCCCTATTTGACTTTTAAGTAAGTATAATCATATTTTTATTATAAAATAAAATCATTCGTTCAAGAATCATATGTAACTTTAGAAATATTTAAAACCCCTCCGCTTATCTTTCCTGATAGATAGGTAAATGGATAAACTCATCCTGCTCCATCCCCCCCTGCACCCTGCACCCTGGTCACCATCTTATCTGTAACATATTCATTGAGATGAGAGAGATTTAGAAGATTCAACTGAGCCCAAACACGACTACTGGCCCATGTTATCCTGATTCTGTAGCACCAGGTCGAAGTAACCAAGTTGTTGCAATATTGTTAAAGTGACAGTATACTAAATTTCGTATCGATCGGACCACTGGAAGTAACGCATAACCACTAGTATATAGCTGATAATCTTCAAACAGCTGAACTGATTTTCATGATAATTTTCTCAGTTAGCGTCAGCTTGCAAAAGAAAATTTTGCATCAAATATACAAACACTTCAAACTTATCATCATTCCTTCTATCCTTCGGTCAGAGGTTAAAAAATGATATGAAAAAAATATGAGAACTAAAAAATATTTGGAAAAAACAGGGATACGTTTTTTTTCATAGGATTGTGTCAAATTCCACTTAGCTAATCCATTGCCAAGAAAAACCTGCCCCGGTAGCACAGTGACCAGGGAAAACGAAGTCCCAGGAGGTTAGAACGTGACAGCAGATATGCAATGTTCGAGCGCGAAAGAGACAAAAAACGGGGAAAATGAGTTATCCCCGTGCCATTCTAGGCGGGCTGGATGAATTCCGCTCTTTACAGAAAATTTGGCACATCAGGGAGGAGAACTACTTGTAGATATAAATATTTTATTGTTGATATCATCATCATCTCAGCCGTTGGTAATTCACTACTGAACATAGGCCTCCCAAAACGCTTGGCAGGCGGGTTGTCGAGCGCAGTTCGATGGTTTTTTTCAGAGGACGCTGCTGCCCGTCCTCTGGATCTGTTAATTCCACGGTAAAGCTGGTAATTCCACGGCGGATTGCTGATATATTATAGTGATAATAAAAATATATCCACTAGAAAATGTTCCATTTCTTAATATAGTTATTTAAGAGTATGTAGGTTTATTGCCCTGCCGATAAAAATGGGGTTTGTAGATAGAAGAAAACGAAATTGGGTAATTATTCTAGAATATTGAAATTGTATTTGTTAGATTAGAAAACATATTTTATATTAGATTTATTTGACCATTAATTCCGTTGCTACTCAAATTTCCATGGCGCTATGTCGACCAAAAATATTATTTTAAAATGTATTCGGTGGAGCGCAGTGGAATCAAAGTATGGACATTAACTCATTTGCAAACAATAGACGTGGAACGGAGTGGCATAACCCAAATTATGCACTACAAAATTGTTTGCTGCCTTTATTTGTTACCTCGGCCTAGGTGCTCGGTCATAGATTATCGAAATATCAGTGTACCAAAAAGACAGCAGCATAGGTATACCTTTAGCGCTTTAGTTCGAATAATTTGCGATAGTTAACGAGTTTGCAGCGGTTGAATTATTCTATTATAATAATTATTCACGTCGTAGAAAGCGGTTTAAATTTTGACTGAGGTAGTTTAAAGATAAGCGTTAAAAGGCATTTTTTTCTCATCATGTGATACAAAGTACTCAGAACTTACGAGCATGAAGAATATAATGTAACTGGAAGAAGCAAAAGTCGTTTATTAGGATCAAGAGAGAGAGAGAGAGGAGGCAAGAGAAGAGAAATAATAGTCCCTAAACGGGAACAAGGCGTAACTGTACCTATATGTATATGTATGTATATTATTGTATGTGATTGTAGATGCATTTTACTGATCCTACCGTTCAATAAAATTGTAATGATTGACAAGAACAAACAAGAAACTAGATAATGAATACTCGACTTATTTTATCCGGATTCACGAAAAACGGCTGCGTTTTCCGTTAACGCAACTTAGGTGTCATACGCAGGAATTACGTTATGAACTGTATGTAATTATCGCATGCCGTAGTTTTCCATACCGACGCATGCTCGCACATTTTAAATTCAATTACTTTTCCAATTTGCCGGTTTCAGACCGGATTTCACGGAACTACGATAAACGCAGCGATTGATTTGTTACGAATGAGCTCCTGTTTTTTGTGAGCTGAATTCTAAAATATCCTATGAACTGTTTGTTGCATTGGATTTTATATGATTTGGCTTTTTTTTAATTCATAATATTATAATGATGAAAATAACGGTAACTGCCGATCCCAGTCCCGGGTCCCGGGCTCGATCCCTAGGTCTGGCAAAAAGTAATATAGGTAATAATAATAATATAATATTTGACAACTTTTACACACGATTTGGTTTCAATTAAGAATTTTCTCAATGACAGACTCGAGTCTGGAACTCCGCTGGTGCCCGCTAGATGGTAATAGGCTCGCTCTCTATTCCAGAGACCTAAAAATAATGGCAAAGTGTTTATGGACGACCACGTCGCCCATGGCCTACGCAGCCGCCGCTGCTGCCCCCGCTGCCCCCGCCCCGCTCGCACCCGTGCAGCGGCCCCTCAATGAGGATAAGAAGCAGCAACGGAAAAAAACGTCACGCAAGCAGGTTATCCCGCGCCCAATGGATCCCGTCATGCGCATGAACAAGGTCGATGATGGCGGCTTCACCCTCGTGGAGAAGAAGAAGCGTCGACCTCGACCCGCCCGCAACCAACGCGGCACTGCTCCTGCTGCGACTACAGTCATCCGAGTCGCAGAGCCCACGATGGCGATATATCTCTCCCGGTTTGATAAAACCACATCCGGTGAGGAGATCGCTCGCTACATCGACAAAAAGCGCACAGAACGAGCTCCGGGAAAGGACTTCTCCAAGATTTCGCTGTCGAGGCTGGAGGCTACGCGGACGCAGACTTTCAAGTCATACGTGCTCCGGTTTCCGGCGAAATACAAGGAGACGTTCCTGGACCCACAATTTTGGCCCGAAGGCATCGTTTTCCGTCGCTTCAGGGAGGCGAAACCGAACAATAATATCCCTAAGCCATAATTAAATTAAGTGTTTTATATTTTTTATGTATGTTAGTCTGTAAGGTATTTATTAATATGGGCCTCTGGTGCGTATAATTTATTATACGCACTATTGCCTGAAATAAATGAATTATTATTATTATTATTATGTACATTTTATGGGCAAAGAGTAATAACTATTAGGTACTACATAAAAAAGCGACAATGACCCCCCGAGGGGCTAAAGATTGTTCATTTAGCATTAAGTTTGAAAATGTTATTTTAAGCATGAAACAATGTAGCAAGCGGTGGAGAACCATATTATATAAAAAAAAATGTGGCTTACGTAGTCAATCTTCTTTGTGAGTATTACAATAAAGCATGTAAGCACAATTTTCAGATCGTTGTAATTTATCGCCGTAGGTGGTCGGGCTTTTAATTCATCTAGTTTGGCATTGAGTTCAGAACGCATAAGGTCTTCAAAGTCGCTAATTTTTACGATTACGCATAACATAACATACATTCACGCCTTTTTCCCGAAGGGGTAGGCAGAGGTGTACCCAGGACTCAGTCCCATAGTAGATACACCCACATTTGGCCAGTATGTCATTGGTCCCATGTAATAGGGGGCGAGCCTATTGCCATCTACCGGGCCCAGTTCCAGACTCCAGGCAGCTATTGAGATAATTCCTAATGGAAAAATCCAATTTTTAACACTTTGCCTGACCTGGGGATCGAACCCGGGACCTCTTGATTGGCAGTCGAGCATGCGCCCACTACGCCACCGAGGCAGTCCACGATTACGCGATCATAATAAATTGAAGTAATATCGTCAACATAATTAATAATTAGTAATTCCTGTAGTCCGGCGTGATGCGGCACATCAAAGTCAAATGCATAAAGCCTCTGAAATACGCGTAATTACGTGCGAATGAACACATCCGTCGAATACGAATCAATTAGATTTCCTGAACAAAAGGACAGCATACGGACACAGGAATTAAATTAATTGACACTTTTAATTACGAAGTACGTTTTGTTTTTTTGGATTAATTGCAATTTATACGGGAAATAGGTACTCGTTTAGTTTTATTTATTTATTTAGGTATTAGTAGGCATGCCCTTTTTAGCTTTAATTACGGAGTTATAAAACTGCACCCACGAATATAATTTATAATATTCATCATCATCATCATCATAAAGAAAAGGGGATATGAGGTAAGTACTGATAGTAATAGTTATTATTCTTTGGTACTGGCTTCTCGAAAATGGCAAGCTGAAATTAGGTCCCATTAGATCCACATACGTGAGTAAAGTAAGGTCGTACGAGCGAATAATATTGTTGTCTCGGTCGCACTTCGGTCTTAGGTACGTCTTTCTATCTTTGTTGTTATTTTTAAATGTCACATGTGCAATCTTCACACTTGCATAATTTGCACGTGCCATTTGTTGAGTAAGCGTTGACCAAATCCCCTTTTCTTTATATCAATGGGCCTCTCCCATAGATTTCCATCTCCGGTTGTAAGCAGCCTGCATCCAGCGTGATCCTACTGTCTTAGTCAGATCCACCTTATGGCTGGACGTCCTACACTGCGCCTGCCGGTCCGCGGTCTCCATTCCAGAACTTCACAGCCCTATCGGCCATCACTTCTACGTACTATGTGCCCTGCCCATTGCCACTTCAACTTGCTAATCTAGAAAAAACATTATAATCACGAAAAATTGAGGTACCTATACGTATTTGTACATTTTTTAATATTTTATTTTTTTAAGATAGAGGGTGACAAGACGAGCAAATCAGGTGCCTGATGGTGTGCATCATGATTGCCCATATCAGACACAGTGCCACCCAGTGTTTTAAAGCTCAAAATTCTGCGCGGCACTGCACTGCGCCTGTCACCCTGAGATATGAGTTGTTGAATCTCGTCATGCCCAGTAATTTCGCTGGTAACATTGCCCTTCAGACCGGAACACAGTAATGTTTGCATATTACTGCTTGGCGAATGAATAACTGGCAAAGTTGTGGTACTTCCCCAGGCGGCCCCCTGCAAAAGAGGCCTACCACTAATAGCACCTGACCCATATTATCGCCATCCTAAAAGTCATTTCCCCAAACCTTGGTTCGAATAATGATATAGGTCTGTAGGGCATACTACACAGATAATAATAATATAAACAAGGACGAGTGTTACCAGTTTACAAGAGAATCGATCCCTTGCGGTGCTTTGCGGTAAAGGTTGCTGACTTTCAAGGCAATATTAGAAATGTAGACTACATTTTTCTGCAGACAAGATACCAGTGGCCCACTAGTAATGGGTAGGTACATACTTACGCATATAAAATTCAAGAGCCAAAAGTACCCTTACTTATTCCTGCAATGAAACAGAATAGTTTCTTGTTGAAAAGAAGGTAGTTGGTATATATATAATAATATATATAAATATAAAGTTGCCTAGGTATCGTGTTATTTTAGGTTCTAAGCTATCTAGACTTTTGTTAGTAGTTATAAAGAGGTACGGTACTATGTTAACTCAATGTTTTTTTTAGTTTTGGAGGTGAAGCCATTAAAATATCTATATACAAATAATAAATATGTATAAATATGCTTTCAATTCTGTCCTACTAATATTATAAATGCGAAAGTTTGTGAGGATGGATGGATGGATATTTATAGCTTCTTCACGCAAAATCTGCTGAATCGATTGAGCTGTTTAGAAATGTATATAACTTATAGACCCTGGAATAACACAAAGAGAACTTTTTATTCCGATATTTCCACGGGAACGAAGAGTACGCTGGTGAAACCGCGGCGTATGGCTGGATGGATGTTTGTTACTATTTCCCGCCATAACTGCTAAACCGATTGGGCTGAAATTCAGTATGTAGATAGTTTAGACTCTGGAATAACACATAGGGTACTTTTTATCCCAATATACAGGAGGAAAGACTATTTGGGGGACTATTTTTATGGACTATTTTTTTTTTTAATTTTTCAGGACTATTAATTTAAACCACGGGGTACAGCTATTATAATAATATAAATTTAATGTTAAATATAATATTATTTTATGAATGAAACAGAAATGGCACGAACGGACAATATGGCATACATGGCTTGCACAGGACAGGGTCAAGTGGCATGATATTATGAAAGCTTTTGCCCAGCAGTGGGATGTAGTGGGCTGTGGATAATGATGATACCAACTTGAATGTCTGTATTCTACTATATTCATTAATTTATACGTCTCTGAAGCTATTTTTAGTGTCATAATTAATTATTAGCCGATGGCACTAATTAAGTTTACAAAAGGTTGTATGCGGCAACAGACGATAAATGCTTAAATAATTGGATTCCATTCCATTAAATCGAAACACTTTTAGAAATCAATTCGGTTTCGATCTGGAATCGGATTAAATCGGATTCCGTTCGGCAATGCACGTCATTTTGTTCTTTGTATCCGCATGAGTGCTGCTTTGCCTCCATTAGAGAATTAGTTGGCACACCTCGCACTATTGTTTGTGTGTTGCTTTTTTGCTATATTTTGTACTTTAGCTATCAAATAAGTAAATTTCTGGTTCAAATATGATTAAAACTGAAGCTACTTACTGGATTAAGTGGTAATCTGTGGTAATTACTTAATTAAGTACTTATTTCCGTCCTTTATACATTTATTGTCAACAATTTTATTAATTTATCTACCTATTGTATGTAGCGTCCGTGTTCCAGCGGGAATATGCCCGGCTTCAAATTCGGAATCCAGACTGCCTCGGTGGCGTAGTGGGCGCATGCTCGACTGCCAATCAAGAGGTCCCGGGTTCGATCCCCAAGTCAGGCAAAGTGTTAAATATTAGATTTTTCCATTAGGAGTTATCTCAATAACTGCCTAAAGTCTGGAACTGTGCCCGGTAAATGGCAATAGGCTCGCCTCCGATTACATGGGACCGATAACATACTGGCGAAATGTGGGTGTATCTACTATGGGACTGAGTGCTGGGTACAGCTCTGCCTACCCCTTCGGGAAAAAGGCGTGAATGTATGTTTTGTTCAAATCCGGAGTCCCTGGATTTAATCTCACCATGTGGACTTTTCGACTGGGCGCTACCCGTGTCTCGGATGGCACGTTAATCTGTAGGTCCCGGCTGTTTCCTATAAGATATGTAGGGGGCAGTCGTTAGGTCATGTCGGAGGCCTTGTATTGAGATTGACCTGAAACTCGAGATAGTGATATTGAGTAACAAGACGAGCAAATCAGGTGCTTGATGGTAAGCATCATGATTGCCCATATCAGACACAGTGCCAACCAGTGTTTTAAAGTTCAATATTCTGCGCGGCACTGCACTGAGCCTGTTATCCTGAGATATGAGTTGTTGAATCTCGTCAGGCCCAGTAATTTCGCTGGTAACATTGCCCTTCAGACCGGAACACAGTAATGTTTGCACATTACTGCTTGGCGGATGAATAACTGGCAAAGGTGTGGTACTTCCCCGGCCCCCTGCAAGAGAGGCCTACCAGTACACAATGTGACATAGAAGATAAAAGGTTCTGTCGGCAATATGTCCATAGCTGGAGACTGTTGGGGCAATGGAAATAAATGAATAATTCTGTCGACGAACAGTCCAATAGAAGGAGAACAGTCACTATTTCCTCAGCGCTTACCACAGGCATGTAGGAGTCAGACACATTCGTCTTCACAACAATATCACGCTTACAACAATTTTATACTCAAATCTGCCTACATGTCGTTAAGGTATATTATATTGTATAGTCGATCCAAAAGCACGTCATGTGGCATGGCTCCATTTTCAGGACAAACAAACAATACTAACGCCTAAGTAAACTTAGTGAAATAAATTCCATAACCTTTTAACAACGGTTCTATTCTGAAATAGTTTACCTTATTAAATAAATTGTTAAGGCATATATTATGTATGCATAGTTTAGAGCTATTGTATTGGTAGGCCTCTTTTGCAGGGGGCCGCCTGGGGAAGTACCACACCTTTGCCAGTTATTCATCCGCCAAGCAGTAATGTGCAAACATTACTATGTTCCGGTATGAAGGGCAATGTTACCAGCGAAATTACTGGGCATGAGATTCAACAACTAATATCTCAGGGTGACAGGCGCAGTGCAGTGCCGCTCAGTATTTTGAACTTTAAAACACTGGGTGGCACTGTGTCTGATATGGGCAATCATGATGCTTACCATCAGGCACCTGATTTGCTCGTCTTGTTACTTATTATCATAAAAAAAAAAAGCTCCATACCTATATACATATATCGTAAAATGGCCATAACTTGTGATTGCGTTAAGTTAGAAGTATGATGTTTTTGTACAACCACTAGGGACCGCAGATATGAGTAGTTGATATCAATTTCAACTTGATACCTCCACGCATTCCCGTTAAAAAGTGTCTTGACAGACGGACAGACACTCAGATAGACAGATAGACATACGGACTACAAAGTGATTTGATAAGGGTTCCTTTTTTCCTTCTGAGGTACGGAACCCTAAAAGACAGCTGTTTTGGATACTGGTTTCGAATCATTAGTTTCCAAATTGGCCGAAGGGAAATTATATTATGACAAATATGACAGGTTCGCAAAGAACTTACAGACGAGAGGGACATATTCGGGGATTGGGCAGCAGCGCTCTCCGGTACCAAGTAGGTATTCCAACTGCTGCTATCACCAAGCGTGCTGATTACTGCAAAATCCCTCTTTCTGAGTGTCCTCTAACTTTAAGATAACTGTTTATTGTGAATATATTATCTAGTTGGTCTCGGTCATTACATCATGTCAGAGGCCTTTAGGGCCGCTGACCTCTGTAGTCTGTCTACAAACAGACACAAAGATAGTACAGGTGTGTCCAATGTCGATAGTCTGTAGTCGACAAGGTGATTTTATCTATAATAAAAACTAGCTGTGCCCGGTTTCACCCGCGTATACATCGTTCCCGTGGGAATAAATAAAATAAAATAAAATAGCCTTTATTTCCTTTAAAAATATTACAATTTATGATATTACATTACCTACATTAAAATTATTAACATTAATATAAATTGAGTAGTTATCTTATTAAGTAATTATATTACGGTTTTAGGCACCCAAATGTGGGTAAAGGCCTCCTCCATGCATTGCCACTTGTCTCTATCTTGTGCTGTGCGGGTCCAAGCAGCCCCCGCAGTTTGTACCACGTCGTCGCACCACCTTCTCCGGGGACGCTCTCTTTCTCTCGTCGCGTCTCTAGGGTACCAATGTACCATGCGCTCGTTCCACCTGCCGTCAGTAGCTCGTGCTATGTGTCCGGCCCATTTCCATTTGAGTCTGCAGAGCATTGTCGTGCCCGTGGGAATATCGGAAAAAAAAATACCCTATGTGTTATTCCAGAGTCTAAGCTACCTGCATACCAAATATCAGCGCAATCTGTTCAGTAGTTTTGGCGTGAAAGAGTAACAAACATCCATCCATCAATCTCACCAAAACCGCGCTAAATGTCGCTGGAGGTGAGTTAGAGAACTCGCAAGCGTTTTGTTCTCCTGTTAAAAAGGTAAGTTCTTTACATTGTACTGAAATTGAGATTTTTAATATTAGAAGTATAATTAGTAGGAAGTAGGATAAACTAGTTTTATTGTAAAAATACCACAGAATTGTACCAAATGTTTCAAGTACCAGAATAAGCTCTCGTTTGATGTATGCCCTGCGTCTTCACACCTTCAGAAGTAAGACCCTTGTCAGGGATGCCAATCAATATTCGACGTTGGCAGCCCAAATATTAACTCGGTTACCTGCCCGCTTTTACAATTATATTAGACTTGTATTTCGTGTACTTACGTGGTTTGGAATATCATAGTGTTTTATGAAATGTTCTATAATATTCATTGATATACAGAAAAGGGGCGATAGGGTACATTCTCCCAGCGCCTACTCAACAAATGGCACGTGCAATTTAGTGTGAAGTTTGCACAGTGATATATAATGAACAACAAAGATAGAAAGACGTACTTATCTAAGACCGAAGTGCGACCGAGACAACAATATTATTCGCTCGTACGACCTTACTTTACTAACGTATGTGGATCTAATGGGACCTAATTTGAGCTTGCCATTTTCGAGAAGTTAGTACCTCATCTCCTCGTTTCTTTATATCAATGTTTGTATGTATTGTCAGAACTAATTGAAGGTATCAACAGAAGAGAGATAAAGTAGCCCCAAACAAATAATTACCTAATTACAATATCCAACAGCATCAAGCCAAATAAAACCGTTTTAAAACTATACCTTTTTCATTTATTCTTCAAACTGAGCACTACTAATGTAACAAAATTAATTAACAGGAAACGGGACATCTTACCAGTTTTGTATTGCCTTATTTCCTCCGAATACGAGTATAGTGAACCTATTTGATATAATATAATCAATGAACCAGGGGCCTGCGGCACAGAGGGCAGAGTTACTACCGTCTGAGCCAACGAGGCTTATATACTTTTATCATCATAATCATTGCAGCCGCAGGACGTTCCATGCTGAACAAAGGTTTCCCCCATAGATTTCCATCCAGTCCGCTTGTAAGCGGCCTGCATCCAGCGTACTCCTGCCGTCCTTATCAGATCGTCCGTCCACCTTGGCACGAATCGGCAAGCGCAGCGTAGGACCTCCTCCAACAAGGTAGATCAAAGACCATTGTTTAATATAATCAACTAGCTAACCCGCCCCGGCTTCGCACAGGTGCAATGCTGATACTAAATATACTACAGAATGTCTTTATATACAACGTTCGCAGCTTTTTTGTCATTATACCTATGTTACAAACATGTTTTCTTTAGAGGTTACTTTTGAAAGAGCGACATGTAATTGGCCATGTGAAAAGTGTAGTGTAGTGATTTAATTTAATAAACATAACATAACATACATTCACGCCTTTTTCCCGAAGGGGTAGGCAGAGGTGTACCCAGGACTCAGTCCCATAGTCACATTTCGCCAGTAGGTATGTTATAATTTAATAACTGCAAACAATGTATTAATGCGCTTTGACCACTGGTGGATATAACACGAGCCTAACGCAATGTTATGCCCAACTAGCGCTCACTGAGCCGTCCGAGGCTGTCTAGAGAATTCAACATAGTGAAACAAAACCAGTGGGAAATCTAACCTAAGCTTCTAGAGCCCGACCGAAAGCAAACGCGACGCGAAACCAGAGGCAAGACATACTTATGAAAAAGAAATAAAAATATAAAAAATATGGTTTGTATGCATTGTTATAAAGAACAGGGTACGTTCTCCAAGCGCTTACTCAACAACAGGCACTTGCAATTTGCTGAGTGTGAAGTTTGCACAGTGACATAATATTATAAGGAACAACACGAGAAAGACGTACCTAATACCGAAATGCGACCGAGACAACAATATTATTCTCACGTACGACCTCACTTTACTGACGTACGTGGACCTGATGGGACCAAATTTGAGCTTGCGATTTTCGAGAAGCTAGTACCTCATCTCCCCGTTTCTTTATATCAGTGTTTGTTTGTATTGTCAGAACTAATTGAACTAATTGAAGTTATCAACAGAAGAGGGATATAGTAGCCCCAAACAAATAATTACCTTACTACAATATCCAACAGCATCAAGCTATAAAACCGTTTAAAAACTATACCTTTTTCATTTATTCTTCAAACTTAGCACTACTAATGTAACAAAATTTATTAACAGGAAACGGGACATCTTACCAGTTTTGTATTGCCTTATTTCCTCCGAATACGAGTATAGTGAACCCATTTGATATATTATTTATATCCTGATATTTTGAAGATGAATTAAACTATGTCTCTATTATTTTATTTTTGTTTATAATCCCTTAATTTTTTTGTAGTAAATGTCTAATCACGCGATTATAACTGAGATTTTTAGAAGTTCACAATGAAAAAACCGAGAGTTTAAAAGAGAAATTAAAATGACAGGGACATAGTTAACTTCACTATACAAATACTATTATTAGATATAGACAGGGGAATACAAAACATCGATTTGGTAAATTTTTCATAGGATTGTGCCAAATTTCTCGTTGCTAAGTAGGATACTTTCTTAATATTGTTATATTATATGGTTTTTTATAGAGAGACTTAAAACAATAAATAGTTTAAGTAGGTAAGCATGTAGCAACTCCAAGGCGCATTCAATATAATTTTTTTATCAATTTCTCTTCATTGCTAAAATTATTATTCTGTGGTTTTATTTACTTGTATTACTGTTTACTGTTTCTCAATCCCACATTAGAGATGTGTGCGTGAATAGCACCAAGCCGATCTAATCTTGTAAAAGCTGGCGCAGCCTGTACAGGACATTTGCAGCTTCACATATCTAGAGATACATAATATAATGTGAGGACGTGTGCAAATTAATCTTATAGCTCAAAACTGTTGAATTTCGCACTAGAAGATGTTGTGATAGAGATAGAGAAAGGATTGGTCAGATTGATGCTGTCTAACGATAAGGCCAGATCAAAAATACCCACAAACGACGAGCATGTATGAAAAATGTGATGAAAGTGGAAGAAGCAAAAATTGTAATGTGTAGATCTAGCAAGTCGAGAGAGATAGCCTACCCACCTCAACGAAGACTTACGTGATATACCTATTCATAATCATCATCACCCTCGTCACCAGCATCGGAGCAGCAGAATATTCACTGCGAAACATAGGCCTCCCCATAGATTTTCATCTTGGCCGGTTGTAAGCGGCCTGCATAATTGCATTCAGTGTGTTCCTGCAACCTTTTTTAGATCATCTGTACACCTTGTGGAACGTCCTACGCTGCAATTGCCGGTCCGTGGTCTACATTTGAGAACTTTACAGCCATAATAAAACCAGACACATTAAAGTGTTTACATTATTTTGACTTATACTAACCTGACCCAGATCTAAGCTTAAAATAAATCAGTTCTATTCGCTTTAACAACACAATAGATTTATTTAAAACACGATAGGTAATTTTTTTAATGAAACTCTACAATCAAACTTAGTAGTTAGTACCTACATTCTCGTTCCAAATGCTGTTACAGCAGTGATAGCCTTTCGTGCCGTCGAAGTGATTGCTAATTGCATCACCTCCAGATAGCTTGCAATTACTAACAGAGTGGGTTTTAATGCAATCCTCTCTTGTCGTCGAACATCTATATTATTAGTTACTGTTTGGTATTGTTGATAGTTATATTATATAAGTACATTACCTACAATAAAGTACTTTAACTAAGTACTTTAATTATATTAGATAGAAACAACAAATGCAAATTTATTTTTAATGTTGGTAACTTAATCGAGACGTGAAACACAAAAATGTCGGAAAATACTAGATTGGCAAATCAACAGTCTCGTAAAATACAGTTTTTAAATGACGTCTGTATTAATATACCTATATATTAAAGTACGGCCAAAATTATTCGATTTTCTTAACACATGAGATTGCAGCAGTATTTTATTTATGGGAGAGGTTAATTAACTTGGTAAATCGCCTTTTTCTTCTTCTTTGTCTTATTTTGGTTAAAGAAATTAAGGTAATTTTTTTCCTCAAAAACTTGTTTCCTGAATAGAGTGCGGAAAACTTAATTATTATGTACTTATTTAATCATTCCCATGATTTTTCATAATATAATGACTTATAACATTCTATTGAATGTTGTTTTTGAGGATGTCCTGTTGCACATCTTATTCTATGATGGAGGCACCACACATTGGGCTTAGCTAGGGTCCAAGTTTGGCTCAACCTTGGAATGGCCAATTTGAACCACACTGATAGAATAGGATACTCTTTATTATCACCAAAAAGAACATAAAACATATTAAACTAAAATAATACAAACATAATTCTTGGTTGACAATGGGCGGTCTTGTCACTTTAAACGATCTCTTCCAGGCAACCAGTCTTTGGACGACACTGATAGTAAGGTTTCTTGCCACGCTTTTGGACCCAATGTTAACATTGCTGCAAATAGGTAATCTAATTATGCTTCCATGGACTCGAAAAACTATCTCAGATGTATTATTTGGACATTTTTATGAGAAGTTCAAAAAGCTCGAAGCAAAACAACGAAGTTTCAATTGTGTTGTTACCCAACACAATAGTATATGTATTCGTATAGAATTCCAAGCGCTCTTCGAGTCGCACTCGAACCGCGAACAATCGTGGATTAATTCCAGTATCTGGTGCTAATGGATTCCTGCAATCTAAGGCCACTTGACTTCAGTCGATGGAACTTCGAACTTGTCTCGTATCTACCGCGTTTGGATTGCCAATTGCCACTACCACGAGTCGAGATCTGAGTACACTTATGCATTACTAGCTGTGCCCCGCGGTTTCACCCGCGTATACATCGTTCCCGTGGTAATATCAGGAAAAAAGTGTCCTATGTGTTATTCCAAGATCAAAGTTACCTGCATAAAAATTTCAGCCCAATCTGTACAGTAGTTTTGGCGTGAAAGAGTAACAAACACCCATCCCTCTATCAAGCTAACCAAAATCGCGCTAGATGTCGCTGGAGGTGAGTTAGAACTCGCAAGCGTTTTGTTCACCTGTTAAATACGTAAGCTTTTTTTACATTGTACTGAAATTTGGGATTAATAATATTAGTAAGATAATACAACTCATAATCTAGAGTCATTCATGCCACTTCGTTTTCATGAAAATTTTTGTAAGTAGTATGTATGTATTTCTTTTTCCTTGACTTACAATATACATCTTAAGGTATCCTGAGCATTTCTGCGAGCTGAACATTAAGCATTCACAAAAGCGATACATTACAAGGAAATGCTCAAGTCTATCATCACCTTTCGGAAAAAAATATGTAACATTCAACGAATATGGTAAACAAAATTCATTGGAAACATAACAAAAATTTTAGTTTATAGTCTCTCACTAATTTGAAAGATTATGATATTTAAATGTTTTTGCGTCTGTTACTCAAAAGTTTGCGAATTTAAGCCATATTAAGTTTATCAATGGGTTCGAAATTTTTATGATAGTGCAGTGACAAGACGAGCAAATCAGGTGCCTGATGTTAAGCATCATAATTTCCCATAACAGACACATTGCCACCCAGTGTTTTAAAATTCAAAATTCTGCGCGGTTCTGCATTGCGCCTTTCACCCTGAGATATTTGTTGTTGAAACTCGTCATGCTCAGTAATTTCGCTGGTAACATTGCCTTTCAGACCGGAACCGGTAATGTTTGCATATTACTGCTTGGCGGATGACTGACTGGCAAAGGTGTGGTACTTCTCCAGGCGGCCAAATGAAAAAGAAGCCTACCACTACAGAACGCACAATAGACTCTCTGGGCCTCATGTTTAAAATGGTTAGTTTAACAACATTCGGAAGGTAACAGTCGCTGGGTATTTCCAGGCAGCTTTATCTTCTATATGGGTGTATCTACTATGGGACTGAGTCCTGGGTACACCTCTGCCTACCCCTTCGGGAAAAAGGCGTGAATGTATGTTATGTTTTTTTATCTTCTATCTATGGGCTAACTTACCTAATTAGAAGCGTAATTATTATGTCTTCATCATCATCATCATCATCATCTCAGTCATAGGACGTCCACTGCTGAACATAGGCCTCCCCCGATGATTTCCATCCAGTCCGATTGTAAGTGGCCTGCATTCAGCATGTTCCTGCCGCCCTTATCAGATCGTCTGTCCACCTTGCGGGTAGTAGTGTTACGCTGCGCTTGCCGGTCCATGGTCTCCTTCGAAAAGTTCTTTACAGCCCCATCGGCCATCAGTGACAGCAACAGAACTGTGACAACGGGCAGGGCACATATGCCCTGCCCGTTGTCACTTCAACTTGCTAATCCGCTGGACTATGTCGGTAACTATGGTATCAACCCCCTCGTAGTCCAAGCCTCGAACTACTCGATAGTTCAAGCTGGAACTCCTCCCCTCCGTAGACGCCCTCGCAACGTCCTGGACGACACGGACGACTCTATCGCCGCCGTCACATCGGCGGCGCTAGGTTCGCCCAATCCTACCAACACACGCAACAGACGCTCCGTTTTCGGTACTGGTGCCGGATACCAGATCCACCAACTCACACAATCACAACACCGACCTCGCCGGCGAGGTCGAAGATCTCTCAGATCCTTCAGATCGGTTAGTTTCTCTCCAAATAATCAAACAGATCAAACCATTGATAGGGCCCTAGGACACTCCCCTTCTGGGGTGCCAGGGCAAGTCTGACCCCACGTATTCTGGCGACGGCCCAAGCCGAGGTTCGTACCGTCTAGGTGCCCTTGTGCTAGTCGCCCTTAAACTTTGGGTCGAACGCCTCCTGCGCTCACACCACTTCCCGGTAAAGCTGTAGAGGCCATCTGAGGCCAACAGCATAGGTCATTTAAAAAAAAAAAAAAAAAAAAAAACTATGGTATGTGTATTATATTGTATTTTATGTGATGTCTTGCTTGTTCTATAATTTCTTCGTCTTCGTTGCTACATTAATATACATTATCCGGGGGCAAAATTAATTAAGCGCAATCATTTTCTCTCCGAAGGAAATTTTTCCTCACTCAATATTAATTATTGAGATTTGGGCGTCCATCTAATTCAACACAGCTCATTACTCTACCATTTATTTGATTATTTCCACTTTAAGATACCGACTTTAATTACTTGCGGGGAGATAACATTAATTCTGATTTTCCCTTTATTTAGTAAACATCGAATATTATGCTCAGATAGACTTGACCACCCGTTGGTTTTATTTTTAGTAAAAAACCGGATTATAAGCGATTAATTCTCGGACGTTGATTCAACGTCCGCGCGCACAACGCTCGCATATGTGGACGGAACATTCGGGCGAAAGGGCATCGCCGCGCGAGGATTTCCGCGTGTTATCCAGACGGAGCTCAAAGCTCCCAGTAATCACATTGATTTAAAGAAAGGGGGAGATAGCGTACGTTATCTCAGCGCTTACTCAACCACTGGCATATGAAATTTGAAACAACAAAGATAGAAAGACGTATCTACAATGAGTAGTCATGATGTTTTATGATATCTTCAACAATTACTGTCTTATTTCAACCATTTAACACATAACCTCGTTGGTAAACCCTGAAATTGGTGAAAATCGATTGGTTAAGTTTTTAAGTTACTAGCATTTTTGTGTAAAACTATAAGACAGCGATATCCTGGTCCATAATACAACTAGTTTTACACATTGATATAAAGAAAAACGGAAATGAGGTATTGCGGCTTCTCGAAAATGGCAGGCTCAAATTAGGTCCCATTAGGTCCACGTACGTCAATAAAGTAAGGTCGTACGAGCGAATAATATTGTTGTTTCGGTCGCACTTCGGTCTTAGGTACGTCTTTCTTTCTTTGTTGTTCATTATAATATGTTACTGTGCAAACTTCACATTGAGTAAATTGCACGTGCCATTTGTATAGTAAGCGTTGGTAGAACGTACCCTATCTTCCCTTATTTCTTTATATCAATGGGTTTACTGTCAGTTTTGCCACATTCACGGCTATGATTAAGTATATTGATTGTTATTAAAAGAAATTGAATGATGGTTTTGGTGTCTGACCATTCGGATTCGTCGTTCCGTTTTTAAATATTCTTTTTTGGGCGCACATGAATGTTTTGCCAGTGTCAAGCATGGTGAATCACCAAGTCACACCTCTATTAAATTAAATAATAATAGGAATTTACTAGTGGCTTTTTCGATTTCCCTCCAAAAAGATATCAAACTCAAACTCAACTCAAACTCAAACAGATTTATTCAAATAGGTCATAATCTGACACTTTTGTACGTCAATGAAGATACAGTACTGAGTCTACCGTGCGTTCGGAAAGATACCTCTACAAGAAGAACGCACAAGAAACTTGTAGGGCTTAATTTTTTCAACAGATAGTTTCACAATATTTGGTTTGCTTACATTCATTTTCTTTGAAGGTGCCGCGAGGCGACTATGCAGAAGTTTCCAGGCATCTTTGTCCTCTATGTACTGGTTGACTTTATAGTATGCCTTCTTTAGTAAAGTAGATTTTATATAGGTTTTGAATTTACCCTCTGAGAGCCCAGTTATCTCTTTTGGGATTTTATTATAGAAACGTACACTATTTCCTAAGAATGTCTTTTTATTTGTTTTAGATAATCTAAAGCTAGGTACAGCTATTTTGTCTTTATTCCTAGTATTAAAATTATGAAGGTCACTATTTAATTTTAATTTATGTAAATTTTTACGCACATACATGATGTTCTCATAAATGTATAAGGATGGTAGGGTCAGTATGTTTATTTCTTTAAATAATTCCCTCAGGGATTCGCGTGGACGCATCTCACAGATGGCACGAATCGCACGTTTTTGTAGTATAAAGATAGTTTCTATATCTGCAGCTGACCCCCACAACAGAATCCCATAAGACATCAAGCTATGGAAATATGCAGAGTACACTAATCTCGCCGTGGCTACATCTGTTAGTTGCCTAATTTTATAAACCGCGTAAGCTGCAGAGCTTAGTTTCCCTGAGAGCTCGGTGATATGAGTGCTCCATTGCAGTTTAGAGTCTATATTTATGCCAAGGAACAAAGTTGCATTGTCAATATTGAGTCTTTCACCGTCAAGAACTATGATTGGTTCTATACTTCTGACGTTAGGCAACGAAAATTTCAAACATTTAGTCTTTTTCGCATTCAATAACAGATTGTTTGCTGTGAACCATCTGGATATACTTGCTAAAGTATTATTAACATGTACTAGTGAAGTATCCTTCCTATCAACTTTAAAAATCAATGACGTATCATCGGCAAATAGAACTATATCTGCTAGACCGTGGACCATGTAAGGCAAATCGTTAATATATGCCAAAAACAGGAAAGGACCCAAAATTGATCCCTGTGGGACTCCCATCTTGACAGGAGAACTAGCAGATGTGATACCATTGACGCTAACCTTCTGCTGCCTACTAGACAAGTATGATTCCACCAGGTTCAGGGCATTCCCATGAACTCCATATACTTCTAACTTGCGCAGTAACGTGCAGTGTTCTACACAGTCGAATGCTTTGGAAAGGTCACAAAACACTCCAATGGCATCCTGTGAACTCTCCCAAGCCTCCAAGACAAGAGTCATGAGATGACAGCCTGCATCGGTTGTTGATCTGCATTTGGTGAAACCATACTGGTTTGAATGCAATATTCTATTTCTATTGAAATGTGACAGCAGTTGGTTTAGCATCAATTTCTCAAAGATTTTACTTAATACTGGCAAAACAGAGATTGGCCTATAGTTTGAGGGATCTGTCTTACTTCCCGATTTAAAGATAGGAGTGATTTTACTTATTTTCATTAGTTCTGGAAACGTGCCTTTATCTATGCATAGGTTAAATAAGTCTGCTAAGTAAGGAGCAATTGTGTTTATTATAGAATCTAGCATTTTTACAGATAGACCCCATAGATCTTCAGTAGCTTTAACATTTAAACTCTTGTACGTCTTTTTGATATCAATTAATGAGATGTGTTCAAACGAAAATTCAGGTATGGTGCGTTGGAAGTTTTCTTTAAGAAAAGCCTCCGCCAAGTCTGGGGATGAATCAAGTGACTTGGTCGCGTTCAGGGCTATGTTAGAGAAGAAATCGACAAAAACATTAGCGACTTCCTCAACATTTGTAATGTGTTCATTATTAATTAATAGTTTATATTCAGAATCTCTACATTTATCTTTACCTGTTTCTACGTTTATTGTTTTCCAAACCGTCTTAATTTTATTACTTGATTTGCGAATTTTGTCTCTAATATTTATGGCTTTTGCTTGGATGCAAACAGCTTTAAAAATTTTTGAATAACATTTAACATACTCATGAAATGATTCTGAATTGGAATGGGCTTTATCCCTATATAACTCATACATATTATCTCTACTTTTCCTGATACCCTTGGTAGCCCAATCACTAAATTCTAGTTTCCCATTCGTGTGTAATTTCTTTTTGGGACATATCTCATTGAAGTAAGGAGTACTTATTACAGAAAATATGTTTTCATAATTGAAATTAGGGTCTTCCTCAGAGACAGCGACATTTTCCAGTTTTGATTCTATATTATTCCTAAGCTTTTCGAGTTTATATGTTGTTAGGGGCCTATGTTCAATTGTTGGTTTTTCTTTTGATTTTTCACTTATAAATTCTAGTGAGAGACCCTTGTGGTCAGACCTAACTCCACCCGTTATTGATAACTTCCTACTTTCGAAATTGGTAAAGATATTATCAATACAGGTCGATGAGGTAACTGTAACTCTTGTGGGCTAAGAGAATAGGTAACTCAAACCGAAGGACTTAAATAAACTAGTCAAATTAGTTTTATCTGGAGAATCTGACAAAATATCAATGTTAAAATCACCGCATACAAGTACATGTTTATTACTTTTACAAATTTTGTTTAGAATTATTTCCATAGAGGACATAAAAGAAGTGAGATTCGAGTTCGGCGGCCTATATACACATAAGATTATGTGCCTTTTCACTTCTACACAAGCCACCTCGCAAGTTCGTTGCACAGAACAGCTGACAATATCATTTCGCTCTTTATATTTAATTGATTTTCTTAAAAGTATAATCGAGCCACCTCCTTCAGCAGATGTTCTGTTGAACTTACTGGCCACCTGAAAATTATTAACATTAAATAACATTTTATCATTTTTTAACCAAGTTTCACAGAAACATAAAATATCATAATTATATTTATCTACGAGTAATTCAATGTCGTTAATTTTGCCAGAGAAGCGGTTTATATTTTGATAGAATAAAGATAATGTACAAGTACCACTCTCTGTTGTCTTAGAAATTAGTTTAAATTATTTTCCACAGTGTTATTTTTAGTACATATACTAATCACTGTGGAGTCATTATTTAACACCGTTATATTACCTATAACTGAATTAATATTATAAGCTACCAATGTAGCAAGCATCGAAATGCATTTCTTCGAACAGTACATAATATTGTCCGGGGTCAGTTGAAAGTTTTTAATAAACTTATTCATGTCAAAAAACATTAATTTGTCACTATGACGAGATGTCAGATTATGAAATAAATTGTTTATCATATGTGTGTGTTTATTTTGAGTTGATATAAATAGTTTACATAGCTACGCATCAACAGGAAGGATCCCCAGACAAAGCATCCGCCCCCACCCACAGCCGCGCTCACTGAGACACTGAGACAAGCAGCATAGAGTCGAGACAGCCGCCCGCTCATCATCATCATCATCATCCAGCCGTTGGAAGTCCACTGCTGAACATAAGCCTCCTCCATGAGGGGGTCAGTTTGATGGTTTTACGCAGAGGACGCTGCTGCCCGTCCTCTGAATCCTATAGCCCTTAGCCGGCTCTTACGGCAACCACGGGTAGAGAGGGTGAGGGTGAGGGTGAGCGGTTTAAATGTTTCAATATCATCGAGTGAATTAAAACCGGAATTTTTAAATAAGTTTAAAGTTTAATGAATCGAAGTTTCAGTTTACCTGTTTTTGTTCCCTTTGTGAATCAATTTAATTAAATTTAATTATCCTGATTCAATTTGTACGTTTGTGGCGTCCTGAAATATCAATATTTATTATATATATAATGAAATTATATATAATGAAATATTTATTTATCAAAGTGTTTTGGGGTGTCATGATAATACTAAATTGTGTTATTTTGAAGCTCACTGTGTTTTTGTAAACACATCATGCGTTGGTTGAACAAATGTTTATGTAATTAGCGCGCCTTTAGTAGTTCTGAGTAACCCTTGAGAGGACGGCTAAGGTAATCAGATCCAGAGGAGGCAGCATTCTCTGTGTAAACCATCGAACTGCGCTTGCCATCCCGGACACCATAAGCGTGCAGAATATTGGCTAATTACATATTGGCAGACTGCCTCGGTAGCGTGATGGGCGCATGCTCGACTGCCAATCAAGAGGTCCCGGGTTCGATCCCCAGGTCAGGCAAAGTGTTAAATAATGGATTTTTCCATAAGGAATTATCTCAATAACTGCTTGGAGTCTGGAACTGTGCCCGATAGATGGCAATAGGCTCGCCCCCTATTACATGGGACCAATAACATACTGGCGGAATGTGGGTGTATCTACTATGGGACTGAGTCCTGGGTACACCTCTGCCTACCCCTTCGGGAAAAAAGGCGTGTTGTGTGTGCGTAGAATTTAAGGTACTCTTTAGACGCCGATGAACAGCTATCACCCTGCACTAGTGATGGTCGTTATGACTAAGATGTTAAGATGTTGTTTATGTCATGAGGTCCATCTGTCGCCTTTTACGACATGCTAGGTAGGAGATTCAGCCGAACTATTCGAGTTACTATTCGAAAATGTTCCGCCATTCCAACATACTTCACTTCAACCAAAAAGTTTTTATTCGATTGTTAATTTTTAATTGATTACTATTATGACCGACCTTTTTTCATCAAACTCCATAGGTGCTATTGAGAAATAAAAACTGTCATGGGGACTCATATTATCGTAGTCAAAAACGGATAATTGAAAATACTTTTTATTTTATCACTTTTTTATCTCTTGGCTGGCTACATAAAAATTAATATCTAATAATAATAATTTTTGGTATAAATGTCCTTTTGGTGGCATGCTGCTCATTTGTGGCCAGGAGTGGACATTAAGTTTTAATGTATTCCTTAGTAATTTTATTTATTCCTTATTTTCTTCGGCTTAACAGAGCAATAATAAATATCATAGGATTCTGTCAAAAAGGCAGCGTGTATCTCTTAACAGGCACAACATATACAACGCTTATTTCATTAATCTTCTTACTGCTACCATTAAGACACCAGAAGTCTCATAATTCCTAGTTAAATAAGGCCGTCTGCACACCAGCCGGATTACACTCTTCATCTCAAGCCGTTCGTCGCATAAATTACCGTTCATCTGCTAACCGCCTAATTAGTATGTACCGGCATAATGTTGCGGTGATAACTCTGGTAATGTGAATCCGGCTTTATACTTGAGACTTGCGGAGTTTGTACGCACTGAGGCGGATAAAAACACGTTTTTTATTAGTTTATTTTCGACAAAAGATATAGAATATGGACTTGTTATCAAGAAAGCTTGTTGAAAGCGTACCGAAACCATTTGGTACGGGTTGTACGTGGAATATACACACTATGTGGACGTAGAGTGAAGGAAGTCAAAAAATATACACTTATATTATTAGGTACTGGAACATTAAAAAAAGGTTTTTTTCTTAAACATTTTTCTAATCTGAACCTCTTGCATTATGATATTTTATTCATTTTCACTTATTAAAATATATTACTATAATGCAATGCAAAAGTTGAAAAATCTTGAAATTAGTTTAAAAAAACCGCAGCGTGTAGCTAACCCAGTGCGTACAAAAAGTAGATACAGTCCAGAATCCAGAAGTTCTTTTGTACGTGACCCAAAAGGCAATGCAACGGCATAGTTACTGTTATGTTGATTAGCAAAACTTGAGTATTCAGGCCGAGTTCCGCTGACGAACAGAATCCTTAAAGTTTATAGAAGGTTTAAGAATTTCAAGGAATTAAACAAGAGAAATGAAGTGCTTGTATCAATGTACATACCACAAATGTTTTTTTTTTTTTTTTTTTTCTATTCTATTCTAATAGTGTGTCGGAAGGCATGTTTCGTGTTGGTCCTGGTGGTCACCCTGAACATTATTCGAGCCAGTCATGTCAGAGGCCTTCGGGCGACCTGAAAACTGACCACGGTTTGGTATTATCATACACTAATTCCCAGATGATAAGAAGAAAAGAATAAAGCTGGATAATGATGGTAATCTTCTTCTTCCTCTTTATGGCGAGAGGTCTGTGAGTGGTATCCAATTATGTAAATATGGTGTCCAATTTTTCAGGTCTTAGTGACCTGTTAGAGGCTGTGACAGTTCGGCATTCGAGAAAAGGACAACGATCTCAAAGCAGACCACTGGCCTGATGGCCATATGACATTGTCAAATTTGTCGAAAAATTCTGATATGAGACTAGCACATGATCGGAAAGAGTAGCGTAAACAAGAGGATGCCTATATGACCAGCAGTGGTTGGATACGGGCTGAGATCTATCTAGATAGAAAGGCTAAGCCTGCACTACGGATTTTTGCCGCGCACGCCAGTGCGTTCGCATTGACGTTCTCCAATCACAAAATGACGCGGAAAAAAACCGCGCACGGTAAATCGTGGGGCGGCCTGACACCTGACTTAATGATGAATATGATAGCTAACAAATTTTTTATTTTCATTTTGGCAAATATAGCAACTCTAACTCAAACTCAAACTCAAAACAGCTTTATTCAAATAGGTCATAATCTGTCACTTTTGTACGTCAATGAAGATAAACAGTACTGAGTCTACCGTGCGTTCGGAAAGATACCTCTACAAGAAGAACGCACAAGAAACTTGTAGGGCTTAATTTTTTCAACAGATAGTTTCACAATATTGGTTTGCTTACATTTGTTTTCTTTGAAGGTGCCGCGAGGCGGCTATGCAGAAGTTTCCAAGCATCTTTGTCCTCTATGTACTGGTTGACTTTGAAACTGAAAAAAAAACATTAACGATTCTTAAGTAATTATGGCCGAAGATTTATCCATTTCAAAAAGTTTAATAAACAAGTACCAGTAATCCCGTTTACACCGAGACCGTAAATTACAATCTGTCTCTGATTTCTGAAAACGCGAGTGAGGGCGCTAGTAAATACGCTATATGAAATATGGACAGTTACTCATAAAATGGGAAAGTTAGTTCCAAGTTAAGCCACATTCGTGATGATCGTAGACAGAGTAGGTACAATTTCTCCTAACAATAAAATATACGCAATACAAATTCGAGTTTGAAAGTTAATAAGAAATGCAAAAAGTGGTCCGGTTTATGAATTTGTTTCGGGACAATAACTCTGTGATCCTGGTTAATGGATAGCTCCTGAACAGAGTTTGGCCCTCGGCACACCTGTACCTTGCTCGGTACTTTACCTTCCTCTGAGGGGTTGATACACTGGTCTATTTCAAGTTATGTTTTTAGAAGCTTTTATTTGAGGCGGTTCTGCTTCCATACAAAATAAAATTTCCCAAATATGAATAAGAGAATATTTGTTTTCCACTCAATTGTTTGTGCTTTTGATTGGCGCTAAAATATTTTTGATTTGTAAAACCGTATTTTTTTTTTTCATATTTACAAAAAACTTTAAAGTAACCGCAAATAATTTTTTAACTTTTTTCCATAAATCCTGAAAAATCAAGGTTTTATTCAACCAATTATATTTTGGCGTCAGATAGATAGATAGATAGATAGAACAACGATTGAGTGGAAAATTATATTTTGTATTTGACTTCGATTCGAACGATTCGTACGATTCGACGCGTACAGGTGGTGTGTGAGGTGTTACAGGATTTAATAAAGAATTCTAAAATTCGTCTTGTTCGGCGCGTTCTGGTCGTATAGATGTGCGTTCACCTTTAGAAACCTTCTCGTCCATTATTAGCGCTTGAAACTGACATGACCCACCATTGGCCCGAAAAGCCGGCTTCAATACTTGGCGATACTTTGAGACAAGTTATGAATTATAGCTCTCAGTACCTATATAAAATATCTCTAGAGTATTCAGGCTTAAAATTTATTTAACACTAGCTGTACCCGGCGGTTTCACCCGCATAGTCTTCGTTCCCGTGGAAATATTGGGATAAAAGTTCCTTCCCTATGTTATACCAGAGTCTAAACTATCTATATACCGAATCTCAGCCTAGGCTTTCTAGGAATTTGACACTATCCTATAAAAATTTTACCAAATCGATGTTTTGTATTCCCCTGTTTGTCCTCCGAATATTATAACCTATTCTATAAATTTATATCCTGATATTTTATAGTGAAGTAACCTATGTCTCTGTCATTTTAATTTTTCATTATAAACCCTTGGTTTTTTCATGGTGACCTTCCAAAAATCCCAGTTTTACTCGCGTGATTGGACGTTCACTACAAAAAAATGCAGAGTTTATAAACAAAAAATGATTGGGACATACTTGGCTTCAACTTTAAAATATCAGGATATAAATATGTATATCAAATCCGTTGACTATATTCGGAGGAAACAGGGGAATACAAGACATCGATTTAGTAAATTTTCCATAGTATTGTGTCAAACTGCTAAGAGGTCCTCTTTTTAATAATAATAGTATGGGACAACTTCCACTCTCGGTCATCTGGTCCCAAACTAGACTAGAAACCTGTACTATGGTAACCAGATGACTGATATACATACTTATATAAGCTTATAACATTTCTTATTAATGGCACGAGTAACAAGAGGTTAAGGTGTGACCATAAATCGTTTAGGTATTTAATATTCCGGTTATTAATTCACTTGCATTTACTAATATCACTGCGGTATGACTAACGATGTTAGCTGTATGCGGATTATGGTCAGATATGAAGGTAATATTACAGTTACTATCAAATTACAGCCATTAATAATGCACATAATGCTGAGGCAAAGTGCGAAAGTGACTGAGCTCTACAACGCCGAAAATATATCTGTAATAAGCATTGATATAAAGATCATACTCATACTCAACAAATGGCACGTGCAATTTGCTTAGTGTGCAGTTTGCACAATGCAATATAATGAACAACAAAGATAGAAAGACGTATCTAAGATCGAAGTGCGACCGAGACAACAATATTATTCGCTCGTACGACCTTACTTTACTGACGTACGTAAAAGACCTAATGGGACCTAATTTGAGCTTGCCATTTTCGCATGTTCGATTTTTGCTTTTTAAAAGGGGCACTCGGGGTAAATATTTTTTCTATAGCTGGCAATATTTTCCATGTAATGGCGCCTGATTTGTTACACAAATTATTTAAATATGTTTTAACAAAAGTATCACCTAAAATTATAAGTTTCCATCCTTACGAGTGAAATGTGATATTCTTATTCTTATTTTTGTTACAAGACGCGTTGTGACACCCTTTCACTGCACAACAAGTCATTATTTTATAAAATTCCAAGAGCTAGGTTTTACCTTAGAACAAAATAACCAAAATACCTCAGTGCCTCAAGTCGAAGGTCTTCGACCAGTGTGTGTTACCAGTGATTCAGTGATGACTTACTGATCTGAAACGTGGTCTCAGACTGTGGGCCTTATCAGTAAGGTCAAAATAGCGCAACGAGCTATAGAGAGGGCTATGCTCGGGATCGAATCAGAATTGAGGAGATCCGTAGACGAACGAAAGTTACCTACATAGCCCAGAGGATTAGCAAGTTGCAAGTGGCAATGGGCAGGGCACATAGCACGTAGAACTGGTCAAGTTCTCGAATGGAGACCATGGACCAGCAAGCGCAGCGTAGAACGTCCACCCACAAGGTGAACAGATGATTTAATAAATACAGCAGGATCACGCTGGATGCAGGTCGCTTACAACCAGTCTAGATGGAAATCTATGGGGGAGGCCTATGTTCAACAGTGGACGTCCTATCGCTGAGATGATGATTTATGGCTAAACTGAACTGATATAGATTTTCCTTGATCTACGCACCTTCTAAGCGTTTTATTTCGATGGTTATTGGTAGGTACTTAAATAAAAAAGTTGGCATTATTCTCATGTCAATTTGGAAGACAATCTTGCAGGGCTTACGTTCATTTGTACAAATTGACCATTGCTTTTATATTACGCTTCATTATTTAGATAAGTCTCGTATTTTTGTTAATAAACAGACAGTCTTCTTAATTTTAGTTACTTATATAATATTTTATTTAATTGGGACATCTTTTTGTTCCATATTTAATGTTTAAGATAATAAAAATAGCAGATAATCTTCAAAAGACTTTAGAGACACAGCAGAATGCTCTCGATCGAGTACCCCAGTCACCCCAGTCACATCGATTTGGTAAAATTTTCATAGGATTGTATCAAATTCCTAGAAGGCCGCGTAGGCTCTTAAGGCCTTGTAAGTATGCTTAGTGTAAGGTTCCATATTAACCCCCCGATGGGTTCCCGCCTTCTCGCGGCGGTGGGGGTCAGTAGCCGTGGTACGGATCCCACGGTGAAGCGAAGAGGAGCCCGAGGTGGTCGGCCGCTTCACTTTCCTCCAGGCAGGTGTGAGCGGCCGAGTAGGTTGCGGTTCGTCCTATACGACGCAACGCAACTGAGGCAGGCCGCTCTCCCTATCCTCTGCGACCGAATTGGGGCGGAAAGCCGTCGGCTTGCCGCGGTGTGGGTTGCGCCTCCGCGTGTCCCAATGAAGTCATCATAGGGCACAGTGGATGGCGCAGGCGGGGCTCACTTGAGCCCTGCGGTGGTGGTGGGCGGAAATGGGTCTTCCGTGTCCTCTCGCACGTTCGGTAGGCGTTCGAGAGGGCACGGAACGCCCTTCCAAGCCCAAGATGTGGGGCCCGGGCAACGGATGCGGGGGTATCCGTTGCCCACCAAAAGGGCCTGCGAGGAGGCGCGCGCGTCTTTCCGCGCGCCCCTTGGGAGGGTTGGGGTGAAGGTTACCCTCATCCCACCGTGGCGGGGTCCTCCATGGAGGACCAAACGCCGTCGGGGCCGCGGAAGAGTGCTTCGGCGTGCCCGCAGCCCCGACACATGGCGGCGCGAAGGAACACCCCGGGGTTTTTTAGTGGGTATACCCGCCGGCACGGCAACTTACCTTTGATGCTGTGCCGGCGGGGAGTCTCACATAACTATCCTGCGCTCCCCCGGGTGCGGGTGGTATGCGTCACGCATTTTTCCCCGGGTGACAAAAAAAAAAGGGTTCGATATTAACCTTAACAAAACATGTTAATAAAATAATTTTTTTGTTAAATTTAGAAGTTTGCGGATTTTTTCCTTTACTTGTGATACGAGATCTTGGTTCTTGCCGAATTTCATGATGCTGGGCCAACGGGAAGTGCACTAGAGGTTTTCAGTCCTTTGCGCAAAGTATGAAAATGACTGCGTCGGTGGCGTAGTGGGCGCATGCTCGACTGCCAATCAAGAAGGTCCCGGGTTCGATTCCCAGGTCAGGCAATGTTAAATATTGGATTTTTCCATTAGGAGTTGTCTCAATAACTGCCTGCAGCCTGGAACTGTGCCCGGTAGATGGCAATAGGCTCGCCCCCTATTACATGGGACCAATAACATACTGGCGAAATGTGGGTGTATCTACTATTACTACTTCCTCTGATATGTATGTATATTAAAGACTTCTTTAAAAAATATGAAGAGGTATCCACCCGCCAGAATAGGGCCAAGTTTATAAATCTACTCTATCGACCTCGTGCTCAAAAATATATATAAGAGGAATGCTTACAATATGTGTATATTAATATATAACGCTCTGCCTGATGTCATTAAAGTATTAAAAGGTAACAAGTTTAAAAATATACTTATTAACTGGCTTCTCGCAAACTGTTTCTATAGTGTTAGGCAAGGGAATTCAAGAGTATTTGTAACGTGAACGACCGGTAGGTAGGTGTAATTTTATAATATATGATTTTTTGTTTGTTTTCACAATTATTACAATTTAAATATTAGTTAGTTTTATATATATATATATTTTTAAGATGTAATTTTAGTATTATATAGAATCTCAATAATAATTGCAAATTTTTGCACGTCTGCTTGCAGATGAAATACTTTGTGACTTAATATATAAGGTAACTACCTAAGAACTATACCTACGTGTAAAAGTATTTCCGCAAATAGTAGGATTTCACTATAATATAAGGGAGCGAGCTCAAGGAAACACCGAGTCGACGACACAACTGATTTATTAATATAAAAAATCCAACTACCTCACAATAGTTATACCCTACACGTCCCCCCTTTAACAAAAACAGAACTTATATTATTATTATCACGAAGAGAAAATAAACTAGAATTTAAGTTTTACAATATAGGTAAGTATGTTTGATCGTGTTAACATAAGTAAAGTAGGTACTTACAAATTTAAAAATAGTAAGCATGTAGTAATTATTTATATAAGAAATATAAAAAAAAAACTAAGCAGAACAAAAAAAAAATCTAATACTAGGCACTATAATTTACCATTGATAAACCATTGTAATATTATGATAGACATCTCACCATACAGAGATAGGTATAGGTACAGAAGTTACAAATACATGACATAGGTACGAGTATATAGAAACTAGTGAGTTTATAATAAATATCTAGGTAGACATTAGCACACAGAACTTATTATTAAGTAGGTAATGTTATTCCTCATTGATGGTACATGGCGGGTAGCTTGGGCGCTTAAGGCGCGAACCTACTCGAACATAAGGTATACCCGGTGGATGAGATGGAATCGGTTTCGGCGGAGCTTCCCAATCAGGAGGCGAGGTATTCCGCGACGGTTCGATTTCAGAGGTATCGATATTACTATCGACCGCATCATCGAACTCCTCGTCTGAATCTCGCCGTTCTTCGAATGCACAGGAATGCCTCAAAGAAGTGAGCGACTTCTTGGCCGGTAGTAACTGGTCGATGTGTCTTTTCACTTGGCGGCCGTCCGAGCAACGGACGCGGTAGGTGAGCGGCGCATCACGCGCGGTCACCACCGCCGGCGCCCACTTCTCGGCACGCGGGCGATAGTCCCGCGCCAATACAGGGTCGCCGGGCGCGACGTGGCGCTCGGCGCCGGGACGCTCGCGAGCCGCGCGCGTCGCGGCCTCCTCGCTGGCGCGCTCGGCGCTCGGCCGTAGCGCGTCGAGCCGGTTGCGGAGCCGCCGACCGAACATCGCCACGGCGGGCGGCACGCCGGTGGTGGCGTGCTCGCAGTTGCGGTAGTGGAATAAAAATTTTAGGACCGCCGTGTCGACGTCGATGCCTTCGTGTACCCCTTTTTTCATGGCGCGCTTAACGGATTTGACCGCATTTTCAGCCGCTCCGTTTCCGGCCGGTCTATACGGGCTCGTGATCGTATGTGTGATGAGGTTGCTACTCATGAACTTAGAGAATTCGCTCGAGCCGAATGGCGGGCCTCCATCGCTCACCACCTGGGTCGGTAATCCGAAACGCGCGAATAATTCACGCAGTTTTATAATAGTGGCGCCGGCGTTCGTGCTCGACATTTTCTGCACTTCGATCCACTTACTGTGGGCGTCTACACTAACAAGAAAATGTTTTCCCTGGAATTCCGCAAAATCTATGTGAACCCTCTGCCATGGGCGCGCGGGAAACGCCCATGGGTGTAACAAGGATCGCGCGGGGGCATCGCGCTGTTGCTGGCAGGCCGTGCACTCTTTGCACAGCGCTTCTATTTCTGAATCTAGCTTGGGCCAATACACGTAGCTTCTAGCTGAATTTTTCATTTTTACTACACCGAGATGCCCCTCGTGAAGCTCTTTTAGTACGCGTTGTTTTAAATTAGTAGGAATAACCACCCTATGGTTGTACAAAATGCAACCCCTATCTATAATTAACTTGTCTTTACGATAGAAAAACGGTTTTTCTAGTTCCGAGTTCACCGTGTATGGCCACCCATTGAGACAATATGAGTAGATTTGTTTCAAAACATTATCTTTCTGGGTCTCCTTAGCGACCTCCTTCGCACTGATCGGGAATGACTCCTCCACATAATTGATATACGAGACCGCTTCCGCCTCATTTGTACCTCTCCGAACGTGCGGCAATGGCAAGCGTGAGAGCGCATCTACGTTACTATTATCTTTTGATTTCACAAATTCGATGTCGAAATCGTAGGATGCCAGTCTAGTGGCGTATCTCTGTAATCTGCTCGCCGCCGTTTGAGGCAGCCCAAATTTCGGGCCAAATATGAACGTCAATGGCTTGTGATCGGTCTTGATTATAAATTGACGACCATAAAGGTACTGATGGTGTTTAATAACACCATTAATGATCGCCAATGCCTCTTTGTCGAGTTGACTGTAAGACCGTTCCGCCGAGTTCAAAGTTCGCGACGCAAAACAAATCGGGCGCTCGTCGCCGTTAGGAAAACGATGCGATAGCACACTGCCAATGCCGTACGAGCTACTATCAACAGCTAACACTAACGGTAGCTCGGGGTTATAATGAACCAATACGTTGCTCCCCAATATTGCGTCTTTTACACTCTCGAACGCCTTCTGACACTCGTTTGTCCAGACCCAAGTATGGTCTTTACGCAGCAATTGATGCAATGGGTGTAAAATCGTGCTTAATCGTTGAATAAATTTTGCATAGTAATTAACCAGACCGAGAAACGATCGTAACTGCGTCACGTCGTTTGGCTGAGGAGCGTCGACCATTGCTTTCACCTTATTTGGGTCTGGATGTAAACCCTGCTTATCAATAATAAAACCTACATAAGTTATGCTATTTTGCATGAACATACACTTCTCCAATTTAACTCTTAAACCGACCTCACGTAAACGGCAAATTACAGCCTTTAAATTATTAATGTGATCCGCTCTATCCGTCCCCGTGACGGCTATGTCGTCGAGAAAACATACGACCCCCTTTAACCCCCTAAGGGTTTCCTCCATAAATTTTTGAAATTTTTCGGGTATGCAAGTTAATCCAAATGGTGTTCGTTGATATACGAAGGTCCCTACGTGAGTAGTGATCGCCGTGCACGGTTGGGAACTATCTTCCAATAGGAACTGCTGATATGCCTGCGTAAGGTCGATTTTAGAATAGGTTTCACCCCCGCTTAATGCCGCGAATAATTCCTCGATACGAGGCATAGGGTACGGTTCACGTATTAATTTCGGATTAATGGTAACCTTGTAGTCCCCACAGATACGTATATCCCCAGATTTCTTAATCACTGGGACAATAGGGGTGCCATAATCAGAATGCTCAACTTTACGGATCGTACCCTCTGTCTCGAGTCGTTCGAGTTCGAGTTCCACTGGTTTGCGCAATGCCAGGGGCAACGACCTCGCTTTAATATACACAGGTGTAGTATCAATTAACTTTAAACACATTGTTTTTGTGCATGTTCCTAACCCGGGTGCAAACACACTAGGGAATTCTTTTCTCAGTTCGTCCACTAAATTGCCATCAGCTATATTTAAAATCATTTCATTTACTTGTATATTATTTATCTTTAGTTCACGTAACCATGACCGACCCATAAGTGGCGGTCCACCGTCTTTAATAATATATAACTTAAGATTTCCCGCTGTGTGTGCCCCCATCTTAACATCAACTAAAATATATCCAACAGCTTCAATTAAAGTGCCCGTGTAAGAATGCAAGCAGACCTTAACGTCAACTCGCGGCAGATTAGCAAAATGTTTCTCATAGAAATGAATATTAATGGTAGATAACTTACTGCCTGTATCCAGTTCAAAGTTCACCTGCTGACCGTTAACGCTAGCCTGCACCCTGTAAGGCCTATCGTCGCTACTACACACCTTCAGATTATACATTTCACACTCCGATTCTGATTCACTTTCAATAAAATTTTGCCCACGACACTGGGCCGCACGCACCCTATCATCCCCTTGACGAGGGGTACGCCGTTTGCACATCACTTTAAGATGGCCCTTTTGGCCGCACACGTCACACGAATAGTTTTTGAAACGGCAGTCGTTAGCGCGATGATCTCGACCGCATCGCCAGCAAGACTGCGGCCCGTGCGGGCGCCCCGCATCGCCGCCACGATCACCGCCGCCGCTGCCGCCGCCATGGGCCGCGGGCACGGCGCCCGCGCCGCGACCGCGCTGCCTCGTATACTCCACCCGGTGCAGCGGCTCACCCTGCGCCTGCGCTGTCCCGCCGCCCGAGCCGCTCGCCTGCGCGTGCCGCTCAGCAGCCTCCAGCGCGAACGCCAACTCCACTGCTCTCTTATAGGTCAGGGTGGGTTCCGCGAAGAGCCGCGATCTCATTTCATCGCTTGCGAGACCTGACACGAATTGGTCTCGAAGATTCTCTTCCAGGCTGGTTTTAAAATTGCATGTCGACGCCAAATGTTTGAGTACTTGCAAATAATCGCTGAGAGTCTCTCCTTCGTTTTGGCGTCTGAGTCGAAACATGTGCCGTTCCGCTATTTCGGAGCGTTTCGGTTCGAGATGGTCGCCGACGATTTTCACCAAATCGCAGAATTTTCGTGATTCTGGATTGTCGGGAGCACAAAGGTCACACATAAGGTCATATGTGGCCGCTCCGACCAACGTCACTAAAGTTGCAACTTGTAACTCCTCCTTAATTTCATTTAAGGTTATGAACTGTTCCACGCGCCTCACATAAGCCGACCACTTTTTACTCGCTAAATCGAACTGTTCTACTTTGCCAATAGGCATTTTCACTATTCGATCGTCGTAATAACGCGATAATAATGTGGTTTGAAGCTATTTTACTCGTCGCCAGTAGGATTTCACTATAATATAAGGGAGCGAGCTCAAGGAAACACCGAGTCGACGACACAACTGATTTATTAATATAAAAAATCCAACTACCTCACAATAGTTATACCCTACAGTAACTACCTAAGAACTATACCTACGTGTAAAAGTATTTCCGCAAATAAACTATTTGATTGATTGATTGATATGGGACTGAGTCCTGGGTACATCTCTGCCTACCCCTTCGGGAAAAAGGCGTGAATGTATGTTATGTTGTGTTATGAAAATGTGCAGTAAAATGGCTGTATCTTGTGATTGCGTTGATTTACAAGTTCGATTTTTTTACAGCAACAAAGATATAGGAGATAGGAAATTGTCACGGGTATTGTGAACTTGCGATCGCGTAGCAACTGCAGTAAAAATTACGTAATTATTGCAGTCAAACGTCAGTTTTTGAATGTATAACTTACACTTGACAGCAATAATTACATAATTTTTACTGCTGTTGCTGTGTGATTCCAAACTCATAATATCCGCGTGGCGTTAAAGCACTAGTCAGTTATTATTTATTTATTTTGTAAGAATATCTGTTTCAATCCGAGGGACAATGAAGAAGGCGACGAGTGAGTTCCATCCCAAGGCGGGTGGAAACAATTGTTTTCCGTTTCAAGAAGAAAGTAATTAGACGTCTTCGGGAAAGAGAATCTATTTTCATTATCCTCTGGGACTATGTTTAGGCTGGGAGAGCGTGTTTTGTTTTATTACCCTCTTATTATGTAGGTAACATACATTAACCCATTGATTTAAAGAAAAGGAGAGAATTTTACAGCTCAAATTAGGTCCCATTAGGTCCACGTACGTCAGTAAAGTTCATTTTGTCTCGTTCGCACTTCGGTCTCAGGTACGTCTTTCTATCTTTGTTGTTTCAAATTGCATATGGCAGTTGTTAAGTAATCGCTCAGAGAACGTACCCTATCTAACCTTTTCTTTAAATCTATGCATGTGCCTAGAAAAAAAGGCGGATGGAGTCTTCTAAAACAAAAACACCATGTGAAGCACCATGGTAAGCCAGCTCATGTAAACATGACGGCACGCACAGATTTGCACCCATATACCTAGAAAAATGGGTGTAAATGTGTGCGTGCACACTCACTAAATGCAGTAAGAGCTTTGTGATCGAGCTTTTATTACAAAAATGTTTTTCGTCCAGTTGATATCGCTTGAGCGTTAAGGCCGGCCCCCTTATTACGAACAGCAGTAGAAGCAGCAGTAATGTCTGCTGTCAAAGGGCATACAAAAAATGACGTTTGACGGCAAAATTTACTGCTATTTTAAAGCGATTGCATGTTCGTAATACCACCCCGGGGGTTAAGGGGGCCGGTCTAGTTGTAATCTAAATACGTATAGAATACATAAATATAGTGATTTCTTAGATTTTTGCGAAGGTTACTCATTGAATTATACAACTTTTAACTAATTTTATAGCTTATATTTATTTACACAATAATATTATAAGAAGGTATATAAGAATACCTGACGTTTATCTGTATATTTTGAAAGGGCTCACTAGAAAGTATTCTATTCAATAACAAATATTATATTAAAGTTTATAAAGATGTCTATTTGTTTCGGTTATTTAACTGTTCGCGTAAAAACTGCTAAGCCGATCGCGTTGAAATATTGTAAGCGGCTTGCATCCAGATTTTTCCTGTAATATTTATTGGGGCGTCTGGGACGAACTCTATGGTCTTCATTCGAGAACCTCCAACTTACAGCCTCTGGCAGATTCATGGCAGATCTATTAAATCTACGTAAAGTCACTTTTTATTTATCGCATGATTTAAAGTGATTTTTATTATTCGAAAGGTTTCAGTTCGTAATAATAAACTTCAACAGCTCTTTTTAATAGCTGAAGATCATTTCAACCGTTTTTCGCCCGGAAAAAAAAGGCAATCATTCAACATCGATTCATATTCATAAGCCGAAGTATAATTTGTTTTTACTAACTGCGCTCCGCGGTTTCCCTCACCATGGTCTCACGGTCGGATTGCCTCAGTGGCATAGTGATTCACAAGCCGGTCCTGGGTTTGGCAGACTAGGTCAGGCAGTGTTTTTGGATTTTTACAGGAACAGCTTGGAGTCTGGATCTATGCCCTGTAGATAGTATTGCCTATTGCCCAGAGGTAATAATAGGCTCGCCCCCTGTTACTTCTCTCTTTCTTCTTCTTCTCAGCCTTTCTCAACCAGTAGGCCTTCTTCAAACTCCTCCATTTTCCTCTACTTTGAGCAGTTAGAGTCCAGTTATTGCTGCCCGCTATCTTTTTGATGTCATCCTTCCATCTCATTTGTGGCCGTCCCACTGGTCTTTGTTTCCCCCATGGTCTCCACTCCAAGAGTCTCTTGCACCCACCCTGTAGTTTGTTTCCAGGCTATATGACCTGGCCACTCCCACTTTAATCTTCCAACTCTTCGGCTGATGTCATACACTTGGCACGAAATGTGGGTGAATCTAATATGGGACTAAGTCCTGGGTACACTTCTGCCTTAAAAGGCATGATATTATGTTATGTTTATGTAAGTAATATCCCTCTTTTCCGGCAATCAAGTAAAAAATATGAACAGAAATATGTTGTTCGGTATATCGTCACGTACGAACAAAATGGCGTGCTAAATAAATATTGCCGAATCAGAAAACAATTATTACAGGAAACACGTAAAGGTAACGATCGGAAAGAATGGTAATGATATCGTTGTTTGTATATTATGAACACCCTTGTTATGGGAGGTAATATTATGTACTAAGTACATAATACAATGTGTTTTTTTTCTGGTGAACATCGCAATTCTTTCTTCTGAAAGTTGTTCAGTATGACCGGTAAGTAGAAAGATTTTACTTTAAGTATCACTCCATCTTTTTAACATTTTGAATACAAGGTTACTCGTTAAGCCTACCTAATTAATCATCGGTATCTCATAAGTTAATTCCTACTCCTACTAATATTATAAATGCGAAAGTTTGTGAGAATGGATTAATTTTTTTTGTAAGTGAGTAACAAGACGAGCAAACCAGATGCCTGATGGTAAGCATCATGATTGCCCATATCAGACACAGTGCCACCAGTGTTTTACAATTCTAAATTCTGCGCGGCACTGCACCGCGCCTGTCACCCCGAGATATTAGTTGTTCAGACCGAAACACAGTAATGTTTGCACATTACTGCTTGGCGGATGAATAACTGGCAAAGACGTGGTACTTCCCCAGGCGGCCCCCTGCAAAAGAGGCCTACCACTACTAAGTTATATAGGATGGATGTTTGTTATTCATTGTATGTAAAAATAATAATTACTGAACCGATTGGCCTGAAATTCGTTATTAGATAGTTTAGACCCCGGAATAACACAAGGGGTACTTGTACTTACTATCCCGATATTCTTACGTAAACGAAGACTGACGTGAAGCTTCGGGGCATAACTAGTATAATTATTATCTTCCTAAAGGAACATTGTACGTACACCTACTCATTATTTTAATCTTCGAAAAAAGTGATATTGGAGTTAGTAGTGTGGTCCAAAAATTACGAGTCCCTACGATAAGGCGAATTCATTACCAGTTAGCCTAGTAATAAATATACTCATTGAGTCCATTAATTATTGGTCTTAATAAAAATGGTTAATGCAATTATCAGGAAAGGGGACCTCTTAGCAGTTTGACACAATCCTAAGGAAAATTTACTAAATCGATGATTTGTATTCCCTATTGTTTCCTCCGAATTCAGAAAACCTATTTGATATATTTATATTCTGATATTTTAAAGATGAAGTATGTCCCTGTTATTTTTATTTGGAGTGAACGTCCAATCGTTAAAAATAAAAGAAAAATTAAATTAATGATAGGGACATAGGTTACTTCACTATAACAATCTATGGATATAAATTTAGAATAAGCACAGGAATAAGTTTATTATTACTAGCAAGGTGCAGCATCTGCATACTGCATCGATATACCACCAAGGAGTCCCGCTTTCAATAAAAGCTATACCACCTCTTTTACCCTCTAAAAAGATTACACGCAAAACCAGAGATATCACGGGCTGGCACTGAACCGCGAACAGCGTTCGAAACTCGAAACACTGTCAGTGCGGCCGCGACACGCCCCGTCAGACCAACTAAATAAATAAATAAATAAAATGTCGATAAAAACGGATAAATCGAAGTGGCGTAGGAGAAAATGGGCGAAATTGGACGACGATAATGACTGCGCCAGTTTGGCGTGGCTGCTCAACTTTCGGTTGGATGAACTTGTCAATATCAAAGTGCCTGAGGATGAGCCTGTAAGGTCTATGAAGGAAGCCAAGATGGAGATCGTTGATGACGCATCACACCTGACTTTAAAGAAGCCTCCGTATACTTACCCTGAGCTGATCGAGCGAGCATTGAGAGAGAATGGAGAGCTCACTGTATCTGCTATTTACCAATGGATTTCGTAAGTGCCCTTTGTCTTAAGAAATAAATACCTAATAGGTACCTAAGTTCAGCCTCAGATAAGAACAATTTGTTTTACATTAAGAAAACTTGATTGGATCAGTATAAGAGTAAATGACCTACTGACTCAATTTACAATGAAATTGACAAAGCAATTAGATACAAAGGAAGTAGGTACTTCTTTACTTTGTTTTCACAGTTTCTTAGGTTTTTGGATTGAGTATTACTATTAACTCTGCGATCACCAAGCCGCCTGCCAAACGTAGTGATTACGGCAAAATCTCCCCATATGATTAGTTTATGGCATTCTATAGGAGGATGATAATGAATAACATAATGTATGAAGGGTCCGTAGCTACTACGTCAGCTGGTTTTGGCAAGGAGCCGGTTAAATTCCCTGCCATCAGATATGTTGAAGCGTATATAAGCAATCATATTTTGTGGTAAAAATAAATAATGTCCAATATGTCAAGAAAATAATACAAAAGCAAGTCGAATTGGACAATGTTTTTGTTTGTATTTCGTTTGTATGTTAAGAATTTGCGAAACGGAGTAGGAACTTCCCTTACAAATTTGTCGATCAGATCCATTTTGTTTAAGTACCTATATTGAGCTACGGTGCTTAAAGTAGACAAGTTAAGCTCTACCGCAGTAAAGCTTCAAGATGTTACTCGTATACCATATTATTTTGTTTGAGATTTTAAGCTAAGGCACAGAACAGATAATAATACTACGTATAGAATGGACACTGTCATCCGCCCAATCGGGCCTTGCTCACCCCGCGAGCGAGATTGAGCTCTCCACGAGCCCCGCTTCTCTAATCACCTCACGCATACTCTCGCACGTGTACAAAACTCCATGTGTACAGTGACTGTGTAGTAGGTAGTTATATCGCGGCTTTTGTATAGGATTGAGTAGTGTCTGGGGTATGCCTAAGGGCAACACAAAGCCGAAAAAAGTCCCACTGGACCACGTGCGTTACATTCATAATTGATACCTAAATATGTGTAAATCAGTTCGAAAAATATAATTGGGCTCACGATTCACAGCCCAATCTTTTCCAGTGCCTGAAGATAACATTATTTTTTATTGTTGTCTTCAAGGTCTAAAGTGCTATGATACCAAGACGTTATGTAAATAAAACTGTTAGGTGGATCTAGGATGTCCTTCAAGCGATTGTCGCTCTTATGAGCTGTTATTTTTTATTATTTTTTCATGGCCTTCGTGAGTAGGATTATGTGCCAACTGGATTTAAACTATTTTATTTATATGAACTTACTAGCTGTGCCCCGCGGTTATACCTGCGTAGTCTTCGTTCCTGTCGGAATATCGGGAATATAAAAATAAGCTATGTGTTATTCCAGGGTCTAAAGTACGTATCTACATAATAAATTTCAGTTCAATCTTTTTTTCTATGAACTTATTACACAGTCTGATTTTCTAAATACTATCAATGTTTGTGAGGAGTGAGGAAATTCGCTATTCCCGAAGATAGGCATAAGCATGTCGACACTAATTTATAACTTAACAAAACATTTGAATAATGTACCTACACACGTTTATTGAAATAAAACTTTGAATCTTTAATACTGACTTCCCGTCTAGTTTTGGATATAGCAGTTTCAACTACTTTATAGTATGAACAAAATAAATATGTATAGTCCATAAGTGATAGCAATTTGTAAAACAGCATCATAGGTTAATGTTAAATTTTAATGTTTTGGAAATAAAATGTTATTATTATTATTATATTCAGGTCAGTAGTTTAGGGGTTAAAGAGAAACAAACATACATCTTCACAAACTTTCATGTTTGTAATATTATTTGTAGAAAGTAGGATGTTTTAACCGTCTGATATTCTTAGCTCCAATTGATGAACAAAGAGGTATCTAAAACATAACATAACATAACATAACATACATTCACGCCTTTTTCCCGAAGGGGTAGGCAGAGGTGTACCCAGGACTCAGTCCCATAGTAGATACACCCACATTTCGCCAGTATGTTATTGGTCCCATGTAATAGGGGGCGAGCCTATTGCCATATACCGGGCACAGTTCCAGACTCCAGGCAGCTATTGAGATAATTCCTAATGGAAAAATCCAATATTTAGCACTATGCCTGACCTGGGGATCGAACCCGGAACCTCTTGATTGGCAGTCGAGCATGCGCCCACTACGCCACCGAGGCAGTCGAGGTATCTAAAAGAACAAAAAAATGTCCACGCCAAATGTTAGCGTCGATTTATAAACTTCCCACCATTGATTTAAGAAAAGGGGAGATAGGGTACGTTCTCCCAGCGCTTACTCAACTGCTACGTTCAATTTGCTGTGTGAAGTTTGCACAGTGAAATATAATGAACAACAAAGATAGAAGGACGTACCAAAGACCGAAGTGCGACCGAGACAACAATGTTAGTCGCTTGTACGACCCCACTTTACTGACGTACGTGGACCTAATGGGACCTAATTTAAGCTTCCCATTTTCGAGAAGCCTCATCTCCTCTTTTCTTTAAACCAATTCTTCCTACCGATGCTTTATTTGTATAAATATAACATAACATACATTCACGCCTTTTTCCCGAAGAGGTAAGCAGAGGTGGCTGACCCAGGTCTCAGTCCCATAGTAGATACACCCACATTTCGCCAGCATGTTATTGGTCCCATGTAAATAGGTGGCGAGCCTATTGCCATCTACCGGGCACAGTTCCAGACTCCAGGCAGTTATTGAGATAATTCCCAATGGAAAAATCCAATTTTTAACACTTTGCCTGACCTGGGGATCGAACCCGGGACCTCTTGATTGGCAGTCGAGCGTGCGCCCACAACGCCACCGAGGCAGTCGTAACCGGCAGCCGGCAGGTATAAATATATAAACTTAACAAAACCCTTTAATCAATATCCTATCTATTAATCCTTACCATTTTATCGCTAGAGAAAAGTTCTGTTTTCAACGGGACTTATTAGAAAATCACTTAATCCAACCTCAACAGTTAGGGAATCAGATAAAATCTAATTACACGCAGTTTTACCTTATCATGTCCGATATAAGTACGGGGCGATAAGCTGCCGGGAACTTTTATCCGCTTATTATTACTGACTATCTAACGTTAATCTTACTATTTATTAGCTTGAGTTTTACAGTTTATATTCTGAACTTTTCTTGTAGATCTGTGTAAATGTAAAATGTGGACATATTGCTTTATCAGACTAGCGTTCTTTGGGTCTAGTTTATAAACTTACGTATTATCAACATGTTATATACAAATATACAGTTATTACGCTTGTTTCTTTCCACTTGCTACGATCCTGACATACAACTTTCGCTTCTTCCACTTTCATCACATTCTTCATGCATGCTCGTCGGTTGTTGGTACTTTTGACCTGGCCTTTCCTTAAGATAACATCAACTTGTTCATGAAAGGTACGCCTGGGTCGACCCCTATCGACTTGACCATTCACACTCGCCTTATAAATCTCATTTGTCAATCTCCTTTCGTCCATCCTCTCCACATGTCCGAACCACCTAAGCAGTCCTTTCTCTATCCTTGTCACTACATCTTCTAACACGCCACAGCCATACACACGCCATCAACAACTTATTCTTAAGTATCATTTCTCCGACCAGATACAGCACTACCTAAAACCAGCTTCAAAATTGCGGCAACTTTCAAATTGTAGTGGGCAAATGCAATGCGTGCGTGAAAAATAGTTTGCAAAGAGTAGTTGCAGGCTCGGATAAGTACTAATATCTCTGTGCAAAATTTCGCTAGAAAAGTACATTCGCGTACACAAATGTCGATGTACCAATGGTTCGTAATTGCAGTATCGTACACAAACAGTATGTGATATATCGCGATAACGAATTAATGATACACCGCTCGCTTTCACGCTCCGATTGTCATCTAAATACAAATATTAGCGATGTTCGATGTACCTGTACCAAAAAAACGAATAATAATACTACACCTGTACGATAGGTTTAAATCAATGGTAAGGCATGTCGGTCACTTGACTCCTTAGGTATATTTTTTGTTTTTCTGAGTTCATTTTTGTTGGTGCTCTATTAATAATAAAATATATTTAGCACACAATTTTTCTACAACGATCTTTGATCTGAATTGACACCATGACAGTGCAAAATTCAGTTGCAATGCTGATACAACAGCAATCAGACTTGTGCAGTGTAAAAGAGAGATTGTTAAGGCATACCTTTGGGAAGTGTGCTTGGTGTAGGGTTCCATACCTAGATACCGCAAACAAAAAATCACATTATTTTTGTAAAATCATACGGTTTTTGGATTTTTACCTAGACTTGTGATAGGTTAGTACCTATAAGATTTTCCTTCTTGCCAAGGGGAAGAACCCTAGAGGTTTTAGCCTGTTGCGCAAAGTAACGAAATGTGTTGTAAAATGGTCGTATCTTATTGACAACGAAGTGATCCTATAAGAGTTCTTTTTTCCTTTGAGGTACGGACCCCTAAAAAGTACTCGTACCGCGTAAGCGTACCGAATTGAAGCAGCCTTGGGTGATCATAGACTGTTGACCCGCGAACGCCTAAAGTAGCCAGGCGGCGGCTATAGGCTTAATGTTAAATATACCTAACACAATCTACAACGTTCCAGTCAAGCCACGAGTTACACAATACTCGATTGAACTTCATTACCTAATAAACTAATCAATTCACCCCACAAAACTGATAATGAGGTGCACAATTGAACCGTGACAATGACCAATCAAGGAATTAGAGAACAATACGCACAGGTGTGGAGTCGCTTGACGGCGGATGTAGCGGTAATGGGGTATTAGGGGATCGATCATTGTGGTGCCACCCGGCGACCGGCGTCACGGAACGGGGGGTGTTACTATTGACTAATATAGTCAAGCTTTTAAATCAAGACCAACATTGTAAACTAAGACACTTACTTGGTTGGAAGTTATAGAACGAAACTAATTTTTATTCTTTGTCATTGATATAATGAAAAGGGGAGAAGAGGTACTGGCTTCTCAAAAATGGCAAACTGAAATATAATTAGGTCCCATTAGATCCACGTACGTCAGTAAGGTAAGGTCGTACTAGCAACTAATATTGTTGTGCGACTATCTTTGTTGTTCATTATATGTCACTGTCACTGAGCAAAAACACGTGCCAGTTGTTGAGTAAGCGCTAAGAGAACGTACCCTATCTCCCCTTTTCTCTATATCAATGGTTGTTGTTGAATTTTGTCGCGACAAAATACAGTTGTCGTGGGGGCCGGGAGCTCACCGCATTTTCAAAAATCTATCTGAGCGCTTGGTCGAGGCGACGCATGATCAAAATGCTGGCGTTTATCTGGCCCAACGTATAAGCATCGCTATTCAACGTGGCAATGCCGCCAGCATTTTGGGTATCTACGCTGCCATCTGATAGTGGTTTCGAGCACTTGTATTTTTATTGGCTGACATCTCGGCTGACATTTATTCCAATATTCCCTCGGGAACGAAGACTGCGTGAGAGAAAATAATAAATTTGAGAGAATGAATCAATGACTTAAAATAAATAAAATTCAAAATTGTATTGATTTGATTTATAAAAATATTTAAAAATATTTTTCCAACAACTAGTAACATAATCACTATATATTATAAAATCCTAAATGACTCACTGACTGACATGCAACGCAGAGCCCAAACCACTGTCCTAGAGACTTGGAACTTGGACTTGGAATGTAGGTTGTTTTTGTTGTATGGACGTGAGCCAAGAAAGAATTTTTGAAAACTCTAAGGGGTTTTCAAAGGGGACATTCTAAGGGGTCCAAAAAGGGCGTCAAATTTTTGGTATAAAACTCCCATAATATATCATAATTGCGAGCGGGTGCAGCCGCTGTTCATACACTTGTATTAAAATAAAGGGGTAACCCTCTAGTACTGGGTCGTGTCGTCGCGTAAACATGGCTGCGGGCAGACAAATGAGGGGTATCGCCGGCACACCGGTGTGTTTACTGTGTACATTTGCAAGCGCTACCTTTGGCTACGGTAGCTAGGCGCTCTGTTCAGGTAACCTTTGCGTGAGGCCTACGATTGCGGTCTTGAAATGATAAACCTTTGTGGCCCTTAGGGGCTCGTGTTGCGTTTTCCACCAAGGCTATTTTTTCGACGAAGAACTATTGGACTCCAACAGTAGTATTACACGAAAAGGATCGAGAGTCGAGAGCATCTATGTCAAACTAGTGTACGAAGGTGGTTTGTGTCGTTAGTTGGTCTGTCAATAAACTTTGTTACAAATTAATTTGATCGGGACACTTTCCATCTAATAGGCCCATCACCAAAATGCAATGAGTGCGGAGTGATCGATGTTCAACATGTTATTATTATATTAATATGGGACAGCTTCCACACACTGTCGTCTGGTCCCAAACTAGGCTAGAAGCCTGTACTATAGTGACCAGATGAATGAAATACAAACTTATAACACCCAGACACAGATTAAACAGACATGTGTTCATGCACACAAATGTTTGACCTCGCCAGGGATCGAAACCGGGGCCTGCGACACAGAAAGCAGAGTTATTACCATCTGACCCAGCGAGGCTATCAAATTATGATTGAGTGTGTCCTGACTGAATCTTTGCGAACAGCTAGATTTGATAATTATAATGTGATAGCCGACCCATCATTAATAGATATAAAGATATTGCTTGAGATGTATTACATAAGATTAGCAATTCGATTTTGTTGTGATTTTGTGTTTATATTATTTTTTAGTTTACGCTTTGTAGTGGATATAGGACGATGTGATAGCTCAGCGGCAAAGTCCCGAATAAAATAAATAAAAAATATATATATTTACTCTCTTACTCCCGTAGGGGTACGCAGAGGTATATATACTGAGTCATGGTCCCATAGTAGGTACATCCACATTTCGCCAGTTATGTATTTTAAGTCCCATGTAATAGGGGGCGAGCCTATTGCCATATACCGGTCACAGTTCCAGACTACAGATATTGAGAAAATTCCAAATGGAGATATCCAATAACACTGCCTGGCCTGAGGATCGAAGCTGGGACATGATCGGCAGCTTGTAGTAGCGCTTACGAAACACTAGGCTAACGGGGCAGTACATATCATCATCATTGTTAGCCTTCGATAGCCCACTGCTGGGCATAGGAATCCCTTGGTTCTCTCCCCTATCTCTTGTTATTCGTTAGCTATTTCGTGTGTTTGTCGTCTTTTGAGAAAAAATCGTTGGACTTTTCAGAGACCGCTACCCCTTCTACAAAGCGAACGACGAGCGCTGGAAAAACTCGGTGCGGCACAATCTGTCCATCAACCCACACTTCCGTAAAGGCGCGCGAGCTCCACAAGGCGCCGGCCATCTCTGGTCGCTGGCTGAAAACGCCATGGACTTATTGCCTTCAAACCCTGTGCCTGGTGAGGCGACAGTTGCGAGAGTCACTCCTTATGAAGCGGAGATGAAGGTCGTTGGATATCCTAAGGTACAAAAACAACTAATCACAAAGATTAACTTAAAATAATTATTATTCTTCTTGTCCAAGAGTGACATGACCGATACGACTACGGGGTAAAATGACAGCCGCTAGTTTTATATTCATTTATTTTAGATTCCACAGATTAAGTTTTCCAGCCTTGGTAGCCTGTGACTTACCTGTGGTTTATTTGCACAAATGATTCATGGAATAATTGTTAATAATGTTGTATGCTTTTAAGAAACTAAATGTTAATGCAAAATACTGTATTTTTTGTGGCTTAAATATTAAGGCGCCTATAGGAGCCAAACTTCCCTCTCGCTCGCACATTGCAAGTTAAGCTACATTGGCATTGAATTTCCAAGAATCATAAGTTGTGTTTCTCAATCATACCATTTATAATATTATATTCAAGATAGATATCTTTTAATTTAACAGAAGAGATAGAAAAAAGCTTTTATTATCATTTTTTTTTCAATCTACTCCACAAAATATAAAGAACAAAAGCATTAATCTAAAGATAAGTTGAATGGAAAGAGCGATTTTGAAAATTCGCATTTTGTGATTTTATCATCAATAATGTAAATTGCGCGAGCGAGATGGAAGTTTGGCTCCTATAGGAGCATTAAACTGTCCAGTGTTGCTACAGCACATCTTTGGCACAAAGTAAAAGCTTCTATAAACATTAATGCTAGTATTTCCATGCTTGCTTAAAGCCGGGACTACAGCTACGTGTTAGCGTGTTATATAACAATATTCTGATAAATAACACCAAAGCCACGCCCACTTTTCATGTTATTGTGTTAGGTAACACAAAAACATGCCGCTGCGGACCCGGCTTACCATGGAAAGTGGGCGTGGCTTTGGTGTTATTTAACAGAATATTGTTATATAACACGTAGCTGTAGTCCTGGCTTAAAACTGTCATGCTTTTCACAAAACATTGTGTTATTACTATCAGACTCTGCACGATGCAAGACGTTTTTGGGCCCTCCATAACTCTTTTGATCTGCCTCCTGTCAAAATTGTCCCTGATGATAATATGTGGTTGATGCAAGAAACTGATATGAAGGTTGAATTCCCCAAGGTAATCATTTTATGTTATAAAATCCTAAATGACTCACTGACTGACGTGCAACGTAGAGCCCAAACCACTGATCGTAGAGATTTGAAACTTGGAATGTAAGTTGTTTTCGTTGTCTGGACGTGTGCTACATAAGAAAGGATTTTTGAAATTTTTGAAAATTCACATTCGAAGAGGTCCATAAAGGACGTCAAAGTTTTTGTATAAAACTCCCATATTTCATTATTATTATTGCGAACGGGCAACGCCGCTTTTCATATACTAGTAGAAAATATAACTGGATCATTTTCGGAAGTAACTTAGGTATTAAGTATTGTAACATTTATTTTGGATAGCTTTTGTATTTAATCCCTTCGGAGGGGGGCGTTGGTGTCTGCGACACAGTTTTATTACTTTAGCTGGCATCATCGTTTCCTCACCTTTTTTGTGTATGTAATTGGTTTCCGAAATAAAGATTTATTATTATTATTATTATTAATATTTATATTCCTGAGCCCATAACCTACTTAATTTTGTGTATAATATTATGTAAGTATATTCCACTATTACTTTATAAACGCGAATGTTTGTGTTTATTTAGGTATGTGTGTGTTGGCGAGTATGTTTATTACCTCTACGAAATTATTAGATAACTGATTTAGCAGAATTTCGCTTTATAGATAACTTACTTAGACTCTGGAATAACACAAACGATGCTTTGTAACTAGTAAATAGATAATTTTAAAGATATCTGGAATTTACATGTTATACTTTGTTTAACTGCCTCGGTGGCGTAGTGGGTGAAAATCCAACTGCCGAGATCATGAGGTCCCGGGTTCGATCCTCAGGTCAGGCAAATTGTTAAATATTGGATTTTTCCATTAGGAATTATCTCAATAACTGCCTGGAGTCTGGAACTGTATCCGGTAAATGGCAATAGGCATCAATAACATAATTATGGCGAAATGTGGGTGTGTACCTACTATGGGACTGAGTTCTGGGAACACCTCTACCTACCCCTTCGGGAAAAGGTGTGATTGTATGTTTTACATGTTATATTATGATATGCGTCATAATATAAACATAGTATGATTTGTGTCTAATTCATATTTATTTTAATTTGCCTTTATATAGGCGTGTGATTCTACGCAGTTGTCTAACATACATGCTAGGTTATGCCTGTGCAGTCGAACTATATAGGCAAATCTGTCATGTATATAAACTAGCGATTTAGGACACATCCGTCATATTCCACTTTCGTCAGAAAGTGCATGTGTGCCCGGCTTAAAACTTTTTGATACTCTCATGCCTATAAGTGAATGCCAAATCCTTCACTTATTATTGTAAGTTTATTGTTACTATAAAATATAAATGACAACCACCCTTTTAAAATATTTTTTTAACTTAGCAGTAAGATTTTTTGCCGCCTGGGGAAGTAACTTTGCCAGTTATTCATCCGCCAAGCAGTAATGTGCAAACATTACTGTGTTCCGTGGTGGTATTACGAACGTGCAATCGCGTAACAACAGCAGTAAATTTTGCTGTCAAACGTCATTTTTTGTATGCCGTTTGACAGCAGACATTTAGCAATTTAAACACTTTCCACACTTCTGTTGCGTCCGTAATAAGGGGGCATTACGAGTTTCAACTACTAATATTTTAAGGTGACAGGCGCTGTGCAGTGTCGCGCAGAATTTTTGAATTTATAGTTTATGGCATTGTGTCTGATATACGCAATCATGATGCTTATCAGGCACCTGATTTGCTCGTCTTGTCACTCACTATCATAAAAAAAATACTGCATATTTCCCTTTAAATGTGCAGACTTTAAAGACTTATTACTTTAAATACAAAAGGTCTCTAAAAATTAATAATAATATGAAAGCCAAATAGGTTATATGATTCTTAGAATATACATTTAAATTACTAATTTATTAATTAATTGGTCTGGAGGACCTCCCCAGACTTTCGATTAAAACTACTAAATTAATTTCATTAATCTTTTAAAAAGTATTTACAAGGTATCTTAGCAAACTATAACCACAATATAGTTTTGATTTACTGAATACTTGCTTTGCTCCAGTTACCATTAAACACATACTTACTCTTGAATTACTTTGTCTTTTAATGAAAACCGCATATAAATCCTTTGCATAACTTGAAATATCGATACGCCCCGTTCTCGTTATTTTCGTTCAGGCGAGCCTATTGCCATCAACCGGGCACAGTTCCAGACTCCATGCTATCATTGAGGAAATTCCTCATTGTAAAATTCAATATCATTTTGCCTAACCTGGGCATCAAACCCTGGACCTCATGATCCTCATGACCATCCTACGCCACTGAGGCAGTCAATGTTATAAAACATATTTTTTTTTTTTTTTACAATATTAGGCAAATAAGCAGACGGTGTGACTGATGGTGCAACCACGGGTATTGCCAGTATGTTGCAGACCCTTCAACACTCTATTAACTCTCCTTTTAAAGAGCCCCATGTTTTTTTTATGGTAGTGAGTGACAAGACGAGCAAATTAGGTGCCTCATGATTGCCCATATCAGACATAGTGCCACTCAGTGTTTTAAAATTCATAATTCTGCGCGGCACTGCACTGCGCCTGTCACCCTGAGATATCAGTTTGTGTTTATTTTGTGTATTTGTGTTTTAAAATGTTTTAAAGTCTTATTGTTTGATAACTTCAGGTGATAGTGCTGGACGAAGCAGCGATCGCAGCCGCCAGCATCCTTCCAGACCAGGAACTATTCACAGGCAGCACAAGTAAGCTTCAAGTGTTTTGACATTCTCGTATTATGTCAACTGACTGAGTTGAATTTCTCAACAATCTTATTATTCTACTAATAGCTGTGCCCCGTGGTTACACCCGCGTAGACTTCGTTCCCGCGGGAATATCGGGGAAAAAAGTACCCTATGTGTTATTCCAGGGACTAAACTATCTACATACAACATTTCAGTTCAATCGGTTTAGTAGTTTCAGCATGATAACGGAACATATATACAGAAAAAACAGTGCTAAATGGCGCTGGGGTCGAGTTAGAACTCGCTAGCGTTTTGTTTAGCTGTTACAAATGTAACATTTTTACATTGTACTGAGATTTGAGATTTATAATATTAGTAGGATTTCCTATGAATAACTTTTTTTTTTTTTTTTTTTTTATGATAGTGAGTGACAAGACGAGCTCATCAGATGCCTGATGGTAAGCATCATGATTGCCCATATCAGACACAGTGCCACCCAGTATTTTAAAATTCAAAATTCTGCGCGGCACTGCACTGCGCCTATCACCCTGAGATATGAGTTGTTGAATCTCATCATGCCCAGTAATTTCGCTGGTAACATTGCCCTTCATACCGGAACACAGTAATGTTTGGACATTACTGCTTGGCGGATGAATAACTGGCAAAGGTGTGGTACTTCCCCAGGCGGCCTCCTGCAAAAGAGGCCTACCACTACAACTTAATCTTATATGGATACTTAGTATAATGGATTTAACCAAATATTAACATTCAAATGTTCCACTGGCCCGATCTCGTAAACCCGGGCTATACCGGGGGTGGTATTACGAACATGCAATCGCGTAACAACAGCAGTAAATTTTGCTGTCAAACGTAATTTTTTTGTATGCCGTTTGATAGCAGATATTAAGCACTCAAACGCTTTCCACACTTCTACTGCTGTTCGTAATAAGGGGGCCAGTCTTTTGATACACGAAGACCATTTATAATCCAACGTGCAGAGGCCCCTTTGAGCTTTTATTGTAAAGGTAAAGATAGCACCTATCGGGGTCCATCTCTGAAATTATGTACAGAAGATGAGCTCAAAGACAGCTCCCGCTAGGTGCAAGGTGCACTATAATTGTGAATGGATGGAAACTATTTTATTGGAAAATAGGTGTGATTTCTCGATGGATGGTAACCGGGCTAGAGACTCCGGCACCTGTCACTTCCGTCTCACGGGCCCCCGATATAGTCCATTATTATTTCTTTAAACAACATTAACAGGTATTAAATATTACAATAGATTTCATGAAAATCAAGTTGAATACTGATTTCTTTAAAGTCGGGTTATTTTTTAATAAACTTTTATCCAATACACTTATTGTATATAAATACTACTTTAAAAGCTATTCTACAAGAGAAGCTTTGATTTCAGTTAAAATATCTCTCTCAAGTTTTGATCGGTGATTACAAAACTGAATCAAAAGCTATCCCGTGACAAATAAACACCATGTTTTTTTTATAAACTCGAACAGTTACTTGAATCCCTTAATTGGAATGCCTTAACAATGGCGTCGTGAACTGAACAAATGAACCTTTTGTCTCGCGATACAATTGTTTTGTCTTTATGCTTAAAACACGAAACGCGCCTTACAATGTTTTATGTATCTATGGGGAAATTAAAAATTACCATGCCAGTGGTTTTATTAGGCTTTTTGAGAATAATAATAAAAATATGGGACAACTTCCACACACGGTCGTCTGGTCCCAAACTAGGCTAGAAGCCTGTACTATGGTAACCAGATGACTGATATACATACTTATATAAGCTTATAACACCCAAACACGGATCAAACAGGCATGTTCATGCATATAAATGTTTGAGCTGGCCGGGGATTGTACCCGGGGCCTGCGGCACAGAGAGCAGAGTTACTACCATCTGAGCCATCGAGTCTGTCTGTAATATTTAAATAAAAACAATAGTAGATTGTCACACTAGGGGCTAAAGAGACCTATTGTATAAGAATTACTTTTACTGCCGAGTTTTAGCGAGAGAGTAAATAGAAAACGAGTTTTAATGGGTTTTAGCGCTGTTACACTATTTTTCACGATTGTGAGAAAATAAAATCATTTGTTCCATCAAAACGATGGCTAATATTCTATATCTGCTACACAAATCAAATCTCTTTAAATTTTGTAACCGACAAAAATTAAAAAGAAATTTGTTTTATCCCGTAGAGGTTGAAAAGTCATTTTAGCCCTGCTCTGGTACGCAACAATGACGGACGGAGAAGGCCCTGAGGTCCCGAATTCAATCGCCAAGTTAGGCTCTTTTGCAAGGGGCCGCCTGGAGAATTACCACACCTTTGCCAGTTATTCATCCGCCAAGCAGTAATGTGCATTGCTGTGTTCCGGTCTGAAGGGCAATGTTACCAGCGAACTTACTGGGCACGAAGAGTTTCAACAACTAGTGGCTCGAGGTGACAGGCGCAGTGCAGTGCCGCGCAGAATTTGAATTTTAAAACACTGGATGGCACTGTGTCTGATATGGGCAATCATGATGCTTACCATCAGGCACCTGATTAGCTCGTCGTGTCACTCACTATCATCTGTCTAATGTAATATCTGTACATATAAAATAATAGTTTTATTTCTCCTTGCAGTGTTTCTGAACCCGGTATCCACGGAGCAAGTAGTGCGGGAGTGCGGTCTTATCACTGTTGATTAGAATAATATGACAGTTAGAGAGTCAAGTGTCAATATAGAATATAAGTTTCTAGGGTGACTTTGATGATGCGGCTATTACAGACTTAGCTATAGTGTCACTAATTACAATTTTCTATGTATTTTCTATGCCGTTGTTTAGATTTATTTCCGTACAACCAATGACAACTTTATAGGGAGGTAGACGGCAGACGGGTGTATTCTATAATTGCAATTGAAAAACTTGGCCTCCGATTTTTTTGTAGATTATAATTTGTGGGTGTCCTGTAATTTATATTTTTTAGACTAAGCTGTCTATTCGCTTGAAATATAATATAAAAATTGGAAGAAAAATTTCAGCCAGGAGTCATCGGGTATAAAATTTATGTCGCCGTAATAAATACACAACGTAATATTGTTTTGTGCTCATTGAAAATTTACACATCGTTTCATTATAATACTTACGCATGAAAAGTGACAGGCACGATTTTTTGAAGCACAATACAAATCACGCGGTTACATGAACATTATTTTCAGGCGCAACTGGAGTCAATGGAGTCAATTAATGTAAATTTAGTCAGGATTACAACCTTTAATACTGGACCGACCATTTAGAAAGAGTCACACGTCTTTTGTTAAGTCAATGGCTACAGCATACTCATTATTGATGCGTCAAAATAACAACTGAAATAATCCGTTCATGTACCGCGTTAGAGAAAAACGGGGAAGCGTACACTTTCCATCTCCCGTTCTGTATGCTCTAAGCGTTGTCAAAGTCGCCTCAGTCTAGATTATAATAAGTTGGTTACATACTTTAACTAGATGACATTATTGATTTAATAATTGAGTATTTGAAAAAAAATAATGGTTTTTTGAATTTATTCTGAAAATTTGATGAAAATTATGCATCATCCAATTCAAAAATTATTTTAAAAATATATCTATTATTTAATTAAGCAATTCAAAATTGATAAAATTCCAATAAGAGTCACTTGATCACGAACGCGTTACGAGTGGTCGCCATGATTGTGACGTCATTATAGTTATGTATGGGACTTTATCACATTGTGACGTCACTACAGGTCACGAGCTGGATCGGGTACTATCGGTACTACTGGCTTAAAAATGTTTTTTTTTAATTTGATATAATTTTTGTGTTTAAAGCTATTAAAAAAAATCTAAAAATAGATTTGTAGATAGATATAAAATATGAACTTTCTATTTATGCCAAAAAAAACAAATCAAATACTCAATTAGGACATCATTAGTATCAACTTGCTATGTTATGGTCTCCCATAATTATTGTCTTAGGTAAATAAGTACATACGTAGAGATCTTTCGTTCTAAAGGTGGCCACTTCTCCACCTAATTTTACGTTAGCATGTGCTGGTAAATCAATGGAGGGGCGGACACATTTCGACTAAAAATAGTAGTTTCTCGTAGCTTTACCTAAACATTTGTAAGTTTCTCGCGATCTCACGACTAGTCTGTCTGTAGTATAATATAGTTAATTTTATTAGAAACTGTTTTATTATTTGTAAATTTTATATGATTTATAATAGCTAGCTAAAGGTCAACGTAAAGGGAACAATGCCGCGGGACAGCTGTGTGTGACAATGACAGCCTGGAGTCTGGAACTGTGCTCGGTAGATGGCTCGCCCCCTTTAAATGAGAACAATAACATACTGGCAAAATGTGGGTGTACCTACTATGAGACTTCCTAGTTACAACCTCTGCCTACCCCTATGGGGAAAAGGCGTGATCGTATGTTAATGTTAAAATAATGTAGGTCTACAAGATGCGTACAATCTTCCGGATGACGATGACATGTCGTAACCGTCATAGGGGACATTGTTAGGTCGTAGGCATAACTAGTAATGAAACCGCAGAGCTGCGGTCTGTCTGTTGCATTCAGACGTCTGGGACATGCATCTTGTATAAATGATCATCTTAATTAAATTAGTCTGTTGTGTCGTCTTGTCCACAAAGACGACAAAGCTACGCTTCTCATATTATATTGGAGATGGTTTCAAACCACCGGAAACCGCTGGATATGAATGAGACAGGACCGGAAAAATTTACGTAAGAAGAGGAGGTGTAATATACCCAACAGTGGGTAAGTCGTGGATACGGGTTAATTATAGATTAGGTAGACTGATGAGATATACTCATAGATATTTAATGATTCCTGCAACAAAACAGTCTAGCTACCAAGTGATTTCGTAGTGAGAGGTGAGCAATAACGTCACTACCACACTAACTTAATCCCTCCCGTCCTCTCTTTATAATTATTTATACTTCTTTTTATGTTACCCTAGTACTGCTCCCTATGGGAACATAAACGTATCGTATTATAGAGTTATTTATAAAAATATTAACTATTATAAATATATGCGTAAGTTCCTACAGCCCCGTTAGCACAGTGACCAAGGAAAACGAAGTCTCAGAGGGTTTGACCATAACAACTGATATGCAATGTTAGGGCGCGAAAGAGTCAAAACACGAAGAAAATGAGTCCCCTTGCCATGCTAGGCGGGCAGGGCAGGACTACTTAATTAATACTTTCTCAGATTTTCATTTCCGCAGAGACAAGTGCCGATCTCGGACAGCTAAGGATTTAAAAATTCTAAATAGAAATTGTTTTGCAAAAAGTGTCTCATCCAAGTTTATCTGTAATCACGAAACTCATTACCGTTTTATACCTGACAATAACAATTTACGACAAGGGAATAAAATCTGAGGCATAGCGTCCTACTGACCGATTCGCCATTTAAGTCACGTACTGTAAAGGAATTTATTTATTTTTTAGGGTCCCACTGCTGGTGTAATTACTAGGTCGTTAGGAGATTTCATTTCATGACTTGAATTTAAAATCGGGGTTGGAATGGCCTCTTTTGTGCAAAGAACCCTCTTACATTACATTTGTAAACAACATGAACGCTAACTTTACTTAGGGTAAGGTAGTTACTTAGCTTTGAGGCCGCCGGGTAAGTAATAGGTACGGTATTTGTGTTAAGCTCATTAAGTTTATCTTCTGAATACAAAGCAAATACCTACTGTATCTTCCGCGCACTAAAATTATATTAGTCTTTCGCCGTAGCTCTCAGTCTTCTTGGCGATTAATTATTTCATATTACCATTAGTTTTTAGTGGAGGTAACTGAGAGAGCGGACTCAAAGAAGCAATATTAAGATATTAAATTCAAAACCTGTATAAAATCTACTTTACTAAAGAAGGCTTATTATTAGGTTAATCAGTACATAAAGGATAACGATGCCTGGAAACTTCTGCATAGCACCACGCGGCACCTTCCAAACAAACGAATGTAACCAAACCAAATATTGTAAAACAGTTGAAAAAATTAAGCCCCTCAAGTTTTTTGTGCGTTCTTCTTATAGAGGTATCTTTTCGAATGCACGGTAGACTCATTACTGTTTATCTTCGTGCAAAAGTATCAGATTGTGATCCAATTGAAAAAATCTTTCAAGTATGGTATGGCCATGTGATGAGGCGAGACGAAAGCTATGCCGTAAAGCAAGCAATGAACATCCCTAGTAGATCTAAGAGTAGAGATAACCTTTAGCCGCAGGGCAGGAGGAAGAAAGAAGAACTGAGAAAGCGGAAGGGCGACTACTAATATTGTGCCCCAAGGTAAATAGTAATCGTAAGCGACTGCCTCTTTGGTCTAGTGGTTGAAAGTGCATCTGCTGTGCATGAGGCCTTGGGTTCGATTCCTAGGTCTAGCAAAGTGTTATAGGATTTTTTTATTAAGAATTTCTTTATAGCAGCTTGGAGTCTGAATTGGTGTAATGCTTTTACCCCCTGTGGGACTCAAACATCTCTGGTGAAATATAAAACAATTCATCTTAGTTTGCTATAGTAGGATAAAAAAAAAAACATCAATATATAATATACTTTCCGTATATAATATAGTTTTTTCCGAGTGTAAAAATAATAAGTCACAAAACTAATTTTACTGAATTAGTGGTGTACCTATACCATCAAAATTACTATTGCATTTGAGATTGAACCTCAGAAAGAAGTTGAATTTTCTCTAAGGTTCTCATAGGTTCCTTTGTAATCTCTAATGTGCAGAGGTCGTGGCGATCGCGGGTCAAGTCTCGCCTAATTTAGTGCAGCCGCCGGGTAATGCGCTCTTACTGACTTGACTCTGTATATCCCATAATATCCCCTCAAATTGATTTATAATATCGGGCTGTACTAAAGTGGTTGGTTAACTTTAGGGTTTAATGTAACTTTACGTAGAAGTTTTTTAAAGTTTGTATATTGTATAAATATATATGTTACCGGAAATCTATTCTGAATTCCAATCCCGAAGCTATTTAGGAAATGTATAAAATATTGTTTAAAAGATTTTTTAATAAACAGACATCCTGGGAAGTGTATACATATCCTAGGAATTGTATAAAATTCCAATATCGTATTAGGAAATGTATAAAACTTATGCTTTCTGTAAATTAATTGAATACATTTTTAATTTTTATTATGGCTCTCGTTGAGACACGCAGGTAACAAACATGCCGTCAAATATAATATCTTCTATAGAACTTTTTATTTATTAAGCTTCAATCATCTATTTATTAATTTCTAAGGCCCATTTAGCACAAAAACTATAATATATTATAATTTATTTATTTCCACTGAAACGGCACTTTATTCTTAAAGAAATACAAACAAAACCTAACCTAATTTCCGATTGCTACTTAGGAAATGTATGGATTTCCTAGAAAATATGTCTAATATAATTTATTTCACACATTTCCGGGCGATTTTAGGAATGTATACATTTCCTAGGAATTGTATACAATGACGTATTACATACATTTCCTTTAACATATATACATCTCTAGGTTTATATTTAAAGTACTTAGATAAGGTTCCATGGCGTAAATTAGGAGAGGGCTATGTCCAGCAGTGGACTAGCACAGGCTGATGATGATGATGATGACAGAAATTCCTTTTATCATATACATTCTTATCACATTCATATACATTATCATGTATTGTAAATACGACGAGTTGTAATAGTTGCTTGTCTGATGACGTATGATCTAATCAATATCAACAAAATATTATAATTTCATGGATTTAATGGATGAAATGGACCGGCAAGCGCAGCGTAGGACCAGTGGTTACGGCGAGCCGTGCTATCGGAGAATAATGATATCGTCATAACATTTTTTAGATGAACTGATCGGTGGTGAAGAATCCATTCAACGGTCGGTGGCTTCGATGAATGATGTTTAGATGAATCGGACGTAGCTCTGCTGCTGATGAGACTGGAGCCTTGTAATTTTACCGTTAACTTTCATTGTAATTTTACCGTTAACTTTATTTGTAATAAACATGTGACACGCAGTTTTCATACAAACAAAGAGGTTTCGCGTAACATATCTGTGATTTTAACCATTCACTTAACCATTTACAGAATGAGCAAAAAATTAAACTCAAACTCAAACTCAAACTCAAACAGATTTATTCAAATAGGTCATAATCTGACACTTTTGTACGTCAATGAAGATACAGTACTGAGTCTACCGTGCGTTCGGAAAGATACCTCTACAAGAAGAACGCACAAGAAACTTGTAGGGCTTAATTTTTTCAACAGATAGTTTCACAATATTTGGTTTGCTTACATTCATTTTCTTTGAAGGTGCCGCGAGGCGACTATGCAGAAGTTTCCAGGCATCTTTGTCCTCTATGTACTGGTTGACTTTATAGTATGCCTTCTTTAGTAAAGTAGATTTTATATAGGTTTTGAATTTACCCTCTGAGAGCCCAGTTATCTCTTTTGGGATTTTATTATAGAAACGTACACTATTTCCTAAGAATGTCTTTTTATTTGTTTTAGATAATCTAAAGCTAGGTACAGCTATTTTGTCTTTATTCCTAGTATTAAAATTATGAAGGTCACTATTTAATTTTAATTTATGTAAATTTTTACGCACATACATGATGTTCTCATAAATGTATAAGGATGGTAGGGTCAGTATGTTTATTTCTTTAAATAATTCCCTCAGGGATTCGCGTGGACGCATCTCATAGATGGCACGAATCGCACGTTTTTGTAGTATAAAGATAGTTTCTATATCTGCAGCTGACCCCCACAACAGAATCCCATATTACATCAAGCTATGGAAATATGCAAAGTACACTAATCTCGCCGTGGCTACATCTGTTAGTTGCCTAATTTTATAAACCGCGTAAGCTGCAGAGCTTAGTTTCCCTGAGAGCTCGGTGATATGAGTGCTCCATTGCAGTTTAGAGTCTATATTTATGCCAAGGAACAAAGTTGCATTGTCAATATTGAGTCTTTCACCGTCAAGAACTATGATTGGTTCTATACTTCTGACGTTAGGCAACGAAAATTTCAAACATTTAGTCTTTTTCGCATTCAGTAACAGATTGTTTGCTGTGAACCATCTGGATATACTTGCTAAAGTATTATTAACATGTACTAGTGAAGTATCCTTCCTATCAACTTTAAAAATCAATGACGTATCATCGGCAAATAGAACTATATCTGCTAGACCGTGGACCATGTAAGTCAAATCGTTAATATATGCCAAAAACAGGAAAGGACCCAAAATTGATCCCTGTGGGACTCCCATCTTGACAGGAGAACTAGCAGATGTGATACCATTGACGCTAACCTTCTGCTGCCTACTAGACAAGTATGATTCCACCAGGTTCAGGGCATTCCCATGAATTCCATATACTTCTAACTTGCGCAGTAACGTGCAGTGTTCTACACAGTCGAATGCTTCGAAAAGGTCACAAAACACTCCAATGGCATCCTGTGAACTCTCCCAAGCCTCCAAGACAAGAGTCATGAGATGACAGCCTGCATCGGTTGTTGATCTGCATTTGGTGAAACCATACTGGTTTGAATGCAATATTCTATTTCTATTGAAATGTGACAGCAGTTGGTTTAGCATCAATTTCTCAAAGATTTTACTTAATACTGGCAAAACAGAGATTGGCCTATAGTTTGAGGGATCCGTCTTACTTCCCGATTTAAAGATAGGAGTGATTTTACTTATTTTCATTAGTTCTGGAAACGTGCCTTTATCTATGCATAGGTTAAATAAGTCTGCTAAATAAGGAGCAATTGTGTTTATTATAGAATCTAGCATTTTTACAGATAGACCCCATAGATCTTCAGTAGCTTTAACATTTAAACTCTTGTACGTCTTTTTGATATCAATTAATGAGATGTGTTCAAACGAAAATTCAGGTATGGTGCGTTGGAAGTTTTCTTTAAGAAAAGCCTCCGCCAAGTCTGGGGATGAATCAAGTGACTTGGTCGCGTTCAGGGCTATGTTAGAGAAGAAATCGACAAAAATATTAGCGACTTCCTCAACATTTGTAATGTGTTCATTATTAATTAATAGTTTATATTCAGAATCTCTACATTTATCTTTACCTGTTTCTACGTTTATTGTTTTCCAAACCGTCTTAATTTTATTACTTGATTTGCGAATTTTGTCTCTAATATTTATGGCTTTTGCTTGGATGCAAACAGCTTTAAAAATTTTTGAATAACATTTAACATACTCATGAAATGATTCTGAATTGGAATGGGCTTTATCCCTATATAACTCATACATATTATCTCTACTTTTCCTGATACCCTTGGTAGCCCAATCACTAAATTCTAGTTTCCCATTCGTGTGTAATTTCTTTTTGGGACATATCTCATTGAACTCCTTACTTATTACAGAAAATATGTTTTCATAATTGAAATTAGGGTCTTCCTCAGAGACAGCGACATTTTCCAGTTTTGATTCTATATTATTCCTAAGCTTTTCGAGTTTATATGTTGTTAGGGGCCTATGTTCAATTGTTGGTTTTTCTTTTGATTTTTCACTTATAAATTCTAGTGAGAGACCCTTGTGGTCAGACCTAACTCCACCCGTTATTGATAACTTCCTACTTTCGAAATTGGTAAAGATATTATCAATACAGGTCGATGAGGTAACTGTAACTCTTGTGGGCTCAGAGAATAGGTAACTCAAACCGAAGGACTTAAATAAACTAGTCAAATTAGTTTTATCTGGAGAATCTGACAAAATATCAATGTTAAAGTCACCGCATACAAGTACATGTTTATTACTTTTACAAATTTTGTTTAGAATTATTTCCATAGAGGACATAAAAGAAGTGAGATTCGAGTTCGGCGGCCTATATACACATAAGATTATGTGCCTTTTCACTTCTACACAAGCCACCTCGCAAGTTCGTTCCACAGAACAGCTGACAATATCATTTCGCTCTTTATATTTAATTGATTTTCTTAAAAGTATAATCGAGCCACCTCCTTCAGCAGATGTTCTGTTGAACTTACTGGCCACCTGAAAATTATTAACATTAAATAACATTTTATCATTTTTTAACCAAGTTTCACAGAAACATAAAATATCATAATTATATTTATTTAAAAGTAATTCAATGTCGTTAATTTTGCCAGAGAAGCGGTTTATATTTTGATAGAATAAAGATAATGTACAAGTACCACTCTCTGTTGTCTTAGAAATTAGTTTAAATTATTTTCCACAGTGTTATTTTTAGTACATATACTAATCACTGTGGAGTCATTATTTAACACCGTTATATTACCTATAACTGAATTAATATTATAAGCTACCAATGTAGCAAGCATCGAAATGCATTTCTTCGAACAGTACATAATATTGTCCGGGGTCAGTTGAAAGTTTTTAATAAACTTATTCATGTCAAAAAACATTAATTTGTCACTATGACGAGATGTCAGATTATGAAATAAATTGTTTATCATATGTGTGTGTTTATTTTGAGTTGAAGTTAACTATGAACAATATGGTAAGGCACACAGCATAATCTTAAAACAATTTATTTCAAGGAGAGAGGTTATGTTATTAATAACCTCCCTTTTGTCTATACCTATACTTTGTCCTATTAAGATGACAATAACTGTATTACTATCTATAGTATGAGCACTACTCCTAATCTTATCACATATTTGTGTGTAAGATGCACCGGGCATGCAATGATTATATATTATATGATTACTCTCATTGCACAACAGAGAACCAAAATCTACACCAATCCGGTCTGAGAAAACAAGTACCTTAGTCCTACTATGTCCAGCAATACATTGCTTCTCCCTCCGAGCCACTCGCACAGGAACAGCACATGGTGATTGTGAGGTCACCTGAGGCTAAAGGTTATCTAACGTTAATTTAAGGTATGACGCTATACCATAAGCAGAGTTAACAGTTGCTGTCCGTTCCGCGTCCGGATCATTATTGTCAGCAATAAAAAGTTTTCTCATTATCCCGCGGTTACGAGAGCTTATTGAAAATTATGGTGTCGCATCGCCATTGTTTTATTTTAAATTGCGGCTATAGGTCAGGAGCCAACGTTATATTTGACTAGGGGGTAAGTGGCTACTATGCGATGTAAAGGTATTTTAGGAGTGTTTAGGTCGTATATAGTAACCTAAGTGTTCCTAACTGAATATAGGAGTGTAAATAATACGTCGAGTCAGAAGGTTGAAATGCGAATGATTTATTATAACAAAATACGCAATATATATACAAATTGATAGACCCGCGCATGCGCGCTATAATCGCTGATCACGTGATGTTTCGCGCATGCGCAGTGCGCGTGTGTGTACGTGGCGTCGGCGCTGATATAAATATCTTGCACACACTCGCGGCTTTCAACGATTCCGGTCTTGGCCCCCGCGCCGCTCGGACGTCCCTACCTGCGCCCGCTGGCCGACCGAGCCGCGAGCGACTTCCAGGAATCGGCCACCTGCGCTACCCACGTGCGCTTTCTCGGAAGCGGCCACCTGCGCTGCCCACGTGCACTGCGCCTTATCGCCATTCAAGGAAAAAACCGCTTTTTTCAAAGCGAACGCTTTCTTTTATAAAGCACCCTTTGTTTCTTTAAGAACAAAACCCACCTTCAGTGGTCAATTGGTGGATACCTAACGGTGCCAACGAAGCCGATTGGGCGTGGACCCGGAGCGCCCGCGGTTTCTCCTTCAGAGAAAACGCGAAAATCCGGCAGGGCTTGGGTCCACTCTCGGGAGGAACATTTCCTCTCGACAACCCCAAGTACGTAGGCACACACCCGGCTACCAGTTTTTGCTAAGACTGCCGAGTAGCCGGAACTAGCTCCCAACTTTGGCTAAGGTTGACGAGTTAGACACTCACTAGGATACACCTAGGCACACACCTCCCTGTCTATACCCGGCAAGGAGATCAACCCTATTTAACCTCTCTGGGGACCTCCTCCCCCAGCGCCCGTAGGCCCTTAAAGTTTATTACTCTGAAGCCATGGACTTACGTTCATGGCTTCAAAAACATCACGGGACAATATTAGCGGAGTACAACTCCGCTAATATCGTACCCCTCATGTCCTCCCGTATTGCTGCGCCTTCAAGCAAAGCAAAGTCGGCCGCCGATCGGCTAACTCCGCGGTTTTCCCCTGCCAGTCCCGAACACGTCCCTTCCCGTAACCGCGTTCCTTCCCGCGACTGCTTCCGCAACCGCTCTCCTCCCCGCGGCCGCTCCCCCTCTCGCGATCGCTCCCCCTCCCGTGACCGCTCCCCCACCCGCGACCGCTCGCCCTCTCGCGACAGCTCACTTTCGCGAAACCGCTCGCCCTCTTCCGAACACTCCCGCGCCACTGCGGCGCGCCCTGTCCCCATTATCCACTTTGCGGACTCTCCGCTCTCCCCTGACTCGGAAATGGATTGTGATCCATTTCCATCCCAAATCCCCCCGTCTCTTGAGGGCTTCATTGAAGTCACCAAGAAGGGCAAAAAGCGCGCAGCCGCCACCGCCTCTCCCCCTCCTCCGGCGAAAGCCATATGCCCGGCCTCAGGCACTCTGCCATCCTCTTCTTCGTCCACTCCGGACTCTAAGTCTCCCGCACCGCCTCAATCCCGACCAGCCAAGCTCCCTCCTCCCTTCCTTGTCCACGACAAGGTAAGGTGGGAAGAAGTCAGGCACATTTTCACCGACCAAGAGGTCGAAATCGTTTCGGCTAGGTCCACTCAACTGGGCATCAAAGTCCAGGTGAGAACGTCCGATGCCCACCGCCAAATCACCCATATTCTCCGAGAGCAGCACATAGGCTATCACACCTATGCGCTGGAAGAGGAAAAACACCTCCGTGTAGTTATCCGGGGTGTTCCGAAAGAGCTCGCCAGTGACTTAATCACTGACGATCTCAAAGAACAGGGCTATCCCATCAAAGAAGTCCACCGTCTCTATAGCGGAAGGGATAAAACCCCTTTTGACCTTATCTTGGTGGTCCTCGACAAGACCCCAGAGGGGAAGGCCATCTTCAACCTGAAGATGGTCTGCAACCTCCCGGGGCTCTCTGTTGAGACTCCCCACCGAAACGGTACCCCCGCCCAGTGCCACAGATGCCAATACTACGGGCACTCCGCCCGTTTCTGCTTCGCCCGCCCTAGGTGTGTTAAGTGCCTAGGCGATCATAGCACGACCGAGTGCTCCCGCACTCGGGATAGCCCTGACCCTCCTTCCTGTGTTCTATGTGGGAACCAGGGACACACTGCGAACTATCGCGGCTGTCCCAAGGCCCCTAGAACCAGAGGGCCACAGAGACAAACTCCGTCTCGCCGCCCTATTCCTCCCCTCATTCCGCGCTATCAAGGGATCAGCCCTAAGCTGACCTCAGCGCCCTCGAACCCGGCACCACAATTCGTGCCCGCACCCCTACCCAAAACCAACGCTTGGTTTAGTAAGGAGCGCTCAGCCCCCCTGCCAACCAAGTCTTCACCCCCTGCAACGGCTCCCGCCCGAGCAGAAATTCGCCCTCCCAAGCCCCTCTTGGCCTCCCCACAGGTCCTTCCCCGAGGTAATCCGGATATTTCCTCGCTTATGTCGCTCATTATGAGTGTCGATATCGACGCTGTTTGCGAACTCAGCCGCAGGCTGTCGATGGCCCCAAACGACCCCGTCCACATAGTTCAGGTCATGGCTGAACATAGGGACTTGATCCGCACGATCAAGTCCACCTTCGCCCCCCTCTCTTAAGTACTTCCATTATGGATAGTACACCTAAGAGAGTTAAACCCCACTCCCTTTCGTTGGCATTTTACAACGCCAACGGGTTAGGCTCCGGATCGGATAAGGACCAACGGGCTCTTATCCGAGAATTCCTCTCGTCCCACCAAGTAGACATCCTTCTTGTGAGCGAGACCTTTCTAAAACCAAGCAAGAGGGATCCTAAGATCGCAAACTACTTGCTGGTTCGTAATGATAGAACTGACGCTGTAAAAGGCGGCACTCTTATCTATTACAAAAGGTCTCTTCACTGTATTCCTATAACCACTCCTCTTCTTACCGATCTCGAAGCGTCTTGTTGCCGTATCGCGATGTCCGGCCATCAGCCCATTACTATTGCCTCTTGCTACCTCTCCGGTAACAAGAAAGTTCACAGGAGTGATTTTGAGTCCCTCCTCTCCCTTGGAGGCGCCGTCATTTTGGCCGGCGACTTCAATTGCAAACAAACCCTCTGGGGCTGCAATAGATCAAACGTGAACGGTCACGATTTGTACTCTCTTTCGGAGGACCTCAACTTTGAGGTCATTGCTCCCAGCTCCCCAACCCGCTACCCTCCAAACCCCGCCCATAACCCCGAAGTGCTCGATATAGCGCTCCTAAAGAACGTAACACTCCAGTTACGCTCTTTGGAAGTACTACACGAGCTCGACTCTGACCACCGACCCGTCTTGATGAGACTAGGCCCTGACCCTTCCGACAGACTGACTCGAACGAAAACGGTAGTGAATTGGAAGCATTTAGGAGAAACCCTAAAGGCCATCCATTCACCCGCTCTGGACCGAATCCCCGACGACATAGTTACCCCCGACGATGTCTCCCGCTCGATCGATGCTCTTACTAGTCACCTCCACACCGCCATCGGTGACTCCTCCAGACAGGTACCAGCCGAGGATGACCGACGCTGGGCCCTGCCTGAGGATGCGAGGGAACTACTGAGAGCAAAGAACGCAGCCATTAGAGCATACGACTACAGTCCCACTGAAGTGAACAGAGTCAATCTACGGTACTACGAACGAGCAGTTCGTACCCGTATGAGTGAACTCCGCAATCAGAGGTGGGAAGATTTACTTTCGGGGCTCGAGCCCACTCACCAGGCTTACTGGCGGTTGGCGCGAGCCCTGAAAAATGACACTGTAGTCGAAATGCCTCCCTTGACCCGACCCAATCTCCCTCCCGCGTTCGATGACGATGAAAAGGCCGAATGTCTGGCCGATAGCCTCGAGGCGCAATGCAGCCCCAGTCTCGATCAAGTTGACCCTGTTCACCTCGCTGCGGTGAACAACGCAGTCGAACTTAAATCCTCCCTACCCCCCTCCGACCCCATTGAGCCTATAAAGGCTTGCGAGGTTGAGTCGATAATCAAGGATCTCCACGCCAGGAAAGCTCCTGGTGCGGATGGTATCACTAATAAAGTGATCAAGCACTTTTCAACCCCCTTAGTCTACCTCTTAGTCAGCATCTTCAATGCTGCTATGAGCCATTGTATTTTCCCCGACGCTTGGAAGACTGCCGACGTCATCGGCATTCACAAGCCAGGCAAAAAGGCATCAGAGCCTTCTAGCTACCGCCCTATTAGTCTCCTCGGCTCGCTGGGGAAAATCTATGAACGCCTCCTCGTGAAGCGTCTCTGGTCAGTCACAAAGTCCCTTAACCTCCTTCCTAACGAGCAGTTTGGCTTTCGAGCCAAACACTCATGTGTTCAACAAGTACACCGCATCACGGAGTACATCTTAGAAGGTTTTAACATGAAACCGACCCACTTCCGCCCTCACCCTCAAGGGACTATAGCGGTCTTTTTGGACGTGGCGAAAGCATTCGATAAGGTGTGGCACAACGGCCTGATATACAAGTTATATCAGTTCGGTGTGCCGGACCGTCTTGTACTCATCATACAAGATTTTCTCAGGGCTCGAAACTTTCGCTATCGCGTCGAGGGAGACCGCTCTTCTCCCCACCCCATTGGAGCTGGAGTCCCTCAGGGCTCTGCGCTCTCTCCTCTTCTCTACTCGCTATATACCAGCGACATCCCTCGATCTCCACTCGTAGAGATAGCTCTCTTCGCTGACGATACCGCTCTCTATACCAGAGGGTGGAACAGCGCCCACTTGATCGGCCGACTTCAAAAAGCCCTTCGCTCTTATGGCGATTGGTTTAAGAAGTGGGCCATCACGGTTAACCCGGATAAAAGTACAGCAATGTACTTTCATCCCACTAAACCTAACCCGAAGAAGCTATCTCTTAAGCTTCACAACCAGCCTGTCCCCTGGGCCTCCCATGCAAAGTATCTTGGCGTGACCCTTGATCGTCGACTCACCTTCGCGAAACACGTCCAGCAGGGCTATTGGCGTTCTTCATAATCACCAGTCGCTATCAGGCTTATGTCTTTATGTTCTGTGGTTTGAGTTAGTTACAAAGACCTTTTACTTTTCTAACAAGACTTTACTGTCAAATTTGGAGGAGAGAAAAGGAAAAGGATAGACACTACGAGTGGTTCTCACTCGGGACCGACACAGTGCACAGTCTACTTAGTAAGTTTATCATAATGTCTTTGGTTAGTAACCGGACTTTGACATTCGTAGTTATTGTCAAATCAAGTTAATAGTCACTAAAGTGATAGTCACCAAGAACGCCAATAGCCCCCCTGATCGTCCGAAACCGAGCGGCTTACTTCTTAGGCCGTCTCACCCCCCTCCTATGCCAGCGCAGTAAGATGTCCCTTAGAAATAAGGTGACACTTTACAAAACTTGCATACGCCCCGTCATGACTTACGCCTCAGTTGCGTTCGCTCACACGTCCCCCGTCATCTTGAACCAGCTTCAAGTCATCCAAAACCGTTTCATTCGCAAGGCGGTCGGCGCTAGCTGGTACCAGCGAAACGCCGACTTGCACTGCGACCTGGAACTTCCCTCCATCCTTCAATTCATGAAGGATTGCTCCCGCCGCTACTTTGACGCGGCTCCCCACCACCCCAACCCCCTCGTAGTCCAAGCCTCGAACTACTCGATAGTTCAAGCTGGAACTCCTCCCCTCCGTAGACGCCCTCGCAACGTCCTGGACGACCCGGACGACTCTATCGCCGCCGTCACATCGGCGGCGCTAGGTTCGCCCAATCCTACCAATATACGCAACAGACGCTCCGTTTTCGGTACTGGTGCCGGATACCAGATCCACCAACTCACACAATCACAACACCGACCTCGCCGGCGAGGTCGAAGATCTCTCAGATTCTTCAGATCGGTTAGTTTCTCTCCAAATAATCAAACAGATCAAACCATTGATAGGGCCCTAGGACACTCCCCTTCTGGGGTGCCAGGGCAAGTCTGACCCCACGTATTCTGGCGACGGCCCAAGCCGAGGTTCGTACCGTCTAGGTGCCCTTGTGCTAGTCGCCCTTAAACTTTGGGTCGAGTGCCTCCTGCGCTCACCACTGCCCGGTAAAGCTGTAGAGGCCATCTGAGGCCAACAGCATAGGTCATTTAAAAAAAAAAAAAAAAAAAAAAAAAAAAAAACGCGGCTTTCATTTCGCTCATCGCGGCCGCGGCGTGTGCGTGTGTCGGCGGCGTCGTCGTGCAGTGCTTGAATAATGAAGATTGAAGACGAAGATGTGCGGCGTGTGAAATCATGGTTGTGTCTGCTGTTTCTTACGAATTCAACAAGTGCGTTCAAATGTAATACGCCTTTTTCAAGGCGGCTTGCTTCACGTGTTTCTTGATGAATGACGAGATGTGCAAACGATGTAAATAAATGTGTGTGCTTCTTATTTATTGCTTTCCCCGGTACATCCTGGTAACTTGTTATGGTAATGGTGAAGAGGTGATGGTGCTTGGTAATCGGTAGCGGTATGAGTAGCTGCGTCCCGGTAATGTGGACACAGTGAGGTAATGCGGAGGTAGGTAAAGTAGGTACATATATCCATGTACGCTACATGACTCCCCCTCAAGCGAAGCGTACCGGTAGCTTGATGGCGCGACCCGTTCGTGTTGTTAGCGCAGGCTTAAGTGCAGGTTCGATTCTTGTATTGTTGATTGGAGTGACTGCACTAGTACTTGCGGGCGCGTCGGGGTTGACTGTGTAAGCAGGCTTCAAGCGATCGATTGATATAGTGGGCGATCTGTTGTTAGTAACTTGCAGTGTGAAAGTTTTATCGGTGCGCTTGATGACTTTGAAGGGACCTTCATATGCTGGTTGTAGTGGCTTTTTCACAGCGTCTGTGCGTATGAAGACGTATTCGCACGTAAGTAGGTCCTTGTGCACGAATATTGGTCGCTTGTTGCTATGCGACGTATTCGGCTGTTCGGGCTTGACGGCGGCGATTGCGCTTCTAAGTCGGCTCACATAATCGCCGTCTACGTCGGTCGTTGACCTTTCTGTGAAGAAGTCACTGGGTAGGCGGATGTTATAGCCGTAAGTGAGTTCGGCGGCGCTCACGCCTGTGTCGCTGCGGGCGGCGGCGCGTAGACCCATGAGCACGGTAGGTAGTTCGTCGATCCAGGTCGAGCCTCCGCAGAGTCGAGTCTTGAGCGCGGTTTTAAGAGTGCGGTGCCAGCGTTCGACCATACCGTTCGCTTGGGGGTGGTAAGGCGTGGTATGGTTGCGCTTAATCCCCATAGCGTTAAGTAGCTTTTCGAACAGCTGGCTCTCGAACTGGCGTCCTTGGTCGCTCGTTAGGTGTGTAGGGCAACCAAAACGAGTGATCCAGTGCTCGTACACGATTTTGGCGACTGTTTCTGCTGATATGTCTTCGGTGGGCACTGCTTCGGGCCATCTAGTCACACGGTCGATGATTGTAACTAGGTACCGGTGACCTTGCGGCGATGTAGGTAGAGGTCCGACGATGTCGACATGTATGTGTTGGAATCGGTCCGTTGGCGGGAACTTTGAAGTTTCGCTCCATGTATGGCGAGTTGTTTTACATTGTTGGCAGTTGATACATTGTTTCGCCCAAGTAGCGACATCTGTGTTTATTGAAGGCCAGAAGAATTTTTGAGTCATCTGTTTTCGTGTAGTGCGAATGCCGGGATGACTTATATTGTGCACGGCGTCGAATGCGATGCGTCGAAATTCCTCTGGTAGGTACGGTCTGATAGAAGTAGTAGAAGTCTCGCAGTAAATGGGAAGCGGTGATCCGGGTAAAGTAATTGGTTTTAGCGCCAAATTACTTTGTTGCAGGAGATGTGTTATCGTGCTGTCTCGCTCTTGCGCGTCGGCGATCTTCTTATAATCGAGTGTCGAAGGGCAGGTGATACTTTCGATGCGACTGAGTGCGTCGGCAACTACGTTATCTTTGCCGCTGACGTGTCGTATGTCGGTGGTAAATTCGCTTATGAAGATAAGTTGTCGTGCACGGCGTGGAGTCTCGGACGGTGACGGCGGCTTCTGTAGTAGGTATGTAAGCGGCTTGTGGTCGGTGAATATTATTAGATTTCTTCCCTCGAATGTCTTTCTGAAGTGTTTTACTGACATGTAGATGGACAGTAGCTCTCTGTCGAATGTACTGTACTGTCTTTGTGCGTCGCTGAATTTCTTTAAAAAATAGCCAAGTGGTTGCCATTTCCCGTCGACGTGTTGTTGAAGTACAGATCCGGCGGACTTGTCTGAGGCGTCGGTGAAGATAGCGATAGGTGCGGTGTGGGATGGGTGTGCGAGCAAAGTTGCGTTTACGATTGCATTTTTGCACGCATCGAATGCACGTGTCGCTTCGTCGGTCCAGTCTATTATAGTCTTGTCTCGCTTCTTCACGCAGTGTAGGTAGGCGTTAAGCGGTGCTTGTATTGTAGCGGCCTCGGGAATGTGATCTCGGTAGAAATTAATCATTCCGAGAAAGCGCCTTAATTCTTCTATTGTGCGGGGCTTGGAATAGTCAGTTATTGCAGTGACTTTTTCGGTAGGCGGTTTTATGCCATCCTTAGACACTGTGTAGCCTAGGAACTTGACTTCAGGCTGTCCAAGTACGCATTTGGCGGGATTAATGGTGATGCCGTTTTCTTCCAGTCGTCGGAGTACGGTGCGAAGATGTTCTTGGTGAATAGTTTCGTTCGGAGATGCTATCATGACGTCATCGACGAATGGGAAAACGAAATCGAGTCCGCGTAGTACTTCATGTATGAAGCGTTGGAATGTCTGGCCGGCGTTCTTAAGTCCGGGTACCATTCGCGGGAATTCGTATAGTCCCATCGGAGTGATGATTGCTGTCTTCTCTATGTCTTCTTCTCTCGTTCGAAGTTGTGAGTAGGCTCGGTTGAGATCTATGACGCTGAATATAGTCTTGTCGGTGAGTTGGAATGTGAAGTCCTTGACTCGCGGTATAGGATAGCGATCAGGTTTTGTGCAGGCGTTAAGACGTCTATAGTCCCCGCACACGCGTAGACTGCCGTCCTTTTTCGGTACGATGTGGAGTGGAGATGCCCAGGGACTTTTGCTTGGTCGGCATATGCCCTGCTCGATCATGTTCTCGAATTCCTTTTTAACGGCGTCGTAACGGTGAGGTGCGATAGGACGTGCGCGGCAATGTACAGGTTGGCCGCTGGTTTCTATGTAATGTTCGACGTTCGGTTCTATTGACGGAGTTGATGTTGATGAAAGACGAGTGATTCCGGGAAATTCAGCTAGTATGGCGTGATATTTCTGGTTGTCATCTATAGTCTTGATTGTAGGTGTGTTGCTGATGTGTACGGATGAGATCGACGTAAGGCTTGTTTTACCATCGATTAATCTTCGGTTAGGTAAATCGACGATTAAATGGTGATGTCTGAGAAAATCGGCCCCAATGATCGGCTTGCCGACTTCAGCGACGATGAAAGTCCACTTGAATGGTCGACGAAGGTTGAGGTCCAATGTGATCGTTTTCTCGCCATAGGTAGGTATGACGGTATTGTTAGCGGCGTAGAGTTGAAAATCGAGTGGCTTCGGTGTTGCGCCCTTTTTCCGCGGTAGTACGGAGATGTTGGCGCCAGTGTCGATAAGAAATCGATATTGTGAGTTTTTATCGACGACGAATAGGCGGTATGAGTTTTCTTCTACGCTGGGTTCCGCCTCTGCCAACGTATGTGCTAGTTTTCCGACTTTTTCTTCTGTTTGTAGGAACATGGTGTAGTGCAGCGGCGCGCTTGTTCGCCAAAGCGTCGGTGGTAGTAACAGTGTGATGATGATGGGGTACTACTTCTGGATCTGTTGGAATTGTTGTCGCGACTCGGAGATCTTTCACGGCGGTGGAGGTTGTGGAATTTCATTTGTTGTTCTTGTTCCGTTTTGATGGCGGCGATTTCTGCAGAGAGCTTGCGTATTTCTTCGAGCAGGAGCTGTGTGACGGTTGCGTGAGCTTGCTGTGGCGCTGGTGCCGGGACGAGTGATGCGGTTTCTGTGTTCATGCTGATGCTGGAGAATGGAGAAGAGTCTTCGCAGGTCTGATGTTCTGTCGTGGGTCACCACTTTAGGAGTGTTTAGGTCGTATATAGTAACCTAAGTGTTCCTAACTGAATATAGGAGTGTAAATAATACGTCGAGTCAGAAGGTTGAAATGCGAATGATTTATTATAACAAAATACGCAATATATATACAAATTGATAGACCCGCGCATGCGCGCTATAATCGCTGATCACGTGATGTTTCGCGCATGCGCAGTGCGCGTGTGTGTACGTGGCGTCGGCGCTGATATAAATATCTTGCACACACTCGCGGCTTTCATTTCGCTCATCGCGGCCGCGGCGTGTGCGTGTGTCGGCGGCGTCGTCGTGCAGTGCTTGAATAATGAAGATTGAAGACGAAGATGTGCGGCGTGTGAAATCATGGTTGTGTCTGCTGTTTCTTACGAATTCAACAAGTGCGTTCAAATGTAATACGCCTTTTTCAAGGCGGCTTGCTTCACGTGTTTCTTGATGAATGACGAGATGTGCAAACGATGTAAATAAATGTGTGTGCTTCTTATTTATTGCTTTCCCCGGTACATCCTGGTAACTTGTTATGGTAATGGTGAAGAGGTGATGGTGCTTGGTAATCGGTAGCGGTATGAGTAGCTGCGTCCCGGGAATGTGGACACAGTGAGGTAATGCGGAGGTAGGTAAAGTAGGTACATATATCCATGTACGCTACAGTATGTTTCCTGTGAGATATGTAGGGGTCAGTCATTAGGTCATGCCGGAGGCCTTGTAGGAATCTTGGCGACCGGAAACTCAACAATATGACAATGGGTTGTCCACATAACCCATATGAATTCACTCGACCAGTGTAATTGGGGTAACCCGTTCTGTTAGAGTATAAATTCAAATTATTATTATTAATAAAGGTACCGTCGGTTTGATGCAAAATAAATTATATTTGGCAAGTATTATTGAACAAGTGTATTTCACTTGTACTCAATAGACAGTATTATTCCCACGAATAGACCTAACTAAATGCCTCAATTACAATGACATTTTCATAATAATATATAAATTGTACGTCTATTCGTAAAATATGTTCTATTTTTGCGACAAATAACGCCTTTCTATTTTCTGAAACTTTTTTTTTATAATGGTCGTTACTGTCGTTTTCGTTGTGTACAATGAAAAAGGTAATTAATTTCTTTGAAACGGTTAAATATTGTTTTATTGAACCTTAAGCTGATGAAGTTATTTCTATCTAAGGTAGGAGGAAATTAAGTATAATGTTTGTTGTATATTATCTATATTTATATACTTGTGGAATTTAGTACATATTTAAAAATATCTTATACTTTTAGAAACCAAGCTCTTAACCTAAGAAAGGAACTAGTGATTGCGCTCCCTCATACTTCTCCATATTGGTTTTCAATGATACTTGAAGCCGTATTGAATGGAATAGAAGAATATACGGTCGTGTAACTGATATGAAAGCGGGAAGATTGTTACTAGACTAGACGAAGATATGATACCTAGCTCAGAGTGAACCCAACACACTTAGATTCTTAGATACATGTAAAAATTATTTATTGATATGTTTGAACATAATGGACACGACATCAAAGAATATACTAACTACTATTAAGAATGTATATTATATTATGTTGTTTAGTTTCATAAGGTCCGACAGTAAGTCAGAGACTTTAAAGGGTCTTTAGATAATTGATAAGTCGCTCGCGATCTTTCCATCTACCGCACTACCTAAAAACTACAGCTTCAAAAATGTGGCATTTTTCAAGTTGTAGTGTGCGTAACACAATGCTGGTGTACATAAAAAAACAGCTAGTAAGGAGCGCTATTCTGCGTGAAAATTGTACAGGCGCGGATATGCTGGATTCGGCGTAGTATTAGTTGCTGTAATTGAAAAGTTCGACGGCGGTATCTAGCCAGAGCGTGCTCGGAGACCTGTTAATTGTCTTAGGCTAATTGGTTGTATTTATGGATATTGAATTTGTTACTCCTTCGTTAGTGTTAACTAAGTAGTGTTACTTAGTTAATTAGAACGTCTGATTAGAATAATAATAATATTTAGTAATTAACAACTGGTGGTCATATTGTGTTATAAAATTATTATCAATAATTATACACATTATTACACATCCGGTGAGGAGATAGTCCGCTATATCAAGAAGAAGAGCCAAGGATGAGTCCCAGGTCAGGAACTCTCCTAGATCTCACTGTCGAGGCTGGAGTCAACGAGGACGCAGAACTTCAAATCCTACGTGCTCCGGCTTCCGGTGAAATATAAGGAGACTTTCCTGTCACCCGAATTTTGGCCCGAAGGAATTGTGTTCCGGCGCTTCAGGGAGGCGAGACCGAAAATAATACATAGTGTTTTATATAATAATGTTATTTTGTTTTTTTTATGTATGTTAGTCTGTAAGGTATTTATTAATATGGGCCTCTGGTGCGTATAATTTGTTATGCGTACTATTGCCTGAAATAAATGAATTTATTATACATTTATTATTTTTTTGTTATAAGAAGTTTCTAAAACAAACCATATATTTTCAGTGGTTTAAACTTTTATGCACAATGACAAAAGACGAATCAAAAATTCATGAGACGAGTATAATTATTACAAACAAACTACTATATCTAGAAAGCTTACACAAATTCAACAAAATCTTAAGAAGTCAGTGTGTCCACACTTGGTTCAGTATTCTCTTCGAACTCTTTCTTAGTCCTCGGCAGCGTCTTCGAATCTTCCAGAGAAGACGGCAGTTCTGTATTCTTGGTTTCAGGTAGAGGGTAACATAACACTGCACTAATTAACGCCATTCCTCCAAAAATTGCACCAGAAGCTGTCTGGGGAAGCTGGTTTAATAAGGGAGCTGTTATTTGTCCTGCCCGAGCCATTACGGTCAAAAAACCAAGAACTGAATTCCTGACAGCTGTAGGAAATAATTCCACTCCATATAGAAACACAATAATGAAAGATACAAAGAAACAACTATTGCAAATGCATGCAACGATCACTCTCGCCCACAATAGGTTACTTGGTATAGATAAAACAATCAGCATCAATAATCCAGACAGGAATATCGTTATCATTAGAAATAGCCTTCTGCTTAATATATGCAGTAGAAATACTGCAGCGATAGTTCCTGGTATTAGCATAGCGCCAGAGATAGCGACGTTCATGTGAATGTTTCCACTCATTTGGCCAATAAATTGGGATACTCCGTAGTATCCCGCGCCGCAAACGAAGTAGACCACGCACATGATAGCAAAGTTGGCGGATAGCTTTCTGTGGTGGAATATTTGCCAGAATTTGATCTTTCGTCGGGTGGATTGAGCTTGAGTTGCGTAGTACGCCTCCATTTGAGCTTTGATTTGACCTGATGAATGTCTGTTACTGGAAATAAAATAATGGAATCAATGGTGGGAACTAGTCCAGAACTTTCAACTTTTCTCGCATGACCATATACACTGGCCATGATATGTTGAACGTTCAAGGTTAGAATCTTGAACGTTCAACATATCATGGCCACATGACTCTCTCTTAAGAATTTATCTTTATTTTTTCATGATTAGCTGTGATTATTGTAATTGCCAGTATCTCGCTTTTTAGATAGATTCGCTTATAAGATTCGCTCGCTTTTATAGATTCAACAAATAGCAAGAAAACATTTCGGGCTGGATTCAACAAAACCAAGAATGTCCACCTATATAACCTGAGCATGATAATAATAACTATTGAAAAGAGTTATATGTTTTCTAAAACTTGTCTAAAGTCAATGTGAATGAAGATATCCTGAAAGAAACCAAGATATATATATATTTACCCTTAAATATTAAACCAGGCTATAGAAGTGATATAAAAAAATAATTCCTTACAATCGAGTAACTCTCTCCATAACAGCAGCCGCTTCGTCGATGTGATCGCTATCCATCAGCCATTTCGGCGACTCCATTAACAACCACTTCATAGCCACGAAGAAGAAGAGCGGTATCGATATAGCCAGCTGTAAATCATCCAAATCCCTGGAAAGGTTGGAGGTAATAGATTTAACATGAAATATATTTTCCTGGTACTTAATTGAAAAATTTTCTCTGATGGGCGTAGGTATTATGAATTTCTATGATATTATAATATAATTAGAAAACACATGATAAGGCAATGTGTCATCATCTCAATGTTTAGATTGTAAACATTTTTGCCCAAACAATAAATATATCTGCAGATTTCCATAAGACAAGAAGTCGCGGCGAAATGTGGACACAAATCTCAATGTTAAGTAGAGTTTGAACCTAAGGCATCCCGGATTGATTTTTTAAAAACTGTAAAATCCTTGCTACTACTAGAAAGTATTAATTTAAGTTAAGTAAATAAACCATGAAATGCTCTGTCCTTCCCTTGTTACTTGCCGCTCAGGCCTTTATTAGGTGTCGAAGGGCTCTTAAAACTTAAGCTGTTTACGACTTGGTCAAATCTGGAGAAGATCTGAAGAGATTATGATATAAAATTTTATTATGAGTAATAATAGGTGCATTTGGATACTCTTTTAATATATTTCATTTTTAAATTTTTTATATTGTGTAGTGTGCAAACTGCATGCTGTGTTGAAGGGCAATGTTACTAGCGAAATTACTGGGCATGAGGAACAACTTTTTTTAACAACTAATAACTCAGGGTGACAGGCGCAGTGCAGTGCCGCACAGAATTTTGAATTTTAAAACACTGAGTGGCAGTGTCTGATATGGGCAATCATGATGCTTTCCATCTGGCACTTGATTTGCTCGTCTTGTTACTATCATTATCATAAAAAAATATATATATAACGACAACCAACCTCAACAGATAAGAAATTCCAGCCAAAGAAATATGTCCAAAGTTTACAGGTATATGAAACAGGGCTGTCACAACCTCTCTATGCCTGACGCCACAGTATTCCACGCAAAGCACATATCCAGTTACAATTGCACCACCTATGCCCACTCCTTGCAACGCACGGATGAATGTGAACGATGGCAGTGTTGGCATAACGGTAGCTAAGCAGCCAAGTAGGGCCATGAGGAGAATAGAGAGGGAAAACATTGAGAGGCGACCGAATCTGGAACATGTTGAATGTACAATTTACTAATTATTTGTGTTTGACGAGTTAAGTTTTGATGAGGAAAGCATTTACCTCAGCAAAGCTGAAATCTGCTTTCTAGTATCCTCTGAGTTAGGTAACAAAATTCGAAGGATCTTAAATTACATACGTACAATCACGCCTTTTTCCCGAAAGGGTGTGTCCAGGACTCAGTACCATTGTAGGTACATCCAAATTTCGCCAGTATGTTATTGGTCCCATGTAATAAATAGGGGGCGAGCCTTTTGCCATCTACCGGGCACAGTTTTAGACTCCTGAATGTCATTTTTTTTAAATTATCTTTATTGGAACTTAAACAAAATTGGCTTATAAACTTGAGCTTGAGCAGGAGATCGAACCCGGGACGTCATGATCGGCAGTCGAGCTTACGCCCACTATACGCCACCGAGGTAGTTCTTAAATTAGTATTAAGTATTAGTAATTAAAATTAGTATTAGTATAAGTATTAGTAATTAATTTTTGCCATAATTCGTATACTACTGACTACATGTTGACTGTTGATATGGTTCGCGAGCCGAGCATAAGGCCTGGGTTCGATTCCCAGATCAGACCAAAAAATATGTTACAGTTATAGGCTTTTGTTTATTAGGCATTTTCTCAGTAACAGTCTACAGTCTGGATTAGTCCCTGGCTAATTTCAATAGCCTCTCCATTATATATATTATGTGACTTAAAATACAAAACTGGTGATGTTTGGGTGGTACCTTCTAAGGTGGATACATCTTTCCTTAACCCTAAGGGAAAGAGGGCGTATGTAAAAATAAATACTTACGAAAGCATATATATGTGTGCATCATGTTTGTTTCCTTTTCCCGCCTAAACAAAGGGTGAAGAAACGTTTTGGAAACTATTGCCGTGCACATGGATTATGTGTATTTATATCTAGTTTCATAATAGTGTTATGGATTAACTTATAGAATAAATGCAAAGTTTAAAAATTAACCTTACTTGTCCGATAAGAAGCCAAAAATCAAAGAACCAAACAGCGATCCAAGGTAGGCCATACTATGAGAGAAACTGATCAACCAGGTTCTCTCGCAGATTATTCCGAATTTAGTGTTCATAGTTTCGGTAAAAACACTCCGATCCCACGTAGGGTTATCACAAGGACATAGATTCTTTCCCAAAGGACTTTTCAGATTAGTCCCGTTGCAATAAAAGTCCATTGGCGGCGAGAGGAAGATAAGGCTTAATACATGCCAAAATATGGGCATTTTACTCAAAAACAAAAGTGCGAACACATAATACTGGTACCGCGATATCTTATCGAAATGTTTTTCTATTGGATTGTGTAATTTTGGGTTTTTTACTTTATTCATTTTGAATGATGACTGATCGAGATGGTCACGTTTTAGGGAAATGTCTTGATATAGACTTAGGTCGACTTAGGTCTGTAGAGTCCTTAATAACACACACACACATGCACATTCAACATATAGGTATAACCTACAAAGCTTATAATGAGAGACTAATATTCCCATAGCCCAATCAAGTAGTTTCCATCCATTCTCAATAGTCCTTGCACCTTATAGCGGGGGCTGTCTTTGAGCTCATCTTCTGAGGATGGTTTCAGAGATGGACCCCGATAAGTGCAATACTTACCTTTAGATTAAAAGTTCGAAGTGGCCTTTGCACGTTGGACTAAAAATGATCTCCGTGTATGCCTATCAAAAGACCGGGTATGACCCGTGTTTTCGAGCATAATTATTATCTCTTGGGAAACAGTGATCATTAATCTAGTACCTATTTCTACCGTTAGTTACAGAATGATCAACTAAAACATAGTTACATCAATTAACTTTAACCGGACCCTTAAATTAAATTATCTTTTTAAACTATATTACGCTGTGAATATTAATGTTAGCATTATTATCGACGTCATTTTAAGAGTTTATTATGTTATGCAACGAATTAACTCACGTTTCAAGTCAAAACGCTTGACCTAGGTTTAATTTAACACAACTACGGTGTCCTGTATCAGGAGCTCACACGTGTGCAGGATCGCAACTCGCGACGAACTGCCGGCCGGCTGAATGTGAGTTAAGTCGTTGTATATAATATAATAGATATGAGTTGCACTCACGTGTAGTATTCAAAATAGTATTTTAAGAGTTGCTTTGATGATGACGCGTAATATTGGTCTAGCTAGTACTATAGAAGATCGATTTAAATTGAGTAAATGTTGAATTTAGCTAATCTAACTAACTCAAAACATTTTATTGTTGAGTTGTTTATAAAACAAACACGCGAATCAATTTATAACGCTCGCTGCTTATTATAAGCGGTTGTAAATATTTGGAAAAAATACAACAAAGTTTTAATCTTCTTATTACACGTTATAATTGGTTTGCGAAGAAAAACTCCAATGTTTATTGCTGCAATAAAACCTAAAGGAAGTTTGTAAAAGCTTTGTAAATAAGCAAAGTTCGGTTTCGCGACAAAAACAACAATATTGTATCTAAAACTCGGCGCGAATTGGTCCTGAATCCCGAATTCTGTGCACGCTGGGATTTAACTTGGTACTTAAATATAAGTCTAAGAAAATGTACTGCATAGAAGAAAGTACTTTGTTACTTGTCCTATTATGAACTTTTAAGGCGGAGGGTCTTTATGTCAAGGCATTTTAAGTCCTCATTTTGAATACATCATTGAGCCAATTACATTGCCCCACTTACGTATCTTCCGTACGCTTACTATTATTATATGCGCAGGCCATATATTAGGCATATTTACATAACATCGCGCCTTTTTTCCGAAGGGGTAGACAGATGACAGTACCTACCCTGTGTACCCTATGTGCCTTAGTAAGTAGATTATATTCTTCCAGATTTTATACTTTTACAGCGACCAATATTGATATTAAATATATAAAAAATTAAACATTTAAAAAGAGTGTTTAGTATTTTTTGATACTCATAATATTTTTATTATAATGTGCTTGCACAAAAATTAACCAGTCCGCCATTTTGGGCCGACATCACAAAGCAAACAATGCATTGTCAATGAAATTAAACGTATATGCAGCGCTTAGCGGAGGCGTCAAGTGACCGGAATGCTGGCTTGTATTTTACCCAAAGGATTAGCATTTGCATCTAACGGGGCAATGCCGCTTTTCACTCCACCAAGAGCAAATCTAGATTTTTAATTTTTTTTTGTAAGGTATGTAGGTTATATTCTTGTTTAGTTTTAGTTTTAATTTTGTAAGTAATAATAATAATAATATAATCCATTTATTCAGATAACATAGATCCATACATACATACATACATACAGTCACGCCTTGTTCCCGTTGGGGTAGGCAGAGACTATTTCTTTCCACTTGCTACGATCCTGACATACAACTTCCGCTTCTTCCACTTTCATCACATTCTTCATGCATGCTCGTCGGTTGTTGGCCTTTCCTTAAGATAACATCAACTTGATCATGAAATGTACGCCTAGGTCGACCCCTACCGACTTGACCATTCACACTAGCCTTATAAATCTCCTTTGTCAATCTCTTTTCGTCCATCCTCTCCACATGTCCGAACCATCTAAGCAATCCTTTCTCTATCTTTGTCACTACTTCTTCTAACACGCCACAGCGTTCCCTTATCACACTGTTCCTCACTTTGTCCATCAAGGTCACTCCAGTCATACTTCTCAAACTTCTCATTTCCACAGCATTAATCTTACTTTCATGCTTCTTCTGTCAGACCCAATATTCACTACCATACGTAAGTGTGGGGATAAGCACCCCTCTATGCACAGCCAGTCGTGCCTTTTTAGACACTTTCTGACTGTTCATAAAAGTATGCAACGCCCCATTCACCTGATTTCCTGCCAAAACTCTTCTTTCAATGTCACAGTCATACTTTCCGTCCCTTGTGAACTTTGAACCCAGATATACAAACTCTTTTACTTGTTCCACTCTTTCTCCATCAATCAGAATCTTGCAAATTGTCATACATTCTTCTCTTTCAAAAACCATTACTTTCGTCTTGCTTACATTCACTTTCATCCCTTTGCTTGTTAAAGCAGCATTCGTAATATTAACCATCGCTTGCAACTCCTTCTCTGATGATGCCAGTATGACCTGGTCATCAGCGTATAGGAGGCATTTGATGGTCAAGTCATTCATTCCTAACCCATACGCACTTTCTTTCAAATCTTTCAGACAATTGTCTATGAATAAGTTGAACAGCCATGGCGAAGCTACACATCCCTGTCTAACACCTTTTTCGATGTTAAACCAGTCTGTGTAAGCTCCGTCTACCCTGACACAAGCACTGGAACCCTCATAGAGTGATTTCAGTGCTCGTATCAAGTTGGCGCTCACCCCATACATAGACAATGTTGACCACAATTCATCCCTCACCACTCTGTCATAGGCCTTTTCCAAGTCTACGAATGCGCAATAGACCTTTTGGCTATGAGCCAAGAATTTTTCGGCTATGCTTCGTAAGGAAAAGATCTGATCCATGCATCCCATCCCTCTTCTAAATCCCGCTTGCACATCCCAAATCTTTTCATAAGTTTCATTCATCACTCTTTTAATCAAAATCTTTGCATACAGTTTGCCAACGATGCTTAATAAGCTAATGCCCCGGTAGTTTTTACAGTCTTGCTGCGACCCTTTTCCTTTGTATAGCGGTACGATTACGGCCTTGCACCAGTCTCCTGGTACTCTGCCGCTCCTCCAGCAAAGGTTGAAAAGGCGGTACAGCTGACTAGCTACCACACCCTGTCCAGCTTTAAGCATCTCGGCTGAAACTCTATCATACCCTGCAGCCTTACCCGTTTTCATACTTTTCAACGCTTCCACAATCTCTTTCATACTTATACCATCTTCATCATGACTTTCATTCGTATCCCGGGATGGGGCCTGTACTTGCAAATTCTCCTTCTCAAATAAACTTTCAAAATATTCCTTTCATCTGTTTAGCACCCTTTCCTCTCCATTCAGAAAACTTCCATCCTGGTCTCTGATCTTGTCCAGCTGTGAGGTGGTAAGATTTCCTCTAGCCGATTTCCTCTAGCCGATCTTACGGACTTCCAGAAGAACTTAATGTTGTTCTGAAAGTCATCAGATATCCTCCTGTCAAATTCATCTCTATCATGCTCCTTCATTCTTCTTGCAACCTCATTTGCCACATCCTTCAATCTTTTATACTCATTTCTTGCCATGTTTACATCCACATTCGTTGCCTTCTGCATTCTTTGATTAGCCTTTGTGGCCAACCAATCTTTCCAAGCTTTCTTCTTCTCAGACGCTGCTTTTTGAACTTCCACACAAACCTTTCGCATCTTACACCCTTTCTTTCTCTTACTAATACCACACACTTCAACTGCAACTTCCACAATTCCTTCCTTAAACGGCTTCCATAGCTCTTCAATCTCACATGCCTCATAACTTGGTAAACTTTTCATTCAACTTACGTGCAAACTCTTCCTTCACACGTTCTTCTTGCAAATTCTCAACTTTTATGCGCTCTAGTACACTAACAGGCCCACGATGTCGATGCCGCCACTTTCTGAACAGACCCCTTATTCGGCTCATTACCAGGAAGTGGTCTGTATATATGCCAGCAACGCGATAGGCCCGAGTGTCTAAGACATTCTTCCTCAATCTTTCATCTACAATAACAGAATTATTCATACTTCTCTGGCAACTTTCTTCTCTCGTAAACCAGTGGATCTCTTTGTGTTCAAACATCGTGTTTGTAACCAAAAGATTCCACTCCATGCATACTTCAAGCAGACTCTCACCGTTCATGTTCACTCTGTCATCCCCAACCTTTCCTAACACATTCTCATATCCATCCCGTTTCACTCCTACCCAACCATTAAAATCCCCTAACATTATTATTCTTTCATTCTGTTTACATTTATTCAAAATCTCTTTCACGCTATCCCAAAACTCCTGCCTCAACTGTTGGGCTCTCGAGGTACAGTTTGGCCCTGCATCTGTCGGGGCGAACACCCCCAATACAAAGATGCGAGTAAGGCCAACTTTCAACCTCACCCAAAGGAGTCTTGGGCTCACACATTCAAAGTCAGTCACACACTCATTCATTCTCGCAGAAAGTACAACACCAACGCCCTGACAGCCTCTACTGGTTTCAGGTACTCCTGACCAGTAAGCTGTGTACGAGCCATGCGTGGTGGTGTCGCATCCTTTCCGCTTAGTTTCATTCACACATAAAACATCAATCCGTCTTTCATTCATCATCTCGCAAACTTCCTCAATTTTGTCATTCATGCCTCCCCTCACATTCAACGTAGCAAAGTGGCTATCCATAGCCCACTTTTCGCCCCCTCGGGAAACGAGACGTGACGGGTTGCGAACCACGTCGCCGCCATTCATGTATAAATAATTATTTCCCATTGCATTCCCACGTAGCGAGGGAATTAACTGTCCACCCATGCAGAGCCCGGCGTGCATGGGTAAGGCTAGCCTGTTTCTGGGTTCGCCAAGTCCCAGGGCAGTTTGATACGCTTGCGACTAGACTCGCCCCTAGTCACGCAGCCCTCGGCACGGCAACCTTGGCTTGGCTTGAAGTCGTCAGAGCCTCGTTCGTTTGACAGCAGGGTGCACCACGTGCAGGTGAGGTTGACTTGCGTGGCGAGATGTTATGCCACCCCTTACACCCCAATATTGCATAATGCATAATAGATCCAACATTGCATAATATTAAAATTAAAATTAAAATAAGAAATTGAATTAAATTATAGTAAGATTAAAATAAGAAAACCATACAATTTATTGAAATAATAACAATTTCGAACACTGTTTCAAAAAATCGAAACAGTTTCGTAACAATGTGTTATTTTATTTTTATTTAGTTACCCATAAAAGAAGGATGGGTTTTATGTTCTAAATATTGCTCTTTTTGAATAAAGTGATGTGATTTCCATACATTCGTTGAACGAAAAGTGGTCTTAATGGCAGAGTGCGACGCGAGATTGATATGCTTTTAAGTACTTACCTATACCAAATGTCAGCAATTTTATATTTTCGGCTAAAAATATGCTTTTACATCGAGTGCCCTACTTATTGGCGTGGATAATCTATGGCATTGACGAAGTAACAGATTTTTATTCTAACAAGCTGGCCTGGTTATCGGGTCAGGTTTGGAACTTATCTTTCATGAAGAAAGAGCTAATCGTTTAATGGAGCATTGATGTGAACTATTTATCATAAGACTGTCTCAAAGGAAACGGGCTTGGAATCCAAAAAAACAAGGCCCAGAAAACCTTACATTGTTTATTCTATATTTCCGGGTAGAGAATGTTATTGAAATGATTATTGAATGTTAGTGAGGTGCTAAGTATTTATTTAACGGCGACGCGCGTTCCATTAATTGTAAAAGACTTGCTTAATTTAATATAATTAATGGCGATGCTAAAAAATATGATTTAAGTACATTTGAAAACTTATTCTAAGTTCTATCACATAAAATATACCCCCTAAACCCCCGTGTGTGTGTGTTTGTTACTTCTTTACGCCTTATCAAGGTTCGTGTACCGAACTGTCGCAAGGATTGTCGTGTTTTAGAAATGTAGTGATTAGAGTTCACGTGGTTTATGAATAGGGTTATAAGTTAAAGCGTTCTTTAGGATAGCGTGAATCGGGATTTCATGTTTAGGCGCCAAGTATCGCAATCTAAAGTGAGGTTGACGTAGCCATAAAACCATCAACTCCTTTTCGATTCTACTATGTCATCTTAACCCCTCAATGCGGCAGTCAGCGAGATAAAAACTCCGAATGAACCGATTCAACGTTCGATCAATCACTGGGAGCACTCAGCGTGTTCCGTTTAAATTCATACATAAATGCAACATTGCTTGACTGTGCTGACTGAAAGATTGATTACATGTGTACATCTCAAAATTCAAGTGATTTATTGATATTGTAAAGCTTCTTACTCACTTACTTTGCTCCCGGATAAAGTTCGTGTTAGACAACGCTATAAGTCCAGTGCTTGCACGAAGCGAGTTAGTTGTGGTGTCAAAAATTTTAATGTGTGGCAACCTCTCTGGGTCATTTCTTTAACAGTTTTTTTTTATTCTACGAGATTCTTTTAGCCGCAGAAACTGATGAAAGTCATTTAAAATATAGTCCGGTGAATAGGGAGGATTTTTTAATTAAGTTCAATAAAAACGCGTTCAATAGAAAATCTGAATTTGTGCGATGGGGCATTTTTGTGGTAACTCAAGACCCAAGAAAACGGGGTTTTCACGTCGATTTTAACAATTATTCTAATAATAAACATTATTTTTAATAGTGCATATAAATATCCCATACTAATTACTTATTGACTGCCGCTGACGTTACGAAGGTGAACCCGGTCCATGATAGAAATTCCGCAGATTGTGCGATTGACGTATTTTCAAAATATTACTTGCGAAAGAAAAAATATATAGGTAGCCTGCTTAGAGTAGAAAGCAATTCAACGTCTTTGGTAGACGAAGGTAGGTGAAGACTCAATTAAGCGGTCTGCCTATAAATGGTCTGTGACTATTTATGTGTTAATGTTGAACAATTTGTACACAATCGCCAATTTAAATATGTTGCATGCTTTCGCTAAGATTAAGCAGTGTTCCTACTCTTTACTTTTCCCATTAGATTAAATATGTTTGCATGTGATAATGACATGTTTGAAGTCTGAACTAACCAATTTAAACTAGCCGACCGCCAATTATTATTATTGGCGGTCTTTTTCCTCAAACATTTTTTTTATACCTCCAGATTGTATTTTTCGGAAAACAATGACTGGCAAGATGTTCCATTCCTTGGCAGGTGGAACAATAAATGTTGACTTGAACCGCTTTGTTCGAGTCGAAGGAATCTCAACCAAGTAAGGATAGCATAAATCCGTACGTCTCGTCGTCCGAAGGTGAAAGGGGGATGGCGGAATCAAGTTGTGTAGCTCCGCAGCGCACTCTCCGAAATGCATCCTGTAGAACACCGAAAGGCAGGCCACTCTACGTTCCAAAACCTGGAGCCTAGGGTTCACCAACGTATGCTTTCCTTTCTATAGAGTCAAGGCTTCAAGCTGGTATTTAGCTGAACCGTCCCAGAGGTGGCAGCAGTATTCCATACAAGAATAATTAAAAATAATAATAATAATGAAATAATTTATATCAATAGTGGGATTATTTACTATGTATGCTTCATCATATAAATCAAGCTGAATTTTTTAAAAGTAGATTCCTTGTGACAATTTATGTTGTAAATACAGTATGTACACACCGTCATTTAAACGACCCCCGCTGGGCGTTTCAGAGGATATTATGTATTCACTTTGATTGCACCGACTTTGTACCTACTTCTCTACCTGACTGTACAGATCTCAGAATTTAACATTAGATATCTATGGTACAGATTAGAGATCTACAGTTGGGAGATTAGATACGGTGTTTTTCTATTCAGGTGGTTTTTTTTTAAAGAGAACATAAAGTTCTAAAGTTTATTTGATTATATCTAAATTTTTGTGTTTCACTTGCCTCGGTTTAGCTTTAAACTTTAAATTATTAAGTCTATGAACTCCACTAATACCAAAAGTTTATGAGTGTGTGTATGTTTGTTAATGTTAAAAGTATGTACTGATTGGGCTAAATTTGTGTACGCTAGACCCTTTTTTGGTTTTGCTCTCCGGGTGAAAATGCTTGATGCATATCACCCGCGCCCGGGGGAGCGCAGGGTGGTTATGTGGAACTCTCGGACGGCGCGGCCGCGATTGCATTTGGTCCTCAACAGCGCCATCTATTAGTTCCTTGCTCAAAGTAAGGAAATATGCGGTAAAATGGTCATAACTTTTGATTGCGTTAACTTAGAAGTATGATTTTTTACAGCCACAAGAGACCGCAGATCTGAGTAGTTTATATCCATTTCAACATGATACCTCTACGCGTTCCCGTTAAAAAGTGTCTTGACAGACGAAGAGACAGACAACAAAGTGATGCTATAAGGATTCCCATTTTCCTTTTGAGGTACGGAACCCTAAAATGGATCGAGCAGCAGTACCATAACTTTAGCGAAAGTACATCCTAAGCGTCGTTTTTGGTTTGAATTGTCTGTGCCCTGGAGTAAGTACAACTTAAAGTAAGTACTTTTCATTGTATAAAACTGCAGGGCACTGCTAGTATATAAAAAAACTACTTACATTATAAAAGTCGGTCTGTACCGTAAAGTTCTATTATAAGTCGGTGACGTCATCAGCCACACTAAAGCGACGGACACAAAGGCAGATTAGCTGCATTCTCTCATTGTTAGAATTTAATATCTAGATATCGAAGCCATTGTCCCATCGTAGCCATTAGTGACTTGTGACGTCACTACTATTGCAAAGAGATTAAAACGATTGTAAACATATAATATGCACCTATGGTGGGTAAAACTCTGTGTCACCCTTCAGAGAAATTGCTTGATGTTATGTTATGTTATCTTATACTGTAATTACTAGTAATTGTCGCCGTAAAACCACCAGCTCAGGTATTAGCAGAAGACTAGCACAGGTTCTTTTGCTACCTGCAAATACTAAGTTTGTGGCATACACAGTTTTTTAGCATAATATAAGTATGCAAGTATACTTTTTGTTTGCTGGAAATAAATTGTCTTCTTTCTTATAAACGTAATTGTGACGTTGGCATTACATAATGACCCGACGTGACACTTGGCGCCCAACGTGGGGCTTGGCGCCCAATGTGGGGCCTAGCACCTATGTGTAGCTTAGCACCCAATATAGTATTATTAGAATACACAATATTATTATAAGACATAGAATAACATACAGTCACGCCTTTTATCCGACCGTTTAGCCAGACAATGTGGTGTGACACTTGAACCTAGAACTTAACGTGAAGCTAGACACCTAATGTAGGGCTTGGCCTTCATATGTGGGGCTTGTACTGTCAGAGGTTTTAGTTTTTTTTTTACATTTTTATGAGACTGCTTCGTTGACGTAAAGGGCGCATGCTCGACTGCCAATCAAGAGGTCCCGGGTTCGATCCCCAGGTCAGGCAAAGTGTTAAATATTGAATTTTTCCATTAGGAATTATCTCAATAACTGCCTGGAGTCTGGAACTGTGCCCGGTAGATGGCAATAGGCTCGCCCCCTATTACATGGGACCAATAACATACTGGCGAAATGTGGGTGTATCTACTATGGGACTGAGTCCTGGGTACAACTCTGCCTATCTCTTCGGGAAAAAGGCGTGAATGTATGTTTTTATGAGATTCCTGAGGCTCCAGATTCTAAGCCTGATACTATATTATACGCTTGGTGCAGGTTGTGTGATCAGCACAAAACTTGGAACAGCATTCAACGTAGGGCTTGGCGTTCTACGGCAGACTAGTGGGCAACGTGGGAGTGAGCGCCCATTCTGAAGCACGCTACTCAAAGTGGAAAAGTACTTAATGTCATAATAAGTAGTAAAACGAAGCTTTTGACCATGTATCCGCGATGTTATGTTATGTTATGTTCCCTCGATTGAGTACCGACTTGTATGAATAACAACATTATTTGTTAGTTTTGTTTTGTTTATCCGTTTCAATTCCACATTCAAATGCATATCATTAATTATTATCAATGTCTAGATGTATTATTTCGCTGTAATTAGAAGGTGTTAAGACCGATTAAGATCTGCGAACACCTGCGTTCTCCCATTCACAATAGATTTATAATCAGAAGGTAAATTAAATGGAATCGTTTGTGTGATATTAGTTTGAGTTTGACTACACAAAAAAGTTTAGTAAACGTTAATTATAGGCTTTGAATATCGAATTGCTCGTGAAATAGATTTTGATATCGTACGAGTATATGGATTACTGCGCATAATATGGCCAGTATAGTAGTGTGGTAAATCCTTGTGATGAAATTTCAATGCCATATTATAATTTAAAGATTACTATAATACTTAGGCATAAATAATAATGTTTTTTTTCTTTTTTTATAATAGTGACAAGATGAGCAAATCAAGTGCATGATGGTAAGCATCATGATTGCCCATATCAGACATAGTGCCACCCAGTGTTTTAATATTCAAAAGTCTGCGCGGCACTGCATTGCGCCAGTCACCCTGAGATAATAGTAGTTGAAACTACGTCATAATATCAATAATCTAATATGTGTTGTAATATTATGTGAAGTATATTTTGGAATAATTATTTTAATACTTTATTGTTCGTTAGTAGTATTATTAATTCTGTACTATATTTAGCTGTAAATTACCTGTACATTGTTAACAATGTATGCCCAGAGCAGTTTAATTAGAGACATCAAGTGATTACGATCTCGATGACATCCAGGTGGACGATCTCACGGAAACGAAGGCATTATCCGGAAATTACCTCGCTTTGGGTTAGTGTTAGTGTCTATATAGAACGTATATAGGTCTACTAGCTATGCCCCGTGGTTTTACCCGCGTAGACATCGTTCCCGTGGGAATATCAGGAAAAAAGTACCCTCTATGTTATTCTAGGGTCTAAGCTACCTGCATACAAAATTTCAGCCCAATCTGTTCAGTAGTTTTGGCGTGAAAGATTAACAAATATCCAACCATCCATCAATCTAAGCAAACGCTCTAGATGGCGCTGGAAGTGAGTTAGAACTCGCAAGCGTTTTGTTCACCTGTTACAAACGTAAGTTTTTTACATTTTACTGAAATTTGAGATTAATAATATTAGTAGGACAACTATAATTATTCAGGTAAAACCACTTCTGTCGGATCAGTTAAGCGGACGGAAGATATTAGTTCGGATATTATCTACTGTAGGCTGTTATTATGTCGTCACAAAGTAAAACCACGGCTATGATATCTTATTACAGTGTTAAAAATAATGCTTAATACGAGTTCTTTCAAATATCATTCTACAAATAATATTATAAATGCGACAGTTTGTGAGGATGGATGTTTGTTACTCATTCACATAAAAATTATTGAATGGATTGGGTTAAAATTTAGTACGTAGGTAGCTGAGACCCTGAAATAATACGTAGATTACCTTTATCCCGATATTCCCACGGGAACGAATACTACGCGGGTGAAACCGTCGGGAATAGCTCGTTTTAATATATATTTTTACATCAACGCTGCCACATTTACACTCATTCAAAAGCTTGCATTGAAATGTTTAATTAAGCAAAATTCCTTCTTTATTCAGTTCTTCTACAAAATTTAAAATTTGTAGATACATAATTGATTGAATTTGGCGTTACTTTTCGGAACTCCATTGCAAACTCCTAGAACATGAATACTCTTTGCATGCAATTTTGCAGGCGGGAGGGCGGTGCACTGTGCATGTTGTTTTTGACACTAAAAATCGGAACTAAAAACTAAATTTTCTTGTTCTAGGAGTTTGTAGATACATTTACTTGGTTTTTATGTCGCGAAATGCATACTACAAAATGCGCAGGTTGAACGCATTTCCTTGTATTTGACACCCAATCCGTTCCACGCCTGAATAAATTTTAGTAAAAGTCGATTGACAGTCTCGTTGGCTCAGACGATAGTAACTCTGCTTTTTGTGCCGCAGGCCCCGGGTTCGATCCCCGTCCAGGTCAAACATTTGTGTTGAATATAATATGTTATTAATAACTCACTAAAAATCAAAACAATCGCATTCATCCTATCTCACTCACTCCTTCAATTAATCTTCTTGCGCTATTCGAGTATTAGCGTATTAGAGTTATTCCTATCTATCACAATATTCATCATCAAGTTATGATATTATAATTCTGAGATACTGTTATGAAGACTGTTTCCTCTATGCTCCTATTTCAATATCGCTTAGTCATTACCTAGTGTTTAAATCTTGCCTTTAAATGAAATAGCCGTTTAAATTCACTTATCACGTGAGTTCTAAAGCGGTGTCCACACATGAGTAACGCTCCTCGGTTATCAGCGGGCAGTGTTCGCAGGAGCACATAAATCACTTGCACGCCTCTGATACTGTGCTCTCGTGTGCTCGACGCCTAATATCTTCCTAGGCTGTGGAAAACAGAGAGATAACTTTGAATAATAATATTTTAATATACGCGATTCAAACTGATATCCTAGCCTACTAAATATAATAAATGCGATGGTTTGTGGGGATGGATAGATGTTTGTTACTCTTTCACGTCAAAACTACTGAACCGATTGGACTGAAATTCGGTATAGATATTTTGCCGCCTGGGGAAGTACCACACTTTTGCCAGTTATTCATCCGCCAAGCAGTAATGTGTAAACATTACTGTATTCCGGTCTGAAGGGCAATGTTGCCAGCGAAGTTACTGGGCATGACGAGTTTCAACAGCTAATATCTCAGGGTGACAAGCGCAGTGCAGTGCCGCGCAGAATTTTGAATTTTAAAACACTGGGTGGCACTGTGTCTGATATGGGCAATCATGATGCTTACCATCAGGCGCCTGATTTGCTCGTCTTGTTACTCACTATCATAAAAAAAATATATATAGACCTTGGAATAATACATAGTGAAACCTGGTGAAACCCCGGGGCACAGCTAGTATTATAAACGCGAAAGTTGGTGAGGATGGATGGATGGATGTTTGTTACTTTGGGCTGAAATTCAGCATGTAGATAATATAGACCCTGGAATAACAAATAATGCATTTTTATACCGATATTCCTACGGAAACGAAGACTACGCGGGTGAAACCGCGGGGCACAGCTAGCTATATGAGAACAGTCTTCTTGTGACACGGCTAATTATACAACTCACATACATATATAAAGTCACACCTTGTTCCCGTTGGGGTAGGCAGAGACTATATCTATTTCTCTCCACTTTTTCCTGAGGACATACGATTTTCATTCTTCCACTTTCATTACATACTTATTCATACAAGCTCGTCGGTTGTGGATTTGTTTGACAGCCTCTTTGGCTCAGATGGTAGTAACTTTGCTATCTGTGTGACAGGTCCTGGGTTCGACCCCCGGCCAGGTCAAACATTTGTGTGCACGAACATGTGTGTTTGATCTGTCCCTGTGTGTTATAAGCTTATATAAGTATGTATATCAGTCATCTGGTTACCATAGTACAGGCTTCTAGCCTAGTTTGGGACTAGGTGACCGTGTGTGGAAGATGTCCCATATTATTATTTTTTTTACCTGCTACTTAGTTAAAAATGAAAATGAAAAGTATTATGTGGGATTTAATAAAGATAAGCTACTGAAGAATCGTAACAAGTTTCAATCTTGGCTGACCTGTTGTGAATAGATTTAGGTGGAAGATTAACAGTTCAACTGTGAATGCTGAATGAGTCAAGATTTACTGCTTGGACGAACAGTGGCTAGTTTTGTGATGTAAACTTAACAGGAAAGAGGACCTCTTAGCAGTTTGACATAACCATGGAAATATGGAGGAAACAGGGGAATACAAAACATCGATTTGATAAATTTTTCATAGGATTGTGTCAAATTCCTAGAAGGCTCTGTACGCTCTAGCGAGTTTGCATTGGTTCCCAAATATCTGGATTTTTGCACAGGTCATGCATTACAAATTATGTGTCAAAAGTCCCCATCAATCCTGCTTGTGCGTTGTTTTTTGTTCGAGGTCAAAGGTCACCAATTTCTGTTTTTTGCGTATATCTCTGAAATTATAAACGCTACCGTAAAATACCGAAATCAGTAAACAACGCCAAAACCTAAGTCATAAGACAGAGTAACACAATTATGTTGGAACCTATTGAAAGTCATTGAACGACCCATACCATGAGGATCTGTTTGGTCTAATCAAAGAACATACACACCAAAAGATCAAAAGTACATGAAGATCCCCGGTCAGATCAAAGATCAAAAGGTCTGTGTATTTGTGTTAAAAGCTTAATAGAAATATGTAGTTCGGTTTTTGGTTACCAAATTTCAGGCTCTACCTGGATAGGAACCAAGAAGACAGTGGGTATAAATTTTAATTTTAATTAATAAATTAATGAAATGATCGATGTTTTTTATGCAACTTCATCCAATCAAAACTCACTGTAACAAGCCACAATCAAATACTTTTATAACTTTTTTTTTTCATAGCTTGTTAGATTTAATTGAGAAAGGTTTTTATAAAACCCATTTTTTGAATAAGAATAGTAAGTCGTAAGTACATACACCTTTTTCCTACGCTAGATAATATGTCGCATTCTGTGCTACCTAGAAAAAATGTACAAAATAAAAATGCAAGATAAGGTTACTAAAAGTAGCGAGCGAAAGAGTCGACTCGTATCTATTCGAGATCCGTTTGAAAGGAGTAAGCCGTTGAAACGTGTTTTTAATACGACAGTGGATGCAAAGATGGACCGCATCCTTTCATTCCGGCATTCTAGTCAAGTCGAGCGACGAAAGTAAAAATGTTCTGCAAACTGCTTGTTTGGTAGAGATGAGGTTGGGTTTTATATCGATAGTTTTTTAACGTAGTATATATAACATCAAGCCTTTTTTCTGAAGGGGTAGGCTGAGGCGTACCCAGGATCCAGTCTCATAGTTTGGGATGTTTTATGAAATGTTCTATTGATAGGTTCAATCATAATCACTTCAGTCTCAAGATATCAATCAAATAATAACGCAATTAAGATTGCGCAAAATATTTTTTGTTTCTAAGAAAATATTTAATAAGGAGAGGATGATGTACTGAATAAATCATACTCAAACTCAAAGAAAATTTATTTAAATAAGTTTAAAAAGACATTTTAAAACGTCAACTAATAAGAAAAGTTCTTAACATATAATTAATCTACCGTGCATTTCGAAATATACCTCTACAAGAAGAACGCACTTGAAGAACGAAACTTGTAGGGTTTAATTTAATCAACTGTGAGTTTTACATTTATTGGTTTGGTTACATTTATTTGCTTGCAAGGTGCTGGTTCTGCTATGCAGAATAAAATCAGTATTAAAATCAATATCATAAAAACCCATAATTTGTATCAAGTAAATTTGTATTAATATCATTTTCAACCTGTGCGTGGCGGGGTTATGTCACTAGTCTACAATAACTACAGAAATTATAAGTTTCTTACAATTCTGTATTTTATCGACGATTCTCAACACTATGACTTAAAATAGAAGCGAAAAGTCCACAAAACTCATCCCATCGCGGAATACATCCACGCTTACACGAGCACAGGATGCAGAAAAACTAGGTATACTCTATGTATTTGTTTTGTATTTTCTTATTTATTCCGTATTCCTTTCTTAGATACACGGCTCTATTTGTTCCTCCGAGAGAATGAACATCCGCTCATCGTTGTGTTATTTCTTTGAAGTTTATTTTAATTAAAACTTCGTATTTATTGAAAAGAGAAATTAATCAAGTAGATTTATTTGAAGTATTTTTATGACTTACTTTGAGCTTATTAGTACAACGAACAACTCAAAGCACAACGAGCTATACAGAGGGCTATGCTTGGAATTTCTCGAAATGAAGAGATCCATTGACGAACGAAATAGTAACCGACATAGCTCTCCGGAATACCAGGGCACATAGCACGTAGAACTGATGAAGGTGATACAAATGTTTTCGAATAGAGACCACGGACCGGCAAGCGCAGCGCAGGACACACTCGGTGGACAAAAAATAAAGAGAGCAGAAATACGCTAGATGCAAGCTGATTACTACTGAACTAGATGGAAATCTATGGAGGAGGCCTATGGTCGGTCGGTCTTATACACCGGTCTTTTAAGGGTCCATCGGCTTAATGGATGCACTTTTCTTTTCAATTTACGGCAGTGAGAGGCATAACGATAGATAGGTGTGCTGTGCAACGAAGACAGATTTGCATTATGTTTATTTTTCTTGCCAATGAACAATGAGACCTAGTAAACGACCGAGTAAACCAGTCTCATTGCTCATTGGCACAGTCACACACTCAACCGGCGTGCGCGGGGCGCACTGAGCACCGCACTCATCGATAGCAACGACGTTTAGCGGCGTGAACACTAACTAAAAGTCATGACATGATCATACTCTCACTACTTAAATTAGACGTAGTTAAAAGACCGTGCCTATGACCAGCAGTAGACTTCCTAAAGCTGAGATGATGATGATGATGATGATGATGAAAATTTTTATGAGCTAACAGTATCCAATGGATCACAGATACATTTACCAGTCTAATAATTATCATGTTTGACTGCTGCGTTGGTGTTGTGATTTAAAGCGGTAATGAAGAACACGAGGCCCTGGGCGCAATTGCCAGGACAGGCAAAGGTTTATTTGTATTTTTCCATTGATTTTTTTTCAGCAACAGCTTGGAGTCTAGATTAGAGTGCATTTGTTGGCAACATGTTAGCTGCCTGTTATTACAACGACTGGTGAAGTGTGGGGTGTACCTACTATGGGACTTGGCCCTGGATTCACCTCTGCCTACACTTTCCAGAAAAAAGGCGTGATGTTATGTTATAATTAAATAGTAACGTCAAAGAAAGTCTTAACCAAAAAGTTCGAAACCGAACGACCACAAGGAAGAATTTCGTTTCCAACGCGTGTTCTTTATTGTACGTAATATCTAATCACGAAGATTTATAAGCACCAGAACTTTCTTATTGCGGCCACATTTCTAAAGCTACCTGTAACTGGAAGGTGTGAAAGTTTCCCAATATCGGTCCGAAACAGGCAAAAGTCGATGGGTGACAAATGTAGGGAAGTAAAAACCAGGAAACACCGGTAATTCGTTACAAACAAGGGCGTTAAGCTGCGGTCCCGCTGAACAATAAAATAACCGCGACAGTACAGCACTCGACGTTGGGCCACGAAAACAGGGATAGTCCATCCCATTAGTAGAGCAGGCAGAGGTGTACCCAGAACTCAGTCCCATACTGTAGGTACACCCATATTTTGCCAGTATGTTATTATTGATCCCATGGGGCGAGCCTATTGCCGTCTACTAGGCACAGCTCCAGATTTCAAGCTGTCATAGAGAAATTTTTAATGAAATGAGAACAACCCAACAACAATAATTTCCTGACCTGGAGATCGAACCCAGGGCCTCATGTGTGGTAGTCGAGCTTGCGACCACTACGCCTACGCGGGTGAAACCTTGGGGCACAGCTAGTAAGCAATCCTACTAATATTATGTATTATGTGAAAGTTTGTGAGCATGGATGGATGGATGGATGCGTGTTTGTTATTCATTCACGCCAAAACTACTTAGCCGATTGGGCTGATATTTGGTATGTAGTTGAGATAGTTTAGACCCTGGAATAACATGTGGGGCTTTTTTCCGATATTCCCACGGGAACGATGACAACGCGGGTGAAACCGCGGGGCACAGCTAATTGATTCATAATTAATAAATAATAGATTCACGCGACAGTGATCTGCATCTTATTATAACAGACGATGGAAAACTATACTTTTCATGAATATGTATTAGCTTTCCAAGACTTTCGAATATATTCACAGAATTTGTTTAAAGATGGGTCAAGATTTCTTTATTATTATGCTTATTTGGAATTCTTATGGCCACACAAAGCTTGCGTGGGTAATGAAAAAAGTAGTCCCGCTTGGGAGCGGCGCGGAGTCGTGGTCGGAACTACCGCTTTGTCGCCTCACAGGTTTGCAACCACACTCGTCGTGATTTCGGGACACACTTGCTATTCGGCCACCTTTTCACACATACATGCTTACAATTTTCTGATAGAAAAACAAAATATTTAGGCTGTTTGGTGGAAACTTTTTTGTGAGGTGCGAAGTGCGGAAGCCTATATAGAGCTAGCTAGCTAGCTAATATTACGAGTATATAGAGCTAACCAAGTGAGGAATCGAGACTTCGTAAAATTGTGGAGTTGAAATCACGCTATGCACTAATTCCGCTATGCTATCACGTTAGTACTATTATTTATTCTGTGGTTATGCTTGAAAAATACCTACCAAAAGATCCCGCTATTCTTATATTATTAATTATTTTTATATTATATATAATATTGTTTATTGATAACCAGTACGGTACATAAAATCAATTACACTAATTAACACAGAGAATAAAAATTTATACAATATTATATTATATAAATAAATTAATGAATTGACAAATAATAAATTTCAATTTATAATTATATAAAACTTACAAAATATTGTAAAAATTTTAATGTCAAAATTGTATTAAAATCATATTGTCTCTGAGAAAACCTGAAAGGCACGGATTCCTTAAATTTTATGAAAACTAAACTTATTCTTATCACAAACCATGTATTTGAATAAACATAGAACAATGCGGTTTTCCGTCGACCAATGCCGTATACAATAATATAAGGTCCCTTCCTGCTTCAATTTATAATATTCCTGTTGTTTCTATTTCCTTTTTTGCATTCTATTTCAAATGGAAAATATCCGCTAAGAATATGACGGAAGGAGAGTTGTGCTAAAAGCTATTATGAGAAATAGTAGGATCAGTCCTAAGTGCACTGTCACTGTGACAAGGGAAACAAAAAAAAAAATTGAACTTATCTCAGAGTAAGGATACCAAAGAGAACCAGTCGTGCAAAAATCTGTTCCAAGCCGCGAGTCTGGTACTAAATCAATAAATTACCAGACTATGTGGTTAGTTGCATGGCAACCGTAGGCCGCGCGCGTGATGCCAGTGTTAGGTAAAAAGCTAAGCAAATAACAACAGATACGTGCGTGAAAGCGATAGCTTTTCATAATTTAGGCATGTATTTACAATAATTTTAGGAATTTATGTATCATCATTGCGTGTTTCAATTTAATTTAATTTTTTATAACACTATAATGGACAACAGCGCTTTGTTCCAATGAAAAACTATGAAGTCGATTACATTTTAAATATTTTTGGATAATATTATCCGAACATAAATATATTTGCTTTACATAAATTAAGGTTTGGCATTAATTACCTAGTGGATTGAAAACATTTTAAACATTGAATTAAATATTTGTTTATTTTATCTCAATAACGCACTGGGCATTATAATATTATACTTTTTGTTTCTAATTGGTTAACATTGCATAGTCCTCGTTAATTTTAGATTTATGAAAACATTTTAATATTTTTGTGACTTGACTATTTATTAAGAGTATAAAAGTAATCATATCATATCACGTAAAAATTTAGAATAATATCGTCAGAGGCTCTTTCTACGTGCTAGAATCAGGCCCACGAACCTGTACTCACTATTAAACCGAGATTCTATCATGTAACTTAATTATCTTTACAAACATAAATACATTTTAATTTTAAAACTTATTGACTCTTTTAAATTTTGAATTCTTGTAATTTAAATTTATTATAAAATGGTATGTGTGATTAATTTATTAAAAAAAATTAGATATTTAAATCACTAAATATTTTAGTGCATATAAGTCTACTCCAATGCTTCTATGTTCGCCCGCGTCGCTTAGTGTCAAATTTAACATTGAACTTCATAGGGTGAAAAATCGTTAAATCTAAATTAGGCTTTAAAACAATCAGGTAAATAGAGTTTAAATTCAAATAATAGAAATTCAGCAGTTGTCATTAGATGTCATAGCGCGTAATTGTCAGTGATGGACACTTTTTTGTGAAGCTTGTTCAGGGATTGTGCGTCTGTAGTAAGAAGCAATTCAACGTCATTGGAACTTATATACTCTAACAGAACGAGTTACGCCAATTACACTGCTCGAGTCAATTCATATGGATTATGTGGACAACCCATATTGTCAGTTTCAGGTCGCCAAGATTCCTACGCAGCCTCCGATATGACCTAACGACCGCTCCCTACATATCCTATAAGAAACGACCTAGTTAATATAAGCTCATACTTATCATGTGACTATTAAACATAGTTAAACCGAAATAAACATTTTCACACACAAATAATTTTCATTTCGTATTGGTACACTTATGATTTAGAAATGAGATAAATAATAATATTTGCACTTCAAGAAGTCATAAGGAGACGTGGAAACGTATTCCATTTCACCGTTTCCATTCAGAGTGTAATAATATCCGTTGCATTACATCATTGCGAGCGAGGCACCTAAGTGTTCCTATCACAATTTCCATCAAGTTTTCATGGAAACCTACATATTCTGGACGCTCTATATTTATAGACAGATAGATATGAGAGCCGTTCGTTAGATACGAAAAGCATTTCTAACCGATTTTAAAAACAAACTATTTAGGTTTACCGAAAAATTTATCAATATTTATTATATTGACTGCCTCGATGGCGTAGTAGGCGCATGCTCGACTGCCGATCATGAGGTCCCGGGTTCGATCCCCAGGTCAGGCAGTGTTAAATAATGGATTTTTCCATTACTAATTATCTCAATAACTACCTGGAGTCTGGAACTGTGCCCGGTAGATGGCAATAGGCTCGCCCCCTATTACATGGGACCAATAACATACTGGCGACATGTGGCAGTGCCTACTATGGGACACTGAGTCCTAGGTACACCTTTGCCTACCCCTTCGGGAAAAAGGCGTGAATGTATGTTTATGTTTATTTATTATATTATTATAGTAATCCAATAAGTGTTTAAAATGTTTAAAAGCAAGCTTGTGTTTAAAAAATGTTGATAGAATATGAAAGGAATAATTATATTAGATATTTTTCATAAAATAATATTTTTTGATGCAGAAAAATAAATTGAATATTAACATATTAATTATTTATTGATGATGAAATCTCGGGAAAATTTTGTAAAACCCGAGAAGAAAGTTGTTTTGATGACTTTTCAATTACGATTTGAAGACAGCATCAAACAGCTTTTTTCAGTAATTATTAACTATTACTACTATTGAGAGGCCAATATTATAAAAAAATCAGCTATTTCGTACCATTTGTTTAAAGTTAAGGAGCCTATGAAGGAAATGGTTTTTGCTAGAAAATAGTCTTCATAATAAAAATTGTTTCATTTGATCAGTACTAATAACCCCTACACGTTGTCTTAGGTGAGCAATGCGATGCGATGCGACCATTACTTGTCGCAGACTGATTAATGGAACAACGTAGGCCACACATACACATATTATAATCGATTAGACAATTTTGCGCGTGTGTCGTTTACCTAGGACAACTGGTATGGATGCTTTGATAACCAAGACCTTATATCAAAACATAGAATTGTAATTTAGCATTTATAATGCTAAATTAGTGAGGAAAACCAGAATCCAGAATAGGTCCGCCAGGAAGCATCGCTTAAGTGCATTCCTTCTGTTCTCATCTTTTGTCTTTAGCGAGAATACGTCTGCGCGCAGTCGGTTCATTCAGTGCCTCACACAAAGAAGCTTTTACTATTTTGTCACTAGTTTGAGTTTAATCTATTATAACATACAATTTTAGCTTTTGATACCACGCTTCGAAAGAACTTGTATTTTGTACTTGGATGAATAGTGTGAAAGAGGATATGCATTAAAAAAGAGTGCAGAGATGACGGAAGATAGATTGAAATGGAAGAAGACCTGCAGTGCCAACTATAACTAGAGTTGCATAAAGATGGAAGATAATGATGAACTTGCTTCGGAAGGCACGTAAAGCCCATCATCCCGGCTATATGACAGCCTCGTTGGCGCAGACGGTAGTAACTCTGCTTTCTGTGCTGCAGGCCCCGGGTTCGATCCCCGGCCAGGTCAAACAGTTGTGTGCATGAACATGTCTGTTTGATCTGTGTCTGGGTGTTATAAGCGTATTTAAGTATGTATATCAGTCCTCTGGTTACCATAGTACAGGCTTCTAGCCTAGTTTGGGACCAGGTGACCGTGTGTGGAAGATGTCCCATATTATTATTATTATTATTATTATATTTGACATAGATGATAGTCGTTAGATCGTGTCTACAAGCCTTCGAGATATCTGAAAACTCTGAAGAAGAAATAAGGGATGTGCTTTCAAAAACTCAATCTGATATTCTAGATCGTAATAGATCGCCTTGATCCTTTATTTGATTCTATTTGTTCCGTACCAGTACCAGCAATCAAAAGTACCACAAAAAAACCAAGGTAATACTTTTCACCCTCATGGCCTTTATTGTCCCCTTAAAATGTAATTTTGTATAAACCTGAAACACGTGTTTGATTATTTCTACTAAATTTATCTATGTTTGTTAAATATACTCGTATGTGTGTCTACAAAAACTGAAGTTTGTAACATGTATAATTTCGGAGATAATACATAAATATTATATCAAAACTTGACCTTAATACGGTCTTAAAACTTGAATTTCTTAATACGGTCCTACGTGGTAAAGAAAATATACCAATACCCATCCGATTTAACGTCATTGCAATACCCTCCAAGTCCTAAGTCTGTACGTCAAGCAGTCTGGGCTATTTGTTGTCATCATGCGGTCACGTCAAAGCCTTTTATTTAAAGAGATAGAGAGATAGACAGTTTGAACACAAAACGCATATGTAAGTATTTTACACAGTTTCCCAAAAATTTTGCATGTAGCTTGTGAATATTTCGTTTGATGTAACATAAACTAAAGAGCCGTCATCGACAAACAATAGTTCGTGTTTGTTTGTATCGCGCAACCAAAGGTATAGAATCATTGTTTGCTTACACCGATACATCTATACGCGGAGCAAATATTACAGCAATATTTGTGAAGTTGGATGGTTCGTGGGTAAATAATAACTACTGGTCGATTGGTTTGGGCATTTCTATCTAAATCTGCATAAAAATATTATTTCAGAAGGGTTTCTGTATGATCACAAAGGCCCCCACATTGCATTAATTACCATCCCGACAATTATTGCATCAACCTATAGGGGATTCTGTGGGAGTCTAAATTCAATATCCACGAGATCGAATCAATAATAAGAAGATCCGTAGAAGAACTAAAGTTAGCGACATAGACCAGGTTCAGGAAGTTGAAGTAGCAACGGGCAGGGCACATTGCACGTTGAACTGATGGTCGATGGGGATGTAATTTTATTTTGCCGCTAGTCAATTCTTAGCTACGTACTACGAAACTTATTTATTATACTTAGTTGTAGAAGAACAAAGCCATGATGAAACTAAACTCGGTAAAAGTCGGATGTGTTTCAGAATGCAGCAATGAAAGGAAATAGTATGTAAACGCATCACTCGATATCGTGTGCGTTTGCATTGGAAGAGTAGTTGGTACCAGTTGACTTGATTGTAGGATTGGCTCTAGTAAAGCTAGAATTTTAAAATATGCATTAAAATGTCAGTTAATTAATCTAAAAACCAAACTGACGCAAAAGTTTATTGACATTCTGTAGTTGTCAATGAACTTGTCTGCCAATCTATATTATGACTTAAGCTTTAGCTTCCTTAACTTAAGTACTGAGCCGCAGGTTACATAGAAGATCATCACGCAAATTACATTTATTAGGGAATTTATGCGCTTGTGAATGAGCATGTATATTAGGTCTGTGTCAAAGATAAAGTATGCATGTTAGATTAATTAATAATTAACTTCAGTGACGTGCACAAAAGTAAATATTTTCAACATTCAAGAATAAAATTTATTTTCGGTCTCCTATAAGATACAAAATGTTAGAGGCCAATAATAAAACGACATAAAACTACCGACAAATGAATATTATATTATATAATTATATAGTGCTATTGTAAACAAGCACTGTTCAGCTGTTCTATATTTAATACTGTATAAATTATGAGTTTGTGAAAGTTGTTCCAATATTCCATAATTCCAATAACAATTTAAGAGGATTGGAACTAAAAACTCGTGGCACTATGTCGAAGTTCAACTGATAATGACCCTTGCAAGGTATACTCGTTTTGTTGTAGTGTTAACTCAATCTAAAATGATGACTATTTATTTTATTAACTATCTCATATCAAACGCAGCACCAAGTTTCAAAAGTGAAAAGTTACATCGGCAAGCCGGCAAGCGTTTTATTCTCGGAAGTCGCGCCAAATGAGTTCCATCGTCTAGTTGGCGCGCTGTCTTCGACTATTGTGTTTTAACTTTCCGTCAGTTAAACGTTCAGTTTTAACTTGTACCGTGGAACTTCGGATCGGGAGGTTACGTGGAATTTAAATGATTGTTTTAATATTAATGTTTGTTAAGTCGACGTTACACGATAGGCTAAGTTTACGATAGGTATAGTAGTGGTAGGCTTCTTTTACAGGGGGCCACCTGGGGAAGTACCACACCTTTGCCAGTTATTCATGCGCCAAGCAGTAATGTGCAAACATTACCTTGTTCAGAGTCGGTCTGAAGGGCAATGTTACCATCGAAATTACTAGGCATGACGAGATTCATCAACTAAAATCTCAGGGTGACAGGCGCAGTCAGTACTGCGCCTAATTTTGAATATTAAAACACTGGGTGGCACTGTGTCTGATATGGACATGATGCTTACCATCAGGCACCTGATTTGCACGTCTTGTCACTCATTATATTAAAAAAAAAGTTTTAGATTAGAGATTGACTACCTCGGTGGTGAGCGCAAGCTCGACTGTGAACATGAGATCCCGGGTTCGATCCCCAGGTCAGGCAAAGTGATAAATATTGGATTTTTCCATTATGAATGATTTCAATAACTGCCAGGAAACTGTGCCCGGTAGATAGCAATAGGCTCGCCCCCTATATATACTATATGGGACTACTATGGGGATTGAATCCTGGGTTCACCTCTGCCTACCCCTGCGGGAATTGTTATAATAGGGGAGATATAATGCTTTCGCCAAACACAACAGCTTGCTCTACCAGTTTTCATTTTCTCATGAGTAGAGATAAATAGATATAATCATTACACTCACTTGCAATTTTTATATAGAAATAATTATGCTTATTGCAAATATTGTAAGTGAACAAGAACGAAGAAAAATACTTTCTTTCATATTTTTTCATACGAATTTACGACTCACGATATTTTACGGTGTGTGTCGTGTTTTTGTTGCGATTGCTTTATTTTTATCATTCTACCATATGTTGTGGCCATTGATCTATGTGTAGTGGATATTTCATGCGTTCGATTGTATCCGATATTAAACGCAGCTACCATAAGAGAAGCAGTTTTGGTTTTGTTATATTATAATATTGCTTTCAGCCAGCGATCAGATATGTATAACCTATTATAATAATGTGAACCTATATAAGTACCTTACAATACTGATATAATAATATAATAAATATTATTATATCAGTATTGTAGGGTTTTTTATGACTAGTTTATCGGTTCAATTAACAGGGTCGCTTGTGGTCCACATATGGCCACCAATGCCAGTTGACCATTCGTAGTTCCAATTTTGCCCAACGGAAAATCTAAGTTGGTGGCGCTATATCTCTACAATACGGTACTCGAATAGATAAGTTGATTGATAAAATTGATATCATAAAATAGAAAATAACAAAATTAAAATAAAAAACTGAAGCGTGTGTCTAAAAAGAGGAGAAAAAGAGTGAGGAAAAACAGATGCTGAAAGGACGAAAAGGCATAGAGACATAATAAATAATATGTATTAATTAAGAAATAAGAAAACCGCTCTTCCTCTTCTTTCTGCTTCGTCTGATCTTGGTCACCATTTGTAATATTTTCATGGAAATGACGTCAGCTCTTTCTTTTTCGGTTCGGTTCGGTTTCTTCATGTAAAGTATGCCTTTGTCGACCCCTACCGACTTGACCATTGACACTCGCCTTATAAATCTCATTTGTTAATCTCCTTTCATCTATCCTCTCCACATGTCCGAATCACCTGAGCATCGAACATTAACATATATAAAACATACATACAACATACATTACATTACACAAAGGATATTTTTATGTAATAAAGATCAATGGTTCTTCCACATGTTGTAGCGGTTCGGAATGTACCGTAAAACTTTGGCTTAGCGTCCCACCGAGTTATGGAGTGTGGGGTAACGTTTTAAAGGTTTCATGGAAAATTTTATATGACTTCAATAATAAATGTCTATATTGTGCTGATTTATTATCCGACTGCCTGGGTGGCGTTGTGGTTCGAACCCAGCGTTACTACCGATGAGTTCTTGGGTTCATAATAATATAACAATAATATGGGACAACTTCCACACATAATCTAGTCCCAAACTAGGCAAAGCCTGTACTATGGAGACCAGAAGACTGATAATACATACTTATATACGCTTATCTCAATAACTGCCTGGAGTCTGGAACTGTCCCGGTAGATGCCAATAGGCTCGCCCCCTATTACATGGGACCAATAACATACTGGCGAAAAGTGGGTGTATCTACTATGGGACTGAGTCCTGGGTACACCTTTGCCTACCCCTTTGGGAAAAAGGCGTGAATGTATGTTTTTTATACGCTTATAATATCCAGACACAGATCAAAGAGACATGCTCATGCGTATAAATGTTTGACCTCGCCGGAGATCAAACCCGGGACCTGCGGCTCAGAAAGCAGGAGTACTACCGGCTGAACCAACCGGCCAGTCCATTAGGAAGTATCTCAATGACAGCCTGGACTCTGAAATTGAACCCGGTAGATGGCAATATGCTCGCCCCCTATTACATAGGACCAACAACATACTGGCGAAATTTGGGTGTACCTACCATGGGACTGAGTCCCTGGGTCACCTCTGTCTACCCCTTCGGGAAAAAGGCGTGATTATATGTTGTTGTTTTTTTACCCAATGACAGCCTGGACTCTAGAATTGTACCCGGTTAATTGCAATAGGCTCGCCACCTATTTATTATACATGGCTGTAACTGAGAAGATTCGGAAAAATCCAATACTCTTTTGCCGGACCTGGGAATGGAACCCAACACCTCATGCTCGGCTGTAGAACTTGTTTTCATTACGAGACAGACAGTAGTAATTTGAAGCCGTGTCTGTACAGGCATGTGAGATATGCGGTGCGCATCATTTGAGACATTTCCGGTGGCGTTTTAATGTCGCAGAGACAAATGCCGGGACTAAATGAACGGCATTAACTTGAACTCTACCATGGGTATTATTGTAAAGGTTATGTCTTACCGAGCATACGGTCACTGTCCTTCTAACATCTATAGAAGACTAGGTGTGACTCCCGTAGTCTTCGCACCCGTGGGAATATTGGAATATAAAGTACCCTATGTATCATTCCAGGCTTCTGGAACAAGAATCGTTAGTTTTTAGTTCCAATTTTTTGTGTCAAAAACAACATGCACAGTGCACCGCCCTCCTGATCGCAAAATTGCATACAAAGAGGAAATGCTATTAGATAACAAAAGTTCAGTTGTCAGTTGTTCCAGCGTTCAGCGAGCTAACATCTTAAGGAGCGGCGTCGAGCTAACATTTGTCACCTTCACAGCGGGGTCAGAGTCTATTTCCTGATGATGCGTCGTCAAGACGCGAAACACGACGTGTCGATATATGAATGGTGTCAATAACAAAAATAATACCTAATAGCATTTCCTTTTAGTTTTGCTAAACTTTAATAGGTACACAAGAAAACAGGAATAAAGAGCGTCACAACACGGCTGCAACTCAGCACGATGCTGCGAACAGTCAGCTTATCTTCTGTTGAAACCGCATGTTGATGTGACGGACGAATAATACGTCAGAGTACAAAATAACATCAAATTTATATATATTTATGATAGTAAGTGAACAAGACAAGCAAATCAGGTGCCTGATGGTAAGCATCATGATTGCCCATATAAGACACAGTGCCACCCAGTGTTTTAATATTCAAAATTCTGCGTGGCACTGCACTGCGCCTGTCACCCCGAGATATTAGTTATTGAAACTCGTCATGCCCAGTAATTTCGCTGGTAACATTGCCCTTTTAGACTGGAACACCGGAACAACGGAATATTTGCACATTACTGCTTGGCGAATGAATAACTGGCAAAGGTGTGGTACTTCCCCAGGCGGCCCCCTGCAAAAGACGCCTACCACTACAAATTATTTATATAAATGTGACAAAATAGATGAAAAGACACAAAGAGATACTTTTTAGTTCGAGATTCAGTGGTAGGTACCTTCAAAGGCTTTTACTATCATGTGGGGCTCGTAATACATTCGGGTACTCTGTCCCCGCTCGAGACAAGGGCACGCGTTCATTTTGAATAAAAATGTGGCGCAAACCTCGAATGGCTCTATTCATCACGGAGCAAATCAACTGTTTGTCTTGGGGTTCCTTCGGGACGAGTGAATAAAGGCCTAGTTTACACTAGCACACGGTATTATCCGGCCATCTGAACCAGGTCTTAACGTGTAATTTATTAGTTCTTGAGTGATCAGATTGAGCAAGGTGTAAGCGATCCTTACTTGGATGGGTGTTATTTTTTTTTAATATTACTCAGTAACATGAAATATGTGCAATAACAAAAATGTACCGAATAAATTACAGTATATTTTTATTATTATCAACGTTGATACTTTTGAGTAATTTCTAATCACGACTATTTTTGGATTTGATTAGGTGTCAGAGAGATGTCAGAGTATCATTTCTTGTGAAATTAGTATGTTTATTTCGAATAAAACTAAGATGTTATTTGGTATATTTTGGTATATTTTCCACTGAAAATAAAAATAAATGCCATCACATAAAAATATTCTACTTCAATGAAAATATTGGTCTGCTTCAAAAACATTTGTTCTAAACTAAAATTGTACAAGACAAATTATTTTAACCGATGAAAAAACAGACATCAAACAAAAACAGAGCCAGACAAATTGGTTCATTTATTTTACCAGCCAATATACTTGATTAATTTTGTATATTTTTTGATATTTTATGTTCAGACGTCCTTGCGGTCACCCTGTTAACCCCAATTTGAATGAAACAAAAACATAATATTTAAATGAGCGTGATTCAATACCACCAGCCTTTATTGTTTTAAACATTTTGCAGGTTAATTATTAGGCTTTTTGATCCTAAAGTTGACTAGAAGTTGAAAGATTTTGTTAGACAGTTTCACCTATTGTTAGGTGTATAAAGCTAGAAGGGAGGGTAGGAAGGCTGAACGGTATAAAACAAGGCGCTCGCCAGAGCTTGAACCACAGAACACATATTATACAAGAAGAAGTCCCACTACGTACTTCAGATTTGCGTACACGAAGCGACGCTAGCGCTACCAACGCTTCGCACTGGAACTATTCAGTAGCGCGGTAGATTTAATATTTCTAACATTAGCTATAGGTACCTACCAATATTATATTTCTATATTTACTTCTATATCTATTCATGCCATACGCAAAGGGTAAAAAATAAAGGCAGGTATTAGAAGTAGTCTTTATTCAGATGAAGATAAGGTAAATCTTAAATTACACAACATCTTTTTAGAAGGGGTTGGCCGAGGTGTACCCGGAACTCAGTCTCATACTAAGTATACTCCCACATTTCGTCAGTATGTTATTAGTCCTATGTAATAGAAGGCGGGACTATTGCCATTTACCGGGCACAGTTCTAGACTCCAGGTTGTTATTGAGATAATCCCTCACTCTCACGGAAAAATCCGATATTTAACACTTTGCCTAACCTAGGCGTCTTTTTCGCACAGTCGCAATAATAGAGTCTATGATCTCGTTAGCACAAAAACAAAACTTTATATAGCACAATATAACAAATACGAGAAACTTTACAAAACTTATTTCCACTAAAGATGTGCAAAGTGCAAATCAATGAAAAAGTGAAATCGTAAACAAAAAACAGCCATTTCTATTATCCGGTTGCAAGATGGCAAAAAAGAAATTCTTCTAACGCTGATTCAAGTAATCATAAGAATCTGAGGTCTAGATTTAACTAATTTGAACAATATATGTAATAAAATTATTAATAAATTTCATTACTTATTTTAAAAGTGTTTATTTCTATCTTCCGAATTAATTAAATAATTCCCATAACTTTGAATTCTACTAAAATGTTATATGTTCCTTAGTAGGGTCAGTAAATAGTGCTTTCTCTGTCGTTTTTAGAGCTCCGTTTCTTTTTAACATTTCCTTCGCCGTGTTGGCATTGGCCGGGAACTAAGCTGACACCCCCTGGCTTGAACTCACTTCGCCTTCAGCCGTCGTCGAGGGAACAACAGCCAATATCTTTTCGCGTACTTACCTATACTTGTGTTGTCAAATTCATCATCATCTCAGCCATAAGACGTCCACTGCTAAAACTTATGAAAGTGTGTGACAAGACGAGCAAATCAGGTGCCTGATCATGATTGCCCATATCAGACACAGTGCCACCCAGTGTTTTAAAAATTAAATATTCTGCGCGGCACTGCAATGCGCCTATTACCCTGAGATATTAGTTGTTGAAACTCGTGATGCCCAGTAAATTCGCTGGCCCTTCAGACCGAAACACAGTAATGTTTGCACATTACTGCTTGGCGGATGAATGACTGGCAAATGTGTGGTACCTACTTCCCCAGGCGGCCCCCTGCAGAAGAGGCCTACCACTACATGGTACCCAGGACAGATTTTTTAAGTCTCATGTAATAGGGAGAGAGCCTGCCATCTCTCGTCGGGCACAGTTCCAGATTCCAGACAGTCATTGAGAAAATCCTAATCATCATCATCATAATATCAGCCGGTGGTAATCCACTTCTTTACTCGAAGTTAGAATGGCAGAGAGAACTTAACCAAACTCACGGCACGCGAGCATCTAAATTTATGCTTGCGATTCCTCGACATGGTACACGTGCATTTCGTGGTAGTTTTAGATACTCTGCCACGAAATGCTGGAATAATCTTCCTCCGCCGATGCGCAACCTTTACGGTGTTTATAGCTTTAAAAATAAATTTAAAGCTCACCTTTTGGCATTACAAAAGTCTCTGCCGTAATCACGTAATGTACAACGCATGGGATTTTTGTTTGCCTTATTTTTATCATTTGTCTTAGTGTCATTAACTATTTAAATGGGTTACTTCATTATAAGTCAATGATAACAAATATTATTATACCACTCAATTTGTGAAATATGTTGGCGTGCTAAGTTCTATAGTTTATTTATGTCTCATCATCCCTTTATTATTTCTGTAAGTGTTCTCACCTATTCTTATATTATGTCTTCCTCCTACCCACCTACCTCATCACTGTTTCCTCTTCACCCTATTACAATATGCTTATGTGTTTTATTTATTTATGGTATGTTTTTGCATGTTTATCAAGATTATTTATTAAAATAATGAAATTATTTTTAAAATAATGGGTACTTACCACTTATTATGTATCAAAATATCTTAGTATCAAAATACGAATTATTTTTTATCTTAAATATTATTTAGTACTTATCTCATAAGTTATTATTAATTTAGAAGATAGACAAGTAGTTTCTGCTGTGATCATAGTCCGGGCATCACCCAAGGTACATGCCGAAAACCAGCGTCACAGTTCTACTGTGACTTATGCTGAGCATGTACCATATTCAGGTTATTATACTCGTACATAATTTGAAGTTTTATTATTATTATTTAGCTTAAGTTCAAAAACTGTAACTGCCTCTATTTATTTATTTATTAACCTGAATAAAAACGTTTTCTATTCTATTCTTCTATTCTATAACATAGGCCTCCCCCATAAAGGGGGGTTTTGCCAATACTCGACACGCTTGGCAGGTGGGTTGTCGAGCGCAGGTCGATGGTTTTTTGCAGAGGACGCTGCTGCCCGTCATCTGGGTCCGTTAAAATCGAAAATCCTAATGGCAGAATACAATAGCATTTTTTGGTTAACCTGAGGATCGATTTTTTAAATATAAACCTGATCTTACTTTTTGTGTTTATTTTAATATTAAAATAGTGAACAGAATAGTGAACTTGAAGATGTTGTGAAGCAGTTAGTTAAGCAAAGTAATTAAATTAATTAAAGCTAGGACTGAAATGTGAGGAGGGACTTACAAATTACCATTCATAATAAATGTAGACAGAAGTGTCTACATTCATAATAAATGTAGACAGAAGTGTCTACATTCATAATAAATGTAGACAGAAGTGTCTACATTTATTATGAATGTAGCCAAATTTTGAGCTAATGTTGTTCCTTAATATCAAGTCTATCAAAATACCCTAGCTAATAGACACTAGCGTCCTCACCCTACATTATATGAGATCGTAGACGGTGTGTTTAAACACCTGAGTGTTTTTAAATGTTTCGAGCTTTGTCAGTCTGTAATTTTAATACCACTTGAGTCTCTAGACTTTTAGTCTCATACTTTCATTTATCAGGTACTAGTGACTCGCCCCGGATTTACACGGGCATCACCAGAATAATTGAAAAGATCTTTTAAAAACTGCATCATAATAATTGCAATTCATACTCTAACAGAACGGGTTACCCTAATTACATTGCTCGAGTCAATTCATATGGGTTATGTGGACAACCCATATTGTCAGAGTTTCAGGTCGCCAAGATTCCTACATGGCTTCCAACATGACCTAACGACTGCTCCCTGCATCTCTTATAGGAAACAGCCGGGACCTACAGTTTAACGTGCCATCCGAAACACGGTAGCCCAGGCGAAAATTCCTAATGGTTAGATTTGATCCAGGGCCTCCGGATTTAAAGCCGGGCCTATTTCCGCTGGATCACGGACGCAATGCTAAGAGATAATGACAAACGTAAGAAGCGACTTTTCCGTAAATATAATGTAATATAAGGATAAATATTATTATGGTATACACGGCGTTTTAAAACTAAATTCAAATAAGTTGTCTCATATGGGCGCCATATACAACAGCTAGACTCCTACGAACTAAAGCATTATAAATAAGCTGTACAAAACGATTATTGTGAGTCTCGTGAATTCCTCAGAATGAAACTGAGTTTAACATTTCAGTGTTCATGTCTGAACCTACATGTACAAACGTAAGTTCTCAATACATAACTGTTACCAGATGATGCATAAAGCAACAAGTTTGTATTCAATTTCCTTACGGGTATAGTCAGGTAACGACTAACGGTCAAACTTCCTCGGACAGACTATGTGCATGTCTAAGATCTTAGGATGGGGGTTTAGTAGGTAAGTACGCGAAATTCAGCGTACCCGAACCTTTTGCGACAAAATTTTTATACACAAATTTGGCGCCCCACGTTGGGGCGCCATATTTGTGATGGGTAATAATTCTCAGATCAGTAGTTCCCGAGAGCAGCCCTCTATGCAATCATGAAAGTTGTCTCATGAGCCATTGTTCGAGGGTTTGCCGCGCGTAATCTGGACCCGGCATGCTGAAATTACCAGATATACATATTTCCCGGCAACATATTGTTAAAATACAATCTGAAATGAGAAGTTTGTAGTGGTAGGCCTCTTTTGCAGGGGGCCGCCTGGGGAAGTACCACACCTTTGCCAGTTATTCATCCGCCAAGCAGTAATGTGCAAACATTACTGTGTTCCGGTATGAAGGGCAATGTCACCAGCGAAATTACTGGGCATGATGAGATTTAACAACTCATATCTCAGGGTGACAGGCGCAGTGCAGTGCCGCACAAAATTTTGAATTTTAAAACACTGGGTGGCACTGTGTCTGATATGGGCAATCATGATGCTTACCATCAGGCACCTGATTTGCTCGTTACTCGCTATCATAAAAAAAAAAAAAGGAGAAAAATTTCGCCCTCGGGCGGGATTCGAACCACGCACCGTCCGCACCATTCCGCGAGATGGGCACTCTACCACTTAGCTAACGTGGAGGTATCGGTCATCGGCGAAATTTTTCTATTCCATCTACCTAACGCCTATAGGGGCGTGTGTTTATCTATAAGTGATGCATTTCGCATTTTACCTACCGACAAGTCAAATTTTAATACCGTTAGGTAGATGGGCGAATTCGCCGATGAATAGTGTCTCCACGGTAGCTCAAGTGGTAGAGTGCCCACCACGCGGAATGGTGCGGGTGCGTGGTTTGAATCTCGCCAGTGGGTGAAATTTTTCTTCTCATTTCAAATTGTATTTCAAGCGATTAGACTGTTTAGTATAAAAATATGAAATACTAGCTCTGCCCCGCGGTTTCATCCAAGTAGACATCGTTCCCGTGGGAATATCGGAGAAAAAGTACCCTATGTGTTATTCCAGGATCTAAGCAACCTACATATTAAATTTTAGCTCAATCTGTTCAGTAGTTTTGGCGTGAAAGAGTAACAAACATCCATCCATCTAAACAAAACCGCGCTAGATGGCGCTGGAGGTGAGTTAGAACTCGCAAGCGTTTTGCTAAAAATGTAAGTTTTTTACATTGTACTGAAATTTGAGATTTATAATATTAGTAGGATATTTTTTAGTCATAATATTCCCAAATAACCCTTCATTCAGGTGGTGATAGACTAGACTTGAGCATTTCCGCGAGCAAATATCGAATATTTGCCGTTTTTCAATTTTATAGAACTGAACATCGAGCACGACGCTCGATATTTTGCTCATTTACCGTGAGCATTTCTGAGACCCGTTGGGAACCCAACATATTTAAAAAAAAGTATTTTTACTATACGCACTCGCTCCGCTCACCAACACACACACACCCTACACATACACACATAATATAAAAGTGTGTACGTGCATAGTAGGTACCTAAACCGTTCAGTTTTATTCGGATCCAGTCTGTGGTCAAACAGTTCGCTTTGTTATCGAACTATTCGTTTGAAGTTTATGTAAGCTCTCGATATACTGTTTTTGCAAAATGTTTCTGCTATTTTGTAAAAAATGTGTGGTATATTTTGTTTTTAAAAGAAAAGTTTAAAATGAAACACGAATGGTTCGAATTCAATACAACAGAAAATTACACAAATATGAAAAATGTAAGAACAATTTGCCACTCAATTGTTTGTCGTTGGATCTTGATCTTGCCTTTATTTGCGGTAAAACATATTTGATTAAAAAATTCGTTTGGATTTTTCATATTTATAAAAAAAACACGCTATTCTCTGCGGTTTTACCCGCGTAGACATCGCGTTCCCGTGGGGATATCGGTAAAAAAAAACATGTGTTATATCAGGTTATAAGCTTAACTACGATATATACCAAATTTAAACCCAATCCATTCAGTAGTTTTTGCGTGATAGAGTAACAAGCATCCATCAATCATATTATCAATAAAAATTAACAAACACATAATAACTTTTTGGTTGAAGTGATGTATGCTGGTATGGCGGAACATTTTCAAATCGTACTCGTAGCTCTGATAATGTCGTTTTACATTTAATTTTAAGATTTTTCTGATATTACTTTTGTTATATCATAAATGGTTACTAAGTGTTATTTTATTTACATACATACATACATTCACGCCTTTTTCCCGAAGGGGTAGGCAGAGGTGTACCCAGGACTCAGTCCCATAGTAGATACACCCACATTTCGCCAGTATGTTATTGGTCCCATGTAATAGGGGGCGAGCCTATTGCCATCTACCGGGCACAGTTCCAGACTCCAGGCAGTTATTGAGATAATTCCTAATGGAAAAATCCAATATTTAACACTGCCTGACCTGGGGATCGAACCCGGGACCTCTTGATTGGCAGTCGAGCATGCGCCCTCTACCCCACCGAGGCAGTTATTTTATTTAATTATTAATATTCATAGTCAAGTCTTTTCATTCGTAGCTGAAGGTCAATACTAAGTTGACAGAAGCCTTTGTTGGCAAATCGAAATTTTTTTTATTCCAATTTCTCAATTATTTCTTACATGTAAGTGTTACTACACCTTACTGTAACACGTTATTAAATAATAATACACAATAATATTTTTGATCTCTCGATTTTTATATTGAATTTAATAATATTTTCTATATTTTTTCAACAGTTTTAGAAAGAAATGAGATATTAAAAATCACTTTAAAAAACTTTTTGGTGAAGTTAAAACAAATTATAACTTAAAGCTATGCTCATTACTTCTTAAACTTTTAATTACTGTATACTGTATACTAGCACAGAGTTAGAGGCATTGCGAAATTACTGGATGGAAATGAAACGCCCATTAAGAAAAATTGTCAAGTGTTTATCCGAGTTGTCCCAGAGGGTTCTGTATATTTATTATTATCTATTTTGTTATTTTTATTAAAGGGCAAAAAGATTAAACATCTTTACAGCTGCCTACTTACTATCTACCCTAAGTTAATACACAATGCCATAAAACACTTCAAAAATCCATACGCTTATAGATTCATCAGCTTATAGAAAATCCAAGTGCTGTAAACTACTATCACATGGCGGCAAAATGCTGGCGGCATTGCCACGTTACTTATAAAATATGAGTTCCCTAAAAAAACAGATGTTTTATGACGAAACCGATTTTGATGGCAATAGAAAGGCATTACATGTTAATGATATAAAAGTTTTATAGGTAAATATAATGTATAAAAACATGCCATTAAATATATGAGAGTATTTAATACACTGAAGAAAATACTAATACAAGAAATTGGAAAATACCCTGGATAATTTTTATTTGAAATAAATCTGATGCCAATGTTTTTGCTTGTGTTAGTTATTAAAAGCTCATAGAATATGAAGTACCTGCCTTATATAAACATAAAATCACGCCATTTTCCCAAAGGGGTAGGCGGAGGTGAACCCAGTACTCAGTTCCATATCATCAATCAATTCATATGGAATGATCTCCATTCTGCGGCCATATCGACTCGAAAAGAAGAAGAAGAAGAACAACATGCGGCTCTTCAAAAGGACAGTGAATAGAGTGTTGATGGGTCGGCAACATACTGGCAATACCCATGGTGTTACAGGTATCTATAGATATAGATTGACTTTAATACAAATTTTCAGAATAAAGTGGTTCAATAATAATTATTTCCTTCAACGGAACCCTGAAGGCAATGAAAGAAAGCGTTTACACGGTAATGATTGCTGCGTTTAACAAAATGCATAATATGATACATATAACATTATAAACACACACAATTTTCGTCTCTATTACACTATACTTTAAGGCGCACGTTTAAACCATACAATTTACTAAGAATTTAAAACTTAACCCTACATTTTTAATGTTTTGAAATGAGTTTCTAATGAATGCTAGCTTTTATTCGTTGCTTAGTGAAAAGCGGGTTTAGATTCAAAGTATTAAATTAAATATGCGGTGGGAAGGGGAGAGAATTCTGTATAATGTTTTTAGAAAGCTCACCACCGGGTTGCCCGCGGTATTTTACCGCCAAAAAGTACCCTATGTGTGTTAATACTCCATAAATATGTAGCATCCGTAGTCCAGCGGGAATATGCCCGGCTCTAAATCCGGAGTCCCTGGATCGAATCTCACTAGACATTTCGCCTGAGCGCTACCGTGTCTCGGATGGCACGTTAAATTGTAAGTCCCGGCTGTTTCCTATAAAATATGTAGGGGGCAGTCGTTAGGTCATGTCGGAGGCTGCGAAGGAATCTTGTCGATCTGAAACTCTGACAATATGGGTTGTCCACATAACCCATATGAATTGACTCGAGCAGTGTAATTGGGGTAACCCATTCTGTTAGAGTATAAATTCAAATTATTATTATTATTATAAGAAATTTCAGGTAAAGGCTCTATAAGGATACCTAAATTATACATTTATTAGGTTAAATCAGCTCATTAGTTTTGCATCGCGTGGCTTTTTTTAATTGTACAATTATAATCTCTAAACCAGACCGTTTGGAACTGTTTTAGGGTTCCGCACCTCAAAAGGAAAAAAAGAACCTTATACGATCACATTATTGTCCGTCTGTTTGTCGGTTACTTTACTATAAAAATGTCAGGATATAAATTTATAGAATGGATTTATTATATTCGGAGGAAACACGGGAATACAAAACATCATCATCATCAGGACAGCCTCGTTTAATGGTTTAATGGTTTAATGGTTTTTGGCAGTCCACTGGTTTTAAAAAAAAAACTTAAACAAAACATCGATTTGGTAAATTTTTCATAGGACTGTGTCAAATTCCTAGAAGGCCGCATATTCTCTTTATCATATTACTTTTCAGTGCAAAACCGCAGGGAGCACCCGCGTTCTTTCTGTGCTGACCTTCAATATTTCTTCCAATTCACTTATCAGCATAACCACAACCTCTTTATCCAACGACGCGACGTCAACTCCAAAGAAAACTAAATAAAATAATGACCCGAAAATTTCCCAACTTGAACAAACACATAAATTGTTTCAAGAGGAATCCTTTAGTGAACCGATAACTTTCGTGTCAAAGCAAATTCAACTCTGACTTTCACTTCATAAAGTTCTGAATAAAATAGCTTGTAAACAATATAGATTGAGTGTTATGGTATCTTATATGGACGGGATAAGGTTTATTTTTGCATAATTTTTCGTGTTGAAGAAGATTGCAACGCGATGAGATAATTTATTAAAGGGGTGACAACTTTTTTCACAATCTTGGATATTTTTGGAAGATTCGCTAGTTTTTAACGTTCCGCACCCAAAGGAAGGAACCCTATTCCTATTACTAAGCCTCCGCCATCCGTCCGTCCGTCTGTCACAGGGCTCTATCTCATAAACCGTCATAGCTAGATACATGTAATTTTCACAATGTATTATAATGTATTTCTATAGCCCTTATAACAACAAATAATAAAAATAGAATAAAGGTCATACTTAAAGGTGCTCTCCATACAACCAACGCGCTTAATAAATTGCCATATTAGACTTTTACTGCAATAAGAATACATTTTTATACCAACAAGAATAATAATATTATTAATACATAGAGTTACATAGAGGACAAAGATGCCTGGAAACTTCTGCATAGCCACCACGCGGCACTTTACAAGCCAACAAATGTAACCAAACCAATTATTTTAAAACTTGCAGTTGATAAAATTAAACTTTACAAGTTTCTTGTGCGTTCTTCTTGTAGAGGTATATTTCCGAACGCGCGGTAGATTCTTAACAAGTTTGATATTACTGATATTATTGATTGACGTTTAAAAATGTATTTTTAAGACTTTTTCAAATAAATGTTTTTTTTTTATATATTATTTTTTTCACTTTTTTATCTTTTGTCTGCTACAAAAAGACAAACGACCCATCGTTTGCTGAAAGCATTGATATAAAGAAAAGAGGAGTTGGCACGTGCAATTTGCTCAGTGTGAAGTTTGATAGAAAGACAGAAAGACTAAGATCGAAGTGCGACCGAGACAACAATATTATTCGCTCGTACAACCTTACTCTACTGACCTATGTGGACCTAATGCCAGTACTTCATCTCCCCTTTTCTTTATATCAATGGCTAAAAGACTGATTTTTGGTACAGTTATCTTTTTGCAAGCATTCTACTCATAGACGGGCTGCATCGGCCGATCTTTCTCCTTTCATCTCAATACGTTTTTTTTGTAGTTTTGTTGTAAAGAGGCAACATATACATACCGACAACCACCTTTGCATTTATAACATTAGTAGAATAGTAAATTGATCTGTAAGCTGACTCCGAGTATTGGCTTCCTTCCAACCTCCACAATTAGCTGGTTTTTCTCGCTGCATACTAAATTGCAAAACAAACTCGCAACTATGAAAAAACCCTGACTTTTAGTACCTATCCATCGAATATAATATAACCAGATAGACTTCATGGTGGTTTTCTCTTAGTCCAACTAATATTATAAATGCCAAAATCATCATCATCTCAGCCATAGAATGTCCACTGAACATAGGCCTCCCCCATAGATTTCCATCTAGACCGGTTGTAAGCGGCCTGCATCCAGCGTGATCCGGCTGTCTTTATCAGATCTGTCCACTTTGTGGGAGGATGTCCTACGTTGCTTGCGAGTCCGTGGACCCATTGGAGGAAATCTGTAGAGGAGACCTATGTTCATCAGTGGACGTCCTGCGGCTAAGATGATGGTGATTAGGACAGTCACAGATACAATATATTGCCAGCGTTGGCAAGTCTGAGCATAGACTCTGCGAACTTAAGCGTATGTAAACTGGTGCAAAAAATTGTTATTGACATAACATAACATACATTCACGCCTTTTTCCCGAAGGGGTAGGCAGAGGTGTACCCAGGACTCAGTCCCATAGTAGATACACTCACATTTCGCCAGTATGTTATTGGTCCCATGTAATAGGGGGCGAGCCTATTGCCATCTACCGGCACAGTTCCAGACTCCAGGCAGTTATTGAGATAATTCCTAATGGAAAAATCCAATATTTAACACTTTGCCTGACCTGGGGATGGAACCCGGGACCTCTTGATTGGCAGCTGTTATTGACAGATAAACAAATATACGAACAAATGTACGATATGGTAAATGTTTTCTTCACGAGTTTATGTCAGCTAATGTTCGCAGAGCCTATGTTCAGATTCGCCAAGATATGCCGGCCGTATTGTACAGTGACAAGAATAATATAAGGTCGACCAATATTACGCGTTGTACCGTTTCAACCATTTCGGATGATGCTCCCAATACCATTGACTGCAATGAGAACTAATGAGTTCATTCTAACGGAGCTAAAGATCCAAAGGAGACTATCTGCCATATGCCGGGAACGTGTTTTGAGCTTCTTTGGACACATCATGCGGTCTCCCAGAGATGAATTAGAGAAGGTCATAATATTGGGACGCATAGAAGGCAAGCGCGCCATAGGCAGAACACCAGCCAGATGGTCGGACGTGATAAGGAAGCCGGTTGATGGCAGTCTATACCACGCCGTCCATGCAACCAAGGACCGTACACCCGATGGAAGAAGAGACCATGTGGTCGAGATCCTCAGCAGTGAACGAAGAAGAGACCATTTCAATACAGTCAATAAACCTGCAACGCAAAATATATGTATAACCAGTTAATTCCAAACAAGATTAAAGTTGGCTGGTGAAACTCAGCCTTAGAAAAATACGCTAACTACGAAATAGCCTCCAAATGTTATAAGACGTAACAGTCTGAACAGTCAGAGATATAAGAGAAATGTGATCTCCCCTGTAGTGAGTATCCTTAAGGATTTAAGTTTCGGTCTTTCGGAAGTTTTAATGCTGAATTGTAGATGTCCAGTTTTATTTTATGGGTGTTAATGTTCTTCAGAAGTTTGGGATTTTATGTGAGAGACGACGAAATAAGTCGAGTTATCAATACAAATAAAACCGCTCTCAGAATCATCGAAACTTACATGGAGGCTTTATACTTCCAAAGGCTGTAAAAAAGCATCCTTGGAACTTCTAACATTGGTCTTTGGTCGTATAAAACACGTTATTTCTTGTTCATATAACTTGCCACATTGGAACTAAGTCAGTGATCGAAAGCTGGCGCGTTCACAGTAATCACACTGATGCAATTTAATTCATAGCTGTTAAAATAAAACAATTACACAGTTAATTTGACATCCTGGTTGGCACAGATGGTAGTAACTCTGCTTTCTGTGCCGTAGGCTCCGGGTTCGATCCCCGGTCAGGTCAAACATTTGTGTGCATGAACATGTCTGTTTGATCTGTGTTTGGGTGTTATGATAAGTATGTATATCAGTCATCTGGCTACCATAGTACAGGCTTCTAGCCTAGTTTGGGACCAGATGACCGTGTGTGGAAGTTGTCCCATATAAAAAAAATATTACTCCTTTTTCGCACATATCTTTTATGGTCTGTTAATTGTGTGTGAAGTATTAGATTATGAGTATTATGAAGTATTATGTGAAGGCTAAATTAGCCAGGTAATTTAGCCAGCCTAACCCCACCCAGAAACTCAGAAGCTTCCCGGGAACTTCGCAGGTTTTTCAGAGTGACCTCACTATTCCCTGGATTTGTGCAAGTTGAACGATTATGTTAGTTATTACAGTCTTCTTAATTGACTTCGTAGAAGAAGACAGAAGAATTTCACGATGCGTATACGATGCGTCGACATTCCGTTAACTGATTCACAATATTATGGTGTGTTATTCACGCTAGCTCAACTTCTAAAGGCTGGACAAAAGCACCCATGAAAGTTCTAAAATTGGTCTTCGATCACATAAAACACGTTATTTCTTGTTCATTAAACTTGTATGCTCTGAATTATGAGTATTCATATCATAGATCATTTGACTTAAACACTTTGCCACCCTTAGAGCGATAACGCACTACGTCCGAAACGAATCCAATCCGAATCCTTGAAAAACGCTCGCAAAGTAGTCATAGAACTATTTGTATGCTATGTTAATCGTTCTTTTCTGCCGCATACGTGCAAACTGTGGAATGATCTCCCTGCTACGGTTTTCCCGTTAAGCTACAACATGGTGCTCTTCAAAAAGAGAGTGAATAGAGTCTTGAAGGGTCGGCAACATACTGGCAATACCCCCGGTGTTGCAGGTATCCATAGGCGGCGGTAACCGCGAGCCATCAGGCGGCCCGTCTGCTTGTTTGCCACCTATGGCATAAAAAAAATATGTAAAAGCACTAGATACGATATCCGTCATCCGTGAATCTCCATTTCGGAGATGATATTGACGGACCGAACTAGCCATAATTTATTTGTGTGAACACTTTCTGGTATGGGTTTGGTGTTAAATACAAAAAATCGCACGGGACCTGAGCACGCTGTCTCAGTGTGCTATTGACCATACTAATACGAAGAAGAAAAATACATAAAACTTTTAACTTTTCGGGAGTTCAATCAAGGTTGATCAGGCAGTTAAGATTATAAAATGAATGGATGAGTTCGTGCATGTTTACATCATCATCCAACCGTTAGAAGTCCACTGCTGAACATAAGCCTCCCCCATAAGGGGGGTTGTTGCCAATACTCGCCACGCTTGGCAGGCGCAGGGCGGCAGGGTTGACGAGCGCAGTTTGATGATTTTACGCAGAGGACGCTGCTGCCCGTCCTCTGGATCCTATAGCCCTTAGCCGGCTCTTACGGCAACCACGGGGAGAGAGCGTGAGGTATTATTCTTAAGCCGGTAACCCCACGGCATGTTTACATATCTTTAAGCAACACTATCTGAATTTATGCTGTTTGGTATGCTTAGACTCTAGAATCTGGAATAACGCATAGCGGGTAAAACCCGTGAGGCCAAACGTATTTGCTCTTGTCTTTGAATAAGTTTATCAAAGTAAATTAACAATCACGCCTTGTGCCGGGTATATTCCCGGCACAAGGCGTGATTGTTTGAAGGGGTCTACCATATGGTAGACCCGTATTCAAGAATAATACTTACTATGATGAGCCGAAAGCATGGGGCCGGTAAATCCAACTGAAATCAATTGCCTGGCTTGACCAACGCGGTGAGAAACTCCTTACTTAACACAGTACCCTACAAAAGTATTGTTCTTTAGAATGCGTGAGGAACTATTTGTACAAAATCTTCAGAGAAAAGGCTCTACAGAAAAAACAAAAAGCAGACAGTAACATAATTATTGTAATGCATATTTAAACGGACACCTCAATCTTAACACAAAACAAAGACGCAAAAACAATTTTTCCCCAAAATTGTTTCAAGTGTTGTTTATCCCTGAAACAATGTAAAAGAAAAATGCTTTATAATCAGGAGTTTTCTTTGTTTTCGCTGCTCTTCCGACACAGAGTTACTTTATCTCCTCTAATTAAGTAATTATACTTGTGATGAAGAATAGACCTTTGGCTCTTTTCATTGTTCTACGAAATTATATAGATTTAATGTTGGGTTGTTTTAGGGTGATTAACGGTCATTACACATGTGACAGGAGATGCATCGCGTCTTATCGGTCACGTTACCTCAAAACAGACAAATGTATAATAAAAACATTCAACCTTGCCAACTCAACCGAAGATGCGATAGTATAAACGTTGGTACGCTTGACTCATCTTCCGTCAGATGTGTAATGACCCTCCTATGTGGCTACCGTTTGCACCATTTTCTTGCACCATTAAAGCATGGTGCTATTTTTGAAGATACAAAAAATACTTACTTCATATATTTACGTAAAATAAAGATAATTAGAAAATAACAATACAAGGATTCAGTAAAAAGTCCAATTTAATCCAAAGAAGTATTCAGTGCTTTTTCATTTTTCTGAGATTTTTTTTCTTTGAGCAGGTTTTATACATGAAAATAAGTTGTTTTCATATTACCCATAAAAGCTGATTAAATGCCATTTTTCAATATGGCGGCGACAGCCACAAAGTAAAAGACGGAAATTTATTTATCGTTCAGAAATAATGTATTAAATTCAAATCTCCTGGAAAACCTTCCACGCAACTTATGTTTTTAATCACAAATGACTGAAGAAAATAAGATGTTTCCATATAACCTATATTTTTGTATATTAAAAAGCTTGATTCCACGAAAACTCATATTATCTCCTTTTTATCCAATAAGCCTTTTTAAACAAACATTTCCAAAAATATTGTTATTATTGGATATCTGAAAAATAATTTTGATTTGGACATTTCACGTGATTCATTCCCGTTATGATTCTCTCTTGTTGAAAAAACAGAAAAAATACGGAGTTCGTTTTTCGCTACTACCATACGCCATCAGATTTATACACTTTTTCTAAATTCAAATGAGATAAAACAAGCGGCGAAAATGGCAGTCGAAAAATTCTCACAGAAATATAAGCAACGGTTATTCCGGCGCGGATCGGGACTTTTTTAGTTCATCAAAAATGCAAAACTTGATGAAAATGTATGCAGTTGGAGTGAAAATCCGATGCCTTCGTGAAAACTCGATCGTTTGTAATGCAGATGGTTACTGGCAACTGGTAACCGATGCCACGCTATGTATGAAATATATGAGATAAAAATTAATCTTGCGCTGCTGAAGTCTCGAATCGGGCAGTTGACTCGAGAATGACTCGAGGCTGCTTAAGGTTTTTACTCCCCCGGCATCCACAAGTATCGGCTCGAGTCGCGCTGTTAGTATTCTTATCGCGGCCCGCCTCAGTTGTGGTGCGTCCCATACCGCACTGCAACCTACTCGGCCACACACTTGGAAAGTGGAGTGGCCGACCACCTCGGGCTCCTCTTCGCTTCACCGTGGTACAACCGAGCCACGGTTACTGACCCCTACCAGTTAATAAACTAAATATTTATTATTGAACTTTAATATTCTTGCAAGTGGCCTGTGTTTATTCTATTCTATTACTTCCCTGCCTGTTTCCTAGATCACTTGTGGCAAATGAGAATGAAGTATTGGACCTAAACTAGTTATCAGTGTTTTTTCACATGCACATTATTGTGTGTTCGTTCTTCTTTATTCTACCTCTATGCATCACTATGTTATAAAATCTTAAATGACTCACTGACTGACATGCAACGCAGAGCCCAAACCACTGATCCTAGAGACTTGAAACTTGGAATGTAAGTTGTTTTCGTTGTATGGACGTGTGCTTACAAAGGATTTAGGAAATTCACATTCTAAGGGTTCCAAAAAGGGCGTCAAAGTTGCGGTATAAAACTCCGATATTTCATAATCGCGAACGGGCAAAGCCGCTGTTCTTACACGAGTATTCTATAAAGTAAGACTATTTATAAATAAGGCTAGAAATAACATACTCGTACTATTTAGACTATGAAATAAGTTATAATCTATGCTGTGTTATTTATTAAGTATAGAGTAGGACATTGCCTTTTGCAACACATTTCAAGAACTAAAGGAAAAGGTTGAGAATCTAGGATAGCTGTATCAATTTTGTTTTCAATAAAGAATCTTGTATTTGTATGCATACATATCTACCGTCGTTTTTGTCCGCGGATGATATTTTTCTACAAATCCTAAAATCGCGAGCTGTCCTAACCGATAGATATATACTCGTATACGTCAATAGGAAATACTAGTGGTTCTTTTTGGTGCCTATTCCTTTGTGACGTCGATACACCGTGAAATGAACGCTTTTGTAAGCGATCGGGAACTATCAGCCTTTTTGTACGAATTGAAAGGGTTAGCATTTTGATATTAAACGTTTTACGGCATAAAAATTGTATAAATAATAATATTATGGCTGAGAAAAGTTGAAATCAGGCGTGCCCCCTCACTAGACGTTTTTAAATTGCGTGTGTTTGCTCACTATTTGTCGCTTTAGCTGTCCTTATTATTTTTCTCTCCATTCACTACATTCTACCTCGTTAGTAACATACTATTCTGTACATATTTATATACAATATTAAAAAATATATATATAATAGTTTATATAAGTATGTATTAAATAGATATATGTGTAATATTAGGGTTTATGTTTATGTATGTATATAGGTATATAGACCAAGTATGTATTTTAGTCACCTTTATGATTCCATATTTATTTATTAAGCAGTCTCTGTAACACCACCGACTAAATGTTTATTATGGTTCTCTCCTCTCCCTGCACGGTTGTCTGGAAGAGATCGCTCTTAGCGATAAGACCGCCCATTGTTACACTAGTTATTATTAATTATTATTAGATTTAATTAAGAACTTCTTGTTGTGGTGTACCAATAAAGTGTTTATCTATCTATCTATCTACTCGTATCTAAAAGTTATTTTATATGTAGACTTTTTGAATGTTAAATAAATGTGAGCGTGATTTGACGTACTATGGGCCACTATGGGCACTCGTATTATGCAGCGCAAATGCATTTGTATCACTTATAAATACTTCAAACTTTGATGTCACATTCACAAACTTTGGTGTAGTCTATGTATTTATTTAGCTCATGAATCGTAAATCAAGTGAAGTAGCAGTAAAATGCACGCTGCGTTCGTACTTGGCTGCGGTGCGTTTTTATTACATTGGTTACGTTGACACTTTAGTTTCAAATTTTACTATTTACTTAATAAATAAATAAATAACTCTATTTTAGTGTGTTCACTACTTTAAACTATGAAATTTTTGTAGTGATAGGCCTCTTTTGCAGGGGGCCGCCTGGGGAAGTACTACACCTTTGCCAGTTATTCATCCGCCAATTATAATGTGCAAACATTACTGTGTTCCAGTCTGAAGGGCAATGTTACCAGCGAAATTACTGGGCATGACGAGTTCAACAACTTATATTTCTTAATGGCTTTAAAACGAGGCGAAATTATGTTGTACCTACTCATGTAGCATATTCGCAGCTTTGATCCCTCACTCATTAATGTAAAAGAACGCAGAGACATGAAACCCGGTTTTCTTACGAAATTAGTATACCTACTATTATCATCATAATTATATTCATCATATCATCATCATCATCTCAGCCGTTGGTAATCCACTACTGAACATAGGCCTTCCCCATAAAGGGGGGTTTTGCCAATACTCGACACGCTTGTTGTGCGGGTTGTCGAGCGCAGTTCGATGGTTTGTTGCAGAGGACGCTGCTGCCTCCTCTGGATCTGTTAACCCTTAGCCGACTCTTACGGCAACCACGGGTAGAGTGGAGCACTATTCTAAAGCCGGTAACTCCACGGTGAAATACTATTATAATTTAATAAGTTAACTGTTTGTGTTAAATTTAAGTTAGTGATGTTTAAGTAATTTGAATTTTAAAACACTGGGTGGAACTGTGTCTGATATGGGCAATCATGATGCTTACCATCAGGCACCTGATTTGCTCGTCTTGTCAATCACTATGATAAAAAAAAATATCGAACAATTTCTATTGTATTAAATATGCTCCACCCCATGTACGTAACATGTTCTCTAGTACAAGAATAACTTGTTGAAAATGCTATTTGTAGCCATAGATTTAATAAAAAAGGGGAGACGAGGTACTGGCTTCTCGAAAATGGAAAGCTCAAATTAGGTCCCATTAGGTCCACGTACGTCAGTAAAGTTAATTGTTGTCTCGATCACACTTCGGTCTTAGGTACGGCTTTCTTTCTTTATTTGTTGTTTGAAACGTACCCTATCTCCCCTTTTCTTTAAATCAATGTTTGTATAGCATTAAGTAAGTCCTAGCGTTGTGCTGAAATTATGAATAAATAAATACAGGCGACCGCTGGTATCCAAAAGCGAATGAGAACACATAAATAAAACAGTGACTTTTAAATACCTCCAAACTTCCAAAAAGCCTCGGCTGGGCCCGGAAAAAAATCATCGCGTTTGCAGTAAAATTTGCATTTTTGATTACGTAAATCGTAACGAGAGAAAGGGGTATTTTTGCTAATTTTATGAAATTTTCGACAGCAGTTGGGTGCTAATTTGGCAATTTTTTGATGAGTTTACTCGGCTTGGTCCTTCGCAATTCGCATTTGACTCTTGCTTTGAAAATAATTCTTTACCTAAATGCTTAGCTTCGTTCAACGTTTGAATGAGTTTTTTGGTTTGGTTTAGTTCACGTTGTTTTAAAAACAGTGATTAACGCCCGGCAGAGGTGAACCCAGGACTCTGTCCCATAATAAGTACACCCACATTTCGCCAGTATGATATTATTGGTCCCATGAAATATATGGCAAGCCTTTTGCCATCTATCGGACACAGTTCTGGACTTCAGGCTGTCATATAGATAATTCTTAAAGGAAAAATCAAATAACACTTTGCCTAACCTTGGGATCGAACCCGGGATCTCATGTTCGGCATTCGAGCTTACCCCCACTACGCCACCGTCCCAGAACCGGAAAAGAGATATAGTGAAAAATAGACAAGTGAAAACGCGCGTCAATAATCTACACCAATTCACCTTCTATAGGAAAATTTTTGGTCAATTTTATTCTGATTTTACAAGCAAAAAGCAATTAATCATATCGCGACCGAAAAGCATATTGTTGTCTAATTTTTGAAAGAAGTGTAAACGGAAATTACATTTCCTTTGGGTTTTATTTGGAATGATTAATTTCACGGCGGTAGATAGCGCCGCTCCGGAAACGGTTGGGTTCATTAAGGCTCCGGGGCGGGGTGCACGCCTTAACGATAACTTTGGACGATTTTAGGGTTATCTATTGTTTCTCATATTTAGTCTTTTTTTCAAATCAGGCGCCTGATGGTAAGAATCATGATTGCCCATATCCGACACAGTTCCACCCAGTGTTTTAAAATTTTAAACTCAGCGCGGCACTGCACTGCGCCTGTCACCCTGAGATATGAGTTGTTGAATCTCATCATGCCCAGTAATTTCGCTGGTAACATTGCCCTTCGTACCGGAACACAGTAATGTTTGCGCATTACTGCTTGGCGGATGAATAACTGGCAAAGGTACTTCCCCAGGCGGCCCCCTGCAAAAGAGGCTTACCACATAGAAACACAGTCTCTGCAAACTTTAGCAATTTAGCAATATAATATAAGCCTTATTTGCTGTATTTCTATATGTATATCAATACATTTAGAAAAACCCTCCATCTCTTCTTTCTGCTCCATCATCAGTCCCTGGTCACCTTCAGTAACAAATTAATTGAGACGAACCCAATATCGAATCGATCATAACTAGAATCTAGAATTATAACTTAACAACACATTTGAATAATGTACTTACACATGTTTATTGAAATAAAAACTTTGAATCTTTGAATCTTTGAATCGAAAAGATCGAAACTAGAATGTTATGTTCGAAAACTCTCCCTTCAGCAGAACTGATAAACATCAAACTGCCGACTTTCATGAGACATAATCCCACTTCTTACTAATATAATAAATGCAAACGTTTGTATGGATGTATGGATGGATGTTTGTTACTCATTCACGCCGCCAAATCTACTGAACAGATTGAACTGAAATTTGGTATGAAGATAGCTTAGACTCTGGAATAACACATAGGTACATAAAGATATTTCCCCGGAAACGAAGACTACGCGGTTGAAACCGCGGGGCACAGCTAGTAATCCTTCCTACTAATATTATAAATGCCAAAGTTTGTTTTGTTTTGATGTTTGGTACTCTTTTACGCCAAATCTACTGAACAGATTGAGCTGAAATTTGGTATGAACGTGGCTTAGACCCTGAAATAACACATAGGGTTCATTTTTCCCGATATTCCGACGGGAACGATGTTTACGCGGCGCGGGTGTAACCGCGGGGCACAGCTAGAATAATATATAAGATATCTCGATTATATACTATAAGAACTCTCGATTACGTCAGCTTACAAACAAAAAAACTTATGAAAATCGATCCATTCGGTTAGGAGCCACGGACAGATCCATAGACACAATGATACACACGTCCAACTTATAACATCCCTTCCTATTTCAGTCAGAGGTAAAAAATAACGGCATGAGGCAATGCGCGATACGGAAATATTATGGGACGTTACCTTTTAGTCGTGACAGAAAATAGTTACACAAAATTAAGACGCGGTCTCATTTATTCAGCATCCTGTCAAGTAGTGCACCAATTAGAGTGGCTAAAATACCGTTTTAGAAATCATATTTTTCAGTATATTTCATGAAAAGTCAAGTCTCTAATATAGACAATCCTAGACAATCTGTCAGCCATCTGTCATGGACGATTAGTCCCGGGTGAATCAACTTGAAATGTAGCCAACGTTAATGGCAAACGAAATGGCACATTTTTACGTATATTTTATCATTCTGTTAAATTGTATTATAGTGTATAAGTACTAACCCTATTACATAAGTATACTAAAATATAGTTCTTAAGCTTATACTGTATTGATCAGAATAAATCCTACTTTTATCCGAAGCTGTCGTCCATCATTTGTTCTCGCCCTATATGGCGACCGCGCCGGGATTATTCGAGACGCGCATTCCGATGCCCAAATAAAGATGCGAACTTCGACCGTGCCGTTAACTTGTGATGAACTATGATGTCCCCTACTATTGGTTTCGCGAAGTGAAAATTATATTATTTGGAGATTTTATTTCGGCGAAATTTTTTTTTCTTAACTAATATCGTCTACCCGTCTTCGTGCACTACAAAATGGGAAGTCAACAATCGACCGAAAAAGAAGAGGTAATTATAGCCCAGAATGCGGCTGGTGGGAACAATAACGCGACGATAAACCAGTTAATGAAGCATACCAGTACTTCCAATATTATTCTTGGAGTTATTTGCATTGTCCTGCTCCTTGGAGGTCTTCTCTGGTTCTGCTTTGCGGCGTTCAACGAGATCACAGCGAGTCTTGGAACCAGTCAGTGCTTAAACTGTTTGTTAATGCGTTTTAGTGAGGCGACATAATAATTTGCGAAGTGAAGTGCGTAAAAATAATAAAGTGCGTTATCCAAATAATTTAGTAATAAAAATAAATAATGGACTAGAAAGACTATATAAATTAGAGACATTAAAAATAGTTTATAAATGGTACCGGTTAAAATTGTTTGAGGTTTTTAAAATATGTACTATATTAAGGGGTAAGTTATGTATTTAACTGCTAGTGTAACTTTTGTTTAGTTAAAACGTAGGTATGTCTATTGAATTAAACGAAATACATGATAAAATAAAATCATTGAGGGATTATCTTGTTAAAATTGGTCCCAGTCGTAGGTCAACTAAAGTTAAAGAGGAAAAATATTTAGAGGCAACTATTTTGTATGATAAATTTAATAACATTAAGGAAGTTATAGATAAGGATATAGCTGCGGAAACAATAAAATCATCAGATATAGAGAATATAGGATTATTGTATAATAGTATAACATCTTTTTATACGAAAATTGTGGAACTTTGTTCGGTGGCTGAAGATAAGATAAACACATATATAAAAATGGAGCAATTTAGTTTGAAAACTGCGGTTTCACTGCTTCCGATGATGACTGATGATGAGAAGGTCACGAAACAATTAATTTCAAATATCGAGATGTATGACCAAATGTTAGATGATAATGGGAAGAAACTATTGATCACATTTGTGTTAAAATCGAGGCTATCTGAGGGTGCGAAATTGCGTATGTGCGAAAATTATTTGTGTGTTTCAGAGCTTATAGCTGACATGAGGCAGAATCTTTTGTCAAAAAAATCTGACACCACGATCCAGCAGAAACTACAACGTGCCAGACAAGACAGGATGAGTATCGAAGAGTTTGGTAAGCAGATTGAGCAAATGTTTGTAGATTTAACTATTTCTCAGGCCAATGGAGATTCTAAAAAGTATGATGTTTTGAAACCAATTAATGAGCGAAATGCTATAAAAAGATTCTCTGATGGACTGCGAAATACTCGACTAAGTACCATCGTAGCGGCTAGAAATTATAGCAGCCTAAAGGAGGCTATACAAGGAGCGTTGGATGAAGAGTTGTCAGCGTGTCCAGAAGGTCAAGTGATGAACTTTGTGTCTCCACGAGGAAGAGGTAAGTGTCACAATAATTACGGACGTGTTAATTTCCAGCAAAGAGGCCGTAGTACGTTCAGAGGCCAACCTAGAGGCAATAATTACAATCGCGGTTATAGTAATAATAATCGCTGCGAGTCGAACAATACTCGTTCATGGACTCGTAGTAAGGGACGCGGTTATTCTTCTGCTCGAAATTATAATAACCGTGGATTTAATAATAAAAATCGTAACCATCAGATGAATATAATGCAAGGTGAAAGTAGTGAACAACACCAGACTTCTGGTTCACCCGAGTCGGAAGTCCAGAACTTGTTTTTTCGGAAATTGTTATTGTGATAATCTTAGCTCGGTAACATTTAGCGTGTATGATATTAGTCATAATTGGCTAATTGACACCGGTGCATCACTTTCGGTTGTCAAGTACGAAGTATTATCACAACAACACATTCCATTCCAAATAGAGAGGATACGTATCAAAGGTATTGGTGGCGATGTGTACTCAGAAGGATCGTTGAACTTAAAACTTTGTGCTAATGGACAGGAATTTATACACAAATTTTATGTATTTAAAGAATTACCTTGTCGTACGAATGGTATATTAGGATTAGACTTTTTGAAGAAGTATCACTGTAACCTTGACTTTGTACAAAATTTATTGATAGTGAATAGCGATTCTACGCTTACTCCTACAGTACTTCCGTTGCATATGGGACAGCTTGGCGACAATTATATAACTTTACCATCACGATCTGAGTCGATTCATTACGTACATACAGCTATACAACGGGATTGTCTAGTAGTTTCGAAACAGTTGAGCGAAGGAATATTTTTGGCCAGCACCTTGGTCACTCCAACAAATGGTCGTATACCGATCAAAATATTAAATATAAGAGATGAAATAGTGCGATTGAGTTTTTTCAGCATTGGATGTTCAGATTTAGATAACTATAGTGTTTGTGCTTTTGAAAAAGAAGAGGTGAATGCAGATAGAGTTAAAAAGTTATTTTCTTTTTTGAAATTAAACCATTTGAATAGAGAGGAACAGATAAGCATAGAGAATATTTGCGCGAAATATTCAGATATTTTCTTCTTACCAGGAGATAAATTAGGTACTACTAATTTATATGAACAATCGATACAAATAAAAGAAAATGTTACTCCATCGTATACAAAACCTTATAGGCTACCTAGAGCCCAGAAATTGATAGGCAGGTTCAAAAAATGTTAGATGATGATATCATAGAAGAGAGTCAAAGTGAGTGGTCTAGCCCAGTGCTTTTAGTACCAAAGAAAACAGATAGTACAGGTGAGATGAAATGGCGGTTAGTTATAGACTATAGGAAGTTGAATGAGCGAACTAAGGATGATAAGTTTCCATTACCTAATATAGTAGACATTTTAGATTCTTTATCTGGAGCAATTTATTTCACACATTTGGATTTGAGTCAAAGTTATTATCAGTTGCAATTGGAACCTTCAAGTAGAAAATTTACAGCATTTACTACAAATAAACAATATCAAATGAAAAGGCTTCCAATGGGACTAAAAACTAGCCCCAGCGCCTTTAGTCGACTTATGACAGTAGCAATGTCCGGGTTGAACTATGACAAGTGTTTGGTTTATTTGGACGATCTTGTGTGTTTTGGAAGGAATTTAGACATGCATAACAAAAATTTAATAGATGTATTTGAAAGGTTAAGGAAGGTGAATTTGAGAGTCAATCCAGAAAAATGTCAATTTCTAAAAAAACAGCTTTTATATTTAGGACATGTGGTATCTGCAGAAGGAATTTTGCCAGATCCTCAAAAAACTCGTGTATTGCAAGAATATCCGACACCTAACAACCCAGATGAGGTTAGAAGATTTGTAGCTTTTGCAAATTATTATAGGAAATTTATTCCAAATTTTGCCAAAATTACAATACCACTTAACAAACTTTGCCGAAAAGGAAATATTTTTGAATGGTCAAAAGAATGTGAAGATTCATTTACGAAACTTAAACAGTCATTAATAAAACCACCAATTCTTCAATATCCTGATTTTTCTAAAGAGAATGAATTTGTATTGCATACGGATGCTTCTGGTATGGCTATTGGTGCAATGTTATGTAACAAAAATGATTTACCAATTGCATATGCCATATATTTATAGTTCTTAAAATGAAAAAGAAATAACAAGTTTATATTAATATTACTTTTATCACTATATCTCTATGCCAAACACACGGGCTATTTGAATAATACGAATACTCGGTATTTTAATAGTGTAGACTTGCTTTTTCCATTGAATAATACTCGAACACTTCAGCATAATATTTTAAATGATTTATTCCAAACCCACCATCTTCAATCTCGCTCTACAATCATCTGTCGCGCTGGCATCCACCTCCCTGTGTTGCCATCGCGCCCTCGCACATGCCATAGATCTTCGTGAAACCACACGTTGCCATTAATACTTTCCATAAAACCACCAAAACGTTCACAGAATCCGTAGCATGCGCGTCACAAAATAACATCAACCCTACTAGGCGTATTTTTTTATCTAAAGGTAATGATAATACCTATTGGTTCCATATCTGAAGTCATCGGTTTGATTGTGTGAGTTGGTAGATCTGGTAACCGGCACCAGTACCGAAAACGGAGAGATTGTTGCGTAGGTATATTGGTAGGATTGGGCGATCCTAGCGCCGTCGATGTGACGGAGGCGATAGAATCGTCCGGGTCGTCCAGGACGTTGCGAGGGCGTCTACGGAGGGGAGGACTTCCTGCTTGAGCTATCGAGTAGTTCGAGACTTGGACTACGAGGGGGTTGGGGTGGTGAGGAGCCGCGTCAAAGTAGCGGCGGGGGCAAACTATTTCAATCGCTTGTCAAAATATATAAGTAAATGTGTTATTATAATCTTATACTCCTTGATACATACTCTTAGTTTGCCTCTCATTAGTTACTGACAAGCTCTTCTGATGTAACGTTACGTACACCAGTGGAATTGGCTGCTCTTACACCGTCACGATCTAACTTTTATTTATTGTAATATATCTCAAATTAATTGTCTAAACTTTCAAGTTTATTATATTAATATTATGATATTGTTTACTAATGTCCCAACTCGTCTATGTTTAACTTTCTATTTGATTTATTTCAAACTAATTGTTTTGGAAGTTTCAATAAACTTAGTATCGTTTTATTTATGGTAATAAATTTATTTTAATATCATGTTAATAGGCCGCTAAGAGGATCCAGATTGACTGACTGATACACATACAGTCTAAATCGTTTGATTTAGACTTGTTGGAGGGCATAGGGTACCGTACCCAAAGGGTGCCGAAGGCCCTATTACTAAGCCTCTTCTGTTCGTTCTTCCGTCTTTCACAGGGTTCTATCTCATAAAACGTAAAAGATAGTAATTTCCACAATATAATATAAAATATATTCCTAATGCCGAATTGCCGCTGTAACTACAAATATTAAAAATAAAATAAAGATCATAATTAAAGCTTTTATAAATTGTCATAATATGATACTTTTACTCCAATAAGAATAAATTATTATAAAAATTAGAATAATATCATGTGTACATAAATTTTATTGGTAGGGTTGGTAGGTTTAGAGCTAACACCTATCATAAATAGTTGGGTAATAGGTTCGTGGTGGGTAGGAACCCTTCATATGCAAGTTTCATTTGCATTTGACCAGTTTATTTTTTAACTAAAGGTATGTAGGGTTCAAAAGGAATTTCAGATATTTAAAAACAGTCACCGATTAAAGCAGAATTCTATTAAGCACATTACTTTCTGAAAATTCCGACCCAACGAAGTCTGATTTTAATAATAATTTAATAAGTAACAAGTAATGGTAGCTCTAACAATAATATTATGTTGAAATGATAACATAACATAACATCACACCCTTTCCCAAAGGGCTAAGTTTTTCCAGGATCCACTTCCATAGCATGTAATAGAGGGCGAGCCTATTGCCATCTACCACCGGGCACTGCTCCAAAACTCAGGCTGTAATTGAGAAAACTTCTAAGAAGATCGAACCTGAGATCTCATAATCAGTAGTGCTTGCGACCACAGTAATGACTATATTATAATTATAAACTTATACTAATAAAAAAAATTAGGTTATTTCAGAGATGGTCCCCGATATGCGCTATCCATTAGCTTTGGATTAAAAGCTCAAAGGGGCCTCTGCAACGTGGACTAAAAATGGTCTCCGTGTACTCTTATCAAAAAAATCGGGTACAGCCCGTGTTTTCGAGCGATAAATAATATAATAATAGATTTAAAGGATATCACTAACTCAAAAAGAGACATAATGAAATAGTTCTATATCAACTATTAATAAAATGTTAAGTATAGTTACAGTACGGTGTAACAGGCGCCCCGTGGGGCATGTTCCCACTCGGCAGGATAATTTGATTACGTATGCATTAAGTGCATTTCCATTCCCCACGGAGCGAGTTCTGAGATCTCTTTTTAATCTGACGATGTAACCTTTAATGACGCGGCGCGGCCTCGGGTGCTCGCTGCGAATCTTAATCGTCTGTTTTACATGCGCTCTTCGGTGTAAATGAGGACGATTTGTTTTAAGGTTTTTATTTATTTAACTTACAATATTTTATGCACGTTCGTATCAACTTTTTCAACATATTATTATAAAAGTTAGCTTATCCTTAACCGATTCAGGCGCGGTGCACACCTAAATCGCCCTCTCGCTCACATTTTTGAAGATATAAAAAATACTATACATGTAATTAATTTACATGACAGCCTGGTTGGCACAGATGGTAGCAACTCTGCTTTCTGTGCCGCAGGCTCCGGGTTCGATCACCAGCCAGGTCAAACATTTTTGTGTGCATGAACATGTCTGTTTGATCTGTGTCTGGGTGTTATAAGCTTATATAATGTATGTATATCAGTCATCTGGTTACCATAATACAGGCTTCTAGCCTAGTTTGGAACAAAAAACGTAAAATAAAGTCTACTTGGAACTAGAAGAAAATAACAATACAAACTATTGTAAAAAATCCAATTTAATCCAAACATTAATTTCATTTTCTCAGTTCCACATAATATTTTCCATAATATATCGTATCATATATTTGTTGACTATAACATGTATAATTTGAATCATAAATTATTATGGTTCAGATTTTATTTCTAACTTAGTTTAAGCTGTATTAAGCTGTCAAAGAAAATTGAAAAAAAAAATTTGAATACGGTCCGATATTTGAGAAATTGTAACGATCCACGTATCGGATCGCATGGATTTCATCCGATCCGAAAATCGGATCATACGATCGGCTCGAAGGCGTATGCCTTCGTAAATCGAATCGGCACATCCCTAATGTGAGGGGATTTAACATTCGTTCATCAGTCATTAGTCATCCACTAAGCGAAGGTTTGAACTTGTAAACGACCGTTTAAAACGTATTACTATAATAAATCGTCTCCGGTTACCGTGAAGACAGTGGCGCCATCGTTTTAATGCGACCGACCATGCGACTATGTAATTTTATTCAGGGAGGCAATTTCCGTGACCCTCGATAATTTTACATTCCACAGTTTCTTTAATTATGAAGAATCGTTCTATATAGTACCAGTAATTCCCCTCGCAACATAGGTAAGTAAACAATGTCTCACGACAGCCTTGTATTGTGCAACTAAACCATACCGCGAGTTAACGACATTCAGCGCCATCTAGCGTTAAAATTTAAATTCTAAATTTTATATTACCTAGTCTACTATATTTGGCTCATTACTTATCTAAATTTATAATTCTTTCATCGTCGATCAAACTTACACATTATACTTAAAGGTCAACCCTTAAGCTGGTAGATTTTTCCCACTTCTCGCCTCTAAGACCTCGCTTCACTCAATTTAAAATTGTTAATTGCATGATAACATTATATTATTATTTTTAAAAATATTTTGTGATATTACTATGAGAAAATTATTTGTCATAATATTTTTGTATTATTAGTATTTACAGTTTAAATATTAATAATACATCTTTAGGCTTGGTTAGAAGTAATCCTGAATTATTTTAAGCGATAAGTTCCGGGTTTGATCCTCGTGCAGACAAAACATTTCTTGCATCTGAGCTTAACCTTTTATTTTTCTAAAAAACAGATTCTGTGTCAACTCCACCTAGAGAGGGATATGCAGAAAGAAGCAAGAACATAACTATTTGCGATGTTTGGGTGTTATTGAGTCGGAAAATTCCAATAAAATACTTCTCGTAGAACTGATGACCGATGTGGCTGTAAAGTTCTCGAATGGAGACCACGGACTGGCAAGCGCAGCGTAAGTCGTCCACTCACAAGGTGGACAGACGATCTGATAAGGACAGCAGAACACGCTGCATGCAGGCCGCTTACAACTGACTTTTCGCCTGACTCGCTGACGCTTGGAAACCACTACGACATCAAGACAGTCAACCAACAAATTAGTGTTGTAATGGGTTAAATCGTAGTTGGGTTTAAAATATCACAGAATAGCGACAACCTTATCGCACAGTTACAGTAATAGGACCCCTGTTGTTAATTTTCAGCGTTTATTAGTAAAGTAAGGCGCACATTGACTGTAAAAGCTACGCGAAATATAATGATACGTTAATATCATCTTTGCCGCCTAGTTGGCTGACTAACTTGTGTTTTGTTAAATCTTAGTAAATTTATTGTGATTAATCGTCAAAATTATAGTTATATTTACATTGAACGGTATATAAAGTTGTACAGTGCACCCCTGAATATGTGTAGCTAAAAACTGGGCTCAGCTGCATCGGAAATCAATTGATTTTAAAGAAAACAATATTTCGATAATATTGACGTGGAGCTACGGTCACAGAGCAGCGACAAGTAAGTGCAAGCGGCTTGCGCGGTTACGCTTTCTGTGCACGGGCGATTATTGCGTGCAGGTCAGTCCAGTGACGCACACTGCAGCCATCTTGCCTTCGCGCCAAAGAATAAGCTACGTAGACGGTTTTTGCGCTTTGCCTATACTTTTGGTGCCTCACTGAAGACATACAACTGTTTTTTTTGCTTGCTTACCTGCTTTGTTTACCAAATGTTTTGTGACGGCTGCATTGTCGATATACGTGATGGTGATGCCCATTACGAATGCATTGTAGCAACCTGTCGTAAACGCTACTGTGCACTATGTGCAAACATATCGTCCATACATGATGATAAGCAAAGCTGGAAATGCCCGGCTTGTTGCACGAAAGAAAGAAAGACGGGCGACAATAGCTCCACGCCTATTAGGTCTCAATACCATTCGCTCAATGTCACTACTCGTAAAAAGACAAATTCAGCGTCGTCAACAGGATCTGCAACGACTGCTGCTGCGGGAACTGAAACAGAAGTAGGCGAACTGACTGCTGAAATTAGGCGTCTAACGCAAGAAATATGTTCTCTCAAGGACAGATTAGAGGAAGCTACTTCTTCCCTGTCTAGTTGTCACGTTCGTTTGGATGACCTGACCGCTAACGTTGCCTCCGCGGATGCTCGCATAAAGGCAAATGAAATAAAACTGGAAACGAGTGAACAGAAAGTTATGTCGCTCGAGGCTACAGTGAGCTTACTAAAATCTGAACTGAACACTCAGGCTCAGAATAACTTGAAGAATGAGTTTGAAATTGCCGGCATCCCTGAAACCGAGAATGAAAACCTCATGCACACAGTGCTTGTAGCTGCTCGGAAAATTGGTGTAGATCTGAGCGACAATGACATTGACTGGGTTACCCGTGTGGGTCTAAGACGCCCAAAAGGTTCTAAGCTCCCGGAACGAGCAGATGGAGTACAGCTACCTCGCCCCATCGTTGTACGTCTTCTTCGCCGCACAAAACGTGACGTCATTGTCAAGGCCTCTAAAACTAGACGGAACTTGTCCAGCGGAGACCTGGACATCGCAGGACCAAGCACTAGGGTCTTTTTTAATGAGCGTCTCACAAAAGAAAACAGACAATTATTTCGCGATGCCCGTACAATGTGCAAGAATCACGGCTTTGCGCACTGCTGGTGCAGTCAGGGCAGCATATATGTACGACAGCGCGAGGGTAGACCAGCGCAGCAAGTCCGGACACAAGAAAATCTGGCCCATATCTTTGCGAACGTCTCTGCCGCTACATCTACCTGAGACATCGAATGATTATAACCTAATTTTGTATACTCGTTTGTGCAGGGAAACAACATTTTATATTTATTTTATGATATATAATTTCTATAATAGTATGTATTATAATGATATAATAGTATATTTATGTATTATATTACATGTTATTTATTATACTTTATGCTTTATACATATTATTATGATAATGTGCTACACTCAAATATATATCTTGTGGTCGCTATATAAATCAAACTATGATTATTTTAGTATATCTCAACACAAGTCCTATAATTCGATGTCTTGGCTATCAAGCCACACAGAAGACTTTTGCATATATATTTTTGATAATAAATATTATTATGGATACTAACCAGGAAAATTTAGATGCAATTAATATTGTTTGCCACGACATCGATCAAATTGAACAATGTAGAACTTTGTTGACTGATGAGTATACATTTAAAATTTTGAGTTTTAATATCCGTAGTATTTCTAAAAACTTTGATAGCTTTCTAGTAGCCCTTAAACGCTTCAACGTTATTTTTGATATAATTATTTTAACTGAATGTCGCATTGATGAATCCTCAATCATACCTGAAATTCCTGGATTCAATGCTCACAGGTCTCACAAAGTAATCAACCAAAATAGCGGCGTTGTCGTTTACGTAAAAAGCTCTTGCGCAGCGACTATTTCAGAACCTAATTTTAAAGAAGCCGATTGTTTAATCGTTGATATACCAAACCATACAACAATCTTTGCTGTCTACCGTTCACCATCCTTCAGAAATACAGACTCATTCTTAACAGATCTAGATTCTCACTTCGATGTGTACAGGTCTAGTCCGCAACTAGTATTAGCAGGAGACATAAACATTAATATAACCCCCAATAACTTGATTAATCTGAATACTAACTATTTATGTCTTAATGCTGAACATGGCTTGCTTCCTGCTATAACAACTCCGACTAGATATGGATCATGCCTGGATCACATCTTTGTTAAAACCACTAGAGAATGTGTAGGCATTACATGTAAATCTGATATAACGGACCATAATATCACAATAGTGGGTTTGGCTACTAAATCCTATAATACCAATAATTCAAACCGTATAATAGTCAAACGAGATATTGATGGTATTAAGTCCGCTTTAGCGGAGGTTGACTGGTCTGATATCCTATATGCCACAGAAGTTAATCTAGCAGTATCTCTTTTTACGAAACAAGTTGTTCAAATTATTAATAAATTCACAAAAAAAGTTTCAGTTAGTCGATCTAAATATAACCTAAAACCGTGGATCACCCCGGGCCTCATACGATGTATGAGGCACAGGGACAGACTTCATTCAAAAGCTAGGAAAAACCAAGACAACATGGTACTTCAAGTAACGTTCAAAAGATATAGAAACTTCTGCAATAAGCTGTTACGTAAACTAAAATCACAATATGAAAATAGGGAGCTTCAAGCTAGCAAACGTAATCAGAAAAAGTTGTGGAATGTAATTAAGGGAATATGTCACATGACGTCACAGAAAAAAGAACCTACGGAGTTATTACATTTACCAAATACTACAAATCAAACACAATCTTTAAATCTTTGTAACTCACATTTTTCGACTGTTGGACAAAAACTAGCAAACAACATTTTGCAAAGACTAGATAAAAATGAAGAAGAACTAGCAGCATCAATTAAAATAGAGGGTTCACAAAATTCATTTTACATGGAACCGACTTGTGCGACAGAGGTTGAGGGGTTGATTATGTCGCTTCAAAATGGGAAAGCACCTGGAATAGACGAACTAGATAACATGATAGTAAAACAAATAAAAAACTACATCGTGCAGCCGCTAACCTCTATTTTTAATCTAAGCTTCTCATCAGGTATATTTCCCCTTGAATGGAAAACTGCATCGATATTTCCCATACATAAAGCTGGTAATAAGAAATCACCAGATAATTATCGCCCCATATCGTTATTGGGAGTATTCTCCAAATTACTAGAAAAACTTATGAATAAAAGATTGGTCAAGTATTTGGAATTACAAAATGTTCTTTCCTGTCGTCAATTTGGTTTTAGGCAAGGGAAATCAACTAGTGACGCGGTAAATCTTCTAACAAAAACTATTTCATCCAATTTAGACGTAAATAAAGCGTGCATAGGAGTCTTTTTGGACTTAGCAAAGGCTTTTGACACTGTTTCCATTCCCGTCTTGATTAAAAAACTTGAAAATGCTGGAATAAGAGGGGTTGCCTCGCAATGGTTCCAGAGTTATTTACGGGATCGGAAACAGTGTGTTAGACTAGATAAATATTCTAGTGAATTACAGACCATCAGCTTTGGCGTTCCTCAGGGGAGCATTTTGGGCCCGACATTGTTTATTTTGTATATAAATGACCTGCATAATCTAAATATAATTAACGCAGAAATTATTTGTTATGCCGATGATACTGTGATTTTGTATAAGGGTGATAACTGGTCTGAAGTTCTTGCAACTGCACAGCAGGGTATGTCAAAGGTCGCAAAATGGCTCCAAGTAAACCTTCTCACACTAAATACTAAAAAAACAAAATACCTATGTTTCCATAAAACTCGGGCGTCCTCCCCGCCAGTACATAGCAGCATTAAAATTCATCTATGCCCCGATGACACTAATAATTCCTCATGTTCCTGTGACACAATTGCTGTAACCGATACTATAAAATATCTAGGTGTCACATTGGATCACAATTTAAATTTTAAGGCGCATATAGCTATACTATCTGGCAGGATTCGGAATATTACTCGTATTATGAGACTTTTGCGAAATTCAGCAGACTTGGACACACTAAAAACTGTCTATTATGCACTGTGTCAGTCGCTCCTAACTTACTGCATCACTAGCTGGGGAAATGCAGCGAAGACAGTCATGATCCAAGTTGAAAGATCCCAGCGTTCCGTCTTAAAAACAATGCTCAAAAAGAACTTCAGATACCCTACAAGTAATCTTTATAAAGAAGTTAAATTACTAAACGTTCGCCAATTGTTTGTGCTTCATATTGCTTTATTTGCTCATAAACAATTTAAGCCACCTGAGGAGGACGACACCAGGCAACGTACTCGTAAAAGGATCTTTCAATACAACATCCCGGTTACACGAACAACATTTGCAAGGAGGTTTAGCCCTTATGTTGAAACGCGTATATATAACAAAATTTTGAAATGTTGCGATGTTAAAAAATGTTCAGTCTTTGAAGCTAAAAACATTATCGTGAAGTGGTTAGCCAGTCAGGATTATGATGACACAGAAAAATTGTTTCAGTATGTTTCCTAATAATTTACTTACCTACTCAAAATTCCACAAGCTACTCGTGCCAACCCTATGACCACTTTTATACTTTTATTATTTTACTGGTTTATTTATTTATCTGTTTATATATTTTGTGTATTACATTTTCCTTATTTATCTAGTTATCTATTTTATGACTTATGTATTTTAGTAAGTATTAAGTATTTAGGGTTATATATTTATATACTTAATGTTTATTTTATAACATATGATAATAATTTATAAACTCTGTAGAAAATTAGCGTAAGGGAATTTACATTTATTATAGTATAGTACAATTATTACTTTTTTAATATGGCGTAAGTTATATTGCGTGTAACTTATAGCTTTTCTTTCATCAAAGTTTATATAGTCAACTAAGCACTAATCAAATGTTATTGTATAACTTCGTCATTTTGGCCCTCGCGACACAGACCCACGTCTAGTGTGAGGACCACAGTAAATCGCAATTTGTAACGGTGCTTTATGTCTAATAAATAATTTTCAATACGCGTGATCAAAATGCTGGTGTTTATCTGGCCCAACGTATAAGCATTGCTATTCAACGTGCCATTGTCGCCAGTATCTTCTTGGGTACGCTGCCATCTGACAGTGGTTTAGAGCATTTGGATTTTCTATAGGCTGACATATCGGCCTGTGGATTTTCAAAAATTTCTTTGGCATAATGTTTTTAATTAGGGTAGATAGTAAGTAGGTAGCTCTATTGTTTAGTCTTTTTTCAATAAAGGTACTCTGCCCTGTAAAAGTATTTTTTAAATATAATGTTGTATTTATATTAGTAGGACTTTATACATTGATGCTAAAGCCAGTACTTTCTCCCTTTGAAGATAACTACTGCAACAGAAATACAAGCAAATTTTTATTTTAAATACAACACACCATGGTCACTGCTCCATACCATTCCTTAAATTTTATTTTACAACTTATTGTTGACAAGCAACATTAAGCCCCCGATGTGCGGCAACCCTAACGTTAGCGTGACGCCCACGATTTACTCAAACGGGCCTCACCTACAAACATAACCGTTTTATTTGAACACATTTTATTTGTAGCCGTAGTCGGTTAATGCCTCGTTAAATGTTGCTTTAAACTTTGTTGTTCATATTTGTTGAGTAATGGACATGTTTCGTGATTTCAAACCTTTATTTTAAACTAGCAACTCGCCCTTGCTTCTCTCCGGTACGAAATAATAAATAAATAAATTCTTAATTACCAGAAAGAGTTACACGACTTTATAAAACGTCCCATCCAGTCACACTGTGACTCAAGTGTTACTCGATGGGAAATAAAACCTTAACGTGTCACAGTGTGACTCGTTTACTGTGAAATTGGATTTTTTACTGAATCTTTGTATAAAATAATAATAATAATATGGGACAACTTCCACACACGGTCATCTAATCCCAAACTAGGCTAGAAGCCTGTACTATGGTAACCAGATGACTGATATACATACTTATATAAGCTTATAAACACCCAGACACAGATCAAACAGACATGTTCATGCACACAAATGTTTGACCTGGCCGGGGATCGAACCCGGGCCCTGCGGCACAGAAAGCAGAGTTACTACTATCTGGGCCAACGAGGCTGTCCTACGACGAGGTATTGTTATTTTCTAGAAACTAGTTGTTTTTATTTCACGTAATTGCACAAATATTATATAGAAAAAAAACATGAAAAATAATACATTGAGAGAGAAAAAGATATGTAATAAATTATTAATAATTCCTACCTAGAGATACTTCTATAAGATTTTGATGTAAAACCTGTCATTGGGACATGGGCACATACTGGCGAAATGTGAGTGTACTTTTTTTTTAATGACCTATACTGTTTGCTTCAGATGGCCTCTACAGCTTTACCGGGCAGTGGTGAGTGCAGGAGGCGCTCGACCCAAAGATTGAGGGTGACTAGCACAAAGGCACCTAGACGGTACGAACCTCGGCTTGGGCCGTCGCCAGAATACGTGGGATCAGACTTGCCCTAGCACCCCAGGAGGGGAGTGTCCTAGGGCCCTATAAATGGTTTCATCTGTTTGATTATTTGGAGAGAAACCGATCTGAGGGATCTGAGAGATCTTCGACCTCGCCGGCGACGTCGGTGTTGTGATTGTGTGAGTTGGTGGATCTGGTATCCGGCACCAGTACCGAAAACGGAGCGACTGTTGCGTATATTGGAAGGATTGGGCGAACCTAGCGTCGCCGGCGATGGGACCGCGTCGATAGAGTTGTACGGGTCGTCCAGGACGTTACGAGGGCGTCTACGGAGGGGAGGACTTCCAGCTTGAACTATCGAATAGTGAGTCCTGGGTACACCTGTGCCTACCCCTTCGGGAAAAAGGCGTGATTTTATGTTATGTAAAAGTACTTCTAAAAATATACTTCCCTATCGTAAAGGTAAACTTTAAGCGTGAGTCCACAAGTATTTTGGTAAATGTGCAGGAACGTGTTTGTAAGATGAGAGCGGGGTTTAACCTCCACTCCAGTTAACTATAGTTCACTCAAAGGTTACTTTACACCTCTACTCTGCTTCAAGTTGGGGAGGAAGTTTTAACGAATTTTAACTAATAGTGGTTTATAGTTTTTAGTGTTTATTTAAGTAAATAAACATCATATTATACAAATCACATTCGTTAAAATTTTGGGACTGCATCGGTGGCGTAGTGTTTGCAAGCGATCATGAGGTTCCGGGTTCGTTAGTCAGGTCAGGCAGTCAAAATATTGGTGTCAATAACCCTGTATACTAAAAACAGACCCCGTCATTCCATACAATCGCCCGCGCGCAATAGCCTACTACTACGTGGAAAACACAATGTATGTCCACGCGTCAAATGTGTGCGGGCGTAAGGGCGTCACTTCCTTGTTGACTGCCTGGTTGCAGACGTGGGGCTAATGGCAGGAGGAGTGTCGCTTCTTTACTTCGTAATAGTTAGTATTCTTTGCTAAAAGTCTGTCTAGTACCTATATAGTCCGCACGCGAAATCTATCACATCGGCCTTGCACTGCCATATTAACACTTCCATATACAACGTGTTTGCTAAAGGTGTAGTAACCGACCCGGCACCACACGTATTGACTCGTTCACTCATTCCTGTGGATCCTGCCGGTTAGGTCGAGATAGTGCTGTAGGTCTAGGGCACGCCTTTACTATCTTATTAGCGTCCCAGGCGATGCAGCGTCCGTGAAGAGGACACATCATCCACTTCAGCGGAGCTTAGTGGAAATCGGCCTTACTAGCCATGTGCGTAAGTGCCGATCCTCAAACATGGACGCTGCTTGAATCATCTTCTATAAATGTTAAAGGCCAGTGAATATGTATATAATTCTGAATGTATGATGTACATCATACAAAGTACTTCATACATTTTACCATTACTTAAGTGGACTTAAAAACAATACTTACAAAGCCGCATTCCTGAACGAACTTCGAGTCAACTCAAAAGCATTAAATACCTTCGAAAGGGGCTGCGAGGGGTCGCAAGTCAGCGACATTGTCGGGGGGACCGACCGTTTATAGGTTACGATCAAAGAATACCTTTCTTAATATGAATAATATATATATATTTAAAAAAGAGCTACGGGCCGCACCGCAGCGTTTTACAAAAATCCACCTTCATCACTTTTGTACATTTTATAAATATGAACTGTCGCAAATTACAGGCGGACGATGCGACCCGACAATGCACTGGTAATAATAATAATAATTTGATGATATACTCTAACAGAACGGGTTGCCCCAATTACACTGCTCGAGTTAATTCATATGGGTTATGTGGACTACCCATATTGTCAGAGTTTCAGGTCGCCAAGATTCCTACAAGGCTTCCGACATGACCTATAACGACTGCCCCTACATATCTTATAGGAAACAGCCGTGACCTACAGTTTTAACCACGGTGTCCCTTCTGTCTCTTTAGTATTCTGTGGCCCAGGTGAAAAGTCTACATGGTGAGATTCGATCCAGGGCCTCCGGATTTAAAGCCGGGCATATTCCCGCTGGACCACGGACACTACACGCTCGCGCACTTGCGAGACTTTCACGGGACTTAAACCCGCAACTTCCATACCAATGCGCGTGGTGGCACTCTTCCAATTGAGCTATCGTGGAAGTATACTAGTCATCGGTTAATCCCACCTACCTACCACCTATAGGGGTGTGTGTGTGTGTCTATAGGTGATTTTTGGTGCGGAAGGTGCGGGTTGAATTCCCGCTCGTGGGTGAAAATTTTCTTCCCACATTCCCATTCTATTCCAAGCGAATATACCGCTTAATCCTAATTTATAAATGCGAAAGTTTGTTACTCCTTCACGCTAAAACTACTGAATCGATTGGGCAGATATTCGGTATATAGATAGTTTAGACCCTAGAATAACATAAAAAGTAATTTTTAACCCGATATTCCCCCGATATTCCCATGGGAACGAAGACTACTCGGGTAAAACCGCGGGATGATAGTAGTCTATAAATATATAAAATATATTTAGGAAATGTTTCCATAAACCGAAATAGACGATTAAGTAATTGTGTCCATCGCATCGTAACATGTAAATATACTCACCTCTGCAGCGAACGTTTAAAGTTTAAATTGAGTGAATAGTTGTCCGAGCGGCCACATGCCATTGAGAATTACTAATCTACGGTTAAGATCCAGACCTATATATTTTATCTAAGGATCCAGGTTTATTCCGCTTTGTAAACTTTAAAGCCATTATATTCAGTTGATTTTGCGTTAATATGTTATACACACACAATCTTAAATCGACTGCCTCAGTGGCGTAGAGGGCGCATGCTCGTCTGCCAATCTAGAGGTCCCGGGTTCGATCCCCAGGTCAGACAAAGTGTTAAATATTGGATTTTTCCATTAGGAATTATCTCAATAATTGCCTGGAGTCTGGAACTTTGCCCGGTAGATGGCAATAGGCTCGCCCCCTATTACATGGGACCAATAACATACTGGCGAAATGTGGGTGTATCTACTATGGGACTGAGTCCTGGGTACACCTCTGCCTACCCCTTCGGGAAAAAGGCGTGAATGTATGTTTATATATGTTATGTCGTATCTTAAATCGAGTAAAGCTCGTTTCGTCCTATCCTATTTCCTAGCCTATTTCCTACTAAACCTAATTATTATAAATGCGCAAGTTTGTGAGGATGGATGGTTGGATGGATGGATGTTTGTTACTCTTTCACGCCAAAACTACTGAACCGATTGGACTGAAATTCGGTATGTAGATAGTATATACCCTGGAATAACACATATAGTACTTACTATCCCGATATTTCCACGGAAACGAAGACTACGCGGGTGAAATCGCGGGGCACAGCTAGTACTCGTTATGAATAAACCTCAATATATAAACCGACTTCTTCTTTCGGGATCGAAAGAAGAAGTTGATCGACCCCCAGGAATAAAGAACTCCTAGAAAAAAATCCCAAAAATAAAATTAAAAATTCATAATGGAGAATCCAAAAACACTTGTTTTTGAAAGTTGAAGTATTATTGATTTTTTAACAGGCACACCTCTGCCTTACTCTTTAAGGAACAAGAGAACAATTTCCCTTGATGGAAATCCAATAACTCTGTTTCCCTAACCTGGGGATCGAACCCAGAACTTTATGCTCGCTTGCGATCACTACTCCACCGAGTTGCAACAAACACATCATAATTATAAATTCTCGTATACATATATATGACTATATGAAGTGTATTCGTGCGTATATAAAAAAGGAAAACAAGTATAATGGCAACATTGTCAACTGGGACGCAGTTTCCGGTTGCGCGCTTCTTTGAATCCATTGCTGAAAGCCAATCATGTCACATTCAACGATAATGTTATTTTATCCTACAAATGGGTACACATCTTTTGTGCTACTCAAATCAATACAGGTAAACAATGTTTTTGATTGACAGGCTATAAGGATTTGAAAAAGATTTATGGAAAAAGGGAACAAGTATTACTCGTACACGCTTCATCTCTCAATTAGGAAATCTTTCATCTAGGAAATTACTAAATATTTTATATCAGTATAGCTAAGAGGCACATTAGTGACCAAAATCCACCTGACACATTACATAATATCTGCCCTAGATGTGGACGTACATGCCGTTCCCGAATCGGTTTATATAGTCATAAGAAAAAATGCTCTATACAGAGTTAAAATGTTTGAAAAGTCTGCCAGAGACGCTAAGGCCAATAATAATAATAATTATATCAGTAAATTATGTTTTTAATTTGTGTACCTACTTAATCATTATTACCTTATGATGATACTAGGATTACTCGATTTTCCATTTGCGTGAAAACATATTTATTTGGTTAATGAAAAACTTACAGTTTCTTCGTATTTATGAAAATTGTAAAAGAGTAGTTATTATAAGATTATGTTAATGTTTTTTCTTAAATATCAAAAAAACCATACGGCTTTCATTAACCAAATATGTTTTCACGCAAACGGGGGCCGGATCCAGAGCCAACTGCAAACAATTGAGTGGAAAATTATTCCTTGTTTGTTCATATATTTGCATTTTCACTTTATATGGACTTTCACTTTATATACTTACCATGAATGAATTAATTTTAATTTTAAGTAAAAACATTATTTTTAATTTTTTTGTGCACGAGCATAAAAATATCAACATTTCCATCAACCATTTGCCAACACTAACACAACGATATCTACAAAACTAGCTATAAAACCTAGAAATAGCTAACATAAAAGCTTTTGTTCTGTAAACAGAAAGTTGACTAGGAATTATGTATCGTAATCTTATGAGTCTAAGGTTGGATTTACTTTGTCTTGTGGACCACTTGTTGCTACCGAGATTCAATCTAAGGGATTAGCAGAGGTTTATTATAACGTTACCTTGTGAGATAAGCATTTCACTATTTAGTAAGTAGTTTGTTTGGGTAACGCTTTCATTGTAGTAGAAAATAGAAAGGATATCTGGAAAGTTGGTTGAAAGGTTTACGAAAAATACATTCATGTAACATTGTAGAAACTAATCAAAACCAGTTTTCAGTGCCTTTTTATTTTTCTAAGATTTTTTTTCGTTGTGCAGGTTTTACACATGAAAACTCGTTTGGATTAAATTAGATTTTTACAGAATCTTTGTATTGTCATTTCCTAGAACCTAGTTGTCTTTATTTTACGTAATTACATGTAGTAGTTTTTATATCTTCAAAAATGTGGGTACGTGTGAGAGAGAGGGCGAATTTGCTTTAAACAGTGCCTTAATTAGTAAAAAAAGGATTCATTCCTTAAAATACGCCTTGTTAAAAAGATTCATCATTATCATCATCATCTCAGTCATAGGACGTCCACTTCCATAGTCTGCATCCAGTGTGTTCCTGCCGTGTGGTCCTTATCATAACGTCAGTCCACGTTGTGGGTGGACGTCCTACGCTGCGCTTGCCGGTCCGTGACGGTGGTCTCCATTCGAGAATATACAGCCCTATCGGCCATCAGTTCTTCGTGCTATGTGCCGCCCATTGCCTCTTAAACTTGCTAATCCGTTGGACTACGTTGGTAACTTTCGTTCGTCGTAAAAAGACTCGTACTGGCTAAAAGATACTGACTAATTTAAATCTGTCTACAGCCTCGGTGGCATAGTGAGGGCAAGCTCGACAGTCGATCATGAGGTCCCAGATTCGATCCCCAGGTCAGGCAGTGTTATGAGATTTTGCCAAATGGCATTATCTCAGTGACAACCTGGGGTTTGAAACTGTACCCGGTAGATGGCAATAGGCTCGCCTCCTATTACATGGGACCAATAACATCTTACGAAACAGGTGTACATATAATAGGACAGAGTCCTGGATTCAACTTCTGCCTATCCCTTCGGAAAAAGGCGTGATTGTATGTTGTTGTTGTCTATTGCGAATATACTGATATTTATATATATAATTATTATAAGTTACATATTTGCCTAAACCATTAAATTAGTATAGTAATTATCAATAGTATTAGTCGTGGAGTTACCGGCTTTAGAATAGTGCTCCACCCTCTTTACCCGTCGTTGCCGTAAGAGCAGGCTAAGAGTTAACAGATCCAGAGGACAGGCAGCAGCGTCCTCTGCAACAAACCTTTGAACTGCGCTCAAAAACCCGCCTGCCAAGCGTGTCGAGTATTGGCAAAAGCCCCTTTATGGGAGAGGCCTATGTTCAGTAGTGGATTACCAACGGCTGAGATGATGATGATAATAATTTAGATTTATTTAATTTTATTTACTTTTTATTTAAACAAAACTTAACTGTAACTTTTTATTTAATGTTTTATTTTTAGGTTTAAAAAAACTACATATAAAAATTCAATCGTTTATTTTCAGTACATTCAAAGCATTCAAGTGCCTTTATTCTAGCCTTACAAATATTATGTACAGCATAGACCTTATTACGTATGGTATAGAGATCGCTTTCCTTTGATCATTTCAATTACATATTCTTGGAACTTAATACCAGACCCTATTACAATGTGATACGAAAAGGTGTAGGAATACTTATGGAGGTACATAATCTACTCTTCAACCAGAACAACTTCGTAAAGAAATTACCTACGAAAAAAAAAATTCGACTTCCTATACAAATTTTCCGATTCATTTATTATGGGAGTCGGAAATATTTTATGCTTATTTCGGTCTTAAGTATTATTACACCTTTTCGTAATACGTTGTATAAGGAAGTAATTTAAAAAAAAGTATGTTCCATTTCTGTTTAAACTAAAATCATCAATAAAACATACGTACCTAGTTAAATGAAAAAGCCACAACTCACAATTTTATCGAAAAATATTAGTGTTAACTAAAATAGGCTTTTAACTACAGATAATATTTTGGTATGCATAGCTTGATTTCGACTATATAGGTCAGTTCACTTAACGAATAATCCTTACTGTTACAGTATTACTTGTCTTCAAATGAAATGTGACAAAGTTCCACATTATTGTTTTATCCTCCTCTCACGTAGATATATTAATAATGACTCTTAAGGTGGTTGGTTCGATATGAATTCCCATACAAACTTTGAAGAACTAATCACGATGATAGAAGAGATTATATAAATTCTTCATTAGTGTTTTATTTAAGTTACAACTAATTACTCGGTGCGACTGCCTCAGTGGCGTAGAGGGCGCATGCTCGACTGCCAATTAAGAGGTCCCGGGTTCGATCCCCAGGTCAGGCAGTGTTAAATATTGGATTTTTCCATTAGGAATTATCTGGATAACTGTCTGGAGTCTGGAACTGTGCCCGGTAGATGGCAATAGGCTCGCCCCCTATTACATGGGACCAATAACATACTGGCGAAATGTGGGTGTATCTACTATGGGACTGAGTCCTGGGTACACCTCTGCCTACCCCTTCAGGAAAAAGGCGTGAATGTATGTTTTATGTTTATCAAGTGGCATTTATTTAGTTACACTACAAAAATCGATTTAAAAATAAAAATAGGAATTTAATGTATTTCCTATAAAATTCTATAAATCTAATAAATACCTATTTTCCGTTTCAAAACGCATTTTGGTAGCGTAACTAAATAAAAGCCACTTTTTAATTACTTGTTACTTAAAATAAAACACTAATGGTGAAATTATATCTTTTCTATCATCGTCATTGGTTCCTCGCAGTTTGCATGGGAAATTATGTCGGTCTAACCACCTTAAGCCGTAAACATTAAGTACAGAATAAAACTCCAAATTAATCTCAAATTCCCAAGTTTTAGCATCAAGTTAATCTAAAGTTGAGCAAAGTTTGTAATGTTTAGAGACTTCAGTTTATGGTCTCGGGATTTAGTCTCGCGCTTTTACGTAGATCGATGTAAATAAGGAGTTCAACTTCGTTTCCTGCAAGCGATTCCATATAGAGGTATATTAAACTAGATATGCTAAATTGTAGCGCATTCGGTTCAGTAGTTTTATTGTGAAGAGGATACAAACTCACATAAACAATTGCATTTATAATATTTAAAAAATTTGTAGGATTTATATTGACATGTAAGATGTTATACTTGCCTAATTTCACAACGTTTTCAAAACTTAAAAGTCACCTATGTAAATAAGCATTCCATTATTTTCTTTACCATTTGCGTATACTCCTGCTGTAAGTACTCGAGCCAAGGTCTAAGTTACCTTATAATTGGGCATCTCAGTTCTATTGCAAACATTCTCTGCTATAATTATTTTTTTAAAATTATTCGAATAACTGTATTTATTTAACTAACTTTTAACATTATGATTAAGTAGGTACATATTAATAGTTGAATTCTTATTTTTATTAATTATGCCTAGCGTACAAATCTGTGCATTGGCGTATAAGCCACATTTTGTCTCATAAAAATATAAATTTTATGTCAATTAACTTCACATATTCCTTTTGTTACTATCTAATGGTTACAATACCTAGTGGGCTGTTGGAGTCCGAGCCAAACTTATTGGCGGCTGTGAAGTGCGCTGCAAGTCCCATCCGACACCCGCACGACATTCAATTCTTAATAAGGCTACAGACAGCGCAGGCTTTTAGTGACTAACTGAATATACCCTTAAGAAAATATTGCGTAGCGTTTGGTACCTAACTTCACAGCCGTCATTATGGTTAGCTCCGACTCTATTACACTTGCCTTTATTTATCATTATAAACTATGTTTTGCTATATTGTCAGCGTGATAATTTTAAGTTATAGGTAGGTACAAAAAATATAGGCAAATAATTTTAGCCAAAACTTATACACACGAATTACACTTCAAATCAGGCGAAATTAAGCTTATAAAATTTATCCCACAACATAGGTATAATCGAAAATTAATTGTATATACCAACACAACCTTGATGGCGTAAGTGGTCGCAAGCGCTACTGCCGATCACGAGGTACCAGGTTCAATTCTCATGCCTGGTAAAAAGTGATATTGGATAAACATCCTAAAGGTGGTGATAGACTTGAGCATTTCTTGACGAAGTGCTCACGGTTAGTGAGAAAAACATCGTGTTCGATGTTCGGTTCAAAAAAATGAAAAAAAAAAAAAATTACGGCGAATGCTCAATGTTTTGCTCGTGAAAATGATCAAGTCTATCACCACCTTAAGTTGTACTACAAAGATTTTTTTGGTACACATCTGTTAATTTTCGTTATTATTATGGGTTGTATCATTTTTGCTTAACGACGTCTTTGTGACACAGTTTAAAAATTATATAAAAGTATGACATTTTATGTCATTCTACGAAAGATTTTTATGCTCCTTTTTGTTTTTTAATAGTTACACAAAATAACAAGTCAAAGTCAAACAAAAGGTCATAATCACACAAGAAATACCTAAAGTTCAAATCCTATACGCATTCATCACGATGCCGATTAAAAAGCAACCTAAAAAGTTTTTATTAGAATATGCTCAGCTATAGGAATGTTTGCTAACACGTCGGTTTTCTTCACTGCATTATCTTTTCTGTGCAACGAACACTTTTTCTCTTTATGTCCTATTTCTGACTTATTATGAGTCATTTTTATTTGTGACGATATTGATACCGCCCGTTTTTTGGTCCCGCAGTTTTTATAAGCACTGTCACTTGGTTTTTGTTCACTTTTGGTCACTTTTGATATTATTTTGGGTTTGTCTTGAGTTGGTATACTGTCTTCGTTCGACTCTACCGCCAGTTGTGAGTGGTCGAAGCATTTTGTAGATTTCTGTGGAAATAGAAAATTGTTAGATATTATGTCTATTGACTATTGTCATAATATTATTATTTACTTGCTGTCATAACTGTCACAAAAAATTATAAAAAAAAGTAATTTAGTGTTTTTAAAAATGTGATATTTATGCAACAAAATGATGATTTATTTTACCTACGTTCCAGCGCCTGAATAATTCTACTATAGTTACCATTGATATAAAAAAAGGGTAGATAGGGTACGTTATCCCAGCGCTTACTCAACAAATGATACATGCAATTTGCTCAGTGTGAAGTTTGCACAGCGACATATAATGAACAACAAAAATAGAAAGAAGTACCAAAGACCGAAGTGAGACCGAGACAACAATATCATTCGCTAGCACGACCTTACTTTACTGACGTACGTGGACCTAATGGGACCTAATTTGAGCTTTCCATTTTCGACAAGCCAGTTTATCATCTCCCTTTTTCTTTATATCAATAATAGTTACGAATTTAAAAAATAAATTCATAAAGTCAATTCGTGTCATTATAAAACTATGCAATTTATTGTGAAGTGGTAAAATAATGACTCAATTACCGTAGGGTTGACAGCTTTAGAGTATATTTGCACCCTTCCCTCGAGCTCTATCTTGAGTCTCCAATCTCTCAGGTACATGTGCGCGGCCGCCGCGCTCGGCCACCCGCGTCTCCACGTATGCCATCTATATGCAACGAGGAATACAATTTAAAAGACAGATATTTATTTCCGAAGACTGATAAGAGGGTTTTTTTTATGATAGTGAGTGACAAGACGAGCAAATCAGGTGCCTGATGGTAAGCATCATGATTGCCCATATCAGACACAGTGCCACCCAGTGTTATAAAATTCAAAATTCTGCACGGCACTGCACTGTGCCTGTCACACTGAGATATTAGTTGTTGAAACTCGTCATGCCCAGTAATTTCGCTGACAACATTGCCCTTTAGACCGGAACACAGTAATGTTTGCACATTACTGCTTGGCGGATGAATAACTGGCAAAGGTGTGGTGCTTCCCCAGGCGGCCCCATGCAAGCGGCAGGCATACCACTACAAAACATAATATGAAGCTATCAATTAGTAGTTAATTTAAACCGTACCTGGTTAACAACTGTAGCGTCCGTGACTTCTGCCCCATCGCCCTGTACATGAGGGCTGTCGCACGGAACGCGATGAGATCAGACCTTATCGATATCTCTGCGCGACGATACCTAAAACTCAGTCTTGTGGCTTCCAAATAAAACTCCACCGCAGGTCCGTGCAACCCTGAAACCGATATAGCCTTTTTAATATGATATGGAAAAACGTTTTAAGATTTACACCAATGAGGAAAATTTTGATGAAAATATTACTAAGATCAAAAAGTGTTAGTCAGTTAAGGCGCGCTTCCCTGTTGACCTTAATTCTGTGCTAGCTGCGTCAGGTTTTAGTCACTGAAAATTAACGTTAAATATTATGTTTTAACCTAGATGACTCTCGTGTAGCAAAAACTACCCGGCTTTTAGAGCAGTGTAATCCGCCCCATCGAGTCAAACTAATAGGAGAAAAGTCTTCACTCCAAAATATATGAAATGTATGAATGTGATTCATGATGATTTTTTTTTTTTTTTTTTTTTTTAAATGACCTATGCTGTTGGCCTCAGATGGCCTCTACAGCTTTACCGGGCAGTGGTGAGCGCAGGAGGCGCTCGACCCAAAGTTTAAGGGCGACTAGCACAAGGGCACCTAGACGGTACGAACCTCGGCTTGGGCCGTCGCCAGAATACGTGGGGTCAGACTTGCCCTGGCACCCCAGAAGGGGAGTGTCCTAGGGCCCTATCAATGGTTTGATCTGTTTGATTATTTGGAGAGAAACTAACCGATCTGAAGGATCTGAGAGATCTTCGACCTCGCCGGCGAGGTCGGTGTTGTGATTGTGTGAGTTGGTGGATCTGGTATCCGGCACCAGTACCGAAAACGGAGCGTCTATTGCGTATATTGGTAGGATTGGGCGAACCTAGCGCCGCCGATGTGACGGCGGCGATAGAGTCGTCCGGGTCGTCCAGGACGTTGCGAGGGCGTCTACGGAGGGGAGGAGTTCCAGCTTGAACTATCGAGTAGTTCGAGGCTTGGACTACGACGGATGATGAATTTGATATATATTGATATATAACAACAATAATAACATTAATTTGAATAATAATTCGTTGCTTCAGGATCTTAGCTATATAGCTTAGATATTATATTATATATCAACAATAACATTTAAAATTGCCCCACATTGGTGCGACCTGGTGGGGTAGAGTGGTACAATAATAATTTGTTGCTTCAGGATCTTAGCCCAACTAAGATCTTAGCCTAGCTAAGATCCTGTATCTAACGATAATGTATGTTAGAATGCAATCCATGATGAATTTTATTGTTGATAATATATATCAACAATAATAATAATAATTCGAATAATAATTCGTTGCTTCAGGATCTTAGCTACATATATCAACAATAAAATTAAAATAAGCGCAGCGTAGGACGTCCTCCCACAAGGTGGACAGACGATCTGATAAGAACGGCAAGAGCACGCTGGATGCAGGCCGCTTACAACCGAACTGGATGGAAATCTAAAGGGGAGGCCAATGTTCAGCAGTGGACGTCCTATGGCTGATATGATGATGATGATGAAAATTAAAATTGCCCCACATTGGGGCGACCTGGTGGGGTGGAGTGGTACAATAATAATTCGTTGTTTCAGAATCTTAGCCTAACTAAAATGTATGTTAATTGTAACGATTCATTGTTGGTAATACGAGAGCTGTAATGATATGACATGAAGTACGAGTATTGATATATTATATCAACAATAAAATTCACCATAAATTATATTCATATGAAACACATTCATACATTCGTGAATTCTTTCATCGCAATCAATAAATTTCTTTCTGTGCCGCAGGGCCTGGGTTCGATCCCTGGCCAGGTCAAACATTTTGTGTGCATGAACATGTCTGTTTGATCTGTGTCTGGGTGTTATAAACTTATATAAGTATGTATATCAGTCATCTGGTTACCATCATAGTACAGGCTCCTAGCCTAGTTTGGGACCAGATGACCGTGTGTGGAAGTTGTCCCATGTTATTATATTATATTATTATAATTAAAATTTGGCGTGAAGACACGTACAAACATCCAAACAGTATGAGAACCCTGCGTGATACTTGCTTTCTTCATCATGAAACAAATAAAACACCGAACGCCATTAAAAATAATGCTACTAACAAGAGAGAAGTGAGTATTTTCTAAAAAGAAACTTCTACTGAAAACATGTTTAATAAAATCGTTAAGCTGAAGTTTATGAAGACAAGCCTTATACTCGTATTTTCTAGTTTACTCGCATAACTAGGATAAAGTTATTATTAACTTGACGGGTATTACAAGTTAGACTTCTTTGATTTTAGCTGGAAACTTGTTCCGTTCGGTATAACGGCTTATATGTGGAAGTTGTGCGGGGCTGAGAATTCGTATAAAAATGTTTGGTAGCTATTATTATGTTGTACGAATAAGAATGAGCATTCGGGCAGCCGTTCTTGATAGATTGCTGGGGCTAGTACTATATATTCTGTGGCTAGGCTTAAGTAACTTCTCTGCAGGGCTTTACCACACCTCGGAAACTCGACTCAATCCCACACAAAAGACGCGCTATAACTACCTACTACAGAGACACTGCACACATGGAGATTTGTACTCGTGCAAGAGTGTGCATGAGGTGATTTCCCAGTGAAGCGGGGCTCGTCGAGAGCTCAATCTCGCTCGCGGGGTAAGGAAGACCCGATTGGTGGGCGGATGACAGAGTGACAGTGTCCATTCTATACGTAGTATTATAATCTGTTCTGTGGCTGTGTGTTGTTGTGTGTTCTGTGTGTCTGTGTGGCTTTACTTAGACTTTGGATGTCAATTTTTGTGATACTCGTATTATTTGCATATAAACGTGCTTTTTATGGTATCTTATACTTTGAGAGGTCTTTTAGCGACCTACAAAAGATGATACAACTATTATTGGAAATACACAGACTAACAATACAAGAATAAGAACATTCGACACTATAATGACCGACCACCATTTTTCACGTCAAAATATTTCAAGTATATTATATAGATAGATTTGTAGAATTATTCACTCGCTGCAAATGTCTATTGTAGAATTATGCACCATATGTATGAGATAGAGATACCACTACATTGCTGTTCCATTCGAAGAATAATATAATTTTAACAAGCACGACCAAGGGGACAGCAATTCAATAATTCTATTCTAAAATAGGTAACGTAGTTCACGAAGATGCACCTCATTTATTCTCGCGCGTCTTCATGTGTGTATTTATTATAAACTAACCTTTGTCTCTCCACCAATCACCATACAACATGAAATGTTCCCAATTATCCGGCTCGAGTTGCACCAACTGCGTCAGTATCCTGTGCCTCTCATCCTCAGGCTTCAAGGACAGTAACTCCACATGTGCTTGGACGAAGCGCGGTTGGATCCATATGCAGCGTTCTAGCATTTTAGTCGCTTGGTGAGGACGATTGGTTTTCCTGGGTAAAAAAACATAACATACAATCACTCCTTTTTTTCGAAAGGGGTAGGCAAAGGTGTACCCTAGATAACATACTGGCAAAATGTGGGTGTACCTACTATGGGACTGATCCCATAGTAGGTACACCCACATTTTGCCAGTATGTTATTGGTCTCATTTTATAATGAGACCAATAACACATTACGTGGAGACGAGGGACCGGCAAGCACAACGTAGGACGTCCGCCCACAAGGCGGACAGACGATCTGACAAGGACGGCAGGGACACGCTGGAGGCGGGCCGCTTACAACCGGACTGGATGGAAAACTATGATATTATTTTTTTTTTAGCAGTGGACATCCAATGGCTAAATGTAGCTGTACCTATTATAGGACTAAGTTCTGGGTACACTTCTGCCTACCCCTTCGAGAAAGAGGTGTAATTGTATGTCTTTTTTATAATAGAAAAGATTTTTTTTAAGAACACTATGAAATATTAATCTTATGTATATTTATAAGTATGACGTTTTACTTAAAACCAACAATCCTGTTCCAATAGAAGAATTTTAAGAGACAATTCAAACTCAAAGTCGATGCTGCCAAAACTTTAATTATAGTAGTAAACATAACAATGGCCTGTCTTAAATTATTAGATCAATTATTAATTTTCGGAGATACAGGAAATGAGAAGTACTGTTTGAATCAAAAGTCGACAACTTATAAATTATTTCTCGACAACAACAGTTTTTTAATTAATGCAGAGTGAAACGCAAAAGGCACTAAAGTAAGTTGACTTATTTCAGTTGATTTATTTTTATCATTAACTACTCCGAGTCTATAATGGAGCATTGAGAGAGTAGTTTTGTTGAAGTGAGTCGTTTGAAATAAAATGCTGTTCTTTAAAGTAATGTTTTCTCGTTTAAGCTGTATGTTCTTTTATAAAATAATTGTAACTTTAAAAGTTTATGGAAAGTTTAGTACAAGTATACTTAGAATTTTTTGTGGCATGTAAAACAAATAATGTTTTGGCGCCTATTGAAATTTTGAACCTTAACTCTTTATAATATGCGAAAGTCATACTGTGCAGAATATATACCTATAAAAAACTTCTGAGAGTATCAGATCAGATCAGTCTAATATATAGATTTTTTACTAATGGCAATGTTACCAGCTAAATTACTAAGTATGACGATTTTCAATCACTAATATCTCAAGGTGATAGGCGCATTGCAGTGCCGCGCAGAATTTTGAAAACACTGGGTGGCACTGTGTCTGATATGGGCAATCATGATGCTTACCATGAGGCACCAAATATACTAAAAGTACATTTTAGTTTAATACCTCTAATTGACTTACTTATAAAGTTTCCCGAGGTTGTAATGAGCGTTAACGTGGTACTTGTTGAATGTGATGGCTTGTAAGAAATGATGTTCAGCGTTCTCCGTCCCCGCGACTAGGGTACCCATGTTGTTGTGAGCACTCGCGTACGTTGGCCACAATCTGTGAAATAAGAATTGTTTTATAATATATATATATATATATTTACTATAATATATATAGAATATATATATATACATATACATATTTTTTATGATAGAGTTACAAGACGAGCAAATCATGTGCCTGATGGTAAGCATCATGATTGTCCACATCAGACACAGGGCCACCCAGTGTTTTAATATCCAAAATTCTGCGCAGCACTGCACTGCGCCTGTCACCCTGAGATATTAGTTGTTGAACCTCGTCACGCCTAGTAATTTCGTTGGTAACATTGCCTTCAGACCGGAACACAGCATTTGAATAACTGGCAAAGGTGTGGTACTTCCCCAGGCGGACCCTGCAAATGAGGCTTACCACTACATATATGCCAGTAGTATGTGCATGTTCAATTAACAAAGAGTAAGGTTATATTAATCAATTTAGGTAGGTAGTCTGAAACACTAAACTACCATTTCTAAATTTAGAGCTGACACAAAATTCAGTTTCAAAGTTCCAGGACAAGCTTAAGCAGTTCGGTATAAATTCAAAACAGCGTATAAATCTTGCTCAGCGGTTCCGAACTAACAATCCAGTTAAGGTGAGCGCACTTGTTACCTCAAAGCTTCTTTGTAATGTTTGATCGCGTAGTCTTGTTGCTCCGTCTCCCGTAGAAAGTTGGCAAAATTGTAGTGCAGCTTGGCGTTCTGCGGCAAAGTCACTAAATCCGCCCTGAAACAAACAAAACACATTTGGCGGTTATTTACACTCAAACGCGGTGACCTTAATACGAATATGCTAGATTGTAAATCTTGTTTGTGGTTAGTTCCGCCTAAGAAAATCGTTTTGGAATACGATTTCAAAGTGTGTTATTGAATTATTTAATTTTTTTTTTGGCTTTAATGGAAAGTTCATATTATATAAGTTTCGTATTAAAACTAATTTTAGTTTTTTTTATTCGCTATAATTACAAAGTTATATCAAATAAAAAAAACATTTTTAATACCGAAAACACGCCGATAGTACCCGAACGAGCTCGTGACCTGTAGTGACGTCACATTGTATATATAGAATAAATATAATAAACCATACATAACTATAACATTATGACGTCACAATCATTGTGACCACTCGTGGCGCGTTCGTGATCAAGTGACTCTTATTGGAATTTCATCAATTTTGAATTGAATTACGAATTTTTTTTTTCAAATACTCTAAATTACTGAGACAAAAATAATTTAAAGTTTGTTTAGATTTTATGGTATCACATGTTGACCAAAATATCTAACCAAACAAATACTTTTTACAAGGGGATTTTATGGTGGATTAATATTTATCTCAGCAGAGTTTTGTTTTGGAAATCTCATAATGACTATGAAAACACAGCTCAATTAAAATAATATTAGTCAAATGCATGTACAAAACTGAAGATAACTTTACAAAATCTAAATTTTAGTTCGTAAAATTATCATCCCGTATGCTCAGAGCTCACAACTTACAAAGTTGAAATAGAACACGCTCGTAGTATGCGAAATATGGCAGATATTTGCAAGGCGCAAGACTTGGCGGTGATTCAGTGCTTGAAATTAAAGTCGTTTGCATGGAATTTAATGCCATATTCATCTTGCTGACTGAATTCTACGAGCGAAGGAAATTGGACGAATACGTGTTTATTTCTGTGTTTTGGGGTAATGTTCCTTATAGTTTTAGGAAGTATGTTTATAGGCTAAGAGTCATTTCAGTCGCTGTTCGGAGCTTAATAAGTTCGCTGGAGCATTGTAATACTTGCTTTCCGTAGCACAAGTTTGTTAAGATATAGGATTTCTGTGCTATATATGTACCTAAAAATGTTAACTTTGTAATATTGTTATATTCACAAGGGAACCGTTTTGTTTTTCTACAAACATACATACATTCACGCCTTTTTCCCGAAGGGGTAGGCAGAGGTGTACCATCTACCGGGCCGAGCCTATTGCCATCTACCGGGCACAGTTCCAGATTCCAGGCAGTTATTGAGATAATTCCTAATGGAAAAAATCCAATATTTAACACTATGCCTGACCTGGGGATCGAACCCGGGACCTCTTGATTGGCAGTCGAGCATGCGCCAACTATGCCACCGAGGCAATCAGGAGGAGGAGGAGGAGGAGGAGAAGGGAGTTTGTTTTTCTGTTAATTTCAATAAGAATTTTATGAGATCAAGACCAGTTAAGAAATCTCAAACATAAGCTATAACTATCATTACCGTATAATATATAAATAAAACGTTATCTAGAGTTAGAGTACCTACTAAAAAAGCAATGATTTTTAGGTATTACGAATAGTACAAAAGCCTTTTTTGATAGCAGCAATTGTGCCTGTCGCGCTGCTGTAGTGCTATCGCAAAATGTTTTATGACAACTCGAAATTATTAAAAGATCCTCCTTACTTTAGCAATGTAGCCCGGTCTCTCCAATCAGAGTTTCGTCGATGTGTCTTAGCAACTCCGCTAGCTGCGAGTAACAACAGACCAATCAAGAAGCAAGCTCTCGCTCCCGGCTTCGAATACCACATCAGCTGCACGCCGTATGCTGTTATTATCACACTACCCACACTGAGAAAAAATCATATATGTTAGGAATTCATAACCATATCATTTTTGAGTCATAGGTAAGCGAACATTTTTAAGCTGTAATAATTGGTGAAGTTTTATAATGTTGCTATTGAATTTCTTTGAAAATAACGAACAATAATGGCAAGTAAATAAAGTAAATAAATAAGTCGGTAACAAATAATTTCGCGACTACAATAAAAATAACTGCAGTAGAATTATTCATTTGCTGCACTAGAATTATTCACTCGCTGCAACATAAGTCATTTGTTAATGATGAGGAAAAATATAGATAATAAAAAATAATATAGCTATTAACAAATTATGTTTTATGAATAAATATGCAGCAAGAATATAATTTTACAACAGAATCGTACATTTTTATTTAAATGTAAAGTAACTTTACCTTGGAATATAAAGCACTCGCTCAGCAATAACAAAGCCGACGGTGACGAGCAGGTTGCTCGCAGGCACAAACGGTATCACCAGGAGAAGGAGGCCAATGACCGCTGGCGTGTGTCTTTGGACCTAAACATACAAAAGATTTTACTGTATTGTGGCCTATCAAAGGCATTGTGTTTCTGCGAGACAGAAGAATAACTCTTATAATCTGCACATATATGTAGGTAGGTTTGTTTGTAAGAGCTCTGATACTTACTTTATACTTAGTGGTGTATAGTAGTATAGTCTGATATACTAAATGAATTATTCATCATCATCATCACCATTCCGGCAGCTAAAAGTCTTAAAATAAACAAAGAATTCCCCGATGTAGGAGAGGCGGTTATAGTAGATAACATAACATAACATACATTCACGCCTTTTTCCCGAAAGGGTAGGTAGGCAGAGGTGTACCCAGGACTCAGTCCCATAGTAGATACACCCACATTTCGCCAGTATGTTATTGGTCCCATGTAATAGGGGGCGAGCCTATTGCCATCTACTGGGCACAGTTCCAGACTCCAGGCAGTTATTGAGATAATTCCTAATGGAAAAATCCAATATTTAACACTTTGCCTGACCTGGGGATCGAACCCGGGACCTCTTGATTGGCAGTCGAGCATGCGCCCTCTACGCCACCGAGGCAGTCAGAGTGTAGTAGATAAGTGCCTAATATAAAACAATTGTCTTCTTCAAAGATTCTTGTTTTTAGGGTTCCATACCTTATAAGGAAAAAGGAACCCTTATAGGATCACTTTGTTGTCCATCTGTCTGTTTGCTTGTCTGTCTGTCTGTCTGTCTGTCAAGACACTTTTTAACGGGAACCCGAGGAGTATCAATTTGAAATTTATATCAACTTATACTACTCAGATCTGCGGTTCCATCAAAAAATTATACTTCTAAGTTAAGGTTATGGCCAGTTTTTGCATATTTCCATACTTTTTAGTTCCTATAATAGATGGCGCTGTATGCTTAAAGATATGTAAAGCGTTTTGTTCAGGTATCTAGGTATGGAACCCTACTCTATGCATATAAAGGTACGTATGTCATAAAATATTTAAAAAAAGTCAGTTATTCTAAAACTGTTATATAAGAACAAAATATCTCGACTCACTCTGCTTTTTGATCTGTCAAGTGATTGACCCGGGAACCGCAGCTTAGAAGGCAGAGTTAGCTAACTAAGTGAACGTGTTAATAGTAATATACCACAAACCACCTCTAACATACCTCCAAATCCAACAAGCACCTATAAACCAGCGCCAGCAGTGCTATAAAGGCAGCACACGTGAGCAGGTTCCTCGGGTCCCAGCCGGAGGTGACGAGCGGCACGGACCCCATCTGCCAGTCGTGGCTGAGCGTCCACGGACACAGGAGTAGCCACCAGTTGAACGCGGCCAGGTAGCAGAATGTCATCAGTCTGAGAATTAAGATGACTTGGTAGATGTCAGTTGACTTGTTAGTTGTGGTTTTGACTGTTATTATGTAAACAGAGGGTAACTGGTATCCGTGTGCATCTTCGAAAAGTGCACGTGTACTCATCATAATTTTAAACATTGGAGCCAGTTTTGAAATCCTACTAATCATATCCTATTAATAATAAAATTATAAATGTGAAAGATTGTGAGGATGGATGGATGGATGGATGGATGTACTGGACCGATCTGCTGAAATTCGGTATGCAGATAGTTTAGACTCTAGAATAACACATACTTTTTATACCGATATTTCTACGGGAACAAAGGAAACGCAGGTGAAACTGCGGGGAATAGCTAGCCGCTAATAAAAATCAGCTGCACCATACATTTTGTTCAGGATCAGCTTCTTATGGAACTGCAGATATATTTTCATGATATTAAAGTAATAATAATAATATGGGACAACTTTTAAACACGGTCATCTGATCCCAAACTAGGCCAGAAGCCTGTACTATGGTTACCAGATGACTGATATACATACTAATATACGCTTATAACACACAGGGACAGATCAAACAGACATGTTCATGCACACAAATGTTTGACCTGGCCGAGGATCGAACCCGGGGCCTGCGGCACAGAAAGCAGAGTTACTACCAACGAGGCTGTCAAAGTAGGTAGGTGGTTTCAAATGATTATACAATATTAGTAACAGAAATAATATGCAACTGGTGCAAAGTTAAAAGAATAAATTACCGTTTTATAATATGTAACATGACCGGTTATGAAGTGGTATGCATACATTCACGCCTTTTTCCCGAAGGGGTAGGCAGAGGTGTACCCAGGACTCAGTCCCATAGTAGATACACCCACATTTCGCCAGTATGTTATTGGTCCCATGTAATAGGGGGCGAGCCTATTGCCATCAACCGGGCACAGTATGAAGTATTGGGACAAAAATACCTATTTTTTGAACCTGTTCCGATTTTAGAACATTAATATGTGTATGTTACTTCTTACTTTGTCTTGATATGTAGTAGTTTTGTGGCTTGAGATGTAATTAGTTTTTCTTCTAGTTTTGGAGAAAATGCCGGCCGGCTAGTTGTAATTCGTAAAGCGTTATTTTTTTATATTTTTTGCATAGATAATAAATTTTCTTAAGATAAAGGGGCGCATGCACTAAGCAAGTGCACGCGCACGACGCGGCGGGAAATCAAGGAGTCACGTGGGCGCGGACAATATGTACTCTGAAACTTCGTAGAAACCAGAACATAGAGAAACGACAAAGAAATCTGCTATAATTCTGCTTTGTTCTAAATCATCTCATTAGAACAAGATAGCAATTATTCTGTGCTCGTTGCCTTTGGATACTCAATGGAACAGGGTTCTGTGACAGGGTGTTATTATGGAACTATTACAACAATAATAAGTTCCTAATATAACCTACCAGATACCACCGACCACCACGAATGTGAAACAAAATAGGAACAAAATTTTCCCAAAACGTAGTCAGTGGATATGAAACTTAATCGCGTAAAAGCGGAATGGTCGATATCAATTTACGATTCTCGGAAAACATTTATTTAGACAGGGCGGTAACTCATGTTTTGTTCGTTATGCTAATGTGACCGTATGGTAATCAATTCGGTTCGATATAAAAAGGACGTGTTATTGTTTACGCTAAGTGATAACTAAATTGCCTACTGAGAATAATGGGGGTCTGTTTAATCAACAGGCTTGTTTTTATTGTGTTGAAAATGAAATCAGTAAACTATAATTATTTAAGCATTTTTAGTGGTAGGCCTCTTTTGCAGGGGTTGCCTGGAGAAGTACCACACCTTTGCCAGTTATTCATCTGCCAAGCAGTAATTTGCAAACATTACTGTGTTCGAAGGGCAATGTTACCATGACGAGTTTCAACAACTAATATCTCAAGGTGACAGGCGGAGTGCAGTGCCACGCAGAATTTTGAATTTTAAAACACTGGGTGTCACTGTGTCTCATATGGGCAATCATGATACTTACCATAAGGCACCTGATTTGCTCGTCTTGTCACTCACTATCATAAAAAAAAATCTACATCATACATGCATACATATAGCCTTGTTCCCGTTGGGGTAGGCAGAGGCTATCTATTCATTCCACATGCTACGATCCTGACATACACCTTTCGCTTTTTTCACATATAAAAGGGCCACTCCTTTCTCATCTCTTGGAAGCCGTGAACCCCGTCAGAGGGACATATTCCGAGAGTGGGCAGCAGAGCTTTCCGACACTAAATATTCCAACTACTGCGATTACCAAGCTGCCTGCCGAGTGTGGTGAACTCGGCAAAATCACCCTATATGAATAGCTTATGGAGTTCTACGGGGAGACCTATGTTCAGCTGTGGACATCTTCCAGCTGATGAATAGGTCGACCCCCACCGACTTGACCATTCACACTAGCCTTATAAATCTCCTTTGTCAATCTCCTTTTGTTTTCTCTCCACATGTCTGAACTACCAAAGCAATCCTTTTTCTATTTTGTCACTACATGTAACTTCTAACACGTCACATCGTTCTCTTATTGCACTATACCATATATTATTCATCATATAAATAACATTCTAAATGTTGGTTTCGTAAAACAATAAGGAACAGATGGATGGTTGGAATTCGGTATGTAGTTAGTTTAGATCCTGATATTCCCAAGGAATCGAAGACCACGCGGGTGAAACCGTAGGGCACAGCTAGTATCCCCCCGATGGGTTCCCGCCTTCTCGCGGCGGTGGGGGTCAGTAACCGTGGTAGGGGCCCACGGTGAAGCGAAGAGGAGCCCGAGGTGGTCGGCTGCTCCACTTAGTACTCCAGGCTGAGTGTGAGTAGCCGAGTAGGTTGCGGTTCGGTGTGGGACGAACCGCAACTGAGGCGGACCGCGATGCGGTGTGGGACGCATCGCGGCCGAATGGTGGGGCCGCGGCAGGAGAGAAGTGCCGGTATTGCGGTGCGCCGCTCTTCCTGCCTTCCGCGGCCCAAACGGGGTCGCCACCGTTAGATGGCGAAGGCGGTGGGGTCGCAGGGGAAGAGGAGTGTCGGTATTACGATGCGCCGCTCTCCCTATCCTCTGCGACCGAATTGGGGCGGAAAGCCAACGGCTTGCCGCGGTGTGGGCTGTGCCTCCGCGTGTCCCTATGAAGTCAGCATAGGGCACAGTGGATGGCGCAGGCGGGGCTCACTTGAGCCCTGCGGTGGTGGTGGGCGGGAATGGGTCTTCCGTGTTCTCTCGCACGTTCGGTAGGCGTTCGAGGGGGCACGGAACACCCTTCCAAGCCCAAGATGTGGGGCCCGGGCAACGGATGCGGGGGTATCCGTTGCCCACCTAAAGGGCCCGCGAGGAGGCGCGCGCGTGTTTCCGCGCGCCCCTTGGGAGGGTTGGGGTGAAGCCTCACCCCACCGTGGCGGGGTCCTCCATGGAGGACCAAACGCACCCTGCGCTCCCCCGGGTGCGGGTGGTATGCGTCACGCATTTTTCCCCAGGCACCAAAAAAAAAAAAAAAAAGGGCACAGCTAGTATTATTATATAACTATGTTAAGTTATTGAAACATACTATTACATAGTTATTGAATTACCTTTAATATTTTTGTAACCCACCTAACAAAGAAGCTCGGATGGAAAGCCGCAGGGTTGTCCTGAGGTGAAAAGGTCGGCCACGTGCCTTGCAGTAGTGCCAACCTTAGGCAAACGAGTAGTGCAAGTGACACAACCACTTTAACACTCCGCACTGAGAGTCCGGTGCATTTCTTCTCTATTTTCAGGGAGCATAATGACCTGGAAGATAACATTATTAAGAAAGAGGCCATCAATTCAATCAATAATCATCCAATTAAAGGAAGAGGAAATATCTATATAGAGGAAATATAAATTCAATATCTAATCCACTATGAACCTGTGGCAAAAAAATCTGCTGGTTAACTGTAACAAAATTTTCAGCACCCTTACTTGTAACGTGACCGTTATCTCAATGTATTTAGGTTCATTATACTGCATATTACGCACTAATGCTTTTACTTCACTTTTTATTTAATCGCCACAAAGACATTGCATGCAAAACAATAAATATTTTTTTTAATAAATTACTCATTAACAATAATTTTTATCATAATTTCATCTAATTATATATTTTTAACAATAAACTAACCTCAATTTTTGTATTGAAAACATTATTTTATGTTTATTACTATTTAACACGTATTTATCCAGTGCATTTGCGCGGGTGCAGCACGTGAAAACAGCGCGCCATTTTTTCTATCTAAGAATTTATGCTAAAATTTTCATTGCGTGGTTTTTAATTAATATTAAGTCAACATCTATCGAAAATGAGCAGCTACAAGATCTTATATTATATTTCTTAATCTAAGGGTGTTGAAAAACGGCGTACGAAACACGTGTGCTATGAATATTGTACTACTCGGTATCTTTTATTCAGGTCGTGAATCGTACTAATATCACCTCGTGCGTAATGTTCAACTTAGCAAACTTGTATCATAATGTAATACAATGTTACAGATGAAGTTTACGCTTTCATGAGATATGCTCGTCGGTTGTAGGTACTTATTTTAATAACATAGGCCAATATTTTACGCTGCACCATTTTTAGGCTAACTTTGCTTTTAATTTGGTGCAACTGATCATAAGTGTTTAGAAAAGAGGGGGTCAGATGACACCCCGCACAGTGAGAGTGACGGTCTGTCGACTCCCTTAACCACTGCGGCCAAGATATACCGCTAGGGCGGCTAATGATGGCTCGGCCGCAATGGGGTGAAGAGACAAATCAAACCCGTAGGATTGTTCGTTGTCCAATACTTCATTTCTTACAAGTATAACCTTATATACGTACTTAATCTATTCATCTTGATTACGGCGCCCCCTCCCCGCGGTGTGTTACTCCATCTCGTCTTGCTGAAAGCCTTACTGGTGAGCTTATCACTATTATATTGTATGTTTAACATCTTTTGTAGCAGTTTACTCGACGATAAGCTTGGGCTATTTCTAGTTATCGTGATAAAATATGCCACCACTGCTACTATGTTTAATGTTGCATTGAACATAGCCTAAAAGATAAAACACTCACCTTCTAATGAAAGGCCAACACCTATAGAAGTCAAAGGCCAGGTTCACCATCAGTATCGTGACACCAGTCTCCTTGGCCAGCATACTGAGAGCACCTAAAACTATGCTCAGCCATACGCATTTTTTGCTCCCTGTGGGCCTACAACAAAAAAACTTAGTTCGTAACTGATTACGAAGCTCCGGTTACGAAGACGGCCGAAGCGTATATTTCACGGTAGGTTTTGGAGTCAGTTTTGCAACAGTGACATTTGATGTTATGATTGATGGTCAGCCTATTGCCTAATGTGATTGACGTTATTTAAGAAAGTTGTAACTTGTCACTCAGCATCACTCATTATTGATGGCATTGGTTGACGCCTAAATTGTGTTATGAAACCTTACACAAAAATGTATGTTTTCCAATGAAATTTGCTCTATATATACCTACCTATAGATATACCTTTTTTTCGCTTGCATAAACACACACACCCTCACGCGCCACTGTAGTTAACCAAAAAGCCTTTTGCTCCAAGAACTAGCTAGTCGTATTGATTTTAGTATTTGGTTATTAGGCACAGAGTAAGAGTACCGAATAGCGCTCACTTTATAAATGTTTTCGATCATTGGATTTTCTATAGGCTGATATGTCGGCATGTGGATTTTCGAAGTGTTCTATGGTATAATGTATTAAGTTATAGTAGATAGTCAGTTGGTATCTCTATTGTTTCTTTTATTGTCCCTTTTTACAGATGAAGTTTTATAAAAGAGTTATAAATCATAGAAAATGTTTTTCTAAAACAACATTGTAGTTATAATTAGGAACAATTTCTCTAAAAGCTAAAAGCTTTAGACAAGTTTAAATAAATAAAAAGGTCTCATAAATATTTGTGCGTCGTCCGCTTTTATCAAGGAATTGGCTTTTACAATGTATTACCGTATCTTGTGCAACAATGTGGGCTTTCCTCTAGTGGTCGCAGGTGCCACCGTTTTATATTTATTATCTACGATCTAGAGGGAAGGGAATACTTTCAGTTATAGTGAATTCGTCGTACAGTTAACGATATTTTTATTAAAATTAAAGGTATCGGACTTTTATTAAAATAATCGCGCTAAATTGGCACAAAACATATACAAGACAATAATTTTCAAACGCAAGGGGCAATATCTAAGCCAAAAAATTTCAGTCAAAAAAAGAAATTAATCAGTAAGTAATTAAAGAAAAAAACTTTTGGATCAAAAAAATTGTTTATATTTTAAAATGCGAAAGTTTGTGAGGATGGATGGTTGAATGGATGAATGGATGTTTGTTACTCTTTCACGCGAAGACTACTGACCAGATTGGGCTGAAATTTGGTATATAGGGAGCTTAGACAGTGGAATAACACATAGAGTACTTAGTTTCCCGATATTCCCACAGGAACGATGTCTACACGGGTGAAGCCGCGGGTCATAGCAAGTTTAATTATAAAAATGACTTACCTATGATATACTATAAGTGAAGACAAAAAGAATATACACGCTAGAACGTCCGCTCTTCCAACTACTCCCGCCACCTGTTGGTTGAAACAAACTTATAAATATTTTGAATTGAATAGGCCTGGTTCACATGCCTGGCGTGTCATTACCCCATAAAACATTTTCTCTCCTGTACTGTACTAATTTGCGCCCGTGGCCGAGTCGCCCCCCAAAAAATAAATAATTATATTAATGCTAGATGCCAGAAAAACTATCAGCTGTTTTACAGAAAAGGTAGGTCGCGGGCTTATAATAAAATGAACGAAACAACAATCAATAGAAACAACTTATTTTGTTCAATCAATCAATCAATTTCTATAGACAGAGATTTCAGGTACAAAATAGATAGTATAAATAAGTAATTATGCTCAACCAAAATCTGCCTCCTCAGGCGTCTGAATATTAAATATGATTTGAACATTAAAATTATTTTATTCAAAATCATATTGACATTTAAATTGATGTCATTATCATAATCAAAATAATACCAATGCTAAAATTAAACTATTTGGAATTTTATTAAAACTGCAAACGGCCGCTGCAACCGCGCGACGGTAATGCAAGCACGTACGAGGGAGCAGCATACAGCGTGCAGCGCTACATTGCACGCGTGTCACTACCATGGTTTTACCCTGCTAGATCGTAGTTTCCCTTACCGCTTCAGTATGTACAGGGTGCACCGCAAACAGCAGCGCAGCAAGCGCCGCAAACGGACGCTGCAACCGCGCGACGGTGACACAAGCACGTGCGACGAGCGAGCAGCATGCTGCGTGCAGCGCTACGTTGCACGCGTGCCACCACCACGGCTTTAGCCCTGCTAGAGCGTGGTTTAACCTGTAACAAAAATAAATGGAGCTTAGAAACTTTAAAACCCAACTACGATAAAGGTTAGAGTATACTGGGACTGACACACTGATATAAAATATACCCATCTTATTTTATCTATAACAATTATTGTACATCCACGTGAAAAACTGTATTTTTACTTTTTCCGGTCCCAAACTCGACTAAAATTCTGTACTAAGATGGTTTAACCAGAGCACAGATTTACACTTATATACATCAGTCTGACGAATGGTTCAATGACTAAGGTAGTCTTGCTCCGAGTGCGTTCCGACCAAATACCGCACTATAAAATATAATAAAAACTTCTTAAATGTGGCAATTTTCAAATTTTAGTGTGCGTAAAAAATTTTTGTTTTTTTTTTTTCAACGCATATTTACTTGTCGCATTTGGCGAATATGACAGCGGCATCTAGTCAGAGAGCGCGCAGAGTACTGTCAATAACGGTAGTAACAATAGACGGTAGAAAAATTATAAAAATTTTGTGGCATGGCATGTCACCTTAACGTGCGCTGTCCATCAATTGACCCGAACCTAAATTAAACTGTTCAAGTGCGGATGGGACTTCCATGAAGGGTTCCTACCGCTATATTCCTAGCTACCTATGGCTGTTAACCATTCTCACCTACCAAACAAAAATTTTATTACTTTAATTCTTATAAGTCGTTTAGTTTGACATTTAAGAAACGCGTTGCTTGTATGGAGAATACTTTTAATAATGTTTTTTTATTATTTTTTATAGTAGCAAATTACTAGTGTCCAGCTATTACGGTGTATAAGATAGAGCCTTGTGACAGACGGACGGACGGAATAGGGTTCTTTTGGCACCCTCTGGGTACGGGACCCTGGGTAAAAACTTGCCCTACTTTTTAGGACTCCATTAAAAGTTAACTTCTCCACGTCCAAACATTTCAATTAAAACGACGATGACAGAAACGCAGAGTAATTCCAGTGACACCCACCCATAACTTTACCGTTAGTACAACCGGGTCCGCACAGTGGTCCACTTTGATTAATGAATATTGTTTGATACTTTGCCCATTTTGGGTTGGAAAATATAACGGGATGAAAGGATTAATATTGCTAGGAGTTACTCGTAATCACTTAAAATCCTCCTATAGAGTTGTACTCATTACATAACATCACGTCTTTTTCTCGTAGGGGTAAGCAGAGGTCTACCTAGGATCCAGTCGCATAGTATAAGGCACACCCACGCATGTTTTTTTTTAATTCTCATTTTGAGCCTATTGCTGGGCACAGTTCCAGACTCCAGGCTGTTATTGAGATAATTCCTAATGGAAAAAAACAATAAAACTTTTTGCTTGACCTGGGGATCGAACTCAGGATCGACAGTAGTGCTTGCTACTACTATAATACCACCGAGGCAGTCTTTTAACACTAACTATAAAAATTGTACATTTTGTTATGGGACAAGAAGCTTTTCAACGTTGATTTTTTACAAAACTCTATCTTTGGCAAGCTGTTCAGTTAGACGGATTCAAACTTAAACTCAAAAAGATTTATTCAATTAGGTCACAATCTGACACTTATGCAGTAGTAATGAGTCTACCTGCGTTCGGAAAGATACCTTTGTAAGAAGAACGCACAAAAATCTTGTAGGGCTACATTTTTCAACTGAAAGTTTTACAATATTTGGTTTGGTTACTTTCGTTTGGTTGGAAGGTGCCGCGTGTTGGCTATGCAGAAGTTTTCAAGCATCTTTGTTTTCTATGTACTGATTAAACTTATCTTCTTTAGTAAAGTTGATTTAAGATTGAAGAAAATTGATTGAAGAAAATTGAATTCAGAGAGAAACCAATCTTAAATCGACTGTATCGACTGGATCCTAGTCTATTGATAATTAACACGGTATATAAAACGAATGTAATTAATACAAACATACAGGATTTTTAAAACATGCAATGAATTAAATTATTTGAAAATTATACATCCATACATACATTCACGCCTTTTTCCCGAAGGGGTAGGCAGAGGTGTACCTAGGACTCAGTCCCACAGTAGATACACCCACATTTCGCCAGTATGTTATTGGTCCCATGTAATGGGGGGCGAGCCTATTGCCATCTACCGGGCACAGTTCCAGACAGTTATTCCAGGCAGTTATTGAGATAATTCCTAATGGAAAAATCCAATATTTAACACTGCCTGACCTGGGGATCGAACCCGGGACCTCTTGATTGGCAGTTGAGTATGCGCCCTCTATGCCACCGAGGCAGTCAAAAATTATATAAAACTTATTTAATTCATTGCAAGTTTTAAATAGCAAAAACAAATAAAAACCTTAAATTATTCTAAATTTATATTGTCTCGAATAAAACCTGACAGACCGTCATAACATCCATTTATCAGCAAAAAAGTCACGAATTCAACCCCTTAAGTATAACTACAACTTTTCGAAACACTTTTCCTCGGATATAGTTTATTATGTTACTATGATGTGGTCCTAAAAGCTCACTCATGGTAAGGGACGTAAACTTCCCAATTTCGTTCACCCTTCAAATTGAAACTAAGTTGGTCGGACCCTTTACGCCCACTAGATTAATAAAACAAGCTCTAACATTATTAGTTAAATATTATTTCAGTGTCAAATCAATTATTCATGGGCCTTTGGAAATAAGTATGTTATGTATTCGTATGTCGTGTCGGTCGAGGTAGTCCAAGGTACGTTACAAGACCCTACCCAAAAGACTACTTAGAAAATTGAAAAGTTTGGTCCTAACTATTTAATAAATGCAAATAAAAGCTAAAGATTATGCATAAATTCCTTGTGCATAAACAGTGTGATTCTTTTTGCGGTCAAAAAGAATCACACTGTTCTAATCAAACTATTTAAATTGTAAGTTGTGTGGTCAACACATAGACACATAGCCACGGACCGCCGTGGCCAACCATTATGTCAGAATTTTCATGTCGCTTAAAGACCTCGGACATGACTATCGACTATGACAAACCTTAAGAGCGTACGCGGCCTTCTAGGAATTTGACACAATCCTATGAAAAATTTACCAAATCGATGTTTTGTATTCCCATGTCTTATAAACCCTTAGGCCTCTTGTATACGCACGGTTTACCGCCGTGAAAATCTACGGTTAATACGCCGCGTGTAGGCACGGTCGTCAGTGTTGTATGGATTACTATGAAATTAATTTTACCTAACTATTGAATCAAAATACGTTTCACATGAGCATTTTGCATGTCCTACCCTCCCGCTCTATAGTTGCATGGCTCGCTATCTAGATATAGGCATAGATCATCAATAAAATCGTGAAACTAAATGATATTTAATTGCCAATAATTGCTGTGTTTACATTGCAAGTTGAAAATTGACTAATGATAGCGATTTTAAATAGGAAATGGTTTTGCTTTAATTTATGACATTTTTAAAACGTTTGTACTACTACTACTACTACTTGTACACTATTAGAATATCAGGCTATAAATTTATAGAATAGGCTTATTATAATCGGAGAAAACAGGGGAATACAAAACATCGATTTGGTTAATTTTTTATAGGATAATGTCAAATTCCTAGAAGGCCGCGTACGCTCTCCTTTTTGTATATCTGATGTATCTGTATCTGTGAATACTTAAACTTACAAAAGAAAAGATATCCAAACAAAGCAACCAAAAACAAACAACTTAAAACAAAGGCAATCTCTAAAACATAATAGTCGAACACTTCAGCATATATTAAATAATTTATTCCAAACCCACCATCTTCAATATCTAATATTTTCTGATCCTTCTGGATTTTTTTGCTAAATCATAAATACTCGGGAAATCTCCAAAATTATTTTATGTCACAATATTCGAACATTATAATCCAAATACAAAAGCAACAAAAACATCACCACTTCTCGATAGAACAATCCTCACAATGTCAGCCAAAAAAGAGCGCACATTTTCTGAGCATTTTCAAAGTCGCACGTGCTAAAGTAAATTGCGGAGAAAAGGTCTTACCACGTAGTTTACTTACCAGAAATTACTTCCATACCTCGGTGCGGGGTTGTTAGGCTTATGCGTATAAAAAAGGGAAATCTGCCACCACTCGGGGCCATTTTGTATATGAAAAATTTTGCTCTATCTTCTGTGAGCGGCAGATCTTTGTCATCGCGACGTGAGACGTGCTTCTACAGGGTATAGCGTAAAAGTGATAAACATGCGTAGTTACGGTTCTTGATACACACAAATACCTACGTATCTATAATAATAATAATAATAAGATGGGACAACGTTCCACACACGGTCATCTGGTCCCAAACTAGGCTAGAAGCCTGTACTATGGTAACCAGATGACTGATATACATACTTATATAAGCTTATAACACCCAGACACAGATCAAACAGACATGTTCATGCACACAAATGTTTGACCTGGCCGGGGATCGAACCCGGGGCCTGCGACACAGAAAGCAGAGTTACTACCGTCTGAGCCAACGAGGCTGTCAACTACTCGTACATACAATAGGCATGATGACACTATAACAGAATAAAAAAAAAAATGGTTTTAGTGAAAAATTTATATCTAAAGTATTCTAAAAAACGACCCAGTATTATTGAAGACATTGAGATTAATAATATTTTTATTAAAATAAAAGTACAAAAAATTGCAATCGGCCATCTTAACTGAAACGCCAATCAGAGCGAATGACGTCACGCCTAAGTAAACTGTTACTGAGAGTATAAACACTTGAAGTAAATATTCACCATATCGCATTAACTTTTGTTGTGTTGTGATCAGTCACTTGATTTGTTATTTAATCGTGGTAATCCAGGAATCATCGAAGATGGAACAAGGTTTTATGGTTTTATTAAGGCAAAAATAAAATATTTACTTGGCGTGACGTCAGGACCCGATGCCATGACATATACGAGCGTTTTCGCGCTCATTTTAAATTAGAAAGTTAAAAATGCATTAATTTGCGGTAAAATGTAATTTTATTCTGAAAAAATGTTTTTTTCGGTAATATTAGACGTGTACATAAATTAAGAAACGGGATTTCAAAATCTGTCACCATGCCTATTACATACATATATACAATTTTTGTATTGTAAATTATTTTTGCTAAGCTCTTCATATTATAGTTATCAACTCACTATCAAAATTAATAGAAGAATATCAATGATTCTTATGCAGACACGGTTTATAAGGCGTGTTGCATGAAATAGATCGCATACAATAATAAGGTCGCTAATTGTTGACTGATAAGTAGAATTTTAAATTTTCTACAAGATACATCTACATCTACAGATTTTATACATCTCACTATTTTTAGTTGGTCTCAATATTTTATTTTTCGGTTAAATTAAAACATCGACATGCATCCATAACTAAATACTGCAAGAAAATTTATGCTCTCAGCAAAGAAAGCTAAAAATCCGCTCCAATTAAATTAAAACATACAACATTCTCTTCATTTAATCGAATTGCTTTTGAAAATCTCATAGTTAGCAAAATTTCCAAACCTGCTGCGAGCAAATTGATTGTTCAAACAACGCATTCTGTAAACAAAGCTAAAAATCCGTCCAATTAAATTGTAAGATCAATTCCCAACTCGGCGGTTCAGAACGCAGATGAGCGTTTTCACAAAAAAGTGTACCTCCCACTTTTCGGTTGTCCCTTGTGTTTGAAGTATTACTAACAAGTAATATTATGATCTGGTGAATATTTTAATGACTGTAAGCATTAAACATATTTTAAACTAGTAAATGAAGTGCCACAAATATGAAAACATTGAGAGCAATTAAAATAATGACTAATTTTAATCAGCAAGAAGTCAGTTTTCGACGTGTCCCCCACTCGAACTTCTCGATGTTAAAAGCTATTCTGAAAACTTTTTCTACGCGATATAATGAGTTTTTGGTACGGTTTGAACGTACTCTGACTCGTCTATCGTGTCCGGTACTTTTTAATTTAAACCTAAAATACACAGAAACACAATTGAATTTCCAACAAACATGTAAAAAGTGATACCGACCGGACATGACAGGTTTGTCACGGCTAATAGTGCTATTTAAAATAATAACTAAGGATTTTTAATTTCTGTACTGGCAACATTAACCTTACAGTCCTCTGTTCGAAATAAAAAAAATACTAGTTGTGACCACGAAACCGAGTAAGCAATACTTTTTCTTGCTGTGCCACGAACGTCAAGATTTCTTGTGTCAGATTTGAGACACAATAACTGCTGATTCCGCTAAGTTTACAACATTTCACGATATTTAAAAGATTAACAATTTTATAATGTAGTTGTAATGTAGTTTTAATAACAAATTTAGTGTAAATTTTTCGTTAGAATACAGTTCAGAATATAATAAGGGAAGACAGCGTCACGTCAGTTTTGCGACATTTTATCCCGTGACCTACCAGGCTGACTAGCAAAGTCGCAAAACCGACACCATAAAGCAAGGTTTACACTAGGATTTACAGTTCTTTTTATTTACTTTTTTGTATTACGTCTGTCGGTCTGTTTGAATAGTGGGTTATTTTTTAAAACATGTATATTATTAATAATTACATATTATTATTATATCATGTATATTATTAATATGTACATTTATAATAAATTTATCTCAAAAATTTATTCATGTAAGCCCAGCCTAAAAAATGGACTGTCGGTTTTGCGATTGTCCTGTGTTTTGCGACGAGGGAATTCTTAGTATTTGTAATTTTTTAATATGAAAGGGTACACATTATTTAATTTCAATATTTAAAATAGTAATATGTTTCGAAAGCAATAATGTAGTTTCCCAGTGAAACTACATAACCATTACATAATATAGAAAAAGTAACGGTTATTAACATCAGTTGTGACAAAACCGAACTTAAAATTAGCATATAATTCACATGTTATTAGTTTTTTCACTATTATGCCCTGGTTTTAAAAAATATATATTATTAACTTCAAAATAAATTTAAAATAATTTCTGTGTTTCTTCAAATTTGTAAGATAGTTAGCTTTTAAGATAGTCGCAAAACTGACATTTTTTTCCACCGAGCCAGTTTAATTTTGTGATTTCTCGTAAAATAGCTTACTATTGAAGGAAATAAATATAGTTTCATAAATTTCAATACATCTAACTTATATTCTAATCAAAAAACCATCGTAAACATCACATTCAAAATCTGACAATAAATTTGGACATGGTACACTTTATTTTAAAAACGCTCAGATCACGTATCAAAAATGGTAAAAATCGACGGTTTGATGGGTTCTGTAGGTGGCTCTATTAATAAGCAATCTAGCGACGGTTCGTTACTCCGGACCGGGCGATGTCAAACGAGCTTGAGGATGTCCTGTCTAGTAACTAGGTTATTCTTTGATTTTATAGATCTTTGGTCATGTTCAGCTATTAGGCTATACTACGGGATAGGGGCCCAATCTACTCATGAAATAAAAAGAACTTGAAGAACAATGATTTTAATATTTGTATGTTAGGTTGTTCGGAAAGTAATTTTACTTTTTTTTTGTGGAAATGAAAGACAGATTTCGTATTATAAACAAATACTTTATTAGATTATATATTAGCCGTTCTGGTCCATTCTGGTCCATCTTTCTGGTAGTAGCATAATTCCACGCTCATAAAATGTTTGGTCTTTGCTGGCAAAAAACTGTCGGGAAAAAACGAAATTACTTTCCGAACAACCCAAAATAATAAAAGAATTAATAAGAAACAGATTAACTGATAAACTTTATATGGATAAGTAATTGAATTCTTTTCTTCGCGAATTTTGAACTTTTCTTTTTCAAGTTCTGCTTAAGGTTCTTGGATATTACTAGACCTTATTGTGATACCTTTAATATTGAAATTAATGTCCGGACTGACATATATACTGTACATTATATATTATATTTGCAAATTGCTTTAGATCAAATGACTTTTTCTATGAAACAGCTGATTATTATATACGAGCTTGAACGTATACGAGGCATAATATTATGTTCAGCAGTGGACTTCCTATGGCTGAGATGATGTTCTTTATAGTATTAGGTAAATCTAAGTGTTTATAATACTCTGAAATCGTATTAATATTTGTTTAAATGCATTAATATAATATATAATAATATGGGACAACTTCCACACACGGTCACCTGGTCCCAAACTAGGCTAGAAGCCTGTACTATGGTAACCAGATGACTGATATACATACTTATATATGCTTATAACACCCAGACACACATCAAACAGACATGTTCATGCACACAAATGTTTGACCTGGCCGGGTATCGAACCCGGGGCTTGCGGCACTGAAAGCAGAGTTACTACCGGTTCCCTATTCATTCGCATACTATTATTAGCCATAATTTTACAACTCATAAAATTTTAAGCCATAATATATGTAATAGCTAATGATCACCAGTCATAACGTCAATACTCCTATTATAACTTGTTATAGTTTTAATTGTCCTAACATTGGAAACCTATAATATTCTATGTCCTAACCATTGATAACCATATTATTTTATGCCATAACATGTCCTAACTATTGATATCACTAAAATTATGTGCCATAATCATATATTGCTCGAATGTTAACTTTGTCATAATATAAATTTAACCTAACCTAACCTAACCAATAGAATTTTGAATGTTCTTAACTTATAACGTAGTAAACACCTTTTCTATGTAGCGAACTGTTGATACATTACATTGCCATAAAAAATATTATAGTAAGGCGCTATTACTGATTATGAATAAAAATGTAGGTAGTTTCATTATTATAAAAATAACTCAAAGTCAAATATTAGTGTTAATATTTGGAACAAAGTGCTTAAACGACTTTTGAAATTATAATTACAATGGAAAACGAGTACAAAATATTTACAACAAAAAGAGGAGCCAACAAATTAAATATCAGTGGATTTACATATGAAAAATCGGTAAATAAAAAATGTTACTATTGGGTATGTGAGTTACGTCGAGATCCTACCCATAAATGCAATACAAGAGTGTTACTATGTTACGGTATATAATCATATCCCTAGGGATATACATAACTATATTACGGCTTTATCTATCTTACTGCGACATATACACCAGAAACCAAAAATAGAATAGAATAGAATAGAATAGAAAACTCTTTATTGTTATCACAACTAGTACAAAAACAGTAAAATCACATAATATAACTAGAAAATGTGTAACAATTGGCGGCCTTATCGCTCAGAGCGATCTCTTCCAGGCAACCATGCGGTGACAGGACTTATACCAAAATGCTGGAAGGACGGTGGTTTCACAATTTAAATTAATTAATTTTAAATCTATACCAAAAATATAATAAGCATATAAATATCTCTATAAAACTAATACATAATTTATTTAATAAAACTAAACAAAATAAATAAATAATAAAAGATGCAATACATACAAATACCATACATATTATAATATATAATTATACATAATTATACATATCATACATAATACAGGTACATAACAAGTGATTCAATAATAATACCTAATATAGTTAATTATTAAGATAAAGAAAGGTAGTGAGATCTGACACGCAATTTAAAGGAGGCAAGTGACGGTGCACACCTAACCTCGACGGGAAGATCGTTCCACAGACGAACTGCTTCGATAGTGAAAGATCCCCCGTAGAAATCAGTGCTATGCACTGGACACCTCAACATCAGGTTCTCCGATGATCTAAGTAAACGAGAATGGGACGTATGAAGGAATTCAAAACGTTCCCGAAGGTAGCGCGGGGAAGATGGATTAAACAGAACACTGTAAAGAAGAGACAAGATATGAGCATTCCGGCGACGACGAATAGGCAGCCACTTGAGCTTAGAGCGAAATTCAGAGACATGGTCATATTTGCGAAGACCAAATATGAACCTGATGCAAAAATTTTGAAGACGCTCAAGTTTATTAAGCTGATCCTCCCGAAGGTCAAGGTAGCAGACGTCAGCATAGTCAAGTACAGGGAGAAGAAGAGACTGTGCAAGCGCAATTTTAGTGGTAGTAGGTAGAAAGTTACGCAGTCGTCGCAGTGAACCGGCTGAAGCGTATAACTTGCGACTAGTAGCCGTCAATTGCGGGTCCCAAGATAAACTACTGTCAAAAATGATCCCGAGATTTTTGACAGTCTTACTAAACGGAATGTGAATCCCTTCAAACATTACCTTAGGGAGGGAGTTCCAGTCAATCTTGCTGATCATTCGAGAACTTCCCATAATGATGACTTGGGTTTTGGTTGGGTTGACTTTCAACCCAAACGCTCTACTCCAGTCTGAGATACGACTCAAGTCACAGTTGACGGTAGCGACCGCTTCAGCCAGTTCACTAATAGGAGCTTGATGATACAGCTGAAGGTCATCAGCGTATAAATGATAGGAGGAAATAAGATTATTAGAGATAGCGTTTATGAAGATAGCGAAGAGAAGAGGAGAAAGGACACCACCCTGAGGTACACCGGCAGTAGTGTTACACCACGAAGAAAAGGATTCTCCTAGGCGGACTCGCTGCCGGCGTCCATATAGGTAGTTGTGAAGAAAATCAGTTACCGCCGAAGACATGTTAAGAGAGCGAAGTATAGCAAGAAGGATATCAAAGTCAACCGTATTAAAGGCGTTACTGAAGTCGAGGAGCGTCAGCACAGTTAACTGCCCATTATCCATCCCAAGGCGGATATCGTCCGTGATTTTTACAAGTGCAGTAACTGTGCTGTGCCCCGGTCGGAAGCCAGATTGAAGAGGATTGAGGAGATCGTTAGCATTAAGATAGGAGTGAATTTGATTATGAATAAGACGTTCGAGAACTTTAGATAGAAAAGGAAGAATGGAGATAGGGCGATAGTCAGAGAAAGTCTTTGGGTTGGCTTTTTTAGGGAGAGGAATAATCTGCGCTTCTTTCCATAAGGAAGGAAAAACACAGTTGGATATTGAAAAGTTGAAGATTTTACAAAGGACAGGAAGGATGGTATCAAGAATAGGGATAACCATATTACGGCTGATGCTGTCGATACCGACAGCGTTAGAGGAGATAGAGAGTATGCTCTTCTTAACTTCATCAACGGTAACCGGACGAAAGGTAAAGAATGAAAGATTGGAAAAGGACAATGATGAGAGATAGCTTAGGGTGTTAGATTTTGTTAAGATATCAATATTAACTGACGAAGAAAAGTGGGAATTTAGAGAATCGATGTTCAAAGTATTAGGGATAGTGTCAAGACGGGACTTGCCAACTCCTAGCGTCCTGAGGAATCTCCAGACTTTCGCCGGATCATCATCTTGGACGGAATCATGGATGTGACGTCGTTGAGCATCCCTGCACACCACGTTACAACGATTACGTATCTTAACGTAACGTGACTTATTTGCATCACTAGGACAGATCTTGAACTTAGTCTTTGCGACAGCTTTTTTGTGCTTGAGCAATTTGATATCATCTGTAAGCCACGGTGCAGGTACATGTTTTATTTTTATAGATCTTAAAGGTGCATGAATATCATACAGCTGCGTGATTAAGGAATTAAAGATGGCGACCTGATCATCAATTAACTCAGCACTCATGACAGCTGACCAATCTGTATTACTGGCATCTCGCATGAATGCCCCCTGGTTGATACCACTAAAATTACGTTGCAGAATGATAGTTGGTTTAGGTTTGGGAGGACGAATTTTATAAGATAGAAAAATCAAGTCATGGTAGGAAAAGGCATCAGCTGAGCACTGGCCATGTTTAGCAACATGTGGTAATGAGGATACCATCATGAGATCCAGAAGGGACGGCGTTGCATTAGGGAAATGGTGGGTGGCACTAAGAGGTAGGATAGTCATATTGCAGGCGTTAATAGCGTTTTCAAAGGAAGACGTGCGATGGTCTTGCTTCAGGAGGCACGTGTTAAAGTCTCCCATAATAATAGTATGACTATAAGAAGGCGTTAGATTTTCCAAGATAGTTTCAAAAGAGGAGAAGAAATTAGTATTTGAAGAAGGGCTGTAATAGACTCCGAGTAAAACTTTAGTATGCGAGAGAATAATTTCAATAAATAAATGCTCACCGGCGCTGGAGGGTGGTGGTTGGGCAGAGGTACTAATTACTGTATAAGGAAAATGTGAGCGAAGGTAAATAGCAACACCCCCGCCGCGTCCACCAGTTCGATCGTTTCTAATAAGATTGAAGCCGGGAAGAGAGTAGGAAACTGATGGAAGAGTTGGTTTGAGCCAAGACTCGGAGACTAGTACAGCATGAATATTTTTGCTATCAAAAGACGTCAGCATGTCGGAGAAATGAGCCGGAATACTTTGCGCGTTTATATGAATAATATTCAAGTTTTTAGAAACATCGGAGAAATGAGCACTTATAGTTTCAGAGAGAGAGGGAATACTTAAGTAACTGTCATCACTACAAGAAGAAGAAATAGATACATAATCATCAGATTCATTATCAGATACTAACATAATACCTATATACTTATAACAATATAAATATTTATACACAATATATAAATATACCTATCTAAAATAAATAAAGTATAATATTATGATATACCTATATATATAATATTTAAATATATATGTCGTACTATAATACGTATAATATTATATTTATTAAAAATAATATTAATTATGTTTTTATATGTGGCTCAGAGTCTCAGCCCACCCGCCAGTTGTGCTCTGAAGTAATATTAAATTTCATAATTATAATGACAACAATTACACCTATACAAGAATAATTATGCAAAACACAAAAACTAATTTTATAGACTAATGGCTGAGATGAGGTAAGGTATCAAAGAAGTGAAGCTACAATTACTTAATAAAATATGACATTATTGGCAAACGCACAAGATGTACGTTGTGCTATCTAATACTATCTAATAAAAAAAGTTCAAAACTTGAAAAGTTAGTTAACAATAACTGTCAGTGTCAAATGTCAACATAGTTTACGTCAAATGTCAGGAATCAAAATAAAATACGAAATATCAAGACAACAAAAATACGGTGTGTAGAAAATTTACGAAAGTTAGATTTTCGGAAGTAATAAATTATTTGACTACCTACCTCACCCAGCCAAATTAAGTTTGCACAGCGCATTACAGTACATGAACTCTCAAATCACTATTTCGCTGCCGCTGCTGCCCGCGCAGTTCTCGCACTCCTCTTTGCAGCCGGGGCTGGAGCCGTGGCTGAGGCAACTCTGGAGGGCTCTTCTTGCTTGATCGCATTTAGGTCTCGCATGCTATTCATCCGGCGGCGGATGCCATCGCCACCCAGGACAAAGACAAAGCCTTCCCTCGTCCAGCAGTTAGTGATACCGAAACGCTGACGTGCCGCCACGAAGATATCATGTCGCGTCTTCGTCAGAAACTCGGATATGGTTACTCCGGATCCCTTCAAACTCTTCTTCGCAGCCCAAACTTTATCCCGCACCGATAAGTCCTTGAATTTACAAAGAATTGGGCGTGGTTTATCAGAGTTTTTGGCGCGACCCATTCTGTGACAGCGGCTGATGTCCGTCACTGTTAGTGCAGTTTGTTTCATTTGCTCAACAATGACCTTTGCAATTACTGTAGATGTATCTTCATTGGCAATCTCAGGAAGTCCATGGAGAAGCAACATCTTCCTTCTGCTTCTCATCTCCTGCTGGTCCACCATGGTAGCAACATTGTCCAGTTGAGCAAAAATTGCACGCAGGGATTTTAAGATGAAGGCTTTAAAGTTGTTATAGTCAGCTGCCAGAGCCTCCACACTGGGCGAATTACCAGGAGACTTCGATAGCTGACTTTCGAATGTCTCCATTCTTTGTAAAAACATTGTGGTAAGGTCATCGAGGGATTCTTACAATACTCTTTTAGATGAAGTGATTGGAATAAAATTTGAATTTGTAGAATTTGTAAACATACTTAATAAGCAATATTATATAAGCAATAATATAAGACAACACTTCAATATACCTCACTTGCAAAAATACGTACAATACCGATTATTAACAATAACAATTATGAACAATGAAAATTAGGACATACACCATTATCAACTATAAAATTATACATAACAACCATTATGACAACTAATAATAGGAATAAAAACTATTATACATAAAAATATTATAGCAATTAAATTTTAGGACAATTTATCAGTATTACTACAAAAAAATATGTATTACCAATATTATGACCAGAGGAGGTTATGACAAATGATGTATGCGGAAAATTTTTATGATAAAAGACATTATGCGAATCAATAGGACACCTTTACTACCATCTGTGCCAACGAGGCTGTCAATTACATTTATATATTACGGCATTACATTTATTTGTATCATACACCCAGTGTTATCTCGTGACAATGACAAAAATATTAATTCGTCTAAGGTAGGTATGACTTTTGTTATTTCATCACACGTCATAAAGTACTATCAGCAAGACAGTAAAAAGGACTACGCTTTCGAAAAAGGTAAATTGGCACGTTAAGGCACTGTCCAAAGCAAATTGTTTTTTGTTGAAACTCGTCATGCCCAGTAATAAAATTAGAATTGCCCTTCAGACAGGAACACAGTAGTTTGCATATTACTGCTTGGCGGATGAGTGTAGTACTTCCCCAGGCGGCCCCCTGCTAAAGAGGCCTACCACTACAAATAAAGACAACTAGGTTCTAGAACATAACAATACAAAGATTCAGTAAAAACTCTAATTTAATCCAAATAAGTTTTCAGTGCCTTTTTATTTGAACTTGTAAAGGCCGCGTACGCTCTTAATTCCTTAATTTATACAAAATATTCACAGTAGGTATTTTTGGATGTTGGTGTACATCATTTATGAGCTTAGAGTTAAGCAATTCCACGTCATTGTTTAAGGGCAATTTTTTTTCCAATATAAAAAGCCTCTAGCTGGTTTTACGCTCGACGTAGAAAATTAAGTAGTAAAGTACAATAGAAAATAGACAATAACTAACAGAACTTTTCGGTGGTAACTTAATAGTACGTTGTTATTTTTTTTATTTCGCCAACTTTGATACATTTCGCGTTTAAAAGTCAGTGGGGCCGTAAAACGCAATGCTGCAATAAAGTGATGCTCCGAAAGACTGAAACTTTAACCGATTGTGAAAGTCTAAGTTCGTGCGCCGCGGTATTAATATTTCCGTTCTGACATTGCGTGTTTATTGCCAAATGCAGCTTAGGGGCAATTAGGTATCAAATTAACGTATTTTGAATGAAGACTATTAATGTGGATTGCTAATTTTGTTTGCTTATTACAAATGTGCCTGACTGTCTCGGTGGACGCAAGCTTGACGACCGATCGGTTTGTTCCCGTTTGTTCACCTGGGTGAACAAGTGGGAAAATAATTTCCCACTAATTCACCTATGCATCAATTCACCTGGGTGAATTGACCTAGGTGAATTAATTCATGCGGTCCCGGATTCGATCTCCGGGTATTGTATGGATTTTTTTCATTGGGAATTATCTCAGTGACAGATTGGAGTCTAGAACTGTGCCCGGTAGATGACAATAGGCTCGGCCCCTATTACATGGGACCAATAACGTACTGTCAACTTTCTGACCATCCATGTAGTGGTAGGCCTCTTTTGCAGGGAGCCGCCTGAAGAAGTACCACACCTTTGCCAGTTATTCATCCCCCAAGCAATAACTGTCTTCCAGTCTGATGGGCAATGTTACCAGCAAAATTACTGGGCATGACGAGTTTCAACAACTAATATCACAGGGTGACAGGTGCAGTGCAGTGCCGCGCAGAATTTATAATTTTAAAACACTGGGTGGCACTGTGTCTGATATGGGTAATCATGATGCTTACCATCAGGCACCTGATTTGCTCGTCTTGTCACCTGCTATCATAAAAAGAACGTACATAAAATATTAAAATTCATACACTAGATTTCAAAGCATAAATAAAAGTACTGAAGTAATTATAACTTTCCGACTTTGCAAAGTCCAGTTACGAGTATGTTCCAAAGTTCTTTGGTTAACTACTAAATTTCTAAAAATATAAATATCCATAATTTAATATTATCCTGCAGACAAAAAGCCGCAGTCCGAACCCGAAAGAGTCCTTGTTTAACCGGAACTTAACATGACATCTGGGATGGAACCCGGAACGTGTCCGATTTTATGGCATTATCACATCGACTTTATACCCAAAATAGACCTTAAATCATAGGTTTTAGGGTTATTAGATTCAGAGGACGGGCAACAGCTTCTTTTGCGTAAAACCTTCAAACTGAGCTCTCCTACTCGATCACCAAGCATGGCGAGTACCTATTGGCAAATATTCCTAACATCTATGAGGCCAGAGTGGCCAGAAAGGAATCCAGAGTGGATTTTCTGCAGCTGACATGGTGATGATCATAAGTTTTATATAATATTAGAGTAAAACAACGCGGCAATGTCGCCAGCATGTTGGGTACGCTGCCATCTGAAAGTGGTCTAGAGCACTTGGACTTTCTATAGGCTGACATATCGGCCAATAGATTTTCGAAGTGTTATTTTAATATTGTATTCAGCAGTGTGAGAATAAGTCGGTAGCTGGAAAATTGTTAAGTCTTTTTTCAATAAAGACACTTTGCCCGTTAATATTAAGTAATCCTATGACTACGATCCCGTGATAATTACTATAACGTTCATGTCAATATTATCACAATGAAAAAATCACGTGTAAAATGTGAGGTGGCCGTTGGTGTCATTATGTCAATCAATCAGTCAAGGCTTCAATTTTTGTAATTAAGAATAAATACGTACTTTTTTATGAAAGAGAGCCGTAATATTCTTTAAGATCATTCATTTTTAAGGAATTCCGTACCTCAAAAGGGAAAAAGGAACCCTTATAGAATCACTTTGTCATTCGTCTGTATGTCTGTCTGTCTCTCCGTCTGTCAAGACACTTTTTAACGGGAACGCGTGGAGGTGTCAAATTGAAATTGATATCAACTAATCAGATCTGCGGTCTCTTGCGGCTGTAAAAAAATCATACTTCTAAGTTAACGCAATCAAAAGTTATAGCCATATTACTGCATATTTCCATACCAAAGAACTAATAGATAGCGCTGTATGTTCTTGGGATCTAGGTATGGAACCCTACTCTATGCATACATAAGTATGCCTTAACAATATATTTTAACTCGCTGCACTCCACGATTTCATTCGCTGAGAAAAGTATTCCAGTGTCTAAGCTACCTACATAACAAATTTCAGGCTAATCAGTTCAGTAGTTTTGGCGTGAAAGAGTAACAAACAGCCATCCATCCATCTTCACAATAATAGTAGGATATCGCACTAGGATAATTCATTAATATATATACCTAGTAAGACGTTTAAGTCTAACTATTCATACACTTTAAGTGACCCTCATGTCACCTCCTTGTATGATCATTTCGACTCGATAACGCCCGTGACCCTCCACTTTTCACAAGTTGAAGAGATATAGCGACAAGCAGACTGACAAAGGGCATTGTTTATAGCGGCATTACGGCTAGCGGGCCTTTAAATAGTTAAGAACAGAGATGGGCGTTGTTACCAAGAAATGTGGCGTACTGGATTTTATTTGAGAACTCCCGTTTTGTTAGGTTCTAAGTAGCGTCGTTTATCGTGTGGCTATCGGGTTGGTGTTTATTTCATTAAACAGATTTTCAAGAAGTTAAAGATGGTATACAATTTTGATATTTAAAGTGCAAAAGGCTTTAAGGGTACTTTTCTATTTATTTCACAAGATACCAGGAGATCAGAAACGGGGCAGAGGTCTATTTATAGAAGGTTTTTTTTTATGATAATGAGTGACATGACGAGCTAAACAGGTGCTTGATGGTAAGTACCATGATTGCCCATATCAGACACAGTGCCACCCAGTGTTTTAAAATTCAAAATTCTGCGCGGCACTGCACTGCGCCTGTCACCTCGACCCACTAGTTGTTGAAACTCGTCATGCCATGCTGGTAACATTGCCCTTCAGTTCGGAACACAGTAATGTTTGCACATTACTGCTTGGCGGATGAATGACAGGCAAAGGTGTGGTACTTCCCCAGGCGGCCCCCTGCAAAAGCGGCCTACCACTACAAGAAAAACAGCACTAGAAATGGCAAATGGTAATCAACAGCGTTTCAGTGGTCATTGAACTCATCATCTAAAACAATTTTGACTATTTCACTATGGAACTCTGAAATCCCAAAATATAAATCAGCGAACGATAGACGAACGAAAGTTACCGACACAGTCCACCGGATTAGCAAGTTGAAGTGGCAATGGGCAGGGCACATAGCACGTAGAACTGATGACCGATGGGGCTGCAAAGTTCTCGAGTGGAGACCACGGACCGGCAAGCTCAGCGTAGGCCTTCAACTCACAAGGAGGACAGACGATCTAATAAAGATTGCAGGAATACGTTGGATCCAAGCCGCTTACAACTGGTCTACATGGAAATCTATAGGGGAGTATCTATGTTCAGTAGTGATTAATGATGGCCGTCTTATGGCTGAGATGATGATGTTGAATATAAGATTTGCCCCTGAAATATCACGTAGGGTTCATGTGTATATTATATATAAACTAACCGTGCCCCGTGGTTTCACGTAGAAATCGTTCCCGTGGGAAGGGAACCCTATATGCCCTATATGCCCTATATAATATGACGTTGAATTGCTTCTTACTATCCAGGGTCTGAGCTACCTGCATACCAAATTTCAGCCCAATCTATCAAGTAGTAAGTAGTTTTAGCGTGAACGAGTAACAAACAACTATCCATCCATCCATCAAACCAAAACCGCGCTAGATGGCGCTGGAGGTGAGTTAGAACTCGCAAGCGTTTTGTTCACCTGTTACAAACGTAAATTTTATACATTGTACTGAAACTTGAGATTAACAATATTAGTAGTAGGATATAAAACCGCAGGGAAAAGCTAGAATAATATACCTAGATTTAAAAAGCTAGAATAATATACCTAGATTTAAAAAGCTAGAATAATATACCTAGATTTAAAAAGCTAGATTAATATACCTAGATTTAAAAAGCTAGAATAATATACCTAGATTTAAAAAGCTAGAATAATATACCTAGATTTAAAAAGCTAGAATAATATACCTAGATTTAAAAAGCTAGAATAATATACCTAGATTTAAAAAGCTAGAATAATATACCTAGATTTAAAAAGATTAGTGTTATCGCACGCCTTTGAAATTTCCCAGCTTTGATCCGTATTAAATATGTATATTGGGATAACCATATTATATGTAGGTGCCTACATATTCATATACCAAACCTTCATAATATACTATACGTATTATGGAGGTTGGCATGAATAAGTAATAAAATATATGATGTGAGTTAGATCCGAATTATTATCATTTTCTTTGTGTATGTCATATTCTTAGAAAGATCCATATAATATAGATCCATATTATAATGATAGCATTATATTACAATGTTGCCTAAAAAAGGCTAATGAGTAATTAATTTCTAACTTAAACTGCTACGTAGACATTTAAAACTAAGAATGTGTGCTAACACGTAATTCTTACTGTCTTTTTTTATGATAGTGTACCACCCAGTATTTTAAAGCTCAAAATTCTGCGCGGCACTGCACTGCGCTTATCACCCTGAGATATGAGTTGTTGAATCTCATCATGCCCAGTAATTATGCTGGTAACATTGCCCTTCAGACCGGAGCACAGTAATGTTTACAAATTACTGCTTGGTGGATGAATAACTGGTGAAGGTGTGGTACTTCCCCAGGCTGCCCCCTGCTAAAGAGGCCTACCACTACAAAAAATCAATCTATCAATTAAGGCGAAAAACTATGTTCATGTGTTCGTTTTCAGTAACACTACCCTAATTATAAAATTTACACTACACTAGTTATGGTATTGACTCTATAATTCTACATTTCGCTGTCACTTTCACTAATACTAATTCGAAAGGTTTTGTCCTTTTTAGTATCCTTACTAGGTCCGTGTTGTCGAGGAGCTGGATGGCCTCGACGTTCACGTGGTGATGGAGCCAACGTTCGTGAGCTTCAGCGAATTTTTTAATTGCTCTAGTGACGTGGTCCACATTTAGGTCCCTATAGTAGATAATTATTTCATCAAAAAATAAAAGATACTGCAGTATTTTCAATTATATAATTATTTAATTAATTAGTTCAACGCTTTAGCGTTAAAAATATTTAGATACCTGCTACCTTCGTAAACGAACACATGTTTTTTTTTTCTCTCTTTTATTTTCAGTAATGAGTAAAAAATAACCTTCGTTAGCCCACCGAATACGTCCCCTAACTGCTAACGAATATTTTAAAATGTACCGGGAACATTGAGGCCGATTTGATTGCGCCCACCTAAGCGTACTCTGAATAAATCAGTAGCGCAGTTCATAAATGTAGATTGGCATAAGCCTTCCAATTTCCACATGAAAAAACTCGCGACACATTTCCACGAAAAATAAATAGAACATCGAAAACAATCGCTCGACCGTTCAACTAGAAACCGAGGTCTGTAAACTGTTACAGTGCTTTTCGCCTATCACGGGGTTTTACTACAGTATTGTATTTATCTATCAGATATCCCTTTACAACATGACAACACCATTTTTAGAGTTACCTCAAAAGGAAAAAAAGGAACCCTTATAAGATCACTTCGTCTGTCTGTCCATCTACGTGTCTGTCCGTTGGTCAATCAATACCTTTTCCTCGAGGACGACTTGAGGTATCAAGCTGAAACTGATTTAAGTAAATAAGTCAGGCCAGGTATGGTAATTTGCATTGTAAAGAAACTTTGATTTCTGTTTATGTTATGATTTATTTAAAATTATTATTGTAGTATGAACCCGCTTTGAAAAGTGTTTGAAATATATTTGATTTAAATAAAACTACCAAAAGCGTAAAGTAGTGAAAAGGAACAAAGCTTGAGCGCAATCTCGCCCCATCGTTCCGCTAGATGTCGGGAAAATTAGGCGCCAGTGTGAAGATATGTTTTTACACGTTTGAAGATCTCTTTTGTTGTGGATTTATTTCGCGCTTTTCCCTTTCTGTTATTAAAGTTACAATTGGAAATTTTAAACTTCTCAATCCAACTGTGTATTTAGTACCTACCTTAGTTTATATTAGATTAGAATGCTCTTTATTTCGACCATTTAACAACCACGTGACCACTTAATATATTATATTTTGTTATACATAGTATGTTACAAAAAGTTATAGTAATACTGAAGGGGGTGGATCTACCCGTCAAGCAGGAGAGATCGGAGATTTGAGTATTACATCAGTAAGGGAGGAGATTCGAGCATTATTGTACGCAACCTCTATGTTACAGATTTAAGCATAACATCAGTGAGGAAGGGAGGAGATTCGAGCATTACAGTGAGCAACCTGGATGTTACAGATTCGAGTATTACTACAGTGAGGGAGGAGATTCGAGCATTACAGTGCGGCATCTGGATGCTACAGATTCGAGCATTACAATGGTGGGGAAAGAGAATCGAGCATAACAATGCGCAACTTGATGATACAATATACCTCCACTTGCAAAAATGACTTGAAATGTTACATTACTGGCGAATGCTCGTCAATCCAGGAAGGCAGTATTGTAATACAATGCTCTCAATTGAATCTGAAATGTTACATTATAAGCGAATGCTCGTCACGTCAGGGAGGTAGTATTATAATGTAATGCTCAAATCGAATCAGAAATTTTACATTACAGGCTCTAGGTAAGGGAGCACCTTTAAAGCCCCGATATCTCGTAAACTAAAACTACCTACTAAACAAACTTGTATCCATTGCTAAACCCATAGTAAATCACTCGTTTTACTAACACAGGCTAAGACCAAACTGTGATCCTTCTAAATTTACGTTCGCAGCAATAAAACATTAGCTTTTATCTGCGTGAAAGTGTTAAAATGTTTCGTACTTTTACTGCCTAATTTAGTATTAATGATGAGAGATTATTTCAGTTGACGGAGTTAAATGGTTTAGTCATTATTCGTTTTATTATAACTAAGAGATAATATCTAAGATACAAATTGTTAAGGCATACGTATGAATGTATATAGGGTTCTGTACCTAGCCTAGATTCCTTAACAAAACCCTACCGCCTTCTAAAAGAACATACAGCGCCATCTCGTTGCCATTACAGCAAACATTAGTTAATTTTTTGAATATTTAATAAAATCATTTTTATAAAAACCTATAGTATAAAATAAATTCAAAAAGTGGCGGCTAGTACGGTGATAGAGCTGTGACGCCGGTGTGAGGTTGAAAAGTTCATCAGAACACTCCCCGTTTGAGATATGGGTTGGATGATCAATCCATATTTTATGTCGTAGGTCACTAAGGTAAAGGCCTCTATCATGATCTAACGACGGCCCTATGCCTATATACTCCTATATACATAAGTATGTCCTATATATAAGATATACTCAGGACCCGCTTAATATAGGTTGGCATTTAGAAGGTAGCAAATACATTGAATATGATTGAAATATGAAAAAACGAGGATGTAGTTTGTCAGGTTACTGAAGACATAATAAACATACTTACACATGCACGCACACCCTGACACATTACCCCTACAAATTTTGGCTCTTTTAATATTAGGATTTCAAGACGAGTACAAAAAACTCACGAACTTTTTACAGCAAGCTTTATCTCGTACAAAGATTGGTACAGTCAATAAAGAGCAGTCGATCAGATCGGGTGGTTAATCTCAGTACATAGCACTGTCGGATCGTGTACAATTTGCCGGCTGGTTGGCCGCGAGTCGCACCGCCGCGCCTTTTAAACTACTCGATATAGACACATTTGTCTTGGTGACTCGGAACTAGACGATTCTGAACTTAGGTCTTTTATGGATGTAGTCTTTTCTAAGCGAAGTTAGCTGAATTTCTTACAGACAGTCTTTTATTGTGAAGATAAAATTTTCAACTCTAAGTTATTCGAAGCTATTTGCCAATAGTAAAGAAATATAATAACTGTAGGTCCCTATAGTTTTCTAAAAGATATGTGTCGTTAGGTCATGTCGGAGGCTGCGTAGGAATCTTGGCGACCTAAAACTCTGACAATATGGGTTGTCCACATAAACCATATGAGTTGATTCGAGCAGTGTAATTAGGGTCACCCATTCTGTTAGGGTAAACATTCAAATTATTATTATTATTATTCACAGGAAATTAATAATAAATAAGATATGTCCTTTCATAGCCTAGCACTAGTCACCTACTTATTTAGGTGATCAGCATCTACGCTATAAGGACCTAGAATGTTGGTACGTAGGAGCTCATTGCCCGTAGGACATAATATTGGCGATCTATATTGTTAAGATGTTTGAGGAAAATCAACTCCAGAGAAGCTCCAACTACGTTATTTTTTTTTTATGATAGCGAAGTGACAAGACGAGCAAATCAGGTGCCTGATGGTAAGCATCATGATTGCCCATATCAGACACCGTGCCACCCAGTGTTTTAAAGTTCAAAATTCTGCGCGGCACTGCACTGCGCCTGTCACCCTGAGATATGAGTTGTTGAATCTCGTCATGCCCAGTAATTTCGCTGGTAACATTGCCCTTCAGACCGGAACACAGTAATGTTTGCACATTACTGCTTGGCGGATGAATAACTGGCAAAGGTGTGGTACTTCCCTGAGGCCTACCACTACAATAAAACGTAACTAAAGAGAGTCCTTAGCCCTCCTACACATATACATACAATTCCGCGAGTCAACACTACTGCCACACATGTATTAAAGACCAAGTTCAATATGGCCAGTTATGTTAGGGCTCATTATATGAAACAAAATAATTCATATCGCCGTCATATATAAAGTTTTGAACAAATGTTCGAAAACCATTTTTTCGAAAACAATGTACATTGGACCGATGGGAACGAGTTCCGCCATCGACGGGAAGGACTATATAAGTACCTCATTATGTGTTTATTTTTCTAAACTATATCCCTGCATCATCAAACCCAAAACCAGTAACTGTCAAATCACTATAATATTATAAAATCCTAAATAACTCACTGACTAACATGCAACGCAGAGCCCAAACCACTGATCCTTGAGACTTGAAATTTTGAATGTAGGTTTTTTTTGTTGCCTGGACGTGTGCTAATAAAGGATTTTTGAAAACTCACATTGTAAGGGGTCCAAAAATGGCGTTAAAGTTTTTTGATATAAAACTCCCATATTTCACAGTTGCGAGCAGGCAAAGCCGCTGTGCTCACACTAGTACTTATAAATAATAACTCTAAATAGCTGCCGTCTGTCTTTCCCGCAACCGTATCGCAAAATGTACCGAATTGTACGACCATTGTGAATGGACAATGACAAGCGCAGTTTAGTTTAGCTAACGACTAAATACTAAATACCACTTATATGTTAAATGTTTTGAGAGACTGTTCACGTTGCTCTGCTTTGTTGGGACTGTGCTTAGAACTAGCACTGGTAATTTAGCATAGGAGGCAGTTTGATAATTTTAACGCGCAGAGGACGCTGCTGCCAATCTTCTGGATCTGATAACCCTTATCTGGCTCTTACGGCATCCACGGGTTCTCTACCCGTACCCTCTCAGGAAGGGGAATTACTATTTTTATGCCGGTACCCCACGCCCAATCTATCTATTCAACATAACATACAATCACGCCATATTAATATTAACATACTGGCGAAATGTGGGTGTATTTACTATGGGACTGAGTCCTGGGTACACCTCTGCTTACCCCATCGGGAAAAAGGCGTGAACGTATGTACGCCATATTCCCGAAGGGATAGGCAGAGGTGTTACCCAGGACTCAGTCCCATAGTAGGCACACCCTCATTTCGCCAGTATGTTATTATTGGTCCCATGTTATAGGGAGTGAGCCTATTGCCATCTACTGGACACAGTTCCAGAATCCAGACAGTTATTGAGATAATTCCTAATGGAAATGTTCAATATTTAACACTGTCTGACCTGGGGATCGAACCCGGGACCTCTTGATCGGCAGACCTCCTGAGCTTGCACCTACTACGCCATCGAGGCAGTCCCTTTATAATATATAATATATGGGACAACTTCCACACACGGTCATCTGGTCACAAACTAGGCTAGAAGCCTATACTATAATGGTAACCGGATGACCGATATACATACTTATATACACTTATAACACCCAGACACAGATCAAACAGACATGTTCATGCACATAAATGTTTGACCTGGCCGGGGATCGAACCCGGGCCCTGCGTCACAGAAAGCAGAGTAACTACAATCTGAGCTAACGAGGATGTCAAAAAATATATCTGTCTGTTTCCTTAAAAATATAATATAAATGATACTAGTGATGCTTATTATCTCGACCAAAGCACTAAAAGCCAACCCCTTACCAGTAACCAGCAATAAAATATTTAAAGGAACGTTAGGTAACCTCTGTACATAGACTACTTACACAATATACCTAACTTCACATTGCTTTTTTTAATAGGCAAGTGCGTATTGATAATAATTATGAAAAACAATACTACATAATATTTAAGTATATTATACATTCACGCCTTTTTCCCGAAGGGGTAGGCAGAGGTGTACCCAGGACTCAGTCCCATAGTAGATACACCCACATTTCGCCAGTATGTTATCGGTCCCATGTAATAGAGGGCGAGCCTATTGCTATCTACCGGGCACAGTTCCAGACTCCAGGCAGTTATTGATATAATTCCTAATGGAAAAATCCAATATTTAACACTGCCGGACCTGAGGATCGAACCCGGGACCTCTTGATTGGCAGTCGAGCATGCATCCTCTACAAAAAGTAGAAAAAGTATAATATAATTGTGATAAGTTACCTATTTGCTTAAAACGTATCTTTTGTAGTATAACTGGATAGGTACATGCCACTCTATTATAAGTTGTTACTTAAAGTAAAATACTAATTAATAAAACAATATCTCTGCTATCATCGTCATTGGTTCCTCAAAGTTTCTATAACCTTAAGTACGCTATTTGATAAAGTTGTGCATTAAATAGAATATATTTTGCTAACATCAGATGTTGGAAAGAGAAGCTCAGTATTATTCTTTAGACCATTAGACCTAAAAGTCTAACTTGTCAGAGACTTCTAGTGATTGTCAAGTGACCCCGCTGCCTCTATACAATCGTTATACAACCCATCTGCATTACAAAGACTATCCAGTTTGCGAATAGAGGAGCCTTTTTAAAATATGTATAGAGCGAAAAATTGACGGTGCTGCTGTCACGGTAGCTTTAATTTTATCCTTTGCAACCTTTTCGCTGGGAAATTGTGTTATAAGAAGCAGAAAGTGTCTTTGTATATAATAATGTGTTTAGTGGAGAGATGCTTATCTATTTTGATAGTTATTATCGAGTTAGTTACATTATTTATTATCCAAAAAAGTTGTAAATATCATAGAATTTAGTTACAGCAAATCAGATGCCTGATGGAAAGCATCATGATTGCCCATATCTGACACAGTAGCACTGTGTGTTTTAAAATTCAAAATTCTGCGCGGCACTGCACTGCGCCTGTCACCCTGAGATATTAGTTGTTGAAACTCGTCATGCCGTAATTTCGCTGGTAACATTGCCCTTTAGACTGGAACACAGTAATGTTTGCACATAATTACTGTGTGGCGGATGAATAACTGGCAAAGGTGTGGTACTTCCCCAGGCGGGCCCATGCAAAAGAGGCCTACCACTACTAATCACAGAAGTGTATTTCTTCTATGCATTAATATATATAATATATAACATTACAATATTATTACGAAATTGTTGAAAAGTATGAACAGTCCTTTAAAAATAATAATAAAATAAATGTGACATTTAAGCATTGCTCAGAATAGAATTTTTGTAGTGGTAGACCTCTTTAGCAGGGGGCCGTAATGTGCAAACATTACGGTGTTCCGGTATGAAGGGCAATGTTACCAGCGAAATTACTGGGCATGATGAGATTCAACAACTCATATCTCAGGGTGACAGGTGCAGTGCAGTGCCGCGCAGAATTTGAATTTTAAAACACTGGGTGGCACTGTGTCTGATATGGGCAATCATGATGCTTACCATCAGGCACCTGATTTGCTCGTCTTGTCACCACTATCATAAAAAAAAAAAAAAAAGAATATAAACTATAAATACGTTATTATTTAATATTATTTAAAATATTTATATATTTATTTTATAGACTAAGCTGTTTAATATGTATAACAGAGTGCCAACAACGCGGAATGATGCGGAGGATGCGTGGTTTGATTCCCGCCCGTGGGTGAACATTTTCTTCTCATTTCAGATCGTATACAAATACGTTCATACATTATAATATGTAATATACTACTTTTAGTTTCAAAAGAAAAATATGATATCTGTTCAGTCAATGTACTTATAACTGTGTCTATCTGTGAACATTACACACACAGAAACCCGCACCGATGGTCCAATTTTTCTAAGTTTTTCGACTGTCGAAAAATGTTCTCACAATGATAAGTGTGCGCTCTCGTCATGATGAATGTGTGCCTCTTCACACACGAAAATGACTGTACTCTATCAAGCCGTGTTTTATTCGAGTTCGACGGATTGCCGCTCGGGCATCGGCCACAGAAAATCTAACACAGAAGGAATGTTCATATAACTAGCCAAAAACGCATGCACACTTAGAAATGCATTCCATAAAAAATATACGTGCCTCGCAGTTTCAGCCGCTAAAGGATTTTATTTGTTATTCTAGGTCTACGAAAGCTACATATTAAACAGACCAATCAGTTCAGTAGTTTTGTGTAGAGGTAACTAATAGACACAGATACTGACCAACTTTCGCGTTTATCAAATATTATTATTATAATATATTATTATAGTAGGATTTAACACAACGTAACGCTAGGACCAACTTGATGAGCTTAAAAGCATTTCCTAATTTGTTAGATTTGACATTCTGTATTATATTCTGTGCATCGGGTACGTTCGGATATATTCGGCCATGTTCGGATGAAATATAGTGGGTGTTACGCTGAGGTAGCATTTGGCGATAATGGCGCGTTTTAACTCTTTTTTATTCGAGAGATTTATATTTAGGTGTTAAAATGCTGTTGATGCAATAATGGATTTGAAAAATTGAATGTAAAGAAAATCCTGACTTTATCCATGTTTGTACCGAGCCAGGAGTGAGTTCATTTACTAATTGATTTAGCCTGAATTTCGATTAAATGGATTTAATAAATTTTTACTCTTTCTTGATAAGTTTATGTGTGTTTTACATTTAACAAACCCACACATTATTTGTTAGTTTGAAATGTCTACTGTCGAGTAAATACCTTATTATTACCTACCATATCATACCATATATTTTCACCTGAAGATAAGGGATTCTTATAAAAATTGTACAATCAAATCTAACCTAATAATATCTGGTAATGGGTAATAATGGGTCATTATTAACATGATTTTGGACAATTTTCTATATAGAATCGTGAACTTTTCTTTAACAAAATATGTTTTCGCGCAAATAAAGGCCAGACCCAGAGCCAACCACAAACAACTGAGTGGAAAACTCTTCCTATTTCTTTATATCTGTGTATATTCATTTTGTATGGAAGACGAACATATAATTGGTATAATAATCCTTATTTTTTGTATAGTGTTGTATTATAATATTGTGTTATAATTTTGTACCCGATATCACCCCTACTCTTCCTATCGACATCTTTCCGTCCAAAGGCTGGTTGCTTGAAAGAGATCGCTTAAAGCGATAAGGCCGCCTATTGTCGACCAATCACTTTTTACTTATAGATTTAATTTTAAGTTATTATGTCGTACTGTATAATATTATTTAAGAATTTAGAATAGCATAGATTACTTTATTTCGACCAGACCAGACCCAGAGAAAGCATTTTCACTCAGAACAATAAATTGTGGGCTGTCTCCATAGTGGAATTATTAGCCATCCACCTATTAGTAAAATTTATTTAATATAATATTAGAAAGTAACCCAGAAACGATTGCAACGAAAACGAATAAAGTCCCAGCGACGACAACACATTAGTAAAATTACACGTCATGTATTTAAACATCTGACTGTATAAACCAAGCTAAACGCATAGGGTTGTCACTTCTTTCATGTTTTATTAATTAAATTACTGACAGCCTGATCATCATCATCATCGTCTTCGTTGAAAAAAAGACAAACTTATATTAATTTAATTAAATTATATATTTGTTTACTTACATGACCCATGAATAATCACAAAATTACAACTTTACAATTATTACATATTTTATAATACATTGAATTAAATACATTAATAAATTATTATTACTTATGTACTTTTAATTTTTAAGACATATATCCGAATTTCAGTGACAACCCTACGATTCGCAATAGTTTCGTGTTTGCTCGACGACAAACAGGAAACTACCCTGTATTTACATAATTATGCTATGCATACTTACACTGTGTCAAACAGCTCAAGCAGACGGGGTATGAATACGCAAATTAGTGATTTGCGGCTTCTTCGCTTAGAGCATAATTATTGATTCTGTTTATTTTGATAGTTTGAATGTTTGGATGGATTTGAGTGTGATTAATATTATTATGTAGATAACAATGCACGAGGAAACCTTCATGACAAGGACTTCGTTCAAGTTCATTGATAATCAACCAATATGAAAAGCATTTAAACCGCGTCTCGCATTTCATGGCTTTGCTAGTGTAGGGTTGATGTTGTTTTGTGACGCGCATGCTATGGATTCCGTGAACGTTTTGGTGGTTTTATGGAAAGTATTAATGGCAACGTGTGGTTTCACGAAGAAGAGGCAACACAGGGAGGTGGATGCCAGCGCGACAAATGGTTGTAGAGCGAGATTGAAGATGGCGGGCTTGGAATAAATCATTTAAAATATGCTGAAGTGTTCGAGTATTATTTAATGCAAAAGGCACGGCTACACTAGCTAAATTCATAGTTCTCAACCTCGCTTCTTAGGACAAATCTACCCTCAAAGAATAAGTTTTAAAAATAAATAAACTCTAAAACTTACAACAGTTTTAAAAAAAGTGTTCCTGGAGTCTGGAACTGCGCCCGGTAGATAACAATGGGCTCGCCCCCTATTCCAATAACATACTGGCAAAATGTAGGTATAAGTACCTTCTATGGGACTGAGTCCTGGGTACACCTCTGCCTACCTTTTTGGGAAACAGGTGTGGTATGTACGTTATTGGTAATCTTATGTATCTTATGTAATAGGGGGCGAGCCTATTGCTATCTCCCGAGCACAGGTCCAGTCTCCAGGCAGTTATTGAGATAATTCCTAATGGTAAAATCCAATATTTAACACTTTGCCTGACCTGGGGATTGAACCCGAGACCTGATCGGCAGTCCACGACAGCCTAAGAAACCTATAAACACAAACAAACCCTTAGCAAAGTAATATGTCCAATATAAGATCCTGCCGATAAGATCTAACAGGTCTATATCTTATCAAGACAATAGAGTATAGAGGGTAAAATGTACGAGTTCTGTAATCGTTATTCGGCATAAAACGTTAGATTATCGCTAGCGAGAGTACACTGGGGTAAATAGAGCCGTCACCTATTTTATTGATAAGCCGGAATTAATTTCGGCCAGATCGTAAATATAACAGGTTTCTAATACTAGCGCGGTGTAAGAGAGTAACAGTGATGGAATTTCATACAAATTGAATATACTTAATTGGGTTGGGTATATGTGGGGAATCGCATTATTTTATTTTCATTGTTACTGTCATGTAACAATAAATGTGCAAGGTTTTGAATCCAGACATAATGTTTGTAGTGTGGTCAACGATATGTTTCCTTGACCTTTGTCCTGATGATAGAAACGCCATAATATATAAATAAATTATCACTAATTATATCTCCTTAATTTTATAGTCCTATGACGATCCTTATAAACAGAACTACGCGCGTGAATTTAGTGAGACGTGCGGAATTCAATTTTTGGTCAAGATTGTTAATTAAAATTATCATTATTGACATGAAATTTTCATGACAGCCTGGTTGGCTCACATGGTAGTAACTCTGCTTTCTGTGCCGCAGGCCCCGGGTTCGATCCCCGGCCAGGTCAATCATTTGTGTGCATGAACATGTCTGTTTGATCTGTGTCTGGGTGTTATAAGCGGATATAAGTATGTATATCAGTCATCTGGTCACCATAGAACAGGCTTCTAGCCTAGTTTGGGACCAGATGACCGTATGATGAAGTTGTTCCATATAAAAAATAAAAAAAATAAAAATATATATTCGTAGATGTAAATCACTTACTTGTGAAAAATGCGAATGACAGTGATTACGATACATTATACTTATACCACAAAATACAAATTTTTATACCTACTTTATACTCTCAAATATTTTTGCAAGAAGCTCGATAACTGACTTTAATGTACATTTTCCGCAGAGCTTGCGAACAAAAGGGCATTGTCGGCCGTACTCCCTCCCCAACTTACGCCATTTATTATGTAGCCTCTCGACCAACGGATGGTAAATATTCTAGCTCTGAAGAGAATCCGATTCTATAGGTTTATCAGTCTTTAATTTATTTCAACGTTTAACATTCTTGGCTTGATAAAGGAAGAATTTAAGGGGTCTTGTCCTTGAGATTTACAAAGTATTTTGGTTAAAGTCGGTAATAAATTGAGGAAGAGTGTATTTTGCTAACCATTTTGTGATGTCATTAATTAAAAATAACCACACTGTACACATTGGCCTTTGAAGTAATGTTAACATTGGGATAGATCAAGAGACCAGTAGGTAGATAATGAGAAACATTAAAATGTATTAGGGAAGTAAAGCCGGCCGTGGAGTTACCGGCTTTAGAATAGTGCTCCACCCTCTCTAACCGTGGTTGCCGTAAGAGCCGGCTAAGGGTTAACAGATCCAGAGGACGAGCAGCAGCGTCCTCTGCAACAAACCATCGAACTGCGCTCGACAACCCGCCTGACAAGCGTGTCGAGTATTGGCAAAACCCTCCTTTATGGGGGAGGCCTATGTTCTGTAGTGGATTACCAACGGCTGAGATGATGATGATGATGAGGAAAGTAAAAAAAATTGTATCCGATTAGGATGCAAACAAAGCCTGGTAGCCTGACAGCCTGGTTAGCACAGATGGTAGTAACTTTGCTTTCTGTGCCGTAGGCTCCGAGTTCGATCCCCGGCCAGGTCAAACATTTGTGTGCATGAACATGTCTGTTTGATCTGTGTCTGGGTGATATAAGCGTTTTTAAGTATGTATATCAGTCATTTGGTACAGGCTTATAGCCTAGTTTGGAACCAGATCACCGTGTGTGGAAATTGTCCCATATTAAAGTCGAAATAGCTAAAATTATATATAACATCGAATTGAAAAACAACAGCTCTAAGCATTGATTTAAAGAAAAGGGGAGATAGGGTACGTTGTCACAGCGCTTATTCAACAACTGGCATGTGCAATTTGTTCGCCTATACTCGTACCGCGCTCGCTATCTTCTCTCAACGCTCGCTTGAGTGCCAATCCAAGTTGTGATCTATTTGCGGATGGATGGCAGGAGATATTGTCTGAGTGCTTGCGTTTTTGTGAAAGAAAGGAATGATTTAATGGTAGACTAGTAATTTTTTTTTTATTTAATTTAATTTTGATAATAATTTTTGTTTATATTATTCAATGTCACTTAATTAATCTTTATTTTATGTTCATTTTATGTTTTATTCTTATCTTTAATTATTGTAATTGGACTTGTCCGATTAAAGTAAAACAAATAAATAAATTATGGATGGTCAGAAAGTGGTCAATAAATACACTTTCCTGCTTAAACTGCTTTTTTTTTTGGCCTTTTTCTTAGTTATGAACTTCACACAGAGAGAGGGTCAATTCCACAAAATGGAATTAAATTTTTTATGTTGTCGCGCAAATAATGTGAAATAGTGTTTCCGATAATAAATTAATATCATAACTTGTCAGTGTTTTAATTGTTCTTAAGCTCGTTTTGTTCACCGTGTGCAATCACGGAATATTTATTTGATGTGTTTAGCTGGCTTGAATCATACTGAGTAGCTCCCAGGAAGCGTCTGAACTTCTAGGCGGAGTATGGCTGACTAGATCAACAAGACTTCACGCACAACAGATCAAAAAGGAGTCTACTTTCATACTGAGTGCGGTGAATAGCGTCTAAAAGTTAAAAACAATTTCAACAACACACGTAGAAAGACAAACTTTTCTACGTGTTTGCTGCTTCTTTGATATCAATGTACCGATCCACAAATAAAGTCTTTGAATTAAAGTACAATCGAGCGCAAACTGCCTTAAGCATAAAGTTGCGTGCGTAGAAAGAAAGGAATTATACTCAAACGTGGGTAGTATGTACGTAATGGCAAACGGCAAGGCACGGCTTGGTACTACGACAGTATGGTAAATATACTAAATTGCTATTTTATGTAAAGACATGCCGAAATTATGTTCAGCCAATTTGTGGTGCACGCACTTTCGTGTCTTGCGTTATTTATTTGAATCATCTATTTTGCTTTCTGGTCATATTTTTATTAAACTTATTGGATTTGAAGTTTTTTTAAATACCTATTGTTGTAACTAGATATTTTTACCATCTTTCGACCTATCGAGGCTATCTCAGAGCTTCTCCGATTGTTTTTCTTGCATGTTATATAACATTTGACGCATTAATATTATGAGCGTAACCTAGTTACGAAAAATTTGACACAATCTTATAAAAATACCAAATAGATGTTTTGTATTTATTTGTTCCCCTTATTTTTTTTTTCGAATATAATTAACCCATTCTGTTAATGTATTTCCTGACAGTATTTTTATTATAGAAGTAAGTCCTTGTCATTTTAGTTTCTCTTATAAATTCTCAGCTCTCTCTCTCTCTCTCTCTCTTTCTCTCTCTCGGAAAAAAACCCAGTTTTACTCGCGTGATTAGACGTTTACTACAAAATAATGAAGAGTTTAGTAGGACGTCCACCCAAAAGGTGTGTAAACGATCTTATGATGAACAACATAATAGATACAAGCCGCTTCTAACCGGACTAAATGGAAATCTATTGGAGAGGCCTATGTTTAGCACTGGACGTCCTACGACTGAGATGATGATGATTTATATAACACAGTTAAAAGTGTGAGCCAAAATTACCATTTCATAATCACTTCCCTTTTGAAGTAGTGAAATAATAGCATTTTCACATCTTAAATATGTCTAGTATTTGAATAGGAAATTAGTGTTCATTTAACGCGTTGAATTGCATTGCTCTATACCCTCAGACCAACTACAGTCAAACGCAACGCAATCTACGCTTCGATTTCCCGGTACATTACCCTGGCTTTGTCGACTGTCATTACATTGATTATTCGATGCTTTGTAGCACATTATCGAGGCAGGTGGGCTATTTGTCCCACATGGTGTCATTAGAAAGCGTACCTATTGAGAACGACTAACATAACATCACGCTTTTTTCCCAAAAGGGTTGGCAGAAGTGTAGGAGGACCCATTTCCTTGACAAGTCACCCACGCTACGTTTGTTTTTTTGGTTTTTTAGATTGTCCAAATAAATATACTTCAATAATTAATTCAAAACAATAAATAACAGACAGAGAAAGAAACTACTTTAATTACAGAACAGTTTACCATCCCACAGACTCATACTCGTATCCCCAATACACCTTACAATAACTAATAATAACAATAGTAGACTGCTCAGGTAGCGTTGTGGGCGGAAGCTCAACTGCCGATCATGAGGTCCCGGGTTTGATCCCCAGATCAGACAAATTGTTAGATATGGATTTTTGAATAATATGGATTTATATTAGGAATTAGCTCAATAACTGCCTGGAATCTGGAACTGTGCCCAGTAGGCGACAATAGACTCGCCCCCTATTACATGGGACCAATAACATACTGGCGAAATGTGGGTGTACCTACTATGGGACTGAGTCCTGGGTATGTTATAATGGTAATAAGTAACTGTACTGAAATTAGTCGGTACAGTCTCTACCAAGCATCTTGAGTACGTATCTTACGCCTACAGGTTGAAAAACGGTCATAGAATAAATCGAGGCCTTCAAATTGCTTTGTGAATTTCACGGAATACTATTCCGTGGTAAATCCGTTGTACCGTTTACTAACGCTCGTAATGGAGCACTGAAGCCCCACGTTTTTTATACTTGTTCTATTAATGAGTACTAGGCTTTTATTAATTTAAACTCACATTCCTAAAACAACAAGAATCTTTCATGAGATAACACATATTGCGTTCAAAATAATAGCTAAATTAATAGAATATTGCTTATACAAAAATAAATCACACAATAGAATCAAGCGAAAATATTTTTTGTCAAATGTACTGCTCTACCAATTTTAGAAAGGAAATTAAATATCATTCTCTATTCATATGAATAAAGCGACATAATATTTCGATGAAAAAGATTGTAAGAACTCTTTGATATGTATAAGCTTTATATGTCGAAGTGATAAACATAATATAAAAGAAGTTGAGCGGGGGGGTGTTAAAGTACTTAGATGTTTCGACGACGAATCTCACCTATATTCTGAACATAGGCCTCCCCCATAGAACGCCATAAACTTTTCATATGGGAGGATTTTGCCTTATTCACCACGCTTGGCAGACGACTTGGTGATCGCTTAATTGGAATTCATGGTGCTGGAGAGCGCTTCTGCTCACTCTCCGAATATTATAATAATAATAATAAATATGGGACAAATTCCACACACGGTCATCTGGTCCCAAACTAGGCAAAGCCCGTACAATGTTTACAAGAAGACTGATATACATACTTTTTTTTATTTAGTTTTGTTGTAGAACTTTACTCAGATTGTAGACGATCTCATAAATTTACAAAGGTTAAGCTATAAAAAACGTGCTAGGCGGAAGTATAAGTCTGCCACTAAACTAAGTGTCCGCTCCGACGAGATACCACACTACCTAAAGACAAAAGCATCTAAAATGTGGCAACTTTCAAATTGTAGTGTGCGTAATCAACTGCCGTGGGGCTTTAGTACCGGCTACAGTATTAGATCCAGAGGACGGGCAGCAGCGTCCTCTGCGTAAAACCATCGAACTGTGCTCGCCAACCCGCCTGCCAAGCGTGGCAAGTATTGGCAACCCCCCACCCCCCACCCCTCCACCGTATTGGAGAAGGCCTATGTTCAGCAGTGGACTACATATGACAGTGGTGTCTAGTTGGGGGTAGGCAAAATCGGCAAATCAGTTGCCATTTTCAGTCAAATTCTCCACTTGCTTTGTTAATAGTGGAACTTTATCTGTATGACTTTTAAACGTTAACCTTTAAAAATATTAAGTTCCAGCTGAATGCTAAGCCTGCAAATAGCAAAAAGAAACAAACGCCGTGCGAGCCAAAACCGCAGAATAGGGAAAGCGCGAACATCTTTGTGCTAAAGCTTTTTATCATCAGTAAAAGGAGCTTTAGTCTGTGGCGAGTGAGGCGTCCCACTTCGCAAACGCTTAATGAGATGGTTCTATAATGACTACATCGTCAGTAACGGGATGGGTTGTTGGTCACTTAGAGTTTATAGCTATTCAGACGTTTGCGTCTTATTTATTGCAATTTCTTCAATACAGCTATAAATCTCAAATCATCTCTGTACAATGGAAAAAAATTAGTTTGTAAGCAAAACGAGTTCTAACTCGACTCCAGCGCCATCTAGATAGCACAAAAAACACTGTTTGTTTGTGTGTATGTGTGTGATGTTGTTGCCGACGCTTCTTTTGAAGAGCCTCATGTTGTAGCTCAACAGGAAGACCGCAGCATGGAGATCATTCCACAGTCTGTGCGAGTAGTCAAACATACTCGTATTATCGCGTTTGGGCTCATTGAAATCGTCTCATTGAATATGGTACAAATAAATGTTAACTAGGATCTAATGATTAAAAAAAAAAAGAAGAGTGGGTTTTTAAATTTATGAATAAACTTGTTGAATTATACAAAGTATTTAAATTTTCACAAATTTTCACAGTTTTAATATACAGTCAGTGATATTTATTCATTTTTATTTACCCTTACCAAATGTAGGTATTGTGGCCTTATTGCAATATTTTTTTATTAAAAGTTATAATACGTATACACGCAACGGAATAAAACGATCGGATGGTTACACCAGATAGTTACAATAATTAAAATTTAAAGTTAACTTTTTAAAATTAACGTTACCGAAAGCTATCTCATTTGATATAATTAACAAGATAATTATTAAACCTAATTAAAAGCACTGTTAACTATTGTAATTGTACGTCGTTTGTTCAAATTATGAAGTTGTTTTGGGGACAGTGCGGGATGGTACTGTTTGTTCCGTTCGTATGAGAAATAACTGAGGAAAAAAGGTGTCAGATAAGGTTTAGTTTTTGTATTTGGCACAAGATATTAGCTTCTTAATTCAAACTCAAAATAATCTATTTAAATAGGCCTTATGAAGATATTTTGTACGTTATTGACGCTATTCTAAAAAGTCTACAATTAATTCTGTAAAAAAAAAAAATTGAAATTCATTATTTTTACACTCTGTAAAATAGTTACTTTGTTCATTTTAGCCTATCATGGCAAACAACATTTTATGTTTTTATTAAATTATAAAATTACGATTAAAAAGTAATAAATCATAATATTGTATTAATATAATACAATATTATGATTTATTATTTTTTTAAAGTGGTTACTAAATTATTGGTTTACCTAAATAAATTATATATTATACAACTTGAAACTGATAATGATAATATTTACATAATTTATTCCTTACATTATAACATTATTTTCTCATTTCGGTATAAATTATCTATCTGATATTGCTGGGTTTATTGGCAGATGTCCAAAACTTCAAAAGTTTCATGTATAAACAAGCCAACACTGTGTGAGATTCTTCCGTGAGTTTCAACTTCTTGAGCCAAAACAAAGTAGGTAACGCCAAAAAGGTTGCGTGCGTCCGACTATTAATTTAGTTCGTGAAAAGGCACCGCGACTACGTGACGAGCTTCCTCCTCCTCGATGATAATAAACTGGTCAAATGCGTCGAACCTGCACACGAAGGGTTCCGTAGCATCGAAAATATATCTCTATCTTTTAAAATAAATACTATAATTTATAAAAGCATGGTCGCGAATAGTATTTATTTTTTTAACTTAATTTTACTATAAGTGAGTATGTTTATTTAACGCATTAAACGATTTTTGCATTTTGTTTGGAGGAGATTATTTAAACTATGTTAATTATGATAATATTTAGAGCAGTAGAAAATAAAAGCTTTTTATTTTATTTTATGTTATTATTATTTTAAAATGATTTATTTTGCCTGCCAAGCGGGGTGATTATGACCAAATCCCCCTATATGAATAGTCTATGACATTCTTTGGGGGAGGCCTATGTTCAGCAGTGGACTTCTTTTGGCAGATGATGATGATGATTTATTTTGCATTATGAATTCTGAACAAAGACTAAAATAATAATAAAAATAACATATCCAAAATCTTTTCTGCTGATAATTTTATGAAAGACACTAAAATGTCAAGTGCCTGTCTATCACAGATCAAAAGAGAGATCTGTGACAGACGGACGAACAGTGGAACCTATGCCATTAAGCACGAAACCCTAAAAATGCTTTTAAGCGTAAAAATTATCGCTAAGTGACGTAGTTACGATCGAAAACGTCTTTTCTCTTAAAATTTGGGTAATGACGGGATTTTGTATCTGTTTTCTGTCCGATAATGGATATTTTAATAATGGCTTACTTTGAAAGGTTCTTTTGGACTACTTTTGCTGATGAAAAAGGTTTTGTACTCATGACATATATGGAACATGTTAGCCGGAGTTTGCTGGCCTTGAACATCTGTTATATTTCAAAATTGATTGAAACAGCGTTAAGGGTGGCAGCACAATGGCCACCGACCACAACCACAAAACGCCGCCACCGACATATTTCCTATTGTTTTCATACATTTTATATGGACTCGGCGCACACGGTTGCCGCCGCGCAGGTGGTCGCCACTTGGTACAAATCTTCGCTGTTCGCTGCTCTTCGCTGTGGCCGAAACCGACGACTAGACGTCGACTAAACGCCGAAACGCTACTCGCGCGATACCCCATCCCCTAAAACGATTTAACCACTCCCTCTATCCCTTTGCTTTAGTCAAGTCGTTCGAAAAAAAAGCGGCCACCGACTGCAAGCGTCTACCATTGTAAGTAGTAGTTAGTATACATGCATACTTGAGAGTGAACAGTTTGTATAAATATCATTGGTTTGATCAAGTATTACGTTTGTTATGCCACACTTTTGAAATGAAATGTTACGAGTAGAATGGATGGCGCGTGAAAGTAATTACTTCTATAATATCGATCTGGAATTGTACAAGTATTTACAAAAGCAGTAACCGTGAATATTTCAGAAGGTGATTACAGTAATGGTCGCTGCGTGAATGAGGGTTCATTAAAATAATGACAAGTCGTGTACACCTCTTTACAGGTTCGACTCGGCTCTCTCTCATTACGATTCAAAAGAATATCGGTCAAGACCGAAACTTGTGTTTTCGAGTGTACACTTTTTTACTGTTATTAGTGCTTTAGATTGTAGATTATAATAGTTATTAGGATATACAAAAAAAACTTCTAATTCCGAGGAAACCTCTAGGTTTCAACCACTGCCTTTATAAGTATTGCAGGAATGGATCATTTTGTACTTTGAATTTTTAAACTTTTAAGGAAGGTATTTTTATTATTGAGTAATTTTGTAACTTTTGCGATTTGAACTCATATTTTATGGAAAAACGGGGACTTGTAGTGGTAGGCCTCTTTTGTAGGGGGCTGCTTGGGGAAGTACCACACCTTTGCCAGTAATTCATCCGTCAAGCAGTAATGTGCAAACATTTTACCATCAGGCACCTGATTTGCTCGTCTATATACACACTATCATAACAAAAAAACATCGGCGCAAGATAAGGCGACTCAAACCAAAGCTTAACCAAAGTTCGCTACGCAAAACAGGGTAAAGCGCATCTACCAAAGTTTATATAAAAGGCTCATTGAATGTGATACCACTTATTTACATTTTTTTTACAGATAACAAATTTATTTTATTTGAAACATAGGCTCATTGTTTCGTACACTAACAGTTTTATTTACGGTCTCCTCTCGAAAGGTCAACTTTACCCGACTGTCCCCTGACCACAATAAATCTTGGACATTTATCCCTATAAAGCATTGGGATGAATATTCAACTAGTTTACATCAATATATTACTTCAATAGATCAGGTCCAGGCATTAAATTACTACACTGTTTTCATTTTTAGTTTTTGGTTAAATTTTATAACAGTATAATATTATAGATCTATCTTTCCCTGTTTCTTCCGAGTTTAACTAACCCATCCTATCAATAGTGAAGTAAGTTATGTCCCTGTCATTTTAGTTTCTCTAATAAACTCTTAGTTATTCCATAGTGAACTTCTATATATCCCAGTTTAACTCGCGTGATTGGACGTTCATAACAAAAAAATTGAGTTAAAAAAATATGATAGGAACACAATATTTAAGCCTCGAAATATCAAGATATAAATCAAATAGTGAATACAAAATATCGATTTGGTAAATTATCCTTATGATTGTGTCAAACTGCTAAGAGGTCACCTTACCTGTTAAGATTATTATGTATCTATGATGCTTGTTGGTCGAAATAAACTATTCAAAAATAAATAAATTATTGTAAACAATAACAAACCCAACCTAATTATTGAAATAAATGTTACATTTATTAATAAATAATACTCGAAGTCAATTGCACAAACGTTCAAAAAGTAACTTTAGCGCTTTGTACTGATGATTGTTTGATATCAAAAATTTGGCTTGCACAAATAAATAAATACAAATACAAAGTTATTAATTGAAAATAAAATACTTTATTTGTTATTACTACACTGTTACAAAGGGGTCGTTACCCCAAAAACAGATGTAATATATCACAAACATAGATTGTACCGCACTTGGCACGGAATTCGCATTACGGCGCTTTCTCAGAGCACATTTAAATAATTTTACTTTAAAGCTCACGTCAAACGCACGGGAAACTAACATTTTTTAAATGGTATGTTATTATGTAACAGTATGCACTTATCATCATCTCAGCCGTAGGACGTCTACCGCAAGACATTCATAGGTCTCCCCAATATATTTCCATCTAGTCCAGTTGTAAGCGGCTTGCACCCTGCGTATTCTTTCGTTCGTCAACGGATCTCCTCATTTCTGATTCGATACCGTCGAGATTCCAAACATATAATGTAACACAATGATGGTTAATTCTCTTCTCTTCTTTTCTTACTCAGTGCCGACCATTGTAACAATCTAAGAATTCAAACTCAAACTCAAAAAGATTTATTCAAATAGGTCATAATCTGACACTTTTGCACGTCAATGAAGATAAACAGTTCTGAGTCTACCGTGCGTTCGGAAAGATACCTCTACAAGAAGAACGCACAAGAAACTTATAGGGCTTAATTTTTTCAACAGATAGTTTCACAATATTTCCTCTCTTGCCATTCGTAGTCGAATATAGCCTTAATTTTTGACAAAAGCGCGAGATATAATAATTATTTAATAACCTCGACGTTTCGGCTAAGTTGAGAAAACTATATTACCTATATATATATATGTACCTCTATCCCGCGCGCGAGCAATGTGACATCGGGATTGTGATATCTATATAAAGTTTGGTCTCAATAAAGAGTATTGTATTGTATTGTATCTATTTAATTTCATATTATCTACTTACTAATTACATTTTATTTTTAACACTTTATATTTCAGATAAGTACGATACTGGATACTTGATGGTTTTGTTAATTTAATTTAAACTGTATCAGTTAGCCTTTAATTAATTACACACCTGCCTATATAATATTATATTCTAGTATAATAAAAGATATGAAATGAAATGGCAAAGTCACATAGCTCGCGCGCGGACTATATAAGTATAAGCCCCGTTATTATTATAAGAGTTAAATAAAAGAATATAAATTAAAAGCAAAAAAACATTTTTAAAAAAGCTTTTAACTATTCCACCATCGTGGATGGTCCGCCATATTGGATTTAGAATGACGCCATATTATTTTTCGAGCTACTCTCAACAAGCGCTTTCATTTCATATCCATATTGTAGAAATGCATTAAAAATAACTATTCCGCCATCTTGGATGGTCCGCCATATTGGATTTAGAATGACGCCATATTATTTTTCGAGCTAGTCTCAACAAGCGCTTTCATTTCATATCCATATTGTAGAAATGCATTAAAAATAACTATTCCACCATCGTGGATGGTCCGCCATATTGGATTTAGAATGACGCCATATTATTTTTCGAGCTACTCTCAACAAGCGCTTTCATTTCATATCCATATTGTAGAAATGCATTAAAAATAACTATTCCGCCATCTTGGATGGTCCGCCATATTGGATTTAGAATGATGTCACATACCATATCGTGCATTGTCATCCAAACTAAACGTGTATACAAAATTTCAGCTCAATCGGTTGAAGATATCTACTTCAAAATTGAGTTCAAAGATTTCACCCGAACCAACATACTTACATACATTGCAAGTTAAATAAAAGCTTTAAACTTTTAATAATAAAGTAGCTTGATTCTTTTAGGTATGTTGTGAAAACATAAAACCAAAATCTTAGTTCTAGTAAACGCCATGAGTTGGTATAGTTAATAGTCAAACATCAGTTTGTTGTTAAACTTCAGTACTTATTATATGACTCGCTTAACCCGTACCACAGAATAAATAATAGTACTAGCGTACCCGTACCGCGGTGTGCCTGCACAAGAAACATAAATATCTTTAATTGTATATACAATTCAGTTTTATGTAGATATAATATAATATATAATATTGATTTTTTTTTGTGGTAGTGGAAGTGCCACACTTTTGCCAGGTGTTCATCCGCCAAGCAGTAATGTGCAAACATTACCGGTCTGAATGTCTGAATGTTACCAGCGAAATTACTGGGCATGACGAGTTTCAACAACTAATATCTCAGGGTGACAGGCGCAATGCAGTGCCGCGCAGAATGTTGAATTTTAAAACACTGGGTTGCACTGTGGGCAATTACGATGCTTACCATCAGGCACCTGATTTGCTCGTCTTGTCACTCACTATCATAAAAAAAAGCTAGCAACTTCCAAGATCATTAGGAACAGAAAAATATTGTTAAGTTAACTGAAAGATTTTACTACTTATTACCCACGCGACGCTTAACGGCATATACGCATAACGACACATTTCTGCCAATTTGCCAGTACACTAACAAGCCAAGTATAAAGTTATTTTTAAGACTAAACAAAAACCGATCTCTATATTATATCCACATAATATTTACAATATATTTTTTCTAGATTTTTTCAAAAACCTCTGAAACAATATCGTTAAATATGAAGTATAACCTACCTAAAAAAAAAATATAAGTACTTAATTAAATTCTCATATTTCGCGGAGTAATCGAGTAACACACAAAAAAAACTACAAAATAAATAATACGGCAAATAAAGGAATACCTATATGTAATTTATTCAGTGTAACGGTTTTACGGTTCTGCAACGTTCACTTGCAAAAAACAAAAAAAATTGATAAAATTTTGCTCTCCATATCGACTTTATATGAAAACATTACCCTTATCTACCTAGTAGAGTTCTCCGCAATCCCGTACCACCACTTGGATTCTTACAATCCACTTTGGTGTATAATATAATATTTTTATTGCCATTCCGAGTCCGCTTAGAAAGCAAAGGGGACCCACTAAATAAAATATGGTCCAAGAATGTTTTTACTACACGGCTTATATCGGCACGCTTGACTCCGGACATTTCTGTTGTGTCGCGGAATTTTTGCTTTTGAGCTCTTTTGTTTTCTAGGGGTTTGTTACAATTTTAGGAATTTAATGTTTTATGAATGGATATGTTTTCTGTAAAGCTTGACCTATGTTAAATCTTTTTATCATCATTATCAACCGGAAGACGTCCACTGCTGAACACAAGTCTCCCCCTTAGAACGCCATAAACTGTTCGAATTTAGGGATTGCGCCATAATGGCTTGATGTTCGCAGTAGTTTTTAAGCATTACTTATCGGAGCAGATTGAAGTGCATTAAAATAACTTGTTAAACAGTATCAATATTCAACTTCAACTTCTTGTTTTTAATGGCTTATGCGGGCACAAATTTGCCAATGTCGCCGTAAATAGAGAGACCACCAAACGCTGGATAGTGATCGGTTTAAAGAAAAGCATGACCGGTTAATTTAGAAGAATATTGTGATATTAATATTGAAACTGTATCAATATTAATATCATATATCGATGCTCCTCTGTAAACTGTCAACTGTCAAAGTCACAACGTGTCTAGTCTATGTCATGCTGATGCATTTAGAAGAACTGTCATTGCATTTTGAAAGGTCGTTCAATCTGTTCGGGGATGCAGTCTATCGATATCCGTTAAGCCGACATTTTGTGGAAAATATATCCTGATATATTCGAGCAATCATATAACGTGTTGTTTTACTTTTGATGTGGATCCTACAACTTGGAAAGTTGGAATACTTGGAAACGGAGAGCACTGCCGCCCTCTTTCCAAATATGTCCCTAAGCCGGGTCTCACGGCTCTCACGGGATGTGATACGGTGGTCCTATTATAAAGCCAAATAGGGAACCAAACGGCGTAATTCAACGATTTACAGCCTTATTTTTGGTCTTTGGTTACTGAAAACATAAATAACGATTATTATAATTCAATACTAGGTGCGCCCTGTGGTTTTACGCTGAAACATATTTAATATAATATATTACAATGTAGAGTGTAGGCTGCCTTCATACCTTGATTCAGCCCAATCTAATTGCTGTAGTTTTGACGTGAAAAGTTACCAACCCCAAACACACACACATACACATCGATCTATCTATCTGTATTATGTTTCGTACAGATTAGAGCGACTTAACTTAACGCGTCTCTAACTCTCCCTGTTCCGTAATGCATGTTATAATAGTGTAGAGTAGTAGAGTACATGTTATAATAATATATCAATACAATTTGTATTGATTTACGAATCAATATTTTGTCTTATAAATATCCTTTTCGTTATGTACATAAAGAGACCAGAAATAGATTTAAGTCAGCATTCTTCCCTTCTCCTTTCCTCTCGTACAAATAGAGAACATTTATCTTTGTCATTTAACACCTTACAGTTCAAGTGATGAATTATAGGGCAAGGCCGTGAACACGGCTAATTTATAGCAAGATAAAATGAACTCACTTTCAAAGTGAAGATAATCTAATTAAGTGACTGGTAAGTGCGTCCAAGAAAAGTCAATGATTTTTCATCTACTTCTGTGAGACTTTAATTTAAGCTCGTATAAAATGTATGAATAAAACAAGGACTTAAATGTCACATACAAACGACAAATTAGTGTTTTGAGTTTTAAGTAGACATCTTCTTTGATTTTGACTCCACACTTTCAACCTACTCTAGATAAAAATCATATTAACTCTGCTACTAGAAAACTCAAGTTTCTAGGTGTGAAGGTTACAATTGAAATAAAGATGAAAATTATTCCCACGATAAGAAAACCCTGCCCTGCCCCCATGTTGAATAGATTGTTAAAATCTCTGGATAGATCTGAATGCGATCTGCTCAAAACAGAAATTAACATCACAAAAATGAAGAGGCCTATACTCAAAGTAGGCTAGGCTGATCAAATGATTGTCTTATTCTCGAATCAAGCACGATACCTATGAATGGATCAGAAGTTAGGGTCGTTACCACTGAGCCAACCGGCCAGTCAACCTCGTTTAGCTTGATTATTTTCGTCACTTCCATAATAAAAGCACCGAAAAGAGTTTACTTTGAAGGTGGAATGTGCTATCAAATAGCTATATCATCATTGTTCCAAATGAACTCTTTACCGCCGTTTTAATGAGTCGACTGAAGGTGAGCGAGATAACGACGATTATTGTACAAGTTTTACGATTTCCACGGAAATTGGCTAATTTCTGAATCAGAATTCCGGTCGCTTCACTAACTTTTTAAATGAATTAAGTTTTACATTAATCTAGGGTTAAGTATTGAGCATCTTTTATGTAACTTGAAAGCAGAGAAAACATTTATTATTTACCTAGACGTTACGGCTATGATACATTGCGTGTACCTGGTCACTGAAGGTTGAAGGAATGGTTTTCAGGTTACAATGGTTGATGCACACATGAACGCAGGCGCGCGTCAGGCATCAAGATTTATTCGTCCTTGTATTTATTATTTGTATTGATCACACTGACTGCGTGCGCGGACGCGTTTCCTTGTATCTGACACCAGATCTGCACCGCGCTCGACCCGTGAATAAATGTGAAACAACCTTTAATCTACAGAAATGTTTGAAATCTTAAGTTTTCCCCAATATTCCTTCAAAAGAAACTCATAACAGAATCCCATACAAAGTCGATAACTGAAAAGAGCCGAGCTTCAGCCAAAATCGGAAGAAAACCTATAAGTTTTAATGCTACGAAAACAAACCAAAAGGTGCCCTAATCCGATTACACAGAGCTTTCAGGGTCTGGGTACTGGCGAGGTGAGAACTTATTCATCTTTTGATATTTTTACAGCATCAGAATTTTTATTAGTAATGAATTGTGTAGTCAAGAGTACTAAGAGTTTTAATGAGTTGTAAGGAGTAAGAAATTAAAATAATATCACGCTTTTTTCCCGAAAGGGTAGGCAGAGGTGTACCCAGAACTCAGTCCCATAGTAGGTACACCCACACGACTAATGATAAATATAAATATATAAATAAATATGGGACAACTTCCACACACGGTCACCTGGTCCCAAACTAGGCTAGAAGCCTGTACTATGGTAACCAAATGACTGATATACATACTTAAATACGCTTATAACACCCAGACACAGATCAAACAGACATGTTCATGCACACAAATGTTTGACCTGGCCGGGGATCGAACCCGGGGCCTGCGGCACAGAAAGCAGAGTTACTACCGTCTGCGCCAACGAGGCTGTCAATGATATGTAATTAGTCCTATGAAATAGGAGACTCCAGGCAGTCCTTGAAAAATCATTTATGGATTAGTCAAATAACACTTGTTTCTTAACCGTGACATCGAGCTCGGGATCTCGTAATCGGTAGTTGAGCTTACGACCACTACGCCACTGACGTAGTCGCTATTAGACACATTCTTCAAGTGATATGTATACAAAGGCGGTCGATGACGCGAAAATTACTCTTATTTAAATCATCAACATCATCTCAGCCGTAGGACGTCCACTGCTGAACACAGGTCTCCCCCATAGAAAGCCATAGACTATTCATATGGCGGGACCACTCTTGTTTTAAGCAGTAATGTGCAAACATTACTGTGTTCCGATCTGAAGGCAATGTTACCGAAATTACTGGGTATGACGAGTTTCAACAACTAATATCTCAGGATGACAGCGCAGTGCAGTGCCGTGCAGAATTTTGAATTTTAAAACACCGGGTGGCACTGTGTCTGATATGGGCAATCATGATGCATACCATCAGGCACCTGATTTGCTCGTCTTGTCACTCACTATAAAAAAAAAACTTGGAAACGGAGAACGCTGCTGTCCACTCTTCGAATATGTGTCTCTGCCGGTTCTTACGGCTCCGAAGGGGTGAGAAAGGGCACATTAAATACCTACCTATGGTTCCAAATACTAATCAGCTTTGTATCAGGAAAAGCGACGCTCAAACCTTACATAACCTCAAACACATACAAAGCGCAACCCTCATTTTTGGAAACATCACCACTCCATAATCGAACATCCACATCGTTACAGCGCGTTCTTATCGCGCCGAAACCCTTTGTCATTTGGCGCTTCCACCAGCGAAAAATGGTCATAAATACACATTCTGTTAAAGTGCGAACTCGCTGATAACGCCGTGTTTGGGAACGCAAAACGTCACGTTATCTTATAATTTATTAGTTCGGGCAGGTACGGATGTGCTCGGTAGGTACTCGGAGCTCAGTGCGAGTGTTCTAGGTACTAATAAACAGCTAAACCAAAATGGACCCGCCTTTCATGAATTTAAGAGTAAAAAACAAAATTTCAAATACTCAAACAATCCAATAAATAAACTGGTCAAATGCTTATGGGACTCGCAAATGGAGGGTTCCTACCAACTATGTAGGTAACTATTGGCGTCACCTCTTCTCACCTATCAAATAAAATTCTTAATATAAAGAAGAAAAACAATAATTATTTACAGATAGATAGATGGATTGATAGCTAATCTCTTTATGATTACACCACATAATAAAAAACTTATAACTCAAAAGTAAAAATAAGAATATATTTAGTAACAATTGGCGGTATTATTGCTAAAAGCGATCACTTCCAGACAACCGCACACAATACACACAAATTTAATATTAGTCTTTTTTACTAATATTCTTGTTAGTATTACAATTTATTCTTATTGCTGTTGTTTGACATTTTAGAAAACACGTTGCTTATATGGAGAGCACTTAATTATTATGAACTGTTAGATTTTTTATTTGGTGTAGCAACAATAGAAAAAAAAACTTATTTTGTGAAAATTACAAGTGTCTAGTCTATTACGGTCTGTGAGATAGAGCCCTGTGAAGGACGGATAGCTTAGTAATAGGGTTCCTTTGGCACCCTTGGGGTACGAAACCCTGAAAACTACTCGAGAATAATTCTTAAATGCAGTTGCAAATGTATCTTAAAACTTACTAAGAATCGTCAAGAATCTTACATTCACTACTCGAGTTTGTGAATTTTACATTCGCTAGAGGAACTTTACTTCAACTGGACTTATCTGATATGGACTGTATCAAAAAATTAACTTTTAAACTTGACTTGCAAAGTGTTCTAAGAGCACTGCGGTTGGATGTTGGATGCTAAAAAGCACTGCCTCAGTAATATGTTTCTACACGGTTCTATATTTAAAGGCCTACTTGAACAAACTTGCGGTTGCGGCAGGCCTGTGACACTCCACGCTTTTGCTTTGAAGCTATAGGTACCCGGAGAGCGTGGTCTAGACGGGCTAATTCAGTGGGAATAAGAAATATGCGATAGAAAGAGAGGCAGTTTGAACGATAATGACTTGGGCGCCGTGCGACCTGAATTGAACTTTATTGCGTCGGAGCTAGAGACGCTATTTATTTGAATGATTTTGAGGAGTGTCCCACAAACAGACCAGATAGACCTATAATATTATAATAACTAAGAGCGGATTCAATATTGTTTTTAAAACCTCAAACAAATAAGTGAAGAATATTCTCTCCTACTTCATGACCCTATATTTGTGTAATTTCATTTTGTATAAAATCTAACGCTGCTGAGATTGTGTAAAATTCCTAAAAGGTCTTTACCTCTAACTGCTAAAACTGCTTTTTAAAGCAATCGTCCCTATTACTTGGATCGATGCATTCATTCCCAATAGTCAGTATAAAAGCCCATTTCAATAATAAATAAGAGTACCTTATAATCAACAAAGCACAAACGATAGCTAGATCCTATCAGTGAATACATTGTAATCTGCGTAACCTATTGTCCGTGAAACAATACAGTGACTCGACTATTTGTTTAGGTAATAAAAAAAACATACATTCACGCCTTTTTTCCCGAAGGGGTAGGCAGAGGTGTACCCAGGACTCAGTCCCATAGTAGATACACCCACATTTCGCCAGTATGTTATTGGTCCCATGTAATAGGTGGCGAGCCTATTGCCATCTAACGGGCACAGTTCCAGACTCCAGGCAGATATTGAGATAATTCCTAATGGAAAAATCCATTTAGGTAATGATGTGTAGAATGATTGAGGAAGTAAACTATTTTAATATTTATAACCACAAACATTATTGTAGGTGGCTCTATAGCCACCTAGGGTTCCTTATTTCTTTTTAAGGTACGGAACCCTAGTCATTGCTAATAATAGCCCACCAGTGCTTAAAGTGTCTTGACAAACAGACGGACAGACAGACAGACAGACAACAAAGTGATCCTATAGGGTTCATTTTTTTTCCATCGCGTTCGAGTGACTACCAAGTTATCCAAAGTCACGGGATTACTAGAAATTTAATAATTTTAACGATGCGAAATGAAAAATTGCTCGCCATTGCCAGGAAAGGCGGTGCCCAAACCATTTAGTGTAGGCAGTAATATTTTACGGTTAAAACCACTAACTTACTCAGCCATTATAATAAACCTAGATTTAAGCACTACCAAGACCTAGTTTATAGCCTGAATACGTAGAAATTGAGACTGAAGTAGCATAAACAATAAGCAATACCCCCATTAAAAGAATAATTGGAAAATAACATGATTTTTTACAGAATAAAGCTAATATGGAAAAACATGTTCAATTTATTCGTTTTTTGTATTATTTTCAAATAAAGTGAAATGCTAACTGCAGACCTAGATTATTTTGATAAAAAAAAATGCATGCTGTTACCTTAGGTGTTATCTAAAACGCAATTATCTAGAGAAGAATAAGGAGAATACCATTATATGAAAGAACGTCAACGTTATTATTACGTAAAATAAAGATAACTAGGAACTAGAAAATAACAATAAAAAGATTCAGTAAAAAATTCAATTTAATTCAAACAAGTTATCAGTGCCTTTTTTTATGTAATATTTTTTCATTGTGCAGGTTTTTACACATGAAAACTCGTTTGGATTAAATTGGATTTTTTACTGAATCTTTGTGTTGTTATTATCTAGATCCTAGTCGTCTTTATTTTACGTAATTGCATGAAGTATTTTTATATGATAAAAAATGTGGGTACGATCTCTTCGAACTATATAGTACTCTTTCATCACATTCTCTGTACATGCTCGTCGATTTTGCGTACTTAAAATTACTTATATATAACATAGCATGAAACGTAGAATAGCACCTATGGGCAGAACAAATACCGTTTACCGCAGAAGCAATAATCACAATAATTAAAAATGCGGCGAACCGATATTGCGACCGCACCAGTACATCTGCATATTTTGTGGTTTACGACCGTTCCACTCGACATGCTACTGGCTCATGATTGAATCTATAATATAATACCAACTATGCCCTGCGCTTTCACCCGCGAAGACTACTTCGTTCCCGTGGGAATATCGGAATAAAAAGTACCCTATGTGTTATTCCAGGGACTAAGCTATTTTTATACCGAATTTTAGCCCAATCGGTTCAGTAGTTTTGGCGTGAAAGAGTAACGAACATACATCCATCAATCTAACCAAAGCCGCGCTAGATTGCGCTAGAGGTGAGTTAGAACTCGCAAGCGTGTTCTCAAAACTGTTTTAAACATAATTTTTTCACATTGTACTAAGATTTGAGAATTATAATATTAGTAAGAAGATGTATTTATATTACGTATGTATGTATTATGAAATATATTTAATCTGCAGGCCTTAGCCACTCAGCAGATCTTTATGAGTCACGGCTCAGCTCACAGCTCATCCACTTGAGTCGAAGCTGTGAACCGACTCACAGATCAGCTCAAAAATCAATTCAACACATCTCGAAACTAAATGCATGTTTTTTTTTTTTTTTATGATATTGAATGACCAAACGAGCAAATCAGGTGCCTGATGGTAAGCATCATGATTGCCCATATCAGACGCAGTGCCACCCAGTGTTTTAAAATTCAAAATTCTGCGCGGCACTGCACTGCGCCTGTCACCCTGAGATAGTTCATAGTTCATTTATTTCGTATAAAACCAATTTATGTGTCAATATTTATATAACTTATTAATTACACAACCGTAATGTCAATAATAATAATAATTATATAAATGTAATTTCAGTTAATAAGTACAGTATTTAATTTAAAAACTCATCGTAACTCTATAAAACGTCTGCTCTAATAGCCAGCGCTTCAATCTAGACTTAAATCTATTTGGACTATGGGCATTAGTAACTCTATCCGGCAACTTATTGTTAACATACGGACCCATGACGTGTGTGAGTTTAGTCGATTTTGCCATAGTCCTGTTTATCCCGACCAACTTATTTGCGTTACGAGTTCCGTGCGAGTGGGTGTCGCTGTATTTGCTATACGCGTCTAAGTTGCACCTCACATACACCGCCACTTGGTACAGCATTATACAAGGGAGCGTGAGGATGCCGAGCTTTCTAAAGTGGGGTTTTGCAGACTCATCCTGCTTGATTCCCACCAAGGCGCGTATGGCGCGCTTTTGCATACGAAAGGCGCGCTCCCGATCGGCAGCGAGCCCCCACAGCTCAGTTCCGTATTGCAACAGGGAATGTACTGTTGCAAAGTAACAGGAGCGACCTGCTTGGACGCCACTCGCGCCACACGCCGTAGTGCATAGCACGCACTCCCGATCCTACCGCACAGGTTGTGGATATGACTATCCCATTTCAGGCCGCTGTCCAACTGAAATCCTAGGAATGCAGATATCTTAGTTTGCTGTAGCTCGACATCATTCACGAGTACTCTAAGATTCTTATATGGTCTACCTGAGAGGCAGAAGTGCAGAAAGTGGGTTTTTCTAAGATTCAGGGCTAGACCATCTGTACGGAACCAACCTGCCAACTGTAAGCAGGTTTCATTTATTCTTCCTTCCAGCTGATCTACTGTTGGCGCGGTGACAAGCGCTGCCACGTCATCTGCATACATTAGAGTGTATGCGGCGGTTATTGCTTCAGGAAGGTCGTTCAATAACATTAGGAACATGATATTTGATAGAGAGGATCCCTGAGCTACACCCATGGATGAGTGCAGTGGTGCTGACCTAACTGTCCCCCCGCCACCCACTACTATTTGCGATCTTCCCCTCATCATACCCGTTAACACAGACAGTGGCGCCCCCATCACTCCATAGTGCTGCAGATATGAGTTGTTGAATCTCATCATGCCCAGTAATTTCGCTGGTAACATTGCCCTTCATACCCGAACACAGTAATGTTTGCACATTACTGCTTGGCGGATGAATAACTGGCAAAGGTGTGGTACTTCCCCAGGCGGCCTCCTGCAAAAGAGGCCTACCACTACACATGCATGTATTGAACTTTTCAGATGAAATATCCAATATGAATCTAATGAGAGCCATCTAGCGAATACAGAGTAAACCTGATTTGCAGAACACATAAAATCAGCTCATAATTTTTGTAACTAATGTTACGGGTCAAAAAGATGCGACTCGCGTTTGATTTTCGACTCTCAAAATGCGTGACAAGGTTGTTTTCTTTGGATTGATAGTGATGAGTACATGAGCCGCAAGTTGAGCTGTGACTCATGACTCAAACATACATGATCTGTATATTTGAGCCGGCTCAGAGCCGAGTTACCCACGCCTAGCAGGCCTAACATAACACGGAGATAACTAGTTCTCCCCGTTTATTTTTTATTTTGGACCCGAATAATGCATATCGGTTGTCGCAGATAATAATACTACGTATAGAATGGACACTGTCATCTGCCCACCAATCGAGCCTTCCTGACTCCGCGAGCGAGATTGAACTCTCGACGAGCCCCGCTTCTATGGGCAATCACCTCACGCAAACTTGCGCGTGTACAAATTCTCTATGTGTGCAGTGGCTATGTAGTAGGTAGTTATATCGTGACTTTTGTATGGGGATTGAGTCGAGTGTCCCGGGTGGGCCTGGGACTTAGTTTTACTTGGTTACTGTATTTAAAACACAGTATTTAGAAGGTCGAACTTAATGAGATCGATAGATGACTTACTTGAAAGACTTATAACTTAACATAACAACACAACTTTTCCCGAAGGGATAAGCAGAGGTTGACCACCGTTTCCATAGTATGTACACCTACACTTCGCTAAATTATGTATGTAATTCATTATACATGAATCATACAACAAATCTAAACTTCCACAATTGAGTTTTTGAATTCTTTTCTTGCATAAATAAAGAAATAATTGCATAAAAAAATAAAGATCATACATAATAAGATAAGATTATTAAGAAAACTATTTTTAGATTTTTTTTTTTCGCTACAATTACAAAGTTATATCAAATCAATTCAAATAAAAAATCATTTTTAATCCTGTACCGAAAACACGCCGATAGTAGCCGAACGAGCTCGTGACCTGTAGTGACGTCACAATGTGATAAATTACCATACATAACCATAACCTTACTACGTCACAAAAATGGCGATCAATCGTAGCGCGTTCGTAATCAAGTGACACATAATGGAAATTGATCAATTTTGAATTGCTTATAATTAATAAAATAAAAAAAATTATGTGATTTTTGAATCAGATGAATCAGATAATTTTCATCAAACTTTCAAAATAATAAAAAAAATCGATTTTTTTTTTCAAAGAAATAATCCATTATAGTATTAGTGGAACCCTTCAACGGAGGAAACTATGCGCCACGGCTACACAAGCGAATATTATAAAAACCGTGGAACAAATCCATCTCATGTGAGAGTTGGCAATGAATCCAATCCCAGCGCGCGCCATTACAAATGCAACGATAAATTGTACGCTGCATGTACACATATTACGTATACTTAGAGCATTCAGAATGGAAGTAGTCATCCATACGATGCCATAGAGATTCAAGAACAACTTGTTCGTGTATCTCTTGTGTGCTTGTTTTGTGATTGTGCAGCTTTTATTAATTATATTACTGCCTACCTGCACATTTGAAAATCTTATAAGGCCCTATCAAATACAATCAAAATTATAACTTAAGGTTATCGGGGCCTCAAAATAAACAACTCCTTAAACGAAACACTCACCTAAAAGAAAGAGTAGTCAACGGTCGATAGGACTTATGACTGTTCGCGTCTGCCATCGGAGTGCCCCAAAAGTCATCCAAAAACAGCTGCTTCAATGAATTCGCCCCTGTGACGTCACTATTCGTCACCACCGCCGGGATGTCATCATGCACAAAATCACCATTCAAACTATTCACGTAACTAAGCACAGCGGTCGCGGTCACCATTGCGTATATAACGAAATCACTGTTTTTTGGTTCTTCGCGAACCGCCGCGAGCGAACGTCGCTTCATTTTCGGGGATGTTCTGTAGTATTTAATTGTCACATTTCTGCATTTGCACATTTGAGTTGCGCTTCTGGTTTTTCACTATCTGAAACAAAGCAGATATAGTTTTAAATTTATACAATATATTCGTCTTTTTATCATAGTAAGTCGCTCTGCTCTCCTCTTTACTATCTTTACTGTGAGTTACAAAAAATCTTGTTATTCATAAGTCGACTACTCTACACATCGCACTACCTCAGCTAGTGCGAAGAGAAACTTATAAATAGATCCCATAACAATAGAAATTGGTGCTAATTTCATTGCAATAATCGCAACTGTACTTAGGAAATATTTAAATATATTATTTTATTTATTAGATTACCAACATGATGTACATCATTTCGTTTACAATAGTTTACATAAACAATAAAAAATACATAGTAAATGCCAACATTATTACAGGATTATTACAATTAAGCGTAAATAAAATAAAATATAATTTTATTGGATTAATTTACTTATTTTATTGGATTACTTGTTCTAACTTTAGAATGAACCTAAATTTATGGAATTTAATAATTTTTATTTGCATACCAAAATAAAAAATTTGTACAAAAAACAATAAATAACATGGTAACAACCAGCGGTCTTCGGTTTAGTCAAAATAGATGATAAAGAAAAACGAGCAAAAACAATATTCTGTAACTGGTAATAATCGTTTATCCGTCCAAATTCGCGGTAGTATCAAAAAGCATACAAAAAAACAAAGCAAATCAAACCGTGAAAACTCTAATATTTTTCTTCAATCATACCGCAGGAATAATAGAAAAAGGGTCACGATTCTTTCTCGATTCGTATTCAATTTCAGGCCAGTGTGCTATCAATATCGCCAAATAATATCGCTGAGATGTGATCTCGGACCGTTACGCGCGACCGCACAGAAAGGATAAATACAAATGAAATATCTATTCTCTGGGCACATACTGTATGATACCATTCGTATTACGCCTTTTTATTTTTCATCTCAATAATTGCTTCAAAAGCGTTAAGCTTACAACCACAGGAGTAGATTTTGTAACAAATTCGTGTAATTCTCTTCGTTTTTGTGGGAATTTCGACAGTTTGTTTTAATAGGTATATTTTTTTCATTATGAATTCGTTATGAAAAAACACCCTTTATTTAACTTCTAGGCCAAATACATTATATTATGGGACCAACAAATTCTGGCTAAATGTGGGTGTACCTACTATGTGACTGAGTCCTGGCTCATCCTGGGTCGTTTCGTGGCACACGCAATGTTAGCATTTTTAGGCTAATATTTTTGTATGTGTTGTGAATAAATAAATTTTTCTTTCTTTCTTTCTCTGCCTACTCCTTTGGGAAAAAGGGGTAATTGTATGTTTTCTTTAGGTCCAAAAGTTGGCTCGGCGTTGAGGTGTGTTAAGGTCATGGCACACTATATCAGCACCGCAACTGCACAGCTGCAGCACGGCAACGCCTCAAATTTAGACTACGTCTAGCGCCAGCGCGCTAGCTACGCGTCGTCCGCGAAATGCAAGCTTGCTGTTACCGCGAACACAATTGACCGCGAACACAATTGACCGCGAACACAATTAGGCCGGAGTCGGCGCGCGGGTAGCACGCGGTTGCATTGTATTGAGTTGTATTGTATGGTAGCGGCAAGCGCGCTGACATGCATGACAATTGCTGGGTCGGAGCGATGCCGTTGCGGTACCGATATATTATGCCATGACCTTTAGTCAGTAAAGAATTATCTGTATTTTAAATTCAATATCAAATCCAGAACATGTAAAAATCAATTTATGAGTTAATTAAATAAAACAAATTTTGCTCCTAAAAGCATACTTAAAAAACGAGAAAAATCTTCAGTGTGCGTAATGTAAATCTGTGTCAATTTTTATCAGTTTCTTGTGTGCGTTCAATAATATATTACACCTATAGTTACTGGGTATGCCTATATAAATCAAGAAAAATGTTTGCAATTCCAAAAATAATTTCTTAAGACTTCACTCAATCATTCCTATTATATTTAGGTCACATTTACTTATTATTAGTTGCATAATATTATGTAACTAATACATACATACAGTCACGCCTTATTCCCGGTGGGATAGGCAGAGACTACTTCCCTCCTCTTGCTATGATCCTGACATGCAACTTTTGCTTCGTTCACTCTCATGACATTTTTCATACATGCTCGACGTTGTAGGTACTTGGCCTTTCCTAAGAACAACGTCAACTTGTTCATGAAAAGTACGCCGAGGTCGACCGCTACCGACTTGACCATTCACACTAGCCTTATAAATCTCTTTCATCCATCCTCTCCACGTGTCCGAACCACCGCAGCATTCCTTTCTCTATCTTTGTCACATCTTCTACCACGCCACAGCGTTCCCTTATTGCACTATTCCTCATTTTGTCCATCAAGGTCACTCCAGTCATGCTTCTCAGGCTTCTCATCTCCACAGCATTAATCTTACTTTCATGCTTCTTCTGCCAACATTCACTACCATACATTATGTAACTAATAATAATGTTAAATATTATGTATATTATACGACTTGCGTAATGTAATTCTAGTTTCTAGCAAACTTCAAGGTTTTGGGTTTAATCTAAAAATTATACTCCTAATTTGGCTGTCTGGACAGAAGTCCAGTATGTAGTTTAATACATATACAAAAACATTGTTCATATTAAACATTTAGAATATCATCTTTGTTTATTGTTTAATCAAAGTAAATTAACAATTTGTTCCATCATGATAAAAGCTGATTGTTCATCTAAGATGAGATGAGATATCATGCATATCTGACCTTAATTCATACAAAATATTATTAAACATGAAACTAGAATATAAATGAACTAGCTGCGCCTCGTGGTTTCACCCGCGTAGACATTGTTCCCGTGGGAATATATGTAATAAATAATGCATCTTTTCAACTCCAGGTTGTTAATAATATTACTGAAGCAAGTTGATATATTTTTCTTATATTTATCCATGTACAAAGAATTAATAAAATATTTTTTACCCAGCATTTTACGTAATTTTATTGTAGTGGTAGGGCTCTTTGCAGGGGACCCCCTGGTAAAGTACCACACCTTTCATCCGCATCTCGCAGTTATTCATCCGCTAAGCAGTAATGTGCAATCATTACTGTGTTCCGGTCTGAAAAAATGTTACCAGCGAAATTACTGGGCATGTCAAGTTTTAACAACTAATATCTCAGGGTGACAGGCGCAGTGCAGTGCCACGCAGAATTTTGAATTTTAAAACACTGGGTGGCACTGTGTCTGATATGGGCAATCCTGATGCTTATCATCAGGCACCTGATTTGCTCGTCTAGTCACTCACATTCATAAAAAAGGCACTTCAAGCAAATAACAGTCAGTACAAATATATAAAAGAAATAAGCTCCTTCAATTCATACCGCAAATATCAAGCAGCATTCCCAATGTCTGTTATTTACTAATCTAAATAACTATTTTTCAATATGGCCGCGAAGTGCTATGAATATCGCCGGGCCTACTCAGCTTTGTACGTGATTCTAATATTATATTAGATTCTGCGCCGCTGGGTAGGCGATTCTTTGGTTCCTACTTGGCTACTAGATATGTGGTATTTTGCCTAGTATGTAATATAGTTACATATCAGACTAGATACCGCAAGTCTTTTCATTGTGGTTTTTGGAACATTTCATCATTTCGTTGGTAATCCACTACTGAACATAGGCCTCCCCATAAAGAGGCTAATTTTGTCAATACTCGACACGCATGGCAGGCGGGTTGTCGAGCGCAGTTCGATGGTTTGTTGCAGAGGATGCTGCTGCCTCCTCTGGATCTGTTAACTCTTAGCCGGCTCTTACGGCAACCACGTAGAGAGGGTGGAGCACTATTCTAAAGCCGGTAACTCCACTTATTAGGAATTTAACACAATCCAATGAAAAACCTCCAATTTGCTCCGAATATAATATCCTGATATTTTAAAGATAAAGTTAACTATGTCCTTATCATTATTTTTTTCTTTAAACTTTTTTCGTCTAGTGTTCTACGTTAAAAAAAACCGAGTTTTACCCGTGTGAGTAAATGATAGTTTTCTTTCATCCTAAATATAAGGATATTTTATCAAACGTGCTGTTATAATATTTGGAGGTAACAGACGAATACGACACATCGATTTGTTAAATGTTTCTCTGAGTTGTTTTTGAGTTTTGTTGTGTATATTGTGACAAATTCCCATACAGTGTCCGCTTTCTTTTTAATTAATAATAAGAGCAGTTTTCTTCGACTATTACGACTTCGACGCTTACCTTTCAACTTCTTCCAAGTTGAAAGGTAAGCGTTCACCATTTATATAAACCTTAATATCTATCGATAATAATAGTATGTTTGTCGAACACTTATCACCCTTCGGTGCGTCTAACGAGATCGCCAAGGACGAACTGTCACCAACAACTACACAAAATGTACTGATTTATCACACTTCTTATACATGCGACTTTTGACTTTATATCAACAACTGTAGGGTTTGAAGTCTCATGAGTTCGTGTTGGTACCGTCAGCAAACATCGTTATACGTTAAATGTTAGGTGTGGGCATAAGTTGGGTTTTTAAGTGGATTGGGGATTTTCTATAAGTACAATAAAAATGAGTTTATGTAAGCAGAGCGAACATCGAGCATTTGCAAATTTTCAATTTTATCGAGCTTAAGAGCGTACGCGGCCTTTTACGAATTTGACACAATCCTATGAAAAATGTATCGAATCGAAGTTTTGTAAGTATTCCCCTGTTTCCTCCGAATATTATTCACTCGTTCTATAAATTAGTATCCTGAAATTTTTATAGTAAAGTAAACCATGCCCCTGTCATATTAGTTTCTCTTATAAACTCTTATAAACATAGCTTACTTCATCTTCAAAATATCTGGATATGTAAATATCAAATAGGTTTACTATATTCCGAGGAAACAGGGGAATACAAAACATCGATTTGGTAAATTTTCCATAGGACTGCTAACAGATCTGCTTTCCTGTTAACGTCGAGCACGATGGTCGATGTTTTTTGCTTTAACAGTGAACAATTCGGACCGATTGTACCATTCGCGTTAATGGTACATTACAGTTACTGTTTACTGTATTACTGCGTCTGAAATAAATGTGTTATTATTATAGCACGAATATAATTTAATTAATAATGTTTATTTATTAAAAGGAGGCTCTATGTAGAATTTGAAGTAAATCGGCTTAAAAACAATATTTTTCATACATACTTCCAACCCTTATTTAACACACTTAGGGGTGGAATTTTGAAAAATCCCTTCTTTCAATAAGAAGGGATTTTTCAAAATGCTACGTCTACGCTATAAAAATAATCTTCTGTCCAAATTTCATCAACATCGGTCCAGTAGTTTTGGCCCTGCTTTGATGAGTCACTCAGTGAATCGCTTTCACTTTTTATATAATAGTAAACAAATAAACAGCTAAGGCATTTAATAACAGCTCATAAGACGTAAGTAAAGGATCAAAACTATCATCAAGGAATAAGCTGGAAATTAATGAGTCCCATGTTCCGTTAGTGGCTATTAATATAGTGATATCGTCGGCATACGAGGACATGATTATGCGAAGCCTCATCGTGAGCCACTTAATTAATTTTATAAGCCTAATAAACATGCTCGAGTACTTACACTGGCGATAAATTTGTTGCATGGACTTGTGGATAACATCGTCATAGCTGCGCGGATTCAGATTATTAATTAACAGCTAGTTTAACGAAAGCACGGAGTTTTGGCGGGAGACCGAAGAATACAGTTTAGCTCCCGTATCTTTATCAATTATCGGTGCATTTTCGAGTGTTTAAGGTGTAATAATTGAGAAATATGTATGTAACGTGTTGAGTGTTTTCGAAGATACACAAGCCTCTTGGCAAGTAATTCGAGAGTTGAAATGTGATTTTTCGTGTTCCCGCCAAAATTCCGGCAGCTTCTTGTAAAAACCACCACTTTACTAGAGCTGTGACTTGACTGGGCTTGCCCTGACTGAATTGACTAATTAACCATATTAACTTGAAAATTTATATAACTAGATTGATACTGGCTATGCATTCGTGTGGGTCCATAAAAGAAGAAAAAAAAATTATCAGATAGTTTAACGAAAGCACGTCTTTTTTCTCTTTCGCGCCCGATATTGCATAGCTACTGTCTCGTTATATTCCCTGGGTCTTTGTTATCCCTGGTCACAGTGCTAGCAGGCTGGTGAATAAGAATTGTTGCACTTTGCCTCACCAAGCCACCTCACTAGTTGGGCTAATTGGAAAGCCTGAAAGGCAACGCGCTTGTATTCCAAGGAAGCTGGTCCCAGAAAACCTTACACTAATAATTATCCCATTACCGGATAGAGAATGTTATCCACGATAATAGTCCTAAATTTTTTTTTATGATAGTGAGTAATAAAACGAACAAATCAGGTGCCTGATGGTAAGCATCATGATTGCCCATATCAGACACAGTGCTACCCAGTGTTTTAATATCCAAAATTCTGCATGACACTGCACTGCGCCTGTCACCCCGAGATATTAGTTGATATCTCTCGTCAAGCCCAGTATTGCCCTTCATACCGGAACACAGTAATGTTTGCACATTACTGCTTGGCGGATGAATAAAAAGGCAAAGGTGTGGTACTTCCCCAGGCGGCCCCCTGCAAAAGAGGCCTATCACTACAAATAATAATAATAATATGGGACATAGTAGCCCTCTTATTATAGCCGATTAATCTATAACAGGTACCAACGGAAGACCAGCCCAGGTTGATCCGCAACTTGATTATGCTGACTTGGTACCATTTCGCAACACACGCAATGTTAGTAAGTCAGACTAGTGTTTATGTGTGCTGTGAATAAATATTTTTTCTTTCTTTCTAATTAAAGTGAGGTTAATTACAAAGTACTTTTTTTAAAAGCGACGCGAGGTTCAATTTTAGTGTGTAGTACATTTGCTTAATTTATTATAATTAATGGCAATACTAAAAATATTATTTAAGCACATTTGAAAATCTTATTATTAGGCTTTTAAAAAGGTCAACGTAGCCCTAAAACCAACAACTTTGGCAGTGAAGTATGCCGTACTACATGATTGGAGAGGCGGATTTTAATGATACTTGGGTGGATTTGGGGCTAGTGGACTCCATTATAGCGTAAGGATTAATCTTTTTGTATAATATAATTAAGTTTCATAATATAACAAATTATATTATGTAATATAAGTCATACAATATTATATTGTCTATACAATTATATACGGATTAGTACGTAAGCTATGTATCTATAACTTTTGGCAATAAACTTATTATTATTATTTGGTAGGTTGATTAGGTATTTTGTAGTGGTAGGCCAATAGGCAATTATGATGCTTACCACCTAGGCACCTGATTTGCGCGTCTTGTTACTCACTATCATAAAAAATTATAAAAAAATACCCCAATATTGTTATCACCCTGTTATTTGTGTCAGCGCTTACAACAAATTCGCCTTATTGTCTGTGAATGATTGCAAAATCGTGAATAGTATCTCCGTCTTTCTCTTACACGCAGTCAATGCATGAGATGGTTAATGGTTACGTGTTTTGGTAATTGGTAATTTGGTAACAATAATAATAATTATGGGACAAGTTCCACACACGGTCATCAGGCTAGAAGCCCGTACTATGGTAACCAGAAGACAGATATACATGCTTATATAAGCTTATAACACCCAGACACAGTTCGTGCACACAAATGTTTGACCAAGCCGGGGATCGAGTCCGGGGCCTGCGGCACGGAAAGCAGAGTTACTAGCATCTGAGCCAACGAGGCTGTCAACTGTTACTGTTTATTGAAATTGCATTAGTGTGAGTACTTTAAACGTGCCAGCTTTTTGTTAACCGTCATGTAGCTTTATAATACCTATGGAAAGAAAAAATCTTCTGTGAAAGTTAAAAACACAGTTTAAACACAGAGGATGCGCTATTTTACCAGAAATTTCGATATAGGTATTTCTAAAATCAGGATGTATATTATTCCTTTGAGCGTTTACATAAAGTCCTTTAAATGCCAATTGCATACATATTGTGAATATTATGACAGTTCAAAATAATTCGTTGAAAAACTGTCTTCCGTGAAAAATATCATGCTACGAAATGTCGTAGCGTCGTAGACCGTCTACGATATTCGTAGCAATTCGTAGAAAATTCTTTAGACACAGCTTTTATATTTTTTTGTTTGATATAATAATGAAAAGATTGTATACCCTATATTTAAAGTCATAAGGTTCAGTTTTCACTGTTAGTTACTTATGCAGTATATTTTTGGAGTGTAAAATTAAGGTCACTATGGATTGGTGTTTCAATTCGTATTAGTAGGAGTTCATTTCAAATGTGGATAGTGATTAATTTTCACGGAATATTTCAATGGCTTATACAATTTGAACTTTAACTACTTTGAAATAGACTTGAGAATCCAATTGTCAAAATGTTTTGAATATAATATGCCGTAAACCTAGAAAAACAGACGAACTGAGCCTTCTTAAACAAAAAGTGTAGTACCAAAGTAAACCGGCACGCTAATACAAACATGAAGACATGCACACATTCACGCAAATATTCACACCATGTTCCTTGAAAAGAAAGGTGTTAATGTGTGCACAAAAGCAGTTAGGGGTCAGCTAAATGGTTTTCTAATCGAGCTTTTAGTACAAAAATCTTGTCCGTCCACTCAAGGTAGACCTTTCTAAACTAGTGTGTCAGCTGGCTTTCTACGGTGTTTTATCTTTTGTATTAGAAGACTCCGTCCGCCTCTTTTTATAGGTTCATGCATAAAGCTGTAAGAACATTTTTCAGTACCTGGGAATCAAACCTACGTAGCTTTAGATTATCTAAAACAAATAAAAAATCATTCTTAGGAAATAGTGTACGTTTCTATAATAAAATCCCAAAAGAGATAACTGGGCTCTCAGAGGGTAAATTGAAAACCTATATAAAATCTACTTTACAAAAGAAGGCTTATTATAAAGTCAATCAGTACATAGAGGACAAAGATGCCTGGAAACTGCTGCATAGCACCACGCGGCACCGACACAAACAAACGAATGTAACCAAACCAAATATTGTAAAACAATCAGTTGAAAAAATTAAGCCCTACAAGTTTCTTGTGCGTTCTTCTTATAGAGGTATCTTTCCGAACGCACGGCACGGTGTCAGATTGTGACCTATTTGAATAAATCTTTTTGACTTTGACTTTGAAGGACCTCCTGATCGGCAGTCGGGCTAGCGCCCACTGCACCTGAGGCAGACACTACTTTCGCATTTTATAATATTGTTAATAAGTAGGAAGTTAACAAAATTGATAATTAAAATAAATTAAGGAAGAAAAAAATATGTTTTATTCTCAGACATTACATCCATAGTCCACATATTTTTTTTTTTTAATGGGACAACTTCCACACACGGTCATCTGGTCCCTAACTAGGCTAGAAGCCTGTACTATTGTAACCAGATGACTGATATACATACTTATATAAGCTAACTATAACACCCAGACACAGATCAAACAGACATGTTCATGCACACAAATGTTTGACCTGGCCGGGGATCGAACCCGGGGCCTGCGGCACAGAAAGCAGAGGCTGTCAAAACTTACTAAATAAAATTAAAATTAGATAAATAAAATCAAGTCAGTTTACACAATATTTTATTAATTCAAATTACTAACAAGCTTACAAACACAGTTCAAATCAAAACGACCGGTGAAATAAACCGATAATGAAACATTGATTAGTATTAGACAATTATATATTTAGCAATCCAATAACCGCATTGACTCCGCTGCACATTATATACGAGCCACAATGCGATCGACATACTGACATACAGATACTATGGAAATGCCCACCGGCCACAATTGAACAAATATGTTTGAAATGTTCAACTATTATTAGTCAGGACCATTTGCAGTGTTTAGTATTTACACATCTATCTATAATTGTATCTACTTACTACCTATCAGTGGCGTATTTGCATATTTGCCGCTATAAAAATTTTGCCGGCCTTGGTCTCAACAGTCTGCGATACCTTAAATTTGAAAAGTGCACATGATCGGATAAGACCGAGCTGCCCACTGCCCATTTTAGCTCTTCTTCACTGTACTGTATTTCAACGATTTTACGAAAATAAAAGAGTCCTCTAGTTTCTCCAGTGTTTTAGATGGCAAGCAACTTGCTACGAACAGCCCCAGTAGCACAGTGACCCGGGAAAACGTAATCCCTGGGGGTTAGAACGAGATAGCAGATATGAATCGTTCAGGCGCAAAAGAGAGCAAAAACGGGGAAAACTAGTTTTCCCCGCGTCATGCTAGGCGGGCTGCTTGCTGCGAGCGCGGCAAATTTTTTTGAAATTTAGACATGCTGCAAGAGCGGAGATGTTTTTGATTAACACAAGCCCTAATACATAATCCTACGTAGATAGTATGGGGGTCTTTATAAATTCTGTAATATAATAGAAAAAAATCCGCCGCCTAAAATCTCCCGCTCTCGGCTCCAGCCTACTCAGCCTGCTGGTAAATCCGCCACTGCTTCCAATGATATTCTTAAACAGTGGCAGATAAGAATTATCCTACTTTGCGTGGCGAACTCAAGTCAAGCTACTTAGCTTGAGTCAAGTCAGTCGCACCCTTGTCGCACCTCGTCTTGCGCTGATGTTACACGTATAAGATGCGGTTTATGGTTTGCTGCTCACGTAGCTGTGGACCTGTATTTTTCTCTTTCTGACAACTGGGTTTCATATATCTCTGCTATCTTTTACTTTAATGTTGTTATATGAGCGATGCAAACAAAGCTGTGTATAATATTATCTTACTAATATTATAAATCTCAAATCTGAATAAACTTACGTTTGTGAACAACGCATGCGAGTTCTAACTCACCTAGCACCATCTAGCGCGATTTTGGTTAGACGGATGGATTGATGTTTGTTACTATTTAATGACAAAACTACTGAACGGATTGGGCAGAAAGCTTAGATAGTAGATATTATCTGAAATAACACATAAGGTACTTTTTCCCTGATATTAACACGTGAAACAACTAGATAAATAGACGTTAGCTAAGATTATAACAAGCAGTAGATTCAGATCTTTCTTATCAAATTCTTTCCACGCAAATCGAGTTACGTCCTCATCATGGTTCGACTAATAAAACCGCACTAAATACGAGCCAGGCTCGGTTATAGCCCCACAAGATCCCAACATTCAAATAAACCTATCTCGTAAACTGACGACACAAATAAAGTGCGGCCTTATCGCTAAATACATTCATTTAATCACATTAACCGCCACAAGTGCCGTAAAACCCTGTCCGGACACTACGGCCCTCTGATGGAGTATGGTGACCAGCTTATAAGATTAAATGTGGACTTAACTGTAAATAAAAGGTTATCCATATCTATACACACAAAAAAATTATAATTACAGTCTAAGACCTAAATAATGTAGTATGGTTAAGCTTATGATATCATGTAAAAACTGATTGTTTATGATCATAGAGAAACGCTGACCCCTGAAATACAAGTCTTACAGACTTAGTTCAGGGGCAGACATGCCCTTATACAATAAATAATGATAATTATAAATTATTAGTTCATAAGCTTAAAAGCTTGTTATGAAACTTTAATCACTATCTATTATAAAATCCTTTTCATCAATAAATATATTATAAAATCCTTAATGACTCACTGACTGACATGCAACGCAGAGCCCAAACCACTGATCCTTTATTTATTTTTATTTTATTTATTTAACATGCAATTTATCATACAAAACAATGGTCCCCAAACTAGGTGAAACCTGTGTCTTGGGGGCCTTCTTCCCAAATGAACAATATCAATTATGAAATTTTCACAAGTCACTAAATATAGTATATAATTACAATGTAAGATAATAAATTTATACAAGTAGGTAGGTTAAACTAAAGAAATTAGGTATGAGTAATGAAATAGTTGAAAATAAGATTGTGTGTTGTGCCACTAAGTATGTTGTGTGAGGGAGTGTGTGTGGTTGTACAAGGGTGAGTGTGTGAGGGTGAGTTGAAAGCGTCTGAGGGTGTGTGTGTGCAGTCTCTTGTCACTGTCGTAGGTGGTGTGGGAGCAGTAGTGAAAATGGTTTTAATATAATATTGATAATTGATTGAATTTGGCGTTACTTTTCGGAACTCCATGGCAAACTCCTAGAACAAGAATATTTAGTTTTCAGTTCCGATTTTTAGTGTCAAAAACAACATGCACAGTGCACCGCCCTCCCGCCCGCAAAATTGCATGCAAAGAGGAAATGCTATTAAGTATTATTGTTGTTAGTGACACCATTCACATATCGACACGTGTTTCGAGTCTACACGACGCATCATCAGGAAATAGACTCTGACTCCGCTGTAAGGGCGACAAATGTTAGTACGACGCCGCTCCTCGAGATGTTACCTCGCTGAACGCTGAACCCAGAGTGATTACGGTGAGTACGGCGTGATTTACTCACTCTGGGTTCAGTATATGAATTCGATATATGAATGGTGTCACTAACAACAATAATACTTAATAGCATTTCCTCTTTGCGTGCAATTTTGCGGGCGGGAGGGCGGTGCACTGTGCATGTTGTTTTTGACACTAAAAATCGGAACTAAAAACTAAATATTCTTGTTCTAGGAGTTTATAATATAGATATTATAATTTTATATACGCCAAAAAAGATTCTGTATATTCATAGTTCATCCTTAAGATTTAAAACTTGGAATGTTAGATGTTTTTCGTTGTCTGGACGTGTGCTAAGAAAGGATTTTTGGAAATGCACATTCTAAGGGGTCCAAAAAGGGCGTAAGGGATTATCAGATCAGACAAAAGAGATAACTGGGCTCTCAGAGGGTAAATTCAAAACCTATATAAAATCTACTAAAGAAGGCTTATTATAAAGTCAATCAGTACATTCTCTACAGTGCGTTCTTCTTGTAGAAGTATCTGTCCGAACGCACGGTAGACTCAGTACTGTTTATTTGGATAAATCTTTTTGAGTTTGAGTTTGAGATCCAGAGGACCGGCAGCAGCGTCAAAGGATATAAGCGTCCTCTGCGTTAAACCATCGAACTGCGCACGCCGACCCGACTGCTAATCGTAGCGAGTGTTGGAAAACCCCCGTTATGGCAGAGGCCTACGGCTGTAGGGATGGTGGATAATAATACAAAAATTTCGATATGAAGAATAAGATGAAATTATCCTACAAAATGAACCCACCATGGTCCCCCTACACTAGTGGCGATATATCCGGCCGGGACGGACGTTATACTCTCGGTCAATAATGGCGCCGTTTTGGCGTTTCTATGGCTTGTCCGATTTGTCGACAACAGTTAAATCTGCTTACTGGGGTTCGCTACTTTGTATAATATAACTTACTAATCGAAGTTATTGTAAAACTGGCAGTTATAAAATTAAGCTATTTTTAAAGTTTCTTGTGCTTTCTTCGTGAAGTATTTTTCAATTGAATTTTAAACTTTCGCGATTCGAATAATTTTTTATTACGGCTGATATAACTCAGATAAAATGTCAAGGTAAATAAAAATGTTTTAGCACGATAAGAAGCCTCGTTTCTTTCATAAATAAGTATTTCTTTTGTATTGGTAGGCCTCTTTTGCAGGGGGCCGCCTGGGGAAGTACCACACCTTTGCCAGTTATTCATCCGCCAAGCAGTAATGTGCAAACATTACTGTGTTCCGGTCTGAAGGGCAATGTTACCAGCGAAATTACTGGGCATGACAAGATTCAACAACTGACTTCTCAGGGTGACAGGCGCAGTGCAGTGTCGCGCAGAATTTTGAATTATAAAACACTGGGTGGCACTGTGTCTGATATGGGCAATCATGATGCTTGCCATCAGGCACCTGATTTGCTCGACTTGATACTCACTATAATAAAAAAAAAAAAATCAGAACGCACGGTATATTTTTTACATAGGTATTTTTATATTATTGTGAAAGCTGTCCCATATTATATTATATATTATTCAATGCGGTCATTGTTTTTTGTAATGGTTTACGTAGGTAACTTATTTTATCTACTAGGGCGAACAAAAATTGGGCTCATGAAGAGAAATAAGTCAATACGTTTTCCTTGCTCTAAAAATAGGTTAATTTGTAAGTTAACTTGTATTACTTCGGTATTATAACTGTGGCCTACTTTACGAGTTTTCGGAGAAAATCCCAAAATAAACAGTTCAGATTTCACAACTTGCTCTAAATAAGCATTAAGGGTGTAGTGTATTTCAAAGGGAAGTCATAAATTTTGTTTAATCAGTGACATTTAAAATATTTAAAATTACATTAATAACATAATGACCTAAATGAGCCTAATAAGGTTGATTCTGGAAGATTCTATTGCAATATAAATTTAAGACCTCGATGTTCCCAGTATCTTGAGAATAAATTAATTTATCTGACAATTTGGGTTGTTCACATGACCCATATGAGTTGTCTCGAGCAGTGTAATTGGGGTATCTGGCCCTCTTATTACGGACGCAACAGAAGTGTGGAAAGCGTTTAAATTGCTAAATGTCTGATGTCAAACATCATTTTTTGTATACTTTTTGACAGCAGACATTAAGCAATTAAACGCTATCCAGACTTCTGTTGCTACGGACGCAACAGAAGTCTGGATAGCGTTTAATTGCTAAATAAGGGGGCCGTTCTGTTAGAGTATAAATTCAAATTATAAATTAATTTAATTAATCGTCAAATGCATTATGGCGAATTTAGATTAAATATGTTTATTTTTAACTGGTGTAAAAATAATGTGAAACAGTTTTAATTTCCGATGACAGGTTTGTGACTAGTGGTTTATAGCTCTTAGCTTTTTGTAATTTCTGCAGATTTTAAATGTGTATAGCAACATTTTAGCTGATATATTAATTTTATTTACAGTGTTGGCGTGAGTCGGACTAAGATTGGGGAAAACCCCATTTCGTCCAAACGTTGAACGAATTTTTCTTTATTGTGTGCTTGTTCAAAAGGTATCTACGACATAATCCTGCTAATATTATAAATGCGAAAGTTTGTATGGATGGATGGATGTTTGTTACTCTTTTACGCCAAAACTAAAAAATTGGGCCGAAATTGGGTATGTAGGTAGCTTACACCCTAGAATAACACAGGCTAATTTGTTCCCCGATTTTCCCACGGGAACGATATCTACGCGGGTAAAACCGTGGGGAACAGCTAGTAATATCATAATTGACAGACTATATATAAAGTTTGAAAACCAATCCTACAAATATTATATAATTATAAGGTACTATAAATCTCAGGGCAATGTAAACAAATAGGTATGTTTGTAATAATAGGTCAACAAAACTCTACCGAGTTCTAACTCGACTCCAGCGCCATCTAGCGTGGTTTTAGTTAGATGGCTGGCTAGTTGTTACACTTTCACGCAAAAACTACGGAACCGAATGGGCTGAAATTCAGTACGTTTATAGTTGCCGTGGGGTTACCGGCTTTAGAATAGTACCTCACCCTCTCTCCCCGTGGTTGCCGTAAGAGCCGGCTAAGGGTTATAGGATCCAGAGGGCGGGCAGCAGCGTCCTCTGCGTAAATCCATCAAACTGCGCTCGCCAACCCGCCTGCCAAGCGTGGCGAGTATTGGCAACAACCCCCCTTATGGGGGAGGCTTATGTTCAGCAGTGGACTTCTAACGGTTGAATGATGACGATGATAGTTCAGACCCTGGAATACATAAAAGGTATTTGTTATCCCGATATTCCCGCGGGAACGATTACTTTATTTATATTACGCGAGTGAAACCGCAGGGTACAGCTAGTTAATAATATTATATTATTATGTATAGTAGAACTATTTCTAGAAAGCTTCATAGAGAGAGAGTGAATATTGTAGTACAAGCTTTTAGGTTGTCAACACACAAGTCTCGACCACACATCGAACGGTAATAGACGAGCAAAATTGCCAAGCCACTTAGCTCGGCATGATTGTAAATAGCCACGGTTTTAACTGCGTACTCCATTTTCGATTCTCGATTTGGGCTAAAAGGGCTTTTAAAGTGGTAGTAGTTATAGTGTAGTAGTAGTTAAAGTGTCTGCCTACATTAAAAATGAAGGTTTTATAGTATTATTATTAAAACCACATTTTTACACGAATTAAAAATTTTAATTATGGACGATGTAGGACTATAATAGGATATTACACATAATATAGGTAAAGTTTCGCTTTGTTGCTGTTGAGGAGGGCAAAGGCGAAGACGATAAACTTTCGGTTCTTCTAGTTACATTTGACGTGAACTTTCTTTATAGATGTTCTTAAGAACTTTTTTTTTTATGTTAGTGAGTAACAAGACGAGCAAATCAGGTGCCTGATGGTAAGCATCATGATTGCCCATATCAGACACAGTGCCCCCCAGTGTTTTAAAATTTAAAATTCTGCGCGGCACTGCACTGCGCCTGTCACCCTGAGATATGAGTTGGTGAATCTCATCATGCCCAGTAATTTCGCTGGAAACATTGCCCTTCATACCGGACAGTAATGTTTGCACATTACTGCTTGGCGGATGAATAACTGGCAAAGGTGTGGTACTTCCCCAGGCGGCCCCCTGCTAAAGAGGTCTACTTAAGAACTACAATTTTTAATTTGAGTAATAGGTACGTCGTATTCTAACGAAGGCCGAAATATTTGTGCTACATACGATTTATTGATCATTATTCAATGAAGCCACCGGTTATAGTAACGGCCGTGGTCCAGCGGAAATATGCCCAGCTTCAAATCCGGAGTCGCTGGATGGAAATATCACTATGTGGACTTATCACCTATGGGCGCTACCGTGCTTCGAAACTCAAATTGTAGGTCCTGGCTGTTTCCTCTAAGAAATGAGGCAGTCGTTAGGTCATGTCGGAAGCTTTGTAGGTTGTCTTGGCAACCTGAAACTCTGACAATATGGGTTGTCCACATAACTCATATGAATGGACTCGAGCAGTGTAATTAAGGTAACCTTATTTTTAATTATATATTTTAATCATATAGAAAAATAATATAACTAATATTATTTTTTCAAAATGAGCTCAGAAAAGTTAGGTTATATTTAATCTGTCAAAGGAATTTACCAACTCTAAAGGATATTAGAAGTAGGTAGTAAAACCATGACTTTGAGTTTCCTAGTAGGTATTTCCGTCCCCGGTCATTGACACGGGTCACATAAAAAGATCTTACTTGGAAAGGAACTAACAAGGGACTTGCAAAAAGGAGACTACTCAGAGCCGCTAGGAAGGTTTCTGCATTTTTATAAGGTAAACTTAATATCAAATGTGGGCGGTGTCTCAATACGAGATTTTCGGCTAAGATGCTTTGATCTTTCTCAATATTTTTTACCGTATCGCTACGGTCCGAAGTGCCATAATAACTGCGCTGTTATAAACTCACTCATATTTTTTTAAGGGGAAGAGCGCATTGCAGTGTTGAGTAGATGATGCTAATAATAGTGGATTGTTACTAAATCGAATAATAATAATAATAATAATAATAATAATACGGGACAACTTCCACACACGGTCATCTGGTCCCAAACTAGGCTAGAAGCCTGTACTATGGTAACCAGATGACTGATATACATACTTATATAAGCTTATAACACCCAGACACAGATCAAACAGACATGTTCATGCACACAAATGTTTGACCTGGCCGGGGATCGAACCCGGGGCCTGCGGCACAGAAAGCAGAGTTACTACCATCTGAGCCAACGAGGCTGTCAAATGTATGTATGTAATGTATATATATGTATGTATGTACGATGGATGTATGTATGTAAATGTATGTATCGATAATTATTGCAGTGTTGAGTAGATGATGCTAATAATAGTGGATTGTTACTTAATCGAATGTATCGATAACCATTGCAGTGTTGACTAGATGATGCTAATAATAGTGGATTGTTACTAAATCGAATGTATCGATAATCATTGCAGTGTTGAGTAGATGATGCTAATAATAGTGGATTGTTACTAAATCGAATGTATCGATAATCATTGCAGTGTTGACTAGATGATGCTAATAATAGTGGATTGTTACTAAATCGAATGTATCGATAATCATTGCAGTGTTGACTAGATGATGCTAATAATAGTGGATTGTTACTAAATCGAATGTATCGATAACCATTGCAGTGTTGACTAGATGATGCTTATAATAGTGGATTGTTACTAAATCGAATGTAGCGATAATCATTGCAGTGTTGACTAGATGATGCTAATAATAGTGGATTGTTACTAAATCGAATGTATCGATAATCATTGCAGTGTTGACTAGATGATGCTAATAATAGTGGATTGTTACTAAATCGAATGTATCGATAACCATTACAGTGTTGACTAGATGATGCTAATAATAGTGGATTGTTACTAAATTGAATGTATCGATAATCGTTCGCTGTATACGTGTATACGAATATCGATTTAAACGTCATTGATAAACAAAAATCGAATATAAATTACTAGTACCCCAATTAATAAAATGGATGGACCGTGAGGACTAATATTATACTAATCTACCAATAATCAAAAATCATTGACTGTTATTCGATTGCAAGAGCAGAACAATTGAATAATTCGATGGTCGTAAGTCGTAACTAACAACCGTCTATCGCTAAATCAAGACTTTAAAACGATCAAGTTTCTCTAATAAAAATGACCAGATGGCGGAAACTCAGGTACCAGGGTAGCATAAGATACAAGGAATATATAAATACACCGCGCGGCTTAGGTGAAAACGTGTCTGGAATACTAGGGGCGTGAAATGGAAATTATGTCGGCAAGACCATCTTGAGCCTTATTTATTGGAAAGGTGAGACTTGTCTTTTAACTTCGAGGGTATTGTTATAATCCGTGGTTAGGAAAAGTCTCAATTTATGAAGTCTGCCAGGTTTTTCTGGTGAATATTTAAGAGGCCATGGTTTCGATAAAATTTTTAGAACTTCAGAACATGCTTTTGAAGAGTAGATATTATAAGATAACAAATATAACTGGAGGTCTACCCAGGATCAGGTCTACACACAATTTGCCGGATTTGTTTTTATATCCTTTGTAAAGGGGGCAAGCCATCTACCGGGCACGCAGTTCCAGACTCCAGACCGTCATTGAGAAAATTCCTAATGGGTAAATCCAATGAGACTTTAGCCCGACCTTTTTTTATGCTATAGGTAGAAAACAGGCAGACGGGCCGCCTGATGGCTCGCGGTTACCGCTGCCTATGGATACCTGCAACACCAGGGGTCAAGCCAGTATGTTGCCGACCCGACCAACACTCTATGACGACTCTACGACGGATAAACCGCAGCAGAGAGATCATACCACAGTTTGCACGTATGCGGCATAAAAGGACGGGAAAACGCGCAGTGTGCGATGCCCACGTGTCAATTATGTGCAGATGAGCTTTCAGGCGATGGCGGCTAGTACGGTAATAGATCCGTGACGCCGGTATCAAGTTGAAAAGTTCATCAGAAAACTCCCCGTTGTAAACTTGGGGTTCGAACCCGGGACCATACGATGGGCAGAAGCGCTTGCGATCACTGAGCTACCGAGACAGAACATGCTTACATACATACATACATGCTTACGAGAACATAGCGAAAACAAAGAAAATATTTATTCTACCTAAGAAGTAAGATAAGATATCTTTACCAATGAGAAAGACACTTTCAATGAGTAGATAGCAAACATATATTGTAATAACACATCCTGGGTAAGTATCTACTTACTAAGAATTATTTCTCCATGCGTAAGTCTTATTCTATAAGTTTGTTTTAACCAATGGAGTGACATTTCGTTTGCTTTTATAGTCTACGAAGAGTCAGACTTTTTCATCATAGATAAACACGGCTCACTTTCCCATTTAAGGCCAAAAAGCATGTTTTAATAAAATAATATAATTGATTTAATTTGGCGTTACTTTTTGGAACTCCATTATAGACTTCTGGAACAAGAATCTTTAGTTTTATTTCCGATTTTTAGTGTCACAATCAAAAATATGCAAAAATTGCATTACGGACTTAATAAGAGAGAGTAATAAAAATTGTTAATAACAAACTTGAATTACTATAAGAACTCTGTTCACTATAAGATGGTGCCTGTGACATTTATTGTCAAACTATTGATTTTCATAATAAACTATTGTTCCTATGAAAAATAATCAACGTCTGCTCCAACATAACGTAATGACTGTAGCCAGTTAAAATTATTGATAATTGTAATAAGTCATATCGACATAGCCTTGTGGATTAGTAAGTAGAAGTGGCAATGGGCGGGGCACATAGCACGTAGAACATCAGTTCTACTTACAGAACTTTACAGCTCCATCAGCCATCAGGCTGATGGAGCTGTAAAGTTCTCGAATGGAGACCATGGACCGGCAAGCGCACAAGGTGGACAGACGATCCGATAAAGACAGCAGAACACGCTGAATGCAGGCCGCTTACAACCGAACTAAATTAAAATCTATTGGGTAGGCCTATATTCAGGAGTAGACGTCCTATGGCTGAGATGATAATAATGATGTAATAAGTCACGCGTAATATTCAAAATACTCTCAAGTCAACTGTCACAGGCATCATCCTACAGCGAACAGATAATAATATATCAGGACATTCAAGGATAAAACCAGTGAAGTGTCAAGTCTATTTTTGTATATCATCGATAGTTGCAACATAAAACATTTTTATCTGTGACTCAATAGTTTTTCCAAAGGATGTGATTTAGTTGTCTGCATGCGTGGTAACTTTAAAGAATGGATATTTTTTCATGTAAAAATAAAGTCTAGACAAATATGTTTGCCGCAATTTAGGAGATGGTTTCTTTCATGTGTCTGTATTTTGAGTTATGAGGAAAGTTTTCATTTTGTTAAGTTTTGTTTTGCAAATATGAATTTTGTTTTGTAAACTCGACTGTGGTAATGAAGGTACATAGGTAAACGAGAGGACCATAAGATATTTGTCTTGTAATAATGGTACCAGCAACAGTGTCAATAACTGCCGCAGTGGAGTAGTGGGCGAAAGCTTGACTGCAGATCCGGACCCGGATTTGATCCCCAGGTCAGGCAAAGTGAATATTGGATTTTTCTATTAGGAATTATTTCAATAACTGCCTGGACTCTGGAACTGTGCCCGATAGATGATAATAGGCTCACCTCCTATTACATAGGTCCATACTGCGGCGAAATGTGGGTGTACCTACTACGGGATTGCATACACCTCTGCCTACCCCTTCGGAAAAAAGGCATTATTGTGTTATGTAACAGTGTCATTTATTGGACAAATAATCCATTGCAAATTGAAATAACTCTGAACCGTTTGAATTATGTACAAATAACATATCGAAAATCCTTAAAAACATATCGAAAAGTTTGTCTTAAGGGTTTCCTATAAAAATACCCCTATATTTAAATGAAAAAAAAATTGGTTGTCTGTAAAGTCGGTTTACTGACGATAGTTGAACGTGACAACGCGCTCACTCAAGTAGGAGAGAGACGGATGTCGAACGCTGCCGAACGCAAAGGCCGATTGTGCTTCTTTGTCGCTCGTTCCGCGCTCTCGCTTGCACTTCAAGCTTTACATGGAACGCCTCAGAGCGAGGTAACGCCGCATGAGTAATGTTGTTTCGTGCGTGCAGCCGGCTCTATCGAATTATAAGACGTTGTCACGTCAAAAACAATTACAAAATCCGACGTTTCTCACAAAACTTAGGACGTGTGCAGATCTGGCGAATGCGCCGCTTGCCTGGTACTACTGCAACCGCTTGTGCGCCTCTCACGAGCATGCACTTCAGCACTCAGCGCGCGCGATGAACATGATATACACGCGAGCATCTCGCGTGGTCGCAAGTGGCGTATTTGCCAGATCTGGACACGCACTTAAGTTACACGTCGAATTCTCAGTACGGCGAACTTTTTCTAAATGAACACGTACAACAAATTATTGCCAAAACCCAAGATATAAAATGAATTTATATCATGGGTTTTGGCTTTGTAGTGGTAGGCCTTTTTTGCAGGGGGCCGCCTGGGGAAGTACCACACCTTTGCCAGTTATTCATCCGCCAAGCAGTAATGTGCAAACATTACTGTATTCCGGTCTGAAGGGCAATGATACCAGCGACGAGTTTGGGCCTGACGAGTTACAACAATAATATCTCAGGGTGACAGGCGCACTATCATAAAAAAAATCATATAAATTAATTAACTGTAAAATTCTGCACACTCTAGTTTAACTATAAAAAAAGTACCACAAAATTATATCCATCATAAGCATGAAAATGTAAAACTGTAAATACCTTTATTCTCTTCCTATAATGCTCAGTCAAAAAGAATTGAGATCAAAGTGGCGTGAGCTATGAACTGTGAGCAAATGATTGTACTATTTATGAATTATTAATTTCTTTAGCTTTTCAATTTGAAATTAGGATAATAAAGCCTATGTTTTTTTATGAATGTTATATGTTAGGTATTTAAATTATTATCTACTTAACATACAATCACACCTTTTCCTAAAGGGGTAGGCAGAGATCCAGATGTACCAAGGACTCAGTCCCATAGTAGGTACACCCACAAATCGCAAGATATTATTGCTCCCATGACTAGTTAATTTATAATTCAAATGATTCCTTAAATACCCTCTTAGAACTTAATGGACTTATTGGACTGAGTCCTGGGTACACCTCTGCCTACTCCTTCGGGAAAAAGGCGTGAATGTATGTTATGTTATGTCATGTTGTAGAATAAATATTACGGATTATATATGGCAAAAAAATTTTTTTTTGTTTTGCTGTCACGTCTTAAGCTATATCTTACTTATAGGGGTACTAAGTTAAATAAAAGCTAGAAGAAAAGAGTCCATTTTATCTATATTGACAGCCTCGTTGGCTCAGATGGTAGCAACTCTGCTTTCTGAGCTGCAGGCACCGGGTTTGATCCCCGGCCAGGTTATATATAATATAATATATTAATGGGACAAATTCCACTTCATCTGGTCCCAAACTAGGCTAGAAGCCTGTACTATGGTAACCAGATGACTGATATACTATAAGCTTATAACACCCAGACACAGATCAAACAGACATGTTCATGCACACAAATGTTTGACCTGGCCGGGGATCGAACCCGGAGCCTGCGGCACAGAAAGCAGTTACTACCATCTGAGCTAACGAGGCTGTCAATGTCAAACATTTGGGTGCAGAACACGTCTGTTTGATCTGTGTCTAAGTGTTATAAGCTTATATAAGTATGTTTAACAGTCATCTGGTCACCATAGTACAGGCTTATAGCCAGTTTGGGACCGGATGACCGTGTGTGGAAGTGGTCCCATATTATTATCATTATCATCATTTGTTTCACACATAGAATACTCTGTTTTCATTCTTTGTGTAAACTTTGTGGTACTTGTAATTAAGTTTGTTACATATTAACTATATATCAATTATATCACGATCCTACTCACGAAAAGCTTTCATTATAATATAGCCGCCCTTGAAAACGTCATAAAATAAAAATCGATAGCATAAAACCTAACCGTACCTGATATTATTATATTAGTACGTTGAGTATATGTCAGGATTGAAATTTGGTACTATTGAAACAATTCAAGGTAGTACTTAATACACATTTCTGATTATATAATGAACGCTATTTGTAAATTTTTTAGGTATTTTTCGACTGCCTCGGTGGTGTAGCAACGTGTTTGATTAGATTTTTCCACTAGGAATCATCTTTAATAAGTGTCTGGAGTCTGGGTCTGTGCCCGGTAAATGGAAATAGGCTCGCTCCCTATTACATGGGATTAATAAAATACTGGCGATATGTTCGTGTACTTACTATGAGACTGAGTCCTGGGTACACCTCTGCCTACCCCTTCGGGAAAAAGGCGTAATTGTATTTTATGTTGCAGAAGAACTGTAAATTACAGGGAAATGCTAACTGTTGATCTAGCTATAGATGATGATGCCAATCATCGTCCAATTGTGTCCCACGTGCCTTATCCACTCGTACAGAACTGGCCTATGTCAGATTTAGTTAGTTGTATTCAATACTTGCTGGGCCCCGCGGTTTCTCTGCGTAGTCTTTGTTCCCGTGGGAATATTGGGGTAAAAAGTACCCTATGGTATTCCAGGCTCTAAGGTAACTACCGAATTTCAGCTCAAACGTATACGATTTTACGAGAAAAAGTAACAAATATCCCAACATTCATCCATCCGTCCATCCTCACAAACTTTCTCATTTATAATCTCAAACTCAAACTCAAACAGATTTATTCAAATAGGTCATAATCTGACACTTTTGCACGTCAATAAAGATACAGTACTGAGTCTACCGTGCGTTCGGAAAGATACCTCTACAAGAAGAACGCACAAGAAACTTGTAGGGCTTAATTTTTTCAACAGATAGTTTTACAATATTTGGTTTGGTTACACATTCGTGGTGCCGCGAGGCGGCTATGCAGAAGTTTCCAGGCATCTTTAATATACTAGCTGTGCCCCGCGGTTTCACCCGCGTAGTCTTCGTTTCCTTCGGAATATCGGAATAAAAAGTATTTTTTATGTTATTCCAGGGTCTAAACTATATATAAATATATATAGAAGTAGGATTTTCGGCCATTATAAATTGAACCCAACCTTAGACCCGAGTTTAGTCCATGTCCAATGACCAATGCTACTCGCATTAAACTTACATCTTCGCTGGATTCGATTACTGCTATCTTCGACTACCCTCGAAGAAAAACCAAATCAAGTATCCCTTAAGTTTCGAAGGTTGAATGGATCCTCACCGAAATCAGAGCGTTTCCGGCACAGTATTGATTCTTTTCAATCCTTTTCGTACATTTTATGTAGGTATCACTTCAAAGAACTGTTTTGTCTTGTAATCAGTCATTTGTGGTGCGTTCAAAGTGAAAATCGGATCAGATGCCACATTATTATGTCATCTGCAAATTTTGCTATTTCAATCGTTGTGCTAACGATTACCACGATTTTATTATGAACGATAAGTCTTTTATATATGCATAGAGTTATTAAACCTTTTTTGATAATTGACTTTTTGGAACTCCATTGTAGACTTCTGGAACAAGAATCTTTAGTTCTTAGTTCCGATTAGTGTTAAAAACAACATGCACAGTGCACCGCCCTCTTATACAATTTTGCGGGCGGGAGGACGGTGCAATGCGCATGTTGTTTTTGACACTAAAATCGGAACTAAAAACTAATCTTGTTCAGAAGTAAACCTTTTTTGTTTTATATCTTCGATGAGTACAACTTTTCAGTAAGAAAACTTATTTGTTAAGAAGGGGTAGAAATCTACCCAGGACCCAGTCTGATAGTAGGTACACCCACACTAGGCAAGTTATTTGTTTTATTCCCATGTAATGTGGGCACTTTCACTTAGAACTAGCAACAAAGACCAATTTCAATGTCATATAAATTTTCTTTCGCGTCAACGTCACTGTACGTCGGTGATATCGATAAGTACGCCCCAGTTGAGTGACAAGCGACCGTACATATGATATAAAAAGAGACAGAATGCTATTCTGTCTTCGTTGCACAGCACATCCATCTATCTCCACGCCTCTTGCGGCTGTAAATATAAAATAAAAAGCGGAACCATTATGCTGACGTACCGCTAGTACCTACTGTTGTTGTAAGAGTAGGTATAAGACCATATTATTGGGTAATGTTATATTAAAATCATACACACATTCTTTTCATCTCATCCCCATGGAAACCACATTATTTCACTTTATTTTTATGACAGTGAGTGACAAGACGAGAAAATCAGGTGCCTGATGGTAAGCATCATGATTGCCCATATCAGACACAGTGCCACCCAGTGTTTTAAAATTCAAAATTCTGCACGGCACTTCACTGCATCTGTCACCATGAGATATGAGTTGTTGAATCTCGTCATGCGCAATAATTTCGCTGGTAACATTGCCCTTAAGACCGGAACACAGTAAATGTTTGCACATTACTGCTTGGCGGATGAATAACTGGTGGTACTTCCCCAGGCAGTCCCTGCAAAAGAGGCCTACCACTACACCTAAAATATTACTATAAAATCTAAACAAAACAAGTTAACTCAATAAAACTTCACACAAAGCTTGCGTGGAATGGACCCCAACACGTATAAATTAAACAACTTTAGACCTTATACCGTTGTAACAGAGTTGTCTTTAGCGGTGAGGATAAACGAGTTGAGTGCAGGTCTTCGTCAGTAATTTATGAGGACATAATGTTCGCTATCTCTAGATGCGGACGCACCATTATCCGGACTCCAATTAACTTGAATACAGCTTTATTAACGTCTTCGCGCGTCTGAGGAAAAACTCTGCGGGTTATATTCATTAGCATAATTCCATCTTCTCAATTCTACTATGAGGTTAAGTAGGTATTCTTGTTAAAATATGAGAGTGAATAAGACATGAAGTTTATACGAGCATTTTTTTTATGATAGTGAGTAACAAGACGAGCAAATCAGTTGCCTGATGGTAAGCATCATGATTGCCCATATCAGACACAGTGCCACCCAGTGTTTTAAAATTCAAAACCCTGCACAGCACTGCATTTCGCCTGTTATCCTGAGATATTAGTTGTTGAAACTCGTCATGGTCAGTAATTTCGCTGGTAACATTGCCCTTCTGACCGGAACACAGAAATGTTGCACATTGACTGCTTGGCGGATGGATAACTGGCAAAGGCGTGGTACTTCCCCAGGCGGCCCCCTGCAAAAGAGGCATACCACTACAGATATACAGATACATATTATTTTATGTGTTATTATTTAAAAATCAAAACCGCCGTGTGCAAATGCTCTAACCCTTTTTACGTTATACATGTAAGCACTACACACTACAGACACTACACTACACGACACTACAGACTAGCATGTACACCGTAGGGTTACCACCCATAGAATAGTATCACAGTACACTAAGATCTAAGAATCGTTAATACTTAGTGATATAGTGATTCACTATATTATGCAAAAATATTTTATTTTGTGATAGTACTTCACCATCTATACCCATGGTACAAAACAGATAATAATACTACGTATAGAATGGATACTGTCACCCGCCCACCAATTGGGCCTTCCTGATCTCGCCAGCGAGATTGAGCTCTCGACGAGCCCCGCTTCGCTGGGAATTCACCTCACGCACACTCTTGCGCGTGTACAAAACATCCGCTAGCTACGCACACTACTGCACACAGTGTCTGTGTAGTAGGTAGTTATATCGTGACTTTTGTATGGAATCGAGTCGTGTCGGTGAGACGGCAAAATTTTTATTATTATCTAACTGCGCTTGCCAACCCGCCTGCCAAGCGTGGCGAATATTCGCAAAACCGGGAGGGGATTTGCAGGTAGGCCTATATCAAGTATTAGTGGATTTACGGCGGCTGAGATTATGACTCAAGCACTCTATAATAAAACATCAAAAACATACATTCACGCCTTTTTCCCGAAGGGGTAGGCAGAGGTGTACCCAGGACTCAGTCCCATAGTAGATACACCCACATTTCGCCAGTATGTTATTTGTCCCATGTAATAGGGGGCGAGCCTATTGCCATCTACCGGGCACAGTTCCAGACTCCAGGCAGTTATTGAGATAATTTCTAATGGAAAAATCCAATATTTAACACTGCCTGACCTGGGGATCGAACCCGGGACCTCTTGATTGGCAGTCGAGCATGCGCCCTCTACGCCACCGAGGCAGTCCTCTCTATAATAATAAGTACAAAATTATTTTCTCGGTCTAGTCTCGGTAAGGTAATCGGAACTGCCTCGGTGGTAAAGTGGGCGTAAGCTCGACTGCCGATCACGAGGTTCAGGGTTCGATTCCCAGGTTAGGAAAAGTTTTAAATATTGTTTTTTTTTATCTCAATAATTGGGGTGTCCGGTAGATGACAATAGGTTCGCCCCCTATTACATAGGACCAATAATATATAATGGCAAAATGTGGGTGTACCTACTATGGGACTGAGTCCTGGGTACACCTCTGCCTACCTCTTCAGGAAAAGGTGATTGTACGATACAAAATTATTTCAATTTAGGTCAGTTGCGTCCATATAAAGAATGCTTCCATCCTTTCACTCGTTATATTAACAGAGTCATGCAACGCGGCGCAATGCAGCTATTCGTATTTACACCTGAATTATTTATTACACGCTGTCATTATGAAATGCAATTTATTTAATTACGTACGTACACTGTGGCTGACTCCCGACCGTGTTAGCTTAGTACTGCGGTTATATTTTTAAATGGTGTTTGGTGCATCAATGGTTTGGCAAATAGATTTTATTTGGTTTCTAAGTGGTGCCTTTTGCAAATAGAATTTGATACAAGTTTTGATATGCCTATTCGCATGCAAAGAGACTTACTTTGGTATGCCAAGATTGATAAAAGAGATTCAACCAAAGAGTATTTAATAACTCCAGCACGCCGTTTCATACAACATTGCTGGAGCGTTGTAATGTTCCATATCCAAAAAATGCTCCAGCAATGGATTTGATTATCTTTGTCCGTAAATTCGATACTTCGCATGTTCTTTTTTCGAAAATAATGACATTATTTCCATGCATGTTTAAGAAAAAGATATTTTTAAGTTTTTTAAAAACCATTAGATTGTCAGTACTTTTAAGTACTTTATAATCTGTAGATCATGTTAGATCTATCAACAGTATCTAATATGATCTACCTTTCTAGTAATGTCAAAGATCTCAATATTTTTCACGTAGCATACCACATTATTATAATTTAATATCTGTTACATTATTACATTCACTGTGGCGTAAAAGTATTAATATTGATATGATGAAATCCGGTATAATAAACGTTCATATTTGTACGCATTCAGAAAAATAACTGCCGAGAATTACAAGCGCCATAGCGGAGAAAATGTAGAAAATCTTTTTAAAACAAAATCTATTTTGTTTAATAATAATATGGGACAACTTCCACACACGGTCATCTGATCCCAAACTAGGCTAGAAGCCTGTACTATGGTAACTAGAGGACTGATATACATACTTATATAAGCTTATAATACCCAGGCACAGATCAAACAGACATGTTCATGCACACAAATGTTGACCTGGCCGGGGATCGAACCCGAGGTCTGAGCCAACGAGGCTGTAAAAATTGTTAATAATGAAAATAAGATGAATTTTCCCTACGGATTTGCCCACTATAAGTAAGATCAGGCTCAAAGCAGCGGAGGACATAAAAGGCAAGGGGCTCTAAGAAGGTTAGGCTTCAAGATAGAAACATTTTTTTTTATATTATAGCCGATTCGGTGCTGTTGTTTGTGAAGGCAAATATTGGCACATACTCATATTTATGGCATTTTCGCGGATTATTAATAATTGTGATAGTAATCATCGATAATTTTACCACGAGACTTGGAGTCGATAAAATAGTATCCGTTGAAAACTATATCGATAGTTTTAGCTTATCGATATTGACTGCCTCAGTAACGTAGTGGTTGGTAAGCGCTATTGCCCATCAAGGTGGGTTCGATCTTCAAGTCAGGCAAAAGTGTTCTTGGTTTTGTTCATTAGGAATTTTCTCAATGACAGTCTGAAGTCTGGACCTGTGCCCCATAGATGGCAGTAAGCTCGCCTCCTATTAAAAGATACTTAAAATATTGATGAAGTTACTATGGGACTGAGTCCTGGGTACATCTCTGCCAACCATTTCGGGAAAAAGGTGTGACGTTATGTAATGTTAGCAATATTTTTGTATATAAAAAAACTGGTTTTTTCCCACTATGTAAAAGTATATTACGATACCTTCCTCGTATATTAAAATGAGAATTGAGGACTAAATGAATTCGTTTATGAATAAATATCCTTCTTGCTTCATATTGATGTCAAGGAAAATATGCTAAGTTAAAATCTATTTCTGATGAAATAAATAAACATAACATACATTCACGCCTTTTTCCCGAAGGGGTAGGCAGAGGTGTACCCAGGACTCAGTCCCATAGTAGATACACCCACATTTCGCCAGTATGTTATTGGTCCCATGTAATAGGGGGCCAGCCTATTGCCATAAATTGATGAAATAAATGTTTGCAATATATTTCAAAAAGTTAGGTATCAAGAGACAACTGAAAATCCCAGTATTACTTGCGTGATTAGATGTTTATCAAAATAAATTAAGGGTTTACTCGTATAAAATACAATAATAGGTTTAACTTCATCTCAAAAATATCAGGATATTTTATTGTAACTTTATTTGGAATAAATAACAGGGGAACATGAAACATCGAATAGAAAAAAAAATATATAGGCGTGACACGCCTATATTTTTTTTACCGATTTAGTAAATTTTCCATAGGATTGTGTCAAACTGCTAAGAGGTTCTCTTTCCTGTTAATGATAGCGTAATTTACAAATTACGTTTTACTTTTCTTCATGAGTGTACTAATTTTCAAAATACGATTTACTAACGATGTTCTGTTATACAGACCATTTGATAGATGGATGTATTGCTACATTGACATTGTGCTAACTTGGCTTTTTGCTCATTAGACGTTTCGAGCTGTTGGACATTTTGCTACTTTGATCAGGAGGCCTAAAAGGTGGTGCGGAGAATTTACTCGGAAAGTTAAAATTAATATTGGTATTTAAAAATCTTGAATACCCAAAAGGATCAAAGGATCGGTTTTCTATGTGGAGAATTTGCGATTTCTTTATTTTCGATTTGACGGAAAAAGGGAGACACCCTTAGTATTACTACATATTTTTTTAATCTATTACTTTCTATCAATTTTAAATGTTGTTTGTCTACCGGTTTCCACTAAGCAATTACTATGTTCGTGCCACTTCAAAATGTTTTTGTAAGCCATAATGCGGCAAAACGCGATGGAAATACAACTTTAAAATCGAACCAGACAGTGAAATGATTCGAACTATTATTGTTATTATGAAGCGATTCTCTACTCGACACGCCATCCGTCGAACTCTGTATGAATAAGTTAAGTTTGTAAGTGTGACCGCACAAAGGTCGCAAATACACGCCGCAAAATGGCTATCATTAACTGGAAGTTATAAGACAATACATAGCAGAAGCAGGGCATATAAGGAAACAGTCGTTTCTACTGGGGCGGATAAACATTTAAGTCATACTGAACACATACTGACTGATGCATGCTTTTATACTATAGTGTTATCGACTGAGCTGTTCAGGATGATGATATTGGAACTACAATCCGATTATAGCTATTTTGAGAATTTCCGTCAAAAGTCTATAATGACAGCAACGTTGTTAACAAATCAGTCAAGTTGGTGGTCGAAGTTTTTAATCAAGATTCTTTTCAGTGTTTAAGTTAAAAAGTGTGTCTACTACGATGTATAATCCTATTAATCATTGCAGTCACTTTTGTTTGCTAATTGGTTCTGTGTGTAAAAAATTAAGATATAGTATTAATGTAAGCTGTAAGACTTCCTGTTCTCACGTGAATATTGACGACATCAATCGATCCATCATAAAGATAAAAGCGCCGTCGTGGCAACTATCTACGTCAACAAGTGGCACTCTATGAACACATATTATGGCTAATGTGCGGCGACTCTAAGATATAGACCACTCTAGCTATAGACATAATCACGATAAATGATCGCGTGTGTGCTCCCGCCCTTACGTCATTACGGATGTAAACGTCATAATCGGTTACATGTACGGAAGGACGTTGAACGTGAGTTTAACTGTGATTTAACCACAATTTTAACTATTAACTGTAGACCGTGGGTTTACCCATGCTATGTGAAAAACCCAAGATTTGTTTAGACCATTCTGTTGTTGTGTTGATTCAAAATCCATGATAGTATGCAATAGGTATAACTTGTTCCGTAAGACTTGTCGTATTGTAAGTGTCAGGCTACGAAAGGGGTGGGAAAAAGAAGAACACATACAGCAGAAATGCAAATGCTGAGAAGGATGTGTGGAATGACAAGAATGGAAACAATTAGAAATGAGTATCTATAATAAATAAATAATAATAAATAATCATTTATTTCAAGTTTCTAGAACTCATAATTTACAACATTATTAAGTCACTCTAAGTCTAAATATTATTATTAAAATGAAATTATTATTAGGTACATTAAAATATCAACATATTATATTAACATTATTATTTTAAAGCTAGTCTCATTGGTCTCTTTTTCCCCCTTTTGTGATCACTTTGTGCAATGTGCAGATTACAACAGTGATTAATGTATGGACAGTCCAGCCTATCCGCGAGAACGGCCAGCATGTTGTTGGTGCTCCCCCTCACTCTTTGTACCAGGGAAGTGCCCCTCTTATGCATCGTCGTGTAGAAACAATCCACTCTCGCTTCCGCGAACATTGTTGAGGCACTAACTACACTATCGTATTGTTGAGGCGCTATCGGTGTGTAAAAGAAGAGTGAGTGCGCAGATGACGGATGAAGAGGATGTCCTGCACTGATCCCACCTAATGTAGGATAAGGGCAGGAAGCAGAAGAGGGTTATAACATGTTCTCTAGATGATACTGGGACTTTTCTAGGTATCCATCAGCTGATCCATATTGTGTTAGATATAAATAACTAATCTTGCAAGTTATTAACTTTGACAGGCAGATAAACCTCTTATATATTAGATTAGCAATAGCTTTGAATACGAAATAACATAACGATATAATTTTTAGTGAGTGATAACCATTGGATGCAGCAATTTTTTTTCTAAATTCTTTACCCAATTACAATTCCCTTAATTGGCAGGTTTGAAAATACATTTTTCTCTAAAAGTCGAACGCAGCAGCGTGGGACAGCCAAATCAAGTTATCAATCGATCCATCAATCAACCAATCAGCTTGATTGACACAAAAGTTCGAACAAAAGGGAGTGGAGAACTCCGCTCGTTGCGCCGGTGATTTTACAAGTCACTGTCTTCCCTTTATGAAATAACTTTCTCTGCGGCTTAATTATTGTGTTTTAATGTAAACTTGATGAGATTTTCATGTTTAACTTATTTAATCAGAGATTACGAAATTGTTTGCCTACACTCGCGGGAAAATCGCAAGCGAGCATTATTATAACCATTATTTGTAGATTATCCATGTATTTTACTGCGATTCGCGTCATGAACTTCCATGTTTTATCCACACTTGCAAAGTTCATAGTTTTAGGTTTTGAAACCTTTTTTCTATAAAACGGACAAACAGAAACGAGGTGCAAACGTGCGAAGAACACGTAAACAGTAGGTTGGCGTTGATGGTAAAACTATCCACCATTCAGGTTTCACAGTTTCTTCGCGACTTACACGCAATAAATGTAGATGGGCCTTGAAAAACTGTCTTTTTTTCTGGCTTATCGACTCAGTATGTGGACTGTGCACTTAGACCTATTACCTATGACCTAAAGTACGGTGCAGATGTATATACCACATGCAATGAGAGAGCAACACCGGCTCCTGATTAGCAGTTCAGGCATATTTAATACATACATACATACAGTCACACCTTGTTCCCGGTGGGGTAGGCAGAGACTATTTCCCTCCACTTGCTACGATCCTGACTGAACTTTCGCTTCGTTCACTTTCATGCCATTTTTCATACATGCTCGTCGGTTGTAGGTACTCTTGACTTACCCTTTCCTAATAACAACATCAATTTGTTCATAAAAAGCCTAGGTCGACCCCTACCGAACATATCCATACCGAGCTAGTTTTCCACTCTTTAATTTCTCTGTCACTGGTGCTACTTTCAGACTTCCCCTTACGTACGCATTTCTAATTTTATGGATTCACTAACTGGATATAAAAAAATATTATGATGTGTTAAGGATATACTTTTTTTATGCCAAAGGTGGCAAACAAGCAAACGGGCCGCCTGATGGTGAGCGGTTACCGCCGCCTATGGATACCTGCAACACCGAGGGTATAGCTAGTATGTTGCCGACCCGACAAGACTCTCTTCACTCTCCTTTTGAAGGGCCCCATGTTGTAGCTCAACGGGAAGACTGCAGCAGGGAGATAGATCATTCCACAGTTTGCACGTATGCGGATGAAAAGAACGGGAAAAACGCGCAGCCTGCGACATCCACGTATCGATTATGTGGTGATGAGGTTTCAGGCGATAATGGCTTGTACGGTGATAGAACCGTAACGCCGGTATTAGGTTAAAAAGTCTCCGTTGTAAATGCGTAGTTACGCATTTGACATTTTAATTAATTAGATACACCTAAAATCAGTGTATTTTTTGAAGACATGTAATGGTTTTTATAGCTTAATGATCTAATAACACAAATCACATTCACTCGACGAGAACGTCTGTCTCAAATGAACCGAAATGGTAACAGAAATGGCGGGTTTAATTGAGTAATTTGGTCCAAAAACGGTCGCGGTCGGGTTTCCCACATCACATGAATGCTCGCTTGTCACGCCATTCGGTGAGCCGTCGCTCAGATTACTGACCTTTCTTATATTGTATTACTTGTTTAAGTTAATTATGTTACTTTACCAAGGTTTATAATCTTTTGTGTGATAGTTAATAAGATCTTAAGGAGGCGGCGACCGTAGATTTCCCCCATACAAACGTAGGTACTAGTTAAATTATTTGAAATCAGAGCATATTTCCAACATTTAATGACGTTATTCGGAATGAGACACTAGTTATCTAGGTGCCTTTCAGGCATAACAGAATTACATCATATTTCGTTTGTAAATGCGCGATATCTGAAATATTATATACCTACCCTCAAAACTCAAACTGAATATTAATTTACAAGAAACCTACCTATAACACATAGTTCTTCATTGTCACGATAAAAATTTATTCAATGTAAATAGGAAAGCACGTGGGCACAATACCAACAGCTCGAATTAGAGAAGTGTTCAACCACTCGTTCAATTGTCGGTCAAATATTTGTAGATCGATCATCGGAATTCGGAATCTACCGCTCCTTGTGCACACGATATCGATACTCATTACTAAATGGATTGTTCTCTTGTTCCTTTCATTTAGGCTGAGGTCGCACTATGAACCACGTTTCAAAAAAGTGTACAAGTACATACATAATAAAATAAACATTTATAAAAGCTTTAGATGCGCTCAAACATTTACTTCTGTTTTTAAATGAATAGAAAGTAAATCGGATCGGGGTTTGTATACGAAGCCGAAAAATTTTTGGTCTTAAGAAAATCTTAAAAAAATTGATATCAAGATAGGTTGATATCCAACAACTTTGTTCATGGTGTCGCATGTCTTGAATTAAGAGGGTTGTTCTTCGATACAAAATGAAATTTTCCAAATATGGAAAAAGGAAAATAATTTTCCACTCAATTGTAAGCGGTTGGCTCTTGATCTGGCCTTTATTTGCGCGAAAATATATTTGGTGAAAGAATTTATTGTTATATAAATTATTTTCTTTTTTTAAATATTACAGAAATTTCAGTTTTATATAGAGGAGCAACCGCCTTAACGTCTATTTCAAAGTCAAAGTCAAAGTCAAAAAGATTTATTCAAATAGATTGCAATCTGACACTTTTGTACGTCAATGAAAATAAACAGTAATGAGTCTACCGTGCGTTCGGAAGGTACCTTTACAAGAGGAACGCACAAGAAACTTGTAGGGCTTAATTTTTTCTACTGATAGTTTTGCAATATTTGGTTTGGTTACATTCGTTTGTTTGGGAGGTGCTGCGTGGAGGCAATTTCGCAATTATTGTGCACATTAATTATGTGGTTCCCGGCTAAAGGGACTTATTCGGAGAGTGGGCAGCAGCGCTCTCCGGCACCAAGTATTCCAACTACTGCGATCACCAAGCCGCACAACAAGCGTGGTGATTACGGCAAAATCTCCCCATATGAACAGTTTATGGTGTTCTATGGGGGAGGCCTATGTTCAGCACTGGAATTTTCCGGCTACAGGTATATAATATCCATCTACACACACAAGAGCGCTTTCCTTAGATACAACAACGATAAATATCAAAGAGTCTAGTGTAGTTTCGCCATAAAAGAGAAATCGCTATTAAAACGTATTCAAGCTTCAATTTAAATGAAAACACTTCATTAAGTGGAGTGAGCTAAGAGCCGTACAGTTTTCGCAAGTCCTCTATTCGATGGACCAAGTATTTCGAGAATATTTCATGCGCATTCATACTGAAAATGATCATTTAATTTTCACGAAATTCAATTTAATATTAAGACTTGATAACACTCGTTATAGCTATTTATCTTATATTAAACTAGATATTTCACACGGTTTCACCCGCATACTACGTTCCCGTTGGAATATCGTGATAAAAAATATCCTATATGTTATTTCAGTGTCAATGCTATCTAAATAATATCAAATTTCAGCTCTATCGGTTCAGCGGTTATTAATTCCCCATACAAACTTCAACCCTGTTTACAAATAAATCGTAGGTGATTGGAATAATAATAATGATATGGGACAACTTCCACACACGGTCATCTGGTTCCAAACTAGGCTAGAAGCCTGTACTATAGTAACCAGGAGACTGATATACATACTTATGAATAAGCTTATAACACCCAGACACAGATCAAACAGACATGTTCATGCACACAAATGTTTGACCTGGCCGGGGATCGAACCCGGGGCCTGCGGCACAGAAAGCAGAGTTACTACCATCTGAGCCATCGAGGCTGTCGGAATGCTACTATTTATACAAAACGAAATTGTTCCTATAACTATTGCGAAGGAATTTGGTGCAAATTAATTCAAATATAATAATAAAATTTTAATAATTTATTAATAAAAATTGCCCAAAATAAAATTAATATAATATAATAAAACAAAATATATATATACAAGATTACAATATATTTTTATGTACTATATAATATATATATATATATATAATAAAATTTTATTTAAAACCACCTTATCGCAAAAAAATTTACAAAAACTTGTTAATTTTTCCCCAAAACACAAGTAACGGTAGAAATGCACAAATCTCACAAATAAAGCGATGAAAGATTACCAGCACATGTCACGAAGAAAGAATTTGCATTTGTTACATTTAAAATCATGTTTCTCGGCTCTCAAACGTTCCGCAACGTTCTGGAATATTCGAGAATTAAGCAATAATTTACGATTTGTTTGTTCTTAACAAGAGTTTTATTTGACTTTTACAAATACGTACAAATAGCACCGACAAATATAACTTCTTATTCATTCCTTTTTGAAGTCGCTTTTGCAAATGGAGAGCGTAACAAAATATGTTATGAATGGCATCTCTACTTGAGAGATGCCATTCATAACATAACATCAAATCTTACCTTACAGCTCCATTGTCTTACAACTCGACTGTTGATGATGAGATCCCGGGTTCGATCCTTAGGTCAGAGAAAGTGTTAGATATTGGATTTTTCCATTAGAAATTATCGCAGTGACACCCTGGAGTCTGGAACTGTGCCCGGTAGATGGCAATAGGCTTGCACCCTATTATATGGGACCAGTAACATACTGGTGAAATGTGGGTGTACCCACTATGGGACTGAGCCCTGGGTACACCTCTGCCTACCCCTTCGGGAAAAAGGTGTGTTTGTATCTATGATGTATCTATAATTCATGAAACTTTTTTTATTAAGGTAAAAAAAACTATATTCTTTAAAATATTAGTGTAATAGATATACCAATTATTGCTAGGCATAAAATTTAATATTGCAGCCATCTATAAGGCACTATTTCGAAAAAACAAATAATATCGAATCAGTTTATAAATGAGACCATTATATAAATGAGTGGGATGTTGCGTCAAGAATCGTAAAGAAACAAAAGGAACGCTCGTATATCATGTTTTTTGTTTAGTCTAAAAACGCCTTTATTTCTGAGTATCTGAGCTTCGTAATAGTGTTCAGTAATTCCGTTAATTTACTCTTAAATGAAGTGAATATTTGAGCTTTAAGACTTAATGAAGATTTTGTTAAGCTTTATTTCTTTTAGTTAATTGAAAGGGATTGTTAATCATTTATTGGAACTCGTGATAAGTAGTGCTTCACTTTTTTCGTAGAAGTGCTACGGCGTAGATGATTCGTAGCACCCCTACGCTACACATATTCGGATATACTACGGTATGAGCAGTCGTCACGTTTTACTCACCGACTAGAAATCGCTGTCATACTTATTGTCAAAAGCGGCAACTAAAACTTAAATAAAAATTATGTTACGCACACTACAATTTGGAAGTGGCCGTATTTTTGAAGATTTTGTTTTTAATTAGCGTGATCTGGGTCCAGTCTCACTAGAAAGTAATAGAGCACTGAAACTTTTCAATAATCTAACTTTATATTATGATAGATGATGCTCCATAAGACCATAAACCGCTATCGCTTGAGAGCTCATCCGCACATAATCGACACGGACGTCGCACACTGTGCTATTTTTTCTGCCACATACGTGCAAACTGTGGAATGATCTCCATGCTGCGGTCTGAGCTACAACATGGGGCTCTTCAAAAGGAGAGTGAATAGATTGTAGGTCGGGTCGGCAACATACTGGCAATACACCTGGTGTTGCAGGTATCCATAGGCGGCGGTAACCGCTTACCATCAGGCGACCCGTCTGCTTGATAGCCACCTATGACTTAAAAACAAAACACAGCACTTTGAAAGCAATAACTCAAATAAATTAATCAAAAATCTCTATGGGCCAATATTATAAAACATATTTTTGCGTGACGAATTAAATTTGTATATATTGTACACAGTAACTCTCTAAAACAGCAAAACATTATTCGTTTTTTATTCAAGTCCGAAGTTCACGTTATCGTCCGAGACAAAATATGACATCATTCCATTAGATAAATCTCATCGCGACCTGCTCAAAAGTCAATTTGCTTTGGCCCTCACTTTTCCCAGTTTGACAGTTAATAAAGTCTCCGATAGAGGCGTAATCTGAATTGCTAATGTTATTTTTCTTTAAATTACTTCGCTGTGCCCTGGATTAAATGTCTATTATATTCAAAGATTGTTTGCTTTATCAGGGCCTTATTGCGCAGCTTTTGGTGCTGGGTGAATGGTTTGTTCGATCGAATCTTTTCGTGATTATAACTGGCGCAGTTGGTAGGATCTGAAGGAAATATGGCTCATTACAATATGTTCGGCGCGATCACGGCGCAGTGGGAATGTGTCCAGCTTTGAATCTGGAACTCAATATGCTAAATTTTAGGCTACTTAGGTGAGTCTTTTTTATCCCTGCAAAAGGTGAAACACTGCTACATTTGCTTGTTTATTAATTTAATTCATTTATTTTTTCTTCTTAGTATTTTTTTAGTGAATTAAAGTTTTAAAGCGTTAAGGAGTAACAAACACACATAAACACAAACTTCCAAATTAATCATAAGAATAGTGATAAAACTATCAGGTACAAGGCACTCTGATTCAACAAGGAACAATCTTCTCTTACGCGGTCATATCAACTAGTACTCGTTTGTTTAACATTTTACATCCATAAAGGCCGGCTGACGGTTGATACCTCTAAAACAAGGGCATTCTTATGAAAATGAGACGATGTGAACCGACCGTAACACTCCAACAGCCACATAACACTACAAGAGATGTTACATGCGGTTTATCGCTTGCTGTATACAAAAAGTTCGTACCTCAACTTTTAACACTTTGATATTATGAAATAACTGAAGATAAGGGTCGTCAGAGCCAGAAGGCGAGCCGCAGCGTCCTTTGCCAAAAATCATCGAATCATCAAAACCCCCATAATGTGGGAGGCCTATGTCCAGGAGTGGACGACCTACGGTGACCTAAGGTGACTGTTAGAAAATTTGATACACGTCTCTCGACAAAAAGTACCTTTTTGTTGAACATGAAACGCTCTACATGCTAAGATTCTAGATTGTAACAAGATTAGCGATGAAACAAGTTGTCTTATCGCTTATGATGATTTCTTTGAGACAACTGGACGGTAAGGAGTAATATCATGAGCATTGGAGGTAGATGGTGACTCTCCTAGCAAGAGATTTTTTGTAGAAAATTCCAGAACTTAGTTTAGGATTGATAAAAAATATTAAATTTTGTTGTTTATACATTTTAATATTTATTGTGATTCTAACTTTTACCTACAGGTATTCGTAAAATAGTTATATTTTACTTAATTATTTAAAAATTATGACAGTATTTTCATTTTTTACAATTTGTCTGAATTTGTGTACTGTTTATATCTATAGTGGGGTTCAACCCTAGCCCCTTGCGACGAATTTCAATTGTAATCAAATATGTCGAGGGTTGCCACCGTCTGAGTAAACAAGATAAAGGCCCCGATGTGTGCTCTTGTACGCTTGTAATTCTAAGCTTTGACAACCCTACCAACGCAAATGATGAGTGAAATTTGTTAAGGCCGTGCGAACCAATAAACGATATTTGCCCTGCTTTTAGGGTTGCTACGTTTGTAAATTTTGCGGTTCTCATATGTTTAATAAATTTTAAAGGCGTATTTATTGTTTTTGATTTGATTAAAATAATGTGAAGTTATTTCAGTAGTTTGTGGTCAATGATTTTCAATAAAGTTTGCTGAATGTTTATTAATTACGCTTATGTTAACAGTTTTAATTTTATGGTGTTTACAGTGAAATTCATACTTTATAATTAATTATTATTATGTTTTCTGATGAAAAGCAATTCATTAATTATTGACAAAGTGGAAAAGGTATTGTCAGTAATTAAAGTTAATTATTGACAAAGTGGAAAAGGTATTGTCAGTAATTAAAGTTAATTATTGACAAAGTGGAAAAGGTATTGTCAGTAATTAAAGTTAACAAAGCTTTACGTCAATTTTGCAGCCATAATAGTTTAATTATTTTAATGGATTTATTGAACATACTACAATCTAACCCTTAAAATCAAGCCCTACAAGTTTCTTGTGCGTTCTTCTTGTAGAGGTATCTTTCCGAACGCACGGTAGACTCAGTGCTGTTATCTTCATTGACGTGCCAAAGTGTCACACCTATTTGAATAAAACTTTTTGAGTTTGAGTTTGAGTTCTTATCAAGCATTAATTATAAAATATTTTAATGCACAATTGTTTAGAGGTTAGGGCACTTTTATCAATTTGACATAATCCTATGACAAAAATTAAAATCTCAGTATCGTATTCCACTGTTTCCTTCAAATCTTATTAACAAATTAGACTAATTTATATTCGAACTAGGTGTGCCCCCCGGTTTCACCCGCGTATATATCGTTCCCGTGCGTTATTCAGGGTCAAACGCTGACTTATTTGATTTAAAAGAAAGAAGAAGAAAAGGTACCTGCATTCAAAATTTCAACTCAATCAGTTCAGTAGTTTTGGCGTGAAAGAGTAACAAACATTTATCCATCCATAAGTTCATCCTCACAAACTTTCGCATATATAATATTATTAAGTACAGTAATTTACTGGCCAGCGAAAATACTGGGCATGACGACATTCAACAACTCATATCTTAGAGTGACAGGCGCAGTACAATGCCGCGCAGAATTTTGAATTGTAAAACACTGGGTGGCACTGTGCCTGATATGGGCAATCATGATGCTTACCATGAGGCACCATATTTGCTCGTCTTGTTACTCACTATCATAAAAAAAAACTAATTAAGTATTATAATTGAGAAAACTATGTCGAAACCATTTTCTTTTCTCTCTTTATAAACTTTTTCAATTGTTTTTAGTGAACGTCTAACGAGTCTAATTACGCGAGTAAAATTACGACTTTAGACTGGAATTTTCAGGGAACCTGCGGAAAATCTAATAACACTTTTTTCCTAACCTAACCATCGATTTCGGGATCTCTCACTATACCCAATAGAGCTTGAAACCAGACTTCTATGCCACTTAGGAAGTATGGTCTTATATATCATAATTTTTTTTCAGAATACACCTGGGGTGGTATTACGAACATGCACTCGCGTAACAATAGCAGTAAATTTTGTTGTCAAACGTCATTTATTGTATATATTTAGCAATTAAACGCTTTCCACACTTCTACTGCTGATCATAATAAGGGGGCTTGTCTTAAATGTCCCATCACACTAACGCATAGCTTATTTTAATATCCCTACATACTTAATCCTATAATTCCCCAAATATATTCATCGTACTCCCATGAGAGGTCTAGTCAACGAGCCCACAACCACACTTACATTCGACCACAGAACATTTATTCATAGGCTGAAGTTAAGCGGCTAAACAAAATTTATGGGGCTACAGATAGAATTATGTAATATAAAGACAGTAGATAATGTTAAGGAACATTGGTCGATTAAACGCACACATCTGTAAGCGAGTGGGATAATCGTGAGGTAGGCCTCACGATTATCCCTCCTCCTCCGCTTACTCGCCTCCGCTTACTCGCTTATTGGCATTCGTTGTTTTTAATATAAAGCCTGTACTGTGTTCCGGTCTGAAGGACTATGTTACCTAATATCTCATGATAGGCGCGGTGCAGTGCCGCACAGAATTTTCAATTTTAAAACATTGGATGGCACTGTGTCTGATATAGGCAATCATGAAGCTTACCATTAGGCACCTGATTTGTTCGTCTTGTCACTCACTATCATAAAAAAAAGCCGCCGTAATAGAATAGTTACCTACCCTTACTACCCGTGGTTGCCGTAAGAGCCAGCTAAGGGTTAGATATCCAGAAAATGGGCAACAGACTCCTCTACGGAAAGACCAGCGTAGAAACCAAAACTGAAATTCAATGTTTTCATAGCTTGTTGACCAATATTACTCTTGAAACAAATAACTTTGGTGCTATGTTTATCATCTACAGATTTTTGTTTAATTCATAATCGAGTAATACTAGGATTTAATAAAGCTCGCTATAAAAAACCGAGAGTTTATAAGAGAAACATGAATGACTGGGACATAGTAAACTTCAATATAACATAATATCAGGATATAAATCAATAAAATGGGTTAATTATATTCGGAGGAAACAAGGGAATATACGAGTAAAACATTGATGTGGTAATTTTTTCATTGGTTTTTGTCAAATTTTTCGTAGCTAGGAACGCTCATAGAGTAAGTTAATACCTTTTTCAAAAATCAATTTTTCCGAAACCACGGAAGCTTAGTCACTGAATACATTTTCATATCGTTTAAGAGTGCTTAGTCCCTTAGTAAGGGACCGCCCAAGCCGGGCATGGACATTGTACTGAGATATTAGTGGTGAGGTAGCTTATCTTGTGCTTTTCAATTAATTCATTGGCATTTTAGAGAATATGGGACATTTGGGGTCGTAATGGAAAAAAGCAAATTTTTTTATGATAGTTAGTGACAAGACGAGCAAATTAGGTGCCTCATGGTAAGCATCATGATTGCCCATATCAAACACAGTGCCACCCAGTGTTTTAAAATTCTAAATTCTGCGCGGCACTGCACTGCGCTTGTCACCCTGAGATATTAGTTATTGAAACTCGTCTTGCCCAGTAATTTCGCTGGTAACATTGCCCTTCAGACCGCAATCTTTGCAAATTACTGCGTGGCGGATGAATAACTGTCAAAGGTGTGGTCCTCCCCCAGGCGGGCCCCTTACAAAAGCCTACCACTACAAAATTACACAGATAAAAGTTGAAAACTCACGTATCTAAAATAAAAGTTCCATTAACCATATTATTATGGACAAAGCTGGGCTGTAATAGCAACCTGTATTCAGTATATATAGATTGCTTCAAGCGCTGACAAAAGGTTGCATTAGCCTAACAATGGCCCGCGGCCTTGCGCCTTTATAATGGTGTATTCTTATAAATATTACGGCCTTATTGGATATATAAATATAGTTAAATTATTTTCTTAAAGAGCATTACTTAAAATACTGTTATTTGATTCGTTTTAACGACCTCGGTGGCGTGGTGGTTCGCAAGCCAATCATAAGGTCCCGGGTTTGATCCCAAGGTCAAGCTAAAAGTATTATTGGATGGATGGATTTTTCTATTAGGAATTTTCCTAATGACAGCCTGGAGCCTAAGTAGTGTAATAGAGCCTCGCCCCCTATTAACCTCTATTACATTGGATTAAAAACATAACTAGTGAAGTAAAACTTATCAATAATAAATTTTATAACGTAATATGACCGCCGGTTGTTTACGTGATATCTTTCAATAGGCTCGCCCCCTATTATATGGTACTAATACTGGGCGTAATGTGGGTGCACCTACTATAGGACTGAGTCCTGGGTACACCTCTGCCTACCCCTAGTGCAAATGACGAGACGTTATGTTATGTTATTAATAGTAAAAAAAAAAAAATTAAAAATGCTATTCAAAAAGCTTTTATTCCACTACAAACTTTACAAACTTTTACAATGTAAACTAAATGCACAAAAATGTTTTTTTTTTACAGTTGCATATAATTCTACAAATCAACTATCCGATATTCGGGTTCTTGCATTGATGGAAGTAACGTGGATTATTTAATTAACGTGTTTAATTGTGTAAGTCTGTATTGATGTACCTAATATTATGTACATTCTGTTTTGTGTGTTATAAAATAAATTTAAGTATTGTATCAAGGTAAATTTAATTAGGGTTAATTTCAGATGATTAATAAATAAGGATAATTTTTGAAATTATTATCTTGTATGATAGATAAAAATAATACAATCTTGTTTATGAATGAATGAATGAATGATAACACTTTATTGGTACCACAATTACGTATACAAAAAAGGCAAATAGAAAACTTATAAACCAGAAAGAGTAACAACTGGCGGCCTTATCGCTCAGAGCGATCTCTTCCAGACAACCATGTTTATATTGGAGCTCTTGGATTTTCTATAGGCTGACATGTCGGCCTGTGGGTTTTCGAAGTGTTCTATGGCACAGTGCATTTAGTTAGGGTAGATAGTAGGTAGATCTATTGTTAAGTCTTTTTTTTTAAATAAAGACACTGCCCAGTTAAAAATATACTTGATTGAGATACACGTAAAATAAGAGTGGCAGAATTAAGTATGTATCTACTGACATACTCAGTCCTTACTGACATCAACAATTGGACCTAGAATGTTAGAAAAAGTAAATAGGAGTATTAAGTCTAGGTTCCGTAAAATTACTCAATAATAGGTACTTAAGGGAAACGCACCTATCTTAAGGTAGTGTATTTACCTATCAAATTGAAAAAATTTCAAAAGAAAGGATTGTTAAATTCGAAAAAATATTTGTGGACTTGCCATAAAAGAAAATAAATGTTTGTTTTTTAATTCCGCAATTCTTCCTTTTGAAAGATGTTTAAGTAGACGGGTTTATTACACCCCTTAAGTACTAATAACTACACCCTTTGCATCGCGTCGTATAAACCAAAGTTAGTAATATCAGAAACTTTTTTGCAATTTAATCAACGGATGCTTAAAAAGCTTAAAAAGTCTCAGTCAAAATAGAAAAAATTTGAAAAGATAAAATTTGAATATCCTGTTAATTTTGTATCTATCCAGTGACACAAGTAAGAAATAACTGAAGAAAAAAACAAATAAACAAGTAATAATTACGTTCGGAAGTGGATTTGAGCAACAAAAACTGTTTACTTTCAATAATGGGAAGGAAGGTGCGCCTCGCCCTTAATTCTGTTTTTAATTCTTCCGATCCGCTTTGTGCTGTTAAGTGCTTCCTTTTTTGGAAAAAATTAGGGGGAATTTACCTTTTACCGACGTATTGCGAGCCTTTCAAAGCTTTTGGGAAACGTCTTTTGTGTTAATGAGTAATTTCTGAGATAATTTATAAAATAAATGATTTTGTGGTGAACCTTAAAAATGTTTATATCGCATGGTATTCATTGGAAATAATAAGAGATAATGGAGTGCTCGGACGGTTATTACCTTCTCTAAACTTACCTATATAAAATCTAATTTACTAAAGAAGGCTTAGAAAGCCAATCAGTACATAGAGGACAAAGATGCCTGGAAACTTCAGAATAGCCACCACGCGTCACCTTCCAATCAAACGAATGTAACCAAACCAAATATTATTAATTATCAGTTGAAAATTGAGTTGTCGCGTAGCAACAGCAGGAAAAATTACGTAATGATCGCTATCAAACGTAATATCTGTATAAGTTTAAAATTATTATTTTTATGATCTAAATGGTCATTGAACTCATAATTTCATACTTTTTACTATAATATAGAAATAATTTTGAAATCCAAAGTATTTTTAAATTATTTTGGTTATATCATTCGTTTGAAATCTCTTTGAAAGTTTAAAAATAGGTTAAAAATATCATTATATTACAATTTATGAAAAATGACACCCACAGGAGTCAGCATTTCCACAATCGATATCCATAATGGTTGTGATAAGGATCATTACCTACTTTATCTAAGGATTATTATTATTGTGAAACAAAAGCTGTTTCATTCTTTATGCTTTTATGTAATATATTAGTCGAATCTACCAAATCTGTCGATGTATTATTACGACCAATGTATTGTTAGAATATAAAAGGTATTTTAGACTACAAAGGCTTTACTTTATACCCAAAAAAGAAATACTAATCACAATACTATCATGCATTTACAAGAGACACACTGAAAGTTTTTAGAATAGGTCAGTAAGAAAAGTAGCAGATAGAAAAAAATATTTCAATTTCGAATTAGGAACTCTTTGGGAAAGAGCAATAATTAAAAGTGTCTGTGGGCGTCAAAAATTACGCATTTATAATACTATTGATGGGATTTAAGCCTTTATATAACAATCTTATAAACATAATTCTTATATAGGTACTAATAAGTTATTAAACATTGACACCAGTTTCGCGAAGATTGTCTTGCTACTCAGCATAGGCCTCCCCTAAAGCTTTCCATAAAGTGCGGTCTCGTGTCTTCCTTCTCCATGTGGCGCCTGCTATTTTTATCATATCGTCTTCCCATCTCCGACGCTGTCTCCCTCTCTTTCTTTTGTTTTGTCTTGGACACCATTCGGTTATTAGGGTAGGAAGGATTTAAATAAAATAATACCGTTTCATTAGTTAAATTCTTAACATATAACTTAAAACGACATTAATACTACGGTCACTATATATTCAAAATATTATGCCATTCCAGCATCTTGTTACTTCGACCGAGGTTTTTGAACTTTAAAATACTGGGTAGCACTGTGTCACTGTGATATGGGCAATCATGATGCTTACTATCAAGGCACCTGATCTGCTCGTCTTGTCACTCACTATCATAAAAAAAAAACATTCATCTTTAGAATGTACACGGCTTAGACTTTTTAATAACTCACAGGGTATTTTTCAGTGGGAGTAACCGCGGAACATGCGGCTAATAACATGTAAGTGTTCAAAGTTGCCGCTAAATTTAAATTTACGTTTCTGCAATTCACCGTTAGTGACTGCGGTAAGTAATACGAGTAAGGAAACAATTTTACTTTAACTAAAACTAGCATTTCTCAGAAAAATGCCTAACATATTACCATACAAACGAAGAGGGCGAGCGTGATCGTAAACGCAATATTTATTATATTTCTGCTAAACCATTACTGATATATTCTAAGTATTTTTACGAGTCTGTAAAACGGTTTTATGTGCGCATTTGCTAAATTGCAAAACTTTAATACTTTGTTCCAATAAAATAGGAATAACTTAAGGAACGTTATGAACATACCTACACGAAATGTTTCGATGAGAATTGTGACCTTCATTCTTGATATCGTAAAGTTTTAAGACTAAGTCTTACTTATTACTTTTTTAATAGAAATAATAATAATATTGGACAACTTTGGCACACGGTCATCTGGTCCCAAATTAGGCTAGAATCCTATACTAATGATAACCAGATAACTGATATACATACTTATATAAGCTTATAATACCCAGACACAGATCAAACAGACAATGTTCATGCACACAATTGTTTGACCTGGCCGGGGATCGAACCAAAGACCTGCGGCATAGAGAGCAGAGTTACTTCCATCTGAGCCAACGTGGCTATGAAGACTATTAACTTACCTATATAATATTCCAGGGACTAAGACCTAAGTTAACTAAATTCCGTTATTTGTGGCGTGATACCACATCAAACATACACGCACAAACTTTAAGAGCGTACGCGGCCTTTCCCATATTATAATTATTTTTTTCAGCATAAATAAGAGTAAGTATATTCTTGAAGTCAAATATACGAGTAATGATGCCCTACGTATCAAGAGCAAGAGGTCATATAATATTAGCTTGGTCGATATGGCCCATTCAAGATTGCCAGACTGATAAGCCTAGATTTGAAACCGCAGATTGGCTCACCCGAAACTGAAGTACACTGAATTACTTCATGTATTATGCTATAACCTCTTAAATGTACTCAAGCTAAAATTTACGGCGAAAATTTGTTGGTGTGTGTGTTTTTGTTTGTTACGTGTTCACGCCACTAATACTATAACGATTAGGCTGAAATTTTGAATGTAATCTATAGCTTAGATTTTGAAGTAAAACATAGTGTAGGATTACCTGTCCTATGTTTTAATAATTATATTAATAATTATTAAATCCACGTAAAAACCTAGTACTGTTTGGCGAGTTAAACCGCGGGGGTTATTAAAATACAATTGAAGAGCGTACGTTTTTATACCTTTTAGGAATTTTGTCACAAAAAAGTCATATGAAAAAAAATACCAGATCGATGTTTTGTATTCTCCTCCTCAGAATATTATCAACCTATTGTATAAATTTATATACTGTTTTTTTTTCTAGTGAGGTAAACTATGTCTCTGTCATTTTAGTTTCTCTTATAAATTCTCAAGTTTTACTCGCGTGATTTGTTGGACGTTCACTATAAAAAAAATGAAGAATTTATAAAATAATAGGGACATAATCATTGTTTGTTACTTAATCTTGAAAATATAAATAAATGTATCAAATAGATTTACTATATTCGGAGGAAGCAGGGCATCGATTTGGTACATATTTGTAACATAAATTAGTAACCATCATACGACATTTAATGTTGCTCTATTAAGTGCACGTGTACTGAATATGTGAGCTTTCATACATAATTTTGTGTCAATGATCTGAAAACGGAAGAGATAATATTTTAAACTAAAATCGTTTATATGATTTTATGGTAATATGATAATAAATTTTGAATAATATCCAACCAAAATGTTCTGATAATTATTATTGCGATTATGACATTTTTTAATATTATATATTATACTATAAACCCCTAGTACATTATTTTATTCTACCATCAATAGATATCACAGCGCACGCAAATTAATGAATATATTTGGTAATTATGTGACACCTTGGTTCACAATTTTGCAGTTTTCTTACGGATCCCTATTTTTTTTCAAAATCTCATATAGCCTATGTCACTCACACTGAATTAGGCTTTCCATAGTGAAAGAATTTTTAAAATCGGTCCAGTAATTTCGGAGGCTATTCGTTACAAACAAAAAAAAAAAAAAAAAAAAAAAAAACAAAAAAACAAAGTTTCTCTCTTTATAATATTAGTATAGATTTAGAGCTAACCGTACCGCTTGTGACATTTATTATATTATTTTGACCTATGCTAGATAATCTTACTAAATAATGCAATGGAATGCGAAATTAAATTAACTAAATTTGAAAATACTTAAACATAATATTATATACGAGTATAGACTAAGTTAAGTCGCATACCCGACATAGGGTAGATTGTACAGGATCCAAAAACCTATTGTAACAACCTAAAAACCTAGGATCTGTGACAATAAAGTATTTGTATTTGTCATCATCATAATCATCTTCAGCCCACTTACATCCCACTGATAGGCATGATGATTGCATGGCCTTCTTCATATAATATCACTTGCTCCCTTGCCCTGTCTTGTGCAAGTCGTGACCACTTTGTGGTCAAGTCTAAACAATTCATTCCCACAAAATTATTTTGCTACCGGTTTACATTATAAAATCACGTTTATTTAAATCGTTAAAAACGAAACCAAGCTACGTTTCTTAAAGAAAAGTCATAACGACCAATTGTAGACATTAATATAAGTACGAGAGTGGGTCACGAAGAGGTCCAAGGTTCTGAAACGAATGTTACAATAACATAACCTCACATAAATCAAAACCATACAGTCGAAGGTTGGCCCCGGTCAAAATTACCCCAGAATCCCGCAAAGATCCTCCATTAACAAAAATCCAATTTTCCTGTATCAAAAAAAACAACTTACCTACAGAAATCCGCTAATCAGGAAACACGGCACGTCCTAATATACAGTTAAAAATACAGTCATTTTTCGCGAAATAAAAAATAACACTTCGCGAGCTGAGGTTCGCGTCGTCTCTGAAGGACACGTCCTCCCCGCTTGACAGTCTGATACCGACTGTGCTTCTTCACCGGTGTTCAGCTACTAGCAATAACGTAGACCTTCGAAGCTGCAATGATTTCCACGCATGCGTAATGAAGCATCTCTTGGAGCTTTCCTTAGTTAACATTGCATTAAACGAATGTAGACTTTAAAAGATTTACTGTAAAGTATTTTATTCGTTAAGCATGTGTTGAGAATCGTTTAAAGAAAGTTCAGAAGCACATGTCGGTTCAAACGAACTCAGTTTGAGTGTAGTCGGAGGTTTAATGAATGAAAATGGTGTGAAGTGAATGATGTCGCTGCCTACACTTCACACGGAGTCATGTTTTCGCATGCTTGATCATAGAATGGGCTTTAAGATTTTTTCGTCGGTTGCTTTCGTTTTTATTCGTGTTTGGTGTTCTCGGCTTTAAATTCTTTCGCAGTTAAATTGCTTTGGTGAATTTGATTTAGATTCAGATGAATTTCTGGAGGAAACAGAACTCTGTGTTTATTGAAAATCGACTTCAATTTGGGGCCAAAAAAAATTACAGGATTAAAAAAATACAGACCATTCAGCTTTAAAGGCGACGTTTTGGGTATGCTTTCGTCAAGCTTAGGTATTGACACTTATATTAAAATATTCGATTGTAGAATTTTTTGATTCGTACGACTACCTAGGACAAGCAGTCCAACTCGGTTGGTTCAACTTCGGGAAAGAGGTCAATCGTCGAATCCAACTAGGCTGGGCAGCGTTTGGAAACCTACGCAATGTCTTCTCGTCCAAAATACCTCAGTGCCTCAAGACGAAGGTCTTCGACCAGTGTGTGTTACCAGTGATGACTTACGGATCTGAAACGTAGTCTCTGACTGTGGGCCTTATCAGCAAGCTCAAAATAGCATAACGAGCTATGGAGAGGGCTATGCTCGGGATTTCTCTGTGAGATTGAATCAGAAATGAGGAGTTCCGTAAACGCACGAAAGTTACCGACATAGCACAGTAGATTAGCAAGTTGAAGTGGCAATGGGCGGCACATAGCACGTAGAACTGATGGATGATGAGGCTGTAAAGTTCTCGAACGGAAACCACGGACCAGGAAAGCGCAGCGTACAACGTCCACCCACGAGGTGGTCAGACGATCTGATAAGGACGGTAGGAACACGCTGGATCCAGGCCGCTTACAACTGGACTGGATAGAAATATATGGGGAAGGCCTATGTTCAGCAATGGACGTCCTATGGCTGAGATGATGATGATGATGATGATTGCATTACAGTCCACAATGCCTCTTTCTTGTCCTTATTCAGATGTCTGTGGTAAATAAACATTTTATTTTTATTGTGTACAATAATAGTATGCCAATACTCGCCACGCTTGGCAGGCGGGTTGGCGAGAGTAGTTTAGTAGTTTTTACTCAGAGGACGCCGCCACTCGTCCTCTGCATTTTTTTTTACCTATTAGCCGGTTTTTACGGCAACCCAGGTAGAGAGGGTGAGGTACTATTCTAATGCCGGCACCCCACGGCGGAGACAACCGGACTGGATGGAAATCTATGCGGCCTATGTTCAGTAGTGGACGTCCTATGGCTGAGATGATGATGATGATGATGACAATAATAGTATATTTGAACGGGTAGGTATTAACCAAATAACCCTCATGATATACAGGGTTACCTTAAATACTTCAGCAACCCCGAAGGACCAAGCAGCCAACATCATAAATAACAACATTTGTTCTACGAGTTTTGACATAACTCAATAAATTAAACAAAAAATAATTTTCAAGTTTTTTATTGTACTGTTGTGACATTTGTGACTCTATGTTTCATTCACAAACTAAAAGACACTTTCTTCGCCAGAGACCCAGGGGCTTGTGGGCAGTGCAGTGCGCGTAGAGTTAAGAACATTCAAGTGGAATATTAAATTGATATTTATATTAGCTATAAAGTAAAATCTTACAAATTGTCAAAACTCGTATAGAACAAATGTTGTTGTTTATGATGTTGGCTGCCTGCTCATACGAGGTTGCTGGTGTTTTTAAGGTAACCCTGTATATAAAGTATGTATGAAATATCGATTTCATATTTATTCATCATACATATAAAATGCAATTCACCAAGTAATCAAGGGGTGTTAAAAATTTATTGAAACTCACCCCAAATTCTCACCCCATGGTACTATCATCCCTTTATCTAAAGTGCCCTACACATCGACATTTGAGTAAAGTTCCCCTTTCCAAATTGCCACCTCACTTTAAGGTTTAAATTTGATGAAAAAACACCCTTCTGTGATGAGTAATGTAGGGTTAAATTTAATTTAGTGACACCCCTATTATTGGAATTTTAATTTTGGATGTGTGTAATTTTGGAGCTATTTGTTTACAACTCGACGTAATGGCTAACTTTATGACGACGAAACAAAATCCCATTATATTGATCTATTCAACTAAGCTTTGCTACGGTTCCCTATTCATTCGCATACTATTATTAGCCATAATTTTACAACTCATAAAATTTTAAGCCATAATATATGTTATAGCTAATGATCACCAGTCATAACGTCAATACTCCTATTATAACTTGTTATAGTTTTAATTGTCCTAATATTTGAAACCTATAACATTATATGTCCTTACCATTGATAACCATATTATTTTATGCAATAATCCTAACATGTCCTAACTATTGATATCACTAAAATTATGTGCCATAATCATATATTGCTCGAATGTTAACTTTGTCATAATATAAATTAAACCTAACCTAACCTAACCAATAGAATTTTGAACGTTCTTAACTCATTAACGTAGTAAACATCTTTTCTATGTAGCAAACTATTGATATATCACATTGCTATAAAAAATATTATAGTAAGGCGCTATTACTGATTATGAATAAAAATAAAGGTAGTTTCATTATTATTATATGTGTTATTTACACAAAGTCAAATTTTAGTGTTAATATTTGGAACAAAGTGCTTAAACGACTTTTGAAATTATAATTACAATAGAAAACGAGTGCAAAATATTTAGAACAAAAAGAGGAGCCAAGAAATTAAATATCAGTGGATTTACATATAGTAAAAATGGAGTAAATAAAAAATGTTATTATTGGGTATGTGAGTTACGACGAGATCCTAGTAGAATTTGTAAACATACTTAATAAGCAATATTCAGGACAACACTACAATATACCTCACTTGCAAAAATAGGTACAATACCGATTATATACAATAACAATTATGAACAATGAAAATTAGGACATACACCATTATTAACTATAAAATTATACATAACAACCATTATGACAACTAACAATAGGAATAAAAAATATTATACACAAAAATATTATAGCAATTAAATTTTAGGACAATTTATCAGTATTACTACAAAAAAATATGTATTTCCAATATTATGACTAGAGGAGGTTATGACAAATGATGTATGCGGAAAAATTTTATGACAAAAGACATTATGCGAATCAATAGGACACCCTTTGCTACTATCCGTACGAAGCCGGGGCGGATCGCTAGTGTATCATCAATATCTCACAAAACAAAGCCGTTTTTATTGTAACACAAAAGTATTATTCAGTTTAAAAGATATATCACGACACTTGAAAAGGCGTATAAAATATTAATACTTATCACCGACTGTAAATTATCTTTGCTGCACAACACTGCACTCTAACAGTCAATTTTCAACTATATTTCATAAGGTACAAGGTCAAAATTTCACTAAATCGTTTAAACATGTATGAAAAGTTCACATCCCAAGTAAGTCTCTAGGAACTATTTATTCATATTTCGTTTGAATAATGCGATGTAAGAGACGGTATTATGATTACATTTTTCTCGAAGTGTCAAGGGTTTCAGATACTAGCGAATAGGCCACATGCTTGTTCGTTTAGTATTATAGACCAAACCAAATATTGTGAAACTATCTGTTGAAAAAATTAAGCCCTACAAGTTTCTTGTGCGTTCTTCTTGTAGAGGTATCTTTCCGAACGCATTGTAGTCTCAGTACTGTGAATATTCATTGACGTGCAAAAGTGTCAGATTATGACCTATTTGAATAAATCTGTTTGAGTTTGAGTTTGAGTTTTGAGAGACTAGCTGTGACCGGCAGTTTCATCCGCGTAGACAAAGGGAACAAATCCAGAGGTAATATCGAGAAAAACCTACCAAATTTCAACTCAATCCATTGTCAAGCAGTAATGTGCATACATTACTGTGTTCCGGTCTGAAGGGCAATGTTACCAGCGAAATTACTGGGCATGATGAGATTCAACAACTCATATCTCAGGGTGACAGGCGCTGTGCAGTGCCGCGCAGAATTTTGAATTTTAAAACACTGGGTGGCACTGTATCTAATATGGGCAATCATGATGCTTACCATCAGGCACCTGATTTGCTCGTCTTGTCACTCATTATCATAAAAAAAAAAATTTACTTAGTACTTTTGCGGGAAAGAGTAACAAACATCTCTATACATTCATCCATACAAACTTTGGTTCACCAGTTTGCTCGTTCATTTTGTGCGTCTCCTTCACTAGTCCTTCTCCTTCACTAATCCGTCTCATTCTCTGAACGAAAAGTAGTAAATGTTGATTTAGATAATTAGAACTATAAATTAAATATAAAGCGAGATTTTTTTTTACGTTTATTTATTCTTATATTATAGAAAAAGAAAATAATAACTACTGGACTAGTTGGATCTTTAATGAAGTATTGAATGAAGGACGAAACACGTCTGAAGTACTTCATTTCCTTCATTCATTCGTGAACTACACACGGCTTGACTCAATTGCTAACATTTTCTTGTAAAGCGATGTTTGACGTACCAGTACATCATGTATGTGCGTAAAAATTTACACAAATTCAAACTAAATAGTGACCTCCATAATTTTAATACTAGGAATTAAGACAAATTAGCTGTACCTAGCTTTAGATTATCTAAAACAAATAACAAGACATTCTTAGGAAATAGTGTACGTTTCTAAAACAAAATACCAAAAGAGATAACTGGGCTCTCAGAGGGTAAATTCAAAACCTATATAAAATCTACTTTACTAAAGGAGGCTAAACCAAATATTGTAAAACTATCTATTGAAAAAAATTAAGCCCTATAAGTTTCTTGTGCGTTCTTCTTGTAGAGGTATCTTTCCGAACGCACGGTAGACTCAGTACTGTTTATCTTCAGTGACGTGCAAAAGTGTCAGATTATGACCTAATTGAATCTTTTTAGTTTAAGTTTGACGTACCACGTGTGTAGTTTCCGTGCACCGCGGTTCCGCGGTTAGGTTCAGCCCTAAAAGCTAAACCCTTTCAATTTTCAGTGTGGATATCGTAACACAGACATTAACAAGAGCCGGCATCACTTGATTGATTAAATCTCGGCCGAGCTTGCGATCAGCTCTGCACAGCACAATGGCTATTGACATTCACAGGTACCACTCATTTCAATTTATTACGAAGAATTGGGTTAACGCCTCTTTATTTCCAGTGAAACGTTGAGTGAATGTTTTGTTTATTTGTTAGTTTATTTTTACCAAGTTTTATTTTACTTCCAATGTTTGTATAGTATCAATGTCATTAAAGTGGATGAAGCGAAGCCAAAAGCGCACAAGGCCTTTTTAGAACCTTTAATTTTCATGATTGAAATTGATCGTCGCCTACATTTCATTGAGATTGTCTCAAATTACTCTTAATGTAGATACTGATCACATCTCGTTAGAGAATTGATGAGACGCGGAAGAACAAGGAGCTACGAATATATTATGCAATCTGATCAAATTTATTGTAATTGAAGCTATTGATCGTTTTAATTTATTGACTAGGTAACAATTTGCCAGTTATTCATCCGCCAAGCAGTAATGTGCAATCATTACTGTGTTCCGGTCTGAAGGGCAATGTTACCAGCGAAATTACTGGGCATGACGAGATTCAACAACTCATATCTCAGGGTGACAGGCGCAGTGCAGTGCCGCGCAGAATTTTGAACTTTGATACACTGGGTGGCACTGTGTCTGATATGGGCAATCATGATGCTTACCATCAGGCACCTGATTTGCTCGACTTGTCACTCGCTATCATAAAAAAAAAAAAAAAAAAAATTATCATCATCATCAGCCAGATTACTTCCACTGCTGAACATAGGCCTCCCCCATAGAACGCCATAGACTATTCATATGGGGGGATTTTGCCGTAATCACCACGCTTGGCAGGCGGCTTGGTGATCGCAGTAGTTGGAATACTTAAAAACGGAGAGCGCTGCTGCCCACTTTTCGAATATGTCCCTCTGCCGGGTCTCACGGCTCCCACGGAATGAGAAAGGGGTGGCCCTATTGTATTATAGCCGGGATCCACACGGACAAATGTAAAAATAACAATATTAATTTCACCATGAGACGGAAGTGGTAGGTGCCGGAGCCCATCCATCTAGAAATCACACCTATCAAGTAGTTTCCATCCATTCACAATAATAGTCCTTGCACCTAGCGGGAGTTGTCTTTGAGCTCATCTTCTGTAGATGGTTTCAGAGATGGACCCCGATAGGTGCTATCCATTACCTTTAGATTAACGCTCAAAGGGGCCTCTCCACGTGTTTTTGAGCTACATTAGGAAAAACATGTTACAAAATGGTGTAGTAATAATTGACAGGTTGTATCTACCCGACAACCTGAACAACTTGTAAAGGAAAGAATTGCAAAATTCACAAAAAAAAAAAACGCAATTCATTCTATTGAAAGTTGTTCAGTATGACGGTTAGATTCAACCCCTTCAGTATTACTATAACTTTTTGTAACACTTTGTATATTACTATGTTCACACACAAATCAAACATTTAAAACTTGGAAAAGAAGGTAAACAGACTTCTTACACGACATAATATGAGAGATCAAGATATACATACTATCTCCTAGGATTCGTAGAAAAATGCCCGAGCTCCGAGTCCGGATCAAAACATAAACCGCTCCTATAAACGGGTAATCTAGATTCTTCTAGTGACAGTTTATTTCCTTACGTTTCCATTCAAACACTATAAATTCCCTTATTCTTCGGATTTAAGACATAATAAGGAAGTTCAATTTATTCATAGCTCATGGCGGCGCTGAGCGAACATTGATTTGCTTTTATTAAAGCGCCATCTGCCGCCGTTTCGCGAGCTACGCGTTAAATTATTCTTATTTTGATTTGTGACTCATTTGTCACTGAATTGTATTAATGCTAATTTGTGAGTTAAGCAGGCGGATTTCTGTGGAAATATCTTGTTAATGATCAAACATTGAAAACGGCTAATTGCCGCAATTTCGAATTGTGAATAGGCTAGTTAACGAAATCTGTTCACAGTAGGTACTCAAACTAATGCAATTTCAATAAATAGTTACAAAAACAAATGAATAACCTTCTCAAAAACCATTTCAAAGAACACGTTAGAAACGTCAGGTAAGTATAAATAATAAAATGTAAAGGTTATTTTCTTCATGCTTATTTTAATTTCCCATAAGCAAGAGAGACAAAATGACGATTCAGTATGCGAGGTCATGCCGTGCACTTATTTAAAGATACTATATCGTGGAAATGTGCTCTAACTACTAGCTAGCTTACGTTAATCAACCTGTAGTGGAGTCTTTAAACTTTGGCATACGGAATAGAAAGGCACTAAGTACAAATACTGCACACTAAACATTAAAAATCTTTCTATCTATTTCATATAAAATTGTGGTCTATTTCTGTTTACCCCCGGGAATCTGCCCCCACTGTAGAAGGTAGGAAAATGAAAAAAAAAAACAGAAAATATAATTATTACCTACTGCAAAAATTAAAAAAAGGAGAAACTAAAACTAGAGTAACTAAACTAAAAGTATAAACTAAACATTTTTGCAGAAGATATTTTATGTTATTTTATTGATGTCTGTTGGTTCCCTCACTAAGAAAGCCTCTATCGAGAAAACCTGAAACTACCTATATATTAAACGTTAAATGGTGATAGCATATAACAAGCTTCTTCTATTATTATTACTACTATACATGAACGAATATTTTGTATGAAGAATAGGTTCGAATAAATAGCATAATATTATAATACCACATAATATAACGAATAAATATAATAATTAAAATAAATAAATATTACTGTCATTCCCCATAGCGCTTCATCTGAATGCCAAGTTACAATGCCTATTGATGCAATACCAATTAATACTTACACAATCTACAGTCAATTTAGCAGAAACAGTTAAAACTAAACGTTTGCTTTCGCTTTAAAAGACCTATAGACATTAGGGAATGTTCGACAATTTGGTAGTGTTTCCACTACATAGACGGTGGCTCGCATTGGGTGCGGAACATCAAACGTGAATTTGCATTTTATAATTAAAGAATCAGATTCGGCCTACAAGAGAACCGTGGAAGATTTACAGTTCAAAAAATGCAGTAAGATAAGATTCTTTGGATCTGGCCTTTATTTGCATGAAACATATTTTGTTAAAGAAAACCTTACAGTTTCTTCGTATTTATGAAAATGTAAAGGTAGTTTTGAGCTTATGATAATGTTTTATTTAAATAGCAAAAAAACCATACGGATTTTTTTGCACTAAATATGGTTTCGCGTAAATAAAGCCCAGATCCAGAGCCAACGAAAAACAATTGAACACAACAACATAACATATATTCACGCCTTTTCCCGAAGGGGTAGGAGGCAGAGGTGAACCCATAGTAGGCACACCCACATTTCGTCAGTATGTTATTGGTCCCATGTAATAGGGGGCGAGCCTATTGCCATCTACCGGGCACAGTTCCAGACTCCAGGCAGTTATTGAGATAATTCCTAATGGAAAAATCCAATATTTAACACCAAAAAAAACAACAAACAAAAACAATTGAATGGAGAATTATTCCCTATATCATCATATTTGTGTATTTTCATTTTGTATGCTGAGACTTAGTTTTCTTTGGTTACTGCTTGGAGTGCATGTATGAAAGTATGGCATTTCTTGTAGGCATGTATTGTAGTGGTAGGCCACTTCTGCGCAGAAGTACCACACCTTTGCCAGTTATTCATCCGCCAAGCAGTAAAGTGCAAACATGTGTTCCGGTCTGAAGGGCAATGTTACTAGCGAAATTACTGGGCATGACGAGTTTCAACAACTAATATCGCAGGGTGACGGGCGCAGTGCAGTGCCACGAAGAATTATATGGACAAAACATATATGGACAACCAGATGCTAATTATTATAAAAAACCGAAAAATTGTCATTACATTTATTCGCAGAGTAATTTGACCACGTTTTATGTATAATAGTCGGGGTTATTTTGACATTATAAGTATGCTGATTCACGAATGACTAAAACTTAATTTACAGCGCGTTTGCCTATAATTATTAAACTTACTGCCAACCAGGTTCTGTGGCTCAAGGACCTGTAACAGCGAGAGTTTATTTACAGCGCCGCGCCAACTTTTACATTCTAATGACGCTTTTAAGGTTATTTTTGCATTGGTAGTGTTTGCTAAGATTTGAGGAGAGGGTTTTGTTTCTTGCGTTCTATTTTAGTGTGTTTAACTATTTTATAATGTTTTTCAAAAATAATGCGCAGGCACGTGCGTAAACGGTTAAACCCGTGCATGATTGTGTGACAATAACGTGTGTTGAGATAGCGTGTGATGAATGGGCTGAGAGAATATTTAATTCATACGTCAATAAGAGCGCGGGTCGGGGCGAGATGGGCGAAGTATTCCTTGTATATAAATGTAAGGCAACACACTACAGCGCGGGTCGGCAGGGCTCGTTTCCGCCCTGACAGCCGACCTGTCCCACGCCCAACACATGCCTTTTGATGTGTGGATCAATTTTCAAATAATAATAATAATAATTTGAATTTATACTCTAACAGAACGGGTTACCCCAATTACACTGCTCGAGTCAATTCATATGGGCTATGTGGACAACCTATATTGTCAGAGTTTCAGGTCACCAAGATTCCTACAAGGCCTCCGACATGACCTAACGACTGCCTCCTACATATCTTATAGGAAACAGCCGGGACCTACAGTTTAACGTGCCATCCGAAACACGGTAGCGTCCAGGTGAAAAGTCCACATGGTAAGATTCGATCCAGGGACTTCAGATTTGAAGCCGGGCATATTCCCGCTGGACCACGGACGCTACAAATTCGAATATGCGCCACACCAGTCAAGGCGTACTTATCCTTTCTTATCAGGGATAACAGTCTTAGTCTAAAATGTAAACAGAAGATAATGCGCACACAATGGCTTAAAATCGCACACACACACATTATAAACTAGCGAAAAGATACTCTAGAAAGACTTTCTCCGTAAAGTACGAGAGTCAATGCGTGTATTATTGAACAGTTGTATGCACATTACCTCAGTTTGCGTCTATTTATAGTCTAACTTTGCCGCGAACTAGCAATAATAAATGATATTATGACAAGAGCGACCGCAAAGTTTGCATTTCTTCACCCAATCACAGCAGGTAAACAGTAAACACGACGCAATAACAGTTAACCGAACTATATGCGGCGTTTTACGTTGACCGGTAACTAACAAGCGAATAGCCCGCGCTACTGGTCAGGTGTACACAAATATTTGGTCGGGAAGTGGCGCGTCATCAAACATACCATTAGTTCTCGACACTATGTATTTATCGATTTTACGTATCAAACTCATTCTGAATTTCAAGAAAAGTTTTGTCGTATCTTTCAGTGTAAGACTATTCCAAATTATAAATTGGAGCAGTCGTGTAGGATAATATTATACACTGTTACAGAATGATCCTGATATTCGGAAATGATATCATTATAAGTAACAACATGTTATAATTTGATGGCGTTCCTACTCGTAGAATCTACGATGAAACGATGAAAATATCACAGTTAGGCTAACAATGCGTAGTCGTAAACGTTTTGCTAGAATGCTCTAAAATTCTCTATGTGGAGAAACACACATTGTATACTTTGAATCTCTATGGCGTGGAAGCTTAGACTGTAAAAGAAACCATGTGTAAAAATAGAGAAGCTTTCGAAATGTGGGTTTATAGAAGAATGTTAAGAATATCTTAGAGATATAATAAGCAATGAAGAAGTGTTGCAACGTATGGGGTAATATAAGTTTGAATATATAGGCCACATAATGCGTAGCTCGAAATATGACCTGTTACAGCTTATAATACAGTGCAAGATACAAGGTATCTTGGCTTTAAAATCTGGGCCAGTGGTATGGTAAGAGCATGCGTTCTAAATATAGAGCTGTTTCGAGTGTCCAAGTCGCCATGATGATCGCTAACCTTCGTTAGAAGATGACACTCAAAGAAGAAGAAACTTACTTAGAAGATATTGCTATCGAGAACTATGCGTACCTTTTGGAAAACAATAGATAGATATAATAATATTATGCATTACGTAGGACGCAAGCCAGTGTTTATTTTACCGTAGAGTGCTTAGCTTGGAATTATAAATCACAACAGCTAGTTAATGGAATGAAACTAATATTTGTGGTGCCATAATAAACCTTATTTAATATTTAACTACCCATTAAGTTTTGAGGTTTTGGTTATTGATAATTTAGAATTCAAATTGGGTTGATGAATTTGCTGTTACGTTTCATTTTATTTATTTACTAACCACCAAGTAATAAGTGCCCATAACGTGATGAAAGTGGACGAAGCGTGAGTCAGTACGCGTATGTCAGGAGCGTGTCCTGCAAGTAAAGGAAGGAACAGGACTGGATCCACCGTTATCAACCACCTAGTGATTAAAGTACGTCTACGAGTACACAGTTCCATAAAAAAAACTTGAAACACATTACATTAGAGAGCATATTAAAAAAAATTTAATGCTTGACTTCTTAAAAATTATGAAATAATTAATATTAAATATTATTATCTTCAAACAGACTTTAACCTAAAAAAGACACTAGTAAATAAAGTTTAAGACTTAAAAAACAAGGAAAACAAATTAGCCTGTGAAAGAATAATCATGAGGAAAAGAGCGTCGCGACGTCTCAAGTAAACATTACCTGAGCACTAGACTAGTCTTATTTTAAGTTCTGCATAACCTGTTTAGCCTCGACCTGCTTGCTTCGCTTCAGTTAAGCCAGGTGCATATATGGGATTTTTTATGTGTATTTAATTTTTATATTTTTGGGTAAGTATTTTATTTTATGTTTTAATATTTTTTCTGAAATTAAGGAGATGTTTCGTAAAATAAAACTTGTGATGTGATTTAAAAGTGATATTTAAGAAATTACTTTAATTTTCAAGATAAAAAAAAAAACAGTTATTAGCGGAAGAAGCGAAAGCTGTATGTCAGGATCAAAGCAAGTGGAGAGAAAAAGTCTCTGCTTACCCCAACGGGAACAAGGCGTGACTGTGTGTATGTATGTAGTAAGACACAGTAGAAATAAACCAAAAAACGTAGAAAGAGGTACGGCAATATGTAGATTTTATTCTAATTTTAAGCGTGGTAAAGTTTAGGGCTTTCCCTTTTAATCTATCAATAATGAGCCTTAATATGTTAAAGTGGTTTATCAATTAATTAATTATTATTACAGTTGGAAATCCACCTGGCGTTAAATCTCACTGATCTCTTAGTGTATACAACCCTTAAGCGAAAAGTTTTAAAATGGCTAATCAAATATAAAATGTCAAGTTTCAGCCGCGACGGCGCCGAGTTCACGGAATCAGTAAGATTCCCGGGACTCTCGGGACTTTTGCATAAATCCCGGCAAGATGTCGACGTCTCGTTACCGGAACGTGTACGTTACACCCGTGGAACATTTTATTAGAATATGTTTAATTTGCTCCTTCCGGCATCACTTTGACACTTTGTATGTGGTTTTTGGGCCCGGTTGTCTCTGTAACATAATTTGTTTTTTTTTTTATTTTTTATGTTATTGAGTGACAAGACGAGCTCATCAGATGCCTGATGGTAAGCATCATGATTGCCCATATCAGACACAGTGCCACCCAGTATTTTAAAATTCAAAATTCTGCGCGACACTGCACTGCGCCTATCACCCTGAGATATGAGTTGTTGAATCTCATCATGCCCAGTAATTTCGCTGGTAACATTGCCCTTCATACCGGAACACAGTAATGTTTGGACATTACTGCTTGGCGGATGAATAACTGGCAAAGGTGTGGTACTTCCCCAGGTGGCCTCCTGCAAAAGAGGCCTACCACTACAACTACTGACTGGAGGGTCTACTGTCTGTCGTACTGTCGGAGGCGTTATCGATGAAACTCTGCCAATATGAGCTAAGGACTATTGACTTGTTCTTAAAAATGTAAATGTTAGAGTTCATTCAGATAATCCATCTTTGCATGGAATTCTATTTTATATAATCATATTTTTCCTGAGTTGCTTTAATGAATAGGAATATAGCAACTTAGTTTAGCAAAAAGGTCATCGATATAATAAACAGTAATAATAATGCTAGCTGTGGCTCGTGGTTTCACCCGCACCCGTGATCGTTGTCGTGGGAATATTGCAATAAAAAGTACTCTTGTTTGTTCCGGGATTCCGGGGACTAAACTATCTGCATACCAAATTTCAGCTGAATCGGTTCAGTAGTTTTGGCCTAAAAGAACAACAATCATTCATCCTACCTCATAAGCTTTCGCATTTATAATATTAGTAGAAGGTTAATACGTAAATAATTTTATGTAAATATTGTTACTACTCGTATTTGCAATTAGTCATATTCAGTCAAATACCATGTCACTAAATGCTACAATTACATAATAAAGAACGATCTAAAACTTCCAATAAAGATAAAAAATAAAACAACCCTTCATTTTGTACCCTATAGCGTTTAGAAATATGGGCATAAGGATAATAAACTTTTCATAGATCGGCGGTTTAATCGCTGTCGACTAATGAACGACTCTCTATGAAATGATGCTTTGAATATTTTACTTTGGTTGTTACTATAATGTAGGCCGGATGGGTCGTTTACACAGATTATGAATTTTAGATTGTTTTTTATATGCAAATGTCATTTGGCGTTTTTGCGTAAGCAACATAAAAGTCTACTATAATATTCGAGAGCGTTGAATCGTTCATGAGGACAGTTAATTTTGGAGTTTTTCCTTCACACGAACCTAGTTACCTGATTCCTATTTAGATGATGATGGTAATTTTTTCCAAGCTAATGTTGTTATGTTAAGCTAATGTGTTGACTGCCTCGGTGGCGTGGTGGGCGCATGCTCGACTGCCAATCAAGAGGTCCCGGGTTCGATCCCCAGGTCAGGCATATTGTTCAATATTGGATTTTTCCATTAGGAATTATCTCAATAACTGCCTGGAGTCTGGAACTGTGCCCGGTAGATGGCAATAGGCTCGCCACATATTACATGGGACCAATAACATACTGTGCGAAATGTGGGTGTATCTACTATGGGACTGAGTTCTGGGTACACCTCTGCCTACCCCTTCGGGAAAAAGGCGTGAATGTATGCTAATGTTTTTATAATATTATACAAATTAATAATAATATTGTCGCAAACGCGGGCTATACCCGTCCCTAATATGATCTTGCAGTCGCGTAGCAGCATCAGTAAAAATTACGTAATGATTCCTGTCAAATGTAATTTTCATACAAAAACCGCGTAGCCGCGCCGCATAGCCGCGCGGGTCTTTTGATAGTCGTGCACGGAGACCATTTTCAGTTTACTCTTAATATTAGTATTAAATTTTGATTTGTTTTTTAGTTTTAAATAAAGCATAGCACCGTGCTCATAAACATTTCTTGATCAAAGACTAACATTATTTTAGCAATGCCTAAATATAGCTATTTTATTCTTTCAAAAATAAAAAGAACTCTAAAATCTTAACGGCCAACAAGAGAAAAAGGTCGGTTTACACTTTACGATTTTGTACGTTTGTAACGACCATAACTTGGGGCTCGCAATTTACTACACACTTCAATGGTTTATTTCTTTTATGTTATACGGAGTTATAAAATAATAACATATTATGTGTTTTTGTCGTGTAATGATAATTTAGACGCGAGGCGGCTCTGGAGGCCTAAATTTACTGTTTCTCGAGTCAAATGATCCTCTTGTGAGTTGTTTCGCTAGTGTTTTATAGGACATAGCTGTTCTTAATCTTTTTATTTGAACACCTACGTAGATTTTTTATGTCTACCTTTATTTTTATACAATGAACTTATTTTATAATTCATAATCATTTATTTGCATTCAAACATGGTATTTAAGATGTTACATAGGTATTTTAGTACGTAACACATGTTGAGCCAATTATATATTAGAGCATGCAAAATTTGATAAGCAAAACTAATTAAAAATTCAACAAAAATTACAAATAAAATTAAAATATAATATTATGCAATGTCCATCTATAATCTATTTAAAAATAATTATTATGCTATGTCAATGATTAAAATAATGAATGTCAAAATTGTATATTAAATAACCTAACGTAATGTCAAAAAAGTATTATGTCATAATAAAAAACAAATATTATTTTATTTAAAAGTGTTTGCCCAAAAATTCTTTCTCAATGTCATAAATTTCCAATCGAACCATTTGGACATTTAGTCATGTGAACAGCCATGTCCCGTAACGATAAATATTAGTGTTTAATAACCATGCATATAAATTTTTCTTAAACAGATTCATTCTAAGAGCTTTAATGTTATCTGGTATATTATTATATATTCTTACACACATTGGAATAATACTTTTCCTATGTTTTGCAGAGCCAGGAGCCTCTTTTAACACAAGTGTATGAGGTTTTCTTTTTAACCTTTGGTTCACTTCGGCTGCAGTTTTGAAAAGTTCTATATGTTTTTTCGCAAAAATACATATAACATGAATATAGATACGTATATATAGATTAGGTATTTGATTAGGAAATATTTAAAACTAAGCTACGAACAATTAAAAAATAACTTATTTATCGTCGCGTTTCTTTAACGAGACGGCAACCGGAGAATTCCTCATACAAAAGTAATAGTTAAATCACTTGAAATCAGAGCATATATCCAACATTTAATGACGTTATACGGAATGAGAAACTAATTATCTAGGTTCCTAGTTATATTTTAGTTTAAAATACTTATTATTTGTATGTTTATCATATTTTAGTCAAAAGAATAAAATATCGAGATAAAATATGTCCAAAATAGATACTTCTATTTTGGACATATTTTATCTCGAATTTTATTCTCGGGAACAAAGACCATGCAGGTGAAACCCCGGGGCACTGCTTATTAAACATAAATTAATTAAAAGAAATGCAATCAGCGTTAATTAAAAAAACAAACAATCCACAACAAATTGATGGGAAATCTCAGTGTCCGCACTAATCGAGTTCCTAGCAATTATTTCTAAGTGTTCTCTCACTTCTCTCAGTGGTACTTGTTTTAATTCGATATACGTAATCATCGATGATTTATGAGCACTGAAGTAGATTAGATCGATGTTTGCTACTAATTTTATAACAAGAAGTTCTTTGGTCTTGAATTTAATTAGATTTTCTTAGTCAAATGTATTTTGGTTTTGTAACTTTAATGAATCATCATCATCATTATCATCTCAGCCACAGGACGTCCACTGCTGAACATAGGCCTCTCCCATAGGTTTCCATTCAATCCTGTTGTAAGCGGCCCGCCTCCATCGTGTTCCTGCCATCTTTATCAGATCGTCTGTCCACCTTGTGGGTGGACGTCCTACGCTGCGCTTGCCGGTCCGTGGTCTCCACTTTAATGAATGTTTAGTATTTAATTATTATTGTGACTTACCTAATTTCCTATTACAAACGCCCTTCCTTTTATATACTGTTGGTATACCTAGATTCTTAACATTTTAGCCGAAGGACGTCCACTGTTGGACATAGGCCGCACCCATAGAAATCCATATAGTCCGGTTGTAGGCGGTTTGCATCCACCGCTTTCCTGCTGTCTTTATTAGATGGTCTGTCCACCTTGTTGTTAGATTATGAGGTTTAGGATTCGATCAAGCAGTGTTATAAGATACTAGTTGCCCGCGTACCCGCCCGTTTACCCGCGTAGTCTTCGTTCCCGTGGGAATATCGGGATAATAAGTACTTTTTTATTTATTCCAGGGTGTAAACTAGACATAGATTATAAGACAATAGATTCAGTAGTTTTGACGTGAAAGAGTAACAAACATCCATCCATCAATTCTCACAAACTTTCGCATTTATAATATTAAGAAGGATTATAATCTTCAATGGAATGTTAATAGCAACATGTTGCTTTTACCCTCCATCATAAATAAAATCCCGTTATCTCCGTATAATAATAATAATGTAAAATGCACGGCTATTGTATCAGAGTTACCTATGTTACGGTCTGCACTCACCCCATGGCGTTGTTAAGCAATCTACTTTTAATAAAAGACATTCATTGAGGCCTTTCGTCATAAAATCGTCGACTGGACGCCGGCGTTATCCTAACTTCGGTCTCGCGTCGACAAACCCTAAGCTTAAGCTATATATATATATATATATTATGATAGTGAGTGACAAGTCGAGCAAATCAGGTGCCTGATGGTAAGCATCATGATTGCCCATATCAGGCACAGTGCCACCCAGTGTTTAAAATTAAAAATTCTGCGCGGCACTGCACTGCGCCTCACCCTGTCACCCTGAGATATTAGTTGTTGAATCTCATCATGCCAAGTAATTTCGCTGGTAACATTGCCCTTCATACCGGAACACAGTAATGTTTGCACATTACTGCTTGGCGGATGAATAACTAGCAAAGGTGTGGCACTTCCCCAGGCGGCCTCCTGCAAAAGAGGCCTACCACTACAAAGACAACCACTACAAAGATATTATAAGGACAATCTCTATGGAACGTGAAACAAACTTTTATATCAAATCGCGCTGCTTTTATTTGCATGACCAATTAACGTAATTCCTGTGAAAATATTCGTAAACAGAAAATAAATCAATAAAATGTTATATTGTGGAGAAAGCAATATATTCAATTGAATAGATTTTTCCTTGTGGGGTGACAGCCTGCTGCCTGAAACTGGAGATGGCAATAGGCTCGCCCCATATTACATGGGATTTAAAAGACTTAACTGGGGAAGAGTGGGCGTACCTACTATGAGACTGAGTCCTGAGCACACCATCGCCTACCCCTTCGGTAAAAAAGCGTGATGTCACGTTACATTATTTCTAATTTCTGCCAATTTTCAGAACTTCAAAGCCTTCGTTAGTAATCAAAGCTTGGGAAATCATTTAAGAAATTACCATTAGAACCAAACGAGAGAGCTCCTTGAATCCTAAGCACAGAAATGAATCAATTTTGAATATATGTGATTCTGTATGTCTGAAGAGATTCTGAAAACATGCGGTTTGTACATGATGTGTGTACTTAATTGAGCTTACTTAGCCTTTGAAAATGAATGGCGTTTATTTAAATGTAGATAGTAATTTACAAATATAATCAAAATCGACAATAATATAATAATTTTAAAATCGACAGCCTCGTTGGCTCAGATGGTAGTAACTCTGCTTTCTGTGCCGCAGGCCCCGGGTTCGATCCCCGGCCAGGTCAAACATTTGTGTGCAGGAACATGTTTGTTTGATCTGTGTCTGGGTGTTATAAGCTGTGCGGCACTACACTGCGCCTATCACCCTGAGGTATAAGTTGTTGAACCTCTTCAACCATCATCAGTAATTTCGCGGGTAACATTGCTCTTCAGACCGGAACACAGTAATGTTTGCACATTACTGTTTGAACTACTACTGGATGAATAACTGGCAAAAGTGGGCTCCCCTGCAAAAGAGGCCTACCTGTGTTTTGTTATGGTACAAACATAGTATTAGATAAAGGTAGGTATATATAATACCAACCAAAATAAAAACATAACCGAGTATCTACTTACTCATCACGTATTCAGCTGCAGTACCGACTTAGCATCAATTTGAGTAAAGTTTAAAACAGGCGTTGTCATGAATAAACAATCGCATTTTCAGCTTTCCGGCTACACTGTAACGTCTTCTTTTACCCACTACTATTGGATACAGATCCTTAACATTCGAGTTACAGTTTTTACGAAATTAATGTTACTTTGTTCAACGTATCTATAGAGCCTCCTTGAATCATTTTGTTTTTAGTGGGCCCTTTAGCTCACCATTATTCTTATCGTTTAACTGATTAACCAATATAAAATATTATCTCATATCTTTGCTTTTTATTTTTTTATGATAATGAGTGACAAGACGAGCAAATCAGGTGCGTGATGGTAAGCATCATGATTGCCCATATTAGATACAGTGCCACCCAGTGTTTTAAAATTCAAAATTCTGCGCGGCTCTGCACTGCGCCTGTCACCCTGAGATATGAGTTGTTGAATCTCATCATGCCCAGTAATTTCGCTGGTAACATTGCCCTTCAGACCGGAACACAGTAATGTTTGCACATTACTGCTTGGCGGATGAATAACTGGCAAAGGTGTGGTACTTCCCCAGGCGGCCCCTGCCAAAGAGGCCTACCACTACAAATGCTGCCACAAAAATGCTGTGGCAGTACCGACTATAAAATAGCACCTTTGTGGTTGCCGATAGAGCCAGCTAAAGCTAGGATTATAATATTATCAGACGCATTCGAAAGTTGCGATTGATTGACGCAGCTGAACAGTGCAATCACTCCTCTTGGACGTCCTTTCGGCTAAGGCAAAAATCCGGCTAGCCAGATCACTTTCGGACGGCCGAAGGTTCAAGGCCATTCGAGGTTGCGTCCGTGAATGTTTCCTTATAATTTAAACGGTTTAGTGTGAATTAATTGTCCAGATAATCTATGAGCTGCGCCCATCAGCCGCATCCGTCAGTCAAGGCTGATAATATAATCTCAGCAGGGTTATTAGATACAGAGGACGGGTAGCAGCGTTCTACTAACTCCATACATACAACTTTGACCAAATCGTCAGTCCACCTTCTTATTTTTAACCGTATTATTCTCTACTCGAGAACCTTTCGGTTACAAATTAATAATCCATTAAAGTTCAATTGTCCACTCGTAGCAATCTTGGCCGTAAATTAATTATCAGGTCAAATAAGTCGTGGAACCGCAGTATCGCATTATAAGTTTGTTTTATTATTATCATTGTATTTTTTTATTATTTTATTAATATTTTTTTATTATTTTTTTAATATTTAATTTTATTATTATTATTATTATTATTATTATTATTGTCTTATTTTAATGTTTAATATGTTATTATTTTAATTATTTTGTTTGACATTTTATTTTGTAATTATAAATTTAATGTAACTTTAATTAATGTAATTGGTGTGTAACCGTTTTAATTAAATAAATAGCTGTTTCATTGTCTCTATCCCAGTTGCCACAAGTGAATAATTCAACCGTAGTAGGGCCTTTTTCGCATACACTAAATATTTAAAAATATCTACTAAGAATTTGTTAGTACGACTCCAACCATCCAAAATGGCGTTTCTATTGCATCTTGAAATGTTAAAAAGATCGTATTATTCGCAATAGAGTTTTATTTTATTTGCAATTTCAAAAGTCTGGGGCCGAAATGCCGCGATAAAATTTGTATTAAAATTGAATATTGCATGTTACAAAATAAACACTTAGGAGGTACTCACTGAAAGTTCAACGTAGAGACGCCATTTTGATTAATTTTATTAAAATAACACCACGCTTTTTTCCCAAAGAGGTAATCAGAGGTATGTGTACTCTGGAGCCAGTCCCATTGAAGGTACACCCACACTGCGCCAGCTATGTTTTTATTCCATGTAATAGGGGGCGAGCCTATTGCCATCTACCGGGCATAGTTCCAGTGTCCGTGCTGTCATTAAGATTATTTCTAATGAAAAAATCCAATATCACTTTGCCTGACCTGGGGATCGACCCCAGGACCTCATGACGGCATAGTAGAGCTTGCAACTACGCCACCGAGACATATAGAATAGAATTAGTTTATTGCTCAATAATTAACCTTAAGAAGCTAGTTACATATTATAAAGCTTAGTATATAGCTATTTTACAACTAATTTAATGATCACTTAAATGTAATGATTAACAAAAGGATATATATAGCTATGCTTATAGCTAGCTTATAAGATCCAAGGCCTACATATCAACATAACCTTAATAACATTTTTTGTAGTGGTAGGCCTCTTTTGCAGGGGGCCGCCTGGGGAAGTACCACACCTTTGCCAGTTATTCATCCGCCAAGCAGTAATGTGCAAACGTTACTGTGTTCCGGTATGAAGGGCAATGTTACCAGCGAAATTACTGGGCATGATGAGATTCAACTACTAATATCTCAGGGTGACAGGCGCAGTGCAGTGCCGCGCAGAATTTTGAATTTTAAAACACTGGGTGGCACTGTGTCTGATATGGGCAATCATGATGCTTACCAACAGGCACCTGATTTGCTCGTCTTGTCACTCACTATCATAAAAAAAAAAAAAAAAAAAAAAAAAAAAAAAACATAACTGTACTTTGTATGAGCCGTCGAGTCGCCCCCCACAAAATAAAATAATAATTAATGATTAACAAAAGGATATATATAGCTATGCTTATAGCTAGCTTATAAGATCCAAGGCCTACATATCAACATAACCTTAATAACATAACTGTACTTTGTATGAGCCGTCGAGTCGCCCCCCACAAAATAATAGGTGGCGATTCGACCGCGCGGTCGACTTTATTGCAGTCGAGCTGCCGCCCAACTCACATAACCTTGATGTTGTTGTTGTATAACTTTGTTTTATTGGTTAAATCAGTACTTCGGTCTCCTGTCAATAAAGATCTATTTATCTAAACATATTTTTTATGCATTTGTACATCTTGAGAAGAATCGATAACCGCTAGGGTAGACGAGTTCTGGAGTAGAAACCGCAAGTAGGCAAAAGTAGCGTAGGACGCCCTGCTACCAGGTGGAGTGACGACCTGCAAAGAATAGCCGGTTACAACTGGATTAGTAGAGCTGAGGATCAGGCTCAGTGGCGCAAATTAGGAGAGGCCTAAGCCTTGCAGTGGTTTGTCCAACACGAGCTGATAATGATAATGCATTGTAGATTATAATAAAAAACTTGCTTTTCACTTTTCTACTGCTGGGCTTTGTGTGAGTGTACCAGTCAGTCAGGAATTTTAATTTTATAATAAAGAAAAAACAGGCATAAACACGCCAAGTTTTCTTAATTATTTATTTAAGTAATTAAACCAATCTTTGACATGGTTAAAAGCTTATTAAAATATCCTTCGAATGCCAAACAAAGACCTAATTAACTTGCTCCATTCGGAGCGCTTTGAGCAGCTAAATGAAGGTGAATTCTTAGGATTCGTACATACAATTTGTTAAATCTTTAATCTTTACATACATGCTAAAATTATTTGTTATTTTAATTGGATTTTAAATAATTGCTACCATTCTTTCGTTTGTTTTTCATTTTGTGGGCGTGTTGATTTGTTAGTGGTAAAGTTTTCAGGGCAGCTGAAGGCATAAAACTGAAGGACTATGACGACAACTGAAACATCGCACAGCTTGACTAAAAAGTTTGGCTATAGGTAAGATTCGTGGTATGCTATTAATTAAGGATTAATAAAGATGCAAAGGTCACCAAGTATCACAGTCTAAGGACCTCATATCACCATCCTTGAGTAAAGCGTTGATTAACTACTCACCAATTAGTGCTACTCGGCAAGTAGATGTCACAAGTAACTTTTGTCAGTTTCACAAAAAAGCCAGTTTATGTGCCGATTAACTCAAACATTATGAAATTAGCACTGCACCTTAATCGCCACTCTAATACACTAGTAATTTTATTTAATATACTAGGATGGTGAAAGAGGCCCTTAGCCTCTTGTTGAAATTTGCTAAAAACTATTATTTGTTTATTTAATAACTTAAGTTTTAATATCGGCGTTAAAATTATTTTACTTGTAATTGAAGTGTTTTAGAACTCAGCACACGAATAATTCAATTAATTTTCATTAAATTAATTTCATTAGCAAAACAATTTTTTTAAATTAATCTAATTTTGGAGTATAAATAACATAATAATTCAATAACAAAGAAAATAGACACGGTAAACAAAAACTGTGCAGAATCAATGAACCGAAAAATAATCTTTTTCCCAATCTTTGACAACTCTAATCCGTTTCACATAACTTTTAATATACCTACTCGTGATTTATCTAAACATACATTATCACAAAATGTGATACACTAGGAAATAACATGGAACGGAAATAGTGGGCAAACTTCCAAAATTCCGAATTTACTAGTGGGTCTACTCTGAAACTGTAGTCGTACACTTAAATTTTTATGTCCCCATAGACTCTTTGTGGCCATTTTCACGGCAATGATTAGCCATTCGCATGTGCTTAAATTGGTTTTAGCGCTTTTGGTTTACAACAAATAAAGGCTAATGCAGCCATTAAATTGTTTTTATTTTGCTACTTCGTTAGCTGTGATCATTTTTGTTTTATTTGGTTTCTTTTGAATGCTCTAATTTTCGTTTTTAGGTACGTTACAAAACTGTAAGGACTATTGATAATTTTTCTTAATAAAATTACTTTTTGAAAATACAATTTTAGGGCGTAAAAATCATCTTGATTTACTATTAAACTACGTATAATATACCATTTCTGTATGTTCTACGCACATCATAGTAAATAATAACACTTATCAGCGGTGGGGTTGCCGGCTATAGAATTTAAATGACCTATGCTGTTGGCCTCAGATGGCCTCTACAGCTTTACCGGGCAGTGGTGAGCGTAGGAGGCGCTCGACCCAAAGTTTAAGGGCGACTAGCACAAGGGCACCTAGACGGTACGAATCTCGGCTTGGGCCGTCGCCAGAATACGTGGGGTCAGACTTGCCCTGGCACCCCAGAAGGGGAGTGTCCTAGGGCCCTGTCAATGGTTTGATCTGTTTGATTATTTGGAGAGAAACTAACCGATCTGAAGGATCTGAGAGATCTTCGACCTCGCCGGCAAGGTCCGAGGTCGGTGTTGTGATTGTGAACTCTGTCAAAACTGAGTTACTTTGTTATTTATACCCACCAATTTTTTTTACCTAGTTACCCAATAGTTCTAGCACAATAATATGTTACAAAATTTGACGTAAAGGTGAAATACATTTTTTTTATTGAAAGTATTATTATCATTTTCGTAGTAGCACCATCTGCATCCCCCTTTGTGGTGAATCACTGAAGTTCGATACACATTTTCTTTATTTTTCTCTTCACAGTCGATCTGCCATCAGTTTGCTGTTTTTTCTTTATGTTAGTATAAATATTGGAGTTTATAACGAGTCAGAAAAATATTTTCTTAGGTTCTCGGGATTGTTACTAATTAAGTTAAAATATTAACGGGTTTTTTAGATTTAACTTTTATTTTTAGCTATTATTATTTTATTTTTTTATTAATTTTTTAACTTTACATGGGAATATTGGGATAAATAGTACGTTTTATGTTATTCCAGGATCTCAACTATCTATATACCGAATTTCAACCCAATCTGTCCAGTAGTTTTGGCGTGAAAGAGTAACAAACATCCATCCATCCATCCTCACAAACTTTCGCATTTATAATATTAGTTAGATAGGATGTTTAGAGACATCTAGATGCGTTACGGACACGTAACGCAATCACACAAAAAGGACTAAATGTATATATAATTATATACATATATACCTACTATAACCCTTTATTACCCTTTAAGAGGATGCCAACTGATTACCTTGTGTGTACCTATGTCCAACTTGTAATTCAGAGCAACTGCAATTAAAAATCCATAATTACACCTAACAACGAGTATAAAAAGTAGAAAAAACAACGTGAACCCAACTTCTGAAGTGCTTAAAAATCCATTTCAAACTAAAGCGATTAATCAAATATGATTAAGGCTCAAAACACATTGCGTCCAATACGATTAATCTGTCGGTTCAAATAGTCGGAACGATCGAATGTATTGAGTGATCGATAATGAATCCATCCGATTCGATATCAGATCTATAAATGAAACTATCTTCAAAGTATGAGCTTTCGGCCCTGAAAGAAACAGTCATAATGCTATCAAAAACAGAACTTGTAAAAAAACCAAGTCTCGCAACTCAGTTTTTCTACCGTAAAAAGTTGTGAAATCCATGTAATACTCGTATTACCAAGTCGGTTACTTTATTAAGTCCCTACATAAGGGACCTTCTAGTCTTAAGTTATTACGTAATTAGCTAACTTATCAACATGTTTTAGTGACCATATCAATATTTAAAATCTTTTATGTTTTAAATAAAATAGATTGACTTGGCAATCGCATTAAACAATCATATTTAATATAATATGTATTACTAGTGAGATACATTGTGTTTTCATGCGATGGCCAAATCAATCTATTTTATTATAGAATGGACACTGTCTTCCGTCCACCAACCAAACCTTCTCAACCCGCGAGCGAGATTGAGCTCCGATCGAGACCCCGTAAGCTCAGAACGCACTTCACGCACTCTTGCGCGTGCACGTAAACTCCATGTGTGCAATGTCTGTGTGTATATCGCGGCTTTTGTATGGGAATTAAATCGAGTGTCCGGGGTGTGGTTAAGTACAACTTGGTCCACCAAGTTGTCTATTCAAACAATCTGATCAGGCTATCGGATCAAAATATCCAAAGATAAATCTGACGCGTATTTCCACCCAGTAAAGCAGAAAATTCTCAGTAGATAGTAAACATATTAGACATTAAAAAACCATTTGTATGAATGAAACGATTTGGCTTATCTAAACGAGAGAAGTTCTGGTACGGTCTTATGTAATGAGCAGAGGGAATTATAATATAGGTGTGATTGTAGGATTCGCTCGTATTACAAGTGTGGGCAGTTTGATAAGACTTTTTAAACAGATAATTTGGGGATTAATTTGACATAATTAGGTATTTTAGTTATTACTAAAATACTTATATTGAAGTTCCTTCATTGAAAAAAGGAAACACAATATATAATATAGCACGTATACCAATTTGAAGTCTATTGAAGGGGGTCTCTCTTCCGTACAAAATGAATTTCTCAAATAAATTTGGAGAAATAGAGACTAATTTACCACTCGATTGTTTGTGGTTGGCTCTTAATCTGGCCATTATTTGCCCAAAAACTTATTTACAAAAAAAAAACACAAATTTGGGAAATTTCATTCTATATGGGTTCTAGTCCCCCCCTTAAAAACACATCATTATCACACATATATTTAAAATCATATCATTATCATCCAAAACACATTACTTTACACCCGTATAAAACGTAGCAACTGATTCCCCCCGTTCACTTGATTTCCTGCCAAAACTCTTCGTTCAATATCACAGTCATACTTTCCATCCCTTGTAAACTTAGAACCCAATGTTGTTGTTTTTATTTTATTGAAATAGATTCTCTCCCATTACATTATTAAATAAACGCACAAATTGTGAGTGATACCAACATGAATACAATAAAGTACACATCAATCTTCAACAGTTATTTCCATTTTCTATTCCCCTCGGTGATCTATGTATCGCTTTGTGTCTATGAAAACAATGCATATATCAAATGTCATTCAAGTTCAATTCCACTGCCAATCACATTGAAATCCCACAGAAAACCGAGGCGTTTCAAACAATTTCTCGCCCCACTACTGTTACACCAAGAATCGCATAAGCGCGGCCCTATTCTGAAACATCACTTTTATTTACTTACTATCTGTTGAAAAAATTAAGCCCTACAAGTTTCTTGTGCGTTCTTCTTGTAGAGGTATCTTTCCGAACGCACGGTAGACTCAGTACTGTTTATCTTCATTGACTTGCAAAAGCGTCAGATTATGACCTATTTGAATAAATCTTTTTGAGTTTGAGTTTGATTTGAGAAATTTATCAGCAAAATAAAAAATAAAAAAAAAAACAATAAAAAAAATCATAATATATGAAAATATGTCCGGATTAATGTATTAAATAATAATTTACATACGACACTGAAATTCAAAAGTTGATGAATCTAATAAAAACATTTACAAATAGTGTTAACATTATTATTTACCAAAACGCTTCATCCCTTAATTAAGTAATATAATCTGGTTGACTGGAAGAGATCGCTCTGAGTGATAAGGCCGCCAGTTGTTACTCTTTCTAGTTTAAAGTTTTCTTTTTGTTATTTTCTGTATTAATGTAGTAAGAGTTATCATTTATTCATTCATAATCTTAAATTATTATCAACGCCCTGTGAACGCGATTATGAACGTGGGAATATCAGGATAAAACTATCTTTATACCGAATTGCAGCCCAATCCATTCATCCATCAATCCTCACAAACTTACGCATTAATGATATTATTGGAAGGTTAATAGTATTAAATTCTCAGAATCATCAAGTAAGTCCAAACCCCACACACCAGGAAAAAATAAATAATACCACGAAAATATTTCACTCAACCGTACCAAGTGCCACGCGACTTTCATCCCAAGAACCGCTAAGGAGTGGAATTGTCTACCGGCGTACATCTTCCCACCTGAATAAGATCCTGGGGTTTTCAAGAGAAGAGTGAATAAATTATCTTATATGAAAGCGTGCTCCATCTTAGGCCTCATCTTTACTTCCCATCAGGTGAGATTCGGATAAAATCTGACGTTTAAAAAGATAAATAAAGAAACTGCACTTGAATTCACGTTCACAAGAAAATTCTCAGAATAGGGAGTTAAAGAAACACATAGAACGTTAGCATGACCCGACACAGCAAAGCCTTGTCAATATCTCAAGTTACATCGAAACTCGACTCAAATCCTTCAGCAGTGGAGCGCACATATAAATATATCGTGGGACTTATCGCAATACGTTATTGGATTTACATTGTAAGTGTTTTTGATAGCAATATTTAAACTGTCGAGAAAACAATAGTTTTTTTCGTGACGTTTCTAATGCGACTTAGTACCGCGTCAAATCCCGTTTTTAACCGACTTCCAAAATAGGAGGAGGTTCTATGTTCATCTCAAAGTTTTTTTTTGTGTATGTTCATTGATATTTTCGCCAATTATAAGCCGTTACAATAACCGTTAAATTTCAACGAGAGCCAACAGAAAGAAACCCGAAACTAAAAAGATTTGGCAATCATTACAAAAAAAATATATAAACAATAATCTTTAAAATATCAGGATATAAATATATCAAATAAGTTTACTGTATTTGGAGGAAACAGGGGAATACAAAACATCGATTAAGTAAATTTTCCATAGGATTGTATCAAACTGCTAAGAGGTTCTCTTTCCTGTTAATGAGTAGCATTTTCTATCCACGCACGGTAGGTTGTTATTGGTAAGTTAAATTAGTAGGTACTAATTAAAAATAACATACCAACATCAATAATAATTATAATGTTTCTAAAACAAACTCTCAAACTAACGCTTTCACATCAAAGTTATATCATTCCATTCGAATCAGAACAGAATAGTATCCAAGTTTAAAAGGCAAAGTCATTAAAAATGCAATCCCAACTTGTTTTAACAGTATTCAAAACTTTTTCAGTTAGAGATGTCAATTAGTACCTTGAAAAAGACTCAACATAATTCAAATATTAATAAAAAAATTCTAGAATATCATATTTTGATGTTAAAAAAAATTAAACCGTACAAATTCCTTGTGCTTTGATCTAGAAGAAGCTTTTAGCATGTACGAAAGATTCAATAATTATTAGCTAAAATTTCTTCCTGAGACTTACAAAATTTTTAGATTTTAGGTGACAAAATTATTAAGGTAAAAATTTTTAAACAATGATTTAAATAAATCCTTAACGCATGCCTTAGTAAGTATGCTTGATGTAGGGTTCCATACCTATATCGCAAAATAAAATAATCCCTTTTTTTGTAAAATTTTACGGTTTTACGGTTTTCGTTACTTATAATATAAGATCTAGGGCTTCTTGCCTAATTTCCTGATGCTAGGCCAACGGGAAGTACCCCAGAGGTTATTAGCCTGTTGCTCAAAGTCTATACTTTGAAAGAAATGTGTGTTAAATGGCCGTATCTTCTGATTGCGTGGACTTAAAAGTTCGATTTTTTTACAGTAGCAAGGGACCGCAGACTTGAGTTGTTGATAAGAGTTTCAACTTGATACCTCAACGTGTTCCCCAGAATAAGGGTCTTGACAGACGGATAGAGAGACGGACAACGAAGGGATCCTAAAAGGTTTCCTTTTTTACTTTCCAGGTACGGAAACCTAAAAACACCGTAAATATTAGTTATAATTGAATAACAAAAATTAAACGAATAAAATTAATTAGGAACCTAAAACGAAAGTAACACCGTTTTGTAAATTAAAATATTTAAATCTGTTAAATGTGGATAATACGCAAAGGTACCGTTACGCCTACGTATATAATTAATATAAAAGTTAAAAGGGTACAAGTCTGGTTAATTTTAAACCGTTGGGTTTGAATACGTTCTCACGTGCGGATTGAAATTGTTGGCTCGGCCAAAAGTTAATTAGAATTTAGGACGTTTTATCATTAAGTATGGCATTAAAATTAAAAAGGTATTTTCGTAGAGCTCATTTCATCTTGTGGATACTATTTGTTTTAACTTGAAAATTTAAATTAATTTGTTTCATAAGCACAGAATTTTGTTATTATGACTCGCAATATTATTCACAATAGGGCTTTCGTTTTTTACAAAATTTAATAATAAACATTATTTTATAAGTGAGAACTATTTAAGCTAATTGTTATTGTACTGCTATCATGCCTATAATATCTAGAAAGCTGTTTGGTTTTTAGAATAAAATTTACTGATAAAAAGGCGCACAAAAAATAAACCTAATACATTATTGAAACCAGTCAATAGAACAGAGATCCTCTAAATTAATTGAATCTGACAAAGTCCCATCCACTTTGCTCCGATGGGGTGTCACCCTTAAGTAAATGTAGTTAATCCTAAGCATAAATTCATGAAACTCGTGTAAATCCGTAAGCACCGAACACCTGGCAACTGATCAAATTATCAACTCTGCTCCATCCGATCTTGGTTTGATGAGCACCGTACGGTACAACGATTTGATAGAGTTGCCATGTTGAGTAGGTACTCAACATGGCCATAACAACCTTGAATTACATTTAATTTTTTAAAGGAACATTTCATTGGATGTTATGAAATAATTATTTTTTGTTTTAGTTTAATTTAATGTGTCACTAGAATATGGTGGAAAAGAGACAAATTGTAATAATTAAATGCATCCACTGAGTTCACTCATTTTTCAATAAGCACCGCAAGAGTTGACATTTTTGCCAATTTCGATGGATAATAGGAACATTTTTATATTCATAGGCTTTTTAACAGAAAGTTAATTAAAATAATTAATTAATTTAATTAATTAAAATATTTTAAATAACGATACATTACAAAATGAGCAATGAATGCAATTGATTAAATTGTGGGATTTTCTTCTTCATGCCATAACATTACTGTTGAATGGACAAAAAAAAAATTGTGTGTAAGAATATTTTAACTTAGAACCTAAAACCCTCAGAAAACATTAATTTTTTTCTGAGGGTTTTAATTACACACTTTCATTCAGTAAAACCGCCCATGATACCTAAATTAAAATTACCCTAACTTCAGGGAAAATATTACCACTGGCAACACCTCATCCATCTACGTCACGGCAACATAGGCCAAGTTCACACAGTCGGGTCACGTCGCGTTATCAAAGTAATTCACACTGCTCGCATGGTAACTTCATCTAACTTGGTCGGAGTTGGTTGATTAGGCGCGTGACACGACTGCTGCCCGCGCGCGGTAATTATTTGCAGGCACTTGTGTTCTTGGCCTTATGATGAAGGCACAATAGGTCACGAACTTATTGTATAAATAAATATATTTATTAGGCAAAGCGGTTATAGATGAAATCATTCCCTTTAGGTATACCTAAACCTCCTCTACCTACCTACCTAGCTACCTCTCTTTGTCTTACTAGGTATACCTAGTAAGAAGTAAGAGGTTATTGTGCGTACCAGCACAAACCAAGGTTCATGATGCGATACATTATGTGCATTCGATGTTATACATAATTGCATTTAAATATATGTTAAAATAAATTGTTAAGGCATACGTATTCGTGCATAGTGAAGGGTCCCATACCTAAACAAATCGCCTCAAAACCTAAAAACAATCCGCCTACTAAGAACAGACTGCGCCATCTATTAGTTCCTTGCGCAAAGTATGAAAATATCCAGTAAAATGGCCATAACTTTTGATTGCGTTAACTTAGAAGTATGATTTTTTTACAGCCGCAAGGGACCGCAGATCTGAGTGGTTACTATCAATTTCAACTTAGAAATACCTCACGCACACATACAAAGATACTCCACGCGTTCCCGTTAAGAAGTTTCTTGACTGACGGACAGACAGACAGACAACAAAGTGGTCCTATAAGGGTTCCTTTTTCATTTTGAGGTACAAACCCTAAAAATGCGTACGGCATCTCTGAAATTAAACAGCGTAGTTGAAACATATTATGAGCTTAATTTGAAATTGTTGTGAAAAGAGGATTAGTTACAACCTTTAGACAAAAACCTACTTCTAATATTATAAATGCAAAAGTTTGTAAGGATGGATGGATGTTACTCGTTCACGCAACTACTGAACCATTTGGGCTAAAATTCTGTATTTAGATAGCTTAGACCCTGTACTTTTTACACACAGGGTACTTTTTTTGTAACAAAATTTGATCTCCGACGCCGATAAGAGTATTGCAATATTCCTCGTATGTTTCAAGATACAAACTAAAACTGTTCAAATGACACAACTCTATGACAGATGGACAAACAGCGAAAACACAGCAATAATAGAGCAATCAAGTGTACAACCATTTTAAGAGTAAGGCTTGCTTTGTTTAGGACATCTTATTGAAGTTAGCAGTTAAAGACCGCTATACTATTATAGTTAACCACGACCCCCGACCTCTTGACCCCCGATCTCGAGAGAACTATTGTTTGACCATTCGATTGCTGATTTAGCTCAACTACTGATTAGACTTACACTACTATTTCGGTTTGTGTTTATAAGCTCAGTAGAAATCGGGGTTAATGGGTAATGGTTACTAATTATTCTGCTGACGAGTTCACAGAACATAGCTAAAGTGTTCTACACACCACTGCCCTGCATCCGCATGTTGTAGAGTGATTTCTACGCAAAATCACGCGTTCTCGAGGCGCGGGGCTAAATGAATCTCTTATTAGACTATAATTTCAAGCCACATTAGTATTGGGTCGCTCTATATTATTGTTATATATTTCTTTATTTGGTTACTAAAACTTCATCTGACAAAGCACATCATGTAGTGGTAGGCCTCTTTTGCAGGGGGCCGCCTGGGGAAGTACCACACCTTTGCCAGTTATTCATCCGCCAAGCAGTAATGTGCAAACATTACTGTGTTCCGGTGTGAAGGGCAATGTTACCAGCGAAATTACTGGGCATAAAACATACATACATACATTCACGCCTTTTTCCCGAAGGGGTAGGCAGAGGTGTACCCAGGACTCAGTCCTATAGTAGATACACCCACATTTCGCCAGTATGTTATTGGTCCCATGTAATAGGGGGCGAGCCTATTGCCATCTACCGGGCAGAGTTCCAGACTCCAGGCAGTTATTGAGATAATTCCTAATGGAAAAATCCAATATTTAACACTTGCCTGACCTGGGGATCGAACCCTGGACCTCTTGATTGGCAGTCGAGCATGCGCCCTCTACGCCACCGAGGCAGTCTGGGCATGATGAGATTTAACAACTCATATCTCAGATTGACAGGCGCAGTGCAGTGCCGCGCAGAATTTTGAATTTTAAAACACTGGGTGGCACTGTTTCTGATATGGGCAATCATGATGCTTACCATCAGGCACCTGATAAGCTCGTCTTGTCACTCACTATCATAAAAAAAAAAAAAAATCTAGTATAAATAAAGTACCTATTTACTTCTTACACAATTATGCTTTTTTAAAGTGTTTGCAGTTTATATAATAACTATATCAATAATCATATATAATGCTTTACCGTTTATGTGTAACGATGTTTAATAAAGGCTTCTGTCCTCTTTCAATGAGCCTTCGGCCACGATTGAACAGATTTGTGACATATATGAATATTAATATTTAAATAAGATATCACGTTTTAACCGGTATTATATTACAAAATTAGTTACCTAATTAAATGTAGAACGACATTATCAGAGTTACTATTCTAAAATGTACCGCCATTCCAACATACTTCACTTTAACCAAAATTTTCTTTGTTTTTATGCGAGTACTATTATGACCAAGCTTTTTCATCAAACTCCATAAGTGCTATTGAGAAATAAAAAACTGTCATGGTGGATCATAATATCATCATAGTCAAAAGCTGATATTACTGAAAATACTTTTTATTTTATCACTTTTTTATCTTTTGGCTGGCTACAAATATATTAATGAAATATATATAGTTTGTTTAAAAAACAGATTTTTTGGTACTTTCTTCTTGCCAGCATGCTGTTCATTTGTGTTATTTAATAAAGTACCCCATGAACACTCAAATAATAGACAATCTAAGTTCTTCAAAACGAAGGTTTTCTCCACAATTCTTAATCCTCAAGTGAGAGAGATGATCGCTTTTTCAATTTAACTTATCTTGGAAGTAGTCTTAGCTTTGTCCTCGTCTAGGAATCACGACACTTATTTATATTAAAGTTTTAGTGCTTAGCTCTTGAAGCTGAGATGTCCAATATAATAATTAGATACCAGTTACGATTTCTCTTGCTGAATATCCTATGTTTTACATTTATATACATTAAGCAATCTATTCTCTTCTACACCCGCACCTTTTGCACCAATCCGCGTGGTGGGCACTCTACCATTTGTATCGTCATCGGCGACATTTATTATACTACCTACCTAAAGTCTATAGGGACGTGTGTATTATCTATAGGTGATACATTTCGCGTTCTACCAACCCGCGGTTCAAATCCCGCTCATGAGTGATGTATGATGTACGTGAGTATGTGTTATTTCAGGGTCTAAGCTACCTACATACTTCTTCTTCTTTTCAAGACGGTCTTTGATTAACTAAAGGTGGATTAGGAGGGTGCGAGGCAGTGCCAACAGACTTCTATAAGTTTATGTAGACCGATTTGATGGACCCATCATGAGCTACGCTAGCATTCGCTAGGCATGCAGAATGCTTGCTGGTCTAGTGCTAAGTGATGGGTTTGTTTATATTAATTAGGTTTTTGGTAAGTGCTAACATAGTTTAAACTGTGATTATTAACACTATCGATTCTGTCTTAACTTATTATGTAGTATAAGTTATTTTAAACTTTTCATGTTTTGCACTCCACCCAACTTCTGTTGCATTTTCTTCAATTTCTAGGATAACTGGTAGAAAATGCTACACTAACGTTAAGTTAGTCCTAGCGTTAGGTTGTGCCAAATTATAAAAATAAATAATTGTGTTTAATCTCTGAGTCAGGGTTTGTTAAAACCAATATTAAAATTTAGCATCGAACAATTCACTGATACAGAAAAAAGTCGCAATAACACTTGCAAAACTACCATTCAAACTGAGTTCGATGAATGCGCGAGTGTTCTGTGCATTTTTCATGAAATAACGTATATGTGGGACGTCACTCATATTTTATTGAGCGATGGATCAGCGTAACGGCGTTTCAAATGTGTTTTAGAAGAGTGCTGTCTGGCTAATATTTTGTTTGCCTATAACGAAAACTTCCGCGTATATTATCTCTTAAATATTTTAATATTTTTATCTTTTTACACGAGTCACGAGATATTATTCATTATTATTGTGAAACATGAGTAATTTTCAAAGGAATTTGTTTTGCGCACTATAATATGAAGTAACTATTCCTCAATTCCTCATTCCTCAATGTAGAATATAACTGCCAGCTGTGTTGTAATAATAGTTAATAATAGAAATCCATAATATACAATACTATCCACTGCTTCACAAAACAACCGCTTGCGCGATCCAATTTGGCCAGTGGCGCCATAAAGTTTAAAATGTAGACAACTTTCTGCCGCGTAAATTCAAATACTTTAACAGAATTTAAATGTTCATTTGAATTTTATAACAAATTCTAGTAACTGTACGAATGGGTTTAATATGTTTTAAAATGTCTTTTTATACGACTTCAATTAAGTGTTTAAAAATTCTAAAATGTGACATGAAACACCTAAATAATAAAAAAAAACAGGACCTTAATAACATATTATTATAAACGGATCATTCAGCGTTTGACTGCATGCAGCTACCTACACGTAATTACGCGTGTTTAAGCAGTTGGCTCCGGAATGACACTTGAAGTTTACAGATGTCTGTATATTATAATATAGCATACAGTAGTAGGTCGCGAAATATTACCTTTACGTAAAGGAAACCTAGCTAAAAAGCTCTACGTGTTATTCTAAGCTGTTCACACAAAAATCGGACTAATCGACTCAGCACAAAGAACTTTAAAAAAAGCGCTATTTTTTACTGACCTAAAAATGTGTCAAATATTTCCAATAGACAGTTTTATTTATCTAACAAGCACTAGTTGCTAGCTCCAACTAAAATATAGTGTTATTTTATCTGGTTATTCGTACGGCAAGTCGATAATCTATGCTACGGCCACGTGAAAATAACAAAATGTCATGATGGCTGATATCCGATGGCCCCAGGTAGCGCTGTATAATTTATGATACTTTTCTACTAGATAGGATTGTTACATTACTTTTTAGTTAAAATCTTAGTTAAAATCTTTAGTTAAAAACAAGTTGCTAGATTGAGAACGATAATTTTAATATTAGAGTAATTCCCGTGACTTCGTGACCGTGGAAATTTCGGAAATTCCTTTTTTTACTTTTGTGTAAAGCAAGGTAAGATTTCAGCATTTTGGGTGCGGGCCCTAACCGGCTCAGCGTTTCTGAGTATGTAAGTCAGTCCGAAATTAGATTTTTATGTAATCATCATCATCATCATCTCAGCCATAGGACGTCCACTGCTGAACATAGGCCTCCTCCATAGATTTCCATCCAGTCCGGTTGTAAGCGGCCTGTATCCAGCGTGTTCCTGCCGTTCTTATCAGATCGTCTGTCCACCTTGTTGTTGAACGTCCTACGCTGCGCTTGCCGGTCATTGGTTCTACGTTCTACGTGCTATGTGCCGGCTATGTCGGTAACTTTCGTTTGTCTACGGATCTCCTCATTTCTGATTCGATCTCGCTGTGAATTAAATTTAACTAATTATGTGAATAAATACTATGAAAGTTAAGCTTTTTTACACGGCGAATTTTTTACTATACGCAAATCATATGAGCAAATAGCGCCGCAGATTTCCTAAAACAGTAGTGGACCACAGATTTCGATCGATTTGAATTTGAATCACGTATATACGCGCTTTATCAATACATCGTAGGGGATGATCCAATGCGCTGTGTGCAGGAAAGTATTTTACTGCAGAAAGTACGAAGTGGTAATACAAGTTCAAGATACACTGACTTTATCAATTCTGATAAAAGTTTTATATGTAAAATTCGCTCCCTAGTTAAACTAGTAATACTGTAGTGCGATAATAAAAGCGATAATAATCGTTCGCGGTTTGACAGTGCGACAGTTAGGGGAGCATGCTGGGGACTTTTCAACTTCAAATTGCATTTGTAAACATTGGGAAACATATTGGCGCTTGAATGTGGTGGAAGCGGCATGAGAGTGAGACTTTGAAAGCGTGTAAAAACAACCAAAAGTAGACAATAATATTGATTTATTTGGTAAGAAAATAATTTACCGAATTCGTTTTGTTTTAACACCATTATGATACAAAAAAGCTGAAAAGGACTTGTTCATTTTTGCAGTCCTTTGTTAATCGACATAAACAGTTTTTTTTTGTTTTAATTAAATAGATACTAAAGGTGAACGCACATTAACCTGAACCGAAGGAAACGAATTTTAGAATTCTTTAACTGAAATCTTAGCATGAAACCTCACACACCTGCTCGCGTCGAATCGGTGGTATGCGAGGATATTTACTGAGTGCCTGCCTCAGTGGCGATGTGGTTCCCAAGTGCGACCTATCAAGAGGTCCCGGGTTCGATCACCAGGTCAGGCCAAAATCTTATTGGATTTTTCCTGACAAAAGATTCGCTGCTCGCGGAATCATCGACCAGGGTATCGATATTTCCATCAGGAATTTTCTTTCCATTAGGACTGACATGCAACGCACAGCTCAAGCCACTTATCTTAGAGACTTGACACTTTGAATATAGGTTCTTTTCGTTGTCTGGACGTGTGCTAAGAACCGATTTTTAAAAATTCACATTCTAAGGGGTCCAAAAAAGGGTTAAAATTTTTGGTATAAAACTGCTTTATTTCATATTGCGAGTGGGCAAAGCCGCTGTTCTTAAACTAGTAGTAAATTTTCGTATTGATGTGATATCAATGTCAATCACAATCGGGCGATCAGAAAATTCTGACACTACGAGTACACTACCCATAACATAACATTAAGCCTTTTTGCCGAAGGAGTAGGTAGAGCTGTGCCCAGGACTGAGTCCCATAGTAGGTACATCCACATTTCGCCATTAATGTTTTAGGTCCCATTTAATGGGGGGCGAGCCTATTGTCATCTACTGGGCACAGAGACATTGAGAAAATTCCTAATGGAAAAATTCAACCACACCAACTCGTCTAGAAGAAAAAGCTGATAACGGTGATGATGGTGATTATATCCAGATTGTCGGGAAATTGAAGTGTCGCATCATCAAACATTGTAACAATATTGATTCTACAGTCTATCACAAAATACGGCGTCTCAAGGAAATTGGATTTTCGTGTGTGACGCGCTAGTATCCTCGCTACTCGCTTTACAGGATCATAAATATTTGTGTTTTTAGATATTACTGTTTATTATAATATGTTCGATGTAGGCGCGAACGTTTACTTTTATCGATAGAATAAAAACATTCTCCATTTACGATAGGTCTTCTATATAAGATCTTACGAGCGTATCTCATCTACTAGAAATTTGACACAATCCTATGTACAATTTACCAAATAGATATTTTATATTACCCTGTTTCCTCCGAATATTATTAATCAATTCTTATATACTGATATTTAGATTAAAAGTGAAGTAAACTGAAAAATGTCCCTGTAATTTTAGTTTATTTTCTAAACTCTCGGCTTTTTCACGTTCACTACAAAAAAAATTAAATGTTTGTATGAGACAATAAAATAAATGGACAGTTTATTTCATCATCAAAATATCAGGATATAAATATAATATAGGTTTACGATATTCGGAGGAAACAGGAGAATACAAAAGATAGATTTGGTAAATTTTTCATAGGATTGTGTCAAACTGCTAAGAGGTTCTCTTTCCTGTTAATGCTTATAGAAAGTTGACAATAAACAGTTTCCTAGAAAGTTTTCAGACCTGGATAGTTCAGACTGATATTAAAAAAAAACTAAACCTACGCTCGTAAAAGGTAAGGGTATTCACTTGGGCACCCTCGGTTGGATACAGCCATTCGAGCCAAGAATGCCTTAAGTGAATACAAGGCTTTTTAAATATTAAGTAAGCGCTAGCAACATATATCTATTATTTGATTCTACATTATCTTCATCTCAATCGTTTCATTACAAAAATTCTATGAGCTATATTAATGATTCCCCTGCCTTAACGACGTAGTGGTCGCAAGCTACTAACGCCGAGAATGAGTTATCAAAAGGCGATATTGGATTAGGAAATTTCTCCAATTTTTTTTGTAGTGTTTTTTTTGTAACCATACATTTGAGACCCACTCATGAACAAATTCCAAGACTGTGTACCTTAACACAACAATACATAGTGCGTTATATATCTAACAATAAACACTGTTACGTACGTGATCCGTGGACAGTCTCCCGAGAGAGGCGCACGTCCGTACAGATGTGCTACTAAAATGCTGCTAAGCTCGGATAGAATAACATATAGTGCAACCTTGTTCTCGTTGGATAGGTAGACTATTTCTCTCCATTTGCTGTGATCCTGACACACAACTTCCGCTTCTTCTACTTTTATCACATTCTTCATAAACGCTCGACTGTTAGTATTCTTACAACACAGATTATTTTTATTTTTTGGGGACAACAAATGCATTCTATTCAAGTTCGAAAGAGAAAAACACGAGAAGGAATTAATATATTTTCGTCTCATGCGAGATCTATTTGTCTCCTTCACACATATTTTTCTTCAGAAAAATTCCTCTAAAAAAACAAACATAGTATACAAAAGATTCAAACAGCGTTAACGCAGGCCATAGCTATTGCGCTCATGTCTGTGAAATCCACCTGAAACCTCCACGCACGCTCCATCGCCTGGGAGTAGATCCCAAAGCAGCATTTTATCCCGAGAAAAACTGAAGTAAATTCGCTTATACCATCACTAACAGCAAACAACTCTAGGGAGCGACGTGACGCGAACAAATAAAAACTACTCCATGAACTTTGATAGCCGGAAATTGTTTTAAGCAACGTAAAGTGGAGATTTCGTAGGTGGACGGAGGAACTACTAGTTGGGGACAAGTTGTTTGTGTTTTACTTTAAGCTTTTGTGCTCTTTTAGTGCTTCCAGGCGAAGTTTTAGTTTCTAGTCTTTATATTATTTGAGTTGTCTTTGAGTGGAGGCACGTAGTTTCTCGATGAGTTGATAACATCTATTGTTGTAATAGAGATCGTTGCATTTGGAAAGAATTAAAAAATAATTTATAATAAATACTGTTTCCTATAAGATATTTAGGGGCAGTTGGTCGTGTCGGAGGCCTTGTAGGAATCTTGGCGACCTGATCTTATGAAAATTGTCCACATAACCAGTATAAATTGACCAGAGCAGCGAAATTGAGGAACCATTGAGATTAGTTTTGTTTAAATATAAATTGTAATTATTATTTACACCATTGAAGCAATTGAAAGTCATTGTTTACACACATACTTAAAGTAACAATAATAATAATAACATCAATTAATACGTTATAATTTATAAAATTAAGTAGATATAGGTGGTATAATATATTACTATTATAGACGGTACGGTGCAGCGGTACATAAACAGACTGTTATAATATGACCCATCCTTCTTCCTTCCGGTTTTGCCTTGTTTGAAAAAAAAAAAGGATCTATTAACTACAACCGAGTCATCTAGTATGTTGCGAGGGCGCCTAGGAGGGGAATATGCATAGTCTTTTAAGACGTTTTTATAACCCTTACCGCTCACCCCATACTCACTCGTTATACGCCACGGGCTATGAATCGGTAAACGAACATGACGATTCTCATAAACACGGCCGACAGGAATGGCGTAACTTCATCGAATTTGGCCTCGTTTAATTCGTCATTGCAAGTATTTATAATCATTAAGATTATTTTTAAATATAATATATAAGCTTGTTATGCTTGTACCACATAACGTTAACAAAATACAATCGTACACAAAACTCCAAGACAAAACGTCTCACTCCGCACGTATTCGTCTGGCTGACCACAGCCATAGATCACGGGCTAGTTCAACACTTGCGCGTGATGGAGACCGAGTACTCTCTACACCTTTACATGCAGGAAACAAATAGGACTGTTTGCGACTGTACTTTATACTTTATCTAAAATACCTATATTGAATCACAGATAATAATATAATAAAGAGCTGACAACCACGAGAGAGAAGTTCGGTATAGTCATAGATGGATATGAAACTAAGCCCACTTATTTATGTCTATCAGTACCTACCCCTTCCTCGATATCTTTTTTGTAGTTTACGTTTTCCACTCATACTCAAATAGTATAAATAGGCCTTAAAAATGCTTTTTACTTAAATAGAACTAATGATTAATGAATCAGTGGCATCTAGAAAGATACCACACTATAAAAAGGACGTACAAATAGGGTTTGTTTCACACATCAACGCGGGTGCGAGTTTGGTGCTTTTCCTTGTCTGACACCCGACCTGTCCTGAGCCCAAACTGCCCCTGCATTGATTTACATAGATATTAAATTTCTGAATAAACCTTTTATTACCTTAACTTCCAATTCACCAATATTTAGTATTTAATGATTATCATAATTGCCTCGTGGATGTCGAAGACTGCGCAATTTTCACGTTATTTTATGCCACATACGTGCTAACTGTGGGATAAAACACTTATTAAACACTTATTCCGCGCTTAGACCGCAGCAGGGATGCTGCGGTCTTCTCGTTGAGCTACAACATGAGGCTGTTCAAAAGGAGAGTGAATAAGTGTTTAAGGGTCGGCAACATACTAACAATGCCCCTGATGTTGCAGGTATCCATAGGCGGCTGTAACCGCGTGGCTTAGGCGGCAGGTCATCCATACAAAATCTCACCTATAGGTGAGTTGACTACTATTCATATTTGAAGTGGTTATTTCAGTCAGTAGGTAATATTTTGTTGGTGAGTTGACACTAATTTGGTAGGAGTCGATTCCCCAAATAGAGAACAGATCGTGCCATTAGGCACATAGTCTACTTATTTGCAACCTTTAAGAAAAAGTTTCAAAAATTTCCAGGCACCTTTGACATGAACTAAACTTTAAAGCATCAGGATCAATAACCTGTTATAATGACCCTTCATTCACTCGTAAATAAATAAAGATCGTAAATCGTAAAGTAAAAACCGGATCATCTGAATAATTTACATGCCATGAGCCTGTCGGCCGTAGAACTGAAATGAATAAAACCCGCAGTGCGATGGTAAATAATGCAAAGTAATCGTATGGTGAGGTGGGACATTTATTTATTACAGTGTTAAGTCGTGAAAACCTGCAGCGACATATATTCGGATACAGATATTAAATACTGATGATGATCTATAATGATGGCTGTCTTTAAGACCATTTAGTTCAGTGGTTTTTGGAGAGTAGACATCCTTAAATAACTTTATATTTTCAGTCTTTGACTCTCGAAATACGATCTGCTGAAAAGTCCATAGGATCTAAGCTCCATAAATAATGAAATACCAATTAATCTTTAATCTATAATTGGAACAATAAACAAAACACCAGAGTACATATGAGAAACGATGATGTCTGCGGTAGTAAAAAACTGTGTTACAGACATCAACGCCCTCCTCCGGAAATAATATGAAATGCTATTCCAATACAGAAAAAAATAATTTGGAAGTTTCTTATAATAAGTTACATACTAGGTTAATTAATAGACAGAATAGTAAAAGTAATAGTATCAAAAACACTTAACAAAAATTATTATAAAATATGATACAACATAAACTCCTCCATACAACAGTACTATGTTATTTATGTGTTATGTATGTATAGCAATTGGGAGATGTGAATGTGTGTAAGTGAGTGGGGGTGAGTGTATGTGTGTAAGTCCCTCTCCATGACACCAGCCTCGTAAGAGTTGGGCATGGAGGGAATGTGTGTTAAATCAGGCTGGTAATTTTGAAGTTTAAGTTTGTTACTCAAACGTTTAATCAACCTTTCACATTTATGTAATTATATATTAAATATGTAAACAACTTTCAATAGAAAGGATTGCGAAATACGCAAAAAAATGCCATTCCATACAAAATGGATCAGTCGATTCAGATCTGCAAATTATATGTATGGAAATTTATTTATTTTTTACAAATTTTAAAATTCTTTGCTTTGCAAGTTTTTAATATTGACGGGTAGAACACCCCCCACAAGTATTGCGTACGAGACCATACGGCTTGCACTTTTAAAAGTTATCAGATCTCATGTAGAGCCAAGTTTCTAACTCTACACGTAAACTCTACACCTTAGTCGGCTTGCCGTTTCGTTAGTACAAGAACTATTGTATAACAGAAAATTAATGAACAGTGACTACATTTTTCACCTTACGCCTATGTGACTGTAGCGAAACGGCTAAGCCACATATTTTACTAAGGTATAGAGTTTGTGAAGTCAGGGCTTGTAGAGTTTTACCGAAATAACGGGTAATATTTAGGTTTCAATAAAAATTGGAACCTAACGCGCTATAACATTTATTTTTATGTTTATCTAAGTCTGCTCGTGACCAAGACTGATGCAACTTACCCAAAATGGTCGAGGTAAATGATTATCTCCCACAAAACTATACCCGCGTGGGACAGCGTCGACGGCATCAGCTGCTTGCATCCTCTGGTGAGTTACGCACACGATATGCAAACAATGCGCCGACGGCGAGAGCCTTAAAAGTTATAAATACTTTTCTAAATGAGGTCCAAAAAACCGACACAACATGTTGACTCCATCAATTAATGTATATGATATAAGTATGTTATATTTAATTTAAATACTCAGTACAAGTAATAGTATTATGAGCGTTTTGGTTAAGTTGTAAGTTCATAAGTGTACCTTGAATAAATTAAAAAAAATGAAACATTTTAGCGCGTTAAGTCCCGTTTTTTTATTTCCATAAAGAATGTATTCGAATCAATAGGTACATATTTTTATATAATAAAAATACAAAAGTTGCAAAATTACTAACAAGATACTTAAATAGGTACACAAACGTTACATTCCCTAGATTACATACTAATGTATCTAGGAAATGTGGGTTTAATCGTGATATAGTTCCACAAATCCCTATTCATTCAACAATTCGTCATGTAGCAGATGTATCTCATACTAGGTTGTACCCATTTGCCTTTGTATTCGCGTTCGTATGAATTCCGTCGAATATTGCCTCGATTGATTGATCACTGTGTATTGGACTTTGGTATTTGATTCCGTTGTTATTCATTTTGCCTCGAAACTCGTAGGTCAAGCAAAAATAATACTTTATTTGCAGTTTTTTATCATTCCTGTTTGAGTAATACGACGATAACGAGATTCCACTGTATTTAAAAGCCAGATGGAGCAACTTCCACCGATAAGTTTGAAATAAACAAGTGCGGATTATTGGGATGGTTTGAATGGATATCAATGAAGTTTGAGGACTTTTCGCCTCTGTGTTTGCGTGTGGCTTAAGGCACGTTAAACTGTGTGTTCCGGTTGTTTCGCAGTCTTTAGGCTAGGTCGTAAATCACGTTGGAATCTTATTGGCGACAACTAATTTGATGTTAAGATCATGGAGGGTCCCTGACGCTGACCCCTGAAATACAAGTCCTACACACCTACAGCTTAGGGGCCAGAAATGCCTAAATACAATAAATAATGATAATAATTAATTAGATCATCAGCTAGTCACCTATTGTTTTATATTGTATTGCATTTCTTTTTTGGTAAATAAAAAAAATTAAACGTGTAGGAAAAAGAGCCACTATATTGAATGAAGGCCAAAAAACTACTCATCGTTCTGTGCCATTCTCTTTGATCGATTCCTCCCCCAAATATTTATAGTAGGTATTTGCCACCAAATAAAAAACCTTGTAGAACATTGTATTTGCATTTGACGGTCGGAAGTCAGTGAAGCTTAGCTTTATTTACAGCAGTGGCAAGAGGCCAAAATCTTGTAACCGCAAGAAATACTGTTACAAATGGTTTTGTACGCCATATACTTAACTTGTCTGACGTATCCATTAAAATAGGAAGATTTGGAGGCAAAGAAGAATTAATTTATTGTTAACCACACACAATTTCATATGCTGAAAAGAATTCTATATACTATAATATTAACCACCTTTTAATAATAATCATCGTCATCTCAGCCGTTGGTAATTCACTACTGAACATAGGGCTCCCCCATAGGGCAGGCGGGTTGTCGAACGCAGTTCGATGGTTTTTTGCAGAGGACGCTGCTGCCCGTCCTCTGGACCTGTTAACCCTTAGCCGGCTCTTACGGCAACCACGGGTAGAGAGGGTGGAGCACTATTCTAAAGCCGGTAACTCCACGGCGACTAAAAAAGCCGTATAAGAACTGTTGATTAAAAAGTTTATTCCAATACTTTATTACAATTAGTTCAGACCAGTCATAATCAACAGCAAAACGTCTACTGCTGAACATAATGTATAGCTCTTTCATTTATTAGAATAGCGCGTCCACCACGAGCACGCGACAGGTCGCCCTACGCTTCATTTTCCACTCCGTGCGGTTTCCAGAACCGATATTGTATAGAACGTCTTCTTTGAAAGTAATCCAAGTAAACAATGCAATTAATACTGCACCGTGCTCGTCATTAATCGACGCGGGTGCAGTGCCTCTGCAATTTGTCATGCGTGGCGACGACACACCGACGGACGGCTTCCATGATTTATTGTATGCGCTGACAGATTGCACGCTGCACTCGGTGGAATATTCTCCGATTGCGAGCTTTAGGGAACGAGCCATTTTAATAGTACCACTTATAATGTAAATGGAGAGTTTTTGGGCATCATAGATAATTGAACCTTAAATATACACACACATACATACTTAACAGTTCAAAATTCTTCCTAAGGATGTGCCATGACGAATCCATCTACCCGTGGTTGCCGTAAGAGCCGACTAAGGGTTAACAGATCCGGAGGACGGGCAGCAGCGTACTCTGCAAAAAAAAAACATCGAACTGCGCTCGACAACCCGCCTGCCAAGCGTGTCGAGTATTGGCAAAACCCCCCTTTATGGGGAAGGCCTATTGTTCAGTAGTGAATTACCAACGGCTGAGATGATGATGATGATGATTCGGCGTTAACTTTTCGACAGAGATGGCCTCTATTACTTATTTATTTTGTGCAAAATGAGCACAAAAATAAAATGAGGTCACTCAAATAAGTTGCCACCGCAATAATATGGTGGCCGAAATAAAAACAGTCCCCGACATGTCGTAATAAGTTATAGTTGTAACAGGTTTTGTGAGAGTAACTTTTAATTGCGTTGATGTCAAAGCGTAGCGTGTCCCATGGGGAGACGAACATAAGGAACATGAGCGAATGGTACATCGCAGTTCATAAACTATCTTCTTATTGGTGGCAAGTGCATCTTGGCAGTGGTGAACCCAGGATCCAATCCCATAGATAGATTGACCATAAATAGGACACAAACATAGAGGAATAATATTAAAATTAATCTTAGGCTAGTACAAGTGGCGGTCTTATCTCTTAAAGCGATTTCTTCCAAACAAGCGGAAGGAATGGAATACTTACTCATGAGTATTTCTGGTCGGCGGTGTACTTATAGGAGAATACAAATTGTACTTACTATAAAATACTTACTATATATACATACAAACATACATACATATAATTACGCATATAGACACATAAACCACATTGTAGAGACGCCCACACTCTGCCATTTATGTTTAAGTCCCATGCAATATGGGGCGAGCTTAAAGCCATATATCGGGTATAATTCTAGACTACAGACTATTATTAAGAAAATTCCTCATAGATAAATCCAATAGGTAACAGTTTTTGCCTGACCTGGGGATCGAACTCGGGTAAACTGCCTTCTCGCGACCATATATCTATACTATTATATAAAGAGAGAAAGTGATTCACTGACTGACTGACTGACTGACTCATCAACCCAGAGCCAAAACTACTGGACCGATGATGATGAAATTTTGACAATAGATTATTAATACAGTCTAGACAAGTAATAAGAAAGGATTTTTCAAAATTTTACCCCTAAGTGTATTAAATAGGGGTTGAAAGTTTGTATGGAGTAGACTTCATTTTTCAGCCGATTAATTTCAAATTTTGTAGAAACATTCTAAAATGAAAATAATTAAACACGTGTTTCAGCGTTTTCAAAAATTTCAGCACTTTTGTGGAAAAATACAGTTTTAAAGTTTCTTATGAATATTTTAGTTCCAACAATGCTTACTAGATGGCGCTACAGAAAAATTTCAATATTTTCTTGCAAGACATAACTACCCTAAAGCAACATTTTTAGGTAATTTAGATCCAACATTGCATAATAAATGGCGTTCTGTAAATAATTAAAACGCGCTTATGACTTAAAAAAAACATAACAAAAACATACATTCACGCCCTTTTTCCCGAAGGGGTAGGCAGATGTGTACCCAGGACTCAGTCCCACAGTAGATACACCCACATTTCGCCAGTATGTTATTAGTCCCATGTAATAGGGGACGAGCCTATTGCCATCTACCGGGCACAGTTCCAGACTCCAGGCAGTTATTGAGATAATTCCTAATGGAAAAATTCAATATTTATCACCTGACCTGGGTTTCGAACCCGGGACCTCTTGATAGGCAATCGAGCTTGCGCCCTTTACGCCATAGAGGCAGTCGCTTATGATTTCGCTTCTCTTTATCATAGCTCTATTAAACTGGGTTGCAACAACATCGAATTATGAATGCTCTTCTTACTGTTTTCACTGTTTCCGTAATCCGTATATGTCTCCAGATTATTCAATCTATTACCAATACCAATATCTTATTATAAAGTGAGAAACTTTGTTTTTTATTTGCAACGAATAGGTTCCGAAACTACTGGACCCATTTAAAAAATCTTTTACTTATGGAGAGCTTAATTCAGTGTGAGTGACATAGGCTATATTACGAGGTTTTGAAAAATATTAGGGATCCGCAAGAAATCTGCAATATTGTGAACTAAGGTGTACATAATTACCAAATATATTCATTAACTTGCGTGCGCTGTGAAATCTATTAATGGTAGAATAATATAATGTACTAGGGGTTTGTAGTACTTACTAATATTTACAAAATAGTCCACGGACATTATATCCATCTATTTTGGTTTAGTCACAATAATCGAAACAGTCATTGTATGCATGCGCTGCGAAAAGTATTGGTGGTAGAATAAAGTAATGTACTAGGGGTTTGCAATACTTACCTATATGTACAAAATAGTGAACGGACATTATATCCATCTATTTTGGTTTAGTCACAATAATCGAAGCAATCATTATTTTTCATGCAGTGTGAAAACTATTGGTGGTAGATTAAAGTAATGTTCTAGGGGTTTGTGGGACTTATCAATATCTACAAAATAGTCTACGGAAATTATATCCACCTATTTTGGTTTAGTCACAATAATCGAAGCAGTCATTAACTTTCATGCGCTGGGAAATCTATTTGTGGTAGAATAAAGTAATGTAGTATTTACCAATATCTACAAAATAGTGAACGGACATTAAATTAATCTATTTTGGTTTAGTCACAATTATCGAACAGTCATTATATATGCATGCGGTGAAAACTATTCATGGTAGAAAAATATAATGTACTAGGGCTAGGGGTTTGTAGTAATTATCACTATCTACAAAAAATATTCCACGGACATTATATCAGTCTGTTTTGGTTTAGTCACAATAATCGAAGAAGTCATTATTTTTATGCGGTATGAAAATTAATGGTGGTAGAAATAATGTACTAGGGGTTTGTAGTACTTATATATCATCAAAATAGGCCTCGGAAATTGTTTCCATGTTAAGGTTTGGTCACTGTAACAGAAATAGTCATTAATTTGCGTGCGCTACGTAAACCATTCGGGTTATACCTATAAAATACAATGTATCACGAATTTACTCCTGTTATAACGTTCACTTCTACTTCTCCTGTGCGAAGCCGGGGCGGGCCACTAGTAATAATAATAATAAGAATATGGGACAACTTCCACACACGATCATTCGGTCCCAAACTAGGTTAGAAGCCTGAACTATGGTAACCAGATGACTGATATACATACTTATATAAGCATATATAACAAACAGACATGTTCAATGTTAATGCACACAAATGTTTGACCTTACCGGGGATCGAACCCGGGGCCTGCGGCACAGAAAGCAGGGTGACTACCATCTGAGCCAACGAGGCTGTCTCGTTGAGAGGCATATATACAACAAGGTATATATATACAGGGTTGCTGGTAACTAGGACTAGGACATTTAGACATTTCTTAGTTTTTCAAAGTTCAAATTCAGTTTTTCTATAGTGGAATTTAGACGAAATTGATATATAAGCAGTACGCAAAATCGAACGATGGTACTAGGAAAATATTTAAAAACTGTGTTGCAGATACCAACCGTAACGCCTTCCTTCTTAACAGCTACAATATGTTCAGGTTTACAAAATTATAATACAGGTAGATAGTATAATTATTTATTTATACGCAACCATATTGAAGAAAATCGGGAAAATCTTGAACTGAAATAATAATTGTGTGCGTGCGAAATGAAAGTTGGGTTGATAGTGAAAGTTTTCAAAATGATGAATACAATCACCATTCATAAAGATATTATAATCTGTATCAGCCAACTTGTTGATAACAGACTAAAATGTTAAGCTAAATACTACACTAATTAATTTACATAGTCTGGCACAGTGACTCTTGAAGCCTTGATCTCTCCAACACAAGAATACGCTGTCGTAAGCTGTCGCACTAAGCAACAAAAAACAACAATTAAAACTCTACCACTTTTCAGTGCGACAGTACTTATGTATGTCAACACACAGTAACAGTCCAGAGACAAACACAACGTTTTACAAAAACACAAAAGAACTTGTCCTAAATATTCTAACTGTGCATTCTTTTAAATGTTACACAAAGCGGTCCTTAAAGGAGCGTTTACACAAGGACATTTGACATTAGTAGACTAGTTACTTGCCAGTAGAGTCCATCGCTCATATAACTTGCCATCCAAAAGCGGCGCCAGCTTAGGTTTTTAAATATGAAACCTTATCATTATTAGACAGAAAAGAAATGAAATTGTATATTGTGATAAAAACGATACGAAATCAATAATAATTATTACACAAGAAAAAGAATTGCGTAAGGATAAATACAATAAAATTAGAAATATTAATGAAAATAACAAAACAAAAATAATTATTAATAATATTATAGGTCAAATTAAATTGAATCCCAATTATTAATTATATTATTCTATGTCACTACTGTCTAGGTCCGGATTCAAGCCAGTCTACTGATCTCTCAAAATTTCACAATAACTTAACACTATGGATAGAATGGTAGACCATTTCTCAAATGGTTCGCGCTACTGAGCGCCCTGTGCCCGGGTGAAAACGTTGTGCGACGTAACCAGCCTTGACCATTGACCAGATCGTCGGTCCGCCTCGTGGTATGTTAGCCAACTCTACTACCAGAAGACGAACTTCTTGTCCATGCTCTTTAACCAAGATTCGGCTTTCGTCTTTACTGGTGGTTCTGAGAGTTTGTATGAATTTCAGGAATAATTTACTGTAAGAACGTCAAAATCTTTTTTCCTAAGACCTTACGCTTACATCAAAACTTTCTTTAAATAGACTGTCTTGGAACTGTACTGGAATTCATTTTAAATGTTCGAGCTCAGTAGAATGTCTTCGTGTAAATACGCCATAAAGAACACTACAGACAATGTGTTTCATCCCTTTGCCTGAAGAACCCTGATATTTTATTCAGATCGTCTAGTGCCCTCGCTTTTTTGATGGAATTCTCTTGTATTTAGCAATAGTCGGCTTTTGTTTTGTTTATCTTGCGTTTATTTTAAGAACGTTGGTTGGGGAAAATGTTTTTGTTTTTTTAATATAATTAACAGATTGGAATAACTAAGTTAAAACAGACTTAATAATGATTATTATAATAATGGTTTTTAAAAATAAAGAAGGTTTTCCGCTGCCTGTGGTTTGATAAAAATCTAGAACATTTTCTGGTATTATGATTGTTAAACTATTGACGTTAAAAATTTCTTGATGAATGAATGAATGTAAATTCTTTATTGGTACCACAATATAACAGAAAATAACAAAGAAGAAAAACTTAAACTAGAAAGACTAGGCGGCCTTACCGCTCAGAGCGATCTCTTCCAGGCAACCATACCCCGGTCCCGTGTTCGATCCCCAGGTCAGACAAAGTGTTATTGAATTTTTCCGTTGGGAATTATCTCAATGACAGCCTAGAAGTCTGGAACTGTGCCTGGTAGACGACAATAGGCTCGCTCCTATTACATGGGATCAATAACATACCTACTGGCGAAATGTGGGTGCATACTATAATTTGAATTTATACTTTAACAGAACGGGTAATCCCAATTACACTGCTCGTGTCTATGGGAGTACTATGGGACTGTCCTGCCAACTCCTTTGGGAAAAAGCGCGATAGTACCTATGTTATAATTTTATGTTAAAAATGTCTTTTTGAGACGAAATAGTTTTTTTTTTTTTAATATTGATTGACAAGACGAGCGAATCAGGTGCCTGATGGTAAGCATCATGATTGCCCATATCAAACACAGTGACACCCAGTGTTTTAAAATTCAAAATTCTGCACGACACTGCACTGTGCCTGTCTCCCTGAAATATGAGTTGTTGAATCTCATCATGCCCAGTAATTTCGCTGGTAACATTGCCCTTCATACCGGAACACAGTAATGTTTGCACATTACTGCTTGGCGGATGAATAACTGGCAAAGGTGTGATACTTCCCCAGGCGGCCCCCTGCAAAAGAGGCCTACCACTACAAATAAAGATTTTTTAGTTTGATTTTGTTTGGGTTTATAATTAAAAGAAGCGTGGTTAATTAGAAAAACATTTCTTTCATTACAACTTGTTATATATAGTGTGATCTTAACTTTGTAATATACATTTACTTGAGCCACAAGATACGTAAACTCTGTACTCTTTTGTTTAGCGGCGGCCGCAAGTATAGTTTACGAAACTCGTGAACCTTTTAGTTTATGTTGGGAGTTTAAGCTGCGAACCAAACTTCCTCTTGTAAATAGTTTTAAAGATCGCTTGAGATTCAATAGATAAATATAATATAAATGTTTGTTTAAACTCTTCAAGGTTTGGTTTGCAAACTTTTGAAAATATTTTTTGATTTAACTTGTGAGCCGTCAGTTTATTTATTTAGGTCGGATTTGAAGAGGTTTGCCTTTCAAGGTAACACGGGTAACCACCAATTGTCATTGTGCTAGTTTTTTGGTATGTGCAAAAAATCTAACATTATATCCTACCAAAAATGCTTAATATGAACCTTTATAAAAATTAATAATGTGGTTACTGCATCCTTATTTCTTTTGTGTATTATTTACTGACATTATTATCTAATAATGTAAAGATTTATAAAATTCATTTCCTCATAGTTCAAATCTGATAACGTCGTATGCCTTCAATTGTTTGTGAAAACTTCTACATTATTTTAACAAATCTTCTTTTGTTGCTATAATAATATAATTTTAAATATAACAATAAACTACAGACAGATTTCATGACATGAACATAACTGATTCCTGAATGATAATGTTTTACCAACAGCCTGCGCTAGCACTACTTACCACGCAGAAATTTTTATTATAATAATAGAAAAGGAATAAGAAAAGAATGCTCGAACTCCCCACACACAAACACAAAGTTGCGGGATTACTATATTAAAATAGATAAGTTCATTCGTTATACGTATGTGTACCAATGCACCGCAGCAGTGGGTAATATGTCATGGATTGGGAGACGATAATTCAAGTCCTCGGAACCAGTAAATCATTCGTAGAACATCGGAGTGCGTTTAATCTGACGAATGATGAAATGTTGCTAAGTGACCTGGGTATCATTAAAATAGGAAATGAGCTATAACTAATTGCTCTCGTATGGTTTCTTACCCTTGTAGGAATTTTCAACAATTTTTTTATTTATTTTTTCAATATATTTTATTTCAACAAACAATTGACAGCCTCATTGGCTCATATAACGTAACTCTCCTTTCTGTGCCACAGGCCCCGAGTTCAATCCCCGGCCAGGTCAAACATTTATGTGTATGAACATGTCTGTTTGATCTGTGTATGGGTGTTATAAGCGTATATAAGTATGTATATTAGTCATCTGTTTACAATATGATAGTACAGGCTTCTAGCCTAGTTTGGGACCACATGACCGTGTCTGGAAGTTATATATTACATGTGTTTTGGCAGGTGGAAACTTTTGCTTGAGTCACTTGGGTTTGGAGCAAAATTACAATAAGATTAGCTTCCATATTATGTTTTACTTGGAATAAATCTCGGAATAGGAGAAAAAGGGCGAAAATATTTTTTTTTTACGGATTCATTCATCGTCATCATCATTAGCCGGAAGACGTCCAGTGATAAACATAAGCCTCCCTCCCCCATAGAACACCATAAACTTTTCAAATGGGGGGATTTTGCCGTAATCACCACGCTTGGCAGGCGGCTTGGTGATCGCAGTAGTTGGAATACTTGGAAACGGAGAGTGCTGCTGCCCACTCCCCGAATATGTCCCTCTGCCGGCTCACGGCTCCCACCAGATGAGAAATAGGTGGCCCTATTGTATAGCCAGGAACGAAATGACCAGGATTCATTTAAAGCAATTTATTAATATTAACATAACATATCCATCAGGCATCATATTTTGTAGTGGTACTTTTGCAGGGGGAAGTCTCACACCTTTGTCAGTTATTTATCCGCCAAGCAGTAATGTCCAAACATTACCGTGTTCCGGTCTGAAGGGCAATGTAACCAGTGAAATTACTGGGCATGACGAGTTTCAACAACTAATATCTCAGGGAGACAGGCGCAGTGCAGTGCCGTGCAGAATTTTGAATTTTAAAATACTGGGTGGCACAGCGTCTTATATGGGCAATCATGATGCTTACCATCAGGCACCTGATTTGCTCGTCTATCATAAATAAATTAAATGAAACGCCTTTTTCTGGAAGACAGAGGTATACGCAGGACCCAGTCCCATAATAGGTACACGCACACTTAGCCAGTATGTTATTGTAAGTATCAAACTAAACCAAACTGAAACCTTTGTAGACGAAAAGGTTTCAGAAGTAAAATTAGAACCAAACACAAGTTCTAGCCTTAATGGAAAGTCAACAACGCTACGCACAAGGGCATGGACTAGAATACCTAAATAGCCTAGGATAGGTTTGAACTCTAAACAAACAGGCCGTGTGTACTTACACTTACACATCTTGTTAATTAGTTTTGAACTTACACGAAAAATACGAGGAGACAAATAATGTCAGAGGTCTTTGGGTAGGTTTTGAAAACTTACTCCTTCAAGAAGAATATCCAAACTAACGGTTGTCTGGAAGATATCGGTCTTAGCGATAAGACCGCCCGTTGTTACACTAGTTATTATTAATTGTTATTAGTTTTAAGAACTTCTTTTTTTTGTGGTGAACCAATAAAGCGTTTATCTATCTATCTATCTACTAATACTAGTTTTCGCTAATTTTTTGTTAAGGTGAGGATAATTCCCCCGACTGTGAAATAAATATTGTATTTTACGCTTATGATCGCCTTTATGAATTACCTAAACGCAAGATGCCAATGAAGGCGTTATCCTATACAATAGATTTGCCTAAAAAGCTGTTTAATCTCTATAGAAATAAAATATAGTTGAAGTTAGTGTCAGTTCATCATATAAAATTACAGGATTTTACTAAGTGCATAATATAATATAATGAGAGTATATATACAATAATTTTAAATAATTTTGTCTGTCGCTCCGAAACGGCTCGACCGATTTTAACGGGTATTTCACTGGCTATATATATTATAGCTGTTGTTATAAGAAATAATTTAAACTATTTCTTTGGTTAGGATTCTGTATAAAAAACCCTGTGAAGTAAACATTTCTTTCTTTAAATTCTGAGCGGATGAAGTCGCTAGTTATTATTATATGTTAAGTAAACATAAATAAAATAAACATTATTGTAGATCTATGTACTCGTCTTACATGAAATGGGCTTGGAATTCAAAGAAGCTGGGCCCAGAAAACCTTCAATATCTATTGTCTACCCTATATTGCCGGGTAGAGAATGTTATTCGAAATAATATTTCCAAACATAGCCATCTTAATATCGCCGTTTAAATTTATAAAAACTCAAATTCGAACTCAAACAGATTTATTCAAATAGGTCACTTTCTGACACTTTTGCACGTCAATGAAGATAAACAGTACTGAGTCTACCGTGCGTTCGGAAAGATACCTCTACAAGAACGCACAAGAAACTTGTAGGGCTTAATTTTTTCAACTGATAGTTTCACAATATTTGGTTTGGGTACATTCGTTTTCTTTGAAGGTGCCGCGAGGCGGCTATGCAGAAGTTTCCAGGCATCTTTGTCCTTTATTTACTGGTTGACTTAATAATAAGCCTTCCTTAGTAAAGTAGATTTTATATAGGTTTTGAATTTCTCTGAGAGCCTCTCCCTCTGAGAGCCCAGTTATCTCTTTTGGGATTTTATTATAGAAACGTACACTATTTCCTAAGAATGTCTTTTTATTTGTTTTAGATAATCTAAAGCTAGGTACAGCTATTTTGTCTTTATTCCTAGTATTAAAATGATGAAGGTCACTATTTAATTTTAATTTATGTAAATTTTTACGCACATACATGATTGTTCTCATAAATGTATAAGGATGGTAGTTAATAGCGATACTAAAAAATTTCATATATGCACTTTTGATAATCTTATCATTAGGCCTTTCAAAAAAAAACAAAAAATTATTAAAGGCCTATGTTCATTAGTGGATTACCAACGGCTGAGATGATGATGATGATTAATAATGTAAGATCGACGTAGTCCAAAAGCCAACAACTTCTTTCATGAATATTTTACCAACAACGTCAACACAATACGAATAGATACCTAAGTACAAGAGCTGTGATCGGAGCAGAGGGGTCAGGTCACCTTACCACCTGGCTTAATTGAAAACAAACATACGCCGGCACACAAGGCGCATTTGAAATGCTAAATGACCACGAGCTTAGATCCTGGATCCTGATACACTGATGATCCAGATATACCTATACACAGTATACAGATATACAAGATGGCTTGGAAACAAATTCATGTTTTAAGAATTTACAAAAGACTATTACAACACTTCTCTCCCTGCACGGTTGTCTGGAAGAGATCGCTCTTAGCGATAAGACCGCCAATTGTTACATTACTAGTTATAATTTAATTCAAAATTTAAGGTTTCTTTTTTGTGGTGTAAAAATAAAAAGTTTATCTATCTATCTATTTTCTGGAAGAGTTTGTTTTTCATAATTAACTGCGTTTTAATCGAGTCTACGTACGTAGTAGTGAGTAGTAAACAAGTGACTGCCTCAGTGGCGTAGTAGGCGCAAGCTCGACTGCCCATCATGAGGTTCGATCCCCAGGTCAGGGAAAGTGTTATTGGATTTTTCCATTAGGAATTATCTCAAAGACAGTCTGGAGTCTGAAACTCTGCCCGATAAATGCCCACTATTAGATGGGACCAATAAAATTCTGACGGAATATGGGTGCATCTACTATGGGACTGAGTCTAGATGGCAATAGGCTCGCCCCCTATTACATGGGACCAATAACATACTGTCGAAATGTGGATGTACCTATTATGGGACTGAGTCCCGGGTACAAAGGGTAGGCAGCAGAGGCAAACCTATTGCCATTATCTGGGCACAACTGCAGACTCCAAACAAATTCCATATCACATTATGACTGACCTGGAAATGGAACCACGGATCTCATATTCAGCAAGAACGCTTCCAAACCACACGTCGCCGAGGCAGTGAGGATTAAAAATGTGTTAGATATAAATCAGACTATAACAGATTCAAAACTATTTTGTTTCATTCAGAAATTGTGGCCGCACAAGCAGACGGGGTGCCTGATGGCTCGCGGTTACTGCCGCTTATGGATACCTGCAACACCAGTATTGCAATTTATGTTGGCGACCCTTAAACTTTGTATTCACTCTCCTTTTGAAGAGCCCCATGATAGGATCACTTAAGAAGGGATATATACCATGATTCGAAGTTTCCCGTTTCCCGATATTTTTCACCTAGTTGCATGCGCCATGATCACGGAAGAACTGACAGGCATCGGCGAGTTGATTTTTATTGGCAGATAAATCAATCTACTCTCTTTTTTAGTTTTTTTGAGCCCCATGTTGTAGCTCAACGGGAAGAACGGGAAGAGAATTGATTTATTTATTTCTTCTAAATGGCATTCATTATAATCTCTACACGTCGTTGCGTCCATAATACTTATGGATAATTTAATGTCCCGCTCTCATTAAACAGTAAAATCAGTGGCCTAGAAATCTCATTCAAGAACTGCTAAACACTGGCTATTAATTTTGATCAAAGTATACGTGAGGCCATCTGAAGAGGGCAGTTAGACCCGTATTCAAGAACGTATTTATTTTGATCATTGTTGGATTTAAAACCTCTTTTGAATTAGATAAGTATTATAAACTGTTTTCTGAATATCTATGGTACTTACATTAAGAGGATTTTTATGATAATGACTAACAAGACGAGTAAACCAAGTGCCTGACGGTAAGCATCATGATTACCCATATCAGGCACAGTGCCACACAGTGTTTTAAAATTCAAAATTCTGCGCAGCACTGCACTGCGCCTGTCACCCTGAGATATTAGTTGTATTTTGATTGAAGGATGGCTTGAACAAGAGAATGTGTCAATATTTTTCTCAAACATCAATCTCGCGATTTTTTTTTTATGAAATCTATCATATTTGCGATATCTACGTATGGAACCATAAACGAGGCATATTGATCCAGATATGCCTTAATCATTTACTTTTCAAAAAACCGTTTACCTAAAAAAAATTGGAATCAATTTTTGTAATAGCTAAGCTTGACTCTTATGATATATAATAAATTATGATTGGTAGATAGCAAAGACTTCATCAGCTGCACAGCCTAACACCGTTCTAATGGGAAGCCACCTAAATGCCACAGAATACTAAAGTACCTTCTAAATCGACAGAAGAGACACTCCTCAGAATCATTTAAATAAAAAGCGACTCTAGCTCCGGCGCAATAAAGTGCAGTTCGCACAGCGGCTAACTAATTATCATATTAATCTAAAAGCTGCCTCTCTTTCTATTGCGTATCTCTCTGTCTAACCCATAGAAATTTTCCCGTCAAGACAGACGCCGTAGCTACTTGTAGCTTCATACCTCTATTGCGGAGTATCCCAGGCCTGGGTATACAAAGTAATCTATAAATAGGGGTCAAATCCGCCTGGGGATAGAAGCCATTAGTAAATGCAGCAATAAAACGGAGACGATTCAATAAGTCTGAGTAGGTGGCGCTGTCGTATTTATGTGGTAATCTTCTGTTACTCAGTAATAGACCCTTAACACTCGTTACCGTTGAAATAATGCTTCACTGTGGATTTAAAGGTTTTCTAGTGGACTCTTCATTTAATGGAAAAAAAACTTCTAATCCTATGGCCTCCATGCAGTAATGGAGCGTTTTAGCCAATGTCTGTTTTATAGGGCCTTCAAATATTGCAATTGAAAATCTTGGGCTTTAATTTTTGTACATACAAAAAACGTACAATCACGCCTTTTTCTCGAAGGGGTAGGCAGAAGCAGGTGTGCCTACTATGGATCTGAGTCCTGGGTACAGACACAGTCCCATAGTAGGCACACCCCTATTTCGCCAGTATGCATTGTATTGTTGTGTGTATTGGAACCACGTAAAATGGGGCGTAAAATGAGGCAGTTATTGAGATAATTTCTAATGCAAAAATCCGCAAAAATCGGCAAAATCCCCCCATATGAATAGTTTATGGCTTTCTATGAAAGAGGACTATGTCCAGTAGTAGCAGCGGCCGTCTTCCAGCTGAAGATGATGATGATGAATTTAAAAATTGTAAATCTTAAATTGTAGTGGTAGGCCTCTTTTGCAGGGGGCCGTCTGGAGAAGTACCACACCTTTGCCAGTTATTCATCCGCCAAGCAGTAATGTGCAAACATTACTGTGTTCCGGTCTGAAGGGCAATGTTACCAGCGAAATTACTGGCCATGACAAGTTTCAACAACTAAGATCTCGGGGTGACAGGCGCAGTGTAGTGCCACGCAAAACGTTGAATATTAAAACACTGGCTGGCACTGTGTCTGATATGGGTAATCATGATGCTTACCATCAGGTACCTGATTTGCTCGTCTTCTTACTCACTATCGTAAAAAAAGTAACATTTAGCAGGACCACAGAAGAGTAGGTTCCAATCTGAGCGAGTTGCACGTCTTTTCTTATGTCGATGTAATATCACATCAATTAGTATTGCAATTCTGCAGTTCAAGCGTAACCAAACCGTTTAATTTCTCAAGAGGTCTGTCTTCAACCCTATATTAGTATTAGTCTAGCCTCTTGGGGGTCATTTATGACCGGGGTCATTTGAAACACGGTGTTGATTAGCTGGACGACAGAAGATACCCTGGAGGAAGGTTGGGTGATTTGAATTCGATCATGAGTATTGCTTGGCAATGCAAAAAATATGAAATCAGTAAAAAACTCCAAGCGAGCCTGATTGGAGAATTGTAGAAATGTAGGTACTGAAAAAAATAATAAATTGTACTCCATAAATTGAAAAATTAAATTATTATTACAATATCTACCAGATTCAGATTCAGATTATCTTTATTCAACGATTTCAGGTTACATGATGATATTTTAATGAAATTAAGTCCTTATCTTTTCAGACGTATGAATATAAAACAACATCATAATAATATTATCTAATATTTATATTAGATTTATACGTAAAATAAGTTGTATGTCAAAAAGTTTATTATTATTAAATTATTATAATATTATTAAATTACACATACATACATACATACATTCACGCCTTTTTCCCGAAGGGGTAGGCAGAGGTGTACCCAGGACTCAGTCCCATAGTAGATACACCCACATTTCGCCAGTATGTTATTGGTCCCATGTAATAGGGGGCGAGCCTATTGCCATCTACCGGGCACAGTTCCAGACTCCAGGCAATTATTGAGATAATTCCTAACGGAAAAATCCAATATTTAACACTTTGCCTGACCTGGGGATCGAACCCGGGACCTCTTGATTGGCAGACGAGCATGCGCCCTCTACGCCACCGAGGCATTATTAAATTAAATGTCATATTATATTTTATAGTACCAACAGTTAGTTGCCTTTGAATTTGTTCTTCATGCCGACGTGGGAGTAAAGGGTTCTCATCCCATTAGTACACAGGTATATAAGTTTGTAAGTAGTAAATAACTTTGTTCAAACAACTTAACATCTGGCACAGGCGACTTGGACAGTTGGCCAACAGTAACTGTCCCCACAATCCCCTCGTAAGGGTCCCGAACTTTGAACAACTTTTAAAGTTTACCCTTTAATATTATTGTTAGCATCCGAAAAATATGGCTTTCAGTTTCTATTTGTAGGAAGTATTTCTTTTTAGTACAATGTGAAAAGCAGTTACCAAACAAATTCAATATTTCAAGTTCGTTAAGCGATTAGAAGACCGCCGTGGAGATACCGGCTTTAGATTAGTGCTCCACCCTCTCTACCCGTGGTTGCCGTAAGAGCCGGCTAAGGGTTAACAGATCCAGAGGACGGCCAGCAGCGTCCTCTGCAAAAAACCATCGAACTGTGCTCGACAACCCGCCTGCCAAGCGTGTCGAGTATTGGCAACAATCCCCCTTTATGGGGGAGGCCTATGTTCAGTAGTGGATTACCAACGGCTGAGAAGATGATGATGATGATGAATAAGCAACTCTGGCTGCGACGCAATAAAGTGCAATTCAGCTCGCACAACGCTAATAACTACAGTTATCATCATCATCATCATCATCATCTCAGCCATAGGACGTCCACTGCTGAACATAGGCCACCCCCTTCGATTTCCATCTAGACCGGTTGTAAGCAGCCTTCATCCAGCGTGATCCTGCTGTCCTTATCAGATCGTCTGTTCACCTCGTGGGTGGATGTTCTACGCTACATTTGCTGGTCCGTGGTCTCCGTTGGAGAACTTTAAAGTCCCATCGGACATCAGTTCTACGTGCTAAATGCCCTGCCCATTGCCCACTTGCCCCAAGGAAGAAACGACCTAATTTTCTTATGTCGTCCGCCCAACGTGCTGCCGGGCGACACAAATAGAAAATAATACGAAGTACAGCAGATATAGTTGAGAAGTTTTGGTATGAAAATACAACCAACATCCAAACACTCTTACCTTATAAACTCAAACTCAAACTCAAAACAGCTTTATTCAAATAGGTCATAATCTGACACTTTTGTACGTCAATGAAGATAAACAGTACGGAGTCTACCGTGCGTTCGGAAAGATACCTCTACAAGAAGAACGCACAAGAAACTTGTAGGGCTTAATTTTTTCAACAGATAGTTTCACAATATTTGGTTTGCTTACATTCGTTTTCTTTGAAGGTGCCGCGAGGCGGCTATGCAGAAGTTTCCAAGCATCTTTGTCCTCTATGTACTGCTTGACTTTATAATAAGCCTTCTTTAGTAAAGTAGATTTTATATAGGTTTTGAATTTACCCTCTGAGAGCCCAGTTATCTCTTTGGGGATTTACTTAAACTTTCTTTTTTTTTACATAATATTTTTTTTTACATCTATACTAATATTATAAAGAGAGAATCTTTGTTTTTTTGTTTTTTTGTTTTTTTGTTTGTAACGAATAGGCTCCGAAACTACTGGACCGATTTTAAAAATTCTTTCACTTATGGATAGCTTAATTCAGTGTGAGTGACATAGGCTATATGAGATTTTGAAAAATATTAGGGATCCGTAAGAAAACTGCAATATTGTGAACCAAGGTGTCACATAATATAATTACCATATTCATAAATTTGCGTGCGCTGTGAAATCCATTGATGGTAGAATAATATAATGTACTAGGGGTTTGTAGTACTTATCAATATCTACAAAACAGTCCACGGAAATTTCATCCATCTATTTTGGTTTAGTCACAATAATAGAAAAAGACATAATATGAATGCGCTGTAATAAGTATTGGAGGTAGAATAAAATAATGTACTAGGGGTTTGTAGTACTTATCAATACCTACAAAACAGTATACATAGATTATATTCATCTTTTTTGGTTTAGTCACAATAATCGAAAAAGTGACTATTTTTCATGCGGTGTGAAAACTATTGGTGGTAGAGTAAAGTAATGTACTAGGGGTTTGTAGTACTTATCAATACCTACAAAACAATATACATAGATTATATCCATCTTTTTTGGTTTAGTCACAATAATCGAAAAAGTGACTATTTTTCATGCGGTGTGAAAACTATTGGTGGTAGAGTAAAGTAATGTACTAGGGGTTTGTAGTACTTATCAATACCTACAAAACAGTATACATAGATTATATCCATCTTTTTTGGTTTAGTCACAATAATCGAAACAGTGATTATTTTTCATGCGGTATGAAAACTATTGGTGGTAGAGTAAAGTAATGTACTAGGGGTTTGTAGTACTTATCAATACCTACAAAACAGTATACATAGATTATATCCATCTTTTTTGGTTTAGTCACAATAATCGAAGCAGTGATTATTTTTCATGCGGTGTGAAAACTATTGGTGGTAGATTAAAGTAATGTACTAGGGGATTATAGAACTTATCAATACCTACAAAACAGTATACATAGATTAAATCCATCTTTTTTGGTTTAGTCACAATAATTGAAGCAGTGATTATTTTCATGCGGTGTGAAAACTATTGGTGGGGAAGTAATGTACTAGGGGTTTGTAGTACTTATCAATACCTACAAAACAGTATACATAGATTATATCCATCTTTTTTGGTTTAGTCACAATAATCGAAAAAGTGACTATTTTTCATGCGGTGTGAAAACTATTGGTGGTAGAGTAAAGTAATGTACTAGGGGTTTGTAGTAATTATTAATACCTATAAAACAGTATACATAGATTATATCCATCTTTTTTGGTTTAGTCACAATAATCACTAGTACATGTTAATAATACTTTAGCAAGTATATCCAGATGGTTCACAGCAAACAATCTGTTATTGAATGCGAAAAAGACTAAATGTTTGAAATTTTCGTTGCCTAACGTCAGAAGTATAGAACCAATCATAGTTCTTGACGGTGAAAGACTCAATATTGACAATGCAACTTTGTTCCTTGGCATAAATATAGACTCTAAACTGCAATGGAGCACTCATATCACCGAGCTCTCAGGGAAACTAAGCTCTGCAGCTTACGCGGTTTATAAAATTAGGCAACTAACAGATGTAGCCACGGCGAGATTAGTGTACTTTGCATATTTCCATAGCTTGATGTCTTATGGGATTCTGTTGTGGGGGTCAGCTGCAGATATAGAAACTATCTTTATACTACAAAAACGTGCGATTCGTGCCATCTATGAGATGCGTCCACGCGAATCCCTGAGGGAATTATTTAAAGAAATAAACATACTGACCCTACCATCCTTATACATTTATGAGAACATCATGTATGTGCGTAAAAATTTACATAAATTAAAATTAAATAGTGACCTTCATAATTTTAATACTAGGAATAAAGACAAAATAGCTGTACCTAGCTTTAGATTATCTAAAACAAATAAAAAGACATTCTTAGGAAATAGTGTACGTTTCTATAATAAAATCCCAAAAGAGATAACTGGGCTCTCAGAGGGTAAATTCAAAACCTATATAAAATCTACTTTACTTAAGAAGGCTTATTATAAAGTCAACCAGTACATAGAGGACAAAGATGCCTGGAAACTTCTGCATAGCCGCCTCGCGGCACCTTCAAAGAAAACGAATGTAACCAAACCAAATATTGTGAAACTATCTGTTGAAAAAATTAAGCCCTACAAGTTTCTTGTGCGTTCTTCTTGTAGAGGTATCTTTCCGAACGCACGGTAGACTCAGTACTGTATCTTCATTGACGTACAAAAGTGTCAGATTATGACCTATTTGAATAAATCTGTTTGAGTTTGAGTTTGAGTTTGAAATCGAAAAAGTGACTATTTTTCATGCGGTGTGAAAACTATTGGTAGTAGAGTAAAGTAATGTACTAGGGGTTTGTAGTAATTATCAATACCTACAAAACAGTATACATAGATTATATCCATCTTTTTTTGTTTAGTCACAATAATCGAAGCAGTGATTATTTTTCATGCGGTGTGAAAACTATTGGTGGTAGAGTAAAATAATGTACTAAGGGTTTGTAGTACTTATCAATACCTACAAAACAGTATACATAAATTATATCCATTTATTTTGGTTTAGTCACAATAATTGAAAGTCATTATATGCATGCGATGTGAAAAGTATTGGTGGTAGAATAAAGGAATGTACTAGGGGTTTGTAGTACTTATCAATAACTTCAAAATAGCCCACGATAAATTTATACATGGGTTAAGGTTTGGTCATTGTAACAGAAATAGTCATTAATTTGCGTGCGCTCCGTAAACCATTAGGGTTTTATCTATTAAAATACAATGTATCACGAATTTACTCCTGTTAAACGTTCACTATATCTACTTCTGCTACCCGTGCGAAGCCGGGGCGGGTCGCTAGTAATTACATAATATTTGTACTGAAAGTGGACTTTTACCGTTTCAAAGGATGACCGAGCTTTGCTCGGTATTTTTTTTTTTTTTTTTTTTAAATAAAATGACATTTTCTAAAAATGATTCCTAGCTAGATCGATTTATCGATATACTAAATTTTATGAAAATCGTTGGAGCCGATTCCGAGATTCCAATTATATATATACAAGAATTGCTCATTTATTTTTATTTTTTTCATTTCTGTGTTCCGGTATGAAGGGCAATGTTACCAGCGAAATTACTGGGCATGATGAGATTCAACAACTCATATCTCAGGGTGACAGGCGCAGTGCAGTGCCGCGCAGAATTTTGAATTTTAAAACACTGGGTGTCACTGTGTCTGATATGGGCAATCATGATGCTTACCATCAGGCACCTGATTAGCACGTCTTGTTACTCACTACCATAAAAAAAAAAAAAAAAAAAATTTAAAGATATAAGATATTTGTACTGAAAGTGGACTTTTACCGTTTCAAATGTGTTCATAAACTTTACCTACTCTTTAAATAGATCAGCGACCGGACGATTGAAACCTGTGAACAAACGAGAAGGACTAAGTAATGGCACGCTATTCCAGTACTCATTTTTAGTGTCCGTATCTCAAAAGGAACTATGCCTTATAGGCTCACTTTATTGTCCGTCAGTCTGTCTGTCTGTCCGTCTGTCTGTCCGTCTGTCAAGACACTTTCAACGGGTACGCGTGGAGTTATCAAGTTAAAATTTATATCAACTACTCCTATCTGCGGCCCTGTGTGGCTGTAAAAAAATCATACTACTACGTTAACGCAATCAAAAGTTATGGCCATTTTACGCAAGGTATGGATACTTTGCGCAAGGAACTAATAGATGGCGCTGCATTTTCTTATGTAGGTATAATGCCCTTTTTTTTTTTTTTTTTTTAATGACCTATTCTGTTGGCCTCAGATGGCCTCTACAGCTTTACCGGGCAGTGGTGAGCGCAGGAGGCGCTCGACCCAAAGTTAAAGGGCGACTAGCACAAGGGCACCTAGACGGTACGAACCTCGGCTTGGGCCGTCGCCAGAATACGTGGGGTCAGACTTGCCCTGGCACCCCAGAAGGGGAGTGTCCTAGGGCCCTATCAATGGTTTGATCTGTTTGATTATTTGGAGAGAAACTAAACGATCTGAAGGATCTGAGAGATCTTCGACCTCGCCGGCGAGGTCGGTGTTGTGATTGTGTGAGTTGGTGGATCTGGTATCCGGCACCAGTACCGAAAACGGAGCGTGTATAATGCCCTACTGTATGCATACATACGTATGCCTTAACAATTTCTTTTCTATCAATTTTGCGGGGTTGAGGTAAACAGGTACAGCACACATTTACATAGAAAACGCAATAAAAGCAGAAAACCTTATGTCAGCGGTTGCGCACGTTTTTGATAATATTTCTGAAACCTTACGATTACATTCCCATAGTAAAAAGAATATTCAGAGATTTAAGCTAAATGAAAACTTGTAACTATAAAACTATTTCCTCTTTCCGCAGCTCTTTCAGAAACAAATGCGTTCAATAAAAATATGTTAACCCTACATCCATCGAGTGGTTGATCCATTTTTAACCCGTAACCGTCCGGACCTAGCTGTGTAGGCACGTCACATACTGCCGCCCATCGGTCTCATGTAGGTACGGTCTGTAGCGCCCTGAATGATGGCTCTATATATAAAAGTCTGTAGTACAGGACTGCTTCGGTAGCGTAAAAGTTCCAAGCGCTATTCCCGATCATGAGGTCCCAAGTTCGATCCCCAGGTTAGGCAAAACATGTTTGGTATTGGATTTTTACCATTAGCAATTTTCGCAATGACAGCCTGAAGTCTGGAATATAGGTGTTTCCGGAAAAATGCGTAATATTATGTTTTGTGAAGTTCAATTACTTTTTTTATAAAAGTGAATGACAAGACGAGCAAATCAGGTGCCTGATGGTAAGCATCATGATTGTTCATATCAGACACAGTGCCACCTATTGTTTTAAAATTCAAAATTCTGAGCGGAACTGCATTGCACCTGTTTTGTTGTTGAAACTCATCATGCCCAGTAATTTCGTTGGTAACATTGCCCTTCAGAACGGAACTCAGTAATGTTTGCACATTACTGCTTGGCGGATGCATAACTGGCAAACTATGAAGATTAATTTAATTGATTTAATTGAAGACGTGGGTGAACTGTATTTTTTTTATGCCATAAGTGGCAAACAACCAGACGGTGTGCCTGATGGCCCATAGTTACGGTCCTCCTCTGGATACCTGCAACACCAGGGGTACTACCAGTATTTTGCCCACCCTTCAAGACTCTATTCACTCTCTTTTTGAAAAGCCCCACGTTCTAGCTCAACGGGAAGACCGCAGCAAGAATGTCAGTTTGCACGTAAAAAAATCGCATGCCTAAGATTTTTTTATTGTAAATATATAAAAAATATTTTCTCGTTTTGATTTCTAACATATAAAACTAATTATAATTACTACATCTAATACTGATATAAGAGAGTAGCTACACTATACGGCGTACGGCACGCGAGCAATGTCCCGTAACTGAGTGATGACTCAGTCGTATTGTTGAACACTCTCCTTTATCACATGTTCGACATTACTTTAGAGTCATTAGATTATCTAAGAAGATAGGCTCCTATGTGTTCAATGTACCTACCTACTAAATATAATGGACAGTCAAAATGGCGGTGGAAATTAAAGAGTTACCCTTGACTCATGCAAAAAAACATAAGGCTGGCACCACCAACTTAACAATAAATTAATGCCTAACCAACCGTCAAAACTCTAAATACACCAATAGTACGCGATGCACGTTATTGTTAACGTAATTTTTGTTATATTTTTTATCTGTTATACCGCTGTTAAAATGGTGCAATGCGTAATATTGGTCTAACTGGAGATTTCACGGCCGATCAAGCCGTTATTGTCAAAGTTAGGTAATTTAACTCAGCCTTAGTTGTTTCTATATTATGGTATTTCAAGATGATTATTTGACCTTAATTCGGTTTCGGTTTAAAGATCTTTATTATCAACAAAGTCAATTTGCCACTGACTTGATAACATAGGTACCTATTTTGTTGTACAATACTTATATATGTAATTGTTCGTTGTCGCATTATTACATTAAAGATCGCAATAAATAAAAATAAAATAATCAAATAAAATACCGACTCATTCTCCGCATTTTTATGGGAAATTGCGTGCAATAAGAGTTAATAGGCTTAATTATAATGTGGTTGGTAAAGTTTATACTTCTCGTACATACTCTTAGTACTATTTATTAATCTGCGAAAATATATGTTGAGTTAACTGTTTTTCAAATGCAAAAAATGAGTCTGCATGCTTTATATGCGAAGGTATTTGGTTATAAAGTTGCGCTCCTTCAACAGTGAGCATTGATTTGCCATAGTCTGTTCGATGTTTAGGTATAACTAGACAACTGGTCGCTAATACTTTTTTGTTTTGTGGAGGTCTTTAACCCTAAAGACACCGAGAAATAGTATTTTAATAACACTTATGCACTATGCCTAGAGAATATGTAGTAGGTACACATAATAGGTAGGTATCCATAAACACTCCAAACACCACCTAGAGTCTAAAAAGTTAAAAGCGAGAATAGAATTTCTTAAAATAGCATTCACAAAATATATTTACAAATACTCATATGTAAAAATAAAATTTTGAGGTTATTCTTATGTATTTTTGTTAAAATGAAAAAAACCGTACGGTTTTCTTAAACCAAATATATTTTGGGAGCCAACCACAATCAATTATTTAAAAAATTATTCCCTCTTACTCCATATTTGAGAAATTTCATTATGTATAGTCGAACAACCGCCATAAGGTCAGGTTTTCACTTTATGTATTTCACTGTATTCTGATATCCTATTATTAGTTTACTAATTAATCTCTAGTCTAGTAGAAATAAATCCTAATGGAGGGAGAGAGGCGGTGGAGTGAGGAGGAGCAAATGTCCACCGATGTCTTGTTAACGACTTGAAATGATAAATCAACTTTGCCAAAACAATAATTTGGAACTTAGGTTACTTTGCAGGCGGACGGGACACATTGAGTACATCTATCTGACTGAAGACCGACCATTTTTGCCCAGTATTTGGTCGAGATTCGTTTCGGTTGGTATGACAAAGTGGGCAATGAGATTACTGGGAATATTAAAAGTCTCATACTGGAAGGTTAAGGTAAGACTTCGCACAACACTGTAATTGTAGTTAGATAACGTACCTGTTCCGTATTCTGGATATTTATTAATTATTAGTAAGATTTTAAAGGTCAAAAAGCACAGCTAATACAATTCAATGTTTCGCTCTCATTTTCTTTTTTGTTCCTTTAGGTTGGCAAACGCACAACCGCACGACGACTCATACGCCGCAAGAAACAAAAAATATATATATTATCACTTCATTCCTCCTCTTTTTTACTTGAATATTTCCTACAATACCTATAGCTTAATATTAGAAAAACTTTGTGCTATTGACTAGTTTATTGAATAACATTATATTTTAGTCATTTTTTTAATGTCGCTCTGACATACCATCCGCGATGCTGACATCGATCTCTCGCCCCTATCATAGATTCTTAATATTATAAAGGTCACGTTAAAACTATTTAACCGATTGGGATGAAATTCAGTATGTATAATGTATAGGTAGAATTTAACCCTGGAATAACGATATTCCAACGGGAACGAAGACTACGCGGGTAAAACCGTGGGGCACAGCTAGTTTTTCATAAAACTACCAAAACATTCACAGAACCAGACTGACTAGTCATACTTATTGAAGTTGAAACCCTAAACCTGGGTTTTCGACTAGTTAATTTGATTAACACTCGCAGTAGTTTTTATAATCGATAATTTTTTTAATTGATGATCAATTTGTACATTTAATATTCTCTATGTGCACCACTAACTTCATAAGTAGTTCTGTTTGGGTCTAAAATTAATCAAATAGTAGCGATGACAAGCCGGACTCCAGAGATTGATGGACCCGAGGCCGGTCCCGGGGGAACCTGCGGACCATTGTTCGAGATAACCAATTGAATTGCTTCTTATCTATACCTACCATAGGAACGTAGGATTGTAATTAAGGAAACAAGACTTATGACTTGTTTAATGATGGGATAAAGATGATTTGACAAATATACTGTGTTCTGCCATCGTAGTCATTGTCATAATTGGAATTATAACTTTATGTTTATTAGGAAAATCAGAAGCAGCATTAGCCTGGGTCCATTGCGTTCCCCGTTGGTTCTGTTTCCCGACGTGACAAAGTTGGACACTGACACATTATTTACACACTAACACTCTTTATTTAAGGATATTCCTCGTCCATACAAAGTGAAAATACACAGATATGAAGTAACAGGGAATAATTTTCCACTCAATTGTTTGCAGTTAGCTCTGGATCCGGCCCCCATTTACGTGAAAACATATTTTTAATGAATTGTTAATGAAAACCATATGGTTATTTGATATTTAAAAAAAACATTAACATAACTATTTTTTACAATTTTCATAAATACGAAGAAACTGCAAGGTTTTCATTAACCAAATTCACCTTATTTAAGCAAGTTACTGTCTCTTCACATTTGTGCATTTTCACTTTGTATAGACGAGCAACCACCCCCTAAGCTAGTCGCAAATACCTATATAGATGTTGGTCTAGAAGTCCGTTTTTTTTTTTCTAAAAAAATACTTCTAAAATTATTGAGTGAACTTTTTCCCTGCATTCCAAGAACAGAAAATTGCAATGTCCCGTCATTAGAACAGCTCCCAGTCTGGTCTCCCAGTCAGAACTATGGCACCTGCGGGCCCGCCCCTTCCGTGTTCGACCGCTCGAGGCTTACCGGCGTTAATGTCCAGTACTTGGTAATTGTTACTGGGAATAGTAATAGAGGCTAGTTCTGGACGTTTGTGGTATCTATATCGGTTCTAAAATAGCTGGGGACCATGCGGTCAATCTGACATTGTTTGGTCATATTAAAGGTCAAGCCTAGGAAGCATTTAACAATAAATAAATAATATTATTACAAAAATCCCTGGAAACGGCAACCAAACGTAGAAATGTAACCAAACCAAATATTTTTAAACTGCAATACCATTGATGTTGCAATGATTTCTCATCCAGTGGGAGCCATGAGACCCGGCAGAGAAACACATATTTGTAGAGTGAGCAGCAGCACTCTCCGGCACCAACTATTCCAACTACTGCGATCACCAAGCCACCTGCCAAGCGTGGTGATTACGGTAAAATCCCTTCATATGAATAGTTACTGATTATGGCGTTCTATGGGCGAGCCCTATGTTAAGCAGTGGACGTCTTCCGGCTGATGATGTCATGTGTGATGTGTTAGAGATTATTTTAAAAGGAATACCAGTCATCATCATCATCGTCATCTCAGCCATAGGACGTCCACTGTGAACATAGGCCTCCCTCATAGATTTCCATCCAGTCCGTTTGCAAGCGGACTGCATCCAGCGTGTTCCTGCCGTCCCTATGAGATCATCTGTCCACCTTGTGGGTGGACGTCTTAGACTGCGCTTGCCGGTCCGTGATCTCCATTTGAGAACTTTACAGCCCCGTCGGCCATCAGTTCTACGCACAATGTGCCCTGCCCATTATGCCACTTCAACTTGCTAATCCGCTGCGTTATGTCGGTAACTTTCATTCGTCTACGGATCTCCTCATTTCTGATTTGATCTCGCAGAGAAAGTCCGAGCATAGTCTTCTATATAGCTCTTGAAGAATGCCGTGAATGTAAGCGGTCTATTCGCTCGAAATACAATACGAATATCGAAAGAAAAATTTCACCCACGGTACTCCACAGTAGCTCAAGTGGTAGAGTGCCCACCACGCGAAATGGTGCGGAGGGTGCGTGGTTCAAATCCCGCCAGTGGGTGAAATTTTTCTTTCCATATTCGTATTGTAATCCTGGTATCATTAGATATATAGAGAATTATTTAGCTTCTCTACCATTAGATAGAGAAGGGGTTATATATTATTATATCCATTTTAAAACCTAAAGTTTCTATAAATAAACCACCCTGTAGAAACACTCCACAGTAAACACGGTATAGGTAAGTGGATCGTGTCTGCACTCTCACTGTACGAGTGCTAATGTTGAGCTCAACCTCATTAGCCGGACCTTTTGTATTGTTGAGTGTTTGCTATCGGATTCTTTAAAGAAATGTTTAGTTTTAAATCAAGGTGTGTCTACAATGTTTAGTGATGTGTTTTTGTCGATATAACTATTTTTAGTTAATATTGTCGAACGGCAGCGGTGTGTAGCAGAAACCGTATTTACAGTTTTCAAGTCACCCGAAAGTCTCTGATATGTCTGACACGACTATCGTATGTGACCAGATCTGAAATCTCTAACTATTGTCTCTTTCAATGCACTGTAACGCTGAGATGAAAAATGGTCACTGATACGTAGGGTTGATGTTAATTTGTTACATTTATTTGCTGTTGTTGTGATTCTGAGAATATTATGGTAGTTTTATGGAAAATTTAAACGGCAACTTATGATTTAAACAGAATTCATGGTAAGGACGAGGGAGTGATGGCAACACTGGGGGTGGGATGTCAAGGCGACATTCGATTGAAGAGCGAAAAACAAGATGGTTGGCTTGAAATTAATTATATTATATCTGTTGAATAATCCTAGTCTCATTGAGTACTTAACAAAAGGACTGCCTTCTTTTTCTCATTCAAATTCACAAGTCCACGGAACCCTCAACTCTCAACTGTAACCGCTTTGACAAAACGTCAAATTACGAGGCACACGGCGTCTCGAATACGTAGTCAATAACGCTCGTGTGATAAAGGACACTATTTCGCTGTTCGATCGAGTCATCGCTCACGACGCGCCACGGTACATTGCGTGCTACCTTGCGCTGAAAATTGATCGATACCTACCGATACTTTATCGATATGTTGCGTTTATATTTGTCCCATCTCTAGTTTTCTCAGTAGGTGCATAAAATATTTAAGAAAATTTAAACAGCAACCATCCACAATAGACAAATACACAGTACACATAATGAATTAAATAAGTACATACTAATTAGATACAAGTGTCAAAAGAATCTATTTCACTAACAAAACACAAATACTTTCTTGTGTTTTGTGCACTTTTTATTAATTCAAGTAAAAAAGGTGTAAGTTAACTAGAGGAAGGCATATTTCACTCAAACGCCACATCCGACCGAATGAGTTTTATAAATTGTTTGAATATTAAACCTCGACAAAGCGATAGAGTTGTATTGAACCACAGAGCTTTCGTTTGTTCACAATAACTGACCACAGTCCAGCAAAACAGAGAGAGAACTCACAGAATTACATTACAGTTTCACCTGCGCTGTGACCGCGACAAAGTGCCAAGTTTAAACAATAAATACGGAGTTGGCGTTCGAGTTTGTTACTGTAACTATTTTAATGTTCAACTGCAGTAAGTTAGGCGGATGGAATACGATAAGTGGTTGTTTAGCTTTTGGTTATGTGTAAAGAGTATCTATTGAAAATCTGTGAAGTACCTACTCGTTTTGTTGCATTGCATGAATTTCCAATAAATTTGTTAAAAAATATTTATGTATATATGAAAATTTGAAATTTGATTGTACTCGTACTTGGTATGACAGGTATATTAGTTATAAATTCGGTAGCTATAAATTCAGTAGAATCTTTACGAGTGTATAAAAAAACAACTAGGTACCTATATTTTTATTTCTGCTTCATCTTTAGACTGTCACTATCATTCTAAATAAGACGTAGACACCTATTAGTGGGCTTCACCATTCTGATGAGCCTAAACTCACGATACATTTGCTTCATGTCAAAGATTAAGTAGTTCTGTTTCCAGTGGAGTTGAAGTGATGCTACGTCATTTTAAGTAACCATGTTATTACAATATTTTTGGACTCGGTGTCGGTAAGTTTTCTTAATATTGATAAAATAAAATACATTTCGAAGGCCTACAGCTTATGTCATCATCATTTAATATCATTTTTAGGGTTCCGTCCATCAAAAGGAAAAAAGCAGCCCTTAGAGGATCACTTTGTTGTCCGCTGTCTGTCTGTCTGTCCGTCTGTCAAAACACTTTTTAACGGGAACGCGTGGAGGTATCAAGTTGAAATTGATATCAACTACTCAGATCTGCGGTCTCTTGTGGCTGTAAAAATATTATACTTCTAACTTAACGCAATCAAAGGTTATGGCCAGTTTACTGCATATTTCCATACTTTGTGCAAGGAGCTAATAGGTGGCGCTGTATGTTCTCGGTATTTAGACATGGAAGCCTACACTATGCATACATACGTATGCCTTAACAATTTTTTTTTTTTTTTTTTTTTTTTTTTTTTTATCATAGTAAGTAACAAGACGAGCTAATCAGGTGCCTGATGGTAAGCATCATGATTGCCCATATCAGACACAGTGCCACCCAGTGTTTTAAAATTCAAAATACTGCGCGGCACTGCACTGCGCCTGTCACCCTGAGATATTAGTTGTTGAATCTCATCAAGCCCAGTAATTTCGCTGGTAACATTGCCCTTCATACCGGAACACAGTAATGTTAGCACATTACTGCTTGGCGGATGAATAACTGGCAAAGGTGTGGTACTTCCCCAGGCGGCCCCCTGCAAAAGAGGCCTAACACTACAAAAAATTTTAGACTGTACCAACGCTTCCTCTGGGTTTTGCCTTTTCTCTCTGTCTTTCACCGCTCTCATCCACATTCAGCTCGCTGTCCGACAAGTCTTCACTCCACCGTTCATTCGGCCCCTCTGTGTTCTAGTTTTGGCATATCTAAAAAAGATTATTGAAATGAGACGATAAAACAGGATCGAGTAGCGCCAGTGTGGCCTGCGCCGCGCCGCGCTGCGCCGCGCCGTATGGCGAGGTGCTCAAATTGAATATTTATACCGGAACCGCACGGTACGATCGCTGCATGCCATCATACAGACACTGAGGTCGCAACGTTGTCTACGCTAAAAATCATTATAGAATTATTAAACTGCATTTACATTTCTAATGGTGCTCTACATACATACAGTCGCGTCTTGTTCTCTATGGGATAGCGATAGGGTTGGGGTTCTACATGGTAAAAACCTAATAAGGAGAATGGAGCGTCTGGGTACTCTGTACCTTACTTCTATCTCATTTCTTTGCATTAAAGTTTAATTCCAGTTGTATAATATATTACGTACTCGTTGCGAACCTCTCACCTAGAGTTTCGAGTTCACGGGGCCTTCGAAGCTCTCGAGCAAGCCATGTATATCAGTTGAAATGAACAAGACCGCAACTTGACTGTGACTCGGGTGCAAAAATCTATTTTAAGTCTATTTATTCTATTTTAACTCTATTCTATTCTCAACTTACTTTTATGTTTCACACAGATTGCGAAAAGTATAATAGCTTGTTAAGGGAATAACACGTGGAATGAGAAAACGATTGGTCATTAGATCTAGCGGTGGAGTAAGTTTAGTGTCGATCGGGCGCAAAGGAATCTGAAGGACTTTATTCACTGTTTTCCACATGAGCAGAATCGTAGGGTAGGATGTAAATACGCGCACAGGTGGTGTGGCGATGCTATACTGTTTCGAGAATATTGAATTTTCCTAACTTATTTTACATCTTGAATTAGACCGGCCGCACATTTGAATAATGCCGTGTTGTTGACTTATAAGTAGTTTTTGTGTTTACCCAAACAGGGAATAGAATTTGTGAGGAGGTAAGCCGACTAATTTAGAATCAATTTGTATCGGTGAAAATCCCTTGAGGAAAAAGTTGATTAATTGCATAATTTGAAGCTTCAAGTTCAGCTATGGGTAAAGGAAACGCATCACCGACCGTACACTGGGCAGATTTAGTGCAATGACTTCATCTCAATTTTCACGAAAACCAAGATATCACTATACATTATAAAATCCTAAATGACTCACTGACTGACATGCAACGCAGAGCCCAAACCACTGATCCTCTAGGTTTTCAAGTCTCTAGACTTGAAACTTGGATTGTAAGTTGTTTTGGTTGTCTGGTTTCGTTGTGTTTAAAGAAAGGATTTTTGAAAATTCACATTCTAAAGGGTCCAAAAAGAGCGTCAAAGTTTTGGTATAAAACTCTCCTATTTCATAATTGCGAGCGGACAAAGCCGTTGTTTTTACACTAGTATTAGTAATTGCCTTGGCTCTTTATTTTCTTGAAACGTCCCCTGTTGCAGGTTATTTATACTTAACAAAAAATCCTATAAAACCTATGCACGTCCATATTATTATAATACCACATCCGTCAAGGATTTTAAATTCAAAATGCCATCGATATCCTGACCCTGGCGTCAATTATCCTATTAATATTTCATACTATTTAAGTCGAGATTATAATTTCCGTACAAGCAGTATTACGCTCATGGCCTTAATTTACACATAAAAGTTTGTAAACTCCAAGTAAAATTAATTAGATCGTGTCATTAAACAGTAAAGGGTCGGCATTAAGGAGACGGACGTTGGACGGTGATGCTGCATCTGAGCCCTCTGACAATGATTTATTACATGTTTCTTGCGAAAAATGTTGCGAGTTACTAATGGATCTCGAACGTATTTTGCATTTAACTCTCACTAACGGATGGTTTACACGACAACAGGGAAATATTTCACGAACCACTTTTTCTGGATCCGGGCATACGGGCATCCATACTCGTGTCTGTGTTCACACGAGCATCCAGATTGCTAGCCGGAGGGACCCAGAATAAATCTGGATCATCTTCATCATCAGCCAGAAAATGTCAACTGCTGAACTGCTGCTGAACCCTTAAATCATGTAAATTATTCAAAAGTTTTAAGAGATTCATTCCTATTCACGCGTAAGTTTCATGTAATTATGTAATTTGTTATTAAAACATTGAAAAATGGAGCTACGTTTTTTAATTGCCCGTTCTATGACATTGTCAGTGCCAAACCAAATCAGCCAATGGACGTGGAATTTTTTTTTTTAAATTTTTTTTTTACCCTATACATTATAGAAGCCGTTATTTCAAAACCAATAGTTTTATTTCACTTCGATACGATAATTATTTACAATATTGTAAATAATAATAATTAATTTGCTTAAAATCCTCGCTTAGTTCGCTGGCCGCGTGACGTCATCGTATCCAACGGACTCATGAGAGAATGGAATCCGATGACGTCACGTCGCGGCTTCCGGGCGCATTACGACTGTCACGAAAACAATAACGTGTGGTCATTTTTACGAATATTTAAAAACTCATTGTGAAGTATTATAAAGAGCTACCAAACATTTTTCATATTTTAAGTTAAAATGTATATATTTTTAAAATATAAATACTTTTCCCAAACACTTTGGAACGCACATTAATTTATATTTATATATATACCAGTGAAAAAAGTATGAGTTTTCGTAGTGACTTTGTAGTTTATGTACAAAAAGTGACCGCTTACTATCAGGGAAAAGGATTGCTATTCTAATAGCAGTTACCGAGATGTGATTAATGTCTTTTTGAAGAATATCCTTAGGCCAGCGACATCAATCATGTTCTTTATTTTATCTACATTACAGGTAATCACATTTATTACTCTAGAAAGAGATAAAAAAGGTTAATAAATATCTTGTAATATAAATATCTGATTTGGTTTGGATAAACAGTAAGAAAAAAAACCCTAGATTTTTACTGAATACATAAGAGAGAACGCGGCCTTTTAGGAATTTGATACAATTAACCAAATCGATGTTTTGTATTCCCCTGTTTCCTCCGAATATAATAAACCCATTCTATAAATTTATATCCTGATACTTTTACAGTGAAGTAACCTATGTCCCTGTCATTTTAATTTCTCTTATAAACCCTTGGTCTTTTCATAGTGAACTTCCAAAAATCTCAGTGTTACTCGCGTGATTGGTCGTTCACTAGAAAATAATGTAGAGTTTATAAACAAAAATAAAATGATAGAGACATACAATCTTTGCCGCCTAGTTGGCTGACTAACTTGTGTTTTGTTAAATCTTAAAACTCAAACTCAATCAGATTTATTCAAATAGGTCATAATCTGACACTTTTGTACGTCAATGAAGATACAGTACTGAGTCTACCGTGCGTTCGGAAAGATACCTCTACAAGAAGAACGCACAAGAAACTTGTAGGGCTTAATTTTTTCAACAGATAGTTTCACAATATTTGGTTTGCTTACATTCGTTTTCTTTGAAGGTGGCGCGAGGCGACTATGCAGAAGTTTCCAGGCATCTTTGTCCTCTATGTACTGGTTGACTTTATAGTATGCCTTCTTTAGTAAAGTAGATTTTATATAGGTTTTGAATTTACCCTCTGAGAGCCCAGTTATCTCTTTTGGGATTTTATTATAGAAACGTACACTATTTCCTAAGAATGTCTTTTTATTTGTTTTAGATAATCTAAAGCTAGGTACAGCTATTTTGTCTTTATTCCTAGTATTAAAATTATGAAGGTCACTATTTAATTTTAATTTATGTAAATTTTTACGCACATACATGATGTTCTCATAAATGTATAAGGATGGTAGGGTCAGTATGTTTATTTCTTTAAATAATTCCCTCAGGGATTCGCGTGGACGCATCTCATAGATGGCACGAATCGCACGTTTTTGCAAACTTATTGTGATTAAGTCGTCAAAATTATAGTTATATTTACATTGAACGGTATATAAAGTTGTACAGTGCACCCCTGAATATGTGTAGCTAAAAACTGGGCTCAACTGCATCGGAAATCAATTGATTTTAAAGGAAACAATATTTCGATAATATTGACGTGGAGCTACGGTCACAGAGCAGCGACAAGTAAGTGCAAGCGGCTTGCGCGGTTACGCTTTCTGTGCACGGGCGATTATTGCGTGCAGGCCAGTCCAGTGACGCACACTGCAGCCATTTTGCCTTCGCGCCAAAGAATAAGCTACTTAGACGGTTTTTGCGCTTTGCCTATACTTTTGGTATCTCACTGAAGACATACAACTTTTTTTTTTTTTTTTTTTTGCTTGCTCACCTGCTTTGTTTACCAAATGTTTTGTGACGGCTGCATTGTCGATATACGTGATGGTGATGCCCATTACGAATGCATTGTGGCAACTTGTCGTAAAAGCTACTGTGCACTATGTGCAAACATATCGTCCATACATGATGATAAGCAAAACTGGAAATGCCCGGCTTGTTGCACGAAAGAAAGAAAGACGGGCGACAATAGCACCACGCCTATTAGGTCTCAATACCATTCGCTCAATGTCACTACTCGTAAAAAGATAAATTCAGCGTCGTCAACAGGATCTGCAACTACTGCTGCTGCGGGGACTGAAACAGAAGTAAGCGAACTGACTGCTGAAATTAGGCGTCTAACGCAAGAAATATGTTCTCTCAAGGACAGATTAGAGGAAGCTACTTCTTCCCTGTCTAGTTGTCACGTTCGTTTGGATGACCTGACCGCTAACGTTGCTTCCGCGGACGCTCGCATAAAGGCAAATGAAATAAAACTGGAAACGAGTGAACAGAAAGTTATGTCGCTCGAGGCTACAGTGAGCTTACTAAAATTTGAACTGAACACTCAGGCTCAGAATAACCTGAAGAATGAGTTTGAAATTGCCGGCATCCCTGAAACCGAGAATGAAAACCTCATGCACACAGTGCTTGTAGCTGCCCGGAAAATTGGTGTAGATCTGAGCGACAATGACATTGACTGGGTTACCCGTGTGGGTCTAAGTCGCCCAAAAGGCTCTAAGCTCCCGGAACGTGCAGATGGAGTACAGCTACCTCGCCCCATCGTTGTACGTCTTCTTCGCCGCACAAAACGTGACGTCATTGTCAAGGCCTCTAAAACTAGACGGAACTTGTCCAGCGGAGACCTGGATATCGCAGGACCAAGCACTAGGGTCTTTTTTAATGAGCGTCTCACAAAAGAAAACAGACAATTATTTCGCGATGCCCGTACAATGTCCAAGAATCACGGCTTTGCGCACTGCTGGTGCAGTCAGGGCAGCATATATGTACGACAGCGCGAGGGTAGACCAGCGCAGCAAGTCCGGACCCAAGAAAATCTGGCCCATATCTTTGCGAGCGTCTCTGCCGCTACAACTACCTGAGACATCGAATGATTATAACCTAACTTTGTATACTCGTTTGTGCAGGGAAACAACATTTTATATTTATTTTATGATATATAATTTCTATTATAGTATGTATTATAATGATATAATAGTATATTTATATATGATATTACATGTTATTTATTATACTATAAGCTTTATACATATTATGATAATATGCTACACTCAAATATTTATATTGTGGTCGCTATATAAATCAAACTATAATTATTTTAGTATATCTCAACACAAGTCCTTTAATTCGATGTCTTGGCTATCAAGCCACACAGAAGACTTTTGCATATATATTTTTGATAATAAATATTATTATGGATACTAACCAGGAAAATTTAGTTGCAATTAATATTGTTTGCCACGACATCGATCAAATTGAACAATGTAGAACTTTGTTGACTGATGAGTATAAATTTAAAATTTTGAGTTTTAATATCCGTAGTATTTCTAAAAACTTTGATAGCTTTCTAGTAGCCCTTAATCTCTTCAACGTTATTTTTGATATAATTATTTTAACTGAATGTCGCATTGATGACTCCTCAATCATACCTGAAATTCCTGGATTCAATGCTCACAGGTCTCACAAAGTAATCAACCAAAATAGCGGCGTTGTCGTTTACGTAAAAAACTCTTGCGCAGCGACTATTTCAGAACCTAATTTTAAAGGAGCCGATTGTTTAATCGTTGATATACCAAACCATACAACAATCTTTGCTGTCTACCGTTCACCATCCTTCAGAAATACAGACTCATTCTTAACAGATCTAGATTCTCACTTCGATGTGTACAGGTCTAGACTGCAACTAGTATTAGCAGGAGACATAAACATTAATATAACCCCCAATAACTTGATTAATCTGAATACTAACTATTTATGTCTTAATGCTGAACATGGCTTGCTTCCTGCTATAACAACACCGACTAGATATGGATCATGCCTGGATCACATCTTTGTTAAAACCACTAGAGAATGTGTAGGCATTACATGTAAATCTGATATAACGGACCATAGTATCACAATAGTGGGTTTGGCTACTAAATCCTATAATACCAATAATTCAAACCGTATAATAGTCAGACGAGATATTGATGGTATTAAGTCCGCTTTAGCCGAGGTTGACTGGTCTGATATCCTATATGCTACAGAAGTTAATCTAGCAGTATCTCTTTTTACGGAAAAAGTAGTTCAAATTATTAATAAATTCACAAAAAAAGTTTCAATTAGTCGATCTAAATATAACCTAAAACCTTGGATCACCCCGGGCCTCATACGATGTATGAGGCACAGGGACAGACTTCATTCAAAAGCTAGGAAAAACCAAGACAACATGGTACTTCAAGTAACGTTCAAAAGATATAGAAACTTCTGCAATAAGCTGTTACGTAAACTAAAATCACAATATGAAAATAGGGAGCTTCAAGCTAGCAAACGTAATCAGAAAAAGTTGTGGAATGTAATTAAAGGAATATGTCACATGTCGTCACAGAAAAAAGAACCTACGGAGTTATTACATTTACCAAATACTACAAATCAAACACAATCTTTAAATCTTTGCAACTCACATTTTTCGACTGTTGGACTAAAACTAGCAAAATACATTTTGGAAAGACTAGATAAAAATGAAGAAGAACTAGCAGCATCAATTAAAATAGAGGGTTCACAAAATTCATTTTACATGGAACCGACTTGTGCGACTGAGGTGGAGGGGTTGATTATGTCGCTTCAAAATGGGAAAGCACCTGGAATAGACGAACTAGATAACATGATAGTAAAACAAATAAAAAACTACATCGTGCAGCCGCTAACCTCTATTTTTAATCTAAGCTTCTCATCAGGTATATTTCCCCTTGAATGGAAAACTGCATCGATATTTCCTATACATAAAGCTGGTAATAAGAAATCACCAGATAATTATCGCCCCATATCGTTATTGGGAGTATTCTCCAAATTACTAGAAAAACTTATGAATAAAAGATTGGTCAAGTATTTGGAATTACAAAATGTTCTTTCCTGTCGTCAATTTGGTTTTAGGCAAGGGAAATCAACTAGTGACGCGGTAAATCTTCTAACAAAAACTATTTCATCCAATTTAGACGTAAATAAAGCGTGCATAGGAGTCTTTTTGGACTTAGCAAAGGCTTTTGACACTGTTTCCATTCCCGTCTTGATTAAAAAACTTGAAAATGCCGGAATAAGAGGGGTTAATAATAATAATAATAATAATAATATGGGACAACTTCCACACACGGTCATCTGGTCCCAAACTAGGCTAGAAGCCTGTACTATGGTAACCAGATGACTGATATACATACTTAAATACGCTTATAACACCCAGACACAGATCAAACAGTTATTTTCATGCACACAAATGTTTGACCTGGCCGGGGATCGAACCCGGGGCCTGCGGCACAGAAAGCAGAGTTACTACCGTCTGTGCCAACGAGGCTGTCAAATTCGAATTGTCGAGGAGGTTGCCTCGCAATGTTTCCAGAGTTATTTACGGGATCGGAAACAGTGTGTTAGACTAGATAAATATTCTAGTGAATTACAGACCATCAGCTTTGGCGTTCCTCAGGGGAGCATTTTGGGCCCGACATTGTTTATTTTGTATATAAATGACCTGCATAATCTAAATATAATTAACGCAGAAATTATTTGTTATGCCGATGATACTGTGATTTTGTATAAGGGTGATAACTGGTCTGAAGTTCTTGCAACCGCAGAGCAGGGTATGTCAAAGGTCGCAAAATGGCTCCAAGTAAACCTTCTCACACTAAATACTAAAAAAACAAAATACCTATGTTTCCATAAAACTCGGGCTTCCTCCCCACCAGTACATAGCAGCATTAAAATTCATCTATGCCCCGATGACACTAATAATTCCTCATGTTCCTGTGACACAATTGCTGTAACCGATACTATAAAATATCTAGGTGTCACATTGGATCACAACTTAAATTTTAAGGCGCATATAGCGACACTATCTGGCAGGATTCGGAATATTACTCGTATTATGAGACTTTTGCGAAATTCAGCAGACTTGGACGCACTAAAAACTGTCTATTATGCACTGTGTCAGTCGCTCTTAACTTACTGCATCACTAGCTGGGGAAGTGCAGCGAAGACAGTCATGATCCAAGTTGAAAGATCCCAGCGTTCCGTCTTAAAAACAATGCTCAAAAAGAACTTCAGATACCCTACAAGTAATCTTTATAAAGAAGTCAAATTACTAAACGTTCGCCAATTGTTTTTGTTTCATATTGCTTTATTTGCTCATAAACAATTTAAGCCACCTGAGGAGGACGACACCAGGCAACGTACTCGTAAAAAGATCTTTCAATACAACATCCCGGTTATACGAACAACATTTGCAAGGAGGTTTAGCCCTTATGTTGAAACGCGTATATATAGCAAAATTTTGAAATGTTGCGATGTTAAAAAATGTTCAGTCTTTGAAGCTAAAAACATTATCGTGAAGTGGTTAGCCAGTCAGGATTATGATGACACAGAAAAAAATTTTTTCAATATGTTTCCTAATAATTTAGTTACCTACTCAAAATTCCACAAGCTACTTGTGCCAACCCTTTGACCACTTTTATACTTTTATTATTTTACTGGTTTTTTTATTTATCTGTTTATATATTTTGTGTATTACATTTTTCTTTATTTATCTAGTTATCTATTTTATGACATATGTATTTTAGTAAGTATTAAGTATTAAAGGTTATATATTTATAATTATACTCAATGTTTATTTTATAACATATTATAATAATTTATAAACTGTAGAAATTTAGCGTTAGGGAATTTACATTTATTATAGTATAGTACAATTATTACTTTTTTAATATGGCGTAAGTTATATTGCGTGTAACTAATAGCTTTTCTTTCATCAAAGTGTATATTATAGTCAACTAAGCACTAATCAAATGTTATTGTATAACTTCGTCATTTTGGCCCTCGCGACACAGACTCACGTCTAGTGTGAGGACCACAGTCAATCGCAATTTGTAACGGTGCTTTATGATTAATAAATAAATTTTCATTTTCATTTTCATTCATACTTTACTTCGTCTTTAAAATATCAGAATATAAATATATCAAATAGATTTATTGTATTTGGAGGAAACAGGGAAATACAAAACAATGAGTTAATTTTCCATAGGATTGTGTCAAATCCTCACAAACTTTCGTATCTTTATAATATTTGTAGGATATAGATTTAGACAACTAATACTTCTTAATTTGAATGAATAATAATTAAACCACCTTCAATAAATAATTTTGCTTTCTTGATTTTTTTATACACATAAAATGTTATTGAGTACCTACGTACGTACTTTCACCTTGAGGATTTGTCGCAAAACATAAGTGCGCGTTATTCTCGTTAGAGTTCCAAGAACCAATAGTTGAAAAAACATGCAAATAATAAATAAAATGAAAAGACCCAATTCTGATTTTATTATTTAATCCGGCATCTTCGCGACAGCTTCTCGGATGTCTTACATTCGATTATTGATTAGTCTCCACGCGCTCCAGATACCGGACTATTAGATCCTAACCTAAAAACAAAAAGATCGTAAATACAGCAACTTTCAAATTGTAATGTGCGTAACAAAATGCTCATAATCAGTCAGAAGACGTCCACTGCTGAACATAGGTCTCCCTCATAGAACACCACTCATGGCGGTTGTTCGCCGTCTGCATCCACCGGCTCGCCGTCGATCCTGCGACCAGGTCATCTGTGAGGGCAAGGCCTACCCATTGCCACTTCAAGTTGTATACACATAACATACATACATTCATTCACGCCTTTTTCCCGAAGGGGTGGCAGAGGTGTACCCAGGACTCAGTCCCATAGTAGATACACCCACATTTCGCCAGTATATTATTGGCCCCATGTAATAGGGGGCGAGCCTATTGTAATCTAACGGGCACATTTTCAGACTCCAGGCAGTTATTAAGATAATTCCTAATGGAAAAATCCAATATTTAACACTTTACCTGACCTGGGGATCGAACCCGGGACCTCTTGATTGGCAGTCGAGCATAAGTTGTATACTCCGCGAGATATATATCGTAACTCCCGTTTTTTGCTAACAAAATGCTGGTGCGTGTAAAACTCGACAAGTATGACATGATATCTCGCCGGAGCGAGCGCGAAGATCTGTCAATAATTTAAGACAGTAACAACCTTCCAAATCTTTTTAGGAGAGACTATTCAGTTTTATTATTTTCCGATAGATAGAGGCACCTCTCTCGTTTACACGTAACATAAAACATGCCCCCAAATGTCGTTCAAAAAGGTTTACAAGATTCGCTTTTTAGGTATCTTTCAATGGAGCTACCAATAATTTTATCAAAGAACACGAGTAAGATATGCGTATTTATGTTATTATTATCTTATTGAGAACTGATCCACATACTTTATATGTTAACGTTTGTTGTAATTAGTTATTATAATAGTTCATCAAATCTAAGTTTCATACTTTCAATAACTTTGTAACGTAACTCACGCAATTTTTTTATTTTTTAATAATTTTTTTTAGAAGATATAATCATGAACTTTGTCACAAGATTTTTTTTTATGAAAGTGAGTGACATGACGAGCAAATCAGGTGCCTGATGGTAAGTATCATGATTACCATATCAGACACAGTGCCACCCAGTGTTTTAAAATTCTAAAGTCCACGCGGCACTGCACTGAGACTGTGACCCTGAGATATTAGTTGTTGAAAATCGTCATGGCCAGTATTTTCGCTGATAACATTGCCCTTCAGACCTGAACACAGTTATGTTTGCACATTACTGCTTGGCTTACTTCCCCAGACGGCCCCCTGCACAAGAGGCCTACCACTACAATTTAAGATTTACAATTTTTTATTCATCATCATCATCTTCAGCTGGAAGACGGCCGCTGCTACTGCTGGACATAGTCCTCTTTCATAGAACACTATAAACTATTCATATGGGGGGATTTTGTCGTAATCAGCTCGCTTGTTGTGCGGCTTGGTGATCGCAGTAGTTGGAACTTGGTGCCGGAGAGCGCTGCTGCCCACTCTCCGAATATGTCCCTCTGTCAGGTGTCACTTTTTTAATTACTGAATTTAAATTGAAATCCTTATAAAACAAGGCAAAATTGTAGGGTTATTATATAATGCGTGTATGGGGGCATACACGTTGTCAGGTTGGCCGAGTGATAGGGTTGATGTTATTTTGTGACGCGCATGCTACGGATTCTGTGAACGTTTTGGTAGTTTTATGGAAAGTATTAATGGCAACGTGTGATTTCACGGAGATCTATGGCATGTGCGAGGGCGCGATGGCAACACAGGGAGGTGGATGCCAGCGCGACAGATGATTGTAGAGGGAGATTGAAGATGGTGGCCTTGGAATATATCATGTAAAATATGCTGAAGTGTTCGAGTATTATTTAATGGAAAAGGCACGTTTACAAAATAAAACTGTCAAACATCTTACTTTCTGTCAATCATCTTGTACTTCTTAGATTTCATTATTAACTCCGACATAAAGATCTAATTTTGAGATCAATCCAATAATTTTCAATTATTAAATTAATGTACCTATCTTTCAGTTTCTTCAGGACTGCCTCGGTGGCGTAGAGGGCGCATGCTCGACTGCCAATCATGAGGTCCCGGGTTTGATCCCCAGGTCAGGCAAAGTGTTAAATATTGGATTTTTCCATTAGGAACGATAGTTCCTTGATAAGATATCAATAACTGCCTGGAGTCTGGAACTGTGCCCGGTATATGGCAATAGGCTCTCCCCCTATTACACGGGACCAATAACATACTGGCGAAATGTGGGTGTACCTACTGTGGGACTGAGTCCTGGGTACACCTCTGCCTACCCCTTCGGGAAAAAAGGCGTGAATGTATGTTATGTAAACGAATCTTGTAACCTTTATATATGTAGGGTTGATGTTATTTTGTGACGCGCATGCTACGGATTCTGTGAACGTTTTGGTGGTTTTATGGAAAGTATTAATGGCAACGTGTGATTTCACGGAGATCTATGGTATGTGCGAGGGCGCGATGGCAACACAGGGAGGGGGATGCCAGCGCGACAGATGATTGTAGAGCGAGATTGAAGATGGTGGGCTTGGAATAAATCATGTAAAATATGCTGAAGTGTTCGAGTATTATTTAATGGAAAAGGCACGACTACATATAATACTACCAAGACTTTTTAGATTTTACAAAGACGTATCTAATAAAACGATTAAAAGCTTGGTCAATTATAAGGTACAAGAATCAATGCTTTTTCATGCAGATTACGTAAAATAACATTACATCACGTCTTTTTCCCCAAAGGGTACGCAGAGATGTACCCAGGAATCAGTCTCACAGGTAAACTCACACTTTGCCATTTATGTGTTTTAAGTACCCACAGCTCTTGCAAACCACTGCACTTCTGGTTAAAATTACCGTGGCCGACAAGTGGGTCTTACGTTTTGCAGCCCCCTGTCAGTATCCAGGTTGTTTTTAAGATCTTAGGCTGAAGTAGTTCAATCAAGCAACAAAGCCTAGACTAGACTGAGGTACCTATCAACAGATAAGGCACGACCTGTGAGACCTAAGTGAACTTGAGGGCTCAGCACTACCTAGATCACAAATTAGGAATAAAGGTAAAACATAACATACATTCACGCCTTTTTCCCGAAGGGGTAGGCAGAGGTGTACCCAGGACTCAGTCCCATAGCAGGTACACCCACATTTCGCCAGTATGTTATTGGTCCCATGTAATAGGGGGCGAGCCTATTGCACCGGGCACAGTTCCAGACTCCAGGCAGTTATTGAGATAATTCCTAATGGAAAAATCCAATATTTAAACACTGCCTGACCTGGGGATCGAACCCGGGACCTCTTGATTGGCAGTCAAGCATACACCCTCTACGCCACCGAGGCAGTCAAGGTAAAACATATACACACTATATGTCTATATATGTCTATATACACTATATATGTGTCTAGTCTATGAAAATATTATTATCTAGATTGATTTTGGATTTAGGTATAAGTTCCTAATTATAAAATAAATTATTTTTAAACTTTCACGATTCGAACACGTATTTTATGAACAATTAAGTCCCGTCTCGTTAATAAAATATATAAAATAAATTTTCATGGAAATGGTAAAGAATATCTGCTTTCCAAAATATCTATACAATTGGGTACTTACGAGCAGGTTTTTTGCACTGCAAGGAGTGTGTATACTTATATTTCAGTTTTTTTTAATAAATTATAGAGGTACAACGTGTTAGAAAAGGTGTAGTGATATTCAAAGCGGGTGCATCTATACGTCAAACTGAACAACTTTCAAAAGAAAGAATTGTTTAATTCACAAAAAATAATTATTAAATTAAATTAGCTTATCGGAAAATTTGTATGCGAAGTTGATTTTTTTTTTTGCGAATTTTGCAGATAGATGCAACTCCATATAGCCCAGCCAATCTAAGAAGCCGTTTGATAGTTTTTATTTTGGCTTGTTTGAAGGAATTGAATCAATAGATATATTAAGTGATTAAGGCGCATTGCTAAGCTAATTCGCTCTCACGCTCACACGCTTTTGAAGATATAAAAAATACTACATGTAATTATGTAAAATAAAGACAACTAGGATCTAGAAAATAACAATACAAAGATTGAGTTTGAGTTTGAGTTTGATTCAGTAAAAATCCAATTTAATCCAAACAAGTTTACAGTGAAATTTTATTTTTCTGACCTGAATTGCACTCTATGCGTCGGACCTAGTGTCGTTATTTATTGAAATGATATTGTGTCCCTTCTATTCCTTTAGTATTCTGTGTCCCTACCTACCTACGACTGCGAAAAATTAAGACGAGGCACCGATTGCTATTTTTTTCTACTACCCAAAAAAAAAACCAAAAAAGTATAACAAAACTTAAATGCTTTAAAAAGTCTTCACAATGAAGATCAACAGAACAAATACTTTCTTATTAAGCAAAAACTGAACTTATATTTGTTTTCTTTCAATAACTATTCATAAAAATCCAATAAAAGGGTAAGTAGGTACCTACTTAATAAGGTTGGCTTGCAGAAAGGTAGTTACTCGTTTCTACAAAGGCAAAAGGGCCGACTTAACAAAATACCGCAACAAACGGACGTTAAGTTGTAAGTTGTTATGTCCCATTCGAAGATGAAAATGTTACAAATAATAAGTTTAAACGTTGTCTCCGAACTTTCTCAAAGCTTTCCTTAAGAGGTTTGACTGTAAAACAATTCATAACAGCTGTTAAACTTTATTTTAAGTACGTATGTTTATTGTTGGGATGAATAAGGCGCTGTCCAAAGCAAATTCGCCCTCTCGCTCACACGTACCCACATTTTTGAAGATATAAAAAATACTAAATGTAATTACACAAAATTAAGACAACAAGGTTCTAGAAAATAACAACACAAAGATTCAGTAACAATTCCAAGATTTTTTTTCTTTGTGCAGGTTTTTATACATGAAAACTCGTTTGGATTAAATTAGATTTGTTACTGAATCTTTGTGTTGTTATTTTCTAGAACCTAGTTGTCTTTATTTTACGTAATTTCGTGTAGTATTTTTTATATCTTCAAAAATGTGGGTACGTGTGAGCGAGAGGGCGAATTTGCTTTGAACTGTGCCTTAATACCGTCTGCATTTTTCAACCTTTTAATAATGATATACTAGACTTCGCCTACTCACACCGTGATTCCAATAGGAATTTCTAATAAAATTATTTCTATTTTTTTTGTTAGTTTTACGTTAAATATAACAAAAAAATTTGCATGCTGTAATATATAATTGGCTCAACATGTCTTATGTACTAAAACTACCTATGTAACATCTTAAATACCATGGTTGAATGCAAATTAATGATTATGAATTAAGAAAACACGCATCAAAGCTAACTTTGGTAAGCCGCGAATTTGTAAAGATAAGTATCTACCTAGATTTGGTTCGTCTGTTTTTGTAGCTTTCTTTTGTTATGTTCTGTTTGTTATACCATAATATTGCATTGTCACCGGACTTATATTAATATAAGTGTCCAAAGACTGCTTGCCTGGAAGAGATCGCTTAAAGTGATAAGGCCGCTCATTGTCATACAATAAGATTCAATTTTACGTGTTAAGTGAATCTGTTTAATGTGCTATTGTTTTTGGTGATAATTAAGAGTATTCTGTTCCACGCTATGCAAAATTTCAGCTTAATTGATTGAGGCTGGGTGTTGATGAGTAAGTATTGACATACTTACTGACTGACGTCAGTCACAGTCATATTAAAGTAAAAAGAAAAACAGATTGTACGTCCGTTATAAAACATCTAAAAAAAAACATCCTCTTGAACGAGTACAATGAGCACTCTTGTAAAGCTGATTTGAATAGACAACCTCCCCGGTTGTTTTTATAAAGTTGCCAGTGCCAGTGAAACTACCCGCCTCCCGCTGGCTGCCTCTAATTTGTATGTCGGCAACACCGTCATGTCGGGAACAGGAATATTCTAGAAAACTTGAAACGTTGTCTTGTTATTGTTGGAATGGGACAGACGAGCGTTTTTTTGCCACATTTTTGTGCGTGTTTAAATTTATTATACTACTAGGGTCGTCCTCCTCATTGAGTCGTTTTCTTCATGTCTGAGAGTCATTACCACCTCTATCCAGCCTTTCGACATTATTTCTGTCTTCCCTGGCAACGTATCCAAAGTATTCAAGGATTCGCTTGTTACTTGATATTGAGACGATGTTTATTTTGCTTGGTGAAGACTATTTTCACTGAATGAATACCTAAAAAATATTAATTTTAATACCCTTTGTTATGCCAGAACTAAGTGCAATGATGACGAATGACATACAAGAGTAGAAGATGATGTGCTGTGCCGACTACTTCTAGAGAGAAATAAGGGCAGTAAGATGCAGTGGTATGGTGAATCGTTTATTAATTTCTCGAGCAATAAAATAGTTTCAATTGAAACAGACAGAAAAGTTGTCTAGACATTCTTCTTGGTTAAATTACAAAAAATAAGAAGAAGACAACGACGTTGAATTGCTTCACGGAGTAGAGGATTATTAATTCGTTGTATCAGCTAACGCTTTAACGGTAGGCCTCTTTTGCAGGGGGCCGTCTGGGGACGTACCACAGCTTTGCCAATTATTCATCCGCCAAGCAGTAATGTGCAAACATTACTGTGTTCCGATCTGAAGGGTAATGTTACCAGCGAAATTACTGGGCATGACGAGTTTCAACTAATATCTCGGGGTGACAGGCGCCGTGCAGTGCCGAGCAGAATTTTGAATATTAAAACACTAAGTGGCACTGTGTCTGATATGGGCAATCATGATGCTTACCATCAGGCACCTGATTTGCTCGTTTTGTAACTCATTAACATAAAAAAGGGCGGTTAAAACTAAAACCCGCTCGTCTGTAAACACCTACACAAGAAACTTTATGGAAAACCGAATGCACCAACGCCTAGAGAACGCCGTGACCAGGCTGAAAACGTGGAAATGTAAACAGCCAAACACATTGCATTGTAGATTGTATTACAGCATACTGCTACTTACACACCTTCGTACTTAGATGAGGTAAAATATACAAAGACGCGCGGGTCGGGTGTGAGATACCTACAAGATACAAGTAAATGCGCCCGACCCGCACGTAAAACTTATTTGTTATCTGTCATACCAATACAAGGAGCTCAACTTGATACGTCCTACGCCCGACCCGCTTTTTGCCATTATGTCTGTTTTAAACCTATATAGGTTTAGATTTGACAGGGTACCAGCTGTGCCCCTGAGCTGTGCTGTGGGCGCGGTGCAATAAATAACCTGTGTATTTCCGGAAATTAAGGTGGTAATAGACTTGAGCATTTCCCAGCAATATACCATTCAGAAAGAAGGGCTTTTATTATTAAATGAAGAGGTAAACACACTGACCTAGGACGATTTAACCACTAACTTCGTTCACGCCTTTTCTCCGAAGACGACCTCGGTGGCGTAGTGGGCGCAAGCTCGACTGGCGATCATGAGGTCCCGGGTTCGATCCTCAAGTCAGGATTTTTCATAATAAATTATCAATAACTGCCTGGAGTCTGGAACAGTGCCCGGTTGATGGCAATAGGCTTACCCCCTATTACAAATAACATTCTCACGAAATGTGGGTGTACCTATTATGGGACTGAGTCCTGGGTACACCTTTGCCTACCCCTTTGGGAAAAAGACTGATTGTATATTATGCTTCTTCCGAAGCAGAGGTGTACCCAGCCTTACAGTAGGTACACCCACATTTCGCCACTATGTTATTGGTTCCATTGTAATAGAGGGCGAATATATTGCTATATAATACGGGCACAGTTTCAGACTCCAGAGTGTCATTGACATGGGTATCGAACCTGAGACCTCATGATACTGATGACCTCATGATGATGATTGACAGCCTCGTTGGCTCAGATGGCAGTAACTCGGCTTTGTGTGCCGCAGGCCCCGGGTTCTATCCCCGGCCAGGTCAAACATTTGTGTGCATGAACATGTCTGTTTAAGCTGTGTCTGGGTGTTATAAGTATATATAAGTATGTATATCAGTCATCTGGTTACCATAGTACAGGCTTCTAGCCTAGTTTGGGACTAGATGACCGTGTGTGGAAAGTTGTTCCATATATATTATACCTTCACCATCCTATTTCAAAAGTGTTTTATCACCAAGAATCAGGTACTAAGCATTCCACAATGAAACCCCTAGACGGTGAAGTTGAAGTGGCTAAACCAAGTTAGTTATGAGAAAAGTTTTAGCTCTGAATGGCTCTTGACACCTAACACAAATAGCGGTGTCGGTTTGTCTGAACTGTGAACTCTTAGTGCACTAGAACTGGCTTTAATTACTTGGCAGGTACGAATAAGGCTGAAGATTTAAAGACTAGCTGGTGGAATAATATAGATCTAAGGATACGGACGATTCTACGAGTTCCAATTATTCATCCGGCAAGCAGTAATGTGAAAAAATTACCGTGTTCCGGTCTGAAGGGTAATGTTACCAGCGAAATTACTGGGCATGACGAGTTTCAACAACTAATATCTCAGGATAACAGACGCAGTGCCGCGCAGTATTTTGAATTTTAAAACACTGGGTGGCACTGTATCTGATATGGGCCATCGTGATGCTTAGCATCAGGCACCTGATTTGCTCGTCTTGTCACTTACTATCATAAAACAAAACTGATACATTGAACGCACACTACCTGCACCCGGTTTTATCATAACATTGACATTGCATCTATCATCGTTGCTCAACGAAGACACCGGGCACATTGACTTCCAACATACATGAAAAAACGACATATTTACTTCAAATTTTAAACTCAATTGTACAAAATCTCCCAACTGTTGAGTTCCATATGTGCGCCATATTCATCCCGGTAACTACAGCTATGTAATAGAACATAAGCGCGGCGCGGTGCGGCGCTGCATTTGAAATGAAGAGAGCCTAATGACCCGGGCAATTAGGCTCGCTCATTACGCTTAGATTAGAGAATTACACTCATTGGCGTTAGCTGCTTGAATAACTCTTATATTTATTGAGATCGATTACGAATATTACCGGTTTCAATTATATTGCATTCTTTATTGTTACCGCCTCAATGACGGGAGTATGATTTGCACGCGTATCATGTGGAGTTGGCAAGAGGTGGCGAAGGAGCGAAAGTTATGGGGAAGACTTGGAGGAGGCATTTGTTCAGCAGTGGGACATAGACAAATAATGACTATTACTACAAAGTCAAAGTCAAAAAGATTTATTCAAATGGGTAACAATCTGACACTTTTGTACGTCAAGAAGCGACTACGTGTAACTGACCTCCCCCCGCCTACTACCAGGGTGTCAACGAGGCATTCACACCTGTACTTACGCACACATTTGACGCGTGTACACGTTATGTTTTCTAAGTAGTCATCATCATCATCATCTCAGCTGTTATTAATCCACTACTGAACATAGGCCTCCCCCATAAGGGGGGGTTTTGCCAATACTCGACACGCTTGGCAGGCGGGTTGTCGAACGCAGATCGATGGTGTTTTGCAGAGCACGCTGCTGCCCGTCCTCCGGATCTGTTAACCCTTAGCCGGCTCTTACGGCAACCACGGGTAGAGAGGGTGGAGCACTATTCTAAAGCTGGTAACTCCACGGCCAAACGGTCTAAGTAGTATAAGCGGATATTGCGTGTGGGCGATTGTATGGAGTGACGGGCACTGATAGATATTATGGAAAAAACCGCCTCAAATGAATAAATAAAAATTAATTCTCTTCAAATTTAATCAAGACAAAACATTATTGAAGCGAAGTCCCGGCGTCCCGGGAATTACTCTTGTTATAGTTATTGATAAGAAATAATAATACTTAGGTTAATAGGTACGTTAATGACAAGCGTAAAAAATCAGCACGCGCTTCTCACGCTCAGATTAAACAAGAAATATACATATAATTAATAATTTAAGATTACTCATGTAAAATACGTAAAATCACTGTTATTTACTTACCTAATTACCAGACTGTCTGCGCGGTGATAACAGAAATATGATAGTAAATTAGTAAGAACATAGAATTATACTGTTTGAGTGACTTTATTTCTAATTGTTAAAACATAAAAATTAACAGGTAATATAAATTGCGTAACCAATTTACAATCCAATATTCCCAATAGTTTAAAATGAGGTTAATGACGCACATGGTGGTTCATTAATTTAACTATTTTGGCTGCACATCGGCTAAAAATAACTTGTTAAAGTTTTAATATTGGTATCTCGTTTCCAAACCAAAAATTAAATACGTTTCCTTTTTAACTAGTTTTTTTAATGACTTTGACATACTGCGATAGCTATAGAAGACTTACGCACTTATCTAAATTATCTTAATATTAATTAGAGTATACCAAATTATTTATCTTTTCAAACGGGTTATTTAAAAAAAAATTGTTTGTCTGTAAAGTCGGTTTACTGACGATAGTTGAACGTGACAACGCGCTCACTCAAGTAGGAGAGAGACGGATGTCGAACGCTGCCGAACGCAAAGGCCGATTGTGCTTCTTTTTCGCTCGTTCCGCGCTCTCGCTTGCACTTCAAGCCTTACGACGCCGCGCGCACTGCCGCGAGTTCACCGCAAGCATATTCTGTGAAGTATGGAGTGTCACAGAGGTGCTGCGGCAAGAAAAACGCATGCGTCGCTGCAAATTTGCGGTGAATCTACCGCACGAATTTTTGTATCGCATAGAAATCAAGGAAGCACCGCGCACTGCGGTGGAAAAAACGCACTAGACGCTCAGTTGCTGTTGGGACGCGACACGAATATGTAGTGCGCTTATCCGGCGACAGCGTAATATATAACAAGCATATATATGCAGATTTATTATTATGGTAGTCCATAACATTCATAACATAACATACATTCACGCCTTTTTTCCCGAAGGGGTAGGCAGAGGTGTACCCAGGACTCAGTCCCATAGTAGATATACCCACATTTCGCCAGTATGTTATTGGTCCCATGTAATAGGGGGCGAGCCTATTGCCATCTACCGGGCACACTTCCAGACTCCAGGCAGTTATTAAGATAATTCCTAAAGGAAAAATCCAATATTTAACACTTTGCCTGACCTGGGGATCGAACCCGGGACCTCTTGATTGGCAGTCGAGCATGCGCCCTCTACGCCACCGAGGCAGTCATAACAGTCATAAAATAATAGTCCATAACGATGACGTGTAATCGGTCCCGCAGCTGTTATTCGAATGACAAAACGTTACAAGTGCGCGATATAAATCGATATATCGTAAAATATCGATATATGAACGCGATATATCGATGCAACCCGATATTATCGAATCATCTAGTATCGATACGTACAAATGATATATTTCACTCGATATATTAATTATCGGGAGAAATTAGAAGCACATTCTATTTCTTTTTTTTTAATAAAATGATTATACCTGTAATTAAGTTGTTCGCAATAACAAAACGCAAATGTTTTACACATATTAACCTGAATGAACCCTATATAATATTCAATATTATAGACTAGTTAAATACAAATAACTTACGATATATCGAAAATATCGATATATTTGTACGATATATCGCAAAGTATCGATATAACACTACGATAGATTATATCGACAAAAATATCGATATTTTTCTTACATGAACATCCCTACAAAACGTGCCTTTTTTTCGCGGCAGTGCGCGGACCCGTGACTGCGTTAGTTCTACCGTGCGGTAGAACTAACGCACATGCGGTGAATTAGCGGCAGTGCGCGCGGGACCTACATGGAACGCCTCAGAGCGAGGTAACGCCGCATGAGTCATGTTTTTTCGTGCGTGCAGCCGGCTCTATCGAATTATAAGACGTTGTCACGTCAAAAAAAAATGATTTAGACAGTAACTTCTCAAAATGTACCCACAATTACCAGCGTGTACCAGCATGTATGAAGAATGTGATGAAAATAGAAGAAGTAAAATTCGTGTGTCAGGATTATCAAAAGTGGAGAGAAATAGTCTCTGCCTACCCTAACACGTACAAGACGTGACTATATCGTGTATGTATGTATGTATTAATTATTAATGTCATGCATCAGCTCAGGTAACAATTTCATTGAACTAGTAGTAGCAATAGAGATCTTACTCGGATGTGAATGAACAGTGCAATGGATTATTTCCTATTGTTATGTTAAGTGCTAATAAAGCTGTACATTCACGGAGCGGATTCAAACTGCTTATGATCTTTGTGACTCAAAGAAACATTTTTATTTCAATCACATAGCACATCACCATAGTTATAATAAAAATATTAAATTAATTATTTTAAAAAACTTAGGAGACAATATAATTTACTTCATATTTAACTTCTTAGTAACTTCTTTGCAAACAGATTGTACGGGATAGTGGGTCACTGGGCGTACGAGGGTAAGAAAAAACAGCAATTTTTTTTTGGGAATCGTAAGTAGCCAATGTGGTGCGACTAATGCAACAGCGCGCGGTATTTTTTTTTTTTTATAAATGACCTATGCTGTTAGCCTCAGATGGCCTCTACAGCTTTACCGGGCAGTGGTGAGCGCAGGAGGCGCTCGACCCAAAGTTTAAGGGCGTCTAGCACAAGGGCACCTAGACGGTACGAACCTCCGGCCTCTTGGGCCGTCGCCAGAATACGTGGGGTCAGACTTGCCCTGGCACCCCAGAAGGGGAGTGTCCTAGGGCCCTGTCAATGGTTTGATCTGTTTTATTATTTGGAGAGAAACTAACCGATCTGAAGGATCTGAGTCAGCGCGCGGTGAGTGACGAGGCGTCGTGTCGATAAGCTTGCACATCTACCTAGGTACCAATTATATGTTTATTATTTTAAAACTTTAATATTAAGTGCAGTTGCGGCCATTACCGCGGCACACAAATTACACAGAAGAGTGAAAAATTTGGACAACAAGGTAAGTAAATATTTATTCTAATTACACAATTTTATATATTTTTATTAATTTGTATTTTAGGCTGTTTCATGTGCAGCGGAGAAGCGTGAGCCGAGCGTCGTGACGTCATCACAGAGATTTATATAGAACTAATTCTATCATAATAATACTTATTATGGTTGCTAGTTGCTACGTAAATTAATTTATATACCGGCAGTTTAGTTGCCGTTCTACGAGAGATTATACGCAGTGTTATCAAAAGTCTGTTATGATATAGGGCTGTGTTTACCCGATAATAATTAATATAGAACAATTTTAAATTATTCAATACAAAATCATTATGTATTTTAACTATTACAATTAGGTTAAAATCAGTTTCAGTCACAAAAACAAATTTCATTTCTTAATAATGTACATAAATATTGTTTATTATGTCAAGGTAGGTAACTAGTGGCAATCCTACACGACAAAAAACGCAATATACGGCGTTTCGTGAACAAAAGATTTCCTTTGGCAGATTTGATCTGTAGGTCTAAAGGATGGATTTCAGAAGGGGAGCCACCTGAATTTTTGATTCAGGTGAAAGAGGGGTGAGGGGGGAGTTTGCGGCCGCCGCGCTTCGAATAAAAAATTATAACTTATCCAGCTATGCTACTATGGCATGTTCGGTATCGTTTTCGTATAAAAGAAACATGGGGAATCTATTTTTAAGGTTATTTAGGGGCACTTTCATACAAAAAGTCTATAATTTTGGTAAAATAGTAAATTTAAATAGTTTTTTTTCCTGTTTAGAAGTTAAATACAGCCATTTAACTTCTGAAATATATAGGTTTTGTGGTTACAAAAAAATGTATTATCGAGCTCATACTGTCTAGTTTTTAGAAATATATACTTTACATAAACTTATTTGACTATAAGTAACCAAAAAAAAATCGCAAGTGAATCGAGTCATGAAATTAAAATACTCACTCGACTCAGATATTTCGTATATTTATTGATTTAATGTAGCTTTTCTCTACTTTTTTTAGGAAACCATATAAAACAGACATAATTTGACGTCACTTGGGTAAAATAGGCAATACTTAAACTTAAATTATATATGTTGTTTTTTACTTTTAGGTTAATAAAAAATAAAAATAAAGGTAAACACTATTTTTCACGACTATTCACGCCATAATGAGAGTTAAATAAATAAAATAATAATAAAAATACGCAAATAGATTTTACATTTATTAATAATAAATTAAAAAAAAAAAAAACTCCAAAAAGTTAGTCTTCGAATTCCTCCAAAACCTCAATGGCATCTTCAATGAAGGCCTCGCGGACAACAAAGCTGTAACAAAATAGAAATCGTTTAAAAATTTACAATCTCAACGATAACAAATTCACCAAAGTTACGTAAAAATATAAATATATACTCGTATACCTGGAATTTTCGGAGTTTCTATCACAGCTCTTACACAGCAGACGGCAAAGTGGCATAGACGTTTGTGTCTTAAAATTCCTCCGGATCCACATCATGATATCTCCGATGAGGGCCTTGCGGTCTATAAAAATCTATAAAAATAATATAAAAACTTTCAATTTAAATGACACTAAATTCACGCCAGATAAAGTTATCTAACAACATAATAAATAAATATACCTGGAATTATCGCAATTTCCGGTACAGCTTTTACACAGCAGTGTGCATGGCATTCCCTCTCGCCTGCAAGAACATCGGCCCCGCCAACTGTTCTTGCATCCACACTTCACAAGCTCTCGCACCGCCTCCCAGATACTGGGCTGGGTTGTCCATAAGGGCTGCCATTCTCCTTCAGTTTCAGTGCATCCCCAGTCAGCTCGGGACGAGATGACGCCTCAGGAATCGAGAGCTTGTCCCCAGTCCCCACACGTAACCTGCTTGATAGGCTGTCTATAATGTATGCATCCTTAGAGCATCCCTCGTAGGAGGTATATTTTGCAAGCACTTATTTTTTGCAAATAACCACTTGCGAGCTTCATTAACTGAAATAATTTCAGTTTCACCACAGTATAACATGATGACATACTCTTCTAATCTAATTATTAAATCATCTGTCACCTCTTCTAGTGGATTAGTAAGTGCTCTAAAGCAGATGTGGTCTCAAGACATTGCTGCCACGCCTTCCAGTGGGGCTATTGGCGTTCTTCATAATCACCAGTCGTTATCAGGCTTGAGTCTTTGTGTTCTGTGGTTTGAATTAGTTACAAAAACGTTTTACCTTTCTAACAAGACTGTGCACTGTCAAATTTGGAGGAGAGAAAAGGAAAATGATAGACACTACGAGTGGTTCTCACTCGGGACCGACACAGTGCACAGTACTTAGTAAGTTTATCATAATGTCTTTGGTAAGTAACCGGACTTTGACATCATACTCTGATAGCTTCTGCTCTGACTACACCCAGATTCTGTGCTAGGTCATGTGCAGGAATGTAGCTGTGGTATTTGCCCGTACCGAAAGATATCCAGAGCTCTTGGAGACCTAACTGCTTAAGGGCGAAGAAGTAGATTATGGCGATTATAACGACGTTGAAGATAACTTTTTGGAGAAGTTTCTTTTTTAAATTTATTTTTTTATGTATTTCACTCTCATTTTGGCGTGAATAGGCGTGAAAAATAGTGTTTACCTTTATTTTTATTTTTTGTTAACTCAAAAGTATAAAAAAACCTATAAAATTTAAGTTTAAGTATTGACTATTTTACCCAAGTGACGTCAAATTATGTCTGTTTTATATGGTTTCCTAAAAAAGTAGAGAAAAGCTACATTAAATCAATAAATATACGAAATATCTGAGTCGAATGAGTATTTTAATTTCATGACTCGATTCACTTGCGATTTTTTTTGGTTACAGTCAAATAAGTTTATGTAAAGTATATATTTCTAAAAACTAGACAGTATGAGCTCGATAATACATTTTTTTGTAACCACAAAACCTATATATTTCAGAAGTTAAATGGCTGTATTTACCTTCTAAACAGGAAAAAAAACTATTTAAATTTACTATTTTACCAAAATTATAGACTTTTTGTATGAAAGTGCCCCTAAATAACCTTAAAAATAGATTTCCCATGTTTCTTTTATACGAAAATGATACCGAACATGCCATAGTAGCATAGCTGGATAAGTTATAATTTTTTATTCGAAGCGCGGCGGCCGCAAACTCCCCCCTCACCCCTCTTTCACCTGAATCAAAAATTCAGGTGGCTCCCCTTCTGAAATCCATCCTTTAGACCTACAGATCAAACCTGCCAAAGGAAATCTTTTGTTCACGAAACGCCGTATATTGCGTTTTTTGTCGTGTAGGATTGCCACTAGTTACCTACCTTGACATAATAAACAATATTTATGTACATTATTAAGAAATGAAATTTGTTTTTGTGACTGAAACTGATTTTAACCTAATTGTAATAGTTAAAATACATAATGATTTTGTATTGAATAATTTAAAATTGTTCTATATTAATTATTATCGGGTAAACACAGCCCTATATCATAACAGACTTTTGATAACACTGCGTGATAACCCGAATAAAATTAATAATTTTGTTGCTGTTTAAACACTTTCACGAAATTTCTGCGAAACCCTAATTGTCATTAATACCTGCAGCATTTAAATAGGAGCATAATCGCTTAAAACGGCGAGTGAATGGGATTCATTATTTTACAACTACTATCTACAACAAATGTTTATTCAGTTAACGACTTCTCCTTGACTGTTCTACATGTGTACTACATTTTATTTATCAAGAAAAATGCTATAATTTATTTTTATAAAATAAATAGAAACATTTTATTAAAATAATGAATAAACCAATAGTGACTTTGGATGAAGTGCTTGAGAAATTCGAACTGTACAGACCATATCACGTAAAGGTCTTAATTTGGGTGCTAGTGGCTTTCGCTTCTAATTCTGTGTTTTGGTCTAATTATATTTTTACTGCTGAGGAAAGTGGTTATAGGTAAGCATTTATATTCCTGGATCCTGAATTATATGGGACATTCAAACACTGTCATAGACTGGTCTCAAACTGTCTTCTGGTAAACAGATGACATGGAAAAGACCTGATTGTGTGCAAAAGTATCTGATTGTGAAATGAAATAAATCATTCGATTTTGCCTTGGACATACTTACTCGTATATACAAATATTATAATACCCAGACACAGATCAAACAGATATTCTCATGCACATAAATGTTTCCCAGGACTTTTTTGATTTGACTCAGAAGGCAGAGTTACTGCCAACTGAGCCAACGGTTTCTACTTAAAGATTAAGTGTTTCTCTACTTTTTTTCACCACTACTTTCCATCGCCTGTCTAAAATCCAGCTACAGCTCTAGAGATGAAATGATGTAGTGGTAACGGACATGTAATAGTGCGAGGTCTCAAAAGCCGCTGTCGATAATAGAGCGAAGTTCTATCAACGTAAGAGGTTCTTTTACCTTACTAGCCGCCATCGCCTGAGAGCTCATCCGCATATAATCGATACGTGGTCGTCACACACAGTGCGATATTTCCGTTCTTTTCTGCCGCATACGTGCAAACTGTGCAATGATCTCCCTGCTGCGGTCTTCCCGTTAAGCTACAACATGGGACTTTTCAAAAGGAGAGTGAATGAATACTTCAACTGAAGTGTCGGTAACATACTGACAACACCCCTGGTGTAGGTATCCATAGGCGGCGGTAACCGCGAGCCATCAGGCACACCGTCTGCTTGTTTAGCTATGGCATAAAAAATAGCGAGGAGGGATAAGAAAAGGCCATCAACGCTTTACGTTAGATACATAAAATACACTTTAGTAAATTGCAATAATTATGTTCTGTACTACTATTCTGAAGTAAATATTACGAGTACTTTGTATAGTAGTTTACGTGAGGTTTTGTGTAGGTTTTATTAACATTTCGCCACATAATAAAATAAAATTGATAAGGTACATCTATAACACTATTACTAGTTCATCATCATCATCATCATCTCAGCCACAGGACGTCCACTGCTGAACATAGGCCTCCCCCATAGATTTCCATTCAGTCCGGTCGCAAGCGGCCCGCCTCCATCGTGTTCCTGCCGCCTTTATCAGATCGTCTGTCCACCTTGTGGGTGGACGTCCTACGCTGCGCTTGCCGGTTCGTGGTCTCCATTCGAGAACTTTGCAGCCCCATCGGCCATCAGTTCTACGTGCTATGTGCCCTGCCCATTGCCACTTCAACTTACTAATCCGCTGGGCTATGTCGGTAACTTTCGTTCGTCTACGGATCTCCTCATTTCTGATTCGATCTCGCAGAGAGATTCCGAGCATAGCCCTCTCCATAGCTCGTTGCGCTATTTTGAGCCTGCTGATAAGGCCCACAGTCAGAGACCACGTTTCAGATCCGTAAGTCATCACTGGTAACACACACTGGTCAAAGACCTTCGACTTGAGGCACTGAGGTATTTTGGACGAGAAGACATTGCGTAGGTTTCCGAACGCTGCCCAGCCTAGTTGGATTCGACGATTGACCTCTTTCTCGAAGTTGGACTTACCGAGTTGGACTGCTTGTCCTAGGTAAACGTATGAGTCAACAACTTCTAGAATCGAGTTCCCAACCGATACTGGGGTCGGCACAACATGGGCATTACACATCACCTTCGTCTTCTCCATGTTCATTTTAAGACCGACCCGTTGAGAAACTCGATTGAGGTCTTCGAGCATCGTGCCGAGATCTTCCATCGAATCTGCCATGACCACGATGTCGTCGGCAAACCGAAGGTGAGTGATGTATTCGCCATTAATATTGATGCCGTGTCTTTGCCAATCCAGAAGCTTGAAGGCGTCCTCCATTGCGGCAGTAAACAGTTTCGGAGATATGACGTCTCCCTGTCTTACGCCTCTTTCCAACGGGATCGCCTTCGAACTCTGGTCCTGTACTCGAATCGACATAGTGGCGTTACTATACAAGCACTTCAACACTTCGATATACCGATAGTCAATATGGCATCGTTGGAGAGACTCGAGCACCGCCCATGTCTCGATCGAATCAAAGGCCTTCTCATAGTCCACGAACGCTAAACATAGTGGCAAGTTATACTCTTCGGTCTTCTGTATAACTTGACGCAGCGTGTGGATGTGGTCTATGGTACTGTAGCCTTTTCGGAAACCGGCTTGCTCGGACGGCTGGAAGTCATCGAACCTGCGACTGAGACGATTCGTAATGACCCTTGAAAACAACTTATAAACATGGCTCAGAAGCGAGATGGGTCTGTAATTCTTCAACATGGTGTTATCACCTTTTTTGAAGAATAGGACCACCACGCTTCTGTTCCATGCTTCTATTACTAGTTATCTGCGTAAAAACCATTAAACTGCACTCGCCAACCCGCCTGCCAAGCGAGGCGAGTATTGGCAAAACCTCCCAATAAACAGTAGACTACTTACGGCTGAGATGATGATGATGATGTCTAAGATATGTTTTCGACCCTGCATTATCTGACTCAGAGGCCTTGGCCGAATTTTATTACCTACTCGAAAGAGTATCGTAACATTGACCTTTCTACGTTTAACTGTTGTAGGGCTTAACTTCATAGACTAGGTATTATAGGCGTGGAACGCCTATAATACCTAGTCTAATTATAGGCATAATAATATCTAGACGCAACGTGTTGTTCAGGTGAAAGCCTACAAAGGCATCTTTTCCATCCTGCTTTCCCATTTTACCTTAAACTATAATATTAGGAGTTTAATACATGAAGTTTTGGTAGTGTAGACAAGTAGTATGGGATAGATAAAAATTATATGATAGAAATAGGACGAATGCGCTATACTGCAATATGGTGAACTTTTTGTAGTGGTAGGCCTCTTTTGCAGGAGGCCGCCTGGGGAAGTACCACACCTTTGCCAGTTATTCATCCGCCAAGCAGTAATGTCCAAACATTACTGTGTTCCGGTATGAAGGGCAATGTTACCAGCGAAATTACTGGGCATGATGAGATTCAACTACTCATATCTCAGGGTGATAGGCGCAGTGCAGTGCCGCGCAGAATTTTGAATTTTAAAATACTGGGTGGCACTGTGTCTGATATGGGCAATCATGATGCTTACCATCAGGCATCTGATGAGCTCGTCTTGTCACACACTATCATAAAAAAAAAAAAAAAAAAAAACAATCTGTCTGTTGCTTAGACTCGTGTGTGTTATATGCTCAATAATTTCTGTCGCGAGTGGCGATTCGCGAATATATTTCACAACAGAACTACCTTACTACCTACCTAGGTATCTATAAAAGTAGTAATAAGCGTTATCTTATGCGTGAACCTTCAGCGCCTACAAATTATTAAATTTGAAGGCTGCGTTAAATAATTTTGCCGTTAGTTTAACCTTTTTATAATTCTTCAAAGAACCTTCAAAATTTGAAGAAATACAAGTGTTCACTTCGCGAAAGATACGGGCTGATGATGATGATAATGTATCGACACAAATTTACAGATGTATGGACGAAGGTTTCGGGAACGACACATGTGAGCTCAACCACACGCAATGTACGCAGTGGATCTACGATGACCCTACCAGCTTTGTAGCTGAAGTAAGTTAATTCTTCAGCTATAAAAATTAAAGCTTTTACAATCCAACTGAAAATATCAGCTCTATTCCAAACGAGGTGGGTCATTATCTAATAACTTCGTCCCCACGTAGGGACAACTGGGATTTTTTAAAAAAGTCGCCACTAGTCACTACTGTGGATATGTGGGAGAACATTAAAAAAAACCCCCAGCATTCCCCAGTGGGGAAGATTAGATTGGATCCCCAGGTCAGGCCAAGTGTTAATTTTGGATTTTCTCAATAACTGCCCGGAGCTTGGAACTATGCCCGTTAGATGGCAATAGGCTCGCCCCCTATTACATGGGACCAATAACATTTTGCCACAAGTTGATCCAACGATCTGGGTCAAAGTCAGGGGCTTGCAGTGAATGGCCAACTCGCGCTGTGGGGTTCTAATAGGGACGCAAAATAATATATTCAGTAACATTGGGTGAAGCGAGTCTGATATAAGAAAATCTAATATAGTATCAATGAATGAAGAAGCATTGGGCGTTTTCCGGTTGATGAAAATATTTTTCAGAATTTTCTGAATAATAATAATCTGACAATATTTATTGTGATCAGTTCCAGCTAGCATGTCAAGAATGGAAGCGAGCGCTGGTGGGCACCATGCACAGCCTGGGCTACATGGTGGGATTACTACTCGTGGGCCCACTTTCTGACAGGTTAGTCTAGTCAAGTCAAGTATTACAAGGTAAGAGAGATCTGATTAGATGGCTTTTTACTGTGGTGTATAAAAATATATAGTATAAGTTGCACCTATTGTGCTTTCTTGCATTACACAGTTACTGGGTCAGTGAAGGATATTAAAATCTTCATAGTGAAAAATTTCACTATGAAGCTAACTTTGAAATCGAAAAAAAATTGCTGGTGCATAGACCCCAAGCAAAATCCAATGGAACAAAATGATGAGTACCAATGACTTTAGATTTATGTCAAATTAGCTGTGCCCCGCGGTTTCACCCGCGTAGTCATCGTTCCCGTGGGAATATCGGGACAAAAAGTATCCTATGTGTTATTACTGGGTTTAAGCTATCTACATACTGAACTTCAGCCCAGTCGGTCCTGTAGTTTTGGTGTGAAAGAGTAACAAACATTCATACACCATACATCCATACAAACTTTCACGTTCCTTTTCAGTTTTATAATTCGCTCGCCTCTACTAACAGTACACAAAAAATAACAGTAGGAAGGAGTCAAGAAAGATTACTGTAGGTACTCCCAACATGCATTTTTAGACTGTAAGATCTCTACATGCGTATGCACAGATACAAATCAATTAATAAATGTTAATTAGGATCAAGTTGCATTGTCCATGAATCGATTAAATATTATGAATGACAGCCTCGTTGGCTCTGATGGTAGTAACTCTGCTTGCTGTGCCGGGTGCGATCCCCGGCCAGGTCAAACATTTGTGTGCACGGACATGTCTGTTTGATCTGTGTCTGGGTGTTTTAAGCTTATGTAAGAATGTATATCAGTCATCTCGTTACCATAGTACTTACAGGTTTCTAGCCTAGTTTTGGACTAAATGACCGTGTGTGGAAGTTGTCCAAAAATATATATATTAATGACAATAAGCAACATAATTTATGCAGTGGCCCGCTGAAACGTGCCCTATGTGTTATCTCAGTTATACCTATATAGTTAATTTCGGCTCCATCGATGAAATCACACAATTGCACATATACATAAGCTGTTCCACCATGATTTTTCTTATTTTTTAATAGTAAACCTACAAAAAATCAGGGCATTTGTCAGTTGTTTTTAATATCATAATATATCATAATTATATTTGCAATTTAACCGCTAACCTATACCTGCCTAATTAATTACCTACCCGCATAATTTGCAGTTGCATTATATGAAACTCAATAAAATTCATCACTTTAAAATGCTATTTCTAACAAAAATTTATATTTTTAACATATAATCATAATCCTAACCTATATTTATTTATTTATCATATAAGTAGAAAGCTGACAGTATTGAACCAAAACGCTTCCTACCTTAATTAAATAATATGACTTAAATATATTCTTAAATGGCTAACAATTACATTCACTGGATCCGTAAGCAAGTCTAGATGTTGGAACTCTTGCACAAACGAATTGAAGAGCTCCAATGCTCGTTGCGTAGGAGCATTCCGAGTATGACAAGTCCGAGTCATAGGACGATAGATAGAACAGCTGGTGCTGACGGCGCCTGCTACCCGGAGTACTATACCGGAGTACTACAGACTGTAGTACTCCGTAACATATAGCCCTAGCGAACCCAAAGTCGTTGGGTTGCTTATGTTATTCCGAAGTATTTGCAAATAGTGTATGGCCAGATGCAGTTTTCGCCTAAGCTCTAGTGTGTCCACTCTGATCGTACCGGACACAAAAAGTGAGGGAAACAGAAATGGATAGTACCCGAACATCCGCTTATAAACATAACGAGCAAATTTCCATTGAAGCCTTTCAATCAGAAGTGTGTATTTAGCTTCACGCGGATCCCAGACTATCGCATCGAATTCCAGCTTACTGCGGACGAAAGCATTAAATAGCGTGAACGCCACTCTTATATCTGAGAACTGTGAAGATGTTCTCATTATGAATCCCAAGATATGACGGCGGCAATATGACTATGAAAATTAATGCCGCTGTCCAAACTAATTCCTAAATCTTTAATTTTAAGTTCACGGTCCAATGTGAGGCTGCCCAATATAATATCTCTTATTTCTAACCTAATTATTCGATATTTGATTCTTCACATTATGTCCATTCATTAAAGGATAGGAAGAAAGAAGACCGCCGTTCTCACAGGGATGATGGGTGGAGTATTCGGCCTGTCCAGAAGCTTCGTCACTTCCTACTGGCTATACGTCTTCTTAGAGTTTATGGAAGCCGCTATTGGTGATTGTTGCTCACCTATCTATGTTTTGAGTAAGTTACCATTTACTAGAAATATTTAACTAGGTGTAATAAAATAGTGTAGTAATACATAAGGAGAAATCCGGATAGTTTTGATGTCGCGTTGGACTGATGACATCATAAATGGGCGGGAAATAGCTGGATTCAAATGGTAAGAGATAAGAAAGAAGGGTTATTATGCCCAGCGATGTGCTGCTAGAAAATTTTTGACCGATACAAAATAAATCAAATGATCGTTAAATTTTTATAGGAAGTCAAATATTTTATTCTAAACTTGCAACAATTTATTTTGTGCGATGTTTATTTTCAGCAAACCTCACAAAAACTATTTGTATTACTTTGTAGTCAAAACTGAATTTATTTAAGTAAGTAAATGTTTGTGGTTTACCAATATGTAATAGGTACGGTTGAAATAACGATGGCCAAGTGCTGGTTAAACTCATATAAAATTTGCATTAACTGGTCAATTTGGATAATAATAACACTCCTCAGATATTCATTTATAATTTTGTTTCACAAAACTTACTAGATTTCCACTAAATTCTTCAATAACGTACTGCAAATGATACTGATCATTAGATTTTTATTATTTTCATCCAACTTCTTACAGATATCGAAATAGTAGCCTCAAAGAAACGGGCGATGTACTATGGACTCTCCACCATCGGCTACATCATCGGAAACGTTTTACTCCCCTTCACAGCTTGGGGAGTATCGTACTGGAGAAACTTCCTCAGAATTATCTACACACCAGCATTCTTATTCTTCTTTTATATCTACTTATTAGATGAAAGCCCAAGATGGCTGCTCATCAGGGGAAAGAAAGACAAGGCTATTCAGATACTACAGAAAATAGCAAACCAAAACAAAGTTAAGCTAGACAAAGAGACATTGGAAAAGCTACCTTGTGGCCAGGAGGCTGTAAATATCAAATTCCTATCATTGTTAAAGATGACATTCAGTTCGAGTGCCTTGTTCAAAAGATGCATTATCTGTATAGTTTGGTGGACAACCTCAACGTTCGTCAATTTTGGAACATTTGTGAACATAGTAACACTTCAAGGGAACAAATATTTGAACTATGCATTGATATCAATCATAGAACTGCCTGGAAGTTTCATATTGATTTACATATTGGCCAAGTTCAATCGAAGGAACCCTCTCATCATTTCATTCTTTGCTGGAGCAGCGTTTTGTGTAGTTCAGCCGTTTTTACCACTTGGTAAGTTTAACTAGATGTATACTAAAAATATATTATCTTATATATATATAAATCTTGTGTCACGATGTATGTCACGAATAAACTCCAAAACTACTGAACCGATTTTAATCAAATTTCACATGTACCCGTATTTTGGTCTAACTTACTGGATAGGATAGTTACTGTTATCATCTCAATTATTCGCTTATGTCGTGAATGTAAACGAATAAAATGTATCAATTAATTGTTTCTTAAGCAAGTGTTTATTTACTGTTTAGTTTTATGAAGTTCTCATAGATGGGTTTTTCCATTAGGAATTATCTCAATAACTGCCTGGAGTCTGGAACTGTGCCCGGTAGATGGCAATAGGCTCGCCCCCTATTACATGGGACCAATAAAATACTGGCGAAATGTGGGTGTATCTACTATGGGACTGAGTCCTGGGTACACCTCTGCCTACCCCTTCGGGAAAAAGGCGTGAATGTTAGTTTTATGAAGTTCTCATAGATGGCGGTGTACGTTGATTCATCGATAAAATTCTTCAATATTGTTTGACATCTAGGTTGCAAATACACCCAATAGATGGCGCTGTGTCCTGTTTCTTAGAATATAAATTCTATTACTTTATTTCACGTAATATTTATTTATGCTCACGATATAACCGTATTATTTTAATGGTTTGTGACTGATATTTTTATAATTATACTGCGTATTATGTTACAATAATATTATTACCATTAATAACAAAAAAAATTGTACTATTTTTGTTAGAGAATTATTAAAGTCTTGGCGCCAAATTTTAATCAATGTTTCAAGATCTAGCCATCAAATTCTATCGAATCGCCATCTCTGGTTTGAATGTCCAAAGCTATCTCATTCGTTCTCGAGACCTCCTCTGAGCGTAAACAAAGCTCCCTCTCGAACCATCGAGACCCACTATTTCGAACAATCGATCAATCGATTCTTCTCGAAGCATGCGAACTAGAACGTTCAGGAAATTCAAGGTTCAGGTATAAATACTGGCGCCGAGTGTCACCGCAGTTCAGTTCCTTTTTAAACGAGTGAATTAATATAATATCTCCCGGAAAGTGATAGTCTCAGTAAAATCTCCACGCATTTTGAACAAGAATATGAATTTTTCAATTGAGTACTCCAGTTTTATTTTAAATTTAGGTAATTCGATTTTACCGGAAGGGTTTTATTTCCTCAGTTGCGATTAGAGAAATAAAATATGGCGGTACGAAGTTCGCCGGGTCAGAGTTTATTGCTATGTTTTAAAGTATTTAAAGTAAAACTAAAGCAATGTCAGGTGTATGTGGTGTGGAATCGTATGCATAAATTATCTCGTAATTTTAAGCGAAAATTACCGTCTCATTTGTTATAGGTACGAACATAACTATCTAAATAAGTATTTTTACATGTAGAAAAACAAACCATTATTTTGTATCCGTTCACTTCTGAAGTCTTTTAAATTATCTCAACAATGCAATCGCTACCACAAAAGACATTTTAGTGGCGATTAAACCGCGTGATTCGTGACTAATTAAATAACTTCTGGTATGTATGAAACTCGTAAATTTATTCGTATTAGGTAGGTAGGAACTGATACTAACTTTTGTAATCTTAAAATATATTTGTTCTAAATTCTGCTTCATTTTCATTATTTACCTATGACCTATGGAGTAACTGATGGTCGATGGGGTTGTATAAAGTTCTCGAATGGAACCACGTACCTACAAGCTCAGCGTAGAACGTCCACCCGCAAGACGGATACACGATCTCAAAAAGGGTAGCAGGAACACGAGGCATGTGAGACGCTTACAACCGGGTTAGATGGAAATCAATGGTGGAGACCTACGTTCAGCAGTGGACGTCCTACGGTTGAGATGACGATGAGTAGCTAAATTATATCGTCGACATGGAAGCAAATAATTACGTACGATAAACTGGTAGAAACTTACCTAAGGTGTACCGCAAGGAGATGGTTTTGGACATATTTAATAAAATAAAGCTTATAATTCCAGATCTCCCTTGGCTATCAGTAATAGCATACATGGCCAGTAAGTTATTCTCAATGCTGTACTTCAACATAACCTACATCTACACGTCGGAGTTGTTCCCTACATACACTCGGAACTCGATGCACGCTCTCTGCTCCTCTATAGGAAGGATTGGATCTATTGTTGCTCCGCAGACCCCTCTGTTGGTATGATCTGTTTCTGACTTTGGCTTTTTTTCTGACTTTGGAATTGCGATTTATTATGATTCAATTATACATTTGAAATATTTCAATATAAGTTCCACGTCATACTTATTTAGATAGTTTTTACCAAGATTACGTGTCATAGTTGTTCGATCATATCGGAAGATTATATGATATACATATATTACGACACACATTGTTCCTTATCACACTAAATGGAAGAGTTTCAGGTTGCAAAAATTCCTACAGATATGACCTAACGACTACACTTACATATCTTATAGGAGACAATTGGCTCCAACAGTTTTACGTACCATCTTCCAGTCCGAAACATGATAGCGCAAAGATAAAAAGAATCATGAGGTAGTTTGAGGTCAGGTAATAAGTTCTTAATTTTTACCAAGGCAATAGAGACCGGCTATATAATTTAGTTTAAGTTTATTTATTTATTACCTCACTCTCTCGAACCGTGGTTGCCGTAAGAGCCGGCTATAAGGGTTATGAGATCCAGAGGTCGGGCAGCAGCGTCCTCTGCGTAAAACCATCAAACTGCGCGTGCCAATAGATAGGAATCTGTGGGGGAGTCCTATGTCTAGCTATGACCTTCCTGTGGCTGAGATGATGATAAATTTCTCTTAATTTCCAGAACGTGTACTGGCCTGGTTTAGCGTCAGTAGTGTTCGGAGGCTCAGCCATTATAGCTGGAGCCCTAGCGTTCATGGTACCTGATACCGCGGGTAACGACCTTCCCGACACTGTGGACGAAGCTGAGGCCTTTGAGAAAGGAGTTGATAACATTGGCATGACTCAGGAACCTTTACAACCTTTAGATTGCAGAAATGGATGTAATATGACTTGATGGTTGAGTTGGTAGGGTGTGTAACTATAATTGTTAATTATTATAATAAATCAGGCGATATTTTCTATTTGGATAATGTAAAACAAAGAATTTTTATGTATAATATTATGATACTAGAATCATTGATTTAAAGAAAAAGGGAGATGAGGTACTTCTCCCCATTAGGTCCACGTACGTCAGTAAAGTGGGGTTGTACTACTGGTTGTTATATTGTTGTCTCGTTTTCACTTCAGTCTCAGGTACGTCTTTCTATCTTTGTTGTTCATTATACTGCACTGTGCAAACTTCATACTGAGCAAATTGCACGTGCCAGTTGTTGAGTAAGCGCTGGGAGAACGTACTCTATCTCCCCTTTTCTAAGTCTGTATATCTCAACTTTCAAACATAGCGTGAGGCCACAATAGACGACATTATGCCTGTTTCAAATACTGTTTTAAAATGTCCGGAAACAAATATTTATTACTAAGAATATCAAATTTCGGCATGATATAATAGGTAAATAGAAAAACATTTTAATTTTAATTTCTATTATCACCGCCAAAACGCTATAAAAGTGTCATGGCGTCGGTTGTGACGTCACAAATTTAAGTCAACGAGAACAAACACTAGGCGCGATGCACTAATTTAGATAGTTTGTGTTATTGATATAAAGAAAATGGGATATGGAGTACTGGCTTCTCGAAAATGGCAGGCTCAAATAAGTCCCATTAGGTCCACGTACGTCAGTAAAGTAAGGTCGTACGAGCGAATAATATTGTTGTCTCGGTCGCACTTCGGTCTCAGGTACGTCTTTCTATCTTTGTTGTTCATTATACGCCACTGTGTAAACTTCACACTGAGCAAATTTCACGTGTCATTTTGTTGAGTAAGCGCTGGGAGAACGTACCCTATCTTGCCTTTTCTTTATATCAATGGGGTGTGTTATTATTTTTTTGCTATGTAGAATTCAAAAGTATTTATTTAGGTGGTGTGGACCACCTCTGTACAATATTTCTTCAACTAAAACTCAAAACAAACTATTTATGTTCGTTTCACATAGTAAAAATGTGCGAGAAATGTGGCTTATAGCTAATTTCAAGGTGAAATTTATTATCGGTATTATGCCTATTTAAATGTATTCTACGAAGATCACTTTGACTAAACTTACTGTTTTACTTTTTGTAAATTTTAAAATCTAAAGCTTTATTTACATTATTATTAATTACTTCTCTGATTTGGCTGAATGCGTAACAATGAATACTGTCTGGACAATGGGAATTGTGGCAATGCATAGGGCACGTAGAGCCGTTAGGTCCACATACATCAGTAAAGTAAGGTCGTATGAGCGAATAATATTGTTGTTTCGGTGGCACTTCGGTCTAAGGTACGACTTTCTGCCTTTGTTGTTCATTATAATATGTCACTGTTCAAACTTCACACTAAGCAAATTGCACGTGCCTTTTGTTGAATAAGCGCTGGGATTCAAACACGCGTCATCGGAATAAATACTAGAAACTAAACGTCACTTTTTTCAAATAAAATTCATTGTACAAATAAATCCGAGATAACGCTCTATTTGATTTGAAAAAAGTGAAGTGTCTAGTATTTTTACTATAGCCGGGTAGAGAAACTCTATCCTCTATCTGTATATACCGAATTTCAGCCCAAGTAGTTTTGGCGTGAAATAGTAACAAACATCCATCCATACATGCTCACAAACTTTCGCGTTTATAATATTAGTAGGAAGTAGGACATTGTGAGGGTTACCTGGGGCAAGCATACTTGAAAAACAAGTTTGTGTCCTTTAATAATCGTTCTAGTGAGATTTTCATGTTGAAAAACATGAAAGCTTCAATAAATGCGAGTTTCAAAGTATGAGAAAACATTTGAAATGGAATGAAACCAATACGGAAGCCGACAAAGGGTGATGCCGCATTTATCGCATCGCTCGGTGTCTTCTATTGTCTAGCTTTCTACAAATACACTACTGATTTCTTTTCTCTTGCATACAGGGTGAATAGGTTGATGGTTTTCACACATTTATCGTTTCGATGTTTTGGCCAAGTATAATGTTATGTTACCATAAATTAAACAATGATACGAGTAGTAACATAACATCAGGTCTTTCACCCGAAGGGGTAAACAGGAAGGGGGGCACGGTAATGTTAAGCTGGGTTTCGACATTGCGATACCCAGTTTTATACATTACCGTGGCAGACCCAGTCATATTAATACCTACACTTCGCCAGTTATGTTTTTGGTCTATTGCCATCTATACCTTTATTGAGATAATTCCTAATGTAAAAATCCAATCACACTTTTTGCCTGACTCGGGGATTGAACCCGTAGTAACAGTGTGTATTAGGAAATACACTCCAGTTATTCATCCGCCAAGCAGTAATGTGCAAACATTACTGTGTTTCGGTCTGAAGGGCTTACTATAGCGAAATTACTGGCCATGACGAGTTTCAACAACTAATATCTCAAGGTGATAGACGCAGTGCAGTGCCGCACTGAATTTTAAATTTTAAAACACTGCGTGGCACTGTATTTGATATGGGAAATCATGATGCTTACCTTTAGGCACTTAATGGGCGCGTCTTCTCACTCACTTTCTTTAAAAAAAATAAAAATAAACACTTATAACAAAAATACAATTTTAAACATTTTCTGTCTGTTTGTTTGTTGCCGCTAATCTCCGAAACAGCTGGACCAAATTAAATGGGACTTTCACCGGCATTCCGTGCAAAAAAATAAAACCCTTTTTATTCGGCCTCATCTCCAAAACGCCTGGAGCGAATTTGCACATTTTTTTTATTAAAGTGAAATTCCATGCGAACGAAGTCACAGATAACAATTAGTACAATATAAATACCGTAATATAATATAATATAATATTATATAAGTATAGATACACCTCTACCCTTCATGGAAAAAAGTGTGATGTAATGTTAAAGTACCATATTATTTTACATATTATATTACCAAATTCGCCAAAGCTTATAACCCAATTATGTGAAATTAAGTTAGTCCTAGAGTTGTGCTTAATTATGAATAAATTTTAAACTGTGAGTGATGAAGAAGGTCAACCTATATTTGACGGTAGTCTGCGTCTCGTTTCCCTTGGATTCTAGATCAATGATACGAGAGTTGTGATTGTGACAACCTTTTAGTTATTACCGTTTACTGACCATTTTTTTTTTAACCCGGGGAAATGCGTTATACATACCACCCCACACTCTAAGAGCGTGGAGTGGTTATGTGGGACTCCCTGTCATCATTGCTGACGGGTATACCCACTAAAACCCCGGGACAACACTACGCCTATCGTTAGGGCTACGGGTACGCCGAGGCAATCGTCCGCGGCCCCAACGGCGCTGGTCCGTAATTGGTGGACCTCTCCTCGGCATGGTGAAGTGCGTTCACACCAACCTCTCAGGGACGCAAGTTAAAACCGTGCGCACCTTCTCTGGGGCATATGTCATCGGCGGTGAATGTCCCCGCACCCACCGCCTTGAGCTCGGTTACCGTTTACTGACCAGGGTTATAATAATACTTGGGTTGTGTTGTACACCGATTTAAAACATTAGCCTTTCGCCATTTTCCCGAAGGGGTAGGCAGAAGTGCGCCTCGGAGTCAGTTACATAGTACTTAGGTGCACATAAACATTGCCGGTTATTTTTAAGTTGTATATCCATTGATAAAGTATATATACTTAAGGCCGTACCTAACCAAATAACCTTGAGAATTCGTTTCTTTTGTATTATGTAGTTGTTTAATTATATACCATGACATTTGTACGCCTTCTAGGCAAAACATGCGGATGAATACTGATAGCTGTGGATGATGATTTCAATGTAACCATGTTTTTACAAATAAATAAATTTTGATTTGATTTGATTTTGATTCCTCTTCGCCTCATCCCTTTTACGCTCAGATTATAGAATAAAATTTTTATAAAATCAAATTTTGCCCAATATTTATGTTTATGGCAAGAAACATTTTACCCACGGGTGGCACGCATCACTCCGCGTAGCGGGCACTCTACCATTTGAGCTACCGTGGAGATATCTACTAGTCATAGGCAATTTTTTTTATATTCGCCTATAGGGCCTATAGGGGTTTGTATAACGCCTATAGGGGCGTGTGTATTTATCTATAAGTCATGTATTTCGCATTCTACCCACCGACAAGTCTAATAAATATATAAACAAATTATCGTTATTTCAGACCCAAGTCCATAGAAAACAACACTTACAAAATTTAAATTGAGATTTTACAATTAGAATTCATATCAAAATTGATAAACACTTTCTTTTTTCGGTTCATATTATATTTCAAGCGAATATACCGCTTAGTCGATAATAATATAAAAATGTTCAGTCAAAATCAAATTTTGATCGTTCAAAAAAAACTAGCATAATGTTCATTGTTAATTGCCTATCCATTAGTATAAAAACAAATCAAAATGCTCTCACCCTTTTTTTATACTTTGCCATTATTTTACGTTGACATTTTTATATTGCGATTGTGGGCATTATTTTATACTTGGTCATTTTTCATTTTAGACCTAAGTCGTCAAACTCCTTTTTTCGCTCGGTTACACCTTCAAATCCGCTACGTCGTCATATCCGCCACGTTTCACTTTTCTGTCTAATACCATTTCGTGTGACTTTAAAGTTGTTTCACTTCATAAAATATTGATTTTACCAAATACTCCCCAATAAAGGATTTCACTTGTATCATGAGATAAATGTCCGAATCTTCTCTCCACTATTATCCCTTAATCCGTCCCAAGTTTAAATTCCCGTCGAGTTTCTATTTACCCCCGCAAACAGTTGATTTCCTGTCGTTATTGTAAGGGCCAGCATTATCGGGTATTACGATCCAGGGCCGCATTCACGGCACGTCCGAGGAGATCAAACGCCGTGATTCCGGAGCGAGCGGCGCGCTCATATTACCCGCTCCTGAGTGCGACTCTGTATGCGAAAATGGTTTTTAATACTACGTTCGATGGGATGGAAAATTGAAATTGGTACCTATTTTTATTTAGTCCGATTTTTTAGGCTTTATTGGATTTAAAGTGCTAATCTACAGAACCGAGAGACGATCTAGCATGTTTCGAATAAATGAAGTTACGTAATGGAATACAAGTAAGTACTTAATAGAGACACAGAATATTATTAGACAGCCTCGTTGGCTCAGATGGCAGTAACACCTTCGGTGCCGCAGGTCTCGGGTTGGATCCCCAGCTAGGTCAAACATTTGTGTGCATGAACATGTCTTTGATCTGTGTCTGTGTGTAATAAGCTTATATAAGTATGTATATCAGTCATCTGGTTACCATAGTACAGGCTTCTAGCCTAGTTTGGGACTAGATTACCGTGTGTGGAAGTTGTCTCATATTATTATTATTGTTATTATTATTGTCTATTATTTATTGTATGTTACAATATTAATATTAATACGAATTACGGGGGTGCAAGTACCAAAATTTTCTGAAGAAACCTATTTTTCGCAAGTGCAGGTTTAGGTTGACTGGTAAATCTTTTGTAACATGTTTACCTGTTGTGATCTTTTACTTAAAATATAAGAAAAATAATGACAAGTTTTTATGATAATAAATCTGTTATTCTATTTTGAAAAACTTTTGACCAACTGCACCTAACTCATAGAAGCAGTGTCGAGTGCGACTGCTTCCTGTGTGTGACGTCACAGATGCGTCTTCCGGTCAACGCTGGGGCTCTCGCGGTTCATCCAGCGGACAAGGAACTACTGTGCTAGCGAATTTTGTTTTGGAACTTTGCTAATGTTTTCATTATTTCATATTTTACACTTGCCAGAGCGACTCGATAGGAACTTATTTTGAACAAAAATGTACCAACGGTTAATAGTCTCGATTGTTAAAAAATCCTAACGAATCACACTGTGACACGTTGGGCAATCCACCGATTGGACTAAAATTTGGTTTGTAGATAGCTAAGAACACAGATGAGGATTTCATCTCCTCTGTGGCTAAGAAGACCCTAAAAAACACAAAAATTACTATTCAGCGGATCAAACCGGGAGACACAGCTACTAATAATAATCTTTGAAAAGATCCTGATATCACTATTTTTATACTATAAAATCCTAAATGACTCACTGACTGACATGCAACGCAGAGCCCAAACCACTGATCCTAGAGACTTGAACTTGGGATGTCGGTATTTTTTCATTTTGCTAAGAAAGGATTTTTGAAAATTCACATTCTAAGGGGTACAAAAAGAGCGTCAAAATTTTGGTATAAAACCCCCAAGTTTTGTAATTGCGAGCGGGTAAAGCCGCTTTGTTTACACTAGTTCTGAATAAACAATGAACAAGTAGCTTAATAAATATTTGGACAATGTAATTATACAACAATTCATTTAGGATTATGTAAATCTGCAGATTATCTTTTACTTTATCTCATCTTATCTTGATTGACCTAATAGGATACATTCCGAATATAAAACATTCAAAGAGCTATTATTGAGCCATGACTGTAATGTAATTTCAGTTATGATTTTATTTTATTTTTCCGGCAAATATTGTAATTGAATTTTTCCATTAAGAATTTTCTCAGTCTCTGTAGGCAAAATATAACCAGCAAAATAGCTAAAAAGAAGTGTATGTACCTACTATCACGTAGGACTAGGTTCTGGGTACACCTCTGCATATACCTTTGGAAAATAGGTGTAATGTAGTATATTTATTATTCTGATTTTTCGATTAGACTTTTTTTATTGAGTGAGGCCACTGTTACTGATCTCGTAAATTTAGTATACAATACTAGTTAAATGCTAGTAGTTGCACTAGTTGTATATATTAGACTTTATTGTAAGCTGTATAAGGACCTGGCGGTCTCCTTTAAAATGCCTATGTAGGTGAAAGGTAGGGGGGGCAGTCGCTGATCATATCGGAGGCATTGTATGAATGTTGGCGACCTGAAACTCTGAGCAATTAAGTTGTTCAAATAAAACGTATGAATTGACTCAAGCAGTGTAATTGGGGAAGCCCTATCTGATACAATTAATCTATTATCTGTTCGGCAATCGGTTTATCTTGTTCCCAGGCATTTACCGCGAGTATCCAATAACACAATAATTGTTTACTATTAATAGGCAGGTGTAGTTATCTAATTATATCTGTTTAAAATAAACTGACTTCTAAAAATGTATTGATATTTTATCATTCACCATCTCAGCCGTAGGAAGTCCACTATTTAACATACTTAAGCCTTTCGCATAGATTTCTATCTAGTGCTGTTGTAAACGGCTTGCATGCAGCATGTTTATGCTACCTTTATTATATCGTCTGCCCACCTCGCGGGTTCCTTACGATGCTCTTGCCGGATTTATAATTAATTCTACACAATGTTTTCATCATATAAAATATTTTTAACATAAAATCGCGAATTGCGAATCGTAAAAATTCACATTCCACTAAAAACTTTCCGCTGGTTCATTTTAAGAATTTCGCTCAAATCCATAGAGTTTATTAAAGACATTCGCAAACAGTCTTAAAAGCCCGTGTTTTTATGTAAGATCACGGACAATGAATTTTAATAGCGCTGCATTGAACACTGGATCGTGAGACTGGGTTTGTATAAACCTCAGTAAGTTTTACTGTTTACTCTTACTATTGGGTTATGCAAAGTTCGCTCCGGCCCATCTAGATGGGGTTTGTTAATGTGGTATTTACTATTCAAAGAGGGTCACTCATCTGAGCAGGAACGAAACAAAGATAAGAAAATCTACAAATATTTTTTCTTGTAATTCCCACGAGGCAGGATTTTTTTCGTTATTGTATATATATAAAATGTCATAAGATATCTATTGTAAGAACGTTATATATAATATGCGGCGACCATGGGCCATCAAGAAAGCGTGGCTTCAAATCCGGAGTCCCTGGATCTAATCTCTCATGTCGTGGAATTTTCACCTGGGAGCTGCCGGATTCGGATGGCACGTTAAACTGTAGGTCCCGGCTGTTTCCTATAAGATATGAAGGGGACAAGGGGCAGACGTTAGCTCATGTCGGATGCCTTGTAGGAATCTTGGCGACATGAAACTCTGATAATATGGGTTATCCACATAACGCATATGAATTAACTCGAGCAATGTAATTAGGGAAATCCGCTGTTAGATTATAAATTCAAATATCAACGACTATTATCATAGTATATAATACTCTACATTTACACGATTCAAACATAAACATCACATGAAAGATCAATCAAACATCTAATATCAACAGACGGAGCATTCTCCAATGAACCGAAGCTCTAATAATTATACCCACGCATTAATTAGGCCACATCAAGAGGTGCCATTTGCGCGCCATTCGCCGAGTCTGAGACTCGACGGCGTTACTCTGATTGATTTAGCTCATATCATTTGATAATTCATTACCTTTACTTGATGATAAGCCAAAGCTAAAAGTACCTAAAGCTGCTATTTCATCTCGTCTTTTAATATTAATTTGTCTAAATTAAAGAATTATCGGCTCCTTCGTTTTCTGCGTAGTGTCTGAGGCCCGGCTGAACCCTGGGTTTTGGCGCTACTGTTTTATCGTAATATGACGAGTTAAACTGTAGGTCCCGGCTAAGTCGTTAGGTCATATCGGATACCTTGTAGGAACATAGGCCTCCCCCATAAGTGGGGTTCACATAATTTGTATGAATTGACTCGAGCAGTGTAACTGGGGTAGCCCGAGGATTGATTACGAACAACAGTAGAAGTGTGGAAAGCGTTTAATTGCTTAATGTCTGCTGTCAAACGGCATACAAAAAATGACGTTTGACAGCAAAATTTACTGCTGTTGTTACGCGATTGCATGTTCGTAACCGGGGGTGGCCCCGGTCGGTTAGAATAAAATGACATATATGTTTTTCTTTCTGAAGAGAGAGTCTGAAAGTCTCCCTTTCTATTTAGACGCGTGGTCATGACATATCTTGTGTAACAAGCCTTGCACCTTGGTTTATTTTTATATCTGGGAGGTACTTGTGGTATACATACACCAGGTAAGAATTTAATGGCGGTTCGAACGCACCCGGGACCTCATGATCAGCAGTCGAGCTAATGCGCAAGTACGCTACCGAAGCAGTTAAAGTAGAATTAAATTTATCTGGGTATCATAGATATAAAAGATATTTCTTATATCTTAGAATATTTCATATTAGTCGAACACCAAAGTGTCTTTTACCAAAACGCAAAAGGAATATAAAAGTGTTCTCAATCAAGTGGGAAGCTCTCGTGATTAGCCGCAGCGGTGCCACAATATATATTAGTACAGAAGACAGCTGCTCAATACAAGGTGCGAGAACCCGTACACACAGACAACCAACTTTACAGAGCATGTCAAGGAAAACCACTGGGCTAATTAATGTAGCCATACTGCAAAGCAAAGGATCTATCTGGTGAAATCAATCGTTCTACGTTGAAATTCTTATCACATCAAATCATCATCAGCCGGAAGACATCCACGGCTGAACATAGGCCTCCCCCATAGAAAGCCATAAACTATTCATATGTGGGGATTTTGCCGTAATCACCACGCTTGTTGTGCGACTTGGAGATCGCATTAGTTGGAATACTTGGAAACAGCGCTGCCCACTGTCCGAATATGTCCCTTCATGAAAATAAAAGGAAAATAATTAGAAACATAAGATTTGAAATTCTTATATTAAGTATTAATGGTAATCCTTCTCTTAATATGGTCTATATGTTTTTTTTTATGATAGTGAGTGACAAGACGAGCAAATCAGGTGCTTGATGTTAAGTATCATGATTGCCCATATCAGACACAGTGCCACCCTGTGTTCAAAGTGATGATCAGTAATGTGCAAACATTACTGTGTTCCGGTCCGAAGGGCAATGTTACCAGCGAATTTACTGGGCATGATGAGTGTCAACAACTAATATCCCGCCCCAGTCCCGCGCAGAATTTTGAATTTTAAAACACTGGGTGGCACTGTGTCTGATATGTACAATCATGATGCTTACCATCAGGCACCTGATTTGCTCGTCTTGTCTATCACAATCATGAAAAAAAAAATCAAAATAGCTTTTTTAAAGCATATTTATTAAAGAACAAATTCGGCTTTCTCAACCTATTTATTTATCGTCGGTACGGTGGTGGCGACGAGGTCTACATTCGCGCCACGTGTTGATAATCAACAAACTTGGCCTCAGACGACGTCAGCCGACGTGACATCCATGCTACCAATACCGCGCGTCCTCGCATAGATCAGATTATGCAGAAGAGACAAGGATTCAACGACTACATTATTTTTTTAAACTCAAAAATTGATGAAGATTATTTCTTATCCTATTTTTATAAAAAGGTACCTGTACCTCTAGCACGAGTTTTTTTGACAAAGCATTCGCATTGAATTCTAACGATATGTGTCACAAGTGTTTGGGATTTGACATAACGACGATACGAATTCAATGCGATTGTCAAAATTTTCACGCTAAGCTTACTGGTCAATAATAAGAACATAAGTGTTAAGAAATTTCTAGACTTTACGGCTGACTGACTGAACGGCTGAGTGGAGTGACATAGTGGTGCATTATTAGCTGTTCGTTGCCACTACTTATGTGGCTTTTATGGTTTTGAAATAAAAAATTGTGCCTTCTGGAAGTAACGTTTGACACCCTGAGCTTTATACTACATGGGTCATGGTAAAAATGTGTAGTAGAAACTGCACTAATTCTCATAATCTGGTGATTGTATGATAGGATAACCTGCTATTATGCTAATCTCTATCTATAGTTCGCGCACGAGCTGAAAAATTATTTTTTGCGAAGTTTTATTTCATACTAATTCCTAATGATGGTAGGCGTCCTGATGGAATGTCATTAATTCCGTGGAGTCGTGGGAGGTCGCTGGTATGGGATGCTACTTGCGTCGACACCTTAGCGTCCTCTCACTTGCAGAGATCCTCCAGGGCCGCTGGCGCAGCAGCAGATGACGCGGAATCCATCAAGCGTAAGAAATATGCGTCTCTCAGCGAGGGATGCATATTTGTTCCGTTTGCGGTAGAGACAATGGGGCCATGGGGTTCAGAAACTAAAACCTTTTTCAGGGAGTTATCGAGGCGCCTAGTTGAAACCTCAGGTGACCAAAAGGCTGGTTACTACCTTGGCCAACGTATAAGTTTGGCCATACAGAGAGGTAATATAGCTAGTTTTTTGGGCACCTTACCTGCAGGAGGCGACCTAAATGATATTTTTTATTTATAATTTATGTTAAGTTATAAAAAAAAAAAAAAAATCCTAATAATGTTTTATTTTTTATAATATTTATAGAAGATGAAATATGAAACAAAATGGCGCCAGGTTAATGTCACATAGCTAGTGCGCGGACTATAGGTGGTATGTGACTGTTGTCATCTCTACACCAAATAAATAATCTTTGACAGTTTCGAATCACTAGGAAGGTCTGCGTTGCATTATAACTTTGAGATTGACGCATGCGTACGTAATCCATGATTTATTATCATAATCTTGGTCCATTTGCCGGCAAACTTTGGGTGCCATTTGGACCGCAATCTGCGCTTGAGGGTTTTTGAGTGTTGTACGGGAACTTCTAGACTTGAAGTTGTCCTGAGTCACTATAGAATCTTGTTATATAATTTAATTAAACTCGTACCTGTGCTCGTACCTATTGATAAGGAAGTTTTTGACATTAATTATACGCAAACACAAGCTTAAAATAAAATTAGAAACCTTAAACTTATCAAATAGTATAGGTATATTAAAATATTATTGTTACTCTAGACTAGACCCTATATCATTGTCATCATCATCTCAGTCTAGTCCACTGCTGGACATAGATCTCCCCCGTAAGAGGGGTTTTGCGAATATTCGCTACGCTTGGCAGGCGGGTTGGCGAGCGCAGTTTGATGGTTTTTACGCAGAGGATGCGCTGCTGCCCGTCGTCTCGATCTCATAACCCTTAGCCGACTCTCATGGCAACCACGGGTAGAGAGGGTGTGGTACTAAATAATTCTAATGCTGGTTACCCCACGCCAAAGACAATATTAGTATTTAAATTATAAATAGTTTATTATGCTTTAGTATATTTAAAATTTAATTAAACCCAATTCCACCCCTAATCTTCCAATTTTGCCCTTATCCGTCCGAAGACTGGTGGCCTGAAAGAGATCGCTTAAAGCATAGCCTGCGCCGACATTTGTCATATTTTTTTTACGCTGACTATAGTAATTTCCCTCTTTAATATTAATTTACAATTACTTCCGTGACCCAGTTTGCCAAATGACTCTGCAATAATTAATTAACACATAATTCTAACTTGAAAGTGTTTTTACCATCCGCGAAGTTGAAGCAAAACCCCTCAGATATCATCACCAGACGTTCTCGTAAATCATAAAGTATTTATCTGAGATCTGAATCGCTAATTTGTGTTAATAGCTCTTAGTCCGCCACTTAATTACAGTCAAGAAATCTGCGAATGTCTTGATGCAAGAAATATCTGGCAACTGGCAAGCCGCGGGTACAATGTTAACAGAAATTAGAGATTCTAGAGATAAACAGATATTTAACTTTTTATTGTTATCACAATACAGAAAATAACAAAAATTCAACTAAAAACGAGTAACAATTGGAGACCTTAGCTTATTTAGGTTTATAAGAGGATGTTTAGTTTCTTAGCAAAATTCTTTAAAACAAGAATTAGTTAAAATAAATATAGGATTTGGGAAACGTTCTAAGCAGTTGTGTCTATGTCTGCAGAAACGTCGTTTATTCATAGAGCATCTCTAAAGTTTTTTTGTAAATTAGCTGAAATATGACGATAAATTTGAAGACCTCCAAAAAACTCATGTGGCGCGTTAACCATATTATATTTACGAAAAAGTGGTTAATTCTTATACGTATTACATTACCTGTGACTACAAACAATGCAATGTGGTAGAAACACTTTCTGTTCTGACTACGAATTTGAGCTCGTTGTCGAGTTGATTACCAGCTCGTTTGAAACGTCAAGTTTAAATAATATGACCACAAAGTATGAACTTAACAATGAGTTCATAAAATATAAAAATAAAATGCGTTAAAAGATGTTTAATTGAACATTAAAAAAATTATGAGCTTGTAAAAGCGACTTTAAATATAATCCACAAACAAAAGTTGTCCTCTCATCAGTACCAAGCCTAAACAGAACCGCAGTGAAAAACAAGCTGAAGTTCATTAAGCATGCAAATGTGGAGCGTTCACTCAGATACAATTATTGCAGGCGCCTGTAATATGCTAAACGCTTGCTTGCTGCCCTCTTTACGGCTTCCAGATGAAGTTTTACACTCTTCTCTTTGTTTGTAGTTAAAGTTCCTTTGAGTCGTTAATTTAATTTTCAACACACACATCCTCGTAAAGTCACTCTTTACGGCAACGCGGTTTTTTTTATTTTACTTAACAAGGAATCCTTTTTTTAAGAACCAGATTGCCTTTATTGGAAAAAAGACTAAACAATACAGCTATACCTACTTACTATCTACCCTAACTTAATACACTATAATTGATTGAATTTGGCGTTACTTTTCGGAACTCCATTGTAAACTCCTAGAACAAGAATATTTAGTTTTTAGTTCCGATTTTTAGTGTCAAAAACAACATGCACAGTGCACCGCCCTCCCGCCCGCAAAATTGCATGCAAAGAGGAAATGCTATTACGTATTATTGTTGTTAGTGACACCATTCATATATCGACACGTGTTTCGCGTCTACACGACGCATCATCAGGAAATAGACTCTGACTCCGCTGTAGGGGCGACAAATGTTAGTACGACGCCGTTCCTCGAGATGTTACCTCGCTGAACGCTGAACCCAGAGTGAGTAAATCATTTTTTTTTTTTTTTTTTTAAATGACCTATGCTGTTGGCCTCAGATGGCCTCTACAGCTTTACCGGGCAGTGGTGAGCGCAGGAGGCACTCGACCCAAAGTTTAAGGGCGACTAGCACAAGGGCACCTAGACGGTACGAGCCTCGGCTTGGGCCGTCGCCAGAATACGTGGGGTCAGACTTGCCCTGGCACCCCAGAAGGGGAGTGTCCTAGGGCCCTATCAATGGTTTGATCTGTTTGATTATTTGGAGAGAAACTAACCGATCTGAAGGATCTGAGAGATCTTCGACCTCGCCGGCGAGGTCGGTGTTGTGATTGTGTGAGTTGGTGGATCTGGTATCCGGCACCAGTACCGAAAACGGAGCGTCTGTTGCGTATATTGGTAGGATTGGGCGAACCTAGCGCCGCCGATGTGACGGCGGCGATAGAGTCGTCCGGGTCGTCCAGGACGTTGCGAGGGCGTCTACGGAGGGGAGGAGTTCCAGCTTGAACTATCGAGTAGTTCGAGGCTTGGACTACGAGGGGGTTGGGGTGGTGGGGAGCCGTGTCAAAGTAGCGGCGGGAGCAATCCTTCATGAATTGAAGGATGGAGGGAAGTTCCAGGTCGCAGTGCAAGTCGGCGTTTCGCTGGTACCAGCTAGCGCCGACCGCCTTGCGAATGAAACGGTTTTGGATGACTTGAAGCTGGTTCAAGATGACGGGGGACGTGTGAGCGAACGCAACTGAGGCGTAAGTCATGACGGGGCGTATGCAAGTTTTGTAAAGTGTCACCTTATTTCTAAGGGACATCTTACTGCGCTGGCATAGGAGGGGGGTGAGACGGCCTAAGAAGTAAGCCGCTCGGTTTCGGACGATCTGGACGTGTTTCGCGAAGGTGAGTCGACGATCAAGGGTCACGCCAAGATACTTTGCATGGGAGGCCCAGGGGACAGACTGGTTGTGAAGCTTAAGAGATAGCTTCTTCGGGTTAGGTTTAGTGGGATGAAAGTACATTGCTGTACTTTTATCCGGGTTAACCGTGATGGCCCACTTCTTAAACCAATCGCCATAAGAGCGAAGGGCTTTTTGAAGTCGGCCGATCAAGTGGGCGCTGTTCCACCCTCTGGTATAGAGAGCGGTATCGTCAGCGAAGAGAGCTATCTCTACGAGTGGAGATCGAGGGATGTCGCTGGTAAATAGCGAGTAGAGAAGAGGAGAGAGCGCAGAGCCCTGAGGGACTCCAGCTCCAATGGGGTGGGGAGAAGAGCGGTCTCCCTCGACGCGATAGCGAAAGTTTCGAGCCCTGAGAAAATCTTGTATGATGAGTACAAGACGGTCCGGCACACCGAACTGATATAACTTGTATATCAGGCCGTTGTGCCACACCTTATCGAATGCTTTCGCCACGTCCAAAAAGACCGCTATAGTCCCTTGAGGGTGAGGGCGGAAGTGGGTCGGTTTCATGTTAAAACCTTCTAAGATGTACTCCGTGATGCGGTGTACTTGTTGAACACATGAGTGTTTGGCTCGAAAGCCAAACTGCTCGTTAGGAAGGAGGTTAAGGGACCTAGTGACTGACCAGAGACGCTTCACGAGGAGGCGTTCATAGATCTTCCCCAGCGAGCCGAGGAGACTAATAGGGCGGTAGCTAGAAGGCTCTGATGCCTTTTTGCCTGGCTTGTGAATGCCGATGACGTCGGCAGTCTTTCAAGCGTCGGGGAAAATACAATGGCTCATAGCAGCATTGAAGATGCTGACTAAGAGGTAGACTAAGGGGGTTGAAAAGTGCTTGATCACTTTATTAGTGATACCATCCGCACCAGGAGCTTTCCTGGCGTGGAGATCCTTGATTATCGACTCAACCTCGCAAGCCTTTATAGGCTCAATGGGGTCGGAGGGGGGTAGGGATGATTTAAGTTCGACTGCGCTGTTCACCGCAGCGAGGTGAACAGGGTCAACTTGATCGAGACTGGGGCTGCATTGCGCCTCGAGGCTATCGGCCAGACATTCGGCCTTTTCATCGTCATCGAACGCGGGAGGGAGATTGGGTCGGGTCAAGGGAGGCATTTCGACTACAGTGTCATTTTTCAGGGCTCGCGCCAACCGCCAGTAAGCCTGGTGAGTGGGCTCGAGCCCCGAAAGTAAATCTTCCCACCTCTGATTGCGGAGTTCACTCATACGGGTACGAACTACTCGTTCGTAGTACCGTAGATTGACTCTGTTCACTTCAGTGGGACTGTAGTCGTATGCTCTAATGGCTGCGTTCTTTGCTCTCAGTAGTCCCCTCGCATCCTCAGGCAGGGCCCAGCGTCGGTCATCCTCGGCTGGTACCTGCCTGGAGGAGTCACCGATGGCGGTGTGGAGGTGACTAGTGAGAGCATCGATCGAGCGGGAGACATCGTCGGGGGTAACTATGTCGTCGGGGATTCGGTCCAGAGCGGGTGAATGGATGGCCTTTAGGGTTTCTCCTAAATGCTTCCAATTCACTACCGTTTTCGTTCGAGTCAGTCTGTCGGAAGGGTCAGGGCCTAGTCTCATCAAGACGGGTCGGTGGTCAGAGTCGAGCTCGTGTAGTACTTCCAAAGAGCGTAACTGGAGTGTTACGTTCTTTAGGAGCGCTATATCGAGCACTTCGGGGTTATGGGCGGGGTTTGGAGGGTAGCGGGTTGGGGAGCTGGGAGCAATGACCTCAAAGTTGAGGTCCTCCGAAAGAGAGTACAAATCGTGACCGTTCACGTTTGATCTATTGCAGCCCCAGAGGGTTTGTTTGCAATTGAAGTCGCCGGCCAAAATGACGGCGCCTCCAAGGGAGAGGAGGGACTCAAAATCACTCCTGTGAACTTTCTTGTTACCGGAGAGGTAGCAAGAGGCAATAGTAATGGGCTGATGGCCGGACATCGCGATACGGCAACAAGACGCTTCGAGATCGGTAAGAAGAGGAGTGGTTATAGGAATACAGTGAAGAGACCTTTTGTAATAGATAAGAGTGCCGCCTTTTACAGCGTCAGTTCTATCATTACGAACCAGCAAGTAGTTTGCGATCTTAGGATCCCTCTTGCTTGGTTTTAGAAAGGTCTCGCTCACAAGAAGGATGTCTACTTGGTGGGACGAGAGGAATTCTCGGATAAGAGCCCGTTGGTCCTTATCCGATCCGGAGCCTAACCCGTTGGCGTTGTAAAATGCCAATGAAAGGGAGTGGGGTTTAACTCTCTTAGGTGTACTATCCATAATGGAAGTACTTAAGAGAGGGGGGCGAAGGTGGACTTGATCGTGCGGATCAAGTCCCTGTGTTCAGCCATGACCTGAACTATGTGGACGGGGTCGTTTGGGGCCATCGACAGTTTGCGGCTGAGTTCGCAAACAGCGTCGATATCGACACTCATAATGAGCGACATAAGCGAGGAAATATCCGGATTACCTCGGGGAAGGGCCTGTGGGGAGGCCAAGAGGGGCTTGGGAGGGCGAATTTCTGCTCGGGCGGGAGCCGTTGCAGGGGGTGAAGACTTGGTTGGCAGGGGGGCTGAGCGCTCCTTACTAAACCAAGCGTTGGTTTTGGGTAGGGGTGCGGGCACGAATTGTGGTGCCGGGTTCGAGGGCGCTGAGGTCAGCTTAGGGCTGATCCCTTGATAGCGCGGAATGAGAGGAGGAATAGAGCGGCGAGACGGAGTTTGTCTCTGTGGCCCTCTGGTTCTAGGGGCCTTGGGACAGCCGCGATAGTTCGCAGTGTGTCCCTGGTTCCCACATAGAACACAGGAAGGAGGGTCAGGGCTATCCCGAGTGCGGGAGCACTCGGTCGTGCTATGATCGCCTAGGCACTTAACGCACCTAGGGCGGGCGAAGCAGAAACGGGCGGAGTGCCCGTAGTATTGGCATCTGTGGCACTGGGCGGGGGTACCGTTTCGGTGGGGAGTCTCAACAGAGAGCCCCGAGAGGTTGCAGACCATCTTCAGGTTGAAGATGGCCTTCCCCTCTGGGGTCTTGTCGAGGACCACCAAGATAAGGTCAAAAGGGGTTTTATCCCTTCCGCTATAGAGACGGTGGACTTCTTTGATGGGATAGCCCTGTTCTTTGAGATCGTCAGTGATTAAGTCACTGGCGAGCTCTTTCGGAACACCCCGGATAACTACACGGAGGTGTTTTTCCTCTTCCAGCGCATAGGTGTGGTAGCCTATTTGCTGCTCTCGGAGAATATGGGTGATTTTTGTGAATATGGGCGTTCTCACCTGGACTTTGATGCCCAGTTGAGTGGACCTAGCCGAAACGATTTCGACCTCTTGGTCGGTGAAAATGTGCCTGACTTCTTCCCATCTTACCTTGTCGTGGACAAGGAAGGGAGGAGGGAGCTTGGCTGGTCGGGATTGAGGCGGTGCGGGAGACTTAGAGTCCGGAGTGGACGAAGAAGAGGATGGCAGAGTGCCTGAGGCCGGGCATATGGCTTTGGCCGGAGGAGGGGGAGAGGCGGTGGCGGCTGCGCGCTTTTTGCCCTTCTTGGTGACTTCAATGAAGCCCTCAAGAGACGGGGGGATTTGGGATGGAAATGGATCACAATCCATTTCCGAGTCAGGGGAGAGCGGAGAGTCCGCAAAGTGGATAATGGGGACAGGGCGCGCCGCAGTGGCGCGGGAGTGTTCGGAAGAGGGCGAGCGGTTTCGCGAAAGTGAGCTGTCGCGAGAGGGCGAGCGGTCGCGGGTAGGGGAGCGGTCACGGGAGGGGGAGCGATTGCGAGAGGGGGAGCGGCCGCGCGGAGGAGAGCGGTTGCGGAAGCAGTCGCGGGAAGGAACGCGGTTACGGGAAGGGACGTGTTCGGGACTAGCAGGGGAAAACCGCGGAGTTAGCCGATCGGCGGCCGACTTTGCTTTGCTTGAAGGCGCAGCAATACGGGAGGACATGAGGGGTACGATATTAGCGGAGTTGTACTCCGCTAATATTGTCCCGTGATGTTTTTGAAGCCATGAACGTAAGTCCATGGCTTCAGAGTAATAAACTTTAAGGGCCTACGGGCGCTGGGGGAGGAGGTCCCCAGCGAGGTTAAATAGGGTTGATCTCCTTGCCGGGTATAGACAGGGAGGTGTGTGCCTAGGTGTATCCTAGTGAGTGTCTAACTCGTCAACCTTAGCCAAAGTTGGGAGCTAGTTCCGGCTACTCGGCAGTCTTAGCAAAAACTGGTAGCCGGGTGTGTGCCTACGTACTTGGGGTTGTCGAGAGGAAATGTTCCTCCCGAGAGTGGACCCAAGCCCTGCCGGATTTTCGCGTTTTCTCTGAAGGAGAAACCGCGGGCGCTCCGGGTCCACGCCCAATCGGCTTCGTTGGCACCGTTAGGTATCCACCAATTGACCACTGAAGGTGGGTTTTGTTCTTAAAGAAACAAAGGGTGCTTTATAAAAGAAAGCGTTCGCTTTGAAAAAAGCGGTTTTTTCCTTGAATGGCGATAAGGCGCAGTGCACGTGGGCAGCGCAGGTGGCCGCTTCCGAGAAAGCGCGCGTGGGTAGCGCAGGTGGCCGATTCCTGGAAGTCGCTCGCGGCTCGGTCGGCCAGCGGGCGCAGGTAGGGACGTCCGAGCGGCGCGGGGGCCAAGACCGGAATGTGAGTAAATCACGCCGTACGCCTTCCTTTATACGTTGTTGTTGGTGACGTCACGCCTACCCACCATAGATTTAAGCAATGGAGAAGGATTAATATTTGTTTGTTCATTCAACAGTGTAGCTTGTGAATTATTATTTTTTAAAATTTCTAACTGTTCCAACACACTCAGTCGTAAACCCTTATTACATACATGCAACACATCATAAATATTACTGTCGCTCAAGGAATGGCCGGTGTCAATTAAATGTTTAGCAAAATGTGATTTTTCTTGGTGGCCATTCCTATAAGCGGCAACATGCTCCTTAAATCTAGTGTCAAAACTGCGACCAGTCTGACCTACATATAATCCGTTGCATTCGTCACAAACCAAACGATAAACCCCCGATTTTTTAGAAGTTTCTAAACGATCTTTTCCATTGCAAAGTTGTCGAACCGTTTGGCCCGTTCGGAAAGCAACGTGAACATCATGTTTTTTAAGAATGTTATGTATTTTGTATGAAATTGGTCCCATGTAGGTTAAACTGCTCACATTCTTTTTTATTTTTTCGGGTTGTATTGGATATAACAGTGAACGAACCATTTTTCCCTGTTTTTGAGAAATTAGTTTATCTATTAACTGTGTACTGTAACCATTCACTGAGGCGATTTGATAAATGGTATGTAATTCTTTGATATACCCATCCGCGGACATAGGCACCGTCATTAACCGGTGGATGTAGCTTCGAAAAGCTGCTAATTTATGTTGTAGGGGATGACAAGAAGTTGAAGGAATAACTGTGTCGGTATGAGTAGGTTTTCGAAAAATTTCAAAATTTAAAATGTTGTTTTGACGAGTGATTGTTAAATCTAGAAAATTTAGAGAATTATTTGCTTCTAACTCTAGAGTGAACTTTATTTTTGGATGAATATTGTTCAATTTTGACAAAAATACGTCAATTTGACGGACGGTACCAGTCCAACAGATGAGTATATCATCGACATACCGATAATAAAAGAGAATGTATTGTTCGTTCACTATATTATTACATTCAAAATTATCCATAAATACTTCTGCCATTAGTGGACTTAAAGGTGAACCCATTGCCAAACCCTCTTTTTGTCGGTAGTATTGGTTGTTAAACCTAAAATAATTTTGTTCCATGCAAAGTTTTGTTAAATTTAAAATATCCTCCATTTCCCCAGGAATTAACCGTTGTCTCTCAAAGTGGCCCTCAAGTATACGTAAACAATCTTGATAGGGTACATTTGTAAAAAGACTCTCAACGTCTAACGACAATAATTTTGAATTTTGTGGAATGTTTAATTCTTTAATTTTATTAATTAAATCCAAACTGTTTGCCAAATTGTGTTTTGGTTTAAATGCCGCCTTTGATCTGATGTAATAATTTAAAAATTTAGCTAATTTGTACGCTGGAGCATCAACATAAGAAACAACGGGACGCACTGGAATATTTTCTTTATGAATTTTTGGCAAACCGTACAGGGACGGCGCCCGCGGGTTCATTGGTACTAGATTTTTTACTTTTTCTGGTGAAATAAATGTTGTTGTTTTAATTGTGTTTTTTATTACTAACGTGAAGTTTTTAGTCGGATCAGTATTCAATCTTTCGAATTCGTCAGCCTGTATGATGCTGTCAACCTTTTGTTCGTAATCATTTCTATTCATTATAACAATAGATTTGCCTTTGTCGGCTTTAGATAAAACCAAATGATCCTGCTCTATTCTATCCCGTAAGGACTTAAACAGAACCAAATCATTTGTCGGTGATTGTGTTCGCATTGAGCGACATTTTTGGATTTGTACTGATATTTGAAGTTTGACAGCAACATCAGTCTTCCCCAAGTGGCATGCCACCTCCGAATCCACCACCAAAGTTTCGAGAGATTTCTGAGACAGCTTCTGATTTAAGTTGTATTGTAAACCTTTCTCTAATAAGGAAATCTCTGAGTTTGTAAACTGCGTATTAGATAAATTTTTTACTCGTGGATAGAAATTGTGGGTAGATTGTAAACTGTGGGTAGATGGTAAATTAGGGTTGGAATTATCAGAGCTGTCCCTAGTTAATCTCTCCAACTTCCTACTTTGTGTTAAATATTTCTCATGTGCCAACCCCGAAGCAATCTCCCTCGCCTTATTATCTAAAATGTCAAACTCCACATTATGCAGTTTGTAACTTAATTCAGTATATAATACCTTAATTTGGAGCTTGAGATTGTCCCTCACCGTAAACCAGTACCTACTTTCCTCATTCAACCATATTTGACGTGTTTTTTTAATTGCTATACAACTGGACCGACTGTGTGTGTTGGCGCGTAAGTTAATATAATTTGGAATAATCTTACGTTGTTTACACTGTTGATTGAACCAAACATTTTGAGCTGCGAGACGGTGTAGTTTGGTCAGCTTGATGTAAAGTTTCGCCTGCTCAGCTATACCTGCTGATTTAAGATAATTGATTGAATTTGGCGTTACTTTTCGGAACTCCATTGTAAACTCCTAGAACAAGAATATTTAGTTTTTAGTTCCGATTTTTAGTGTCAAAAACAACATGCACAGTGCACCGCCCTCCCGCCCGCAAAATTGCATGCAAAGAGGAAATGCTATTACGTATTATTGTTGTTAGTGACACCATTCATATATCGATACGTGTTTCGCGTCTACACGACGCATCATCAGGAAATATATAGGGTGGATTCGGAGGTGGCATGCCACTTGGGGAAGACTGATGTTGCTGTCAAACTTCAAATATCAGTACAAATCCAAAAATGACGCTCAATGCGAACACAATCACCGACAAATGATTTGGTTCTGTTTAAGTCCTTACGGGATAGAATAGAGCAGGATCATTTGGTTTTATCTAAAGCCGACAAAGGCAAATCTATTGTTATAATGAATAGAAATGATTACGAACAAAAGGTTGACAGCATCATACAGGCTGACGAATTCGAAAGATTGAATACTGATCCGACTAAAAACTTCACGTTAGTAATAAAAAACACAATTAAAACAACAACATTTATTTCACCAGAAAAAGTAAAAAATCTAGTACCAATGAACCCGCGGGCGCCGTCCCTGTACGGTTTGCCAAAAATTCATAAAGAAAATATTCCAGTGCGTCCCGTTGTTTCTTATGTTGATGCTCCAGCGTACAAATTAGCTAAATTTTTAAATTATTACATCAGATCAAAGGCGGCATTTAAACCAAAACACAATTTGGCAAACAGTTTGGATTTAATTAATAAAATTAAAGAATTAAACATTCCACAAAATTCAAAATTATTGTCGTTAGACGTTGAGAGTCTTTTTACAAATGTACCCTATCAAGATTGTTTACGTATACTTGAGGGCCACTTTGAGAGACAACGGTTAATTCCTGGGGAAATGGAGGATATTTTAAATTTAACAAAACTTTGCATGGAACAAAATTATTTTAGGTTTAACAACCAATACTACCGACAAAAAGAGGGTTTGGCAATGGGTTCACCTTTAAGTCCACTAATGGCAGAAGTATTTATGGATAATTTTGAATGTAATAATATAGTGAACGAACAATACATTCTCTTTTATTATCGGTATGTCGATGATATACTCATCTGTTGGACTGGTACCGTCCGTCAAATTGACGTATTTTTGTCAAAATTGAACAATATTCATCCAAAAATAAAGTTCACTCTAGAGTTAGAAGCAAATAATTCTCTAAATTTTCTAGATTTAACAATCACTCGTCAAAACAACATTTTAAATTTTGAAATTTTTCGAAAACCTACTCATACCGACACAGTTATTCCTTCAACTTCTTGTCATCCCCTACAACATAAATTAGCAGCTTTTCGAAGCTACATCCACCGGTTAATGACGGTGCCTATGTCCGCGGATGGGTATATCAAAGAATTACATACCATTTATCAAATCGCCTCAGTGAATGGTTACAGTACACAGTTAATAGATAAACTAATTTCTCAAAAACAGGGAAAAATGGTTCGTTCACTGTTATATCCAATACAACCCGAAAAAATAAAAAAGAATGTGAGCAGTTTAACCTACATGGGACCAATTTCATACAAAATACATAACATTCTTAAAAAACATGATGTTCACGTTGCTTTCCGAACGGGCCAAACGGTTCGACAACTTTGCAATGGAAAAGATCGTTTAGAAACTTCTAAAAAATCGGGGGTTTATCGTTTGGTTTGTGACGAATGCAACGGATTATATGTAGGTCAGACTGGTCGCAGTTTTGACACTAGATTTAAGGAGCATGTTGCCGCTTATAGGAATGGCCACCAAGAAAAATCACATTTTGCTAAACATTTAATTGACACCGGCCATTCCTTGAGCGACAGTAATATTTATGATGTGTTGCATGTATGTAATAAGGGTTTACGACTGAGTGTGTTGGAACAGTTAGAAATTTTAAAAAATAATAATTCACAATCTACACTGTTGAATGAACAAACAAATATTAATCCTTCTCCATTGCTTAAATCTATGGTGGGTAGGCGTGACGTCACCAACAACAACGTATAAAGGAAGGCGTACGGCGTGATTTACTCACTCTGGGTTCAGCGTTCAGCGAGGTAACATCTCGAGGAACGGCGTCGTACTAACATTTGTCGCCCCTACAGCGGAGTCAGAGTCTATTTCCTGATGATGCGTCGTGTAGACGCGAAACACGTGTCGATATATGAATGGTGTCACTAACAACAATAATACGTAATAGCATTTCCTCTTTGCATGCAATTTTGCGGGCGGGAGGGCGGTGCACTGTGCATGTTGTTTTTGACACTAAAAATCGGAACTAAAAACTAAATATTCTTGTTCTAGGAGTTTTTAATACACTATGCCATAGAACACTTCGGAAATCCACAGGCCGATGTCAGGCTATAGAAAATCAAAGCTCTAAACCACTGTCAGGTGGCAGCGTACCCAAGATACTGGCGGCATTGCCACGTTGAATAGCAATGCTTATACGTTGGGCAAGATAAACGACAGAATTTTGATTACACCCTAGCGTTTAGATAGAATATACTTAGACTCTATGCGCCTCCATGTCGCCTGGCCATAGTTAAACGTAATGCCTACGAGTATTATCAAGCCTTTGCGATTTTCAATAAACTTCCATATGAATTTAAAGAAGCTGATCTGCCTTTGAATGTGTTTAAAAGAAAATTTAAAAGATTGTTGCTGGACAAATGTTTCTATAGTGTCAAGGAGTATTTAAATCATAAACCATAATTATTAGGAAAGTTATAGTATTTAATTTTTAATTGATTATTATTATTTTATTAATTGGTTATAATATATAATTATGATTTGACATGACTCATTACTGTTTATACACATACTTAATTTTTTCATGTAATCTGGTATATTAATTTTAGTTTGGACATTAACTGATATATTTTGTGACTTAATTTGGCATGATTTTTAATTTTGTTTTCACATTTTTAATGATTTATATTATTTTAATTAGAATTTAGATAATTTGCACGACTCAATGAGGTAGAATGTAACGGACCAGTAATTATTAATTTAAAACCATTTGTACCTACATTCTTGCAAATAAATGATTTATTTATTTATTAGATTTTTGAAAAATGCGGTGAGCTCCTAGCCCCAACGGTCCCAGAGTCTCGACTCCAAACGGTTCAAATATGTAACCGCTCCCGAGGTTTGCATATTTACTCCGCTTGCCTTTCAAGGATTCTAGATGACCTTTAAATTAACTAAATTAAAATGCTTGTTTTTATTAGATAACAAGGTGTGTCTCAGCACAAAATTAAGCAAATTGGAATTTAATTAGGATGCGAACAATCTTAGCAATTACAGAGATGACGTTTATTGAAATTCTTCGGAACAAAGTTCCTAACAAACTTCCGAGCTTTTATGAATGAAATTAAGCAATCAGATGATTCCTATCATTTTATTAGCAATTTTAGGTGCTTATTTTTTTCAGGCTTATTAATGCTTTGAATTAATTTAATATTAATTTTATCATACTGAAAAGTAATCAAAGCTTCGGAACAAGGCTCTTCGCAAAGATAAATTAAATGAGACCAGACTCGATGAGTATCAACATTATTAATTCTTGTTGTTACCTTCCCCCTTCATCATCAGATCATAGGGTAATAAGTGATATAATTATATCGAATTGTCATTAGTATGACAAAATGTTAATCACTATCACTATATAATATTATAAAATCCTAAATGAGTCACTGACTGACATGCAACGCAGAGCTCAAACCACTGATCCTAGAGACTTAAAACTTGGAATGTAGATTATTTATGTTGTCTAGATGTGTGCTAAGAAAGGATTTTAGAAATTTCACATCCTAAGAGTGGATGTTATGAAAAATTGGTGTCAATAAAAAGCATTGCATAGGACTAATTTAAAAGTGGGTCAAACATAACATACCATCATGCCTTTTTCCCCTAAGGTGTAGGACGAGGTGTACCCAGGACTCAGTCCCATATTACATACACCCGCATTTCGCCACTATTGGTACCATGATTACATGAGACGAGCGTATTACCATCTACCGGCCCTGAAAATTCCATAACAATTCGCCTGACCTGGGACGGAAACCCAGGACCTCAAGATCGGCAGTCGAGCTTGCTACCACTATGCCACCGAGGTAGTCGTCGAAAGTGCCATGAATTGCTCGAGAAAAGAATAGTACGGTTTTACTCAACTTGGCTGTTAGTATATAGTGTTGCATAATATGTCCGATATTTTAATGAAAGGATTGCCTCGCGGCTCGTATCTGTTTTTAATCAGAGAGTGCATATAAGCCGGCACCAAACGGCTCTCTGGGGGGCCGATAGCTGCTGTAAACCAAACTTGCTATAATATGGAATATACTATTATTTATATGTATAACGAAGCTTGGATGTTACGCCCATAATAATTTAGTATCGGAGTTAATATACAGGAAGTATTCCATACATATTACACTATCAATAACAGTTACAGAGTGCGTATATCTTGGTACGCGTAGGAATAGAATATAATAGAATATTTTTATTAAAATAATGCGAACACAATAACATTTTAACATTATAACATAATTTCACCAAAAATTACAGGTCGCAGAATTCGCTTCCATAATTTTTGCCGAAGAAAAAATTTAAACAAGGGGAAGGACACATGAAATACCTACATATACAAGGTGGGACAAAAGGGAGTAGTAATAAGTATAAAGTGCAACTAACCATCAAACCGATCTTGCAAAAGGAGGAACTGCAAGACTCCTCGAAAACAATTTCGATTTCCATACAAAACCTGTATCGGCTGATCCATTTGTGTTGAATGTTGAAATCTTTTTTTGAATCTGTCGATTTTTCTTTTGCAAGTTATTCAAAGGAAGGTGGTTCAAATCAAACGTCGCTTATCCCAAGGCCACCAAACCAAGCTCAATGCTTCGCCATTACATTACATTTTACGGGGTACATATAAGTTACACATCCGACGGAAGATGGGTCGCGTCTTATCGGTTGCACAACGTCAGAACAGACAAATTTATGATAAAACAATCAACCTAGCACCCTCAACCGAATATGCGTCAGTACAACCGTTGGTACGCTTGATGCATCTTCTTTCAGATGTGTAAAGACCCTTAATAGGTGAAACCGCGATGCGCAGTTAGTAGTAGACAATATTAACGTCGTGGATTATTTTATAATTATATTGTATTGTAAATATAAGTAATAGTCAATGACATTTACGGCTGTTCCAAGATCGAACATGCTATTTACTGCGCAACCAGATTCGAAAATACCTGTGTATTTACTGACATTATACTGACCTTTCTTTAGAACCCTTGTCAATCACGCTGGAGAGGACAGTGTCTTGAAATAACTTCGAAGATGATTCTACTAAAATATTATGGTACTTCTTAAGCCACGTTTATCCACCTGTCTCAGATTGAACGGCTGCCTCTTACAAAGAGTATACGTGGCTTTTTAGTCTTGGCGCAAATGGGCCCCCGTGACCATATCCATTCATCATTCTTCATACAAATTTCGCTATCCTCATCGGACACGCGTGTGCGGCGAGTTTCTAATGAAATGCAATTGCTAAACCTCTCGTAACACTTGCGGAAACACTGCGTAGTGTCGTGATGTTAAAAAGCAGGTAGTAGCGGCAGCTAGCGACTGCCACCGGTGCAGTGTAAGTATCAGACTTGAATTCGGACATGCTATTGTACTCGTACCTATAGACGATAGGTAGAGTCGTGGTTGCAAGCACTACTGCCGATCATGAGCCGGGTTTCATCCCCAGATCGGGCAAAAAGTATTATTCTATTTTCCATTACGAATTTTCTCAATGATGACCTGGAACTTCAACTTCTGTAACTTTGCCCGGTAGATAGCAATAGACTCGCTTCTATTACATGGGACCCAATAGCATATCTGGCGAAGTGTGGCTGTAATTACTATGAGACTGGGTCCTGGGCACACCTCTGCCTACCCCTTCGGGAAAAACGCGTGATGTTATGTTATGTTATATTGTACTCGAAGAGACGGTAATTCCAGACACCCGATTCATTTATGTGTTTGTATTTAACATTGTAGTAGTAATGCCTCTTTTGCAGGGGGCCGCCTGGAGAAGTACCACACCTTTGCCAGTTATTCATCCGCCAAGCAGTAATGTGCAAACATTACTGTGTTCCGGTATGAAGGGCAATGTTACCAGCGAAATTACTGGGCATTATGAGATTCAACAACTCATATCTCAGGGTGACAGGCGCAGTGCAGTGCCGCGCAGAATATATAATTTTAAAACACTGGGTGGCACTGTGTCTGATATGGCCATCAGGCACCTGATTATCTCGTTTTGTCTCTCACTATCATAGATAAAAAAAATTATACTGGTTTATATTTATAGTAAAAACCTTAGTTCACCTCAACGTAGAGTTTTATATAAGTTAGTCGAAGTGGAAAATTACCTGTCGCACGCATTAGCGCCATGTCTCGTGGACTTTGACGTAGGTTTGGATGGAAATGTGGGTTTTTATCTAAAATTTCTAGTATCTGCTCAAACATAGTTGAATTAGGCTGTGAAGCGACGGAGAATTTAAATTAAATATTGCTCAATGAGAATGATACTTAGAGATTACTTACTAACTGTGTTCCGGACTGAAGGGCAATGTTACCAGCGAAATTACTGGGCATGATGAGATTCAACAACTCATATCACAGGGTGACAGACGCAGTGCAGTACCGCGCAGAATTTTTAATTTTAAAACACTGGGTAGCACTGTGTCTGATATGGGCAATCATTATGCTTACCATCAGGCACCTGATGTGCTCGTCTTGTCACTCACTAAGTATCATAAAAAAAGATTAAACAAACTTGTTCTATCTTAACTGTACCAAGGCGTTGTTTGTAGAGATTAGCATAACACCTAGTATTCTATGTTTCCATGTCTCGACAGGTTTCCATTTACCCATTGAACTCACATATTGCACGGAGCACGGAAGCCGAACTCATTTTAGAAAATCTGCATGCCCTCCAAGTTGAGTCACGTAGAAATGATTACTTATTAATAAATAACAAGATAGATAATCCCAAAGTGTTATCAAGCTGTATTTTGTTGGTGCCTCAACTATCTCAGCTGTTGCGGCTCCGCGTCCGGACGCGTCACCTGTTCGAGGTTCCATTCGTTCGTTCGCTCACGGCGATGTATGCGCCAACTACTCGAGCACTCACTCTGCTCAATGCTCTTATTGTTTAGGAACCAAATATTGAAATCTTTTGTGTAATTCAATGAATTTATTAAAACCTGTATCAACTATTTAGTACTTTAATTCTTGTCTTATATGTAATTACAATATGTAGCATGTGCACTTGTTATGTATATTTGGCACACTACGCGTTTTGGTCAACATACTGTAAGCGTAGTGGGCATTTGATGCTAAATAAATAAAGACAGAAATGGTACCTTATATCATTCTATCCTTGTATGCAACTTCAAACTTCAAAATTGTTATATTACAGCATCCTAGTCATCTATCTCTAGTAAGAAAAGCAGCTTTAACGATGGCTATTCACGAGCGCAGATGCCAAAAAAAGTAATAACGCAAACGAACAAGGTTTTTTTTAATTAAAAAAATCCCATAGAGTTACATCAATGACGCCGGTGTTACTTAATAAAAGCAGCCTTCAAAACATTTTACGCTCGTCTGGTTTCAAGCGTTGCTCTACAAACTTCGCAAGTCTTGAAGTGAATGGAGCGGAAGTGAGTTTTAACAAATGAAGTGTCCCATCGTCGTGTGGGAAGTCACATCTAATGTTCTGCTCGAGTAGATCCTATTTGACGGGTTAAGTGCGCCCTAGATTGGGCGCCGTCAGGGTGGCGACGAGGCGAATGGCTGTGTCAAACGTTATGAAGCAGTTTCAATTGATCTTACTGATTTTAAAATGTCTCAATGAATCCTGAAAGTGCTCATATGCTTGTTAAAAAGAGTAAAAAACCTTTTTCAAGTATCAAAGGTGATCTTAAACAGAACGCGGGTGTAGGACCAGCGCTTTTCGTGTCAGACCTACTACTGCGACTGTAATTCCCTGTACAAATATGTCATGTATTGGGCAATTATCGTTGTCGTTCTCCCGACCTGACACGTTGTGGTGTAGTAGTAAGCATATAATATTGTAGATATATTGTTATAGTAAGCATAGATATAAGTAGGTTATAAGACGACCAGTCTGTAATTAAGTGTAGAGTAATAAACACGTATAATATGGAGTAACTGCATTTTCATTGACGTATGAGAGACGTCACCACATGGCGACCCGCCAGGCCAGGTTGGTCTCGGGACAGCGGAGTACTGCTACCTTGGAAAAGGGAATGTCGAAGGAATGTGGAAGCGAATAAGATGGTGGCTACCGACTGCAGAGTCCCGGACTGCCAGCCTGCACCGCACTAAGTTCCAGAACAGAATCGAGGCCTGCCCAGTCCCAGCCCGGTCCAGCCCAGCCCAACAGCAGGAGATGCCAGCCAGGAATTCTTTTCATCAACGTCACCACATAATCAACGACCTAGTTAAATATTGAATAGTGTGTGGTAAAATTATAGCGTGCGTTATCAGAGTGTATAGAAATTGAGAGGAAAATTGAGGAAAAATTGAGTGATTAATTTTTTTTGAAGTGATTTTATGCGTTGCGTGGTATTTTGCGTTGTGAAGAGGACAATTTTTTTTAATATGGCAGAAGACAATAAATAAGGAATGGACTATGATAATAAATAGATAATAAATTAGAATGTTTAATGCGGATAAGTAATAAAATAAAATATTATAATGTTTAAAAGTATGGTAAGAAGGTAAAATAAGAACATGACACGTAAGTCACCACAACGTTCTTCACTCACGTTCCGTCTGCGCTAATCTTTAAAGATATCTTTAATCTATATATTACTTCAATGTTCCGATTCTGTGACAGAATTAGGACAAATTCCAGGAGCTCGGTGTAATTGAAGCAAAGTTTCCTCATTAAATAACTGATAGTTTCCCAGGAACTACTTGGAACTCATTAACAATGGTTCCATCTGTGGCCCTAAACTGAAATGCCCTCCTGTTAACATCATTCAGGTCACAAACTTTAGCAGTATTAAATTGTACACACAATGTTACACAATCCAAATTCATTAACAATTTTGTCACAATAAGAAAATCTATACAAACCAATAAAGATATAGATTTACGAATCTTTTGTTTCCTCCGAATATAATTTACCCATTTTTAATACACTCTTTTATTCTATCTCTGAAGCCACGGTCGTCAGCCACCGTTAGCCACACACTAATCATACAAAATACAAAATACAGACAAATAGTCAGTAATTTTGGTCAGCTCATAAAAAATATCGGAACCAATCGAAAGAGTAGAAAATTTTAAATTCAAAGCACAATCTCAAAAACCCACTCAGCTCTACCAGTACAGTTGGAAAGACGCAAAGTTTCTTAATCTAATTGAGCGAAAGAACTAAAACTTTAAAAACAAGTGGATCGAAAACTAATTCAGATCGGTTGGCAATTAGGTATCCTAGTTCATTTGCGCGAGCCTGGGAACTAGACCGCTGAGACCTCATTAAGATGCTACAAGCAAATTATAAAATTTAATTTACTGGGACACCTATTTTTTTTACAATAAACTCCTCTTTTAGAGATTGTGCATAATATTGCGTTCTTTATTCGATACGCGCACTTACTTTGCCGTATTTTTTCAAAAATAGCACCAGATTGTGTTTGATTTGCGTTTGAATTGAATATTCAGCATTCACGCGTCGCCTGCGATGTTAGTGCGTAACTTAAAGGAGGCACTTATCTTGCTATATTCCTGCCTTATTATCGGGTCTTTTGCATTTTATAGGGTATCCTTTCCTGAGTAACTACTCCCCTAACCACTACCCCATCAAAGTAGAGCCTTCAACTGAATTTTTATAAATCTTATCTCGGAAATAAAACTAATCCAAGATTATAGGCGTGTTTTTTCTGGTCGTACCATAATGTCGACAAGCTTCAGCGTCTGGTCGTCGTTTAAGAGAGTGTCACATATCGTCATACGAGCCGAGAGGAGCCAATCAGGGGGAATGTGTTGCGAGGCCGTATCGGCCCCCAAGCGGCCTTTATTTCCTGTACACTTACCAGAAACCACTACTAAGGAAATGGGAGCGTTAGAAAACATGCGTAACTCAGATGTTTAAGAGACATCGTGTGAGGAGCTAGCTCCTCACATAATTCTCGGAAACGTAGTAGCAGAATAACTCTAGAGCTATTCTGCTACTACGTTTCCGAGAATTCCTTTCTTATTTATTTCTTGTCTAAATCATTAGGACAGATTGTTCAAAATGTCAGCTGTTTAGGTCCAAGAGCTGGTCGTTGATGACCAAGTGTGTCAGTCAATCTGTAATTCAGTAAGTCGATTTCAGTAAATACTTAATAAGTATTTTAGTATCTCTTTTATAGACGATACAGAACGGAGACGTCCTAGAATTGAAACCACGGACGGGAAGCGCAGCGTAGGAAGTTCAACCACAAGGTGGACCGAGGATCTGATAAGGACGGCAGGAACACGCTGCAGGTCGCTTACAACCGGACAGGATGTAACTCAATGGTGGAGGCCTATGTTTAGCAGTGGATGTTCTATGGCTGAGATGATGATGATGATGATACTCTATAACACAATATGAGCTTTATGACATAAATATTAAGAGATTTGCTTTGTTTTCTGACAACTTATTTATAGGTTCCCACAAAAGACTTAATCAAAATTAGACATAATTAATCAAAATCAACTCTGCAGCACGAGATCACCGATTAAAATTGACACAGTAGTATTACTTTATAATCACAGTTTTAAAAGTTTACCCACCTTTCTGCTCTATGAAAAACCTTCCCTTGAGATATGATTGCTAGTGTGGGTAACAAACAGTTGCCAGTGTGCGTCAAAATTTGTGTCGGACAGAATCAATTACGCTAATTTGGTGTAATTTAGGTTGCCGCATTTGCAAGATCTTGATGGAGCGCACAGGGTACGCAACTGTGCCCTGTGTTGTAGACTGTGGTAGATGGCAAAAGGTCGGTATCGGTCCCATGTTATGGGGGCGAGCCCCATAACATGGGACCGATAACATACTGGCGAAATGTGGGTGTGTACCTACTATGGGACTAAGTCCTGGCTACCTCTGCATACCCCTTCGGGAAAGCCTTATTATATACCTTAAATTGAGCAAATAGTAGGGGTAGCGTAACCGCAAACGTCTTCGTTTCGGTAACCCGCGTCATCTCTGATCCGGCCCTAACAACGGCGCGCCTCTGCCCCGAATAAAACGGTTTGTATCGGGAATTGAATTGCTCTTTCCATGAAATTTTATCGCGAACCAAAATACCTAGAGATTGTTCTCACAACAGCTTCGTAGAAGGTTGCCTAATCTAGGATTTTTGGTTCATTCTCTTTGATGATTGTTGTTTTTATTTCACGACTATGCCCTACGTTTTCGCCCGATAACAAGAATCCCATATTATTTTATTCTAGGATGTATGCTAAACAATAGTTATAATACACACACAAGATACACACGTGTGTGCTAACACTTATTTATTTATTATTATAACAAGTGTGTATGTATTCGTAAGATATTGTTCTTGAGTGGCAAGTTTTTTTCCTAGGTTTCAGATTTCGAAATCGTGTCTAATCGTCTGAATAATAAAATTCACGAGATCTTGAATATACTTACAGCGACAATTCTTCAAGGTGATTACTGAATTCATCCAAAGATATACATGATATTATTTTATTTTGAAATATATTTTAGTTTTAATGAATTTTGTTTGAAACGCCTGAGGTCCATTTTTACCAAGTCAGAGTATCTGATCTTGAAATCTTAAGGAAATCCAAGAAATCCCAACTTGTTTTGAAGTTTCTTTAATTTATTACGATTTTTTGTTTAAACCTAAAAATAGATAGATAGATAATACTTTATTGTTCACCACACACAATGAAATAACATTACAGGACACAGAAACTAAAGTTAAATGTACAAGCGGCGGTCTTATCGCTAATTCTTCCAGACAACTGATGGATGGAGAGGATTTATTTACGGCAGAAAGACGGTGGCGCATCTACATAGTTTATACATATACCAATAATGTTCATAATATAATGTATAATAAATTAATTACTATACATATATTATATTATATTATATGATAAATGAAGAGTATAATAATATTATAATATCCATACGAATAATAAGTATATTATATAATGAAAAATAATCATAATAATAAACTGGATTGAAGACGGATAACAAATATATATCCCAAAGAAGAGTCACTAAATAAATACATCCAATCTTCTTTATTCCCTCCATTCATATCCCATTCTTGGAAAATTTACACCCTCTGCCCGAGCCATGTCTCAATTTCTTCTACATTATAGTCCAAATCGATGACTTGCACCTTCAAATAAAACAAAATATGACCCGTTTGTCTATAAAAATGTAATATATCTTAGAATAGAGGCGTTAAATATACAAAAGAAACGATATAAAGTGATATAGGTGCTCTATCGAGGTCTTAACAAAAACTAAATAGATACAGAAGGATGGCCTAGCATTACCACTTTGTACTTATCCTGATATTACACACCTGATATGACACTGATATTATAACAACGTGTACCAAAATGGTGTAGTAATACTTAAGGGGTGTATCTACCCGTCAAACTGAACAGCTTTCACCTCGCATGCAATAAGCGAGGTGATTACGGCAAAATCCCCCATATGAATAGTTCATGGCGTTCAATGGGGTGCGTGAACGTCTTCCGGCGGTGATAGACTTGCTCACTAACCGTGCGCATTTCGGCGTCATTCACAACAACGATACATTACATGGAAATGCTCTTCGATACTGAGTATTTCCCTATATTATGCCAATCGTACGAATGGTACATTCTAGTAGGAAATGTCTGTATTATAATAATAATAACAAAATTCTTTATTGAACCAAATAAGAATGACAATGTAGGTAGACAGAAATATACTTAAAAACTAAATTGTAGGAAGGATAGTAAAAGTTATGTAAATAACAATTTTAAGAGTAATTAGTAATTACTAGGTGGGAACACTACACGTTTGAGGTGTTTATTGACGTCCAAACTAGGTTTCCCCGTATTGTACGTCAATGTGTTAACCTCGCATGCATTCACAAAGGCTAGTTCGTGACAACAGTAATTTGAGTAGTAAGGGTCGAGTATGAAGGTAATATATAGTTAAACAATAGTTTGATGTAGCAGAATACAATCAAGGTATTATTATTAAGTACTTGCCTTATGTTGATTATCTACGGCAGCAGCTGTTTACGAGTTTTGATTAAAGAATGGATTCGTCCTTCTGTTCGTTTTTATGAAGTGGCCTTACTTTACGGCGTTCTCGTAAAACAGTTATGGCGGCAGGTACAAGAACAAGCGCAGTATAAGGGCCTCCAGAGAATAAAACAGAGGTAAATATATAGGGTTTTTATTAGATCATCGTTTTATTATATATCTAGAGTTCAGAATTGAGTTCTGGCACTTAATTTTTTATTTGGATGCAAGAAAATTTACTGTGCTGATGATTTTTTCATGGTAAAATATTTTCATATTCTATACATGATTGTACATCAGGTAAGGTACTTTTCAGCCATTGAATAAAAGCTGATTACTTGGGATAGTAAAAATAGAACTAGAGTGACAGAAAACTAGATGAATATAAAGAATAAGATAATATGTGGTCCTGAGTGAATCATCCTCGGTGGCGTAGTGGTCGCAAGCGCTAATACCAATGATGAGGTCTTGGGTTCGATCCCCAGGTCAGGATGAAAATGTTTTTGGGTTTTCCCATTGGAAATTTTCTCAATGACAGCCTGGAGTCTGAAACTGAGCCTGGTAGATTCAAACTCAAACTCAAAGAAAATGTATTTAAATAGGTCTTAAAAAGACATGTTCAAACGTCAATCAATAATTGACTGCCTCGGTGGCGTAGAAGGCGCATGCTCGACTGCCAATCAAGAGGTCCCGGGTTCAATCCCCAGGTCAAGCAAAGTGTTAAATATTGGATTTTTCCATTAGGAATTATCTCAATAACTGTCTGGAGTCTGGAACTGTGCCCGGTTAGGCTCGCCCCCTATTACATGGGACCAATAACATACTGGCGAAATGTGGGTGTATGTACTATGGGACTGAGTCCTGGGTACACCTCTGCCTACCCCTTCGGGAAAAAGGCGTGAATGTATGATAAGTTACGTTTTTAATCAATAATATCAGTAATATCAAACTACCTATAGTTAAGAATCTACCGTGCGTTCGGAAATATACCTCTACAAGAAGAACAGTTTTACAATGTAAGGTGCCGGTTGGTGGCTATGCAGAAGTTTCCAGGCATCTTTGTCCTCTATGTATTGGTTAATAATATAATAAGCCTTTCGAAACAGGTTTTGAATTTACCCTCTGAGGGCCCAGAAATCTTCTTTGGGATTTTATTATAGAAATGTACGCAGTTCCCTAAGAAGATAGGAATATTCTCGCTCCCTATAACATGTGATCTAAATACATAAGTGGCGGAGTGTGGATGCTGTAAGTACCTACTATACACTCTGTGTTCATGCACTTTCCTTCCCGCCGTTTACAGCACATGACAGCTGTCATGTGTCAACGACATGTATGACGTTTGAAATTTTTCCTAGGTCAAGGAGTTCCGATTAACCATTTTACTGGTAAGCCGCACAAAATAGAAAATTATCAAAATTGTACAGAAAAACTATTCCCCGTAGTCACTCTGCTACCCCTTTTAAAAAAAGGTGTGATGTGATTTTATGTTATATATTAACATGTACCCCTATAAATATAATATTATTAATACGACTTATGAATAAAACTAGTGATAGATTTTGAAGTGAGTAGTGTTTCGCGTCACGTCTCCGAACGTGGCCTGAATAACTTCCAGTTTCTGTAGAAACTTCCGTTCGCTGCTGTAAAATACGCTATGAATATACTACACTAGCGTAGTTCCCGCGACTTGGTTCCCGTGGGTATTGCAGACATTTCTTTCATATTGCTTGTTATTCTATATCGTAATGAAGACCTATGTCCAAAATTACAGCTCTCTAGCTCTAAATTAGGGCTGAGCGTTGATTTGTGAATGTGTCAGTCTGGACTTTGTTTTTTTTATTATATTTTTTTTTTTTTTTTTTTTTTTTTATGATAGTAAGTGACAAGACGAGCTCATCAGATGCCTGATGGTAAGCATCATGATTGCCCATATCAGACACAGTGCCACCCAGTATTTTAAAATTCAAAATTCTGCGCGGCACTGTACTGCGCCTATCACCCTGAGATATGAGTTGTTGAATCTCATCATGCCCAGTAATTTCGCTGGTAACATTGCCCTTCATACCGGAACACAGTAATGTTTGGACATTACTGCTTGGCGGATGAATAACTGGCAAAGGTGTGGTACTTCCCCAGGCGGCCTCCTGCAAAAGAGGCCTACCACTACAAAATAAATATACGAGTAACTTAACTATAGAATATCAATAAAAGAACAAAAATTTCTCCCACGACCGGGATTTGAACCCGCAGCATCCGCACCAATCCGCGTGGCGTGGCACTCTACCATTAGAGTATTTCAATTTTTATTTTGTTTTGGCATAAATGGAAAGATCATATTATATGAGATTTGTACCAAAACTATTTTTAGTTTTTTTATTCGCTATATCTATTTAAAAAGTTATATCAAATTTAAAAAAAACATTTTTAATCCTACTGGATTAAAATTTTTTCCGAAAACACGCCGATAGTATCCGAACGAGCTCGTGACCTGTAGTGACGTCACAATGTAATAAAGTACCATACCTAACTGTAACATAATGACGTCACAATTATAGCGACCACTCGGAGCGCGTTCGTGATCAAGTAACTCTTATTGTAATTTTATAAATTTTGAATTGCTTATAATTAATTTTTTTTTTCTTTATATTATATATTTTTCTATTACTTACTATGTCAATAATAACATACAAATTAGATAACAAAAGATACAATAAGTCCATAAAAGGTATACAATAAATGTACATGTCAAATTAATCAAATAACCCGCCCCTGACTGTTCCCTGAGCAAAGGTGCCCATCACACTCGCAGCATTACCGCGCTGAATGGCAATGGCCAACCTTTGCACCAGGAACGAACCGGAGCGGGAGTCACCGGTCACTTGACTTAGCCTACGCCTATAATTAATTAAAAATTATATTTTTATAGTGATTTTTTAATCGGATGATACATAATTTTCATTAAACTTTTAAAATATATCACATTTTTTATTTTCAAATACTCAGTTGTATCGGTTTCATCTCGCGGGTGAAATTGTTCTTCATATTCATATTGTATTTCAAGCGAATAGATCGCTTAGTATAAAAATAAAATGTGGTATAGAGTTTGCAAATGAATAGCAAATCGCATAAAAAAAAAATTCAATTATATAAAATATTTATAATTAATAGTTTTAAATATATATATTTTTTTTTTCATCTACGATCAGTTATACTTTTAGTAGATCTGTTCTGCGCGTTTCTTTTTGTAGAGTGAGTTCTCCATTGAGAACATCTCCACTTTCTATTTTTTAAGGCTTTCCTTAATCTTAGGTCAGCACATGTTTCCATTTTAATCTTGTCGTGTAGCTCACATTCACGAGTTGCGTGGCTAGCTCGTTATATCAACAACGCCTGAAGAACCATTTCTTCAGGCGTTGTTGATATATTGTTTTAGTACTTATCATTTATTTCTTCGGTCACAGTTTTTGCTCCGAGGTTGGAGTGGATTTCGAGAGTAATATATGCATGTTTTTTTTATTCATCGTCATAAGTAATACTAGTATGTTCGACCGCACCTTGCATTCCTTTATACGTGTGATTTATAGTCCAAGATGGGGTCAAATTTAAAAAATAATGAAATTATCATTAGAGTTATTTATTTCATCAGATTATGTTAATGACAGTCCTTCCAAACACAAAACAACACACATCAACTTTGTAATATAAAAACATAACATTTACACAGCCGCCTCGCAGACAGCCTCGTTGACTCAAATGGTAGTAACTCTGCTTTCTGTGCCGCAGGCCCCGGGTTCGATCCCCGGCCAGGTCAAACATTTGTGTGCATGAACATTTCTATTTGATCTGTGTCTGTGCATATAAGTTTGGTAGTAGTTGACTAGATGACTGTGTGTAGAAGTTGTCCCATGTTATTATTATATTTTTGAGAGGGCAGAGTGCCTTTATTGAAAAACACTAAATTTAACTAAACTAACGTTACATAAGTGTAACGAATGTTTAACATTAATTCTAACATTGTGCCCTGCCCAATGACTTAAAATAACATCGAACCACTGGTCTGGAACAAACTTCACGGTAAGTAGCTAGTTACATATTATAAAGCTTAGAAGATGTAGTGACAAAGATAGAGAAAGGAATGCTGAGGTGGTTCGGGCATGTGGAGAGGATGGATGAAAGGAGATTAACAAAAGAGATTTATAAGGCTAGTGTGAATGGTCAAGTCAGTAGCGGTCGACCTAGGCGTACTTTTCATGAACAAGTTGACGTTGTTCCTAAGAACTTTCCTAAGAAAGGCCAAGTGAAAAGTACCTACAACCGACGAGCATGTATGAAAAATGTCATGAAAGTGAACGAAGAGAAAGTTGTATGTCAGGATCATAGCAAGTGGAGGGAAATAGTCTCTGCCTACCCCACCGGGAACAAGGCGTGACTGTATGTATGTATGGCTATTTTACAAAGAATTTAATTATCACTAATTTAATGTTTAGCAAAAGGAGCATAGTTGCTGGTTTTCAGGCTGCCCTTGCTCGAACTTTGTAAATGTGTCTCTACTTGACTTGTTATTTAATACACGCACTATGACATCTACGAGTTTAAACACATTAGAAGTTAACCTCTCTGTGTTCCCAGCCAAGGTGAGGCCGCCGCAAAAGAAGCTTAAAAAAAGCGAAATATATTATATTAATTATTAATGTATTAAGTCACAGTTTCAGGCAGTGATCTCCCTGACTATAACGGGCCAGTGCCGGCCGCAGTTTCAAGTGGGCAATATAATCTTACGCTACGCTGGCGACACGAGTGCCCGCCCGCCACTTGCTCCGGCCCTGGAATTAACATTATTTTAGCTTTTATTTTATTAGAACTTTGCCTACTAGACAAGTATATATACATATTATTATGTGTATAACCTAGTGACAGATGAAAACATCATTTATAGGGTTTAGTACCTCAAAAGAAAAAAGTACCCTTAGGATAGGAATAGATAGAACATGACTGCAGTGGTAGGCCTCTTTTGCAGGGGGCCTCCTGGGGAAGTACCACACCTTTGCCAGTTATTCATCCGTCAAGCAGTAATGTGTAAACATTACTGTGTTCCGGTCTGAAGGGCAATGTTAACAGCGAAATTACTGGGCATGACGAGATTCAACAACCAATATCTCAGGGTGACAGGAGCAGTGCAGTGCCGCGCAGAATTTTTAATTTTAAGACACTGGGTGGCACTGTGTCTGATGTGGGCAATCATGATGCTTACCATCAGGCACCTGATTTGCTCGTCTTTTTACTCACTATCATAAAAAAATAAGATATTTTTCAATGTATTAGGAGAACAGTTTTCTAACGGCATTGTTATGTTTGTCCCCAACATAAGACTTATGTCTCTTGACAATTTATTTGTACTGGTTTATAGTACGTAACGCTACTCGCTACCAATAATAATAATATTTTATGTTGCGATTGTAGCGCAGCTCGACTTTTAGCGCTATATCACTTCGGTTAATCAATAACAAAAATTATTTTACATCCATTAATATCAATAAAATAATAAATTCAGTAGTTTTTTTCGACTGCCTCGGTGGCGTAGTGGGCGCATGCTCGACTGCCAATCAAGAGGTCCCGGGTTCGATCCCCAAGTCAGGCAAGTGTTAATATTGGATTTTTCCATTAGGAATATCTCAATAACTGCCTGGAGTGTGGAACTGTGCCCGGTAGATGGCAATAGGCTCGCCCCCTATTACATGGGACCAATAACATACTGGCGAAATGTGGGTGTATCTACTATGGGAGTGAGTCCTGGGTACACCTCTGCCTACCCCTTCGGGAAAAAGGCGTGAATGTATGTTGAATATTATCATACTTTAATAACAATAGATAATATTTAAGTATGTTTGAGGATTGAGACATTTCTATTAGCCTCATACCTATAACGACTTCCTAAGGAAAACTATTTCTTTACAATGTTAATTAAGAATGCAAATCTTCATTCCAATTCTAAATTCCCACTTCCATATTTGTGTTACAAAACAAACGTCCCAAGTCCTGCACCAAATTATTCTGAAGCAGCACCAAGTTCAACAAAGATCTTGCCAGCTTGCTACATCTCACATGGAAGCTCTGTACAGATGTTGTTACTAAATATTAGCACACAGGATTAACATTATATAAATCACATCAATAATGAATTAAAATTACGGAAACCACAGGTAGAGAGATTGGGTACTATTCTAAAGCCGGTAACCCCATGTTGAACAAACAATGCAATGTCAGCAGTTTACAATAACCATAATAATATATATACTAATATAGTCATGAAATACCAGAGTCAAAACGACACGGAAAAAGGACAAATAATTTTAGAAATTAAGATTAAGATTTTTAGATGAAATAAAATTTGTCATAAACATTGGTTCAGAAGAGAGATGATGTAGGTAGATCCACCATATTCTGCCTTGAAGCGTAGGTAACTAAATATATTAGTCTTAGTAGTCGGTCTATGTATTGGTCTATGCAAAATGATTCAGGCCACGCTTTTTGCGCTCGTGGCTCAAAAAAAGTCAAGATTTCTCCACGTACGCAAATATCACGCCGTCACCTGTAGTTCCCGGCTATATAATAGGGTCATCCCTTTCTCATCCCGTGGGAGCCGTGAGACCCGGCAGAGGGACATATCGGAGACTGGGCAGCAGCGCTCTCCGGCACCATGTATTCCAACTACTGCGATCACCAAGCCGCCAAGCGTGGTGATTACGGCAAAATCCCCCTATATAAATAGTTTATGTCGTTCTATAGGGGTTGCCTATGTTCAGCGGTGGACGTCTTCCGGCTGATGATGATGACATTGCATATACTGGGCGTAATTTAAGTAGTGCATGGAACTTCTTGACAATGAAAATAGATATATCTTACCTTTTAGGTTCTGCTTGGAGAGCATTCAACTTCAGATCATTCAGATTGATGTTCATATTTCATGCAAAGATGTACACCTCTGGCAAGCAGCTCGCTACTTGCTACCACGCAATCACATGTTTGCTATCCCGAACATCACTGAAATTCTGACACCGCAACTCAGATCTTCAAATTACAGGGAGAGAGGTGACACAGAATTGAAGAATTGCCACTTTTTTCTTTTTCAAATGCGGGCAATCGGCAGCTTTAATTAAGCTTTAATAAAACATATAAAACATACATTCACGCCTTTTTCCCGAAGACCCCTTCGGGAAAAAGGCAGAGGTGTACCCAGGACTCAGTCCCATAGTAGATACATCCACATTTCGCCAGTATGTTATTGGTCCCATGTAATAGGGGGCGAGCCTATTGCCATCTACCGGGCACAGTTCCAGACTCCAGGCAGTTATTGAGATAATTCCTAATGGAAAAATCCAATATTTAACACTTTGCCTGACCTGGGGATCGAACCCGGGACCTCTTGATTGGCAGTCGAGCATGCGCCCTCTACGCCACCGAGGCAGTCAGCTCTCATTAATTTGTTCAAAAATACCATAAAATATACTTTTGCATGTTAATGTAACTTACTCAACGTGTTATTAACAAATGTAGTTATATTATACTTAGGCTGGGTCTTTTGATCACTGGTTAAGTGGACCAGCGGTAAAAAAATTTGACAAATAGTTACCTAATTTGGCAGAATTCGTTTTTCATCCCTAGTTAACAACTTTCTCCTCACAATTTTACCATTGGTTAAGAATTTAACTATAACGATAGTTACATTCGTTAGTGTTCGTTAAACTAAATAGTTTAACAAATTAATGGTTAACTTAACTGTAACCGACGATAAAAAAACCGGGCCTTAAGGGCATCATCATACAAAAATCATAAAAGGCAACAGCCACAGAATGCTACCTTTGCAGTCTAAAATAATTAGAATATTCAAGCTTTTGGCCGATTTCCCCATTCAGATGTTGTTTGATCAAAAACATTATCATGTAATTACTTCCTGAGCTCGCACATTTATCGCAGACATCGTAATATGCAAAAACAAAAATTTGAATTTCAATTACTGTTGGCACATGCGGCTACAACACATGCCGTTTTGTTTAAAAACAACTACCAAATAATATGATCCACATAATTTCGAAAAACTGTATAAATATTTATTAGTCTGACTAGTGTCTTTTTGAAATTTCACACACTCCTATATTATGAAAAATTTCCCAAATCGTTCGAAAATAAAATGAGTGAGACATAGGTTACTTCATCCCGAGTCACGCCTTTTACTCGATGGGGTAGGCAGACTATTTCCCTCTTGTTACGATCCTGACATACAGCTTTCGCTTCGTTCCCTTGTTCCCTTTTATCACATTCTTCATGCATGCTCGTCGGTTGTAGGTATTTTTGACTTGACCTTACGGTATGGCCAAGTCAAAAATACCTAGGCCTTACCTTAGAACGACAACAATTATTTTTTCATGAAAAGTACGCCTAGATCGACATCGAAAGAGAGAGCCTATCATCGATTAATTGCTAGGAAACCTAAGCCAAATCTAACGTCCCTTATTTTTATAGGTTACAATAATTGTGTGTCACTAAAACTGTTTCCAAATGCATGCGGCTGAAAATTATATTATTGTAGAATTTGAAATAGGTATGAAATGTTCAAGCCAAATTATTCAACAAGCGTTACAAATTTGGTGGAATTTAACAAGGCTGATGACCTTCGGTTACGTACGGGCATAATTTATATAGAAAAACTATATCTACCTAACTAAAATCCATGCAGTAGTTTTTTAATGAAAAAGATTGTTATAAAAATTGATATAAAGAAAAGGGGAGATGAGATACTGGCTTCTCGAAAATGGCATGCTCAAATTAGGTCCCATTAGGTCCACGTCCGTCAGTAAAGTAAGGTCGTACGACCGAATAATATTGTTGTCTCGGTCGCACTTCGGTCTTTGCACTTTGTTGCACTTTGTTGCACTTTGTTGCACTTTGTTGTTTATTATTTAATGTCACTGTGCTAACTTCACACTGAGCAAATAACACGTGCCATTTGTTGAGTAAGCGCTGGGAGAACGTATCTTATCTCCCCTTTTCTATATATCAATGGTAATAACCTGGGTTTTAACTGGGTATGTATAATATGTATGCCTAAGAAATTAAATTCAACATTTTGTAATAACTTTTATTATAGACTTTCCTTGTTCCAATTTTCAATAACAATTTAAAAGCCGCCGATGCCATTTATGTTTTAATTTGTTAGCTACAAAATATGTTTATAATATTATGCAATCAATTCGTCGAAAAAAAAATTTACATTTTTAATTAACAGAATTCAAATGCTTGGAACACTCCCTTAGATGGAGTATTCGGCCGATTTATTGAAAAGTTATAAAAACTTTTTGGATTCGAGAGGGTTCTGCATATTTTGGCGCTCGCTCCGAGTTATTGAAATAATTCAGGGAAGATCGAAATATTAAATAGGTATTTGAAACTGCCGTAACTTTTTGAGGTTCAAAGGTATTTCACCTGCCCTACCTACATTTGGAATTTATTTATGTGAGTCAAAACATTGTGATCTTGACGTCTTAATTTAATTTGCCAACAAGCTTTCAATTTAATTTATAAATAATTTATATATAATCAAAAAATCCTTTGAACTAGTAGGATGGACTTGGCAACTGGCAGATGCAATATATAATAATATTAAACACAATATAGGTGTTTTCCCACCATTAATTTATCTTATCGGATAACACTGTCGCTAGTGGAGAATTTTTAATAATAATGTTCTCATTGACACAGGGCGTATTTACAATTGTGTTCATCTCACCAGCTGAGTTGGTGGGACTATAATTCTACTTCTATTGATTTTGACTTCTAGATAATTAGATAGGTATAGAAAGCCTTTTAACATGACGTTTTTATTATCGCCGCCGACGTGCAGATTCAGCGTACGTATGCGCGATTAAAACGCAAATCGAACACAATCCAGTACCTATTTTTGAAAATCTACGGCGCTGTGAACGCGCTTTCGTGATACGCGTGTCGTCAGCGATGAGATAATAAATGCCGTGTGCAAAGGCTATTTATTATTTTATAGATTAAAACTCAGCTAAAAAAGTACTGACTATAATATCGTTATGTTCCTTTACGTCATTTCTTGGTACAATGTTATCAGTTGTAACGCGATGAAGCATCCGCCTTTTGTCCAAACACAATGGAATTTAAAACATTTACCTGAATCAATTCATCAATAGTTATAAGCTATCTCTATTTTCAACAAGTTTTCGCATGATATTTGAATGGAAACTCGCAGCAACGGACCCACTATTTTATTGCGATACTGGGATTTTATACGCCAAGTTTAGAGAGAATCTCTAAAGTTTGCCATACGTGAAAATAATTGAAAATTATGCATATCTGCATAGGATAACTCGATGCAGAGAATCTATGAGTATATTTACCTAGTTTGTTGTGGAATGGAGTTAGTTTCTCCTGCAAATCTAGATTTCAAATATAAAATCACGTCTTTTTCCCGAAGGGGTAGGCAGAGGTGTACCCTGAACTGTGTCATAGGTACACCCACATTTTGCCAGTATGTTATTGGTCCTATGTAATAGGAGGCGAGGCTATTACCATCTACTGGGCACAGTTCCAGACTTCAGGCTGTCACTGAGATAATTCCAATGGAAAAATCCAAATAACAATTTGCTTGACCTGGGGATCGAGCCCGGGACCTCATGATCGGCAGTCGAGCTTGCGCCCACTCGTTTCATGTTTTATGTCGAAGTATTCGATTTATACCTAGGTATATGGATGGAGCGCACACACCGCGAGGAATGACAGCTTCTTTGACAGCCTCGTTGCCTCAGATGGTTGTAACTCTGCTTTCTGTGCCGCAGGCCCCGGGTTCGACCCCTGGCCAGTCAAACATTTGTGTGCATGAACATGTCTGTTTGATCTGTGTCTGGGTGTTAAAAGCGTATATAAGTATGTATATCAGTCATCTGGTTACCATAGTACAGGCTTCTAGCCTAGTTTGAAACCAGATGACCGTGGGTGGAAGTTGTCCCATAATATTATTATTATATATTATAATGGATCGAATGTAGAGAGAAAACAACTGATATGGGCAATCATGATGCTTACCATCAGGCACCTGATTTCCTCGTCTGGTCATCATAAAAAAACATGCATTTTTTTATAAACAGTCCTAAAATCCCACTTTATATACATATGTAGTATGTGTTCGTGAGCCGGTTTCGGAAGAATAATAAAAGGCGCGTTCTCTCTACTAAAACTCGTTTATTTTGGTAAATGTCCCTAGTAATATACAATTTTACCAGTGGCAAATATGTTTCGGATGGTAGAGTGTAGCGCTCCGTGCCCTCCTGATCTGGACGCATGCACCACGCTCTAACATCCACTTAGGTATCTATATTATATTTACGTTACAGTGATAATATGTACAAAACTTATTAGCCTAGTTATCCTAGGGTTGTAATTAAAACTTCTGGCAAACATTTATTATTGGTTCAACATATAACTTAAAACTATCCTATAACTATGTCACTACACATATATATGGGTAGAGGTATACACTACGTTTTTACCTCTTTCCGCCAAACCTACAGAACCCAATCTACTTACCTTAGTTTCTATTATAACCCTCATTATTCATTGCGATTTTTCCCAGCAAGTGCATTAATCACATAACAAACGACATTTTCATAAAAGTTTGTTGCAAATGTTGGTCCTAAACGAAACATATTGCACGTGGGGGTGTGATTCCCAAACTCTCTATTTTACATTCATTTTATAAAATGCAAAACGTAAAAAGTAGCATTTATTCCCTGAGTTCGAATCTGATTACAAATTATCTGAACTTCGCCGTCTTTCAAAAGGCTGTTAGATCCGAATCCCGGTTGTTTCCTCTAAGAATTATATTTAATATAGGAGACATAATAATATTAAGTGAGTGTTGGAAGCCGACCAGAAATACTCATAAGTAAGTATTCCTTTCTTTCCGGTTGTCTGGAAGAAATCGCTTTAAGCGATAAGAACGCCACTTGTACTACCTTAAGATTAATTTAAATATTATTTTAATATATTATGTTTGTGTCCTATGTATGGAGTACAATAAAGTGTTTACCTATCTTTCTATCTTTGTAGATAGATAGATAAATGTGGGTGTATCTACTGAGGGACTGAGTCCTGGGTACACCTCTGCCTACCCCTTCGGGAAAAAGGCGTGAGTACATGTTTTTTTTTCTATCTTTGTAGGATTAATAAGTTCTATTATATAGTCTCTGGCATATCACCGATTATTACGGTTCTATTCCCGCTAAGAGCGATAAGACGGCCTTTTGTTACAATAGTTATTATGAATCCTTATTAGTTTTAAGGTTTTCTTGTTTGTGGTTTGGTTTGTGGTGCTAATAATCAATGGGTACATACTTCACACAGCCCATAATGAATTAAATCGAGCAAAATACTTGAGGATACCTGTTCTGTTATAGTTTACATTGTAAATAAGTTCCAATCATTATTATTATCTTAAGAATAATTTATTTCTTTTCAATTATAGGAGTTCTTTTTATGCGAGAAACAAATTAGTTGAGGTTTTTTTTATGATAGTATGTGACAAGACGAGCAAATCAGGTGCCTGATGGTAACCATCATGATTGCCCATATAAGTGACACCCAGTGTTTTAAAATTCACAATTCTGCGCGGCACTGCACTGCGCCTGTCACCCTGAGATTATAAGTTGTTGAATCTCATCATGCCCAGTAATTTCGCTGGTAACATTGCCCTTCATACCAGAACACAGTAATGTTTGCACATTACTGCTTGGCGGATGAATAACTGGCAAAGGTGTGGTACTTCCCCAGGCGGCCCCCTGCAAAAGAGGCCTACCACTACAAGCCATGTGTGTACAAGTGCCATGACTTTGCCCGATATCCTGCCTTGTTTCGCTCCAGTAAAAGGGCTATGTCACAAGATCATAATTACTATACCTGACAACATAAATGAATAGTGGTAGGATTACGTAGGTTTCAGTCACAAACATGTGATTTGATAAAAAGACCAAAGATTTGAATTCTTGTGAATAAAAATATTTATTTTATATTAGTTAGCACCATGTAGACTTTAAATAAATAATTAAGCACTTAAATAGAAATATTATTTGTACAATGATTGCTTATGGCAATGTTTTATGTCTTCCAGTCCTACTTGCTCCAGTGTCCAGCAAAGCGCAGGTATATATTCTTGGCTCATCGGCTATTCGTTCTACGTGCTATGTGCCCTGCCCATTGCCACTTCAACTTGCTAATCCGCTGAGCTAGTAACTTTCGTTCCTCTACGCATTTCCTCATTTCTGATTCGATTCGAAATCCCGAGCATAGCTCTCTCCATAGCTCGTTGCGCTATTTAGAGCTTACTGATAAGGCCCACAGTCAGATACCACGTTTCAGATCCGTAAGTTTTCACTGGTAACACATAATGGTCGTAGACCTGCGACTTGAGGCACTGAGGTATTTTGGACGAGAAGACATTGTGTGTATAACGCTGCCCAGCCTAGTTGGATTCGACGATTGACCTCTTTGTCCTATTGTCCTAGGTAGATGGATTTTATCGCGTAGGTACATTACATTTCTTGCGGAAATAAGGTTGGTTTTGACACAGATGCGACTAGTTTGTGATTCTAGTCGCACTGGTGACCGTTATATAGAAATGCCGTTGGTCCTAGCCCAGAGAGACGGTAACAATACTATATACATTCTGTTTTAAACGAATATAGATTTATGTTATTGTCTACGAAACTGACGACTCATGTGGCTAATCATCTGCTGCCAAAATTTTTCTCACATATATTTAGTTAATAATTTTTTGTGACTCTACAGCGTATGCCGAGTAACATATTATATCCAAAAACACAAAGTCAATTATTAATATTTTATGTTGTGTTCCACCCGATCGAAGTTATTATTTTTTTAATTATGCGAGACTCGCTATACCCCGCGGTTTCATCCGCTTTGTCTTGATTCCCGTTGGGATATTAGAACAAAAAGTACCCTATGTGTTATTCCAAGGTCTAAACTGTCTACAAAGCGAATTTCAGCCCAATCGGTACAGTAGTTTTGGCGTGAAAGAGTAACAAACATCCATTAATCCATTCATCCTCACAAATTTTTGCATTTTTATTAAATACTAGCTGTGACCCGCGGTTTCACCCGCGTAGTCTTCGTTCCCGTGGGAATATCGGGATAAAAAGTACCCTATGTGTTATTCCAGGGTCTAAGCTACTTACGTACCAAATTTCAGCCCAATCGGTTCAGTAGTTTTGGCGTGAAAGAGTAACAAACATCCATACATACATCCATACTTACAAACTTTCGCCTTTATAATAGTATATTAGGACTAGCTGTGACCCGCGGTTTCACCCGCGTAGTCTTCGTTCCCGTGGGAATATCGGGATAAAAAGTACCCTATGTGTTATTCCAGGGTCTAAGCTACTTACGTACCAAATTTCAGCCCAATCGGTTCAGTAGTTTTGGCGTGAAAGAGTAACAAACATCCATACATACATCCATACTTACAAACTTTCGCCTTTATAATAGTTTAGGAAGGATAGGATAGGATAGGATAGGATTAGGATTAGGATTAGGATTAGGATTAGGATTAGGATATTTGGAAGTAGGATTTTATGTATAAACTTATTTTTAACTTAGTATTAAAAAAAAAATTACTGTTCTTAAATTTTATTTTGCAAACTAACACATCCATATTTCCCCCCACAAAACGTCCTTACTCATAATCAAAAAGTCGTGTCGTGAATAGCGGTCATTAGTCTCAATCAGAGAATCACACAGATCCTATTGTCAGTTGTTGATAGGTCGCAGGTTCGCATCATGGCTTGCCTGTATAGCTAATTCTTATATACACATTGTATATTTGTACCTAGTTAAAGTATCAGTTTTAGATGTGGTGTTCAATTTTTGTTATTATAATTAATTAATAATTATTGCGTTACATAAATATAAAGTTTTTTAATCGAAATTAAGAGATTAAGAGAGATTTTTATAATTATTTTAATCAAAAATTTGGAGATTTATTAAAAGTGATTTTAAAATCTTATCGAAAATAGTTGTGCAAATAAAAATAAACATTTCTAATTTTTACAATCGAAATTGACAGGTTTTATATTATACTATACTTAATTTATTTTTTATCTTATTAAGTGTTTTTAAATTATTATGAATAAATTGGTGTTGTGTAAATCAAACAAAGCATTTTAAATGTTATAATCGAAATCAAGAGTTAAGCTCAAATTTTTTTATCTTAATCTTGACAAATGTGTTTAAAATCCTACTGAATAATTTTAAAGTTGAAGATTTTTATCGTGTTAAGAAATAATTATTTAAGTATTTTTTAAAAGGAGTTAAAAAGCGTTGTGTTAAAAATGGAAAAACCGAAGCCGAGTTTGGACGAAGTGTTGGATAAGTTCAGTATGGTTGGACGGTTCCACTTGAAGTTCCTCTTCCTCGCGGCGATGGCGTATGCTGTTAATGCCATATACTCCTGCAATTACATATTCGCAGCAGAGGAAAGCGGGTACAGGTGAGTTTATTGAGATACAGAACGATAGAAAATGTTAAATAAATTTTTATTAGGTATAAACGTAAAGAACTTCGACCTGCCTTGGTAGCGTAGTGGGCGCAAGCTCGTCTGCCGATCATGAGGTTCCGGGGTCGGTCCCCAGGTCAGGTAAAGGGTTAAATATTGGATTTTTCCATTAGAAATTGTTTCAATAACTGTCTGGAGTTTGGAACTGTGCCCGGTAGATGGCAATAGGCTCGCTATCTATTACATGGGACCAATAACATACTGGCAATATGTGGGTGTACCTACTCTGGGACTTGAGTCCTGGGTACACCTCTGCCTACCACTTCGGGAGAAATTACGTAGAGTAAATACGACCTGTAGGCGATAGCAAATTCGTAAAAATGTTATGTTACTCATATTTTATAATTTAATTCCCTACTAGAGCTGAAATTTGGTATGCAGATAATATACTTAGCTTAAACTCAAACTCAAACTCAAAACAGCTTTATTCAAATAGGTCATAATCTGACACTTTTGTACGTCAATGAAGATAAACAGTACTGAGTCTACCGTGCGTTCGGAAAGATACCTCTACAAGAAGAACGCACAAGAAACTTGTAGGGCTTAATTTTTTCAACAGATAGTTTCACAATATTTGGTTTGCTTACATTCGTTTTCTTTGAAGGTGCCGCGAGGCGGCTATGCAGAAGTTTCCAAGCATCTTTGTCCTCTATGTACTGGTTCTGGTGGGGGCCGGGAGCTCACTGCACTTTCAAATATCTATCTGAGCGCTTGGTCGAGGCGATGCATGATTAAAATGCAGGCTTTTATCTGGCCCAACGTATAAGCATTGCTATTCAACGTGGCAATGCCGCCAGCATCTTAGGTACGCTGCCATCTGACAGTGGTTTAGAGCACTTGGATTTTCCATAGGCTGACATGTCGGCCTGTGGATTTTCAAAGTGTTCTATGGCATAGTGTATTTCGTTAGGGTAGATAGTAAGTAGGTAGCTCTATTGTTTAGTATTTTCAATAAATAAAGTAAATAAATAAATAAAAATTCAAAATTTAAATCAATAAAGGCACTCGGCCCAGTTAAAAAAAAGTAGAGAGATAGTGTTAAACAAATTAATGGAGTCGCGAATAAGAATTTAATTTTAAGAATTATTAAATTGGCCATTATAATACGCCATCGTTTTGGATTAAAGCAACATAATAATGTTACTGTGATAGTCCCACCTGTATGTCCTGAGTTTCGTTCTTAGTCAATAATTATCTCAAATTAGGGCTTCCTGAAATTGATCCGAGGTCAAAAACCACCAGTTAGATCTATTTAGTAATTTACATTAAAAGTTTAAAAATTAACATTGAACCCGCTTCTCAAGGTGTCAGCTATTGTCTGTGATTATATGATTAGATTACATTGATTGAACACACTCACTGTTATGTTATGATTGTCTCTGCGAGATCGAATCAGAACTAGAAGGACAGACGACGTGATGAAGGCAGCAAGAACACGCTGGATGCAGGCCGCTTACAACCGGAATAGATGGAAATCTATGGGGAAGACCTATGTTCAGCAGTGGACGTCCTGAAGATGATGATGATGAACAAAACTAGTGTAATATGGTTTTTATGAATAAGAATTCAAGCATTTCAAGAAGATGCGTACCTACATTTTTTTGTCATCTTGCCCATTACAAGATTCTCAATAAAAATTCCAACTTCTTATACAAAATCAATCTGCTGGTCGGTAATGTATGCAATGTAGTTTTTTTTTTGTTTTTGCGGATGACGCAATTAGGTACTAATATTATAGAAGTACCTAATTGCGACATCTGCATTGCGACATTATTTATTTATTATTCTATGCCCAAGCGCAAATTTTATGTAGGCTACGTGTGTAAGTACTTTATATAATTTTTTTAAATATTTATTCAATATTGTTACATTAATAATAAACTAAAATAATATATAAATGATTATATGTATTAACACAAATTCCATGGCGTAGATACTAAACCTATGTATCCAAAATTACCTTCTCAAAAGGCGTCAGTTACTTTCACCTTTTTAACTAAATCTATTAATAATTACAACTAGAAACACAAATGTTCAAGGTTTTATACACAATTTATATTCATAAAATGGGAACGTCATTTTTACGTAATTTGATTATAAACTTAAGAACATCGCTTTCTTGAGTTTGAACTGATTTTGTTATTTAAAGAAGATCGGAACCAAACTTTAATACTCTTAGGATTCCGTACCCGAAGTAACCCTATTACTAAGCCTCCGCTGCCCGTCCGTCCGTCTGTCACAGGGCTCTATCTCATAAACCGTAATAATAGCTTGTAATTTTTTATAATAATTTATATATAATAATTAGTATAATTTCTGTTATAGCTATGTTACAAGCAAGTAATTTTCACAAAAAAATGTATTCCTAATGCCGCTACAACAAAAAACAATAAAAGTTAAAATAATTACCGATTGCAACTTAAACTTAATTATTTGGTTTTACTTTACAATATTGAATAAAGTTTCTCTAGACAAATATGCTCGCAATGCAAGTTTTTTAAATTTCATTACAGACAATTTTTTTTTTTTACTAATTAGTATAGTAATAAGAATTTTATTTAATACTTGTTAGGTGAGGAGAGGTGACACATTTAAATAGGTAGATAATAGGTACTTGGAGTAGGAACCTATCATATGCAAGTCCCATTCGCATTTGACCGCAAAGCAAAGTGATCCTATAAGGGAACCTTTTTTTCTTTGGACGTACGGAAGCCTAAAAACACAGAACACGGTCCAGAGCGTATACTAAGCCTCTCCCATAAAGGGGGAGAAGCCTATGTTTTTAGACCATACCTCCTCATAATTACTGCAACTATCTATGGGTCCGCCCCATTGTCACCCGGTCCCGTTTTCACTATTCACCCGGCCCCCTTATTACGGACTATTCTCTATTCTCACCCGTCGCTTTTGCGTTAATTTACATGAAGTACCGGCGAAAACTAAATTGCTTCCGAATTTTATTCAAATTTAAATATTTAGCTCTAGAGTTTGTTTGTTCACTTTTATTTATTTAATTGATTGAATTTGGCGTTACTTTTCGGAACTCCATTGTCCAACAGCGGGGTCAGTCTTAATTCCTGATGATGCGTCGTATAGACGCAAAACACGTGTCGATATATTATGTATGGTGTCACTAACAAAAATTACACCTAATAGCATTTCCTCTGCATGCAATTTTGCGGGCGGGAGGGCGGTGCACTGTGCATGTTGTTTTTGACACTAAAAATCGGTAACTAAAAATTAAATATTCTTATTCTAGGAGTTTGTTAATTTAAGTGTCCAAATACGTGTAATGTACTTACACTGTTCTTTCACTTGTTGCTACAGATGTAAAGATGAAAACTTCAAGAACAACACGTGCGGGATCATCAACGACACCTCCTGCTCGGAGTGGGTGTACGACAATCCTTATAGTTTTGTCGCTGAAGTAAGTAGATATCGTCGTTACTTCACTATTTTTCTTTTGCAGGGCAAATTACTCCTCCAATTCCTACCGAAGGTGTTTTTGTTTTATTTGATAGCCCTAATAATAACATTTTCAAATGTGCATAATAGTACATTATGATACAAGTGTGCTAAGTTGAACATTACGCAAGAGGTGGTATTGTTCGCGCGAGCCAAAGGCGAGTGTGAATAGGAGATACCGAGTAGCGGAACGGTAATAGAACACGTGTTTCATATGACGTCTTTCAACACCCTTAGATTAAGATTATAAGATGATCGGTAAGATCTTGTAAACTGCTATTCTTCGAATGTTGGTTTTTCATAAGTAATATTAATTAAAAACCATGCAATGAAAATTTTAGCATAAATGAAAATGGCACGCTGTTTTTTTTATATTTCACGTGACGTGCTCACCAGCGCAAATGCACTGGCAAATACGTATTAAAATGTTCTTAACACAAAATGATGTTTTCAATACGCAAATTAAGGTAAATTTGTTGTTAAAAATACATAATTAGATGAAATTATTGTAAAAATTATTGTTAATGAGTATAATATATTTATATTTCATATAAAAAATATATTAATTGTTTTTTGCCATAATATAAATTCTTTGTTTCGATTAAATAAAATGTATAGAAAAAAAGCACTAGTGCTGTTATGTAAAGTAAAAAGTACTAGTGCGTAATATGCAGTATAATGAACCTAAATACGTTGAGATAACGGTCTCGTTACAAATAAGGGTGTTGTAAATAATATTATAGCATCGCCATTTTATTGTCGCCATCGAATAATTACTTAGTACTTAACCTCACTTTATTAAAATCAAATTATAAATTAATCGTCTATAGTAAGAAGGCTACACTATTTTTGAATATTATTGCGAATAATATTCACTACCAGGCAATATAGGACAAAAACAGTGTAAGGTTTTCTGGGCCCATCTTTCTTGGATTCAGAGTCCGTTGCCTTTCGCGTTATTTGCCACCTTTGGTCAGCCTCTACAGGTAGCTTCTCTCTATTTCGCACCTAAAACATCACGTCATGTCTTCGTCCATCTTGAGGTTCCTATTCTGTGACCGTTGCCCAGCTCCCAACAGTTGGTATGCAATTATTATGAAGATTTAATGGACGGATTTAATCAGCAGCGAAAATAATAATATAACAGCACAAAATTATACGGAGACACAAGTGTCTCCTTGTGACAGATATAGATTACTGATGATGATAATGACGAATGATATTATATCCACAGTTTGAACTGGCATGCAATGATTGGAAGAGAAGATTAGTGGGCACTGTACATAGCTTCGCTTATATGGTGGGTTTACTCATCGTGGGGCCAATGTCAGACAGGTGAGGTCCCAAAGACATTTATGTCACAAATTATGACATTATCGAAGTTTTCTCTAGAGTAATCCTCTCTACTAATACTATTAATGAGAAAGTTTGTTAAGATGGATATATGGATGGATGGATGGATGGATGATAGATAGAAAGATAGTAGTGGTAGGCCTCTTTAGCAGGGGGCCGCCTGGGGAAGTACCACACCTTTGCCAGTTATTCATCCGCCAAGCAGTAATGTGCAAACATTATTGTGTTCCGGACTGAAGAGCAATGTTACCAGCGAAATTACTGGGCATGGTGAGATTCAACAACTAATATCTCAGGGTGACAGGCGCAGTGCAGTGCCACGCAGAATTTTGAATTTTGAATTTTAAAACACTGGGTGGCACTGTGTCTTATATGGGCAAGCACGATGCTTACCATCAGGCACCCGATTTGCTCGTCTTGTCATTCATTACCATAAAAAAAAAGATAGATAATCGCTTTATAAGGCCACTTATTGTTACACGTGTTCTTGTTTTAATTTTTGTTGTTCTCTGTACTGAATGTGATACCAATAAAGAGTTTTCTATTCTATTCTATTCTATTTATTGATACACAACAGATAAATCTTAAAATTAAACAAAAAACAGTATGACAAATAGTGTTACAATTGGCGGTCTTATCGCTAAGAGCGAGCTCTTTCAGACAATCTATGTCTGTGGATGGATGTTTGTTACTCTTTCACGCCAAAACTATAGAAGCGTTAGGGCTGAAATTCGGTACGAAGATAGTTTAGACCCTGGATTAATACATGTGGTACTTTTTATTCCGATATTCCCAGGGGAACGAAGACTACGCGGGTGAAACCGCGGGTCACAGTATAATATAATATAATGATATTATATAAATACGTAAATCCAGCCCACAATTGTAAACAAAGACGATGCTTTAGAAAACACTTCGATAATGTCAAATTTTTGCAGGTCATATCTTTTCAGCGGCGCTAGTGGAGAATTATCAAATAATTATCAACTTCTCCTCATTCCTCCTCAAAATAACTAAAAATGGCGGCTGAAAAGCCGTATTTCCATATTCACCCAATTCAAATAACTAAGATGGTGATTGGTGTCATGTTATACCTATCCATGATATGGAAACAATTATTATAGAAGGAGATTTAATAAATCTGCGTGTCTTATCTATTCAAGACTAGCAGGTATCGACACGACAGCAAGTAGGTACTGGTTTTATCACGAACCGTCCCGATGAACGTGTTTCAATATTATTTTATGAAAAGAAAATTATTGTTTAGTACTTATTGTACCATTATTTATTATTTCCACCATTCACAACAATTCCATTATACCATAAATAACTTATTATGTCTCGGTATATTTTTCCCAGCCTTTTGAAACCGTAATGGCCTGTTTAATGTATATTTGTATGCGTTTGATGTATTATAATAATAATAAAATTAATAAAATTATGTGGGTGATATTTATAATCAATATGAGTCCAAATACCACCTGCCGTGAATGACGGTACTTATACGACATATTCACTTTCTTAGGAGTATTATTTTGATCTACAATCAATAATTGTTTTCAGTTTGTTTTATTGGTCGTATGAAAATTAACATTTCTAATTCACTCATAACATGAAAACTGATACTAAACTGATCGACAGCCTCGTTGGCTCCAGGCCCCGGGTTCGATCCCCGGCCAGGTCAAACAGGTTGAACATGTCTGTTTGATCGGTCTGGGTGTTGTAAGCTTATATAAGTATGTATATCAGTCATCTGGTTACCATAGTACAGGCTTCTAGCCTAGTTTGGGAGCAGGTGACCGTGTGTGAAAGTTGTCCCCTATTTATTTATTTATAATCTTCATAAAATTTTGAAGACAATACTTAGTCAATACCTGAGATAGTAATATCGACAGAATAAAGGTAAAGAAGAGTAGTGAGTATAAACCTGCAAAAAGCCTTACACACTCTATGCCTATTCTAATAACATTCTTCAAATCTCGTTGACTCTATGAGTATTCCTGCCTTACCACAATTTCCTCTATTATAGGATAGGAAGAAAGCACGCGATAGTGATGACGGGTGTGCTGGGCGCAGTGTTCGGAGTATCAAAGAGTTTCTGCACCAACTACTGGCTCTACATCATCTTGGAGTTCCTGGAGTCCGCTGTTGGTGATATTTGCTCACCTGTTTTCGTACTGAGTGAGTGATCTCTTCAGACAAGTCAAGGCCAGACAAAGATTCCATTGAACTGCTAGTCGGGCAGGGAGAGGTCTACCTTTTCCTTCTTAGATGGTACCAGATAAAGGAAAAATTTAGTGAGATCGTGAGGCAAGCGATATCTGCCCACACCACAGACTCGTCATTAAGCTCACGACCGTTCTGTTAATAGCATAACAAATAAGAAGAGTATTTGTTGGAACTTGTCTTTTTTTCGTTAAAAGGGACAAGCATAACTTTACTTACATAGAATTTTCTTCATCATTATCATTAAATTGTATCAATGTGTGTGATGTGTAAGATATTTATCACAATAATTATATTTTTGTCTGTTCAGATTTGGAAATAGTGTCAGCCAAAAAGCGAGTGATATACTACGGCTTCTGCAGTTTGGGCTACGTAACTGGTGGGATACTATTCCCTATAGCTGCCTGGGGCATCCCTTACTGGAGGAACTTTCTTCGAGCAATATACGCACCATCATTCCTCTTCATTTCGTATATCTACCTGATGGACGAGAGCCCTAGATGGCTACTTACTAAAGGAAAGAACGAGAAAGCTGTTAATATTTTAAAGAAAATGGCTGATCTTAACAAAATGAAACTAGATAAGGATGGACTGGATAAGTTAGTAGTTCCGTGCGATGATGAAGATAAAAGCATCAGTTTTGTGAATTTGTTAAAAATGACGTTTAAATCTAGAGCATTATTAAAAAGATGCTTGGTCTGTATAGTTTGGTGGACGACCTCAACTTTCGTGGCCTATGGTTTAATGATAAACTCGGTGTCTTTACAAGGGAACAAATATTTGAACTACATGCTGGTGACGTTTATAGAAGTGCCAGCGACTTTCATCATCATGTACATTTTGATCAACTTCAGAAGAAGGAACCCGTTGATTATAGCATTCTTGGCTAGCGGTGTGATGAATCTAATTCTACCATTCCTACCTAAAGGTAAATAGTAATTAAATTAGAATACAACCCTACCTCAACTTCTGTTTCAATAAAATGTTAGGTCTGAAAACTAAGCTAATAAAATTTTCATCCAAAATTATAAAGATGACTTATAACCATATATAAAACTTTTAGCAGCCTCCTAAACAAAAAAACTCTAAAAACCATCTCGACACATCAACTTTCAAACAAATAATTGCATCGAAATTGGTCCATTCATTTGGGACGATGCCACAGATAGACACACTGGCGGACACGTCAAACTTTTAAATAACAGGCTTACCTTCGCTCAGGGATTAATAAAAAAAAAATGTTATGAATTTGCAGTCAGCAAACCTCCAACACGAGAAGACGACTGCCCGCCACATATTACCTGTACTATAGTATCTAATAGGATACTTTAGTACACAACACGTGCCGAATCAAAACACGGCAGCCGAGAGATGATACTACACAATAGGTCACTCATCCGAAGGTCATCCGGTCCGAATGTTGCTTAAAATCATTAATCAAATGAGGTTTACAAACGATAGCTTTAAAATTAAATTTGAAATTCAAATGAGAAATCACTTTCCCAACAAAAAAAACCTAAGTGGTGAAATGTAGGTAATGCCTACTATGGGTTAGTCCTGAGTACACCTCTGCCTATCTTAGGGAAAAAGGCGAGACGTTATTGTATAACTTTATCTTCCATGCCATGCTCTTTCTGCGTGAAATCTATTTTTGGAAAACCAGAATATAACACAAATAAATTATTAAGGCATACATATGTATGCATAGAGTAGGGTTTCATACTGTATAATTTTTTTTGGTTTCAACTAGATATCTGAACAAAACGATTTAAATTGCTTTAAACATACAGCGCCATCTATTAGTTCCTTGCGTATGGAAATATGTAGTAAAATAGCCCTAACTTTTAATTGCGTTAACTTAGAAGTATGATTTTTTTACAGCCACAAGGGACCGCAGATTTCAGTAGTTGATATCAATTTGAACTTGATATTAATTTGAACTCGATACCCGCACGCGTCCCGTTAAAAATGTATTGGCAGACACAGAGACAGACGAACAACAAAGTGCAATCCTGTTAGGATTGCACTTTGTTGTTGTTTCTTTTTCCTTTTGAGGTACGGAACCCTTAAAAACTGGTGTTTTACTATTTTGGTGGTCCAAAATAGTAAATAAGCCAACTACTCCCCTACAATTTATACTACTCTCCTTTATCTCACCTCAGTTCTGATAATACTGTCAGATATAAAATCTTACCTAAAAGGATTACAAGTATAATCCACAAAATGAATTAAACATACAAAATACTCATTGCATCTAATTAAGCCAAAGATATAACTCTAAGCAGGTGAGAGGTTTCCTATGCTACGCTGGTTTTCAGCATTTCCAATGCTCGAGCACAGCGACTTTATTAATTATATAGGTATTTCATATTTTCATTTTATTTATTTATTCATGAACAATCTTAGATCGTATTTGAAATTACAAGGTACAATTTAAAATTAATGCTAAATATAAAACAAAACAAAATAATAAAATGCAATCAGTTAAATCTATAACCACGATTCCATCAAATTCTAAAATATAAATAATAATTATTGTAAGCTTGTAAAAACTTTTATTTCCAAAAACTAATTATCAAAACAAAACTTTTCGCGCGGCCATAGGTAGACTTGAGACACTCTCTCATTGGCCGAACGTTTTCTCAGCGAAGCTTATTGTGTGAGTCGTCATTGGTGGAGGCTTATGGATGCATTCCCATTTTCTTAAAAATTACGCGTTCAGTAAATTTACAAGAACTGATGAACTGGTGGTGTTACATTATGCATTATGTCAAAAATATTTGGATACAAATTATGTCCGTGAAATACAAATTTCATGTCAATTATAAAATTATAAATTAAATGTCAATTATATATCATTAAAAATTACATATAATAATATAGGTACATAGTTGTCCCATAAAATATATATATATATATATATAAAAGAATAGCTTAAAACCTCTTTGAGCTGTAGATCTCCCGAGCTCCAAATTTTATGTGGCTCAGTTTTGATAAATAAAAAAAATATATTTATATCAAATCTATTCAGAAAATTTCACCAGAATCGGTTGAGAAATGCGATGTGGTGAGAACAGTCGGACTCCGGACATACATACGAAAGCATTAACGCAGACGCAATGATGTATTTTCTCTGATCTGTATGTTCCAGGTCTGCCATATCTGTCAATTTTTATCTACATGGTCAGTAAAATGATGTCTTCAGTGTACGTGAGCATTACATATATGTACACGTCGGAATTGTTCCCTACATACACTCGGAACTCGATGCACGCTCTGTGCTCCTCTATAGGAAGGATTGGATCTATTGTTGCTCCACAGACACCGGCTCTGGTAAGACTTTTAAACTTAAATCACTCAACTGCCTTCGGACCCAGGCCGGCCGCTTTAAACAAAACTTGTGCAAATGGGGCTTAAGAAGCGCTGGTCTAGAGCAATGTGACCGCGGCTCATATTCATATTTTGCGAGACCATGGCCCATCTGCGCTAGAAAAGACCTTTACAACGTCATAACAAACGTAAAAGACGTGGCTACACCAGTATTTACCTACGTATATATCTAGCTAGCCCAGTGGCTAGCGCAGTCTAATATTGTATCATCAATGAACCATTGACACGATAGGAAGACGACCACAAGGAGCACCGTTGATTGCCGGCTAAAGGTTAACAGATCCAGAGAACGGGCAGCAGCGTCCTCTGCAAAAACCATCGAACTGCGCTCGACAACCCGCACAACAAGCGTGTCGAGTATTGGCAAAACCCCCCTTTATAGGGGAGGCCTATGTTCAGTAGTGGATTACCAACGGCTGAGATGATGATGATGATGAATAATAATTATTATAAATTCATTAACCTATAATAAAAAATAAAATCATCAATGAGAAAAATAAAGTAAAATGTACAATGATTCGGACTACTGCGAACTGGACTAAAGATTCTAAACATTTCAGATGGTCTACTGGTCCGGTCTTCCATCAGTGTTCTTTGGAAGCATATCTCTAATAGCTGGTATGATAACATTCCTCGTACCGGATACAGGAAACAACTCCTTGCCTGATACTGTGAAACAGGCTGAGGAGTTAGGAAGGAAGGCCACTAAGGGCATAGAAAACTTGGCCATGTCTAAGGAATCTGTTATGGATGTTGATAAAGAAATGTGTGGTAGGAAGAACACGTGAAGATACTAATCTCCGAGATGCAACATGAAAACGTCAGTGATACCTGTTAAATGATAAACTATTAAAACCAGCTTGTACACACCGCAGATACTGCTCAATTGAAGTTTTTTTTATGAAAATTTAGCGAGTAAACTAATTTAAATACGATTCTCATACTACTTATTAACATTTTAAAGGATACGCCAACTTTAAGAAATTTGACACAACCCTTGGAAAATGTAACAAATCGATGTTTGGTATTCCCTTGTTCTCTCCAAATAAAACATAACGATCCCATTTGATAATATTTATATTATCTTGATGATGGAGTCAAATTTTATGTGCCTATTTTATTTTACTCTATTTACTCTATCTATTTCATTATCTACTATTATATTATCTTTTATAAAATCTTCGATTAGACGTTAACTACTTAAAAATTAAGAGTTTATAAATGAAAACCAGATGAAAAGGACATTATTAGCTTACTTTACTTAAAATAATGTTAATATTATTACTAATTGAATAGGTTCCAAATATTTGGAGTAAACAGGGGAATACGAAACATCGATTTAGTATTTTGTTTTTTTTTATTATTATTTCACCTGTGTTCCTTTTGAATTTAGTTAGATAAGTAAGGCAAAGGGTCACGACGGGTCTGCCCACTAGACTTTCCCACTGGTGGGTGGACGGACGGGTAATGCACGATTACCCCTCTACCCACTACGCTAATAATTAACTAAGTATGTAAGTAATCGATTAAATTACAAATTTGATATAACCAAAAAAAAACCAAAAAAACAGACAATTTTTTTTTTGTGATTTATTGGACTCTCTCACTTGTGGGTGGACGGATAATTGACGATTACCACCACCTGATACGTTAGTGTGAACTAAGTATGTAAGTTATCGATTAATATAATTAAACTAATAAAGAAATGATGACATAATTTTATAATGAGGTAGAATTTGTGTTTAAAATATTAAACAAATCGGTGGACGGGTTGTCTCTGATTAATGTAATTTACCATGACGACATGCCTAATTTATGGTTCTCTTCGTGTTTTCGAAGCCGGTTAAGAAGTCGTATCGAGAATGGCCTGTCATTATAGTCACTCGCTCAGAGAATGAGGCAAAAGTTGACCAGTTGTCAGCTGACGCTGTTACACAGCATGGCAATTGACCGTAAAACTAGCTTAAAAACATTGTTAGAGTTTCAAACATATCTATGATATTTGATGATGTCAATTACTAAAATAAAATTGCTAATGTTTCTGTGGTAAATCTAAACAACTCAGTCACAGATTTAATAAATTAGATAATTAATTTTAATGACGTAATTTTTTTTAGTTAACATATTCGTGAGTTATTAATTTGTGTTTTTTAATTAAAATTATTTACGCATTTAAAAGGAGTTTTGCTTCTTGAACTAAGTTTGATATAAAATACTTAGAAAGTTTTGTGTTTTTGTTTTGTGTTTAAAAAATGGAGGAACCGAAGCAGAGTTTGGACGAAGTGTTGGATAAGTTCAGTATGGTTGGACCGTTCCACTTGAAGTTCCTCTTCCTCGCGGCGGTGGGGTATGCTGTTAATGCCATATACTCCAGTAATTACATATTCGTTGCAGAGGAAAGCGGGTACAGGTTGGTATTATGATAATAGTATGCGAATTGGGCTTGACACACTACCGTGTGTCTAGACAGGGTGACAGAAAATAAATGTAAGATAGAATCATTAAGAAACAAAGTGGGTATGACTAGATCGCTTTTAAGCATTGATTTAAAGTAACGGGGGGATGAGGTACAGGCTTCTTGAAAATGGCAAGCTCAAATTAGGTCCCATAGGTCCACATACGTCAGTAAAGTAAGGTCGTACAAGCGAATAATATTGTTGTCTCGTTCGCACTTCGGTCTTAGGTACGTCTTTCTATCTTTGTTGTTCATTATACATACAGACACTGACGCTGTGCACTGTGCAAACTTGCACACTGAGCAAATTGCACGTGATAGTTGTTGAGTACGCGCTGGGAGAAAGTACCTCATCTCCCTTTTCTTTGTATCAATATTTACAGGCGTAATAATGAGTAAAACACCTAAATCACCTGTTTCAAGTTCATATAAACGATCAAATAAAGAATTAGCCATTCAGATAAAAAATAAAACTGATCAAGGAAACGAGATAGGTAATATTTACATTAATAGTATGTACAATATTACAATCCTTGAGTTCGACCTTGTTGGTACAGATGTAAAGATGAAGCTTATAAGAACAACACATGCGGGATCATCAACGACACCTCCTGCTCGGAGTGGGTGTACGACAATCCTCATAGTTTTGTCGCTGAAGTATGTATCATCGTTACTTCACTATTTTTAGTATCTATCATTGAATACCTACTCAATCAGAATTTATTTCACCCTCTCTATTACAGAGACTAAAGTGTCTTTCAGCCAAAAGGTCATTCCGATAGTTTCCCATCCAGAAGACAGGCAGAAGCATCCTCTGCGTAAAACTATAGAACTGCGCTCGCCAACCCGCCTGCTAAGCGTGGTGAGCATTGGTAAAACCCCCCTCATGAGGAGGCCATGTCCGGCATAAGAGTTTCAACGGCTGCGATGATGATGATAATCACGGTCAAGAGTATGGGTGGGGTGAAGAAGCCAAAACACTGTTTTTTTATGTGGCGCGCTGAGAAAGGCTGATTGCCCTCTTAGTGCAGGCGACAGTGGGATGTTTATTTGCAAAAACTGAGGACCGTATTCTGACTTCTGATATGTATTGTAGATCCCAGAAATCGAAAAAACAGATGTTGCCAACCAATATTGTGGTTTCCAACTAACAAAATGGAGGAGGCCTAAGCCCAGCAGTAGACTTTCTACGGCTGCGGTAAAGATGTTGACTTTTTATCATCAAACATAGATAATGATGAGCAATGATGTTATCCACAGTTCGAACTGGCGTGCAATGATTGGAAGAGAAGATTAGTGGGCACAGTACATAGCTTCGGTAATATGATGGGTTTAGTCATCGTGGGGACGATATCGGACAGGTAAGTAGGCACTCGAAAGTTTAAACTGCTATGAAAAATCCGTTCATCCGGTAGGTCTGACTTTCTTTGTTGATTTTATAACAAGGAGTACTTATAGTTACACACACACACACACAACATAGCACGACCGCAAGCGTCAAGCGTTTCCAGACGAAGCTGTCACTTGACGCATGAAACCGGGCAGCGGTCATAATCCGCCCCCTTCTTCAGCTTCAGTGCAGCATCTTTAGCGAGCGTGTCGGCTCGCTCATTACCTTCACCTAAAAAGCTTCAGCTTTTTCAGCAGAATTGAAGCTGGCCGGATATTACGCCGCACTTTTGACGCTAGGAGGTGGAGGGAGACGTGGTCGACTATAGATAGTCTCAAGGGCCGACCTCGAAGCGCTAAATATGCTACATGTCTGCGCACCACTCTTCACTGCGAAGGATGTCGCTCTTTCGAGCGCGAGCAGCACCGCTTGATAGACGGGGCAGAACGATTCCACCTTGAGCTTCTGAGACTTGTTCTCGGCGTAATTGCTCCACACGGACAACGTGGTAACCACTTTCCCTTCTTCTCTACTTCTCGATCCCCTAATACTCGCTGGGAGTAACCTGTTTTTATCTTACAAAAATCGGCCGCTTTCTGGATCCGGAGATCCAAAGGAAGCAGCCCAGCGAGTATTAGAGCCGAGTTAAGTGAGACCGTACGGTACACCATAGCGATCTTCTGAACGAATCCCCGCTGCACCATGTCGAGATTTTCAAATTTTCTCCGCAGCCTATGCGCTCGCCGCGTACATTTCGAGCCCACAGTGGAGTTGATTATCCAACCACCCACCCATAGTTGTCCTCTTTTTATTAAAGGATGGGACGAAAGCAAGCTACAGTGATGACGGGTGTGCTGGGCGCAGTGTTCGGTGTATCAAAGAGCTTCTGCACCAACTACTGGCTCTACATCATCTTGGCGTTCATGGAGTCTGCTGTTGGTGACATCTACTCACCTATTTATATACTTAGTAAGTATTTGTTCAGGCACTTGAAGATAGCCTTGCATTTCACAATAATTTTAATGATATAAAAAATAATACTAATGATTACTGTTTATTTTTAGATTTGGAAATGGTGTCAGCTAAAAAGCGAGTGATGTACAACGGCTTTTGCGGCTTAGGCTATGTAATTGGTGAACTTCTTTTCCCTTTAACAGCCTGGGGCATTCCTTACTGGAGACACTTCCTCCGAACAATATACGCACCATCATTCCTCTTCATTTCGTATATCTGCCTGATGGACGAGAGCCCTAGATGGCTACTTACTAAAGGAAGGAAGGAACAAGCTGTCAATGTTTTAAACAAAATGGCTAATGGCAAAGTGAAATTAGATAAAAATCTACTAGATAACTTAGTGGTTCCTTGCGACGATGAAGAGAAAAGCATCGGTTTTGTGAATTTGTTAAAAATGACGTTTAAATCCCGATCTTTATTAAAAAGATGCTTGGTCTGTATAGTTTGGTGGACGACCTCAACTTTCGTGAGCCATGGTTTAATGATAAACTCGGTGTCTTTAGAGGGGAACAAATATTTGAACTACTTGCTAGTGATGTTTGTAGAAGTGCCAGCGACATTCATCATCATGTACATTTTGATCAAGTTCAAAAGGAGAAAACCGTTGATCATAGCGTTCTTGGCTAGCGGCGTGATCAGTCTGATTCTACCATTCCTACCCAAAGGTAAGACAAAAATTGTCCACACACGCAGATTATTTCTTTATTCATCAAAATTTTACTTCGAACTTTATTCTGTTTCAATGTCTGTGCTGAATAACAAGTTCGACGTCATTGGTGCAGAAACATAATAATTAAATTATACTGTGGAATGAAGCTAATTGAAAACAAAACTAAAACATTTTTCCATTTACATTATACATATTTCCAAATTACCGTAACACATACCTAGAGCTTAAGAACGAAACATATTGTGAGAGAAAAATAAAACTATATTTTATTATTATTAAAAACAAAAACATACATTCACGCCTTTTTTCCCGAAGGGGTAGGCAGAGGTGTACCCAGGACTCAGTCCTATAGTAGATACACCCACGTTTTCGCCAGTATGTTATTGGCCCCATGTAATAGGGGATGAGCCTATTGCCATCTACCGGGCACAATTAGCTAATTGACATCCATTTCAAATCCATCCAACTCTTAAAGATGACTTACTAAGTCTTGAAAATAAATGAAATATGAATAGAGATCATGAGATTTCACTGCAAGATCGAATCAGATATGAGGAGATCTGTAGACGAACGAAAATTACGGACATGGCCCCGAGGATTAACAAGTTGAAGTGGCAATGAGCAGGGCACATAACACGTAGAATTGATGGCAGATGGGGCTGTAAAGTTCATGAATGGAAACCACGGACCGGCAAGCGTAGCGTAGATAAGGTAAGATAGCATGATTACGCTGGATGCAGGGGGCGTACAACCTGACTAGATGTATATATATGGGGCCTATGTTCAGCAGTGGACTTTCTTTGGCTGAGATGATGATGATGATAATGACAGATCATGGGTTAATCTAACAGGATTTGGTTTTCGCATGGACTCATAGTGACCAGAATCATCTAAATATTATGTGTTATCGCGTGCAAATGAAGGCTTCTCACACGAGATGGCGACTGCCTTCCACGTAATATTTCCTTTTAGTATCTAATAGGTGCCACCCAACACACGTGTCACATCAAATCACGGCACGTGTGAATTGAAAATTCTACTCAACAGGTCACTTATCCGAAGGTCAACCGGAGCAAATATTGCTAAAAATAATTATTGATCGATATGGATTTATATAAACGCTTCGTCTCGTCGCTACGATAGCTTCAAATTGAATATTAAACCCAAAAACTTTATACAATTTTTTTGCTTGGACTTAGGTCACCATAATCTTCATGCTCTTATCCCACACTAGTTGGGGTCCGCACAGCATGTATTCTTCTGCCAATCCAGTCTATCATCCCTCATCTCTGCACTCCCTCCTTTTCACGAATTTCATCATTCACACAGTTCATCCGCTTGGACTTGGATACTTCTAGAAAAATGAAACGCAATAAAAACAATACTATAACTAACATCTATAAATATATAACAACATTGAGCACCAAATTGTAAGCAGCAACCATAACATTATTAGGAAAACTACTTTCATACTTAATACCTGCTATTTAATCTACGCTCCTCAGTTTTGGTTACTGTTGTCTGTTGTCAGAGATATAAAATAATCTCTTTTCTTTCTAGGGCTCCCATATCTTTCAATTTTCATGTACATGATCACTTATATGATGTCTTCAGTGTATATGAGCATTACATATATGTACACGTCGGAGTTGTTCCCTACATACACTCGGAACTCGATGCACGCTCTCTGCTCCTCGATAGGAAGGATCGGATCTATTGTTGCTCCACAGACGCCGGCTCTGGTAAGACTTTTAACTTTTATTAAAACGTCAAAACCAACGCAATATACGTGGCTACACCAGTATGTACCCACGTATATTTAGCGTCCGTGGTCCAGTGGGAATATTCCCGGTTTCAAATCCGCAGTCCCTGGATCGACTCACCATGTGAACTTTTCGCCTGGGCGCTACCGTGTTTCGGATGGCACTTTAAACTGTACGTCCCGGCTGTCTCCTATAAGATATGTAGGGGGCAGTCGTTAGGTCATGTCGGAGGCTGCGTAGGAATATTGGCGACTTGAAACTCTGACAATATGGGTTGTCCACATAACCCATATGAATTGACTCGAGTAGTGTAATTGGGGTAACCTGTTCTGTTAGAGAATAAATTCAAATTATTAATTATCAAATTTTTATATAGCCCAGTGGTTAAACTCAGTCTAATATTATATCAATGAACTATTAACACGATAAGAAGAACACCACAAATATGAAGAAGACCAGAACTTGTTGATCTAGTAGTCGCAAGAGCTACTTTAAAGCTTGAAGTCCTAAGATAATCATATAATTATGTAGATCTTAGGACCAGTACCATCCAATAACTGCCCTGGGAATGGGAACCATCTTTGGGCAGCGTTATTGTACTTTTCCATTAGGAATTTCTCGCTTGCAGCCTGGAGTCTGGAATCATGTTGTTTGATAGCAACAGGCTCGCCCCCTTAAGCCTTAAGCCCTTAACAGGAAAGAGGACCTCTTAGCAGTATGACACAATCCTATGGAAAATTTACTAATTCGATGTTTTGTATTCTCCTGTTTCCTCCGAATACAGAAAAACTTATTTGATATATTTATATCCTGATATTTAAAGATGAAGTTAAGTTACTCGTATAAACTCGTATAAACGCTAAATTTGTTTGTCCAATCACGCGAGAAAAACTGGGGTTTTTGGAAGTTCACTTTGAAAAAATCGAGGGTTTATAAGAAATATTAAAATGACAGAGACATAGGTTACTTCACTATAAAAATATCATGATATAAATTTATAGAATGAGTTTATTATATTCGGAGGAAACACGGGAATACAAAACATCGATTTGGTATTTTTTTTTATAGGTATGTGTCAAATTCCTAGAAGGCCACGTAGGCTTTTAAGCCGCACGAGACTTAATACTATAAATGAAATAAAAAATTTTATATGCAGCAAACATGGTAATAATAATAATAATAATTTTAATTTATAAATATATAAATAATACATTCATTAGTACCGCATGTTTGACCAGCCCTCTGGCATACAAATATTTAAATAAACATTGATAGATTGAATTGATTATATACATACTGATAATAATAATTATTCATTCATCATCCAACCGTTAGGAGTCCACTGCTGAACATAAGCCTCCCCCATAAGAGGGGTTGTTGCCAATACTCGCCACGCTTGGCAGGCGGGTTGGCGAGCGCAGTTTGATGGTTTTACGCAGAGGACGCTGCTGCCCGTCCTCTGGATCCTATAGCCCTGAGCCGGCTCTTACGGCAACCACGGGGAGAGAGGGTGAGGTACTATTCTAAAGCCGGTATACAAAATAAAATCATTTAGTAAAATTTATAACAATTGGGACTACTGAACTGGACTAAAGCTTCTTTACATTTCAGACGGTCTACTGGTCTGGTCTTCCATCAGTTTTCTTTGGAGGAGCATCCCTCACAGCTGGTCTTATAACATTCCTTGTACCTGATACAGGAGACAACTCCTTGCCTGATACTGTGAAACAGGCTGAGGAGTTAGGAAGGGAGGCTACTAAGGGCATAGAAAACTTGGCCATGTCTAAGGAATCTGTTATGGATGTTGATAAAGAAATGTGTGGTAGGAAGAACACACGTGGAGATACAAATCTCCGAGATGGAACATGATAACGTCGGTGTAACCTTTTAAATATTTAAATATAAACTAGCTAGCAAAAGCATGTTTTTTTATAAATATCAGATACGATGATGTAATTAATCAAAGTACTTGTATTAGCTATTTATAATCGCCATAAAATATTACTATGTGATTGCTCAATTATACTATTTTTATTAAAATAAAATAAGTAAATTATCGTAATACTTTTTAATATTTTAATTACCAGTATGTTATGAAAAAATTAGCAAATAGATTTTTCGTACTACGCTTTTCCGAATATATTCCTTTATTTATTATTAACCCATTCGATTGAAGTAAGTCCCTTTTAAAAACTTTTCGTTGGTATCTATAGTTAACATCTAAAAATTCTAGATTCACTCGCGTAAGTAGAACTGATATATAGTTTACTTAATCTTAAAATATCAGGAAATAAATTTATCGAATGGGCATAATATAATCTGGGAAAACAGAGGAATCGATCATTGATTTGGTAATTTTTTATAGTTAGACAGTGCCAAATATTAGTGGTGTTCCTATACACTCCATAAAACTCAAAATGCTTAAACCTTAGCAGGTGAAGCATATTTCAGCCGATTTAATAAAAGTCATAAGAACTCCATGCAATATTTAATTGAATTTTCCGTTTTTACGTTCCCTCCTAATTATTAGTAAAATAATTCTCAGAAGATTGAAACCCTACTTATATCATAAATGCGAAAGTTTGTGAGGATGGATGGATAGATGAATGTTTGTTACTCTTTCACGCCAAAACTACTGAACAGATTGGGCTGAAATTCGTTATGCAGATAGTTCGGTGGGTTTTTTTTTTTTTTTTTTTTAATTTGTACATCAAAACATCTCCAAACAAGAGCGTTTGGACCTTTTTTTACATAATTAATTGCATTATTAGGCGTTTTCATTGGACTAACTTAAGACTATCTTGAGGGAGTCCATAGCGTAATATTTTTATTTTATTTACCTATTATTATACATACATAATATATAAATAAATATATAAATACATTATTTAACATAAATATATAAATACATACATATTTAATTATAATACTTATACATATATACATATAGATCTATTACACCACAGAACAACTGGCACAGACCAACCCCCGCTCGCAGCACCCGTTCACGAGTTGACGCACGTACCAGCGCCGTCCTCCTCAACCATATTAGAGGGAGGAGGGCGGCCCACCACGCGACGCCGCCGCGAGCTTGAGCAGTTTAGTGAGCATGACTGTACCAAATGTTCCCCGGTGCATTACATCTAAAAGAGAAACAAACCTTTTCATACTAATGGCTGAAGTGCAGATTTACCCCGATGGCCGCTGTGATTATTCAAGCTGAAACGCTAGAGCGCTCTCCTCACAATAGCCATATCACGGTGAGACATGGCCATGGCGATATTATGCTCCTGTATCTGCTCAGAAGTCGCTGCCCGCGCCGCTCTCACGAATCGCCCTATCGCGTCGTCATCGTTATCGGTGTAGTAGACACAGATGTTGGTGTGTCGCGACACTGCTACTACCGCGTGCGGGACGCTCTCATGAAGGCGCAGGGGGGACGACTTGGTCTGGATGATATAGACCCGCTCGTAGGTAAGTCCCTGAGCTTCGTGGATTGTTAGGATACGAGACCCTGTACCCGAACCGAACCCTTGGGTGCCGAGGGTTCCCTTTTCTTCTTGAGTGTGCACAAGGTATAAGGTTTTCGGGAGCTCCATAGGGATATTCGCATCCGTATATCTGACCAGCTCAAGGGAACGTACTCTAGATGACGATGAGTACATACCGGAGTAAACTTCTCTCAAGGCGTATGCGACGTCCATAGGGCACCGATGCGTGCAATACAGCTCCTTGCCGATACTGACCGTCTGATGAGGGCGATGATACTTCATCTCAAATAGATTCTCGCGATCAATATACGGCAGTTGGTTTACATCTCCGATGAGAACAACTTCTTCCGTTTGGGACAATCTGGCGGCCAAGATAATAGCTCCAAAGTGGTTCATGAGAGCCTCATCTACCATCAAGCGTCCGCATCTCTGAGGCTCCTTGAAACCGTTTGCAAGGATTGACGCCATAGTCCGCACTCCAATGAAGCCCCTCTTGCCCAATCTGAGTGCTAACTTTGACCTCAAGTCCCTGGCCGCCTCTATGGTCGTTGTCACAAGTACATCATTGTTCTCATCGAAGGTGTCTACCAAGAACGTTGTCTTGCCACATCCGGGAACCCCATTAACCCATGTAAACTTCGGTACCGCCCAATTTTCCCATGCATTCCCAGCGGCAGCATCCCCAGATATGGCGTCCATAATTCCAAGGATTCTGTCGTCGAGCATAATACGAGTACAGTGGGCGGTAACTACGACGGGGTCTTCAGGTGGTGTATAAAACTTCAAATTGCCCGTCCGCCGAGTCTCCTCCTCGTCCAATGCTACAAAACCGCCCGTGGCATTATAGGCAGCATATATATCTTCCCGACATCGTGCCCTTGATAACACGACATGTGTCATTGTTGTATATGGCCGCTTCGGCTTCCTTGAGCTTGGCGTCTAGCAGTGCCAGATTCAGACGACTCTGGTACGCTGGCTGCAGGATGTTCTTGCACGTGGCCAAGTTTACCTCTCTGGTAGCTCTGATAACGGCCTGAAACTCGAGGAATGCATTGATTGCGTGGTCTCTTGCGCTAGTAGCTTGGATCAGACTCGGTGAGCTGACCTGTCCTCTATCAGCTCTCGATCGAGCAGTCCGCGGTGTTTCTGGCTTACTAGGGGATTTTCTCAGTAACTTCTCAGTGACCGCGGCCTGTCTGACGGATCGTGTGGGTTTAGAAAGTTGTGCCATTAGGGTGTTAAAAATTGTGTGGAGTTGCCTTCTTGTCTCACTCCTCTTTTCCTGGGCAACCAAACTGAGTTGATGTTTTTGCCTCTCTCTGGCATCTGCTATCCTATTTTGCAAGCGTTCTGAGCCGCTTAATGTACTTGAGGTCAAACTGGGGTGGCTGGGGCTTGTCGCTGTTGCTAAGTTGTGTTTGGGGGTTTTGAGGTAACTCAGATTTTCCCCTCTATCCTCATATCCTCATATAGTTCGGTGGGTTGGTTGCAGATGGGTCGTTGGGACCCTGGAATAACACGTACTTTTTATGCCGATAATCCCACGGGAATGCAGACTACGCGGGGGCGGAAACCGCGGGGCACAGCTAGTATTCCTTGAGACCGCCATAACATTTATGTTTGAGATGCGAAGTATTTCATCTGTCTTACATAATATTAGTATTTGGATGTGTTTAGGTGTGTAAGTCAAAACATTACTAACATTTCAATTTTATTTACCATGACGGCATACCTAATCTTATATAGACTTGGTCCATAGTTCATATATAGATTATATTACCGTCTTCGGGTTTTCGAAGCCGGTTAAGAAGTGGTGCCGTGAATGGAGGTCATTTGTCTCGGTCTCACTCAATCAGAAAATTACACAGACGTAGAACAGTTGTCAGTTGACGCAGATATGCATCATGGCTTCATATTATAGCTAGCTTGTAAATATTGTAAGACTTTTAACTATACTATGTTGATAATATACGTATTTTTATTACGATAAATTAAAGCAAGGCTGTGTTAATCTTAATAAATCAATCACAGTTTCATCAAATTTCAAACAATAATAAAAAAAATAGTTTCTTATGAATTATAAATAAGTTTGGCATGATTTTATGCAGTTGGTGTTTTTAAATTTAAAATTATTTACTTAAATAATTAAAAAGTGTTGTGTTAAAAATGGATAAACCAAAGATAAGTTTGGACGAAGTGTTGGATAAGTTTAGCATGGCTGGATATTTCCACGTGAAGTTCCTCTTCCTCGCGGCGATGGGGTATGCTGTTAATGCCATGTACTCCAGCAATTACATATTCGCTGCAGAAGAAAGCGGTTACAGGTGAGCCTATGTAAAAGCTCGGCCTGACGGTTTATTCCCTACGACCCCGACTGAATATGGCATCAGTGGGGGGACGTTAGAAAAATTTTTTTTGCTGATGGCTGCCGTATTCCACCTACCTTCCAGCTTGATCGTTCTGACTGTAATTTCCACCTGTGGTGGCGGTTGTTGTCACAAAAAATAATACTCTGTCCTAACCGCCGCCAGTAGTGGCAGTTTAGTGGGGGCTGTTGAGACAAATATTTTTTCTTATGTCCCAAGGACCGCCATCAGCAGCCGTTGGCACTAAAGTTAATAACCTAACGTCCCCCACTACCCTTTTTAGTGGGGATCGTTGGAAGTAAACCAGTCAAATCGACAGACAACCGTGAGTATATATATACAGGACAGGGCGATAGAAAAGGTGCTAAAGAATAATTATTAACCTCAATATGACTAGACAGCCAAAGTCGGTCAATAATGACTATAGATCGACAACCGTATTCAAGAACAATAGTTACGTAAAACACTGTCCTAAGGAATTTCTCACCGCGTTTTCACATCAGGTAATTGTTTCCAATTGGATTTACCGGTCCTATGCGTTCGGGCCATCATAGTATTGTTTTTGAATACGGGTGTAATTCTCGATATGACTACTACCTGTTTTAAAGCCCGATGCGATTTCTTTATGTTTGAAAGCTGATTTGACTTAATAACCTTGACCTGATGCTCTAGCATCTGGTTTAGATGGGCCAGTAGTCAAATATATCGTTATTTAATATGTTATATTTTCAGACATCCATAGTTCATATATTTATACTTAATCATTGAAAATAAAATTACATTATTAATGAAGTTAAATTAAATCAAATCAAGTTACACAAAATGAAATTAAATTGAATTACATTATTATTTGTCTCATTGGAATCGTCTTAATGAATATGTACAGAAAGATGGTTTAGAAGGACAGATGACAGAAAGGGGTTCTTTTAATTTCGTAAAAATAAATAATTTAATAGGTACATTATAGTTCATCAAATCTAAAAGTAGAATAACTGCACTGCACTGCGCCTGTACCCTGAGACCCTGCCATTAATTATTATGAATTAAGCAAATGCTGGAAAAATTAGAACTCGCGTCGCCATTAAAAATACTTACTACTTCACCTCACTTTATTTAGTTTAAATTATAAATTAAATGGCTATATTATAAATTAATTATAAATTAATGGTTATAAAAAGAATCATAATAATTTATTACAAGAATGTCATATAAAATGGTGTTATAATATTAAATATGTCCAATACATTACAAAACAACAAAACAAAAAAAACTAATAATACAAAATACGTCATAATTCATTAAAACATTCAAGACAACTTCCAATACACAAAGCTAGTAGTCAAACAACCTGAATTCATGTTGTATGTATAAGATGTATCTCTGTTTAGGAATATTTTGGAGAATATTATTTTGTACCCGGCAATATAAAATAGACAGTGTAAGGTTTTCTGGGCCCAGCTTCCTTGGATTACGAGTCCATTTTCTTTTTATACAAATTCTTCTGAAGAGAACTGTCACTCTACTCACTGAGTTCTAGTACTTTTTAGATTTGATGTGCTTTTTCAAAAACTCAAACAGATTTATTCAAATAGGTTATTTTCTGACACTTTTGCACGTCAATGAAGATAAACAGTACTGAGTCTACCGTGCGTTCGGAAAGATACCTCTACAAGAACAACGCACAAGAAACTTGTAGGGCTTAATTTTTATAATAAACACAAAAAGTTTCACAATATTTGGTTAGGTCACATTCGTTTTCTTTGAAGGTGCCGGGAGGCGCCTATGCAGAAGTTTCCAGGCATCTTTGTCCTCTATGTACTGGTTGACTTTATAATAAGCCCTCTTTAGTAAAGTAGATTTTATATAGGTTTTGAATTTACCCTCTGAGAGCCCAGTTATTTCTTTTGGGATTTTATTATAGAAACGTACACTATTTCCTAAGAATGTCTTTTTATTTGTTTTAGATAATCTAAAGCTAGGTACAGCTATTTTGTCTTTCCTAGTATTAAAATTATGAAGGTCACTATTTAATTTTAATTTATGTAAATTTTTAGTTCTCAACAAACATAAAAACGATGTCATTTGTTGTGTTTTGTTTTTGCCAGTTTTCGTTGTGTTTAATAAAGGTGTAGTACCTTTGCCCGTTAAACTAAACAACTCCCCGCACAAAATGGATCAACTGATGGGCAAATTTAAATGGGAAGTCGAATTCATGGTTGTCTGGAAGAGATCGCTCTGAGCGATAAGGCCACCAGTTGTTACTCTTCTAGTTCGTCACTGTTCGTCTTTCTAATTTTAAGTTTTCTTATTGTCATATTCTGTATTATCATTGTGGTACCAATAAAGTGCTATAATTCATTCATTGAGAATTTTTCAATTCATTCTTTTGCAAATTGTTCAACACCTCCTTAAGTATGACTGAACAACTTATTTCACTACATTAAGTTTAAGTGATACAAATGTAACAATATGGAAGGTTTAACACGTTTGTCTAAGACATGATGACATGATAAGACATTCATTCACTCATGCCTAAGTTTTCCTGATTGTTACTAAATTAAATTATTTAGGTATTTAACTTTTTATTAATTAAGCTATATCCCATGAACCTAGAAAAAAAAGCGGACGGAGTCATCTAAAACATACAGTGAAGCACCATAGTAAGCCAGCTCATACATACACTTGTTTGGAGAAACTACCTTGAGTGGACAGAAATTATTTTTGAACTAAAATGCTAAAAGCTCGTTCAGTAACCACATACGCTGACCACTAACTGCTTGCGTGTAAATGTGTACGTGCCGCCATGTTTGTATTAGCGAGCTGGCTTACTATGGTGCTTCACTTCTGATTTTGGATGAATCCATCCGCCTTTCGGTTCTTGTAAGTATAATCCCTTAAAATTTTCCATTATTTCCATCCTTGCTACAGATGTAAAGATAAAACCTTCACGAACAACACGTGCGGCGTCATCAACGACACCTCCTGCTCGGAGTGGGTGTACGACAATCCTCATAGTTTTGTCGCTGAAGTAAGTAGGCATCGTCGTTATTTCACTATTTTTAGGAGGTATTAGGAGGTATCATTGAATAGGTACTCATTCAGAATTTATTTCACCCGCTCTATTCTCCACCCTCTCTACCCGTGGTTGCCCTAAGTGCCCGCTAACAGACAGATCCAGAAGACGGGAAGCAGCGTCCTCTGCTATAGAACTGTGCTCGCCAACTCGTCTGCCAAGCGTGGTTAGTATTGGCAAAACCGCTCTCATGGGGGAGGCCTATGTCCAGCAGTGGACTTCCAACGGCTGAGATGATGATTATGATTACGTTCAAGAGTATGGATGGGGTGAAGAAGCCAAAATACCGAGTTTTTAGATCGCGCGCTGTGAAAGGCTGATTGCCCACTTAGTGCAGGCGCCAGTGAGATGTTCGTTTGCAAAAATTGCGGACCGCCTTCTGACTTCTGATATATATTGTAGAGTTCCCAGACAGCGAATAAACAGACGTTGCAAACCAGTATTGTGGTTCCCAACCCACCCATAATGGAGGAGGCCTAAGCCCAGCAGTGGACTTTCTACAGCTTAGGTGAAGATGTTAACTTTATATCATCAAACATAGAGATAATGATGACGAATGATGTTATCCACAGTTCGAACTGGCCTGCAATGATTGGAAGAGAAGATTAGTGGGCACTGTACATAGCTTCGGTTATATGATGGGTTTACTCATCGTGGGGACGATATCGGACAGGTAAGCAATGAATATTATTTATGAAGTCGAAGGTCTTCGACACAGGTCGACACAGGTCGTGTTACCAGTGATGACTTACGAATCAGAAACGTGGTCTCTGACTATGGGCCTTATCAGCAGGCTCAAAATAGCGCAACGAGCTATGGAGAGGGCTATGCTCGGTATTTTTCAGCGACATCGAATCAAAAATGAGGAGATCCGTAGGCGAACAAAAGTTACCGACATAGCCCAGCGGATTAGCAAGTTGAAGTGGCAATGGGCAAGGCACATAGCACGTAGAACTGATGGCCGATGGGGCTGTAAAGTTCTCGAATGGAGACCACCAGCAAGCGCAGCGTAGGACGTCCAACCACAAGGTGGACAGACGATCTAATAAGGATAGCAAGAACACGCTGGAGGCGGCCCGCTTACAACCGGACTGAGTGAAAATCTATGGGGGAGGCCTATGTTCAGCAGTGGACGTCCTATGGCTGAGATGATGATGATGACTATGAATAAGTCGTACATTCTATAGATCTAACGTATTTTTGTAAATTTTCAACAAAGTGTACTTATATGTAAATATGTATGTATGATACAAGCAGCGCACGATATTTGCGCTCGTGACTGAAGAGACAAGTCACCTTTCCACGTAGGTACGCTGAATGGCTTGGGCATAATTTAGATAGTGCATGCATGCCTAGACTCTACACTACCTGTCGATCTAACCGGCAGGAGACACATGAGTGAAAGAAAGAAAAACTGTTTATTCACAGCAAACCAAAACATTTTGCGTGTGCCGCGAAACGATACCAACTCAGCAAGCGCAGTTTGCGGAACAACCTGCGCTGGTCTTCTGTTGGTACCTGTTCCGGTGACTTCACGGACATTCCTTACTGTTACCAAAAAATAATAACTATCTTCTACACTTCATTAAATATGTAATAATTGGAGCCATGAGGTGTTACCGCTAAATCTTAAAATATATAGTAGTATAGGTAGTATATTACATTAAATATAATATGTAAAATCAAGTATAATATAAAATAATCAAAACTTTACACAGTTGAAATTATTTATTGAAATTATATGGTTATTTGCCAATGTCACAAGGCTGTATCGGTCATGCTAAAACAATAGTAAACTTAATTAACATAGTATGACACCTACAATATAGTTATACAGCCAATAAGTGCCAATGTAACTTAAATCGCCAAAAATCCCTTTAGACCTCGTTGATTATCCAACCCACCCATAGTTGTCCACTTCCTGTTAAAGGATGGGACGAAAGCAAGCTATAGTGATCACGGGTGTGCTGGGCGCAGTGTTCGGTGTATCGAAGAGCTTCTGCACCAACTACTGGCTCTACATCGTCTTGGAGTTCCTGGAGGCTGCTATTGGTGACCTCTGCTCACCTGTTTATATACTTAGTAAGTATTTGTTCAGGCACTTGACGATAGCCTTTGCTGACATCGATTATTCAGTAGTCGATTATGGTTCTAGAAGTTGTTCGAGGAGTGAGTGTAATGATGACGGATGATTGGAGTGGTGCAAGAAGACAAGCTGGACCGACCCCACCTAATTTGGGATTAAGGCAGGAAGAAGAAGAAGAAGATAATATTTATGAAGTGTTCAGTCAATTTTGAAGGAACATCATTCAAGTTCAAAATTAACTGTATTAATTCCAAATATCATCATATAGTAATATTATGGTGTATAGCTATTTTGAACAGCTGAATGTGGTCATCGACTTTTGTCGATGACCATATTAATGCTTATACGTACATACAGACACGATAGAAAAATACCTCAGCACCTCAAGTTAAAGATCTTCGACTAGTGTCTGTTACCAGTGATGACTTATGACCCTGGAACGTGGTCTCTTACTTTGGGCCTTATTATTAAGCTTAAAGTTGCACAACGAGCTGTGGAGAGGACTATGCTTGGGATTTTGTCTACGAGATCGAATCAGGAAAGAGGAGATCCGTAGATGAACGAATGTTACCGACATATGACATGACATGAACATGAAGTGACTTTGGGCCAAGGTATATAACACGGAGAACTGAAACGATAGGCCTATAAGATTCGCAAATGCAGACCACGAACCAGCAAGCGCAGCGTAGGATATCCACCCACAAGATGGACTGCCATTCTTATAAACCTAGCAGGACGCTGAATGCAAAGCGCTCACAACTTAACTAGATGGAATTATATTGGGGAGGGCTATGTCCAGCATTGATGGATGTCCTAAGGTTAAGATGATGATGACGATGATTGTGTCATTTCACAATAATGCTAATGATAAAAAAAATACTAATGATTATTGTTTATTTTTAGATTTGGAAATGGTGTCAGCTAAAAAGCGAGTGATGTACAACCGTTTCTGCAGCTTAGGCTATGTAATTGGTGACCTTCTCTTCCCTATAGCTGCCTGGGGCATCCCTTACTGGAGACACTTCCTCAGAACAATATACGCACCATCATTCCTCTTCATTTCGTATATCTGCCTGATGGACGAGATGTTATAATATTTGTTTTATAGTATTCAAATAAACAATTTATGTTTTATGGAAATACTGGTTTTATTTTAGTTCACTAGTTTTACAAAAAGTTTTCAATACACAGTTATTTTATCGGCCATAGCCATAGAGTACAAAATTATGTAGACTAAAGAAAGTCCACAGATATGTTTAACAATAAGTTTACATTTCTTTTTCTTTACATTTGGCACGACATGGTTGTTAGATTATATTTATCCAACACACCCCCTTAATTTAATAACCATTGTTTTACAAAAAAAATATCAAATTATTCATATTTTAAATGAATCATCAATTTTACAATTCTAATTTGTTATACTTGCAAATAGACAATTTATGAATTTACTTTTAATTATTTAGAATATTATTTAAAAATTTATAGAATTTTTCTGCACACAAGCTTTTTGTCATTACATCAGCGTTATTATCATTAGTACAAATATATTCAATAGTAATGAGATTTTTATCAATTAAGTCTTTTAGAAAATGAAATTTTATATCTATATGCTTCGTTCTCTTTGAATTTTCAAAGCTCTTTGACATAGCGATTGCACTTCTGTTATCTACCAGTAGTGTATTCATTTGTCCTAGGCAGTCCAAGTGTTTAGCAACTCCTTTGACATTTAATAGTTCCTGGGCAGTAATAGCAGCAGCAACATATTCCGCTTCAGCAGTTGATAATGCCACACAGGGTTGTTTTTTAGATGACCATGCTATAGGATTTTTTCCATGGAATATCATTGTTCCACTTACACTCTTTCTATCTTTATCATCACTAGCCCAATCTGCATCAGAGTAGGCGATTATGTTGTTATCATCAGATTTTCTCCATATCAGTCCTTTGTCTTTGGTACCTTTAAGATATCTAAGTATTCTTTTTCCAGCTTTCCATGCAGATTCATTTACTTTATCAAGATATCTACTTAGGTAAGATACTGAGTATGTTAAGTCCGGTCTTGTGATCATAGTCAGGTAAAGTAAGCTTCCTATCATTTCTCTGTATTGGTTCTCTTTCTCTGCTTTCTTTTCTTCTTGTAGGTTTATTTTAAAATTGACTTCCATAGGTGTTCTTATTTCTTTGCTTTCTTGCATGTTAAATTTTGTAAGTATTTTTTCTATTAGCTTAGTTTGCTTCATTGTTATGGTATCTGTATTTCTCACTATTTCTGTTCCTAGAAATGACTTTGCCTCTCCCAGATCTTTAGCATTATATTCTGTTTTTAGGTCATTTATAGTTATTTCACAATTTTTGCCAATTAACAAGATATCATCCACATAAATTATCATCCAACAGTCTTCTTTGTAGTACAGGCAGGAATCATATTCTGATCTTTTAAATCCTTTTTCAATGGCAAAATTGTTTATTGTTTCATTCCAGCATCGGGGAGATTCAGTCAATCCATAGAGAGCTCGGTTTAATTTTAATACCTTGTTTTTTTCAACAGGTTGGTGCCCTTCTGGCGGTTTGATGTATATTTCTGATTTAACCTTTCCATTTAGAAATGCAGTAGGAATATCCAGTTGTCTAATGGGTAAGTCTTCATTTACTGCTTTTGATATCAACAGTCTAATGCTAGACATTCTTGCCACAGGTGAATACAAATTATCAGGTTGGTCTTCTTTTTTCAATTGAAAGCCTCTTGCGACTAATCTAGCTTTCTTTGTTCCATCTTCTTTTTCTTTAAATATCCATTTTGTATCAATAGCTTTTTTATTTGGTGGTAAATCTTCCTCAGTCCAAGTTTCCAATTTGATTAATGCTTTGAGTTCTTTATCTATTGCTTCTTTCCAATCTTTGTCCTTTATAGCATCTTTGTATGTGTCTGGTGTTTTTGTTTGAGTCATTTCAGTAGCTATATTAGTTTCATAATCTTTTAAATAGTGTGGTTTATTTACTGTTCTTCCTGATCGTTTTGTTACTATGGGTATTTCAGTATTTTCCGTTTCATCTTCAGATTGATTGTTCTCTTGTACTTCAGTTTGATTTAAGATCATGTCTTTTTCTTCAGTATTTTTTATTTTTAGCAAATTATAAATATCTTCTTCTTCATTGTTTATATTTTCTTCTTCTTTGGCTTCCTGGTCTTTCTCAACTTTATTTTCTTTATTGTTATTCTTTCTTTTAAATACAACATCTCTTCTAATAGTAATTTTTCTTTTTTCAGGTATCCAGAGTCGGTATCCATTTGGAGCATATCCCACCATTATTAGTTTTTCACATCTTTCATCGAGTTTTTTCAGTGGAGTAAGATTTTTTGTATATACTTCTGAGCCAAAGGTTTGTATGTTTTTCACATTGGGTTTTTCTTCAGTCCATTTTTCTATAGGTGTTGTTACTTGACCATCTTTAGGTGTTCTGTTAAGTAGATATGTAGCTGATAATACCGCTTCACCCCACATGTTTTTCTCTAGGTGGTTGGACTGGAACAACATAGCACGTACCTTTTCCATTAAAGTACGGTTGAAGCGTTCAGCTTTTCCATTTTGTTGAGGCGTATAGGCAACTGTATAATCCAATCTTATTCCATGACTTCTGCACCAGTTCTTTAATTGTTCACTGTTATACTCACCGCCATTGTCACAACGGATCATACTTACTTTCTGATTTGTATGTCTTTCAACTTCTTGTATATATTCTTTTAAGTATGTAAATACTTCGCTCTTGTTTGCAATTAGGTAAGTCTGGGCATAGTCTGTATAATCATCAATAAATGTCAAAACATATCTTTTATTATCCCATGTTAAGGGTGTGACTGGTCCACACACATCGGTATGTATTGTGTGTAGTTTTCTTTCTGATCTATGACGTGTATGAAATGGCAGCCTGGTCTGTTTTGCTTTTATGCAGACATCACAAGTAGAGGTTAGCGAGTCTATTTCTTTATTTGTTATATTTATACCATCAACAGATTTGATAATGTTTTTTAATGTCTCTTTTCCAGGGTGACCATATTTTATATGCCAGTCTTCAGCCGTTTCCACTGTAGATGACAGTAGAGCATCTTCAACATCAGCTTTTAGGTCTATGTTGTAAAGTCCGGTTTCATTTTTAGTTCCTCTGAGTATTATGTTATTATCTTTCTTTATTAGTACCTCTTCTTTAGTGAAAGTAACTTCTCCATCTTTTTCTGTAATAGCGTTCACTGACAGTAAGTTTTTCTTTAAGTCAGGCACAAAAAGTACATTCTCAAAGTTTACATTCTCAGTTTGGATTGAGCCCATTATATTTGAGTTAAGAGTATGATCTTTCTTTGCGGTTTGAATACTTACAGAGCAGTTTTTCTTTTGTTTGAGTATATCTTCATTTTTAGTCATATGTGATGAGGACCCGGAGTCTACTATGAAGTTTTCTGTCTGTGTGTAATAAGATACTGCCTTGTCATTCTTTTTGTCTTTATTTTTGTTCCAGAAGCAATCTTTCTCCTGGTGATTATATTTCTTGCAAATTGGACACTGTTGTTTTCCTTTAAAATAGCAATTTCTTTCTTCGTGGTTATTTTTCTTGCATATTGAGCAGTATTTCTTCTTTTTATAATTTTTGTATGTTGATGCCTTATAGGCCACTGTATTTTCAGATTCACTTGTTTTATTTCTTTGACTTTCTACTAACAGCCTAGCTGTTAGGTTATTTATATTTTGTTCTGAAGTTGGCGTTGATTCCCAAGCCGTAAGAAAGTTTTTGAAATTGTCTGGCAACATTGAGAGTATTTTTGATATTAACATCTTCTCATTTATCTTCTCTCCCAAGCTATTTAGTTGGTGTGCAAGATTTTCTAAAGCACTTATGTTACATGTCATATCCTGACCTTCGTCATATTTGTATTGAAAAAATTGTTGTAAGATTTGACATCTTTTCTGGTCTGATTGTCTTTCGAATATTGCAGATAGTTTGCAGTACATTGATTTTGCGTCAGGGCACGACAATAATGTTGATAACAGTTTTTTCTCAATTGTACATGTAATGATGCGTTGCGCCTGGGCGTCATCTTGTTGCAGTTTTGCGTCGGTTTTCTGGTCAGCTGGGATACCATTTTGTATTATATTTAGTAGGCCTTCACTTTTAAAGAGTATATTAACTTGAAATTTCCAAATAGGGAAAGTTTTATCATCCACTAGTCGTTGGATGTGTTGTAATTGTAAGTTGTTTGCCGACATTTTTATTTTCTTGAAGTGTTTTTCTTCTGTGTATTTTGATAACTACGCTCTGCTACCATGTTATAATATTTGTTTTATAGTATTCAAATAAACAATTTATGTTTTATGGAAATACTGGTTTTATTTTAGTTCACTAGTTTTACAAAAAGTTTTCAATACACAGTTATTTTATCGGCCATAGCCATAGAGTACAAAATTATGTAGACTAAAGAAAGTCCACAGATATGTTTAACAATAAGTTTACATTTCTTTTTCTTTACATTTGGCACGACATGGTTGTTAGATTATATTTATCCAACACGAGAGCCCTAGATGGCTACTTACTAAAGGAAGGAAGGAACAAGTTGTCAATGTTATAAAAAAAATGGCTAATGGCAAAGTGACACTAGATAAGAATCTACTAGATAACTTAGTGGTTCCTTGTGACGATGAAGAGAAAAGCATCAGTTTTGTGAATTTGTTAAAAATGACGTTTAAATCCCGATCTTTATTAAAAAGATGCTTGGTCTGTATAGTTTGGTGGACGACCTCAACTTTCGTGACCTATGGTTTAATGATAAACTCGGTGTCTTTAGAGGGGAACAAATATTTGAACTACTTGCTAGTGATGTTTGTAGAAGTGCCAGCGACATTCATCATCATGTACATTTTGATCAAGTTCAAAAGGAGAAAACCGTTGATCATAGCGTTCTTGGCTAGCGGCGTGATCAGTCTGATTCTACCATTCCTACCCAAAGGTAAGACAAAAATTGTCCACACACGCAGATTATTTCTTTATTCATCAAAATTTTACTTTGAACTTTATTCTGTTTCAATGTCTGTGCTGAATAACAAGTTCGACGTCATTGGTGCAGAAACATAATAATTAAATTATGCTGTGGAATGAAGCTAATTGACAACAAAACAAAAACATTTTTCTATTTACATTATACATTATACATATTTCCAAATAACCGTAACACATACCTAGAGCTTAAGAACGAAACATATTGTGAGAGAAAAATAAAACTATATTTTATTATTAAAAAAAAAAAAAACATACATTCACGCCTTTTTTCCCGAAGGGGTAGGCAGAGCTGTACCCAGGACTCAGTCCTATAGTAGATACACCCACGTTTTCGCCAGTATGTTATTGGCCCCATGTAATAGGGGATGAGCCTATTGCCGGGCACATTTATTTATTATCTACCGGGCACAATTAGCTAATTGACATCCATTTCAAATCCATCCAACTCTTAAAGATGACTTACTAAGTCTTGAAAAAATAAATGAAATATGAATAGAGATCATGAGATTTCACTGCAAGATCGAATCAGATATGAGAAGATCTGTAGGCGAACAAAAATTACCGAAATGGCCCCGAGGATTAACAAGTTGAAGTGGCAATGAGCAGGGCACATAACACGTAGAATTGATGGCAGATGGGGCTGTAAAGTTCATGAATGAAAACCACGGACCGGCAAGCGTAGCGTAGATAAGGTAAGATAGCATGATTACGCTGGATGCAGGGGGCGTACAACCTGACTAGATGTATATATATGGGGCCTATGTTCAGCAGTGGACTTTCTTTGGCTGAGATGATGATGATGATAATGACAGATCATGGGTTAATCTAACAGGATTTGGTTTGCGCATGGACTCATAGTGACCAGAATCACCTAAATATTATGTGTTATCGCGTGCAAATGAAGGCTTCTCACACGAGATGGCAACTGCCTTCCACGTAATATTTCCTTTTAGTATCTAATAGGTGCCACCCAACACACGTGTCACATCAAAACACGGCACGTGTGAGTTGAAAATTCTACTCAACAGGTCACTTATCCGAAGGTCAACCGGAGCAAATATTGCTAAAAATTAATTATTGATCGATATGGATTTATATAAACGCTTCGTCGCGTCGCTAAGATAGCTTCAAATTGAATATTAAACCCAAAAACTTTATACATATATTTTTGCTTGGACTTGGTCACCATAATCTTCATGCTCTTATCCCACACTAGTTGGGGTCCGCACAGCATGTATTCTTCTGCCAATCCAGTCTATCATCCCTCATCTCTGCACTCCCTCCTTTTCACGAATTTCATCATTCACACAGTTCATCCGCTTGGACTTGGATACTTCTAGAAAAATGAAACGCAATAAAAACAATACTATAACTAACATCTATAAATATATAACAACATTGAGCACCAAATTGTAAGCAGCAACCATAACATTATTAGGAAAACTACTTTCATACTTAATACCTGCTATTTAATCTACGCTCCTCAGTTTTGGTTACTGTTGTCTGTTGTCAGAGATATAAAATAATCTTTTTTCTTTCTAGGGCTCCCATATCTTTCAATTTTCATGTACATGATCACTTATATGATGTCTTCAGTGTATATGAGCATTACATATATGTACACGTCGGAGTTGTTCCCTACATACACTCGGAACTCGATGCACGCTCTCTGCTCCTCGATAGGAAGGATCGGATCTATTGTTGCTCCACAGACGCCGGCTCTGGTAAGACTTTTAACTTTTACTAAAACGTCAAAACCAACGCAATATACGTGGCTACACCAGTATGTACCCACGTATATTTAGCGTCCGTGGTCCAGTGGGAATATTCCCGGTTTCAAATCCGCAGTCCCTGGATCGACTCACCATGTGAACTTTTCGCCTGGGCGCTACCGTGTTTCGGATGGCACTTTAAACTGTACGTCCCGGCTGTCTCCTATAAGATATGTAGGGGGCAGTCATTAGGTCATGTCGGAGGCCTTGTAGGAATCTTGGCGACCTGAAACTCTGACAATATGGGTTGTCCACATAACCCATATGAATAGACTCGAGTAGTGTAATTGGGGTAACCCGTTCTGTTAGAGTATAAATTCAAATTATTTATTATAAAATTTGTTTATAGCCCAGTGGTTAAGCTCGGTCTAATATTATATCAATGAACTATTAACACGATGAGAAGAACACCACAAATATGAAGATGACCAGACCTTGTTGATCTAGTAGTCGCAAGAGCTACTTTAAAGCTTGAAGTCCTAAGATAATCATATAATAATGTAGATCTTAGGACCAGTACCATCCAATAACTGCCCTGGGAACCATCTTGGGGCAGCGTTATTGTACTTTTCAATTAGGAATTTCTCGCTTGCAGCCTGGAGTCTGGAATCATGTTGTTTGATAGCAACAGGCTCGCCCCCTTAAGCCTTAAGCCCTTAATAGGAAAGTGGACCTCTTAGCAGTATGACACAATCCTATGGAAATATTACTAATTCGATGTTTTGTATTCTCCTGTTTCCTCCGAATACAGTAAACCTATTTGATATATTTATATCCTGATATTTTAAAGATGAAGTTAAGTATGTCCCTATCATTTTATTTTTGTTTATAAACGCAAAATTTGTTTGTAGTAAACGTCCAATCACGCGAGAAAAACTGGAGTTTTTGGAAGTTCTCTTTGAAAAAATCAAGGGTTTATAAGAAATATTAAAATGACAGGGACATAGGTTACTTCACTATAAAAATATCATGATATAAATTTATGGAATGAATTTATTATATTCGGAGGAAACACGGAAATACAAAACATCGATTCGGTATTTTTTTTATAGGATTGTGTCAAATTCCTAGAAGGCCACGTAGGCTCTTAAGCCGCACGAGACTTAAAAATATAAATGAAATAAAATTGTTTATTTGCAGCAAACATGGTAATAATAATAATAATAATTTGAATTCATAAATAAATAAATAATAGATTCATTAGTACCGCATGTTTGACCAGCCCTCTGGCATACAAATATTTAAATAATCATTGATAGATTGAATTGATTATATACCTACTCATAATAATTATTATTCATTCATCATCGAACCGTTAGGAGTCCACTGCTGAACATAAGCCTCCCCCATAAGGGGGGTTGTTGCCAATACTCGCCACGCTTGGCAGGCGGGTTGGCGAGCGCAGTTTGATGGTTTTACGCAGAGGACGCTGCTGCCCGTCCTCTGGATCCTATAGCCCTTAGCCGGCTCTTACGGCTACCACGGGGAGAGAGGGTGAGGTACTATCTTCTAAATATTAGTATATTCTAAAGCCGGTATAAAAAATAAAATCATTTAGTAAAAATTATAACAATTGGGACTACTGAACTGGACTAAAGCTTCTTTACATTTCAGACGGTCTACTGGTCTGGTCTTCCATCAGTTTTCTTTGGAGGAGCATCCCTCACAGCTGGTCTTATAACATTCCTTGTACCTGATACAGGAGACAACTCCTTGCCTGACACTGTGAAACAGGCTGAGGAGTTAGGAAGAAAGGCCACTAAGGGCATTGAAAACTTGGCCATGTCTAAGGAATCTGTCATGGATGTTGATAAAGAAATGTGTGGTAGAAAGAACACGTGAAAATCCCCGAGATGGAACATGATAACGTCGGTGTAACCTGTTAAATGTTTAAATATAAACTAGCTATAGCAAAAGCAAGTTTTCTATAAATATTAGATACGATGATGTAAATAATCAAAGTACTTGTATAAGCTATTTATAATCGCCATAAAATATTAGTATGTTATTGGTCAATTATACTATTTTTATTAAAATAAAATAAGTAAATTATCGTAATAATTTTTAATATTTTAATTACCATTATGTTATGAAAAAATTACCAAATAGATTTTTCGTACTACGCTTTTCCGATTAAATTCCTTTATTTATTATTAACCCATTCGATTGAAGTAAGTCCCTTTTAAAAACTCTTCGTTGGTATCTAGTTAACATCTGAAAATTCTGAATTTACTCGCGTAAGTAAAACTGATATGGATTATAATAAAATATTATAAGGACATAGTTAACGTTATAATCTTAAAATATCAGGAAATAAATTTATCGAATGGGTATATATATATATCTGAACTATCTGCATACCGAATTTCAGCCCAATCTGTTCAGTAGTTTAGTCGTGAAAGAGTAAAAAACATCTTTCGCATTTATAATGTTAGTAGGATCTCGATCTTCTCAGAAGTATTTTACTATAATAATTAGGAGGGAACGTAAAAACGAAAAATCAATTAAATATTGAATGGAGTTTTTATGACTTTTATTAAATCGGCTGAAATATACTTCACTTACTTGCTATGGTTTAAGCATTTTAAGTTTTATGGAGTGTATACGAACACCACTAATATTTGACACTATCTAACTAATCCTATTAAAAAATTACCTATTATTATTATTATTAATTATTAATGATCGATTCCTCTGAACTGATCATTGATTTGGTAATTTTTGATTTTAGAAAACAGAGTTTTTCTCAGATATATATATATATATATATATATATATATATATATATATATATATATATATATATATATATATATATATATATATATAAAACTCCATAAAACTTAAAATGCTTAAACCATAGCAAGTAAGTGAAGTATATTTCAGCCGATTTAATAAAAGTCATAAAAACTCCATTCAATATTTTATTGATTTTTCGTTTTTACGTTCCCTCCTAATTATTAGTAAAATACTTCTGAGAAGATCGAGATCCTACTAACATTATAAATGCGAAAGATGTTTTTTACTCTTTCACGACTAAACTACTGAACAGATTGGGCTGAAATTCGGTATGCAGATAGTTCAGACCCTGGACACGGGGTACTTTTTATTCCAATAATCCCGCGGGAATGCAGACTACGCGGGTGAAACCGCGGGGCACAGCTAGTATTCCTTGAGACCGCCATAACATTTATGTTTGAGATGCGCAGTTATTTTTTGTCTTACATAATATTAGTATTTGGATGTGTTTAGGTGTGTAAGTCAAAACATTACTAACATTTCAATTTTATTTACCATGACGGCATACCTAATCTTATATAGATTATATTACCGTCTTCGGGTTTTCGAAGCCGGTTAAGAAGTGGTGCCGTGAATGGAGGTCATTTGTCTCGGTCTCACTCAATCAGAAAATTACACAGACGTAGAACAGTTGTCAGTTGACGCAGATATGCATCATGGCTTCACATTATAGCTAGCTTGTAAATATTGTAAGACTTTAAACTATACTATGTTGATAATATACGTATTTTTATTACGATAAATTAAAGCAAGGCTGTGTTAATCTTAATAAATCAATCAAAGTTTCATCAAATTTCAAACAATAATAAAAAAATAGTTTCTTAAGAATTATAAATAAGTTTGGCATGATTTTATGCAGTTGGTGTTGTTAAATTTAAAATTTTTACTTAAATAATTAAAAAGTGTTGTGTTAAAAATGGATAAACCAAAGACAAGTTTGGACGAAGTGTTGGATAAGTTTAGCATGGCTGGATATTTCCACGTGAAGTTCCTCTTCCTCGCGGCGATGGGGTATGCTGTTAATGCCATGTACTCCAGCAATTACATATTCGCTGCAGAAGAAAGCGGTTACAGGTGAGCCTATCTAAAAGCTCGACCTGACGGTTTATTCCCAACGACCCTAACTAAATAGTGATAGCATCAGTGGGGGAGGACATTAGAAAATTTTTTTTGCTTATGGCTGCCGTATTCCACCTACCTTCCACCTTGATCGTTCTGAATGTAATTTCCACCTGTGGTGGCGGATGTTGGCACAAAAAATAATACTCTGTCCTAACCGCCGCCAGTAGTGGCAGTTTAGTGGGGGCTGTTGAGACAAATATTTTTTCTTATGTCCCAAGGACCGCCATCAGCAGCCGTTGGCACTAAATTTAATAACCTAGCGTCCCCCACTACCCTTTTTAATGGGGTTCGTTGGGGGTAAACCAGTCAAATCGACAGACAACCGTGAGTATATACAGGACAGGGCGATAGAAAAGGTGCTAAAGAATAATTATTAACCTCAATATGACTAGACAGCCAATATCGGTCAATAATGACTATAGATTGACAACCGTATTCAAGAACAATAGTTACGTAAAACACTGTCCTAAGGAATTTCTCACCGCGTTTTCACATCAGGTAATTGTTTCCAATTGGATTTACCGGTCCTATGCGTTCGGGCCATCATAGTATTGTTCTTGAATACGGGTGTAATTCTCGATATGACTACTACCTGTTTTAAAGCCCCACCGAAAAAGGGAGTGTGTCTTTCTATGGGATCATAGTTCTTAAACGAATGGAAAGATTTTGATGCGATTTCTTTATGTTTAAAAGCTGATTTGACTTAATAACCTAGACCTGATGCTCTAGCATCTGGTTTAGATGGGCCAGTAGTCAAATATATCGTTATTAAATAAATATGTACTTATAATATAAAATAAATATACTTAATCATTGAAAATAAAATTACATTATTAACATAACATAACATACATTCACGCCTTTTTCCCGAAGGGGTAGGCAGAGGTGTACCCAAGACTCAGTCCCATAGGAGATACACCCACATTTCGCCAGTATGTTATTGGTCCCATGTAATAGGGGGCGAGCCTAATGCCATCAACCGGGCACAGTTCCAGACTCCAGGCAGTTATTGAGATAATTCCTAAAGGAAAAATCTAATATTTAAAACACTTGCCTGACCTGGGGATCGAACCCGGGACCTCTTGATTGGCAGTCGAGCATCCGCCCACTACGCCACCGAGGCAGTCTACAAAACACAATACAAAACAAAAAAAACTAATAATACAAAATACGTCATAATTCATTAAAACATTCAAGACAACTTTCAATACACAAAGCTAGTATTCACACAACCTGAATTCATATTGTATGTATAAGATGTATCTCTGTTTAGGAATATTTTGGAGAATATTATTTTGTACCCGGCAATATAAAATAGACAGTGTAAGGTTTTCTGGGCCCAGCTTCCTTGGATTACGAGTCCATTTTCTTTATATACAAATTCTTCTGAAGAGAACTGTCAGTAAGTGTGCGTAGGATACTCACTGAGTTCTAGTACTTTTTACTTTTTAGATTTGATGTGCTTTAGTTCTCAACAAACATAAATACGATGTCATTTGTTGTATTTTGTTTTTGCCAGTTTTCGTTGTGTTTAATAAAGGTGTAAATACTTTTGCCCCTTAAACTAAACAACTCCCCGTACAAAATGGATCAACTGATGGGCAAATTTAAATGGGAAGTCGAATTCATGGTTGTCTGGAAGAGATCGCTCCGAGCTATAAGGCCGCCAGTTGTTACTCTTCTAGTTCGTCACTTTTCGTCTTTTTAATTAATTTTAAGTTTTCTTATTGTCATTTCATTATTGTGATACCAATAAAGTGTTATCATTCATTCATTCAGTGGTCATTGTAGTGGTAGGCCTCTTTTGCAGGGGCCCGCCTGGGGAAGTACCACACCTTTGCCAGTTATTCATCCGCCAAGCAGTAATGTGCAAACATTACTGTGTTTCGGTATGAAGGGCAATGTTACCAGCGAAATTACTGGGCATTACGAGATTCAACAACTCATATCTCAGGGTGACAGGCGCAGTGCAGTGCCGCGTAGAATTTTGAATTTTAAAACACTGGGTGGCACTGTGTCTGATATGGGCAATCATGATGCTTACCATCAGGCACCTGATTTACTCGTCTTGTTTCGATTTACTCGCTAAAATAAAAAAAAACATTTATTCCTTTTTTTTGAGAATTTTTCATTTCATTCTTTTGCAAATTGTTCAACACCTCCTTAAGTATGACTGCACTTCTTTGTAACACATTATATATCTGAATTCATTTCGAACAACTCATTTCACTACATTAAGTTTAAGTGATACAAATGTAACAATATGGAAGGTTTAACACGTTTGTTTAAGACATGACGTCATGATAAGACATTCATTCACTCATGCCTAAGTTTTCCTGATTGTTACTAAATTAAATTATTTAGGTATTTAACTTTTTATTAATTAAGCTATATCCCATGAACCTAGAAAAAAAAGCGGACGGAGTCATCTAAAACATACAGTGAAGCACCATAGTAAGCCAGCTCATACATACACTTGTTTGGAGAAACTACCTTGAGTGGACAGAAATTATTTTTGAACTAAAATGCTAAAAGCTCGTTCAGTAACCACATACGCTGACCACTAACTGCTTGCGTGTAAATGTGTACATGCCGCCATGTTTGTATTAGCGAGCTGGCTTACTATGGTGCTTCACTTCTGATTTTGGATGAATCCATCCGCCTTTCGGTTCTTGTAAGTATAATCCCTTAAAATTTTCCATTATTTCCATCCTTGCTACAGATGTAAAGATGAAACCTTCACGAACAACACGTGCGGCGTCATCAACGACACCTCCTGCTCGGAGTGGGTGTACGACAATCCTCATAGTTTTGTCGCTGAAGTAAGTAGGTATCGTCGTTACTTCACTATTTTTAGGAGGTACCTATCATTGAATAGGTACTCAATCAGAATTTATTTCACCCTCTCTACCCGTGGTTGCCCTAAGAGCCCGCTAAGGGTTAACAGATCCAGAAGACGGGCAGCAGCGACCTCTGCTATAGAACTGTGCTCGCCAACTCGTCTGCCAAGCGTGGTTAGTATTGGCAAAACCGCTCTCATGGGGGAGGTCTATGTCCAGCAGTGGACTTCCAACGGCTGAGATGATGATTATGATTACGTTCAAGAGTATGGATGGGGTGAAGAAGTCAAAGTACCGAGTTTTTAGATCGCGCGCTGTGAAAGGCTGATTGCCCTCTTAGTGCAGGCGCCACTGAGATGTTCGTTTGCAAAAATTGCGGACCGCCTTCTGACTTCTGATATATATTGTAGAGTTCCCAGACAGCGAATAAACAGATGTTGCAAACCAGTATTGTGGTTCCCAACCCACCCATAATGGAGGACCCATAAAGGAGGCCTAAGCCCAGCAGTGGACTTTCTACAGCTTAGGTGAAGATGTTAACTATAAATCATCAAACATAGAAATAATGATGACGAATGATGTTATCCACAGTTCGAACTGGCCTGCAATGATTGGAAGAGAAGATTAGTGGGCACTGTACATAGCTTCGGTTATATGATGGGTTTACTCATCGTGGGGACGATATCGGACAGGTAAGTAATGAATATTATTTATGAAGTCGAAGAGATTCGACCTGTGTGTGTTACCAGTGATGACTTACGGATCGGAAACGTGGTCTCTGACTATGGGCCTTATCAGCAGGCTCAAAATAGTGCAACGAGCTATGAAGAGGGCTATGCTCTGGATTTCTCTGCGACATCGAATCAAAAATGAGGAGATCCGTAGGCGAACAAAAGTTACCGACATAGCCCAGCGGATTAGCAAGTTGAAGTGGCAATGGGCAAGGCACATAGCACGTAGAACTGATGGCCGATGGGGCTGTAAAGTTCTCGAATGGAGACCATTCAAGGAGACAAGCGCAGCGTAGGACGTCCACCCAAAAGGTGGACAGACGATCTATTAAGCTAGATAGCAAGAACAGGCTGGAGGCGGCCCGCTTACAACCGGACTGAGTGGAAATCTATGGGGGAGGCCTATGTTCAGCAGTGCACGTCCAGGGGCTGAGATGATGATGATGATGACTATGAATAAGCCGTATACGGCTTACACCTAAAGAATGTATCTACAGAATAGATTTAACGTAATTTTGTAAATTTTCAACAAGGTGTACTTAAATGTAAGTATGTATGATACAAGCAGCAGCGCACGATATTTGCGCTCGTGGCTGAAGAGACAAGTCACCTTCCACGTAGGTATGCTGAATGGCTCGGGCGTAATTTAGATAGTGCATGCATGCCCAGAGCCTACACCACCTGTAGATCTAACCGGCAGGAGCCACATGAATGAAAGAAAGAAAATCTGGTTATTCATAGCAAACAAAAACATTTTGCGTGTGCCGCGAAACGATACCAACTCAGCAAGCGCAGGTTGCGGAACAACCTGCGCTGGTCTTCTGTTGATACCTGTTCCAGTGACTTCACGGATATTCCTTACTTCTACCAAAGAATAATAACTATCTTCTACACTACATTAAATAAGTAATAATTGGAGCCATGAGGTGCTACCGCTAAAACTAAAAATATATAGTTGTATAGGTAGTATATTACATTAAATATAATATGTAAAATCAAGTATAATATAAAATAATCAAAACGTTACATACACAGTTGAAATTATTTGTTGAAATTATATGGTTAATTGCCAATGTCACAAGGCTGTATCGGTCATGCTAAAACAATAGTAAACTTAATTGACATAGTATGACACCTTCAATATAGTTATACAGCCAATAAGTGCCAATGTAACTTAAATCGCCAAACATCACTTTAGACCTCGTTGATTATCCAACCACCCACCCATAGTTGTCTTCCTGTTAAAGGATGGGACGAAAGCAAGCTATAGTGATCACGGGTGTGCTGGGCGCAGTGTTCGGTGTATCGAAGAGCTTCTGCACCAACTACTGGCTCTACATCATCTTGGAGTTCCTGGAGGCTGCTATTGGTGACCTCTGCTCACCTGTTTATATACTTAGTAAGTATTTGTTCAGGCACTTGACGATAGCCTTTGCTGACGTCGATTATTCAGTAGTCGATTATGGTTCTAGAAGTTGTTCGAGGAGTGAGTGTAATGATGACGGATGATTGGAGTGGTGCAAGAAGACAAGCTGGACCGACCCCACCTAATTTGAGATTAAGGCAGGAAGAAGAAGAAGATAATATTATAGATAATATTTATGAAGTGTTCAGTCAATTTTGAAGGAACATCATTCAAGTTCAAAATTAACTGTATTAATTTAAAATATCATCATATAGTAATATTATGGTGTATAGCTATTTTGAACAGCTGAATGTGGTCATCGACTTTTGATGCTTACTGCATTAATGCTTATACATACAGACACGATAGAAAAATACCTCAGCACCTCAAGTTAAAGATCTTCGACTAGTGTCTGTTACCAGTGATGACTTACGACCCTGAAACGTGGTCTCTTACTTTGGGCCTTATTATTAAGCTTAAAGTTGCATAACGAGCTGTGGAGAGGACTATGCTTGGGATTTTGTCTACAAGAATTTTGTCTACGAAACAGGAAAGAGGAGATCCGTAGATGAACGAATGTTACATATGACATGACATGAACATGAAGTGACTTTGGGCCAAGGCATATAACACGGAAAACTGAAACGCCTATAAGATTCGCAAATGCAGACCACGAACCAGCAAGCGCAGCGTAGGACATCCACCCACAAGATGGACTGCCATTCTTATAAACCTAGCAGGACGCTGAATGCAAGCCGCTCACAACTTGACTAGATGGAATTATATTGGGGAGGGCTATGTCCAGCATTGATGGATGTCCTAAGGTTAAGATGATGATGACGATGATAGTGTCATTTCACAATAATGCTAATGATAAAAAAAATACTAATGATTATTGTTTATTTTAGATTTGGAAATGGTGTCAGCTAAAAAGCGAGTGATGTACAACGGTTTCTGCAGCTTAGGCTATGTAATTGGTGACCTTCTCTTCCCTATAGCTGCCTGGGGCATCCCTTACTGGAGACACTTCCTCAGAACAATATACGCACCATCATTCCTCTTCATTTCGTATATTTGCCTGATGGATGAGAGCCCTAGATGGCTACTTACTAAAGGAAGGAAGGAACAAGCTGTCAATGTTATAAAAAAAATGGCTAATGGCAAAGTGAAACTAGATAAGAATCTACTAGATAACTTAGTGGTTCCTTGCGACGATGAAGAGAAAAGCATCAGTTTTGTGAATTTGTTAAAAATGACGTTCAAATCCCGATCTTTATTAAAAAGATGCTTAGTCTGTATAGTTTGGTGGACGACCTCAACTTTCGTGACCTATGGTTTAATGATAAACTCGGTGTCTTTACAAGGGAACAAATATTTGAACTACTTGCTAGTGATGTTTGTAGAAGTGCCAGCGACATTCATCATCATGTACATTTTGATCAAGTTCAAAAGAAGGAAACCGTTGATCATAGCGTTCTTGGCTAGCGGCGTGATCAGTCTGATTCTACCATTCCTGCCTAAAGGTAAGATAAAAACTGTATTTCTTTATTCATTAAAATTTTACCTGAACTTCTGTTTTAATGACAGCCTCGTTGGCTCAGATAGTAGTAATTCTGCTTTCTGTGCCGCAGGTCCCGGCTTCGATCCCCGGCCAGGTTAAACATTTGTGTGCATTAACATGTCTGTTTGAACTGTGTCTGGCTGTTATAAACTTATGTAATATATGTATGTATATATAATATAACACATGTCACATCAAAACACGGCAATTTCCACACAAAAGGCCACTTATCTTAATATCTACTTTCATACTTAATATCTGCTATTTAATCTACGCTCCTCAGTTTTGGTTACTGTTGTCTGTAGTCCGAGATATAAAATAATCACTTTTCTTTCTAGGGCTCCCATATCTTTCAATTTTCATGTACATGATCACTTATATGATGTCTTCAGTGTATATGAGCATTACATATATGTACACGTCGGAGTTGTTCCCTACATACACTCGGAACTCGATGCACGCTCTCTGCTCCTCTATAGGAAGGATCGGATCCATTGTTGCTCCACAGACACCGGCTCTGGTAAGACTTTTAAATATCGCCCTACACAGAAGACAACAGAGTTAAGGCTGTCTAGGCTAAGGCAGCCATTATGGTACTATGTAATCATAACGATCAAAAACTCAATTTGAACATTTAGCGTGACAAGCTTCTACAAATTCTGCGGAAATGTATGGTTTTTAGGAAAAAGAAAACGGATTGATTGTCTGTCTGTCTGTTCATCTGTCAAAACCCATCGTATCAAGTTGAAACTCATACCTTTGATTTTTTACAGTTCCTTGGTGTTGTAAAAAAATGAAACTTCTAAGTTCAACGCGATCAAAAGATACGGTCATTTCCCAAAAATAGATTTATTAGTTATTAAGCTTTGTTGATGTCAAAAAACGTCTTCTTATGTGTTATTTGAATGAACATTTTTATTTGAATTTAAAACATTTACATTTACTGTTGTACATGAGCTAGAGAGACTAAATAAATAAGTAAGAAAGCTTCTTTACATTTCAGACGGTCTACTGGTCTGGTCTTCCATCAGTTTTCTTTGGAGGAGCATCCCTCACAGCTGGTCTTATAACATTCCTTGTACCGGATACAGGAGACAACTCCTTGCCAGACACTGTGAAACAAGCTGAGGAGTTAGGAAGAAAGGCTCCTAAGGGCATAGAAAACATGGCCATGTCGAATATGGATGATGATAAAGAAATGTATGGTGGAAAGAACACGTGACAATAATATATTATACAAGCTTATAATTTTTTTTCGAAAGATCTGCGCATAAGAACCGGTTGCCCCACTTGGAACATAATAATGTCGGTGTAGCAGGTTCAATGGTTTAAAAATAATCTTATTATGTATTGTATCTTGAAGGTTACGAATATTATACTTAATAAATACTCAGCAATCTAGAATGAGACAACTTGTAAAAACCATTTATTATTTTATTTATTTATCAAATTTTTGTATGACTGTGTTATTTTTCTCCTCAATCAAACACACCTTTATCGTAGTATCGTAGTCTTCGTTCCCGTGAGAATATCGGGGAAAAGGACCCTATGTGTTATATCAGGGTCTAAGCTACCTACATACCAAATTTCAGCCCAATCTTTTCAGTAATTTTGGCGTGAAAGGGTAACAAACATCCATCCATCAATCAATCTAACCAAAACCGCGCTAGATGGCGCTGGAGGTGAGTTAGAACTCGCAAGCGTTTTGTTCAAATGTTAAAAACCTGTTTTTTTTTATGATATTGAGTGACAAAACGAGCAAATCAGGTGCCTGATGGTAAGCATCATGATTGCCCATATCAGACACAGTGCCACCCAGTGCTTTAAAATTTAAAATTCTGCGCGGCACTGCACTGCGCCTGTCACCCTGAGATATTAGCTGTTGAATGTCGTCATGCCCAGTAATTTCGCTGGGAACATTGCCTTTCAGTTCGGAACACAGTAATGTTTGTAGGTACATTACTGCTTGGCGGATGAATAACTGGCAAAGGTGTGGTACTTCCCCAGGCGGCTCCCTGTTAAAGAGGCCTACCACTACAAACTACTAAAAAAAGTTTTTTGCATTGTACTGAAATTTGAGATTTATAATAGTAGTAGTTGTAGTAGGAAGTAGGACTAGCTGGGCCCTGCGGTTTCTCCCGTTTAATCTTCGTTCCCGTAAGATAATTGGGATAAAAAGTACCCTATGTGTTATTACAGTGTCTAAGCTATCTACATACCAAATTTCAGCTCAATCGATTATGTTGTTTTGGTGTGAAAGAGTAACAGATATCCATCCATCCTCACAAACAGAACATTTAGTCTCCTAGAACATTTAATAATATGTATATATTTCGCTTTTATAATTTGAGATAGAAACATGAGTATATTATGATAATATGCCTATTTAAGGCGCGGTGTAAACCTGATTCGCCCTCTCGCTCACACATGACTACATTTTTGAAGATATCAAAGATACTACATGTAATTACATATAATAAAGTCTACTAGGAACTAGAAAATAACAATACAAAATTCAGTAAAAAATCCAATTTAATTCAAACAAGTTTTCATGTATATAAACCTGTACTGACAAAAAATTTCAGAAAAAAAGACACTGAAGTGTCTTCAAAGATGTGTAAACCTGATTCGCCCTCTCGCTCACACATGACTACATTTTTGAAGATATCAAAGATACTACATGTAATTACATAAAATAAAGTCTACTAGGAACTAGAAAATAACAATACAAACTTCAGTAAAAAATCCAATTTAATCCAAACAAGTTTTCATGTACCTGTACAGACAAAAAATCTCAAAAAAAAAGACACTGAAGTGTCTTCAAAGATGTGTGTCTACGAGTATATATAACTTATAGATTTTTCATTAATTTTCACTTTTTATTGGTGTTATTAGGAAGGGGTAAACTATACCTATCTATAGTTTAATATAGATGGGTACTATATAGGTATAATAACCTATATAATACCCATCTATTTAAACTATTAATTATCAGATATTAAATATTCTGATCTAGATTGGGTTTCATTTAAATTTTGTGCAAAATTTTCAATTCTGGTCAATTATCGTAAAAGCTTTTGAGGCTTACATGGATTTTGAATTGGATGAGTTAGTGCCGATCTATCAACTAACTAACCTAAATATTATAGACCTAAGCTTTTAGACCGATCCTTTGTCAGGTCATCTAATTTATCGGTAAAGCTTAGAGCTTAACGTCAAACAAAACCTATAAATATATAGGTAGGTATAATAAAACCACATTTATTATATATTATTTATTATGAGTTTTGGCATTTATTCCTTTACTTTGGATATAAGATGTTGCTTCTTACCAAATTCTGACTGCCTCGGTGCCGTGGAGAGCGCAAGCTCGACTGCCAACCAGGAGGTCCCGGGTTCGACCCCCAGGTCAGTTTCAAGTGTTAAATATTGGATTCCATTAGGAATTATCACAATTACTGCCTGAAGTGGTAGATAGCAATAGGCTCGTCCTACATGGGACCAATAATAACCAATATAAATAATAACCAATAACATAATGTCGAAATGTGGGAGTGCCTACTATAGGACTAAGCCCTGGGTACACCTCTGCCTACCCCTTCGGGAAAATGGCGAAAAAATATAACAAACAATCAGTTTGTTATATTCATTTACTCATTGTAAAATACAAAAATACAATAGACGTAGGGCGGAGTGGCATAACCCGTTATATTCTTGCCAAATTTAATTTATCATTTCGTCAATATTTATCATTTCACCGACTGCCTCGGTGGCGTAGAGGACGCATGCTCGACTGCCAATCAAGAGGTCCCGGGTTCGATCCCCAGATCAGGCAATGTTAAATATTGGATTTTTCCATTAGGAATTATCTCAATAACTGCCTGGAGTCTGGAACTGTGCCCGGTAGATGGCAATAGGCTCGCCCCCTATTACATGGGACCAATAACATACAGGCAAAATGTGGGTGTATCTACTGTGGGACTGAGTCCTGGGTACACATCTGCCTACCCCTTCGGGAAAAAAGGCGTGAATGTTTGTCAATATTTATCTTAGAAATGATACCATAGTCGTTGTTATTGATCGTTTTGACTGATTTATACAGTACCTTCCAACATCGCCGTCAATATATAAGTCTCTATCTAGTAAATCACGAGACATGTCTGCATCCAAATCCTAGGACTAAACCCCGTCTCTACGGTGTGATTAAACTGAGATAGATATCAGGTCGCGCGTGTTCCAATATTACTTGCAAATAGGTTATTTACACCAGCTTGTTGAAATGGTGATACCCTACGGAAATCACAACTCTGTGAACTATTACCTACTGTTTGGCTTGTTCTGAGGTTCTCCTATTTGTACTTAGAGCACTAATAACGGGAGTTGTTGTTAAACGTACACTCCACATCAGAATCTGATATGCCGAGGTAAGTCAACTACTTGTTCATCACATGTTGCTGTTACATAGAAAACACATTATTGTACACATTACATATACTTACAAAAATAAAATTACAACTTGAAAAAAGTGTAACAATCGGTGGTCTCATCGCTCAAAGCGACCTCTTCCAGACAACCATGCAGAAACAGGAATTACAGCAGATACTGGATAGTGGTTTCACCTTTCGGTTTCGGTTTAAAGATCTTTATTATCAACAAAGGCAATTTGCCACTTACGTGATAACATCATTATTTGAAGTACAATAGTTATTGTTCGTCGTCGCAATATTACAAAATTCATTATAAATAGTAATTAGATAACTAAGTTGTAGGGTCAGTGTAGGGTAGTTGTAAATTAATATCAGGATAGGTAAAATGTTTACATTAGAATAGAATACTGGCTCGTTCTGCGCATTTTTAGATTCGAATTAGAAAAGTTAAAAAGTTAATAGCATAAGTAAGCACTTAATAATGGCATGGCACCTTTCCAACATAATAATAAATAAGGCAACCAATAATGTCTAGAAATATATATTATATGATGAAAAATAAATATAAATGAATGATAAAAATATAACATAAAATATGAAATAAGGCACATCTGAACGTACAACGAATACTTACCTTATTCAATAATTTAATCTCTATTTGTGTGCTTGTCTTGAGTTTTTATACAGCTCCCTCCTTTATTCCGTCTGTTCTGTGCCGCTTCATTTACTGTATTGGTTTGCGTGATTATTACATTATATATGTGTTTAATATGTGTTCTGTAGATGGCCATCTCATTCTCCACGAAAATCAGAAGAAAAAAAATTCAGACATTTCCATTACTCTTTGTGCTAAGATTTTATATAAGTAGCTGTTGGAATGGTGAATGTTGCAATCATATTCCCTTGAGATTATATTTCTGTAGCTCGCAGTTTTTGTTCCGCCTAGAGAAATGTGGTTGCAGTACGCAGACTAGTAACAATCCTGGACCTCTTTTGCTAATACACCTATTAATGATAACTGTCTATAACGTATTAGTTACCAGACTACAACGCTGAAATACCTAACCCTTCCTTTTCAGATAGATTGATAGATCTATCTGCCTACAGATATCTTAAGTTAAATCCCAATGTGGTCTTACAAAACCTTAAAAGTTTTTTATTGTCAGGTCTAATTCGTTTAGATCTATGTTAAATCAATAAAGTCGCGTACTTCATGACAGTCTGAAGAGAAGTAATATCCACACATAATGTGTGACTAAGAAAAACGATTTCTTTACTGACAAAGAAGAGTCAAGGTACCCAGCTCAGTTACTGTTATCAAACGAAGGTAACCTCGTACGTTAGATATAGTTTAAAACCTTTGATCAAACAGTTGGCAGCGGCCAGGGAACGAGTGCCAAAAGTCCTACGTGAAATGGTAACCCCCTCTTTCCCCACTTATCCTCCTATTTCCCCCACTCCCTAAATCACAGGGAAGCGACGAGCGTTTGAGACGATGCCAGCTACTACTAAACTAAATCGGATTAAGCCTTTGGACTTTGGACGTAACGAATTTTAAATATGGGTAGTTAGCGCAAAGAGGATTGCCCGATTGATTTGTTCAGCTGGGATTTGGCAGTATGGCTACAGAATTTCAAATTGACTAAATATCTAGGAATTCTGGAATGCTTTTCGTACTTGTGCAAAGTAATTTGCTTTGAATTATTAGGTAGGATTTGCTAATTTCATTGGTTTTGAATGGCTTTAAATTCTGTGGGTCTAAATGCAACAATCTGCGTTGGCCAGTAAGCTGTTATAAGCTAAGCAATCATCTTTATCCTGATAAGAGCTCACAAGGTTTTTATATTTCAACCAGTCCTCTTAGGAGTTTGACACAATCCTATAGAAAATTTACCAAATTGATATTTTGTATTCCCCTGTTTCCTTCGAATATTATTAGCCCATTCATAAATTTATATCCTGATATTTTTATAGTACATCGCTTTGGTAAATTTTTCATAGGATTTTGTAAAATTCCTAAAAGGCCGCGTAACCACGTTGGGCCTTGCAAGGTTATCATAACTGTCAAAATTTTGAAATTATAATTACTTGGTTGAATATTGCAATTGTGATCATTTACCGATCTGCAAATGTCGTTAAGCAGAATGCATAAATTAGAATTGTAAATTGAGCGTGCAGTTTTTAGAGCCGCAGGCTGCTGGACATTTAAACCGAAATTCCGGTTAAATGTTAAACTCAAACTCAAAAAGATCTTTTCATATAGGTCATAATCTGACACTTTTGGAAGTCAATAAAGATAAACAGTACTCACAGTAATAAGTCTACCGTGCGTTCGAAAATATACCTCTACAAGAAGAACGCACAAGAAACTTATAGAGCTTAATTTTTCAACTGATAGATTTACAAAATTTGGTTTGGCTACGTCCGTTTGCTTGGAACGTGCCGCGTGGTGGGTGGCGGCTTTGTAGAAGTTTCCAGGCATCTTTGTTCTTTATGTAGTGATTGAATTTATAATAAGTCTTAAGTAAAGTAGATATTAAATATATGTTTTGAAGTTACGTAATATATGTTTTCTATAGATATTTTGCGCCCACAATAATGCAAACTTTCTAAAGAAAACATGTCGTAAGTATAGTCAGCTGCACAAACAAATAATAAGAAAATGGGGGACCCTCAAGAAATTGAATATAACATAAAGCGAATAAAATATCGGGACAAAAAACAAATATCGGACAATATCGGAGTTAGATATCCGCGGAATAATCGAACGGGGAAAAGTTTTGGGCTATTTTATATACCTAATATGTAAATATCTGGCGATAACGTTTGCCCTCAGAATCAAACCGTACCTCTAGCCGGTGAGGAGACTATCAAATCTGTATAAATAGAGTTGCGGTTGTATTACGAAAAGCCGCTTCTGAAGTATATATACTACAGAAGTATCTTCTATTTTGGGAGGTCTAAGTATATCACGGAGCATGATTAGGTTAGGGTAAACCAAGTGACCTTTATCGAACCTCCGTTTATTGGTTAATTGTCAGTTTTTGTTTGTAGTATAAATCGTTGTTAACGTCATCAAAAAGATTTGCTTGTGACTTACGGCCTTAAAACTAGTTATTTTAGATATATATTATGTACTTATATTCTAATCTGTTATAGATATGTGGTTAAAGAATTTTATTTGCAAAAATACTTATATATTAAGAAAATTCCTAATCTTACAATATCTATTGATGTTGATCGTACTAATATTATAAATGCGAAAGTTTGTGAGGATGGATGCATGGATGTTTGTTACTCCTTCACGCCAAAACTGCTGAACCGCTGATTAGACTGAAATTCGGTATGTAGATAATTTAGAGAGCCTGGAATAAAACAAAGGGAATGTTTCGGATGGCACGTGGAACTGTAGGTCCCTATAGTTTCCTATAAGATATGTAGGGGGCAGTTGTTAGGTCATGTCGGAGGGCTTGTAGGAATCTTGGTGATCTGAAACTCTGATAATATGGGTTGTCCACACAAACCCATATGAATTGACTCGAGCAGTGTAATTGGGGTATCCCGTTCTATTATTATAGGGCATAGGGTAAATTTTATCCTTGTTTTCCCACGGGAACTATGATTCACGCAGGGGAACCGCGGGACACAGCTAGGACCTCTATAATAATAGTAACAACAGCTTGGCTCTGAAGCACCATCAAATAAATATTGCTTCATAGATCGGAATTCTCTTCTATTTAAATTGGTTAAAACCGCGGGGCATAGTAGACTAAGCTGTAAAGAACTGCAATAACTATGAAGTTAAATTATCCGCAATTTATGTTATCTTTTATGTAACAATACAGGCAACTGTAACCCACAGCAGTTGAGAATGTTCAACGTAGAAAAATTCTCTCCAGCTATCGTAGATGTTTTGTTAAGTTGGTAATATCACAGATAACTTAACCTAAAAGATTCGTGAATTTTAATATGAAAACAAAATCGCCAATGGACGTAGGAAAAATTACCAAAAATTCATTGTTACCCTTGAAGAAAGCGATTCAACGTCATTGTTACCCTTAAAGAAGCCGTTTTCTTTCGATGATGTCAAGCCGGCGTATTGTAACTGTCACGAAAAAATAACGCGTAGCCATTTTTACGAATCTCTAAAAATTCATAGCCACAGAAAAAAAAATGTCATATAATTTTTTTTTAATGTTTACAAGTAAAATACTTATCACTATATATATAAAATATATAGGATTTTATAATACTATAAAATTATAAAATCCTAAATGACTCACTGACTGACATACAACGCAGAGCCCAAACCACTGATCCTAGAGACTTGAAACCTGGAATGTAGGTTGTTTTCGTTGTCTGGGCGTGTGGTAAGAAAGGATTTTTGAAAATTCACATTCTAACAAAAAGGAGGTCAAAGTTTTGGTATAAAACTCCAGTATTTCTTAATTGCGAGGGGGCAAAGCCGCTTTTCTTAAACTAGTATAAATATCTGAACAAGTTGACGTTGTTCTTAGGAAAGGCCAAGTCAAAAGTATCTACAACCGACGAGAATGTATGAAAAATGTGATGAAAGTGAACGAAGCGAAAGTTGTATGTCAGGATCGTAGCAAGTGAAAGGATATAGTCTCTGCTAACCCCACCGGGAACAAGGCGTGACTGTCGAATGACTTTCCGTCAGCTTTTAAAGCGCAAAAACGATGTATTAGAGCCATGTTTGGGCTGCAGACTACGGATAGCTGTAAGCCATACTTCACAAAATATAACATTTTAACACTTCCGTCCTTATAAATATTTTCGAGGTGTCAATTTTTGTGCGCAGGCACCTGATGAGCTCGTTTTGTCACTCACAATCATAAAAAAAAAATAAAAAAAAAAAAGCAATAATCCTCACTTATTCCCACTAATGTCAGAATTTAAGGACCGAAATAGGCGCGTTGACTATAGGTGTCTGCAACCGTCGAAGACAGCATTAATGCACAAAAGTTTATTATGTATGGCCCCAAAGATATACAATAAAATACCAAAGAACATACCAGAATTGACATCCGTATTATTATTTAAAAAGAAATTGAAAACAATATTGACAAATAAACCTATTATACAACTAATGAATTTCTAAATGATAAATTTTGACTTTTTACTTATTTAATTGACATTTTCATTTCTTTTCAATAATTATTTTGACATAAAGTTGTATTTTAGTATATATTTTTGACATACACATTGTTTTGCATGCATTTTTTAATTTTTTGTTTTTAATCCTATTATTATATTTTGACATCAAATTTTTAATAATTATTATAAATTTTCAAACGCCAATAGGCATAAGCATGTTGACACTAATTTATAACTTATCAAAACATTTGAATAATGTACTTACACATGTTTATTGAAATAAAAACTTTGAATCTTTGAATCTTTGAATCTTTATGTATGTAGTATAATTATAAAAACCTTTTCCAAACTCATTAGTGGCGGTATGCGGGGGAGGTTGCTAGTTTGTGATCGTTCAGACTTCAAACATGTTATAGTTCACGCCAAATATGGGCAAACATTGAATCGAATGACAAAGTTTCTCATTAGTTGCTCAGAACTAAATGGGGTCGGCCAAACCCCGTTTAGTTTTGCCTGTTTAGTTAAAGTAATAGTACAGTGGGGTTATGCGTGTATGCAGTGCAGTGCACGGCATGACCTTGGCGAAAGTATACCCTCTAAAGTGTTATCTTTTGGGTTGAGTTGTCTGTGGTAGATGTTAAACTCATATTTAGCATTCATGTTACCTTAGAGATAGTAGTTTCTGTAACAGCTGTGTAGTGTTGCTTGCATATATGTAAAATTGGGTTATCTTACACTTGTGTCGTCATTTCAGAGTTAAGGAGATGTTAAGGTTTAAGAGATGCATCGTGACACTTTCTTGTACAACAGTACTGCAGGATAACATTTCCAGCGACCCATATCTAGCTTCAGATCTCATGGATGAGCAACTTGCAATCAGGGGAAACTCATTATAATTCCTCAGGAGCATCTCGTGCTTAGCTGTGGTAACCCAGACAATTCCTGCGATGTTTTAAAACAAAATGTGAATAAAAAACGCAGGTTTTTAATTAAACTGTTTGCCTCCACCTGTGTCCCGAGGAACAAGACGAGGTTAGGAGATTATGATGGAAATTATTACTGATGTTTACCAACTCGTTAATTTCGTGATAAGTAAGAAGTTTTTAATAGACATTTCTGGGAAAGTATGTATCCAAATTTTTTTGCTTGAATCTTAAATAATTTCGTCTTGTGCTTCTGACAAAGTCTTAAATCAGAGTGCACTTCGTGACCATGTGCAAATACCGCCAGTGCAAAAGAACAGTTTTGCGATTCATTGAAGTTCGATTTCACGCGAATGTAGATTCGCACTATAGTTTGTCCCATGTGTGTACATACATACATACATTCACGCCATTTTCCCGAAGGGGTAGGCAGAGGTGTACCCAGGACTCAGTCCCATAGTAGATACGAGTACACCCACATTTCGCCAGTATGTTATTGGTCCCATGTAATAGGGGGCGAGCCTATTGCCATCTACCGGGCACAGTTCCAGACTCCAGGCAGTTATTGAGATAATTCCTAATGGAAAAATCCAATATTAACACTATGCCTGAATTGCACGAACCCGGGACCTCTTGATTGGCAGTCGAGCATGCGCCCTCTACGCCACCGAGGCAGTCAGCCCATGTGTGTATGTTGACTATAAACCTAAACATTACATACAACACGATTCAACAAAGAACTGGTCAAAAAATTGGGTAAACCGTCGGCCCCCAGAGTAGGTGGCAAATGAAACCGTGTGTAATTCCCTCGCAACAAACCGGCCGAATTAACGGAACACGCTCCATCGCGGTGTCTGGGGGTATATCTCCCTTTTATACGAGTGCGAGTATGTGCGATACAGGCTTTTTTGTCATAACTTTTATGGATATTAAGCTGTCTTTGTGTATGACTGTTTATGACACACTAGCGACTTGGCCCGGTTTCACTCGTTCTTAATTCCAATTGCAGAGTGCTTAAAATAAAGAATATATTTTTAGGTATCATGTCAGCGGTTTTGTCATGCCGTCAAGTTTAGTTAGAAAAAATCTAATCATATTAATCGAAATCTTGGCAAATGGCTTTTCGGGACTGTGGTTTTCCAGGAAGAAACCGTTATCCAATATTAGCATTTGTTCTGACTTACATAAATAATGTATGAATGAGGATCGCAGACCTACACCAGCTTTCGTGCTGTAGAAGAATCGTACCGTATTGCTGTTCACACAACATTGGTAATGACTAGTGGCCTGTCGATGTCGACTGTTACCGATTTGTATAATAGGAACTGATGTTTATTATACGCGATTAAAATTGGTTTATAACCTAAATTTAAATATCACTGCACTTACAGAGCATACATTCTGAGCTGTGGTTATACTTCTGTCTATATATTCTATCACGAGCTCACAGACACTATCGTTATCACGTAGTTCACCATTCTCCGTCCAATACGTGGGATTTCATGAATGCTAACGTATTCAATGCTATCTTCGTACCGTCTTAGGCCCAAGATTTCGTAGAGCTAGGAAATCTGTAGACGTAACGTATATGTACACGGTACGTTGATCATCGACTAACTCAGTACTTCAATCTGATATTCCATATTCTAACTCCAGTCGAACAAGATTTCAGGGCGGTGCAGACGAGCGATATCTACATCTTCTTCTCTCTTCTTCGAGTTGGTCTATGTTTAACAGTAACTTTAGTGTCAGTTTTCAGATGTCTCGGAGGCCTCTGATATGACCTAAAGAGAGATATTATTATGGTTTAAAAATCTGATATTTGAGCGATAATTCATTACTCAGGGTACAGATACTGAGTAAGTAGTAAAGAGAGCAGTAGAGAATAGTACTGTAGAGATATCTTTAGCGATAATCCTATACTTTTTAAGGAATATTTTACTGCGGATTTCTTCAGTGCTTTCCGTGCGTTACGTTTCATTTTCACCTAGACACGCATCATCTTGGGAAAAGTGTGGTAATTAAGGTATCACACAAACAGAATCAGACCAATTCTTTATTATTCTATTTACTTATTACTATTATTACTATTACTATTACTTATTACTATTCTATTTAGCTATAAATCAGAGTGTAGCTTAATTTATGCAAAATTGTGTAATTTTTCTTACTAGCACCACGCCACAAGCGTTTTGCCGTGGCTCGTCTGCTCAGTCCTACGCAAGCATGTAACGTGAGCTGAATGCCATGTGCAGTGCAGTAATGGCGCGAGCTTAGATACCATATCGGCACGTATCAGCTCCGCGAATCTTTTTGCTTACCGCGCGATATGAATTATTGAATGTCGGAAATGCAACGCGCGCTGGATCAGCATTGAGACGCCGCGCCGTTAGCTATAATATTACGAGTATGTGCTTCCGTGTTTGGTGCGAGCGCTTTGTGGAGTTTCTTTGATAAAAACCACGGAGAAAATACTCTACGTGAGACTTCATAAAACCAAATCCGCATGGTTATTATGGAATTTAAAACAGAAGTATGCCAGACGTAACTATAAAGCGTAATTATTACTGTTGTCAAATTTAACTTATTATGGTATTAGACACGTACATGTCTTATACCTCGTACAAATGACATTTGACAGCATTGCTAAGCAAAGTTATGCTGATATTAAGTCTGATCAAATCTGCCTTCATCGTTTTCATCCACAGCCTACCACATCCCACTACCTCAACTAATATCCCTTTCTTGTGATAATCTTCTTTTTTTTCTAATAATAAATTCTTTATTTGGAATAAATAGGGTTACATGGTACATAACGAGTTTTTTTTTTTATGATAATGAGTGACAAGACGAGCAAATCAGGTGCCTGATGGTAAGCATCATGATTGCCCATATCAGACACAGTGCCACCCAGTGTTTTAAAATTCAAAATTCTGCGCGGCACTGCACTGCGCCTGTCACCCTGAGATATGAGTTGTTGAATCTCATCATGCCCAGTAATTTCGCTGGTAACATTGCCCTTCATACCGGAACACAGTAATGTTTGCACATTACTGCTTGGCGGATGAATAACTGGCAAAGGTGTGGTACTTCCCCAGGCGGCCCCCTGCTAAAGAGGCCTACCACTACAAAATAACAATGATATCTGCAGAAATATAAACTGTGTCACAGATACCAACGCCCTCCTCTGGAATTAATGTAGAATGCTTATTTCAGTTACACAAAAAGAATACCAGTTACTTAAAATGACAAGATGACAATGATAATGATAATAATTTACATGACAATATTATACTAGATATAACATATGTAAGGCAACTATATTATATAAACATTACATTAAAAGAAGTTAAAGTTAGTAGTTAAAGTAGTAGTAGTATAGTGACGTGCAAAAGTGTCAGTTTATGACCTATTTGAATAAATCTGTTTGAGTTTGAGTTTGAGTACTGGATTTATTATAATTATGTTATGACGATACCTAAAGACACTAGGATAGTCCTCCAAACAATAATGATATATATTTTATATTTGTTTACTGAAACTAGAACTTGTTCTCTTTTGCTATCTACCCAACGTGCTGCCAGACGACCGACTCTGCGTTAACCTATCCTTGGCTACCAGTCAATTACTTGCGACGGTCTCACTTTCAAACAATAAATAAGTGTTTAGCGCATCCCTTCAGATTGTATCAATCGCATGAAACATCTGATATATTGCCGCTCTAGGAAATCCACTGAAATCAATTGCAGATCCAAAATAGAAACATTCTTTCATTCTATTAGGTAACTTTGGTCAATGCATACCAGTTACCAATTCAGCTTGCTCTCAAAAAGCCGAATGTATTCAATCGCGTCGAGTTCCCAACGCCCCAAATCACGGTCACTCCGAGCGCAAACAATGTGCAATAACGTCGCATGGTCCCGCGTGCCATGCCAGCCGCGCCGTGGACGTACTCGATTCAATATCACACACGAGCCGTGGACGGATCAAACGTGCCGGGAATGCATCCTATTATTTTATTCCTTAGCTATTCCTGGGTGCGGCTGTAGGTAACGTACCTAAACTTCGTGGTCTTCTCAGAGATCTAAAATTGCAGAGAAAGAATGATGAATGACACAAGACTGACTGAAATGATATGAAATAAATGAATGATTGATGATGATGAATAATTGGAGCATAGGTACGTTTCGTTGGTTTCATAATAGAGAATATCACTATATTCTTTATCCCAAAAGAGTAGGTGATGTATCAATGACTACTTTCTCCTGCTGAGCAGGTTAGCATTGACAGCATTGTCCAATGGAAATAATTTACAGTGAAAATTTGATGCAACGAAGACAACTGCAAAATTCCTTCACGCATGCACGAGGATATTTTTTTTTTTGTTTCCGGTTTTACCTCCTTGACAGTGGAAAAATTGTATGAAGTCAATCAAGAGAGAAAAACGAATTTCCCACCCTTGACATGCTAGAGAGCAGGTGCAATCTCTTCAGGGTATAATTTATTGTCTTATCATGGAACCGCAATCGTGGTGTAACCCTTGATAATGAGCAGTCCTCAGTGACCCTCCCTTTTCTTTGAGGAAACCTTCTTTTATTAAATATTACTATACATATTTTTAGGGAAATTAAACAAATAATTAATTGAACTAATAAGCTCTTGACCAACCCACACATTAACTCTGACAATATGGGTTGCCCACAATAACCCATATGAAGTGACTCGAGCGGTGTCATTGGGATAACCCGTTCTGTTAGAGTGTAAATTCAAATTATTATTATTATCATCTTGTCATCGTTTTTTCATCAACAGTCCTCTTTATTATTTGTAACATGTTTTGAATGAAAATAATATGAAAATATCCAGCTTAAAAGGCTGCTTATAAATTCCGAAAAAAATATCATCCATAACTTAAGCCCCTGATAAGAATTCCTAACAAGTGTCGAAAAATCCTCAGTCTGAAGAAGTTCCGGTGGATCCGAGGATTATTTAAATCTGTAGATTATCGCCTTTCCCCCATTTATTACTCGATCCCATCTTATCTGGGATCAATGGAGAATTCCAGAGGTGAGATCGCTTCAACCAACCTTCTCAAATATATACAGGTTAGAATTTTATCAGCTTTTGCTACATTTCTCGGTGTATGGTCTTTATTCATTTGATTTCATTTGTTAAGTTATAGATTCAGATTCTCAAATTAAATAATGTGAGCATAATATTCAGTTAAATATTAATAATTTAAATATAACTACAGTCAAATATAACGCCTTACCGCTCCCGATGCAAAGGTGACCATAACGCCCGCCGCATTTCCGCGTTGAATAGCTATGAACATCCTTTGCACAAGGAACTATCTGGAACAGAAGTCACCTCCTTTATTTTTCATTCTACGCCACATCTCTGATAGATTTAGTTCTTTTAAACATTTTATTTTTTCTGCACACCGCCCATTTTTCATTCCTAGTAACCTAACATCTTCATTCTTCAATTCAAGTAGGAAAAACAACTGCTGGACATAGGTATGTCTCCAGTATAATTGATAGACAATGCTCGTCTAGCATTTAGTATATTATGCTGAACAAAACAAACAAGAAAGCAGAGTAGTTGCGTAGATTGAGACTGAGAAATCCAGGTCATCCTATAGCGCGATAGACTGACGACATCAAAATAATGGTAAGAAGCAGCGATGGGAATGGCAAGAAATAAGGGAGAGTAGCAGAGACAAAGAGAGGCCTATGCTCAGCAGTGGGCTACAGAAAGTCGATGGTGGTTATTAGTATAGAATACCTATTAGTATACGGTAAGCACTTTATCTAACTATTAGCTCAACATGTCTAATGCTCCATACATAATAAAATAATAATGACTATTGTAACATCTCAAACACCATGTTGAAAGGCAAATAACGAATTATGATTTAAATAATTACAATGTACTGGTGTTTTAACATGTGTCTCAATAAAGATTCTATTATTTTATAAATTAATACCTAAGTACAGTCACCGAAAAAATAAAAGCAGCATAAAAAACGAGTAGGTAAGTACTTGTAGAAAATAATACCATTTAAAATGTGGTTAAAACCCAAATCTGGCTGAACCTTTGATCCAATATAAAACCTTTATTCAAATAAAATGAAGTGAAAATGAACTGCAATTAGCCAAATTGCTAAAAGCTCTAACGTGAGACCGAAAAAAAGCCCCTTCGAATTAACTTCCTTCTAAATCGTTGAATAAAGACCTCAATCGTGATTACGAATTCTGATGCTTTTACAATTTTTATTTAGGTTCTTTTTAGGTTGATAAGCCAATAAGGAAGAGTTATACTTAAAGCAGTTTATTACCTAAGTATCCACTTTATACTACTGTAGAGTCAATAATTACTATAGGTACCTACCCTATATTGTAAACATAGGGTTTATTATTTAATTAATCATTTATTATCATTTATATTTTATTGGGTTTATTATTTATTTAATTAATTATTTTAATGTTTTGTAGTAGTAGGCCTCTTTAGCAGGGGGCCGCCTGGGGAAGTACCACACCTTTGCCAGTTATTCATCCGCCAAACAGTAATGTGCAAACATAGACTGTGTTCCGGTCTGAAGGGTAATGTTACCAGTGAAATTACCGGGCATGATGAGATTCAACAAGTCGTATCTCAGGGTGACAGGCGCAGTGCAGTGCCGCGCAGAATTTTGAATTTTAAAACACTGGGTGGCACTGTGTCTGATATGGGCAATCATGATGCTTACCATCAGGCACCTGATTTGCTCGTCTTGTTACTCAATATCATAAAAAAAATCTTCATCATCAGCCTGTGTTAGTCAACTGCGGCTGGCCTCTCTTAATTTTCACCACTGAGCTCATTCCTCAGCTTTATTCATCCAGTTGCTACCGGTCATCCTTCGCAGGTGGTGGTGAATTATCTAATTGATTTTTATAAATCTAGTAGCATTAAAATTGGCCTAAAATTATTATTTATTATGTATCTTTTCGTTGAAATCATCCCCGCTCTCTGATCTCTCCGTTTCATCCGGACCATTTGGTATCGACTATCAACGCCACAAGCTGGAATACATGAGCGTTTTTATTGTAATGTAACACTTTACCATCGTTTATCTAATGAAAGCGAGAAAAAACCGCGCATCGAATAATGTAATGTAGTGAACTTTTTGGTTTATTAGGAACCTTTAGATAGCACGCGCGTTACATAAGTTATTATAGAATTTATTATTATGAGAATTCTTTTTTATTTTTTATAAGACGTCAATCATACGCGCGAATGTTGTGGCTACCTATAATTGGATAAGCATCCAATTACTTATAAGGAGGATTGGACAGCCTTGTTGGCTCAGATGGTAGTAACTCTGCTTTCTGTGCCGCAGGTCCCGGGTTCGATCCCCGGCCAGGTCAAACATTTGTGTGCATGAACATGTCTGTTTGATCTGTGTCTGGGTGTTATAAGCTTATATAAGTATGTACATCAGTCATCTGGTTACCATAGTACAGGCTTCTAGTCTAGTTTGGGACTAGATGACCGTGTGTGGAAGTTGACCCATATTATTATTATTATTATCTTGAATTTGTTTAATTATGTAACTATTTTGGTATATTTGATAGATGCTTATTTGTTGGTTGCCCTTAATAAATAAATAAATAGAATATGCCCACATTAAACTACATCAAAACGTCCATTTTGTACGAGCCTTTACTGTAAAACTGTGGGCATACTCTCAAATTATTCATGCAAATTAGCTCCAATGATAGGGCCAGTGACAGTGGCTGGTGCACTTTACTCCAAAATCACGGGCAAAAATTTAATTTTATGCCAATTTGCCCATTGAAACTCATTTCGGTTTATCCGATGGGCGGTCCTGATCGGATGTGTCGAGCGAATTATCGGACACCACTGATTGAATTATTAACTTCGATCATTGCTCCTAGATTATGATGATGGTATACTATTAAAATCCCTATTTGGCTATTAATATCTAATATTAAACAGAACATAACATCTCGCTTTTATCCCAAAGGGGTAGGCAGCGCCTTTTTCCCGAAGGAGTAGGCAGAGGTGTACTGGGTACAGTCTGGTACTCAGTCCCACTCCTAGTAGGTACACCCACAGTTCGCCAGTAATAGGGGGGTTATTGGTCCCATGTAATAGGGGGTGAGCCTATTGCCATCTACCGGCATTATAATTTATTACTGACTACGTGAAATATTATGAAACAAAAGCATTTTAAAGTTCTACGTCCCAAGTAAAATAATGATTCCGTTTTACCCAAAGTAATTAGGGTAAAACGAAACCATTATATTATGCACAATGAGTGTGTCATACATGAAAAATATCATTGTAGTTGGTACTATTATTTATTCTGTGGTACGTAGAATCGTCCACAAATGCCGTCGCATTTATTGTGAATGAAAAATTGTATTTAAATGTGAAAAGGCAGAACCCGGCGACATGTTGATTTTAAATATTCCCTCGTTTGTCGGTCGGATTAAAGTGCCGGGAACTGTTTTATTTTTGAACCGCTTTTTTCTGATGACATTTAATCGTTTATTTCTGCTGTTCTCGGTACTATGATAATCGGTTCTTTGACAAAAGATTTAACATTTCGGGAATCTGTCTGGATAAGGGTTTCACTAAACTTATTCTCTAAATGACGAAAGAATAAATTAGTAGGTACCTAGCGTACTCGTACTGTTATTAAAAATACCTTTTATAAAAAGTTATAAAAAAAAATCTATTTTGGCAATAGGCTCGCCCCCTATTACATGGGAATTAAACAACATAACTGGCAAGGTGTGGATGTACTTACGAAGAGACTGAACCCTGGATGCGCCTCTGATAAAAAGGTATTATGTTATTATGTCATGTTCTTATACATTATTGAAGCAAAACTGACATGTTAAAAGTACTTACATATTGCTGGCACAGACCAGCTTTAGAATAAGCACTTCAGTAAGTTTCGACGGATCCAGCCTAACGCACCAGGCAAACTCCCAAATATTCGCACTCAATCTGAAAGTCAACCGACCAAGAAAACCATTGCAAGCATTCGTAGCTAACGATGTTTTTGCCGCTGCAGAATTTATTAGCACTACCCCAATTCATTAAGGGCACTCCAGAGGGGTGGCTTCACTATTTTTCTTCGCACCTCGACTCCGAATGCGATATTTATGAGACCGTGGGGTGGAATTGTAGTTCGCGCCTCGTGTCTCGCGAAGATAAGGTACCTACTACTTAAAGTAGATCAAGTAGATAAACTAAATAGGGAATCAAGAACTGTATAAACAATAAATGCCTGGACTAAGGACCGATATAATTACACTTGAAACCCTGAACTTAAGCCTAGTTCAGGTCTCCACAAATCTATGATTAAAGTGGCTATCGCTCAAAATTCATTGAATTATGTTTCATCCGTCACGCGGAGAGTATAAAAATTGAATCTTCTAATGGATTGAGTACCTATTAGTACTTATAAAATTAGTCAGCAGAATAAGATTCGATATTTTTCAGAACAGAAACCGTAAAGAACACATTTATTTCCAACAGCACACCTAGCAATGGTACCTGCGAGTTTTCCAAGCAACACTAAACAAAATACAGCATGTTGTCATTTAGCACCGGAAACACACTGCGGAAGTATGCGGACGCACCGATAGAGGGTGCTTACTAAAAGGATTATAAATTCAAACTTAAATGCTCTGTAGCGCAGGAAGTTGGTTTATTGACAACCCTGACTTCCGGTGTGAAGACTTGCGCTAATGCACCCTAGTTTAAGACCTTGTTTACGTTGTTTTTAATTTGTAATTCTTAAGAGTTGGTCCCCGTATAATATACATTTCTCACTTCAATAGCAGAAAATTGCAGTAGATAGGTACATCCTTTACAGAATACCTTTTCAGAAATATTATAATCTGTGCTGTTCTTTTAGAGTTTTATGCATAAAATGAATTTCAGCTAAATCAGTTAAGGCGCTGTCCAAAGCAAATTCGCGCTCACACGTACCCACATTTTTGAAGATATAAAATAAGACAACTGGGTTCTATAAAATAACAAAACAAAGATTCAGTAAAAAATCCAATTTTAGCCAAACAAGTTTTCAGTGTCTTTTTATTTTTCTATTTTTTTTTTCTGTGCGCAGGTTTTTATACATGAAAACTCGTTTGGATTAAATTAGATTTTACTGCATCTTTGTATTGTTATTTTCTAGAACCTAGTTGTCTTTATTTTACGTAATTACATGTAGTATTTTTATATCTTCAAAAAAGTTGGGTACGTGTGAGCGAGAGGGCTAATTTACTTTGGACAGCGCCTTAAGGCTAACTGATTCAAAATTCAGTTGCAAGATTCACTGAAACATTGCAAGTTAAATAAAAAATTATAAAAATATGATATGTTATAATATAGGCTCGTAACTGTATGTGAACTGTGCTTAATAGATTCAGATGGCAATAGGCTCGCCCCCTATTTCATAGGACCAAAAACATACTTAACTGGAAAAGTGTGGGTGAACCTACTATGGGACTGGAAAAGTCGCAATGTAAAAGAATATTACCTATATCATATAAAATTTCTCAATTTCAAATATTTTCTTCAAGATAAAAGGCTCGAAGGACCACACATTATACATTATTTATTCAACAGATTTTATTTAAACGAGTACCTACATAATGTGTGCAGCGTTGTGGTTGTAGCCAAGACATTTGTCTGTGGCTCGTCCCTTCGAGAGAGATCTGTTTGAGTTAGTATGTAATAGTATGTGGGGGTTATTTCGCAGCTTCGCACACAGGTTATTTGCGCTTACTTGAATTCTTTATAGAACGTTGAAATTATGAACGGGAAGGGTGTACTTTATATAATAATATATGTATATTACCAGTATCAAAACTAGGTACAAAATAATAAACCTATACTTTTTTATTGTGTAGAGTGTAGAGTAAAATTATTTTAGTAAGGATGCTTATAAAACATAAAGATAAAACAAACCGAGTTAACTTGTTGGTTTACGAAAATGTTTGGTGCTTCCTGGATTCAAATCTCATTATTATGTGAAAATAACCGGTCCCGGTTAACATTAGAGCGTACATGGCCTTCTTGAAATTTGACACAATCCTATGAAAAGTTTAACAAATCGATGTTTTTTATTACTCCGAATATGACACTTCATTTTAATTTATATCTTGATAAATTTTTTTTAAAGTTACCAATGTCATTTTAAATTTTCTTATTAACCCTTGGTTTTTTCATAGTGAATTTCAATGTAAAGTTTATAAACAAAAATAAAATGATAGGGACATACTTTACGTCAACTTTAAAATATCAGGATATAAATATGTCAAATAGGTTAACTGTATTCGGAGGAAACAGGGGAATACAAAACATCGATTAGGTAATTTTTCGATAGGATTGTATCAAACTGCTAATAGGTTCCCTTTCCTGATAAGTGGGTGGATTCCCATTGGGTCACACTAAACGAGTCACATGTGACACGTTGAGAGTTTTTTTCCATCGAGTCAAACTGTTCCAAAATTATTAAAAAACAAAATTATATGTTCATATTGTTATCCAAGTAAGTAGGTATGTCATGTTATATCGACTCGACAAGACAATATAAAACTAAAAGTAGGTACATAAGTTCTATATTTGGTAAACGTTTTAAATATTTTAAATGAACAGAGTAGGAACCAGTCGTTAAGGCGCTGCGACCATCCTAGCTTTCCATTAATCAGTCAAGAAACGTTTCATTAGGGAGCTAACTATAAAGTGAATTTTAATGCATCTTTTGTTTCCAAGCCTTGCGCTACGTTGTTGTTAGCGAAAACTTTGAACGAAGTTTAGTTTTTTAGTTCTTCCTGGTTCGCAGTTCGCGCAATCAGTGTCGGGATAAAACTTGCACAAGAACTAAATACTTTGGACCTGTACAGGCTTATTTTTATTTTATACCCGGTAAAAACTATTCTATAATTTCTAAGCTTTATGAATAACTTAATTATTTTTATTTATTGAAATGAACCTTAAAAAGGTACCCTATATGTAGTTGAAATAATAAAAAAATCCGTTTTGGCCATATTTTTAAGTAATCATTTGAAACTTTGGGGCTGCGGATTTTGAAAACAAATTAAATAGGAAATTAATTGATTAACTGCGCTCGGATAGATAACAAGATTACTTAGTTTTGATGCGACAGAGGGAAGGCGTAACAAGCATATACACATTTTAATTTCCGCTATTTATCTATTTACTAAATTAATTTAATGATATTATTTTACACATAACATGATATTATAGACCTTACATAAATGTGTCTTGTTAGAGTGATATCATGTTACTTCACAGATTATAATATAAAACAATACTTATACAAAGACGCCTAAAATAGATATCAAAATTCAATCTCCCTTCGGTTCAAGGGCTTAAAAATGTTCAACTTTCAAAATCCCAAGAAAGCAGCAAAATAGTGTGACGTTATCGATATATTTTTACGCTTCGGGAGCGAAATGCAGAGGAGTGAAGCGTCATATCTCAGAATAACAAGTAACTGGATGCTGACAAACTGCGCTGGGGATTTGTGCCCACTTAGGTACATAGTATCTGATAATGTTAGCCTTCAGAATAAGCTTTGACTAAGCTAGCTGTAAAGCAAGACACGCTCAGAAGTTACTGTTTAGACCTAAGCTTGCGACTTGCGTTAAAGGTTAAGTATTGCGTATAAAGATTTTTAGAAGTTAATATTTTTTATATATTATGAATGCGAAAGTTGAAGAGGATGAATGGATGTTTGTTACTCTTTCACGCCAAAACTACTGAACCGATTGGGCTAAAATTCGGTATGTAGATAGTTTAGACCCTGGAATAACACATAGGGTACTTTTTATCCTGCGGGAACACAGAGGAGATGAAAGAGATGGCAGTGCCCCGCGATTTCACCGGCATAGTCATCGTTCCCGCACACAGAGGAGATGAAAGAGATCATCCTGATCTGTGTGCGGGAACGATGACTATGCCGGTGAAATCGCGGGGCACTGCCTGTAATAACTAAATAAGTACAAAACTTATCAGTGCTCACACAAGGCTGGAAAATGTTGTACTTAGTAATACTCAAGGTGAAGGTACGGTCAACCCGTCAACCTAACTCACTTGCAAAAAAAGAATTGGGAAATTACCAAAAAAATAAGAAATCTACCTCCTTTGCCGATCTGATCCATTTTGTATGGGAAGTTGATTTTTTTATGCGGATTAGGTACGCAATTCTTTCTTTTGCCAGTTGGTTAGGTTGACGGATAGATGCAGCCCCTTAAGTATGACGACACCTTTATGTAGTACATTGTTTAACTGCTCGAGGAGCATTGAATAGACACCTAAAAAACTGCATTCATATTACATAATATGTTCCTTTATTTTTGTAATCTGTGATCTACTTGTGCGTATTATGTGTATGTACATACACATAGTATGTCATGCTTGAAAAATGTATAACGTAAAATGAGTAAAAGTAGGTACTTATGTTATATATATGTATAAGTCTTCTGGGCACGTGTGTGTGTACCTACTATGGGACTGGGTCACGGGTGCAGGATGTTAACAACATAATAACACACGCCTTTTTCCCGAAGGGGTAGGCAGAGGAGTATCCAGAACTCAGTCCCATAGTAGATTCACCCACGTTTCACCAGTGTGTTATTGGTCCCATGCCTAGGTCCCATGTAATAGGGGGCGAGCCTATTGCCAAACCGGGCACAGTTCCAGACTCCAGGCTGTCACAGAGAATTCCTAATGGATAAAGCCAAATAACACGTTGTCTGACCTGGAAACGATCCCGGGACTTAATGATCGGCAGTCGAGCTTGCATCCTTGAAGTTATGTTAAGTCAGGTATAAAATGCCATTGATAGCTGAGGACAGGTTTAACGGCCGCACCACCGTTCCACATCAATTCTCATCGATCTATAAAAGTAATGTTGCCATAAACTCTCGCATATCGTTATCGAGGACTGTTAAAATTGAAAATAACGCTCTTTCGTGCGTAAAAAGTGCAATAATATCAGTTTTACGTATCGTAGTACTTACTTTGTTGATTTATTTATGTATTTCAATTATAACCGCCGGAACCAATACTTGATTAACAATAATTGATATTGGTGAGTAATAAATTCTAAGTAATAAGGTTATGTATATATACATTACACATATATATATATATACATTAACACTAAGTACAATAAACAAAATAGAATCAAAGTTTAAACATAAAATATTATAATAATTATAAAAAAAAACATACATTCACGCCTTTTTCTCGAAGGGGTAGGCAGAGGTGTACCCAGGACTCAGTCCCATAGTAAATACACCCACATTTCGCCAGTATGTTATTGGTCCCATATAATAGGTGGCGAGCCTATTGCCATCTACCGGGCACAGTTCTAGACTCCAGGCAGTTATTGAGATAATTCCTAATGGAAAAATCCAATATTTAACACTTTTCCTGACCTAGGGATCGAACCCGGGACCTCTTGATTGGCAGTCGAGCATGCGCCCACTACGCCACCGAGGCAGTCATAAATAATAATAATTATAAATACCTATAGCTTACAAAATCTTACAAAATACTTAAAATACTTAAGACAAACAAATTTAAAACAAGTCAAAAACATATCAAACAAATCATACCACTGTATGTAAAGGCTAGGTTACACGGTGCGAGCTAGCATGCGAGCTGACCGTGTCAGTTACTGAGGTGCAATAGCTCGCACTGTGTGACCGCATCATACGAGTAACTGTTATGTGCGAGTGGGACAGTTGCTCGCAAGCGAGTTACTTCAACATTTTTTGTTTTTACTCGCAACTGGCCTTCCCCCACCACGCCACTCGCACGTCGCTCGGTCGTCAACTCTCATGATTTCGCGAAATGACAGTAGCTCGTACGCTCGGGCCTACTACACTGGTGCAGTAGCTGTCTTCCTGCGACGCCAGCAGTTCGCATAGTGTGACCGAGCGAGGCGAGTCGAGCTACTGTCATACGAGTACACATACACAGTAGCTGTCTACTGTCATATCAGCTGCTCGCACTGTGTAACCTATCCTTAAGATACATGGACAGTAACTGTAGTGGAGCTAACACATCACACTCAGTATTTTGGTCCAAGATAGCATTGAGCGCTGTTGTTGATATTAGATTGATATTTGATAATTTCAAGTACTATAAACTAACCTACCGTTATTCTACCCTGACTCTATGAAATCACAAGTAGATATTAAACGGCCAAGCCATATATATATTAACTAAGATGTACAGTTTCTGCAAAAAGAGCTTGTAGATTTAGAAGCTCAGCTCTACATGAGATCGAATAACTTTTTAACAGTGCGAGGCATTATGGTGTCGTCTTGGCAACATTTTCTAGGAAAATGGATTTGGTGGGATGCTTATTTATTGATAGGTAATGCTTAAACCAAATGAAATCTTATTCGCTGATAAAGTCATACCATAACATCACGCCTTTTCCCCGAAGGGGTAGGTTCACCGGTTACGTTATTTAAGTCTTATAATATGATGGGAGGCGAGCCTATTGCCATCTACCAGGCACAAATTCAAAGCACGACTCCAGATTGTCATTGAGAAGATTCCTAATGGAAAAATCAAATAGCACTTTTAGTTTGAAGCCGCCAACGTTAGAAAAGTCAAATAAATAAATTGAATTTATACTCTACAGCACGGGTTACCGCAATTACACTAAGTACTCGAGTCAATTCATATGGGTTATGTGGACAAGCCATATTATCAATTTCAGTTCAGTTTAGACTCATACATGACCTAACGAGGCCTATGTTCAGCTGTGGACATCCTACCGCTGAAATGATAATGATGATGACGATGATAGACCCATCGCAATCTTATCGAACGTCTGTTATACGTTGGCGCTAGTGTCAATGTACTAAGAATTGTCAATAGGCAGAACATGTACGTACCTAATTCAAATTTTGGCCACGTATAACCTAACTAAACAAATAATTTAAAACAGCCTATTAATTTTTGTCACACCCTGTACTTATAACAAACGTCAAATTAATTTCGGTTGCCAGCTCCCATCAAAAAACTCCCAGAAGTTAGCAAAGTTTTCATAAGTGTGTAAAGGGGACAAGTTTGGAACTTAACGGGAGTTTGTGATGACATCAGGGCACCGCGGGACCGACACTTATACTAATATGAGGAACATCGAATATGATGGATGAATGTATACCTATATAATAATAATAAAATATGTACTTGATTGAACGAGGGGAAATGTGCTTAAGTTAAATCTACAAGCTAGCTGTTTCAGTTACTGTTTGTAATGTAAATAGGTAATTTAAAAGAACTTTGATATCAGTTATCTGGTTATGCATAGTACAGGCTTCTAGCCTAGTTTGGGACCAGATGACCGAAATGATGATGATGATGGAAATTGTCCCATATTATTATTATTTATCAGAGATACACGGCTTAAAAACAGATATATTAACCAAGGCTACTAAGTACGATTTCTGCGATAACAAAACTCGAAGAAGAAGTAAGTTAGTATATGACACCAACTCAGATAAAGAAGCGTGGACCATTGTATAAGCACTACGATACACAGTACACATAGTAACACCTAATTTCCACTAAGCAACTAGTCGCGGGGTGCCGGCCGCGCGCGATATATATAATTTATTCAGAGAGTCATATTATAATCTATACATACCAATTTCCAATGCGCGCAATTTCCAGTCGCCACGCCTGCGAAACAAAACGCGACTTAGGGCAAATTTCCACTAAGCGACTAGTCGCGGACGACTGCAGCCGTGGAAATTAGGTCTAAAAGACATACAAATACACAGACGTCAAACTTATAACACCCCTTTCTTAGGGCCTTCAGACGGGAGTTAAAAAGCTCCAAAGCGTTTTCCATAACCCAAATAGGCGGTAAGTTCAGTTTAATAACATTATTCGCAAGTCCACATTGCCGACTGCGCGGGATTGTGGCATCAATTCTGCTCATAGATTAAATAACCCATTGTAATCAATGCTACTCGGAATGAGTGATAGGGCTGCTACATTGGTGAAAATGGGGCAATTTTAAATCATAATATAATACAATTAGTTACATATTCAAATAAGCCTATACACTACTAATATGCAATAGGTACACTAATCGTGTGCATGTTTTGCACGTCTTTGAAGCTAACAGCTGACTGCCTCGGTGGAGTAGAGGGTGCATGCTCGACTGCCAATCAAGAGGTCCCGGGTTCGATCCCCAGGTCAGGCAAAGTGTTAAATCAATAACTGCCTGAAGTCTGGAACTGTGCCCGGTAGATGGCAATAGGCTCGCCCCCTATTACATGGGACCATTAACATACTGGCGAAATGTGGGTGTAGATATCTACTATGGGACTGAGTCCTGGGTACACCTCTGCCTACCCCTTCGGGAAAAAAGGCGTGAATATATGTTATTGTTATATTTAGAAGCTAACAATATTAATAATTGATTACTAATTCATTGATGGGGCGTATCGGTTGGCGTGTATTTAATTTAAAACAGCTTGCCTAATAATCCACAATAGCGTAATTTACTTGTAAGTACTTATACATTATTTATTGATTCAATATAGGAGATAGAATTATTGCGGCTTTGAAGCATTCATTTCAACACTTATTATAAGGAATCTAGCTTTACGTTAGCAATACCCTGAACATATTTTTACCAATATCTACCTGAATAGCTTAATGCGGACAAATAGGTATACCCAACTTTTCCCCATAAACTCAATAATATTATCCACCGAATATCAGCCTAATCACGCATCAGAAAATTCTATTTGCAACCTCAATCAAACTATGAACCGATCTTTTGTCGGCAGAAATATCCGCAGAACTAAAGTCAGCGAGGCACTCCAGATCGTGGCAACTGGCAACCATGGACGTGTCCGAATTTGCATCCACGTAGAGTGGAGTCATACGGCAGATTGTTCATATACGACTATCTGATCAGGCGAAGGCATTTGCTGATTTTGAACACGATTGTTCAGAAATAAGTTCGATCTAGGTACCCTTTTTTAAATAACTTTATTAGAATAATTTAAAATAATGAACACAAATAATACATTCGCGGCAACTTTTTATATTCAGTCTTTTCCTGGAAAAAAAGTAAGTACTCAGAAAAAGACATACCCTCTACCATGCGAAAGACAACGTAGATACTCTTACTCACCTACCAAGCTAGGACGATTTAAGGACCCCACCAATTTATTATTCACTGCCATATATATTTCAAACTATGCCTCCAATTTACTGAGTTGATCGTTCCTCTCTGATCAGACAATCGTCGAAGGGATGTGTGTTCCTGATCCCAATTCAAATGTCGAGAATCGCAATTGACGCGGGAACGCGAAAAAGAAAGAAGCTACTTACGCAGCGTCCGTTCGTCCATTCGACGGACGTTTCGACAGATGCTTGATTGGGTTCTCTGTATTTTCTGCTTTGCGAGCGGCGTTGGACTAAGGCATGAAGAAAACTGGGGCTGCCGGCTAGCTACGGAAGATACACCGTCTACAGTATGGACATACTGAGGTTTTTTGGCTACCGTAGACTTGTAATTCTTGGCGTTTAGCGTCTTTAATATAAAATAACATTGAACGGAAGATAATGCTGGAGATCATAATTATTAATGCTAGGTAGATCATAATTAATGTAGCCAAAAATGTAATGAACATCGCTCCCTCATTTTGAGTAGAGCTTTCAAGATGCCTCAGCGCGTTAACGTCCTCGTTCACTTTTATAAACTGGTTGTTCTTAACAATCCTAGAGAAAGCAGACAGACAATAATTTATCATCTAACCTCTCGTTGCCCCTTGCCGGATGTCGGGTCCGATAAAATGTTAGATTCTGTAGTGGCTAAATATTTTAGTTGAACCTGTTCATAATATTATAATATTTTCGTCCCATAAAGTTTAAAGAAAGAGAGCATCCAACATTTGGCCGGACCAGACATCCAAGAAGTGGAAACGGAGAGTAAACTTGCGGAAGTAATAGCACTATAAGTCAATCTCATTTGACACCTAGTTATACTCATTAGTGAAATATTTTATGATGAAACGTTACTTTGGTTAATTTTTTGGTCACATTCGCAATATATAGTGGATAGTGTCCATACTGTAAATGCTTTAAAGGCGTCTATCGTGAATCACCCCAATGGAAATTGTGTTTCCATTCTCTCGGGGGTGGTGTACTAATTTCAACGAGAACGTTCATTCGAGCTACCTATTGTATGTAGGTACTTATACTCGCATGATTTACTGCACCGCGGGGCTTGGAAAAATATCTCTAGACCTCTAGATATCCATTATTATATGGGGTAGTGAGGAGATCCTAAATATTAATGTACCTACTCACAATAATTGATTGAATTTGGCGTTACTTTTCGGAACTCCATTGTAAACTCCTAGAACAAGAATATTTAGTTTTTAGTTCCGATTTTTAGTGTCAAAAACAACATGCACAGTGCACCGCCCTCCCGCCCGCAAAATTGCATGCAAAGAGGAAATGCTATTACGTATTATTGTTGTTAGTGACACCATTCATATATCGACACGTGTTTCGCGTCTACACGACGCATCATCAGGAAATAGACTCTGACTCCGCTGTAGGGGCGACAAATGTTAGTACGACGCCGTTCCTCGAGATCCGACGCGAAACACGTGTCGATATATGAATGGTGTCACTAACAACAATAATACGTAATAGCATTTCCTCTTTGCATGCAATTTTGCGGGCGGGAGGGCGGTGCACTGTGCATGTTGTTTTTGACACTAAAAATCGGAACTAAAAACTAAATATTCTTCTTGTTCTAGGAGTGTACCTACTCACAATAAACCTATACTTACCTAAATTAATAAGGGCATTACAAATTACATAGGTACACAAACAAGCCCGTAGCCAGGAATTCAGTTCGTGGTGTCGCGCTATGGACCAGAAAAAACCAAGCTGAGTCGTTTTTTCATACCTTTTACCTTAGGTAAAAACGCGGCAAAAAAATTTTTAGTTCTTAGCTGCAAGCGCGGCGAAAAATGTTGTTTCTAACAATGAAGGCGCGATAGCCGCGTAAAAATTGTCGTGGTTATAAAATGAAGGCGCGGGAGGCGCGAGCAGCCAGCTGCGTGTGAATCGAAAAATATATAAGATGAATTCTTAGGTGTACCGTGTAATTTTGCCGCTCTATCTAACTACCTGCTTGCATAAAAATTATCAGTGGCTCAACGATTCAATATGTGCTTACACATAAACGTGTTTTATGGATATAGATCAATTTCGTAGGGTCATTATGACACCCTCGTTGGCACAGATGGTAGTAACTCTGCTTTCTGTGCCACAGGGCCCGGGTTCGATCCCCGGCCAGGTCAAACATTTGTGTGCATGAACATATCTGTTTGATCTGTGTCTGGGTGTTATAAGCTTATATAAGTATGTATATCAGTCACCAGGTTACCATAGTGCAGGCTTCTAGCCTAGTTTGGGACCAGATGACCGTGTGTGGAAGTTGTCCCATATTATTATTATTATGTCGCTCGAAAACACGGGATATACCCGGTCTTTTGATAGGCGTGCACGGAGACCATTTTTAAGTCCAACGTGCAGAGGCCCCTTTGAGCTTTTAATCTAAAGGTAATGTATAGCACCTATCGGGGTCTATCTCTGAAACCATCTACAGTTTTTTTTAAGATGAGCTCAAAGACAGCCTCCGCTAGGTACAAGGACTATTGTGAATGGATGGAAACTACTTGATTTGTCTATAGGTGTGATTTCTAGATGGATGGTAACCGGGCTATTGCTAGAGACTCCGGCACCTGCCACTTCCGTCTCATGGTGAAATATGACGGCAGGCGATGACTCGCCGCTCACTAAACGGACCCCCCATAAAGGCCGTCCACCACATGGGGATAAAGGCGACGAGAGGGGCAACGTTGGTGTGTGCGGCTAAGGGTAGGAGAGGTGTCCCTGGACTTTAAACGGCGATCACTTGCGTTACCCTAAGGTCGCATCACGCTCGCCCACTCGCCACTTACGCTTCACATCCTCCCTCGAGCACGAGGCTCTCGCGACTCCACTCTGGCCGGCCAATGAAGGCAAGACAGAGGTGGGGGACTGTTCCTCGTCAGTGTTCACTCCGGCCGGCCGGTGAAGGCAAGCCAGAGATGAAGAACATAACCCTCCCCCCGGAGCAATCAGGTACGTGGGCTTATTATTAATATTATTATGATCACTCATCCATTCTACGATCACAGGCACAAATTCCGGTTAAAAACTCAAACCGATAGCTAAAATTAATCACACATAACCACAGGCACCGTTCCAATTATTTCCGCTTCTCTCGCGTCCGTTACACGCGATTACTTCCACCCTTGTTCCGAAACATTAAAGAAATGACTTTCGGATATTAGAGGATAATGGTACGAGCTTAATTATTAATTAATTATCTGAACACGTCGGGAACAGACGCCGCGCCGGGTTACAATGGAAGGTTTTATGATCAAAAGTGGCCATTGTGAAGATTTGCCGGACTGTGTGCTGCCGGCGAGTTAGCGAATAAGTATCCCACTTTGCGATTAATGTGTGTAATTTTATTTTTTCGAGGATTGATGTGAATGTGTCACGTGACAATCTACTGCATTTGCCAATGGTCTCGTGATGTGGTGCTAAGGAATTTCACTTCTATCATTCTTTTTATCTCATAACATAGCACTTCCCATTAATGCTATTGTTGATGGCAGAGTGATTTTTATAGTATTCAGCCCTGTCTTATGAGCGAAACTATTGTGAATTTCGAAAAGTACTGACTCAAAGGACTGCTAAAGGACATTAGATTGGTGAGAAAATAGCTATCTTAAAGTTCGACACAAAAGAGTAGAAAATAATGGGGGCGCCACTGTCTTTTACAAGAGTAAAAACAATTTCATCAACACATACACTTTAAATTAGTTCCGTTTCTACTCTTTTGTGTCGGACTATACCTTCGTTGAGAATAAAACAATAGAACGAGTTGATTTAAAAAAAAAAGTACAATTAATTGACTTTGCATAGGCGTAACTCACATAATTTTAATACCTACCTTCACTCATCTTCATCACCTTCGCCGTAAAACCATTAACCATGGAATTATGATTTTTATCACAAGAATATGTAAATAAAGGTAAGGTATATACATACAATTCTTAAATAGGTACTAAAAATAAATTTAAATCTTTCAAACGAGTCAAAATAAGAACTGTCAAACGGTAGGTACTTCTTAGTTATGCTGAACTGTAGTCAGTAGCGGAGAAGGCTCTGAAGAGCCATTAAAAAACTTCCTAAAACTAAAGACTTATTATAAAGTCAATCAATACATAGAGGACAAAGATGCTTGGAAACTTTTGCATAGCCACGACTTGGAACCGCCACAATCAAACAAATGTAACCAAACCAAACAATGTAAAACAATCAGTTGAAAAAATTAAGCCCTACAAGTTTATTGTGCGTTCTTCTTGTAAAGGTATCTTTCCGAACGCACGGTAAACTTATTATCAAAAGTGTCAGATTGTGACCTATTTGAATAAATCTTTTTGACTTTGACTTTGATCCTGTATAGGTAGAAATTTATACCACAGCACAAAAGGACCTAACCTACATCTTATAGGAGACGTCATTAAATATGTCAAGTGGGGAACGTAAGTAGATACCTAGGTACCTACATGTAATATTTATGTAACTGTAAACATATATCAGCATAATCCCGTGTCATCATCACGCATCAAAATATAAAAGTAAAAATCACGTCACAAGCGTGCGACGCGTGTCGCCACGGGGACACCTGCTGTCGTGTCCCTCCACTTTGGGTTTGACAGCTTTTTATTGGATCCCTGATTTCCTATTCAATAAGTTTTGGGTTTACATTACTCTGTGAACTGGCCCGTAAAATGTTTGCGAGAGTATAATGGCGTGCGTGCTCATGTGACCGACTCGATTACACTCAAAATATTATTATCTTTTTGTGTTTACGTGGTGTAATGTCTTCTCGAGTCAGTTGGTATATTATTATATCTGTGGCGTAATTGTGACGTACTAATTATTAAACTTAACCAGTAACATTAATCTATTAACATGTGACATACCTAACAGTTACCCACACGACTTGTGCTTATGTAGGTATACCTATCCCTTTTTATAAACGGGGAAAATGCCTTCGCACTACTCTTCTGCTACAAGGGTGTCAGAAAGGGCAGTGTATAGGATTTTCACCCACTAAAAACCACTGCGGGGCTGGGTGTGATAGGGTCGTGTTTGAATTCACCATCTCGCCCCAGGGGTAGGCCCAGAATGATTAGGTTCCTATCCTAGGTTATTTTGCCTCTTGCTAAAAAGCATTATAGTAAGTACATCTCAGATTATTATTGAGTCTATCATAAAAAATTAAATAAACCCTTTTAATATCTAAATTATTCTTGTAATTCCATTACAAAATATGAAATTGATTATGGGCGCTGCGCCATTTATCATTAAAAAGTAAAAAGACTATCAATGTCAAATACAGTTCATTATCAATGTCAATGTCAGGAAATTGTCAAAAATATCTGCGGTCGGCAGTGGTGCCAACTTGGGGGTTTTTTCCCAATTTAGGGAGAAAACGTATTAAAAGCGGGATATTTTTAGGGGTTTCTCATAACTAAACCGAGTTATTAAGGGGCCGTACGAAATTTTATGTATTATTTGAATGACGTGATTTTACAGTGCGTATACTGTATTTTTAATTTTTATAAGTTTTAATAGGTAATGAGCTACTTTTTTATTTTTATCATTTAATTTTGAATAATCGAACTCAAACCACCAACTATTATATAATATAGCAATTTAATAACACATATGTTTGAATAATTTTCACGTCTTCTCGGTATGAAAAATTACAATGCATTGTTGTGAAAATCATTTTTATAATGTATGAATAACTTTTTAATAGTTTTATAATAAAATATATGATTTAACTGACTCAAATTTTAATTAAAATAGTTAAAGAATTGCTTTTAATTTCGGCTACTTAGAATTAAATACAATTTAAAACCACAGATATAAACTTTAGTTCAAATCAATACATGCCCTGAAAAAAAATTCATATATTAAAGAAAAATACAATAAAAAATCTTTTATAAACCTTTTATTTCAAATGATAAAAATCACATGAGTAATTATGTATAGGTAGGTATACCTATATATCAAATTAAATAAAGATTAAAATAGTTGAATAGCCGTACTGGCCATCGACGTACTCCAGACTCACGCACACCCGTGACCGTACGCTCCCACATGTGTGCGTGAGATTCCCTAATATCGTCTAGATTTCGTATACGGCCTCTTAAACAATTTTAAATAAAAAAACAATTTCAAACAATATTAAGTATGCGTTTTATTTTACGACATGGGCCGTTGGGCATTGGGCACTAAAATACATACAAACATAAAGGCACACAAACATAAAAACTGCACTGTACTGTAGTGACGAAAACCCCTGAGTACAGGGGGGCTATTGGCGTTCTTTATAGTCACCAGTCGCTTTCAGGCTTGAGTCTTTATGTTCTGTGGCTTGAGTTAGTTACAAAGAAGTTTTACCCTTCTAACAAGTAAGTCTGTGCACTATCAAATTTGGAAGAGAGAAAAGGAAAAGGATAGACACTGCGAGTGGTTCTCACTCGGGACCGACACAGTGCACAGTCTACTTAGTAAGTTTATCATAATGTCTTTGGTTAGTAACCGGACTTTGACATTTGTAGTTAATGTCAAATCAAGCTAATAGTCATTATAGTGATGGTCACCAAGAACGCCAATAGCCCGGCTGGCCTTAATTAGGGGATTTTAGGGTATTTAAAAAAAATCTTGGGGCAAATCATAGAACAAAAGGAAAATTTTTGATAAGGGTTGGCAATACTGGCGGTCGGCTATTAACTAGTAGGCCATAGGCTATTTCTAAACCTTTAAACGTTTTAATCACAAAACAAGAAGTTTTAATTGTAAAGATAGGTCTACAGAGGCGTAATCGTGTATGAAATTAAATTATTGTTAATCAAAATGATGGATCATATGAGACAACATGACTGGTAAGTGATGTAAACTGCTCCATGATATTATCAATAGACAGCTGTATGAGCTCTTTGCCGGCTATATTATGATATGATAAGACTTAATCTTACCTCTGAAACCTTTAAAATCTTTTAATTGGTATCTCACAAGTAGCAATCTATTGTAAATTCACAGCATAGCAATATTTTGAGGTTAACTTGCATCACCAACCTTTTATGCTAAGTATTTACATAATTAATTTGTCCAATACACTGTGCATGCTTGTTATCGTTGTGGTAGGCAGAGACTATTTCTCTCCACTTGCTACCATCCTGACCCACTCGCTTCTACTTTCGTCACAATTGATTCAGGGAGATCAAACTAAACAATAGATAAACAATTTATTGGTACACTACAAAAATAATCCTTAAAATTAAAAATTCATCATAATAAATAGTGTTGATTGAATTGAAATGTGAAATGTTGAAATGTTGAATCATAACAAACAATTGGCGGTCTTATCGCTAAAAGCGATCTCTTTCAGACAACCGTGCAGGGAGAGGAGAGTACTGAAAAACACATGTGGTCAGTGGTGTGACAAACATAATAAACATGACTGAAATTTAATTGGTGTTAACAAACGTAAACTACAATACTACTACGACCAGACTACTTCGACTTGGGTACTTCTGACCAGATGGTTTCTTATTTTTATTTATATTTTCTTTTTCCTATTATGATGTATCAGGTGCTCGATGAGACCAAGCTCCACATTCGTCCTAGAGCAAGATTTGGACAACTGTGTTACGGAGAAGATACTTCGCAACAAATTCTATGATCCATTGTGCTCGAGTGATGAAGAACCTGTGGGCCCTATTGACTGGGACGACATATTGAAGAAGAAAAAAATTGTAAGTTATACTTCATCCAATTCTTCTTTCCCATATTCATCAATGCCAGAATAACTGGTTGAAAATGCTTTTCTAGGATTGTCCTGAGTTATAAATAAACAAACAATGAGTTATAAATAATCTATCTACATAATATCCAATTTCAGCCCAATTGGTTCAGTAGTTTTGGGGTGGAAGAGTAACAAATATCCATCTATCCATCCTCACAAACTTTAGTATTTATAATATATATATAGGGTTATTTTAGGGCAGAGTGCCTTTATTGAAAAAAGACTAAACAACAATAGAGCTAGTGTAGTGCCGCACAGAATTTTGAATTTTAAAACACTGGGTGGCACTGTGTCTGATATAGGCAATCATGATGCTTACCATCAGGCACCTGATTCGCTTGTCTTGTCACTCACTATCATAAAAAAAATGTTTTCAAAGCATAATTGTTTGTTTCCAGACCGAGCAAAACTTCAAGTACATTCCCGGTTACCACCGGCCGCCGCCTCACCCTCGCCTCTCCTCCCTCACCTCACAGGAACACTTCCAATGTATAAAGGTGTTGTGCTCTCAGAACCCACATGTGATGGCGCATGAGTTCGTCATAAGGCCTGTCAAGTCTGATACTAAGGTTTTTGAGGTAAGATAGATAAAATAGGCAGGGCACATTTCATGTAGAACTGAAGGGGCCATAAGGCTCTCGAATGAAGACTATGTACCAGCAAGAACAGCATAGAACACACAAACACAAGGTAGACAGACAATCTAATAAAAACCACAGGATTATGCTGAATGTAAGCTTATAACTGAACTAGATGGAAATCTAGGGGGCTATGCCCACCAGTCAGTGGCGTAACTATAGGGTGGCAGGGCTGGTAAAATGCCACGGGCCCCTGGGCTGACTGGGCCCCCGGGCTGACGAGGCCCCCGGCCCGAAAGACAGCATACTCGTAATAACGTAACATTTTTAACAAAATATAGTAAAAATTATAAAGATTATAATGTAAGTATTTAAAATCAATTACAATAAGCCTTAGATTCTTCTTATTTATAAAATAATTTAACTGCTCGCGCTTTCATTGTTATAACTATAAAACTTTTCGTTGCACTCGCGTTCTCATTGTTATATGTAGTTTTCACTTTAAAATTTTTCGTCGCGCTCGCAGCAAGCGGCTCGCCCCTTTATTGCTATTTCTAGAGATCAAGAAAAGCATGGAGGATGGAAACATTAAATTACAGACCTATTTAATATATAAAAAAAAACCATTTATTTTACTGGGGCCCAATCATATGATTTTGCCACGGGCCTCGCATGGTATAGTTACGCCACTGCCACCAGTGGATGTCTTACGACCCGGAATTGATTGAGATACATAAACTCTTCATTGTATTACATACTAGATGGCGCTGGAGGTGAGTTAGAACTCGAAATTTGAGATTTATGATATTAATAGGATACTCTGATATATACAATAATGGGCTTTATTTTGAGTGATTTATAATTTACTTTAATGTTGATTGAACCATCGAACTGCACTGGCCAAGGTGTGGCAATTATTGGCAACAAACTCCCCCTTATGGGGGAGGCTAATGTTCAGCGGTGGACTTCCAACGGCTGGATGATGATGAAAACAAGTCATTTAGAATTAAATATGGATCTTAGTCATACTGGCAATACGTGGTGTCGCAGATTTCTCAATGGAGAAATATTGTTTTAGGAAGTAGCAGAAAAATACGCCAAAGAACAGAAGGAGTACATAGAATGGGCTAAAACAGTATGGGTCACATCCAACTGCATAAGAGCATTGCGTCCCAAACCTGAGATAGAAACAGTTTATGAAGCAGAGTTCAAAATGAAAGTGCATTCTGTACAATCCTATCCTAAATCTTATTCTATGGCTGCTCAGATACCAATTAAAACGGATAATGTTTCCTGCGAAATTCTGTTACCGAAGAAAGAATTGATAGAGGTATGTACCTATATTATAAGTAACCTAATACAATTTGAGGATTTTGGTAGGCAGAGATGTACCCAGGATTCAGTCCCATAGAAGGCACAACCACATTTCCAAACTCTAGGCAGTTATTGAGGTAAATCCTAATGGAAAATTCCAATATAATTTCAGTACCATGGGCTTTATTCTTCTTAAGTCCAAAGACTCGCCCCCTATTATATAGCATAATAATTGGATAATATTATCTGGATGTGCCTACTATGGGAATGGGTACAACGGTCTAGTCCTTCGGAGAAGAAAGGTGTGTTATTATTACATTATAGGTAAACATATCAGCTCTGCCGGAAGCGGAGTATCCAAGCGCCATAAGGAACAAAACCAGCATACTGCAAGCATGTCCTGTGCCAGAGCCTTGTACTAAACACCCGTGCAAATTCAAATTGCCTTGTAAGTATAATTTTTAGGGTTCCTTAGCTCAAAAGGAACCTTTATAGGATCACTTTGTTGTCCGTTAGTCTGTATATCCGTCTGTCTGTATCTCAAGTACTCTTTTACTCGGGAACGCTTTGAGGTATCAAGTTGAAACTGATATCAACAACTCAGGTCCACGGTCCCTTGCTGATGTTAAAAATCAAACTTCTAAGTCAATGCTATCAAAAAATTATATGGGCATTTTACTGCACATTTCCATACATTGTGCAACGGGCTATAAACCTCTAGGGTACTTAAGTGATTGCCCATATCAGACACAGTGCCACCCAGTGTTTTAAAATTCAAAATTCTGCACGGCACTGAACTGCGCCTATCACCCTGAGATATTAGTTGTTGAATCTCATCATGCCCAGTAATTTCACTGGTAACATTGCCCTTCAGACCGGAACACAGTAATGTTCGCACATTACTGTTCGCGCATGAATAACTGGCAAAGGTGTGGTACTTTCCCAGGCGGCCCCCTGCAAAAGAGGCCTACCACTACAATACACTACACACACTACAATACAATATACTACAATACCTACTAACATTTTAGCTGTATTAGTTAAAAATTTATTTTTTGTTGAAATCCTTTTAGAACTGCATGCCTTAATCGAGTTGGGTTGTAACGAACGGATAACCCTTCCTCACAAATCGACCATTGGTGAAAACTTTAGAAAATCTGTTCGGTAGTTCTGCATAGTCATTGTTCCCGTGGGAATAAAATTAAAAGGGAATTAAAAGTTATTCCCTATAATATGTTATTCCAGGGCCTGAGCTATCTCCATACCAGATTTCAGCCCAATTGGTTCAGTAGTTTTGGTCTAAAGAGGTAACAAACACACACCAGGAAATTTTGCCTTTTTTATATTAGTAGGATAAATAGTGATTATAATGCATGATGTGCTCCTACAAGATGGACAGACGATCTAAAAAAGGTCTGAGGAACGCGCCGGATGCAGGCCGCTTACAATCGGACTAGAAGGAAATCTATTGGGGAGGCCTATGTTTACCAGTAGACGTCCTATGGCTAAGATTATCCCACTTTGTGTGGGGTCGGTATAATATGTTACCTCTAACATACTGAATACTGGACACAACACGATAACATTTTTTCTTACTTCTCACTAATATTATTAATCTCAAATTTCAGTACAATGTAAAAAATTTACGTTTCTAACAGGGGAACAAAACGCTTGCGAGTTCAAACTCACCTCCAGCGCCATCTAGCGCGGATTCGGTTAGATTGATGGATGCATAATAATAATAATAATAATAAATAATATAATAATATGGGACAACTTCCACACACGGTCATCTGGTCCCAAACTAGGCTAGAAGCCTGTACTATGGTAACCAAATGACTGATATACATACTTAAATACGCTTATAACACCCAGACACAGATCAAACAGACATGTTCATGCACACAAATGTTTGACCTGGCCGGGGATCGAACCCGGGGCCTGCGGCACAGAAATCAAAGTTACTACCATCTGCGCCAACGAGGCTGTCAAAATTATAATGGTGATAACAATGCATTAATTTTCAGGTGAGGCTGCGGTTTCAATTCTGCCACTGGCAGAGATTAACAAAGAGTTAGCGCAGTATGCGTTAGAAAAAGGCTCTGAATTCATAGCGAGCGAGAACTCACTCAGATGTATACTGGAGTTGGACAGATCCTGGACTATACCTGTGTCTGTGTGCGAGGTCATTCAACCCGGTGAGTACATATAAAAGTCTATATATCTATCTATATTATATATATATAGTCTATATAATAATTTCTTTAATCAGACATGAATATCTAATAATTGTTATATAAATTTAACAAGAAAGTTGAATGAAATTCATAATCAATTAAAATTTAATTAATTAACTATATGATAGCCTCGTTGGCTCAGATGGTAGTAACTCTGCTTTCTGTGCCGCAGGGCCTGGGTTTGATCCCCGGTCAGGTCAAACATTTGTGTGCATGAACATGTCTGTTTGATCTGTGTCTGGGTGTTATAAACTTATATAAGTATGTATATCAGTCATCTGGTTACCATAGTACAGGCTTCTAGCCTAGTTTGGGACCAGATGACCGTGTGTAGAAGTTGTCCCATATTATTATATTATATTATTATACACTTATATGAAAAAAATAAATCACATTATTATTAAGAATTTAGTAAGCAAAAGCAGTTAATAAGATTAAAATTAATTAAATCAAAATGAATACATATTACTTATAAAAAAAAATATTGGGTACCATGGAACCTAGAGGAGACGCGTTGGACTCCATATTTTATTTATCCATATTCTTTTTGTGACCGTGCTATAATATGTGATTGGACATAAAAAATTAAATAAATAAAAAAATCTATTCTTTAACTAATATCTAAGTAGTAAAAATCTGTGACATTGAAACCTCACTTTTTGTTATTTTAGTATGATGTGAATAAAACATTAAAATACCAGATAAGTATGTTCCGAAGTCCCTAGTTGATAGAACTGCGGGGAATTTCAGATCTGTCGACAAATTCCCACAGATAAGTTTTTTATGATTCCATAATTATACACTGCCTTTAAAAATTCTGATATTAAAATATAATGTTGTATACAAATGCTTTTTCACTCTTTCTCAAAAAGTCCGTCACTTTTGCGTACCAGAGCGGGGCTAACATAACTTTTCAAACATCTAGAGAATAAAGTCAATTTCTTTATATTTTTTGCTTGTTACGAACTAAATTTAATTTTTTGGTGTCGCACGGACAGAATAGTAATCAAAATGTTTTGATGAAATTAATAATTTTACTTTCTCACAATCGTTGTGAAAAGTAGGCGGCGGTAAAACAATGGGTCTCTTTAGCCCCTCGTGCAACAATCTACTATTATTAACTAAATGAGTTATAATTGATTGAATTTGGCGTTACTTTTCGGAACTCCATTGTAGAGTACTAGAACAAGAATCTTTAGTTTTTAGTTCCGATTTTTAGTGTCAAAAATAACATGCACAGTTGGAACAAGAAACTCTTTGTTGCGTTCAACAAGGTAACATCTCGAGGAGCGGCGTCGTACTAACATTTGTCGCCCTTACAGCGGAGTCAGAGTCTATTTTCTGATGATGCGTCGTGTAGACGCGAAACACGTGTCGATATATGAATGGTTTCCTCTTTGCATGCAATTTTGCGGGCGGGAGGGCGGTGCACTGTGCATTTTTTTTTTTTTAATTTAAGTGAAAAAACAGTAACACAGTACTAGTACATATCAAAACAATCACAGGATTATAAGAAGTAGTTACCAACTGTGTTACCAACCACATTCACCACAGGTTACTATAATAATAGTGTGTAGTTGGTAGCAGTTACAATAATAATAATAATTACTTGTACTATAAAATTATAATATTATGATAATACCTAATACGTAGAAACCAAACTACACCTCGTCAAACACAGCCTGACTAATATTAGCCGAACAAAGATCTATTCGGCCATACCTTCACAAATTAAGTTTTAACTGGGCTATTTATCAATAAATAATAAATTACCTGAAAAGATAGGTACCATTTATGTACTATGTACCCAATCTAAGGATATAACACAAAAAATAAATAAAAATAAAAATAAAAAGTCGATCTCTGTCCAAACCCCACCAATCAAGCTAAGTCAGACAAGGTATGCTTAAATACAATAAATATGCGTCGTGTAGCAAGCAATGTCCCCTACCATAAAAATCTCTGTAATGTTTGTAATGATAAAATATTGAGAAGTAATACATTTTTGATCATATCTGAGGTTTCTTAGGTCGGTAGGTACAGCCATCAAGTAAAGCATTAATTAACTAATACAGAATAAGAAATACAGCAAAAATTTTTTTTGATATATGTAAATGCTTATAAGTTATTATATTAGTATATAAATAACGCTTATAATATATATATACATACATACATACATACGTAGACATACATATACACATACATATATATACACATACATATACATACACATACATACACATGTATTACGATAAACATTCAACAATCTTACGTTTATAAGTACTAGGTCGTGTTGCGGTTATATCTACTGAGTTGAAGTGTTTATTATATGATTGAAGTAAACGATAAAGTGGAGATCGTCTACCTGCTGTGGTACGACAACGGGTTATAGCAAACAGTTGGCAAGGTTTACGACAGTGCACTCTGGTTGGTGCTTTATAACATATTTTGGTTGCCAATGGTATACAATCGTATCTATTATGAAAAATGTCATACAATAGCATTGCTTCCAATAATTTTCGCCTAGTTTCTAATTTTAAAAGTTTATATTTTTGGAGGAGTTCTTTATGTGTTCAATTTTTATGGTAACATCTATAATGCATACTCCGTAAGAATTTCTTTTGAACACTCTATAGCTTTATTATATTTCTGATAATGAGGGTTCCAGACGGACACGGCGTATTCTAGCTGTGAGCGTATAAGAGATTTGTAAAGATGTAAATAAGTAGCCGGTTTATTAATTTTTTTTGTTGTTCTCATGACAAATCCGAACATTTTAAAGGCCTTATTTACTATATTATCAATATGTATATTTAGATGAAGTTCGCTGTCGAACATAATACCTAAATCTCTTATACAGTCCACATTTTCAAGTGGTACACCACACAAATTATAGCTGAATTTAAGTGTGTTTTTCTTCTTTGTAAAACTAATAGCTTTGCATTTATTAATGCTTAGATTTAATTTATTATCATAACAGTAATTAGTAAAGCGGTCAAGATCGCTCTGAAATTTTGCGTGGTCAGCAGAATTTTCAATTGTATGATATATCTTGAGATCATCGGCGTACAGTAAGAAATTACAAAATTTGAAGCAAACCTGAATATCGTTTATGAAAATCACAAACAGCAGTGGGCCCAAGATAGATCCCTGAGGGACTCCTGAGCTCACCGGTACTATTTCCGACTCGAATCCGTTTACTACAACCTTTTGGGTGCGGTTGATTACATATGATTTAAACCAGCGCCATAAGTTTCCACGTATGCCATTATAGGCAAGTTTGTCTAGTAATATTTTATGATCCACTCTGTCGAATGCTTTCCGAAAGTCGGTATATACACTGTCTGTTTGTTTGTTGTTGTCCATGTTTTCGAAAAGATGTGTGGTATATATTAATAAATTACTATTAGTAGATCTACGTTTTACAAAACCGTGTTGATTAGGCAAAATAAATTTATGTATAGATGGGTAAATATCATCATGCACTAGTCTTTCAAAGAGCTTCGACAGAGCGGATAATATAGAAATGGGTCGATAATTCTCAATATTACATTTATCACCTCCCTTAAACACTGGGACTATTCTTGCTGATTTCCAGATTTTTGGGAAAGTGCCTTCATGTAAACATTTATTATAAATATATTGAATGGGAATATTTATTGTGTGAGCAGTTGATTTAAGAAAGGATGGTGGAATATTATCTATACCAGATCCTTTAGTTGCATCCAAAACACGTAATTCTTTGGTAACAGCCTCAGTTGATATGACAATGTCACATGCATGTTGTTTTTGACACTAAAAATCGGAACTAAAAACTAAAGATTCTTGTTCCAGAAGTCTAAATGAGTTATGATAAACACTAGCAAACGAAACTGTGTCTAAGCTTAACAGGCCCATTAAAATTAATGTTTTTTTTACAGATGGTAGTAAAAGTAATGTGGTAGTATTAGGAAGTGACGTGCCTATAAAGAAAGACTATGCTTCCATGAGATCATATAAAGCGTACAGGCACTTGTTGGTTCAGGCTTTCACTTCGTAAGTATCTTATATTATTATAGTATTAGTTGGCTGGGCGAAAAAGTTACGTCGCAAAAATCATGTTTATAATGTACTAGCTGAGCCCCGCGGTTTCACCCGCGTAGTTTTCGTTCCCGTGGGAATATCGGGATAAAAAGTACCTCAAACTCAAACTCAAAACAGCTTTATTCAAATAGGTCATAATCTGACACTTTTGTACCCTATGTCTTATTCCAGGGTCTAAATTATCTACCAGAATTTCAGCCCAATCGGTTCAGTAGTTTTGGCGTGAAAGAGTAACAAACATCCATCTATCCATACATCCTTACAAACTTTCATATTTTATTATATTAGTTGGGTTTTTTTTTGCCAGACGATATCTTAGAAGAGTGATCTAATTTTCATCAAATTTTGTAGGTAATTAGGTAGTGTTGGGTGGGATATCCCGAAATTCCCATTAATGATCCCCACTAGCCGGGATTAAAAAAATACATATTTCCTTTTCCATCCTCAGGTTGTCTATAAGAAATTGCTTTACGCGATAAGACCGCCGATTGTTTACTGTGTATTATGTATTGTTTCTTTTTGTAAAATGGTTTCTTTTTTTGGTATGCAATAAAGTATTATTCTATTCTATATTCCTAAAATCCACAGTTTTGCTAATGCCACCACAAATTTATTGTTATAGGCATTTATCTATCAAGAACTTTCAAATATTAATTAAAGATAGAACAGCACTATGTTGCTAGCATAAGCTTCTGTGTTTCCAAAATATAAATGCGCTTGGAAAAATGACAAAATAGCAAAATTATTGTGGGGCAAAAAGTCACGAAATGCCCACTAACATAAGCTTTAGGGATTGGGGATTTTAGGAATAAATAACCTCTACGATAATAATAACTGGTAACATATTTTTAGCTTGGAATCCATAACAAAGGCAATCACAGCTCGCTCCGAAAACCAAAAGTCCTCATTCGAGAACGTGGACACAGAACTGGACACCTCCATTAGAAATTTCAAAGCGCAGATGCGTTCACAAAGTACGAGGGAATTGGAGAAAAGAACCATAGAAACACGCTCAGATAGAAAGGCTTTAAGAGAATTACGATCGAGGAATCGTTGTATGGATGGACAGAGTGATAGCGACAGCAGTGATGATGATAGATTACTTATTGATGTTGCAGGTCAGTTTTTTATTAGATTTTACCCGCTTTTATAATATGTACTATTAGGGATATTTGGGACGAAAAGATGCAGTTAGGTGGTATAAATATGTTAATAATTACTTACAGTTGCATAATAAGAAGTCCTGCGCCCTATTAATAGGGTCTTTGAGCCTAGTTTAGGGTACATGTGTTCCAAACTAATCTGATAATTTTGTAAATGCCTTTTTCAATAAAGTTTTTATTATTTATTATAGTAACTGTTAATTCTTTTTTTGCACCATTCTATTTCTTTTGGTTTTCTTTGGATTTGCCGTTATAATTCAGTATTATATATATCGCCGTGAAATTGTAAGAGCCGTTAGTTTATAATTATTAGGTTGTTTATAAATTAAAGGAAATTATAAACTAATTAAGCGAATTATAAACTAACGGTTCTTACAATTTCACGGCGACAGATACAAAACCAATTACAAAGAGGTGTCGTAATACTTAAGAAGTGCATCTCCGTCATCTTCAAAATAAAGGAATGCGAAATTCGCAAAAAAAATAATTTCAACTCCCACTCAAAGGCTTGTGCCCTCTTTCTATGCCTTCGGCCACGAATGAACAGACTTGTGGCGTAAATGAATAAAATAAAATAACACTTTAACAGGTACTATATATCACAAAAGTAATAACCGAAAAAATCTTAAAATTAAATCTATAACGACATTATCAGAGTTACTATTCGAAAATGTTCCACCATTCCAACATTCTTTATTTCAACCAAAAAGTTTTTATTCGTTTTTTTTTTTTAATTTTAATTGAGTACTGACCGACCTTTTTTCATCAAACTCCATAGGTGCTATTGAGAAATAAAAACTGTCATAGTGGCTCCAATGACGTTGAATTACTTAGTGGCTCATATTATCGCAGTCGAAAGCGGATATTACTGAAAATACTTTTTATTTTATCACATTTTTATCTCTTGGCTGGCTACAAAAATATTAAATGAAAAAAAGTTTGATGAAAAGACGTATTTTTTGGTAAAATTGTCTTTTTGCCAGCATGCTCTGCTCATTTGTGGCCAAAAGTGGATTTTGTATGGGAAGTTGAAATAAATATCCTTACTATTATTGTACGTTTTTTTTAGCTGATGTTAACAGCCAGAAACAAGCTAGAGCTAAGCGAGAGAGACACAGTTCAGGAGAAAGTCAAATAGTAGACGATTTGTTTCTACCTCTCCACGGGACAACCCCGGTGCACGACCCTCACGCTCACTCTGAACATGTTGATATAGGACTATATAACTGTGTGTGTAAAGGTCAGTATTACCACAGAAACGTACGATAGATGTACTCCAAAAAATATTGTTGAAGGGGTGTTTTTATACAGTAGAAGATTTTATGTATTTTTGTTTGATTATTTAATTTGTATAATTATTTTTGTGCATGTGCCTTTATTTCAAATACAATGTTACATTGTTTGATGAATAAATGAAATTAAATGAATTCTAAAGGGACAGAAGGGACACTCCACAAAATCATTTAAATAAATAGCGACTGTGCGCAGTTCAGGTCGCACAACTAATTATCGTTATATTAACATTCAAGCTGCGTCTCTTTCTATCGCATATCTCTCTATCTGTTCTCTCTGTCTAGCACATAGAAATTGTACCGTCAAGACGGGCGCCCCGGCTTTTTGTAGCTTCAGCGGAATTTCCCAGGCCTGGTATCAAGATATGAATTTAATTTGAATTGATTTAATTTTGTTTAATTTAATTTCATATAATGTAATATAATTTTAATTCTATTTTCAATTATTAGGTATATATTGTGTATGTATGACTATGGATGTAATGTCTAAAAATAAAACATTTTTTTTATTACCAGAATTAGTATTGAATTAGGGTCAAGACACATTCATAGATGTCCGTTCGCATTTTCAAGTAGTAATATATGTCTATCACTTTCTTATGCTTCCAAACATCACTGGCTGGGTGGACGCAAGCGCTTCTGCCAAAAATTAGGTCCCATTCGATTCCAAGGTCAGGCAAAAAGCTTCTGGAACCATGCTGGTATATGGAAACAAGCTCGTCCCCTATTTTGGTGCATGGAACATGAAAAACGTACTGGCGAAGTGTGGATGTATTTACTACCAGCTGTGCCCCGCGGTTTTACCCGCGTAAACATCGTTCCCGTGGGAATATCGGGAAATATGTAGCCCATGTGTTATTCCAGGGTCTCAACTACCTACATTCCGAATTTCAGCCCAATCGGTTCAGTAGTTTTGGCGTGAAAGAGTAACAAACATCCATCCATTCATCCTCACAAACTTTCACATTTATAATATTAGAAGGATAGTATAATATGCTGAGAGAAGCGCTTATTATTGGAGGCCCTGACTTTTGTTGGTTTCGCTTTCCTAACTATTTTCTACGGTTTTAATTTAATCTTTAAAGTTATTTATATATGCCTTTAATAAATTATTATAGATACAGATTTTGAGACGCCTCCACCACGATCGTACAGAAATTGGAAAATTAGAAATGCCAGCACTAAAGATGAATACAATATTATAATACACTGCTCACATAAACTGAGGGTAAGTCGAGTACTTATTTCATTTATTTCATGTATTTTTTGTGCGGGTTTTGGTTTTTATCAAAATCGGTCACATGCATGAATCCTTTAAGCGGCAACCCATTAACGAGCTAAACGAGCAAATCAGGAGCCTGATGGTAAGCATCATGATTGCCCATTGATATGACCAATCATGATGGTAAGCAGCATGATTGCCCATTGATATGACCAATCATGGTGGCACTGTGCCTGATGACACCTGAGTGCCACCCAGTGTTTTAAAATTCAAAATTCTGCACGGCACTGCACTGCGCCTGTCACCCTGAGATATGAGTTGCTGAATCTCATCATGCCAGTAATTTCGCTGGTAACATTGCCAGACCGGAACACAGTAATGTTTGCACATTGACTGCTTGGCGGATGAATAACTGACAAGAACTGAAATATTATTATTAAGAAGAAGACTGAAATATTGCTTTCACTCCTCTTGCTCTAAAATTCCGTCAATGTTGCGTACCAGAACGGGGCTAAAATAAGCTTTTCAAGCCCTTGGGGAGAAGTAAGTTTTCTTTTAGATTTTGTCTGTTACCAAAGAGATTATTATATATTTTGGTGATGCACGTTTAGGATATTAGCCAAAATGTTTTTATGATTTTTTTTTTTTTTTTGACTCGGTGGCGTAGAGGGCGCATGCTTGACTGCCAATCAAGAGGTCCCGGGTTCGATCCCCAGGTCAGGCAGTATTAAATATTGGATTTTCCTTTAGGAATTATCTCAATAACTGCCTGGAGTCTGGAACTGTGCCCGGTAGATGGCAATAGGCTCGCCCCCTATTACATGGGACCAATAACATACTGGCGAAATGTGGGTGTATCTACTATGGGACTGAGTCCTGGGTACACCTCTGCCTACCCCTTCGGGAAAAAGGCGGGAATGTATGTTATGTTGTTGTTATTTTTAACAATCATAGTGAAAAATTGAGAGTACACACGGGCCTAAAACCCATTATAAGTCTGTTTCTATTTACTACCTCGTATACAATGAGTCTCTAATACCATTGTGTAACAATCTTCTATTTTGTTGGGTAATGTAGATGGGATTGGAAGACATTACAGGAAGGTTTATCAAAATTATTCCACTACCCTATTCACCCTGTACACAGTATTAAAGATTTTTTTACATAACATGTAATAATTTTTAGGAAAAATCAACAGAAGTAATATTAGAACCGATACCAGAGTATCAGTTGGATATCGGCGGCACTCTACAGAGCCAGAGTAAACTGAAGTCGTTGGCCTTATCGCTCATGTTACGGAGGAACGCTGACTTAATTAATGGTATGTATTCAGTATTACAATAGAATGGACTACTTCGGTGGCTTAGTGGACGCAAGCTCGACTGCCGAACCCGGGAGGGTTCGATCCTCAGGTCAGGCAAACTGTTGTGGCGCCTAGAGTCTGGAACTGTGCTCGGTAGATGGCAATAGGCTCGCCTCCTATATCATGGGGCCAAAAGCATACTGGCAAAATATGGATGTACCTACATACTAATATTATAATAAATGCAAGAGTTTGTGAAAGTGTGGTTAACTTGTGTTTGTATGTTTGTTTGTTACTTCTTCAAGCCAGAACTATTCAACCTATTGGGCTGAAATTCGGTATGTAGATAGCTTCGACCATAAAGTAATACATTCCTTTTTTTGCTTGTCTAACCGACTCAGGAAGAAATGTTTTTAAAATTGTTTTTGTATGAATCGGCGTTCTCCGGCACCAAGTATTCTTAACTGCTATGACCACCAAGCCGCACAAGCGTCAGCATCTAGACTAAATAAAAGTAGTTTATGGCGTTCTATGGGGGAGGCCTATGTTCAGCAGTGGGCGTCTTCCGGTTGATGATTACTAATATAATTGTTAATAATATTCGAATATATATCATAGAAGTGGAAGGTTTTCTCATATAACTTAGGTAAATAGTTATATGTCTTTTTAATATCATGTTTGACTTAATTTTTTTTTTAATTAATGTGACTATTTTGAAATTTTTTTAATGTATGTTTAATAAGTAAGTGTATGTTAAGTTTTTAATGTAATTCAATTCTAATCTAATTCTATTTCTAATTTTATAATATTAATGTTATGTAAAGAGCCTGAAATAAACTATTTTTATTTCATATATCTTTTGTTTGATCCTAGTACGAATCGATGCCCAATCTGGAGATCTAGTCACAATAGAAAAGCTGAACTACGACCAGTTTACGACCAAATATGGCGACCATAAGAAGGAAATATCAAACACTTTGTACACCACATTGAACCAATTGGCTGGGTTATTGCCGGGGGATTATTTATTACAGCATGAGGTATGAAGATGGTCGTTTTGGAAGCTTTTATACAATTTGTTTTGTTACAGTGTTCCGTTGAAAAACCGAAAAATGGGAAATTCAAACCCGCCTTTCCCCCTGCTCAAGTCCCGGGAACCTTTGAAATGTTCCTCCTCCTCTCCTTACTAGTCCAAAGTTAAAAATTGTGTTCTTAGCATTTTCCTCTACACCTTTTCGTTGCCTGGGCCTACGAGTGGAAAATTATGTTCTCTTTCTCCATATTTGAGAAATTTCATTTTGTTTGGACGAGCGACCGCCTTAACAAAGAGGACAAAGATGCCTGGAAACTTCTGCATAGCCGCCTCGCGGCACCTTCAAAGAAAACGAATGTAACCAAACCAAATATTGTGTAACTATCTGTTGAAAAAATTAAGCCCTACAAGTTTATTGTGCGTTCTTCTTGTAGATGTATCTTTCCAAACGCACGGTAGACTCAGTACTGTTTATCTTCATTGACGTGCAAAAGTGTCAGATTATGACCTATTTGAATAAATCAGTTTGAGTTTTGCAAAACAGCAACAGCATGACGGCAATACGTATTGTGGATGCGTTAGAAATCACAATTTTCCATTTATTTCTTTTGCAAATTTACACAAAATCACCTTTTTGTGACGCGTTGTATGTAAATTGTTGTAGCCTTCACACGGAACGAACGCCATGCTACACACGAGCAAGTGTCGCGGCGACGTATCGGTGACATTGGGAGGAGTGGAGTCCCACACTGCAGAGTCCGAGGAAGCTAAATATGTACAGACTCCGCCTAACTTGGGACCTGTGCTGTTGCCGATACATAAGTATGTATTAATATAGTAAGGGCCGGTTTTTTGATCGTTGGTTACGGTTAAGTTAACCATTTGTCAAACTAACTATAGTTAAATTTCTAACCAATGGTTAAATCGTGAGGAAAAATAGTTAACCGGGGATGAAAAAACGAATTTTGTCGAATTTTAACTATTTGTCAAAAAAAATTACCATTGCTCAACTTAACCAGTGATCAAAAAACCCAGCCTAAGTTACAAATTAAGAGAAAAGAACGGTCTTTGACATAGACTTGGTAGACTGGGCATTATTAGTTTTTGCGAAAACAATGTGTTTATTCACTGTACGTGGTGCGTCACATCCATACGCACGACCAACCTGATTTGTTATTTAATTTCAAATGCAATATGGCGGATCTAATTTTTTTTTGTGACTATAATGATGTGAAAGAGCGGTAGTTACGAACGACAATATGTCACCGGTTTATTTCTTTTTGTCCTCGTTATATGTTTTTGTGCATTTTGATCGCGTGACATTGCATTTTTGTGTTACCAGTGACGGCCTGAGTCAGACTGAGTGAAATAGCAATAATGTTGTCTAAAACTTACACTATTTTAATTCGACGTGTTTTCTGCTTCTGGATATATCTATGACATCTATGGTCGATGATCCTAGATATTTGGTTCACACCAAAACTACGATAGTACTTTGACGTATCGTTTTCTTGCCATCCACCCCTTTGCTGCGGTTTGTGGTTATCTCAGGGTATCAGTAGAGTATAATAAGCATGTATGAAAAATGTCATGATAGTGAACGAAGCGAAAGTTGTATGTCAGGATCGTAGCAAGTGGAGGGAAATAGTCTCTGCCTACCACACCAAGGCACAAGGGAACAAGGCGTGACTGTATGTATGTATAAAGTAGAGGCTCCACGGTATTCGGGGGAAAATAAAATGTTGGTTAATTTTTAAAGTCTCTACCACAAACCTATATAGTACTTACAATTAATGTATAAAATTGATCTAATATCGTTTAATAATAATAATATGAAATAACTTCCACACACGGTCATCATCTGGTCCCAAACTAGGCTAGAAGCCTAGTGTACTATGGTAACCAGAGGACTGATATAGGTACATACTTATAAGCTTATAACACCCAGACACAGATCAAACAGACATGTTCATGCACAAAAATGTTTGACCTGGCCGGGGATCGAACCCGGGGCCTGCGGCACAGAAAGCAGAGTTACTACCATCTAAGCCAACGAGGCTGTCATATTTTGTAATTTTATTCATATTTTGTTTTGTTTCATTTTTAATATAGTATTTATTAAATATATTATTGTAAATAGGGCGCGTCGTCAACTCCCATGCAGTTTTACATGGAACGAGCATTTCATTGCGAAGGAGCCCCAGAAACCGTCTTCAAGACAAAAATTACCACCGCGAGCGCTCAAGGTAATATAAACGCTTTATAATTTGCCTCTTTAGTTTCTTTCTTTGCTAGGGAAAACATAATTTTAACAAGTGTTTAACTAAGTTTTCCAGGTTTCAGCAGGAGTCTTAGCCAAAAGGTGCGATACTACACTATTATACTACACTTATTGATCGGAGAAGCGATAAAGAGAAGCGATAAGGTTCTTGTCTGCTCTAAAAAGTATTTAAAAAATTAACGTATTGAATTCTATTTTCTAAGACTTACTGTAAAATTAGGCCATTTGAAGCGAACCGTATAACGGGCTTATAAGAATCTACTGGTAATATAACGGTCGTTTAAAAGCCACAAAAAATACACGAGAAATTAGGCTACTTCACTGTCATTCAAAGTTTGTATTACAGTGCTGAAAGAAATTTGACTGCATTTAACCACTTTTTTAAAGTTAGGGTCATTTGTTGCCAAGTTTGAATCTTATGCTTATCTTATTACCACCTCGTGAGTCGCGAGAGTGAAATGAAAAGAACTTACATACTTGTTTAACATCAAAGTCAGCCATTTTATACCCGAAAAGCAGTTTTTCGTACATTATAATCTATGGATTTTCACTGCCTCGGTGGCGTAGTGGGCGGATGCTCGACTGCCAATCAAGAGGTCCCGGGTTCGATCCCCAGGTCAGGCATAGTGCTAAATATTGGATTTTTCCATTAGGAATTATCTCAATAGCTGCCTGGAGTCTGGAACTGTGCCCGGTATATGGCAATAGGCTCGCCCCCTATTACATGGGACCAATAACATACTGGCGAAATGTGGGTGTATCTACTATGGGACTGAGTCCTGGGTACACCTCTGCCTACCCCTTCGGGAAAAAGGCGTGAATGTATGTTATGTTATGTTATTTTCACGAAAAGTTATTGAATAAATACAGACCAAATATACCTACATAGGCCTACAGTGGCGCAAGTATAAGATGGCGTTCCAGCACAAAACGAATATGCTTTGATTTCAGTTTCTCTTGATCCACTTTAAATTCCTTTGAGCATTATTAAACTATTTAAATTTAGCAGATTTATCACAATGACGCGGTAATCTCTCAAACGTCAAATCACAGTTTCAAGATGGTTGGAATTACTTCCAAAAATCGACCATCGCCAACCTACACTGTACACAAACTACTGAACTGAGTTTTTAAACAACATTTGCGCTACATTAGCGGAATATAACAATTGTTTTACAAATCTAGTTAAGATTTGTTTGTTACGAAAACAAATCGAAAATATGATTCATCACAAAAAGTTATTGAAAATGTAGACAAATATGGCTCAGCCTACACAAATTACTGAACTGATTTTTTAAATTATCTGCGCATCAATAGCAAGGTATAGGTCGCGTCACGGTTTAATAGTGCTCGGCAAAAGTGGAGGCGTGCTTTGCGCAAGTGTACAGTCGCGCATATAATTATTAAGCGAGATTTTAGTAACTACTAATTTTGTCAAGTTAGTAGTATGAAAAATATGAAAAAAGGTTGCAATAAGCGGTTCGGGCATGCCCAAATTAAACTTATGTATTAAATTTTTAATCAAAAGGACACGTCAAATTATGTGGTACTACTTTATTCCGAAAGAGTAATTGACTCAGAAGAAGAGATCTAAAATTAAAATTAAATAATACAATTTCGAAGTCTTCAACCTCATCTAGACTGTCTTCATTATCCGAGCTGTGATCGCTCACACACCACTACGAAATATCCGCGCGACTGTACGCATGAAAATTGAGACGCATGAACGGGGTAAGACGGGGGGAAGACGACCGAGCGACCAATGTAGCGCCTCTCCCGTCGCACCTCATTCCTGTCACTAAACAGATCTAAAATCGGCTTCTGCGCATTCAAGGTCAACGCTATTAAACCGTGACGCGACCTAGATTAGAATGAAACTACAGTTACCCAACTAAATTAAAGAAAATGTGATTTCACGAAAACTTATTGAAAATGCAGACAAATATGGCTCAGCCACAGACAACTCAACCTACAGACGATGTCACATGACATGAACTTACATATTTTAAGTTTGAAATCAAACTTTCCAATAAAAACGCCTCCCCTCCTCCCAAACCGCCACGAATTAGCGATTTTCTTTTTATACATTCTATACCACACTACTTTCATATCATGAGGTCCCGGGTTCGATCCCCAGGTCAGAAGAAAGTGTTATTGTATTTTTCCATTAGAATTTTCTCAATGGCAGGCTGGAGTCTGTAAAAGTGCCCGGTAGATGGCAATAGGTTCGCCTCCTATTACATGGAACCTGGATACACTCTACCCTACCCCTTTTCAGGGAAATTGCGTGATGTTGTGATATGTTTTCATATTACAAAGCGGGTTTTTATTGTTTGTCTTGTCTGTGGCTCAGCTAACACAAATTACTGAATTGATTTTTTAAACAATATCTACGCACCAATAAGCAAGGTATTAGAATTGTTGTACTTCTGTAACTCTATTTGTTTTTACATTGTGTGGTTGTTGTTCTTTATTAGTTGGAGGGGAGCGACCAGAATGGAATTACGAGAAAGGTTTGCCCACTGATCCCTTCACTCCAAACGATGATGGCTCTTTGTTTATTTAGGGTGATGTACTTAATTTAGTCATATTACAGCCATATTCGAGAACATAAAGTAACCTATTTTGAAAACTGCTGAACTATTTAGTGTGCTATTAATGGAATCGTATTTTTTGTAACTGCGAGTAATTACAAAATAAAATATTTCACTGTGTAATACATTCGACATTTTTTTTTTTATATAAATGTTGTATTTATTTTTTATTGTTTTTATTTCATTTCTTTTGTTTTTTTTTATTTCAATGTAATTCGAAGACATATTCGATGTGTCTGATAACATTATTTTTTAATATTTATAGAAGTATATTTTTTCTTTATATCCAAGAGAACAAACACAATATAATATTATGTATGTATCTAACTACCATACTTCAGGCAAATACCTAAACATTTCATTTTATATCTTTGACATAGGTTCTATCTTAGGTTTTTTAATACTTAATCTTAAAATAGAATCTAGATTTACTCATACAACTCAGGGGGGTGCAATACTCATCTATATGTTTATTACGTTCCCATTAATTGCACACACAAGTATGTATGCATGTATGTTTGTTAGAATGTATGGTATCTTGTAGGCGAGACAAATGTAGACATACAATTGCATGAATTCGATGTTCATTTTAATATACATATCGTATATTCCCAGGCATAGCCGCGGGCACAAATAGATTTGAAAGTCAATGTTTGTTAACACAAGTATTGGTAAAGTTTTCAATAAAAAAAAACAAGTATTATGAGAACAATTATGTTGTAATGGCCATTTTAGTCTGTTCAAATTACATTTCTTTACAACTTTCAATTCTTTCTTCTAAAATGTTTGGTAGAAAAAATGCAACAGTGCCTAAAAACAGAATAAATAATAGTATTAAATAATAGCAGAAATAAGAATATCTACAGTCCATAAAATCTAAGAAATACCGTTTGACGTTTCATCTTTTCACGCAATTTTCAAGCTGAAACAACTTTGCATAACAATTTCAATGAACGTTGCCGTAAAACCATGGAATCATGAATTTTATTACAAGATGTACAATTCTTCTGTGGCTGGCGTGAATATGTTGACATGTCTAAAATGGCAATTTGTCAGGCGGCCAAATTGCCCTTGTCTGGTAAGTCGGTTTTTTTTTTGTTTTCGTTGTTTTAAAGGTTATTTTATGTCATCATTTAGATGATGACAATCAATAAACGAAATTCAATCAGTCATCAAATCAGTCTTCAACGAGTTATCAACTTATTCACCTTGCCACTACTTGACATCTCTATTTATCACAATTTCATCAACAGACATCAGCTGGCTTGATATTTCAATTTGTCATTTTATAATAGAAACAGTTATTATCAGTTAATATTATTTTGGTTGCCGAGTAAAGGTTGATATAAGAAGATATCAATGTTCATTTACAAAAACTTGTGAATTTTTAATTTAATATGAGATGTCAACATAGTACCAAAGCCGATTGCTCCAAAATTGAAGTGTATCGGGAGCTGTCGATTTTGTTCATTTAATTTCCTAACGCATAGAATGCAATTCAATTCAATTCAATTTTTATTTTGTGGCTTGTGAAAGTGCTTAAAACACCACAACTTTGCCAATTACACGTTGGGAGATTGGACATCAAACGAAGGAAATTAACCAATAAGTGCTTTTGAGTTTTGAACACAATCAGCAATCATATTCTACAGCTTGATACTAAATATAAAAATAATAATAAATAGTAAAAAATCATTCTCAATGTGTTCACGCCAGCCGCAGTCTTAATCACTAAATTTTAAATTCAAATACTTCATACAAGGCAAAATAAGATCTGTCAACCGGTACTTCTTAGATTTGCTGGTCTGTAGTCCTAATAACACCATTATGCAGTTTCTATACAACTAAACTGGTCATTATTTGGTTAACTTTGTCATCGGGCTTATTGTATACGACTTTGTTATGATTTATGTTTCTTTCCATGGAAAAAATAAATCTTTATCATAAAGTACCAATTTTATTAGTAACTAAAGTAAACCGTGACTTCGTTGTAAAACCGCAGGGCACAGCTAGTTTTGAATCGAGATTAGTTCGACTGTGATTATTAAACCTTACATAAAGAGTATTGTCGTATACCATAAGCCCTTAACACTCTCATAGAACTTGATATTATCTAAACGTTTGTTTCAGTGGCCGAAAAAGAAGAGAGGAAGAAACAAGAAGAAATGAATGTGTTTTTTTATAATAAAATTATTTATTTATTTTCTTAAATAACAATGCTCGTTTGAAGAAAAGTTCTAACAACATTGTGACATAAATAAAAGCATGTGATATATTTTTTTCTATGAATATAATGATAATAGTAGATTAAGCAGCTTCGTCAAAATAACCATCCAGTTGTGATGCGATCTGAAAAATGTAATAGAATTAAAATTTGTGAAAAACCCTCGTGTTTTTTTTAAATATTGTAATAAGTTCTATAAAATATTGCTTTTGATTTATCAACAATGCTATTTGCATTGATATTTCCACACGGAATATATGATTTGAATCATGGTTGTAAACATCACTTTTTACGGGATAATTTACCATTATTCGACTATGAAGAATGTGAAAATACATAAATCGGCCATCGCTGAACATCTTATAGAATCAGGATCGAATCACTGGATTGAGTTACGTAAAACACATAATCTCAACTAAGAGACATTATATACCAAGATTGGTACAGGAGGCAATTGAGATTACCAAACAACGATTTTAACCGGGAGGACGGTTTTCATTTGTCTGGTGCTTGTAATCCCGTTGTAGGGTCAACGATATTAATGTACTACGTCCTAGGTTTCGCGTTCCGAACACTCACTTTGCTCGACTAAAGTGCACTTCAATCCGTGCACCTTACTTAGTGTAGCTTCGACATCCATGCAGTGTGAACGCGTACAGAGCTGTGCTAATATTACGTGAAAGCAAATTGAGTATTTATTTTTCGTTTGATTTAATTACAAACTATTAACGTATTTGACCATAAAAGATTTGAGCAAATATTATTTTGAGAACGTTCTTGTCTATCGTAGAATATACGTTAACTTGTGAGGTTATGTAATAATTAAAATAGTGCAAAAAAGACGCGTTCTGACACCGTTAGTGTTGTGTGTCGCGTTAAGCTTTTAAATTAGTTCAGTTTCTAGAATTTTCCGCCAGAACGGATACGCACTGCGTCCGATACGAATTCGGTCCGAAGCCGATATTCAGAAGACTAACCGAATTCGGATATTGCTTTTCGCACTACCTCCGATTTAAATTTAAATATTATTTAAATCTAAATATTCTTGATCACGGACTCCGATCGGACTCAGTCCTGACTTGTGCGAGAGAGTTCATATTATTAAAACTATAGCTGATTCGGTCCGTCAATATTGTCTCCGAAATGGATATTCGGATTCGGATCGGATTCGTTTCGGAAGTAGTGCGTAGTGCTAGAAAACATATTGAATAATTTTCGGCGTGTGAACAAATACTTGACAAACCTGCTGAGGAGTAAACTTGACATATTTCTCAGGGTTCTTAGAGAAGGGTAGAGCCGCATATTGGTCGTAAAACGCAGTATATTTGGGCAATATAGCCTGTTTGTTATCCCTTTTTAGCGCTTCTCGTAACTCCGCGTCAGGCACGCTGTAGCCGCGCTGAGCCTTCGTTGTTTCTTCCCATTCGCGGTTGAATGACTGGAAATATATATTTTTTTAATATAGAAATAAGATTCAATATGGCGAATATTTTATAATATGGTACCGGTAAAGTTAACAATGTGATTTTTATTTGTACAATATCTTTATTTATAAAAATTAAACTCCTGACTGACTCATCAACGCCCCAAATTTTGCACATAGGTCCCCATTATGACTTAAGACATAGAATAAGAAAGGAATTCCCGATATTCCCACGGGAACTGTAACTACGTGAGTGAACCCGCGGGGCACAGCTGGTATAAAATAAGATCTTGACAAAACGCATCGAAATCGGTCCATTCTAGGAACTATGATGTCACAGACAGATTAAACAGATACACAGGACAAACACATCGAACTTATAACACCCATTCTTCATTCGGTCGAAGGTTAAAAAAATGTTTTATGAATCTTACAGCGAATTTATCCTTCAATATCTGTCTATCTTTATCTCTCAACTTGGCCGTGGTGAGAGTTTCTTCGATCACCAAGTGAGCGAGCAGCTTGTTCCAACTGAAAATTAAGACGAATTACAAAAATAATCGTGTTAGCAGTTTTGTAAATAGGAATTAATAAACTCAAAAAGGTAGCACAATCATCAATCTCATTAGCACCCATAGGTGCTAATGAGATTGATGAAATAAAAACTGTCATGGTGGCTCATATTATAGTAGTCAAAAGCGAATGGCTCGTAATAATAATTACTTAAAGGGAGTTCCATAGCGTAATATTTAATTCATCGTTATGTTTATACCTCTGCAAATAAGATTGTTTATGTTCTTGTATCATGTCCCGATAGTTCTTCTCACAATCCGGTTCAGCCAAGCTCAAAACGTCAATCAAACCATTTCTTTGTAGGCCCTACAAAAACACATTAATAAAAATTTATAATCCAAAAATCATAGCAATTGGACATGGTTAAAAGCGAAATGGATCCAAACCATTAAATGGTAACATAAAATGTTACCAGTTAAATTGTGTTGAATACCAAAAAAGTAGTAACCGAAAAATTCAGTCACTATTCTAAATATTCAGCATTTCGTCACATACTTAGAATATACGAGTAGAGCAAAACTTTTTATTTTTTTTCTTTTTTATGTTAGGTATATTAAATTGTGTGTAAAATATTTTTTTATTTGGATAGTTATTTATTTTTTCTGGTATTTTACTCATATTTGTGGTCTGAGATGGACACTGAGCTTTGTATCCATTTGTTGTCCATACTAAACTACAAAAGTGTTTTAGTACAAAGCTTTTCGATCATATTGCGAGTTGGATCCTTTTCGCGTCCAATTATTATAATATTAAATTTATAAGGTATTGTTTGTTACCTGTAGTAGATACAAAGTGTTGTTCAACAAGAATATAGCTTTCAAGGCGTCCGGGTATTGTTCGCTCTTATTACGCAGGGCGAAGTTCAATTGGGCTAGTACTTTACCTGAAACATACAATAGAATTATACATAATATTCAATTCTTAATATTAAATAAACATATTATTATTTCATTATTATAATAGTCCCTAACAATTAGGTAGGTAGTATTAAAAAAATGTATTCTGGTTGGATCCCCAGACAGGCAAAAGGTAAACGCACATTTATTCGAGCCGAAGGAGTCGTTGAATGAAACTAATTTTAGAATTATTTATTTACTAGAGTTTGGGTAGTGCGCGAGCTGCGAGCAGCTCGCGAGATATGCTTTCGTTTGGTTTTGGTGGGTGAATACCAAAAAAAGTTAAAAAAAAAAAAACCAAAATGAGTTGTAAATTTGGCATCAAAACCGCAAAATATCACTGAATCGGAGCAACTTTGTAAAAGGCCGCCATCTTGAATCCGCCATCTTGGATTTTTTCCAAATTCAATTTGTAGTCATCATCGACCTCGCCAATTTTTGTTTAAGCACCACCTCCCTATCTCTAATAGTTAAGGAATTATAAGGAAGTGAATTTTGGCATCCGCCATCTTGGATTTCAAAATATTACCTAAAATCGTCCCAGGGTTAAAAGCATTTTTGTCTAAGGAATCATACCTCAAAATTTTTATTTTTCAAAAAAAAAGTTGGTAAGTTGGCGGATTGGCGAATGGGCTATCCCAATTACAGAGGGTTCGCGGTGCGCTTCGCAGCAAGCTGCTCGCGTGGGGGCACTCGCGGTACGCTCGCAGCTTCGCTACTCGCGTACCAGCTCGTGGCCGCCATGTTGATAAAGTGGCCGGATCCAAAAAAACCATTCCAAATTTGAAATCAGATTCCCCAATAACCCCCGAATCCAAAATTTCATCCAAATCGAAGCAACTGTGGACTTGGCCGCCATCTTGGATTTGAAAAAATACCGTTCGTCTTCCCCTCCATCATATTTCGCAAGAAACCGGTCACCCATCCCTTTTGCAGCGAGCGTGTCGAGCCTCCAAACGAAGTTTTGTATGGCAGCCATTTTTTTTTGTACGGTGGCCATCTTTTTTCTCGCCCGGTCCATCCCATACCAGGGTCCTATCCAACTTTTGTTTCGGCACCCCCCCTCCAAGTCGCACCGTTTCGGCGGGCAGTCGACCTGTTCCACCGGAACAGCCCCCAGGAGACCTCCCTTCAGTTCTCGAGAGGTACTTTTAAAATTCTCTCTCCAAAGGTACCACGCAACCTCACCCCCGATCGCCCTCCCGGCCTCTAGCCATTACAGTCAAATTTTGTATGGCGGCCATTTTTTTTTGTATGGCGGCCATCTTTTTTTTTCGCGCGGTCCATCCCATACCAGGGTCCTGTACAACTTTTGTTCTACGGCGTCCCGGAAAATGTGCACCGTTTTGGCGGGCCGTTAACCTGTTCCACCTGAACAGCCCCTGACAACCCCCGCGGTATTTTATGGAGGGTCCCCGCAAAATTCCCTATGCGACGGTACGACACAATCTACCCCCCGCCCACCACCCAGACCTGTAGCCCTTATCATAAGCAATTTACGATCAGCTGATCGCTTCGAGCTATATATATAGAGGCAGGCTCGCCTCTAATAATATGGTTTAAACTCTTCCGCAGCTCAGAAGTACTGGGTCTGAATACAGGAAGGATTTCCATATACGCTTCGACGCGGCTCGGATATGTGTGCATTCACCTTAAAAAGAGTTATTAAATTTTCCCATTTAATGACAGCATTGATTCCGGAACTGAGACCGTCAAAAGGGTCCCTTATTACATAGGACTTACATTACATAACTGGGGAAGTGTGGGTGTGCCTACTATGGGACCGAGTCCTGGGTACACCTCTGCCTACCCCTTTGGGAAAAAGGCGTAATGTTATGTGTTAATTTAAAATGATACATAGAAGTTATAACTAAAACAGTATTTATCAGAACGAAACACAGTACAACAATTTAGCAGCAAACCAACTCACGCATATAAATAGCGAGCATGAGAGCATCTCTGTCCGAACCCTGCAGCTGACTCGCCGCCCTGATGTAGGACTGCTCGGTAGCTAGCGCTGGACCTAAACAATTATAGATAGCAACATATTGGTCCTAGATTATAGACAGGATCAATATCCTAAATTGTTGATAAGTCCAATATCAATATTACTATATTATTTACACTTGATAATATATTTAATTTGCAGCAAATTTTATTTCCTCTCCATCCATCCATCCTCTCCATCTCCATCGGTTGTCTGGAAGAAATCGCTTATTAGCGATAAGACCGCCGCTTGTACATTTAAGTATAGTTTCTCTGTATCCTTTGTGTTGGTTCTTTAAGTGTGGTGTACAATAAAGTATTATCTATCTATCTATCTATGGGGAAAAACATTTTACCCGCGAACGGTATTTGCACCCGCATCAATCCGCGTGGTGGGGCCGCTTAGTCAATAAAAATATATATTAAAAAGCCAATTAAGTTGCATAAAGTTCATAAAGGAGCAGATTTTGCGTCACAACGCAGTGTGTTACCTTGCCCATACCACCGGGCTCGACCACTCGACTCAATTCCATACAAAAGCCGCGCTATAACTACCTACTACACAGACACTGCAATCATGCAGTTTTGTACACGTGCAAGTGTGCGTGAGGTGATTTCCCATAAAAGCGGGGCTCGTGGAGAGCTCAATCTCGCTCGCGGGGTGAGGAAGGCCCGATTGGTGGGCAGGTGACAGTGTCCATTCTATACGTGGTATTATTATGTGTGTGTGGTTATAGGTATGTTCTGTGTCCATACTTGTCAAATAAGGGAACTAATTCTTTACTAGTTTTCTTTATATGAGACTGTCCAACACAATATTTCACGCACACTAGCAATCCTTGCACTGTTTTTATTTTACAAACACTACACACAGGTGACAGATTTTGAAATCCCGTTTCTTAATGTAGGTACACGTCTAATATTACCGAAAAAAACATTTTTTCAGAATAAAATTACATTTTACCGCAAATTAATGCATTTTTAACTTTCTAATTTAAAATGAGCGCGAAAACGCTCGTATGTGTCATGGCGTCGGGTCCTGACGTCACGCCTAAGTAAATATTTTATTTTTGCCTTAATAAAACCTTGTTCCATCTTCGATGATTCCTGGATTACCACGAATATGTAACAAATCAAGTGACTGATCACAACACAACAAAAGTTAATGCGATATGGTGAATATTTACTTCAAGTTTTTATACTTTCAGTAACAGTTTACTTAGGCGTGACGTCATTCGTTCAGATTGGCGTTTCAGTTAAGATGGCCGATTGCAATTTTTTGTACTTTTATTTTAATAAAAATAATATTAATCTCAATGTTTTCAATAATACTGGGTCGTTTTTTAGAATCCTTTCGATATATATTTTTCACTAAAACCATTTATTTTTTTATTCTGTTATAGTGTCATCATGCCTATTTAAAATGTTCATTACAGGGCTATGTTGACATAGCTCTATCTTAAATATATGCGAAATTTTGTGAGGATGGATGGATGGATGTTTGTTACTCTTTCACGCTAAAAGTACAGAACCGGCTGAAATTCTGTATATATACTCTGTAGATAGTTTAGACCTTGGAAAAACATAAAAAGTATTTTGTATCCCGATATTCCCACGAACACACTACGCGGGTGAAACCGCGGGGCACAGCTAGTAGATAATGGATTCACAATCCAATTAACTTATTTACTTTTATAAAGTGACATAATTGTGTATTATTGGAATTCTAAAATTTCTCGCCGCGCTCGCAGCAAACTACACGCGCCCATAGTTGTCTAGATTCTTTTTTTTCTGAAATATCTATAGGTTTTGACGTGACAACGTCTTATAATTCGATAGAGCCGGCTGCACGCACGAAAAAACATGACTCATGCGGCGTTACCTCGCTCTGAGGCGTTCCATGTAAGGCTTGAAGTGCAAGCGAGAGCGCGGAACGAGCGACAAAGAAGCACAATCGGCCTTTGCGTTCGGCAGCGTTCGACATCCGTCTCTCTCCTACTTGAGTGAGCGCGTTGTCACGTTCAACTATCGTCAGTAAACCGACTTTACAGACAACCAATTATTTTTTTCTATAGCATTTCTCTCAAACGATGGATAAATTTGTAAATACGCTACTGTTAGATGGATACAGAGTTTCAGTTAGTTAATAAGTAGATCAAAATCAATTATTCAGATCAGATCATACATCATTTTTAATTCCGCCTTATCTGTGACCAGAGTCTCCTCCTACATTAAACACAACTCTGGCTTGGGCCAGTATTCAGTGAATAATTCGAAGACACCTGGTTAAAATAGCCAGTTAATTGGACGCCTAGGCGGTTCGTTAAGCGCCAGCCCCCAATCAAATGGCTAAAGAACAACTAGCCAAGTCACCGATCAAAACATTTAACCGGACGGCGGAATCTCGTGTAGTCTTTTAGTTGAATTGTATTTTGATGAATTATTAATTAATTTAAAAGATTGGAGCGGTGAGGTTGAGTAGAGTAAGAAAACCGACATGGAGCATGTGGCACGACACGTGGTCTTGTGGCTAACATCCTGTGTTTATATAAAGTCCGAGCCTGAATGGAGCCTGAAGCAAAGGGGAGCTTCGGGGAGCCGACGTAGACCGAATTGAGTTGGTTAGGTTCAATTTGAATTACTTGCCCGAGTCTTGGTCAGTCATCTTCAAAAGGCTAACTTTCAATACATCAAGTTGACGTTGAATGATTCAATTATCTATCGACCTAAGCATCTAATTGGATGGCGGCGTTTAATGAACGTCCTAGGCATCCATTAAAATGGCTTTTTTAACCAGATGGCTGCGACATACACATACGAATAGTGTATACATACCGACAGTGGCTACATGTGTGACGAGCGAGTGTAGATGTGTGAGTGCGGCGGCGGCCAGCTGATGAACTGTTCCGTCCACTGAGCCACTGGCGCTGTCTGCTCGAATTCCTTCCAACCACTCTTCGAGGGACTTTAGGCACTGCGGAATAATCAACGTCGACATCATCTATGCCGTAGGACGTCCACGCTGGACGTAGGACAGAAGGGACACTCCTCAAAATCATTCAAATAAATAGTGACTAGCTCCGAGACAATAAAGTGCAATTTAGGTCGCACAGCGCCTAACTAATTATCGTTATATTAACCAACAAGCTGTCTCTCTTTATATCGCGTATATCTCTATCTGCTTTCTCTGTCTAGTCCATAGAAAATTACCCGTCCAGACGGACGCCCCGGCTACTTGTAGCTTCATATACTTTTATTGCGGAGTGTCCTGTATACACGCAGTACTCCGTACATAGTTACCGACCTCCTTCTGACACAGCAGTACAATAGCGGTGTAAGGTTGGTGCGAGGCGGGGGCGAGCGCGCGCTCCACATCGGGCGCCAGCTTGTTCAGTAGAGCGAGCAGCGACCAGGCGCACGCGCTGCCGCCGCACTTGCTAGATAGACGACGGGATTTGCTGCACGCACGCTGTAAATAACAGCAACTGTTAGGTATAACGAATTCACACGGTTCAATTTTAGTTGTTCGACTGCTTAATATCTTCCGATCGCGCGGTACAGCAGCTGAGTAGCCACCACACCCTGTCCAGCTTTAAGCATTTTAGCTGAAACTCTATGATATCCTGCACCCGTTTTCTTACTTTTCAGCGCTTCCATGATCTCTGTCGTGCGTCACTTTCATGATACTTCCATCCTGATTTCTTTGAGGTCAATTTTTCCAGCTGTGAGGTTGTAATTTTTCCTCAGGCTGATCTTACAGGCTTCCAGAAGAACTTAATTTTGTTCCGAAAGTCATCAGATAACCAACTATCAAGTAAAAGAGAGATGAATCTCTCTTTTACTCTTTCAATCTTTTATACTCATTTCATTCCGTGTTTACATTATAATTCGTTGCCTTTTACATTTGATTAGCTTTTGTAGCCAATCAATATTTGCAAGCTTTCTTCTTCTCAGACGCTGCTTTTTGAACTTCCACATAAACCTTTTTTCTCTTACTTATATCTCTAATTTCATACGCAACTTCCACAATCCCTTCCTTGAACTATATCTCTTCAATCTCACATGCTTCATCAAACTTGCGAAACTTTTCAGTCAGTTTACGCGCAAATTCCTCGTTCACACCATTTTTATCTTTTTTGCACACTAACAGGACCGCGATCTCGATTCCGCCACTGTTTAAAAAGACCTCTTATTTAGCTCAATACCAGGAAGTGGTCTGTACAAATGCCAGCACCGCGATATGCCGAGAATCATCCACAATAACAAAATCAACCGTAATTCTCATATCATATTTTATGGCAGACAGGGCCGCATCATGACAGCCAGTAAAGGAGGCAATCGTGACGTTACTGATACGTGTACAAGTGTCCCCTTACTTGTACAAGTGTCCCCCTACCTGTACAGGTGTCTCCCTACCGGCACAGGTGTCTCCCTACCTGTACAATCATATGGCTTCCTTCCTCTATTTATTTATGATTCAGCACAATTCAGGACTAACTTAATGCTAGAGTAGGATTTTCTACCAGTTATCCTAAAACTAGAGAGATGTCCTCAGTCGTAAACAAGTGGACCTTTTTTTGTTCAAACATTCTGTTTATTATTAAAAGATTTCACTCCATGCACACTTCAAGCAGCCTCTCGCCATTCATAATATTCACTCTGTAATTCCCAAACTTTCCTTAACTCATCCATCCCCTTTCACTTTCGTTGGGAGCCAATCATTAAAATCACCTAACATTACTCTGCATTTATAAATCTCTTTCACGCTACATGTAAAGGTGTTTCCTTACTTGTACAAGTAGTTGCCCCTCTACATGTACAGGTGCCCCCTACATGTACAAGTGTCCCCCGACGTGTACAGGTGCCCCACTTTTACAGGTGTCTACCTGTACAGGTGTCCCCCTACCTGTACAAATGTCCCCCTACCTGAACAAGTGTCCCCCTATCTGTACTAATGTCTTATCTTCCTTACCTTTACAAGTTTCCCCCTACCTGTATAAGTGTCTCCTCACCTGTACCAGTCCCCCCCTACCTGTACATGTGTGTGCAGCAGCTGCAGACAGGGCCGCATGATGCCGGCCAGCAAGGGAGGCAAGCGAGAGAGGGGCACCAGTCCCAGGGCGTGCCGTTGTTCGTGTCGCGCGACCCGGGCCGCTGCTTGTGCGAGGGAACTAGCGATGCCGCACTCCCATTCTTCTTGTGCCTCGCTTGATTCCTCACCATCTATTCCCATTAGTTATACCCATTATTTTGAAACTACTTATTCATTTCATTAAGATAACCCATGGTTTGCCGTGGTAGGGTAAAATGAACAGGGTATCAAAAATATACTCGGATTTATTCTTATTCTTTCATTCACCGCTTTGGTAGCCCAACACTCTGATTCATACAATACGACAGGTCTTACTACGGTCTTGTAGATTTTCCCCTTAAGTTCAAGGGGCATGCGCGGATCACAAGTTGTTCCAGTGAGATCCTATCTTATAAAATAAGATTTATAAAATATTGCAGTAATAAATTACACAAATTAGGGATGCCAAGTACTACAAAGTATTTGAATAATTATTGATTCTTTTTAAATAATTAAATGCTTATATTTGTTAATACAAATACAATAAATATCAAACAGTGTTTTATTTATTTAATAAATTTTATTTAGGTGTTCGAGCCTTTCAGGCTTGACCCAATGAGATTACCCTCCTGTTCTTCAGCGCCATCTAGTAGTCTAGTGTGTCAATACATGTGTCAACTCTAGTTTGCTTCACTGTGTCTGTGGTAAGTAGCTTGGTTAGGGTTTTTGGTAGCCATCTTAGCCCAGTACGCTTTTGATTTTCGGCGTCGTCAGTAGTGTCACTTTTATATTTTTTTTTTTTTTAGGAAGTAAAAACACAAGCAATAGGATAAAACAAAGTGTTATCACGTAAGTAGATACACAAATTTAAATATTTCCTATACTCATGTAAGTCTCCCTAGTTAGATAGGGAAAATGGCTTACGCAAATAATGTGAAAGAACCCATGTGTCGATGATAACCTTATGCTGTCTCGCAACGAACGGCAATGAGGACAACATTGTCCATAAGGAATCAATCACCTTATCCTTCAGAGGAACGTCGTCATCCTATGACACGTTCCTTGAGGATGTACATGGCTCTCAACTAACGACCACGTACACATCAATCGACACGACTGGACGGATCAATCTATCCGACCGGACGCATCAACCTGTCCGACCGGACGCTTCAAATGATCCGACTGGATAGATCAATCGACGCGACTGGTCGTATCACGACTCCCAGGACGCATCAAATGATCCGACGAGACGCATGAAACTATGTTGCTAGACTCACTGCCGGACGTTTGCACTCTTATCGAAGATCACCGCACATAACGTCTCACATGCCTTTTGGGTTTTACAGATCATGGCGACTACAACGATGGAACAACTTTGTTCCCGTTCCCAAAGTGTCCCCGCGGAGGACCAAGCCTTCTACGCTAGACTCATTGAGATCCTAGAAAGAAATTACCCCAGAGACTGGAAATCTTGGGAAATTAAGGAGCTATCTTACGTGGACCTATTTGGTGATCAGATCTCATCAAAAGTAGAGGCCAAATTGAGATTTGCAATCCCGACGATGGACCTGGCAAAGGCCTTTTCACCAGAAGAACCCTCTCTCTCGGAGAAGAAATATCGATGTATAAAAAGGAAACTCTTAGAATGGCCCCTCGGTCGCGCCCTATTATACGCACCACACAGCATTGCTGAAAAGATCCACGAAAACTCCTACGACGAATTTTTTGCCACGGTCAAGATGCTAAAATCAAAATTAACTTCGCGGGACATTGCCTCGAGCAATTCTAGGAAGCGAAGATCCACATCACGGGAAAGTGCATCTTCTGCCAAGATACCGTGCGCAGAGACCAACATACTTGAAAAAATGATGGAGGTGCTCTCGTCGCAAACCAAGGCGATCGAGAATGTCGCTGAACAGGTTAAAACATTATCGTCGAAAAGTGAACCGTCGGAACCAAGCCTTGTCGGAGATTTCGAATCTATAAGAAGCAGCTCTCCACGTTCCGATGGAACCTTTCATGCACCATCCTTCTGTGCTGCGCCCTCAGCCGTATGCTCACAGGAAAGCCCCGACGAAGCCACTCTTACCAGACAAATAGCAGAGGCACAAAGAAAGCTAGCCGAGCTATCTAGCTCGAAGGATTTCGATTGTGACTTCACTCCTAAGACAGTTGAGGCAGAACCCAAGTTATCAAAAGCCGACCCCGATATCGCTGCACAAGGACGTAACTGCCAAAGATTAGGCAGCGAGGGTTGGAAAAACATAAGATACGCAGAAGTACAAAAAACCTTTCATGCAACCCCGGTTTTCGGAGCCCTAAAAGTCAACAGCATATTAGCCAGTAACACTCCCTCGTGGATGTCACTGTCACAACTGGAAAAGACAGATTTAACTCTGGGAGCAATAAGTCACGGCTTGCTACTTCAACGAAAAGCTTTTACAGACGCTTGCAAAGGCCTAGACTCACAAACTCGGAAAATAATCCAAGAAAAGCTTCTAGGTTCGGACTGTCAGTTTCGGAAACTTTCAGATGGCTTACTTCAGTACACTTGTGGACGGAGAGCTGAAGTTATACAAACTCGGAGGGAAACTTATAAACCGACCAATAAGGTCCTCAGCGAGATCCTCCACGAAATTCCTCCTTCGGAAACGCACCTATTCTCAGAGGAGAAATTAACAGAAATCATAAAAGACCAAGGAGGTGCATACAAATTTTTCCCCAAAAAAGCAAACAGCAGCAGCAGCACTAAGCAAGCCAAGAAAACGTACCCTTTAAAGAATACAAAACCCAGTCGCGACACGACAAAACCACAAACGAAAAAGCCATTTCACGGCACCAAAAATTTTCGTAGCAAACAGCAACAAGATAATTACAACAGAAACAAAGCCTCCCAAAGTGGGAGCAAGAAACACTAAGGTAAATAATTTTTATGCTGGACAATTAGAAACTCGCATCAATCTGTGGGAGTCGTTAGGGGCACCAGCCACAATAATCAATTTAATAAGGGGTTACCGAATTCCCTTTATTCGGAAACCACCCCAAACTCTATTATTGCAAGCTGCCGAAATGTTTAATCATAAACCTTCAAAACGTATGCTCCAACAAGTAACCCAACTAATAGAAATGGGAGCTATTTCCCGAAATATATTTGATTCGGGTTATTTATCACCTATATTTTTGAGAGAGAAAACAAACGGCTCACACAGACTGATAGTTAACCTCAAACAATTAAACCTTTATATTCATCCACAAAAGTTCCGCCTTATAAGCCTTCGGAAAGTAGCCCAAATAGTAGAACCAGGGGACTTTATGGTTAAAATCGATATATCCAACGCTTATTATCACATACCGATACAGGAATCGCACAGGAGATATCTCTCTTTCACTGTGAACGGGCACATTTACAATATGAACTGTTTACCATTTGGTTTATCGAGTGCTCCATCAGCCTTTAGTAAGATATCTAACTGGATAGCGTCACTACTGCGGGACAGAGGTATCCGCGTCATCGTATATTTAGACGATTTCCTACTTCTGAACAAAGATAAAATGCAACTGTCCCGTCAGACACAATGGGCCGTGAGATTTCTGAAAAATATGGGATGGCATATAAATATAGATAAATCGAATTTACACCCAAACTCGCAAATAGAATACTTAGGAATTTTATGGGACTCCAATAGGAACACAAAATCCTTACCCACGACTAAAATAAATAATATCAGAGATATAATCACTCAGACACTCAACGATAACTCCTGGTGCTGGTTAAGTGCAAAGCGACTCTTAGGTAAATTAAATTTTGCAGCTAATACAGTACCCCTGGGTGCTCTTCATTGCAGATGCACACAAATCTCAGCCAAGGCGCTTCCAAATACAGAGAGGTCAAAAACGTTCCAATTACCCAAGACTGTCAAGAAAGAGCTAAACTGGTGGTTCCAAAACATAGAAAGATCATCAATAATACAAGTTGCCCCACCATCAGCATTCGTAACCACAGACGCTTCGGACAAAGGCTGGGGTGCAATAGTAAACGGGAAAAAACTCTCAGGTCCCTGGAACTCATTTCAGAAGCCTTGGCATTCCAATCAAAAGGAATTATGGACATTTTTCGAGGTATTACAAAAGGAACAAGCTCAACTCCAAGGGAAAACCGTAGCGTTCCAGACCGACAATCGCACAGCAGCGGCATATATAAGAAGACAGGGGGGAACAAAGTCCCAGAAACTACTCAGAATGACCACAAAGATTCTAAACCTAGCTCATGCGATGAAAATCACGATAATACCAAAGTACTTGCCAGGGAAATACAACGGACTGGCCGACGGCCTATCCAGACTGAAGACTCAACAGGAATGGCATCTAGATTCACGAATCCAGAACGTCATTTTTCGGAAGATGGGAACCCCAGTGATAGATTTATTTGCGTCGAAAGCATCTGCGATTGTGCCGAGATACGTCAGCGAAGATGCAAAGGACTGCACCAGCGAATACACCGATGCGTTCAGTCAACCATGGAACTACACGCTGGGGTGGGTATTTCCACCACCAGCCCTGATCCCGCAAGTTCTCCAACATCTGAGCAGCTCCAGCGGCCACTATTTACTAATAGTACCGAATTGGAAGAGGGCTCACTGGAAATCAATCGTAAAGAAACGAGCTATTTGCCCCCCAATCCGCATCAAAAACCTCAGAGCCCACCTTCGGGATCTCCGAACGAACCTTCCACCTCAGAACATTCAAGATATTGCCTTGGAAGTCTGGAAAGTACGGGCTGGACCAATGAATTAACGGACTGGAACGAATCCGAACGCAACCTTCTTCAGTCAGCATGGAGAACATCCACGCTAAAGACATATAAGCCAATTTGGGGATGCTGGCTCCAGTGGGCGAGAAATAATAACATTGCCCCGTCCACACCTAACCCAAACCATTTGGCAAGATACTTAATATACCTCTCCGAAGTACGGAAGCTGGCCCCTAGAACGATTCTTGTTCACAAATCAGTAGTATCGACCTTCACGAATATCTCTAAAGTATCGCTCAGCATTCATCCACTAGTAAAAAAGGTTATTAAAGCAATCATGAATAGGAATCCCCCAAATCGCCAATTGTCAACTTGGGACGTCACTGACCTCCTGAAGTGGATATCCTCGAGAAACATTAATACCTCTAGCCTATTTCAACTGTCCCAACATGTAGCAACCCTATTACTTCTTGCGTCGGGACGACGCATCCATGACTTAACACTGTTACATATGGACAATGAACGATGCCAGATCACGAACGACAAAATCATCCTCTGGCCTTCCTTCGGGTCGAAAACAGATACTGTCAAATACCGTCAGTCGGGATGGTGCTTTACTAAAAACACCGATCCTAAGTTGGATCTGTGTTGCTGGATACCAGCACTAATTGAATCGACCAGATCTAGAAGGAACGCCCAATCAGCATTAACGAATCTGTTCATCACAACTAGAGGGAAAGTGAAAGCGGCCTCAAAATCAATAATCGCGGGTTGGCTCCGAAATGTTTTAAAGGAAGCAAACGTAAGATGCTCCCCAGGCAGTTTCAGATCCGCGGTCGCATCTTATAACTGGGCAAGAAAGGACCTGGATCTAGACGAAGTATTACGTAAAGGTAATTGGCAGAACTCATCTACCTTCATGAAACACTATTTCATTATTAATATGGAAGACTGATTAATATATTTGTTTCATCAATATCTGGGTTTTTACTCAAATCATGACCTAATCCAAACAGTTGTTATTACTAATTCACATCATATATGAATTTTAGACAAGGTATTTACAACTGCCCTAACTCAAAGTACGCATAGGAAGCACCGACAGATACTAAACATCTCATTGGGTCAAGCCTGAAAGGCTCGAACACCTAAATATTCCCGTTTTACCCCCGAAGGGTATAAAACGGTTATTTAGGTTTCAGCCGAAAGGCTTGACCCATACATAAGCCCTTGCCGGCGCTGTGTCCAGGGGGTGTCAGCTTAGTTCCCGGCCAATGCCAACACGGCGAAGGAAATGTTAAAAAGAAACGGAGATCTACAAACGACAGAGAAAGCACTATTTACTGACCCTACTAAGGAAAATATAACATTTTAGTAGAATTCAAAGTTATGGGAATAATTTAATTAATTCGGAAGATAGAAATAAACATTACAATAAATTCATTACTTATTTCAAAAAATAAGTAATGAAATTTATTAATAATTTTATCACATATATTGTTCAAATTAGTTAAATCTAGACCTCAGATTCTTATGATTACTTGAATCAGCGTTAGAAGAATTTCTTTTTTGCCATCTGGCAACCGGATAATAGAAATGGCTGCTTTTTGTTTACTATTTTCACTTTTTCATTGATTTGCACTTTGCACATCTTTAGTGGAAATAAGTTTTGTAAAGTTTCTCGTATTTGTTAAATTGTGCTATAGAAAGTTTTGTTTTTGTGCTAACGAGATCATAGACTCTATTATTGCGATTGTGCGAAAAAGACGCCTAGGTTAGGCAAAGTGTTAAACTGTGGTGTTAAATATCGGATTTTTCCGTGAGGGATTATCTCAATAACAACCTGGAGTCTAGAACTGTGCCCGGTAAATGGCAATAGTCTCGCCTTCTATTACATAGGACCAATAACATACTGGCGAAATGTGGGAGTATACTATGAGACTGAGTTCTGGGTACACCTCGGCCAACCCCTTCTAGAAAGATGTGTAATATAAGATTTACCTTATTTTCATCTGAATAAAGACTACTTCTAATAGCTGCCGTTATTTTTTTACCCTTTGCGTATGGCATATAGAATAGGCATATATAGAAGTAAATATAGAAATATATTGGTAGGTACCTATAGCTAATGTTAGAAATATTAAATCTCCCGCGCTAATGAATAGTTCCAGTGCGAAGCGTTGGTAACGCTAGCGTCGCTTCGTGTACGCAAATCTGAAGTACGTAGTGGGACTTCTTCTTGTATATGTGTTCTGTGGCTGTGTCTCGCCTCAATCTTAAAGCATACTGAGCTAAGATGGCTACCAAAAACCCTAACCAAGCTACTTACCACAGACACAGTGAAGCAAACTAGAGTTGACACATGTATTGACACACTAGACTACTAGATGGCGCTGAAGAACAGGAGGGTAATCTCATTGGGTCAAGCCTTTCGGCTGAAACCTAAATAACCGTTTTATACCCTTCGGGGGTAAAACGGGAATATTTAATGTCCATGACACATTAAAGTTTATAAAAATTTATCCAAATCATCAATATGATTTAAAGCTGGCAACTTTATTTGAAATTTCGATCTGTCAGTTTACTCCGTCTGAGCAAAAATCCGTGTATCGTATATAATTGTCTGATTGTAAAGTTAATGAGTTTCAAAACTCTTTTTTTACACAATTAGTGGTCGACCTATAAAAAAAACTAGCCTCATTAACTCCGCTTTAATGTATTTTAGTATGAAAACAAAACCACCTATTTTATCGGCTAGTTATTATTGACTCGTTTGATTTATCTTATTAATTCGATCGCAACCTATAAGCGAAAGATCCGAGGTCCCGTTGGAATCGAATCCATATTCTATAATACTTTTTAGAGTCTGCAAGATCAAATGAACCAATTATCTGATGACAAACAAAGACATAGAGATGAAGGCTGGAGTCAACAATGACGCAGAACTTCTTCCAGTGAAATATAAGATTTTCCTGGCAATTGAATTGTGTTCCGGCACTTCAGAGAGGCGAGACTGAAAAAAATCCCTACCTAGTATATAATTTAATGTTATTCAATGAAATAGAATTTTATGCATGTTAGTCTGTAAGGTATTTATTGATATGATCTTCTGTTACTAATAATTTATTATGAGTACTGTTGCCGGAAATCAAAGAATTATTATTTTTATATTAAATTGGGACTTGATTTCCATATGTTTTATGTTGCTTGCCGAATGCAACTAATTTGATTTAAAACAAAATTGAATTACGGGAACGACGCACATCAGCAAAGTTATATGAACATGTCAGTAAAGTAAACTTACATGATTCTGCAACAGATCGCCTTGGTCCGATAGCCAATCCTGTCGACTGCTCCAACGTTTGTGAAGCTTTCATCATTATCTTGTTCGCGCGCTTCTCTATACTGAAACATTTGTACATTGTCAATACAAACAGCCACGTCTTTTTCCCGTTGTGTTTGACAGAGACGTTTTCTCTCGACTTAGACTTTTCACCAGGGATACCGTGTTTCGGATGGCACGTTAAACTGTAGGTCTCTATAGTTTCCTATAAGATATGTAGGGGGCAGTCGTTAGGTGATCTCGGAGGCCTTGTAGTAATTTTGGCGACCTGAAACTGACAATATGGGTTGTCCATATACATAACCCATATTAATAGACTCGAGCAATGTAATTGGGGTAACCCGTTTTGTTAGAGTGTAAATTCAAATCATACCTATAATTTGTATAATATGCTCGTTAGTTGTGGTTACTTTTACTAACTTGCCCTTTCCTTAGGACATCATCAACTTATCACTGTCAATAATAGTCGTTTTGAGTTGCTATCTTTAGAGGACTTATCAATGTACTCTTTGGAAACATTTTACTTACACTTTTTGCAATTTGCTTGTTCTCCTCTGGGTGCTATCGGAGCGATTCAATATGTGCTTCGATTTCTGGAAACAATTTATAAATAAAGATCATACATATTTATTTGTCTTAGCAATAAAACAGGTACTTATTTTATTACCCCACTAAACCCACTGCTTAAGCTCTAGACAGACGGTCTGCCTTTTTTAAATTCAGACTCAAAGAAAATTATTTTTCATATAAGTCTGACATTTTAAAGCGTCAAGAACCGCATACCGACTGCAATACGGGCTGCACGGTCGGTTTGCAGACGACCGTGCGGGTGAGAGCGATAGTGAAGTGAGACCGTGAGGTGCACGGTGTGCAACACAGACCATAAGCGGCGAGGCCTGCATGGAGCGCGAGTGCAGATAGTCCCTGAAGGCGAGCAGGGCCTGCTTGGCGGCCGGGGCCCGCGCGGCCAGCAGCGCCTGCGCCGGTGCGCGGCCCGCCAAGCTCAGCCAGCCCGCCGCCGCGCGCACCCACTCCGCGCTCTGCGCCGGCGCCCACCCGCCGCTCACCGACACCGACGAGCTGTCCACACTTGAATCTACGGACACACTGAGCCTTGTATTCGCTGACCGACGATCCTACTCATTATACGCCCACACACACACGCAAACATAACACACGCGTTTTTGTACGAGTAATTATAAGAATGTGGTTTGTTATTGTATTTATATTGTGTTATTTATAAGTGTGGTTGGGGCTCGCTTTATTCTATTTTTTCTTTTCTTTTATTCTCGACGAAGATCCGAGTTCGAGCATTGGGATATGCTGAAAACCGGCGCTGCGTCTCCCCCACGTAGCATCTAGCTGAGCGTATCCCTATTGCCATAGAGAGAAAATTATAATTGAATAGGTACTTAGATATAATATTATTATTATTTAAGGTTATATAAGTACTGCGTAGATAAATAGTCAACATTGTTATTATTATTTTGTATCATGCTGAGATTATAATGTCTAGCTTATAATTTTTATATTTTTTATATGTATTTTTTTTGTGGCAATAAACTTATTTTATTTATATATGTAAAACTTATTTTATTTATAAATTTGAAAGTTTGCGAGGATGGCTGGATGTTTGTTATTCTTTCACACAAAAACTACTGAACCGATTGGGCTGAAATTTGGTTTGTAGGTAGCTTAGACCCTGGAATAACACATAGGGTACTTTTTTTCCGATTTCCCTACGGGAACGATGAGAACGCGGGTGAAATCGGGGGCACAGCTAGTATTTCATATATAGACCTCCTCGTCGCTTTCGATGACGGCGGCCCCAGCCATCACGGAATATTGGTATGAGCCCTAATAAGGCTCGCCATACCCAACTTGATCTTAAATGCTCTACAACATGTGTGACAGTAGAGCGTTGACCCGCGGATTTATAGATATATGCATAGAAGAGTGTCAATAGTGGACTTATTAAACACAAAAAGTTTCAATTGTATACTACCTCTTATACTTTAGATGTTATTGATATCTCTGATTTCATTATGGCTCACTTTAGAGTGCTTTCTGAAGTCCTAGAAAGCTGAAATTTGGTATGAGGTAGTACACAAACATAATAATTCTTGGAACTTTTATTATATTGATGAGAGAAAACAATATGTAATAACTTACCATCCTCTAAAGCGATCATATCCATGAGAGTAGTGGGTGACAGTGGCCTCGTATTCCTGTTCAATAACTCTTCAAATGCTGTCTCTAGGTTTTGAACACCTTTGTTGTAAAGTTGATTCTAAAATATGGATGATTTTTAATAATTTGTAAAAAAAGGTCCATCTATTCCTTACATAATATAAAACAACTAAAAAATAGAATAAATAAACATTAATTAGAAACTGAAACGCTTTATCAAACACAAGTGCTGTGATATATACAATATACACATCGGCTCATGCTTCTAGTGCATCATACAATTCTACTTATAAATGCGAAACTTTGTGAGGATGGATGTTTGTTACTCTTTCACGCCAAAACTACTGAACCAAAATTCGATATGTAGATAGTTTAGACCCTGGAATAACACAATAAATAAAATATATATTAAAACAATAAATAAATCCTCTAATGTATGTAATACATAGAAAAAATAAGCTTCAGAGAAAACACGAGTAAAGTTATTTATTGTATGCTCACTTTATGTTTAATTCTGATTTAATGATAATTATAATTCCTATCATTCATTGCAATTGGACTTGCTCAGTTTTAATCAAAGTAAATATATAAAATAAAAATAGAATAGAGCACTAGTCATCGCAACACAGGGAATCCTACCGCGATAACTAGTGACACAAAATGTATTGTCATTCCTGCTTTCATTATTATTAGGCTACAATACCTGCTGTTATTATTAATTTTTATAAAATTATAATCTGTGTAATCAATGTAATAATATGCTTAAATGAATGATACTATGTAATCTCATAATATATATCTCATAAATAAATAAATTATTATTGAAATAATAAATATGGGTAACTTACAATGTTTTCCAACTCAACACTCTGTGGATTATTCTTGTTGAAATAACTCTGTGCCTCTGCCAATTTATCCAAAGCCTGAAAATAATAATCATAAAATATGTATGTATTATAAATAAAGAGTCGGGAACTGTGCCCGGTATGGTAATAGGCTATGTTTATTCAGTTTTCACGCTAAAACTACTGAAACGAATGAGTTACATTTGGTACATAGATATTTTACACCCTGGAATAAGTAACACATAGGCTGCTATTTATCCCAAATTTCCAACAGCACGAAAAACACGCGGGTGATACTGCGGATCACAGTTAGTTCATAATAATAACAGATAAGCATGAATAGAATTAAGACATTCCTATTCTTCTTGTGTTAAGCAATTCTATCTTACTTCAATTGTATTTCAATATGACATAACATATAACATACATTCACGCCTTTTTTCCCGAAGGGGTAGGCAGAGGTGTACCCAGGACTCAGTCCCATAGTAGTTAGACTCACATTTCGCCAGTATGTTATTGGTCCCATGTAATAGGGGGGCGAGCCTATTGCCATCTACCGGGCACAGTTCCAGACTCCTGGCAGTTATTGAGATAATTCCTAATGGAAAAATCCAATATTTAATTAACACTTTGCCTGACCTGGGGATCGAACCCGGGACCTCTTGATTGGCAGACGAGCATGCGCCCTCTACGCCACCGAGGCAGTCAATATGATCAATTTTTATCATATTGAATCATATTGATCATATTGAAATATGAAATGGGAAAAAAAAATTTGTTAGATAGATAGATAGATAATACTTTATTGTACACCACACACAATGAAATACACAGGACACAAACTAAAATGCACAAATGGTGTTTAGCTCATGCAACATTCCACACAAAATTGCACGGTCGACACTCTACCAGTTGAGCTACCTTGGGGGTACTAGTCATATTGTGTTTCAAGCGAATTGACCGTCTAGTCTACCTATATAAAAATATATTACTTCAATATAGATGTTGAGTGAGTCAGTGGAAGTTGTTTGAGGGCCAGCTTGTATGGTATCAGCTAGCTCTCGCGTCACCATGTAGTAGTTGATCACATGGTCCAGGGCCTTCACTGTGCTCTCCATATCTGAGAATATTATAACATTACATTACAGATATAGCTCTGCGGATTAGCAAGTTGAAGTGGCAATCCTATGTGCCCCACAAAGGATATAGACTGATGATTGATGAGGCTGTAAGGCTCTCAATGGATACCACAGCAGGTACATACTGGATGCAAGCTGCTTACAACTGGAAATATATGGGGGAGGCCAATACCGTCTTTACCATAAGGGCACACGGGGCCCGTGCCCAGGGCCCCCCATCCTTAGGGGGCCCCGAAGGACCGACAATTTCTCTCACATTTATTCTCAAAACATTTTTGCAGCAGCAGCATACTAAGTTAAGTCATTAATGACATATTATATTGATTACTCAAAATAAATAGATCATAACAAAAAAAAATTAGTAGAATTCGCTATCTTTACTTTTCAAAAGGGCCCGGGCCCCAGAATTGTATAAGACGGCCTTGGGGGGAGGCCTATGTACAGCAGTTTCCAAATCATATCACACCTTGTTTCCCCGAAAAGTTATTTTAACAAAATATTGTAAAATTGATCAAAAAAAAAATTAAAGCCCTAACCCTCTTATTAATAAATATTGACTATAATAAGTGTTCGCGCCACTATATGGCAAATATTATTTTTCTCTAAGTATATTCCAAGGCTACCCTCATTTTTATACATTTTTTCGCTACACCGCACCGCATCGGTCCGTAACGTCAAACGGGCCAATAGTAGTCTGGTTCTACACGCCATACGCAACACCCGCGCTCCCTGAAGCATCCTAACCGACTCTCGCGCCGCGCCCCTATACGCGTAAGAAGTGCTAAGTGCTGTTGGTCTCAAGGAGGATTACCTCGAGGATACTGTGCCCGTCAACATCCAGGAGGAACGACAAGTGCGTGAACCAACAATCTCCAAAAGGTGCAGCATTTTCCCTTAAGGTTAGTCCATTGAACCACCCTCTTGCCTATGGAATAGTCCCGCATTTATAATACCCACTGACCTACGGCTTGTACTGCTCAGCCGACAGTGGCCCCCACATATTTTTTTGGCCTTCGAGCCTGGATACCGCTTTCTTGAACCTTCAGTTCACACTTCTTACTAAGTTGCCGTGTCATTGTGCCACGCAATATTATCCCGCAATCCGCTATTAAAACTATACTATACCGCAATAATCGGCCATAAGCCATCATAATCTATGAATACATATGTATTTCATTGAGAAATACACTCGAATTTTAGCTAAATTCCATAGTTTTAGTTAAAATTTCCGTCCGCCATCTTGTGTCGCAACTGTGTCTGGTGGGCTTCTGAAGTACTCGGTGTTATTTTCTCGCATTGATTTTATATTTACAAATTTCATCATTGTGATAAATTGTGTATTCCATTTTCTGTGTTTATGCGAAGTTATCTCGTAATTGCCTTCTGTGTACCTACGCACGCACGTATGTTGTAGGCGTTATACTAAATAGTGCATTTTCTAAAAATACTTACTTCCTCGAATTTTATCGTAAGTTATTCGATTTAAATCATGGCCACAGCTAAATCTAGTGGTTCAGAGAGCTCTGATAGAATTTCACTCACTCTTAGAAAACTTTATAAAAAACGCGATACAATATTTAACAGAATGCAAATAATTTATAATCATTCTAAAGCCGCTTTTACTAATGATACTTCTAAAGATCTGTTCTTAGGTGGTGTTGAATCATTAGAGAACTTGCGAACCGAATTTCACAAAATATTAGACGAGATTTCTGATGCAGAACTAGAAATTAATCCAAACGCTGAACCCAATTATCAAAGTTGGAATTCTTTCGAAGAATTATATTGTTGTTGTAAACGCACCGCATCTAAATTAAATCCTGATAAGACTTCCCCGCACTCTGAGAGCAAGCCACCTATTGGTTGCACTCATAAATCTAAAATAAAGTTGCCTAAACTCGAGTTAGTCAGTTTCTCAGGCGAGCCTACGAAATGGCCTATTTTCTACCATTCTTTTAATCATTCTGTGCATGAAAATCCTGATTTGACCGACAATGAACGCTTGCAATATTTGTTAGGTAAACTATCAGGCCGGGCACTTGCCGTTTGCACCGGAATCGCTCCGCACGCTGAGAACTACGACATTATATGGCAAACGTTGGTTGAAAAGTACGAAGACAAACGCAGTCTGGCAAGTAGCTATTTAGACCAGATACTTGATTTTAAATCATTTAATACCGCAACTTCTAAAAATTTAGATTTATTTTTAGATAAATTTGGTTCCGCTGTCGCGTGTTTAAAATCATTAAATATTGATAGTCTATCAGATTTTATTCTGTTGCATCTTTCATTAAAAAAGATCGACATAGAAACTGCAAAATCCTTCGAAATGCATATGCGCAATACTTCTATGCCATCATATGATAATTTTATAACTTTTCTCCGCGAGCAATCGAAAATACTAGAACGCACCGCAGGTCCTTCGAGTAAACGCACTTATAACGAACCGCAAAATAAATTCCCGCAAAAATCTACAACCGTTTTAGTAGCCGCAAATACGCATTGTTTATGTTGCAAAAAACCGGATCATTTTAATTTATATAAATGTCCACATTTCTTAAAAATGTCAATTAACGACCGCTTCAATTACATAAAAGAAAATAAAGCATGTACTAACTGCCTAAGTACATCGCATAGTAACTCCGCTTGTAAATCTACTCACGCTTGCCGTTATTGTAACAGTAGGCATCATTCTCTGATATGTCGTAAACAAGTGACGTCACCTGCTCCTCCAGTACCTACTGCACGCAGTGACGCGCCACAGGTGCATTCTGCCGCTACTTATCAGCGCGATGCACCTACCGCGCTTATCTCTGCTAGTACGTCGAGTGCTATACCTGCGTCTATGCAGAATATATCTTTATATAATTCATTACCTGCTACGCCTCGCAATGAAACTTGTTTATTAGGCACTATACAAGTAAATGTAAATGACGCTAATAACCGCATACAAACTGTTCGAGCTTTGGTGGATCCAGGATCCCAAAGTAACTTTATTACCGCTGCATGTTGCAATAAATTAAATCTTAAATATAATAAGGTTTCCCGCGCCGTAGTAAAAGGTATCGGTTCCTCGCCTAGCCCTATTAAAGGTGCTACGAATTTAAAAATATTTTCACGATTCGATAGTAATATTTCACTCTCGCTCGACGCTAACGTAATTGACCGCATCACGGATAGTTTACCTACGGTGCCCATAGATATAAGTACCTTATCACATCTACGTCATGTCGCTCTTGCAGATCGGCAATATAATGAGCCGGCCGATATAGATATTCTTATCGGTGCTCAGCTGTTTGCTGACATTGTATTGTCCGGGCGTATAACGGGACCGCCAGGTACTCCTACCGGATTTGAAACTATATTCGGCTATATGCTTATTGGTAATACACCAACATTAAATTATGAAAATAATACCGCTATTTCTTTATGTTGTTTTGTAGAACCGGAGCCGCCTATCGACTCCTTATTACAAAAATTCTGGCAACTAGAGGAGGTCTCGTGTGAACCTGCCCTTAGTCCAGCCGCTCGCGAATGTGAAAAGATTTTTACCGATAATGTTTCCCGCGATAGTTCAGGCCGTTACACGGTTAGTTTGCCTTTTTCCCGCGATCCTAAAACTTTAGGTAACTCTTATGAAACCGCAAAAAAACGCTTCTCGTCTGTTGAGCGCAGGTTCGAGTCCTGTCCTAACTTCCGCAATGACTATAACGATATAATACACGAATACCTATCGAAAACCTACATATCGCAGCTGCCTGACGATAACCGATCTGAAGGCTATTATATTCCACACCATGCTGTCGTGCGCGCTGATAAGGCCACCACGAAAGTAAGGATGGTGATGGACGCGAGCGCCAAAACTGATACAGGCGTTTCCCTAAATGATACTCTGCACATCGGTGCAAATTTACAAAATGATTTATTTTCTATATTACTTGACTTTCGCTTATTTGAAATAGCATTCACCTCCGATTTGAAACAAATGTTTTTACAAATCTTAGTATGTGACGAACATAGGAAATATCAAAAATTTCTATACCGCTTTGACAATGCGTCTCCTATTCTCGCTTATAATTTTAACCGCGTATGTTTCGGGCTCCGCAGTAGCCCATACCTTGCCATAAGGGTTGTCCGCCAATTATGTGAAGACGAACGCGCGTCTTTTCCCCGCGCCGCTCAAGTCGCCAGTCGTAATTGCTACACTGACGATTTATGTTACTCTGTACCCACCGTCGAGGACTCTCAACAGCTCAAGGACGAGCTGCTGGGATTGTTCACGGCCGGGGGCTTTGAGCTTTTAAAATGGTCGAGTAACTCCCGCGAATTACTCGATTCATTACCGCGATCGCACCGCTTTGATACTCATATTCAATTCGATGAGTCACCGCAAACCCTGAAGGTTCTCGGCCTCCAGTGGTTAACCATCACTGTGTCGGAAACTAAAACTGTATCGCTCCCCGCAGCTACTGTTAACGAGGAATCTCACCCGTTATTATCCCTATCACTACGTGTTTCTACATGGAGAAAGCTATTAAATACTATAGCTTACGTATACCGCTTTATTAATAAATTACCGCGCTTAAATTATATTACCGCAGAAGAAATAAATTTCGCAGAAGTACAACTATTGAAAGCTATTCAATCGTCTTACTTTCCTGACGAGATAAGAAAATTAACCGCTAATCAGCAATGTTCCTCCACAATAAATAAATTAACTCCATTTCTCGATGAAAATGGCTTACTCCGCGTCGGTGGTCGACTACGTCACGCCGACCTTTCATACGAACAACGACATCCTATATTATTACCGCGTAAACATCACGTTATAGATTTATTAGTCACTCATTATCACCGCACAAACTGTCATACCGGTCCTGTCGCTCTCATGTCTATACTGCGACAGAAGTACTGGATATTATCATGCCGCAATATTGTGAGACAAATTACACACAAATGTAATATTTGTTTTCGAACTAAACCTAAACCGTCTTTCCCTCTGATGGGAGATTTACCCGCGTGCCGTGTCAATGAATCGAAGGCATTTTATCTGACCGCGACTGATTATGCCGGACCTATACCTATTGTACCTTATAGGAAACGTGGCGTCCGCTCAATTAAGTCTTATATATGCCTATTTGTTTGTCTGGTTACCCGCGCAGTTCATGTTGAAATAACAACTGATCTGACGACTAATTCTTTCATATCGGCTTTTAAACGCTTTATATCACGAAGGGGTACAGTCTCTTGCATTTACTCCGACAACGCAAGTACTTTTAAATCCGCAAAAAAGACGTTGTCAGATGTTGACAAGTTTATCTATTCTGACGAATACACAACCGCGTTTAATAATGAACTTTCTGAACGCAGAATCTCTTGGAAATTTAATCCACCTCGTAGCCCACACTTCGGTGGTCATTACGAGATCTTCGTTAAAGCCGTTAAAAATCACTTATACAGGGTTATCGGTTCGCAACTTCTCACCTACGAGGAACTCATGACAGTAATTACGCAAATTGAATGTGTTATAAATTCACGTCCGCTTACACCACTGAGTGAAGATCCATCTGAGCTCAGTGCTTTAACGCCATCGCATTTCATGATGTCCATTCCCTTGACTTATTTACCTACATACAATGAGACAGATGAAAAGAATCTGTTACGCCGTTATAAGTTATTAGATCAGATGGTAACTTCATTCGCTAAACGTTGGAAGCTCGAATACCTACATCAGCTTCAAGGTCGAGAAAAATGGAATACTCAATCTAATCCAATTAAGATAGGTACAGTTGTTGTTATTGTAACAGACAACTCTCCACCGCTTCACTGGCCGCTTGGCATTGTTGTCGATACATTTCGTGGTGACGACAATATCTGTCGTGTGGTTTTAGTAAAAACCGCGACTGGCGTCTACAAAAGACCAGTCGTGCGTCTTTGTTCTTTACCTTCTCAATAATTAATTTTTAGTGCCTCCCGTGCCGCTTCTTTTATCTTTATTTAAAACCATTGTTTTAAGGCCGGGGGCAATGTTCGCGCCACTATATGGCAAATATTATTTTTCTCTAAGTATATTCCAAGGCTACCCTCATTTTTATACATTTTTTCGCTACACCGCACCGCATCGGTCCGTAACGTCAAACGGGCCAATAGTAGTCTGGTTCTACACGCCATACGCAACACCCGCGCTCCCTGAAGCATCCTAACCGACTCTCGCGCCGCGCCCCTATACGCGTAAGAAGTGCTAAGTGCTGTTGGTCTCAAGGAGGATTACCTCGAGGATACTGTGCCCGTCAACATCCAGGAGGAACGACAAGTGCGTGAACCAACAATCTCCAAAAGGTGCAGCATTTTCCCTTAAGGTTAGTCCATTGAACCACCCTCTTGCCTATGGAATAGTCCCGCATTTATAATACCCACTGACCTACGGCTTGTACTGCTCAGCCGACAGTGGCCCCCACAATAAGTTTCCATATTATCTATATCTATCATATATCCATATCTATCATATTTCCTATCTTCAGAGTAGTTTTAGTCAATGTTTATTAAAAGGAATGTATTTATAAGTATGTATTCTTGTAACATAATTGGTGAAGTGTAGGTTAACCTACTATTGGATTCCTATGTACACCTCTGCCTATCCCTTAAGGAAAAAGATGTCATATTTTATGTTACACATGTAATAGTATCATATCAACATACTGTGATGTATCTGTTGTAACCTGCCGGTGTCTCCGTACAGCGGTTCAACAGCAGTTTCAAGCTGCTGCAAGCGCTGCTCGCACGCACCCAGCACATTACACACGTCGCCAGCCAGCGCTGAGCTGCGCGCTGCAGCCGCTTTCAACTCTTGGATGTTTGACATCTCCTATAAATACAATGTGAAAACAATATTAGGAACTTATGCTATTCCAATAAGTACTCAGTACGGTAGACTCAGTACTGTTTATCTTCATTGACGTACAAAAGTGTCAGATTATGACCTATTTGAATAAAGCTGTTTTGAGTTTGAGTTTGAGTTTACTCCAGTCCAGTGACTGGATTGCTAGTCTACTTTTCTTACCATCTAGAATCATATTGAAAGACTGGATTTATGAAAGTATATACAATATGACCCATTTAAACAATGGATTGGATTACAAAACTGGAATAACATGAACTGAACTTAAAGTTGCAAATAAAGGGGCGTATTCTGATATGTTGTGGGAATTTTCAGTGATTTTTAAATTGATTTTTTATTTTATTTATTTATTCAAAGTAAAATTATGACCTTACAGCTAAACCAAAACGCTCTTTAGTGCTATTACTTATACTAGATTTAAATTATATCACATCGTCAGAATCTTGGGCCACATGTAGAAAAGTAATAATATCTTTCTAATCAATATGAATAGAAGTGAATAAGTTCACTTCAGTTCTGAGTTTCTGAGTGAAATTGTGTGTGGGCCAACGATGGTGTCATTCAGGGTTTTCTGGTTGCTGAAAGCCTACACAACCAAAACGCTAATCATTTGAAGACAGCTGTAGCCAAGACCTAAGGCGAAGCATTTTAAATGCCGAAACACGGTGATTAATTTAGAAGGGAAGTAATAACATAACATACATATATTCACGCCTTTTTCCCGAAGGGGTAGGCAGAGGTGTACCCAGGGACTCAGTCCCATAGTAGATACACCCACATTTCGCCAGTATGTTATTGGTCCCATGTAATAGGGGGCGAGCCTATTGCCATCTACCGGGCACAGTTCCAGACTCTAGGCAGTTATTGAGATAATTCCTAATGGAAAAATCCAATAAAGTAGGGGAAGTAATAAAGTAGGTAATAACTGAGAAAAGACTTAATGGAAAAAGATTGTAGGTACACAAACCTTTCTGAGCTTCATTTCTATTTCAAATTTTTTCTCTATGGCATACATTTTGAGTATACCTTTTCTTCAGCGATTTCTGTTTTATATCTCGTCTTCAAATAAACAATATTATTTTAAAAATTCCACTTTTTAGGACAACACAACAAATCACAGAAGAATAAAGAGTAATCTAATTTAACAAATCACCTAACAAAATTTTAGATTTCAGTAACACAATTCAATTCAATTCATAATTTGTGGCATTCACAGAACAGAGAGGAAAGTGGCATTATTTAGAACTAGAACACAACAGCACAGCTGATTGCTTGACAGCTGACAGGCTTGACTGCTGACATTGACAGTTATTACATATTACATTTTGACAGTATCTGCCACAGAATGTTTCAAAATAGAGATGGGGTATACGAGTAAACTGATTGCCTTACCACCCGCCACCGAGTATTACTGAAATTTTAAAATTATTGGCCTTCACATTTTCAGTGGTAAATTAATAATTAGAAGATTTTTATTTATGTATTTTAGTTCACAATGGCTACAATAAATATATCACTACTTTTAAGTGCACTCCACTTTCAAATTAATAATATGATTATCAAAAGTCTGATTACTTTCGATAATGTCTCTTCTAATTTACTTACAGCCTGTATCCGAACAGGGCGGATGACGTGCCATGATTTTCGAGACGTGGCTGACGTTTCGTTGTGTTGTCAATTTTTTATGATCCCGTAATTTTATGCGATCGGCTGCTTGCTTGCGATCTAAGTCTATTTTTTAACAAAAACCATCGCTTTGTAAAGATTTTCAAGTAATTTGAAGTTTCCAAGTAAGTGTATGTGTAATTTTACCTGAATGATACAAAAACTATAGTGTATTGTGAAAAACAAAAACTTTGTTTGCTAAGGTTGTGCCCTATTTACAGAAAAATGGATCAAATAGCAAAGTTCGTCGAGCCAAGCAAGCAGTTTGCCAAGGACTCCATCAGATTAGTCAGAAGATGCACTAAACCAGACAGAAAAGGTAATATTATTGCTACTTTCATTCAAAAACTTGCAGGGTTTCTTGCAGTGTTGGCATACGAAATTGGTTAGGTACACGAAACTAGCAGTTTTTCGTGTACGAAGACGTTTAACTGCTTAATAAATTATTAAGTTTATGCACTCATTTAATTTTATAATATATATCGGTATCAATAATTTCAGTCACAATATGTTTATGCCAACTTTCACATTGTACATAGCACAATAATATATTTAGAACTTCAATTTTAGTATATATCGATATGTTATATACACTGCCCCAGACATTAACTTATGTTCCACTAGGATTCAAATATGAAAATTATTATTCTTAGGTGTTCACCCATTAGGGATATCATCAAACTATTGATTTAGCTTTAACGCTATGCTCCTTCTGTTTAGCAATTAATAGCATTTTTTATATTCATTCAGATAAGATCTCTTTAATTTACGGTGAAAGTGGAACTTAACAGTGTCTTTTTATGACCATGGCTAATGCAGTTCAGCTGAAACATCTAGTTTAATAAATAATTATTTATGTTTTAATGTGTAAAGTCTTTTTTACTATTGAATATGGGTTTAATTTTGAATGTTCAAAAATTACTCTCATTTGCTCTGTCTACCTTAATTATTTAACATACAATCACACCTTTTTCCTGAAGGGATAGGCAGAGGTGTACCTGGGACTCAGTCCTATAGTAGGCACACCCACATATTGCCAGTATGTTATTGGTCCTATGTAACAGGGGGTGAACCTATTGCCATCTACCGGGCACAGGTCCAGACTCGAGGCAGTCAATAACAACTCCTAATGGAAAAATCCTATAACACTTTGCCTGACCTGGGGATCAAACCCTGGATCTCAGGATCAACAGTTAATAATTTAACTAAAGTAAAGAAATGATCTTTTTCCAGAGTTCCAAAAGATCGCCATCGCCACTGCAATTGGTTTCTGCATCATGGGCTTCATAGGATTCTTTGTAAAGTTGATACACATCCCTATCAATAACATTATTGTGGGCTCCTAAACAAACATTGTAGAATAATAATAGATGTAATAATAAACTCTTTACTGTAAGGCCTCACATGTCTAAGATATCTGTATTCCATTTTGTTTTAATATTAATTTCATAAAATAAATTATTATTTTGAACAATGATGATTTTATTGAAGTTACCTTAAAATAAGTATAAAATCAGACTACATCTGTATAGGATAGTAGTTACATAAGGGTATAGTAATACTTAGAAGGTGCCATGGACCCAAGAACCTGAACAACTGACAGGAAAAAAAAACTGCAGGCTTCTCAAACATTACCAATTCATTTTATATGGGAAGTTGAAATTTATTTGCCTGATGGGTCACCAAAATCTTATTAAATACTACTCCACCTTTTTGTAACAATCCAGTAATTGTGTCCCAATTATTATTATATCCACTTAAAGTATTGAGGCCAATTATGATAATATCCTTGAGTGGAGAAAGTTTACTAAAAGCTTGCAGCTTCGGGGGCTTCGGTGTAGAGTTGGGGGACTCTATACCGGAGTTCATAGCTCCACAAAACTGAGGGATGGCCAAGTGAGCGTGGTCATTCTTTTCAAGGGCCGGGGCCTAGGGGCCAACCGCCGAGGCGGGATAGTGAATGCTAGCGCGACCCTATCCCGCCATATAGCGAGGGCCTGCTCACCGTGTGGTTTTAGTCGGTATGGTCGCTTCTCACCGAACCCGACATAACTCGCCCGCCTCCCGCTGGCGGGCGAGTATGCGTAAATGCATTTCCACACGTTTAAAAAAAAAAAGGGTTATTTTAAAGAAAAATATATTATTTGTTACTCTTTTACACCAAATCTACTAAACGGACTGGGCTGAAATTCGGTAGATGTAGATAATTTAGACCCTCCAATGACACATAGGCTACTGTTTATCCCAATATTCCCACGGGAACGAAGACCACGCGGGTGAGACCGCGGGGCACAGCTAGTAATAAATAACAAAACACTGTTTATTATTGAAATACATTTATGCATACAAATTATACATTTGTTGAAATTAGGAAATTCATAATAATTTCGAGCTTTTATAAGCCTGGAAAAATAACATTTTTATTTATAAAACAGAACAAAAATTTAATATAGCATAATATAAAATCAAAAAACTTTAATAACACGAACACAGCTGGTGAAATTGTTGGTATAATTAAAAATATTAATAGATAAGGAACTCTTAAAAACCACTGTACAGCCTAACAAATAAAAAACGATTTACGACGAGCTTTAGATAATTTGAAAACTATTTATTATTTTTTGTGCATGACATGTATATAGAATCCAGGCACAGGGACTTGGTCCAAAGGCTTGAAGTCAGCGTAGATGTGATGTTCTGCGTTATTGTCAAACGCCTCGTCCAACATCTGAGTGAACTTGTCGAGCTTGTGAGGGTAGTAGCACAGCCGGAATTCACTGGAAATAATACCTATATATTATTGACTGAGCATTACCTACGTAAGGTTTGACTAAACAGTGTTTACTCAATGTATTTTGTTGTTTAATGAATCATTATTTCGGACGTAGGACTGAGGACTGCTGGACATGGCCTCCATCGCTTCGACCAAAATAAAATGAATTTGGTCGAAGCTCCATCGTATATTTCCATCTAGTCTCGTTGATCCCGCGGCCTGAATCCAGCGTGTTCCTTCTGTCTTTATTAGGCGCCCCTTTACTATAAACTCATTTTGTATGATATATTGACCTACTCACAGAGACCTAATAAAATAAGCTTTCGTAGGATAAAGTTGCCGCATAGAGAACGACGAGACGTCATATATAAATAATAGGTAAAATCTAATTATGTAATGTGTAAATTATTTAATAAAGGTGTCAATAACAACAATAATACGTACTAGCATTTCCTCTTTGCATGCAATTTTGCGGGCGGGAGGGCGGTGCACTGTGCATGTTGTTTTTGACACTAAAAATCGGAACTAAAAACTAAATATTCTTGTTCTAGACGTTATTATATTATGATTTTTATAAAATGCTATCATAATTTATATAGTTCGACACAAAAGAGTAGAAACGGAGCTAATTTAAAGTGTATGTGTTGATGAAATTGTTTTTACTCTTGTAAAAGACAGTGGCGCCCCCATTTTTTTCTACTATTTTGTGTCGAACTATACATGCGTTTACAATGATTTAATTAACCATAAGGTATCGCGCGCAGACTTTTATTAGCTACATTTTCTTATATAATTGTTGAATATTATAATATTACCTTTTCTCGCTAATATCTTTATCGTCAGACGTGTCTATGAGGTAGTCTAGAGCGATCAGCTCCGGCTTCCCGCGCACCACTAGCACTGACGTTTTGATGTCCACGGGGTATTTACACTGGAAATAACATAAAAACAGCATTAAAATTTCTTTAACACTATAAAGCCTTTCAATCAGAGCTGCTCTAAGCTGCGTAGGTGAGAATGGTATTTATTTATATTAAAGATTAGATATATCTAACAATTAAGAATCCAATGTAATTGAATGTAAGAATCTTATAAGTTCATTGTATATACATACATACATACATACATACGTTCACGCCTTTTTCCCTAAGGGGTAGGCAGAGGTGTACCCAGGACTCAGTCCCATAGTAGATACACCCACATTTCGCCAGTACGTTATTGGTCCCATGTAATAGGGGGCGAGCCTATTGCCATCTACCGGGCACAGTTCCAGACTCCAGGCAGTTATTGAGATAATTCCTCATTAGGAAAAATCCAATATTTAACATTTTGCCTGACCTGGGGATCGAACCCGGGACCTCTTGATTGGCAGTCGAGCATGCGCCCTCTACGCCACCGAGGCAGTCATTGTATATAACCGGACCATAATAATTAAAATTTAAAAATCTGACTACCTACACAGATACAATACGGCCGGCATAACTTGACGAGTCTGAAAATAGGCTCCGCGAACTTTAGCGCACGTAAACTCGGGAAGAAAACTGTTATTATTATGATTAAACTGAACATAACATTTACAATATATATCCGTTCGTAGCTATAATTGTGTACAATACCGTCTTTACCATAAGGGCACACGGGGCCCGTGCCCAGGGCCCCCCATCCTTAGGGGCCCCCGAAGGACCGACAATTTCTCTCACATTTATTCTCAAAACATTTTTGCAGCAGCAGCATACTAAGTTAAGTCATTAATGACATATTATATTGATTACTCAAAATAAATAGAAGATCATAACAAAAAAAAAATTGTAGAATTCGCTATCTTTACTTTTCAAAAGGGCCCTAAATTCTTGTGTGCCCAAGGGCCCCAGAATTGTATAAGACGGGCTTGATTGTGTATCTGCAATTAAGTTTTGTTCACGAGTATAGAAGCGCTAAAGATCGCAGTGCCTATGTTCAGAGTTCAAAGTCGTCAAGTTGTAATGTATGGCTGTAATGTGCACAGAGCTTAGCAAAGATCTGATGGAGAACAAAAAAGCACCCTATAGATATATAAAAAATAGTTTTTTTTAAGAGGTAAGTTGAAATAGGCCAACATGATTTTAATAAAAGTGCATGGACAAAAATATAACTAAACTGAGTCACATGAGTTCTGTCATATTGAATCGTCGTTAAAAACAATTTATTACATATATTTATTCACACTAGCGCCCTCATTTCCGTTACTTAGTAAGTTGTGTTAAGTTTTAATCAATGTGTTTTTGTTTTTGTTACAAGCAGATAAAGTTAATAATTTGTTATCAGTATATTATTGTATAACCCAACCGATAACACATTTCATCATAATAAGCTCCCTTGTATTTATCATGTATGTAAACGGTTATGAAAAGAATACGTTTGTCATCATAGATAATTGACAGGTCTCCGCGCGCGCTCCGACTAGATACCGTTGTCATACATGTCAAATGCAGTAACTAAAACTACGCCGAAGTCAGCGTACCTGAACCTGTCAGACACAATATTTTTTCACTCATACTAGCATTGTGTTACGCACACTACAGTAAAATTTGACAATACAACTTCTTACATATTGAAAAAAGACGCATTTTCGAAACTTTTTTTGGGCATAAACCTAGAAAAAAGGCCCTTTTTTCTATGTTCATGTTTTTAGGTAATGTGGTAGAGTCTGGCTACCGAGTCTTGACCATGGAAAAGGGCGGCAAATTTGTAAAATGTTATCTCGGCGACATCAATATTACTGATAGAATTGGAAGAACCTATTTTGATACTTGGTAATTACTAATGCAAGATTGGATTGGAAGATTGGATTAATTAATCCACACTAATATCATAAATGCGACTGTTTGTTCGTTTTTAAATTTGCCGCGCTTTTTCAGTCTCTCTTCTTGATCCAGACTTATCAATTTATCTATCAATTGTCTAAGATTTTATGTTTCTTACATTATAATAAATAGAATGTCCCGGCGTGGCTCCGCTATCGATCATTGCGTCATAATTCCTATGATCAATGAACAATAATCCTCCGGGCTTCAAACATTTAGCGAAGTTGTTCAAGCACATCTTCTGTACTCTTTGGTCTGGGTAATCATCGAGTAAGTGGGCGAAAGAGTTCCCGAGACATATGACCGCGTCAAACTGCTCCGGTAGCGCCGCCTGGCGGACGATGCGAGAAACGTCGCGGGGTAGGGTTTCCCAATTCGCTTCCTCTATTACTGCAATGGGAATACATAGGGATTTACAGAAATCTCTAATGAAGAAAACAGAAAAAAATTAATGGGTGTAAGCATGTACTTCATTACATTACATACATTTTAATGTTTTTAAAGTTATTGTACTTTCACACGTTTATAACAGACTCTTCAGCTGGATCGTTTGGCGCCGCACGTCCTTTGTATTTTCTAATTTAATGTCACATTATTTTCTAACAATTATGATATATTGATAAATAAAGTACAATTTAAAATAAACAGAGAAAATAACTTAATATTTTAAATTTTTTTTTTAGACAAAGCGGTCTACTCGCATGTAATACAATACAAATAAGGAAAGAAAAATTTCACCAATCCCGCCCGTGGGTGAAATTTTTCTTTCCTTATTTGTAGAGAAAATAACTGTGAAGTATTCTTACCCCACTCATCATATTTAGGGTTTTTCCTCTTGTCCCATCTCGCTTTGAGCGCGTGCTTCAACATTTTGTCGGAGGCATCCACAGAGAGCAGTTTGAACCCTTCGTCTACTAACATCATTGAATCTATGCTGGAAGAAAAATGTTTACTAAAATAAATATTACGATAAACACTTATTTATGGCCATAAGATGGCGCTTATCATTCGTACAAAACTTAAGAGAATGCATGCGATGGAAAATCTTTTTGTTTGATACTGTAGTACCTACTTCTTTCCGACGCAAGATGGCGCTTCAATTTCCTGTAATTAAAACCTTAATGTTTTGAACCTTCTTGCTTAGTTTTGTTTTTTGCTATTCGACTCCAGCCCCAGTAGCACAGTGACCAGGTAAAAGGAAGTCCGCTGGGGTTAGAACGAGACAGCAGATATGCAATGTTCGGGCGCGAAAGAGAAAAAAGACGGGGTAAATAGCTTATCCCCTTGTTTTAGCTTATGCTAGGCGGGCAGGTAGCACTAAATGCTTCCGGTTAATACAACCTTCATGATAAAACTCTTTGGTTGATTTTGTAGTACCATTACTCGACACGAGGTGGCGCTTCAACTTTCTGTAGTAAAAACCTTCAAGCTTTGGATCTCCTTGCTTAGTTTGTTTTGTTATTCGACACAAGGAAGCGCTTAATGCTTCCGGTTAACATGGTCCGAAACCGGACCATGAAGGTGTGGTCGGTAACATCACCTTCATGGTCCGAAAACTTTTTAGTTGATTTTAAGTACAACCTCGCGCCACCGAATTGCTCCCGTCGGCCCAACGAATATATCCCGTGTGATCACCAGTTTGATGACCATCGCGTGTGATTTGGCTTAATTTTGAAATAAAAAACGGCTACTTCTTAGAAAAGTTCAATTCAATGCTTGTTCTCCAGGCTCCGGGCTCCGAGACTTGATACATTTTTCTCTTGTTTTATTTTTCTTTTTGCTTAGCAACACACGGCTTGTGTATTTGAATCCGCACCGTTTTCGTTCTCCCCCGATTTGGTTTATGTATGACCTATATTTTGCCACAACCTTGACACTAGATGGCGCACGCAATTTAATTTTATTAAATTTTCCATATCTTCCTCTTATTATCGTGTCAACGGTTCATTTATTCTACTTATTAGACTGCGCCTGCGCTAACCCAGAAAGTAGCCAAGTCTATTGCGTTCTTTGTGGCACTTCAATTTTTCATATTATATTAATATTAGTTATCCTGAAATTTGGTAAATAACTGACACACATTTTTCTCTGCGATGAGGAAACACTATAAGAAAACCTATTCATTCAGAATACCAAGAAATTAAATGGAAAAACAGGCAAGGTAAAACTTATGGAAGCAAGTCGCTAACCACTTGCATTGTGATAAATATGAGGTAAACGGTATGAGTTTATTTAAGGAGAGTACAGAACTAGAAATATAATTGATTATAAGCTAAAGCCAATGAACCTAAAATCTAAAACAGGTTTGTTGAGAACCAAGGTACATAATAGTCAATAGTTGTTATTATTTGGCCAAGAACACAGTAAGCACCTTCTTACCTAATTGACACAAGCTTAAATTGTTGATCCTTTGTTATTAAGTACCTACTCTTAATAAGTCTCATTAGACTGCAATCAAAACACGTGTAGGTAAATATTTCATATTCATTAGACGCGCGATATTGATAAGATGAAAGATTTGTCAATAAGACGCGAGGTCAAAGTATTTTCATAATAAAAAGTTATAAAACTGGTTTAAACCAATATTGATAACGCTATATTATGATGATATATGTTACAGCTATGTTTCGAAGTAATCATTAGACATAATTTTATCAACTTCACATTACGCCAGTAGTAGGTACCTATCATGTATCACCTACTGATTACAGTCAGAAGGGGAGCCGAATCGGAGATTTTGGTTGTTACCCGAGCGCGTCAAATTTTGATATCTGACGATTCAACTCGTTGTCGGTCGTGCCATCAATATCAGACGCGGTCGAATAAATCTATGTGACTGTATTTGTTTTTAAATTTTTGAAAGCTTACAGAATCTCCCCCTACGGTGCAGGAGATACACTGCGTAACTTTTTTTCCTTTTATTATAATTTAACACCGAATGTGTTCAGACTCTGTAGTGGTAGGCCTCTTTTGCAGGAGGCCGCCTGGGGAAGTACCACACCTTTGCCAGTTATTTATCCGCCAAGCAGTAATGTGCAAACATTATTGTGTTCCGGTATGAAGGGCAATGTTACCAGCGAAATTTACTGGGCATGATGAGATTCAACAACTCATATCTCAGGGTGACAGGCGCAGTGCAGTGCCCCGCAGAATTTTGAATTTTAAAACACTGGGTGGCACTGTGTCTGATATGGGCAATCATGATGCTTACCATCAGGCACCTGATTTGCTCGTCTTGTCACTCACTATCACAAAAAAAAAAAAAACTTTAAGAAGTTTTCTTAACGCTCGAGTAACTCATTTAGCGTCATGGGCTCACTTAATTATAATAGGCTGTCATTGAGAAATTTAATAACACTTTGCCTGGCCTGGAAATTGAACCCAGGACCTCATATTCAGCAGACCACTAGACAACTGAGTACTGAGGCACAGAGGCAGTATTATTAGAAATTATTAAGTAGATCTATTATATATACCTAACACAGTAGACTTATTTTTAATTAAAAACTCAACAAAACATCAACAAATCTGCTTCCGATAAAGTGGCGCCATCTAGCGAGTCTTAAACAACTGTTGACTGATGTGATTAGTTTTGGTCCTTCGAGCTCGTAAAGAACCATCATTCCACCCGTTCAACATTCAACATTGTCCTAAACAGAGCAGTCGGCATCGACAGACAATATAAGGATGACGACTTTTCAGTCCTACGTGCTCCAGTGTCCAGCGAAACACAGGGATATATTTCTGGTTCCTTCGTTTTGGCCTGAAGGTATCGTTTTCCGGCGCTATCGGGAAGTCTATAATATGTTTATATGGGCCTATGTTACTTTAGATTTAAATGTATTGTATCATTTCCTGAAATAAATGATTTAGGTACAGGGCCGTCTTAAGTCTATTCTGCGCCGGGGTGCGGGACTCAGCCTACGCCCTCGTTTTGTTTACACTGCAGCGTGGCACGCGACCGACTACACACTGCAGTATGAAAGGGGTCCTAGTCAACCAAGAAAACACAATACACGTATTTTTTTTTCCCATTTCAAATGAATGAACTTACACTTTATTGACTAAGAGATCATTTTGCTTCAAGTGCGGGCGACCGGGCGGCAATGTCAAAGGGCGCAATTACTCGCCTATGACAGACGCACAGGTGCCGCACCGCGCGCCCATTTCAAATGAACTTACACTCTATTGACTTAGAGATTATTTTGCTTCAAGTGCGGGCGACCGGGCGGCAACGTGTCAAACGTACATACATACACTCTCTTTGGATTAGAGATTTTGCTGCGCGGGTGTTGTATTAAATAAAATTGTTATTTGTGTAGTGTAGTAATGCGGTATAACAAGCGCCGAAAGCGTAATAAGAGTAAAAACCATATTATTGTTGATGACTTTTTTTTTTTGCTTGCGCATACATATTTGTCGTAAGTAACAAGTATATAAAACTGTGCAATAGCGTTAAGTTCAATGAATATATCCATAATATCCAAAAATTCAGCGCTCGACAGGCGCCCCCCGGCGCTCCGCGCCCGGGCGCACCGCACCCCTTGCAGCCCCTGGTAAAGACGGCCCTGTTTAGGTATATTATTTAATAAATGTACAAAGCAACGGTTTGTAGAGAAATTAAATTAAATTAAAATTTATTTATTTCAGGTCATTTTATTCATACATAAAATACTTAAATCATAATAAGTCCTCAAAAAATTTAATATAAAATACAATAATATACTTAATCAATATTCGAATTCACGTCTCATTGAAGTTTCACATACCCATAAGTCCTCTTTACAACTTACCCAGTGCCGCAGGCGGCGTCAAGTATAGTCTTGCATCCGTGTTTCTTGAGCAGTCCAATCAAGAAGTCCTTATAGTTCTGCGTCCTCTGTCCGCTGTCGCCTATGAACTTGTTCCACGCTCGGGCCGCCTTGCCGTCCGCGTACTGATCCTTCACTCCTTCCGAAGGGATGCCTTCGGAACGGGAGTGGAACACTTTGTCCGCTGACATCTTTGGGACAAGCTAGAGCTGGAGGTACGGAGGTGCATTATGAATGAATGAATGAATGAATGAAAACTCTTTATTGCTACCACAATATAACAGAATATAACAAAGAAGAAAACCTTAAAACTAGAAAGAAGTAACAACTGGCGGCCTTATCGCTCAGAGCGATCTCTTCCGTTTGCGATTGCGTTATGATTTTAGACGTAGAGTAGATAGTAGGTTTAAGTATATATTTATAATTACCTCGTTAAAATCATATTAAAGGGCAAATATAAACTCAGACTCACTGACTGACATGCAACATAACATAACATAACATACATTCACGCCTTTTTACCGAAGGGGTAGGCAGAGGTGTATCCAGGACTCAGTCCCATAGTAGATACACCCACATTTCGCCAGTATGTTATTGGTCCCATGTAATAGGGGGCGAGCCTATTGCCATCTACCGGGCACAGTTCCAGACTCCAGGCAGTTATTGAGATAATTCCTAATGGAAAAATCCAATATTTAACACTGCCTGACCTGGGGATCGAACCCAGGACCTCTTGATTGGCAGTCAAGCATGCGCCCTCTACCCACCGAGGCAGTCTGACATGCAACGCAGAGCCCAAACCACTGATCATAGAGACTGAAACTTCAAACTTGGAATTAAGGTTTTTTTCGTTGTCTGGACGCGTGCTAAGGATTTTTAAAAATAGGACAAAGGATTTTTGAAAATTCACATTCTATGGGGTCCATAAAGGGCGTCAAAGTTTAGATATAAAACTCCCATAGGTATTTCATAATTACGGGCGGGCAAAGCCGCTTTTCTTACACTAGTTATATACATAAAATACATACCTACTTCTTAGAATATATAAGCATACTTACATAATTAATAATTTCAGAAAAAAATACGTATGCCCGCAGCACCTTAGAGTAATTTACAATATATTATGGGTAGCACGTACATTTAGTACCTGGGTACGCTTCACTCATAGATGTAGATACCTATTACCTTTTTATGATCTAGGTAGGGTGCATGCATTCAGTCTAGCGTAGGTGTACTTACTTTATAATAACTATGCCTAAACTAAAACAGCTGTTATCGCTTAATAAGCAATTTTGGTATTATAAATAACATTTTATTAACAAAACCTTATCAAGTGTCTGATCAAATGTATTTATCCCGGAACTGCTTACAGGTTTCCTGTTTAGCTAAGAATTTATTTATTTATTGATTTATGAATAACTAGCGACCCGCCCCGGCTTCGCACGGGTAGCAGAAGTAGGAATAGTGGACGTTTAACAGAAGTAAATTCGTGATACATTGTATTTTAATAGATATAACCCTAATGGTTTACGCAGCGCACGCAAATTAATGACTATTTCTGTTACAATGACCAAACCTTAACCCTTTCCACTCTAAGGGTACTTCTAAGTACCGTTTGTTTATTTGGTAAATATATTTCATCGGGATACTCTCAGCTATTAGATTCACTGGCGATCCTTTTAAGTATTAGTTTCGTATTAGTTATATATTCTAGGTATAATAAAAATTTGAAAAAAATCTGTATGTTTTATTTTATCGACCTTATTAATATTATGTAAAAAAAAAACAAAAAACTTTCCAAAATCACTACTCCGTTAGGAAAGGGTTAACACATGTATAAATTTATCGTGGGCTATTTTGAAGACTGCCTCGGTGGCGTAGAGGGCGCATGCTCGACTGCCAATCAAGAGGTCCCGGGTTCGATCCCCAGGTCAGGCAAAGTGTTAAATATTGGATTTTTCCATTAGGAATTATCTCAATAACTGCCTGGAGTCTGGAATTGTGCCCGGTAGATGGCAATAGGCTCGCCCCCTATTACATGGGACCAATAACATACTGGCGAAATGTGGGTGTACCTACTATGGGACTGAGTCCTGGGTACACCTCTGCCTACCCCTTCGGGAAAAAAGGCGTGAATGTATGTATATTTTGAAGATACTGATAAGTACTACAAACCCCTAGTACATTACTTTATTCTACCACGAATACTTTTCACAGCGCATGCATAATGACTTTCGATTATTGTGACCAAACCAAAAAACATGGATATAATCAATGTATACTGTTTCGTAGGTATTGATAATTACTACAATCCCCTAGTACATTACTTTAATCTACCACCGATAGTTTTCACATCGCATGAAAAATAATCACTGTTTCGATTATTGTGACTAAACCAAAAAAGATGGATATAATCTATGTATACTGATTTGTAGGTATTGATAAGTACTACAAACCCCTAGTACATTACTTTACTCTACCACCAATAGTTTTCACACCGCATTGAAAATAATCACTGCTTCGATTGTTGTGACTAAACAAAAAAGGATGGATATAATCTATGTATACTGATTTGTAGGTATTGATAAGTACTACAAACCCCTAGTACATTAATTTACTCTACCACCAATAGTTTTCACACCGCATGAAAAATAATCACTGCTTCGATTATTGTGACTAAACCAAAAAGGATGGATATAATCTATGTATACAGATTTGTAGGTATTGATAAGTACTACAAACCCCTAGTACATTACTTTACTCTACCACCAATAGTTTTCACACCGCATGGAAAATAATCACTGTTTCGATTATTGTGACTAAACCAAAAAAGATGGATATAATTTATGTATACTGTTTTGTAGGTATTGATAAGTACTACAAACTCCTAGTACATTACTTTACTCTACCACCAATAGTTTTCACACCGCATGAAAAATAATCACTGTTTCGATTATTGTGACTAAACCAAAAAAGATGGATATAATCTATGTTTACTGTTTTGTAGGTATTGATAAGTACTACAAACCCCTAGTACATTACTTTACTCTACCACCGATAGTTTTCACACCGCATGAGAAATAATCACTGTTTCGATTATTATGACTAAACCAAAAAAGATGGATATAATTTATGTATACTGTTTTGTAGGTATTGATAATTACTACAAACCCCTAGTACATTACTCTATTCTACCACCAATACTTTTCACAGCGCATGCATATAATGTCTGTTTCGATTATTGTGACTAAACCAAAATAGATGGATAAAATTTCCGTGGACTATTTTGTAGATATTGATAAGTACTACAAACCCCTAGTACATTATATTATTCTACCATCAATGGATTTCACAGCGCACGCAAATTTATGAATATGGTAATTATATTATGTGACACCTTGGTTCACAATATTGCAGTTTTCTTACGGATCCCTATTTTTTTTCAAAATCTCATATAGCCTATAGCACTCACACTGAATTAAGCTATCTATAAGTGAAAGAATTTTTAAAATCGGTCCAGTAGTTTCGGAGCCTATTCGTTACAAACAAAAAAACAAAAAAACAAAAAATCAAAAAAACAAAAAAACAAAGTTTCTCTCTTTATAATATTAGTATAGAAGTATAGATGACGAATTGTCATTATAGAATTTAAAATTATCGGCGGAATTTTTAGGTAAGGGTCAGAAACGTCCTAAATTAAAAGTAAGAGGCGACTATGTTAAGGTGATCTTTTTTCAAACAACTGAATAAAGTTTCTACTTATTTATGTACCTAATTAAGTTTTCCCAATAAATGTGCATAAGTAAACTCAAGAAGACTTACAGAGTGATGCAACACGGTGAACGCTTGCCGAGAGTCACTCACTGACTGAATCAACTCGTCACGTTACCGCCATAATAACTCGCTCGATATTATAAACAATCATTCATTGAAGCTCTTGCATAAATCTACGAAAAAATTATTTCTTTAATGATTTTTTTATCAGAACACGGTTACAATATATCTGTAACATCGGTATTCATTGAGACGATTCCAATAAGCCATAACACGATATATTTGACTACTGGTCCATCTGAACCTGATGCTGCAGCTTCAGGTCAAGTCTATCAAGTCGTTGCCATATTGAGTGACAGGATACCAAATTTCTAATCGATCAGACCACTAGAAATTGTTCATATCCCTTTACCCGCTAAAAAAATAACATAACATAAGTTCACGCCTTTTTCCCGAAGGGGTAGGCAGAGATGTACCCAGGACTCAGTCCCATGTAGATACACCCACATTTCGCCAGTATGTTATTGGTCCCATGTAATAGGGGGCGAGCCTATTGCCATCTACCGGGCACAGTTCCAGACTCCAGGCAGTTATTAAGATAATTCCTAATAGAAAAATCCAATATTTAACACTGCCTGACCTGGGGATCCAACCCGGGACCTCTTGATTGGCAGTCGAGCATGCGCCCTCTACGCCACGGAGGCAGACCGCTAAAAAAAAGAACTGATAATCTTCAAACGATTGAATTGATTTTCATTTATGCAACTCAACGCTATGTATAGGTATTATAGGTAATAGGTACCTAATTTACCGTGACCGAAGTAAGGTGTTAAATATTAGTATATTGTGTAGGTAACCGAACAGGCAGTATTTGATCATTCATGTTAGATAAATCTATCTAAACTAAATTGATTCATACAACCTTTATTAGGTACACTATGTTCCTACCTACATACATATGTTTTCCTTTTAGGAAAATATAATACAGAGCAATATGACATTGCTCTGTATTACGTTTTATGTTTTTGGAAGATGGTCAATTTTGTCAAGTCACGATCGATTGTACCAACGCTAACCAAGGGTTAATTATTAGTGGGCGTAGTTCATGAACTAACAACAAACTGATTACCTAATGGCCGTTATATGCTGTGTTAACTCTGGATTAACACTGGTCTGACACAAATAATAGATAGTTATAATACTTATCTATAAACAATATATACCTATATGAAGGTAAACTTTTTATATGTAGGAAAATATTATTCCTAAATTACTGATTCGTCCTGAGCACCCAAGCTAATAGTTATTATTCTTTGACCTTAGTAACCACAGGACCTATGAGAAAGCTAAAATTCTGGTATTTTGTAAAAGTATCTATGGCATTCACATATATAACATAAGATATCTAAGATAATCTAAGATAGATAATCTAAGTTGGTGGTTATGTGAGGAGGGGGCGTCCTAAAAAGACCTCGATGAACTGTGCGAATGAGGATATGCGTGTGCAGAGATGGAGTGAGTGCAGAGATGACGGATCATAAACTGGAGGCGGAAGATGACGTGTTGTACCGCTATGTTAGGTAATTACACACACTACCTATTGTTATTCTTTATGATGATAAGTAGATACACATAGAATCCTGAAATTCACTACGAACTACTACTACTGAAATTAACGAATTCGCTAGAAGACTTTCCAAATCGTTAGTATAATAATCATCGATTAAAAAGTACGGTAGGACCGAGCCATGACGTAACCCACAGAGGTTGCTCGTGAGATGATATCAGTTATCGCATCGAGTGATAACGGGTCACGTACTGCGCTGATAACACAACTCACACATTTTTATATTTTAGTTCCGCGTTATGTTACATTCGATTTGATTTACAGACCGACCACGATCTTAACAGAGGCCGAACAGGTCGTAGGCTAAAGTTTTGGGCAGGTTTATTGTGAATAATTGTGGTGGATCTCTGGGAAAAAGTAAGGATAAATTGGAAATACGAATTACAGTCAGGGGTATTTTGAGTTAGATCTACAGCCACAAGTACACCGTAACACAGCTAATTAAGCATACACTCATTATCATTATCGTCTGATAACGCTTAGCAAACAAACTTTAACCCTGTCAGAACAGTCCTCAAAGTCCTAAAATGATGATATAAAATTTTAAGAAAATACTAAGGCCTTTCAATGAAAAGTAAGGAACTTTAATAATATACTTACTTACCTGAAATGCTGTACATATTCAAATGTAATAAACATAGTTCCGAACATGTAAGTCATCAATTTAAGAAAACTTATTAAAATAATAACGCCTGAAATTTAACTCTGAGCAATAAATTTTATTCAACATTCATAAAACTTTATTAAAAGTTCTGTTTACACACAATTTAACGAAAGTTTAATGTTTAACAATGACATGTTGATAGAACCCCGGCACAGAGACTTCTCCTAACGGTCTGAAGTCTCCATAGATGGTATGTGACGCTGCATGGTTAAACGACTCGTCAAGGAGCTTGGTGAAACTGGCCACTCGATGCGGGTACATGAATAGATTAAATTCACTGAAAATTAAAAAAATATATAAAAAATCATCACACCTTTTTCCCGAAGGGATAGACAGAGATATACCCTTGCCCACCACAGTAGGTACACCCACTCTTCGCCAGTTTTATGTTTTTAAGTCCTATTAAATGGGGGGCAAGCCCATTGACATCAATCGTGCACAAATAATAATCCCTACCAACCAGGTTAGTGGGGAAAACGCCAAATTTTTTTTATCATTGTTCTAATCCCCACTGGTGGAGACAGCTTAATGATGGGGATTATGACAATAAACCAAATAAAGACTCCAGGCTGTTACTGAGAAAACTATTAATGGAAAAAAATAATTTGTTGCCTGACATGGGATTGAACCCAGGACCACATACTCGGCAGCGTTTGCGTCCATTACACCAACGTGGCAGTAAAAAAAACATAAGATACCTATCCCACCAATATTAAAGTTTGCAAAATCTAGCTGTGCCCTGCGGTTTCACCCGCGTAGACATCGTTTTCGTTGGATCGGAAAAAAGTACCTACCTTATGTCTTATTCCAGGATCTAAGCTACTTTATAACATACCGAATTTCAGCCCAATCGGTTCAGTAGTTTTGGCGTGAAAGAGTCATCCAGCCATTCATCCATCCACCCTCACAACTTTTGCAGTTAAGTATATCATACGTAGGACTAAGAACTAAATTGATTGAGCTGTAATTTTGTATACCTATCTATTATGTAGATACTTAGGTACGTACCTATAGGATGAAATCGCGGGGCGTAGCAAGTATGATTTAATAATACCTGTTAACGTACCTTAACCCATTTTCATCTTCAATGAAAAACTGTAGTTCTACTTTTTCTGGTTTCCCATCTTTTATTATCAGCTTACTTCTGATATCCACTGAATTTTGATACTGGAAATACAAGATCATATTGGCGTAGCTAGAACTTTGGGTTGAAACTAAATCTTACAGGTCTCAATAGAATTTAATTTTTTTATTTTTTTTATTTTAGTGAGTGACAAGACGAGCAAATCAGGTGCCTGATGGTAAGCATCATGATTGCCCATATCGCAGACACAGTGCCACCCAGTGTTTTAAAATTCAAAACTCTACGCGGCACTGCACTGCGCCTGTCACCCTGAGATATGAGTTGTTGAATCTCGTAATGCCCAGTAATTTCACTGGTAACATTGCCCTTCATACCGAAACACAGTAATGTTTGCACATTACTGCTTGGCAGATGAATAACTGGCAAAGGTGTGGTACTTCCCCAGGCGGCCCTCTGCAAAAGAGGCCTACCACTACAGCTACTAATTTAATAGCTGAATTTAAGCAACCATTTATTTACTAACCGGAGCGAATACATAATATACTTAGGCAAATTATTGGAAGTCGATGCAACCGCAAGTAAAATCCCCGAATTCGAAACAGGTCATTAAGAACGGTCACGCACTACGTGTGAATCCGATCGGCATCCGTAAAAACGGTCCGAAGAAGTCGTAGAACTAAACGGATTCGGATCGGATAGTTTCGGACGTAGTACGTAACCGCTATGAGTTATAGTTCTACTAGACATAATCTGAGCAGTTTTCGGCAACAGTGACTTGGCTTAGTTTAAACGGAGATTAACTGGTTTGGGTGTTTAGTCCTTACATGATTTATGTACCTACCTACCCAAATTTTGCAGTGAACGTCCGGCTACCACACCGTTAATATAAAGTTTATACCGTTAATATAAAGTAATGAGGCTCTGGAGAGGAGAGTGAATAGTGTTGGTCGGTTCGACAACATACTGGCAAATATCCCTGGTGTTGCAGGTACCCCTAGGCGGCGGTAACCGCGAGCCATCAGGCCAACCGTCTACATGTGCACACACCTATGGCATAAAAAAAGTAAGTAAGTACTTATATCATTTATTATTGGGTCTACTAACCTCATAATACACACTGCCCTTACTAACCGGCGGCACATCATTCAACATAGCATCATAATTCCTATGATCCACGATCAGCACCCCGCCTTGCTTCACACATTCACCCAGATTCCTCAGACATGTCCTTTGTAAGGTGTTGGTACCGTCTTCATCGAGTACGTGTGATATAGAGTTAGCGAGACATATGACGGCGTCGAACCTTGTGGATGGAGGGAGGAAGCTGGATAGATCTTCGGGGAGAGTTTCCCAACTTGCTCGCTCTATTACTGAAAATCAAATTAGTAATATTTAGTTCTTTGATTTAAGACTCCGCGCGCACTCCGGCCAGTGGCCAGATACCGCCTAACAAAAACAGCTTCGTAAGTAAATGAGGCAACTTTCAAATTGTAGCGTGCATAACAAAATGCGTGAAAAACAGTTTGCATGGAGTGCTGAAGAATTGTGTTGCATAGGCTCGGGTACGTCGACTTTGACGTACCTAGTATCATTTTCCGCATTTGAAAAAGTACCTACGCCGGCGGTCTACCCCCGCCGGTATCTAGTTGAAGCGCGCGCGAAGACTTAGTTTGGCAGCGGCAAAATTTTCTGAACTTGTTTTGTATCACAGGACCAAATGCCTTATCTTTGCATTTAGTCCATGAAAAATCCTGAGCACACTTACTCCATTCATCGTATCGAGGTTCGCCCTTCCTCAGTTCCCGGTACTCCCTGGCACATCGCAACATCTGCGTCGACAGATCCACTGACACTACCTTGAACCCATGCTCTAATAAGATTATTGAGTCCACCCTAGAATATAACAAAATAAGTATTTAAATGAAAAAGTAAAAACATTGTTAAATCACACATCGATTTGGGTTTCATGTCGTTGTTATTCTATAACAGCATAAATTCAGCTAAAATCTGAAACTGAAAAAGCAATTTTTCTCCGATTGTCCTAACCCAAAATTTCAGGAGAGACAACTATGAAACGACTCTACTGCCGATCAGGTCCCGGGTTTGATTACTAGGTCAGGCAGTGTTCTATATATTGGATTTTTCCATTAGGGATTATATCAATAACAGCTCGGAGTATGGAACTGTGCCCGGTAAGTAGATGGCACCTATTGCCATCTACCGCCCCCTATTACATACTGGCCAAATGTGGGTGTGCCTACTATGGGACTGAGTCCTGAGTACACCTCAGCTGCCTACCCTTTCGGAAAAAAGGTGTGATTGTATTTCATGTTATACTCTAAGAGAACGGCCTCCTTATTACGGACGCAACAGAAGTGTGGAAAACGTTTAATTGCTTAATGTCTGCTGTCAAAAGGTATACAAAAAATTACGTTTGACAGCAGACATTTAGCAATTTAAACGCTTTCCACACTTCTGTTGCGTCCGTAATAAGGGGGCGGGTTTCCTTAATTACACTGCATGAACTCATACGGGGTATGTCGACAACCCATAATAAGTACATACTGTCAGATTTCAAGACGCCGCGAGATTCCAACCGAGCCTCCAACATGACCTAACGACTGTCCTCGCTAAGCCAACGACGCGACGGTACCTACTTAGAAATAAGTAAAGCTTAGTTAGTCTTAGTACTAATATTATAAATGCGAAAGTTTATAAGGATGGATTTTGGGTACTCTTTCACGCCAAAACTACTGTACTTACTTTTTATCTCGATATTCTCACGACCAAAGACTACGTGGGTAAAACCAGCTAGTCTATAGTAGGGGCACATTATAAGTTTATAATAAATATGGTGCATTACCTAAATTTGTTCTTACCCTGTCCCACACGAAGCGTCCAAAACATAATGGCAGTTATGTTTCCTCAGCATATCAGCGAAGAACTGTTTATACATATCAGTCCTCTGGTCTAAGCTGCCTATCGCCTTGTCGTAATGTTGGGCTAACTTCTCGTACTGGTCTACAGGCCATTGTTTGTGACCGTTGGTTTGGGCCGAACACATCTGTTAACTCGTTTATAACTTGAAACATTTCAAATTATCTATTACAATATTATTTATTTAGTATGGATGTTGAATCTCTTTGTTAAAATTATAAACAGAAAATAGTTATAGATAGGAGAGATAACATACAATCACGCCATCTTCGCGAAGGGGAAGGAAGAGATGCACCTGCCGGCCCAGGACTCCAGGGCGCCGCCTGGGGAAGTACCACAATTTTGCCAGTTATTCATCTGCCAAGCAGTAATGTGTAAACATTTCCTGCCTGCCTCGCCTCGGCTCGGTGCCTCGGTGGCGTAGTGGGCGCATGCTCGACTGCCAATCAAGACGTCCCGGGTTCGATCCCCAAGTCAGGCATAGTGCTAAATATTGGATTTTTCCATTAGGAATTATCTCAATAGCTGCCTGGAGTCTGGAACTGTGCCCGGTATATGGCAATAGGCTCGCCCCGTATTACATGGGACCAATAACATACTGGCGAAATGTGGGTGTATCTACTATGGGACTGAGTCATGGGTACACTGCCTACCTCTTCGGGCAAAAGGCGGGAATGTATGTTATGTTAAAATTACCAGGCATGACGAGTTTCAACAACTAATATCTCAAGGTGACAGGCGCAGTATACGAGTATGTGCCGTGAAAAATTTTATATCACTGGGTGGCACTGTGTCTGATATGAGCAATCATGATGCAATCATTGTATTTTTATTTTCTAGTTCCTAGTTGTCTTTATTTTACGTAACTACGAGTACATGTAGCATTTTTTATATCTTCAAAAATGTGGGTACGTGTGAGCGAGAGGGCGAATTAGCTTATTTTGCAGCCCCATCGGACATCTACTATCATCATTTCTACTTACATAGAGACAAAGAGAGACCAGAAATTCTAAGTAAAGAGAAACTAATTTAACTTAACTTAAACTTAATTATGATAATATATGATTGATTTTTAGATCCGCGCCCGCCGTAACCCTATAAATAATCAACTTATTTATTATCTTTTGTAACGCGCGCAAAATAACCGACTGCCAGCTATCCACCACCAGCCTTGGCCAAGCATACCAACCTCATCGCTTCAGAGTATACCTACCTCCGTCAAGCCACCAGCCAGTCCACGGACTTGTCTATGGAACGCATCTACATTTATCTACGCCGTGGAGATTCAAATAGAGCGTTAGAAGGCAATGACACATTCTTCGACAAGCCGGCAAAGGAAGCGGATCGTCAATAAACTCCTAGTGAAAAGCGCTAAGCTTATACGACGTAAAGTGCAAAGATCTATATTTCCAAGAAATAAATGCAATGGTACAAATATTTAGCAAACTGTTTCACTTCTGTTTCACTTTATTTTTTTTTTCATGTTACATTAGTAGGTCTAAAAAAGTAAAAATATATAGGTATAAAGGTCTTACAATATACTGCAGTTGCACCGTTCTTGCCGCGTCTGCTAGTTATATAATCATTATTATTAACTATTTGCAGGGTTCGATCTGATTTATATTTACAAAACAAATATTTTGATTGAGATAATGTGGTTACGAGTTACGACCACACACTCTCGCGTTAGTGGTATTTTTTGTGGACTGTATTATTATGAATTTGTGGCACTTCCACTGGTAATTTACTGATATTACGGAGTAAACAATTGCGACATGCGTACCTTGAATGGTTTGTTAACGGAATGAATGAGACAGGGGGAGGATGGCGCGGGCGCTACTCCGACGCGCCCCGCGGGGTCAGTGTTGCCCGAACATAATGTGAAGTCAATATCAAATTCATAAATCATTGGTTATCTAGGACTTATAGTTTCTAGTCCAACTAATTAATTGCGTAGAATATAATGGGTGGTTGATATTATCTCGGCCTTCAAATTATATTCGTTTTATAGCAATTATAGCGTTTGCAAATTAGTGAAAGGCGAATATATAAACTCACTTTAAGCTTTAAAATTAATCGATTTAATTATAGAAATGATGGTATAAAAGTTCAGAGCAAGCAGACTTCTGTAAGTAGGTTTGACTTGTGACCACAACGCGCGAGTCAAGCAAGTGAAGCGAGTGTGCCGCGGCAGCGGCCGGCAAAGCGCCAGATTCGAAAATGAAAGCATTATAATGAAAATATTATATTATACCTATAAAGGAATTTCTGTTTTTAATATATAATGCAGATTATTTGCACCCTGCGGTTGCACCTACTCGCGAAAATGTATGTATACTTTCGAAAGTAAGTATAATAGTTAGCACTCCCAACGCTATTCCAGTACTCATTTCTATCAGTAAGTCTATTGGGAAGGAAATTCCCAGTAGTCCGACTGGAAAGACTACTCGGCAAGACTATACTGGGAATACCCGATTTTTTCTGAGAAATTTGCGGCGGGTGAAGTATACAGGTGCAACACCACATACAAATAATCACGCAATTCAGTAAACCTTATGTTAACGGTTGCGCGGGAAGGTTTTTGATAACGTATATGGGCTACCATTTGGCCAGCAGAGAGGAAAACTTTGTAACAATTCCTAGTGCTATTCCTATATTAATGGCTATATATTCAATTTTATACGGAGAAGACAACAAACTAAACAAATGAAATATCAACAAATACCATGATATTTATTATCATTAATTCTTAGACGAGACAAAATTCTGATCTTTTGGCGAAAAAAAATACCTAATGAAAAATATGTGAAATTATTTTTGATTACTCACATAGGTACATAAAATCCACTAAACATAAAATATTATATTATGCTTTATAAATCATTCCTTTTAATAAACTTAAGCTACCCATTACACTATCCACTTTTCAGAGATTGTTACGAGATAATATCTTGTGTCTGTAATATTATACTTATTACAAAAAGGTGCAATAATCCTGAAGGGGGTAAATCTAATCTAACGCAGTGACGGGTATAGTTGGCAGTTACTCAGCTAACATAAATTTTATTTTATTTTTATGTAAGTATTTTTGTCAATTTTAATTCAATTTCATTTTTAATTTGATTTTATTTTATTTTGATTTCAATATTATGTAATTTTGTATGTGTCATATTATTATGGGTCCAAGTTGCCTGAAATAAACGCATTGTGCTTATTTTTTTTATAAAACAAACAATTACGAAATTCACAAAAACAATTTTTGTCTTCTCATACTAAATAGATCACACATCATCAGCCGGAAGACGTCCACTGCTGTACGGCGGTCTCCCCCATAGAACGCTATGAACTATTGATATGGCCACATTTAGCCTAGATGCTGATGCAACTGACGGGTCTCACCCCTCCACGGGTTGAGTAAAGGATGGCCCCTATTATATTGGTATTGTTATAATTGTAATAATAATTAATAATACCTATGTTTGCATGCCGTATGGTAGAATAAGGCAATCCTATGTACACATAACATCTTTATCATGTTACCCTTACTCACAATAAATCATTATGATATATGATTTTTACAGCCGGGAACCACACGGCCCTAAAATGGATCAGATGGTCGGCAAATTTGTATGGGATGTCGATTTTTTTGCTAATTTCGTACTTTTTCTTCTGCAAGTTTAGGTTGACGGGTAGATGTACCTCTTTCAGTATTACTACAATTTTTTATAACAAGTTGTATGTTTACAATATAAAGTAGTATGTACACAATACGAAACAGAAAATTTAGAATTGGATAATGTAATAGTCACTTTAGTCTTTTATTTCATAATCTGTTCGCTGTAAGTTAGTGCCTGTGACATTTGACAAACTGTTCCTTTCCGCAAAGAACTGTTCCTTTCAAAAACAATCGTCGTGTGTAATATTTCTGCTCCAACATAAGATGATGTGTGTAAGATAAGAAGTTATCGGTATTACATTCTCACAGGCACCATGCTACAGCGAACATAGAGTGAACTACCTACTAAGTCAAATAGTAACAATATAATAATATATGTATTTAATGTATTCAAATTACTACCAAGATAATACATTTCTCATATTTTTCTTAATGTCAATTACAGTACCTGTATTAATTAGATACAGCACTAAAAAACTTAAATGACATTTAAGTCCATAATAAACAATTATGTATAAATCTTTGTTAAAGAATTATTTCAAAAGAGACGACTCGAAACAGAGATTCAAATCTTGAATGTGTCACATAGGTACATACAGTGCAACCTTGTTACCGATGTAGTCAGAGAGTATTTCTCGCCATTTGCTACGATCCTGACTCACGACTGCCGCTTCTTCCACTTTCATTACATTCTCCATACATGCTTGTCTGGGTACTTTTGACCTTACCTTATCGGAAGGCTACACGATACCTTCCCGCGTCTACAACGCATTTTGACATCAGACGCTGCGGTCATTTACGCAGGTGCATAATGTCTTCCGATTCAGAGAGCGAATTTAAGGAAGATTTGTTATTACGTTTGTTATTTTTAAATGAATATTGCCGCGCCGAAAGAATAAAAAAAAAAGAGTTAAGAGGAGAAGATTTTGGGTTCATGAGTTAAATAAAGAAAGGAAAACTTTTTCAAAATTTCTGTACCTCAAACCATACAGCTTCACTCTAATATTAACGCTACCTTTTCTATAAAACAACGCCATCTTTCCTTCCTTTGAGAACTATTCTTTATCAATCATGATTGACGGCACTCGATTCACGCCTAACCTATCGTGTAATGTACGCATAAGCAACATCACAATATAATATGTCACAAAGTTAATCACAATCACATAAACACTAGATCCCCGCCCCGACGTCACTCGCGTCTATCCCTAACATCGCTAAATCATCCAGCTCCTCCTTCTTCTTCGCATCCACATCTCCATTCTTCTCCACTTTCTTCGGCTCGATCTTCGTTATTTTCTGTTTGATGGCTGGATTGTTGTTTCTCCGTTTGTTGGGACGTTGCACCGTTTTAGGCATCAGCGGTACATGAGAGTCGTATAGTTGGGGCCGTGGGAACAAGCCGGAGTTCATGTCGAATGGGAACATTCCCGGAGGCTGCATTAGTCCGAGCGGTGTGAAAGGCTGCATTATAGGAGGCATGCCGAGTATACTCGGTTGTTGCATCGCGTTGAAAATCTCTTGTGAGAGCTTTTCGGTTGATTTCAAGTCGGTCGGGAAGATGATGTCGAGGGCTTCCTGGAAGTCCTTGGGTAAGGACGGCGTCGGCCCGGCTTGGGCAGGTACCCTGAGAAAACAATGCTTATTAGTTACTTACAATAATAGTAGATTAGTAGCCAAGGGCTGTAAGGCATCAATTGCAGCCCGAGATATTTAGGCGCACGAGCGCAGCGAGGGCGCCTATACTTCGAGGGTGCAATTGATGCTTACACCCGAGCTAACTACTCTGCTTTACATCTCGATTGTGAGGTAAGTAGAAAAACACCGGCATTACAAGAATAAAACATTTTAAAGTAAAAGTTTTCTATTCCCGCCTTTTTTCATCTCTTTTTTAAATTATTTTTTTCAAGAACGAAATTGAGCTTCGTAGTTCGATATTTAAAATTGATGACTATTATACTCATACGAAGACAAGGAATAGCGAAGCGACCTCTTTTGTCATTGGCCTGAATGCATGATGTCTATTGCCAGTATGATGGTTAGATGTACGCAAACTTTTTGAAAGAGTGAAGTTTTTTTTTAATTACTTACCGCCCTAGGGCTTTTCTAGCTACACTATTACCCTAGAGCGCTAATTGGTCACTTACAAGCCCCATTTGGGGGTAATAAGGACCTACTTACCGAATATGAGAGATGTAAATATATTTCGATTGATACGACGATACGGAAAAAAGAAAATAAAACGATTTCATGGCCTTTTTCACCGTCCTCGAGTTTAACACTTTAGTGTTGATTAATTGAACGGACATTATGATATTAGCACTGCGCCTTACTCGCCAATTTAACAGACGAGTAGCTAACTCGGCACTTAACTCGAGGATGGTGAAAGAGGGCCTAAACTAATAAGCGCCATTCAATTAGAAATTTTACTGTGCTTAATATTGTGTTGTAACAAAATGAAAACAAAGTTTATGTATGCAGTGTTTATTATTAACCTAAAACTCACGATTTTTGCGCTGCACGTCTGTTACGTCCAAGCAGCATGAAAATATGACAATACTAAGGTAATATATAACATGACGCCTTTTTCCCGAAGGGGTAGGTAGAGGTGTACCCGTCCTGGGTACACCTCTACCTGTCCCGTAGTAGGTACACCACCACTTTACCAGTTATGTTTTTTAAGTTCCATGATACAGGGGGCGAGTCTTTTGCCGTTAACCGAGCACAATTCATTTTAATTTAATTAATTCAGCAGCGCGGGTTTTTATAAACTTCCGTAGCATCACCAGTAAAATATCTTTTTGTATAAAAAAACTTACGTTAGACAGCAACCATAAATTAATTTTAATGCTGTTGCTACGCGATTGTAAGTTCGTAATACTCGTGCCGGACTGCTGGTCATTGAGAAAATTCGACGACGCTTTATAGCGCGTTCACACGGTTCGATTTTTGTTCGTGGAATTGAAGAAAAAATTATTGAGTCTGTTCAAAGTTCAGGTGGTTAAAATCGAATGCGATTGAGCAGTTGATCAACTAAAATAAAAACATGTGAATCCGCTATAAGGGGTAGTGGGTATGCTTTCGCTGAGGTATGAAGTTATTTCTTCACTGTAGCATCTGTGGTCCAGCGGAAGTATGCCCGCCACCGTGTTTCAGATGGACGTTAAATATAGGTCCTATAAGATAAGTAGGGGGCAGTCGTTAGGTCATGTCGGAGGCCTTGTAGGAATCTTGGCGACCTGAAACTGACAATATGGGTTTTCCACATAACCCATATGAATTGACTCGAGCACTGTAATTGGGGTAACCCGTTCAGAGAGTATAAATTCAAATTATTATTATTATACCTTAGCTGCATAAATATTGGCAAAGGGAAGGACCAATTCAATCATTGATATTTTTCGCCGCACTCACATCTAGGTTCCCTCCCGAGTCAGAATGAAGCGTCGGGATATCTCTAGCATACGGGCGCTGTAGCTAGAGACGAGTAAGGGAGTGTCAACTCACGGCGGCGGGGGCGCGGGGGCGGGGGGTGGCGCGGGGGCGGGGGCGGGGGCGGGGGCGGGGGCGGCGAGCGCGGCGGGCAGGGCGAGCGCGGGCGGCGGGAGCTCCACGCGCTTCTCGAGCTGCGCACGAGCTATCTTGTCCTTGAACTCTGCCACCTACACCATCCACACAACAATATTACTATACCACGACTTTTAGCATTAAGGTAGGCCTCTATTGCAGGGGCCCGCCTGGGGAAGTACCACACCTTTGCCAGTTATTCATCCGTCAAGCAGTAATGTGCAAACATTACTGTGTTCCGGTATGAACGGCAATGTTACCAGCGAAATTACTGGGCATAATGAGATTCAGCAACTCATATCTCAGGGTGACAGGCACAGTGCAGTGCCGCGCAGAATTTTGAATGTTAAAACACTGGATGGCACTGTGTCTCATATGGGCAATCATGATGCTTACCATCGGGCACCTGATTTGCTCGTCTTGTCGCTCACTATCATAAAAAAAGGCGTTGTTGATTTCAGGACCATGTCAAACTCTAAAGAGATTTATTATTTAACAATAGTAGATTAGTAGCCAAGGGCTGTAAGGCATCAATTGCAGCCCGAGATATTTATTCTTGTAAATGTTTTATTCTTGTAATGCCGGTGTTTTTCTACTTACCTCACAATCGAGATGTAAAGCAGAGTAGTTAGCTCGGGTGTAAGCATCAATTGCACCCTCGAAGTATAGGCGCCCTCGCTGCGCTCGTGCGCCTAAATATCTCGGGCTGCAATTGATGCCTTACAGCCCTTGGCTACTAATCTACTATTATTATATGGTATGTTTGTATTTTTTATGTATTATCATCCTCAGCTCCTCATTCCACGAAGTATAGGCCTCGTTTCTATTCAGCTCGTTCTAGCGGTCTCTTCGATTCTGATTAGACATCCAGTTACTTCATCAATATTACAACGTACCTGGGCCTTGACCTGATGCTGCAAGCCTAGGAATGTGTCAGTAAGGAAGTCTACTTCCCCATACGTTATTCAATTATCAAACCTACATGTAATTATGTCAGTCAAACCTACATATAATTATGTCAGTCAAACCTACATATAATTATGTCAGTCAAACCTACATATAATTATGTCAGTCAAACCTACATATAATTGTGTCAGTCAAACCTACATATAATTTGAGCCTGATCAATGAATTAGTTCTCCTTTTTATGAAACTTACCTTCTTTTGTATTTCGGCATCTATTTCCTGTTTCTTCTTAGCGGAGTCTTCTTCGTCTTTCTTCTTCTGTTCTTCTTTCTTCTGGTCTTCGTTTTTAACTTTGCCTAGATGTTTGTATACTGGCATTTTACCTATAAAACATTGTTAATTTTATAAATAATTATTAAAAAATTCATTCTTTTAAATGATTAGGTTGTTTATGTGGAAGTATAAGTATACCAGAGGCCCATATCAATAAATATTTTACAGACTAACATACATAAAATTATATCATATAAATCACAAACTCAAAAAGATTCGTTGAAATAGGTCATAATCTGACACTTTTGCACGTCAATGAAGATAAACTGTAATGAGAAGAGGAACGCGCAAGAAATTTGTGGGGCATAATTTTAATAAATAAGTTTATATATAACTAGCGACCCGCCCCGGCTTCGCGCGGGTAGCAGAAGTAGGTATAGTGAACGTTTTAATAGGAGTAAACTCGTGACACATTGTATTTTTATAGATATAATCCCAATCGTTTACGCAGCGCACGCAAATTAATGACTATTTCTGTAACAGTGACCAAACCTTAACACATGTATAAATTTATCGTGCGGGATATATTGAAGATACTACAAACCCCTAGTATATTATTTCTACCACCAATAGTTTTCATATCGTATAAAAATAATGTCTTCTTCGATTATTGTGACTAAACAAAAACAGACGGATATACTGTCCGTAGACTGTTTTGTAGGTGTTGATAATTACTACAAACCCCTAGTACACTACTTTGTTCTACCACCAATACTTTTCACACCATGCAAAATAATTACTGATTCGATTATTGTTACTAAACCAAAATAGATGAATATAATGTCCGTGGACTATTTTGTAGATATTAATAAGTACTACAAACCCCTAGTACATTACTTTAATCTACCACCAATACTTTTCACAGCGCATGTGTATAATGTCTGTTGCGATTTTTGTGACTAAACCAAAATAGATGGATATAATGTTCGTTCACTATTTTGTAGATATTAGTAAATACTACAAACCCCTAGTACATTACTTTATTCTACCTCCAATACTTTTCACAGCGCATGCCTATAATGTCGGTTTCGATTATTCTGACTAAACCAAAATAGATGGATAAAATTTCCGTGGACTATTTTGTAGATATTGGTAAGTATTACAAACCCCTTGTACATTACTTTATTCTACCTCCAATAGATTTCACAGTGCACGCAAATTAATGAATATATGTGACACCGGGGTTCACAATATTGCAGTTTTCTTACGGATCCCTAATATTTTTCAAAATCTCATATAGCCTATGTCACTCACACTGAATTAAGCTATCCATAAGTGAAAGAATTTTTGAAATCGGTCCAGTAGTTTCGGAGCCTATTCGTTACAAACAAAAAAACAAAAAATCAAAAAAACAAAGATTCTCTCTTTATAATATTAGTATAGATAAATTCTACATTTTTTATATAAAAAAACAGTGAATATGCTTTTTTACGCTATTATCTGATAGGATGACCACCATTTGAAGTATATTTTTAACGTTGTCAAGTATGCTATTAGGATAACATACCGATGAAAGGCATTTTCCTCACGTCAGGTTTATTCCCGATGGAGTCGTCCCGCTTGTCCCTCCGGTCGTACCTGTCCCGGGTCCGGGGAGACTCGCGGGTGCTCCGTGCGTCCCGCGCGTCACGTGCGTCACGTGCGTCACGTGCGTGGGACGTGCGCCTCTCACTCTCTCTGTAATGTTAAGTTGATTGATTAATATAGTTACATGTTTACAACGTGTTACGAAAATCTGTAGTTATAGTTAGGATGCATCTACTCATTAAACTGAACAACTTTTACAGAAAAAAAACCAAAATTCGCAATAAAAATGTTCTATTTCTGATCGGCAAAGGCTTCTGTCCGCTTTCTCTGAGCTTTCGGTCACGAAAACAGAACTTGTGACGTATATGAACATTAATAATTAATTCATCATCATCACCTCAGCTGTCGGTAATCTACTACAGAACATAGGCCTCCCCCATATAGGGGGGTATTGTCAATACTCGACACGCTTGTTGTGCGGTTGTCGAGCGCAGTTCAATAGTTTGTTGTAGAGGACGCTGCTGCTTCCTCTGGATCTGTTGACTCTTAGCCACCACGGGGAGAGGGTGGACCACTATTCTAATGCCGGTAATTCCACGGCATAGTGTACTTATAACCCCGACATTCCCACGGGAGCGAAGCGTGTGAAACCGCGTGTCACAGCTAGTGTACCTTATTTTCCTTTGCATTTCAGCGATCCTTTCCCTTTCACGAGACGTCGACCGCCGCGGCGACTCGCGCTCTTTCTTTATTCTGTAACAAATATAGTTTATAACGATAACAGTTGACAACACAAGGGGCTAACGAGACCCATTGTATACGAGGTAGGTCTATTCACTAAACTGAGTTATAATGGGGTTTAGCGCCGCGTGTTACACTCTACTTTTTACTACGATTGTTAGAAAATAAACATATAACATACATTCACGCCTTTTTCCCGAAGGGGTAGGCAGAGGTGTACCCAGGACTCAGTCCCATAGTAGATACACCCACATTTCGCCAGTATGTTATTGGTCCCATGTAATAGGGGGCGAGCCTATTGCCATTACCGGGCACAGTTCGAGACTCAAAACTCAGAAGAAAGGCAGTTATTGAGATAATTCCTAATGAAAAAATCCAATATTGTTAGAAAAACAATTATTAATTTCATCAAAAGATTTCAACAATAAAAATATAATCTCGTCGTAACAGACGAATAAATTGTAAAGAAATTTAGTTTATTCCCTAGAGGTTTAAAAGTTATTTTAGCCCCGCTCTGGTATGCAACAATGATGAGACTTTTTGAGCAAGAAGAGTGAAAAAACCATTAAAATTCGGTTTCCATTTACTCTCTCGCCCCTTGAGTAACAATGTTGCCCTTGTTTAATAATAAAACATGCCATACAATCACGCCTTTTCCCCGAAGGGAACATTTTATAGTTGCGCCTATAGATTCAAGATGGCGGCGATGCGCAACGACAATAAGCTCTTTGACGTGCGTCCTGTAATATCTAAACACCTCGCGATTAAATTGTAAACCTAGTTCTTTATATTTTCGTAGATGAAAGTATTTAATTTTAAGCTTGCTTTTGATTTCTGGAGTGTACCATACTGGATATTGCCGTTGATGATAATGACCGTATTTTTGTTTAAGTGGGACATAATTATTAATGACTTCGTTTAGTTTTTTTTTTTTTTTTTATATAGTTAGTGTCAAGACGAGCTCATCAGATGCTTGATGGTAAGCATCATGATTGCCCATATCAGACACAGTGCCACCCAGTATTTTAAAATTCAAAATTCTGCGCGGCACTGCACTGCGCCTATCACCCTGAGATATGAGTTGTTGAATCTCATCATACCCAGTAATTTCGCTGGTGTAAAAAATATCTACGGCGAGATCAATGTCTGTTCCATGAGCACATCACTCCAATCTATATCAGACACACTAGAGTACAGAGCGTTAAAATCTGTTTTTCGAAAGTTCCAATCCGATGCATACGATGAGCTGCTTATCTGAAGACCAGGAGGAGGGGGAGGAGGGGGAGGAGGGGGATGAGGGGGAGGAGCATCACGATGTGCCAAACAAAACTGTGTTACAGTAATTGGTTTGGTTACATTTGTTTGCTTGTATGGTGCCGGGTGGTGGCTATACAGAAGTTTCCAGGCATATTTGTATTGATTAATACATGGAATGCAGCCTTGTTCTCGTTGCGGTATTCAGAGAGTATTTCTCTCCTTGCTACGATCCTGACACACGACACTTTCATCACATTCTTCAGACATGCTCCGAAGTTATGGGTACATTTGGTCTGACTTTTTCTTTAAGCCAACATCAATTTGGTCACAAACAGTAATGAAAGTACATAAATACCTGCTTTTAATATTATCCCACAGTTTCCTATCGTTCTCGGTCAATCTCTCAGATTTAACGTTGGACATCCATTGCTCCAAGGCCTTCTCGGTTTTAACGTTGCTTTCCTTTTTCTTTGACGAACCTGAAAACAAATCAGACTAGTTGTGCCCCGCGGTATCACCCACCGAAATCGTTCCCGTGGGAATATCGGGGAAAAAAGTACCCTATGTGTTATTCCAGGATCTCAGCTGCGTACATACCGGATTTCAGCCCAATCGGTTCAGTAGTTTTGGCGTGAAAGAGTTACAAACATCCATCCATACAAACTATCGCATTTATAAAATTAGTAAGATAGGATATTGTGTAAGCGTTCAATAAATAAAATAACACTTTGCCTGACATGTGAATCGAACCGAGGATCTCATAATCGGCTGTAGCCCTTGTGCATCACTTCACCACCAAGACAGAGACCAGTTAAGACTAATTAGTGTTTACTTTTTTTACCTTTAACTTTCTTCTTCTTGGCAGGTTCGCTGTCTGAACTATCGCTTTGTGAAGTGGAACTGCTGCTCGTATCTCTCTTCCGTTTGTTCTTCTTCTTCTTGTCTTTCTTCTTCTTCTTGTCGTCTTGGCTCGGCGACGGACTCTTCTTTGGATGTTTCGTGTGGAATCCATCTACAAATTATATTTAATTTTGATTTTATAGATTTGTAATAGTACATTATTAATTTAGCTTTGTTGTGAGCGCGAACCTTCTCGAACGTTATGTAGGGGTACCTTTAGAGAAGGTGATGGTATGTGCCGCGTACGGCTGCGGCTTCTCCTCCGCGGCCTTAGCCTTGTTGTGAGCGCGAACCTTCTCGAACGTTATGTAGGGGTACCTTTAGAGAAGGTGATGGTATGTGCCGCGTACGGCTGCGGCTTCTCCTCCGCGGCCTTAGCCTTGTTGTGAGCGCGAACCTTCTCGAACGTTATGTAGGGGTACCTTTAGAGAAGGTGATGGTATGTGCCGCGTACGGCTGCGGCTTCTCCTCCGCGGCCTTAGCCTTGTTGTGAGCGCGAACCTTCTCGAACGTTATGTAGGGGTACCTTTAGAGAAGGTGATGGTATGTGCCGCGTACGGCTGCGGCTTCTCCTCCGCGGCCTTAGCCTTGTTGTGAGCGCGAACCTTCTCGAACGTTATGTAGGGGTACCTTTAGAGAAGGTGATGGTATGTGCCGCGTACGGCTGCGGCTTCTCCTCCGCGGCCTTAGCCTTGTTGTGAGCGCGAACCTTCTCGAACGTTATGTAGGGGTACCTTTAGAGAAGGTGATGGTATGTGCCGCGTACGGCTGCGGCTTCTCCTCCGCGGCCTTAGCCTTGTTGTGAGCGCGAACCTTCTCGAACGTTATGTAGGGGTACCTTTAGAGAAGGTGATGGTATGTGCCGCGTACGGCTGCGGCTTCTCCTCCGCGGCCTTAGCCTTGTTGTGAGCGCGAACCTTCTCGAACGTTATGTAGGGGTACCTTTAGAGAAGGTGATGGTATGTGCCGCGTACGGCTGCGGCTTCTCCTCCGCGGCCTTAGCCTTGTTGTGAGCGCGAACCTTCTCGAACGTTATGTAGGGGTACCTTTAGAGAAGGTGATGGTATGTGCCGCGTACGGCTGCGGCTTCTCCTCCGCGGCCTTAGCCTTGTTGTGAGCGCGAACCTTCTCGAACGTTATGTAGGGGTACCTTTAGAGAAGGTGATGGTATGTGCCGCGTACGGCTGCGGCTTCTCCTCCGCGGCCTTAGCCTTGTTGTGAGCGCGAACCTTCTCGAACGCCTTCTGTCTGTCTGACATCCAGTCCGTCTCCCAGTGGGGGTTCTGCTCTACGAAGTTCTACAACAAACATTGTATTATGATAACATTATAACACCATAACATATTTACTAACTAAAAGTTCTAAATGTGTATAGGTATACAATAGTATAATATTGAATGAGCGAACAAGCATAGATTTCGTATATATAACCAGAACCAAATAAAACGTAGAAACCAAGTTGTCCCACTTTTAAACACTTTTGCTTAAACCCCCACTCAGTCTAACTCAGACCGTCACTGGAAACAGCTAAAATGCCACGACACGATCACAACTAAACTATTTCATCCAATCTGAGAACTATTATTAGACTGTTTTTGTTATGCTTTGTCTAAAGGATTTGATCTTACATTTATTAGTGATTAAGAATTGTACACAGGATAGATAGATAATCCTTTATTGTACACCACACATATGAAAAGAAAACGGCGGCCTAATCGCTAATAAGCGATTTCTTCCGGCCTTTCTTCCGGATTTTCTTCCGGATGGATGGATTCATTTGCAGCTAAAAGACTGCCATTTACCGGATATAGTTCCAGACTTTAAGATGTCATTGAATTAACTTCTAAAGGAATAATAAAATAACACTTATGACCTGGATATCGAATCCGGGACCACTTGATCGGCAGTAGAGCTTGCAACCCCCACGAGGCAGACTAATATTATAAAAGGAAAAGTTTGTCAGTGTGTTTATTATTTTCACGGCTTCACGTTAAAACTGCTGAACCGATAGGGCTAATATTTGGTATGTAAATAGCTTAGACCTGCTTAAACCTCGCAAAGAGCTATGGAGAGGGCTATGCTCGGGATTTCTCTGCGAGATCGAATCAGGAATGAGGAGATCCGTAGAAGAACGAAAGTTACTGACATAGCGCGGAGGATTAGCGAGTTGAAGTGGCAATGGGCGGCATATAGCACGTAGAACTGATGGACGATGGGGCTGCAAAGTTATCGAATGGAGACCACGGACCGACAAGCGTAGCGTAGGATGTCCACCCACAAGGTGGACAAACGATCTGATAAGGACGGCAGGAACACGCTGAAGGCGAGCCGCTTACAACCGGACTGGTTGGAAAACCTATGGAGGAGGTTTATGTTCCGCGGTGGACCTCCTATGGGCTGAGATGATGATGATGAGCTAAGACCTTGCAATAAAACAGGTTATTCTTCAGCAGATGACACCGCATGACGCAGCTAGTAATTCAAGCTAATATATATTATATATGTGAAAGTTTGTGAGGATGGATGTTTGTTACTCTTTCACGCCAAAACTACTAAACCGATTGGGCTAAAATTTGGTATGTAGGTAGCTTAGACCCTGGAATAAACACATGGGCAATTTATTTCCCGATATTCCCATGGGAACGATGACAACGCGGGTGGAACCGCGGCGCACAACTAGTTCAACAATAAACTTACAGTATAATTTCTAGAATGCACGATGGACTTGAGATGAGCAGAAGCACAGTGCAGGTCTCCGATGAACTGGTCGCAGAGCTTGCAGTACCACGCCGTCGACGGTACGAAGAATTGTAGACCTACGGCACGTTGATATACGGTATTATATCTATTATCACAACATTAGCTACAAGTTAACTAAAAACTTACAGCGTTCAGATAGCGTCGTCTTAAGGTGGTTGGGAAGTGAGCTAAACACGCTGCGCTCTCAAGAGATAGCGTTGGAGTCACTATTATACGAATTTCTTCATTTCACCACAGAATATAATATTATAATACGAAAGGGACAGAAGGGACACTCCTCAAAATCATTTAAATAAATCTAGAGAATCTAGAGCCGACACAATAAAGTGCAATTGAGTATTTGAAAAAAAGTATATGTATTTTTTTATTTTATTTGAAAGTTTCGAGAATCACATTAAAAATATTTTTAAATTAATAAATAATAAATACTTTGGCCCAATTACGTCATAATCCTATTTGGCCACTTCGTAACAGTATAGCGATTATAATATGTATCTGATGATTTATTTCAATAAACAGACATATAATATTGTGACCTCTAATAGGGGTCCGTTTAGTGGGAGCTGATGGGAAACTCGGGAACCCCTCGTTCATGCCGGTCACGCTGTGCCACGGAGCTTCCATGTGCTGGGCGGCCATTCTGTGGGGAAACAACATGCTTTATTAATACACACTACTCAGGACTAAACTACATTCTAGGGTAAAGAGAAAAAAAATTGTTAAGGCATAGACTTCTGGAACAAGAATCTTTAGTTTTTAGTTCCGATTTTTAGTGTCAAAAACAACATGCTCAGTGCAACGCCCTTCCGCCCGCAAAATTGCACGCAGAGTTGTTTTTGACACTGAAAAATCGGAACTAAAAACTTCTTGTACCAAAAGTCTACAATGGAGTTCCGAAAAGTAACGCCAAATTCAATTAATTATTACTGAGGCATATCTTGGTAAGGTCCTAAAAAGACCTGGATGAACTGGAATGGACTGGATACTGGGTATGAATGAGGATATGCATGTGCAAGGAGTGAGTGCAGAGATGACAGATGATAGACGGGAGGGAATGGCCAAAGATGACGTGGTGTGCCGGCCTTACCTAGTGGGATAAGGGCAGGAAGATGATAACGATGACCGTGGTAAGTATGGTCAGTGTAAGTTTCCATACCTACTCAAGATACCGCTAACTTGTTAGTCATCACATTTTTTTTTTGTAAAATTTTACTGTTTTGGGACTTTTTCCTTTACTTGTGATATAAGATCTTGCTTCTTGCCAAGTTTCATTTTGCTAGGCCAACGGGAAGTAGGTACTACGTACCCTAGATGTTTTTAGCCCGTTGCGCAAAATATGGAAATGTGCGGTAAATTGGTCGTATCTTTTATTTGCGTTGACTTAGAAGTTTGTTTTTTTTTACAACAGCAAGGGACCGTAGACCTGAGTTGTTGATGAGTTTTAACTTTAATACCTCAACGCTTTCCCGAAAAAAAGAGTTTTGACAAACGACGAAGTGATCCTTTAAGGGTTCCTATTTATTTTTTGAGGTACGGAACCCTAAAAACAAACAATTCTGAGAAACACGCCCACGACGAGGTTCGAATCTTGTCTTTTACAAAGTTTTTTTCGAAATTTCCCAATTTTGGTCTCGAATTTGAGTAGGTACAGTTTGTAAGTTCGAAATGAGTCAAATAGGTCAAGAGGTTCCAGATATAATAAGCTAGAAACAGACTATCGGACGCGGTTTATAGGTGAAGTATAATGAAATGAACTGTGCTAACTATCGGACGTATTATCTGGCTCGCTGCTGTTCTGTGCTCGCGGACTCTTGTCAGCTAATAGCCGTGTTCCGCCGATGCGTCGACGCTTTTATTTATCAGTTCTTCAGACGAGTTCGATTGTTTGTTTCTAGCTTTAGTGGTTCAAGTTAGGGGATAGTTTTGCGAACTAATAAATATAACACCACGCCCTTTTTGCCGAAGGGTTAGACAGAGGTCTACCCAAGACCAAGTCCCGGAGAGCCTATCGCCATCATCATTTCAGTCATACTTTGCATAGAGGTCTACTGCTGAACATAGGCCTCCCCCTTAGATTTCCATCCAGTCCGGTTGTAAGCGGCCTGCAACCAGCGTGTTCCTGCCGTCCTCCGCCATCAACCGTACGCAATTTCAGCCTCCAGTTTGCTATTGAGAAAATTGCTAGTGACCTTAACACTAACGAGGCAGTCAATATAAACTTACTTTTGATGAGCAGCGGAGTGCAAATGGTTAAGATAATCTTTGGCGGTGGGCGGGAACTCGTTGCAAACGCGACACCAATGCATCTCGGGGTCGTAGTACACATAGTTGAACTTCTTGTTGCTCGGTGACCTGGCAAATTAACTTTTATTGAACCTCTAGTACTCTTATCGGTTTTAAAATAAAGTAACATTCCACCAAGATCATGGCGACTCGATTTAAAGACGAACGCTTTAAATTAAAAAAACTGTCCGTCAAAATGCGTTAACGTGGTTCGATTTCCATATAAAACATGAAATTACACAATATATATGAAAGAGAACAATTTTCTACCGAATTGTTTGTGGTTGGCTCTTGATCTGGCCCTTTTTTGCGGTAAAACTTACTTGGTTAAAGATAACTGTATGGTTTTTCTCATATTTATAGAACCATGTAAATAGCATGCATGAAGAATGTGATGAAAGTGGAAGAAGCGAAAGTTGTATGCCAGGATCGTAGCAAGTGGAAAGAAATAGTCTCTGCCTACCCCAACGGGAACAAGGCGTGACTGAATGTAAATAACCTAAAAATCGATTTTTTAACAAATTTCATATAAATGAATAAACCGTAAGGTTATCTTTAATCAAATATGTGCTACCATAAACATAGGCCAGATCCAGACCCAACCACGTGTAGATGGTTGACGTAGTTTTGGCATGAAAGAATAACAAACATCCATCCATACAACCTTTTAAATACATAATGTATGCCTATTCTGGCGGCGCGGCGCCATTGTGGCGAGTCTTTGAATTGTTATTTTATTCATTTATTTAATACATATAGCTGGAAAATAAACTAAACTTTAGCTTATCCACCTTATGAGATTTTTCGCCTTTAAATCTAGTCTCCATGTCATAGATCTTAGGGCAAACTATGTGATTATTTGTTTTGAATACACCCAAATTAACGGATACCGTAACCCGTAGTTCAATAAATAAAGATAATACAATTTAAAATATAACATTATCTATTGACCTTGGTGTAGAGATTCGTGTCGCAATGTTGTAGGAAGAACTAAAAAGAATTGGGGGTAGTCGGAAAAAAAAGGAAATTGAAAAGCTCTGGATTATTTCACATAGCACATAATTTTATAAAAGCAACTATAAAAAAATAATAAAGCAAAAATAAGTATTATTATATCTTACATAGCAATTTTATTCCAAAGCCATGGGTAGGTCAATAAAATTTCGCATTTTAGGTTTCATATTTTATTTTTGTAAAACATTGTTTTAACATATACTTACTACATTTTATATACTAAATACTTTTTTTTTTGTTACATATTTTTAAATCTAAACATACAATATTACACCATCATCATTAACATAACTATTAAATAGCACAGTTTCATAAAAAAAAATACAATTTTTTGACATAAAAAACCAGCAATTCGTATATAAAGCATACAAGTTTTTACATATACAGATATACAAACTCTCCAAATGAAATATTCCCCTGCATTCAAATGATCTTCAATTGTAGACTTTATTCTGTCGTCATAAAGCACTGTTTCAAGCAAACCAAGCTTTTTCAGACGCCTGTTTTGGGGCAAAATGTGAAACTTAACCTACCTAAATATATTACACAAATAATAAATAATATTTATATTCCTTTAGTTAAGCACAAAGTTCCTTAAAATCAAGCGAGTCACTTAAAATTTATAGAAACAAACTTTTATTACTTGATAATAATTTAGGATAAAAATAGGTAGAAATTAAATGGTGGCAACTTCAGCCCGCGTCATCATTAGACTCACTCTGTGATATAATTTTATTAAAATGTCTTATATCTGAGTAAATAAATTCAAACAGCTCATACCACTAGAAAGTTGGGTTTACCTCATAGAATTCTAGCAAAAGACACTGGACAGAATGAGAATAAAAGCTTGTAAAAAATCGCAAAGCTAAGGTGCGCGTAGGCAGGCATGGTACAAGGAACTTTGTGTCTAACAAATTAAAAAAATAAAATTAAAACTGGACAGTACCTGGACTTCCTCTTGCGTTCTGGCGACTCTTCAGTCTCAGGGACCTCCTGAGCCTCCTCGCCTATGATCCCATTCAGCATGTCCACCACATTGTTGATTGTCTTCAACTTGTTCTGAATCTCCAACTATAATATAACAATAATATGGGACAACTTCAATAAAAGACCTGTAATAATTTTATTACTAATGTTATATTAGTAATAAAATTATATACAGACACAGATCAAACAGACATGCTTATGAGCGTATGTTTGATCTGTCCAGGATCGAACCTGGCATCAGCAGCTTCGAAACTAACTGCAGGGCTAATAGCTCCGAAGGCACGGTTACTACCAAGCCTTGATAATCATATTCATCAACATTATAAATTCGATCAAGCTTTTTGTCTATATTACAAGCAAAATTCATTAAAATATTGTTTTTAGCGAATCAAACCTGTAGTTTAGTATTCTCCTTGAGAAATCTCTTAGTATCGGGGCTGGGAGAGCGCTTGTTGTCTCCGCGGAGTTCATTTCTCTGGTCCTTTAGTGTATCAAGTTCTTTCTTCAATATAGTTGATTTTTTTATGTAATCTTCTCTCTGTTTGGATAGTGCTGCCTTTTGATGTCGCATTTCTGTCTCAATGGCGGCTGTAAGGCAAGTTAGTGTTATAAATACGTGCTAAAAAAGAAGAAAGAATATGATATCGCACAATTTTTGCTAGCATTGGTTTATGGTAAAATATTATATGAATGCCCCTTACTTGGATTTTTTTTTGGTTAATTTGTTCTTGATTGAGTGCATGGTAGGTATTGGTTGAATTAACATTTTGTTCTTCTATAATCTATCTTCAATAATAACTAGATTTTATTTCCAAACTGTTTTTTGATAACGGGTTTATTTGTAAACTGTTTGTGCAAATCTATGTGATATTACATTTATGTTAATAGCAAGTGAAATACACAGAAGGATATATAGCTTAGCTGTTTTCTGTCACCAATAAAGTCTAAGTCTAAGTGAGAAATGCATTTTTAACACTTATTCCATATTTGTCATGCTTTCATTTTTATCAATACTTTACCTTCTATTAACGCAAAATTATACCATAATTTTTGTAGAGAAAAGTAGCACAACAACTTCCTTTCTTCATAGTGGATGAATGGGCTGGACGCGGGCCGTATGTTGTACAAGTTGAAGAAATACTCGCTATTGAGTAACGGCCCAACAATGTTACAGAGGATGAGACAAGCAACATTGTTAGGGTGAAATGTTTAACTGGATTTTTTGGAGCGGATCAAAGAGGGTGGCCTTTGCCAATTATAATAATCGATGAAAACTCTCATCAGCAGGCATAACATGGAGATAAATTGCTTTCCGTTTTTTTTTCTCTTTTGCTCCCAAACATTAGATATTAATTTGTTGTCTCGTTTTTACCCCCCTGAGACTAGGTATCCCTTCATCACTGTGTTACCACGGCGTGATTATTCACATAATAATAATTGACTATGAAAACCTTTTGGTGTGATAACAAATCTCAACACCCTCTTTCACAGCTTTGTTGTATATAAATAACTATAAAAATATTTAATTGTAAAACAATATGCAATCAACAGCAATAGTTTTTTTTTTTAACATTGAAAAGGGCTTTGTCACATAGCAATAGTTATTAATGTAAATTGTGCCAGTGTCCATTAGCATTAAATAAAAAAATCATGTGAAATGGTCATAGCCTAGCAGGAAAATACTTAACTTTCAAGCCAAAAGAACTTAAAAGGACATTAAAAAAATTGATGTAATACATTGAGTGCCTTTGATTATTATGCACACCCTATTGGTGTGCATAATTTTTGATATTTTTTATGGCTATTATTTTTAATTTATGAAACTACATATTTGTATGACCGCACCATACTTTTTTTTTTATGATAGTGAGTAACAAGAGGAGCAAATCAGGTGCCTGATGGTAAGCATCATGATTGTCCATAACAGACACAGTGCCACCCAGGGTTTTAAGATACAAAATTCTATGCGGCACTGCACTGCACCTGTCACCCTGAGATATGAGTTGTTGAATCTCATCATGTCCAGTAATTTCACTGGTAACATTGCCCTTCAGACCGGAACACAGTAATGTTTGCACATTACTGCTTGGCGGATGAATAACTGGCAAAAAGGTGTGTACTTCCCCAGGGAGCTCCCTGCAAAAGAGGCCTACCACTACAAACCACTACACTTCAATACTAACAGTGGTTTCGTAATGGTGTGGTAATACATAAGGAAGTGTAATTTAACCGTCAAACTGAAAAACTTGCAAAAGAAAAAATTGTTAGATTTGCAAAAAAATACTTATTATTTCTACTGCTAATTGTTCAGTTTTACAGGAAGATACACCTTAAATATCACTACATCTTTTTGTAACCCATTGTACATAATATCATATATTATTCTGAGTGTTAAAATTGTTAATTGTATATTGTTATCCTCACAGCATGGATAAAAAAATCTTGTCTAATAACTTAAAACAAAAACCTGTAATATAATGTAAAGTGGACTCCTTCTCCGCAATTAGACTCTTATTTAGTATGTTGTGCTTGAAGTCCTGGCTAATCTAGCCTGCCCTACTCCGCCCAGAAGTTAAAAGCTGTCTGGGAAGGCTTCACAGAGTTACCTCACTGTTCCGAGGATTTGTTGATGAAGCACTACCAGCCTCGCATTCCTGGACTTCATGGGTAACACTTTCTTCAGTCATAAAACAGCTTGTGCATAGAGACTGTCTGTGGTGTTCATTGTGTATAAGTGTTTGTTTAAGGGACAGTGACCTGTTATAGTCCCTATCATTATTTTAAGGTTCTCTCTGTTTAGACTTAACAGACACTGTGTTAGCTGCATGTTTAAAGCTGTACAATCTAGCAAACCCTTAATGTTAATATCTGTAAAATACACAAACATTAATTTAGTCCTGTACCTATTCAACCTATCCCTTACCTTCCTTCTTCAGCTGATCCTCAGGGTTGTGGTAGGGAGCAGGCGGTGGAGGCAGAGCCATGTTGTTCCACATCTCCATGACTGGTGCGGGGGGTTGGTGAGCTGATGCCAGTGGAGGGAAGTCATCGTAGATGCCCGGGTATTGTGGTGGCTGGTAGCTTGGTGCGTAGTTTGGGTTTGTAGGAGGCTGGAGAAAACATTATACTCATTTAAACTTTGGTCTTTGTATGATAGTGTTTATAGTATAGACAGTAAGTAATTATAAATATTAAGTGTGACTTATCCTTGTGAGGTCTAGACATATTTTTAAGTCACTTGTACCATTACTGCTTATAGATGGATGTTATAGACCTTCAAACCTGAGGTTAAGAATTAAAAAGGAAATAGACTTGGAATCCAAGGAAGGTAGACCCAAAAAACGTTTCACTGTTTATTTATCCTATATTGCCAGGTAGAGAATGTTTCTTGTTAATCACAATAATATTCCCAAACGTAATAGCCCTCTTATTATTGCAGATTAGTTTTCGCAGTATTATAGATTATAGATGCAGTGTTTAGTATTTTAAAATGGCGATATGCATTAAAATTTTCGAACATTTCCTTTAATTTATTATAATTAATGGCAATGCTAAAAATAGAATAGATAACTCATTATTGGTATCACAATACAGGATATAATTAAAATTAAAACTTGTACCTAGAAAATTTGTAAGGCGGCCTTATCACTTAAGAGCGATCTCTGATTCACATTTGAAAATTTTACTATTAGGCCTATCAAATATAACCCAAATTAACATGTAAGGTTGACGTGACCCTGAAACCAACAACTGCATTACGGTTAAGAGTTGTTGGTTTGAAATGAGAAGAACAATTGGATTGAGATGAACTTTCAGCGTTTGATAATCTAAAGTTGCTTCAGAAACAAAAACAAATCGCCTATCCCTTGTCCATTAGGATGACTTTTGGGCGTAATTTATCAAAATTCATTGAAAAATAATAGGACGATTTGGTCAAGAAAAGCTCTGGGATTTAAATGCCATCTTCATTTTGGGTATTGAGATCCTGCGTGGGATTGACAAGGTAACCAATAATTTATATCTTATGGGAAAGTTTGTGAGGATGGATGGATGGATGGATGTTGGTTAAACTTTCATGGCAAAATTACTGAACCGATTGGGCTGAAGTTTGGTATATAGATAGGTAAGACCCTACAACATATGGTAATTTGGAATCCTGATATACGCATGGGAACAAAGACTACACTGGTGGAACTTGGGGCGTAGTTAGTATTAATATATTATGTATTGTGAAAAGGCACATAAAATGAATAACACCTTTAGCATTTGAAAACCTTACCTCCCTTGGGAATCCACCGGGCGCCATCGAAGGCCCAGAATATCCACCTCCTTCTTGGTACTGATTGCCATCCCATAGTTCGCTCGGCTCCGGCAGTTTAGCAATCTCACTGAGTATGTTATCGTCGAGCATGTCTTTATCAGATTTCCTTGGGGTTCTGCTTCGACGCTTGTCGATGTCTCGATTGAGGCTGCGGCTACGTTTTCTTGGCGGCATACCGCGGGGATCTCTCACATCTCTATATCCTCGAGGACCACGGTCCCAATCACGATCGCGCTCCCTGTCCGGCCCCGGCCGGTCTCGCCCGTAGTATGGCTTCCTGCCGCGATCGTGAGACATCTTCACGCACTAATATGGAATGGATAATGTACGACAACTTCTACAATGAATTCTTTTCTTCTGTTAGTTTTGATAGCGAAACAAAGCAAAGCAAACAATCCATCAGCATAGCCAAACCAACGCCGACGCCATTTTAGACTTTGACATATGACAATTTTGAATTTTGACACCGGGGGTGGTTAGCGAACATGCAATCACGTTACAAGAGCAGCACGGCTATTGTGGAACTCGGTGACGATCACTATAGTGACTAATAACTCGATTTGACAGTTCTAGTTACTAACTACAAATGTCAAACGGCTGGTTTCGTATTGGCGTTCTCCAGTTAGCAACTGAGATGACGTCAAAATCACTAGGCGTGTATAATAGTCACTTAAACTTATTTTCCAGCTGTTTTCGTATCGATACTTTTAATTTAATAGATAGATAACACTTTTATTGATACTAAAATATGAGTTACAATAATAACAATATAATAACATGCATCGATAACATGTTTGTAAAAAATACTGACTAATTCTTATGCCTACTAATATAATAACATAAAAATCTTGTTTCAGATTTTTTATGACAAATAAAATATCTTATTTGTCAATGCATCCTCTGGCAGCCTCCGGGGAGCATCTTACAATTTCTTTGTATGGAACTAATATCTCTTTCGATAATACAAACAAGAGAGAGAGATAATTGACTCCATTTTAATAGAGTTTAATATCCAAAAGACTTTATTAAGAATTTATGATATAAATTTAAAGGAATTGAGTCCCGCGGGAACAAGTAAAGGGAATTACACTAGTCTACTTTATTACTTTACTTAAATTTAGTATATACTATTAAAATAAAATAAAAAGCTTTTTAATAATCATATTATTTTATTTATCAGGCCTTCAGTTGCATTTCTTAGATATAGCATCATGGGCTATTATATAACTATGTACCTAAATCATCTCTAGTTTGCTCTATTATTGCAATGATGGCCTCCATTGCAGTGGCTTGTCACTCTTATACAGAAATGCTCTTCATCCCCTTATTATCCATGTACAAGCATGTCTGCTTACTGAAATAATATTATAATAACTTTATTAGCATAACTGATGGAATAGTAGGCATCTAATGTGTATATAAATAACCTAATTAATTTGTAAACATCACTAGATAATAAAATTATAAAGACTGTTAGTTTATAATCTCCCTTCATGCAGATTATAAACTAACATAATCTCAATCAGTTATAGAATTTTATCACAAAATGTACTATTCTTACTAAATTTAAATACAAATCCTTCAAACAAGGCATAATAAGCACTGTCTAACAGTACTTCTTAGATTTGATCGGCTATAATCCCCATTCAAATAATCTCTATGATAAACTAATGGTTCTTAAAACAAACTTGTAAAATCGTACATTCTACTGATATTATATAAATGCTAAGGTTTGTAAAGATGGATGTATGAATACCAAAACTACTGACCCGCTTGGGCTGAAATTCGGTATGTAGATAGTTTATTTTGATCCTAGAATAACACTAGGGGTTAGCGTACTTTTCATCCCGATATTCCCACGGGAACGATGACTACGCGGGTGAAACCGCGGGGCACAGCTAGTACCTACTTTCATAAATGTAGCATCCATGGTCCAGCAAAAATATGCCCAGCATCAAATCAGCAGTTTTTTGGTTGGATTTTCATAGGTAGGCTTTTCACCCGAGGAGCTAATGGTTTCGGATAGCACACTAAACTGTAGGTTTTGGCTGTTTCCATAAAATATGTAGAGGGCAGTCGTTTACTCATGTCGGAGGCCTTGGTGACCCGAAACTATGACAATATGGCTTGTTCACATAACCCATATGAGTTAAGGTTGCCTCTTTCTCATCGTCTTCTGCAAAGGAAGCCACCGACCCTATCGTTGAAGACATTCATAACACACTGTCTTTCAACTATTCCACAGCCATTTTAGGTGGTGATAAGGCAAGAATATGATCTGGCACTGCAGGGCTATTGGCGTTCTTCAAAATCACCAGTCGCTATCAGGCTTAAGTTAGTAACCGAGCTTCGGTTACTAACCGAATTTTGAAAGATTTGGTATTGTGGATCTCATTCGGTGTCCAATAATTTAAAGTTATTATCTGCGCTGCTAAGTGCTTATCGTAGCGCCTTTTCACATCACTAATTTGCACGGAATATTATACGTCCATGTTTAGGTACACTTTTTTCGTTGCAATATAGTGAAATCAAGTTACCGATTTTTTGTCGGGTTATTTTACATATTTGACATTTGTATGTTTACATCAACAATGTTAAATCAATTAATTTTAAATATTCTTAAAAATTAGAGTATTTAGTGAATAAAAAAGTAGTAGAAGTACTTAGTGTCCAGTGCCAGATCCTATTCTTGCTTTATCGCCACCTAAAATGGCTGTGGAATAGTTGGAAGACAGTGTGTTATGAATGTCTTCAACGATAGGGTCGGTGGCCTCCATGGCAGAAGACGATGAGAAAGAGGCAACCTTAACTCATATGGGTTATGTGAACAAGCCATATTGTCATAGTTTCGGGTCACCAAGGCCTCCGACATGAGTAAACGACTACCCCCTACATATTTTATGGTAACAGCCAAAACCTACAGTTTAATGTGCTATCCTACCTGTGAAATCCAACCAAGGAACTGCTGATTTGATGCTGAGCATATTTCTGCTGGACCATGGATGCTAGATTTATAAAAGTAGGTACTAGCTGTGCCCCGCGGTTTTACCCGCGTAGTATATTAGTTATTATAATATTTTTTCAGTAAGCAGACATGCTGGTACATGGATAAAAAGGGGATGAAGAGCATTTCTGGATATGAGTGACAAGCCATTGCAATGGAGGCCATCATTGCAATAATAGAGCAAACTAGAGATGATATAGGTACAAAGTTATATAATTCGCCCATGATGCTATACAAAACGCAACTCAAGGCCTGATAAATAAAATAATATGATTATTAAAAAGCTTTTTATTTCATTTTAATAGTACATACTAAATATAAGTAAAGTAATAAAGTAGACTAGTGTAATTCCCTTTACTTGTTCCTGCGGGACTCCATTCCTTTATATTTATATCATAACATAACATACATACATTCACGCCTTTTTCCCGAAGGGGTAGGCAGAGGTGTACCCAGGACTCAGTCCCATAGAAGATACACCCACATTTCGCCAGTATATTATTGGTCCCATGTAATAGGGTGTTTATATCATAAATTCTTAATAAAGTCTTTGGATATTAAGCTCTATTAAAATGGAGTCATTCATCTCTCTCTTTGAATTATCGCAAGAGATATTTATTGGTTCCACACAAAGAAATTGTAAGATGCTCAAAATAAGATAATTATTTTTTATCACAAATCTGAAACAAGAATTTTATGTTATTTTATAAGTAGGCATAAGACGTTGCATTGCATAAAATACTATTTAAGTACTCAAATTAGTCAGTATTTTTTACAAACATGTTATCGATGTATGTTATTATATTGTTATTATTGTAACTCATGTTTTAGTATCATTTTGTTAATTTTCTGTATTAAGGTATCAATAAAAGTGTTATCTATCTATTAAATTCACCTACAAATTTCCAATGTTTGCATTGCAGTCATTATCATCATCACAGCCATTAGGCTAATAAAAGTAAATTTTTATATAGAAATAATTGTGTACCGTTTGAAATTCAATTGTTCAGAAAAATATACTGATCAAATGGAAAACTTTTGCTCTCCTGTAAAATACCCCTTATCAATTAAAATTAATTGAAAATAAGAAAATATTCCGATGTAACTTACATGAACTCTCACCGTTTTGATTTAACGTTGAGTTGAAAGAACACATTACATTTGTAGACAAGAAAATTCTCTCCAACATTCATTACGAGCATTATGTGCAAATTGTTTTCGTTTTTGCATTATATAAATCTACAGCTAAACAAATAATTTTATTATTATGAAATAAACACAAGTAAGCATAGATAATACATATAAACTGCAAGTAAGACAAAACGAAAATCCTTCCACAGAACACAAAGAATCCACAGAGTACTTTATATATAAAATAATCTTGCTTTATTTTTTATTCACGAAGGAGAAATATGGACCATACTTTAAAGTGTATTTGCCAGCGTCAATTTTGTTTTAATATTTTGTATAGGTATAATATGGTAGGTTTATGTATCCATAATAATAAATAATATTCAGAAATGCGCACTGAGTTTGAATATAATATATGACCACAAGTAAGTATAACATCTTCATTATCATCTCAGCCATAGGACGTCCACTGCTGAACATAGGCATCCCCTTGGATTTCCATCCAGTCTGGTTGTAAGTGGCCTGCATCCAGCGTGCTCCTGCCATATTTATCAGATCGTCCGCCCACCTTGTCTTGACGTCCTACGCTGCGCTTACCAGTCCGTGGTCTCCTTTCGAGAACCTTACGGCCCCATCGGCCATCAGTTCGACGTGCTATGTGTCCTGCCCATTGCTACTTCAACTTGCAAGTATTACATACACCTTCATCATCATCATCATCACAGCCATAGGACGTCCACTGCTGAACATAAGCCTCTCCCATAGATTTCCATCTAGTCCGGTTGTAAGCGGCCATTATTATCATAATAATGATAATAAGTTCATGTACTTAGCTCTTTACTATCTACTACCTATTCGTGAATAAATACTTAATAAGTACTTACCTAAATATTTTCTACTTCTACTAACGTAAGTCATGTCTTCCAAATAAAACAATAAATAAGTTATCAAGCGGTCAACATATTCAAAAATCCTCTCCTTTAACATAGCACACCAAAATTGGCGACTTTAACAATTTCATTCGCTAGTGACTTTTATTACCCCATAATAAACACTGGTCTCGAGCAGTGTCTATCCTAAACCTTCAGTGATAATCACAAGTGACGTCACGGTGAACAATTAAGACTTCTCCAATGCCAGTTTTAAAAGTATCGATACGAAAACAGCTGGAAAATTATGTTTAAGTGACTATTATACACGCCTAGTGATTTTGACGTCATCTCAGTTGCTAACTGGAGAGCGCCAATACGAAAACAGCTGTTTGACCTTTGTAGTTAGTAACTAGAACTGTCAAATCGAGCTAATAGTCACTAAAGTGATCGTCACGGAGTTCCACAATAGCCCCGCAGGACACTAAGTACTTCTACTACTTTTTTATTCACTAAATACTCTAATTTTGTAGAATATTTAAAATTAATTGAAAAAATTTTAAGCTGATGTAAACAAACAAATGTCAAATGAGTAAAATAACCCGACAAAAAAATCGGTAACTTGATTTCACTATATTGCAACGAAAAAAGTGTACCTAAACATGGACGTATAATATTCCGTGCAAATTAGTGAAGTGAAAAGGCGCTACGATACGCACTTAGCAGGGCACAAAATAACTTTAAATTATTGGACACCGTATGAGATCCACAATACCAAATCTTTCAAAATTCGGATAGTAACCGAAGCTCGGTTACTAACTCAAGCCTTATAGCGACTGGTGACTATTATGAACGCCAATAGCCCTGCAGTAAATTTTGCTGTCAAACGTCATTTTTTGTATGCCGTTTGACAGCAGACATTATGCTTTTCACACTTGCTGTTCGTTTATGGGGGCGGGCCCCGGACACTGCACGTTTGACATACCAATTGACTTTTACGTAATTTGATAGTTGACGTTGACATTCCGATTTTATATGTCTGACATTAAATCCTTAACTTCGACAGTTTTTTTGGTACATCACAGAACAGAGAGGAGTTCTGTGCTCCATATAGGAATGAAGGTGACGTTGGGGCGAGTGGCTATGGTGACGAGTTAGGAGAGGACAGCGATCACTTGCTGCGGATAAGTGCTTCGGTGTGCCCGCAGCCCACATGGCATCCCGCAGGATATCCTCCAGGGTTTTAGTCACTCAGGAAGATCCCCTTGTGGGACTTCCCATCCTAACATAACCCGACCCTGCCCCCGGCATGGCCGGGTAAGTTTATGCAGATTTCCTTGGGTCACAAAAAAAAAAGGATAGCGATCACTTGCGTTACCTGAGTGTTGCATCACGCTCACCATTCGCCACTTTTAAACTCCACATCCTTCCTAGAGCACGAGACTCTCACGACTCCACTCTGGCCAGCCAACAAAGGCAAGCAACTCAGCAAGGTGGCGAGTTTATGGTTAACTGCCTCGGTGGCATAGTGGGCGCAAGCTCAACTGCCGATCAGAAGGTTCTGGGTTCGATCCCCAGGACAGGCAGTGTTAAATTAATTGATTGAATATGGCGTTACTTTTCGGAACTCCATTGCAAACTCCTAAAACAAGAATATTTAATTTTTAGTTCCGATTTTTAGTATCAAAAACATGCACAGTGCACCGCCCTCCCGCCCGCAAAATTGCATGCAAAGAGGTAATGCTATGAACCCAGTCTCTGGGTTCAGCGTTCAGCGAGGTAACATCTCGAGGGGCGGCGTCGTACTAACATTTGTCCGCCCTTACAGCGGAATCAGAGTCTATTTCCTGATGATGCGTCGTGTAGACGCGAAACACGTGTCGATATATGAATGGTGTCACTAACAACAATAATACTTAATAGCATTACCTCTTTGCATGCAATTTTGCGGGCGGGAGGGCGGTGCACTATGCATGTTGTTTTTGACACTAAAAATCGGAACTAAAAACTAAATATTCTTGTTCTAGGAGTGTTAAATTATATTTTGGATTTTTCCATTAGTAATTATCTCAATAACTGCCTAGAGTCTGGAACTATGAAATGAAATGAAATGAAATGAAATGAAATGAAATGAAATGAAATGAAATGAAATGAAATGAAATGAAATAGTTTTAATCCAGATTTCTACATCCATATTGTGATTAATTACATATCTTATAAGTACCTAAATAACTAAGAAAATTTAAAACTAATAATAAACTATAAAATAAAACTAGGTGATTGGTGTGTGGTAGGCACTACCACACACCAATTGCACACGCTTATATATATATTATATATATATTGCACACGCATGTCGCTCATCACAGCCTTAGTGTACGTCGTCCACAGCTCAGTAGTGTAGACGCTGGTGCAGTAGCTGGTGAATAGTTGTGCCTTGACGACGTCACTGCAGCGACTGAACCTTCTAGCCAGCATGTTGCCTCGGACTGCGATGGCTCTACGCTGTCTCTCTATATCGGCATGGTCCGACAGATCAGCAGTAATTATGTGGCCGAGATATTTGACTTCTTCAACCTTCTTGAGAGCTCTTCCTTTTATTTTGAGAGGTGGTAGGTTTGTTGGAGTGTTCCAGCTATGAAAAACCATAAAAACCTATTTTTCCGCGTTGTAGATCATGTTATGGTCTCCTGCATATTCTTCACACACAGCCAGTAGTTTGCGCATTGCAGATATCGAAGGAGCCAGGAGAACCATATCATCTGCGTAAGCGATATGGTTAATTATGGTGCCATTCATGGAACAGCCTACTCCTGTATTTATTAACTTATGGGATAACTGATCCATATATAAGTTAAAAAGGGCAGGAGACATACTTCCCCCTTGCCTCACGCCACATTTTAGCATAGAAGGAGAGGAAAACTGGTTTTTCCAGCGAACTATGTTTTTCTGTTGCCTGTACCAGTTTCTTAGTACTCTAGTTATTTGTACAGGTACTTCGCGGTCATCTAATTTTTGCCATAACCGGTCGTGATCCACTCGGTCGAAGGCACTGCTTAGGTCTAGGTAGCACGCTACTACTGAAGTACATCTGCTTTTATAGTATCCAACTACTTGCTTAAGTATGTATATAGCGGTACTAGTCGACACTTGGATTGGATTTTATATATGGTGCAGTGTATTTATGTAGTACTTTCTCTAATAGTCCTACTATGCCCGATAGATGTAGCCCAATAGGCTCGCCCCCTATTACATGGGAACTACTGGACATACTGGCAAAATATGGGTGTGCCTACTATGGGACTGAGGGTGTGCCTACTATGGGACCTCTGCTGCCTACCCTTACGGGAAAAATGGTTGTTACATTATGCCCCTTGTCCTGTAACAGAGTACCCAAATTCGGAGCTCATTGTTACGTTTGACTGATCTGATTAAAGTGCTATTTAAGGTAAGTAGCACAAATGCTAAATTAGTTAAGCCTAAAAAAATAAGAGAAGACTAATATCATAAAGTTTATTTCCTTGCTAGGTAGTAGTAGTAGTAAGTTGATTAAATTAGTATTGCCAAATTGCTCGCGACATTTTTTTTTGTATCATTGTGCCCCACCTTACCCTACACTGAATCAGGCCGGCCGGGCTCCTAATTAACGGCTATGGGATTTTTAGAGCCTTACTGACTTGTTGACGAAATGTGGTTGTGCCTACTATGGGACTGCTGAGTACTGGATACACCTCTGCCTACTTACCCTTTCGGAAAAATGGCGTGATTGTATTGTGATAAGTTATGTTGTGTTACTGTTATCACACCACACATTTTAAGGCTTAGGGACCCTGATTCAGTGTAGGTGTAATAGGCCTTTTAGAACATAATTATTGGAGAACTTTATTAGACCCCGAGGATTACGCGCTTTTGGCTTTTTGACTGCACCAAGAATCAAAGGTTGAAACACATTTAAAAAGTGGGTATTTAAGCACCTGCTACCTAACGAGCTTTTGTTGGTAACTCGCAACGATACAACGATGAACAAAACGAGGCGAGACGCCAAAACAAAATGTTAATGCCTTATTTGTGACTAAGATCTGTTATGCTCTATTTATTATAAGGTAATATTTGGTAGGTAAGAAGTGCCTATAGAATCTAAGTACTTTTTTATTCGTAAGTAGCCTTCCTTCGTTCATTTCATGTATAAATCGGTAGGTAGGTAGGTAGGTAGGTACTTTTAAAAGGTGATATAAAAAGCCATAACAACATTCAAAGGGGTGCACCAGGGTACCTGTAAATGAAAGACAAGTGTCAAAGCAAAGAAACAAAGCTCAAAGTTAAACTCATCGATTACGATTAAATTTTATTTTATGGTAAGTAAGGTTTTGCTTCTGTATATTAACATTAACTTACCGGTTACCTGGCTAGATACTCGTACATAGTGACCTCTTATACATACACCTACCTACCTAGTATAGTATCTAAGTACCTAATTACACGTAAGGACGGACACGGTCACTGTTGAATATAGATAACTTATACCACAATTTAGAAATGTACCAACAATTGGAGGCCTTATCGCTCCGAGCGATCTCTCACAGTTTGAGTATGTAAGTATAACTATACTTTAACCAACCTAATTATTAATGCACCTTAGGTCTAACATATTTCTAATAATCTAATAATAACATAGCATAACATACATTCACGCCTTTTTCCCGAAGGGGTAGGCAGAGGTGTACCCAGGACTCAGTCCCACAGTAGATATACACCCACATTTCGCCAGTATGTTATCGGTCCCATGTAATAGGGGGCGAGCCTATTGCCATCTACCGGGCATAGTTCCAGACTCCAGGCAGTTATTGAGATAATTCCTCAGGGATAAATCCAATATTTAACACTGTCTGACCTGGGGATCGAACCCGGGACCTCTTGATTGGCAGTCGAGCATGCGCCCTCTACGCCACCGAGGCAGTCGAGGCAGTGCTAATAATAGGTATATATAATAAATTGCTATTCAAGACTTCAAGCACAAATTTAAGCCTATAAAAATTGTCGCAACAAATGCTCAGGAGTCGATAAGTAAATAATGTCAAATAATAACCCCCGTCTGTTGTAACCCCAAGCAATCACGACTGCGTGAAATGCATTTCAGCCGCGCTTTTACACTTTAGAATATGAAATCTGAGGTCTTTCGGCAGTTGCTCGACGCACTTACCTTCACCTTCAAGACAACACTCCAGACACTGCAAGCAGCGTAAATTCGACAACGATTTATATGAACATAGGTACTGAAGTCGCTAGTGTCTATTTGCAAGTCTTCTTGACGGCTAATGGTTAAAGCAAGTCATGCAGTTCCATTTTAGGCCACCTTTATTGAGATGGTGTAGGAAGTATCTCTGTGGGTCGTTGCACCACTAGGGCGTTGAAGCAAAAGGCAAACGCGCGCCGTGTGAAGCCATTGTACCCGCCTGTCGCACCGGACGCATGCGCGCTCGCGGAAACTCGCGCGCCAATGTTTCGCACGTTGCGGTTTTTGTAAAATAAAAATATTATACGCCTTGTTTACTGATAATATTGTGCTGTGATATTATTTTGCTGCAATTTACATCGATTTCATAATGAAATACAAGGTAAGATTTAAGTATTTCTACCCTCTATTCATTATACATAAACATATTGCCTTATTTTATAATACAAAAATCGGTTAACAGCGGTAGTTTATTTAAAAATATCATTATTCCTATTGTTATTATTTACACAACAATAATTCAATATTAATCAGTAACTTTATACCAATCTAACTTTTTTTTATTATTTTTTAACTCTTCTTTGGGGGGACCTCAATAATACAACTAAGTAAGAAAGCATAAAAAACCTATGAACTGAAAAAAAAAAATATTTTTTTTAATGAAAAAACTGATTGACCACCGACCTAAAAATAGCTAAAGAAGTTGCTACGCTCGTAGAGCTTCGTAGACGCCTCGTAGCGGTTTACAACAATTAAGGTAAGTAGATAAAAGAAACTTGTAAAGATTATGATAAAATATATACCTACTAGCTATTACAAATTACAAATTATTTTATTATGATAAAAACGATAACCAATTACAATCATCACACAGATCTTATTACACACTTATATTACATGAATTAAAATAAAAAACTTAAAATATTGTCACAAAATAGGATTATAGAAAATTACAGCTATTATTATACAGTAAATTGAATAAAATTATAAAATTAAATTAATCAGCTAAGTATCATTTCCATCAGGCTATGCCCCGCGGTTCCACCCGCGTTGTCATCATTCCCGTGGGAATATCGGAATACACATATAAAACGTATAAAACATATAAAATTTCAGCCAAATCTGTTTAGTATAGTTTTGGCGTAAAAGAGTTACAAACATCCATCTATCCATACTCACAAATTTCGCATTTATTAGTAGGATTTGTTTATAGTGATCATAATATTATATTCATAGATTATAGATATTGATTTGAAAGCTATATATAGGTACTAATAACTACAATAAATATAATATAAATAATTAATAGCTGTTTTTTTTACTAAATGCATTATTGGCATCTCATAAAAATATACATTTAATGTCTTTTTATTTGAAAATGACTGTCGTTTATGCAACGAAAACGTGATAGAAACAATTAAATAAATGTCTAGGCTCTTAGAGTATGTACCATAATCTAAGGTTAAGGTTTAGATAATTTGATATGTATAGGTTTAGGTCAATCTAATAAAATAATAATAAGTGATAATATCATCTCAGCCGTTGGTAATAAGCCCCTACAGAACATAGGCCTCCCCCATAAAGGGGGGTTTTGCCAATACTTGACACGCTTGGCAGGAGAGTTATCGAGCGCAGTTCGATGGTTTTTTTTGCAGAGGACGCTGCTAGTCCCCGTCCTCTAGATCCGTTAACCCTTAGCTGGCCGCCACGGCAACCACGGGTAGAGAGGGTGGAGCACTATTCTAAAGCCGGTAACTCCACGGCATAGTGATATATAATATATACCTATGAGTCAGTAAATAAGATTAATAATGGGGAATAATAATATATAAACGCACTTTAAAATCAGTGTTTCACACCTTAAAATGTTAAGCTTTAAAATTAATTGAAATAATCGTTTCCACTATAAATATGTTTAGCTTCAAAATTGCAGCGGGAGCGGCCGGCGAAGCGCCAGATCCTATCCTGCCATGTCACAAACTTCAGAGCAAACCGACTTCTGTAGGTTAGGTTTAGGTTTGTCTTGTGACACGACTTGTTGTTTTCGACACACTTTTAGTGGAAACCATTATTTTTATAGTGATAATACTAAATTTTAATTACAGACTGCCTCGATGGTGTAGAGGGCGCATGCTCGACTGCCAATCAAGAGGTCCCGGGTTCGATCCCCAGGTCAGGCATAGTGCTAAATATTGGATTTTTCCATTAGGAATTATCTCAATAGCTGCCTGGAGTCTGGAACTGTGCCCGGTATATGGCAATAGGCTCGCCCCCTATTACATGGGACCAATAACATACTGGCGAAATGTGGGTGTATCTACTATGGGACTGAGTCCTGGGTACACCTCTGCCTACCCCTTCGGGAAAAAGGCGTGAATGTATGTTATGTTATGTTATGTTAATTACAGATGTATTATTATTATAAGTATTACGAGAATTATAGCTGTTTTTATCAAATTTAAAGTATTAAATACTTCTCTTTCTTCTCTCGGAGGCACTACAAAACCGGGGAAGTCTCAAAATCATCCTGAAAATGTTATTATATTAATTGCACTTAAAGGGGAGCATCACCCGTCAACAAAATAAAGCTAAAGAAACCGATCAGCTAATTCGTTTTAGAAGAGAAATAGAATAGATAACTCTAAATTGGTATCAAAATTAAAGAGTTATCTATTCTATTCTATTTATTTATCATATCATCTATTAATTTTTTTTACGCATTTTGTATGAGACGACTAAATATTTTTGCTAATTTCGTAAATCCTTCCTTTAAAAGCTGTTCAGTTATAGGTAGATAATATACAATATACACCCCATTAGTATTACTCCACTCTGGCCTCAATATAACACGTTGTACTGACGATAGCGCTCAATGATCCAAACCAAAGACAAGTGTCTCATAACATATTAAATATTGCCTACCTACTTAACAATGTAATTAAATATTTGTGTAATTAATTGTTACTGTAATAACTTTCCATTGTAATACATAAGTTGGAAGTTAATCAAATAATCAGTCCGTGGGTGTGACTAAGGTATCACCAACTCGTAAATTTTGTATTCACAATTTGATAATGTTCGTCGATATATATAACACCGTGGCTCCTGCAAAACATGAGGTTCTGGGTTTGATTCTCAGGTCGAGAATAAGTGCTTTTGATTTTTCCATTAGCTTTTCCATTACCTATTTAATGATATATTATAATAAATCTAAAATGAGAAGAAAAATATCACGCACTGGTTGGATTCGAACCACGCACCAACCGCACCATTCCGCGTGGGCACTCTATCACTTTCTTTTGCCTTTGTGTACATGCGCAATTATCTCCAAAAAAAATGATTTTGATTTGATAACTATACAAGGAGCTAGCTAAACGCTTGGTGGAGGCATCGGGTGACCAGAATGCTGGCCTGTATTTTGCACAGAGGATAAGCATCTGCATCCAACGGGGCAATGCCGCCAGCATTCGGGCCACCTACCCTTCCTCCAAGGGTTTAATAGATTTAAGTTAATGAGTAAGGTTTTGTATATAAAATGTAAATAGCGTAGGTAGTGAGTTTTGTAAACAGTGTTTTTTGTGTTACTTTTTAATGATTTTTTTTTATTTTTTTGACTTGAGCTACCGTGGCGGTTCTACTCATCGGCGAAATTTTTTCGTCCCATCTTCCTAGCGCCTATAGGGTCGTAGATTGTACATCTAGCGGTTAGACAGCTTATTCTATAAAAATTTAAAATAATTTTTATTTCCATTTAATAATCCTCTTAAAATTTTATAATGTACTTATATTTTAATTAAAATTGTTATATGTTTGATTATGATGAACAACCGAATTAAATGGAGTTATTTATGAATTTTCTCAGCAACAGCCTGCCCGCCTAGCATGACACGAGGATAACTAGTTTTCCCCGTTTTTTTTCTCTCTTTTGCGCCTGAACAATTCATATCTGCTATCTCGTTTTAACCCCCAGGGATTTCGTTTTCCCTGGTCACTGTGCTACTGGGGCTGGAGTCTGGGTTTGTATATTATATAGGCATAGCTATAAGTGCAAAAGAACATTTGACGGCAGTACCTAATCACGTATTACTATCTCAAAGTTCGTAGGTATGCCATTGATGGCAATAGACTTGAATAGAATCACGACTCATACCATTTATTATGGGACTGAAAACATAGACTGAAAACTAGCGAAGTGTAGCGAGTTGGGGTACTTACTATGGGTACACTAACGCTGCGTCTAACGCTTCGGGGACACAATAATCAATAAGGCATTATAATTATGTATTATTTCTTCCCACTATAGGGTATCTATCTAGGTACAACATAGCAGTATCCTATATAAGTACCTATATATCTATCTACACAAACATACTTCATATTATACAAGTAAGAGAACAAACAAAACATGAGAAGAGCAAAACATGAGTAGAAGACGATTCTATTCCAAAGGTAAGTACCTAAACATATTATTCTAAAAATAGGTGCCCTTAACTACCTAGTTAAGGTACCTACCTATCTTAAAAAATATGATTTTAGGTACTGATGAAAGTTATAGGGTCGTGAGTGACAAAAAAAAAATTATAAATGCATATAGTTCAAGAGCGTATCCTAGCTACGAGAAATTTTAAACAATGAATATAATATGTCGTTCAGCTGAAAATCTGAACGTTTTTATTGACTTTTGATGCTGACTGTACACTGTTCCGTATCCGTTGCCTGATCGGATACGGTTCTATATCGTATAATGGGCAACCGCATTATTTATATTGAAAGATTTATCACCAACAGTCGGCGCACGTATATTATGTATTGCGTAGCGTGCGCCGAGGTTTGGCAGTGATTTTTTGCACGATTGTGGCTGGCTGGTATCTAACCTCTTTGACAATGGTACATAATTTATTAAGGACATCAAAGGTGTTACGGTACAAGAACCGTTACGGTACATTGTCTTCCGATCCATGATCCATCATTCTCTTGAGAGCGGTCAACACCCTCGCCGCTCGCCGCGGTGCGGTGACAATAATAATTGACAATCACATATTATTTATGATCATCATTGTACCTACAGTTACACAAAAAAAAATAACATGTTAAAATAATCTATGATATTATACCTAGCTATATAATCGTGCGATCCATAGATAATATCAGTAACGGTTAACAGAACATGCTGAAATGATAGTTATAAGTTAGGTATAGTATAAATAATAGCCACAAGCCATATTAAAATATGGGTCCAGATAGTAATTCTGTGTATAATTACTAATAGGGCTGAAAATCAAGCAAACGAAAAACACAGATTTGTAAAATACAGACAGTGACAGAAACAAAAATAATTATTTGGTCATATTTTCTTGAATCAGGTACATAAATGGTATATCATATATCGTTAAAATTATTAATCAAATACCCTCTGTCCTAAGCAAATTCGCCCTCTCGCTCACAAGTACCCACATTTTGGAAGATCTAAAAAATACTACATGTAATTACGTAAAATAAAAACACCTTGGTTCTAGAAAATAACAATATAAAGATTCAGTAAAAAATCTAATTTAATCCAAACGAGTTTTCATGTATTAAAACCAGCACAAAGAAAAAAATCTTAAAATAAAAAGGCACTGAAAACTTGTTGGGATTATATTGGATTTTTTACTGAAGGATTTTTTTCCTTAAGGAAATATGGCCAAAAAATTTATTTTTGTTCAGCTGTCAGGTATCAAGGTATGATTTACAAGGTATATATGTATGTATTTGCTCAACAGATATAGGTACATTGAACATTGAGAATACACCATTTTACCAAAACCTAACTAGGTGAAATGCAATAAGAACAATATTACTACTATAAAGTTTATTATGTATTAAGAATGTTTATGCTGCTCAATTCAACCAGCTATCTTTAAAGTTACCGGAATGATTGTGTTGAGCAACGAAGATTTGTGCCTACTTAGTTGTAAAGCTCGCACTTGCATAACATAGGCAATCGCATCATATAATATGTATTAGGTACCTACGTATCTACCTAGGTATCTTCACCAGCCTATAGGCTCCTATTCTTAGTTAGATGATATTCATTGTCAAAGCTTGATAACCATGACCTATAGGATTATTCTGCTGTTTGTTTATTATTATAATTTGTATTTTCTTATCATAATCTTGGGATGTAGCACCTATCTACTGATAGTTAATTACTACTGAACCCATAAAGTATTTTAATGGGATTTTTCAAGATATTAACGATTGCATTAATATTATCCCCTCTGATTTTGCCAAAAGTTCACGAGGGAAGTCCAACGAGTATTACGTTTTTTTTTTTTTTCAATTTATTTGGGTTATCAATCAGTAAGCACAGTACAAACAGTAAGCACAATTACACTACATTATTACATAAGGTGGGGAGTAGGTATAAAGTGGGTATACCAGAGTGTATTTGTAGTAATAGTTACTATTTTTTGCTTCTGGTACACCCACTTATACCGACTCGACTTCATTATTTTCCTCTTGCGTGTCCTGTCACAGTACATATGGATTATAATTATTCATTAAAAACTTCAGTTTATTCGATGTCTGGGATCTCTACAATACTTATCTGCATGTTTTTGTTCGACCCTAATATTATAACAGAAGTCAGAATGCGATCCGCAATTTTTGCATACAGATTCCCAATCCCCACTGACCATTGAGCGCCTGCTCTAATAGTAATTTTAAAGGTGAGATTCATAAAAACAAACTATCCAACTTCCCAATACTTTACCGGTCAGCATATAATTTATCATTTATGCACTTACCTATCTATAAAATATTTTTTTTCAGTTTTTAAATATATTTATTATTTTACAAGGGTTGATGCACTCGCTAATTAATATTACTATACGAGATAAAAGGGTGACCCACTATTTAGAAGGGGCCCACACAGCCTGTCATATATATATTTTTTTTCACACAAAAGTTTTACAAATATTTGGTGCTTATATAGTATAATAGAACATATAAGGTACGTACATCAAGCTGTTTTGTGTGAAATAGGTATCCGAGAAAACCTGTAGTACATGTCATCAGCTTCATATTTATCTTTTTGAAGGTAATATAATCTTATTTATTATAATATAAAACTGTATACCGTTTAGGCTGCGTCATCTGGCAGTCCACAACACAAAGCCTTTCATTATAAGTATAATATGTGCCACCTACCTAGATAATCGCTACAATTAAAATTTATAAATGCCTACAATGAATCCGTGATGGCAACATGTTTTATTCAAACAACCTAGGTTTTACTCATTAACACTAGAATAATGTAGCAAGCACTAGGCAGCGTGTGATAGCCATAATACGATTATTAGGAAGCATCGCAGTGCATCATTATAGGATTTATATACTATCAAAGTGACTGAATCGTGAGATCTTCCTGGTTTCAAGGCTGTGTCTTTGATTCATTTCACACTTGCGGCGACGCGACGCGTTAAAATTTAATAATCAATGGTAGGCGGTCTTACGCACTTACACTTACGGTATTACGGCTAGGCTTCATGGGTCCGGGAAACGTTTACCTACAAAGGGTCATTTCCATTACAAACCATCGGTACAGACGGACAGGACTGTGGACTGTGGATAATTCTAGTATGAGAGCGCTCTTGGTGTCTTGGTTTCGTACTTTATTATGTAGGACTATTTTAGGTATAAGGTAAGTTGGATCCTGAATGATTCTTGAAAATTAATATAATAATATACTTTTCTTTTTAACAATACAGCCTAATTATTATTATCTACCACTGCGCAGTAAATAATTTATTCAAAGAATCATTAAGAATAAACACACAAAACACTATTTACAAAAGTCACTATCTACTATTTACATTTTATATACAAAACTTTACTCATTAACTTAAATCTATTAAACCCTTGGAGGAAGGGCAAGTGGCCAGAATTTTGGTGGCATTGTCCCGTTGGAAGCAGATGCTTATCCTCTGGGCAAAATACAGGCCAGCATTCTGGTCACCCGATGCCTCCACCAAGCGTTTAGCTAGCTCCTTGTATAGTTCCAGTGCGGAAAGCCCCCACGGACCTATAGTCTCCACCCCAAACGGCACAAACATGTAAACCTTGTCTAAGTTTACATACTTGTGCCGCTTGAGGTTTTCAGCCTTAAAAGGATTTCTTCCACTTAAAAGCATTATTACAAATTATAAGTATGGCGATTATCACACTGCCCCGCACCCGCATGCGCAGGCGGGTATGGGGTGGTGTGTGAGTTGCCTTAATCCTCGCAAGCGCGAGCGCTCGCTTTCCCTCCAAAGATAACGTCCACAGTAGACATTACGCCTGCAAACTCATACTATTATTATTTATTATTTGCCTGTTGCACAACCAAGTTCCGGCAACAAATTATTAATGTTGTTTATTATATTTGATTTGAATTCTGCAGCATTTTGTTGAAGGCACTGAGTAATATCTACACTAGACTAAAAATTTGCGACTGTTACCTTCCTAAAAAATAATTTAATCGATCCCATTATAGACAGCCTAGAGCATAGATATTGATAGCCTCGTTGGCGCAGACGGTAGTAACTCTGCTTTCTGTGCCGCAGGCCTCGGGTTCGATCCCCGGCCAGGTCAAACATTTGTGTGCATGAACATGTCTGTTTGATCTGTGTCTGGATGTTATAAGCGTATTTAAGTATGTATATCAGTCATTTGGTAACCATAGTACAGGCTTCTAGCCTAGTTTGGGACCAGATGACCGTGTGTGGAAGTTGCCCCATATTATTATTATTATTAGATCAACATCAGTCACACTGCAGTACAAATTAGTACACATTTCAGTCAATCCAATACAACCTACGAAAGAATTTTTGCGTAAAACTTGGATCTATTTCCTATCGCAGTCGGCACGATTCAATGACAATGTTCTCGGTCACTCGCCACTTATCATGAACTTGATTTCTTTTTGAAACCCTCGTTTGTTTGTTGCGGCGAGCCTGCGGTTTTCACTTCTGGACAGCCAGTGGACCATTAGCAATTCGGAGATATTGGCGCAAAATAATGGGGATTACGTCATTATGGTGTGTTAATCGTGGCGCAAGATTGGAGGTTAATATTTGGCGATATTCCATTGAGAAAGATTGGGCAAAACGAATAAAAAGGAAAATCACAGCTGTCGCGGATTAACAGTGCTGCTCTTACCTGTAGGTACCTTAATCAGTGTATATTAAATACATAAACTTTCAACTGTTTTATCTTCTTATGGATAGCCAGGAATAATGGTTTTACGTATCTTATAATCCACAATCCACACAAATGGTCACCTATCTAAGTAAAGACCGCGAACTGACGTTGCTATCATAAATAAATAAATCAAGAACAGCTATGGTGGCAGCCTCGTTGGCTCAGACGGTAGTAACTCTGCTTTCTGTGCCGCAGGCCCCGGTTTCGATCCCCGGCCAGGTCAAACATTTGTGTGCAGGAACATGTCTGTTTGATCTGTGACTGGATGTTATAAGCTTATATAAGAATATATATCAGGCATCTTGTTACCACAGTACAGGCTTCTAGCCTAGTTTGGGACCAGATGACTGTGTGTGGAAGTTGTCCCTTATTATTTATTATTATTATAATATTATATCGGCTGTCATGTCGGTCTGGGGGTTTTCACCAATAATTAATTAGTTTATGCCGTATGTTATAGTTATCCTCTAGTAGGCCTAGAGGTTAGTGAGCCAGCAACACAATGAGCACTAGTATACAGGGAAAGTTATAGGCATAGGCAAGAAATGGACGAATTTCCCACGATCGAGTGAAATCTGAAAAATAATTTTAAATGCAATTCCCACGTGTCGTAACCTATGGCACAGCCTATGTACTAAGTATAAGATGTACAATGACTTTATTATATTACACGATATGTCAACAATCTTTGTACCAAATTTGAGATACAATATGACACATTTGATTGTCGAAAGAAAAACATTCATATTTGGCGGGTTACTTTACTTTTTACATTTATCTATACTAATATTATAAAGAGAGAATCTTTGTTTTTTTGTTTTTTTGTTTTTTTGTTTTTTTGTTTTTTTGTTTGTAACGAATAGGCTCCGAAACTACTGGACCGATTTTAAAAATTCTTTCACTTATGGATAGCTTAATTCAGTGTGAGTGACATAGGCTATATGAGATTTTGAAAAAAAAATAGGGATCCGTAAGAATATAATTACCATATTCATAAATTTGCGTGCGCTGTGAAATCCATTGATGGTAGAATAATATAATGTACTAGGGGTTTGTAGTACTTATCAATATCTACAAAACAGTCCACGGAAATTTCATCCATCTATTTTGGTTTAGTCACAATAATCGAAAAAGACATAATATGAATGCGCTGTAATAAGTATTGGAGGTAGAATAAAATAATGTACTAGGGGTTTGTAGTACTTATCAATACCTACAAAACAGTATACATAGATTATATTCATCTTTTTTGGTTTAGACACAATAATCGAAAAAGTGACTATTTTTCATGCGGTGTGAAAACTATTGGTGGTAGAGTAAAGTAATGTACTAGGGGTTTGTAGTACTTATCAATACCTACAAAACAGTATACATAGATTATATCCATCTTTTTTGGTTTAGTCACAATAATCGAAACAGTGATTATTATTCATGCGGTATGAAAACTATTGGTGGTACAGTAAAGTAATGTACTAGGGGTTTGTAGTACTTATCAATACCTACAAAACAGTATACATAGATTATATCCATCTTTTTTGGTTTAGTCACAATAATCGAAGCAGTGATTATTTTTCATGCGGTGTGAAAACTATTGGTGGTAGAGTAAAGTAATGTACTAGGAGATTGTAGAACTTATCAATACCTACAAAACAGTATACATAGATTAAATCCATCTTTTTTGGTTTAGTCACAATAATTGAAGCAGTGATTATTTTCATGCGGTGTGAAAACTATTGGTGGGGAAGTAATGTACTAGGGATTTGTAGTACTTATCAATACCTACAAAACAGTATACATAGATTATATCCATCTTTTTTGGTTTAGTCACAATAATCGAAAAAGTGACTATTTTTCATGCGGTGTGAAAACTATTGGTGGTAGAGTAAAGTAATGTACTAGGGGTTTGTAGTAATTATTAATACCTACAAAACAGTATACATAGATTATATCCATCTTTTTTGGTTTAGTCACAATAATCGAAAAAGTGACTATTTTTCATGCGGTGTGAAAACTATTGGTAGTAGAGTAAAGTAATGTACTAGGGGTTTGTAGTAATTATCAATACCTACAAAACAGTATACATAGATTATATCCATCTTTTTTGGTTTAGTCACAATAATCGAAACAGTGATTATTTTTCATGCGGTATGAAAACTATTGGTGGTACAGTAAAGTAATGTACTAGGGGTTTGTAGTACTTATCAATACCTACAAAACAGTATACATAGATTATATCCATCTTTTTTGGTTTAGTCACAATAATCGAAGCAGTGATTATTTTTCATGCGGTGTGAAAACTATTGGTGGTAGAGTAAAGTAATGTACTAGGAGATTGTAGAACTTATCAATACCTACAAAACAGTATACATAGATTAAATCCATCTTTTTTGGTTTAGTCACAATAATTGAAGCAGTGATTATTTTCATGCGGTGTGAAAACTATTGGTGGGGAAGTAATGTACTAGGGATTTGTAGTACTTATCAATACCTACGAAACAGTATACATAGATTATATCCATCTTTTTTGGTTTAGTCACAATAATCGAAAAAGTGACTATTTTTCATGCGGTGTGAAAACTATTGGTGGTAGAGTAAAGTAATGTACTAGGGGTTTGTAGTAATTATTAATACCTACAAAACAGTATACATAGATTATATCCATCTTTTTTGGTTTAGTCACAATAATCGAAAAAGTGACTATTTTTCATGCGGTGTGAAAACTATTGGTAGTAGAGTAAAGTAATGTACTAGGGGTTTGTAGTAATTATCAATACCTACAAAACAGTATACATAGATTATATCCATCTTTTTTTGTTTAGTCACAATAATCGAAGCAGTGATTATTTTTCATGCGGTGTGAAAACTATTGGTGGTAGAGTAAAATAATGTACTAAGGGTTTGTAGTACTTATCAATACCTACAAAATAGTATACATAAATTATATCCATTTATTTTGGTTTAGTCACAATAATCGAAAGTCATTATATGCATGCGATGTGAAAAGTATTGGTGGTAGAATAAAGGAATGTACTAGGGGTTTGTAGTACTTATCAATAACTTCAAAATAGCCCACGATAAATTTATACATGGGTTAAGGTTTGGTCATTGTAACAGAAATAGTCATTAATTTGCGTGCGCTGCGTAAACCATTAGGGTTTTATCTATTAAAATACAATGTATCACGAATTTACTCCTGTTAAACGTTCACTATATCTACTTCTGCTACCCGTGCGAAGCCGGGGCGGGTCGCTAGTGTAGGATAAAATGAATGAATGAATGAAAACTTTTTATTAGTACCACAATATATCAGAAAATAACCAAGAAGAAGAGCTTAAAACTAGATAGAAGTAACAACTGGCGGCCAATCGCTCCGAGCGATCCCTTCTAGGCAACCAAAACAAAAGGCAAAAAGGATAGAAAGATTGCAGAGGGCTTACTACTATTATTTGGAACAACACACAGGTTAACTGATATTTTCTGGATTCTCTGGCTAACAAGTAACTATAATAACCATGCAGTATTCCACTGCTTACCTGACTCACTTTATGGATCGTGGACCGTTGACCGTTTGCGTGTGAGGAATCCATTGATTTTTCGGCACATCGCAGTACATGCAAAGCGTTTATAATTTATATATATTTAATTATTTTATATTATATATTATTTTTATATATTTAATATAGTTATCGAGACCTAAAGGTAGTCCATCAGAACTTTATAGAATCTATTAAATTTGTAACAAGGCCCATCTTGCGATGGAACCATTAGTGCGATTTCCACAGATTACAAGAAGATTGCCTTATTTTCAACTTGATCAGTAGTAAGTACCTCTTATTTGGAATGCTTCAATGCACATGCCTTCAATCTAAAGCTAGAGCCCATCAGAGCAAGGCCGTTTCGGTTCGGTCGATAACGAAGGATGCGTTTATTAATCTGTGGTAAACTATACTGCGTTGTAATAATAATAATAATAAAATCATTTATTGCGGAACACGACTTCCATAAATTGTTAGTAAAGCACTTATACACTAATTTGTTAGTAAAACTAGCCTTTGGTTGGGGTGTGGGAAAAAACTGCGAGCCCGGCGGTTTAGAGCGCTGGTTGGACAGGTGAACGTCTATCCAATGCCCAAAAAATGGATTTTCCATTTTCTGGGACAATACTTTCAGGATAGAGGCTCACACGCATCCTGTGCTACTACGACGCGGTTCTTTTCCTCATGATGGCGAAGAAATTGATAGATATAAGATTATGATATATTTTTAAGCCCTGAGAATGTACCTGTTGAAAACCCAATCCTATTAGGGTCTAAGCCAAACAGCCTTCGGTTCAGTAGTTTGACGTGAAGAGGTAATTTAGTAATGCATTTTGCGGCGTCAAGTGTTCATTTATCTAAGTAGGTCAACAGACAAAACGTTTGCGGATCTATTGACGCGACATTGAGTGCTGCAGCCGCATGCGATTCGCGTGACCGCATCAATTTGAACTGTTGTACTGTTTATGTTCATAGAGTATGTCTACTGTCTGCGGTAACCGTCACTTCAAGTCAGTTTTAACGCATTCTGCAGCCTGTCTCCGAACATATTCCCAACTGGAAACCGAGCCCTGATAACTACTATGGGTCACGCACAACGGACCAGATTAAAGTCTAAGTGCGGAAAAGGAGTCCACTTTACAACTACTAGGGGTCAGGTGTCAGGACCATTTCATGTAGTATCTTGTCATAATTATCGGGATTATTTTAGGATGAAAGTTTTAAAGCGTAGTTTTAGTCGTCGTAATTTTTATGCCTACTCTTTTTCCGAGTAGTCTTTTGTCACCAAAACCACCATTAAAATTTGTTAAGATGCTATCCTTGATTATCACTTGCTACGATCCTGACAAAGGTACCTACGACTTTCGCTTCTTCAATTTTTTTTTATGATAGTGTGACAAGACGAGCAAATCAGGTGCTTGATGGCAAGCATCATGATTGCCCATATCAGCCCAACCACCACCACCCAGTGTTCTGAAATTCAAAATTCTGCGCGGCACTGCACTGCGCCTGTCATTAGTTGTTGTACTGTCATTAGACAGTAACATTGCCCTTCAGACCGGAACACAGTAATGTTTGCACATTATTGATTGGCAGATGAATAACTGGCAAAGGTGTGGTATTTCCCCAGGCGGCCCCCTGCTAAAGAGGCCTACTACTAAAATTTTATCATATTATTCAGGTGATATAAAAGTGTGTAAAAATATTAAGTTTGGTCAATACGATAGAAATAGTAGAGTAGGCGTAGGTAATCATTTTCGTGCGCTGCCGTTTACTTATACCTCTTAAAATGTCATCTTTGACTACCCATGATGCAAAGCCAGGACGGTTCGCTCGTAACATTTAAAAATACATAAGAGATGTAGGTTTTTCTTAGTTAAACATTTATCTTTTCATTTAAGTCGTATAATTACAAGTTGTTTTGCAAAAACAATCCTGTGGATGCGTCCGCACGAACCGAGCACTTACTTTTAGTCACGTTTTTCCTCGTCACCGCTTCTTAATCGTTTCTATTTACAGATAAACTTTTATATAAAAATATTTTATTACTTGTTTATACAAATAAAATGTTTTTCTGATCTCATCCTCTACATTTGCCGATCGGACTAAAATCCATCCATCTGATACAGTATAACATAATGCGTCTTCTTTGGATTCGTTATGGGGCTAACCATGATATCGTGAGCTAGATTTAATGAAACACTCTTCAGGTACAACCCTTTGTAGTAATAGAAACATATTATTATCCTCAAGCTGTTTTAGGTTGTGCGTTGTCACTGAAGACGAACTGTGACAAAGCCATGAACGATTTTCGCCCGAACTAATCCTGGTACTTCTATAAAAAGTTGCTGCCTGGAGAAATTTAGCCATCTACCGAACACTGAGATAAGAAAGATGATATCGAGTGACTTCTAACTAATGACAGACTTCAATTGTGACAGTATATTATCGAAGCGGCACCATTATATCATCGGCCCACTTACGATGCACCAAGTAACCGAGGTGATAGGCACTTGCAGTTTGCCGTTCGATATTTGCAGTTTTTAATTTAATCGACCTGAAAAGGTTCCTATGCGAATCGGTACCTATAAGTGGTAATAGGTAGATATTTTTATACCCATAAATTCATCGAAATTTTCGTTAGGTGAGGACCAATTTTTAATTAATGCTTACTTGAAATAAATGTCTGTAAAACTCAGTGGTTTAAATTATGATCAGAGCACGAATTTCGTTAAAATTGCCATGGTATCGAATTTGTATCGTAAAATCTTATTATTATTCGTAGGTAAAATCCCATATATTTTTGTCATTTTTGACGCTGGAATTCGATTGTCGAAAAGTAGGAACAAAAAAATCGAGAAAGGTCCTTGTTTCTTTGAAATCGATTTTTATGATTTGTTAAAGAACCTACCAAACCTATTCAAAGTGTCCTTTATCTGTGATTTTATAATATAACATAACATATATGTTATGTTATGTTATGTATATATAACATAACATAACATACATTCACGCCTTTTTCCCGAAGGGGTAGGCAGAGGTGTACCCAGGACACAGTCCCATAGTAGATACACCCACATTTCGCCAGTAAGTTATTGGTCCCATGTAATAGAGGGCGAGGCTATTGCCATCTACCGGGCACAGTTCCAGAGTCCAGGCAATTATTGAAATAATTCCTAATGGAAAAATCCAATATGTAACACTTTGCCTGACCTGGGGATCGAACCCGGGACCTCTTGATTGGCAGTCGAGCATACGCCCTCTACGCCACCGAGGCAGTCGTTATAATATAAACAGCAAAAATCCAAACTTTCAGTCCATGTCACGGAGTCTCTCGACGAAATTAAAAGCGAGGTTATTTAATGAATTATCTAGAGATTGTGAAACAACCAGCAGCAGTAAGCAGGTATCTGCAGAGTTTCAGAACATTTTGCAACATTTTGTTAGTTTAGCTATTGTGATCAGATTATTGTCGCAACCTCAGTTTCACTGCACTACATTATAAATATGGGTGTTTTAACATTTTGGTACAATAATAATAAAGCCATTAGAGATTTAAGATTGTATTCATTTACTTTTGATAAAGAGGAGTTAAATTGAGGATGAATATTAAATAATCAGTAGATATTTTTTACAATAGATTGTAGGTAGTAAGTAGTAAGTACCGACCTAGTATTCATAATAAGGGAATATGATAGGAACCTGGGAGGTTACCGGCTATAGTAGAATAGGTACCACCCCCCACCGTCTCTTCCCATTGTTGCCATAAGAGCCGGCTAAGGGTTATCAGATCCTGAGGACGGACAGCAGCGTTCTCCGCGTAAAACCGTCAAACTGCTAACTCGTAACTCGCCTGCCAAGCGTTCCATATTTCAAAACCCAATTTGGACATAGGACTATAATGGGGGAGTCAAAGTGTTGCAACAAGGTGAAGACCTGTCAGCCGACCGGTATTACTCCTTACACCTTGAAACGTTTTGTAGTTCAATCAACTAAATAAATGTATAAAAAGTACATATTTTAATATGTAAGTTGATATCTCAATCTGTTTCTCATTTCTCTTAGAATAGGATGAAAAAGTTTTATCAACTTCGTCATAATGTTGTTAAACAACTATAGTTAGTTATATACTAGATATTAATAGAAGCAGTATTTTTTTCTGACAAAACAATAAAAGATTAAGTAAGGTAGTTAGTTACAGTTAAATTATCTATGAATGTTACATATGTTGCATGCATCAGCGCGCATAAGATTTGCAGAGATAGTGTCAGGTCAGCTAGGTTATATAGCGGTCAAATGTTAAACAACTTAAATGAAGAACAGATAATACCTATAGATGCTTCAAACTACCTATTTCAATAAGTGAATATTACATAACATAATGAAAACAATGTAGGTCCCATATCGTGGCTGCGACTCGTTTAGATAGCACTATCGAGTATCGGCAACTATTCACACAAGGCTGCTATTTTGCATAAACACTAACACATTACTGCATTGAGATGTACGACCTACTAAAAATACTAAAGAGGTATTTTACTCAAACTGCAACATTACCTCCAGTACAATATACACCCACCTGCTCGTGGGTGACACTTTTCCATTATCATTATTGTATTACCAGCGAATAGATCGCTTAGTCTTTAAAAATATAAAATGTTACCTCCAGTGTTGGCAACCGCAATTAACTGGGGGTCAACTCGACCGCTAATACATTATAGTACCAGTCAGCGGAAAAAGTGTTGTATTAAATCATTCCTATGGGGATTTCTATGAGCGAGGGGAATAGGGTAAGAGGAGAGGAGCCTCATAGAACTTTATTTACGGAAATAAATCCAAAAAAAAAAAATGTATAATGATGATAATATACATTTATTTATTTCATACACATGATCCATAGTTAAAAATAATTATAACATTATATAATAAAATAATGTGTTTAACATATTATTACAAATATGTTAAGTCACAATTTGAAGCCATCATCGATACGTTCCAGTCAGCAGCAGTCTGTCAGCCAGGCTCCTGATAATAGTATTCCTACACGTGTCAACCCTAGACATAAACGCATTAAATGAGTCGACTCTTGATTTGGTGTACATTTCGGAAGCATTACAATACCACTTCAGGCCCATCAGGTGCCTGAAGACGTTATTGTAGGCAACACGAATCGTGTCATGTGACTTTCTTGTGTAGTTTGTCCAGAGTTGGCACGTATAGAAATTCTAGCAAAAGGATTTTCACGTCGTTTTATGTTCAGTTTTTATTGATCAAGCTATATTTGACAGTACAACTAGGGGAAAAACCACTTATATCTACTTATGGCAAGTAGAAATTATTAATACTCTTTCGGCATATAGACGTTTATAAGACGTACCTATTTTATATGAATTCTAGATTTAGTCGAATTAAGTGCAATCAATATAACTAATATAACAATAACCATTATAACGTGGTTTATCTCAATGAAGATAGGCCGTCTGAGGTCATTGTCTCAGTTGAAACAAAGGCCAATTGTGTAATATATTATTGTTATACATTTAATTAAAGTATATCGCGTCATTAATAAAAATATAGTTGATAATAACTATGTGGTTTTTTCTGCAGATGAAGTTTAATGAATAGATATTGTAGTACTCTTGTGATTCCAGATTTTCTTTCGTTAGGATTTCAGTGAAAAGTTAAGTAGTGTACCTACCTCCTTAGGTATTTGAATTGTCAAAAGCGTTGTCCTCTAATTAAATGGATTTTAATATATCATCTTCTTCCAGGCCTTATCTCACTCATGGTTTGGTCAGCACAACACGTGTCTTTCTCCCATTATTGTCTATCATGCGTAATCTCTTCACTCGATACGATTATTCGCATTTGCCAAAAAACTCGTACCTTTTGCTCAAGCTTTACGATGCTGTCACATTTACCAAATCAGGCTTAAAAATAGCCTGTATGCACAGAGCATTAATTAAGGTAACCATAGCTAATGATGTGTACAAGCCGTGAACGTCGCTTGTTGCAGGTCAAGGACGCAGACTCGGAGAGTCAGCACGGCGGGAAGCCACTCGACGCTAACAGCTTGGAGGAGAAATTGTAAGTACATATTCATAGGAACTACAGTCTGATCAGTGAGATAGTCTACATCTACATAATATGATGATCTACATAAGTTTGTCTTATTTCAATAAATGATTATGAAACATTACGACGATAAATGTTTCGACTCCGATAAATACTGAACATTAAAATCGCATTAGTTACAAAGATCGTGGGTAACTGATGATATTTTCTGAAGACCGCTATTTGGTTATCAACTACCGCTATAGTATATCTCTTTATTTTGTCCTATAGTTATATTTCAGGAACTTATTACATAATACACAACGCACAAATCATTGATAAGTTTTATAAGACTTGCTGTATTGTGGCATTGACCTACCAATAACATAGGTAACTATCAGGTATTATTTTATTTGAACGATTTGAAGGTATCATATTTTATGTTAACTAACTGTTAATTGCGACTTCGTCCGCGTGAAATTTGAGGATTTCAATATTTATACGTAACCCTAATCATGTTTTTAGTAAAATAGCTTGAGTAACTTCTTATAACATCAGCTATCTGACAGTCAAGGCCCGTTATATCGTCCGTCTATCAATAAAATGTAAGTAAGAAGTTAATTAAAAATAATTATTACCTAATTTGAAAATCTACCTCTAGTTTACAAGTGAAGCAAAATATTTATCAAAGTGAATGTAGCAAATAGTAAAATTTCAACAGCGTCAAATCTATTGCGCTATAACATCATTCAGACTACTTGCAACGTACTTTATACGCTATTTTAAAAAGTAAAAAAACATAAATATGTTTTAACTTAATATAGGCTGAGACCTCCATCCGCACATAATCGATACGTGGACGTCGCACACTGCGCGATTTTCCCGTTATTTTCTACCGCATACGTGCAAACTGTGAAATGATCTCCTGCTGCGGTCTTCCCGTTGAGCTACAACATGAGGCTCTTCAAAAGGAGAGTGAATAGAGAGTTGGTCGGGTCGGCAACATATTGGCAATACTGGCAATACCGCTGGTGTTACAGGTATCCATAGGCGACGGTAACTGCGAGCCATCAGGCACACCGTCTGTTTGTGCCTGTGGCATAAAAAATACGTTATGTACGTAGTACTTATTATACTATTCTAATACTTAAAAAATTTATTTTACTTCCTATATGAAATGGATCAGCTGCAGCTGATCTGTTTTGTATGTTGTTTTGCAAGTTGTTCAGTTTGAATATTACTACACCTTTTCGCAACGCCAGGTATATTGTCTTCAAGAAATTGCATTAAATGGTAATACTGCTACTTGTAACTTGCATGTACTCCATGATTAGGTAGGTACTTAATTGTATTTTTCTTTACATTGTGTTCTCTGTAAAGTCTTAAATCTCTAATCTCAGTACAATGTAAAAAAGTTACGTTTTTAACAGGTAAACAAAACGCTGGCAAGTTCTACCTCGACTCCAACGCCATCTAGCGCTGTTTTTTGTGAGTGTATATTTGTCGCCCATTCACGCTTAAACTACTGAACCGATTGAGTTGATACTTGACACTAGATAGCTTAGACCATGGAATAACACATAATATGGTACTTTTTAACCCGATATTCCCACGGGAACGATAACTACTCGGGTGAAACCGCGGGGCACTGCTAGTGTACAATGAAGTGTTTATCTATCTAAAGCAAGTAATATACCTTGCGTTATGTACTTTGCTCTTATTATGTCCACGTGGCTTTACAATTAATAGAACAAATGACAGATGATGACCGTTATTATAACCGTATACTTACGCATACAATGACACACCGCATGTTTTTGCCAACTTACCTCTAATACACGGGAAACAATAACAAAAGATTGCATTTAATGGAAAATCATTTTTAAAGTGGATCTTCAGGGCCATGTCCAATATTGAAGCATATATTGAAAATTGTTGAAACGACACACGGAAATAAATTTTGAAGAAAACTGCATTAATTACCAATTTATTTAAAAGTTAAAAACGCGTTCTCAAAGTTAAAGTCAAAAAGATTTATTCAAATAGCAATCTGGCACATTTGTACGTCAATGAAAATAAACAGTACTGAGTCTACCGTGCGTTCGGAAAGATACCTCTACAAGAAGAACGCACAAGAAATTTGTAGGGCTTAATTTTTTCAACAGATTGTTTTACAATATTTGGTTTGGTTACATTGCTGGTTTGTTTAGAAGGTTCTCTCTCGGGAATCGTGCGAGTTTGTTCTGGACAAAAAGATACCCTGTTTTATTTTATACCAGCTTTGAGTCCTACGAGTTTACTTGCTTAAGATTTCACACGATCTTGTCTTGCAGACACACATGGACCACTCTTGTCTAAAAATAAACAATTTTGAGTTTTTTTTAATAAGCACTTCATTTCTTCTAGTGAACGTCTATATATTTATTTTTACTATGTAATTTTACTCGCGTGATAAGACGTTCACTAGAAAGAAATAAAACGTTTTTATTAAAAAAATAAATAGGGAAATAATTTACTTCATCTATAAAATATCACGATATCAATTTATCAATTTTTTTAATTTATCATACAGATTTATAGATTCTACCAAATGAAGGACTTTTATTTATCTAATTCATTGATATACAACAAATCTGAGTTATTGACAAAATACTATTAGATTCCAAGTAACAATATAACTATTGCATAATTGTAGGAAACAGCGAGTAGATAATAATATTATATCATAAAAATAATACGAGGTTACGGAACCCGGCACACGCAATGCACTTACTTTGGATAAACGCGATTGTGAGTTATTATAAACATTTTTCATTTTATTACCGCTATTTACCTATCTATATAGCGCTTATAGATAGTATATATATTACTCTTATACTCTCGATAGTATCCACAATATAAAGATTTTTTTTATGAAAGTGAGTAACAAGACGAGCAAATCAGGTGCCTGATGGTAAGCATCATGATTGCCCATATCAGACACAGTGCCACCCAGGGTTTTAAAATTCAAAATTCTGCGTGGCACTGCACTGCGCCTGTCACTCTGAGAATTAGTTATTGACGCTCGTAATGCCCAGTAATTTCGCTGGTAACATCGCCCTTCAGATCGGAACATAGTAATGTCTGCACATTACTGCTTGGCGGATGAACAACTGGCAAAGGTGTCGTACTTCCCCAGGCGGCCCCCTGCAAAAGAGGCCTACCCCTACAAAACACTAGCTGTGTCCCGCGGTGTAACTATGTTTTATGCTCTTCAGTGTCACTTTACTTATATATCATCCCCCACACATAAAAAAGCAATATATTCTTGAAAACAATAAAATGAACTGCATACAAAAGACTTCAACGGGCGCGGCACATCAATAAATAAAATTATTAATATTAACGAAACGTTATTTTCTTTGTTTTGTACGTACTATATACCTTCTCACGCGTAAAAAGATGAGTAAGATTATAATAATATGCATCGTAAATCATTGTTTTATGTAAGGAAGTAAGAATATAAAGACATTCGCTCCGCTTGATACAAGGAGAAATGTTTTGTGAGACATGTGTGCCACCATATTTGCAAAGAAGACTTTCACTCACTCTTGCCATTTATATTGCAACATTGTAACACTGTAACAGATCAGAATAGATCTAGTGATATAGATAAAACGTTACTGGCAAACTGAGGGTCATCAAAGTCAGAGATGAACCTTATATACTTTGACTAAAGTTTAGGGGAAAAGTTAAGTCCATGACTGTCTGGTTCTTGATTTCTAGGTCGGGCAAAGTATTATAGGATTTTTGAATGGGAATTTCTGAATAGCAGCGTGGAGTTTGGAACTGTGTACAGTTCATGGCAAAGGACTAGCCCCCTATAACATAGAACTTAAAACATAACGAAATGTTGGTGTACCTACAAGCACTGAGTCCTGGGTACACTTCTTGGTGGGCTAAAACTGAGAAAGTGGCGTGATGTTATGTTATGTTTTAAAAAAATCTACCAATGTAACATATTGTTCTGTCAATGACATTGTGAGGTTCACAAGGAATTGAAAGTAGCGTGTGTATTGTCCTAAAGAGCATGACCGAAAGTTGAACGAACGGCACTGGTACATGTTTAGAATTACCTACAAAAATACTTTCGCAAAAACATCTCTTTCTGAGCTTTTTATAAACAAACATGAACATAAATCATTTTTATTTTGTATACTAAGCACGACCGTAGAATGATGAAATTTGTGAAATAAAACTAACCGACATGACAGACATGTATTTTTAAGCAGTTCAACATTGTAGTGGTAGGCCTCTTTTGCAGGGGGCCGCCTGGGGAAGTACCACACCTTTGCCAGTAATTCATTCGCTAACCAGTAATTTGCAAAAATTACTGTGGTTAAACATTACTCTGGGTGACAGGCGCAGTGCAGTGCCGCGCAGAATTTTGAATTTTAAAACACTGGGTGATACCAGCATCTGATATGGGCAATCATGATGCTTACCATCAGGCACCTGATTTGCTCGGCTTGTCACTCACTATCATAAAAAAAAGAAACATAATTATATAACATGACATAGGCAGAGGTGTACCCAAGACCCATTCCCATAGTAGGTACAAACACATTTCACTAGTTCTGGTTTTATGTTCCATGTTATAGGGGGCATATTGCCATTGGGCATAGTTCCAGACACCAGGTGGAAAAATTCAATTATTCCAATAATTTTTGCCTGCATGTGGAATCGAACAGACATAATAACAGTTCAACAAATTTTTTATCAAAATAAACTAAATTACCCTGTTAGCCCTGTTACCACATTGTCCAAGGGACACTAAATCCCGGGGGATTAGAACGAGACCGCTGATATAAATTGTTCAGGCGCGAAAGTGAAAATAAATTGTTAAGGCATACGTATGTATGCATAGTGTAGGGTTCCATACATACCTGCACAAAACGCTTCCAATTTCATGAGAACATACAGCGCCATCTAGTGCAAACTACAGCAAACATGGAGGCAGTATCCGCTTTTAGTACCTTGCGCAATGTATGGAATTAAGCAGTAAAATAGCTTTTTACAGCCACTAGGGAGCGCATATCTCCACGCGTTCCCGTGAAAAGGACTCTTAACAGACGGACAGACAGACAAACAGACAGATGGACAAACAACATAACATACATTCACGCCTTTTTCCCGACGGGGCAGGCAGAAATGTACCCAGGACTCAGTCCCATAGTAGATACACCCACATTTTGCCAGTATGTTATTGGTCCCATGTAATAGGGGGCGAGCCTATTGCCATCTACCGGGCACAGTTCCAGACTCCAGGCAGTTATTGAGATAATTCCTAATGGAAAAATCCAATATTTAACACTTTGCCTGACCTAGGGATCGAACCCGGGACCTCTTGATTGGCAGTCAAGCATGCGCCCTCTACGCCACCGAGGCATTTGACAATGGACAAACAAATTGATCCTATAAGGGTTTTATTTTCTATTTGAGGTACGGAACCCTAAAATCAGGAAAAACAATTAATCTCCGTGTCTAGGCTTGTACTAGCATCTAGACGGTGTGTAGGCTTGCCTCGCAAAAAGCTACCTTGAATCGAAGGTTCCCATCACACGGTTCATTTTTGTAACTTTATTATAAAATAATACCTGCTATAGGAGTGTAACCGTGCCTTTTCCATTAAATAATACTCGAACACTTCAGCATATTTTAAATGATTTATTCCAAGCCCACCATCTTCAATCTCGCTCTACAATCATCTGTCGCGCTGGCATCCACTTCCCTGTGTTGCCATCGCGCCCTCGCACATGCCATAGATCTTCCTTAAACCACACGTTGCCATTAATACTTCCCATAAAACCACCAAAACGTTCACAGAATCCGTAGCATGCGCGTCACAAAATAACATCAACCCTACAGGAGGTTGTATAGGAGGGTGCTCAACAAATAATAGCATCTTATTACCACCTACTGCATCCCTTATTATATAAGAACTAGTGTAAACAAAGCGGCTTTGCCCGCTCGCAATTACGAAACATAGGAGTTTTACACCAAAACTTTGACGCTCTTTTTGGACCCCTTAGAATGTGAATTTTCAAAATTCATTTCTTAGCACACGTCTAGACAACGAAAGGAAACTACATTCCAAGTTTCAAGTCTCTAGGATCAGTGGTTAGGGCTCTGCGTGGCATGTCAGTCAGTGAATCATTTAGGACTTTATAATTATATATTGTAATAATGCTATTAAGTATAAACTTATTTTATTTTTTTTTAAATTTAAATTGGCAGTTAACGCAGGATTATTTATAAAGACTTGCTTATAAAGTAAAATAATTTTAAAAATAGCAATTTAATTGAAAAAATGTATTCATCAATACAGCATCGTAATTTGTAATTTCCTGTAGTAATAAAAGGTATGCGACAGCAGCAGATGAGTAATTAAATTTACAAATTCATGTATGCAAAATCGAATTTATTATCTGCAAGTTATTATCACCAATGACGAATATGTATAATTTAAAATCCTTAATGACTCACTGATGACATGCAACGCTGAGCCCAAACCGCTGATTCTAGCCTTCAAACTTGGAATGTAGGTTCTTTTTCGTTATCTGGGTGAGTGCTACGAAAGGATTTTTTGAAAATTTACATTCTAAGGGGTCCAAAGTTTTGGTATATAAAACTTCCATAATATCTCCAAAAGTATGCAGTCAAAAGTGCGACTTGCATGTATGACGTATGAAGAATGTGATGAAAGTGGAAGAAGCGAAAATTTTAAGTCAGGATCGTAGCAAGTGGAAAGAAATAGTCTCTGCCTACCCCACCGGAAACAAAGCGTGACTGTATGTATGGATGAAACTAGTATTTCTAATGTTTGAGTTAAAATATTCATTTATATAAATACTCAGGATATTAAAAAAAATATAGGTACTAGGGGTCTCATAGCCGGCGAAGCCGCTGTGTTTACACTAGTATGTTTATAATTACCGTGTAATATTTCGACGATGGGTTTTCTCCCATGATTAATGGAAACAATTGTCCGCAGGCACAATGACTTGGCATCCGATACTCTGACACATTCCTTTTAATTTCCTCATCATGATAATGAAGACGTGATATCAATATATTAGCAATATTGATGTTTTCTTCATTAGATGGAAGGTATAATGAGTAATTAAGATACCTGTAAATACTTTGATTAATTATGTACGAGTAACTATTATTAAGCAGAGTTTTCTGTTATTAGGTATAGGTACCAACCTATCTAATAACGATGGCTCCGCTCCGTTGTCCCCAAGTCCCATAGTCACCCGATCCGTTCTCCCCCGATTTGAATAAAGTTTATTTTCATTCATAGCATCCTAATCATTAACATCCGTGTTCCAAGAATAATAATTATTGTTAAACATATCAAATAAATAAGCTCGTAATAACTTATCATCAAATAAAGAAAGATAAAAAAAATATTTATTCGCTGCACACAAAAAACGTTAGCCTAAATTAGTAGGTATAACTTATACTAACATCGTGTATGCTGCAAAAGGGTGCTAACTCAGCATAATGCACGTTGCAGAACACTAACTGCACTGATCTTCCGTTAGCACCTTCTCCAGTGACACCACGGACAACTAATTCTTACTTTCAGAATACTTTAAAACAATTAACATCATCATAACCACTGATGGCCTTATAATATACCCTTTCTAACACCCTTTCTACCTCTCATGTGCAATTAATTCATTTGTATTTTGAACGGATAGTATCTAGATCTTTTCTGCGTTATCGTCGACCCCACCAACTTCCGATCCTAAATCTCGATAAAAAATTTAATTATCTTTGTACCTTTATATTTTAACAAAATTCTGAATAATGTTAGCACCAGTTGAACCAATTTGAATAACACAAGTCCAAATAACTTTGTTATGCACTGCAAAACCTGTCCAAGCAGTCCACTCCATCATAACATGATAGTATCTGTTCCAGGTACATAAGTGATTCATCTGATTTCGACAAACTTACTTACCTATTACTAAAAGTGTGGGCGCATTAGGTTAAAATGCAATGCAGCCCTGGGACTGATAACTAGATAAAACAGCAACTGCTGGATCTGAGGCCATAATTTGCGCTAATAAGTAAACTAATAAATAAAATCATGGTATAAAAATAATTGAAAACTAATACATATAAAATAATGGTTTTATTGATATTAAAAAAAACGCTTTGTACAATTTTCATATAAATATGAAGAAACTGTATAAGGTTTTCATTAACCGAATATGCAAATAAAGGCCAGATTAAGAGCCAACCACGAACAATTGAGTTTATTCCCTATTTCTTCATATTTGTGTATGTTCATTTTGTATGGAAGACGAATCACCTTAAGCCGCTTCGACTACTACGGTTCGTCTGTGTATATAAAATAATTATGTTCATACATTAACGTTTTTGATGATTCATTAGTAATAAAATTCCAGGTGATATGAATCCAAGCCACCGCCACGCGCGGCTGTATGGCGCGATCAGATACCACAGGATGCCATCATAGGTCTTTGTGCCTCCACCTTGACACTTAGGTACCTATGTGTAACATTTAAAAACACCTATCTAGACGTGTATCTATGTTAATCTAGTTTTTATTATCAAATGATTCAGTTCGAATGGTGTATGTTAGTTTATCTAGACGAATCAGAATATCTAGTCTGTGTCTTCCTCATTGCAATGTTTTGTTTGTTTTATCCATCTGCCAGTGCTAGCGATGAAATAGGGAAAGCTAATTGAAAAGATGTTTATTTTAATTTGGTTTTGTTTCCTAATATGTTACTGGCCAAACGAGTGCAACATTAGGTAGGTTGTTAAGGACAACTTAAATGATTCGTGCCTACCTTATTTAATTCTTACGTATTTAAAAATATTTTAGTTACGATAGCATTGTATAGGTACATATATTTAATGTAATCACATATTTTACATTTGCACGGCGTTGTAGAGGCCCTCCATAATGCAGGTACTGAAATACAGAGGACACAAGCGGAGGTCCGGCAAGCAGGCCCAAAACCACTGATCTCCTATTCTTAAAGAGGAGAGTACTTATTGCTTGAATCTCGAATCTCTAAAAATCGTGTCATTAGAATTCCACCTGTTCAAATAATTTACTTATATATACTTCTTGTTGTCGAGACGGTCTGTGGTCAGCCATGATGTCAGAGTTGTCAGGTCGGCCTAAGGCCTCTTATTATCATCTAAAGAATATTCTGCAGCACCTTAACAAAACCTATCTATCGAGTATGTGGCCAACTCTGTCAAAGTTTGTTGGTCGATCGTAGAGATCTATCAGTGAATAAAAATATGCAGAATCTACAACTCAGTTGTTATCTTAAGAAGACAAATTGCATAACTAACAATACAAAGTCATGGCATGAAATCACACGAAGGAAGTCGACTGTGTCAGCGAGCAACGAGCAGCGAAAGTGAGTCCTATTATGGTGCGATTACACGCCGATGGATACATTGTCGAGCTGAACATTACCGAGCTCATCCCATATTTACTGTTGTGTGGTGCAAGCTACAAGAGATTTAACAGCGACAGGATTCTTCGCTCGAAAAATGTGTCTGAGTATTTAGCACCATGTTTTTTCTATTAATTTTGCCAAGATTAGCGCCAGGCAGGCCTTATATAATAACACGAGGTATAAATTAGTATTGATTTCGTCGCGAGAATATTTTACTAATGTATTTCTTTCCCGTATATTATTTCTTGCGTTCACGATCAGAATGAATTTTCTGTTTATTTCTCTAGTACTTTCCATTGGGAGATGTTCTCTACGCTAGCCCTAGGTAAAATGTAATTAATGTCCAGGAAAATTGCAGGATACTGAAAAGCTATCCCTAGAACTCAATACGCAACATTGCATCATCATCATCATCTCAGCCGTTGGTAATCCACTGCTGAACATAGGCCTCCTCCCATAAAGGGGGGTTTTGCCAATACTCGACACGCTTGGCAAGCGGGTTGTCGAGCGCAGTTCGATGGTTTGTTGCAGAGGACGCTGCTACCCGTCCTCTGGATCTGTTAACCCTTAGCCGGCTCTTACGGCAACCACGGGTAGAGAGGGTGGAGTACTATTCTAAAGCCGGTAACTCCACGGCACAACATTTCATACTATGCCCAAAAACCTAGGACTTAAGACACTTTTTTTTTTATAATTAGCACATCATCGTGTATGTTGATCTCTGCTACCTTTTCGAAAAACCATGTAATTTACACATGAAGAATGAATTATGTCAAGAGTAAGACCCCCGCTTCCTCTCCTACCATACACCACAAGTGGAAAGCATCAGACGTGACTTGCAATAATGACACGTGCACACCCATGGCAATGAACTCTGCTAATCTATGATAGGAAGCTCCATCGTCCGTGCCAATACTGCCTACTGCCTAGTTAATTAAATGCCGGTAATTATACAGGGACACTGCGGGGATGATAATTATGAATTATGTTGATGAAGCCTTGGAAGACGTTTTCCGGGTGTTTATAATGGACCTAAGTACATTTTTTTATTTTTGTCCATGCTTAGATGGATGACTCTTTGTGGTACTTCTTATACTTCACAGCGCTTAAGGGGGTCGCTCTTCCATACAAAATGAAAATTTCCTAATATGAAATAAGAGATAATAATTTTCCACTCAATTGTTTAATGTTGGTTTGTGATCTGGCCTTTATTTGCGCGAAAATATATTTGTTTGAAGAAAACCGTATAGTTTTTTCATATTTATAAAAATTGTAAATAAATACTGCCTCGGTGGCGTAGAGAGCGCATGCTCGACTGCCACTCAAGAGGTCCCGGGTTCGATCCCCAGGTCAGGCAGTGTTAAATATTGGATGTTTCCATTAGGAATTATCTCAATAAATGCCTGGAGTCTGGAACTGTGCCCGGTAGATGGCAATAGGCTCGCCCCCTATTACATGGGACCAATAACACACTGGCGAAATGTGGGCGTATCCACTAGGGGACTGAGTCCTGGGTACACCTCTGCCTACCCCTTCGGGAAAAAGGCGTGAATGTATGTAAAAAAATATTTTGATGTTTTTTGTTAATATGAAAAAAATATACAGCTTTCTTAATTTTGGCGCAAATAAAGGCCAGATGAAGAGACAACCACAAAAAATTGAGTAAAAAATTATTCTCTCTTTCTCCATATTTAGGAAAATTTATTTTATTTCGAAGACAGTTTGTCTTACAGCCGTGTATAGGGCAACCGACTTAGCTGTGCAGTTGGGCAAAATTTGAACTACGGCCTCTCATCCAGCACTATGAGAACGTCAATACCAAATTCTCTACTAACGATGCTGTTAACTGACGAGAAGAAATACGATGGTGGAACTATTTGTAGGTAAAGCCAATATGGTTCCGGCTGTTATAAACGATAGTCGATAAGTCAAGTCAGGGGCTTTCGGCTGACCCTGACAAATACGGTTATCCACATACTGAGTCGTCAAGATGCTTTTTTTTAAAGTTATCTTACTGACTTTCTTTTCTACACTATGGACACAAATGCTGCGAATGAGGAATGCCATACGAATAATGACCTAGTATCACAACCAAATACAAAACGTTTATCTCTACATCTCTGTCACTTTACATATTGTGATCCAATGTAGGTGAAATGTAGTCTGCATCTTTAATAGTCCATTGTCAATGGCACTTTACACTCTTTTGTATTTTAATTCGCCTCACAATTCGTCGCACAAAGGCTGTGTTAGTAAGGCTCCGTAGAAAGTGTATCGAGGACGTACAAAACAAACTGTATCCAAATTAATCTGCGCAGGGTTGTCACATAGCTATACGTTACTAGGTGACTACCCATATTTCTTATATCTATACTTCTATACTAATATTATAAAGAGAGAAACTTTGTTTTTTTGTTTTTTTGTTTTTTTGTTTGTAACGAATAGGCTCCGAAACTACTGGACCGATTTTAAAAATTCTTTCACTTATGGATAGCTTAATTCAGTGTGAGTGCCATAGGCTATATGAGATTTTGAAAAAAAATGGGGATCCGTAAGAAAACTGCAATATTGTGAACCAAGGTGTTACATAATATAATTACCATATTCATAAATTTGCGTGCGCTGTGAAATGCATTGATGGTAGAATAATATAATGTACTAGGGGTTTGTAGTACTTATCAATACCTACAAAACAGTATACATAGATTATATCCATCTTTTTTGGTTTAGTCACAATAATCGAAAAAGTGATTATTTTCATGCGGTGTGAAAACTATTGGTGGTAGAGTAAAGTAATGTACTAGGGGTTTGTAGTACTTATCAATACCTACAAAACAGTATACATAGATTATATCCATCTTTTTTGGTTTAGTCACAATAATCGAAAAAGTGATTATTTTTCATGCGGTGTGAAAACTATTGGTGGTAGAGTAAAGTAATGTACTAGGGGTTTGTAGTACTTATCAATACCTACAAAACAGTATACATAGATTATATCCATCTTTTTTGGTTTAGTCACAATAATCGAAAATCGGGTCGCTAGTATCCCATATTCTTGTGGCTAGAAAAGATTTTTCGTAGCACTTAATAACAGCTGCCTACGCCCTGTAGGTAAATAGGTGGAGCATGAAGAACGACTTCACTTTAGAAGGTAAACTTATCCTAGGATTAATTCATAACCCTGAACCTTTTTGTAAAATAAAAGTCTATTATATGCCATGGCACATCAGTTTCCCAAAAATTCTTTTTTTTAAAATTCAACATTTTGAGAATTCTCCAATTCGCAAATTCAATTGGCTTTTCATTTGACTAGAAAAAAAAGGCAACTCACTCACTTGACAGTTAAAATATGCTAATTTTTATTTGACAGTTTATAAAGTTGGACATGAGAAGACCCTGTATGGATTTCTGTAAAGGAATCCTAAGAAAGTAGGACTTATACGAACAAACGACAATAGACAAGTACAATCATATAAATAACCAGTTGTATTCGTATCTCTTCCTTCCTCGTGTCGACGCGACAATTCCTTTCAAATTCATGAATCGTACCCTTTATTATGATCCTATATTAACAGCAAGCGTACCCACAGAGTGCCTATTATGCAAATGTTCGCACAAAGAGTGTGTTTATCGGTCACAGGCCTCGGCTCAATGCGACTACAATCTGTTACGGTTTCATTTGTGTGGATTGATAGGTACTTAGGTATATCTACATACGAGTACAGCACGGCACGACAGACAACCCATATTGTCTCATTAATAGTATGCATTTTGATAACCAACTGCCTTTGTGTTGACGCGGAAGTATTTCAAGGGAGAAAATAGCAACCTTTTTTGTGTTATTATATTTATAATTAGGTAGGTACCACCTACCTTATATAGCATCCAGATTCTGGATTTACCTTTAATTAATTCTGGATTCCAGGCGCCTGATCCTCACTAAATAAAAAACGTAGGTACCTAATAGAATTGTGGTTTTTGGTCTTGACGTAGGTCATATTAGCCTTTAATCATGGAAAAATACCATTATTATTAACAGAACATAGAGCTTTAATTATCTTAAAAACGTGACAATTTTGGTGCCAGTACTAATACGTAAGTATAACACTTTCGCTTTCGATAACTGTTTCCATACCATTTTAATCGCCGGTAAAAGTTAAAACCTTGTGATTTAGTATCGTAAACACTCATAAGTCAGGTTAGTGTCATTGTGTTTTCCTTTTTACACAAAGCTTTGCCGTGAAATATGATGACAAGCAGTAGGTACAAACATAAAGTTATCTATCTATTCAACCGCAGTTTCCCCATACTTACCTATTATGGCCCGCGCACGTGTCCAATTCATCACATGGCTCACCATCCGTCTTTACAGAAGTCAATGGCTTCACGCACAAACTCAAATGGTACAGAAGACTGGGTCATAACCAGTAACAGGAATGTACCTGTTTACGTATAAGAATTAGGTCCAATACACAGTTTCTTTCAAACCTCGCGACGGTGCGGCTAATGGTATTTCATGAGATTCTAAGTCTTCTTAGTAACACGTACGTGTTTACGCCTGTTGTATGACGTCTGGTCTTCTGAATACATTTGTTTCGTACTTCAGACGTGCCCCGAATAAATCATGTATAAAGAAAGATATAATATCTGCAAAGGAACTCGTGTGTCTCACCGCACCGTTATAAGAAATGATTGCAATCAGCCGTTTGAGCTTGCGCGATCAAAGTTTGCTGGAAAACACAACGTTCAGGGTTTATGGTTTCCTAAAATTATGACTAGGTCAGGTTTTAAGGAAAGGTACATAGGAATCATTTAAGTTCTGCTTACTTTAGGCAGTAGGCTAAACTACTCTTACTTATTATTGCTTCTAAGTGGAACGTTTAAAAAGTCAACTAAGTAAGATTTTTAAAAAAGTTTTCATAATAGAGGAAGAACTTTCTCCTTTTCCGTTCATTAAAAGTATAACTCCACACCCGTACCAAGTCTACGCGACTCATCCGCCGCTCACTAAACATCTTCACTTATTCTAGCGTACCTACTTATATTTACATAGTTGGTACATAGTAAGAGGCAGTAACGGCAATTGACAAGTGCAATAAACAGTTACCTAACAAGAGTGCGGCTCGACTCAAGACTTGAGACAAGTGCCTACATAAAACATTAATATCATCTTGTATCTACAGCATTATTCATCAAAGTGAAACGGTTCCGGAGCAAAGACATGCGCGCCCAGAGGGTAGGGTAGGTAGTCACTGATAACATAGAATACAGAGTAACTACTGAGTATTGATAGCAAGATTTTAATAAAATAAGGCATAGTAATATTAAGGTAGAAAAACCTGGCGAAATCAAACGTGACCGTGTGGCCGAACGAGATCGCGAGCATTGTGAAGTCTTTCTGGTATGAAGGAGATATATGACTTAATAGGTCAATATTCTGAATAAACAGGTCAAGCTATGAATCTGAGTCCTAGACAGTGATAGCAAAGTGCAAAATTTAAGGCTAATAGTCTAGAATAGAAGAAGACGTTTTGTTCATCATATCTAGAGTAGAGTGGTGTAGGATAATAACAGAAAAAAGTTTCCATTTCTGCCAAGTCCTCCTCTTTGTATGAATAATTATACTAAGTGCGAAATTTTTATCGTACTAATATTAGAAATGCGAAAGTTATTGTGTGGATGGACTTTATATTTATTAACTACTAACTGTGCCACGCGGTTTCACCCGCGCAGTCATCGTTCCCGTGGGAATATCGGGTAAAAAAGTACCAACATGTGTTATTCCAGGGTCTATACTATCTTCATACCGAATTTGAGCCCAATCGGTTCAGTAGTTTTGGCGTAAAAGAGTAACAAACATCCATCCATCCTCACAAACTTTCGCATTTATAATATTAGTAGGATAGGATAGGACTAGCGACTCGCCCTCTCTTCGCTCCGGATACCAATATATAGGTAGGTATATAGCACTTAGGCCGCGTTATCACTTACCAGAAGGTGAGATTTCGGTCAAACGCCTGTTTAGTCCAACACATAAAAAAATACCTTCCTATTGAATCACTGAAAGCCGTATAATTTAATCCAATTTCAAATTTTATTTATTGACATAAACATAACATAACATACATTCACGCCTTTTTCCCGAAGGGGTAGGCAGAGGTGTACCCAGGACTCAGTCCCATAGTAGATACACCCACATTTCGCCAGTATGTTATTGGTCCCATGTAATAGGGGGCGAGCCTATTGCCATCTACCGGGCACAATTCCAGACTCCAGGCATATATTGAGATAATTCCTAATGGAAAAATCCAATATACACTTTGCCTGACCTAGGGATCGAACCCGGGACCTCTTGATTGGCAGTCGAGCATGCGAGAAACTGTAAACTAATAAGACCTTTGATATCCGCTCACTGACTGACTTTGTTAGGTAATTACCTACCTCAATAATTCGATGACAGTAGATTGAATAAAATTACACGCCTGCAGATATTGTTGGTAAAACAATGTTAATTTCACACTGAGTTTATGTTCCGTAGTATTTGTACTTACTACAGTATTCATAACTTCCGTAACACAAGATGAAAGTGAACGGAACCATTTATTATGTTCGATACGAACTACTTATGTTCGCAGCTTTATTAGATTACCTAGTACCTACCATTTGCCGTTATTTTATTGTATATTCAGACTTATTGACAGCCTCGATGGCTCAGACGGTAGTAAATCTGCTTTCTGTGCTGCAGGCCAAACATTTGTGTGCATGAACATGTCTGTTTGACTTTTATGTTTGGGTATTATAAGCGTACCTATATAGGTATGTATATCAGTTTCCTGGTTACCATAGTACAGGCCTCTAGCCTAGTTTTGGAACCAGATGACCGTGTGTGGAAGTTGTCCCATATTATTATAAGGAGTGATAGGTATATGTGTCTATGGTTTACTTACTCGTACTTATACCGAAAGTTTTTTTTTTAATCACAGTCCTGACTGACTGACACACTGTGCAAAGCCCAACCCAGTCCAAGTCCTTCTTTGGACATATAGAAAGCTGAAATTTAACAGGTACCTAGTTATTACACTTCATTATTATGTAGATAAGCTTAGTAGATAATTAATAAGAAAGATTCACGAAATTCACGAAAACCTCTCGTTAACGAGATATGTAGGGCTTGCAGGGGTATTCTAAAAGAAGTTATGGAAATTCTCATATAAAGTTAAAAAATGTAAACAATTAGGATATTTACCATTTGTCGGAGAAAAAGACTTAATAAGAGGGTAGATCGATTTATCTGCCAATAAAAATCAACTCGCCGATGCCTGTTGCAGTTCTTCCGTGATCATGGAGCATATTATATACATTCATATATACAGTCACACCTTGTTCCCGATAGGGTAGGCAGAGACTAATTCTCTCCACTTGCTACGATCCTGACATTTCAGGATCGTAGCAAGTGGAGTGGAGTTCTGAAGGCTTTCGCTTCTTCCACTTACATTAAATTTTTCATACTTGCTTGTCGGTTATTCAACTGGCCTTTTGCAAAACTCGCAAAACGTCTAATCATGGTAAATATCTCGTAAAAAGTAATCCTAATGGTACCAAATATTACAAGTATTACATTTATTTAGTATTAAAAGTATTTATATTGTTTAGTATTACAAGTATTACATATGTTTACAAATAGGCATCATCATTATTATAAAGCCTAACAAATGAGCGAAAGCGAGAGATGAGATCATATCACTTGATATCACAGTACAAACGCTTGCGAATCTCGTGTTTCCACTTCACTCGCCACAAATTGTATGGACGAAATAACTGATGCATGCTAGATAGTAGATATTATGTTGCTTAATATTATAATTTATAACAATATGGTTCATCAGAGAAATCTAGATGATCTCTAGATAAATGATGGTAACAGGAACGTCCCTACATGGTATTTATTAATATAGAGAGCGTCTTTACATGTTTTGTGCGTTTTGGGTTTTGTTGTGATCATATGTAAATCTTAGGTTTTACTATATACTACAATTATTATATAGGTACTAAATACTAACCGCAGAAAACTTTATAAATGTTAAAACAACTAATTACCTAATGAGTAGAATCTAGATGTACCTACCCAATAGAATACTCGTAGCATTGTGAATAGGTAAAATAATTACAAATAGGTCATGATTGAAAATACACGACTTATGCTTCATCAAAATATCGCACCATGTTACAACAAAAATACATTATTATTTTATCGCCTAAAGGACTCTAACACAAACTCTATCAAGACTCTAACAATATACCCATAACTATACCTAGCTGCCGGTCCGCTGACATGAATGTATGAACACTATATTTGTGGGCACATAATGTCGCCGACATGATTATTGTGAAATTTTGTCGCCGGCTTCAATCAGCAGCCTACCCAGGTGTGTAGTCCAGGATATCCTCGCACCATGCTACAACGAAAATACTGTATCATTTCAGAGAGCGCACTGTGCGATGTTCGTCTGTGGTGATCGGCGCGCTAGGGGTGTCACTAGTGGCGCTCGGCATCTACACTACCGTGCTAGTACTGACCGAGTACCGGAGCACGCGCCCCTGCCTCACCGAGGGCTGCGTCGGGACTGGTCAGTATACCATCTATCCACATTTTGACGTTTCTTCTCCTTATCGAGGGCTTAATCAGGTTGGGGAGATAAAGAGAAAGCTTTTCTGTATTAGGCACTGAATAGGGAACTATATTCCCTATTCAGTGGTATTATGATAGGTAAGGCGACGAAAATAGATAATAATAAAATATGCATTATCAAAACCCTACTTAGGTGTCTATATTATAGAGTTGCTCTTATGCTTTTAGTATCGATATTATACATATAAGCGGATAATAAGTAACTTTTAACTTTTTATACCTCCCATGCTTACTGGTACTATATATAATATTCTACAGATAGTAGATATGTAGGTACTAATACATTACATGCTAATGTTGAAATCTATCTGCAAATGAGACAAAAATTTTTGCTTAACATAAAAGCCCGTGTTCGTAGCACTCAGTACGGGTATGATCAATTATACACTATAATGAACGTCTAAAATGCAGAAGAATGCGTAATAAAAGTGAACTAGGGGCCTTATAGCCATGTTAGGGCGTTGATATATTATAGGCAGTTCGTTAAAGAGAAAAACTTAGTTCTTCTAAGACCCACAGAAATCTAATCGTAATAGAAATGTGAAAAGTCACTAGTTTTACCTTTCCTGTCACTAACACATAGGCTAGATACTAATGCATATTATAGGTATATTCAAACGCATAAACAATAACCAAAAAGCGCCTACTATTCTGAGGCCATACATATAATCCTAAACCGTGATTAGCTCTTACACATACACAAACTAAGCTACTGTGACGAATGAGTCACCTGTTACGGCGACAAGGTCACGCGGGACATATGTGTGACTTCTAGTACCATGTTAACCTCACACAGCATAAAATTATATATTACATAATCCTCTTTAACTATGTATGTACCTGATAACAACCATAAAGCTACAGGTACAATAAAGCTTTCAATAAAAGTCACGATGCCATCATAAAATACACCATTATATTTACCTACTTACATTCCTGTGTGACAAAACGTTACATAATGCAGGTATCTATAGGTACTTATCAAGTAAATGCTCGTATGTATGTACCTAATGCTTTTTACCATAACACGTGTACAGGATAAACACATAAGCTTTGAGGGACATTTCTACGTATGCAAATAGGGTAATATATGCAAATAGGGCAATGTATGCAAACGATGAACATATATTATTATAATAGCTAGGTATTTATTTATTGTGCATCATTTATTTACCGAGAGTAAAAAGATTTTTTTTATAAGATTGCGATCGAATGCCATCAGATGATATTATGCAAATGAGATTGTATACTTATTATCTTCCAGATAATTAATGAAGACATAATATTATGTAAAACGCCAATAAATATGTCAGGAATTGCAATTAGTAATTAGGCCTAAGATTACTCATTAACTCATTATTGAACTATGCGTTAATTATGAGTATAGAAGTAAGTAGGTCTCTTCAGACGGTCGGAGATTTTAAACATTATAACTAACTAGCTGCGCCCCGCGGTTTGACACGCGTAGGCTTCGTTCTCGTGGGAATATCGGGGAATAAAGTAAAATATGTAGAATCTTTATTATGAACTGTATCAATTATGCCAGAAGCTACATTTTCCTTTAATTATTTTATTTATATGTATCTCATTATAAGTTATAAGTGAACTCATATTGTTCTTATGAGAAATAAAGTTCTTTAAACCTAAGTATTCAATGTGCTATTCCAGGGTTTAAACTACCTATAAATCAAATTTCAGCCCGATCGGTTCAATAATATTGGCGTGAAAGAGTAACAAACATCCATCCATCCATCCACCAATCCTCACAAACTTTTACATTTATAATGTTAGTAGGATAAGTAGGTACCTAGTTACTCTTTTTTTCATTCCCAGCAGATAAGATTTTTCGCCGCGATTTAATAATTAGTTAGGAATTTAATTATCGTCAGTTGGGTTAACTCCATTATTTCATTTATTTGTATCCCATTGTACTTATAAGCCAAGTTTTGTCTAAAACACAGGTTGTTGAACCTAGCTCAGGCTATCTTCATAATATCATTAGATCTAAGTATGTATCTATATCAATAATGTATGGCACATAAGAAGAAAGCAACGATATTTTAATTAAGCTTAAATATATAAAGATAAAAAAACTGGCACTTAATTATAAGATATTAACCGTAAAAAAAATGGGGGGTAGGTACTTAGGTAAAATTAGGATAGTAGGTATCTACAAAGGTAGATAGAACCGAGGTAGGTCTACTACATAATACACACACACTACATGGTACATAATCTACAACATAATACATAAATATTGAGTAGGTAGGTACTCGTGGATATAATGTTTTCTATTTACATCTGCGCATTTGTAGATAATTGCATGAGATTAGATGCTCGTGGTTTAATAAATTGATCTATTTATTTCGATACGCAATATCACCTGTCGTGTCATTCTGTATCTCTATAAAACGTTTTCACACTTACCCGACAAAACCGGAGACACACCTCTTCTTCTCTGGGTAGGTAAAGAAGCCAAAAAAGCCATCGCAAACCTTAGAGGAACCTACAACATGCCCGACGCAAGTTTTCAGCGTAAAGTCTGCGTCTACAGCAAATCGCGTGCGATTAAAATGACATGTATTTAGAAGTCTGTAGATACAGGTTTGTACTTGCATAATTTTTTTCCGCTGGCGAAATTTTCGCACAAACAATATCGTGTCGTCCACAGCAGGAAGGTAGGAAGCACAGAGGAGATCTTTCATCCTGATCTGTGGTAGGAAGCGATTGCAGTCGCCAAATATAGGTAGGTATTAGGTATATACCTACGTGATACGTGTGAAAACGCTGTTACTGTTATAATGTGAATTGGTGTTAATGCGACGTTTATTTAGAGAAATCTACTCAGGGTGGTGGATTAACCGAGATTACATCTAAACAAGTTTGTTTTCCTTGAGAGATACACGTAGAACTGAATAAAATATTTTATTAATTCTGAAAGCCTATGACCAAACAACACTATCTCTAGACCCAGCTACTGTGAATAGAATATTATTATACGTGTGAATAATGAGTAAGATACCTATAGTAAAAATGCCTAAAATAATAACGATATTGGGTATCGTGTGCAATATATTATTATCTTCAACAAGTTCGAGGCCCTCAACATCAACGCCTGAAGAAACAGGTGAAACAATATTTATTTTCCTCTAAGTCTGTATTATTTCTCAATAACAAGCGTTATTAGGCCCTTTGCTATAAGCAAATACACAGGAGACAGTGTTCCAAGTGATTATTCCATAATCTTTGGTTCTTTCTTTTGCGTAACACATCTGATATCTAAGAAGTTTGAGCACTTATTGCAATAAATCTCTTCCTGTTTTAACGTCAACAATAAAAATGTTTTCGTTTCCCAGCATCAAGAATATTATCATCATTGAACAAAGATGTGAACCCTTGCCATGACTTCTACGAGTTCGCATGCGGCGGCTGGATCAAAAAGGTGGGTTCTTCTTTTCTCAAGAGAACCGTTACAGAGCTACAGTGCCATCTAGAACTGCTTTAAGGCCTTGATTACTCGATTCTGCAATCTTGACTTTAATTTTATCATCAATGGGAGTGTCGATATATTTTAAACTACCCATAAATAAACTTAGGGCTTAGGGCATGTTATAAGTATACTACTTACTATACCATTGACTGGCCATTTTGTCATTCCTGGACCTTGATAGTAATATGCTCGCTCCCTATTACATGCTTCTTTACAACATAAAGCGAAATGTGGTTATGCCTACTATGGGATCAGTCCCATAGTACACACCTCTGCCTTTTTTTTTATGATAGTGAGTGACAAGACGAGCAAATCAGGTGCCCGATGGTAAGCATCATGATTGCCCATATCAGACACCGTGCCACCCAGTGTTCAGTGTTTTAAAATTCAAAATTCTGCGCGGCACTGCACTGCGCTTGTCACCCTGAGATATGACTTGTTGAATCTCATCATGCCCAGTAATTTCGCTGGTAACATTGCCCTTCATACCGGAACACAGTATTGTTTGCACATTACTGCTTGGCTTGCTTGGATGAATAACTGGCAAAGGTGTGGTACTTCCCCAGGCGGCCTCCTGCAAAAGAGGCCTACCACTACAAACCACTACCACCTCTTGCCTACCACTTCTCAAATCGTGATGTTAATATATTTATGTTGTTTTTCCTTTCAGAATCCGGTGCCGGACTGGGCGACGTCCTGGGACCAGCTATCCAAACTGCGAGAACAATTGGTCACAGACCTTAGAGAACTTCTGGACGCACCTGATGACGACGATTTGCCAACCAGCGTGAAGAAAGCCAAGATCTTGTATAGGGCTTGTGTTAATACCGGTATGGATACAAATTGTAATTTTTACTGAACAGAACAAGTTTCCTCCATTACATCGCTCGAGTCGAGAGTATTCAAGAAATACTATGATGGCCCGACCGCATAGAGCCGGTAAATCCAATTGGAAGCAATAACGAACGCGATGAGAAAGTCCTTACTTCAGCACGATACCTTACATAAGTATTGTTCTTGAATACGGGTGTATGTTGTCAACCCATAGCTCATGTACAAGCAGTGTTTATGCAAATTATGCCCAGATTGTGCTGGCATATCGATCATCACCAGACGAACATCGTGTACATAATATTTCTCCATTTCAGATAACTTGGAAGTGGAAGGTATAAAGCCGATCGAGCGCATACTAGCAGCATTAAACCTTCCTCCCCGCCCCCCTACTACAGTCAGCAACAACTTCTCGTGGGAGGTGACTGCTGGCCTCGGCCGGAGGATCCTGGGCCTCACCGTGCTCGTCAGCGTCTCCGTAGCCGAGGATGTTAGGAACACTAGCAGGAACAGAGTCGTGGTGAGAACTTTATATTACTACCAAGGTATACTGTCACAGTTAACTTTAGATTTGCTCTGGAGGAAACGAGTTATCTAACTAAACCATGGTTTGGAATTCACAGAAATCTCATCGACCTGGTTTTTCTGGTTGTTGGGCTGTGTGGTCAACCCGTAGCACATATGTCATAGTTTCAGGTCTCCTACAAGGTTCCGATATGGCAATCCTTATAATTGTAGCATCCGTGGTCCAGAGAGAGTATGCCCGGATCTAAATCCGGAGTCCTGAAGTTTCCTATAAGATATGTCGGAGGCAGTCGTTAGGTCATGTCGGAGGCTGTGTCGGAATCTCGGCGACCTGAAACTCTGACAATATGAATTATGTTACAATATAAATTCAAATAGGTAAATAAAATGAGCTGTAACAAGTAAAAGCCCATATTCCAAGGTACCTGCATGCCTATTTAGAACACAGTATACTTCTCCATAGATCGAGCAGGTGGCCCCCGGGTTCAGCGAGCGCTACCTGCTCTCTCCGCAGCAGTTCTGGCACGAGCTGGCGGAGTACCGCAAGTACATCCGGGCGATGGTCGCCGTCGCCGACCCCGACACTGACGCGGATGTCTTCGCCGATGATATTGTTGACTTCAGCAAGGCTTTGGCTAAGGTAACAAACACTCCTAACAGCTCATCCTGTGCATTCGTTGGTTACCTCTTTCAGTTCGGAAAACTTTCGCTAAAAAATTTTTCGCTAGGAACATTTTTATCCGGAACAATGAACTTAGGAACCGTGCAGCACACCCTATTCTATGTTATTTTAATGATCGCTTTAAACTTAAAGATATAGTGTTTTTTATAATTACATCAGTCTTAATCAATGAGTAGGTTTTCTCCACAATTTTTGCCTCCGAGCATGACATGGATTGGAAATTTCTTTCCCTCTCTTGACAATATTATGTTACCCAATACAGTCAATCCACTGTTATGCGCGAGCTGATGGCAACAAGCCATTACCAAAGTTACCTTTAAACAGCATAAAGCGAAGATTCCTTTAAAGTGCTCCTAAAACTGACAACTTCTCATATTTATTACACCGGTTAACAATTCTCCACAAAAACATTGTCTACACACTGATTTATATGAATTCCAAGACTTCAATAACTCATCCTCCGGTCCTCTATTAATGTGGACGTAATCATTATAATCTTCTGTAAATTATTTATGATTCTACGAACTTCCTTTGTCAACTCTTGTTATCAGTTAGTAGAAGAATCACAAGTTCTGATGAATAAGAATCTAAACCTTCACTTGTTCGTTCTTGACCTATTTAATCTTGTCAATTACGTGTGCCTTCATTTCTACAAGTGAATTAGTAATGTTTTGTGTGTTACTTTTTAATGTTTCTTTGAATAAATCAATATTTGTCATGTTTTGTTAAAGATAATGACTCCAGTGGAAGTTCGTCGCAGCGGCACACATCTGTTCCATGAAGTGAGCGTGGAACATTTCTTGCAAGGATCCAACGAGGGACCCGTGCAATGGAAAGATGTAAGATTTTATCTCTGACTTCTTTTATTGGTAGATTTCAAAACGTATTTATCTCGTTTTAACCCTCGTCCGAAAAAGGAAGGCAGATATGTTTGACGTGTCTATGTGTCTGTCGTGGTCCTAGGTGTGCCTTATAAAAATCGGTTTTAGTCGTTAGACATATTTAGGTCTAGTGGTAGAAGGGATAATATGAGCAACTTCTAGTGGTCTGTTCGCGTTGAAATTTGGTATCCTGTAACTTAATCAATATTGCAACGGCTTGGTAATAAATAAAATAAATGCTTCAGCATCAGGTCAAGGTGGACCAGCAGTTAAATATAGCGTTTTTGGGCTCATTGGACTCGTCTCATTAATATGTTACAGAAAGATGGTGACAGGGTATGATGATGGAGGAAGAAGAAGAGAGGGGTTTTTAAATATTAATTTCCACTAGTGTCAAATAATTAGATCGTTTTCCATCCAGCACAAGTGGTCAACCTACATGTCGCTAGTGTTCTCCAACACGAGCGTAGTTCTACATCCCACGGAAGATAGAGTCATCGTGATGGACCTGCCTTATCTACAGAAACTGGCTGCCTTGCTCTCGGACACTAAACCTGTTGTTATCGGTTCGTATCACTTGTATAATATTACTTTTGTATGTAGGTATTCATAGTTGGAAGAGAAATAGGAGAAGTGCCAACTTGAGAAATTCATCACCAAATTCTAACTTATTTCTTGCATTAGAGACCACAACATTTATCAAACATTTAATGCCTAGTCGGTCTAGTGGTCGCAAACTTCTGCGGTGTGAGGTCCTGGGTTCGATTATTCGGTCAGGCAAAATGTTATTGGATTTTTCCATCATTAGTTTCTCAATAGCAGCCTGGATCAGCCCGCCTAGCATGGTACGGGGATAACTCGTTTCCCCCGTATTTTCTCTCTTTCGCGGCCGAACAATTCATATCTGCTATCTCGTTCTAACCCTCAGGGACTTCGTTTTCTCTTGTCACTGTGCTACCGGAACTGGAGGCAATATTCTCACCTTTTTGTAGACATAACTGGCGAAACTTGGAAGTATTTACCTACTACGATTCGTCTGCTATGAAGTATAGAGGTTAAATTACGTTAAATTGCCTCTTTAGCAGGGGGCTGCCTGGGGAAGTACCACACCTTTGCCAGTTATTCATCCGCCAAGCAGTAATGTGCAAACATTACTGTGTTCCGGTATGAAGGGCAATGTTACCAGCGAAATTACTGGGCATGATGAGATTCAACAACTCATATCCAGGGTGACAGGCGCAGTGCAGTGCCGCGCAGAATTTTGAATTTTAAAACCAGTGTTTTAACCACCCAGTGCCACCCAGTGGTGGCACTGTGTTTAATATGGGCAATCATGATGCTTACCATCAGGCACCTGATTTGCTCGTCTTGTTACTTACTATCATAAAAAAAAAAAAAAATTAAAAATAGCACCAAAGCTTTATAATTTAGGTATTTAAATTATTTCGGTTCACACCTACGTAAATAAATAGTTGAGTATAGGTTCTAAACTGTAACCTACTCTGGCCATGAAAAAGATTTATTTATTTATTTGTTAGGGGGACCAATAGCTTTAAAAACAAAAAAATAAAGTAACTTAATATAACAATAGAGAGCCAATAATAGGTCCTCACGGATATGCCAAGAAATAAGCAATAAAAAAAATGAAACAATGTCAAAAACACACTACAAAGACAAAAATAAAAGTAAGTACAGCTAACTAAATATATATAAAAAGAGCCTAGGTATAGGTACATAATACATGAAAAAATGAAATATTATGATGCAAAGAATTTAATTTAATTAGAAGATTAAATTGTTAATACGGCAACAAAACAACAAAGAGTCATCAAACATCGACGTTCAGTTGCCAGTCTGTGCGTATTTTACAAAATCCATCACGGAGAATGCGCCACAGAACTGCATGAGCTAATTCCACCATCGCCCTTCTCCTACCGAACAAATGACAAAGCGTCACCACTATTTGGTAGATTTACCAATAGCTCTCACGAAGCGATTTGCCTCATCACTTGTCATGAGAACGGCGAAGCAATGGCACTCGCTGCCGTCGTCCGTTTTCCTATAGAAGCTATAATGTGGGTTTTTTCAAGACAAGAGTGAAAAGATAAGCGTGCTCCAACTTAGACCGCATCATCACTTACCATCAGGTGAGATTGCGGTGAAACGCCTGTTTAGTCCAACAGAAAAAAAAGAACTTGCCGACCGCTCGAGCACGGCAGATATAAGTCTCTGGATACTTTCTAGCCTACAAATAGGCGCGATTTAGAAGGTTGTGCAAGTAATAGCCGTAACGTCGTGTAACGTTGTATTCCAGAGAAGTTCATATGGTGGAGCGTGTTCTCGACGGTGGCGCCCATGACGCTGGCGTCGTTCCGCGGTCTGGGGTTCGAGTTCTCGCGCGCCGTGTTCGGGCTGCAGCAGCGCACGCCGCGGTGGAAGGCTTGCTCCGCCAACGTCAACGCCAACTTCGGAGTCGCGCTCAGCTACCTCTATGTCAAGAGACACTTCGACTTCAACTCCAGGCAGAAGGTTTGTGGTTTCAATTCTTTAAAGAGTAGAATTCTGATAATTTTTGGTGTTGTTCTGAGTTACCTTTAAGTTAAGAGACATTTTGATTTCAACTTCAGGCAGAAAATTTGTGGACTTAAGGTTTATTTCTTTTCTAATTGTTACTTTAGGCAGGCCTGGGACACTCCGCAGTGAATGTATGAAGCTGCAAATAGCTGAGGCGCCCGTCTTGACGGAAAAATGTCTATGGACTAGACAGAGAGAACAGATAGAGAGACGCGATAGAAAGAGAGGCAGCTTGTAGGTTAATATAACGATAATTAGTTAGGAGCTAGAGTATTCTGCTTTAGGCAAGTAAACTTAAAAGACTTTTTGCTAATGCCAAAGGTTTAAGGTCTAAAGTTTATTTTATTAGTGAAATCCTAGGACGATAAGAATCCTAGGAAGAAGAAGATGTCCTCGGGCAATGATTTCTGCTGATAGTTTTATAATATTTGGTATGGTTAAGTGTATTTTTTTTGTGTGAAACTGCCAAGTTTATCTATCACAAGCTACTGCTGAAAATCTTTATAATTCTGGATTCGATTCCTGGATAAAGTATTATTACTTAAATCTTTCTATTTATTACTCCTCAAGAGCAGCCTTGAATATGAAATTATGCCAGTTGAAGACAATAGGATCGATCTCGCCCTGTAATATAACATGCGACTTTATAACTGGCGAAATGTGGGTATACATACCTGCCATATGAATAGGTAACCCTTTAACAGGAAAGAGGACCTATTAGCAGTTTGACACAATCCTACGGAAAATTTACTAAATCGATGTTCTGTATTCTCCTGTTTCCTCCGAATACAGTAAACCTATTTGATATATTTATATCACGACATATTAAAGATGAAGTAAAGTATGTCTCTATCATTTTATTTTTGTTTATAAACTCTACATTATTTTGTAGTAAACGTCCAATCACGCGAGTAAAACTGGAACTTTTGGAAGTTCACTATGAAAAAACCAAAGGTTTAGAAAAAATAAAATAGACAGGGACATAGGTTACTTCACTATAAAAATAACAGGATAAAAATTTATAGAATGAGTTTATTATATTCGAACGAAACAGGGGAATGCAAAACATCGATTTGGTAAAATTTTCATAGAATTGTGTCAAATTCCTAGAAGGCCGCGTACTCTCGTAAGGAAACGATGTTGTAAGATATGTTATTCAATTGTATCCCTTATTCCCCAGGCAATAGAGATGATAGAAGACGTCCGCTCAGCGTTCTCCGACGCAGTGCAAGAGCTCCAATGGATGGATAGTACCACTCGACTGAAAACGCTCAACAAGTTGAAGGCGATACGGAACTTCGTAGGATTTCCTGCCTGGCTCATGACTAGGGACCAGTTGGATAAACATTATCAACATGTAAGATTACTGTTGTTAGACGTTAGATCGTCTGTTAGATCCATCTTATTAGTAAGCTCAAAATAGCGCAACGAGCTATGGAGGGGGCTATGCTCGAGATTCTCTGCGAGATCGAATCAGAAATGAAGAGATCCGTAGACGAACGAAAGTTATCGACATAGCGCAGCGGATTAGCGAGTTGAAGTGGCAATGGGCGGCACATAGCACGTAGAACTGATGGACGATAGGACTGTAAAGTTCTCGAATGGAGACCACGGACCGGCAAGCGTAGCGTAGGACGTCCACCCACAAGGTGTTCACCTCAGACGATCTAATAAGGACGGCAGGAATACGCTGGAGGTGGGCCACTTACAAACAGACTGGATGGAAAACCTAAGGGGGAGGCCTATGTCCAGTAGTGGACGTCCTATGGCTGAGAGATGATGATGATGATGATTATGTTATCTTTATTCAACTTTTCTTATATTGTCAGGAGTTTTGTCTGAGTTCATGAGACATTTAGTCTTTTTACTGTCATTGAGAATTTTTGCCTAAATTTATGTCATAATCACTATTACATAATAAAATCCTAAATGACTCACTGACTTACATGCAACGCAGAGCCCAAACTACTGGTCCTAGAGCCTTGAAACTTGGAATATAGGTTTGTTTTGTTATCAGAAAGTGTGCTTAGAAAGGATTTCGGAAAATTCACAGTCCAAGGGGTCCAAAAAGGGTGTTAAAAAATTGTTTTAAAACTTACAGAAACTATATTGCGAGCGGGCGAAGCCGCTGCATTTGCACTAGTATTAAAATAATCTTAATCCAAACATAACAATTTGTAGGCGGAGGTAGTGGAGGGAAACTTGTTCGAAACATATCTGAAGTTAACGTGGGCTGCTGTCAAGAAATCATTGGAGTCGCTCAGAGAAAAACCTGACAGGAACAGGTAACACTTACATAATATTTTGGTTGTAGGTATTAAGGATGGTATGGAAAATATAGAACGGGCTTAAGGAAAATATCTGCTTGCGTTATTCATAATTTCATATGAATTTCTTTTACTAATTATTTCATAATCTGCTTTTATCCATTTGTGCGTTTCTGGGTTAACTTAAGAGCGTACGCGGCCATCTAGGAATTTGACACAATCCTATTAACAATTTACCAAATCTATGTTTTGTATTCCCCTGTTTCCCCCGAATATAATAAACGCATTCTATAAATTTATATCCTTATATATTTATAGGGAAGTAACCTGTGACCCTGTCATTTTAATTTTTCATTTAAACCTTTGGTTTTTTTCATAGTAAACTTCCAAAAGTCCCAGTTTTACTCGCGTGATTGGACGTTCACTAAAAAAATGTAGAATTTATAAACAAAAATAAAATGATAGGGACATAGTTTACTTCATCTTTAAAATATCAGGATATAAATATATCAAATAGGTTTACTGTATTCGGAGGAAGCAGTGTACAAAACTTAGTAAATTTTCCTTAGGATTGTGTCAAACTGCTAAGAGGTCCTCTTTCCTGTTAATCAAACCTTCGTTAGCAACTAAAACATGTTTTCATTACCTATAAATAAATAATTTGTGTTGCGCCATCAAGGGTAGCAAAACTCCTTACATTTTAATATACATTTCTTTGATTTAACGCTTATTTTTGTTCAAGTGGGCCTTAAAGTATCCAACACTATTTCAAATTAATATGTATAATCTATAATATTTGTTATTGTTTGTAGATGGGTGGCGACAGCAACAACAGTAAATGCATTCTACTCCGCCACGTTGAATTCAGTCAGTGAGTACTCCTCTCGTTCTCATCCCACTTCTGATGTTTCATATACATCCTTAACACTTACCTTTTTTTTATGACAGTGAGTGACAAGACGAGCAAATCAGGTGCCTGATGGTAAGCATCATGATTGCCCATATCAGACACCGTGCCACCCAATGTTTTAAAATTCAAAATTCTGCGCGGCACTGCACTGCGCTTGTCACCCTGAGATATGAGTTGTTGAATCTCATCGTGCCCAGTAATTTCGCTGGTAACATTGCCCTTCATACCGGAACACAGTAATGTTTGCACATTACTGCTTGGCGGATGAATAACTGGCAAACTTATTTATCTTTTAAAGTTTTGTATCATGTGCCATTACGTCCCTAACTTTTTCATTGTGAGTAAATATCGTTATCTTCTAAATATCACATTTAAAACCCACTTCAGATGCTTCACTGCCGATGTTTAATTCTAAAGAATAGTCCTCTTTTTTTCAATTTTTTTCCACAAAATTTACTTATCTTTCAATGTTTTGTATCATGTGTCTTGTGTCTTTTATTTCTTCATTGTCTGTAAATATCCTTTTCTCTAAATATCACATTTTCATCCCACTTCTGATGTTTGATTCTGAAGAATAGTCCTCGTTTATTCAATTTTTTTCCACGAAACTTACTTATCTTTCAATGTTTTGTGTCATGTGTCTTGTGTCTTTTATTTCTTCATTGTCTGTAATAAATATCCTTTTCACTAAATTTCACATATTATCCCACTTCTGACGTTTGATATTGATCCTTAAGACTTGTCCTTGTTTATTTAAAGTTGTGTATCGTGTCTTATGTCTATTATTACTTCATTGTATGTAAATACCCTTATCTATAAATATCATATTTTCATCTTACTTCTTATATCAGTGTATTTAATTGTTTATTTCTTAATAATATAATGTTTGTCGCAGCGTTCCCGGCTGGTATACTACAACCGCCTTTCTATGGCAATGGAATCGAGTAAGACATTTTGAATTTGTAATAATGCAATTGTTAACGTTAAACGACATCCATACAAAATGAAAATACACAGAATAAATATGGAATTATTTTCCACTCAGTTGTTTGTGGTTGGCTCTGGATCTGGTCTTTTATTTGCGCGAAAACATATTTTGTTAAAGATCCGTATGCTATTTAAATAAAAAAACATTACCATATGCTAAATATTATTTTTTTACAATTTTCATAAATACGAAGAAACTGTAAGGTTTACTTTAACAAAATATGTTTTCGCGCAAATAAAGGCCAGCCCCGGTAGCACAGTGAGCAGGGAAAACGAAATCCCAGGGGGTTAGAACGAGACAGCAGATATGAACAGTTCCGGCGCGAAAGAGAGAGAAAACGAGGAAAACTAGTTATCCCCGTGCCATGCTAGGCGGGCTGATCCAGAGCCAACCACAAACAACTGAGTGGACAATAATTCCATATTTATTCATATCTGTGTATATTCTGCCTCGGTGGCGTAGAGGGCGCATGCTCGACTGCCAATCAAGAGGTCCCGGGTTCGATCCCCAGGTCAGGGATAGTGTTAAATATTGGATTTTTCAATGGGAATTATCTCAATAACTGTCTGGAGTCTGGAACTGTGCCCGGTAGATGGCAATAGGCTCGCCACCTATTACATGGGACCAATAACATACTGGCGAAATGTGGGTGTATCTACTATGGGACTGAGTTCTGGGTATACACCTCTGCCTACCCCTTCGGGAAAAAGGCGTGAATGTATGTATGTAATATATGTATATTCATTTTATATGGGTCAAACTCAAACTCAAACTCAAACAGATTTATTCAAATAGGTCATAATCTGACACTTTTGCACGTCAATAAAGATAAACAGTACTGAGTCTACCGTGCGTTCGGAAAGATACCTCTACAAGAAGACTGATATAGGTGACTGATAACCTTAATTAATAATGATCTAGCTGGGGCACCCGGCTTCATTCACTCATATCAACTATGAGATATGTGGTTACAGACAATTCCAGAGCATTCCCGAATATTCTAGTGTGAAATGCCGATATTATATTCTAAACTGTTCAAGAAATTTCGATAGAGCGAATTTTCTTTTATATCGATAAAAGACAGACAGATAAACGACTGATCAAAACGGGAACCATCTTCATGGACAGGGGGTATAGGCATTGATTTAAAGAAAAGGGCAGATGAGGCTTCTAGAAAATGGGAAGCTCAAATTAGGTCCCATTAGGTCCACATACGTCAGTAAAGTTTATTGTTTTCTCGTTCGCACTTCGGTCTTAGGTACGTCTTTCTATCTTTGTTCAAATATCACATGCCAGTTGTAGAGTAAGTGCAGTGCTGAGAGAAGGGTACGATCTCTCCTTTTCTTAAATCAATGGGCCTTATCCCTCTTTAGTATCGAGACTTAAATAAAAAAATATTATAACTTTTATATTTAATGGTTTAAATTTGTATTTGTTTGTTAATTTATTATTTGATTTGTAAATCTTTAAAATTGTTTCTTAAGGATATGAATTAATTTCCAGAGCAATAAACTACGGCTCTATCGGAGCCATAATGGGCCATGAAGTCACCCATGGATTTGATGACCAAGGTAAACAAACTTACATATACTTTTATAATGTTTTAAACAATTTCTCATTACTTTAAAAGTCAGCCAGTAGTACCCTCCACTTGCTACGCTCCTGACACAGGACTGCCCTGCATTGCATCCTACTAATATTATAAATCTCAAATTTCAGCAAATTTCAGTTCAATGTAAAAACTTACGTTTGTAACAGGTGAACAAAACGCTTGAACTCAAACTCAAACTCAAACAGATTTATTCAAATAGGTCATAATCTGACACTTTTGCACGTCAATGAAGATTAGATTATCAATGAAGTACTGAGTCTACCGTGCGTTCGGAAAGATACCTCTACAAGAAGAACGCACAAGAATCTTGTAGGGCTTAATTTTCTCAACAGATAGTTTCACAATATTTGGTTTGGTTACATTCGTTTTCTTTGAAGGTGCCGCGAGGTGGCTATGCAGAAGTTTCCAGGCATCTTTGTCCTCTATGTACTGGTTGAGTACCAGTTGGTTGGTACTTGCGAGTTCAACTCACCTCAAGTGACATCTAACGCTGTTTTGGTTAGATTGATACGAGTGGATGGATGTTTGTTACCCGTTCACGCCAACTGAACAGATTGAGATGAAATTTGGTATGCAGGTAGCTTAGTCGCTGGAATAACACAGTTGACAGCCTCGTTGGCTCAGATTGTAGTAGCTCTGCTTTCTGTGCCGCAGGCCCCGGGTTCGATCCCCGGCCGTGTCAAACATTTGTGTGCATGAGCATGTCTGTTTGATCTGTGTCTGTGTGTTATAAAAAGCGTATATAATTATGTATATCAGTCGTCTGGTTACCAAAGTACAGGCTTCTAGCCTAGTTTGGGACCTGATGACCGTGTGTGGAAGTTGTCCCATATTATAAAAAAACACACAGAGTACTTTTTTCACCGATATTCCCACGGGAACGATGTCAACGCGTGTGAAACCGCGTGACACAGCTGGTTTATTATTTGCAGGTCGTAGATACGACGAAGAGGGTAACCTGAAGCAATGGTGGTCGGCGGCCACGTTGGAACATTACCACGGGAAGGTTCAGTGCATCATAGACCAATATAGCAAGTATCATATGCCGCAGCTGCCCAATTACACGGTAAATATAATAATACGTGTATTACAAATCATATTTAAGGCTAATTTTGTAATAGATATATTTTAGAATTGAGGGTAGGTACGCGGCCTTCTAGGAATTTGACACAATCTTACGAAAAATTTACCAAATCAATGTTTTGTATTACCGTGTTTATTCCTCCACATATAATAAACTCATTCTATAAATTTTTATCCTGATATTTTTATAGTGAAGTAACCTATGTCCCTGTCATTTTAATTTTTCTTATAACCCCTTGGTTTTTTTATAGTAACTTCCAAAAATCTCAGTTTTACTCGCGTGATTGGACGTTCACTATACAAAAATGTAGAGTTTATAAACAAAATTAAAATGATAAAGACATACTTTACTTCAATTTTAAAATAACAGGATATAAATATATCAAATAGGTTTATTGTATTCGGAGGAAACAGGGGAATACAAAACATCGATTTAGTAAATTTTCCATATGATTGTGTCAAACTGCTGCTAAGGTCTGTTAATAATTTCACTTTGAGTAAACTCAATAGAAGATTGGCTATTTGTCATCTGCCAACATTAAACAAAGATATTTTTGTTTTTTTTCTGAAACTTAATGAAAATTATGGATTATCCGATTCAAAAATCACTTTAAAAATATATTTTTTAATTAATAATAAGCAATTCAAAATAGATAAAATTTCGCTACGAGTGGTCGCCATGATTATGAAGTCATTATGTTATAAATTATGTACCTATGGTACTTTATAACATTGTGACGTCACTACAGGTCACGAAGTCGTTCGGGTATCGGCGAGTTTTCGGTAGGTACTGGATTAAAAATGACTTTTTTTTATGATAGTGAGTGCCAAGACGAGCTAATCAGGTGCCTGATGGTAAGTAACATGATTGCCTAAATCAGACACAGTGTTTTAAAATTCAAAATTCTGCGCGGCACATCTTTCTATTAATGGCAACAAATAAAAATCAAATACTCAATTATGGATTTAGATTAGTAAGTTGAAGTGGCAATGGGCAGGGCACATAGCACGTAGAACTGATGGCCGATGGGGCTGCAAAGTTCTCGAATGGAGACCACCGACCGGCAAGCGCAGCGTAGGACGTCCACCCACAAGGTGTTCACCTCAGACGATCTAATAAAGACGGCAGGAACACGATGGAGGCGGGCCGCTTACAACCGGACTGAATGGAAATCTATGGGGGAGGCCTATGTTCAGCAGTGGACGTCCTGTGGCTGAGATGATGATGATGATGATGACTCAATTAGGGGAGGCCTATGTCCAGCAGTTATTTGAAAGGCTTCCGATACGAAGCGATTATACATTGCCTGCCCACTACATATATAATCACAGATAGTGTTAGTAACAACCTGTATAACACTCCAGGTGCACGGATTTAATACCCAGGGAGAGAACATAGCAGATAACGGCGGTCTACGAGCCGCGCTACGAGCCTACTCCAGGCTCGCGGCTCGTAGACCGTCCGCTGCCAGGACTGTGCTGCCTGGCCTGCCTACATATACTGACGATCAACTCTTCTTCCTCGGCTTCGCACAGGTAACATTATATCCCTAGCATGCCAACACCTAAGGAGAGAACATAGCAGATAACGGCGGTCTACGAGCCGCGCTACGAGCCTACTCCAGGCTCGCGGCTCGTAGACCGTCCGCTGCCAGGACTGTGCTGCCTGGCCTGCCTACATATACTGACGATCAACTCTTCTTCCTCGGCTTCGCACAGGTAACATTATATCCCTAGCATGCCAACACCTAAGGAGAGAACATAGCAGATAACGGCGGTCTACGAGCCGCGCTACGAGCCTACTCCAGGCTCGCGGCTCGTAGACCGTCCGCTGCCAGGACTGTGCTGCCTGGCCTGCCTACATATACTGACGATCAACTCTTCTTCCTCGGCTTCGCACAGGTAACATTATATCCCTAGCATGCCAACACCTAAGGAGAGAACATAGCAGATAACGGCGGTCTACGAGCCGCGCTACGAGCCTACTCCAGGCTCGCGGCTCGTAGACCGTCCGCTGCCAGGACTGTGCTGCCTGGCCTGCCTACATATACTGACGATCAACTCTTCTTCCTCGGCTTCGCACAGGTAACATTATATCCCTAGCATGCCAACACCTAAGGAGAGAACATAGCAGATAACGGCGGTCTACGAGCCGCGCTACGAGCCTACTCCAGGCTCGCGGCTCGTAGACCGTCCGCTGCCAGGACTGTGCTGCCTGGCCTGCCTACATATACTGACGATCAACTCTTCTTCCTCGGCTTCGCACAGGTAACATTATATCCCTAGCATGCCAACACCTAAGGAGAGAACATAGCAGATAACGGCGGTCTACGAGCCGCTCTACGAGCCTTATTGAAAGCACTTATCAGGGTCCATCTCTGAAAGCTTTTGAAAGCATCTACAGAAGAAGATGATTGTAAATACGTCATTATTATTGATACATACTAATCCATATAACATTTTGCTCAACCTAAAAATATATGGAATTGTATCGCGAATTCAGATTTGTCTCTGTAGTGAATGTTGATCCAAACGATGATCCCTTAAAGCCTCTGACACAATGTTTAATGACTACTCATAATATGACTCACTAATTAAAATGCTCTGAGCCCAAAATGCCAATGAACTTGAAATTTAAAAAGGATATACAATTCGAAATAACTTCCTTAGAACCATGGCAAGAAAGGAGATTACCCGAATTCATCACAGGAATTGGTAACAAATAAAAACTTCAACTTTCTCCTCTTCCAACAGATATGGTGCGGAAACTCAACAGTAGGAGCCTTAAAGTCAAAACTAGTAGAAGGCGTACACAGTCCAAACAAAATCCGGGTGATAGGCACCCTCAGTAACTCTAAGGAGTTCGCAGAAGCATGGCAATGTCCATCAGGGTCGCCCATGAACCCTGCACATAAGTGTGTGTTATGGTGATACTCAAATGTGATCCTAGTTGTAAGATAACCAAAGACCATTTTAGGTTACCACCAGTTACCGCCTTAGTGTATTTTGTACAAGTGTTTTTTGGTTAAGTATTGCAGCTCTTATAAGCACACTGCCATTAGGAGAATTGCTATTTGCCACATAATCAAATAAGAGAGTCAAATGTAACATACATTGCAAGTTAAATAAAAGCTTTTAAAAATTGTCTCAATTTCAGTTCAGCTATCACACAAATACAATGGTTAAATACTGTAAAAAAATAACTATTCTAAATTTTGATAAGATTTTTTATGAACCTTCCATGGCATTTTCTAAGTGTTCGAAGTGTGGTATGTTACGAAATTGCAGACTTCAGGCAGCTGAATTTTTTTCGATATTTCTGTTACAATGTCTGCAAATGGCTGTGTGCTCATTTTAGAGCTGATGATTTATTAACATTCTATCTGTGATTCATTTAACTTTTTGACATTATTTTAGATTTTAGAATACCTACTTATTAATTTTGCTTTGCTTTGTTCCTATATCAGTGAAATATTTAGGGGCTTATGAACAGTGGAATTTTCTATGTCAGAACTATTTATTTAAAAAATTCTACCATCTACACCATTCAGCTCGTAGCAAAAGAAAATTAATAAAATGACTTGTTAAATATAGGAATTGGATACGAAGTTTTAGACATTTATTTTTAATATAATATTAAGACAAAATAATTACAGACAGAATGTTGATACAATAACACTAATTTAAGGAATATTTACTTAAAAGATGTGAGATTATAAATTAAGTTTCAAAACTAGACTAAGAAATCGCTGTTCCAAGTTTTTGTAAACTATTGAAGTATTTTATAAGAGCAAACAAATTATGACATAAATCATGAAATATTTATTAATAAAAACATAACATTTTCACCTTATTTTATTTTTTCCTTTTATATTGGAATTTGTAAATTGGTGCTTCATTCTTTGAGCCCGGTTTGATTTGTTTAGGTTTTAAAAGTTTAACATCGGGGTCTCTCAGAGCTCTCTTGAGTTCCATCTTTCGTTGAATCACTGTGAGTGCCTTCTCTCTCTCTATTCTCTTTGCTATTTCCTTGTATACTTTCTGTTTAGACTTTTTCATTTGTTCTGTAGTCTGGAATGGATTAAAAAATTACATTTGAACATATTTTTTAATAGCAAGTGTAGCAAGCTTACATAACCAAAAAGTGATAAATAAATAAAAAATGTTTTAGATATCTAGCATGTAGGTACTAACTATGATTATGAGGAGATGTTCTGTATTAATTCTATGGTCCCATTTATTATTTTTTCCTTACTCATCCTGCAGCATATTTTTGTTCAAGGCATAGTGTAGGTCACGAAGGCAAAATGATACAAAGGTAGAGAAGAAAACAATGGCTCAATATTGTCAAACATGTTTAGCATTTTAAGGACTTAAACACCCAAAATTGTTTGCCCTGTCCAGATTTTGCTGAACTTTTTGTTAGTGTTCCTACTGTGCCTCACTAATCTATGTTCTAGATATGAAGTCTAATACAACAAGCCTATGCTGGGATTTAGTATTCCTGATATAATGTTCATATAATTTTTGTTTGAAAGCTGATGTGAAGCTGATGTACAGCTCGCGTCACTCGGCAAATGTGGAGGGGGGCTTTGCGAAGGTGAATTGGTCTAAAAAGACTTAATAGATCTAAAAAACGATTTCTTTGATCGATTCAAGGTCAGCGCTATTAAACCGTGACGCGACTTGCAGTTATATTAGGTCTTTACTCTTGCTGCGAGCGTCTAGTGGTCTGATAAATTAAAAATTTGGTATCCTGTTACTTCATCAATATTGCAACTACATGGTAACAACCTAATCTTCTAACACCCAAATTTAAGAACAATAGTTATGTAAGATACTGTTAAGTTAGGAATTTCTTACCGTGTTTGTCACGTAAGGCTTTTGTTTTCAATTGGATTTACTGGCCCTATGCATTCTGGCTAACATAGTATTGTTCATGAATATGGGTGCAAGTGTCTTAATTGATACCTGTTGTACAATGAGTTCTGTTCTGCAATCTCCTCATCTTTTAACATAACATACAATCACGCCTTTTTCCCTAAGGGGTAGGCAGTGGTGTACCCAGAATTCAAGTGTCATAGTAGGTACCACCCACATTTCGCCAGTATGTCATGGTCCCATATAATAGGGGGCAAGCCTATTGTTCCAGGCTCAAGGCTGTCATTGAGGAAATCCCTACTGGAAAAATCAAATAACACATTTGCCTGAACTGGGGATTGAACCCGGGACCTATCAGAGGAAGTCTGCTTTCCAAGAAAAAACAAACCTCATCATCCAACTCCGGTAAATTCATCTTCTCAAGATCACCCCACCGTGGCCTATTACTCTTCCTATTGATAAGACTAGGATGAGTGTCCAATCTCTTGGCCAAGTCAAAGGTCTTCTCTTCTCCCTCGTCTATGAAGAAAGTGTGAGTGTTGGGGGTGGCATCTGATATTTCTGTCATGTGCAGTTGGCTCTGAAATGGGTAAAATAAATCTTATTGGACATTTTTTTTATGATAGTGAGTGACAAGACAAGCAAATCTGGTGCCTAATTGTAAGCATCATGATTGCCCATATCAGACACAGTGCCACCCAGTGTTTTAAAATTAAAAATTCTGCACGGCACTGCACTGTGCCTGTCACCCTGAGATATTACTGATATTAGTTTCACTCATCATGCCTAGTAATTTCACTGGTAACATTGCCCTTCAGACCAGAACACAGTTATGTTTGCACAATACTGCTTGGCGGATGAATAACTGGCAAAGGTGTGGTACTTCCCCAGGCGGCCCCCTGCAAAAGAGGCCTACCACTACAGAAACATGATATGAATGCCTTTATTGAAGATAGAAGATAACTCTGTGCCTCTGTGGACCAGTGGCTGCAAGCACTACTCATGAGCATGAGTAACTTCCCAGGTGAGACAGTGTTATTGAATTTTTCCATTACAAATTATTCAATACAACTCAAAAAGCCACTGGGTGGTGTTAGCTGGTTGGCAGCTTAGGTGTGTATAGGTCCATAATCTATAGGTGTAATATAAAGCAGGGACCAGATTACACATGGCAATCCCTCAAATAATGTTGTGTGGCTGTGCATTATCTAAACACAGCTTTATAGTCCCTATTACCTGCAATCTATTGATCCTCCGGCTTTCAATAGTCTTCTTCATATTGATATACTTGATGTCCTGACTCTGCATCAGCTTGATCTGCTCTGTGGAGTGCTCTTGCTCTTTCTCTATCTCATGATGTTGCTAGAATATGTTACAATGATCCAATTAGAAAATTGGAGGGAAACTTTTAGACCAGACTTAGCAATGCATTAAAATTTAAGTGGATTTCGTATCTGTATTTTGAACAATAAAAATGTATTTGTGGTTATATTAGGAGCAAATTATGTTATAAATTAAAGCAGATTTCAACATATCAATTATATTCTTACCCCATTTTTGACTTTAGAATTGATCATATGAAAGTAGAACTCATCAGGGTTTTTGTCCAACGCTCGTTTGCGCAAGAGTTTAAGAGTTTCACCTTTGTCATGGTAATCTTCAGCACGTTTCTTGTAATCTTTCTTCTTCTCGAGCAAGCCGAGATGTTTACGCGACTCCGGCTGGTGACGCTCTCGGTGAGTTTTCTGGTTAGCCTTAGCGGCTTTCTTCCACGAAGACATTTTTATAACCACTATGTTTTATCACACAGGCAAATTAAATTTGGTATTTCATTTAATACTACTAAGTTCACCCGAGGTCCGGATTGTGAACGGGTACGCGTAACGCGAGGTGCTGGTGTTATAATTTTATTAGGAAATTGATGTTAATTGATAAATTTCGTAAAAATAATATTAAATCATTGAATGACTTTTCAAAACAAATCACACGTGTTGCGCCCACAGATCACTATAATCACAGAAACTTTATTTGTTGCGCCGTTGGCCGTTATATCTGTCACTCTGTCACTGACACTAACGATTGCCGCTGTCGCTATACTGTCACTGTCACTGTCCACGTATAGTGAAAAGTGTTGCACAAAAACCAGTCCTTTTATCGATATTATGTATTATTTTATGTTGTACATATTAATTTGATTATGAATATTAATTATTATATCATATTTTTGTATTATATTTTTTCTAGGTTATTACTTTCCGAGATTTTCTATAAGCACCAGGCAGCTTAATTAACAATAAAAATAATACTTCCAAGGCGCTAAACAAGCCTACACCTAGAAACATATTGAAAACTCCACCTAAAGAAGCTGAAATATAAAGGATTTTTAATAAAAAATAATTTCACTAATATTTTTGTTACCTAACTTGAAAAAATCCTAATGGAGAAATTAAATATGCGCCACGCTCAGCAATAGCATTTCCGAACACTAGACCTAAGAGGCAGGGTAAATAAATATTAAACACACTACCCATTATAATAATGGTATAAGGGCTGTTAAGGCCGACAAAGGCGTACTTTTCATGACCAAATTGATGCTGTCATTAAGAGAAAATAGAGCAAAAGTACCCACAAATGACGAGCATTTATGATAAATGTGATGAAAGTTTAAGAAGGGACAGTCGAGTCAGGACCGTAGCAAGTGAAGAGAAAAAGTCTCTGCCTACCCCAACTGGAGCAAGGCCTGACTGTACTTTTATTGTACATAACAATTGTAACCATAGAAATTAAGCATATTATCTATTGTACTTAGTTGTGGTAATGAATATATTATGTTTTCTATTCTATTCTATTGGTTTTAGTAATGATTATTCAATTCTACACAACATTCTTATAAATAATAATTAAATATCCAACTTTATACTCACAGAGTAAAGTAAACCAAGTTTCACTTGGATTTAGCGTAAATTTCCTCGAAAGAGCTATGTTTAATCTTATGTGTAGCACAGTGGACATGTTGTTCATATCAGCGCTAAAAAAAAAACAAAAATCTGGTTGGGCAAATGGGCTCTCCACAAGAAGCAATAGGAATTCTGTGGTTGGAACCAAATATTAGACATATAGGTACGTACTATACTGGATCCAGGGTGAAGATGGTACTGTCCAAAGCAATGGAACCCAGATTTAGATCAGATGTAATTTTATCGCAAGATGGTAAACATTTGCATGTTGGATCGTCTGAGGAATAAAAGTACAATTAAATGTAACAATTTTCATAATTATATTATACCTATAGATATAATTTATTTATGTCCTAGTTAGAAAAATGTTATTATGAGTTATTTTAAGATTATTGAATTAAAATGTTGTTATATAAACCATGAGATCCATTTCTTCTTAGACACGCCAAATCTCTGATGGCGCATGGTGGCAGCTTGCCTATTTTATCACCATCCTTATAGCGAACTGGGTCTGAGCATTTACAATGTCGTTCCGCACATTCTTCCTAAAAATATTACATAGGTAGGTAGTTACATATTATTGTGGCATTATGTAAATCACAGGATCGGGTTCAGATACCTATTTCTGTATAGCCACTCAGGCGATCCGGGCCACAACTGTAACCCGCAAAATCCCTCTAAAGCGAGGAAGGTAACAGCTGAGCGCGATAGCTGATTTGGTTGGGCGGTTGAACACCACTACCTTGAGGCAAAATATCTATAGGCATGGAGAAAAAAAATACTGGCGCCAATTTGAAATTTGTGAATCTTACCAAGCAAATGTCTTTAGAATAATAATTTACGTCCGTGTTACACGCAGACTGCTTAAGTTCCTCAGTTGAACTCATTGGAACAGACGTTAGCTTCAATTGAGCAATGTAGATTAAGCTAGGACCCAACGTTACTGACTGCACATTTGTTTCTCTAGAGTATTTTGTGAAAAACTGCAAAGTATACACAATAATTATTATTATTATTCTCTTTATTAATTTATAATCTTAGAACTAGTATTTTTACAATATTCTTAAAGAAATATTATATAATATATACAATTATTATTATTATTATTATTAAACTAAAACCTCGTAACTCATACCTACTAATTATTATTCGTAGACTCATACAATACTTTTTACGAGTACCTAATTATGGGGAAAATATTAATTTGTAAAAGAAAAAATCAGCTGCGCCCAATGGTAACATCCACAGAAAAGTATAATAATATTTTCTTTTTTTTGTATAGTACCTATACTTCTTTTTTAATACGGGAAACATGGTTAGCTGGTCTCAACTAGGCAGAGCCTGTACTGTGGTTATCAGAAAACTGATATAAATACATACTGTACTCATGTAACACCCAGACACAGATCAAACAGAGGTGCTCTTAGAACGCACAAAATTTCAACTTGCCTGCGGCTCAGAGGGCAGAGATACTATCAACTGAGCCAACCGGTCAGTATGTTATAGGTACACGTTATGTTTAATTCAGGTTCAAAGCTGCCTTTATAATAACTATCGTAAGTACAATATCCTAGCATACTTATTATGAAATGTTTAAAAAGTTAATATCTTACCGTACAGCCAGCCATATTAACATTGGAGCACTGTAGTAAAACATCTAACTCTCTATTTTGCTCAAAAAATGCCGTTGGTTGAAATGATGTATGTATCAATCTATTATACGCTCTAAAATATTAAATAAATTACTATATTAAGGCATTTATTTATTTATTTATTTATTTATACTTCGACAGAACGGTTGCCCAATAACACTACCGAAGTTACAATAATTTGGAAGAAAACTTAAAAATTTCTTATGTATATAGGTAACAAAAGTGAATAAATATATGATACTTGCATAAATATATTATCATTATCATTAAAAACTTTCACACATTCGTCTCACAGAACTCCATACTTAGGTATAGGGTTCTATACCTAAATATCTGAGCAAAACGGTACCGCGTTCTAAGCCATCTATGAATCTAGTTGCAAACATCTGAAAACATATTTATTATAATATAAGAAATTAGGTCTGGGTTTTGCTTAATTTGTGCTTTAAAATCTTGCTTCTTGCCAAATTTCATTATTCACTGTAGATTCAGTGCTGTTTATCTTTATTGAAGTGCAAAAGTGTCAGATTATGACCTATTTGAATAAATCTGTTTGAGTTTGAGTTTGAGATTCTAGATTCTAGGCCCACGTGATGTACCCTAGAGGTTTGCAGTCCATTGCGTAAAATATGAAAATGTGCAGTGAAATGGCCACATCTTATGATTTTGTTTGACTTATAAGTTAGATTTTTAGGGTTTCGCACCCAAAGGGTGTCTAAGGAACTCTGTTACTACTAGCCTCCGCAGTCCGTCCGTCCGTCACAGGGCTCTATCTCATAAACCTTAATAGCTAGACACTTATATTTTCACAAAATATTATGTATTCCTATTGCCGCAAAAACAACAATTTATGCGGTAAGATCTAGTCAAGATGACATCTGCACGGGTTATTATAAGTGACTGAAATTATAACATAAAAAATATTGGTTTTAATAAAAGTAAAGTCTGTGTTTTTTACCTTTCAGGTTTCATGATGCAACAAACCCCTGAAGTTGTTTGTTCCTTTTCAAATATATACTGGCAGGGTACAATCGACTTTTGCCACCTGCAGGTAACTGCCAACTCATTGCAAGCTGGAGTGTTTTTTAGCAATAGTGTATCTAATGTTATATTGTGATCAAGGAGGAACTGTTAGAATAATTTTGATTTATTACAACAGAATAAAAAGTCAGCACATAACATTTGATATAGGATTACCTGTTCCAATATAATGAGCTGGTCTGGAGCAGTTGGTTTACCGGTCAAAACATGAGACACAGTTCTTGAAAGTCGATTGGACATACTCGAATTCATATTTCTGGAATTATATACAACGTGTTACAAAAAGACTGCCTCGTTGGCGTAGAGGGCGCATGTTCGACTGCCAATCAAGAGGTCCCCAGGTCAGGCATTGTGTTAAATATTGGATTTTTCCATTAAGAATTATCTCAATATCTGCCTGGAGTCTGGAACTGTGCCCGGTAGATGGCAATAGGCTCGCCACCTATTACATGGGACCAATAACATACTGGCGAAATGTGGGTGTATCTACTATGGGACTGAGTCCTGGGTACACCTATGCCTACCCCTTCGGGAAAAAGGCGTGAATGTATGTTATGTGTTACAAAAAGGTGTAGTAATACTTAAAGAGGGTGCATCTACCCGTCAACTGATTATTAACCGATATTTAATGCAAAAAAAACTTCCCATATGAATTTGCTGATCCTTTATGTAAGGAACTGATCCACTTTGTATGGAGCGTAAAATTTTTTGTTTACAAATTTAGAAATTCTTTCTTTTGATAGTTGTTCAAGTTGACGGGTAGATGCACCCGCTTAAGTATTTTACACCTTTTTAATACATTATATATGGCCTATGATAAGACTGATATACGAGTATCGTCTGTGAAAATTGACAGACCGAGAAATAGCAACGCCACAAATATAGTGTAGGTATACTAACAGTTCTTTCATGAAGTAACTAGAGAGCATAACGGGAGGGCAGATGGCAATGTCAGGCCAGTACTCCGTAACATCTTGACTAGCGTGTATGTCTATCAACTCCAGCAGCGCTGGTACCTCCATGAACCGCGCCCACAAAACGGAGCACAGATTCGCCGCGCAAATAGTACTCGCACAACATAGTAACACCCAACCAACTCTGTATAATAAGTATATAATAATTTACATATTATTATGATTTTAATTTTGAACTATATTATAGTTATAAATAACATACTGGTGAAATGTGCGTGCACCTACTATAGGGACTGAGTCCTGGGTACACCTCTGCCTACCCCTTCGGGAAAAAGGCGTTATTATGCTATGTTATGTTTATTACTTACAATTATATCCAGTATTTCAATGTTTAGCATTCACAGTAATAATAAACTTAAATAATTTTATAATAATAGAATAATATAATTTGTAATAATCGACCGAGCGAAGCGAGGTCTTAGTCGACCGAGCGAAGCGAGGTCTTAGAGTCGACAAGTGGGAAAAACCTGCGCTTGTACCAGCTTAAGGGTTGACCTCTGGTATGTAAATTTGATCGACGATAAATTGAAAACTGTTGATCTGATCTTGATGAAACTTTGCAGACATGTAGTTTAAAGTGATAAAATTTTTTTACATTAGATAATGAGCAAAATCGGCCGAGGGGTTCCGTATATATAAGAGTCACAAGGTATTTATGAAAGGTCTGACGATAATTTTGAAACCGATGGTCCGATTTTTTTTTTCAAATTTAGACACATAGTTTAGGACTTGCATAAAAATATTAGCCAAAGTTTGTATGTATGTATGTGTGTATGTATGTTTGTCTTGCGATAACTCGAAAGCCGATGATCCGATCTTGATGAAACTTTGCAGATAGGTAGTACAGGATAAAAGAATTTTTAAGTTCGAAGATGAGCTAAATCGGTCAAGGGGTCCTAGAGTTGTGGCTATTATAAGATCTCAATATTTTTCGTTTATAACTTGAAAATTATCAATTCGATTTTTATGAAATTAAATATGTACGTAGGATAGGCTTATATTGTTTATAATATCCAGTTTCAGATTGATCAGTTAAGGTGTTGTCAAGTTATAAAAGATACCCCGATTCTCAAGGGATAAAATTCCATCTCCGCTCAAAACAACTAGATGGCGCGCTGATGTCGTTAAGTCGCACTATCGTAATGTTGAATAGATTATTATAACTAATATTAGTGAAGAGTTTAGAACAACATTTGCTTAGGGATGTGACTAAACAGTAAAATAAATGATTTTTGTAGTGGAAGTCCTCTTTAGCAGGGGACCGCCTGGGGAAGTACCACACCTTTGCCAGTTATTCATCCGCCAAGCAGTAATGTGCAAACATTACTGTGTTCCGGAATGAAGGGCAATGTTACCAGCAAAATTACTGGGCATGATGAGATTCAACAACTAATATCTCAGGGTGACAGGCGCAGTGCAGTGCCGCACAGAGCTTGTCATTCATTATCATAAAAAATAAGATTAATTAATAATCGATTTTTATTTGTTCCTACAAAATCGATTAATGAAAAATCGATTTTTAATGGAATAATAATCGACTTTTCTAAAAATATTTATTAAAAAAAAATCCTAACGAAAGAAATCAGCTTTTTTTCAATAATAATCATACCTAGCTAATGTACGAACTTTGCCCAAGCAAAGCTTAAAAATGAAAAATTTCATCCACGGGTGAGATTCGATCCACGCACCCTCCACACTATTCCGCTTAGTGGGCACTGGGGCACTCTACCCTGTGCTTGAGCTACCGTGGAGAGCCATGATGGACGCGTGGAGCGTGGAGAGCGTCAATCAATAAATACCCTCTTAGAACTATTTTTTGAATTTTTTTTTCTTATGTTAATGAGTAAGAAGACGAGCAAATCAGGTGCCTGATGGTAAGCATCATGATGGCCCATATCAAACACAGTGCCACACAGTGTTTTAAAATTCAAAATTCTGCGCGGCACTGCACTGCGCCTTTCACCCTGATATATTAGTTGTTGTAACTTAACTCGTCATGCCCAGTAATTGCGCTGGTAACATTGCCCTTGAGACCGGAACACAGTAATATTTGCATATTACTGCTTGCTCGACTGCCAATCAAGAGGTCCCGGATTCGATCCCCAGGTCAGGCAATGTGTTAAATATTGGATTTTTCCATGGGAATTATCTCAATAACTGCCTGGAGTCTGGAACTGTGCCCGGTAGATGGCAATAGGCTTGCCCCCTATTACATGGGACATACATACATTCACACATTCACGCCTTTTTCCCGAAGGGGTAGGCAGAGGTGTACCCTGGACTCAGTCCCATAGTAGTACACCCACATTTCGCCAGTATGTTATTGGTCCCATGTAATAGGGGGCGAGCCTATTGCAATCTACCGGGCACAGTTCCAGACTCCAGGCAGTTATTGAGATAATTCCTAATGGAAAAATCCAATATTTAACACTTTGCCTGACCCGGGGATCGAACCCGGGACCTCTTGATTGGCAGTCGAGCATGCGCCCACTATGCCACCGAGGCAGTCAATCGAAAACAGATTACACAATAATAAATCGATTAATAAATAATCGATTTATTAACGTAATAATCGTTCAAATAAATTCGATTTTTTAGGAATAATAATCGATATTTTTTTAATAATTGATTATTTTTTCACATCCCTAATCAGAATTTCAGAGCTAATCTTAAAAACTAATTATCTCATACCTCAATTATACCTAAAGACGTTAGACTTTACCCTTCTAGACCTTAAGAGGTCTAGAAGTTACAGGAAATTGGGGTTTGCGAGGTCTCAGTTCGAGGCGAACTACTAGTATAATATTATGTAAGATAATATCAAGACATTATTGATATCCGTTTGGGTCACGGATACATTACGCACTTCACTAAAACTTAAAGATTGCCAGGCGCCAGAACCACTTTTTTTACTTTGGAAACGGAAATAGATTTTAAAAAAGCGGTAAGATATAAACAAGATAAAACCCGCGCGCAACTTTTTAAAACTTTAAATAATAATTAATTGTTGGCTCACCGGTCATAATAATATTTGGACAACAGATATTTGAATCCGTGTAACGTTGTCGTCCTAAAAAAATTATTCACTGCCTCCTTTACAGGACTTGACCCATTTTTATTCATTTTGAAACGCTTATGCTTAGCGCTCGCGCAAATAATTGTACCATGTAGGTTGTACCATTTATAACGAATGCCTGTTGACCTTTATTATCGATGTTGATTGTTGATAGACCAGTGTTAATTTCCCAGTAATTATCGGCACACTTGATCAGAAGCCATCAGTCATCAGCCACTTCAGCCCTCACTCAAAATCGCATTATAATTTATGGTTCCGTTATTCCATAGTCATGTTGTATTACTTTTATTTTATGCCGGGGTTCTGTATTTTATGACAATTTAGACGCAACGGTTTCTGATGCGGTTTTCACCGTGGACCGTGAGTGATTCAAGAGGAAGGTTTAGAAGGTACATATCTAATAATAAAGTAAGTACTAGTGCAAGAACAGCGGCATTGTCCGCTCGCAATTATGAAACATGGAAGTTTTATACCAAAACTTTGACGCCTTTTTTGTACCCCTTAGAATAGGAATTTTCAAAAATCCTTAGCACACGTCCAGACCCAAGTTTCAAGTCTACAGATCAGTGGTTTGGGCTCTGCGTTGCATGTCAGCCAGTGAGTCATATAAGGTTTTATAATACTTATACTAGTTGTGTCCCGCGGCTTCACCCGCGTTGTCATCGTTCCCGCGGGAATATCGGGAAAAGAAAAAAGGACCGCATATGTTATTCCAGGGTCTAAGCTACCTAGATACCAAATTTCAGCCTAATCAATTCAGTAGTTTTGGCATGAAAGAGTAACAAACATCCATCCATCCATCCTCACAAACTTTCGTATTTATAATATTATAGCAGGATTACATTAATATAGTGATTTTCATCTGTGCCGCGAGGCATCGGCTCGCAACTCCCAAAAGCCGCCTCTGCCCCTATGGGTAAAAGCCCCAAAAATTTTGGTAAACCAGAAATAAATATATATAGTACTAGGTATTAACGAATAATTTCTCCTCTCATCTTCTTAAAACCTTTTAAAAACTATCTACTCGTAGGTCCTATTTATACACTTATAAGTATGCTTGCTACCCTTGCGACGCCAGGGCAGATTGTCATTCATATATTTATCTAGCAATAATATTATCTGATAGCTATCACAAAGCCAGGTAAACAATAAATAATAGCAGACGTGTTGATTGCATAGTAATTATTCAGCGAACAGTCCTTTAAAGCTCGCGTGGCCATTGTCGCCTGCCGCTAATTTGTTTACTTTTACTGGCGTTATCATTTACTTTACAATTATTTTTTACTAAATAAGTCAACTAGTTGATGTTATCTTAAGGAAAGGCCAGGTCAAAAGTACCTACCTACTAACGACCGACGAGCATGTATGGATAATGTGATGAAAGTGGAAGAAGCGAAAGTTGTATGTCAGAATCGTAGCAAGTGGAGTGAAATAGTCTCTGCCTACCCCAACTGGAACAAGGCGTGACTGTATGTATGTATGTATGTAAGTCAACTAGGTACGCTAGGTACATAACCGTCCTAGCATAATATGCATAGTCAGTTTTTATACATATTCTAGTTTTTTATCTACTTAGGCGGAATTTGATTGCGAAATTTGATCGTATCAAATTTCGCCTAAGTATAGATAAAAAACTAAAAAATCGGAATCAGAAGTGCAAATCTTCAAAATTTACACAATTATTACATAACATACAATCACGCCTTTTTTCTCGAACGGGCAGGTAGGACCACCACACCCAGGACTCAGTCCCATAATAGGTACACCCACATTTCGCCAGTATGTTACTGGTCCCATGTAATTAGGGGGCGAGCATATTGCCATATACCGGGCACAGTTCCAGACTCCAGGCAAATAATGCCCAATGGAAAAATACTACTGCCTCGGTGGCGTAGTGGGCGCATGCTTGACTGCCAATCAAGAGGTCCCGGGTTCGATCCCCAGGTCAGGCATAGTGTTAAATATTGGATTTTTCCATTAGGAATTATCTCAATAGCTGCCTGGAGTCTGGAACTGTGCCCGGTATATGGCAATAGGCTCGCCCCCTATTACATGGGACCAATAACATACTGGCGAAATGTGGGTGCTACTATGGGACTGAGTCCTGGGTACACCTCTGCCTACCCCTTCGGGAAAAAAGCGTGAATGTATGTTATGTTATGTTGGAAAAATACTAATAAGTCTGCCAGACCTGAAGATCAATCCCGGGACCTCATGATCGGCAGACGATTTAACGCACTACGTCATCGAGGCATAACTAGAAAATCTGTTGTTATTGTGTTCAGAGAAGTACAGCTACGTGTTAGCGTGTTATTTAACAATATTCTGTTAAATAACACCAAAGCCACGCCCACTTTTCATGTTATTGTGTTAGGTAACACAAAAACATGCCGCTGCGGACCCGGCTTACCATGGAAAGTGGGCGTGGCTTTGGTGTTATTTAACAGAATATTGTTAAATAACACGCTAACACGTAGCTGTAGTCCTGGCTTAAGAAAAACAGTTTATTATAGGTACTTATCAGTAAAGATTTGCTTGTGGCAAAGAAGAGATAATAATGCTTCGAAAAATAATTAATGATTTTGAAAATGGCTTCGAGAACTATTTTTTTATATTTAGCGATTACTTTAATGTCTAAATTAAACGATAAAAATATTTGTCTAAAAGATCACATTTATTTGCAATGATTACATTTTAATATTATGCTAAATACATCTAGATTTACAAATGATATAAACGTGATATTTAAATTAATAACAATGACGTCATGGATTAAACATTTTTCTATAATTTTATTTACATATTAATGTTTTAAGGTTGTCAAAATAAATAAATGAGCTGATCTTATTAAAAATACATCACATTAAAATAACATTTGGCCGCAATATTTAGTAAAATAATATATGATATTAAGGTGGTTCCGCAGATATCATTTCCCATACAAACTTTGAGAAACCAATGACGATTATTAAAGGGATACTAAAATTCCTTCATTATTGTTTTATTTTAAGTAACAACTAATTATAAAGTGGCATTCATCTAGTCATACTACAAAAGATACGTTTTAAAACAGCAAATAGGAATTTATGAGAATAATGCAATTCCTAAGAAAAGACTAAATCCTTATTTGCAGTTTTAAAACGTATATATACTTTTTACTTAAAATAAAACATTAACGAAGAAATAATATATCTTCTATAATTTTCATTGGTATCATAATCGAAGTTTGTTTGGGAAATTATGTCTGGGGAACCACATTAAATAGTAATTATATATCATTAAAAAAATAATAATTTTATTCAATTAATTTCATTATTAAAGTAATTTGTTAAATAGGGTATAATATTTAAACATAATATAAGGCATCATAATCAGTACATAGTATAAAACAAAGTCGCTACCCGCTGTCTGTCCCTATGTATGCTTAGATCTTTAAAACTATGCAACGTATTTTGTTGCGGTTTTTTTAATAGGTAGACTGACTCAAGAGGAAGGTTTATATGTATAACACATACATAATATAGTAGAAACACTGATAATTTTAGAGGTTTCTAATGTGATGAAATACAATTTATCACGAATTTACCCCTGTTCAAACGTTCACTACCTACTTCTGTTATCCGTGCTAAGCCGGGGCGGGCTACTTGTAACATAATATAAACGTTATATGATATGTAAAACCTGACAAGAGGTGTAGGTTAGGTTAGTTTTACGGCGAAGGTTGGAAGTTATGCCTATGCAAAGTTGCGTGGTCGTTTGGAAGAGATCGCTCTGAGCGATAATGTCGCCAGTTGTTACTCTTTCTAGTTTTAAGTTTCCTTTTTGTTATTTTCTGTATTAATGTGGTACCAATACAGAGTTATTATTCATTCATTCAAAGTTATCGGCTTGAAAAGATGAAACGTCAAATGGTACATCCTAGATTTTATGGACTGTGGAAACCATATATTCAATAGAATAGAATAGAATAGTATAAGAATAGAATATAAAACATTACCTTTTAACACAATACGTACAAATAAAAAATAGATACAAAATAGTAATCAGGCAACAGGTATATATCGGTCGCGATATGATCACGGTATGTCCTCTGTAATTAGTTCATAAAAAACAATGCGCGTTTTCTTCCTCGGGCAGGCCGTATCGTAGATGAAGCGGTCGTAATGTTCAGGAGTCCTGCGGCGGCGGCAGACGAGCGTTACAGACGTCGAGCAGACAGAAGCGGGCCCTGCAGACGGGGCAGGTGCAGCGGCCCGCCAGCCAGCGCGAGGCCGACCCGCGCGCGCGCGCCGCCCACCACCGCGCCACGCACGCACAGCACCATAACACTCTACCGACAGAAACGCTCTTCAGATATTGTCCATAGAAAAACACGATTTTGTATGAGATGCGTACGCGTCCGTTCAAGCTTTCAAAGTCAGTCAAAAAGATTTATTCAAATAGGTCACAATCTGACACTTTGGTACGTCGATGAAGATAAACAGTAATGAGTCTACCGTGCGTCGGAAAGATACACGCATAAGATACTTGTAAGGCTTAATTTTTCAAATGATTGTTTGAGAATATTTCGTTTGTTTGTGTCTGGACCGCGTGTTGGCTATGCAGAAGTTTCTAAGCATCTTTGTCCTCTATGTACTGATCGACTTTATAATAAGCTTTCTTTAATAAAGTAGGTTTTATATAGGTTTTAAATTTCCCCTCTGAGAGCCCCGTTATCTCTTTTGGGATTTAATATATAGAAACATACACCATTTCCTAAGAATGACTTTTTATTTGTTTAGCTATTTTATCTTTATTCCTAGTATCAGGCCTGTGACACTCCACGTTTTTGCTTTGAAGCTACAGGTACCCGGAGAGCGTAGTCTAGAAGTACAAATTTAGGGGGTTGTCGCGCGCAGGCGCGCGCCGGCACAGTCGCACGTTAATTGTTTTGTGTTCTGTGGTGCATTCATCTGTGTTCCATTCCATCACCCGTATATAAGAACTATATCTACTATGTGGTCTCACAGTACGCCCGAATGCATAGGTTCGGTAAATCCAATGCTTAAACAATAGGAACTTGAGTGAGATCTAACGCTATGCGTTCATTCGGGACGGCCTTTACGAAAATAGCCCTATTTTAAACGCACGCATAGTGGGAGCCTACAAAATAAATGTTTCTATATTCTGTGGTAATGTTGAGATTTTGTCTCGGTACATATTTTTCGGTGTTTTAATTTCTTATTTAATATATTAGAATATTATTTATTTTAATGGATCAGCTAGTTCGTGAAAATTGACGTTTTTATTTCATCTGCAAACGGACAAAAAGGCAAAAACGGACCAATCATAATATTGTATTATATCTGTACTGGACGCTGTGCGTTCGCATTTCGCATAGATTACTATGCGAACGGTGAATGAGATGGCCTGCCGTGACAAAAGCAGTAAGAAATTCCTTAATTTGCACAGTATTGCTTGCTACCTTACATAAGTTTTATTCTTGAATACGGGTGTAAATGTATATAACCTATATCCATCGTTCTATCCTACTAATATTATAGATGCGAAAGTTTGTGAGGAAGGATGGATGAATGGATGGATGTTTATTACTACCCTATAGCTCAGTAATAGCTTCCTAGGCACAGATCAAACAGATATGTTCATGCACAAAAATGTTTGACCTGGCCGGGGATCGAGCCCGGGACCTGCGGCACAGAAACTAGAGCTACTACCATCAGAGCCAATGAGGCTTCATCGCATTCGGATGGTAAAATTATTACAAGAGTCTGAACATCACGAATTTTCTTACTTCCAATGGCCATCGAAAGGTGGCCAATAATGCATGTCTATTAGTAAATAAGTAGATACCGACAACTCCCAATAAATGTTAAACTATTCTTAATTCTTACAAACATGTCACCTGGCACTCGTATTACCTTACACTGCTTACACCTAAAACCTAAGATAATTATATAGTTTCATAGACAAATTAAAAAGATAACATCCCTAACGTCGTAAGCAGGAATAAGAGATACGGGATAGAAAGAGATGCAGCTTGAACGATAATTAGTTGGGCGCCGTGCGACCTGAATTGCACTTTATTGCGTCGAGCTAGAGTCGCTATTTATTTGAATGATTTTGAGGAGTGTCCCTTCTGTCCCTTATTAGTATTCTGTGCTAGTATTAAAGTTAAAGCTTAAAGGGTATCACATACAAAATCATGATTTTCTGTGGACAATAGCTAAACAGCGCTGAATAAATAAAATAAAAAAGCGGGGGAAAATTTTGAATGAATTCATCTTACTCATATTATAAATCTTAAATCTCAGTAAAATATAAAAAAGTTACGTTTCTTAAGGTGAACAAAACGCTACCGAGTTCTAACCTAACTCCAGCGCCATCTAGATAGCACAAAAAAAACAGCGCTAGCGCAGCACTTTTTTTTTGTGTGTATGTTTGTTCCGTTCTCACGCTAAAACTACTGAACCGATTGAGCTGAAATTCGATGTATAGACAGTTTAGACCCTGGAATAACATAAAGTACTTTGTATCCCGATATTCCCACGGGAACGAAGACTATGCGGGTGGAACCGCGGGGCACAGTATTATTATATAGATCACCTGCAGTTACACTGCTGACACTCGTTGTGTCCCGGCTCGAGGTGCGGCGGCGGCGGTCGGCAGCATCGCGTTATCTTCACGTCGGCCATCGCTTGCATGCATCCTATACACTGCTCCGGCTCCTACAACATAAAGTGACATGATTACCTATAATCAAGGAGAACCAGACAATGTTGGGCAAGAGTTCAATAACAAATCAAATTACTTGTATAATTCTTCAGATTTTTTTTTTCTAACCTATACTAGCTACTGCTGGGTAAAATCATTCTCTATGTTGTTCCTGTGCCTCCTATGGCCAGACCCATCGGTATGCATTCATCCTCATGACATCTCCTTAGCAATGACTTTTACCTTTTGGTACCCATATTTACTCCACTAAATAAAACAGTTTTTTTTTGTTTTGGTTATTTAGACGTTATGAGTATAGTTGAATTTATTTGATTACAAATTACAAGCAAACATATTCTCAGTTGGCAAACCAGCCCCCTTATTACGAACAGCAGTATACTGCTGTTGCATGTTCGTAATACCACCCCAGTTTTAGAGGTCTATATTATTGAATATCTACTTTAATACCTTGTTTTAAGGACACCTTTATAATGTGATTACGAATTTACCTCTTGTTTTCATGTATGTAATATTAATGTAGGTTAGTATGATATTAAATTTTAATGTCAGAAAATACCTACCTAACTACAAAATATATCTGGTCTTCAAGGAATTTTGTAGGTATAAAAACTTAGTCTAATAATGTATACTTTAGTAGTAAACAAGTTCAAACATGGGCAAAATCAGCCAATGGGTCATAGTCAATTGGTTGCCAAATTAAAAATAAAATACGCAGGAACTTCTTGTTCGTTTTTTATTACTTTTTATCAAAATATTATAGACAAGTTTTATTTGATTTACACTAATTGAATAAAATATGAGTTCTAGCAGTGAAAGTGAAATACTTACACCAGAATGTGTAAAATTAAATGCAGAAACTGTTGTAAACAATTTACTACCAAAAAAATCAAGAGGTAAATACCTCTTTTAGCATAGAATCCTACTCTAGAATTCTTTGCTTCACTCTGGATTAAAAAATCGCTCTCGCCCGCAATAGGTAGATAAAAACACTTTATTGTACACCTTACAGTAAACAAAATATGAAAATAAAGTAGGTACATTTAGTCTTAGGCTAGTACAAGTGGCGGTCCTATCGTTTAAAGCGATTTCTACCAGAAAGCTAAATGGAAAGTAGTAGAATTATGGATATTTCTGGTTGGCAGTGTACTCATTGCAATGCCATACATCATTTTGGTCCCTTATCTAACCATCTATACTATTATACCTTATCTAATCTACCTATACTATATTGTGAGTTGTCATTTCAGGCCAACTAATAGTTTACTGACTACTGACACAACAATATAAATAATATATTACCTGATCAATATAATAAACAGGATTCTGGTCAACATACTGCTTGAAAACAGTCACAAACTTGTCAATCAGAGTGGGCAAGAGAGACAAGTGCTCTGGCACCCGCACTGGACTGGCCAGCCGTGGTTGGAGGTCATCTCTTAATGCATTCGTTGATATACGGAACTTGAAGGGCTTGAGGTCTTCTCGTGTGGGTATCACTTCTATGTTTACGTATTGGATCTCTTCTTCACCCGTCGGGGACAACGAGTGGTAGTCTGTCTGTAAGGTTAAGAAATTAAGATTGATTTACTATTGGTCGGATGGTAATTTTTTTTACTTAATTGGTAATAGCTAAGGGTAATGTAATGGTCAAAGGAAAAAATCTTCAGTAAATTAATTTTTGCTTACAATAGATAGAACAAAATGTTCTATCTATTGTATGGTTTGTGTTGAGGTTTTTATACGGTTAAACTTTCAATACATGGTTTTCTACGCCATGTTAACCAGGAGATTGATAAAAATACTTATACAGTGTGAATGTTAATTCCCTAAATTAGCTATAAATTTTGCCATATTTTACTTTTACTGAAAGATTATGTTTTGCACTAAATGATACTTGGTAATAATATATCCATCTTATTTTTTTTTAATGTAGATTAATACTTAGAATGATTTTCGTTATTGGTGATGATGTAATAATACAATAAAATAATAATGATGCTCAGTTATTTTTTTGCAAAATTTTTCAGATGTCACCTGCAGAACACATTATATTATATAGATAAATTGAGAGCTTGTCTATAAGCCCTTAGAAATAATGTAGGGAATTACCATTCACCCTGTATATTGATATAGATAAAATAGACATTCTAATGAGCATGAATGTTCGACCTGGCTTGGGAATAAAACGTAGGACCTGTGGCTCAATGGTAGAGAATTAAACTAGTCAAAATCATATCCAGACAGACAAGTAAGTTGAATTGACTTCATCATTTATATCACTTTTATTATATTATTGGTAGGTTTTTGTAGTGGCAGGCCTCTTTTGCAGGGGGCCGCCTGGGGAAGTACCAAACCTTTTCCAGTTATTTAACCACCAAGCAGTAATGTGCAAATATTACTGTGTTCCGGTCTGAAGGGCAATGTTACCAGTGAAATTACTGAGCATGATGAGTTTCAACAACTAATATCTCAGGATGACAGGCATAGTTCAGTGATGTGCAGAATTTTGAATTTAAAAACACTGGGTGGCACTGTGTCTGATACGGACAATCATGATGCTTATCATCAGTCATCAGGCACCTGATTTGCTCGTCTTGTCACTCACTTTCATAAAAAAAATAAAGGTTAATGTTTAAAAAATCAAAATAGAGCAAACAAATGTAAACTTACAGCAGTAGCAACAAGTGTGCATTCATTTTGTTGTATAGCTTCCACAGAATACTGCGTCACTTTGATCAACCATGTCTGTGTGGCTACAAACTTGCTGGTACTTGTCAGCTGTATGGACACTTTGTCCACACTAAAACAATATTATTATATTTAATACACACGTAAAATATAAGAGTCCTCAAAGTACTCATTATTATAAATAAGAAATATTTCAGTAATGACAGACACAGGAATCACCTTGCAAATTAAATACTACTTTCAAAATCTGAGTGAATAGCATTAGGAAAATCAAGGAGATTACTTTTTGAATTCATTGTTCAAATGAGCAGCAACAACTCTCCAGTCTGATCCCTCAGTGACATAAGGTTGTAGAGTCTTCACTACAGGATGTCCGTGCCTCTTGTACTCCCACCATAATAACATTTTGTATAAAACTAACAACGGAATGATGGCGGCCGCGATAAACGCCGCTCGCACCCATTCTGACCTCCAACCAGCACAATAAATAGTAAAAACATATCCCAGAGGCAGAAAGGAATGCACCATAGCAGTCACAGTAGTCCTCTTCATGTGATACTCCACAAAATTCATATTCTCAGAGCCCAGGAAACCCGCAAACAGATGAGCGATTGTGAATCCTGCCGTCACGAATTCTACCGGCGGATACACGACGCACACGGAGAATAAGGTGTAGAACAGCGTCATGAGAGCTTCCATGGTAATAGCTTACAGGAATCCGAGCAGTTGGCAGTTACATTAATAATTAATCACTTGCACATTTCATAAATTTTTAGGAGATTTTGGAAAGGATCTGACTACCTATTCAATTCAATTTAAGTTCATAATTATTTCAATTCTCATTTTCTAAAATACCACAATTTTGCCAGTAACACGTAGCGGAGATCTGTGCGTAGTACACAGAACACATAGCGTAGTACCCACAGAACGTACTGTGTTCTGTGGAACGTACCCACAGAACAAGCACAGATCACTTTATTTAGTACTACAGAAGAGGAACGTAGTACCACAGAATGGATATTGTCACAGATCACTGTATTTAGTACGGTATTGTGTTCTGTGCACATAGTAATTTGTGCTTCTGTGGCACAGAATACTATAACTAAAGTGTTTATTAAAATATTCTGTGGATTGAACATCAAGTTGTGGCGTAGACAGAGAAACCAATTCTCTGTCTACGAGTTGTGGTTTGTGAAAGTGCATAAACACCACAACTTTGCCAATAACACGTAGGGAGATTGGACATCAAACGAAGGAAATTAACCAATAAGTGCTTTTGAATTTTGAACACAATCAGCAATCTTAATCAACAGCTTAATACTAAACTTTATTAAAATCAACACTACAATAAATGATACCTCTGTGGCACGAAGCGCAATCGAAAACGTCAACAAACGTACACCTACGAAGGACGAAGTTGGAGTTTTGGCGGGAAACAAAAGAATACAGTTTGGCTCCTGTATCATTATCAATTTTCAGTGCGTTTTCGAGTGTTTAACGTGTAATAATTGTGGAATATTACTTGATGAGTGTTTTCGAAGATACACAAGTCTCTTGGCAAGTGATACGAGAGTTGAAATGTGATTTTTTCGTGTTCCCATTAAAATTCCGGCAGCTTCTTGTAAAGACCACTACTTTACTAGAGCTGTGTGTTTACTAGAACTGATACCGCCACAAGCGGAGGCTTAGTAGTTACAGGACAAAAGGGCTTAGTAATATAGTTCCTTCGGCCCCCCTTTGGGGTTCGGAACCCTAAAAGAGAACTCGAAAATAAATGAATTTATACTGCCATTGACAATCTCAATTTAGATGTCAAATAATATGTCAGCTGTCGCTGTCACTGTCAGTTGCTGTCAGTTTCTGGTTTCTGTGCTGTTGGCGTTGGACGTGGACACGTACTTTGTGTTTAGTGTTTGTAGATTGGCAAATTAATGAAATTAATTTTCTTGCTCTTTCTTCGCATGTTTTGATTCTGGCAGAGTTATTACTGCTGCAAATATTTATTTCAATTCTAGAATACAGTATTAGGGTATACAGGTGAGTAAATGGTCTGTTTTGTGTTCACCGGAAAGTACCCATGTCAGCCCAGTGTTTCAGCCACTCAACTTATGTTGGTATTTGGATTTGTAATATTTTATATAGTTTTTTATCTGATTACTCTCCATTCGAACCTACCAAATACTTGATTCAAAGAATATACGCAAATTCATTATAAATATAATGCCAACATTCGCGGACTAAGTACTACTAACTTAAAACATGACATTCTTAGCATTTTTAACAACTATAGAAGTAACTATTTCACTTACACCAGACTAACCAGATTAAAACGTCTTGTCAGACAAATTTACAAAACAACTGTTTAGTGAAAATTTAGTGTCGAATAATAAAAATTATTGATGAAATGTTTCAGCATGGCGGGCGTAGAGCAGCCTTGCTATACTCTCATCAATTTCCCCACTGACTCTGAGCCTCACAATGAAATGCAACTTAAGCTGGACCTTGGTAAGTACTTGAAATAAAATAGAAAAAAAATTCCATAATTTTTTTAACTATATTGGCATCATAGAAATGTAAGTATGGTATCATTAGTGCAAAAATCTTATTTATCAAAATTTTTAATAAGAAACTCCGCTGTGCTTTGGTTGCGATGTGGGCCCTAGCACAACTGCCGATCAGGATCCTAGGTTTGGTACCAATAACATACTGGTGAAATGTGGGCGTGCCTACTATGGGACTGAGTCCTGGGTACATCACTGTCTACCCCTTCGGGAAATAGGCATAGTTGTATGTTATGTTGTTTAACATTAAATTAATACCTGCAAATATGAACCCCAAAGAAAAAAGTTGTCAAAGCAAAAAATTAATTACAGAGAAAGGTGACACCAAAAAGAAGATTGAAGCATTAAAGAAGGTGATAGGCATCATCCTCTCTGGAGAGAAGATACCCGGTCTCCTGATGATCATCATCAGGTTCGTGCTGCCTCTGCAGGACCACACCATCAAGAAGTTACTGCTCATCTTTTGGGAGATTGTCCCTAAGACTACGGCCGATGGCAAGCTACTGCAAGAGATGATTCTTGTCTGTGATGCTTATAGGAAGGTATTAATTTTGTAAATTATTTGTTAATTTTCAAATTCCAAAGAGGCCTCTGCATGTTAGACTTAAATAAAAATAACTTTGTATGCCTATTAGGAGCCTGGCATATTTCCGCTGGGTCATGGATACTATGATGCATTCATTGACTTTTTTAAATTTTTTGATCTCTTGTTTGATAGTATTTTTAATTCAATTTAATCAGTTCTTTTCGCAAACTAGATTCTGGAGACTCATGCGGATTTTTCCTTATTTTACCTTGTGATCGTGATAATATTTTGTAGTTCATACTATAAAATATTATCACGATCACATTGTCATCAATGTTTCTTGCAAATAAATAATATTTCAATTCACCCCCTCTGGTTTGTTTATTGTATAGCTTATAAGCGTTTGTTCCCAGGACCTGCAACACCCAAACGAGTTCCTTCGTGGCTCGACCCTGCGGTTCCTGTGCAAGCTGAAGGAGCCCGAGCTGCTGGAGCCCCTGATGCCGGCCATCCGAACCTGTCTCGATCATAGACACTCATATGTCAGGAGGAACGCTGTGCTCGCTATATACACTATATATCGGTAATTTATCATTATCACCACTACCAGGCCTCTCTAACTCCATGTACTTGCGTGCACTAATTACCAACCGGCTGATGGGCCAATAGCGGAGACCATTTCCATTACTAGTTAGTAATATGTTCCATTTCTTTAATTGGCAGCAGTGCGTAGCTACAAAGCATAACACACCTACGTTAGTAAGGTGCAACAATAGTGTCTAAAATGTAGCAGATTGTAAAGGAAGACATAGAAAAGAAAAATCAACAGCAGTCTATATTTATCCTTGGTGGGATTTTATATGCCTCTCTTATGATGCGCCAGCTCATTCATGTTTGAAGGCTTTATAAAGTGTTGACACTTCCTGCACATCTTATTTTAAGAACTAGCAAATGATTATTAAATTTTGTTCCAGTAACTTTGAGTTCCTAATCCCCGACGCCCCAGAACTGGTGGCGACTTTCCTGGAAGGCGAACAGGATATGTCGTGCAAACGTAACGCTTTTCTAATGTTACTGCACGCAGACCAGGAGAGAGCTTTAACATACCTCTCCTCTCGACTGGACAATGTTGCCGGCTTCGGAGATATATTGCAACTGGTTATAGTGGAGCTTATTTATAAGGTGAGGACACAAACGTAAAGACTCTCTTATGATAATTAGTCCAATAGCTATAGTCAATAGCCCAAACTCCCCTATCTCCTCACTTTTTGCAAGGCAGTTCTAATGGCGAATTTTTCGGCTTCATCGTTAGACTCAGAAATAGTCTCTGCCTACCCCAACGGGAACAAGGCGTGACTGTATGTATGTATCATCAGACCCTCGTCGTCATATGGAATAAAAAGTCCTCAAAACAACAAAGCAAATGAGCCGAAACTCGACTGTCTCAGCACTTTTCGTAAGGCAGTTCCAATGGTTGTCTTTCGCCTCCGTCATTAGACCCTCGTTATCATATTATGGAATGAAAAGTATATAATAAAACCTAACATACTAGCCCAAATTCAGCTATATTATCATTTATCATCACGGAGTTCCAGTCGCTACATAATGGCTCCATCATTAGCTAAATGGTAACACAATATCGTGTTGTCACTGGACTTATATAAGTATGCAAAATTTCAGCTAAATCGGTTGAGGGTTAATGCCCCAAAATTCAGTTGCAAGATTTGTACCAGACATATTATATAATACATACATTGAAAGTTAAATAAAAGCTTGAAAAACTGTCAGTTTGTACAAGCGCCTTAACAGAGCATATACCTATATTTAATTGATACTAAACATACATACATACATACATATGAGTGTTGATACTAACACCTAGATATTAAGACGTACCTACCTGATGAAAATGATGAATCAAATGAAATGTGACGTGCAGGTGTGTCACGCCCACCCCGGCTCACGCGCGCGGTTCATCCGCACCGTGCACGGGCTGCTGAGCGCCGGCAGCGCCGCCGTGCGGTACGAGGCCGCCGGCACGCTCGTCACGCTCTCCGCCGCGCCCGCCGCCATCAAGGTATCCTGCACCGGACTGCACACTGCCTCCGACATGTAGGGGGCATTACCCTTCTACATGATGTATTATTAGAGACGACCGGGATCTATTTTATGCGCCATTCGAAACATGAGCGTTCAAGCGAATAGTCCACAATTTCATAAGTTTGGCAGACATGTAACCGATGCGAAACGTGCCTTCCGAAACACCATAGTCTTCAGATGGTATTACTTCTGGACCCAACAATTATATTATGGAATTTGAACCAACTGGTGAGAGTATGGTGGACATATCAGACGATGGACGATTATCGAAGAAAGACAAGAGTAAAAGTAAAACTCCATCCGCATTCTTGCTCCATGATAAGAACCTTGTCACCACCATCTATCTATAATGTATTATTCATTGAGACAATTATAATCAGTCCTAATACGATATAGCCATTTGACTACTTGCCCATATTTACCAAATCGTTGCAATATTGTCGAAGTGACAAGATGCCTTATTAACTATTATTGTAATTTTTCATATTTGCTCTCCACATATACATTTTCTGTAGTTTTAGGATAATTGGTAGAAAATGATATTTTAGGATGAAGTTATTCCTAGCGTTGTTTTGTAAATAAATATGTAAATAATAAAAAATGTTGAATTGTAAATAAATAAATACCTCATTTTGAATCGATCAGATCATTGAAAAAAAAAAGAACTGTTAAAAGGCTTAATTTAATTTCATCTTTTCAGTTTGCTTTCATGTCACTGTAGGCGGATCCGGCACGGCACCTTTTTAACCTCAAACCAAAAAACGGGTGCTCATAAGTTTGACGTGTCTAGACTAGATAATCAGACTCGTTTGACTGAATTTATTGGAACTTCTTTATGTGACCAACCATTATTGTACCTCCTGTTCTCCTGTACCATATGTTTGAAGTCGGGCCCGACAGAAAGTCACATGCTCTCTTTCTTTGGACCTTTCCGAATGGTGTAAGATTTGCTATTTTTCTCTATAAACAAACCTAATATTACGTGTTTTTTCAGGCGGCAGCAGCTTGCTACATCGACCTGATAGTAAAGGAGAGCGACAACAACGTGAAGCTAATAGTAGTGAACCGTCTCGCCGCGTTGCGAGCCGAGGCGGGCGAGGCGGCCGCGCGAGCCTTGCCCGACCTCGCCATGGACGTGCTGAGAGTGTTACAGGTACAGCTCGCGGCACGGTTACATTGCGCTGACCTTGAATGCGCAGATATCGATTCTTAGATCTGTTCGGTGACAGGAATGAGGTGCGACGGGAGAGGCGCTCCATCGGTCGCTCGGTCGTCTTCACCTCGTCTTATCCGTACATGCGTCTAAAGTGTCCTGCGTACAGTCGCGAGCATACGTAGTAGTGTGTGAGCGATCACAGCTCGGATAATGAAGACAGTCTAGATGAGGATGAAGACTCCGAAATTGTATTATTTAATTTTAATTTTACATCTCACGAAAAGACGTGTCATTCTGAGTCTATTACTCCCTCGGAATAAAGTATATAATTATCCTTTTGATGAAAAATTATTTAAAACTTAAGCTCAGTTCAGTCAATTTGCGCATGCCCTAACTTGACAAATGAGGTAGATACTAAAAAACTCACTAATGATATGCGCGACCGTACACTCGCGCAAAGCACCCCCGAACTTTAGCCGAGCGCTATGAAACCGTGTCGCAATGTATATATGCGCAGGCGTCGGACCTGGACGTGCGGCGCCACACGCTGGCGCTGGCGCTGCAGCTGGCGCCGGCGCGGCAGGCGGAGCAGCTGGTGCAGGTGCTGCGCAAGGAGGCCGCGCGCGCCGCCGCCGCCGAGCACGACGACGCCGGCGCCTACACGCAGCTGCTCGTGCGCGCCATGCACCGCGCCGCTCTCAAGGTACGCCCTGCTACCACCGAGTCTTCGTGCTCTGTGGTTTGAGTTAGTTACGAGGACGTTTCACCTTTCTAACGAGACTGTGCGCTGTCAAATTTGGAGGAGAGAAAAGGAAATGGATAGACCCTGCGAGTGGTTCTCACTCGGGATCGACACGGTGCACGCTCTACTTAGTGAGTATAACATGATGTCCTTGGTTAGTAACCGGGCTTTGACGTTTGTAGTTAATGTCAAATCGAGATAATAGTCACTAGAGTGATAGTCACCGAACGCCAATAGCCCCACAGATCTGAGATGTACCAACCGTTTGACAGTTTTTGTTTTGGCTCGTTTGAAAGATTTGTATTTAAATTTAGTGATTAAAAATTGTAAACCTATTGTGATAGAATTCGTAATTCCGGCGAAGGTTGAGTTGTTTTTGTAGAAGTTGGACTTTCCAAATTAGACTGCATATCCTAAGAAGTTAACAAGGATGACGATTTAATAGTTATTGACACGTTGTGTGAAATCTTGACGAACTCTAAAATCCTGGTAGTCACCGGAACTTACGCATGATGACAAAATTTGTGGACCTCGGTCTGTATGTCGATCTGTAACATCAGGTCCGAAACGACTTAACCAATTTTTTAACACGACTTTTTCATCTATGGTGCGCTCTGTCACATAATATGGCTAGCATGCCCGACAATACGATCTCAAATTTTGACATTTCGCGTCGACTATTTTACCGTCGAAAAATTTGAGATCGAGATAATATGTCGCGGGAGCATGCCACTACATTATTTGTTGAAGGGTATTTAATAACAAACCCAAATCAATATCCACTTACCTCTATGTCGTGTTTCAGCTTAAACATAAATATTTTAATGCCTAAACTTAGTTTCCATTTTATGAAATCTCTTTTAGATAGCGGCCCCCTTATTACGGAAGCAACCGAAGTGTGGAAAGCGTTTAAATTGCTAAATGTCTGCTGTCAAACATCATTTTTTGTATACCTTTTGACAGCAGACATTAAGGGGCTCTATTAAGCCAAATAAGCTTTCTTTAAAGAAATAGTTTGTACGGCACTATTACGTTTATGGCAGTAAAAAAAAAATATGTTAAAGTTGATCATATATATAAAATATTGATTGCTCCCAAAACATGATTTAATAAAATTTTCATTATAGAAAAAAATTGTGAACATACCTCTAAAAATTAATTAAGTCAGGGTTATCTTTAAGTATTTGTCAATATATATTGATAAAATTAATTTGTGGGACTTATTTCATTAGATGCTAGTGAATACCTGTTTTTTTTTTTCGATTTATGACATATATTAATTTATTTAATTATTTATCGCGAGAGCGCCTTCGCGCCGACGCGGCGTTATCTCGCTTCTCTTTCCTTTACGTGCAGTGCGACAGTGATCGCTAGCCTGTGCTGCCAGACGGACGTGTGCCATTTTTGTACGCCTCACATCATTAAATTTACGCAATTTATTATGAATGAAAAAATGGGAAATAAAGCCAAAAAATGGAAAGGAACGACGTGACATTACCTACTGTGGGACTGAGCCCTGGGTACACCTCTGCCTACCACTTCGGAAAAAAGGAGTGATTGTGTGTGTGTGAGGGTGTGTGTATATGTGAATGCTACCTATTAGTGCGGCCGCACAGTGGGGCTTGTTTGTAAAACGGAAAAATAGTAAGAGGTATGGAAATTGGTATAGTGGGATGGGGTGGGAAATGGGATGGGACACATCCCATCAACTCTCAAGCTAGAAAGTGGCAATTCCGATATAATGGGAACCGTGGGAATAGGAATAGTGGGATGGGATAGGGTGGAAGTGGGACATACCGGGAAGAGAAGAAAGTGTAATATAGAGATATCATATTATAGTAAAGATGTACTGAGTACAGATAAATAATAGTACTCAGTAAAGACCCGCGCCCCTATTATGCATGGTCAAGCGATAGAAGTAAAAGTAGCAGAAGCAGTGAAGTAGCAGTAGCAGTAATTGCAAAATGTCACTTTGAATTCGAATTACGCATGCTTTCTGCACTGCTGTTTTGTCGCTTTGGCACACTAGCGGCCTAATGGAATATTAGCAGTAAATGGAACTAATTATTGCGGTTTAATTTTTTTTATCTGTGGGAGGCTGCTATAGTCTGTTCTATTTTTACCTTTGATTTCATCAAATTATTTATCTTCTATGGGCACGGGCCACTAAATCAATGAGACAGAAGGACGGTTACTATATCACCAGATATTCGAGTAATATATTTTCAACTTGGAGTAAGCGCACTACATTTATTTTTAAGTGGGTGCATAAATGTTATGATTGTTTTAGTTAAATATTATTTATAGTATAAACTTCATACAGAAGTCCGCAGTCTGTACTACATTAAAGTTCATATTACCTATTAACATCCAATCTATTCATATCAAAATACGGACACAATATTATGTAATAATATCTTCGGTGCGGGGGAAATCTCCAATCCCCCAAAAGTGGTTAGGTCAAGTTAAATGGATTAAAACAAAACATAACTTTAAAAATATACCTTTTCTTCTTTTTCCTTACCCTTTCCCCCTAAATTCGTGGCTTGAGTCACAGTAGCGGCACAAAAATAATATCTCTTCGGCAGATGGGCGGGAAGGGTAGGAGGTAATCTCCCTTCTCCACATACTAGTCAATTTTGTGCTATTCGATTCCAATTTCTATATTTAAATATACATAAAAATCGAAGCCCTGGTAGAGCCGGCTTTCTGTTTGATTATATTATGTGGCAGCGTTGATGGATTACCTAAATTCTAAATCTGACAACAATAAAGTTATCCATTCATAATAATGTCCAGTCATAATTAATTACTTATATCCTTGTTTAATATGATAATATCTCACTTGAACTATATTTCACCCATATTAGCTGCGAGAGAAGGTAAGTTACGAACGCATAGATTGCATATACCTACTCCAACTGTTGTTGTTGTTTACATATTATCGAAACTAATATTACTGCTTGTTAACAGGCCAAACGTAAAGCTCCAGTAGCCAGATGGAACTATATACAGAAGGATGAGGCAGAAACCAGGGGCCGATGTCGTACTTATCACCGTCGTACTGTGGCGGAACGTAAACACCTACCTACCCAGTCTGAGAGGTTGTGGCATAGGCCTCGCGTTTGATTTGGCTGTAAACGTGCTAGAAATAGTGGCTGTGACGCATACCTACTAACTATCTCGAAAGAGAGCACCCTAGGGAACTAATAAAGTGTGCAAGTAACTCATTGAAACTGGCCCATAATAAAACACATATAAAGCTCCAAAATCTTTTATTTTCTCCTACTTAGGTGTGAGAAACAGATAAGTACGCGCGTGTAATAATAAATAAGTGTATTTTTAGTTAGTGTGATCATATTTTAACATAACAAGTAAGCATAATAGTATGGTGGCCCTGGGTTCAATCCCCGGGCAAGTTAAACAGGTATGAGCATGTCTGTTTGATTGTGTCTGGGTGTTAAAAAATATGCATATATAAGATGCGTGGTCGCGAGCGCTACTGTTGACCATGAGGTCCCGGGTTCGATCCCTAGGTCAGGAAAAATGTGTTATTATTAAGTATGAATTTTCTCAATGACAGTCTAAGTCTAGAGTCTGGAACTGTGCCCGGTAGATGATAATGGACTCTGGAATTACGCTAGTTATTTTATGTTATTGGCAATAGTAGTTAACTACATGTAAGTAGGATTATAAATCCTACTTCTTACTAATACTGCAAGCTATTCCTACCTTTCACTATAATACAGCTTAGACCCTGAAATAACACATAGTCTAGGGTACTTTCCAGCGCATAAAACACAGGTAGTATAAGTATATTATATTCTTACTTTCCTTTTTATTATTCTTTTAATGACAATAATTATGTTGAATAAATCTATAAATTCTATAATAAGTAAAAAATAATATGGTTATTATCAAAGAAATTCAATTTATAATAGCAAAACAGAATAAACTATGAACAGCTCTATTGATAGTCAGTAATTAGTTCTGGACCCTCAATCCCTAAGTACAAATTATGGGTCTGACGAGTCTTCTTAACAGTCTCTTCTCTCATGTCTACTTGTCTCCATCTATTAAGTGGACATCTCTTGTAGCTGCAAAAGTATAAAATTTTACTAAATAAATAATATTTAAAACAGCCCGATAGCCTGTTGGCTCAGATGGTAGTTACTCTGCTTTCTGTTCCGCAGGATCCAGGTTCGAACCCTGTCCAGGTCAAACATTTGTGTGCATGAACATGTCTGTTTGATCTGTGTCTGGGTGTTATAAGCTTACATAAGTATGTATATAAGTCTTCTGGTTAGCATAGACCAGCTTCTAGCCTAGTTTGGGACCAGATGACCGTGTCTGGAAGTTGTCCCATATAATTATTATGTATAACATGGAGATAAAATAAGAATAATAAATACCTACACCAGTCACTGGGTGGAATTAAATATAAGCTGTGTCCAGTTGCATCGAACCTACACAAGCACAAGAAAGAATCGAGTGGCTGAAAATGAAAGAGATTCTTAGACCTCCTGTATGGATCTTTGAGGATGTTATTGATTGAAAGAGAAGTTGTTGTGTCGAGTGTTATATAATTGTTTAATAGGTATACTAAATGAGTCGCATGTAAATGATGAAGTGATTGATTGCGAACTGGTAAATTTAGGCCGCAGCAGTTTGATTTGCAACCGCAGCAAGACGCAGGTTTGGTTTGACCATACACCTCGAGACATACTTATTCAACAGAAGGATATTTTATGATATTAGGTAGGTACATATCTAGGCTGAATGAAGATAATTTATTAGGTACCTGGTAAGTTAGTGTTTTATCACAATAAACGTTTGCATGTTATGAATTTAATCATTCAATAATAATTATTTATAGGCACCTACCTAGACACATTAAAACAATAAAAAATAAGGCCAAATTACCTTTCTGATGTGTCTTGAGATTCAAATACTTAATTTCTCGTTAATCCTCAACTTTCACAATGGGTAATATTATGGTTTTTGAAGCTGTAAACACACCAATAACCAAAATAAGGTGTTTGAGTTCGACTCAACGACTTGGACTCTTGTTTTATGGGTCTTGTAAATAAGTTTATGCAGGTAAAACATCACGATTTTGGTTAGAGTTTTTTTGATTTGGTTAACAATCTGAACAACAATCAGCAAATAGTAGTCGCCTTCTGTCAGTCCCATTTCGCGCTGCTACTTCTATCGCTCTGCTGTTGAAACGCTTCGGTAATTCCGAAAATTCAGCCTTAGCAGCAATTTCTGCCACAGACCACAAAGATTTCTTCACTAACGACCAATTTTTGGTTCCTTTCCCGACGGTCAGAGGGCGTCTTGAATCGAGCTAGCAATCAATTGCAAGTTTTTTTGGGTAATTCGAAACATGCCGTTTGACAGCAGAAATTGAGCAATCTTAAACGCTTTCCACACTTCTGTTGCGTCCGTAATAAGCCCGCCGAATTCCAGTTAGCATTGCTTTCATCGTTCATGCTACAAAATATGTGATATAGCTTATAATAGTCGATTTCTTGAAATAATATTATGTAATTTTGTTCTTTATTGTAAAAGAAAACGATTCGAAAAAGAAAACTCACAGGCAGGAGAACCAACGGAGAGTACTTTTTACGAGTGAGATAACAAAACGATTTGATAATAATAAGTACCTAAAATAGCACAAGGACGATGTCACATAGCTCGCGCGCGGACTATACCCAGAAGATATTACTTATTTTAGTGATTTTTAATTAAGTTTTAATTTTATTTGCAAATTTAATATATTTCTTTTGGGATGCAGTTTATTATTAATATTGTGATAATAATAATTTACTGTCTCGCTTGCACACTATAAAAGTACGGAGCGTTAGACGCAACGGACGCATGCATCGCACTCTAACATCTACTCTATTGTTCTATTACAACATTGGCGAGTTGGCGGATCAATAAATTGGCAAGTTGGCGTATTGGCGAGTTGCGGATCAGTCAGTTGGCATATGTACGTGTTGGAAAATAGGCGTATTGGCGAGTTGGCTAAGAGGCGTATTGGCGATTAGGCGAATTGTCGAGTTGGTGGATTGGCGAATAAGCTATCCCAACTATAGAGGGTGCGCGGTGCGCTTCGCAGCAAGCTGCTCGTGTGGGGAACTCGCGGTACTTGTGTGAAATATTTTATCGGTCTATGCAACCTGCAATAAATGAATTTTATTTTATTTTTTATTATGCCTCAGTCATAGTCATGCGGGTAATGCGGGTAAGGCGCAATTCGTACTACTTCCTATTCGCATTGCTCGAAAAATACCTACGTAAAGATCCCGCTATGCACGGATTCCCATTGATTTAAGAAAAGGGGAGATAGGGTACATTCTCCCAAAGCTTACTCAACAACTGGCATGTGCAATTTGCTCAGAGTGAAGTTTGCACAGTGACATATTATAATGAACAACAAAGATACGTACGTATAGACGTACCTAAGACCAAAGTGCGACCGAGACAACAATTATTCGCTCGTATGACCTTACTTTATTGACGTACGTGGACCTAGTGGGACCTAATTTGAACTTGCCATTTTCGAGAAGCCTCATCTCCCCTTTTCTTTATATCAATGCGGATTCCTAAAATTTTATGAAAAGTACAGTTAGAGTGAAAAGTGATTTTGGTAAGAAATATATTCAGAATTTCTTATTCGAATTCTGACAGATTATTTGTACATTGTACTGTACTGTGTTGTTTGTTTGTAATATAAAAATTAACAGGATTTTATTTAATGCACATGAAAGTATCTTACGATTATTATAACAAATACCCATACAAACTTTATTTTAATTTATTAATAAATGAAAAAGTATATTTTTGTCTGTCTGTCTGTCTGTTTAATGGGACTTTCATTGGCAGATAGTTGATGTTCTAGGGAATAATAATATACATTCTGTAACAGTGAGCAAACCTTAACACATGTATAAATTTTCCGCAGGCTATTTTGAAGATATAAGTACTACAAACCCCTAGTACAATAGTATATTCTACCACCAATAGTTTTCCCAACGCATGACAGTTAACTAAACCAAAATAGATGGATAAAATGTCCGTGGACAATTTTGTAGATATTGTTAAGTACTACAAACCCCTAGAAAATTACTTTGATCTACCACAAATAGTTTCATACTGCATGAAAAATAATGACTGCTTCGATTATTGTGACTAAACCAAAATAGATGGATAAAATGTCCGTAGACTATTTTGTAGATATTGATAAGTACGACAAACCCCTAGTACATTACTTTATTCTACCACCAATACTCTACACAGCGCATGCATATAATGTCTGATTCGATTATTGTGACTAAACCTAAATAGATGGATAAAATTTCTGTGAACTTTTTTGTAGATATTGATAAGTACTACAAACCCCTAGTACATTACTTTATTCTACCATCAATAAATTTCACAGCATACGCAAATTAATTAATATGGTAATTATGTGACACCTTGGTTTACAATATTGCAGTTTTCTTACGGATTCCTAATTTTTTTCAAAATCGCATGTAGGTTATATTACTCACACTCAATGACCCTTTCCATAAGTGAAAGAATTTTTTTAATTAGTTTAATAGTTTCGAAGCCTATTCGTTACAAACAAAAAAAAACAAAAAAACAAAAAAACAAAAAAAGCAAAGTTTCTCTCTTTGTAATATTAGTATATATAGATAACGTTCACAGCTTTTTTGTTATTAGATATTACAAACATGTTTTCTTTAGAGGTTACTCTTGAAAGAGCGACATATAATTGGCCAATTATATGTCGCTCTTCCAAATTGTGAAAAACACTCAACGCTCAATTCTAAGCCTGCAACGTTGAAAGTTTGACCCTGCGATTTATTAATGGTCATTGCAAAAGATATCTTTACCGGAAATTGTAGGCGTTTAAATTAGAACGGTAAATCCGATGGTATCAGAGGAATTCGGGGAATCAATAGTAAATTCTAATGTGCACTCTGCAGTTGGAAAATTTATTTGCGCTGAAAAGCACGTTTTGCCTTAAAAAAGAATTCACTTCAGTATTTAAAAACTATGATAAAATTTCGAATATATATATATTTTTTTAATTATTGTAACGTACTTATAAGTACGTATTACGTTTTTGCGCTGAAAAGCACATTTTTCTTAAGTAAGCCTTCGACGTGCTATTAATAGGCACGCACCACCGGCCACTCGGCCGGTACCGCCGCAACCGCTATGTGCCTGCATTTTAAATTTGTAATATCTTCTAAACTATTCATTTAAATTACATGCTGTTAAGGGCCATGCTATTAATATTAAATTAATTAATAAGTATTTAAAGTACTTAATTGGATAAGGATTAATGCTGTATTGCTTAAAATCACTTTGTAAATAAGCCATTTTTTCCCGTAAAATGTAAAGGATAAAAAATGGTTATTGTGGGTTATCCTTAAGAGATGGACATATACCAACGCGGACTTTTTTGTTGACCTTTTTGCGTAGGTGCACAATACTGTAGTACATTATTTTGATTTATCTCGTGGGGTTCAGCCAACGTTTTCAATGTAAACGCAAAAAATGTGTTTATTTACGACATCACATTAGAAACCTCTAAATTTATCAGTGTTTCTCTAAAATATTATGCATTAATTATACATAATATAAACCTTCCTCTTGAATCACTCTATCTATTAAAAAAAACCGCTTCTAAATCCGTTGCGTAGTTTTAACAGACAGACAGACAGCGACATGTGTTTTGTACTATGTAATGATAATGATTACAAGTTTATATAGGTATGTATATTTTATGGGTATTTGTAATAATAATCGTAAGATGTTTCATTTGCATTGAATAAAAACCTGTAATTTTTATATTACAAACAAACAACACTGTATAGTACAGTGTACAATTAATCTGTCAGAATTCGAAAAAGAAATTTTGAATAATTTTGAATACATTCAACAATAATATAAAAGATATCTAAAACCTTCGTACACTAATTTTCTTCGTCTCATTAGAGGATTAAAAAAAAAATATTTTTATTTTTAAATTAAATTCCTTAGACTATACTTACTTATTTATTTTTATTTCATAATATCATTTGGTAATTGATTTTTATATATATATATGGGTTCCCATCGAGTAACAGTGTTACTTATTAATTATTGGTCAATAAATGATCTTACAAAAATCACTTTTCTCTTCAACTGTACCATTTTTTATTTTAATAAAGTCAGGAATCCGCATAGATATAAAGAAAAGTGGAGATGAGGTACTGGCTTCTCTAAAAAGGATAGCTCAAATTAGGTCCACTTAGGTCCACGTACGTCAGTACAGTAAGGTCGTACGGGCGAATAATATTTTTGTCTCGGTCGCAATTCGGTCTCAGGTACGTCTTTCTATCTTTTGTTGTTCATTATATGTCACTGTTTTACACTCAACTGAGCCGTGCCAGTTGTTGAGTAAGCGCTGGGAGAACGTACCCTATCTCCCTTTTTCATTATATCAATGTGTGAACCTTTAAAAAAGTTTACAATTATTATTTTTTTGTTTAATTTAAGGTTTCTTGTTTGAGGTGTAATAATAAACAGTTTATCTATCTACCTATTTAAACCTGATGATTTACCAAGCTTTTTATAATAACTGTCCTTGAAATGTTTATGACACACTCTCGCCCCACTTGTAGGTTCAAACTTCTTGTAAGGGATGTCTAACTGGTTTATTATTAGAGAGAGCTTAGACTGAAAAAATAAGACTATAATATTATTACTATAGTTTGTAGGCAATAAATATTATGTTGTACTTAAACAGTAATTATTTCTAGAAAAAAATTTCCATTCATCCATTCTTGCTAAATAATATATTTATTATTATTGTTGTAATATTAGCTGATTTATTATCATACGATAAATAATATTATAATAATAACCAAAGTATTTATTACTGGTATTAGAAAACATAAACAAAGTATCGGATTATATACAGAATCAATCATCCGGAAAACTAGAATACGTATGGCGCCAGAATAAGGACGTACGCGCGGTGGCGATCAGAATACGGTCGCACGACACACAGGAGGCGCGCGGGCGTCCCGCGGCGGAGAGGTGATCGTCCGCCTCTTCTTCTGCTTCACCCCCTCAAATACCTAAATATCGTCTTAGGACAGCGTCTTAAGCAATTAAACGCTTTCCACACTACTGTTGCGTCCGTAATAAGGGGGCTGGACAGACTAAACTTTTAGAAACTGTCAGTTGACAACTTGATTTTATTTTTTGCTTAACAAAAACCGAATCATATAAAAATGTATGAAGAACCGAAGCAGTGTCGGTATCCCCGGACAATTGAAGGGATCATGTCCGTACGTGTCGGCAGTTCCCGGAAGTGGCGGGCAGCGTGGCCCCCGCGCTGCTGGAGCAGCTGCGGGACGGCAGCGAGCCCTGCGCGCACGACGTGCTGGTGTTCATACGCTGCGCGCTGCACTCCATGCCTCATCTGCGGGACAACATCTACCAGGTGGGTAGCCTGACTGTCTGACCTGGGACTCATGAAGCTACAAGTAGTCTATGCGCCCGACATGCTAGAAAGAGAATAAAGTAGGTTATTAACATTGTGCGAGCTGAATTGCACTCTATTGCGTCGTGGCCAGAGTCGCTATTCACATACATGAATTTGTGTGGTGTCTCTGTCTGTATTTTGTGCTTTTAAAAAGTTAAATTTTATTTTAGTGAATTTTTAAATATTTTGGTTACCTACGTGTCGTTTAGTTAGGTTAATAATTTACATTGCTACATGTTATCCTTGAAACTTCATCATTTAATGTCCTTATACATAGACATAGCGTCAAGAAATTCGTATTCATAATGAATCCGAAGTATACGACTGGCGCAGTCGTGCAGGATAAATTATTTATGTTTTTGACTAATTTCAGATCTAATATAGAATTTATGATTTCGATATTGTTTAGTAAAGCCAATTTACCTACCTAGTAGTTATTAAAACTTTTGCGATTTCAACGCATATATTTTATATCAAAAACGGGACTTAATCGCGCTAAAAAAATATTTATTTACCTCTTGTTTTCGACTGAGTCGCATCAGCAGTGATCACGAGTAGACCGGATTCTTTATTAGGGATGCAACAGAAGTGTGGAAAGCGTTTAATTGCTTAATGTCTGCTGTCAAAAGATATACAAAAAATGACGTTTGACAGCAGACATTTAGCAATTTAAACGCTTTCCACACTTCTGTTGCGTCCGTAATAAGGGGGCCGAGCATGCGGGTGTCAACATTGGAGAGCATCGTCTCCAACTACCTGCAATTTTTCTTGTAAATGATTGTTATCACGACACACAACACTCACGATATCCTAAGATAAATCGCGTCGCGAACTCATGTTGATTTTCATACTATTTTCATGCTCTTTTCATACTACCTCACATTATGTAACTCAGTAACACCTAACTGTTGTATTAAATAATAATATTGTGCAATAAAGATTATGAATATGAATACTTGACAAATTAAGTAGTTACAAAAAAAACTGGTTTAGTAATTGAATGCGCAACTGTACACTTGCGCAAAGCACCCCTCCACTTCTGGCGAGCGCTATCGAACCGTGCCGCGAGCTATAACAGCGGTGTATCACGTGGTACAGAAGCTGCTGGAGTCCCTGAGCCACATGAAGGTGGGCAAGTCGGCGCGCGCGGCGCTGTGGCTGGCGGCGCACTTCGCCGACACGCCGGCGCGCGCCGCCGCCGCGCTCGCCGCACTCGCCGACCTCGTGCCGCACCTGCTGGCCGACATCACGGTGACTACTGACATCTTCACACTGCGGGAGCGTGCTCGCGCGCGCCCGCTCTCACGGTCACTTGATATAGTTATATAGCGCAGTTTTATATTGAAACTAGCTGCGCCCCGCGGTTTCACCCGCGTACACGTCGTTCCCGTGGGAATGTCGGGAAAGAAAGTACCCCATGTGTTATTCCAGTCTAACCTACCTAGATATCGAATTTCGGCGCAATCGGTTCAGTAGTTTTGACGTGAACGAGTAAAAAACATCCATCCGACCATCTATCCTCACAGACTTTCGCATTTATTATATTAGTAGGATTGTTTATCATGATTTCGAACAGAGGGTAAAATATTGTAGTGTCTTTATGTGCCTCGATGGCGATTCCTCGAACCCGGACTTATCATTCTTCAGAATACGTAACTACTGAACAAGAAAAGTAAATATTGGCTTTTCATTTCTACCTCATTTATGAATTGGTAAAACATTTCGTTGTATTATGGAAATGAATACCTAGTGCTGCTCATAATATGCAAATTTTAACTTAAAATAAAAGTGACAACTATTAACGTCGACGCAAAAGTAGGCAGTATTAACTCGCCGACCGGCCCTAGATGACCCTAGATATGCTATCTCTATGCTGGGAGATTTAGAGGTGGGTTTCCTTAGAAGGTTTCATTAGGACGGTGGATTACAATATTATTATGAAGGTAGAGAGAACATTGATGTAGTCATAAGGAATCTAAGCATCTAGGCTAAATATTCTATAGGTGAAGCCTGTGTTCAGCAGTGGACGTCTTCCGGCTGATGATGATGATAAGTTATTAAAATATATAAAATCATATCATAATATGAAATATTATAATAGGGAAATAGTTTCTTTTATGTTAAAATATCGTAATATACATTTTTCGGTTTAATTATATTCGAAGGAAACAGGGGAAGACGAAACATCGATAATAGATTATCATAATAGATAGATTTGTTTAAAATTTGTCGTAGCTAGGATATCCTCTCAAGAGGATCCTACGTATAGCGAGTAATGATGGAACTATGTATACAATGATCGTGTAATGTGGTGATGTAAGGACGAGAAGGAGCCGTCGAAGGCGGACACATCGGCTCCTCGGCAGCTCGTCACCAGCGACGGGACCTACGCCACGCAGTCCGCCTTCAACCTGCCCTCGTGAGTGGACTATTCAATATTGTTGTAAATGTAACGTTCAAATCTCAAAACATGTGGTGATACTTTTGGTCGCTACCGTGCTTAATCGACGCGGCTCGTAAAGCTGTTATTTTTTGGTGTCATAGTTTATAGAAGATTGTATTATAAACTATGGAAAGACACACAAATAAAAACCACTGGTTGAGGAAGCCTTTGGAGACTTGGTTTTGTATTTCCGACCACAAGAAAACGCAGATTTTACAATTTTACATTCTTACTTGCGACATGACAATGAAAAGAAAACGCCGTAACTATTGACATTAATATGACAGCCTAATATTTAAGTTTGACTTTACACCTTTTTTTTTATATTCAGAATTGGTTCTCACTTCCTCACCATAACCTTACCATACCTCAAAATAACAAAGATAGTCGCGTCAAAATAACAAAGAGGCCTTTGGGTGACTTGAAAACTAACACAACATTTGTCGACACACCAACTTGATAAGTAGAAAGATATGTCCAATGATGGATTTCCAACGGTTGCTTTGGGCGCCAGATAGCAAAAGCCAAATGCGAAAAACTACCTCTATTACCAGTTCGTATTGTATGCGTATGTATTCGCGTATTTGTAACAATATAGTGTCGACTTGAACGAGAGTCGGTCGACGCGGCACGCTTTCAAAAAATGGTTATTTTTTGAAAGCGTACGTTTAAGCTTGACTGCCGGGTTCGATCCCCAGGTCAGACTAAGTGTTATTGGATTTTGCCGTTTAGAATCATCTATGACAGCCTGGAGATGGCAATTGGCTCGCCTCCTATTACATGGGACCAATAACATACTAGCGAAATGGGGTGTACCTACTATGGGACTGAGTCCTTGGTACACCTCGGCCTACCCCTTCGGGAAAAGCAGTGATTGTATAGTTTTGGATTGGTTCCCGTTTACAAAAGGTTGAATGTAAACACTAATATAGATCGGCTCAGACGGCGGCGGCAGCGGAAGGGTTGTCGGGCGCGTTACGTTCGGGCGAGGGGTTCACTACGGCGTGCGCTTGCTCGGCACTCGCAGTGTTAGCGCTCAGGTTGCCCGAACAAGAGGCTAACAAAGCTGTACATCTGGCATCGCAGCTGTTAGCTTATCATAAGCTCAACACTGCTAACGGTAACTACTTTTATATATTTCAATATCTCTGCAAATATCTGTGTTCCGTTCCTTGTCATTGCACCATTTTTTTATTAATTGGTTCCTCTCAAAATGTTTATATGAACGTATAAAATTTGCATGTTGTTTAACATTATTATGTTGGCATGAAATAAAATAGAATTCTCTTAAAACTCACTTCGCAAGATCAATGATGATGATCAAGATATTATGTGTAAAAATATTTTCTTGAACTCTATATTATTCTATATCTTGACCCACAAAAATGACTAAGAAGTCTAATTACAGTATACGTTTTTCTGTCAGTTTTGCCAGTCACGGCTATGATTTACCTATCGTGTAATGTGATGATTGACGTCATTCAAGAACGAAACTATTAATTAGTGGTCCATCATTCAGTATCACTAATGATTTATGGCATCACCGCACATACTTACAATTTATCTTTTTTTTTTTTAAATGTTTGCGGTCCCCACGACAGCTCCAGCTTTTTGTTGATTTTGTCGAGGCGCTTAAATTTTTATGACCTGATTTTTAAAATCAATAAGAGAGCATTGTAAATTATGAGTATGTTATGTTGCAGTGCTCTAGGTTTTATCACAATAAAATTAGCCTATGTATTATTCTAGGGTCTAAGCTCTAAAAACCCAATTACAGCCCAATCAGTTTACAAATTAATTTGGCGCGGAAAGGTATCAAACATGCACAGAGAAACATATGGCCCTGTAGTCGAGGTAGCACGCGTCCATTTGCCAGTTATAAAGTTAACTTCTTTACATCGATCTGAGATGAAAAGTTTGTTTGTAATAATATTGAGTATTTCCCAAGGTAACTCAGCAAGTTCAGGTCTAACATCGGACGACATAGAACACGCAGCGCTATGCGTGCAAGCTGCCGTGAGACGTCCACCCGTCGTCACACAAGCCATGTTAGAAGGGACCAGGAGCGCCCTCACTGCTCTGCTTGCATTGCATCAAGTGGGACAACTCTACGATGAACCGGATAAGGTGATTAAGTGCCCTGAATTTAAAATTTATTGGTCGCAGGTAGCGTCATTTACGAGTTATTTCATAAGGAGCCGTCCATTAATCACGTTTTTTTTTTTTAGCATTTTCTTTCCCCCCCCCTCCCCTTTGGTGATACGTGGTGAGATTTAAGACTAAAATCACGTTTATTTTTGACAGCCTCGTTGGCTCAGATGGTAGTAACTCTGCTTTCTGTGCCGCAGGCCCCGGGTTCGATCCCCGGCCAGGTCAAACATTTGTGTGCATGAACATGTCTGTTTGATCTGTGTCTGGGTGTTATAAGCTTATATAAGTATGTATATCAGTTATCTGGTTACCATAGTACAGGCTTCTAGCCTAGTTTGGGACCAGATGACCGTGTGTGGAAAGTTGTCCCATATTATATATTATATTATTACCTACAAACAATCTTAAAATTTTAAGAAAATTATCTTTTAATACAGGTATAAAGTATAATCTAATTTTATTCTAGAAAATTAAGGACTATGATAAAATGTCTAGACAGATAGGTAGCTGTTCATTGCCGGTTAATTAAAAAAAAAAAAAAAGAAAAAAAACAGTTATTTCAGGCCATTTCACCCCAATGCCATAAAATAAATCATAATAAGTCCTCAATAAAATGTCAATATAAAATACAATTATTAAATAAGATACATTCGAATTAATCACATCAAATTATTACAATTAATACACAAAAATACATTACCATTATTGTACAATAATTTAATTAAATAAAACGTCATAGGTCAAATGTCATAGGTCAATACAATAATAACAATAACAATTAATAGCGTCTCACTGGCATGGGCACAGATATGTGCCTACCGCAGCAATGCTGCATAAATGGGCAGTCCGTCCTTCCCGCAATCATTGCTAGGACTGTGTCGGTGGAGCTGGCCGAACTCTCCGCACAAGGGGAGCATTGTCCTCGGACCACGGATTAGCAAGACTTTCTTCAACACTAACGACTGGATAAACATCTTGCAAGTCAGCTGTTGGCACTGTGCTTTGTTGAAGATCAACGTCGGTTTCATCAAAAAATAAATACACGTGATATCTTACTACACCCCCCTCCCCCTTTTGTGATATTTCGTGATTTTTGCTGACCATTTCGAGCCTCACGTGATTAATGGACGGCCCCTCAGGGTCTCAGTCTGCTTTAGGCGAGCGTCGTATGCGGTCGTCATCAAACCATTACTTGTTCGGCTATACGTACTTAGCGATATTTATTTGTGTTCAAAAGGACAGAGCGCGCGTTATGTATATTCTGAGTGTCCTGTGAAAGTGGTGGACTCGATGAGATCATTTAGTCTATGAGCCTTTTCTGAATTCAATATTACCCACTGACACCTATAGACTACAGACAGTAGTTAGAAGGTCCGATATAACAGATCTGATTGATAACGGTGGTCGCCATCTTAATGTGGCTCGCCCCCGTGTCGACATGTTTTTATTACTTTTAAAAATATGTTTGTTTTTACAAACTCCAACTCAAGCTCCTTGTATAACTGTGTCTAATCTTTTATTCTATTTGGTCATAAGAAGACAATTGCAAGTCAACGAAGAGCTAATCACATTAATCATGATCATGATTGCCCATATCAGACACTCAATCAATTCATCAATCAATTGCATATATATTTCTGAATTAAAACGCATATAAACATTTTTCTTTTTATCTCCAAGAAAAAACAAATTTAGAGCAATTTCCTTCCTCAGGAGCGAGACAAGGCCCAGGAGCGCAAGGTGGAGGTGGAAAGCGGCATCACGTTCGGCGCGCTGGCCGGCGTCACCAACGTCACGCAACATGACATGTTCGATGTGGCGCTGCACAAGGCTCTGCAAGGTACTCTATCACGTTCGGCGCGCTGGCCGGCGTCACCAACGTCACGCAACATGACATGTTCGATGTGGCGCTGCACAAGGCTCTGCAAGGTACTCTATCACGTTCGGCGCGCTGGCCGGCGTCACCAACGTCACGCAACATGACATGTTCGATGTGGCGCTGCACAAGGCTCTGCAAGGTACTCTATCACGTTCGGCGCGCTGGCCGGCGTCACCAACGTCACGCAACATGACATGTTCGATGTGGCGCTGCACAAGGCTCTGCAAGGTACTCTATCACGTTCGGCGCGCTGGCCGGCGTCACCAACGTCACGCAACATGACATGTTCGATGTGGCGCTGCACAAGGCTCTGCAAGGTACTCTATCACGTTCGGCGCGCTGGCCGGCGTCACCAACGTCACGCAACATGACATGTTCGATGTGGCGCTGCACAAGGCTCTGCAAGGTACTCTATCACGTTCGGCGCGCTGGCCGGCGTCACCAACGTCACGCAACATGACATGTTCGATGTGGCGCTGCACAAGGCTCTGCAAGGTACTCTATCACGTTCGGCGCGCTGGCCGGCGTCACCAACGTCACGCAACATGACATGTTCGATGTGGCGCTGCACAAGGCTCTGCAAGGTACTCTATCACGTTCGGCGCGCTGGCCGGCGTCACCAACGTCACGCAACATGACATGTTCGATGTGGCGCTGCACAAGGCTCTGCAAGGTACTCTATCACGTTCGGCGCGCTGGCCGGCGTCACCAACGTCACGCAACATGACATGTTCGATGTGGCGCTGCACAAGGCTCTGCAAGGTACTCTATCACGTTCGGCGCGCTGGCCGGCGTCACCAACGTCACGCAACATGACATGTTCGATGTGGCGCTGCACAAGGCTCTGCAAGGTACTCTATCACGTTCGGCGCGCTGGCCGGCGTCACCAACGTCACGCAACATGACATGTTCGATGTGGCGCTGCACAAGGCTCTGCAAGGTACTCTATCACGTTCGGCGCGCTGGCCGGCGTCACCAACGTCACGCAACATGACATGTTCGATGTGGCGCTGCACAAGGCTCTGCAAGGTACTCTATCACGTTCGGCGCGCTGGCCGGCGTCACCAACGTCACGCAACATGACATGTTCGATGTGGCGCTGCACAAGGCGGATGAGCGAGTTGAAGTGGCGATGGCCAGTAGAATTTACCACCAATTGTTACTACTTTTTCTATTTTAAATTTTCTTTCTTTTTATTATCTGTGTTTAGCAAACTCGAATAAATTAAATTAAAAAAATAACAATTATGAACGATTACTAATATAGTAAAAAGAAACCAAATCAAAAATAAAATCGACAGTAATTCGGGCGGAGATTCGACAACAATACGATATCTTTTCGTAATACGAAAAGATACGTGTGATGTTCACTCAACGACAGCTGAAGGCAGAGTGAACCCGGGCGCAGAAAAACACATTTCAAAACGCAGCACTCTAGCAATAAAATTTAAGCATTAATTTTGTCCCAGCATTGAGCTGAATCCTACTAATATTATAAATCTCAAATCTCAGTACAATGTATAAAAGTTAGTTTTGTAACAAGTAAACAAAACGCTAGCGAGTTCTAACTCGACTCCAGCGCCATTTAATGGCGCAAAAAAAGCGCTAGCACTGTTTTTTTGTGAGCAAGCTTGTTTCGTTTTCACGCTAAAACTACTGAACCGATTGGACTGAAATTCAATATGTAGATAGTTTAGACCTTTGAATAATACATAGAGTAATTTTTATTCCGGTATTCCCACGGGAACGAAGACAACGCGGTTAAAACCTCGGGGCTAGTTATAAATAAATAAAAAAAGCATGACTATATGTATATAAATGTGTATTTTGCTACCAGGTCGGTCGACCGGGTCGAGCGGGTCGGGTCGGTCGGGCAAGGTGACCCAGCTGACCGGGTTCAGTGACCCCGTGTACGCCGAGGTCATCGTCGCGGTCAACCAGTACGATATCGTACTAGACGTCTTGGTCGTTAATCAAACGGGTGAGTTCAACATTATCTATGAAACCTGAGCCATCATCTCGTTGGTACGTGGATTTTATAATGGGAGGACATGTATAGATAAATTCTCCGAAGAAATAAATATTATTGATGTAATGCTCTGTTTTTCAGGGAATATTTAAGACTTGCAAAAATCTAAGACGTGCAATAGTGCCTGTTTTTATTTTGGCTTTCGTCCCGGCATTACCATGTTTCAGATGACACGTTCTACCGTAGGCCAAAAATAACACTTTTGAAAGGGTTATTACAAAACTAGTAAAAATCTTAAAATTTAATGTAAAACGACATTATCAGATTTACTATTCGAAAATGTTCCGCTATTCTGGTATACTTCACTTCAACCAAAAAGTTTTTATTCGTTTGTTTATGACCGACCCTTTTTTCATCAAACTCCATAGGAGCTATTGAGAAATAAAAACTGTCATTGTGGCTTATATTATCGTAGTCAAAAGCGGATATTATTGATAACACTTTATTTTTTCATCATTTTTTTATCTTAAGCCTGGCTACAATAGTAGATTAGTAGCCAAGGGCTGTAAGGCATCAATTGCAGCCCGAGATATTTAGGCGCACGAGCGCAGCGAGGGCGCCTATACTTCGAGGGTGCAATTGATGCTTACACCCGAGCTAACTACTCTGCTTTACATCTCGATTGTGAGGTAAGTAGAAAAACACCGGCATTACAAGAATAAAACATTTTAAAGTAAAAGTTTTCTATTCCCGCCTTTTTTCATCTCTTTTTTAAATTATTTTTTTCAAGAACGAAATTGAGCTTCGTAGTTCGATATTTAAAATTGATGACTATTATACTCATACGAAGACAAGGAATAGCGAAGCGACCTCTTTTGTCATTGGCCTGAATGCATGATGTCTATTGCCAGTATGATGGTTAGATGTACGCAAACTTTTTGAAAGAGTGAAGTTTTTTTTTAATTACTTACCGCCCTAGGGCTTTTCTAGCTACATTATTACCCTAGAGCGCTAATTGGTCACTAAGGGCCGGTTTTTTGATCGCGGGTTAAGTCGACTAATTGTTAAATTTCTTGACAATTTGTTAAATTTCGAAAAAATTCGTTTTTTGATCCCTAGTTAGCTTGACAAATAGTCAAATAAGTAACCATTAGTCGGAATATTTAACCACTGCTCCATCGACTGGTTGGCGCCAAAAACAGATGGTTATTAATCTTATCGTATCTACCTACTGCTGCTTCTGATTTTATTCGAGTGTTTTGGAAAGTATTTAATACTAAAGATATGGATTTACATAATTTATCAACATACTGGAAATCGAAATAGCGCCTCAGACGAAGGAATTATGTTCAGACGAAGGAATTATGTTCAGACGAAGGAATTATGTTCAGACGAAGGAATTATGTTCAGACGTTATACCTTATCAAGAAGACCAGCCACGTAATTTACAGCTCCGCTAAAGTATTTGGACTTTCTTTTTTCTATTCTAAATTGTGCGTCTATCAAAAGAAATCGTGTTGTGAAACCTACTAATATTATAAATGCGAAAGTTGGTGAATATGGACACCTAAAACTACTGAAGCGATTGGGCTGAAATTCAGTAGGTATGTAGATAGTTTAGACCCTAGAAAAACACATATATGTTACTTATTATCCCAATATTCCGACGGGAACGAAGACTATGCGGGTGAAACCGCGGGGTACAGCATGATATAGGTAACAAACCAGAACTATGACTCCACATAAGTAATCAATCGTCAAGAACTAATTGATACCTACATATTATATATAAACTGTTGGTTTCAAATGTACCTACCTAACTAATAATAACACTTACCTATATTTCAAGCTATATACTATATAACACTAGCTGTGCCCCGCCGCGGTTTCACCCGCATAGTCTTCGTTTCCGTCGGAATATTGGGATAATAAGTAACATATATGTGTTTTTCTAGGGTCTAAACTATCTACATAGGTACCTACTGAATTTCAGCCTAATCGGTTCAGTATTTTGGCGTGAAATAGTAACAAACATCCATCCATAATCCATCCTCACAAACTTTCGCATTTAATAATAAAGTAGGTATTTATACCTAGTAGGAAGTAGGATAGGACAATAATAATGTAGCGATGAATTAAAATATGACAAATTTATTTTAGTTTTAATGGCTGTTTATTTCTAACATAATATGATGCTTTTTCTATAAACTATTACTTATGATACACCTTCCTGACTTTTCTTAAATTTCAATTCATGCTGCTTCGATTCTATATCAAGCTTCTTTGATTCCATTTCAAGCATGTGGAGGTCTTTTTGAGTACATCATTTTTATTAAGAACTTTCTTCGATGCCAAAATTATTAGAAGTATTAAGATCCCTGAAAAACAATAGGTATATTTACATGAAATGAATTTATAAAATAGATTTATTAGCAGGCACACATGACCCATATCTAGACAGTATGTCACTTTGTTAAGTATTATCCTAATTAAAATTAAATTATATAAAAAACTACTTTGTGCGGGTGTTTTATACCCAAAGTAATAAATGATATTGTTCGTGTTGGTCTTATCCTATTCCCCTCCATGTGAACCAATATCCAGTGTTTAAACATGGGACTCTGGAGATTATCAGCAACTGCCTTTACAATTGCGTTACCTGAGGCATTGAAACTACTTGAGATCTTAATATTGCAAAGAAGTCAGGTATTCCCGCGTAAGAAAACATTGTCAATGCGCTGCAAAATCTGGGATAACACATAAGAGCCCAGTATGCGTCATTATACTGGACTCTTATGGTGTCAAAGGACTTTCTGGTATAAATTAACCCATAGTTGGCAGGTGTACATGCTGAGACAGAAAGTTTTGAACAGAACGTCCTTGACGTCCCCACTGCAGCGCGCGAACTTCCTCGCTAATATATTATTTACTTCGCACCAATAGAAATCGTCATTCTCTCTCCATGCCGAGGTCGTCCTTCAGATCATCAGCCAGTCAGAATTTAGGACAACAGTGTTGAGAATATGAGATTAATTCATATATTCATTGTTTCAAGTTCAGAATTAAAAATAGTACCTAGGTACTTATTTATTTTCTGTGTTTGATTCCATTATATCACAATAATTTTAGAATTTTGCTGAACTGCAGAACTGTATATATACAATAGAAAATAATCTTCAACTCAATTTATTCAATTCTTAATTTGTGGCTTGATGGTTTATTGTGAAATTGGTTTTAGTAGGTTAGGTAATAATAAATTTTGCAAATTGTAAAATACCGCGAAATCGCAAGAACTCACACAAAACACGGAAAGGTTTTGACATTAATGACATCGTTGACGTTTAAATCTATCAAAATTACAAGAGTTGCCATATAAAATAAAATCTCCCGACTCCAAAATGGGTAAATCAGTAGTTCATTGCAATGGCAACATAATTAACCATGGTTAATTCTAGCCAAGGTTAAAAAAGGTATCAAAAAACGAAAATGCGACTTGACCATTGGTTAGGGACTTAACCATTGTCAGTTTAACAAATTGTTAACTTGACAATTACCCGCGATCAAAAAACCGGCCCTTAGGGCCGGTTTTTTGATCGCGGGTTAAGTCAACTAATTGTTAAATTTCTTGACAATTTGTTAAATTTCGAAAAAATTCGTTTTTTGATCACTAGTTAGCTTGACAAATAGTCAAATAAGTAACCATTAGTCGGAATATTTAACCACTGCTCCGTCGACTGGTTGGCGCCAAAAACAGATGGTTATTTATTCTTACCGTATCTACCTACTGCTGCTTCTGATTTTATTCGAGTGTTTTGGAAAGTATTTAATACTAAAGATATGGATAATTTATCAACATACTGGAAATCGAAATAGCTCCTCAGACGAAGGAATTATGTTCAGACGTTATACCTTATCAAGAAGACCGGCCACGTAATTTACAGCTCCGCTAAAGTATTCGGACGATGAAAATTTTCGTAAGCGGTATCGTCTATTCTATATTGTGCGTCTATCAAAAGAAATCGTGTTGTGAAACCTACTAATATTGTAAATGCGAAAGTTGGTGAATATGGACACCTAAAACTACTGAAGCGATTGGGCTGAAATTCAGTAGGTATGTAGATAGTTTAGACCCTAGAAAAACACATACATGTTACTTATTATCCCAATATTCCGACGGGACCGAAGACTATGCGGATGAAACCGCGGGGTACAGCATGATATAGGTAACAAACCAGAACTATGACTCCACATAAGTAATCGTCAAGAACTAATTGATACCTACATATTATATATATACTGTTGGTTTCAAATGTACCTACCTAACTAATAATAACACTTTTACCTATATTTCAAGCTATATACTATGTAACACTAGCTGTGCCCCGCCGCGGTTTCACCCGCATAGTCTTCGTTCCCGTCGGAATATTGGGATAATAAGTAACATATATGTGTTTTTCTAGGGTCTTAACTATCTACATACCTACTGAATTTCAGCCCAATCGGTTCAGTATTTTGGCGTGAAATAGTATTAAACATCTATCCTCACAAACTTTCGTATTTAATAGTGTAGTAGGAATTTATAGTAGGAAGTAGGATAGGATAATAATAATGTAGTGATTAATTAAAATATGACAAATTTATTTTAGTTTTATTGGCTGTTTATTTCTAATATATAATGCTTTTTCTATAACTAATTTATGATACACCTTCCTGACTTTCTTAAATTTCAATTCACGCTTCTTCGATTCTATATCAAGCTCCTTTAATTCCATTTCAAGCATGTGGAGGCCTTTTTGAGTACATCATTAATTCTTCTTCTTTTCGAGTCAATATGGCTAGTTTTCTACTTATAAAATTTTGGTCCAGTATTTTGCCAGGTCTACGGTGTCTTGGTTTGCTTCAAGAAGGTCCGTCATTGTAGCTAACATCATTTATTAAGAACTTTCTTCGATGCTAAAATTATTAGAAGTATTACGTTCCCTGAAACATAATAAGTAGGTGTATTTACATGAAATGAATTTATAAAATAGATTTATTAGCAGGCACACATGACCCATTAAACAGTTTGATATGACACACTCACACAATGTATGTCACTTTGTGAAGTATTATCTAAATTAAAATTACACATACATAACATACATACATTCACGCCTTTTTCCCGAAGGGGTAGGCAGAGGTGTACCCAGGACTCAGTCCCATAGTAGATACACCCACATTTCGCCAGTATGTTATTGGTCCCATGTAATAGGGGGCAAGCCTATTGCCATCTACTGGGCACAGTTCCAGACTCCAGGCAATTATTGAGATAATTCCTAATGGAAAAATCCAATATTTAACACTGCCTGACCTGGGGATCGAACCCGGGACCTCTTGATTGGCAGTCGAGCATGCGCCCTCTACGCCACCGAGGCAGTCAACTAAAATTAAATTATATAAAAAACTACTTTGTGCAGGTGTTTTATACCCAGTCATAAATTAAATTGTTCATGTTGGTCTTTATCCTATTCCTCTCCATGTGAACCGATATCCAGTGTTTAAACATGGGACTCTGGAGATATCAGCAACTGCCTTAACAATTGCGTTACCTGAGGCATTGACACAATTTCAGAACAACGCTACTCGAGATCTTAATATTGCGAAGTCAGGTATTCACATGTGAGAGAAACATTGTCGATGCACTGCAAAATCTGGGATAACACATAAGAGCCCGGTATGCGTCATTATACTAGACTCTTATGGTGTCAAAGGACTTTCTGGTATAATTAACCCATAGTTGGCAGGTGTACATGTTGACATGTTGAGACAGAACGTCCTTGAGGTCCCCACTGATAGAGATCGTTGTTCTCTCTCCATGCCGAGGTCGTCAGTCAGAATTCAGGACAACAGAGTGTTGAATAAGATATTAATTATTAAATTCATTGTATCATGTTCAGAATTAAAATATAATACCTAGGTACATATGTTTGTTTGATTCCATTATTCACAATAATTTTAGACTTTTGCTGAACTGCCGAACCGTATACATACGACATACAATAGAAAATAATCTTCAATTCAATTCTTAATTTATGGCATGATGGCTTATTATTGTGAGTCGTGTTTTTTTAATAGAATATGTCGTAATTATAAACACTGATTATAAATCGTAAAACACAGAACAGAACTTGTAAAATACCGCGAAATCGTAGGAACCTACACAAAACACAGAAAGGTTTTCTGTGGTTTTGACTTTAATGACATCGTTGACGTTTAAATCTATCAAAATTACAAGAGTTGCCATATAAAATAAAATCTCCCGACTCCAAAATGGGTAAATCAGTAGTTCATTGCAATGGCAACATAATTAACCATTGTTAATTCTAGCCAAGGTTAAAAAAGGTATCAAAAAACGAAAACACGAGTTGACCATTGGTTAGGGACTTAACCATTGTCAGTTTAACAAATTGTTAACTTGACAATTACCCGCGATCAAAAAACCGGCCCTTACAAGCCCCATTTGGGGGTAATAAGGACCTACTTACCGAATATGAGAGATGTAAAAATATTAAATGAAAAATAGTTCGATGATTACACAGATTTCTGGTATGATTGTCTTTGTGCTAGCATGTTGCTTTAAGTCGAAACCCTCGTAAAAGTTTCAGACATATTCGACGTTCTCAGTTAAAGTATCACGCGCTTAGATTTCGACGGAGACAAAAAGCTGGGAGCTCATGGTTGTACCTTGAATCGTTCAGTTACTTGTCTGTAGACGACACGCTGCAGAACCTCACGGTGGAGTTGGCGACGCTGGGCGACCTGCGGCTGGTGGAGCGCCCCGCCACGGTGGTGCTCGCGCCCAGAGACTTCGCCACCATCAAGGGACACGTGAAGGTGGCCTCCACCGAGAACGGGATCATATTCGGCAACATCGGTGACTATGCATTACGTTCATATACGAATTTAACGATTATTTCCTTTGAAAGTTTCTCTGTTCGATGGGTACATTCACCTCCTTAAATATTACTACACTTTTTTAACACATTCTTTACAGTCTTAAAAATAAATAGTGTAAATGAATGATATTAAAGCGACATCCACCGTTCTTCAGTATACGAGGTGTCGGGCGCGTCCATGGACAAGGGCGTGGTGGTGCTCAACGACATCCACATAGACATCGTGGACTACATCCTGCCCGCCGCCTGCTCCGACTCCGACTTCCGACAGATGTGGGCAGAGTTCGAGTGGGAGAACAAGGTACATACTACTAATGTTACAACGACATCCACATAGACATCGTGGACTACATCCTGCCCGCCGCCTGCTCCGACTCCGACTTCCGACAGATGTGGGCAGAGTTCGAGTGGGAGAACAAGGTACATACTACTAATGTTACAACGACATCCACATAGACATCGTGGACTACATCCTGCCCGCCGCCTGCTCCGACTCCGACTTCCGACAGATGTGGGCAGAGTTCGAGTGGGAGAACAAGGTACATACTACTAATGTTACAACGACATCCACATAGACATCGTGGACTACATCCTGCCCGCCGCCTGCTCCGACTCCGACTTCCGACAGATGTGGGCAGAGTTCGAGTGGGAGAACAAGGTACATACTACTAATGTTACTTATATAAGTGATGAATGGTACATTAGGTTTATTGAGAAAAGTACGTTGCGATAGTAGGCCTGGGGCACTCCGCAATAAAGGTATGAAGAAATGTAGAGTATGAGAAAAATTCCATAAGTTAGATAGAGAGATACGCGATAGAAAGAGATGCAGCTTGTAAGTTAATATAACGATAATTAGTTAGGCGCTCTGCGACCTGATTTACACTTTATTGCGTCGCCGCTAGAGGCACTATTTATTTAAATGATTTTGAAGAGTGTAATAATATATATTATGCATGTAGAATAAATGAATATGAGCTTATTTTTAAAACTATATTGTGTTTCAGGTGTCTGTAAACACGAATATAACAGACCTTCGAGAATATTTGGAACATTTACTCAAGTCTACGAATATGAAATGCCTCACGCCTGATAAGGTAAGCTATTGATGTGCCATTTCAAACAACTAATTATCAAATGCTTCTGTCCTCTTTCTATGAGCCTTCGGCCGCGAATGAACAGACTTGTGATTTATATCAATATTAATAATTAAATTAAATAACAGTTTTTAACCGGTAGTACATCACAAAAGTAGCAACTAAAAAGTTTTTATTCCGTTGTAAATTTTTAATTGAGTACTATTTATGACCAACCTTTTTTCATCATCATCAACTCCATGGGTGCTATTGAGTAATTAAACTGTCATGGTGGCTCATATTACCGTGGACAAAAGAGGATATTACTGATAATACTTTTTATTTTATCACTTTCTTATCCTTTGGCTGGGTACAAAAATATTTAATGAAAAAAAGTTTGTTGAAAAGACAGCTCTTTTTTTGTATAATCGTCTTTTTACCAGCATAGTGCTCATTTGTGGCCAGGACTTTCTATTTATTATCAGTTTGGCAAGCTGTTGGGGAGGAGCAACCCCCGGATCCGAGGGAGGGTTATGTTCTTCATCTCCGGCTCGCCTTCACCGGCGTCAAATCAAGTAGTTTCCATCCATTCACAATAACCATAATATTATGATATTCCAGGCGCTGTCCGGGCAGTGCGGGTTCATGGCCGCCAACTTGTACGCGCGTTCCATATTCGGCGAGGACGCGCTCGCCAACCTCAGCATAGAGACCGCGCTGCACAAGGCGGGCGCGCCCGTGCAGGGCCACGTCAGGATCCGGGCTAAGACACAGGTACTATATTATATTCGGCGAGGACGCGCTCGCCAACCTCAGCATAGAGACCGCGCTGCACAAGGCGGGCGCGCCCGTGCAGGGCCACGTCAGGATCCGGGCTAAGACACAGGTACTATATTATATTCGGCGAGGACGCGCTCGCCAACCTCAGCATAGAGACCGCGCTGCACAAGGCGGGCGAGTTTGATTTGTAAAAGAGTCTCCACCGGCATCTGAGACACTACTCGTACGGCGAATTTCTAATAATGCTGAAAATACTCGTGTGTCCGATATTGATTAATAACTAAAAGTGTATCATTACATTTGCGAAAAAATAATTAGTCACACGGTATTGTCCTGCACGTTTTTTTGCAGTATACGTTTTAACGAATAAATAGTGTCATATATGTCACAGTGACGTCACATTGATATGTGACGTCACTGTGACATATGTGACTGATGTCACGTGTGATGAAATGTTAACCTTCCATTCCGCCGACTCTTTGACGAACCAAAGGTTTGTCTCGCCAATGGATCACCCCCTTAAGACCGTGGTTGTAGGTATGGCAACCGTTTTTTGTAGGTATTTCGGGTCCAAATATCTATGTCTAAGGAAAAAAAAACTGACAACAAACCCTATCGTGTAATGTACGCTTTATGTATGTTCCAGGGCATGGCTTTAAGTCTCGGCGATAAAATCAACATGATGCAGAAAGCAGCCGTACATAAACCAACAGGACGGTCCATACCCGCTGCTTAGGTATATTATAATTCCTTTTTCATATTAATAATTAGAATTATTCATTTATTGTATTATTATGTTACGTATTGTTGCCGAATCACGATACATTTTGATGGAATAATATAGCAGATTTATGACGTGTTTCAGGGTTTTATTTTAATTTAAGTGTATTGTTAAATATATATAGTTAGGCTTATCTTATCGATAAAATGGAAAGACAAGTTTGTTTAAGTTGACGGGTGACTTCGGAAATTTATCAAGACGTGCAGGCACGGGCATGCAACTTCGCCGGACTACCAGTATAGCACTAGTACTATTTATTATGCTGTGGCTATACTCGCGACCAACGATTAGTGCCTGATCATATTTGCGACCAACAAACATACGCGGAAGACTATTTTTTAATAGGTGCAAATGGAATTTATGTTTATAACTTTATTATTGTGCTACTGATATATACTGATAGATAGATAAATCTAAAATGTCCATACCAGACTAGTCTTACAATTCTCAATAACTTTTTAGGCATTGGTACTTTCTATTGCACTCTTAAATGAAGTAAAGGCTTCTATCAAGTATATGCCTAGATGTTCTCTGACGCAACTAACGCGTAGAAAGCGTCATTGAAAACAAGCGTCCAACCGTTGGATAAAATTGATTTTCCCCTTAGGCTGACTCACGCGGTCAATAGAAACACATTCACGAATGCTACGAGTAAAGTGTCTAGCAATCACAAAATGAGGTTAAAAACTAGTGGTCGTATAATATCATCGGTAATTAACACTATTTCACATTATTTTCTTACAAGCTTTCTGTTGCATTTAATATTAACTGTCGAGCTTTCAAATGAACATTGTGTATTTTGTCAGTATAACGAGCCCTATGAACATAAGAAATTGTAACTTGTACGTGCTAACATCGAGCGAATATCTTTGTCTTAGAAATAAAGGGTAGGTAATAAATAAATAATCCAAAAGCCTTATGAAATAAATGAGTTTATTGCGCGAAGATGTCGGACGCGCGTATAGTAACTGCGGTCATGTTCCGTAACGAATGATTGAACTGTATAAATAATTAATAAAAATAATTTATAATAATAAGTTAATGGATTGGTTACAAAACAGTTCGGCCGGTGCGGGGCCGGCTGGCTAGCTTCCCTGATAGTGTTCGCTTATATCTGGAACAATACATTACAATATTCATTCAAATATGTGTTAATAAATATTCGTTTGGCATAAGGATCACTTTGTACTGGATATTTACGATGATTCGACGTTTTGCGAGTTACCTGATATATTTTGACGCAGTTGCATGCGCCGGAAGATCTGACAGCCTATCGAAAAATATCGGAAAACTCGCAAAACGTCAAATCATCGTAAATATCCTATAAAAAGTGATCTATTTAGATCACTTTTTTTTGCAACCATCATAGTTTCAAATCATATTATATTTCGTTTGGAATAATTTTTGATTTGTTCTTTAGCTTATCGTCATCATCTCAGCCATATTTCCATCTAGTCCGGTAATAAGCGGTTTGCATCCAGCGTGTTCTTGCTGTCTTTCTTAGACACATTACAGCTCCATCGGCCATCAGTTCTTACGTGCTACGTGTTCCTTAGCAAAATTTTCTAAATATATATTTTGGCTTATACTTCAAATAAGTGTACCTGCTGGCACCACAAAATACTACCTACTTAAAAATAAACCAAATACCAAGTCTAATCCAAAAGTAAGCGACAGTATCGCTTCCGGTACTTTAAAGTATCGCTTTTGTGTCATCACCGCATTTCGTGGTACAGGGTAGACTGAGGGGCCAGGGTCTGCTTGCTTTACTTTGTACCACGATTTTCTCTGCACTGTTAAAACATGGAATATATCTGAACATTCTCCAAAAAAGAACACCTACTTATTCCTCTTCCTCCTCTTCTTCTTCCTCCTCCTCCTCTTCCTCTTCTTCTTCTTCCTCCTCCTCTTCCTCGACGATCTCCTCTTCCTCCTCGGGCTCAGGTTCGTATATAGGCTCGTCATCTACCTCGGCTTTAACGTCTTCCTCGCCTTCGGGGGACTCCAGATCGCCCTTCTTCTTACCGGGCCGCTCGCCGAACCATTTAGGCAGTCGCGCTGGAATTTGAAAGTTAATGTTAGGCGATAGAGTTTAATTTCGTTTGGACGCGAGAAGTGATCTCTGCAATTTAGCAAATCGCTCTGGAATTTGAATTTGGTCTATACTAAAGTATAGACCTCGGTGAGCTAGGCAGTCGCGTTGCGATTTAAACTTTATCGTAAGCAAATAAGGTTGAAATTATTGGGATCTTGAATTGAGTGTACAATACGATTATATTTTGTCAATAAATTCGTGATTATCCAGCGTAGTTTATAAAAGTCTGAATTGAATTTGTTGAGGATGGTCATTATCGATTTTTGTATGCTCGATCTAATAGTAAATCGGCAGACGTTCACGCGAAGGTTGAATATAATCAGAACCGCCTACAGTTTGACGTAGATCGTAGCAAGTGAATTATGTTGTTTAGTCAGCCGTCGGTGGCTTGCTTATTGATTTAGGTATATCGTTTACGCATTGATCGACGTCATTGAATAAAGATGGCTAAGCGGCTGTAATCGGAATGCTAATAAAATAGCAAATCCTGCGACGGTGCCGGTGGTATTGTTCACAGATTTGAGATTTTTATTCGCAACGATTACAATAACTCGTAGCTTATGTCTATAGTTAATTTTTGTGTGTAAGCATCTTTTCTATTCGAATCAGGTATAGTGATTGGGTGCGGCAATATATATCGATCAAGACAAGTAAAGGATTGTTCACATCCGTCGACACCTAGCGCTAATCCAGCTTTATCGTAGTCAGCACAACTCGGGCTATAAGTGAACTATATTAAATCGAATTTTGTTTGGGAACTGACGGGCAAATATTTTGATTGTAATAATGTGAACACGCCCATAAAACATGTGTCTGACAATATTTGTACGAGTAATTCCTGACTAGATAAGAGTCACCAGATGTGAACACCTCTTCGAGTAAAATTCTAAATGTAAACAAGTAATATACCAACAATCCACAAAGGGTGTCAAACAAAACCAAATATGTAGTGAAACATTGTACCATTGGAGAGTAGCTTACCCTTTTGTCTGCCTCCGAACTGGTCGGTCCTCTCTTGCCACACCTTCTCAAGGAAGTCCTTGTTCAGTTTCTCTAGGTCCTAATGAGGTAACACCAGGGTCAATGGATTTATCAATAGGAATGTTGGGACTCAATGTGATAAAACACTGTCGAATTGATTCTTTCAAGTCTTTGTTTGGATGGTAAGAGCGTCGCACGCGAAGCGTAGTTTAAGCGTATCGTGGGTGATTGTGGTATTTTCTTTTGTCTTTAATTGTCTCCCTATTTAACCCTCTTAAATTTTTCAGCACAGATTTCAGAACTCGTAAACTGTTACATACATTTTACAGTAGGTCAAGGAAAGAAACTTTTATTGTTTCTCTATTTCAGACTTGGTTCAATAGTGAAAGTGATTTCATTTTATGAGTACATTATTCATTGAGAAGATACTTATTGGTTACCAATATCCTTCTATATTTCTGCAATCGATCGATCACGACCGATCTGGTTCATATTCGGACTTACAATTTGACAGAAAAGAGTAGAACATGGGGGCGCTAGTGAACTTTACAACAATAAAAACAATTGAATGAACACCAACACTTTGTTTTAGTTCCGTTTCTACTCTTTTTTGTTTAGCTTTTTATCTAACAGATTTACGTAAATATGTAAAACGTAAATACGTAATTCTCTGCAAATTTTTCAGACGACTTTTCTATCGAATCACACTTACGATACTATTAATCTACGTATAGTGTACGCATGATCTAGGAATCATGGAGTCATGCGAAAAATCAATTTGACAGTTCATTACCATGACGGGGGAATCAAAATACACATATATAATGCAAGATATGGGTGTCATGCCAGAGTGACATGCGTCGTAGGGTATCACACTGTGGATCCACCTCAACATGGCTTACTTTTGGATCTGTTCATGAACTCGGTCATTCTGTCCTGCCATATTTTATCCATCGCCTCTGCCGTAGTAGTGTCATATCCCTGTGTTCAATTACTGATTTAATATTATTTTACTTATACGAGTCGACACACAGTTCTTTTTGGCTCTTATAAGAATTATATCTAACTATATCTTTTACTAGTTGCCTACAATGATCTGATTTCCGATTCTTGTGTATCGGACAGTAAATATTCTCGTACTTCTCTTATTTAGATGGATGGATGTTTGTTACCTCTTCGCCTCATAACTGCTGAACCGATTGGGTACGCTTAATGAAGATATATAGCTCTAATTTTGCATGACACAATACTTTATATATTTCAATGTGAAACTGAATGGCGCAGATATTTTGATGTTACATCAATATATCTCCAAGGTGTTATAAAATTTAAGTAAGACTTATGAGGGACCATTTACCCATCAAACAAAATAACTTTCTCTCTCTCTCTCTCTCTTTAAAAAAAACATGGGAAAACTACCGATCAATACATTTTGTGAGAATTTCGCTATTATTTCTTTTGAATGCTCTGTTTGATGGGTAGATGCAATGCCCCCTTTAAGAATTACTACAACTTTTTTAACTAATTGCATTTACAGCTCTATAAAATTCAAATAACTTGATACTGATAATATAAGAGTACTAATTTTTATAATAAATACTTACACCCTCGAACAATTTCTTTTTGTCGTCGTAGGACCTTGTGTCGACGCGCCTTTCGTACTTGGACGCTACTTGGATTTTGGGCTGAAATAAATAAAGCTCTTTTATGTATCAATAAAATTTATATTTTCAAACCTTAGTTGACAAAATTCAGCTGTACTCCAGAGATAAATAAGTCTTTCGAAAATTATAGCTTAACAGAATGAAGGATAAAAACCATTTTCTTTTCTACTCTTTTCTATCAAGTTATAGTCAGAGTAGATTGAATTCAAAGATTCGAAGTATCGACAAAAGTCAAGGTTTAATAATTTATCAAAGTAGGTGACTAGATCCATAGGTTTAAGAGCGTATGCGGTCTTCTAGGAATTTGACACAATCCTATGAAAAATTTACCAAATCGATGTTTTGTATTACCGTGTTTCCTCCGAATATAATTAGCCCATTCTATAAATGTATATCCTGATATTTATGTAGTGAAGTAACCTATGTCCCTGTCATTTTAATTTTTCTTATAAACTCTTGGTTTTTTCATAGTGAACTTCCAAAAATCGCATTTTTACTCGCGTGATTGGATGATCACTACAAAAAATGTAGAATTTATAAACAAAAATAAAATGATAGGGACATGCTTTACTTCAACTTTAAAATATCAGGATATAAATATATCAAATAGGTTTACTGTATTCGAAGGAAATAGGGGAATACAGAACAATGATTTAGTAAATTTTCCATAGGATTGTCAAACTGCTAAGATGTCTGTATCCTGTTATTTCTCTAAATTAATTAAATACTGTTAATATCTGTATGTCAACTTACCGGGTGCTTGCCTGTGAGTGCCTCGGGGTCGAGACCCTTCTTCAGGGCCTTGTGCCTCAACTGTTGCTTTTGTCTTTCTTTGAGCTCTTTTAACTGTTCACAAAAGAAAGTCTGGTTATTGAAACGTCGTCCTATATCTGTAGTCATTATCGTTGGCGTAGTGGTTCGCAAGCGCAATAGCCGGCCATGAGGTCCCAGGTTAGGTCCCCAAATCAGGCAGTGTTATTGGATTTTTCATTAAAAATTTTCCTAATGACAGCCTGGACTCTGGAACGGTGTCCGATAGATGGCAATAGGCTCGGCAAAAACAACTGGCGAACAAGTGGGTTGTACCTACTTTCTTAATGCACGGTAGATTCATTAGCTTCATTCACTTGCAAAAGTGTCATATTGTGACCAATTTGAAAAAAAGATTTAACTTTGACTTTAACTTTGAGAGCCGCCATATTTAACACCCGTATCCAAGAACAATACCTCTGTAAGGTTAGCTCTGTAGGGCTAAGTAAGGAATTTCTCACCGCGTTCGCCACGGCTGGAAATTGTTTCCTATTGGATTTACCGGCACTATGCGTTCGGTTCATCATTGTGTTGTTCTTGAATACCAGTGTAAGTGTCGTTAAATATGTTACTTACGTCGTAGTCTTGCCTCTTTTGCCTCTCCTCGAGATCGTACTTCTCGGTCTCGAGTTTGATGATGCACTCCCAGAGCTCGGTGGCCTTCTGTCGGAGCTTGTCCACGGAGAGGTTATCGATATTCAGAGGCTTGATGCGGATGGACAGAGAGATCTTCTTCTCCTCTTCCAGCTGTTCCTTGGTCTTGTTGCGTTCTAACTGAGCGCTGCTGAGTCCAAACTGTCGGTAACATTATGCTGATGAAGTATGAGGATTTTTGGAGATTTTGATAAAGTGGTGCATGCGTTTTTTGATAGAGAAAGTTGTGTCTCTTTTACAATATTGCTTTGTATATATTTTACGATAACTTGGTGAAGTATAAGAATGCTGTTCTTTTGCAGCTCTTAGAATTTTAATATTCTATTGGTAATGGAATCGTACAAGTTTGAACCAACTTTACGTTATTCTATTAAGCATAATGCATAATGCATGCATGTCATTAAAGTACAATGCAAGTAATTATGGCTCAGAGTTGGTCTGATAAAGTCGAAAGGTCACAGAGGAATCTTGTCGAGTTTTGAGTCTGTTGATTTCTTTTTACGAGTACTCTATGACCCTTTATTGAAAAGATTTTTTTTCTTGTATTCTACTTACGTTGTCGCTCTTTTTCTGAATGGTGAAGTTGGGCCCGGTTTTGGTGGAGTCCTTCATCGCCTGGAGCATAGCCTGGCGCTTCTTCTCGGCCTCCTCCAATCGCTGCCTCTTCTCTTCGATGTCGCGCTGTTTCTTTTCCTCAATCTCGCGGACTCTCCTCTCTTCTTCCTCCTTCTTCTTCTGGGCGAGGCGCTTCTCTTCTTCAGCGCGAGATACCTAAAAACAAAGAAATTGTAAGTTTCGTGACGTGGCTTATCAGTCTGCGTCTTTCTTTGTTGGTCTCCAACCCAGTTTTGTTTTAAATGTTTGTGAGGTATTTTGATTTAGTTGCTATCGTGTTTCAGAAGAAACGGATCTGCATACAGCAAGATGTCAGCCATCAGGCCATAAGTTGGCTTGTAAACTCCGTCACTTAGCTTCTTAACACAACATACTTACCTTAAATTACTCGTGACGCTAACTAGAATTCAGTAACCAGAATAAATGGCGTATAAACTGCTGTTTTCATCATCATCAGCCTTTAAAAGTCCATCATTATCATCAACCAGGGCCTCATATAAAGCATCGCAATGCGCGGTTCCTCGCCGTTTGCATCGCAATCAAACCTCCGTCCTTGACCAACCTGGTCATCATATCATTTATGTTTGTAAAGTCGTTTTACATCAGCGAATATGGTCTGACTGAGTTACCTTGCGCTTAGCCTGCTTCTCTTTGAGGCGCTTGAGCTCGTCCTCCTCCTTGGCCCTCTGTTTGCGCCATTCGTTGATGTATTCTTTCAGTTGTTCGTCCAAGTCCGACCGCTTCTGATCTTGACGCTATAACAAATAAAGTTAAATTAATTTGCGGTCACCGTACACCCCAATCTACTCTGTAATGAATTAGGTTGGATTTGCCCAAATACAACGCCATCCCAGATAACTAGCCGTAGTATAATTCTTCGGGTTCTTAGGTTGGCTGTCATGAGATTATTGGATTCTAGTGTTAAAGTGATAATTACCTTGATAAATTCTGGGTCTCCTTCGCCCCTGCAACATGAATGATTTCATTAATGATTGTGTCTGTCTGTTGTCGCGTGTTAATGTTAGGACGCCGTCAACGACGGCTCACATACAACTGTTATATGATCAGAATATTTCACTTTTATTAAAACTCGTTAGAATACTGCCTCAACGCGCTTGTAGTAGCGTTTTTGCAGCGACGTCTGTACATATTTTGTTAAAGTTTTAGCTTTCGTGTGATCTACATGGTTTCTGTTAACGATTCGCGATTCAGCTTAAAGTTTATGAAATCGCACGTTCAACTAAAGTAAGAGATATTATGCTACTAATATTATCGAAGTTCGTTAAACATTTTCGTTTCCACGAATGATATTACTGTGGGGTTTACGTTACAAATGTCATAAGAATAATTACCATGGGTGCGGTAAAAGTGACACATTAATATAATCATGCCTTGCTGTCATGCATAGTCAGAAATATAAGTCGAGCAACGGACTAGCGCCGGTTGACCGACATCTTGTTTCGTTACAAAAACGGCGCGGGCGCAGAACGGTATACAATTCGAAAATAGAATGCCTAACAACCGATAAAAATAGCTTTGGACGACGATGTGCGGTCATCTGCTAGTTTTACATTATATAGTTTACTGAGCTACATAATAAATATGTATATTATGTCCTTCGTTCAATTTTAGTGATCTCGTTCAATACTGACCTACATATTTGAAGGTGCGGTTCTTTTGACCCGGGCAATAGTACCGTTTTTACCGTCCAGATACTAAGTTTGTTTCAACGGCTCACAATAAAGGTCAAGTGCACGTAAAATGATTTTATCAACTTTAAAAAGATAACTGTTAAAACATCCGAAGATGCGCCCGCGCATAGCGTTAATAACAAAAGTTAGTCACCACAAAGAGCGGTGCAACTTACGCTGCACTGATCGATGGTCTACTCCTAGAAACAGAAAACATCAATCAGCCTTCTACATCTCTTTACTTTCTACAGTATACTGCATGTATAGATCGAAATAAACCAAGCGGTGAGACAATTATTCTGCGCATACACGATAAAGTCCTTCCCATATAAGTTAGCGAGTTAATAGTCAAAGATGATAGTCGTTAGCGACACGACTTTCTATGCAAAAGCTCCCATTATTCTTTGGCAACGTTATGTATCTTTTCCCCCACGCGCCAACTTATTTGGGATGGGCCTGCACACACGGCGTTACAAAGCGGTTGTGGTCAATTTTAGAATTTTGCTGAAGAATAGAATTGTGCTGGCGAAGCGAATATCACACAGTAAACAGGCACAAAAGATCAGCTCTATCTGATTTTCGTAAAAAAATTCAAAATAAAATGACTCCATAGAGTCTATACTCTATGAATATGTAGAACGTGCGCTAGCTTCGTGTTAAGTGGTTTCCTGAAAACTACGTCTTTGTGTGCGTACGTGTTTTATGAAATCTGTACCTGTTTATTAGTGCGCGTACGCTTCTTTCGGTCCCATCACGTTAATTTAAATGCCAATCAATACAATCGTGTGACACAATACATTGTCTGTTTGCTACAGGCCAAGCACTTTATAATTGATGTACAAAAATATACTCACTCTGGTTTCGGAGCGGGCCTTTAAGTTGAGATGAACACGGCGATAGCGGAAAAAGAAAAAAAACTGTGATTAGATATCTTATGACCAATTATATAGCTCGCGGTAAAAAGTCCATGAGCTCTCTGAAGTTGGCCATCATGGCTGCGCAGTAGGCACGTCTGTGGATGTCATGCGTACTGCGCAGCCAAAACGGCTAACTTCTGTCAACTCATAAAGTTTTTCGCGAGCTTTACGTGTTAAGAAAAGTACTAGTAATACTTCAGAGGGTTAATCTACCCAGGTACCAAACTAAACTAGTGAAAAAGAAATGGAATATTCAAGAAAAGTGGAGTCGATTTTGGTTTCGAGAATCTTGAAATTCCCTTTTCAACTAGTTGGTCGTACGACTAGATCCATCCCTTGAAAGTATTACTATACCCTTCTGTTAAATAATACAATACATTTAGCTACACATAAAGTTAATGCGGACGTCTCAAACATAGTCAAATACAATGATAATATTATACACATAAAATGTCTTTTCTGTCCAGAGAAAGATAGTCTACTTACGCATGACACTGGTGTTTGTATAATATTTGGTGTTCGTGTGTTTTGGTTAAATGAAAGGTTTTTAAAAAGCGGGTTCGCAGCGCAGCCTTTAGTTAAATCTGTAAGCAATAGAAGCGATGTATAATATAAAGCGCTAGAAGCGTTAGATTCGCCTAAACTTAGCCTAACGAATGAAGCGTGTGATCGACACGTCACTTACTTCCTGCAACAAAAGAGAGAGGATTTGGTGAAGGGTAGTGCAAAGCCCGACTGGTAACGATCGGGGTCAAACTGCCAAGCCTGTACCGCGTCACTTTATCGGCAAAACTGGGACACTGCATCTATGACAGTAATCTATCACAGTACTGAGACTAGTTCCGCCAAGGCAAAGAAACGAGAGAAAAGCTGAAGTGTTCAAAACCAAACTTTTCTAATGAAGGTGTAGATAAAGGAACTTGAAGATCTGAAGGTGTACTTACGTCTCAACGACTTCTTCTACTTCCTCCTCCTCGGAGCCACTATGGAAAACGGATAACATTAATCATCATAGGTACACATTGAGGATAAAACCTTAGTAGATGTCTATAGGTAACAACTGTCTGCGGTCATAATCAATATGGATGAGAACGTTAAATAGGTATATATACGTCTTGTTCCCGTTGTAATAGGCAGACTATTTCTCTACACTTGACCTGGCTTTTCCTCAAGACATCAATTCGTAGCGCGAGGACGTTAATGTCTATGTGCTTTCGCGTTTGATGGCGAACTATATGGTGTAAATTGTAGGTCTTTGACCACATTCAGTATGATCGTAGACAGTGTTTACTATACAGAGGAGAGACAAAGGGGTGTTTTAGCAACATGTGACTGTCGTCAAAGCCTTTGGAAAAGAAACGACCACCATCTAGATTAATTTGATCGAAGGCGCTAGCGTCTATGTGATAGGGAATTTGTATGATGTCTCTATTGTAGACATGTAGTTCTATCTACAGCTGTATTCATAAAGATCGTGGTCGTTACTTTTGGTTTGTTTACAATGAGTGACTAAAAAAGGATGGGTTTGTTATACTTACGAATATTCCTCTTCGTCAGACATGGTTGTTTATTTAATCTGCGAAGGAAAACTTCTGATTACACACCAGATATACAGCGGGCTGGTAAAAGACTAGTTTAAATTTGAGGTGATTTTTATCTATCTACGACTAAGTACTCTAACGAAAATACTGCTCACTATAATCTATGTTCAGATACTTTCACTGATTCCTATAATCAATGCGTATACATTGATTGTAGGTACTATTTATC